>OX457102.1:738332-6088332 GCA_949752805.1 Deilephila elpenor
TCCGCGGTAACCTGTGTGTCATGCGAATCAGACGTGTAAACACACGGTTTTTATGAACGCGCTCGTTCTACATTGATCAAATTATATTATTATTTAGCGATAGTAATTTATCTCTTTAGAATTAGATCAAAAGATTGCGGCTATGACCATAGGACACGATTGTGCAAAGTCTTTAACATGGACACACGCAACTGTGTGAGCGTAATGGCTGCCACACACGTAACGATATAAGTCCAAGTTTATACCAGTATACTAGAACGTTTTTGCGCACGTTTCGCCTTGTATATTCCGTCCCATAATGTGATAGGGGTTGAGCCTATCGTCATATCGGGCAAAAAATCCTGACTGGGGCTGATAATGAACAGAAAAATGCAATATCACTTTGTCCAACCCGGGATTCCAACCCGAGACCTAAGCATAGTATCAGACAGTGTAAAAATTATTTCGTGCACCATTGTAGACGGGCCGCCATTGCGCGGTCGCGTTACGTACATCCGGCGTTATAAAAATCTCATGACGCCTGATTGACATTCCATATAACTTTCTTTCTATAATGTGTTAAACACTATATAACTATCATTTAAAACGTAGACCGTACGTTTTAATGAGAATATGTATAGATGTGAACCAGAAGAAATAGGCGCAATATCAGACACGTTTAAAAATAAGCCGTTAAGATGATGTCGGTCATGGAAACATAAGCCTCTCTTAGTGTGATGGACGATCACAATGTTCTTATAGATAATGGTTTCTTAGATTTACGTGAATGTCACACATTGAAATAAAACTTATTATTACGGATTATAACTTCGGAGTCCGCCCCGAGATCTCCAATGATGTAAGGTAAGAAGTTTCGTGAAATTGCAATATCTTATCGGTATAAAAAAGAAAATCCTCAAAAACATCCAACTAATTTACGCGCTATCAAAACATATCTAAAATACTCTAGTACGTTGTAAATTACTGGGATTGTAACAACACCTGCTCCTTACCTACGTAACAACGTAAGTCAACGATAAAAGGAAGCGGGCAGCGTATAATAACTCAATCACAACATGAAAAGCGGAGTATCGCCCCACTATAAAATATCAAAGCGTTTCGGCCTAACGTGTTTTATGAATTAGTGCCAAACAGCGAAAATAAAAAGTCATGCGGTGAACTTTGTTGTTGTTTTAGTGTTCAGTATATCAATTTTATTATGCTGTTTAGACGTGGAGGACTTGCGGCATATTTTCTAACGTAGTTTTGAGTTAGCGATCACTGTATGTGGAGGTAGAAAACGCGTCATAACACCCAAGTACAGATGCAAGTATGTCTCGTTTCGGATTCAACCTGAATATATTCAGTTTTGTACTGTATCTGTAGCCTATATACGTCATACTGCAGGGCACGAGCCTCCTCTACAATCGAGAGTACGATTGAGAGGGATTAAGCTATAGTCCACCACGCTGGCCCAGTGCTACAACTTTACATACCATATAAATTGTTGCAAATCGCTATGGTATGCAGATTTCCTCACGACGTTCACCGTTATTTTGTTCACCTTCGAGGTTTCGTACAAGCAGGTTCGTTCGTTCGTTTGTTAATTGTAGGCACTGAAGAGAGTTAAATATCTCCCTTTGCATACTCTGCTTGCATGCCATCAGCCTGTATTGCAGTTAATTCTCGCTAACTTTGTGCATTACTATATTTCCTTCAAGCCCGACTTACTTAGAACTAGCAAAAGTGTGAAATTCTAATATTGTAATGTAAGAAAAGTTATGTCGCTTTTATACCAAAAGGCCGACTGATGGAAAAATGATCTGATGGTTCAATTTAATTTTATTTGACCCTTTCCTGTAGTGCCAAGGTGCACCTTCGTACTCAATAATTAATATAGAAGAAAATTTTCGACATAAA
This sequence comes from Deilephila elpenor, assembly GCA_949752805.1. NCBI lineage: Eukaryota > Metazoa > Arthropoda > Insecta > Lepidoptera > Sphingidae > Deilephila > Deilephila elpenor. Next base: position 740,232 of record OX457102.1, read on the forward strand.
ATGTAGTTTACGGTATCCTAAATCTTCATAAATGTTTTAGATGTTTTATAATATTTTATAATGTATGGATGTTGAGAATTAGTTTTTATGGGTATCCACGTTTTGCGATGGAATTCGGTCATTTTTGATATCTCAAATCACTTATTGCGAGCAGTTTTTAAAAGTCTGAGGTAATAATCTATCTCTATTATGGTTTTAAAAAATGTACATTTTACATTACATTTTTTTGTGGAGGAACTGTTAGTTATATATTGTAAGTTTCAGGTCTCGATTAAATAAGCTAGATGTACAATGGTGTTTCAGGAATATTATTTTTTGCAATATAGGTACCTACACATTGTGTCTTCCACGCTGTTATAATAACTAAACCATGGCTCTATCACTGATAAAACATACTCATTAAATAAATCGACAGATGTAAACAATATTTTCAATATGCAAATTTCATTTAAAACCTAATTTCGCATTGATTGGCACAAAACCCATCAACCTTTGTCTTGGACAAAGCATCGGTCATTAGTAACGCGGGTGACCACTGGCGCTAGTGTGCCCAGCTGGGCGTCCGCCAAACCACCCTCAGCGCGCCCCAGGGATGCCGACCTACCCTATCTCGATTTACCATAAGTGCTTTTCTATTAAGGTGACTTTCCTATTATTTTTACTTTTAAATACGTGCTTGATGGAGTATTTAGCAGGGATATTGTGGATATTAAATTTCGGACGTGGTTACGGATGTACGATGAATATACTGATTTACTGTATAAGTATATAAAGTATTTTCGGTTCATCTGATAGTTTCGGATAGTTGCCCAACAAATTTTGGAAAGCGAGCTGCATCCGTTAGTTTCCCACCACCTTCTTAAGCTTTTCTATTTATTATTGCACTTATTTTTACGTGACCTTTACTCGATAACTTTTCGCAGTCATCGTCCACAATTTTACATCGTCCACAATTTTACGGCGCACTATACCTAATCGAGTTGGCTATGACAGTCACTTTTGCTCTCCCACGAATCTCCTCGAATGTCGAAACTGCTAAAAATATGGTCAATTTAATTAAAGCCCATAATTAAACTACTTATAATAGATTGTTTAAAAAATGAAAGGGAAAGTGTAGAAGCGTTTGCCGCGAGTGAGGCGGCGGCCGCGACTCCAATAACTCACGCTAAGCCGCGGTTTAATTCTTCGCTAACTAGAAGTTGGAAGCGACCTCCTTTCCTAAATTATGTGCATTTAAAAGTTAATCCCCTGATCTGTGAGATTTAATGAACGCTTTATTTACCATCCGATTTTTATGTTAATTTTATTACTATTTTTCAATGTGTTAATTAATTATAAAAAAATATACTGGTTATATTCAGACTACGACCGAAAACGAAGCCAGGCAATAGTTTTAGTGACTTCAGACACAGTGCAACTAAAAATATAGCTAAAAAGAGAATAAATTATTTGCAACTTTTTAAGAATCGTCAGTGTATGGATGGTACGAGTAAAGGCGTAATTTTTGCTGAAATAGTAATTTAAATTCTTGACTACCATTGCGACTTTAAAAATAGAAGGGTGTACATTATTATTTTAGGAAAACTACGTATTAACTATCCAAACACGATGACAAGTGAAAATTCCAAAAAATAATACCTGAAGAGAATACGAAGTGGTTGATGAAAGTGGATGAACGGAACGTAATATGTCAGGATCGAACAAAGTGGCGATCCGTAGTCTCTGCCTATCCCTATGGGATACAGGCGTGATAATTATGTATGTATGTAGGAATATAAGAAAAAGATACACGTAAGATTATCTGGTTACGAATCCGCTATATGGCTCTGTAAGCCTTTATGACTTCCTATGGCCTATAACTCTATTACGGGTTATTGTATTAGTATTGTTGTACTAAGCGTAAAATTGTAGCGACAAAAATAAAATTATTTATAAATTAGACATAATTCACATCAAAACCAAATTAAGAATTGCAATAAAGAATAGAACTACATACATTTATAATGAAAATATTAAAATCCAGCATTCACTTAATGTATTTTGACAGTATTGTAAACTATGGCGTCAAAGTAAACATGTTTCGCATTTTTAAAAAGAAACATAAAATATAAAAGAGCAGGTGATTCGTGACATTTTAATTTATAACTACTAACCTCGAGTCGTGTGGGACAAAAATATTCCGATGTTATTTGGAAACGCGATTTTCATCTCTATTACGAAGCGATATAGTTGAGTTTGCGGAATCAGTTTCCGCTATCAACAGATGGCGTTGTTGCAAAATACATACATTAGTGTTTGAACATAATAATTACGTATATGTGTATCGTATATCTAAAGTTTCATTGAATCTATGCAAAATGTTTTGAAAATCGAAAATAAAAATTCGTTAATTTTAATTTCTAGTAAATCTATCGTTTTTTAATTTATTGTATAAAGGATTACTAATGCGTAATTAATTTCAATTTAAATTATACAGTTTAGTAATTACTTATTGATAGAAAACCTCACCAACCAAACAATTTATTTCTTTCATCATAATCATCATAATATCCGGGTACAAAAGGGCAAACCTAGGCGAATTACGAATTTCCGCAGTAACTTGTTGGAACTGCACACAGCAACATTGATTAGCTCGTCTACCTTGTGCGAGGACATCACACGATGCGTTTGGTATTACGGTAAAACTTTACTTAATACCTCACAGCGATATAATAATAAATAAACAAATCGTAATTGAGATCCACCCCTTCCAGAACGCGTGAATAATTAAATTATAATGAAATCAAGACAAATCAATCACTCGAGTCGGCTCCAATAAATCACGCCGCTCAAATCCCGCGCGATCCCCAAAAATCCCGGACAAGAAACGTTTATTAAGATCCCGGCGAGGACTAAAATATTCATTAATTGATTCCGCACCCTTACAAGATACCCCTCATTACTTGAGGGTTGATTAAGCGAAGCAACCTGGATGCGCGTGGGACAATGTCTTGGAGTTTTTAGACGGTACGATAATGTCGTGTTTACGACATCGGCGACGTGAAATATTTTATCTGATGTCAAGATGAGGAGTATGTGCTTTAGATGTCATCGGAGCTCCCCCCTCGTTTCATTTCATCGTAGTTATTTTGTATATAATTGTGTGATCAAGATATTTGTTTCGGGTCTGGGTGTTTGTGAGACCAAAAAGTCTCTCGTAGTTCCCGATATCCGCGACACAAGACTTAATTGATCATAACCTGGGGTCAGGACTATGTATAGTATGTGACTGTTGGGTGCATTTATTTATTATTTTGAACGGTGGTATCCGGGCGAATATAAACATCCTACAACCAGTAAAAACTACTTAAAATAACCCTAAAATTTTAATATACAATAGTCGTGTGGTGTAAATAGTTTGGCTAGACAAACAGCGTGCGTGTAGGCGGAAGGGGCCGGTGACTGGAGCGCCGCTAATGGCTTGATGTCATTTTCTACTTCTAACCAAACAATGCGCTGTAGACTCGCCGTGCGCGTTTAAAACCATTATACTTTGTTTTATACGTGTATTATGGATAGATGATCAAGGAAAGCATCGCAAAAAAGTACACAAGTTGTGACAGGTGTATAGAGAACTGGAACTAGATCAGCATGGTGAACTTAGACCTAACACTTCTAGATCTTGGACGCCGGTGCCTAGCACTAAGACTATATGAAAAGATTTAAATAAATAAAATATATCTTCTATATTTGTAAAATATATGGCGATAGGCTCGTCCCCTGTCACATCGTGGGAGGGAACATACAAGGCGAAATGTGGGTGTCCTGGTAGTACCTCTGCCTACCCTTTCTGGTAATGATGCGTGAGTTTATGTATGTACGTATGTTTATCTGTAAATTACTAATGTTTTCAATGACAACTATATTGGAATGGAAATACAGCTGACCAAACAAACATATCGGTATATCGCAAATTTAATTCGCTTGAAAGGCAATTTGATCAGGAAAAAATTAAAAATCATAGAAAAACATCTTGTAAGTAAAATTAAATTCATGATAATGCGAGAAAAATTCCACAGTTTTCTGCATTACACCTACGAATAGTAAATTACAGGTAAACATGTTTCCGTTTACAGTTTTCTGTTCGTTTCGCGACGGACGAGAAACACAGTATACCATAAACGAACTGGCTGAGGAAATGAGGAAAGGTAATGAGGTGACGTAATTAAGCCAGACATAGCTCAGTCGGATGAAGACCGAAATGCTATAGCGAAGTAAGTTAATCCCAGGGCACAAAATGCAGACTTTTTAAATCGAAACTGTATTGCATAACATATGTCTGATGTATAATAAACGTTTTTGGTGACAGTTGAGATTAATTCTCTTATACATTATTCCTGGATTTCCATGGGCCCCAAGCCCAGAATATTATAGCGAAGCGCACACAAAATGAAGCAGCCGACCTGAATGTCGAACTATTCATAACTAGTAAGAGCCAGAATACTAATGTAAAGACTTCTAGACAAAATACTTTGCAATGTTTCGATGAAAGACGACCTCACAAAACGCACATCACTAAATGTGCATCGATGCATTAAACTGCGTAAGTTGCACGTGCTCATAAATTTTCATCATAAAACTATTAATTTCTCGGAACGCTGAAGATATCTGCGACGTAACGTGTTAGGACGTGGGCCAATCCGCGCGCTTTCATTCATTGTGGCGGGACGTGGGCGGCGATGCCAGCGCTGCGAGCGGCGAGTAGCGGAGAATTGCACTCACAATTTAGTAGAAAGCGGTACGAAATTTATTTAAACTTATTTGTGTAAAGAACAAAATATGAAGGGTTTTTCGAATTTATATTTAGCGTTATTTTTGTATACTGGTATGTTTTCTGTGAATCCTCTACATGTCTCTATAAATACAGAAACAATAACGCTCGTTGCGCTCTCCAACTAATTTTATCGCACGTTTTCCGAGACTGTGTCTCACAGTGTACAATTCCATATAGGTTGTTAGTATTTACACTTGGTAGAAGCTTAAACCTAAAAGTGTAGTTTGATACTCTTTGACTCACTTCCGAAACCGATGCAATAAAAACAGGAATATTTTCTAAAGCTTCTTCTTGAATCAATCTAAATGAATGAACGCATTAAAACCCGTTGCTTTGTTTAATATAATGTACAAATCTAGTGCAGTTGTACTACGGTACGATTACAACGCTGTGGTCTCGTAGTCGAATCCTGGGTCGGGCAAAGCGTTATTGGATTATTCTATTCATTGTCAGATAGATTCGCCCCTTCACAACGTGTAACGGAACACACAAGGCGAAACGTTGGTGTCCAGGTAGCACTTCTGTGTACCCCTTCTGGGGAAAAGGCATGAGTTTATGTGCTTATATATGTAGATATAAAGCGAGCACTACCAGGTATAAAAATTCTGTTTGCTCCACGAGTTGCGTCCATCAAAAACATTATAGCTTGCGGGCAAGATTTGCTATTAAAATAGGGGGTATTCATAAGGCACGCGCGCTCAGCTGGGCCCACCTTTATTGCTTGTTTAATTCAAACAAATAAAATAAATATTAAACGTACCCCGATGACCGTTGCGCCGCGGGCCACCCGCTCTTTTAACATTTTATTGGCAGTCTTTTTTAAAATGAAGGGTGTGTTGCGTATCAGTAAGTCAATTACAATGCAATGCACATACGTAAATTTTCTCAATATTCGCACATATATAATTCTGACCCCACACTAGATTACTAAGTACTCGTATTAGGAACGATGAGATTGTCAATGGCTACGGTAGCTATCGATTGCTCTTAAATTTTACAAGATAAATTTGACGCTCGGTTTTTTTTGGATTCTTCTTTAATCCACTTCTCGAAAGTAGTTAATATCTTCACGCTCTCGCCCCATTTTCAACCACAGGATCCACAGCCGAACATAGGCATCTCCAAAGTATAAAATTCTTAATCTAATTGCGACATGAGTAATTGCAGTATGGTCGAAATAAAGTATCGAGTGCGAAAATATCACTCGTCAAACGAATTACAAATTGCTTCACATCGGTTGTCTGTGCGACAGTGGTCCAACCCCGGCGATCGAGCCCATAATTATAATAGTCCTAGCCGCAGTGTGACTCTACCACCTTAATACATTCTCAAACCGAAAAAAATATTATTCATATAACATCGTACGAACCACACGAACAAAGTCACATGCATCAGCTATTTAAATAATAAACCAGACCTGACCTACTGCCAAACATCTGCACTGTACCAAAGTGAATCTAAATTAAAACTTGAACAATAGTTGGTGCTTTTGTTCGGCCGCCGTGATGTTCGAGCGCCGTGGGGGCGATTAAGTGGCGAAATACCGCCGACTATTTATTAAAACATAAGTACGTGTGCTTTTCAGATCTAAAATTTTGAATACCAATTTTTTTGTATATGAACCATTTGCCGTGGTGGATATTAGAAATAAAGGGGACTGTCCACTTCTGTACCCACGCGTATTGTAGATATTTTCCCTGCAAAAAATACTTTATCCCCAAACGAAACCATAAAAAATCCGATTAACAATTTCAAATTGCAACAGCTTTTGTTACATTAAAGTGGCAATAAGCCTAGCTAGCAACATGTAAAAAAGCTTAGTGTATCGGTTCGGCTTTAATCCCATTAATAATTATAAATATATCTCCAGAATATTTTTTCCAATTAATTTCTAATTAGTCGTAGCTCATTAACACCATTATATTTAGTAGTTAAATTATAAATGTTATTAATAATTTAATTTGTCGGGAAAGGGAATATTGTTTTATGGAGTACTATGGAGTATAAGATAACACAGGATACTTTTGGCTTGACATGTTGTGGCTAAGAACTCAAGTGTGATTAATTTCGACGAATTCATTTTTAAATCTTATAGTATAAAGGAGTTAGACAAAGAATAAACAGCTGTATTAGAATAAGTTTTAATTAATCAACTTTGTTCCATACATATTCACTTAATAAGTATATATTGATTTTAAAGACAACAATTGAACACAATCTATTAAAATTACAATGACAGTCACAAATGTGGTAGTAATACCACTAAGATCTCGAACGTTACGAATAATCTATATCTCAAAACGACCAGTAATATCTTCAATAGATGGTATTTCAATATACGGCTGGTTTAATCAATATCTGTCATGATTAGGTGCGTAAACAAAATTGCCATCAATAATATTGTTAACGCCATTCTCGCTGGCTTGTTGATAGGTAACTGTAGTGTCACACAATTCCATAGACTTGAATATGCCTTTGCATTTATCGCCTGTAATCAACAGCTGGTAGGTCCCGGCGCTGCGACGATTACGTGCTCCGTGTGGCTGGTAATGAAAGTTTCCTCCAACGTTGTTATTCATACCATTATCACTGGCAGTTTGAGTGGTAGATGAAGTCTCACACAAGCCAAAGAGCTTTCCTATTACTCCGCAGCCCTGCACAGAAGCCAGCGATGTGCAGAGCAGCAGCAGGAGACACAGCTCGGTGGCGGCGAGCATGGTGACAGATGCGAACACTTGCAGAGTTAGCACTGATGTGACGGTGTAGGACGAAAGGACGCTCTTTATATACGTATATCATATTTATTGTACACAATGACCTCATGATCCGGTTTTACCTCGTTTGTATTTATAATAGCTGTTGCTTTTGGTTCTTATCATTTGGTTGATACAAGAATCATTCCTTATTAAATTGTTTTCTCTTTACTCAGCTGTTGGATGCTGGCTGGATGTTGTGTCGCCAAGCCGGCATAATTGTGAATACCATCTCTCTGCGGGGGGCCTTTTATTTGCATTGCACTTAGTTTCAGGTGTATTGTATTTTTTATTTTATTTTATTAAATTGAGGTTCTCCAACGGTATATACATTATCACAACTAAGACATTCTTTACTATAGTTACATTCTGTACAAAAACCACTTAAAGGAGTACACAACACTTATGTTATTACACACACGTAAACAAAACCAATAAAAATATATTTAGTAAATATCTAGAGTAAAAAACAAATCAAGGACTACTGTTACATATTAGGACGAATTAACAGAATACGAAATAAATCAAAACTAAACAACATAATTAAACATATTGTATTTATTTATTTTGTCTGGTGTTTATATAGGGTATAGTAAGACTGTGACCGAAAAAGAAACCAGGTGGTAGTATTCGCGATTTCAGACACAATACAACTACAAATTTCGCAAAAAATCGACTTTATTTTTTTTGTATTTTTTTATTTATCGTGGTATTCGGGTGATAAATAAGTTGTACTACTGTTACTGTAAAATAACTTTATATACGTGGAAAATTTATTGATTTATGTATTTTAAGTTATGTTACCTAGTTTATAAGAGTAAAAATATTGTATGTTTCCCAAATAAATTAAAATTTAAATAAAATAGTTTTCTTAAAATAATAATGTAAACCATTTTATTTTTAACGGCTCTATAGTACGCAACGGTTTAATTTACTGTTTTCGCAAAAAAACTTAGTATTTATTATCCAAACACGATGGTATTTGAAAAATTGCAAAAAAAGAATCCGCTGCATTTTTTGCGAAATTTTGAGTTGCTTCGAGTCTGTAACCACTAATACTACCACCTGGCTTCGTTTTCGGTCGCAGTCTTGACATACCCGGTATAAAAATAAAAAGCCGTAAAAGCTGCTTTGGTAAATAAAATCAACACCTTAAAAATTATTTATTAATTTTTCTAGCGCTCTTATTTTCTACACAATGGAACATGACATCATTTTCCTTATATGACTGACGACATGAATACATAGTTCATATCTACATTCAACAGTCACTTAAACAGTTTTTACCTATCAAAATTGTATGTACATTGTACAAGTCTTGATTCGTGGTTATAATATAATAAATCAAAAATTAAATTTTGAAAAAAACGTCATACTTTTTGGTCTCACAAACATCAGACCCGAAAATCATGGACCCTCTTTTCCTAGACTTTATTCAACTGCGCCAGGGAGGTATATAAAACACTAGGTACAATCACAAGAATAATTTGACCATCAAACAGAACTTTAACTAATTTTGCATATTCACTAGCTGTGGTTAGCAATTAGTTTAGGGATGAAAGGGGATTAAAAAATTATTGCCGTGCCCTACAGGGTCAACATTGTACTAAATAAATTGTAACTTTTTAACATGTGGAGTGCAGTAAAGAATTGAGGGATGAGTATTGAGTAAAAGTTTTAAAGTTAAGAGGCATTTATTCAACATTCATTCGATTTCGGAAAACTGTGTTTGTCTATTCCAAATAGAATTTTGATAATATTAATAATCACATCGAGTTATTGGTGGGTTAATAACAATATGATAACTTATATGATAAAACTAACGTATATGAAGTTTTTTTCTTATTTTTCTAGCCTTTACTGTCCCACTGCAAGATAAGATAACAAGTAACAACTTTTTATTAATGTTATCGGCAACCTAAAAAAATAATCTTCAAAAATACAATAGCAATACGGGACATAGAAAATATAAATAAATAAATACACCCAACAGTCACATACATAGTCCTGACCCCACACTAAGATCGAGTCTTGTGTCGTGGGTATCAGAAGCTACGAGAGACTTTTCGGTCTCACAAACACCCAGACCCGAAACAAATACCTGTGAATCACACAAATATTTGTTTCGGTGCGGGGATCGAACCCGCGGCCTCTCGTTTCACAGGCGGCGTCAAACCAACTGCGCCACGGAGGCTGTAATATGTACCTACTTAAATAGTTCAATCTACGAGGAAAGCATGAATTGAAAAAGGACCGCTGTAATACGAGTATTACTTCATTATGCTCCATAAAAGTGTTTAACTTGTATCAGAACAACGGACATAATTACCCATTTATCAAATTATAATTATTTTATTTATGTCGCAACTGTGGTCCTTATTGGTATTCCTGTTAATTACAACACCGATAAAAGTTTGTAATAAATAGCTTACACAAATAAACTCCTTGTTATTTTAAGGACAATTGAAGTGGTAATTTCCAACGTTTAAGGTAATTCGGACTACAGATATGCGTATATAAGGCGGTCGCTTCACAGTACATCATCACATCAGTACCTCAACTGTAAGTGTCCGCATCTGTCGCCATGCTCGCCGCCACCAAGCTGTGTCTGCTCCTGCTGCTCTGCGCGTCGCTGGCTACTGTGGAAAGCTGCGGAATAGTCGGCAAGTTTTTGGGCTTGTGTGATACCACAGTTACATCCCAAACTGCCAGCAATAATGGTATGAATAATAACGTGGGAGGAGATATGCATTACCAGCCATCAAGCCCACCACGTTATCGCCGCGGCGTCGTGACGTCCCAAACGGAACAAAAGAAAATTCAATAACATATTACTAAAAAAGTCCTGTGCTGCGGAGTATCGTAACAAATAAATGAGAAGCTACGATAAAGTTGCCTTTGTTACATTTTTACCATATTTAGTACATTATTACCGTTAACATTATTATGGAATAAGTAAAATTATAAATGATTAAAAATATTAAAGAATTTGTTATTTTTCTGACCAACCCAAAATTAATATACCCAAAGTTACACACAAAGTCCTAATCGCACAGAATGATACCAACTCTTGTGTCGCAGGTATCAGAAACTAAGAGAGATTTTTTGCTCTCTCATCACATACTCGAGGCAAATATTTGAGGGCCAGACAAAAATTAGCCTCGGCGCGGGTGTCGAGCATGACGCCTCTCGTTACAGCCAGCTACGAGTAGCTCTCGACGAACTAAGCAACGGTGGCTGTCAAATTTCATCCAGAACATATATATTTTCTTATAACGATCAATTTTCTCTAAGGTACAGACTGCCAAAAAACACCCAAAAAAAAACCATCCAAATCGGTGATACCATCAACAAGGGACAGGTCAAAAGTACCCTCAACCGACGAGAATGCATGAAGAAATTGATGAAAGTGGATGAAGCGAGAGTAATATGTCAGGATCGAGGAAAGTGGCGAGCCATAGTCTCTGCCTACCCCTATGGGATACAGGCGTGACGATTATGTATGTATGTGCCATTTTTTAGTTACATTGTGTCTGAAGTCACTAATAATACCACCTGGTTTCGTTTTCGGTCGCGGTCTTAATATGCCCTGTATAAATAATAGTTATATAGATATTTCTCTATAATTGAATTATGTACAGAACATACCTACAACTTTTAGGATCTGTAGTCTGACAAAAACAGGTTTTCTGTTATATTTTATTCATATAAAAATGTAAATTAATCTATACAAGCTCATTACGTACGTGTCAACAACAGTTAAAAATAGGGTTCCAGTACAATAAAAATATTCGTTGTTTCTTAACATAATGTGTATTTTTGCTCCTCACATAAGTATAATTTCTTTACCAGACCTTTCTTGACTCCAGTTGCTGATTTCCATAGTCCCCGTGAATATTAGGTGCGTAGTAAAAACACCCTTTAATATTATTATTCACCCCATTTCCATCGGCACTTTGGTAGGTAATTTTTTTATCACATAAGTCCAAAGACTGCAATAAACCCTTCCATTCGGTCGCAGTAATCAGTATTTGGTGGGATCCAGGGCTGCGGCGATATCGCCGATCGTTACTCTGGTAATGCATGTTCCCCTGGACGTTGTTATTCATACCATTATGACTGGCAGTTTGGGTTGTAACTGTAGTATCACACAAGCCCAACAGCTTTCCGATTACTCCGTAGCCCTGTACAGAAGCCAGCGATGTGCAGAGCAGCAGCAGACACAGCTTGGTGGCGGCAAGCATGGCGACAGATGCGAACACTTGCAGGGGTAGCACTGACGTGAGTTGTGACGCTGGAGGACGAAGCTATAGTCCTTTATATTTTCATTAAGATAGTTGTTTTGTATGAACCACGTTAAGTTTACAGAATATTAATTGCCTTCTTTGTTTAAGACTAACAATTTATACATCGCTATATAGACGTAAGGTGAAAAATATGTATGTATGTTGTTGTTGGGTTTATCGCAATGAGTAATGGAATAAATAGACGAAATTAAAAGCGGGGCTGGCGTTCAGGGAAAAGTTTTGAACTTCTTTGTGTTGAGCAGTGTGTTGAGCCGGCAACTTATAACTTTATTATATAAAAACATAAATTTAAAGAAAACTCTGGTACTACGGTTTTTATGCAGTTAATTTAATCCCATTCATGGAATATATCCGAGTCTTTAGGGTTTCTATGGAGTGACAAAACAAAAACTTTTTTTCAATATCTTTATTTTTTCTATATACGATCGACACGAATAGACTTGTAATATAACATAAAAATACAATACATATAAGCAAGTCACAAGATCACAGTCATATGTTATATGGAGACAACCTATTGATAACAATTACAAATTTAAAAATGCGACAAATATATTAATTGTTATTGTGTATTAAATCTGTTATGTCTGGATTCGTAGTATGGCGTCAATCTCTTCAGCAACGTTTCTGAGTCCATTGGCTGGTTCATCTGGACCAGGCGGTGTTTAGATTCATCATAATAAACTGGCATAATATAGTACAGATCTCTTCCAACCATGTAATTCTGACCATAATCTCGGGCGTCTTGACGGACTCTGTAACCATCGTCATTTGAATCACCGTTAACCAACTTGAAAATACGGCGTAATAAATCGCAGCCCTCCACAGAAGCCAGCGATGCGCAGAGCACCAACAGAAGACACAGCTTTGTGGCGGCGAGCATGGTAACAGAAGTGATCACTCGCCGACGTAATACTGACGTGAGGGTAGTCTGTGGGGCCCCTTTTATATATCTATTTGTAGTGACAATAATATAATGTTTTTCCCCCTGCTCGTATTATTTAAAGCTATAATTTGTGGTTTGGTAAATTTCTGTCGGTTATTCTAATTGCGTGTCTTTGGTTTCAACAAATAAATTTATTACTGACTTAAATCAATTCAATCAAAATTATTATCCGACTACAAAAATCACGACATGGATTTCTATCCAGTTATGTCTATATTATATGATTTCTATACAGTCTATGGTTAATTTCACTTGTGGATCCCAAGCATTATACTTTAATATCATTATAAAAGCTTTTTTCTGACTACAAATAAGTTTTGAATGTCTACATGAATCGAATGACAGTAAGCGATCATCATAATTCGTGAACATCTACGTCAATTGAATCGTAAGTGCGTTGCAAGCTTCTCAAAATGGAAAAAGAAATAAAAAGGAACTTTATAGCTTTATCCTTCTCTATTTCTGTTATTTGACCGTCTTGTTGGTCTAGCAAATACCTACACATATTGGGAGGCGATGGTAGATTCCTCATATCCAGTTATACTTAAAAAATACTAAATAAATTATCGTTAATAATTTAATGGTGGTAGAGCCACGCTGATCTCAGTCATCACTCAGCAAGAATAGGCAGGCTTGACTGGGCCGGTACCACTATCTCATAGGAGATCGGCGTGAAGTGACAGCTTTGCTCGCATTTCGTTCGGTGAGAGACATTGCATGATGGCCTATACCCTTTTCTCTTACCATCTTCTTTCATTCCCGATCCCCTCCCGATTTGAAGGACGGCAACACATCCATAATACAAGCGTTGTGGATGTTCATATGCGGCAGTGATTACTTAATACCGAGTCACCTGTTTGCTCGTTTGCTGAACATATTGTTCGAAAAGAAAACAATAGTGAATCTTAAATAAATTGTTGATATCACCAACACTTCTGACAATATATCCCAAGGCCCATATTTAAGTCATTCAAAGTCTAATTATTGAATCGACTCAAACCACCGCTATTTAAAACATTTACAAAGAATCTGCCTTTGAAAATTAAATCGACCGAATACTCCCTTGAGGTTGTAGTCAACACGAACATGACAAATTGATCATGTTCTAAAGACATGATTGATTTGGTCAACACGAAAACAGGAAACACGTTCACGAATATTGGATATGTAGAATCGAGGAAACATGATAACATTAATTGAACCACCAATTGGAAGAAGGGAATAAATCCAAAAAATAGGAACGGAGATAATAAAAAAAAACTTCATAACTTTTTGCTTTCAACTTATAAACTTATAGGACATCAATGATTATTAAGAAAATATCAATCCTGATTTATTCACCGACAGACCTGCCTTAAATGTATAATATTTATTTATGTGTGTTCATCGAAATGTGTTGGATTTATTCCCTTCTTCCAATTTATCATATAATTCTAAAGATAAACCATTTATTACATGTTTTTATATAATATATTAATAGTATACAATAATTGTATACTGGTCCAGGTCCAAAATATTTTGAAATAATAGACAATATAATGACAAAAACTATTTATTTATTACAAACTTGTAAAGACACTATGTTATCCTTCTATTCTTCATTTTCGGATCTTGTAGTTGGCCAGGTCAGAATTATATCGTAGAAATCTTTGAATTCGTCAGGAATATATTGGATTATTTTTTGTATGTCATTCATTTTTTTCTCATTTAAGGGTATTTTAGTGACATATGCCAGAGTTTCAGGTATTTTCGGGTTTGTAGAAGGTTTTTGGAGCGTCAAATACAACTACAATGGCGGGTATTAGATCGCTAGTATGACGCCCCCTACCACTATGTGATGCGATTTTGTTTATCGAATAAAAAAAGAGGCAAAAAGAAATATTATTTCTATACACGTAAAGTTGATAGTTGGAAGAAGGGAATAAAGGAAGGATTTGTTTCCTCCTTCCAACTAACAATTTTTTTAGCCCCATGAATCTATATGAAATGAATGGACTTTTTTTCTTTTTTCGAACTCACTACTTAGCCCTACGTCTAAAGAATGTAAAACTGTATAAAAGTGAATATGTCGAAAAGTGGCGTTTATTCCCTTCTTCCAATTGGTGGTTCAATTGAAACCACATACTGAGTGTCGCGTTTGCTATTCGTACATAGAAACAAAACCATATTCTATTCAGAAGCCATTTAGTTTGAATGTAAATATTTTTGAACTTTGATTTGATACTTAATTTCTTTTTGAAGTATTGTAATTGTTCAAAGCGATCGTGCTGTAGGTTATCATCGTCGTGTTTCCGCCACCCTGGTTGAGGCCCGATTATCTTACCTTTAGTTAGGCGAGGTTAGTCTGGGAACAATAATTCTTGAAAAGCATTTTGATATAAAACAAATACAAATCTTAACCTAATACCGTTGATATAATATATAATTCACGACTTATATAAGAAAATTATGGTATTCTACTAAGAGCCCTTAATTTAAATGTAAGTTTAGTGATTCCTAAAATATTGGCTCTAATGTGTAACAGATTAGGTCGAGGATACCCCAAGGGGTTACATGTAAACGAAATGGAAGACCTGCTAGAGAAAGGTCAAATAAGGTGTGCTAGTAATCATCAAGCAAGTATGAAGAGATCGGAGACAGTTGAGGAAATGAAAGAGTTAAGTATGGACTATAGCACTTGGCGCTCTGTAGCTCTGACTTTCCCATACCGAACATCGACGTTTATATTATAATATCTGTATGTGTGTACATTGTTAGACGTAGAGTGGTGTATCTCCATAATCTGCCCTTCAATTATTGGTTTAATTAGACAACCATGATATAAAGCTCCCACTAGAATGTATTGCTAGAAGCCTCGCAAAGTCTTCGTTAAGTCTCGCCCTGACCCCGCTAAACGATTAATGTATTTTTTTTAAAGAACTTAGAAAGGAGATTGAGATTTAAACTCATTTTAAATGTCGAGTGAATAAAATACTTGGCAAAAGATGTGGAAAAAGGGTACAGGTTAGCATAATCATAGGATTAGAGTTATTGGAGCGACGTGAAATTTACAAGTACTTCACGCTTTACTTGTGGGTGGTGAAAGAGGCCCTAAGTGTTATAAATTTCATTTTATTTATGAAACACATGCATGGTATATTAGATATGTAGTCTGATAGAAAATAAACAAGGTTTTTTAAATATTTTTTTATTTATTCGACACAGAAAATATTACAGTAACACAAGATGAACACAGTTCATGGACATGACATGTTGATAATAGTTACAACTATCGTAAATTGCAACAGATGTTCGTCGTGGCGAACAAATAATTGTCCTGATAGATTTTTCAATAAATTTCCTGCTGCTGATTGTTGGAACCGCGTTGATAGCCTGGCTCTCCATATGTAGGCTTGTAATGGAAATCTCCACCAACGTTGTTATTCATACCATGATCACTGGCAACTTGAGTGGTAGATGAAGTTTCGCACAAGCCCAAGAGCTTTCCGATTACTCCGCAGCCCTCCACAGAAGCCAGCGATGTGCAGAGCAGTAGCAGGAGACACAGCTTGGTGGCGGCGAGCATGGTGACAGATGCGAACACTTGCAGAGGTAGCACTGGTGTGACAGTGTAGGACGAAGCGACCGCCTTTTATAGTTACATACATTTACTGTGCCTGATAGCTCGAGTATTACCTCATTTGTTAAAAGGTTTATTTTCCTTCAGCACATAATATTATTTACTTATAGCTGTTATCAGTGCTCTGACTAATACTAATTCGGAATTTTTAATACGTTGTCTTTGAATTTCTGTTTAACATACGAGGTTGGAGAAAAAGTTTCTTCGCATTATATATGAAAACTCAAGACATTTTTTAAACGATAATTTACATATAATTACAGTTTATGTGCCGTTTTTTTTTCGATGATATTGTAGGTAGTGCTGTGATCCCGTTGCTGTAGATGTTTTGGATTTCTGATAAAAAAAAACGCGACAAGCACTTTTAGCAGTCCTCTTTTGATGTTAACCTGACACTGCCTCAGGGAAAAAATGCGACGCAAACCGTGAGAAAATATAAAGCTTATGGACCAATGCTCTTTCGCTAAGAGTATCACAAAGTTGGTTTAAGCGTTTTTAACCCGGACATTTTGATGTCAACGATGCACCTCGTTCTTGTCGCCCTGTCACGGTTAAAATGGACGCCGTTTTTGGGAAAGTGTTGTAGATTAACAGGGGCTTTACCATCAGGAGATTCGTTTTCCGCGGTAATTCAATAAAAACATTTTAAAAAATATCTGTGCTCGTTGTGACCCGTTACATTTGACATCTAGTCAATTTATCTATATTTTATTGATAAAAGTAAATAAAAATAAAATGGACCTTCCACAACCCTTACGCGAACAAAGGAATGAGCTAAATTATGTAAAAAATATACCATTATTGTTTAATTATATCATTCTCTCAAAAATTAGTCATATTTAACAGTAATAGTGTGTTTGATAAGCCCCAAAATCATTATAAGACCACGCGTGGTTGACCCATATCACATTATCTTTCCGAGTGAATTCGCCTTCACCGTTTTTGTCACAAACAACATGACATCATTGGATTTACCGTCTAATATTTTACAATTAATTAATTGAAAACATTTCGATAAATCGTAGAATCATATTATTATGACATCTTCGTATCGTGTGATAACGTCTGTAAATGGTTAAACTACGAGACAGCTTATAATCATATAAATATATAATATGTTTATATATCCACTCTTTTGGATTTTGATTTGGATTGGATTTTTTCTATTTATTATCAGCCCGGAGTCAGGAATTTGTGCCCGATATGGCGATAGGCTCGCCCTCTATCACACCGTGGGACGGAAAATACAAGGCGAAACGTTGGTGTTGTGGTTGCACCCCTGCCTACCCCTTCTAGGAAATGATGTAATTATATGTATATATACATATAATTACATATATACACTCTTTATTGTATAATTGTACGAATATTAGTCATAAGTAAAGTAGTACGTTTGTTTTACTAGTTTTTCCTGTATTATTTCAGAACGTTTCTTACTATACATAAGCTTTGGTCTCTTGATCGAAACGCACAACGCTGTGGTATCTGATATGCGGCGTCGTACAGTGAATGACATACTCCCAACAGTCACTTACTAAGACTAAGATGCAAATGTAGTGTTTATTGTTTTATTAAATAAAATCTATGTGACACTGCTTTTCTGGAAGCTAATTTTAGTAAACAGACGCACATACATATTTCCAATAGTCAATGCTTTTATTTTTGTTAAATGGAAAATTAAGTTGATTTATTAATTGTCTATTACTTTCAAAAATAAATCCTTAATATTGAAATTTTACGGATTTTATCGCGATTTGGTTTAATTTTACATTTTTTAACTTCCCGACGCGACGTTTCGATGGCTTTCCAGCTTTCGTGGTCACGGGGCGGACTTAGTCCTTAATATTCACTATACTGACTTTGGATAAATGTTCACTCTACGAGCAATTCACCTTGGAAACTTGTCATCATAACTTTCATCCACAGAGATCCTTGGGTAACTAACCAAGGATATTCACAGCAAGCTTATGGAATCGGTCTGCATCTGGCTTCTCCCTACAACTTTTATAAGTATCGTTATTGGTTTTGTTATTTTGTATTTAATATATTTAATGTTAATATTCATTTCTTCATGTGTTTGTACTGTGTTCAATGATTTTTTTCTATGTGTTATTGTTGTACTGTTGTCAGCAATGTTAATATGAATGTTGTGATCTTCTGTAATTGAAGGAGCACTCAACTCAATGTACCTTACTAGTTGTTAATTTTACCGTTATAACCCTGTGTATCCTTTGTTGAAGGTACATAAATAAATAAAAGAAATGCTCACTCTATAAATACTATATTAATAAAAACTTATACTGTAAAAGCTTAGACAAATGTACGGTAAAAAATAGACGCATCAATTTGTAACAATTGCAACCGCTCAAAAACTCAATCAGCCGTGTTCCAGACCGTTCCCAAATCCCGTTAGGGCAGGTATTCAGAGGATTAAGCTGTGCAGCTATGCCGCAAGCGACGCCGCGTGCCGACCCTAGCGAGGGGTGACCTATGGAGCAGGGGTGCAGCTACAATGAATATAAGCACGATCGATACTCCATTGCACATAAGTGGTTATCGCGGCAGGGTTTTGATAACTCGCGCCATATTAAAAAGTTTCTCGTGTTTTTTTATCTCTACCCAAGACCTGTTCTTATCTGTAGGATCACGACTACTGTCAGTTATCGACGTAATTAATCTATTATCGGTCTATCTCAGACATTCTCAAAGACTTTCTGCGCTTACGTGTTGGTATTATTCGAATTCGGTTAATTGTTGATTCTGTCTTATAATAGTTTTAGTGGTGGCTGCTTAAGTTTTGAAATTTTCTTATGACTAATTTTTGACGCCATGCTATGGGCTTGCCCTCTTACATCTTGAGGTGAAAATGAGGTCGGCATACGGTCTATAACACTATTGGGACATCTGCCTATAATTAAGTTCTGATGCCCGACATTCTTTTAATCCGCATTACTAATTGTTATTATACAGGACAAGCAAACATAAAATAGAACAATAGTTCCGTGCTATTGTATCACTTCTGTCTACATCTTCGTGGACACAACAATGAGCTGATGTAACACGCAAATAGACCCTTGCAGTGAAGGTACCCGGCTTATAACAAACTGTCCGACATTTGTCAGCGAGATACCTTCGGAGCGAGTTCTGAAAAACAAAATTTCACGCAACACATATCATAGTGGACAGGGGTAGAGCCCGTGTACGCACTGTACCCACACTATCGTCGCGATTTTATAACCGCTGGAAATTCTTGGGATCGACTTTTGTTTGTATTTGCACGATAACGTACAAAATTCTACAGAGATAATCATAGTTACGACATTCATAGCTTGTGCATGAATTATTTGCCTGACGTGAATATCAGACAACTTAAAGATAAATTTATTAATTGCAAAACAACTAGTCCGCTGTGAAGTTGACACGCGCCCCGCGGACATACAATTAATTCACAGCGTAGCAAGTAGCAACACGGCGGAATTTCAAATGGGACGAGTTGTTTGACAACTGTTTAACATTGACAAAAAATGAAAACAATGAGAAAAATATAAATAAAACATCAATTACACTTTAATTAATTAATAAGTGAAAGTTTAAAAACTAAAAATCAAGCTTTCATGAAAGATCCAATTAAGCAAGTAAAAATAATTGTTAATGATTTTAAGATTAGAAAATTGGGGAGTGAAATACATTCATTTTATGGTCAAAAAGCTAAGGTGCTTGATGTTAAGTCATTGTTGTAAGCCTCCCACACTTTTTAACAACAAAAAGTGTTTGAAGACTACGTCGTGGATTTAATTAAGTATAGTCAACGTGTAGGAGCAACGTGTATTCAAACTAGATGTAGATAAATTGTGGCGTGTAACAGATACAGTGCGAATGTACGGTGAGGGCGCACGAGGGGCGAACCGTGGCCACGGTCAGTGCGCGCGCTCTAAAGAAGTGAATAAATCTGCCGGCCGAACGACAAGGTGAATATAAATATAAAGAATCCGCGGACAAACTTCCGGACACTATAGGGTTGACACCATACTAACATACTTAAAAAACCTAAATAAATACATTAGAAACCAAATTATTGATTATTCTACAACGTGGTTACTACAGTTTCATATGTTTCCGCGGAACACCTTAAAAAACAAATATCGCGATATTTTTTTATTATTTTAACTTCCCGGCGTTTCCAAGATTTCACAAACTTCGCGGTCAAGAGGCATGCTGAGATGTTAGGCATCCGCATAGTGTAACAATCACTTCCTTCATTTTGTGGCTATAAATATAATATAAATAATTTGAAAAGTTACTCAGTATCAGAACCCGCAACCATCGCCTCGACAGATTCCGTTACTAACATACGCAGCAACAACTTTAAACGAACTTTGTTTTTTAAAATACTATATGTACACGTTACTTACTTGAAAAAACAGCCATTTTGTACAAGTATTATAACTATAGAATAATAAGTTAGTAGCAACCATGAGGTTTGTTTAGGAGGCGGCCGGGCGGCAGGCGGCCACCGTGAAAGGCTAGGTGATCATAAAGCTCGGCGCATGTTCTTACATAATAATATTCTTGAAATATACCCTTAGGGTAGTGCCGCGACCTGCCCGCGAACACTCACATGCATGGAGACGACTCTACACTATAAATATTTTGGAGCAAATTCGTTATTCCTAACTATTGTAAGTTAGTGTGATATTAACCACTGTTCTTGTTAAATATATTATAAGAATCAATATTGTGCTCGAAGCACAATAGCTTTTGAAAGTTGGACCATACGACACGTAGACGCGGCTTACATCTCGCGGCTATGGGTGTGTATCACTCATCTGTTTTTCAAATACAAGCGAACCGGCCCAGCTCCACCCGGGTGCAGATATTATATTATTGTTCCGCTGCTATTCGTCATAGCGTGATGTTATATAGCCTATAGCCCCCCTTGATACGTCAACTATTCAACACGAAAAGTATTTTTCAATTCCCACCAGTAGTTTTTGAGATTAACACGTTTAAACAAACAAAGAAACTCTTGAGCTTTATATTTTAGTATACATTTCATATTAATTATATAAATAAATAGATTACTAAAAAACAATCGCCGAAAGGAACATTAGCGTTTTTGTTCACATATTTTGTGAACAGCTCTATAGTTTTTATTAGTCAAGTGCAAGAGGGATGGGCAGGAAATGGTCAGCGCGGAGACAAACTACAACCGACGGCGTAACGCTCACGACACGCGTCATAACCCGGCATGCACCGCGTATGTAAATATATGTGCCATTCTAAATCGCCACTATATTTTCTTGTTATTCATGAGGAACTAAGTTGAACGCGAAAAATATTCCAATCGAACGGTATTTTTCAAATTTACGTTTAGTATATGATATTTATAAGATATGAGAGTTGGCCTACCAAGTGTACAACACAAAAAAAGACGTTTACTAACTCACCCTGGCATGGCTTACTGAAGCTACCCTGTAAGCCATAGTAAGACAGTAAGACTGATATGGGTTACTCTTATATATGTATATAAATCCGTATTTATAGTATAAAAATATAAAGCGCGCCTCACACGTCGCGTGCATCGGCTCGCTGCATCGCGCTGCTTCGTTACCACCAACGCGTCTTGCCAATCGTCCATCCCATTACCAAGTATTTTGACTTGTCAACTGTTTATCACTCAACCATTAACTTGTTTGATTTTATTTAATCCCTTGATATTTAGGCCACACATGACTTCTTTTAAAATTATATTTCCTGGGCTCAGTTTAAACGGACTACAATATATTAATATTTGTGGGGTATAAAAATAAAGTGAAGAAATTATTTTTGCACAACTGCTGAAGGTAAATGATTGTTCTCTAAAAGTATTTCTAGCGTAACTAGGTTGGTATACATAATACAACAATAATTATAATTATCCAGCCCAAATATGACTCATTGCAGGGCATGGGCCATCTCTGTCTCGAGTTCCACCGACAAGGCTTAGGCCAAAGACGACGGTGACCTAGCTCGGGTTTGCGGATTTCATATGTATAAATGTACACTGTTGGGTACCTTACGATGTTTTCTTTCTTGAATTCCGGATATACAGAAGTACAATAGGTGAAATTGAGACGGACCTCTAGTAGGAAGGCAGAAATATCTCACAACGCCAATTCATTTTATTAGAACTCAGTTTATCACTCTTAAATAAACATTATTGGGTATTAACTCAACATAAAACACACTACACAACTCACCAAATAATAAAAGGTACAAAAGTAATATGAAAACGAGGTACCAACTCAAAGGGCGAGCTCATTGCGTCGTCTGCGCTCGCAATCACACACTTATTCAAACATGTGGTGTTTTTTTAAACGTCCTTTTGCGACGGCCCGTCGGCTGCATAATGAGACGTTGGCTACTCGCATGTTTCTATAGATTTCAGGAACATTTTCCTGTAAAGAATATTTATCAACTTCACGCTTGTATCCCTGGAGGTGTTGGTTTAGGTGACACTAGCCATTTACTCAGAGCTTAGTTCTATTTTCAATTGACGGCGAGCCTATCACCACACCTGGCATACATTCGAGTCTGTAGTATCTCCAAAAAATTAGACATACAGTTGGGCTACTTTGGATTGAATATGTTCCCAATAACATAATATGAATTGAGAATTATTATATTAAGCGGACCTAAACATATTGAATTCTAGTTCATTTTTTAGAATTGTCAATATTTTGTGATTTTAGCACATATTTAACCCACAATATAACTGACGTTTATAATAAATTTATCTTTTAGTCAAACATAAATTCATTATACACTCCAGTGAGACGCTATCTCGTCCAAACAACGCACAAACTGCACTTAAATCTACCTTGGCACTAACTTTGCCGCTAATTCATTAGTAGATATTTAAATATCACCTACCAGGGGGACAGAACACGGCGGGGGTGGAGTTTTGTGTGTTTTACTAATTGCTAAAAGATGTTAATCAGGCACCCCGAGACGTACCGTTGTCTCTTTCTAACACGCGCCAAATAGTATAGCTCGCTCTGTCTTTCAAGACGTTACTCAAATCCCGAAGCAAAAACCATGACAAGGAATTAATTAGAAGCCAAGGTAAATAATGAAGATTGTCTTCGTACTAATGAGTTTTGCTCGCGAGTCGGTATGGTAAAATCATTACGGTAAAGATAATTAAAAAGTTTTGTCGTTTTGATTTGAAGGTGAATGAACTGAGAATGGTCTTTTAATTTGAAATGCAAATGATCGCGTTTCTTGGACGAATTTTATTTGATACATATCAGTGTACATTTTATTAATTAATAATCGGATTAAATTTAACAGTAACTATTTTTTTCTTTAAGGACTAACCCCTCTCAATTGTTTTCTCGATTGAGGAGGAGGCCCGTACTCTGCCATGGAACATGTATGTGGATGGATACAACTATTTTTTTCTAATTTTGGGATTGACATTAATTTGGTGCTAGATTCATTTACACGAATTTAATTACACATGCAACCATCATCAAACAAAGCCAATAGTAAAATGACGTCAAAGCACACAATGTGACGCTCGTATTTGTGACATAAAAATCCTTTAATATAATCGGCAGAGAATTTTCCGCGCGGCCAGACGCGAAAAACTCCGACAATCGGACTTGGGTTATCGGAAATCGCGTAATTAAACATTGCGTCCGCTGTGAGGTTTCCGTTTGACCGATTAATGGAAAAAACTGACGATTTGGAAACAGTTTCTATTTGTCGGCTTTTTTATACACGAATGATACGGCAACGAATGATTTTTGATCCGCCGAGGTGAGGTTATCGTATACGCTGGTGAAGAAGCCGTCATAGAGACGGAGGGAAGTATATCGCGTTTCGGGTTCAAGTTGTGTTATCTGATTCTGGGCAAGTCGGTACAGTTGCGTCGACCGATGAGACATAACATCCTATACCGGTGGATATTCTCGCTGAAGTGCACCGCGCTTACTATCTGGTACACTGTAGGTCAGACCTTTTCAAGAATAACAACTCCGACATTTTCAGACATTAACAAAATTAGCAATTGAATCAGACCACAATCGCTGTTTACAACCCACAACTCGATTGAAAGAATTTATAAAATTTTTAGATTATGAATCACTAAATGTACTCGCGAGCTTTTAATGACGCTTATTTTATATTTTTATTGTATTGCAAGCATTAAAATATTTAGCTAAATGTTGTCAGAATAAGGAATTTCAATAACTAACACATGAAACGCCTAAATAATGGCACTATTGTCTTCTAAAGTGAGAAAATCTAATAATTTTTGTTTGGATCTAATAATATAGCAAGGTACCGTAGATGACTAACGCGGGTGGTAGGCTTCACATGTCATTGCAATTTAAGTAGCTTTAAGAGAAATCTTTACTTATTCCATAAACCAAGCAATACACCCAATATTCACATACTTAGTCCTGACTTCACACTAAGACGCAAATCTTCTATCGTGGGTTTCAGAAACTACGAGAGACATTTCGGTCTCATAAACACCCACAAAACAAATACTTATGGATCCCACAAATACTTGTTCCCGATTTGGGATCGAACCCGGGACTTCTCGTTTCCCAGCAGGTGTCTAACATGCTGCCTTAAAAGAAAGAAAGATAGAAGAAAGGAATCTCAAATTAAAAAAGCTCACGGTAAAGATCTGCAACTGAAGAAGTGGGCGTGCAGGTGTGCAAGTACAATCATATGCATTCAAATATTGACCAGTTTGTAATATTTCTAGTACATATGGCCAAAGGCACTCGTGCAAATAGAATGCTACGAGTAATATCGTGTATTGTATTACCACATCGATCTGATACCAGAGCACCTCCACTTCAAATGCTCTCGTGTCGAAAACTAGGGGAAATGCATTGAGCACTGCAAATGAGCGAACGAAACATATTAATAGAGTGGATGCGGCTGTTATACTTTCAATGCTTAATGTTACAACACTTGAATGAATTATAATATTGTAAGTAAATTCTTACTTATACAGCATTCGCCATTCGATTTCGTCAGCAACAATGGATTGAAATAATATTTGTGTTTATCATCTTAGTTATTTATAATTCTTATAATAAACTGAAGTGATTATGAAACCAAAATGAAATGATACGATTTTATTAGCCCGTGTCATTACCCGTATAAAATACATTCATCGATTAAATTACATTTAGTTCATTTCTAATGTACACTTGCAGAGTTAAGTAATAAAAAAAACATCGAAACTTATATCAGTTACCACATCCACCCGTACCAGCCCCCGGTCGAAATCTTTTTACCTTTTTATCTCCAACAATGGCACTGGATATGATTGCCCCGGGCGCTTGGGGTAAATTGTTCAGAAACGGTGCGTACCGCCAGTGGCCCGGACCCCACCGGTCGACAGATGTGTCTCTTACTTGTATAACTCGATCCACGCATTCATGTTACGAGGTTCGGCAGATATTAAAAATATGGCGCATTTTGTGTCCGGTTTGTAGCGTTTAATTAGACTGGATTTTAAAGTCCGAAGATTAATACGGGTTATTTAGGGATAAAATGCTGGGTCACTATTATCAGCTAATGATTCTAAGCTAACGTTCAAGGATATGGCCCAATGCTGGACACGCATTCCCTCAGTTATTGAGCGGGGAGTCTTAGCACACGAAGCTAGCCTAAAGCAAAATAGTGAATTTACGTGACCTTGAAACTTATGATTAATTCCAAAGTTTAATTACTCCAAAACGAATCTGCGGCCTTCCACTCCTTGCAGTGTTTTGCATTCTATGTTTTCCTCGATAACGACTTGTTTCTATTTAATATTGCGCTCGCAATAAAGTTACTTATTCGAGATAGATCCCACTGCCCCTGCGGACGAAACCCTCCACCTGCACCTATTAAGGCGTGTGTACCGAAGCTATCAGATGTACAGACGACAAACCAGATTATGCCGCCTCCATCAAAGTCCAGTTTGATTGATCACATCTTGGACAAATGAGACACGTTGAGATCTGCCATACAATCTTGAACCTTATGATAATTTACAATTAGCTTCATTGTTTTTGAATCGATTTTGTAATAATGTTTATTGATGGGGGAGATATTATGTTAAAAAATATGTGTCAGCAATTAGCATAGATTAGAATCTCAAGCAATATTCGTCAAGCTTGGCAGACTCTCGTGCTGATAACGCTGTTATGTGCAAGGCTGCTATGTAGCTACGCTATCCCTGTACGGCTTATTTCACTACCTGTCTATCGTCAGAACCTCATCCATTGACCAGTAGGATGAACCAAAATATGTTGGTTCAAGCCCCACTGTGAATACGCATCACTACGCCAAAACAAAAACATCAACTAATCCATATGTATACCGTACATAAAATAGCGAAACCTGCATCACAGCAGGAAAAATAAAAGAAAAACGAAAACAACTTTCCAATTCGTCGGCAGTCATTAAAGGTGGCTCTATTCAGCCACCGTGACGTCTAGACGCAAGGGAATCACCTCCTTACTATCCCATTACACCTACAGCGACATTACGATGTTAATTCTATTGCCACGCACCGCATCTGATGGCATTTGATAATTACTACAAGAAGACCAAGTTATATTTGCTGGTGGTATAACTACACAATTTGACGGTCGATTTGGAACTTTAAGCCTTGGTGCTAAGGATCAATTGGTGTAAGTTGATGCGGTAGATATATTTGTTCTATGATAGTAAGTGTATACGGGTTTGCTTGCGGTCAAATATTTTTGATAATGGATTTTGTAGTAAAATATGCTCTGCAATAATAAAGAACATAAATAAAAACAGCCTCTCGTGTCACAGCCGGCTTTTAACCAACTGCGCCACGGAGGCTGTCGAAAATAAAAATACAAACTAGCACCTCATGATTCACAACAAGGATATAAAAGCAGTTAAATATTTTAGAAGGACTGTAACTAAATTAAAAATTAAACTAATACAGACACAGCATCAAACAGCGTTGATATTAGAGAAGTTATAATAAAAATGCGTTTGGTGAAAACCGTTATTGCAACCGATAAAATCTAAATATATAATGTTGTATTGGAATTATATTTATAGGTGGGGGAGCATTTATCTCGGTTCGAATCGGCTTGTATAAATATTAATGCATCATTGAGAAACTTTTGTAATGACTTTACGTGAATCTTGGTGTTTTTATCGATTGTCCTCGAACTATAGGGAGAATGTTAATAGAAGTATAACTTTAGATAAAAAAAATAATCTTTAGTTACTTTTTCGTATTTTGATGTTATGATTTACATTCAATCTTATTGTAATTAATGTCGTTCCATTTATTATACATGATTAAATGGTTGCCTAAGGCCTCCTCTGCGATTAAAATATGTTAGACTGAGCATACCAAGCTGACCCAAACATTTGAAATTTTGGCGAAATTCTCAGGAAACGCAAAATTTTCACATATCTTTGTCGATCACCGCTAAAGTTAGAATTTATTAACTATTAATACAAAAAACTATGAAAAATCAGTACTCTTACGGCCTTCCTTTCGCTTCCAATAAAGTGACCCAATTAACTTTCTCCCTTTACAATATTGTTTTGTCAGCAGTTTACGCTACTTAATTTTATAACAGTATACAGTACGCTAATACTACTGTAAATGGCATTCGGTAGCGCGAGCTCATATCATTCTATATTTTAACTTATTTATGAAATAAACATTTATTTCCACGTCGGACTATTACTATCAATCCAAGCTGTACGGGTATCGTCTCAATTATTATCGCCCATGCTCTCTCTCTCCCTCTCTCTCTTCAGTCATAGGTAGTCCACTGCTGAACATAGGCCTCCCCTCCCCCTCCCCTCTTCCCAGCCCATAAACTACCTATTTTGAAATAACACCTTTCACCTTTTCATTTCTCGCCAACATTTTCCACTTACAAAGTAACTTATTGACAATGTAATAGGTGTAAATCACGGGGACAACACAGACCAGTGTCTGCGCGTAATTAGTCGAAGCATTAATCAAACAGCACCGGCTAGCAACGTTAATTGCACCCTTCCAGGAATGTGCGCTGTTAATGTATGTTCCTACTGAGCTGCATGCGTCTTCCACCGCCATTAACTCCAGAAGACCCGAGGACTAACGACAATTACCTGGCACATGGTTAGAGCTAGTAAAGAAGGTATTCCTGGTGATAGTGTTACCTGCAGAGTAATGGTAGGATCTTGAAAAAAGATAATGTTTGTACAGGCAATCATTTATTGGAAATTTTGATCAGATATTGAGTGTTTATATTTAATTGGTAATACTTGTTATATTTAAGCTTCAAAATAAAGCTATCAAATTAGTAAATGAAGTAAAAACCTCAGAAAATTATTGATACTCAGATTGTTAGTACCTAATTAGGTGACACACATGCCAGTAGCGCCACTTTGTTCACATACAAACTGAACACAAACGTGAGAGAAACAAATTAAATATACCAACAGCCGCAAAAACAACGAAACGAACAATTGCAAACGATTACAAAGCCAAACGACACCTCGACATTTCTTCCGATGTCACATTGGACGCGTCAAAGCCATTACAAGCGATAGATAGTCGTCGACAAATGGCCCATAGGCGATATTTAAACCCACAAAAAGACGTACATAGCGATATATACTAACAACGCTAATTAGAGTGAATAATGACCACCTCGGAGGACAAATGGCATCACCTCTAAAGGACAATGGCTCGGAATTCGTTCGTAGAAATTGCACCGACTCGTTGCATGGATAAACTAATTGTTACACTTCAAAGTTTGAAATGATTTATGCGTTTCGGTTTATTATAAATGGACGCTGTGTTTGAGAAAATTTTATGCGTAATTAATCTGCAGTGGCCTTTTTGTATTCTTGTTTGTAGAATAGCTGTCGGGTATGCGAGGCAACGAGGAATAATTTTCGAATGACTAGTGACTAAGTTAGAATACGATCATGCAGTTATAAACAAAGATTGAAAACAATAACTTTACTTTAATACGTGGCCATAGTGCTTATTCATCGAAAGATATTAATTTTTGTAATAAATATTAGTCCAGATAGATTTGCAGTTGCAGCGACAATTATTGTGTAATAAATTATAATTTATTGCATAATATAAATTATAAATACAAATTATTATTTGTTGCAGAATCATTGTTAGAATTTTCACTAGAAATGCTGGTACTTGACAACTATCGGAGATAGGACACAGTTATTTTCTTTTTGTGTCGAAATAGTTTGATCTATCTCCCGTTGTCGTATTATCGTTGAGTATTGGAACACCCTGTATAAAATGTTTACTATTTTAGATAAATCGTTACTATTACTAATCGTAAAGCCAATGTATTCAAATACCTACACAAAACACGGGAAAAAATGCACAAAGCGAGTCAATTTGAGTTCAATTACAAAATCCGTTAATAGCGGCGAAATGAATCGACGTCACATTTTCACGGTCACGGAGGCCACATCAAAGAGTTCGGGGATCGCGAGGGGGCGCTACCCTTCGGACTGTCCACCCCTGCACGCTGGGTGAAATGCGCGACGAATTACGGTGCGGCTAAACAAAACTTTGTTTACGTAATACATTTTGAAGCGTGATTTTTGGATCAGTACGTAGGTATTCGGTTGTTGGTACTTCATGATCAAAATCATAAAATTCTTAATTCAAAAATTCTTATATTTCTTTTGAGTTAATTAGTAATTAGAATGTTCATAGTTTCTGTTGATTTGTTGGTGTAAAACGAACTGCCTTGAAACAGCGCCAGCAAATCCTTCTTTTTGTTATTTTGTTCTGTGTTTTTTTAAAGATACGAGTAACAATATTAACATACTGATAATACAAATAATATTTAATCATTACACAATCGTTACATTTTACGCCGATCGCACTATTATTTTTCTCTTCTATATAACTATCCCTGCACCAAAACTATTATTTACTATAATTTATTGTACACCATTCATAAAAAAATCATAAAAATAATCAATAACTAAATACTTTTGATCCGCTTTTGAACCACAAGTACCTATTTGATCCGAGTAAAAGTGTTAGTGAGATCAAAAAGTCTCTCGTAGTTTCTGATACCTACAATACAAGACTAGCATATTCGTATTATTTACAAGTATTTCAGGTGTAACGGTGAAAATGGCTAGAATTTTACTAAGGCAGCTTAGTATCTTTGCAATAATTTCTATGATAGGTATATATTTACCAACCCGTACTAGACCAGCGTGGCGGACTATATGGCTTAAGGGTCTCAATCGTACTTACGATTGTAGAGTGGGCTCGTGCTCTGCAGTGGGACGTGTATGGGCTAATAAAAATACAGCTTGTATGTATCAACCCATATACGTCCCACTACAGTGCTCGAGCCTCCTCTACAATCGAGGGTACGATTGAAAGGGGTTAGGCCATATAGTCCACCACGCTGGCCTAGTGCGGGTTGGCGGACTTTTAATACAGCTAAGTAGGTATAATTTAAAAGCTCGCACTGTAGTCGAGTGGTTGTCGTATACTAGGGCCGAGCACATAGCTCACGCATAGTCGCGATTCGACACCTGAGTACACTGCACCCCTGCGTTTAATACAGGGGATGAAACATAGCGAGGAAGCGGCTTTCACAATTTAATCGGTTTAAAACGATAGTATGTTTTAAAATTATTCCTTATTGATGTCTAGAATGTAGAAATCACGGGGTCCTTCCAATATCCGTAATTTTGGATTTCACTGTACTCCATATTTCCATGGCTTGTAAATTGTGTATATTCTAAATTTCTAAACAATAATTAATGATAAAACGTATTTTCGATATTAAAGATGTGGCCAGGATCTAATGAACAAAATTCGGTCAATGTTTTCGAAATGCGTTCGTAAATATTCTAAACAATGGAATATAGAAAAAAAACATACCTCTATAATTACAAAATTGTTTTATCTTGGTTTTAGAAATCCAGTCGGGATTTCTCACATGATTTACGATGGTGGCTATCCTATACCTTCGATATCCTTCCTACTTTTTAATACTGGGCAATTTCACTCAACGAACGAAACGCAATTACAAGGCAAGAGTACGTCGGTTTTCTGTAACCTGGTGCCTGTAATCGAAAGATTTTTCTATTTTAATGTTGTACTAAAAATCTCAACCAATATATTGTGAAGCTGAAGAGTTTGTTTATTTAAACGCGTTAATCTCGGGAACTACTTGTCCGAATTGAAAAAAACTTTATGTTGGATAGTCCATCAATCGAGGAAGGCTATAGAGTACTTTTTATCCCGTGAAAAGATAAATTGGGACTTTTATCCCATAAACTTTTCCCGCAGGCAAAACCGCGAGCAATATTAGTAGTATTACAAATCCGTCTCCATACTATCGCAGCACGCTTTAAACAGATTCGATCACTACCATTAGAAGGGGGTGGGCAGAAAAAATGTCCCAGGAACAATTACAGGGCATCTGTCGCCGCACCGCTCCCGTGCGCGATTCAATTTATGCTGATTGGATTGTACCACACACGGACCGAATTAATGAGATGGTTCATGTGTATATAAGGCGTTATTTAAAAGTACATATAAACATATACCAACCCGCACTAGGTCCGCGTGGTACTACATAGTTGTGGGCAAGGGCCTCCTCTACAATTGCAAGTACGATTAAGAGGGGTTAGGCCATAATCCACCACGCTGACCTAGTGCAGGTTGGCGGACTTTAAATACTATATAAATTCTTACAAATCGCTATGGTATGTAGGTTTCCTCACGATGTTTTCCTTCACCGTCGTAGTGTGTGATGAGTTACTATCAATACACACATGACTCGGAAAAGTCAGAGAAAGCTCTGGGAATTGAACCCGCGATCACTGCAACCACATGTAGCCGGCCGCGTTGGGTCTGGTACCTACAGTCCACTACGCACGCATCACTATGCGTGTAAAGAATGTGTGCATGTGTTGAGAATAAACTATGAGTTTGAATAAGCATAATAATAATTATGACTTCCGAACATGCACGAACAGGTAATTCGATTAATAATATAAGCAAGATTACTCCCGATGAATTCTAGGTGTTACCCACTTTTGAAATCAGTGGGAAGTGGATGAAAAAGCAATCAATTCGTTTTATTGGTGGTTGGTGACACGAAATACAAGGTCATATGTTGATAGTGTTCGATCTTATAGCTCTGTTATAGTCACTTATGACTTTGTAAAATATCAAATAATGTAGGGTATTCCAATATTAAAATACATCTAAAATGGGAATAAATATATATAAGACTACTGGCCGGAAATTTGTAAGAGTATTACTGGTGGTAGGTCTCTCATAATATGTGAGAGGCCTTCTGGGTAGGTACCACCGCAATGTATATTTCTCCCGTGAAACAACACTGCGTAAATGCACTGTTGTGTTTCGGATTGAAGGACATTGTAGCCAGAGTAACTACTGGACATATTGAGACTTAACATCTTATGTCTCAGGTTTGCGAGCGCAGTGGAATGTTGCTACTGTTATGAGCGGTCGTATCGCTTACCATCAGGCGAACGGCTTGCTCGTCTCGTCATTCATTGCAATAAAAAAAAAAAATATATATATATATATATATATATATATATTAGATACGACAAAAACATTGGTAAGTATTCGAAAAAAAATATGTTTCCGCCCGGGATCGAACCGGGGGCTTTCTGCGTGTTAGGCAGATGTGATAACCGCTACACCACGGAAACTCTGTGAGACTGAGACAAAAATAATAAATATATTAGAGCTAAAATTTCAGTCTTGATATTTCTCTAATAAATTAGGAAACACATCAATTAAACTAGGTATACCTGTTAGTTATTTATCTATGTGATACAAAATAAAATCATTTAGGTGACTGTCACAAGATCGTTTAAACTACTCAATAGTCCTCAACCAATATTACTTTTTTAAATTATTTGTTTTTGTTTAAGTTCTTGTTATTCGGAAATCACCTTATAGCGCCATCTAGTGACAGAAAGTGGTCAACTAGAAATATTAATCGTGGCAAAAGAATCAGATTTCACAATATAATTTGTTAGTTAATATACCGAATTTACACATTAGTATTTATATATTTTATTAGTTTTTGTGCCTGAGAATATTGATAGATGATTATATATTTCATAGCTTTATGCTGTAACTTCTAAAAGCGAAGTGAAGAAGAGTCGTCTTGTCGGCGCATCAGCGATAAAACAAAAAAGGAGGCGGTGTTTGTAACCTCAAAACTGTATAGCACGTCTCAATTGCCGTGCACTGACAATCAAATGCATTGCAACCACTTATTGGTCAAAATATGTCCATAGATGCATTATCTATAACGCACCTATCATAAATATGATGGTTGAAAGATTAAGGGAAAGGAAAAATATTATTATAAGTTATAACACCACCTCTGTCTGGCGCATGTGTCGTCCACAATTTTCCTTGAAACCTAATGACGTCATCCATCCATGTAGCAGGTGGTCTGCCTTCAATCAAAAGTATTATTTCAGGTAATTAAAACCACATAGTAACCACTATAGAGCAGTATAAAATTGGCCCATTCGTGCACTATTTATCCTAATATGAAATTTTGAACTATTCTGTAAGACCCCCTTAATGATCTATATATTGTCTACTGCACTTGGAAACTTACATTCAAGAATTGAAAGTTTTATTTTAGACTTCACTGTAATTACCATCAATTGTTTCAATCAATTTTGTCGTTCTAGTATAAAAACATTTAATATGAATATGCTAAAAATTATCTCCTCAAAATTACCTGCGATATGAAACAAATATGTGATATATGAGTATTACGGCGCGGCGCGGTTCCCGGCACGATGGCTAACGTCCCCGTTGAAACAATAGACCGCACGCCGCTCGTAAATACCTGCGTTTTATCGCGCACCGCCGAGGTGATCCCGCTCCGTTCCCACCGGGATAGTACCGGGAGAGTACAGTGGGCTGGATTTTTTGTTAGTCTATCTATCTATATCAGCCTATATACGTCCCACTGCAGGGCACGGGCCTACTTTACAATCGAGAGAATCGATTGAGAGTGGTTAGGCCATATAGTCCACCACGCTGGCCTAGGGCGGGTTGGCGGACTTACATTCCGTTGAAATTCTTTAAAATCGCTACAGTGTGCAGGTTTCCTCACGATGTTTACCTTCACCGTTAAAGTGCGTGGTGCTTGACTATCAATACACACATAACTCCGAAAAGTCAGAGGTGTGCCCTGGGA
The DNA here is from genome assembly GCA_949752805.1 of Deilephila elpenor. Lineage (NCBI taxonomy): Eukaryota > Metazoa > Arthropoda > Insecta > Lepidoptera > Sphingidae > Deilephila > Deilephila elpenor. The sequence continues at coordinate 774,936 of OX457102.1, forward strand.
TTTGAACCCGCGACCACCGTGAACATGTAGGCAGCCGCGTCTGGTCCGTTACCAACAGGCCACCATGCACTTTTTATTAGTAAGGTACTGTATTAGCTCATGCATTGCACTCCTCTACAGCCGATTTCCGATTGAGAGGGCTTAGATCATAGTCTACCAACCTGACTTAGTGGACTTTTACACACCAGAGATAATCTCGTTAAGATCGCTATGGCACGCAGGTTTCCACACGTGACACGATATTTTCCTTCACCGTTAGAGTGCGTAGTAACTATCAACACACAAGACTCCGAAAAGCCAGGGTTGTTCGCTGGGATCGTGACTATGCCACTGGCATTGCCATATCCATTAGCAGTGTTGGCTGCTTACGATCTTGCGGGCTACTGGCCTTCCTGCTAACACAGACAATAAAATGTCAGACCAATGCTGTAAAAAGCTTTTTTATACGAATAAATAATAATATGTTCCGAAGAATTATTTGGATTAATACCAGCCGCGAAATTCCATCAACGCACTACACGCTGGAAGTCAAAATTCCATCCCCACCATCTGGATGGATGGCGCTCCTCAACTGTGATATTTATGCGGAATTTTCTTTCCCGCACAACCTCATTGTGGAACGATCACCATCAGGTGGCCCGTCTGCTCGTTTGCCTCCTTTTTTCTATAAAAAATAAATAAATAAATAATAAATACATCCAACAGGCACATACATAGTCCTGACCCCTCACTAAGATCGAGTCTTGTGTCGTGGGTATCAGGAACTACGAGGGACTTTTCGGTCTCACAAACACCCAGAGCCGAAACAAATACTTGTGGTTCACACAAACAATTGTCTCGGTGCGGGGATAAAAACCGCCGCCTCGTGTTTCACAGCCGGCGTGTAACCAACTGCGCCACGGAACCTGTCAAAGAAAACTGGTAAGAAAATGTCATGATGGCAAGTACAGAGCAGAAAGAATCTATCAATGTGAAGGGTGTGACCCTCTGTTATTGTAGGTATGGATTTTATTGAATAGTACAGAAACGTATTGAAAACGATGCTCCCGTGCCAGTCGAGTGTGTTTGCTGAATGCGCTGCGCATTAATGGCGATGTTACCTGCCAATCCGCAGTACTGTCGTACCCGACTGACTTGGCAAGTGGCCAGCCACCGCGCTAGCTTTATGTTATGCAATGAGGCACAAATGCTATTTAATATTTACGATTATTGGCTTTATTCAGTTTGCCCAGCGACCCTGCGGTGGGAGGTAACTGCGTTTTACCGTGATATGCACTCGCTTAGTGCGAAATAGTTTGTTATTTATTTTGTACGGAATATTATCTGTGCTAAATAAATGAGGAATATGACATTCTCGTTTATTTGATAGATATTTTAGTACAGGTCCGTTATTTCAAAACAGGAGATGTTTATTTTCATGCTGGAAACTTGCATAAAAATCAGAGTTCTTAAAATTATGCTTATATTTTTACTTAATTTGATTGCACCATTGATAGTGATGGAAATGATTGTGACGAAATCGGTTCGCCTGAGATTATTCCACAATTCTTACCATTAATGTGGAAACCACTAACAAAAACATGATAAGTATGAAAGACTACGATTTAATCCTCTTACTTGTAGGAGGGACTGGTCCGTGTCATAAATTAATATAGGCTAAAATATAATAGATTAGGAGGAAAGCGACTTGAAAGAAATCGCAACAGTTTGCTGGATGAACCAACTGCCAAAAGGTATTAATGTATTTGTTGATATAGGACAATGAACGGCATTCGTCCTGCGATTAATGGTAAATAATTAATATTTGTATTTTAAAACCAATTTCTTAAACTTACAAGCAAAGAAAGCTCAAAAAGTGCATTCATCCGAGCGCCATAAACGCCTCTTAGGTATTGCAAAATAAACGCGCAAATATTTAATGGGCCCATAATTAACCGCACGAATTCGAGTCGTAAATTCAAATAGTAAATCAATTAGATTTTATGACATGTTTTAGTGGCGATGTTCTGTTCCTAGTATAAACTTAGGCAACTAATGACGTGCTCCAATTAGTCAAGACCTATTGGTCCCGGCGACCTGGATTCACGTGCTCATGTTTATCGGTCGTGCATCATTTATAAGAAATTTATTTGTGAAAGTACGAATGTGGACGACGGGGGTAGTTCTGAGGAACAAAAGTTACCGATATAGCGCGTCGAATAGCAAGTTGAAGCGGCAGTGGGCAAGGTAAACCGTGCGCTTAGGACTGAGAATTCTGCCAGTGACCCTTCTTTTTTTTTTTTTTTTTTTATTGCCGTATAGGCAGACGAGCTAGCGGCCCGCCTGATGGTAAGCGGCTACCGCTGCCCATAGACCTTCGCAATGCCAGGGGTCCAGCACAACAAAGTCGCTGCCTACCTTAAGGATAGTACTCTCTTTAAGCCTCGTTTGAAGAAGGACAGGTCATAGCGCTCAGGAAACACCGATGCAAGGAGTTCATTCCAGAGCTTGCACGTACGTGGTAAGAAAGAACGCTGGAAACGTACCGTTCGGGAGCGGTACGCTTCCAGGTGGTAGGGATGAACTCTGCTGCGGTGACGGGTGGTGCGATGGTAGAAGGGCGATGTTGGTACCATCTCAAACAATTCCTCGGAGCACTCCCCATGGAACAGACGATAGAACACACAGAGAGACCCGAAGTCTCTCCGCAGTCCTAACGGTTCCAATTTGTCCGTAAGATTGGGATCATCGACTATTCGACAAGCTCGTCGCTGTAAGGAGTCAAGTGGGTTGAGCTGGTATTTTGGGGCACCTGCCTGCACCTGATTTGTGCTTTGTAAAGCGTCAATCTATGACCCGACGTGAAGTACCGCTTGGCTCTGCTCAGGATACCCAACTTTTTGCTCGCCAGTTTGGCTTTGTCCTCCAAATGACTCCTAAAGTCAACATTGCTCGATATTTCGACGCCGAGGATCCCAATACTTTCGGATCTTTGGAGAGTAACTCCTTGGAATTGCGGCGCCATGACAAAAGCGTCCTTCTTCGCAGTGAATGCGCAAACTTGTGTCTTCGAGGGGTTAAATTGAACTAAGTTCAATTCACCCCATTCGGAGACCCGCCCCAGAGATCTCTCGACTTCAGACACAAGTTGAGACCGTCTTTCCTCAATGGAACCTCGAGAAAGACTCTGATGGCCGATGTATCGCGCGTCACACGTACTATCATCCGCATAACAATGCATGCTGTCGTTAGACAACATGTCATTGATATGCAGGATGAAGAGTGTCGGCGATAGCACCGATCCTTGTGGAACACCAGCGTTAATGGTCTTGGTCTCGGAGCAACAGCCGTCCACCACGACTTTTATGCTCCGACCATCCAAAAAACTGGCGATCCACTTGCAGAGTCCCTCAGGGATACCATACGCAGGTAGCTTCGCCAGAAGGGCGCCATGCCACACTCGATCGAACGCCTTCGCTATGTCAAGGCCGACCGCAATCGCCTCACCCCCACTCTCCAAAGCCTCCGCCCAACGGTGCGTGAGGTACACAAGAAGATCACCAGCTGAACGACCGTGACGGAAACCGTACTGGCGGTCACTAATTAGCTGTGTGTTTATAACTCGCTCCAAGACCTTGGAGAGTAAGGATGTGACAGCAATCGGCCTGTAGCATAAAGGGTCCGATAGGGTCCTTCTTGCCATAAGATGCAACCAAAAAAGAAACCACCATTACAAAAATAGTGATGAAGCCTTTAACGTTGTCTCTACCTTTAAATAATGCTAATAACATTTAATTATATTTCAAAAGGTACTTACATGAAATACATTGTAATTCAACATAACAAAAATCACTAAACAAACATAAGTAATAATAAAACGAAACTACCGACAGCCGCAGAATGCGCAACCCAAAATATATTCCAAATTCAAAACAAAAGGGAAGTGAACAAAATAAAAACTCAATATCCGGAAATGGAATCTGCAAATAATATCTTTATAGCGTTGGACCGTTTGCCACCGGTAGCGGTGCTTCGGAAAAAGTTAGTCGACCGGTAAGTTCCCCGTACAACTGGGATAAGTACACTCCACGCGTTTAAGAGCAATGCATTTATATCAATATTTTATAGAGATGATACAACGTTTAATTCCACAGGTTCATCAGTTTTTTGACCACCATATTGCATCTTACAGTGCTGTTCTACATACAGATACATAAACATTTCGCCTTTTTCCCAGAAGTGGAGACAGAGATGCAACCACAATCCACATATATTCTGCCTTATGTGTTCCATTTCACGATATGATAAGAGGCGAGTGCTATCGCCATATCGGGTACAATTTCCCGACTCCAGGCTGATGATGAATAGAGAGATCCCATATCAGTTTGCCCGACTTGGGACTCGAGACCTCAGCGTTGTAATCATCCGTGGTAAAACTACGCCACCGAGGCAGTGATTTTCTAATGTGATTTTTATGCTGGCACTGCATAACCGCAATGTACTAGACTTTTGCAATTGTCCTGGTCTCTGCTCCTATAATATTCAAGCTGAACTCAAAAAGCGACGCAATTGCAAAGAAAACTATGTCAGTTTTCATCTATAACAAGGAGCGTATTTAAAATTTTATCACTTAGTACGGATTCACTAACAATTAACGACTTTTGACAAAATTAATAGCGAGTTAGTAGCAATTTAGTAAATTAAGGTACGAGATACCAGCTAAATATAAGTGGTTAGATTGTCCTGCAGAAACTAGTGTTAAGTAATAGTTTTGCTGTCAGTCAGTTACATCTCCGGTAATCTCTTCCACCAAGCCAATTCAGAGAGATAGGAAGTAAGTATCTGTCTCACTCTTTTATTTTTCCACCTCCATTATTATTTACTTGCACTAAAATTAATATTGCCAAGAGATTCACGGTGGCCAAGAGGCAGACCACCTGGTAGGTGGTCAGATGACATTGTGAGTGTCGCAGGAAAACAGTGGATTCGCTTGGCACATGACAGAAAAATGTGGCGAGCAAATGAGGAGGCCTATACCCAGCAGTGGGTTGACGTAATCTGATATAGATAGAAAATTATAATAAATTAATAATAACAACAGGAAAACGCTATTTGTTGGTTCAATAACCGCGCCATGTACTAAAATTTTCCTTCGTTAACAGTTTGCAGCGAGAATAACAACTCTATATAATTCCGAAGTACAGTCGTGCCGAGCCACGTGCCGGCACCGTGCGCCAGGTGCGCCAACCGCACGGCTCTAAATTTAACATCTTTATTTGTGTTACCGAATGTACAACGCCGGTTATGTTTTTACAAAAGGGCACTGTGAACTTGGGTTAATCGGTGCGAGATTTAAAACGCGTTCGAAATTTAAAATTGGATTTATTGTTTACCAACATTAAGTAATTTGAGATTGTTTTGTTTTTATGTACTTTTTATTGAATTGCGGTTTTGTTATTAAGCAATGTATTTAATTTTTTAATTTGTTTCGTCTCTGGGAGTCTTTCTTTTATAACAGACAAATTTTATGAAATCGTCTGTTATCTCATATCGGGCTTTTTATCTTCACCACAAAATTTTATTTTCGTTTATATCATCATTTTCTGGAAAATTTAATATATTATTTACTTGTATGTACAGTTAACTCCACAAAAAAAAACCGCCGGTCCAAAACATCTCACTCTTTCGAACAATAAATTGTAAAATCGAAAATATTCAAGAAATATGAAGATTAAAAGCGATGGTGGCAGGTTACTTGGAACAAATTATCCGGGCGGGTAATTAAAGCTGGCCCAGATAGCGCATTAATACTTGATAACACAATTAATTCGTTACGCTGGAGACGTGCGGTCATACTGGCAGCGGAGAGCGGGAGCATTTTTTCTCCAGAGCGGGGAATAGTTATGCACCCACTGTTTTAACTGGTGGTAGATTTGTCCATACCTGCCCGTATGCGAATATCAACTCGTTATAGTGACCGCGCAAGAGTGTCGCATTTTCGGCTCACCTTTCCAAAATATTTCCTTCTATTATTTACCTATAACACGCCTTTTTCCCAGAAGGGGTAGGCAGAGCGGCTACCAGGACACCCATATTTCGCCTTGTATGTTCCGTCCCAACATGTGATAGGGGGCGAGCCTATCGCCATATCGGGCACAAATTCCTGACTCCGGGCTGATACTGAATAGAAAAACCCAATATCACTTTGCCCGACCCGGGATTCGAACCTGAGACGTCAGCTTTGAAGTCGTACCATATTACAACTACGCCACCGAGGCAGTCAACATGTTGTAAAATATGACGTAAATATTCTACTATTAATACGACTTCTTTCAAATGTCTTTTATCGTCAGCTTTAGACATAATTTCTTTGATAAATAAATACCCGCTGCAAGTATAGCCGAAGCTGGTAACTCGTAAAATTTTCAATTTACCCTTGGAAAAGTTTCACCTGATAAACTTCAAGTTAGGTGCGGTAAAGGAAGAGTGTTGTCAGATAAGGGCTAGCCGCTCGTGTAATTACGCCGGCGATGTTCGGGGATGTTCGGGGAACCAAGTTTGCTTATTCAGATTGTAAGATACAGTGTCGGTTTGGGAATTTTACTCTTAATTTTTTGATGATGTGGGTTTTGTGCTTGGTTATTAGATTAGAGAAGTAAATTGATATATTACATTGTATGTGTGATTCACAGATATTTATTTCGGGTCTGAGTGTTTGTTAGACCGAAGAGTCTGTCGTAGTTTCTGAAAACCACGACACAATATTCAAACTCAGCGTGGACTAAGACTATGCATGTGACTGATGAGTGTATTTATTTATCTATTAATAAACAAATAAAAAAAAATGTATTTACATCTTTTATTTCAAATTGTTTTCCATCCAAAAGGTCGGAGCACATCGGAAGCGCGAGTTGATTGATATTTAAATTAGAATACCTGTCTGTTGGTGCGCGGCGTCGTTCGCACCTCGTGCTATGCTATGTGGACAGGTTGAAGCGCGCGCGGCACGTCGCATCGCGTACCTCAAGCGCTCTATGCGATAGAGATGCTTCGTTGGGTTGCACCGTAGTTGCCGAATAAACTGTTATCACTGTGTAGTTCTCTCTCTCTCTCTCTCTCTCTCTGTCTCTCTCTTCAGCCACAGTAGGTCCACTGCTAAACATAGACCTTCCCCAAGGATTCCCACATTGAACTATTGGAAGCGGTCTGCCACAGTGTAGTTACTACTCTCAAAATACTCACTGTTTTGTTATCGTGTTTCGTACAATGTGTGGCTAAAAATCTCTACTATTATAACCGAAAGTGTATTTGTTGGTTTGTTACCTTTTCACAACTTAAGTACTCAACCGATCATCGTGAAAATTTGGGTAGACATTGTCAATAGTGTAGTAAAAGACATACCATACGGCAGGATTTCCAATTTTAACATTGAAATAAGGATCTGTGAAACCTTGGGTAAACATCAAATATCTGCTTGCCGACCCATTTTAAGCATGCAAAGTTGCGAGGTATAACTGTTTTGTATCACTCGTATACGTCCCACTGCAGGGCACAAGCCTCGTCTAAAATGGAAAGTACGATTGCGAAAGGTAAGGCTATATCGTCCATCATACTCGGCTAGTCCGGGTTGGAAAGAACTAGAACATAATAATTCCAGCCACCGTCTATCCGGAACAAGAGCGCATCTCTAGCCGCGGGGCATGCGCCGCGCCGCGTGCGTACCGCGTCGACGACAGACCTAGGTGCTAACGATTTATCTCAGCCAAATTGTTTTGCAAAGGTGAGCACTAATTTAGTTGACTCGTCTGTACCCCGTCGCCGTCAACATTACTGTTATTGCGAGAAGCTTTTAACCGCTCGTCATTCATTGCAATAAACTCAACTGGTTTGTAAATAGAATGGATTGAGTTTGGCGAGAGGAAAATTTTATGAATGATTGTCAACGCTTCAACGGCATTGGTGTATAGGAAACTATATAGCTGAATGGTAAAGCTTGCTGATACTAGTACCACATTGAATGTTCCAATATTCATTCATATGGGTGCCTAAGTTAAAACTGAATCAGGTCTAGTTATACCGTTCATGATTACAGCTATTATTTTTAGTCCTTACCAATTGTAATACGGTATGTAAGGCATCGCCCTGGTTGTCACTACATGGGAAATGCGTTCATCGTTTCTTAATTTGAATTTAAACGCATCACTCGAATACATTTGTAATTTGATTGAATAGTCAATAGAACAGGAACAAACTACACTAAAATGACTAAGATTATATCTAGAAAACGTCGGTACTGGGCACTGTTAAAAGGCAATGTATCAACCCAGAGTTCATTGAGGAAAATATTCAGGTAGGAGATTCTTTACTAGCTACAAAACATGTACATAAACTACTTTAGAAATAATTTAAGTAAGGCTTAAAATGTCAAAATTATTGATAGAGAGCCTTTTTGTTCATGAAAGACTAATTCTCAGACGCACAAATAGCAGTAAAATCGCTCTCTTCGATATACGAATGAATTAAACCTATAATGAAAAAGAGCTTCTTAATACCAATCGCCATAAATCCTCATAACGAGCATCCAACAATACCTTTAACCCGTCATCGCATAAACACGAGCTAATCATGATATTCATTATGCAAAGTTTGTTATAATAAAACGCAATCAACGCTCAGATACGCAAAATAAATAGCTGCATGTTAAAATAAACACGCGGCGAGCGTCCGCCGTTCATTACCTGTTGGTTTTACTGAAACGTTACGTGTGCCCGCTTGATCGACACGTGCAGTACGCTCGGGTGTCTTGATACTTCATATTTTTTATTTGATAAATAAAAAATAAATACACCTCACACTCAAATACATAGTCCTGAGCCCACACTAAGTTCAAGTCTTGTGTCGTTTGTATCAGAAACTATGAAAGATATTTCGGTCTCACAAACACCCAGACCCAAAACAATTACGGCCTCTCGTTCAACAGACGGCATATAATCGACTGGACACCGGAGGCTTTCATAAAATTGATATACTAAGATAACAGCAACAATTAGTTGATGAGCAAATTTATTAAAATTCAACAATAACGCAACTTATCAAAAATACAAAATAAGGAATCTTATGAACATTCAGAAATAAGAAATCTTACTAAAATTGAGAAATAAGGAACTTATTAAAACACCTAGATAAAAAAGCTTATGAAAATTCAGAAATAACGAAATTTGTAAAAATTACAAAATTAGGAAACTTATCAAAATTACAAAATGAGGAGTATTTTTTATTAAAGTTAGGAATAAGGAAACTTATGAAAATTCAGAAATAAGAAACGTATTCAACTACGAAAATAAGGAAACTTATTAAAAATCAGAAATAAGAAAACTTATGAAAATTCCAAAATAACTTAACATATGACAGCCTCCGTGGCTGAGTTGGTTAGACGTCGGCTGTGAAAAAAGAGGCCGCGGGTTCGACACCCGCACCGAGACAAATGTTTGTGTGCACAGATATTTGTTTCGGGTCTGGGTGTTTGTGAGACCGAAAAGTCCCTCGTAGTTTCTGGTACCCATGACACAAAATTCTATCTTAGTGTGGGGTCAGGACTATGTATGTGACATATTTATTTATTATTTTTTTTAATGTAAATATTCCAAATAAGGAAACTTATAAAATTCAATTGTGAACAAACTCATCAAAATTTCAAAATAAGCAAACTAAAAAAAACCTTCTTGAATAAATATTTGAAACAAATACCAACGATCAAGACTTGTATTCAGTGGCTATAGAGCATAAGGTCGGGGCATCTGGTTCGTGTCGGTGCGCCCGCGCCGCAATTGGGCTGCAATCAACATTACCTGCACAGATATTTTTATGTGCGCCATATCCCACGTTTACGTTCAGTCTATTTAATGCGATCAGTATTAAAGTTATATTTCTTGTCCGTGGTACGTTGAAACCCGATTTAGGATTTTATTAGCGTGAATTATTTGAAAAGATGTTTTTGCGAGATTGATTTGTTTATCTTATATTATGTAGTTTTTTTTAAGTAAATGGAAATACCGTTTCACGTGACCTATTAGTAAAGTGGATATTACCAACTGTACCGACTCTTTGATTTTCACCAGTCGCGATAACACTACGTAGAAAAGGAGATACAATTTCATACAATAAAAAATAAACAATGACCTAATAAAATAATCAACTACTAAAATCTTACAGTAAAATCCAATAACAGTTCTGATTTCTAATAACGCTGAAAATCTTCTAAGAAAAAATCGCATGGTATTCTACATATTTTAATAGTACAGATCGTAATATTAACCATGATTTTATTCATTCCTCGTATCATGTAATAAACATCGCACTGAAAAATATTTCACCGCAATTTTCGTGCTAACTGGTTCATCTAGGTAAATTCCTTTCACTGAATCTGTTACCTATTGAAAAAATCTTTATGTATGTATGTTCTGGAACAAAATAATATGATTGAAGTTTTTACAGAATTGATAAGATAAACTACGACTGCCTCGGTGGCGTAGTTGTATTACGGTACGGTTACAAAGCTGAGGTCTCGGGTTCGAATCCCGGGTCGGGCAAAGTGATATTGGATTTTTCTATTCATTATCAGCCCGGAGTCAGGAATTTGTGCCCGATATGGCGATAGGCTCGCCCCCTATCACATCATGGGACGGAACATGCAAGGCGAAATGTGGGTGTCCTAGTGGCGCCTCTGCCTACCCCTTCGGGGAAAAAGGCGTGAGTTTATGTATGTATGTATGTATGATAAGATAAACTGTTTTTTTTTAAATTATTTATCCAACGCTTTTGCTGTTATCTTTGATTACATCTTTAGGCAAAGTGAATACACTCCTAACAATTTTAAGTATTTTAAAAACAAATGTTAATAAAATAATATTATCATCGTTCTCATCATAATTACCTAGTATCACAAATTATAATTAGTAGAACTCTACTCTTATTCATGTAAACTTTGTGAAATTAATATACAAATATTAATTTCACAAAGTTTGCCAAAAAATATATAATAATTGCCAATGATGAATGTTATGTTTACATCCATATTTTGGTGGAAATTAATAAAGAATATTAGAGGTGAAATCAGACTGTCGGCCGAGTGTTGACTAATTTTGCGAACTAATGTATAAACATTGTTATGTAGGGCAAACCGTATAGAAACCAACGCAGCGATTACTAGAAATCCATTCGGCTGTATCCTTGACATATAAATTACTGACCTATCTCCGTGGCTGTGCGAAGTTGGCCATGAAAGATTATGGACCAAACGCGGCTGTCCACGTCATGGGCACGGTGATTGCGGGTTCAAATCCCGTCACACGTCAGACTTTTCGGAGTCTTGTGGGAATTGATAGTCCTGCACACACACTATAACGGTGAAAGAAAACACTGTGAGGAAACCTGCATGCTACAGCGATTTGTAAGAATTTCCATGGTATGTAAAGTCCGCCAACCCGCACTAGGCCTGCATGGTGGACTATACGACCTAACCCCTCTCGTACTCTCGATTGTAGAGGACGTCCGTGCCCTGCAATGGATTTCACATAGGCTGATACAGACACGAAAGAGGTTTTCGCACAAAGCAGGGTTAGTACCAAGGCTTATCAAAAAGGATAGGTGATTAAATGAAAGCCCATTGTATTATAAAACAACGCTCTGTTCAGGTGCGAGTGGAGCGCATAACGGGACGACACACAGATTCAAATGTGAAGCGATTATAATGCGCAGTTAAACCCCTTATTACAAACTGTTGATGAACACGCGTAGAGATGAGCGAAGAGTATCGATATCTACTGACGCTTGATTTTATATTTATATCAATCATAATTATAATAAAAATATGATTGATCGCTGTCTGTACATAGCATACTTTAAATATGAAAAAAAAATAACAATTATTGGGTGACTTTACTAAATAGAACCCAAAATAATAATTGTTAGAATTTTTGTCTGTGCGTTTGTGCACGCTATTCTCAGAAACAGCTCAACAGATTTCGATTAAATTTGGAATGGAAGTATCTGACACTTTAGATTAACATAAAGTTTACTTGTTATCCTGAAAAATGTAGTGTTCGCGTGGGATGAGCAAGGAATCCGAATATATTTGTTACTCTTTCAAACTCAAACGGATGGGATGGGAGAGGAGAGGTCCAGATTACATATTATTACATAGAAACGTAGACTCAAATTAATTAACGCTCATGTATCATTTTGAAGGCAGATACTGTTTAAGGTAGCCATATTGTAAAAATGCTTATGATTTTATAATGACTTAACTTGTTTTCTACTCCTAGGAGAGTCAGAATATTATTGCCTGTCGTAGTTTCTGTTAATTATGGTATTACGCAACGTTACTCCTCACATAATATCTACAAAATTCATTCGCTCGACTAAGTATAAGCCCTTTTTAAATTGGTGAATAAATCCACCTACATTTATCGACACGAGTACACCACTAAAAACACATTAGGGTTGTCACAGAATGAAATTATACAAAGATCCCACCTACGCACTTGGAAAATAATATGCTGTTATTTTGGCTCGCAGTGGCTTTGCACCTCGCACACACAATGTGCACTTTGTTCCCTTGGAATAAGGGCTATATTAACGTGGATACGATTAGGAAAATTAACAGAACCTGTTTCGCGAGTTAGTTAAATCCCCCTTTATCTTAAGGTGACATACTGCGGTTTATTATTTTGTTTGAGACGTGTGGTTGTTGCTCGGATGCTTCGGTTGGCAAATTAAGATAACTCGATAGATTGTTTTACTTTGTTGTGCATTGAGTTAACAGGGATGTTAGATAAGATTAAAGGAGATTGCTGTGTATGGCAAAAGTTATACATATTTTACAAAAACGATCGAAATCGATTATTATAATCCATATCTTTTTCTTAATAATATTATAAATCCGAAACTAATCGGCCTATTTTTTATACCGGGTATATCACGACTGCGATCGAAAACGAAGCCAGGTAGTAGTTTTAGTGGTTACAGACGCGATGCAAATAAATTTCACCAAAACACCCACAGATATTTTTTTAGAATTTTCTAAAAATCATCTTGTTTGGGTGGTAAATACTAGTATTTGCGAAAATAATAATTTAAACCCTTACGTACCATTGATTGTTTAAAAATAAAGAGTTCTACATCATTATTTTAGGAAATCTATGTATTTATCACCCAAATACGACGATAAGTAAAAATTAAAAAAAAAAAAAAATTGTCGATTTTTTTTTTTGCAAAAATTTTACTTGCATTGTTTTTGAAGTCACTAATACCACCACCTGGCTTCATTTTTGGTCGCAGTCTTAATATACTCTGTAAATGAAACATAAATAATATATTAGGACGAGGAAAAAGTTTCTCGCATCTTATATAAAACTCGAATTTTGTTTCAAAGCTTATTCATATATATATTTAAATTACAGCCCTTTTGTTCGATTAATTTCTGCTATCTTGTAGGTAGTGCCATTATCCCGTTTTTGTAGAAATTTAAGGACTTCAGATTTAAAAAAGAATCCTTCAAGTAGTTTTGACAGTGCTCTTTCTCTCATAAAATCTAGTAATAATTGAATCAAAATATACAAATTTAATAATAATCATAAATCATTTTATAATACAATGTAATTATCCAGCGAGCATCAACAATTACTTTATTGCAGTTAAACATACAAACCGGTCAAGCTGACTGCCCGTAACGCGTCGTATATCTCTAATATTATTGTTTAACATTTCACAATGCATAAAATTATTTATGACGTCAATATATCATAATGTTAGAGAGTGTAAATCTGTATACGTCACAACACACACATTAGCGCTCGTAATAATATTTCATTAATAACTTCGCATCTAAATTCTGTAGATGCATTTAAAAAATATTGTTCAGTAGTCTTGAGTTGGATAAAATGTAGTCAAGTTGGGATGTGGCCTTTGTGGTTACAGCAAAATGCATAAAACCCTTATATCGTGGGTATCAGAAACTGTGAGAGACTTTTTTCTCTCAAAAACACCCAGACCCGATATAAATACCTGTGAATCACACAGACATTTGTCTCGGTGCTGGGATCAAAACCGCGACCTATCGTTTCACAGCCGACCGCTGCGCTACGTAGGTTGTTAAATATTACTAAGGTTTTTGCAACACGAAAGCATTCCTTTAAAGTGACTGCACTACTAGCTGCTCGGCTGCAGAATCCGACATGATGGCACCTGCTTAACACATCTCAATCCTGCGATGCTGTAAGGGAAGTGTTCGACATCGCGCTAAGCCGCGCTGTGTTGTAACTATTAGTAACAATTAGTGTTGAGCTTCGCTGAGCCGACTGGAATGAAGACTAATCGACTATTAATTCAACAGGTTAAAGCGTAGCTCTGATATTAGCATAGTCTTGTTAGCTATCAGGGCTTGTAAATGTGTTTGGTGTTCGTCTTATTATGCCGATGTCTTTTATACTGACATGAAATGACTACAATGCTGCTAATAGTGCAGCGCATTCCAGATGGTTATCTCGAGCAGATTGGCATGATCGTACTGTCATTGACTAAAATAGATGTTCATGGATCCAGATAGGCTCTCGCGTTAGACGTTTTGACAGGTTTCCATCTTTGGGGTTTGCTATTGGGTGGATGTATGTCATATCATCATTTCACTCACCTTTGGAGTTTTCTGCAATTTCGATAATCAAAACAAAAGACTACAGGAAAGATGTTACTACACGATGATTTTCTATGAGACAGTGGCTCCACTCTGGTGAGTGGATACATTTGTATTGTAGATTTAACGACCTATAAAAGGTCTTATAACATAAATTACGACAGTGTAAACTGTAATCCGAAAGACATAAGCTTGAATATATGATACAAAATGCCTGGTACTGGTGTTTTTGCCCTACAAGGTGATAGGTTCCACCCGCAATCACATCATGTTCTCTAAACTAAATGGCGATGAATTCAAGAAAATACAGACTAAATATAAATAACATTTTTAATTGGTCACCTACACAAAAAATATTAAGATAGGATTAAACGGATGATCATTTTTGAAAGGCGCGCCCTGACACCAATAACGCCCTGTGGGACAAAAAAACCTACAACAAAATAAACGCAAAACTGATTAAACTCAACACAAACCATCAATAAAGTTAAAATCGATTGTATTTACCGATATTCTGGTAACACAAGCAAGGTTTGGAATGCCGATGGGCGAATTTATTTGTTTACGCATATGATAATAGAACTAATGTTTGGGTTATGCCGACGCGGAGCAACGCAATAGCCAACAATGATGGCGGCATGAACATTGCACCTCGTAAATACCTGCCTTTTATTGATCGACCGTTTGATATTGCTAGTTAACTTGCTTCTATCAAATCAAATCAAATCAAAAATCAAAATAGCCTTTATTTGCCTGAAACCTGTTTACAATACTTATTTATGTAAATCTTAATACTAGTTCTTAGATGCTACTACAATATTTAAAACTTTTGAACAAATATTTAAAGAATTAAAAAAATAATTTAATTTACTCTTATAAATAAACATAACATAGAGGTTAACTATTCTTCCGCGGTTTGCCTATCAACTTGCTTCTATACGCATGAAAAATTGAATATAGCACTTCATTGCTAAGCACTTAATTTTGTGTACAATCTGTATGAACTTGGTTTAAATCATGACAAAAGGACAATACATCCGATGGATAAAAAATACGGAAACTGCGAGAGACTTTTCGGTCTCACAAATACCCAGATCCGAAATAAATACCAATGGATCACGCAAACATTTGTCGCGGTGCGGGGATCCAACCCGCGGCCTCTTGTTTCACAGCTGGCGTTCAAACAACTAGGTCACGGAGGCTGTCGTGCATTCGTAATACACTTTCCAACAACGAAGTGTGTTGATCTATTGCTGGTCGACTAAATTACGTCCAAAGATTTGTTCTTCGAAAGCATCTCAGGTCTGATCTGTTACTTCAGCACACACTGTCTCGGGATTATGGTCTTGATTTTTGTAGTCCGATCCTTTGAGCACGGGCTCAATGCTGTCATAAATCAGGTCTGCACCTATTCTCATGGTAATTATATAAGCAGCTTCACCTGTCGGGCTGTGACTATGACTGTCAGGTACATCTATCTGATAACTCCATGCGTATATGTCTAAGAAATGGTGACATAATCAGTGGAATAATGAGCTGTATGATTTTATCTCATCATAGCTGTAACCAAGAATTCAAATCACCATTCCAGTAACTGGCGCAAGCACTCTCCTATCCCATCCGAACACGCCCAAACACCTTTATGGCATAAATAGCCGGCAACGAAGCGCAGTTGCGTGTAATGTTCCCGCGGCCGACGTTAAACGCTAGCCTGGCAATATCACACGCATTGCCACGTTTATTATTATCGCTAGTGGCAACACCTGCCGTCTGCCGGCTGTGTCTTAACACAATTCCACCATCGTAAATAAACCAGCGATGTCTAATCTCTAGTGCTCATTTGTAATGGGAGGTTTGAGAATGGCTAGGTTTGGCGATGTTTTAATTAAGGAAAAATAATCATCAGTAACCTCGAGATACCTGTTGCTGAACTTCGATCGAAAGACTTAGGGATTTTTCATTGAAAATGAACCCGGGATGGTTAAAAAGTATGTCATTTATAAAGGTGAGGCCTATTTTAGACGCTTATTATACATCGAATATTCTATAAAATATGAGATTTGATGCATTCTTCGATATATTTTTGTGATGATTTAAAGGCGTTTATGGCACACGTTCTTCGTTTATTATCGAATGGAAATGTTTTTTTCCCAACTTTAATTCCAAAAATATTCCACATAATTCCACCGATAACCTGATCCGTGAAACAGTAGAACAGCAGAGGATACATCCGAGAGACACCTGGTCGTCAGACGTCGTCTAAATGCGCGCAACGCAGCTTCCCTGTTGATGTTGGCAGCGTGGGCGTAACGCGACTCTCACTTGCGAATCTCCTGCCGCGTCCGGATTGCTAAGTGTGGAGGAGGATTTACATACAAATAATTTACTTAGGACTTGGTAGTTGATCAGTTATTGTAAATAGGTATTTGATTGTGTAGAAATATTTGAGATGTTGGATGTTAACTACTATTGGAGTATTTTTGTTGTGTAAATGTTATTGGTTATCTTAAGAGTTTAGATTTATTTGAACACATGGGGTGCTTCAATATATCTGCTGCTGACTGTACTCGCTGATTAGAATGTTGAATTTCTTAAACATGAAACATACAGAAAGATCTATAATGTATGACCAATGTATGACCAATACAATTTCATGCAGACTTTAAAAATAAGTGCTAATTTTGTTATCAGCCATCTGCTTAACGGTAATGCTTTCGTTAGTAGGGTTAGAACTACCATGCCAGTTATTGCGTATTGGTCAACTGCTCGTGGTGTTTCCCATGGCAAACAAGCTTATGGTCCGATCGATAGTAATCAGCTGCCCTAGCCTTTGGCCATCTGCAACACTTAAGGTGTCACTCTAGCCGACCCAACGTTGGATGATTCTATGGTAGGATAATAATCGCAGTAATGGCCTAGGCTAGACAGGCTTATAAAGTGCAGCAGCGTCATCTCATTATCCTGCATGCCAAGCGGGATTCCTATTCACTACGCAACTTCCGTCTATTCAACTCTTGACGGAGGATGTAGTGTATGCACACACGAGGTTGGTGGCCGAGTGAACAGTTCAACCTTTAAGTGCGGATATACCTACACCTCGTGAAGTGTAAAGTGTGTTTCATTGATAGGTAAAGTATTACAGAGGCCTAAATTCAAAAATGAATGACACAGAAGATGATCAAGATGATGAAAATAAATCATTTAAGGCTCTCTCTACTCTAGGCTGTGGTAAAGTTGCGTTTAACACAAGTGTGATTATATTTAGTGCAGTTTGCACGCGTAGGAAGTTCATTAAGTGAAGACACTGCTTTGCTAATACGGTTTACTAATTGAGCCGTAAGCTTTCAACGCTTGCTATCTTTATTTAAGTACGATAATTAAGTGATAAGATCTGCTGTAGTATAAGCAAAGTGCGTTACCTGTAAGTAGTCAAAGACATTAATAAACTTCTACGATACGTTAAAGTAACGTGAACCCAGTTTCTGAAATTGGATGAAGAATGAATCGAGAAATAAGAGCGAGAGAAAAGAATTATGGGCTATTATGCAACTTAATACATTCGACGGTTGAGCTGTCAAGATTAGCATTCGAAACCGAGACCATAGTCCCCTCTTTTTCTTTATTCGTCAAATGCCGGTAGGTAAGGACTTACTTTAACTACTAATTCGTTAATGTGACGACGTGACAAATGGGTGACATTTATGTCACTACCCCTATCATGAGCGCATTCTGCTTTGAAGAGGTGACATGACGTGGCAGTGACAAAAAAAATTATGTCGCTCTGACAAAAGTAACCCGTGCGCGCTAGCCCTAACACTTGATTACTCTATTATAGTGGTGTGTTCAACAACGTGGCTCAACTATGACAACTTCGTGACGGAGCTCACTGATTTCCTTTAATAATTCAGCTCGTTCCCCAATTAAAATTTACGTATATTGTTAGATAAACACCCTCAAAACTATCGGCCGTTATTCAAAACCTTGGCACTAAATCTCCGATGGCCATAAAACTGCGCGTAAAGCACGCCAGGTCCCTCCGTCGTGATCAATGGTCGAGGGTAAGCGATCTCATTTACTTGTTCAATACCGCTTAATTTATGTGTTTTGTCTGAAATAAAGCACTATTTTTCACTATACTAACACTTTTATGTTTAAAAACGTATTGTGATTTTTACAAAGTAATTTTACTGAAATTGTACTGCAACCCATAATCGTCTACTGCTGAACACTGTTTGCTAACCTCGTTAAAAAACCTATTAAATTCAAACCTAATGTTATTCATATCATTAATATTATGGAAAAATACAAAAAGAATCTTTCACAAAATGTTGAAAATACTTTTGTTTTCAGCACAATCTCATCGATCCGTACAGCTGATTGGTGTCGACAATTCGTCACGGAAATTATAACGTTGACAACACTTTCATGTGCCGTGTTCCGCCATTAATATACCCACAAGGCTGGTACTACGCGCGCCATTTGCTCTCAACCGACGGACATGTTTTACGATCGGGTGTTATTCTAAGCGCGATTTTAAAACGGTCTTATAATGAGACGTGAAAGAAAAGAATATGGTGCGATACTCATAATTTATAATGCACCATAAATATAACATGATTTTGTTACACATAAATATTATATTAATGGAACTGTTGCTTTGCACTTAGTGATTTTTTAAATGTAGAAGATTTTGCAGATCGACCGAATTTGCATTATAATAAGAAACATTAACATTCATATTCTGAATTGTTTCTTGTTTGCCATTATATTTAAGGTAACTCAGATACATGAAACTGTAAAAAGAGCCATCTCGCCTAGTGTAGGGCCAATAAATATAATTGATGTATTGTACACAATTCTCTGTTTAGATATTAATTAATCATTGCTTATTGAATTGTGTTATTAATAAACACAATTTGCTTAAAATTAGTCAAGTTTTTTTTAGTTTGTAAAGAAAACCCGATATGGTGTTTGATAAAACATCAAACAAATTTACTGGTTTGTTTGATACAATACGATATTATTATTGTAGCCATATGCAAGATAATATACAATATAATATGTGATTATATCGGTATATTATTGTCATAATATCGTTCCTCAGCATATCACCAGCAACTGAATGCTATAAACATCTTTATTGTGTCCTCTTTCAATATCCAATTAGACAATGGGAACAGTTCTCATAGTTCCACGTTATTACGCCGTTTTGTTGCTTTTGACATATTATAAATAGTTTATTATGATTTTAGATGCCAACTTTATGTTTTTTTAAACATATCCAGCACGATTTATCGTCTATAAACTTTGTAAATGTTTGTGAAAAAATGTCGGTGAGGTGGCGAGCAAATTTGATTTTATGTATGATTAATGCCATTCGGAATTCCAGGTTTTTTTTTATTGTCGTTTCTAATGTTAGGCGAAATTAATTTGTTATAGCGCATAATATCATTCCATCGGAATTAAAATGTATTTATATTATAATAGTTTTTGTAAATAAGCCATTTGTTTTGTCAAAGAATGCTATAAATATAATTCATATTTCGCATTACTTAATTTCTTAATGGCGTTAATAATACAATATTTTACAAAACTCCGATGATACTTATTTCACTAACATGTGTGTATAATTATGTATTATTTAATAATGTACTCATATAATGGTTATGTTTAACGTTACACATTGAAATTCAGTAAAAAAATGTAAAAAATAAACCAAAATGTACTTACGTACATATGATCATTAAAAACCAAAACAAATGGTGAATCCAATTGAAATAAATAAAAATAACATTGCACGACCAATAACATGTATAATCTCAAATTGACAAATAACAAAACAATAGAAAACGAACCGTTTTAATCTCGGGCGGCGTGATAAAATCCTCTTATGAGAGAGCAATACAATGTACCCTTACGGTAAGTAAAAAACTAAAAGTGGGGGATTAAAGCCCCCCGCGTGGCTAAGGTGGTATACACGTGAAACCACTCAGAGGGCCCATTAGACCCCTAGCGAACGTGGCGACTTAAACGCGCGCCGATTAAACTCAGACAGAAAAATTGCTCTACATTTGATTTGGGTCAGGCTGAATTAATGCTACTAAACTTACTGCTTTTTAAAATTAACTTAATATACTCGTATTAGAACAGTGAAAACTTTTTTTTCGCTGGTTTCGGGAAGATGTCCTCGTGTCGGATAAAAGTTGAATAAATGCATTTGGCTTCTGATTTTAAGTGAAGAATTTATTTAGGATAGAGGTATAATTCATTTATCATCTATTGGTGTGTGGTGGCATTTTGTTCTACAAATAAAATTAAAACATGCTTATTTAACGCATTATATTTTGATATATGCTTTCATATTATTGTTTATATTATGATCATTAATACTCGTTATCTGTATGTGTATCTGTATCCGCCCAAATACGTCCCACTGCAGGGCACGGGCCTCCTCTACAATCGAGAGCACGATTGAGAGGCGTTAGGCCATACAGTCCGCCACGCGGCCTAGTGCGGGTTGGCGGACTTATCATATCGTGAAATTCTTCAAAATCGTTACCGTTACAGTGTGTGGTGGTTGACGTTTCAATTCACACATAACTCCGAAAACTCAGAGTCGTGCCCTGGTATTTGAATACGCGGTAAGGAAGGTACCACTCGCACGAGTCGTTTTAAATTTTTTTATTGCATAGATTTCGGTTGTGGAGTAAAATCTGCACCGAGTGAAGCTAACTGCCTCTCGATAGTATTCTTTATTGTGGAGGAGGTCTGGGCCCTGCACTGGGATGTATGTATGTACATGCATAGGTTGATATATAGTATGTATGTACATACAGGATGAAGCTGCGTCGCGCCGCTAGTATTCATACAAATTAGGATGAAAGCATAACATGACAGTAGCATGCTCCGTCTACGCACTCGGCATCACTAACCCTAGAACACCGCGTATTACATAATTTGGAGCAATCGAAATCATATTCACAGTGGAACCCACGCTCACAGCCGTTACACACACCTGCAACAAATTACATAAAAATAAGTATGAAAATTTAAAAAACACGCTGTAGTATTTTTTTTCTTTGTAGCCTTTGATGTATCCCTCCTGGGCAAAGGCCTCCCCTTTCTTGCTCCACTCGACCCTGTCCTCTGCGAGCTCTCGCCATTTTGGCTCGAATGCATCTAAATCGTCATTCCACCGCATTTTTGGTCTTCCGCATTTTTTTTGGCCATTCGCAAGAATCCAGCTGGTAGCCAGCCTGGTCCAACGGTTTGGATGCATTCGAGTTACTGTAGTAAAATACACAACTGAAAAGTAAACATCAATCGTTGATGAGTGTGTCCGCCTTTATACTATATTGTATATAAAGCATAATTAAATAAAATAAATAAAATAAAGCTGTCGCTTCACGTCATTTTTCCGTGAGACAGTGGTATCGCCCCGGACGAACCTGCCCATTCATGCTGAGTCATGACAACAGCGTGGCTCTACCACTTTTAGGTGATGACCTTATCATCCGATCAGCACGTTTATGTAATAATATAAATGGTACAAACCCTTTACTTTTGAATGCTCATTTCTGTCTTTATTTAAAGTTGAGGCCATTTGCACCACAGCAAAAATAAAAAGCGCCACACGAAACTTCATATTTCAGTACCTCAAGTTGTTCAGGTTAACAAAGTACTAAATACTTTCTATACATATTCAATTTATATAATAGAATAATTTCATGGTTTATTAGAATTTTAACATTTATTTCACCAAATAAACAAGCCCGATAAGGAGAAAATTATTTCGTTTTAATTGGATGTTTACATTTACTTATTTTGTAATAAGAGCTTCGAGGTCGAGGGAAGGCGTTTTCATGACTACAGCTGTTACCACTATTGTAATACTAGTATTGCTTGCGGCTTCGCCTGCGTGAAATAGTGTTTTCAGGATGAAAGTTCTGCTACATAATATATTTTCGTAAAATAAAAAGTACCCTATGGCCATCGTTGATAAATTGACTATAAAATACTAAAAGAATCTTTCAGTTCCGACCAGTAGTTCCTGAGATGAGCACATGCAAGCTCCGGAATGACTCTCTGCTTCGGTGTTTCCTGAGCGCTATGACCTGTCCTTCTTTAACCGAGGCGTAAAGAGAGTACCTTCCTAACGGTAGGCAGCGACTTTGGTGTGCTGGACCCCTGGCACTGCGAAGGTCTATGAGCAGCCGAAAAAAAAAAGTTGAGCGCGTTCAAACGAACTCTTCGTATTTACTAGTATATTAGTATAAGCTATAAAGTATATCTATACTCTACAGAAGTTACCGTAAAACTAACAATTGCACTTAGTTAAGTGTGCTTTTATTCCAACTTGCTTGTAGTAAGAAATAAATATCCGCTGTACACAGTAGATAAGGACCCACGTAAGCTAGTTCCATTTCGAAGTCATCCTGTATATGTATATCCGGATACAATCAGGCCGCCATAATAGAAAGAAAGAAATAACAATGTCGAAGGGTAAGATATAGATATCTACGTCGGTGGATACTTTATCTGGTCTCCAAGCACCATGAAGTGCATTGTAGTCTCTTAGTTTTTCAATATAATACAGCCTTCAGTCAGGTATTAACATTCTGACCACAGCCTCTTGTTTCACAGTCGGCGTCTAACCAACTGCGCTACGGAGGCTGTCAAATAAAAAAATCGAAACTCATTATAATAAAAGACATTTTGCAGTTTTTTTTCTGCATATTAACATAACTGCTATTTCACCTGATATATCCTTCGTCGCGACTACAAAGGTGGCGGACGTCGTGACTCAGAGCTTCCACGAACAACTCACTCTTATAAATACTTCACTTGCGATATTAAGAATAAAGTGCTCGCTCCATATAATGGAGAAAGGCTAAGAAAAACGCTGTTTTTAAATTTAGTAGGTATATGTACAATAGAGTTGGTCTGAGGAAGGCGTTAAGTCCACAATTATACTGATCTAATGCTGCTTTATCCACCACTAAACTATAATTATTATTTTAACATGTGTGTTCAGATTCACAAATCCTATAAAGCTGTCTAAAAAAATCTATATACACAAGTGCCTAATAAAATATTAATAAATAGTTTTGGTATTAGTCCATTAAGCTACGTTAATATACATTATACATCATACTTAGAGAGATCGAATACTGATAGAAATAGCTATATAGGATGAACATCCTCCAAACTGTGGATAAAACTAGACGATATGAGGCGTAGATAGAGTAAATAAATAGCACACTTTGGAGAACACCTTCGTCTAGCAGTGGACTGCTGAAGAAAATACTTTTGAGGTGTATAATCTCAGTTTTGGGATATATTTAATTTATTAAAGGCCATTTTCTAAGATATCAAAATGTGCAGAAAATATCACGAATGGACAAGAACCCTTAATGCTGGTCTGAACAAAATAATATCCTTTAACAAGATCGTATAATGAATCCCAATTACGGGATGACGTGTTACTCGACAAAATTTTGTTTTGTTTGACAAAATACTTCGAGACGACGCCTGTCGTTACGGACCTTGTACACTATTCGGTCTTATGTGAATTAAAAATATTTAAATTTTTTGTTAATTTTTTATTGTAATTTTCCTTTGGTCATACGACCTGGATGCTTTTTAGCCAATGCTGTCTGTAATTTTAAATATTAGAAGTGCGATTTCTAGTGTAAGAGAATGGAGACCTTTGCCCAGCAGTGGGATGATATAGATAAAGAAAAATATATAATATTATCTTACTGCAATTACCGCATTATTGGTTTAGAAAACAGAACATGTATGATCCGTGAACCGTAATGTCTGACATGAATCCCAGTTTAGGCAAACAACTTTCTGCGAGTTCACGACGACACTTCAGGATGATTGTAAAGAGCTTTCCACCATGGTAGCTATATTAACTCATAATCACCCACGGCGGAGCACGGGATTTCTCTACAAATGGGTAATCGATTGTGAGTTCATACATAGTCTACCACGCAGGCTTAGTACGGGTTGGCAGACTTCATAATATAACATCTCTATGGTATTCAGTTTACCTCATAATGTAATATGCGTGGTCAATGATTATCAATTCACACGTGACTTCGAAAAGTCAAAGGTGTGACTTGGGATTCACGAACACCGTCTTGGCAATCGTCCGGTCCGTTACCTATAAGCCACCACGCACTTCATGTATGATCTATGTGCTACCCACGGTCAATTTTGGACAAATATCGGTGTTACTAAAAAAATATTTTTCAATGTAAATTCTCCTTTAAACTAATTTCATCAGTTTGTCAGGTACGTAAAGCAGTTGATACACTGATGAGTCGTGCCGCGGCCGTAACTCGCCATTTTTATGGACACACACCTACGCTAACTGCATGCAAGACGTTGTTTACGGCAATATCACATGTTTTGTCTTTATTAAGTCTAGATTTTAGCACTTTCTCGAAAAGGTACGCTAACAAGCTGTACAATCTGTTATATCTTACACAACTTCTCGTAATTTCTCTTAGAATGTAGCTGCTGTTGGGAAATTATCATAATTATCTACATTCTGTAGATTAATATAATTTATGTAACGTCTTGGGGTGATACTCAGCGACTGCAATTTACGATGACTTTAAAGCATCATCGTCATCCGTCAGCCTTTGCCAATCCAAAATCTAACAAAGAATTTTGTAAATGCATTCAGAATTAAACGAGTTAAAAACGTTTTAAATATCATAGCGTGAGTACAAAAAAGGGATGCAAAACAAAACTAGTGACGTCACTAGTCTTAATATGCATTACAGTGTGAGAGAGACGGTAATATGAACCAACTAGTCTCCCACTCTTTTTTTTAAATACTAATATTTGCATCATTTTACAAGCTACTTTAATATTGTTTTCTCAGATATGTTTTATTTTAATGGTATTTGTGTTAAATGCAAAATAATAATTAAAAAAAGATTATAGTAAAATACCCAATTATGCCGGCCTAATTGTGTCCGGATACTACAGGATGTACCCGAAACGCGACGCATTTACGTGGGCTGCTGTCACGGGTCCAGGATTGCGTTGTGTTTACCGTCAGGCGCAATGTAGGCTTTATAATAATTATAATTATTATGTCAGTATAAAATAAAAATGAACGTTCCTCCCTGGAAAAGTTGTGAGTGATATGGATAAAATGTAATCCTGATGATTATTTTGTTTTATTTTTGTACTTCAACTCGAAAAGGATCATGCTAACCACACAAGCTACCTTTGAAAATTAGAATTTCATTTGTATGCATTACATTGTATTCATAAATTTATATGCTCGAAGTCCTGACCGCACACTTAAACCGTGTAAATATTTAATTACATTTATATCAAAATCACTATTGATATTACAATATACACAACAATTAAGACAAAGCACTCATCAGTTGCAATTACTTTGCCGTGTACATTGCATTACACCCGCGGTATGGAAATGCATAAATGACGTCATTTCGCAAAATGACATTGCTCCCCATGTTGAAGCTTGCTGATTGGCTCACGCAGTTTAATTTGCTGTTAATACTCGCTTTAGCAAAACCGTATTGTAATTGGTGATTCTGATTCCGGCTTATACCGTTGTTAAACCATTGGACGTGACGTTTGTGATCTTAATGAAAATTAGATCAATTCATGCACTTTAACAGCGGACTTTAAGACTGCCTCGGTGGCGTAGTTGTATTACGGTACGGTTACAAAGCTGGGGTCTCGGGTTCGAGACCCGGGTAAGGCAACGTGATATTGGATTTTTCTATTCATTATCAGCCCGGTGTCAGAAATTTGTGCCCGATATGGTGATAGACTCGCCCCCTATTACATCGTGGAACGGAACATACAAGGCGAAATGTGGGTGTCCTGGTGACGCCTCTGCCTACCCTTCGGGGATAAAGGCATGAGTTCATGTATGTATGTGTAACGGCAGAAAAAATATGAGGAAACTTTAATATCATCGAGACCTTTAAAATGTATGGTGTGAAAAGTCCGTTGTAGCTTGTTAGACCAGATGCGGTTGCTAAGCACAGTCTCAGCAACCGCATCGCAGGTTTGAACCCCAGGGATCACCTCTGAGTTTTAGAAGCCATGTGTATTAACAGTCGATTACCACTCACTTTAACGACGGAGAAAAATCTAAGGGAACTTAACCAATTACCTTAGATATCTTTAAGATAAATTCCGTGTTATGTAAAGTCTGCCATTCAGATACACGCTATCGAGTTAATCTATTCTCTAGGCCGTTTAAATCGAACTCTCGTTAATTCAAAGAGGAGCCAAGAAAAGTTTAAGTAATAGGCTAGTACAGTATAGGACAAGTACAAACGAAATAATGAAACAATATCCGAGTCCAAAACAAGGGCAATTTTTTCACATCTACTGACCATCAAGACTTCTTTGGATCATGTTGCTGAGGTTTTAGGTTTGATTCTTAGTTATATTTTACTCTATGCAATCCAATTACAATTTGTAAATATTATTTTCATACATTTAAATTAAATCTGATTTACCACCTGATTAGTTATACTTTTAAGTTTAAACAAATATAATAGATGTTTATATAGGTAATTCGATATCGCATTAGGTGCATTTTCGATCGTAGTTGTTATTAACACCACGGTCAAACAGTTTGGCGATATGTTCAAACATTGGCCGAAGCATCAAATGCCAACGTTTGTTTAGTTAATTCGTGTATATTCGCTCAATTAACACTTACAATACACGACGCAAGCTATAACGTAGCTATACGCCAATAAAGGCTATAATGCGGATGCACACATATCCGCCAGTATCCGCGGGAATATCCGCGCACGGTCGACTGCCCCCGCACAAATAAACGCATGATTTGATCCGCCGCTTTGCCGATGCGAAATACGTTTTGCGGCAAAAAACACCGACGAATAAATCCGACGGATTTCCGACTATTGAACGTCATAGAGGTTAATGAAATATATTCCGTATTCGTACAAATACGGTCGGAAATCGTGTTTGTTTATTAACGGATTACCACTTTGTGTGGTGCTAAGTTGACTTTTTGTTAATTTTGTAATTTATATTAAAAGGAAAGTTTACAATTTTATTCGTATCAATATTTTCGTCTACTTTATTTCATTAATGACCGATAAATCTCAGTTAGGTTTAGTGTTTGATTGATCGCCAAAAGAGTAAAGAGTTGAAAGTTTGTACTTTTTAGCGGGATATTAAAAAATTACGCAACTGCTTATGAATACGAAGTGATTCTGTATTTTCATCCAATGACGACAGAATGCCGTACCGGCATACTGTTTACTCTAGCCATAATATTATTTAGTTAAATTTATTCTTGTAAGTCATATTATTATGTGATAATATGACAAAGACAACATAATTGATACAATAAGGCGAACAGTATTATTTAATCCAATACTTTAAAAGATAGCCCAACATATATCAATTCCAGTAAATTTGTATCTTTATGATGACAAAAAAGGACATAAGCATTAATAAATTAACAATTTATAGCGCTTTTAGACATTCTTTAATAACAATGTTGGACAGTAGCAATATCCATCTATACACATGAACATGGCGGGGGCGAAGCACAAAGACTTGCAGATGGTCTCGCAATCTTCTGGTAGTTTGCAATCGGGTATTTCGTGGCCTGCAACGTATAATATTATTATTCAAATCACAATATACATACATATATTGGAAGTGGTAGAGCCAAGCTGTTGTCAGTCATGACTCAGCATATTGGCAGGCTCGTCCGGGGCGGTACCACTGGCTCACGGGAAATCGACGTGAAGCGACATCATTGCTGTCGCGTTTCGCTAGGTTAGTAGGATTACCGGATGCCTTCCCCTTCCCATCATTTTTCTTTCCCGCTCTCCTCCCAAAGAGGCCGGCAACACGTCCATGGTCCAGCGTTGTGGATGTTCACTGGCAGCAGTAATCACCTACCATCAGAGGACCTGTTTGCTCGTTTGCCGGATCTATGCATTTAAACAAAAGGCATGTTTTAAATTCGTTTGGTTTGTACTGTACTCTACTATCCCATAATCATTCACCGCTATTCAATTAAGAAGAGGAATCACCACGATGCCCCAGTACGGGTGATGACGGGTGATTAAAAAAAAAGAAAGAAAAGAAAAGAGAGAAAAAAAAGAAGACAGTTCGTGTTGCTGAGGGAGTTTCTTGCGCCGTTTCTTCTTCACAGCTACAACACGTTACGAAGCGGTGGTAGCAGAAATTAACGATTCAAAAGATCTTGTAAAAGACTACTTGAATAAAGAATATTTTGATTTTGATTTTGATTTTGAAGTAGATTTAACATATAGAAAATCTTGTTAAGATCTTTACGGTGTGCAGGTTTCCTCACAACGTTTCCACCACCACTAAAGTGAAGTAATTGACTATTAGTCACATGACTCCTAAAAATCAGACTTCTTTTCTACAACTGGTCTATTCTTGGTTATTGCAGTAAGGTAAGGTAAGTTAAGGTACTGAGCAGTCTACTATGATAAATGAATGGTAATAAATGAATACATACTTTTTGCATGATAAGCAGCAGTGTGTTGATGTACCCCCGAAGTACGCAAAATGCGTTTGTCATCAGTTGCCATGGCAACCGCTGCCAGGAGTAAAACGACGAAAACTACCTTCATGATGAGAAACTGACGCGCCACAGTATTGTAACAGAAAACAATTTGCAGCTTCTTATATATTGGATCTGTTCATGCTCGGTCAAGCTAATGTTTCTTTTAATGCGTGTCTCTGATAGGGCTTAGATTTTATTAGAGCATGCTTTATTTGATAATTTCATTGTAATAATGGGAGCGATTAATTTTGATTAGTAATTCGATTATTTACGATACACTTATTGGTGTAAAGAAAATAATAATACTTTTTACGAGTATGATAGGATATTCATATCTGCTGGTATAGTGACCTCTTTATTTACTTAACGTAGGGATATATGAGGTTTATGTCGGGACAAAATAAGTGTTAGCACTTGGTCTCACGTTCCATTTTAATGTTAATCCTAGTATAACTTTGTCTTACATAACTTGTTATAAGGAAGTTCACAATAAATTAATACTTATCCTGGCATTTCGGCCATGCGGTTCATGCCCGGGGAACGGACATATTGTTTCCCGTTTCACAGCCGTCGTCTTACCAACTGTGCCAAAAAGGCTATCAAGAAATTATAGAGCAGAGATTTCTTAATGCAAAAATTAAATATAAAACAGTATGCTCCAATAAAATGATGCCCTTATCAAATCAATTAATTCATAATAATTCGCTTCACTCAGCTTGCAGGAATCCAAAGTATTTCTATTTCATAATGGTTTCTTATATTTGCGCGAATGTACTTATTTCAATATTTCTATTTCATGCTAAGTCTCAGCGTCCCTCGATCAGCAGATGAATCAACACGTCTCCACGCATCTCGTCCGTTCGTTTTTTTTATTCCAAATTGAAAAAATGTGTCTGGCGTCGCGTCGTGGACAATCCAGAGCAAACGAATCGGCCACGATGACGGCGATGATGGCTATTCTTACTCAAAAATACCGATATCTACCGATAAATACCGAAAAACTACGAATGCAATGTTGTAATCTTTTACCAGAGTGGCCAAATTTGAGAAAATACCTCAATTATGGGAAATCGAATTCGGCTGGAAATTTTGTAGACTGTCAATATGAAAAGAAAATAAGAGGATTACTATAAAATATATATACCTACAATTAAACCAAAAATAAAAAAGTATTTATGTACAATCGAAACGATTTCGAATAACTTTCGACATTGCCTTTATAATTTCACAGCCTTTATACACATTTTCATTGTTGACATTTGGGAATACGATGGTCACGATATAATTTGGCATTTGGAAAATTTACTTTAGCAACACTTCTCAACCTGCTGTGACGTCACCGAATATCAGCGAAGATAGCCGACCAGCCGTCATCGTTAATGGCCGATACTATGCCATTGTGAGTAGGAGGCATGAAATATACTGTCAAACGGCTACCGCTCCATAGCCTTACACGACACTCTTACATTCCAATTGACAAAGGTTGACGGCTTCTGCTATATGAAACACAGGGGTCTCGGGGCGAAGCCCCGTCGGGGTCCAGGGGCGTAGGGTGCTGGTGTTGGCGGGGCGGAGCCTCTCACTCAAAAACTAAATCTGTCATAATAAAGTAGCATTGACCATAATATAGTATACTCTACAAAGTATATGAGGAACGTCTTTGTACAGTTCTTAAAATATTCTTTGTATATTAATTTACTTTATTGTTTTCTTTCCAAGATATTAATTGATTGTGTCGTCTTTCATTTCATTGGTCTTATTGTGGCTAAAGAAGATGATTATATTAAGTCAAAAAATAAAATTTTAATATTTCAGGTTTTTAAAATGTGGTACAGCCACGCTGTTGTCAGTCATAACTCAGATGAATAAGCAGGTTCGTCCAGGGTGATATCACTGTTCCATAGGAGATTGACGTGAAGCGACAGCTTCGATGTCGCGTTTCTTTCTGTGAGTGAGATTGCCGGATGCCCAAGACCTTTTGTCTTCACATTATTTTTCTTTCCTTCTCCCCTTCCATTTAATGCGCCGGAAACATATCTATGGACTGTGACCCAAGGGTGGTGAATGTTCATGGCAGCAGTGATCAATTATTATCAGGTAACCTATTCGCTCGTTGGCCAGACCTATTGTAAAAAAGCAGTTTTCTGAGGTATAGGAAATACTCTAGAGTTTATAATTATGACGTCACCTACAAGCATATAGTGTGGACTAAGATAAAGAGTTTAATCTCACACTGTGTGTCTATCATAAGGGAGGTTGAAAGGTGAAATCTAAAGATTTTTTTTTGTTTGTGTGAAAATCATATTATACTGCGTACGTTTTGAGATCTTAATGATCATTAGTAAGTGAATCAATGACAAATATTATACATAAATCACGGCTTTTTCCCAGAAGGGGAAGGCTAAAGCGCTACCAGGATACCTACATTTCGCCTTGTATGTTCCTTCCTATGATGTGATATCGAGCGAGCCTATGGCCATATCGGGCACAAATTTCTGACTCCGGGTGATTAAATAGAAATATCCAATATCACTTTTCCTTATCCGGGATTAGAAGCCGAGACCTCAGCATTGTAATCGCACCGTAGCACGACTACGCTACCGAGGCAGTCGCAGGCAGATTTCTTCTTCTTCTTTTAATTAAAGAATGGCTCCCCCGTAGTATCGGAGATTTTGCCAATGTCTTTGTTGTGGAGATATAAATTATATTTTCAAGTACAGGCAGATTTTAAACAGTATTAAAATCAAAGGTATTAAAGCTAAACAAATGAAACGTATCGTATTTTATAATAATAATTACTAAATTGTGTATTGAAATGATATCCTGTAACAACATTGTGTTTGAATTTATGCCCTACTGTTTCTATGCCACAATGCCGTAGCCTTTATTCGATAACTTGCAAAGAAGCAATAAGGACATGAAACAATAGTTATTATTTAAAGCAAGGAAACACACTTTAAGAATGGATACAATATTCCGAAAGTAGGTAGTTGAAAACACACTCAGCACTATATTAATTAAACTTAAATATTTTGGAATTGAAATAAAACAAAACAACATACAATA
Organism: Deilephila elpenor; assembly: GCA_949752805.1. NCBI lineage: Eukaryota > Metazoa > Arthropoda > Insecta > Lepidoptera > Sphingidae > Deilephila > Deilephila elpenor. The sequence goes on from OX457102.1 coordinate 807,266, forward strand.
GAAAACAATTTATTTGGTTATCAGTAGAATAACTGTCAACTCTTTTGAGATTTTCCAAAGGCTTTACTTAGGTCCCTTTCCGTAATAGGGTGTAACTTTACAATAGCAGCCTCCGTTGATACAATACGAGAAGTCGCACGAATCGCACTGAGCCTCACACAGATCTTGGCACTGGAGTCCTCCCGTACAATCATAAGCATTCTGTACATTCTGTTTATTTTCATAATTAGCTGTAAAATATAAAACAAATATGTTATATAATGATCCAGCCCATATACGTCGAACTGCGGGCGCCTTTGCTACAACTGAAAGAGGTTAGGCCAGAGTCAACCACCCTGGCCTATTGCATATTGATGAACTTCTTATACTCATAGAATTTCTTGGAAATCTCCATGCTATCCAGAGTTTCACACGATGTCCCTTCACCGTTAAAATTCATGGTGATTGAATATCAACAAATTTGTTGAATCATGGGGTGCGCAAGTATACCTAAATACGACGAGTCACAAATATACTCGTACAACGACATTATGACGCAATTTTTGACGCATCATGACACCCGGATGATATTCATCCCAATATTAATTTCCGTCTGGCACTGAACCCCACGGTGTCATGTCTCACAGTCGGCTTGATAGCTAACCATGCCACAAAGTCTGTTGATTATCTATTATGTAATGTATACCTGGATGATGAGCCTTCGTGTGCCTGGCGCCATCACTGGTCCAGATATATTTAGATTCGATATCTCTTGCCCACACAGCAGCGGCCAAAAGGAGAACCACGAAAGCAATCTTCATGTTTAGGGACTTTGTTACAAGACTTCCAAAGAATTGTGATTTTAAGAACGAAAGAACCTTTATATAAGTAACATTTGTTCATAATAGGTGAAGCGAATGTTTCATTAACCCAAATCTTTGATAAGGGCATCAATTTATTAGAGCATACGTTATTTAGTATTTTATTGTTATATTGGTTTACAATTGCTTGTTTTGTTATGGTCTATTTACTTGATACACGTTGCACTATGACCAACAAGCGTTACTTTACTGAAACTGAGATAGTTTCTACTCATATATATTATTATCAAACTGACATAAACTGCTTCTTTATTACATACATACATACATAAACTCACGCCTTTATCCCCGAAGGGGTAGGCAGAGGCGCCACCAGGACACCCACATTTCGCCTTGTATGTTCCGTCCCATGATGTGATAGGGGGCGAACCTATCGCCATATCGGGCATAAATTCCTGACTCCGGGCTGATAATGAATAGAAAAATCCAATATCACTTTGCCCGACCCGGGACTCGAACCCGAGACCTCAGCTTTGTAACCGTACCGTAATACAACTACGCCACCGAGGCAGTCTTGCTTCTTTATTGATGAAATTAAAACATATATAATTAATTGAGTCCATTAAAAAACTCAACATAATTTAAATTTAATCATTTTTTGTTCTACCATGCGGTTAGAAAAGCAGTTTTGACTAGTCTTTCTGGTTTTGCTCTTTTTAAATCCAATTAAGAATACCCACCTATAGTAATTTACAATAATCAAATTTACAATTACTACAAAAATTACAAGTTTATTTGATTCAGAGGAGTTCATGAATAATTTAGCATTTCCGCCTGAATGTAGCTATTCAAAGATAAACTCGTCAAACAAAACAAATTATACGCCCTAATTAATAGAAAAGTTTATAGAAAATAATACAATGATTAAAACTGTAAATTCAACGGCCCATTAATTATAATATCAATACATGACGCGGAACATAATATGAAATCTAAATCGGTGAAGTATTATATAATATGTGTCTTAATTGAACGATTATACTTTCTGTTTACGACTTGAGGCACGTCCCTGAAGAAAAATATATTATGTGAAAAGGTTTTTCAGGGGATTAGCATGAATCTTAAGTGCAAATGAGGCTTCCCATACATCTACCTGAATTTCGGTTTATAGCATAGTATTTTATTGTAAAGTTCTGGTAAACGACCAAACAGGTCACCCGATGGTAAGCCATGAACATCCATAATGCGTAGATCGTAAATGTGTTGTCACCATATCAATTCGGGACGGGAACGGTTAGGAAAAAGGATGGCATGAGGGAAGGGGTACCTGGCATCTGGCAATCTCACTCACCGAGTGAATAATAACAAAGCTGTCGCTTGACGTCATAGTGGTACCGGTCCGGACGTCATGGATGACAACAGTGTGGCGCCACCAATTTCAAAAATAGAGTTATCTCTACTTATTATGCTTTCTAAATATTATGTTGGTGGCATAGTCGGTGGGTTTGTGCCGCGTGGGTATGCCAGCGGCAATACCACGCCGGCAGTATTTGCCGCAAAACATCATTTCAGCAGTGCCAGCCGTGTAGAATACAAGTAATAATTGTACTTATTACCCGCCAGCTTCCCGTGCAACCCGCCGGTCTGGTTTGCCGCTGGCATACCCAGGCGGCATAAACCCGCCGGCTATGCGACCGACATAGTACGTAGGAGGCATAAGATTTCTCCGCCTGCTCCACGTGCAAACCCGCCGGCACATCTTGGCGGCCATGCCGGTGGCTTATTTATGCGCGTTTGCCGGCGGCTCAAACCCGTCGAAATACTAGCCGGTCGCGCCGCCGGCGTAGTGTGTAGGGGGCATTAGGTATATTAAGAAATAAAACACATTATTACCACAGAATACGACGTACAAACATACATTCAAATACAGAATTAAGAAGAAAAAATATCAAATTAGCCTAGCAGTTTGCGTTCCGTATCGCTGTGACACTTAGGTGACCACTCAGCATAATGTTGCACTGCGGTGCGAACCACAGCGCAACGCTGATTTTCAGTGGTCACCTAGAGTGACATGCGAACGGCTACATATTCTTCATATATATTAGTTTCCTTACGGTGTTTACCTTCATCAATAAAATTAGCAATTATAATTAGCATCACAATATATTACCACACTGCAACCTCACTGGAATTCGTGTAGAGAATAAATAGTGGTTTGCAAAGAAATAACACCAGAAAAATGATAACCAGACGCGATTAAGTTTCCATGGTTGATACTGCAGGTGGTAGATTCGTATTAATATGTTTGTATGTTTTGTAGATTTTTTCTATTTACTGCCTACTAATAAGATAATTATATACTAGTTATGTTTATCTCCGATCTCTTACATACTACAATGTAGTGTCCATCTATTTAAATTACATTGGATCAATTTATAATTTAGGAGGCATCAGAATGAAAATCGTAGAGTATAATACAGTGAAAGAACATTAATTATTTTAATAAATAAGAATTTATAAAAAGGTGTATTAAACATTATTAAATCAGTTGTTGTCGCTGGGTGCAGGCCGCTTCCAACAGGTCCTTGTGGCGATAGATAGATTACGTCTTTTGTATTCCATCTCACGATGTGATAAGAGGACAGCCTATCGCCATACCGGGTACAATTTTTTTTATAGTAGTTATTATTCCTAATTCAATGTATTTATATTCTTTTTAGTAATGCTCACATGTTTTTGTATTTTTTAGAATAGTTGAGTAAGTTAGCTCGTAGTATATTGGAATACGCTAGTGTTGTCTGGAATCCCGTGTATGCAGTTCATTCACAGAGAATCGAAACAGTGCAACGCTTTTTTACGCGCTCACTAGCCTTCACCAGCCCAGGTATAACACACCGATGTCCTTATAGCCAGCGTTTAGCGTTTTTTAACATTACTTCACTTCGTCAACGTAGATATTGTCATGATGTTTTATTTTTACATAAAATAATTCACTCACAGTTGGAAGACTGTTCTTTATTATAAAAAATAATATTGCTGTGCCCGTGAAGACTCCTAGATATATCCTATCACTAACATATTTCGTCCTGCACCGTCTAAAACCAACCTCGGTCTGCACTCACCAGTCTCTAGAATGTGTAATGCATATAATTCTCTTTGCAAGTCTGACAATAACTTTGACATATTTTCTGACTCATACAAAACGTTTAGGCAAAGATTGATTAAACACTTTGATCACAACGATTTACATTAGATTTTTTTATTTATATTCATATAGAATTGGTTGTTATATTATGATTGTGGATTTTATAAGTAAGATTTGTAAGAAGTTTAATTATGTTGTTTAGTTTGATTTATTTTTTTACTGTAACATTTGTAGAAAAGGTTTAATTAAGTTATTTAGTTTTGATTTATTTCGTATTCTGTTAATTCGTCCTAATATGTAACAGTAGTCCTTGATTTGTTTTTTACTCTAGATATTTACAAAATATATTTTTCTTGGTTTTCTTTACGTGTGTGTAGTAAGTGGTTTATGCATCAGAATGTAACTATAGTAAAGAATGTCTTAGTTGTGATAATGTATATACCGTTGGAGAACCTCAATTTAATAAAATAAAAATAAATAAAATAAAACTTTTCTGTGAATAATCTACAAACATAGTAGACCTACAATAATTCATTCCCCGGGCACAAAATCATGGGTCTAATTAATTTTCACTTATTAATTTTTGAAACGTTTATTAGGTCACAATAAAATTAAACGAAAATACAAGAATTTATTTTAATATATATTATTATTAATTGTATTTCATTGCCTCCAATAATTGATTTCCATAATCTACCTTCTTCACTTTACAGTAGCACCAGTCGTTGAGGCATATCGCATGAAGGGGCCGTCTACAAAACTGTTCGCACATCGACTTGCAGTCTTCTGTGTCGCAGCTAAAACTACTTGTAGCTGCAACAGATTACATAATATCAAAATCATTGCCTTGAAGTAAGCGGCTAATTGTAGTGCTAGAAATACATATGTTGGACAAACACTGCCAGCATTGGTGCTGGATATATCATTATTTTCAACCATGGTACTATAGGCCGCTCCTAAAATTGTTTTTTTTTTCTTTTTCTATACATATGTCTCGCAAACAGGCCACTTAATGATAAGTGATAACTGCCATCCATGAACATCTAGAACGCTAGGATTTTGGATGTGTTAACGGCCCATCAAATCGGGAGGAAAGCTGGAAGGTTGGGAGAATAGGGAAGGAAAATTGGGCATCCGGCAATATCACTGACCGAACGAAGCGCGACAGAATAGCCGTCCCTTACGTCGATCTCTTATGAGACAGTGGTACCGCCTCGGACTTGCCTGTCGATTCATGACTTACAGTAGCTCTAACTCTTCCAAAAGAAGGTTTGAAGAATGTTTCAAACGTGTACATACCTTTAACTTTGTTACTATGAGGGGGCATTTCCATTGCTAAGGCAACCCCAACCAAAACTAACAGAGCAAGAGCAACCTTCATTTTAACGTGTTTCTTATTGCAGTTGAATCACTAAATTGAAACTGGGTACGATTTGTTGCTTATATATATACAGAATTTGTATCCTCGTTGAGACTAATATTATAATTCTTAATCGATCAACGCGTATCTGAGATAAAGACATCAATTAATTGGAGCATATTAATATTTTATTGTTGTGTAAATTTTAACGGTCATAAAACTACTTACTGGTGGTATGTTTCACATTTTGAAACGCCACGTGTCCCGCCAAACAGCAGTCTAAATGCACTGTTGTGTTCCGGTTTGAAGGACATTGTAGCCATGATAGCTAACTCAGTGGAGGCAATGCTTGGCATATTGCTTTGTTAATTCATGGTGTTGTTAAAATAAAACCGTTGTTTATGCAAAAATCAATAATCCTCAAATGACCCGGAATTTCAAACTTCTGTTACAGTTACTGCGCGTTCCATACAGAAAGGTACATCCGCACCGCACTTACTTTTTGTTGAGCAACGTTTCCAAATGTTACTCAGCAACATCTGTTAACAAAATGTGTTATTTAATGTTAAGTAAAGTTGTCTAACTTTTGAAATCTAATGCACTTGCAATCGATAACATTGTTAAAGAATGCTATTGCTCCTTGTTTAATTTTGTTATTTTCTGTTATTGGCGGTATGGACATTTTTAGAAACGTTGAACAAATATTAAGAAGTAACAACAATGCTTATAGATTGTTACTTAATATTATCGTCTTGCACAGTGCACCTTAGTAAATGAACCCTCCAAACTACAGCAGTCTGTTTCGCGAAGTAAACGAACTTTTTCTTTCGTGTCAAAGGCTCAAAACTATTTAAAGTCCTATCAGTTAAGAGTAACACCATTGACTTATATTCTACCTGATATTGTGAGTAACACTTTAGAACATCGTGTAGGTAATAATCGTAATCTGTGACTTCAACTTGTAGCGTGAGGTTATTTTGTTGTTATACTTGTTCACTTCTCTTACTGACTGAGCGAATTGAGTTTTAATTTTAGTAAATCAAAGATTGGTCTTAGAATAAAGCTACAAATAATTATGGTCGCTGTTGTTATTGTAATTATTCCATGGATTATTACAAAAAAAATATGAACTGCTCTGAATTTAACTAAGCTGCGAGTCCTCTATAATCACTGTTAAGTAAAATTGTTTTGAAAAGTGCAACGCTGGAGTTTCTTGCCCGTTCTTCTCTGGCAAAACAGTCTTGTGAATCAGGTGGTAGTAAAAAAAGTGACTGATTCTATATAATTTATAACATTCTTCAAAACTTCTTTATCAAGTTTATATTTGCATTACGCTAATAATATGATCATGTTTCCGATTTTCGAACCCATTACCCATACGGCTTCGCCGAAATACACACATTCTCTATCTTCTTTGTAAGCTACTTTTTAATTTTCTTATTCCCAAATATCGCTTTAAATTTTGAAATAAAACTAATTTTTACGGATTTTATCGCGATGTAGTTTAAATTAAAAAAAAAATTAACTTCCCGACGTTTCGATTAATTTACAGGTGGTTCGTGGTCACGGGACGGACTGAATCGCGATAAAATCCGTAAAAATTAGTTTTATTTCAATTTGTAACATTCGCGTAAATCTAAGAAACCATTATCGCTTTAAATTCTTCAACGGTACGCATTCCAAGTCTCTTAGGTCATTGGAGACAGCTGAATATCTCCGCTCATTCTTCACTTTCTTCGTAGACAGACCTTTAACCGTACAAGCTGCCAGGTTGTGGAATGCTTTGCCGGTAACGGTGAGACGGGCTAAATCTCTGTCCGCTTACGAACCTACGCACACCGGGATGGAATGTCAGAGGATTAAATTTTTTACCAAAGGATATGCAAACTTATCTGTTACGAATACGACATAAACTCCAATGAATTAACTATATTGATGGCCATGGCATCGTAAATCCTTTCAGCATATTTCGGATTTAGCAATCCACGCCCATTTGAAAAATTCACTCTGTATACGTTTCCCAGGAACATTTTGTATCAAAGCATCTATAAATTGTTATTTTACACACTTCTTGTTAAATTATTGGTACACCTGAAGTTGCCCCAAATTAGGTTATTTCTCGTTTATCCATCCCACGGTTCTCTGAAAGACATTGCTTCAAGCAATAAGACCGCCACTTGTACATTTTTATCCATGTAATGCTGTCTACTTTTATGTATCTGGTGTACAAAAAGTTAATAAATACATAACATTTTAAATTTCACTAAGCAGAATTACGACATTCGGTACTATTGTCAATTATTATTATTGGTTCTATTATTGAGTATTTGTAAAGAGACAATATTATCGGAAATATGCAGAAAATAATTTTATACGTTGTGAAAATTATCACTATAGCTATGTTAAAATTTTTAAACAAGTTTTTTAAACAATTCAGAAGCCTAATTGGCCGGTATATGACTGATTCGTCAGTACAATATAATAGGTACATTAATTTACTTCCTGTGTAATTAAGCTGTTGAATATATTTTCATACAAACAAAAAAACAAAATATACTAAGTTAAAAACATTTATTGGGTCAAATAGAAGTAACCTCTGTTAAAACTAAAAACATTTATTGTGTCACATAGAAAATAGAAGTAACCTCTGTTAAAATTGACATCACAATATATTTAATCATCCTTCGGTTTCATTTTACGATACTGAAAAGGCACTAATTCACAGTAGCAGGACCCGTTGACGCACATTCCACTAATGGAGTTGATACTGTACGTGTCGCATATGAGCCGGCAGTCTTCTTTCACTTGGCAGTATGGACCTGTAACAGATTGCATTATATCAAAATCTGAACTCAGTGTGTCATCATCATTCATCACGCGGCTTGGCTGCTGGACACATCACCATACTTGGCTAAGTTGAACATACGTCTCCTCTAACAAAGGCAGAAAGATTAGCAAATGCAGAACATACTTTTGGCGAAATAACGCTGATGAAGTTCCTTTTCGATAAGTACCTACTTGACTACGCCATTTTTGGTAATTACAAGTTTATTCGGCAACTAGAACTTTATTCCTTGGCTAGAAGATCGCATAATGAACAGAAAATGTTTCTTTGGGCTCCATAATGTGGTGTGTAGATGTTCCTTATCTCTCACTTGATTATTTTAAGAAATCGAGTAATCGATCTCAAGGATAACCAAAATCGTTATCTTGATATTATCTTCAAAAAAATCGATTAGATTATATTCGATTTTTCTTTGACAAATTCTTGATACTGCCCAGATAACTTTGTTAACTTTGTAGATTGCTGTTAATAGATTTTATTCTGCTTAGTGCACTGATCAATAAAAATGTGAGGTGAAAAGAAAGAAAATGTAAGTGATGATGAAATATAACAAACTCTTTATGGGAAAGTAACTGATCCAGAAATATACGTACCCCAGGAGGATCCTGCTAGAGCAGATGCAACCAAAAGTAAGACAACAAAAGCGACTTTCATTTTAACACGTTTGTTATTGCAGTGGGATCACTGAAATGTAATTGTGAACGAGTTGTAGCTGCTATATATACGGATTTGTTTATTCTCAGTGAAACAAATGTTTCACAATTAATCAATGCGTGTCTGAGATAAGGGCATCAATTAATTAGAGCATAATAATCCTTTATTGTGACACGCTTTGATTAATTATGAAACATTTGTTTCACTGAGAATAAACAAATCCGTATATATAGCAGCTACAACTCGTTCACAATTACATTTCAGTGATCCCACTGCAATAACAAACGTGTTAAAATGAAAGTCGCTTTTGTTATCTTACTTTTGGTTGCATCTGCTCTAGCAGGATCCTCCTGGGGTGCGTATACTTCTGGATCAGTTACTAGCCCATAAAGAGTTTGTTAAATTTCATCATCACTTACATTTTCTTTCTTTTCACCTCACATTTTTATTGATCAGTGCACTAAGCAGAATAAAATCTATTAACAGCAATCTACAAAGTTAACAAAGTTATCTGGGCAGTATCAAGAATTTGTCAAAGAAAAATCGAATATAATCTAATCGAATTTTTTGAAGATAATATCAAGATAACGATTTTGGCTATCCTTGAGATCCATTACTCGATTTCTTAAAATAATCAAGTGAGAGATTAGGAACATCTACACACCACATTATGGAGCCCAAAGAAACATTTTCTGTTCATTATGCGATCTTCTAGCCAAGGAATAAAGTTCTAGTTGTCGAATAAACTTGTAATTAGCAAAAATGGCGTAGTCAAGCAGGTGCTTATCGAAAAGGAACTTCATCAGCGTTATTTCGCCAAAAGTATGTTCCGCATTTGCTAATTTTTCTGCCTTTGTTAGAGGAGACGTATGTTCAACTTAGCCAAGTATGGTGATGTGTCCAGCAGCCAAGCCGCGTGATGAATGATGATGACGCACCGAGTTCAGATTTTGATTTAATGCAATCTGTTACAGGTCCATACTGCCAAGTGAAAGAAGACTGCCGGCTCATATGCGACACGTACAGTATCAACTCCATTAGTGGAATGTGCGTCAACGGGTCCTGCTACTGTGAATTAGTGCCTTTTCAGTATCGTGACATGAAACGGAAGGATGATTAAATATATTGTGATGTCAATTTTAACAGAGGTTACTTCTATTTTCTATGTGACACAATAAATGTTATTAGTTTTAACAGAGGTTACTTCTATTTGGCCCAATAAATGTTTTTAACTTAGTATATTTTGTTTTTTTGTTTGTATGAAAATATATTCAACGGCTTAATTACACAGGAAGTAAATTAATGTACCTATTATATTGTACTGACGAATCAGTCATATACCGGCCAATTAGGCTTCTGAATTGTTTAAAAAATTTGTTTAAATAATATTAAAGCATAATAATCCTTTATTGTTGTGTAACGTTCAACGGTCGGTTAATATGAGCTTCCTCAGCCAGCTTGATAAAAAATATTCCTCACATCTGTTTACCTGTCTCTCTGTCGACTATTTTCATACTTCAGTCTACATTAAGCAAGTGGTAGAGTAACGCTACGTACAGGACTGCAGTACAAATGGGTCGACTTGACCGCAGTGATATCACTATCTCACAAAAAGCCGACGTGAAGCAGCGTTATAGCGACCAAAAAGGTTGTAAGGGTATAAAGCCATTCTTAATTAAAAAAAAAAAACAAAAAATATACGCTTTTTTAGAAAATCTAACTAAAAAATAGAAAATAAATTTTAATAAATTTGAATTAAAAATGGTGTAAGAAAAAATGATTTTATTGTAAAAGCGTGGGGTGCTTTTCAGGATAATATCAAAATAACCCTTCTAGTCATATTTGTTCATAAAATATTTAGAACTAATGATACCATGCACCCCACGCTTTTTTTACAATAAAATCATTTTTTCTTACACTATTTTTAATTCAAATTTATTAAAATTTATTTTCTATTTTTAGTTAGATTTTCTATAAAAGCGTTTATTTTTTTGTTTTTTTTTAAACTATTATTTATTTTTCATTTTATTTAGTTTAAAATATTGAATTGTCATCGGTCCTTAATAAGAATGCTAAATTTCGAGTTAATTCGACGTTTTGAAGGGGGTCAAAATCATGTTCAAAGATTCCGTTAAATACTAACATACATAGTACATACGTCTGAAGCTAATAAAAAGCGTATTAAAATAGGTAAGCTGTAAAAGTGAAGAACGAGACAGGATGGAAAATAATGCACTAAGAGCGCCCAGCCTGAGACGTTGACGAATAGGTATATCTAAGGCAGCGTACGGATAGATAGATGCATTTTTTTTTAAAATATTGTAAATGAATCGAATACAATTATATAGGAATCGGACTTATTAAACTTGTACTGGTGGTAGGTCTCTCATATGTAAGAGGCCGCCTGGGTAGGTAAACAGTGTAAATCCACTGTTGTGTTCCAGTTTGAAGGACATTGTAGCCTGACTACTACTGGACATATTGCAATAAATGCATGAGTTGCATAAAACAATACTTTGTAATTCATGGTGTTGTTTGGATTTCTACCGTCCATGAGCGCTTGTATCGCCTACCATCAGGCTAATAGCATGCTTGTCTTGCCATTCAATGCAATAAAAAATAAATTTAAAAAAGATGCAAACAAATCATATATTACCTTAACGTGAACACATAGCAGACCTTATATTTTATAATTTTAAAATTGCAAATGGTATGTATTATCGACTGTCCAGAACTACTGGGAAATCTGGGCTTCGTAACGATACATAATAAATATCGCTGTAAAAACCAAGGTTCGGCAAGCTCCGACAACAAGCATCGATAGATTATACAAGATAACTTATTTAAAACTTTTGCAACCATCTTAAAAACCATGGGCAATATTTGTAGACATGGAGAAAGTTTTATTAGACATTCATCAAAAATAAGTGAAAGATGCCGTATTATTTATTCAATGCACATAAGTATACATTTTTTAATTTTTTTTCTATTTTCTCATCCCTCAATTAAAGGCAATGGAAAAAAGATCATTTTAAGTTGGTATGTCCTGCGGCTTGCACACCTTTATAATAATAAAATAATTTGCAATCAAAAATATAGCGACTATAAATTGAGATAATATAAAGTATCCTCTGTCTCAATTTGGATCAAACTGCACACAGTGTACAAAATTTTAATAAAATCGGTCCAGTAGTTTAGGAGTTCATCGCACACTCAAGCAGACGCATAGCAGACCTTTCTTATCATTTTAAAATCGCATATTTTATTATCGACTGTCCAGAACTACTGGGAATCCTGGGCTTCGTAACGAAACATATATACCGCTGCGAAAAACAAGTTCTTTCTAATTTTTTAAAACGGGACTTAATAACTACAATGTAAACTAAGTCTACTGCGCACACCCACAGCCCGTACATGTTATAGGCGGAATTCCTTCACTATACGTGAGTGTAGAACATGTAATGAACTTGCCGATAGCTCTGTTTGGATTTATTTTCTACCAGTTTCTCCCAACTTAAATACCTTTCTCTAATAAGTATTTTATTTAGTAATCTCTACATTTTATTGTTAATGTGATGGTTGTTTTATGTTTTGTTTTTTTTTCTATGTATTATTTTATTTCTGATGTGGAGCCTAGTTTATGTGTGTTCTTTATGTTATACTGTCTATCCCGTTAAGCTAAGACCAAACTATTTGATTATTAACATAATTGCGGAAACTTATAAATGTCTTTTATAAGTATTATCTTAATTTAATATATGATAGCTCTAAGTTTTCCGAACAAATAAAAAAAAATTAGATCCCTCCATGGCGAGGTCTGAGACTCAAACCACCGGTAGTTAGGACCCCGAAGTGAGGAACCGCCTCGCTATACATACCGTGTCAAGCAATACTGGTGGATTATATGGCCTAACCACTCTCAATTGATTCCCTCGATTGTATTCTGTGATTTATCCAAAGCATTCGATTGTGTTCACCATGAAATTCTTATCAGGAAATTAAGCCACTACGGTGTAAATGGCGTTGCGCTTGATTTATGCAAGTCGTATTTAAGTAATAGGGTCCAAAGTGTAGATGTCAACGGAAAAAGATCTCCTGGGTCTGTTGTTACTATGGGAGTTCCGCAGGGCTCGATTCTTGGACCCTTCCTCTTTTTAATCTACATTAATGACTTACCTTTTTTTATAAGGGACAACTGTGAGGTCGTGTTGTTTGCAGATGATACTTCTTTATTATTTAAACTGAATCGACATCAACCCATTATTGACGATGTAAACCACACCCTCACAAAAATCGTACATTGGTTTAGCGTTAACAACTTGTTACTAAATAGTCAGAAAACTAAATGTGTACGGTTTGTGACTCCTAATGTCAAAAAAGTTAACGCTAACATTCTTTTGAATGGGGATGAGTTGAGCCTTGTGGATACAACTAAGTTCTTGGGAATCACATTAGATCCCAAACTTCAATGGGGTCCTCATATAGTCGCTTTAGCTAAAAAGCTGAGCGCCGCAGTCTACGCGGTGGGTAAGATACGTCAATTGACTGATATTGATACAGCTCGATTGGTATATTTTGCCTACTTTCATAGTCTGATGAGTTATGGAATTTTACTGTGGGGTGGTGCTGCTGACATTAATACCATCTTTGTTCTCCAAAAGCGAGCTATAAGATCAATTTATTCGCTAGGGTCCAGATATTCTCTTAGAGAGAAATTTAAAGAAATAAATATAATGACAGTGGCATCACAATATATTTTTGAAAATTTAATGTATGTCCATAAAAATAAAGAAATCTTTAGAAAGATTAGCGATATTCACAATAAAAATACTAGAAATAAGAACAATTTAGCTACTCATAAGACCAGACTCCACAGGATCAGCAAGTCTTTTAAGGGTTACTGTATACACTTTTATAACAAAGTTCCCACTCATATTAAAGCCTTAAGTATTGAAAAATTCAAAGCTACTATCAAGCAAAAATTATGCAATAAAGCTTATTATAAAATTTCAGAATATCTAGATGATAATAAGGCTTGGGAATAGTATAGTATAAAATTAATTAAATATATAGTATCTTGGAGCGGAGGTATTAGTGTGCTCTGTATAATTTCATTTATATTAAGTAACTTAAACTATTTTGTTTTGCTTTGTAAGCGATTGGATAAGTCATGCTCGCTTAAAAGTCTGTGCTTGCGGTGGCGTCGTGTGCCGGGTCGGTCACTTCCCTGTAGCATGGTTGAGGAGGCCGATGGCTGGCACATGCGTCATACTCGTGAACGGGTGCTGCTTGTGTGGACTGGTCTGTTCGATTTGCTTACTTTGTAATTGATAAGTAGATTACTTAACGCTTTTATAATTATTTATTACGTTGGCAAAACAGAGTATACTGATTCTTCGTTATGGGTTACTTCGTTTCGTTTCTCTCAGCCATATTAAATATAAAGTAAACTTATTCGTATTCAAATATATCCTACTTGCAAATCATAAGTTATTAATGAACTGCTCTGATTTAAACCAACTTGTAATTTTTGTAATAATCATACATTGTAAACTGGTTTTGAAAAGTGCAACACTAGAGTTTCTTGCCTGTTCTTCTCTAGTGAAAACCGCTTTCCGAACCGGGTGGTAGTTCAAAAAATGACTGAGTCTAAACAATGTTGAATATTTTAATGGATTCAATAAATATAAGCCGTTATACTTGATTCCAATAATAGGTATGGCAAAATCGCCGGAAAGCACGGAAATTCTTCCTAGTCTCCACAAGGTGAGTATTTGTAAAGAAACAAGATTATCGGAAATATGAAGAAAGTAATTTTATGCGATGTGGAAATTATCACTACAGTCCTATTTAATTTAAATAAGTCCCTGTTCAGAAGCCTAATTGTATTTCATACAAATGATTCCTCATTACAAGATAATAAGTAAATTCATTTATTTCCTGTGGAATCAAGCTATTAAATATCATATATTTTCAAACAAAGAAAACAAAAAAACATACGAAGTTAAAACCATTTATTGGGTCACATCAAAACTCATCGAAAATAGAAGTGACCTCTGTTGAAATGTTCATCACAATATATCAATCATCCTTCGGTTTCATTCCACGATATATAATAGGTACCACTTCGCAGTAGCAGGACCCATTGACGCACATGCCATTAAGGGAGTTGCTGCTGTACGTGTCGCAGATGCGCCGGCAGTCGTCTTTCACTTGGCAGTATGGACCTGTAACGGATTGCATTATATCAAACTCAGAGCTTGGTAGGCACTAAGCTCTTAGTTTGATATAGTTATATATAGGCCATCATCGTGCCTCACGCAGCATGGTTATTGTGAATACAATGAAAGTGAGGTAGGTTATTGTGAATACTCGCCACGTTCTGGACGCTCATGATTTTTCTGATTGTTATCCATCTACTTGACTACGTAATTTTTTAAATGGTTATTTCACCTTTATTCGACCACTAGAACTTTCTTCTTTAGCTAGATGAGTGCGTAATGAACAGAAAAAGTTTATTTGGCTTCGTAAGGTGGTGGTTCTAGGTTCTTAATCCTCTTACTTGATTATTTTCATGAAATCAAGAAAGTTCTCGCGGAAAACCAATTATAACCATTATCTTGATATTATCTTCAAAATAAATATTATAAGAAATACCATAATGGTAATACCCTGAATCGTGCGATTTTTCTTTTACTAACTCTTAATATAGCCCAGATAACTTTAGATTGCTGAAATAGCGTGAGGTACAAAGAAAGAAAATTCAAGTGATAATCAAATATAACGAACTCGATATGGGCTAGTAACTGATCTAGAACTATACGTACCCCAGGAGGATCCTGCTAGAGCAGATGCAACCAAAAGTAAGACAACAAAAGCGACTTTCATTTTAACACGTTTGTTATTGCAGTGGGATCACTGAAATGTAATTGTGAACGAGTTGTAGCTGCTATATATACGGATTTGTTCTTTCACAGTGAAACAAATGTTTCTTAATTAATCAATGCGTGTCTGAGATAAGGGCATCAATTAATTAGAGCATGAGCATATTAATCCTATTATGGTGTAAAGTTTAACAGTCGGTCACTATGTGTGAATTTCCATAACGTGTGACGAATCAGGGATTATTTTATTCTCAGACGCAAAGCTCGAATGTTTGAACGTTCAAATTTCACATATTTTTTAAAAGTCTAAACTATTCTCTAAGAAACTTATCATTTAAGCCAAACTTAGTCTATGGTTACGACGTTCGGTAGAGGATTCGAACATTTTGTAGAGTTTTTCAGCACATTCGTACAGTTTTACGTACGACGTTTGAACATTCGTCGTCATGTCAGAGATTAGAGTAACCAGCCTAGTCCAGCCAGTTTGATAAAATTATTTTTTTTCTCGGCTCATCCATTTGTTTTATGATCTTTTGTGACCAGTTTAATACTTCCCAATATTTAATATCTTGGACTCAGAAGATGACCAATAAGTAAGACCGACGACGAGTTGATGGAAACCACAAACTTTTGAACACTATTAAAGAATATTTGCACATTTAGGACACGTATTATAATATATTTAGACGCGTTAAGAATGACCTTCTCTAACGTATAATGTTGGAAAAATTAACTGGTAAAAGAAACGTCGGTCGGAGGACAAAATCATAGCTGCAGAACATCAAAGAGTAAACAGAGATTGCGAATGCCGCAGAACTATTTCGCCTCGCAAGAGATAAGCGACAGTATGCTGAGATACCAATCTTCAATAATCTGAAAGGCACTTTAAGAAGAAGAATATTTCATTCAACATGCAGCAAGTGGTAGACCTGCAGCCAAGACTGCAGGACACATGGGTCGGTACCGTTCGGGTTGGTACCCCTGTCTTATCGCGTTTTGTTTGGTGAGTGACATTGCTCGTGGTCTAATTTTATGATGTTAGGGTATGGATATCCGCCTCGATAGCGACCACCATACATGGTGGTTAACGACCCATTATAACAACCCGCGTGATTGTGTCTTCATCATTGTATCGTCCTGAGCGATAAAAATCTTAAGCCAGGTCAAACTCTATCTGGATTATTCTACGCTTACCATCATGCGCATTGTGGTCGCTTTGATGTGCCACTATAATAAAAAACTAAAATGCAGTAGTATACGAGACTTTAGGATGGAAAAGAGTATAGGTAGTTTGACAGCCTCCGTGGCGCAGTTGGTTAGACGCCGGCTGTGAAACGAGAGGCCGCGGGTTCGATCCCCGCACCAAGACAATTAATATTTGTGTGAACCACAAGTATTTGTTTCGGGTCTGGGTGTTTGTGAGACCGAAAAGTCTCTCGTAGTTCCTGATCCCCACGACACAAGACTCGATCTTACTGGGGGTCGGGACTATGTATGTGACTGTTGGGTGTATTTATATTTCTAGGTAGTGACGTAGTCAGATAGGTAACCACTGAAGCTGAGAAATACGAAGATATATTATCGTACTCATGAATATTGACAATGAATTAAATGTAGAATGTTGACTGTGGCGTAGTTGTAGTACGGTACGGTTACAATGCTGAGGTCTCGGGTTCGAATCCCGGGTCGGGCAAAGTGACATTGGATTTTTGAATTCATTATCAGCCCGGAGTCAGGAATTTGTGCCCGATATGGCGATAGGCTCGCCCCCTATCACATCGTGGGATGGAACATGCAAGGCGAAATGTGGGTGTCCTGGTGGCGCCGCTGCCTACCCGGTGATAAAGGCGTAAGTTTATGTATCTATGTTTTATGTAATTAAATGTAGAACTATAGAGAAGTCAAAGGGGTCAAAGGACATCCTTAAAATCGGCCCATGAATCAACACCTGTTAGACATAATTACATTACTTGTTTAATTCATAGTTTAAGAATCCATTTTTGTAATTTCACGGGCACCTAAGAATTGCAAAATCATTTTAAGCTGTTTTTACTATTTTGACCTTCTATAAACAGTTCTCCATTTTATCTGAGAAATTGTCAATATTGTCAATACTTTATACAAACAAAAACTTTCATCGGGGTGCTATATTTATGATAATCACGGTTTCTAATTCCTGCAAATTATTTGCCTTGTAGTTAACCCTCCATGAATATGGTCTAAAATACCCCAGTCACATGAAAACTCTTGTCCGCAAATATTCGCCACGCAGCGCATTCAACGGTATGAATAGTTGGGGTTGCCACACTGTTAAGTAGCACTGATTTAGTAATCTCGTCGCCTAGGCAGCAAGCAGATGAGCGGAAAGTGCGTCTGGGTCCCACAGACACATGGTTCCGGACATCCTTAAAAAGGAAGTAGTGTTTTGTTGGAAAATACAGTGTTGTTTATTTACATACTTTATTGTACACCAGAATAAGAGAGTAACACAATAACAGTTAAATCACTTAAAACTAAAGCCATGGTTACAATTGGCGGCCTTATCGCCACCTGCGATCTCTTCCGAGTGTTGTTGTGTATATTTCGACTTATTTATCATAATTATCGTACTTAATTAACTATATATTATGTGTATCACATGTATAGTAATGTCTAGAAGACTAAATGAAGACGAAATATCAGCATGTCTATTAGAATGAAACTGTGATATTTATATGAACTTTTTTAAATTCAATTTTTTGATCAAAAGCGACAAGTACCATTTGAGTTGCCAGTCAGAGGAGGATGAAGTGGATAAAAGTATGCGACAGGAAGAAAGACCGCGAAACTATATACGCTTGTGAGCACTATGATATAACATGCTTAGAGCATGCTTATTTACATTACAATAAAATTTATTAATTCAATCACTCTGGATATCGTCAAAACTGACTAAACTAAACTATTTTTATTAATTTTACATGCGTAGGTAATAATGAAAATTGGTTATATGAGACTAGTGTAATTACTTCTTATTCTGAAAGTTGGGCCAAAGCAGAGGCTAAGTTTTAGTATGCAAAATAAATACATTACATTCTTGTATTGTAAAAGGTTCAAAATGTCGATTACCTATTTTACTTGGCCTCGTTTTATTCTTACACACATTACTATGAGAAAACACATTTAAAATAAAAAATTGTAATAATCACATAATTCTTGGGGTTTTTCAGACCGTTTCTCAGGTCTTTATTCAGTACTTATAATCTATATGTTGTTTTTAAATGCCAACGCAGTCTGCGTTTTCATTAAATTTTAAACTTTCCATATTAAAATACCCATTTTTTTCATGTGAATGATTCGTCAGTACAACGTAATATTCTGTGGTAATATGTACACTAAGTTATTTCCTGGGGCATTGAGTTGTTTAATATCTCAAATATTTTCATACAAAAAAAACACAAAAATATACTTAGTTAAAAGATTTATTGGGTCACATCAAAACTTATCGAAAATAGAAGCAACCTCTGTTGAAATTGTCAGCATTGTCATTGAATATATGATATATTCAATTATCATTCAATTTCCGTCCTCGATGCATGTTATAAGGCATCACTTCACAGTAGCAGTACCCGTCGACGCACGTGCCATCAATTGACTGGTAACAGTACTCGTTGCACATGTCTTTGCAGTCTTCTTTCACTTGGCAGTATGGACCTGTAAGATTCCATTATATCAAATTCAGAACTCCGTAAGATAGTTGGAGCCTCTTTGAAATCTTACTTGATTATTGTCGAGAAATTAAGTAAGATCCCGAGGACAACCAAAAGTCGTTGGCTTCATGTTGTCATAAAAGGTGAGACTGTAGCAGTCATAATATCAGCAATGCCTAAGAGCAGGCGATTTTTCCCGACCCGCTAGTTATGACCCTGATCCATGTCAACGTTGTCGATTGCTATGGGTAGATTAAAGTATTGTTTTTAATACAATTCACACTTATTATTTACAAACGTATCTTTACCATGTCAGACGTTATATAATTATTACAAAACAAATAAACAACCCATCGAAATTTAAATAATCTAGTTTGGTTTCGGCACTGGCCGAAATGACGTTAGGGGCAATGTAAAAATAATCTAGTAATGATCCAATATGACAAGTTCAATATAAACTACTAATTGATCCGAAAATATACGTAAACATAAACATAAAGTGATGTTGAAAATATATAATCAACTCGATATGGGTTAGTAACTGATACAGACCGCCTCGGTGGCGTAGTTGTACTACGGTATGACCACAAAGCTGAGGTCTCGGGTTCGAATCCCGGGTCGGGCAAAGTGATATTGGATTTTTCTATTCGTTATCAGCCCGGAGTCAGAAATTTGTGCCCGACAGGGCTGGCCCCCTATCACATAATGGGACGGAACATACAAGACGAAATATGGGTGTCCTGGTAGCACCTCTGCCTAGAAAAAGAGAAGTGAGCTTATGTATGTAACTGATACAGAAATATACGTACCAAAGGAGGATCCTGCTAGAGCAGTTCCAACCAAAAGTAACACAACGAAAGTGATCTTCATTTTAACGCGTTTGTTATTGCACTGGGGTCACTGAATTGTGATTGTGAACGAGTTGTAGCTGCTATATATACGGATTTATTAATTCTCGGTTAAACAATTTTTTCTACATTAATCAATGGATGGTTAAGATAAGGGCATCAATTAATTAGAGCGTATTAATCCTTTATTATAGTGTAAAGTTAAATGTAAAAATCGGTTACTATATGCACGTAACCGTTCTGTGTGTTTAATCAGCCCAGTTAACTTAAAGAAAATATAATTTGATTTGTGACGTCACAATATGATGGTCGGTGAATATTGTAGGAACGGTGTGCCTTCAAAGATAGCGATTCTAATGTCCGCATTAGAAGATACACTGCGTTGCGTTGTCATAGTTAATTAAATAGGCGACCACAAAACTAGAAGTGAGGGATAGGTCTCCCACACCAATACTAGGGATTAACGGGTATTATTTACCATGCGATCAGGTAGGATAACATAGGATTTATCTCGCCTTGGGATATCTAGTGCTGCCTATAATGCGCGTTGTATTCACCAAAGTCTATGGCCTAAACCCTCTCAATCGAACTCTCAATTACGGAGTAAACCTGTGCTCAGTGGTAGACAATTTTCGGTGTCTTACAATACAGTACAATTGACCCGTGATTTTTAAAATAAGCCATTAGTTAGGATTACTCTAAAAAAAAACAATTGAAACTACTTCTCCCCTTTGTACCTTATTTTTAAACCTCAATAAAACAAAAATAATATATGTGTGAACTATATAAATGCTCCGTGAAAATTGTTATCAACTTCGTACAATTAATTGTTCGTTATTGTTCTTATTAATTAGAGCTTACGATTTGCGGATTTCAAATGTCCGTTATCAAATTAGTCTTAGTTTGAATCATGGAGTTATTACATCCTGATCAAAATGTGTGCGCACTGCGAACGTACCTATCGGCCACGCGAGATATGAGCGAGCGAGAGGAAAGATGTAATATAGGAGCAACAGAAAGAGAAAAAGCCATAGCTTGTATCCCTGTTGATTGTTACACAAATTGTGATCGCGGTATCCCCTCTAGCTTAATACTTCAACGGTTTGAGTAGACTATCTGTATAATGCTGTCATACACGGTACCAATCCTAATGCACCTTCTTCTTCAGCATGAATCACGAGGTTTCTTTTATATCTTTAAACTAGTCCGTACCCCAAACTTCAATGGAGTCAGCGTAAAATAACTTCAATTTTATGTAGCCGATAAATTTAGCCCAAAGGGCTTGCTGATTTGCTGTCAAAAATATATGATTATACTAATTTATATTGGTAATTTCTTGTTGATTAATGTACTAAATGTAAATAAGTTACTAAAAGCTGTAATACTTAAAGTAGTTTATGAAAGTACAGTGCAATGTTTTTTCTTTATACAAATAAAGGATTAATATGCTCTAATTCATTGATGTCCTTATCACAGACACGCATTGGTTAATAAAGAAACATTCGTCTCACTGACAATTTACAAATCCGTATATATAGCAGCTACAACTCGTTCACAATCACAATTCAGTGATCCCACTGCAATAACTAACGTGTTAAAATGAAGATCGCTTTCGCCCTGTTGCTTTTGGTTGGAGTTGCTGTCGCGGAGAATTGGGTCAAGGCCCGTGCTGATCTCAAGAAAGGCGTCGGTTCGTATTCGTCTGTAACAAGAACTCCATACATATATACATAAACTCACACCATTTTCCCAGAAGGGCTAGGCAGAGTTGCTACCAGAATATCTATATTTCGCCTTGCATGTTCCGACCCGCGATGTAATAGAGGGCGAGCCTATCGCCATATCGGGCACAAATGCTTGACTCCGGGGTAATAATGAATAGAAAAATCCAATGTCACTTTGCCCGCCTCGGGATTCAAACCCGAGACCCCAGCTTTGCAACCGTACCGTAGAACAACTACTCTTTCTCACGGCGCGTGCCAATCTAAAAAAAGCAGCAGGTACATACATATACATACATATGAAACAATGATTACTGTAATTGAAAGTGGTGGGTTGATCATTACTCAACCCCCGGCGAGACGAGTATTTAATACCCTTAGAAAAATAAAAAGAAAATGTTTAACAGGGGACCTCCTGTAGCTTATGATGATGATGATGATGATGATGATGATGATGATGATGATGATGTCCAGCAATCCACTGTTAGGACATGATGGCGTCCAAGAAGTGCTTATCCTGATTTTGATTTTATGTAATCT
This sequence comes from Deilephila elpenor, assembly GCA_949752805.1. NCBI lineage: Eukaryota > Metazoa > Arthropoda > Insecta > Lepidoptera > Sphingidae > Deilephila > Deilephila elpenor. The sequence continues at coordinate 829,752 of OX457102.1, forward strand.
GTTTCAGGTCAATCCATCTGCCAAGCAAAAGAAGACTGCAGAAAAATATGTGACGATCATACTATTAACTCCATTGATGGCCATTGCATTAATGGAAACTGCTTCTGTGAATTAGTACGTTATTATGGTTATGGAAAGTTACAGGGTGGTGATTAAACACAGGCATACAATGTCACCAGAGGTTTCTTGATTTCGTTGAGTTTTGATGTGACCCAATAAATGTTTAAAATTGTATGTTTGTATTAATTTTTGTTCATAAAAACATTGGACGTCGTTATGTGTCAGGGTAATGTAAAAATTTAGCTTGTTCATGGCTCATTCATATGAGGAATAATTAAAATTTTAAACAAAAAAAAACCATTAAATTTATAGTAAAATTAATAAAGTTAGAGTGATATCTTCTGGATCATCGTCGCTACGTCGCCTCGGGATCCTACTAGATCTCTTGAAACTTTATTAATCCGATCATTATGAAGTGTTTCAATCAGATGTGCAACATACATCTCCCATAATAGCTCAGACACAGTATTTTCAATTATTGTATTGTTTTAGGACCAAACTAACCGACACTTTAAAAATGTTGACGGCAAATAATTTCATTTGTTTAATATTGGCAGAGCTACTTTACAACTGCGTCACTAAAAAGGACGCTGGCTCTCCTAGGGTGGAACTATTGTCTCACTAAATAGGTCATGAATATCTGAATAGAACGATAAACGGTAGCTATCCTATGGTTTTTCGTTCGGGTGAAATACCCGGAGGACCCTTATCCACTCCAATCCTTCTTCCTTATCTGTCTCCTCCCATTTTGAGACGGCGGAAACCCAACGACGGTTACTTACACCGTTCTGGATGTTCATGAGCAGTGGTAATCAAATACCGTCAGAAACAAGCACAAAAAATAGATAAGAATATTTTAAATACGTATTAGATGGAAACGGTGAGGGAAAACGTCGTGAGGAAACCTGCATAACGTAGCGATTTTAAAGAATTTCTACGGTATGTAAGTCCGCCAACCCGCACTAGGCCAGCGTGGTGGACTATATGGCCTAACCACTCTCAATCGATTCTATCGATTGTAGAGTAGGCCCGTGCCCAGCAGTGGGACGTATATGAGCTGATATAATTAAATGGGGCATCTTGAATAACCCAAATAATCCATAAATTAAATGGGGCTGACTGACCCTGTGACCACGAAAGCTGTAAAGTAATCGAAACGTCGGGAAGTTAAAAACTGTAATTTTACCAAATCGCGATAAAATTCGTAAAAATAGTTTTATTTCGATGTGTAACATTCGCGTAAATCTAAGAAACCATGCAAACCATCTAAGAAACAATAAATAACATTTTCTGCAGGGTTATTAATTTACGAGATACAGCGCGAAAACTCTTTGCACCCCTTTTCCAAGATAGCGGCTGGGTACAAAGATGGCGAACCCACAAACTTAAAGTTATGCTTGTACTAGCCCCCCCTACACATCACGAAAATAAAATTGCGTCCTCTGAAAAACGCAACCCCAAATTTAACTTTTCAATGGACTAAATATGTTAAAATGAGTGCTATGCAACAGAATGGGAATTTTTACATTTAATGTGCCCTTACTTAATAATTTACAAGTGATCCACACAAAGTGTTTTTTGCGTTGTCGCGGAACGATTTGCCTTAATATAAGGAAATTAAAAATTGGTACTTAAACAATTTAACTATAAATCTTCATGGCCGTTGTATTTCACTATACAGAATAGCGAAAGATAGTATTGTTTCAATATTTATTGTACCTATCTATTATTGAGTTTATGCGAATGGTCGAGATTTTCAGAGACATGAAGAAACCAATTTTGTCTGATATAGAAGTTATACAGCCTCCGTGGCGCAGTTGGTTAGACGCCGCCTGTGAAACGAGAGGCCGCGGGTTCGATCCCCGCACCGAGACAAATGTTTGTGAGAATCACAAGTATTTGTTTCGGGTCTGGGTGTTTGTGAGACCGAAAAGTCTCTCGTAGTTCCTGATACCCACGACACAAGACTCGATCTTAGTGTGGGCTCAGGACTATGTATGTGACTGTTGGGTGTATTTGGGTGTATTTATTTATTTATTTATCTCTCCTACTTTATTATCTTGTATGTTTTTTAATGAATGATCCGTAAACATGGTACCTATATACATAAGTTATTTCCTTGTGGTATTAACTGTTCAATGAACAATATCCGTTCATTGGATGTCAGTAAGAGATTGCACCACCATTACTACTTTTATGTAATCAGCATTATCATCATCAGCCCATTGCAGCCACTGCTGGATATAGGCCTCTCCCAAGGTACGCCACAGAGCCCGGTCTGCTGCTTTACGCATCAAGTTGCTGCCGGCCCTCTTTTATGTAATGTTTTGTTTTAATTTATCATAACGTGGCGCAGTTGGTTAGACGCCGGCTGTGAAACGAGAAGCCGCAGGTTCGATCCTCGCATCGAGACAAATGTTTGTGTAAACCACAAGTACTTCGGGTTTTCTGGGTGTTTAGTTCCTGATACGACACAAGACTCGATCTTAGTTTAAGGTCTATGTATGTGACTATGTAAGAATTATTCGGTGTAAAATAAACGATGCATACATTAATAAAAAAAGTTTTATTACACATAAAAAATATATTCAATGTACAAACATATTCGGTCACATCAAAACTCAACATTAATAGTAGTAACCGCTGTTGCAATGATCGGCGTATGTTTAATTACTACCCATAAATGTATTCTTTCTCATATAATCTAATTTACAGCTGCAGTATCCGTCGATACACAAGGCACCAGTGCAGTAGTTACAGTACGTGTCGCACATATTGTTGCAGTCGTCACTCATATGGCAGTCGTATGCATTTCCAACTGCAATAGATTACATAATATTAATATAAATATATAAACTCATGCCTTTATCCGAGAAGGGGTAGGCAGAGGCGCCACCAGGACACCCACATTTCGCCTTGTATGGTATGTTCCGTCCCATGATGTGATAGGGGGCGAGCCTATCGCCATATCGGGCACAAATTCCTGACTCTGGGCTAATAATGAATAGAAAAACCCAATATCACTTTGCCCGATCCGGGATTCCAACCTCAGCTTTGTAGTCGTACCGTAGTACAACTACGCCACCGAGGCAGTCACCATATTATTAAAATTAACCTTCTATCGCCTTCATCATTAATAGCATAAAGTTCACTGTTGACAATCAACTTGGCCTAGGAATAATTTTGTAAGGTTTAATAATACCCGCTGCACCTAGTAGGTGGTTTGGCGAGCACAGAATGAAGTTCCTCGCGACATTGATGACGCTGTCTTCCATCATCAGTTTGCATATAATCCTGACATCATATTTGAATATACTACATCTGCCATAGCTAATCATTTTTGCTTTCTGGACACTTTGTAATGCAAAGACACAAAAAGACAATATTTACCCAAAGAAGGATGCTTAATACCATCTAATGTTTAAGAAATTTCGAGTAGTGTTGCGATATCACAACTTAAAGGTAGAAATTGAAAAAGTTGTTCTACGATACGGTTGCAAAGCTGAGGTCTCGGGTTGGAATCCCGGGTCAGGCAAAGTGACATTGGATTTTTCTATTCATTACTAGCCCGGAGTCAGGAATTTGTTCCCCATATGGCGATAGGCTCGCCCCCATCACATCGTGGGACGGAACATACAAGGCGAAATGTGGATATTCTGGTAGCAACTCTGTCTAGCCGTTCTGAGATAAAAAGTGTGAGTTTATGTATGTATGTATAGAGTTATTGTTACAGACGAATACAAACCTCCGCCTTGCTTGAGATTAGCACGGGCTTTGACCCAAGTCTCCGCGACAGCAACTCCAACCAAAAGCAACAGGGCGAAAGCGATCTTCATTTTAACACGTTAGTTATTGCAGTGGGATCACTGAATTGTGATTGTGAACGAGTTGTAGCTGCTATATATACGGATTGTAAATTGTCAGTGAGACGAATGTTTCTTTATTAATCAATGCGTGTCTGTGATAAGGGCATCAATTAATTAGAGCATATTAATCCTTTATTGTTATGTAAAGAGAGTATTGCACTGTAATTGATTGACCTAGTTACCTTAATTGTTTAAGATTCTTAGTTACTAAGTTGCTTTTAACAAGGATTTATCAATGCATATTAGTGCTAATGTATTTTTGGCAGCAAATCCGCAGGGCATCGGGTCATGAAATTATAAGCGAAGTCAACTGGCAACTTAAATGAAACACTAATAATGCTGACTCCATTTAAGCTTGGGATAAAGAAGAGTATAAAAAAATTAAAGCTGGAAATCCATGAAGAATTGGGTATTTGACTATCATCAAATTTTTGTATTATTTTGCAGACAAACCCAAGTGCCATTAAAACAAAACATTTTTGTGAAAACAGTGCTAAAGTAGCTTGTAACATGAGGCAAATATTAGTATTTTAAATGAAAGAGTGGTGACGTAGTGGGGACATCTTACCGTCTCTTTCACACCAGCACACTATAATGCATATTAAGAATAGTGACGTCACTAATTTTGTTTTGCATACCTTTTCTTTTACCCCCACTACAAGATTTAAAACGTTTCAAACTTTTTTAATTCTGAATAGATTTACAAAATTCTTTGTTTGCTACATTTTGTATATGAATACTTTTTGATGAATACAATATAAAAAATGAGTCAAATACCCAATTAGCTAAGGTTGCAGGAAGTAAGGAGTGCAGGCCGCTTCCAAAAAGTCGCCATGGATATCCTTGGGGAAGGCCCTTGTCCAGCAGTTGACTTCTTGTGGCTTAGTAGGAACAGGAACAAATTAAAGCATGTTAAAATGGAGGCAACGCACATGACAGAATTTCAGATACAGCCCATTCAAAGTATAACTGCATATCGGTCATTTCTTACGCTCTAATTAGTAAGAACCATTATTTATCAAGTAATTTTGTGACTAAATAATTTTCAACGGACCAATAAGTTAGTGGGTATATTAGTTGTGATATATTCAATATTAGAAATGCAGCGACATTGATATGTGCTGGGTTATATTGACATATTATGATCATTAAATTAATCAACATGTTTTTAATCACCACCCAGGAATTTTTGAAAAAAGAAAGTCAAATTTTAAATTTTGTACAATTTTACAACAACATTTTTTATGTTTTTATTGTTGCATATTGTGATAGCCTTAAAAGGTGGTACTTTTATTTTAATATTTTTCTGTATTCTTATAGCATTAGCAAATTATTAAACTAGACTGAATAAATTAAGAGATCGAGATTGATTCAGTAGCTTATTCTAAACATACTACTATCGGGTTCCATAATATGTTACAGGTCGTATTAGTGCGTGGCAGCCCGTGGGTAAATGACCAGACGCGGCTGCCAACATTTTCATGGTCACAGCTTCAAATCCCAGGGCACACCTCTGACTTTTTGGACTCCTGTGTTTATTGATATTCACTTCACACTTTAACGGTGAAGAAAAATATCGTAATGAAACCTGCAATACCATAGTGATGTGTAAAAATTTCTATGTAAAGCCCGCCAACCTGCACTAGGCCAACGTGGTGGACTATATATGTCCCCTCCCCTCTCACTCGTATTCTCGGTTGTAGAGAGGCCCTGCAGCGGGAAATATTTGTGGGCCGCATAATCATTACTCCCTGTGCGGGAATCGAACCCGCGGCCTCTCGTTCACAACCGGCGTCCAACCAACTGCGCATATACATAGCCCTGACCCCACACAAGGATATAAGTGTTGTGGCGTATGTATTAGAAACTACAACACGCTTTTCGGTCTCACAAACTTCTATCCTAAAACACATACTTGTGAATAGCTCAAGCATTTGTCTCGGCGGGTGGACATTCGTTTCATTGCCGGCGTCTAATCAACTGCACCACGGAGACCGTCACATATGAATAGGATAATAACAGAAATACATATTTTTTGTTAACATTTATAAATAGCTTGATGTTTTATCTTTCATTATCTTCCCAATCTTCAGAGTGTTCCTCTATCAATGCGGAATGACCTGACTATTCTTCGTGTGGATGTCCGCTGTGATCTCAATCAGGGAATCACATCGAGGGCGTCATATCTGCCACATCCCTTATGGTTGGAGGCCTGAAGAGCGTGCGCCGATGTTTCATGCCCGGTCAATTATACCGCTCGTATACAGCGCAGGTCCGGCCGGGTGGAACACTGTTCGTATCGTTCTGTTCGTTCGGGATGAATCCACCCAGTACTTACTCTATGCTTTGCCTTGAACCGATTTTGATGAAAAAATTGTGTATGCTCAAGTGATTGAATCAAGAATTGTTTAGATGCACAATTCAGTCCTTACAAAATATTTTTTATATGTTACTATAAATTAAAACCCAATAATCAACTCAAAACTATTTATTTAGCCAATATTCGGAATTAAATGTCACATTAATTTATGTAAGGCTTCATTGATCGTCATGAACTCTTCTGACATGGTTAGCCCAGCCTCTATGCAGTTGACAGTAACAGCGTTCGTCTATGCACGAAGCACCGCTGGTGTTGACACATGCTTGTGCGCATATGTCTGTGCAGTCGGCTGCCGTGATGCAAATACGATCATCATGGTCATTGACAGCACGGTCAACGTCACGCACATGATCAGCTGTAAAAATGAACCAAATTTTAATCTGAATCGACAATATATTTCAAAACATCTACTAGGGACGGTTTATCCAACAACCCTTTCTTCTACCCGTATCAATTCCTCCCCTATTCCCATTTTACCATTTACCAGCTCTAGGGATGATTCTAGAGATGTGGATGCTCAAAACCGGCGATTATTAATCTCTTACCATTATGGGTGATCCGTTAGTCGTTCGCCGAAACTATGCATTAAAAAAACTTAGAGCAAAATATCAACCAGCCTGGTTGCAAGGAATTACTACAATCTTTGTTCTTTGACATCGTCAGAAGGAAACTCAAGTCACTATAGGAAGTGAACTGGGCGTCATTAGTAAGTTCATCCAGCTGTGGGTCTTGACTTACAAAAAATTCAGCAGTGAATGAATAGGTGGAATAATGTAAGCTACATACGTTGATGCACTTCGCTGACCCTGGGAGTTTTCATGTTAAACCAACAGCCAGGACCTTTTTCAGCTGATACGGCAACTGCAGCCAAAAGCAATGCGAGGAAAGCAACCTTCATGATGCAACGAGTTTTGGAACAACGCTTGTAGGTGGAACTGTGTCTCGGAACAATAAATTCGACCTATATATACGCCACGTATTTCATGCTTTGTTTCATGGTTTGTGAAGCAAATCCAGCTTAATTAATGGTAATTCGTGGATTCGATAAAAACTATATTTGAGCAAAATAATTTATTTGAAAATATTGATAAGTAAGGTAAAGTTAGTGATATACTATAGATGTATTATCTAACTGCTGAATACAGGCCTACCCCAATAATTTCCACAAGGACCAGTTGGGAGTGACTTGCATATACTTGGTTTAAAATTTATTTAAAATTAGCAAAAATATTTAGTTCTGTTTAAGTTTGTTTGGAGCCAAAAAACCCTTGACTGGACACAATGTTGGAATCGAATTGGATTTCGCCAACAAGCTTAGTAAATATATTAATAAAGATTTAAGGTGATAATTATTGCAATTTCCTACAAAAATCTTAAACGATATTTATTAATCATCGAGGACATTATAGCTTAATATGATCAATGGATCATAAAGAAGTGTTAGATCCTAAACAGTTATAGAACTCTTGCTAACGCAGTGCATATGTAATACGTTCTTTCGATGAGCTAGCCCCTTATCATATAAGAACTGCAAAAATTACGGTCCTTCCGCCGTAGCGTGAAGAGGCATCTCAGCGGGCCGGCATGATTGTATCGAATGGTATGAGACTACCGTCTGATACCATTCGATACTCTATCTGGACGGCATTAGCACTTACCATCAGGTGCAATGCAGTCACTATGCCGTGCCAGATCAAAAAACAAAAACAAAATCCTAGACTAAAAAATCAATTCACATTAGTTTGGAGTGCAGCATAGACTGGTTTTAGGCGTTGTCCTGTGTGTTTCAGGTTTTAAAGAGTTCGGCGTAACTGTACCGACTGACAAAAAATAGAAAACCTTCTCCAAGTATACTATACATAATGATTGCACTGCGTATACCATAAAGTACCAATAAAAAAAATTTATTATTAACCTCTACGCTCAAACCTGCAAAAGCTTACAATATCAGCGTTCCGCTTAATATTTCCGAAAATAATGAATACGGTGATTTTTTACGGTTAATGAACGATTTTTTAGTATAAATAGTAAGTTAAAATCGGTAGCAAGGCACGATTTAGCCACAGTCCTAAAGTCTTGTTCAACATGAAGGTCACATTCGCTTTGTTGCTCCTGGTTGCTGGAGCATTCGCTTGCGTTGCAGCAAATGGTAAGTTATAAATTAATATACATATCGTAGCTGTTAAGAGTGCTCAGTACTATTAATGGTCATCAGCAAGAAATTGGACCGTAGACAACCACGCTGTTATAATTAATAACATTTTATGTGTCAGGATGGCGAGCGTAGTAGAATACCAAGCATTGCTTTGTAATTCATGGTGTTGTTTGGTATTGCTTATAAAATTGTCACTAGTTATAAATAATTTTGATTTATTTTACAGTTGCCGTTCCTCAGTATGATTGTGTGACAAACGACGATTGCCAGAGCTCCTGTTTGAGTCAGTGTTATTATACTGACAAGAGCCTGTGTATCAACAATTTATGCCATTGCAGAATTACTGTCGGTGATGATCAGAATGCTAAGCGCAGACATGCATAGATCTCATTCAAAACCCTGACAAATTGCCTTTCTATATTTTAACTGAATAAACTTTTACGCAATATTGTATCGTGGTTTTTTTTATACAACAGGTAAGTGCGTGGTGGTCTGTTGGTAACCGGGCTAGACGCGGCTGCCAACATGATCACGTTTGTCGCAAGTATAAATTGTGAAAAAATTGTGAGGAAACCTACACACCATAGCGATTTGTATGAAATTCTATGTTATGTAAAGTCCGCGCAACCGCACCGCAACCTCAACCGCTCTCTCGATTGTATAGGATTGTGCCCTATAGTGGGTCGTATGTATATGGGGTGATAGAATACAATAGGTCCGACAAACGAACAAACAAGTCACCTGATGGCAAGTGATCCCTGCCGCCCATGAACATCAACTGCGCTGGGATTATAGATGTGGTGCTGGTTATACAGGGTATATCAAGACCGCGACCGAAAACGAAGCCAGGTGGTAGTATTAGTGACTTCAGACACAATGCAAGTAAAAATTTCGCAAAAAAAAAATCTACGACATTGTAATTTTTTACTTATCGTCGTATTCGGGTAATATATACATAGTTTCCCTAAAATAATTATGTACACCTCTTTATTTTTAAACACGCAATGGTACGTAAGGGTTTAAATTAGTATTTTCGCAAAATCTAGGTATTTACCACCCAAACACGATGATTTTTGAAAAGTTCTAAAAAAAATATCTGTCACTATTTTGGCGAAATTTTTATTTGCATCGTGTTTGTAACTACTAAAACTACCACCTGGCTTCGTTTTCGGTCGCAGTCTTGATATACCCGGTATAATCGGGAAGTGGGAAAGAAAGAGGGTGGGAAGAGGCATGGGTATTGGGCATCCGGTAATCTCATTCACCGCGCCAGCGACGCCGTCGCTTCACTTCGAAAGATCTTAAATAGTAAATCTAATACATCTCCTATTAATTTAACTTTTTGATTGATTTCGTTGCGGGTTAAAGACAAGTTAGACATTCCCGGAGACGCGCTGAGCTTCAATGCTCAGTGTCATTAAAATGCGTGCCACTGTTGATCCTGGCGTACAGGAGTTGCAGTGGCGGGTGTGAGGGCGGGACAGTCTCCTAGAAAAATCTAATACATAAAGTATTTAGTAGTATAATTATTAATTAAGTATTCATGACTTTCACTAGCACCATTACACACTAGTACCCTAAACAATGCAATAACAAAAGGTATTGAAAAAAAAAAAAACTTAGATCTACTATTAAAATATGAGTTGTTATATAAGTACTTGCTCCACGTTGAAAATAAGACCAAAATAATTAAGGCAAGAATACAAGTCTTGTTTAGTGAACCCGTGCGTATCAGAAACCGCGAGATTCCTGTTTTAGAACACAAACCTGAAACAAAGTGTTCACGTGGACTACGTATACATTTGTCCCAGAGCAGCGATCGAACCCGCGGCCTCCAATATCAAAGTCGATATCTTACCAACTGCGCCTCTGAAGCTGACAAGTTTCTGTTCATCTCTATGAGATATGAGCGTAACTTTCATGTGTTTAGCAAGAACAAAAAAGTAACGTTACAATTAACGCATAAAATTGTTTCATAAGTTACAATAAAAACTAACTATTATGTATTATAATCAAGATAAAGAAATAGGATTATTTACGCCTCGCCTTAAAACTAAATGATTACTATTCATAGATTTGAAACTGGTATAAATACTGGACATAGACCTTAATCACATTCAGTTCGATAGAAGTTGACTTATAAATCAAAGTGTAGATATGAAGGTACTTTTCGTTTTGCTGTTCCTGGCCGCGGTTGCCATGGCAACCAACAACAACAATCGCTGGGGCCGCTTCGGTGCCGGTGCGTTTATAAAAAAATCATTTATATTTCTCGTCTCATTGATCTAGTTGAAGAAGGTATGGGCTGTGAACCGGGATTTCTCAGATTCAATTTCTATGTCAGTAAGTCCATACTAAGTGTTTGTTTCAACAAATCTTACATAAGTAATTTTGAACTAGTACTAATGTATCATAGTACGCAGGTTATAGCGCCTACGGGCATAAAAAGCTTAAAATCAAATAACCGTCAACAATTCACCTCGCTTGGAATGAAACAGGAAATGAAAGAGTGGTAAAAGGGACGGGGGTGCTAAAAATAGGATAAAGATATTGTTGTGTCTCCGGCATTCTCAGGCGCCGCATTAAATTTTACCGCAAATGTAATGTATCAATTTTCTAGGATGGTATCAAGCCAAATATTGGAATATAAACCACGACATCAGACTCGTGACTTAACATACGTTCATAGCTCACGCTAACATTATAACGGAATAAAAAATATTCCTGACGTTTTCCAGCCGTATCTTACACCCCATATTGCTTGATTCCCCAAGTGCGTTTTATTCAAGAGACCAAAGCTTAAGCCAGGTACAGAATCGCAAAAACCCGTTATGTGCTATACAAAATGGGTTTAATAACATTTTGAAGAGGTTATGTAGGTTGCAGGAGTGCAGGCTGCTTTCAACAGATCGCTGCAAAATCAGGAAGAGCCTATGCCCCAGTGAACTTTCTGTGGCTCAAGAAGGATATTTCGACGCTTCATGCAACGCTGTACAATAATCCGAAACCGACCTTAAGAACTAACAGAAGACTGATATAAAATATTTTACAAACAGGTCAGCCCTGTCGGCCTACTTTCGCCCGGAACCCAGTTGGTGCACCACCGGCTCGTGTAACTGCGAAGTTATACCCTCGAACACCAAGAGTCGACGACCCAATGTTTTGAAAGCGTAGGAGGAATCTCAAATCGCCATGACCAGTAGCGGTTTCTGCTGCTTTGTTTGAGCTAAATACATTTGATATTTGAGTTTTTATTTGTCTATTTATTTTATTATAAGTTTTTTATGTCCTGAATATATAAACCAGCAATACACTTGATTACAAGTCTCAAAGAGAAATATAATTTATTTTTTACTTCGTAGCCCTATTCCTCCGACTACGTAAAACTTTTACATAAGCGAAACAGCCCTTTACGTACAGTTTACAATGCAAGGCTAAAAGCTGAATACTTAATATATAAAATTTGGCATATGAGACTCTGGTGGACCGAAACACGTTTGAAACAGATTCTAGCTCAAGAATAAATATTGGCTTACTTATTCAGAAGCTAGATAAACATAAAATAAATAAATAAATACACCCAACAGTCACATACATAGTCCTGACCCCACACTAAGATCGAGTCTTGTGTCGTGGGTATCAGGAACTACGAGAGACTTTTTGGTCTCACAAACACCCGAAACAAATACCTGTGGTTCACACAAATATTTGTTTCGTGCGGGGATCGAACCCGCGGCCTCTCGTTTCTCAGCCGGCGTCCAACCAACTGCGCCACGGAGGCTGTCGAAAATGAAAATGAGTAAATCTTTTGGCTAACTTTACGGATATCCGCGGAATTATGATTCAGGTTGTAATTTTGTCCACACTGCCACAAAGAATGATTAAAGTATAATCCCAATTACTCATAGTATTCAACTGTAATTTTAACAAATAATAACAAATGCACCAATTAGTTTGAAAAGTAATCTTATCAACACCATGTTCTATACTTATGAAAATAAAGTATTGTTCACGCATCATTAAATAAATTTACCGTATAAATCCGGTTCCAACCGTAAATAAATTTATATTTCAGTTAATCGTAGCTAAGTCGAAATGAAGATTGTCTTTCTTTTGTTTCTGGTATTAGTAGTTATCGCGGCCAAGAGAAATCGTCAGTGGTCAGATATTCAGGGATCAATCATTGGTACGTATATTTTTCCTCTCTGTTTTACATACACAAACATACAGAACTATGTACTTCCTACAGGAGTAAACAGAGATTATGTATCTCTATTTTACTCGATCCTGACTTAATTACAATATTTTCTTAAACTTTAATGTTTAGCATAAAAAATATCTTCATGAAGGCTCGTCAGTACCACTCCTTACTTTATATTATTGACCCTGAGTTATTAGCCATTAATTATTTTTGTTCCCTACTACAATAACTATTACTATTATAAAACACATTGTCTGTTTTTTATGTCCTATTCTATCTCGTTCCCTTACCTCTTTTTCCTTTCATAATAATATCATGTATACTTTTCTGTTTTTCATAAAGATGTCGAAGAATATGTCTGTCACGATCGCCATGACTGCGAAATGATTTGCGAAGCCCAATGCTTAGCATCTAGCGATAGCCTCTGCATAGAAGGGTCCTGTTTTTGCGAAATGGACACGATTGACGACAAATACACTATACCCATCACTGTGGTCCATCAAGACAAACCGAAACATAGTGCCTCCACGACCACGTCAAGATAAAGATATTATATTTGTAGATGCATAAGCTATTTTAGGATTAAGAGATTAATAAATACATTTGAATTTTTTTAATTTATTTATTTATTATCTTATTTATTTAGGGACTTTTACCCAACTAAGGCATGTCAGTCCCATCGTACCATAAACAATAACAATGAGATAAATAATATTTAAACATAAACAATATTTGGAAAAAACCTCTCCATCCACACTTAACGAGGCAACCTCCAAATCGGCTAGCCCCCTGTTAACATTTCGAACAACGTACCAGCCTCCGTGGAAGCAGGCCTCGATAAAATATTGGTGAAGACCCCCATGTCAATCGTATTCAATTGTAATTTCCGAATTAAATCTAATCGTTTATCTTTGTATTTGTTACAATCCATCAAGATATGGTAAACATCATCAAAAACCCCACACACGTCATAATTCGGCGAATCAACTTTTTTCATAGGGTATCCAAATTTTCTTGATGAATAGTGACCAGAACGACTTGAATTTTTTATATATTGTATTATTTGTTTCCTAGTGGGATATAAGGGAAACATAATATAAAGCAAAACGTGAGTGCCATGACAGCATCTCTTCTAAGAAAAGGCGAGAATTTATGTATGTATACTGAATTAAAAACCTTGCAGCTTGCAGTCTACAGACTCTCATTGGACCAAAGAAAAAAGAATATATCAATTAATTATAATGTAAATTAATATACTCGATCGAAACACAATATAATTTCACGTTTCTTTATTCTTGCATTCAACGAACGTTGTATGGGTTAAGAGCTGCACTCTACACGAAGCTGCAGTAACCCAAGAAGCCACATTGCATTCCGCCACAGCATTCTTCTGAAGTGTCACACTGAAACAATTAATAAATAAATAAAAATATACACCCAACAGTTATGTATACAGTTACATAATTATTATTAGCAAGTTTTAAATGGCAGGGGCACATAGAGCGAAGAACTAATAGACTTTGGGGCCGAAAGGTTCTGGATTGGAGGTCACGTACAGGCAAGCGCAGTGTCGGACGCCCATCTACAAGGTGGAAGGACGACCTGGTTAAGGTCGCAGGAAGTCGCTGGATGCAGGCCGCTTCCAACAGGTCGATACGGAGATCTACGTCGAAAGGACCCAGGATTATAGGAAGGCTAAGAAAGGCTGCTAAATAGTTTTCCAGTCTGAGTTCTGAGTTCCTGAGTTCTCATCTTAAGTTAATACATCTGATACTGATACTGTTGTTGATACTATTATCGTTTTAATTAAGCATTCATTGAATTTTCTATCAAAATATAAAGCCGATACTTACTGGTCCCAAATATGCAATGCACGCGTTACCGCTCTGTATCATCACCAGCACCAACACACTGATCAGCAAAACAATCGATGTCTTCATGGCTATTAATTTGCCTACAAATACAACACACTTAAAATACTTATACTCTACGTCATAACAGCACTAGAAGAGTTTTGTCAATCAATTTACTAAATTCATGTTCTCATAATCTACTGAAATACTCTCGCTTACATTAATTGTAGTTACGTCTGCATACAATAAGTTTATACGTTCCGTCCCTCCAGTGGTCACTTAGTGGCCAAGTATAAGAACTCTGTAATAATACCAAACGTATGTGATTTCTATCATTCCGCTTGGGATGAAGTAAAAATATAACTATCACACATTATACTCACCACTGCAAAGTTGCAGTGCTGCAGCTAACTGCAGTTAGCTAAGATCGAACTTGGTATGCATTTTATTATCACCAGCACTAAGGCTAAGCGAACTGCTGGGGTGATTAAATTGAGTTGTCTTTAAACATCAACTACATTAATCAAACACTTACATAAAAAAAGGGAAGACACTAAACTAATTTTATAACAGGGATATTTATATTAGTGAGAAATAATCTGATGTAAATAATAACTTACTTGTTATGTGTATGACAACACACGAAATTGTTCCAGCACAGAAATCAGCTGAGAGCTTTATATACTGATTATTATACTCGACCTCTGTGACACGACGAGTGCATACTGCTTGGGGAAGTACGGGCCAAAGTTTAAGTTCAAAGTAACATTGGGTATCATGTGGCGAATTATTGGAAAATACTAGTTAGGTTATTAATACCAAATATGGAGATTGCCCTTGCATCAGTCTTAGTGATAATTCCAGTTGCTCGTTAATACTTTCGACTTACTATTGTCCTATATACATATATCTCACTGCTGCGCACTGATCATCATCAAGCATAGTTAGACCCTAATTTACAATTAAGAAAACAAAAGAAACGGAAAAGAAGAGTTGGTGTAATTGAAGGAGTTTCTTGGACCGTTTCTTCTTCACAGCTACAATATGTGTCAAAGTGGTAACGACTAATTGATGACACAAAATACCTCGAAAATGGCTACATGAACAAAGAATATTTTAATTTTATTATAAATAAAAACATATCTATTACTCAGATTTTATTAAGACTCCTTGAGTTGCAAAAATGTTGACAAAAAAACCATATAAATTTCTAAAATTTTAATACGCATTTCACGTTTATTGGTTCAAAGATGCTTGTTCACCCTGATCCCAATGACGTGGTTTCAAGCACCAACAGGGGTCCTTGGGCGCGCCGGTACCTCTTCTTCTAGAGTGACAGACACCCTCGCAGTTCCTATCATCACCAATAGCCATCGCCGAAGCAATCAACAGAAGAACAAAGAATAAATTCAGGATCTTCATTTCAGATGCATTTGTCGAAATTCTCTGACTGCAAAAACCTTTAGTGCTCTATTTATACCAATTTGGTGTCAATCAATTTGATCAGGTTGTGTTGTTATAATATGATTTATGCACTTATATAAATGGTACATGGAAAATCGTAGTTGTTTAAATTGATTTGTTAGTGTAACTTGATAAACAATATCATTTTATTGATTTTTTATAAGTAATTTGTTAGTTTATTGTTGACCTACATTACGAATTATTTTCATAACACGACTAATTCCATATAAAAGGATTATTTGGTTAAAAAATTAAAATATTTAGAGTTTAATAAATTTACAGTTGAATTTTTAATATATTAGTAGCGGCCTAACCCGGCTCCGCCCGGGTGCAGATACTTTTTGAATCCAGTCCACCTCAGATACATACTATTTCGCGTACTAACTGTTTTATATTTCAACTCAACGAGACTGCTGTCCTTTATACCTACTGGTTGTCTCGTCCCGTCCCGTTACATCCCGATCTGTCCCGTCTCAATCTGTTCCATGACTCAAGGCATGCAAACCAGTCCTCTTATATCAAAATTCATCTGCCCTATATTCTATTCCAAACCATCCCTCTGAGTGTGGAAGAGTAGCAAAGATACAATATGTTTATATTTTGCTCGTCCCACTGGAAGACAATATTTCATCGGGTTAAAAAGTAGCCTATGTTTTAATCCAGGATATCAGCTATGTTCATACCAAATTTCGACAAAATTGGGCCAGCCGTGTGGTCTTGAAGAAGTAACAAACGAAGAAGTATTTGTTCCTGTGCTGTACTGTATCAGCCCATATACGTACCACTGCAGGGCACGGGCCTACTCTACAACCGAAAGAATCGATTGAGAGTGGTTAGGCCATATAGTCCACCACGCTGGCCTAGTGCAGGTTGTCATACTTAAGATATAAGGGAAACTTAATATAAAGCAAAACGTGGGTCCCCTTATAGCATGTCTTCTGGGAAAAGGCGAGAGTTTATGTAAGAAAATCGTATTAAGAAACTCTCATTAGACCAAAGAGAAACATGCATATATATCAATTAATTATAATGTAAATTAATATACTCGATTGAAACACAATATATTTTCACGTTTGTTTATTCTCGCATTCAACGAACGTTGTATAATGTATGGGTTAGGAGCTGCACTCTACAGCCAGCTGCAGAAGCTCAAGAAGCCACATTTCAGACCGGTACAGCATTCTTGCGAAGTTGTACACTGAAACAATAAATAAATAAATACATCCATGATACATAGTCCTGACCCCTCACTAAGGTCGAGTCTTGTGTCGTGTGTATCAGGAACTACGAGAGACTTTTCGGTCTCACAAACACCCAGACTCGAAACAAATATTTGTGGTTATTACAAACATTTGTCTCGGTGCGGGGATCTAACCCTCGGCCTCTCGTTTCACAGCCGGCGTCTTACCAAATGCGCCACGGAGGCTGAAATTACTTTACAAATGAACTAAATAAAACAATATTTATTATCCACTGTATTGACAATACAATGTAGGTACTGCATGCCTGTATTCATTAAAAAATGTTATTTATAGGTACCTGCTGGATTTTCGGAAATTCTATTTAGTTGCCTATGCGGCTAAGAAAACATTAAAATATTTGTATATACATACATACACATATATACATAAACTCACGCCTTTTTCCGTCCTTTTTCGTCCTTCAAACCAGAACAGTGCATTTACACTGCTGTTTGGTAGGAGAAATAGACATAAGTATGTACCTACCCAGGCGGCCTCTCACATGCGAGAGACCATTCTTTATAGGGTATATCAAGACCGCGACCGAAAACGAAGCTAGGTGGTAGTATTAGTGACTTCAGTCACAATGCAAGTAAAAATTTCGCAAAAAAAAATCAACATTTTTTTTTTGTATTTTTTACTTATCGTCGTATTCGGGTTATATGTACATGGTTTCCCTAAAATAATTATGTACACCTCTTTATTCTTAAACACGCAATGGTACGTAAGGGTTTAAATTAGTATTTTCGCAAAAACTAGGTATTTACCACCCAAACAAGATGATTTTTAAAAAACTCTAAAAAAATATCTGTCACTATTTTGGCGAAATTTTTATTTGCGTCGTGTTTGTAACTACTAAAACTACCACCTGGCTTCGTTTTCGGTCGCAGTATTGATATACCCTGTATATTTTAATGCTTTGGGCTATATCGTCCTAAAGGATTTGAATTAAATTAGCAATGCAGGTATGTCTGATCCCGAATTATTACATAGAATACTCTTATGTTTTAGTCCAATATTAATTCGATTAGGCATTTTCTATCAAAATATAAAGCCGACGATACTTACAGATCCCAAAAATGCAGTGCACGCGTCACCGCTCTGTATCATCAGCAGCACCAACACACAGATCAGCAAAACAATCGATGTCTTCATGGCTATTGATTTGCCTACAAATGCAATACACAGAAAAATACTTGTAGCTTCTAGAAGATGTCTACACAAAACTTACATTTGTAGTTACGTCTGCATACAACGACATTATACGGCTACTTAGGGGCCAAGGATAAGAACTCAGTAATTACACCAAACGTATGTGATTTCTATAATTCCGCTTTGTGAAGGAGTAAAAATATAACTAGAATAACATGTTGAATTAAAACTATTTTATACGGATTTTTTCGTGGTGACCCCGAAAGCTGTAAAGTAATCGAAACGTCACGTCGGGAAGTTAAAAAATTAAACTAAATTAAACCAAATCGCGATAAAATCCGTATAAAATACTTTTATTTCAATGTGTAACATTCGCGTTAATGTAAGAAACCATTATAGAATAACATGTTTTTAATGCCTATTAAAGAATATACGGAATCCTCGAGACCGATGACCGTGTATGAACAGATTAATGACAGTTGATGAAGCGAAAGACGTATGCATGGACCGAAACACTTGGTGCTCTATAGTCCCTGCTTACCCAAATGGGAAATTGACGTAAACTATAAATTAAGACAATAGTTAATATGGCACACTATAACATGTACTTAGTATTCGTACATTGGCAAAACTTTTCTAGTGCAGATAATTATAATTACAAAAAATATCCTACATTATACTCGCCACTGCAACTTCAGTTAGCTAAGATCGAACTTGGCATGCATTTTATTAATACCAGCAATGAGGGTAAATGAACCTCTGGGGAAATCTAAGTTGTCTTTAAACACCAACCACATTAATCAAACACTTACATGAAGAAAAGGGAAGACACTAAACTAATGTTATAACAGGGAATATTGAGGATGAATATATCAGACATTTTTATATAAAATTATAGTTGTGGGACAAAAAAAATGTCTATAATATAAATAATTGTATTAAATGCAAATAATTACTTACTTAAGACGTCTCTGACAACACACGAAAATGTTCTAACACAGAAATCAGCAGAAAGCTTTATATACATAATTTTATCTCGACCTCTGTGACACGACGAGTGCATACTGCATAGGTACTACTTGGGGAAGTACGGACCAAAGTTTAAGTACATAATAACTTTGGGTGTCATGTGGGTAAATAATGGAAACTCCAAGATAGGTTATTAACACCAAATATGTAGATTGTTGCCCTTGCATGATGCTTAGAGACAATTCCAACAGCTCGTTAATACTTTAGACTTCTATTGTCCTATTTACTACATACATCTCACTGCTGCGCACTGATCTTCAAAGATTAAGCATGGTTAGGCCTTAATTTACAATTAGGAAAACACCACCGGCTCGTGTAACTGCGAAGTTATACCCTCGAACACCAAGAGTCGACGACCCAATGTTTTGAAAGCGTAGGAGGAATCTCAAATCGCCATGACCAGTAGCGGTTTCTGCTGCTTTGTTTGAGCTAAATACATTTGATATTTGAGTTTTTATTTGTCTATTTATTTTATTATAAGTTTTTTATGTCCTGAATATATAAACCAGCAATACACTTGATTACAAGTCTCAAAGAGAAATATAATTTATTTTTTACTTCGTAGCCCTATTCCTCCGACTACGTAAAACTTTTACATAAGCGAAACAGCCCTTTACGTACAGTTTACAATGCAAGGCTAAAAGCTGAATACTTAATATATAAAATTTGGCATATGAGACTCTGGTGGACCGAAACACGTTTGAAACAGATTCTAGCTCAAGAATAAATATTGGCTTACTTATTCAGAAGCTAGATAAACATAAAATAAATAAATAAATACACCCAACAGTCACATACATAGTCCTGACCCCACACTAAGATCGAGTCTTGTGTCGTGGGTATCAGGAACTACGAGAGACTTTTTGGTCTCACAAACACCCGAAACAAATACCTGTGGTTCACACAAATATTTGTTTCGTGCGGGGATCGAACCCGCGGCCTCTCGTTTCTCAGCCGGCGTCCAACCAACTGCGCCACGGAGGCTGTCGAAAATGAAAATGAGTAAATCTTTTGGCTAACTTTACGGATATCCGCGGAATTATGATTCAGGTTGTAATTTTGTCCACACTGCCACAAAGAATGATTAAAGTATAATCCCAATTACTCATAGTATTCAACTGTAATTTTAACAAATAATAACAAATGCACCAATTAGTTTGAAAAGTAATCTTATCAACACCATGTTCTATACTTATGAAAATAAAGTATTGTTCACGCATCATTAAATAAATTTACCGTATAAATCCGGTTCCAACCGTAAATAAATTTATATTTCAGTTAATCGTAGCTAAGTCGAAATGAAGATTGTCTTTCTTTTGTTTCTGGTATTAGTAGTTATCGCGGCCAAGAGAAATCGTCAGTGGTCAGATATTCAGGGATCAATCATTGGTACGTATATTTTTCCTCTCTGTTTTACATACACAAACATACAGAACTATGTACTTCCTACAGGAGTAAACAGAGATTATGTATCTCTATTTTACTCGATCCTGACTTAATTACAATATTTTCTTAAACTTTAATGTTTAGCATAAAAAATATCTTCATGAAGGCTCGTCAGTACCACTCCTTACTTTATATTATTGACCCTGAGTTATTAGCCATTAATTATTTTTGTTCCCTACTACAATAACTATTACTATTATAAAACACATTGTCTGTTTTTTATGTCCTATTCTATCTCGTTCCCTTACCTCTTTTTCCTTTCATAATAATATCATGTATACTTTTCTGTTTTTCATAAAGATGTCGAAGAATATGTCTGTCACGATCGCCATGACTGCGAAATGATTTGCGAAGCCCAATGCTTAGCATCTAGCGATAGCCTCTGCATAGAAGGGTCCTGTTTTTGCGAAATGGACACGATTGACGACAAATACACTATACCCATCACTGTGGTCCATCAAGACAAACCGAAACATAGTGCCTCCACGACCACGTCAAGATAAAGATATTATATTTGTAGATGCATAAGCTATTTTAGGATTAAGAGATTAATAAATACATTTGAATTTTTTTAATTTATTTATTTATTATCTTATTTATTTAGGGACTTTTACCCAACTAAGGCATGTCAGTCCCATCGTACCATAAACAATAACAATGAGATAAATAATATTTAAACATAAACAATATTTGGAAAAAACCTCTCCATCCACACTTAACGAGGCAACCTCCAAATCGGCTAGCCCCCTGTTAACATTTCGAACAACGTACCAGCCTCCGTGGAAGCAGGCCTCGATAAAATATTGGTGAAGACCCCCATGTCAATCGTATTCAATTGTAATTTCCGAATTAAATCTAATCGTTTATCTTTGTATTTGTTACAATCCATCAAGATATGGTAAACATCATCAAAAACCCCACACACGTCATAATTCGGCGAATCAACTTTTTTCATAGGGTATCCAAATTTTCTTGATGAATAGTGACCAGAACGACTTGAATTTTTTATATATTGTATTATTTGTTTCCTAGTGGGATATAAGGGAAACATAATATAAAGCAAAACGTGAGTGCCATGACAGCATCTCTTCTAAGAAAAGGCGAGAATTTATGTATGTATACTGAATTAAAAACCTTGCAGCTTGCAGTCTACAGACTCTCATTGGACCAAAGAAAAAAGAATATATCAATTAATTATAATGTAAATTAATATACTCGATCGAAACACAATATAATTTCACGTTTCTTTATTCTTGCATTCAACGAACGTTGTATGGGTTAAGAGCTGCACTCTACACGAAGCTGCAGTAACCCAAGAAGCCACATTGCATTCCGCCACAGCATTCTTCTGAAGTGTCACACTGAAACAATTAATAAATAAATAAAAATATACACCCAACAGTTATGTATACAGTTACATAATTATTATTAGCAAGTTTTAAATGGCAGGGGCACATAGAGCGAAGAACTAATAGACTTTGGGGCCGAAAGGTTCTGGATTGGAGGTCACGTACAGGCAAGCGCAGTGTCGGACGCCCATCTACAAGGTGGAAGGACGACCTGGTTAAGGTCGCAGGAAGTCGCTGGATGCAGGCCGCTTCCAACAGGTCGATACGGAGATCTACGTCGAAAGGACCCAGGATTATAGGAAGGCTAAGAAAGGCTGCTAAATAGTTTTCCAGTCTGAGTTCTGAGTTCCTGAGTTCTCATCTTAAGTTAATACATCTGATACTGATACTGTTGTTGATACTATTATCGTTTTAATTAAGCATTCATTGAATTTTCTATCAAAATATAAAGCCGATACTTACTGGTCCCAAATATGCAATGCACGCGTTACCGCTCTGTATCATCACCAGCACCAACACACTGATCAGCAAAACAATCGATGTCTTCATGGCTATTAATTTGCCTACAAATACAACACACTTAAAATACTTATACTCTACGTCATAACAGCACTAGAAGAGTTTTGTCAATCAATTTACTAAATTCATGTTCTCATAATCTACTGAAATACTCTCGCTTACATTAATTGTAGTTACGTCTGCATACAATAAGTTTATACGTTCCGTCCCTCCAGTGGTCACTTAGTGGCCAAGTATAAGAACTCTGTAATAATACCAAACGTATGTGATTTCTATCATTCCGCTTGGGATGAAGTAAAAATATAACTATCACACATTATACTCACCACTGCAAAGTTGCAGTGCTGCAGCTAACTGCAGTTAGCTAAGATCGAACTTGGTATGCATTTTATTATCACCAGCACTAAGGCTAAGCGAACTGCTGGGGTGATTAAATTGAGTTGTCTTTAAACATCAACTACATTAATCAAACACTTACATAAAAAAAGGGAAGACACTAAACTAATTTTATAACAGGGATATTTATATTAGTGAGAAATAATCTGATGTAAATAATAACTTACTTGTTATGTGTATGACAACACACGAAATTGTTCCAGCACAGAAATCAGCTGAGAGCTTTATATACTGATTATTATACTCGACCTCTGTGACACGACGAGTGCATACTGCTTGGGGAAGTACGGGCCAAAGTTTAAGTTCAAAGTAACATTGGGTATCATGTGGCGAATTATTGGAAAATACTAGTTAGGTTATTAATACCAAATATGGAGATTGCCCTTGCATCAGTCTTAGTGATAATTCCAGTTGCTCGTTAATACTTTCGACTTACTATTGTCCTATATACATATATCTCACTGCTGCGCACTGATCATCATCAAGCATAGTTAGACCCTAATTTACAATTAAGAAAACAAAAGAAACGGAAAAGAAGAGTTGGTGTAATTGAAGGAGTTTCTTGGACCGTTTCTTCTTCACAGCTACAATATGTGTCAAAGTGGTAACGACTAATTGATGACACAAAATACCTCGAAAATGGCTACATGAACAAAGAATATTTTAATTTTATTATAAATAAAAACATATCTATTACTCAGATTTTATTAAGACTCCTTGAGTTGCAAAAATGTTGACAAAAAAACCATATAAATTTCTAAAATTTTAATACGCATTTCACGTTTATTGGTTCAAAGATGCTTGTTCACCCTGATCCCAATGACGTGGTTTCAAGCACCAACAGGGGTCCTTGGGCGCGCCGGTACCTCTTCTTCTAGAGTGACAGACACCCTCGCAGTTCCTATCATCACCAATAGCCATCGCCGAAGCAATCAACAGAAGAACAAAGAATAAATTCAGGATCTTCATTTCAGATGCATTTGTCGAAATTCTCTGACTGCAAAAACCTTTAGTGCTCTATTTATACCAATTTGGTGTCAATCAATTTGATCAGGTTGTGTTGTTATAATATGATTTATGCACTTATATAAATGGTACATGGAAAATCGTAGTTGTTTAAATTGATTTGTTAGTGTAACTTGATAAACAATATCATTTTATTGATTTTTTATAAGTAATTTGTTAGTTTATTGTTGACCTACATTACGAATTATTTTCATAACACGACTAATTCCATATAAAAGGATTATTTGGTTAAAAAATTAAAATATTTAGAGTTTAATAAATTTACAGTTGAATTTTTAATATATTAGTAGCGGCCTAACCCGGCTCCGCCCGGGTGCAGATACTTTTTGAATCCAGTCCACCTCAGATACATACTATTTCGCGTACTAACTGTTTTATATTTCAACTCAACGAGACTGCTGTCCTTTATACCTACTGGTTGTCTCGTCCCGTCCCGTTACATCCCGATCTGTCCCGTCTCAATCTGTTCCATGACTCAAGGCATGCAAACCAGTCCTCTTATATCAAAATTCATCTGCCCTATATTCTATTCCAAACCATCCCTCTGAGTGTGGAAGAGTAGCAAAGATACAATATGTTTATATTTTGCTCGTCCCACTGGAAGACAATATTTCATCGGGTTAAAAAGTAGCCTATGTTTTAATCCAGGATATCAGCTATGTTCATACCAAATTTCGACAAAATTGGGCCAGCCGTGTGGTCTTGAAGAAGTAACAAACGAAGAAGTATTTGTTCCTGTGCTGTACTGTATCAGCCCATATACGTACCACTGCAGGGCACGGGCCTACTCTACAACCGAAAGAATCGATTGAGAGTGGTTAGGCCATATAGTCCACCACGCTGGCCTAGTGCAGGTTGTCATACTTAAGATATAAGGGAAACTTAATATAAAGCAAAACGTGGGTCCCCTTATAGCATGTCTTCTGGGAAAAGGCGAGAGTTTATGTAAGAAAATCGTATTAAGAAACTCTCATTAGACCAAAGAGAAACATGCATATATATCAATTAATTATAATGTAAATTAATATACTCGATTGAAACACAATATATTTTCACGTTTGTTTATTCTCGCATTCAACGAACGTTGTATAATGTATGGGTTAGGAGCTGCACTCTACAGCAAGCTGCAGAAGCTCAAGAAGCCACATTTCAGACCGGTACAGCATTCTTGCGAAGTTGTACACTGAAACAATAAATAAATAAATACATCCATGATACATAGTCCTGACCCCTCACTAAGGTCGAGTCTTGTGTCGTGTGTATCAGGAACTACGAGAGACTTTTCGGTCTCACAAACACCCAGACTCGAAACAAATATTTGTGGTTATTACAAACATTTGTCTCGGTGCGGGGATCTAACCCTCGGCCTCTCGTTTCACAGCCGGCGTCTTACCAAATGCGCCACGGAGGCTGAAATTACTTTACAAATGAACTAAATAAAACAATATTTATTATCCACTGTATTGACAATACAATGTAGGTACTGCATGCCTGTATTCATTAAAAAATGTTATTTATAGGTACCTGCTGGATTTTCGGAAATTCTATTTAGTTGCCTATGCGGCTAAGAAAACATTAAAATATTTGTATATACATACATACACATATATACATAAACTCACGCCTTTTTCCGTCCTTTTTCGTCCTTCAAACCAGAACAGTGCATTTACACTGCTGTTTGGTAGGAGAAATAGACATAAGTATGTACCTACCCAGGCGGCCTCTCACATGCGAGAGACCATTCTTTATAGGGTATATCAAGACCGCGACCGAAAACGAAGCTAGGTGGTAGTATTAGTGACTTCAGTCACAATGCAAGTAAAAATTTCGCAAAAAAAAATCAACATTTTTTTTTTTGTATTTTTTACTTATCGTCGTATTCGGGTTATATGTACATGGTTTCCCTAAAATAATTATGTACACCTCTTTATTCTTAAACACGCAATGGTACGTAAGGGTTTAAATTAGTATTTTCGCAAAAACTAGGTATTTACCACCCAAACAAGATGATTTTTAAAAAACTCTAAAAAAATATCTGTCACTATTTTGGCGAAATTTTTATTTGCGTCGTGTTTGTAACTACTAAAACTACCACCTGGCTTCGTTTTCGGTCGCAGTATTGATATACCCTGTATATTTTAATGCTTTGGGCTATATCGTCCTAAAGGATTTGAATTAAATTAGCAATGCAGGTATGTCTGATCCCGAATTATTACATAGAATACTCTTATGTTTTAGTCCAATATTAATTCGATTAGGCATTTTCTATCAAAATATAAAGCCGACGATACTTACAGATCCCAAAAATGCAGTGCACGCGTCACCGCTCTGTATCATCAGCAGCACCAACACACAGATCAGCAAAACAATCGATGTCTTCATGGCTATTGATTTGCCTACAAATGCAATACACAGAAAAATACTTGTAGCTTCTAGAAGATGTCTACACAAAACTTACATTTGTAGTTACGTCTGCATACAACGACATTATACGGCTACTTAGGGGCCAAGGATAAGAACTCAGTAATTACACCAAACGTATGTGATTTCTATAATTCCGCTTTGTGAAGGAGTAAAAATATAACTAGAATAACATGTTGAATTAAAACTATTTTATACGGATTTTTTCGTGGTGACCCCGAAAGCTGTAAAGTAATCGAAACGTCACGTCGGGAAGTTAAAAAATTAAACTAAATTAAACCAAATCGCGATAAAATCCGTATAAAATACTTTTATTTCAATGTGTAACATTCGCGTTAATGTAAGAAACCATTATAGAATAACATGTTTTTAATGCCTATTAAAGAATATACGGAATCCTCGAGACCGATGACCGTGTATGAACAGATTAATGACAGTTGATGAAGCGAAAGACGTATGCATGGACCGAAACACTTGGTGCTCTATAGTCCCTGCTTACCCAAATGGGAAATTGACGTAAACTATAAATTAAGACAATAGTTAATATGGCACACTATAACATGTACTTAGTATTCGTACATTGGCAAAACTTTTCTAGTGCAGATAATTATAATTACAAAAAATATCCTACATTATACTCGCCACTGCAACTTCAGTTAGCTAAGATCGAACTTGGCATGCATTTTATTAATACCAGCAATGAGGGTAAATGAACCTCTGGGGAAATCTAAGTTGTCTTTAAACACCAACCACATTAATCAAACACTTACATGAAGAAAAGGGAAGACACTAAACTAATGTTATAACAGGGAATATTGAGGATGAATATATCAGACATTTTTATATAAAATTATAGTTGTGGGACAAAAAAAATGTCTATAATATAAATAATTGTATTAAATGCAAATAATTACTTACTTAAGACGTCTCTGACAACACACGAAAATGTTCTAACACAGAAATCAGCAGAAAGCTTTATATACATAATTTTATCTCGACCTCTGTGACACGACGAGTGCATACTGCATAGGTACTACTTGGGGAAGTACGGACCAAAGTTTAAGTACATAATAACTTTGGGTGTCATGTGGGTAAATAATGGAAACTCCAAGATAGGTTATTAACACCAAATATGTAGATTGTTGCCCTTGCATGATGCTTAGAGACAATTCCAACAGCTCGTTAATACTTTAGACTTCTATTGTCCTATTTACTACATACATCTCACTGCTGCGCACTGATCTTCAAAGATTAAGCATGGTTAGGCCTTAATTTACAATTAGGAAAACAAAAGAAACGGAAAAAGAAGAGTTGGTGTAATTGAAGGAGTTTCTTGGACTGTTTCTTCTTCACAGCTACAATATGTGCCAAAGCGGTTAGGATTCATGGATGACTCAAATAACTTGTAAATGGCTTCGTGAAAAAAAATATTTCGATTTTATTAAAGAAAAAAACATGTTGATTGCTCAGATTTTATTAAGACTTCTTGAATTGCGAAAATTTTGAGTAAAACAGACATATAAATTGCTCAATTTTTAATGTTCTTTACACGTTTATGGGTTCCAAGATGCTTGTTCACCCTGATCCCAATGACGTGGTTTCAAACACCAACAGGGGTCCTTAGGCGCGCCGGTACCTCTTCTTCTAGAGTGACAGACACCCTCGCAGTTCCTATCATCACCAATAGCCATCGCCGAAGCGATCAACAGAAGAACAAATAATAAATTCAGGATCTTCATTTTAGATGCAACTATCGAAATTCTTTGACTGCAAAAACGTTTGGTGCTCTATTTATACCAATTGGCGTCAATCAATTTGATCAGGTTGTGTTATAATAATATTATTTATGTACTTATATAAATGGTACATGGAAAATGGTTAGTTGTGTAAATTGATTTGTTAGTGAAACTTGATAAACAATTACATTTTATTGATTTTTTATAGTTTATTGTTGACCTATATTACGATTTTTTAAATAACACGACTTTTTTCGTATAAAAGGATTATTTGGTTTAAAAATTCACGGCCGGTTACTGACACCTTTATCCTTTCTGGAATAAGCATTTTAGTATTATACGCTGGCTCAATGCAAGTGATGAATTTTATTTTAAAAAGATGTATGGTCTAACTCCAGCACCACACACCTTATAGTTTGTTTGATGATAAAGGATACCACTTGCTTGATATATAAAAAGTTTATTGATGATAACTTAAAGCACTACTGATGATAATGATAAAATGATAGTTTGATGCTTGATTTGATAGGAGCACGCGCGGCGTGATGCTCATCGGAACGCGAACGCTAACGCACTAATTCGGCAATTAATAATTTTATGTTAATAAAGTAAATTGCTGACCGCGCCGATTTGTACGGTTGCACCGTACATGCTCCCGGGCTGGAAAATGAGGAATGCGTGGTTAAGATGAAAGATTGATACAAGGATGATAAACAATATTGATTTATAAATACTAAGGGTTAGTAAATGATAACAAATGATACCCGACATTCAATTAGAGTCGAATTCCTTAAAACTAACACTTTTGCTCACGATTGGCGATGTAGCCTTATCGACACATGCACTAATTGTATTATCACTCACTACACTGATAACACTTTCACTATCGCCGTGATGCCTGGAGAAGGTTACACCCGGCTGCACCGCTGGACTCCCTGAAGTCTTCTTTAGTCGATACTTCCGGAACCGCCTCCATGCGAGTGGTATTCCAATCAATGCTACTATTGCCAAAATAACGTATGTCATGGTGTAATGATGAATATCGTGGTCGGATATTCGATTTATAATTGGTACTTGCTGTTTCATAATTTGGACTTGATCTTCAATTAATAAAAGTCTCTTGTGGTTTTCGGCATTATTGGTGTCATTAAGTGCATTCGTTTTTATATCAGGTAAAGAGATGTTAATTATGTGGTTAATCTGATTTATATCTGGTGTTAAAATATCTGGTTCTAGGACCATTTTTGATTGACCTAGATGATGTGTAAAGATGCTATACTCCTTAGATTTAATGAGACAACCATGACCTACAGTCAACAACCCGACATTTGTAAGGTGTAAACTAGTAACCTGATCACCACATATTACATTCATGCGGCACTCAGTACAACAGAAATATAAATATGATCCCGATTTATGTAGTGCCGTCATTCTCTCATTACAGGTTTTCTCAGTAGTAGCGCATCCAGACGGCTCTGTCTCTGTCTTGCACATAGCTGCGTCGTCGGTCATACGATACTCTGGAGTCTTTATATGACATAATAACTTTTCAATTCGTAAGTTGAAACATGATGAAACATCGTAGCCAGTCATTAATAAATATGTGCCTCCTTTTAAACTAATAGCTGCGTACTCCGAAATAGGTAAAACATGTATCATTTTCTGATCACCAACTTTATGTGGAATAGGTATCATATGGAATATTTCAAAGCTGTCTCGACCTAATAGTGGTATTTTTATTTCGAATAAAATGTATTGCTTCATGACTCTTGTCCGTATTTTCATAAGGTTATATATTTCTGCGAAGTCAGTATTTCCCACTGGCAAAGAGTAATCTTTCGGCACTTGCCCAGATATGATGTTTAGTTCATGCCATAGTTGATCCGGTGATAAGAGATGAAAATTAACTTTCCCATTGTAAATGTTAGTAACGGTATTCAACAAATTGTCCTGTATATGCTTCAAGTTATTCAAAATATCCTTTGCTATAAACGAAGTCATAGTAAAGTCGCTTATCAATGAATTATCCTGCAATTTATCCTTTAGAATAGTAACAGAATTTTCTATTCCCAACAATTTTTGATGAATTAATTTGTGATGTTTTTCTATAACCGTTACCATTCTTTTAAGTAAATTTAATTCCGCTTCAATTACTGACGTCTGATTTTTCCACAATAAAGCCAAATGATCCTGATTCCCTTTAATTAGATCAATATCTTGTTCATACTTTTGTGCAAAACGCTCATCCAATACACCGAATAAACTATTGGCAAGGTATCCTACCCCATTAATAAGACCGCGGCGCGTACGCGCGCGCGCCGTCAGTTGCTGACTTAACAACATTTGATTGTTATGTTGTAGTTCCATATGATCGTGACGTAGGAATGATAAAACGTCACTGCAATGTGAGCCTTCCTTTATAGTGGCACAAATATGATCCAAATATTTTAGATATTTGTCGAATGTTTGAAATCCGGTCCAGTACGGATCCATATTAGTATACAATGAGGGTCCAGTCATCTTTAATAATTTGCATGTTGTTTATTTTGTCAAAGTATATTGCTTGATTTGACTACAGTTTCGTGATATTATATGCTCCGTAGGTCTCTGATATAAATGCTGTTAGAAATATAAATAAATACATGAATGAAGTAAAACTAAATCCCTTGATCTTTGTTGATTTGGTCTTGCTATTCTCAATTCTTTTTGGTACTGCCACATTCTTTGGATGATCTTTATTTTCATGGCTCGTGGGCAAAACAGATAACTTGATGACAGGTCGTTTAAATATGCCGTTCTTGGTTTTAACTGACACAACTCTAACGTAGCCATCCTTGCCGGGATGTAAATCGACGACTCGTCCTAACGCCCACTTTCCAGGTGGTAAATGTGCATCATGTATTATGACGATATCATCTATGTTGATGTTAGCTTGTGGTGTTCGCCATTTGCTTCTGGGCGACAGCTGACTTAAATATTCTGCGCGCCATCTCTTCCAGGTGTCTTGGAAGATCTTCTCTGTTAGTTGCCATCGTGTTCTAGCGTCTCTTTCTGTTCTGATGATAGTCAACTGTGGGCCACTTGCCAAGAAATGTGACGGTGTTAAATAATTGATGTCATTTGGGTCTTCGGATATAGCGCAAAGTGGTCTTGTGTTGAGGCAAGCTTCCAATTGTGATAATACCGTTGAAAATTCTTCATATATAAGCTTTTGATCACCTACTACTCTTTTTAAGTGGTACTTCATGCTTCTTACTGCTGCCTCCCAAAGTCCTCCCGCGCTCGGCCAAGAAGGAGCATTGAAATGCCATTCTATTTGCATTTCACTTATTTCTGTATAGAAGTCATTTGATAGTATTGACGCTATATCAAATTCCTTTGATAATATTTTATTAGCCCCGACAAAATTGGTCCCGTTGTCACTGTAAAGATGATGCGGGGAGCCTCTCCTGGCGGCTAATCTCCTTAGGGCTGCTAAAAACGAAGATGATGATAGATCGGACACAAGCTCCAAGTGTATAGCCTTCGTTACCATGCAGACGAAGACTGCCACGTAGCCTTTAGTACATTTAATGCCACGACCTTTGCTAGACTTTATGTCTATGCATCCAGTGTAATCCACGCCTGTATGGTAAAAGGGTCTGGTGGGATTCGTTCTGGCTTCGGGTAAGTCTCCCATCAGCTGAGTGGTTTTGTTTGGATTATGCTTTTTGCATAGAACACATAGTCTTAAGCGTTTTTTAACTGCTCTATTGCCTCCTATCAGCCAGTATTCTTGTCTGAGCCATGATAATGTAAGGCGAGCTCCTCCGTGAAAAGTTGATCTGTGCGCATGGTCAATCAATAAATCCGTAAAATGACCATTGTGTGGAATGATTATTGGATATTTCATGCTGTCACTGATATTGCTATTTCTGAGTCGACCACCCACTCGCAGTAGTCCTTGGCTGTCCAAAAACGGATTTAAACTGATTAGCTTACTACTTGGTTTAACTTTGCTATTACTTTTAAGGTCATTGATATCTTCTGAAAATTCTGTTAACTGTACTTGTCTTATAATTTTTTGTTTCGCTGTTTGTAACTCTGTAACTGTTAAATATGATGGTTTCATTTTATTTCTTGTTAATGCTCGCAATATCCATGCTAAAACACGCGTTACTCGAGTAAAACTGCTGTGCTTGCAGATGATTTCTATAATTATACTCGGCGATGCGTCATTTGTTGTCGTCACATATGATTGTTTAATTTCTAAGTTAGTATTAAATATTGTCTGATTTGATTTGATTAAATAATTTGATGAAGATAACCAGCTAGGTCCGCTCCACCACAAAGCATGTTCCTGCAATTGCTTTACGGTCAATCCGCGGCTGGCACAGTCGGAAGGGTTTTCATCTGATTTGATGTAACGCCAACATGAACTACTCATAGTTTCGGTAATCTTCTTAACCCGGTTAGCAACAAAGGGCTTCCATCGATTAGGATCCCCTTGCAGCCAACCCAGTACTGCTGTCGAATCGCACCAACCGTAAATTTCTGTTTTATGTGACTCGAAACTTTGTAGCACCTTAGCCATTAATTTTGACAATAAATATGCTCCACTTAATTCTAATCTGGGTAGTGATATTCCGTCGTTTGATTTGCTGACTGGTACTAATTTTGTCTTGGCTGCTAATAGCGTTACAACACCTTTGTCGTTTTGCTGTATTCTGGAATAGACGACGCACACGTATGCTTTTGTGGATGCGTCGCAAAAACCGTGTAGTTGGATGCAGTCGTGCTTGCCACTTCCTATCCATCTCGGTATTGCGACTTGATTGATATTATTTATTTCTGCGCTTAACTTCAACCATTCCCTGTGTAAAAGGTCCGGAATATTTTCATCCCAACGTAAATTTATTAACCACACTTTTTGGAAAAGTAGTTTACATTTCAGAGTAACAGGTGCCAACCAGCCTAATGGGTCGAAAATTTTGGATATTTCGGCCAATAGTTTTCTTTTGGTTAGAAGATTCGCTGCTTGTTCCGAAATCTTACACTCAAATGTAAATGTATCTAAATTTGCTCTCCATGTTAGTCCTAATGTTTTGGTGGAATCTTGATGCTTAAAGTCGAATGTTCCTTGACTAACTGAAGTGTCAAAGTTCTCTAATAGTTTAAAATTATTGGACGACCATTTTCGAAGGTTAAATCCACCAGCCTTAAGTAATGATATTAAATCCGCTTGTAACTGTTTCGCGGAGCTGATATCAAACTCGCCGCTTAAAAGATCGTCCATATAAAATTGTTCTTCTAAGACCCTTGCTGCATTAGGAAAATGATCACGCTCGTCTTTTGCTAGCCGTTTGAGTGTCATCATGGCTAAGAAGGGCGCCGATTTGGTACCGTAAGTAACAGTGGCCAATTGATAGTCTTGCAAAGCTTGGTCAGGTGAATCCCGCCACACGATTTGCTGATAATGCTTATCATCAGGATGTATCATGATCTGCCGAAACATCTTTTCTATGTCGGCTGTGAATACATATGGATAAAGCCTCCACTTTAATATTAAAGATAATAAATCCTTTTGCAGGTTTGGACCACGATACATAACATCGTTTAAACTAAAACCTGTCGTAGTTTTCTGTGACGCATTGAAAACGACGCGCAGTGAAGTAGTTGTCGACTCAGCACGCTGCACACAGTGGTGTGGTAAATAATGTGTGCGCGTGTTGGCTCCACGTGTGCGATGCATGTGTCCTAAATTAATATATTCGTTGATAAACGCCTTATATTCACTGGCTATCTTGTGTTGTTTACCAAACTTATGCTCCAATTGATGGAACTGAGCAACAGCTTTTGGTCTTGATAGTCCCAGCTTCTCCTGTGCGTCCGAATGCATGGGTAGACGTACAACGTATCTTCCGTCTGATAGACGTGTTGTTGAAGATTCATACAACTGCACACATTGATGGTCTTCTGTTGACATATTGATATCCTCTGCAACATCCTCGATGGACCAAAATTTCTGAATATCTTCAATGTTGATTTTAACTATGTTGCATTGATAAGATTTTACGCTGCCGCATAATATCCACCCAAACCGAGTTTGTTGTGCTACCGGCATAGCATCAGAGTCTTTAATAATGCCTGCTTGTAATATAGAGGAATAAATATCAACACCCAATAAAATATCAATTGGTCTGCTGATGTAAAATTCAGGGTCTGCTAACTGTAAATTTTCTATGTACGACCATGAAGGTTTGGCAAATGATTTATTGGGCAAATTGTTAACCAGATGATTCATGACAAATGCGTCTGTATGTAATGTATAATTGTTGTCGTGTATTGATGATAGTAGGATAGTGATGACGCCTTTGCAATTACTTTCGCGTGCTCCGACCCCAAAAATAATTCCCTTACAGTGTCTCCGGGGCAGTCTCAACCGCTGCGCTGCATTTTAGGATATTAACGTGGTCTGTGATCCTTGATCAATCAAAGCGCGCATAGTATGATAAGTCCCGTCTGCTGCTTGTATTTTAACTAGTGCTGTTGCTAACAAAGTTTCACCCGAATTTTCCATTAAAGTGTTCGTACTGTTTTCTGGATGTTTCGACAAATTTTTGTCCATGTGCGAAATAGCGTTATTGATTGATGACGGCGCGTGCATTATACCTAAAGTATCATGTAACAGTGTGTTATGATCGCCCTGGCATTTTCGACATCTTTTGTTTGAATAACATTTATTGCCATTATGATTATATAGACAATTCTTGCATAGTGATAGTTTGTTTACAGTTTTTTGCTTCATATCCGGTGAATATTGTAAAAACGTGTTGCAATGGAAAATGCCATGGTCTAATTTGCAAACTGGGCATTTATTCGTATTAAATATTTTATGTGGGTTATTCTTTTGCTTCTGATTAACGTTAAATGATTTATAAAAATGAGTTTTTTCCATTTTCATCGATGTGGATGTATCTTGTTGATAGTATGATTTCCCATCTTGTTTGCGTTTAGATGATTCTAGTGAAGTGAACTTGCCCTCCAGGAACCTCATAAAGCCCTCTAATGATGGCAAGTCCCTGGGATTGTTAAGCGATTCAATGTAATCATTATGCGTGTAGACGTCTAATTTTTGACTTAAAATGTAGACAATGATGGGATCCCAAGTGCTGATGTCTACGCCTAAGTTTTTGACGGCATTAAGACATTCGTTCGATGTGTCATGAATTTTCTTAATTGCTGCTGCTGATTGATGTTGTAACGTAGGGAGGCCGAAGAGAATTGACATATGCGAATTGAAAATAAGTTTCTTATTGTCAAACCGATGATTTAGAATATCCCAACTGGCGTCATAATTCTCGGAACTAATGTGCAAATGTTGGATTAGTTTTTCAGCCTCACCCCTCAACTTGCTTTTTAGAAACTGCATTTTTTGTGCTTTCGACAGCGAATTGTTATTATGAATAGTTTCCAAAAATAAATCTTTGAACGAGACCCATGAATGATAATTACCGCTAAATGTAGGAATATCCATAACCGGTGTTGATTTCTCGCGATAACTTTGGGACCACATCTTACTATTGATACCTTTTTTAATATTATAATAAATCTGCTCGTAGTTTGAATACGCATTTTCATACTCTTGATTAGTTTCCTCCAACTCACTATCCAATTCCCAATGAAGGGAATCAACGACTGACCAACGTGCTTGAATCATACTTAACATATCTTCTAACTCCCACTTCTCTGCTACAGAATCAAGGTTTATCATAGAAACAGCACGTTGAAAAGCCCTAAAATTGCTTTTTTGTTTACGTAGTAACTCTTCCGTTTTAGAATGAGTACCACGTGACTGAGGCGTTGGAAATTGAAGACTAGTTCCTGGCACTGATATCGGGGTTGCCGGCTTTAATATTGGAGTTGTCGGCCTCGATTCAGCATGATAATTTTCGATCACTGATTTGACTGTCTCATATCTATCTTTTGCAAGGTCATATTGATTATTTGTGAAATAAACATGTCCCTTAACACCAAAACCACATAATTGAACATGATTAGCTTGAAACTCCTTCCAATAGTTTTCCAACGTCTCTATCCTACGCCTGATATAATCTTTAGACTTTCTCTCTGCACCATCCTTTTTAAAGTTGGTGTAGAGTTGCTCAATGCCTGCTAACAGTTGTTGCTGATTTGCTACTATAGCTTCCATGATGTATTGATGATAATAAAAATCAGAAAGATCTTACTTGATTGATTGATGCTCGTGCTACGTTTTCGACGCAGAGACTGTCGAATCCAACTGCTCGCCAAGTCAAGTGAGTTCGCCAACTCACCAAAATTCTCGAAGGACCAAAAAGATGTATGGTCTAACTCCAGCACCACACACCTTATAGTTTGTTTGATGATAAAGGATACCACTTGCTTGATATATAAAAAGTTTATTGATGATAACTTAAAGCACTACTGATGATAATGATAAAATGATAGTTTGATGCTTGATTTGATAGGAGCACGCGCGGCGTGATGCTCATCGGAACGCGAACGCTAACGCACTAATTCGGCAATTAATAATTTTATGTTAATAAAGTAAATTGCTGACCGCGCCGATTTGTACGGTTGCACCGTACAATACCTATACTAGTAATATTTTTTTTCCGCATTCTTAAGTTGCTAAGCGGTTTGCCAGTCTACATATTCTCTCTTTCTTATCATATTTGATCCTTTCGTCGTACTGTGAAGAAGTAAGTATGTAAGTCACTATAAAATTTGTCATAGTAAACGGGCGGTGGGTCTCTCATAATATGTGAGAGGCCGCCTAGGTAAGTACTCGTAGCACCGCAATGTCTATTTTTCCAGACAAACAGCAGTGTAAATGCACTGTTGTATTCCGGTTTGAAAGACGTTGAAGCCAGAGTAACTACTGGACATAATGGGACTTCACATACTCGTATTATGTCTCAGGATGGCGAGCGCAATGGAATATCAAGCATTGCTTTGTAATTCATGGTGTTGTTTGGTTTTCATACTGTCCATGAGCGGTGGTATAACTTACCATCACGCAAATGGCGTGCTTTTTCGCCATTCACTGAATACATATTTGATATGGTGAAATCACAAAACAGTCGTCGCTTTCTTGCGAATTGTTTAATAGCTTTATGGCTGAAATCACGAAACTACCACCTGGCTTCGTTTTTGTTCGCAGTACGGATACATCCGGTATATTTTATGTATTTTCTTTTCGTTAATTAATAAAATTATTGAATTTATTGAATTTATTGAATTAATTTTATGTACATCTAGAATTGTAATTTAATAAACTAACTGTTTATAGACAGATGCCGTTTGTATAGCGACGTATTATGCAATCTTTATACAACACATAGATTGCCCTTGAATCCTACGATAAAAATAACGAATGACATGCTTCATTATTCAAATCTTTATCAAAGACACGCTTATAAATTCAAAATACGGTAATTTCTCACGAAACCTTATTATTATTATAAAAAGAAACATTAATCAGTTTGCTAATCACTGCAGAAGTGCACGTGAATGTTTCAAACATGAAGGCTTTAACATTATTACTCTTGATAAGTGCTTTTGGTCCCAATTTTGGAATTGTTCATCACCGAAATAAAGGTACGTGAATGAAACTTTATTTGTGACATTCATTATAACGAGAAGATTAATGTGAATTTTAGGGTTAGACCGAAAAGACTCTTGCAGTTTGTGACGCACACAAAGATCTTGATGATTAAATTTTGCGAATAACACGTAAAGTTACCATAAATCCGTTTATTCTTAGGCCCAGTTGCTTGAACTAACTTTGAGCATAACATTAATTTTGACAATTGCATCGCTATACATTTGTGACCTATTTGACATTGCTAATGTATGGAAATTGACATTATCAAAGTCAAAGTTATGGGCAACGTTTTGGGCAATTGGACCTAGTGTTCCTACATTTATTGTCAGTTTGAGAGAACTAGATCGATGTCACTGTTGATCCTGACAAGCAGTAGAGCTAATACTAGCAATAATAAGATAGCCTCTGAATTTCTTCAGACATTGCGAGTGTCATGGACGGCAATAAAAATACTACAAGTAGCAACTGTTCCGCTTATATATTAGTCTATACAAAGTATGGTTGCAGTTTTCTTAATTGCGAAGTATCATGGCGGATCAACTCAAAGCTTTTGTGATTGAAGGCGCGTTGCGGACTCTCGAAATAGACTCTCGAAAGACCTTTATAGATCTGGGAGGAAAAAGAAAAGGGGTAGTGAACCTCGATTTATCTCACTCGCAATACCTAACACGATTGTAAAGCCGTCGTCGCTTCACTGCTATTACTTTACGAACTCAAGGCAACCAATTCCTATTGCAGTCCAAGGCATTGTAACTGTTGGTTTTGTGAGACCGAAAAGTCTCTCGTAGCTTCTGATTGTTGATACCCTCGACATAAGGCTCGATCTTAGTGCGGGATCAGGACTATGTATGTGACAGTTGGTTGTACTAATTTATTTTAAATGTTTTTAATACAGATGTATATGAACCTGACTGCCGGACCAGTGAGGATTGCGAAGTAATTTGCGACATGCAGTGTCTTGTGTCCACCAACAGGCATTGTATTGACGGCTCCTGCTTTTGCTTCGTGCGACCCCTCGACAAAAACTTCGGTCAGAGATCTCGATGAACGTCACAAAGATTACGCTTGAAGATGTTGAATAAATGGATATTTATTATATGCTTGTTTTTTTTTTGTTTCATACATTCCAACTCGACAATTAATTTGTTACAAATGATAATTAGTATTATTAAACAAACAATATGCAATAATAAAATAAACAAGGGTAGTCAGTAAGGGTATATAGAGCTGAAAGGCGCATGCTATACTCATCACAGTGAACAACTTTTACTATGGTGCCAACCATACGCGAATAAATAAAACAGCTGCTCCATACATTTTGCAAATTCAAACGATTATTTGTGTATAGAACAGCTGCCTTTTTTGTCAATTTCAGGATTGGTCCCATGGCGTTGGCGCTACTGATGATGATGTAGAGCGGAGAAGCACGCCTTGATTACTGGAGAACTGTAAGTATTGCCCTTACGCCCAAATACTGGAACGCAACTTAAATATAACTTGCGCTTAACTACGTTAATCCCGATTAAATGTACTGGTTGAGTGAGCCGTGCGCTGTTAAGAGCAACTTATTATTTGAATGTCGTTCCAGTATTCGGGCGTTAATTCATAAAAACAATGAAATTAAGGTAAACGAAAACTATTATTTTTTAATACTCCCTTGTAGCTAAATCAAATTAAGGTACCATCTAAGGTATTAATGATGCCTCCCTCGGTGGCATAGTTTTACTACGGTCGATTACAACACTGAGGTCTCGGGTTCAAATCCCGGGTAGGGCAAAGGGATATTGGATTTTTCTAATCATTATCAGACGGCAGTCCGGAATTAATGTCCAATATGGCGATCGGCTCACCCTCTATCAACGGGGACGGTAAACACGAGGTGATACGTGGGTGTCATGGTAAGACCTCTGCCGACCCCTTCTGGGAAAAAGGGACTATTTAACTGACTGTTCACTAACTATTTATTTATATAATTTCTCGTGTAAGTACTGCTAACGCCATACTCTATAACTAATAACTATGTAATTTTAAATAGCTGACTTGGTCAACCGATATAAATCGATTTACAGCGTGAAATAATACACTGATTATGACGAATGTAAACAATGCCAGGTACTG
The DNA here is from genome assembly GCA_949752805.1 of Deilephila elpenor. Classification (NCBI taxonomy): domain Eukaryota; kingdom Metazoa; phylum Arthropoda; class Insecta; order Lepidoptera; family Sphingidae; genus Deilephila; species Deilephila elpenor. Next base: position 869,792 of record OX457102.1, read on the forward strand.
TTTTGCCATCATTAAAACTGTTTGAAACTGTTCCGATAATCGTGCAATCATACAATCCAAGCACGGAGCCATTGAGGCCGTTAAACAATGAATATTTATTGGATATCTATATTCAATATTAATCAATAAGGTTTAATTTGTATTAATAAGTACGACAACGCATCTCCCATGATGTTGCAGATATATATGGGCGGCGGTGATTACATACCATCAAGTACCAGGTTCAGGAGCCATATACTCGTTTGCCTTCTATAATATACATACATACATATATAAACACACGCCATTTTCCCGGAAGGGGTAGGCAGAGGTTCCTTTGGTAACAACCAGGGCACCCACGTTTCGCCTTGTACAACTAGACCGAGGCACCGAAATAAATATTTGTGGATAACACAAATATATTGTTTTGGTGCGGGGATCGAACCCGTAACCTCACTTTTCACAGCCAACATAGAACCAACTGCGCCACGGAGGCTGTCAAATATCAGAAGTGTTGTACATTTTTATGGTGACCACTTATTATCATGAGCACCAGTAACAAAATTGCCTAAGAAAAAATATTTGAAGTTCATTTTAATTTAAATACTTTTATCGTCTCTTCTTAAAATAATTTTGAGCTACACAAGTCAACAATGGATGGTTGAAGATGACGCGTTCATTCATTTGCGAGGGCTCGTTAGAAAGTTACGTGGTTCGAGTGGCTTCTGCGGGAGACTCTGCGTAGACGCGAGGTGAGAACTACAGGGTGCTCCCAAAATTTATTTTTAATTCTATTTTTACATTGTTGATTTCGCACCCGTGTGGTCCTGAGACGGTTTCCCTGTGTCTACTATAGCTTTCTCCGTACTGTCATGTTAAAAAAATGTATAATAAATGTATTAATAACTCGGCTTTAGATTTACGTCAATATGAAACAACTACCAGACTTTTAGTTACACCTGCAAAAATAAAACGACAGAAAACGTATTCAACTTTGTGCAGTAGTTTTAGCTTGATATACACAAATACGGATTGACAAACAATACAAATTGTAGTTAAGATTGTTTTTGCTTCTATTGCTGTTCTTGGGATATTTATTTAATCCCCCATTTACAAACATCGCCTATCTACATTTTATACAAAAGTAAACCATCAGCGAGATATTCGTTCATAAACGCATCACCCTGTATGTTTCAAATAGGTAACAAGTTTGAATAAGCGTGTTTTGTCTCTTAATCTTTGTTAGCGGTAATCCGCGGGAGTGTACCCCCTCCCCTCTCGCCGCTCCTGCCCCCTTCACCCCCCTTCCTGTCACTTGCCACATCAAAGTATAGTAATGTCATTGTTAAGTCTCGTTGAGGTAACGTACTCCTGTTTGTTAACGCGATTTAATTTTGCCAATTATTGTGGTGGAAACCAATCTTGTGCTTGTCTGATTTTGCGTGGATTTCGTGGAATATTTTCCATTTTCAGTGTTGTAATTTAAATTGATAATTTGTATTTACTTTTCCAGTACTTTGTAATAGCATCTGTATGTAGTATGTGTAAAAACTTTTCTAGGAAGTAGACACGTCGAGTATTTAAAACTTATTAATATACAATTAGAAATAATCGTGATATTTGTATACACACACTTACTTACCGAACTGTAATTTTAATCGCTTATACATAAACTCCTTGAATGCTTACAATGCCCATTGACAATCCATAAAAGACCCCACAATATTTACCCTACCTTTAAGATTGCCAGATAAAAAATACCCGTGATTTATGGAGTTTTTTCCCGCCGATAAATAGTTGTCTTAGAGGCTACGAGGGCGGCGGTCCTCGTTTATTCCAAGGTGGATATTGCTTTTTCGCTGATAAAGATATGACGAATGAAGCCTAGGTGGGAGATATTTTATGGGCGTGTGAGTGGTAGATTTATTACGGCGGTTTTTTGTTGGTCAGTTTATTGTGCTTTTCAGAGGCTGTTGAGTGCGTGATGTGGCTTAACTTATTTTTATAATATTGTTTATATCACAGTTGTTTATTTGGAGGTGCATTATTATCGGAAAAAACCGCCAGAGAAGAAAATAAGCTTTAGACTGCTCTGACTAAAATCGGTTAAAAGCTGCCAAAGATATTGAGTATTTACGTATAAACTATAAACCGCCAGAGAAGAAAATAAGCTTTAGACTGCTTTGACTAAAATCAGTTAAAAGCTACCGAAGATATTGAGTATTTACGTGTCTAATAATTTTCTTATAAATCCCAATTTGTTTATAAATTCCAAACGCCTTCAAACAATGCTACATCAAAATCAGTGGAAAATGTAATTTAATCACGAAACCTTGTTTTTATCCCACAATTCATAACAATGAGAGAGACAATAGACACACCTCAGTTAATCGAAACGCATCCCTCACGAGACAAAACTCACACTTGCCTTACAAAAGCCACTTGATGCCCTCAATTAAATTCTTGACGTCGTGGATACACCTTTGATAGTGATGTGCATGCAATATATTGATATTTTGAAATTACAATTTAAGAATTAATTAATATTCTTAGAACAAAATTTTGTTTTTTACTGTATAATTTATGGATCGTTTGGAATTATTTGGAATCGATTATATTAACAATCTCTGAAGGAAATTTTGTTATTTTTAAATAAGGAAACGTTATGTCCCTATGAAAGAAAAAGACAATATGGACAGAATGGCAAAAAGTAAATTAACATTCGTGCTTTATCAGAAAGAATGGAAACTAAATGACCCGGGAAACCCAATAATGCATATAACAATGTTTGTTTATAAATTGATAATTATTAAGAGTCTGACATTAATTGATTTAATTTCCATTATTATTCATGTAAAAGATATCATGTTTTAATTGCTTCTAGTATCAGTTAAATTTACGGTATAGTGATAATTGGACAAAGTGAATTTCATTGAAGTATTTACATTGATTTTTAATGTTATCAAAGTAATATGCTATGCACGCGAGATATCACGACACTTTTTTTTCCATAACTCTTCATTTTGATTTAAAATATAATAAAAAGTATCGATAAACCCACACCATTTCGATCTACCTCTTAAAATTAAATTACACCTCGGCATCCCTCGGTAACTCCAAACAATAATCTTTAACATGCCACCCCGCCCCTCTTCGTGCCCCCCTAAGCCTTTTATGACGTGTTTGTCGCGACGTCTTGCCGAGTGTAGATAAGTCGATAATTACACGTTTTATCGACAATGTAACGGTGTTACACTGGCTCACGTGTATTTTGTATGACTGTATTTTATTTGCCGCCTCTTTGGACCAGTGCATGTATACGGTGAAACTATGAGGTCCTAGCTTCGAATTCCAAAAAACGTGTGGAAAAAACCACTCTGTGTGAATCTTTTAATTTGAAAAATCTCATACAAAATTGCCTGAATCGGAAAACAAACTCAGAGCCTCACGGTACCTACACAGCTTATGCAGCGTCCCAATAGACAATTGAGATCGTATTCCACTTCAAATTAACCCTAAATTGAAATATGTATCACTTTAAAGGACTTCATACAAACATAACCCTTCCTCAAAGGTGATATTGTGTAATTGGCCGGAGGTCGCACATACCCCACGATCTTAATTATTAGTAAGGTGCTTAAGGGTTTAATTTACGACGTGTTAATACGGGCCGATGTACGTCGCCGGCAATTATTTTGACCCAAAATTAAATTTACCTGAAGGGGTCCTTTCGACCCCATACGGGTTAAGCAATTGAGACAATTACGCCGACGGTGTGTTGAACATCTGTTATTGTTTTTGGATAAGTGGACTTTAAATTTAATATTTTAGTGATTATTACTGCGGGTGTTGTTTTGTTTTGACCAGGTTACGGGTTAAACCCGCAAGATAAGAGCAGAAAATTACGTTTATTTTTTATTTGTATCTCGAATATGTTATCTTATTAAGTTGTCTTGAATTTAATGTTTTAGAATATAATATTTCAGATAAGATTATTTGTTACTAAGGATATTATGTCGATATTTGTTTTTGTTTAGATATTGGTAGTGTGTACTCGAGTGAAATTTGCATTTGTTGAAAACTATGAACTATAAGGGGGAATTTTGAATTATTAATATACTTTTCAACAATTTATAATTATAGACAAACTTTCTATCAGAAAATAAAATAATATCATAATTTCAATTATGAAAAAGCTATCGTAAGATAATCTTAATAATAAATAAAAAATACTCGAAGTACTTATGTTCATTTATTTCGGTGCAATAACAACACATGGAAAAACGTGATCTAGTGAACTCTTTCAAAAGAAATCCACTGTTGAACATTGACAATAAATTCAATAAACACTTGAGATTTTCTTTCTTTCCTTTCTATATGAAAATCAATAGCGACCTGCAAGGGCAGACCTGCATCGAGCGACCATAAGGCCAATTAATGATTTTTAATTGTTCTATTTATTTTTAATCCGAGCGTAGCAGATCAGACGAAGGGTGATAAAATACACGATCTCCATGAAACTGAGCACGCTGCAGCCTAGAAAGAGGCCCGCCATACCACCTACAGCAACTGGAATTTAAAAAAAGACTAATTGGCTTAGTATGCCATTTTCTCCCCCAATATTTCAGGACGGTAGTAAACTCTGTTGACAGTGTAGTACAAAAAACTTTAATAGGCTTAGTATTCCATTTTCTCCCCCATTATTTCAGGACGGTAGTAAACTCTGTTGGCAGTGTAGTACAAGTGGTTCCTATGCTAACCCTCTTGGATAATGGAAAGAGCTTGAGTTTTCCTTATCCAACGTATAAAAATTTATTTTAGATATTTCTTATTTTTATTAACTCTTTTTAATTTTTTTATTTAATTTTGTTGCAAGTATGTGACGAGTGAACATGCATTTCGCACATGGTTTGTGGGAGTCGTAAACACGAAGATAAGAGTGTGATAGTATTTAACAATATACTTTCTCTAATCGCTCTGTGCCGTGCCTTGGGAGAGGCCTATGTCCAGCAGTGGACTGTAACGGGCTGATGCTGATGGTGATGACTTTCTCACATAAAATATCTATAAATTGTTTTTATAGGTATACTCGTAAACTCTTACCTAACACGTCGGTAAAACCAAAAATAATATCCCGGCGGTATCTCATGCGTGGGTATGTGACCATACCCCACTGTAGATTAGTGCCCAAAAACCATTCTTGTAGACTCTACAAATTAAAAATGTACGATGGATTGAGTATACATTAAAATATAATCCTTGGGTCATAGGTGTACGAAAATAAGACACATTTCTTTCACAACATCCAAACAGATCCACGAGGATCGCATACTTTCTACAATCTTGAACTGGTTGTCTGTGGTCTGCACTTCTACAAAAACGATTCTATATTCTATGGCTGCCTTTATTCGTTAATTTATTATTAATGTACACAATAAATATAACAATAGGTAAATACAAAACAACAACAAAGTACAAACGGTGGTTATAATGCACTAAGGCAATCTCTACCACACAACCATTGGATGGATTAATAAGAAGGATAAAGAAAAGGCAGTGTATGAGTGTACACGTACAGGGTATATCAAGACTGCAACCGAAAACGAAGCCAGATGATAGTTCAAGTGGTTACAGACATAATCCAACTAAAAATTTCATTAAAAAGGGGCAGTTTTTATTTTGTTATTACAAACAATAAATGCTCAAATAAATAACACTAATATCAATTTATATTTATTCCTAGTTGTACCTCAGATATTTAAAACATGAATCAACTTACATTTAGCTGTAGTACGTAGTTGACATCGTCACATAAGGAGACACAACCACAATCTATTTTCTTACCGCTCTTATACTTCAATTGGAAAAGCTCCGCTGAAGAAAAATAAGAAATAATCAAATTATATATTTATGCATATACTAAAATAGAAACAAATAGAAAATCAAAGATATGTGAAATTTGCTTACTGGAATGAACTGAGATTACACTGCTGGTAAATATTCGTATCCGCTTTAATGGAGAGTATCCATTGCCATGGGTACAACCCGCTATACTAACTTAAACAAGCTTGTGTCATATTAAGAACATTCTGTTTAGAGCTAAATTAAGTGGCGGAATGCAAAATATACGTTTTTTTCGACTCTATCTGTTATAACACGTGACGAAGTAAAAAAATACTGCACTGATTAAGTACATTAAATTTTATAAGTAGGTATGTATATAAATCTAAAGACAAAATCATATAATTTTTATATACAATAAAGGAATTGTACCTCCATGCTCTCCCAAGCATTTTAATCCTGCGGCGTCGCATATTTTTTCGTCGCCTGCGAAATAATTCATAGCAATGTCACTTGTCATTAACAATATCAATAACCTAACATATCATAAACTCCAATCAAATATTTCACTTTACATTAAAGCGCTTACGTACGGTTATTTTAATTTATCTACAAATATTATTTCCATAAAAATATGATGTTTATTTACAAAAATCATACAGGATTTAAGAAAAAACGTACCGATCCTCCTATAAAAGTGCGGTATGCAGTGACAATACTTTAAACAAAGTCGTATCCGACACTCCATGCGGCACATAGTATACGTGTATATAGAATTATGTTTTAAGTTGTTCTCGTGCGGAAACCTGCATCGGCGCTGACCAATACTCAACCTAAAACAAATACCTTGGTTAAACAAATTGCCTTTAATAAACTACAAGGCACTGAATTATTTCTTAACTAGTATTTCATCCGTCAAATGGCAAATAATGGTGTCTTTAGCATATAAGCTGTGCTAAATGAAAATTTTCTGGCTTGGAAATTATTAACTGTTTTGGAAAACAGCCCAATGATATTTATTATATGATATTACAACCTGCTATAGGCAAACGTAGTAATGCCCAAACGTAGTAATGCCCAAACAATAAATGTTTCTTTCTTTCTTTCTTTCTTTCTATCTTCTAAATTCATATACATATTTATATATATATATATATATTCTTTTTATTTTTTACTTTTTTTTTGTTTAAGTTCTATTATTATTCATTTATTTCTTTAGTTTTACAAAATATGTCTGCACACAATTGTAGTGATGACAGTGAAGAGTACTTTTCCGCATGTAGTGATGATAGTTTCGTTAGTGTTCCCTCACTTGCCGATACTCTCTCATGTCAGTTCTCTGATGTCCCTAGGAATTTTAACTTGGTCCATTTTAATGCCCAGAGTATTCCGGCCCATTTCCCTGATATGCTGGCTAGTTTTGACTGTACTCATATACACGCTATCCTTGTTTCAGAATCTTGGTTGAAACCTTGTCTTTCTTCCTCCGCTTACTCCCTCCCCGGATTCCACCTCGTCAGAAATGATCGCACGCCACGTGTTGGAGGCGGTGTTGCCATTTACCTTCGAACACAGTTTCGGTATTCTATCGTTAACGCGTCACCTCAACCTCCTTCACATAATGCTGGCGAGCACCTTTTCTTGGAGGTGGAATTCTCGCTTAAAAAACTCTTACTCGGTGTTTACTATTGTCCCTCCCGCCAAATTGATTACTTCGCTTCTATTGAAATTATTCTTGAAAATCTCGTTCCGTTGTACAGTCAAACCATAATCATGGGTGATTTCAATACCTGTCTACTCAAGAACGACCGTCGTTCCACCTCCCTTCTAAATTCTATCCAATCCTGCAATCTTTCGATTCTTCCTCTTTCAGCCACTCATCATTCTCCCAACCACATTCCTTCTCTCCTCGACCTTATCATTGTTTCCTCCCCAAGCCTCGTTGCTAAACATGGGCAATGTTCCGCCGACGCCTTTTCCTGTCATGATTTGATATACCTATCCTACTGCATTCGTCCTCCCAAAGCCTCACCCAAAATCCTTCTGCAACGGAATTTTCGCGGTATGAATCTTGATGATCTTCGCAGGGATGCCGGCAACATTGACTGGAGCTCGCTTCTTCATGCAGATAGTGTTGATACCAAAGTGCAAATTTTTACCAGCAGGATAACCGACCTTTTTGATAGGCATGCGCCTGTTAGGCCTATAAAGATTAAACACCTTCCCTCACCTTGGCTTACTGCTGATATAAAGGAGCTAATCTCTAAAAAAGCTTTGGCCAAGTCCAAATATAATCGCCGTCCCAATGAGTGTAACTGGCTGAAGTATGTAGCCATTCGGAATCACTGCAGTAAGGTGTGTAGCAATGCTCAACGCCGGCATATTCATAACGCAGTCGAAAATGGTGATCCAGCAAAGGTCTGGAAGTTTCTGAAAACATTGGGAGTGGGTAAATCACAACAAGTTTCTATTCCTAAATCTTTAGATCTAAATTCTCTTAACCTTCATTTCTCTTCTCCGCCCTACTTCGATAGGACGACTAAAGATAACACTATTAAGCATCTCTCCACCCTTAAAACTCCCGTTTATTCTGCTCTTGTCTTTAAACAATTTGCCACTTGTGATGTTAAGAAGACAATTCATCTCATCTCATCCAATGCTGTGGGAAGTGACTGTGTCAGCCGTAACATGATTCTTCCTATTTTAGACGAAACCCTTCCTATAATTTCGCACATCCTAAACCATTCCATCTCCACAGGCATCTTTCCAACCATTTGGAAAGAAGCCCATATTATTCCAATTCCCAAAAAATCCAATGCCACATTGCTTTCCGAATTCCGACCCATTTCCATACTCCCTTTCCTTTCTAAAGTCCTAGAACGTCTAATCCATTCTCAACTTCATGATTTCCTTTCCAAAAATAAACTCTTCAATCCTCTCCAATCAGGGTTTCGTCCTGGTCATAGCACAACTTCCACTCTTATTCATGTTACGGATGGCATCAGATCAGGCATGGAGGAAGGCAAGCTGACTGTCCTTGCTTTGCTGGACTTCAGCAATGCTTTTAACTCCGTCGATTTTGACGTGTTACTCTGCATGCTACGTTCTCTTAACATATCTCCAATGGCAGTTGATTGGTTTCATAGTTACCTGTATGGACGCCGGCAACGCATCAGTGTGGAGGAAACCTTTTCCTCCTGGTGCCCCGTATCTGCTGGCGTACCTCAGGGCGGCGTGCTATCTCCTCTTCTCTTCGCTGTATTCATTAACTCCATAACTAATCAACTTCACTCCTCCTACCACCTCTACGCGGATGATCTCCAGATTTACGCTCAAGCTCCTACGGATAAGATATTCGACGTGATTGGGACAATTAACTCTGATATTCAACACATCTGTCAATGGAGTAAAGCTCATGGCTTGAAGATTAATCCATCAAAAACTCAGGTCATTGTTGTCGGCAGCCCCAGGATGACCTCGAAGCTAGATTGGACTAAACTTCCTCCTGTCTTTTGTGATGGTATAACCATCCCATATAACGACTCCGTTCGCAATCTAGGTCTATATATTGACAAGTCCTTCACCTGGGGTCCTCAGCTTCGAGAATTAAGTCGAAAGATGTTTGCCTCAGCAAGGTCCTTGCGAAGGTTACGCGATTTTCTACCGGTTGTCACGAAAATTTCGCTTGCTCAAACACTCCTACTCCCCATCCTTGATTATGCCGATGTCAGCTATCTTGATCTCACCGAAGACCAACTTAATAAACTTGAGCGTCTCCAAAATCTATGCATAAGGTTCATATTTGGTTTACGCAAATTTGACCATGTTTCTGAATTTCGTGTTAAGCTCAAGTGGTTACCCATACGGCTTCGTCGGAATGCTCACACTCTTTCACTCTTATATAATATATTGTTTAATCCTCTCACCCCTTCTTATCTAAAAGATCGTTTTGTATTTCTCCATAATTCCCATGAAAGATCCCTGAGGTCATCGGAGAATCTGAAATTGAGAATGCCCGTACACACCACGACATTTATGGACAAGTCATTCTCCGTACAAGCTGTTCGATTGTGGAACTCTCTTCCAGATGTCGTAAGACGGGCTCGAACACTATCGTCATTCAAATTACAAGTCAAGGAGCACTATCTCTCTCACTGAACTCACATATTGCTGTGCTTTTACTATTCCTTTAACATTTATTATGTATATATCTATGTATATATAATATATTATGTATATATACATATGTAATATGTATGTTTGTTGTATGAGTTTATATTTGTATTTTATTTTATTGTTTCTTTATCTATTTATATTTATGTCACTATACACCCTAGACTGCCCTTTCTCTCTCCTTTCTTCTATGTCCATCCCAAGGTTGCCTGGAAGAGATTGCCTTGTGCAATAAGGCCGCCGATTGTACTTATTGCTTAGTTTTGTTATTATCTGTGTCTTTTTTCCGTGGTGTACAATAAAGAATATATAAATAAATAAATAAATAAATAAATTCAATGATAGAATAGCATAGTAATTGGAAGTTGTAATAATATTAACTGACAGAGGTTCTTCTCAATCCTTCTTTTGATTGTAGAGAAGGCCCGTGCCCTGCAGTGGGACGTACAGAACAATACGAAACGTACGACATAGAACTGACAATGGCACTTCAATTGCTAGAAAATGAACTCCTCTAATTTGCTTATCCCGTCCTATTCATTCGATATTCTTTAACATCGGAAACGTCTTAAGTGTTTGAGAACTGCGATTGGGACTGGTCGGCATTGAGCTACTTATTTATTTTATCATGTGATGTATATGACGTATACTATATTTATGTAGTATACATCTGTAAAAAGCATATAAAAGCTTACTTCACTGCGTCAGGCGCCGTGTACACAGTCACAGCAGTAACATACAGCTTCAGATAAAAACCCAGTTCTGAGTGTTGGTGTTTAGTAGAAATATCCGGTACTTCTAGAGGACCGTGAATATATACCTACAACATATTGTTAGCAACTTGAGAAGAACTAAAAACTTAAATGATTGTACATTATATGAAGCAGTAAGCACGAACTGGCAGAGGGTAAATTGTAGTGTAATTCTTGTACGTAAACAAGTATAAAACTTAAATGTGATTCCGGGCTGTATGTCGCTATATTAAAATCCCTCAATGTTTCTGATATATTCACGATATACTTGACATATTTACACATATTAGAGTGACGAAAATATCAAAATAACGAGCAAATGTGATGTAGCAAAAAATACTAACTTACATCGTATCCTGAAGAGAAGTTGATAACTTGAGCGAAGACCTCTCCATCCAGCGGGTGAATGAACAACGTGTTGTTGAAATCTTTGATGATGTCCCATCTGTTAGCCGCCCTGTATCTGAACCATTAACATACAACAAAGTCATGTAGGCAACACCATGTAGGCACATACATAATGTTTAAATACTATAAATATACCCAACAGTTACATACATAGTCCTGACCCCACACTAAGATCGAGTCTTGTGTCGTGTGTATCAGGAACTTTGAGAGACTTTTCGGTCTCACAAACACCCAGGCCCGAAACAAATACTTTCAGTTCACACAAACATTTGTCTCGGTGCGGGGATCGAACCCGAGGCCTTTCATTTCACAACCAGCGTCTAACCAACTGCACCACGGTGGCTGTCATTGCATTGCTGTCATAATACACTTATTACTATGTTTACTTCGTCTAATCTTGTAGGCTTGCAACAAATAAAATACTGGACTGATGTAGATGTTCAAGCTCATGATTATTATCAATTACAAATTATAAGACTTTAAAGACTGCGTCGGTGGCGTAGTTGTATTACGGTACAGTTACAAAGCTGAGGTCTCGGGTTCGAGTCCCGGGTCGGGCAAATTGATATTTGATTTTTCTATTCATTATCAGCCCGGAGTCAGGAATTTGTGCCCGATATGGCGATAGGCTCGCCCCCTATCACATCGTGGGACGGAACATACAAGGCGAAATGTGGGTGTCCTGGTGGCGCCTCTGCCTACTCCTTCGGGGATAAAGGCGTGAGTTTATGTATGTATGTATGTTAAAGCCTAAAAATGTTTGATACTTACTCAGGTGAGTTATAAACAGCAGCCTTAGTGTTAACCGCATAGCACAACCCCATTTCAGTAATCGTTGGTATTAAATTTAGGACAACGCCAACCACCCCTATAGTAAGGCTGGGTTTGAAGGAAACTGATAGATTGACTAACAGTTCCATGTAGTCTTCTGGCGGTATCCCGGTGTATTGCGGGGTGAGGTGCAAGGTCTCGTAAGTAGCGTTGGATATAAACCTTAGGAAGGCTTTTAGTTTCTCTTTGTCTTGTTCTGGAGAATTCCTGCAAATTTGATTGTAGTCAAAAATGTTTCACAGGAAAATTAGATGTTAGAATGAATGGATAATAATGTGGCTTAAATAAATATATGTTTTAATAATATAGTAACCCAAAAGGGTATGTATGTAGACGTTATCAACATTAAAAGTTATTAAGCTCTTATTGCGATTACAGTCCATTTTTAAATTTATTATGAATTTTTAATCAACTAGCAAATAATCACGTTTAACATTCTACTTACTCCGCATAAGCCGCTAATTTCTTTTCATCTAATTTGACCATGGTACAAAGAGTAACACTAGGGAAGGTTGTGTTCCAGGCGAACATGTCTCGGTCCATGGAAATGACAGTGGGAGAGGATTGGTACCGAACCCACGTGGTTTTAGACAGGTAGACAGATCCGAAGACCGAGAGGCCGACGACGATGAGCCAAAGAATCCTGTGAATAGAATAGTTTTGTAAGATATTAAGGAGCAAAGTTAATAATGATCGAGGAAATTAGTCTTTTAAATTTTATAAAAGTTAAATCAGTTTTTAATTATCTTGGTCAGAATTATAGAAAAAAAAACAGTTATTAATACAACCACCATCACAAACTTTAAATTGCTGACAATAGAAAGAGACGATCATGATTATCAGAACGGCACTTCCATTATGCGCAGTCTAGTCACTTTGGTGTCGAAGTAAAAATAAAATCTAGTGTATTAGCCTTAACCCATATATCAATATATACAAACAATATATATATACAAACAATATGTCAAGTTTACTTACACTTCTAAAGGGTGTCTTCCACGTGCTACCAAATGGTTAAGTCCATGAATGGATGAGGTTTCGAAAAATAGCCTCAAATAAGCCTTTGCCTTTTTGATTATGACTTCTCTAACACTCTCGTTCTTCACTTTCATCGGCCGTCGCTTCGGAATTCGATTAATGTCTTCTTCAATTATTTGCGTTTGAAATTTGCGCTCACTGAACATTGTGGATATTTTTTATTAAAATTTAATTATATAAAGTCAATGCGATTACTACTGATGCCAAATAAAATATATTACTTTTGAAGTAAAATGATTCCTAAGCGTCGCTACTTTATCACAAATTGATTAATATTTAAATTTTTAAATAGCGTTTTTATTCATTTCAGGTAACATACCAGGAGATCGACCGAATTCAAGTAAGTCTAACTTAAAAATAATAAAGTGTCAATATAAATCACATCATATCGACAAAAAATAAAAGCTTGGCTGAACACAAAAATCTAATAAATTGTCCAATCGTCGTACATAATGGCAATAATTGGTTTCATGTCACAAAGTCATTTAGTTGGTAATGATATAATAATATCGGCGGACAAATGTATTCGTGCATTTAATGAGTGTTACTGACACAGTTCGTTCAGTAGTCCAAGTTAACTCTGAACTATGTTTTTCTATCGTATTTTTATTTAGTGATTGTCTAGGAGGCCTAACAATCGTTATCCTCTACCTACTTTTCTTACTTCCTTTATTTACCTATATCAATAAGTCACAGCAACGCAACCTTTAGACGTGAGACGGGTTTATGTGGGGAAGCAATCAAAATCCATTAGATAAGCAATTTATTAGAATGCCGAAATGACAAAAAAATACATTGTTGCGTCCATAGTGCTACCACATCAGTAACTGGCAGTTAACATGGTAGCTTAATTTATCAGATTGTTTGGTGGACACCCATCACTGAGCTTCGAGAAATCTTCAGCCATTTCGGCCATGAGTTCTGCGCGTTATCATTATTACCATTTAATCTACTGCTGAACCTTAACCTCCCAAAAAAATCACACAGAAACTTGTTGGAAATTGCCTGCATCCAGCGCCTTATTACAATCCTCATTAGGTTTTTCGTCCAGCTTTTATATGGGCGTCCAACACTGCCTTTGCCGGTCTAATCTAATTCGTACATATCCACGATTTCAATCTTGCCTTACTAACACCCAGGCACTGTGTACCGGGTCTCACAGTTGATGTTAATGGGCTTCCACTCCGATTGGCAGATAACATTCACGGTGAGCATTTTATCATAACAACTCTACTATGAATTTATAATGAATTTTCAAATTAGTTTTATTTGGTTGATTTCATATTTTCCACTTTCATGTGAGTAGGTAATGAAAGAATTATGCAATCAAATTGAACTAATAAATAAATTACCCAACTACGACACAGTATGACGAATCGATATTACGAGTCCATCTGTCATGTAGGTTTTCAGATTGTACTAAGAAATAATGGATCCGCAAATGACTACAAAAATATTTGTCCGATGCGATAATTGAAAACGTTCACTTATTTTACAAACGGCTTCCCAATTAAAACTGCATAGTAGTATATGGCAGGTATTTTTATGCAAATATTCCTGAACAAACTCCAATTTCATCTAACTAATTGGAAACGGAATCGTTTTTGATTACAGTAATATCAACAAAATTCTTCTGAATCTTCTTTGATCTAAGAAATTTTCCTTTAATTAAAATAGTTACAAATCGTCATTTTCTGAAAAGCTCATCTATCTACACATCATAACGCAAATTAATCGCCATTAATAAGTCACACGCACTGGTACAGTCATCAGAAAAATTCGTCGACTACACGTGACATCGTAGAGATAAATGGTACTCCACAATTTTCCTTTTAATTTTTTGTTTGGAACACTTGACACTGGCAGAAATGCGAGGTGGTAATAACGCAAAGGGCCTAAAAATAAGAACTGCAATGAACTGAGATAAATCGAGGAGCGGACAGACTCTATCATGGTAAAGTTGGACTGTCTGTGCCGGACGTTGAGAATTAATAAAAAATATTATAATGGGTATAATGAGGCAGTATATTATATCTATCCACACATCACAAAGCAAATTAATCACCACATTACTTATATACACAGTATTAAAATCTGCAGTGTTCAAAGTTACACATAATGACAGTTGGCAGTAGAGAAATCATACGGCTCTACACCTGCCAGCCCATCGTTGAGATACATGGTAGAGCGGACTGACTCTATCGTGGTAGAGTTGGTGTTTATATCGAAATTTGGAACTTGATAAATATGTACTGTAATTATTGTAATTTATTTATTTATCACCTTAAATATAACACTATAACAGCTTAAAGTAAGGCGGCATTTTACCTACTATACTAATGCAATACAATGGTATTGATATTGTCATTTAAGCTTATCAAGAAACAGGTATTATTTTGCATTTCGTTTAACTATTTTTGAGAAAAGTTAAGTCAAAGAACGCAAGTACGGTGACCTTGATGTGATTACTTAAGTTTTTATATTTACTTACAAACCAGCCCAAATCTCACAATAAGGAAAAACACCCAACTTATTACAGCTGTAAAAACCAAACGCACCGTCTCAAATATACATTCAAAAAGAATCATAAATTCTCGTTAAGGTGTAACAGCCTTAACACAGACGGGAAGGGGACGCCTCTCGAGTCTAATAATTTCCGCGGTGTCATGTTGCCGTGAAATAAATGAAGTGAAGAAAATAGATTTCATTTAAAAATCACGGCGTACCATTATTTTCCCCGAGCTTCCCCTAATTAATTTCTTGTCACCGTCCGGATCGGCTGTTGTGCCGGTGACAGCCGCTTAGAGAGAGACCGCGTGATTCTGTTTTTTACGAGTGCGAAAGAGATGGGTATAGAAAGGTGAGTGCGCTCCATTACCATCTTTTAGTACTTAGCGACAGCAGATACGAAGTTAGCTCCTGTCGGACTCTCTTCGCCTGGTACTTTGCCTGTTTAATGACCGCGGTAAAACTTCCGTGAAATTTCTTTTTCAATCATTTCCAAATAAAGCGATGCCCTTGCTGTTTTGATCTGAACTTGATTATAATATTTTAAATACCCATAAAATTCTATTAAAATAATTTTGTTTGTTCCATATTTTCGATTAATTGGTATGATACCTGAAGATAAGTAATACACTTATATGGCCGAATGAGAAAAACAATAGCAAATTGGTGAGTAGGTTATTGGAAAGAAATGGCGATTGCTGAGACAGTATTCAGAGGGTTCAAACTTTAGGGCACACCTCTTTCCTCGGAGTCATTTATAATTTGTTTGTTATAGTTATTTGCCTTTTACCCCATACTTAAGTGGTGAAGGAAAACATCGTAAGAATACCAATGATTACTGGCACTGTGACTAACAAGAATTTGTATAACGTGTTAAATCCGCACAACCACACTAGGCCGGCGCGGCGTCGTATTACAAATAAAAGTTTTTTTACTTTATGAGTTAGAATTATTATCATTAGTAGTATGAAAAAGACAAACACAGACGGCTCAATAGATCTACACACACAAAAGTTCTGTTAAACAAAGAAGCGTCTTTTGAAAGATTTAGCAAAACAGCTTCACCTATTAATAAGCAACGTTGATGGCCCCGCAAAGGGCGTGTACATACGAAAGTTACACAATTAAACGAGTCTAATTTTCTTGTACGAGTTACATTCGAGATGCTCGCACTGTATTTACAGAGAGTTACGTGTAAATATTGCCGGCGGGCTGAGGTAGAAATCTTTAAAGCTGCTGTGCAGTGGAAATGGACTGTCGATGTTCACAATTTTATTGAATAATGGATGACGAATCTTGAAAGGCTTGGTAAGGTGTAATTAATGGTTTCTTAGATTTACGCGAATGTTACACATTGAAATAAAACTATATTTTACGGATTTTATCGCGATTTGGTTTAATTTTTACATTTTTTAACTTCCTGACGTTTCGACTCCATATTTAAGCCATGGTTTTTTATTTTATATTTATTGGAAAACCAACAGCTTACATACAACACAATAGGTAATAAAAAGAGTAAGAAATAGATAGCCAATTACAGTTCCAGTTGCCATAACAAAAGTGGTAGTGTCCTCATGCTTGTTTCAAACAGTAGCAACACTTTAGAACTTATAATAACTACGCACTGCATAATATTGTACTGCGCTCATCACCCCATAAAGCATTGAGTCTTATATTTGTCTCTGTATCTTCAGTCATAGGAAGTCTGTTAGTGAGGATAAGCCACCCGCAAGGATTTTCAAAATAGCCCAATTGGAATCAGCCTGTATCCAACGACTTCTCACTTCCTAAGTCGTACTCCTAGTTAAGGTTGTCTGTAAGAAATCGCCTAGAGCGATAAGACCGCCATCTGTACTTTTTTTTTGTTAATCTGTAATATCTTTAAGTGTTTTTTTTTCCTTTTTTTATGTGCAGTTAAGAATAAAATAAATAAATAAATAAATAATAAATAATCGCTGTAATTTCTTTCAAATCCGAACACAATATTGCTTATAAACAGTTCTTTGGCTGCAGAAGTAGCCAATGCAGTGTATGGCCAAAAAGACCAAAAGAGACGTTATAATAAAACAATTGAATAACAAAGTCCATCTCCACCCTAGCAAAACCGAACACAGCCACTTAATTTGAATATTTAGCACAACGGAGTGCTTAATAAAACATCCAGTTTGATTTACATTCTAACAAATCCGTACCTTTTGCGCTTTATTTAGTGTAAACACGCCCACGCCGTGTTACCTACCGCCATCTTGAATCCGTAGCCCATTTAAATTTTGCGTTTAATTTACTAAGTTAAAATAATTCCGAGTGTGCTCTTCATTAACATACCTTTACAATTCTGTGTGGGTTTATTTCAATTTGTTTCTGTCTGTCTATATTAGTCGATATACGTGGTATTGCTCAGTAAGGTCCTCAAATGATCTAAGGTGGTTTGGACTTAGTTTACCACGCTGACCTAACGCGCATTGCAAGGTTTATACCTGAGTATATACCAAACGTTTCAAATTTTAATGACCATCTAATATGATATACATAAACTCATGTTAATATCCTCGAAAAGGTAAATAGCAATTACGCTAGTATCACCAAACTTACTAGTTATTATACCATAAGTGTTAGGGGCCGATTCTATCACCGTGCACAAACAATTTCCACTCCCGGGCAATTCGAAACCACGGCCCCACCATTTACAATGCAAAAGCGTCATCTTTAGACCAGTAAATTACCTTAAAAAGTGGTGATATAATATTTACTGAACATCGCTGTCTCGAAAACCCCAATGTTATTTATGAAACTCCGCATCAAAAGCAAGGGAAAGCCGAGAGGTATACGGCGGAACGCTGTCCACGGCGCTGACGAGCCAGACCAATAAAGGTGGGTTGAAAAAATAAAATACGCAGACAGAAAAATGGGACGCTTCACGCTGCCCAATAGATGCACTTTTCTAGAGGCTAGTGCGGACTAAATGTCGATAGATTTCTTCGATATTAAAGAAAAGTACTTACTACATTTAGTAAATACTTTTGAAGTTGTAATAGATTTTGAAACATATAAATAGCTACTGTCTTTTGTGGTTACAAAAAAATAGGACAAAAATGCAAGGTTTGTTGTTAGTCAAGGATCTGCGGTGGCCAGGACTTAAGAATAAAAGAATGAAATTCTTTTGAGAATAAGAATTCTACTAACCATACAAACCTTGATTTTCTTGACAATTGTGTTGGCCTTAGTGAACTGGCTTATTCACCTCCTTAAGTAACAATTGTTAATATACGTCATATTAAAATGGCATGGCATAGTTTTATTTTTTTATTAATTCTGTACACCACCAAAATATCGACAACGATTTAAAACGATCACATTGATTAATTTATCGACGTGGTAACTAAATATTACAAACTATTTGCATTTAAGGTAAAAATAGATCATGAATATCCTTTTAAATAGATCATGAATTGTCGATATCGAAAACAGATGTCGATATTAATGCTACGTCACTAGCTACACGAGGTAATGAACTGGGCTTATATTCGCCCTCTGCGCGCGTTGATTGATCATGACGAATGACCGCCAAAACAGGTGTGATTTGCTCACGTTCTTCGGTGTTAATTACTTTTGTAGCAACTTCATTCGTGCTTGCAGGCCTATTATCTGTATCAGCCCATATACGTCCCACTGCAGGGCACGAGCCTCCTCTACATTCGAGAGTACAATTGAGAGTGGTTAGGCCATATAGTCCACCACGCTGGCCTAGTGTGGGTTGGCGGACTTTACATACCATAGAAATTATTTCAAATCGCGATGGTATGCAGGTTTTCTCACGATATTCTCCTTCACCGTTATAGTGCGTGGTGATTGATTATATATCAATACATACATGACTCCGAAAATTCAGAGGTGTGCCCTGGGATTTGAACCCGTGACCACCGTGAACAAGTTGGCAGTCGCGTCTGGTCCGTTTACGAACAAGCCACCACTCACAGGCCTATTATCTGATATCAGTAAATACTTTGATGGTAGAAGTAAACCACCACCAATATACATACTTAATACATAAACCTGCGCTTTTTATACCAATTCAGCAAACTGGATATATTTTGCACGCCTACTACGTAATCCAATTCTTATTTATCGCTCCTTAGTTATTGCTCGATCAACAAATATCTAACACGTAGTAATAATCCATTATTAAAAAAACTATATTTTACTATGATCATGACATTACGTTTTAGTTTTCCTTTAAAATACGTCCGTCAAACGTTTACCAAAAACTTAAGTCACAAAATTCATTTTAACTCACATTTGGACTGAGCAGGTCACAATATATGAGAACCATGAGTTTTATTCTAGTTTTTGAACTAGTCAACTTTTTTGTTTATGTAATCCATACCCTATTCTACATACAACATTATACACAAAATTACGAAACAAAACAATCAAAGCAATATCCTTGTAAATATCATTAAAGCGTAGCGTGTAGGTGGGCCCGACACAAAAGCGACGTGGGGCGCAATAAAACGCAAATCGTTTGCTAGGTAGCACGTCCTAATAAAAATTCCTGCAAATCAATACGTTCTCTTTTACGCTTTTTGTATTGTATTTTATTTTGTTATTCGCCTCCGCTTCGTGTTAAAGGGACAATTCCGGGATCTAGCGATAGTATACAGCGATAAAATAGTCTTGGTATTTGTAAAACTGCGTACATTTTTCACAAAATATATAGAGTTTTTATTTTATATACTATGAAAGTAAACAATATTATCATATTGTTATATATAATTTTTTCGACTTATCCCTGCTGCTGCTGAGTTCCGTCATCGTACAACGCGGCAAGCGTCCTTGAACACCACTTACATCATCTCGGAGGTTGGAAATCCACCATAATACGTTTCTCCCGACATTTTCATCCAAGTACTACAAATCTGCGTAACCAATTGCCAACAACGGCATTAACCCGGATTAAGGAATTTGTGCCCAATATAGGATCGCCCCCTATCACATCATGGAACGGAACATACAAGGTGAAATGTGGGTGTCCTGGTGGCGCCTCTGCCTACCCCTTCTGGGATAAAGGCGTGACTTTATGCATGTATGAAAAAAATATGTGAAAACGATCAAAACTATTAAATCCACCAACAGAAGCAACAGTAAGTAGAATACACGTTGGATTCCGTGTTCCATCATTGCCATTTGCATGTCTTTGTGTACGTATGTGTGCACACAGATTGACGCCGAGTTAAATGCCGTGGGGTTCGGTACAAACGTTTAGCGAAGTATTTATTGGCACGGACGACGATTGGGAAAAATTCCAATAAGTCGACATCGCTGGCGTTTTGTACGAAAGAATAATGTTTAATTTGTACAATGAGGACGGCATGGGAGATTTATGCGAGCTTTTTGTGTTTCATTAGAAAAAAACGCGTCGAATTTTGTTTTATAAGATATTTATTGAGAAGAAACGAATTGTTTGTGATTGTATAGTTGGAAACATGTTTTATGTATGAGTCACTGAAACGCAGGAAATTGAAAAAATGTTGCGGCAATTTATACAGTGGCAAACCATTAATTTGTAACAAAAAAGTGAAATAAATAGACTAATAAAATTAAAACCTTATAAATATTTTACATTAAGATCTAGATACCGTAACATGAGTTTATATGACAAAGTCCCCCTAGCTAGCCAGCGTAAGGCACTATGAACTAAGCCCTAATTGAATCTTGATTATAAAGGAGAGATATCATTGAAATCCGCGAGAGACAACCACCACGCAATGTTGATGATACTCTATTTGAATTCCAATACACTTACTATAGTGTACTTCATATTCCTTCCAGCATTCCTTTATTTTACTTGTTTATCATAACCAAAATTATGAGATTAGGGTAATATAAATACATCTGCTATGTAATTCGCAGTTATCGCAATAATAAATAAATACACCCAACAGTCACATACATAGTCCTGCCTCACACTAAGATCGAGTCTTGTGTCGTGGGTATCAGGAACTACGAGAGGCTTTTCGGTCTCACAAACACCCAGACTCTTACCGTTGGAAGCTCTATTCAGACTACACTACATATACCATCATGCTATCAGATACATTGTAGTCACTTCATGTCAGTATAAAACAGAACATAACTCTTGAAATCGAACCCGAAACCTCACATTTTACAACCCGTACACTGTCACTAGATCATTACCAAACAAAAATTATTTAGGCCAAAACAATAAGGGAAGTTATACAAAAAGCGTCATTACCGTCATTCCCGTCATTTCACTTAAGGGATGACAGAGGATAGTTCCACTGACACATGTCACCTGATCGCTTGCGTGTAATCCGCTCTTGATAAGGGATAGGAAAAACTATCGGAGAGGAACTAGATTAAAGGATCTTTAAAATAATGACAAAAACAGTGACCGGTACTGACCGGTCTACTAAGACCGGCTGGGAAGTTGGCTTTTTCGAACATTTTTTAATGGCATGGACTCCAATGTGATGGATACATGAATACATGGATGGATACGTTACACGGTAAGTGCAGTGTTATTCAAATATCCAGCAGCGATAAATTATTATATGTGGCCGGTTGAGGCATTTGTGTCGACTTGGTCGACGGACACATACACGTTAACCCCAATATGACCCACTTACACACAGGTTGCTTACCCAATATGACCACCAGCTTTTAGCTTCCTGGCAATGATTTGCCTGAAATATAGATGAGTAGAAAATATAAAATAAACCTACCATTCCACCCGTTTTGGCAAGAAGCGTGATAGTGGCAGACAGACGTGCAGATTACGTGATTATCTGCAGTGTTGTAAAAAGTAAGAGGGCTCCCAGCTCACCTCAGCGAAAATGCAATTAGATTTGTCTCGGGAGAGTAACGCGACCGCGTCTACACCAGGAGCTGAGACTTTAATACTGCTCCTACATAACATTGCCAATATTGAAATAAAACATTTTTAGATTTTATTAATTCTTGACGTTTCGATTGCTTTACAGGTTTCGTGCTCACGAGGCAGACTGAGGTATTAGTCATCCGCTCAGTGACTGTTACAATTTAACTACCCTTAATTTACAATTATTAAATAAAATCTGCAAAAATATGATACAAAATTAAACCAAATACGCGATAAAATACGTAAAAATAGTTTTATTTCAATGTGTAACATTCGCGTAAATCAAAGTAACCATTATTATCAATATTCTCCATCCATTGTTTAGATATTTTTCTTTATAACTAGTAGTCATTCTTGAAAACAAATATTGGGCTAATTGTAAAACGATAGTAAAAATTTGTATTAAAAATATCTTGAAAGCGTGCCCAAAGGTGAACTTAATATTACGACGAGCTTATTATATTTTACCGAGGTTATGTTTATCCACTAAGTGATGGTGAACAAGCTTGTCACCCCGTCGGACAAGAATAACACTCCCAATCCTACGACCATATTTAATTTTACAAACCAAAAATCTCAGAGTAAGAACTTTCGGTCTTCATGTTATCATTAGAGCTATTTTTCAATATCTCTTTATTTCGGACTAATGTACTAGTTTCCGCCTATGCTTATTTAAGGCTTATTAAAAATAACATTATATCACACGCTAATTTTATAATTTCCCTGCACAAAAACACACAAAAAACACCATACAAAACAGGGCATAAGCTCTCGTTCTACAAAGCCCCCATCTGATTTCCATATAAATTGTAGCTAACTCACGTGGCATCTCTTACTTTTAACTGCTGTAACCGCACTCTGGCGGCCGAGCCACCCCCTTCAACCCCTCCCTATGTACCCCCAAAACCAGTAAAAACTGCAATTAATACCCTTGTATTCAGTACCTTTTGTGTAGTTCTTTCTGTTTTATGAAATAATTAACGTGAAATAACGATATTTAACGTTTACATTGTACTCGTAATACGCTATATTGTAGTAGTATAAATAAATTCAACAATCACATGTCAAGTCTTTGTAGAAGTATTTGTTTCGAAATCAAACCCACAGCATCTCGTATCACAGCCTATTTACCAATAACTTCATGGAAGCTCTCAAAATAATGAGAGTAGTTAAGTTATGAGATAGAGAATGAGTTTCCATATTTGTAAGTTTTGAAGTTCATTATTAAGTTAGACATTGCATAATTTATTGGTGCAGGAAGACTCCAAGGTATGCAGGTTTTCCTTACGATTTTATTTATTTTATTTTTATCATACTTTATACAATTATGTGGAAAAGCATATTTTCTTTTAATTAATATAATTAATTGGCAATAATTAAATAAATAAGAGAATTCAATATGCCAGAAGTAGTACTGAATTAGAATTTTCAATTTACGTGTCACGTAGTAAATAATATAATTGCACGCAAAGATATTGTATAAGTAAGAAGCAAACGTACAAAAACAAAATTCCAAATCACAAACACAATCAGACTACCATAACATTATCCATTAGATCCGCGGAATTGTCCACATCCATCACATATCCGAATGTCGCGGGGAGATGGGGGAGACGATAGGGGGAGAAAGAGGGGCAGTTGGGGAGGTAGCGGACACATCCTCGACTTAGTGGACAGTGTAATTCAATTTGGCAAATAAGATTTCCTGTCTAGTTACCTGCACCGACGCCCTTTCATATCGAGATATGTTATACGGGACTGTTTTGTTATGACGGCCAACGTTGGCGCCAATGTTTGGGCCAATGTTGGATATTTTTATTTCTCAAACTTTGTATTATTTATAAAAAATGTATTTAATTCATGTTACATTATAGAGTGCTTTAATGCTTCATTTTGTTTGTACTCAAAACCCTGTTATTAAGTAGTCCCAGCTTATTTTTGAGAGATTTTGATTAAATCTTGTTCACAATCTAATTACTCGTATATCTGTATCAGCCCATGATCATTCACTGCTGAGCGCTGTCACCTCTACTACCCATAATTAGATTCAGAGAGTTTAGTGTTTAGTCCACCACGCTGGCCTAGTACGGGTTTATAAATAATTTATTCTTAATAACTATTTGTTATCAAGGCATGCTTAAAAAAAAAGTGAAAAAAACGTTTTCTAGTCAAATATATCAACAAACTATCCGCCAAATGTTTGCCAAACATTGGCTGGGACGGAATTAGATTGGGACAAGTGGGGTCAAACGAGACCGCGGCGAAATGGACGATGACAATGTCGCCAATATGAAATTACATCCGACTCGCTTACGTGGAAATGTATTAAGAAAGCACAAAGGAAACTTTGCCCTTTTAAATACAGTTTTTATATCTGTATTTGCTTTCTTTTGAGGTATTCGTAGTACAGTAAAACAATTTAATTTGTTGGGTACTTTCAGTTTATTCTTGCCTCATAGGCTTTGTGGTGAATATGGCTATGAATTTTAGGTTCTGAGTTTCATGCCCAGGTTGGCAGGCCACTTTGTGGGTGTATTTCGGTTTTAATAATTACATTTTATTATTATTTGCTTTAAACTAGTATTCACACTCGGCAGTCGTCATAGCAGTAGGCTCACCTCTTATCATATTATCAAATATGGCATATACAATATACATAATATATTTGGGAGGTAAATAAGTTTGGAAAACTTAAGGTGGCACTCGTGTTGCTTCTGTCTACCTTGCCATGAACTGGTAGATAAATAATAATGAATAAATACACTCAACAGTCGCATACATAGACCTGGCCTCACACTGGCACATGCGTCATACTCGTGAACGAGTGCTGCTTGTGTGGACTGGTCTGCTCGACTTGCTTATAATGATAACTTTTAATTGCTTTAAAACTATTACTACTATTCATTGCTTTGGTGAAGCAGTGCACTGATTCCGCGTTCTGGGTGACTTTACTTACCTAACTCAACCGTACAAAATCACTTGACCAATAACACTATTCATCATTATTCTTCTAAATTATCTATGAACTGCTCTGAATTTAACTGCGCTGCAACCTCTGTATAATTATTGTATTGTAAACTTGTTTTAAAAAGAGCAACGCTAGAGTTTCTTGCCCGTTCTTCTCTGGCGAAAACAGCCTTGTGAACCGGGTGGTAGTGGAAAAAAGTGACTGAATCTAAATAATGTATGACATTTCATGGGTTCAATAAATATTTTCATTTCATTTCATTTCATTTCATTTCATTTCATTTCATTTCATTTCATTTCATTTCATTTCATTTCATTTCATTTCATTTCATTTCATTTCATTTCATTTCATTTCATTTCATTTCATTTCATTTCATTTCATTTCATTTCATTTCATTTCATTTCATTTCATTTCATTTCATTTCATTTCATTTCATTTCATTTCATTTCACTAAGATCGAGTCTTGTGTCGTGGGTATCAGGAACAACGAGAGACTTTTCGGTCTCACAAATTCCTAGACCCGAAACAAATATCTGTGGTTCACACAAATATTTGTTCCGGTGCGGGTATCGAACCCGCAGCTTCTCGTTACATAGGCGGCGTTTTGACCGACTGCGCCACGGAGGTTGTCAAAACATGATGTTGAGGTATTCGTAGCACAAAAAGCAATTTTACTTCTTTAGACATTGTTTTTCTTTCTCTACAAAGAAAAAAACCTTAATCTCGGAGCATGTCTTATTCGTAGACTTAACATAAATTTACTTGTTACTTAAGCGCCAATAGTAGAATTTAAACATTGAGTAAATGTTTGCTTAAAAACTTGAATGATTTCTCGTTAACTAGAAAATAATAAAGTGAAAAAATTGCCAACGTCCACAACACCTAACAAAACATCAAAAGAGTCTGTTCACACCTCACGAATTACATTGCATTTTATCATTTTATTTGATAAGGCGCTTTTCATCTCGTACATTATTTAAATTACTTTGAATTAATTCTAATATTTTTTACGTGGCAAATATGATTTCTAATTGAAAATACATATTCATTTATTTTAGTATACAATCAATCCATATAAAGAAATTATATTTGAACGATATTTTCGTATGATTCTTCTTTTTTCCAGTGCCTCACTTCACTCTGTCTTTTGCCAGGTGGAAGAGCTCCGAGGCACTCGCGATCTCCGTCCATTTCCGGATGTTACCCAACCAGGACCTCTAACGTGTCTTCGTGTGATTAACTAACAAAAATTCCCAGCTTCAAAATCATACCCTCATATTTCACAACAGCTTTTCGCCGTAACTTTAACACAGAGCAACCTAGAAGATTACATTCAGTAAAACCTTAAAATAAAACAATGCAAATATCGTATCGTGTCGTTGTATACGAACCTCCTACTGTCCTGAAGCATTTCTAAATCAAAACACGGTCGGTTACCCACGAGAGTGACTTGCGGAAAATTGGAAAACGAAACAAGGTGAAAAATATTATTAAGTGGAGCGCTCACCGCTCCCCCCGCTCCCCTATCACGGCGCCCGTGGGACAGAACGTCCCGAACATTGTTTAAATATGATTTTGAATTTTCGGACTTGGTGGGATTGTTACCTTTGTAGCTGAAGTTCGGGTGTATTTAATTGGCAGTTGTTCACTTTACATTATGATATAGTACGCAAATATAAATAAATTTATGAATGTGTTGGTTGCAATCGATTTCTGGTGCCGACCAAGCCGGCATAATTGTCTTAACCGTCGAGATGCTTTATATAGACTGCACGAAACTTCCCATCGAAAACATATATTCAGTCACTTTGTCACGTCAGAGTAAAACAAATAGCTATAAAAACTACGTAAAGTCAAATGTCCTCTTTCCACCCAACTAGGTTAAATCCAAAATGATTAAGTTAATTCGTATATTTGTCCCTGAACAAATCTCTATACCCGAACCGTCCCATGAGGTGAGTGTGGTAAGTCAAACACCTTCATTGATAGTCAATGTAGTCCACAAATCGTCGGCTATCCACGGGCTTTTAGCGAAGGTAGGGTAAATCGACCTATTAGTGACCGGGGGACACGACTTTCCGCCTGCGTATGGTGCACACGCACGGATCTTAAGAATTTTTGGAAGGATTTGTTGTTTGTAAAAGATTTTGGATTTTTTTAAATTATATGTTTTAAAATAGGTCTAAGTTAAGATTTATTTATGACATAACCCTGACGAAAAGCTTATTCAATTTTAAGCGTATTATTTCCAAATTACAAATTAGACTTTAGGCCTATAAGTTAATCGATAACCTTGCTGTTCTGCGTAACTATCGTGGTATTTTTCAAAGATAATAGTCACTTACCATCATGTGATCTATTTACCCTTTATGTATTATGTTACGCAAAAGATTTAGAACTCATATTAATTAAAAAAAAATGTTTCATAACGTTTCTTAAATTCAGGTACTTGCATTATTTTCTTTCCATTTTCTTCTGACGCTAGTATTTTCCGTACATTTTGTGTTCCCGTCTAAACCCGGCTCGGCTAAGGTGGAGCGGGCGAGTGCACATTCACAGTCGATTGGGCGCCGCCGCACTCCTTTATGGCGTCCTGCGACCGACTCTGATAGCGCCAATTACCCCAGCGACGCGTGAGAAATAACGCGATGCGCCTTTACACATGGTGTATTTAAACTAAGGACATAATATTGTTGGATTCTCGATGCAAGAATAATAAAAATGAATGCTATATTATTTTTGGCACTAGTTTAAGTACGTCATTCACTATCTACTGGACTATCATTGTAGCCTTTACCCTACTTTTGATAGTACTTATTTTGTTTAAAGTATCTTTACAAAGTTAATACAATACTGTTTTACTTGAAAGTATAGAAAAGTCCAGATAGAGATGTCTATACTCCGTCGTTGGACACAAATACGCCGACCTGACTGTATCCGAATTTTTCACAATGAGCCCGAAACCAGACACACTTACGTGGGACGTTACGACGGATTTTTTACTGTGAATTATGGAATCCATCCTGGCGATAACGAATATCCTAGCATCAGTAATCCAAAGAATATCGACGCTATAATGAATTCCTGAAACTGAAACTACTGGCATCGAATACACATGTATTGTATCAACCCATAAGCACCTACCACTGACCACAGACTTCTTTACAATCGGGGCTTTGACTTAAAGGGTGAACAATATGAACAAGTAGAAATGCTTCCAAAAAGAGTCATATCCACACTATTCCTCCGAACAGTTACAAAGTCAGCGGTCACTCCCTAAGATTTTGTTACCTCTCGCGGGAAATTGCCTCCCGCGAAATACCTCGCTGACTTAACGTGGTCACGATATACCTATCTATAGATTACCTACGCTGGAAGTGTACCTTTTACGTGAAAAATAATGGGAAAATAGCATGACTTCCGTACAAATAACACAAATTTGATATTAGTCAAATTACAATATAAATAAAAATAAATAAATAAATACACCCAACAGTCACATACATAGTCCTGACCCCACACTAAGATCGAGTCTTGTATCGTGGGTATTTTCGATCTCACAAACACCCAGACCCGAAACAAATACTTGTGGTTCACACAAACATTTGTCTCGGTGCGGGGATCGAACCCGCGGCCTCTCGTTTCATAGCCGGCGTCTAACCAACTGCGCCACGAAGGCTGTTTAAATTATATTGATGTAACTGTATTTTATTGAAGAGCCGAAATAAATAAGACACCTCACTGGCCTACTTGCAGCCTACCTACCTATTATTATGTGTATTATTGGAAGGCCTCGGCGATGTAGTGTCCATGCCCGAATCGATGCAAATGATTGTGTGATCTAAAAGGACTCTGAATCTGACTCAAGACATAAAAGAAAAGCTGCTCTTAGCTTATTTAGGATAATATATAGTAACAGTGGTATTTATCTGACCATTGATTGTATTCATCTATACAATATATAAAGTAATCTACCTACACTAATTACAATTCTAAACGAAAAAATACTCGAAGTTCAATCAAAGTCGGAGCCTGATTGATGAAGTAAATTAACTTTATTCTGATTACTGTGTCCCCGAGATGTCCTGGGGGATTAACAAGTTCAGCCTTGCAGACACTATTTCTTTCTCGATTAGACCGGTGTGTCACATAGAATGACGAGTGAAAGGTTTTTTTACATTACGCTAAATTAGTTTCCTCATCTACTTCTTACATACATACATAAACTCACGCCTTTTGCCCAGCAGGGGTAGGTAGAGGTGCTACCAGGACACCCACATTTCACCTTGTTTGTTGCGTCCCACGATGTGATAGGGGACGTGCCTATCGCCATATCAGGCACAAGTTCCTGACTCCGAGCTGATAATTAATAGAAAAATCCAACATCACTTTGCCCGACCCGGGATTTTGTCGTTGTACCGTAGTACAACTACGCCACCGAGGAAGTCACTCTACTTTTTAAATTGCAATAATGCCACCATTAATAGATTTTAAAAAAATATTATTACATTTTTCATTTTTATTTCCTCAGTGTGCAAAAAGGGATATAATATAAAAAAATATTGAAATATCGTCCTTTTTTCTCTCTTATCTTAAAGTGTATAACCTATTAAGTTATTAATTAACATCATGTCATTTGCTAATTTGCCTTGAATTAAAAAAGTTTAACTCTTACAGAACTATAATACCTCCGTTTTTTTTTGCTTTTAAATCGCACAATACAAATAAAAATCACAATCAATCCTCGGAAACCCCAGTTTTCCAGCGCAAATAATACACCCCAGCGCAAACACCTGAGATGTTTGACGTGGTAAAAGGTGGCGTCGGGTTACCATCCGGATAACGTTACAGTTAAATGGTGGGACAATACAGTGTCGGTTACTGATGGATGCGGCCAGGTGTTGCCAATGTTTGTACAAATGTTTTTGTTAGTGCAATGGAAGTTGGTGCAAATGTTGGAGTTTTAAAAAGTTGAATCGGTGAAAGTAATAACAAAATTGTTTTAATTTTGTTAAGTAATTTAAGATAAAACAATGAACACATGATTTGTCAACTATATACTGCCTCCGTCTTGAAATATAATGTGTATTAAGTTGTAAAGGAAGTAAATATAAGGGTCCATTAACAACACTACATTATAATAATTCCACAGTTCACAGTCATCAAAATCCAAGAACTCTGATAATTAATAAATGCAATGAAAATTTCTGTATAAAGTTTGTGCGGCAGTGGAGATGAATATTAAATACTTTGAAACTTACATTTTTTTCACGTTTCGAATACTTAGTTACCAGGAATTTCTTATTAAATAAACCTTCAACTTGTAGCAGTTAATCAAAATAATATCAAAAGTAAATAAAAGCCAGATCCTAAAAGGTATAAAATTGCGAAATGATGTCGGAGTGGTTGCAATTTTCAGCGTAATTTCCTCCAATCCGAGTCGCTCGCCCGCTGTAAGTAAAGGTGTTGCTGTTTGAGCACGTAGCCGCCTCTTTACTGAAGCATTGCTGCTGCACCTGGGTTCACTCGTTTCTTTATACGTTTTTTTTATAAGGCGTAAGAATATGTCTTGTATAACAGCTGCGATGGTGTACAGAATTTAACAAAAAAATACAAATATTCAATGAACTAATCGTACTTTTCAATCAACGTTCCATTTCATAAATATTATAATCAGAAAGCTGAACATACATAGATACGTGTCGAATGAAAAAGTAAGAAAGCGAAAAATGGAAGGAGAAAAGAGAGGCCTTTGCCCAGCAGTGGGACCGTAATTACTTCATGAACAATATTAAAAATAAAAGGTCCGCATAAAGAACATTGTAAGTACGTTTCGTTTTAAGTTAGATAGAGAGCTGTAGGCGTAAAAATAAAAATTCGTACAAATAGTTCGTTTTGAAAAAGAAAATAATCGTGCAGACTTTTCTCCTACGACAAAGAAAAACGCAGATGTCATCCATACAGACCGATATCCCAATTCTTCTACCCAGTGACGATAGTTGCAGGTAATCTGCACTTTACGGCGGCGGAAAGCCTTTGTGTTACGTTTTATTTGCGGCGCGGTGGGCCCCGGATTTATTGCACTAAGTCTTTATTTTACGCTTGTAGGTGA
Organism: Deilephila elpenor; assembly: GCA_949752805.1. NCBI lineage: Eukaryota > Metazoa > Arthropoda > Insecta > Lepidoptera > Sphingidae > Deilephila > Deilephila elpenor. The sequence goes on from OX457102.1 coordinate 901,300, forward strand.
CTTGAGTGCCTTTCATTTGTACGAGCAATTCTGCTATACTAAGTATTGTAGCAATTTCCTTGGTATAGTAGGCAGATATTTATTAAAATAAGATTGGGTTTGATGTGCGAATCAAGACAATTGTTTTTAGCATAAATATTTATTTTAATTCATTTTTAGTTGCCTAGTGATTACTTGTATAAACTAAATAACCGATGAAGTGCTGATTACCATTCTACAACTAAAAGACCAATCCACTCATAGTCCTTCGAGGCAGATAAAACTATCAAAGACAAGACATCAATATTTATTCCAAAACCCGCTTATTTCACAAAGTTCCAGCATAATATTTGTCTTCCCCCCTATCCCCCAGACGGCGCGATGCTACATATTAATTGTAAAGGAATAAAAACGTTTAAACAATTGTGTATACAACTCGTGAACTGCAAGTAACTGGCAAGTTTTCCTTCACACCCCTGCTACACGAATTTGAACCTTATTCATTATTGTTAAGGAAGGTAGAGAGGTCTCAGGTGGGTGGTTTTGCCCCCGCCTGGTGCCAGTTGGAAAATATCTTGAAGGTTTTGTGACGTTTAATCTTGCGTGCGACGCGGCCGCCGCGCGTATCACTCGCCGCTGCTGTAGTAACGTTACAGTATCGATAAAGTTAAACGATATTAATAAATTATTTATTTAAAAAAATGGTTTTCAAAATAAAGCAGTAATTCCGCAATATTTATTTTCTTCTTCTTCTTCAGCCACAGGACGTCTACTGCTGACTATTGGACTCCGCTAAGAATTTACCTAGTGACCTGAGGAATTGGAAGAAATAAGTTTTAATTGTTCATTCAAATTGACTTGAGTTAGCATTGAAAATAAGACATCGAATTTCGCTTTTTTTCTAATGTTCATATTTTGTCATATTGTCTGCGTACACGTTTTATCCAAAATCTACATAATACTAAGTGCTTCATTACATACGATATCGTATAAAATGGAGATAAAATAACAATTTTACTATACCATTCCTTCCAATGATTTGACTATTCCTTTATCCAATTTGTACTACAAAATATCCTTAACAATTAATATTAATATTCATAATAAAACATCGACAAAAACAATCGACATGAAAACCCGACTCTCGCCAACGTCTGCAGAAATTCAATTAACATTACCTCCAGTCGCATGCACCTTTATTTCCGTTCGGAGTCACTTAGCTCCCTCCCCTCCCCCTACCACCCCTCAGAGGGGTCTAAGACGCCAGTAATGAGGTCCGACGATCGTTTACTTCAGAGGTAATGGCTTACGTGAGACGCAGACCTAGTTTTTCGGCTCAAGTGGCAAATTAAGCGGGTAATATTTTACCGATAGTGTGAGGCGAGAGGCGATGTGGTGGAAAAAGCATTTTATTTTTTATGCTTATAATCCTTTTTATCGGGAGGCGGCCTGTGTCCTGCAATAGGATGCATACGGTCTAAATTAATATACATAAATAAATACACCCTATAGTCACATACCTACATAATTCTTACCCCACAAATTATGTCCGATGATCTTAGTGCTGGTTGTATTTTATCTGCTCATTAAGATGTCGTTTAAATGCTGCTGACTTTTTATGAATGATTTCTGGGTATGAAAATACTGCAAAAGGGTATGGACTGAAGTAGGTTCACATTGGTGGTGGTAGATCAACATTCACTGGTGGTAGGTCTCTCATATATGAGTGGTGAGGTAGGTACCACCGTAATGTCTATTTCTCCCGCCAAACAGCAGTGTAAATGCATTGTTGTGTTCGAAGGATATTATAGCCAGAGTAACTACTGGACATAATGAGACTTAACATCTGATGTCTCAGGATGCCAAGCATTGCTTTATAATTCATGGTTTGGTTTGGTTTTGCTCCTGTCCATGAGCGATCGTATCGCTCACCATCAGGCGAATGGCAAGCTCTTATCGCCATGCATCGCAATAAAAATATGATGATGTCGATCAACGAGATAAAGCAATATCTCGTCAGTGGTTACTTCTTATGGATTGCGCAATACTTTCCATCAGGCGCATTATAGTCACTTCGTCGTAATATAAAAATATACAAAGTTACATTTACGGTTGGCTTTGTAGTATGAACATTGTAAATTTTTCTAGTATTCATTAGCTCTAGTTAGTACTTTAGTGGAGCAGTTTCAAGGTAGTAAATATTTGCATAATTTTATTTATCGCAAATATAATTAAGTGGAGGGTAGTTACGTATTCATTTATTTTTTCGCTGTCTGTAGTGGGTAGAGTGCGGTTCCGACGCGTGGTGAATGCAGTAGAATAATCTGCTGTGCCGAAATTTTTCTTATATTGCTTGTGATAAGATATTCGTAGCTGCCATCGTAACTAGCAGACGTAAAGAAACAAGTGTATGGTGGGATACCACATATAATCGTTAATCGTGTCGTGTTCCGAGATCAGGGTGTGTAAATCAAGAATCCGTGGCGCAGTTGGTTAGACGCCGCCTGTGAAACGAGAGGCCGCGGGTTCGATCCCCGCACCGAAACAAATATTTGTGTGATCCACAGGTATTTGTTTCGGGTCTGGGTGTTTGTAAGACCGAAAAGTCTCTCGTAGCTTCTGATACCCACGACACAAGACTCGATCTTAGTGTGGGGTCAGGACTATGTATGTGACTGTTGGGTGTATTTATTTATTTATTTATTTAATCCAATAGGCTAGTGGAAATATGTTGTTTGGCAAGAGTTAGTTCCTACCAAGATTCAAAATCGCCCACCCAGGTGGATGGACGACCTGGTGAAAGTCGCAGGAAGTCGCTGGATGCAGGCCGCTTCCAACAGGTCTATGTGGAGATCCATGGGGGAGGCCTATGCTCAGCAGTGGACTTCCTGTGGCTGAAGAGAGAGAGAGAGAGAGAGTTCCTACCAGTTGATACTTGATAGTGTATAGTGAAGTAATTTTGCTGTAAAAAAATGAAATGAGTGAAATGTGAGGTGCTAGTGATGTGTGGTGTTCCAAAGGGCTAGTGTTCTCCATCAGCGTCTACGATCCAGCGTCGAGAGCAGTATTTGGTGAGTATATTTAATGTATTTTTATATTTTTAATAGAGCGGCAGCTTCGATCTAAAAACGGAGCAGTACGATTTTTTTACCGCGATTTGCAAATTTTTTGTTTCACTACAAATTCCCAAATTCAAGCGAGCCATGCCTATGAAATAATAACACATAAATTATTCCTGACAATTACACGTTCAATTTCATAGTACTAATTCAAAAAATAAACACATCTGAATCGACAAAAATCTAAACAAATACGACAAACATCACATTACCTCACGGAAACGTAAAAAAGATAACAATGCAATCCGAACCCCAAGACATGACGTAGATGGATGCTGGAGATTATCTGGCCAGATAAGGATCACGGTACAGCGGACACGTAATCTCGCAACCAATCTCGGAGGTAGAGGTTCCTTTCCGGAGTGTTTCAGGTTATTACTTTACTTAAATTTATCCGAGATTAAGTATATGGGTTAAGGGAATTGGGTAATTACTTTTTTCTGTAATGTAGAATTAGGAGGATATATTTAATGGATCCTACATAGTCTTAAGTTTAAGATGTTCTTTTTTTTTAGTTTCATGGCTTTGGTGTGAGCCATTCTCATTCGTAGTAATCAGTACATTTTGGCCTAGATTATAGAATCAAATATGTATCATACCACTAGCCACTCTTTTTTTATATATATCTCTCTTTTTTATTTGCCCACTTCATGAGAGTGGGCGTGCTAAATAAGCTTTTTCAAATCTGAATTATTCATCACATCTCATAGTTCCCATGTAAGTCATGCAAAACGCATAGATAGTTTTTTTGAGCCTATATTTCGTCCCACTGCTGAACAAAGGCTTCCTCTTTTATCCTCCATTTGACCCTGTCCGCGGCGAGCGGCGGGCTCTTGCCATTTTAGCTCGAATGCATCCAACTCGTCTTTCCACCGAATCTTTGGTCTTCCGCGTTTTTTCCGGATAGTATATAAATGGAAAAATAAAATTGGTGTATATTAAACCCCTATTCATTGTACTACCATCCTCTGTCCTCAACTTTCAAATGTTCATTGTTTAACATAAGCGTCAACCAAATATTTCCTCAGCGCCCTATTGAAACAAACATTAATCATAAACAACATTCAGGTAAATCTAAATCATATTTGAAATAAGTATTGCCCCTGGTTGTAGGGGCGGAAACATTTCACTCGTCGGGCGCTAGTGTTGTAATGTAAATAGCTCAATAATTCATCGATATTCGCTAGACGCCAGACTGCATAACTCAGCGTGCGGATAGTGATGCTACGAACTATTTGTCAGGTGTCGATAAAATTTGGTATTTTTAATAGTATTTTGAATTTGTATGGTAGATAGCCTGCCAAGTAACAAGATATCCTAAGATTATAAATCCGATCGAAGAGGAACTGTGTGTATAATCAACCACTATAGCTTCCGAGTCCGGGTATTGTGTGGTAAAAAACTCTAATATCGAAGCAGTCGGTTAGATATTTTTTGTGTGAATGTAGAATTTATTTGTTTGTCTAATAAAAAAACCGTATCTCATCTTCCTTCTTTTCCTATGGCTGGATAATACTCTTAAATGGTGTAAGTGCATAATATTGTTTTATCTATGCTGATCATACATCAGTAAAAGGTGGAACATATAGTTTAAAATTCTATCGATGTACCGTTTAATATCGATGCCTCTCCCATCTCTGTCTCCGGCCGGGAACGTGACAAATGTTATGGAGTCAGTGGTCGCTCGCGAGTTCAGTTTGTCTTCAAACACACAATTTCACTCTTATTTTGACGACTAATGTACCGGTTACCTTGTGTAGGAAAATGTTTATGGGGTGGTTTATTACCATAATGTGTTTTAAAAATGCATTTTAGAAAGGAGTGTTCTGACTTCGTATATTAATTATTAAATGAAGTTTCTTGACAAGTAATTGAACCTATCAAAACGCAATGAAATCTATGTTGTTGTTAAATCAAATCATCATCATCAATTATTTGTTTATGTTAATTTTAGGACATTTTATGGATCATCTGCAAATTTTGTAACTAAGGATGTTTAGATGAAATGAATTATGTTAACAGAAAAAAAAGTATATTCCTACACAGAAATAAAGTACAGACATTAGCAAAAACACGCGACAAAAGCGATAAAAAATCTCGCAAAGGGTTGCTCGAATACCTGGACTAATTCATGCAAACGAATGCAAGCCAATTAATAAGACTGCGTCGAAATGGCTGAAAAGGGCTGAGCGAGGGGAGAGCGGGGAGGGGAGGACATTCGTCTCAGCGAAATGACCGTGATAAGAATCCTAGGGAAGATTGTGGGGATTAATTAAAGTAGCAGATTTGATGCTGGCTGTTATATTATGTACTGTGTATAATGCTTGTAGTTTTGTATTGTCAATGAGCGAGCTTAATAGGCTGTACGAGGTGCTGAGTTCAAGTTTCGGGTCAGGTAAGCAACTTTTGTGGTTTTCGGCTTAAAAAAACCACGTACTTTATAGCGTATCGTATAGTGATAGAATATTAATTTTAGGATATAAGTTTTGCGGACTGTTCTTGGCACGAGTGAAGCCTCTAACAACCCCTTCAGTAGCACAATGCAATGGTAAGCTATTGAATATCTAGTTGTTTGGAATTTCACATAAAAACTTAATACCTATATTCAACTCGGTACGTTCTTACAACTATTAGTTTCATATACTTATATTATACATACGCGGTATACAATTTTTTAATTCAAAATTGGAATAAACCTTTTAACCGTCGCATTTTAAACTTTAAAAAAATACAGCCCAAACCGTCGCCATAAGAGGCATCAAACCAACGAAACGCAACTCCGGCAGCGACGGAAGCCGCCGCAAGTCTCCGGATCTCACCGGATCAGGTGGACCGGATTATTCCGGTTCGGTGCGGCCCGAACCGGATCAAACACGATTTTAGACTCAGCCGGTGAGGCCCGCCCGGCTTAAACTAAGGTGACGGTAAGTGTCTGCTAAAATGTTTTATAAACGGGTATTGTTTTAAATTTGACTTTTAGTGGAGCTTTTTTAATTAATTACTACGGCATAGTGTGTCGAAAATGTGTACATGGACTCTCGCATGTGGTGGATTACCGAGATAACAGTTTGCGTAATCAACAAATATTTTAAAAGCAAATACCAATTTATTTTACTTTCTTTATAAATAATTATTATATTTTGTTAATGTTAAAAGCTTTTCAATCTTATGAGCTGATTTTTCAGATTTTTCAGTGGTGTATAGATTTTTTTGTTGTTTGCTAAGATAGCCGTTTTTAGTTCGTTTTAATAATAAAAAATATCAGACTAATAAACAGTCCCTCAATAAATTAAAATCACAATATTTTTAAATATTTAGAACATTAATATCTCAAGAATATTTTCACAACACGAGGCTCGCCCCAATATGTCCACGTCATCGGGGAGACGGGGGCGAGTTGTCATCTGTCACAAGTTCGAGACTTGTTGGCAAGTTCCACGATTAACACCTGGCGACCGCGCCCTTATACTTGTACTTTTCTTGTAGGTACTTGGACTACGTCTGGTAATCACTTGTATTGACAGACTTATAAGCAGATTTTCCTTTTGGTATTAACTGTACTAGGAAAACATTTATAGATAATATCTTATGTAATAATATATAATAAAAATCGGTGATAAAGTTCTATGTTCAGCAAATTTCGCGGGTACATTTCTCGAAACGATAACTATTTTAATAGGCTATAAAGATTCTAGGTCTAAAAACGGTTATTTTCATCGTTTCATAATATTCAGATTAAGGACAGAAATGTCACTAATGTAAAATATATTTCAGTTTCCAAAAAGCATGGAAATTATATCTTTATTGTCAATGTGCTTCTACGGTCGCTTCTGGAACATTAACTATTTAAACAGGTCTACGAACTAATAAAAATCCAATTTAAAACCTTTCGTTTCTCCACAAATTACCTTACAAAGTTATAATCAGTAATTTTCCTTTGAGGTTTTCACCTCTCATAATATATTTAAGGGGGAGAATAATATTTAAGGCCACTGAAACTCCGAAGTGTCGTCTCCTCAAATATGCGAAGGTAATGATGTTAGCGGTTCCCGGCGTCCCGCGGGACACGCAACAAATTGAAATTATTTTTTCATTAAAATTCCCAACTTTAAAGTTTTCAGGTAAAGTTTCTTGAGCCATTCAACGGCTGCTGTTAGCTGAATCGCTCTTGGCGAACTTTTAAATTAATGTTTTTGGTGGGAAATAGGTGTTTTTTATCCGCATTTAGTTTTTTGTTCAAAATCATAGGGGTTATGTTAAAATATAAACGCGATTTCAATTTTTTTACGTCAGTTTCCTATTAGTAATAATAAGCGAACAGCGAACGTCTCATTCAAGCTAAGAATCTCTAACCTTGACAACGCAGTAAATTCCATATTAACTATCGTGCCATGAACATATCAGGTCTAAAAGTATTTGTATGAATTATTTTTTTATTTTATTTTTATTGAAATAGGTACAGCCACATCATATACATTAAATTAATACAAAATATCTTAGTCTAATATAATAATTCTGATATATATGAAAATCCGGCGTACACAACATTCACCATACCATAACAAAAAGAAGAAAGCGGAATTAGTTTTTTTTTTTTTTGAAACAATTTTTAACTTTTACAATAAATTAATTTTGAATAAAAGTAAATCAGAGTGTTAATAAAGACATATCCAAAATAAAAGTAATTAAAGACAATAAAAACCAAATGACTAAGCTTAAACTTTACACACTTAAAAACGTATGACTGAGAAACCTTGAGATCTTATTCTTATACTGAGAAACGGAATCATGGAATAGATCGAGATCGTCGATGCTGCAAGCTAAATTGTTGTAAGATGATAACAAGCGGACCAGCGGGGATGGCAAGCCTAAGTTAGTTTTTACTGCAGGTATGTGAAAAAGTTTAGTCTTAGAGCGTCTGTTTAACCGGGGTGTATTAAATGAAACGAGGCCCACCAGGTGCATGCAAGGAGAGGGTGTATGAAAAATTTTATAGAGGAAGCAAAGGTCCAACAAGACTCTTCTGGTCTTTAAAGGAGGTATTTTAAATTTTCGGAGTCGTTCTTCATATGATATTCTGTGAGAGAATCCACTTGAACAGAAGGCAAGGTGACGCGTGAACGCCCGCTGAATGCTCTCAATGCGTTGAGAATTGACAGCATAGAACGGACTCCAGCAAACGCTGCCATATTCAAGATTGCTTCGCACCAAGGCGCTGTACAAGAGCAATTTAGTTTTGAGGGTAAAGCCATTTGAATGACGCTTTACAAAGCCAATCATTCGGGCAGCTTTATTGACTATGTATTGAATATGAGAAGTAAATTTAAGTTTAGAGTCAATCAACACACCCATCTGGGTGTGTTGATTGACTCTAAACCATCCCGAACCTCGCTAACCTCGGCAAGTCGTACTCCATCAAGGTCGTAGGTGGTATTCAATGGTAGCTTTTTCCGGGTGTACTTGATATGGCAGCACTTTGAGGCGTTCATAATCATACCATTTTGTAAGCACCATTGGTTAATAGCGTCCAGATCATTTTGGATAAGTCCTGCGTCGGCGACAGAGTTTATAACTTTATACAATTTTAAATCGTCGGCAAATAATGAAAATTTACAGTATTTTATATAGTTTGTGATGTCATTAATAAATACCAAAAATAATAATGGGCCTAGATGGGAGCCCTGAGGTACCCCCGTTTTAGCGATAAAAGTATCCGACTCGTAACCCTTCAGTACAACCCTTTGTGATCTTTTAGTGAGGTATGATTCTAACCATTTGAGAAGAGTACCACCCACGCCGAAATTAGTTAACTTCCGTATAAGAAGACGGTGATCCACTTTATCAAAAGCACTACTAAAATCCGTGTAGATGGCGTCGATTTGGTTACCCTTATCAATCTTTTGTGAGAGTTCGGAAATAAACGGAACAAGATTGGTTATTGTAGAACGCCCACGTCTAAATCCATGTTGGTGGTCAGAAATGTTCATTTCCACAATTCTGTCTAAGGTTGGATATACAATTCGCTCAAACAACTTCGCAAAACAGGATAGTATTGATATAGGACGATAGTTTTTTACCGATGCTTGGTCTCCTTTTTTGAAGACTGGCACGATACGTGCTTGCTTCCATTCATCGGGGAATGTACCCTTTAGAATGGATTGATTATAAATTATGGCAAGAGGTAGAGCAATCGCGGGACCACAACGCTTTACAAAAATAGGCGGTATTGAGTCTGGTCCAGCGCCTTTTGATATATCGATTTGTTTGATATTCCTGAGAACATCCGATTCCGTCACATCGAGAGTACATACGTAATCCTTCACAAATTGCTTAGGTAAGTCATGGATGTTTTGTGTGCTATGTTCATAGTCGTATACTGAAGCAAACTGCTTGGCAAAGAGATTTTTGGACTTTTGGAAATAGCAATTTCAATATTACGTTTGTATTTTGCATAGCATTGGTTATAGAGCTTGTGGCAGCGACCCCTAAGCAATTGAAATTCAATTTTATCCCGAGGATCACCGAAATTACTATTATAGAACGCTGCCCACCAGACGTTCTTCAGTAACTTTCATACAAAGATGAGCAGGCAGTTTTAATCAAAAACGGGCTGAATATACAGAATAAACGTCTCTATAGTAATTATCACTATTCCAATTGAATAGAACTTAATGAGTCTACCCCTAATTTTCTATACGCATAAATACGAAACTATCCATTACCGCACCGCATTAAACTGCCGCTAATACCGGACAGAATCACGCGACACGGGATCACCCCGCGGCCGGGATCAGGTCCCGCGGGATCACCTTAATCCCGGCTCATCCCGCAGGTGAGCCGGGATCAGTCCGGGACGGCCGCGTCTATCTTCATGATGTATTATTGCGTCGAGTGCTATCGACAGATGTCGCTTAGTTCGAGAGGTTTAGTTGCGATTTTTAGTGTATTGATCTCGTGTTAGTAGATTATATGTTCGGTAACATACAGGGTATATCAAGACCGCGACCGAAAACGAAGCCAGGTGGTAGTATTAGTGACTTCAGACACAATGCAACTAAAAATTTCGTAAAAAAAATCAAATAAAAATATATAGTTTTCCTAAAATAATGATGAATGGTAAGTTAGGGTTTAAATAACTATTTTCGCAATAACTAGGTATTTACTACCCAAACACACTGATTTTTAAAAAATTGCAAAATGAAATCGTGTTTTTATTTGCATTGTGTCTGTAACAACTAAAACTACCACCCGGCTTCGTTTTCGGTCGCAGTCTTGATATACCCGGTATATCAACCCGATGGATGAACTAATAAAGATCAAAGGCGGTTAATGCTTCAGGGATACATGAACATAATATTGTGCATTATACATTTTAGTTATGTACAAACTTTCAAGTACACATGTCTAGTTAAAACGTGTTGTTAATATGTCAGATACACTAATAAATATGTATTTTCTAAATTTTAATCAACCTCTCAAACGCACAGGTCTACTTAATTTGTTTACCTTTGCGTCTAAAGCGTTCCATTCCATTATGACAGCCTCAGTGGCGCAGTTAGTTAGACGCCGGCTATGAAACGAGAGGCCGAGGGTTCGATCCCCGCACCGAGACAAATGTTTGTGGGCCCACAAATATTTGTCATCTTTGTCACACTTTACCCAAAAAGAAGTGAACTAGTACTGAAAATAGATGTCTCGAAATTATATCAACAACGACATTCCCGAAAAGATCTTTATTCAGCCACTTCCTAACTATATCATTGCTTTTCACGTTTTAAAACACAATGTTCTATACAATTTCAATATAACAGAGAACCCTGCACCATCCGTTCGTTAGCATCGTCTACAGGTGCAGAATATATAATTAATTTTATTTACTAGTCCTGTTTTGTCTCGTGAGACGCCGCTGTGAATATTTTTAACTGCGTTGTAAAATATTGTATGGTTCCTTGGAGAGATAGCTATGATAGTAAGTGTGATGTGGGCTGAATAGGGTCCCGGTTTTATCTCCGCAATTAAATAAATAAATACACCCAATGTGACTGCACATACATAGTCCTGACCGCACACTAAGATCGAGTCTTGTGTCGTGGGTATCAGGAACTACGAGAGACTTTTTCGGTCTCACAAACACCCAGACCCGAAACAAATACCTGTGATTCACACATATATTTGTTTCGGTGCGGGGATCGAACCCGCGGCCTCTCGTTTTACAGCCGGCGTCCAACCAACTGCGTCACGGAGGCTGTCAATTAAGTCAATTATGCTGACTTGTTTAATTTCTTCGACATCATCTTCTTATTCTACCTGGCGTTATTCCAGCCGGTGCCAGGGTCCTCCTTCCGGCTAAATCTCTTTTATTTCGCCCGAATTTCGATATCATCATTAAGAAAAAAATTGGCAACCTTACTGATAGAAATCTTAATACCACTCCATATAAACCGGGCAACAACAGCGAACACTCAACCCTCCACCATATCATCAAAGTCCTTCTAACTCGGATTTATCTAATCCATCAATACTTCCATCAATAACCCTCAAACTTTACCTTGCGAGGGTCGGACAGGCCCCGTTTGCCTACTAACCAATATTCCGGGACATTTGTACCCGTCTGCAGGTTTCGTCCCGGTATTACTCTTCCAACTAATCCGGGACCACTATTAACCGCTTTGGGAAGGAGAACAGGGGTGCAGTTAATAACATGTTTATTTTTTGCACTTATTTTGGTTATGTCATGAAAATGGGGAGTACAGAATAGTTTATTGCATATTTATTATTTTGTTGGATATACAAAAATGTAACGGAATGCGTTTGATATAATTAATTTTATAATTTTTTTTAGTTATAAAATGTACATACATACATAACCACACGCCTTTTCCCTAAAGGAGTAAACAGAGATGCTGCCAGGACGCACTTTCGACATTTCGCCACATTGACATTGCGCCTTGTGTGATCGTAGTACAACTGCGACACCTTGGGCTATAAAATGTGACTTTAAAAAAGCTTGTAAAACGCACCTATACACTGCGTAATGTTTCTGATCACAACACCAAAACTTTACAAAGTTCCTCGTTTTACTCAGCCTAAAGGCGACCGTCTTTTTTAAACAACTGGCCTACCGCTTGCCAAATGTAAGAGGCGGACTACAGATGTAATTTAAAAAGAGCAAAATAATAAATGACTTCTTCCCTACTAGTCCACTTTCAACGTAATCCGGGAAAGCTCCCGAAACATTCAATAACTCACTCGGTAAATTAATCTTACCTAAATCCATCCCTTTGTGACAAAGAAAAATTATAACGAATTGAGTGGGCCGGTGGAAACAACCTGCCTGGAAAATCTGCTTGGTAATGTGGGTTTTGAATTTAAACTCTTTGGGTTTGTATACAAGGTTGAAATCTGTTTGTAAATGGCAAAGGTGATGCGTAAGAGCCTAAGTGAAGAGAGGAAGCGAATTTCATTTTGTTATTTTTTAACCCATGTTTTTAGCACTGGTTAAATAAGTTGCTATTGGAGAAATAACACCCATAATACCTTCGAATACACTGTTCTTTTAAATACCAAGGGGAACGGGGAAGTAAGTAAGAAATGACAAAATAGGCAGAAAACTTTTGATTGAAAAAAATTGAATTGGTTAGCATTTACGAAAGTCTCAATAAATGAACGCTTTTAAAAACCTCTATCACTTAATGTTTTTACCAAAAATATATTTACCACACCGTCCCACCTGGCGTTTTTCAAACTATTCCAAGTCCACTATCACAAAGCTCGGTTATTCATGTTCATCAAATCATTTGATATTCGCATAACATATTATCTTATCATAACATGTAATATTTTTTTCCTTTAACACAAACCTAATAAACCACCAGATTGTAACCTAAAACCTTCCCAAAAAACAGCTCCGCTCCCCGCTCTCCCCTTTCCCCCACACCACCTCGCAAGGTAAGTGACGCAAGATGTCAGTCATTAATACAGCGGCCCACGGCGGGGCCCACGCCCCCCATAAACGAACCATAATACGGATGTTAACTGAGCTGAATAGATTCAATGTATGAGCAGTTTATTTGGAGTTATTGCTAGGTACGAAATGATTGATGTATGTTTGATATAAGTATGTTTTACTATGTAATATCCAAGCCGCATTAGGCAAGGGTGCATTGTGTGTGTAACCACTAAAACTACCACCTGGCTTCGTTTTCGGTCGCGGTCTTGATATACCCGGTATAAAGTGAATTGTTGGACCAGGATATCAAATCCGCGAACTCTCGGTTCTCAATTCGGCTTCTTTAACAATGATTCTATAAAATGATCTAACGACAAGATATTTAACAGATATCTTATTCATCTCCAATCAATAAAAATATATCCACCATTGTTTGTCCCGAATATCGAACCTAGAACTTTCCACATTGCAGCCAATGTATGCTAGGCCCAGCCAAGCCTGTGTATAATGCCAACAAAGAGTTTTAAATATTATTATGATCAATGTAGAAATAATGAAAATGGTCAGATGCATTCCAATCGCTGATTTTGTTAGTAATATTAAACGGTAGAAAAACCGCAGATTTAACTAATACGAGTATTTAATCTAAAATTTTTGGCAATCACAATATTACTTTTTGAATATCATATTGAAACAACTGTTATTACGAAATTGTGGTTTTGGATTCGCCATTGGACGGAGAAACTAAGTACAGTATCGCCATGGTTTTCATATAGTTTTTGAGTCGAAGAGAGTCATGTCATACATTTTATTGTATGCTTACTTTAATGTAAGGAACTTGCGGTATATTTCATATTATAATGAGTACCATTTAGAGAACTAGGACAATGTAGCCATCAATAAATAGTATATAGATACATTAAACATTTAATTCTATGTTGCACAAAATAGTCAAAATCGAAGTGCTTATGTGAAACCACACTATTGTCACAATCTAAAACGCATTTGATATTTATGCGCTCTGGGATGCACACAGGAAATTATACTAATTCCACACACGCAAATATATTATTATAGCTTTGAATTTGCATGTTACTATGTATAGAATAATATTAACTATACCTCATAGAAACAAAATAAATAAACTCAATGCTTGTTCAGTAATGTATCTAACGTAATAACAAAACCATCGTAACAGATATTTTTATTGTAAATATGTGTATTTCTTAATTACTTCTAAGACTACTACTAAAGAAAAAGAAGAAGACAGTTGTTGCTGAGGGAATTTCTTGCCCCGTTTCTTCGTCTCAGTTATGCCACGTTCCGAAGCGGTGGAAGAAGTAATTAACGATTCAAAAGATCTTGTTAAAGACTATTTGAATAAACAATATTTTAAATTTGATTGTACCAAATACTTGTTATCAAATATGAATACACATTTTTCCATTCATAAACATATTATTACTCACCGTCTTAAAAACTGAGAGTGAAGCAAAACATAAGACGCAATGCCAACATTCGAAAGTAAATTTAATCAAATACCGATATGGCAGCGTTGGAAACAATGCTAGTTGCAGGCGACAATGAAGCCTGCTCCCCTCTCTCCTCTACCTTTGTTTCATTTCCTGATACTCAGATATTTTTTCGTACTCTAAGTAGACGGCTAAGATTGTGTGGAGACAGACTTTTTTGAATATATTATTTGATTGAATAAAAAACAGTTCAGAGCTTTATTGATTTACTGAAATTGTAGGTCGCTATTTCATCCATCCATTTACTGCAGAACTGAATTCTATACGTACCTTACAATAAATCTTAAGAAATAGACAGTTTTTCTTGATATTTGAAATTATTGTCAGGCCCTAAAAGTAACATTATTATTAACGCTACTAAGATATTTAAAAACGAAAACGACAGGATAAGAATCGTAATGCAAGGCTTAAAATGTAATATTTTGTTGTTTTTCATCGGTGACGTTTCGTTGAACTTATGAATTCTACGTCTATACAAATATAATTTTCACGACATGCGTTTTATAAATATTGTACGATTGATATAAGCAATTTAGTTTAACCTACCATTTAGTACAAAAGTAATTAAAGACAATAAAAACCAAATGACTAAGCTTAAACTTTACACACTTAAAAACGTATGACTGAGAAACCTTGAGATCTTATTCTTATACTGAGAAACGGAATCATGGAATAGATCGAGATCGTCGATGCTGCAAGCTAAATTGTTGTAAGATGATAACAAGCGGACCAGCGGGGATGGCAAGCCTAAGTTAGTTTTTACTGCAGGTATGTGAAAAAGTTTAGTCTTAGAGCGTCTGTTTAACCGGGGTGTATTAAATGAAACGAGGCCCACCAGGTGCATGCAAGGAGAGGGTGTATGAAAAATTTTATAGAGGAAGCAAAGGTCCAACAAGACTCTTCTGGTCTTTAAAGGAGGTATTTTAAATTTTCGGAGTCGTTCTTCATATGATATTCTGTGAGAGAATCCACTTGAACAGAAGGCAAGGTGACGCGTGAACGCCCGCTGAATGCTCTCAATGCGTTGAGAATTGACAGCATAGAACGGACTCCAGCAAACGCTGCCATATTCAAGATTGCTTCGCACCAAGGCGCTGTACAAGAGCAATTTAGTTTTGAGGGTAAAGCCATTTGAATGACGCTTTACAAAGCCAATCATTCGGGCAGCTTTATTGACTATGTATTGAATATGAGAAGTAAATTTAAGTTTAGAGTCAATCAACACACCCATCTGGGTGTGTTGATTGACTCTAAACCATCCCGAACCTCGCTAACCTCGGCAAGTCGTACTCCATCAAGGTCGTAGGTGGTATTCAATGGTAGCTTTTTCCGGGTGTACTTGATATGGCAGCACTTTGAGGCGTTCATAATCATACCATTTTGTAAGCACCATTGGTTAATAGCGTCCAGATCATTTTGGATAAGTCCTGCGTCGGCGACAGAGTTTATAACTTTATACAATTTTAAATCGTCGGCAAATAATGAAAATTTACAGTATTTTATATAGTTTGTGATGTCATTAATAAATACCAAAAATAATAATGGGCCTAGATGGGAGCCCTGAGGTACCCCCGTTTTAGCGATAAAAGTATCCGACTCGTAACCCTTCAGTACAACCCTTTGTGATCTTTTAGTGAGGTATGATTCTAACCATTTGAGAAGAGTACCACCCACGCCGAAATTAGTTAACTTCCGTATAAGAAGACGGTGATCCACTTTATCAAAAGCACTACTAAAATCCGTGTAGATGGCGTCGATTTGGTTACCCTTATCAATCTTTTGTGAGAGTTCGGAAATAAACGGAACAAGATTGGTTATTGTAGAACGCCCACGTCTAAATCCATGTTGGTGGTCAGAAATGTTCATTTCCACAATTCTGTCTAAGGTTGGATATACAATTCGCTCAAACAACTTCGCAAAACAGGATAGTATTGATATAGGACGATAGTTTTTTACCGATGCTTGGTCTCCTTTTTTGAAGACTGGCACGATACGTGCTTGCTTCCATTCATCGGGGAATGTACCCTTTAGAATGGATTGATTATAAATTATGGCAAGAGGTAGAGCAATCGCGGGACCACAACGCTTTACAAAAATAGGCGGTATTGAGTCTGGTCCAGCGCCTTTTGATATATCGATTTGTTTGATATTCCTGAGAACATCCGATTCCGTCACATCGAGAGTACATACGTAATCCTTCACAAATTGCTTAGGTAAGTCATGGATGTTTTGTGTGCTATGTTCATAGTCGTATACTGAAGCAAACTGCTTGGCAAAGAGATTTTTGGACTTTTGGAAATAGCAATTTCAATATTACGTTTGTATTTTGCATAGCATTGGTTATAGAGCTTGTGGCAGCGACCCCTAAGCAATTGAAATTCAATTTTATCCCGAGGATCACCGAAATTACTATTATAGAACGCTGCCCACCAGACGTTCTTCAGTAACTTTCATACAAAGATGAGCAGGCAGTTTTAATCAAAAACGGGCTGAATATACAGAATAAACGTCTCTATAGTAATTATCACTATTCCAATTGAATAGAACTTAATGAGTCTACCCCTAATTTTCTATACGCATAAATACGAAACTATCCATTACCGCACCGCATTAAACTGCCGCTAATACCGGACAGAATCACGCGACACGGGATCACCCCGCGGCCGGGATCAGGTCCCGCGGGATCACCTTAATCCCGGCTCATCCCGCAGGTGAGCCGGGATCAGTCCGGGACGGCCGCGTCTATCTTCATGATGTATTATTGCGTCGAGTGCTATCGACAGATGTCGCTTAGTTCGAGAGGTTTAGTTGCGATTTTTAGTGTATTGATCTCGTGTTAGTAGATTATATGTTCGGTAACATACAGGGTATATCAAGACCGCGACCGAAAACGAAGCCAGGTGGTAGTATTAGTGACTTCAGACACAATGCAACTAAAAATTTCGTAAAAAAAATCAAATAAAAATATATAGTTTTCCTAAAATAATGATGAATGGTAAGTTAGGGTTTAAATAACTATTTTCGCAATAACTAGGTATTTACTACCCAAACACACTGATTTTTAAAAAATTGCAAAATGAAATCGTGTTTTTATTTGCATTGTGTCTGTAACAACTAAAACTACCACCCGGCTTCGTTTTCGGTCGCAGTCTTGATATACCCGGTATATCAACCCGATGGATGAACTAATAAAGATCAAAGGCGGTTAATGCTTCAGGGATACATGAACATAATATTGTGCATTATACATTTTAGTTATGTACAAACTTTCAAGTACACATGTCTAGTTAAAACGTGTTGTTAATATGTCAGATACACTAATAAATATGTATTTTCTAAATTTTAATCAACCTCTCAAACGCACAGGTCTACTTAATTTGTTTACCTTTGCGTCTAAAGCGTTCCATTCCATTATGACAGCCTCAGTGGCGCAGTTAGTTAGACGCCGGCTATGAAACGAGTGGCCGAGGGTTCGATCCCCGCACCGAGACAAATGTTTGTGGGCCCACAAATATTTGTCATCTTTGTCACACTTTACCCAAAAAGAAGTGAACTACTGAAAATAGATGTCTCGAAATTATATCAACAACGACATTCCCGAAAAGATCTTTATTCAGCCACTTCCTAACTATATCATTGCTTTTCACGTTTTAAAACACAATGTTCTATACAATTTCAATATAACAGAGAACCCTGCACCATCCGTTCGTTAGCATCGTCTACAGGTGCAGAATATATAATTAATTTTATTTACTAGTCCTGTTTTGTCTCGTGAGACGCCGCTGTGAATATTTTTAACTGCGTTGTAAAATATTGTATGGTTCCTTGGAGAGATAGCTATGATAGTAAGTGTGATGTGGGCTGAATAGGGTCCCGGTTTTATCTCCGCAATTAAATAAATAAATACACCCAATGTGACTGCACATACATAGTCCTGACCGCACACTAAGATCGAGTCTTGTGTCGTGGGTATCAGGAACTACGAGAGACTTTTTCGGTCTCACAAACACCCAGACCCGAAACAAATACCTGTGATTCACACATATATTTGTTTCGGTGCGGGGATCGAACCCGCGGCCTCTCGTTTTACAGCCGGCGTCCAACCAACTGCGTCACGGAGGCTGTCAATTAAGTCAATTATGCTGACTTGTTTAATTTCTTCGACATCATCTTCTTATTCTACCTGGCGTTATTCCAGCCGGTGCCAGGGTCCTCCTTCCGGCTAAATCTCTTTTATTTCGCCCGAATTTCGATATCATCATTAAGAAAAAAATTGGCAACCTTACTGATAGAAATCTTAATACCACTCCATATAAACCGGGCAACAACAGCGAACACTCAACCCTCCACCATATCATCAAAGTCCTTCTAACTCGGATTTATCTAATCCATCAATACTTCCATCAATAACCCTCAAACTTTACCTTGCGAGGGTCGGACAGGCCCCGTTTGCCTACTAACCAATATTCCGGGACATTTGTACCCGTCTGCAGGTTTCGTCCCGGTATTACTCTTCCAACTAATCCGGGACCACTATTAACCGCTTTGGGAAGGAGAACAGGGGTGCAGTTAATAACATGTTTATTTTTTGCACTTATTTTGGTTATGTCATGAAAATGGGGAGTACAGAATAGTTTATTGCATATTTATTATTTTGTTGGATATACAAAAATGTAACGGAATGCGTTTGATATAATTAATTTTATAATTTTTTTTAGTTATAAAATGTACATACATACATAACCACACGCCTTTTCCCTAAAGGAGTAAACAGAGATGCTGCCAGGACGCACTTTCGACATTTCGCCACATTGACATTGCGCCTTGTGTGATCGTAGTACAACTGCGACACCTTGGGCTATAAAATGTGACTTTAAAAAAGCTTGTAAAACGCACCTATACACTGCGTAATGTTTCTGATCACAACACCAAAACTTTACAAAGTTCCTCGTTTTACTCAGCCTAAAGGCGACCGTCTTTTTTAAACAACTGGCCTACCGCTTGCCAAATGTAAGAGGCGGACTACAGATGTAATTTAAAAAGAGCAAAATAATAAATGACTTCTTCCCTACTAGTCCACTTTCAACGTAATCCGGGAAAGCTCCCGAAACATTCAATAACTCACTCGGTAAATTAATCTTACCTAAATCCATCCCTTTGTGACAAAGAAAAATTATAACGAATTGAGTGGGCCGGTGGAAACAACCTGCCTGGAAAATCTGCTTGGTAATGTGGGTTTTGAATTTAAACTCTTTGGGTTTGTATACAAGGTTGAAATCTGTTTGTAAATGGCAAAGGTGATGCGTAAGAGCCTAAGTGAAGAGAGGAAGCGAATTTCATTTTGTTATTTTTTAACCCATGTTTTTAGCACTGGTTAAATAAGTTGCTATTGGAGAAATAACACCCATAATACCTTCGAATACACTGTTCTTTTAAATACCAAGGGGAACGGGGAAGTAAGTAAGAAATGACAAAATAGGCAGAAAACTTTTGATTGAAAAAAATTGAATTGGTTAGCATTTACGAAAGTCTCAATAAATGAACGCTTTTAAAAACCTCTATCACTTAATGTTTTTACCAAAAATATATTTACCACACCGTCCCACCTGGCGTTTTTCAAACTATTCCAAGTCCACTATCACAAAGCTCGGTTATTCATGTTCATCAAATCATTTGATATTCGCATAACATATTATCTTATCATAACATGTAATATTTTTTTCCTTTAACACAAACCTAATAAACCACCAGATTGTAACCTAAAACCTTCCCAAAAAACAGCTCCGCTCCCCGCTCTCCCCTTTCCCCCACACCACCTCGCAAGGTAAGTGACGCAAGATGTCAGTCATTAATACAGCGGCCCACGGCGGGGCCCACGCCCCCCATAAACGAACCATAATACGGATGTTAACTGAGCTGAATAGATTCAATGTATGAGCAGTTTATTTGGTTTATATTGCTAGGTACGAAATGATTGATGTATGTTTGATATAAGTATGTTTTACTATGTAATATCCAAGCCGCATTAGGCAAGGGTGCATTGTGTGTGTAACCACTAAAACTACCACCTGGCTTCGTTTTCGGTCGCGGTCTTGATATACCCGGTATAAAGTGAATTGTTGGACCAGGATATCAAATCCGCGAACTCTCGGTTCTCAATTCGGCTTCTTTAACAATGATTCTATAAAATGATCTAACGACAAGATATTTAACAGATATCTTATTCATCTCCAATCAATAAAAATATATCCACCATTGTTTGTCCCGAATATCGAACCTAGAACTTTCCACATTGCAGCCAATGTATGCTAGGCCCAGCCAAGCCTGTGTATAATGCCAACAAAGAGTTTTAAATATTATTATGATCAATGTAGAAATAATGAAAATGGTCAGATGCATTCCAATCGCTGATTTTGTTAGTAATATTAAACGGTAGAAAAACCGCAGATTTAACTAATACGAGTATTTAATCTAAAATTTTTGGCAATCACAATATTACTTTTTGAATATCATATTGAAACAACTGTTATTACGAAATTGTGGTTTTGGATTCGCCATTGGACGGAGAAACTAAGTACAGTATCGCCATGGTTTTCATATAGTTTTTGAGTCGAAGAGAGTCATGTCATACATTTTATTGTATGCTTACTTTAATGTAAGGAACTTGCGGTATATTTCATATTATAATGAGTACCATTTAGAGAACTAGGACAATGTAGCCATCAATAAATAGTATATAGATACATTAAACATTTAATTCTATGTTGCACAAAATAGTCAAAATCGAAGTGCTTATGTGAAACCACACTATTGTCACAATCTAAAACGCATTTGATATTTATGCGCTCTGGGATGCACACAGGAAATTATACTAATTCCACACACGCAAATATATTATTATAGCTTTGAATTTGCATGTTACTATGTATAGAATAATATTAACTATACCTCATAGAAACAAAATAAATAAACTCAATGCTTGTTCAGTAATGTATCTAACGTAATAACAAAACCATCGTAACAGATATTTTTATTGTAAATATGTGTATTTCTTAATTACTTCTAAGACTACTACTAAAGAAAAAGAAGAAGACAGTTGTTGCTGAGGGAATTTCTTGCCCCGTTTCTTCGTCTCAGTTATGCCACGTTCCGAAGCGGTGGAAGAAGTAATTAACGATTCAAAAGATCTTGTTAAAGACTATTTGAATAAACAATATTTTAAATTTGATTGTACCAAATACTTGTTATCAAATATGAATACACATTTTTCCATTCATAAACATATTATTACTCACCGTCTTAAAAACTGAGAGTGAAGCAAAACATAAGACGCAATGCCAACATTCGAAAGTAAATTTAATCAAATACCGATATGGCAGCGTTGGAAACAATGCTAGTTGCAGGCGACAATGAAGCCTGCTCCCCTCTCTCCTCTACCTTTGTTTCATTTCCTGATACTCAGATATTTTTTCGTACTCTAAGTAGACGGCTAAGATTGTGTGGAGACAGACTTTTTTGAATATATTATTTGATTGAATAAAAAACAGTTCAGAGCTTTATTGATTTACTGAAATTGTAGGTCGCTATTTCATCCATCCATTTACTGCAGAACTGAATTCTATACGTACCTTACAATAAATCTTAAGAAATAGACAGTTTTTCTTGATATTTGAAATTATTGTCAGGCCCTAAAAGTAACATTATTATTAACGCTACTAAGATATTTAAAAACGAAAACGACAGGATAAGAATCGTAATGCAAGGCTTAAAATGTAATATTTTGTTGTTTTTCATCGGTGACGTTTCGTTGAACTTATGAATTCTACGTCTATACAAATATAATTTTCACGACATGCGTTTTATAAATATTGTACGATTGATATAAGCAATTTAGTTTAACCTACCATTTAGTACCTATTGCTCCAAAATTTAGTGTTTTTATTGGCATGACGAAATTCACCTAATCGGTACTGACGAGAAAAAGCTACCCCGGCGATACAGTTGCGTTGATACCTACGATGAGTACTTGATCGTGATCTGTGAATACAAATGTCCTACCACCCGCAAAACCACAGCAAAACCTACCCTCAGTAATCTCAATCGTCGAACAATACGCAACAGTTAGGCTGTTACCTCGCATTGTTTCTATTGTTCTAGCCTCCATTAAATCAATCAAAACCACCGAACATTCCAGAACTGAACGCAAAAATGATAAAAAACAGAAGCAATCTCCACACAAGGGGCCAGATCACGTTATTAGGTATGATGGTGCCCGGCCCGGCACCAAACTGCGGATTTCAATAAAGCTTTCGACCTTTTGTTACGTGTGCTACCAATATTTGAGAGCCCACCACGCTCCCAATATTAAAAGATTCATTTCTGAATGAGAACTCGTTCGTTTGAGCTCTGTTGCCCACTTTCGTGCCATGTAACTGGCTATTGTTTAGAAAATGAATTTCAATAGTTTTTTCTATAGTTCCTCACTCTGGATCTTTTGAACGGTTTGTTTGTTTATTGGTTAATTGTTTCGTTTCTTTTAGTAGCTTCATATCCCTATTTAGGATAGTTATGATTTCTTTCCTTCTTATTGTTAATTTGATATCGTTTTATACATAATTTAAGAGTATTGTTTTTATACTGTTCAGCACTAGAGGCACCATCGCATAGGTGTCTAATTAATGTACATGGTGCCTTAAAAAAGTGATAGGACGTATAAACGAAGATTGATAATCTAAAATTATATAATATTAATATAATACGCCTGAGCAATTTGACAATCCATGGCAGTAAAGTCATAAGTGTCTTATCCAAGAAAATACAATACTCCTTGATACTGATTTTAACTGAGGTATTTTTTCAGCAAAATAAATTTTAAACTATCATAATATAAATACAAAATATTATTTAATCCAAAACACAATAAATCGTTCATCAATTTAAAGATAAATTTGATTACTTTTACCGATCCAAAGAAAAGATATTTATGTAGTACATCTAATAACAACTAAACATGAATTCATCCCAATACATAATATTAATATTCAAATGAAATTTAAACGTAGCCAAGGAACGTCTATTTGTAATAACATCACATAACGATCAAAGTCCACCTGACCCGCAGCGAAGGAAGTTTTAATGAATATTTTATTCCACCGCCCTCAACTCGAGACTTTTCATGATTTTTATATTGTAAAGTTTGGGAGACATTACCTATGCATTGTCTCCCGCTTCTTGTACCTATTTAATTTTTATCGAGGGATCTGAACGTCTTTTGGAATATATTGTTTCGAAGTTACCTTTGTTTTTTTTAAATATGGTTTGATTTTGAATATCATTTTGCTTTCGTCTGTCTTTCTACTTTTCCTCATGCAAGAATAGCTTATGTTTGCATTTATAAGTGTTTGATGTACTTCTTTATAGGAAATGCAATGAAATTCTAACTGGATTTCACATCGAAGCGTGAATTACCTTTCACCATTTAACGTTATAATCAGTCTCCTTAACTTCTTATTTACTACGATGAAAAAATCTAGGAGTGAGCACGTGGCCCAGTAAACTGTTCCTCAGGTTAATAATAATACTCCAAAGCGGTTTTTCTCCCAAAAATTCCAATTTAAATACTATGTTTCCTCAACGTCTATATCACTACAAGCTGCTAAACCACGTGCCACATACGGAATGTGAAATATTCAGTGGTTTGACGTGCAGGTGGAGGATGATGCGCCATCGCGGCGGCTTCTTTATGCATGAGAGATCGTGATTCCCGCCGATATGTGAACATAGTAAAGAGTTTTTTGGTAGAAGGGACATTTTATTTCGAATTTACTTTTTTTGAGATATGAACAAACTTCGAATGGCCACTTATAATCAAATGTCTGAGATAGTGTCATTAATCTAGCAGTGGATGAAATTAAAATGTTGAACTTTAGTCTTTATCTATCGTCCGTGTATGTAAGACTTGAAGAATGAATTTAAGACTTAAGCTAATGCGGTATTCCATTAGTATCTTTGTATGAAGTCTGTTAAGAAGAAAATTGAAATACTTCACAATAACACGTACTCGTCGCAAATCCATTTTTTCTGTTAAATTTTGCCTAACTCCCCTTCTACCTTGTGATTATACTATACTTGGCATTGACGATCGGTACGTACCTCCAATACATTTACATTTATATTGGTCCGAATCAGGCGCCCTCACCCCCCGACCCTGTCTTCCCGCGTCCCCACAACCGTCGGCAGCGGTGAGGTCAATTCAATTACAATACTTTCCGTTACTTCGCATTGTTCCCTTTGATATCTCCTCAAAATTATTAGGCTAAATTGAAATTAAATGAATTGGCGATTCATATTTCATTTATTTATTGTTTTTCAGGATTTGGTTAATGAAAAGTTAATGTTTCTAGAAATCTAGATATACACTGAATATTGTTTTTCTGTTAAACGTTTTCAAGCTTTCGTGTTATTCGAAGTACGCAATTATCTTTGTTAAAATTACTTTAATTTTAGTACTGTAACTTTAGTGTTTTTTATTCTTTTGTAGGTTTTATTGATTTTACTTTTCATTTAATGTAATAAATTCGAGTAATTGTACCATTCAATTGTGATAATATCCACAGATTTCGGTACCCCGTCGTAGTCTTCAACTCAATCTTTCCAAGTATTTCTTCTAATTAAGTCACATGATATTTACCAAAAAGCCTCTCGACAATTAATTCCATCTTCATTTCTCACTCCTCAGCTGTAAATAAAACAGATACTAAAACAATCCAGAGTAAAACTTGCCTCCAAGTTACCTGTCGGCGATGTTGGAGCCGCTATGAATAATTCAACCGCTGAACAAGCGAAACATCTGATCTAATCTTGTTAATACAAGTTCCTAACAATAAATAATTAACGCATACTTTTGATTGGACACTGCGGCTTGGTTTGAGGGTATCGTCAGCTGTTTAATTTGGTTAGCGTTTCGAGAATTTGCCAATCAATGTTGTGTTTAAGTTTTTAACTTGTGATGTAACTTGTAGCTATGCAAAAAGCCCGTTAAAGCCTAGATAGTTAACACATTGCATACGCTAGAAATTGAATATAAAAGCTTGAAGAAAACAAAACAAATGATAATTACATTTGCTTAAAAACCTCTCTAAAATTTTCAGGGCACCATACGGATTGTGGTAGACATTGAATTGTCTGTAAATGAAGATTATGATCAAAGATAGATTATTCTCGAACTTTTACGATTATCGCATTAATTGTATAACCGCCCGTGAAAAACATATATCATTAAAATTCCTAATGTTTCTAAAATTCTTATAAAAACATTGCAGCGACAAACGCAATCACCCTTGCATTCAAAAGAAACCCCTACAATCTATAGAGGAATTATTATAGATAAGCGAATAAGGAATCGAACCTTGGACAGACGTACGTGAGACATTGATTGATTCACCTCCATTCATTCGCCATTATCCACCTATTTTGAGGTTAATAGAAACACTTATATTTCGTAAAATGAACTTTACTGCTTATGACATAAGGGTGAAAGCAGAAGCATTGGTAAGCTTGTGGAGGTGGCGTAAGGTATCGGTTTTGACAGCAAAATGGATGGATGCCGTGACATATTTATCATAAGAGCTGTCGCGGCTTAGTAGATAAGTCATTTCCTTTTGAATTTGAAGGTGTTTTAAATCCCGGGGGAGATCATTTTTAAGTTCTTTTATAAGGTAATAAGATGTTTGGGTGAATTTATTTGAAAAAGGATTCCTCAGATTGTTTTAAAAATGGAAAATAGTTATACAAATAGTTTCTTCATTTACTGCGTGTCACCACACTTACATGTACTCGGTGCAAAATGACCTTTCAGACATATTGCAGAATGATTTAGCCTTATTTCGACTGCTACCTTCCTTCAACACTTCGGGAGTATATGTTTTCCATTAGCTTAAATTAATTAATTTATTATTTATTGATTTATTTATTAGCTATACCTATTATTGAAGCCGTTAGCCTCGTTGTTTATCTGAAGAAAAAGTAAAATATAAATGAAAATAATTTCGTATTTTTGTCTTACCACCCGGTTCAGAACGCAATTTTCGCTAGAAAAGAATGCAAGAAACTCTAGTAATGTTCTTTTCAACACCAGTTTACAATACAGATAACTACAAAAGTTACAAGTTGGTTTTAGAGCAACCATACAAGAATGAACCCATCAAGTGCTCCATAAACCGCTTATGTTCCACGGATTACAGCGCATAAATTGGACGCGGCCTCACCTGCCCGCTACTGCGACCTGCGGCGGCTTTGCGATTTAATGAACAAAAAGTCCGGCGTAAGCTGACGGCTAGTCGGGAACTCCGGATTAATTGGCAACACATGTATGCCATGGATGTGTTGGAATTATTTGCTGGATTATGTAACTAAATTAACTGAAGGAAATATTTATAATAGTAACAATGAATTGATTATGTGTGTTTGTTGCGGAACGCGTTTTTAGTATAGTGGCAGAGTATGCGAGCAGTGAGCTGTGAGATTGTGGGTTCGATTTTCAGGTCAAGCGCTCTACTTTGATGGAGGTTTTTGGTGCCTGCGTGGGGAAAGGTCATCTTCACTAACCATTCGGGTGAACGGCATTAGTAACATTTCTACCTACCTACTCAGTGGTCCAGATATGAAGTTGTGTATGTATTGTAATAAATCAAACGACTCGTTTTAAATAATTTCATTATATTGACAATTGGCATATCTGTCCATCCCCTAAAAAATAAAGGCGTGTACGTATGTTTATTAATATCTAAATAAATGCACCCAACACACATATATAATTGTGTTTTAACATACAAAATATCGGACTCCCTTTAAATATTTTTAAATTCCGTTAAAATAGCAACGCGAGAACACTTTCTCTAATAGCACCAAAATATTATCCTCAGCAAAATCTGTTCAAACAAATAAACCTACAAAAGCGAGCATTTAACGTACGTAGCATCACAGAGACAAACGCCAGTTCCCGACCTCTCGGAATCGGCAATAACTCACTAATTGTCGACGTGTCGGCCACCTCAATACGCAGTTTATACAGCGCACAAATCTCCTCAATACATTTTTATTGGACTCTACCACCTTCGGACCGGGACGTGACCGGACTTTTTATTATTGAGGCTGTGTAGTGGGATGGACAAACGCTGGAAAAAATCGCTGCGAATGGCGTTTTACTTTAAACGTCGTCCAGGAAGGGCTGCAACGTTTTGTACCTCAAGTAATTGTTGCAGGTACAACGGCATCATAGGACTATATTAAAATATTAATAGACTTCAACCGAGGCGCGCACAATGCGCTCTTACTGAACCTGGGGAGAATTTGTTATATTAATGCAAATATATACATTTCGTCAACGTGGCATTCGATTCAGAAATAAGGTTAACGTTTTAGGAAAGGAAAAAACATTAAATTAATATGGATATATCACATCTTTGATACTGTTAGAATTATCTGTCACACAGTTCAGGTATTTGAGTTACCTAAGCGAGGGCGCTGTCAATTTTTCATAAACATTAGTAACTCGCGGACGTTAACTTTAACAACAAGTAGTCCTGCTGAATATACGTACAATAAACTATTATGTATTTTTCTATTAAATACGATTCATGCCGGTACAATACATGTCACTTCTCGATGACTGCTTAGGCTAATGCATCCTTTAAGTATGGTTAGTTGAAACATTGGCTGATGATAAATTTAATCAAATTAACCGTTTCTCTTTATGCCATCGGAATACTGCAAAAAAATATTGCCCAAAAACGCAGCGTTTTTTGTCCCCAGCGTGCGTTGCATGTCCAAACGCGCGTGCCATGTGAACTGTATGATTTGTTTCCGATTTCCACAAAGCCGGCG
Source organism: Deilephila elpenor (assembly GCA_949752805.1). Taxonomy (NCBI): domain Eukaryota; kingdom Metazoa; phylum Arthropoda; class Insecta; order Lepidoptera; family Sphingidae; genus Deilephila; species Deilephila elpenor. The sequence continues at coordinate 929,763 of OX457102.1, forward strand.
GCGCCCCCGCGTGGCAGGTAACCGACAACACGCTGTTCCGTGAAAAATCATCGCCATTCGAAGTTCAATATGTTTTGTAATGTAGCTTATGTCGATATGTATGTATTTTAGTAACAGTATTTTTACATTAGTATATATTTTTTATTTACTCGACTATGTAAATGTACGAGTTCATAGATATACAGAGGTTATCTGATGTTGGTGGGATATTCGTATCGGATAGCGACGGTCGTATAGGATGGTGAAAACCCCTTCAATATAGCACGCGTAAGTTTGTTCTGTCATTGGTTTATGAATTTCTTTATTGCTGAATAATCCAGCCAAATAATTCTTGCACTACAAATTATTGAACTCTCCTTTTTTACTTGATAACCAAAAAACACTGTTTCAAAGCACAAATCTACATTCCTTATACTTGAAATTTTAACTATATCTCACCAGCCCAGCGTAAAACCAGAACTACTAAAAAAAATATCGTCCCATCAGAATTCTCACCACCTGACAAGATAAGTCGCAAATGGCTCAATCTAGCAAAGTGCCCGGTGCATCTCGAAAGGATAAAATTTTAATTAAAACCTCCCGAGGTTAGCAGCGGGCGAACTTCCTCTACCTACGCCTTATTAATATGCTCAAATATTGCCCGCTTGCACTAAACTCCAGATGGATTGGGAGGCGCGCGTTCGAATTATTTTATCTATGTGTTTTATGGAAATATGATGTTTTATGATAGTTTTATTTACTTTATATGTGTATATTGCCAGAAAGATCAACGCAATATTAAAATGCGTAACAAGTTTGTTATCAAATAACCTACGAGCCTTGAGCAAATATCACCGACATTTTTAATGTTAATTCTTAGTTAAAATAATCGTTTAACATAATTCTATATCTTCATTTTACAGCAATATTTATACTAAGATTTCTTTTGGATACTCGAATATTAGGCATATTTTGGTATATTAATAAGTATAAATGTAAACCGGAATAACGCACGCAAAACTAGATTACTAAGCCAAAACTGCAATAAACATTACTAGAGAACTGCAAAAACATTTGCCGGACAATTTGGAGCGCGCAATTTTTCAAAAAACACCTACCGATCAAGTTTTGGAGATAAGTCAAAAGTTTTTGATTTTCATTAGCTCTATCGGCAACGGCGAGGTTAGTCCCGATTCACTTGCCAAGAAACTTTTCTGTCGGGGCTGGGTTTTTAGATCTTGTTCTCCGTAAACTGCAAATTAAACGGCGACGGGCACGTAACAAATGTGAGCTAAAAAGGTATAAAGTAGGTTTTATAAAATCGTTATTCTTGCGTGTTTTTAAGGTAAAACATAGGTTTAGCTTATATGCTTGATAGTTATTATAATATTCGCTTCATTAGTTTAGTGGCATGTATGGGCAATAAATCGTGAAAACCTGGGTTCTATTTTGTAGTTAAATAATCCAGTTAGAGTGAGTTTTTCCATTCGAAAAGCATTTGCTTAGGGCTGAATATTTCCACTTCCAACTGTCCTCTCATTTCTCAATAATGGTTGTTTATTTGTGTTTTTTTTTTTTTCATACCACAATCAGGTGATAAATTTTATCCTTATTTTGTAACACGGTTAAAGAATAGGCCATTATTAAACAGTTATCAAATAGGAACGGAATACAGTAATTTCCACGTAATTACAATACATAAACCCAGTTTATATTATTATTTAAACTCAAACTAAAAAATATATCACACAACAAAAGAAAGCTTACATTTAATAACACGCATTCCACCTTTATTTATTCATAACACAATTAAAATACATTTCTTCGTATCTCGAATAAAAAACGAGCTACAATTAAGCCAACACAATATCTTAAACCGGTCACAAACTACCAAATACACGTCGGGCCAAAAAAACCACCTTCATATATTTTCCGATTGCCGACGGCACGTAAGGTGAATCCAATCATTTTTTTCTTATTTCATCCCCCGATTGATTGGGCAGAGGGCTATTTTTTTGCTATAGGACAAACAAAACGCGGTGGGCAGGTGGGTGCAAATCTTTTTTATTATTTTCGCTGTTACGAGTATTGTTGATAACTTGTTAGTTGGAGAAGTATGTACACTTGTTAAAGACATTTACTTTTTGCTGTAATTTATGTACCTCCAATTTAGATAATGTAATAAAAATAAACACTGTATCGAAAACGTTAAACTAAAATTAAAACTAACGGATTAATAGGTTTATTTAAGGGACCCTTACATTATTGTTAGTTGTGAAAGTGACTAAGTAAAGCAAGTAAAAGTTTCATTATTTATTCCTATGTAATACATCTGATGGCCGATGGGGCCAAAAGTTCTGGAATGGAGGCCACGTAGCGGAAAGCGAAGCGTAGGACGTCCACCCACAATATGGTCAGACAACCTGGTAAAGGTTGCGGGACGTCGCTGGATGCAGGCCGCCTCCAACAGGTCACTGTGGAAATCATTGCGGGTGGCCTATGTTCAGCAGTGGACTTCCCTTGGCTGATGGATGGATGAATACAACTAGGGAACTGCAATGATTCTTATTGATCTGCAATACAGTTGAAAAAGAGTATCTTCCTGTATAATTTACCTTTCGTAAACTACGAGAGACTTTTCGTTTACACAAACAACCAGACCCGAAACCAATATTTGTGAGGCACAAAAAAATAATAGTTTTTTTACTCTCTTATTTTAGGCGGCCCTCCACCAACTTTGCACGAGAGACCGTCAAACTTGTTTTTTTTTATACCTGTAGCCAAGTGACTACCTCCCTTGGCCAGCACTGTACCAGCGTAATAATAAACAAAGCAGCCAGTAAGTCAGGTGTTCGTGCCCCGACTACGCGCATGCGTTCATTTGCAATGCACTCGCATTACTCCGCACTCTGAGCGCGCCGTAATGAACCAACCCCACGGAATTTTGATTATTTTCAAATGCATTTTGCTTAATATATTCAAATTTTCTGGAAAAGAAGCAATACCTACGTGTTTGAGAAGATAGCACTCAAAATATAAATATTGAGAGAAAAGTTCGTTTTCCTGGTAAATAGTACACGACACAATCTAATTGAATGAGTACAAAACTTAAATATATAAAGTAACACATAATTTTGGACAACAATTAGGTATTTATATCTCATTAATATTTGGAAAATCTATGGTTTATATACCTTATAATTTGTTTTACAAAACTTATTATATTTGTAAATCTGAAATTCTCCGCTGTTATGTACTACAATAGAAATCATCTCGATTAAAGATACGGAATACGTAATAAAGAAAATGTTTATATTTGTCAGTCAATAATTTATATCGAATATATCACTGCATAAATAAAGCAAGAATTTACCACACAATTTACTAGGAAGGAAACCCATAGTCCAGCATTCATGCTGATCGCAAAAGACCTGTTCCTCACGTACGCCCCGTCAAAACTAATCACGGCAGCTGAACCGTGAAATGACACCGGGAAACTTTCCGGTGAAGTATATTCCGGTGAAGTTTTTTCCGGTGAAGTTTTTTCCGGTGAAGGGTTGGCCGTAAATTCGGGGCAGGTGGTCCACAGTTTTATCAGATCGTGTTATTGAATCTGTAATCCTCTTTTATTACTTTTTCGTGTAATAAAAAGCTTAGTGGAAACTCGTTTTGGGTAATTGTTGCGTTTCGTGCTGGCTTCGTTGAGTTATTAAGTCTGTTGGTGCGCCCTTTTTATGTAGCATTATCATTTGTAAAATTGTTATCTATTCTATCATATTGTCATGTATTTTAATACAATATTCAAAATAGATTTTTTTAAGATAGATACAAGTCGCGGGCCTCCTTGGATACGCAGGATGAACCCGAAACACAGAACACTTGCGCAAGTCACTGTGGCGGATTTTCTGCCGTTGTGTACGATGGTCACTATCAGGGCGTATACAATTGGTTATAATATTATCCTACTAAGTTTAATAATTTCTAGTCTAAGTGATAAGGGCCGAAAAATCCCTCGCAATCACGTATGACCATTAAATAAAGAATAAATAATACACCCAAAAGTCACATACATAGTCCTAACCCCACATTAAGATTAAATAAATCTTGTGCCTGGGTATCAGAAACTACGAATGAGGCGGAGGTGCAACCAGGGCACCCAAGTTTCGCCCTTTACGTCCCAGGATGTGATAGGGGGCGAGCCTATCGCCGTATCAGGCATAAATTCCTGACTCCGAGCTGGTATTATGACTATAATGGCATTATACACAAAGCTTCAATCTCCTAACGATCTATAAACAGCATCCGGAGTAATTTATCAAAGCAACCAGCACCACCACGTCAAGAAGACAGGTTTTTAATTAACAGTAGACAAACAGGGAGTTAAAAAATGCAAGCCGTAACGAGTTGGCCGCCTCCGCTGAACATTTTTAAAGAAAATCTTCCACTAATGAATGGTTGCTTGTCTTCAGTTAAATATTTGCCTCGTTAAGAGCACTACAACAGCGATTATAATATATGGCTATATGTTTTGAAATTATTGAACTGTATGTTAGTCTCCCCAAAGATGAAAAATTCCGTGGCCGATTTATTTTAAAAAAGAAAATTATTTTGAGCGCAACCTAGCGTAAAGACCAACAACTCAATTTTATAGACCTGTTTATTTACTTGATGCAACAAACTATATAAGAAGTCGACTTAATCTAATCGTTCTAACTCTCTGATGATAAGATAGATTTTAAATTGAAAGCCGCTTTCCAATTTCAAGTCGGTTAAATTTGAGTTTCCTTAAAAATTCAGGTATAAGTTACTTCGTGAATCAGCACAACTTTATACCAACCTTATCAAATAAATACATCATAAAATTATCGTATAGAAACTTCCCAGCAGTTTTGAACTTTGTACCTCGAACTATCTCTTTCAGGCGAGCGCGCTCACCTGTTCGAACCCGCTACCCTCGTGATTTATACCCACTGAACTATGTAAGGTAAGTTTAGTTCGGGCTCAGTGGGCACCTGTTAATAGTTTCAGATTTACTGTTTGTCTTGCTGTTGTGGGAGAGTTAGCCTGTTTATGGGATAAATGGGACAATGTTAAGCCTATTTTTCAGTTTTACTTTTTGATTAGTAAGCGACACCATGACAGGGGATCAATTCAAAATTATAAGTCGGAGGTTCAAGATTGGGCATGATAGGTCCAACTTTAAAGTCTTGTGTGTTTTCGTTTTTAATGCAGATATTATCGCTCACTAAGCCGACTGTGTACTTGCCTTGTGTGCTGTGAATTTGGCTCAGACTTAAATAATAGAATTTAATGCCCAACAAAAAGGATTAATTCATTAAAATTAATTATTATTCTGTAGGATCTAACGGTTTCAACAATGTTAAAAGATACTGCAGCTCTAAACATTTATTTGACATCTAATTGCAATAGTAATAAACACACTTCAAACGACCAAAGTTTTCAATAAATAATAGTTTATTTCCCAAAAATACACTCCCAACAATAATCCCTTCATAAAATTACCCAAAACTCGGAAAGCCATTATAAATAGCAGTGAGGAAGAGTTAAAAACACGTTTAAACGGACGGCAAGACAATCGCTCACGGGGCGGCGCGCGTCGACGATACCATTTGTCTCGCACCACCTTTAAAAGCTATCCACGACCATTTCTCTTTTTTAAAAACCTTTAGACACTTCCTTTTCGTTTTTCAATCGCCCCGCTGCTCGGAGTTATCTCGATAAATGCTTTTGTTTGGCCGTTCTGTTCTGTATATGTATAGAGTTGATGATCACAAATCAGTTAATGATACAACCCTTTTGTATAAGTTTTCTCGCACACATATTTTAATACAAAAGTGTTTGAGTTTGGGCGTCGTGATTCTGAAGAAATTCTCGTATCTGAATAGTAGTATTTTGATAAGAAATCAGGAGTATTTGTATGATTGTAATGTTATTTAATTGATTTACATAAGCATCATCAATGAGCATGGTGCGGTAGTATTTTTTACCTGTTACGTAGTTATTGATCTTCTAGTAATTCATTACTTTGAATCATCAACGTGATTTAGTTGCATAACCATATTAATTAAAATCTTTAATTAACAAACACAACAGGTGTTACTTGTAACAGCTCTATATAATTCTCGCAAAACATCACGAGCTGAGCCGGCCCGACAGGTGAATGAATGCCCCGATCCCTTTCTCCGGTAATCATTCACAAATAAGTGTGAGTTTGCATCGGCGACAGGATATATCTTCCGGATTACGTGCTAGAGGAACTATGCGTTGAACGGGATTGATAGGGGATGAAAAAACTCTGCTTTATGATGCGTATGAGAATTTTTCTCTGACGAAAATTAAGCAATTAATATATTTCAGAAGCAATGGTAGTTAGAGTAAATAAATTAGGGTACCTCTCATTTTTTTGTATCGAGGTAGAGCTACGCATGTGACGTGCAACATAAATAGGGGTTGAAAGAAAACTTCTTGATTCGTGAGGTTCAACTTCCGGTTATTTGTTAGTGTTGGGTTTTTCTTTTATGAAAATTATGTACCTAATTCATATTTATCGAAGTTTTTTTAAAATTAAATTTAGGTAATTTATGTTTATCGAGTGTGAGAATTTGTTTTGTAAATAATATTACTTTTATATGTAGTGATATTTGAAATATATTAGTACTTATTTAATATTAGAAAATGAAGGAACAATGAAATTTTAATTGTTATACTTATGGGATTTCATCATATCCAAAAATAGTATAAAACTAAAAAAAAAAAATATCTGAAAAAAAAAAACTTTTAATTTAAATATCGGAGAAATATCTGTGAAGTTGGTTCATTTATGTTTGTAAACTCTACAACGGTTGCTGTTTTCCATTTCAATATCAATAATATTTAAAATTAATTAAGAATCAAACTATGCAAAATTCAAAATTTCTTGAATATAACACCAATTTAATAAATTACATAATTATTAAAAACATCATTAAACCCTCCACAAAAGTATCTGTCATTCCATTCAAATACGTAAAAAGCCGTCAGTGGCAGCTAACAAAGCGACCGCGAGCAAACGCGCAAATCAATCAGCCGGCCCATAAACGGCTCCCCAATAAATTCGCACAGGCTTTCAACCCATTTTCCACTTGTTTTCACCTAACCATTCAGCGTTTCAGAGCCTATTTGTCATTTACAATGCGCTGCGAACGGTCAACGTTTTTGGTGCGGATCTAGCTTTTGTGACGGATTTTGACGGATTTTTATAATGCAGTTTTTGTGTACAATTACTATAGTCAAGGCGTAAGGCCGACTAAAATTCTCTCTGTACGTCATGAGTGTAGCTTGAAAAAAAAATGTTTTGTCTACCTAAAATAAATTAATACTGTATGCATATACTGTAAGGCTACTGTTTGTGGCCTAACCCTTTTCTTTACAAATCCCCCAATCTGCAACAATATTGTGTATACTACGCGCACAATTCATTTTAAATTTATTTACATTTCTATTTTTCTATTAGTTATATGTGTTATGTATTTTATAGTTTTCCGAAATAATTGAAGGCGTGCAATTAGAGTAAGCTATATTTACCCACAACTTAACAGGTTATATTGGTCCTTTAATAAACAAAATTTAAACCGATATGAATGCAAAAAGAGATAACACTTTTGAATACCATTGAAATTGCCATCTCATACATCGTTAAGTCGAAATAAAGCGTCCTCCGTCCAATTTGGCGGAGAGACGCGCTCATTTTTCAACCGCAACATTATCGTGCCGTTAAAAACCGTCGCACGCTATAAACGCCGTGTAAACACGTCACCTGTCACACGTCACGTCACCGCGACGTGACGGAGTGCACGTGGAATTGGATTGTGAAACGTGAAAGTTTGGATGTGGTATTGAGGGTATATTTAAGAAGGTCCATTTTGTTTGATTTTGCGAGTATTTAGTGGATCATATTAAGTATTCGATCTATGAGAGTATTTATTGTATTTTTTTTTATCTTATTCTGATTGCCCGGGCAATCCATTTGCTATTCTGTTTTTCAATATTAATAATTTTGCTGACATTTAAAGCCTAACCTCACCTCCCAGTGTCTGGGTAACGAGCGTATCATCTTCTTCCACTCCAATTTCATGGTACTGAAAACGCATATACAATCTTAGTTATATAGACATTAAATGGCGATAGTAATAATTTTTTATAGCATGGTTCTGGGAAGAGAACGTGAAGGAAAAAGGATGGGGAGAAAAAATTATTGGTATTGGGCATCCAGCAACACATTACACTATAAAATGAGCTATATCTCTTCTTCCATCAAATAAAAAACAATATCATGTACACAACTGAGTTCACAACATCCCAATACCATATCAAATAGTTAGCGCCTCCTGGCAGTGATATGAAAAATTATGCGCCGTTAAAGAATCGACACTCCGTCGGGAAAGCGGTGACGTGAGATATTTCACCGTGATGCATGGACTAGCCTACACAAACTTACTATTAATCTCATATTTGGACAAATAATATTATACTGGTTGATTTGTGTGACTTTCTTTTGTTTTGTTTAGGTCACAAAAACGTTATACAGATTTATCTCATTGATTTATAAGCAAAGTGAATTGGTAATCGTGACTGCCTCTGTGGCGTAGTTGTACTACGGTACTACAAAGCTGAGGTCTCGGGTTCGAATCCCGGGTCGGGCAAAGTGATATTGGGTTTTTCTATTCATTATCAGCCCGGTGTCAGGAATTTGTGCCCGATATGGCGATAGGCTCGCCCCCCTATCATATCATAACTCTACGACGTTTATGGACAAGTCTTTCACTGTGCAAGCTGTCCGATTATGGAACGCACTTCCTGATGCAGTAAGACGGGCACGAACACTGTTGTCCTTTAAAAAAATGGTTAAAGAGCACTACTTGTCCCTTTAACAGCCCAATTCATCGAGTGAGTGATTGTTCATATTTTTATTATATAATATGCTATAATTGTGTGCACTTATGTGTATATATAAACGTATGTATTTATTTATGTATATATTATGTTGTATATATGTTTATTTATTTATTATATTAGTATGTTGCATATTTTATATGTCTGATACTGTGTCACTTGTTTATTCGTATATATATGTGTATACGGAGCATCTATTAAATATTATTTTTATTTTATAGTTATTATTAATATGTTTTTAATAAGCTATTGGTGCACTATTGACTGCCCTCTCTTTTATCCTTATCTTATTTCCATCCCAAGGTAGTCGGTAAGAGATTGCCTCGAGCGATACGACCGCCTTTTGTACTATTATCGAATGTAATGTTTTATTTGTTAAGCTTAAATATAGTGTACAATAAAGGATATAAATAAAAATCATGGGACGGAACATACAAGGCGAAATGTGGGTGTCCTGGTGGCGCCTCTGCCTACCCCTTCTGGGATAAAGGTGTGAGTTTATGTATGTATGTAATCGTAATTTCCTGGATTCAATTCTCGGTACAAGAAATCTACGATGAGTGAGTTTATCAGTTTAAAAACCACAAAGAAAGTTTGACGAGCTAATGGTATTAGCGACACCACTGCCTCAGGAAGAATTATACAAAAAAATAGAAATCCATTTTATAGCATACCAATTTTTTCAAATTTATGAGTCAAATCTGACCCCAGGAATCGAAGCTCACCCCTCACATACCACCACTCATAAACTTAAACCAAGTAAACAAACCCAACAATATCAATTTGATTTTCAAAAAAACCACAAGTCTAAAGTAGAAAGAGGTACAATTTTCCCGGTCAATTCCCGTATCGACACAATACAGGTATTATTAGGAGCTTACAATGATTTACCGCCGCGAGGTGTACTCAATCGATTGCCGACTCCGTTCACACGAATCGAAACAATTTTACTGGGTATACATGTTACTTCAGCTTACTTTTTATAAGGATTTAAAGATTGAAGACAAAATGTTGTACTTCTACGTTAAAATATAATGATATATAAAAATAATTTTAGCTTGGTTTGGTTTGATTATAAAGTTTAGAGATTATATTAAACATTTTGTACACTCGAAATTAAAGTGCTAAACAAATAATTGAAATCATACCAAAACATTTCATGTAAAGTTAGTTGCTTATCAAATTATATGAAGAGAGGTGAGGATCTAATTCTACCAACCCTATTTTTTTAACAAAAAGTATAAATTGTGACCTCAACTTTAATCATATTAAAAATAGGTGTTCTCATCAATGAATAAATCTCAAAATAGATCCGCAAGTTACAAAAAAAACCCAGCTCAAAAAATAACAAAAAATTCACCTCCTTTTAAACCAAGTATTTTTATCACAGTTCCACCACAACTAGCAGGTTAACGACTGATAATAAACAGGGTCGTGCAATTTCGACCTCTCGTCGGCCCCAGAGGTCCGATAAACTCCTACCTCCACTGCAAACTTCACTCGCCGTGCCACCGGAATTACTAATTGTTACGGGGCTTACTGAGATTAAAATTAACGAATCAACGCGGTGGGAAATTCGTAATTTGGCGGATATTGACTACCGCAATAATGGTGGAAAATCCGTCTTATTGATATCTATAAGTAGATATGTTGCACAACGTTGCATTACATATGTAATACAATGTTGTCATTTTTTCGTGCGTGTTTTAAGTGGTAATTATAATGTCATGACTTATAAAACACCTACTTAAGATATTATGTTAAAAACTGTATCTCCGAACGCAGTTGCGAAGGTATTTTTTTTAAATCAACTCTAAAAATTTGTGAAATAAACCAGTAACCAGTATCTACTAATATTTCTTTTAAAACCTCATATAAAATATAAGTAAGTTAATACGTTTTAAAACTATATTTTCATTTTTATTCCTCACAACAGGCAACAAAATCCCACATTATTGAGCTAAAATAAAACGCGTAACAATATCCTCGCGATGTCCGGAGTGCACTTTAAAAAGGTGAATTTGACCAAACACTCGGACAAATGTTGGCACACAAACCGAGCGACAAATTTAAAAACTATCCACTTGTGTGGTCGGTACACATCTTAACTGCATGTCCGGTTAAGTGGATGTAGTGTTATATTTGAGCCCTGGAATGTTTGGCAAACATCGTGTGTAGATTTTATACTAAAGTAATATTACTACCTACTATACCTGATAATATAGAGGGTCGATTAGGAAGAGATGATACTTTTCGTCATTCGACATAATTATAACGGGCTGTCGTGTAGCTTTACGCCCCGTATAAAAGACATTTTTTTAACACTGTAAAGATAAGACGGAAAATGGTTTGAAAAATGTACTGTTAGATGTTTCATATATTGAATATTTTTCTAATGGCATGGTATAGTAATTTCTTAGATCGTATGTGAAAAGCTGTCCAGGAAGGCTTTGAGCCAGCACCAGATCCTTTAAAACACATTGTATTTATGTGGGTCATTATAACAAGCTATGTCAGTAAAAAAAAAAAATAACAAGCTATGCACCCTTGATTAACGTATTTATCACCAAGTCATGAGAAACTTCCTTCAAACGATTGCCAATCTCACGGACAAGCAAGCAAGTCAATACAAAACTTATAACTGAATAGAAAAACTTATAAACACTACGAAATATACATTATACGTTTTCCTCTCACATAAAAAGCAAACTAAACATACTAAAAACAGTACCCGTAATATAACGCATACAACTCGCGCTGCGTGCATTGGCAGCCTTCCACAAAGTAAGCCACACTAACCTGAGCTCTGAAAATCTTTGTAATGAGTTTATACTCTCGGGGGGAAGGAGGGGAGAGGGCAGAGTTATGAGTTGGGACACGTTTAACTGCACTTCTTAACTTTTAAATCAAAAGATTCAATCTTACTTTTAGTTTTGTCTTTGAGACCGCTAGGTTGTGATCTGTAGGGTTTTAATTTGATTTTATACTCGCACTGTAATGAAACTATTCAAGATCTTACAAACATACTTTGCCGATATTTAACCTTTGCTTTCAAACATTGCTATTAATATTTGATCAATCCCATTAAAATACAAAATTATTTAGAACTAGCTTCTGCCCGCTAACTTCGTCTGCGTGATTAACTTTGTTTAAAAAAATATACATGTATAGATTATTTGGTATTTCTCATCCCGTCCCGTCTGGTCCCGTCCCGTCCCGTTATATCCCGCCCGTCCTATCTCATTCTCACTCAAGGTATGTAATCCACGCCCATCGCATCCCTTTGAGTATAAAAATTAACAAATATATAATCGGATTTCCGTCCTCATCCCATGGGAACACTTAATTTATCTGGATAAAATGTAGCCTAAGTGTTAATCCAGTGTTAATATGGGGAATATTAGTTTTTCTCATTTATCTTCCATAATACAAAGAAACACACTGTATGTAAATAAGACATTTACCAGTTTTTAAGTTGGACTTCTACCTATATAACTGTGAAACCGCATCTCATTTCGTCTTGTAGTTTTTGCGTTATGTGCAAGTAAACAAAAAGAAACACCCTGTATGTCAATGCAACATAAACTAGTTTTTAAGATGAACCTGCAGCAATATAACTGTGAAAACCGCATCTCATTTGGTGCGGTAGTTTATGAGTAATGTGCAAGCAAACAAAAAGAAACACCCTGTATGCAAATGCAACATATACTAGTTTTTAAGTTGAACCTGCAGCAATACAACTGTGAAAACCGCATCTCATTTGGTGCAGTAGTTTTTGCGTGATGCGCAAGCAAACATACAGACAGACAGACAGAAAGACAGACAGACAGACAGACAAAAATTCTAAAAAAACTTGTTTTGGATTCTGTTGCTGTTATAAACACCCCCCGCGTTGAAATTTCTTAAATATCTTCCATGTACAGACATCGACCATTTACATTTTTATTATATGTATAGAAGACAACATTTATCACAATATAAAATACAAAAAAAATAGCAACTATCAAGTTAATATCAAAACAAAAACGACCTTCATAGATCACCAACCATTAACAAAACCACACTTATTTCTACCTTACTCGAGACCCCAAACCACTCTAAAACTGGGTGATAAGATAGTGCGAATAAATCACCTCACCTGACTGAGGACACTTGGCCTCGCATAAATCTCTAATGCCTACTGGTTGCCGACCCCTGGCTCATAAATATTGAACTATTGACTCGGGGTCAATTGCTCTGTTACTTAATGATAAGAAACTGGGATTAGAGGTCTGATAAAGGTTGAAGCTGACAAAATAAAAGGAAATCAGACGGTATTTGGACAAGGTGATGGAGTAAACGAAAGAAAAATACGTATATTTTTTGGTTCTAGGTAGTTCGAATTAGGTATTTGTAATTAACTGGACTATTGTCCAGTTACTGTAGCATTTGGCTTTCTTTGAACAACACCAAGCTTTATCGTAAAGTATATTAATTTGTAGGGTGGGAAATAAAATGAACGATAATGTATACGAGACCTTGCTTCTTGTCAAGATTCCTGGTTGTCGTCAAAATAAGCGTAAACTTATAATAAGCAGTTGTTATGAACAGCCAATGATAGCCGTGTAATAAACTTTTTAAATTCAAACCCATCAGCGATAATTTCACGAAAACCTGAGTTGATCCTACAATAGGGGGTACCGTACACGTTTTATTGATAGACAAATAGATCGAGAAAGAAGTATTTTGGTTCAGTTTTAGCATTTTCAGTACGGAGCTCTAAAAACAATTAATTCGCAATGAAAGTGCGGCTGATTAGTAAAGCAGACATAGTGTGCAATAACGCGGCAAGCACCGTGAATAACAATGCACCTTTACAACGAATTCATTGTTACGACGTGCTCATATTAAATTAGCTTAAACAAATCATTAAAATTTAAGGCGAAACTGCAGTGGCATAATTTTTGTTATATTGTTTTGACAGGTCAATGTGGAATCCTTGGGAGCGGTTTGTGTTCAGTGTTCAATGGGACTTCCTGGTGGACCATACTTATATTATACAAGTGCAGGATAATATTATACACGAAGTGAGAGTAAAACATATTTTTTTATGAATAATTCAACTTGACCCAGCAAGTGTAATAATGTTAAGTTTTTCTTTTATAATATGATAGTTCTTCCCCAAGAATGAAGATTTTGTTTCTAACTACTAAAATTAACAACAAAGCCTAGAATGCCCCAAGAAAAATTCCAAAAATGTTTCTTGTACAAATAACGCGCGGAACGGAACGTGCACTATTCATCCCGCTCCGAGGGACGAAGGGTAATTACATAGTTAAGAGTAAGGGTTGAGCGCCCCCTCGCAGGTGTTAATCGAAAAACTTTCCCCGGCGGTTATTGACTCCCCGAACTTTTCTAATAGTCGATATCGGTTCTATTTGACCGACTCACAATTCGTTAGTTGTAGGTTGGTCTTATGAGCATTTAGTATTGGAAGTCATAATACGAATAATTTAGATTTTTATACACACATATAACTACTATTCCGTCAACTACGAAGCATAGCCCTCCACATTCATTTACAGCATGAAAAAATATGGCTTTTTAATTTTATGGGCTGTGAACTGTATAATACAGGTTTTGACTGCGAGGGCAATGTCATGTTCTGACTACTATACAATTCATGGTTTTTGGTTGCTATAAATGTGCATTGCAAGCTATATTAGCCATGAGTTGTGTGTGTTCACGGCAGGCAACGGATCAGCTGTGCACCTGGTATTGTACAAGGTTATAGGAGCTGCTTACCACCAAACAAGCTGATAGCTCGTCTGTCTGCACAGGCTTTAAAAATGCCACAGGTATAAAAAAAATACACTATGCACTTAATTATTTTGTTCACATATCTTCCAAATACCTTTACCTTTAAAATACATACATACATACATAAACTCACGCCTTCATCCCCGAAGGGGTAGGCAGAGGCGCCACCAAGACACCCACACTTCGCCTTGTATGTTCCGTCCCACGATGTGATAGGGGGCGAGCCTATCGCCATATCGGGCACAAATTCCTGACTCCGGGCTGATAATGAATAGAAAAATCCAATATCACTTTGCCCGACCCGGGACTCGAACCCGAGACCTCAGCTTTGTAACCGTACCGTAATACAACTACGCCACCAAGGCAGTCTATAGTGAATACTAGTTTAAAGCAAATAATAATAAAATGTAATTATTAAAACCGAAATACACCCACAAAGTGGCCTGCTAACCTCTGCCTGAGTTTAGTAAAACATTCATCTTAACTTCCTAAAATGCCTAAACTCTTGCACATAAAACTCAATTTCACAGACAATTCAATTAAGCACAAAGGAGCAATCCCTCTAATTTGTAACTAGCCACAAATCTAGATTTTAATTTAGCCTAGACTGGAGCTGGGCGTCTTAAATCATGATCGCGTGGCAGGTAACGACCCCAGGACTTACTCAACCATGAAACTGATAGTAATAAATTGTGCCAAGGTGCTAGGAAAATATGGCTGGTCGATGCTTCTCGGCGACATTGGAGTCTGCGTATATTTTCATGACTTTCGGATAGATATTTCGTGTTGACATTTTATGGTATTTTTCGTGCTAGTAGAAATTGGTCTAGTGGCAGAGTATGGACAATCTTTATTATTTTTATCTAGGTTTTATCTTAAGACAAAAATCAATTCGGAAGCATTGCACATGGTGCCCAAGGCACCTCTATCTACCTCGTCCTAAATTAGGCCATTATTATTAACACATTTTCCAATTACCAATATATTAAGATAACATTACCAATTACCAAAATATTTTCCAAACTTTTTCCCAAAAGCTACAATCATACTCCAAACTTTATTGTTTTCCTAAAGGTAGAATCTTACATAAAGTAGAATTTCCAAAAGCCAATTATGTAGAAAGCGTTCAACTCATACAGCTCAACTGCAGACAGGAGTGATGCGTAAAGGTGCGGTCCAGACACAAGACGTATGCTGCAATATTCCTGAGATGTGATCTCGTCGAGGTGACTTTTTGTTTTATGACATTATCTCGAGATTGGAACGGGTCGATCTCATTTCCAAATGTGATGCGTAGATTTGTTTGAAGTTAAAGCTGAATGGTAAAATTGTATGGGTCTCGAGAAATTTGAGTTTGGAAATGTGATGTAAAAAGTCCTTTGCTTTAATGCCTTCTTTTCTTGAAAATTAATTCCTAGCCTAGGCTTACTAGCAAGAGGCCACAGATGCGAATCCTCACTCACTTGTAAGAAACCGGCATACCTGATACATTATTATTATGAACAAGAATTTCAATGATAGTAAGTTTGCCCGTACTAAGCAATTACAGAAAACTAAAATTCAAAATCCACCCAATCTTAACAAAGGTAAAAGTAGGCTAATAAACATAGTTGTCACACCCTATTTTAGCAAAAAGCACGTAACGAAGTACGTAGCTAAACAAAATTACCTTTATTCTGGCGAAGACTTAAAACCGTCGGCGCTCCTGCATAATACAGGTGTTAGCAATTGTCTCACGTCTCGTCGCTGGCGATAATTAGATGGAGCTCATTAGAGCGCCCCCTGGCGGCCTAACGCAGTTACCGCCACTTTACTTACACGCTTTTGCATTCGGATGTCGCGTTTTTGTATTGATCAGGTTGAGGTGGTATATTATTATTGTTTACTACAGTCTGTGGAGTAGTTGGTTGAGAAGGTGGTTTTGAAATGAATGATTTGGTCTTCGCAATGAGAATATTTGTCGTCTAGGACACAAATATTTGAGTCAATTTGGAAATAGTGACACCAAAAAATGTCTTGCAATTTGGGCAACTCACCCATGACACAGTAGTCAGTACTTGTAATATAGAGTCAGGATTATGTGTGTACATAGTATATAAATTCTTACAGTAGTTTCTGATGCTTGTTGTATGGTTACATACCTCTCTTTTTCTCTACTGCTATTGCAGCTGACGGCAAGATTCTCCCCATATATTCCACTTCGTTGCATATCTCGCGTCTTCGTGAGACTATTTATCTTAAAGACGGGAAATGAGCGTGTTATCGTGTGATACATTTTTATACCACACATTCATGTACTTGTGACCTTTAGTCTACTTAACATCTTGCAAAGCATTTCAGTACCTTACATATTAACCAAATTTGGCATCACCCGTCCAACACAGGCTAAACGTTAAAACGCAATTTATTAATTTACAAAAAAAAGCGGCGGCGACAAGCGTCACCTGTCAGGCGACGTGACGCCGTGACGCGGCGCAACGTGATGAATTGTGCAAAATAAAAATTACGACACGATGGCAAGGGAGTCGAAACACGTTTAATTTTAATCGCGTCGACGTCTTTTGAATTTTTCACTAAATCTTGTTTCTTTACTTTGCTGTATTATATCTTTAATAGCTTTTGGCTAAGATTGTTGAGTGTTAGATTGCGGGATGTAATTAAAGGCTTTTGTGGTGCTTAAGAAATACTTTTAGCTTATTTTATATTAAATAGTATCATGTCGTTAGTGTCCTTTATAAGGACTTTAGGAAATCTTTAAATTTAAATTCTTAGGTCAACTTCCATACTCTACTTTTATACTTTTTCTACGATCGGCGCAACATTATATTAATCTTATATTTGTGTAACAATTATACAGTCTTTTTGGGTTAAAATGAGTTTACGTTGACACCGCAAGCTTTTTTATCAGTAAAGAACACAAATTTCAGTCTAAAAAACCCTTTACAACATTACTTCAATAAAAACTATTAATTAAACTTTCAGATCTAAATGGTACAGCTGTCAATCGAAACAAAACCAAGAACCTGTCATGGAACGTGTCGGCCACATGACGTCACGCGTCACGCGTCACGTGCGCCGCGACAGGTAACAACGTTTGACGACAATTTTTAATAATGACGCGCCGAAATTAAATTGCGAACAAGCCGCGCACACGTCGCTCGCGCCCGTGCCTTAATTTAACCAATTACTGAAAACGCTTATCTCTTACTTACTCTGTTTTGTTATGTGGACTATCGTGTATAGACTTTTTTGTATATTATTAGTTGATGGACAGGGTACAGCGAATTATGTCCGTGGTAAATGCAAATTAATCATGTTGCATTGAGTAGCGATAAATTATTCCTCATAAACACTTCGTCACCCATTTTAGGGTTATCCAACATGTCATTGGAAAAAATGTTGTTTCAAAAACCCAAATTTGCTAAATAAATCAATAAACTGTTTATTTCACGATTTATTATCTGTCTACAGTAGAACGCCGATTATCTGAATTAATTGGGACGGGGGTCGAATCGGTTAATCGACAATTCGCATCATAGACGAAAAATCTAATAGACTGCTGTATAGTGCCTATTCAGTCCCACAGAAAGAGATGCCGCTTATAGGTTTTGCTATAAGATAGAAAGAGATCGAAATATACATTTTCTGTCCTGCACCGCGTGCCGGTTTTTTCAAGGTCGGAATTGAAATTGCTAAACAAATTTTGACATAAGACTGTCGTATCGTGTTTGTGTTTAGTGTCGGAAGTTTTCAAAGTGATTTATAATTGTTTAAATTCTAAAATCTTTGCTAAATCCATCACAAAATGGTGCGGTGTAGCGTACTTGGTTGTAAAAGCGACAGTGGTGTGAAAATAACAGGATTATCATTCCATGGGTAAGTAAATAACTTTAGTAACAATTAATAGTATCCAGCATTATTTAAATTAACTAGTTTGCTATAAAATCTTATAAAAGAGATAACACTGTAATACATTGTAGTTATACATTTGTTTATCTCAATGTTATTGTAATTATAATAAACACGTAAACTTTATAACCTAAAATGTCAGTGTGGCAAGAGTGAGATTGTAGTATTACCCCGTACTCTGTATAGTAACCCGTATAGTTATATATTGTACACTTTGTAAATATATGTATACAGTAATAAATAAAACAATCCTATCAAACTGTTGCATTTTTATTTATCCTTTCTTCTTCCTTGTTTGCAAATTTTGTATCATTCTAAAAAGCCGTTACCTAATAGTGGATAATTGTACCATACTTGGCAACCCTAAACCAATTAAGTACTTTATTTGTTGTCCCTTTCGGTGGCACAGGGTCACTACGTCTATTAGATTTTTCGTCTATGATTCGGATAATCGGACATAGGCTGCTTATAAAGGAAAACGAACTGTCACACATAGAGTTCTTTATTTTTTAAATTTCACAAACTTCTTTATTAAGCTTTCAATCACAGCAGTTGAAATATATCCGGACTCCAGCGAATTCCAACTTATTACAACAAAACAAAAATTACTTGGTTTTATTTTTTTATATTACGCTTAGGACCGATTCGGATAATTAGCGATTCGGTTAATCGGCGTTCGGATAATTGGCGTTCTACTGTACTATTCGCCCTGTGAAATAATTAACACTCACCGAAAAAATCACATTAAAACAAGCGGAGATTGATTAATATGACTTTTAGAGCTATCTGACTGTTGGGGTATATTTATTGATGGAAACGGGTCAGCAGCTCGCAAACTTGTGATCCAGTAAACAAATAACAGAGACACAACAAAGTACTTGTTTAATATTTTTAATGCACACATAAATAAAGGCTTGTTTACTCGCAACTTTCCTGTCGATCCGACATTGTCTTATACGTACAATTTGCTTACACGTCTGTAGGCCTTCCCTTTTTGCGTAATTGGCTGTAAATCTTAACAATGTAGCCTTATTTTGCTAACCTCAAATTAATTATTTCAAGGTTGTAATTGACGGCTGCCTCGGCGGCGTAGTTGTTCTACGGTACGATTACAAGCCTGATGTCTCGGTTTCGAATACCGGGTCGGGCAAAGTGATATTGGACTTTTTATTCATTATTATCAGTCTGGAGGGAGGAATTTAAGCCCGATATGACGACAAGCTCGCTCCCTTTCACAACGTGGGACGAAACATACAAAGCGAAATGTGGGTGTACTGGTAGCCTCTGCCTACCCCTGCTGGAAAAAAGGCGTGAATTTATGTATGTACCTATGTAATTGACGGAGGAGCAGAAATCTCCTACATCCCTCATTGCGAGTCTTATCGGTCAATGTAATTATTAAATTGTTGATATAAGGATTTTTTACTTGCAATAACCGCCACTATCAGGTGCAATCAGTTCATTGTCCTCCATCTTGTACCCTTATGTTATTTTAGGATCAATTACGTTAATACAGACCCCATATTAGTTTTTCTCATTTATCTTCCATGTACAGACATCGTTCGATTACAAATTTGTTATATGTAAAGATTTGTTCGTAACTTGTATATACTGTAGGCCAAAACCCGACGTGTCAGTATAAAATTAAAAACGAAACATCCAGTAATAAATTGCAGTAATGATAATACATGGAGCAGAACAAACGGCGCATACATCAGCTCGGTACGTATGCGTATGCAGTGGCAGGTTACTTTGGCAACATTCCCTGAACAAGATAGGTGAGCAGTCCGCATCGAGACACAGTTAATGTAAAAACAGTACGACAAAAAAATTTGCTTTGTTTTTATTTCATTTGTAATAGTAGGGAAGAATTCTCAGTTATTTTTATTGCACACATCCGGCTATAGATAAAATATTAAATTTTAATATTCCTCCTACATGCGAAATTAATTATATTACATTGACCCGCGTTCGTGAGTGTAATTATAGACTCGTATGAGCGATAAGACGGTTATTTATACCTATATCATTTCCAATAATAAAACGTACATACATAAGATAATCAATTAAGATATGAATAGATAAATAAACTGCCTCGGTGGCGTAGTTGTATTACGGTACGGTTACAAAGCTGAGGTCTCGGGTTCGAATCCCGGGTCGGGCAAAGTGATATTGGATTTTTCTATTCATTATCAGCCCGGAGTCAGGAATTTGTGCCCGATATGGCGATAGGCTCGCCCCCTATCACATCATGGGACGGAACATGCAAGGCGAAATGTGGGTGTCCTAGTGGCGCCTCTGCCTACCCCTTCGGGGAAAAAGGCGTGAGTTTATGTATGTATGTATGTAGATAAATAAATACATCCAAAAGTCGCATACATAGTCCTGACCCCACACTAAGATCCTTTCGGTGTAGGACATGGTGTTACCTACCAAGAATCTGTAGTTTGTTACTCACGGGTACTAGCGTGATTCTGTTCAGAAAAGGAAGGGATAGAATAAGGTTGAACAATTTTTAAAACATTCACTATGATACAGACAGTAGAACGACGAAGTCAGCAGATATCCTTCTGCAACTGTAGCGCAGCTTCTCTTGTTTTTTGCAAGATTCATAATTAGGGTTTCCCATGGCTGCCATCCATCCAAGGCATGGAGCAAATAAATAGAATTGCCCTTAAGAAAAGAGAGCGCGATAAGGCTTCAGACCTGACTGTTGAGATTTTATTGGGCGATCGCACGTGTTAGAGTCATTGTCTATGGTGCGGTCGATTTAAAAACCTGAGTGTATGAGGATTAACAAAGATTTTTTGGACTTCCAGTTTTTCAATATCCTCCTACAAATGTTGCGCTATATACCACTACATAATCATTAATTCACATTATATCTTAATGCTCAATTTAATAATCTTAACTGGGTTTTCTTTATTGCTTTGGAATATTGCTACAGATAAGAGAACAGTATAAAACATCTTCGCTTCACCACAATGATCACACATCTGGAACAGTGCCCAAATCAACATGTCGAAGTTATTCCTCTTGGCCCTGCTTCTGACCGCAATGGTGGTGGCATCAAGTGCCACTGAAGTGAAGACGTTCCTATGCAACGGGTATTATGGGTGTGAGAACTGCTGTCCCAGTGTGGGAAGCAATTGTGAGAAGTTCAAGAAGTCTCCGTTCTGGTTTGGCGGCTACATGGAAGTGTGCACGTGTTCGTGTCCCGACGGAACCAGCTACAACGTCGGAGGGAGCATTAACGAAATACGATCTTAAAGATTTGGGTATTTTTATTTTTTTTTACAATAAAATTATAGTTTAGTAGTTGTTGTTTCAATTGCACAGTACTAGACTTCCGAGAGCAATTAATTCCTGATTTAACATTGTAAGGCGTGCATAGTGTTATATTCTATCTGTGTTGATGGATTAGATCTTTGTTCAAATATTAGAAGCTTAGTTTTTTGTACTGTTTTGTACACGCAGCGTTGTGACGGCTATATACTATATAGTATAATGTTTCGTAACGCAATGAATCTATCAAAATGTCAATATCCCTTTAACTTCAATTCGATTGTTGTAAATTCATCAAATCACATCTTAAGTTGTTTTATAATAACATTTGAATTACCAGTTTATTTTTGTAAGGGTCTTTAACATATTGTAGTCCGGTTATTCTAGACATACGAAGATACAGAAATTCACAAAAAGCTGAAAGTAAAATTGTTCAAAACATAAATAAATATCATAAATAAAAAGTAAAAAACCCGGTACCAGGAAAAAAAATAGTCGTGGGCAAAGGTACAAAAATAGGTTTTTAGCGAAACGTCAGCATATTATGACGAACTTTTTAAATCATCATATCTCAGAAACGGTGGCTGTTAGGAAAAAGTATTGATACATTTTTCATAGATAAAATTATATGATCTAAATTATATTTTGTCCAGGCTAATTAAATAAATAAAATATTGCATAGTCCTGACCCCTCACTAAAATCGAGTCAGAAACTACGAGAGACTTTTGGGTCTCACAAACACCCAGACCTGAAAAACTGTGGAGCACACAAATATGTGTATTTGTTTCGGTGCTGGGATCGAACCGAAGACATAACATGTCAGAACGTAACAGTTCACGGCGATTGCCGCTAGCTTAATGAACCAACATTGACTTACTGTGAAACTAAATTCACTGTGTCACTGCAACCGTCTCTGTGTCTTGGCGGGACAAATAAAGAAATCACACTTGGAAATTTACTTTAGCCGGAATTGTCTCTCTGCTGTGTACACTTCTCAAAAGAATTTCGTTTTTAGCGAGAAATACTTTTAAGTTTTCGTATATTGTCCTTACTAGAAAAGTAGGGACGAATTAAGTTACCTATAGAGGTGACAAACGGAATTGAATTCTGGTGTGAAACTTTAGCGTGACATTTTAGGTTGAAGACAATAATTTTAGTCTTAAATCCAGGATCTATTAGCAAGCTACTTTGCAACAATGGAAAATAATTAAATGTCTTCACACTTGTATTGATGAGGTGCTCCTAATATCATCTTGAAGTTCGAAAGAGCTCATTTCACCTTCAAGAAATAATAGAGGTAAACCCATCACCATGCCAAGTGCAAATTCCTGTCCCAGAATTAAATTTAACATTAGTTTTCTATCCCGCTGATTAATGTTACTGGATAATCTCGGTCTGCGATTTTTTATTGTAATTGGCAAAAAATGTGTACATATCTTTGTCAACTTCCGGTGAAGTAATATATGAGTATTTTCTTGGTAAGTAAAACGTTGTTTATCTAAGAACTAGTATCGTGTAAAGGTGTGTGCACACCGCGGCACCGAGCCAAACTAAGCGAGATAACGCCACGAACGTGCTTAATGTAGCACTTAGGGGAATCGCCGGCTTGTTCGCAGCTCGTGATCAAACACCTTCGAACTTGCTTTTATGAAACAAACAACGTGTTTAGCTATGTCAATTTCTTCAGTTATGTTTCAACTTCACGTGAACTCTTTAAATAAACTAATATTATTTAAGCCACAGTATCTTTTGTTTTGTTTTATTGCGATGAATGGCGAGACGAACAATCCATTCGCCTGATGGTTAGCGATGCGACCGCTCATGGACAGTAGCAAAACCAAACAACACCATTAATCAAAGCAAAGTTTGGCTTTCCACTGTGCTCGCCATCGTGAGACAGGTGTTAAGTATCATTGTGTCCAATAGTTTCTCTGGCTATTATGTCCTTTAAACCGGAATACAACAGTGCATTTACACTGCTGTTTGGCGTTATATTCAACAAAGCTATTGCCGTATGGAATAACCAATGGGACAATTGTATTGTCAAAACGTAATTAATAGGACCAATTCTTTCTTTACGTAAGGGTTTATACATGTATGTATCAAGAGCATTGCGTATCAAAATTCCTTACTGCAGCCCTACCATGACCGTTGTTTATGCGATTCAATTGCGATGCAATTCAGTTTAGGTTATCGTTTTATTTCGTACCATGACCATGTTTATACTGAATCGCAAGTGAGTCGCAAACTAACCAAATGAGTGAACGAAAAGTCTCTAATCCGTAAAGCTAAAAAGAGACAGCGCTATAGAATCACCATATCCTTTGTTTCTTTCTCACCGCACCAGTTAGCAGCCTTCTGAAACTTAATCGTGAAAAAGTTACGATAATATTTTCGATTGATAATTTATATAATTGTACTATGTATTAACTTTTGGATAAGATTTCCTTCAATGTGAATGTTGCAGATTGACACAGAATAGTATTTTAGCTGACGTTATATCAATTTGTATTATTTATAATTCATTATAATATCATGAATATTATGCCCATCAACTTGCAGAATTACGTGTCAAACTTATGAACGTTTCTATATGATATATGACATTCAAGATTGTGAATTGTCACATTCTCGAAACGCGGGTGTTTTGATTATTATGCTAAAGTGATATTGAATTGTTGTTGTTTTATTAATTTTACGGCGTGAAATATTATCCTCATTATCACACTCCAAATATTCGAAGAATAATAAATTATGCGACATCTAAAATAATATAAATTATGCTTTTACAATGTACATTACTTAGAAATTTAATTAAAAAACCACTATTGACCGTTACCTACTTTGCTAATGAATTAATTTCACTGAAATATCTAATTTATTCAATAACGATTCAGTTTCGGTAGTAAATAAAGAACTTTATTTGAATCGTAAGTTTTGACAGATAAGCGACTCAACTGAGGTCTTGAAGTTTAGTCATGGTACGAATTGAATGAATGAAAACGCGATTTGCGAACGTTTTGCGATTCAGTTTAGGCGCTAACCTACATTGATCGGCTAAAGCGATGTCATGGTACGAAAACACAAAGCGGTTCAGAATAGGTCCTGAATTGCGTCGCATTAAGAGGTCATGGTAAGGCTGCTGGTCATGTTTTAAGTAAAAGCTGTCATCGTTGAAGCTCGTTGAATCGCCTGCGTGCTCAATTATTCTTAACTTAACTAGAAGTGTGGATAGGCCACGCATCCTTTCAAATTGAAGTCTAGTCGTTGGCATTACAAGCGCAATATTATGTTACATGCAAACATCATCTTAACTATTGTCTTTAAGGTCTAGGCGAATTTTCAGTGCTTTACTTTCACATTACATAACCTACTTGTACATTTAACAAACGATGTTGTAACACAATGCCTGTTTTAACGCAAAAGTCTCGCAAAAGCAGTAAATATTAATAAAACCCGAATAAAAGTAATACTTTAGAATTGGCTTGGCAAGTAAGGGCACTAGGCAATTGCACAGCGGTCGCCGGTACCTGTTGTATTGCTCACGGCACATTGAATGTAATATGGTGAGACGCCATCACTGCCAAATGGCTCCGACGATGCCAAATTAGATCATAAAGGTTAATGCCAAAGTTCAATTCCGCGTACAGTAGGCTGCACATTTATTTTTTAATTTTATTTCACTGTCACATTGTAGAGGGTCATAAAAGTTAACTGGAGCGTTAGAATTTATCAGAATGTAAATAAAAAAAATACCAGTCGGGCGACTTGAGGAGGACAGGACGCTTCTGAGCCTGAATTAAACGGACATCCAAAAATTGTATACAGTTCAAGACACACAGTCACAGTCAGCCCTGAGGTACCGTAGGGTGTAACAGATTTCCCAGGGTCCAAAAACAATCTAAAACAATTAAACACCAGAATATTCCTCTCTGGAATGGAACAATAGTGGAAATATCGCATTATTATCCTGAGCAAATATAAATTCGGGTAGGTGGCGGCGGGTGACAGGTCACTTTGGCACCGCTCCGCCACGCATACGGTACTAAATTAACGTTTTGGCTTAGGAATAGAGCGTTGTATTGAAAACTTTTTTGATATTGTACGTGGTACACTTGTTTTGTATTAGTGATTTATTTAGAGGTTACAATTAGAGGACATTTTTTGGAAATTTGTCGCTTTGTCGACTGATGTCTCACGGACCTGGGTTTTTGTAAGCAATTAATCGTGTGTATTTTAATGGGAAATGCTCGTATGAGGTGCCCTTAAGTGCAAGCTATATCCAGCATGATGAGCTAATTCTCTATCACAAGTTGGGACGGAATTGGCCTTAGTAGGGCATCTGCCTATTTCTTATCGCTTTGCATAAAAAACTCATAGTCAGATAGAAAAACAGAAAGACTGCCTCGGTGGCGTAGTTGTATTACGGTACGGTTACAAAGCTGAGGTCTCGGGTTCTAGTCCCGGGTCGGGCGAAGTGATATTGGATTTTTCTATTCATTATCAGCCCGGAGTCAGGAATTTGTGCCCGATATGGCGATAGGCTCGCCCCCTATCACATCGTGGGATGGAACATACAAGGCGAAATGTGGGTGTCCTGGTAGCGCCTCTGCCTACCTCTTCGGGGATAAAGGCGTGAGTTTATGTATGTATGTATGTAAAAAAAGAAAGGCAAGCAGTTCCATTTATCAATGCCCTTCAGCTTTCGATTTGTATTCTCGATTTCATCTAAGTATATGTATTCGAAAATGCAGTATTTTTCTTTATCCAAATTGAAAATTGAATAAAACAGTAAGTTCGTTCACGTAATCATATCAACAACGTCATAAAATAAAAAATAAAGGTAAACAAAGGAAAGTGGCCGCCGTTTGGACGTAATTCGGGACGAAAAAAAACATTGTCTATTACCCTCCTTATCTAGGGAAAGTCAATTTTCTACCCCCAATTTGCAAAGTTAGCTAGGTCGCTTATCAAGGGACTTTCAACTTTATGCCAATTGTAATAAGGGCTTTGGCTACGGTAAAATAGTTTGTATCGGGTAACAATGTTCAACCTGGGTGCGTTTGAACACACGGACAAGGTGGACGGGTGATCGTATAATCCCCATAAAATAAGGTGGCCGAAGAAATTCGAGGCACACTGAGAGATTTTTCTGACCGACTTCGGACCCGTCTTAGCCTGTTCGTTGAAGAGGTATTCCAACAATCCATAGCGACCTTAATTCTGCAATCGTCAAAATCAATATATTGCGTAACAAAAACTGCCACCGGTTCCGAATGTTTAATCTGTAAAGAAGACACCAAACGAGGCACGCAGACCGATAAATTGCCTTCTTTTTTATATTTTATCTTGAAATAAAACTATTTTTACGGAATTTATCGCGATTTGGTGGACAGTCCGCCCCGTGACCCCGAAAGAAGTAAAGCAATCGAAACGTCGGGAAGATGAAAAATTTAAAAATTAAACCAATCCCGATGAAATCCGTAAAAATTCGTTTTATATTTTATCCTATTTAAACTACAATCTGGCGCTTCCTTAATTCTCTCGTTGTTTTTTTAATCACTATCAGGTGACCCACATGCAAATTGGATAAAAAAATTGTTTGTAAAAAATATCTTACATTTTGCGTCGTGCTCCCACTACACCACAGTGTAGTGTAATCGTGTGTCGGTATCTGTCCGGTGCGTCGGTTTACGGCGGGACGTTAACAGCCGTCCCCACGTGCCGGCTATTCGATCTCCCATATCTTACCGGTTAACTACGCCTTACCTAGTTCCCTATTTCTTAACCAATGGGGGATTGAGGATATTCAATTCCTTTTTCAAGATACTAAATCTATATTACTTTGGAATGCGCTCACGTCGGAAATTAGGACATGCAAGAATCGTCTTGCGTAAAGTAAGACGATGAAGTAAGTAATCATGTTGCGTCTTAAGTAAAGGTTCGAGAATGGCTATTCAAACAAATCGCAGAATTGTCAACTCATCTTTTCATATTTTATCTTAATATATTCTTAATATAGGTATATAAATTACGTGTCACGTTGTTTAACCGATTTTAATCAAATTTGCACACCGTGTGCAGTTTGATCCAACTTGAAAGATAGGATAGCTTACATCTTAATTTATAGTCGCAATATTCATTTTTGAAGTGAATTTCTTTAAACAAAATGTTCTTAGGTTTCGCAACTGTCAAACATTTAATGTTCATCCCGTCGATACAGTAAACTCTTCCCTCAAATTATAGAACGTATTTAAATAAAGGTTTCGAATCGAAAACATATTATATCCACAATATTCGGATACTGGCGTATTTTAACTTTTAAATATGTAGAATAATGTCACAAATCAAAAAGGATTGACATTTGAATCATACATACATACATAAACTCACGCCTTTATCCCCGAAGGGGTAGGCAGAGGCGCCACCAGGACACCCACATTTCGCTTTGTATGTTCCGTCCCAGGATGTGATAGGGGGCGAGCCTATCGCCATATCGGGCACAAATTCCTGACTCCGGGCTGATAATGAATAGAAAAATCCAATATCACTTTGCCCGACCCGGGACTCGAACCCGAGACCTCAGCTTTGTAGTCCTAACGTAGTACAACTAAGCCACCGAAGCAGTCGAGTTTGAGTATAAGAAAGTAAGAAATCAGTGGCGAAGGGTGACATTTTTTAAAAGGGAAGCCGAAGCTCAAGTCACAAAATATGTTTATTTTCTTTATCCTGTTACTAGCTTCTTCCCGCAAACTTCGTCTGCGTGGTTAATTTTATTTGAAATCTACCATCCCGTCCCGTCCCATCCCGTTATATACCG
This sequence comes from Deilephila elpenor, assembly GCA_949752805.1. Taxonomy (NCBI): domain Eukaryota; kingdom Metazoa; phylum Arthropoda; class Insecta; order Lepidoptera; family Sphingidae; genus Deilephila; species Deilephila elpenor. The sequence continues at coordinate 958,508 of OX457102.1, forward strand.
CCCGCCCCGTCTCATTCTCACTAATGGAATGTAATCCAGTCCCATCCCATCTTTTTGAGTATGAAAAAGTAGCAAATATATCGGAATTCCTTCTTCATCCCACGGAAACACTAAACTTTTCGGGATAAAAAGTAGCCTATTTTACTTCTTATACCTCCAAGAATATGTCTACAAAGTTTCATGATGATCGGTTGAGTGGTTTTGCGTGAAAGCGTAACAAACAAACTTACATTCACATTTATAATATTAGTAGGGTTAAGGGATTACGAAATTACTACAATGCGACTGATAGTAAGCGTAGTGCAATCCGAATAGAGATCAAATTTAATGTGTGATGTTTCACAGAATGAACGCAAAACGCGACACATTTATGCACGTATGTCCTTATATTCGGACCTTTGCGAATATCCTCCCACCAGCAAATTATTGCTCCGAGAATCTTACTCACCAAACCAAATTATTGGGTTTCATTTGGTAAGTGATATTGTGGCATCTGCCTATTGCGGCCGTCAATTCAATTTTAATATTTTCGTTACCTATGTACTTATACAATATTTACAATGTCCATGAAATAAAAACTAAACCATGCTTACTTAATGAGAAAAATAAAAAAGTATATTTCTTAACCGCACGTGAATATAAGATTAATATAAAAGAAATAAAAACCTAGACTCAATGTTAACAAGTACGGTAGCCCCGCATTAATCAGTTGTAACAATAGTAAGACAATGTATTACTCAGGCGAGGGTCGAGCACGTCCTAAAATCTAAACACTAACTTTATTTGTAAAATCGACAATCTAAACATATTAGTACGCTCCTAACGATTAGTAATTTCCATTAAAACCATAATATTAATATTACACAGTTTGTAATTAAAAACATTTAAAACTAATTGCATGAACCATGAATATATTGTAAAAATGTAAATACAACACTTATTAATACATTAGACTCCGCATTTCGCTATTATAATAAGTAATATCTATACGTAAACACACGAAATGCCGGAGAAGCTCCGGCTTACCTCTTGCTTTTTTAACGTAAATTGAACCTTAAATCATTATAAATTTAAGGTACAATTTTGCGTGGTTTGTTGCATACTATACAATGCGTAAGGGGCGGCGCGGCGGCGGCGCGGTGGCGGCGCGGTGGCGGCGCGGCGGGGCGGCGGCGGGCGGTGGCGCACGGGCCGCGCTAGTGTTATTGAATAAGCCGAACAATTTTACAGGAATTCGCCAGAGGTCGCAGCGCGTCGCAATGTAAAAAGGGCTTACTGTGCCGCTTCCTAGTAATATTTACGTATCTGGCCGACAGATGTCGTTGAATGTAAAAAATAATAATTGAGTTTTGATATTAAATAAATAAGTTTGAATAATTTGCTTGTTTATAGTGTAATGATAAATTACAAAAGGGAACCCGGCGGGAATTGGCTTCCATGGAGCCTTCGCCACTATAAGAAATGTATCGGAATTCCTTCCTCATCCCACGGGAACACTACATTTCTTGGGAAAAAAAGTAGCCTTAATGGTAGATGGACTACCTCCATACCAAACATCGAAATCCGTTAAGCCGTTTCGGAGTTCATCACGCAAACAGATAAAAATTCCAAAAATCATTGTTTTGGGTTATATTACGTTAATATAGACCCCTATATTCGTTTTTCTCATTTATCTTCTATGTGCAGACATCGATCGGTAACTTCGATATATGTATAGATATAGGTACTTTTGAAGCGCGTGTTCCGCAAACATACTCCCATGGATTTATGATAAAAAATGAAGCCTCTAGTCTCTAATATTATACCATACTACAACTTCAGTATGCAACTCGTTTCTCTCATTTCATAGAGCTCCATTCAATGGCCATGTTCGATGGAAGTCCGTTTTTCTAGCATTGTATTGTATCAGCCCAAATAATTATGTCCCTCTGCAGACTCTACAATCGAGGGTACGATTGAGAATGGATAGGCCATATTGCCTCGTGTATATAGTCCACCACGCTGGTCTAGTGCGGGTTGGTGGACTTTACATACCAAAGAAATTATAATAAATCTTTATGATACCATAAGGATACCCATATTGTAAATAATAATCCTTGCGCTACATAGTACAACACTGTTTCATAAGGATTTGTCTTAAACCATGTAATCCTAATTAATTTAAATTGGTTTTCTTACTGTATTGGGATATACCTACTGATAACATATTAGTATAAGAACAATCCGCATCTTACTTTTGATCACATTAAGTTTTGCGACTGAGTCGAAGACATCAAAAATCATGTCGAAGTTATTCCTCATTGCGTTGCTCCTGGCTGTGATGGCGGCGGCCTCCAGCGCCGATGAGGAGGTGAAGATGTTCTGGTGTACTGGATATTATGGCTGCGACAAGTGCTGTCCGGCGGTCGGCACTAACTGTCAGAAGTTTAGCAAGTCGCCGTTCTGGTTTGGCCAGGCTATGGAGGTGTGCACCTGCTCGTGTCCTCGAGGCACTGTCTACCACCTCGGCGAGAACATAGTCGAAATAGGAGGGCATTGAGGATGCATTTACGAGTATTGTTTTTTTTATAACTATGTAATAAATTAATTATTTATAAAGTGTAACTGTTGATTTATTAATGAATTATTTATTTATAAAACCTACAACAAAGAGTGCACATTTCTTGCTTATTAGTTTACAATTAAAATAATGCTACAATTAACTTAATTGCAATGTGTATCTCAACTTAGCTATGGCAATAAGCAAGCGTGTAGATTCAGGCCAGGTAGAAGATTAAGGTACCAGAATTCAAAAAAATATTAGTATCATGTTTTTATTCGTATACTGCAACAAGACATCAATGGTATATTTCAATATCTCCAAAGCCTCCTTGCAAATAACCGTACCACGAAGACACACACTTACATATGGCAGGGACGAAAGTAAACAAGGGTATTTCGGGTCTCGAGTCATGGCAATAATATCCAGCTTCTGTGCACCACATATCTTGAATACGGAGCACAAAACCGTTTTTACTTCGTATTCAGCACTAGATGTCACCACCATCACAGTCAAGAGTAGAAGCAAAAGGAGTAACTTAAACATGGCTTGTTGAATATCGTTCTTCCACATCTGAACGTTGTGTGGTGATTAGTGTCGAGCTGCAATGGTTTTATACTGTCTTGTTGTCAGTTATATCCCTATGCAGAAAACCCATCTAGGTCAATGAATACTTGTTCAGGTATAATTAAAATAATTAATGTATGTACTTGGTGCAGTATTTGTTATTTTAATGAAGGCATTTCGGTATTGAACCATATCATCATTATCATTATTATCAGCCCATTGCAGTTCACTGCTGGACGTAGGCCTCTCCCAAGGTACGCCACAGAGCCCGATCTGCTGCTTTACGCATCCAATCGCTGCCGAACCCTATAGGTAATTTAAATCTAATTCTTGTGAACGTGATCAATGAACTGTAATATCTTTGGCATGGATCAACGATTGGTATGCAAGTTCTAAATGTTGGTAGTTTTCGAAGTTATAATACACCATCAAAAATCGAAGGGAATAGATTTTTTTTCCAATACCAGTATTCATTATCTTACCAGTCAATCTTATCCTACTTATTCTACTAATATTATAACGGTGAAAGTTTGTGCGCTTGTTAGTTCTTCTCGCTCAAAGGGCTGGACTAATTAAAATGACATTTAGTATGGACTGATATCCTATATTAACACGCAGGCTACTTTATATCCGGAAAAAAATTAGTTTTCCCGTGGGTAGACCAAGGAATTAAAATATGTATATTTGCTACTATTTCATACTTAAAACGATAGATTAGAATAAATTATAAGGTGGATGAAATTGGAAATAAGAGTACAGGATTGCATGCAGTCATGGGATAGATTGATACAGGACAGAATGGGATGTAACGGGATGGGACAAGAAAAACAGTATAAAGGACGGCAATCACGTTGGGTTTCAAAACATATAAGACAGTTAGTACGCGAAATAGTATGTAGATATCTGATGTGGACTGGACTCAAAAAGTGTCTGCACCCGGGCGAAGCCGGTTCGGGCTCCTAGTATGTCATAAAAATAACAACAATGCAAATCATATATCAGTATAATTCTGAATTTCCCTTGGAATACCGCTGATAACCGAACAGTATAAAACGTTTCCCGCTCGAAAACACACATCACACGACAAGTATTTCGTTAACTAAGCCATCATGTCGAAGTTACCTTTGGCTCTACTGGTGATTATCATATTGGCTTCCAATGCCTTCCAATTGCCTAATTCCCACGCGGAAATGAATTTGTTTATGTGCACTGGATATTACGGGTGCCACCACTGCTGCCTAAGAATTGGAACTAATTGCCAGGAGTTCTACGAAGCTTCTACCTCCGGCGCGTATTCTGAGCTTTGCGTGTGTTCGTGCCCTGAAGACATGGCTTACTATCTTCCCGAGAATATTGAAGCCGTATCTTTTTACGTACCGCCAAGAGTTTAATCATCTGTGATGGTAATGATGAAATAAATAATTGTACTGATTTATTGCTTTAATCGACACTAATGGTAGTGTTTCGAAGGTTCTAGAAGGTTGATTCCATAGCTGAGATACACATTTTATGAGGTTCCTTGCAGCGTTATTAAGGCCGGTATCGACATTGCGGGGCTGCCTCGCGAGGTGTGATACGCCTTTTCCTCGTGAGACAATTTGAAAGTTGCCGCGCGCGAGCATCGCTCGCGCTAGTCGGCTCGCTGTCGGTACTTGGCGGTGCTCAAAGGGCGCTCAGTGTAAGCCGCCCAGTTGCATGGGACGCAATTGCATTGCCTCGTGCGCTCGCAACATAAGTATACGTAAACTGTCAAACTTATACTGACGCCTCGCAGGCTTGGCGTGGCACGAGCTGACTGTGTAGACGCTAAACGAGCGCACCGCGTGGCTGCCTCTCGAGAAGCCTCGTAATGTCGATACCCAGCTTTATAACTGTAAACTAATAAGCAAGAATGTGGACTCTTTGTTGAAGGTTCTTTAAGTAAATAATTCATTTATAAATTAACAGTTACACTTTATAAATGATTTATTGGATTTGCAACTTTTTCACAGTGTAACATAAATCATTTATTACATAATTATAACTAAACAATATACTCGTATACATATACAACCAAACAATTTATTTCATTAATATAACTAAACTTAATACTAAACAATAAATACATCCTCAATGCCCTCCTATTTCGACTATGCCCTCGCCGAGGTGGTAGTCAGTGCCTCGAGGACACGCGCAGGTGCACACCTCCATAGCCTGGCCAAACCAGAACGGGGACTTGCTAAACTTCTGACAGTTCGTGCCAACCGCTGGACAGCACTTTTCGCAGCCATAATATCCAGTACACCAGAACATCTTCATCTCCTCACCCGCACTAGAGGCCGCCGCCATCACAGCCAGGAGAAACGCAATGAAGAATAACTTCGACATGATTTTTAGTGTCTTCGACTCAGTTGCAAAACTTAATGATCAAAAGTTAAGTGCGGGCTGTTCTTATACTAGTATGTTATCAGTAGATTTATGCCAGTGCAGTATGAAACACAATTTAAAATAATTGGTATAATACGGTTTAAGATGAATCATAATAAAATAGTGTTGTGCTATGTGGTGCAACGTCTATTATTTACAACTAGCTTCTGTCCGCATACTTCGTCTGCGTGATTAACATTATTTGGAATTTCCCATATCGTCCCATCCCATCCTGTTATATTCCGCTCGCCCCGTCTCATTACCACTCAAGGCATGTTATCCAGTCCCATCCCATCCATTAAACACGGAAATCCATGGAACATGGCCATTTCATGGAGCTCCATGAAACGAATTCCATACTAAAGTTGTAGTATGATATAATATGAAAGACCAGAGACTTAACTTTTTATCATAAATCCATGGGAGTATCTTTGCGGAACGGCCAGGCTATCCTTTGTTACCGAAGTGTAGGGTGTGTAGAGTTTGTTATACTAGATTTTATTGAGTTTTAGAATTAGTATTAGTAGAATCTTTTTACCAGTGCAAGAGATATGATTTTCTGAGTTCTGATGATTGGGTTGTTTTTGTAAACTTAAAAATAAATCAAAATCAGACAATGTAAGTAATCAGTCAGGATTGGGATTTTTTTAAAATAAATATGGCAAACTTTGTAAGACAAGTCATAAATATTCATTTAAAAGTAATTTGACCAATATCAGGCCTACTGAGTTTGACTCGCTGGAACTACTCAGAACTGGGTCGCACCGCGTATAATCCAGTGGTAAAGTTAAGTCTGATTGTAAGGCTATAACTCGACATGACGTCTCTGAAACACTCATGGTCTTTTTTAAATCAATTGGACCCAAAACAAATTCATTGAGTCTTATATCGCTGGATATACTCAGAACTGGATCGCGTCACGTAGAATAAATGATAATGTAAGCCCACTAAGTTTGTTTCGCCGGGTCTTCTGAGGCAGGGCCGCTTTGGATCTAGTGGCAACATTAAACCGCTACGTGTCGTTTTAATAATACTAATGATCCACTTGGACATTGATTAACGTAAATAAATAATTTCCTTGAAAAAAAACATAAAATAGTAATAAATATTATACTATAAGACTACCAAAAATCAAGTACATTTAATATAAAGAATATTATAATACATGTTTTGTATTATATCAAGTATTATGTGTATTGACTTGTCTTAAGAGCGATTTAATTGCTTACATAACTAATACACTTTTAATACATTTGAATTAAAAATAGTGTAAGAAAAAGAGATTTTATTGTAAAAAAAAAGCGTGGGGTGCTTTTCAGGATATTATCAAAATAACCCTTCTAGTCAAATCTGCTTATAAAATATTTATAACTATTGATACCATGCACCCCACGCTTTTTTTTACAATATAATCATTTTCTTACACTATTTTTAATTCAAATTTATTAAAATTTATTTTCTTTTTTTTAGTTGGATTTTCTATAAAAGTGTATTTTATTTTTAACTTTTATTTGTTTTAATTTTTTTGTTTAAAATATTGAATTGTCATCGGTCCTTAAAAAGAATGCCAAATTTCGAGTTAATCCGACGTTTTGAAGGGGGTCAAAATCATGTTCAAAGATTCCGTTACATACTAACATACATACGTCTGAAGCTAATAAAAAGCGTATATTATCGTCTTTGGGTGAACCCGGACGGGCCGTTTCCAACATATATAACTCGATTGTATACAATATATCGCACAAAACAAAGTCATTGTAATTGCCCCACGGGTTATCAAAGTGTGAACTCAATCTGGGAGAACCTAAACGTCACATCGCCGCCTAGTGTAACGAGTAAATGTGCATACAATTCATATGATTTCACATTATTTATTTTATTTTTACCCTTAATTACTAGGTTTACAAATACATAGAAACTCACTTCGACCAATCATAATAGGCATACAGACTAAAGAGTGCGACATGCCAAAGATCTAAACATGGATCTTACTGTACTGGAACTTACTGTCAATAGCTCAATGCATGCTAATACAGTTAGACATAACAAATAAATAAATACACCTTACAGTCAAATACATAGTCCTGACCCCACACTCAGATCGAGTCTTGTGTCGTAAGTATCAGGAACTACGAGAGACTTTTCGGTGTCGTAAACACCCTGACAACAAACAAATACTTGTGGTTCTTACAAATATTTGCCTCGGTGCGGGGATCGAAACCGCGGCTTCTCGTTTCACAGGCGACGTCTAACTAACTGCGTCACGGAGGCTGTCATGACATACATAAATAATACATACGTATAAACTAACGCCTTTTTCCCAGAAGGGGTAGGCAGAGGTGCAACCAGAACACCCACGTTTCGCCTTATATTTTCCATCCCATGATGTAATAAGGAGTGAGCCTATCGCCATACCGTGCACTTATCCTAGCTCCAGGTAAAAATGACCCGGGATTCGAACCCAAGACTAATAATCCTTATTAGGCCTTTAGGCACTTGATAGTAAGTGATTACGGCCGTCAACATCACCGTTTTCATAAATGCGTTGCCGAACTATCAAAATACGTTTATACATAAGCTCACGCCTTTATCCAAGAAGGGGTAGGCAGAGGCACCCCCGGGACACCCACATCTCGCCTTGTATGTTCCGTCCCGTGATGTGATAGGCGCGAGCCTATCGCCATATCGGGCAAAAATTCCTGACTCCGGGCTGACAAAATGAATAGAAAAACCCAATATCACTTTGCCCGACCCGGGATTCGAACCCGAGACCTCAGCTATGTAGTCGTACCGTAGTAAAACTACGCCACCGAGGCAGTCTATCAAAATAGGAGTTAGAAAAAGGAATGAAAAGGCCGTAGTATTTCACAATGCTATGTGTGAGACAAATAGGTATTTTTATTTTAGTACCCTCCCTGAAAAATACGCCATTGTTCTGCGTGTACGTGTTTCCCAATTAGACTATCGCTCACTACAATAATGAACTTAAAATAGGTTAATTATAATATAAGGATAATTATAATTTTACAGTGTTTACACTTGGTACAAACAGTACAGCGCTTATCGTATGTTGTATGCTCTAAACGCAGTAATAAAGCCCACATTACATTCCCTATGAGTCACTTATCACTAACTATAAGTTAACATACTATTATAAGTTTAAAAACGTCCCATTAAACACTTCAATTTCGGATGTTTACGATGACTGCTCGGTGGCCGTTTAGTAGTGCGTGGTGGCCTGTTGGTAACGGACTAGACGCCGCTGCCTACATGTTCACAGTGGTCGCGGGTTCAAATACCAGGGCATACCTCTGACTTTTCGCAACTATGTGGGTATTGATAGTCAATCACCACACACTTTAACGGTGAAGGAATCGTTAGGAAACCTGCATACCGTAGTGATTTTAAGGAATTTCTACGGTATGTAAGTCCGCCAACCCGCACTAGGCCAGCGTGGTGGACTATATGGCCTAATCACTCTCAATCGATTCTCTCGATTGTAGAGTAGGCCCGTGCAGTGGGACGTATAAGGGCCAATACAGTTACGATTCAACAACGAATTGAATGTAAAATTTATGTACATTACTTAAAATATTCGTTATGAATTAGTCTGTTTTAGGAAAAACACTTTATATTATAGCCGCCAATCTCTTACAACTGCAACTCATGTCAACTAGGATCTACACGAAGAATTGACACCGAGCACCGGATCTTGTCGAGTCCCTTTGTTATTTATCTTTAACTAGCAACAAAATTAATAAAAACAGAAGTTAGAAACAATTTGCTACACTGTCACTTATCAGATAACATACAGCTCATGTACAATTTTAATTTAAATTCCAAATGGAAATATAAATAACCCATTTAAATTTACCCCGAAAAGCTTTTACACGGGGTGGACGCCCCCTACTAATATCACTACATTTTTTCCACGCACCCGGCCCTCGCAGGTGAACGTAAATCACTTGTCTAGACGAGTTTTATAGCTCTGCTGATACACGCACTATAATACAGGGCAGCGCTTCTCAAACTTTACGTAGCCCCTTTTGATTATAATTTCATTGTTGGACGACCAACAGTACACTTTTTATCACCGACAAAATGCATTGTATAACATAATATATAATCAGTGATAACAACTATTTTTTACATATAACAACTTCTCTTCTAGTAGCAGGTTACAAGGTTACACACAGAGAGAAACACACATATACATGCACACACACGCACGCATACACTCACTATAATACTCTTTGAATTTGATTTGATTTGATTTTATGTGAAAATGAACTGTAATCTATATGTATTATAGATATGGACGAGTGGGGTCCTCTGGCCCAAGTATACTTAATAGAAAGCCCCAACATTGTATTGTTGTTAAACAAATTGGTTTAAGAATAAAGATTATTATCATTGCGTCGGTGGCGTAGTTGTACTACGGTACGACTACAAAGCTGAGGTCTCGGGTTCGAATCCCGGATCGGGCAAAGTGATATTGGGTTTTTTCTATTCATTATCAGCCCGGAGTCAGGAATTTGTGTCTGATATGGCGATAGACTCGCCCCCTATCACGTTATAGGACTGAACATACAAGGCGAAATGTGGGTGTCCTGGTGGCGCCTCTGCATACCCCTTCTGGGATAAAGGCGTGAGTTTATGCATGTACCTTAAATTAAAAATATTAATTTTTTCATGTAATTTAAATACAAAATAATCTCAACCATAATAACCTAACCAAATACCGAGCACAAAGTCTAGAACCTACCAAAAAACAATGAGTAACCAGGGATAAGAACACAGGACGTCACATTCGAAACACTGCGGCACCAATAAGACAAATTATACTTGAATAGTACCCAAAAATCAAACGAGACCAAGTTTTGGAACCAATATTTGAAGCACTTTATTGTATTGCTTATATTTCGCAATCCGTCCGTATGACCAAGATTGGTTTTGAGGAAATCAAATTTTTAAAATTATTTATTTGTTTGTCATATTTTTCAATTTATTTTAATGATTCAATAAATCTGCGGGAAATTTTAAAATAGTACGTATAATTGTATAATGTTATTGTTGTTTATATTATAATTCCCAAAACAAATGAACTCAATTAAGCTATAATATTTATCGTATAAATAAGTCCAACTGCTGGACAAGGGAGTTAAGTTAAAGCTTATTTTTTTGTTTTATTTGTCGTGCTGAAAAAGAAAGAAATAATATTTTTGAAATAAAACTAATTTTTACGAATTTTATCGCGGATTTAGTTTATTTTTTTCATTTTTAACGTCCCGACGTTCGTTCCCGACATCGAACGTCGAGTCTGAAAGTAAAAAAATAATCCAAATCCGTGATAGAATTCGTAAAAAATAACTAGAAACAATATACTTTGTACTGAACTTTGATAGAACTCGCTTGCTTTAAAAAATAAAAACATAACAGACTTTTTCTTCATCGTGTGTAGTGTTTGCTTATAAATATTATAGAAATGTAACCTATAAATCTATTACTCAATGCATAACTCTTTTATGGCTTTTAATAAATAAAAGACAGAAATATGTTTACAAATTCAAAAACGCAAATAAATCTGCCATAGCCTGGCATCGCGTATGAACAAAAATACAAAACACTAGACATATTCAAAAACAAAACCACACTACGCCCCAAAAATAACTCACGGGCAGTTTTTTAATATTTCATATTATCATACGTGTATTCTCCGCACAGCATGCTCGTAAACAATAGAAACAAGGTGGGCTGTTAGAAAAACGCGCTATTTATTAAAGGGTTCTATTCCCAGTCCGGGCACGTCCATGCCGGGCCAGATTCGTGCCCTCAGATATAAAGTTTTTTCATCCCCTATCCATTTTCACATATTGAAATCTCGGGTATGTCTGGAGTCGTTTTTTAAGGTGACTTCATGACTGAAAAGTGAACAGTATCCATAATACATTTGCCATAAAGGACAAAATATAGCAAATAAATTATTTTTGTTAGCACTTAACTTATTATATGTATTAGCTGTAATAGCATATGCAATATTTTGAATTCGTTGAATATATGTATAGCATGCAATATTAAAAAGTATTTATTGAGTAATTAACCACTCTCAATCGATTCTCTCGATTGTAGAGTAGGCCCGTGCCCTGCAGTGGGACGTATATGGGTTGATATAGTAGTAGTAGTAGTAGTAGTAGTATTGAGTAATTTATTAAAGGAAGCAAACACTTAATATAAATCCATATAAGCGCATGTGTATCATTGCATTTATCTGCTAGTTATGATAAGTATACTACAAAGACAAAATATGCAGATAACCTTACATGTGTTTATGTAAATTATTTTTTTACACAAAATTAAGTGTTAAGCGAAAACATGACGCAATAGAAAATAAATTTGACCATCGTAGTTGAGTCCTGTTGGCTGTTCTATATGTATTCCTAATTTCAATTTCCACGTACAAACTAAAATATATTCAAAAAAACCCAAACAAAATCCCGTAAAGAATTGATTCTCAATCGAAGACTATCTGTCAACAGAATTATCTTAACCCTACGCTTACTGTTTGGGTCAGAATGATCCGCATACCTGATGCGCCGTCACGTGCCGCGCTTTGAATGGCAAATCACGAAGGTAGACCTTTGGGGCCTCGGAGACCGGGTATGAAAATAAAATGATTGCGGAGGGTCCGAACTGGTATTAAAATATTCCCTTAGGTTCGGCCGTGGCACCTGATGTTTGCATCACTTGTTTATTTCGTGATTTCTATCTCGGATAAATCGTGCGCTTTTGAGGTGGAAATAGGGTTATGTTTTATTGTGTTTGTTCGTAATATAGTTTATATTTTTACAGATTTGTGTGAGGGTTAACTCTATAGTGACTAACTTCCTTTATAAAACACATCTTTCTTCTTCTTATCAGCCACAGATTACTTAGGTAGGTCTTTCATATGTGAGAGGCCACCTGGGTAGGTACCTCCGCAATGTCAATTTCTCCCACCTAACAGCAGTATAAATGCACTGTTGTGTTCCAGTTTAAAAGACATTATAGCCAGATTAAATACTGGACATGATGTCACTTAACATCATGTGTCTCAGGATGGCGAGCGCAGTAGAAAGCCAAACATTGCTTTGTAATTCATGGTGTTGTTTCGTTTTACTACTGTCCTACTACTGTACTGATCGAAGGGATAATAAAACATAAATATTAAAACTTGCCGCGCAATTAATTCTACCTGTCAACTAATAAATGTACGTGTTGGAACAAGGTAGAGAGCGCGGTTGACTGAAGGGTTGCACTAATGAATCGAACTGCGCATTGTTTTGCATTCATTAAGAATATCTGCGCAGATTAATGAAGATATCACTCCTGCCTCGCGCTCTAGATACAGGCTGCTCTCAAATGTATATTTTATTACGTTTTAACTGAGGTAATTTTATGATTATTTTTATTTGATGTGGTGATCCTTGCAGGAGGCCTATGTTCAGCAGTGGACTTCCTGTGGCTGAATAGATAGATATAATTTTATAGTAGATGTACCTCAATATGACTGCCTGTGTGACGTCGTTTTACTACGGTACTATTACAACGTTAAGGTGTCGGGTTCGAATCCCGGGACGCGCCAATTTGATATTGCATTTTTCTATTCATTATCAGCCCTGAGTCAGGAATTTGTACCCGATATGGTGATCACTACCAAGCACATCGTACGTCGGAACATATTAGACGAAACGTGGTTATCCTGGTTGCACCTCTGCCTACCCCTTCTGGGGAAAAGGCGTGATGTTTATATATGTACTAAGTGCCATTGATATTTTTTTATATGTTTTGATCTCGGTTTTGAGTTATCAGTTAGTTTTTTAGCGCAGGAACATTTGCCTTAAACCTCCTACAGCGTATGAATAGATTATTAACCTCAAAATATATTTTTTACTTAAATGATAACTAAGATAACCTTTTGAAAATATCACAGCCGAAGACCACAAAGCATTACGGCCTAATCGCATGTTCGCAATATCGTATATTGATAGCCGCATAGGTCATTTCCAAAAGTGCGTTTTATTTCTGATTAACTTGACGCGTGTTTTTATACGCTTTTAATTAGCTTCAGACGTATGTATGTTAGTATGTAACGGAATCTTTGAACATGATTTTGAACCCCTTCAAAACGTCGGATTAACTCGAAATTTGGCATTCTTATTAAGGACCGATGACAATTCAATATTTGAAACTAAAAAATTAAAAATAAATAATTGCTTTAAAAAATACGCATTTACAGAAAATCCAACTAAAAAATTGATAGTAAATTTTAATAAATTTTAAATAAAAATAGTGTAAAAAAAATTATTTTATTGTATAAAAAGCGTGGGGTGCTTTTCACGATATTATCAAAATAAACCTTCTAGTCATATCTGTTCATAAAATATTTAGAACTATTAATATCATGCACCCCACGCTTTTTTTACAATAAAATCATTTTTTCTTACGCTATTTTTAATTCAAATTTATGAAAATTTATTTTCTATTTCTTAGTTGGATTTTCTATATAAGCGTGTATTATGAGATATATCTGCCCACACGTCGCTCATTTTACATCGCTGAGAGAGCGATAAATAAATTTTAATACACTTATTATGAACTAAAGTCAAACGGCCTTATTCATAGACAGATATAAAACCTTTTTTATCTATCGAATGTTTTGTCCCTTTCAAACGAATTTAGATTTCACTTTGAGCGAAGAAGACAAAACATGCGATAGCTAAAATAGGTTTTAAAACTGTCTATGATTAAGACAAAAAGGTGCTAAAATGGTACTGCCAGTCTATCTTAACAACTCAATTTTTCGACCAATCATAATGAAACTCATTAAGATGGAACAAAATAAATAAAAAATTATAATATATAAATAAATACAGCCAACAGTCACATACATAGTCCTGACCCCACACTAAGATCGAATCTTGTGTCGTGGGTATCAGAAACTACGAGAGACTTTTCGGTCTCACAAACACCCAGACCCGAAACAAATACCTGTGGATCACACAAATATTTGTTACGGTGCGGGGATCGAACCCGCGGCCTCTCGTTTCACAGGCAGCGTCTAACCAACTGCGCCACGGAGATGAATGAATGGAATAAAATAACTTTAAGTCAAAGAATGAAATATTGTATACAAAATCCAACCAAAAATTATTTAAAAAGCCTCATATCAGAAATATACACATACAAAGTCCACAAGGAGATCCAATTGGACTCTTTATGCACATTTGTAAAATTGCTTGGTTCGTAGAAGCTTTGTTTTCATGGCTCCAGTAATATATTTACATAGCCATGAATATTTTTCAGTATATTATTCTATTATTTTTATTTTGACTATAATGGAGACTGTCCCGCCCTCACACCCGTCACTGCAACTCCTGTAAGCCAGGATCAACAGTGGCACGCATTTTAATGACACTGAGCATTAAAGCTCAGCGCGTCTCCGGGAATGTCTAACTTGTCTATAACCCGCAACGAAATCAATCAAAAAGTTAAATTAATAGGAGGAGTTGGAAATAAATGATTGTCCACTTCCCTCCCCAATAAAGCGGGTGACAAAACAATGAACTAAAGAGGTAAATAACCTCGCATAAAGACATTTACAGCCAGAGAAGCCAGCCATAAAGCACCACGGATTAGATATTATTATTTTGACTATAATATAGTTTAGAGTTATACATTGTAGATTATTATTATTTCTTTTACGTTTTAGACTGCCCTTTCTTTTTCCTATTTATATACCCATCCCATGGTTGCCTGTAAGAAATTACCTACTGTGAAAAGGCCACCACTTGTACTATTATTTGTATTGTATAATTTTGCATTTGTATATCTTCCTGTAGTGCAAAAAAGAATCAAATAAATAAATAGTATAGTATAAATTATATTATGTAACTTAACACATTTTATTTTGCTTTATAAGCTATTGGGTATCCAATATGTCATGCTCGCTTAAAAGTTTGTGTTTGCGGTGGCGTCGTGTGCCAGGTCGGTCATTTCCCTGTAGCCTAGTTGAGGAGGCCGGCGCATGTGTCATACTCGTGAACGGGTGCTGCTTGTGTGGACTGGTCTGTCCAATTTGCTTACATTGTAACTGACTGATAGATAATCATCGAATCAATTACTATGAGACTATCAAAATTATTAACTGCGTTGGCGAAATAAAGTATGAGTACTGATTCTTCGTTCTGGACGACTTCGATACACTCAGCCATATTAAATAATTACTTAAACACATTCATATTAAAAATATATATTGTAAATTATACTATATTTATCAATTATAAATTAATTATCAATGAACTGCTCTGATATAAACCAACGTGTAACTTTTGTATTAATCACTATATTGGAAACTGGTTTTGACAAGAACAACACTAGTATATTGCCCGTTATTGTCAGGTGAAAACCGCCTTCCGAACCGAGTGGTAGATCAAAAAATGATCTAAATGATGTTGAATATATAAATGTTAGGTCTTTTTCCCAAAAGGGGTAGACAAAGGTGCTACCAGTACACCAACGTTTCGCCTTATGTGTTCCGTCCCACGATGTGATATGGGGCGAGCCTATCGCCATATCGGGCACAAGATTCTAACTCCGGGCTTATAATGAATAGAAACATCAAATATCACTTTGTCCGAACCGGGAGTCGAACCCGAGACCTGAGGGGTATAATCGTACCGTACAACGACGCCACAGAGGTAGACAGCGTCATTTTTGCAAATATTAAAAAAACCGTCTATTTATCTAAACAACTTTTTAAGTAATAAATACACATTCACAACTACTATGAAAACAAACGCACCCTGTAAACATTCCGAACAAGGTACGCGACGTCCCGCGGGTAGCTGAATAAATTACATCGTATAATTCCTGAATTAACATTTTTAATCTGAGACGAAATGTTACTCGAATAAATTAAGAAGACGCCGCTCTCGAGATCGTAGACTAATGATAATGCACCCGCTAACTGCCCGGATTATTTTACCTTTCACTTGGATTTGTGGGTTTTGATGTGTACTTATCTAGTAGTATAAGTTCTCGATTTGTAGTAAAGATGTATTGTCAACTTCACACGATGTGAATTGTGATGGATTAACTTCAGGAACATGGCTTGAGAGGAAATGAAAATAATTTACTGAGTTCACAACTGGGTCCATAAAATGTTGTAGATGTATTTCATGATTCAATTTTTTGATTTCTGTTTAGATTAAGTATTTTTCATCCACCACTCGGTTCGGAAAGAATTTATTTATTTATTTATTTATTTTCTTTATTGTACACTACAGAAGCTTGACAAAAAAAAACATTATATTATATAGCAGTACAAAAGGCGGTCGTATCGCTCGAAGCAAATCTCTTACCAACTACCTTGGGATGGAAATAAGAGAAGGATAAAAGAGAGGGCAGTCAATAGTGTACCAATAGCTTGACTGATAAAAAAAATACTTATAATAAGTGGCTTAATTTTTGCTCGAGAAGCAAAAAAATCTAGTGTTGCTCTTTTCAAAGCTGAGTAGGTTTACAATATAGCGGTTATAACAATAGTCGCAACTTGTTTTATTCTGAGATGGTTTAATCACGTGATAACCAAGGAGTACCTTGGCGAAATTTATGCGTTTAATATAACATACATACATGTATGTATGTATACATACATACATAAACTCACGCCTTTTTCCCGGAAGGGGTAGGCAGAGGCTGCCCTGGTAGCTACCAGAACACCCACGTTTCGCCTTGTATTTTCCGTCCCATGATATGATAAGGGGGCCAGCCAATTGCTTCACGGGCACTAATTCCTGACTCCGGGCTAATAATTAATAGAAAAATCCAATATCACTTTGCTCGAACGGGATTCGAGCCCGAGACCACAGCTTTGCAATTATACCGTAATATTGCGCCACCGTGGCAGTCCTCTTTAATATAAATATTTAAGAAATTGTTTTTGAAGGAAATGGTGCTAATTTAATTTTATAAGATGATCTTTAAATTCAACTTCAATTTAATTTATAGCAAACACACACATCACTCGCAAATATGTATAATCTTTAAAGGCGTTTTGTAACAAAATAAAACCGATGGATAAAACAGACTTGATAACATAATTTAAAGACTATATTTAACAACGTGGTGGACTATATGGCCTAACCACTCTCAATCGATTCTCTCGATTGCAAAGTAGGCCCGTGCCCAGCAGTGGGGCGTATATGGGCTGATATAGATTGATATATAGATATTTAACAACAAACCAAAAAATATGCATATAACTTCATTTTCTGGCTACTAACACCGTATTATTATCAAATAGTAAACGTTAAAAACCGAATATTTAACACTCAATCTACATACCATCACATCTAAAACCTATATGGGTATTTGATACCCATGTTTCCGAAGATTTATGTCCAAAACAACAGACTAATACCAAAAACTATTCCCTAGCGCCGTCCACTAAAGCGCAGCAATAATGCAAGCAATACATTACAGCGGGCCAGGTGACTGATTCACTGGACATTATGACCGGCTGAAATACGGTAATGGGTTATCCTGTCCAACAAGCGTTTTCGGGCCTTTGGGGCCCAGCCTCTACGCGCTATTTATTGGATTTGATAGTTTGAAGTGAAGGGTTATGGGGGGAATATAGGAAAAATATTAAGTGAATGTTTGGTGTCCTGGCTGTGTTGTAGGGTTTCAACTGTGATTTACAAGGTTTAATTCTCTTTTGGAACAATTTACTTTGTGTAAGTATATTTTTGGTTTTAAAAACTGTTGAGTTGCTTGGGATTGGTATTTGTAGCCGACATATTGGTAGACCGCTTTTACATTTTAGGATGAATTTGTTAAATTACACTTTCATTCAGTACTCTCTTGTGGATAAAGCCATCAGCATATGGTTTTATTTAAACAAAAAATAAACTCACCATACTACCACGCGAATAGGTACAGTCTTAAATAGTAAAACAGCCTTTTATTCCATGCACCACATATCACAATGTTTCAAGTTTTGAAACAATATGTAAGAATTTAAAAAATATGAATTTAAGTTCATGTATAAGTATTGATATATAAGTGCTGACGTCCAACGTTCAGCACTGAAGAGGCACTCCAAGAAGAAGAAGAATATAAGTATTCTTAAGCCCAAACCAAACTTATTTGATGTAACATTCACACAAATCTGCATACAATATCAAATAACAAGTTACAAGGACCTGAAAACTAAGCGCCGTGCAGTTAAAATGTTGTAGATAACGGTGACAAATCCAGCTCGGTGCAGTGGATTTATATGCTAATGCGGGCGACAGGTGCCCGCGCGTCGCTCCGGAATTGTAAACTGGGGACGTTTTCTATTGCATAAACAGCAGGTGGAATACTAACAGGGAACTACTAGGTACATAAACCAATATATAGTCCTGAGTCCCGACCATACATTAAAATCAAGGTATATATCTTTTTTTCAGTGTACTTTACACCACAGAGTGCCCCGTCTTTCTTCTTTTCTGTATCCCATGGTTGTCTAAAAGAGACTGTATATTGCGATAAGACAGTAAATTGTACTTTTTTTTCATATTAATTAATAAGATCTTGTTGCATCAAAAACTTCCACATAATTTTCAATCTCACTACACCCAGAGACGAAAAAAATAATTAAATAATAAAATACACCCAACAGTCACACACATAGTCCTGACCCTCAATTATTGGTAATTACCCAATTTTTCACATTCGTCTGAAAAGACGACTGAAGACTATCTAGCCTCACCTCATGAATGCTAGGGCCCATAATGAATTGATACAATTTTATATTACTTTTTACAAAATATAATATTCTTCTTAAAACTTTTTTTATTATAAATACTTGTAGCGTATTTTGTAATTTCTTTAAATAAAAGGTCGCTGTTCGTTTTTTAACAAAATAAAATAACAAAAAGTAAGGCTAATTCGCAGAGTTTTAGAAGGTGAAAATGTTCTGAAGCAGTAAAACGCTGAACAACTGCCTCTCAAAGTATTGAAAGTGCGATCAAGGTGGACTAACTTCGATAAGGGAAGGGAGGTGCTAGCGAGGGGCTCGGTTGAATGTCGATGGATCTTCTTCTTGTGTTTATACCATATTAACATCGAAGCGGTTCGTTACAAATTAAGTATAATAAGTATATATTGATTTAAAGTAAAGGTTTATGACTGGCTGCTTTATTATCTGTTGTTAAGCCTGTCAGGAAATTAATATTTGTTTAATTATTCACTCCTCTAATGCATCCACATATAATAATTTTGTAACCGATCGATCTCTGTATATGAGAGATAAATGAGAAAAACTAATATGGGGGTCTGTATTAACGTAATTGAGCCAAAACCATGATGTTTAGAGATTTTGTCTATGCAGTTGTGCATGATGAACACAGAAACGGCTTAGCGGATTTCGATGAAATTTGGTATGGACCTCCATAGATAGCTGACATCTGTGATTAGTATTTAGGCTACTTTATATCCCGAAAAATTTAGTTTTCCGCGGGATGAGGTAGGAATTCCGATAAGTATATTTTTTATTTTTTATACTGAAATAACGGGACGGGATGAGAAATCGCAAATTAGCGACAGCGAGTATACATAAACTTTACGATTTTACTCACATTTTGTGCAAATAAATAAAATCTAATTGAGATGAAAAGCGGCCTGAATTCGTTATTATCACTATTCCTACCAATCACCCTATCCGCCACCCACAAAGGCAGCTAAAATATTTACGAGACGTCATTGCGGGTGTCTCAAATGCTAGTGATAACTGTATCACCTCATTCACTTTTATCAAACTAGGCCATATAAATAATAATTATTATTTTTAGCCACTGAAAGGCCACTGCTTAGAATAAACCTACCTATAGGTTTCGGCGATTTTCTGCAAATATTATAAGCTCCTCTCTCTCTCAAGTCGTTGACTCAATGCTGAATATCGTGACCCCTTCATCATGAAGTTATAAGTTTTAACTTCTCGCGCCAAGCATCGTGGTCTTTTGCCAGCCTAATCAGCTTCTATGTCCATCTTAAAAATGTGAACAAAAAAATAAAAAAAAATACAAAACCTATCGATAAAGACCAGTAGGTACTACAACCCTAAAACTCGGAGGAAAAGTGAATTCTTTCCACCTGATAGAACTGTTATTAGCCAATTCGATGCCCATTCCGATCCTAATAGAGGTGTAATAAAAGGGACTCGCTGTCTTTCCGTTCGTTCCTTTGAAAATACAGAAATACCTCTACCTATATTCAATTTACTTCATGGTTCGAGTTGATAATAATTCTGCATGCTGTTAACTTACTAGCCGTACGAATATATCCGACGGGTATTTTCATCGGTAATTCAAAATGCATAAAAAATGTCACTGGTGGTAGGTCTCTCATATGTGAGAGGCTGCCTGGGTAACACCGCAATGTCTATTTCTTCCGCCAAAATGCGCTGTTGTGTTCCGGTTTCAAGGACATTGTAGCCAGAGTAACTACTGGACATATTGAAACTTAACATCTTATGTCTCAGGATGGCGAGCGCAGTGGAATTCCAAGCAATGCCTTGTAATTCATGGTGTTGTTTAGTTTTGCTACTGTCCATGAGCGGTCGTATCGCTAACCATCAGGCGAATGGCATGCTCGTCTCGCCAAACATTGCAATATTTATTTTTTTTTAAACCATAAAATCGCGTTTGCATCCTCGAACATTTAGGCAGAAGTCCGACATATTTGCGGAATTTATGTCCATTTCTGGATGAAATAAAAAAAAACAAATTAAAAATTTAGCCTCTTATAAGATATATAATTAGAAGAGATAGATAATAATTAAAGATAGATAATTTACAAAAATGGCAAAATATAACATATTTTCCTGTTAAATGTTATAAATTCTCCAAACATCAAAATTGCTTTATAATATTTAATTTCTTTGTTCACTCCGACTGTATAATTTCTTCATAGCCGTAGTTGTCAAACCTTTTTTTATATCTGGGCAATAGGTAGGTACTCAAATCATATTATGATAAATCCTAAAGAAAGATAAATGTTATCAACCAAGCTACCAAAAAACAAAAACCATTCTCTGCCTGTGTTCTTTGCAAAAAAACACGTAAAATCCTCCCTACGATCAATCCAAACGCATTTTTGATTGTATCGCCGTCTCGCTCTCGCGGTGTTGAGAGCCCTTTAATGACAGGAAAATTGAAAGTTCCTGCAAAAAGTTGGGCAACACTCGTAAAAAATGTTTGCAACGTGAAAATAATTTCACACCTAATGCGTAGGCAGGGGTGAATATTGCCCTATATACATAATAAAAGATGTTACAATAATACAATTATAAGTTGCGTGCTTGGGGCTACCTGACAGTTTACAAATAATAAACACATCTAATAGTCAAACATTAAGTCTATCAGGACCGATATTATCTCGTGTAGTGAAGTATTATATCGTGGATACTTAATACTACAAAAGACTGTTTTGTCTTACAAAAACCCAGCTGTGAAACAAAAACTTGTGGTTCGCACCAACATTTTTCTCGTACGGGGATCGAACTCAAGACAGCCGGCGTCTTACCAACTGCGCCACGTAACTAACTAACTCCGTTGACTCTGCGACCAAAAGCAGGTCTTGGCCTCCGAATCGAGACTTCTCCAGCTCTCTCTATTCTGCGCCACCTCTCGCCACTTACTGACTCGAAGTTGGCGCAGGTCACCCTCCGCCATACCGCTCCAGCGATACTTTGGCCTACCCACCGGCCGTCGACCAGTTGGTCGATCCAAGTAAACTTCTTTGACACTCCGATCCCCTCCCATCCCCTCCCATCCGCTCCAGATGCCAGCAGATATTCCAATTCCACATTTTTCCTTATTCGCCACGTGCCATCTTCTCTCCTGACTGGTCCTAGAATCTTACGCAAGTTTTTGCTTTCTGCCACTAGAAGCTTATTTTCCTCTTTGAGTGTGTGTAAGTGCGCTACATGGGCTGTCAAATTCATACAATAATATAAATAACTGTTCCATGAGTACCTTTATCCTTGCAAACGGTGGAAGTTATTGAAAGTAATAAATCAGGTGGGACGCGGCCAATATAGCTCGTCGCGTCCTCAAACACTTGTTTAACAAATATCCCGCTTGTTCTTTCCAACACGTCTGCATCGGGTCTCGTGGGTGCCGCGAGACATGAGATCAAGCGATTAAAAGAGAAATAAAATTTAAAAAAGGATAAAATTGGGTAAATTTTTAAGAAAAGAACGAAAACTAATTAAATTAAGCGATTGAATTAAGCGATAAGATCGCCGCTTCATGTTATTATTTTTGTTTATTTGTGTGGTGCACAATAAGTATTTATAAATAAAGAAGATAGGATTTTCCTTAGGTGAACCCTTGGCGATCAATTATCATCATCATCATCATCAGCCCGTTGCAGTCCACTGCTGGACATAGGCCTCTCCCAAGGTACGCCACAGAGCCCGGTCTGCTGCTTTACGCATCCAGTCGCTGCCGGCCCTTTTATGCAAGTCGTCCCGCCATCTGCCAGAGGATTATGTAGCGCAATAATACGAATATATTATATAAGGTTTATATTAAAGATATTATGAGCAATGATTAAAAGAAAATTTGAGCGAGTTTAGTTTTGATTGCACCATATTTTTCCATTGGATATTTTAGGGCCAGTATTAGGCAATATTTTTTACTCTGTTTCGTCTTCACTAGGCATACACGCGCGCGTGCAATAATGGCATAAAAAGAGAATGTGAAACTAGAGGCCACGGTTTCCATCCCCGCACCGAGAAAAATATTTGTAAGGCCCACAAGTGTGTCTCGGGTCTGGGAGTTGGTGAGAACGAAAAGTCTCTCGTAGCTTCTGATACCCACGACACAAGACTTAATTGATCTTAATGTGGGCTTAGGACTATGTATGTGACTGTTGGTGTATTTATTTATTTATTTTATTGTAGGTCTAAGGCCACCTTACTCAAAAATATTATAAAACAGCATCATCATTGGTGGTAAAATGACTGATATTAACATTTTTAGTATGCAGTGGGGATAATTGCGTTCTCTTTCGCACACATTGTGAAAGATGACGTCGTAGCACAATAATTACATTATTTTCTATTCCTCTTATCACCAAATTTGAAATAAGTGGAATTTGTTTATTAGTGATAGGATTTTAAGAATTGTCGCTCTTTACGATTTTGCATAATGCTACATTTCGATATAAATAATAATAAAAATTGAGTCAACAAATTGCAAGAAACAATCTCAATTTCGGAATAATGATAGTGAGGATTTATCTATTCTATCCCTTTTATTGGTCACAAATGTGTATATTGAGCAGTGAGTAAATACACCCATACACCCACATTCACGTATATACTTCTGACCCCACACTACGATCCACTATACATGTATTGTGCTAATGTCGAAGCAGAAGATGTGTAGCGGAAGTTTTTCTTTTTTATTCATCCGCTTTTCGTGTCTCTCTTGCACCGCCCCCCGACACGTAGAGGCAATACATCAAGTGCACCTGTAATATTAACGCTTCAGCATCAACGCCATATGTTGCCGTACGAGCCGCGCCGGGCACATAACTAGTATACGCACCTTTATGAGTGGCGTTTTTACGATATATTGAATCATAAGCGTTTTTTTTTTTGGTAAAATCCAAAAAATAAGAAAAAGGAAATGTAGATTTTAGAACACTATTTCACGTATACCAATACAATATAAAATATATTGAATAATGTTATTAATTTCTGTAAAATAAATTTCTTCTATGCCGTCCCTATTTCTGTAATATTTTCTTTGTCATAGATGCGTTTATATGTTTAGATGTCCATTACTATTTGCACGTTTGAGTCAAATACTTGCAATACAATAAATCAGCCCGTACACTCTCCTAATGCTGCACACGGGCCTCATCTACGACTGAAAGGGCTTAAGACTTTACACACCTTACACACTTGTAAACATCTGTATAGTATAAGTTTCCTCACAATATTTTCCTCAATATATCACAAAGTGTGAAAAGAGCGTAGTGGTCTAAATAAAGAACCGGACGCTGTTACTGAAACGGTGATCGTGAATTAGAACAGATTATAACCCCTCCCACACATCTGACTTCACGGAGTCCTGTGTATATGGATAGCCAATTTCCACGCACTTTACAGAGAAGGAAAACATCATGTGAAAATAAATAAATACACCCAACAGTCACATACATAGTCCTGACCCCACACTAAGATCGAGTCTTGTGTCGTGGGTGTCAGAAGCTACGAGAGACTTTTCGGTCTCACAAACACCCAGACCCGAAACAAATACCTGTGGATCACACAAATATTTGTTTCGGTGCGGGGATCGAACCCGCGGCCTCTCGTTTCTCAGGCGTCTAACCAACTGCGCCACGGAGGCTGAAAACCAGCATACTATAGGTTACTGAAGCATTTTTATGGCTAAAAAGTTGATGAATCTAGGCCAGCGTGGTGGACTATAACTAATCTCCCCTCTTAATCAAATTCTCGATGTAGAGGAGGTCAGTGCCTAACAATAGGTACAGCCTATATGGGCTAGCATACAAAATTAATAAGCAATCCCAATCCCTATCTAAGGATCGATCCGGAAAATAGACCAATCAGAACACATCAAATGTGAGCGTGTCGGCAATACCTTGAGCCCATTGGTTTATTTTCACGATCGATCTTTAGATAGAAACGAAGATCGTTTATTAATCATGGCCATAGATCGACATTATCTGAATGTGTGCAATGGGGAAGGAACCCGCGACCATCGCATCGTCGTAACAGCTCACATCTGGTCCGTTACCAACACGCCACCATACACCTCGTATCTATATATTATATAAAAGAGAAACCTGATTGACTGACTGACTGAGTGACTGAAGTATCAACGCGCAGCCTAAACTACTCAAGCTATTAACTTTGTAATTGAGGCGAGGGGAATGTATGTTTGATATAAATGTGGAGGCACAATAAAACAACCAGTCCAGGAGATGCTAGTTTCCTACTAACTTGACAGAAGGAAAGTACCAAAAAGCGCGTGCAATGGTTCCCCGCCTTTTTTCCAAGCCATAGACAATATAAAATACATACTAATGTAAAATCTTAGTTTTTGTAAAAACCTCACGAAGAGGTCACAATTTAACATAATATAGTTCCAACTTTATATCATAATTTACACGCAGAAGAAGTCGCGGGCAACAGCTAGTTTCATATAAAAGGCATAGTTCTGTTGTAGTGCGGATATCCATTCGATACGTTCCGTTCAATGCTCCACTTGCATGGTAATGCGATCCACCGAGCCTGCGACATTGCCCCACATTCTCATCTTCACCTACATTATTTACACCAAAGGTTAAATGGAAGTTGATATTACTATATCCATATACTACTGTTTCTGAAATAACATCAAGTGTGAGCTTTCACGTTTAAAAATACGGACTAAAAAATAAGCATAGGAAAAACGGACGCAAATATTCTTCCGAAGGATAAATAAAATAAATTGTGTATCGATTTTCATCGTAGTCCTTCGGAATGAAAATAATTGAATATTACGTATTCATCTTCATTGTTTTTTGTTGAATTATACTAATATAGTTCGATATTATACATTATTCTATTTAAACAGTATAAAAACATACAATACAATAATAATTCAATATGACCTAATGATACACCTTTTTTGTTTTAACAGTGACAAAAACCTAAGCAAAATCTTTTTTCTTCCACCGTGGCCACAACAAGTACATCATGATAGTAAAATATAGCCTGCGCCAAGTATCTTTCCCAGCGTAGGTAGCACAGTGCATTAACACCTCAGGGCCGTGTCAAAGCGTCTTTGTAACGCAGATGTGATCTACACCCGAACAATACGCATTGGATGTGGCTCCACTCACGTTATCCGATCGCGTAGATCTTGAGATCTACACTTGTACAGCTAAGGCTATGTGACGGGTCTTATTATAACAGCTTACACTTGGACGGCATTAGCACTTACCACCAGGTGCAATGCAGTCACTATGCCGTGCCAGAATAAAAATAAAAAAATATATCATCTATGTAAGTAAATATCCGCTTGATTTATTGCATCGGTTTAGCAAAGAAAAAAAATATATACCGAGAGATGTAGTCAGTACTCAGCAGTGTGAATATTTGTATTAATTTATGTGTTTAGATGAAAAAATTTGAAAAGCCTTCGAAGATTGAAAGTTACAATTGGTTAAATTTATTACCATACCTTGTAGGTCGCTAAAGTTAGTACATAAATCGTTGGTACAATTGTTTCACGATAAACAAACCCCTTTTCTGTTAAGTTTCGTTTAGTGATAGTTCGCTAGGCACGCAACAGTTTGAGGTAAAATATTTTATCTACCAGGATAGCGACTACAGCACATGATAAATTGATGATGTACTCACATGTAAGTGTCTCGCCTTTTAGGTTTAGCCTCTATTTTATGATAAAACTGGCATAACTATGACAACATACGGGCGGATACTGAATATCGTTTTTAGATTGCATTTATCATCAGCAAAGCAGTCACTTTTCGTGCCACAGTAAAACATTATACAAAATAATATTTTTTAGTAGAGCACAAACCACGGCGTATCCCCTTCGTAGCACCATTTACCACAATGGAACTGCTTTTTCGGTCTTTTGTGGTTTTTCCTTTGATTAACTTTGATCTAGGTGAGTGCAGTGTACCTTCTGTACTGATACGCGCTAATGGATTGTTACTCACAAAGAGCTTTCACCTGAAGCCTTTCTCGAGCTTTTGTGCACAAGCTCGTAACGAGTTGAAAATTGTGTCTTTGATGTTGTTTTGCGAATGAAATGATAGTTATTTTAAGTATTTAGAAAACACTCATAATTAATCCTATTTCGGATTGGATAGTTGCTAAAATGTTGCTTCACTCTTACAAAGACTGGAAAAGTGTATTAAATACTAGCGGCTCGGCCCGGCTTCGCACGGGTGCAGTTAGTTTTTGAGTCCAGTCCACATAGACAACATATTATAGTTATCGCAGCGCACGCAATGTAAATAATATTATAGGCATTTTTTTACACCTTGGGTAACATTATTGTATATTTAGTAGGGATCCTAATTTTTTTTTTTGCAATTATAATAGCTTATATTAATCTGTGATAATATAGCATTCAAATGGTGAAAGAGTATTTAAAATTGGTGCGGTACTTTTTGAGCCAATTCGTTACAAATATACTTACATACAAATCTTTCCTCTTTATAATATTAGTATAGAAGTAAGTTTAATTACACATACAGATTCAGTGTCATTTTGTTTTTTTAAACTGTTTCAAAGTACTTAATATTTGTAAATTGTTATTTTTAACTGTTCACTTTGAAGTTATAAACCATTAATATGACGGCGATTTAAAACAGGAAAAGATCATGAATGGGAAGACGAAAAGGAAATGATACGATCATGTAAAACCAATAAAACATAATATTTGCTATCCTTTCGCTATTTAATGAGCAAGATTCCACATAAAAAGTCGTTCAGTCATGCAATCGCTTGCGTGGTCAGTTCGGATCAGGATTGGTTTATTCAGCAACCTTGGGGAGATGAGCGCCCTGGGGACGGAAACCGTTCTGGTCGGCTTCGTAGGTGACGGAGTAGACGACGCCGTCGGGGCCGGTGTAAGCGAAGGCTCCCTTCACAATCATGACCTGCTCCTCAGTGCCAACGTTCTTGAGCTCGCCAGTCTCTTCCGCGACCTTGCCATCGCTGGTCACGGAACTGCAATGACAGGCGAGTTAGATAGGGTCAATAAATTAAATATAACTTACAGTTACGCATATAGTCCAGACCCCAAGGCAAGAGAATACGTCTAATGTCGTGGTGCTATAAATAAATAAATAATAAATACACCCAACAGTCACATACGTAGTCCTGACCCCACACTAAGATCGAGTCTTGTGTCGTGGGTATCAGAAACTACGAGACACTTTTCGGTCTCAAACACCCAGATCCGAAACAAATACTTATGGTTCACACAAACATCTGTTTCGGTGCGGAGATAGAACCCGCGGACTGTCGTTTCATAGCCGGCGTCTAACCAACTGCGCTACGGAGGCAATAGTAGTCAAGTTAGAATCGCAATCGCTTTGACTAGACCACTGTTGTATATGTCCGAAATAAGTTATAAGTTTCCACTTATAAAAATCAATACTATTCTCAATGACACTTATATTCGCTCCGAACTAAGTATATAGTTACAACGTACGAAAGAGGATTCGAACATTTTCTGAAGTACCTAGGCACATTCGTACAGTTTTACGCACAACGTTCGAACATTCGAGCTTCGTTTCGGATCATAGAGTAACCCCCTTGTTCTTGACTGGGCATCAAGAGCAATTCTAGTACGTATATAAAAACAATGAATAGACTACCAACCGGAACTTGTATCCTTCGACACCGATGTTCTGGAAGTCGGATTCGAGGATGGTGGCATCCTTGGGGTCAACTGGGACAGCGACGGCCGCAGCGACGAAGAGAGCGAAGATGATGAGCTGCAACACAAAATATCTCAGTTATTATATACATAGCACAGACCACGACTCAAACCGAGCCACCACTGTTCAACTCCGCAATAAACAGTATCACAACCTACGAAAGGAGCTTCGAAGTAATAAGAATAACTATTCGTTATAGATTCATTTTAATTAGTAATTTACATATATAAGTTTAGATAGACCATGGAATCATAAATATAAAAAAAAAACCATCAGATGACATAATGATTTTTATTATTTTAGTTAATTGCACAGGTATGCAATAAAATCAGTGTTTAAATGTCAAGGAGTGTAGCCGCTTTAGATTTCATATAGTTATTTAAGATGTAGATCTCATTTTATATTCAAACGTATTGTCTGTGATGCAAGGACATCAGAACACGCGATTGATAATGTAAAAATACATTTTTGTGGATCTGCGTCCTTTGTAATTGAACTGTGGACCGTTTCTAAAACCGTTTGCTGGTGATAAGTCTGTCATAAATGAGAGAGGCCGCCTGGGAAGGTACCACCGCAATGTCTATTTCTCCCGCCAAACAGCAGTGTAAATGCACTGTTGTGTTCCGGTTTGAAGGACAATGTAGCACGAGTAACTACTGGACATAATGTGACGTAACATCTTATGTCTCAGGATGGCGAGCGCAGTGGAGTGCGAAGCAATGCTTTATAATTCATGGTGATGCTTGGTTTTCTGCTCTCAATGAGCGGTTGTATCGCTTACCATCAGGCGAATGGCATGCCCATCTCGCCTTTCAGAGCATTAAAAAAATATAATTTTTGAAGTTATACTTTTTTAGGCGCGTTATGAAAAAATGATTAGAGTGAAATTTTAAGATGCGCATCACTGTAACACAAAAGTAACAGGTTTAAGTTGTCCGCAAAACCGCTCGTTACGTTTTTATTAAGATGCGCGCGCACACTAACATTGACATGGTGATGTCAGCTGTTAACTATCTGTCAAATTTCTGTGACATCTCGTAACTATTCATTTAATGATCCGATTGGTCTTAAAATCGATATCTGAGGGACCCTTTGCTACGATAATCCAAATTTAGAGTCAGAATTGGAATTAATAACAGTGGAGATAAAAAAATATTTATTCGTATTTATGTTTGTTAATTATTTCAATATATTACTGTGGTCAATGATAGGCCATTGTAAAATAAGTTACTTTTATTAAGAATGATCTTAATTATCTTAAGAATTATAACTTCTTACGTGCGTACATAAGTACACAAACACTTTTTTTATGCACACACTTTAATCAAATCTATTTTGAACAAAAATGATTTCTTATCCTATCACATCTTAGAACGAAAGAAGTTCAGTCAGATATGGGCGGCTGAAATTACACCTCTTGTATAATTTGGTCAAAATAAAGGCATTCGTTTATATTATATGCTATTTGTAGGGCTACGCTTATCCCTAGTGTGAGAGAGAGACATCACACAGTAGATAAAGTTTATTTTCGAGACATTTTTCGTTTGGATCTATTAGCAACGCAAAAGCAGGTTTATGTCTGTAGGTTAACGTTATTATTTCTTATCCATATCAAACAATTATTCTATCTACAGATTTGATTATTAATGTATGTTTTTCCACATATATAAAAAGATGTATATGTTGCCAATGAATACACTTTAAACGGCATTGCACTCATGTGCAATGCAATAAGTGCAAAAATGGTAACTAGATATGAGTAGGAAAAATATTTTTTCTTTCAAACAAGGAAAAGAGATGCAATATCGCATCGTTTCTTTATGGCAACTGGATAAACGGACACTATTGAGTGGTCTACACTGTTTTTTAATGTTGGGGAAGATGACTGGCGTGTGAATAACATGGCATAATAAGCAATCACTGATGACTGTCACGTAAACATTGCAATAGTATTACAGGTAGCGGCCACGTCCGTACGCGAATATTTTTAAGCATTATTAAAGACCATCTATATCAAACTTGCGGTTGGGCTTGCGTCATATACTTTTAGATTATAAATTTGATTATTGAAGTAATGCTTCCATTGGGAGGTTTGGAAAATGAGGGTTGATTTTTTTCGCGCTTCCGACAACGACATGATGACGTTAGCTGTTAACTGTTTGCCAAATTCCCGAGACAACCCGTAAATTTATTCATAGTAGTTTCATAATCATTTGTTTTTTGAAGTTGTACTTCTTTTGGGACGTTTTATGAGAGTACAATTTTTACGATGCGCGTGCACACCGACATCGAAAAAGCGACATGATGCAGTTAAAGTACCAGGAATGCATGAAGTTGGCGGAAATATTTGTGTTCTAAACAGGGTACGCCCCATTTACACGTGGAGAGTCTCGCCTCGAAGATACGATTGTCGTAAGGATATACAAAAGTTGCATCGTGTAAACGTTTGGCAAGACAAGTATGATTGGATTAGTAATGTCCAATTAGAGCGATAAGTATTTGTTGGTACTTACGGATCTCATGATGATGTTTTGAAGTGGAGAGGTGGGTTGTTGGGCAGAAGGATAGCTAGCAGCCACTGTGCGATCATCAAACATTCGTACTCTTTTATACCAATTCTAATGAATCTTGCATTCATTTAAATACTGACTGAACGTATTTCATCGAATTATTATTTTATTAACAATAGATTATTCAAATATTCAATGTGATCCTGTTTAAAAAGATATAAATTGGTTTTGATATTTGGATATTTGTGATATTGGATTTTTCTATTCATTATCAGCCCGGTGTCAGAAATTTGTGCCCGATATGGCGATAGGCTTGCCCCCTATCACATCGAGGGACGGAACATGCAAGGCAAAATGTGGGTGTCCTAGTGGCACCTCTGCCTACCCCTTCGGGGATAAAGGCGTGAGTTTATGTATATGATATTTTGAACAAATATTTGATCGCCATGTAGGTAAACTTGTGTTATCTCTTAGATTTTTCGATTTACTCTTAAAAGTAATTATATTTAGTTGGCCATAAATCAATTCAACTGTGTTATACCACGTCTAACCAACTGCGCCACGGAGGGCATAAAATATGTCACCGTAAAATTGTAAATACCGTTAGATTATAATCTATCTCGCGAGATTGTGAACTGTCGAAAGATTATGAACCTTAACATACTGCTTACAGTTTATGGCATTACTTTTCATAGATTATAATCTTTCGAAGTGAAACTGTTAAATCACAATCTTAAAATTTACAAATGATCAAAATCTAGGTGTATTATGAGTGAAGTACCGCAATGAGTTGCTGCAAAGAAACAATCGTTAGGTTAGGTTAGTTTAGTTAGTTCTCGCTGGGCTCGGAAGGCGCCGGTGAGTCCGACACACCCTCGCCCCTTCGGGGGTGGGATGGTCCGTAAAGGGATTTTCGCCGCGAGAAAAAAAAAAAAAAAAAAAAAAAAAAAAAAAAAAAAAAAAAGGTCAGTTTATTTCCATTCTAAATAAAATTAAGTCAATACAAAGTCAAATATATATATTTTTTATTACAATTAATGGCGAGACGAGTATGCCATTCTCCTGATCGTAAGCGATACGACCGCTCATGGACAGTAGCAAAACCAAACAACACCATGAATTACAAGACATTCCTGTGCATTCAACTGCGCTTGTCATCCTGAGACATAAGATGTTAAACTCAATATGTCCAGTAGTTACTCTGGCTACAGTGTCCTTCGAAACGAAACACAACAGTGCATTTACACTTGTGTTTGGCGGGAGAAATAGACATTGCGGTGGTACCTACCCGCGGCCTCTTACATATGAGAGACCTATCACCAGTCAATAAATACAAAGTAATTTAATTCAATCTTCTGTTAATTTATAATATCAATAGTGAAATTATAATATCATGGCTATGACAATATAACTGTAACATGTAGAAACATAATGGCACGCGTGTATCTCATAGAACTTAGACTTTAAATCTATACTTTGGACGAACGTGACATATTATGACTTTTACTTCACCTACCCTCGTAATCCCTTCAATCATTTTCGTCGTTCAGTGTATTAATTCATGAACGTGAATCATAATAAAAATGGAGCATACAGAGGGAGGGATAATCAAATTATACGTATCCTGGGACATACAGGGTGATGGAAGAATCAGAATATGGGTACCCACATATACATTGTAAGGTGAACTATAACTTGGCATGTAAAGAAACTGCTACAAATATCTTTCACAACCCATGCTATACAACGATAGGCCTCCTCTAAATATTTCCATGGCGACCTGACGGAGCGACCGATATCCATAATCTGTAGGTACATAATATAATTTTGTAACCGATCGATGTCTGTACATGGAAGATAAATGAGAAAATCTCATATGTAGGGTATTAACGTGATAGAACTCAAAACAAAGATTTCTGAATTTTTGTCTTTTGTGGTTTGTCTGTTTATTTGTGCGGTTGTGCGTGATAAACTCAGAAACGGCTTAACGGATTTCGATTAAATTTGGTATGGAGGTAGCTGACACCCTGTATTAACACTTAGGCTACTTTTCATCCCGAAAAAAATAGTGTTCCCGTGAGATAAGGAAAGAATTCCGATATATTTGTTACTTTTTTATACTCAAAGGGATGGGATGGAACTGGATTACATGCCTTGAGTGCGAATGAGACGGGACGGGTAGGATATAATGGGACGGGACGGGATGGGAAATTCCAAATAAAGATAATTTCAAATAATGATAGTCACGGAGACGAAATTTGCGAGCAGTAGCTAGTTAATAATAAAATAATATCCAATCATCCCACATATTACCACAGAATACTGTGATATTACGGTCGATGCTAGAACGTATCGCATGCGGAGACAACCTTGACATTCACTTTCCAATTGGTTCTGTCCAAAAGATGAGCCGTCACTCATAAAAATTATTTAACTGTTTTCAAACCGGATTCGACCGGTAGCGGTAAAAGGACCGTTCACACTTCACGACAATTTTGTTACTTTACACTTGGAGCATGCAGATTCAGTCGCTATTTTAACCGACCTGAAAAAAGGTTCTGTATTCGTCCCGTACGAAAGTATCGTTGTATGTCGGCGCTTATCTCAAAAAGTACTGATCTGATTTCGAATGACAAGAAAGGTTTAGTATATCATTTATTAAACTGCCTCGGAGGCGTAGTTGTATTACGGTACGGTTACAAAGCTGAGGTCTCGGGTTCAAGTCCCTGGTCGGGCAAAGTAAAATTGGATTTTTCTATTCATTTATCAGCCCGGAGTCAGGAATTTGTGCCCGATATGGCGATAGGCTCGCCCCCTATCACATCGTGGGACGGAACACACAAGGCGAAATGCGGGTGCCCTGGTGGCGCCTCTGCCTACCCCTTCGGGGATAAAGGCGTGAGTTTATGTATGTATGTATGTTTATGAAGATCTTTGAAAATAGACAAAGAAGGTGATCTACATCACAAATGCGTCAGCTCAACCAGGGTAGTTTTTTTATTGCAATAAATGACGAGACGAGCATGCCATTCGCACACACCAACATACCACCACACACTTAAATGTAAATAAATTATTATTTTAACAAATAAAAGACGACCTGTAATTCTACAAACATAATACGTAAACGCACGCCTTTTTCCCAGAAGAGATAGGCAAAGATGCAACCAGTACACCCACGTTTCGCCTTCTATTTTCCGTTCCACGATGTAATTGGGGATGAGTCAATTGAGGGCCATAGGGCCATATTGAGCACTTTCTAATTACGGGCTGGTAATGAACAGAAAAATCCGATATCACTTTGCCCAGCCCGGGATTCGAACCCGACAACCCGACCGTTGTAATCCGTATTACAACAACGCTACCGAGGCAGTCCTGTAATTCTAATTATTCATGTGCGATGTCATTGTATAATAGGTTTATTAATTTGGCGAGGACATTCTCCCATACAATTACGTTGATATCCCACACAAATAAATTGATAACATCTTCCAGCAAATGTTATGCATATAATGTCTTTCACAAAACTTGTCATTCATCTGTTGCATTACTTGCGCTGATGTAGCTTTCATATTGGATAAAAGCTGCGTTCGTACTGCGAGCGGATAATAGATATTAGACATTTTTTTTATTTCGTAGTTTGTTGTGCTCCACTGTGTCTTTTTCCAGCTGCGGTATAAGACAAAAGAGGGGTAATGATTTTAGCAGTTTGGTGTATGTTTTATGTTTTAAATTGATGCTTAGAATACTCATCCATTTCATTGATCAAGCTTTCAATTTACTAAATTATAATGACTACATTTTACCCGCCTACGAAGCAAAATGCAGCGTTATGTTTTAGCATCACATTCTTCTGGACACCTCCTAAACTTAGAACTAACACTTAGAACGATCATCCTCGTCAGTAGGTTCTCTAGACTCTCGACATAGGAAAACGGAAAT
This sequence comes from Deilephila elpenor, assembly GCA_949752805.1. NCBI lineage: Eukaryota > Metazoa > Arthropoda > Insecta > Lepidoptera > Sphingidae > Deilephila > Deilephila elpenor. The sequence continues at coordinate 993,998 of OX457102.1, forward strand.
AAAAAAGAGTAAAAGGAGAAAAAAAGTATCTCACTCATCAAATTACCACGAAAGAAAAGTTGTTGCTTCACGTCGGTTTGCTGTCACATTCGGTCGAGGGGCCACGTTTCTATAGTAGTCTAGCATAATTGAATATTGAACTCCAATACTATGTGCCTAAGTAAGTGTACCTACTTTTTTTTTGTAGTTTTTCCCGGTTCGGGTTTATGCTATGTATATTTAGATACAACCAGACCGGTATAGTGGTAAGGGTAGCCATCTTGTGTGGGTGTATACTCTAACTGGACAACACAGCACATTCCATCAGATTTATATTACCTTTATTATTGCCATCAATGGCAAGATTAATGGCAATAATGTGAGTTGCCTGATGTTAAGTGATACGATCGCTCATGGACAGTAGCAGAATCAAACAACACCCTGAATTACAAAGCAATACTTGGCATTCTACTGAGCTTGCCATCCTGAGACATAAGATTTTAAGTCTTATTACGTTCTGTAGTTACTCCGGCTACAGTGTCCATCAAACAGTTTCAACAGTGCATTTACACTGTTGTTTGGCGGAAGAAATATACATTGCGGTGGTACCTCATATAAAAGAGACCTACCACCAGTAAAATATAATTAATTCATAAAATAAACACAATTGTGCACCGGTTGAAGTAGGATATAGTAGTAATAAATAAATTCATAATAAATACACCCAACAGTGTATAGTATGTATGCATCCCGAGAGTCTTTTCCGTCTCACAAACACCTAGACCCGAAACAAAATATATTTATGAATCACTCAAACATTTGTATCAGTCATCTGGTCCACAGCCAGCGTCTAACCAACTGCGCCACGGCGTTATCAGGTAGAATGATAAAAAAGAAAGTAGTAAGTGGAACGCTATCCGCTGTGAGCGTGGCCGTCGCCTTACCGCGTTATTACCTCATCAATTGCATAACAAGGTGAAGGCCGAGAGGTGAGCTTTGTTAAATGTTAAGCCATTTGCGAAAACTCGTGTGCACACACCTTTAGTAATCTAAATTCTTTCCCTAAAGGCTTTGAATCACTATGAAATAGGTATTTGTATCTTTGTGACATATAAAGCAATTTTAAAGTTATTTCAAGAGATGGCACTACTTTGTTATTTTTCAGGCCGTAACACACGAGTCGTTTGATTTTTGTGTTTAACGACACAGTCTTCGCAAAATATATGTTTAGCTGGAAAGGATCGTAGGTTAGTAAAAGCTTTATATATAAACTCACGCCTTTATCCCAGAAGGGGTAGGCAGAGGCGCCACCAGGACACCCACATTTCGCCTTGTATGTTATGTCCCATGATGTGATAGGGGAATTCCTGACATTGGACTGATAATGAATAGAAAAATCCAATATGCTCTTTGCCCGACCCGGGACTCGAACCCGAGACACCAGCTTTGAAACCATACCGTAGTACAACTCCGCCACCGAGGCAGTCAAATAACTATGCTCAACCAATATAACCCTGCTGCTATGGTAATATTCTATGGATTTGTATATTTCAAATTTAAAACAATAATGCAGCAGTGCTCAAATACATCAAAAGGTTATTCCATTATTTAACATTATTTGGAAATATACTTTGAACACGAATGATGTATTTGGACGATCATCTAATTCTTGCGTGGCATTTGGATTATCAGATGAGCCAAAATAAAAAATAATAATTTCTAAACACAATTAAGAATACTTACAAAAAGACTTTCACATTAGCTAGCATAATAAATTATGTAAATTCTATTAAGATCAATCTCATCAAAAACATAAATGGCAAAAGAGAGCCAACTTCAACATTATTATTAAGATATTATATGCCTAGGTGGTTGACTTCAACGACAAAACAAGTGAGATCTAAATGGGTCCCAAGTTCAATAATTGTCAGTCCTGAAATTTATTTATAACAACATAAAATATTTTATAACGACTTAAAATATCATTTCTTCTTATAACTTACAATGAACATTAAGGTCTGACTTGGCTAGTTTTCATATAGGAATTATATTATATCCTTCGCAAGTTCTAAAGCTATAAGTTCTTATTTTATTCTTCTGAAAATTTGGCTTGCTGGAAGAAACTAGCCATCGAACGTAGGGCTCTTCCATGACTGTTTTAGTAGTTACTTAATAATAATTCGTATATTAAATCTTACTTGACCCTAAAGGTCAAGTCACTAATGGTGTCACAGTTGTGTAAAGCAGTTCTAGACCATGTGTTTCCATTTCGTAAGAAAATGTTGATGTCAAAGCAAAAGAATGTTTGTCACGCGGCAGTAGAGCCAGTGAGCACCGATGAGCACAGCTTCTGAATATTAACGATGTATATCAAGGATAATAAAACGATAGCGTAAATTACTATAACATAAATTGTTTTATTAACATCAGGATCGTATCACAGATCGCGTGGACATTTCATTAACAAGGATACGTTTAAAGTTAGGGGTGTGAGTATTTTTGGACTAGATGTTGTTTGTCTGCAATGTGGTTTAGACGGGGATGTGGTCGCCGGAAGGCACGAATCCTTGGGGTCCAGCGGTGTAGACGACCTTGTAGAGCTTGCCGTCGTCGCCGACGTAGGCGAACTGGCCGCGGACTTCGAGGGCCTCGTTCTCGGTTCCCTTGTTGGTCAAGGTACCTTCCTCATTAGCGGAGATGCCGTTGGATAGCTCGTATCTACAAAAAAAAAATAAAGCAAAAATATTGTAAACTAAATATACAGCAAGGCGTGGGCTTATGTATGTATGTATGTATACAGCATAAAAGATCTATAGAACAAAATATAAAGATGTAAGTACGTAAAAATTAAAATATTTTTTTCTTAGAAATAAACTATAAAAAATTTGAAATTAAGTTCGTAGAATTAAAGCGAATTTAATTATGTTCAATTTAGATGTATAAGAACATACATACATACATACATAAACTCACGCCTTTATCCCCGAAGGGGTAGGCAGAGGCGCCACCAGGACACCCACATTTCGTCTTGTATGTTCCGTCCCATGATGTGATAGGGGGCGAGCCTATCGCCATATCGGGAACAAATTCCTGACTCCGGGCTGATAATGAATAGAAAAATCCAATATCACTTTGCCCGACCCGGGACTCGAACCCGAGACCTCAGCTTTGTAACCGTACCGTAATACAACTACGCCACCGAGGTAGTCAGATAAGTATAGACATAGATGTATAAGTATAGTGAAAAACACGTTAACGTACCCGTAACTGAATCCGTCGACGCCGATGTTGTCGGACTCGAAGCGGACGATGGCGGCTTCACTGTCGGGGGTGGCGGGGGCGGCCATGGCGGCGGCGACCAGGAGGGCGACTACGAAGAACTGTAGACAAAACATTCAATCAACCCAACAGTCACGTACACAGGCAAACAAACAACTCTTGTGTGACGAGCATGTCACACACACCCAGACCCGAAAATCACCCAGAATCGAACCCGCGGTCTCTCGTTTCACAGTCGGCGTCTAACCAACTGGGCCACAAAGGCTGGTAAGACAGACCATCTTCTAGAAACGATTAAAGTCGTAATGATTAAAACGATTTCATTGATTAATTAAATAAATCTTCAAATTTGTAGTCCCGGAGAATAAAAAAATATCAAGAATATATTCGACAAAGAATTGCTCAGTTCGCGAATTTTACACTGGACAAGGTGACTACAGTGCACCCGAGGGTAGGTGCAATATAATCCAAACTCCACCACAGATGGTTATCTCTCACAATTAAAACCGAATGCACAATGGCTGAACGGGAAACGCGACACAATTGCGATAATATATTATGAAACGTACCGATTTCATTTTTGGATAGTTTTTTGGGTTGTCCTAAGACTGTTCAATGTGCAGGCAATCGAGCGACTGATGCCAGTGTGTCGTCGTTGCGGGCATTTATACTCCGCCGGCGCATCGTGCGCAAGGACACAACATGACATTTGAACTGAGATGAATCTTCAACCACCGATGTAAAGTTCTTCATACGTCCGGTTAGTTTTATGTTAGACGATATGTGAAAATGATATTAATCTTGTTATTAAAGGTCCTGTTCACGTGACATATATCTATTGAAAAAAGGTCAACTTGTGTGTAAATTATCTGAATTTACTTGTATTACAATTATTATTTGTCGTTTGAAATACCTATAATATAGGTTATAGATAATCTTATATTTGAATATTAAGGATTTGAATGTTTAATGTGTGTTTATTGTAATTTCCTGCAAGTTAGTTGGAATTAGTGTGTGCAAGTTAGTTGTCTTTTGGAATTAGTGTGTGAATCCGTAATTGGAAATGATCGTTGATCTGATACTTAATTCGTTTCTGCGATTAATTTCGAGGTTTTGATTTCAAGCATGTAGGGTCTCTAAGTATGGTTTGAAAAATATAAAAGACGCCTGAGGCTGGACCTAAGTCTGGAATAGCAGTCAGAAATTTGGCTAATGACGGTTATGAGAATTCAGATATTAATTGATTTCGTACACACATGTATGTATATAAAAAAACACAATATGGGTGATCCGATCCATCAGACCATCCAAAGACGAAAACGCATTCCAATGCATTTTTGTTGCACTTGAGATTATCACATAAATTATGCAAAATAACAAAGTTGTTAATGTCGTCTGCGGATTATAATATATAATGAATACAATAACACGACAATTCTTTACATTAAATACCGCTGGTTGCTTGTATAGGAATGTTGATATTTTATTTTTACCTCCAATCTTGATTGTCTCATCTTCGATCATTTTTTTTTGTTTTATTAATGTTGCTGTAAATTTTCGACACTACGTAAAGCCCTATTTACACGGAGAGAGTATTTTTTTTTCTTTATTTGGTTTACAAAACTTATATTTATTATGTATATGGATATAAAGTTGCATCGTGTAAACGTTTGTCAGAACACAATAATCTATGGTGGTTAAGTCATGCGATAATTTCATACGTTTCTCGCCACGAGAAACTCTCCGTGTAAATTGGGCTTTATGGTATAGTCTTCGATAAAATAGGTATAACTGATTGAAGGGTACAGTAGATCCAGGTAGAGTGTTGAGTCAATAATGCCAGCCGGCCTATACAGGGTTACAGAATAAGAGAACACGTGGTTCGGCAAACCGCTCCAAATCTTATTGTACTGAACATAAACAATGCTGCAAACATGCATAAAAATCACTGCAAAAGAAATTTTTCCGCCCGGGATCGAACCGGGGGCCTTCTGCGTGTTAGGCAGATGTGATGCACACGGAAACTGTGTGACTATCTTCTGAAAATTGCCAATTCTTAGCAACAAAACATAAATAATATCCTCATTCCTAAATCCTAGACGGGGTAGACAGCATTGTAGCTGATGCCGCCCACTATCCACGGAGCCGATTTTCGACGAAATATATAGCGAGCCTTTTACTGTACCAAGCACTAATTCCTACCCCGAGGTACTCGTATGATTTTTTAACCAAAAATCTGGCCCCAAATTTGATCACGTCCTTGAATTTGAACCGAAATCCTTGCGGTTTGCAGTCCATACTGTACCATAAGCACAAGGCTTATTTACGACAGTGACTTCGTTTGAGAGGGGTTAGGCCAGAGTCCACCACGCGGACTATTGCGAGTCCATTCATATATGGCACAATGAGGCGATGGTTTCTTAGATTTGCGCGTTTGTGTCATAGACTGACAGCGGCCCGCCCCGTGGCCACGAAAGCTGTAAAGTAATCGAAACGTCGGGAAGTTAAAAAATGTAAAAATTAAACCAAATCGCGATAAAATCCGTAAAAAATAGTTTTATTTCAACAAAGAGGTGATATAGATAATTTCATTATATTTGTAACTCAATAGATTTTATTCAAAGTTTGTGTCAGTTTGTGTCATCCAATTTCAATACATTCTACACGCCAATGACCCAAATTTAAAAAAGGATTACGCATTTACATAATACTGAGAAGGCAGATGTGTAGTTTCTTAAATTTTACACCCACATTAAGTCTGTCTCACGTAAACCACGAATTAATTTTATACTTAATGTTCTTTTTTTCCAAAATTGATAGTCCCGTGTGGACACCATATGACGTCACATCGATGGTACTACATTTTGACAATACCAAAGCATAGTGAAAATATTGATATGTTATTGATATAAGTTACATATCAATATATTCACTAAAATCAAACTCTCACTTTGCTATATTAGCAGACTGCCCAAATTCACAGAGGTGGTCCAAATAGCCTATTGAAGAAAATATTATTGAATATACCGGGTATATCAAGACCGCGACCGAAAACGAAGCCGAGTGGTAGTATAAGTGACATCAGACACAAAGCAAATAAAAAATTCGAAAAAAAAAACTGACAACTTATTTTGTCATTTTCTACTTATCGTCGAATATGCGTGATAAATACATAATTTCCCTAAAATAATGATGTAGACCTTTTTATTTTTAAACACTGAATCGTACGGAAGGGTTTAAATTATTATTTTCGCAATAACTAGGTATTTACCACCCAAAAAATCCGGTCGTTGTTTTAGTGATTTTTTTATTTGCATCGTGTCTGTAACCACTGAAACTACAACCTGGCTTCATTTTCGGTCGCAGTCTTGATATACCCGGCATACTTGTTTTGATTTATTTTTTGTGTATTATATTTGTGGGTAAGGTTAAGTCGGAGGAGGCCTATGTTCAGCAGTGGACTTGCTGTGGCTGAACAGTTAGGTATTTGTGATATCGCCTCCTTATAGATTTGAATATTTCATTTGGTATTAAATAGACTAAAATAGAATGATTGATTTTTTTTCCTTATTAACTATAAAAACTTATAGATGTCGCTGATAGACGCGTTTTATAATGCCAATATTAGATTGTCTGATGGTAAACTTTTGCCTATACACAGGAGGAAAATTACTCCGAGCTAACACTGCATACTATTTCGACTAATCCTTTTGACAAATTATATGAGTTTCATATCGTAACTGAAAATCTAGTGCAAATTGGAGCTTATATTCTATACTCACAGCGCGTCATCGAAAACTACTACTTAAATTCTTAATAGATTTTATTAAGGACCAAATCACGTGCTGACTTTAATTATTATTATAAAACGTCTTACGTTTTAATGTATGAACTATGAATATCATTAATTAATATGATATTATACGATTTTATTAATATTTCAATTTTTGATACGAGTAACGAGCGTATAAGTATAGTAATTGTTTACCACTCCCCATGAACAACCACTACTGAAAATCAAAGCTATACGAAACTTAAAAAATTGGGTGGAAGGGTAGAATATACCCGTAATTGTTTTAATAAAAATTACGCTGTGTTCAACATGTATGCAATGTACAAACACGACCTTTTCGCCTGCTCAACGTATGTTAATATTCAAAATGATCTACATTAGAGAGACGAGTCGATAAAGTTGTGGAACATCAAACCAGAATGATATTATTGACAGAATGACCTTTAGACATATTGTTTCACCTATTGCTAACCGATTTTACTATGCAAAATAAGTTTTTATGAAACCGCATCTAATGTAAGTTTTCAGACATTATAATATATTTTTATAGACACCAATTCTTGAGACACCGCCTATAATGTGTGAGATGAACGCCAAGGGGTTTTAATATAATATAAATATGCCGGCTTAGAATCATTCACGGACTCGGCGCGGCCGCAATATCCGCAGCGTGCTGAGCTGGAAAGCCGTGACACTGAAATACCCTCCCCATGAGTACAAAAAAGCGTACAAATCAACGCAATAAAAAAAGGTGTGTTGTCATCACTAGCTTTAAGATAATACAAGGACAAAAGCAAATGTTTCCGCCCGTGATCGAACCAGGGACCTTCTGCAAGTTAGGCAGATGTGATAACCACTACACCACGAACTGTATTTTTACTTTTATAAATAGTTTATATTTGATACAAGTATTATAATACATTTATATCCATTTATTTAGCTGGTTTTTGTATCAAATTTAAATACATTTTGTGTTTCCTTTTGTGGTAAAAAAATGGTTGATACTTATTTTATTACTCATAGATATATAAATAAATCAGGTATCATTCATAGTCAAGGTGTAGTAACCTTGCTACAAGATATTTTATCCAATAGATCGATATCCGAAGGAAATCGTTGGATGAGCACGTTAATGGTAAGACGTTTGAACCAATCGTGGAATACTAAAGTAATTTGTTTTGTTACAATTCTAAGAAAAAAATATTGAGATCATTGTTTGAATATAAAATTGCCGAATTCGTTTTTTGTGCTCGGTTTTCATTGTGCTATAAATATTGTCAACATTGGGCTAAGAACCATGAGGTCATTGAATCAAATCCCAGATTGGGCAATGCAAATTGAGTGAGTTTTTCGGTTTTGTAAATCTATTAGTTGCCCGTTTTTTACAGTTTGTGCTCGGAATGGCGATAGGCATCTGAGGTGCCCTTTGTCGAACATGAGCTGGGTGATCTATAAGTGTCACTTGTGGCACTCCTGCCCCTCTCTCTTCTGCCACAGGAAGTCCACAGTTGAACATAGGTCTCCCCAAGGCCAAGTCTCCACATCGGTCTGTTCCTGTGAGACAGTAGTACCACCCCCTACGAGCCTGACCATTCATGCTGAGTCATGACTGACAACAGCGTGGTTCTACCACTTTCAAAAATAGTCTTTACAATATAGTCGAAAACCCCGATTACCCTCTTTAAAGATTTTTTACAAAGACAGGTTTTGGTCCCCTAGCACCCAATCATGGCTTAGCCTGTATTTTGGGCGACAGTGTTCCTCCACAAAGTTTCCTTTCCTTTCCTTTCAAAGTTGTTCTTATAGAGGTGGTTACTGTCAAAGCCTTTGTATGGTACATTTTAGACACCATATTTTAAATTAATTTCAAATTATTTGCATCAATCTTTGTCACTGTCGCAGTTTCCATACATCAAGGAACAGTGTGATATTACTTAATTTCAATTTTGTCTATCAAGTATGGACTAATTGATATATACTCTCGCGGGAAAACGTAGATTGATTATAATTATATCATATTCCTACTAATATTATAAATGGGAAGGTGTGTATGTATGTTCCGTTTTCACGCTAAAATGCCTGAACCGATTTTGATGAAATTTAACATTGAGAATGTATGATTCTGGGATTCAATTCAAATATACCTATTTGCTACTCTTTGAAATTGGAATGAATGGGACGGGACGGGAGAGGAAAGTATTGCATGCTTTTCGTCATGGGTCAGAATGAGATGGGACAAAACGGGATATAACGGGACGGGAAGGTAAAAGCAATATAGTCGACGGCGGTCACATTGAGCTAATGTATAAAGCAGTACACATAAACTATCTGCACCCGGGCGAAGCCGGGCCGACCGTTAGTATATTATAAAACTGTCGGAGCTAAAAGAATAACCAAGAATGAGAGATAACGCATTATAATCTATGCTACTGGCTCAATGAGTAGTAGACTTGTTGACAGAAGTCTTACAGGATTCTTAATTATTTATTCTTTACTGCACAAACAAAGGAAAAAAACCTTTAGACATATTACAATTTCATATAAAAAGTACAGATGTCATGTCTTTTGTACGCAGATATCCACAGGATGCTTTTCTTTATCGCCAAAGCAAGTGATGATGACTTTTGATTATACGTGACTCAAAACCCAGTAATGATGTGAATTTGAACCTGCGACTTCCATTTAGCAGTCCAGTCCTTGCCAGTTAGAAATAACTCCTTCTGACTTATATCTAAATGTCGGTAAAATCTATGCAATAATATAGGTAAATAAAACTAGTAGTAGAAACTAGAAAGTAGGCCTCAAGATGACTACGATGACCCAAAATGATTCACATAATTTGACTAGGCGCTTAACCTATTGAACGAACTGGGAGGGCCTTGCGAATGTCCTTTGCCCCGCCTTAGGTGTGCTGTCGAAATGTCATATTAACACGGTATAGCTTCATTTAGTTATAAACACATGCTAATATTATTTTTATAACATCGTCGGGCCATAATATTGTGGTCTGGTAAAAGAATATGGTAAAGGAAATGGTCTGGTATGGTCTGGTGCAATTAGGGCGAGTTACTGTAAAAACACCATATCAACTAACATTTATAATAAAATATATTTTATGACTATAATTAAGAACCCTACCGGCGTAATGGAAACGAAATAAATATCTTAGAAATAAAATAAAAATATCATTATTGCCAACCCGCACTAGGCCAGCGTGGTGGACTATATGGCCTAACCACTCTCAAGCGACGAGACGTATATGGGCTGATACAATCATTATTCCTTGATTCTCGCAAGAAAAACGAATAAGATTTAAAAAAAAAAACTAGAAAAAAAGAGACTTAAAAGTCAAATAATTAACATTATTTGTGATCAATATGCGACCAAGGATAATGTTTGAGGCATCTTAAAATTTTATTCAACACGACCCAGTTTCGTGACAAAATTATGAGATGTAAAGTTGCCATGTTTTGCAAGATATTTTTATGAATACATGTTGCACAATATTTGAGGTACCGACCTTCTCATTGTATCTTCACCCTTTGTAACAAATACTCCGACAAATGTATCTGTATTATTTGTCACATACTTTTCATGTATTGGTAAGAGAATACAGATGCATTTTCCATTCATTTTCCTAAGCGGGTTAGACACACCAGAATATTTTTCATGTTGCAGAACACCACCGATATACATACAAGAAGTCGTAGTTTGTGCCTATCAACTTTCAACATATAAACGACGGACATTACAATGAATATAGGGTACCTTACTACCGAAAAATAGTACTATTCCCAAGTGAAAAAGTAAATTTCATTTTTTAGTTTATATAAAAGTTTCCTGAATCGACCGCTATTTTTGATAATCCAAATCTAAGTTTAAACGACAGAAGGCACACGCCTAAACTAGTTCGTAATATTTAAAAAAAATCCGTTTACATCATATAAATCAGTCAATAAAATCATTGACATTCTAACAATAAAGCCACGTGTTCGAGACGTGATAAAAAATATCCATATACATTTCCCAAGTGAATTCTTTAGTCAATAAATTACATATCATTCACATAAATAAGCATTTTTAACGCCCACATCATGAATTTTGATGAGGAATATACGATCTGTATCGTTTTATTGGTGGTAATTAAATTATGTTGCATCATTTTGAAGGCTCTGAGAATCTTCTGTACTCTGTCGATTATATGCTATGGTATCAATAGCATGACTTATAAAGTTATTGACTACACCTTTATTATTAATTTAATTACCACAATTCGCTTTTTATTACAAATTTAAAAAATTGATAAAGACAAGATTGTTAGATACTAAGTAAGAATTTTTAAGTGATATTAAGTTTTAACATGTCAATCATTTACCTTTAAGAGTACCTACCATGGCCTTTTAGTTTAGAAATAGAATTTCAAACCTGGATTAGAGACAAGCTGGAGAGACTAGACAAATATAATGTTTCATATATTAACTTATTAGAACTTAAATACATACATAAACTCACACCTTTTTCCCTTCTGGGTAGGCATAGGTTCTAACGGGACACCCACATTTCGCCCTATATGTTCCATTCCACGATGTGATAGGCGAACGTATCGCCATATCAGGCGCAATATTCTGACTTCGCGCTGATAATGAATAGAAAAATACACTATCACTTTGCCCGACGCAGGATTCGAATCTGAGACCTGAGGCTATGAGAACTTATTTTCTAAATTCCGGGAGTTATAACCACATACCAGTTATGTCGATGAAAGTCATGTTCAAACCAAATTTATTTAAGTTAGACATAAAAGGTAAAAGAAACATTTTATGTAATGTTTACAAAAACCAACTTGATGATGTAATCAAAATTATTATGACAACTTATTAAGAGGTAAAGATGATTCAAATGCCATCATGGCTCTCTCCCTTCAGATGCGTAATGACGCATAGTTCAAGGTTCCATTCCCGGTGCGTACCTTGTGCAATTGAAAGTGTCTTCGTCATAGTTTAAGGAAAATGATTCATAGCTCAGTTTACATAATTGCCTTTCTATTTGCGTAAGATTTCGTAATTACTGTAATATTAATAATGAACTAAGATTGGAAGACTAATGTTATAATGTAATACGTTTCATAGATTCGTTGAAGTCGGATAAGTAGCTTTGTAGGAGGTAGTTGATTGTAGTTGAGCGCCGGTTCAAATCTAAAGGTCTCTGAATTAAAGCTCGATGTGTGTTGATTATGATATGCTAACGAGTAACAAGTAAGGCGTGTGTCTTCGTTTACCTACTTCTTCCTGCGACCAACGAGTCTCGTATTTATTTTTAACACATATATTTTTATTTATTTTTATTTGGCACAGCATAGTAACTGCATTGCACCTGGTGGTAAGTGCTAATGCCGTCGAGATAGAGTATCGAATGGTACCTCATACCATTCGATACAATCATGCCGGCCCGCTGAGATGCCTCTTCACGCAACGGCGGAAGGACCCAGGATAATAGGAAGCTCTCTGTAGCTCTAACATCTGTAGGTATAGCTATAAATAAAAACACATGCGAAATGAATTACAGATGAACATAATCATAATAACTATTTATACAATTTATCTTTCACGTTTTTAGTCTTTACCTAATTACTTCTCAAAGATGTCTAAGGTTCGAACTTTCAATCGCTGTTAGGCTATCTTGATGGATTCCAACCAAATGATAGCTTATTTAAGGCAAACTATACGAAATATTTCATTAGAGAACACGTGACTATTTTCACAATATAAACAGGAAAGTTATATTTGCATAGAAAATACGAAAGTTATAGAAATCTTTGTAATGTGTATAGAGCGAAGTTCAGAGGTCACGAGCATGCTTATTGAACGATATGTTTCAACAGCTATTACACATATTGCCAACTATCTAATTAATAACAAGCTCAATGGTTGAGTTGTTTCACAAAAGAGAGGCCGCAAGTTCGATCTAAGCAGGGTAATAAAAGTATGATGTGTAAAACAATTTCATAATTGTTTCAAGTCTGATTGTTATGCCGCCGAAGTTCCGTTGTTTCTGATATACACGATCACGACATGTATATTAATGTGTTATCTAGTTTATGTGAGAAAGGAAACCTCGACAACGGTTCGAAACGGGATCGAATTCCGGATCGGGCAAAGTGATACTGTATTTTTCTATTCAATATCAGCCCGGAGTCAGGAATTTGTGCCCGATATGGCGAAGACTCGCCCCCTATCACATCATGGGACGGAACATACAAGGAAAAATGTGGGTGTCCTGATGGCGCCTCTGCCTAACCCTTTTGGGATAAAGGCGTTAGTTTATGTATGTAGTTCCGTACTTTTTGATACAAATTATATACAACGCTCGAGACATGTATCTTCATGTGTTATCTGGTTCATGTGAGAAAGGGAACCTTATACAATTGGAATTTAAAATTAAAGGCATTATCATGGTAAAAGTTACTTACAACCCAATCGGATCCTATAAAAACTATACCTTTGCCCACAATTGTCTTGTAATTATGCAATTAATTGCCAGTCGCTGACGTGTTGTTGTCCAACAATTGTGACGGCACGGCTATTATTATTAATGCAAATACGACCGTAACAATCCGCCGACAGCACCGCGTGGTCGACACCATTTTCGTATAAGGTTCGAATCCAGTGAGCTGCGATTTCCAACCGTGACACAATACTGTTACAAATATTTAATTATACATTATATATGTCGGAGCAAGTAGTTAGACCTTGATTTTCAAGTAGTTTATACCATTAATTGGAAATTGTTTGTAAAATCCTAATTCTATTTTATTCCATTTGTCAGTTTGGTCCCGGCACGGTATTTACGCAACGGCAATAGTTTGAGAATTATCTGATAGTGTTGATTGAATTGAGGTGGTCGTTATGTTGGTTGTTTAGTCAAATCGAACGATAATAGTGTAAATCTCTGACATATAATATAATTTTGCGGTACCACGGTCCGATGAGAAATCGACGTAAAGCAACAGCGAAGTGTTTCGTTCGGTGAATGAGAGGCAGGAGCAGGACCACCGAAAGAGGAGCTTGAGAGACTTCCTCTTGGCAAAAAAAAACTAGCCGCATTGTGGTCACTCATCGTGCCATTATAGAAAACAGTTCAAATAATAGGTATTATATTTAAACCCAAGAATAGTTCAATAACATTCTGAAGGCGTTTAAAATTCATCAAGAGTATTAGAATGCGAATGACGTATCTCGCTTTGATCATTCGCGTAATGCCCAGTCAGTTTCCTCGATATATTCAGATTTACTTAAACATAAAATCTACATGAAGCGTTTAAGTCGCATATATACGTGATCAGAATCGAACTCGCGACCTTGAATGTTAGATACAGACTGACTAAATAGGAAGTCCATGTCTTTGAGGTAAAATTTACTGCTTAAGTTGCAGCGGCTTAAGATGCAGAATAATTTATAATAAATATATTTGAACTTATGTAGATGCGATACAGAGTAACACTCACATTTTTGATTTACTTCATGTCTGTACTTAAATTGGTGACCGAATGGCACTGCGTTAAGAATCTGGCTTTATATGATAAATATTGTAGATTCGATACCAACATTGATATTTGTATCATATCTAGATATTTTTTCGGGTCTGAAATAGCATATGATTCTTTTTGTGAATGCACCCAGAATACAAAAATAATCTTAGTGTTGCCCTTAATGAAAGAAAGAATAAGAACCTATTGTCAGACGGGGCAAATATCAATTCCAAGTAAACAGTTTACACACCAATAACCGGCTATTATTATTTATTTCAATTAATACATAGAATGCACAAAGATATATAGCTATATCTCTAGCTATACATATTTAGCTAAATATGTCGCTGCTTGCAGTGGAGTCCATGAGGTTAGATGTCGCTATGACAGATCAAGTTGCGTCGGCGTCACAAGCAAGCCATTGCAATATTATTTATAAAGAAAAATGTCAAGTGTTTGCCCACCGCGTCCCACGTGTGGACTCGCGAACAAACCTCTGACCTATTTACTTATTGAAGAATTACATACTATTACAAATACATGTTCACGGTGGTCGCGGGCTCAAATCCCTTCAGCCATAGGTACTCCACTGCTGAAAATATATCTCTAAGAATTTCATAGCTACCTGTAGAAAGCGGACCGGAGTGGACAGGATGGATATCCGGTGCTGTGAAAAAGACTACTTAAACATTTTTAAACAAAAAATTCACTCCCCATAATATAATTGAGTAGGAATATGATTAAACTCCATTTCAATATAATAATTTACACAAAGTTAATTTGCCATTGATATTAAAATGAAGAGGTAGGTACTTCATAAAACAAATCGCTATACATTGTCAATTTCATGCGCGACCTTCCTACGGAACGAATGATGACGTAGGATGGAGCAGGGGAAAAATACCACATATTAATAATTACCCAATATACTGTATTCAAATATTTTTTCACAAGATCTTCTGAATCATTACTTCGCCTCGAATCCTCTTCTCCTTAAAATGCACAATGACTCATTCAAGGAACTAGGAGGGTCGTGCAAGAACTTGTCAAGTTATACAAATACATATTTTCTAATATTCATTCACCTTTCTAATCAGACCACAACACGACAGCTATTTGCAATTCTCATAATATTTACGAATGAAATGACATCCCAACATTATCATTAAGTTTATACGCGCAAAGCATCAGCTTGAGTTACATTAGAATCGTACGAGATATTATAGCCGTCCGGATCAATATCGCGGCGCCCGTTATTATCTGTAATTAATTTAATGTTTACATTTTTGCCGGCATCGTAAGGTAAAAAACTGTCTGAGGAAAGATCGTATTGCGATACCCCAACGTTGATAACGTCCAAAATGTATGGCGAATTACGAGAATCTTTCGCCATTCAAAATATTTATGCCGCCTATTTAAATGCTTCTTTACATACCTACTGGTGGTAGGTCCTCTTATTGTGAGAGGCCGCCTGGGTAAGTACAACCACAATTTCTATTTTTTTTCCGCCCAACAGCAGTGTAAATGCACTGTTGTGTTCCGGTTTTTTTTTTTTTATTTAAGAAAGACACACCTACAACATATGCATTAAAAATATACAAAAACACTTACAAAATAAAATTCTGATGCACATGCCTATTAGAGGTGTGTACAACATTCACAAAGCGAGGGTATTACACGATAATGGTAAAACATAAAAAATAAACTGTAATTCTAATCAACACGGTATGAAGGACATTGTAGCCAGAGTAACTATTAGACATATTCAGACTTAACATCTTATGTCTTAGGGTGGCGAGCGCAGTGGAATGCCAAGTATTGCTTCGTAAATCATGGTGTTGTTTGGTTTTGTACTCCATTAGTGGTTCCGCTTACCATCAGGTAAATGGCATGCTCGTCTCGCCATTGAACGCATTAAAAAATATACCATTTATTTATCGTGCCTAACCTAAAAGATATTTAACTTTTTCAACCGCAAAGTCTACATCCTAAATACCATCGGCAGACAATATAGTTACGCCAAGTATCAAAAGCAGCCATTTCAAGGCCGCTCGGAAACCGTTTCTCACAATGAATAAAAATAAAAATAACCAGTTGGCAATACCTTCGGAAAGTCATGATGTCATCTAAAATAGTATTCGTATGTAGCAACGCGCTTAGAATATTAATAACTGTTCTTCCTAGAGTTGAGTTTGACCCCAACCATATAATATAATTTGTAAGAGCATTTGGTTACAGAACAATTAAATTCCATAGATTTGTGACTTATTACTATGTTAGGAATTAAAAAAAACATTATTTATTGCGCTCATCACTCGAAGAAAGCTGCTTCAGATTGTTTGGTCACTTATCGTGAAAACACATGACTACGTAGGCAATGCATGCCTGCACCTTAATGTTGCTGGACTGTGGACACCAGCTCGACCAAAAAAACCCTGGCTTGATTACATTAAGGAAGATATGGAAGCTAATTATTTTACAATCGAGGAAGTTACAGAGCGTGCGAAATGGCGAAGATAAAGTAAGAGTACGGACCCAGGCCAGGGCAAAGCTAGACAGAAAGAAAGAAAGATTTGCTTCTATCGGGCTCCTCAAACATTTTATGACTAATCTAAGAAAGTTAAGGTATTACACTGCCCATGTTGTGTATTGGCATAATAGATGAGACAAATTACAGTCTCGACGTTGTGGATTGGCATAAGCATTTCAACCAATTAAACTTATTATGCTGTGTATTGGCATTACCAATGCTAATAAATCAAAAACTAATAACTCTTTCAGTTTAGAATTATGAATTGCTCTAAAGTAATAGGCATACATACTCCTACATATAACTCAAGCCAATTATTGCCAATATCTTTGTTGCCATATCATTGACGATAAATTATTAAGTAATTTACACTCCTTAAAAATTGGCAGCATTTGTCAAATGGCAGTGTGTTTGAACTACAAAACAAAACTGCTGTTTTCGATAGAGGTCAGGCAATCCATTGGTCCGACTTATTAAAAAAAATCATATTATGTGTTTCTCGGGCTTTGTAACGGTCTTCGGCGTGACGATAAGTTCTCCTTCAATTTTGGAAGAAAATAAGCTTACCGTAATAAGAGCACCCGTGATGGAGCTAAGTTGCTATAGTTTTCTGAAAGAGATCGCTTACAGCGATAAGACCGCCAATTGTACACTTTTTTTTTTAAGTTTCTATGTTTTATTGTCTCTGTACTTTGTGGTGTCAATAAAGTGTTGTGTAATGTAATGTGTAATGTAAGAACACCTCTAGCAGCACCTAAACCAATCCAAGTGTAGACCTATGCATATAAAAAAAATGCCAATAAAATATTTCTAGTAAGATAATCTTGCGGTTTTCCTCTTTTTCGCGTTTAGTGCCTAACAACCTTGTATTTAAAATGAAAAGTCAAGTGCTCTTAGAAAACAACCAATTAACTTAGAAAAATATTTCAGTTCGTTCAAATATACTTAAAGTTAGTAGAGACATGTCAGTCTTTTAAAGATGCTGCCCAAATGGGTCGGCTCGGCTGGGTTGGTACCATTGACGCATTGGAAATTGGTAAATGAGGTTATGTAAAAGTTTTACTATTGCATATTCCCATAGCCAGAGTAACTACTGGAAATATCTTATGTCCCAGGATGGCGAGCGCAGTGGAATGCCAAGCATTGTTTTGTAATTCATGGTGTTGTTTGGTTTTGCTACTGTCCATGAGCGATCATATCGCTTACCATCAGGCGAATGACATGCTCGTCTCGTCATTCATAGCATCTCTACTGGATATAGGCCTCTTCCAAGGTACGGCAGAGAGCCCGGTCTGCTGCTATACGATATACATACGTAATAGATGAACTTTGTTGTGCCAAGTTAAAGAGTTTGTGTAGGCCATGTAATTTCTAATTTTGCTGTTTCTCCCATTCTACAGGAATAGGGCGGCAAAAAACCTACAATTTCATAGAAGTAGTTTTATTTTGTTTAAGTATATCAATTTTAAGCTGCCTACCCGCATGGCAACTTTACACTCAACATTGTTCATAAAAATCATAAAACTTCGTTTGTTCACTCTTGCGTCAGCTAAATCTGCGGTCACTATTAAAAATATCTGTAATTTGCATACTTTAAACGTACTTTATTTTTTGTTTCAAATATGTAAAAATACACTGGACTACTCGCCTCAAATTTGCGGTGATTATAAATTATACTCGCTGTTTATGTTCACACATTAATTGCAGGTGTGAAAACGTTATCTATGTTTTGCGTAAATATATAATATGTTTTTCATATTCTGTAGGTCCCAGTTGAGCAGGGGCCTTCTATTAGATTGAAAGGAGTAAGGCTTTAAGACTCCTATGTTACTTTCATAATATTTGTAAAAGGTTTCCAGGTATGCAGACGTTAAACTTATTTTCCTGCTAGTTTAAAGTGTTTAAAGTGATTGATAATTTACTAGGACTTACTTTAGGAAGTCAGACTTGGCTTGGGCCAGAATCTGCGACTTTGGATTTCAGTCTACTCTCAACTACTACTTCCATAAAAAAACACATTTCATTGCTCTTAATTATACACATTTCTTCGATAACTTGACAATGTAACCAAAACATTGACATGAATTACTTTCGGTACGTAATTCGAGACATCGGCCCTTCCGAATTTGGTTGAAAGATTCAATGATACATGCATTCATATAAGCGTAAATGTGACCTCTTTATTTAATACGAAATAGATGGTGTCAGGGCTGCGAAAGACTCAAAAAAGAAACTATGTGTTGGCGTCAATGCCAATTGGGATAAAATAATTTTATTTTAATATTTTCTTACACTAAATCATCTATATATATTTCGTATTCCTAAAAAAATATAAGTAAGTAATTTTAAGTTAGATTCATTATGACTATGAACTCAGCTGGAACAAAATGTTTACTAATTAATAACTCAAGTGCAAGTTCAATATGTAGAATAGTATGTCTACTGTCGTGTGCCATCCTTACTATAGAACTGAACTCCGGTTTTACCCATTGAAGGAACAATTGAGTTGGACAACAAAACTGTATCCATGAGGATATCGTTCCTCCTCCAAGGATATTTAATCGTTTTCCTAGTATTATATCGTATGACTAGATGGGTTCCACCTTTTTTTTGTGTCAAGAGGAAAAGCTGTAAAGCTCCCCTTTCGGTGCCCCGGAGGAAGCCGAAAGGGGTATGTTAGTGTCACTGGCCTTCCAATCCGGCACACTACAGATATTGCAGTCAAGTTCGATCCCTAACAAAAACCTACGCCAGCATACTGACTAAAAGCTCCTCGGTGGCCGCCGCACAGATAAGCTTCTACCTCGCAGAATGACGGTCGTAAAAATAATATAAAATAAATTACTATTTAGAGGCTAATTTATTATTCAAAGATCAATCAGAAATAAAAAAACAACATTATCTCATTTTTTCCATATCTCGCAAATCGAATAACATAACGAGCAATTTTAATTTAGTTTCAATATACTCTTGACATTTATGTCTATATTTTTTATGATGTAATAACGTTCATGGGCAGGAATCTTGGATGTCTTGGGCTCATTTATCAATAATATCAAATAGCTTTTTTGTGATCAAAAATATTGATGAGAATTAGACTTATTATTGAAATAAAACTAATTTTACGGATTTTATCGTGGATTTGGTTAAATTTTTAATTTTTTTAAGTTCCCGACGTTTCGATTGCTTTACAGATTTCGTGGTCACGGGTCGGACTGAGGTATTAGTCATCCGCTCAGTGACTGTTACAATTTTATTTCAATGTGTAACATTCGCGTAAATCTAAGAAACCATTTGACTTATTACATCATAATTAAATTTGATAGGTTTACTCTAATCTAATAATTTCAAACGTCACTTTTCAGTAGTCTTCTCTGCGCAGTTGGTAAAGCCGTCGTATCAGTTGTGAAGCGAAAGACTACAGGTTCGACACTAGCGTCGATACAAATGTTCGTCATATACATAAATTATGACCGCCCGGTCGAAGTACAATATACCTATACATATGTAGGTTGATCTCAAAACGATACAAAATTACATAAGCCACTATGTCGGGTTTTATGGTTGTAATCTTTTGTAATTTAAGTGGTTGTAATCCGGGCGAAAAACAAATATATCACTATCGATATGCTTATAAGTATTTCTTAATATACACACCTTTTTTATTGCTGTGAATGACGAGATGAGCATGCTATCGCGTGATGGTAAGCGATTCGACCTTTCAAGGACAGTAGCAAAACCAAACAACACCATGAATAAAGTAATGCTTGGCATTCCATTGCATTTGTCATTCTGATACATAACATGTTAAGTCTCAATATTTCCAGCAGTTATTCTGGCTTCAATGTCCTTCAAACCGAAACACAACAGTGCATTTACACTGCTGTTTGGCGGGAGGAATACATATTGCGGTGGTACCCAGACGGCCTCTCATATACGAGAGACCTACCACCAATAAAACTACCTAAACCAAAGTCGAATGTTTAATATTTTCGCTAACTATGTATTATTTATAAATAAGATAATTAACATCAAATGTTAGCATATAAGCTCACAAATGAACATAACTTATAAGTTTAAACTTTACTGACCTCCCTTAACCGTTCCTTTGACCCACGGTATATTTATCAAAGGTGATGCACTAGTGTCATACCGCGATGTTGTTTGTGTTATTAAGCTTTATTTATTTTATTACGGATTAGTTTTGCCCACAGCTTTACTGACGTGTAAGTTTCAAACAAGTGAATTTGTCAGCCAACACAGGCAATTATAGAAACGTTATTTATATGCCTCATTGTTTCCTGTATGACCTTTCATACCGGAAAAAATGAGGCACCTTTGTCCTGTATATCTTTCCTTCCTATATCCCTGATCCTTCATTACTCATAGATTTTGCAAAGTCAAAGATTATTTTTGATGGAACATCTTTCTTTTCGGGATATCAGGATTGGCCGCATAGTCTCTCTCTCTTCAGGAAGTCCACTGCTGAACATAGGCCATCTCCTTGGATCTCCAGATAGACCTATTGGAAGTGGCGTGCATTCAGCGACTTCCTACGACCTGATCCAAGTCGTCCGCCCACCTTGTAGGTGGTCGCATAGCAAAGGATGTTAATTTTGATGTGCAAAGGCCCCTTATGCTTTGTACACTCTTCCTGTCTAGCCCCGCATAGCCGGGTGAGATACTTACCAGGAAATCCCCGTGACCATGTAATTACTAAGCTATAAAAAGTAAAAATATATATTGCCTAATGTCCTTCTGGGAATTTAATCTAAAAATGTTTCGTACATTATTATATCGAATAATTATTATAAATGTATACATTTTATCCTCCTCATAATCAATGATAATAGAATATATTTATAAAAACAATGTTTAAAAAAACTTAAATGCCTCATTAATGAACAGATGAAACTGCAGAAGCTCTTTAAAGTCCAATCATCAAAACAAATTGCAAAAAATATTTGAATACTTAAAATTACTGATACTTAAATATTTAACTTTATTGTTAATTACATTCTAGTAATAATATTTTTTACAGATTACGTAGCAGTATTTGGCTTATTTTAACTACTTTATATTTCAATGACTTTATAAACTTCATGGTCCCGGGCGGACTGAGCAGTCAGGTATTAATTAATCCGGAAACTATTTATTTTATAGGGGAAAAAATAGTGCTGTATTAGTCGATATACGTCCCACTGCTGGGCACGAGCCTCCTGTTCAATCTAAAATATGATTGAAAAGTGTTAGGCCATTGTCCACCACGCTGGCCTAGTGCGGGTTGTCGGGCTTTACATAGGTGTTTTTACAAATCGCTTTGGTATGCAGGTTACCTCACGATATTTTCCTTCCGTTAAAGTGGGCGTTGATTGACTGTCAATACACTTAATATGACTTCGAAAAGTCAGAGGTGTGCCCTGAGATTTGAACCTGCAACCACTGTGAACATATTGGCAGCCGCGTCTAGTCCGTTACCAACAGGCACCACGCACGCAGTCTTTAAACCTCAATTTAAATATAACGAAAAATCTAGTAACAGATGGCAACAAATAATCTACTTATTGAAAAGCAAGTCGTTGTTGTGTATATCTAAATACTCCTCCCCTCCTGATTTTTCAGTCTCAATGTAAGTACAAATTTATGAAGAAATAAGTTGATTTGCTTATCGTACCATACTACGTAATCCTGAGGGACATTAGAACTGTTGAAGCATAGCAAAAATACATTTGAACCTTTCAGTATAGGACAGGGTGGTACCTACCAAGAATCTGTATTTCCTCAACCTAGTACCTACACGTGACAAAATGCACGCCATATAAGTCGATAAGCAGACAATCATACATCTTAGTATTAGGCCACGTGGTTACGAAGTGAACATTGAATAAAGCCCCACAGTTTAGGAAAGCTATTGACCAACTGATGTGAGAGGTCACATTGCATCCACTATTGGTACAGAACCACTTGATACGCCAGCTTTTTTGCATACCTAACAATTACGGGCGTTCCACTTAATACTACCGGTAAGTGAGCCGGACTTAGGAAACTGTATGGGGCGCCATGACCTCCTGAAATATTTATTACCAAAAAAAACACAGTTAATGAATGTATTGTTTTAGATTGTGTAATTAATATAATAATAATCTATAGTTACTTACTTATTACAATAGCAGTGATCTTTTAAGCATTTAAAACCTAAAATGATTATTTGTTTGTAAAAATAATAAAATTTAAATGCAAATAAAATACACTTTTAATAGGTTCAATTATTCGCACAAGCATTATAACATAACGTATCCTGTTATTACGAAACAGGAATACGCATGACTCTCAGGTGCATAGGTCTAAGTTCAATTTGATCTCCCAATGCAGGATCGATAGATTTATTTCAACGAGTCACTGTAACTTTTTCGACACTACTTTAGGAATGCCGCCAAAAAAAAGTATAAATAACTGCATTTTTATTTGTGTCAAGTATTAAAAGTGGCCTGCAATTGCACAGACAATCTGTACGGCTAAGCATAAAAATAACTAGACATATTTTAACGATATTCAAGAAAAAGTTGCGGCTATTTCTTACAACCGTAAAACCGAATCCAAGATTCTGTGATCACTTAGCGTCAGATAGGAAGTACTCTGGAATGAATAATATCCACACAATATATCACAAAAAAGTTAAAAGTAAGTATTTAATAATTATCATAACTGTTTGGAATAATTAGACCACACTCCAATTAATCACAGTCCGTCCCCGACACGTGATAGAACGAGTATTGACACGGGACGAGCTGATATTTTACGATCACATTCGTACAACCTTGACACGCCACTGCTCGCAGCATTCGTCAATATGGTCCCAGGAAACGACCTCTCGCTTGATTTATTAACCGTATCTTAGATATTAATTATGCTTTTTGTATTATTATAAAAAAATAATTTAGTGTATCTTTATAAGTTTGAAGGGAGTGGCTGTTCGTAAAATTATAAAGCACAGATTCTAATAATAATTACATAATATATTGTCGTAATAACCCAAATCAAAGATGTTCAATGCGTCAAAAACATAAATTATGACATTCAGTTTCATTGCGACTATGTGTATGTGCTAGTACACTTTATAATGGTAAGCGTCTACTAGGTACAAAAACCTAGAATTACCTAGAACAATTACACTTATTTTAAATGCCTTTAAAGTCTGAATATCCGTACACACCTACGTCTACCCCTCCCCTTTTATTGACAAAGAAAAGGCACGCAATTACACTTGGAGCTGGCCTGTATTTAAGTCGTGGAAAGTATTGCTAATAGTGCTACAGTTTTTTGCAGCCATATCAAATGTGAAATTTAAAAATATTTGAATAATCCAAATATGCTGGTGGCTAACACTATTTTTAAATTTTACAAGCAAGTCAGATAGACATATTTTGTTCCATAATTTTCCGAACGCGATTTTTACGTAGTTTTTTTGTTTTTTATATTATTACTTCTTACTGTATTGGATATCTAGCTTAAGTGAATGATAAAGGGCACATTAGCATAAGCGGCGAAATGTTGACACACAATCGCTTGGAGTGTTTGGCAGGCGACGTGTTATGCAAACCACCTAACTGCAGCTAACAAGTAATTTACACCGCAAATATCACTAATATTATGATATTTGAGCTCCTAAGTAACATTACGTTGTTTTATTATTATTCCTCTTTGGAGTTATTCCATGCTTGTATAATAGCAGCCCATGATGTGAAGTGTGAAGTCGCAAGTTTGATTTCTAGCAGGGGAACCCATCTTAATATTTCTCTCGTACAGAATTTAAAGTCATAATGGCTTCCTTATTTGTAACTGTCCAAGAAAACATTAACAAACAATTATATTTTTCAACTAAAATCCCGACAAATCAAATATTCCAACAGTGGATTCGAATTTAGCTTCGTGGCTTATAATCCGTATGTAAAAAAACGAACAGATTATAAAAAATATAATAAAATTAATTTAAATCATCCTCCTCATTTCATTTTAGCCCGAGTTATATATATATTTTTTTTTTATTTATTGCAATGAATGACGAGACGAGCAAGCCGTTCGCCTGATGGTAAGCGATACGACTGCTCATAAACAGTAGCAACATTCCACTGCGGTCGCAATCCTGAGACATGAGATGTTAAGTCTCAATATGTCCAGTAGTTACTCTGGGTACAATGTCCTTCAATCCGAAACACAACAGTGCATTTACGCAGTGTTGTTTCACGGGAGAAATAGACATTGCGGTGGTACCTACCCAGATGGCCTCTCACATATGAGAGACCTACCACCAGTATAGTTAGTTAGTTAGTTGATTAACTTTGCTTGTCATTTATTACTACATATAAAATAAATGATAGAAAACAAGATGGTGACGTAACATGGCGGAAGACGCGTTGTTTGGACGTTACTTAACCGCGTACAAATGCGGGTAGTTATAAATTTAATTTATCGCGTGTATTAATATGTTTTTCTCACTTTTCAAATTACTTACAATATAAACAATATAATAAAGTTTTATAAGCAGATACTGTGATGAACGACTTTTAAAGTTGTACGTTGCGTACATTAAAAGCTTGACAATTTTATAACAACTCGATGAAAGAACAACATAAGTTCAATATGTATATGTTCTCCGCCTATCATATCCTGAATCTAAAAATAGCTCGGCGAAATATATCTGCCTTTAGTGCCGTCGCTGCCTACTCCATGGAGGGTACGGGCGTGTTAATTTCAAAAACACTGCATCCAGTACTAAGATGATGATGTGCTATCCACACTCCATTAATGAAGAAATATTAAGTTTATTTTATAAAAAAAAATCTTGCCAGCTTTCTACTAACTTGCGTGTATAATCACGGGTTTCACAAGTTATACACAAATTACTAGCCGTCATCTGCGAATACGACTATCCTACCAAATACCAAATTAATATATCTAATGAATGCGTATGAAAAGTTAATTCTAGTCGATGTAATTACTCGCCAATCTACGACCTTCTGTGAACGCATCAAACAGTCAGTAAAATGTTAAGTAACGCGCTGATCTTTATATTGTGCGCCAGCTCTACGCCTAACTTAATAAATAATAAATTTCACACTGAAATAGCAAAACGAATCAATAATCCAATCGAAATCCTTTCGGTTTCATAACTTTATGTAGATGCTTAGAATTGAATTCATACTTAAATGATGCGAGTTTTTGAAGAAAATAATTGGAGAAACATGTAAGAATGACGAAATGGCGATAGACTTGTCAAGTTATTACATCTTGGACGGACATAAGATCAGTGAACCGTTGGTGGTCTTGTATCTATGCCTGTGTTAGAAATTTTGTTATTTACAAAATATAGTATGTAAGAATAGTTTTATAAAATATGTATAATTCCAACAATTATTATTCTTCTATTATTATTATCTTAATATTTGTGATATTTCGTTTTATTTTACATTTATATTCGCATCTAGCTATCTATATTCGAATATCTATAAATATAAATATGTGGAATAAAAATAAAAGGCAGGAACATGTTTTAATAATTTTAATTTACAGTAATACACTAAGGGATTTCATTACAGCACATAATATCACATTACACAATTAATAATATATTGGAATACTTATCTCAAACTTATGTTGGTACCTGGCGAGAGTTAGGTCCGTCCACTGTGTTTATCGCTCGGAAAGTGAGTCGAGACCACTGAGACAACGCTTTATATTACTGATCCCCCACCTTTTGTAAATCATACGACGGGTAGTATTAATGCACCGGCATTAAAAAAAAAGGAATTTATATATATTATTGCGGTATCTTGCGACAGTATGCTAACACCTGCTTCTTTAGAGATACTCGTACATAATTGTGTGTCTAAAATTTTTCGTTAACCTATTTAAACTCACTACTAAAAAAAGGGCTTTCTTTCTTTCTTCTTTCACTATACACATATATGATCTAGATTCTAGAGTATCATGCTACAATTAAGGAACATCAAATCTTACAATTTTTCTAACATAGACACCCTTCCATCCATCCATCAGCCAAAGGAAGTCCACTGCTGAACATAGGCCTCTCTCAATGATTTCCACAGTGACCTGTCGGAGGCAGCCTGCATCCAGCGACGTCCCGCGACCTTTACAGACACCCTCACAGCCTACTTAAAATCTCCTACCGCTCACTGATTGTAGATTTTTTGTGTTTGATAGAGCCACACTGTTTACAGTCATGCAGTCATGTTTGCACTCCACATTTATGCGCAGGCTCGTCCGGAGTGGTACCACTGCCTCACAAGAACGACGTGAAGCGACAGCTTTTCGCTCAGTGAGTAAGATTTCCAGATACCCAATACCTTTTCTCTTCTAATCGTTTTTCCTTCGTTCTCTCTTCCCCATTTGATGGTCCGGCAGCACATCTATGATCCAGCGTTGTGGATATTCGTGGGCGGCAGTGATCACTTACCATCAGTGCCCCTAGCCGGAACATTTTGAAGTATCGTATAGTAATTCTCGTATAGTAAAGTAAACGTTTTCCGCTGTAAAATTTTAGTTCCAAATACGCTCACAATGGCGTTGTTTAAATTCCCATACAAAATTTTACTATTACTATTCTATTACGATACTGCAAAATGTTCCGGCTAGGGGCACAGGTGACCCGTTTGCTCGTTTGCCGGACCTATGGAAAAAAAGCAATTGTAGCAACAAAAAATCCCCTTAAAACAAATTTAGTCATAGTTGCATCAAACACCCATCAAACCACTTGCAGCACAATTCACATATATTCCAAATCAAACAGTGACCTAACTAGGAACGTAAAAGCTTGACATTTGCACTTGACTTGGCTTGTAAAATGCCACGTGTTTCATCAGAGCGTGTCGCAACACATCCATGAGTAATGAAGTACATTGTGATTTAATATCTAATGTATTAGATTACGCCTCGACAGGGTTGATTGATAAGTCATTAGATTGTTGTCTGCTCTGTATTAATAAGCTCAGTATGATGGTCAACCACGATTTGTTTTGATTCGGGATCAGTTTCTTCTTCAGCCTATATATCCTTCCAACGCTGAGTGTAAGCCTTTTGTAGTACACGCCAGGTTTTCTGTCCTCATTTAATTTAGTGATGGGGATGTCTCTTCTTCAGGATCAGTTTATGTACATGCAATTTCGACCAATCTGGTTTCAAGGTGTCGATCGACGGGATGATCAACTCCTGCCACTACAGGAATTGAAGTGCCCTAAAAATCAGGTATATAACATTGACTTTGTCATCCCCATATAAAAACATACACCCAACAGTTATAAGAATAGTCCTGACCTAACACGAAAATAAGTATGAATCATGTGTCATATCGGAAAGTACAAAAGACTTCTCGGTCTAGAAAGAATCTACATCCACAAGCAATAATTATAAAATCTAAATCTTTTCTTTCTTCAATGTCACAGATACTCTCACCTTTATTTTTTTAACTATCACTTTAATATTAACCCTCTTTGTAGACCATGCCAAAGCTTTTTCTAGAATTTCGTCTTTAAGAAAAAGCAGATTACGCTAACATTAAGCCATCGTCAAACAAACTCGTAATCGCCAGTAATGTACGTCGCCAACGGCATGACCTTTCTAGGCCGCGATTACGAGAACCGGTGTCTCTTGTACGTAGAGCAAACACTATCGCACAGAATATTAGGCGTTTATGTAATTTTAGGGTTAATGACCGGCCTAATTATTAACGCATACCTACATACATTCTTGGGTATTGACATAAAGGTTATATGCAGGCCGCTTGAACAGAACGCTGTGAAAATCCTTGGGGATACCTATGTTTTCATCAATCACATACTGCAGGGCTTTTTCCTCATATAGATGTAATAAAGTTTCAGGCAACTGATATCGAATTTGTCGAGTCCAAAAGACCTTCAAAGGGGATTTTCCGACATAGGAATCGAATCCACGCCCACACGACTTACAACCAACATCCTCTACCACTATAAAAGCTAAGAGGTGATATCTAATCACTTATACAAAAACATTATCTCATTACAGAAATTGATTACCCGAAAAAATAGCTTATATAAAAATAAAATATCAACATGTTTATCAGCCCTGAATCAACCCATTGTTGGGTACACGCCTATTCTAAGCCCACCTCGCTTGCTTATTCCGGACTATTCCAATGAAATACAGGTATAAAAATATTCAAATCAACAAGTCCAACTACAGTTACAGATCCAATTAAGTTATTGCATATGTATATATTTAGAAATGATCGAGATGTGGCGATGATGTTTTGTAAATGCCATACGGCACGCGATGGACAGCAAACCAGAAATACTGACGCATTGAATGCTGAGCGTGTTGCATAGTACAGCGAAACATCGCTAAGGTTCCATTAGAACACGTCATTTTTTTTAAGTTAATCCCAAATTAATTTTTAGTGTTTTCACTGTGTTTACAGATTTTTTAAAGAAGGCACATAGGCCCTGACGCAGTCAAATATCTGTAGCGATTACAAATAGAAAATCCGTGTGGGTGATTACTTTTAGCGCAGAATATTAAGTCCTACTTGACCTCTGTGCAAATCACGGTAACGCTAATTGCGAGTACTTGAATATTCAAATACTGGCATTGATACACCGAAGACATTAAATTACTAGACCATCGCTATC
The DNA here is from genome assembly GCA_949752805.1 of Deilephila elpenor. Taxonomy (NCBI): domain Eukaryota; kingdom Metazoa; phylum Arthropoda; class Insecta; order Lepidoptera; family Sphingidae; genus Deilephila; species Deilephila elpenor. The sequence continues at coordinate 1,023,787 of OX457102.1, forward strand.
AATCCAATAAAACATCAACTATATAAAAAATAGTTTATCACCACCACGCTTGCTTACTCTAAGTTAGTGGCCTAATCATGTCTAATGTGGCATCATTTTTTAACCGTCTTCAGTTTCCCCTCCGGCGTCTCGGGGGCGAACGGAAAGGATCTGTTTGAGTCTCCGGCCAGCCCGGTCCCTGGGTCTTCTGCCGCGCTGCCGGACTGGGGTTGTAACCAAAATTCTATACCGGTATGCCGACTAAAATCTCTCAGTAGTCGTCACGCCCATTTTGCATGGCAAAAATTCCATTGTTGCTCGCGGCATTCCGGTACACTGTAGTCAGAAAATTCCTTACAATTGAAAAGTCCCAATTGGGACGGCGCTGATGCTGTCCATTTACCTTCCTCCGGACAGAAGCGAAGCCACGCGTTCTATTAGCTTCCAATCTAACTAGACCGCACCATGTCTGCAGTGATCTCAGAATCTCTAATTACTCCCTTTTTACGAAGAGCATAGGTGTGCTGAAATTCTGTGCCCCTTAAAAATGTTATAAGAAGCAGTAATTAATATTGAATACACGCATCACATACAAAAGTCATTAGCCTAAAGAACAATTCTTATTTAAAAACCAAAAAGTTAATTCTAAACAAAATGCTTTGCCATAAATTCCCACGGCAACCCATTTATAAAGTCTTTCTCGTTAATACTAATAAAAGGGATAAGAATGTCGTGTGAGTATGGAGGCGCGCACAGCTGCACCAAACCACGCTGTTATTATTAAATTTAGAGTCGGTAATTATGCAGACGCGACATTCCCGCCGTGTCAAGGTGAACGCGTCGCCGCGCGCCGCCCGCTGTCCACGCGGCTCATCTACCTACAGCATCGGAGAAACAGCGTCATCGTGTGCAAGCACCTTTATAAACACATTCGATTTTATCGCGTTATTTTTCATCATTATCATCATTTGACAGCCTCCATGGCGCAGTTGGTTAAACGCCGGCTGTGAAACGACAGGCCGCGGGATCGATCTACGCACCGAGACAAATGTATGTGAGAACCACAAGTATTTCGGGTCTGGGTGTTTTTGAGACCGAAAAGTCTCTCGTAGTTCCTGATACCTACGATACAAGATTCGATCTTAGTGTGGGGTCAGGACTATGTATGTGACTGTTAGGTGTATTTATTATTATTATTATTTTATTTTTTTATCATCATCATCAGCCCGTTGCAGTCCACTGCTGGACATAGGCCTCTCCCAAGGTACGCCACAGAGTCCGGTCTGCTGCTTTACGCATCCAGTCGCTGCCGGCCCTCTTGTGCAAGTCATCCCGCCATCTGCCTTATTTTTCTATAGGTAAGTCAAGCAAACCACATGACGTCAGATTTCCATGAATCAGTCGCACCATGTTGTTCGAACTGGTATAACCCTAAATACTGTAGTCCTAAATAGCGTCAGTGTATATCTACCATAAATAAAATACTAGATAAAAATATCAATTTTTCTACTTCATAACAAGCGCCAATTACAAATACATTAGCGAGTGACTCTCTCAACGGCACAGATCAAAGGTAGCCTTTGACGCGCCGACGCGTGACTCCACAAAGGGTTCCGATGTCTCTAGGCTTTGCGACACGAATCTGCGTAATGATGCGGGGTGTTAGAAATGTAGTTTCATGCTGTTCTTAGAACGTGCCTTATTTTCTATTAGAAGTTATACAAGGAATTTGGTATATAAAAAGGTGCTTACTGCATTCGCTTACTGTACCGCTACTGTCTTACTTTATGTAGCCACAAAATATTAAACACAAAAGATTAACGAGTAATTAGGTATTCGACATAACTATCATTGCAATGTTTTATTTAAACCGGGGGCTCGTTTAACCCATCGATACTCCGTTTTTTTTTCAAATCTATACTAAAATATAATGCTGAAAAGTTTGTTTGTTTGTGCGCTGTAATCTCAGGAACTTCTAATTCAAATTGGAAAAATCTTTTTTTGTTGTATGGTCCATGTATCGAGAAAGTTTTTAGGTTTATATAACATCACGATATGACCAATAGGAGGGGAGCAGTAATGAAAAATGTTGGCATGAAGACACCATCCTGTTTTTATAAGAAGATCGGATCATCAAACAAGGTCATTGAAATAAAACTATTTTTTACGGATAAATCGCGATTTGATTTAATTTTAATTTTTTTTTCCTTCCCGACGTTTCGATTGCTTTACAACTTACGTGGTCACGTGGCAGATTAGCATCAAACAGGCTCTACTGCAACCCCACATAGCCAATAAAACGCATAGATGTTATGTCCACTCGGCTTTCTATGGGATAACACATCCACGTCGTTCAAGTTAACCCATTAACGCGGTAGCTTCAACGCTCTGTACTGATGTTACACTTACACTGTTGACATATCTATGATCCTTGAATATGAAATACAATACATCTACACCACTATCTATTTAACCATGCAGTTTCTCAATCATACCATAAAGTATAGTAAGTACTTAAAACATACATACATAAACTCACGCCTTTATCCCCGAAGGGGTAGGCAGAGGCGCCACCAGGACACCCACATTTCGCCTTGTATGTTCCGTCCCACGATGTGATAGGGGGCGAGCCTATCGCCATATCGGGCACAAATTCCTGACTCCGGGCTGATAATGAATAGAAAAATCGAATATCACTTTGCCCGACCCGGGACTCGAACCCGAGACCTCAGCTTTGTAACCGTACCGTAATACAACTACGCCACCGAGGCAATCAGCAGTCAGTACTTAAAAATCCCACTGAAAACTTTTTAACACAACATTAAATCTCTTTAGATCAAAACACCCCGTCTATAAAATCCGTAAACAAGTTTATCCCCCCCTCCTTCGGCTAGAAGTTACCGCAAACTAGTTTTTCCTCCATGTTTGGAGTTAGACGGACGCAATAACCAACACCTGTGCATCCGCAAGAACTCGGCTCGGCATCGGTGGAACTTCTCGAAGTATTTTTGTTCTTAGTGTAGGTAAAAACTGATAGTAAACTAACTGAACAATCAATTTTGTTTCGACTTGTAGGTGAAAGTTTTCTGTGTATACATTTTTTTTCTTCTTTAGTAAGACGTAAAGAAGACTGTCTTTTGAAATTACCTTGCGATTGATTAAATATTTAGCATAATGAAAAAGTAGGATATTAGTATGTTTCCATTAGATATTATTTGAATTACATGCTGTATATCATAGGTACCAAACCATCATCTTGAATTGGCCTCAGGCATAGGTACAATAAAAGATATCACTGTGAAAATCGATGGGTGAGGCCGATGTTCAGTAGTGGACTTCCTTTGGCTGATGGATGATGATGATGATCATAGTTACAATCCTCAACTACACTCTTACTCTATGTAATTAATAGAAAACAAAAATTTTAAGTTCTAAGATGCCTATACCCAATAAAAAACCTAACAAGACCCATAAACTTCACCGTATTCTCACCTCCATTGTAAAAAGGCGGTTGTTTTTTCGCCATAAATTCATAAGTTTTATGAGTTTGATGGGGCGCGCGACGGCCCTCGATCATCTGTGACTTAGTGCCCTCCACACCGTTTATGGGGTCTTGGGGCAGGTAGTCTGGATTTATGGACCTCTAAATATATTTATTGTGGGGTGACGATATATGACGTTAGAACCCCCGTAGTTCTATGACGATATTTTACGTCTAATCGGTTTTAAATAGCGGTAAATAGAGAGAGTGTAGTATGTAACATTCCAATAAGTAGTATCTGAACGTCATTATCTTAACTTCAGAAACGATATTACTTGGCAACGAAACTAATTTTCGTTTAAGCACCTCATAATTCTCGAATACTTTGCCTATAAAGAAAAAATTTCAAGAAAATTTTAATATTTCTCTATAGCCTATAAACTACTCGTATATCGTAGTGGACTAATGTTTAACCACTGACAATATTATAATTATTCTTATTCATCTAGTAATAATGATAACACTTATTAACAAACCAATTCAAAACCTAACATAATTACCAGCAAAGAGATTACCGGCGCGAGTCACATTAATCTAGCTAACAAAAACTGCATCTCCAGTGAGTAATAAGTGTCAAAACGCGCAGTTAATTCTTTTGCGAGGTGCTCGGACTAACGAGCCGCTGTGTGAAACATTGCATACGGGTAGCATCCACTACAAGGCTGCAGCGATGCGAAGCTATCTTTAGAAACTATCCTCTCCACACACCTTGAGTTGGAATTCATGTCAGCCAAGATGAGAGCATACAGTGAGTTGACACTGAATACTAAAATTCTTACACAGAATACTGACTTTTAGGAACTGAAATACTGACTTTTAGAACTCGGAGTTATGTGTGTATTGATAGTCAATCACCACGCACTTTAACGGTGAAGGAAAACATCGTGAGGAAACCTGCATATCGTAGCGATTTTAAAGAATTTCTACGGTATGTAAGTCCGCCAACCCGCACTAGGCCAGCGTAGTGGACTATATGGCCTAACCACTCTCAATCGATTCTCTTGATTGTAGAGTAGGCCCGTGCCCTGCAGTGGGACATATATGGGCTGATATAGATAGATCTATAGATAGACTAAAATTCGGCTTGTCAGAGATAATCCTGCCCACAATCCTAGCAGTACATCTTCTATCAGCCAGAATGATTGGTGGCATGAGGCATACAATTGAAATGGAGCACTGAAGCTCGGCTTGTGTCTAGAGACACTTTTACTAATAATCAGAAAAATAATAATAAGAGAAGCTGGATGCAAAGTATTCCTCAGTTCCCTGACAACAAAGCGAGATAGGCTTGATAAAGGTAATGAGTATGAGCGCGAAGATTTCCCAAGAATGGTTTTCTAGTAATCTGTGCTTGCTAGATTCGAATGAAGAGGCCGTAGATCATACACTACTATAAATTAATTATGACGATAAAAGTAATTAACAACATAAACATGTAGAAAGCCGATTCTTACTCTGCTATGCTACGCAATAGTAGTAAGTGGAGCACAGGCACAAACCGCTCACCGCTCACAAAGCAATAAATAAACGAAGAGACAACACCTTGTTAACTAGAAATAATTAACGATGCAAAATAAAACTTCCGGCGAATGCTCCTCCATGGAGTTATCACACTAAAATGTATTGTTTTTAAATAATATTTATATTAAAGCACCTGGTAGGTTAAAAGAGTATTTAAAAAAAATTGATTAGGCCCGATTGTGAAATCTAACGCCAGAATATTCTTCAAAATTATCATGAAAATCATGTAAAGCGTTAGACTTCACCCACATTTGAAACAAATATTTGTTGATCTTTTATAGAAAATACTAAAGATCACGTACATAATATGTTACGGTAAATAGATTTGCCACTAATACCAACTACATTTCTATCTCTAGAATCTAGATGTAATCGGGATAAGTCTATCTCCATTTTCATACAAACATCGACGCCGAAGTCTTTATTTCACAGCAACTTTTGCCCCCTAGGACTACGGACACTGACAAATCAAAATATTACTTACTTGAATGTCACTTAACATGTAATATAGTCTTTCTATTCAACGAAGTTCCTTAATAAACATATTAAAACATAGGTACGGCTAACGGAAATACCATTATGTTATTTCCTTATTGCCATTTTAAAGTCCAATAACTACGATTTAGGAAATATATTTTTTATTAATTGACAAGTTTGCGACTTCAGTTATGATGTTGGAAGGTCGAATCCTCTGCCTTTTAAATACGCTATACTAGTTTTTTCGCGGAGTCACTCGTTTGTTTTATGTAGATAACTTCAAAACTGAAAATCGATGTATCTAACAAAATCTATATCAGCCCATATACGTCCCACTGCAGGGCACGGGCCTACTCTACAATCGAGGGAATCGATTGAGAGTGGTTAGGCCATATACCATCCACCACGCTGGCCTAGTATGCATTTCATATGGCCTGCATACGGTATGCAGGTTTCCTCACGATGTTTTCCTTCACCGTTAAAGTGCGTGGTGATTGACTATCAATACACACATAACTCCGAAAAGTCAGAGGTGTGCCTTGGGATTTGAACCCGCGACCACCGTGAACATGTAGGCGGCCGCGTCTGGTCCTTTACCAACAGGCCACCACGCACTTCTACTAACAAAATGGATTCGAGAAAATCGCGGTAGGGAATACAGATAATCCAAACTCTAGATAAAAGTGATATTTTCGTTATCGACTAGTACCTTAACCCTCTGAATTGTAAAAGCATCTCGTGCTCAGCAGAAGACATGTCAGGAAAATATTAGTTTTAGCTGAAGAAATCTGAAATAAATGTAATCAATTAGTGCTCAAAATCAGCCGCTAATTCTCCGCTTTACAACTATATCAGCCCATATACGTCCCACTGCAGGGCACGGGCCTACTCTACAATCGAGAGAATCGATTGAGAGTGGTTAGGCCATATAGTCCACCACGCTGGCCTAGTGCGGGTTGGCGGACTTACATACCGTAGAAATTCTTTAAAATCGCTACGGTATGCAGGTTTCCTCACGATGTTTTCCTTCACCGTTAAAGTGCGTGGTGATTGACTATCAATACACACATAACTCCGAAAAGTCAGAGGTGTGCCCTGGGATTTGAACCCGCGACCACCGTGAACATGTAGGCAGCCGCGTCTGGTCCGTTACCAACAGGCCACCACGCACTTTTTACAACAATCAAACCGCTTTACAACAATCCATCCCTATTTAAGAAATCATCTTCCAGCGTCCGTCTGTAAACAAAAAAATAATAAAACAAACACATTGACATATCATTAGCTATCATTGGCTTGAGTACGAGAAACCTTGGCCTTTACAAGGCGGTTATTTTTGCTCAGTATATTGTCTATTGTGACTCGTCTATGAGCCACAGCAAGTGCCCATGACATCATTCTACAGAGACCCTGACATATCCTATTTTTAAATAAAAATACAATACATAATTACTTTAAAATATGTGGAATGTCATAATTATATCGACTGATTAGAACTTTTTGTAACGAAACAAAGAAACTGCAATTCACCTAATGGCAAGTTCAATGCAGTCTAGGAAGATATTTGATCGATACGAGATGGTTATCGCTCACCAGTCGACACAATTTTGCCGGCCTAGTTGTATTGTACAATACCGAAGCAATACAGTCACTCACTATTATACTTAACACCGCGTTAGGTGTACCTATACGGGTGGATACAAGTTTCTTATCACTAAAGGAATATTTTCATGGGTTCGATGCTACCATGTCCACCAATATCTTATAACAAAGTTACGAACTCACGACAAAACAATTTGGTTGGGTAATAATACTATTCCTTACACATAAATATATAAAATCTCATTCAACAGCGACTGTTTGCTACACAAGGTCATAAAGTGCAAATCATGTACTCAGGTCATTGTCCTGCACTACAAGTGGCATGCCAAATGAACCGTGACGTACAATTGATTCAACAAACCGGCCATCAAGAATAAACACCGCCGGCGCCTAAAATAAACACAAAGGGTGCCACAAAAATAAAATATATCCACGAAAAACATAATTACCATTTCCCTTTTCAGCTTTCTGCTCGTTATCAATTGATGCTACGTCGTAGCGCCGTAGCACCGTAGCCGGGGGTGCCGTAGACGGTAGCGGCAGGTTAGGGGTTGTTTACAAAAACACGATGACTGGCTTAACGCGCCCTCCCGTGTCTTTATTGGCCCTTGTAGGCTTGTTGTTGTCTGACGTGGACGGGTTTATAAGTAAATGGAGCAGAAATAAAACTTCGAATATAAAATAAATATACCCAATATTTACTCACGTCTTGTCGATTTTATTACAATATATTTTATTATTGGCTTCCAATGATGGGGTTATTCTACAACGTATTATTCCACAAAACTCAGACAGAAAAAAGATCGAAAAACAAATATATGATACACTTGCTACTATAGCTAATAAGCTATTACAAGAAGAATATTTTTAAAATGAGACTTACTGCTTTATAAAAAAATGCTTGGTTCCGTGTTGCATGTAGCGTACAAAGCGCAAGAAATAACATTGTAAGCGGGGTAATGGGGCGGCGACAGTTAACTTCCACATTCAGGTGCCCGAGTAAACACACTTCAGAGTACAGACACAACAACGCTGAAGATGTGTGTCAACGACACAATATCTAGAATTAATTTACATTAATTGACTTTTATAAGTATTTTTATTGAGCAAAATACCAGGATAAATGTCAGGCTGTGTCATAAACAGCAGCAACACCACTCACAACTTATTTTGACCCACTGGACTACAATCGTCGTGAGACATTTATTCATTTGTTATTGAATTTTAATTCCCAATGATTACCGGCTACAATGTCCTTTAAACGAGAACACAATAGTACGTCCACACTGCTATGAGGCGGAACATTTTCTTAAGCTAACACGATAAACTGACTTCAGATAACTAATGATTACTGCGGTCCCGAACAGACTATCGACAGACCCGACTATACCGAGCGATATATTATGTAATACTATGTTTTTTTATGAACCTATATTGTCCCACTGCTGGGCAAAGGTCTCCCTCAACTCTTTCCATTTGTCCCTATTTCCTGCTGTTGCCGTCCATACTTTACTGAAGTGGTCAAGGTCGTCGCGCCATCTCTTCCGAGGTCCGATGTATAGTATAGTTTCTTAAATGCTCATGCAGATGTCAAAGAACGCAACACATTTGTGTATATTGACCACTATACCTGTACGAATATTCTAGCGGCATTTATTCCGCTACAAGTATTTCACCGCCATAAAGTTATAGTAAAAAAATAAATAAAAAACCACAACCAAATGCACATTGTATCATTTTTCATGTATATTTTTTTGTGATTCATGTTTTAAATTACAGCGGGCTGAAATATAACGGCAGGAGGTTAAAAATCTTGCGCGCGCTATCTGCTGGCCGCGCGCCAAACTACCTGCACAATAAATAATACAATCTGAGCGCGCACGCCGGTGGTAGGACACACGTGCGACTTTTTGTCGCAACACTATTTAACGCTATACAGGGCATGAAGGACACACACGTAAAAGAGATTTAATCTACCAAGCAGACAGGTGTGCCCTTATGTTATCCAATCCTCCACTAGTTATCTGGGACATTTAAGTCACACTAAGGCAGGAGGTCGCTAGATGCAGGCCGCTTCTAACAGGTCGATATGAGGTTTTTAATAGATACTAAAGTTCAGCAGTGGACTGCCTGTGACTGAAAAAGAGAGATAAAGAAAGTAACTATATCAGTTAAGAAAAATGTTACATAAATGCACTGTAACGGAACCAAAGATTATAAAAAAAAGACTATTAAACTTTGATTACTGTTATATAGTAATCGTAACAACGTAACTCAGTAATGAATATAATTTAATTAAATTTATAGAGCCATTTATTGAAAGGTTTCCAACAGATCACAGTTAAATCCTTAAAGAATGCTCTCTCTTTAGTCATGGTCATCGTATATGCCATATTTCACATATCAGAAATATCTGAAAACAATCGTATAATCGCCCGTATACATTATCCGACGCGTTCCGCCGCGAGCAACGCAACAATAACCGCCATTGTAATAGGTCCGCAAATATTTTTAGCCACCCCACGAAATTATTTGCCGTAATGACTCTTTAGATAACCGACAATTAGATACGGATTAGCTAACGACTTTGCAATGTATCTGTTTTTCGCACCTTTCTACAATCATTTTTAAGGTCATGAAGTTAAAGACATATTAATTGGTCGCATCGCCTTGGATTTACACTTCGACTAACGTTTATATTAATAGTCTTAGGAGTCAATTCTTTAAGTGATATTTATGTTTTTTAACAATAGAGATGGGTAAAACGCTGGCTGTAAAACGAAGGGCGCTAGTTAGGTGCCAAGGTAAATATGTATGTAGTTCAAAATACTTGTTTTTATACTAATTGTGACAAACTTCTGTCATGGTTGAAAATCACAACAGAAAACTTGTATCGTACATTCGTATCATATAATATCGGCCCATATACGTCCCACTGGATCATATACGTCCTCCTCCAAAATCGAGAGTACGATTGAGAGGGGTTAGGCCATATAGTCCACCACGCTGGCCTTGTGCGGGTTGGCGGACTTGTACTTATCTTAAAGTAGGATCAAGGCTATCGATATGACTGCTACAGATATCGATTACTGTTATTTATATCGTTGGAAGTTTGTACCAACTTGTCTAAAACTTCGGTCTTTGAAATTAATTAAGTTTTTTTTCCAAAGGCCAATTATACAGACCTTCAATTGAAATATAATAAAAAACAAGCATCCCAACAACCATTCCTCAAACATAAAAGTGAATACAATAAGCAACACAAGTAGTGCAATAAAACGCGTGGATAAAGTATAAAAATGTAAATATTGTTGGGGCGTGTGTATCGGAAGCACTAAGCATATTGCTCTCGTGAGCTATGCCCCATGTGAACACGCCGATAACGCGGCCTAACATCACCTTGTGTTCCTTCATTGTTAAATATCTGGATGTGCTATTGTATAGTTTTTAATTGCATAATTTCGGGATATGAATAAACAGTTGACTTCCTGTAGCTGAAAAGAAGAAGGGAAAATAAAACTCCTCACACAGTTAGTTTCATACAACTGCGCTACACTTAGATGTATAACGAATTTGATATATACGAGTATTATAGAATCAGTGCGAAAAACAACCGAGTGACTTATCTAGCAAATTTCCGACTAAACGTTTTTCGTTTATTATTTTACTGATAACGTAATGTGACTTAAAAAATCAGCTGACAGTAGAGTCAATGAAACGTACGCTTTACATTGCGGGTTTGGAAATATTTTATTAATGTAATTTCTTTATATATATTTTAAATATCTTGTTCCATGCTATACTGAAGTATAAATATCGCTTTCCTTTTGGCTTTGACAATTCCTTTTTTGGGAGAAAAAACATCTTAATATAAAGCCACTTCATTTCCTTCTCGGATCCCGGCACACAAGGCGCTATGAGTCAGGTATAAGGTCCGTCTAGACGACCGTGTGTCGCGCCCTTATTTATTGCGCCGTGTGTACACGCGCTTTCAATTTAGATACACTTTGTTTTAAATTTACTACTGAAACACTCCGGAGATAAATTATCTTGTTTCACCTATTGTTTCAAAAAATTCACTTGCAGCTTTAGATGTTTTGTGAAATTTATGTGTGTATTTTTAATATACCTATATTTCTGTTTCATAATTTCACTTCAATTTTTTTGTAACATATCACTCTGCCTTAAATATATCACAGATATAATATTGATTTGTCAAGACATAAGTAACTGGTTAAAATAAAAATATATAATAAGACATAGCACTGTATAAAGGTGACGATATTTTCTAATACTTAATCCCAAAAGGAAATAAAAAAACTTTTCATTACACGTAGCAAAATACCTTTAAAAAATTAGGATATCTAAGCTTAAAATTAAGGCTTTACTACATTACATGAATAAGCTTCGTATATCGAACATCCGTCCTCCAAACTATCGGCAAAGAATATAACTTGTAACACTGCATTTCAGACAGTGGCGAAAAGTCTGAACAGAAATTGAACTGATTCAAGTCGTTTCACACCTGACCGCGTTCTTAAACGTTTCACGTTTGACGCACTTCGTTGAACGCGAAACGATTTATGAAGGAACCAATTTCTAAATACAGAAAAATATAGATATAAAGATTATTCATTTGTTACACTGTTACAAAACTACTATTGAATAAGGTCACTGAGGTATGTTAGACACTATGGTATTTTAGGTACCTTCTAAAGTATTAAGCTCATGGACAACCGGACGTAAATGATTTATAAATTTTATTTATTTATTTATAAATTCTTTATTGAACACCACATACATACAAAAAAATAAAACAATAAAATGATGTATGAATATTTATCGGCGGTATATGTGTAAACTTAAAGGGACTTTGACTTCAAAATAAGCATGCCTGAGCGCAATTGTAAATGTCATAGCTATTTCTTTTCTGTACTCTTTCTTATCTTCATTCTTAAAGACTGAAACTCCACAATAATTCCATTACGGTTGCAAATCTACTTAGATTACAATAATCACTTTCTATAAAGTGACCATCTTTATTTCCCTTTAAAAACCATCAGCAAAACATCACACATTGCCAAGTGTGAAAGCTCTAAAAGAGTTGTTGAATCGAGAGTCTCGCCAAATAAATAACGTTTCGATAAAGAGCGGTCAAGGCTTCGGGCGGAAGTCATCTGGCGACAGGTGGAGGGCGGAAATGGCGCGCATTTCCGCCCCCCTCCACTCGTAGGTGTGCGGGACGAGTGGTTGAGAGCTTTATTGAGAATGTTTCATGTAATCGTTGAGTATGCGATTGAGTTACAATTTGGATTTTGTTTGTAGGAACAGTATTTTGAAACGGTTTTATTTAATCTTGGCTGCATTATATAAAAATCTGACACATTATTAGAAAAGAAAGACTTTCGAAGTCGACTTTACAATTATTGTGTCAAAAACTTGAGGAATAAAATTATAATAAGTACTAATTACACTTAAAATGTATTGATAGTCAATCACCACGCACTTTAACGGTGAAGGAAAACATCATGAGGAAACCTGCATACCGTGGTGATTTTTAGGAATTTCTACGGTATGTAAAGTCCGCCAACCCGCACTACGCCAGCGTAGTGGACTAACCTAAGCCCTCTCAACCGTACTTTCGATTGTAGAGGAGGCCCGTGCCCTGCAGTGGGACGTATATGGGCTGATACAGATACACTTAAAATACATTAACATTACTATACTAAAAATATATTAACACTACTTAATTTTACAGTCCATTTAATGCATAACTCAAAAAATATACAAAAGACATTGTAAATTACACCTGTATTTACAGACAACGTTAAAATAAAATACAAACGTTGCAATGAGATGAGTTAAGCTGGGCCCGTGTTGGCAGCCGTCCAGGGCGCCTACCTTCAGCGCTCGCGTCTTAATTCCTGTCTGTGATATGAATTATCTTCGCCATATACTTTTTTAAACTTCTTAGTAAACATTTGTGATAAAATGCGAGACATTTGTAATTTGTATTCCTTGCTTATAGGCGTGTAAAGATTATACCGAAATGATTTATTAAAATTAGGTAGGTATCTACCTATTTATGAAAACATACTGTATTATTTATAAACCTAAGTATTTATTCAATTTTCACACACATAATAAGCATAATATTGTAAATATAACTTCTGTAGAATGAGCATAAGATTAATTAAACACTCATCAAAGCCCTACAATCTCCTTCTCGTGTTGAGTTACGTGATTTCACGATTTCTAAGTATGTATATTATTTTATTGTAATGTATAGCGAGACGATCATGCCATTCGCCTGTTGGTAAGCGATCCAACCGCTCATGGACAGTAGCAAACAAAACAAAACCATGAATTTCAAAGGAATGCGTGGTATTTTGTTTAGTAATTTTAGAAATCAAATTGTAAATAACCCATACAAGCCATATATCCCTCTTTTCCCATACTTCACCATGAAAAACCGCCAAAGCACGATACTTAGCTTACTTACTTACTTGACGTTTAATACCTAAACAGCTCGGTAAAAGAGGGCCTTAAGCGAGTTCATTGAGCGGTTGATGACGGAAATCGCAACTTCACTTGTCTCATACTAACATAATCGTGTTCTATTTGTCCCTCCGCAGACGCACAAAAAATCTCTAGATTTTATCTCCGTACACATTTAAGATCTAAAGCCAAAGATTTCATTAAATCAGTCTCAATGACCTTCGTAACCGGAGATCATCCAAATATAATCTTTAATCAAAGCGTCCGGTAGAGATGGTCAACGAAGATTATCATTAATTCACATTTGGACATCGGTTATGGTAATAGTGAAGGGATGTACAGAGGTGAATATAAAAAATGGTTTTCGAGAGATCCCCCCGCTATTCAATCCACGAGAATATGAATTAGTCCTATATTAATATAAAAATAATCACACAAAATTTATTTCTGTGCTCGTGGTGCAATACAATGCTTAACAGACATTTTGAATTGGTGCAGTGGAACCAACACATATTTAGAACTAGTTGTTTTCCTACACTATCATCAAACCTCATTGGACGTGTGCAATTTAATCAAAGATAAAATACCTTTTACTTTGAAAACCAAACTAAACAAAACCTTTAAAATACCGATTTGTCGCGGCCAGGGCCAGTTAATTTCCGGATAGCTCCGCACAATGCGCTCAAGACACTGAAGCTGAAACAGCACATTTTTCTCCACAAAGGGCCAGACGCATTGTCCTTCCTAACTGGCATCCCATATATTAAATAGCAGGTGAGCTGTGGAACTAAAACTATTCACCCGTTAGTCTCGAAAGAACGCCATTTCAATTTATTTTTGAAATTTACACGTATTGTCTTATAAAAGCCTGATGCTATTATTTTGTTATAAAAACACAACTTTTTATTTTTGTGAAAATTAACGCAATTACAGAAGAAAATTGAGTGACACGCGTTTTGTGAAAGTTTTTCTACGTTACCTAAGATAAAATACATACATACATACATACATAAACTCACGCCTTTTTCCCAGAAGGAGTAGGCAGAGGTGCCACCAGGACACCCACATTTCGCCTTGTATGTTCCGTCCGTATGATGTGATAATGGGCGAGCCTATTGCCATAAGATAAAATAAGTTTTATAAATAACGCATACAAGTTTCTATTGCTTTTCTTTTTTCGTAAAATTGATCTCCATAATCTCACAGAAGCCGTCCATTATTACCGCATTATAAAATTACCTAAAAAATAATATATTGCCTATGAAATGCCTCCGTGTCTTAAAATATTTCTATATCAAAGATTAATAAATAAATATAAATATACACCCAACAGTCACTTACATAGTCCTGACCCCTGTGCCTGACCCAATACTAAGATTGCGTCTTGTGTCGTGGGTATTACAAACCGCGAGAGATTTTTTCGGACTTAAACACCCAGACACCTGTCTAAAATACCTGTAGATTCCAAAAATATTTGTTTCGGTGCGGGTTTCGAACCCGCGGCTTTGTGTTTCACAGTAGTCTAACCAATTGCGCCACGGAGGCTATAATTTATCAAAGCATTTCTAAACAAATGAACAATAGAATAAAATCCTCAAGTATGATGCAACCGCTTAGCCCACAATTGAGTGAAAAAGATTGAATTTCTCCAATAATGGCGGCCCCCACCTCCAAGGTGGATTTAATTGTCCGACTCCATGTAATGGCCTCTTAACTTCCCAACCATTCTGTCTGCTGATCTCTGCGCGTTTTCCAATGGTGTCGACATAAAATACAATATTATGGTTTCAGTCAGATTTTTTTAAGATTTAATCAAATTTGTAGAACATAATGTGGGTCCTGCGGCAAGAATAATGCAGAGTGGTATTTACTGGAATCGAGTGCCAGGTCGGGGAATCCATCACTTTACGATTAAAAAAATCTCATATGAATTTCTCATATGAATTGAATCTCATATAAATAGGGTCGCCTGACCCTAGGGGGCGAAAATAGGGTCGCCTTCTATCGCTTCTTGAGATGGAAATAAGTCCTGAAAAATACAGATGGTATTAATAACATAATACATATAATATAATATACTATATCTATTATCAACCTGTTTGGTGCTACATGAACAATTTTTAAAATAATAATCATATTTATCGATCAATAAAATTATTAAGCACTAATTGAGGCTGGTTTGTTGTTTCAGTTGGTTTTTATTAATTGTATCGTTCAACCAAATATACTTTAAATGAGGGTAGTTAGTTGATTTCGTCATCTCAACGGCTCAGTAGTTCAGTCTCGTGTACGCAGCCGATCGCGCAGCACGTGCTCTGTAGCTGCGCCGGGTTTTTAAATAATTTCGTTTTATCCCATACAACACAAAATATAACTAAAATCAAGTGAAGTGAGTTGTGGAAAATTTTAATGCCTGTGATGTGTGATAATTCTCATTGTTGCCGAATAACCAGCATCGGTCTTCTTCGGCTTCGGGAGCCGGGTTTTCGGTGAGTTTTTTTTATTTTATTATACGTACATTTATTATATTTTTATGCACGCTTCGATTTGAGAAGTGTGGATGTATCCGGTGTATTTTTTTCCCATGTCGTTTGTGTATGTTTATGTGGACAATTACTAGCCCTATTGTTCATAATGAGTCACGCTTATCGTGGGTATAAAAATAATTAATATTGAAAAACATAAAAAATAACGCACTTTAAGAGTTGACTCAAACCTTTGCCCAGCAGTGGGATAATATAGGTTAAGAAAAACACACCATATATTCTTTAGTCATAAATAGTTCGCTATAGGTTGAAAGAAGGATCCTAGTGTCAATAGCTTCATCGGAGTACGCGTTAAACCGTATTTAAAGGTTCCTAATTGTGACGTTTCGTAACAAGCTTCTGATTATTTTCCGATAATACGTTATGAATAAAACCGATATGTATATAAATGATGATTTATCAAACTACGATGCTTCCACACTTCTGTAGCAATATAAAAATGCAATATCAGCGTATCAATAAGTCGTCGTCTACATAAGTCGTACGCAGTGGAAAGCGCCGAGTCTAAGACACGCGGTGTAAGTAGGTAAAGCTGAGAGTCTACTCACCGTTACTAGAGGCTAATCTCGCACCTCGCGCCCGGGATACCATAATGTACCCGTGCGAAGTATAAACTTATTGCGTGTGAATTTTAGTCTGATCTGGCTATATTTGGTGGTAGGTCTCTCGTATGTGAGCAGTGTAAATGCACTGTTGTGTTCCGGTTTGAAGGACATTGTAGCCAGAGTAACTGGACATAATGAGACTTACATCTTATGTCTCAGGATGGCGAGCGCAGTGGAATGCCAAGCATTGCCTTGTAATTCATTCATGGTGTTGTTTGGTATTACTACTGTCCATGAGCGGTCGTATCGCTTACCATCAGGCGAATGGCATGCTCGTCTCGCCATTCAGAGCAAACATATAAACTATGTAATATTGTTTAATTGGTAGAAAAATTATCAAATGACAAATTAAAGTAGATGAATTATGTTAATGTTTCTCACAATGTTCCATAGTTTGCGTAGGAGTAATGAGGTACTATTGACTCATTGTTCCCGTTTAATATACATAGTTAGTTACCCGAAACATTTACTCCAAAATATCACTTAAAATTTCTCGGTTTAGGAACGCAATCTGCGGATCATCGTTTGATAGTTAGCGACAAAAGTTATATTATAAAAAAACATAGATACCTTCTACAAATATATTGACTTTAAACCTCTGCAACTAAATCAGTCATTCGCTCGTAACTTGAGCCATTGGCTGAGGTCGAAGGCAGGCCAGACAAACGGTTTAAACTAATCTTATTATAGTTGAGAGCGTTTATAGAGAGCTGCGGTATCGGGGTAATGGACGCCTCGTGTGCCAGGTAACTATCAGTATCAACTAATACTTTCAGCGCACATCTTCTTCAGTTAGTCTTAAAAGCGTGGGATTAAAAAATGAAAATGAACTCCAGAGCGTAGTACAAGTTCCAAGTGAAACTGACTCGGGCCTCACATCGAAATTAGTCTTGACTCTCGATGCGTCTAACATTTGTGTTGTGTAATTCACAAATGTTTAAGGTTTAGTTATTGTAAGACTGAAAAGTCAGTTTAGTATCTGATATAAATACGAGTTACGACACAAGACTTGAATAACACTATCCCGTTCCTCTACGATTCACAGGGCTTAGAGACAGTCCAGCAAGTTAGTCAGTGATCACATACATATATCTTTACATAGAAACTATTGTAAGAATCACTATATAGGTTTCTCACGATATTTTCCTTCTCAAGGATCTTGCATTATAAAAAGTATAAAATACTCGCGATTCACGAAGACATATCAATAACCCACCTTTGTCCGCTAATCAGGAGCGATAAGATCCAATCAATCACGCGCGTGGCTGATGGATGGTGCGCGGTCCCGGGTTCAGTTACCCGGCGAGTCATTCGTCAGGATTAGTATCTTACCTATTGTAGACTGTACCTTTGATGGTTTTTGTGGCTTAGAGTATGGATGAAGTGGTGAATGATTGAATCGGAACGGAAAATTTCTCGATGGAATTATGTACGTTTCTCATTTTTTTTTCAAGTTTTTTACTATTAGCGCAATGACGTTTTTGATACAAGGTTATGTAGTTTTTTGATGATATAAATAGTGTGTGTATCATTTATTAATGACAAGGTTAATAGTTGTATTTCGTAAATGTATTTTTATGGAATAGGCACTTTTTTAAATTAACAAAGTCATTTTAAGGACCTACAACAAAATCATATGGTAAAATTTATTTTTTTGAAGGTACTGATCAAATTTAATTCCTCTATATTTTACATAATCCATTAACTTACTAAACATTAAACAACCACTCGATAATACCAATTTAATGACGTTCATATTCTTTAACATAGTCTCATTTTGAAACATCTTACAAAAAATCAACTGAATCACTCACGGTCTGAAAAGGAAACGTCGTACAATATCATATCGCATTTTATAAAGCAAATAAACCAGGAATAAATCCGGGCATCTTTCAGTAGCATTCAGACTGGCAACTGGCACGACCGTTTGCACAAAATATTTGTATGTAAAGCGCAAAAGCAATCCACTTATACCGTCGGTTACCTGCACCGTGGTCGTCTGTTACATTCTGCCACTTGAATGTCGAATACAGAATGGTGTGGAGAGGATATTATGTTAATATCTTTTGGGAATGTATCATTGAGCAAGAGCAATTGTTTTTATTTTAATTTTATATATATTGAATATTCCAAAGGATTATACCCTGCTTTTATATCCGTGAATAGTTTAAAATAATAGATCACTTACGGCCTTATTTATAGACAGATTTAAAACCTATTTTAGCTATCTAATGTTTTGTCTTCTTCGCTCGAAAGTCGTTCGAAAGGGACTAAATATTCTATAACTGAAGTAAGTTTTCAATCTGTCTATGAATAAGATCACTAGTACTACTAAACACAACATACATTCATCGTTTGAAAATAAAAAAATAACTTCAATGGATGGAGGCCGCTTCCGACAAGTTGCTACTGAAGTTCTCGCGGGGACTATGTTGTTCAGCGGCAGACTGAAGAATGATTAAATAAAATGAGAAATCAAAGAATATACTGGATATTTTTTACAGTGCAACACCTATAACTTCCAAAGTTGCCACAAAGTTGAGGTGTTTACACGGCATGGGTTCCTCCCTATAGTTAGTCTTAAACATTCTCATCCCTTATGCGCATATTTGAAATAATAGAAACGTCCATAAGATCTAAAAGTTATATTTTTATTCTCATTAATGGTCACTCAAATAAAAGTATTATAATTAGCCCCATCTTATAAAACAAAACGCATATAATTCGACTCCATCCGTCCCCTATCCTACAATTTGCCAAGGACTTACCTCTTCATAAAGAGGGATGGAATTTTTCTTTATTGTTGGGATTATTCGAGCGCCCTCTCGTGAAAGCTTTACGCGATATCGAGATGGCTCAGATCTTTTACGACCTCATCCTACTGCCATGCACCTTTATACTTTAATAAGTTATCCAATAACTTAGTTTATGCTCCGGTTTGTGCTCTGAACGGTTTTTGATTAAAAATTGAGGAAAAGTCAAGTTGAGGTGTATAGGGAGGTTATTGTTTTAGGGATTTTGAATTGCCTTTAGACTTTTGATTTTGTAAATGAGTTGGTTGCTGATAAATGGTAGTTCTTCCTATTATTTCAGGGATTGTTCTATACATAACAAATAAGAAACACGAAATTATATGAAATGTGATTCCTGGCGGTTTTACTTTGCTTAAATAGGTTACATTCACGCGTAAGAGACAAAAACAAGACCTAAACCCTAGCACATAGTAGATAAGTTTTGTACATAGCAATATAAACCATATTGTTTTTCATAATAACTCAAAATAAAATAAATAAAATATGGTTATAACAGTGTAAGCATTTAACTTTACCCCGCCATATAATATTATAATACACCCACATAAATCTAATCTCGTTAAGCCCCTCTCACACGTGACGTTTATCTCGTATCGTATTTATTAACCGCCCGTGTACAATCCCCCTAACGTAATTTCGCAAAATGCATCCGATTGTTATCCCTACACTGATATCATTTTTTTCCTATATTTTTTGATTTGGAGAAATCTTTACTATCGCCAAATGATATGAAATAAAGAATGGCTTTTTGGAATTGGATAAACTATGTTTAGTTACTTTTAATGTTGTGCAGTTTTGTCAGATTTGTAGGGAAATAAATGAATGGTTAATAAATAATAATAAATAAATAATAAATATACCCAACAGTCACATACATAGTCCTGATCCCACACTAAGATCTAGTCTTGTGTCGTGGGTATCAGGAACTATGAGAGATATTTCGGTCTCACAAACGCTCAGACCCGAAACAAATATTATGTGGTTCACACAAATATTCGAAATATTATAGCTACGTATTTTATTAAGAACCATAAGTAATATAATCCAAGTTAACGTTGTAATCAAACTGTCCCTCTGCTAGACACTCGCCTATTCTAAAATTAACATTGCCTAGCCTTTCATCACTGCCTACTACTATTCCACCTAGTACCAAATGGTAAGTTTCACGCTTACATACCACATGCGTCTTTACAGTGTTTTCCTTCGTCGTTAATTTTTTTTTCCCATATCATGCTACCGATCGAATAAGATCTCTTTCTTCACTCCTCTTTTATAATTCGCATTCTAAAGCAATTATTTATTAAGTCGAACATCATACATTATTTTTAATACGCTTTTATTAGCTTCAGATATATGTTAGTATGTAACGGAATCTTTGAACATGATTTTGACCCTCTTCAAAACGTCGGATTAACTCGAAATTTGGCATTTTTATTAAGGACCGATGATAATTCAATATTTTAAACTAAAAAATTAAAAATAAATAATAGTTTAAAAAAACTAAAAAAAAAACGCTTGTAAACTATTATTTATTATTAGGTTTATTGATATCACGATTAGGCAAATAATTTCCAACTATCATCAAATAAAATTGAACACAGCAGAGTTTATATTAAACATCCCACAAAACAATATATCTGTTAAGCTATTAAAATGTTCATGAAGTTTAGAATTTAGTTTCCGTATTTAGCTTTCGTTTTCAAGGAGACTACAAATTCCAGCCAGTCAGCAGACAAAACTCACGGATAAATAATTGTAACAATACGCAGTACTGGGATGCAACACACGGGAATCACGAAGATTTGATGCGGCAAATCGTTTTAAAATTGAGATAATAAAACTTATATGTTTAGTCTTATAATAATTATATTTCATGAGCTAAATAAGTGAGAATTGTAGAGATATTGAAATATAAATAACGCTTTTTAGTGTTTTGGTTATTATGTTTAGTTCCCTTTGAACAATCTGCTTTAATCTGATTCGCAAAACAGTATTTCCTGCGGAATAAATATTTTCCCAAACCACAGTAGAAATACATTTAATATTCACCTGTTTACCTCATAACACGACACATTTGCGTACACAAATGCGACAGGTTTTTCATATAAGTACCTTAAGGGCGGGTTATACCGATTTTTGCCTTTTTTAAACATCGGTAGCTCCGTTGATATACAACTTATACATAAAAAACAAGCATTTAAACAAAATTGGGAATACAACCAAGGGAATTGTAAAGCCAGAAACATAAATTATAATAATAAATTCGATCAAAAATCACCTCAAATATGGGTCTAAATCGCTTTTTCAAACACGTTTTATACTGCGAGATTCTATCAAAATCATGTAAAAATTGTATCAAAAGATAGGCTTTTTATTTTTTTAGGGATCTGTAAGAAAACATTTTTAAATATTGGTGTAATTTTTTTAAAAAGAAATAAAAACTAAAATTTTTAGCAATGCACGCGTTCGAACCAGCTCGTCAGTCGACGCCGAGGCGTCATCGAGGTCGGACCCACGCCGATTTTTTCACGAAATGTCACTGCGAAATACATTAAAACAATAGCGTAAATGCGCCACAGTAAAATAAATTCATTTGATATACTGTACTTAATAAAATTGACATTTAAAATATGAATGACATGTTAAATTAAACTGAAGTTATTGATATAACAGATTCAGTATTACAATGTCATTGTATGGAAAATATTTAAGGTAATCTCTACGTCTTACAGTATTTAATATCTAGAGAGAGCACTATCATACAATTGCGTCTTCAAAAACGAGTCAATGAACCTATGTAAGAACTATTCTATTAGATTGAAATTCAAATCATTTATTGGTCACGTAGGCATTTAAATAGCTCTTATGACAAATACACATAGTACTTTTTTTCTATTTACAAGATATTTGTTACAATATTATTTATATTAAATTTACTATTTTTCGGAAGTTATTAAGAATTACACACAGGCGAAGCTAGTAAAAGCGTGTTAATAATGGCGACTAACAATTATGAAAAAAGAATATTATGGGGGTGTAATAAGGGACGAAATATTGTATTAAAATACATAACCACTTCAATGTATTAATGTCATTTTATACAAAATCGTAAATCATACAACCTGTCAATACCTTGTCGAACATATCAACATATCAGTCCCATATAAGTTACCCCGGCATCCGATCAAAAATATCTTCAAAATCCCACCATGCCGAACAAACTTAGGTCAAAATGCTCCATTAGCTAGAATGTGTGCCCTATACAACGAGACCAACAATAAAGTGGATATCGACATATTTAATGACCCTTTTAGCCGGTTCAAGGATAAGGTGTTGAAACATCTCACTAACTAATTCATGTACATTTTTTTAATGTTTTTTTTTTTTTTTGCAATTACTGTTAGTCATAATATGTTAATAAGTCTTATTGTTTCTTAATATTTTGTTACATTTTATTTTACAGTTTTTATATATTTTGTTTATTTTCTCTATTGCCATACTTTTTGTTTCTTGGGTTTGTAGAAAAATGTTTATTTTGTAGAGCATAATTAATGTTAATACAAATGTTGTGTTCGCCTATTATTGGCACGTGTACTTGTATATAACAATTGTTAGATTTATTATAACACTATTATGTATACTGTGCTGTTGGTGTTCCAAATAAATAAATAATAAATAAATAATAATGTCAAAAACTCATAATTACTAAAATAATGGCATGCTTAGTTTTCTTTATTGGACCTAACGAGGCGAAAAGGCGTTGATTTTTTCGAACAATTTTTTTAGCGCCGCGCTTGGGACGGGAATGAATTGGTAGAAATAATTTAGATGGGAAATCTTTATACATATGTTATTATATATACGTTCGAGAAAAAAATTTATATTGATATTAATGTGGAAGCACAATAAAACAAACAGTCCAGGAGATGCTAGTTTATTTCTGACTTGACAGAAGAATAGTGCAAAAGCGCGCGCTTCGGTTTTCCGCCTTTATTGCAAGGCATAGAAAACTGTGAAATACATACCAAAAAATTCAATCGTTTTTTAGTTTCCTATAGGTACTTCAAAAATTTTAATTCGTATTCAGAATTTTAAATGGTGGCCGTGATTTTGTGGTCTTAAATTATTAATCCGATTGTTTTATAAATCTATATCTGAGACACTCTTTGTTCGAATAAATTAAATTTATAGGCAGAATTTGGGTAAAAATATAGAAATTTTTTGTTATTGATCCGACTTGTCATCACTTGTCTCAAATCGATATTTCCCTCTCTTAGTGTCGATATTCTAAATGCATAGTCAAAATTACTGGGAAAGCTGATACATTTCTTTTGATGGGATAGGAGAAAATATAAAGGCTTGGAAATACGAAGGATAGAACGGGACCGATCGGGAAGTAACGGAACAGACGGGATTGAACAGGACAGGTTGTGGTGGGAAGAATTGCAGAATATTAATGAAATTCAATAGATAATAATAACTAAGTACTACATGACGGAAAGTACAATGTGAGACTTACCATCAAATGGACCGATGACTTGGGAGAAATTGTGGGACACTATTGGTTATAAATTGCAGAAAATAGCAAATAGCCGACGGTGTATGCTGTGGATAAAATGGTGAGGCTATGTCCGGTAGCGGACAGCAGTCGCGAATGCGTCAAGTATAATGGAAAAAACGGTGTATATTAATTATGTAAGTGTATAGTAAACAACCGTTACAATAAAAACTCAAAGTAACAATTTAATTTAATTTAATTAAAACATATCACATTAATAATGTAATAATAAAGCATTTTATCAAACAATATAATAAACAATTTAAAATACCTCACACGAACAATTAAATAAATAAACCACGTTAAATAAAAGATATACTCAATGTACATTCCTATTACGAACTAGGGAGCGTTCATGAGAATTTGAGAATTTTGAAATGGCATGGTGAGTTAGCATGCTGTACTCATTTGAACTGTGGCGTCGGCTGATGTCAGTGTGCGCTGTGCGCCGAGCTCCGGGTGTGCGGAGTGAGATGACGTTTAATACCTAAACACCTCGGTAAAAGAGGCCCTTAATGCAACGTGACAATCTTATAGCTCCAATCCTTAATAAGATTAGGAATAAGTATGTATTTATTACTGGCACAATAAATCAGAGGTCTATGGAACAATTAAGGTAATATAAAAAAGAAATATAGATCATACAAATAACATACATATTATTGGATAAAACACATTTTATACCGTATCCAAAGATACATACATCCATAAATAAGTGACACACAGACGGGCACGCAGCGGGCACTTACCGTTAGATAGAACAAATTGAAAACCCAGCCGACGGTAACAAACGTTGATTTGTAGACCTTTGTGCCCTAGCCTAGACTTTACACTTATTACTAACCTATACACTACTAAATAACTTGTAATACATCCTCTGTATTATATTTATGCACTGAAATATTTGTTACACAAATAGTGTCTGCAATATCACAGCTGCGAATGAGAAGAGTCCATACCCAATACTAAACACTTAATATCTCCTTGACAGCCTTAAAATACGATTAGCGCAATTTATCCAAGCAGAGTTGACACATTAGCTGGTGGTTGTCATCATTTCATTTCATTTCAAATCTCTTGTATCTGAAATTGCTCATACAAGCTTTGTTAACCAAAATCATTGTTATTGGAAGTACTTCCACTATATATATGTAAATAAGTAAGCAAGGAAACCATCCCATAGCTTTTCTTTTTTTTACTGATGGTAGGTCTCTCATATGACGTTAGAGGCCACCTGCGTAGGTACCATCGCAATATCTTATTTCTCCCGTCACACAGCAGTGTAAACTAACTGTTGTCTTCCGGTATATAGGATATTGTAGCCAGAGTAACTACTAGACATAATGAGACTTGACATCTTATATCTCCGGATGGCGAGTGCAGTGGATTGCCAAGCACTGTTTTGTATTTCATGAGGTTGTTTGGTTTTGCTTCTGTCCATGAGCGGTCGTGTCGCTTACCATTAGGCAAATGGCATGCCCCATCGTCATTCAGCGCAAAAAAAAAGTAACAAAAGTCCATCAGATATCTAAGACAAGTCTTCAACTCTCTGATGAAAGTGATCAGTCAACGTCGAGTAGAACGCAGGTACGATTTGTGAACACCGCACGAGCTGCCACCAACTTTAAGGAGTAATCGACGGGAGGGATTAATGTGGCGTCACTAACTCCACTGACGCCTGACGCGGCGGACTTTTAAAAAGGTTCTTTCTTAATTTTTACAACGTCGCAAGGTGTTACTTTGAGCTAGAATAGGGGTCATCGATGTCGATACTTTAAATTTTCTATCGATAAACCTTTTTGTCGAATCACCATTCCTTTGTCTTTTTAAAGTATTTTGGCTTTTTCAGTAAAATAACATGCTCAAGTTTTATAGGTAGGTAATGTATTAATGAGTCCACAGTTTTAAATAATATGATATTGTGTATGAGATTTCAAATAAGGTTGTCATATACCTCCACCATCTTGTTTCATAATATTTCTTCTTCTTATTCTTTGAAGGGTAGGAATTTGTAAATTTAATTAGAGCCTCAGCTATCTCATTGACCGAACGAAAAAAGTACTTACTCATACTTCACGTAATTTTCTGAAATATATGTACAATTCTGGTAGATGTCACTCTTTCATAGTATAGTTTAAAGCCACGGTAACACTTGGAAATCGAGAATTGTTATTGTCATAAAAAAAATATTCTATGAATTTATCGATATCGACAACTCATAAAGCCCATCCCCGTCGTCTACGTAGGAACCTATTAATAATTTGGCGAGTGGTAAAGTTTTTAAAAGTGTTTCCTCCTCGCGGAGGGCGCCGTCGGAACATTAATTACACCTCAAGGCCTGCCCTCACTATATTGTCGAATTTTTATGAGCCGCAAACTCCCTCGGTTATGGAGAAATCACAATTCATGAGTTTTGTATATTCATGTTTGAATTTAGTGGACTTTCAGGGAATGTTGCAGTTTTGTTTCTTGTACAAAGTGCGCTATTAGTGATTCAGTTTTGTTTCATTTTGTATTTCCTGAAAGTTAATTCCTATAATATCGCCCACTGTTGTGCATGGAACTCCTCTGCTATCGAGAGTGCAATCAAAAGTTCATTAATTAGGTTATGTATCTTATTGGTTATATCCATTTGTGTGGATTTTTGTGAATTAACCGATTAATTATAAAAAACCGTCCTCTATCTATAAACTGTATTACACAATAGAAACGACATATCCATCTCCATAAATAGCGTTTTATTTTGACACACAATCCGGAAAGTGTTAATACAAAAGTTGAGTTCCTTGTTCGTCCCGTAACACCTCTGCCGCGGGCGGGATGTGAGAAATGGCGGCGCGTCACGTGCCCAGGGTGACTGATATCAACTTTACAAACACCTATGTACGCTTTCTTACATTTTTATATATGGTAAAATATAGCGTATGACTCCCTCCAGCTAGATGGAGTGATGATTTGCGAAAGGTCGCTGGCAGATGCTCGCTGCGACAAACCGAAATCAGGGTAAAATGCGGCAATCTGGTGGAGGCCTACGTCCAGCTACCTACAGGCTAATGATGAAGGCGTAAAGGGCTAGTAATACGGGAGACCACCAGATATTACACTTCTTTAAATGAAATCTAAGACACATTATGTAACAAACCATGTCCGTCTCAACATTACTAAGTTTTATGTAATTTGTAACGTTACTAGACATGTAATAAGATGCATTTTATTTATTTACACTTAGTGTAAAACATAAGCTCGCTATTTCAGAACCCGCACGGACGAAAATTCAGGTCTAGGTTCTGTGACCCCAAAAAGTCTATCATAGCTTCTGATATCCGTGACACATTATTTGTATATAAAAGGGGAGTAAAGACTATGGACTTTGACCACTTGGCATATATTTTATTACTTACCCAATTTTATCTCTTTAACCACTTCAACGCGGGGGGGCGGTGAGTTTTTTACCGTCCGTCAAAACAGGAAGTCGCCTAAAGCGCTTCCGGCCGATAACAACATCCGGTGTGAAAGTTTCAGCGAACTTCGCCAAACTTCGCGAAGTTTGCGACGGAGGCAGGTGGTGTCGGATAAAAAAGATTCTTACCTTTTGTTGAGCGTCTCGCGAATCTTCAGCGACAAGTTTTATGACAGATACATTCACTCCGCTATCGCTGTGTTCGGGGGTGTTAATCTCCGTTTTGGAAGTTGCAAGATTTTTTTCGTGATTAAAAGTTTGCGAATTTGGCAGTGTAAATTCTCCCCTTTATGACTGTCGCCAACTGTTCTTAATAGCGTAGTCTTTTTCTAATGATTTTTTTGCATGAAATATCATAAGCCTGCATATGTAATCATAATATAAATACGCCGCTTATAATTTAAGAAGCAACAAAAAAAAAGAAATAAAAAAAAATGCAGTTAGTAAGAAATTAACATTAACGTTTGGAGGTGGCATATGTATAGCAGTGTTTTTTTATTGCGATGTATGGCAGAACGAGCATGCCATTCGCCTGATTGTAAGCGATATGACCGCACACGGACAGTAGAAAACCAAATAACACCATGAATTGCAAAGCATTGCTTGGCATTCCACTGCGCTCGCCATCCTGAGACATAAGATATTAAGACTCATTATGTCCAGTAGTTACTCTGGCTATAATGTCCTTCAAACAAGAACATAACAGTGCATGTACACTGATGTTTGGCGGAAGAAATAGTCATTGCGGTGGTACCTACCCAGGCGGCCTCTCACCTATGAGAGACATACCACCAGTCTAGCAGTGTAATATAAACGTATGATGATAGAAACACCAATAAATATTACGTAATGCCTTAGCTCAAAATAACAGCAAAAAATATTTATCGTACTAATATGCATCCAACATATTACAGTCGTATATTTTTTTATCAATTAATTAATTACTCATATTCATTAAAATACACGACAGAACACTACAAATAATATACTCGTGATGTGCATTATTGCGTATTCCCTATCCCAACATATTATAGGTATATTCATAAATATTCACTTACACGTATACGAGGGGTATTAAAATCAAATAATCCCCATTTATCATATTGTTAATCGAGTGCGACGGGTAATCTGGGCTGGCGCGGCATTAAACAACGATTTCAACTCAGGTATTATAATTAATCTTCTCCATCGCCCCGGACGCAACCCGCTCCAAGTTTTAGCACAGGGACGGAGTGAGGCCAAGGCTGTGGGGGACTAGAGCATCAGGTTTTTTTTTTCCCCTGTGTTTTCTCATTTTGGTGTGTGATTAGAATCGCTGCTGAGTGTTGTGCTTGAGCATGTGGGGTGAATTAACCGACAAAGGGTCAGGGTCTCGCTATTTGATACGACAACCCCGAGCATCAGGTTTATGTAGGTTGTATTTTAGTAGGATTCTTTGTCATTCATGTAACTTACATGATCAATCAGAGTAGTTGCCAACTTATTAGGCTTAGGAATATACTATTTTATACTTATACTATTTTATAATGAAAATTTTTCATTACGTGTTACTCTAGGTAACCACTTAAAGTCAGCGTTGCGCTGTGGCTCGCGCCTCAGTGCAACATTATGCTGAGTGGTCACCGAAGTGTCTCAGCAATGCGACGCGCAAACTCCTTTTTTTTGTATGTTAACGTGTGTTTTGTATTGTGTGTCTAATAAATGTGTTGTTCTTTCTTGCATTCTTACAAACTTGCGTTACAACAAATATTGTTTTGGTGATATTATACCGTGGGTAAACTTTAGAACCGTATACAAATTAAAATTATTTTGGTGCGGTATCGCGTGTCATACGTAATTTAATGCCATAAATTTATAAATTATTGACCCCCAATCCAAGAACCAAATCTACCTCTGAGTGTAATATTTTAATTGTGCCAACATAATTATAGCTGTCATTGGTGCGAATATCAGGCTTACTGATCGGTAATAAGGTCTATTATTACAGTGAACATAGAGTATACTGCAGATCGGACAGCGCTAAGACAAGGTAACGAGCTGGTATTAATCCGTCAGATTTTGATTAGATTCAATGGCACGGAGTGATGTATTCGCTAAGGTGTCATACTGGGGATGCGCAGTTATTGATTTTATCGATGATTTTGATTTATTATTGTCAGTATACTAAGTATAATAACTTGAATTACAGTAAAATTAGGATTGAAAGAAGTTAGGTCATGTTCATCGTTGAAATAATTGTTGTATATTTAAGTAAGTATTGTAAATTTTTCTTAGATTTCGTCGTTATATTTTCATTTATTGAAATAACTTGCTTAAAATGAAATAAAAGATAGGAAAGGCAATAATATTTATTTTGCGTATAGATGTTGCGGGGTATCCCTACTCCATAGTTAATATACGATACAAACTAAATGCCTGTCTTGGTGTACAGGCACAGCCACATGTATGTAAAATAAAAATTGGGAGCATTTACTTTTTTTAAACCAATAAACAAAGAGCATCAATATCACATTCCTGCAGGAGTACAAAACAATATAACTTCATCGATATAAGTCAGTCTCTAGTCTGCAGGGTGTCGGAGTGCGTGCCTCGGCAATCGTCCGGCATCTTACCGTGAGGTGCGCCGCCCGCACCTACCCTCATATCTTACTCGAGGAAAATATCGGTTTGCTTAAGTAAAACATGCTTTTAACCTTTAATGCACTGTGTTGTTTAACAGATTCTGTTGCTGATAGTAATAAAGGACATTCGTGTGGGTTAGAATAGCAGCCATACACGATGATAGAAAGCCCATCATAGCCTCCATGGCGCAGTTGGTTAGGCGCCGGATATGAAACGAGAGGCCGCGGGTTGGATCCCCGCACCGAAACAAATATTAGTGTGATCCACACGTATTTGTTTCGAGTCTGGGTGTTTGTGAGACCGAAAAGTCTCGTTTCTGATACCCACGACACAAGACTCGATGTTAGTGTGGGGTCAGGACTACGTATGTGACTGTTGGGTGTATCTATTTAGTTATTTATAGCAATACAAAATAAAAATCAACAAAAAAATATTTGTATGTATTAAAATGCACTCATGATTTGTCAAAGTGACAATCAACGAACCCTGCCCACATCAATGAAAGAAAGACGTAACAACATTGTGATTTGTGTAAATATATAAAATATTGTCCCAAATACAAAATAATAAACGAGTGAAAATTTTCCCATTACGAGTGCAAAATGTGTCCATCAATAAAATGTTAATCAACAATGAAGCCTTTGGACGTCAAAGTTTCACGATTCACGTAATCGGCTCAGTCGGGTGGCCACGTGGTTGGGAATAAGACAGATTGTACCATATTTTTATGTTATACTCGTAGGCACCTTTCGAATAAATTAACTTTTAAAAGATGGGTATCAGAATGTGACTAATTCGTAGTTTGAGAAGAAATTTTTAACGATGTAGTTATAAAATAAAATAAAAAACAATTTATTGCTTCAATTGAATTACAAAATGAATTATATAACTAATAATAATGCCAGTAGAGCAAAAGGAAGTGACTCAGCTTATGCTGATCGGCAACACGGTACCGAACAGCGCTGATTTTCAGTCACCCCTATCTCCCTATGGTGTTATACGGGGGTCGGACAACACCGGTTCGCTTGATGACAAAATAAAACCTCTAATACAAAAATTTGCTTCAGAAAAAACGTAGCATTAAGAATTAAGAAAGTCTATCACAAAGAAAAAAAAAACAATGTAACACTAATAAACTATATAAACAGAGTATAAAAGTAACGTCAACATAACAGGCAATAACAAGAGAAGAAAAAAAAATCAACAACACAAGGACATATTTATGGAAATCTAGTATGTGTTTGTATATGTGTATGCGTGAGTGTGAATGTTCGTGTGTTATGTGCATGTGTATGTTTATGTTTATGTTTTTCGATCTTAGTGTGTGGTCAGGACTATGTATATGACTGTTGTATTTATTTATTTATTTATTTTTTTATATAATTTGAGAATCTCTACCATGTCAAAACATAGATACTTAAAGAAATTATCTCGAAGTGTTGAATGGTTTTATAGTCGTTCCATGTCTTGTCTTTGCTTTTGCATGTTGCTGGTGGTAGGATCGCATACGCCTACAGTAAATTGCAGTTAAGAATCGGCCACGGTATCGTAAGTATGTACAATATTAGGTTTAATCTGTCTCTGATTACAATTGAATTGATCTCCGATAGGTTACCATTTCACTTCGGTGGACACTTTATCTGAATTGCACTGCATATACCATGAAGTGTATTATAGTCGCCGTGTCATGCTAGTATGAAACATTTTTGTTGGGTAAATGTCTTGCTTACCCGTTTCTTTGTAATATCAAAAGAAAAATGTCCCTTTGTTTCTGTTTTCATGGTGTCCCCACCACTCAGAGCCTTGGCAGGTGGAGTCTGCAGCGCGTTTTAATTTTCGACTAATTTCAGCACAACGATGCCAAAGCGGATTGAAAAGTTGGTAATTATGAGGGCCAAAGTTGAACGGACCGCTCGCTGCGAATCTGCTCCATTCGCTTATAGACAGGTAGAGTGGGTTGTAGGAGTTTATATGTCAACAAGCATTAATATTTTGATTATAAAACTGTAAATTTATATGATTTTATTGTGAATTTTGAATAAAATAATAAACTATTTTCCTTTATTGATTGTGGTAATAGAACAAAACCCGATTAGGAAAATAACTTTTATAATTTTTTTTTTTAGATCAATAAATTGAAAAAAAACAAAGACATAGATGGCAGCATGTGGGAGCTGAGAACCGTGAAGTCCTCAGTTTGAATTAGCTAGTTCAGGTTGAGTGTTCTTGATGTGAAAAGGAGCGTAATATATCTGACACTAGTGACTCTGCTGTACTTAAATCTAGTCGAAATTTCCTTTACCCAGGGTTTTACATTTTACATACATATACAGGGTGTCCCGAAACTCAACGTCAAGCGGGTACTAGTTGAAGTACCAGTCTATACCGGCTCCAATAAAAATAAGAAAAAAAATCTACAACACATGGTTCAAGCCCAACTGTCATATTTCTGAAATTGACGAAAATCGACACCTTATACCATACCTTTAGGTACTATCACCACAATTTTCAGTCATTTGACGGTATTTTTTTTGCTACGCAACGCTTAATAACCACGCTATTATAATAATTACTAGTCACTTACCAAATGTCTTAGTTTCTATTAAAAAAAAAAAAACATTTTAATAGAAGCATAGATTTACAAAAAAAGTTTGCCTAACTTTGAAACTTCCTTTCGAAAAAAAAATGTACTACACTACCCAAAGCAAGTGGTTTTAAAAGATGGCCTATTTAGTCCAGATTTCAAAATCGTACAACACTTGCCACTTTAACACAGTCAATAATTTTTATTTTTTATTTTTTTACGAATGGTCGTAATTTTTATCACTTATCACGATAACTACTAATCGTATTTCGGCATTATGAACGTGTGAGAAGATATCTAATGTGTTAGAGTGAGAAAGATAGTGACGCAAAAGTGACAAGAGGTGACCACTTAAGAGTGAGCGAGATGGATAGTGACGCCAAAACAATAATTATTGCTGGTGAGATGTAATGAAATGAAACGAAATAAATTATTGGAATAATTTTATTATAACTACAGCAAATGTTCAAATTGTCGACCTTCGGCTCTAACACAAGCCCTACAGCGTCTCAAAAAAGATCGCCTTATTAATCTTGCGTAATTATTTAAATTAATCTCGTTTGCCGCTTGAGTGATTCTTTGCCGAAGTTCAGTCATGTTTTCAACACTTGCACGTACTGAAATGCTTGGATCAGACTGCACTTCATTTAAAACGACGTCATTATCGTCTCTTCGAGGTCTCCCGCCAGACGTACGAGCACTGGGCAACCGTCCTTCTGAATATCCCATGTGTACGTTTATAAACACTTGGTGATCTGGATGACGCGCTGCATTTGGATATCTCTCACGATATAATCTGGCTGCCGCGGAACCGTTCCTATGGCACTCGCCGTAGATGAGATGCATATTAGCATATTCCTCCGATGTGTACAAATCCGGCATGTTGAATGTCACAATTCACAGAGCACAAATCAAGTCCAGGAAAACAAAGCCAAAGTCGTAAATTGAATGAAATATCGAGTCCAGGTTAACAAAAGCCGATGTCGTTAGTTCGAATGTTACACGAATACGGGAAGATGCGCAGTATACGGAACAACGAAGCGAACTGAGAAGCGGACTGTGAAGCGAACTGAACAACAACAAAAACAATATAAAATTGTTGGCTTCACTATCCATCTCGCTCACTCTTAAGTGGTCACCTCTTGTCACTTTTGCGTCACTATCTTTCTCACTCTAACACATTAGATATCTTCTCACACGTTCATAATGCCGAAATACGATTAGTAGTTATCGTGATAAGTGATAAAAATTACGACCATTCGTAAAAAAATAAAAAATAAAAATTATTGACTGTGTTAAAGTGGCAAGTGTTGTACGATTTTGAAATCTGGACTAAATAGGCCATCTTTTAAAACCACTTGCTTTGGGTAGTGTAGTACATTTTTTTTTCGAAAGGATGTTTCAAAGTTAGGCAAACTTTTTTTGTAAATCTATGCTTCTATTAAAATGTTTTTTTTTTTAATAGAAACTAAGACATTTGGTAAGTGACTAGTAATTATTATAATAGCGTGGTTATTAAGCGTTGCGTAGCAAAAAAAAATACCGTCAAATGACTGAAAATTGTGATGATAGTACCTAAAGGTATGGTATAAGGTGTCGATTTTCGTCAATTTCAGAAATATGACAGTTGGGCTTGAACCATGTGTTGTAGATTTTTTTTCTTATTTTTATTGGAGCCGGTATAGACTGGTACTTCAACTAGTACCCGCTTGACGTTGAGTTTCGGGACACCCTGTATACATACATAAACTCACGCCTTACATTCTACTATAATATCAAATCCAAATTCAAAAGTAGGTAGGTACGTAATGATATTCCAATAGATAACCCTACTAGCAGTTATATTATAAATGAAATAATTCCATTACCATAGCAATTAGCTTTTAGTAACTACCCAGTAACTCTCTAACCAAAGAAAATCCAAGGAGAAACAAGTAACAACACAATTACGATGACATCCCCTGTATTAACCTCGGAGGTACGCCGCACCCTGTGATCACGCAAATTACAGACTGTTGATTATTACCCTGCCTCAGATACCCTTATTATCCGCACCTTGTCATCCCGGCTCCTGTAATTTGACTCTATCAATTTGCAGCAATGTTGCTTAGAGGGAATCGGTGTTTGAGAAAAAACATATTTGTTGACAAAGGACTGACTGTCTGGATAGGTAATATGGAGCTATTGCTTTGTATATTTCAGTTGCTGCGTAAGAATAGGGAAGGTACTTGTGAAAAGTATATTGTACTCATTGCAGCTAGTTATTAAAAGCCTAAATATTGCACTAACAGAAAGCTTTATTTATGAGATTTTCTTTATTGATGTAGATTTTTGATGTGGATTTTTCAATGCAATAATTATCATAATATCGAATTAATTCAGCCGAAGTAGTCGTTAGCCGCAACATGTCCTCTACTGAATATGCTCTGTTGCTTTTTCACAGATTTCCACAACGACCTGTCAGATGAGACTTGCAACCAAAAACTAGCTACCACGTATTCTAGATCATTTGTCTACTTTCTCAATACACATAACATCGTATTAATGCAATATGTAAACAAAAGTCATAGCACTAAACCTTAATATGTTGTACCTTTACTGCGTGTATTTCCAACCTGTTCTCTCCCCCACTTCCCGAGGGAATACTAACTGTAAACTGTACCCGGTTATGTTAACGTGTACTTTGTTAGTACATCTGCCATCCCTTCAAACGTACCGCAGGGGTTTCAAGGTTTTAAGGGCTCTCTTTGTGCTTTAACACGACTCTTAAGTGTGCGATTTTGTTTACTAAATAAATGGTGGAATACAACTACCTGTACTCAAGTAATTTCATATACAAAAATAAACAAAACCAGGAGAATGCGAGTTTTGTATATATGTTATGTACATACTGAGACAAGAGAATGATAAATAAAAATCTTTGAAATTAAACATTTAAGTGGTCCTCAACAGCCTACACCCACAAACATGATTCACGGAGATAAAATTCTTTACTTGACCTTATTTTACACATCAAATGCAGTTATTGTATTTATTTTGTACGTATACGGTGCAGCAAGCATTTAACTGTCTTTTACATCTTACCCTTGACCCTTTGACAAAGGAATCCTACCTCAAAACAATGCGTCTATAAGTACACTGTTACTATAGAAATAACTGCCATAAAACACATTACCAGTTCAAGTCGAACTACATATTCACGTGGTCCCTATTCCAAAGCTATATTCAAAGGCAATGAAATAGCTATGAGCACTCGAATCTCCCTCTAAAAATAAAGTATAGTGGCGTAAGTTGTCCGCTTGGCCCATATATTTAGCTGGATCGACCCTAACGCTCCACAATGGGTGTTGAGCACCTGTCGTTCTCAACCCGTTTGCAAAACGCTGACTACTCATCGACTGCACTTACGTTTTCAACGATATGCCAATGTTGGGAGTGGAGTCGATGTCGATGTTTTTTTTTATAACTACGTTATGCACAGTCTAGTTGTGGCTTGTGAGCGAACCGGATCAACAAAATTTACAGGTTTTCAAAGTAGGTAATGTGTGTATTCGTAATTAATTGTTGTTTACTGATGCGATGACGAAACAAACTTGAGAGTATTCCTCAATAATTTTAAAGATTCAATATCCGTCCAACTGTAAAAAAATGTAAAAATATTTCTCTTTCAAGCGTAATACCTAGTCATAGTGGTTAACCTATTACGATGCCGACAACAAATTAATTGTCGCAAAAAATAATATCAGCTTTTCCAATTCCGCACAAAGTGGTCTGCCTGCCCTAACAATCTAAAACAAGAGCTCACGATTCACAAGCCATAAACGCTACCACTACACCAATAAATTAAAACTCAAATAAAACGCTGTCATATACTATTAAATAAACAGTAAAAGTAAACAAAACTATCGATAATGACCCCGCCCTGGCACATAACGACTCAAGCAGCGCACCTCGCGAAGTGGTCGTTTGACCTGAAACGTCGATACATCGACTATCGAGCACGCGCCGCCACTCTACCACCTTTTAGCGGCGCAACACTAGTTCTAGTGCAGTTTACTGGGTCACTGGGGGAATGATGTAGGTCTTTGATACTGTATACCTACAGTAATTATGTTTTTATATACTTTTTTCAGATATTTTAAGTTATTTTTCAGAAAATATGAACATTGATAAATCTTTTCATGTGGCACAGGATAAAAATGTATTTAGAGTTTAGAAACTGTTGAGATTCAATATAATCCAATTTCTTTGAATTTAAATACTATAAAAACCAATTGAAAGTACATATATTTAACAAAGATTGTTGTTCTTCGATTTTCCCCTACGCACCACTTTCCTCTGTAATACTTATCGAATTCCAGACTTTTCGATATTCATGGGCAATGATAACGTCCCGTCAGGTGATTCGCTTGCTCGACCATAACAAATTGAAACTCAAATTACATACTTAATGAATCATAATGACCCACTAAATGCATCCAAAGTTGTATTCGAGGCCAGCGCATCACGGTTCACACGGTACACTACAAACATCAAATACAAGGTAACAAAACGGCAATTTCATTGAATTTACGTGCAAAATGTCATCGACCCATCGTTTGAACAAAAAAATTAGCGGAGACGTTCAGAAATGGCTTGCAGTTAGCCTCATGACCTGCTAGGAATTCAATAACTATGCAATTACTGTGCCGAAAGGTTATTTACGCGTCACGTAATGAAACTGCACAGTATGTTAACTTGCAATACATTACAGTTATTTGTAGTTACTGTAAAAATTAAGCTTGGGAATTTTGACAAATAGGTGTAATAAAAATTTTAATAAACTTGTATTGATTAGGATGCCTTTTTGCTGAAATATTGAGTGTCTGCCGTTCAGCAGCCATTTATCTGTGTAGTCTCAAGGTTGCATATACTTAAGAAAATCTGTAAATGTGACTATTTTTTATAATTGCCGTTTATGCTACTTGATAATGTATATTAATAACGTCAACCCAGCAAAAAAATACATTTTTATTAAACCTATCTGCAATGCTTATTACATTACGTATGTAAATATGCAGTATTGAATGTTAATTAAAACAAACATACCGTTACCAAAGCGGGTAAGAATGTCCGTTTTTAGTGAAGACGGTCAGCGGTCGACCTTGGCAACCTGTATAAGGTTAATATCTCAACTGCCACACTGTCCATATCATTCTCTTGCATACCACACAAACAATAAAACAACAATGTTTGTTGAAAATTTATTCGTGATATCGAAGTAGTAAAATAAAAACTCTACTCTCAACACTCTACGTGATTAAACTCTACGTGCCCTTGCGTCAATACGGAAATATTAAGGCACGATACCTTATTATATGACATACAAAACCATACAAAACTATCGATACACCCACCTTAGTTTATCGATGTCGATAGAACGCTTAATTACAAAATTCATTCTTATTTAATTATTGTGTATTGGTCGTGAGGAGATTGATTCATTGCATTTTATATTTAGTTTAATTTTTCACTTGATACAAAATTACATTTTATTGTTGACTATCAAGTCTTGTATAAAAGATCAGCGACTGATGATGGGTAATGCAGTGTTAAACAAACAGTGTAACTACCGATCGACATATTCAGGTCGGCCTGCTGAAAATCGGATGTACAGAAGCTGTTTGAACGAAACAAACTAGCCAATTATTTTCACAAATTTTTATGTTCGATTAATAGTGAATGTATGAACCAATCCCCAACAACGTATCGATTACCTCAACTATCGACATCGACAAACTATCGACATTTCGAGATTCTTATCCATAAACACAGGCAGTAACATCGCCGCCATTTTCAGTGGAACTGTGGCACCAAACGATACATATTTCTTTTAGAAAAGAAATCGTAATACTGGATACAATTGGCCCATTATGTCACAGTGGTTAGAAAACTTAAAAAATAATACATTCCAAATTAAATACATAAATATTTTTCACCGGCCGTGTGTACATAAGCCTATGATCACATCATCGGTTTAAGTAACAAAAGATCTCTTTTGGACGGAAAAAATAAAAAGACAACTTAATACCGCAAAACTAATTTAAATATGGGCAGTCTAAATAAACTAATTATATTTTTAATAAAATTCATACATCTATAAACACTAGGGGATCTTAAAGCAAAACTTAAAAGCTAATTTGTGGCGATATTATCAGATCAAGTCCATGCTAAATATATGATTAATAATTATATATTTATATTAAAACAAAGGACTAACAAACGTGTCTTTTTTAACTGACGAGATCTCTCTGGTCTACATCTGCCCTCGTGGTGAACAAGTAATATATTATTTATGTTTGTTTGTGGAAGTTATTTGCTGCATGGTCCTTCCTAATTAGTTTAAAGCTGGACTGAATTTGATAATATCGATATAATATCCATGTCAAAAAAAATCACTTCACTTAAATCTAAGGAAACTGCACAAATAAATTTTACAAAATAATATAAATCCTTGGTCGAACACACAAAAATATCGATAAGTAGAGATGGAGTAGCACAAGCTGTCGATAATCGCTCTCGATTACTTTAATGATTAAACTATGTTACTCGTGACAAAAATATTTTATTTATACCTGTGGTAATTATTTATTTTAAATTACAAAGGCGTATGAGGAATATATGTTGTCGACGTCTGAACTCGCTAAAACTATTTATTGTATGTTACTTTTATTATCTACATTGGTATTTGCGAATATACTATGTACAAAGTATATTATTTCATTGAATGGGTTGCAACCTTTTCAACGATATATACCAGTACTTTTCAACGATATATAGCGGAATCTCCGATATGAAATTGACATCATAATTTATCATTAATAACATATTGAAATCTCTTTTAAATCTTAAATCATCAATGAAGAATTTCATATTAATCTTGAGATGACTGAATGAATAATCATACGCCAGAGATTCGAAAAGAGAAAATGCTCAAGCATGAATTACTATCGATGCCATGCTAAGCGCGAATTTTTTTAGTTTTTTGTATGAGCAGCGCAAAATCTTTGTACATCCTTCTGGAAATATACAGAATTTCATAATTGTATAGAAAAATATGACATAAGTACCAAAAACCTTTTAGGGGCTCACCCGATATTAAGTGATCACCCTTAACACCTACAATACTAGAGGATTGTAGGACTGTCGCAATGTTTTTTCCGCGTAAAAATGTGCGAAGTATGCCCAAATCGACGCGCCCATTTTCATACGCACATTGGATAATAATAGAGTTGTAATGGCGTAAAATTGCGAATTGAAATAAATCGCGTGTAATTCACGAAATTTTCCTTACACGGTCATAAAAAGAAATATATAAGGAAATAGTTTGTAAATTTCAAAAATTCAATGTGCGTGCTTGATGCTGATGTAATATCACACAAGCCTTGAGTCTAAATTACTCTAAACAAAATGCATTGGTTCGCCAGTCTTTTTTCAAAGAATTAAGCTGAGATTAAAGATTTATAGAATTAAAGATATCA
Organism: Deilephila elpenor; assembly: GCA_949752805.1. NCBI lineage: Eukaryota > Metazoa > Arthropoda > Insecta > Lepidoptera > Sphingidae > Deilephila > Deilephila elpenor. Next base: position 1,064,113 of record OX457102.1, read on the forward strand.
GCGAGATTCTAGATGAGAAAGCAGCCGTATGGCACTTCGCGGGAGAGAGAGCTTATAATACTTGGAATATTGTGTGGTGATTTTAATGGATAATTTTCTACACTTGCCATACTTTTAATTATATCATGAAGTGTAACATTTTTTGCGATTTTCAATATAGTTATTAATCATATACGGCTGATCAAATGTTTTGTTGTATTTGTATCAGCCCATATACCTCCCACTGCAGGGCACAGGCCTACTCTGCGATCAAGAGTACGATTGTGAGAGTACAAATACCCCCTCTCAATGTTTTATATAAAGTTGGCTAACATAACATTGAATAAATTATGTACATGGTATTTATTAATTTGTGTTTTAAGCTGCGCTGCGAAAGTTTAAAAAGAGTGCCAGTGATGTGAAGTTATTGTTGAAATTGATAATATTGTACATTTGAGTACAGCTTGTTATTAAATAAATTATGTACATAATATTGAGGATAAGACTTAATTGCTCTCATATTTATGTAGAGAACAAATGTGCCTTTTAAAGGGTAATATTGTCAGATCCAAAGAACATTATATTACAATTCATTTGTATTTGGAATGCAAATATCACATGGCACTATATTGATTGATTTTTAGTCTTTTACATTCTAAAATAACAAATCAACTGCTCTTGTAATATTTGAGATACCATTTTGTTCTGAAGACTCCTCGATATTATAGATATTGAAATGGCAGAGGTATTATTTGTTATTATGTATGATTTTAGGCGGTGTTATAAAAATATAATAGGGATATAAAATTTACACAGTGCTGTTGTAATTATTGCAGTAGTTGTAACACGTTTTGTTTAGCTGTTGCAGATGTAGTTGCATGTATAATTGCAGGTATTGTTACACATGTACTATCTGTAAGTACTGTTGTTACATGTATTATTTCATGTGTTATAGGTGTTGTTGCACATGTTACAGGTAATGTTACACGTATTGTTAGAAAATTAGTTTGCAAATATTGTTACAGGTGCTACATGTATTGTTGCAGATGTTCTTTACGTGCTACATGTGTTGCAGGTTTTGTTGCAGGTATTGTTTCAAGTACAGTAAGGATGTTGACATTGTTGCAGGTGTGTAGGCGGCTATATGAAGAACTCCCTGCGCTTGGTGACGCGCGGGCCGGTGGTGGCGGCGAGCGCGGCGGCGTCGGGGTCGGCCGCGCCGTCCGCGCCGCGCTCCTCCTGCGGAACCACACATAGCTCATTGTTACTACACTCTTGGTTCATACTACGCGTATCTATATAAACTGGCATATTAGGCTGCGTTTCTATTGAGGCGTAGTCTACCAGAGAAGCGTCGATTAAGTATTGCTTAATCACAAAAGTCCATCTATTGAGCAATAGATGTCTCATATGATTTGTGGATGCCTGCACATCTCCACTGCAGTGGAAAAACGAGCTTATATATTAGAACCTCCAAACAAAAACTAACAGGTGTCATTAAATTAAACACACTGAGACTGCATTTTAAACTTTCTATATATTTTAGCGATAATTTACCTGTGTCAGATATTCTCCTTTATGTCGTGACAATGCTCTCACTAAGACGATCGCCACGATTATCAGCATCAAGAATATAAACGCCAGCACAGCTGAAAGAAAAACATTTCGATTAATCTACATAAAACAATATAAACTGCGCTCTACATAAAATTTAATACTAACAAGGTCCTTGATGCAGTATAAAAGTAGCAGGCTAAGGAGTGGGAAGTGGTATTATCAATTCCCTCGACAGGAACATATGTTTGTATATTGATTATTGGCTATTTGCGCGTTTGGTTATGGTATCGAAAAAAATCTCGTATTCTTAAATATTGTATTTCTGGCTCAATACAAGTTTTATTGTATATTTATTATCTTTGCATTTATTAATATTATTAGTATCCTATAGCAGGTATGCATAAACTTCGGGTAGCAATTGGGGTGTTGACAAAGATGTGAATCATTGTTGCAGCGCGAATCAAAATTAATCACTTTAGATTATGAATTTATAAACGTAACGGGAGGTTAATAGGCTTATATATAAAGATGTAAATATGTAAAAGATACGTACTCCCGAGTATAGCCTCGTCGGTCTTGTGGTAGTCGAGTTCCCCCTGCAGGTCCACGGGCGGCGGCGGCCGCGTCTCCACGGGCTCGGGCGGGTGCGTCACCGGCTCCACGCCGCAGAAGTCCTCGCTCAGGATACCGCCTGCACACATGTCAATCGATATACTAGCTCATTTACTCTGCCTAAATCATACGGACACCAAATTATCCCAGGAGCATCAGTTTAGAGCATTAACACAATGTAGGTAACAGAAACACAGAAATCTATTGACATAAGTCCGAAATCAGGTATTTAATTTCACATTAAAAAAAAAACAAGCTGATTCTCTTAGCTCAAGACAAGAAGAGTATATTTGAGTATATCCGGTCGACTATAGCTTAGCCTTTCTCAATCGAACTCTGTTTTGAAAGCATCTCGTGGCCAGCAGTGGGTAATTACTGATTAAAGTCGGGTAGAGTATTTATACATATAACCCTACCTCCCAAGCTCCTGACATTAGGCGGCGGATCCTGCTGGAACAGTAGTTTCAGAGGATAGATGTCGTCGAACTCCACTCTACTGACGCAGCCCACAAACCCTTCGCCCATGGACTCGTTGCGGCCGATGTACATGTACTGGATGTTGTTGAACTGTGCGTCCGCTGACTCCTTCACGTTGAAATTGTACTCTTGGGTCTCGAAGCTGTCCACCTGGTTATATACAATATAATTATAATACAAATTATATTAGCACGGTGACTGCGGCGCACACACACGTTGTGTTAGCGAGTGTGCAGCTATCACGTTTGGCATGTCTAATCCTTATGAGAACATAATTCATTTTCTTTGTGATACAATCAGTGATCTTATTGCATTATGTGATGTGTGCCAGATAACCATCAGATCATCATTATCTAGTCGGTAATTCACTGTACCTAAAGCGGTGTACCAGGGTACGATAATAGTCTTGCCAAGGCAATACTATTAATATTATCGTACCCTGCTCTGAATTTAACTGTGCTGCAACCTCTGTATAATTACTGTATTGTAAAGCAACGCTAGAGTTTCTTGCCCGTTCTTCCGTAGTGGAAAAAAGTGAGTGAATCTAAATAATGTATCACATTTCATGGGTTCAATAAATATTTTCATTTCATTTCATTTCAATATGAAACAAGGAAATTACACAAACTCGTGATTTTTACTTATTACAATAACATACCTGTAAAACCATTGTAGCGCCGCTGTTCTTCCTGGACAGCCTCACGTCGTGGTACTGTCCTAAAGCGAAGTGCTTCCCTTGGAACACGATCTCTTGCCTCTCAAAGCCGAAGTCAAACACCACTCGGAGATGACCTGTACACAATATGATAAATTATTATAATATTGATTGCACAGATATCCGTTAGTAAATAAGAGGCCTGTACCCAGAGCGATCTGTTAGTCTTCATCCAAATGTTAAACTGCCTTTTTAGTAAAAAGCCTCATAGTCCGGCACGCTTACGGATATTACATCCTGGGTGGATTTCTGAAGAATCCTTCGCCAGCTAAGCCCTGAGGTTACCACAACATAGTTGAAGTTAAGCCCACCTTATGACAAACAGGCCTTGCTACTCCAAATCCTATCCTTTCTCTTTAATGTTTTCAAAAATTGAAACTATTCTAGATACTCTGGCTTTTAAGATTGTTCATGGCTAGTACTGGCAGTAATCATTGTCTATTGAAAAAACTGTTCATTTGCCTCTTCCAGTAGGCTATAAAAATGTAACATTCTACTAGTAGGTCTGCCATAGGTGAGAGGCCGCCTGGGTAGTTACCAACGCAATGTCTATTTCTCCCGCCAAACAGCAGTGTAAATGCTCTGTTGTATTCCGGTTTGAAGGACATTGTAGGTAAACTACTGGACATATTGAGACTTAACATCTTATGTGTCAGGACGGCGAGCGCAGGGCAATGCCAAGCATTGCTTTGTATTTCATGGTGTTTGGTTTTTCTTCTGTCCATGAGCGGTCGTATCGCATACAAACAGGCGAACGGCATGCTCCTCTCGCCATTCACCGCAATAAAAAAACATTATATCAGATAACATTTAGGATTCTTACCTGAATTAGACACCATGAGCGTCAGATACTCTCCGGATATGTTAGAGTAGAATCCGAGCAGGAATCCCTTGGGGTTGGTGGTGGTGAAGCCCACGCGAATCTTTTCGTTAATGGTGGAACGCCACGAGCCCAGGAAGTCGTACTTTATTAACGAGTTCGGTCGGAGGTTCACACCGATTTCTATTAACAGAAAAAACATGCATTAATGACATTGAACACCTTGAACAGAATTTTCAAAAGATAATCTTGGGCGTCATGTTGTTGGAATCACAAAGAACATTACAATAACTTGATATGTTAAACGATCATGATGATAGGAGACGCTAGTAGCGTTTGTGATGGAAAGTGGGCACTGGTACGTATTGACATTGGCATCACAAGGAGCACTTTCAAGTTGTGACCAACCATAAAATATACATACATAAACTCACGCCTTTTTTCCCAGAAGGGGTAGGCAGAGGTGCTACAAGGACACATTGCGCCTTGTATGTTCCGTCCCACGATGTGATAGGGGGCGAGCCTATCGTCATATCAGGCACAAATTCCTGATTTCGGGCTGATAACGAATAGAAAAATCCAATTTGACCCAGGGTAGTCACTCATAAAATAATCAACTTTTAATAATATGTATCCATGTCAATATTATTATAATACATTAAATAGAACGTTTATCTCACCGTCAGCACAAATAGGTCCTTTGAATGCGGTCCACCTGCAGTCGCACGAGTAGGAGTCGTAGCCTTCGAGGCACGTGCCGTTGTTGAGGCACGGAGACGACATGCACTTGCCCACGCAGCCCTCCGATATGCCGTACATACCTGGGGAGAAATAAGTTGTAAACAATCGTGTCAGTTCATAAAGATTATCTAGTGTATAATTAATTAACATTTTGACACGTTTACTGATGCGCATATACGTTGATTAAAAATATTTTTCCGAGCTGAATGGATAGGTAGTTTGTTGTTCTGTCGCCATATTCATTTTCCATATTTTTTTTCATGGCATAGTTGATGTGTTATTTTTGATGAGATGGAGGACTTTGCAAATATTTTAAAATCAATGAGTGGTTTTGAATTGCGTTAAGGTAATATGAAATTTGGCTTAGTATTAAAATTAAAATAGCATAATCGTTACATGAGCGATTTTAAAGAATTTCTACGGTATGTAACTCCGTCAACCCGCACTAGGCCAGCGTGGTGGACTATATGGCCTAACCACTCTCAATCGATTCTCTCGATTGTAGAGTAGGCCCGTGCCCAGCAGTGGGACGTATATGGGCTGATATAGAATCGTTACATGGACTTCCAGAGTATCGTGATCTATCTGCATTTGAATAGGTATTGATAATAATTATGATGTTTAATAAATATTGAAATGAAATAAAGTTGTATTGTATTTGTTGGTGTAGGTGTGCGTACCTCTGCGCGCGTAGGCCCGCAGGTCGACGGGTCGTCCGTTGAGCAGCAGCGCGCGCACGCAGCCCACGAACCCGTCGGCGCGGTCGAGCGCGGCGCCCAGCGCCAGCCCCGTGCTGAGGTACAGCGCGCGCGCGCCGCCGCGGGCCGAGCGGATCTCGTTCTTCAGCGCGCCGTCCACCACCACGCGCGCCTCCTTCCTGCAACGCACGCGGTACTACTCACTGCACTACAAACTAACTCTTCACTGTAGAGGAGGCCCACGCCCTATAGTGGGACGTATATACATGGGCCGATAATGAAATAAATATAAGCCCTATCATATACCCAAACTACTATTTAGAAACTTTTCACATAATCACGTTAGTGACAGTGCCCAGTCGAATCAAATCTATACAACTTTCCAAACTATCCCTATGTTCCTCTTACCCTAGGCCCTCTTGATAAATGAAAGGCTTATATGACACATACCAACATTAGTTTAAATTGAAATATGCAGATAAAAATGAATTCATACCTATTCCTTTCAATAGAGACAGAGTGCCACTGGTTATCAGCCAAGCGGTTGCTGGTCTCCACCGAGACTCCTAGAGGAGTGTCGCCCACTTGGAACTGGAACTGCAGCTGATCGCCTCCGATGATGGATAATTTTATGTAATCTTGAGGACCCTGCAAACATATTATTACTATTAAACTACACACAATATTATTATTTAGAAGCCTGTGAAACTATGTTACTTTTCATTTCACTGGCAAGATATAGTGAATCCACCTGATGGTATTTATTTCCGGGCGGATACAAATGTTCGTTTTCTACATCCTCAAAATTTTGAAAAACTCCTTACAATTGAGGTACTCCATACCTTTGAATGCAAAAGCACAGCGTTTTCCTTAGTCGTCTTGAACTCGAAGTAGATATCGCCACTGTGGCCGAGATCGAACATGGGAAGCACGATTACTGAGTCGGAAATGCGGAACGTGATCGCATTACTGAACAAATCTGTAAGAAAGAACAAACTGATTAGTGTAATTTATAGAGAAAGCATGAGTTGCATTAATTTAAAAACAGTTTTTGAAGCCTGACTAAAAAACCTTGATCTATATGCATGCCAATATGCGTGTATATTATAGGCGTATGTATAGTCCAGACATGTAGTAAAAGAAAAGTCGTAGTCGCGACTTGCGAAGTGTCAATTATTCTTATTATTCTTACCTATATTTAATCAACTTCATGTGGCACATTCAGAATGGATAACTGCTTGCAATCATTTCTTCATTTCATTCTCAACAACAAACTACTTCAATTTCATTCATCACAAAGACCAGCATTTGTATGGCGTATGTTGAGATAAAAACTTGTCTTACCATCTCCCTCGCACAACAGCGGTCCCAGTGTATACCGTCCCTCTTTCTCGTCGAGATGGCTGCCCGTGTCGCCGAACCTTAGCTGCTTCACTGGAAGGAACTCCTTCTCCGTGATCTCTCCGCCGTCCGATTGGAATTCTGTTAAAAATAAAATAAATGTCGAAAATTAATGTGAGAATTGGTGGTTATATAAATTGTGATAAGTTTATAAACACATTGTGTAGAGCAAAGGTGAAATAAAGACAGAATATAATATAGTGGCTAGTAAGAATGAAGTGTCACGTCATAGCAAATAAGGAGGGTAAGGCGTCAGGTTATGAGGTATTTAAACTGCTGTGACACAAACGGTTAAGAGATCAGCCGTTAAAAGAAAGCCTGAGTGATTGCTAATAGTTAAGAACTGAGTTTACTGAGAAAGAAAACTCTCAAAATTTTCGATTCCCATGACAAAACTTGGTTCTTACTGTCAGGTCAGGACTTCGCATGGGAATTTTATTAATAATTCCCTCTGATATGAAGATAATCAGAGATCAGTAAATAAGTGATTACCCTCTGGCCTAAGATGCGTATACTCAGCATCGCAGTTGCACCACTTGGTCTTGTCGAGGCACGAACCCAGGACTCCGCACTGACACATGCGCGAGCCGGGCGTGGCGCCCGCCCAGTAGTCCATGCGCTGCCCCGTGCGGGACACCCACCACGCGAACGGGTGGAAATTCGACTCCTCGCCTGGTAAAATAACAAATGTTTTTTTTAAATTCATTATAATTATTTTCTTGAACAACGATATGTGTTCATTTGTCTGTAGCAATTTATATTTCAAAGATCACGAGTTCTCTCCTTTCTTTTATTCTGGATCCTTCCACCGTAGTGTGAAGAAGCATCTCAACAGGCCGGCATAATTGTATTAAATTGCATGGGACCGCCGTCTGATGCCATTCACGGCATTTATGTCCTGTGCAGTCATTATGCCACACCATAACAAAAAATCCCGATACATACTGGGCGAGTTGAGCAGGCGGGAGTGCCTGCACATGTAGGTGAGATGCTGCATGCAGGAGTGCGAGCGGTTGAGCAGCGCCTCGAGCTGCAGGCGCGACGCGTCGTACGTGATGTCCTGGCGGAAGCTGCCCGGCTCCTGGTACCCGTCCACCTGCGTGCTTTGAGATGAAGAGTGCTGGACTGCTGTGATGATGCGACCATCCGCTGTGGACAAACAGAACTCATTCATATTCACAATTTAAAATAATGGCCCGTTAATAAGATACAAAGATCCCTAACAAAACCTATGTCAGTAGGTAGGGTATAGGAAGGGACCCAGCCTGATCACAATCCGCAGCGTGGCGGGCTGGAAGGGCAGGGACACTGACTGATCACTTTCGGCCTCACCCGGGTTATCGAAAGGGGAACTTAATAGCTTTTCTTCCTGGGCAAAAAAAAATCTCAGCCATATCTTCACACTGAAATGATTTCATATTTGAATGATATTTGTACAGTAATAAAGACGAGACTTTTACATTAATTCCGGGGAAGATGAGCGTCTAGTCGTAACCAACTTCAAATTTTATTTCAATAGAATAACCGATAATCCCCGAATTATCATAACAAGAGCTTCAAAGCTTTACCACCCTGTTTAAAAATATAATGATACTTACAGTAGAACTCGCACGTGACGGGGAAGGCGGGCAGCGGTCCGGATCCGTCCACGTCGATGTGGATCTCCGCGGAGCGCGACACCGCCTGCACGTTCTTGTACGCCTGGCACGATAGCGGGTGCACCGCTACGAGAAACACGCACATATTATATTCATTCATAATAGTCTATCAATGTGTCATCAAATCTTTTTTTCCACATTATTTATTAATACACACTATTTAAAAATAGACATCAAGTGGAAAATTAGGTATATTTAAACACTACTAATAAATTAATGCCTACAAATACGGAGGTTTCTTAGATTTAATGTTTAAAATAATCATACTAAGTATTTAAAGATGCATGTATTTTAAACAATGAAAATGAAACAAATAATTTAAAACTTATATTTTCATTAGGCTCCTAGTTTCATTTTGGAGAATAAATATGTGTAACAGTAGACCTTCTGTGGCTTAAGATGATATTAATCTATAACTTAGTAAAAATATGTAAACAAACTACTCACAAGTGTGGCAGACGGCGCCGGCGTATCCTGTTCCTTGGCAGTTGCATGTGAACTCCTCAGCTGTTTGCGTGCAGATACCTCCGTGCTCGCAAGGATTAGGGTTGCATCTACAACAATTAATTATTTCATCTGAGTTTTTATTGCATTCATCTGGCAAATGTTCACCCAAAGCTAAGTGAACTGTTCAGAGAGAAAAGGAAATATGCAGGAAAAGGAATTGGGCTTCTAGCAATCTCAATATGTCAAAGTTTCAAACTAGTTTTCTGTGCGACAATGATACTTTCCCAATCAAAGTAACTTATTCTTACGACTATTGACTACTTTTTTAAATTTATCATTTAAATATGCAATTGTTTGAACATTGAAAAAGTAAAATTTCGTGTAGTCAAAAATTATAGAAAAACTTAAACTTTAGAGTGACCAACTCGACCATTTTAATAACCCCTGTATACATTACCTGTCTATCATCTGGCAGGCATCGAACACGACCTCGTTGGGACAGCAATACTCCTCTTTCTTCCAGTCGGTGGGCAAACGGTAATTACCGTCCACCGCTATCTTGCGCATACACCCGATGAACCCGCGCGTCGGCGCCTTACCACCTATAACAAAGTATTTTTTATAGTTTTAACATTAACTAATGACTTGCACAACTCGTAGTACAAAATAAATCAAAATCGATCCAGAGATTAAAGTTATACCCGAACAATTAAGCATTATAGAGATGAATTGAGTAGTCGCTTTTTTTTTAAGTTCACAAAAATATTTTTAATACGTCTTTCACTAGATCTTTTGGATTGTTATTTAATTCTACTACCATTTCAGAATTTGTAACTGATGTAAGCAGCAAATCAATCTACAAATTCCCTTAGTAGCACCAACTGCTTTTGTTTTCATTTGCGTTTTCTTATATTCCCAAATGCCTTTACCTACCTTTTCATGTATCAGAAAACGACATGGGCTCGCCTTGCGGGGTCTCAGAGAAATACAGTAGGTTCTTTAACTTGCCAGGCACGTAGGACGACTATCCAGATAAATCAGACTTTTATAGGCTCCTGATCAAAATTATAACCTTGATAAACGTCTTGACCTCCCGTTTCGATGTCTTGATGAAGTATGAAGAGGGATATTGAGGTTTCAAGTCCGGTGCACAGGGGCTCTGCCCTACAAGAACTACTGTATGGATTTCTAACCAAAATGATTTCCCCACCTGCAATATAATAAGTGCTGCCAGTAAGGAACTTGAGTCTCTTGGAGGTGTGTACGGGTCTGCGGTCCAGCGCGATGGTGAGAGAGTCCACCGCCATGGTGAGCATCAGCGAGTGCCAGCGACCGTCGTTGAACTGCTCCAGGTAGTTATCCAGCTTCACTCGCGGGGAGCCCTGCGTCTCTAGCTCCACCTTCACCTTGCCCTCGTCCAGGTACACCTGGGGATCAGATATGTTTATATAGGTATTATTGATTTTATTGCCTAGGTGAAAGGCTCCCAAAGTGGCGCGGCGACACCCTGTACGAAAGAAACACGACAGAAAAGCAGTTGTTTAGCGGTAATCACGACTTTAAATTCCTTCTATCCTCTCCTAGCGCGGAGTTATGGCTGGTATGCATATAATCATTAAAATCAGCACCATTTGACGTCTTATTAAGAGAAGTATCGAATTTCTAGCAATGCGACAACATAGGTATACACAAATAATAGTGAAATGTTGCGTACCTTAACGAACCCGTCGGAGTTGAACTTGTGGTAGAGCAGCAGGCCGTGCAGCTCGTAGGTGCGGAACTCGAGCGACGCGTTGAGCGCCGCGCCGCCCGCGTACCCGCGCAGCGCCGCGAACGAGCCCGCGCGCAGGAACGTCACCGGCACCACGGCCGGCTCCTGCACACGCGCGCATTACTACCTGCCCGCTACCTGTTCACTGTCCCACCCCGCCCCTTTATATCCAACCCGTAGCGTACCCATACTCATTCCCACTCAAGGCATGTAATCCAGTCCCGTCCTATCCCTTTGAGTACAAAAAGTAACAAATATATGGAAATTCCTTCCTTATGCCACGGGAAGACTACATTTTTCGGAATAAAAGTAACCTAAGTGTGAAAAAGGGTGAAAGCTACCCCATACCAAATTTTACCCTAAACTTGAAATCCCGCGTTTCGTAATGACATTGCAATCCACTTCCAATTAAGCTATCACTTACTTAACCCATGTACTTAATCTTACACAATAGCAATGGAACGTAGAAAAAATAAATTAAACTTACAGGACAAGCATACAGCGTGTTGACTTTCTGGAACTTGAATGGTTCGCCAGACTCATAGCCTTGCTTCAAGTCTTGTATCACGTTGGTGGCGTTCAGGTACATGTTCTCGATACAGCCTGTGAAGTTCTGGTTCACCACCAGACCTTCTTGGAAGTTCGGGACACCACCTATGTATAACTGAGCAGAAAAGTATGTAAGTAAGTAAGTAGTAAGTAAACAATGCGTATAGAAATAATATATTTATCAATAACAGCCATTGATGGCCTTCGTCATGTTGCATACATATCCTGAATATGTTTACATTAACCAAAGGATAATGAGTTATCAGTTGAATTGACATTTTAAATAGCTTGATAATACATTACTATGTATTATACTCGTCAATTTATTCACTATCAGTTAAGGGCATAAATTATGTTCAAGACACAAGTACTAACGTCTTGTGACTTGATGTGTGCCTCCTACAGGCATAGAAAACTTTGGCCGATTTGGTTTAATTATACATTTTTAACTTCCCGACGTTTCGATTGCTTTACAACTTTCGTGGTCACGGGGCGGACTGAGGTATTAGTCATCCGCTCAGTGACTATTACAATTAACTACTCTTATTTTACAATTATAATTCGCGATAAAATCCGTAAAAAATATTTTTATTTCAATGTGTAACATTCACATACATCGAAGAAACCATTGCATTGTTTTCCAGTTTTCAGCGCATACTCACAGCTCTATTAAGGTTCAGCCTTGAGAATTCTCCTTTAATCCTGTCCTGGACTATGACGCGGTCCACAGAGAAGATTATGTCTCGCCTGTTGCGCGATATCACCACGTCGTGCCAGATGTTGTCGTCGAGAAGACTTCCCACCGACATCGATGTCGATGTTCCTGAACCTGTTATTATTTGGAACAATATATTAAGATTATTTTCTACGAGATAGAGTAGAGTATAAGGATAAAAATCTACTACTTACCCAAATCAACATTCAGTACAAGTCGATTATCCCTAAGTTGGAGCGCGACGTAGTCTCCCTGAGTCCCGCGGGAATACAGCAGCGCGCCCGAAGCCGTACTGGTCTTGAACCTGAACCTTATCACCTCCCGGGACGCCGATATAGGGTCCCGCAGGAGATCCATCTTGATCAGGGACGTGCCGTTGAAGTAGAGCGTGTCGGCGACTAGTGACAAAGAAACATATAGTTTATTCACTGTAACACAAAGCGACAATGGCAAATGGTCATTCAGATTTCTAAAAAATAAAGGAAAAGCTGAATTTGCTATAGTTTTTATTTTAGTACTATGTTATCTATCATCATGTTTTTATTAAATAAGAATGGAGGATTAAAAACTTCCTTTAAAACCGATTTTTTTTTTTTTATACGTACTTCAAAATCTAAAAATAAATAAATAGAATAACACGCATTCTACTTTCAAGTTTAATAACAGTACCATACAAAAAAAAGATTTATTACTCACCATAATCACATCCATACACCTCAACCCTCATGGAGATCTTGTCTCTCCACCGCATTGGGTTGATTCGGATAAACTGCGCTATGATGGGCACTTCGAACTCGTTCTTTTGTACTGTGTTGCCATCTTCGTTGCCCTCGAACATCTGGGGGAATGATACAAATGCCGAGTTGCTCTAAGATATCCATGATACGAAGAAAAAACGAAGATTTTTTTAGTGGAGAAATACAGGGATTATTGTCTGCCTGTGGCGATTATATAAATTTAAAGATGGATTTTGGTTTGGCTGCTTTAGCATCCCAAAATATTTATAACAGCTCATCTTCCTATATTTAAAATAGTTTAAATATTGTAAGATGCATATGCATGGCAAATGTGTATAGCGACATATTGCGATACCTACATAGATGTACCACAATCTCCATAATCACAGAATAGTTTAAAACATGATCAACTTCTGAATCACAATTGAAATAAAATTGTTTTAGTCCTATTATAGTATAATGGCTATCGGCATCTAAATAAGTGTAATTTATTGAAAAATTAACCCTTCTAACTTCACAGACTGGCAAAACGCCAGCATAGAACGACAATAAGGGGAAGCTATGACAAGGACGAAATATTTCACATAAACGACAAATTTTAACACGCAATAACCGTGTCTTGTTCCGTAGACTAAACGACTTTATATGTGCCAAATATCAGTACTGATGTATGTTACTTATATTCTTATACTTTCAATAACAATTTCTGCTAGTTCTAAAAACATGCTCATTATTTTGAAGCATGTAATTCTACAATAGGTTATTATAGTTTGAAATACTACATTCAAAACTAAACTTCCTCAAGATTGACGAAACAATAATATTTCAAATGTAGATTCCATCCGCTATAATCCATACTGTAATATTCATAAGTTATTTTAAGATAATAAATATTCTACACTACTCCAAAAAATGTTATGTACAAGGTTATCCACATACATATACTGTTCCACCATCCCCCGCCCACACCACAAGCGCAAACAGTAAAGCAACCCTGAACATTTGCTACCATATTGTCAGCACAATAGAAAACAGTAAAATCAATAAAACCAAGGAAATCTTTATAACGTTGAGAATATTTTACTGCCCAAATGTATCAATAGTTTATCCAGTAGATAATATCAGAAAATATAGATAAAACATTTTCAGAATTGGAACTTGACATAGACCATAAATGACATAAATTGTAGTGGAAGGGACATTCTGAAACAGACTTAATGCGCCGTCGTACAAGCCCATATTATCACAGTTTTATAATGTATTTCTGACAACATTATCAAGCAATGATTTTCCATATGTCTATCGCCAAGCTAAGCCAATAGGCGTTAAACTCCTCGGTTCGACCCTACGATTAAGACGTGTACAGCCTCCGACCCTTACTCCTAAGACTAAGTAACCTGTAAGAATCACTGAATTCCAGTATTTAAGGGGCGGTTTAACGAAGTCAAATCCATACGTTTGGTATGCCACATTTGTGTAAACCTGACTCCAAGTAAATATAATGTCCATATCATCCCGTAAGCATCATTCGACTCAACACCAGCCTTTACCAACAGACCTCTACTCCTGACATAAAAACAACGATTTAAATACCCTAAATTTCCATGTAAATCACCCATTCAATACATACCTGCGAGAACCCATCAGCATTGGCCACCTCCCTCCAGCTCTCACCATCGTCGGAGTACTGCAGCATGTACTCTGTGACGTACTCGTCGGTGGCAAACCGCCCCCTGGTAGCGATGCCGCGCAACTCCTTGCGCTTGCGCAGGTTCACCGTTAGGTGCTGGTAATACGAGCTCTCCTGCGCCGTCCATGCCGAGGTACCTTCACCGGTGGTTGGTTGTTAGTGTGTGCCATGATGGATACAATTCTGACTGATAGGTTTAAGGTTCGTGACGTTCTAGCTGAGTTATAAATAGTATCCTAAAATTGCAGCTGTTACCCCAAATTCCAATAGCGAACATTATCAAATAAGATCTTTGACATTCAGATATTAGCTGTTTCCTTTATTTGAAAAGAAATGCTATGTATAATTTTCTTTAGTGACTTTCCCGCGTGCTAGATAAAGAAAGTCGGCGCAATATTATTTTTTTTATACCATGTTGCAGAATGATTCGGCTTAAAAAAAATCTATGCTTAATGAGAATTAATTATAATTTCGTGAATCTAATATGATCTATATTGCAACAATTCTAAATTGTAACAAATATTCCAAAGTGTAATTAGTTGTCATCTAAATGCCGTAGATTTTATATTACTCAGAATTGTACCCAGAAATGTGAATTAGTTTAATTAGTAGAAAGTATGACATCGTAATATCCCAAGGTAAAGTATTTGAAATGTCTATTGCTTTCACCGCAAGCATAGTAATTAGTGAAAAAACTTGATGTACTAAAACTAAAACTTTATTAAAAAGAAATTCTACAATTATCTACACAATCAAACATGCACATGCAAATAGCATACAGCCTTGCGTTTTTATGGACATTACCTTGACTTCGCCGCCGGCCGCTTTGTACTGCACGTAGTCGAGGCCGTTGGAGCCATAGCTTATATGGTACTCCTGCACGAACTCCTGCGAGTGCGCGCGTCCTTGCGTGGCAACCCGCGTCACATTCTTAACTGACCCCAGGTCTATTACCAGACTCTGGTCGAAGTCGCTCTCGGACGCGGTCCACGCGTTTGTACCTTTTGTGTGGAATTTATTTTTACTCTGGTATCCCTCTTTCATTATACGGGCATTATGTTAGTCTCTTTTAATGTTATTTTTTAAATAATAAGAACACCTTTTCAAATTCAATTTATTTATAAATCCTTCATTAATTCAATAATCTTGAGATTATATTTTTTATTTATCTGTTAACAATGTTTAACTAGTAAAGCGTTTATGACAACATGCAAACAAACAAAAAGTCGATATTGTTTAAAATATAAAAGCACTACATATACATATGATTGTAATAAAGACAACTTATAATTGTAACTCTTTCATATAACACTAGAAATTTTTCAATTGTTTCTTGATAAATTCTTCGCTGAACCCGTCGTCAGGGGTGTACAGTGGCTTGGCTTCCTGTACCAGCTCTTCAAACGTCATAAACTCATATTTAATGGGCGAGTTTTCCCGGGGACCCTTGCATTTAATCGACACCGCGACTGCATGTTTGTCGTCTATAAGCGTCTCTTCGAACACCCAATCTTTTTTCAATACGCCTCTCTCGTACAAAGTCGTATCAGTCACCAACTCCCCCACACGCAATTTGAAAGTTTTTATCGAAAAACTAATTTCGTGCAACGGAATCGTTATTCCGAAACCAATATTTTTTACATAGCTCTCCTTCAGACACCATATTCGGTAGAAACACGCGATCTGCTCTGTTTCTGTTGGAAAACCTTTAATAGTACTCCATTCCTGCTGGGAGAACTGTCTGGACATTATGCGAAAGAATTCTGGAATATTTTTATTCACAGGAGGTTCAATTTTCATAATGTCTATACCGATGTTTGCCCCCATATTCCCCGCTAGCACTACGTGGTCACCCTGGTGCGACACATTGAAACTTATCGGCAATTCTCCAGCCCCCAGTAGATACGGTTTGCCGCGATCGTCTCTACCAAAGCGAATCTCTTCATAAGGCATTTCTGTGGATATATGTACATACTTTCTCAACATGAGACGGCCGACAAGAGATGACTTCGCGTCATCTTGGAAGACAAATTTTGAAATGCGCTGCTTCTCCTCATTTTGAATGAAACTCGAAGCGGCAATGATCTCTTCTTTCGTTGGGTTCCACTCACTGGCTTTGAAAGCCCATCTAACATTGTACTTATTCATCATTTTCGTTACGATTGTTCTCTGCTCTTTACACAATTTTGAGGTCCAATTACTGTGCAGTCTGTGGACCTGCAGACCAACGAAACTTCATTTCACTTATGATCC
The DNA here is from genome assembly GCA_949752805.1 of Deilephila elpenor. Lineage (NCBI taxonomy): Eukaryota > Metazoa > Arthropoda > Insecta > Lepidoptera > Sphingidae > Deilephila > Deilephila elpenor. The sequence goes on from OX457102.1 coordinate 1,080,933, forward strand.
TCTTGATTTATCTTTGCAGTATTATTCCATTGATAAATGAAACACGACAGAAGCAAAACCAAATAAATAATGTGAACACACTTGTACCATGCAAATTGTGTCTAGTACATACTGACTACATTTTTTAATAAATTATAATATAGCACACAAAAAAGAGTGCCAATAAAGCATTCCATACTTTATTCAATAAAACTGAAGAGTGAATTGTGTTGAAAAACTAACAATCTGATTTTGAGTTATGACATTTAACCTGACCCAATTTAATTCAGAAGTAATCCATTTGTATAGCAAAGTAATTGCATTATGCGTGGATTGTTTGTCTATCAACTGTTTGAACTACCAACAAATAAAAACATAAAGGAATACAGAAAAACAATAGCAGCTATCTATATTTATTGCAACTTTTGACCTACAACTGTAAATAAAGTTGTATATTATGTTAATTACCAGGGCATATAACATATTGTTTAAAACAATAACATGACTATAAGCGAGGGACTCTTTATAAGATTCAGCAAAGACAACATTGATATATGAATAATTTGTCTTGGCAAGGAATAACTGGCCATATAATTATTCTAATATATTTTTTATGCTCTTATGAGCCCACAGGAGATGTGCATATTAAACACATAACTACATTGTGGTTTTTGCATACTTTTTTACAGCTATAGATCAAATGTTGCTATATGTGAAATAATACTCACCATACAACTTAGCATTATCAGGGCCTCTATCTCTCAGACTGGATGTGACCGATAATTTAGCAGTGGCTACGAGTGGCTCGTTACATTCATAGTCATAGTAATATTTTGAAGAATCTGAAAATAAAACTCAATTTTTTAATTTATTCCATCATTCTTCAGTAGAAGAATTAAAAGGAAATTAAAAATCATTGCCTAACTCAACCCTCATAAGTCTAGAAATAGTAATTATGGATTTGGTAAGGTTTTTGGGAGCACTAATATTAGTTTTGCATTTACCCTCAGGTATTAGTAACACCCTTACTTGTACATACTTAAAATATTAACAGAAAAGGTGTCACTTAGAACCTTTTTGAAGAAGTTTTCAGTTTTACAACTGCCCTCATTAAACATTAACTGTTCGATATAACGGTTGACTCAAACATATGGCATGTATTTGGTATTGCTCTTAAAAAGGTTATAGAACTCCAATAACAAACTTGTTTTCATTAAAATTATATCAGAATACAAAATTCAGCATAGTAATAGCTCCTTGAGACACTTTTTGTCTTTCTTTACCAAGAAGTTACCTACATAAAATATACTTTAAAATACCACTGAACGAATCCTGTCTTTTATAGCAAAAGGAACATACAAATATATAAGTAAATGTACTAGAAGACTAGTACTATAATAAATATGAAAAAAGACACTACATTAATATTGATTAAAATTAATACTGTCCAATATGAAGCACAATATAAGTATATATTTTTAAATATAAAATAGAAATAGGGAAAAAGTATAAATACAACAACTCTAAAAACTCTTCACCTACCACTATAAGTTAAACCCTCATCTAGACAAAGGTTAATGCCTATGCTAATTAGTATTTCAAATATTTAGAAAAAAACTACACTATATAAAATGTCTTTAAAATACAGTACGTGAATTACGCAATATAAACTTGGTATTTTCGGGTCAAAATAAGAAGTATTTTATTTTGTTTTTGTTCAGCCGGGTCGAGGAAAACGTTCATAACATCGCATCATTGCACATACCATGCCTCATCAAAACACGTGAAGGGAAAAATGTAACAAGTCTACTAATTTATTTTTATTAATAAAGCGCCCCCTTTTTTATTTAAATAAATACTTTGAACGGAAACCTATACTTTTTATTTTATCTTTGTCAAAAGCTTATTGAGATATTGACGTGAAATGCAACATACGATAGTTGTACTCACCAGCGTCTGAATTTGTAATGCTGTAGCAAAGCAACACAACAAAATAATATACAAAACCACTCATCATAATTTCATAATTATTTTATAAACGTAACTATTAGAAATAATATCTAAACAGTCAAAAAATCAAAGGAAACTGTTTGATCATTACTAGCGTTGTCTCAATTAAAAGCCGGACAACACCCAAATAAGTTTCCTATAGCAAAAAGTTACATGAATCATTTTGACATTGCTGCAATGCTATTGGCTATATTTATCGAGACGAACTTGAAATATCCAATCATAGAAAAGAATGTGACACATTGTTTTCTGTCAATAAAAACGGGCTAATGTTCCAAAATGCCGTTAAGCTAGAGCATATTTTTAAATACTTTAACGAAATGTATAAAAACATATGACTTAACATAATTATTAATTTACCATGTTTTATAAATATTTTTAAGATGTCTTGTTATTCTGCATTTAATACAGCAAAGTTACACACAGAATACGACGAACAAAGATTATGAATTAAGGTATTAGAACTCGGAACGCATCTTTTTGTGTTGCTGAATCAAAACACCAAAGAGAATAAAACACTACGTTAGACGAAACACCATGATTGATTTATTTTAACATTTACAGAAAACTGTATGAACATAAATCCTATTAAACGTTTTGCATCATCAAAATTTATATAATTTCATATTAGGCCTGTAGTGTATGCGCGTACGAGGTTGGCGAGCATTCGGTTGCCGACCGTAGCCGAGTGAACAGCTTAACCGTTGAGTGCGCATATACCTACACCTCATGAAGTATAAAGTGTGTTTCATTGATTCCTAAAGTACTACAAGTGGCGACGAGGATAAAAGTAACCAAAATTAAGCAAAGAAATATAAAAACAACAAATTATAATGGAAATAAATGCGCGACAGATGGTTCCATGCGCATGGCTGACATGTTATCATAATAATTAGTAAGTATTACTTACATAGTAAATTAGAATTATGAAAACGTATACTACGAGTATTAATGGAAGAAGTTTCCATATGTTTAAGGTAAAACTAACATAGGTATGTTAGATATTTAATAGCTTACCAATGAAATACATACCAAGGTTGTTAAAAAATAATAGGAGGGTGATCGTTTTTATGAAACCCTGCCTACGTGACTGCTATGATATAGGTGCATGATGTACCACAGCTAAATAAATGACAATTGATGGTCATGCCTTTATCCAGAAGATATAATACGAGCATGTTATAAAAGGGCCACGCAAGATTAATGATTGTTGAAAAGTGATTGTGTCGGTGTTCAGACTGATAGGTCACTAATATTACAATAATAATATAGTTGTGCTATATTGATATGCATCAAGAATACCTATTGCAAGGACTTAGTTGTCTATATTTTGTATATTACTTTTATAAAGTATAAACTTATATTTGTCATGTAGGTAGGTGTGTGATTTTAAGTCAACAAATTTTAGTCTAATAAGGCGAGTTATGAGTATATGAATATAGTATTTTTAAATTACTGGGAAATATTCATAAATAACATTAAGTAATATTACGCCTAAAAGTGGTATATTACAACAATATTCATCATCATCCTGGTTCCCGCCTTTTTTCCGTGAAAGGTTTTAATTGTCGAGCAAAGGCCCATAAACTATACAGCCAACAGCCACGGCTAGGAGGAACGCTGCTCGGTAAGAAGTACCATATCATGCGGTAAAAATAAAAATAAATTTTGCGAACATAATGTTCTTTTATTATTGTATGATTTTTGTTTCTATTGGTAATTCTCACAGTATTGGGCTATAATATGTACCAGTCTTATTTAATTGCAAATTGTAATTATTCATTATTGGTAAAAAAAAAAAATTGTACTGATCGAATTAATAAAAAAAATTGCACAGTTCATCAAATTAAATATTTTGCCCTGGATATCTCTATGGATTTCTGTGCTATCAAGTCCACAGCATTCGAATATCTTAACAAAGCTACTGGATTGGCGCAGTTTTAATGATTGTAGCGTATGAGACATTTTCAATAATTCACACATCAAGAACTTCTTCAGAAGACAAATTATTTTCAAGTGTTTGTTATTTGGTTGAAATTCGATTAGGAATTAGGAAGCAGTTTTGACAAAGCATTGACTATGAATGGGAAATGCTTTCTAAAAAAAAAAAAAAAAAACTGAGTATGGAAAATTTAAAACCTGAATGTTTGATGGCCTTAGAATAGGGTATGGCGATAGATATAACCTGCTCCAATTAATAATTATGGGCAAGGCAAGATACACGCTGGACGAAGGAAAAAATCGTGGCTGCGAAACATCCGGGAGTGGAGCGGTATCAGCACCGTTCAACAACTATTCCACCTGGCTAAGGACAAGGAAATATACAAGAAGCTGACGGCCAACCTGAAGAGGCACTCGAAGAAGAAGAAGATGAAGAAGAAGAAGAAGACGAAGAAGAAGAAGAAGAACAATAGGGTATTTGACTATAAGTGAGAAAAATCTAAAAACTACAAATAGTATAGTATTAACCAATCAGAATATATCAATTTTAATTTACGAATTAAAAAATTAAGTTTTTTTTAATTAAATATACCATTTTCATTCATCTGTCATACAAATATATGAAATGGTAGCCGCCATGATGGCTAGCGATATGACATAAAACCTCAAGTAAATAGTTAAACTAGTATGTTAACAAACAAGTTCGAACACTATTCTTCCTGTACATTATTTTAAATAAAATATTACTAGAGAGTAATTCATGTTTATTGCAAAAATTCACTCTTTACTAACAACAGTGTTGTTGTTTACATAGATTATGTGCTCGCAGAGTGACGTAATAAAACGAAACATTGCGTCAAGTTTTTCTTACATTTACGCGCGGAAGTTTAAAATGCTAATTAATGGATTTTTATTGAAATTACCGATCAATTAAAAAAAAAAAACTATAGTTTAACTCAGATTTAAGATACTTGAAGATACTCAAAAATGAGTGGCGTAGTCTATTCGGTCTTTAGATTATGATCATAACCCTTACAGAACTTTTGATTGATTCCGAAAGTAAAGAGCAGGGAGAAAAATCCTACTAGATTGCAAAAGAGACGAAATAAAGATTTCAGGGTATGAGAACTTCACAAGACAAGTTATTACAGCTAGTTCTTCGAAAGATATTTTTCGAAAGGTATATACCTGAAAAAGAAAGAGAAGAAAAGCTCATAAAAGGGATTTTTCAGAAGTTTAACTTATGTTTGAAATTATTTCTGTTACATTTTTATGTACTTACATTAATTGAAAGTGAATGTTTTGATACAAATTGGTAATCAAGAACGTAACTATTATTAATTAATTCTCATTTTTCCTGTTTTTTTTTTGTAAAATATGAGATGGATTTAAAACATCAACCAGAACCAATCTAACTTTTCATAGTTTCGTGAATAAAACAAATTCATAGGCTTAAAAGTATCCTAAACCGATTTTACAACAGAGGCAACTAAACCACTGTACCAGTGTTTATGAAAATGTATTCTAAATTCTCAATATTTCTCATATGGTATTTTGTATACCTCTAAGTTCTGACAAATACTACTAACCTATCTAAAGTCTGTAGACCGATACAATCCAAAATTAAAAGGGCAACGTATTCAGAAATGAATAATAAATGGCCATGCAAATTAAATAAGGATCTCTTTGAATTACCTCTAAGTATACAACCTACATACTAGAGACATTTAGATTCACGCAATGAAAACACTAGTCAGTGCAACTAGTAAAAGGCTATGCAAATGTAATACTATTACTGAGTATCAGTACAAGCCATGCAAATAAATGACTGCCTCAGTGGCGCAGTTGTCCTAAAGTACGATTACAGCGCTGAGGTCTCAGGTTCGAATCCCGGGTCGGGCAAAGTGGTATTGGAATTTTCTATTCATTATCAGCCCGGAGTCAGGTACCCCATATAGTGTGAGGCTGGGACCTTATCACATTATGGGCGGAAAAAGGCACGAATTTATGTATGTATGTAAATAAACGAGTCTGCATGGAAATGACTCATGTATTATCGAGACTTCCCAATGCAACTTATTTTAATAACGAACTACACCTTCATGTAGTCGGACTAGCTAGCACTACAAAAAGTTTACTAGAATTTACTCGACAAGTGGGAAAAAACCTAGAGGGATTTAGATATATTCTACTGATAGATGAGACCCATAATATAAACTGTTTATCCCGAATTTACCAAGGACAATAACGATACAATTCAATCATTTGATGGTAGTCAAAGAATAACAGAGCCTCACAGATTGATGAGAAGTTAAAAAAAAAAAAAAATAATGGACGAAGTGTGGAGACGTATTGATCCGCTGATAGACTAGCCGCAACATGTCAAATTGACAATTGACAGTCTTGAAATGATACCTTGTGAAGATGTGCGTTTTAGCTCCAGTAGAACTCTGCGTTTCAACTTTTATTGCGCCCATTGTGTATAAGCGATTCAATGCGCGATTCATATAGAATGCCAGTATCCTGTCAAATTGAGATGTACGAAATGTTGTTTATGTGTGTAAGAAACTGATTTTTTTGTTCAATTTATCATGCCTCATAATTAATCATTTTGAAATATGTCCACCCTTAGAAACTTTTGTGCATATACTTTAATTCTGATTGGCGATAGTGTGGACGCGCCATAAGACATTGCCTAGTCGACGATACCAACAAATTAATGTAATATTTCGTAATGTTATGTTATATTTAGGCGAATATTACACACTGAAATTATTTTCCCGACGTTTCAAAGACCTTACAGGATTCATGGTCACAGGACACACAGGACAGAGTATATACTCAGCCTATCGCCGTCCACTGCTGGACGTAGGCCTCCCCAAGTGAGCGCCAACCATCCCGGTCTTGAGCAGTCATAATTCATCTTCTACACGCCGCGTTTTCAAGTCGTCGGTCCATCGTGCTGCAGGACGTCGTACACTACGTTTACCTAAACGCCGCCTCCACTCCAATACATGTCTGCTCCACCGACCATCTGTCCGGCGGCAGACGTGGCCCGCCCTTTGCCACTTCAGCGTGCTAATTCTACGAGCAATATCTGTGACTTTAGTTCCCTGGTGACTACTATTTAAGCTAGTTTATGCCCATTTGATCAACTGATATGAAGGTTTCATTAATAATCTATGTCTAATATAAGCCGTCTCTCTTGCTCGAAGGGCAATTTTCTGTACGGATATGAGACAAACAATTGTTGAACTGTCCTGGTGCTTTAATGAGCTATAAAAAAAACAAGACATTTGCTATCTAATTGTACTGCAAATTATATCACTTACTTCGTGTGCTTTAATAATATTTTCATTTCAGACACTGTCGGTTTGACGAAAAAGCCTTTTAAGTGTATCCAAAAGAGTGTACTGCTATGGCGATGTGGACTGAATCGTTTGCGGTACCTGGACCGCACCTATGTATAACAAATAAAGGAAGAAAGATGTTTTACAAAATGTAACATTGATATATCAATGTCGGCATCGGCCTAGACGGCAAATATATTAAAAAAAATAGACAATTATTTTGCCCCGTAACAAAGTCGGATTTATGAAATATTCCTTTTCCGTCTCATAAAGCTAGAGGAAGGAGAAAAGTAAAAAATAAAAATAAAACTCAAGCTGATAAATTCAAAATAATAAATGTACATAGTAGAGCAAACAATACCATATCAAATAACTAAAAAAATATTAGCTGGTTGGAAAATCCAAAAGTAAATTATATGTATTTAACTTCCATGAGTAAAATAGTTTACCTAAGTTACGAAACTTAGTTCATATTCCATTTCATGGTACATATTCCAAATACTCCTGGTCGGCATCTAACCAATTGGACCCAAAACGAGCCCACTGAGTCTTATTCGCTGGATATACTCAGAGTTGGGTCGCGCCGCGTAGTTCCAGTGGTAATGTAAGCCCACTGAGTTTGTTTCGCCGGGTCTTCTCAGCAGGGTCGCGTTAGATCCGGTGGTAATATTAAATCGATGCGCGTCGTTTTATTAATTCTTATGGTCCACTCAGACATTTATTATCGTAAATAATGTATCTCAAATTTTTTTTGAAGGAAAATAAGATTATAGCCAGGTTTAATACGTACAGCAATTAAAAAAAAACAATAAATAAATAAAGTAAACACAATAAATACAAATACAATTAAAGTAAAGGCTGATAATATTACTATCCGGAATAATGAAACCCGTAAAGAATATCGCCGAAATATTATAGATTTAAAGATATAAATGATTCAGGGTCTATAATTATCAAAGCTAATATTCGCAATAATTCAGTAGACAAAATATAATAAATTTATTCAAAATTTAAAATAAAGAAGGGATGTAGTGTATGCGCGTACGAGGTTGGCGAGCATTCGGTTGCCGACCGTAGCCGAGTGAACAGCTTAACCGTTGAGTGCGCATATACCTACACCTCATGAAGTATAAAGTGTGTTTCATTGATTCCTAAAGTACTACAAGGCCAGTGTTTTATTTAATAAGAATTGGCTATTTGACTAATTTCTGAAAAGTGTTTTAAAGTCTAGATATAATCACTCTATACCTCTTCAAACTATTAATTTATTTTTAAAGAGTTGTTTATAACGAATAAACATATTTTTCAGTTTTATCATCATATATGTCACCAAAACGGTAGGTCACGTGACTTTGAAAAAGTTACGTCACGCTTTATAAATGGTGAATGATCTTAGTGGCAGAGATGAATGAAAATTGTAAATCGTGACATCAAACGCTGCACAATGACAGCTTGTCGTGTTTTGTTACACTTAATCAACAGATAAAAAATGGCAAACTTATTTTAGACAATTTAAATATTTATAATTTAGATAAATGTAAATAAAAATACCTATAATTATTGTTTACCAAAAAGCTATCATATGCAACACATTTTATAATTTATTGCCACAACAGTCAAATACCCAATTCATTTTACAATAATCTAAAATGTGAATAGTACATAGTTATTATTTAGCTCTGGCAACATTAAAATTTCCTTCTGATTTTACGGCATTGAGTTGATTGATTATTTTCTTAATTTCACGTAAAAGTGTAATAAATTATAAACACTTCTATTTCATGAGCAAATTTCACCATTTTCTATGTTCAGATTAAAGATTTGATCGGTTTACTTAAATCAATTAGTCATAGTATCTTTCCGTACTCATATTTTTCTTTGCCACGTTTGGAAGAGATTTTTGTTATTAAAGCTTGATGAAAATGAATATTTTAGTTTAATAACAGGACTAAATACAAGGTAAGTGCGTAAAGTTACTAATAAAAATATAAATGAATCATTTTCCAATCATGACATCACGGGCAACTTATAATGGAGTTGTATGCGGCTCGGGTTTGACATTTATATAAATTATTCAATACGTAATATCTGAGCTATCCGGTAATAAATGATACTGGACATAACACACAACGTTTATATGTGGTCGTCTCCATATTTTTGTTAAGTATTAATAGTCTGATTAGTTAAAAAAAAGCAAATATATTGCCAAACCGGGACACTAGAAAGTTAGTATTCTATCATCGTGTAGTTCCTATAATAGTACTGCTATTTCATATAAGTAGGAATAAGTAATAATAGCGATTAATTAGCGTCTAGGTTACCATTTAATTTCACTGTTTAAACTAAAAAAAGTACATCAAGTTACAAATAGACTAGTTAGATTCCAACCAGATTAGTTAAAACTTCAGCAATATTATATCAACAATAATAATCGAATTTACAGGGGTATTCACATAAAATTCAATCTCGATTTAAAACACTTTTAACATTTTCAATATTAAATTAAAAGTAACAATAAAATAATTTAAACATAATAATAGTAACAATGTTTATTTTCAATAATTTTTCGACAGCAACAAACATGTCAAGCATGTCAGATCGTAAAGCGGAGCTGGAGAGGAAGAAGGCGAAGCTCCAGGCTCTCCGGGAGGAGAAGGACCGTCGCCGCAGGGAAAAGGAACAAAAAGATGCTGAAGAGGCACTGGTGAGTTACTGTATAATTATATACAAAATAATTATTTGTTATTAGTATTGTTTCCATTAGACCTCTCATATAAGTTGTATGTCTTATAACCAGCAATAGAAAATATATGGGTACCACATACAAATAATACTGAATCATTCTGTTATTTGCTTACACAATTCCTGCAATGGATATTCCATTTTCGTTAGGTCAATAGTGCTTTATTAATTGGCCAGCAAAATGGACCACAAGTGAGGAAAGATTTTCTAGGCCTGAGAAAGTAAATACTCTTACCATTATAAAAAGTGGAGTTACTATGTATCACTAATTAATTTTTTTATAGCAAAGAGCATCAGCTGCATCCAGCCTGGACAGCCGCAGGGATCTTGATGAGATGCTGTCATCTCTTGGAGTGGCACCCGTGAAAGATGTCCTGTCATCCCTATCATCTATGACATCACTAACACCACCGCAGACCTCATCTCCAGATGCCAGTCTGCCTCACACAGATAAATCAAGCCTACCGGCACATGGGTAAGTTGTGTAGTATATAATTAATAATTAGCAAACATTAGACTTACTCAATACATACACTATTCTACCAAAATAAAATAGTTAAAACTGGCATTCCACATTATGTTCTATATCTATATCAGCCCATATACGTCCCACTGCAGGGCACGGGCCTACTCTACAATCGAGAGAATCGATTGAGAGTTAAATATTGTAGATGAATCACCTGTCTTGTGTCTTGACTCAGCATGAATGGGCAGGCTTGTCCGAGGCAGTCCACTGTCTCACAGTTAATTGATGAAGTAACAGATTACAGTCGAGTTTTGTTCAATGAGTGAGATTGCCATATGCCTGATACCCCTTTCGTCTTCCCATCCTTTTCTTTTCTGCTCTCCTCGAAATTTGATGGGCCAGCAACACATCCATGTTCAAGCATTGTAGATGTTCATGGGCCGCAGTGATCATGTACCTTCAGGTGACCTGTTTGCTCATTAGCCAAGCCTTAGGCTATCTCACTGATCAAATTTAATGAAATATTGATACTATATTTGCATTTGTTTCCTAGCCCTAGCCCTGATATATCACCTCTTACATAAACACATTAGGTTCAACATACCATAATACATAATCACATCTAACTTCATCATCAGTGGTCCCAAGAAGCCTGCACAACTGCAAGTAGTATCAGTGCAATCTACTGACATACCCCCCAAGGAGAATGTCACATACGCCAAGCAGACTCAAACCACTGCTTCAGGAGTCAGCGAGTTGCGTGATGGTAAGTGTTACTTGTGCAACATACTAGGTCACAGAGAAATTATAAAACCAAAGTTTAGAATATTTACTACCACTTGTTACTAGGTTTTAGGGGCGATTACGCCTGTGCAGAATCATGCCCCAGGTTGACAAAATGATGCATTTCACTAGGCTACAGCATGGATTAGGTCACTTTTGATCTCAAATAATGGTTAGAACAATTTTGATCCATTGGTTATTTAGAACATAACAATGTATCATTAATCGATCCCATAAAATAATTTTGCGATTTAGTATTAATATGTTTGCAATGTTTATGTTATACATAAATTGGACTTTCATAAAATTTCATATAATACAGTTTCAAAGTATGAATCCTAGCTTAAAGTTAAATTTGCCGAGTGTTTTTATGCATGCAACAATTGCCTATGTCAAATTCACATACAATGCAAGATTTAAAGAATGGGATAAAAAAAGCAAAAAGCTTTTAAATATTACGCTCATTTGTGTGTCTGCCAAAATATGATTTTGGCTTTCTTTCACTTTCTAAGCAGTATACTATACTTTTTTCTATACTAGGCAGTTTTCCATTGAACTTCGTAACATTTCACTGTACTTGCAAATAATGTGATGGTAAAAACGTGTATTTTTTATTGAACAAAAAATATTATGTGATAGTGTCTTGGACAGTAAAACAAGTGGTAGTGAATCTAGTTTTTTAATTCTTAGTAAACAATTCAAATAGTTAAAAAAGCAACATACAGTCGAATTGAGAACCTCCTCCTTTTTTTGAAGTCGGTTAAAAAATGGTTTATGTTAACAATTTATTCAAACTTCAAATTTTTTAAATTTTTCCTTTTAATACTTTAAACTGGTTGAATTATTTTGGAAAGCTTATACCAAAAAAATGATTTTTTTGAACTAGTAATTGAATAAAACTAATCAATATTATCTCAGTATTGAATAATATCATGAGTTGGATATTGTATAAATTATTATTTAAAAATAATAAATTCGAATAATGAAATGTGGAAAATATATTAATCAATTAAATATTTTACATTATTTGGTTATGCACATTCTCTTAAACATGGAGTGCTTGTTTTAACATTTTGATATGTTTTTATGTTGATTTTGTGCATAATCACACCTCTTCTTTTTGTTTTATTAACAACTGAGAGTTTGCATTTTTTGTTTTATTATTATTTTAATTTAACTGTGATGTCTGGGTGAAGGTTTTAACTTCGTGTCATTTGTAAATAATAATTGATGGCAATAAACTATTTTACATAAATAAAACAACTAATTTGCAGTAAATTAAATAATAAATATAATCTAAACTAAACATATAAATACATATAATCTAAACATATAAATATAATCTAAACATGTAAAGATTTGTGGAAAATTTTGATATGTTCCACACAAGGAAATAAAAATATATAATTTAGTTGATTTTATCTGACCCAGCATGAATATTTTGTCGATGTGCTTTTCCCTCTAAATGCTTAAAAAAACAATAATGAACATAAATTTGAATTTAACATATCAATTTAAAGATTAACTTCGAAACTAAGACAATTAAGAAAAAGTTTAAATATTTGCAAATGACACAATTCTCAAATAACCAATGACATCTGTAGTTATTAAAGCAGTATTTACTTTTCACTTCATCTTTCATTAATTTGGCCTTGGGATTTGCTACCTGAATTTTACCCACGTCGTATCATGACCCTTATGGTTAAAAAATAACTCGGAATTCTTATTTGAAAATTGCAAAAACAAAATAATCGCAATTATTAGAAAATTCAGGCAACAAGTCAAGTGCAAAATTTTGTTTGTCTCACAGCTTCGATACATGTGATGTCCTTTTAGTTTATGCTGTTTCGCTGTATGTCCACTTCCGTCCCCTCTGTACGGAATAATCGCAAATATATTTAAAAAGTAAATACTGTATGAGTTTTCGGTGCAATGTTTGTGTTTGTGCTACCATAAAAAAAGGCTGCTCTTCCAATGCATCACCGCTTGCAGGATACATGGAGGACTGGTGGCGGCCGCGAAAAGGTAATACATACATTATTTTAACACTTCCATACTGTAGAGAGTTTAATATAGATATATTGAGTTGTCTACAGTACAAGCTGAATGGTCTCTGCCAAGTGTAAAGTTTGGTTGAGGTCATTTAGCCAGCACCATATTTATTGAGGTTGATTTTTGAAAAAAAAAGCCATAAAAAATGAGTTAATTAAAGTTAATGTCTGAATAATAATTATAGTACAGAAACTTCATAAGTCAACCTCTTAATTCCACCTACATAGCTGAATATGATTTTCTATAATAACAACGAAATAAAATACTGAATATTACTTTTGAAACAAAATTACTCTGACTTTAATTGTAGGTATGTCAGTATAGGTCTATGTTGGTGGAATAATTAGATATCGTTAAGTGTCAATTTAACGAACATGTAGCTTGCAAGATGATGTTTTGTAATTAAAAGAAATCATTACAATAATCAATAAAAGTTTGCATGTTGAATTATTGTGTGTGATGTAACAAAATGTATTTTTACGAGTTTTATATTTTTATTACTATTCTAAGAGAACTCTTGAAGGATGCGCAGGGGACCCGAAAATTTGCATTCAAAATTTCCGCCCTTATCTTATGTTTTGTGATTGGCTTGAATAGTTATAACGGCAGCTATAATAAGAACTTAGTAAAATATGCCGGTGGTAAAGTTGCTATAGCAACTTTAGGCTACAATAGAAATGAACGAGTTCGACATCCGTACCATCGCTTCAGAAAATTGATGAGCATTAACAGCTTTGCTTTCGCGTCCTGTTTAGATGGTAAGATTGCCGCAGGCCCAACAATCATTGACTTTTGCCGCTCTTCCTTTTCCCCTTAATATGCCGGCAAAGCACCTTCGCTCTTCAAGTGTAATGGACATTGAGGTATAATACTAGCGCGGGCACGAACAAAATCTGTGTGTACATACTTAATACTAAAACATTTGTTTAGTTTTTCTTCTTTTGCTTGAGTTTTCGTCAATTTATTATTGAAATATCACGCCATAAATTTCTCTCAATTTGTCGAAATTGTTTGTGCCAGTTTTAATGCAGAAAACGCCAATAGAACCGTCTAGGTCGAACGATTATCTGTGGACTGCAGTGCTCGGTTTCTGTTACAAACATTATGTTCGCTATGCCCGCCCTTGTATACCTCAATGGTCACGGATGTTTATTGGCAACGGTAGTTACACGAGTGACTCATTTGTAAAGACCAACTCATGCTATCAAAATGTACTTGCACTAGTTGAGCGTGTGAATCCATTAATTTCACGCATATTACTGCTATAGCTAGTCCCTTTTGAACACCAATAATTCCGAACGTAGGAACCGTTTCATACACACATACAAATCCAAATTTTTAATTTATTTTTTATCAGATATGGTGCCGAATTTGGCATCTACAGACGCGAACAAAGATGTCCTCACATTAATGGCGTAATATATATTTTGTTACATCGTATGTCATTGTAACTAATACACGTGTGAATCATTGGGTGAATATAAACGTGAACAATGGCGGTTCCGAAGGCACAAGTATCTATTATCATAACTTGTCAAGTCTATAGCGGCACGTGTGTTGTAGACTTCAAGATTTGACGAGTTTCAACTGATAATGCTATAATACAAGTAACCTATGTACTAAATAATAGTATAGTTTCATTCCATTGTGAACTTATTTTCCTGATCTTAACTTAGGTCACTTGAATTAAAGCAAATAACAGAGCCGTGTCTTCGGAACCTTGTAATGTCAGAGCATGTTTCATTAATGCACAACATACGAAAAAAACGCATGGACTCATGTTCGAAACTAATACAAAACCATAATCATTGTGAATATCATGGAACCATCTGGAACTATATAAAAATAATACTCACGACAAATATGTATGTACATATTATGGTGTATATTCGTAGGTACAGGGCGTTGCAAAATGTCTATAGATGTAAAAAGATATATATTTTATTTTATGCCAAATTCACGACCTATAACTGACGGAATATTTTTATTTTTTGTCCTTTTCTAGCACACGCAACCGACTACTACGGTAAGTCATTATTCCTCCAGGCAGCTTTCTGTCACATACTAACACTATATCTCATATCAGTGATTAACATGGTGTCGGTTGTATTATAGCATACGTGTCGATCTAGCACTGTACATAGACGTTAGAATAGGTCCTTTCTGTCACGCTTCTAGATTGTTTCCTACTAACATAGGATAGGTGCGGATCAGATTACTTGATAAATAGTCTCCATAGCATAGTGAACGTTTCATTTTATCATACGCATTTGTTATCAAGAAATCTGCAATACATTTGTGATGTGGGTCGAGTGACAACTAAAACATCGTTTTGATGTCGATATCCTTTAATTGTGGCCTTCCAGAGTTCTCCACGTGGTTTCCGCAAAGGAAATTATACAATATGGCCGCAAATGATAATCAATATAATTATGTTTATATCGGATTATGGTGGTAGTATGGGGTTGCCATATCATATCACGCCGACTTACCCTTCCGAATCGACTAACAAACACTGCACAGGTCTTAACACGAGGAGTGATGTCGCCTCAACACTTTCTAACATTTGTCGTTGTTATAAAGTTTCTATAACAGGAACACCAAATGACAAATAGTTAAAAAGCTCTTGACGCGCCACGTTCCGTTATAGGTCATGCTGTAAAGTATATAAGCACTGTTGATATGCTAATCTATGTATAAAGTTTTGGATATATGTTATTATATACATATATATAAAAATGGTCGAAAGATACTGACATATTTTTTTTTGTTTTTCCTCCCTTTTTCAAGACGAGTACAATCTAAACCCGGGTTTAGAGTGGGAGGACGAGTTCACAGGTAGGTTTCAATTCCGAATCATACAAACAATCATACGAATTAACTAGCCCTCTGTAGAGCCTGTGCCACCTTTCACTTAGCATGGTTTTTGTTTTGTTACTTACCTTATACTTTTCATATACGCTGTTTTATTACGTACGCTAACATATTTAACTTAGCACATCAACTGATTACCTGTATGTCGTGTATGTGGAATATTAAAGGGTATTTTTATATCTTTACACACTAAGTTACACCGTCATGTGTGTCGTAGCTCAAGTTTTAAATTTTATTAAAACAATAATACAATAAATGCGAAGCGGTTGCCAAATTGCAATATTGGAATTATTAATTATATTATACTAGGAAGTGTAAGAAGATAAGGGACACTTGAATATTTTTTAAATATGAAATAAATTTGTTTACTAAGTTGGTACCGCATACAAACATAATTAAAGTTTCAACAGGCCTAGAAACTAACGTGTAATGTGGATGCCAAAACTGTACATAAATGGCATATGCTTGCTATTTAACCAAGTAGAAATTCATCCTAAGCATGAAGTCTGAATAACATCAGGTGGCCTGGGAACCCATCATGCGTGGCTTTAAAACTCGAGCTACGGTATAACAAGGTGCAACAAACATACACCTCAAAATTATCATTATAAATAATACATTATTAAAAATACATTAATGCATGTGACAGAAATTACATATGTGTAATGTGTATACGCATGACTATACGTCATCCTTTATTTTAGTCGGTTATGATTTTTTATATTATATATTTTTTTATTATATGAGACATGTATCTCTCTAGTGGAGAGCTCGGGAAGTTATTTTGCATTATTACAAGCTTTCTGTCACCGGAGTTTTTTAACGCTTGTAGGGATATTTTTAAACGTAATTATTGTGTGATTTAGTTGCGCTAGTTTTTTTTTAATTATATTTGAAGCGAGGTATTTGTGCTGTAACGTAACATTATTATTTTTATGCGCTTTCAGTTTTTTGTCTCAGTACCTATGTTCAACAAAAAAAAAAAAGAACATAATTACATCAAACTTTACCTTGGAAATATCGGCTAATTATTTGTACACGCACTGCCGTACTCCTTAAAGCGTACGTGATAGAACTCTTAAATACAACAAAATTTACAGACCACAAATTATTTTTTGAAAAAACTGAAAGCTTTCTATGAGAGTATAGTTACAGTAACTATTTTAATTCGTTTTCCGTCGCCGCGTAAGCGCAGAAGGTATAAAATGAAACGTGGTATGATGTTGATGCCTATGTTATTGCATGTTTCCAATGCATTTGATATATAAAGTATGTGTTGTAGTAGCCACACGCAAAAAACTCCCAAAGCAAGTAGTTAGAAAATATATAATATTCTTTTAAATTGGATTAGTAGTTGATTAAATATTGATGTTTTTCAAATTATTTGGTAAACTTTAGCTTAGTAGAACGCACGTTCATGATATGTCTGCGCTGGTTTGAATCAAAGGTTAAAGCTACCATGTTTCATGACAGAAAACCATGTATTGTTATACTGTCCTTCCTGGCAGAGAGCAGTTATTACACCGCATAAAAATATATCTAAATTTATTTCACAAATAAGACAGTAGTCTTGGTAAGCCTTACTAGCTTGGTTATAGCCAAGTCCTGAAAAATATTGGGACGTTACGCTTGTGCTCAGCAGTGGGACGTACAAGGGCGTCTCTGTCGAAATTATAGTCTACAGCTAGTTTATTACTTGTAGGTAGTAGATAATGCAACATTGCGCCAGCTAAGTGCTGCACTTATTATTTTTTTGTTCGTAGAGAACTCAGTTCTTAGCTACGAAATATTATTTTAGTTGAATTTTCTAGATGTCAAGTACTTTACGTATAGTTACAAATAATTAAATCATAAAATTAGTTTCATCTGTAACTGTTATCTCATAATAGTATATAGTAAAAGTATAAATAAAACAGCTTTATTTAAAACCTAAAAGCTAGTCATTGTTTGTCAAATTTTAAAAGGGACAAAGTATAATCAATTCACATGTTTTGACAAACTTGGACATTTCTGTGTGATCATTAAATTTTTCACACGCTTGTGTTATGCTAATGTATTTCTGAATATTCGCAAATAATCACCATCATCATCACACCACTGACATTAGTTCATCATTAATGATCGCTCATGACTGACTGTACGGTTGAATTAAGTAACGTTGTTAAAGAAATTTTATGACTTCTACTAGTTTCTCTTCACCCATCAAAAGCTTTACGTATTGTGTCGATATGTAAACTATGAATTTTTCATCCTAGTTAAAATTATATATTTTTTTATAAGTATAGCAATTGCCACTTGGGCTTAATTTTGAGAAAAGTAATAAATAACACATGTGATATTTATTTTAGTATTCGATTTCGAATTTACGTCGTATAATGTTTATTTTAACACTTCTAAGTGTACTGTGTTTAACTGAAAATTTCAGCATACATTGCAAAAATAATGCACCGTTTTAAAACCCTACCATCAATTCTTTAAAAAAAAAAAACAGTCATATCTAAATTAATTATTTTCATAGTTTACATATTATAACTAGTGCGATGTGTCCACACCACGGCCACAGTAGTTACTATTAGGCAGTAGGCACACGAGTAGACAGTAGTACAGACACAGTAACAACACACGCGGGGTAGTTTCTTGGAGTTGGATACGCTGGACTTATCCGCTTACCGAATTAATTCTACTAATCGCTGACAACTTTCTAACTTCATGAAATTATACCTCTATTTCTTGACGGCCGATTTGTTTTAAAAAGTACTCATAAATGTTATTGACTCAGAACACTTGGTCATAAACGAATAAATTTTCTGTGTATAGAGATACATACTTCAATTTTTCTCTCAATTTATGAAATTGGATAAACGGCAAACATTAGTTTGAAATAGACATTTCCGAAATTCCTCCCATTCACGCCAAATAAAAGTGGCGTGCGAATAAATCGGTCGTCCGCGCATCCACACTCCACGTCCTCGGCGAGGGCCATTCTTATTCACCGTCCAGTGCTTACATTCGACGGCGAAATGGCGCGGCAAGGCGATGAGGAGGACGCAGCGTTCCATGGCAAGCTCCCGCCCGGCATCCTGCCGCACGGCCTGCCCACCGTCAAGGAAGTGCAGCCTGCCGTCACCGCCGCACCGGTGGAGAAGAAGGATGAAGAGAAAGATAAAAAAGGTAAGTTTGTACTTGTATACAGCTCTCCATTGTGACACCCGAGTGTCCAACCGACCTCTGTCTGGTTGGCACTTGCCCTTACTAACACGTGCATTGCAGTCACTTTTTCAAGATATAGATTAGAATGAATGATCAATGAAGAAATGATAAAGATTGACCAAGTTCTCTAAAGAAGGCCACGTAACACGTCTACTTAAAAAATGGACAGACGACCTAGCTAAAGTTGTAGTGCATTATTAGATGCAATGAATGGGGGAGATCTTGGAAATCTATGAGGGAGACCTATGTTTAGATGTCGGGTTAGATAGGGATAGAGGATATGCTACAAGTGAGTAATGATTGTGTTAGTTCGCGAGCTGAGCGCGGACGAGAAGCAGACGATAATGCTGTCGTCGGAGTTCCAGCGGTTCATCAGCCGCGCCGGCCGCGTCATCGAGCGCGCGCTCGCCGAGTCCGTGGACATCTACACCGACTACACCGGCGGCGGCGACGGGGAGAACGCGCTGTGAGTACTACTCTATATCAAAAATAGATAAAAAGTCGCCTCGTTGAGCTGCCACTTGCTCAACGTATGGCATGGGGTCAACGGAGAAGAGTCTGGAAGCCCTGGATTTGCTGCCCAAAATATATAATATTCACTTACAATACTCAGGAGTCAGTTTTAAATAGTTACAATTTTCAGCTATAGTTTTTAATACACGACCCAGAGGCCTCTCATGTCTAGTTACGGGGTCTGTAAGATACATCATTCTGAGTGAGCGAAAACGTTTCTAAAATTATTTGTTTTTTTGTAGGTTTCCTTCTGGGTATGATATCATCATGGTAAAGTTGTAAAACAACACAAAAAAGTTTTTTTTCTTTTCCTTGTTTTTTTTACGTTTTATAACTCAGTAACATTTTTTATTTATCCATCGCAGCTTTTCCAAATTTATTGTTTTTCCTAGACTACCAGTATTCTATTTAGTGTTATTTTATTTATTTAATTGCATTTATTTTTATTTGTGTACATTTCCAATAAGCAAAAACCACTTTAAACAAGTCAAAAAAGCTTTTCAAATACTTAACTCGTCAAACTACTCATTCATCATTCAATCATCTCATGGATTTGATCAGAAATAACTTGTATCATCTAAATAAAATGAGTGTAAAGAATTAGCATTCATTTGCATGCTGTTTTCTTAACGTCTAAAAGGATTTAAAACTTGTTAATGGCCTTTAAAATAATACCATGATTTTGTTCCCGAATGTTGTATAAAGTTCGTGGAAATATTTTTGCCTCCTTGTCAATACTCCTTTAGAATAGCAGTTTTATTTAGTTTTACTCTTTACTGGTCCGAAAAAATATTTTTACTCCACTCAATGGTAAGTATAGCGGTAGCTTCTTACCCTCGACCTTTGTTGAGACACAGGCGTAAGGTAGCAACTTTCTACTCCTGTGGTTTCCGTTATGACTGAATCATTCTAACGACAATCTTGGAATTTATGTAGCACAGCACGTACGTCAAGTATCTAAGTGAGCAATGATTGGTAATGTCCAGGGACGACAAGTCGGACGCGCGCTTGTCGCTGGTGCGCACGTTCTACGACGAGCGCTGGTCGCGCGGGCGCTGCGTGACGTGCCTGGACTGGTCGGCCGCGCACCCCGAGCTCATGCTGGCGTCCTACCACAACAGCGACGACGCGCCGCACGATCCCGACGGCGTGTGCCTCGTGTGGAACACCAAGTTCAAGAAGTCCACGCCCGAGGACATCTTCCACTGCCAGTCGCCCGTCATGAGCGCCACCTTCGCCAGGTAACTGCACTGCTACACTACCCGCCCTGTATGGGAGCGAAGTATCCCCTGCCTATGATAGGAAACGACCTAATGGGGTCATCGGAGTCTCTTACTACGAGGGCAGTGTGTCCTCACCGATAGCGACTTTTATGATGGGCGACAGAGCGCGTGGCCTCGAATCTCTCGTGGACGCCCATAACACCTTAAACGGGCGTTCAAATATCGTTATGAAAGTGGGATTTGTTACGAACATGACCTAGCTGTAATATCTGCAGCGTGCTGAATTAAGATTCCAGTCACACTGAAATACCCTAATGATGAAATGAAAATATTTTATACAGTTCAGACCATGAATTGTATTAATTTACGCTATCTCTAATATCTAAGGAGTCAATAATAATAATTTTCATTTTGTTGATAATTTCGCAGGTTCCACCCGAACTTGATTCTTGGTGGCACATATTCAGGCCAAATTGTGCTGTGGGATAACCGCGTCCAGAAGCGGACGCCCATCAAGCGCACCCCGCTGTCTTCGCTCGCACACACGGTAAATATACCACCAGCTAATGAGCCATTATATTAAACTAGGACTCAACAATGTTCATTAGATTCATTCCGAGCGATGCTTCTGTAGATATAAATTCACTTCCTATTTATTGCAATAGTAGTATTATTTGAAACGCCATAATATAATATTAAATTATTTCACTATATTTAGTCTCACATTCTATGAGATTTCGTTTTATTAAAACCCTTCGTAAGATTTCTGTAATTGACAATGTTATGAAAATGAAAAAGTTTCAAACAATTTATATTTTTTTGCATTCACGTCCTACTCGATAAATATCCGATCTACTTAGGTCTTTCATTGCCCCCTACATATTGTCACCAACAAATCTCCCACATTCACATAACTCATTTCCCCCAGCATCCAGTGTACTGCCTCTCAGTAGTCGGCAGTCAAAACGCACACAACCTGATCTCTGTCTCCACGGATGGTCGGCTATGCTCGTGGTCGCTGGACATGTTGTCGCAGCCGCAGGAGACGCTGGACCTTCAGCACCGACAGAGCAAGGCTGTAGCCGTCACCAGCATGGGCTTCCCGCATGGCCTCGTTAATAACTTCGTGCTGGGGAGTGAGGATGGAAATGTTTACACAGGTAATAAATCTTTAAAAATTATGTCTGAGATAATTTAGTGAATTGCAGGAAGATGATAAGTACCCGCTGCTATTGATAAGTCTGAAAAGCCATTGATGATGTTGATGTTGGGAAATTTGTTATAGTCAAGTTAAAAACATATTCTATAGCCATGACGGCAGGTGCGGGGCCAGAATTCACTTTCCTTATGTTCCTAATTAATGTCAGGAGAAATTTACTCAGCGATGCAGTATAAAAGACTTGGTCTTATTATTGTATAGTTCTTAATTACAAATTACCCTTTACATATTCCTGATATAATTCGGTAATGGTTTAACATAACGTTAATACTCCAATCAAAATTAATACTACTACTTATGATCGTGTTACACCTGCGAACAATAAACAAGCACCCTCAATTGCCAAACCTTTTTTTTTTTTAATAAAATTGACCGCCTCCGTGGCGCGGTTGGTTAGACGCCGGCTGTGAAACGAGAGGCCGCAGGTTAGAATCCCGCACCGAGACAAATGTTTGTGTGAATCACACGTATTTGTTTCGGGTCTGGGTGTTTGTGATATTGTAAAGTCCCATAGTTTCTGATACTCAGGACACAAGACTCGATCTTCGTGAGTGGTCAGGTCTATGTATGTGACCGTTGGGTGTATTTATGAAGAATTAAAATGGATAGTAGTATAAACTATAGAGGCTATGTGTGCGTGGTGCAGGCTGCCTGTACGGGCAGCGCGCGGGCGTGACGGAGTGCGTGGAGGCGCACGCGGGGCCGGTGACGGGCGTGTCGTGCCACGCGGCCGCCGGCGCCGTGGACCTGGCGCACCTCTACCTCACCTGCTCCATGGACTGGAGCGTCAAGCTCTGGAGCCTCAAGGTACCGCCACCTCATTCCTTCAAATCTGGGAGACTGGTTCACGTATCCAAAGAAACTCAAAATACGGCACAGAGTCCCTTTTGGATATTCAGCTCCATCTACTGGTGGTAGGTCTCTCGTATTATGTGAGAGGCCGGCTGGGAAGTTACCATCGCAATGTCTATTTCTTCCACCAAATAGCAGTGTAAATGCCCTGTTGTGTTCTAGTTTGAAGAATATTGTAACATAACAGAATGGCGAACGCACTATAAGGCCAAGCATTGCTTTGTAATTCATGAAGTTGTTTGGTTCTGCTACTGTTCACGAGCGGTCGTATCGTTTGACATTAGGCGAATAACATGCTCGTATCGCCATACATTGCAATAAATATAAAACAAAATGGACTCATTGGTTCCCATGGCAGTCCACATGAATAGTTCGAAAAATCACAGTGCAATGTCATATTACGATACGATTTTCAAAGAAAACGTCAGTAATAAAAAAATAATCTAATTATGACCTTATTCCCGACACATAGTATACAAATAACACAAAGCTATTTACTATATTTACAGGAGAACAAGCCCCTGTACTCGTTCGAGGACAACGGCGACTACGTGGTGGACGTGCGCTGGTCGCCCACGCACCCCGCGCTCTTCGCAGCCGCCGACGCCGCCGGGAAACTCGACCTGTGGAACCTCAACAGAGACACTGAGGTCACTACTGAACATATTACTATTGAATTCCAAACAACAACTAAATTTTTTACAATGTTTTTGGAATGATCAGTGAAATAAATGAAGAAGTATTTTTCCGATTCCCAAATCTAATTTTACTAGGTCAGAGGGCCTAGACAAGTGGCTTTTACGTTAGTAGAATAGAATAGAATACGATAATCATTGTATGAGATTGACATTCGCCTTCGACATGTAATTGGATCCCACATGTAGAATAGAACATTTGTAGCCAAATGTCCTAATAATCTATTCGATGAAACGAAACGCCAGACTAGTACGTTGTTCTTTATAGAAATGCTAGCCAAGTGGCACTTATGACAAACGATTTCGCTTGCTGGCGTTCGACACTTAGCGAACGCTAGGACCCTGTAGATAACGCTACAAAATGGCGAACACTTGATCAGCCGGTACATTTGGTGAAAGTGTTGTGATCGTGCTCGTGTGAATTTTGGTTTATTTTTCGTAAAATGCATAAACTAAGATTATTATGGGCTGCGCATAATGAAGAAATGTGGCTCAGGCGCCATGAAAGGCGTATTTCTCGAGAGTGTTTGGAGCAAATTAGTGAAATGCCGGATGTTTTATTTCGGGAATGATATCGACTCGACAAACAAAGTTTTAGGAAGCTTTGTCGGGATTTACGTGCTCATACTGTATTACGAGGAACAAGATTCCTTTGGAAATAAAGGTAAATGCATTATTATTATCTAATCTTTATTAAATACACGCAATGTTATGTATGTAGATATAATTCTAGTTGATAACATTAACTTAATGTTATTTGTATAATATGCCGTTTTAATTAAATTAAATAAATGGATAAAAAAGGCCTTTACTATGCCCATATTATTTTTTTGCAGGTCCTGTGTACTTTGAGCTTCTTGGCTACGGGGTCTTATCAAAGGATAGTGGGTGTCACGCAACATTTGCCGCAACGAGCAGCAAGTCGTTGTATTAGACAAGTTGTAGAGGGACTCAACAGTAATTATATGTTACGGTATATTAAATTCCCCCAAACACTTCAAGAAAGATCGGGAATAAGACAGGAGTAAGTTACATTTAAGATAAATAAATAATACCTACTTTATTTATTATCCATATATAATACTTAATAAACTGATTTTAGGTTCCAAAGAAGATTTAATTTGCCGGGCGTTATTGGTTGCGTAGATTGCACACATATAGCCATTGTTAAACCGGACAAAGAGAACATCTGTATTTTAATAGGAAAGGATACCACTCTTTAAATGTACAAATGGTAAGATTAGTCTATTAGTAGTAGTATAAAACAAACAACAAGGTTGATTTTAAAAATAATTAGAGCAGTTTAATTAGTAACGTCAGGCGAGTTTATAATATGTATATTATGATCTGTATGAGCCACAACTATTTATTTCTTTCAAAAGACTTAATTAAAAAGTTATATTTTGGTTTTACAGATTTGTGACAATAATTTAAAAATTTTAGACGGAAACACCAAATATGGTGGAGCCACACATGACTCCTTCATATGGGCAACAAGCCAAGTCGAACTATTCATGCGTGGACTTCATCAACGTGGTGAACAAACATGGTTATTAGGTAAGTGTATGTGATAAATTCGATAAGTGTACATATACGTTAATATTTGGTATAACTAAACAATATTTTTCACTAAATAAAATCGTTTGTTTTAGGTGATTCCGGGTACCCTCAACGGCCTTGGTTAATGACACCAATATTAAATGCTGCTCCTGGTTCTCGGGAAGAAACATACACAACCCGTCACATCCAAGCAAGAAATTGCATTGAACGATGTTTCGGTGTTCTTAAAGGGCGCTGGAGATGCCTATTAAAGCACCGAACGCTTCATTACCATCCTCATGTTGCCAGCAAAATAGTGTCAGCATGTTGTGTGTTGCACAACATTGCTTTACAAGCTCAGCTGCCACCACCAGTAGATATAGCTGAACAACATGAGGATGGTGATAACGTAGCACCGTCTGCCTCTTCTGCCCCAGCAGTCAAGAAGATCTTATGCGTGGTAGAGCAATACTTGACTGCTTAATAAATAGACTGTAATAGATTTAATAGATAATAAATAGGTTACATAATTATTTTAAATATACATATTTTTATCAATAAAAGGCCTTTTACTTTATTATTTTTTATATTTATAATCCTACTTAATTAAATTTATATATATTAAAATTATAACTCAACTCACACAGCACAATAAGGTCTTTGTCTATTAAGCCTGTTGTTAATATACCGTGCCAGCCCTTTGGATAAAATCCTCATCTGATGATGAGCTCGATTAATGGTATATAACATAAAATCACTCAATGAAACAGTGACTTTTAAATAAAATTTTACAAGATTACCTACAATATCGAAATTGCTAAATCGAATGCAACACTATTATGATTTTACAAAAAAACCCAATTATTTGTAAAAACTACTGGAGAATCAAATTCTAATTACTTTTTATGCTATACAGGACGTCCCACGGCGATGTCACATGGAGAGAAAGTACCTAACATATTCTCGGTAGACGATTTTACTGAGATAAGATAATTTTAATTTTGAAAACAATTTAAACTAAATTCAAACATTTTTGAATAATTTCATGTCTGAAGTGGGCATCGAACCCGCTATGTGGTAAAAAAAAGAAACCATCATTTTACGATACAAATCAAAAGGCACCATCATAAAGATAATTTTTCTTCAAATAACACAGCATCTTAAATAAAAGGAAGATCATGAAATTTTACGTTTATTCAAAGAATTAGGTACGTCTAAAATATTAAATATTATTGTGTATAATTAAATAATTTAAATATTATTAAATATGTACTGCAAAAAACAGAATTTCGATATGTCCTAATTCACATCCTAATCTAAAGGATCTGTGGATGGCAAACTGTCAACTGGTCGCTGAATTACATCAATAACCCGTTAACAAAGGTGGGTTAACTGATGTAGCAACGTATTGTGAGCTCGAGCAACCTCGATCCTCTCTGTCTCCAGACGTAGTATGTGCATCTCCCGTTCATGGAGACGCCTATCCCTTGCCACCTCATGCCGAAGGCGGCTTTGCTCGATAGCCGCTAATTGATCCGAGGCACGTTCATAGGGAGTTAGTCCCCTGTTCCTTCGCGCCCTGAATAGTTCCCGACGTGGAGTAGTCGGATTTGAACGCGGAGATGCCGAGACCTGCCGTCGACTGTTTCGTGTCGGTGGCTCCACCGACACGAAACAGTCGGCAGTACATGGAGGCGGCGCCGGCGGCGTTGATGGTAGTTCTCTTGAGGGTGGTGGCGGGGTTGATGCTCTTGTTGCTGATGTTGCCGTAGCGACAATTGTACGCGATGTAGTTGGTTGCGTTCGGGAATATGCTGATTCAAGACTAATGACTGGAGAAGAAACAACTGGAATTGAAAATAATTATTTTACCAATTATATCATTATTATATTAGATTAGATGTACTATTTTAAATTTACAAGTCATAAAAATCTAGATTTTAATTTAATGTACTGATTCTCTTTTATGACTGAATATCAACATTATTTTTTAAGTTACTTAAATAATACATCGTGTTTGATATTATTCTAAACATCATGTACATTGACTATAATTTTTGCTAGTATGATTTAACTTACTATTTTCGTTGTGGGGCTCGGGTACATTGTCACTACTATTCTGTTGCTCCAATGCAATCTCAATGGCGCCTTCAGCATTATTAATTGGTTCACTTGATACCCGCTGAAAACAGTAGATGGGTATTTATATTATATATTTATACATTTCGTTTAAAATAATATGTAATATATAATAATAACAACCATTATAAATACAATTTAAATATGACAAAAACAAATTAACTTTTTATCATTCGAAATTGTTTACGGACATCAACATTTAATACGGTATTAACTTAGCATCATATGTAAAGTGTAAATTTAGATATATTAAACTTTAAAACAATTATTAGATAGGTAATAGAAATCGCGACAAGTGTACAATATAATAATAAAAAAAACATTAAGCTACCCATATTCAAATGGAGAGTATTTTAGGTATAAGTATTATAAAACTAACATTGAAACCTTGCTCCCGAATGCCAGCTTGCCCAATCACCGCTGACACTCCAATGACCGCCACCACCCTCTCCTCCAAAGCAGTTAAAATTATTCGGCTGCTTGGACCACCACCAGTGCCTCTAGCTTGTTGCCTTAGACATAAATATTTTTTTTTGGTTTTGGTCTTCCAGTCAGCCCAAACCTAGTAAATAGAGTTATTTAAAAGCAGTGCCCAACAACGTCACAAACTATAACAGTTTATACTAAAATATTTACCTTCTTCCATTTATCTGTTGATTTTTGAATACCACCACCGAAAGAATTTAACATATTTGTTAATTCCTGCCACAACCGATTACTTTGAATCCGT
Source organism: Deilephila elpenor (assembly GCA_949752805.1). NCBI lineage: Eukaryota > Metazoa > Arthropoda > Insecta > Lepidoptera > Sphingidae > Deilephila > Deilephila elpenor. Next base: position 1,109,250 of record OX457102.1, read on the forward strand.
CCTTGAGGACCCGGCTGGGGTCTTGAGAGGTCTCCATGTCTAAAACAAAAAAATCTTAAGTGTTTTACAAAGTTAAGTACAGTGCGTTAGTGATATCATTGTTTATGTTATAGTCTCCAAACAATCCCAAGGTGTGTAGCAATATTGCATTAATTTACTGATTTATAGAGATGACATATTAAGTCAAAAAAAATTAATAATACCTCTCCATAAAGTCTATTAAAACAGAGAATTGTTCTGGACTAGCTCTTGACCGCGGTTCCATTACTAAAACAAAACAATAATTAAATACACTTAAAGATTAGATATAATCACTAGGTGTAGCAATAAAACCAAAATAATAAAATAATTAATTAAACTAATATAAAGTACTTACCAAAATACTTTAAAACTTTTCTTCCTTGGTTTTGTATGGAAACTGAACACTGCTATCGTAACAAACACGGTAAGGCAAACTATCGCTTAAAATTGACTAGAAAACTTAAAAAAATACCTAATATTTTAATAGAAAGAACTGCCAAAACTTATATGAATTGTCGAAAGTATATATTTTAGCGCACTTTACAATGTTGTAATGACGTTCATCAGCGAAACCATAGAGATTAAGACTGATTTTTTTCTAACGAACGAATCGACTGAGCGTTCGCTAAGTGTTTGTACGCTTGGCTAGCAATTTTTTATCGTTGACGCTGAGGCGTTAACGTTTATAGAAATAGAATCGATGTGGAGCGTTTGCCACTTGTCTAGGCCCGCTGAAATTTAAGAGTTTAGTTCTTTGTTAAGTGACAGACTTGAATTGAGATGGAATCCAGTTGAAAACCTGTAAACCGAATTCTTGAAATCATAAACCTAAATTAATGCCACTAGTTGTCTTACTCCTCGCAAGGATAGCAAAATTGGTAGAAAATACAGTAGATACTGCTGAATTACCATTATAATTCATTATTTTGTTGTAGGTGCCCGTAGCGTCGATTCAAGCTGAAGGTGGTGTAGCGTTCAACCGAGTGTCCTGGACGCCGGCCGGCACACATGTGACCGCTGGCGATGACGCCGGCAAGATCTGGGTCTACGAACTTGCTGAGGTAAGAGTTGTACTACGATTATATGTAGTCCTTATTTAACAATTCATTCTTATCTGTTTTTAATATGACCTTTGAATAATTGGAACATGTACTCTCGCTGCTTTTGTTGCTAATCAGTGCTTTATCTAGACTAATTGCATTTACAGTCGTTATACTGTACCTTGCCTTGCCTGAATAACAACACAATAATTCCAATTATTTTCGGACAAGTCTACATCTGCATAACGGTATGGTAAATACTTAATTTAATATATCTCCCACAGCACGTAGCCCAACCCCGGCACGACGAGTGGAGCAAGTTCGTGTACACTCTCCAGGAGCTGCGCAACAACCAGGCGGACGAGGAGAGCGAGCGCGTCAGCCTGGCCGCCAGCGGGCCCGCCTCGCTCACCAGCCTCACGTCGCTCGCCTCCAACCCGCTCAGGTAACTGCACTGGGACGTGCGGTGCGGCTGGACTCTCTGAACACACACACTACAGGCTGCAAAAGGCATACACTGAAACAGGAGGCGTAGGGAATATAGTGAGGAACTATTAAATATCTGCTGATGAGAAATGGCTTTTTAGCTCGGTGAAGTATTGATGACACTAGCAGCTACCCTGCATGTGAGCTTTCACATGAGCTTGTATGTATTGTTGCTAATAAACTATAGTACAGTTCTCTTGCAATTTAATGTGGGTAATAACATTAATACGTTAAATACACTGAGAAACTATTAAAGATTACTGATGTTGAGAAATGGCTTGGTAACTCTGTGAAGCATTGTTGATACTAGCGGCTATTCTGCTTACCCAAGACGTGAACTTATCGGAGTGTTGTTGGTTAGCAAAATGGTTGTATAGATCACTTGCGATTTAATGTTCTAACATTAATCATCTATCGGCTATCATACGCCAGGCCCAATAGTTACTTACCATACACGAATGACCTGCATGAATGGTTAATTATTGCACTGCAGTCAGTCAATGTGACATATATTTCGTATATTATACAAGATGTGGCGAAACATTGAGTAATGAAACTTATGTCGCTTCTGTGTATCATGGGGAGTAAAGAATTCTAGCGCAAGCCGTATTATATGTAAAAACCGAGAATAATTTTGCTAATAAACAGTGTGATGCAGCCAAATTGTGTGTTGAGATTTACTACAGCATGCACAAGCTACGTTTGTGAATCACGTAACATCGCTACGTCTAACAAGTATGGTAATGCCGCCAATAGATGGCGCTCTTACGGAGCTGTTTACTATTCTTCGTTGACTACCCTCATAGAAGAAACAAAGAAATATATAAAAGTACTTTACAAAACTCAACTTAATCCGGTAGCAGTAATATGAAAATAAAATCATCATATTTATAGAATGGTTTTGAAATTAATCCAGCTTTTAAGCTTACCTGTCCTGGAGTGTTGACAGTGGAGTCTTCTTCATCTGAAAGCTGTTAATTAAAAATAATATACAAAGTGTATAATCTATGTCTGTATTAGGCTACATTAGACTAAGCAACATTTTCATACATTTCTGACACAAATCAAGTAATTTTAGATGTTACATTATTCATGAACATGTGGCTCAAACACTAGCAGTTACTTTTATATAAACTATAAGCTTAAACTGGACTTTAATAACAAACATTATTGCTGTAGTGCTGTTTATTCAAAAAATATTAAAATATTTTTAAGCACTCCTCTCAGTATATATAAAAACATAGATCTTATCACATTATTAAATTACATCAAAAATCATTAAAATTATAGTAACCTTTTAAGCATAAAGCTTATGGTACGGGAGCTAGCAACGTCTGGAAAACAAGCATTTCAGGTAGGCCAGTTTTTAGATATGCTATCTCTCTCACTCTCCCGGACGTCATACAGGCTATCTGGCTGGCGGTAGTGGTTGCGTTCGTCAGTGCGCATCCTACCTATACAGGTAAAATATCGAATTTTAAAATCATTTTAAGAAGCTTTTTTCCTTTATTATTATTTTTATTGAACTTTTTGCAACATGAATCTATTATTGCCAGATATTTCTATTGTTGTTTAAACTATGCCAGACGCTAATTTTGAATTAAAAAAATATTATTTTTCAAAGTATTTCAGTATGGCTGTAATTTTTATATGATGTTATTTAAGTATCTAAAAACCTAAATTTAATTTGCCAGACATTAATTCGATTGTTAAACCTTCAGCCAGACCGACCTAAAAGTGAAAAGTGATGTGGTATCATTTTGCTTGATCTAGGAATAGTTGTCGAATAAATTACATAGAACTAATTAAAAACTATTGAATTAATGTGTGGATTAATATAGTATCAAAATAACTATTTATCGTTGTACAAAATAAGATAATAATCAATCTCAAGGATGAAAATAACCAAAAATTATATTTTTCAATCCATAATTTTATCACAAAAAAAACGGAGGCATCTTGATAATTATCATCATCATCATCATCTTCAGCACTGTTGTCATTTTTATTGTCATCGTCGTCTTTTGAAATGTCATCGTCTTGTAATAAGTTATTATCTGTAAAAGAATGAAACATTTTATAATCTATCGGCAAATAAATTTATTAGTATTTTATTTTTAATTTTTACCTTTAATGATAATGTCGGCAACTAATGATGGCAATTGCTCTCCAACAAACCAGATAAAATCATATTTATGGTCTAGCCGGAAACTTGAGGTGATAGAGATGTTGGTTGTTGTAAATGATCATTTCTCCAAACTTTGTAACGTAACGAACTCGTAGTAAATGCTGATAAAATTCAGTTTTGCATGGTGGTAGGCTTGATGGATCAAAATTACGATTTTGTTTTTTCAAAATTATCATCTGATTTTGTAGACCGATATGTGTTTGAAAACAGATGACACCGAACTTCATTGACGTTCCATGAATCCCGAGCTCCGTAAATACGACAAATTAACTTTTCTAAGATCTTAAATGTCTCATCCAGCAATTCTTCATCATCTGTTATAATATTTTGACAGGCTAATTGATACTCTTCTGATTGCTCTAACAGTTTAAAGATCGAAGTTTGCCTTTCCGGAAAAAACCTGGTGTGTAGTCGCATCCAGTGAGTGCATAAAAGCACGGTAGAGCTTTCGATAAAGAATTTCGTGTACTTGATGACGCTTATAAATCGCTCATAATTCCCCACGCCCAAATTTACCCAGATTTTAGTGATGCATTCAAATGCTCCATGTTACCAAGAAGTATTATTAAAATATATGTGTCTGAGCAGCGTATCACAACTTCGCCATCGACATTTATTTGACAAATGTGACATATTATTATTTGAGAATCGGCTTCTTCTTGTTCTTCGCAAGACAGTACATCTTCAACAGTTTTAATAACCTTATTACTTTCAACCCGGTATGAAAAGCACTTGTTAATTGCATTAGAAGTGTCAATTTCTTGGATATTAACTTCTGTATGTGAATTCTGAGACGTATTATCTGGCAGGGTTTCGCTAACATCTACTGCAGTATTTGATAACGAAGTTGAACTAGATGTGCTGGGAAGATCTACTGTTGACGAGAAATTAATTTCAGATAAATTACGATATTTTGTCATTAGAGCTGTAAAACTGCTGTAACAATTTCTGTGATATCCATCAGTGTCATTAACTTGCTCCGGTAACTGTACACTATTATACCGGGTATATCAAGACTGCGACCGAAAACGAAGCCAGGTTGTAGTTGTAGTGGCTCCAAACACGATGCAAATAAAATTTAGCCAAAACAGTGATAGATATTTTTTTATATATTTTTTAAAATCATCTTGTTTTGGTGGAAAATACCTATTTTTTGCGAAAATACTAATTTAAACCCTTATGTACCATTTCGTGTTTAAAAATTATGTTTTTATCACCCAAATACGACGATTAGTAAAAAATTACAAAAAAAAGTTGACGATTTTTTTTGCGAAATTTTTACTTGCATTGTGTCTGAAGTCACTAATACTACCACCTGGCTTCGTTTTCGGTCGCGGTCTTGATATACCCTGTATTTCACTTTAAAATTTACACGTATTTGCAGAACTTCTTTACACTTTTTTAATGTATCTTCAACAAAAGTTATTATTTTTCCATTTCTGTCTTTACAAAAACCACATTTTAATTTTTCGCTAGCCATTGTAATACAATTTTGTTATACACATTAAAAATAACACGTGATTGTCTGTACTCTTTCAACATGCCCAATCACTTTTCACTTTTAGATCGGTCTGGCTGAAGGTTTAACAATCGAATTATTGTCTGGCAAATTAAATTTAGGTTTTTAGATACTTAAATAACATCATATAAAAATTACAGCCATACTGAAATACTTTGAAAAATAATATTTTTTTAATTCAAAATTAGCGTCTGGCACAGTTTAAACAACAATAGAAATATCTGGCAATAATAGATTCATGTTGCAAAAAGTTCAATAGAAATAATAATAAAGGAAAAAAGCTTCTTAAAATGATTTTAAAATTCGATATTTTACCTGTATAGGTAGGCTGCGCACTGACGAACGCAACCACTACCGCCAGCCAGATAGCCTGTATGACGTCCGGGAGAGTGAGAGAGATAGCATATCTAAAAACTGGCCTACCTGAAATTCTCTCTCAAAAACGTTGCTACCTCTTAGACTATTAACCTAATAAAAATATAGAGATTAGACAAGATCTCTCTATGCTTAACATTTTGATTATAAATATAAATTATGAGTTTACAAGACTAGCAAGCAGTATCTTTAGATTTAATTTTATAAACAAGAAATTTGAATTTAGTAAAGGGAGGATATCAAGGAGGTGGAAAAGGATGAATTTTGTACATTCATTATTAGAGATTTGACTGAAACAATGCAGGTGTCTTCTGAGAATGTATAATTTTAAGTAAAGAGTGAAAAGGAATGTATTCTAGTATATATTTAAATTAAGAACAACATAAATGAGATTCTGTTTAGAAAATGTCTATGCAATTTTAACAAACAAAATCTCTAGTATAGTTAACTCATCACTAAAATATTTGTATGTATATAATAGACAGCAGCTGTATTTAATTGTAGTAGCTTTACATCCTCATAAATAAATAAATATAAATCAAAGGATGTTTTCATTAAAATTCATAGTGCATTTTAAATTAATTTACCTCTAAACATTCCTATGTGGTTATATGTAAATAATCAGACAATTCACATTTGTCCCTTCAAGTATAACATTAGAATGTCAATTTGGGTGTATAGGGACAAAGGTAGTTGATTGTTTTAATTGAATTATTTTTGTATTGAAGTACACCCATAAAATAATTTCATTGTATTGGAATAATAAACATATTCAATGTTAAAAATAATATAAATTATTTGATCTCTATATACCCTGTTTGTCCCTATAGTATTGTTTATCTATAACTCTACTAGTAACAGAGTTATCATTGTTGTATGTATGAATGTGTTACATTAAGATATTATTTAAATACTAACATTGTTTATTTAAATTAGTTGTCTAATGTTATCCAGAAAGATGGTACTTATTTATGCTTCATTATGTTCAATAAAGCATTGCTTTGTAAACAGGTGTTTTATTTATATAGAAATGAAATAATGCATCATATTTGTATTTACATTATATTGTTATTGTACTGTGCAAAAGCAAGGGAGCCCAAGAAACAATGATATGTAGGTACCTATGTCATTATATTATAGACACATATATTTTAAGTATATTTAAGTAGTATATATCTCTGGTGCACTGCAGAAACAAACATAATAACAAAACTCCACTATCAACATCAAAAATAAATTTGAAGAATTACATTATGCCATCTGATTTATCTAAATTACATGGGTAAATAAATATCAAACATAACAATCCAATAATTTATTCAGGTGAAAATGGTATAACAACTTTGCCTTTGGATAAATTAACCTCCTCCCAACAAATGCAGGTAACAGTTTTCTTATCCATAATGTCAACATACATCTTCCCATCCAGGTGGTCCATCTCATGCTGAGCTATCCTTGCTGTCCAATCTTTGTAGATTTTAGATTGAGCCTCTCCATTGTGGTCATAGCCTAGAATGTTAATTGTTAGCATAAGTTATAGGATACTGATGAACATGTGAGGGTCCATCAAAGATTTTTAAAGTAATCCTTACCAAATCTATAGCAGACAATAAATAAACTACATGGAGGCAAGAGACTTGAATGCTTTGTAATGAATCAGCATGTCTATGTCTACTGAACAATTATGCATAATTATATGTGTAGCATACCTGATATTTGAACTTCCTTATACCTAGGAACATCAGCAGTGTATCCCTGTACACTCTCACAACCTTCTGCTTTCACAACCTTTTGGTAATTTACTACCTTCAATGTTGGATTAACAAATACCTAAAAATGTAAACAATAAGTTAGACATATTAGTAACAGAAAATTCTGCAGCTTTTCATACTGAAACCTTGTTTTCCAACAATATCCAAGAAGAAACATGCATATCATAGCAATTTGCAAGAATTTTTATGGTATATAAAATCCGCTAACCCGCATTAGGCTAGCGTGGTGTATTAAATGGCCTAAACCCTCTCAATCGTACTCTTGATTGTAGAGGAGGCCCATGCCCTGCAGTGGGACGTATTATTGGCTGATACAGTATAGTATATTATTTACTAAAATTCTAATAGTAATAATTGTTAAGATGTATTTCGTACAGTACTTACTCACAGTGAATGGGACTACGCTCAAACCCATTTGTTTGGCGTTTTCTTTAGGCACCAGTGCAATTTGTTTGGCCGTGTGTTGCATTACGAATATCCTGAGATTAACCCCAATTTGCGGCGCAGACATTCCAAAAGCTCCATATTTATTCACCACATACTGCAGCTTCTGTATTACCGTCTGTATTTCCTTTGTTTTTATTTTATCTATCGGCACTGGCTCGGAAATTTTACGTAATGTGGGATCGCCGATTTGGATTACATGCGTGTAAGGCGGAGATGATGCGCCGCGTGCAGGTGCAAGCCTAGCGTACCAATTTAAAAACTTCCTAGTGACACTCATATTTTAGATACTTTCCTTTATAAAACGAAATATTTAATTGAAAAGTTAGGATAAATTTTTCGGTTAAAACATCAGCTGACTTTGACATTTGCCACTTATCAAATTTTTATTAACCCGTGTTCGTCTATGGCACAAATTGGGCGCTTGCATTTTGTTATTTAGGGCGCGATTCCATTCGGTAAGTTACTTCCATGAAACTTCAAACTTGAACAAACCTGCATACAAGCTACAACGTGGATGTGGATAGTCTGAACTTGTAAATACTTATTCAAGTGGCGCGCAAATTGAACGCGGACAAGTAAGTTGCATAATTTCGTCATCCACCTTTGGTTTCTTATTCAATTTTGACCGGGTCCACTTGTATTCAAGTAAAACTTCCATGTCATTTGCACACTCTTGAAAACAATAATATGTTTTCTATGAAAGCAACCTGTAGGCTTATTCACGTAATTAAATCAGTTCAGTTGCAGTTAAGTTTCGATCAAAACAGCCCTTTTTGTATTCTCGTAATTTAGACAACCGTTGTCAGATACGCTCGCGTCAAGTTCGCGTTACGCGAGCGCTTTAGCCAGATGTGTTTTGACAATGGAAAACAATTGAAAAACAATAGGCTACGTCATCAAAATTTTGACAACAGACCCAAAATGAGCTCTTGGACACCGGAAGTAGTATTCTACGGCTGCGTGTTTTATACATGCGTGATTCAGATCACAATTTGATTGGTATTTATCTATTCATTTGACGTCTCCAATGACAGTTTAGTCCGACCAACGTGCAGCACATGCGCAGTTTATTTATATCTTACGCGCAACTAAACAATTACAAGAATACCATTTTGACGTAAGTTCCATTAAGACGTAAACCTAACCGCAACTGCATCGAAACTTGATCGGCGCGTCAATAAATTACGTGAATTAGCCTACTGTACGCAAATATGACGTCATACTACGGAAGTATGCAATATTAATGGAATCACACCCTAACAATAAATAATAACCACTGTTGGAATATTACTGATACGTGTCATTACTTAGCTTAATTTTATTATCGGCATTGCTAATTTAGTACGTAACCATCAAAAGTAAATAATATGCATGCGAAAAAAAATGAATCAGCATGAAATCATGAAATTCATCTTGGAAGTAGGAACTGCTTTGTCTATAAACAACAATGTCTTGTTTTCAATCATTACGGGAAAATAACAATCAAATCTATTAATCGCCTGACATCTAGGACCGGTATGAATTGGTAGATTTTTATTTATTTTACATTTCTTATTAATAAACGGCGGTGGCCGCCTTTGTTACCAATTTCTATGCATACACTTGCACGCTAATGGTGTTTGTTGGTTATAAATAGATAAGTACCGGTGTGGGCAGTCTACTTTTGGTGATACAAAGTGATTTTAAACAGATAAGCGGCTGTTCTTGAGGTTCAATGTGAGTAATTATGCAATTGTTTTTATCTGTTGCGCTTGTAAATTGTATGTACGCACGCTGGCGGTTTGTTAATTATTATTCAATGAGAGGTTGTGTTTGATTTGCATATTATATTTATTTAAAGCCATATCTACATATCTGAGCCAATGATGTATTATTTCAAATGGGTTAAAAGTCGACGAATATTTAAAAAAAATTTGTTACAAATGATAAATATCATATCACAAACCTGTTTGTAATAAAGGATAACAATCTTAATGAAGGGATTTAAATCTACTGAAACTATGTTGCTATGGTAGATTAGATTTAAATACCACTCTTGTGTGCACTGTATAAGTCTTTTCCAACATATTGATAATATATTATGATTTCCATACATGTGCATTGGGACTAGTCCAATGGACGTTTTTACAATTAAGTCTGTTAGTATAACATAAGCCCCTTGTAAAAAGACTTAAATATTTACAACAATAATTATTTATTATTGTGGAATTGTACCCATATAGATGTCCTAACGGTTTCTTTCAGCTAGTAATAATTGTCAATTAGTGATAAAATGTAATGTTGATTACTTGCAGAGATTAATATTAGTGTCGGTGCACGCGCATCGACCGACACGCGACGTCGGCCGTTAGTCTTGTAATTTCACTTCCTGTATGAAATTTTATATTGCCATGGACGAGAAGAAAACTAGAATATAGTGGAAGAATAAGATGAAATTTATTTCATATCTTCTTTGTATTTGATATACAGAAAACACTATTTATTTATTAATAAATTCTTTATTGAACACCACATACATAAAAAATATATAAAAAAAGATGTTATTTTTTATTAAATATTATGTTGGATCTCAGAATCATTGACTATGCGTGGTAACTTTAAAAAATATAAATTTTTGTAACATAGGTAAACATTTAGAATAATTTAATGTAACTAGAAGAAGTATCTATGGAAACATTTCAACATGGCTATCAGAAAATGTAAGAAACTAATAATACAAACACAGTATGGAATTGTTTATGTAACATGTGCAAAATTGATTAAACAATTTATCACTTCGTATATCTGTTGTGTGTATCACAGTTCAAGGTAACATTGACATTTAATAGTTCTAATTGATACAAAATGTGTCTAAACTCAATATATATCTAAACAAACTTTGGTTCACTTGTTTTCAAAACTTGATCGTTTTTAACAGTCCTTAGCTGAGTAAATTAATTCAATTCAGCTGATGTTATGTTCAGTGAGATATTATATTACCAGGTGAGATTTTTAAGTGAGGAATACTACATATTAAGATTGTTTCTTTTTTTGGTGATTCCACTAAAAATAAGAATTTGTATAGTACCCTCAAATAAGATTTTGGTGTGTTCAATTATATATTGTTTTATTTTATGTGTGCTATGATAAAGATAAACCTGTGTACCTATAAATTAGCGATGTAGCAAACCACCCCAGTCTAATATTTATTAGTAAACAAAACAGATTTTTCTACTAAACATAGATAATTTTCTATTCACTAGCTACAATGTTACGTACTAGCCTCTATAGGACAACAATTCTGGTGATCTGAAACACCGGATCTGCCTATATCAGACACCAGTCTCATGTTATCAAATTGCTTATATGCATGTTTTAGTACCTGTTACCTGTATGACAGAAATAAATAATATTATTGTTGTTCATAACAAGTGTAGGTCAATTTCCTGTGAGGATAATGGATGCACTATTATCTATTATTACAAACAGGGGCCCAATGGACAATGGCTGTTGATGTGTTTGTTTACTCTGCATCAATGTAATTATTCATGTTGGTGGTAGAATTACATTCATTGTAATGGGTTTAATTCATATAGCTCATAACTACTTGGCAGAACATGTACAATCTCATATTTCTGTTATATTAAAGTAATTTGACCTAATAGAACCTATCAATGATCATGCCACTTACTTTATATTCTTGCTGGTTTCTATTAAATAAGTGGTACCTGTTGGGAGGAGCTAAAATTACGAGAAATTTTCCGTCACGTTGGAGAATTGTTGGGATTATAATTTTATGACTTACAGCCTGCTTTACATCAACCATTTCGGGCCCAGATACTAGATTTTACATGCCTGCGAAATTTTAGACTCTCATGTTTCCCCACAATGTTATCATTTGCCTTTGAAGCAAACAATTTATCAAGAATATAGTATTATGGTACTCACTTCCAGATGCTGAAACTAACTAGACTGAACGGAGCTACGTCTCTCCTCAAACGAACAATGTCGACGCAAGAATCTGACGTCTTGTTTGAAACTTTAAACAATGCCGGCATTCTCACACTCAACCGACCTAAAGCGTTGAACTCACTAAACACCTCGATGGTGACCAAAATGCTCTCAAAACTACAGGAATGGGAGAATACACAGACTTTAGTCATTGTAAAGGGAGCAGGGGAAAAAGCCTTTTGTGCTGGCGGGGACGTTAAAGTAGCTATCGACAAAGTGGAAGGTCCGAGGTTCTTTTTCACGGAGTACAATGTGAACAATTTGATTGGGAAATATAAGATACCGTATATAGCGCTGATCCACGGGTTTACTATGGGAGGTGGGTTGGGAATGTCGGTGCATGGTAGATACAGGGTGGCCACTGAGAAGACCGTAATAGCTATGCCGGAGACCAAAATCGGCTTGTTCCCTGATGTGGGCGGGTCTTACTTCTTGCCGCGGCTGCAAGTCAACTTGGGACTGTACTTAGGATTGACTGGTGAGTTTAAAATATTTAAGTATTTCATACAGGAATTATTTTATTAATGAGAACTATTTGACAAATTTTGTGATTTTGTGCGTTACGCATTTGCGGATAGTGTGGTATTATTTGCGTGTTATTTAGCCGCATAATATGTCCTAGCCGGATGGATAGTTCAATATTTTCGCCCTGCTTTCATCATATTCAAATTTAATTACAGTTTCCTTCTAAATAATTCTAGGTGATAGACTAAAAGGCAAGGACGTGGTAAAAGCCGGCATAGCCACGCACTTCGTTCCTAGCAAGCGCCTTTACGAGCTAGAGGTGCTTCTCTCCCGCTGCACCAGCGACATGGAAGTCAACTCACTCCTGAACAAGTTCAGCGAGCCTCCTGAAGAGTTCTCCCTCGCACCTCATATCAAACACATCAACTACTGCTTCGCGGCTTCCACTGTTGAGGAAATTATAGAGAGGCTCGAGAAGGTCCAGAATGAATGGTCCGTCAAGACTTTAGAGGTATGTACAGTATTTTGATTTGGTGATATTGTAAGTGGGTTTGAAATCGTGAGGTATTTGGTTTGGTTTCTGAATAGAATAACTTACTTAGTGTGTATTAATGTTCGAAAAGGGTTGTATTTAGGGGGACAGCTGGAGGTAAATACATTTTAAATTTTTCCGCAATATGCATTTAGTTACATTGTAACGATAACGATACATATTATGTGTTATAAAACAACACGTAATAAATTAAATATTTGTATTGTATCAAGTGAATTTAACTGCATCCGCAGGCTGACAGACATTGTTTAAACATGTAATACATATATGCACGCATTTCATGTGACTACCTACAACTTAAAAAAAACATTTGAAATTTTGTCGTGTAGACCACCTCTCCGAATAAGAAGGCTTACGGGTCAATTAAATAATGACTTTAGTAAAGATTTTGAGAAGGAAATCTATACTAGGACACAATTTATTTAACATAAAAATCTCTAACGCCCGAATACTGGAACGACATTCAAATAATAAGTTGCTCTTAACAGCGCACGGCTCACTGAGCCAGTAAATTTAATCGTGATTAACGTAGTTACGCGCTAGTTATATTTAAGTTGCGTTCCAGTATTTGGGCGTAAGTCTATGTGTGCTATAGCAATACTGAGGCCAGCATGCTAATAAAGTCAAAGTAGAGAAATAATTAAGCTTAAAAAGTTAAGAAAACGACCACCATGGATCTTTAATACACAATTCCTTACTGGGCCAGACTATGCTATCTCTCATTGGGAACGGAATTATGTCAGATCGATAGTCTATAGAAAAATATAAAATCCTACGAAGTACAAGTCAGCATAGCGTATATAAGTTATCTGTCTAGTCCAAAGTGCAATCAGATAAGGTCGACCAAAGGTGACATTTTACACGACTGCCCAAATATAGAAGTGTAATGTTTTAAAGGTGATTGGATTTACAGCCAAGCATATTTGTAAGTCAAATACAAATGAATAAGTAACCAAACATATTATCCTTTTCTTTGGTACTATTGAATTTTTTCTGTTAAAATGAATATGGACCCTACACGCGGCCGAGAAAAATGATGGTTATTTTTCTTTTATTTGGCGTTTGTCGTTACCAAACAGCCAATGGTATCGCTCGGCGGATATCTACACACTATCAAATATATAATTATATATTTTTTATCTGTCCAGACGCTGCATCAGATGTGCCCCGGCTCGTTGAAGATAACGTTGAGAGCGCTACAGCGCGGCGCGCAGCTGGAGCTGGGCCAGTGCCTCAAGATGGAGTACCGACTCGCGTGCCGCGCCACCGAGAACCACGACTTCCCTGAAGGTAGTCTTCAACTTATTTCAGCCATGATATTCATCATCATCATCATCATCATTATCAGCCCTTCTGCGTCCACTGCTGGACATATGCCTCTCCCATAGCACGCTACTGGGCTCGATCTTCAGCCCATCGTCGCCAACCGCTACCAGCCACCCCACGAATATCGTCGCTCCACCTGGCTGGAGGACGTCCTACACTACGTTTGCCGAGGCGCGGTCTCCACTCGAGAACATGTTATTAATATGTTATTAATATCACACAAAAGGCCAGGGCAACTACTTAAATGTTGATTACGGTGGCCTCGGGTTCAAATTCTAGAGCACACCTCTGACTTTTCGGAGTCATGTGTGTATTGATAGTCAATCATCACGCACTATAACGGTGAAGGAAAACATCGTGATGACACCTGCATACCATAATGTGTTTAAAGAATATCTATGGTATGTAAAGTTCGCCAACCCGCACTTGGCCAGCGTGGTGTACTATATGGCTTAAACCCTCTCAATCTTACTCTAGATTAAACAGGAGGATCGTGCCCTACATTATTTGATGATTTCCGTAAAAGTTTATATCACTTTCAATTATATACTTTTACTATTAGGTATGCAGTTAGTATTTTTGTATGTCTTATTTAAATGTTGGTTTTGCGTTTAAGGTGTCCGAGCCCTTCTGATCGACAAAGACAACCAGCCCAAGTGGACCCCCAAGACATTAGCCGAAGTGACGGACGACTACGTAGAGAGCTACTTCAAGAAGCTGCCAGAAGATAAGGAACTCAAATTCCTCGACTCCAAACTGTAGGCTAGGCTTTAGTCACGGTAATGTATGTGTTCCTTTATGTGAAAATGTACTTTATATGTACATTGATGGTTGTAGATGGGGCTGAAATATTTCACGCCTTTTCGAGAATATTCGATTTCACAGATCATTTTATCTATCCTAGAAATCATTTTGCATGTATTTGCCTGGCCAACATCAAGTAATATGGCCAGTAATTTTAAAGATTCAATAATGGTTAAGAATTTAACTATGGTGCTTCCTGTTACAAATTTACTTAAATCATGAATATAATACAGGGTTTTTTTTATTATGTATTTTTAGCACAATCATTGGGTCAATCTCTTACCCATTTAATATTTGCGACCAAAAAAAAGATCCGTTGGTATTTTTATAAAACAATCAATAAATAATGTTGTAATACAATACAATAATATACGATATAATTGTATAAGTAGAAATAGATCAATTTTTTTGGCCCATACAATAATATGTAAAATGTATGGGTCTTTTAGAAAAGAAAGAATAATTAAAGTGAACAATCAGTTGAACAGGCCGGCATAATTGTCAAGAAACACTAGTTGCCGCTCATTTCCTGTATCTAACGAGCACTGCACTATTAGGCCCTAGTTTTGTGTGCAGTATATAAAAAATAGTATCTTATCCATACATCTATTTTTGCAATTAAATAGCCCCGAAATATATTTAAATTTCAGTTTTACTCCCTTCTAAAGAGTAAACTTAATATTGTGAGCATTATAATAAACTCATAATGACTATTAGTGCCTTATAAGCTTGATAGTTTAATTTTCTAGTAAATGTATTTAGTACTTGTTCGCGTTAACGAGCGGGCGCGGGCGCGATTGACGTGGCTTGTCCGCTACATACATCGCACGTGCGTTTCCTACGTGAACACTTGGTTGACATCCATATATTTTATATTACGCGACCGCGCCCGCGAGTTAACGTGAACACGCACTTAGGCTAAAGGCCTTTGCACACGGCGTGTTTTAACGCCCCGACGACACGCGTTAACCGACTTGTAGATGACCAAAGGATTGCTATGCATAGGTTTACTCACTGCGTCTGAATTGCGTTCAAAGTGCGTTAACGCGCGAATTCTACGCGTACTCCGCGCGTTAAAAATACGCCGTGTGCAAAGGCTCTTGGACAAAGAGGTTTGGACTTTACTAAACCAATTTGACTACAGTTTGTAATGAAATTACCATGGCCAACCGGCCAGTGGTAATTAAAGCCCTTTCATTAATAGAATTTAAGCATAAAATGATGTAGGAAAATGTTTTGTACTTTTATGCCGCGTATGCTTTTATGTATTATAATCAATTGGTTTGTGGAAATTGTAAGAAATCAATTGATGAGCATGTGAAAAGGTGCGAATTACGTACGAATAAATTATATTCGCCTAGTACGCCACAACGCGCGTCTATTCGCGCGTAATTCGCCTCTGGGACAAAACCTAAGACTAAACGTATGACAGACAATAAGTGTGCATTTATTTTAATTTTATATACTCTTCCTATATTGTACATTGGTAATTGTATATTTTGGATATGTATAAACATGTATTGTTGTCTGTTGACACGGTCGAGTTGAATATACTTGAGTTTTAATTTCGCCTTTTAATTTATTATGTCTGTAATTTCAGAATTTGTAATTTCGCTGGTGGTAAGATAATTGTTTCGAGACAAATATTTGTGTGACATGCAATTATATTTAGCTTTGAATTTTTTATACTAATAACACTTACTGTTGTCTCAGGTAAAGAGTTTGTTGTATTTTATTTACTAATTCAATATTAATTATCATTAGTTAACCACGAATATATTCGTGACTGATATTACTTATTCCCCGATAACAATGTGTAATCGGTGCCGTGGAGAATTAATTGCAAACTAATCATACGTCACAAGAAATCAAGTCCAATTACACAATTATTTTCCAATATTTAAATAGGATTGGCTTATGAAAGTACGATACATGGCTCAAGTATGAATACTTATTAAATGGATAAGAGCAAGAAAATAGAATCTGTAGAAATCGCACTTAGGATTTTCTGGATGTTCCTACGTTGCTAGACAAATGTTCATAATCCAAATTGATGCTCGAAATGTGCGAAAGTTTTTAAAACTGCTTCGTGTCCTGATAGTTTCGTAAAGTACGCATTTTTTGTCTTCTTTTATTTATGGAGAAATTAAATGAAAAACAAGATAGATCCACTATTAGGAATATTCTTTAATATTTCCACAGCTCTAATTTACAAACAATACTATATAATTTACGCAACTAGTGTTGATTGAAGTTCAATACAATACAGAAAACACTGAATAAGACGATTTCACAATCTGAAAATAAAAGAAGTTATAGAGAAGTATTGGAAAAAGAATATATACAGTTTTCACTATAATATCGATAGGTCGACTGTACAGTGGTACCGCCGTGTCTACTGAAGCTTTGTTATTAGACTTACTTGTATAACATCTTGGGATGGAAAAATATCCAGTAAAGTTTTGGTCGATCTAGTGGCTTACTC
Source organism: Deilephila elpenor (assembly GCA_949752805.1). Classification (NCBI taxonomy): domain Eukaryota; kingdom Metazoa; phylum Arthropoda; class Insecta; order Lepidoptera; family Sphingidae; genus Deilephila; species Deilephila elpenor. The sequence continues at coordinate 1,126,721 of OX457102.1, forward strand.
TTTACTAAATACAGACATGACCGTTTGCAGTGACCGTACGTAAGTATTAGGTTTCATGTCGCATTTTCTCGATTCATCGAGATTAGTTGAGGCCCGGAAATCTAATTAACATTCTAAATCATTAAAAGCCTGCTCTTATTTTTAAAAGCCAGCTGAGATCAGAAATAATCGCGATTTTTAGGCGATAAGCATGTTTATGATAACTTTAGATGACCTACATTTTCGTTTACTAAATCTACGATAAAAGAAAGCAGCGCAATAATATATTTTTAAACCTACTTACCGATAAATAAGATTGATAAGACAGGTCTACTATGCCCAGGCCTTTAAGTACTACTGGCTTCTGAAATAAAAAAAAGAAATGATATTTCATAGGTACGTGACTAGGATAAAATAATGTTATGTAGCGGCAGGGTTATAGACCTAGAACTTCTTACCTTATTAAGGAACAAGAAAAAATGTAGTTCCACTTCTTACCTGTGCATTAGCCATAGTAACGACTACCAGTTTTCTGACCCTTACAGACGAGTCTCCCCGACAGTTGTGCCAGCCTGAGAGATACATTGCTGTGGCCAAGTGCGATGCCTAAAATATATGTAAAACGGGCCACTTTAAGAAAATCAACTACAATTGAAATGCAATATAATAAAATACATACATACATACATAAACTCACGCCATTATCCCCGAAGGGGTCGGCAGAGGTGTCACCAGGACACCCACATTTCGCCTTGTATGTTCCGTCCTACGATGTGATAGGGGGCGAGCCTATCGCCATATCGGGCACCAATTCCTGACTCCGGGCTTATAATGAATAGAAAAATCCAATATCACTTTGCCGTACCGTAATACAACTACGCCACAAACAAATATAAAGAAATAAAAAGGAATTCTTAAGTTGAACGCGAAAGTACTTAAAAAGTAACCATTTATATGTGCTATTGCAGTACGCATTATTATTACTCATGAATGAACCTTATATTTTAAAGAAAATGTTGATAAAAATATTACATACAGTTTTAATAATAAAATGTGGAAGGAAAGTGATGACGAATGGACTTACTTCGACAGTGACGTCTCCAGCGTTCCACATAAAGAATCCGGTACTAATCAATACAGCTGATGCGGTGAACAATGCCGCAAAAGCATTTACTAGGTTTCTTTCGGAATTCTGCAATTAATTCAACAATTTAATATCCCATGTTATCACCCATGTATTATCGCAGATTACACATTATTTTAGCCCACAAGGTTGCTTGGCGAAACAAGTTTTTCCGAAAAAGAAATCACAATGAGCGGTACCAAGCAGCCTATTATCTTTATAGGCTTGTCTATACACCTGGTAAGAAAACTTCCGTAGAAGTAGACAACTATGTTTGAAGGATAATCTTTTTATTTAAGAACTAGCTGCCCGGCCTAGCTTCGCCTGGGTGCAGGTAGGTATGTTTTGCCCCTACCCCACACCAGAAACATCTCATTCATGTTAAAAAAATTGTATTCACGACCCTGGGATATAAATTATTACAGCGCAATAATCCAGAAAAATTGAAGATACATTCTCGCGTGGGAGGTAATAACTTTAGCTCTCCAATCTCACTGATCGTTTTCGTTTCAAGTACCATATTTTCGATAAAAAATATTATCTGATGGAGGGTAGTTAATCCACAATAGATATTTAGTGACAACTCGCTGGACTTATAGTTCAGTGTGTCGTGAATGCTTGCAAGAGCATGACGCGTGCTCCGGTGGTGCGCTAGAGTTCTTGACAAAATATTATTTTGCGGACAATAATATAGTGCAAGTGACAAGTGATTATGTGGTACAAAGATCACCGTTTTCGTCGACGGCGTCCAACCAGCTACAGGAACGAGATTCCGGTAAGTGATAGATGTACTATAATATTATTATGTTCTGTCGTTTGTTAGTGTATCCCCTGTTCTGTGGACTATTTTGAATAGCAGCATGTATAGAGCTCCTTAACCGATGTAGAGTATAATAACAAATGTTTGTGATAGTTTGGATTATTACGAACATTTTGAGGCCAAAAATAGTTAAATCAATTTAGTCTTAGTAATACAGTAGCACTCATTTTTATGTATAGGGTTTTTTTATATCTTGATTTGTTAGCGTGATAATATTATAAATGGGTCCGGCTTCGCCCGCGTGTAGATAGTTCTTGAGCCCGGTCCACATCAACAATATATTATTTCGTTGACCATATTGCTTATCTCGTACCTATTATAGGTATCCCTTTCTGTGCCGTCTAATTCTGTCTCATGACGAAAAGCATGCAATTCTGTCCTCTACTGTTCGTCCGTCTCCATGGTTCATTATATCTCCATGTTAAATTTCATCAAAATTGGTTCAGTCGTTTTATTGTGAAAACGGAACATACACACTTTCTCATCTAATAATAGGTAGGGGTTCACTTTTGTGGTTAACTTACTGCCATGTTCAACATGAGGATGACCAATAATATGACATTGAACACAATTTGACCGCTGAAGACTCCTCGGCATATCAAATGCGAATCCTTTGTACACCTGAAAATACATGTTATGAAGTAAAATTCCCTAACTTTTGCTACAATTTTATATTTCATCTTATAGTTATGAAGGTTAATATATCTTATAGAGACTTACTGTAAAGTATCAAAATGCAGACCAATCCCAGTTGTAAATCCTTCTTCGTACCTACGTTCCTTCTCTTCTTGACTTACATTAAGCTTGAAAATGTTATTTAAATTTCTAAAATAACTTTGCAAGTTCTTGTACAGATGGCTAAGGCAAGTTGTTAAACAAATAACTAGGATGTAAGCGCCAAATACACGAGTCATGAACATCCACCAGAGTAAATAGTATACAATTCTTGCAACATGAGCTACGAAAGATCGATCCTCAATATTCGGCCAAACAGTGATGACTACATTGAAAGTGGCGCCTGAAATATATTTATATTTTTTTATTAAAATGTACAATAATTTTTTTATTAAATTGTAATCAAGGCTATTGTAATTTCAACTACTATTTGGAGATTGGAAAGGGGATCATAAAAATTGATGTATCTGAAAAAAATATTTCTAATGTCTGCTTTAGAGAATAATATGCGATTTAAATTGGTTGGTTCCCGCCTTACACTACAATGGTTCGAGCAGTTTTGAAAATCATTCATGAACTTTATGAATTCAAAAAAATAATGAATTGCTTACCAGTTCTAATCATAAACAAACAGGCGTCAAACGTGTACAAAAACATCGACAATAAGCAGCTGGAAATCAAAGCTCCGGAGTACCACAACGACTTTCTTATCATTTGCCGTTCAACCTCCAAATCATTGCAGTCTTTCTTGAGGTTGACAACCATATTCATCATGACATTTCTCAGAGTATGCTCATGGTACGACATTATCACCCTGTATCCGTATAATATTGGATGCGAGATCCCGTACACTAGCAAATCAGATTTCTGTTTTTCCGTCAAGTTTTTTTGAGTGAAAAATGCTGAGACTTCCATTGCTATAAAGCAGTAGATGATACCATTGACCATCTTCGTGAAAATATCGTAGTATTTCATGAACCATTTAGGCAGTTTCAGATCTTCAATCCAGAAGTTAGGCAAGCCGAATAAATAGCTTATTAGAGCTACTTTATAGAAGAAGTCTTTTGTTTTATTACTTGCATACATTTCTACCATGGCTGGTGGATGAGTGTGGATTTCACAAGGACGAAGTTAATATACCTACATATCTGAACATTCATAATTACATACGTTTTAATTGTACCTTTTACAAATCCATTAGAGGAATTAAAGTACAATTTGATCTAATTAGAAAGGGGTTTCCTAACGAGTTGTAATTTTGAGATAATAACATTCATGAAAATTGCAACCCTGACGGGCTTATAATGCTACGACTACTTTAGGCTATAAAATTGAAGCCTTTCTTACAATATATTATGCTTAAATAATTCTTTATGACAATTGCATTTTGTAATTCAAATCATAAAATACTGTGTCATACATCAATACTAATATATTAGAAAATACTATATTTGTTGTGCCGAATACGATGTTAAAAATTTATTATTATTGTATGATCGTGTAGCTGTAATTAAACTTAAGTAAATACGAAGTTACGAACCATGAAAACTTATACTAGTGTACCGTGTAAGTAGTATATAATGTAATCAGTAATTATAAATTGTAAGGTTCGAAGTTCGAACTACTTGACTTCTGAAATATTGTATACCTAGCTACTTTTTAAAGCGTGATTGTACTAGATTGCCTAATAACTAGTGCTGTAATAATATTGTTAGTATACAAAAGAGAACAGTGAGTACGAGGTTTTCACAATCTGTAACAAAGAAGAGTCAATATGGAGTTGCAGCTCTCAGTATACGTAGTACCCTTGTAAAAATTGCCGGGGATGTTTTACCGAAAATATCACCTCAATAAATAAATATTGTTATAAATAAACGATAAAATCATACAAAAAATAATAATAATAAAAAATTAGAAGAAGAATACATATTGTTAAGTATAATTTCAAAATGTATCTAGAGAGAATTGATTAGATAGGTACTTACCGATAGAAAAGACTGATGGGACAACTCTATAATCCCAAAACCTTTCATGACAACAGACACCTGTAAATTTTAAATCAAACTTTGTTATTCAATCAAAATAAGTGGCATAAATATACACACAAGTAAGCAAGACACCTGAAAAGTGACCACTAACCCAAATATACTGAAATATACCCACAGTTTCAAAGATCATTATAACAAAGGCATTTGAGAATGAAAGGTAGGGTATGAAAGATCGAGAAGGGGAGAGTGGAAAGCCACTTAATAAAGGTTAAGCATCCGAGTACAACACAAGTTAGGTACAGCACTGAACCTGGAAATTTAGTTCGTCTACTTAAATTATGTTTTTAATTTTAACACATTCTGCGAGACGTACCTATTATTTTAGGTAGTATCTTACAAATAAAACCCAACGAAAGAATTTTAGCCTAAAATCTGCTAAAATACAAAATATAAATTACCTGAGCATTAGCTATCGCCACAACAAGTAATTTCCGAACTCGTATGGACGATGCTCCCGTACAGTTTTCCCAACCTGATGAATACATCGCTGTACCAATTTGAGACGCCTGTTAATAAACACCGATATACATTACAAACTTTTATTAAACTTGCAAAGATTGTACATGTTATTAATTGCCTAAAGTCAAATCTTGGACGATGAACTAGAACCACTTCCTTGACAGTATTTAAAGATAGATATAATTTATTAAAACCATTAAGTATGTATATGAATTTAGATGCTTTAAAATAGATATTGTTATGAAACTATCCACAAAAATAACTCTTGTGAGTTTAGGAAATGGGACTTTTGGTTTCTGGGACTGAAATATTATGCCTAAATTACGACGTAAACACCAGTTACATCGTGATGGTACTCCCAATTGTCAACATTATGAAAGCTTAATCATTAGTGTCACGATTTCTACCTTCAAAATTAATAAAATATGTATGTCTTTAACTCTTAACATACTTTTATTTCATAGATATTTCATTTCCTTGGGCAACCATTTTCAATAATTATTGTTAGCGCTCATCATTTTGTATCTATCTTAACCCAGATTGCCAATAAGTCCACGTAAGAGACTTACAAAGCAGATAACTAGTTTGTTCGAAGAGTGTTAATGTACCTCGTAAGTGACGTCTCCCGCGTTCCACATAAAGAACCCGGTGCTGAACAAAATGGTAGTCGCAGTGAAACATGCAGATATCGTTTTTACAAGCGATCGTTCTTTATTCTGCAACAAAATGTAGTTTAATCAAATCTTATAGACATTTATCAAGATGACTATAGGTCTGCGTTAGTATTGTACATATTCCTCAAACATTAGATTTTACTGTCGTCTGTCTACTACCTTCTACTGTAAGTAAATCGTGAATTTCTTTCTAACATCAAATGATTTTATTGAATGAGTATTTTAACCTGTCGCTACCTTATTATTATAACAAAGTTCTGAAATACTTACGAGTACAAATGTCTGATACATTAGAATAGCCAGCAATACTATACAAAACACAACCTGTAAACTTAACACGCCATTGCATATTTCTTGGATTTCATTTGTAACCCTGTGACAGAAGAGTCCGCTTAAAATTAGGTATAGGTAAACAGTGTATTTCAAACACAAAACAACGAACTAGAGCATTTACCTTAAAGTATCTGCATGAGCTTGAACCCCAATTTTAAACTTCATTTCATATTTACTTTCTTTTTCGTTCTGTTGTAGATTTTCTTCCAAGAACACCTCATTCAGACCCTCAAAATAGTTCTGCAAGTGTTTATACTGATGACTGAGGCATGTGCTTAGTGATATCACGATTACACACACGCAAGCAACTTGGCTTATGAACAGTATCCACACGATGTGGTATATCAATCTTGCTATGTAAGCTTTGACGGAACTATCTTCTATCATAGGCCACACTGGAATCACTACATTGAATGTCACACCTGAAATCATATCGCAGATAATTAAACACAATTCAATTAATATACTGCTTAAGGGTATTGTATAGAAATTTATGATAAGGTATAGAAGCGGGGTATATTAAACTAAGATTTTACGGAGTAACTAAAAAAAACTTTAATATTCTCACCAGTTTTCAGCCATTGTATTAAGGAATCAATGCAATACATTAACATGCTAACGTAGCAAGCACTGGAGAACGCGATAGAATACATTTTGCACTGCTTTATCATCTGCCTTTCGATCTCAGGCGCGTTGTGGACTTGTTTTAACATCACTGTCATTTCTAGAAGTACTGACTTTAGTTTGTCTTTATAGTAAGTCATTATCATAGAATACGTCCACAGAAATGGATGGCCAACTCCAAATAGTATTTGCATGTATTGCTGCTTCTCCGTTAAGTCGTGTTGGGTGAGCACTGAAAGTACTTCTATTATTATGAACACGAAGGCTATGCTATTAAACGCCTTTGTTAATTTGTCGTAGGTTATCGTAAACCGCTTTGACAGATTCAGCTCTTCTATCCAAAAATTGGGCAAGCCGGTAATGTAAGCCAAAAGTGATAGTTTTGCAAACCATTCCTTTGATTTATTCAAAGGATATCTCTGTTCCATTTCGTTTTCTGCGCCAATTTCTATTAAAAAAAATTATGTTCTCGGCAATTTATTAATGTTTTTCCATTGATAGCTCTCTATGGTCTGGTATGTGTGGTCTGAGTGTGTATCATGCTTCAGATATTGTATTAGAATTTAGAAACACGTTAACGCTGCAACTATTATCATAAGATACAATGTATCTGATGTCCGCTAAGTAGCATATTTTTCACTATACCGGATATCACCAGACTGCGACCAAAAAGAAGCCAGGTAGTTTTAAATTTTAATGATTTCAGATATATTATAGGCTTCGCTTAAGGATTTGCACAGCGACTTGTGGTAAGGTGCGTAAATCGAAGGACTTCCTGAAAACTTTGTAACTTTGTAACGTTTGTAACACCTTGCGGGAGATTAGAAGAAATCCCTAATAGTTAAATAAGAGTTCTACGAACGTGGATTGGGATGATTTTCCAGTGCCTAAGTACTTAGACCGCATATAACATTTTCAAACTGCAATAACTAGTGGCAACAGAATTTATATTATACCTTTAACAAAAATTTATCGGATATCACATTTCTCGATATGTCCTTCGCCTCGTACTGGCTGGAAATACTTGCAGTCAGTCGGTTAATATACGATGATAAATTGCACTAATTTACCTAAGTAATTGCTGGTAATCTTTGTGTTGCAAACGAGGGTCTTTAATATTTAACTAATACTATTATGTTCGTTGACAAAGACATTCTAACAAAGAGATATATATTTTTAAGTGATATAAATGATAGGTCAAAGGGAAGGAAAAATGATGGGAGGAGTCAACAGACATTGAGCATGTGACACTCTCACTCATCTGGTTTGTATTACCGGGTAGGCGGGACGGGCGGGATAGAACGGGACGGGACGGGATGGGGAATTCGAAATAAAGTTAATCACGCAGACAAAGTTTGCGGGCAGAAGCTAGTTACATAACAAATTGTGTAATGACGCTTTAAGTTAGTGGTAAAAGTGTTAAAGAAAAAAACAATTATTTTCAGCGCATTTAAATAAAACCTTGTTTTAAAAATATATTTTTTACTTTTAATTTATTGATTACGACTGGAAATTAATTTATTTTTTAAGCTGTTAACACCTATCTATTAAGAATGAAGTTACACAGCTAACCATGCATCGTCATTCAAACTAAACGTGTATACGAAATTAAAATTGAGTGGCAAGACTCCGCCCGAACATATGTACATAGTAACATACATTGCAAGTTAAATAAAAGCTTAAATAAAGTAAAAAAATAAGGAAAACAAGGAAATAAAATAACTCAACTCAAAATTTAATTTCTATTTTTCATTTAATATTGCTAAGATATAACTAATACATCAAGCTTTCCAATACTGAAACATTCTAATGTCTATTTAGTGCTGAATTACTTTAAGAGTAATTTCAACTTCAAATAATGCAGTAACAATCTTCAGAATAGAAGTGAAAATATAGAATACGAAAATTTGACGATCTGAAACAAAAATAAATAAAATGTACAATAAACACAGTAATTTTTATTTCAAAAAGCTTTATAGTTTATCCTCTATAATTCGTAGCTGAAACTCTGCTGATTAATATATACCCCCTGCCCCTACTTTTAAATGTTTCTTCTTGTTAATTCTAAGTAGACTTAACCATAACATTATTTTTATTTTAAGTTTAGGGTTGCATAACTTTTACAAAATATAAAGTCAATCACCACGCTCACTTACCGATAGAAAAGCTTGATGTGTCAGAGTTATTATCCCGAAAGTTTTCAGGATTACCGGTTGCTGTAAAATTAGATTTATATTCTAAAATTCGTCTGGGTTTTGTAGTAATATGTAGGCCAACTGAACTTAAAATATACCGTAATTTATACACAGTCGGGGTTTTTGTAAATGGTACCCTGGTTTAAAATAATACATATAAAATTATTAGCCAATGTGATCACCCTGCTGGGCAAGTGGCCCGTTTTTTATATTAATTTCTGTCTACAAGCAGCAGAGGCTAATGCTTTTGAAAAGAGTCCAGATCCTCCTGCGTATATTACTCGGGGTTAGGCCATCAATCTGACATGCGGCAAACATTGTTATATTAATTATATATTAATTAATTCATTAGTATAGTATACCTGCGCACTATACAAGGCGATGATGAGAAGTTGTCGAATTCGTTTTAACGATACAGCACTACAGCTGTGCCATCCAGACTTGTAAATTGCAATGTCCATACAGGAATCCTAAAAAATATGTGGTTTTATAAAGTGTTGAATTTACACAATAATATTAGGTATGGTTTGGAAGCCTGCGTGTGAATGTGTATTTTTTATGTTAATAAAAAAAAAAACAAATAAAACACAAGTTATATTAAAGCAATAGTCGCAATGAGGGCTAAATACAAAAAAGTAGTTTACAAAATTGCAGCAGAAATAAGTGAAAGTATGTACCTCGTAGGTGACATCTCCAGCGTTGCAAATGAAGAACCAAGTGCTAAAAAGGAGGGTGATGAGCGTGAACAAATTCGAGAACATCTTTGTCAGCGAACGACCTTCATCCTGTAATCATAGTTCGTCTGTGTGTCATATAACAAAGAGGAGTTTTATCATTACTGTTTTATCATTTTTAAACAACTAACCCAATACAAATGCCGAATCTTTTACTTCGATGAGCTGCTTCATAATAAAATTTTCGCCCTGGGCGGACGCCCGACTGCACCTTACCTGGCTTCCTCCGGAGACAAAAAAGGTCTACTTGAAAATAAGTCCGCTTATATGACTGTGAAGTAAATACGCGTAACTTCTTGGATACATATTAGACTCTGTTTCCCTCTGTATCTCTCTCTTCAGCCACAGTAAGTCCACTTTTGAACATAGGCTTCTCCCAAGGACTTCCACATCATCTATTGGAAGCGGCCTGCATCCAACTCTTTCGTGCAACCTTAACCCTCTATTTTAGAATACTACCTAGTCATCAAAATGTATGTTTTGTCAAAATGGTGTAAAATCTTTTAGATCTTAAGCTCTAAGGAATTGAATGCAGTTTGTGAATAGCGATAGAATAAAAGTCAAATATTTACCTGTATCAATATCTGATACATGAGGATGACTAACAAAATAATGTTAAACAAAATCTGCCAGCTAAGGACACCGCTGCAAACAGTTATACCTTCTATCATCACTCTTTAAATGTTAAAAATCATCTCCTACATACTTTGGTACAGAGTGAAATAGCCATACACAGTTGACCATTCTCCAGGAAGAAACAACACGATAGGAATGTCCGTTCCGTCGTCCATGTCTATTGATACGACATATTTTACTTAATTTTTGGGTATAGGCATTGTGTTTTACAAATTAAAAGATACAACCACGAATAAAAATAGCAACTATTTGTGCTTCCAATCAACGGTTTATTTTGTTTGATCTCTAACCGCATCGTTGTAATCTGCTTACCTCAATGTATCTGAATGCGCTTGAATACCGATTCTTAGCATTCTCTCGTACTTTATCTCTTTTTCCTTCTGACTTAAATTCTCCTCAAAGATTTGATTAAGACTTTCAAAATAACTGCAAGTGTTTAAATTGATGGATCATGCAGATGGTGACTGTTATTATAATCGCGTAGGTCACTGTGACGCGGCTTTGGAATACAAGCCATACTACGTGGTAGACGAATCTTGCTACAGCAGCAATTAAAGAATAATCATCCACAAGGGGCCAAACCGTAATCACTACGTTGAATGTTGTGCCTGGAATTAAATAAAGCGTTTTTACTGTCCTTTGTTGTGGTCTGGCTTGCATCATGAATGGTACGGCTTGATGAGGTATCGGCTTATTGTTAGTGATTATTAATCAAGCGATTACCTTCCAAGGAGAAGTTTTTGGAAAATGAGTATGTAGAAAAACCTGTTTCTTGCCAAAACTATGTGAAGAAAAGTTTGTTACCTTGTATATTTAACTAAGGGGGTTTAATAATCATTTTGATTCACTGAGTGTGTGTAATTAATAAAATAATATGTTTCATACCAGTTTTAATAACTTGAATTGAATTGTCGCAAATGTAGCACACGATAGCTATCCAGAATGGCGCTTTATCATTCGCTTCTCTATGTCGAGGTCGTTGTGTATCTGCTTCAACTCCACCACCAGTCCGAGAAGAACGCCTCGCAGCCTGTCTTTGTGGCGATCCATCAACATCGGGAAATGTACTAGGAGAGGGTGCGCAACACAGAAAATAAGTTGGTAATTTTGCTGCTTCTCTGATAGGTCGTGTTGGGTGCACAACGAAAGCAACTGCAGAAGAACAAAATACATGTGTATTTATTAAAGAAATTTCCAAAAATTTCGTAATATTTCATGAAACACTTTGGTAGATTGATGTTTTCTATCCAGAAATTGGGAAGGCCCAATATATAGCAGATAAAAATGACTTTTCGTAAGAATTCTTTAGATTTAGTTGAGAGGTATTTCTCGGATATTTTGAATAGGTACGTCATTTGCATTGATATTAAAGGGAATTACCTAGTTCGGTTAATTTTCTTGGCTATTATGTTATAATTTTGTAGATAAATGAGCGTATGACGATCAGGGTTGTAGCCATTGTCGCATACGTCAAGCTAAGTATTTTAAATATTATTATTTTTGTTATGTTTTTTTACGTACGTGTTGTTGGTGATATGTCAACGCGGTGGTCGTTGGTTCAAATCCCAGGGCACATATCTGACTTTTCATTTAACGTTGACGGAAAACATCGCGAGGAATCCTGCACGTCATAAAGATTTTCAATAACCCCCAACATGCACTAGGCTAGTGCTATGGCCTATCTCTTCTTAATCCAATAGGTGAATGTTGAGGGGGGCGGTGACATCCAGTGCGACATATAAGCTAATAGTCGGGCGAGGACATATCTACAAATTCAACACAATAGTAGGGGTCTCGCACCGTTCAAAATGTATTTATCAGCAAGTCCAATGCCGATCACAGGCCTTTCTCAAAGTTTATAGAGTGTTGAAAATAATAATTCCTTCTTTTTCTCTATATTTTCTATTTGTGTTTTTTTTAAGTCGGTTCAATTTTGTTTACAAAAAGATTCCATCCATCAGCCAAAGGACATCCACTGCTGAACATAGGCCTCTCCCAATGATTTCCACAGTGACCTGTTGGAGGCAGCCTGCATCCAGCGACGTCCCGCCACCTTTACCAGGTCGTCTTACCATCTTGTGGGTGGACGTCCAACGCTGCGCTTTCCGCTACGTGGCCTCCATTCGAGAACTTTTTGGCCCCATCGGCCATCAGTTCTCCGCGCTATGTGCCCACATATATGGGGCACATACAAAAAGATTGGTCTGAGTTTATTTAATCAGGCAGGTTACGACAGATCCTAGCTGTTAATTGTCGTATCGCTTGCAGTAAAAATATAGCCTTATAAATTAATTTTAATTGCAGTAAGATCCGCTACGTGTGGTTAGTGTGTAATATTTGATGAGTTTATTATGAATCACATCACATGTAATTAGCTATGATTTATCTTTCACGATCGTAACGTTTGATCGAATATTAAGCTTTTTAATAATTATATTACGTAGGTATGATATTGAAATCGTTATTTTGATGTAAAAATATTTAAGATTCCGCACGAAAATCTTTGAAAACTGAACCTGATGGTGCTCGTATAATTCAAGTCTCGATCGGGGCAGGGAAATAAATATTTCAATCTTAATTTATTTCGTATGTGATTCATGGGTTTTAAAAACTCTCATTTTGTGGTTGGGGGGTGCAGCAAACAAAAGTTCTATAGTTGAAACCAATTGGTACGGGCAACCGCAGCTTTGGATTTCCTGTTTATGACAATGATAAATATGATAGATTATATAAAAATAAAATATTTCAATTCCTTAGTATTTATTTATTCGCAGAATAAGTAAAGCATTTGGAAATATGCTATCAATCTATGTCAATTACGTAGAAATAATTACTGACAATTCATGATAAAGCTGAATTGCTGTGCAATTTTATCTAATAACGTAGACTTCTTAACAAGGTTGTTAACGTAATAGCTTACTACCATATGTTAATTGCAAGTGAAAATGAGTGCTTAATTTGTTATTTATTATAACTGTTTGTTAACCTTGCGTATTTTCATTTATTAACGGGCTCTTGTAAGAATATTAATTGAAATAAAATTAAATTTAGATAACGTAGTTTTAAGTCAGTATTAATAAGTTTGCAGCAGAATTTAGGCGGTCTTGTCTAATATGACTTTGCGATCTTACGGCCTTATTTAGACAGTTTTAAAACCTATTTTAGCTACTTATATTGAACTATGACTTTATATTGAAAGAAAGATACCTACTACCAGTAATAACATATATTAAAACTGAACATTATATTTGCCTAATTTGTAACTGAAATCTCGGACCTCTCGGACCTAAATCTATCTATCTATGTATTCAGCCATTCAATTAATGTAATCAATTTCATTCTATTTAGCAAATTAGGTCAATGAATTCATTACGTTATGAATGAATTAAATATTTGTTAGTTAAATACAATTTCCAACGATGAACATTCTGTAAGATCATCAATACAGCAAAATAGAAAAGAGTAAGGGAAATAACAACAATCACTTTGATAAACGATTTATTGAAAAGTAGAAGAAAATAAACATACAACAATTAAACTACCTTTTACTAACAGTGTTTTCGTAAAGTTAAAAATTATATTCTGTGTCCATGCAAATGCGAATTGTTTTATTTATAAATTCATCCGTTCTATATAAATAAATTTTAATTCATTCTCCTACTCTATCTCTCTCCCTTATCAGTGTACTTCCTATGAACAGAGAGAAATTCTCATCAAACTTCTTAAAACACGTTTACAGTTAAGAAATACATATATTTTCATCATATTAGTTACAAGTTAGAAGTCTACAAGCAGAAATAAAAGAAATATCCTACAAATACATTTTTCCAAATTTTAGGCGGGTGAAAATAAGCTTTTTGTGAGAAAGTAACACTATTTATCGATAATATGAAGAAACAATATTAAATATATTAAATATTGAATAGGATAGACATACAATTTGATTAATAAAATACTGATACTACGGAGTACGATGTTTTGATTACCTGTAAACAGAAAAAAAATACATGAAAACCAAAAAATCATGTCTAAATAATATTCCAAATAAAGAAGAACTGTATGAAATATGAATGTCCATACTCATTGCATTATAACATCTTTCACATTTATCAATACATTGAGATACCTAGCCGATTTGTAACTCATATACTTTTAATAATGTTACTTTTATTTATTTAAGAATGCATTACTCACAGCTAAATATGTTTCATACGAAAGCTCAACAACTCCGAGAGCGGTAAATATAATTGGTTTCTGAAACATAGATAAAAATATAAAAAGATATTATGTTAATTCGCTTCAGCAGAGGATTTAATAATTTGAGCTATTTAGTGGTATTTTTTATAACCGACCTGCGCTTGTGTCATCGCAATGACCACTATGTTCCTGATGCGCGCAGAGGACTTTCCATAACAGTTGAACCAGCCAGAGCCGTAGATAGCATTAGGAAGATTTTCCGCCTGCAATTATATAGGTACAATACGCGAAAATTAGAGACTCAAAATATTATTTTCAAATATAAATATGTCGTCCGGATACAATCAGATACTAGCAGGTGCATTGTAGCCACTTTAAAGTGCCAGTACAGAATAATATAATAAATTAAAAATCAGAATGGTCAGGAGAACAATTAATTTCTAAAATGGTTTTCCATTGAAATAAAAATAATTTTTACAGATGTTATCACGGCTTTCCAGCTTTCGTGGTCACGGGGCGGACGGGGGATAAAATATAAATCCGTGAAAAATAGATTTATTTCAATGTGTAACATTCGCTCTAAGAAACCATGATTTTCCAATATGGTAATTGCAGGTGCCCTCGTGTGCCTTGTAGTCACTATCCAGGGTTGGGATAAATTACCTTCATTCCTTATTTCAGCAAAATCGGTCCAGCCAAGCGGCTGGCTCAAACCAGCGTGAAGAAGTAAGAATCACCTTCGCCTTTATAATATCAATAGGGTAGGGTATTTACCTCAACAGTAACGTCTCCAGCGTTCCACATGAAGAACGTCATAATGACGAGTGTTACTACCACGGTGGACATGTGCCGGCTCATCACCTCGAAATCGTCCTTCGCGTTCTAGTGCAATAAATGAATCATATCACTATAACTTATATTTAGAGACTACAAAAATAAAGGATTTATGGCATTAGAAATAAAAAACAGATTAGATTATGTTTAATGTGAAAACACATGGAATTAAAAATTGCCATATTCTCCCGAATTCAGGAGATATCTCACTGTGAAAAGACTAATACAGAGTGTCCCACGCCGATGCTAGTATATGGAGGGGAAGTACTTAAATATTATAGATGGACAATTTTCCTGAAAGAAGACATCATTTTGATTTTGGAGTTTTAATTGTTTTCAATATAAGAATTATTATAATGATTTTCAGTAAAATTTCATGATATCAGATATTTGTCACATCTCGTAGTATTGGAATCCTAAAAAAGAGCGCTGGATTTTCACCCTTATCATTGTTGTCATGTACATGCTGTTCGCACCTTTAAATTAGAATGATATAGCTAAACTCCATGAATCTTAAACTAACCTAGTCAAAGTAAGCCTCAAATGGAGTGCAGTAATGATCCAATAACACTCTAAATAGTACAGGCATCGAAAACAATTTCTTTTAAATTTTTTAATTAATTTAAACGACACAGTACATCTGAGCTATTTTCGGTACCTACCATCATTCCTGGTATAAGGAATACAAGCAACGAGAACGCGAGAACAACATGCCAAGTGAATACCAACGAGAAAATCCTTTGACCTTGCACCGCACACCTGAAATGTATACATAATTATGAACTATACAGAATGCCACATTCGATTTGAAAACGCATATATATAAATGAAGATTCTTATTTACTAGCTATTAAATGGATATACTAACCACACGGTGTCTGCATGTGCCTTTATTCCTATAGCTAAGGCCCTTTCAAACCTCTTCTCGTGCTCAATATGGCTCAGCTGATTATCTTCAAAAATATTGTTCAAGCTTTCGAAGTATTTCTGCAAGTTCTTGTACTGATAGTTGAGGCCCATCAGTACGAGTAAGACAAGGAGAAATAACACCGACATGCGGTAAAATGAGAGACACCATAAAATAAAGAAGAATATTCTCGCAAAGCTGGCGAGTTTGGACGTGTCAGTGACGTCAGGCCAGGCTGTGACTGTCGGCAGGAAGGGACCGCCTGCGAAAAGCCCAAACAATATGATACATTTTTTTTTGTTGACTAATCAAGTAAAGGTTGCAAAATATTTGTATTTAAATGTTATGGGGAAACTATTATTGTTTAGAGCTTTTTTTATTGGCCCAGTAAGATAAACATTTTGTTCTTAACAATTCAAAGAACCTTGTGGAAGATTATCTGAACAAAGAACACTTGCATTTAAATTTTATGGGTAAAATATAAATACCTACCTATATTATAAACGGTTATAACCGCGGTTACTCCGTGAAATCCCAAGATCAGTACACAAGTCCACGCGTACACTACTAGACAGGACTTCAGTTTCTTTATCATCGTTTGTTCTACTTCTTTATCATTGTGAACCTCTTTTAAAACAACAGCCAAGTAGTAAATCACCTGTCTAAATTCTTTTCTATAAAGAAAACAGTAGACGCAGAACACATGAGTTGTAAAAATCGACACAGAGAGCACGAGGGCATCTGTCTTCTGTTTTGATGATAAATTCTTCTGTGTTATATTTGACCCCAAGAGTAGGAAGAGAAATATCCATTGTATCGAAGTGATTACTGGAAAAAGGGCGTCGTATATTTTAAGAAATGTTTTAGGCAGCTTAACATCTTGCACCCAGAACTTTGGCATGCCGCAAATGTACAGTATAGTGTTACATGTGTCGAGAAATTTTGTAGTTTCGTTGGGAGTATAGTTTTTCGACGGTTCCTGCATTTTTAGTACTATGAAAGAATTATTTCTTTATACCATTTTAAAGGAAATATATGACAAAACCAATACATTTCTTTTTATAATTATATCGATTCATCGAGTTTTAACAATACATCCGCTTAGAGATGAGGCTTTTTGTATTGAAATGAGTCGATACAAATTAGAACATTGTTTTTTTTATAAAATTGATTAACTATGCTTATTATTTTTGGATTTACACCCTTTTATATGGAGATCACTGTTTAAATTGCAATAGTGCAAGATTCAAAAGATCTGGGCTCAAAAAGGTCTAAGTAAGCATTATACTAGAACATAGTACTCCTGGCTACGAAAGCTAAATACGTAACTATGATGGATACTACCAATAAGGTCAAAATATAGCGAAATTTAATATGCATAAATGCATTGTATAGCCTGTAGGTACTTAAATGGATATTAAATTTTCTTATAATGATTTCCGTCACATAAGTACGTGGTAGATCCCTAAGAGCGTCGGTAAAGTCCCTTCAGGGCTCGGTAATGTCAGAGAAGGGTCTTTAGATTCAACTGACTAAGCGAGCATTGTATCCGTTCGATAATAATTAATTACTGTTTCATATGTTTGGTCAATTACTCATTTCATTACCCTTCATTTTATTGTTTAAAGAGCACAGATATTAGATTTGAAATGGAATGTAATATTTTATGTGTAATTATAAATTTTATCGTACGTGTAATGTTCCTCCACTACTCGCTTTTGCCTGGAGGCCCTCAGGCCGAGTAGAGCCCCTAGCATTTTGCTCGCATTGCCACCTTATATTAAGTTACGCCCGTGGCTACAATGTTAATATTGTCAGCTGTTGATTTTCAAAATGTCCCACACATTATATATTTTAAACAGATAGTTTCAGTATAAAATACGGTTTCGTTGATTGTTTATAATTGTGAAAGTTTTTAAGAATGCATGAAGGCTTATTGCCTTGTATAACTATGAACTAGGGAAATATTAGTAATATAATGAATCATAGATTTTAAAAGTATATTATGTACTCTATTTCTATAATTTGGTATCTTCCTAGTAAAGCAAGTTAATTGTGAATGGTAATAAAATAGTAATATAGTTCCTCTGGGAATAAGGAAAAAGAATTAAATCACAGTTATATTTATCAGTGCTTTATTGTGTAATGCGTACAATATGTGCAAAATTGGGCTCCGTTAAAACAAGTATAAGTAGTGTTTAATTAATAAAATACTGATACAACAGAATAAGAAGTTTTGATTACCTGAAAATAGAAAAATAATTATGATATAATATTTCATATGTGTATTCATTGTTTTTGTTATTTATTTGGTGTGAGAGATTAATTTTGAAATTAACAGGGTGAATTGTGTTGCCTTCTAGACTCAATAGATATTGTTTTCTAGGATTTCTATCACTTATATTTGAAGAAGACTTCTGTATCCTGTATCAGCCTATATACGTTCCACTGCAGGGCACAGGCCTCCTCTACAATCGGAAATACGATTGAGAGGGGTTAGGCCATATACTCGTAGTCTACCACGCTTGGACGCGACGCTAGTGCGACTTGGAGGAATTTGCATACCTACACAATATTCCCGAAATAGTTAACTCAAATTTACTGTGAATACTTGTTTTAATAATTAGGTCATTCGCAACTAAAACTTAATAAAAAGAAAATATGTGGAAAAAATACCAAGTGTAGTAGCATTTTAGAATTTTAATAAAATGCAAATTATTGACTAAGCTTGCCATGGGTACATATTTTTTTCAGTACGACGTTGATCATTAAATAATTTAAAAACTCTTCTTTGAGGAATTTGATCACATTTATTGAAAACTCAACTTGTTTTGGCTTGATTTGGTATGTACTACGTAGCTAAGCTTATGTATTTAACATTGCGAAACGTCAATTGAAACAATAATTTAAGGAAATTAATTATGAAATCGAAAAGTAGATTTTTTTTATATTTAGGTACTACGAGTAGAATGTTTCTTGAAAACTATCATTATTGTCTAACATAATTATTTTTGCTGACATCGTTTATTACTATAATTGAATTTAATGCTCAATACTCACGGCTAAATATGTTTCGTATGAAAGTTCGACAACCCCGAGAGCGGTAAAAGTTATTGGTTTCTGAAAAATCAGTAAAACATGATTAGGTAGGTAAACCAAAGAGGAAAACATATTTCGTACAGCAAAAAGCTCCCAACGGTCAAAATACATAGATCTGTCTTTACACTAACATCAAGTCTTGTGTTGTGGCTGTAAAAAACTACGAGAGGCTTTTCGGTCCTATAAACACCCGGACCCGAAACAAATTTAGAAATTTGTGGTATGCACAAACATTTGTCTTGGTGCGGGGACGAACTCGCAGTTTCTCGTTTCACAGCCGCTGTCTCACTGCTCCACGGAGGCTTTTCAATACCAGGAAAGGGTTAGAAGGTTCTATAGAAAAACCGACCTGCGCCTGTGCCATCGCGATAACAACCATGTTCCTGATGCGCTTAGAGGACTTCCCGTAACAGTTGTACCAGCCTGAGCCGTAGATAGCATTAGGCAAATTTTCCGCCTGCAAAAAAAATATAGAAAGTCTAACACTTTGAATTATTGTATTGTATTATATCAGACCATATTAAATGTCCCACTGCAGGACACGGGTCAACTTTACAATCGAAAGGACGATTGAGTGTGGTTAAGCCATATAGTCCACCACGCCGCGCTGGCCTAGAGCGGGTAGGCGGACTTTACATACTATAGGTACATATAAATTCTTACAAATCGCTATGGTATGCAGGTGTGCCCACGATGTTTTTTTTCACCGTTATGGTGCATGGTGATTCACTATCAATACACACATGACTCCAAAAAGTCAGAGGTGTGCCCTGGGATTTGGGCCTACGACCATCGTGAATATATAGGCAACCGCGTCGGGTCCGTTACAAATAGGCCACCACGCACTAAGTATATAGTATTATCCTCAAATAAACAAGGCATAATAATTGTAGTCCCTAATGAATCAGTTACTAAATATGTGCTCCATAATTGGAATTGTATCAGGCATATTGTAGTAATTTTCCCGAGTATATAAGTAAAGTGTCCTAAAAGAAATATACTTAATATTTACCTCAACAGAGACGTCTCCAGCATTCCACATGAAGAACGCCATGATGACGAGTGTCACCACCACAGTGGACATATGACTGCACACCTCGTCGAAATCATCCTTTGAGTTCTATTGCATTAAACAAATAATACTTTAATTTTCATTACTAATCAGTTAAATGTTTACAGAAACCATCACTTACTCAGGCCAAACCAAAAGGTTAACTAGTTCCTGTACTTGAAATAATTAAATCAAATGCAAGACGAAAGTACCACCATGTTGCTTTTCTCAATCTGTAATAGCAGTTGCAAACAAGTTAGTGTAAATAGATAGCCGAAATACCAATATACCATATGTAGTAATTAGTATTTTGTGACTGATCAGGTCTGTGAGAGATTAAAAGAAAATTGAAAATCGTTACTTTTGTCCCTGGTCTCGTCTATTATTATTATTACGTGTACCTAGAATAGTAACCTGGCCAAAGCGTTTTCTTTTCCCATAACCTTGGTCTTTGGGCCATCTAAGTAAGGTTTCAAAAAGTAATTAGGCAGCTACATAAAATAGGGTCGAAGAGCAATGAAAGAACTCCACTGCAAGACGCAGTGCAGTCACATACATTGATTGGACAGCCGGATAAAACAAACAACGTTGATCACATATCATGCAAATTATTAAAAATGTAGACATTATTCATTAACATAATAAAATATACATATAATACTTACCATCATCGCTGGAATAAGGACCACAAGCAAGGAGAAGGCGAGAACTACATGCCATGAGAATACCAACGAAAAGATCCTTTGACATTGCTCCGTACACCTGAAAATATGTGAACGATCTATTTTGGTTTACGTAATAGATAAACAAATTGAATGTAAAGCGTTTTGTTAGCCTTAAAATAATTTAGGTACCGACAAAAATTGCCTGCTGATTTTCTACTAACGTTTTTAATGGTTTTAAGGTATTGCGTCAGTAACATTACCTGTTTCTTCCATCCACCTATAAATTTAAAGGTATGTTTCTAAAATCATTCAATCACCAGAATTTACTAACCAGACAGTGTCTGCATGTGCCTTTATTCCTTTTGCCAAGGCCCTTTCGAACATCTTCTCCTTCTCAACGTGGCTCAGCTGATTATCTTCAAATATATTGTTCAAGTTTTCGAAGTACTTTTGCAAGTTCTTATACTGATAGTTCAGTCCCATTAGTACGAGTAGGACAAGAAGAAACAACATCGACATGCGGTAGAATGAGATACACCACAAAATGTAGAAGAATACTCTTGCAAAGCTAGCAAGTTTGGATGTGTCAGTGACGTCAGGCCACGCTGTGACTGTCGCCATGAATGGACCACCTGCACAGCAAAATAATCATGCAAGAGTTTATAATACCTTACTTTTTGCTGCTTGATCAAGGCCAATTCGTAGAATATTAGCCAACGATGTTCAAGATTAGGAACTTTGCATAAAATAGGATATATGAATGCACGATTCGTACCTGTATTGATTACTGCTATGAGTGCAGTCATTCCGTAAAACCCCAATATCAGCACGCCACTCCACGCGTACACTACCAGGTAAGACTTCAGTTTCTTTATCATCGTTTGCTCTACTTCATGGTCATTGTTTACCTCTTTTAAAACAACAGCTAAGTAGTAAATCACCTGTCTAAATTCTTTCCTAAAGAGAAAACAGTACACGCAGAATAACTGTGTCGTTGTATTGGATACGGAGATCACGAGAGCATCTGCCTGCTGTTTTGGAGACAAGTGCTTTTGAGTCACATTTGATCCCAACTGTAGGAAGAGAAATAGCCATTGTAACGTGGTAGTAATTGGGAAAAGGGCGTCGTAAATTCTAACGAATCTTTTAGACAGCTTCACATCGTCAATCCAAAAGTTTGGCATTCCGCAAATATACAGTATAATGTTACATCTGTCGATAAATTTTGTAGTTTCGTTGGGTATGAAGTCTTTAGAGGGTTCTTTCATTTTCAGTATTGTTAAAGAATAATGTCCTTATGTAATATTAGAAGAAATGGTTAACAGATTCATTGCGTTTGTGTTTATAAACAAGCTTTTAAATGTATTAATGCAACCACTTACATTTAGTGATGCGACAATTTATGTTGTGAAGAGTCGATAAAGAACCAAAAACTTTTTTAATCTAAGAAGAAAACAGTAGTGCAGTGTACCCATCTGTATGTGTGTGTGTGTGTCATATTCAATCATATTTATTGTAGCTCTAATTACTTAATTGTGATGGTACAGTCACCAACAAAAGTAGCTGAACACATTTAAAACGCCAAAAGTCATACACACATTAAGCAACAGAAGTCGGTGACGAGTGTCGGCCACAAAATTTCATGAACACCTTAAAGGTTATAAAAGTTGATGAACAGCAAAAGCAACAAAAGTTATTGAACAGCAAAAGCAACAAAAGTTGATGAACAGCAAAAGCAACAAAATTGCTGAACACTTATAAAAAGTAAGATTGCCGTAGATGTGTTCACCTACTTTTGTCGCGTTGTTATGTATTTATTTTTAAATTTTATTTCACATTTTCTTTTTTGGTTTTTCTCTGCACTGACATATTGTATTCTATTTTGAGAAATTATTATGTTTGCAGAGTTTGTCGTGTTCGTCTGTTATTGGCAAGTGTACTTTTATTGAACAATAAATTGTTAAACATCTAATAATACGCACCTAATGTTATTGATATCGTGCTGTTGGTGTTCCAAATATAGTAAATACATGAAATAAAACACATAAATATTTATTTGGGGTCTTGTTCCGTATATAATAAATAATAATGTATAACAATATTGGCAAAAAATTGTGTATGTATAAGTGTTATTTCAATTTTGTTTGTACCGACTTCGTGTGTACGGTTTGGGCACTAATTTAAAAAAGTAAATTTATAAATATTTTTTTAATTGACCTACTTCATCCCACTACTGGGCGCAGATCTCCCCCCTGTTCCTCCACAATTCGCATTCTAACGAGATTTCGGGCCACATGGGGTCGAAAGCATCCAGGTCGTCTCGCCAGCGTTTTTAGGTCTGCTGCGGCGTTGTCGACCATCAGGTATCCATTGGGTAACGATATTTGCCCAACGCTCTGGATGCATTCGAGTCACATGGCCTGCCTAGTTCTATTTAAGGAGTGCTGTTTTGCTTCCCACGTCTGCCACGCCGGTTTTTAAGTGAATTTCGCTGTTTCGCACTCTGTCAGTCCGCCTTATTCCCAGGGTGCTGCGCTCCATAGCTCTCTGACAAACCTTGAGTTGGGACTTTTGTGATTCGGTCAAAGACCAAGTCCGAGCTCCGTAGGGTAGAATAGGCAAGTTATAAATGTCGATGAGTTTCCTTTTTAAGGATATTGGAAGGTTCCAGTAGCTCTTCTAGGCATTTTCCATGCGATGAATGGCGATGAATTCCGGCGATGAATTTCTAGATCTTGCCGGCTTTGGAAGGAAACTAACTGGCCCAGATAGATGTACTCATCGACATAGTGTGTCCTCTCCATCCACTTGGATGTGGACTTTTGTTTTGTTTGTCATGACTTTAGTCTTTGACCGATTCATCATTAGACCCACCCCGAGGCTTGCCATATTTAACGTTTCAAGCATGCATTGGAGGTCTTGCGCCGATGATGCAAATAGTATATCATCGGTATCAATAGTACACAGTGTCATCGGCGAAGCGCAAGTTGGTAAGTTTCTTACTTTACCGATATCGACACCCTTACTCCTCTTTGTATATGGTATGATGGACCAGTACGTTTAAGTTTAATGGTGGCTGTGCTGTGATCATAAATATGCTGGAGTAAATCTATGTAGATTTTATTTATTTCCTGTCTATGTAGTGCTTGGAATATGGCTGAGTGATATACGCTGTCGAAGGTCTTTGTATAGTCTACAAAGGCAAGGTATAATAGTTTTTCATATTCCAGGTGTTTTTTCTATAATTTGATTCAAAGTGTGAAGGTGGTCCGCGGTGGAAAAGTTTGGGCGAAAACCGGCTTGTTCTGGGGGTTTGAGTAAATCAAGTGTGTTCTCTATTCGATTCTGTATTGTTTTTATGAACGCTTTATACAAGTGTGATGTTAGGCTTATGGGTCTGTAATTAGCGATATCAGCTTGTCTCCCTTTTTATCCAAAAGAATGATGTTGGACTGGCACATTTCATGGAAGTTTCCCAGTTGCTAGGAGAGATTTGCTATGTAAGGAAGCAGCGTAGGTGATCCGATTCGAAAAGCCTCAGTTGTCATGCCATCTTCTCCAGGACTCCTATTGAATTTCATACTGCGGAGAGCTTTATAAGCCTCGCAGCCAGTTATGTAGGGAATAGTATTCCGATTCGGGCTGGAATAATCTGATTGAAGTTCTTTGGTAGCGTCAGAATAAAGTTTTTGGTAAAATTTCGTGCATATTTCAATAAGCTTAGTGCGGTTACTATGTTTAATTCCTTCTTCATCTTTTAACTACATATTTATCCAACACCTTCCTGTAGATATCCCCTGTTTAGCTACCCTAAGAGGTGTATGTTTCTTTAAGGCCATTTCTATTAGATAACAATTATGCTTGCATAAATCATCCCTTATGCTACGTTTAACTTGTTTATTGATTTCGCGATATTCAACGGTATTTATTTTTGTATCTAATCTTTTCTGTAAAAACTGAACTGTTTTGGGTTTTAATTTAAGTTTATTGATTTTTTTTATCTTTTATCTTATTGTTAGTTTTAAGTATTCCGTACATACTATATTTCCATATTGTTTCTCAACGGTATCGGAAACTTCCTTTTCTAGATGAGAAAAATAGTTAAAGAGTTCAATGTTGTATTTATCTGTGTTATCAAGAAGATAAATTTTGGATAGATTTTTCATCGGTTATTTAGATTTAATGGAGAACACATTACTTCCTACGGTCAGAATGCATAATATGTCGGAGCCGATACACTTCGTCCACAACAACAGCCCCGTGCATAAAGCTAGAAGATGTCAAACATGGTTCTGCAATAATGACAATGCGATTATTGGGATACCGTTCCCACCGAAGAGTCCAGACTTGAATCCCATAGAAAATCTATGGGGTCTCATTGTCTAAGCCTGAGAGCCCGACACGCCACGCACAAAGGAAGGCATTATAAGGCACGTGGAACGTATGCGGGATCCCTTCAGAGGAGGTGATGTATGTCCAAATATGGCAAATTCTATGCAAAGCCGACTACAGGCCGTCATCGAAGCAAATGGAGGCCACACAAGAATTTAAAAATTATAATATTTTCACAATATTTATTTATATTGTTGAATTTTATTTTATTTGATAAATTTTATATTTATATTTATAAATTTACTTTTTTAAATTATTACCCAAGCCGTACACATGAAGTCGGTACAAACAAAATTGAAATAACACTAAATACATACACAATTTTTTGCCAATATTGTTATACATTATTATTTATTATACACGGAACAACACCCCAAATAAATATTTATGTATTTTATTTCATGTATTTACTATATTTGGAACACCAACAGCACGATATCAATAACATTAGGTGCGTATTATTAGATGTTTAACAATTTATTGTTCAATAAAAGTACACTTGCCAATAACAGACGAACACGACAAACTCTGCAAACATAATAATTTCTCAAAATAGAATACAATATGTCAGTGCAGAGAAAAACCAAAAAAGAAAATGTGAAATAAAATTTAAAAATAAATACATAACAACGCGACAAAAGTAGGTGAACACATCTACGGCAATCTTACTTTTTATAAGTGTTCAGCAATTTTGTTGCTTTTGCTGTTCATCAACTTTTGTTGCTTTTGCTGTTCAATAACTTTTGTTGCTTTTGCTGTTCATCAACATTTGTTGCTTTTGCTGTTCAATAACTTTTGTTGCTTTTGCTGTTCATCAACTTTTATAACCTTTAAGGTGTTCATGAAATTTTGTGGCCGCCACTCGTCACCGACTTCTGTTGCTTAATGTGTGTATGACTTTTGGCGTTTTAAATGTGTTCAGCTACTTTTGTTGGTGACTGTACATACATTGGGCAAATATTAGTACATATTCATGAAATAATCAAAACATAAAAAGTACCACACATTTGTTTGTAACCGTATATAAGGGAGGTAATACGTGTACGGACTGCATCCGTGGCACATTTGGTTAAACTGGGTGTTTGACATTTGTTAGACCGAAAAGTTTCTCATAGTTTCTGATGCCTACGACACAAGACTCTATCTTAGAATGGAGTCAGGACTATGTAAGAGACTATTCGGTATATAATAGCTTATACATATGATTTAAATAGCATTGCCATCGACAAATGTCATTCTTATTGCTATTACCAATACGTCCAAACAATGTAAATAGAAATTACATAATTATATTTATATACAGTTATAAGGTAGCTCCGTGCAATAATCTATGTTATTACTTGCAGCTGTTTATTTGTAAAATTTCACATGAAATGTATAATTTTCCATGATTAATAATTCCTGTAATTGTGTATAATAAATATAAATAAAAAAAATATACAAGTAAAAGATCTACATATTTAAGCAAAACGCTTTTTATGTAAGTTACGTACTAATATAATATTTACCTTTGAATTATGAAAGTACCATCTTTATATTATCAGCTCTTATTTTACCTAGTTTACCTCGGTGGCGTAGTTGTATTACGGTACGGTTACAAAGCTGAAGTCTCTGGCTCGAATCCCATGTCGGGCAAAGTGATATTGGATTTTTCAATTCATTATCAGCCGGGAGTCAGGAATTTGTGCCCGATATGGCGATAGGCTCGCCCCCCCATCACATCGTGGGACGGAACATGCAAGGCGAAATGTGGGTGTCCTAGTGGCGCCTCTGCCCACCCCTTCTGGGATTAGGCGTGCGTTTATGTATGTATTTTACCTACGTTAGTTTATTAGAGCCAGTGTGCATCATTTGCAACATTTCATTATCAGCCAGAGTCCAGACTTTATCGGACAGCCTCCGTGGCGCAGTTGGTTAGACGCTGGCTGTGAAACATGGGGCCACGGGATCGATCCCCGTACCGACACAAATATTTGTTGGATTCACGGGTATTGGTTCCGGGTCCGAGTGTTTGTGAGACCGAAATGTGTCTCGTAGATCCGGACACACAGGAGTCACGACATAAGACTCGACCTTAGTGTGAGGTCAGGACTATATACGTGACTGCTGAGTACATACATACATAAACTTACGCCTTTTTCCCAGAAAGGGTAGGCAGAGGTGCTACCAGGACTCCCTCATTTCGCCTTGTATGTTCCTTCCCATGATGTGATAGGGGGCGAGCCCATCGCCATATCGGGCACAAATTCCTGACTCCGGACTGATAATTAATAGAAAAATCCAATATCACTTTGCCCGACCCGGGATTCGAACCCGAGACCTCAGTTTTGTATTCGTACCGTAGTCCTGTCCCTCCGGAAGATCCCCCTACACCTACAAATAAAACTGACAACGAGGTGTCTCCCTGTTGTCAGTTAAAACACCCCACATACCTCTACATTACATCCAATTGGCTATTTGACTAATTTCTGAAAAGTGTTTTAAAGTCTAGATATAAGCACTCTATACCTCTTCAAACTATTAATTTATTTTTAAAGAGTTGAATAAAACGAATAAACATATTTTTCAGTTTTATCATCATATATGTCACCAAAACGGTAGGACACGTGACTTTGAAAAAGTTACGTCACGCTTTATAAATGGTGAATGATCTTAGTGGCAGAGATGAATGAAAATTGGAAATCGTGACATCACACGCTGCACAATGACAGCTTGTCGTGTTTTGTTACATTTAATCAACAGATAAAAAATTGCAAACTTATTTTAGACAATTTAAATATTTATAATTTAGATAAATGTAAATAAAAATACCTATAATTATTGTTTACCAAAAAGTTATCATATGCAACACATTTTATAATTTATTGCCACAACAGTCAAATACCCAATAGCGACACAGTCAATACCTCTACAGTCTACACAATAAAACACAGGCGGAAAAAAAAAAGAAAAAAAAAGTACAACTACGCCATCGAGGCAATGACTGCTGAGTGTATTTATTAATTATTTATTTACATGTATAGTTATGATCGGGTAGATAGCTATTAAGTGGCGGGGCAACAAACAAACTCACTTTCGTATTTATTACTGTGGGATTTAATTTAAGTACCAAAGGATCATACGTCCAACAACGGTATTATAAAATAACAAAAAAAAATGCGTGAAACAAAACGGAGAAAATTGACTGACATAATATGTCAAACGCATTTTTATTTGTATTTGAGTAAGTTGTATTAATGTTAATTGTTATCAAATATAAATTTGTATAAAGAGGAAAATTGCAACTATGGTAAAGGGATCACTACAATTGTGCTGTATTTGAGGTTATAGTTAAAAGTTTTTATCTCATTTGATTCTTTTAATTTTCTCAAAGTTTTGTTTGAACTTCGACCAATAACATACTGAACATCAGTAGTTAGTAGGCACTAAACAAAAGGTAAATATGCGCACATATTCGCGGCGGCGGCCTGAGATACAGGTGATAGAGGGCGTACATAATTTGTGCCGCCTATGCCTTGAAGAATCTGATGAAATGATACCCATATTTACGGAAGGTTCTGAGGGAATTTGTGCTACGTTGTCTCTCAGGATTATGATATGTGTTGGGCTTGAGGTAAGCAATGCAGAAACTTGTTTATTCATTTTGTTTGGGTCATAATACATGTTTGAAGCTTGGGCAAGTGATTTCAGAGGGTGGTGGTGCGAATCTATACATATAATAATAATGTTAATGGTATAAATATAATCCGTGTTAACTGCTTTATAATCTGGACTTCATTAAGAAGTCTTCAATTATTAGTTTGAGTAGTTTGACAGTCAACTTTTTAAATATTGATTATAAGTAACTCTAAACAAAAAAATGTTTGCATTATTTTATCAATGCTGATGCAAATCTCACAATGAATAGAAAACTCATGAACGAAATGTTTTCATGCAAGAAACCCATAGATATATACTAATGTGATCAAAATCTTTTAACAGATGGTAAGAGAAGATAGTCTTCCAAACATAGTTTGTTCTACTTGTCACAAGGAACTCAACAGGTATTATACATTCAGAAAAAAATGTGAAGTTTCGTATCAAAAACTAAAGCTCCACCTACAAGCATTGAAGGAAAAGGAATGCTTAACTAAAGCCATGGAACAGAAAGAAATGGAGCAGAAAGAAATGGAACAAAAAGAAATTCTACAACAGGATGATATAAACTATTTGATAGAACGAGTGAGGGATGATAATACCAAATATACAGTTGAAAACAGTCAGTTGTTTGAAGTACCTGTGTTGGGTTTAAACGGGCTTGCTAATCGCACTGTGAATGATGAGGTAAGTTTGTGAATAATGTGGTATAATGCAGTATAAGACTAATTATTATTGCAATAATTTATCATAGGTACAACATACATAATGAACTTTGATACTTTATTAATTTATATGGATATTTTTCATCTACATATACTACAATTGCAGAAAATACAAAATATGCAACAATTGAATTGTACAACACAAAAAGAAAATTGCACACAGAAAGAAATAGAGGTAAGTAAAATTGCTCAGATTTTAAATCATCATTATGGTGGTATAAATTTTATCAATGATTGCTGATTTTTCTACAAATAGTGATTTTTCAGACACAAATTCATGATGCTCACAATCCTGAGATATCATCATTTTTATCAACAATATTGGTTCAACTAGGCATACTGGAACAGCGTGATGAGACAATCTCTATAGTAGACCATGGAGTTAATAATGTAGAACTGGTGATGGGAGATGATGACACAGTGGCTTTGGAGCTGGTAGAAGAGGATGATGTATGTATATAATTTTTAAAATTATAATATTTTTATCAAAAAAATTGCAAATAAAAATTAATGTCACCATATTGAAGTGCTACACCATTGTGTTTATTATATAATGCTGTGTATCCTTCGTTGGAGGTCCTTAAATAAATAAAATAAAATATTTCTGTTTTTCTGCATGAGCAAAATAGCAGTAATAGTAAAACATTACTGCAACCCACGAATTTGTTTGAAAAGAAATGCTGGCACTGTTGATTGTTGGATTTTATCACAACTTATCTAAAACAAATATTTTTTGAAAACATTTAAATAATATTGGCTGTTCTTTTTCAGGACAGCACAGAAGAGAGTAAATCCCAAGATGTACATAGCAAGGCAAATCCAGTAGTTTTAAATAGCATAGCTAATGAAAGTGACAATAATCCAAACAAGGCTAACATAGATGCTGCCCTCAATGGTGATATTGAGGAGCAAGTAATGACAATAAAGTGAGTCGTATTTTTAAATTACTCTGTTTTCATAGAGAACTGGGCATGAGTTACGAATGTGGGGCTAGGCTTTAGCTTATACTTAAAGCCTAAAAACTCGTAGTGAATGGGTAATTGAGTAACTAGATTCTATATTCATAATATATGTATGTATAATAAATATTGTAGCTTCCTCTTCGAAATGAATAAATACGCAAGGTGTGTTGGAGCCGTGGTGAATAAGCGTGATTTGTCCGTAGATGGAAGCCGGAGCAGGTGCCTGGAGGCGCGGGCGGCGCGGGCGCGGCGTGGTGCGGCGCGTGCGGCAAGTGGCTGGCGTCGCGCGGCACGCTGCGGCGCCACCTGCGCGTGCACACCGGGGAGAAACCCTTCGCCTGCAAGGAGTGCGGACGACGCTTCGCGCAGCGCGAGGTGCTAGAACGACACCGACTGGTGCACCTCGGTGAGGAATATGAACTCAGGTTCTTTATTGTATGTCCCTTAATTATGTCTTATATTGACGTACCTGTATAGTACCGCTTTGGGGCCATTGTCCTAACTGGCGGGCGAAGTTGCCTCCTTATGTCAAAGACGCCTAGGTATCTTTGGCAATAAGGGAATGATGAACTCTCCACAATGCCATAATTTTCAAGATTTTACTGTTGCACAAAGGGCGCTACGACAGGTCCCGCCTAGGCGCCCGCGACCTTCAGTAAAACCATTGGAAACCTCTCATGAAAGGCAGGAGTTTCTATGGCGGAGTTCAGAACCCTGAGCGTTAATTCGACGGCGATCTAACAAGTCCTCTGAGTGGGAGTGATGTGTGTGCAGAGCGGCGTCCGTTCGCGTGTCCGTGCGGCAAGAGCTTCACGCAGCGCGGTGCCCTGCAGGCGCACGCGCGCGCGCACGCGGCGCCGCCCGCGCGCCCGCTGCAGCTGCACGCCTGCACGCGCTGCCCCAAGCTCTTCCTCTACGCCTCCAGTACGTACACACTACACACTACTTGTCAATGCAATCACTACCTTATTGTGCTTCCTATTCTATATATTTTACCTTGAGCCCAACCATACACATTGTCAAAAGGTGCAAAATATACGCAAATGCGGTGTTTCTCGGCGCTATATATTGGTGTCCTTTATATTGTAAACATTTTAAGGTGCGCCTTCTGAATAAGTTCTAATGTAAAAAAAATTGACTTTTCAAGTTTTAAGATGTTTGGAATAAAATAATTGTGCATAGTGACAGCACTTCATTTGGTGGTATTTATGATTTATATAACTGCTAATGTTTTGACACTGCGTTGTAATTGTCCAGGTCTGAGTCGTCACATGATGATGCACAAGGGCCGCATGTACGTGTGCAGCGCGTGCCAGCGACAGTTCCGCGACAAGAGCTCGTTGTTGCGGCATCTGCGCGGCAACGCGCACGCGAGCTCAGTCGCGAACGACGAAGCGAACACGCACGAGAACACAACAGATACACAAGCAAGTGCACTCGCTACAACCAACACTTCCATGCAGATATGACGCTAAATTAAAAGCAACCTTTTTGGAGATGGGTTGCAATCTTCCAGATTGATCAAATCGCAATTTCGCAAAGTCAGTGTTCACAATGCCACTGTAAATTTTGTTTACATCGAAAGGTGTTGACCTTAAACAAAAGATTGAATATCATTTAATTGACAATGGGTTTCATCACCACTGTGAATGAAAAATAATTTGATTTGTACTCCATATAAAAACACCCTTGAACACTTTGATACTCAGTGGGTCAGTGTGTAAGTTTGATAAAAACTGTTTGGTAGTTATTACATAATATATGAAGTGTACTTGTTGGTAACAGGACCATCGAATTAATTGGTAAGCTTTAATTAATATTACGTTTGTTCAATTATGATGTGAAGTATGTGGTAGATTCATGGCATTCGATGTGTAAAACAATATAAAATTAGTTTCGAATCAAATGTAGTTTTATGCTGAGAATTACTGCCAAAAACTGTGCATGTGAATTCATAATGTAAATAAGATTCCTTAAAAGAAAATAATGAAATTGATCAATTGATTGTATGTATGTATGTATGTATCAGCCCATATACGTCCCACGGCACGAGCCTCCTCTACAATCTCCTCCTCTACGAGTTCGATTATTGATAAATCGATTGTATTCTATTTTATTACGATATTAATTGACAAGAGCAAATGTCAGCTTATAATGTTGCCATATTTGCAATAGTAAAGTGCTGATCTAGTTCCAGTTTTTCTTTTTAATTATTTCAAATAACTAACAAACAACACTATTAATATGATTGGCTGTATTTATGTAATTATTTCATTGAGCTAGAAGATATATTTTTTATTATTTTATATCAACTATCAAATGAATGAATTATGCCTTTTCAGAATTCTTTATTTATATTTTTCTCAAATATATGGCAACACTGGAAATATCAGTTCTTTCGTGTGAATAAAATACTAGATGTAGAAATGGTTGTAAATGATTATGCATTGTTATGTATTGTGATAGATACATACATTCTGTGGACAGTGTACTTGTGTAAAAATGAATTGATATGTTTGTTGTATAGGTGAAACATATATTTTGTTATAGAAAGGCATTGTGTCAAAATAAAACTCAAATGATTTACTTAAACATTTTATTGGAAAAAAAAATCATTCTATATTGAAGGCAACTCGGTATATTGCGTAATTTTAGAAAACAATGACAAGACACGGTGTGTGAGGGCCGCTGCCGGGCGCGAGACGGATGGCACGTACACACAAACAAACCTAAAGAAATTTATCAAAAGAACAAGACGCCACCGCATCTAACTTATGGAATGCCTTTTATTCACTTAACATTAAATTATACACTTGCTACAAGCATACCACGTGTACCTTTAGCTCGGCATGGAGAATTTTGTTCAGAATACGAAACGAATCGACCAATACAGCAACGTAACATGTACCAATATAATATAATATCAGCGTCCATCCACAAAACAAACGTGAACAAACAGGGGAACCGCACTGAAATGATATAATTACACTTGAAGGCGCTAATTCAACTCCTATATCTAAAATATAAATGATTATAAAAATAAATAAGGGGCGTCGCCCCCTCCCTTTCACCCCCGCTCTACTCTCAGACAAGACACTTCGGACGTGTTAGTTTGAGCAACCTCGCGTATCAACAGTCCCTCAGCCCTCGGCCGCGGCTCGTCCGAGGCTGGTCCCACCACACTAACAACCGCATATCACTAAAATAATCAACAGACAAACTATAATAAAACGATTCTACCACGAATTCAAAAAATGCTGAACGATGCACACAGCTAATCGATTTGACTCGCACGCTGTCGTCCCCGATATTAAATTGCAAAATAATTGATTCCAATATTAAAATATATAATAAATTTATCATAATAGTATAAAACGTATCCGTGTGCTCGAAGGATCGCTCCGCGGCTCCGACGAGATCCGCTCGAGTTATTGTATACATATATGGGTTATAGCACATGGTCTAAAATAATATTACTATTATGTAATAATCAATATTTACATTATATAGTTTCCGACTGCATCGTCCGACGAGTCCGTATTGTTCGTAACACGTAAGCACCACATACTAATTTGACCTCATCCATTACCGATCGAGTTGAAAATGTCGCCGCTAGGCTACGAGTGGGGGCTGCGCCCTCGCCCGGGCGGAGCGCCGCCGCGGACCGCGCGCCCGCGCCGGTGGAAGCGTTCGGACGACTGTACTTTTAAAACTAATTTCACGTCTGTAAGAATAAAACGAGCGCGTCGGCGGCGCGGGCCGGGCGGCGGCTCGCAGTGCGTGTGGCGATGAGAGTAGACTCGTGACTCGCGGCTCGTGCGGTCGGCGCGGCTTACATGTTCTCGAACTGGTCGACGCGGCGCTTGGTGTTGCCCTTGCGGATCTCGCGCAGCGTCTTGTACTTGTCGCGGCCCTGGCGCACGTTCTCGCGGTGGATCTTGTCCATGGCCGTCTCCTTGGTCTCGTCGCGGCTCTGCGCCAGGTCCTGCTTGAGCGCCTTGAGCTGGTTGTGCAGGCGCTCGGAGCGCTCGGCCAGCGTGCGGCGCTCGGCCAGCGGGTCCACGAGGTCGTCGGGCGCCTTGGTGAGCTCGCCGCCGCCCGACTCCGAGCCCGCGTCCGAGCCCGAGCCGTCCGCCGCGCCGCCCTCGCCGCCCTCGCCGGCCCCGCCCTCCGACACGTGGTGGTGCTGCGGCGTCGTGGTGGCCGCCGCCAGCGCCGCCGCCGCCTCGTCCTGGCGACACAGCACTCGATATGTACCGGGGACTGACTCCAGCGACACAGTATAGTG
Organism: Deilephila elpenor; assembly: GCA_949752805.1. NCBI lineage: Eukaryota > Metazoa > Arthropoda > Insecta > Lepidoptera > Sphingidae > Deilephila > Deilephila elpenor. The sequence goes on from OX457102.1 coordinate 1,161,777, forward strand.
TTGTATGTACTGACCTGTTTGCGGCGCGCCTCCTCGACCTCCTCCTGCAGGCGGCGCGTCTCGGTGTCCTTCTGCTCCACCTCGGTCTGTATGCGCATCACCTCCTCCTGCTTGACGCGAATCTCGTCCTCGAGCTTGGCGCGCTCGGCCGCCTCCATGTTCTGCAACCATATACATACGTTGTATTGTACATATTATGTTGTATTATAGTTATTGACATTGGTTACGTGTTATGACTAGCCCTAAGATACTAGTACGCACGCATGTACGCTCGTACGCTCACATACACCTACACGCCCGCAGATACCCAAAGCAGTGCAAAACAAAATACATTAAAATAAAACTAATTTTTACGGATTTTATCGCGATTTGGTTTAATTTTTACATTTTTTAACTTCCCGACGTTCTTCTTCCACTTTCCAGTCCGCCCCGTGACCACGAAAGCTGAAAAGCAATCGAAACGTCGAGAAGTTAAATAATGTAAAAATTAAACCAATCGCTATAAAATCCGTAAAAAATAGTTTTATTTCAATGTGTAACATTCGCGTAAATCTAAGAAACTACAAAACACATTAAATTCCCATCCAGCTAATCTTAGTACCTTGCGCACAACCCACTTAGACCACAGGTACAAAAATCCTGACACACTAGAATTCGAGGTGGGTACCTTAGTCTCCTCTAGCCGCTGCATCATCTGCTGCAGCTCGTTCTGGCGGCGCTCGAGCTCCTCCTTGGCGGCCTGCAGCTGGCGCAGCTGCTCCTCCAGCCGCCGGATCATGTCCTGCGCCTCCAGCAGATTCGCCTGGGAACATTATATTACTAAGTATTCTAGCACTAACAATAATAAATAGAGGCATACTAGAAGACAGGCCAATTCTTGGTAAGTCTTATCGACATGGTAATACTGCTGGAAAAACTAATTCTGCAGGAAATAAAGTAAATTGCACCGTAACGGCTTCCAATCAGTTCACTTATGGGTTCATTTACTAGGGCGATAGAAGCGGATGCTGCTAAGGTTCGCTAAACTGAAGTGACATCGGAACCCCGTTTACGGAGTTTTTCTGTGTGACGTATGTAATTTTACTAAGATTGGAAAATACCCTAAAAAGAACATCATCAAGCAATAATTAATTCAGAGTAAAACACTGAAGAAACATACCAGCTCAAGGCATTAGCTACTTCTTTTGGACACATTTGGGAATAAAATCTGTAGCAATACATACTTGTGAGCGTTCCATTTCCTCCTGCATCTGGCGGAGTCTGTCCTCATACTCTTGCTGTTTCTTCTCAGCACGTTCGCGGGCTGCGATTTCCAGTTGCAGCTTCTCTCTGTACAAGCAATTATAGTACTTATTACGATAGAAATAAATAGTGTATTACATTGCCGTTTGCCAATTGGTCTTCAAAGAAACATGATTAACATTAATCGACTTTGTACTACTACGAAGCAGTGGCGTGCCTAGGGTTTTGGAGTAGGGCAAGCCGAATATTTTTTTACGTTTAATTAATATTGTTTTAGAAACACAAAGTTACTAAGAACGAAGAAAATTAATTTATAAAACCTACGTCGGCAAACCTACCACACAATCAATATTAAGATTAAAACAATTAATATAGATTACTTGTGAACATGTATCCGTAACTATTCATTACATTTCTATTGCCGTCACTATTCTGTGGTGCCGTGGTCGACTTCGAGGTTTACCGAAATTGCAAGCAGAAATTATTATTAACGCATTCATGTTTAAATGTTTTTCTGAATTTAAAATAATAGATTGCCTTTTGAAAGGACCACCTAATTTAATGAAAATTTAAAGCATTATAATCCAAACAATCTAAGACGTGTCGATTAAAAACATATGAATCACGATTGTTTCATAGCTTTAAAGGGAGTATGTAGATTGTAGTAATAAAAGTACGTAGTTTATTAAACTGAACTGAAGAAATTTCTATTGTGATTTATCACGACTTACTAAATGTACAAACCCGGCATAGGTTTCGCGCCGGTTTATTTTTCAATATAATTGAATGAATTTACCTTTTTACCGGCAATGAACGCTTTCACCATCGCACTCAAACCATCACAGAAAACAATACAACTCATAATAGTATCAAAAAGTTTAAATAACATAAAAAACTAAACATTAACCTTAAACAAAACACATTCACAACTCATAAAATATCATAATACAAATGAAGTTAGTAGAAATATGTGCTGTATTGCCAGTAAACGTGAAATAAACAATACAAAAGATACAATTTATTAAAAGAAATATTAAAACTTCATTATTTGTTCTAAAATAAATATTAGATATAATTTCTAAAAGGAACCAACTTAATTTAATAACAATTGATATAATTGATTTAACAAATAATCACGTGACGACCATGCAACGCACGATGTTTTTACATCACCAAGGCCGAAGCCGGGCATATCGTCTAGAGTAAACTGCTATATAACATATCTATAGCTATACATTCGTAGCGATCGAGTAATATCATTTCCCCATACAGTTCACGCGTTGCTAGAAGCCCCGTAAAAGCACACGAGAGAGAAAAGGATAGATGTATGTGCTGTGTGCTCCGTCTTTTCAAGTTCAATATAGTTTTAATGAATGAATATTACGCGCATGGAATTACGCGGCGCTTCGGCGCTGGCGTCTCATTGAAACGAGGCGCGGTAAATTCAAAAAATTTAAATGTTAGATGTTTTCTAATAAATGACTGTTGTATTGAATGTAATAGTTTGTATTCAGTATGGAGTATATACGTATTATGTAGGGCAAGCCGGGCTTTTGGGCTTGTATGGAAGTACCGCCACTACTACGAAGGTGAATAAAATGGTGGAAATTATTTATCAAGCCCAATTTGTTTTATACATAATTTACTTAAAATAAATTACTTATACACGCACATATTTATCTCATAAAGAGAGAGACTATCGATATTTAATAAATGTATTGAAAAGAACAATTATTTCTTATCTGTGAAAATTTTTTCCTGAAATTTTATTTGGGTTATTTCTGCTTGTCAAATCGTAATGTTTGTATAATCTGATGTAAGATACCATCTAAATTGCTGTTTTTCTTGTTATTTCATTTACAGCACTTATAAAACATCAAGGCTAGTGTTATAACGGTATTGGTAGATTAGGAAACATTTGAAAAGAGTGAGTGTATTTTGAAGTCAATGCTTCAGCATTGGCATAAAACCTCATTTTCACAGAATACAGGATTTCTGTAAAATTACTATTTTTTAAAATTGAGTGCTATTGCTTAACAAAGACCTATTTCATTCCATTTTTCCCAGTCTTTGACAAGCTCTTGCCATTTTGGGTCGATCACCTCTTAAGTCTTCGGCGTTTTCTCTGGCTATTCGCTGGAACCCAGTTTGTAGCCAGCTTATAATAATGGTACATTTCTAAGAAACGTGTTAGTAAAGCGAAAGAGTAGAAAGAGAGAAGGAGCTTTGGTGTCCAATGTCCATGGTTTTTTTTTGTTCCTCGGAAAATCCTGGGTTGTCTTATATATGCTGAAGGTAATGACCATGGAGCTTTAGGCAGTAGAGATCCAGTGTACCCCGTCTACCTCCCCGAAATAAGGGGGAACAAAAGGATTTTTTGAAAAAAAAAGGGGGGAGTTGTGTACCTCTGCGCTTGCTTGGCGAGTTTCTCCTCGCGCGCCTGCGCCTTCATCTGCTGCACGTCGATGGTGTCGGGCTTGCGGCGCCGCATGTAGAGCTCGTGGTTGCCCATGCACAGCGCCAGGATGCGCTTGTTCACGCGCACGCGCGGCGCGAAGAACACGAAGTCCGGCGCCTTCTTGTCCACCGGCTTGATTATGAACTTGCGGTCGTTGAACGAGATGTTCCGGATCTCCGACCACGGGAAACCGATTTTTGGGGTCAATCTGTTGAAAATACCGAGTTATACTTTGATTCTTCAACTTACGTTTCCGGCTAAGAACGAAGAATCGACCTCATTAGATAGTTCCTTCATTTTTAACCCGTAGTGTCACAAGTGAATCTATTAAAAGGAGGCGAGCGGAACTGGGCCTAACGTTACACTCATGAAAGGTCTACGAATCTTGCCGTCTTTATCTATCCCATTTTTTTCAATGCAAGAGCAATTTATAAGTGAACAGCTTCATTTAATATTAAAACTTGAAAATGCCTCCTGGTCAAATAAAATAGTATAAAATTGTACTACAGTGTTCACTAGTACAAAAGTTTTCGATCGAATTTTAAATAGTGTCGAGTTTGCTAGAATATTCTAATATTTAAATATTTATTTCTGTATACTACAGTATACTAGTATGTTTATATTTTAGGTATTTTGGTTTTGTAACAGCATATTAGTACTAACTTGTCGTCTTTCTCGTAGATGTTGAGTCCGAGCGCGTCGACGCCGAGCCACAGCTCGGTGTTCTTCTTGTTGCGGATCTCGAAGTAGTTGACGCCGTACATCTCGAGGTCCTGCGCGATCTTGAGGTACTCCATCATGGCGTCCTCGCGCATCATACCGCGGTGCTCCTGCCACCAGTTGGTGATGCTCTGCTCCCACTCTTCGCGGGACATCTGGAGACGGAACAATCTGGCTGTATGACTGACCATTTTTAGGCTTTTTTAATCAGTGGGTCATTGATTTATTGATATATTTTTTATATTTAAATACCGTTGAACGTTTCTGTCAATTAATAGCGATTCTTTAACTTTTCTGTATGTTTGTACCCTTGTATTTAGGAAGTAGGTGGACTGATTTTAATGCCTTTGATACTACTTGCGAGTCGATTTAATCGGCAAGATTTATAGCTATGTTTCATAAAATCATATCTATCGTGAATACCATCAGCTCTTTCGCTAATGGCGGTAACGATTTCTGGCAATGAATGCCTGCTGACTTCATTCTCCCCATAGGCGTCCTAAGAATATACATTTGTTTGTATTGGTCTGGAAATTGTGCCCGGCAAAAGGCCCACACCATCATATTCAGTCGAAAAAAACCTCGACAAACTATGAATGGTATGAACCATCAGTATCACTCCTTGCCCAACACACCTTTATAAACATTGTGTTCTCACCTTGTGTTGGTCGGTAACCCGCTGCGGCAACAGGCGGTCGTTGGCGAGGAAGCTGGGCCCGTGCATGGAGGGGTTGTGGTCTCCGTGGCGCGCCTGCACCGCGTACGACGCCAGCAACACCGACGTCTCCGGCGGACAGTAGATCTCGTCTGATAGTATCGCATTCTTAACCTGAGTGACGTGAGTAGATAATTAATGTGTGCTTTGATAATGACTGCAGTTTCTGATGTAAATATTTGATGTTGTTCGTTTTAGTATTATAATTTCTGCAATGATAATAAGATTGTGTGATGTCATAGCTGTCGTGATAAACATTTCCGCCCTATACGCATTTACTAATTTAATGTTTTCCAATTTTATATGTTGTTAATCACACCAACTATTTTTACAGTGCGACAATCAAATACAATCTTCATTTCACAGCGTCATGTTAGCTGTTAGATTTGATGCCAAAATCAGTAAAATATCGAAAAATGATTTCTGCAAAATGTAGATTTTGTATAGACACACATTGATTGTGTTGCATTTTTAGCAAGTCGAACGAAAAAAACATTTTGTGCTGTTCCATATTTCCACATTTAAATAATCATAGACTGAATGATAGGCGCAGTGTTATTCAAATAGATTATCGTCCTATCTCTCCATCACTTTTATCGTCTCAGTAAAGTCAGCCTGATGTTGTTACCTGGAGGTAGAAGAGCTTGAGTGTGATCTCCTGGATGAGCTCGTCGGCGACATCCTCCGGGTAGAATTTGGATCGGAATTTGAACTGCAGCGGGTTCTCCTTCTTAACGTCCTGTTGCATCACCTGTAACCAATAAGCGTACACTATCAGTATACAATATAAATTTTATGTCTTTCTTCTAGCACACATTCACTTAAATTGCCAAACAAATAAATTAACTTCTAGCAAATTCTACATTTTAAATACTGCAACGCTTATATTTATCATTCAGCTTTTCACAATTTATGTCGACAGCAAATATGTATGTGTAAAAATGGCATTTTGTCAACCGGGTATCGAACCTGATATTCTTCGTTTGAGAGTTTTATAAAGAGCACCAGATGTATAACGATAATCCATGATGCACATGTGTCGTCAGCCTTGTAATGTAATTCTAGTGGCTAACTCAAGCATTTTAAAATTCGTCACTTCTTGATCGGACCCTACAACGCCCTGACGTTGTGGGACCAATAATATTTTCAAGTATAATTTATACATTGCTTAATTAAATAAATTTTGTAAATAGCCTTACATTCAATACACATAGCAATTCGAAATAATAAAGGACCTTACAACAAGTTCTTACCCATCTGGAGAACGGTAGCGACCCTGACTTCGCGGCGTGCCGACGGATCCAGGGGTACGCGTTAAAAAGGCAACAATTAATTACAATTCAGCGCCAGTCACTGGCTGTACATAATGTTTCAAAGTACAAAATATACTAGCCATACTTATACATAACACAGTGTCTATAGTTTACATTACAGTAAAAATCATACTGGTAACATCCTAGCAAAATAACAACTACTTAATTATTAAGCTTGCCTTATTAATTTTTAATCATAACAACTTTTTTTTTTTACAATATATCGCTTACTTTTTTGTCCTGCTTTCAAGAGAATCTGTAGTAAAATGTCAACAAAATAGCTTTGGTAATTTAGCCGTGAGAATTAATTTAACAGTAGCATTACTAAAACTTAATATGTGGACAACTCCACCCACTCCATGATCACTGCATATTCTATATGCCAGCCGACAACGACTCATAACCCCGAGGCTCCAAATGGGAGCTTGTCTTCGTGTCGCAATTAAATTAATCAAGAAAAATAATTAGAACAGTTGAAATATTAATTAGAGTTCACTGACATCCACAGCAAACCTTAAAATGAAATGTAGGCATAGGTGGCGATGACAACATTTTTAAACAAGATATAATGGTCTAAGATATAATAACAGTATGGCAGAAAGCACCAAAACCTTCCTTATACATAATATAATATGTCCTACTAGTAATCTTTGGTTCTAATTACTTTCCATTGTTGTTTAATTTGACTTAGCAAGCAACGAATGATATAATTGAACGTTTGCTAAGCGGCTAACCCCTGCGCGAGCTAGACAAATGATGTCACTAACTGAGCCAGTCAACGAACTCTTATTATCAAGGATGACACATGTAGAGATGATCCATTGCCATAGAATGAACGAGACGAGATCCACCCACATACTGCTGAATTAATTTTAATAAGCATTGTTGACTTTAATATGAGATTGGATCAATCAATTAGTTTTATTAATGGCTCAATATCTTTTGATAATAAAGCAGCGATTACGATTAAAAACAATTTAAAAAATTAAGTCCAAATAAATTCTTAATACTGAAATAACAGTAATGTGAATGAATGAAGTTTAAAGTTATTTTATCTGCGATAGCGCAGAATGTGATTCAAAGGACAATCCTATTATAGACAAAACAGTAGGACAAAGGAAATCTCGTACACAAGAGTTCATTAGAAAGAACTGAAATGTTAATACAGTTTACAGACTCTTCAGATAGTTCAAACAGAAGGGGGCTGGGAGGGTTCCGTCGAGAGTCATCGACCTCTAAAATTGAGTTTCCACTATTCTTTCAAATGCAAGGGAAAAAGCAAATGTATTTGATTTGGCGCATTTCAGCCTATTTTTTTGCCACACAATGTAGATCTTTTGATGGTACAAAAACGGTTGACAAAAGCTTGGAAGCATCGGAATTCCGGCCACATTATAATGCAAAAAAATTGTAGCATGGCTTGGCAAAAACTAGAACCAATAGGTTATGAGCAGTTATTTTGTAGTAACAATGGGGGTAAATGACCTTGCGACACTTTCAGGACTGGCAACTGCAAACACTTAAACATGGATTGTTAAAGTGTTTAAAAAAACTGTGATTTCGTCATTAATGATTAAATGGAGAATGCTTTCAAGCAAAATAGCACTGCCTCATGTAAGTTAGTCGTAAATAAAATGTGTTAACACTATTTTGACGTGAACTAATGTCGATGAAGATGTTTTATAATATCAACAAAGTTAATTCATCACGATGAACAGATATAGCCTCATTAGAACAGTTTTACTTTTAATTGCTTATCTTTACGACTAATCTCGTGAATACGAAGTGCTTAGAACACTGACATATTAAATCCAACAACTGCTGCAACATAAACATCTTATATTTATTGCATTATATTGACGACAAATCTTACACAAAACTTAGTAACATTGGTTTAAAAAATAGTTCATGATAAATATTACTATCAGCGAATGAACCTTCCATTGAATAATTAGTTTTAAAATTAATTTGGAAGATTAATTAAATCTTTAGATACGAAATAGCCTCACCATTCAATATTTTGTAAAACACGTATCTAGCTACTACTTCACTCAATTATAGCTTAGTTTTATTAATGACCGGAGCCTATAAATTCTCTTCTAGCCCATCTAAGTGTATGGCCTCAACATTGGGTCCAGGCCTTACCAGATCATCTTCTCTGTCATAGGCTGCTTCTTCGTCGTCCTCTTCAGGAGTCATTATCTTCTTTACAGCCGTCGTTAGGACTTTGGCAGTTTTTTCCACAATTGAATCAGGCTTTAATAGATAATATTCTGATATATCAAAGAATTACTGACTAGTATTGAAGCTTATGGCTTTAATTGTATCAGTGTACAATTTAGACTACTGTCTAAATGGGTTGAATGGAAATATCTAGATTCATTAAAAAAATATCCATTGTTCCATTGACAAAAATGATGAGTTATTTTTAGAGCTAATTATTATACATATTATATTATTGTCAATACATTCAATGACGCGTTTGTTTCTCTTTTATTTCCTAGTTAATATTTTCATTTGTAATGAGTTGACAGTTATAACTGAATATCATAACCTGGGATTCGTATCTATGAACGATTTTATGGTTCATAGTCCTTTAAGTCTAATGTTGGTATAGGCAGCCATCGAAGTAATATTCTGAAAGCAATAGACACTTGCAACTCATGTTGGATTTAGAAATTGATTTATCTAAATTCGATAAATATACCTGATCTAGCTGACAATAAAGACCGTGTTAGTGCTTATTGCTATCATAAATATTGCGTCTCTGTTCGAAGATGTGTCACAACTCATTTATTCGTGGTCATTGAATACCTTGAGGTTTAATGGGGTGACTCGCATTTCCTAAGACGAAGCGATGTACATTTATATAATTTTTTATAACATAGGGGTGTAATTGATACTTGATATGAATTTGTTACCAACATTATGTTAATTAATTATTATAACATTAGGTAACATTAATTTCATAATGTTAACTACTACTTCGTCTGCTGACGTTGAAATACATAATAAAACATTCGATTTGTCAATAGCAAAATAGGTTTGAAAGCGATATAAAGTAGACGATGCTAAACTTATCTCTTGAATTACTCAACATATTATCAAATTAAACACTTGTTTTTTACATCCTTAGAAAGGCAGACATGTCTCCAAAATTCGTAAATCTTGATAAAATCGCAAGCAACTGGCTCAAGGCCAAATTCAACTTAAATTCGGTCAGGGCCACGGATCAGGATCGTCCTTCACTTCTAATAATCCTTGGCATATTGCGGGTTACCTTGGCACAAAAAAGGATCACCATTCTGACAAAACTTCGACACTTTATTATTTGGCTAGAATACGTATCAAAGTATAACATTCGCCTGTGTAATATCAAGTAAACTGTTCAACTATGCTATAAAGAATGCGATAACCTAAAATCTACCGTACTTGATCGTTATCAGAAAGCAATTCAAAGGATTATAATAGTTAGGAAACGTAATCGTTACAACTACTTCTTTAATCTTCAAGGTTGAGGTTATCAGGTGGTAAAAATTGATATACGGGTTACGTAAAATTACGATATTCATATTATTCATTGTAGGGGTATTTGACTAAATTGCAACGACATAACTAAACGAACGACAAGTTTTTAATATAGGGGGAATACCTATCTTAACTCATAAGTGAGCCAATGATCATGAGTGTGATTTCCGTGCGAAATTCTTACGGTTTTGTCTTCTTCACTCGAACTGAATTCAAAAGCTGTTCGAAAGAGACAAAACATTCGATAACTAAAATAGGTTTTTAATCTGTCTATGAATAAGGTTCATCAGGTAATAATTCATCTATTGGTTCTTTCATACAACTTCTAGAGCGATTGAAACAGTGAAACCTGGATTTGACACGTTATGACAATATCACGTATTATACAAACCGCACGGTAATGTTCTTAAAGTACTTTAAATCTAAAAAAGAGTTAAGGTTTATATTTTATTGCCTTGTAATTCTTTTTTGTGGCCTTTATCTACCTATGTAATCCAAATAAACATCTATAAAATATAGTATGTATATGATCGAAGACAATTACTAATACGGTACAGTCCCCTATCCGTGTTAGTCAAGAGGATAATTTGATATTTATAATCATTGCCAATTTTATATTTAATTTATTGTGCTTGGACTTCCTCTTTCAAGTGTGTTCGTTTAATACTAATGCGATATTTCGTATGGTTGGCTATTAAAAGGTGGTCAAATGAGAAGCACTGGGTTCCATCTATGCGTCAAATTATTTTAAGAAGAACAATTTGGTTTAAATCTGTTTTGTGGACTGTAGATGTTTTCGATATTCCTAATACAAATGAAATAAAACCTATCTAATGAAATTAGAGACTTTTTGTTCAACCATTCATTGTCTTTCTTTATGAATAATAAAGACCAGTTAATCCAGCATCCAGGACTATTCATGCTTCTCTTGAAGCATCTTTGTTATGTAGACATCTAATCTCATATCGCTAACAAAAACTAAAACAACAAACAGACATGACCTCCAATCATGCATATCTCAGCGGCTTCTTAGCACCGCGCGTTGAGCAACTACATGGGAGCGAAAGTCCGGTCGTCGACCCCTGCTTGCCAACAGTCAGCTGTTCTTGTGCGTACGGTGCGACGTGCGCCATCTGTCGGCCGCGCCCCACATTACTATCAACTATGACTTGTGAGACAATCTCATTGCATTGTAATTATTGTGTCTACTGTCTGCAAAGCTCGTTGAGAAATACTGTTGTTTGTTATCATTGATTGAGTGTCCAGAAGTTAAATAATACATGGTAGAGTTGTGGGATTTTTTAAGGACACGTGATCGATGACATCATTCTGTCCTTGGATAATAACAAATTTAACACTTGAGTTTAATGACGTAATTAAAATATTTTTTAAAATTAATTTAGTAATTGTAACATTTAAGTCACATAAGTAATATTACCACCAATTAATTTATAGGCAATTATATTAAACTTAAATAAACCATGAAGTCTTCAAGTAATGAAAGAATATATCAGATAACGCAAACATAAGACACATAACATAACGTTATCGATTTGAAAATAATCCATAACATGGAAAAAATCGTAATAGTCCTCAATGTAAATTGTAAACCAATCAAAATACAGTTACAAACTACAAAAAGTCATACACCATCACACGCATATTCGACGCGCACTACATTTAACATCACCTCGGAATCCGGAAGATTTATGGAGCATCTTATTTGAATTCCTACACATCGCATTACAGGTACAGTCGACAGGCATACGTGATCGAATCAATTCAGCAATGGAAGTGAAAACCTGTGGAATTTGGTGACATTACGCGGTAACGGCCATACATTACGTCGCGCCGTGCTAAGTCCTTATTGTCGTATCACGAATTTCACTGTTCAATTCAATTGAGATTTGAACGCCCGTGATCTACACATACTTATCACATAGTATGTGGCACAAACCTTACGCAACGTACCTGTTGTATCAATGCTCAATGCAGTCAACAAAGTCAATACGTGAAGTATTTTTATCTTAAGTTTTATCTAATGTTGCGCTTGCTTACATTTCATACGATTCAATTACGCTCTACACAACCCAGCAAAAACGTATTAACAATGTGAGTAAAAAACAACTTTCTCACTTTTCCTCCAAAACGTTGTATCTAGCAGATACCTATCCATTGATACGTGCGCGTGCGCATTCGATGTCGGCCAATAAGGCGCGGTTGTGGGGCGAGACGGGGATATGTGTTCGTCTCTTTCGCACATAACCTAGATTGTGATGACGCCGCGCTGTAGCACCTTGCGAGACCCTAGCGCGCCCTTTACCACCATCGACTACTTAAGTATCACTTAAAAATACTTAGTTGTTAACAAGGATATTTGTAACAAGTAACGAATGAGTCGAAACAATTTTCGTGGCTGCTACATTCTAGTTCTTTTATGCATTTACTTAAAAAAATATATCCATTATCTTAATATTCAATCCAAATGCACCCACTGCTGGGCAAAGGTATTTCTCATTTCTAGCCACTTACTTTTAGAAAAAAGTGGTACATGTTCGGACACATAAAACTCTGTAGTTTGTTGAATTAAATTCATATTCTTAAAACATTTTATGAATTAATCACATAATCAATTTATACTTGGTTGTGTTATTCTATGAACAGTCATCAGTTATTAGCGGTATCTATATCAGCCCATATACGTCCCACTGCAGGGCACGGGCCTACTCTACAATCGAGAGAATCGATTGAGACTGAGAGTGGTTAGGCCATATAGTCCACCACGCTGGCCTAGTGCGGGTTGGCGGACTTACATACCGTAGAAATTCTTTAAAATCGCTACGGTATGCAGGTTTCCTCACGATGTTTTCCTTCACCGTTAAAGTGCGCGGTGATTGACTATCAATACACACATAACTCCGAAAAGTCAGAGGTGTGCCCTGGGATTTGAACCCGCGACCACCGTGAACATGTAGGCAGCCGCGTCTGGTCCGTTACCAACAGGCCACCACGCACACTCAGATTAGCGGTATATTTAACCATATTACCATGACTATTGTATTGTAAACTTATTAAACCAAGTATGCGAACAGGATAATAATTCCGAGTCTGAAGATGGAAATTGAGTCATTGCGTGTATGCACGATGACAATAGCTATGTAATAATTTACGAAAATAATTAACATTGTCAGTATTGAGGAAAGGTAGTTTCTTGATATATTAGAGATATTAACAGCTAAATATTGATCCATTGTGTACAGTACCTACTCGAATTTGTTTCTCAATTCTCATATAATTTGTTTCCACCGAACTGGCTGCCGGTCGAGAACATTGCCTATATTTATAAGTATCCAAATGCAACGGTATGTTCAATGTTGGTGTAATTTCTGACGCCTCTACAATAAACATTTGTACGACCATCATTATCCAGCAATATCTTTCAAGAACCACAAACCTAAGTGTTACTATCCCATCGAGCTCAATGAAATGACTTTGACGTCATCATGACGTCAAACCGCCACTCATCCGATTTTGTTAGCATCTTGTAGAACCTAGAGCTGATTGAAATTATTCTACCATACTTGTTTACAAACTGCATATTATTGCAATAGATTCCGCAACAAGTTCTGAAATTTGCATTTTGTTATTCTGATGGGACGTACTACGCCGCCCAGATAGAGTATGTATCCGATTAGGTATTTTCCGACTGCCTCGGTGGCGTAGTTGTACTACGGTACGACTACAAAGCTGAGGTCTCGGGTTCGAATCCCGGGTCGGGCAAAGCGATATTGGATTTTTCTATTCATTATCAGTCCGGAGTCAGGAATTTGTGCCCGATATGGCGATAGGCTCGCCCCCTATTACATCATGGGACGGAATATACAAGGTGTAATATGGGTGTCCTGGTAGCACCTCTGCCTACCCCTTCTGGGCAAAAGGCGTGAGTTTATGTATGTATGTAGTAGTGGCGAAGGCTCCATGGAAGCCAATTCCCGCCGGGTTCCCTTTTGTAATTTATCATTACACTATAAACAAGCAATATATTCAAACTTATTTATTTAATATCAAAACTCAATTATTATTTTTTACATTCAACGACATCTGTCGGCCAGATACGTAAATATTACTAGGAAGCGGCACAGTAAGCCCTTTTTACATTGCGACGCGCTGCGACCTCTGGCGAATTCCTGTAAAATTGTTCGGCTTATTCAATAACACTAGCGCGGCCCGTGCGCCGCCGCCCGCCGCCGCCCCGCCGCCACCGCGCCGCCGCCGCGCCGCCGCCGCGCCGCCCCTTACGCATTGTATAGTATGCAACAAACCACGCAAAATTGTACCTTAAATTTATAATGATTTAAGGTTCAATTTACGTTAAAAAAGCAAGAAATAAGCCGGAGCTTCTCCGGCATTTCGTGTGTACTTACGTATAGATATTACTTAAATGCGGAGTCTAATGTATTTATAAGTGTTGTATTTACATTTTTACAATATATTCATGGTTCATGCAATTAGTTTTAAATGTTTTTAATTACAAACTGTGTAATATTAATATTATGGTTTTAATGGAAATTACTAATCGTTAGGAGCGTACTAATATGTTTAGATTGTCGATTTTACAAATAAATTTAGTGTTTATATTTTAGGACGTGCTCGACCCTCGCCTGATTAATACATTGTCTTACTATTGTTACAACTGATTAATGCGGGGCTACCGTACTTGTTAACATTGAGTCTAGGTTTTTATTTCTTTTATATTAATCTTATATTCACGTGCGGTTTAGAAATATACTTTTTATTTTTCTCATTATGTAAGCATGGTTTACTCTTTATTTCATGGACATTGTAAATATTGTATAAGTACATAGGTAACGAAAATATTAAAATTTAATTGACGGCCGCAATAGGCAGATGCCACAATATCACTTACCAAATGAAACCCAATAATTTGGTTTGGTGAGTAAGATTCTCGGAGCAATAATTTGCTGGTGGGAGGATATTTGCAAAGGTCCGAATATAAGGACACACGTGCATAAATGTGTCGCGTTTTGCGTTCATTCTGTGAAACATCACACAGTAAATTTGATCTCTATTCGGACTGCACTACGCTTACTATCAGTCGCATTGTAGTCATTTCGTAATCCCTTAACCCTACTAATATTATAAATGTGAATGTAAGTTTGTTTGTTACGCTTTAACGCAAAACCACTCAACCGATCATCATGAAACTTTGTAGACATATTCTTGGAGGTATAAGAAGTAACATAGGCTACTTTTTATCCCGAAAAGTTTAGTGTTTCCGTGGGATGAAGAAGGAATTCCGATATATTTGCTACTTTTTCATAAGTACTCAAAAAGATGGGATGGGACCGGATTACATTCCATTAGTGAGAATGAGACGGGGCGGGCGGGATATAACGGGATGGGACGGGACGGGATGGTAGATTTCAAATAAAATTAACCACGCAGACGAAGTTTGCGGGCAGAAGCTAGTAACAGGATAAAGAAAATAAACATATTTTGTGACTTGAGCTTCGGCTTCCCTTTTAAAAAATGTCACCCTTCGCCACTGGTATGTAGGTATTATCCAGGTGTAGAGATGGGAGTCGGTCGTCGGTCGCACCCTGCATTCGTGTGAACCGGGTCAGTCGGACGCATGGTCTCGCTTCGGCGGCGACGCGACGTGTGCGAATCCACCTTGCTGCCTACCTGTGCCAGTCGCTAGCTGTCTACCTGCTCAGCCACCTGTCACGCTCCGGTTTCATGAGCCCGCGCCGAAATTTAAATACCTAACGGAAATTGTTAGCATTGTATTTGGTCGTCAATTGGATACGACGGCTTATTATTGATTAGTCTGAAGCATATTGATTTATCATATTGCTGATAAACATACTTGACGTAAATTGACGCCTGCGTTGTATTAAGGTAAGTATGTAGTTGGTAGTCTAGACTCTAGAGTGTAGGCTACCAACTGTAGATACTAGTATTTCCAGAGCGCAAAATGCTAAAGTCCAACCCAAAATATATTTATGCTCCTACAGTGTCTTGAATTCCAAAAAAATTGAGGGCGATTAGCGAATCATCCGTCTAATTCCTAAGCTTCACCAAAAAAATTAGCATCTAAAATCTAAATGTTTCCGAAACAATTTTAAAATCGTTACATAAACGGTGTGCCAAAAAATCAGTCGACTTTCTACGAGTGTTCATCGAAACATGTTTATTGCGAACGACCTTCAAGGCCATCGCGACATCTACGGCGATTAAGTAATCGCTCTAGTGCGAGTACGCTACAGTATCAGTATCTGCTAGAGATAAAGAATTTGTGAGGTGCGGCGCGAGGCGAGCGTGGTGCGGGGTACGGCGTGTGATGCAAACTCATTTCGCTTTAAGCACGGTTATTTCAAATATTTTCATAATACACGAGTAATACACAACTCTAAGCACACATAATGATATCAAGTATTTGCGGTACCACCTGAAATTATAAATATTTGCAGTATATTTGCAATATCCCCGTAGCAAAGAACATAGAAATCATCAATACTTATTTCCAGCTAAAACGCCTCCTATTTAGATTTTTGATCATTAAGTATTCATTAACTGTAACTATAACTCCTCCACAACAATAAATCCATTAACTAAAACGTACCGCATCCCTCACATCATATGTTTTGCAGTAAATCCGCCAAACCATCGTGACAAACCTATCCTCGCGTTTCATACGGCGATAATTGCCGACTGACGCGACAAAAACGACATTCCGACCGCACGAAGCGAGATCGCGCGCGGCACGGCATCGCGCGAGCGACCAGCGTGCGACGTGCGACCGACCGGCCTGTTACCATACCAATGCGTCGCGAATTTGTACTCGAGCGGTTTGCAGACGACGGTTTACTTTTGATCATGTGCAATGCTTTCTCTTTCGATGTATTTTGAGTTAATTTATATCTTAGGTGAAATTTATAGCACCACATTCAGCAGTCCTTATTAGAGGTTAGAGGTAAAATAAAATTTACTTTTCTGGCAGCAAAAAAACATTCTTTAACAATATACTCCAAATGTAGCTAATTGTGAATAAGGTCTTATTAAGTGGTTTTTATACACTCATCATTCTTGAAAATCAAAGCCTAAGCAACTCCATCACGCTCATCTCAAATCTCCACATCGTAGTAACTCACATGTAAAACAATAACATATTTATACAATGAACAATTTGCGGTAATGATGGCGAATGTGGAAAGTCTCGTTACAAATGGACCGGCCGTTTTTAATTGCCCCCATGCGACCATGGTGAATGCGCACTGCGAATGAAAGTCGTTAGAACAGTGTCGTCGACCATTAACTCCGCGAGAGTCTGCCATAGACTAGATAAATCCCTTCATGTCGCTGTTAATGCTGTCTGTGCGTATTTTATTATCATTTTTATGACGGCGATGGAGTAGATACGAGGAAAATTGTAGTTTGCGATTATTATTTCACTAATAATACACTAGTAGAGAAGAAAATAAAGTGCAATAGAATGTTACATGCACATCAAACGGTTATGATTGTATCTTTGGACCTTCCTACTGTAATAAGTCAATAATGAGTAGCTGCATAATGAATGACACCTATTACTCGAACTCTATTCCATACTTTGTACATGACAATCTTCCCCATCCTTCAGTACCCATTCCTTGTCAATATTTTATTAATTACCGCCACATTTCCCAGAACCTGCAACCGTTACTGATTCACGCGTCTAAAACGGTTATTTTTTTGTCCGTGATGACATCATGTGGGCCTTACTCCTCAGGCCAGATGTTGCATAAACAATACCACATATGGAACGAACACTTGGCGTATAAATAACAATTATCACATACAGTCAATAATTAAGATAGCGCACGTGCAGAGGATGCCGGATAATTAATTTCATATCTCTGCTTGTATCCTTGTATGACTTGCAGGATTATTACAAAGATTTGCAATATCTGAATTTTTGTGATAAAATGTAGTGGCGAAAAGCCGGCTGTTATGTCTGGCTTTGTTCTTAGTTTAAGATCAAACGTTTGCGTAATTAACAAATATTTGCCTTGCATTTCGGTGTTAGGATATTTGTGATAGCTTTAATAGACGCGATAAAAGAGATTGTTCTTGTACAACGTTAAGATACTACTTGCATGATAAAAATTCGAAAATCGAATTAACAAGTCAGCTCAAAAACTATAATGTTTTAATCGGATATAAATCCTAATCATTAATCACATACATTAATACCATCAAGTGCATACTGAACAAAATGATTCATAAAACAATAAGACCTATATGGATTTATTATTCACACATCGAAATGTGATTGGTCAGTCGTGAATCAGAGTTTAATAGTTTCACCTGGACAAAGCGATGACCTCACGCCTTGCAGAAAATATACATTTGCGATAAGGAAATATCAATGCACTGGTCTGCATTGCTTTTATTAACAATATGTTAAAAACAATTACTGGAATTGAAAATAACACACAACAGTGGCGAAGGGTGACATTTTTTAAAAGGGAAGCCGAAGCTCAAAACACAAAATATGTTTATTTTCTTTATCCTGTTACTAGCTTCTGCCCGCAAACTTCGTCTGCGTGGTTAATTTTATTTGAAATCTCCCATCCCGTCCCGTCCCATCCCGTTATATCCCGCCCGCCCCGTCTCATTCTCACTAATGAAATGTAATCCAGTCCCATCCCATCTTTTTAAGTATGAAAAAGTAGCAAATATATCGGAATTCCTTCTTCATCCCACGGGAACACTATTTTTTTCGGAATAAAAAGTAGTCTATATGTTACTTCTAATACCTCCAAGAATATGTGTACAAAGTTTCATGATGATCGGTTGAGTAGTTTTTGCGTGCAAGCGTAACAAACAAACTAACATTCACATTTATAATATTAGAAGGGCTAAGGGATTACGAAATGACTACAATGCGACTAGTACTAAGTAATCTGTGAATGCGACTGATAGTAAGCGTAGTGCAGTCCGAATAGAGATTAAAAATTTACTGTGTGATGTTTCACAGAATGAACGCAAAACGTGACACACTTATGCACGTGTGTCCTTATATTCGGACCTTTGCGAATATCCTCCCACCAGCAAATTATTGCTTCGAGAATCTTACTCACCAAACTAAAATAATGGGTTTCATTTGGTAAGTGATATTGTGGCATCTGCCTATTGCGGCCGTCAATTAAATTTTAATATTTTCGTTACCTATGTACTTATACAATATTTACAATGTCCATGAAATAAAAAGTAAACCATGCTTACATAATGAGAAAAATAAAAAAGTATATTTCTAAACTGCACGTGAATATAAGATTAATATAAAAGAAATAAAAACCTAGACTCAATATGTTAACAAGTACGATAGCCCCGCATTTATTAGTTGTAACATTAGTAAGACAATGTATTCCTCAGGCGAGGATCGAGCACGTCCTAAAATCTAAACACTAACTTTATTTGTAAAATCAACAACCTAAACATATTAGTACGCTCCTAACGATTAGTAATTTCCATTAAAACCATAATATTAATATTACACATTTAGTAATTAAAAACATTTAAAACTAATTGCATGAACCATGAATATATTGTAAAAATGTAAATACAACACTTATAAATACATTAAACTCCGCATTTCGCTATTGTAATAAGTAATATCTATACCTAAACACACGAAATGCCGGAGAAGCTGCGGCTTGCCTCTTGCTTTTTTAGCGTAAATTGAACCTTAAATCAATTTAAGGTACAATTTTGCGTGGTTTGTTGCATACTATACAATGCGAACGGGCGGCGCGGCGGCGGCGCGGTGGCGGCGGGGCGGCGGCGGGCGGCGGCGCACGGGCCGCGCTAGTGTTATTGAATAAGCCGAACAATTTTACAGGAATTCGCCAGAGGTCGCACCGCGTCGCAATAAAAAGGGCTTACTGTGCCGCTTCCTAGTAATGTTTACGTATCTGGCCGACAGATGTCGTTGAATGTAAAAAATAATAATTGAGTTTTGATATTAACTAGATAAGTTTGAATAATTTGCTTGTTTGTAGTGTAATGATAAATTACAAAAGGGAAGCCGGTAGGAACTGGCTTCTAAGGAGCCTTCGCCACTAACACACAATATCTTCTAGACGAAACAACACAATTATTTTATTCCGAATTGGTACCTAGTACCTACAAACAGTACACCCAAAATACACCCACTTAACAGTCACATACATAGTCCTGACCCCACACTAAGCTCGTGACTTGTGTCCCACGACACGTGTATGAGAAACCACGAGAGACTTTTCGATCTCACAAACACCCAGACCCGAAACAAGTACCTGTGGGATCACACAAATATCACAACTGACGTCTAGCCTATTGTTAAGGAGGCTGTCTAAACAATAACAATACAATGTACTGACAGTCAGTATCAGTAGCAGTTTAATCACCGAAACAGCGACAACGTCCTGAATGGAGCGTTAGAGGTCCGTCCGCGATATCGGTATCAATGCTCGGAACCGGATCCAGCGATACCAATGGGCAACACGACAGACGCACCGCTGACTAACCGACGTGGGCGGCGGATTGTTATCGCTATATTCTAATGGTAAGTTTTTAATTGTTTATATAACATTATGCGATAGGGTATTCGGTTCCCGAATAGAGACCAGCGTACACAGGTCGTTGTGGAAATCCTTGGGTGTCTATATTCAAAAGTGACTTCCTATGGCTCAAGAAACAAAGTACACAAACGTGTAAAACCTTCTGTGATGTTCCACGACATCACGATTCGGATTTACTCTGTACCTACATAAATACGGATGAGAAATAACTTTTTCGCTCGTGGATACACTATTTGGACTGCAATCCATCAGGCGTTAGTCAGACACATTATTTAGGATTGTAATATATATAAATATCAGTTTGAAGATTAATACTGTAATAGATTTTCATCACAAGATCAGTTTCATTAACCTAGGCTATTCGCTTTTCTAGGTGATTCGTCAAATTCTGGATGTATTCCGAAGAGTTTGACGTCAGACAAACAAATGGTCCTGAAATCATATACCAGGTTTTTGTGCAACACGAATAAGAAAAAACGAAAATAGCATCATGGACTGCACGTGCTGCAAACCTACTATTATTAGGTGTGAGTAATTCGGTATTGAATATTCCCTTGAGGAGTCTTTATAAACCTTTAACAAAACACTTCCTCTTAGCCCGTATTTATTTTAATCTCGAATCTGTTGAACATGAAGGAAGGCCAGCCAAAAACATTAAGGTAAGGAAAATCAGATTCCACAAGAATTTCCTCATAATGCAGTCATCTTTTTCAGGAAAATCTAAGGAAAACCAGTCCTTAGTTTTAAAATATTTTGCAACTATCATTGTATGTTACTAGCATTGTACCTAAATGGATTTTCCATCAACAATATCTTAACTTAAAAGGCTTAAGTTTGTGTATGTATGTAAGTATGTATGTCTTACCTTAAGTAAAAATTTCCATATTTCTATACTTTAAAATTCTGAATCTGCATACAATCTTAAATAATAAAAATATATCTATATATAATTTATATTATTGCCAAACCGCATTCTTTCAAGTAAGTATTTATAAATATAAAATGCTAAATATTTTGCTCCTATAATAGTAGTTGCATTTACATCGGAATTGAAAATATGTGCAAAACAAAATAGCTCGTCACAATGTCCCACTAAATGCGTTGTTGTTATGAAAGTCTGCCATTAAACGCTGATTTATCATCCCATTAATATTAATGGTTTCCAAAACATATTCTGAATACGTGACAAACTTGTCATTGGAGGAAAACATGAGACCGCACAACACAAGTTTCAATGAAATAACAACGAGAACATAAGTGATATCATTTCTTGAAAACATACGTCATATTGTATTATTAGCAGAGGCTCTATACTGTGATTTGTTGCTAAAGCAGTTTCTTCTTTACTAGAAATTATTGGATAGAACTAATTTTATTTCATAACGAAACCCACCTAAAGGATCTATCAATACAGACAGATTGGCTTCCAAGTACTTAACTCCATTTATCTTTTGGACCCACAACCTCACGATTTGACGACTGAGATACTCCTTAAATTAAAGAATCGGTGACATCATCCAGCGTCATAGCACATACAGCTTTAGTCACACATTATCAGTTAAACCTAGTCCAATTTTACTCAGAAAAATATGAGAAGGCTCCTTTTAATATACAGCCTCATTAAGGTCAATGATGTCATGATAAATGACAGATAAGTGACGACAGGTAGCGTTTATCTCAATTATTTACAACACTCAATTTTCGACCTTCAAGAAAATGAATAATGGCGCTTACTCTTTTACAAATGTAAAAATATATTTTTTTATGTAAATTTTTAAGATGAATTGTAAAGGACGCGGCAGTTACGCATCATCTTGCATTAAGATTCCTTGTGTTTATCTGTATTCCAAAGTAATATAACTTATGGATACGAACAACAACAAGAAGCAAAACATTAAGGAAAAGAAATAAAACTTTAAGGTAAAGGCAAACTTCACAAGGAAACCTGCGCAACTGAGAATACTGCACAAGAATTTGAATTTGTATAAGGGAAGATTTCGGAGAAAATTTAATAAGTTTCATAAATTAATGCTAAAATTATCCAAATCTTAAAACTGGCGTGGCACAAACATCAGTACACAGTGTTTGTGGGCGACAAACAACTTTCCTAATTCAGTGGTACGCTTGAACGAGGTACATCTATACAACCTCCAAACGACCTTTACATAACATTCAATTCGCCGCGCCGCAAGTACGATGATTCACAAGGAAAAGGCGCGCAAGTAGAGACACTTCCCACGCCAGGCACAAATGCATGCGTCGAATAGGGACGCCCTACAATTAATGCAAATAACACATGTGGGGAATAGGGTAGCTTTTTGATCACTTGGCAATAATGCACACGCCGAATAAGTACGCTTAAATTAATGCATGGACGAAATAAAGATGCTTTACATACAAGGCATAAATGCTACGCGGAACAAGGACGCTTCACAATCAATGCAAATAATGCAAGTGCGAAATAGGGACACTTGAAAGGCAAGATAAAAAATGCACTCATGGAATGGGGACGTTTAACAAACAAGGCAAGAATGCATGCGCGAAGTAGGGAAGTTTTAACAGAACACAAAAATGCATGCAAAGGACAGAGGACACTTCAAATGCGAGGCAAAAAAAAGTAAGATAGCACAGTCACATCATATGCAAGCCAAATAATTGCACATACAATGAAAATGCGTAAAATAATATGCATGTGCGAACAATTACCTAAGTTGTGGAACACTTCGCCGACACCCTCTTTCCTATAATACCAAGAATTTTAAAGGAAGCCTGAAGTAATTAAGTAGGGGGTAGTAATTGTGTGAATTGGTGAGAAAAAATGTTGATCCGTCACCAATGCATTCTGTGGCAATGTTTTTGCCATCATGTGGAGCTATATAAGGCCGATTCAGACACTTGTCTATTAATGTTAGGTATTAAAATAGGGGCGCTTCACATACGAGGCAAAAAGGCATGTGCGCAAGTAGTCACGAAGCTAGGGGCCGCGCAAGTACTGGGTTACGTAAAATATGTGCACGACATGTGTTCACGCGCATGGCAACAAAGCCTTGCGAACTGTTGTATAACATTGTTGGCTGTTGCTTTTCGACTACACATAAATATAGTAACTATTGTGTTGCAATAGCTTTCTTTTGATGTGCATGCATGATTTTTATTAAGTTTCATTGATTGATTAAATGCATATTGCAAATAAGATTTGACAAAGGATATCATGATAGCTTACATGTGTATTGCTAAACCTTTCAGTAAAATTTCTAACCAAGGAAATCCTATTGAAACGAAAAATTACGAATTGATTTTACACAACCATTACACCAGTAAAATTAATTCTACTTTGGAAAAAAATCTAAACCCTTGTAATTGTAAAAAAAAAATGATATACTACTCAATTCGCATAACTGATATATTTATAGATTTTAGAACAATAGAAGTATTGACATTTCAATGAAGAAATAATGAATATTAAATAATTATCATAATATAGCGTCACACTTATTTGTCCTTGAGCGTGAAGGAGCGTATTTCCAGGTCGCTAACCCGCGCCTTACATGGCAGTACATATCGCAGGATACAATCTGCTGAGAACGGTTGACATCACACAAGTCACTGTGGAATCAATCAATATAATCTTCATTTTGCTGTCTCACAGCTAATGTGTGAGTGCACTTCCTGTGTCTGAAGATGATGATCCGAACTGCCCCATAGAGAATTGATATTTTATGACGTTGCGGAAAAAAATAGTCTTTTAATTCTACTCTGGGTCGGTAGAGATTGCATTGTATGTGATGGTAAGTACAGTGCCGTCTAGGAGTGCCTTATATAATAGGCTTTAGTCCACCATGCTAAACTAAATTGCGCGTTGTTACGTATGTATACAGTCTAAATATAGAAATTTAATTATATAGATTTCCATCCTATATTTTCCTCGATAAAGCAAGCGATAGTTGATATCACATCACACACTAAAAGTCAATCAACATTGCCATTCCGATTAATGCTTTTTACTCTATAATTAACACTACGTACTTTAAATATTTTGATCCACGAAGCGATATCGCTTTTAATAAACATAATTATATTAATCAAATCTATAAAAAAACATTTACAGATCATTTAAATAATTCAAATAATAAGAGAATAAAATATAAATAACGAAGGCCAAGGACATGAAGAGGTCTCCGATGATTCTCGTCGAACACACTTGTAACGTGTCTTGGAACAACTTGTCCGACCACTCGTTTTTCTCTCGTTTATTTATAACATGTGTAAATGGCGCATTCATCTTTTACATAGATATATTTGATTTAGTTAATTGGTTATTGGTTTTTATTGGAGACCATGCAGGGATTGTATGATTAGATCTGTCACATGACACATCACATGCAAATAATTATGTTTGTTTCCTGTAATTTCCGCGCTGAACATTTAAGTGTATGGAAATCTTTTAGCTATATGTATAACTTATAAATTAAATACCTTATGTCTATCTAAAATAAACCCTATCACCCTAACTTAATCCTACAAATTCATAATTTTCAATATTACTCAGTTTTCAAGCTGTATTCACAAGATCATCCTTCAGCCCTTAAATTGACCATTAAGTACTATGATCCTTCAGTCTTCAAACTGACCCTTAATTCCTATTTACTAATGTTTATAAATAGCATGACACGGCTTACATGACGCGTCGGTTGTAATATGACCGTTAACGGGCGCTGGACAGCGCACGCGGACCGACGCGCTACCACCGCGATAAACTTCCGATCATGATCCGTGACTCACGGCCGGACGAGTCGACTGGAAACGTCAAAACGCCCAGCACACTTTAATTACATCATACATTTTGATAATAGTGTATAATGATGTACAGTACAATCGAGGAGACAAAAGATCGGGCTAATTGGAGAAATTAACGAGGAAAGACGATCCTGGGATCGATCGGGATACCGTGAAGTCGAAAAACGATATAAAAATATACAAAATAGTAGTACACTGGAAACTTCAGATCATCTTTATTCTGGCGTCAATGTATAAAAAGGATAATGAAGGATAAAGAAAAGTGAGGACTACAGAAAAGTAAATTTATAGCTTTTGTCTGTGCCCATCGAAACAGGCGTAATGCAATGTGTATTCGAACCTTTTACGTTGTAATACTTTTTACATAAAATATAACTCTGTTTTAGATGGGAGTGCAGTAATAACTTGATAAGATGACAACTTAGATAAACTGTCGCACAAAATTACAATCGCATACATGCAATCAGGTGTCGTTCGTAATTTTATTATCACAATCAAAAACATTGTTTAAATTCCTCCGTCTTAATCCTATGAGGTCACCATTGTTTCAATCTGGATTTCCAAGTACTGGTATTTTATTGTATTATATTATCGCATTATACATATTGAACATAGCTAATCTGTGATTTGCAAGGTTCCAAGCAAACAATGACCAATAAAATGTTTACTATTAGGTCGATTAAAGCAACCACATCAAACAACGTTGACGACAATCCTTTTGAATCTTTGGTCCAGTTCTCCAATTACTAAACCCTTTTAAGGTTTTAAAATGATGCGTAGGAAGCGTCCTGCTGGGACCACTTATGTTTAAAAGTGTCACAAGAAAGATAAAGCTCAGAAAGTGAGTGTAGAGCCATGCAACGGAGTATTCTTCCAAACAAGCCACCCTGCTCGTAATCGGATAATTATTAAAATTGAAGATTCCATCTTGATTCCTTGGATCCTAGCTTAGTTGTAGGGCCAGCGAGTAACCCTATCGATGCCAATATGGCATGTGAAAATCTGTAGGAACTAGGTATGGTGATGTGAATGGAAATGCGACAGCGCACGTACGGGCTGACTCACGGACAAGGCCTGCCTTCGCGGACGCATTCCTAGTGTGGGTGTGATCTTAACTTGAAAATATTTATACGTAGATAGAGAATATAGGATTTTTGGATACAACTAACTTTTTGGTCGTTGGAGAGATATTTGGAGGAATATTCAGCTAGACTTTTTGTTGTTAATGCGGGCGATACCTAATAGTGGTCTTAAAGCAGCTGATGATGACAAGATTAGTGTCATATCCGCATGACCATTGGTTAGTATTTTTTTTACATAGGTTAAAAGCTACGCAAGTCACTTAAGATGGAATATATGTATTATAAGTTTACTACTCGCACCATTCGAACTCAGTGACTCTTTGGCTCTCAACAAAGCCATGGCCAGATCAAATATGACCACATTAAAATGTTCTATAGAATTTATCAGCATGATGTACATATATTTGGTTGTTGTTACTATAACATGATTGGGGTTATGAGAATGTAGTTTAAACTATAAACTACTTGACCTACATAAGGTCGTTTTGGACGCAAGAGCATTGACCCAATCACAAATCAAAGATATATCTCATACAACAAATATTTAAATAGCGAACGATCATATTAATTACGCCGACACAACCCGAGACCTAGTGTAAACTTGAAACCCAGAGCGAGATAGTCATACAATCACGTATAATTTAGAAAGAGACGACAAGCAACCCGTTTCCATCAAAGCTGTATACATTAGAGAAATTAGCTTGCAGTTTGTGGAGGCGAAAGGCTATGTAGTGATTGAGGCTGGCGCGTGTTTAACAAACAAACAAGCTCGATTGCGTTCGGTTTGAATGGTGTGTAGCGAGGGTACAACATACCATTGACACTTATTGCTGGTTGATTTTCTAAAACATGGGTTTAAATATTCTTATGCTGCCTTTACTAGTACTTTTTGCAGGATTCTGCTCATGTTGTTAGGGTTTTAAGTATTATCTCTGCATGATACAGAGTTATTCATAAACATATCTTCACAACTGATTACTCCTGTGACATCAAATCTTTCTAGACATCCGAATAAAATGATTTCAATTCGTTCCATCAGGGCTTCATATTTTAAAAGCTTAAACACAGAGGACAATCGCTTTTAGGCATATTTGAACATAATTTGGCGATTAATATGAACGCTACATGAGCACAATACACAGTACAATGTTTTCCTTATATATAACAATTAAATTAGATCTTATACATCGTTCGAGAGATTAGATTATCAACCAGCTTAATCAATCAACTGTAGGAAAAACTTTAATGAGCAGATTTTGCTATTTTAATCAAGATCGTGATGATTATAATCGAATATTTCTTTTTATAGCCGGCAAGAGTAATTTTCAAGTGGTACAATTTTTTAGACTATGAAGATACGTAATTCGCGATGGATATGAGCTTAGTGCGGTGACGTCCGCGATTTAGTTGGAACTCGTGTCGTAGCTATTGATATCGTTCACGTAACGATAACACAAATTATCACATCCGCAAATATGTAAACTAAAGACATGTTAATAATATTCAGGAAAATAAAGACATCGTGGAGAACTCTGTATAGTGTATAACTAATAATTGTTTATAAGAAATTCAAAGTGAATCTATTCACAAAGGAGTTATTGTCAGGCAAGTCCGTTATAAAATGAAAAGTCAAATAATTGGTTGTATTTGTGTCTATGCGACCAAGATCACCTATTAAACATGTTTCTCTATCTCTTTGGAAGAAATCTTTTAGGTATATTGCTGTATATTATCAAGGATTGACGTCAGGCAAGCAGCCAATCGTGAAATCATAAGCCATATTTTTCCATATACTTCTAAACATATTGCACCTACAAGTGCTTCTCATAGTTTCCCCTGTGGGAGGTCCTATAGGACGTCTTAAAAGCCTAAAGAGCTTTATATTTAAATTATCACGAAGTTGCATATCAACCCTAATGAATATAAATAGAATATTGCTTCTCTAGTGTATGAAAAAGATGCCTCTACATATTTTTTCATGTGTATCGACTGCACACTGCGTGTTAAAATTTTCATTAACTATATGGTAATTGAGACACATTGTTCATTATGTAAGACTCAAAATTATCACTGAATACTGAAAATACCATTAATGAATATAAATTTAGACGATGAACGTGCGCTGCTATCTGATTACAGTTTTGATAATGTCATTATAATCTGCTCGCTTATCGGCCGGCAAACATGCTCTCATCTCGCCGGAAATTCTGCGCATCTTTTAACACAATCTGCTAGATATACTTATCTGTTGAGAGATGTTATGCACTTGTCATCCGTAGAACACTAGTACTTTGTTTCTTTGGAGTAACCTAATACCAGAGTTTAAGAATGGCCCGTCTACTGTGAAAATTGGTTGGCACAAGACTGGAGACAGATTCTTTGGACCTTATGTTTAAAGTAGGTGACATCACTGAAGGAGGGAATCAGGCTGACTCAACACAGCAGTTAACCAAAATACTCTTAACATCTACGGCACTCAACACGTTAACGAGTTTAGTATATTACGCACTTTGATTGAACCAGAAACAACAATTTGCTGATGTCACAAATATATGAGAGTGCGGAGATCGAACCTGCGACCTCTGATCTTATAGCCGGCTTCTCTCTTGGGCCATGTATAAACAAATCGAAAAACGAGATTGTCTGGGTTCAGATATTTCTCAGAAGGATAAGCGACAGGTAGGCGGTCAAGCGCAAAACTACAAGCCAAAAACTCGTTATACACTCCGTTCAAGTCTGGAGTACGTAAGTATTCTTAAAATATTGCTACATATTACCTCTCTGGTTTCTTAGATTTACGCGAATGTTACACATTGAAATAAAACTATGTTTTACGGATTTTATCTACGTCGGGAAGTTAAAAAATGTAAAAATTTAACGGATTCAATCTCAATTTCAATTAAACTCTCTATTCTCATGTTCATTTACAAATATTTCGAAACTGCTACCCTGTACACAAATGATTCACCCTAATTAAATTCCCGTTATTCAATGGCAAAAACATTGAATTTAAATTTCACCTCGGCAACACATTTTCCTTCACACATACCAGTATATTTGTATAATCTTATCAGTAACACATTGATAACGCTCCTATGTCCGGCGGGTTTGTTTGGCAACACCATGGGCCCCGCTTATCGTCGGGGTGAGTCGTCTACCTCGTGACCCCGACCGTGACCTTCGGAGCCATGAATGAGGGCTTTGTTTGCAAACCACCCTCGTTTTACGAGTTGTCTATATACACACATTTCATATTCTATAAAGAATGCTCGGGGCTAAGTTCAACTCAACCAAGCAGCGTTTATCCATTAGTTTTAATAAAGTATAACGGTTTTATTTTACATAGGCTAATAAAACTGCAAACATTGTACATTATTATTGTACCGAGTTTCCCGATAATCTTTTTATCTCTAGCCTTTCTCACCCGTTCTTATAACCGTCATCACATTGTAGATTTTTATAAGAACAGGTTATGATCCCATCAAATGTGCCGCTTTCTTGCATCCTGGTATTTTAAGAGACTGACCCGCCCTCACAACCACTACTGCAACTCCTGTAAGCCAAGATCAACAGTGGCACGCATTTTAATGACACTGAGCGTTGAAGCTCATCGAGTCTCCGGGAATGTCTAACTTGTCTTTAGCCCGCAACGAAATCAATCATAAATTTAAATTAATAGGAGTTGAAAATAAATTATACATCCTGGCATAAAAACTAAAAAAATCACCGCTAATTATGCCCCCATACAAGACATCGGTTCGTTTAAGCACGGCATTGGTCCAAACAGGCCAATGTCGCGTGCAGGAAAATCGGTTCACAGAAATGTGTGTAAGCAAGACGAAGCGACGGAAACTGCGACCGACGTGGCTGTTGAATAACACCTTGATTAAGTGGAGGAAACGATGACTCAGGACTAGTTGGAGACGATGACTCTATTTTCGTCAAACTAATTGCTCACATGACGAAAGGCCTAGACGATGTAACCTTATTCCGCATATGTCATCGCTTCGTCATTGGGTTTTAATTTGGAGGGTGACAGATGATGTTTTTTATTTACTTGCTACAATATAAAACTGAACCACTAAATAATCGTTATTCTTACTCTTAAAGCAATGATTGTTTGATCAAGAGCATACGAAGATCCTACAACCATCAAAACCTTTCCTCGTACACCACTGCTATAGTCTAAGACAGTCTAAGTATACCTATAAAATACAGTACGAATAATAATGCATCAAAAGCATCTGTTCCAGTGCCGCAGTATTTTTAGCCCTAACCTGCGTACGCAAGTTCAAGTGTGTAATGAAATTTGACGTGGACGAGATGTAAACGCGACCAACACGCTCACATTAACCTATTTGATTGCCGGTTTGGTAAATAGGCCAGCGTGTTTTTATTGGGGTAACTGCTGACGAGCCAAGGTCGAGGTACGAACATTTTTGATACTGTGTGTGCCTAGAATTTCATCATTAAGGACTGAAGATGATAAGGTTTGCAGAATTACATGGAGATTCAATACTGAGTCGACTACTGTCTCATGTCACGTTGGTTGATTCTACGGATTTATTGAGTAGTTACTATCCTCATTTTAACAAATTAAAAGTCATGTTATTTGGCAAGAGATATCAGCTAAAATACTCATAGAGACATTGAAAATCGCTTTCGTCATTACACCCACTACACGTCATTATTATCCATTACAGAAGCTAAGCTAAATATTGCATCCGTCTGTATCCGTTGATATTAAATTCCTATACATCTGGTGCCTAATGTATGTAAATGGAACGAACTATGAACTGGAATTCTCGTGCCGAATATGAATAGCAAGGCCGAATGCGGTCAACGTACAAAATATATTTTCTCATAATCATGCATTTAGGAAATAATTTGTTTGTATGGAATTTCGTTGACATTATGTCATACAGCCTGGTTATCAGCATCTATAGAGTTTCTGTTGTTCATTAACATAAATAAAGACTATGCAACATACGACTTTCTAGATTTTAAAATCAGTGTAGGTGTATATGATTTAACAAGTGCTATAGAACGTATGCCAATATTGACATAATATCCAAACACTAAAATTTGGATTTAACTCGTAATAAATCACAATGTTCCAAAAATGTAACATCATACTTTTGCCTCAACTGACCACCACAATTCTTCGTTTTAAATTAATTGGGTTATTTTTAAACTAATTGAATCAATAAACTAAACGACGACGTAACCCACACCGATAAGTCGATAAAAATTCAAATTGGCAACAACAGTGCCATTTGTCGATGTCGACAAACCTGTTTGCACAAAGTGAATTGTTTTAGCGATAATGCTGGCGAAATTGAGCACAGTTTCGTTTTATTGGTTCATTAGCGGCATTTGAATGTTTTACAGCACGAATGCGATGTTCTGTTATATTGTTGACACTTTCAACGTATGTTGTATTGCGAATTTAGTAAACTGCAGCTGCTTATTTGAGTATTTTTGTCTCGTTTGGTTTCTTTACGCATAATTATAAAACATTTCAATAGAAAGTAATTTATGGCTGCCTACACCGAGATTGATATGGTTTACTTAATACTACACACATTGCATTCATTCGATCCTGACCAAAGCTATCACGGGTCTCTATAACTCAATACTCAATTAAATTGTTTTTAAATCTTAGATTCTTAATTTGTTAATACAATATTTCATGTTACAAGAGTAGACAAATCATAACTTATTTACTAATCAAAAAATCATCACTGGAATCGCAAAATAATATTTATATCCTGAAAAAAATTGAAAGTTAAAGCAACGAATAAAGAACTAACCTTCTTGTAGAGTTTGATCCAAGTGAGGTCTCCTTTGGAGTCGGTGTACTGGAGGCCGAAGAACCACACCTCGCGCAGCCCGATGGTCTTCACCACCTGGTCGAACAGCTGCTTGCCGGTGGTGGTCTGCTGGATCGCGAACTCCAGCTCCGCGTCCATCGTCGTCACACGGACGTTCATCTAGAGACAAAACAACAAGTTAATCATACTGATTTTGGCTTTTCGCCTTAGAATTTGAATCTAAAAGACTGAGTCCAAAAAGTTCAAAGCTCGTTGTTTCTAATGAGCATACGAAAATATTTATATAGATAAAAAAGTGTATGAAAAGGCTACTAAAAATTCTATCAACTACATATTTACAACTAGCAGTTCTAATTAGCTATAGTGATGTCTACAAAATATTTATGAATTGCGGCAATTGAGACGCATTAGAATTCGAGTGGGTGGCTTAAAAGTCAATACACTAGACTGGCAATTGATCATACGACTTACAGTATCCATTCATCACGAGGGTGTTTTCTAAGCGTGATATTATTAGACCCCCAAATTGATCTAATGACGAAGGAAATATTATCAAGGTAACGTCTAAAGACTCCCATATATTAAAGAGATCTAATTTATATTAAAGTATTTGTATTTTCCAAAGTGTTTCATCTCATACAAGTTACAATCCTCCAAAGTCGATTGATAATACTAATGAGAACGATCAGATAATTGACGTTCTATAGCCCTCCAACTATCTAGAGGGCCTTACATTCCAGGTGTGCGCCGTACTGGGGAACTGTCAATAGCCCGGTGAATGTTTTGTTTCCACAAGCAGACATATAAATCAACGCAGTAGAAAAGAGACAGAGAGCATCTCTTTATGTTATAAATACCGCTATGTCCATCCTTCGTGTTCGTGTGGTGTCAGTGCGATGTCATTGCAAACACATTGTAAACAAACATGATGTTTGACACATCGTCGTAAATGAATTAATATATTTTCGCATGTTTTAAGTATTTAAAGGTATAATAATATCAAGAGAAGTGTATAATGTCAATATGTATTTATATAAGCAACGATATAAGGTATTAAATAATTATAAAAGCATCAGCCTGCAAAATAATACAGAACTTCCTTTTCATTCGAATTTACGAGTATTTTGATTCATTGTACTTAGAGAAAGAATTCAATTGGTATTTTTGTTTGTATCGGCCCAATTCCAACCCGTGGTATTCGTGATAAATGCAATATATAAAAATCCTACAATAAATATCAAATATTTACGTATTATTAATGTTGCCAACGGTAAACAGGTAATTTTCCATAAATATGATTTAAATAGTTTTTTGTATAAACAATACAATAAAAAAGACATGATTATTATATTATATATTTTTACAGCTTCTAAAATAAGGAGACACTGCACGAAATGAATAATTACATCTGTTCGTAATATATGAGAATGCTCTTAAAGTAAAAAGAGCTCTACACTGGCTATCAAAAATATAATAAAAGTAGCTCTCTCTACTAACCTCTACCTCTGCCTCCAAAAAAATGTAATAAAACATAATTTTATAATCAGGATTAACTAGGAATATTCAATTTAAAAATATATCTTATATTTATTGGACAATAAAGTATCGAGTATTATTATTGCCTTGTTTTTTTTTTACTAATATACAATACAATATCATAAAATATTAATAGGGAGGTGTTGAAGTATCTTCGACGAAAATCTCATATTTAGGAAGACACTTTTACCGAGCTATCAGTTTCAAGTACTTGGGCGGAACCGCCACCAAATTTACCTAGTAAACAATAAACGCTTTTTTTTTTAATATTACTTCGAGATCTCCCCTAAAATTGGGTAATAGTTTTAATCATGCAACACCAAGCGTTGTATTACATGTTAATCGTAAATTCTCTATCTCTCTTGGTCTTTGCATGATAGCTGTCACTGCACACCTCCCCTCACTTCATGCCCCGGCTCTCAAGATAGTTGGAGACCTATAACATTCTACGCAAGACGAATTACATTACATAACAGCACAAACAAGTCATAATAAGAATAAACATAATGGTTGAAAATCGGTGTCACCGGCACGGCAGCGCCCTTGCGTGCGACCACAAAGGCGCGACCTTAGCTGTCACCACCAATATGGAGAATAAAGCCCGCGAACCAAGCAAGTACATAAGTGCACCGCATCCAGAACGCAATAAATCTGTCTGTCTGTATTTATTGGGTGCGACGTGGCTACTTTGTAAAGTAAATGCTTGTAGAGTGTTTGCATCAGATGAGATTGAATTTTACATTTATAGAATTGATACGTGAACAAATGCATTTTAGCATCTTTCTAATGGCGTAAACATGTACTGCCGTGTTATAAATTTTGTTGTTATTGCGTCCTATCTAAATGTTAAATTATGTAGATTTGCTAATATTAAATCATATAAAGGTGGTTCGAAATCAGTTGCATAAAAGTAATGATGTAGTTGACTTCATATCAGCAAGTGTAGATAAATAAACATCACTTTACCACTCTAAAACAACCAAAATAACATCTACGTGGTTCGTAACAAGACTTGTTGCGTCCCTAGCCGAGAGTAGCAACAACAAACAAAAATACAAACAGCAAGACTCATTAAGACAATTCATTGAGAAAGCGAAAGCCGCGACAGAAATAACAAAACACAAATAGACACGAGTAAAACTGCTATTTACGATAACGCTGGTTTCTGTTGAGGCGGTGCCAAAGCGGATGCTGCCTTCCGGGACAACGTTATGTCACGTTTAATTCTAACTATAAATAGATAGGACTTACGGGCCCCCACTTTGAGTGCTAATGGCCGTTACATGGATAGCGTGTGTTGAAGAAGTATTATTGTATATTATGAGATAAAAGTATACAAATGATTCAGATTAACAGCTAAGTTACGAAGATCCATTGATGATATAAATTATTTGGACATTGGACTACAAACCACCGATGTTTTTGAAATAATAACTTGGTTTAATGACAAACAAAAATACTAAATAAAATAATAGGACGAGTGAAAAGGGTGGCAATATTAGGTATTTATCTACACTGGACCGCAAAAAAAAAGGGTCGGTTACAAAATCTTCAATATCTCTCAAGAACTAGCTATATGAAATAAAGACTTAATTAAAGAATATTTAATGCCACATAAAATAATATACCTATATAAACCTTTTTATTAATTTGTGTATGAAAAAACTGAAAATAAAATAATGGTCCTTTTTGAATGTAACACACAAGCAGCACAAAACAATATTCGTTAATTTAGTTTTTAAGTATCAGCTTAAGTACTTTTAAAGATTATCTAAATGACCCTTATTCTTTGCAGTCCCGTGTATTTTCTTGGCTTATTGTTTAACTTAGACAAAAAGTGATATAACCTTCAATATTCTTCCTAATTCCAAATTAACAAATGCACACAAAATTGCGCTGGATAACTGATTATAACCCAATTTCTCCTGCATCACTTTGAGTCATGATCCAATAATCTCCAAACCGGGCATCAACTATTACAACACACAAAAGTATGAGGTATGAAATATAATGTGACCGATAAACGTCGATAAGATAACGCGTGTTACTAAAGTGAATAAGCTCTATCGATAACCCAACTGAAAGGAATGAAGATTTTTTCCTTAGTGGAGCGTAAAGAATGACTATATCGATTTAAAACTAGTCAAATAAATAGGGTAACTGTAATTCTCGGGGAGATATAATCGTCTAACACAGGTTCGTCGTCGTATCGGAGAAAAAAGTAACCCCCCAGAATCAGAGCTTGGCAGTTCAAAATCCACTACGTACATAGAAAACTAGCGTGTATGGCAGTCATTCAGAGGCCGTAGTAGTGCGACCTCATGCTGAAACATTGATACAACGCAACCTTTACGCTAAGCCTTACGCGTTCCACCTTATGACCGTGTTCACACATAATTGATGTTGTAATTATAATCCTTATTGCACCTACATTGAATAACTCCATTTTTATTGGCTGTTACGTAGCTCATGATATATTTATATTGGTAAATTGTTTTCGAAATAACATATACGTTTATCTATAGATCATTTTCAAACTAGAAGTTTGAAAGGGAAGTGTTTGTGAGGACTTTTTGAGTCTCTGATTCTAAACGATATCTTGATTCTACACTTTGGTACCAT
This sequence comes from Deilephila elpenor, assembly GCA_949752805.1. Classification (NCBI taxonomy): domain Eukaryota; kingdom Metazoa; phylum Arthropoda; class Insecta; order Lepidoptera; family Sphingidae; genus Deilephila; species Deilephila elpenor. The sequence continues at coordinate 1,198,252 of OX457102.1, forward strand.
GTATTTCTAGTAAAATACCAATTTTATAAAAATATTTTGATAAAACATTAATGATAAGTAGACGATTAGATTTTGCATATTTATTGTATCGTTTGAATATAAGTATTACGAAACAGAGATGTTGGTATCTATCGCCCGACATGAATCCTAGAAAAAAATACTGTAATTAATTTTTTTATCTAAGACGTATCAGTATTATCAGACAAGATTGAAAACCACAATTGCCTAAAACAAAATATAGGCGAATTTGACTACACCAACGAAGCAAACTAACTCTAAAGCCATCGTAAATCCATATATAGTATCATGTCAAATTCCAAACACGACTGCACCTAAAATTCCTTAAACCCACATACAGTGGATACTATGCAAATGCAAGCTAAAACAGACTCTTGGCTGATCCTCAAGGTCTCAACTAACCAATTACTTTATATCTAAATCTGTAATGCAAACGGTACAAGTACAGGCAACAATGGCCCCGTGTCATGGTGATATTATCGTGATAACAATGGCCGGGTGTGCATTCGCTTCCGAGGTCGACGTTTATGCTGGTCGTCCAATAGATGTACCGTCAATATTTTGTCGAAAACAGATCTCTGAGCCTATAGATACCAACCAAATAGACCTAAACAAGGTAGAGACTTCAAATCGTGAAGAGATTGATTAAAATGAATGAGATTGATTAAATGAAGCGAAAGTCCTGCGTCAGGATCGAGCAAAGTAAAGGTATTACCAACGAGAACCCGGAACGACTATTTTGTAATTATTAAATTTGCTGTTAAAGTAAAAGATCGCTTAATTATCCTCCCTAATTCTGTTTCTACTGGAATTTTCGTTAGTTCTTGTTCATCGCAAGTCTTAGTTGATGTGTCGGCAACCTCTATAGCCAGTTATCTGCCCGCATGCTCTATTTGAGATGAAGTTAATAGGGTTAATTCGAGGACAGTGTTTAATTCGTAGTGTGGTGGGGCAAGTGGACTTATTGAGATCTATTGTCGGGATTATGAGGGGAGATTAATTTACGTCACGCAAGTTTTAGTAAAATTAATATATGTTTGCTGGTTCTATATGAATGAAAGAAGATAATTTTTTGAGCTGGTACTGTTAGTTAATACTTTTGTAATTATAATTAACTCTGGTTAAATAATATTGCCAGCTAGAGAAACATTTCTCATCAGTTCCTATACTGATCACACACCAAGGCAATGATAGTAGAATTTTAAATTATGTAGATCCTTGTAATATGTCAATCGTGGTATTGTCAATATTGATGGTAGAGCGCCATTACGTTGGACCGACCAACTAAAAGGTGCACTTAACGGACCGTGCATGAATGCACGAGGAAAGCGTCAATGAAAGAGGAATGGCAACGGATTGTAAAGCCAGCCGCCACCTGCAAAAGATCAACACGACCACTCTACCAAAAGTGATAACGACCGCGAAGAAGATCCAAGAGTCTTCTTAAGTACACCATTGCTGAGTAAAATTTGCAAACCAGAATACTTAACACACGATCAAAACAGAGAAAACGGTAGTATCTTAGCACCTTCATTCAAAATAGTGTTTCTCACACGTTTTTCCAGTATTTGATGTTGAATTTAATATAATATTGTTTATACACAAGTACTGAAAACAAAACAAGGAAGCTTTATATTTTGATTCATACATTAAAATATAGTTTAATTTTTTTTAACTCTGATTACAATGCATGAAATAGAATTTGTTCTCACACATGTACATTTTAATAAGAACATTAATCAAAATTATTGTGAAACGGTTTATTCCGGATAAAATTATTTAAAGACAAGTAATGACGTGATTTTACGTTGAAGTTAATCATAATTGACGTATTACAATGTTAATTTATGCAACAGTGTTCTTAGAAAACGATTAATGATGCTGCTACAGGCAAACTTATTTTTATATAGAATCCATTTAGTTCTGACATTTCATAAATCAAATACGAACAGTATTTATTTGTATTTAACTATACTGTTTGTTGAAAAGTTCGTGAATATAAAGGAATCAATTCAATTCTCGGATAGAAAATATGTACAATTAGGTTTAAACATGAAAATCGGCTACGACATACCATGTAACATTACGCAAACAAATAGAAACAAATCTACTACTAATAACCAAAAATCGCCACTGACTAAATAAATAGACAATGCAATGAAACTCCATACCCATAAACATGTAAATAAGCACATTTCAATTTGTATGTTTTAGACAGGGAAGTTCATAGCTTTGTTTATTGAGAGTAGTTCACATGGGCCGGGCGTTAGTTAATGAATGCGTGAGTCACCGCTCCGAGATTGTGCTCGGCTAATTGGAGATAAGGAGCCGGAGCGACCGCCACGTTATCACCATGTAAACGACGGATGTTTGTGCTTTAGCTGCTTGTGTTTGGTTGCATTTTCACTTGCTGATTGTAGTGCGAGCTATACTAGCTAATATCTGTGCGGAATAGACCTCGTCTAATTTTAACCGTGCTTTATTGCTTCTCTTTTCAGCTGTATCTAGGTTTTTAACTCTACGGTTCATCATTTTGGGTTCTGCTTTATCATTGAGGGTAATGAACAATCACTTGTGTCCAACTCGTTCTATTTCTTTACTGTGTGATTAATTCGTTGTGGGTTGAGGACAACTTAAAACATTACTAAGTTTGGCGAGACTTCATGCGTGCCGGCCTGCCTTCAGCCTACCGTAAGAATGCGCGCTGTCGATCCTGGTTTACTAGAGTTGCATTGGTGTGTGTGTAAAAATTGGACAGTTTCTTTATTATTGTTACATATTGCATGGATTTTAACATATGCAAATTTACGACGTCTAATAGTTTACAACATTTAGAATATGTTTACTTGACCCCAGTAGAATAACATGTATTGACGACATTGTGGTCTTTATGCCATCGTTATCATCTCCGAGTTTAAAGTTGAATGACTTCATATTCACTAAATATATTCAATTTTTTTCTTTAAGATAAGCGCCAAAGAAATACGCCACACAAAAGTAGTGAAACTCATTTCACCTTTGAAAACAGATTGGCATAAAAGATATATAGGGGGAGGGAACATAAAAATCGTTGATCCAATCCAAGTACATCATTCAGCATTCGAAACGCGAAAGAAAAGACGATAGTTTTTTGTAGATTTAACGTTCTTACAATGATCTACGTGAAGGCGATTCTTTAAAAGATTTATTGTTATTGTGTCCGTTGCGTTATGACCAATGTCTATTGCCAGAACTTGGCGATTATTTCACTCGTAAATCACATGATGTATGTCATGTTAATGCATGTAAAAATATAAAAACTTTTAACATAAATGGCCTGGTACGAAATATTCCCGTAACTAAATCTCACAAAACTAAGATGGAATAACATAATTACGACCGATTTCGTTAAAACCAGTAAAGTCATAGAATACAGTCCTATATAAGCTACAGAGACACCTATGGGAATCATGTTAACAACTTAATTTCTATGAAATCGAAGTTGTCGCGGCAAGACATGATGTGCGGCAATGGGAGAAACCCAAGCATCCGTCTGTGTCGCTAATTATAAATGTGTGTTTATTGATTATCGACTGATTTGGATTCGTTGACGCAAGTCCCCCGCTAGAATTAATATCACATCTTTCGGCAAGGATTCACGACCGAAAAACAAATTACCATTTTTGAAATTTGACTCAGGCTTCAAAGATTTAGATGAGACCAAAGAATGTTTTCAACTAATACCACTAATACACCCCCAATTCGAAGTGCAAGCTCAACGACTCCATGGATAAAGACGTCGGAAAAGCATAGACCAAACCGTTCTGCAACATGGTTAAAAAGTGTTGCTCCGTTATATAACTACCCGATAGTTAAACTAATCGAAGAGTATTTGGCTTAAGAGTTTTACTTCGCCCAGATTTAATTGTTTATCTAAATAAACCTACCTACCCTACTAATAGGTAGAAGAAATAAAACTTCAAAATAAAAACAAAACACCATCAACATCGCAGTTCCGCGTATAATGAAGGCTCTACACCTCAGTGTGAACACACAAAATCTATTTATAGTAAAGCACATGAGTTTGCCACATGCGATTCAAGGAGTTGACTCTGTGTACAGCTCATATGCCAACATCATGCTGATGTCATCGAAATAACAGTTTGCCTTACGAGATTCACTCCTCAAACACCAGTATCTCTACAATGTACATACATTAAAAAATAAAGTTTTAATTGGTTTAAACCGCTTGGAAGAGACAATTGCACAAGTATGTGCCATCGCAGACTTTACATCTGTGAAGTAGTCCATTAATGTTTTGTTTTATTCAGTTTAATTTATTGACGTCATATTACATGAAGTTAATAGATGGGTAACAATATCATTACAATTGAGAAAGGTTTAAGGCTTTTTTTATAACCAAATGATCAGGACATCCTTGTACCTAACGAAAATTTCTAGGTTGACACCATCACTTATTACCATGAACAAGTTTCGACAACTTTCTTTCGTCCATTCATAGGGTCGATCCATTATCAAGAAACAAATTTTCTTCCAACGGTATTAGGTACATAAATACATGATACGTCTACCACAAATAACTCATTCAAAACAAGCTTCCCAAGTTCACGTAACGTAAGAAAATACTGTCAAAACAATTTAAAAAACTGTCGATTCGTTCTACAAGCACCGCGTGCCAAATTAAACAAAATCCCGAAACATCTTCATTGATTTGTTGATTTTTACAGATAGTTAAAACACTATCTGATCCACTGATGCCCTTGCTGCAAGACGAGTAGGAAGCGTCTCAACCACGTTGTCAAGGCAAACTCACTCATAATTACACACAGCATTAAAATCATAATGGCCTGTAATAACGCCACCACAATTATGATACGGGCACGTGTTAAAATTGCAACATGTGATGTCATTTCGTTTGATGTTTTTAAAACACCAGCTTCATTCATTCAATATTGAATTATTTCATTCTGATTTGTACGATTCAGGTTTTTGTGTTGGTCGATATTACGTTTGTCTTGTTACTATGACAACTTGAGGAACATTAATTATTATCGCAAAAAACTTTTATTTTTGATGGAACTGATATCGATACATACAGAAATATAGTTTTACGCTTCGAAATTGATAGATATCTTAGTTAATACTTTTGATGGGATCTTTATTTTCTTACAAAGAGCGGTTGCATATAATATTTATAATCATACTGGCATTTCACGTTTAACAGCGTTACTTGTAAAAACTGCATCGCATAATTTTAGAACATCTTGCAAAAAGCATTACTCATTAGTACATTTCTGTACAGATTCCAGTCGTAAAGCTTCGCATAAATGTAAATCATGTTAACACAAACATTTTTAAATCGTGATGCTCATATCCGGTTTCCGGCGTCTGAACGTCGTTACTCGTGAAACATCTGCCGCAGCCACGGAGGGTTGCTTTAATAGGGTAGATTTCAAACAGGTGTGAGGACAGGTGGTGCTAATCTGTTAGATTTTATTATTATCAATCTTTACTATTTAGGTACATAATATTTTTATTATGCCCTTAATGATATAGTAGCCGATACTGCTAAACATTTGGCTTTCTATACTAACATAGTTCCTACATGATCTACTTTACTCCGAAAAGTAAAAATCTGCCCTGAATGTATAATTTTTGGGATCAATAATTTTACAATTACAGTCCATACCGTAGCATACCTGTTCATTCAGTTCCTACATGGTCTACTTTAAACGATAAATCTGATATAAATAAGATCGTTGATCTAGCGATGATTACATCACTTAAGATCGGACAAGGCTTTCGCATTGCAAAGGTGACAGAAAAAGAAATCCAAGTGTTAGAAATCGCTGTGTGTGGTGGCGACTGCGAGTGAAACCGAGTGAAACAGCGCATGGGCACGCGGCATGTCGACCGTCCGCGACCGTCGCATTACACTCCACTACAGCGATAATGTAATGAATGAGCGAGTGCACACTGCGCACTACGTTAAGTCGGCACCACAACAAATGCCTGGAGGTGGAATATTTGCAGTCTGCTCGGAGCGAACAGTTGTTATTTTTATAACACATAATGTCACGCCTCTATCGGTAACGCTAAGATGTATGTATAGTTCATAATACTCAATTCTGCCATACCACCTCGTTCATCAATCGCACATAAAAATGTACCACAATAATAATCCTGCGTAGGTTACATTAGTTGGACTTAATAAAATAACTGGTATAATGTTCATTTATCCTATACATCTCCTAGTTGAGCTAAGATCACCTGCAGTACGGAGGCAGTGGAAAAGAGCTTTAGACTGCTTTCGATTTTATTAGATCTTGTAGCTGCTTCTGTTACATCAATATAACCAGAATTGACATGTTGCGTGCTTGCTAACTGCTAAGGCAGTGTACAACAAGTCTCAATAAAATATGTCCAGTGTATCACAATCTTTATCGGCCGCAGGCCTTTCCCAATTACAGTGGTCACCGAGCGCTAACGAGCACTCAGTATTATTAATGAGGCCAGCTTTGATGTTAAACTTGGCACCACATTTGCATTACTTCGCGTTTTATATTGCATACTAAGTATCTTTTTATGAGACGGTATGAAACTCTTGCGAATGTTACTAGTAAACTAGCAGAATCGATAATATGTGAAGTGACAAGAAATAGATTTTCTACTGTGTAGTGGTAGAAATCATTAATACCACGGTTCTCAGGCCCAGGAATAACATTGCTGATCACAAGTCAAAAACAGATTTCTACAGCGACCTGTTGGGTGCGGTTTGTATTCAGCGATTACTAATTTATTACAATTGAGTAATGCCAGAAGAATTTTCATTGACTCAAAAGATTAAATTTTTTATCACCTATAACTTGTTTTTGTAACGTTTTTAAACATACAACTTCCTGCCGCAACCATGTGTCAAGTACTGCAACAATTTACATCATAAAACGAAGGCAAACCAGGCAATCATTTCTCTAGAACTTCACGTAATAACAGGCTAGCAACGCGTGCCTTTGACCCATACTTACAGCTCCTGCTGTAATCACTTGTGTGACCCTGGCATCGGATTGAACTTCAAGGCTTTATCAAGAGTAAAACAATGTCACATTTTAATTAACCTGATCAAAATTAACCGTGCACAGACTTACATCAACAAGGTCGAAGGTTGTAATTTTTTGGAGTTTTTGTCGTGAGAAACAAGACGTGTACGAGGAAGCGCCTTGAAGATTCACTTATTATTTGTATTCGTTTTTAAATTGCAGATTTAATTTGTTACTTAACTATTCTCATGAGTAGCGTGATTGAGGTTTTTTTTACTTTGTACAATCAAAGCAGATATTCTTTATTCATTTCGTCTTTTACAAGATCTTATTGTAGCTGTGAAACTCTCGTGTTCTTGTATTATTTCTTTTGCTTATCGGAAAATATTGAGGCCACGAAATCATTAACATTATTACAGGTGACATTACATAATTCAATTATAACGTCATAGATATTGCAATTCATGCATGACATTATTAATTTTATACTTTCGAAACATATTGTATGATAAATCGAAATAGCTTTTTTTAAGTAATATGTTAGATTAGTTTGACAATCCTTATAAGCCAATGTTTAGTAGGTAATAGCCATTCTGCGATAGATTTGAACAAATTGGACTTTGAGTATTTGTTCAGATAGGATACATTTAAATATGATTATAAATATTCATCATCGTATGAGAGACAATATTCTACAAATTATAATTAACATGGGACGAGTGCTGAAGCAGAGTTAGCGATTATGTTCATTTTAATAATTTGCCATCAGTATTAAGTGTTTTCCTGCTAGTCATGGAACATTTGTGAGAACATTTTTTTACAAATCGATGTTAAACGAGTTTTTTGGAATACATGGTTCGATACAAATAATGACTATCAAAGTTCAATTAAATTATTATGTATTATAAAACATTTTTACGCATGGACAAAATACTAGACCGATGTGATAAGATAGCATGCATATATGTCAATTCACGCGATTTCATCGAATCACGTAATTTACACATGTACATGAAATGAAAACGTGCTAATTGAAGAGAATCAGTCCCCAGAGGCACCTGCCTTGTGGCGAAGGGACGACTCAAAACCGCTGGCTTATAATATTTAGCGAAACGAAAGGGAGCCCTTGCAACAGGGCTTTATCCCCATCTCACTCTATCCTCGAGGTTTTAAACGAGACGCAGGATAAAAAGACGGTTAAAACCGTTTGCACAAAGCAAACAGCCCGTACACGGACTCCATCTTGAAGGCTTGAGTCGGTGCGATGACATCACCGCTTATGATTTCAGCAAACATAGCAAAATATATATAGTAACAAATAATTTATACGCTTGACGAGACCTTCGGCGATGTGCCGCCGTGTTGCTATGTGGGAGTAAAGTACAATGTTTAGATAAATACCATGAGTTACACGCGAACGAGTTAACGTGACGCCGGCTTGCATAACCACACTGGAAAATACAGGTAACTCAATAGCTGTATAAAGGGTTACAGGTAAAAACCCTCGGAAGGGCCTATTGAGATGGAATTACAAGCTAACCGTGCGACAAAGGGCCACACAATCCGTGCATCGATTATTATGTAACGAACCTGTTTGCCTCCCGCAACCATGTTGGTAGTTAATAGTCACACGCACTGGGTTAAGTCACAAGCACTCGGGGTAGTATTGGGGTGAGTGGCGGCACTGTGAGCCGCGTCTGCCGGACGCGCCGGTACAATTTGAACTGAACGGTCGGCCCACAGCAGGCGGCAGCGTGACGCGGGGATGCGCGAGCGCCGGCGCGCCGGTGCGACGACGGTGCGCCCCGTGCTCAAGGCCACCACCCAGCCGCGCTCAACATTTTATACAATTTTCACTTTCCTTGCCTTATCATTATATTTTATTGTCTCTTAGTCTGGGTATAACATCTCGCACTTTCGGGTATGCGTGACACAAGACTTATGTCTTGGTGTGGTGTTAGAATTGCGCGTGACTTTTGGATGAACTATTGATTGACTGGTGGTATGTCTCACATATGTAATAGGCCCCCTGAGTAAGTACGACCACAATTTATATTTCTTCCGCAGTGTAAATGCACTGTTGTGTTCCGGTTTGAAGGACATAACCAGAGCAATTATTGGACAAAATGAGACTTAACATTTTATGTCTCAGGATGGCGAGCGCAGTGGAATGTCAAGCACTGCTTCGTAATTCAGCGTGTTATTTGGTTTTGGCTATTGTCCATGAGCGGTCATATAGCTTATCCTGGCGAATGGCATACTCGTCTTGCCATTCATTGCAATAAAAAAAAACAGCAATTAACTTAATTAATTAATTTTCACAGGTAACCTGTGTTAAGAAATTATTTTCTCGAAATGTTTTTTGTAGACGCTTCACATCAATATTTATGTTATTTATGTCGATAAGTCAGCCTGATAACAGCACAGGTGTAAAGTGCGCGAGATAACCAATAGAACTTGGTAAAATAATTTTCACGTAATTACGTGTATTAATTAAGTTCATAGTATAAGAAAGGCAACTGCTAGTTATTGGTTCTTGAAATTTCCAGGTACAAGATCAATATGTCTCATTTTTCGACATGTATTAGCAATGATACCAAGTAACCAAAAGAAATTCAAGCAGGAATCGAGCAAAGAAAGTGCGTCATTCGATAACATGATAAGCAATACCGAATTACCGCAAACACCGAAATTTGCAATCAAAATTGCACTTGAAAGTGGAATGTAGCAGCCTATTACACTTTACATTTTACAGCTAAACTACTTATCTGCTCAATTGTTTACAACACGATCAATTACCATTCAAAAGTTTAGTCATTGCCTTTAAAATTATGAGTAATATAACCTTTTTTTATATATTTAAAAGCTATTCATTCATAGGGACACTTGTTTTTTCTATTCCTGTTCGACACCATTTTTAATTTATATCAGCAAAATGTACTTTATCTAACAATTTCATATCAGCTGCTTAGCCAAGGCCTATCTTTTAGGATACTATCTAATTCCAAGCACCATCGAGTGTCTTAGAATCATACTATAATATGTATTATCAATGATTTTAAAAATAGTAATTTTAGTAAAGTTTGTTCACAGCGCTCCGGTGATGATTTAAACTATGACGCAATTCTATGAATAACATTGTTTACGTCTGAATATATACGCCAATTAACGTAGTGACATACAAATGTAGATTACTGTTTTGTCCTACAATAATAATTTTAAGTTAATAATCTTCATTAATCTGCCCTTACGTGCACCCGGCGAAACTTGATTTTAACATTGCTTACAATTCTATCTTGCCATAAGCCACCTGCTTGACGCCAATGTATAATATTAATAAAAAACACTTAAATATTACACTACACAAGACGAAATACAGAGGCAAAACAATTGCACACTTGGTGAAAAAACTGGCGGCGCTATCGCAAAGAGCGATCTCCTCCAGACAACCATTCAAGAAGGAAAAAAGCCAATCTATCTGGCAAATGACACAAGCAATTATACAAAACTAAATTGCAACTTATCTAACACCAATAGGAACATCGCTAAGTTTTAAAACATTTAAAATTCATCTTATGGCACCAAAATCCCCGTAACCAAAAGTTGGCAACCGCTGCGTCAGACGGTCAAACCGCCTACAGTTTCGCTACTTTTTTTTCCGTCGGAGCATCTAATTCGACTCGTGAGCGAATCGATGAGTTTATACGACTGCCGCGACGACGTGCAGACGTACCTTATTTACTATAAACCCTGCATGCAGTAGTAAACACGAATGAGATCGTGTAAGCGTACATTAATACATGTGACGTCATCAGGTTCAAGTCGAGAATAAGAGTGGTTTCACTTTATAAAAACATGTTCGAGATTAAGTGTCGGAGACCGAAATCTTTACGCATCAAATTCAGTATGAATTGTTGAATAAACAGGACATGTCTCAGTGATTTGAAGAATAAAAAGTTGAGTACCTAACAGCATATAAAGGTTTAACGCTATCTGTTGCAAAACATGACAATAATATATAATAATATGTAATAGAGATACTTGATTTCAACCAGTCGCTGACAATAAAGGGAGTAAAATTAAAAATGTGCAAGTTTTTTTGTCTATATCGACAAAAAGCAATCAACAAAAACTATGCTAAACTTGATTGAGGAATCTATACAAAACATAAAAATCATCAAACCTTTGGTCAGGCACGTCGCGATTCGCGATCTGTACATGGGTAACAGTATATCTAATCATTTGATAAAGAATGTCTATTGAAATATAAGTACAAATGCAATCCCAAGAACGTAATATTTCTCGACGAAAAAACAATCTAATTCATTGTCATCTAATGATTAATTGTTAAGAGTCCAAACATCAATAAGTACCAAGACACTGTAAATTAAAGGCAATGCTAGACAAAAATATTTAGATCATCAGCTAGTCCTAAATGGCACATAACTTTGAAGGGATGGATTGCACTAACATAATTGGCTACTATTGAAACGATTCAAATCCTTTATTGCCATACATGTAACCATCATACTAAGGCAAAGGCGTAATGCATGAGCATATCCTTAAAGGATCACTAGATGCCAAGTAGTATGTCCAAAATAACCCGCATTTAAATTACAAAGGTTGCATAAATTACGTACTCTGGCTACACGAGGAAGCTGTAAACAGATTCCCCCGTGCAAAAACAGACAGAAACGAGTGCAATTACATTGAGGGCACTTGGTAAGAGGATCCTCGGTTTGGCAGTTTGCCAGGAAACTAAACGGAAGGGAATAAAGAGAATAGTTGAATAGGGTGGCTTAACAATATTGTACATCTCCAAAACATCGTATTTTATGCAACGTTAAAAAAGTATAGTTTAATTCGATTTTTGAAAAAACTTTGTCGATTTTATCTGATAGTAATTGTCCTGTTGAAACACCAACGAAACAGAGTTACGTACTCTGGTTTTGTCTTCAAAAATAGCTATAGAGTAAAGGAGGAAGAAAAGAGAAGATAGCTGGATTGATGGATTTCCAACTGTTTGGATTGTTTAATCTCATATGCCAATTACAAGAATAAATAAATTATTAACGAAGCCCTCGTTGTAAATAAGCTTCTACGTTTATAGAAATATGCATGAGACACGGTTCAGTCATCCGTTTAACGATCAAATCAATTATGCGTTATGATTTTTAATTACAGACGTAGATTTAAAATACATTAGCACCTTTGCGTTTATGGTATGTCTGTTATTTAGGTAAGTCGATATTATGAGCGAGGAAATTAATAAAACTGGGACATATTTTTATTATTATTCTAACTTACATCTGATGGAATTACTCTACATTTTCAACATTAAAAATACGGTCCATAATGCAATGTCACATGGTCTATTTCACGTGACGGAAAACACTTCTCTTTTTGAAGGTTCGGTACTACGAGTACATGGCCATTGGGTGTATTTATTTTTGCATATTAATCGATAACTAATGCTAAAAATATCTAAGGAAGTTTTTCTCATTAGTCCTATTAGCTTTGTTTTACCTAGTTGAAGGGGTAGTTAATTTGCAACCTATACACTTGTAAATGTATTATTAGTCTGTATAAGTCTGTTAGTGCATGCTCTACGCACTGGGTGCACTGCCCACTAACTAGATAACGTTTGAGCGTCCCACTTTCCTACTTCCTTCCTACAACACATCGGCTAGCTTACACCGCTAATGTCGCGTTACACAACACTTCTTTGTCATTTGTTTTTTTAGCTTGAGAAGCTTGTTCCATAATTAACATACACAAGCTCGTATCCCCAAAGGGCAGGCAAAGGTATCTCTCACAGTCAGTGTTTATTTCCGTCCCACGATGTGACATGGGGCGACCCTATGCCGAAAGAAATTCCATGCTTTCAATGGGTTTAAGAATATGTGACTGTTCCATATTTCCATAGTTAACGAATTTGCGCAAAGAATCACATCCTTCACATCAAAGAATCCCAGCCTTCCTTTAGTCTTTGTATCTTTTTAGTTCCACAAGTTCAACACACGAATCAATTATTGGAATTAGTCCGGTGACCCTATCCGCTATCCGTTTCTAGTTAACTGCACCATGGGGATTTGAGTTATTAAACATGCTTTTTAAAATTGATGAAAGACAACCAGCCAGTAGTAAAAATAAAAACATGAGTCAAATGTTCAAACGAAAGATATTAAACCAAAGTCTGCATCGATCTTTTTTATGAAAATGAGCTGTATGCAATTGTTTTACAAGTACTTATTCTAAGCTTTATTACTAGAAGTATTATAATTTAATGTTACTAACAACGCGACGTGTTTAATACATATTTATGAGGAGAAATAATGAAAACATCTGTTCTGATGAAACCAAGATCCGTAATTTGTCGATTGTTTTGTTCTATCACCAATACAATCCCTTATCGCAAGATTTATGATTTGAACATCTGTTTGCCTTTGTTCGTTTTGTAATGTCAAAGTTTTGATCACAGTCATAAATAATTAACTGTCACGGGGTTAAACATCGCTCACCTTATATGATATATTGATAAATTGTATTGAATCTTGGCATTGACGAGGACGGTCTAATAAAGGAATATGCTGTATATGGCACACAATAATGTATGCATTGTATAAGCAATAGTAAGTCTATAAATAGTTTATAATAAGCAGGCAAACGTGACTTACAGGTGACACAGCCAAGTGAACTTCGTCGCCTATAATAATTATCAACAATAAGAGGCAATCGTAGGTACCATCCGGCCTTAGAAAATGAATGGAGAAACTTGTGTGTCATTGCTTCCTACAGGACTTCCCCATATAATTCCTACATAATTGGATAATTAAAAACACTAGATTAGTCTATACTGTACTGACCTCATGCTGGGCCAACGAATTGACAGAGTTTGCGGGAAGCAGCCGGATGTATAAGGCAGAGAATCGTCTCCAATGTCGTTATTTTGAAAAGGACTATGTCCTGCAATCGATATAAACTGATAGAAGGATTGATGCATTGCAGGTACCGAAATAGCATGTGACAAGTGTGCTATTTGCCAGTCTAGTGTCAGAATTGCCTACACAGATAAATTGAATTCCTACATCTCTGCTGCAGTTGATACATTGTGTACTCTTATTAATAATATATTGGTATTTTAATTCCCATGCCAAATATATGGGTGCATAATGTGCAAAAAACCAACAACACATACTTAATTACTCATTTCCTTACAAATACTTCAATACACTATAAACTCAAAGTTAATTACAAAAGGAAAACATTAACATTATACGAGTAGCAATATGACACAAATAATTTAACTAAAACTAAAATACTGTAAAAGTCTCTACACCACAGAAAACAACAATTACTTGTAGAAATATGTGACTTATCAACATGAAATGTTTATGGAATATTGTCTAAATGGGTTTGGAGACACTTCTTTGAATTATTGAATATTGAATTGCCGCAAATTGGCTTGTCCACATGCAATTGTTACATGCAGTGCGCTGTGCGAATACATTTCCGTATGAATGATATTACAAGTTCCGCGAGTTAAACTAAAAGAAAATGTTTGTTTTTAATTCAGGGAAAAATTTGTTTTAATACTCATAACTTTTTTTTTCTATGCGGCATGTAAAGTTGTTAGGGGTTGTTTAGAATATTCATTCATTATGAATGATTCCTAAAAAAAATCAAATTTAAAACTAGCAATCTACAGAAACACTTGCAAACTAAAACAAAAAAAATATGAAAACAAATCTAATTATAAATCAACACTCAAAAAACCTTAGTCAACATCTAGTAATGGAAAATTGAATCTCTAATAAGGATTATGTTCATTGTTAGAAACAACATATTTTCAGACGCACTAACCAATGCATTATCATTTGTGCCTAGATCAAGCACGTTGCTAATGTAACCGAATATCTGCAAACATAAATAAAAAATAAAGATAGTGTAAAATAAAACTAAAGGAGCAAATAAAAAATTAAAATCAAATTTATTTTACAGGGATATGTGTATTCTGAATTTTAGATTCAGAATATTTTAAACTCAACATTTTCATTCTCAAAAAAATGAATTAAAAGAGTGGTTTGGTGTTTACTGTGTAGGCTTCCCAAGATATTATTTTCACTGTAATCATATATTTTCCAAGACCAGTTTGAAAATGGAATATGCACATATCCCAACTCCTAATCATTAAAAAAACATTGATAAGCCTTAAATGGGCTCATATCGGAAAATGCAGTTAAAATTAAAACTTTATCAGTGAAAAGGATGTGGTAAGTTGGCCAATGTCACTGCTGCTGTTAATGAGTGTTTAAAGCCAATGTTTTACAATATCAATTGTTTAAGTACAGATATTTATGTTTTGAGTAATGTTGTTTGTTCATTATAAAGGTCAAGTACTTTTCCTTTTTTGGGAAAGTCTTAAAAAATTAAACATTATAATTATGTGAGTAGAACTAATTATATTAATATTAAGGATTAATTAATTTTTTAATTTTAACAAATATTTCGGGAATAACTATACTGCGCACAAAAATTAAAGGATATTTTTTTTTATCAATTTTTTTGGTGTTTTTGAGAGTCTGCATCTTGAAGAAAATTGATTGTTAAGAAATTCGGAAACTAAAACTTGGAAGCTTGAAATGTCTTTTTTGCAGATCTGTGCTCTATTTCTTGATTCCTCGCTAAGTTGATAAGCAATCGTAAGAAAACCAACGAGAAAAAAAAATCCAAAATTTTTCTGGATATCAAAACCGTGCATTTACATGGGTAGTATTTTTTTGGTGACATCATTATAAAATTCCCGTAGATAATTTAATTGCCTTTAATTTGATATATCATAAACCTCCGTGACATGATTTGGAGCTGACTTATGGTAAATCAAAGTAAAAATATCACAACACCTATCACAATTTGACATTGGATTACTCCATGAATATCAATCATGGGGAAAACAAAATCAGAATTTTAGTAACTTCAAAACATGCTTTATAAGTTGGTATTAAAGTCTTAAGATAATGAATAGTATTTCTAAGTAAAATTGTTGACTGAAAAAACTTGGTTTTCTTACGATTGCTTATCAACTTCGCAAGGAATCAAGTAATAGAGCACATATCTGCAAAATAGACATTTCAAGCTTTCAAGTTTTAGTTTCCGAATTTCTTAACAATCAATTTTCTCCAAGATACAGACTCTCAAAAAACACCAAAAAAAAAATGATCAAAAAAAATATCCTTTAATTTTTGTGAGTAGTGTATATGCTACTTTAAAGGTGTAAAAATAAAACATTCCCCATTATTTTACACCTTGATCTAA
Organism: Deilephila elpenor; assembly: GCA_949752805.1. Classification (NCBI taxonomy): domain Eukaryota; kingdom Metazoa; phylum Arthropoda; class Insecta; order Lepidoptera; family Sphingidae; genus Deilephila; species Deilephila elpenor. Next base: position 1,214,622 of record OX457102.1, read on the forward strand.
TTTAATATTTAAACTATTCTGGCGTGTGATTTGATGAGTAATTAAAAATGTTACACTGAATATTTGCATTGACATAAATAAACAAAAGAAGTGTTAATCATTTTGTTTAATGGATGATTATTAAATGACATCATAGACTAGTGTAGAAAGTGATTTTACCACAACTCATTTGGAAAGAGACCAAATTAGGTAATTGATATAAATTGGATCACCATTAATTGACACAATTAAATATTATTATAAATCCAATTCATAATATGTTTTTGCATTCATAAATGACATATTTTTGTAATTCATATGTAAAATGATTTAACAAACAAAACAATCAATGTAAAAGAAATACTTTATTGTGAGTAGGTGCCGAAAAATTAGAATTACAAGTGTTGGTATGAATGCTTTTCCTTATCTGTTTTACAATAGATAAACTATAGCACCCATAGCCATGGCTGTTACGAAACTGTGTTATCACTGTATGTGATGTATAAGAACTTTTACTTTCGAAGGCTGATGTCACACTGTAAATATTTGTTGACTGATATAATTAGCACATTTTCGCACAAAACTGGTGATATCATAAGATAATTCTGATGTATGTTAAGTCATTATGTAATTTATTATATTATTTAAGTGATTTGCATCATGACACAAATAAGGTACAATCCACAAGTGTTTGGTCATTTTTATGATAAAATAATATACATATAGAATTTGCCATGAATTATTATGTATGTGTGTAAATGTGCATACATTAGTGTATAATTTATTTAAATATGTCAACAGCGTATCAGACGAAACATCATCAATATATTAGCGATTGTGTAACATCAAGTGTGTATCACTGTATTGTAAGGTCTCATTAAATTCTATTAGAGATGCTAGTTTACATTCAAAATGGATATGTGTTCAAACGAGTTTCCGACACTGTTTGCACAACTATTTGATGTGTCACACGAACACATCGCTATGGTGAAATCGTTAAGCCACCGCGAACGACATCGGCGCTACAAACTATCCGACCAACTCTCTTATCGGTAAACATACTTAAGTGCCAGTACTCACCGATTTCGGCATGTTGGCGGCTTAGGATCACAATCTGCAAACACATAAACGTACGTGTGAGGAAATTTTATCACAAGAATTCCAACTTGGTACGCACTCGCCACCGCATCGCTACGTTTCAACAATTATGAATAAACAGCCTGTTTTCTACGCGCAAAACGTCCGCCGTAGCGTACACGACACTATGTCATATATGTTTTCTCACAAAATAGTTATATTCTAGTGATGACAATAAAAATGCAGTCACCGGGCACTTTGCCGTGCGCACAAAATGTATGAGTAACCACCGACTACAACTTTACACAATATTTAACTGATAATTTTCTACGAAAGAAAAATCTTGTTTTTATTGAAACTTACCCGGTAAAAAGAAGAATATCACCTAATTATCCACATAAGTAGCACAACACACATATAGAATGCACACACCCTACAGCCACAAAAATATCACGATGTGACAACTGCCTGCGTGACGTGGTAGCTGGTGTTGCTACATAAATATGTTAAAATTCTTTTACATCCATACTCAACAGGTGAATCAACAGTGATTTCATTCAAATACGATATTAAATAAACTAAAATATTTATTTAATTTTTTTCAGTACTACTTATGTATATAACAGCATTATTGTAAATATTAATGGAGTTATTTCATTATTCTAAAACTACTATAATTATATATCGTAACGTATAGCAACATTCTTATCTAGATACATTTCGTTCCGTTTCACATGTGTTGAAGAAGATTAAAGACTTAAAGATTTTTGATATTTTATTTTCTTTATGTGATATTTTCTTTGTCATCACTCATAAATTCTTAATTCATATTTTTTATTTCTTATTGTATATGTTTTATTCATACGGTACAGAACCGGCAAAGGTACAAGACCATGATGCCAAGTATATTCAATTAAATATATAAATAAAACATTTCTGAACGAAATCACAAACGTCAAAGCCTTGTTATTCTGCCGATCCCTCGGCTTTTGTAATTAAACTTTAAGTGCATTTATTACCATTAAATATGTGTTTATAACATCATCAGATTATGTCGTAGCCTTAATTTTTATTATTTTTCGAGTAGTTTAGTTCTTATTTCTGTTTTAACTGCATAACTCTTATAATATGGCACCATCACGTACCGCACCTTTTCGAAGGCTGTGTCATTGGGGTCCAATATCTGTTCTAGGTAAGTTTTACATACAATATTTGTCTATTCATAACATATTTTGAGTAATTTGCTAATAAATTTCCAGTATTCCATTTTTCCCATTCATATTGTTTTTTTTGTAAAAGTGTATGTACATTCTAGCTATAACTGCTATCTGCTATCATTATGAGTGGGCAAATAATCTCTGCACATAGGCATTAAAGTAGATTAACTGACGAAATATTAAATTAATAAAAAGATAGTATTTATACTGTGCCAGTAAACCAAAGTAGTTGAATGATTTCATTTACAAAAAAATAGATCTTTTTATTATTTTTGTGTACATTCTTGCAAATGCCAAATAACTTTCTTAATTTATTCCCCCAGTGTATTAGCCAAACTCTAGTAAATTATTAACCATACTAACTTAATAACTTAATTGTCTAGTGAAAACTTAATAAACAAGTAAATACTATAATTAATACCATAAGCAACTTTATAAATCCCATATGCATCATTATAAATTAATCAGTAATAATTTAATATTTAATAAATTATACAGTAAGACCTAAACTGACAATAAAATTGTAAGCTAATGTTTTAAATGGTTAAAAAAATGCTACAAAACCCACTGTTTGTCTATGATAAGAATGCAACAAGAACACCCATAATCACCATTAACACTGCAATATGTTTCAGGTATAATAAAACTAATAACATGGGCTATGGTTCACATGCTGGGTATGTGGTGGCCGCCGCACACCTCTATAGCAGCGGCCTTGCATGCCAGTCTGTTCTTAGCCCTGGCTGCAGCCACTTTGTATTACTTCCTGCAGTCACTGCTTGAAGGGCCAGGGTTTGTGCCTGAAGGGTGGAGACCGGTATGCATAAATAATATTACTACATATTCGTTGAATATTTACATACAATAAATAATAAATAATATTTACATATAATATAATCTAAAAACAATTTTGAAAAGAACAAAACAATTAAAAAATTTAATTGCCTACTGAATTTTTGTATTATTAAATTTATTTAGTTTTGGCAAGTAGTTAGTTTATTATGTTTAAGCATTATCTAAATAATATGAAGCCTATCTTTTCATTAAAACTTATTTAATTGGCTTTCTTACTGGTTCCAGGTGAAAGAAGAAGATACAAAGTTCCTACAATTTTGTACAATATGCAATGGTTATAAGGCTCCTAGGTCTCATCACTGCAGAAAATGTAAATATTTACTTTTTCTTATTTTACTACTAAGCGTAAGCAGGGATTGTGCAAGATTTTTTTGCCCATTATTAGGGTTGATACTATTTGTGTCTTTATAATAATTAATAATTCAAATATTTTATTTTTCACATCGCTAAAGCAATTTAAAAAAACATACTAAAGCAATGCATAGTTTATAATATATGCAGAATTTATCAAAAATATTGTGGACATTTGCCTTTAGGTGTTATTTTAAGAGATAGTGTCTTAAAAACATAATTTTACTGATAACTTCAAGGTTTATTTATTTGATATGTGTATTTAGTTATGTGTATGTCATGATGAAATGTTTTTATCATGTACATATATGAAACTTCATATTTCAGCATGACATTTTGTTTATGTGTTATCACAAGACTTTTTTATTATTTTTGCTTACTCAAAATCATTGTCATTATCTTATAGTACAAGATTTCCTGACTTCTATTTATAGTTGAAATTACTCACACTTAACAGTAATACATATCATTCTGACCCCACAGTATTTAGTAAGATACATATATTGTTCCACAGCTATCAAACTCCACTAAGGACCATAACTTATCAACACCCAGATCTAAAAAATAAATGGTCATTACATAAAAAATTACACATAAAAATATATTATTCTTTTTCAGGTGGTTATTGTGTGAAAAAGATGGACCATCATTGCCCTTGGATAAACTGTTGTGTGGGACATGAAAACCACGGCTATTTCACACTGTTCCTATTGTCTGCGGTACTTGGTTGTCTCCATGCAGCTATAGTAAGTCATTCTCATCTCTCAGATTACATAATTTAATTGAAATTCATTGTTATGTAGTCAATTAAATAGCTCTTATGACAAGTCAGTACTCATATTAATTAATAATATATTTTCAAAACATTTGTTATAATAATATTTATATTTTATTATTTTATTTCTTAATGTTTTACTATTTGGATTTTTTTCTATTCCTAAATCTTTAATATGATTTTATTATTTAGGTATAAAAAAACAGTTAAGACCAATGCCCCACTTGGAGACCGAATCTCAAGTGCTCAGTTACTTGTGATCCCCAATAATCAAAATGACATAAAAACAGAAAGTGGCTTACATTATTCCGATAACATGTGAAGGTTTCACTTATATAAAAGCTGTAGGGGTTCATACCAAATTATTAATATTTTATTGTAGGTGTTGCCAATATGCATGTACCATGCGATCAACCGAGTGTGGTACATACACAGCGGCACTGGCAAGGAGCCCATCATCTACCTCACGCTCACCACGCTGCTGCTGACCCTACTCGCCATAGGCATGGCCATCGGCGTCGTGTTGGCTGTTGGAGCGCTACTGTACTTACAGGTGAGATTTTTAAAGCATTTGCAAGCAAAACTTTAACAAATGTTTGAGCAAACACCACCTTCAGGCTTCAGCCTCAATCCTGAAGAGATGTAGTGACAGTGATCAAAACGTTAAATCTCTAAAAAACTTATGTGTCTAATCTCAACCTCAAAATATGTCTAACTTTAAATATATTATTAATTCTTATCAGCTCCGTGGCATACTCCGCAACCAAACTACGATAGAAGATTGGATAGTGGAGAAGGCGCAGTGCAGGAGGGAAGAGCAGGGTCTACCCCCCTTCGTGTTCCCGTATAATGTGGGCCGGAAGCAGAACTTTATAATGGCTTTATGTGGGTCCCGAAGTGATGGACTGAGCTGGCCTCTGAGGGAGGGCTGCGGGGAGTATGATTTGACTGTAAGTTCTTATAAGTGACACACTCATGTATCTGTTTGTTAGTATGTATTATACTTCAAGGAAGAATAGAGTCTCCCTTAATTCGTAGGTCTGAAATAATATTAGAATTCAAGCCGTGAGTAGTATTCATCATCATCATCATCATCCACAGCCTGTAGGGTCCCACTGCTGGTATAGGCCTCTCTCATATAATTAGTATTACTGCTCGTATTTTTTTTACATACAGCTCTGACACCTAGTCTAACCTCAAAAATATTGAACATTATAATGTTTGTCCTCAGCGTGAGCAACAAGCCCAAAAAGTGGAGAAGCGAGTACGTTCCCGTCTATACAGTATCACCAGGCAGTACAGTGGTCGCTGGGTGCCAGTACTGCAGTACCCGCGCGCCGCCGCCTCCGCGCCCTGCAGCGACGAGCCCCGGCTAGGGCTCCGCCCCGGGGACGTCGTGCGGGCTACTAGGCAACGACGGTAACACATTCATCATACTATATAAACAGCAGTGTAAATGCACTATTGTGTTCCTGTTTGAAGGTCATTTTAGAGTAACTACTGTACATAATGAGATCAAACATCTTATGTCTCAGGATGGCGAGCGCAGTGGAATGCCAAGCATTGTTTTGATTCATGGTGTTTGGTTTTACTACTGTCGATGGTCGGTCGTATCGCTAACCATCAGGCGAGTGGCGTGGTCGTCTCGCTATTCATCGCAATAAAAAAAGACTCATTATCACTACAAATCACGAGACTACGCACCATCTCTGTCTATTCAACGTTGCCGTAACGAAACGCCATCGCGAAATAGCCAGAGGGAGCGAGCGGGACGTGTGCGGGGCGGCGGAAGGGGAGGGGTACTTGTACCTGTAATTGTTATAAAAAATTGTGTCATGGATTCTGCTACTGATTCTCAACAAGCTATTTTCGGTTTTGTAGTATACACAAACAATGTTATATATTTAAACTGGAATACATACGTAGAATATTGTCCCCAGGCACTGGTTGTTTGGCGAGAAGCAGTTAGAAGGGGCGGTGGAGGGGGTGCGCGGGCCGCGGGGCTGGTTCCCTCGGGCCTGCGCCGTGCCCACCGATATGCTCAAACAAAAACCTGACTAACTGACTAACCGACTAGGTGACTAGGTGACTTACTAGGTGGCTGACTAACTAGGTGACTAACCGACTAGATGGCTAACCAACGAGCCGTCTGTCTGACTAGCTGGCTAACCAAGTAGGTGACTGACTAACTGGCTAGCCGACTAATCGACCAGTTTGCCTGACCGACTAGCTGACTAAGCGACTAGCTACCAACTGTACTGCACTGGCCTCTATCCTACTAGTCAGTTGGACTTAATTCACTGTTAGTATCGTTACGCCATATTGGTACTGATGGGTTTAGTTAAAGAGCATTTTTTTTATTTTATCAAAAACTATATTATTATCTATGTTATGATAACGTCAGGAATTTCCTGCTACTGTCAGCAGTTAAAAGGTGCATCTCATTATTTTTATGAAATAAATTTTTATTTATCTGCCCAAAAGATTTGATTATATAAATGGCGCTAAAAGTGTTTATTTTGTATGTCTCTACGTATATTTTTAGTGTTTTTTAACTAGTTCTATGAGGAAAACTTTGTCTCAATTCTTTTGAAGCCCAGCTTGACTAGTCGGATAGAGGTGAGTGTTATTTTTAAGACTGGTATAATTAACCATTTTTTTATACAGAGCCTCTGCTGAGTTTTTGAATGAATTTATTTTTATAACAGAAAATCATCCATATACGCAAACGTGATTAGAATGATAAGTTATGTGTATATTGTAATTAATTAATGATTTTATACAATTGTTGATTTAGTGGCAAAGATGTATAATGGGACTTTAATATCCAGGTTACGAGATTTTGAGGGTTATTGTGGTTTAAACAAAAATCATGTCTATCACGTCGTCGTGGGATTGTCATATTTTTTTACCTTTGCCTATGTTTAAAACACAATAATTTTATAGCATGTTTTTAAAGTTAAATTGCGCTTTTTATTTTTTTGTATATAAAGTGATAGTTTTTCTACAATGCTATGCAATAATAGGGCAGAAACAAATATTTATGTGAATTTAATAATTGTTTCTAGTCTGTGTATTTCTTGGAAAAGTCTCTAGTAGTTTTTGATGCTCACGACACAATACGGGAATGTTTTTGACTGCTATGTTTATGATTACATAGTTTTCCTAATTCGGAGATAGGTTTCGGCCTTCGGGGTACGGAAAATATTTTTTTTTCAAGTTCACTTTTTTCTGTGGCAATATTTAAACAATAAGCAATATATTGAACGAAATAGAATACGTATTATGATTAGCAAAATAATAAAATTGGTAAATTAAAAGCTAAATTTATTATTCGATTTAGTTTTTTAAATTTTAATCATGGATAATTGAAAATACCCGAGTGAGGTGGTGCCACTTGCCACATTTTTTATAGTAGCAATATTTTTATTAAATATAGATTAGGATTATGCCAGGTATAGTTTAATACGCGATCTCAATTATAAATGTTCTAAATAAAATTGCCTTACGACAAAGCTATTTTAAAGTAACAATATGGAGGTATTTATACAGAAATGCTATTTTATATTTTACAGAGATAAAGCAGTAACATTAATAAATATACTGAAGAATCAGTTTTTAATATAAAACGACTGCAGTCAGACAAATGGTTTGTATTTGATCCTGTTTGTAGTTAGGTTTTCTGATTTAGGCCCGTTAGCACCCTATAGTGAAATGAAAGCTTTTATTAACTCGATTGAACTTTCACAATATGAGAAATTGAATTAGATTGTTGTTTTACAATATGTCAATTAGATTTCAAAAAACAGAACCTTAGCGAGAAATTTTGACAAGGCATAAAAACGATAGGCTCGCCCCCTATCACATCATGTGACGGAACTTACGAGGCGAAATGTGGGTGTCCTGGTGGCGCCGCTGCCTACCCCTTCTGGGATAAAGGCGTGACTTTATGTATATATAAAAACGCAATTAAGCAAGTCTGCATAATCGTGTCAAATGGCAAGTGATAATCGTACATTAACTTTGGTACGGTGAGATTAATGGAATGTCTGGTGGTAGGTCTCTCATATGTGGGAGGGCGCTTGGGTAGGTACCACCGCAATGTCTATTTCTTCCACCAAACAGCAGTGTAAATGCACTGTTGTGTTCCGGTTCGAAGGACATTGTAGCCAGAGCAACTACTAGACATAATGAGACTTTACATTTTATGTCTCAGGATGGCATGCTCGTCTCGCTATACATTGCAATAAAGAAAAAAAAATGAGTTCGGCCATTCATCGAAAGCGGCTTATATTTGGGGTCTAATACTAGATCGGTCTTTACCTACATAGAAGTAACGAATGTACATAGTCAAGACAGTTCTTGTAAATATTTGTAAAGAGACTTTGTCACAAATTAAATTAGGAGCGCAGTTGTCCTACGGTACGATAACAAAGCTGAGGTCTCGGATTCGAATCACGGGTCGAGCAAAGTAATATTGGATTGTTCTATTCACTATCAGCCCGGAGTCAGGAATTTGTGCCCAATATATAATAGCGTCGCCCCCTATCGTGGGACAGAAGAAACAACGCGAAACATGGGTTGGACCTTTGCTTACCCCTTCTGGGAAAAATGCGGGAATGGTATGTGCTTGTCTTTAAAGCACAAAACGGCGTTCAAACTATAATGATGGACTGAATAAACAATCGACAGGTTCGATACAAACATTTTGTTTGTGGTGTCCTCTTTTGCGTATAACTTAATGTTTATAGGAGACTCCTATAACAGACATGTAAACACCTCGCAATTCAAAATAAAAATTGTTTGATAGCAATAATTCGGTTCCCTATGAATTATTAGATATTTCATATGACAAAATTTTATGATTTTTAAAAGTCGATATTTCGGAACTCTAACCCATGATGAGCTTTCTGTAATTGTAGTAATGTTAACAAATGTAAGGTTTTGATTAACCGTATGATGTGTTTTTGTGGCTAAATTTATTGATATAAATATATAGAGAAAAGTTGGCAATTTAATACTTGTCTCTTACTGCCTTATGTTGCATAAGAATGAGTGATAGAGACAAAAATAATCGAACGCTGTTATAAATCTTTGTGAATATGATAGCGTAAGTGTAGGTAGGATTGATAATACAAGATTATTAATGTATATAAAACATATTTTGTGCCCTCAGATTTTTACATAAAGACAATTGAAATTAATTTATAAAGTTTTTATTGTTTTATAGACATCTCGAACGATCAGTATCGGTGCTTTTGTGTAAGGTTTTTTATTAGCATATATGTTTTAAAATTAAGATTACGTATTGTCATATTTAATTGCTTAATAAATTTGTATAGTAATAAGCTCGCCCTCTATCACATCGTGGAACGGAACATACAAGGCGAAATGTGGGTGTCCTGGTTGCACCTCTGCCTGCCCCTTTTTGGAAAATGGCGTGAGTTTATGTATGTATGTATGAATATATGTTATGTGCGGTAACTGTACTTTTACACTTGTCTGGTGTTGGATGTTTTTTTTAACGGATGTCGGTTCAAGCATCATACATGATCTGATTCAAACATGAGCCTATTTTTGCCTTCTATCGAAACATCCACCATTGGCCTCGATAAGGCAGACAAAAATCGTTGTAAAATAAGCATGTACAGCTTCTAAAAGTCTTACTGCCGTACTCAGAGATATTTAATGTCAATTAAGTCATTACTAAGTGTTAAAACTTAAAACAAACTAACAAAGATAATCTATACTAAGGAAAAATTTAATTGACATTAAACGTTTCTGAGTTAGCCAATAAAGCATTCGACAAATAGAGTGGGGGCATTGTCATAGAGAAAATAAACAATGTTTTTATAACGATAAATTTCATACAGATTATTGTAATAAGTACATTTTTCTGTACCAATGTAAACATACACACTGGCTATGATTACTCGCAGTTCCTATTCTATATTTTGACGCCTTAACTCTTAGGGAGAGATTTACTCACAAAATGTTTTGATTTTATTATACAGTTTTTTAATAAGGGTATATACTATTATACTTCCTTTTCAAAGCCTGGTATAATTGATATATGGATGGATGTTAACTTATGTGCGAAGTGTCAAGGATGTGAATATTTGTAATGTGCATTCATTTTATACAAATAAATGTAAATAGATTATGTTTTATAAGTTTTTCTATTTAGTACAATTATTAAGACCCAATTTTTATCTAGTACAATTATTTTAATATGGTTAATGGTACGCTAAAAATAGAACTTTGTCTTATATAAATGAAAAAGTTCGTTACTGGTAGGTATACCTACGTTTTTTAAAGGATGAAAATTAAAAAAAGCCTTTTTTATCTATGTGTAAAAGGTTTATTGTGCATTAAAAATAAATTATTCTCAATCACACCAACACTTCTCCGAAGCAAAATAAAATTTAATTTTAAATAAGTTAGCTTACATTGTAAATATAAAATGATTACCGACTATTCTAAAATCCATCGTGGATGTTAAATTTATTATCACGTTTATTTTAAATATGTAATTAAATGCAAACCAAACATACAGAGATTCAAACGTTACTTTTGAATTTTTCCCCATCAATGTTTGTACTGAACCTTTCATACTAGCAAGCTCATATTCACTTACACTATTAAAACTTATTAATAAATTGACGGAATATGAAATAAGGGAATACAAAAATCACTTAATCGAAATAATGTTTTGGTTATCGCCTATCATACTGGGTTATATCGATAATTGCGAATCGATATTAGTCGATTTGATCCATACAAAGAGCGAGGCTATACCTTGTTAACATTTGAATATCGAAAAATCGACAAAATCACTATCGAAATATAAAATAGAATCGATAAAGTTGGATAGTAGAGTATAACCTAACTCCTAATCGATAGTTTAATATTCATTTTCCTCGTCGAGTTCTCCCTCGGTGGAGTCGACGCCGACCTCCTCGTAGTCCTTCTCGAGGGCGGCCAAGTCTTCGCGAGCCTCGGAGAACTCTCCCTCCTCCATACCCTCGCCCACGTACCAGTGCACGAACGCGCGCTTGGCGTACATCAGGTCGAACTTGTGGTCCAATCTGTGGGATAAATCGGTGATTAGAACATGTTTGGAAAGCTTCGAGCAATTTATTATCTTTATTTACATTTCTATTGCCTATGCATGTTTACTTCTCTAACGATTTTATTAAAATTTATTGGATCTCTTTCCTCAATCCCGTATCATAACAATAAATTAAACATTTCTAAGTTATGTAGTTTGGAGTAAAATATAACGCCGCTCAGGTACACAGGGGAAACTCCTAAAGATCCCATAATTTCTTAGTGCCACTATGATTCTTCTACATATCATGATCTTTGGAGTAAAAAACTGGCACCCACCTGGCCCAAGCCTCCGCAATAGCAGTGGTGTTGGACAACATGCACACAGCGCGCTGTACCTTAGCCAAGTCACCTCCAGGCACCACGGTGGGTGGTTGGTAGTTGATGCCCACCTGCAATGAAACAAGATTAATCTATGATATTCTGAACTGTTTGGTGAAAGATATATGATTGAACTGTAAAAAAATATGCCTAGAATCCATGGCCTACTTTTATCCCGATATCTGCAATATGAATAAGAGAAGATAATAAAAATAAAAGCCACGTGGTGCCTAATTAAAAATATTCAGTTAAAAATCAATTATGTGCTTTACCTTGAATCCAGTGGGGCACCAGTCGACGAACTGGATGGTCCTCTTAGTCTTGATGGTGGCGATCGCAGCGTTCACGTCTTTGGGCACCACATCACCTCTGCAAATAATATTATGTGTCAAAATTATTTTCAACCACCAGGTAATATATTTATTAATATCTTCATTCATTCACAATAATAATTGCTATTATATATACTTTTAGTTTATATTTGTATGATATTTTTTTCCCAAAATAATACATTTAAATATTTTTTGGTCCTTCGAGCCGGATAAATGTGAAATATTATCTCACCTGTACAACATGCAGCACGCCATGTACTTGCCATGACGAGGATCGCATTTCACCATCTAAACAATAATACTTACGTCAATTATCTATTACCAAGATAAAATATGGAATTGTTCTTCAATATTCTAAATTACATTTCTAAATATTGATCGATTTTGTTTGGTTTGCGTTTACCTGGTTGGCTGGCTCGAAGCAAGCGTTGGTGATCTCGGCAACAGTGAGTTGCTCGTGGTAGGCCTTCTCCGCGGAGATGACGGGCGCGTACGTAGCCAGAGGGAAGTGGATACGAGGGTATGGCACCAAGTTTGTCTGGAACTCCGTGAGGTCTACGTTGAGGGCGCCATCGAAACGGAGGGAGGCGGTGATTGAGGATACGATCTGTAAGTAGGGAATGAATTAGCAGTCACTTCTTTAGTTATCTGAACCTAAACCTAGTATAATGTTTCTTTTTATTGAATTTGTCCGGCCAGCAAGCATACTGCTCATCGTTAATATATATAATATTAAGAACATTTATCGGGAAGTCTTTAAATAATTATCGGCTGGTTTATCAGTACCATTTAGACTCAATAGAATTCGTGGATTTATATAGGCTAAGAAAATACTACCCTATACTTTTTATAGTTCAGGAGTAAATCTTACTTGTCCAATCAGCCTGTTTAGGTTGGTGTAGGTAGGCCTCTCGATGTCGAGGTTTCGCCTGCAGATGTCGTAGATGGCCTCGTTGTCGACCATGAACGCGCAGTCGGAGTGCTCCAGGGTTGTGTGGGTGGTCAGAATGGAGTTGTATGGCTCTACCACTGCGGTAGACACCTGGTAAAGACAAGAGCATAAGTTAAATATTTAGTCATTTCCAACATATATTCTTCACCACCTTTTATTAATACGTAAATTCACTAATTTTATTCTGAAGTTCATATAACTTCTCTTCATTCCGTTTTGAGTCACGTTTAAATTACACCGATGAATAAAGGATACTTCTCATAAGATTTGAAAGATATCTAATTAATACCTATTGTAAAGGTATCATAATTAATATTTTATAAATTAGAATTTCTGTCATATTTACTTGAGGTGCAGGGTAGATGGAGAACTCGAGCTTGGATTTCTTTCCGTAGTCGACGGAGAGACGTTCCATAAGCAGGGAGGTGAAACCTGAGCCGGTGCCTCCGCCGAAAGAGTGGAACACCAAGAAGCCCTGGAACAAATATTTATATTCAATCATGTATTCAAAAGTCGAGGAATCAGTAAGAAATTAGTCGTAATCGTCACAAGGGCTATAATCATCATAAGTTAAGATATTGGTTATTAATACCTCTGTTGATATCCCTTGACATTACAGTCCTACAGGCCGATGTTTAAAGATATAAGTATTGCAGTTCTGCATTATTATATCAAACAGAGACAATCGTCTGTCAGCTGTCTTCTAGTCAGGTGGTGTTCTATGCTTAATGCCTCTACATTCCAGTCACTACGTAAACTCAAATGACTTTGCCAACTTCTCACAAAAATCTATCACAATAAGCCCACATATTCAGCCACATACCTGAAGTCCAGTGCACTGGTCAGCCAGCTTCCTGAGCCTATCCAGCACGACGTCGACGATCTCCTTGCCGATGGTGTAGTGACCGCGGGCGTAGTTGTTAGCCGCGTCCTCCTTGCCGGTGATCAGCTGCTCAGGGTGGAAGAGCTGACGGTACGTGCCGGTGCGGACCTCGTCTGCAAAAGGAAAGTTAGACTTAGGAAATGAACAAACAAATTATCCAGGGCATATACGTCCCACTGCAAACCATGGGATTTCTTTAGAATTGATTCCACTGAGAGGGGTAAGGCACCACCCTAGTCTAGTTGGCGGACTGTAAGACATCCTCACGATGTTTTATTTCCCCGTAATATGTGAGCGTTACATTATTCAATGTTAATGATTTCATAATTTCTCCTTTCCTGTTCATATATTGTACAGAATTATGTGATCTCCTATAATTGAAGAAGTTTTAAATGCGCAAGCACAATATAGCTTGTGATGTGTTAACCTGGTTGGAGATTTTAATACAAACATTATTTCCGAATAAATTAATAAAAAAAATACAAGCAGGATTATTGAAAAACAATAATTGAAGAGAAATGTTTGTGGTTGTTGTAATAAATTAGTCTGCCAACGAACTGAGTGGTTTGGTACTCGTCAGCTCTCCGGAGTGTAAAAAAAGGGGTGATATTCAGTTCAGTGACTCCTTAAAAGTGGTTTATTAATTGTAATTGCACTATGCAAAAGTAGGTGACAAGAGATAAAATTACTACATTGATATTCTCCATAATAAAATATTCTATTTTTTCCACTTGAAAATATGTCACCTAATGCTTATTATATTATACGTGATTAAGCGTTTTTTTGTTCAAGGACTCCAGTATCATGTCTTAAATATTTTAATAAAAGAATAACACATTAATTATGTAATTCTGGTATCCAATTCCAACGTAGATATTTATTATAATTACTTCTGCCTACAGAAAATTATCCCTTAATTAAGTCCATTAATTACGAATCCAGACAATGATGCACCTACAAAGAAAATTACAAAATGCAAAAGGGAAGTGCAGGCATTATTGGGCCACTCGCAGTACTCATCTCAACGAAGTCAATTGAACGATGCATCCACTTCAGAATGTATAATTGCTTTCATTGGAGCCTCGGTGCAGATGCCACGCATGAAGATAAGAATCCTTGAAATTCAACGCTATTTAATGAACCAGTGTTAGATAAACTAATGCATTTGATTCACTTTATTATGTCGTTGAGTGGAAACTTGGTGATTAGTCAGCGTCATAGCTATGAAAAGTGTTTTTTTAAGATAAACGCCGAAATGACGATATAGGTAGACGAAAATTGCTCATAACTTTTTCACGAAACTTGAAAAAAGTGCATTATTTTGCTGAACTTTAACCATTGACAGTGGTACCAGGGAGAAAATTACGGTGGGCGTTATTTGGCAATACTGAAAACGAAACGCAAATACAAAAACGAAACGTGTTAGGTACTTCACTCAATGCCGCACTCCCTACTTAACGATTAAATCTCCAAGACATTAATGAATCGCTTTCAAGTTTGCACTGAAACCCAAGTCGGTTTAGGAACCAAAGTTGCAATTTAAAAAGTTTTTTTTGCCTTAAGGCTTCGTGTATTATAGCAATTTACTGCCATCAGATGGTATCGAGTGTATAATTGCTTATATTAATCAGTCTGAAACCAAATCGGAAGTTCGATCTGGCTGCTAAATTCTAACCCTGACTACAATAAAGGCTAGACGAAAACGCGGCTAGAATAATCCACGAAGGCTATTACTAGTGGCGCGGTTTAATAGATCGCGGGCTGTTGAACCCGCGCCGTTAGCCGTGAGCCGGCAGCCTACCATTACGGACTAAACATAATGTCATTACCGCATCAACGAGCTACAAATACTAGCTGAATATTGCAGATTTTTATGAAAAAAAATCGTTTAATTACAGCCAAGCGCTATATTACACGCTGCTTACTGCCGCCGTTTTAAAAATTTGTAGATACTCACACCACTCAATCTATCCTACGTAAAACGTGCATTAATCCGGGATAGATGTAACTGTACTCACTAAACATATGTTCCCGTAACCGTCCCGTAAACCAATGTTTCATTTAGAAAATATACAAGAGTTTTATACGCATACATGAAATGGGGAAACTTTAAACAGGTACAGGTACTGATTACAAAAAAAGAAGAATAGACACTAGAGCCGGTGTAATTAACGCGAACAAAAGAGCTTTCCTGAAATCTCAAACACAATAAACATAAAGCGCGTTTGTGCTGTAAAACAAGTCAGGCCTACAAAGGGCTCCTAAATATGTAACATCGTATTCAGTACGTCTCCGTTTTTGTGCTGCTGAAAAACCATGGCTTTTTGACACGCACGCTTCATACACCCCATATTTAGCCACATGAGTGATAGCGCAACGTAAAGTATAAACCGATTTGCGGCACGAAACACATCGATTTGTAATTGCAGTTGTTTATTTCGATGCAGCACCGTCTAACCGCAATAATCGTTCGTTGATTGTTCGGTGATTGCGTATAGAGGAATGATTCTTGGCATGCCTGGCTGACGTTAAAAGTAAGGTGGTAAAACTCTTGTTTAGTTGTTTTCAGGGAGTTGAAAATGCGTTTAAAGTATTCTATGCATCGAAAGGTAAAGGCGTTCTTTAAATTTAACTAGAATGCCATAAAGATCCGTAACTACAATATTTAGGAGGTATTATTAAAGTTAAATATGAACCATATTCGAAGAAATCAACACAATAAAGTAAGCACTAATTACTAAACCACTATGCAAAAAAACTGGATCAGATGAAAAAATATAATAGCATCAAAAGAACAGAAACAGATTTGTTGGAACACTGATATCAATTCTTACACAGACTAAAATAAACTACAAAACTTTTTTGCCAAGTCCT
Organism: Deilephila elpenor; assembly: GCA_949752805.1. NCBI lineage: Eukaryota > Metazoa > Arthropoda > Insecta > Lepidoptera > Sphingidae > Deilephila > Deilephila elpenor. The sequence continues at coordinate 1,231,348 of OX457102.1, forward strand.
TGAGCGGACGATGGACATTTTATAAGCCTTCTTTTCCTAATATAGACGTTTTGTAAAATTGAAACCTAATACGCACATGTCCTAATGAAATACGATACTGATCGCAGCAAGACGCGACATGACGTCGGTCTGTTAGTGGAATACAGGATTACGTTCCCTAAATGAGCTATCATGTTTAATGCGCCGCGTCAGTTCGGGCTTATATTGCTAATATCGTCTCGAAGCTAATGATGACGTATCTAAGTGGAATGTGGAGTAAAGTGGGTGCAACGGATGCTCCTATTTATTGAGATCTAAGTTATTTTGAAATATGTCTTCCAATATCTAACGTCCGCTTTGCAAATTGGTAAGGAAATAATACTTAAGCAAACTGTGGATGGCTCTCATTACAACTTTATTGTAAGTAAAAGGCAAACTACTGTTCCTAGAATCCCCGCTTCAATATTCGGTGTCATTTTATGAAGCGTTGCTGTCGAGGTACACAAAACTCGATAGTCTTTTGTCAAGCGTGTATCACGCTGAACACAAAGAGATAAAACGTTGACCAAGTATCCAAAAAAGCTTACCAACGACAGTAGGTTCCAAATCAACGAAGACAGCCCTGGGTACGTGCTTGCCAGCACCAGTCTCGCTAAAGAAGGTGTTGAAGGAGTCGTCTCCGCCGCCCAGGGTCTTGTCCGAGGGCATCTGGCCATCGGGCTGGATGCCATGCTCGAGGCAGTACAGCTCCCAGCACGCGTTGCCGATCTGGACTCCGGCCTGGCCGATGTGGACTGAGATGCATTCCCTCTGTAGACAAAAGATGGGATTTTTTTAGATAAGATAACAAAGCTGTAATTTGAAGAATTATTTTATAAATGCATTTTTACGGCTTATTCGATAAAGTAGTAATGGCTATTGAAGTAAATCAGAGATAAGTATTCAAGTGTTAGTAATTCCTCATATATTTTTTAAAATAGATACTTTCTAGCTATACAAATATGGGGTGCAGACAAGGCATACACAAACATATAAATATTTTTGGTTCCTTTTCAATTCAAAATTACTTGTAGGCTTACAATATCATACAAAATTGATCGAGCTCCCTGTATTGCTTGCTCTATGCCTCATCAAAAATATTTTTACAAACTGATAGCTATAGTATCAACAATGGACACTCAATTACGTGCGTACAAGGGCTTTGCCATGTACAGTGTGGACTAAGGAGGTAATTATGTTTTTTTTTAAAAGGCTCCGCGTCATGGTGTATAGTATTTTTTACAAAGACCTCTTTTTTGCTTGACTTGGTAATTTATTTCGGGATGGTCCACGACAATAGTGACGTTGAAGCATAAATAAGGATTTTTGTGGGACCCGCTCTTTCTAAAAACCTATTAAAGAGAATTTCTGTAGATTTCCTGAATAAATGAAAGAATATTTGAACATCATGTTTGTTAAATAAATGAATCAAGTGAGCAATTCTATGCTTTTATTAACTCTTATATGCTAATTATTTAATATTACAAAGCTTCAAGCCAGCCACTTCCAATTAGGCAACACAATAGCCCAATGCGACATAAGAAATATAAAATTAGTTAGACTAATAAATAATCTAGTGTTACAATCACTTCAATTCATCCCTAGCATACAAAACCACTGCTTTTTATAATCAACACCGCGACGTAGTTCATGACCATTTTTTACTAAAAAAGAAAATTGGGCCAACAGCCGGTCATGGAGTCGTTAGGGATAAGATTTGTTGTTACAAACTTGTGTAATTGTGTAATTATTGTTCAAAACACGGAACTTCGTTGTGTACGCCAGATGACTGATTAATTTCCACTAAAGAAAATGTACAACAGATTATTTTGGCCCTTTTATGAAGTAAATAAAAAAAAGAAAATTAGAACTTCTTGACTTTCCAATAAGTATTTGTTTACACGGGTCGATGTAACGTAATATTCAAATTGAATGAGCGTTACTGTGTCTGTTAGTTTTATTTTAATCTTAAAATATCTACCTTAGCTTAAGGCGTTCATTTTTATTATGAAGATTTTAAAGTTAAATCGTCTGTATGTTTCTATTTAATTTAAATAAATTTGTTTTCATCGATATTACATTTTGAGACGTTTTCTTCAACATTTTCTGTAGCTAAACATGCCATACCTATCTATATCTAGCCACTAGCAAAATCCTAGAGACCTAAGTACTTAAATCCTACCTAGTACTCACGCTATTGTCTACAGTAAGCTAGCCAGACACGTGGAGTGTGAACAACGTCGGTCTAGACTCAAGTTAAGCCAGTCGTGCGTGAAGGGCGCATGCATGATTTCATGCCTAAATTGGACGTCTAAATGAGCTGTGATGAAGACACGAGTCACAAAGACTGGGCTCATCAGAGCGGGCTTCTGATACGTTTGTCATGCACGAGTTGCTACTCAGTGGCTTATTTATTTTAATGCACATTTATGTTAAAGTACATTAGTATAAATCTACTGAACATTACTAACTACATTGGTTTAAATTCTCTGATGTTTTAGTATGGAATTATTAAAATAATGTTGTGTGAATGCGTTTCTATAGATCGGTTTCTTTGGAGTGAATCTAGGAAATCTAGAGTCGATAAGAAAGTGATTGTTGCTTAATTCTGTTCTTTTTACTTATTCTAGGAATAGATTATTAGGGTTGGTTTCGTCTCCGCTATGGCAAAAGGTACGTATTCTTATTATGTCAGTGAACAAATGGTATATACGTTAAATATTCGTTATCAGGGGAAAAAACCAATGATATAAATATGAATGAACTTGTCTTGGATAGAGGTATGGAACATGTTAATACATTTTATTATTCCATTAATCACGCAACAAACTACATTTTAGTACAGAACTCCTAAAATTGTCGTGTATAAATGTCCGCGTACTCTATACCTATACCCAAAATTAATTTAAATCCCAAATAACGCAGACATGCGTGACTTTTTATGCCGCATCATTATTTATTACAAGAGGGTTCTATGATAGAAAAATTCCTTTGGTAACGAAAATATTCCCCTCCCTCTTTATGTATAGATATTTATGATTTTATAGGGGGAGGCCGCATTATATAAAAATCAAATTGTGATAGTTCAATTTTGCACGCAACGAATATCATTATGTAAGGCAGGACAACCTTGCTTTACAAGAGGCCTACATTGGGCGGATACATATAGGGTGAGGAAGAAGAAGTATAGGTACCTATCAGTATTTTGATTGAAAAAAAAATCTGAAAGATATTTCGTATTGGCTGTTGCTAAGAGAGTGATATAAGTATAATATATACAATTTCATTTTCATGACTGTTACATGGCGATTCAAAAGTTTAAATGAAGAATTTTGGACTAAAAGTGTATCTTTACAAACCACATTTGTTTTGTTTTTAATGACACATAATATTACAGTTTCAGTGAGTTCCGTGACTAGTGAAATAGGGAAGATGGATAGGGGATTATTACGACTTCGATGCACGCGTGATTGCTATCAGGAACGAACTATTTACGTACATGAAAACTTGAATGGCTATTTTATAGGTTGCTGAAAATTGTGGGTTTTTCAATTCAATATTAATCAATATGTATTGTTGATTATTTTACAATACATTAAACATTGTAATTGAAAGCATATATTTCTGAATGTGGCATATATTCATTTACAGCTAACGCACTTGAAAATTGATTATTTAACTATTTTGATTAGTCACAAAAAAACAGAAAATATTGTTTTTTAGAAGACTATTAATGACCTACTAAGATATAGGTATTACAGAGTTTACTTTTCTACATCTGCATATCGTGGACTAAATTAACTTTTGTTGACCTGTACCTATCAGCTGAATAATGGTAAGGCTCGTTTCAATAGAAGCTTGTTATAAAATATGATTGGATGTTTCTGTGTAATTTATACCTGATAGGAACGAGATGATTCTGCGTAACATAGCGGGCGTGGATAATCAACAGATTACATCTATTATGTGAAGAAATTGTTTCTCTATTGATGTCGACGGGAAAAATATTTTTATGACTAATCTCATTTGTTAGTAAAGCAACATCGTGGGAATTCATAATATCAACAGAGACAGTCGGACAAACTTTTTGAACAAGTATGAAATTAATAATAATTTACAAGGGATTAAAGTTAGCCATGGTTTAGTGATAACATCGCTATGACCAATATTATTGTTATATTGTAGAATTTGCAGAACCAATATTTTTCCCCTAGTGGGGTGTAAGAGTAATATTAAGTAGGTACAATGGGGAATTTACCCTTTAATTTGACACAATCATGAAGTACGCAAACATGACCCATCTGACAAATTTGCTTACCATATCAACTATGTAAGTATGCATTGTAAATACAATTTTGTATAAAATGAGGAACATGATCACTCAGTGACCGAGGTCATTAAATAGGGAAAAAAAAAAATATCTGACTGAATATTTCTTCAAAACTAAAAAGACAGCTGAGCCAAGTGAGGCAAGTAACAAACAAGCGTGTATTCCACTACCGAGCAAACTGCTACAATAATGTACAAGCCACGGTGCAGGAGACTGGCGTCCTGCCAACGCTCACAACCTACCCGCCAGCCGCAATGCTGCAGTTGTGGGTTACTACTCGCTTGTAAAGCGGATTTTGTTGAAAATGAAAGGTACAGATTGATTGATAAGTACGTATAACAATATGGCTTTGAAATAATTATGTGTAGCTGAAGAAAATATTGGTTTAAAATGAAAATATAGCGTATAATACTTGGAGTCACTTCATCATCATTATCACTTGCAGTCCACTGCTGGACATAGTGGGGTCATTAAAGTTGTAATTCTCAACTATTGCCAGAATAATGCAAGTACTAAGCCAAGAAGAAAACCGCTAGCCCATTAATTTCCTGTTGATTCATCAGTTTAAACAGTTCGCTAAAAGACTAAGTGCCTGTGCCGTAAAACTGTCTCCGATATAAAAGTTAATCGCGCCACGGTCCAAAGCATTGGGACAATGAGCGGCTTGGCCCGGCTGCTTATTATCTACGGATCCGTAACGTCCAATGATCCGATTGTTAAATTGCTTGTTTTCTTATGTCTGCCACTTCAATTATTTGCGTATGGCAATTGGAAGAGGAAGTGAAATTATAACGCCATTACGGATCGAAATAGGAACAGAAGTTTTGTTTAAGCCCTTTGGAACAGGTTCTGTAAGTTTGTAGATCAATATTCCATGTTTCGATTGTTGATTCATAACTACATTGTTGGCTAAATAGTGTGTTGGCCTATTAGAAGGGCTGATTAACTACAAATATCCCCCAAAAAAGATTATTTTATTGTCAATTAAAAACATAAATAGCCAAGAAAATCATGCTATATGGAGTATGTAATATCTTTTCCATACTCATCACATGTTTTTGCGCTAGCAACACTAAACCAAACTCATTTAGAGTTTATTTTGCAAAAAGGCGAATAAAACCTCCTTGTAGCAATTTGTAGTCCATTAAAATCCCACAATTACCTACACGAAGCTCAATGCCCCCATAACGACACGTACGGCACCCTCCGTTCAGTTGATTGATGACTTTACATTTGCTGAAACCGTACCATACAGTGTCTGAAACTACGACAGCACAAACTGTATTACTTGACATTAACATTAACTAGGATTTGTAAGCAAATGTGCTGTGTTAATGACGTTTAAATGACTTGTGCTTAATGCGAATGTCAGACATTTTGAGGTAGAACAAAACGCAATTGTAAGTTTTGTTATTAATCATGCCTTTTAGCCACATTTTGTTTGCAGCATTTTTAAATTTTAGTAAGAATGACGAAAAGGTAGGTTGTTCGCACAGATTACTTAGTACGTTCGCCTGTAAGCGTGACGCACAACCATAAAGAGCACTTAGCACCATCATTCAAAACTTTTGATAACTAAGCACTGAATGGCACTTATATACGCTCCTCACCCCGATATATAATCACTGGTTACAATGTCCTTATAACGGGAATCCAACAGGAAGAAAAAGCGGTATCTTGTAAAGTATAGATGGTCCCTTGCATATGAAAGGCTGCCATCCCAGAAACACAAAATACATTTACATTTTTACTTATACAATAACTATGGATAAACAAAACGTTAACAGAAACTAAAATATACTTGTTGAAAACCACAAAAGACAAATTAAAATTATGTTTAACCAAAACCCTCGGAATATTTTGGCACTGAAATACTTATGAAACTGAAACGCTTAAGTGAATTAATAACAGAAATATCCACAACATTGTAAACATTAGAATTGCTAATGAAACGCCGTCTTATTGGTATTTCGAGAGCGTAATAAGGGAATTCACTTGAATATGTAATGCACGAATGATACAGCTTTGCTTTATTTATGCTATAACTCAGTTTATTAATAAACTCGTACATTTTACGAGGTTTTCAGCCGCTGCACCCCGGGTTCGATTACATTTAGAAGTGTGGTTAACAGTTATACAAGATATTTTGGTAGGCCATTTTGTGGTTTTACTTGAGTATCACCTTATAATTGTAACTGTTGGTTTGGTAACGCATGCATTGTTAGCAAACACCATATCCAGTAAGAACTAATAGCAAAATACTTATTTCGGCTCGAATTTTACAATTATCGGGCGCAGGCTAAGCCGGGCGTTGCTGAAATTACTTTATGACTGCTTAAATTTGTCCAATCACTGACAAAAAATATGGAAAATTTTAAATTGTGGATTGGCCTACCTGAACACAAAAACTAGGGCTTTAAGGGTCACACGGGTAAAGTCACAAGCACTGTGCCTTTATGCTGTAAAAGCAGTCACGTGTACATAATTAAGTTTAACTCTCCTACCAGATATTAGATCCAGGCACTAAAATATTGCCATGAAACTAATCACAACTTTTTCAATATTGCCATCGATAAAAAGGTTACAAAAGGTTTCAACCACGCCATGTTTTAGTACTTAATTTAATTTCCTACAGGAACTCTTCAGTCCGGAGTATTGACGGATGGGAGAGGAAACCACGCATGTGCAGGCGGAAGGTTTTAGGGCGTCCGTCGGAAGCACTAGGGCTTGATTACAGCTATTTCAATGCCTGTGTTTTGTAATTAGGGGCTTTCTATCGTAGGGGAGTTTGCTGGCAAGTACTGCTTTTGAAAAACAAACGAGGGCTGGTTAAAATATTAGTATTCTTCCCGGTTATCTATGTTAGGGTAAGGGATATTAAAAAGCTGTCATTTTGTTTAAAATGATTCTAAAATTACAATTGGGTATTTGACTCATTTTTTTTATTGTATTCATCAAAAAGTATCCATATCCAAAATCTAACAAACACAAGAATTTTGTAAATTCATTCAAAATTTAAAAAGTTAGAAACGTTTTTAATTTTGTAGTGGGGGTAAAAGAAAAGGGATGCAAAACAAAATTAGTGACGTCACTATTCTTAATATGCATTATTGTGTGCGGGTGTGAAAGAGACGGTAAGATGTCCCCACTACGTCCCCACTCTTTCATTTAAAATACTAATATTTGCCTCATGTTCCAAGCTACTTTATCACTGTTTTCACAAAAATGTTTTATTTTCATGGCACTACTGTTTGTTTGCAAAATAATACAAAAATTCGATGATAGTCAAATACCCAATTGTTTCTTTTAGTTAAAGGCCAGTTCCCAAGTTGAAGGCAATTTTCAACTTGACCCATCGACGTAATTGTATCATTAAGAAACACAAATTACCTGTAATCTTTAGTAAAATAATTTCGGGGTCAATTTTGTAAATATAATTGCCCTACTTTAAAAGCGATTAAAACCTTGCATGATTGTTCTTGCGTATACTATTAAATACGTGTTCGTACGAGGAAACAATTTGCATTAATTACATACATCATTTATAAAATAAAAATTATGTATTTTGAATTGTAAAATACGATCAAATTAAGCTGGCAACACAGCCATAGATACCTTTTTTCATCGACACAAAGGCACTGATTATAAACAGCTTATTTAGAAACAAACGAAGCAGCCCTTGGCATTACTCACAAGTTCACAACTCAAGCAACAATCTGAATCTATGATTACACGTAATAGAGCCGAGTGAGGTCAACGCACCGGCCAACACTAATTTCCTCCGGCGGCAACGAAAAAAGTCAAAATAAAAAATAGTAAAAATGAAAGACACATGCATTGTTCGGTGGAGTCATGGTCGACGCGGGTCTGATTATTATTTGACGAATCGCTCCACGGGAGACGGCTACTGGTATATTTTATTATGACAAAAACGATTGGATTGATTATGAATTTTATATATTTACATACAGCTTCTCACGATCAAAGTATTTTAATAGCTGTTATAATTCTTTTGAGAAAAGATGTTTGATTTTTTAGATATGACAACACACACAAAATATTAAAAATACCATAGGCACTCTACAAACGAAGAAAGACTAACCCTTAACTAACATCCTTGATATAATAAGCTTAAATTGCTTTATAAATATCGTATGACAGGAGGGCTCGAGGGTTGGTGACGTCAGCTGACACTCCTCGCGAGTGACTCATAGCTTTCAGCTTTGTTTGAACTGAGGATCGGGTTACTGACTTTCTGGATAAAGTGTTTGTGGTGGATTAGATTCTATGCTTATAGGACAAATCATTACGGACGTTAGTCTACGTTATTACAAAGTAAAATAGCCGTAATAACATATTTAATAAAACACGAAAAGCCTGTATCTGGAACAAAACCGCAGCCGCATGCCAAGTGAAATGCACTCCACGTCAAAATATGCCCCACAGAATTCCACAAAGTAACATTTATCCAGAAACATTTACTGGAGCAGCTGCTGTGATTCACGGTTCGCGGAAACTTATGCCGCGTGCACTCAAAATGGCACTCATACAAGATCCCATTTTGTACAGTCGTTTAATATTAATTTGAATGCTCTGAGACCGCTGTGTCATCGGAAAACAATATGGCGGAATTAATGTGGCCATGTTTAAAAATACTTAGAACTGATTCGGTAAAAAGTTCTTACAACGTTGATGGATAAAAATGCTATTGATAAATAATGGGGCTCCATCTTGTTGCCTTGGCTTGGTACTCCTTTTTTGTAATAAGATGACGTATTTAAGTCACATTGCGATGTGTAAATTACTGTATCTTAAAAAATTATAATGTTTATGTAAATTGGAACCCTTAATAGTTTAAACTTCATCTTTCATATTTGACTGTTATAAATTAGTTTTTCGGTAAACAATGTCACATAGCTATCAATCCTTCAAGTAACTGATTAAGCCTAAAAGTCCACCTAAATTGATATATCTGTTATGTTTAGACATAGTTATAAGATAACTAAAGTATAGAAATCAAGTGACAAACGTTTGCTAACCACAAGACGTAATGCTGCGTGACCACAACTGCTTGCAGATTCTAGTTCACTTGTACGTATGATTTGTATCTCAAACAACAAAACTGATATAAATTGTTGCATTCCATCTTTATTATTATACAACTACAGAATATGTACCCACTTGTGACATTGAATTAATATACACCCAAAATACACCCAACAGTCACATACATAGTCCTGACCCCATACTAAGATCGAGTCTTGTGTTGTGGGTATCAGGAACTACGAGAGACTTTTCGGTCTCACAAACACCCAGACCCGAAACAAATACTTGTGGTTCACACAAACATTTGTCTCGGTGCGGGGATCGAACCCGCGGCCTCTCGTTTCACAGCCGGCGTCTAACCAACTGCGCCACGGAGGCTGTCATTTCATATCACAAAGTGGTGTGAATTGTGTTAGGCATTTTCTATTAAATGAAATAAAGGTGTTGTTTACAAAAATCAAGACTTACTTACTTATATTTTTAAGGTTTATGTAATGTTTCTAAATAAGGCAATTTAGATTTTTTAAAAATCTTTATAGCTACTAAAAATACCAGATTTGATTACCAGCAATAATCCCACTGCAACATCATCAACTGAACTATCTGGTCATAAAAATGGTCGTAGCCTATAGGCATGCATGCTGCTATAAAAATACTATAAACTATCTACAGACCTATCATCTTATTTAAATAGAAACTATACCTACTAATTAATTAATTAAACACGCCATTCCGTGCGTGGCAACACGAGAGTTCATACATTAACACATTTAGCCACATCGCCATGGGGTTTGGTCACGCGCGCCACACCTCACCGTCAAAATTAATGAATTTCAATGGGTTCCACTAATTTTAGGTAGTTTTGAAGCTTACTCTACATACATACATAAACTCATACGTTTTTCCCAGACGGGGTAGGCAGAGGTGCTACTAGGACACCCACGTTTTCCTTGTGTGTTCCGTAATCCGTTCCACGATGTGATAGGGGGCGAGCCTATCGCCATATCGGGCACAAATTCCTGATCCGGGCTGGTAATGAATAGAGAAATCCAATATCCTAATGCATGGTAGATAGAAGGAATATTCACAACATCCAACTAATTTTCAAGTTTTCACTCGGCTGAACTCCCGATCTTGGCAAAAATCACAATACAATGTAATCATGTAATATTATTCAGAGAACGATGTAATTTATCCATTATTAGATAATGGTAGAGAAGCATGCGTCTACCCACGCGGTTCACGTGCTTATTATGCATTTTTTACCTCGTAATGAAGAGAAAAACAACGTAATTGTCGGCACATGCATTAGTCAGACATGCAGACTAAATGAGACCAAAATTATTCGACATTTGCAATTGTCGTAGCATTGATATCACTACAATATGGATATAATCTAAAGTATCTTTTTGTATGGGAACAATATATTTGGTTAGGGTCTGGGTGTTTGTGAGACTGAAAAGTCTCTCGTAGTTCCTGATATCCACGACACAAGACTCGATCTTAGTGTGGGGTCAGGATTATGTATGTGACTATTGGGTGTATTTATTTATTATTATTTATTTATTTATATAATTTATTGGATCATTAGATTTGTGTAATCGACGAAATATAATGTTTGTAGCAAGTTGATGCTTTACGTGGACGGCACCGTATTTACTACCAAAATATGCAGTGTGGTCACTTTTCCGATTTGGTGTAAATAAATAAAGATCAGCTGTTCCGTATGGGTGCTATTTCGGTACTCTTATTGACTGATTATACTAATTGAAACAAAAAAAACTAGGCGACGAGAGAAGCACCGTTACAAAAGATAACGATATATTTCTATTCTGAAAGTCCCTAAACTTCGCCTCGCAACGTTGAACAGTCGTATGCGTTACAAATTACACATCATTTTCATGATTGATGTTACAAATATTAAATTAAAAAGAAAATCCAATACTCCAGGCAATTATGGGCACTCGCAGTGGGCTGCAATTACTGGTAAAAGTTAGAAAGCATGCTCGCATCGATCCCAATAGAATTACTCATTATTGATACATACATTAATTTAAATTTTTCCATTGTTTCTATTACTAAATGTATATCAATTTATTCGTTTGTAAATTAATTTTCTTTTTATCGAGCAATTTTCGGTGTTAGGGACCGCTTTTGGGCTGAGTCCTTCTTTTTTCGACCATTGGCTCTAATACTTCATTGACGACATCAAGGTAGCGCTTTTATAGTCGACCTTAGGCCTTTAATGATGTTAGGCCTAGACATAATATGTTGTCAACGTAGCTACTTCCGTGTGTTTTAGGCACCTAACAACGATCTCAAGCAATATTACGAGATTTTATTCACTGTATCGCGGACTGTGAAGAGCGGACCCATTAAAAAAAAATCAAAATTTTGAAATAATTATGTCAAATTTGTAGTGTGTAATCACTGGTCGAATGAAAGTAGTTAAAAGGCTTCTCGTTCGAAAAAAATTGATACTGTACTAACAACAACTACAAAATCAACGGCTTTTTAATCGCTTTTTTGATAAATTCGTGTGCATCGTGCCAGCATGGTTGTACACTTGCGTTTGGTACTAGTACCGTTGTCGCGCCGTTATGTTCGTGATCAACTAAATTATTACTTTATTACTAAATTAGCTTTTGTTCGAACACTTTTTGTGGCAGCTTCATGCGTATGTGCCAAAATTATATGTCTAGAAAATATTCTACATCAATTCAAGATCAACTTCTTAACTCATGAAGATCTGTAGGCTAAAAGAAATTTAAAGAAGCATTGCTTGTTTCTTATTTATACCTTCTGATAGGGACATCTGGCAGAGTTCAACTTTGTATTCCGTTCAAAGGGCTCAGAAAAGTCATATGATAGTTCCTAAGCTTCTCTTCCTTACATATCTCATCTTCAAGGGTCAGCAAAACATCAGTGTTGTAGGTTTTTGGACCACTTTGATATGAGCTCTTGTATCTTTTAAACTGATACAACGAATGTCTACAGTGCACCTCAGTGTCTATGCAGTACAGTCTAGAAAGAGTACGTAAAGGCAGATTATTTCTACACCTGGTTACGTCTATACACAAGCTAAACTCGGAACGCGACACTCGCTTAAGTTCCTACCGCGCATTTTCTACCATTTTGTATTCGCCATTCAAGCGTTCACAAATATCTTCGTAACTTCTCACATATAAAAAAGATATTCTATGAATTCCCGCGACAAAGTTACGTGTGATGTTAATTGGAGCCTGACAGTCACGGTGGCGCGCGTCGCCGCAGGAGATCGATTACCGCCACCGAAGTCCCAACTACAAGATTACTGTTGCATGTATTATTCTTGTAATGCAATTGAATAATCGGCTTGTGTGACGGTTGTTATCAGGTGCTGTTTCAAATTCAATTCCGGTAACAAATAGGAAACTAAAAAATAAGCAGTCAAAAATTGACCCACGCATCGAATGATCATGGGAGTCATGAATTGAGAGATCGATGTAGACTACCGTAACAATTTGACAGCCTCCGTGGCGCAGTTGGTTTGACGCCGCCTGTGAAACGAGAGGCCGCGGGTTCGATCCCCGCACCGAAACAAATATTTGTGTGATCCACAGGTATTTGTTTCGGGTCTGGGTGTTTGTGAGACCGAAAAGTCTCTCGTAGATTCTGATACCCACGACACAAGGCTCGATCTTAGTGTGGGGTCAGGACTATGTATGTGACTGTTGGGTGTATTTATTTATTTTATTTATTTATTTTATTTATTTATTAATTTGTATAATATACTATATTTGTTGGGATTAATGTTTCTGGCTACGCCGATCGGGAATGCTAACCCAGTAATTGAATGCTTAAAAAATATAGTCACCATGTATTGTATAAGTACAAAACCGTATTATTTTAGAACTATTTTAATATAACATTAAATTAAATATTAAAAAATAGTACTTAACTTATTTCAATAAATAAAAATATCACACAATAATTTCATACACTGCGAGTTCAACACAATTATCCAAAAATCGAATATCGAATGTGAAGCCAGAAGAGCCTTAAAGCGCCTCATATTATTGTATCGCCACTTGTCAGCAATTTCCTATACAATGCATTTTCACACGCCTAACGCTAAAGCTATTTAATCTTAGAAATTGAATCACAATGGAATCACTTAATCCATTACGTCATTAAAGCTCTTAAGGGTAATTTACATATTAAGGCGAAATTTTATGCATTTTGAGGTTGCTTTTAAATGAATGTACTTTAAGAAAAAAGTAGATTATATTTCTACTGCATGTGACTTTTCTTTTTAAGCCAAAATTATAATGTTTAGGTTCAGTGGAAGTAGATATTGTTTAACTGGTGGTTTTCAGTGTCATACATATGCGGAAATATTATTTATCTGCTAGCGTACCGTTTCCATGCATGTCTTCAATATAATTTTTATTACAGTAGAACAAAAAATAATCTTAGGTAATGAAATGAAATTCGTTTATTGGTCACGTAGGCAATTAAATAGGTCTTATGACAAGTCAATACACTAACCAAATATAATTCCTCGTACAAGACGAACACAATCTACCCAAAAATGAATCAATCGCACACCTAAAATAAACCGGACGTTTCAGTAAATACCAATCAAGAGAAATAACCACGACATATAGATTTTTCCGTACCGTCCTGGCTTCACGAGCACGCCACACTTCGCACGGGAAAGCTTGCAAGCTTATACATTATTTATTTATCTGCACTAACTATTTGCACGTGCGATTTATTCAAATCGGTATCACGACACTGTCTGTTCGTTGGATAGTGTGAGATATGGATCTGTAAGGGTTTATACATTGGATCACAATTTAAAGGGATTAATTCTGCCTGATTGACACAGTTAGGAATGATTTTGATGAAGATTCTAGAGCGATCAAAGCTATTGGTAAAGTCAATTACATAAACCTGAAGAGATCTGTCTGTTATAGACTTCAGATGACCAAAAAGTTATTGTAGATTTTCAGGTTCCATCATATTATTTTCCTACAACGTAACAGCTGTTTATTAACATTACTAAGTAGAATAAAACTATGATTTCATTTGAGTTATATTTCGGCAATCTATTACGATCGGAACTAGCAAGTCATATCCTATAAAAATACTTTATATAGTAGTTACTACCCATTACTATTTTCTTTATAAAAGTAACATTACACCTCATACTATTCAATAAATTTCTCATTAACGTATCAGAAGCCTCGACGAACGAATACGACACGCTATATTCAGTATAAATTCTATTATTCTAAACGCTGCATTGTTTTTCCTGGAACTAGGAGAACAGAAAGACAACAGTATTGCTACGATACACTGAATTCAGCTCTATTTCCTTGTTTGTGTAACTAGTGCATGTAATTAAACCTTAGTTTATCGGATGTATGTATACTAATCACATATATTTCCTATGTTGTCATGTCCCTGTAGTATTAATTATTTGTTATTAATCTATACCCGATAGGAAACCACAATGTCAACGCCTTAGCACAGGATTGCGAACAAAAATGTATATAGTAAATTAATTTTCATAGGCATTGAACGTTCAGGAACCCTTTCATAAACTTCAAATAGAATAAAGAGGCCATTATGCCATAATTCAACCCACCGGTATAAATAAGCTTTCAATATTAACCTTCAAAAAAGATTGCAGAAAAAAGGTAATAACTTGCTTCTATTCTGTGTGTATCTTGTACGTATCACACACACGTGCGTCAGTGTGTAGTGTCTACTCTAAACAATATAAATACTAGGTGAAGTTCAGTCCTTGTAATTACCTATATATATTCCGAGACGACTCAATATTCAATCTACATACAATATGATGTGTCAGAACTCAGACTGAATGTCCTGCCAACAAGTTGCCATTACTAATGAGATCAACTCATGTCGCCAGTATCATTTCTATAGGATATCGACGCGAGGAAATCTCTCCGTTTACTGAATGTTAAATGTGTGTCTTTTACTAGAAAATAGTGATTCACTGACGCTATTTTAAGACTAGTTCTATTTTGAGACAAGGTGTCTCTAATTGCTTATTGAGCGCATTAATGAAGTTCGCTTGTAAAGGCACAAATTTGAGCTAACAAATAGCTCATTTAAATATACTTAAATAAATTTAAAATAAACAGAACTAAAGGACAAAACACGATTAAAATTATATTTAGATACTTAATTGTTGTGAACATTGAATTTAAACCCCTTGATTATTTTATCCTTGAATTTGGGGAAAAACTCGTTTAACAAAATACAGTCTCAATAGACAAATAGAACTAATCCATCAGCCTTTTAAATCAAAAACTTTTTGGATCGCCTATCTAAAACCAGTTAAACTCGGCTAAAAGTTATTTTTTCGTGACTGGGTGAAATTCTTACAACTTTTTCAGCCGTTCAATTTAATTTATACATGGAAGGAATGTTCGTGACTTATATTTTTGATAATTTATTTACCTACATTGACATGCGATGCGGCTTTGGCTTCGTATTCCAATCCATTTTAGTCGAGGAAACCACAGCCGAGTATACGTATAGAAGTTTGAGCCTTAGTTAATTACGATTCGATGTAATTTCACGGACTTTTGGATCTAATTAGATCAGAATTAAAATTTATTCCTTATGTCTAAGCCTCAACATACCGGGACACAACTTGACGACGGATCCGAAAAGTCCAGGTTGTCTACAACCATGAAAATGAATTGAAATCAAAATAATTTATTATATCCATTAAAATGTTAAATATTATTTAGATTCAGTCATTTTTTAATCTACCACCCGGTTCGGAAAGCGGTTTTCACTAGAGAAGAACGGGTAAAAAACTCTAGAGTTAAAACTCTAGTCTCTACTCTCGTGGAAAATATGGGACACAATAGTATATATGCAATAAAGGAAATTGAGCAAGAAGCAAGACCATGGTACCGGTATGGTTGCGGAATAACGCAAGGTAGAACTAACTATCAAAAGAAGTTTATAGTACCAACGACTATATAGAATAGTCATTATGTGACTTAAAGCTGAAAATTCCAATTACAACCAAGCTTGGAGACGAACACTTGAAAATAATAAGAAGGTATTTATATTATGCGAACTTAGGTATGCCTCCATTTGGGAGCAAAACTTTAGTGCATAGACTGAAATGACTCTACATTCAACATTATTGGACCAGGATTGCCCGCAACCGTACGATGACCTATTTCGGTTCGCTGATTGCATTTTCGTACAGGCAATTCTAGTGCCAACTTGGATTTACCTAGAGCCCATATTAGCATTAAAAGTACCTACTGCAGTTTGACAATTTGCATGGAATATATTATATGCACTAATTATTTCTTTATTTGTGTTGTAGTTATGCGTACCTACAACATGACTACTAAAATTTTTTTTTATGTGGAATCTGAAATATAAAACCTTGCAAAATTTGCTGAAAAATGTAATTAGACTGAAATTTGAATAACCTATTGGACTTATATTACATTAATATCGATGGTAAGCTTTGTAAATCATTTCATTAAAATAAGCGTTTATAAACTTATTTTGATGTGTATTGATGGTAAATTATAAAATAAATGATAATTCTCTGAAGATCCGAGACAAACCATCCACCAAATTCGGACACGGCTATCAAAACACAAAATACCGTACATAAGTATTGTTTATTATTCCGTCCAAACCAGCGTAACCAACAAGATATCGTTATACTTGTAACATTTAATGCTGCAAAAAATGTATTTAAAGCTATTTCGACTGCTTAGTCATCATTCAGGTTCTACAGTAAAGACGTACTGCTGTTTGTAGTTAGAGAAGATATTATATCTACTAACTTGGATTTCAAGATCTCAAAACACAAGATTTTTTTCAATAGATCTGGAAAACTAAATACAGGACTCTACTTAAAATTATTTACTCTACCACACGGACTTAATTGAAATGAAATGAAAATGAAATGAAAATAATTTATTGAATCCATTAAAATGTTCAACATTGTTTAGATTCAGTCATTTTTTGAACTACCACCCGGTTCGGAAAGCGGTTTTCACTAGAGAAGAACGGGCAAGAAACTCTAGTGTTGCTCTTTTCAAAACCAGTTTACAATGTATGATTATTACAAAAATTACAAGTTGGTTTAAATCAGAGCAGTTCATTAATAACTTGTTATGATTTGCAAGTAGGATATAGTTGAATACGAATAAGTTTACTTTATATTTAATATGGCTGAGAGAAACGAAACGAAGTAACCCATAACGAAGAATCAGTATACTCTGTTTTGTCAACGCAATAAATAATTATAAAAGCGTTAAGTAATCTATTTATCAATTACAAAGTAAGCAAATCGGACAGACCAGTCCACACAAGCAGCACCCGTTCACGAGTATGACGCATGTGCCAGCCATCGGCCTCCTCAACCATGCTACAGGGAAGTGACCGACCCGGCACACGACGCCACCGCAAGCACAGACTTTTAAGCGAGCATGACTTATCCAATCGCTTACAAAGCAAAACAGAATAGTTTAAGTTACTTAATATAAATGAAATTATACAGAGCACACTAATACCTCCGCTCCAAGATACTATATATTTAATTAATTTTATACTATACTATTCCCAAGCCTTATTATCATCTAGATATTCTGAAATTTTATAATAAGCTTTATTGCATAATTTTTGCTTGATAGTAGCTTTGAATTTTTCAATACTTAAGGCTTTAATATGAGTGGGAACTTTGTTATAAAAGTGTATACAGTAACCCTTAAAAGACTTGCTGATCCTGTGGAGTCTGGTCTTATGAGTAGCTAAATTGTTCTTATTTCTAGTATTTTTATTGTGAATATCGCTAATCTTTCGAAAGTTTTCTTTATTTTTATGGACATACATTAAATTTTCAAAAATATATTGTGATGCCACTGTCATTATATTTATTTCTTTAAATTTTTCTCTAAGAGAATATCTGGACCCTAGCGAATAAATTGATGAAAGAGAACAAAGATGGTATTAATGTCAGCAGCACCACCCCACAGTAAAATTCCATAACTCATCAGACTATGAAAGTAGGCAAAATATACCAATCGAGCTGTATCAATATCAGTCAATTGACGTATCTTACCCACCGCGTAGACTGCGGCGCTCAGCTTTTTAGCTAAAGCGACTATATGAGGACCCCATTGGAGTTTGGGATCTAATGTGATTCCCAAGAACTTAGTTGTATCCACAAGGCTCAACTCATCCCCATTCAAAAGAATGTTAGCGTTAACTTTTTTGACATTAGGAGTCACAAACCGTACACATTTAGTTTTCTGACTATTTAGTAACAAGTTGTTAACGCTAAACCAATGTACGATTTTTGTGAGGGTGTGGTTTACATCGTCAATAATGGGTTGATGTCGATTCAGTTTAAATAATAAAGAAGTATCATCTGCAAACAACACGACCTCACAGTTGTCCCTTATAAAAAAAGGTAAGTCATTAATGTAGATTAAAAAGAGGAAGGGTCCAAGAATCGAGCCCTGCGGAACTCCCATAGTAACAACAGACCCAGGAGATCTTTTTCCGTTGACATCTACACTTTGGACCCTATTACTTAAATACGACTTGCATAAATCAAGCGCAACGCCATTTACACCGTAGTGGCTTAATTTCCTGATAAGAATTTCATGGTGAACACAATCAAATGCTTTGGATAAATCACAGAACACACCTAAAGCGTCCTGTGAATTCTCCCAAGCATCAAATATGTTATGTATAAGCTCCACACCAGCATCAGTAGTGGAGCGACCCCGAGTGAAACCAAATTGTTTACCATGAAGTATTTTATTTTTTGAAAAATAAATTTGAATTTGATGAAGCATCAGTTTTTCAAAAATTTTGCTTAATGAAGGTAGTACTGAGATAGGTCTATAGTTGGAGGGGTCATCTGTACTACCAGATTTAAAAAGAGGTATAATTTTACTTAACTTCATTTTATCAGGAAAAACCACTTTAACGGTGAAGGAAAACATCGTGAGGAAACCTGCATATACCGTAGCGATTTTAAAGAATTTCTACGGTTTGTAGACTGCCTCAGTGGCGTAGTTGTATTACGGTACGGTTGCAAAGCTGAGGTCTCGGGTTCGAGCCTCGGGTCGGGCAAAGTATAATGGATTTTTCTATTCAATATCAGTCCGGAGTCAGGAATTTGTGCCCGATATGGCGATATGCTCGCCCCCTTTCACATCGTGGGCCGGAACATACAAGGCGAAATGTGGGTGTCCTGGTGGTGCCTCTGCCTACCTCTTCGGGGATAAAGGCGTGAGTTTATGTATGTATGTATGTATTGTTTTTCGTAATAGCATTTTTAGAACACTAGCATATTGTGGGCTTAAAAACATATGTATTATCTTGTCATTGTTGAACATAAAAATAATATGAATCAATACAAACAATTAATAGCTGTTTCTACGCCTGGTTCATAATTTAGTTGGTCGATTAGTACCTAAGTCCCATCACTATATTTTAGGCATAACATAATGAAGTTTATATTGATGTATGTACATTTATTATGTACTCTAATTGTTTTTCTGACCTTTACCAAATGTCCTTACGAAGGTAGAAGTCAAAATATTTTTGTAACTAGTATTTTATTCATCAAACATTAATAATACCATCATAAATAATCAATGTATAATAACTAGAATATAAATAGAAGTACAAAATATAAAAAAAATATTATAGAATATAATAAATAGAAGTAATATTAATTACGGATCGATAAAACTTAAAAACATTAGAGGAACAAAGAATACTTAGTTTTTGAGCTATAGCCTAGTAATTCAGGCTAAGGGTGACACAGACAATAAAACGCTTATATCCGCGAGGCTTAAAATAATGAATCAACCCCTTTCGCTGGACCCTAGTGCATGGTGAGGGGAATAGGGGTAAAAAGAGAGCAAAATCAAATAAAAAAACTTTGAACCGTATATAATAAAAATTGTAGGTCATCGAAACCGTAAAACTTAAAAGGATTTTGTAAAATTAAGGGATCAAAACAATTGATGTTTTTATTTTGTATCAACCTTTTTAAGTTTAAAACAATCCTATTTTAAGCTAATAAATTTATTAATAAATGCCTAATGTTTGATTCCACCGAAGTATAAAAATAACATAGAAAATAGTCGCAAAAAATTCACGTAGCTTTCCAGCAATTTTGAAGGACAGCTGTTATTATCGGGGTTTAAAGAAATATTAGACTACTAGATATTTAATAATTTATATACCTTCAGCTTAAAAATAAAAAATAATATATAATCACTTCACAATCCGAACTTACATTGTTTTTTGTTTGTATCGACATACTAATTGAAACTTACTATAAAAACTTTTTTAAACAAAAAGACTCGGCCTGGATAAAAAAATATTGAAATTTAAACTGAATTCCAAATATTAAAAAACAAATCAACTTACCATTTTGCTGTAAGTTTTTTGAAGCAGTCAGGAGCGAGAGGCTTGGACGTCCGCTATGCAACGCACCGGGCCGAACTGTGCCCTCAGTTGCCTTACTGCCGGTTTTATACACTGCCAGAATTGCGCACGCCCTATTCTGATAGCTGGCTGGTGAGATAGATTCGATATTGAACTTTAGGCATATTTCCTGAATTGGTTTGCATTACCTCTGGTTTGTATTGTTGTTAATTTATCATAATTATCCCCTTTAACTACATGAAGAGCACTGGTGTACGTACGCCTTCACAAAGGATGTTCAATGCGAACTTTTGGAAGCTTCCAAAGACCAACGACATATTGATGCCTTCCTTTTTACGATTGAGATTGATCTGACCAAATCGGCGCGGATGTTGATAATTGTATTCTCATCGGTATTATGTACAAGTTGTATTTTTTTATCTAGGTACCTACCGTAGAACTAAATTGCCACATTGGCTTAGTTGAAACGTGCATAGTGTGGGGGTTGCTTACAATGAGCTCTTAAACATTCTAAAAAATGCAATTCGTCATTACGCATCGCATGAGTTTTTATGTACTAATTAAATGTTTGCGCCTTCAAAATTTTTGTATCAGGTTTATATTTGGATTGCGCAAATATGACCATGTTTCTGAATATCGTATTAAGCTCAAGTGGCTTCCCATACGCCGTCGCCGGAATGTTCACATCCTGTCTCTTCTCTACAGTGTTCTGTTTAATCCCTCAGCTCCGCGCTACCTTCAGGAACGTTTTAGTTTCCTACATACTGCCAATTCACATTCTCTTAGGTCATCAGAGAATCTGAAATTGCAGTTTCCAGCACACAGAACGTCGTTTTATGACCGTTCATTTACCGTTGAGGCAGTCCGGCTGTGGAACGCTTTGCCTCTCACAATTAAGCGTTCGTCTTCGCTGGAGACATTCAAACTGAAGGTGACAGCTCTCTATCTTTCGCAATAGTTTTCTCAATTTTATGTATAATATTAGTATGTATATATGTATGTTTATGTATTATATTATATGTAAGTTTATTATACTTTTATTTATTCGTTTTTATCGGTATTTATCTATGTAATGTGCATGTATGTTTATTGTAGATAATAAGCACCGCCAGCAACAATTCAATGTTTCCTCTGCTACCCGGTTGTCTGGAAGAGATCGCTTAAAGCGATAAGACCGTCGATTATGTCACCATTTTTTTTTTGTCTGTTTTATCCTTTTCGTTTTGTTTATTTTGTAATATGATTTTGTGGTGGTATAATAAAGTGTTAATTATTATTATTATTATATATGTATTTTAAGTTTAATACAGTCTCCTAAATTTAGGGTAGAACACTGAATTACCGAGCTTTTGGCCAAAGTACTTCAGTGATATTCATGGGGAAGTTTCTGTCTACTCTATAGAGAGAAACTTCCTGACTATTCTGCACGTATTGAGTATTACTGCCTTCTGTAAGAGTATGTATGTAAGTGGATGTATGTTTAGGGCTTTAAGACTTGTGTGGAGTGTTTTAGGGATGACGCCTGTACTGGAAATTATAATGGGGATTGTTTTTACAGTTTGGACTTTCCACTGAGTCTTAAGTTCAATTGATAAGTCCGTGTATTTCGTTAGTTTGTTAGTGTGCGTGGGTGTAAGATTATGTGTGTTAGGTATGGCAATGTCTATAAGTAATACTGATTTATTTCGTTTATCGTGTAGTGTAATGTCAGGTCTGTTATGGTGTATGGTCTTGTCAGTCAGTATAGTTCTGTCCCAGTACAGTTTATAGTCAGGTGAGTCAAGTATGATTTGAGGAGTGTATTTATAGTACGCTATTTTTTCTGTAATGAGTTTATATTTGTGTGCTAGTGTCTGGTGTATGATCGCCGCTACCTGGTCGTGTCTGTGCTTGTAGTCTGTCTGTGTAATAAAAGAACATGCCCCTGTGATGTGTTGAATTGTTTCGGGTTGTTTATGGCAATGGCGGCAGTGGTCGCTAATCAGGCTGCTGTCGCGTATGATGTGTTTTCTATAATTTTTGGTGTCTATAACTTGATCTTGGATTGCCACCATAAATCCCTCTGTTTCTGGGAACAACTCGCCTCGTCTCAACCACGCGTTTGACGCTATCTTGTCAACATTTGGGTTGTTTAAATCGAGGCGGTGGCGGCCATGTAGGGATTTTTGGATCCAAGTATCAATTTTTTGTTGGTTAGTGTTTATTTCTAATTGTTTAGTATGGTCAGCGAGTTTAAGTGGTGTGTATGTGTCTGCTTGGGATATGGCCTTGTGTAGCGTAGATTGTTGTGAATATGTGTGAAAGAACGTTCTGAGTGTTGTGATCTGCTTGTTGTGTAAATTAGTTATGTCAATGAGCCCTCTGCCACCCTCATGTTTAGGCAAAGTTAATCTTTGAATGCACGCGCGTGGGTGATGTTTCCTATATTTGGTCATAGTAGTGTTAATAATCCGTTGTAGGTTTTTTAAGTCCGTTTGTGCCCATCGGATAACGCCAAATGAGTATGTAAGTATGGGTACTGCGTATGTGTTAATAGCTTTGATCGTATTGCGTGCATTCAGGTGAGTGTGTAATATTTTATGAAGTCTGTTTCTAAAATTTTGTTTTAGTGCCGCTTTCATGTCTTTATGATGGATCTGTCGTGACTGGTTATAACCTAAGTATTTATATCCTAGTTCAGGGTTTACGGAATCTATTATGTCATGGTTAATTAATTCATATGAACTTGTTGTGTCTACTATTCCTTTATTAATAGATTGAATTTTGCATTTGTCTATTCCAAACTCCATGTGTATATCGTGTGAAAAGGTCTGTGTAATATCAGCAAGTGTGTGGATCTCATCTAGTGTGCTTCCAAACAATTTGATATCGTCCATGTACATGAGGTGTGACAGATTAGTTTGTTGTGTATCGTGTTTAATTTTAAAACCTAGAACATTATTATTCAACATATTGGAGAGTGGGTTAAGCGCTAAACAAAACCACAGGGGGCTCAGGGCATCGCCTTGGAATATGCCTCTTTTAATGGGAATGAGTTCGGTTTCCGTGGTATTATTATCCTTACATATTTTTAACTTAGTGTTCCAATTTGACATGGTATTTTCCAAAAATAAGATAATTACGGGATGAATTTTATAGTGTTTTAATGTGTATATAAGCCAAGAATGTGGTACGGAGTCAAATGCCTTTTTATAGTCGATGTACATCGTGTGGATACTGCGTTTTTGGGTAAGTGCCTGGTTTGAGGCTACGGCATCGATCGTGAGTTGCTCTTTACAGCCTTGACTATGTTTACGACATCCTTTTTGTTCTTCTGCCAAAATTTTATATTTATTTATGTATTCGTATATGGACTCGCTTAAACATGATGTGATGATTTTATAAATATTCTGTAAGCAAGTGATTGGTCGGTACTTTGCGGGGTTTGCTGTATCAGAGAAGTCTTTCGGAATCATGTATGTAGTTCCCTGTGTGACGTACTGTGGCAATGTGTGGGGTGAGCGAATAAACGTGTTTATATGTTTTAGCAATAATGTGTGTGTACATGTAAATTTCTTGTACCAGAAGTTGTGAATGTTGTCTGACCCAGAGGTTTTCCAGTTATGTGTTTTATGTATTACACGTGTTAAAAGATCAATATGGATTTGGTCAAAATCCATTCCTGGTATGTCGTTCAATCTCTGCTTGTCATCCTCGATCCATTGATTGTTCCTGTGTTGAACAGGATTAGACCAGATTTGAGACCAAAATGTCTGCAATGCTTCGGGAGTAGGTAGGGAAGAGTTCTGTGTTGATACATCGTGTTTTTGAGTAAGTTTTCTGTAGAAAAGTTTTTCACTATTGCAAAATTGCTTATTTTCTGCTTTCCTCCTCGTTGTTTCTTTATACCTCCTTAATCTACTGGCAAGAGTGTTCAGTTTCTGCTTTAAGGTGTCTAGATAGTGTGTAACGTCTGTATTTGGTGTTTCATGTTGAGAATGAATATTATATTGCTGTTTTATTTTATTAATGTGTTTTTCTAAAGTCAATGACCTAGTTCCTCTAGCATATTCAGTCATTCTTCCTATGTTTACTCTAAGCCTTCCTATTCTTTCTTCGAGGCGTTGTTGCCATCTGGGCACTCGAGGGGGTTTTTTATGAAGCGGTATATTTCCCTCTAGAATCCTGACACCGTTAAATTTAATTGCAGCATAGGCCCCACAATAGATAATCGTTTGAGTTATGTTAAAACTGGTATCAGAAGATAGTAACTTGGGGAGTATATCAGAATTCAGGTGACGTATGATGATAGCTAGTTTTTTCGAGGGTCTCAGTTTTGGTAAATATGGTCGAGATGTAGGTTGCGTGTCTCGGAATTTGTTAAAAGCTTCTAAAAACAAATTTTCTAATTGTAGTTTTAGTTCTGGGGTCAATGTAGTATTCACTTCTGTATTATTTCTCGGCGTTTGGTTTTGATGACTATCTGTTATTTGAATTCGATCTAAGTTATTAAGTGTTGGATTGTGAGACACAGGTAGCGTTGTATCTTCGTTGTTTTGTGTATCGACTGTACTTAACTCACATCGGACTTCGTCATGAATTTTATTTAATTGTTCTGACGACAGGAGTCTATTGTTGACGATCGATCGGCGTTGGTCGGATATTCTTTGTGCAGTGAGATGGGAGAGCGAAGGGTGATTAGAAATAACGTCTTGGTGTAATTGTGATCTGTAGGATGTTAAATCAGTTTCTAATTTTGTCACTTTGTAATAGCTTCTCATTATAGCTTCATTTAATCCAACTGTCCATCTCATCCTTCCGTTTTGTGTATTTTCTGTGCAAGTGTTAACATTAGGGGGTGGCTGATTTTTAAATAGGTTCCTTACTTCTTCTTTAATACTGAATATTTCTTGGGTTGTTAAAAGGTTTCGCTGCACTATAGCTCGTCTTTGATCTCCTACTCTCTGCTTACCAACTTGCATATCTGGAAACTGCTCTATGAATCGTGTGTGCAATGGTGTAAGATACTGTCTAGTGTTGGTTTCCAAATCAGTGAAGATGAAATAGTGGCGCATGATGAAAATATTCATGTCTTTGGTCCACGTTTTACGTGAGCGCCGGCCGCCCATAACGGGTGCAGTGACTTCGGCAGAAATAGCCTCCTGCACAACATCTTGGACGGATTGAAGTGGTGATGTGGGTGGTGAGTTAGATGAATCTGAATCAGAATCGTGGCTTTTATTGAGGAAAGATAGCGGTGATGAAGGTAGTGATGAGAATAAAGATGATGGTGAAGAACATGACAACTGGTCACGTGGAGCTGCAGCAGTCCGTGACTGGGCAGTTCGATGCGATACGGTGCCCTCCCCAGAATACGTAGGGCAGCCCGAGCCAGAAGGCTCGGGGCGGGGTTCTCCATCGTGTTCCACTCCGGTACCCGCCTGGGGTAATGTCCTGTTTCTTAGACGCATCGCATGAATTTTATATAATTCTAGAGCTTCGTTGGTCACTGGTGAGTATGTAGCTAGAAGCTGCCAGTGTCCGCCCCTCACGTGGCATCAGGTGGTCGTGCCGGACGTGAAGTTAGACTTGTGAGGGGCTTATTATTATTATTATTATACGGTATTCCTGAATGCGTGAAATTGTTTCTTACCACAATTAGTGTGAAACAGTATTTAAAGCCTTTTCCTTTCCACTTTCCCACATCCTTGTTAATAAAAGTAACTAAAACACAAGTATAATAAAATCATGCAGATAAAGATCAGATTATGCAGTTAAAAGACTGTTGCATAATTAAAAGAAATTTGTACGATAAGGAAAATAAACTAAAATTTAACGAAGTTAACTAATATTTTTGCCCATTACAGGACCTGTAACATATCAACAGCCCATCCAGAATACTCAACCTGCACTCATGCCTTGTCCAACAGCTATTTGCTTACACACCAAGCCGGCCTCGTCAATTTTAATCCCATTAAAATGCGCGCCGTGGAGCGATCGATTGTCGAAATGTCCAGAATAGTGGCGTTGATTCAACGCTAGTGTGTCCAGACGGCAGGCCATTTTTCAGTTTCGCTTTTAACTTATAGATGACTAAGAGCTTTGGATGATTTTTTTGTGAATTTGTTCTGTGCCTTGTTACTTGTGGTTTGGAGTTATTTTTGTATTGGTTCATTGTGTATGTTTCTGAGGTTTGTAAAAATTAAGTCATTCAATATGCCAGTCTAAAAATGAGGCCTGAACTCTATCTAAATCTTAGAGGAGGCATCTGTGGGATGTTTATGGGCTGATATTATGAACAGCGTGATTTAGTTTAATGATTGTTTTAGCAATAAAATAAGCTGCAGATAGATCTCTTTTATCTAGTACTATTTTTTATGAACTTATTGTGAGGAATGATTTACATAGCGTAGAAATTCTTATAGAGAGTTATTAGATATAACTAGGTAATTGTAACCTTCTTACAAAGGGACAGCCCTCGTAATTTTATGTTCATTGAAAATTCTGTAAGACATCTTATGATACTTCGATCATAATATTATGGCTCTATCAGTCTGTGCATAGCGTCATTACATTGCCTGATGCGAAATGACAGATAAAGCCTAAAGAAACGGAAGGGCCTGGTATTATCAAACAGTAGCATTAAATTAAGTCTTATTTTATCGTTTTGTTGTAACAATGTGACAATAATAAAGATATTATAATAATAGGACATTAATTATATGCATCGTGTTCTTATTGATGTAGTGGCAGAATGCATGGTCTATGAAAGAAAGAATAGAAAAGAAAGAAAGAAAGAAAGAAAGAAAGAAAGCATTTATTCGTGATAAGCAATGTTTACAGTTATACTCATATATAAAATAACTTAGGTATATAATAGTATTGCTTGTCACAAAACGGCTCAAGCTCAGCATGTGCTGGTAATGAAACCAACGCTGGTCTTCCGCAAGGCCGGTAAGTGCATGCTATGAACCCTGTGGTCCCGGGTCCGATTCACCAGTCAGGCAAATTTCTTTCGGACAGTGTTCCAGTTTCTTCTTTTTCTAGGTATGTCAATAAGCTCATCTCTTATCAAATCTTGAGGCAGAATAAGCTTGGCGAAATTTGGGTTGTATAAGTATCAAATTTATGCCCACCTCTATAGGACCAAGGAATACAGACTTATGCTCGCTTTTATTAAATGTATTATCGCTGGCCGAGTAATATAATATTTTTTACCTCAAAACGTCGCATAATTTTTCACGTCCAAGATTTGTAATTTGGCACGTTTTTTATAAACCATGGTTTCCCTAGCAGCAGGGATGAGATGAATGGGGTAGAGCGCAGGGGAACCTTGACCCTCACTGCGTCGCGAATATTATTAGATACAATGCACGCGGGGTAGTTGCTACCCCTTGCGCGAGATTATGTCATCATGACTTTATAACACCAAATATAACGCAGTATTTTTTTATTTTTTTTATCAATAAACCATATGTTTAATTTTGTATTTTCAGCAATCAGGTATTTTGAAAATATATTTAGTCCATCACTATGGATTCGCTACAATGTTTTAAACTTGTTACGGAAATTGCCAAATGTCGATATTCTAAATGAAATGGCAAGCGGATGACCTTCACATACACTTTCCATTCAACCCCGAGTGCGGATAAAAATATATAAAGAAGCTACAGTCGGAAAAAACAAAGTAGTAAAAAATCTACCTACGTTTGAAGGAAATTCTTATGGGCAATAGAATTTTGCCAAATATACATAGATAAATAAAATCACGCCTTTTTCCTGTAAGAGATAGGCAGAGATGCTACCAGGACACCTACATTTCGCCTTGGGTGTTCCATCCCACGATGTGATAGCAGATAGGGAGCAAGCTTATCGCCATATCGGGCACAAAATATCGCTATGTTCGACCCGGGACTCGAACCTGAGACCTCAGCGATGTAATCATACCGTCGTACAACTGCGCCACCAAGGCAGTTCCAAATATATGAGTGTAAACTGTATGTTATTGTTTTTAGACAGGACCGCGAATACTTAATAATTTGTAAGAGATTTATTCGTAGATGTCACTGGCAGGGAAACGCTTGACCGTGTCCTTGATTTTAGAAGTCCATGAACTATGTAAACCGCTACTTCGATTAAATATCATATCGATGGCTTACCGTTGGGCGCTAACTCGTCTCCTTACGTAGAAAATAATAAAAATATGGACAACAAAGATCTTTCTATAATTAGTTATAAATTACAATCAGGCAATTTGATAAATATCACAATCTAAGAAAGATTTTGATCTCCTAACTTCCTTTTCCTTTCCTAATACTAATAATTATTGTCTCTAACATTTCCTAAAGTAGTAAAATCGATAACTAATATAATAGTTTACGTAACAAGTCGTCATAATTGAGCTTGCCCCGGCTTGTCCCATTTCGCATGCATTTAACATGTGAACAGGTACTATTTCGTCGGTTCCAGAAACAACTTCAGCGCGGAAGTCCCTTGCATGATTTATTGCGGTAGAATTTATTACGCCCGCCTGAAATTTAAATTTTTAATATATTACTGGATCGAACCTGTGTCTGCTTTTTTATCATAAATGTCGCAGTTGCATTTGATAGTCTTATTTAAAATAATTAAACTGAAGAGTTTGTTTATGTTGGAACTAGTATCTCTTGAAATTCCATTAGAAATTGATATTTTTTCATTTTCTAGCTTAGTTTTTTACAGGTTTTAGGCTGTTTTACATCGAATTGTAGCTCGCAAAGTAACAATATTTAAATTAATGGTCACACATAACATTTTTTTTAATCGAAATCATAACAAGATACTTGCAATGATCACTAAGCTCAGATGTAATTAAGACACCCATAAAAACCGACACGTGCATAAAAATGTATCGATAAACGGCATTTGCTTCACATTGACCTCATAAGGACCGCGTGTGAGAAATAATAATCGAACCTATCTCTTACAATGTCGTTTATTTGTTTTATTTCTATCGGTATTTAATGTATTTGGAAGATCTCTACAGATTAAATCAGTCATCATTGTTTCAGTCTGGGAAGGTCCACTGTTGAACAAGAGTCTTCCTAAAGATCTCCAGAGCGACGGTTTCGAAGCGTCCTGAATTCAGCAAGTTCCTGCTATCTTTATTAATCCCTTCATTCCACAGAATCCATCCACTTTAAAAAGAGAACAACTCTACGTTTGTTAGTACGTGGCGTCCACTCGATTGACCGTCGCGTCGGTCAGATTAATTAGCATAATCTGATTACTGTATGGATAAATTAATATTGGAAACTATTTAAATTTACCCTTATTAATTTGCTTTTTGATCACCTCTGCCCACCTCTCCCAAGAAGCCACGTGAGCACAATTGCAGCAATTGTTTAGATGGACTATAAATAAAAGCAATTGATCGCTGCAAGTGTTCGTCAGCCGACCATATGGGGAGCAGTGCGACGATCTCGTTTCATAATACTAACCGATATACCGATAGTCGCGGCTTAGTCTGTAAGAGGCAGCGAGTTAAGTTCATCAAGTTTAATTATACTGCGTATAAAATGCAGATAACATTGCAGATCGTGCATTCTATAGAGACAAATATTAGCCTAAGTATCCTTCAATATCATACCTACCAGGATTTAAACCATTTCACCAATTCGCAGTTCATCGTGATGACCATAAGTTTGCATTGGTAGAGAAAAAATCTATTGAAGTCCCTACGCCACCAAATTATTTTATGGCTACAGATTAAGCATCGATTTATTAAAGTGGCCGAATCATTTTGTCGTGTGCTATCGCCGACATGCGTGTTTTTTGGCTCATCATCCCCGCCCTATTCTAATGGCAAAATGTACCGACATTTTCTATAACGCTACAAAAATTACACAGTTATTTTAATGGCATTTTAAAAAATCACAACATAAGGATGTTTATAACTTGTTTGATCGAATTTCGTTGTAAAACATTTCATATTTTCCAGTTCAAAGGCCGGTTAAAAGTGTGTTTTACAATATTGTTGTCGTTCAATAATTGCGCCTAGTCGCCGCAGCGCGTGATTGGCGCCGGCGCCTCGCGCAGTCGGCCATATTTCAGTGGTAATTACCGACTATTTTGTTGTCTTTAAAGTCTGACTTCTGACTTTAGGTATTAATTGTACGCCCACCATGTACGATTACTCAGCACAAGTTTAGTTTGACCTTATCAGGAAGTTTTTGTGGGTATAAAACACAAACCAAAATGTTAAGTTAATTCTGTCCCTATTTTCTTGTCTATAACTTAATCGTACAGAAATTATATTTAATCCCCGTTATTTGTTGAAATTATATAAAATAAACATATTTATGTAATTTCTTTGTACGACAAACACAAAACAATTCTGAATAGTATAATTTAATGCCCAGCCAAGGATACTGGATAAGTTGCTTAGATTCATCATTTTTAAAGCTCGTCGTAAGAATCATATTCAATAACATTAACTATCACAATAAACAATTATCAGAACAATTTGAAATAAACGTTTTTGGAATGTAAACATAATTTGTGTTTTTTGCATAAGATACGTATTCCCTTGATGTCTGCAACTCTTAATAGTGCCATTATCATGAAGATTAAGTCTCAAATTAATACGTTATACGTCATAACAAAAAAAAATATGGCCATAATACGTATATTACTAAATTGTTATATTATATCATATCCATACACGACATTCTTGGTGCCAGACAGAGGCTAGGCCGGGAGAGGCTTCTAAATGGAGCGTGAAATGAACGTCGCATGCTCGTCTACTGTTCAAGACAAATGTCATTAAATTGCTCAATAATCGGTGGGCGTGGGACGACCATAACACTAATAGCCTAACAAGCCTTTTGTTTGTCATTTTTGGCTAAATCGAATTAACCTACTGTATTTTAAGCATTGTTTTGTTTGAAGTCTGTTGTATGAACGTATGTATGATGACTGGGGAATAATTACGATACTTCTGAAGTTTTGATACGCTTAGATAGTGTAAATTGTTTATTAGTAATTATCTTAATAATTGACATTACAGCCTCCGTGGCGCCAGGTTAGACGCCGGCTGTGAAACGAGAGGCCGCGGGTTCGATCCCCGCACCGAGACAAATGTTTGTGTGAACCACAGGTATTTGTTTCGGGTCTGGGTGTTTGTGAGACCGAAAAGTCTCTAGTAGTTCCTGATACCGACGACCCAAGACTCGATCTTAGTGCGGGGTCAGGACTATGTATGTGACTGTTGGGTGTATTTACTTACTTATTTACCTAATTAAAAGTGTGGAGCCAAATTCAACTAAAGCTGTTCCTTTCGTATAGCTATTGTTCATATAGACATTTTAAACTTTTATAAATGTTGATGTATTTGTACAATCTAATCGTTTGTACTTTGTAGCAGGCATACAAAGTGTAAACATAAGTGTAAATTATTAATCGGTGCCTTAAGAAATATGCGAGCAAATTGATATGTTGATATTTTGCTATGAACTTTCTTATAGGCGCTGAAATCTCATCGGGTCTTTATTTTTATTATTAAACGTCTAAGTATTCCCTTTATTTATGTAACTGATGTGGAAACAGAAATATCTATAGCTAGATTTGATGATATGCGAGTCTTAAATAGCCCATGATAATAAGTAACTGACATGAGATAGTAGAGTTCTGAAGGCATAGCAATAAAATTTATAATTGTTGACAAAAACAGGAAATTGAATAAATGAAAGCAATATAACATTCATAAAATTTAATCGTAATAATTACAGTAACCCAATTACACATCCGCTTGCAGTACACGAGTATACACAACTATCTGTAATTAACTATATACATTATTTGGTAACGCACTGAACAATGGCACTAGAACTAAAATATTTACACTTAAATACACAGGAGCACGAATAAATATCGCTTAAGAAAAAGTAAGGGAGAAAAAGTCTAATTGTTAGACCGGATTGTTGAGATACAAGTTGCAGGTTCGATTCCAGGTAAACCCATCCTCAAGTTACGAATGAATTCGTAGTGAGTTATTCGTTTGAAAGGAAAACGAAGGAGGACGTTTGAGGAGGATATTTGCATTTTCAAACACTTTATAAGTCAATGCTTTCATTAAAAGAAACTTTTGATTCAAGAACGCACTAATTCATAAAATACATCGTTTTGTTTATGGTATTTTTTGATAAAGATATTCTCCTTAATATTTTAAAGTTATTGGAAGTCCAACAAGTCGCATTAGACCAGCAAGATTGTTTAAGATCTAACCTCACTTAATAGTTACGTATCCAGCATTAAACCACTGATACAAAACCAATTATCTTTTGAGCTAGCATCAAATTCAGAAGTCATCTTCAGTTATTTTTCACGATTTTAGAGAGCATTTGTCACAGCATCTGATAAGTGCTTTGAGATGAAGCTAATAGCGACAGATAATTATCTCCCAGCATCGCCTACCATTGCACTGACATTTTAAATCTAGTATTTTTAAATATGGGAGTAGACTCGCCCTTTATCAGTAGAGTCATCCATTGACAGCCTCCGTGGCGCCAGGTTAGGCTGTGAAACGAGAGGCCGCGGGTTCGATCCCCGCACGGAAAATACTTGTGTGATCCACAGGTATTTGTTTCGGGTCCGGGTGTTTGTGAGACCGAAAAGTCTCTCGTAGTTCCTGATACCCATACACAAGACTCGATCTTAGTGTGGGGTCAGGACTATGCATGTGAATGTTGGGTGTATTTATTCATTTATCTGCCCACTTTTCTGGGATAGTGTCAGCTTCCCCATGCATACAGGGCATATCAAGACTGAGACCGAAAACGAAGCCAGGTGGTAGAATTAGTGACTTCAGACACAATGCAACCAAATATTTCGCAAAAATTTTATTTTTTTTATTTTTTTACTTATCGTCGTATCCGGGTGATTAATACATAATTTTCCTAAAATAATTATGTATACCTTTTTATTTTTAAAGACGCAATGGTAAGGGTTTAAATTACTATTTTCGCAAAACTAGGTATTTACTTCAAAACCCGATGATTTTTAAAAAGTTGCAAAGAAAACTGTCGCTTTTTTAGCGAAATTTTTAGTTGCATTGTGTCTGTAACCACTAAAACTACCACCTGGCTTCGTTTCGGTCGCAGTCTTGATATAACCTGGATAATTTTATATCTATACACAAATTAATTTTGTCCTAGTCTCTCCATATGTCATAAGTCGAAGGCTCCCTCCTGCATGCCAGTGAGGAAGTAGCTCTTGGTATTGTTCTGGGTGAAGATGAAGGGGGTTTCTGGACTTGGGCAGCGGAACGAGTTCATCAGAACTGGAGGCACGTTGTCTGACTTGTTGCCCACTGGCTCCAGGAGATTGTTCCAGAGGAGGTTTGCAGCTGAAAAGTAAAGTAATTGTTAGTAAAATTGGACCAAGAATATTTTACTTCCTACTTCTTTCTTCCTTCTTCCTTATTTAAAATAACATGCCAATAACTGTATTCTACAAGTTTGGTTACTCTATCTATCTGCCTGTGTCACTTTACTGCAAAAGATAAGCCTTGTCAAGACTACAATGGGGCGTTAATCAAGATAGATTTACCCATACTCACACTGAAATCAAACTCAACCTATGCATACTTTATATAAAAATAGCTCGACTGAGGCGGTAGCTCGGTAGATGGATCTCGAAAATCCTTGGAGAATCCTATTAGCAGTGGATTTTCTGCGATTAACGAAGGCGATCTTTTCGATTCCCATGACGTGTATAGAAAACTCTCTACTAGTGTCTTTCTACTCTCCTCACGGTAGGCAGCTACTTTGTTCACCTGGACCCTTGGCATTGCGAAGGTCTATGAGCGGTGATTGCTTACCATCAGGCGAGCCGCAAGCTCGTCTGCCTGCGAAGGCAATAAAGAAAAAGAAATAATACAGAAAGAAGTTAGTACTGACCGAGCGCATGACCCTTCTGCGAGAAGTGGAAGCAGTCGTGCGTGATGTAGGACTGGTGGATGACGAGCGGCAGCGGCTGCGTGGGCGGCAGCGGCGCGTTGAACAGCCGCATGAACGGCTGCAGGACTACCGTGAAGTCGGGACGAGTGTCGTACCGCCCTGAATCCACCTGCAAGGAATGTTTCAGGGTACAGCTCCATGGCAGATTTGATAAACAACTTAGGATGTTTAGTAATCTCCGATGACACGACGGTCATAAACGCCGACAAAAAAATCTAAGCATCGTTAATTGACGGAGAAGCAGAAATAGAAAAGAAGGTAAGAACTGCACGGCATCCGGTAAAGACGATTAGTTAATACACTTAGAACCGGCATAAAGAAGTACAATTGCCTCACTGGAATTCATCATCACATAACAAAACTGTCACACGTCCATGAGATTTCTAGTGACCCGATAAATCATATTCTCCACCTCGACCCTTTCCATCTATATTTAAAGGTCAGGAAAGCAATTGGAATGCTTAAGCTTCAAGTACTGTAGGTGCCCTACAATCAGACAAACCACATGGTCCTTCCTCTTAAACTATAGCTTAGAACTCACGAGCAACTTCTCAGCCTTCTGGTAGAGACGGGACATGCGCACGATATCCTCCAGCTCGTCGCCGCCCTGGTGGAAGCACGAGCAGAACAGCGAGTGCATCAGCCGACACATCATGGGGCGCATCACGCGGACCGACACTGATACATCTGGAAATTACAGGCATATTAGGAGCCCGTCATATACATCTGGAAGGGTAAATTATGTAGGAAGGTGAGTATTTGACCTAATATATATAATTTTACTTAAGCTTTGTTGATATTCTCATGTAAATCACTTATTGTTTCTCTTTATGAGAATAAATTTCTTAAACCCTATTTCGTTGTAAATCTCTGGTTGACCCCTATGTTTAACAGTAGATTTTTGGGAACTGACAATGATGTAATTGGTTGCCAAATAAAGACAAGCTATGGTCTCTAAGGGACTTGCTAAGTATCAAAGCTATCTTGATTTCCAAGAATCGCTCTGATTGGAAAGTTAAATCCCTTGCACACGATTTTAAGTAGTTTGACTGAATAAAATGAAACCGGAAATAGCACATTCTATTACATACTTTTTTCCTACAAAAACTTAACATTCGTAGCCAAATTACTTTAGGTAAATTCGACTCGTGACATCCATCTACAATCTACATCTTACTCACCCAACACAGGCACCAGATTAACAATAGTCCTGGGCAAGTGGTCGTGCAGATAATCCAGTGCCTTGGCGAGTTTCCTGGCGTGCGCGGCCGGCGACCAGGACACGGGGTTGTGGCAGGCGGCCGAGCAGATGTCGTTGGCGCCGATGAACACCGTCACCATCTTCCAATGGCGGGAGATATCGATGTCAGGGGACGCGCGCATCCGGGCTACCACGATCTGGTTTTAAAATATTTTGCGATTATTAGTGGCGGGTTTTATTTTAGTTTCCAGCTAAAAACAATAAGCTTAAGTTTCATCTGATGACAATTTTGCAAGATAGTTGGATAAGTTCATGGTGTCCTGTTAGTAACGGACCTGACACGACTGACATGTTCACGGTGGTTGTCGGTTCAAATTCCAGTGCACACAACAACTGACTTTTCGGAGTAAGCCTGCACTAGGCCAGCGTGGTTGGCTATAGCCTAACCCTTTTCAATCGCACTCTCGATTGTAGAGAAGGCCCGTGCCAGGCGGTGGAACGTACATATTATATAGGCTGATACAGATTTAGATAAGTTGAAACTATTTTGTTCTAATTAGTGT
The DNA here is from genome assembly GCA_949752805.1 of Deilephila elpenor. Lineage (NCBI taxonomy): Eukaryota > Metazoa > Arthropoda > Insecta > Lepidoptera > Sphingidae > Deilephila > Deilephila elpenor. The sequence goes on from OX457102.1 coordinate 1,267,957, forward strand.
GTAGACTGTAGACTGTAATGTTTTTTGACAATTTATCAGCTTGTTGTCAATTATATTTTTGTAACTACGGTATTCTCCAGAAAGGTAGATGATAAATGGAATTGAAAAACTACACGAACCATTGCAACTATAAGTTAAACTTCACAAAAGGAGCTTCACTGAATGTTTTATACTAAAAAAATACGTTTGGTTATTAGCGAATCAATTAGTTTTAATGTTAATTGATAACTAGGTTCTTAATTAATTAAGTTGTAATAATTTCACTGTAATTGGGTTCAATACTGTTCATAATGTTGTGAACATTGCAATTATAGGCTGTTGATATACCGGATACGTATGCGAAAATATAAATAAATTTTGATATAATTTTTGACGCAATCAGTTCATACAAACAAGGTTTTTAAATAACCAACGTAAGAGAAAGAAGTAAACATATTGCGAAAACAAGCTTTCTACGGAGTAACCACAACCAAAATGTTCCAAGGACGAGATGTCATAATTACGTTCACATGTACTCCAAATTCATCCAGTTATTTCTATAAATAGCCGGTTAGTGATCATATTAACAAATTACTTGGCAAAGCGTAAAGTATTATAATCGAAGGCCAATGTCGAAGACAATACAGTTAACATTAAAATCGCGTGTCTGTAGTCATAAACGGATATATTGTAACGTTTAACACTTCAGTATTGGGTAAACTTGCATTTTACTACAAATTAACGAATGCCCGTATTGCATTATACCTTTGGATATTGCGATTTCTTTATAAAATTTCATATTTTCCGCATACGGGCATCTTGAAACGGAAATTACAAAAATGTTTACTAGGAACATAACCTCAATAAGGACTACGTCACACAACGCAAATTCTATTATTTCTTTATTTTATTCTTTCCTCCCTTAAGTATAATTGGGACCTGGCGGAAAGTTTACACATTATTCAATACGGATAAAAATTAGTAGAGGCAGAAATGAGACTATTATTGTTAGCATATTAGAAATTCAGGACTTGTAAAAATAATTGTTATTAATTGTATGCAGGTCTCGAGGTTCTTCGTCATAAACATGCCTGTTATGAAATGTGAAGTTGTAATTTACCACTTTCTGGGAGGGGAAAATTGCGCCATAAATTTTACGAAACATTGGGCGTACATTGTCTTTCTCTATCTGTAGTGAAATCTATCTTATGCTTAATTAAGGTATCCGTATGCGTAATCGTCCTCGTTTTAGCAAAGGACAAAAATACAATGATAAAATATTTCTCAGAGGTCATCAGGTAATTCAAAAGTTGTTACGCAGCACACGTATCAAAGTCATCTGACCCACACGAAGACAATTTAAAATTACGTGTCTTCAAGTCCTTAATTCATAATTCGTCTAGATATCACTGTCCATTTCACCAGAACATTTTAGTAGGTAGAGCACTGATACCCAAAGTACAAGTACATCGACTAAGTCCATGTTTACAAAGGGTCCATTTTAGCAAAAAAATTTGGCATCAACAATAATTCATTATCGGAAATAATAGGCATTTACGATAATCAGTCCGCGATGCTTCTTAAATCATTGAAATTAAGGTTATAATTGGAAATTACAAATTTATAGAGCCCCACAAGGTATTATTCTACCTGTAAGAATGTATGACTCGACCGGGGTAATACTATTATCTTTATTAAACCCGACATGAAGCGACCATTTTCCTTATAGCATTGAGTTAGATTTCTGGAGACCCTATATCCCCATAATCCTTACGTCCTTTTTCCTACTCATTCCTCACCAATTTACAAAAGCTAATATATGATTCTACTATCGTAGATAATGATAAGCGGCGGAAATCTTTTAAGTTCTGGTGAACCATTTGCTCGTTTTGCACTTAATCATCATAATCAACGCGTTGCAGTCCACTGATGGACATAGGCCTCTCCCAAGGTACACCACAGAGCCCGGTCTGCTGCTTTACGCATCCAGTCGCTGCCGGCCTACTTGTGCAAGTCGTACCAAACAGGAAAGCTCGGGGGATATATTCAATACCAAAAGACATGCCAAAGTTTGGGGACCTCAGAGCCACGTAACAAGCTCAACGCCTTACAATAATTGCAGTCATTAGGTTCTCGTATCTCCGTTAAACTTAGATTGCTGTGCAAACACCAACAGCTTTCAGCTCAGCAGTCGGTGTATGGGCCTTACATAAATTTTATGCGTAACGTGTCCCCGTTTCATCTTGTCGGGTTATAAATATTTACATATGCGTTAAATTGATTACCGCATCAGCAAGGATCTTATTATACGAACAGCACAATGTGTCGTCATTAGGCAGACACTTGATTAATTTAGTAGTCGTTGCTTTGGTCTCGTCGCAGAAACTAAAGATCGTGATTTATGTGGTTTTGGGTTCGACAGTTGTTCCCAGTGGTTCCCGTGTCGGACAGTAAACATTGAGGGATGTTTTTTTGTATAAAAAGCCTCATATTAAGTGGAAGTGGAATTTATTATTGTCGATAAGCGAAGAGATATCAATTTCTCGCAGAAGGATGCTCTGAAAAGTGATGCACTCCGCTTACCAGCAGATGCATTGTAGTCTCCTTGTCGTTTCAGTATCAAAATTTAACTTAAAAATAGACAAAAATAAAACGTAGAAAGGAAACTAGAACATTAAACGGCAATTCCTAAGGTTGTTATGAATAAACTACGCATGTCAGGTTGTATATTGGAAATAAGCAAAATAATATATTTCCATCTTAATTACGCATTGTAGAGAGCGGTGACCGATGTAGATACTACCTAGACCTATTTCATGAAAATGTAAATTACTTTTTTAATACTTCCAGACTAAAAGAGGAATATATAGTCAGTTATGATTATTAATTACTGTATATACATATATAATTAGTTCTATCACGTTATAAGTTACCCATGACTACCTTTAACGTTTCATAGACTAAAGAAGAACAAGACGAAACAATTAACCTGGCCGGAGAAATGCTATCAGATAATGAGTCGATGATGATAGGACAATCTCCTGTTAGATACCAGTTCAATATATTGCCAAGCAACAATAAACCTTACCTTGGCTTGTTTAAGGGCGTCCTCGTCTGAAGCTACAGGGAACGCCACGTTAAGCCTGGAGTTCTTTGTGACCCACTCGCCGGTCCCCGTGGAGTACCCACGTAGGTTTGGATTAAACTCCTTCAGGATGTTCGGGAGAGTGAGGAACTCGCGCCATGATGCATCTCCGCCTGGAAGTTCAAGTATAGGTATTTTTATTATTTTTAATCAACAGAGCTCGTATGTTTGTAAAAAAGAAACTAATAAATTAATAAAACGATTGCACTCAACAGTCACATACATAGTCCTGACCCCACTAAGATCGAGTCTTGTTTCGCAGATATCAGAAACTACGATAGACTTTTCGGTCTCACAAACACTCAGACCCGAAACAAATACTTGTAAATCACACATACATTTCTTTCGGTGCGGGGATCGAACCCGCAGCCTCTCGTTTCACAGCCGGCAACTCTCCAACTGCGCCATGGAGGCTGTCATAATATTTTCATAATAATATAATGTAAATAGTATTTTGGAAGTCCGTAATGCTACGTGATAATAGATTTTCAGCATTCTCAATAGATAACAGCGAAACGGATTTATCGGAACCGTTTATGAATTACAAGGCAATGCTTGGCATTCTACTGCGCACGCCATCCTGAGACATAAGATGTTAAGTCTCAATATGTCCAGCAGTTACTCTGGCTACAATGTCCTTCAAACCGGAAGCGTACTGATTACTGACCCTGAAACCTAATTAGTTTCACTCTAACGAGTTTCATAGGTATATAGTAATAGATAGCCAACTTTCTACAGGTAATCCTCAAGATTCCGACAGGCCTTTGCGGAACTCTTTGACCTCTTTTTTCGATCGCTCTGAACTTACCATCGGATCCATTGCAGTTACATAATCAAATCGGTATTAAAAAAGCTATAGACTTTCTGGCTGAGGATGGTAATGAGAATGATCCACATTATCAAATTAGTATTGAAAAAGCAGTACACACTCTACCTAATGATAAGGATCCACATACCCATGCACCAAGACACTCCTCGATACTCCACGAAGGCTCCAAGCGCGAACTCCTCCAAGGCACCGCTGCCGGCCACCAAGGAGTCTCCTATGGCCGCCACCACGTCGATGTCTCCAGGACGCAGGCGGTGGACGGAAGTCGGAGGGACCTTACTCCGACCCCAAGATATTGCGTCTTCGCACGGGAATGGAGTGGACGGTGGTATGGCTCTTTGTCGGCGTACGTGAGATTTGCGGAGGGGGTAGCGAATTCTCCACTGAAATTAAAAAATATTTAATTATCAGTTTGTGAAATAGTAAATTAGTAATGTTGTTATAATAAGGCGTGGTTGGGCAACCAACCAGGGTACTATACGTGATGGAGCACGACAGGTCTGGTTAATTTTACTGTTTTTAGTTTGGGTGTTAGTGGCAGACAAGTAGATAAGGGCTGCCGTAGTTGCTTAGGATCAAGGATGCTTTAGTAGTGTTATCTAAGGCGCCCTCATTTTGTATTTATATTTAGTTAATGTAACTAAGACCTCTTATACAATTTTTAACATAAATCACGCACTCAATATCACTATCTAATCGTTTAATATTTAACCCCACCATCCATAATCCTACTATATTTATCTTATTAGAACATCATTCGCCCTTTGCGCCACACATATCCTCAAGTCCATATAAAAACAACCTTGCCAAGGCAATATACCTTCAAAATACCACAATTATCCTCATGATTACCATATGGTAGCCAAGGTTACCATTTCACGATCACGTACCATCAGGTCATCAGCGGTGCGACGCGCGTACCATTGAAACATTCCGTACCGCGCATACAAATCATCCTTACATAATATGCACAATTGTGTTCAAAAAGGACAGTTTTTTTAGGTTTTGGCGACGTTGCAAAATTTTATTGTTATACAATGGCATTTTGCAATGGTGGATCGTGCGTTTTTCAAGATTTTAGCCTGCAGTTTGCAGGTTGGTGTGGCTTGGCATTTTAATAGTATGTAGGTACTGAAGATGACTTCATCGTCGCGTGACTTAACCAAGCTCTAAATCAAGGATAAAAAAAATGAAATGTTCACATAAATATTATATACATCGACTTGGCATGTCATATTAAATGACCCTTGTTTTTCGTCCTTATGCCTAGGTCGCGGTACATAGCTGAATGCAAAATGCCTCTAGCTCATTGTTTAAATCTTTGGGATAGGTTATTGCTAAACATTGAATTACTGAACTATGTTCATAGCTGACGTTAGGGTAGAGCGCGGTTAGGCGACGTCCTAGGCCAGGAGTGACGGAAGGGAGCCGCATGCTGGATCTACTGTTGTTCTCTTGGGTATGGACAGCGTACAATTCTCGCCCAGGGCATTGTTAATGTTAATACCACTACTTTTTATGTTTATCAGTAGACAGGCTGAGATTTTCTCGCCCACACACCCAACACTGCAACTCCTCTCAGCCAGGATCAACAGTGGCAAGCAAAAGAATTGGGACCGAGCCCAAGAGCTCAGCGAGTCACTAGCTTTGGCTTAGGGACACTAGCTTGTCTTTAACCCGCATCGAAATTAATAAGAAAGAAAAAAACAAATAGGAGCAGTTGACAGTAGACAGTGACATCAATGACATTTGCTCTCCCTTCTCTTTTTTCATATAAATGTTTATCAAGCCCGCGCTTTTGCGCCGACCTCAGGGCCTTGACCCCACTATCTTCATAATATATTTAGGATACAATATGCTAATAACATTATCGACAGAAGCTATGAGTCCCAAGGCTATTAAAACTTATTTTCCATGTTCATGATTTTTTGACCCACATAACCCCTAGAGCAAAAACTTACTGGCCCACATTTCATTTCATTTTCATAATATGTTAATTAATATTATAATTCAAGCGCACACAAAACACATTTAGTGAATTTTAACTATGTTTTTTGTATCATCAACTGTGGAAAAAAAAAGTAAGCCATGTTATTGCATTACAACTTTATGGGTAGATAATTAACTAACTAATCTTAACTATTTATGATAAATGTCTTAATTAATTAAGTACCTGCATTTCAAAATAAGGATGTAAAGAAGCTTATTTATTGGTCATCATTTCTTGACTCACATAACAAAGCAACACCTATTTTAATAATTTCTTATCAGTGAATAGATATTTCATTCATAGGGTACTATTTTTGATTAGGAACTTACAGCTTAAACCACTCGGACATATTAAACGTGTATTTCGGTGCCAATTTATTTATTATTCATTTCAACCATTCTAAGGATACACGGAAACTGAATCCCGTAGGGGTAGGCATAAAGATAGCTTAGGCATAGATAAAGGACCCTGAAGAAGTATCAATTTCGCTTCGTTCGCTTTCTTCTATCACCTCAGGTAATCTCGTTAGTTCAGGTTAAAAACCCACAAGACCTACATTTTTTTCTTCAAGTTTATGTATATATATTTTTAGGTTCATTAAGTTGTAACAGGCATGGCTATACTTACTAACATATCTGGCTCCCTACAGTGTGAGTGTTTCAAATAGCTCTGCAGCATCTCTACCTATATTTTCGGATCAACTGCCTTTACTTCAACCATATATTATTATACATTCTATTTATATGTAAATATAAATAAATAAATACACCCAACAGTCACATACATAGTCCCCGACCCCACATTAAGATCAATTAAGTCTTGTGTCATAGGTATCAGAAGCTACGAGAGACTTTTGGTCTCACAAACACCCAGACCCGAGACAAATACTTCTGGGCCTCACAATTAATATATGGCTCAGTGCGGAGATCGACCCCGCGGCCTGACGTTTCACAGCCGGCGTGTAACCAACTGCGCCACGCAGGCTGTCCCTATACTTAATCGTTATTTGCATACTGTTTACTAATACATCTTCCACTGCATTTTACATTCACATCAAGCATCGCCGAGTCAGAATAAACTAATCCAGTGTCACTTAAAATTCAACCGTCGATCAATTAGGTGTCACGATGGAATCGCAATCGGATAGCAATCCGAATGGCGATTGTCTAATTGTGATTCACTGCGCGAGTTCGTGAAAGTGCGTGTGTGTGTACGTGGCGGTTGCAAACGGGCGGTTGGCGAAACTATACACACATGTTTATGTGTTTTTTACGACCTATTAGTTGGATTAATGTCGTAAAGATATCAGTGTCAACACGTGTTTGGATGAAACATTTAACAAGAGGTGTGTTGTTTATGTAACCTGTAAAACTATGAATGACTGACATTCAACGTAGGTACAGGCTAAACCGGTAGAACTAGAACTGTTGGCTAGAGGCAAGAAATTTTGCAAAATAGTTATATAATGTGGATGCTAACCTTCGATGAATAATATTATGTTGATCAAAAGTGCTAACTGCGAAGAGATAATTAAAATGTATTTATTAGGGTAAAATCAATATATGTTAGCTTAGTGAAAAGCACGGATTCTCAGGGAAAAATTTACTTAGTAATATGGGATCGAATTCAACGTAAGGAAAGATAATACATTGGTACTTAGATTTAAAGACAAACGAAATAATAATCATATAATAATTTACCGCTCGTCTACAGCCCCTGGGCCGAGCACACGGCCCAAATTTCGGAGAGGTCAATTGGCCCATCAAAGTGGGCGCGTTACCTAAAGATATAACGGTATGTCAACAAACGCATTACTCTCTTAATAAAATTTATGTAATGCGTAGAAATGTTTGTTCTACATATTCATGAGAATATACGAAATATGTTTTATGACATTCTTTCCCTATGTAAATGTAACACTAGGCCTTAAGTAGTTCACCCAAGTGTCGCAAGATGTCGTTATTTTAATATTCATGAAAAAACATGATAATTAATTCTAATGCTAAATTCAAATATTATTAACTGAATAAGTACAGGTGACAATGGGGAAAGGTTTTTTAATGCCATCGCGTGTGAATTCTAATAAATATTTTTATAGAACCATTGTATTGAGTTGGCTAACTTCGAATAAGTGAATTAAACATGTTTATTTTATTTTATTTATTTATCAGACACGCCAATGAGAGAAACATAAAAACTTATAACGCTAAAATTATAGACAGTGTGTACTATCCCTATAGGCAGGTATGTTTACATGTTATTGCATTAATGACGTACTGGGGTCATTTGCTTCGGTAATGCGTAAATGAACATACTATGAGTTATCAAACACCTTATAATGTTATTTAGCTTTAAATCCGTCGACCTTTCGAGACCCCGATCTTTACAGAAGATAAAACATGTTGCCAACATAAAGAAATATATATCCTCACCTTTTCCTAACAAAAGACACTTACGCAGCAGCTTTGGAGCCTTTTGAAATAATAGGAACTGTGAAAGGAATGTTAATTTGATACATTCTAAAGGCTTTACAAATGAAATAAAAAGGATTTCACAATTAAACTCCATATCAAAAGATAAATAGGTTACCATAAATTGATGTTCTGAATGGCTAAAACTACCAATTGCTTAATTGGTAGTAGAAAAGCCTACTGAGGGAATAAGCACTGGTCTTTCTAAATTGTTCTCTGTAACCATTTGAACTCTATAACACTAAATTAAATTGTATATTTGTAATTAATTGTTTCTGGATTTGAGTAACGCAAAAAAGAATTAACATTTTTAGAATAAAGAATTTACAGAATCCACCATTGAAAGAGTATAGTTTTACCAGGCAATTCGAATTGAATGAGAATAGTTTTACCGAGCAATTCGCAACTGAAAATTACAACCTAAGCCTGAAATACGACACACTTGAAGAGGTGACTCTGGCGAGCTTTTACGTTATTATAATATATGGTGGCTTCTAACTAAGCGACTAAAAATATCCTACCAACCAAACTAGATAAGCAGCTCTCAAAGAATGTTGTAAGCCAGCAACAGCCAGGTATCGCAAGTTGATATTTAATTACCCATACACAATAGCTCAAAACTGATATAAAAACATCAAACAATCAACAATACCAATACTCGTGTGAACAATAAGTCGGTCGGTAGCGTGAGAACTGTACAAATATTTAACTACACGCCCACGCGATTATACAACTAATTGGCATTTAGCAGTACATCAGTTTACGAGGAAACCTAGACATCTGGCCTCGTTGGTCACGGATTTGCAAAGGTTTTCCCACTGGCCATGTAAATCTCGGATTACATGTAGTCGGAACTTATTCTAGCGGTGTATCCACAATCTTGGAATACTGTTTACGTTACAAAGCAGTTAAAGATAAACTTAGTACTTGATGTGAAGACGAGATTAGACATCGTTATGCCATAATGTAGCAATCTACAGATTATTCGACAACTGACTTAAAGTAACAGCTTTGATGATATGTTTAGTTCGTCGATAGAAATTGCCGGAGGCTCTATAGCTCGTGGAAGACCTGATTGCTATAGACAGTGGATACTCTATCTGCAATGTACTGGCATTACAGAATAATAAAAAATATACTCATAAAGAAAATGCCCTTTTTTTTAATATATACTATGCCTGGCAGATAACTTGCTGAGTAACCGTATCTTGGGACAATAGCCCTTTCTTTACTGCTCCATTCTTGGTCAGAATTTCTCATTATTTAACCTCTACCGCCGGAAGTCAACCACCGGAAATAATAAAACCCAAAAATATTAAATAACGCGTGTTTTATGTTTGTTGTCGATTACTTGTCTTGTAATTGGATACGCCTATTGTCCCATCATGTGTGAAATTTGAAAGCCGCCATCAACAGTTGGAGTAATTGTTTTGTGTTCATGTAAAGTGTTAATTAGAACCTACTTCCTTGGTTGGGATTTCACGATATATGTAGTGATGTGGGTGAGATGACGATAAAGCGGGCATTGCTTACTTGTCTGCCTCGGTGGCGTAGTTGTACTACGGTACGACTAAAAGCTGAGGTCTCGCGTTCGAATCCCGGTCGGGAAAAGTGATATTGGGTTTTTCTATTCATTATTATCAGCCCGGAATCAGAAATTTGTGCCCGATTTGGCGATAGGCTAGCCTCTTATCACATCATGGGACGGAACATACAAGGCGAAATGTGGGTGTCCTGGTGGCGTCTCTGTCTACCCCTTCTGGGATAAAGACTTGGCCCTCTTTAAATGTTCGTGGAACTTCAAAATAGACCACTGTGAATTCTAATTAAATGATAAATGTAAAACTGAAAACGTATAAAATTATTTCCTGAAACTGCTAACGGCTTGTCCTCAATCACATCTCAGACCCGAAAAAGCTCGATGAAATATAAGCGAAGATATTAGTGGCATTTCTGGCTACCCCTTGCCAGACAGCGAGCTCTGTAAATGTTAGGAATTTGCTACACCCATATACCAATCTAAGACATCATTTGCACAGAAAGCGAACTGATAGTCAACATTAATTTTCATCGCAAGTTACCGACAAACCCAGCATAAGTTACACATAATTCGGCTTAACAAACAAACCAAGACTGCATTAATACGCAATAATAATACGCTTAGCACAGTATATTGTAGAAATGTTCGAGGGATTTGCATAATGTGGGCTTTGAAGATTTTGTATGAACGTTCGGCCATCGGCTCCGTGACGTAACCTGTCCGGGATCATTCACTGCGATTTAACTGAGGCGACCGCAAAGTTGTGGCTTTATGTGTTAGAAATTGTATGAAATTGATATGGGATATTTTTATGTTACAGGTAATTTAATTTGTAAAATGTGATCGCTGAGTCTTTTTTTATTCGGGTTTAGCAATGGAAATTAAACTAATGGCTAGTGCGATAGAGATTACACTGAACATTGTCTGTTGACCAACGACTTAGTACAAATATGTGAAGCCGCGCCGGTTTAGTTTAGGCTGCCGAATTATACATATAGGTTGGTCCGATTCCTACTTAAATTCTAAAGGTCTGTGTGTAATGTGTATTAAATAAATACTGTTGCTTACGAATATAATTACATCCAGATGCATATCTACGAGTTCTACACAATAATTTCAAAGGTTAACTTACTTTGCAAAATCCAGAACATTACATTTACCTTTTCACTGGACTATTGCAACAATATTACAATGTCGGTTTTACAATTTTCGTATCCGTCAGGATAACAAAATGAACACAGTGGCAAACCCGCAACAGTGACTCATGCAAGTTTTTCGCAACAAATACTTCTCGCCAGTGGATATTCCATCTGGATTGGACTGCGGTCGTTTTAACTTTCGCCATTACCTACATTGCTTTATACAAGCCATGACATCTAACACAGGTTTCGGCACATATTATTAGTACATCAAACCTATACTTGAAGCCTTTGAACAAAGTACATATTAATAATGAAGACAATAAGTTTTGTTTTTTGTATTGATCGTCCGATACATTAATAACATATCTTCTATACTTATTGAAAGGCAATAATGTTACACATACTTAATTCTTTATATAATACATAATAATATAACTAAGGCATGAATATAATGCATATGTTCCGCTCCAAAAGACATTGACATCTTTGATAATACGTTACCTAAATTGAAACGTATCAGAAGCCAGTTAGTTGCACGAAATTGGGGACGTTGCCCACACTGCAATGCCAATTACTTATTTATTGTAACATTTACACAAATTAAATATAGAAGTAGTAAAGATTTTGAAGTCTGCTCATGGGCAAATACTAAGATCCAGACAAATATTTGTAGGCTATACCAAATTGAATGCGTGGAAAGAATAAGCCCTCACCCTTCGATACAGAAAGGCTATTTCTTAGGTGTTGCGTTGGGTACTTCTCGATTCATGTCATAACTATATGTTTCAAGTTCAATAACTGGACAAATTACGTTACAACTGAAATAAACAAAGAAAGAACGAAAAAAAAGAGAATTATTTCTTTCACTCTCGGTGTTAGTATTTTTTTTCTTACTTTCTAATCCATATGCGGTATACGTCCCACTTCGGGGTACAAGATTCCGCTACGACTGAGTGGGGTTCAGGTCAGTGGGCCACAAGACTTCACATCTCTTAGAAAATATTGGCAGTACTCTCCGGATACGCAGTTTCCTCATGACATTTTCCTTCGCTTTTGATGTGAGAAAAGTAAATAAAACAAAACTTTGCTAATACAAACAGTATTCCAGTATTTATGGCGTAATATAATTTAAACGCAAACACAGAGTTTAGAGGCGTTATCTTTCCTTAAAGTTTTCGCAATATCACATAAGCGCAGAGGTGAGGTAACAAATGCTCCATAAGAATTACATTACCGAATGAACACGTGAAAATTTCACAAACACATCAGCACTTTTATTGTTGAGCAGCCGTTCTAATATGAAGAGTCCGGGCGATCTTGTGAAACGAAAATATTCGACTGACCTTGACTGTTATGTATGTAGAAAGGCTTATCCAAATTTTTACAGCCTTGTTTGAAATGTTTCTTCATAATTGCTTTTATTGACTCGCCATTAATGCGAATTACGTAATTGAGCCGAGAATAACCGTTGCCCTACAACGGCACGTGTAAAGCTAAAAATACACTAAAAAGTATTATTGTTCCTGGTTTTAATCCGAGATTTAATTTAAAAATGGAATTACATTAATTATTTAACTCAACCGATTGCTCTGAATCTTTAGTATTAAGAATGTTAATCGAATAAGCGATATTATAGCTTTCGCGCTACCGTCGGATCACATAATATGTAGAGTAGCACACAATATGTAGAGTAAGTACTCTGCAGTCAAGTATCTGGTAGCGACATGTTTTGGGAAACAAGTATTCGCTCGTTAAGGAATTTGTTTTGACTTTACCGTGTTTTTATGATGTGTGTTTATTATTCATACTTAATAAGTGTCTGGTAATAAGAAACACTTTTTAAATATTGTTTTGTGTGTGAACAAATATTTTGTAAGTTGTAATTTGGATCATACATGATCCATCATTATGAATGATATGAATACCGCACGGAACGTCAGTAATTAATAAGTTTGAATTTCTTATTCGTGATAATTATAAAAATGAAATTGCAATTAATTAATTAAATTGGAATACGGTATTTCTTATTAGAACTTAAATTTAGCTCGGGCTCGTGACTCCTTTCAATATTTTTCGCTATTCCTCATAATTTTGGATTTGGCCATCCACGCCCACTTGAAAAATTCACCCTGTATGAGCAGAGGTGCCACTGAACATTTCGCCGAGCTTATTTCTGTGCCAAGATGACGATGATTTCATAATCTAAATAAATCAACACGCATTAATGATGTGTCGTTGGCCTCACATCATAATCATCTTTTACCCCTGGAAGTCGGTTGAACATGGCTTCACCACGCACTTTAACGGTGAAGGAAAACACCCAGATCTCAATAAGATTTTCTGTTATGTGAAATCCGCCAACCCGCACGAAGGAAAACTTACTAGGCTAGTACTTCGGCCTAAGCTTTCTCAATCGAGCTCTCGTTGTAGAGTAGCCCTGTGCTCCAGCAGTGGCCGTATTATGAGGCCGTAAATGAGCTGATCAGTGACAGTTATAGTAGTGTAGGTACGGTGGTTTTATTATATTTTTTATTTTATTTATATGAGGACCTCCAACGAAGGATACACAGCATTTAATGAAGAAAATTGTGTAGCATTTTTAAGGTTTACACTGTGACGTGATCTTCAATTACAGGAGACCACAACATGCAAATTTATTTTTATAAACAAATAAAAAAAAAATGTTTGTGTCGCTTTCCTGTTGGATACAAATATGAAATACCTTTCCATCAAAATGAATGTTTATTGAGTGTTGGATCCTAGTAGAAGTACAAGACAAGTTATGACATAAGTGACGAGTTTATCGGCGAGTGTTGTACGGTATCTCGTTAGATACTGGTCCTTACTGCTCCACATTTGTGGGCATTCAGAGTATCCGCGTAGCCCTAAACTCGTTTACTGTCAACGCAAGTGAAGGTTTTGTTACGAAATGATATTATTGTAATTACAATTGCATCAGGTTGCGCATATCCTGAATCATCATGATTACATACATACATAAACACACGCCTTTATCCCAGAAGGGGTAGGCAGAGGCGCCACCAGGACATCCACATTTCGTGGTGTATGTTCCGTCCCACGAAGTGATAGGGCGCGAGCCTATCGCCATATCGGGCACAAATTCCTGTTATTTATAATTATCATGATTATTGGTTATTAGTTAATGTAATTGGCACCGTTTGCTAATTAATTATTATAAAATCTATTAGGCACCCGCGAAACTTAAAGCTCTCATTAAATACCTTGGCTACTTTCTCTCTCTCTCTCTTTCGAAGTCAACTGCTGAAAATAGACCTCTCCTAAAGATCAACACAGTGTACTATAGGAAGTGACCTGCATCCAGTGGCTTGTTTTAACTGTAACTAGGTCGGCCGTTTACCTTATAGGTGGGCGTCCAACACCACTACCCTGTGGCCTGTACATATTTTGACTTTTTTTATTTACAGACTTTTTTTAGATATGACCTCTACTTTCAAAATAAAAATAAAATAAGCATTTGTCAATTCGATCAAAGGAAAACCGTTTTTTCAAACTTCGATAACTAACCCAGTTTAAATCAGCTCAGACAGTCGCCTGACTTAGGAAGCTGAACCATGAGCTATGACGATAGCTTTACAGCCCACATGCCGAGACTTTTTGATTGATTTCGTTGCGGGTTAAAGACAAGTTAGACATTCCCGGAGACGCGCTGAGCTTCAATGCTCAGTGTCATTAAAATGCGTGCCACTGTTGATCCTGGCTTACAGGAGTTGCAGTGGCGGGTGTGAGGGCGGGACAGTCTCCTTAATGCCGAGAATAAAGCTTTGTTATGCCATAATTTTTATTATGTAAAATATTCCAATAAACCATTTCGTAACTTCTTTAAAAGAGACAAGGACTAAACCTTGTCCTCATAAACTAGAACATTCGAACTAGTTAGGATATCAAATTAGCATTTAAATGTCCACTTCTAGTAACATTTTAGCGCTTTCAAGGGTATATTACACATGTTAAAAAAACAAGGCGCGATCTAGAAAGATCTCCATAAATCCTATTTAAATTAATTAACCTTAAAGTAAAGTAGGCAAGGTGAAACTGTTAGGAACTATAACTATCACCGAAAGGTTTTTTTTATGGTAAAACAACCAAATGACCATAATATACCTGATGGTAAATACAATAGAATCCAAAGAGAATAAATATTTTTATTCTGGTCTGGGGGAATAAGCATTATTTACGGGAGTCACTATGACAGCTTTCCCATCATCGTACGGTTGTCGCTCCCCGGGCTATTATAAATATCCTACCATCCTTTAGACCTGTGAGACAATCCCACTGGCTGATTGAATCATCAGAAAAGCTGTTACTCACGTTTCTTTTCTGTGGTAAATTTGTACCACGCCGGTCGAACCCATTTGTATTACCGAATCTTCAAAGTATCTGGCCACGGGTACTCCCTTCATGTTCTACTTTTACTTTTAAGTTTTTTAATGAATGACCAAGATGAGGTCAACGGCCGTAATCACCGTTTATTTTTATTGTATGAACCTCATTCAGAGCAAGTTATTTGCAATTTTGCCTTCCTTTAAAAATATGCGCCGGCAATCTCATTTCGCACTTCCCAGAAATGCATAATATTTAACCTTACTTCACGAACACTTCAGTTTCATAATTAAATTAAACACACCTGAAAGCGAAAATTTCTAACCTTAATAGTGTAAAAATGTTCATTAAAATTGTGTGCGCAATATATTTCACAAATCCCGGTTTAAGCAAGGTCGCATTTCGCTGCGGTTTTTTCCATACTTATGACACATCGCGTGTTTCTTTCAGTCACAGCGCTTCGGGCAATCATTAGCCAAATGTTTGAGCACCTTCATTTAAATAAATGCACATAATGCACAGTCTCGGCTCAGACTAAACTACAATTCCTGTATCGCATCGCATATATGAAAACTACTGTGAGACTTAATTGAAGTACGATAAACTTTTCAGCCTGTCAGGTACACCTGGTAACCGAAATAACCGAAATAAATTTGCAGATGATATAAACAATAATATCCGCGCTGAGATCAAACTCTCGCCTTTCATTTCACACCTGCTCTCTTAAACAACTTCACCATGAGGGTTGTAAAGTAAAGTCCCCCTAAACATTTGAAACTAAAACATTTTGGAGGGGGCAATCGATTTTCCATTGCGGGCAAAGTCCCACTGAGCCTAAAATTTTGTATGCATTATAATGAAGTCACCTCATCCAGATCAAATACATAAAAAACTTGTTTATATAATAAACTTCATTTTTCATGTAATTCAACCAGATAAACAATTATATCAGTCGATATACGTCCATAGCTAAGCACTAACTGCCTCTACCATTAAAAAAGCTTGCAATAACAATCGGTCTAGCACAGTGTTACATAATAACGTTATTAGTGGTATATTTTTATTAGCCGTATTATTACACTTAACTTATTGTATATAGGTTCACGATTTATCAATTTGATAATTTACCACGTATATAATATCATATAATATTACTCACACCTAAGTAGTCTCGAAGTATTTCACAATAGGTTCTAGATAATACCTAGACAATTACTTAATTTATCTAACGTCTGCATATTCAAGAATAAATGAATCGTGTTTTTTAGGGAGTAAAGCCTTCACTTTTAAAACTTAGAAATAATTATGAAACTAAAAAGCTTGAATACTTGCTTGTTAAAAATGTTTTGAAGTTATTTAATAGTTTATTTTTTTATTAGAGCGCCCTTGACGAAATTGACAGTGATCACCGTGACCTGAGTACGTCCGCATGATGTGTGAACATCATCTCGCAAGTGACAAGAACTGCAATGATAAGGCTGTGCTCATTTAAAGTAGAGGCCTATGACTTTGCCAAGGATTATAGTAAAGATTGATGTCGTTCTACATGAAACTGATGACGGCCTCCGTAGCGCAGTTAGACGCAGACTGTGTAACGAGAGACCGGGGGTTCTATCCCTGTGCCAAAACAAATATTGTATTACAACAATATTGAACAACAAGTAATGATTTCAAATCTGGGTATTTATGAGACGAAAAAGTATTTTGTAGTTTCTGATACCCACGAAACAAGACTTAATTGATCTTAATGTGGGGTCAGGGCTATGTATGTGACTATTGGGTGCATTTATTTATTTAAAAAGTTTCGTATTTTCTGATACCTACGTCACAAAACTTTTGTTTCAGTGCAGAGTATTGGCGCGAAAACAGTAAAGACAACTTCTTGACATGTTATTTCGAAGGCATAGAAACCCTATTCAGTTTCTATCCATAAAGTTTGCAATAAAATGTGACATAATAAGTGGCAACACTTCCTAAATCTTTATAAGAACAAAGACAACATTAAGACGCCATAAAAATAAACGTAAAGCCTACAACACAACACTAAATTTACACAAACAAAAGAAAACGTGCGTCTGTATGGCGCAAATATGAATATCGCGTTTGCAACAAATACCAAAAAATAAATCCTTTCTTTTCTTATTGCGTTATGCTTATGCCTAAACTATTTGCAATAATGATGCATTACTTTGGGTTACAAATTGTTTCAAGTACATCACTAGATTCGTCTTGCATACTTGGTTTATTTTTCAAACATGGTAAACATTCCGAAATAATTCAATAACTAAACACAACATAATTGAGTTGAATCTTAATTAAAAATTAAAAGTATATGTGCTATCAAATTAAATTGCTATAAACCAAAACCGTTTCGCGTGTGCAAAATGAATTAGCATATTTTTTACTATTCATTTTATTATCAAACAGTGAATTCATAAAGTTTATATAATAAAATCATAATTAACGAACCATAAATCACTATTTACATATTCGAATATATTTATTTTACTGTGCCTATTTCTTCTACCAAACAAAAAGTTTTTTAAGCTTTAAATTAGCAAAGGAAGTCGCGAATACGGCCTATACCGTATAAATCTGTTTGTCTGTTGTGAACAAAGTAATAAATCAAAATAACGATCTGACGGCACAGCGATGGTAGGTGGGTGTGCGTACTCTTACTCTTACTTAGTACTGTTTCGAAATACTTGCGTACCATTATCTATTAAGATTTAAGCATGACTTGACAAGATCGCATTTATGCGTTAGATCATTTCATGGCGTTAAAAGTGTTAAGCATCAATCTTGATCATAGACTGGTGTAGCAGAAAAGTACATTACGAACTTATTTGATAAATAACTAATTTTATGCAACTTATTTTGAAGCAAGAATTCTCTATGATTTTGAAACATAGATCAAGAAAATGGATTTACATCGCTGCACCAGTAATTACACCTTAAATGACTCAAAGAGATCAAAAGATAAACTTTAAATTACTTTAATAAGACTTGGTAATTAATTAGTTTAATTAATTATCTCCTGTGAGCCATTGCCGTGATTCTATAACGCGGGTGAAATTACATTTCATTAAAGTTTGAAGATATCGTAATATATATTTTTGTCACCTTTATAGTATAAATGATGAGTTTTATATAATTCTGTTGTTAAGGCAACTATCAAAAGGTGTTTCCTTGGCGGCCTGACACTTTTTAATGGTTTTGTCATCTGGCCAGACAGTTTACAGACACATTAAAGCTGAGAACTTTCAAAGCCACCACGATAACTTCATTATAGCTTAGCGTGTGATGCCTATGTCAGAAGCATGTGCAGACAAACTTTCAGCTTTTATAAAATGACGAAAAGTACTCAATTTTACTGACTGAGCTACTAGCATATTGCGTCGCAAGAGGAAGAGCAGCGATCCATCTTTAAACGACAAAGTAACGATCAATAAATAACAATTTGATGCTTAGTTACACCAATACGTTGCGCACGTACATACCTTGCGGCGCGGTTATAAAATTTTACGCACTGCTACCTACATGTTACTAAATACAAAAGCTGGTTTGTCCAATTACGAATTAATTGAACTCACTCATATTTTTTATATAAAATAAAATAAAGAAAAACAACGGCACATAATAATCAATCCGCGTTGTTCATAGTTAATAGTGGGATCTTGAGAAACGAGATTCCACGGGTTCGATTCCTAATTGCTTGTGAGTTCCCCAAATATTGTTTCGAGTCTGTGTACTATGAAGCAAAATCAAAAACAATGTAAGACTATGATTAGTATATTGATATTGCTACTCATTAGAAACGACTTGATTGTTCTTAATTAGGAGCTGGGATTATGTATGTGAAGGTTGTTATTAATGGTTTTATTTTAGTGGAGCAAGTTTCCCATTCTTGGTAATGTAGAGACAAAGAAAAGCAAAGGCAAATTTATTTATTTAAGAAAGGCAAATTTATAATAATACTACCTGACATATGCTTATCGATATTTTTCAATGCATACGACTTAAAAACTTTGAGAGAATACGCAATACTGAAATAAGCCCCATCTGATCGACGACGCATCTACGTTGATAAATATGCGTCTGTTATTACGTCAAACGCTTGCTTACACAACACTCAATGAATTTTTGAAATATCATATTTCACCAAGAAGAAAGATTAGGTTCATAATGTCGGCGCAATCGCGGATAAACCCAATACAGGTGATATATATTTGAGGTGTCTATGCTTTTGATCCGGGATGTATGCTACTTTTTCCTTTCGTCACCAAGTGAGTCATAACATTGATTTAACCTCCAAAGTTAAAGAAATCAAATTCTAAAGCTGTGCAATATTTATAAATATATTTGCGTAATTTACGTAAGGATGGCAAGACAGGTTATAAGCATTGTTTGCC
Organism: Deilephila elpenor; assembly: GCA_949752805.1. Lineage (NCBI taxonomy): Eukaryota > Metazoa > Arthropoda > Insecta > Lepidoptera > Sphingidae > Deilephila > Deilephila elpenor. The sequence continues at coordinate 1,287,827 of OX457102.1, forward strand.
AACATCGTATCAAGAACTCGCTGAAATTGTTTGATTTTAATATTTCGGAATATATTTTGGAAAAGGTAATCGTAAGAATTTCTTGTGAAATAAGATAATGGTTATGAATCTTTCTGTCGTGCTCATCGCACTCCTATATGTGGCTTTGAAGCCATGTTGGGGAATTATTTTCCTCATAATTTTACGACCGTCCGCCTGCCTGATATCAACCATTTCGGGAGGAGGTTCATTAATCCATTCCGCTGGCCTAATGTGTTGTCAAACGTCACTTAACATCGGAATTCTTGCAAAAACTCGCAAATACGCATGTTTCCTCACACTATATTCCGTCGGCGATCAAACAGGCGCGATACTTAGTTTATAATGAATAATTTTATATTTGAAAGAAACTAACCCCATATTCAAATAAGAAACCTATTAATAATAGACGAACATTTTTGTGACAATGTATGCATGCGTAACGGAGATAAAATTAAAAGCTTGTTATGGTTATTGACTATCATATCTACGCTTCGTACGTATATATTCTTATTCACATGAGCTCGTTGATATAGGCAACACGGTGTATTGAGCCTTCTTTTAACAACTTAATTGAGGAATCGTGCAGTGCAATATTATGGCAGTAGACCAGGGGTTTCAGAATTACTTAATGACGCTTTTAATATTGCTAAAATGTACTTGTTCCGACTCTAATGCGCATGATGGTTACCAGGGGAGGAGCTTAGCCCAATCGTAACTCCCGCAAGCGTACCGAAGTGGAAGGCCAGTTAAACTACATACATTAAAATTACTTAAAGGAAGTTTAAAAATTGTTTTAATTCAGAAAATATCTAAAAATCTATCAAACCTTAAACCCACCTCTAACTCCTATAAACCACGATCGACAGAACGCATTTTAATAAGAGCGATCATATAAGTTCAGCGAGTCTGTGTATTTATAATTTTTATTTATCTTTAACAAGCAACGAAATTAATCAAATAATAACATGAATAAGAGTTAAAAATAACAGCTTAATGTCATAGGTAATTAGCGAAAGTCTACGTTCTCATAATAGCAGATAAAAAACATCTTCATTTTTTATATCACATACGGTCAATCTCATATGTTTTTTTGTTTACCACTTTTTAAAACAAATTCTGATGACCTCGATTCCTTGACTATTTCATAACGCAACTGAATTAAAATATGAGTATTAGATAACCGACGCAGCTTTACAACATATAAATAATAGTATAGCGATCATGTTGGCTATAATTAATCAAAACGGAAATTGAGCCATAAAGAGAATAGTATTTGTGTTAATTGGAATCTCGTATTTGTTGTCAAGTAATTAATAAAGTTTTCTTTGTTAGTATTAGCATACAAAGCTCTTTGTAATTAACATTGTTGATTGTATTTAATACACACGAAGTTTTTGTGCGAATATATTAGGTAATATTAATTGAATATTTGAAGATGGTGTTTCGCACATTTTATTTCTTTTTGTAATGGGATTTTTTATATTCACACTTTGTTGGATATTTTATTCGCCCGTGATATCTTTAAGTTCATTGATTGATACAAAGTTTTCGTTAATTGGACGCATATTTTCCACAAGCAAAATTAAAATCCACTCACCACATCTTGGATAAACGTGAAATTAGCAGCATTGATTAATTCAGTCAACAGCAACAGTTGACCGACAGCCAGCCACATCTTGACGGAAGCATCACGATACCACACCACACTATCACAAGCACTATTTCAAAAAAATCTCATTTTCGTTGTAATTTTTTTGAAGGCGACTGGACGCGGCGCGTTTGGCGGGAAAATGCGCGCGCATGCGCAGCCGCGGCCCGCGCGTCGCATATTGCACAATAGATTAGAACTCGCGCACTGACCTTACGCTCTTGTCCCCTAGTCGCTGAACGCATGCTTAATTACGGGATATCATAACTTTCTTTCATATGTATGTATGTAGAACGTGTTACAAATGGTATATAGGTACTGAATAAGTTGTTGAGAGATTCCTTTCGTGCATTCCAATGGAATTGAAAGCTGGAGGTGAATAAATTGTCGAATACAACCTGGGAACAAACCTCAAAAAATAAATTGAACTGGTGGGAAAACCTAAGAATTGCAGGTATTACGTATGATTTTCATAATATTCTTGAAAGACTTACGGAATAACAATAATATGAATTATTGACCTAAAAGATCTTTATTTCCGTCAACAATTTTCCCAAAATGAATTACATGCATGCGCTGTAGTTATATAAAGTGTTTACTATACATTATAAAACATGGGTTTTATTGTAAAAATGTCAATTCACACGATTCCGAAAAAGTTACTCATCACACGATGAGAATTAGAGAGCGGAAATGCGAATGCCTTCTAATGGGCCATTTCATGCGTTAATTATCAATTCTATTATACCAAATTGTACGTAATTTGTGTACTTATACGGTGTATTATTTAACCATTTTGTATATAATGAACCGCAAGATGATAATTATAAAGGGCGCTCTATCTGCATAGGTAGAGTCTCTGTGCTTTTGGCATAAGCGTAGAGTAGACTGGAATTCATTTTACTAATCTTGGCGTAAAAGATATCAGTAAGTATTAAATTATATTCAACTGTCTCTAATAGAGTAGTTAAAGGTATAATATACTAAGAAGATAAGTTTAAATGAGTTTTTGAATCAAACCATAGATATTTTACAAAAGAAACATAATTCTGATACAAGTCCTGATTTGGCAGGATGATCTCTACGCCTTTTCCTTTCATAATTAAAAGCAAGCCCAATAGCTTTTTCCTTATGTTCTTTTTCCTTCGCTTTCCCCCCTGTTTTGAGCTGGCCATGCACTTACGATCAATGTATTGTATATGCGCATAGGCGCTAATTACTTAGTACAACAGTTCAACCGCCTGGCCGTTTGCAAAACCTTTGCAATACACCAAATATCAATATTTTTTCCATAAGTGTAAATAGATTTGAGTGTCGTGAACACATATTAATTATGTATTCCGCACAAGTATGTGTGGAGCGGAGACCAGGTCGATCGTTGTGTTTAATTAATTTATTATCAACCGTTGAGCAACTAGTTATTTCACCTAACCAGGCGGAAGTTATTAATATGCGCGTTTATCCATTAGTATCGATATTTTCCTTTTTTTGTAACACTTTAGCCATATTGGCGGCATGGACAATAAAACTTCCTGCGTTTATGTACTAAGTTGGGCAATCTACATTGTGAGAATTTTTCGGTTTAAAAAATCTCATGAAAGTAGCTTGGGACTTGATTTTGTGCCCAGCATGAAGATAGACTCGCTCTCTATCACATCTAGAGATGGAAATAAGGTCGGAGAACTGTTGTTGGCTCTGACGATAGCTCTGCCTATCCCTTTGCGGATACAAGAGTGAGTTTATGTATAAATAGTATTTTGGTGTGTTCAGAACTTCAGGGCAATAGAGCATTAAATATGAGCGATATTAAATTACGGAGTATTCAAAGCGTAACAAATTACCATCATTATTTACATAATCAATTAACACACCTCACTTTTGTGATATTTAGTGCAAAATAATTAGTTTTCTTAGTAAATAATATTATATTTCAATTATAAATTATATTCAGCATTAATAATCTTATTTCCATTTGTAATTAGTGGTCTATAACGATATCATTATGTCATCGTGAATCCTTAAAATACATCAAAGCAGTAAAAACGTAAGAAACATTTAATGAAACCGAAATGGCGGCTGAAATAAAGCACGTCTGTGATGACAGATTGCCGCCAAAGACGTGATGAGAGCAATAAGTGTTTTAATCAATAACCACCTGTGCCGGCCAATAATACGGTCATTAGGCGGGAAATAAATCGATATAATGATACTGCGGAATGCTAAACAAGAATAAGCGTCTCCGTGCTTATGTCAGATTGGTCGGTCATGAGGTCATAACAAATAGTGTTAGTCAGTCATGATTCTACATAAACTCACGCCTTTATCCCCGAAGGGGTAGACAGAGGCGCCACCAGGACACCCACATTTCGCCTTGTATGTTCTGTCCCATGATGTGATAGGGGGCGAGCCCATCGCCATATCGGGCACAAATTCCTGACTCCGGGCCGATAATAAATAGAAAAATCCAATACCACTTTGCCCGACCCGGGACTCGAACCCGAGACCTCAGCTTTGTAGCCGTACCGTAATACAACTACGCCACCGAGGCAGTCATTCTTGTGGTTCAAAATGGTATATTTTTATCTCCGGTTAACTTTAATCCTAACCTCAAATGGGATACTAAAGTTAATGCCAAATAAGACCGTGCTATACTTATTAACATTGAGATTATCACTTAATAAAAAGAGATCCTATTATTAAAAGACATCCTCGGTCCGTTGTTCTCTTAAGTTCACCCTTCTCTTAATTTTTTGAAGTGAAACTTCTTTATCGGGGTTGGAAAAAATTTTTCGTTACGCGTCACATTCTTCCGTTACGCGCCATCTTTTTTTATTTAGTAAATTAGTACCCACTTCAGTAAGCCACACCCCCAACTGCTTCCAAGCCCCACCCAAAATTTTAAGTCCCCCCCACTTTTTTGTAATTTGATCCTTACCCCCCCTCTGGCCTTCCCCCACCCTAAATCCAAAACAGTGCCCAATAGCCTCCCCACGAAACCTCCCCCCCCCGCTTACCCCCACCCTAAAATTTTTACCTCACCCCCCCTACTCATATCTCCGGCATTATCCATCGTAGACCCACCGACCTTGGGTTCATTGGAACCGGCTCGGTGAGGGCTACACTCCTGCCCCAACAGAATTCCCGAATTCCCCCTCCACAACTTTCTCCACCCAAAAATATTTTAAGGTGCCCAATAGCCTCCCCACGAAACCTAACCCCCCCCCCGCCCCTACCCCCACCTAAAATTTTTACCTCACCCCCCCCCTAAACCTATCTCGGCCAATAAAGATCGTGGACCCACCGAGCTTGGTATCCTCGGAACCGTCTCGGTGAGGGCTACAAATTGGCCCCGATAGAAATCCCAAATTCCCTCAAAATTTCCCCCCTCCTAAACTTAAACTTTATTTAATTTAGCTTTATTTTACCAATTCTGTAAATTTGTAAATAGTAGATCATTTTTCGAAAAATGATGTCATAAAGAAGTTTCACTTCTTACGTGTGTACACTAATACACACACACATTTTTTTCATAAAGAAGCGATAGCTCATGGCATGGCGGTACGCTCGTCTCCTGTCACATTTTAGGTCGGACCTGAGTTTGGCGAACTGTGGATGTGGTAGTTGCATCTCTGCCTACGGCTATGGGAATATTGACTTCATCTTGTATATTTTAATATGTAATTTATTACAGCGCCATTTTATGGGTGAAGATACCTTATGTCATTTAATGTGTTTCAAAAATGTATTTTTAAACACAAGCCAATTGGCACGTTCTATTGAATGAATATTGTAATTTATACAAAAATAGACAAATAAATATAATTTAAGCGATGTAACATTCTATGGTATGCATATTAATTAAAACTTTGTTATTCAACCAGCAATCTCCGTTCAGTGATTATCAACAATTTCTCTGGTAATAACGTTAAATTGATGAAAATACTGCGGGCTGCGGCATTAATAGTCCATTAAACGTATCTTAGTTAATGGAACGTTTATAAGCACAAATTAAGGGAGATAGTTCTGTTTAGAATTACAGCTACTTACCACTGATATAAAGCACTTTTTTCACCTAAAGAAAAAACCTTAAATAGACGAATAATATTTTAAATGGAAAAATATAATATAAGAATTATATTTTGGTATTGTATTCAATTTCAGGCGTATCGCAAGCATTGGACGGACCACAAACAAGCACGAATACTCATTTAATTTCCTTTTAAAATTGAAGCTTAGAGTCTTCGTGACCCAGTCCGGACTTCACGTACTGTACTTTTCAAATGTATAACTAACTGAATATAACTAACTATAGGGTCGAATGTTTAATGTAACTTTTTTGTTCACAGTAAAAGTGTCATACTTACATAGGTAATAAAAATGAAATTGCTTAATTTCCCAAACTCACAATTATGTAGCTGCCACACCCTTCGATCAAACCTAAATCCTCCATCTCGACAAATCGGTGTGCTCTCAACTAGGCTTACTCTTAATTTCATTGTTATTCATAATATGGTTTTAATAGCAGCCAGTTGGTTTTTCACGTCAGCCGACAAGATTTAAATTCAATCAACTGCCTATTAAACAACATATGCGTAATGTATGACGAAAAATGCCGGCCATTGACACGATTCCATTAAATATATTATTTATTTTAGTTACATAAGTGAGAGATTCGGAACGTTGATTTGTCTTCGTTTACCAACTGTGGTAATATTTATTGAGGACTATCGATATCAAGCTTTAATCTCTTGAATATTAAATTAAGGTTTATTGTAACCTTAATTTTCCCTGAACCGTTTTGTACTAAATGATTATGCCCCATTTTTGGAATTATTTTAAATGTTACTTTCAACACTCTCTAAAAAACCCGACAAGTTAATGGCCTACATACATGGCCGAAGACATTCGAAATTCAAATCCATGTGACTTTAAAGCATTGTTTGAAGTAAACGTTACGACTGTAGAGTATTTATAATAATATAGAGGGAGTGCTGGTAATAAAAACGTAGGTGCTGCTCTCCTATTGACTGACAGGTTATCCCAATACGCACGAAATAGGTACTTGAGAAATAAAATAAAAAATGTGTGTGTGTGTATTAGTGTACACACGTAAGAAGTGAAACTTCTTTATGACATCATTTTTCGAAAAATGATCTACTATTTACAAATTTACAGAATTGGTAAAATAAAGCTAAATTAAATAAAGTTTCAGTTTAGGAGGCGGGAAATTTTTGAGGGAATTTGGGATTTCTATCGGGGCCAATTTGTAGCCCTCACTGAGACGGTTCCGAGGATACCAAGCTCGGTGGGTCCACGACCTTTATTGGCCGAGATAGGTTTAGGGGGGTGAGGTAAAAATTTTTGATGGGGTTAGGGGCGGGGGGGGGGGGGGTGGGTTAGGTTTCGTGGGGGGGCTATTGGGCACCTTAAAATATTTTTGGGTGGGGAAAGTTGTGGAGGGGGAATTCGGGAATTCTGTTGGGGCAGGATTGTAGGCCTCACCGAGCCGGTTCTAATGAACCCAGGGTCGATGGGTCTACGATGGATATTGGCGGAGATAGGAATAGGGGGGTGAGGTAAAAATTTTAGGTGGGGGGAGGGCGGTGCGGGGGGTGTAGGTTTCGTGGGGAGGCTATTGGGCACCTTAAAATATTTTTGGGTGGGGAAAGTTGTGGAGGGGGAATTCGGGAATTCTGTTGGGGCAGGATTGTAGCCCTCACCGAGCCGGTTCCAATGAACCCAAGGTCGGTGGGTCTACGATGGATAATGCCGGAGATATGAGTAGGGGGGGTGAGGTAAAATTTTTAGGGTGGGGGTAAGCGGGGGAGGGGGGTTTCGTAGGGAGGCTATTGGGCACTGTTTTGGATTTAGGGTGGGGGAAGGCCAGAGGGGGGGGGGGGGGGGGGGTTAAGGATCAAATTACAAAAAAGTGGGTGGGACTTAAAATTTTGGGTGGGGCTTGGAAACGGTTGGGGGTGTGGCTTACTGAAGTGGGTACTAATTTACTAAATAAAAAAAGATGGCGCGTAACGGAAGAATGTGACGCGTAACGAAAAATTTTTTCCAACCCCGATAAAGAAGTTTCACTTCAAAAAAAATAGTCTAGGGCTATTGAATTTATTAAATCTCGTTTTAAACGACCAATAACTACTTAAATATACTTTCGGTTACTAACAGACATTGAAGCAACTTCTTTTTAAATAATTAGTTCATTTTTCACTAATATAACAGCGCTACCAACATTACGAACAAAAATATCGTACGTTTTTAAGGACGTAAATGTATGACAGCGCTCCATCTATATTTTAGATACTTTAAGATTACGACCTAAGAAACCAATAAATCTTAAACACCGGATATGGAACATAAATATGGAATGAGCAATTGACAAAAAAAATATCTCTGTAGAAAGAGGTCAAGTGATTTTATCCTCTATACGACGAAAGGCAAGACAAATCCCCACATTCGGATTGAGTCCCTATTTCATCCTGACCTGTTTTTTATTACTAACTATGACGTAAATGAACAGACGAACCTCCTGATTGTAAGTGGCACAGTCACCCATAAACACTTGACACTAAATAACACCAGCTCAAGAATTCGCAGACCATGCGTCAATGTCTGCCATACAAAAGCTCACTACAAATAAAATATCAGCTATTTTACTCATAATGCTTCTACAAGCGACGTCTTATTCAATCTCAAGTGGTTTTAGTACCACGATTGTGTAATATTGTAATTTTGTTGTCTAATATATTGTTATACGGTCATGACATTTAACTTTTTCCTATAATTCACCTCTATACATAACACATATAGCGGAATGTCAAGTTTTGCATTCAACTATAATAATCTATCGTTTTTAATCTCTTTATTTGAATCCAAAAGATGATTCCAAATAATTTATTTACGATTGTTATCTGTAGGTGCTAATTACTTTAATTGAATTGTGTAAATTGTTTTTTTTTTTTTTGGACATTATAAGAAACTTCAAACTGTGTCAAACCAAGATCGTCAACTGCCGAGTACGAAGTTCCTTTACAATAGAGAACTCAACTTATAGGACTTTTGCTTTGATCAAATATGATTTAAGTCATAGTCTGCCACTCTGCTCTATTGCAGATTTGCGGACCTCACATACAGAAGATTCTTGGTCAAATCTCTATAGGCATGTAGGTTTCCTCACGTTTTCCTTGTCAAAGTGCGTGGTGTGTGGCTATTGACCACTAATGCACACGTGTCTCTGAAAACTAGAGGTATTCCCTTGGCTTCGAACTTGCATCCACCGTCTTGGCAGATGCGCCCGGTTCCTTATTCACTGGCTAGAACCATTGACTTATGTGTAACATTGATATCGATGGCTACAACACACTAAACTTCTTAAGGGTAAATTTTTTACACTCCATTGCAAATAAAAATTTTGAAAGCCGGCTCAAATCTTCCTAGTTTTATTTTACCACCATAAATTACTTTCTGACATAATGATTACCTTTATAAATGTTATATTTTGTCAGTCGATGTCAGGAAGTAGACGTTACTCTGTCTCCAAAACAGCAGCGGATCTTCTAAAGTGAGACATCGGAATTTATGCGTGATACATTCTGCATCCTGTATCCATCCATGTCATACAATTTTGAATTTCCTTATTACTAAATACCAATTATAATGCCAATATCTTTATATATTAGATATTCATAAACAATTTAATCAATTTTGGTGGTAATTTAATTCATTTTCTAATCAACCAAGTAAAAGCGGATAATTTTTGAAAAATTTAAAAAGTTTGTGCAACCTACTCTAGTTTTGGTCGAAAAACATAAAACACAAACGGGACAAATTCTAATCAGCCAGTTATGAATGGCGTCCCCATTTCCAACATGGCGGACACATTAAAAATGTAAATAAATTAATTATAAAAATTAATGCGAGCCGATAACCGGTCGGCACGAAAATGTGCACGTACATAATCTGCGTCAACATTGTCGTTTGTAATTAATAGTATGGTGACATAATCAATCCCATCGTAGTTTCGCAATGGAAATGTTACGCCATTAGAAAGCAGAGCTTGAGGTGGACACGCAGTTCCTGCTGGCATACCTTTATGAGACTAAAAGATTTCATCAGGGCCGGCGGGGCTTAGGGCTTCAGCTATTGTGCTAGGCATTGGCCCTTATTTTGAGAAAGGTAATATAGGTAGCTTTAGATACCGACCATTGAGTGTACCTATTGTAGAGTTCGGTTTACAAATTGGGACCTATTAACCTAATTAATATTATTAGTGGGATTATATCTCCTAATTAATATTTTTTGGTATCTAAATAAGGTAATACTGATGGCTATTGGATGCTGTTCTTGAGTTAAGGCGATGTACCGGCAAGCAAAGCATTGGACGTCCTAACCTGTGAAATCGAGCGATGTTATGGTAAAGTAGGCAAGAATTCGCTGAATGAAGCTGACAGACAGGTCGCTATGGCAATCCTTGGAGGAGGCCTATATTTGCAGTGATGGTGTTAAAAGTTATATAGCATTAAATTAAACTATACAATCCAACCGAAAATGATCTACGGCTAGTTTGCCCCACAGACTTAGCCGAAAAGAAAATATATTCCCAGGAATGTGAAATATTCTCCCATTTTTTCAATTTGAATTATAATTCATACATGCATACTACGTATGTGTCAACACGTAATTAATTTATTTATTCTCACTCGTCCCAGATCCTTCCCTGCACTGCAAGTTAGCATTCTCACCACGGCGCTCCGTGTGAAGAATCAGCGCGTTAATTTTATTCTGAAACCACTTGACATATGTAGGTTATCACAAACACGTGAATAGTTTACTAAATTTCAATCAATATTTTTCAGTTGATAGAGTATGGACGTGCTTCGAACTTCAATGGCGTTCTGCAATGCAAATATAAATAATTCAACTCTAATTGGCTTTCTTCGTGTAGCGCCTTTAAAATCTGTTCGGTTTTACTGATGATAGAAGGCTACATTGTATTTTTTTAGGTTGCCGAAACCTACCTACTTACTTCGTTTACCAATACCTTACAACTTTATATGTATACTGCCTATGAGCCATATTATTGAGCTTTTTAATGATTTTAAGAATATAATATCATATTTTTACTCTTGATCCATTATTGTAAGAATCCTTGAGTCATAAAGGTTTGCGTTTTTATAATGCAATATGAATTAAAAGTATCTGTATGGTAGGTATTTAGGTTCGATAAAGCGCCTGCCAGATTTCTTATAGTTATATTACCATAGATAGTATAACAACATCTATGCATATTACATATATTCTATATATTCATAATTTCACCCTCATGTCTGATATTGCTGATCCATGCATTTATGCATTATTTTTATGTACATAGTTACATAAAGTCACGCCTCTTATCCCAGAATAGAAATATCCAATACCACTTTGCCCGAGCAGGGATTCGAACTCGAGATCTAGGCATTGTATTTATACTGCAGTAGAACTTCGCCACTAAGGCATTATTGTATGGAAATGATAAAACAATGTGTGTGGTGGACTATATGGCCTAACCACTATCAATCGTACTCTCGATTGTAGAGGAGGCGGCGCGGCGTGCCCTGCAGTGGGACGTATATGGGCTGTTACAGTAATGTGCTCAAAACTATTGCTAAATCGAATCCTATTCGGATTGGTTCGTATTGATATTAGGATCATGCCTGCCAGGCCGTTCAAATTAAAAAGTCTAGTTATTTTGAAGGGACTAGGACAACTAATAGGGAGGCGCAGTGACAATCTCGTCTATGACGCCCCAGCCAGACAATCTCACCCACGTCCTACCACTTTTGCACTGGGCGTCGACAGTTCTAAAACAGGCACTGAGTAAGATATTATGTTTAAGCGTTGTACAGCTGGGTTAAAAGCTAAAATATAAAACAATATACAAACAATGTTAGTACGACTCTAGCAATACATCGCAAGTGCTCACTAGTTTGGACTTAATAGAAAACGCATTTAAAAAAAAACCACTTTATTTTTTTTAGAATATTTTAATAAGATTCACTGATTATGATTGGATACGCACCGATGATAATACTTGATGCCTAAAACGAAACGTAGAGTGAAATCATCGGGTGAACTGTCATCTGCGGATCCATTGTCATTGTCAGTGTCAAAAATTGTTTGTGTGGGTTAGATCTTATAATTTTCAATAAAAAGAACAAATTACAATGGCATACCTAACGCAGCCTGATTACGTGAAATACATATGTTCTTGTGGTCAATTAAAACCGATCACGAGCTTGTATTTCTGCCGACATTGTTTAAAAATTCGTTGCGGATTTTGTATCTGTCATGAGGTAGGTAACCTAGTTAAAACTGAATTTATTGTATAAATACAATTAAATCAGTGCTAATTTGATCATAAAAACACAATTGAAAGTTGTTTTTATTGCTGGGAAATGTTATGGCATAACATTTTTGCTATATGAGTTGCATTATTGTCGGTCAAATATAGTCGTTTGTGTCTGCAGTCTGACACACCTTTCGTTATTGTATTGTAAAGATGCGCTGGCTGAATTTTCTAATTATTGAGCACTTCTTGCCATGAATATTACATGAACACTTCTATCATAGCACATTTTTTTCTTTTTAGAATAAACCTACCACGAATTTAAGAATCGCTATTAAGATAATGTAGTCTTTAAAAAAAGGTAAAGAATATCAAATTAGGTTAACGGACCGGTAAAAGATATACAAAACCTATCTAAAAATTTGGTACAACAATATTTGTTGCTATTTATATCCATTTTATGACTATTAAACTTATCAAATCATTTAATATAATATTTTGTTCAAACTTTGTCTTCAAATATGAAGAAGTTTTTTATAAGGCATTACAGTAGCCAGAAATATGTTACAAATATTGTTATGTTTATTACAAATAATATTTCCTAAACTACTTTAAACAACAACTAAAAACTAACAACAGTGAATAATTTATTATATTTAGCACTTTTTGTTCAATTTTAGAAAGAGTAATATAGATAAAAAATACAAGCTAATTCATTTTTGAAATATCAAATAGTATTGCATTGGCCTTATTTCATCTTTTTTAAACACAAGAAGTCCTCTGGTGAACAGAGATTATTCCCTAGGATACCCAAAGCAGTTATAATGACTTAGAAAATGATAGAAAATTAAGAATACTGTATAACACACTGTTTTTATAACTAGGTGGACTCGCACTATTGTGCGAACTGTCTGGAAAACATGCCTTCTTCGGAAGCCAGGTTGAAGAAGAACAGATGTAGCAGCTGCTTTGACTGCCCTAGCTGTTTCCACACACTATCTATACGAGCCACATTGGCCCAACCTAGGCAACCCTCATCGGAGGCAAGTGGTGATGCCAAAGTGGAGAACAAACAGCCAAAGAAGATGTATTACCTCTCCTGCTTTAACTGCCGGTGGACGTCAAGGGATGTCGGGATTCCTGATCAGCCTGTTGGTATGTATTGTAGAATAAATAAATACAGCCGACTATGAAGTATACTCATAGTCTACTGTGGTGCACAATTTGTAGCATAGCTGTTGGTATCTTTAATCACCATAAAACTACAACCAACAATGGTTAAACTACAACCTACATTATTCATACATAATACAGATTAGAAACAAATACTTGTAGATTAAACAAATACATGTGTTTATGTTTTAGTATGGCCATAAATCCCCAACCTCTTTTTAAAACAGACTTATTTCTCGCTTTAAATACGAACCCCAGAGGTCTCATTGTAAGCCTAGATTGTTTAAATAGTTTTTAGACTACTACCATTAAAAATACGATTAAAGCTGCCATTTTCTCAGATTTCATAATATGATTCCTTCAGCTTCTGGTGGATGGCCGGAGAGGACAAACCCGTTTGCGAACCGCATGCAGCAGCTTCTTGAATACTATAAAGCTATAGCATTACAAGAGAAGCAGGAGAAACTCGAGAGGGAAAGGAAGAAGTTCACCATCAGGGGGAAATACATCACTCTTACAGTAAGTTGATGAAAGTAACTACTGCATGGTAGTGATGGTGGAATAATATCCACCTGCATGGAGACCTCCTCACAGATGAAAGACCACCTTAGCATCTGTTAAATTTCGCAACCAATGTCTGATTTAAAATAAATTATAATTGTAGGCAGATCTCTCATTAATTGATTATAATCTATCAAATGCCGTATAGTCACTTTGCCAATGTTACCTTAAAGTTAAGGTTTTTTCGAAATCCTTGAATTGTCTTCTCATTTTGCTTATGTGTTATGCATATCCAGACATTGTAGCATTGTTATTTACTGTCAGTGTTAGATACTATCTGGTTATTTTTAGGATAAGACAGGTCTGACTGGAGCCATGGCTCGCAACATAGCCGGGCTGCCGTCCACAGAGAGCGGCTCGACGTCCGCGCTCGCCAACTTTGTGGCGAGCCAGGCCAGCGAGGAGGTGGAGGAACTGCCTGACGATATTTATACTAAGGAGGTCAACTTGAAGCAAAGTTAGTCAATGTGTAATTAATATCTATAGTAATTGAAGATTAAGGTCTGTGATTTTTGGTAGCAGCTTAAATAAACTTTTGGGGCAAATGATATTTTCATTTGAATATATTTTGAGGTAGGTCATGTTAAATATTTATCATCGCTTAAATTATTTTATGCAACTTAGGATAGCTACCTTTTCTGAGAAACATTGAGTTTTGTCACTCCAACAAACATTGGGTATGAAATCAATAAAAATACATAAGTAGAACTTGATCTGGAAATCTAAAGCATTCAGACAAATTGTAGCAAAGACAAATAATTGCTGTCCACATTCAACTTATATTAATTGGTTAATTGTTCAATAGTCTTTACATAGGGATCTGGGGCTTTTATAAATTTTGGTGAAAGATCAAAAGTATGACTATTAGACAGTGGATAATATGAGCTGATGTTGCAGTAACGAGCATGTCTCAGCGGCTGGCCTCGCCGGAGTGGCAGCCGGTGTCGGTGTCTCGCCTGCACCCGCTGGCCAAGCTGCTGAGCGTCAAGCGCAGCCAGCGGTGCCGCGCCTGCGACCACAACCTCACCAAACCCGAGTACAACCCTGGATCCATTAAGTTCAAGATTGAACTGCTCGCTTAGTTAGTATGCGTTATTTACTAGATAAACCTTGTTACTACATTATGCCGGATTTACTTGAGGTATTCGTAATTTAGGTTTTTATTTATTGCATATATTCACCGAATAAGCAATGGCTCACCTGAAGGTAATTGGTGAGTATGGCAGTCCATGAACAACTACAACACTGGGATCTTAGATACTTTATTAGACTCTAAAAATGGAATGAGAAAGGAAAAAAAAAACCGGAGTAAGGAATTTTCTTTATCACATACATGAACGCGAGATAAACTATCAAATTCAGTTGTCAAACGTTCAAAATAAAATATGTTAATGGGTAAATATTTCCACAAAAAAAATTAATATGATTTTTTGTCATCTATCTCCAGTTACCACGTACCCGAGGTTAAAATAATTTCTCACGAGCCCATCAAGCCTGGTGAGAAGTCAGCGCTACTGGTGAAGCTGACCAACCCCACCAGCCACGAGATGACCATCAAGTTATTGCAGCCAGACGAAGTGCCTATTGTTGAAGAGACAGAGGACCAGGGGAGCATTGAGAAGTCTCTTGAAAAGAGCCTGAATATTGAGAAGGTATGTTAGAATATATTAGAGGCTAATCGAAAAACCAGATAAGAAACGTTGCGTTGGGGCCGATAGGATCTGGAGTGGAGGCCACGGACAGGCAAGCGAAGTGGATGCCCGCCTACAAGGTGCACGGACGACCTGGTTAAGGTTGCTAGAAGTCGCTGGATGCAGGTCGCTTCCAACAGATGGATGTGGAGATCCATGGGGCAGGCCTATGTTTAGCAGTCGACTGTTGTGGCTGAATAGATAGATAGATAATAGAAAAACTAGCTTTATTGCTTGCTTATATTTCTTTATACATACATAAACTCACGCCTTTATCCCCGAAGGGGTAGGCAGAGGCGCCACTAGGACGCCCACATTTCGCCTTGCATGTTCCGTCCTACGATGTGATAGAGGGCGAGCCTATCGCCATATCGGGCAGAAATTCCTGACTCCGGGCTGATAATGAATAGAAAAATCCAATATCACTTTGCCCGACCCGGGATTCGAACCCGATACCTCAGCTTTGTAACCGTACCGTAATACAACTACGCCACCGAGGCAGTATATTTCTTTATGCTTACCCATAAAGTGAACAGGGAATGAAATAAAGGTTGCAGGAAGTTGCTATATGCTTATTGCGTCTAAAATGTTGGTATTAAATTAAAATACTTAAAGAAAACCTTTATTTAGTACCCGATAAAACCTATGTGCAATAATATACTTAATATATTTTGAACGTTGCAGGATTCATGTTCGTGGCGTGAAATCTGTCGGCCACCATCGTACAGTGCGAGTAGTACTGTGCGGCGCGTGGACCGAGAACTAACGCTGGCGCAGAGAGATGACGCCGCCGAGTATGACGATGATGCTAGACATGACGCCGATGAGTTAGTATACAATATACATACATTCATTCACATAAGGACTTTATCTGATGGAATGATTTATGTATGAAGGTCTCTGACAATGGAGGATTAGGAGAGTGGGCTTTAGGTGTTTCAGTACTGGACCCTTAAGCTCAACAATAAAATACACTTTATTGAAGGTTTCCTAAACTTCAATTCTAAATTAAGTTCATATGCATGCCATTGTTAGTCTTGGCTCGCAGGATTTGTAGTGATTGTTGTGAAGAAGGGATATCTTAAAACCTAAATGAGACACGACTATATCTTATTACTTGAGCCAACCCAGACATGTTGTTACTAATTATTACTTAGTAGTATTAAAATTATCCAACATCCACATTAATTATTTGCACTACCAAAACTTATGATCCTACAAATTTTCACCATATTAAGATTGTGTATGATTTTACTTGTAATAATAAAGTATCATTAAATTTACTGAAAAAGCTTACCCAATATAGGAATCTGACAATTAAAATTATTTATCCATAATTAAACCAATTATTTTCTTAAGCTAATTTGCGATAAAATCCGTAAAAAACACTTAGTTTTATTTCAATGAATAACCATTATAAAATGATGACGATTATTCCCCAGCATAATCCTCTGGCGCAAGTCGAACAAGCTAGCCCTTCGCCTGGAGGTGGAGACGGCGTCGTCCGCCCGCAGCGGGGCCGCGGCGCTGGCGGCGCTGGCGCTGCAGTACTCGTACCGCAACACCGTGCCGCCCACCGCCGCCGCGCCCGCGCAGCGCAACCACACGCTCCACGCCACCGTACTGCTCGACCTCGGCACTGTGCTGTAGAACACTATCCTCTATGTTTCTTACCGTGACCTTGGACAGATAGGCGCGAATTACACGCGAATTACGCGCGAATTAATTATTATTTTGCGCGTTAGTGGGTAACACTCAATCGGGGTTAATAAATTCACAGGAGTGAATATGAACAAAATTTGTTGTGATTAAGATATGCTATTTATAAATTGGAAATCATGTGTTATTATATTGATAGACATGCTAAAAATATTACACATCACTTTAATCTTCAAGCAAGTTGTAGAGTTAGATCACTGTTCATCCCTGCATATCTATTCACCCCGATTGGATGTTACTAGGCAACAGTATAAGTATATTTAATACCTGCGTTGGCGTAAAATTCACCGCTTGGTCAATGAGATCTTAACAAAATAAAACCCATGTCTCGACCAGAAGTATCATATAAGGAAATAAAACATCATTTGCTTGAGAAAATATTGTGGCACAATACTCTTTCTTTATTACAATTTAGCATATAATTAAAAAAAAAAAATATTTCATTGTATGTGAATGAGTGTAACAATAGCTAAGAACATTGTTATTATATGGCCATTCCATAATAATTATTGCTTTATAATTTATGCTCTCTTCTCCAGTTAGCTAGAAAAAAATAAACCACAATATTTTCTGAAGAGATGGTTGTAGTTTTTAAGATGAACGCTGTGAATTTTATAAGAGAGAATATAGTTACACAATTCTGTTATTTTAATAGCTTATTCAAAGTTCTTTAAACATTCTTCAGTATGGTAATATTAACGATAAAAATGCAGTCATATGCTTCAATTAATATTTAAAAACCCATGTCACTCTCAAATATGTAAAAAATTTGTGGACTGTTTAAAACAAGTGAAAATAGAACTATACCAATGCAATCAAAAAGTTACTGATATTCATAAATAATCAAAAATTGTGATATTTTTAAAAGGGAAACAATTTCGTGCTATAAACATTGTCAATTTTAAAACCATCAATAATGAACTCAGTATGATGGTAAAACAATACCTTTAAACACCTACAAGTTCTTCAATATTAATAGTTTATTTTATGATCTCAGAAGTAATTGCTGACAAAACGGCATCAAACTAATATGGTCATGACTGAAAAAAAAACCACAATAATAAAGGCTGACTTAAAGGACAAGTATCCAGGACTGTTGAGTATTGTAAAAAATAGTATAATTATCGATGTACTAGATTTTATAATACATTTTATTGAAAAAATCTACTCTAAAAGGAATAATAACTTCATATATTACTTTTCTCGTAGTTATCTTATTCAAAAACAATTTTGTAATACTTACTCTCAGGTGATGCTGATATGCAAGCTGACGCTTATCTGATTTTGCCCAAAAATATTATCATAATTGCAATAATAAATCTTACTCTATAATTCATAAACATAAATAAATAAATAAAACATAATTACAAGAGCTTCTAAGAAATACTTTAATTTCCGGTATGTTACTTGATGAAATTAAATATGAAATTCCATGTTGTAAAGGCGTGAATTTAGTTTTTAAAACTATTTATTTTTTTTATATTAATTTAGCTCTAAGTTTACTAGGTTAAGTGAAGTTTCTCATTATTATTATTAGTATGTTGAGAAAGGGTAGCTAGAAATTATGTTGTGAAATTATTAAATGCTTAGGTAAGTAATAAAAGGAAATAATAATATGTGTGCTTGCATATAGTACATGGATATGTTCTTCTGTTTTGAACTACATCTAGAGATGTGACAACTATTCGAATTTATTTTGAAAACAAAAAAATAATGGCCGCTTTGGTGGATTATCTTTAGGTATACATAAGAGCTTTTCCAGTAACTTTGCAGAATAAAGAAATAAAGGCTTATATCGTGAATTTAGTTATACTAGTAATATGTTAAGAAAAAAATGGAAGGCTTAGTTAAAAATCCAAAAGATGGCGCTTATTAGTAAAAATCCGTAAAATGTGTATCTACCTTAAAAAAACTAATATTACCATATTCAAAGTTTTTAATAGAAGTTATTTAATATGATTGGGCTGTATAACTGATCATGTGCTTATAAAAGTAATTTTTGCACGTTTTTTAATATGCTAAACAGCAAGTATTATGTTTACAGTTACAAGATGTTTAGTCAAATAAATATATTTTTCAGCAACTTGTGTATATTTTGTTGATAAGTTATATGAACACACAGACTATTTCCTACCTTCCTAACTACCAAAATCAAAGAGCAAACAACGTACAATATGAGATTATTTTCAGTAGAATTATAGAGACATCCTACCAATCATTTTTAAAGTTGTCAGTCTCAGAAAGACAAGGGCACAGGCCATGTTTAAACAGCTGAGCAAATAAATAGCTTTCACAAATATTGAAAAAGAATTCTGATGTATTGGCTTTCAAATTGTTTCCCATGACTACCTACTACATTTTATGAGAAGACTAAAGAAATACATGCATCCTATAACATGTTGGTTGTATACAATATAAAATAAAAGAATATTAACAGGCCTCTCTGAGCACTATGTATGTTATTTCATGTCACTGGCTTATACTTTTTATCATCCATGTTGTCTTAAATTAAATACATAAAAAAAGTAAAATGAAAAAAAAACTAGGTATTAAAACCATTATAGAATATATTTTAATATAATACGCAACACAATAAACTATGAAGCTAAAGAATAAGATCTAGACACCAAATTCTCCCACCATTACATTTAAAAGTTGAAAGTTT
Organism: Deilephila elpenor; assembly: GCA_949752805.1. Classification (NCBI taxonomy): domain Eukaryota; kingdom Metazoa; phylum Arthropoda; class Insecta; order Lepidoptera; family Sphingidae; genus Deilephila; species Deilephila elpenor. The sequence goes on from OX457102.1 coordinate 1,307,641, forward strand.
ATTAGTATAACAAAGTAAAACTGTAGAACACAATTCCATTTGTCCATTTGAACTTTGAAAGTTGACACCTTTTCCTAACTGAGTAAGAAACAATAGTTACTAATATTAAAAGTGCTTAATCAATAATTAGGCAGTATTGTTTTTTCCATGTAAGACTTGAGTTGAGACCATGGTCTCTCAGTGTAAGCAAGTATAAATATGGTTTAATTAAAAGCAAGTATAAGTATAGTTAAAAAATACACTCATCAAGCTATTTCTTCTTCGACTTGGGTTTTAGCAGAATAAATCACATCATTAATTCCAACACCATCATAACTACAACCAATCAATGAAATTGGCAAATTATTGTCTTGAATATACCTTCTTATTTTTTCAACTCTTTCATAATGGCCAATAATATATTGAGGTATGCATTGTTTTAAAATATTAACATTAGACGCAGTTGGCGCATCATTTATTTTTAATATTCCATTGATCTCTTTCAGAGCAATTTTTAACAGTTTATCTTCTGTTACATTGTTACCGAATTTTTCTTCGAACCATCTGCCACCAAGCATTACAGTTAACACTGTGCCATTTTGGTCAGGAATGCAGCAGGAATCAAACACAACACCAAGTATTGGAGAGTTCTCTATTGGTGGGACTAAGAACCCAAAAGCTGGTGTAATTAGTGGTGTGTCTGTTGCAAAGTACAAGTTGACTATACCAACAGTCACAAATGGTATTTCTCTCAATTGGTTTGCTAGTAATGGATGTTGTTTCTGTACTAAATTTGCCAAAGAATAAGCAGGAATGGATGAATATACATGGTTTGCACTGAGTGTCTCTCCCTTATTGTTTTTCAAACATACAGTTCCAGAGTCTATAAATTCAATCTCTTCTACCCTAGTATTTAAGTTTACATTGATATTGTTCTCCTTAATGTAATTGTGTAAAGTAACTGGGAATGTTTCTAATCCTCCCTTAATTGTATACACACTCCATTTCTCTTCCTGAGATTTTTTTGCTAAGGCACTTAATTCTAAATTGTTGTCAGTTTTAGTTTTAAAAATAGACTTAACTAAACCTTTCATAACTCCTCCATGGTTCTGCTCCCACTCAAATAATGTTTTTAATAAGAATTTGACAGATATTTCCTTTGCATCACCCGCACAAATGCCACAAATCATTGGGGATATTGCATAGTCTGCTATTTCTTTCCCAAACCTTCTTTCTACAAAATTGTAAATAGAATCATCCGACAGCTCCTTGTGCGGTTGTTTAATATCATTAAATAGGGCATAAATAAGAGGCTTTGAAAAAGGTTCATTTTTTTGGAAAACTCCTTTCAAACTGGAAGGTAAAAGATGCAAGTTTTTGCGCACATAAATCATTCTGTTCTTAGCAGCTGGATGGTCGGGTTTTATGGCCGCTACGTGCTCGCTTAGACCAAGATCCTGTATCATATTTAAAGTGTTGAGTCCGGTAATCCCCTTCGGTCGAATAGTGCGTGGACCCTGTTCAAATATGTAGTCTTTGTTTTTAATAGACTTGATCCATCCGCCACAATAGCCGGTAGCTTCTAACAGGTACAGTTTCAAGTTATTGTTGGTGGCGATGTTGTTTTTCAGTAAATAATAGCCTGCTGAAAGACCACCGAGGCCCCCTCCAAGTATTGCTGCCATTTTTCTGTATTCATACGTTTATTTCTAAACAAATTACACGCAGCCTTAACAGATTTTATATCTGCGCAGATATTATTGGGACAACCAATATTTATTTAACTAATGCAGTATTTCTTCGATTTTCGGCGATTCTTGTTCACTTTGTTTTGACATTTTTATGTTGACGTTTTCATATCTGTCAAAAAATCAAAATTTTCTGGCGATGCTTTGGCCACATTCATAAATAATCTGTAAGAAAAAAATAAGGTCCTTTTAATTCCAAATCTTGATTAAAATAAATATCAATAATAAGCATGAAATATTAAAGTTAAATTCAACGTTTTACAAAAAATAGTCCTCCCCTTCATGTTAAAAGAGATAACAGCCCATTGATTAGTGCTTAGTGGAAGAATTCTTTCCTCTAAGGGCTAGTCGCACAGGCTAGTCGTGAATTTGGTGATGGAAATGTTCTTTAAAATCATTGGTATAAGGCATAAGCACACTGTTTAGGTATATACCTGTGGTTAAGGCATCGCATTCTGGATTCGAAACCACGTTTCTCCAGCACGGAAGTATTACGATAGAGCGTTTAGTCAACATTCTTTTTTTTGACTCAATTCTCCTTCACATAAGTGAAATAACTTTGAATACAATATTATGTATAGGCATGCATAGCAATGAGGTACTTACATTATTATAATATCCACCTGCGGCATGCGGGATTAGTTTTTTTTTCACGCTTTTATTCTTCTAACATGGTTTTTAATTGAAATTTAGCCTTTTTCCTCAACATCACACACATAACACTACTATTTGTCTGACCCAAATATGTGAAAACTTATTTCGCAACCAGATTTAATTTACCAATAATATATTCAATAAAAACTAGTTTTGTTTTTATTTGCTTGTAAGTTATTCAAATTTTACATGGCCGAATCGGATTATAAATATCAGCCTAATTAACAGAGACTAATATAAAGATTAAATGATATATCCTATGGATTGTTAAAAAAATATCTCTTGCAAATTCTTATTTGTTACCGCATTTTATAGGTAAATAAATCAAATGTAAAATTAAACTCTACGTAGATTTCATGTAAGTACGGATCAAGGTGGTCTTTTCTTTGGTCCGGATTAACTCGTAACAGAAAGCCTTCCTACACCTATTTTCAACCCTGCCGGGGCATAGTTTTTAGAAATTAGATAAAGTAAAATGTTTATTTTATATGACAAGCGAAGCCCGCCATCTGCACTGAATTATGGCCTAAGCCCTCTCAATCAAACGGCGCGGCGGTAGATGAATCTCACGCTCAGGAGTGGGCGATTATGGGCCTATACAAAACAGCATACTAAATTCTGTAAGCGCATCTGCAGCTTGAAAACTCCGTAAACTTGAATGTACGTAAAATATATGTTCGTAATACATTTACGACACAATGTCGTTAGCGCAGTGAGCTGTGAACACCCGGCGAGGACACAGTTGTGTCGCGAGCCGATAATCAGTTTCAATTTCATACTTATTTCACCCGCACCACGCTATTCATCTCGCCTCGATGGACTTTGTTCGGTTTAGGATAGAGTTGGGAACGAGTCTATGCATTTTAGAGATTAATTTTAAATATGAAAAGCCTGGTGATGTTTAAAAATGTGAGTACCGAGTTCGTGAGGCTTTATACATATGGGGCCGTACACATTTTGAAACATCCCAATCACAAAGCACTATAAGCAGGTGTCCACAGGTTTTTAAGCTATCATTAAATAACAAACATATACTAAGAAATCGTGTGCGTGTACTTATGTACGCACGTAAGAAATCATACCTCTTTATAATATAAAAGTCAATTTTATCGTGAATTTACACAATGACCTATCATCCACCACCACATTTATTTTAAAATCATTTAAGTACACACATTTACTTATATTTGGTCTGGGATTTGAACCCACGTCCATCGCGAACATGTTGGCAACTACGCCTGGTCCGTTGCCGACAGACCACCACGCACTTGACAAGAAGTCTGCCCTGTTTAATAAATCATGTTTTATACATGGAAAAATGATATGTCGATATCCTACAAACCCTAATTCTTTGTTAAACCCTATCATCCCTATAAAACCCTGTTGCACAGGCAATCCTATTTCACATGATGGCGGGAACCAACAGTGACGACATGGCACAGACACTGCGTCCCAAGACGTGCGAGAAAAAACTCAAAGCAGCAGAATTAAAAATAAACAAAATATTGCACAAAATAGAGAGTTTGCACCTGAATAATTCTTATATCTCTTGTTTGGAAGTCAACAGGAAGAGCAAAGTTTCGGCGGGGAAGTTCAAAAAGTTTGTAGTTGTTGTGAGCGTTCTGTTTTCTATTTATTGTGCTCAGTGGGTGTATTTTCAATTATTTTGGAGAAAGGTAAGGAGGGATAAAACCGGATAAAATATAACTCTGTGGAAAAATAAACTTTTTTTTGGCTATTTATAGACGGAGCCATCAAGTATATTGAACCTTTTCACTCAAGTGTAAAATATTAATTTATATGGATGCACTACTATTGCATTGAAATCTAGAAAACACATATAACATAGAAATATGAATATGTTTAATTTTGATTTTAGGGTTGCCTCGTAGACGTGCCTGCCATAGCGAAGCCATTATTCCGACCACCAGAAGACTGTTCTATGTGCATCGGAGTGAACGATGTGGTACGACTAGCAAATGTTAGTGCTAAGGAGTTTGAAGACAACTACGCTTACGGCGCTAACCCTGTTATAGTTACCGATGCTACTAAGGACTGGAAGGCACTGAAGGTCAGGTACACTTAGTTTTCTTAATTCATATATTTTCGTCTTAGGTGTTTATTAAGGTAGCAGTTGTAGAGGAATACGTTATCTAAAACACTTAAAATTTGAAAAAGTATTTTAAACAGCTGTTTCCAATCAATTGGGTATTTTACTATAAGAAAGAAAAAATCTAAAAACTATAAATGTATATAGTAGAGCATTAAGCAATAAGTATATGTTAATTTCAGTTTTTATTTCCAAGGAATAAATTTTATAATTCGTTTTGAAAATTTCAATTTTTTTATCTATCCTAAAAATATGTGAAACGGCTGCCGCCATGATGGATAACGATTCTACGTCATTCCGTAAGTAGAATACCCCCTCCGGTGTCCAAGAGCTCATACAAACACAGGTTGTTTACTGGTTGAGTGACGTATCATTTTAAAGGAACATGGCGTCTAGCGTTTTCACATATTTGCGCGCATAAATTTAAATTTTAAATGGTTTTTTATTGGACTTGCCGAGCGAATAAAAATTTGATATTTTTTTAAATAGTTTGTCTTAATCTTAGGAACAACTTAAAAGACTTTTTGAAAATGGGTAGAATACCCAATTCAATGGAGCTAAAATAAAATATCTATCAATTGGGTATTTTACTATAAGAAAGAAAAAATCTAAAAACTATAAATGCATATAGTAGAGCATTAAGCAATAAGTATATGTTAATTTCAGTTTTTATTTCCAAGGAATAAATTTTATAATTCGTTTTGAAAATTTCAATTTTTTTATCTGTCCTAAAAATATGTGAAACGGCTGCCGCCATGATGGATAACGATTCTACGTCATTCCGTAAGTAGAATACCCCCTCCGGTGTCCAAGAGTTCATACAAACACAGGTTGTTTACTGGTTGAGTGACGTATCATTTTAAAGGAACATGGCGCCTAGCGTTTTCACATATTTGCGCGCATAAATTTAAATTTTAAATTTTGAATGGTTTTTTATTGGACTTGCCGAGCGAATAAAAATTTGATATTTTTTTAAATAGGGTAGGTATGGGTAGAATACCCAATTAAGTCAAACAGTTATCGCCACTCCCACTTTATTTGATTTATATAAGTGCGGAATCGATCCTTAGATAGCGTTTAGGATCGCTTATTAATTTGGATTTTTAGTGTAATGTATCCTTACTAACATAATTTGATTTTTACAGGAATTTAACTTCAATTTCTTCGCGGACTTCTACCGCAATACTAAAATGGGGAAGCAAACCAACGATTGTTACTACTTCGCATACAAATCGGGTATTAACTCGTTACGGGAGGTATTCAATATGGAAGAGAAGAGAGCCAATTTATCCGGAGAGCCGTGGTACGTGGGCTGGAGTACTTGCTTTGAGGAGGAGACGAGGGAATTGAGGGACTATTACAACCGGCCGTATTTCTTACCAACGGCTGCTGAGAGCCAAATGGTTGATTGGATTTTCATGGGCGGGCCTGGGCAAGGAGCGCATATGCATGTGAGTGAAACTGTAGTGTCATTTACCAAAGAAAAACAGCAGCTATCGCTATATGCTACAGCATATTATGCAATTTTAACCAATACCTTATTAAACCTACCCAAATGCAACTTCAAGACCAACCCACACGAGGCCGACATTGTGAATTAAGCCCTCTCAGACGAATTATGTGTATGGTACTTCTGCATATGAATCATGAGGTAGGAATGAACATAATGAATGTTGTGCAGATAGATTCAGTGAAGCAGATGTCGTGGCAGGCGCAGATCCGCGGACACAAGCAGTGGGAGCTGGCGCCGCCGCCGGAGTGTCTGTACTACTGCGCCTGGTTCACCTTCACTGTGGCGCCGGGAGAGATTTGTAAGGGGACTTCTTTTCAATTATTACCCATATTCAACGATTGGTTTGTTAGTGAATTGTCAGATTACATGTAGACAGCGGCGTTCACACGCTCATTTATTCAAAATCCTCTTAACACGAGCCGCATCCAGCGTGGCAATAGACTGTGCATTGTAGACTATTTACTTATATTCTTAATTTATCATAAATTCTAAAATCATAAGTTACCCTCCAATTGAATTTTTGAACTGCATGGATCAAATTTGGTTGGTCTAACTACACAGAGAGCAGCCGCGAACTCGAAGTTTACGAAGATAGATGACGTTCTGTGCGACACGTAAACGCTCAATAATGTGGTATTTCTTTCACAGTGGTGGTGGATACCAACCGTTGGTATCACAAAACTAACGTGCTGCCGGGAGACATCAGCATCACTATCGGCGCCGAATATGATTAAATCATAAAATCATACTTAAAAAATTACAAGAAAAAATATTAAGTACTCGACGTGTTTTATTTTCTCCCATAAGGTCTTTTTAAAATGCAATATTGAACAAATAAGGTCTTATCGAATTACATGCCAATTTAAATACGCGTTGGCGGATTACTTACCGCCACTAGATCACAACCAAAACGTCTTAGCGTCCAAAGCATCTTACGTATTTTGTACTCACGCATAATATGCCACTTCTAGATAATCTTAAAGACGATAAAGGAGTTTAAAAATAAAACGCCATATTCATGCTACGAAGAAACCTTTATTCATCACCATTACTATGTCTACGTTACGCACACAGACGCTACATGCGAACAATATTAAAACATTTATTGGAATGACGTTGCAACAATCGCAATGTATAAAATAACAGAGAGCGTCGGACATAATGGGAATTTGACATACAATTACAACGGGAATTTATACGTAATCCATACTAGGAATGGGAACATTACAGTCTGAAGGGACGATATACATGGTGTTCACATTTACAATATATTCCTATGACTGGAATGACTAATTATACTCATGGACTGTCACGTCCTAGAGTGGTCTAGATAGGCTATCGACAACGCCATGTACACGATCCCCATGGGAATGAAATTTTAATAAAAAATTAAGTACATTGTAACGTTATATTTAAACTGGGTTGTGTAAGGCATCACCGCTCGAGCATTAACATATAAAACTTTGATTAAATAAAAAATATTAATTTCCACTAAGAAAATATAAAAAAATCTCATCCCGCCACTCGTACCCTTGTCAGCAAATTTTGACATCAAGACAAATACAGTAAGCATTTTCAACACTACACGTTAACTTGATGTTATGATTAATTTTATAAGCAGCCATATTATGAAAGCCAAATTATAAGCTGCGTTAAAAGGGTACTAATTAACTTCCACATAGATATATCGTTATTGTATCTTCTTATTAATACTCTACTAAACAAATTGGCTTGATTACCATGATTTACTACATTTTATTTGACAACTTCTAATATTATTTAAACACGTTACAAGAGCCTGTTCGTGAGACAGAACGAGACGAAGATACTAGTGTGGAAGCGTGCGAGTGAGACAGGATTACTCTTCTCCTTGGCCTGCGGAGTCAAGGATCACTTCGAAGGAGAAGGGCTGGAAGAGATAACCTTCGCCGGCGTAGAACTTGCTCTGGAATTCCACCCTGGAGGGAAACATTGTGGATTAGTATTATCGTTAAAGAGAGATGTAAGTTTCTCATTTAGTAGGACGTTCTGTTCGTCCGAATACAAACCCAAGAGCTACGTAACATATAACCAGGCACATAATCGGTAGGGATAATGTAGCTGACAGTCATTTATCATCAGATATTGTGTAGTAACTTATACACTGTCATACATTCAAATTGCCAAATTTATATAAATACATATTACAACTGATCATGTTTGAATTATTTTATCTTGATCTTGTAGTATCAAGTCTTTTCAAGCAACTCTGCAATTATAATATTAATTGCCGGAGGATGCAGAAATGTGGGATTCAGCCAAATCTTGTAACGTGTAAGGAGTTAGTTGTGGGGTACATACCAGTGCAAACGCAGCGTGTGTAGGAAGGCGGACAGTCCCTCCATGAGTACGAGGATGGCCACGGAGATGGCGGCCCAGCCCGCGAACACCACGTATAGGAAGATGCCGCCTTGGGCGTTGCGGGACATCAGCCCTGATACAAACATTATTAGTATTTATTACAACAGTCTATTGTTCAATTTACAATTAAATATACTTATCACCCGCACTAGGCCAGCGTTGTGGACTATACGGCCTAAGCCCTCTCAATCATACTTTCGATTGTAGAGGAGGCCCGTGCCCTGCAGTGGGACGTTTATGGGCTGATACAGATACACTTCTTATGTTATATTTATATAACGTAAAGGTAAATTAACAGATTAAACAAAGAAACGGTTATGGTGTTGTACATAGAAACTACAGTGTAAATAGAGAAATTCCACTAGGTGCTACCACAATTTCATTTTAATTAGACATGATGCAATATCTTTGTTTTACTTCTCGATAAATTTATACTTTCTTCTCTTTATTTTTACATACATCGCCTGTTAATTTTGAAAGGCTTTTAAAGTGCGCCTACAATTTTTTTTCTTGGCATCGTTATTTACTTAAGCTAGTGGTTTTAACACTGAATGAAGATGATGATAGTGTACCTTTCCGCAGCAGCATGTTCCAGGCGACCTCTGCGAGCTGCGCGTGCGCCAGCGACAGCGCCCACAGCCGCAGGTACGACGCCGTGTGCGACACGCTGCCCAACACGTACTCGATGGTGTGGATGCCCTGCACACACGCCATTATTTATTTATTTATTTATACATTCTTTATGAACACCACATACATAAAGAATAAAAGAAAAAATATTCAAACTAGATTAAATAAAGGTGACAATCGGCACCACCATGTTGACACCATGTTATATTATACTCAGTGTAGTAAAACATACGACGATATAGGCCCATTTATCCCATAGGTTGGTAGTAATCTTTACTAAAAATAAATACACCCAACTAAATAATTACTTTATGGGGATTTAATCTCTAATACATTATGATATTATGCTTAGTGGAAATATGCAGTTTTCCCTATAATATTTTCATTAATTTTTAAAGTGACCTATAACTGACTTATAACCACTACTCTTCATAAAATATACAAATATAAACTGAGCTGAATATAAATACTTTAAAAAAATATTCATGTAAAAAAATAATGTACTTAAATAACCACAGACTGATATAACTATTCATACACTACAACTACACGTAAATTAGCAATATACATGTCCGTACCTGATGGATGAACACCTCAGTGATGTCTTCGTCGTGGTGTCCGCCGCTGGGTACAGGCGCGCCGCCAGCTGATCCATTTTCAGCCGCACCTTCAACGGGTTGGTGGCCTTGTCTCTGTACAACAACAATTTATTATTATTCGTGAATTACTGGACATTTACCAACTTTTGAACTATTTTATTATATCGATATCGATTAGAGATATGCTAGTGTCTCACAGAGATTCGCCGATGCAAGTGATGATTCAAGTGTGCTATGGAAAGAGCTATGCTCGGAGTTTCTCTGAAGGACAAAATTCGGAACGAGGTGATCCGCCAGAGAACCATGGTGACCGACATAGCTCTGAAAGTTAGTAGGTTGAAGTGGCAATGGGCTGGCCACATATTTCGCAGAACAGATAACCGCTGGAGTAAGCGTGTTCTGGAGTGGAGACCGCGTCTTGGAAAACGTAGCGTGGGGAGCTCAAGTGCTCTGTGTCAATTGTTCATGTGCCAATATTGCCAAACTACTGAAATGAACAGTTAGTATCATAATGCCCGGAAGGACATTTTTATACATCACAGACTTTATTTCTCTCTTTGTTGGATTATAACTAACATCACTATAATGACTATATTTGTACTATCTTACCGCCAGCTATCCAGATTTGCATGTAAGAAAAATAGATAATAATAAGTTTAGATCTGAAAAGTTTTTATACCTAGACCTTTATCTAGCCTAGATTGCTTAAAAACACCAATCAATATAAATCCCCGAACTGTTATTCTCATAGTGTTTTCTTTTTATTTATTGTGCAAATTTCAGATTTTTTAAATTTATTTATTGATTAATTTACATTCCATCCATCATTTGGAGATCTACGAAGGAGGTCTATGTTCAGCAGTGGACTTTTTGTGGCTGAAGAGAGAGAGAGAGAGATACATTCCAATATAAAGTACTTACGGCACGTTGTTTCTGCTCCTTCATGATGAAGTAGGGTTTGCCGAACAGCATCACGGGCACGCACATCAGAGCCACGATCACGAAGAACTGTACAACACACATTTTAATAACTTTAGTCTATAATTTCAATACATTTATAAATCAAGTGAAAACCTTTAATAGATATGTCGGTTTTTTTAAATAAGGAAAGCGACCATTTCGCCGTTAGTACTCGTAAGATTTCCGTCATTTAAATTTGGTATGGAATCGCATCTCTCGCCATTTGACAAAACTTTAGCAGACCATAGGAATACACACACAATATATAATTCTTATTTAACTATTTTAATTTTCTATTCAAACTACATCAAGATTGTACATCAGGGATGTAGCTGGCCGAAAAATATGTTCTACGCAAAATAAATCGAAATTACAAACCACAAAGTGGGATATAAATGGAAGTAGATTATGTTTAAATAATACTCCACTGCATTGTATGTCAGGGATGCCGATCAATAAAATTAGACTCCATACTAAAAATAGTAGTGATGATACTAGAAAGTATATAAAACTAAAAAAAAGTGAGTAATATATGTAGTGTGTAGATAACCTTCTGCAGTCCGATCTGTCCGGCGTACATGGTGTCGTCGCACTGCGGCCGCGTGTTGGCGTCCGTCTTGAACAGCATCATGTTGATGAACGTGATCAGGATCGACGGCGCGCAGTACGCACTCGTCTTCACGATCTCTGCACACGCACACACGGACGCACGTCAGTACATGTACGTATACCAAACACTCGCACATCTTAAGAGTACTGTGGGACGGGTATCAGATTCTACGAGACTTTTCGACACAACGACGGAAAGCTTGTAGATCACAAAAACATTTGTTTCGATACAGAGATCGAATTCGCGGTCTCGCGCTTATGTTATAGGAGTTCTGTGTACTACAATTAAATGTAATACACATTGGTAGAGCCTTCCTGCACATGTAATATAATTTACAGATGCTCAATTTTACGAAATCCATTTATCTGTGATATTACAAATTGTGTACGTGCACGTTTATTTTAACACGTAACGTTGGTAGCGTTCATGTCAAATTTTATAATCCACTTCGTGATAATTCAATAATGCGAGTCTCACCAGGGTCCTGGCTGCCGAAGTGTCCGGGCGTGGGTCCGTAGGAGGTCCACTTGATGAACATGAGCAGCACCATGTAGAAGAACAACAGCGTCAGGAACATGATCTGCGGGATGAACTCCACGTACACGCTGATGCGACGCTTGAAGTACCTGCGGGGTAGGCAGACTTGTAACTCTTGTTCAAACTGAACGTACAAGCATATTTGTCATACAAATCATTAAAATATTTTTGTATGGCAGTTATGAGATACTAACTTGCAATATTTAATCATAGGGTCGATGTTAAATGTAAGGTACTATCCCCGGCACCATTACCAATATTTCTATGAACCACAAGTTGTTTCGTGAGACCGAAAAGTCTCTCGCAGTTGGGATCAGTACTATGTAACTGTTGGGTATATTTATTTATTATTTACTAGATTTATATATCTCTCAATCGATTCTCTCGATTGTAGAGTAGGCCCGTGCCCTGCAGTGGGACGTATATGGGCTGATATAGATAGATAGATAGATAGATATTTTTTTATATTCCAACACAAAACACAAACAGCCTCCGTGGCGGAGTTGGTTAGATGCCGGCTGTGAAACGTAGGGCTGCGGGTTCGATCCCCGCACCGAAACTAATATTTGTGTGATCCACGGTATTTGTTCCGGGTCTGGGTGTTTGTGAAACCGAAGTCTCTCGTAGTTCCAGATACTCACGACACAAGAATCGATCTTAGTGTGGGGTCAGGACTATGTATGTGACTGTTGGGTGTATTTATTATTATTAAACATTGTAATTAAAATTTAAAAGGCTGGTTAAAGAACACTACCTTTCTCCTTAAACAGATATTAGTGTTATTTCCTGTCCGTATAAATTGGTAATATATTATAGTATAAGTATTTATATATGTACTTGTATATTTATTTATTTATATTTTTTATTTATGTATTTATGAGTCATAATATGTATATTATGTTTGTGTATTTATATGTTGAACTAGTATTACTTAACTTTATATCTACACTGCCCTCTCTTTTTCCTTCTCTTAAATCCATCCTATGGTTGTCTGTAAGACATTGCCTAGAGTGATAAGACCGCCACTTGTACTTTTATTATTTTTGTAATTTCTGTATATTGTGTTTCATTGTTGTGTACAATAAAGACTTAATAAATAAATAATAAATAACATGCGTAGGAATCACATTACGATAAACACACGTGTGGAAGAAGTGTGAGCAGACAATGTTGTTTAGAATTGTAGTGATACTCACAGATGATTCCAGAGCGAGAGGGAGACACCGAACAACATGTGGAACACACCGATGATGATGGAGATCTTCATCTTGAACGCATTCATGAAGATGATCTTGTTAGCCTCGGCGAGCTGAAGGCAAAAAATATATTGAAATATTTATTGGTACTTAATATGTTTCTAATAAAAAAAATATGTATATAGACTCGACCCCTATCACTGCAACTCCTCTGTAGGATCAACAGTGGCACGCTTTTTAATGACAAAAAGCACTGAAGCTCAGCAAGTCTTCAGGAATAACTTGTTTTTAACCCTCAACAAAACCCGTATCTGGTCTGTTGGTAATTGTATTTTTTTTTTTATGGGTATAGATGCACACCATTAGTAATTAAATTTTCTATATTATTCGTGGTCTATCCATCTGCACTAAGCTATGTGGACTACGGCCTAAGCCCACCTAATCGGACCCTCGGTTGAGGAGACTCATGCTCAGCAATAGGTCATTAAGAGTTGATACAGAACATATTAGACTTCATGTGGCTGCTTTATTTATTAAGAAGGGAAGTGGACAATAATTTATTTCCAACTCCATCTATTAATTTAACTTTGCGATTGATTTCGTTGCGGGTTAAAGACAAGTTACACATTCCAGGAGACTCGCTGGGCTTCAATGCTCAGTGACATTAAAATGCGTGCTGTTGATCCTGGCTTACAGGAGTTGTAGTGGCGGGTGTGAGGGTGGGACAGTCTCCTTCCTGTGGCTGAAGAGAGAGAGAGACAGTAAAGATTCTCACCTGCCAAACAGGATCAATTCCGAACGGATACGGAGTCTGCATGTAGTCTTCTGAATCGGGGTTGAGCTGCAGCAACTTGTTGGACTCGAGCGTAGAGCGGCTGTAGTTCTGTCGCCACGACGAGCCGAATATGTTGAGACTCTTGGAGAATATGTCGTTGTAGATGAGACCCGTGTACATGGAGAACAAACCCATTAAGAGGATGATGTAGCGACCGCCGAAGAATATGTTCCAGATCTGAAATAAAAAAATATTAACATGACTTTGGGGATGATTCTTCTCATTGTTTATTTATTTATATACACTTATTGCACACACACAAAAAATACAAATAAAAAGAAAATCACATACATAAAAAGTACAATTGGCGGTCTTATCGCTCAAAGACAATATCTTACAGACAACCATAGGATGGATTTTAGAAAAGGATTAACAGAGGGCAGTTTAAAGTGTAAGAGATAGAAGCTAACACTGAATAATAAATCAAATAGATTGTTGATTGTTGTCTTAAGATAACAAATAACTCCCCATTTATATGAAAGGTCGTACATTCACATACACTTTCACTATTTTCGATACTTGTTTTTACAAAAAAATTGTATTTGAGGTTATTTTTCTGATATTTAAATTCAACACAACTGTACTCAACATCCCACCCTTTCTATTGCATCAAATGTAAGAGTATAAATAAATATAGTAGTACTCACTTCGCTGTCAATCTTCTTGGCCTGCAGAGGTTTCTCCTTGTAGCACATCCAGAAGCCGAAGGCGGCCATGATGGCGCCGTGGCCCAGGTCGCCGAACATCACCGCGAACAGGAACGGGAACGTGATTATCGTGTATGGCGCTGGAAATTACAATACCGTTATTGTTTTATTATAGGTTCGAGTTTTGAGACGTAGGACGGTTTGTGATGATTGGTTTGTTTCCTTTATCTGAAGATGGTAAAAATGGTGATTGATGAACGTAATAAATAAAAAATATACGTAAATTGTTACATTCCTTATTGGTGCAATGTTTAATATTAAGTTGATTAAATCAAAGTGTTTTTTTTAGGAAATGGCTGTTCTATTTCTATGTATATTGAGTGGGAATGAAACATTTAAAAAACATATATATTTATAACAAATAAACATCAATCAATATAAAATCTCACCGGGGTTGACCTCCCGGTAGGTGGCGACACCGTACGCGTAGATCAAGTTCTGGAAGGCCTGCGTGAACTTGTTGTTTCGGTTGTACGTGGGCGGGTCTTCTAACGTCTCCATTCGGTTCAGGATGGGGGGCACTGAACTACCGCTACGTTCCTGTGCGATCAGACATTAATGATTACTCTTATCCTATTAAAAATAACCTATATTTTTACATTTCTCATATATATTTTTTAATTTTCTCAGCGGGCCGGCATGATTGTATCGATTGGTATGAGAATACCGTCTGATACCATTCGATACTCTATCTGGACGGCATTAGCACTTACCATCAGGTGCAATGCAGTCACTATGACGTACCAGTTAAAAAAAAATATCTCCAAACTAAGAATATAAAATGTTGTCTCTAGCACAGTAAAACAAATTATTAGCCGCTGTGCTAATAGACCCTCGATTTATTTACAATCAAATAACAATTAATTTAATTATGCAATTTATAACATACATTCTAAATTATAATTTAATCAAACATTCTACTACAAGCATCAAAGGCCCCTTAGATTAATATATTTTTAATCTGATTCGAAGATAACTTAATACATTCAATTACCGATTCTCATTAAAAATAAATAACTCCAATCGATTGTCCCACAAACGCTCATCATTTTCTAATTAAAATTTCCAATTATTTTGTAATGTTCTAAGTCCTCACCGTTCCTCTCCTCAAAGCCAGCTGTATAGTTTCCATGTCGAGCGCAGGCACCCAGCACTCCGCGATGAGACACTTCTGAGTGACGTCCAGGTTGAAAAGGTTCAGGGTATGGTAGATGGCTTTGATCTTGCGCACCTTCACGAACCAGTTCTTGATGTTCTTGGCAGCTGCGACTAGGACGCGATGTCGGTGGTCCTGGGTTTGTCCTAACACCTGGAGGAATAACGGATAAATTAGTTATACAGGATTAGCAGTCTTCGCGGGTGTCTCTGCCTGAATGGTAATGTTTAAAGACACTTGTATTTGTTTACATATTACTAAGGGCAAAAGGACAGGGTTAAATCTAGCACTGGCTTGGTTCTCATTTTTAACAAATTCAAACTAAAATTAAACAAATTGTAAATGCACATGTGTTTTTGGTCATTGATATAATTATTTTAAATGCGTGATACGTCAGTTTTAAGCGATTCAATGTGAGACATAAAGGGTGTTTGGGCATCCGTTCAATACGCCCATAAACGGACTATTTCGACAAACATACATCATATTTTTTATAATTTGTCAATGGTTAGCAATGTCATAAAACCAATAATCCCATAAACAAGTCCGATATAACCGTCAAACATACCGCCTGTTTACAGTTCCAATATACTGCTGGTGACACCATACTTGACACCATATAGTAGTTACTACGACCATTGAATTAGGGACAATTATGTACATACCACATGGTTATTTAAGGCGGTTATTTAACAGACTTTTATTGTTATTTTATTTTGTAAATAGGACACTGTAGTTGGTTTTATTAGTCTCCTTAGCAACAGAGTACTGTGTGTGCTAACTTTGTGTTTGATTTCAAAGAGTGTGGAGTCTTACCTTCGTGGCTCAATTTGATTCTTATAATTATTAAGGAATCCTTATAAGGACTTCAGTGCGTGGTGGCCTGTTGGTAAACGGACCAGACGCGGCTGCCTACATGTTCACGGTGGTCGCGGGTTCAAATCCCAGGGCACACCTCTGACTTTTCGGAGTTATGTGTGTATTGATAGTCAATCACCACGCACTTTAACGGTGAAGGAAAACATCGTGAGGAAACCTGCATACCGTAGCGATTTTAAAGAATTTCTACGGTATGTAAGTCCGCCAACCCGCACTAGGCCAGCGTGGTGGACTATATGGCCTAACCACTCTCAATCGATTCTCTCGATTGTAGAGTAGGCCCGTGCCCTGCAGTGGGACGTATATGGGCTGATATAGATATAGATAAGGACTTTACTGTTGGTATTTGTGCCAAATCGATTTAGAGTCGCATATTTATCTATAAATAAATAGTTTCTGCAACCCCCATAAATTTTATTAAAGCACTAATATTGTTATATTGTTGCACAGCAATGGATATATTGGGCAATAGCAAAAAAAAATACTACTAAAAAAACAATTATATGGCCGACAAATTCAGGTTTTCAATTGCTCATATTGCAATATTGCTTACACATGGAAACTGGAGCAATCCATTAAAATAACGGCATTAGAGGCGTATAAAATTATAATCGCTCTTTAGTTCGAGTCATAAAAGGCGAAGGTAATAACCGTTGGTTTCAGCCAACTACACAGGCGACAATAGCTTCGACTGTGAAGGTTAGATCGTCATGACGCTATGTTTAGAGTGTACAGTAGGGCAACCCAATCTATCAAGCATTGCATTTATGCTTTGGTATAGGTAGCCCGTTTATTCAACCGATATATTTTCTATTTTTTATAATGGTTGTTTACATAAAGTTAGATATAAAGTTTACGATTATTACAAATCATGCAATTTATTTTTCTTGGTGATGGACCAGACCGCCTCATATTATTTTATATGAAACTCATGTAAAAAGCTTAACATTATATTTATAAACGAAACAGTCGTTGAGAAAAGTGTGTTCTTGAAGTGAAATGTGCCGCAATTAAGTGCCGTAACAAAAAATCCTGATCCAAATATTTCTGTTAATCGGCCAAAAGAACACTTTCAATTTCAACTAAGTAGTACTCTAGTTAACAGTATTTACCGACAATTTACATAATAATAATAATATCCATAAGCGATGGAAACGTGAAAAATCGTATGAATACAATTCAACCAAATATGCATTAAAAAAAAATACAATATACATTTTGTGTTGTAAGAACAATGCTGTGTATTATATTTTATCTACGGTAAAACAATAGTTTCCTCATTTAAATAAGAAAGAATAACGTACGTTTAATTTTACTATTCACATGTGACGGAATTATTACATAAAGATTTCCTCTTTCCTGAATACTTCTACATCACTCATTTTGTAAAACAATTGCCATTTTACAATTTACTAAATATGCACAGCTCACATTGTTTCTAGAGCAGTAAAACGAACACACCCCTATTTTGTCAACAAGTATAGCTTATTCAAAACAGATATTTCAACATAAACATATTTAAAAAAAAACCTTTAATGGCCATTATGTATGGCTATTTTTATTTACACAGAATATAAAAACTTGCCTAGTTTAAATACCCCCAAAAAATCATAGCACCAAGAATATCATTGTTTAATTTAGTCTAGTTTATATAAATAAAAAATCTAACACAACAGCAACCACGCATGTTATCTAGGTTTACTTGTCTAAAGTTGCCTTACTGTGTCTCTATACACAGTATAGAGTGACGTGTTCACTCAATGACATTAGATAATGTTTGTGAAATTATTATATTAATAGTAGAGAGATCAAGGTACGTGTGTAACAATAATTACTAATGAATATGACCTACTGTTCATGTTATCTATATTGTGTAATTATCTAAAGTATATTTAATGCACATAAAGTTCTGCTTGTTTATGCAATTAAAGGATTCTCTCTGCATTATTTCAGTGTTAAGTACTAATCTTTTAAAGATTTATTTAACTTGGAACATGTTGGTTGAGTCAGTTTTAACCAGCCGGAAATAATAATAATCCGAATTACTCTGAGAAAGGCATTACGCTTGAATACATATGTTATATCCACTTCATATAGTATATCTAAGGATAGGTGGAAAAGCTGATCCCATTTCTGACGCTTAGTCCTATTCGCTGCTGTCGAAAGTTTACTCATAATGCCCAATCACTTACAGCGTATAGTTCTGGACCGTGGGTACGTTTACCAGTTACCAGTCGAAAGACTGATATTACCAATGTCTTCATATAAAAAATCTCTTTTATCTATCTTGTTACATCCATCTACAACCATCCATTTCCTATGTTCTTCCCCTTTCAGCACCTTCCATACGCTAAAACACTTATTAAACCTGCGCCAACTCCTCATCCATCTTCTACTTATCTCTTACCGTGTTAAGGTCCTCGATCCTGGTCATAACGCCCATGGCCATCTCTCGTCTGTCAGCCGGCGACTCGGGACACGGGTACAGCGTAGCCCTGAACCCTTCGCATATCTTCTTGACGCGGGTCTTGAGCTGGTCTCCTTGGAAGAAGATGATGAACACCGACTTGTACACCTGGTCCGACTGAGGATGAGAAAAAAAAAAAATTCACAGATTTACAATAAAATGGTTTTGTTGATGCATTAAAAGTATTTTGAGGAATGGTGAATAAGTATTAAGTAAAGAAATATCATAAGTTACAGAGAAGCTTTAGTTCCACCATAGGAAATCAGAAAAGTCTTTTCAAACATTTACGTTTAATTTTAGCTACTATATAAAACCGGACCTCTTTAATACTTCATTATGAGACATGTAAAAATAAATTTAAATCAGTAGTTTATTGTTTATTTTTTCAAAATGAGTTCCGTGAAGTTGATGAAGTTCAGATCCTCTTCAGGGGCCCTACCATGAATCAACTTCTGCCATTTAACATAATAAAAATACTCACCGAAGAAGGGTCCTCCAGGGGCGTGTCGATCTCAGCCTGACGTAAAAATACGTTGCCGCGGCAAGCGCGCCACAACATACGCTCGAAGGCGGGTATCCGTTCACGCAAAATTACGCCGGCCACGAAACTGCACACCACACGGGTATTAGCACCGGGAACAGGGTTTTAGATCACACAACTGACGGAAGAAATCGCAACGGAAATATTTGAATTGCAGAGTGAAGTGAATTTTAAATTTGCGACATTGGATTGTCGTCATTATTGTGCTTAGAAGGAGTTAAGAAAGAGATTAGCTTATTTCAGCAATTTTCTATTTGTCATTATGTTCTCTTTGGTCACCCCTTCATATCTGTTTAAGAATAAGTATATACCAAATACAAAAAAAACATAACCGTTGCGACTTCTTTTCATCTATATTCTTCTACGGTTAGCTTACCAATTGTAATTGTATACAAAAAAATAATACACTTACAATTGCTAAGCTATACTATACAAATTGCTATTGAAAAAGAAAAAGAAAACAATGGAGATTGACGAGAGCACTTAAAATACAGATCAAAATAGTATTTAAATTTTGTGATGAATCTTGATATTTTTCTCATCAAAAGATCATGTAGTAAAATCTGATAAAAGAAATAAATTATCTTAAAATATTTATAAAGCAAGCATTCTCGTCGCTGACTTACGACTAATTTACATAGACCCCTAAAATATTAAATAATATGTATGTATAAATCCGACTAACGAAATTTAGTAGAACAATTGGGTGCTGGTAACTCCGTTGACCTTTGCATCTTCGCTGACATAGTTTACACTAGTCAGAACACAGTTCGGTCCCAACAAAACAGAATTTATACGATATCCCAAACAGTTTCAGCTTTTTGTATAAGTCAGTCCAAATCATATCGGTCGATGTAAATTAGTTCGTATCGTGTGATATTTATAGATGAAAGAAAATTATTTCCAATATTTACAATAGATTTCCTCGTGATTCCAAATAGAGAAGCCAAAATAAAAATGATTCGGGCAAATCTTAATAAAGATGATAGAAGCACTATTTGACAATCTATTGTTGTGAGACGAACCTGAAACTTTAGTATTGAAGTCTAATAAAAACGAATTAGGATTAACATTTTGAAAATAACAATATTTATTTTTCATTGTAGGGTAATACGAAGGCAGATTGAGACCATACTCTAGACATTTTATGTCAATATTATCGTCTGATAATGGCAGAGAGCTTGTTGGTGCCGAAAATACACGTAATAAAAGTAAATAGGGACAATTTACTTGATACAATATGCTAATCAAATATATAAATTACATTTAAACAAGATCTGTTATAGAAGTCGACACCATGAACGAACGATCATCACCCAAACTTGAAATGGGAATCAATTTGGTGAACCCCTGGTGGGATTAGAAAAATCTCTCAGTTGTGAGTATACGTTTGAAAATCAATGAGTTCGTTAATAAACATCGTATGAACAGGCAACACCCGCACGTCACGCCACGCCATCCCAGTGTGTAAAGTTATGGCCTACAAATCAAAACGATAAGATTATGAATCTCGACTGACATCATTTTCACATTGCACCGAAAAATCAACGATAAAAGACGATGAACATCCGTAATTGGTATCATTGATAAAATATTTGATAAGGCATGTGTGTATTTCGTAATAGAGGATGGCAAATACGTAAAACGTTCGTGTTGGGACATTCCATGACGATGTTCCGCAATGATCGTAAATTCTGCAGTCATTTCAATTTTATCTTTCCGATACTATGTCAAGTACCAAAATCATTTGATCCCATAATCTCTGAATTGATTCGAGGAATGCTTTTCTTTGTTATAAATTGGCTGACTTTTTATAATAATCTCTTATGATGTATTAGGCAGGAAAGTGATTACAATCCTTCATTTTCACTGTAACTCCATTATCATCCGCAAACTTTATTGTTGAGTAAAGGTAAAGTTACTTTCAATACGAATGTCATCTCGAAGAAATGTTTTGATTTCGTATAAACTTACTTTAAAAGAATTCCGAAGCATTACATCTAAAAACTTAGCTTTCCTTCGTACTGGTAAAACTATTCCATAACCCGCATTATACAGCGATAACCGTAACTTCATTATAATGTGTCCTACATCTGATAATAGCGTCCTTGAAGCTGCTACCTTGACATTGGGAGTTATGTACGACTTTTTACTTTCAACAACACATTCTTATAGTAAGACTAGTGTGGAGATTGTGCAGACTTTTTAGCCAAGAACCAAGCTCAAACCTTGACTACCTAAGTGGTCTGTGGATGGATATCAGAATCTCTGACGGAATCCAGCGATCAATAAGACGATGGGGAGATAGAAAGAGGGGATATCGACACATATTTTATTTTCGTATAATATTATATAAATGATTTGTTGAATAAGCGACGACAATAATTACGATAGGCAGTATTGTCACAGTGATTATGTGTGACTACTGACTAACCATCCAATTTCCTTAGTGGGGAACGACTTTAAGCCGTCGGTAAAAACCCAAGGACTAAACGAGTGTGTTTAACTACCACAATTACTACTGTAGTTTTAATTGTTTGTAACTAACAAAGGATTTTGATTATTCATATTTTAGCTATTAAAATGGCTTGAGAATAAAATCTGTGTCACCTGAATACAACAAATGATGAAGATATTTATTTATATATTCCTAATATATAGAAACTATATTGTATTAATTAGCCTATACCCCACTACTGAATGCAACCCTAAACTTAAAACAAAACCCTAAAATTTCCTTAACGTATTATGGGACTTTAATACGATGTTTAGTAAATACACTGATAAAAGTAATCCAGATCATCTAGTCGGCCTAAAATGTATACAAATGGTGCGTGATTGTAGATTGTGCGCGCAATACAGTCAGCACTCGTACTGACGAGTTTGACGTCATGACAATCCATTCTATTCTGCATATGCGGGCGACGCGACTGTTGCGTTGTCAACAAGCTCTATACATTACAAACTGCTAATATGCTAGACTAGATGAGCAACGCTTTCGAAGACACTTTCTTTTTGATTCACGATACACCGAGTGACTTCATCATATCAAAGTTGCCATTAAATATGAATATGTACGTCTTATAAAAAAATAAAAAAATGAGTAAGAACCTGATGCGCAATTTATCAAAATTTGATCTACCTATAAGACAGTAATTACCTCCCCGATAATTTAATTAATACCTCTCTAACGCAATGAGAATGTAAAAAAGCAAGTAGGCGTACGTTAAAATTGCAACTCGTGTTAGCCAGGATCAACAGTGGCACGCAAAGAATTTAAACCGAGCATAGAAGCTTAGTCTCCTAGGAACTAACTTATCTACATCGAAATTCAGAACGAAAAATTACTAGCTGTGGATAAAACTTCAATTATACAAAGCGAATCCATCGTCACGAAACATCACCGTATTGTTTTGCAAAAACATCCTGGCCTTGCGTATACGTGTCTTTCGCAAAAATACATGGAGAACTGTAATCAACAGAAGTTATTTAAATTTGAACTATGTAACTAAGACATTACAGTCCAATTTAATTTGTATCTTCGAGCTAGTTACATCTGACTACTGACTGGAGGAGCAAAAAGACAATAACATACTTTAGCTCAATAAAACGTTTGTTACCATACATAATGTGATAAAACTAATTAGAAACGTGTAAGTTTTATAAACATAGCCAGACATACAACAGAAAACAACACAGCAGGTATTGCAAAGTATATTCACATAACCTCATACATACCTATAAATACTAAATATACTAACAATCTGAACGCATCTGCATTCTATATCTGAAACTGAAGTTCGATTTGGTTAAATCAATAATCAACACGTGGGCAGTGGGCACAAGGTCTTTTTGTTGAAACGTCGCTGTTTTTTGGTGTAACGTGAGATCATCTGCATATAATGAATCTTGATTGTATTTTTCTGCTAAAATTGTTTTGTTGTTATCCCTAGCTTCTATGGTCAAATTAGTATAATCACTAACAACAGCAACGAGATATCCATTGCTGAACACAAACATACCCTAAAGATAATAAGTAGATTTCCGAATAAGTTTACATTCCTTGATTTTCAGGAACAGGTGCTAACCTTGTAGATAGACGAGGAACGCTACACTATGGGTGCCTCTAAACCACATCTAAACACCCAACAGAATACATTAAATACGAATAAAACCGCACAAACGTACAAACAGAAGGCGTATGCGTAACGTGACGTGAGAGACAGCGGCGCCCGTCAGGTTGGCATTGTACCAATAGTCGTGGATAGCGCACGTGAACCAACATTTTGGAGAGTGTCTGGATATCGGAATGCTACAGTGACGCCGGATTGTGTCATAGACGAAAACAACCACACCAGACTTCCTAATGATGGGACTGCTGATTGACTGCAGCTGCCAGACTCATTACGTTGAGAAAATTGAAGTGTCTGTAGCAAAGCACTGACATTTGTTGCGTAAATTATGTGTGTGAGAGAACCTTAGTTAACGATTAAGACTTCGGTATAATCACATTGATTAAAGAGGCAGTATAACCCGTAGAACAGAGAAGGGAATTGCTGGATTCATTGTTTTTTCATGGAGTTCGCAGCTTATACAGAGGACAGAACATCTTCAATCTAGGCGCAGCGACGATTTTCGAAGTATCTGACTAGGCATAGCTAAGAGAAGCGCACTCAATGGTGCCGGTGCCCAATTAAAGAAGCCTATGTTTAGTAATAGTCGTTAGTGCTTCTTTGATGTAACTGTGTATAGTCTACAAACCAGTCTAGCACTGCACTTGTGTTTGGATACATTCAAATTATAACATTAGTCTGGGAATAGATTTATGTTTACTGTGTCAATAGACCTGCCTCTCATCACTGGCGAAATATTATATAATTCGTTGAATCTTTGCTTATTCCTTTGGGGTTACACGCTTTGGAGTATGTTTGTATATCATAATACGATAAAATAATTGCAGACAGTGGGTAATCACTAATTTTAACACAGTCCGCACTCCACTGAGTTTAATGCAAATGCTACAGTTAGCAGTTCTGAAATCGGATATTCGTATACGCAGACATTTTTAATTTCGGCAATTTCTTGATGAAGCGACCAAGGAATACGTTCTCTGCTCTGAAGTTGCTACGTTCAAAAAACAATATTTATATAACCTACAGGAGAAAACCTAATAATAATTTAATATTTTAGGCTTTTTGAAAATAAATCAGGAGAAAGATTCCCTCAGTGAAAATATCGTCACAATGTGTTTCTGTCTATGACCAAAACGATATCCAGAAATCATTATTCTAGTCACATGAGTGATTTTATCCTATTGTAACAGCAGTACAAAGTGGAATAAATAAAAATATTGCAGAAATACGTTGAAGGCCGAACACGAGACGTCGTAAAAGTCTTCCACGCGCGACTAATTCCATTCGTTCTTAGAAATTCCCTCAAAAAACATTTGTATATTTTCATGAGACACATCTTTACGTCTGTTTGGACGACTGAGATAGTATGTCAAATGTTTTATTTTACTTATTAATCAATTAGTCTGTAAGCTTTCCTTGTATAAATAAATAAATAACCAACAATTACATAATCCTGAATAGACGCAAAGATCAGTCAAGATAAGACAAGTCTTGTGTCTTGGGTATCAGGAACTACAAGGGACTTAGCTATTGCGGGAATCAAATCCATGGCCTGTAGTATCATCTATTTTGGACCACTGTACCATAGAAGCTGTTAAACTGTTAAGTGTTGCACATTCATAAGAACACTTCGTGTGACATCCTGTGTGACAAATTAATTTTGATCAGCACAACTAAACCTCTTATCGAAGTCGTGCAAATCATAAAATTAAACAAAATTATACGTACAGTCGTGTCTAAAAGTGACAAATAATTTGTAAGTAGTTTTTAAATCATCACTGGTGTAGATTCTAATTTTTCCCGTATAGATACATCTGAATGTAATAAAACAGCGATTAAAAATGATGAACACGTAAAACATAATATAAATTATAAAAACATCCAACCGTGAATTAGTGTGAAGGTCGTAACAAATATTTAAAACTGTTGTAAATTTTTATGTAGACTTTTTGTACAACAGCAGGATAATAAGTATTAAACAAAAGTTTCAGATTCATTTCATAAACGTAGTAAATAATTTTATAAAAAATCTTCATTAAAATGATGTGCTGTCGGTAGAATATCTTAAGCCTAAATCGAGCAACTTAATAAATAATATTGAACCTTCTGTATTTGACAATACTATAAAATGAACTAAATAATCGAATGCAGAAGGTTGGGAAAGTCGAGTTATTCATTCAAAATATTTTAATCCGAAAAAATCCAAATGCGACGTTTTCAATGTTATGATTCAACATGGTAGTTTCCAAGTAATTAAGATAAGTACAAAAGTCTTGCAAATCGTTGAGTACTTGATGTCGAGTGGTCGTTAAAATTATATTGACTATTGATGATAAATCACACGTAAACATGGCGGCGGAATTATTTCGCGATATACGTAATATTTTAGGCATACTCAATACAAAGAAGACAGACAAGCTGCAAGCATGTTTATTTCTTCTTTTATAAAGACTACTTATTTAAGTGCATCATTGCTTTAATTTCCTGGCAAGCAATAAAACTTCTCGAATGAATGCTTTATAAATTGGTTGGCAGTATTTTACTGAAAGCCATTTGTGAGGAACTAGTGCCAGTTATAAGAAGTTATTGGCACATTTGTAAGCTACGTGTCGTTGTAAATTCCTATAATGCCAATAGCAATAAAACCTTTTTATATGCCTATTATTAACTTGCCTTTTACGACTTAAAATTTATTGGATAATATAAATATTATGTAGCACTTTTGTACCCCCTTGTACCGTAGTATAACGCGTTACCAACGTACCCGTGCGTAATTCAACTTTATTCAATCTTTACAACGTTTTATACTCAAGGTTCTCAATGAATAATACAATCAAACAGGTGTGTCCTTACTTATTGTATAGACATGGATAATTGAGACTTAGACGGCACCTAGTTAAAATACGTACAATTTGCTAATTATGCATCAAAATCGCCTGTTATTCTTTGGGCCAACAATGTAGAGGAGGCGGATTGAAAAGACAATAGGCCCACACATGTTTTAGGATTGTTTTCCAGTGGGCACTTAATAGTATTCCGCTTAAGTTTAAGACGACACGAACGGTAAATATGATATTACACCTTAGAAAAATTATTTGCCTTAATTGAGCATCCCACATTAATCTTAAGAAAATATTGTACAGTATTACAACATTTCTTTACATAACATTGGAATGCGAAAACCATACCAGCTTATCACAATTCAAATTAAACTACTCGAACATTGAATTATCAAATTTAAAATCAGGAACAACTAAATCAAGGCCAGTGTCAAGCACTACAAACACCCATTCATATGTGATAACATGGTTACACAATAATTACTTGTATTTTTATACTGGCACCGTAAACTGACTACAATGCACCTGAGGGTAAGTGTTTGCAGAACTGATAAGAGTATTCAGCATCCACAGACGTGAAATGGCTATCTCTCTGGGTTAATTGAACCTGAAACGGGACATTTTTACGAGAATCACTATCATCATCATCAGCTTGTTGCAGTCCACTGCTCGACATAGGTCTCTCTCAAGGTACGCCACAGAGCCCGGTTTGCTGCTTTATGCATCCAGTCGCTGCCCTCTTGTGCAAGTCGTCCCGCCATGTGGCCAGAGGACGTCCCACGCTACGTTTGCCAAGTTGCGGTCTCTACTCCAGAACACGCTTGCTCCAGCGGTTATCAAAGTATAACGGGTCCTTAACCGCTATGTACCGCCACTGTCCGGGTAAATACGAGTATCCTACCAGCTGTAATGTAATTATAAACGAGTGATGACGTAACAAGTTGTATTGAGGTTAACGCGCGACAGAATGAGGGCGTAGGCAGTTCGCGAATGCGCATACTGATACTGCACTCGCTGCCAACCCTGGAGAATTACGTACACTTAAAATCGTTGTACGTATATTACATAATACACATTCGGACTAAAGATCGTTGGCACTGGAAACGCGAGACAGCGAAATTGCGTAGACGAGTTATGTGTAAAAAAACATTTACTTAACAAACGTAAAGTTCACTTAATGCCTTTTTATATTTTGCTACTGGTTTCGCGGAACCGCAACGTCATGAGGAAATCTACAGTAAAAATTTTCCACAAGAATTTCAAAGGTATGCGAAGGTACCAACCACAAGAGAAAATATATGTAGCTTAAAATTACTCTAAAATCCAACATCGTCTTTAGGAGACTATGTTTAAAGATATTCTATCACTACGGATCTGAAATTGTAAAACTATCCAGATACTTTCATATTATTCAACATTCGTTTCTCCGAACGATATCCTTATCGCTCTTAAATTTCAGCTTCTACGGAATTGTTATCAGGAATCATGGTTATAAAAATACCACCTAATTCATACACCAGAATTAGATCATCACCGAAATTCTGTAAATTAGCATTTACTTTAATAATATTTGCAATCATATTTACGGTTTCTAAAAAAACAGTTGAATCGTGACGCAGATGACAGGTACGTAGACGCATATACTCGTCATGCGCAGAACTAGTGGTTACCTTGTCGGAAACAGAAACCTTGGGTTTTACCAAATACAAAAAACTATTTTGACCACTTTAAGTAAATGAAATCGCAAAAATCGTCTATTGTTATTGAAAACGGAAAAATGTGAAGGTTGTTACAAATTTCTGTGACTTAAAAAGCGTCTGCATGCAATTATTTTACAAATGCTTTATATTTTTCCCAAACCATTAGACTGTGTTTTGAGGTTTCGTCAGAGTTTTCCTTCGCCTTGAATACAAATATCTTTGAGGATATTAAATTGTGAATACACGCCTAATCTTTAAAAAATTGCCCTTATCTTAGCATAGAGTTGGCCCTTGACTGTCCGCCCTGCTTCCTACTAGGCTATCGCATAATAAAATGTGCCAAAATCTTATTACTTAGCAAAGGTTAACGTCATGAATGTCACGCGTGATGGCTTCAAGGAAAATAAAATTATACAGATAAAATGCCCTCAAAAGTACAAAAAGAAATATAAAGGTTGTCTGACAGACAACACATGCTGCGATAACAACGACATTTGTACCTTTTATTACACTTAAATGCCATATTTAAATGAATATAATAAAATGTAAGTAAAATATTATGTAATTAAGATAAAATTACAAATAGGCACTGTCATTATGTTCACAATCAAAACATAGGTATAAATTGATAACCAAATCAGGAAGTAAGAAATTAGATGGTTCATTTTAAAGCCCCAATGGATTACATATCAATGATATTTGCTTCTTTCTCAATAGCTGATATAAAAGCCATTCGTTGATAAGTACATCCCTTGTAACTAGAGAAATAGAACCTATAACTGTTTCCGCAAATATAGAATCTACATAAACAACAAATGTAATAGTTTCTAATATTACCGTAAATAATGCGATTGTGTGATCGTTAAATCTCAGTTTCTATGAATCTACATACACAGATGCATTTCACCATGAACTTGACTGACCAACCGGTTATTTTTCAGAGTCGCGAATGTGTTAGTCACGAGCCGCAAAATCGGGTCGACGCTCGAGCAACGGCACTTCTATAAATATTAGGAACGGTACGCCATAACTAACTCTGTTGCATTCATTTAATTCCTTCAATTGATATTGTGATTTTACTGTCGGGTTCGATTCAGTCATTGATTCCCAGGTCAGCGAGAACTGAAAGTGCTGTCTTTCGAATTATTCTATGAAAGTTTAAGATTTCGTGCAATATTATGTGGGATATAAAAACCAATAAGAAGCCTGAAGAAGAAGAAGAAATCCTATGATTACCTTGCCTAAGTTTCGGTAATTCCCGTGTACGAAGTACGAGTAACTTGCCTCATGTTAGGCGTACTTACAAATTGACTCGTAAATTTCTGTTCAAGCAAACATCAAATATTTTGCACTAAACAAAGCTCATTACACAACCAATAGTAACTGGAAAATAATGACTCACATTTGTAAAGTAATAAAATTTTACTGCTGCAAAAGTATCTTTAATTTATTAATTGACACGACTTAGCAACTTGCAAATTACTCGTTCTCTAATATTCCCTTTAAACATTGGTTTTATGTGGTCATTTACTTATTCGTTATGCTTTAAAATCTATTCTTAATAGCACTTATTCAAAATTATCTATTATTTTCAAGAAACATCACAAATGCTCATTTAAGACAACTGCAGTACAATTTTCCTGTAAAAATCCGTTGTCAACAAATAGAAGGTTCTCACACGTAATCATATTTATATATTTTAATACAATATAATATACATATAAGTTTAGTGAGTCATTTGAAGGGAGCGCAGTGGCTGCGAATGACAAAGTCCTTTAGCACCCGTTCGACGTCATCCAGCAAGTCATGTGATCCGAACACATTCATAATTGTTCACGTTTGTACGAAGCGCGTCCGCGTATTAAAGTAGGAAAAATCCGTTTATGAAATCGCACGCTTGGGTAATTTTTATTCTAATTAATAAATTATATTATACTTATATTTATTAACTTATTCAAATCGTAATAACTCTTTAGCGAGCTTTCAGTTTCAGTCAATGACAGACAGCGAATGATGTTACCAATATCAAATACCAAGAGCTTCACGAGTAAAATCTAATACATAAAATACCTCTTGCTTAAACTATTAAAAGTTTATCAAACTAAGCATTGATCAATGAAACCAAACGGGTTCGTAGACCGTTGTCCTCGTCAATTTCCTGCCTTTATAGCTATAGTAAAAAACCGAGATTTTATAATGTATGAATAACCTATAATATGCTTTATCTCTAAATACATCTAAACCTCAATATAAACAAAGAAACAAAACTGACTTATAACCGACAATAGTTCCACGACTACGCATCTGGTGTAATTAATTTGTACCACTTTACAGAAACATTCTTTTAGTTTCACAATCTAATGTAACGATCATTAGGATCTTCTTCTGTCAGCATTTATCCCACAGTTACATAGGATCGCTAATTATGACTTTTCAGCCATTTTGCAGAATGATTTGGCTTAAAGTTTTATGCCCGATTGTCTGCTTGACATCAATTCTTTCAGGTGTAGGTTTATTATCCCAACCTATTGTTGTTCGTACCCGTCACACACCTTAGATATATTATGGACAACTATCAATTACGCAAATTTCTTTCCGATGTTTACAATCAACGTTAAAGCAGCGATAATTAATTTAAAACTAAAAAGAATCCCCGTACCATACATTTGAAAGTCGAAGTACATTCGCATTGCCTTTTAAAACAGGGCAAACGAGTCGTAAATATCCGTCTGAGAACTATAAACTCTAATCTTAATGTTTGCAAACATAAAGTTCTCCGTTTAGGATATCAAAGCAGAACCAAAATGGATTTCACATTGGTTTCCAGTATTTAGTTGGCAACGATGACGGAACCATTATTCAGAAACAGACTGTGCATTGATTGCTAAATAGTGGAACTTGTAAGATAGAATTTATGACAATTTTGACCGATCCCTAGAATTTAATACCACTGCTTAAAATCCTTGTATATTTTAGTAAATAAATCGAAGCTTAGGAGGAAATGTGTGATTTTTCTTTAATTGTATAAGTGCCCTGATACATTTGTGGTTTTAAAGCAACGTTAAAATAAACCAGTCTGATTTTTCCTGGCACTGCTGACGTCGATCGCCGATGATACAGTACATAAATTAGTGCAGTATTAACTTGTTCCCCTTTGTCAGAAATAAAAATTTACAAAAGTAATACTTTTATTCAAATGGAGTAGTACCAAACCAAACTTCAACCGAAGAACTTCTCAATTTAAATAGTCATTGCTTCTTACGTATTATCACTTAACAGAACCTTGAATTCCTAAGGTGCCGTGATTTTGTCGAAATTCCGAGAAAATCCTGATTTAATCTCGTATAGTGACTGCTAGTAATCCCTCGTCTACTTCTTATCAGATATGTGTGAGACGATTGATAGCGACTCTCTTTTGTTTTGGTAACGGATAATGTCTTAGAAATATATTTGTATCTATATTTGTTATGATTTTTTGTATATGTTTGCTCAATTCAAACCCAAACAATGTTTTTTCTATTAATGTTTATAATCAAGACCGGTTAAAACGAAACGATAGTAAAGTTCACAATTATTGATTTTAATACTAAAATGCAAAAGGTAGGTTGCCCGTCTGACGTCAATTCTATTTGGAATATGGTTATCTGACATTGAGCGGTTGATTGAAGCATGCGCTCTTTAGCACTGCAATGTACTCCGCAAAGGTTTTTAATAAAATATTACAACTCTACCATTTTTCATCATCTTTGCTATAACGCGATACAAATGTATCAATTTTAGAACCAATATGATGAACAAATCTTAATGGGAACTTCGATCGCAAATAATTTTTATTCCTGCCGCCATGTTTAAAATCAAATACCCAAATATACTGACGTATGTACGTCAGAATGTGCCTAATTGTTCGCACGGTCCTCAAATAGTCATTGTAAAACACAATGCTGCCGAAGGCAAAGCAAATTTATCACGTCCATATACGAACGAGTCAAGGCTGAAGTGGAAAATTTGTCTGGCCGCACATTAATTGATCTGTCGCTTGACCAACACGCAATAGAATGAATAACTCGAGTAGTAAATATACAAATTAGATGATGATCGATTCGTCGGTATTCGTAGCGCACGATTGTAAAGTCATGGGAGAAGTACTGAAATTGTAAGATAACATGGTGAAGTACCAACAAATCGATCGTCAGCTATAATTAATATCTAAGACACTCGTACCAAGACGCTGTTAGGATCTAGCCGTAAGAACATCGCTCCCACAAGACCTTTCCGTTACTGACGCGATATAAAGAACAAGAAGTACAGTTTTCCAAAAAATATTAATTCGTATGAATTAAATGTCATATTATTTTGTGAGAACGGAAAAAGCTTGGGAGTACGTTCGAATCCAGCATTTACAATAATCGCACCTAAATCCATTATCTATTCTTGAAGTCCAAGTAACCTTGACGTATATATCTGTATGTTTAAAAACATCATGATTGAAGTGAAATGTCAGTAAGCAAGTGAAGGGTGTTAAAGAGTTATTTTACATTACAAGAATGAAAATCGGAAATATTATATTGGATAGAACATAACCATGTTTCCCAAACACATACACAACAAACATACCACGACACCACCAACATACCATCTAATATAATCTAAATGTACATAAAATTACAATGTATACTACTAACCAAGGCAGGAATTCCAAGGATTCTTGCTTATCCCGTAAACTAGGGAAATCAAGCACATATATTTAGCAAAAACGTTAACACTACATGTCTGTATTTCATTTCATTTGTATCTTTTGGTGCTTCATTAATTCTCTTATTTACATCAAGACTCTTTGAAGAGTCAAGTCATGCATCATTTACAGGGATCGATGGCACTGTACCATTCGTATGGTATTTGATACTTCAATATTATTAATACGCTCGCTGCGCAAGTGAATTTATCACTTTAATCATCGAGCAGCGAGGAAGTGAGATTTATTGAGTGCAGACCTTGATGTCCACATAGGCGTTATAACAGAAGGTCTGGGGAATTCAAAGCGTTTGTGATAACTGAGACAATATTGGCTTTAAGACGCGTTCCTCGTCTCCAAATAATAAAAGTGTCGGGCTTATGTGAACATCATGATTGATCGTCTCGTCTCCAATGAGATGCTGCGTCGAGCATCGTTCGTCAAACCTTACGTCACTAAGGACGCCTCGTGCTTTATCACTGCACTTTCTTGCCAAATCCAATATATTAGATCCAAATGTACTCAATATAAATTTTGTATTGACATCATTTTGGAAGACGATCAATCCGCTTTGGATATCTGCTTGACAACTGGATTTTGAAGTGTGTCGGCAAACACATTTCACCATCCGTACAATAGTATTATCAAGTTGTTATTGGGGTATTGAGACAGGGTGGGGTGGGGATGACGGGGTAGGTGAGTGTCAGTCTAGTGCCGTGTGTACACACGCATACATACCCTAGTTGAACGTGGCCCATATGCCTGTTCGGGTCGTCGGATATGAGCGCTCGCGTCATCGACTCAGTGGTATTCGCCCCACCCTCGTGCTACATTGAGGACAAACATAAACATGTAGACAAACATTGCCCATTGGACGACACATTGGATGCGCAAGAATACGACAAACACGTCCCCGATATGCCTGTTGTAGTAAAAAACGTAGCGCCAGTCACTGTGAAAAGAAAACAATTCCGCTACGCGTAGTGTTCACCTAGCTACATGGTCTATAAAGCATTTGCATTGTTAGTTCATGTCTACGTCGAATAGAAGTGTTCAGATTACAGTGTCGTGTCGTATAAAATAAACTAAACATACTATATGAAAAACATAGTAACATTTCGTGTTCTAAGCTACATATAACATAAAAATATAAAAATAAAACATAATGGCATGCATAAAAATGACATACAGAAGCATGAGGGTATGAGAACGTAAAACACAGCGATATTTAACCTCCGTGAACGTAGGCGAGGCTGAAACGCCGCGCCATGGACTTCAAAAATAAATCATGTCGAGTACTCTTGTTAGTTCAAAAAAAAAAAGAAAAAACTCACTCAGGCAGCAATTGGTTAGCACGTAGGGGGCTCTATTAAATAACGGATATTAGATTTGGTGTTGACAGGGGCGGAACGTGGTTGCGCCACTAAGCTAACATTCCATCACACAAGAAGTCAAGAGGTGTTATTAGATGATATACTATAAACCGGCCGACTCCAATGCTTGCCTGAGTGGTGAATGGTAGACTCCCATATCAGCGTCACAGTATAAGCGCTGCAAAAATAATAACGCTCTAGGACGTGCTTTGACTCCCATCGGGACGGAAATCAAAACGCATCAGAGGAGCGGTCCATAAACAGTCTGAGCATACCCCAGCTTGAGCGCTTGCCCGCCCGCCATGAGTCCCTCCTCCCCCAGTAGGGTGACTTGTTCCTCCTCCCTCGACGGGTCCGCCATCTTGTGCAAACACGCGCCAACATGGCGCCAAGTTCAATGGTACGTCAAACCAATGTCACATTCGATCCGACCGTCAAATCTCAATTCTCAATGATAGCACATTACATAACGCGATTACAATAACTAATCTCACAAATTATTTTAACTTCAAAAAGTACATTACCCACGGACATTTACGAATAGGCCTAATCGATCAAATGACGAAAATGCTTCGTCAGAAAAATATGACATTGTGGTTTAACGTCACCAGTTCCAAACAAATCTCCAGAACTGTATTATCTCATTCTTATTGATCATGTTGAACCAGTTTAAACAAAGAAGACCCACGACCATCGTTGAAGGGGAAAATGTTAAAATTTAACAAGAAACGAAAGTGTTGGAACACATATTAGTGGGTTGTCGAGGTTATTGTGCTCTCTACTTATATGTAGTATTGATATAAAAAAAATATTTAAAAAAAATAAAAAAATATGAGACACTGCTTGATAACGAGGATAAATTAATAAAATAAATAATAATTATACGATGATTAAGTTAAAACAACGATTGTATTATCGTACATGGAGCTAGTTTTTTTCTACAACAGCAACATTGACCTCGGCTTTATTGTTTCGTGTCTTTGCCGTTCACTCGCCTTTTGTTCAAGCACATCCCTTTCTATTACTGCTGCATTCTTTGATCGTGCTTCTACTGGCGTCTGGCGATGTCATTAAGTAAATGATGAGTGAGCATCACGTTTGACGCACATCAAACATAATATAATATTACGTTGATAATTATCCATCGTAACTAAAGCGCAAACACATCACCATGATGTATCTTTGCTATCTTATCCGTTATTATAAATCTCATTTATAATGATGGTGGATTATGTTGACACAATTAATTAGCACTAACTGGTGGGATCACGCGACACGGGAGGGATATGTGTCGGTTTCGACTTACCTCGTCAAAGAACACTTGGGTTTTTCTTAGGATGTGTTTGAGTTCGGTCAGTTCAAGGTAGTTCCTTTTGAGGGCTTCGGCGTTCTGGTTTACTTCACGCAGCTCGTTTTCAAGCTTTTCAAACGTGGCCTACGACAGCAAAATGAACGGTTTCAATAATTCCATAATTGTAACGCAAACAGAAACAGTATTGGCAACACTGTCATAAGAATGTATTTCATATAGCATCTAATCCAAATTAAATAGGTGCAACATTCGTGATATTCTAAAACATCAAATATGTAGTTTGAGGTTGTAAAAGTCAATATTTTCAGTGACTATTCAAACTTAAGCAGCATTAAAAACAAACAATATAATGTTATACACATTACTACAGCATCCACACGTCATTATCATGTAGACAACGACGATGCGTCAATCGCCATCCGGCCGGTTTCATGTGTTCCTTGTGATCAAACAATGCAGCTCTGAGGCTGATTACGTGCTATTTGCACATATCATGTGACAAGGAAGATTATTACAAAACGGAGAGTTTAGATTTACAAATCATCAAATTCGGTACTCAATATTTTGGACGATATTTGTGTCAATTTTATATGATTATGCATAGGTTTAAAACCAACCATAGAGATGAGCTACCCAAATGCGAATTACTTGGGTGATATCTAATAATAGCAAAAGTAATAATAGAGTAAGATCCCAGGGCCCCCAGACGTTACTTATTTTCTCATAAAAAATATAAATGGGATAAAGTAGTGTTAGTACGTACTTTGAGTGTGTGCATACCTGCTAGCTTGGGTCGTCGGCCAATTCATAGGTACGAGGTGCTAAAGGTAGATAAATACAGTACTGATTTTTCTTAAATTCTCAGTGCTGATTTTTACATAAGTTTTAGATAATTTTGTTAAAAATTAATAATCATTATTGCCAGACACTTTCCATCGGCGCTTACCCTTACCAGACGCTTTAAAGCTTCAAAAAAAATAACATATTTTTACTTATAATCTCACTCTTGATTTTTATATATGATACTTAGGGAACTATTTGAACACCCCTGGTCAGCGGCCAGGCCAATTGGAGGGGCCAAACATCCCCCCAGACACACATAAAGTGTCGCTATGTGTATGAGGTCATTATATTTTGTACGCTTGAGTGTGAGAGAGATATCTATTTATCGATATCTTTCTTATACTTATTGTCGTCTCTAGGCTACTCTATTCAGTGCTACTCGATTCAGTGCATCTGTGATTTTATTTACAACGTGTTGAAATAAAAGAAAAAATATTTATAGTATTCTAAAAAATATAATGGCAGAATTATTAAAGTGTGTGTTTTGTGAGAATTCCGATGTGAATTTAATATTTTTTACGGAAGAAACGTTGAAAAAGTATTTGTTTGCCGAGCTTTGTCAGTGAATCGCTTTAAGAAGAATCAGGTATTATATTTTAACTTTGAATAATTGATATAACCGGGTAACTCTTTGATTCTTAATTATGTTATTTTTGTTACAGAAAATAAAAGTAATAAGGATGATAATGAAGATAGTCAATGCCAACATTGGGTTGATGATGGCTTATCAAACTTAGACGATGATGACAGTAAAGATCACGCTGAATTGTAAAACGTTCAAACTACAAATAATCCGAAAGAAGAAAGACATGTATAGCATTGTGTAATTTTAAGATTTAATAAACATGATTTTTTTAATAGTAGTATTCAATTTTACTCGATGATAAGATATAAAACATAAGTTAAAGAAACTTATATTTATTATTTATAAAATTTTCTCAACTCAGATCACTTTAAAATACCTTGTAATCTTCAGGTTCGATTCTATTTTGTATGTAACGAATCTTTAATCTCTCTTGATATCGAACAGAGCAGAATTTTAGAAGGTATCGTTGTTCCATTGTGTTTACAATATTGATTCTCATAATAGTGCATTACACACCACTGATAATTTTCTTCTTAAATCTCAATCATTTTTATTACTTCTCTAACGGCACATAGATATCTCTCTCACACTCAAGCGTAAAAGTGCGTGGTGGCCTGTTGGTAACAGACCAGACGCGGCTGCCTACATGTACACGGTGGTCGCGGGTTCAAATCCCAGGGCACACCTCTGACTTTTCGGAGTTATGTGTGTATTGATAGACAATCACCACGCACTTTAACGGTGAAGGAAAACATCGTGAGGAAACCTGCATACCGTAGCGATTTTGAAGAATTTCTACGGTATGTAAGTCCGCCAACCCGCACTAGGCCAGCGTGGTGGACTATATGGCCTAACCACTCTCAATCAATTCTCTCGATTGTAGAGTAGGCCCGTGCCCTGCAGTGGGACGTATATGGGCTGATATAGACTCAAGCGTACAAATAATGACCTCGCGCTCATACACATAGCGACACTTTATGTGTGTCTGGGGGGATGTTTGGCCCCTCCAATTGGTCTGGCTGCTGACCAGGGGTGTTCAAATAGTTCCCTAAGTATCATATATAAAAATCAAGAGTGAGATTATAAGTAAAAATATGGTATTTTTTTTGAAGCTTTAAAGCGTCTGGTAAGGGTAAGCGCCGAGGGAATGTGTCTGGCAATAATGATTATTAATTTTTAACCAAATTTTCCTTAACTTATGTAAAAATCAGCACTGAGAATTTAAGAAAAATCAGTACTGTATTTATCTACCTTTAGCACCTCGTACCTATGAATTGGCCGACGACCCAAGCTAGCAGGTATGCACACACTCAAAGTACGTACTAACACTACTTTATCCCATTTATATTTTTTATGAGAAAATAAGTAACGTCTGGGGGCCCTGGGATCTTGGACTATAACAAATGTTTGAATAACAATCAGTCAAAGACCAGATGAGATGACACAATCAGATGTGGATTAATGTATAAATGCGCTATTGCATTCAACAGATTAATGGATTTTTAATGGATTTGTTTTGATGAATTACGCACGCATCAGAAACGACGTAAATATCCTTTCAATGAAAATACAGCTATCATCATTGCTAATTACTATAGTCTATATTTTTTTATTAGCTACCGCATTAACCCCTACTGGTAGATAACTGTAACCAGCTACTTCTTGCTATCATCATCAAGTTGTCTGGCCACCTTGGATGTAGATCATAACGCTCCATCTCTCTGTTATTAAGCTATGCTATCATCATCTTCCTCAGTCATATGAAGTCCTTCTGAACCTAGATCTCCCCGAACGATTTCCATAGCTATCTGTTAGCAATCACCTTCATCCCGCGACATCCTAGAACTTTAACTAGAACTAGGTCTGCCTTATAGGCGGAAGTCCGACGCTTCGCATGGTAATACGTAAAAGTATTCTAAAGCTAATTATAACTCTGATTCCTCACCTCAAGATCGATCATCTCTCTGGGCTGCGGCGCTTCGGGGCACTCTCCGGGGATCTCGAGCATAGGGATGCCGTCGCGCCTGATCTCCTTCTCGAGGTAGCGCAGCTTGCGCTCCATCTCGTCGCACCGGCGGACCTCATTGACGAACTTGCGTTGGAACGCGTTCACGTCAGGGTTAAGCTGATGGAATAAATACGGAATTTAGTAAACAGATTTTTGGGATCTTAATAATTTAAACAGTTGTTAATTTGCTTTCATTCGTAAGTAATAAACTGAATTTTAATGTTTTTTTTTTTATATTAAGAATATCCGACTTGCCTGGAGCAAGAGACTGAATTGTGAAGTAAAATAATTCTAGTGTAGGCGTTTTGTATAAAAGGGAGAGCAATTTCATTTTCTTCCCACAGTACAATAAGCTCTTTGGCAACAGCCTGCAATGTCTTGCAAAAACCATAGACATCTAAATCGGCGAGATTTTTACATTTATTAAGAACGAAATAATCTTTTTAGGACCATTGACTTCTTATATTTTGTTTCCTGTAGTTGAGATAATACAATACTATAATCAATAATGTTCTTACAAACTGACAAAGTATCTAACATAATTAAAAATCATTTTCCATGGCGATTACTTTAATCCATTGTTGTATTGCGACGATTCATGCATTACTTCTTGGTATTAATAAATACTATAGAAAAAGCACGTCACACGAAGGCGTGCACCAGCGGAATGCAATTTCTATAGGCTATGAGTAAACCATGTGGCATCTATTTCATATCGTCTGAAGTCTCGATCGTAGAAATTTTATAAATACTAATAGACTTGGTAATATATTTTTTAATAAGACATAATGATGCGTAAATTCAAGTCCAATGGATCGTCAGCTTGATTCTTAAAATAGAAAAAAATTACACAGAATGCTTTGTTTCCAATTCCGAAAACTTTTATGTACATGTATTGGGATAATGAGCCATGACAGTGACAGTCTAAATGAACTTTAACTGCAGTTCTGTTTATTTTACAAACAATTGGAAGTTACTGTGTATGTTAAACTACAAGCAGTGGTGTTTTCATTCAACATGAAGATACTGCTCTGTCTGATTGGAACTATAATGATAATGCCAGATAAAACGACCAAGAGAATGTAGCGAAAAACGCGTTGTCCAGTCTTTTCGAAAGATCCAGTAAACATCAAAATAGTCTATGATTCTTGGTACTATCTTAGAAATGTATACATACTTTGTTGTAACAATGGTACTAAAACACATAGTTGGGAATTAGTAAACCTCTACTCACATATGGGCATTTTTATGAAGCTACAATACAATATTACTCATAACAATCTATTTTAAATGCTAGTTGTTGATGTGGTAACAGGATTATGTGACAGCCTTTTCACAGGAAAGTCATGAGTCACATTTGAGTCATGTTCAATAGAATGTTGACCTATCTTTGGGGTTTCCCTGAATTATAGCTTTATGCAATAATCTTTAGTAAATCTGGAGGAAGATACTTAATATTCAAACTAACATACATCCAACCACTTATAACTAGAAAATCATGTTTCAAGTCTGACAAAACCTGTTTTCGAAAACCACATAATATGTTTAAGGAAAAACTTATAATATCATATTTATAAATATTGGCAAAACAACTATTGCAAAGCTCTTTATAGGAAATTTGGTCTAGTGAAGTCCATTTAATCCTTTAAGGTATATTGGCAATTTTTTTGTCATTTTACTAGATGTTTTTGGAGCAGTTGTTGAACATGCTGACTATAAAGCAAGAAGCTGAATCAATATCTACTTCAAATTCAATGACAACATATACAGGAGTTAATATAAGAAGATTAGAAAACATTATGTTTTAAGTATAATATTAAAGGACAACAATTCATAACTTTCATGTAAATTCTGGCACAAAAATTTTGTTTCTTTTTTTTTTATTGTAGGTATTATAATAATAGGAAATTTATGAAACACAAGTCACAAGGTTCAAAAGTTTGTTAACTGCTATCATATGATTGTTGATAAGTTAATCCTTGATTAGATTTTGTACAACTGATCAATCATAAATAGTTATCACAAATGGTGTTGTTTTAATCAGTCATGTGATTGGTCACATTTTTGTTAATTACATTTCCATTAGGTTGGTACCAACCATCATTGATTTATCTGTTTCAATTTTCAGCAAACATAGAGATTTCTTATATTGTTGTTCCAGTATTGAATAATATACATCTACTGTTTGAGTATAACATTTCCTACAATCCAGATTATAACTAGAGGGCTTAGGTCAAAGTTCATCACATTAACCCATTGAGGGTGGATTTCAGATACCATAAAAAGTCTTGGATCAAAAAAACTACTTTATTGTTTAAAAAATACACCCCAATTGAAGTATTTCATGCTTACATATACATAGCAATAGTAATACTATCAAAGACATAAAAATTCTAGCTCAATATTCTCTGTTAATTGAAAAGAGATCAATATGGGTGGGGAATATTGTTCTTGTCTAGATTTCTAGAGGCCAAAATAATGAGAGAGAAGAAATTCTTTTATACCATGTACAAATTTCTTCTGTTTCATTCTGGTTTGTTTTGAAATGTCTAACAAATAAATTATTATAAGAGTTCAGCTATTCTAACATGATACATACTTATTACCTTACTTGTGTACTTTGAGAACCGAAAACAGTGACACTTTTTTTTAAATACTAGCAGAGGGATTTTATTAAGCTATTGAATTGATTTCTATTGATTAAAGTATAAAAATAGATGCTTGTCCTTTATTCAATAATGGTTAATGGCAAGAACATACTTAAACTTTGAACTATCAAAATCTTGAGTGGCTATTCAAGTTGAAAATTAAAGTAGTTAAGATATTTTTTGTTATGTCATTACTTGTTTAATGTTTTTCTAATACTTGTAACTGGAAATTAATTGAATATGGATGAGAACTATAAGGACCAAGTTGATGTAGAATTGGTATCTACCTATCTTATTTCTATTTTCTACATAGTGAAAATTGAACCAAACTGGGGTATTCAAACTTATTAATAAATTTTCTATACGAATTTGTCGCGATGTGAGTATGCTTTAACTTTTACTAGTTGCAGTCATTAATACTGGAGCCAAATAATCAATACTAGGTATCTGATAAGATGTCAGGGATTGAGGGCATGATATTTGCTGCATTCGAAAGGAGGTCAAAGATTTTCCATTATAATTTATCGATTTAATTCATAAATGTCGAGTGGTGGATTGGGGGCGTATCACTTATTACACATGGTTATAGATTACTCACATCTCGGAACTGAACGAGGCCCAGCTCTCCAAGTTCCGACACGCAGGCATACGCAGCTTCACTCTGCAGGAAGAGCTGACATAATGTCATCTCCTCGCTCCGGAACAAAGACCCCATCTTGCACGGTTATCAGCACAGCACAAAACAAAAAAATAACTTAAGCTCGAGAAATAGGCTCCGTCGCTAGTCTGCGAGCAGACATTAGCGGCGACGAAACCAAATTACTTCTGCGGTGAAATCAATCGATATGAATAACTTCAACAGCGCTAGCGGACATTCGTCATCACTGCGCAACGCGGACATGTATCAGGGATACCGTGCTAAACGTTTAATTTCCTTTTATTAATACTTGCACTGTGGTAGACGTAACGGTTAAAGAATATTGTCAGTTACAATTAACTGAAAAATATGTAGATAAAACTTAAAAATAAAATATTGGTGCAATAACTAATTAAATATCATATTTTGAAAAGTTCGTTAAAATTTGATTAGTTCAAAACTCCTTAAATAGAGGGTAAATTTAAAAGTCTGGGAAGTGAAGTTATTTGCATCTCTGTTTATCTTTATTCTATCTTTTTCTGCCATTTGTTGTATTTACAAAGCCTGTTGTGTAAATTTTCCAAAAACTAAAAATATAGAAAATTTTAATTAATGTATTATATTTTTACCATGTTTTTTTTAACAAAATGTCGTAGTAATAATTTAATACAGTCTAATTAATACAATCTATAGTTAGTTTTAATACAATCCATAATTTGAATCTTGACACAATAGTGTTTCGTAAACATTACTAATCGACCAAAATAAATATGCCTTACTTTTTCGAACAAACATAGTTTATCTCGTACTTCTCTATATTTATACGGTATGTTTTTTCATAATTTGTGTTTGACATTGTGTCACTTAACTTGACAAGATTATATTATGTGGGTGTTATGAAATTGAGGTTATTTAAATTGTGCCTAAAATAAAAATATTTTATTAAATTTAGACTATGAATTGACTTGAATGTGAATGAAAATTAGGACAAAATGGTGTGTACTGTATGCACTTCACCTTGCATTTAATGTTTCACGCACATGCTCTGTATTTTAACTTAAAAATTCTGTTTTGCAGGCGTTACTTGGCGCTCAATTAGTTATTACTCTTATTATGGTGTCGGTGATACAGAAGTTGGGCAGCTATTCATTTGCGAGATGGTTGTTATGTTCTCAGGGGTTGTATAGATATTTGTACCCTGACAATAGTGAGTTGAGAACATTGGCTGGGGTGCCAAAAGATAAAGTCAAGGGTAAAAAGGGAGGCAAAGTTGAGGGTAATGGCAAGCCGGAGACGTTTCATGTGCCTCGAAGCCTGGATATCCAGTTGGAGACTGCGCCGGTGACACCGCTGGATGTGGTGCATTTAAGATTTTACACTGAATACTTATGGATTGTGGACTTTTCACTGTATTCTGCCATAGTTTATATCATGTCTGAGGTGAGACAGTTAATGATAACTTATCTATTTATTGATATTATTGGAATAAAGTGCAAACTAACTATGATATTAAGCATTCAGATTGGATTTTTATACAAAGATTGTTTAAAAACAAATATCATGTTAAATTGAAACAGTGTAAATAATGTTTGAATGTTGTTGTAATATAATTACTTTATTTAAATATTGTTTCAGGTGTACACCTCAATATTTCCCCTGAAAGATGAATTTAATCTGAGCATGGTGTGGTGTCTGTTGGTGGTGCTGTTTTCCATGTATCCTTTTTTAATATGCACATGTTGTCCTGCAATATTATAATATAATTATATTTCTTAATATTATATGATGCAGTAAATCCTAATTATCTGATTTTTGTTATTACCAATAAAAATAATATGGATAAACTCTGAATCTTAACATTCAGAAACTCATATTCGGTATAACTCGGTAAAATTGGAGGAGCTTCTCGATAATGGAACGGCCATAGACGTTATCTGTATAACGGAACATTTCATTGAGACCGGCTATGAATATTTATTGCATATACCTAATTTTAGTCTGGCAGCCTTTTTCTCCAGAAACAATAAACGCGGAGGATCATGTATACTAGTCAGGTTAGGACTTCAACACAGAGAAATCCCACAAATAGCTAAAGAGTCGGTACCCGGCGTCATTGAATGTTGCGGAATAGAACTAATACCACTTAAAATTACCATCATTTGCATATACAGAATACCAAAGAATAATTATAATTTATTTTATGAAAAATTAGATAATATATTGAAAAAGGTCACCTTATTAGCTAATAAAAATGTAATCTTATGTGGAGATTTTAATATTGATATACTTAAAATAAATAATATT
The DNA here is from genome assembly GCA_949752805.1 of Deilephila elpenor. NCBI lineage: Eukaryota > Metazoa > Arthropoda > Insecta > Lepidoptera > Sphingidae > Deilephila > Deilephila elpenor. Next base: position 1,352,278 of record OX457102.1, read on the forward strand.
GCATTGGAATTTAAAAACTTCCTCTTACAGTATAACCTAAAGCTGGCTCTTCATAAACCTACTAGATTGAAGAGTAAAACATGCATTGATAATTTCGCATATAATTATCAAAAAGAATGCAATGAAATAATCGATTTAGTTATTTCGGACCATACATCTCAACTGCTTAGAGTACCCACTAATAAAACTAGTAAGCTTCAATTTTGGAAAACTAAAAGAACGCATACTTCCAAAGATAACTTAATAAAATTTGAAAATCATCTGAAACATTTATCTTTCTCACAAGTATTCAATGCCAAAAATGCAAACGAAGCCTTTGATATTTTCCAGGACAATTTTCTGTTATTGTATAAATTATGCTTTCCCGAAATAATCATAACTATTAAATGTAATAATAAGACTAAATGGATATCACGTGGAATAAAAAGATGTAGTAGAAAACAAAGGCAACTATTATGGGCGTATAGGTTTAATCCTACTCAAAAAAACAAACTTATTTTTAAAACGTATACTACAGTCTATAAAAAAGTCGTTAAATTAACCCAGAAAGCCCAAAATAATCATTTTATTAAAACTTCCATAAGTAAATCAAAAGCTGCATGGCAAATCATTAATAAATCAAAGTTATGTGCACTACAAGACCCAATAATGTGTATAACGCATAACAATTCATCTTTTACAGATCCTAGAGACATTGCAAATGAATTTAATAATTATTTTATTGACATAATAGAAAATAATATCAATAATGATTTAAAATTGAATAATAATAAAAATATAATTCAAAATATGACAAAAAATTCATTATTTATGCTTCCAGTCACGAAGCAGGACATAGAAAAAATTATTAATAATCTTAAAAACACTAACACTGTTGGCTACGACGGCGTACTTACTAAAGTTATTAAGCATGTAAAGGAAACTATAGCACCACCACTGGCGCATATTATTAATTTATGTATAACAGATGGAATATTCCCAGAGAGACTAAAGAAGGTACTTGTTAAACCATTATTTAAGAATAATGACAAAACCGATATAAAAAGTTATAGACCAATTGCCAAAATTCCTATATTTTCAAAAATCATAGAAAAAGTAATTTATCAATCCTTGTATTCATATTTAGAAAAACACAAATTGTTCTGTATTGAGCAAAAGGGATTTAGAAAAAATAAGTCTACTGACATGGCACTATACGACTTATTATCAAACATAATGACATCTGTTGATAACAAAAATCTAGTGTGTGCTATTTACACAGACATGACAAAGGCATTTGACTATGTCGATCATAAAATATTGCTACAAAAACTCTACAAGTATGGAATAAGAGGAAACATCCATAAACTACTAGAATCGTACTTAAGCAACAGATGTCAGTGTACAGAAATCTCTAGAATATGTCCTAAAAGTAAACTAGAAATAATATACACATCTAAACCTAGGAACATTAAATTTGGGGTCCCTCAGGGTAGCATATTGGGTCCACTAATGTTTCTTATATATATTAATGATCTTCCTGCATATATAAGACATAAAATGGTCCTCTTCGCTGATGATAGCACAATTATTGTGAAATGTACAGACCATACAAATTATCAGTCAGATATTAATTCCGCTCTGTCTGATACTATACTGTGGCTTAAAAATAATAACCTAGTCATTAATCTAAATAAAACTAAAGTTATGCACTTCTCCCAACGCCTTCCAAACTCATCAGTCAGTGTTAAATTTCAAAACTATGATATAGAGGAAGTCAGTAGTACTAAGTTTTTAGGTATTATGCTGGACAATAAACTCACTTGGAAGACCCATATCGAAGAGTTATGTAAACGATTGAGCAAAGCCGCCTATTTACTATTTCAGTTGTCAAGGAAAGTTAATATTGATACACTTTTAACGGCATATCATGGCCTAGTTGCCTCAGTGCTAAGGTACGGTATTATTTTCTGGGGATTATCAACTCATAGGGAGCTTATATTTAAATTACAAAAGCAATGTATAAGATCAATGTGCAATCTAAAAACAACAGATAGCTGTATCCCATACTTCAAGTCTCTTAAGGTACTACCTTTACCAAGTTTATATATATTAGAAACAGCATTATTTGTGAAGAGCAATCCTAACTTATTTGTTAAAGTCTCTGAAGTTAAAAAAAATCCAATACGCACTAAACAAAAAAATCAACTATGTCACGTAAAATGCAAAACAGCTTTGATGAGTAAAAGTTTCTTTGGTATGGCTCCAAAAATTTATAATAAAATACCTGACAATCTGAAGAATATGACTTTAACTAAATTTAAAAAAACGCTATTTAAAATGTTAATTGATAAGTGTTATTACAGTATTGAACAGTTCCTAAATGATGTGTTAGAATAAGTGTTTTTATTTTTCTTTATTTTTGCGTAATTATGTTTTAAATTAATGTCAATGTAAATTATCTTAAATTAATAATAACTAACTATTATCAATGTAATCCGTAACTGTAAAATTTTAAATATTAATATTTGTACGCCTTTATGGCAAAACATAGAGTTCATAATATTTATTTAAGATCATCAATGTACCTACCTATGTTATACAAATAAATTATTCTTATTCTTATTCATATGGTATATATGTTACCGGAAATGTATGAAGTCTAGGAATTGTATACATTTCCTAGGAAATATTGCGTTTGGCATTTCCTAGGAAATGTATACAATTCCGAAGCTATTTAGGAAATGTATAAAATATTCTTTCAATAATTATTTTATACATACATATCTTAGGAAATGTATACATTTCCTAGGCATTGTATAAAATTCCAATATCGTATTAGGAAATGTATAAGAATAATGGTTTCTGTAATAAAACACGTTGTTCAAAAGAGAGTAATATTTTTTATCACAGGTAACAATCATAGGGTTAAATTCTATAATACTCGTATCTTCATATTACCTATGTTACTAATTAAAAATAACCCTTCCGGTGTCCAAGAAGCTCATTTCGGGCTCCCTGTCAAGATTTATGTGACATTCTCCATTGTTCTCCAATGTTAGGTAGGTAGGTTAGGTTAGTTTAGGTTAATTGATATTTTTCATGTCGCGTCGCTTCAGCGACTGTGCACATAGAGGCGGTCCCGGCGCGCTCTGTATCAACGGTATCCCGGAGTCGTCTCTGAAGTGCACCGATGGTGGCCGACGCGGGGTTTTTAGTCGGTATTTCGGCGCGTAGCTTTACGGTAGGGACCCGACCCAGCGGCCGCCCGACACATCCACGGGCGGCACCAACATCTCGCTGAGCCGGAAGGCGCCGGTGAGTCCGACACACCCCCGCCCCTTCGGGGGTGGGATGGTCCGTAAAGGGATTTTCCCCGCGAGAGAAAAAAAAAAGAAAAAGGTTAATTGATATCTTAAATATCTTACATTTCCGATTACTATTTAGGAAATGTATAGATTTCCTAGGAAATGTGTGTAATGTAATTTATTTTACACATTTCCGGGCGATTTTAGGAATTACATACATTTTCTAGGAATTGTATACAATGACGAATTACATACATTTCCGTTAACATATACATATATATATTTCCGAAATAATAACCTTAACAGAACCACAGAAAGATTCTTCTCTCACTCACAAAGCAGTACTTCACAAATGAAGAGTCGATAGGAGAGAGGTCTACCTGCATAGTGGCGTTCTGTGTGTTCCTGCTCCTTGCTATGATGGTGCTTATTGTGGATGAGAGCAACCTTGAAGTTGGAGTTGATCCTGCATATGACAACTTCTATGATAATGCCTCTAAATTCCTTGAGAATCAGGGTTTGACGTCTGTGTAAGTGATGCAATATATATAAATATATAAGATTTAATATTTAGTACTATATTCTTATTCTATCTGCCCTTATTCCATAATACTTAAATAGAGGCAACACAGGCCTTTTATAAAAATATCCAGTCCAAGGCAGACCATGGTTTGATAAAATTCAAGCATGTATTATGATACAATAATTATTGTTCTAAAAGTGATAGAAAATATCATTTTTTTAAATTTTTGCAGGGGTCCAGCATCAAAGTTGATATTGAAGTTGTCTTTTGCTGTTTGGGCCGCTGTTATCGGCACTTTGTTTACCTTTCCTGGAATGAGAGTGGCAAGAATGCATTGGGATTCTCTTAGGTAAGTATTACTTATTACAACTAATTTTCGACTCAGGAGTAATACTAATGTGGAGTCACATTAATAAAACTAATTTCAGATATTATGGTGAAAATAAAATAAAGGCATTGCTGTTGAATCTGAACTTTGCAATGCCATTTGTACTAGTGCTGCTTTGGATCAGACCAATCACAAGGCATTACTTGACTGTCAGAGTGTTCAGCGGAATGGAGAAACCTCTGTAAGTATGAGAATTCATTTTGTTTTTAATTTGGTTTTGGGATATTGAACTTGCAATTAGCAAGCAGGTTACTTGTTGAAAAAGGATTGACTACTTTGAAAACTGTTCAATATTATTTTAAGACACTTGATAAATAGCATGCAATGGCTAGTGTGTTTTCATAAAAAAGAAATTAATTAATGTTTTTGCAAAAATAAAATTTAAATTTGAAGAACAATAGTATCAGTTAGTTTAAAGAACAGTAGTCATCTGTATATATTTAGTCGCTGATTCAAATTGTTAAGCAATCGCTTAGAAATATCAACAAAACCATTCAGATTTTTTCAGCCCATGAGATATTCAGTGATAAATATGAGCATGTATTGTATGTCAATATTGCCTTCCAGATTGACGTCTCAAGCCTACGACACCCTTCGCATCGCCGTGGTGGTGTTCACGGCAGTATTGCGTTTGGCATTAATGCCGCGCCAATTACAAGCCTACCTGGACATGGCGCAGCGTAGACTCGATGCGCAGAAGAAGGAGGCTGGCAGGATCACCAATATTGACTTGCAGAAAAAGGTATGTATTATCATATTATCTTTCATTGAACTAACTTAGATTACACTCTGAACTTGCCTGAGATAAAATATGTAGCTTTAAATTTCATTGACATATTAATGATTTCATATGATCAATATTCAATAATTACCACTATTGTACTGTGTTACCTATCAGAACAATTAATCATCTTATTCAAACTTACTATACTTATGTAATTCTGTCACTTTACACATCAAGGATATTTACAGCCGTAGTAAGTATAATCATGACCGAAGATGCATTTGAGTAGCAAAAAAACGACCAAACGAAACATGCTGGCTTTTTGTTTGTGACCAAATTAAGATATTATGTAAATAAAACTTATTAATACTATGTGAGATAGAGTGCTTAGAGCCCACTCAATCACAGCTTTTCAATTATTCATTAAGGTTTATCTAATGTAAACCTAGGTTGATCAATTTATTTTTACTCACTTCTATATATTTTATATTCAGATAGCCTCAGTATTCTACTACCTGTGCGTGGTGGCGCTGCAGTACATCTGCCCTGTAGTAATGGTGTTGTACCTGGCTCTCATGTACAAGACCCTCGGCGGGTACTCGTGGACGGGGCTCTTCTACGAGACTCCCGAGATGTGCAGCGCTGAAGGAGTTAAGTCTACTATATTGGACAATGTGGAAGGAGTGGAACAGTATCAACTGGCTTGGGAGAATTTGAAAATGGTAATATAAGGTTTTTATTAAGCAGAAATACTTAATAGGTTAGAATATAAAAATCTTTAATAATGTCATGAATGGACTTGTACATAGGTCATCTTGCATTTTACGCCATATTATTATTTAATATTTAATCGCGGTGGCTTTCAATATAATTAAATGAAGTTTTCCATTTACTTTATTACATTTGTTGTGATATTTTTTTTATGTCCAGGTGTTCACAGCAGAAGTGTACCGAGGAGTGTTCGGGTTCGCGACGTGGTGGTGTTGTTGCGCGTGGTTCATCACCACCTCGCTAGGTGTCGCCTACCAGACCTACTTCAGAATCTCGTGATATTCACCGCAGTAGATACGTTTCTAGTCAAAATGCTTTCTCAATACCTGGAGTTGACACAGTAGTTTAGTTTTGTTTTGCTGATGTATTCTAAAAATATTTGATATTGTATTATAATAGGTATCTGATTTGCAAATCACAATTACGCAATAGTGTTTTACACTTCACAATGCTCCGATTTAGGTTACGAAGAAAATATAGAGGAAATTTAGTCTTCATTTGAATGCTGTTTTGCATTTGGTATGTTTTATCGGAAACCGAAAATACTGATGTCATTTTCAATGAGATGTGACATCTGCATGGTTATTATAAGAATCCCTTTTATATACTGCCAACTTGTAACATTTTAATAACGGATTTATCATCAGAATTGGTACAATTGTGAAAAAAATGCCAATTTAATGACTGACAACCTCCGTGGCGCAGTTGGTTACACACCGGCTGTGAAACATGAGGCCGCGGATTCGATTCCCGCACCGAGACAAATGTTTATGTAAAATACAGGTAATTGTTTCGGGTCTAGGTGTTTGTCAGTTTCTGATACCCACGACACAAGACTCGATCTTAGTGTGGGGTCAGGACTACGTATGTTACTGATGGGTGTATTTATTAATGACGTAACTTCTCATACGAATAGTACGTTTTAGACTTCAAAATGTTTCTCGGGTGCCGAGCGGACGCATTGCACAAGCTTCCTAAGACTAACTTTTTTTTAAAGAAATTAGGCATTTCTTGGACAATATTAAAGCCAAGTACAAAGAAAAGCGCTTACGATATTAATTTCTTCCAATTATACTGAACCAATTGAAAGTTTGTTGTCCCTATAGTGATAAGGATTAAGTGTTTTAATAATTTGAATGTTTAAGATTGTGTTAAGACTTAGGACTAATGTGACATGTCCTCGTGAAGTTGTTGGTTGTATTAATTTATTTATGGGAATGTTTTAAATAAAATTTTCACTTTTAAAGTTTGTTTTAATCATTATTAAATAACATCTGTTAGAAGAAAGTAAGAAATCTTATTTGCGCAGTTGCCCGTTATAAGGTTTCTATTCCTACATATTATAATATCAATGCTATAATATATTTTTAGTTGATCCTTCACAAAGCTATGGATCCACAAGATGAGTCATTTTTCGATCCCGGAAAAATGCACGCATTCTGTCGAGTATATCAGTATTTTATTATTCTAGTAAATTACTTGTAAGCCTATTCAGTTTAAGAAAATAATACTTAGGACATAGAGTCTGCCTTCATACAGCATATATAAAAAGTTAAGAGAAATAAGACTGGTATGCTCGTATTATTGGCTGATTGTGCTATATTTAGAACCAGTCAACTAGGCAAGAAAACCTCTCAAGCCTTTGAAGATAAATCCACCCCTTTGTTTAATTTAATAGTGAACGTGGGTTGTGTACCGCTATTGTTAGTAGTAGTCACATTTCTATTTATAGACTGAAAGCATAATACAGAAAGTATATTTCATAATATCTTATGAGAATTTGTTGTCGTTTTACTAGGTAGACAGCTAAATATTATTTTTGCAATCAATAGTTGAGTGATCGTTTCGGCGATTATGTATGTAGTCAAAGAGTCTCGAATAATTAATAACCGAATGAAAATGTATATTTAAAATTGAATTTAAAAACGATTGTTTTTAATATACCTACATGTAGGACTGTAGGTTCACAATAAAAAAACAGGGAATTCGATATTATGTGGACCAACATAATATATCCAGGACTCTTTTACAATGCACAGTGTATTAAAGATTAATCGCAATTTAACAAATTTTTAAACATAAGCGTTAACATATTATTATTATTATTTGTATCTTTTTCTAATTTGCACCTGTGGCTGCAAATTAGAAAAAGACTGTCCACTGCTGAACATAGGCCTCCCCCGTAGATCGCCAGATAGACCTGTGGGAATTTGTAGACTAGAGGAAAATAATTATATTTATGAATAAAAAAATATGGGCAGCGGGCAATATATCTTATCTGAATAGAGGAAGTTCTGCGGGTACAATGTGCGGGACACGTATTCGACTCGCGTGTAAATAGAAATTGCTGGTAACGGTTAAGTGACGTAAAAAAGGGCATGTGTTCATATTGTATAGAATTTCTTATAAAAGGGCCGTTGAATGAATCTTGTCTTGCCTTTTGAACATCTAAGCTATTATTTAAATGGACAAAGACATACGTTGCACAATAATAGCACATTTTACTTTAAAATGGCTATTGTTAAAGGTATTTTACTACAGGCACTACCTCAAATCTCAATAAGAGTGATATTTGGAATGATTGTAGCTTGTTTGCAGAGTATTGAAAGAGTATAAAACTGAGCCGTCGCGACGCGTCGCGTTGGGCCATCTCAATATCAAGCATCTATCATTAATTTAGGGTACATTATTATTATTAGGTATTCTAATTTCTACAGATGCAACGTATCGTAGAAATTGACCTTTATTTAATACGTTTGTTTTATTCGGGTAGATAAATCTGAATGTCGGGGAATTCTGTTAATCACTAATTTCTCTTATATATGACAGTATATTTTGCTTCAACAAAATTCATCTAATAGCCATGCCATTTCGCTCGCCCTCTTTGGTTGGCTCACATTCGTTTAAAGGAATTAGGCAGTGATAATAATTTAGTGATTATCGGAATTTCCCGACTTTCGGATTTAGCCGAATAAACTATAAAGGAAATCCGATCAACGCTACCAACTGCCAGTGCAGCGACTGCATTGCACTATTGACTTTGCTGTTGACTGTGCACAGTCAACAGTGCAGTATGCTACAGCTGCGCTATTGGATTGTATGATATTATCTAGGAACACCGCAAGGCAGCTGCTGCATTTGCGGCCTGCAGATGTAAGTAATATTTGTGGCCTGTGCTTGTAGCCCGCGTAGTTTAAAAAATGGATTATGTAGATACGGAATACTACGAAATAGCATATTTGGTGTAGTATCATTGATGAAACCAGTTTAAATTTGGTTTATTAAAGTTTTTGGAATTAAGAAATTTTATTGCGAGGGGTCTTTATTAATGCAATATTTTACACATTATTTCTGTTTTTAGACCTGGTAATAATTTTCAAAGACCGTACCCTTTTATTATCTATGGTTATAGCTATTGATTGCTTACCGAGCCAATGTTGTACCCATGTATACGATTATCGACAACTTAAATTAAGTATTAGCTGGACTATTCTTTATTTTTCAGTCATTATCAAAACTGATTTAATAGTAGCTTCATAATACGTCGCGAAGGTGGTTTCGCATACAAACCTTTATTTTGATGTCATAAAATATATTTTGTGGTTTTTTTATGTAATTTATGTTTTATTTATAGTCAATTTGCTTGCTTTATCGGCGGAGAGGAAAAAATAGAGAAGAAAGATAATTAGATCTTAAAATTCTCAACCAAAATTTGAAGTGTACGGGAAATCTATCAATATGTAGCAAACCGCTTTGCTTTTGTCTATATTTGACAGTGGTAGTAAACCACCGCTAGATTAGATTAAAATTCGTATTCTTAAAAGTTAGACGTTGGATAGGTGGCACAATTTCCAGCCTCGGGAATTCCAATTTCAAACATATTGTTCAGTGACTTCCTGTAATCTATAGTTAGAATGACTGTCCACCTTGTTAGTAAAAATTAAGCAGAATACTTTTATCTGTATCAGCCGATATACGTACCACTGCAGGTCTCGGGCTTCCTCTTCAATCAAGAGTACAATTGAGACGGGTTAGGCCATAATCTTCTACGGTTGTCTAGTGCTGGTTTGCGGACTTTGTGTACCACAGAATTTCTTACAAATTGTTATAGTATGCAGATTCCCTTACGAAGTTTACCGTCACAGTTATCTTGCGTGGTCATTTACTATCAATACAAACAAATTCAGAGGTGTGCCCTGTGATTTAAACCCGAGACCACCGTGAATATGCCAGCCACGTCTGGTCCGTTACCAATAGGCCACTAATATTTTAAAATATAGAAAATACGGTTTCACCGGATAAGGTTGTGCAGAAGAACAATTTGGAGAAAATAATAAAAAAACGTGTTATTTTGAGCCTAATTCAATACAACTACTCTTATACTGTGAATTTTACCGGCTGAACAGCTTAATATTATATTTTATGATACTTATCGATATCGATAGCAGGTCGATTCAACAACACTAAATAATAGTCGTCAGAAAATCCGCAACATGGCTGCAAGTACGCCATTCCAACCAATAGCAGCGCTCTATAGGCAACGCGACCGTGTCTGATTGGTTAATTTCCAGGAATATTCCAGAACTTGCTCGTGACGTCGAGTGACGCACCACGCCCGCATATAAACTCCTAGCACCACCCGCCAGCCATATTATTTTGTGCATAGAAGCCGTCAATCGCGCACCTTTGTTTGCTGAGCTTGTTCTGTGAACAAGTAACTGAGACTGAATTTAGTGATAAATCACATAGAAAATACAAAGTGAGTACATTTTCTATATTATTATTCTGTTTAGTTGAATTACATAATGGGAAGGAATTAAGCTTAGTGAGATTTTTTGGAAATTATCTTATCACCACGAGGTCGGCGGCGGGAAGTTGCATGGGCATTGTCTAACAATAAAATAACTCATTCTCTTGTAGATTATTTTACCTTAAATTATAATTTAATTTATTATTTAAAATTGTGTTTTATACCGTGGAATGTTTCGCATTTTTTCCTATATTAAACTTTGTACTTGAGAACTCCCACGTGGTCCTCGACCGTTAGTCCTTGTAAGTTATGAGGTTGGATTACTATTGAACTTCCAATATTTCATCATATTTTTAATTATAAAGCATTTCATTTGCACTTACGGTTAAAACTCTACAAATGCGTTGCATTCGAGAAGGTTCCATTCATCGATTTTTTTTACCCGTAATGGATGCCGCGGCGTTTTCGCATAGACAAACCGGCTTCTGTTTTTGCCGGTTTTATAACTGTTAAAAAACCTGTTCTGTGTGTAATTGTGTGTCTAATAAAATGTTTGTTTGTGCTAGATGGCGAAGGCACCAGCAGTGGGTATTGATTTGGGTACAACCTACTCGTGCGTGGGCGTGTTCCAGCACGGTAAGGTGGAGATCATCGCTAACGACCAGGGCAACAGGACCACACCTTCCTATGTTGCCTTCACCGACACCGAGCGCCTCATCGGTGACGCCGCCAAGAACCAGGTGGCGATGAACCCCAACAACACTATTTTCGGTTAGTAAAATTCCCAAGCCATAACTCCTTGCCTAATCGTAATGTTTACCCTCATCGGCTAATATCTTCGAAAATCCTTTGTTTCCGCGATGAAATATTTTTTATTCAAAACATTATCCATATAGATTTACTGATATCGAATGATCATTGTAATAGTCATGAGAGTTTGTATGTTACATTACGCGCGTCATTGGCTGTTCTATGAATAATATAAAAACATGAGTAGTAACTAACAACGACCGCAAACTTGGGTTTCGTGTTTCCTGCAACGCCTTATCGATCGGTGTAATGGCGCAACCTTGCATTGTCTGGTCATAGATGCGTTTGTCCACCTGTACCGCGCATGCAGTGGACGGGATCGATACCGGCTATCTAGGTCGCGACCTTAAGTCTCGCATCTGCGCAAGCCCTGTATCGATAATTCGATTTCAATGTAGGGTTTAATAGTTCCAGAACAAGCGTTGGTGGCTGGGAGGAGAGGGGGGAAATTATTGTGGTTATAACTGCGATAAGGACGTAAATAAATTTCATATCAATGATTCAACAAATTTTTCGCAAACCAATACACTTGGTATTTTCCGTTCATAATTTAATTAATACCTACCTTGGGTTTTCTTATAAATAAACCTTTACTAAGAAACGATAACAGGAATATTTCGGATAGCAACTTATCACAAAAAATATCCCATGCGTCGAGACATTATCAACACGTGTCCTAGTTACTGTCGTTACGTAACTTCAGTTAAAACAATACGTTTAGCGAATAATGTAGTAGTCAAGTGAGCGCTAAAATACATTTTTAACAAGTTTTACATTTAAATTTAGATAACTTAGTCAATAATGACAACACGACCTAAAATATATGTATTGGAAATCCATAAATCGGTAATTTTTTCATCCAATGGGCGTAGACGATAGTAGGCGTCTGTGAGTCACTGACTACCAAAATTTCGCCGCCGGTAGAACCGTTGTAGCCTGGCTTTGTTTATCCATGGATTTATAATGTTAATATTGTGCGTCACTGTGATGTAAGGTCAATGGTTGCTCAAGTAAAATCAAGAGCGTGATTAAAGGTAAAAAAGTTGTAAATCAACTTTACGCTCCCGCGACTGAATGTTTTAGGATACTTGATTCTTAATAATATGATGCATTGTATTTGAACAAAGTAAACATGTTTGATGTTAGAATGACTTCATCGCGTCTATGATTTAATTCCCAACAGATGTTATTAAATTACGAGCATACTCATAACTTAGCTCTGAAACAATGATTCGTTTATAAGTTTTCCGATGATTGTTGTGCGAACTTAACTATGTTAATGATGATACCCAATATACTAGACTAGAGTCTCTGAACATATTGAATGAGAAAAATAATCTGATGTAATTTTGTCACTACTTTTTAAATGGCTGAACACGAGCGTGTCTACAACTGTCTTTTCGTTTGTTACAGATGCTAAACGTCTTATCGGACGCAAATTCGAAGATGCCACCGTACAAGCCGACATGAAACACTGGCCCTTCGAGGTGGTCAGTGATGGAGGTAAACCAAAAATTAAGGTGGCCTACAAGGGTGAAGACAAAACATTCTTCCCTGAGGAAGTCAGCTCCATGGTGCTCACAAAGATGAAGGAAACCGCCGAAGCTTACCTCGGCAAAACGGTGCAGAATGCAGTAATCACGGTTCCAGCGTACTTCAACGACTCGCAAAGACAGGCCACCAAAGATGCCGGTACCATTTCTGGCCTGAACATTCTCCGTATTATCAACGAACCGACTGCTGCTGCGATTGCGTACGGCCTTGACAAGAAGGGTACTGGAGAACGAAATGTACTGATCTTCGATCTTGGTGGTGGTACTTTCGATGTGTCCATCCTGACCATCGAGGATGGTATCTTCGAAGTAAAGTCCACCGCCGGTGACACTCACTTGGGAGGTGAAGATTTCGATAACCGTATGGTCAATCACTTCGTTCAGGAATTCAAGAGGAAATATAAGAAGGACCTTACCACCAACAAGAGGGCGCTTAGGCGTCTTCGCACCGCCTGCGAAAGGGCGAAGAGGACTCTGTCCTCGTCGACTCAGGCTAGCATTGAAATCGATTCCCTGTTTGAGGGCATTGACTTTTACACCTCTATCACCCGTGCTCGTTTCGAGGAACTGAACGCCGATCTGTTCAGGTCTACGATGGAGCCCGTAGAGAAGTCTCTCCGTGATGCGAAGATGGACAAGTCCCAGATTCACGACATCGTGCTTGTGGGCGGTTCCACCCGTATCCCCAAGGTGCAGAAGCTCCTTCAAGACTTCTTCAATGGCAAGGAGCTTAACAAATCCATCAACCCCGACGAGGCCGTTGCCTACGGTGCTGCTGTACAGGCTGCCATTCTGCACGGCGACAAGTCCGAAGAAGTTCAGGACCTACTTCTGCTTGACGTAACCCCGCTGTCGCTCGGTATCGAGACCGCTGGCGGTGTCATGACCACCCTTATCAAGCGCAACACCACCATCCCCACGAAGCAAACTCAGACCTTCACCACCTACTCCGACAACCAGCCTGGTGTGCTCATCCAAGTATTCGAGGGCGAGCGTGCCATGACCAAGGATAACAACCTGCTCGGCAAGTTCGAACTTACCGGCATCCCCCCCGCGCCTCGTGGCGTGCCCCAGATCGAGGTGACGTTCGACATCGACGCCAACGGTATCTTGAACGTATCCGCCGTCGAGAAGTCCACCAACAAGGAGAACAAGATCACCATCACCAACGACAAGGGCCGTCTCTCCAAGGAGGAAATCGAGCGCATGGTCAACGAGGCTGAGAAGTACAGGACAGAAGACGAAAAGCAGAAAGAGACCATCCAGGCTAAGAACGCCCTGGAGTCGTACTGCTTCAACATGAAGTCCACCATGGAAGACGAGAAGCTCAAGGACAAGATCTCCGACTCCGACAAGCAAACCATCTTGGACAAGTGCAACGATACTATCAAGTGGCTGGACTCTAACCAGCTCGCCGACAAGGAGGAGTATGAACACAAGCAGAAAGAGCTTGAGGGTATTTGCAACCCCATCATCACCAAGCTGTACCAGGGTGCCGGCGGCATGCCTGGTGGTATGCCCGGAGGCATGCCTGGCTTCCCCGGCGGAGCTCCCGGAGCTGGAGGCGCGGCTCCCGGTGGCGGCGCCGGACCCACCATCGAGGAAGTCGATTAAACATTCCATGTGTAACATCATTTCAATTGCGATATCTTACGCCTCTTTGATGATTCGAATAAAAGTTTCAACTTATTTATTTCTTTTCATTTACCCACATACAGTATGAATGAATCGCCTGACGCATGTAAAAAGCGTGTTTTGAATTTTTAAACATACTTTGTTGTAAATACACAGTTTAGTAATGAACTAAATGATGTTGTGACTCGTCCAACTAACGCTATTTTAGACAAAAGTAGTGTGTAGTATGTCGTGTCAGGGGTTAACGCCACGCTGCTCTAGCAGGCCGACGACCCGTGCCCGCGTTTTAACAACTTTATAGGCGTGTATCATTTGTGTCGTACTACACTGTATGTATGTAGTTTCGTTGACCATAAGCATGACGGTCTATTTACCGAGTTGCATACTTTCAACCCGTGACGTTGCTTGATGCTGTAGGTATATTTACGTACCACATTACGTACACAAAACGAAATAACTTTCCGTAAGTCATGATTGATAATACGTGCGTCATGAAACTATAAGTAGTCATTTGGATCGGTCTGCAATTCACTAGATCGCTGGCGTAAATCAAGATCCGATAAAGTATTTTATCGTAATGCATGTTAGGTTCTGTATTTGGTTGAATCTTCTAAACTTATTTTCGTTTGAGGTAATACAGACAAGTATTTGCAAAAGCTGTAACTGTTTCGAAATACGATGACAGCATAGGAAGGTCATAATTTCCCAATATTATATTTTGGATAAGCATTTTCAAAATATATTTTACTGGTTTCAATTACACAGGCACGAGGCACTGATTAATATGGCCATAAAATAGTGTTACACAGTACACACAACAAAACCAATAAATGAAAATAATAGTTGTCGTCTATTATTGTTGAATTACTTGGCATAAATCATTTGAATGAATACAAAACGTGCTACTGTATTTCACTTGCATGTAAAACATCTTCACATGAATTATTGGGTAAAGAGAGCGAGAGAGCAAGTTCGGAATTTCGTTTAGACGTCTATAATATGTTTATTTCGGCGCATATATTTATAGCAACATTTTTATAAATACTACACGAGCGGGTTTAGAAATAGCTAGAATAGCTGGCAACAGTTAAAATGATACATATTGCGGTGATTTCGATGATCGAGAAACTACTGAAGGTTGTGTTTGCGAATAGACGCCAAGAATTTATAAATATAATTTTCTTATCAAAATAACTTTCGCGCAGCTATTATTGATCATGCGGAAAAATAGTTTCATGCCTTTCCGTCCGATTCTAGACATCATTGGTTTGATTTATGTGGGTAGGGTCCGTAAAACGGAAGTTTAATTAAAATAATCACTAAGACGCAATGTAAAGTACCTTATTAAAGTTAAAAAAAATCAACTGAGCATTGTATTGTAAGTACAAGTCGGTATTTCAACTGAATTCATGAGTAATTTGAAACGTTCCGTATAAAATATTAATCGGGCATAGGTCTACGTATATTACTAACTGCAAACCTACTTTGGTATAAGTACAGTTGTATGTTGAAGAGTCGATTTTCCTTCCTTAATAGTCTATAGAACAATCTCGGTGCTTGACGAACGGTATTATTCCATCGCCACATAACTACATCAATTAATAGTTAGTAGTTATTATAGCTCAAGAGCCCGTGGCTTTTAGGCTTTCATCATTTTATAAAATCTGGAAGTTTGTTTGCGCATCTTTCTTTCTTTTAGAGGGTATCCCACGATGAGTAATTATGAAACTTGGATCGTGGTGGTTTTGAAATTTATCAGCTTTAATGTTTCTGACAAGTTGAAAGAACAACCAATAGTGTTTGACTACCAAGCAAACATTATCATCAAGATATTTAAACATTCAATCTGAAAAGTATTATATTTTGCAGTGTCCTATATATGGTGCTACATGTTTGGTTTACTCAGACGGACATTAACCGACTAATCTTATCATATCTCAGATACCAGCTACACAAGTGTATGTGACACAGTGTTTTGTATAATATGGAAAATGCATTAAATAAATACATACATTACCCATGCAAACATTGTTTACTTCAATATGTTATTAAAAAGTCAAATTTTAGCACCATATAGCTTTTATGGCGTAGATTAACAGCCAAGAAAGCCACAGGTTTGATTCCCAGACTTATGTATAGGTATGCTATTTGTTTATAACATCAAGTCCCTGCCAAAGTCACCGTTTTTGTAGCGTACCTAACTGGTTTATCAAGGATAAAACATTGGTTCGAACACAGTTAAAACCGTCTGGTTAGTTAAATTTCTAAGAAGTACAATTTGACCTTCCCTGTAAGGGGTTTGGCTCTTCGCCATACCTTCGTTTGTCAGCTCTACGCGAGTTTTGTGGGCAGGTGGATTCCCTTTGACGTAGAAGGAAGGGGAATAGTCGTGGAACGTAACCTATGAGTTCATAGCTGTATGTTTTCATTAAATAAATTATACAGGACTGCGACCGAAAACGAAGCCAGGTGGTAGTAGTATTAGTGACTTCAGACACAATGAAACTAAAAATTTCGCAAAAAAAGCCAATTACTTTTGTATTTTTTTTATCGTTGTATTTGAGTATGTATGTACATACATAGTTTTCCTAAAATAATAATGTGCACCTTTTTAATTTTATAGGCAGGCTACGTAAGGGTTTAAACTATAATTTTAGCGAAATTATTAGTTGCATTGTGTCTGTAATCAAAACTATTACCTGGCTTCGTTTCGGTCGCAGTCTGGTTAACCGGTATACTTGTAAAATGAGAAGTATGCAATTCACTTACCATCGAGTGCGTAGTATCTGAACACTTTAGAATAAAGAATATAATACTCATAGATAGGTAGATAAAGTTAGTTGAGGATGAGAAACTGACGTCTTTTGTTAAAAATTACAAATCAGTGGGTAGCAATCTGTGGTTGCAATTTATGTGCATGACATTGTAAAGGTCACCGGCAGTATAAACTACCGAAGGCAATAAAATCTTTTCCTAGATCATTATTATGATGAAATTCATAATGACGTAAGCGCGTTTGAGCTAAAAAGTAGTAATTTATCCATTCTCTAACACGGTCTGATGCGACGTGTGGATAATGTTGATCTGGGCTTCGTACCGAGCAATTGATGTCTCCCATCATTGTCTAGGTAATGGTAGCGTTCTATTTTTTCGCTTATAGATACATCCTGATTAGTCTTGGGCGACGCGACCTTTAATAGTTCTAGAACACGGAACGGCGACTGACTCCGGAATTGCCGTTTTTATTCCAAGGTAATTGTGAATAACTCGGTGGCGTAGTTGCACTACGGTGCGACTACAAAACTGAGGTCTCGGGTTCGAATCCCGGGTCGAGCAGAATAATATTGGATTTTTATATTCATTATTATCAGCCCGGAGTCAGAAATTTGTGCTTCATATGGCGATAGGCTCGCCCCCTATCACATCGTGAGACGGAACACGCAAGGCGAAACGTGGGTGACTTGGTTGCACCTCTGCCTACCCCTTCTGGGATAAAGGCGTGTCGTATATGTGTGTAGGTATGTAATTGTGAGTACCTACCTAAGGTTATCGTTTACGTTAACATGCATTGGCATATCACAGAAATAGGCTTCCACTAGGTAAAAATTGACTATGACTTCACTATGTTGTTCTTGGACGAGTGTCATTAGTGGTAACTATTCCGGAGAAATTATTACTCTGGTCAACACGAAGTACACATATTACACTGGAAAGCACAGTGAATGCTGTGCCAGACTTAGGAACCGAACCTAGTACCATAGGGTTCACAGCAACTATACGCTCTAGAGCTAGACCAATGAGCTGTTGATGTATAGAAGTGTAATATGTACATCTATTTTCAGATTTAATGCTAATTGAAGCTGCGAGGAGTGACGACGCAGTAAGTTCTCGTGATGGCGGAACAATGATGAATCGGCTGGACGTTGACCTCGTCTGTTTTAATAAATGTATATTTTAAATAACCTAAGTATGTGATATTGAGAAATATCGTTGAATTATCACCGTTTTTCTATTTCTGGCTCCACGCAGTAGTGTTTACTGTTCTGTTTTGATTTGAAGGATATTGTAGCCAGTGATTACTGGGTCTGAGTTCAATACCTATTGTTTTTGGATGACTGTATTGGATTTTAGTCAATAATAATATGTTCTAAATGGGTTATCTGCATTCCCATGCGAGCAATTTCCTAGTCTCGTTATCTACTCGAAACAAAAACCTATCAAGGGATAAGAAATGTTAGGTACCTATGTTAACTTTTATAATGAGTACACACTGCAATTTTCCTTGTGTATGATAACATGGGTAGCGTCACAAATATCTCTAATTAAATATAGATACTGCCAAAAGAAACGCATAAAATGCTTTCAGAATCATTGAGATATTACCTCAACGACCAGATTAGTTCTGTATTCTAATTAAATGCTGATACGTAAATATTCAGTTAAGGTTTCGCGATAAAAATAGACGTCAAGTTTGTGGTTAGATCTTTATATCGGGATGATGACCACAATACACTAGAAACAAGAGCTGCTATAGAGACTCAGACAATTGTGTCTGGCTTCCGGGATCGCCTACCCCACATCTGGTTTCGAGGCGCATTGTTTTGACCGGTGAAAGATTTATTTTCCAGCGTTCTATTCGAGAGCACTCAGTAAAATATGCTATCTAGACTCTACGTGTCTGATATAAAAAGGGTATCAACAAAAGACAGATAAATTCACTATCACTATTGGAAGAGAAATTCGTTATTTCAACAGAGCCGATCTTATTGTTACGACGCCTTGTAACAGGGTGGCTAGGGGACTCTGAATTAGATAACTGGAAAGACCTTGGCCTCTGGCGATATAGTTACGGACCTTCCTTAACTGTATACAACCTATGCAAAGAGCAAAAAAACAAAACTAGGCCTGTGGCGCCCCTTTATTTATGGCGTCCTGGGTGGGCGCTCGACCCCGCTTTAAAAAATACCGCTTCTGCATACAGTATTTCAAAATTTGATTTTGAGTATTATTGGTCAAATAATAACCTTATTTCACCACGCCACTTCCGTCTTAGTAATAATAATGATGACAAAAGTTGTAAAAGTGGTGTAAATATTGACTAAGCTTCTTATTAACCTACGTCACGATGACTCACCAAAAAGTCGAATATCCGAGTACAAGAGCTTAAGTTAATACGTAGAATACATTAAATATTAAATAATTAAATATGATTAGTAATTTATAATGTTTTATTTGCAATTTCTTGACACTGCTAGGCCATAGAGACCGTGGCATTGGCATCTTTTTTGAATCTAGGATGAAGGAAGTAAAAACTTCGTTTGTTGGAAAACCTTTGTATTCAGTGCTGGAATAACGAGGTTTGTCTGAGTGGTTGATTTTTGCCAAAGCCGACAGTAGTATAGCTAAATTAGGGTTTTTAAAAATGAGACACGATTGGTCATAGTGAATGAAAACTAAATCTCTAAGCTGCACGGTCGACAGACGGTTGCAGGATCGCGATGATTCCAGGCCACTTCCAACTGGTTGCTGTGGAAATCCTTGTTGGAAACCTATATTTAGTAGTAGATTTCTTGTGGCTAAAGAAGAAGAAATATAGGAAACCGCACAGGTGCTAGTCCCAATCTTAGTATTGTTGTAGAATACGGGCTGATATTTCAATTTCAAGTACGCATATTTTGACAATCGAAATACATTAAAGTCCTGACCTCATTGTTGTAAACCTAGTAGACATCTTTAAACTCAGAAGGTGATTTCTTAGAAAGTACTTACCTACTATCAGTAATTATATATTTTTAGATATAATCACAGCACTTCGTCATAATGCACAGCGGATGCAGACTGCTGGTGATATAAAAGAAGTTTCCAGCGAGTGATAATGGCATAAACAAAAGATTACGCACAGAATCGCGATAACAAATGATTCACTTCTAGAAATGCTATCGCGTTGCTGGAAATCCGTGGCTTTTGAGTTAATGGGTTGTTTTTAATACTTTGTGTACAACACACTTGTAAAATTTTATCTAGCTGAAATGCCATACATTATTGGCAGTCCAAAGTAATATGTTTTAACTAAATTGCAGAAGTTAGTATTGCTGTTAATAAGATATTCGTTAACTAAGCAGAAAGCGACCGTCATACAATAATTTAAAAGCAGCTGCAATGTATATTCGATTTTGGTGAAGTTGCTATAATAAAATATGTCGACGGGCGAGAGCTAACCACTTCTTTTAGGTCCTGTCTGATGCCAGTTAAATATCTTTTTAGAAAACCATGTTTTGGATCTTGAATCCAAGACATTTTACCTTGAAAACTCCAGTTCACCTGCACTTATACTTTAACAACATACCAATAACAAAACAACCCAAAATAACTTATGACTCAAGCTCTACTAAGATAAAATCCATATCTAAAATTCCACTAAAATGAACAACTTCGAGAAACTACGAGTGTTTTGTCAGACAGTCTGGCAAGTATCAAAACATTTCGCAGTTTTTGAACTCTGATTCACAACTTTTATAAAACATCATAAAAACCAGGAAAAAACTTTGAGTAAATTAAAATCATTGTAAAAAGGTCGCGGTCAGCTCCACAAATGGCGGTGCACTGGTACTACACGCATGTTCTTATATGGATGCAACTTACTATCTTCAGCAAACATCCGGATATGCGCTGAGATTGATCCGATAATATTATCTTTAACTTCACTTCCCTCTATAGCGGATATGATTTTTTTATTTAATTACTGATTTCTATGCTGCCATTTATGTGCTGAATGGTGCTAATTATATTGTCGATTTAACATGTAAAATATTATAAGAAAACATTAAAAGTTATAGGCATAATAAGAACTATTTGATTATTGCATTCCAGTTACTCTAGTTAATAGTTTCCCAAAGTTGTTTCGCCCAAGATTTGTTGGGTAATAAAGTGCTCAAACGTTTTTTTTACTTTATTCCTTTCTTGTTTCGTATAACAAAGTATTAACCAGCCCGTTGTTTTCGTAGCCTTCTACTGTCTCCCTGAAAGCCTTTAGCGTTTAAATTGGCGTGTTCTCGCCCATTATGGAAAACAGTGTTCTAGTTTAAACTTGTTTAGTTATTCTTTTTGTTAATTTTTAATTTATTTTCCCCTATATAAGTTTGTACCCGTAGTAGTAATTTCCTAGCAAACATAGGTACTATTTCCATATGGCTCGGCACAGATCATGAGGTTGTCTTAATGATACTAGGATGTTGAATTAAGTGCAAGATTTAATAAATAAAAATACCCAATAAATACCGTTGACATTTTATTTTGGCAATGCAAACAGCGATGTAACACAACATTATCCGAAATGGAAACTGACTGTCTTATTATTCGCGACTTGTTTGTGCTATTACAAAACAACGGGACAAATTTAAATTACCTACGATTCATTATCACGATTATATAATTAGATCGAATCTTAATCGAACAATACGTCTTTCACTGCTTATTTTTACTTTAAAAAACACGTGGAATAAATATAAATATCGTTACACCATCGGCTTGTCAATTAATTATAATGTTTTATACAGTGGCAACATTTAATAAATCTTTTTTACACGATAAATATCTAAAAATGGTTTATACGAACGTTAATACACACATTTAACATTTAAATAAAATATATTAACATATAAAACAATCGGTCCTATAGAACTTCAGATATGTGCTGAACAGGCAGATTGAAGTTGAAGATGATACCAATATGGCCGCCGTAAAATATTGCCAGTATATCGAACTTTTCAATTTGCTATAAAATGATAAAATACGAAAAATACACAGTAAGACACGTATTATAATCAAGCGCCTAGATTACTATGTATTTACATGACGAGTACAAAATGTTTATGTCTATAATTCCGCGAGACCCTCGTTATCCATCAGATCCGTATATAAGGCCTGGCCTGAGCCACATCGCATGCACTCCTATCTAACGCTATACCTTAGGGTATAATATACGCCATTTATGACATTTTGTCATGTGTCAAAATTGAATTTGGGCAGTGACATATCCCGTACAGACACATACAAAGAATTTTATTTTTTGAGTATAGAATCCTCAGGGTTCTAAGAAACTTCGACGTGTGAAAGATGTGTCAATGCCCTTCTGTCTTGAATCTTGATACACTACAATGGTTCGATGTCGGACGGTCTCTGCAAGGTATGAAAATTAGTGCTAGAATTTTAAATATTAAAAACAATTCCAAATCTGAGGTAATGAGAAACTTTTAGGCCAACGATGATTCTTTTTCCAGCAAGGAAAGATAAAAACTAATAATATATAGAACGATATTTTATGTACACAATTCCATGTAAAGGACAAAAATAGAACGTCTATTTGATGGTCCTCAGTTTCATTATCAGATAAAAATAACTCTGTCAATTTATAAGTTTCACATAATAAAGTAATATTATTAATTTTTATATTTCCTCTCATTGTTTACTCCCACAAAATCGCGTGATGCCATATTGAAACTGTTAAATTTGCCAGCTGTCGCTGTTATTTTTGTCCAGTTTTGACACATGACTATTAAAATTACGGCCGATTACACTTACAAATATTGGGCAACCAAATATTTCGTAATCATTAATGTAAATTAAAAATTAAATAACAATCAGGTACTTTCGCGACAACATAACATTTTTTACATTCCAATTGCTGTCGTTATTTTAATTTAATCTGGAAAAACATTTTACATTATTAATATTTCGTCTCGAATCCTCCCAGATTTTATATGGGTGTGGACGTGGACTGCAAAGTTAAAGTATTTGTATTAATCTATGATCGTAATAACAATAAATTTACAATTAATTAGTGTTTAATTAGTTCTGAAAGGATTGAGACAATACTAGCATATTATACATATAACGAGTTGATTTACAGGAACGATATGATTGGTAATGCTGGTCAACTAGAAATACAATGAATCGTACCAACATATGACGTCATTTTATTTCCTTGCTATCTTTTACATTTACAAATGATTAGTTCCGATTTATCATATAGTGTTCTAAGTAATTACGTAAAGGACGATGTGTGGTTCTCTTATACCATTTTATGCGATATTAATTGGCAAAACACGAGTATTTCTTTGGGATTACATACAAAATGAGCCGGTTCTTTGGCTTCCATATTCCATCATTTGAGAGGAATATTATTATGGACATTATGAATCGATATACGCATAAATTGTATTAGAGTTGGCAATATTCTATAATATATTTTAAGATACGTAATCGCAATCATACCGTTCTCTCCCACAATATGACACAGCGCTATCTCACTCTATTTTAGTGCCGTCGAATAGGCACATAGATTTGAGAGGATTTTAAATAACATTGTCTTAATGCATTATATTTTATAATAAACTTTTTTTTACATTACTATCTATCGTTTCTAGAATTCAAAGATTTTGCTGTAGTTTTTAAGATTTTGAACAGATGCGTTCATTAATTAGTTCGTAGAGATCACATTACTTTCAATTTTAGTGATTCGTTTCTTTTTAATAAATAAAGTCATTACAAACTGTAAAAATATTTCTAAAATGATCGTAATATACATATAAAATGATATGGCGTTAATGTAAATGATTAAATCTTGTTAAGATAAAATAGATCTTCGTGTAAATGCATATAATCTAAAATAGTTGATATGCTAATAAAAAATGGCAATTAATGTGATCTCCATCTAGACGTGGGGTTTAATTTTGAATTAAGTAAAGGTTAAAAATAAATTAAAAACATTAGGAAATAAGAGACATATTATTCGTTGATATAATATAATGTAAAAGAAAAGAATCATCAATAACTTTTAAAATAAGAATTTTCAAATAAATTATGAAAGTTTAAGTTTATTACAAAATACAAGTAATGTTAATTAAACCACACTTTATATATATGATGGACTAGGACCCAATCCCTCTCAATTGCAAAGAAGGTCCGAACTTTGGAAAGGAACGTATAAGGACATACCCTGACTGAAACACACGATAAATACTCGTAGTTGCATTTTCAATAGCTTTCAACCACTTGTCATCAATGAGCACATCTGTCCAAAGCCAACTACATCTGCACGGCGTCACTAGAAGCTAAAGCACTTACATTACAATATCAACAGCAGGAATTAACTGGGTCGATATATCTATTGCTTTATGTCTATATGGTGTTTCTGTGGGGTCGTCTCGTGCTATAAACTATACTAGAACAGTTTCAGACACACATTCGATGGTCGCACTCACGGTAGTGTCAGTTTGTCTGCGGTTCACATCCACGCGATGGCCGGGGAGCCGTCTGAGGATAGCGAGTCCAGGGACCGACGCATGGTCTTCGTCCTGGCGTGCTGTCAGTAAAGCGATGAGCTTGAGCACGGCCCGTCCACGCCTTGCAGTTGTTGCTCCGGGTTTGTTATTAACTGGAAACAGTTTGGATTTGTTTTTACTGGGGTTTTAGACTCATGAGTTTTAAATTTTGATCAAGACTCATTTATATTGCAAACGATTTTCTGTTTGGTCATGATTTTAAAATTTTTGTCTCCTCAAACTCTATTTGTAAGATCTGCTTAATGCATATGTTGATTTAACTTGGATTTTCATTAGTCAATAATTAAATTATATGATTTTATGATATGATGCTGTAATATCATAATATTTAATTGTTGTCTCCATTATACAATCGTAATCACAAGACAAATAATAGCAAATTTAAATGCAACAATATCAATAGCATTTCGTGCTTTATACATAGAACAGTGGAAGTGACAACACTTAATAACAAGGGAAAATGCTTTGGCGGGTGCTATACACGACAAAGAAACGCAAACAGGAAAGGCACTTGCACTCACAAAAAGGAACACACTCATTACATTTGCAGAGGTGAACAAACGAGACAATTTGTTAACACATGACCTGGTTGAACTGGACTTACTTGATTGGTAATTTGTGACGCCCGATTTACAGAAGTAAAATTAGTTTTATTACGTTTGCAAGAACTATTTTGCTCTTCTATACTGATGGTTTTATGAACAAAATTGACTGTATCTAATGTTCGACAGTTTTTTGTCGTTTAGCATATAATTTGATAATATTGAATATTAATGTAATACTTCATTAACAAATCTTTAAGACCTTTGACTGTAGCAGTTTACCAATTCTTTAAAACGACGTAATATGTTGTCGATTAA
Organism: Deilephila elpenor; assembly: GCA_949752805.1. NCBI lineage: Eukaryota > Metazoa > Arthropoda > Insecta > Lepidoptera > Sphingidae > Deilephila > Deilephila elpenor. The sequence goes on from OX457102.1 coordinate 1,377,922, forward strand.
CATATAAAATATTTTTAAAGTTACTAGGAGATACTCCTAGGACTAGCTCCTAAAATCGGGCGTCGCTCATGCTCCACAAATACAAGGAAAGGATCATACTTCTCTAATTTCACATACAGACGGCAGCAGTCCATCTGTGGAGTTGTTGGGCGAGCGCGGCGACGGAGTGGGCGCGTGTTTGGGCATGTCCCGGCCCGCCGACATCTTGTCGTGCAGCTGAGCCAGCCGCATGCTCATCTGTCGCCGCTCCTTCTGTTCCCTCTCTCGCTCCCACCTCTTCGCGCTGTAACTCCTTATCGACGATGAACTGCTTTGCACCGAACTTAGACTTGGACGTCGCGAACCTGTTCGAATGTTACCATATATTTCTACTGTTCTATTACGGTTTCTGCTGCCCTGGTATACGTGGGGAATAAAACTTCATCAGAATTTTGTTTTTTGGCTTGAAGTATGGTTAATTTTTACCGGTTTTTTCTAGTATTATAATCTAGGTTTGATACTTTTTTATAATTAATCGGAATCCTTGTCATAATTTTACCAGGACAGTAGAAAATGTTTTGTGATAAAAAACAAAATAGTAATTTTTAATGTTGAGGGTGAAAAGCGTATTGAGAAATACTCATAGAATGTAAATTTATAGAAATTCTAAAGTCTGGGATGCTTAAAGCCTTATTATAACTTACAGTTATATCAACAACATACTCGATTTACAATAATGCATATCATTTACATATTATTACATAGATAGAGCTGACATCGCAAGCTTATGTATCGTAATAAATGCAAATCTAAAATGCAAGTATTATATCATTCTTAAATATTAAAGTGAAACTTTAAACTAATCATTAACTCATAATTGAAACTAAAATAAAAAGGTATGGCTGTGAGAGAAGAAGAATAAATATAATAATTGACAGACCTTATTGAGTTTCCTGGGATACCAATATTTTTCAGGAGCATAACTGAAGTATGACAAATACCTAGGAATTTTAGTTATGGTATCTCTTTATTAGGAAATGTTACTAGCATTATTCGTTGATTATGATGACAGTAATGTCTGGCTATGATTGTCATGATATAATTCTAAAGGATTTTTACCTTAAGATTTGAATTTTATTACAAAATATTGATCTGATTATCATTTCCTAGAATTTATAAGTTGATTAATTATTTACTTCATTACAAACGTGTTAATAGGACTCCAAACAATTGATTGAAAAAGCTTTAATTTATTTGGATATACATACGCATCTATGTAGTTTGTTTTAGAAAAGACAAAGGCATTTGATTACCTTCAAAATGTTGTTAGCCGTCACCTCTCAATTAGAGAGCTTTAATGCCTAACGAAATTCCAAACTAGTGCAATTTTGTCCAGCAATAACTTGACGTGTCAAAATGTGTTCAAAATTCAATCTGACGGGTCCGAACAACAGATATTTTTGTGTAATTAAAAATAATAATAATTTGTTGAAGTGTAGAGGTGAGATTGACGGCAGGCCAGCTCGCATGCACAGCCGCACGTGACGATACAAAAGCGTGGAAGCGTATAAGCTCATGAAACTGAAGCTTTGCTCTCCATCCTTATAGCTGGTATGTGTGGCTGCTGTAGCAGCTCGGGATCAAAACGTCGACCAATCGCGGAGTGGTGTTGCGAATGTTCATTTAGAATTTAGAGACAAATTTGAAAATTAAAGTTATGGATGGAACATAGAGATGCTTTAAGATATCAACGTTATGGAAAACAAAGAAATAGAGACAGAAATAATTATAAAATACAAAGGAATTTTAAGGCCGGAATTAATTAATTAGCACATTCGCAACAGCACATGCCTAGTATTGATAGTTTCAATCTAAAGGTAATTCTTGATACGAATGATGGGTTTCTATTCGAAATTTTACTTACCGAAATTGGAGATAAGTTGTTCGATGAGTTCATTTGCTGTTACTATAGTATTGCCGTAATTACAGTAAATTTTTTAAATGAATGTTGAAAATACTAAAAGACCTATCAACATAAGCTTCAAGATGTAGGTTTTTGACTTGTTCTTTTTTATAATTCTAGAAATTGTACTAGTTTTATTGGGTACACTTGTTGTGGTGATTATTCACTTCTTTCATTTATTTTTTAGATCTATATAAGCACCAATTAATTTTTTCTTTCTATTTCATTCTAGATTAGTCTGAAAGAAATTGTTTGTAGCAATAAAATCATTAGTGATCTTTTTATTTCTAATCTATCGATGTATTTATTGTACAATTATTTAGAGGTTCTAATCTAATATTTGTTAGTTAATCATGGATGGAGTATGAATGACAGTAAATTTAAATTTTCCGAAGAGAAACCAATCATTAGTCCAATTAAATTTAAAAAGACGACATTTTGATCACAAATGTAGGTAAATCAGTGAGGATGTGATGCGTGTTCAGATAAATTAATACGTACGTATAGTTTACAATGTAAAGTCTTGTAGTCTCGTAACCTTCAGTTTCTTAGCACACACAAACAATGCAAAACACACAGACAGAAGGAAAGACAGTGGCCATCTTGCTCGGCCCGCTGGTGGTCTTGCGACTGAACACCGAAAATTCTCCAAGCCCGAATGCCAATACGTCGTGAAGCCGATAGAAAGCTGTACTTACAATGTACCGATATCATGACTCCCAAATGTGCCGCAGACAATTTTCAGGGATAATTTTGAAAGCCATTATCCATTTGGTGTTTCGTAAGCCAATTTTTCCATTGAATTGGATTTCATCTGGTCGTGACCTATGAAGGAGCTAGCTTGAAGACCAAGTTCGCAGGCAGATGGTTTCGTTGTAAAAGAAGGACATAGATAACAATCGGTACTTTATCTTAAATAGCTAAGTGGGACCGTATTGAAGAAATATATGTAATTCTATTGATCTTTATATCAGAGTTGCAATTGAGCAATTGTAATGTTATCAAGAACTTTGAAATTTCTTTTAACGATGAACATAAATCAGGGTTTGTAAATTGAACTCGAGGTATTTAAACGGACATTTGATATATAAACTGGGACTTCAATAATCTGGAACTAAATATAGATTGACAATGATATCAATACTTTCAGAATACAAATGCACGTAGAAATAGAGGTAGGAAGTTAATAATTTGGACTCTAAGTTATTCATTACAATATATCTTCTGAAGTGAAGATCGCTGACTCACTAAGATCAGCATTCTGCTCTTTAAGATCGAAGGGCAAAGGAATACAATATTCAGCGATGGGTAATACAAGCCATATTGAATACTACAGAAGGGGCCTACAGGCGAAGGGTGGGCACATCTGGGCATCAGGGGCGGTGGAGCAGTCGCAGGCTGGCGTCACACGTGTCGCTAACACCGATACGCAACATCTAACGGACACGGGCGGCGCGCGGACTCTCATGCGGCGCTCGCACTCCTCACCACGCGCTTCATACCACCGCCATGCTGCTTACGGTTTCTGGAGGTATGCGCTAACTTTACTTGACGATATTTGTACTGATTGATGCTTGCTTTGAAGTAACTTGTTATTTATTGCCGGCTGTTCAAAAAATTGGACTTTTTTTAAAACCATATATCTAAGTAGTTTTGGTGGTAAATTTTATATTATTGTTAGAAGTTGTAGGTACACTTGCCAATAATTTCGACAAAGAAGTAAGAACTCGTACCTCGAATTTTAGATTCATGAAGGAACATTTAGACATTTCCTTGAAGTGGAAGGTGATCACGACAGTAATTTGAAAAGCAAATCTCCAGAAACCAGTCGATAAAGACAAGAGAGGTATTCGGAGTCGGTATCCGGTATGAAGGTGGCGAGTGAGGTTTGTGGGCGCGGGCCGGCGCCGGCCGGACACCGAGACGTGCAGATGACGGGGCCCGCGCTGCATACATCATCCAGTTCACCTTTGGCGGCGCACCGGGGCGGGTGCGCGCCGCCGTGCGTGCCGCCGAGCGCGCCGCCGTCGTCCCGCTTTACGGCCGCCAGGTGGCGCGAGATGAGCAAGATGGCCGCCGTGCGCGCCGCACCTGCGCGCGACGCCGACACGGCCACGCCGGCGCGACGAGACGCGCGCCGCGACCCCGCGCTCGACTCCGCCTCCAGCGTGCCGCTCGTGCAGCCGCTGCGCGACGACGCCCGCGACGACGCTCGCGTCGCGCTCAGCGTGCCGCCTGCCCACCAACACACACCTTAGTCCTTACTTCTCAGTCCTCATACAAATTACCTTCCTTGCAATGTGTTTCTTTTTCTTGGCTGAATTGTTACGAAAATCCTGCCAAAATCTGTCTAGAAGTTATTCTGTTCAAGTATTCCTTCTGCAGAATTTTTTGCTACTACCAATAATAAATAAATAAATACACCCAACAGTCACATACATAGTCCTGACCCCACACTAAGATCGAGTCTTGTGTTGTGGGTATCAGGAACTACGAGAGACTTTTCGGTCTCACAAACACCCAGACCCGAAACAAATACATTAATAACTTTTAATATCACGACTATAATGACTTCACCAGCTCGGTTCCTACTTTTTTTTCGATCCGTTAAGCATTAAATATTATCAATGAATGGAATAAACAACGACTTGAACTTAACTCAGCAGAAGCTCAAGATACTGCATCATATTCCAATCTGGTTTTATTTAAACCCCTAATATAGAGGTACATACCAATTAAAGGACTAGATATCCATTCGTTCTAATCATATCGAACAAATTCACACATACTTCTACATACACTCTGAACATGAAACATTCCTAGATCACAAACACAGCATAATGATCAGACCAGTATCGTTGAGCGAGTAGAGGCAGGGCGGGGTGAGGCGCGCGTCCGCTAGGTGCGTGGGGTGGTAGCGCGCCTTGGTGTACAGGTGCAGCACCATGCACAGCAGCCCGGCCAGCACGAAGATGCCCGACGCCACACCCAGCAGCGTCGGCATGTCCGCCGTCAGCAGCACCATGTCTGGTGGATAGAACTAACTTAGCAATCGATATCAAGGTTTCTAGAATTCTTCTAACCACTGTTCTTACACGATTCGTATTACATGATTCGTAATAAAGTATCTTCTCTGCAGAAGACATGATGAAAGTGAATACAATCTGTTTCAAACAGGTCCCCTTTCGCATCATTTAAAGGCAGCTCTGTTGCAGCACTCCTTATTATATGACTAATGATGACCTTGTAGACTCGATTATGTTACAATTGAACGTGGACTTCGATTATGTTCATATATTGCTCATTTTATAGGTTAGTTATACTAAATATTATTTTGATCTCCGATTCATACTGGACAGTGGAACCAAATTTGAAGATTACTAAATAAGCATTATGGCTCGATAATCGCAGAGGGTCATCAAAGTATTCTACTTGAAATACATCACAAAGTCTTTATTAACGTAATGTAGGGTAATAAACATAGTCCTTACAAAACAAATCAGTAAATCACCTTCAGTACAGAAGACCCGTTGCGTGGGCCTGGTGTGCGTGGTGCTGTGGTACCCGGGCTCGCACTGGCAGTACGCATTGTGGTTGACCTGCACGCACGACGAGTGCGCGTCGAATGCGCGGCACGTTTGCCTGTAGAAGCACTGCTCACCCAGTTTCTTCGCTGTAACGGGTAATGTACATCGAATTAATAAATACCCTTAATAGGTCAACTAGAAGTTGGAATTTGTTTCTTTGCCGCATCAAGAGATGTTTAGGAGATTCAGCCCAGGTTCTCTTCTTCTTATTAATCTGGGTTCTTAAGCGTGATAACAAAATTAAACTGATGGGCTTTTTTTTGCAGTACATATACAATCTGCAGCATATCGGAATCAAAGAATTGAGGTTGACCAAATAGGCGATAGTCGAAATCGTAAACAAAGCGATAACGTTATTAAATTGATGACTTTAAAACACCTGTATGCAGGTTGTATACGGAAAGCATAGGTATAGGCAAAATGTGGTATAATCCTTATTAATAACGGTAGACATTCCAATCGGCTGCAAACCCCTCGTCAAGAACGTCAAAGTGGAAACTAGTAATGAATAATACCAAAGCAAATTCACTGTCAATAAATTTGTTGCTAACACTCGTCAGTGATTGTTACGCGTCGCGACAAAGTTGTCCCGGGAACAATCACTAGAAACTTTTGAAAGATACAAAGAGGGTCCTTGAGAGGACTTCACGTCTTGAATCGAGGCCAAGGGAGGAAAATAATGGCATATATTGTAAACTGTGACTCTTAACTATGTAGTTTCTAAGAAGAGGGTGGGTAGGGATAGAACAAATAGTAGGGTAGAGTTTCTTACGTTCTTAAACAAGGAGTTTTGTTTGCAGGTGATACCTATATGATTTAAAATAACGTATTTTAATGAGAACCTGGAATTAATAGAGCAACGGTCGCATCGTATCGAAAGTCGAGACATAATGGTTCGGTCAGCGGGGCACCAGATATTTTCAAAATTTGGACAGTCTTGGATTTATTACAAATACCTATAAACCTACCTTATGAAACTCGAGTTCTGAACTGTTATATATTACATTTAATGATACATATGTGGTCAATGTTTGACCCTAATAAAATTTCCATTTATAAAGTAAAAATTTCTTGCTACGGTAGTTTTTCTGCCTTCCGCTTTGAGGATGTACCAGAAATACTAAATTATGTTGTCTATACTGGATTATAGATGAATATAATGCATTATAACTAAGTTAAAAGTAGGTGTAAATACTATTAAATCTGCAATTAACATTCCAGCATTTCCTCATTCTAACTAGTTCTGCTCGTAATCAGTAGCAGCTAAGTTATTCCTGTTTTCCTTCAGTTTCATGCGGCCGTCACCTGCGTCCACGCCTGACTCATTCCACATGCTTTTACAAATATGCATACAATTGAAATTCTAGCACGTCACAAAAACATTCTTTAATACTTAAAAGGAATTCTGTTTGGAGCGTTCATTTGGTTTGCCTTCATATTTATTACACAGTGCTTTGAAATTCCACGCGCGAGTAGTAGTTAATATTATTTTGTAAGTTATTTTACAGAAAAGATTAGGTTTCTTGTCATTTATACGAGTACTGAAACACTGCAATACTTAAAAGTCGTCTTATACTGGTACATCAATGTGACAATACTGCAGGTTTAAGGGTAAGAGCAGTGTCAGCTAGAAAGAGCATGAAGTGTCCACAGATTATTCCAGGCTGTATGAATACTTCTAGCTACTTTAAAATAACTTGAGATTATATGAAGTAGGGGATACGTGAGCCATATAAACGACGTAGGTAATATGAACTAGCAAAACCATTTGCGATTCGACCATGTTCTACTGGCCTAGGCTTACTTAAATGTTATTTTATGTTTAGCTTTCAGGATTGTATAAATGTTACAAATTGTCTATGTACAATTAAACCAAGTTTAGGCACTGCCCGCACCTAGGGCTTCATTGCTAGGAGTTCAGACGCTTCTAGCTGTCATCTAAACCTGTGCAATAAATAAAGAACTAGACTAGCGGGGTTTCTTCATTTTGTAGGCATACTGGGAAGGCCTGTAACACGAAGATTATCTCTATAGGTACAATACGCACGTTTAGCACAGCCCTTGGCGATGCCGAGCGAGACGGGGTGCTTGGGGTCGCACTGGCAGGTGGAGGAGGCGGGGTCACAGTACACGTGCAGCAGCTTCGGGTTGCAGGTGAACTCGCACGGCGAGCCCAGGTACCTGCCCCTCTCTGGAAACAGAAGGGAATGCTGTTAGTCAAGGTTGTAGGCTGGGTTATGGAAGTACCTATGAATTAGTTCCTTGACGGCAGACCATCTGCACCATAATGTAGTTATCTTTTTTATATAAAAACGAACGGACAACTTATTTGTTATTAGTAAATTTGTTTTATTTCAACTTATCCGTTGGTAATCGTAAGTGTAATGACCGCCCATGATTATAAGAATCCTTGAATCTTGCTGGTTCCCTACAATAGTAGTGAAAAGTAAAGGAAAAATGACGAGAAGAGAAAAGTGTGTATACGGCATTCTGGCATTTTTTTTATTAAAAAATATAATATGCATTATGCTAACATAGCTTTTAAGTAATTATTGTAAAGTTAGTTACATAATCAATGGAATTGTATTCTGAAATAAATATTTAATAATAATTATAAATAAATACAACGATGACCGTAATGCGACATTTCACGGTTCGCAAAATACGAATTGCATTAAACCATCGATCAATTATACACATAGGTATGTATAATTGATCGATGCATTAAACCGTCAAGGCAGCTGACAATTAAAATCATACTTATGTATAAATGACCGAGATTACTAAATAAGGTTCAATTCAGCAATCCACCACGAAGAAAGGCGCCACGACAATGACAATACAAACAGTGGTTGATTTTAAAACGCTGCCTTAAGCAAAAGCCCGCTCATTTCCCGCAATCGTCTGATTCGGAAACAAAGACAAGAGATATAAAACAAACTCGGCAAATGTTTTTCAACAATGTCCAATTTCGCATTTATCTGAAACAGTCAATTGAGTGCTCTTGTAAAAGCGACCTTTGAACGACAAGTTTTAAATCGTCGGAAATATAACTCTTAATTGGTTTCCATTTAACGTGGACCCATCGACATTGTCAAACTGGTTCGACGCAAAGTGGCCTAAAGTGAATATGCGTTCAATGTATGACGGAGTGGAGGGGTTTCCAATACACAACTGAATATGTGAACGTCGGTGCAGACGCCAATCTTAGAGACAAAACGGAGATATTTGAGCAGAGGAGGGAATTGGACAAAGGATTATTTTTGTGGAAACGAAAGTGAATGTTTAAAAAAAATTAATCACAAATTATTAACATTCATCAGGTAGAACATAAAATATTATGATTATTATAATTTATAGCTATTTTTACTTCCCAGTAAAGAAGGTTTTATTTCAGTATAAGTGCAAACAATTTAAAAACTATATTAATATCACACCTAGTTATAAAACAAAATACAAAAGAATATACAAAATTGTATGAAGTACACCGTCAAATGTAGGGATACTTGACTCCAGTTAATAGTTATACCAAAGACTTGAACGTGGTTGACGAATTAGCAATGCGTCTATAGGAGTTTTCACATCAAAAATGTCGAAATAAAAGAAACGTTACAAATTAGCATGTCCATTCTTAACATAAGCCTTCCCAGAATTACCGTAGCGATATGTTTATCCTGTGTAGGTCTGCACAAAATTGGACGATCTACGGTTGAATCGCGAATCCATAAGATATTGTCGTACTAAATATAGCCCAACAGACTTAAGTGTTAAACATAGAAAACTAATTTTAATTCACAACAAAACTCTTCATGTCCGATATCATCAAAGTTATAACTTATCTTGTTAATAGTTTATTACACAACTGTAATTTGAGATTGTTAGAAAAAACGACTCGTCTGATGTATTAAATAACAAAGAAAATATTTTGCCTTTAAAATTAAACATAATTTGTTTAATGGTTGCTCGAGGGGCTTTTTTAATCCGCGGTAGTTGTTGACTCAATTTCTTTGATGTTTCTGCTCTTGGCAAATTAGCTAGGACATTATATTTATATTACGAAGTCTGTGTTGCGGAAATGCTTTGCATGTAGATTTGAAATAATGTATAATACACATACAGATAATTACCGCTTATTTTAAAACACAGTGACGAGCGTAGTCAGTGGTATTCTCTGTCTACGATTAAGAGAGATTTCCTCTGATAAGTATTTGTCTTCTTTGTCTTCATGTTCTTTTGACAAGAATTGGAATGTTTATGAAGTTGCTATTCCACGCCAAATCCGCGTAGAAATAGCCACACGTTTCAATAGATCAGACGTAGAATTTTTGGCGAATCAGTTAGACTAAAAGGTGCCTATAAAACCTATAAATATAACAGTCCTTAATTCAGATTGTAATCTACTGCAGGACATAAGCCTTTTCACGGTTAGTTTGAGCGTTGAAGAGTGGTAAAAGAATCAACTCATAATCGTCTCTAGTTACGTAGAGCATTTCTTTATAAGAGCGAGTTCGAAGGCTTAGGCCAGTACTAAGTATGAATAGTTCAGCCCCACAGATCCAGCCCATATACGTCCACTGCAATCTGCAGAGCAGCGGCTGATGTTATAGTCCACTAAGAGCCTAAAATTTAACACCAAGTATTATTTTTAAACAAAATCTATACAGACAATAGTATAAAATATTCATGAATAAGATATGGTTGTGTCGGCTTCAATCGCAACGTTTCCGCTAAGCGTCGCCCACGTCGCGTCCGCCCCTATACAAAGACCAACACTTATTGTGTCCAAACTCGCTATGTATCCACTTTTTCACGGTGCCTGTGTCCGGTGTCCAAAGCTAACTTTGTTCAATGTTTAGATATTTTTTACAATGGAAAGTAGGCCACTTTTATTTTTTTATTCTATTTAACAGAACCCTGTGAAGTGCCTATTATATTTCACTTTGTCAACTTGGCTTTATTTATTTTCTCGCAACGGTAAATCGTGGTTCTAAATCATTGTTTATATAAAATTATTTACGCGTCTCTGGTACGTATGACCCATACTACATACATATTCTGCATTCATGAGAGGCTGAATTTTAGTCCGCTACCTTAATCTAATACGATCGATTGACTTCACATACATATCTTTGAAATTCTCGCGGTAAATTCTCAGCTATGCATGTTCCTTGCGATGATTTCCGTCGAAGTTAATGTTAAATAAGCTTTCAATGCGGATAAAACTCCTTTTATAAAATATATTGTAATAAAATAATATGTTGTATCAGGATTTATTTTATCAGAAAGCCATTTTTTTTATTATATAATGTTTGATATAATATTAAATGCATGATATAATAATATACATGTTTAATTTATAAATCGCACAAATTTCCTTTTCTCCTAATATTCCCGGGCATAACTAACGGACGTTTCAAGCCAATTTTTCAAGTACTGGGTACCGTATACTTTTTTAATGTATTCCATTATATTAATTCCCCTACCTAAGGGGTGAATACCGGGATGAGAAATAAGGGGTGGCACCTCGCAATATAACAAAAGGTGGCAATCCATTGATTCCATGTTTAACTCCCGTGGGAACAAAGTAACGAGATGTGTTTTGAAATCGTGGCCGGCCTGACTACAGGTATTAATAGAGCGACGAGTTTTGTAGGGGTTGGGTGCCTCTTTATAATTGCTGGATAAGTGTTTTTTATAATAAATATCAACTTTATTGTATGTTTAATGAAATCTATATGTCTATTACTGGTGGTAGGTCTCTCTTATGTGAGAGGCCGCCTGGGTAGGTACCACCGCAATGTCTATTTCTCCCGCCAAACAGTGTAAATACGCTGTTGTGTTCCGGTTTGAAGGATATTGTAGCCAGAGTAACCACTGGACATATTGAGACTTTACATCTTATGACTCAGGATGGCGAGCGCAGGGCAATGTTATGCATTGCTTTGTAAATCATAGTGTTGTTGGGTTTTGCTACTGTCCATGAGCGGTCGTATCGTTTACCATCAGGCGGATGGCATGCTCATCTCGCTATTCACCGCAAGAAACAAAAATGTCGCTGCAGGGATTGAACTTGTGGCTTCTCGCTTCACAGCCAGCGTCCGTCCAACCGCGCCACGGAAGCTGTTAATTAGGCACCTAATATGTTTTCTATTTCCTAAGTAAATATCTAGTTTCTAAGTTATAGTTCACATAGACTTTGAACTACCAGATCAATTTTGATAGCTAAAATATTCCATTATTTGGCAAACTTAACAATAACTTAGATATCGTGGAGATAACTTTTAGTTACGCAAGTTTCCCCGTGATATATGTACCTATCTTACCAGTTCAATAAATATTGTGCTTAAAATATGGTTCAAATATGTTTTAGAACCATAAAATATTGACGGAAATATATTCCAGACTTTTATATTTAGTTTATTTCAATTCGTATATCCAGAATTTTGTTTTTTGAATCTTTCAATGCTAAATGGTTTCTTGGATTTACGCGAATGGTACACATTGAAATAAAACTATCGATTCCTTTACAGCTTTCGTGGTCACGGGGCGGACACCGCCCGTGTCTGGGGTCCGCCCCGTGACCACGAAACCTGTAAACTGTAAAGGAATCGAAACGTCGGGAAGTTAAAAAATGTAAAAATTAAACCGAATCGCGATAAAACCCTCCAGCCTCCGTGGCGCAGTTGGTTAGACGCCGGCTGTGAAACGAGAGGCCGCGGGATCGATCCCCGCACCGAATATTTGTGTGATCCACAGGTATTTGTTTCGGGTCTGGGTGTTTGTGAGACCGAAAAGTCTCTCGTAGTTTCTGATACCCACGACACAAGATTCGATCTTAGTGTGGGGTCAGGACTATGTATGTGAATGTTGGGTGTATTTATTTATTTACATCTGTAAAAAATAGTTTTATTTTAATCTTTCAATGCCGTTGTAACATTGACAGCAATAGGAGTTGGCACTATATGACCTTGTATTAAATCTTTTAGACACAAATAGTGGAAAACATAGAAACTGCACTTATTGCACATAATATGTCAACGATCTCTGTGAGAATTGAGGCTAAAGTAAACCTTTTCTTCGTGTTAGTAGTAGTTTGGAATTAACGACTTTTTTATGACCCCGGCCTCTGTCTCAAAGACAAAAATAGTATCAAGAAGTGTCTACTACCGTTATTTGATCACTTTTAACCACATGAAGTCTCCTGCTGAACATAGGCCTTGCTCATTCAAGGATTTCCGAATTTTTTATTTGCAATTTTTTTCGACGTCCTCGGTGGCGCAGTCGTACAATAACAATTTCAATGCTGAGGTCTTGGGTTCAAACCCCGTGTCGGGCAAAGTGATATTGGATTTTTCTATGTTTTTATTATCAGCCAGGAGTCAGTTCCCAATATGGCGATAGGATCGGCTCCTATCATATTGAGGGACGTAACACAGAAGGCGAAACGTGGGTGTCCTGGTAGCAATCTCTGCCTACCCCGTCTGGGAAAAAGGCGTGGGTTTATGTATGTAATATTTTTTCTGTGATAATACATCTACCACAGACTAATAAACCTGCTTTATGAAGAATTCCTTTTTTAAATACAACTAATAAAAACGAAGGCAACTGTCGGTGGCGTGTGGTTGGCCACCATGGAACAGCTGTTCAAGCAGTTAGAACATCCCGGCAGCTGACCTTAATGGACGACCTCGTGCAAATAATAGCTTGTATCTGTAAGTGCCGACACAACTTGCGGAAACATTTTTTTCATGTTACATAAGTGGTAATTTCAAGTCTCTTGTTGACTTTTTCTTAAGAGTCTTGAGTAGTGTTTATTTTCATACGATTCGATTATAGTTAGTTTGGTAATAGGTTTATCTATTCATATAAATAATTGGCTCATGAATTTTGAAAGCTACAAAATTATAAACTTGTTGTAGACGCTTTAAAGTTATTTTTCGTAGGAATATGTAAAGTTCATTATTTACGTTTCTTCTATTTGTTTCAATAAACAAACTGTTGTATATTGGTTTATTCAATATGTACACGGATACTTATTCGAACATTCGATAATAAAATAAATATACAGATGTTTTGTCAGGCATAATATGGTTGCAAATTGCAATTAGTAAATATTGAATCCAGCGAGTCATTGCGCGCTACCGCTCACACTACGCCAATTTTTCGAATGGCAATGCGACGCCTGTGGAAAAAAGTGTAGCAAATCAATTTTAGAGTTTTGCTATAATTTTTTGTCAAGGCGTTATAAGTATAATATAAAGCATAATATTATTTAGACATCTACTGGAGAAGTCTAATATATGACTAGTTTCGAATACGTAAATGAGAATAATAACTTCAGCTATGTGTCTGATATAGTTATATATTGTTTGTTGAAATAACCACTTTAAACGATTCATGTAATTTTCCTGAATTTATTAATACACCCCATTTTTACTGAAATAATACAATGCAATATTCTCATAAAAAAAATCCCAGCGTATATATTCTAAGTTGACATTGAAATCAGAAATACATAAATTAATGTAAATGCCTTGTACGTATACTCTGACTACATTTAATTTTTATCTTCAATAAACAACTACGGTATATGAAAATAGTCGCATTCTTTCGTCGGATGTTGAAATCGATTGAAATCCCCCGGGGCTTAGGCTTTAGCCTCAGATATAAACTATAACGGATATATTATCCACTACAGGTATTGGTTATTTTACTTACAGCATTTTGATACTGTAATCAAAGAGTTTTAAATATAGCGTGACCTTTTGATTTCATTTCTACTAGAATAGTAATTAATGATTAAAGCTACGGGCTTATACAGGAAAATAGGGAGGTGGGTTCAACCTTTGCTCTTATTATAAATTGCATTGTATTTTCCCATTATTTAATAGGTGTAAATGGTTCCAACCCAGATCTTTCGGTTCGAAAGTCACCAGTCTTAAACTTGCATGCATCATAATAGATACCGGAGGAATCTCTCGCGACAGATTCAAGTGACCAAATGACAGATTTAGACGGAGAATGAAAGGTAACTTATGTAATTTATAATTATTTATCGTTTACAAGTAGTAAATCAAAGTATGTTAGGTCCTGTAAATTACAATAGCAGTGCTGGCGTTAGCGTAGGACGCGGTTAGTAACCAGTAGTAAGTAGCTAATGATGAATGACGCTGCAGAGTGGAGGCCTAGTTATACAGGGTATAATATCTAGACTGCGACTCAGTGACTTGAGAGTCATTGCAACTAAAAATTTCGCAAAAAATGAGCGTTAATTTTTTTGGCATTTTTTTACTTATCCTAAAATAATGATGTACACGTTTTTATTTTTGATAACCGATAAGGGACGCCGTAGAAATTTCACTCATCTATACATATACGTAGGCCCCATGTATGCATATACAGGTATCCATCCACGTTGGTGTTGGAGTTTTCTAAAATCTACCTATCTTTCTCCACTCATGCGAACGTTTATAAAGATCCAATTAGCTTTTGTTGGTGAAAATTAAGAGGCGAAATGTAACAGGCGCGGTGGGTTGCGGTGCTAATTGTAACTTCCATGCGGTTTTACCTTCGAAAATAATGAGCTTGCTAAATGGATACTTTTTGTTTCATTATTTTGTGTTAACTGGTCTCTTAGGGCAAGGTGAGCTCTATGTGGGTTTGAAAGTAGAATTTACATTAATGTACATTCATTTTAAATTAATTTAACGTTAATTTTATTCAAATTTGAATAGTTTTTTTTTTTGGTGTGTGGTCTTTTGATTTTCAAAATATTCCATGTGTTATTCAGGTTTGTTTTTTAGGTTTATGGATATAAACTTGTCCGCTTCACAACTTGGCACACAACACTAATTACCGTAGCGGACTTCTGTCTATATGTTATCTGAGAGACGCGTGAGACAACAATATGTATGTATGTATGTGTGGTCAAATGATATATTGTATTGATTGTTATTATTTTTCTCAATTATTTATCCTTTGTAATGATAGATTTATAATTTAATTATTTTGCTTTTGTATCAGTATATGTGTAATTTTATTAACAAATAAAGGATTTTCTATTCTATATTGTTGCAATTAATAATTTGAGTCAATTCAGTTGCACCCGAACAAGCTAGTGACCAAACTGCGGTATCATTGCTACAAAAAATAGTCTATTATCCCGCATCATGCAACTAGTCGACTATGTCCCAATCTTCTCCTATAATAAGATCGGCTTAAGTCGCGGCTCTGTTATGTAAGGAACAAGTACATTCGCTAGCGATACTCGCACAACTTTTGGACTGTGGAAAAGTTTTTGATAGTAAATAATAAAAATCTTATTAAATTCTCTTATATATTACAAGAAGAACAGTTACATAACATTTCGTTTGGAATACTATGGTTTTCGGAATACACTTGGGTTAACGTTAGCTGTGAGTGGTGACACCTCTAGCCACCCCTTCTGGGACACAAGCGTGGCTTTATGTACATATTTAGTAAGTCACAAATCTGCTTACCTTGTTAGTTTTGTCGCCTCTAACCGTTGGTGTAGCGACGTCTAAATTCTCATTAATTTCGCATTGTATTTCACGAATGTCAAAATGAATTCGCCTCGGCGTCTATCATTAGCAACAGCAGTTTCATTTCGTCCATATCCACCTACGTTCTTTCATTAAGCCTTTTTCAGCTAACACACCTGCCCTTTGCACTCACCCCTTATGAACACACAACCTAAAATATACTTTATTTGAATAGATATAAGGTTAAAGTTGTTGTCGCGTGATGTCGAGATGAACGGCCCACACACAATTCTCCTGAAAGACAAGAAATTCCTAATACAAGGTATTGTTCGTGTGTTTGCGAACACGGGTGCTATTAAGAATGCTTCTAGTAGGTACGTTTGAAGACCGAAAATATAGGCTTGTATTTTTGATATAGCCCGTTGTGCTATTTTTATGGCTTCTTTCATAACCATTGCATAATATTTTAATTTCAGACCGAGTACTGAAGCTGCCACGAGGCAATTTTGCAAAATATTTTCGAGCAGAATTAAATGTGCAAGTTCTGGCAGCAAAACAAGTCTATCAAAACATTTTTATAATTGAAACTTCACCATTTTTTTTTCCACACATGCGAAAACTACTAAAATTAAGAAGGATTTATTCATAATATTCTAAACGTTCTCTATAATAATCTATACAAACTAAATCAAGTGGATTTAGGATCGTCAATACATAAGTTTGTACGTGACAGCCGAAGATGGCGGCCGACAATAAATCGAATTTACCTAAGCGAATGAAATGTGGGGCTCTGATCAAATCTCCCCTTTTCCTTAAGGAACGTTAAACGTTGTTTTTGTGTACCTTTGTAGGTAGGTGCTTTGATTACATCCATGTATTGAGTCAGATAATTGGGATTCTTAAATATTCTTTGGTGCTACCTGATGTAGTAGGGTGCGTCTTTATGAAACATCTCCGCCATTCCGCCATATATTATATTGAAATCGCGATCGTCATTTCGAAATTCATTCCGCGACAAATTAACCTGTTTAGCTGTTCAATAATTAGTTAAGCATTATCTGTATTTATTTATTCCATACTCTCAAATACTCCTCAAATAACTATTAAACAAATTGAACTAGTAAACTCTGCGATACAAATCCATATTGCGCCGCCATTTTAGCGCGGTGACCGTAAATTTTGCGCATTGCTCTCGAAACTATATTTATATTCCCAAACTCAAAAAATCTAAGTGTTGTTGTACCATTGAAGAGGTAAACTAGAATGCAGTTTATATTGCCGTATCTGTATCAGCCGAATTACGTCCCACTGTGGAGCACGGACTTCCTCTACACTCGAGAGTACGATTGAGAGGGGTTAGGCTATATAGTCTGCCACGCTGATCTAGTCCGGATTGGCGGACTTTACATACCATAGTTGTCATATTCTCTGGTCAAAAGTTATCACTACCACCGATGACCACTTACATATGTATATTGATTCGCAAATCATTGCCGACGCAAAGTAATGATGGTGAAGGGAATATAAGTGCTCCTTGCGTTTCCAATGGGACAGTACCTACAAAAGTGGACAAAGGGGCAATGAAACTTACTGGGTATCCAGCAATCTCACTTACAAACTAGACTCGAGCGCAAAAAAATATTTAACAATGGTTTTCTAAGACAGTTGTTCCCTCTTGAGCTGGCCTTTTCAGCATACTAGCACAGGCTAAAATTTGGCTTTAATATATAAACTTTAAAACAGCCAGAAGCCTGAAACCACAACGACCTTCACCTATAAAGCAAACATTAAAATCTTAAATTGTTTATATTAGGCTTTTGAGGCATAGCGTTAAAAATCCAGTATAAGCACACAAGCGCCACCTGGCAGATTTGGCGCGATGCCAACTGGTAATCGCCTGCCAAATGCGCTATAGAGCCAGACCGCCTGGCAATATTAATTATTTATTTTTCAGCTTCTTTCATTCAATTTTGTACAATTCGTCATACTGTTTCCTTGATGTTTTAATTGAATATTTTAATGAGTACTCAGTACGCCATGAATTATATGATGCGAGTATTATAAGTGAAGACTAACATTTTTAATTGACTACATAAAAGGAGATTCTGTATTCCACGGGTAAAAAACATACTTATGTTTGTATGTCCGTAATTTTCTTAAAACCTAATAATCTTATTTAGATCGGATTTTTAAACGAATTTAGAGACATTCTCTACTCAGATTCTACATCGAAATGTATTGTATTGTATTGTTCAATATTCCTTTTGTTCTGGCTTGACATAGTCGGTAAGAATATCTCAGAGAAAATTGACGATAAGTAACTTTGCTGTTACGTAACGGCAGTGAAATTGTGGAAGTTATGCGTGGCGCCAGAAGCATGTATTATGTTGTATGTATTTTTCCTATATGTTAAATCCACTACTGTCAATAATTGGTAAAACAGCTGCAATACTTCAGATGTTATCAATGTAAATGTAATGACGGTGATCAGATGCCATCAGATGTCTCTTTTCTTCATCGCCAGTTACACAATAAAAACTAACGGTCTGAAGCTTTGGGCGTGTTATTGAAACGCACAATACATCATATAATACTTCTCACTGGCGACTCTTCTCTTCTTCTTCTTCTTCTTCTATTTGGCATACTGCGACCATTTAATAAAACAGAAATGTTTTTAAACAGTCGCGTCCGTCACCACGTGTTAGATATTACAGCGTTTTACGTTTTGACTAAGTGTCCAAAGCTTTGAGTAGTATACATCATGGTTTCTTAGATTTACGCGAATGTTACACATTGAAATAAAACTATTTTATACGGATTTTATCGCGATTTGGTTTAATTTTTACATTTTTTAACTTCCAGACGTTTCGATTACTTTACAGCTTTCGTGGTCACGGGGCGGACTAAGCGTAAATACATCAAATACGTGTTATATTACTGTTATATTCTCTGAAAATACGTCAGTATAAGTTACTCAGATATTCCGCATAAAAAGCCTAATACATAAGAATACGAAACTGCGTTCATTAAATTAATGTCAATCAGTCTAGTCGACCTGAACCAAATGGTCGAAGGTCAAAGAATATTGCTGGTACTGATGTAATGTGGTCTCCGTGCTTAATTCATGGACAAATACGTTGAGTGTTATTTATGAAGGTGAAATATTTTTAGCGTAGCGTATACAAAGGGATGTATATGACCATCAGTGAGAACTGAGGAGCGATAGGATGCAGATTATAATGATAGTTTTAAATTCTATCATCCTGGACCCTGGGGTACCTAAGATCCTGTAGCCTGATACAAAAAGGTTTTACTGTGTTATTACTAGATATACTTATTTATGCCTAGTGGGGGCTTTATTTGGAAGATATTAGGAAAATCTAAATCAGGAACTCATGAAAGTTAGCCTACTGACCCCACTAAGAAATAAAAACGATTTATTAGTCACTGTCGCAACGTATATAACATGGTTCATATAAAAAACAATAATAAATAAAAATAGAAATGGCTGGTCGCGGCTGTGACCGATGGGTGTCCACTCAGCATAATGTGTTGCAAACCACAACACAACGCTGATTTTCAGTAGACACCTAAGTAAATAATAATTATTCCTGGTTAATTAATAGATATAGGTGTTAACCTATGTATATTATTATAGTTTAAGTGTTCATACGTTTATTCAAGCTGTAATGTGGTCCATCGCTTTGTCGGTGAAACTGTACTTACGTTAATACTATAGGCCATTTTAGGAAAGGTTTCGACCCAACAGGAGTCTAAAATATATCCAGCATGTTTTAATTTAATAAAGCTTTAAGTGTATATAATAAAATATATAGAAGAAGAGTTTTATTTGTTTAGTTCGTGGACATCTTACAGCTGTGATATAAGATTAAAAAAGTTCTATCAACTGAGTTAGAATAAAAAAACTTGAAGTAAAAGAGATTTATACAAGTAAATATTTAAGTTAAATTATTGAAGTAAGAAGCAAAATATATCCTAAAAAAATCTTAAAAGCAATTTGTATTGATTTAGAAATTAAAGGAGTCTTTTGAAGTCAGTTAAAAATACCTTGAAAAACACCAGAATTTGCCTCGTGAGTTGATTCGGAAAACCTCGGACTGTTGTCTAAGCGTAATTAAATTTTGCCAACATTTCAAGCCAATTTGGTTAAACTGGCTTGTTTATTATTCACGTAGGCAGTCTGTCATATGCAGTATAATCGCCGGCGCCAGGGGCGGAGTGAGCAAGTGGGTCAAGGCGGCTCGGGCCCTGAGCGACGATATCCGTTTTGTGAACACCTTAGTCAATAAGTGTTAGAATGGCGATTCATCATGTTGTATAGAAATGCGGTTGCAAAGCCGCTTGGAAGTTTATTTGTATGGTGTTTCAGATTTGCTACTAAATACTTATGGATAAGAGTTTCCATTCCAATTTTTTATTACATGGCAAGATTGCAGAAAGTCATTGGGTGCAGGCCGCTTTCAACAGATCAATGTGGAGATCATTGGGAGAGGTCTATATTCAGGAGTGGACTTCCAGTAGCTGAAGAGCGAGAGAGAGAGAGAGAGAGAGAGAGAGAGAGAGAGAGAGAGAGAGAGAGAGCAAGGGGCTACAATGTACATCCATACAATCTGGATTGAGAATCCAGCGAGAAATGAGCTTCGTTCGTATGCTGATCCAAATATCAAGACCTGTAATAAATATTAAACAATCTTTAAATTTAAAAGATAATATTAATATAGATATTTATCACTATTTATTTCTCCTTGTATCGTTTCGTTATAAGACCCGAGTTCCTACCTGTCCAAATAAATGTTTTTATTAAAATGTTCAGACATTTTTCTTGGCTATATAATGGAAAGTCACTTTGAATGTTCCGGAAAAGGCCCTATCGTTAGAATTTCCTGGAAATTCCGAGGTTCCTGAAGAAATATCAAAGGACAAACGTATGTCAGTCGATTCACAGAAACTTGTTATCTGAAATCAGTATGAATTGTGTTTCGTGAATATCAGAGATTGAAATAAAGAAAAAGCTTTTTAGAAAACCATAGATGCGAGAGGAAAGGTTATTAAATTTCGTGGTTGGCGATGATCACGCTACGATGCTTCTTTTCTTCGTAATTGGCATCTGTCCATTTTGAAGGGTTTTTTTTCGTGCAAATATAATTTACTTCAGGTAAAATGTAGTGCTGTTTAGGTGCAATCTTATTTGGAGGGATAGGAATATTTTTCGACCATTGATACTGTTATTATGTCTTCTGTTGTAGAAATTCTTTAAAATCGCTACGGTATGCAGGTTTCACGATGTTTTACTTCACCGTTAGTACGTGGTGATTGACTAACAATACACACATAGCTTCGAAAAGTCAGAGCTGTGCTCTGGGATTTGAAGCCGCGACCACCATTAATATGTTGGCAGTCGCGTCTGGTCCGTTTACCAACAGGCCACCACGCACATTCATAATTGCATGTAAATTATAAAGCTTTCACGTGGCAAAGTTATCACATGGCATTTTGTCGCACACCCACTTCCATAGTTTTATGATAAGTTTAATCACTGGTTTCTGATGTATCATGCAATTTTCCATGAAAACTGCGCTGGCGGATAAGATATGAAATTTGCAGTTTCTCAGTAGTGTTAGACATCCAAATATAAGCGAATAACTACATCCCGTGTCGTAGGCGGAAGATCGGTTTAGCAACATCGAGCATTCCGGGAATCGAAACAACGCATCGTTGACCGCGTAACTCGATCATGGTATTCTCTTGGAACCTTGTACATCTAATCTATGTATATAAAGCTAATGAGTTTATTTGTTTGAACGCAGTAATCTCAATAACTACAGGTTCGAATTGAAAAATTGTTTTGTTGTTGGAAAGGCCATTTATCGACGAAGGCTATAGAAAACCTATAGGTTATATAACATCACGCTATTATAAAACTAGGTTACTTTGGTCTTTTCTTGCAGGATATTTCTATCCCTACTTCTGTTTGATATGTCGATAACATAATATATTTTATGCACGTGTCTTGATGTTCTCTAAGTGGTTCATCATGCATCCAGAATTTCTTTCTTTTGTTGCTTTTGTGGTTACCACGACATCGACTGTTTCTTAGGCAAATTATTCTGTAACCCACCAAAACATATCCCTTCTTATCTAAAAGACCGTTTTGTATTTCTCCATACTTCCCATGAAAGATTCCTGAGGTCATCGGAGAATCTGAAATTGAGAATGCCCGTACACACCACGACATTTATGGACAAGTCATTCTCCGTACAAGCTGTTCGATTGTGGAACTCACTTCCAGATGTCGTAAGACGGGCTCGAACACTATCGTCATTCAAATCACAAGTCAAGGAGCACTATCTTTCTCTCTGAACTCACATATTGCTGTGCTTTTACTATTCCATTAACATTTATTTTGTATATATCTATATTTATTTAATATTATATGTATATATGTATGTAATTTGTATGTTTGTTGTATGAGCTTATATTTGTGTTTTATTTTATTGTTATTTATCTATTTATATTTATGTCACTATACACCTTAGACTGCCCTTTCTCTCTCCTTTCTTCTATGTCCATCCTAAGGTTGCCTGGAAGAGATTGCCTTGTGCAATAAGGCCGCCGATTGTACTTATTGTTAAATTTTGTTATAATCTCTGTTTGTTTTTCCTGGTGTACAATAAACAATATATATATATATATATAACATATGTGGTTTAAATATACTTACTTACTATAGTGGATATTCTTAAATCAGTTTTTTTTATTTCGACACAAAAACATTTGTTGTCAGTCCAGCAAAATTACAGGCTATAACTTGGCAAGTAATTACGAGTATTAAACAATATAATATAGGTACCATATGAATAATCGCAACCAGCTAAGCATTAGCGAGTTTTTCAACAGCGGCATTAGTATTGGGGTCGCGTTCGATAGCTTATCTGGGCTAGCCGCGGGGCCGGCGCTTCCCTTCCTACGTCCATGGACTCAGATAACCAGAGGATTCATTGGAATCCTTCGATTTCTCTAGATTTGTTTTGTTTCTTTTTTTACGATATATTTTCGTGTGCTTGTTCTTTTGGGTTGTATTCAGACAGTTTTTCTTAAGTCATTCGTTTGAAAATCGTTTCGGAAAATGAAAAGGATTGTTCTTTATTTCGATAAAAAATAAATAGTTTATATTCTCTGTACATTATTGAATCATATTTTGTGCCATTTCAACAAGTGTTTTAACGTGTAAAGTTTTATAATCACTATGTAGTTCTAATTTCATAGTTTGTTTCAATACCGTGTTCAGGAAGGAATTTGGCTGATCGATAATCATAAGTACTTCATACCAAATATTTATTAGGTATTTTTATGACCTGATACAGCCGTTAACCCCAAACTGATAGTTATTAGCCCATTTGGCGCATTTACAACCTTGGCTGCGAAATCGAATAAAAGTTTGTATGTGCCAAAATTTCGAAATGAATCTATTGTTAAAATGCTTTTATAGCCAGCTTGGTAAGGGTTTTATAACTGGGGAATTGTTTCTCTTCTGGTTTATACGCTTCCAGTCAATATTTTGTTCTGTTTTAGATTTGTTTTATCTTATTTTTATTATATGTTATTTTAAATCACTGCAACGTGGGCAATAGTGTTTATGTACGGGTTAGACTTTTTACCTTGAAGGCCCATAATTATTTACGGTATTAATTTGTTACCAATTTTTGTTTCTTTTTAACCAACTTAAAAAAGGAGGAGATTTTCAATTCGTCGGATTTTTTTATGTATGTGCACCGATTATATTAAATTAAATATATACGTGAATAACTTCTTTTTCACCCAAAAAAAGGATATTGATAAAAAAATCGTATCACATTGAAATTGTTGTTCTCTTCTGGAGCTGAAATAAGTTTTAAATTTAACAGTAACATTGATGATCACCCTCTCCTATTCGGTGTAAAAAATTAGTCAGGCCGGCAAAGATTTATATGTGTTTCAATTGTTCCGACACTGTAAATATATTTTCAGAATGAGACAGCTTTATTGCTACAATGCCGGATACCACTGGCACCAAATATATTTATGTAAAGAAAAGAGATTTTCGGTGGTCTTTTTTTTATTGCAATAAATGGTGAGACGAGCATGCCATTCGTCTGATGGTAAGCGACACGTCCGCTCATGAACAGTAGTAAACCAAAAAAACTCCATGAATAGAATGTTTCATGAAGAATTAATGTTTCAGATAAGCTTGCTAACTGCAGTATAGGACGAAAGAAGGATGAAGAATGTTGTTACTTTACATTGGTTAAGTACAAATACCCAGTTATTTGTCTTCGGTAAATCCTAGGACAGCCTCCGTGGCGCAGTTGGTTAGACACCGGCTGTGGAATTGTTATATGATATTTGATTCTAGTGTGGGTGTTTGTGAGATCGAAAAGTCTCTCGTACTTTCTGACACCCACAACACACAAGACTAAGACACAAGACTCGATCTTAGTGTGGGGTCAGGACTATGTATGTGAATGTTGAGTTTATATATTATTATTATTTCTTAAAAGTACCTACCGCGGTCTTTAGGTACTATTTAGACTAATACCCGAATCTCTTCTCTCACATTTTATAATATTTCATAATTAAATTAATATTAATTTATACAAATATGAGTTAGGAACGAAAAATGAATGACATGGGCAAGTGTAGGACATGTCAAACCAGAGCAACTCTACTTATTACATGTCTATCAATAGCGGTAATAACAGGCACAGCATTAAAGTACTTGTAATTTTATATAAATTTTCACCCTGTTTATTTGGGGACCACAAAAATCTTTACAATGGTTCTTATTTTAGTTGCTAAAAGTTTTCAAATGGATTAGTATCGAAATTTAACAGTTTTTATTTTATATTTTTTATACATTGTATTTTTATGAAACCAATCAATTATAAAAGTCTTAATTATTTGTGTTATTAAACTTCTTGCTATGCTTCTTAAACGTATGGTGCTATTAATAAACATAAAATATCTTCTTTGTAAAGGTAAATTAAACCCTCTCTAAAATACTAGGGGATAAGGTTAAAATCTATTTTTACCATTTGAATTAAATATTGGCCGTGTTGTTTGTCCCGTGTCTGTATTGTATGAAGCTTGGAAGACAGTTAATGTGTCATGGACAATACCATGTCAGTTGCCGGCTGAATGACGCTTCCATTGCCTCCATTGTGAACGACACGTAATGACGTAAGTTTATTATTTCAACCATTTTGGATTCAGGTCATATATGAATGTCGTCACGAAACCTATGTTTTTTTATTTTGTTGATTTAAAGTACATGAATTGAAAAATATTTGGCATATTGTAAAATGTGTGGTTCTGAGTTCGATGTCCAGAGCGGGTTATCCAATTTGTGTGAAAATCGGTTATAAATCTCGGTGTATTAAGAGAAGAATAATAAATTAAGAGTTTATTTAAAGGAATGCCAGCATTAATTTTTCAACACAGTTGGCTGCATTTTTGTACATTATAAGAATCAGAACGCACAAATATGAACATTTCATAAGAATTCTTATTAAAATCACTACCGATAAAAGACAACGCAACAATTACGAACTTGAAATTGATTGTAGCACCTACATATCAGTGGCAATCGTGAATTTAAACCATTATAAAAAAGGGGAAATTGCTACCATCTTTGTAGGAGGTAATCTCGACTGAAAATTGGATTATACAGACATCAAACAGCGGCCAATGATTGGATGAGTCACGATAAAGATCTTACCTTTAGAAGTCGGTCTGAAGCAGAGTAGTGACTAATATGGATGATAAGATTCTAGGGGAAATGAAGACTGAATTGCCTCATATGATTATGATAGTTGCCCATTATTCTATACGTATTACCTACATGGTTTCATATAAAATAAAAATATTTATCAAATCAATTATAAATATTGCAATTAGGGTCACCGTCTATTGTTCTGTTAGTATATGACAGCCTTCGTGACGCCTGTGAAACGTGAGGCCGCGGGTTCGATCTCCGCTCCGAGACAAATATTTCCATGATTCACAGGTTTTACCTCCGGGTCTAGGTGTTTGTGAAATCGAAACGTCTTTCGTAGTTTCTGATACCCACGACACAAGACTCGATTTTAATGTGGGTTCAGGACTATGTATGAGACTGTTGGGTGAATTTATTTTTTCACTCGGCTCACTTGATGTTAAGTAATTATTATCTTATCTCTCTGAATCCAATAATGCTTTGGCATACGCTAAGTCTAATTATATTTTGTTTAATAATAATTTATAGCTTCGTGTCTGAGTTTACGCGCACATGGTACACGACGTTTTAATGAATTTCAATGTCAATATTTTGTAGCAGATGGCGACAAAACAACTGATAAGTACTTGTTATGTTAGCCTACATATCTATTTAGCTTTCAGTTATTTAGAATCAGACCTTAGACCTAGCGGCCTACCCTGTATTCAGTTGGGTAATCTTCGTTACTTTAAGATTTTTCGGGATTTTCTTCTCGATGTTTGCCTTCAACCTGAAGGTCAGCAAAATTAGCTACTTTATGATGCATACATAACATTGAAAAGCCAGAGGTTTTTGTCTTGGAATCAAAATCAACGTCTTAGCAATCCGGTGCATTTGAAATACGACTATTGCTCATTTGTAACTTGAAACAAGTTAACCTTCAGTGTGTGAATTCTTCCCAGCATGGTTGACCCAAAGCTTAAAAATCGACCGACAAAGTGTTGGCTTGATGATATCAAGAAAGTTGTGAGTATCAATAACTTTACTAATAAGGATGCTAAAGATCTAGTGAAATGGAAGTAATTCGAAAGTTCGACCCTGACATCACCCTGGATAACGTTAGGTAGAACGAAGGCCCACGAGTAACTTGAATAGAGGTATTTTTAACGTTAGAGGATAAAGTTGTTCCAATAATATCGTTGGTTAATAAGGTCACCAACACACGGCATTGACCCATTTCCGAGAAATTTCCCACTTCAAGTAGACTTCTAAAAACATTTATTTTAAAATTTTGTTATGGGAATTTGCAGTTGCTTCATCGAAGTTCCTTTTGTACTTTCTTATAATTTCCTTGGTTTTAATTGCGAATGTTTGTTAGAAGCCTTAGTAATGAAAATGTTTTTTCTGTTTCCTTCTTAGTGCCTTTCGCAATACCTTGTTACCAAATTATTTGATTTCTAATTAACTTTTCCTTTGTACATTCAATTTACCACTCTCAATCGTACTCTCGACTGTAGAGGAGGCCTATACCTTGCAGTAGGACGTGTATAGGCCGATACGCACATTCAGCTTAGTCTCCAAATACGCTATCTAGTTTTACCAGCTTCAGATACACTGTTTGTTTTAAGTCTTCTAATTTTCAACCATTCTTTTTTCCGAATTCCCTGCGTAGTTCCCAACAAACACGTGAAGCAATTGTTCGGCAGTGACGTCAGGTTCAGGGGCTCATTATACATTATTGGCCCGATGTTTGTTCAGTCGGACTCTTGGAGGCCCGCCAGCGTCGGCCCGGCTTTATATGAATAATGATTCCATTCTGCCAAATGGCTATTATGTAAAGTCTGCTATACATCTTGCAATTTGTCGTAAGATGCATTTGTGGATTTAGTCTCAGTTTTATTGTCCGTGTCTGTTCTTAGTACTTTTGATATAAGCGATATTACTGGAATTGTTAGATTGTGCTTTTATGATAAGTGATGTGAATTAATATACGGTGGTTAATTATTTCTATAGTAGCGCAGTACTTGAGCCCTACCTATATCTGAACCAGTGGATCACACAAATATTTGTTTCGGTGCGGAGATTGAACCCGCGGCCTCTCGTTCCACAACCGGTGTCTACCCAACTGCGTCACGGTGGCTGTGTTCCGTCCCATGATGTGATAGGGGACGAGGCTATCGCCATATCGGGCACAAATTCCTGACTCCGGGCTGATAATGAATAGAAAAAACCAATATCACTTTGCCCCAGGATTTAAACCCGAGACCTCAGCTTTGTAGTCGTATTACAACTACGCCACCGAGGCAGTAATTTTACTTAATTTATAAAAAGCATTAGGAGAGTGTTAATGTTGCATCACTACTCATTCCTCGTGCTCCCTCTCTCGATTTATCTGAACAGACGTCGACACGTCCGCCATTTTTAAAATGTAAGTTTCCGCGGAGCAAGTTTTGTTGTAAGCTACACTCGAGAATATTAAGCCTTGAAAGAAAGTTGGTAATTTCAACTAGGCACTCAATGTTGCCGGATTTTGCTTTTCAAACATTTACATCGTTTTTGGCATTATGTTTAAATATTTTACGGTAACTGGGTACTTTCTGTGTTTTTGTTGAGAATTTCGGCTTTTAGATGTTAAAAAGTTTGCGTAAAGGCCGAATGAGGTGACATGTATAAGTATATCTGTATCAGCCCATATACGTCCTACTGCTGGGCACGGGCCTACTCTACAATCAAGAGAATCGATTGAGAGTGGTTACTGGTTAGGCCATATAGTCCACCACGCTGGTAGTGCGGTTGCGTATAAGTGAAGTGTATTAATATAGGTATGTTGTGCGTCATACAATCGGTTTTAGGTAGATCGCAAATTGGAATACACGCGTATAGTGTGAGCTGTGCCTCGCACCTAGCATGGCAGTATCGCCATGTCTAGTTGTATATAATGAAAACGATTGTTACGCTATTGACACCAACTAACTACGAGAGTATGGGTACAAATGGAAATAGACACGATATAGCTGTAGATAAAACCTGCCATGAAGTCATCCAATCTATAGACGGGCATATAGAATAAACAGATTTTTGACAAACGAGATAGGATAGTTTTCGCTCGAAATAATTATGTCGAACCACTCCAAAATAAATATGCACTAGTGAAGGAAATAGACACTTACATATTTACGTTTATACTTAATACTCTGAGAAATTACGAATGTCGTATTGTAAACCCAATTACTACATAGATACATATATACATAAACCTACGCCTTTTACCCAGAAGGCGTCGGCAGAGAGCTACCAGGACACCCACATTTCACCTTGTGTTCCATCCCACGATGTGATAGGAGGCGAGCCTATCGTCATATCGGGCACAAATCCCTGACTCCAGGCTGATAATGATAAATATCACTTTGCCCAACCTAGTATTAGAACCCAAGACCTCGACTTTGTAATCGTACCTTAGTACGATGCCACCGAAGCAGTCAATTACTAAATTGATAGCATTTTTAAAGGCAGTCTGGATCGATTGGTGGCTATCGACCTTGGCTATGTCACCTGCCAGTGCCCCGGTTAAGTGAAATACGGAAGTACCTAATTGGTTTCGTTTGCCTACCCGCAGTTATTTTTAGAGCGAACTGTGGGTTGGTCGATTCCACGAATGGAAATAAATAATGAATGTGCCCGCTGCACTTCGTCGTTTAAGCTTTCTTGTGGGTATACCTTCTTGGAAAATGGATAAGTTAATCATTTAACTGATCACCATAATTTAGGTTAGAGAAATTTGGCCTTCTTACTTAAAGATAATCGTTCTTAAAGATAGACCACTGGAAGTGCGGAGGCCCATGTCTTCTACTTCACCATTGATGACTAACAAATTATTATTTGTTATGAAAGATTATTATTTGTTTTTTGAAAGGATCAAAGGCATCTAGCAGCAATAAAAATCGTCCATACCATAATCGGCACTACACTATTTTCTAAAGGAAGCTGTAAAGGTTCTAACCTTGCATTCCAAAAGATAACGAAAGGGATGGCCAGTGGATCTAGCGGCAATACAAATCCTGAGACCTGTATATCTCAATTATTGCTTTTTATTCCGGGTCGGGCAAAGTGATATTGGGATTATCTATTCATTATCAGCCCGGAGTCAGGAATTTGTACCCGATATTGCGATAGGCTCGCCCCCTATCACATCATGGGACGGAACATACAAGGCGAAATGTGGATGTTCTGGTGGCGCCTCTGCCTACCCCTCCTGGGATAAAGGCATGAGTTTATGTATGTATGTATGTTTTTTTATGTTATAGGGGGCAAACGAGCATACGGTTCACCTGATGGTAAGTGGTTACCATCGTCCATGAACATCTGCTACACAATAAAGCTTAAAGATGTTGCTGGTCTTTAAGGAATATGCTCTTTTTTTGAAGGTCTCCAGGTCGTAGATCTATCGGGAAATGCAGCTGTCGGCAATTGGTTCCAAAGATTCGTAGTATGCGGTTTAAACGGTATTCTCTAAACTCAATATAGGTAAAACCGTGCAGAGCATCTAGGTATTTATAATTCTATTGAATTTAAATTTATGGGTCTCGCCCATTTTAAAGTTAATGAGCTGTTAAATCGCTGATTAGTAATTTTTAAATTCAATGAATAATGTTTTTGCGTAACCTCATATTTATAGCATTTAAAACATGCGTTAACTCTTTATGAATAAGGGGGTAGGTATAGGTTAAACTGGTGTTTAATCGCGTGGAGCGTGCTTGATGTAAATAATGACTATTATTATTACTAATGGCCGGTTTCTATATCTTATCTATCATGTACAATAGCTTAAAATAGCTACCATTACTATGTCGATACAATTCAGCGCTTTAATAAATAAATATTGACCGATATAACTATCTTACTTAGCTATATTTATGCATCATATCTCTCTATCTTTGTTAGCTGTAAAGTAAAATACATCGATATATCTAATGAAATCTCTTGTCATAGATAGATAGATTATAGAAACCAGCCGTAAGTCAAGACGTTCGATTGGATTTCTACTTACATGCATCAAGCTCCTGGTTGAAGGTATTGTTAAAACAACCGGTGTGTATGTAACTGTCATCGTTTTTAAAAGATATCTAAATGGTTTTGTTAAAGCTGTTTTTAGTTTAAAATTAGTGCCATCTATTTAATGACAGCTAAGTTTTGAATCAAATCGAGGCACTCAAATAGTCCTGACCTCACATTATGATCAATGACGATGTGTTATGGGAGCCAAAAATCAGGAAACTCAATTTGGTGGGCCATTAAATATTCACCGCTGGCTCTCGACCGGCGCAATCAATGGCGCGGCGGAGACTGCCTTTGCCTCTTACATGAGCTAACTTAAAGAAAAATATCCCTGACCTGATATATTAATCCTCTCGTCATCATAGTAGTCCAGGTGGTGCGCGAGCTCGTCCTCATCATCGGGCAGCAGCGGCTCGTCGGCGGCGTCGGGGCGGCGCCGCGTGGCGTTGGGCGCGCCGCTCACCGCCGCCAACACCACCGCGAGCAGCACCACCTCCATGGCGACATCACCGCGCGCCTGCACACGCTCCACACCTGACACAAACAAACATTCAATGCAATACGGAGCATCTAAGTTCTTTTGGCGTGTGGCAATATTTGAAACTACGAGTAAAATATATAATATTTAAAACAAAATAACCATCGATATCAATGTTACACTAGATAGGACGTTCAGTACGCAAAATGTGTGCTACTTAGTTGAGGTGCATGCACCGCACATGAAGCACTCTGCTTCGTGACAGTGACAGTGCAGTACGCCATAACGGATACGTTTATAAGTATTTAGACTTTTTGCCGTCAAACTGAAAGCAAATCGTCTGAAGTTACATTTTTGTAATAGTCATAGATAATACGCTATATAGGAAATTTCCTATATAATATATATAATATTCCTATATATAATTTTGACTGGATTTCCTATCATAGATAATACGCTATATAGGAAATTTCCTATATAATACATATATATAATATTCCTATATATAATTTTGACTGGATTTCCTATCATAGATAATACACTATATAGGAAATTTCCTATATAGCGTATTATCTATGATAGGAAATCCAGTCAATGAACTAAATGTCGGTAGTGTGCTTTTAAAAATACGGGGGCACTTTGTTACTATGACGTGTCTCGTCTATCAATAAAAATAACTCATTGTTTGCGATATGTTTTTATAATATAAACAACATGCATTTATACACGTAATCTAATAATATTAACATGTCAAATGTATTAAAATGTGAACAGATAAACTATTCTTATTCTTTTACGAGTACGCGTTCGGGCGCCAGAAGATCGTAAACGACCTCTACATCTATTGGCGCGCTTTGACAGTAGAATTTAGTGTCTTTTACAAACGCGTGTATTTTTATAATAGTTTGTTAATCTTTTATTTATTTTATTGATGTTTCAAGACGACTTCACTTGATTTGAAAACATAATTGTGAACATCATTATAGTTAGTATTAAATGCATGAACCACGTTATTTATGCATAAATTATTAAGGTTAATATCGAGCATAATCTTATTATAATTGTAACACGTTTTTCACTGTCACGGCACAGTTTTATAGCTTTAATATGAAAATTAATTAAACATCAAATTATACAATACATTACAAAAACACTCAACAAGTTCGCGTGTTTCTATTGTAATTATTTATAATGATATGTAAAGTGGGGTGAACGGTTTTTCAGGATGTTGAACATAGGCACACGGAAGAATTAATTAATTAATTTTATACTGTGTTCCGATAATTCAATTTATTAATAGGTGCAGTCCCGCAATAGACTACAATTTAGAAAGAAATATAATTATATGTCTGCGTTGTCCCTTGCACACTTTCGGCCTAGTATTCAAATTAAGAGTCAAAATACGAAACTTTTTATCGATACAAAAACCCAGGTATATGATTATTTACTCATCTCATTGGTATCAACCAACTGAGACTATTTAGGTTATATTTAGCATTATGTAAAGAGATTGACTGGTAAACAATATAAACAATAAATATTTGCATCCGTTGCAGGGCGCCCACGTTTGACGTTTTCCGTATCCGCACTACCGCCGGATATTAGCAAGAAATAACAATCAGGAACTATTAATAGTACAAAAGAACTAAAATTCATAATGTTTCGATACAAATACATTCGGTATTTTAACTACAAACTTATATTTAAAAATCTGAAATAGATGTGGATGTATTCAATTACTAATTACCTGCTACTAATTTAGAAGTTGTTAAGTCGATTAAAGATAGTTTTTTACTAAACTAAAACGACGAGAAAGTCGCCTGATGTTAAGCGTGACGCTTGCTCTTAAACAGGAGCAGTTCAGAACTTATTACTACTAAGCACTGCAAAGCACCTCATTGCGCTTTTCACACAAATACATTATGCTAAATCTATAAATGCTTATTAATAGGCTACAATTCCCTTTCAACCGGAACAGGAACAGAATTAGTTCTTACACTCTGCAGCTTAGCAGCAAAAATAGACTAAGCGGTGAAAGAAAATGCTGTATTAGTGCGAAATTCATACAACACAATTCATTATGTCATGTCATTTATTTCATGTCATTTAATTTAATTTGATTTAATTTGGTTTAATTTAATTTAATTTGATTTAATTGGATTTAATTTGATTTAATTTAATTTAATTTGATTTGATTTGATTTGATTTGATTTGATTTGATTTGATTTGATTTGATTTGATTTGATTTGATTTGATTTGATTTGATTTGATTTGATTTGATTTGATTTGATT
This sequence comes from Deilephila elpenor, assembly GCA_949752805.1. Lineage (NCBI taxonomy): Eukaryota > Metazoa > Arthropoda > Insecta > Lepidoptera > Sphingidae > Deilephila > Deilephila elpenor. The sequence continues at coordinate 1,411,529 of OX457102.1, forward strand.
TGATTTGATTTGATTTGATTTGATTTGATTTGATTTGATTTGATTTGATTTGATTTGATTTGATTTGATTTGATTTGATTTGATTTGATTTGATTTGATTTGATTTGATTTGATTTGATTTGATTTGATTTGATTTGATTTGATTTGATTTGATTTGATTTGATTTGATTTGATTTGATTTGATTTGATTTGATTTGATTTGATTTGATTTGATTTGATTTGATTTGATTTGATTTGATTTGATTTGATTTGATTTGATTTGATTTGATTTGATTTGATTTGATTTGATTTGATTTGATTTGATTTGATTTGATTTGATTTGATTTGATTTGATTTGATTTGATTTGATTTGATTTGATTTGATTTGATTTGATTTGATTTGATTTGATTTGATTTGATTTGATTTGATTTGATTTGATTTGATTTGATTTGATTTGATTTGATTTGATTTGATTTGATTTGATTTGATTTGATTTGATTTGATTTGATTTGATTTGATTTGATTTGATTTGATTTGATTTGATTTGATTTGATTTGATTTGATTTGATTTGATTTGATTTGATTTGATTTAATTTAATTTAATTTGATTTAGTTTGATTTAATTTGATTTAATTTGATTTAATTTGATTTAATTTGATTTGATTTAATTTAATGTGATTTAATCTAAATTAACCTAATTATTGTGTTATGTTTCGATTTTTTTTCTCTTATTTCTTATTTCATTTATCATCATGTTATCTCTTATTGAGTTTAGCTTAATGTTTATTTTTGTTAACCCATATTCATTTCATCTTATGTTCTAATTTGTAAGTATCTCTATGAAAGACTGAAAGCTCTAAATTAAGGTTAATAATATTTTCTGTTCAATTTCGTTTATAAGAGTCTATTATTGTTTTGTTGTGTATTATTATTATTTTTATTTTTAGTACTCTTTAAAATTATTCTCATTGTTAAAGATATTTCTTTTTTCTTATGTAATTATTTTATTCAAGAGCCCATAAGTCTAATTCAGTAGCAGACTGTTCATCCTTATTCATATTGGAATTGTTATTATTGTTCTAATATTTATGTTGTTAACTAACTCTGTGCAAGCTGTACTCTCCTGTAATTGAAGATGCACGCAGAAGGATAAATATTATGTAGTTATATATATATGCTATGTGTTATGTTCGTTGGAGATTCTAATAAATAAATAAAAAATAAAATAAATAAATAAATTATCACAATACAACAATAAACATGGAGAAAAACTATGGTAAGCTATGTTGCGCGACTCACTAGCGACATCAGGTTATCATCTCAACATGGTGCTGTGTGACAACTACCTAGACGTCCTCTTGCAGGTAAGGGACCATCTAATGAACCAGTTTCGACTATGAATACTAAAAGTCCTATACTAACAAACATAAAGATATCCAAACCAGGTAATTTAATACTGCCCTCGCAGATAAATTCGATTGTGTAAGCGAAACACAATTTCACCAAGTAATTTTGCGATATTACTTTAGAACTTGGTGTAGATATTTGATTTCGCTCGTTCTTGGAAGTTTTTACGAGGCGGGCGTTTATGGGCACTGTCTTATTATATTTTATGCGGGTGCGATAAACTACAGTGCATCGGATAGTAAGTGAAGAGTAAAAAGACTGTCCACGGATGAGGTATGGCCTACTCTTGCCAATCGGTATAATTATGTCATCCTGCTAGAAATCGGATGTGCATAAATTAAAATTAGAACTCACCACGATTAGCGACCACCATGTTGGTCGCGATCCGGGCTATTGCGATTATTCTACTAACGGTTAAAAGAAGGACTTCTATTGTTAAAAATAAATTCCGACTTTGTGTTCAATGCGTTTGAAAATAAATTAAAGTATTATTAAAAGAAATTTCGACCAAAAGAACTCTAAAAGATATATTATAAACTTGCTGAAGTGGAAATACAGACAAAACAAACATAGATTGAACATAGGGAGACAAATCAGTATAATCTCCGGAAGAAACTAGCCTTATTTTACGTAATTACAATCTAGTACTTTTAGTGTACGGAAACAGCATTTTAACTCTCAAGGGCGGCAGTATTTCAAAAGTTTCGCAGTATGAAGAGATATTTAACGCTAGGGAGGTGGTTTCCTTAACGCTCCTCAAGAGCCCTCCAATTACCGCAGTCGCCAGTACAGAGCAATTGTGTTTTAATAGAATAGCCATGTTTCTTACGCTTTTTAGTTCGAGTAATATCTGCAGTTTTTGGAAGTAAATTTGATTGGATTTTAATGTGTGAATGGTTTTGGTGACTTATGTTCTGTTTGGTAAACTTACTTGTCATTGTTACACGTGTGTGGTGTTGTTTAAGTGAAATTAATATTTGTATGCAATGTTCAGAATGATAAATATTATTTAATTATTACTCTTGAAAAAAAAATCTCATACTGCTTGAATGGCTAGACATAGCCAGGTAAGAGACCAGGAACCCAAGATTCTCTGGCCTGATGGCATAAATGCCACTTTCGATAACCCTAATTCGACGAGCTTTTTTCTGGCCCGACATGTGGTAGGGGGCGAGTATATCGATGTCACACTGATCCCCATCCAAGGCAGCTTATAAGACATTTTTAAGCCAAAAGCTATAATCTAAAGAACATTATTGAATACCGATTATTTAGCCATTACTGTAAGTGGTCAAATTTACCATCACCGGGCCGATTCATCTGCAAAGCCATCAATCAAGTTTGGTGGGTATGGAAAGCAAATTTTAACTTTATAGCGCAGTAAATAAGGTTTGAAATGTAGCGTCGCGTCGGTGCAACTGCACTGCAGTGCGGCTGGTGTCGCGGATTGTTCCCGTCCCAGCAAAATGTTGCAATGATCTCAGGAGTAAATATTAAATTGGATGTAGGTGTGTACTACATTGCGGTAGTATTATTTCTGTATGTTTTGAGCAAATATTTTATTTTTACTATCAATAAACATCGACATATTAGCCAATATACGTGTATCTACTGCTGTGTACGGGACTCCTTTACGAGAGAGAGGTAAACTGAAAGAGTTTTGGCTAAATTCCACCATACTGCTCTATTGCATGTTGTCATTTCGCATGCCATGAAAATTCTTGCAAGCATCTCTATGGTAAGTAGATATCTTAACGGTATTACACGTCATGCTTAACACCCCTGGCAATTAAGTAACATTGCAGGCATGAATTTGGAAAGTATCATGCACAACATCAAACACCAACACTTTTTTTGTTTTTGTCGCTGTGAATGGCGATACGAGCATGCCATTCGCCAGCTGATAAGCGATACGACTGCTCATAGACAGTAGCAACACCAAACAACACCATGAATAACAAAGCAATGCTTGGCATTCCACTGCGCTCGCAATCCTGAGACATAAGATGTTAAGTCTCAATATGTCCAGTAGTTACTCTGGCTACAATAACGTTCAAACCGGAACACAAAAGTGCATTTACACTGCTGTTTGGCGGAAGAAATGGATATTGTGGTGGGACCTACTCAGGCGGCTTTCCACATATGAGAGACCTACCACCAGTAAAATATAAATGGCACGGATTTGAAAACGGAACGAAAGAGCGAAGTAGGTTACAAAAATGCCACTCAATAAGATATAGGTTTTTCCTCGACTCCTTTCTTCCATTTAACTTTAATATTATATTTTGTCGCACACCTTGCAATACCATTATCTGTTACATAACATCTCGCTAAGATAGAGTCTCGACTCGAATTATAGTCTCGACTCTCGGCCATCGTGGACCAACGTTCCTATTGCTTTAACACGAAATGGAGTCTTGTACTTATATAACTGGGTATATAGGAATAACTGTTTCTATAATAGCACAATAGAGACTGTATTGTATTTGATGGTAAGTGCTGCAGTCTTACAGTCTCAGTGGCGTTGTTGTATTACGGCACGATTACAAAGCTGAGGTCTTGGGTTCGAATCCCGGGTCCGGCAAAGTGATATTGGTTTTTTCTATTCATTATCAACCCGGAGTCAGAAATTTGTGCCTGATATGGTGCCCCCTATCACATCGAGGGACGGAACATACACGGAATTGTGGGTGTCCTGGTGGCGCCTCTGCCTACGCCTTCTGGGATAAAGGCGTGAGTTTATGTAAGTATGTATGTAGATTTGAAAAGTTGCAGGGTGATTTAGCGTATAACCAGCTCTCGAGATCCCTTGTTACCCACGGCATCAAAAATATCAATAACTTTGCAGGCTAAAACAATGCTAAAATAACTCTAGAATACACCAGAAAATAACAGTTCCAAATAAACGATAATTTTCCAGTGCATTTTCTTAATTGTACATCTTTTCCGAGGTCTTAAACGATTTAAATCCCTCAGCAAGCATTACTATTCAGCAAGTGTTCCTGCGCCGGCAAAGTGCCAAGTTGCAAATGAGACTGAAATCAGAAACTTGTGTCGCAGACTCCGATATACCTATTATGTTAAGTTACTTTAAAAAATAGTTATTTCTTCGTTGTGTATTATTACAGTTTAAAAAAAAATTATAAATAGTGCTTTTGTAGTAAAAGTGATTTGCTGGTTAAATTTGTTCCCGTACTGTTAGCGACCATCATCAATGGTGGAAAATGCATACTTTTACTCACGCAAGTGTATTGTGTTTGGGCATAAGTCAGTGTTTACCTGGTTGTAAGCAATCAACATATTTGTTTTCATCAGCTATAGATAACACTTTGTCTGGACTATAACGAACTTACTATCAAATGTATTGTAGTCATTTTATCGTGGTTGTATAAAAAATTGACTAGGTTTTCTAGATTCAGAAGTAAGAAATTTTCGCAAATAATTTTATTGGAGAAAAATATTTCCTTGTAATTTCACGCCTGATGTTGCGATGGACTTACCTCACGCTACATAATAAATGAATGCGCCCAACATTCGCACGTGTAGGCCCGACGCCTATACGTGCCGTGGGTTTCAGAATACACGCGGGGTTTTTGGGTCCATAACAATATTTATTGATCGCGAAAACATATGTATGTTTGTCTCTGAAGCGAACGCGCAGTCTTTTGTTTTATTACCGGCTTTTATGTAGTAAACTAGATTAGTACGGCATCCTGGGTGACATTACTACAGCGCCTTGAAAGAAGCTGCTACGGTATTCTGGGCGAAACTGCTACGTTACCTTGAGCGAGAATGCTACGGCATCTTGGGTGAGAATGCTACGATGCCTTGAACGAAACAGCTACAAACACCTAGGGCGACACTACTACGGCGCTTTGGGTGAAATTGCTACGGCTCCTTTGAAACTGCTTCGGCATCTTGGGCGAAATTGCTACGTTGTTCTGGGCGAGATAGCAACGTCACCTTAGGCGAAACATCTAAGCCGGTCTGGACAAGATTGCTACAGTACCCCGGACTACACTGCTGCGGCATATGAGGCAAAAATACTACGGTGACCTGGGACAGATTAAGAAATATCTGCAGCGATTCTAACCTGTCATCCAAACCCTAGACGCATATAAAAAAGGAGACTTCAACTTGCGACACTCCTTAATTTTTTGCGCACTAGGGGGCTCTTCAACCGCACCCTAACTAATCAGCGGTACTGCCTACTGCATAAATATTTTTGACACATTTTTCATTATTTCCTGAGTCCACCCAATTTGTACACCATTACGGAATACAGATTATGATTTTTGCAGAAAATTTTATGGCTATCTACTGAATATCTTTCCACTACCACCCATCCATTTGGCGTCAAACCTTTCGGAAAAATGAAGTGTTCATGTCATATCCTATTTTATTATTTCTGCGATACAAACCAAGACTGTTCACGGATCATATAAGCTCAAACCAGTGAGGCAAAATACGGGGTGATCCACAAAATTTGACGTGTAATAAAACGCTTGAAACAATTCTGTCACGTCATCAACTTATACCGCATTTGACGAGCCTACGTCAAGTTGTTCGCAGTACAGTCTGGTCTTTTATACCCACTATTTGATTTATGAGCAAGACACAATGGAAGAGGGCCGTTTCCGACGACCCAGGCGCCGCAATTTGTTGAGGACTAGACGACCGATCGGACTTCAACCGGATTTTTAGAGCGATGGCCTAAAAATGAACTTATAAAAGATTGGTAACGAACCAATTAAGAAAGTAAGAAAATAATATGTCTGGATCGAATAAACTCGAGGTCTTTAATCTATTTCTACTCTTACAGAATGCAGACTTGACGGTTATGTATCTACTTAAGGAGTACTTAAATATTAACAACACGATAATAACACGGGACTTCGCTGCGAGGTCGACCTAAAAAGGGCTGAATTGATTATATCAAATATAATATGAGAGTGAATAGCCAGAATCGTCTAGTTCAGAAGAGAGTTCATATAAGCCCAGATTGAACAAACAAATCCATAGAATGAAAAAGCATTGATAATTCTTTGGGCTCTTTCACCGCTTTAACATTTGCAAGTCACATAGGCATGACACAGTGAGGATACCTGTAGGGTAAATGCTATGTAAATAGCGTTAACCAGCGGAAAATGGTTTTCAAAACAATTTTGCCGGCCTGCTCCAACCTGGATATATACAAGCTGAACCCAAAACGGGATATATTTGCGTGGAATATTTTGAGAGGATTTCGAATACACCATATAAAGCATAAATAAAATGAAATTAAAACGTACATTAAGAATCTAAAATCAATTTGCTTACATACAGTTCAATCAAACTAAATGTATTTCAAACGAATTTCAACTTTAACACAATCACATAAATGAGAAAAGCCTCTTTAATTATATTACTATTGACCTAGATAGGGACATTTCCATAAATATGGGCTGCATTGGTATCCAAACCGAGGGTTAGAATTTGAATAAAGCATCAATATTTCGCCTGTAAGTGGCCGCTTCAGCCCTCATTACCTAACTTCAATTTATTCATGAAATAACCTATTTAATGGTCTGTCTCTTGAATTATGGTGAACACGGCATGCATAATACCTGTTTTTCTTTGTTTTATACAAATGGTAGTCAGTTTTATTTTGCTGAGCAGTATTATCGCACTTTTTGGATGAGCGAAGGATTTTTAGATAAAATGAAGCTGGATTTGTTTTGACATTGATATAAAATTATGTTTTAAGGATTGTTGTCACCGGTTTTTTATATTTACATTTATTTTGTCCGTTTATTATAAAGTGTGTGTAAGAGAGGAAAAAATGTGCATATAACCGACTTTTAGGTCAACTTCATAGTGATAGTCACGAATAATGTGAACATCAATGAACTTATCATAGGAAAATGATTCATATTTTTACGTCTACGAACTCCAATACCAATGTTTAGACAGCGGAAAAAACAAGATGTTGGTTTAGGGTCAGTGCATAACTTTATTCAGTCACTCAGTTTGTTTTCATATCTGTAATATAGATGGCGCTGTTACGAGGATATTTAGATCTATTATAGGTCGATTATAATATTAAAATAGTTATATTATCACTTTACCAGCCGGCGTGGGATGTAAAGAATATACTCGTATTGCTGGTTGCTCAAATCCCAGGTCGAGGAAATCAATTATTTAATTTAAAAAATATCTTCGGGTATCAAAATACCTATCTGAAAGATCGGGTACTGGATAATGTGATTTTTAGTTTCGTGGCAAGATGTGATAGGAAGTCAATCGCCACACCACGGATTAGTCTAATTCCATTTTCCCACCTGAAAAACGCACGTAAAATAGGTTTCCCAACCCGGAAATCAAACCTTCGACGTCTCAATTTACCGCCCACATACGCTGCCACTAGACCAAAGTACGCACGACAGTCAAGGCTGTTTTCAGCAAGGAACTTGTTAGTCTAGATGATGAATACTCAGGTCAAATAGAAGTGACACATAAATATAAATAACGTTGATCTATATAAGACTATTAACGTCCCACACATACGGAAAACTAATTAAACAAATACCGACGGTTATTGATAATCCCATGAGTCAGCAATCTAAATGAACAAGGTATTTGTTTGGAAACCAAAACGAATGACGACATTACTTATTAGTTTATTTGCGCATAATAATACCTTGAAACCAGCAAATTTAAATGCTGCAAAACAAATACATACATACATAAAATCACACCTTTATCCCGGAAGGGGCAGGCAGACCCGCCACCAGGACACCCACATTTCGCCTTGTATCTTCCGTCCTAGGGTGCGCGCCTGTCGCCATATCGGGCACTTTCTGGCTCCGGGCTGATAATGAATAGAAAAATTCAATATACCTTTGCCCGACCCGGGATACGAACCCGAGACCTCAGCTTTGTTATCGTACCTTAGTACAACTACGCCACCGAGGCAGTTATGAAGATACTTATACATATATCAGTCTATTTTCGTCCATGGTTTAGTACGGTATTCCCGTACATTAATGTTCAATTGCGAGAGTTAAGTTGTATTTATCATGCTGACATAATGGATTGACCGATTTCTTGTAAAGGACCGTGTAATGCAGGTTTTCACGATGTTTTCACTTATCGTTAGTGTATTATATTACTCCGACTCCGAAAAGTTAGATTTGTGAAATGAGATTTGATGCGCTAACCCCATCGTGGCGGTTCACAACTGGTTTGTTGTCTATACTCTATATATCTCTTTCTTCTACTATTCAGCCACAGGAAGTCAACTGGCACCCACAAATAAATAAATAAATACACCCAACAGTCACATACATAGTCCTGACCACACACTAAGAATGATTCCAGACTAATGTTTGTTGGCTCACAAATATTTAATTCGGCTCTGAGTGTTATAAGAACAAAAAAAGTCTTACATATTTTAAGTATCCGCGAACCATCAAGGTTAGTGTTTTACTATGGGATCATGGCTATTGGCTATGTGTGTGACTGTTGGGCTTATTATATTGTATTTATTTAAATAACAACTAGTCGCATTGATAGAGATCATCATCTTTATCAGCCTATACTGTTGTCCACTGCTGGACATAGGCCTCCTCCAAATTGCGTCATTTCACCCTGTTTACGGCTGAATGTAATCGTGATGTAGCTCTTCAATTTGTTCGCAGATATAGCAACGTCGTCGGATAGCCGGCGTGCTCGCTCGACATCGAATCGTCATGCATTGCTTGACATATGGGACGATAAAACCGCATCGATCGAATCACGCATTATATGTACTCATATACGAGTAATCGTTGTAGGAACATAACCTATTTCTTTTAATGGAAGTCAAAATTACCTTTGGGAAGGAAGATTTATTGTTGATCCACAATCATAAAATAAGGATATAATTTATTAATGATATTGTGACACCACAAGATTTTAACAAGAATTTGTATGATATGTGACGTCCACCAGCTCGCAGTAGGCCAGCATGGTGGACTATGGCCCAACTCCTCCCAATTGATTTCTCGGTTGTGGAGCTCAGCAGTGGGTGATAATCGGCTGATATATCACAATACAAAAACTTAGATGATATCACTTGCCTCTGATAAGGTCAAGTCAAAGAATGAGATAAATAAAAGGCGAAATATCACATAATATAAGTAGCGGATAAAATTAATTGTCATATTCTAGCTTTATGAAGAAAATATTACAGGTCCATTAACTTGTGTAGGTGGAACCAATTACTGACTCGCGGACTTCAAAGTACCAGAGATTAGCCGCAGATATTATCTTTTACTTTCTAAATTAATTTCGCGGCCTCGTAATATTTCTATTTTCTTGGAACCATAGTTTTTATATTTGTACATAATATAGGAAATATCTACTTGCTTTTATTTTACACAAGTAGCCCAGCCCGGCTTTGCCCGAGTGCTGATTTATTTTGAATCTCCTCCACAATAACATATTTCGCTTATTAACAGTTTTATATATGTTCAATCTCAATGTGACTACCATCCTCTATACTGCTTTCCGTCCCGTCCTTTCCCGTCACATCCCATACCTTTACGTTTGAAAGAGTAACAAATATATTTGAGTTCCTTACTCAATACAGGGGAACACTACAATTTTGGTTCAGCCGTTTCTGAGATTAGCGCGCACGAAGGCACACAGCTAAACAGACAATCGGATAAACACACAAAAATTGTAACACTCATTGATACTCTAAGTCAGGATCATCAGTGATGATAATGAGCATTAAGTCTCCGGGAATGTCTTTAAACTTGTCTGTAAACTGTACAACAGTGTCGCTCTATCACTTTTCGAATTGGCCGGTATTATTGAGTCATCCGTATAGAAATAGCCATCGCCCACGGTGTATCTAATAATTAGATTACATAGCACATGCCATTGGGACTATTTTTATCACACTGTCCCGCTAGTGTAGTTATATGTTCAACTCAAGGCATAAGAAATTCAATTAGGACCCTTGCTGGAAGCCACACTCTTCAGCGACCCCCTCATACTCAATATCGAGAAACACATGGGAAAAGAGATGGATAAAACGTATATCTACATACGCAAGTCCACAATATATTTTGACAGTTCTAATACGTATTAGGTGGGGTCTACACCCTCCAGTGATCCATATAAAGGTTGATTACATCTAAGAACCATTTAATGACGCCTCTTCACGGAATTCCCTATGGACTGATCATAAAATCTTGAAAGCATTAACTAAAAGCGATATAGATGAAAAATTTCGTCTTAAAATTACAATAATTATGTATTAATAAAATGTTGAGTAAATAAAAGTATCGATAAAACGTCTGGTGGATGTTGAAACATTAATTAGATCGTTATAACTTTAGATAAATTTTAATGTATTGCCTTTATACTGACACGATAAGGTGAGTTTCTTTTTCTATTTTTTCTTTCTTCTTTTTAAAACCGTTAAGATGTTCTTTCGGTACCAGATGAGCTCCAAAGGCATATGCCGGTTCACTGGCCTTCTAGCCCAGCATGCGACAAAGAGACTACTACACACCAGATAGTAAATCCAGTTGAGTCTAGAATCTAGATAGTTTACCTACCCACAAGAGCTTTGCTATGGAGAGCAGTGGAAAAAATAAACAATTAAATTAAGTTTTTGATTAATTTGGTTGCGACTTATAGACAAATTAGACGTTCCCGGAGACTCGTTGAGCTTCAACACTCAGTGTCATTAAAATACGTGCCACTGTAGATCTTGGCTTCCAGGAGTTGCAGTGGTGGGTGTGAGGGCGGGATAGTTTCCTACTGTACTATACTGTATCAGCCCATATATGTCCCACTACAGGGCACGAGCCACTCCATAATTAAGAGTACAATCGTGTGGGGAAGTCTCCTAGCTTAGAATTTGTATTTTTCGCTTCAAATGTGTATGTTGAGAGTATTCTAAGAAGTTATGGAGCATAATAAGACGTGACAGTAATGTAGTTAATAATTACGCCCCAAGACAAGGTGCCAAATAATATCTTATGGTCTAATAGAATTAAACCTTGGATACAAATCGGCTAGAGTAAAGTAGGATGGGACCACGTAAGCCGGATGAGCACGAAAGACAGGCCAGGGTTGTCACGCATGGCCTAAGAAGGTTAATATTTAAAGGTGGGAAGAGACGGGACAGACTCTGGAATGGTGCGACATATTTGACTATTTGACGGAGGTAAGTGGAAATGAAATGAAATGAAAATGAAAATGAAATGAAAATAATGAAATGAAAATGAAATGAAATGAAAATAATTTATTGAATCCATTAAAATGTTCAACATTGTTTAGATTCAGTCATTTTTTGAACTACCACCCGGTTCGGAAAGCGGTTTTCACTAGAGAAGAACGGGCAAGAAACTCTAGTGTTGCTCTTTTCAAAACCAGTTTACAATGTATGATTATTACAAAAATTACAAGTTGGTTTAAATCAGAGCAGTTCATTAATAACTTGTTATGATTTGCAAGTAGGATATAGTTGAATACGAATAAGTTTACTTTATATTTAATATGGCTGAGAGAAACGAAACGAAGTAACCCATAACGAAGAATCAGTATACTCTGTTTTGCCAACGCAATAAATAATTATAAAAGCGTTAAGTAATCTATTTATCAATTACAAAGTAAGCAAATCGGACAGACCAGTCCACACAAGCAGCACCCGTTCACGAGTATGACGCATGTGCCAGCCATCGGCCTCCTCAACCATGCTACAGGGAAGTGACCGACCCGGCACACGACGCCACCGCAAGCACAGACTTTTAAGCGAGCATGACTTATCCAATCGCTTACAAAGCAAAACAAAATAGTTTAAGTTACTTAATATAAATGAAATTATACAGAGCACACTAATACCTCCGCTCCAAGATACTATATATTTAATTAATTTTATACTATACTATTCCCAAGCCTTATTATCATCTAGATATTCTGAAATTTTATAATAAGCTTTATTGCATAATTTTTGCTTGATAGTAGCTTTGAATTTTTCAATACTTAAGGCTTTAATATGAGTGGGAACTTTGTTATAAAAGTGTATACAGTAACCCTTAAAAGACTTGCTGATCCTGTGGAGTCTGGTCTTATGAGTAGCTAAATTGTTCTTATTTCTAGTATTTTTATTGTGAATATCGCTAATCTTTCGAAAGTTTTCTTTATTTTTATGGACATACATTAAATTTTCAAAAATATATTGTGATGCCACTGTCATTATATTTATTTCTTTAAATTTTTCTCTAAGAGAATATCTGGACCCTAGCGAATAAATTGATCTTATAGCTCGCTTTTGGAGAACAAAGATGGTATTAATGTCAGCAGCACCACCCCACAGTAAAATTCCATAACTCATCAGACTATGAAAGTAGGCAAAATATACCAATCGAGCTGTATCAATATCAGTCAATTGACGTATCTTACCCACCGCGTAGACTGCGGCGCTCAGCTTTTTAGCTAAAGCGACTATATGAGGACCCCATTGAAGTTTGGGATCTAATGTGATTCCCAAGAACTTAGTTGTATTCACAAGGCTCAACTCATCCCCATTCAAAAGAATGTTAGCGTTAACTTTTTTGACATTAGGAGTCACAAACCGTACACATTTAGTTTTCTGACTATTTAGTAACAAGTTGTTAACGCTAAACCAATGTACGATTTTTGTGAGGGTGTGGTTTACATCGTCAATAATGGGTTGATGTCGATTCAGTTTAAATAATAAAGAAGTATCATCTGCAAACAACACGACCTCACAGTTGTCCCTTATAAAAAAAGGTAAGTCATTAATGTAGATTAAAAAGAGGAAGGGTCCAAGAATCGAGCCCTGCGGAACTCCCATAGTAACAACAGACCCAGGAGATCTTTTTCCGTTGACATCTACACTTTGGACCCTATTACTTAAATACGACTTGCATAAATCAAGCGCAACGCCATTTACACCGTAGTGGCTTAATTTCCTGATAAGAATTTCATGGTGAACACAATCAAATGCTTTGGATAAATCACAGAACACACCTAAAGCGTCCTGTGAATTCTCCCAAGCATCAAATATGTTATGTATAAGCTCCACACCAGCATCAGTAGTGGAGCGACCCCGAGTGAAACCAAATTGTTTACCATGAAGTATTTTATTTTTTGAAAAATAAATTTGAATTTGATGAAGCATCAGTTTTTCAAAAATTTTGCTTAATGAAGGTAGTACTGAGATAGGTCTATAGTTGGAGGGGTCATCTGTACTACCAGATTTAAAAAGAGGTATAATTTTACTTAACTTCATTTTATCAGGAAATATACCACTGTTTATACAAGCATTAAAAATTACAGCTAACTGGGGAGCTAAGACTGGTATTGCAGCATTTAATATTTTTGTTGAGATTCCCCAAAGGTCACATGTATTTTTAATATTAATTAACTTAAATGTTTTTATAATATCCACACTGTCAACGCAATGGAACGCAAATGAATCTCTACCACCAGGTACACTTTCTTCCAGTAATTTTTCTGCTATGCAAGGAGATGAATTTAAACTTTTTGTTATGGAAACTGGTACATCTGAGAAAAAGTTCTCGAAAGCTCTAGCTACTTCAAAATCAGATTTAAAGATATGATTATTTATATTAAGGCTAAACTCTGTGTCACGAGGTTTAGCTTTACCAGTTTCTTTCCTAATCACACTCCAAGTCATTTTAATTTTATTTTTGGAGATTTGAAGAAGCAGGACCAAAGCTTTGCCCGGCAGTAGGACAGTGGTTAAAAAACATATCCGGCATTTGGTGTTTGTGCTTGAGGAATTTTTGTTTGTCGAACGCATCCAAGGTACATGAGTTATCCTTTTAATCCCAGGGGCAATGTCATGGACATCCATGTTTAGGGAAATTGAAGTTATTGAATTTGGAAAATAGACAAAATGTGTGTACACTTTTGTTTTTATTTTTTGGTGTTTTAATATATAGGGACTTATGTCCAACAGTGGACTGCAATGGGCTGATGTCGTTGATGATAATGATGTAGGCAATGTTACTAGTATTTTAGAATTTCAATGAACTCGAGAAACAACCTATGATTTTTTTAAGCATTCCCAATACAAAAGCCGTCATTAGGATTTTAAATCTTCAAATCTTTATTTTATAAATACGAAAACTTTTTGTTTTAGAATCCTCTTAAAGCCACCTGCCTGTTACAATGGTGGGTTGGCAAGGTTTTGTTGTATGATCAATTAAACTGTATTCTTCCAGCAATCAAACATTATTCTAATATATTAATTTCTTTTTTTCTACATACTTTTACTGCCTTTACTGCCGACTGCCTCGGTGGCGTAGTTGTATTACGGTACGGTTACAAAGCTGAGGTCTCGGGTTCGAGTCCCGGGTCGGGCAAAGTGATATTGGATTTTTCTATTCATTATCAGTTCGGAGTCAGGAATTTGTGCCCGATATGGCGATAGGCTCGCCACCTATCACATCGTGGGACGGAACATACAAGGCGAAATGTAGGTGCCCTGGTGGCGCCTCTGCCTACCCCTTCGGGGATAAAGGCGTGAGTTTATGTATGTATGTATGTATTAATTTATTTTTAAATTAACTCGCAGAAATCGTTCAATGCGGTAAGGCCGGTAATTGTACAGACATTTAATTTGTATTTATTATTTGATGTTTTTTATAAACAAGTAGAAAACAGGAAATATATACGGTTAGTTTCGTACGGTGAGTAAATTTACTAGAATTACTATTAATTTGAATATTGAACGAGCTGAAAGCGAAGTTTTTAGCCGCCGCCGTGCCAAAAGCTTGTTAGATTAATTATGTGAAAAAAGTATTTTTTTTGATTTTTGAATTTTTTGTAGGCAAGTTATGTTGTGCGGTAGTCAATAGCCCTAATAATCTTTGGATAGGAAGTTCAAGTAGAGTTTTCCGCCCGAGCGTTAATGAATGAAAAAATGATATTAATGTTAGGTTTTTTGAAATCATGAAATGACGAGTAATCTAAAGTTATTTATCTGTATGTATATTACTTTGTAATATAAATAAAATATTTTTTTAATTATCATTAATGTTTTAGATTTATAACAACAAGAATGCGTTAATAACTAAAATGAATGTAGTTAACGATAAAAAACGGGGGCGAGTGGGTATTTGATGGTATTATAACATGAAGTGTACTCACATGCACCGGAGCAAGTTACGCAAGATCCCCCCACTTCTTCACATCACAATTTTTGTTCCATTTCAATAGAATTTTTCACACTGAGTCAACCATTTTTGGAATACAATCGATCAGCAACGGAACCGATTCGTAAATCCTTAAAAAAGTAAAAAAATATTTCGGACCTTTTTTTATCACAGCAAACGAAGTAGTGTCACTGGCACGAAAGTTTTATACATATATGACACTAGGTTTAAGAAAGGAGGTTTGGTGTTTGGCTGGTTGGTTATTTTTTTAATTTGGGTATTTTTTGGGCTAAGCGCGTGCATACAGCCGGTCGCGCTGGGGCGGCGTTCGTATCGACGCCGCGCGCCGGCGCGAACATTGCACCCCTCGCCCCGGGGCCGAATCCAGGAGAACGGAATATTGTATAGACTTCTTAGTCAGGTACCTTAGGTAGATATAAGGTAAGTATTTATTGTATTTTTTTATTGCGTAATTCCAGAAAACTAGCAAACGTTTCACTTAATTTTCAGTGAACACCGCACGTGATCATGCACTTGGATCTTAGGTGCGTTGCGCATTATTTATAAACGAGTGGCAAGGTTAATAGCTTGCCTTAGGACATTTTGGCAGCTCTGTTTCCAGTACCGCGGGGATGGTAGGAAGGTAGGTATGTTAATGTATAGTTATGCTGGTGTTATGGCTTTCCAGCCCCGCATGCTTGCAGATATAACGCCGGGCAATCACGGCAAATATATACAAGCCAGGTCTCTAACGATCCTAAACGGTCATACTGAATCTCTTTGGTGACCGTGGTATAATGGTAGTATTAAAAGGATATTCGCAAATGTACGCATAGCAACCACTTTGCATCACATAACCCACTACAGTCTTTTTTGCAAGTTTGTCGTATTTTGGGTTCAGCCAGTACCGTTTGGTTTGAGCAAGCCATTACCATCAGTATAGTCACTTTTAAGCCAGGATCAAAAATCATCTATAGCAAGACCCCGTCGATACTAATAGGCCTCCCTTTAAGATTTCAACGACAAGATACAGTGACTTGAAGCAGCCATTATTATAAATTTTATATTTTTATTATTATAATTCAGCGTAGATTGGATCTAAAAAGATCACAAAATTATGAGAAATAAACAAATTCGGTTGTACCCAAATCGGTTCCCTGACGACTGAAAGTCTACAGAGCCTTTACTCCGGAAACGCCCGAGCGCCTCCGAAGTGGCCCGAAGCCAAACCCGCGTGAAGTTGTCACGATATCCATTCTGCCTTGAGCTTCCCGCCCGCCCTTGTTTATCCTTTTATAGGGTGCGAAGAGAGTAATGAAGTTTGACAGGCGGGTCATAATTACGTGGTTGTGTTTTACAGCGCATGCTCTGTGGCGTCTATGGATTGAACAGCCAGGTACTTCTAGAACGCCAGGTAATTTATTGTCATGACAGAACGTTTTAAATGTCTTTTATGTGTCAAATTTGAATTTTAAATATGGAACATGACTGTGGTGTTTGTAAAGGATGTTAGTGTGGACTTAACAGGGTCAGTTATGGCTCTAACTCATAAAGATTAATTTATATACAAATATGTTAAATGTGTATCCCTTGTTGCAAAGTGAAAAATAACAAGTATAAAATATAAACATCATTCTGATACTTCAAAGACGCAGAAATATTTTAGATCAGTATAAAATATACACAATAAAAAAAAAACATAAATTCGATATGCAGTTGGTACTTTCTATCTGTTAACAGTTGGTTTTGGTGATAATTCAAAGTATTTCAAAAAAGGAACATCATCGATTCTAGTTAAAATCGATGTATAGAGATAACTTTTTAAGGGTTATTAAATTATCTCTAATATCTTTCACAAAATCAAATATTATAAAATAATTATAATATAAGTACTTCGTTAAGAAGATTCTTACCTACATATGGGTTAGAGTTTCTTGCTCGTTCTTTTCTAGTGAAAACCGCTTTCCGAACCGGATGGTAGATCAAAAATGAATCTAAATAATCTTAGATTATAATAATCTAAGCTAAATAATGTTGAACATTTTAATGGATCTAATAAATTATTTTCATTTCATTTCATATTAATTTTGTCCGTCTGAGATCAATATTAGATTAAAAAATTTCAGTCCGTACACAGGTGTTAGGCATAGTATTTAAAAAAATAATAATCATAATAGCATTTTTGAATTTACATATCAAGCAATTAATACGGAATTACAATAATAAAGCTTGACGTTGATTGTCATAAGATTTTAGACAGGCATAGCAGGCACACGCGAATTTCTATGCACTAGTGTCCATCACTGGTGCTTAGACTTTACGACTGGACTATTTCTAGTTTTATGTTTACTGTTCCTTATATACTATTTATTACCTTGGATAACTCAGAAAATAAAATTACTATTAGTTTTCAATAATCTTATAATAAAAATAAATATAAAATAAAGTATTTACATTTTCACAATTGATGGGGACGTGACCATGTACCTCAGTTTTTGGTCCTTTTATAAGTTTATAATCTCGTAATTAGGTTTTCTAAAGTTATTTTCCTTAGTACACAGTTGGTAAGACTCTAAAATGTCGCGGCAGGCCAAGAAAAAGATGGCGAGATGAGTTGGACAGGTGGGAGAAAGACTGGCAGGATCGAACCTTGAATCGGGACGAATGGAAGAAGGGTAGACAGGCCTTTGTCCTGCAGTGGGACAGTGGAAGCTGATGTATGTATACTGTTTGTAGGTTCACATATACAGTACCGAGAATCACTAAGTAATAGGTTTGTTCATCCTTTGCCTATATGTCGAACAATATGTGTCGATAGCTCTGGAATGCCCCACCGGTTCATATTTTCCTTCTTAGTATAAGTCCTTTTAGTACCGAATGGATTGGTTTATCCCAACTTCAGAATATATTTGCGGGTGGTAACTGCCTTAGAGCTGTATCGTTGCTGATTTCCTCCACTTCTAGAACAAAAGAATTTATATAGTAATCATAATGATGGTGGTACTTCTATGTTGGTCACCTGTGCCCCTAGCCGGAAAATTTTGAAGTATCGTATAGTAACTCTCGTATAGTAAAGTAAACGTTTCCCGCTATTAAATTTTAGTTCCAAATACGCTCACAATGGCGCTGTTTAAATTCCCATACAAAATTTTACTATTACTATTCTATTACGATACTGCAAAATGTTCCGGCTAGGGGCACTGATTGTACGGATCACGCCCATAAATAGTAGCAGCATCACTCAGAACTTATTTGTATGAAGCGCTATTTACAAGGTGAGCCCATCGTACTGTAACTGCAGTGTAGCTCTACCACGTCCGAAAACCTTGATAAATTCTACCATTAATTATTTCTTCCTGTGTTTTCCATTACATAGGTATTGTACCGTTCTCTAGTCATTTAAAATTCTTATGGAGGTCAGAATCGTTATAAGGGCGAGCGAGCCCTTTTCTGTTTGCTGGTACCTATGTGTAAAAATTATAGGTCATCCTTAGTGATGTCGGTGGAGCTATGTCCATCGTGGTTTATACAAAAAGTTATTACTCTATAATATTAGTTATGTGTTTTACTTACCGTATCGATCTGATTCGGGCTTCCATTTGATCCTTGTCACTATTACATATATTAGAATGGTCAACGCCAATTGTCCGACTGCGAGAAAAGCAAATAATATCAACAAATCTTCTGTGGGTTTGCTTCTTATGAAAGCATAGAAAATATTATCGTCTGCATTATCCGGAGACTCGGTGTTTTTTGCTGTAGTTGTTGATACTGCAGTCGTTGTGATTCTTGAAGTTGTAGTTTCAATTGTAGGAGCATCAGTTATAGATGTTTTTTTAGTAAAGCAATCTCCTGTTGTGATATTTTGCTTTGGTTTCGTTCCTTGGTATCGGTAAGTTCTTATGCAATATTCTCCTAAGTTCGTACATTCAAACTTCAAGATGCAGGTTGTATTGTAATCAGCGCACGGGATGTCTTCGAACTTTGCAGTTAAACTAAAAATATGAACATGTTATATTTAAAAATATATAGGTTTTCGACCAGCACTTTTGTGGTATAAAATCGATACTGGTATGGTGCCACATGTTAAAATAATACTATATGCTGAAGCTCAGCGATTCTGGCTGGTCCTCCGTATTAATTAATTAACAAGACAAATTAACAAACAAATTCACCCGGCAGACACACACATCGCCCTGACTACTTAATAAGTCTCATATCATAAGTATTAAAAACAAACCTCGTGCTTTTGGGCTCACAGCACCAAGACAAGAAACAAATATTTGTAGCTCAAAAACATTTGTGTCGGTCTGGGCATCTAACCCGCGGTCACTCGCAAAAAGAAACATGTTTATTTTCGTTGGTACTATTAAGTTTCTTGTATTTTTGAGTGACCACGACTCAAGACTTTTATCTTACTATAGGATTGAGTGTGTGTTGAGTGTAAATAGTTTATTTTGCGAAG
Organism: Deilephila elpenor; assembly: GCA_949752805.1. Lineage (NCBI taxonomy): Eukaryota > Metazoa > Arthropoda > Insecta > Lepidoptera > Sphingidae > Deilephila > Deilephila elpenor. The sequence continues at coordinate 1,431,567 of OX457102.1, forward strand.
TCGCCTGGTAGCGTCAGTGAGCTTTCAAAATTATATGAAGGAGACTAAACAGATAGATAAGGGGGATAGAGAGTCAATGGCCTTACTATTGAGGATGCCAAAGACCGGGCGAAATAGAGGAGACTCAGGCGGAAGGTAGACACTGGCATCGGCCATGATAACGCCAAGTAGAAGGTAGGAAGTAATTGAAAAAATACTTACAGGTCAAGTGGGTGATATAGAATGTGTCCGTCTAAATCAAAAAGTATTGTGTGTATTAAAAAATGCTGGCAATTTTTGTGTGTTTCATCATGTTCGAGAACTCTAGTTAACTGAAAAAGAAAAACAATTAATTATAAAAACTATTATTAGTTGTGTTGCCTGCTTTATTACCGTTGAGGTAAAGAAATATTGTGGGCATCGCTAATAAAAAATTTTGCTTGTATCTCTGTAATTCCTCCGCTGTCACACTACCTTCCCTCTTTACCCATTCTGCTTGACATTTTAAATATTATTTCGTTCAATAATGTTCATGTAACTACATGTTTTTAGAAGAGCTGATCGAGTTTACAAGTATCTACAATCTATGGTACCTCATAAAATTACTTACATTACGTAGTCTTTCTTCATCAACATCATGTCCTGTGCATTCCTTGTACGGCGCCGAATCGCACTGGTAAAATACAGTTGACTTGTAATTTCTATCGATTCTCTCGCCACAGTCGTTACTCAAAATATATTGTTTGAATTTTTTATTACATCGTTCAGGCAGTAAAGATTCACGGTCTGTATCGGTAGAAGCAACTTCTGGTTGTAGTGTGGTGATTTTATAAGTAGTGATCATTGGTTTCAATGTGGTAGTTGTATAAGTTACGACTGTTGTTGATTCCTCTGTGGTTGTTCCATTAGAAATTACTGTTGTTGGTTCATATGAAATTGTTCCATTAGTAGCAATTGTTGTTGGTTTTGGTGTGGTTGTTACGGTAGTAGCCACTGTTGTTGGTGTCGATGGGGTTGTTGCATTAGTAGCCACTTCTGTTGGTTTTGGTGTGGCTGTTCCATTAGTAGCCACTGTTGTTGGTTCCGATAGGGTTATTCCATTAGTAGCCACTTCTGTTGGTTTTAGTGAGGCTGTTCCATTAGTAGCCACTGTTGTTGGTTCCGATGGGGTAGTTTTATTAGTAGCTACTGCTATTCGTTCCGATGGGGTTGTTCCATTAGTAGCCACTGCTGTTGGTTTTGGTGTGGCTGTTCCACTAGTAGCCACTGTTGTTGGTTCCGATGGGGTTGTTCCATCAGTAGGCACTTCTGTTGGTTTTGGTGTGGCTGTTCCATTAGTAGTCACTGTTGTTGGTTCTGATGGGGTTGTTCCATCAGTAGCCACTTTTGTTGGTTTTGGTGTGGCTGTTCCATTAGTAGTCACTGTTGTTGGTTCCGATGGGGTTGTTCCATTAATAAAAGCTGTTGTTGGTTTCAGAGTGGTTTGTTCATTAGTCGTGAGTGTTGTTGGTTGTATTGGATTCAAAGGGTCTCCTATAATTACGTCTTTTCCCCGTTTTGGGTTCGGTTTTACAGTCTCCACACAATTGGTTTCGCTTATTGGACCACACATTAAATTCAAGTAGCACTGCCTCGGTATGTGTGGATCTAAATCTTTCAAATCTGCGTCATCTCTGAAAAATAAATACACGTAGTAAGATACTAATATAGGTATTAACACGAAAGTTTAAATTAACATTCATTTTTGTAAAACCTTTTTAATGTTTTGAGTATATTACTCGTATTAGTAGAAGAAGCTATATCAAAATAAAGCAAACCGACAATAATTTATTTTAGGTTTTTTTTGAATACTTACACAGCTACAGGATCGAAAGAAAATATTGATTCTTCTATTAATAGATAATAATTCGAACAGTTTGCTTCGGGCACCGCGAGTATTTTAGAAATCTGCAACAAATAACAATATTGATGATAATGAATGAGAACTGGCGAAAACCTCTGGTGATGAGCGTTAAAGATCGCGAGGAAGTATGGAAGAGCAAAGAATTGCATGGTCGGTTCTATAGAGACTCCATGGGCCTGATGTGGACCGATTAGCGTCAGTATCTTGGCTACGTTTCAGTAACCTCTTGGGGGAAACTGAGGGTTCTGTCTTTGCAATTATTAACGAAGTTATTAAGACGAACTTACAGGAAATACATCCTGAAAGACGATACGTTCGACATCAGCTGTCCGGCATGCCACCGTCCTGGCGAGTCAATCAGGCATCTTATCTCTGGTTGTTCGTATGTTGCGAACGGCGAGTACTTGTATAGGCATAACCTAGTAGCCAAGATTATCCATCAGCAAATTGCTTTTCGATATGGACTTGTGACTCTTGAAGTGTCATATTACCAGTACGTTCCCCAACCAGTTCTTGAAAATGGTCATGCAACACTGTATTAGGATCGGTCTGTCTGTCTGTCATCGGTTATTTTTTTGGTTAATGATTCGATTGCTATCAAAATATTATTTTAATGAATAACGCCTCTATCTCAACTTTTAGGCAGACATAATATATCCGATATTATATTGGATCGGATCCGATATCCGATATTTAGTTTATTACTTACAATAAATATCTTATTTAAGTTGAATCTAGAATCTTTTTATTTGTTACTTAAGCATGTTTATAATGTAAAATTCAAATACTTACCGCAATTAAAAGCGTGAAAATCCCGAGTATGTGCATTTTTTCATAACACTAGTCACACATATAAATTACAGAAATTCACTGAATTAATGCCACCTATACTGTTGATAGATCTCAATACCATGTATAAATATAGTTATTGTGGATATTTCCTCATTGATTGTCCTGTGACGTGAGTTAGCTCGCATGTTCGATATCAATGTGAACGATTTTATAATTATTATTTCCTTATAATTGATAAAAATAAATACTTTATTGGTGATACTGGTAACTTTGAGAAATGTAATTAATAATAATACATAATACAGCCAACAGTCACAAAAAAACATAGTTATATGCACAGATAAAGTATTATATCGTGATTATTTGAAAAAACGAGAGAATTCGATCTCACAAATGAATAACATAAACATTTCTCTCGGTGCGGGGATCAAACCCGCGGTCTCGGGAGGTTTCCAACCAAATGTGCCACGGAGCGTGACAGTTGAACACATTTTTACCTCCTACCTACTTTGGTCATCAATATTTTGTGTCGGGAGCAAATAAAATAATAAATACACCCAACAGTCACATAAATAGTCCTGACCCCACACTAAGATTAAGTCTTGTGTCGGGGATATCAGAAACTACGAGACTTTTCGGTCTCACACACCCAGACTCGAGATAAATACTGTGGGCCTCACAAAAAATTGTCTCGGTGCGGGGATCGAACCGCCTCTCATTTCACTTACTGCGCCGCTTAGGCTTAGGCTGCTTAGGCTGTATCACATTGATTTGCAAAATATCAGTTTCAAGTAAATGCTATTTAAAAGACTAATTAAAAAAGCCTTGTAAAAGCCGATGGAGTCATTGCGAATGTTATATCAGTGCCTAAAATAAATGGAGTACTAGTGTGTTTTTTCGTTATCGCCCAGTTCGTATCCGTCAATTTCACCGTCTAAATGAGTCGTCGCTCTCGATTGTATGTGTCACTATAGTAGCGTTAAATTAGATTATTTGTCTGTTTATTTATTTAATAAATATTAGGTATAGAAGTTAAGGACTTGTAAGTATGGATTTGAAGGTTGGTCGATGTTAATTGTGAAGGTACTTTCATCTTACCCGCACACTTGCGCTCTCTCTCTCTTCAGGCACAGGAAGTCCTTTAAATTCTTTAAATTCTAGACTGCCCTCTCTTCTTTTCCTTTTCTTATATCCATCCTAAGGTCTGTAAGAAGAGTCCATTTGCCTAACTCTTTTTATAAATAAATACACCCAACAGTCACATACATAGTCCTGACTGCACAATAAGATTTATTAAGTCTTTTATCGGAAACTACAAGAGACTTTCCGGACTCACAAACAAATATTTGTGGGCATCACATTTGTCACTGTGCTGTGATCCATAAACCCGCGGTCTCTCGTTTCACAGCCGGTCTTTCGTTCGTTCGTTTCTAACCAACTGCCACGGAGGCTGTCTACTTGGAGTAACTATTTTAGTTATTGCTCTTGTATTTAGTTTTTGTGTTTTGTATGTCTTCTTTTGTTCAATAAAGTTTTTTTAAATTATTTTAAAGGCGTACCCTTCAAAAGCCTTTGTTCCGCAGTTTGATATAGATCGATGGATGATAGAAGTTAGACCAGATCATATAACTAGCAACTCCACATGCAACGTTAATCCATTTGCACTTCTTTCTTCGGCCTCAGGAAGTCCACTGTTGAACAATAGCCTACCCCAAGGATTGACTTGTTCCAATCGGCCTGCACTCAGTGACTTCATGCAATCTTTGTTAGGTCGTCAGTCCCAACAGGCATATATATACCGGTTATATCGAGACTGCGACCGAAAACGAAGCCGGGTGGTAGTTTTAGTGGTTACAGGCACAATGCAAGTAAAATTTTCGCAATTTTTTTTTTAAATCTATGTTTTTGGGTAGTAAATACCTAGTTATTGCAAAAATAGTAATTTAAACCCTAAATTACAATTGCATCTTAAAAAATAAGAAGGTGTTCATCATTATTTTAGGAAAACTATTTATTTATCACCCAAATACGAATATAAGTGAAAAATTACCAAAAAAAAATTTTTTTTGCCTAATTTTTAGTTGCATTGTGTCTGAAGTCACTAATACTACCACCTGGCTTCGTTTTCGGTCGCAGTCTTGATATACCCTGTATAATACAGAAATATGCGCCATTTTTGGTAGAGGGCCCTGTTAGGGTAAAGTAACAAGTTTTATGATACTGTCCATTCTTTCACATATCCTGAAGCAAAATTAATGAGCGCATCCACACAACAATACTATCTTTTGAAGTAAAAATTGTAAATTGCACCCTAAAGTAATGTAAATAGTTTTAAAATCGGATGGCTGCTCCTAATGAGGCTATATATGAATTATATATAAGTTTTGATAATAGTATCACATATTGCCGGACATCATTACAAAACGGTTGTCTTACATTGTAATAATAAAAATTGTGATTTGTAATAAGTTTTGCCGATGTTTCGGTTCTAAATTTAGTTCAGTGATGTATTTTTTATAATTTTTAAACTTGGATGATTCGGTGTCGAGATAAAAAGTTAATCGACAGCTTAAAAAATGATATCTTTGAATTTTTTTGTGTTGCTTGTGTTTATTTATTTTGTTTTTGAGATGGAAGCTTTGGATGTTGGCGACAAAGGAGCTTGCGTAGTGAAGTTGAGGTTAGTTTGATAAGAATATACACGATAGTAAAACAAAAAAAATCAACTCAATTATTTTACTCTTTCATTACTTGTATTAGATCAAGGGAAATTGGTGATTCCGGCTAACAGGATTAAGTAGCCATATAAAAAAAAAATTATGAAAAAAAGTTTTAAGAGCAATGTCTTCAATCAATGATAACTATTTTGACCTTTTATATTGATGGAGGTATAATGCCCCTTTTCCTTCATCCTTTTTTTTCTATTTCCACTCATTTTAAGAGGCCGATAACGCGTCTACGATTGAAGTGTCGTAGAATTAATGGGCAGCAGTTATTGACTTATGTTCTACCGATAGACGAGACGCGTCATAGAAATAAAGTGCCCGCGTATTTTAAAAGCACACTGCAATATTACATCACTTACCTGGTATTTTATTAAAATATTGAAACTTCAGACGCTTTGCTTTCGGTTTGACGGCGATACATCAAAATAAATTACTTTTAAACGTATCCGATAAGGCGTACTGCACTGTCACGGTCACGAAGCAAACTGATTCATGTGTGGTGCATTCACCGCAAGTAGATGGGACACATTTTGTGTACTGAGTGTCTTATCTACTGTGACATTGATATAGATGGCAGCGGTAATCACTTATCAGGTGAGCCGTTTGTTCGTATGCAACTCAAATGTAATTAAAAAAAAATGATTGTCTTAAAAAAAAATAATGAAATAGTTGATCTCTTTGTATTCGTGTTTTCTCGTACCATTGAATGAATCTGCACTGGCTTAACCCGCGTACATACTTTGTGCAAAGGATTGCCACACTTTTGGGGTTGATAAAAGTAATTATCATAATAAATGAATGACTGCCACACACGTTCTAGTGCTTTTGCGCAATGCGAGTTGCATCAGTCCCGAATCGAAAATTGGAAGTTTGCGCAGTTATTTGCCCACAAACGTTCCAGTATACTGGTGCAAACACAGACTTGCACAGTTATATTGTTATTTGTGCCATAAGTATGCTCGGAAAAATAAAGCTTACCAACAATTGATTACTGTTACATTCATTTCGATTAAACAAAAAAGGACTAATAAGTTCAATTGATATCCATAGCCCATAATTATGGTTGATAGGTATTTTTTCTGGCGTTTATAACTCATTTTAGTCTAGGTTATTTTTTTGTTCTTTGTAGTCCTTACCAAAAGCGAATTCTATATTGTTTCAGTTATATGGACAGTAGAAAGCGCGTCTTCACAGCAAGAATCAACAAAATGTGCGGGGGAAGAAAATGCGTGGTCAAGAGAGCCAAGATCGAGGTACGTGTGACAAGCTTAATGTTAATAGTCAGGTCATTGATAAATAGTATACATTTTGAAACAAATACAACGCAATAAAATAAATAAATACACCTGATGTCACAAACATACCCTTGACCACAGAATAAGAGAGAAGAAACTTTTTGGCATCACATCACCAACACCTGAAACAAATATGACCCCTCAGGTGTCGATGTGTTGACAGATGTGTTTTGACAATGGAAAACAATTGAAAAACAATAGGCTACGTCATCAAAATTTTGACAGCAGGCCCGAAATGAGCTCTTGGACACCGGAAGTATATTTGTTGGCTTCAAACGTTTGTCTCGGTGCACTGATTTAACCTATCATCTCACCACAATCTTTCTGAACGATATGACAGTCCAGCCAGTTGTCGATCTCACAAGCTTCATCTATCAGCGTAAAACTAGCGCAATAGTCCATTCGATAAGTTATCTGCGAACTTTCTACGCGGTACGCAGTCAACATAATTACTGCGAATGCATCGCAATTCACTTTCATATACTAATTATGTACAAATGGAACCCGATGGGACATTATGTCAGTCAGTAGTCTTGCTAAAGCCAATTTTAACTCATTATTCGCTTCCTCTTTTTAAAATACTCTTAGAATTCTATGTCCGTGTATTACTTTCAAAGATACTATTGATACCATACAGTTTCTTTAGTATGTGAGTAAAGGGCTAGTTAATTTTTCCATCTTGATAAGGCACGAAAATTGAATCCAATTATAGCATTGGGATCGCATTATTTTTTTTATTTATCGAGAAGGTAATCGAGCAAGCGATTACTGACTAGCACACATAAATCACAATTAAAGAATGTAAATATTTCCTATTTCCCTTTTTTTCATTTTAATAATTTGTAAAAGTTCGACAGTAACTACCTTATACTTTGCTTCTATAAATTTCCGTTTATTGAGTTAATGTTTCAATTATAAGTAATTTTATATTTCTATTCCAGCACTACCCGACATGGAAGAACCACACAATCTGCTGCAACGGCTGGCAGCATAACAGCGACCTGGATGCGTGTGAGCCTGTCTGCAGCACCGGTTGCAACAACGGCAAGTGCGTCGCCCCCAACGTCTGCCACTGCGAGCCTCCACTACACCTCGATCCAGAACACGTTAACCGATGCATCCCATCCGTTTGCGATCCACCTTGCGTCGGCGGTGTCTGCTGGGGCGATAACATCTGCAAATGCCTTCCAGACCTCACAAAATATAACGCCACACACTGCGCTCCGTGTGGTGAAGGCTTCACTATCAATCCACAACTGGAATGCGAACCTAAATGTGAACCGAAATGTAGAAATAGCTCTTGCGTAGCTCCAAATACTTGCAAATGCCTGGATGGCTATAGAATCAAAGAGGACTTCACATGCGAGCCAATTTGTGACTGCGTGAATGCGGAATGCGTTTCTCCAGGGACTTGCTCGTGTTATTCAGGCTACAAATCAGTAAATGCTACCCACTGTACGGCTGTGTGTGAAAATTGTGACAATGGGATTTGCACTGAACCTCACAACTGCATTTGCAATGAAGGATATTCTAGAGCTGATGGTACGTGTAAGCCCATTTGTGATAAAGCTTGTATGAATGGCGTTTGCAAAGCTCCTAACGTCTGCGAGTGTAAAGAAGGATATGTGAAGAATGCCAGTAATCCACATGTGTGTTACCAACCCTGCGGGGAGTCCTGTGATGGCACCTGCGACTCGCACGGCGCGTGCCAGAGAGGATTATGTGAAAAGATTCAAAGGTAAGTGGAAACACTTATTTTTAAAATAGAACATTATTAATTGGTAGTTTCTATGTATGTTTCGCTGAAAACCAAAATGCATACGAACAATTATTAAACCTTTATATAATAGGAGTAGGCAGATATTGGTGGTAAAGATGTATTCATATAGCTGGTACACACTATGATAGCATCAAGAGATGGAGTATAACTTCGTGATATTTATTCACAAGTATGGTTACGAAGGGGCAGTGGCACTATAGTAGTAACACAGTTTTTTATTGCCCTAAATTCGTTACGATATGCGGCCATTTTCTGTCATTTCCGTCCCTACGATACGAGTGTTGTAAATGTTCATAGATAGCAGTAATCCCTTACCATAATTTGAGCAGTTGGCCAGTTTAGGCAGAAAAATAAATATACCGAAACTAAATCTACCCGTTCCTCGATGATTTGCATTATTTTTATTGAATGTTAATTATATCTCTCGTCCCGGCAATTCGAAGAAGGACGGAAGGGGCATGTCGGGGTTATTGGCGTTTGGACCCGGCGTGGGAGATGTGTCCCATCGACCTTGCAGGGAGCTCAGCGACCTCGATGACACAAGCAGGTCACTTATGACGGGTAAATATCGTGGCGGAATTCCAACGCCTCCTGATTGGATCCTGGATAAGCCGGGGTCATTCACCCAATGTCTCCCAGTTTAGTTGGAAGAGGTACAATGGCTTGATTTTTTTAAATTCATCGCTCTAATACGTGTAACAGTATTATGATGTAACAGTTACAAAATGCGTTGTTTGAGGAGCATTCTGCTAAATTTATACTCGTCGGGAAGTTAAAAAATGTAAAAATTAAACCAAATCGCGATAAAATCCGTAAAATATAGTTTTATTTCAATAAATTTATACTTTTATAAGGGTATTTCTCAGCCTGTTGGGTGTCACCGGTGTTTTGCCAGTTAGATTCAGGTCTGTTTTGCGATCTTCTCAAGGTCGTTCAACTATGTAGGCATCCGACAGCGGACGCAACGCTCTACATATATTGTTTCGGCCAACACTCAGGCGGTGCATTGTTCCACCTAACGTCAAGTTGTTCTAGCCATATCTTCAGTCCAGCTCTTTTTGAATCCCTCAACAAATTGTCCGATATATCAAACACGTTTCGGGTTTAGACTGTGTATTTTCGGTTTCGTTCATGCCGATATAACTGTGACGACCGACGAAAGATATTTCACCCGCGGATAGTCCATTTTTATTATATTCTACTTACCATCTGGAGAATTGTAGTCATTTTGTCATGTATATAGTTTTTTTTCATTGCAATGACTGGCGAGACGAGCAGGCTATTCGCCTGATGGCGAGCGATACGACCGCTCATGGACAGTAGCAAAACCGAACAACAACATGAATTACAAAGCAATGGTTGGCATCCCACTGCGCTCGCCCTCCTGATACATAAGATGTTAAGTCTCATTATATCCAGTAGTTACTCTGGCTACAATGTTCTCTACACCGGAACACAACAGCGTATTTACACTGCTGTTTAGCGGGAGAAATAGACATTGCGGTGGTGCGTACTCAGGCGGCCTCTCACATATGAGAGGCCTACCACCAGTCAATTGCATAGGAATGTAATTGTGACATCACATTACTGAGTATAGCCTAACAAATCGCAAACAGGATAAATTGACTACCTTAGTATGACAAACTTTTATTTTGAACTTGTGGTGACTATAATTATTCATGTGGCATCATATATATTTTCCGGTATTATAATTTTGGATTTACAAATACTTTGCATTTAGTGGATATTACCTGAAATAAACCACCATAAAGTGGGTCGTAGTCACATAAAAAATAATTAAAGAGTTGTGGCATTTCTTGGTATTTTATATTACTGGTGTAATATAAAACAGTTAATGAACAATTTTTGGAATACCACAATAGTAAAGGTAAACATAGAATCACTGCAAATAAATTATGGAACTGATGATTAATAAATATAATATGTTACCTGGTACAATTTAGTCACGTTTAATAACTATAAGAGACAAGAAATATGATGGAAGAAAACTTGCATGCTTCAGAGATCTCAGTGAGCTGACAAACAGCTCCACGATATGAGTAGAGTAATAATGAACTATGAAAACGCGAGTTATTTTATTATCCAGGCGAGACAAAAAGACTTCTTCACTACACCTTAATATGGTAAGTCCAATTTCGTCCAGAGGTATCGATTGGCAACAGAAAGTTATATCAAAATGTTGGTTTTTCCAAACACAACGTGTAGCGCCCTCTGTCATAATTTTCCACGAACTACTAAGTACTAATACTCGACGTTTATGGTATTAAAGCACCAGGTAAAATAGGTTAGATCCACTACCGCCATCTGGTGAACTTGGCTTTGAATACAATTGTCGGTGGCCAGGGATTCGTTAATGGCATTAATGTATTTCATAAATGCTGGTTGTAGATGGCAGTTACTACTAGGTTTATTTGCAATAAAAAATGATAAAATTAACGAAGATTATTTTTTTCCCATTAAGTTATTATATAAAGCTTTAATAGCAATAAATATAAACAACAATCTTTGAAAAAAATAGTTACTCTGTATGCAGTTCGCTATTTCTTCCACATTTTTTTTATTATTAAGTACCGACTTCCGAATGTATGTAGGTATATGTGTTTGTATGTCCGCAATGTTCTCAAAAACTATTGATATTTTATATTTATTTTTATTCTCATCAATATTGTAGTCAAGTGTCGTGAGACTTGCTAAGCGTCTGTACTCGTTCAATTCTTTACGTGCCTCTGTCGATACTTGCTCACAGGAGGTGCATTGGTGAGTGGGCAGTATAGCTATGACCATAATAAGTCATAGTATAATGTCGATCATCAAGAACAAGATATAAAAATAGCTTTGGGTCTAGATATTGTGGGCTGAGAATTCTCCTATTTTCTGATGCCCACGACGATTGTACGATGACGACGATTTGTATGCTAGGATCGTCAGGACTATATATGTGACGGTTGGATGTATTTATGCTCCAAATAATATTGAACTAAAACATCATGTAAAGACATATAGAGAACATTCATGAAGTGGTAGAGCCATGCTGTATATCCGAATACAATAGTAATAATCACTATTCCGTGGTGCTTTACAGCTGGCTTCTCTGGCTGTAAATGTCTTTATGCGAGGTTGTTTACCTCTTTAGTTCATTGTTTTGTCACCCGCTTTATTAGGGAGGGAAGTGGACAATAATTTATTTCCAACTCCTCCTATTAATTTAACTTTTTGATTGATTTCGTTGCGGGTTAAAGACAAGTTAGACATTCCCGGAGACGCGCTGAGCTTCAATGCTCAGTGTCATTAATATGCGTGCCACTGTTGATCCTGGCTTACAGGAGTTGCAGTGGCGGGTGTGAGGGCGGGACAGTCTCCATATCCGAATACAATCAGACCGACATAATTATATCAACCGGCGAGAGACCAACGTCACCGGTTGATTCTCTACCTGGGCTAAAGCGCTGTGTAGTCACTTTCTCATGCCAGTGTAAAAAATCAAGTTTGTGAAGTATCCTATAAATAGCTTAATTATTTTTCAAATAATGATGGGTAACAAAACAACCATACCATTTTTGGAAATGGTAGAGCTACGCTGTTGTGAGTCATGACTCGGCATGGATTGGCAGGCTCGACCAGGGCGGTACCACTGTTTCACACGAGAACCACGTGAAGTGACAGCTTTGCTCTCGCGTTTAGTTCGGCCGATTGTCCAATACTCTTCTCATTCCTTTTTCTTCCCTTTTTATTTCAAACTCCTCCTATTAATTTAACTTTTTGATTGATTTCGTTGCGGGTTATAGACAAGTTAGACATTCCCGGAGACGCGCTGAGCTTCAATGCTCAGTGTCATTAAAATGCGTGCTGTTGATCCTGGCTTACAGGAGTTGCAGTGTCGGGTGTGAGGGCGGGACAGTCATCCCTTTTTCTTCCCGTTCCCCTCCCGATTTGAATCCCGTTGTGAATATTCATGTGCGTGATCACTTGCTATCAGATGACCTGTTTGCTCGTTTGCCAAACCTATTGTATTGTATTGTATCAGCTCATAAACGTCCCACTGCAGGGCACGAGTCTCCTCTACAATCGAGAGTACGATTGAGAGGGGTTAGGCCATATAGTCCGCCACGCTGGCCTAGTGCGGTTTGCCAAACCTATTGAATATTGAAAAAAAATGTGCATTGTGTAGTAAAAAATTGATATGATAATAAATTTAAAACATAGTAAACCAGGTAAGCTAAGGTGGATTTCGCTATCGTATCCCTTTCTCTTCCCATTTTAAGACGCTGGCAATGCAATAAAGAAAAGTTTGATAAATTATGTGGCTATTCAATGTTTCTTTTAGGCGCCATTTATTTGCAAACTGGGTTTGTATCATTAGTATACAGTGCAAGTTTTGGCGAAGCTATTGAAGTCGCCTGACGTGAATACATCGGCCGATACACAAGTTAATTAACTACACATGTCCATCATAAATAAAACGGTGTTGCGTTGATTCGCACTCCGATCACGAACGTGGATCTAAATTGTGACCTAAACATTGTATATTTTACTATTCAAATTTTACTATATTACTGACTAAAGCCCTATTTATACGGGGAGACTTTCTCGCCTCGAAGATACGATTTTCGTAAGAATATAAAAAAGTTGCATCGGTAATCGTAGAGGTACTAACGGAGTTTATAGCAATTTATTGTTAAATATTAATTAACTAAATTTTCATTAATATAGTAGTGCTAACAACATCACGAACAACATATCAAAGAAAAATCTACGTTTTTGAAGACGCAAATGTATGAAACGCTCACTCTTTTTGAAATACTCTAAGTTTAATTAATAGGTTTTTTAAATAAACAAAAAATGTAGTCAATATCAAAGATTTACTAATTGGTGGGTCTCTTGTGTGAGAGGCCGTCTAGGTACTACAGCTCAATTTCACTTATCATAGAATGGCGCTAGCTTTATATATCTGTTTTAATATAAGTTCAATGACTAATGAATTCCGGTAGTTCGCAATAGGAATACTGCATTATCTGTTAATGTGGCGGTTGACAGGACGTGGCCGATATCGAATGCGGGATCACGTAGCCTAGCCTAGTCCATAACAATGCGATACCAATAAAAACTATTATGGATAAAATTTTGCCGACGAATTATCGCTTTGTATTCATGGATAATGTAGGAACAAAGCACCCGCGGAGAAATATATGTTTAGTTTCAACAAATAAACAATATATTTGTTTGCATTAATGTTTGGGTGCTCATTGAAAAGTAGAGTAGTGTATTGTGGCGTCTATGTCTTTCACATACTATTTTACTTGTGGTAGGTCTCTTAAATGTGAGAGGTCGCCTGGATAGGTACCATTGCAATGTCTATTTCTCCACATGAAAGCCGCCGGCCGGGGGACACAGCCCGCCGTCACAACCCGGCGGCCTATAAGAAAAGAATCATGTCGACAACAAGCGCCAGCCCGTGTTGCTCGCCGACATGTTGGCGGCATGTCAAGCGCTCTGTCACTCAGTTGCCCGGCGACACTCAACTACGTCATAAAAATGTTCATCATACCATGTCGAGCAGCCGACATCTTCTTCTTCTTCTTCTTCTACTTAGGCGTTATCCCGGCCGGTGCCAGGGTCCGCCTTCCGGCTGAGTCTCCTCCATTTCGCCCGGTCTTCGGCATCCTCAATAGTAAGGCCATTGACTCTCATATCTTCCTTGACGACATCAAGCCAGCGCTTCTTCGGTCTACCCCTTGGTCGAGGTCCTGGAATGTTGAGGCTCAGGCACACGTTGCCGACGTACTCCTGCGGCTTTCTCAGGACATGACCATACCATCTCAAGCGACATTCTTGGAGTTTATCTGCCACATCGCGGACACCAAGGCTGCCGCGGATGTGCTCGTTACGGATTCTATCTAAACGCGTAACGTTGCACATCCACCGCAGCATCTTCATCTCCGCGACATGGACCTCCTGCACATGTCGCCTGAGGGCAGGCCACGTCTCAGTATCATACAGGAGCACAGGGCGCACGATGCTTTTATAGATGAGGATGTCACCAAAAAAGTTTATCGCCTTGCAATGAGTGAAGCCCCCGCTAGCCAGCCAGCAAAAAGTTGCCGGCATATGCGGCTTCGATGTGTAGTGCGATTTAGTTGTTATTGAACATTGTACACTACATACATTGTAAAGGTTAGAAATTAATTAATCGATAATTAACTTAGCACGCCAGTGACCTGTAGTATATAAATAAAAAACACAGGCATAGTAGTGGGCCAGTAAATCATTTATAAATATCCTTATCGAGAACAAACGGGCATTGCGTCCTGTGCGCCAACTACGTCATACGTCATATATTGTTTTCATTTAATACATTATTTTTTATGAGCAGACATTAATTAAAATTGCCTTTGTTATCCTCTATAGGTATACTATATAATGTAATACCACAATGAAAATTATACATGTGAGTCGAAACACCATTGAAATACGTTGTAAAATGAGGCAGTTATTCTTGTTTTAAAAGTTAATGAAAATACAATAATTTAAAATGATTTTAATTATTGAAACAATTTTTAAGTAAAACTATATACATATTTATTTGCCTAATTATAGTGCCAACAATAGGCTTTCAGCTTATATGATGTGGTATTAACTGAATAAATAACATAATTATACCACAGCGCTGGTTTTCAAAGAGAAGCTCAAGTGAAACAAACGTCCAGTCGGCAACAGACAAACTGGAGGAGGAGGCACAAAACAAAATATAAATCTAATAACCTATATTTTATACTACATCTATGATTTAAACCAACTTGTAATTTTTGTAATAATCACTACATTGTAAACACCATAAAAGAGCAACACTAGAGTTTATTGTGTTATTCTCTAGTGAAAACCGCTCTCCGAACCGGGTGGTAGTTCAAAATATGACTGAATCTAAATAATGTTGAACATTTTAATGGATTCAATGTTTTTTTCATTTTATTTCATTTAATAAAACAAATACAATTATTGTTAATGAAATTAATGTGAGGCGTAGTGGGAAGATTTCTTTATCTATTTCACTATCATTTCATTTCACACGTCCGTACTGCACCGAAGTATAGTGACGTCATTATTCTTGTTGTGCACCCATTATCTGTTACACTCGTTACCGGATGTAAAATATTTTTAAATGACTGAATCTAGATTAACTTAAAAAACTTAGGTAGGTAATGTAAGCTTTACTTCACTGGAAAACGCGGTATTAAGAGGTGGCAGAATCGTTGTTGGTTTATTTGATACCATGGTATTTCTTTACCCTCCCCCCTCATTTCTCTTTGGAGGGATATCTCCTGCAGATCTTACAAGTAAGGGATATATAGAGATCTATTTATCAAAGGACACCAGGATGAAATCAAGTTTGGTATCGATTCGAAGGCGGTTTATTCATCTAATATATTATGTTTGTTGTTGGTATATTCCGCGTTTACGCATAGAAAGCGAGCACTTTATACAACTATGGCAAGAACGGCATAGTGACATAGTGACATAGTGACCTTCATAACTATGTCGCTTTTCGGGTTTCGCCTTTATATGTTTGTGTGAACCACAAGTATTTGTTTCGGGTCTGGGTGTTTGTGAGACCGAAAAGTCTCTCGTAGTTCCTGAAACCCACAACACAAGACTCGATCTTAGTGTGGGGTCAGGACTATGTATGTGACTGTTGGGTGTATTTATTTATTTATTTATTTATATGCTCGTAAGTGCAGGCCGACATAACTTTGTCGATGTATATGAATTACTTATATATCGTAGCATCAGACTACAATTTAGTAGCCTCTTTGTTGTGTCTATATGATAAAAATGCAATTTTACCATGATGTGTCTGAAAGTTCATTTGATTGATATAATTTGTCTCTGTCCTTTTCTATCTTGCCGTATTTTTATGGTTGTTATTCCGTCTCACTCGCACCCGATGGCGCATTGTTCATTATAATAATTTATATTGTTTTAGATAACGGCTAGCCCCGTGTTTTTTCCTGTTTCCCGACGGAATTTTCCTATTTTATGCATTCCTGTGGTGCAAATAGATATGTAGGGTTTTATTTAATTGCAATTAAGTGAATAATTCTGTATGCATGAGTATATTATACGTTAAATGAGGAAGTGGTCCATACCCCTATATTGCACCTACATATATTACATCGCTGTCCTGCATTCAGGAGCTAAAGAAACCCTGCAATATTATATATGTTACTGTTAATTTGACACGTTTACGATGTAATATTTTTATTAGTCATGTGGGGAATAAAATAGCGCTTATGACAAGTCAATACAAAGTCTATTATAGAAGTAGTCCAGTAAAATTACATTGACAATACTTGAATGCAATGCACGAATATTATAGTTTACGAGATGATAAAAAGCTTGTGGAAATGTCAATGTATATAAGCGCCTTCAAAATCGAGATTCCAGTTAAGTTTTGGTCCAGCGAGCTGGCCTAGTGCGGGTTGGTGGACTTAAAATGCTTTAGAAATTCTAGTAAATACTTAAGGCTTACAGTAGCCTTCATCTTTCAGTGGAAGATGTCTGGATTGCCTAACGGATGATTTAAATAGACTTAAAATATGAAGTATTGTATTCAACATTTTTGTTTTATAACGGCAATTGTCTCAATAAAAAAAAAAAAAGTTTATTTATTGCACAAAGGAAAAGATATAAATTACAAAATTACAAATATTTGAATTAACGACATTTGGTATATCTATGTTAAACATTTCTAAATTATCAGGTGTCAAACTAGGTCAAGTCTGTATCTTAGGGTACCTACAATAATTACTGAAACAATTTAGATCGGGCCTTGTTTGTTAAAATGCATAAATATAATTATTTTCCAGTGGATTCTGAGCTTTAACTGCGACTATTATCTGGACAATCCAAACTCCACTACGCTATTATTCACATTTGAACCACCTCCAAAATCGAATTCTTAACAAAACAGTCATAATTTATTACAGTAGTACTAATGACGATATAATTAGGAAAAGCATAATAGAATGATTCAGAAATGTGTTTAATTGTATTCCACAATATACCATATTAGTTAATGTATGTATAGGAATTCATTAATTAGTGTTAACAATGGATTAATACATGCTGCTGGTTTTTTAATGTTTTTCTTTTATTTACTGCTGACTGCCTCGGTGGCGTAGTTGTATTGCGGTACGGTTACAAAGCTGAGGTCTCGGGTTCGAGTCCCTGGTCGGGCAAAGTGATATTGGATTTTTCTATTCATTATCAGCCCGGAGTCAGGAATTTGTGCCCGATATGGCGATAAGCCCGCCCCCTATCACATCGTGGGACGGAACATACAAGGCGAAATGTGGGTGTCCTGGTGGCGCCTCTGCCTACCCCTTCCGGGATAAAGGCGTGAGTTTATGTATGTATGTATGTTCTTTTATTTATTTATTTTATTCCAGCTTTTGCGATTTAAATTTAGATTGTCCTTCTAATTTTGTATACTTTTAGCGGCCCGGCTCGGCACCAACTGGGTGCAGATAGTTTTTGAGTGCAGTCCACATCAGAAACACATTGAATATTTATATTGTATATTTAACTATTTTATATTTATACTCAACATGTTTACGTGTACGATACTGCTTTTCCCGTACCGTCCCGTTACATCCCATTCTGTCTCGCGCACACTTCTTTGAATTTAAAAGATTAGCTAATATGTTTGTTTGAATTCCTTGGTCATCCCACAGGAACACTACATTTTTCAAAAGAAGCCTATGTGTTAATCACGGGTGTCAGCTACCTTTATACCAAATTTCATTATAATCCATTCAGTAATTTTTATGTTACATCCATACATCCATCCATTCATACAAACATAGCCCTTGATCATTAGTATAGTGCAATTCAAATAAAAGGTCCACCAGCGATTATCTCACCTGTCGACCTTATTATGCCGGCGACAGTCTTCCCTAGGTAACTATGATGGATTTTATTTTATTTTTATTTATTTATTTTGAATTTGGATTTGAGATTTGGTCGCGGGTTCAAATCCCAGGGCACACCTCTGACTTTTCGGAGTTATGTGTGTATTGATAGTCAATCACCACGCACTTTAACGGTGAAGGAAAACATCGTGAGGAAACCTGCATACCGTAGCGATTTTAAAGAATTTCTACGGTATGTAAGTCCGCCAACCCGCACTAGGCCAGCGTGGTGGACTATAAGGCCTAACCACTCTCAATCGATTCTCTCGATTGTAGAGTAGGCCCGTGCCCTGCAGTGGGACGTATATGGGCTGATATAGATAGATAGATAGTTATTTATTTTATTTATAAATTCTTTATTGTACACCGCATACATACAAAACATAAAAAAAATAAAAATAATTAAAACTAATTTTAATAAAGGTGACAATCGGCGGTCTTATCGCTTACAGCGATTTCTTCCAGACAACCATTAGATGGACTGATTTAAAAAGAAATTAGGAAGAAGAGGGTGGTCACAACATAGGCAAAGAATAACGATAAAAGTAAACAACAAAAAAAAAAGAATTCAAAATATGAAGAAATGCAAACACATATTTTCATTAATTATACATAGACTACATAAAATAAAAATATAATACACTACATAAATTACAATACGATATATAAAATATTATCTAAGGGGAAAACGTGAAAATAATAATAAATTAAAGTGACAGGTAATGTGATCTAAGGAGCTTTTTGATGATGGGAAGGGATTTGGCTAATCTTATTGAGAGTGGCAGTTCGTTCCACAAGCGGGCGCAACTTTCGTGGGAATTGGTAAAAAGTTCCGTAGTCTTCTTAAAGACCCCGCAGCTGCAAATAATTTGCGGCTGAGTTCTTGAAGTTGGGGGCCCCAGGATAAGGTTTTGTCAAAAATTAAGCCCAAGTTCTTAACCCTGTCACTATAAGGGATAATGCATCCATCAAATACCAAGCAAGGTATCAGATTGGTATCTATTTTGGAAACCATCCTGGAGCTGCCAACAACAATAATTTTATTTATTTTCTATAAACGGTGGTCATTATCCTGGTGGATGGGAGTATTTTAGCATTTAATTAACCATTATTTATCCCCTCACTGAGCGAGTTACCGTAACAAACAGTAAAGCGTCTATTCCTTCTACACAAAGATATAGGGAAGGAAAATATTCATATTATTACTTTATTCTTATGTTATGTAACGGCCTTATTTATAGACAGTTTTAAAACCTATTACAGATATCGAATGTTTTGTCGCTTTCAAACGACTTTTGAATTCAATTTGAGCGAAGAAGAAAAAACATGCGATAACTAAAATAGGTTTTAAAACCGTGCCGTAATAACATGCCGTGAATATTTATACTTTACTGTATCGTTCCGAAATTGTAGAATCCGAAATTTGAGCACAAAAAATTCTATAATCGAGAGTTCGTATGACAAGGAACGTCTTAATTTTATTATGAATTAATAATTAAGTCCATATTAAATTTAAGAAAAACATAAATATGTTGAAATTAATTTATTAAATAACTTCGGACGTCATTTGCGGTCACGAATTGAGAGAACTTGAGGAAAGTAATTTTATAATTTACCACATGAATGTTTCAACTATCAATAAATTATGAATATTAATTGGCGCCTTATTGTTCTAGTCACAGCATAGAGGTTGTGAACTGTTTCTTCCTGTGTTCAATTCTCAGACCCGGCAATCTAAATTGTATGAAATTTTGTTTTATCTATTGGAATTCGGGACTGAAAGAGCTTAGTATGAGAATAGGCTTGTCCTCACATTTCGGGTGATGGTATGATACCCCTGACACCTCTGGGAAGATTTAAGAGTCCTGGAATTCAAAAAGTAAATAAATACACCTAACAGTCATATACAGTCAGTAAGTAGGTAATTTAATTAGATTGTAAAGAGTTACTGTTATGAAGACTCGGTGAGGTCGACTCCTGACAAACTCTCCTTGTATATTTGTGTATTCAGTCTCATTGTGTTAAGTTAAATCGGTAAGGTCTCAAAAAGGTTTAGGTCAAAAGTACCCTATACCGATGTATATGATGAAATTAATTACACTGGATGAAGCGAAATTAAGATATCAGGATCGAGCAAATTGGTGATCCATATTCTGTATGTGTCTATAAGAAATTTACCGTAGACCGCGGCTCGTCTGTGCCCCTGGTATTGTAGAATCCATGAGTAGAGGTATCCGGTTAACATCAGGCGGGCCGCTAGCTCGTTTGCCTGCCACGGCATTAAAAAAATAGAACTTCACACTATCTAACGTTTTTATATTTAAGAAAATGACTACATTGGCTGATTGTAAGCTTTTCTTTTGACAGCCTCCGTGGCGCAGTTGGTTAGGTGCCGCCTATGAAACGAGAGGCCGCGGGTTCGATCCCCGCACCGAGACAAATATTTGTGAGAACCACAAGTATTTGTTTCGGGTCTGGGTGTTTGTGAGACCGAAAAGTCTCTCGTAGTTTCTGATACCCACGACACAAGACTTGATCTTATTGTGAGGTCAGGACTATGTATGTGACTGTTGGGTGTATTTATTTATTTATTTTCGATACCGTTGGTACCGGACATACACAGGTTTAGCCTAAAGTGCTATAAGCTTGCACGTGTTATTGTGGCACGACCCAATTACCAATAAATAAAAAGAACACCCACGGCGTTGTCATCGCAAAAGTACCAAGTGTTGCCGTTCGGTGCTTCGGCCAAGAGCATCGACGAATATTCGTCATTCGACATTTTCCCAAATCACTATTCATGGCAACTTTATTATGTTACCTGGTCCACTATAGGGACAGTAAATGAATATCTATGGTCTTAGGCGGTAGCCTGGAACCTTTGAACGCAGAAAAGCGATTGGTTAGCCGTTGCGCATATTCGTAGGAAAATACACAATGTTATGATAATAATGACCTAGTAATAAATGTGATTGCAAATTAAGATTATAGTCAAACTAGTAGGAAAAATAAAATTTCAAAGTAACCGACGCACAAGTTGTTTAACTTAAACGGTTATTTCCCACATGATTTATTCATTTATAGCTTTTGTCCGCAGTTTCATGTCCTCAGGTTTATCTTGTTGGCCAAATGAAAGCCTATCTTGGTATTTAAGCTAAAATTCTGTGAAATTGCATTTAAGTTCGTTTAGTAGTTTTGCGTCATAGTGACAACCGAACAACTTCAGACTTATAAAAATAGGGTATTATAATACGCAATATGTCTCTCACGAAAATATGGTTTATTATTTAGCCGCCAATATGTTGTGTTAGTAATACAGTTTAAAATACAATTAAGTATTCTCATCCGCAGTGATATTTATTACGACGCACCGGACGTCTATAAAACCGCTCACAGTATGCAAAATATCATTGTTCTTCACAGTCCTTTGGTGCGTCGGCCAGTTGACTGATAACTCGTTTCCGATACGGCTGTCTACTGTGCTTTTGAACACGCTATATACGAGTTAATAAGCGTTGGCATTTAGCGATATCCTTAGTATCGCTTGTACATTCAGCGACGAACTAACGCTGAGCGATATAAAAGTTAATGTCGGTAAAATATATAGATATAATTGCATGTGAAGATGGATTTGTTGAAGGTGTTAGTGGTGTGGTGTCTCTTTTGTGTGTTGTACATCGAGGCTTTAAACAAGACGGATAGGGGTGCCTGTGATCATGTTGTAAGGTAACGTTTTTAATTTATTTATTTAAGAATAATTCAGCGGGTTATATGCGACATTAAAGGCTTGAACATGCAACAAATGTTAAGGAAATTGGTTAATAATATTGTATGTTCTTTTATTGCTATATTTTCAGATCTATATGAGAGAATTCATGCACAATTAATATTTAATTAGTTCAGTATCAATGGATTTGATCAATATTATTAAACATTTTGAGCTATTGTAAACTAAAATAATTAAGTTTTATTCCGAATGTGGTGTGTGGTTAGATGTTGTCTTCAAATACTTCAAAAATGTTTATAGTTAAAATTGGTTTTATCGAATAAGACGTAATATTTCATTTATTGTAAAGGTATCTACAGCTCGTCCAATGTTTTAAAGAAAAGCGTCACTATATTTTGGCAACGTCCGTGGCGCATTTTATTGAGAGCTACCTGTGACACGAAACGTGCGGCTTCGTTCCCCGCACCGAGGCAAATATTTGTGGGGCTTACAAATATTTGATCAAGTCTCTATTATTTTGTGGTACCTACGATACGTGACGTAGTATTTTACTGTGGTGTCAGGACTATGTTTGTGAGTTTTAGGTGTATTAATAATGATTACTAGAAATTGGATGAAATTCGAATGATCAGGGAAAATAGTCTTAATAAGAATAAAT
The DNA here is from genome assembly GCA_949752805.1 of Deilephila elpenor. NCBI lineage: Eukaryota > Metazoa > Arthropoda > Insecta > Lepidoptera > Sphingidae > Deilephila > Deilephila elpenor. The sequence continues at coordinate 1,454,413 of OX457102.1, forward strand.
AAATACAACCAACAGTCACATATAAGCGTGGCTTAAAGAGAGCACTCTCCTTACGGTAGGCAGCGACCTGGTGGTGCTGGTCGCTGGCAATGCGAAGGTCCATCAGCGACGGTGACCGCTTGCCATCAGGCAGGCCGCATGCTCGTTTGCCTGCCAAGGCTTATAAAAAAAAAAAACATTTACCTATAGTCCTGACCCCACATTAAGATATGAGTCTTGTGTATTAGGTATCAGAAACCACGAGAGACTTTTCGGTCTCACAAACACCGAGACCCAAAACATTTCTCGAAGCTATGCGGGGATAATGTGAAATAGAACATTTAACTAAAACATTCAACTATGATATTGAGGCCATGACATATTTGGTATGAAATGACATCTTTGATTTGAAATAAAATGAAATCGGCGAGATAAAAAGTTAGGTTTTCTCGCCACGCCGTTACAAGTAAATGCTACATCCGTAATTTTAATAAATGTATATTATGCATATAGAATAGCTTTCTGGCATAACAGTCTGGATATTATATAGAAGGTCTCAACTTTGTTCTCTTAATTATTTAATTAGCTTTAAACTTTTATTTGTTACACTGCCCTCTCTCTCTCCTTCTTTTAAATCCATCCCATGGTTGTCTGTAAGACATTGCTTTAGAGACGATAAGACCGCCATTTGTACTTTTTTTTTGTATTGTTTCTGCATTGTGTATTTTTGTTCTTAATTGTGTACAATTAAGATTTAAATAAATAAATAAATAATAAATAAAGATTTATTTACATAGCCTAGATCAGAACGTATATATGCAGATACACTTGCGTAGGTAACTAAGGTAAATTTTACAAATTTTTCTTACATTATCTGCTATCTGGGTGGTCGCAGATATCCAATGAAAAAGTTCAATCACAATTTGTCTATTACAAGTTGGGAACTAAATTGTACCATTTATACAATTATGGCGGGTGCTGCAACTCTGGTGTGGCACGAAAAAGCATTCTATGATCATAAGCATAAGATCTGTTTTTAGAAAACAATTGTTGATTACAATCACCCATTGTAAGTTATCGTGGTTAAATGGTGATAACAGAGGCGTTCACATTTAACATTAATTTGTTTATTTGCTGAAATAACTGACAGACAAATTCGTCTCATTCGTAGCGTGTATGAATATACACCATGAGGTCATCGGTTCGATTTCCCGGTCGTGTAATGACCTGGATGAGTATTTAAATACAGAGTTCATGATTAGCTGATTTGTTGTTTTGAAAAGAATAAATAACAACTTCGTAGAATTTTCTCACAAGCTAGTAGAGCCCCATGTAGTTGGTTATATATTTTTTTTATTGCTATATACGACGAGACGAGCATGCCATTCGTCTGATCAATAAAGCGATGGTAAGCGATACGACCGCTCATGGACAGTAGCAAAACCAAACAACACAATCAATTATAAAGCAATGCTTAGCATTCCACTGCGCTCGCCATCTTGAGACATAAGATATTAAGCCTCACTCGGGCTACAATGTCCTTCAGAACCGAACACAAGAGTGCATTTACACTGCTGTTTGGCGAGAGAAATAGACATTGAGGTGGTACCCAGGCGGCCTCTCACATATGAGAGACCTACCACCAGTAAATAGTACAGGACTACAGTGTTCCTACTGTATCATCTCTGGTCACATAACCACTACATCCAGTGGATATTCTAATAGCAGTAATTCATTAAGCTGCCATTTTGCTTGTGAAATTATAAAATAACCCCTAGCCTTGATGGCGAATTTATCTTTAATTTTACAATTTATTATACCATTAGTTATTTTGTGTTATTGTGTTTAAATTGCAAAATAAACTTTAAACGTAATTTTTTTGCTTGTAGACTGACTCGGCGGATTCCGAAAAGAGTGAACAATGTACGTATATGTCGGGGCAGAAGAACATGTATAGTGATGCAAGTGAGTATTTCATTATCTTGCTATATAACTGGTTAAACACCTCCATGGTTGACTGGACCAGCAGCCTGAGAACCGCAAGTTCCTAGGTTCATATTCCAAATCGGGCACTACACTTCGTGCGATAGTTTCGGTTTGAAAGTTTAAATTCGAGTTGCCCTTGGCTGGAATATATGTCCGGAATGGCCGTTGGCTCATCCCCTATAACACCTTGGGGCGGAAGCAAATCAAACGAAAAGTGGATGCCACTAGTAGCACCTTTGTCAAAGTATATATTTATAATTGCGTCACATTTATATGTACGAGAAACGATTGTTTCTTGTGTGCATAGTTAGCTTTTTTCCATCTTATGGCAAAAACGTAACACACGTAACGATATAACTGTGCAAGTCTGAGTTTGCACAAGTATACTGGAACGTATACTTGTGCATATTTGCAACTTTCTTAAGCATGTTAAATAAACTAAAAAAAAGCATTAAAAACATTAATTCTGTAAAGGTACAGCTATAAAGGAAGAATGGGAAATGGTCAGTCAATTACTACACGACCAAATTTATTGTCATTCATAATCATGGCACAAACAACATAAACATTAATTAGAACGACTTGTTTGACATTGAACTGAACCATTAGAAATATATTGGTGTGTGGGTCACGTAATGCTTTACCGATCGTGTGCTATTAAATTGGGGTCTCGTTAGTTAAATTAATAAACTATACATTTAAATTCCAGAATGTACCATACACCGTGCGACAAGTGGACTGCTGCAATGGATGGCTATACAGCAACACGACAGGAACCTGCAGCCCGATTTGCACTCCTGATTGCATTAATGGCACCTGCATAGGCCCCAACCAGTGCCAATGCGAGCCTCCACTACTATTGGTTGGAAATACTTGTGTACCACCCGTGTGCGAGCCTGGGTGCGGACCCAACGCCCTTTGCAGCGGTACCAACAACTGCACATGCACCGACGGCTTCGTTCCTATCAACAGCACCCACTGCGGACCACGCTGTCTCCCCGGCTACTTCAACAATCCCGTCGAGTGCAGTCCCAAGTGCAACAACCAATGCGTTAATGGAACTTGCACAGCGCCCGACACATGCACTTGTAATACCGGCTACACCAAGATCAACAATAACACCTGCGTCCCCAAGTGCGACCCATCCTGCGTGAATGCTGATTGCATAGAGCCCAATGTCTGCTCCTGTTTAGATGGCTATGCATCAGAAAATAAATGGAAGTGTGCACCTGTGTGTATGAATTGTACTCATGGAGACTGCATAGCTCCTGCAAATTGCGAATGTCACGAAGGTTATGCAAAGAACGATGGAGTGTGCCAACCGGTCTGCCAAAAACCATGCTCAAACGGAATGTGTGTCGAGCCTGATAAATGTCAGTGTAATGTGGGTTACGAGTTGGACCCACACGATAAATTTAATTGTTTGCCAATTTGCGAACCCAAATGCGTTAACGCTTCCTGCGTTTCTCCTAATAAGTGCTCTTGCCTTATCGGGTATCAAACGGCGGGAAATAACTGGACATGTAAACCGATATGCAATGAGTGTGATAATGGTGATTGCATAGAGCCGAACAACTGTCGATGTCATCAAGGCTACGAGAAAATAAATGGTAAATGCAAACCGAAATGCAGGAAAAACTGTCTCAACGGCGAATGTACGGCGCCTGAAGTGTGTTCTTGCGCGGAACGCTACACACTCAGCAAGGAAGATAAATACACTTGTAATCCAATTTGCGATCCAGCTTGCGTGAACTCTTCGTGCGTCGCGCCTGGAGATTGCAAATGTTTGCCAAACTATGAGTCAACGGAAGCGAAACACATCTGCAAACCGCAATGTAAATCGTGCGTGAATGGAGACTGTGTTGCTCCAAATGTGTGTAGATGTCACCATGGATACGAAGAGAAAGAAGGCGTTTGTTCGCCGATATGCGAAGTTCCCTGTGTGAACGGTCAATGCTCTTCGCCTAATACTTGCACTTGTGTGGATGGCTACCAGAAGAACTCGACATCGCCGAACATATGCTACAAAGAATGCGTCAGTGTTTGCGAGCCTGGTAACTGTGACCTCCACGGGAACTGCATTTGCGACCTCGGATACGAGCTACACAACAACACATGTGTTGAGATTCCACCGTGAGTAAACCATTTAAGAATATTGACAGCGTTTCACTTTTTCTGTATTGAATTATTTGTATGAATTTCTTGAAATGAATTTTTGTTTAAGTTTTTTTTTGTGGTAACTTTTTTGGTGTTAACTGTTAAAGGTAAAATTTCAAACGTTTTCTTGATATCTTTGTATTAGAATTTCTATTCAGAAGTTAATATGTCCAACTAGGATATGAGCTAATGATGTAACATATACAATGCTGATGTTTTTTTGTTCTATTCGTTCCAGCGTGGACTGCAGTACGTGCGTCAGTAACTGCAGTGCTGACGGGTGCTGGTGTGCTGACGGGAAGCCTTGTATCCCGCCTTCGGTCCCAGCAGAAGTCACTTCATCTACCAGGTTAATTCTTTATAAAAGTATATGCAAGTAACGACAAAGCTTAGTTTCTTAAAATTAATAGAGGACGAACATATATTATTTCGTTAATGGTTTGGCTAGTAATGACTATGTTCAGCAGTGGAGTTCCTGAAGCTGAAGAAAAGTCTTTTCTAGATTAATGATATATTCTAGTACACTACCGCATAATATCCTAATGGTCGAATAATATCGTTAAAACATATTGTAACAATTAGAAGATGAGAATTCCAAGAACCCTGATGACCATAGTCGACAGGCCTAACCAGTTTAACTTTGTTGTAATTTTGTACTTTTTAACAAATTCTTGAGCGGTATGTGTATTAAAACTTCTGGCAGTAGTTAAATAAGTTATCTTTTTACAGACGCATATTTAAAGATAATATATTACGTTACTTAAGGTACTATTTTAAGGCCCGTTGTAAGTAGCAAGCCAAATTCGAAAAGCCAAACCTGCCTTAAAATGAAAAAGCTGAACATTTATCAAACTAAGTTTAAAGCATGCTTATTTAAAATGCAAATAAGACTACTCCTCAAAATAGTTATATTGCAAAAATGGTTACTCTTTAGGTTACTCTACACTGATTTGTAATAAAATGTAATATAAGAAAGGGGCAATTTAGTTATTATTGGGCTCAACTACCGACTGACTGACTCAGACGACCTCGTAAAGATCGTGGGACGTCGCTGGATGCAGGCTGCCTCCAACAGGTCACTGTGGAAACCATTGGGGGTGGCCTATGTTCAGCAGTGGACTTTTTTTGGCGTATCGATGGATGAGCTCAACGCTTCTTACCTCCTCCCTTAATTTGAGTACTTCCCCGGCAATGTATCAACGATGCAAATGTTGTAGATGTTCTTAATGGCAATAAATAAGAGCCAAGGAATCAGGTGACCCAATTGCTCGTGGCACATAAACATCGTAGTATCTTCAGGTGCGATGAGATCATGTTCACTCGATGGAATGCAACACCGATGCGCCCGTTGATTTGTAAACTCTAGAGTCTAGTTGTTACAAAGCGTCGCGCGTGGTGCTTAGGTTCGGATCGTGAAAACACGATACTCTCCGCTCGTTGGGTTATTAGTCAGTTCTCTAACCTCTGTTATGCTCTGTACGATGTAATGGATACGTACTAAAAATATTATTTTTTAATGTCGTTTTCAAATGTGTTTCAAGAATTAAATTTGAGGTTCGTTCCAAGTAAATTTATCGTAGTTAAATTATGTCTTATTAACACTGGCTAGTTTGCGTTGCTTCTTCGAAACAGCGTCACTGGCTATAGTGATGTACAATATGGCGGTGGTTAACTCCAGTCCGTTGCTAGTATACTAAGGTTAGAGTCTAGTGTATACTTCCCTCTCCTTCTTTCTCTCTCTCATCAACCTGTTGGAAGTGGTCTTCATCCAGCGACTTCTTGCAACCTTAACTAAGTCGTTATTCTTGTAGAGGGCCGACATTTATGCATGTATACCATACTTACAAGTATATACTCACTAAAATCAAATTGTTTGGTGACAGTTTGGCGGGCTTGGAGCTGACCTGGATGCTGGGCGCGGCGGTGGGCTTCCTTCTCATTGTGTTCGTCTTGGTCGTCATGCTGCGTATCGGAAAAAAGAGACAGCAATATGGAAGCAAGCCATCACATGAAGACGGTACGCTATACATTTATAATAGATATTATGTCGATAATGTCGATAGTATTATGGAATAGTTGGTTAAGCCGCTGTGAAACGAGAGGATGGGTTTTCGATTCCGCACCGACACTGTATGATACACAAGTACCAGTAGTAAATTTGTAGTATTTTCTGATCCACCACACATCTCTTGCATCTTACGTACACTAGAGCCAGGTGATTGTGTGTGACTGTTTGCTGTATTTACTTATTTATTTATAGGAGTAACCTTAATAAATAATCATATGTCAATACCACCCAGTATAAGTAAGCCAGTTAAGAATAAAATATTTTGTATAGATTTGAAAATTTATCGCAAACTTTTAACCAATATATTTAACATTTTCAGGACCATTTGGAAGCGTAGTGTACACGGTTCCAGACACCCTGATACACCGTCAAATCCCTGATGAAAATGAGGACACCCAGGACCGTTTCTATGAAGAAGTAACCTTAGACGGACGTAGACAAGACGAAGGCACTACCGATCGTCTTTTAGAAGGCGCTATCGACGAACGGTTATAAATTTTATGTCACTGTTATAATTCTAGAGACAAGTATTACGAGAGGGACCTGAAAAGCTTATTTGTCGTGTGTTCTAAGACCATTGTTATAACCCAGTAGGAAAGGGCGATAGAGCAAATAATTCATCAGGTAGTGAAATAAGCTAGCGTCAGTAATGAAAGGCGTGTTATTTCGGACTTAACAAAAAGACTAAACAAGTCCAAAAATAAAGACAAGCGGTCTCTTCCGTATCTCAACTTATGTGATTATTTTTATTTTTAATTATATTAATTCAAGAAATTTTTGTACAATGCAGCGTTTGAAATTAAAAAGTCGTGGACTGCGTAAAGTATTCTATATCTATATCAGCCCATATACGTCCCACTGCAGGGCACGGGCCTACTCTACAATCGAGAGAATCGATTGAGAGTGGTTAGGCCATATAGTCCACCACGCTGGCCTAGTGCGGGTTGGCGGACTTACATACCGTAGAAATTCTTTAAAATCGCTACGGTATGCAGGTTTCCTCACGATGTTTTCCTTCACCGTTAAAGTGCGTGGTGATTGACTATCAATACACACATAACTCCGAAAAGTCAGAGGTGTGCCCTGGGATTTGAACCCGCGACTACCGTGAACATGTAGGCAGCCGCGTTTGGTCCGTTACCAACAGGCCACCACGCACTTAAAAGTATTACTTAAGTTTTTTGCAAAGTGAGAAAATAACAAATATTTATGGCATGGCATGGCCATTTTCTTATAAATGTGTTTAAAAAACGTAATATATGAGGTACGGAAAGATCTCTTGTATTACAAAGAACATAAGGCTCAAATTAAAATGGATACAGCACTTCGAAGAAGTATCGATGTTGAGAATATATGAAAATTCGTACAAAACTGATTAGCTCAATGATTTTTAGCGTCTTGTTACATTAGTACTTATTTATATTTAAGCAATACGAATAAAATTTAATTAAATACCGTGTGGTTTTTTAATTGCTAAATCGACTACTCACAACATTAAAAAAAAGCTTGGAAATAAAAAAATCAATACTCTAGATTATGATTGGTCCCATTTTGTGCATACGTTTAAATCATGGAATTTGTCACTAACAAATTTAGAACCGGGATGCCGCTAAAATAATAAAATAAAATATAAAGTTACAAGAGAGAGCAGCTTTCCTTACTAGTTAATTAACCATATGTAGACACTATGCTCGAACATAATATTATCTTCTCCCTTCTTCTTTCTCACCTTCAGCCTATGTAATTTACCCAATGCTGAGTGTAGGCCCCTTCTAATGCACGCCAATTTGTTCTGTCCTGGGCAGTCCTCATCCAGCTCCTTCCCGCCACGTCCAGGTCGTCGGTCATATTGAACATATTACCTATTAATACCTACTAATATTTACATAAAATCTTATAAACTAACAGGTCCATTGGATACAAAGAAAATATTATTACTTAGTCTCAATACGATGATGATGTGATGCGAGGCGAGCCTATCGTCATATCGGGCACAAATTCCTGACTCCAGGCTGATAATGAATAGAAAAATCCAACATCACTTTGCCCGACCCGGGACTCGAATATTACTGATTAATTTATATTCTAAGTAAGGTCTTGATGGATGAAAACTGGTTCGAAAAGTACTGTTTTTGAGCCAAATAGCGTTAGGACTATATACGTATATGTGACTGTTGGGTGTATTTTTCTTTATTTCATTTCTCAATTTTTTTTAATTTTTACACCAGGGTATATCAAGAACCGACCATGCAGCTCTTTGCTTTTCCATATGTCCTCGCGATCCCTTATGCTTACTACCAGAGGTTTCCGCCAGTTCTTATTCGCCAACGAGAGCGGGGTAAATCCTTTATCAACCATAACTACAATCCTATGCATATCCACATCGCTGCGAAGGAAATAATCCCTGAGATTGGACATCGCGATTATGCAAGTCCTTAGCATTTAACCTCGGCCTCCACATTTCCGCGGGATGTACAATCTCATCACTGACGAACGTGGATGATGCATACGACGTGCAGTCGGGAGAGTCTAGACCCTACGATCCAGGGCGTCTAAATCGCTCTGAGTCCAACTGAGTATGCCGAAAGAGTACGCAAGTACAGGCATAATTGGGTGTATTTATCATTATTATTTTAATTATATTTGTTCTTGTATGCAGCATATAATAAAAAATCATGGAAGTGCCCTATTCTTACCTAACCTGGCTTGAGGGGAAGCTTTTTCTTGTCCAAGGGAAGGTATTTTTAAAATTATACCTGAACACATAACTCCCTAGATCACATACCTTGTAGAGACGGTGATAAAAACCGCAGCTCCATTTAAGTTGAACATATTTACAAACATATAACTTTGTATACGTATTGAGTTGTAACGAAAATATAATTTTCTTTTTTTCTTTTTTTTATAGGTTGACCGTCGTACCAAAGTCCTGTAGCGGGTTTTTTCACAATCGAAATGTTCGTATCAATCATATGAGAAACCGTTAAAATATAAATGTATTATATTAACGCGGATTTGACACATTGGAATTAATTAATTGAAACAAATCATACGGATTTTATCGCGATTTTTTTGCCTTGTAACGATGCAAGCTGTAGTCTTCGAAAAGTCAGTTATTACAAAATCAAGATAAATATAAAAAAAAATTGCGTATTTTTAAATTAAATTTATTTTTATTTGCCCTTCCAAAGCCCATGATCTGGTTTCATGACCTTGTAACTATATTCAGGATTGTGACAAGCTTATAAATACAATGTAGGCATTACAAACAGGAAAATAACACCATGTTAACGGTTTGTGGAATTGTTAGATATTAATAGCAATGAGATCAATCACACATTCTTTTGTATTACAAACTATTGTCTTAGAAACAAATTCCTAAAAATGTTTATATGGTAGTTAAAGAGCAACCTTAACACTGTACAAGATTATTTCCAAGACTCGGTCATAACAGAGTATTATTTTATAGTATTAAGAGATATCGTTCTTGAACGGCACGTTTCCAGCGTTCTCTTACCACGCACGTCCTAGCTCTAGAATGAATTCACTGCGTCGGTGTTCCGGAGTATGACCTGTCCTTCAAACGAAGCTTTAGGAGAGTACTTTCGTATAGGTAGGCCGCGACTTTGTTGTGCTGGACCCCTCGCACTGCGAAGGTCTATGGGCAGCGGTAGCCGCTTACCATCAGCTGGGCCACCAGCTCGTCTGCCTGATGAAAAAAAAGATGTAGATTTATACTATTTAATTGGAATTTGAAATACCTATTGTTTAAATACCAATGGAGATAACTTATAAATTTTGTATTTACTTAGAATGTAATTATGTAATTTTTTCCAGAATTTTGATTAACCATAGATTGCGCAAATATTAATATCTTCGCGTAATCGGAGCAGTTGCAGTTAAATCGCAGGAGTTCAGACTGCTTGCCTGAAAAAGAAGGAATTCAGTGGATTTAGATTTCTAGTACGTACACGGTCTTGGAAATTTCTTGTACAAAAATCATGCGTGGAATATCATAGGTTATCATATCACATGGTTCCAGAATCCCACAACAAAGTTAGAAAACCATTGTTCTACTTACAAGGAGTGGTCTTCACCGCAAGGCACATCGCAGTAATGCCTTAACAACATGGTTGTTTTCAAGTCAAGAATCATCTTTTGTTTGATCGCAGTATGCATCGCCAGTGAGGCGAATGACTTCTGACGTTGTTGTAGATTTCAGCAATCTTGGATAGTGGTCTGCACAATTTACAATTTTTCGTTTGAAACACTTAACACTGGCATAATTGCGAGGCATAACTGGAATATAGCAAAGGTCATATAAATAAGAACTTAACTGAACTGACTTCTGACGTAACGTATGAGGCTGGGTTGTGAGTTCCGATAATGATAACACATGCAACTATAAAGTTCCAGCTCAGCAGTACCACCAGAACCGCGTTGAGTAGGTCCCCATGTGTTAGGTTAGAAGGCCCGAGCCACCGACATACCCTTACCACCCTCTCGGTGGAAAGATTCATCATTATTCTACTTATTCAAAATAATTACGACACTTATTTTTCCTTTGGTGGTGGCGTTTTTCGCGATCTGGTGTGAGTCATAACTTTTGGTACCACTCGTTGCAATTGTGGAGTGGATAACCCCGTATTATTTTAATTATTACGAACTACTATTGAAATGTTTCACGTTCATTAAAAGTATATTTTAATTAAAATAATGTTTTAATGAAGTCCGTTTCGAACTTTGTGATAATTCTAATCATACAATGGATTTCCAGATTATAATTAGCGCCGATTTGTTTGTACAAAACTATTTGTTTTGTTGACACTCAATTTTGTACACATAAAAAATCCAAATGGCGGTCTTATCGCTCTAGGAATCTTCTTACGGGCAGTCGGAGGAATTCTTACAGACCATTCTTACCTGCTGTATAGAAAATTCCAATATATACAAAAGGAAATGGACTAGCTATCAATGTATTTTTTTAGTGATAGCGAAGTAGTGATCTTTATCAGCTTTAATATCTATTATTTGCCATTGATACAAAACAATCCCGAGTTCGAATGTTAGGATGCACATCTGACTTTTCAAATGTACAGTGTCACCTGGGATGATGTGAACAATTTGGGTTAAATTAAATACCATATGTTACTATCACCCGTTATATTTTTAGGTACTTCCCCTACACGTAATGTTTGATCTTCCACGGCAAAGTGTTGGATAAGTCGTAAAAATATTGCGGATGTATAAAAGCCATTTTTTGTTCAAGCCGTTTGTGCTACCAGGCTTTTAAGTGCCAAGTTTTGTTCAAGTCAAGACTTGATAAGTCGTCTTTAGATATTTATGCCATCATAGACAAAGATCACTTAGTCTGGATTTATGTAATTTTTGAGAATGAATAGTCTAATAGACTATAGAGGAATATAGACTTGTATTTTTTAAGGGTTTGTAGAGCTATATGCGGTAAATAAATTGCGCGTACGGTGATATCGGCTGAGTTGTAATAATGCCCATTTTCGTATAGATTTTTTTTTTTGCGTCTGGGTCACTTTGCTTACAACTTATACTTAAACTAAGTTTACGAATCATGTCAAATTACACTCAAAAAACACCTCACGCCTTTTTCTCAGAAGGGGTAGGCAGGAGCTTCCAGGACAATCACGTTTCACCTTGTGTGTGGTGTCCCACGGTGTGGTACCTAAATTACAGCCTCAGGAATTATGAAAAATACAACTTTTTTATTGGTATTACTTTTAAGAACTCAAATTGTTCAAGATCTAGGATATATTCTAGATATATTATGACGAATTGGGGAGAATCACGTGAGTCTGCGATCTGTTTCACAGGTAAGAAACTGTACTTGGAAATGTTCGAGCGGAAATATATGACACCACGAGGCTGCTTCTTCGTAAGCCAGTATTAGTGACTAACTGTTATTTATAGCCTTATTTAACAAATTATAATATTTAAAAATAAATTGTGTTTAAAAATCATTCTTATCATCCTATTTTGCTTACTTGTTCCTTCTAAAAATAATTAATGCTTTGTTTAAAATTCACGTCCCGAAACGATAGGATATGAGGGGAAATATTATGTACCTACTATTTCCCTGATACAAGTTATCCAGTGCCATGTATTATTTAGTTGTTGGCGCTCATACAGTGAGCACAATAAGCGGTGTGATATCATAATCGTGAAAAATGGCGGCACGATTCAGCATCGGGGGCTTAATAACAATTGCAATTGTGAGTAGCTATTCCCTTTATATTTAATTTAATAAATTTAATTCCCTTTTAGAAAAATCTGGCTTATTTAATGTTAAATGAACGGAAAACATAAGGATTTTGCATGTGCTTAAGGTCGACCACGTGTTTTTCTAATTACGAGATTGTTCTCATAATTTACACGAAGCTTTGCTCCTGAATACTACTACAAAATACGTCTGAGTTTTTAAAATAAATAATAAGTCATGACTGTAGCTTCCAGATTTCATTTTGCGTTATAATCCAGTAGGTATATTTTACATTAATATTAATAAGTGTTATCAATTGCATAGGATTGTTGCGTTATGTACAAAAAGTTACGTTATTTTACGTTTATCAAAAGAAGTTCACAGTACTTTTAAAGTAAATTCAATAGATTCTCGGGTTTTTCTAACTGATAATTTATATTGTTAATTGATAATTAAAAATAAATATATTACGTCAAGGTTATTTTGTTCGCTAAAGGAAATTTAACGCGGTAAACAAATAATATAACCCAGTCTTAATTTATTATTAAATTTAATTGCATGAGTAATAATTGAATTTAGTATTGTATTAGTTTTCTGTTTAATTTCATTTTTTCTAATACTATCTTTTATCCTTTAATCAATTTGAAGGCCTCCGTGAGGATGTTGGTTAGACGTCAGCTGTGACACGAGAGGCCACGAGTTCGATCCCCGCACCGAGACAAATGTCTGTGTGATCCACAGGTATTTGTTTCGGGTCTGGGTGTTTTTTGATACCGAAAAGTCTCTCGCAGTTTCTGATACCAACGACACAAGACCTGATCTTAGTGTGGGGTTAGGATTTTGTATATGACTGTTGGGTGTAACTTAACAGTCACACGCATTGTTCTGACCCCATCCTAATGGCCGCCACCTACGTAACAATATAACTGGGCAAGTTTGAGTTTGCACCAATATTGGAACGTGTGTGGTCAAATAACTGCGCAAACTTCGTTCCAATTTTCGATTCGAGACTGGTGCAAACTCACGTATGCGCAAGCGCACTTGAACGTGCGTGGCAGGCTTTAAATATAAGACTTGTTTCGTGGGAATAGTAACTACGAGAGACTTTGCCTCACAATACCTACATCTGAAACAATTACCTAAGGGCTACACAAACATTTGTCCATAATTCTGCCTTGTCTTTTCTTCATGTCTGACTGCCTCGGTGGCGTAGTTGTACTACGGTACGACAACAAAGCTGAGCTCTCGGGTTCGAATCCCGGGTCGGGCAAAGTGATATTCGATTTTTCTAATAATTATCAGCCCGGAGTCAAGAAATTGTGCCCGATATGGCGATAGGCTCGCTTCCTATCACATCATGGGACGGAACATGCAAGGCGAAATGTGGTTGTCCTGGTGGCCACCTCTGCCAACCCCTTCTGGGAAAAAGGCGTGAGTTTATGTATGTATGTCGTTTCTTCATTGCGTATATATGATTTTATTATAGTTCTCTATATTTTATGCATATTTCTTTTATGTAACCGGAAATGCACGAAGATGATATTATAAAAAGAGAAAAATACATTTATACTCATTAAATGTTAATCAAATATTATAAATATCGAGTTATAATCCCCTGTGTTATTGCACTTACCTCGTGGTATTATAGTATTAATCGTTAAAAAAACCCTGCGTTTTTTCTTTGGGTGCTTAAAATTATTTTCTTTATACAGAAGCTTACGATTATATTTTCAAGGGAGTAGAAAGAGTTCCTTTCGACAACAATCGTCCATGATCCTCTCAGCTCATCTTATAACGTAAACATATTCGTATGAAAAATATACCTTACTTGCAAATTATAACAAATTATTAATGAACTGCTCCGATTTAAACCAACTTGTAATTTTTGTAATAATAAATATATTGTAAACTGGTTTTGAAACGAGCAACACTAGAGTTTCTTGCCCGTTCTTCTCTAGTGAAAACCGCTTTCCGAACCGGGTGGTAGTTCAAAATATGACTGAATCTAAATAATGTTGAACATTTTAATGGATTCAATGAATTATTTTCATTTAATTTGATTTCATGTCATTCGCGTCCAAAATGTGATAGGGGCGAGTCTATTGTACTCATTGTTATTTCCAATCTCATCCCACACATGGAATCAAAAACTACAGAGTGTTTCTCTCAACCTAGCGATCGAACCCAAGGCCTCACGTTTCACAGCCTGCTACGCATTTACCTAAAAATGCAGTATTTTTATCAACAAAACTCGTTAACAGGGAATAACGTGTTCCTTATCACAATTTTCATTAAGTTTTATTAACTTAAATATTATTACTATACTTTACCTCATACAAAACAGAAAAAAAGATAAGAAAAATATTAAATGACTAATTAGGAGAATTACAGTAGTTAACGTCATTGGCAATTTTTTTCAAATAATCTGTGGAAGGACTGAAATTGATAGTAAGGTCAAAATAAAAGACGACTAAAGGACATTCACACACAATGGACTTTTATTTTTAATGTTAGCAAATATTAGGAATTGCCACTTTTCGTGCTTTTACAGTTACATAAAAATATACTCAAACTGTACAAAATAAATAAGAATATAATACTGCTATATTAATAGTCTTTATCAATTTTTAGTACCTCAAGAGAAAACCGCTAGAGTAAGATTTTTAATATATTAGAAAGTAATAATTTAAAAAGTCTTGAAACAAAAAATACGTGGCACACAAGGATATTTACGAGACTAATTTTGAATAATAATAATGTTGGAAGGTATTAAATAATAATTGAGAATAAATCGCAGTATGAGGATAAATTGAAGTAATGCATGTATATTTATAAAGTACATGACATTTTAAAATGTGACTACTGTTGGCCGATTGTTGTTATCTGCGTGTTGACCGCAAACGGATATTTTTTGGTATTTTGTACGTTATCTTTGTAATTATTTTTAACGCAAACGCTGTATAAAATGTATATTCACCTGCATTTAATTTAGCATATTTTTTATTTAAGGAGAATATTTTTAGATAAATAAATAATATATACACCCAACAGTCACATACATAGTTCTGACCCCACACTAAGATCGAGTCTTGTGTCGTGGGTATCAGAACTACGAGAGACTTTTCGGTCTCACAAAAACCTAGACCCGAAACAAATATTTGTGGTTCACACAAACATTTGTCGCGGTGCGGGGATCGAACCCGCGGCCTCTCGTTTCACAGCCGGCGTCTAACCAACTGCGCCACGGAGGCCGTCAATGAAATATACCGAATATTGTGGAAACGCTTCCGAAGACGGAAATAGGCTATAACACAACTAACACTTTTGATGTTGGGTCATACAAAAATCGATCCCGTTGCAAAAATAAAAAACCTTTTGCAACATTTTCTAAGCGTTTTTCATGCTCCATCTCATTAGTACAGCTAAATGAAACGACAACTCCTTAACAAAATACATTATTTTGCTAAAAACAAAAACCAATAATATTATTAGTACTGTACTCTGTCTTCGTTTTCGAAGCATTTCTCTAACACTCGGTATAGGTTTAGCCGGTCGTAGTATCTTACTATATCCGTCTGGATGGCGACTACCTCGTAAAATGGTGGCAAACCGTTATTATGAACCAAGCAAGCCTTTTTTTTTGTTGTCAAAACTGAGCCTTTACGTTGCGTTCACCGATCGACGGCATACCAACCAAAACCCCGCAATTGAGACCGCCCCGGAAACCCGAAGTTAGAGCACCCCAGCTTTTACCGGAACCGTTCCTGCACACTGCCGCTTAATTTGCAGCTTGAAACCAATGACCCCCTAGGCGTCCAATAAACCAAGCAAGCCTTGAAGAATCACTTGTATAACCATTGACTTATATTCTACCGATAGACGAGACACGTCAAAGAAATAAAGTGCCCCAGTATTTTAAAAGCACACTGCAATATTACATCACTTACCTGGTATTTTATTAAAATATTGTAACTTCAGACGATTTGCTTTCGGTTTGACGGCGAAACATTCATTTATTACTTTTAAACGTATGCGATAAGGCGTACTGCACTGTCACTGTCACGAAACAAACTGATTCATGTGTGGTGCATGCACCGCAAGTAGGTGGGACACATTTTTTGTACTGAATGTCTTATCTAGTGTAACATTGATATCGATGTGTATAACCA
This sequence comes from Deilephila elpenor, assembly GCA_949752805.1. NCBI lineage: Eukaryota > Metazoa > Arthropoda > Insecta > Lepidoptera > Sphingidae > Deilephila > Deilephila elpenor. The sequence continues at coordinate 1,471,004 of OX457102.1, forward strand.
GATACAATCTGGCCTGCATGATAATATCGACCAGCGAGAGACAACCATCTCACGTATTGAAGTGTGTATTGAAGTCATGACTGTTGCATCGTGAGGAATGATGTTCAAATAGATCCAGAAATCTCAGAGTAAACATTGTATAACAATAGAAATAATTGACTTCCTCCATTTTTAAAATTGGTTAAAATTATTTCATTAACATTTAACTACGAGTGGCAATTCGTACTTTATATGCTATATGGATGAAAATGGAAGCTGCTTCGTCCTGTTCTCAACAATGCTTGGGTGTGTGTGAACTAATATACCAGTAATGAACTTGATTCTGTCCACGATTAAAATATTATTGAAAATATTATTGAAAATAATGTGCAAGTTAATCGCAAATATTTTAATGGAAGTTTTATATTGCACGCTATTTTGTATTCTATGTTTATTCATATAAGGTTAGTTAATAAATTATTGAAATCTGCTTCAGCATTCCCGGCTTGGTCTGACCCCTATTTACTAAGTGTTTCATTGTTTTTGCAGATATGCATGTTTCCGGTCAATGGCGATGATTGTGAGAAACCTTACACTGTCGAGAGTGGGTGAGTAAATTGTATAATTTTATTATGTCAGTTTAGTAAACCAATAGTCACACAAACAGTCCTGACTTCAAAGTAAAATCTTCTTAGGTATCCGAAACTACAAAAATAATTTTGACCCAAAGCCATAGCAAACATTTGTGGATCGCACAAACATGTGGAAATGCACTGTTGCGTTCCCGTTTGAAGGACATTGTAGGTAGAGTAACTACTGGACATAATGAGACTTATCATCTTATGGATGGTGAGCGTATTGGAATGCCAAGCTTTGCTTTACATTTCATGGGTGTTGTTTAGTTTTGCTACTGTCCATAAGCAGTCGTATCGCTTACCATCAGGCGAATGGCATGCTCGTCTCACCATTTATCTTAAAATAAAACATTTACCTTCTTCTCGTCTTAAGTGGCAATTAAACGTAGAGTTTCTAGCCTGATTTCAGACGAGACTCGTATGCCCTTATCGAGAGAGAGAGAGAGGGAGAATTTAAAAATAACGCTATTGAACAATATTATTAACTGTTATTTTAGTTTGGTCATGTTATATTTCATAATATGTGGATTGAAAATTCTACTCGCACTTTAATAAATTGCCTCCACAAAAAATAACTGTGTATCATTTATTTTATTTCAGAAACGTGAACATCGACTTCACAGCGATCTGTAAAGAGAACGGGTACGTACAGTTATGTAATGATAACAAACATCGCATATACCGGGTATATCAAGACCGCGATCGAAAACGAAGCCAGGTCGTAGTTTTAGTGGTTACAGACACAATGCAATTAAAATTTTTGCAAAACAAGCGACAGTTTTTTTTTGCAATTTTTAAAAAATCATCATGTTTGAGTGGTAAGTACCTAGTTTTTTTGAAAATAGTAATTTAAACCCTTACGTACCATTGCATCTTTAAAAATAAAAAGGTGTACATCATTATTTTTTTACGAAATTTTAGTTGCATTGTGTCTATAATCACTAAAACTACCACCTGGCTTCGTTTTCGGTCGCGGTCTTGATATACCCTGTATAATATATTTTGCTCTGTTTTACGAACTTATTTATCTTTGATGTATTACTATGGACAAAAAGTATTACGAGAACACCAACAAAGCTAAATATTGTCATATAAAGATTTTATATAAATAAATATCGGGAAAAATATCGCGCCTCTCTGTCAAAGTTACCCAGATTGTGTTTACTTATTTGTATTTATTTTTTACTAATTAATATTATTACTATTTACAGGTTTGTCAAAACGAATGAAGCAGTAAGTATATTTTTTTAAATAAATTACTACAATGCACGACAACCATTGACTTAACCGTTGGTTTTTAAACCAGTAAATGCAAGCCGAGCAGCTCCTTCGCTTGGTAAGCTTAGTGTTCTCATTGACAGGAGTAATAAAATATATTGTTAGTAAGAACTGATTGTAGAGTAGGCCCGTGCCCTGCAGTGGGACGTATATTTAAGGGCTGATATAGATATATAGATAGATAGATTAAGAACTGTATAACACTGCACTGCGCTCATATACATTGCACAGAGTAATTTTAATTGAAGAAGCTGTCCATTTTTATAGTTTTCGATAAAAGTTGCCAGTTGCAGAAACAGTCTAGACGCCGCGATTATGAATAAACATTTCAAATCCACGGTTATCATAACAGTCAGTGTGACTTTTAGGGCAAACTGACTTTACCTATAACTTTGACTTTGAAAATGTCAATCCCATACACTAGCAACGTCAAATACGTCTCAAATGCATGAGACTGACATTGTTAAAGTCAAAGTTATGGGTAAAGTTACTTTGTGCAACTGAGCCTTAATATGTTATGGTCAGGAAACAGGTGGAGGCAATGATATTGCTCGCCTTGTTTCTATTGCCAATTGGGAAAACCACCAACTGGACACAATTAGTACAACTTTTGACAATTGTCAGTTTCGTAAATTGGAAACTCATTCTGCATTCGGGTGCAGCAACTGAAAACTGACGTCAATCATCGAAACTCGCTACTATGTGTAGAGTTGCCATGAGTACATCTTCGTTTAGGTTATATTTAAATTCGGAGATCAAAGTTGGTCTGTGTGTACATCGGATAATTTTAAGGCTCTTGCCATATAAACTCTCGAACACATAGAAGATAATATATTTCATTTACACACACAATTATGTCGACCGTCGCGAAATAAATATTAATTCTATTTTATAGTAACTTGCATAACTATTAGACAAACCTTTTTTTTCCAAAACATTTGTTGTTACAATGAGTCTGTTTTTTGCGTTTTTTGTACAAATGAAATAATTCATAAAATAGAATTATACTAATGTGTAAATACTTTTAATTTTTACAGGATCCGATGAAAAAACCATTCTCCAGCGAGATCAAAGAAGGGTAAGTATTATTATTTTGAAGATCATTATTATAGACTGCCTCAGTGGCGTAGTTGTATTACGGTACGGTTACAAAGCTGAGGTCTCGGGTTCGAGTCCCGGGTCGGGCAAAGTGATATTGGATTTTTTCTATTCATTATCCATCCGGAGTCAGGAATTTGTGGCCGATACGTACGTACGAACGTACAAGGCGAAATGTGGGTGTTCTGGTGGCACCTCTGCCTACCCCTTGTGGGATAAAGGCGTGAGTTTATGTATGTACGTATTATAATATATTCATTTATTTTGCCCACGTTGCCCAAATTTTAAGGATCTTGTGTGTATGCGCTTTTATGTGTGTTAAGCGATTTGCCGTCATTGCTTATGTACATACATACGAGTATATGATTTTGGGAGAATGACGATATAATAATTAATCTGTACAGATCATATCCGACTATTTGTCACCTTCACCGTACTAAAATAGATAACAATGTTATAATATATTTCCTCCTGTTTCTGTTGGTTTTCAGGGAGATGTCAAGGGGGTAGATGCTTCAATTTCTAAACAAATCGCTTTGTCCCTATTTCTAGTTCCTATATTTTTCGTCCTTAATGTGGCGACGTATATGAAACGAAATGAAATGAAAATACTTTATTGAATCTTTAAAATGTTATACATTATTTAGATTAAGTCACTTCTTTTTCTCTACCACCCGGTTCACGAGGCTGTTTTCGCCAGATACGAATGGGCAAGAAACTGTAGCGTTGCTATTATCAAAACAAGTTTAAAATACAGTGGTTACGCAGAGGCCGCAGCTTAGTTGAATTCAGAGCACTATAGCATAGCATATGTGTAGCTCCTTAATTTCCTTTCCATTTTCTTCTTCCCTTTTTTTAAATGCTTCCACGATTACCAAAAAATAAACTGCCGAAGCTGGATATCAAAACCATGATCTTCAGATTCGTGGTATCATTTATTCCGTAGTATTATTTATTCATTTTATATGTTTATCTTTCCAGGACTGTAATTGTCCTACTTGAGAAGGTCTGCAACAACGCTGGGTGAGTTGATGGAGTATACAATTATTAATTTTCTTTTATTCTGCCATTCTTTTCTTCTAACGGTGAAGGAAAACATCGTGAGGAAACCTGCATACCGTAGGGATTTTTCAAAAAAATTCTACGGTATGTAAGTCCGCCAACCCGCAGTAGGCCAGCGTGGTGGACTATATGGCCTAACCACTCTCAATCGATTCTCTCGATTGAAGAGTAGGCCCGTGCCCTGCAGTGGGACGTATATGGGCTGATATAGACTGCCATTCTACACTATCGTTTTTATATAGGCACGTCAACATCCATAAGCTAATCGCTACACGTTGGTTTTCAGATACAGTTTGAACCATTTAGACCATAGTTCTTGAAAAATATATTTCTTTCTGGGTTCTAAAATTATTATTAACTTTAATAAATGTGAAAGCTTGTAATTTGCAATCTTCTTTATTTATAGTTGTTATCTTATATTTTGTTACGTGTTTATAAGCTTTCCTTAAAAAAAAGAAAAAAAAAGTGTAAATTTGCTTTTGTACGCCACGGAGTATTAAATAGTTCGATAACAATCATTTTATTCTTGAAATCGTTACTAAAAAACTATTTAAGGAGTTAGAGGTGTATTACCGGTTTTCACGACTAAACTTTAATGACAAACTTAAAATTTACAGATACACATATCCTTCGAAAACTTCTAAACTTATAAAAAAGTTACCAGAATCTGTCCCTGGAAGTAGTACTGCTGGTTCAGGAACTACGGGCGGAGACGCTACACATACTCCTGTACCTGCCACTGGAAATAGTACTGCTGGTTCAGGAACTACGGGCGGAGACGCTACACATACTCCTGTACTTGCCACTGGAAATAGTACTGCTGGTTCAGGATCTACGGGCGAAGACGCTACACATACTTCTGTACCTGCCACTGGAAATAGTACTGCTGGTTCAGGACCTACGGGCGGAGACGCTACACATACTCCTGTACCTGCCACTGAAAATAGTACTGCTGGTTCAGGACCTACGGGCGGAGACGCTACACATACTCCTGTACTTGCCACTGGAAATAGTACTGCTGGTTCAGGATCTACGGGCGAAGACGCTACACATACTTCTGTACCTGCCACTGGAAATAGTACTGCTGGTTCAGGACCTACGGGCGGAGACGCTACACATACTCCTGTACCTGCCACTGAAAATAGTACTGCTGGTTCAGGACCTACGGGCGGAGACGCTACACATACTCCTGTACTTGCCACTGGAAATAGTACTGCTGGTTCAGGATCTACGGGCGAAGACGCTACACATACTTCTGTACCTGCCACTGGAAATAGTACTGCTGGTTCAGGATCTACGGGCGAAGACGCTACACATACATCTGTACCTGCCACTGGAAATAGTACTGCTGGTTCAGGACCTACGGGCGGAGACGCTACACATACTCCTGTACCTGCCACTGGAAATAGTACTGCTGGTTCAGGACCTACGGGCGGAGACGCTACACATACTCCTGTACTTGCCACTGGAAATAGTACTGCTGGTTCAGGATCTACGGGCGGAGACGCTACACATACTTCTGTACCTGCCACTGGAAATAGTACTGCTGGTTCAGGATCTACGGGCGGAGACGCTACACATACTTCTGTACCTGCCACTGGAAATAGTACTGCTGGTTCAGGATCTACGGGCGGAGACGCTACACATACTTCTGTACCTGCCACTGGAAATAGTACTGCTGGTTCAGGATCTACGGGCGGAGACGCTACACATACTTCTGTACCTGCCACTGGAAATAGTACTGCTGGTTCAGGATCTACGGGCGGAGACGCTACACATACTTCTGTACCTGCCACTGGAAATAGTACTGCTGGTTCAGGATCTACGGGCGGAGACGCTACACATACTTCTGTACCTGCCACTGGAAATAGTACTGCTGGTTCAGGATCTACGGGCGGAGACGCTACACATACTTCTGTTCCTGCCACTGGAAATAGTACTGCTGATTCAGGATCTACGGGCGGAGACGCTACACATACTTCTGTTCCTGCCACTGGAAATAGTACTGCTGGTTCAGGATCTACGGGCGGAGACGCTACACATACTTCTGTACCTGCCACTGGAAATAGTACTGCTGGTTCAGGATCTACGGGTGGACACGCTACACATACTTCTGTGCCTGTCACTGGAAGGCAAGTCAAAATTTAGTTAATTGACGATTGAAACCTCCATTTTGGTTTTGATTATACTGAATTTGCGTAGATGTAACTCGTACAAATATAATTATTCTTACTCACAGAAATATTTTGTCGAAGAAAGAGATTAATAGAATATATTAAATACTCGAACCGGCAAACACTGTTTCGATAGCAGCGTCCGGGGCCGAAACCAACTGGCCATTACGCCCTTTAAAATAAATTTATTTATCTTAAATCTGTTTAACGTGTCGATCGATGGACTGGACACAGACTTAGTTTAAATGTATGTGATATGCTTAATTTTAATTCCTTTTTTCTACCTCTCACACGAGGCAATATTACTTAGAATTCAAAGTTAGAGTAAAAAACAATTTAATTTATGATATGTCTTTGCAAGCTTCATGTCTGTCTATAAACTAGCGTAACACTGACCAGAACTGTGTTAATACTGCATGTCATTGCGCTTTGCTCTTCACAAGGCTAGATGCCAATTGTGAAACGGGAGGGTTCGATCCCTGCACAGTTTTGCGCCTCATTATTTATGAAATTAAGAAGTCTCTCATACCTAATATCCAATATACAAGATTTCAAAGATTTTTCGGTGTATTGTTATCAGTAAGTAAATATTGAGTACATTCATGTAATTATTTTACTTTTGTTTACAGCGTCGGCGCAACAGGCAGCATGGTCGGTAATAAGCCAGATGAGTCATCTTCCAATAACGTTGGAATGATCTGGGTGATACTACTGTCATCATTAGGAAGTGGTCTCGTAATAGCGTTCTTAGCTAAAATGATTTACTCCAAATACAAGACTAAATCTTATGGTAAGTCGTTCGTTTAACATTGAATTTATTTGTACTATCTCTTCCTCTCGTTTTTCTTCTTTAACATAAGCCTCCCTTAAGAATTCCTTAAGGACCTGTAAGTGTGCCTGACAAAGTGAATACGATACTTGATGAAATACTACTGAGCTTCTCGAATAAAGTACACATCTCAGAAAATTGTGTTAGGCGGCAGTTCTGCCGGCCGGCTCCAAGTCGAATATACACAGCCGGAAAAACAGAAGCTGTACCCTTGCATGGGTTATGACGTATTTTCCATAAACACCAAACCCGCCGGCCCAGCGACACAGCCCGCTGACACAAGCAGGCGGCCTATAAGAAAATAATCATCTCAGCAACAAGCACCCGCATGTGTTGCCCGTCGACATGTTGCCGGCATATGACTTTTCGGCAGCGCAAGCGCTTTACTCATCATAACGTCAAAAACGTCATAAAAATGTTCCTCGTGTCACGTATATGTCATGTCGAGCCGCCGACGTGTCGCCAACATAGTTTTCCGACATCCAATAAGTTGCCGACATAGACCGGCGGGCATTCGTGTGTATTGTGCTTTACTTCACATTGGTTAACCAGTACCATCTAGTAAATCCGCATTTCACAATCATGGCTCTACTAATGAAAATATATTTTTTTACAGTTTTAAGAGGAGGCCAGAACCAGAACATCGAGATGCAGAATAATGCTTAAGTCTAATTAAAGTCAATTGTTGTTATGTTTAGAAATTATTTTTTGCAATTAGTTTAAGTACACAAAAGGTTGTTCATTGTGAAGTATGCAATATATATTGTAAAGTTTACATTGATTTTTGTTATTTAAGCTAATGAATAAATTATAACAATTAACTGCATTTATATTGTTGTTATAAATGTCTTTGTTTTTAATTTTTATTTGTGTAACTTGCGGTCTAAGTAAGTCGCTCGGGTGTAGGTAGCGTCTGGTTGCTACTTACTTAACACTTATCCTCATACTATGGCCAATTTACTGATTATTTTTTGTAAATTGCAACGAATCTATACATAGTAGGAATAAATATATAACAAAGCTGGGCAAAAAAGTAAGTCCCGTTTTTTTAAATAATTGAATTTTAATAGTTGAACACAGGTTATTAACATTACAGCCAGTTTAAAACTAGTGCTCGTGTGGTTGTCATCCTAACACCTGCATATCTAAGAACATGCGCCAAGCAAACCCGAACCCATCACTTTAAACCGCATCAAAATTGGACGAGTAGTTTTGGAGAAAAATCGCAACATTGGAAGGACGAAGGACCCAGAGTATGTTACGCAGATATTTAGATTTTTTGGCTAGTCAAGTCATTAACAAAATTAATCAACGTGTATAAGTACAATAACATACTTTGTAGTGGTATTTTGAATTTATACTTTTTAGTGTTTTTTTAAGTCGGTTTTTAAAAACGTAGTTTTTTTTTAACTTTTAAGTGTCTGCAATAGATTGTTCTGTAAACTACAGTAGGATTTTTCTAGATTACATCAGATAGACTTTAGAATTTCGTTGCTTTTTATTGTCATATATTAAAAGATGTTCTTTCCGATGAAAAATAAATCACTAAAATCGGTGGAAACCTGCCGATGATATTAAGTATTTACATTATATTAATTTTCTCATCGACCGCCTCACCCCACCCCCTGTTCGTGTTCTTCTGTTTATTCATTTTCAGGATCCATGCTTTAAAAATAAAATACATAATTCGTTTGTGATGCGAGCGATGAAAAGTCTGTAAGATTTTGCTTCTGTTTATAGCTGGCGTGACTTAACTGATGAGCGGGCTGCTCGACCAATCTAGCTAACAACAACGACATTTATACAAAATGAGGAAATATATTCATTAAATATAGTATGATTAATGTTTTTACATTTATTTATTGTAACAATTATTTAAAACTACCGTTAGAAAAAAAAGCCTGTACATATTTAAATATTTACTATTAATACCTTATTGCACAAACTTACTATTAATTATCTAATAAATTTACACTCATATATCTTTTTATTTTGACTCTTTGTTTAGTTATAACTATTACAAACTACTTTTTGTTTATATTTTGCTTTCAAACTTATTGTTTTTTTTTCTCAAGAAATAAAAGGTTTTTTTATTTTCATTTTTTTATTATTGTATGTTTATATACTTTTGTTGCACTCTGAATGTTTACTCATAATTCCGGTCCACCCAAATTATGCCTGGTAGAAATCGTCATTATGGATAAGACTGCCCACTGTACACTGTTAAAGTGTTATATCCTTTTAAGTGTATGTTATCATGGTGAACAACAAAGCATATATTTTAATTATTTAACAGAGATCAGAGATAAATGTCTCGCTTGACCAACAGCTATTTATTGGGTGGAATTTCGTCATTGAATTTCTGGTCTGTAGGTAATTGTGATACTTGGAGAATGTAGTCGTAGTCATTGGATGCTAAAAACAAAATAACAAGCATTATTGAAACACGTCGAGATATTTTTTTCTATTTGTATTTTTAAACTCGCACCGCATCGTGATCCGAATCACAGCCAATCGAAATAATTCTGTAAACACATTTGAAGTCAGGGAATTTGCAAAAATTCAATAGTAAATTATGAGGATCTATCAAATTATTCCTAAGCAAACGATGCCGAAAAATGTCTGCAAAACGAATAGTTCGGGGACCCCTAACCGTCCATAAGGTTAAATTAAAATATCAATGTGTTTGTAATCATTTTGTAGCGCCACTGAAAAAATAAACTCTTACCTTTATTGGACGATTCGTCTTTTATAACCGTCTGATTGATAAGGAAATATCCTCCCATGTCCACATACCCACGCTGACCGTTACAATCTGATGTGTTGTCTGTAAAGAGAATAATATTTATACCAAGGCAAGTAAGCGTTAGTAACAGACAGGCTATCCTAGTTGGTCCCAATAAAAAAACAACAGTAATTTTATCCGTGGTGGTTTACAGCTGGCTTCTTCGGCTGCTAAATTCTTTTTCCTAGGTTAATGTCTCTAGTTCGTGGTTACGTCTCCAGCTTTGCTATGGAGGGAAGGGAACAACAATATAAATAAATACACCTAACAGTCACATACATAGTCCTGACCCCACACTAAGATCGAGTCTTGTGTCGTGGGTATCAGGAACTACGAGAGTCTTTTCGGTCTCACAAACAACTAGACCCGAAACAAATACTTGTGGTTCTCACAAACATTTGTCTCGGTGCGGGGATCGTACCCGCGGTCTCTTGTTTCACAGGCGGCGTCTAAACAACTGCGCCACGGAGGCTATTAAATATTTTCAACAACAATTTTTTTTTCGTAACGTTATCTGTGCATCAATTTGCCGGTCCACGGGTTTTCCTTTTCCGTCGTAGCCTGATGAATAGGTTAATTGGAATGGCATAACTGTGTTGAATGGCACGACGTTATATTATATACTTAATAATTTACAACATAATAATAAACATCAGATGCGATATAATACTGATGGTAGATCTTTCATATGTGAGAGGCCGCCTGGGTAGGTACCATTGCAGTGTGTATTTCCCCCGCCAAACAGTAGTGTAAATGCACCGTTTTGTTCCGGTTTGAAGGACACTTTTAGCCAGAGTAACTACTGGACATAATGAGACTTAACGTCGTATGTTGTCGTATGTCGTATGTAGGATGGCGAGCGCAGTGGAATGCCAAGCATTGCTTCGTTATTGGTGTTGTTTGGTTTTACTACTGTCCATGAGCGGTCGTATCGCTTATCATCAGAATTACATGCTCATCTCGTCATTAATTGCAATAAAAAGAGGACTTTGTGACAAAGAACGTCCGTTGTAGTCATTAATTGCAATAAAAAGAGGACTTTGTGGTGGTAGTGTAAAGACAAGGAACGTCCGTTGTAATATTTCGAGTGCTACAAAATTATAATGATGTCATAGCTTACGTTTGTTGGTGCGGTCATTTCCTCCCAAACATTTATATTTACCAAATAGGTATACGATTATTAGAACAATGAGTAGTAGAACGATATTCGCGCCCACTGAGGTATACAGGAGTGTAAAATTTGATGAACTGAAATAGAAAAGAATTCATTAATATTTTAGTTTTATGATATTCTGAAATAACAAAGCTACCGTTATGGAACCTGGAAAAATAAAAACTGATACTATATTTCGAATTTGTTAGGACCATATTGTAGTTAATTATTTCAGTACTGGTTAGTACCATTTTCGTGCAGAAAACCGACGTAACACGATGGCTTTACCGTTGTGTTTGGTGACTGAGATTGCCGGAGGCTCGATCAACTTTTCCTTCTTTTTTCGTTTTGGTAAAGCATTAACTACCCATGCAATTATTGGATGAGCTGTTTACTTCTTTGATGCAATACAAAATTCTATGGTCTTTACTTGATAGTACAGTATAGCTTCTCATAAATCCATCCAATGGTTGTCTGGTAGAGATTGCCTTAGTGCGATAAGACCGGCATTTGTACTTTGTTATTTTGTTGTCTCTATACCTATTGTTATATTCATTGTGTACAATAAAGAATAAAAATAAATAAATAAATATACAGTATACAGTAGTGAAAAAAGCATGAATAGCTACGTAAGAGGCGACGTCGAAAGGGCGCTGCACAATTGTTCTCGCGTTCTTGTAGTAATCAATTTAGTACGTATAACAGGGTATTTGACTCCATTTTTTTATTGTATATAGCAAAAGGTATCCATACTCAAAATATAGCAAACAAAGAATTTTGTAAATCTATTCAGATTTAAACAAGTTAGAAATATTTTAAATCTTGTAGTGGGAGTAAAAGAAAAGGGGTGCAAAACAAAACTAGTGACGACACTAGTCTCAATGTGCATTACAGTGTGCGCGTGTGAAAGAGACAGTATAATGTCCCCAGTACACTCCCACTCTTTTTTTTTAAATAGTAATGTTTGCCTCATGTTACAAGCTACTTTAATACTGTTTTGACAGAAATGTTTTATTTTAATGTTATTTGTGTTTGGACGCACAATAATACAAAAAATCGATAATAGTCAAATACCCTATTATTATTGTTATTGTCACTCACTTGCTGCTAAGCACGTGACTTTTTTACAGACTAGAGCTCAGAGAGCTGTGGTACACCAAGCTGGCTTAGTGCGGGTGAACTTCACATACCATAGGAAATATTATTCAAATCTCTATGGTACGCAGGTGACCTCATGATGCTTTCCTTCATCGTTAATATGTGTGGTATTTGTCAATTTAACGCTGCAGTCAGTGGTGTGATCAGGGGTTCGAACCTGTGCAGCTACCACGCATTTTACATAATAATTATTTGATAAACCACGTTCGATTTACGAACACGGCGCGACCACTTCTAATAAGGAAAACATATGTACTTATTATTGTTATTTCATCAATAAAAATATATCTGAACAGTGCAATGACGTAATTAAAGTTTATAACTTGTATGATGAATACGCTAATATATTTAAGTGAAACTGTACTATGCAATCTTTGTTGGAGATTCCAATACAGTTTAATATCAAAATATTTTATTTTTTTATTTTATGGCAACTTTCCTGTATAAACTAGTAAATCTAACATCGGTATTAATCGTATATTGCATAGAATTAATTTGACTATGTACTTAAGTTTCGTCTGTACACTTACCACTTATTTGTTTTTGCTACACTGTTATTGTTACGCGTTGCTTGCATATTATCTTCAATGGTAAAGTTGTAAATCTTCAAAGAGCGTTTAAGTGTATGTGTTTTCTGCATGTGTGTAATTTTAGTTTGTTTAATTTTAAATATAGCCCGATCACTGTTAGAATGACTAGAACCAATTTTACTGCATTTGTTACCGCAATAATACAGACAGTCACAGCGTCGGTTTTCGGCTGTCAAAGGTATCGTGTAAGATTTCCAGGAGTTTATAAAAGCGACGCACTCGCCGCAGCAGTCCCGACATGACGGTACACATTGCGGACTCGCTTCCTCTCTCAATTCGTATCCATTCAAACAGTTACACTTATTCACATCTACGCAGGTGCCATTACCACATTCGGGGTTGCACTTCGGGATACCTCCACCCTGTTGTTTTGTTTTGCCTTTTTGCCGCACATTATAGGTACGGCACGTCTCACTGTAAATAAAACAAAACAATATGAGAGATTATCCCGCCTGCAATTTGCGATTCCTGTATTTCATGGTCCCGCACAGAATCGATATCGTGTATTGAAGCTCGACAAGGCTTAGGAAATCTAAGTTGTCTGTAAGCCTCAACGAAATTATTAATAAAATACAGGGTATATCAAGACCGCCACCGAAAACGTAGTTTGGTGGTAGTATTGGCGACTTTAGACACAATGCAACTAAAAAATTTGTAAAAAAAACGTAAACATTTTTTTTTTTATTTTTTAACCGTCGTCGTATTTGGGTAGTATATACATAGTTTTCTTAAAATAATGATGGACATCTTTTTATTTATAACGACGTAATGAAACGTAAGGGTTTAAATTACTAGTTTCGCAAAAACTAGGTATTTACCAACCAAACACATTTTTTAAAAATTGCAAAAAAATATCATTCGCTTTTTTTTTTGCGAATTTTTTGTTTGCTTTGTGTCTGTAACCACTGTCCTAGCTTCGTTTTCGGTCGCAGTCTTGATGTACCCGGTATAAAATTGTGTATTTTAATAGCTGCAAGTTCACCATTTGCTTTATGGCAACGTGGGTACAGGTATATATTTACGGTAAAGAAATTTTAATAAAAGAATAAGCCATCGAATTGTTCTTTTTTTACCTCACTTTAAACACGGAATTGGTAAAAAGTAGTAATGAAATGAAGTTTCCTTATGCTTTCCCCCCTCTCGGCTCATACCCTTCGGTGCCTGTCGATGTGACTCAAGCCAGGGCGCAACCATGTATTCTTACGCACTTGTCGATGTAGGTTGATTTATGTTTAAATGTATTTTAGGATATTTGAACTTTCGTAAACTTAGAAATTCTATTCATCTATATTAGCCTACGTCGACTTTCTGTCAGATATAGGCCTCCTCATTTACACAGTACATTTTCTGTTCTGGGTCAAAGAATCCACTGTCTTTCTGTAACTTAACGATGTCATGCGACAATGTGGCATGTGGTCTGATCCTTCGACTTCTCTTGGCCACCACTTACTTAATCATTTTCTTAGTCCGCCTGGCATCTAAACGTAGGCGTTTAGACGCCAAAATGTTACACTCAGAATTAATTACTTTACATACATACATACAAAATCATCACGCCTGTATCCCATAGGGGTAGGCAGAGACTATGGATCGCCACTTTGCTCGATCCTGACATACAACTTTCGATTCATTCACTTTCATTATTCTCTTCATGCATTCTCGTCGGTTCAATTACTTTAATAGAGCGTATTTCCATCTTAAAGGCTGGTGCTGCAGGTGTTCATTGGCGGCGGTACACTTACCACCAGGTCAATTGTATGCTCGTTCGCCCCCTATATTATAAATATTAGGTGTCACATCAAAATCGAATAATCTATAGTTACATCCAAACTAAGTAATAACCACCCTGTAATCATATATCCTAAGGAAATATCCCTATATAACAATAGCCGGTGGTCATACCTTTCATTATAATTTAACAATTTTTGATGTACGAATTTCTGACTTGTGATCCTTTATTTATTTATTTATTTAAACTTTTTATACATGTTGTATAAAGGCGGACTTAATGCCTTGGTCATTCTCTACCAGTCAACCTTTGGGTGATGCAGAGATTATACAAAGTAGGTGTTATTACTTAATGTAATAAAGTGCAAATAAACATACATACACATAATATGTATATACATATCTAACTACATACCCATACAATATATAAATATAATACATACATATAATATACAATATAGGTGTATATATATGTGTATATATACATATATAAATATTATACTTATAAATATAATGGTAAAACTTAATTTGACGATTTTGCAATTTGTTTAAGGAGAAGCTCGCAGACCTTCACTTTATGTCGTTTAAATTAGTGTTTTCATGTCTACAAGTCTGTGCGCTTATAAACCAGTTATGTTATTAATCCATTTAATAGATACACTTATAATAATTATAAAATTATTATATTCTTATAAAAATAATTATTAATAAACTCACCTCATTTCGAAGTAAATGATCACTATCAATAAAACTGTTAATTTGTTCCGATACATGATACACACGTAGTTACCGTGAAACATATAATTTATTTGTGTGGTGCAATTTCCCCATGATTCACATGGCCCTGTTAATAAAGGTAAATTTTCCGCAAATATTATATTATTTCGGTTGGCAATTTCACGGTTGATATTGTATCCGGAACCTCTCCCTTTCTCTATAGCCAAATATTGTAAAAATTCGGAAAATTCCACTCATGTCGATATTAGCGGCAACTTTAAGGAGACAATGGGAGTCGCTGGGTAAACAGTACAGGCGACGCGTGCTTATCGATGGCGCCTCTGAGGTGGGCAAAAGTGTGCGTGGCCTCTTATCTGTCGCGAACACCCATAAGGCTTCCACACATAACCGTATTCTAGGAACATCTTTTATTTGTCGACAGCCTCCATGGTACATGTATTTGCTTCGGGTCTGGGTGTTTGAGGAACCAAAAAGTCTCTCGTATTTACTGATAGCCACGACACAAGACTCGATCTTAGTGTGGGGTCAGGACTATGTAAATAAGTGACTGTTGGGTGTATTAATTTATTTTTAATCGAATAATTTATTTATTATAATCGAATTATTTCTAAACGACAGTTCTAAAAACATTATATAGGCACCCAAACCCGACCTAGCATAACTTCTTGGGAAAGCATACAAAAATTAAAAAAAAAACAAAAATATAATTTATGTAGATGAAATAGTAACTGCAAAGATTCTTTATTTTCGCGATTATGTGAACTCCATTAAAAAAGGAAAATAGCAGTGCGAGTAAAAATAAAATAATGAGAATATATTCATAGATAAAATTTTAAATGTGTACATACTGAAAATAAAAAAAGGACTAGTATCCCTGACTATGCAAACATTTTGGCTTCGATGAAACATGTGAGTCGCGAAACTTTATTGTAGGTCTATAGGGCAGGACGTAAATAATATTGGAATCATCATGAATGGGTAGGCTCGTCGGGCGTGGCTACTATCACGCAGGAGACATAAAGTGACAGCTTGGCTGTCGCGTTTCATTCAGTGAGTGAGATTGCCGGACGCCCAACACCCGTTTCCTCATCACTTACCATCAGGTGGCTTGTTTGCTCGTTTGCCGGACATATGCAATAAAAAAAACTTTTAATGAAAGTGGTCCTTTCTCCCTTTTTCAATAATAATTCACTATCGTCCTAGTTCATTATCATTTTGATTGTTAAGATGCAAGTTTTTTGTAGAAGCTGAAGGTGGACCCTAAGGACTCTTGTTTCCATACTGTTGAAAAGTTATTTAACTACATAAACTTTAAATCCGCTCGCTGCATGCTCTCAAAAGGTAGCATATAGGATTTAAATAATCCACTCCATATCATCATTATCAGCCTGTTTCAGTCCACTGCTAGACATAGGCCTCTCCCAAGGTACGGCACAGAGCCCGGTCTGCTGCTTTATGCATCCAGTCGCTGCCGGCCCTCTTGTGCAAATCTTCCCGCCATCTGGTCAGTAGGCTAATTCACGTAGTTTATTGACGCGCCGATCAAGTTTCGATGCAGTTTCGATTAGGTTTACGTCTTAATTGTACGTACGTCAAAATGGTATTCTTGTAATTATTTAGCTGCGCGTAAGATATGCATAAACTGCGCATGTGCTGCACGTTGGTCGGACTAAACTGTCATTGGAGACGTCAAATGAATAGGTAAATACCAATCAAGTTGCGATCTGAATCACGCATGTATAAAACGCGCAGCCGTAGAATACGCTAAAGCGATCGCGTGACGCGAACTTGACGCGAGCGTATCTGACAGCGGTTGTCTAAATTACGAGAATACAAAAAGGGCTGTTTTGATCGAAACTTAACTGCAACTGCACTGCAACTGAACTTATTTAATGACGTGAATTGGCCTACTGATTGATACAATACAATAATTGAGCAGTTATTTATATGTTAATTAATGTATTAAATCTATTAGTAACATTTGTAGAATTGCGTAAAGTCTTAAATCAATCACTTAACAATGTATAATATGCGTTTGTCTCTTAGACATAATGTAATGCTAATAAATATATATGCAAATATTTAAGACATTTAAATTCGTAGTAATGAAAGCCATTTGCAAAACGTAGACATCCAATTCCTTTAAAGTTTAAACTTAGTAATGTGTTTCTAGTAAATCGTCATAGACCGATATGGATTACAAATATGTATATACACAATTATGAAAAATTATGTTGTCAAGGGTGTGGGTCGTTTTCAAGTGGTCGCTTGAAAATTCTCGGGGAGGCCTATGTTCGACAGACAATTGCTTGTAGCTGAAGATGTCATTTATGTATAAAATACGTGTTCCTCGCTTCATGTTTGCTTGCTTGTCGAGTGACGTCACAGCCTGAACTGACTTCTAGGCGGAATCTGTTGAATATTTCTCTTGTTGATGGGCAAGGGCACCTGCACGTAGTCATACTGCAATGGCTCGTCAGGAATACTCCCTGCAAACAAAATTATAGATAAACAACCCTTCAGGTGTCCATGTCTTGACAGATGACATTTGACAATGGAGAACAACTGGAGAACAATGCGCAAAGTCATCAAATTTTTGACAGCGAGCCTGAAATGAGCTATTGGACACCTGAAGTATTGTGCCTGTAGAAGAACCCGAAAGAATTGACGTCGAGCTAGTAGCTGGTCGTATAATTAATATTCAGCCACATTCTATTTATGAAGTTGAAGCTTTGAGTTACAGCTTTGCTGCTGCTCGTTAATGCTGGGGTACCCAAGAGTCGGTTTCACGGAAGTGGTGATACTGTCTTCCAGAAAGCTGGAGTGACGTCACAGCTTTACTGTCGAGGTTCGTTCGGCTTGAGATTATCGCAGTCTGAACAATGGATCAAAAACGATTGTTGAAGAGTGGAGAATTTAATACTAACTCACTCATGTGTGTCCCATTTCGGGCTCAGCATGCATTATTATACCGAGAGACAACCATCTCTTTATATACTTTATTTAAATGACATTTCACTTATTATCACTTTTTCAATGTATAATAAAGCCTCACCATTGTCCGATTCTTCTCGAATTAAAGGGGGACGGTTTTTTATGTGGTCTGAAACTCTCACTTCCCTTACATCTTCGTAGTGACGATTATTGCTTTCTGTAGTATTTTCTGTAAAATAAATAACATTTAAAACAAGAGTTATATTCAATCTATGATCATAATGTTAGTTGATGAAGTTACAGAAATATTCTGTTTTAGTTCGAATGTAAGTCATTTATATTTATTAACTTCTTATTTGCTACTATTTGGAATTTACACACATACATACATAAATAAACACACTCTTCCATCCCAGAAGGGGTAGGCAGAGGCGCCACCAGGACACCCACATTCCGCCTTATACAGGGTATATCAAGACCGCGACCGAAAACGAAGCCGGGTGGTAGTATTAGTGACTTCAGACACAATGCAATGAAAAATGAATAGAAAAACCCAATATCACTTTGCCCGACCCGGGATTCGAACCCGAGACCTCAGCTTTGTAGTCGTACCGTAGTACAACTACGCCACCGGGGCATTGTTAATGTGTTGCCACAAAATAGTAATCATAGCTTACTTTTGTTGGCGACGTCACTTCTCTTGGAACATATTCCAGGTTTCCTTTTTGTTATTACTATAATAATCACAAACAAAATGATGTTCATGATCACTGACGCCCAGAGACAGCCCGATAGTAAACTGAAATAAAAAAAAGATGTTTCTTCAATATTTCGACTCATAAATACTCGCACATTGAGACTTTCAAGAATTCCCAGCTTACAAAAATCTGTTCTTGGTAAGCAGTAAGCAACAGGCACTCCAACAATCAAATTCATGGCTTCATCACACAGGGTTTAGTATCAATTGCAATCCGTGTTATTTATTATATTATGTCTGTACATTATTTTTTTACTATCAATACGGAATACATGCCTATTTCCATTTCAATGACAGTTTTTATCGCCATGGCTATTGGTTTGACTATGGAAATGTCACGACAATCGGTGTGTTTATTAGAGCTATAACCTGTCGAAAATATCTGTGAACCTAGCTGGAATGCGGTTCACATTTAATTTTTTTGTGTACCCCTATCTACTTTGTTATTTGACATTAAAAACGTTTTGAGATGGATGCGAATTCTATTCTTTATTCTTATTTCTATATTAATTCAAATTGCTTAACCTATATTTTGAATTTGCTGAACTTATGTTCCAATGACGTCAATTATTCAGGCCCACAGATATTTCCGGCGGGTAATACCTACATTTCTGATCTGTAGGCAAACGACAAATAACAGTAACTAAAATACGAAAAAAATAAGTTTTAAGTCTATTTTGTTCTCGTGTGTCCATTGCATTGAATATAATAAAATCATTAAAATTGCGGGTTGATATTTGATTCCAATTCATGTTTTCGTGTCTTATAGGCTTTTTACCTTTCTCGTGTCGCAGATAGAGATTCGTTGGTGCAGAGGTTGGACACATAGCAGGTTACGTTTCCACATGCAGTTTCGTTGCTTGGCAGTGTGAAGTTTTTTGTATACATGTTGTGACTGCAGTTATACAAACAAGTCGTGTTGGTGGCGGAGTCTGTAGTTTTATTTTTAAGTTCAGTGTCTTCCTTCACTGTGTCCGTGTCTTCCGTTACTGTGGGCGTGTCTTCCGTTACTGTGGGCGTGTCTTCCTTTACTGTGGGCGTGTCTTCCTTTACTGTGGGCGGTATTGTCTGACACGCATAATGTTTCCGCTCTTCTAAATACTTTTCCGCAGGGAAGCATTTATTATTAGTCCAGCAGGCTTTTGTAGTGCAATTGCCCGCACAGATCCGTACGCAATTGGTACTGAAAAGGCAATACATTATTGGATTACCATTTTTGAAGGATAGGTACTCTGCTAGGGCACGGGCCTACTCGGCCATATAGTTTGCCCCGTGGCCTAGTGCGGGTTAGCGGACTTTACATTCCGTAGAAATTCTTTAAAATCCCTACGGTATGCAGGTTTCCTCACGATGTTTTCCGTCACCGACACGACGCACGACAATGCACCTGATTAAAAATTCTGGTAGAAGAGATTGAGTATCCACCGAGGTAAAATGGTTGTTCTCGCCAGTCGACTTAATTAAGTCGGCTTGATTTCAACCGGATGAACCACACGACCAATTTGTAAGCTGGTGGCTATTTGCATATGAATATTCTAGCACCATCAAACTTTATTTTATTTATTTAATTTTATTTTATATCGTGACATGCAAGACACAGCTATATTATACTTAAAATAAACTCTAGAATAAAAGACTGATAGCCAATAACAAGACTTTACTTATAGTAGTATTTAAGCAGGAGTTGAGCAAACAAGTACTGTAGCTAATAAGACAGACAATTATTATGATAAAATATTAAAAGGAATAGAAAAAACTAAAAGATAAAAAAAAAAATTACAGCAAAAAAATCCACTCATAATACATTCTGCCTAAAGAAGTTAAGGCTTGAGCACCTTATTGCCGAGGACACACTCGTTGTGAATGGATCTAGATTATATTGC
Source organism: Deilephila elpenor (assembly GCA_949752805.1). Classification (NCBI taxonomy): domain Eukaryota; kingdom Metazoa; phylum Arthropoda; class Insecta; order Lepidoptera; family Sphingidae; genus Deilephila; species Deilephila elpenor. The sequence goes on from OX457102.1 coordinate 1,491,785, forward strand.
TCACATATATTATTGAAGCTTGCACTTACGCGCACAATATAACTGTTTCGTCTATAATTTGATGACGCTTTGGCTTTAACTGTAAAGTTAGTTCTTCTTCAGCCACAGGAAGACTAATGCTGGACATAGGTGTCTCCAAGGATTTTCACCTGCATACTACTTCATCTTATCTTTGTTCCGTTGTTCGTCCACCTCGTGGGTGGCTGTCTGTCGCTACGCTTGAGCGACCAATTACAGTGTAAAAACGTTGAAAATTACCTGGTTGGTTCTATGCTTGGATTTACAATGCAGTAACCACCACAGCACGATGAAATAAGTGTTATCACAGGCTCCTAAAAGGAAGCATAAATAAACGAGTAGTACTAAAATATATACTAATCACAAAGATATTTAAGTAAAATAGCGATTTTGGGTGATATTAAATACCTTATTTATTGCATGTCCGGTTCATAAGTAGATAATCATAAAAAAACAAAGGATAAAAGAAAATACTCGTGTTTGACACGGTGTGTGTATTGAGTTGAAGTTCTTTTGTTACTTTTGTTATACTAACAGACTGTATCATGATTTACGGCTAAGAAATGATTAAAAATCTATTAAAAAAAGATAATTGATATTTAGTTAACTCACCTTTGTGGTTACATTTCTTATACTATGCAGGCCGAAATAACAAGTCGGATACTCACAATGGGATGCAATGAAACTACTTTCGAAGATTCTGTAACAAAAGTAAACAATAAATAAGTACATCTAACAGTCATATGCATAGTCCTATCCCCACATTAAGATATAAGTCTACATTAGAAGTTACGGGAGAATTTCGGGCTTAATACCTGAAACAAAATATATTTGGAGGTGGAATTATCGGGATCACTTATTATACGTCTCGGTGAGGAGATCGAACCCGTGGCCTCTCGTTTCACAGGGCTCTCAACCAGCTCCACCACGGAGGCTGTGCAGACAAGGTGGTAGAGTTATAACACTATTAAATCAAATCGCATGCAGGGTCTCGAGTCAGCAGTGCGTACTATATTCATTTGATAGCAACGTTGTACTCTCGATTGTAGAGAAGGCCCTTGCCCTGCACTAGGATGTATATTTGGGCCGATACAGGCTAATGGGATTGTTCGCAATACTCAATATTTTTTTTAAGATTAGCTGTACTGTACAGAGATATAATCCCACCCACCCATTACTGCAACTCCTGTCAGTTAGGATCAACAGAGCCATGAAAAGAATTTACACTAGGCTCCGAAAGTTCTGGTTTTGCGCGGGGTGGTTACGCGGACGTAAATCGGGGCGCTCTTCGTCCTGGGATGTCCGGTGCCGCCCACAATGCGTGATATTTATCGAGGGGTTTTTAGTCACTATGCTGGCGTAGGCATTGTTAGGCACCCAGCTCAGTCACAACATCCGCATTGTTCCGAGCTGGAAGGCCAGTGACACTCACATACCCCTTTCGGCCTCCCCCGGGGTACCAAAAGGAGACCTTAATAGTTTTTTCTCTAGAAAAAACAAAAAGCTCCGTGAGTCAAGAAAAACTATTGTATGTTGATGTGTTTCAATTCCTGCACATTTTCCAATTAGCTCATAACGCAATTGTAATAAACAAGGAAAATATAATCAGGAGGTTTACATACATACGTAATAGTTATTTAAAAGATCGTATAATATTCTCTTCATAACAAAGAAATAAAATAGAGTAACTATCTGCTATGCCATAACCATTTATGTAACATTTCTATGATAAATATGTAGGTATTTAAAAGGTAAGGAAACTTGCTTACGTCACTACCTTTCAGATACAGAATTGTATTTATAATATGTATAGATTGTAGTTAATTTAAGTGCCGATTTCAAGCGCCCTTTCTATATCTCGAGAAATAAAATTGAAGTTTGCTTCAACCACAAACTAAAGACAACTTTGACATTAATATCACTGATTCCGTGGACACTCAGACCTCACTGCAGTTTAAGCTACAAAATGGGGAAAATCATTTAGGAACATTTTTGCGATCCGTATGTCCAATTCGTAAATAGAAGTCTTAGACCTTAATTTATTTGTAGAGCTCGGACAGTAGGCATATTTGTGCCAATTTCACCCATTCTTCAGCAGTTTTCCCCTTCAACCATGAAAAATCTGTTCCAAGCATGACTGTTGGGTAAATACAGGGTATATCAAGACTGCGGCCAAAAACGAAGCCAGGTGATAATATCAGCGACTTCAGACACAATACAATTAAAAATTTCGCAAAAAAAAAGTCGTCAATTTGTTTTGTAATTTTTTACCTATCGTCGTATTTGGGTGATAAATACATAGTTTTTCTTAAATAATGATATACACCTTTTTAGTTTTAAAAACGCAATGGTACGTAAGGGCTTAAATTCCTTTTTTCCCAAAAACTAGGTATTTAGCACTCAAATACGATGATCTTTAAAACATTGCAAAAAAAGATGTCGGTTTTTTGGCGAAATCTTTAGTTGCTTTGTGTTTGTAACCACTAAAACTACCACCTGGCTTCGTTTTCGGTTGCGGTTCTCATATACCCGGTACATTCGTGTATGTCTATATGTACATTCAAACATAATACACAGAATAGAACATAAACAGAATAACCGACAATGGTTTAGAAAATTAATGAAAATTTACAATAAATTTCATTAAACTATAAGGAAATAAATTGTTTTTATTTTAAACGGTATTTATTTTTGATATATTTTATTACACAGCTTAATCGACGGTTAACATTGAGGAACATCATTGCAAATAAAAAATACAATTCCAGGAACTTTCAACTTTTATGGTTTCATAATTTGAAATATATTAAAACATTACGGTATTGTAATAAACATACTACACTTAAAAACACAAAGTAAATAGTAGCAACAGATGGAAAAAACAAAAAAATATCTCACGTGATAGTCCTGGTACAAACTTGACTCCTCACTTGAAGGCACAAAATGGAAATCAGGCACACTGCAAATACCTTCTGATACATGGTTTGGCCCGAGTGTAAATAGTTCTAAATAAATTTGTTGCCAACATTGTCCTGCTTGCAGACCGACAAACGTCATGGAACCGCGATAGTCCTACATTTATAAAGGGGCAAACTAGTGGCTTATTCACATCTACGCAGTGTTTTCCTCAGAGAGAACAAGAACGAGAATGAATAGTAACAGCCAATAAACAGAACTAATTTATATGAGACTAACAATTGTAATGGCCGCCACACACGTAACATACTTACATACTCACTGGTGGTAGGTCTCTCATATGTGAGAGGCCATCTGGGTAGGTACCACCGCAATGTCTATTTCTCCCGTGAAACAACACTGCGTAAATGCACTGTTGTGTTTCGGATTGAAGGACATTGTAGCCAGAGTAACTACTGGACATATTGAGACTTAACATCTTATGTCTCAGGATTGCGAGCGCAGTGGAATGTTGCTACTGTTTATGAGCGGTCGTATCGCTTACTATCAGGCGAACGGCTTGCTCGTCTCGACATTCATTGCAATAAAAAAAAAAAAATACTTACATAACTTACATACGTACATACATAAACTCACGCCTTTTTTCCATAACGGGTAGGTGAAGGTACTACCTTCACACCCACGTTTCGCCTTGTGTGCTCCGTCCCACGATGTGATAGAGAGCCAACCTATCGCCAGATCGGGCACAAATTCCTGACTCCGGGTCTGTGCTCCAGGCTAATAACGAATAGAAAAATCCAATATATTGCCTGACCCGGGAATCGAACTTGAAATCTCAGCGTAGTAATCGTATCGAAGTACAACTATGCCAGTAGTAGGTATAACATGTAATGGTAAACAAAGTATCCTGTTATTACATATTTAATATAAAACGAATGGAGTACATAATTCAGCTTATCATTTATTTATTTCTTTGTTTTTCCTTTGTAAATAGCTCTCGTGATGATGGAAATATGTATTAGTACATATTTCATAGATAACCGACTGGGAAACGAGATGCGAGATCGATCTGCACACCACAAATGCTTCTCTCTCTCACTCTCTTCAGCCACTACTATATAGGCCTCCAAGGATATCCACGTTGACCTGTTGGAAGGGCCCTGCATCCAGCTACTTCCTGCGACCTAAACCAGGTCATCCGTCCACCTTGCAGGCGGCCGTCTGACACTGCGCTTGCCTGTACGACAATGTTTGCTTGGCCGTAATATGTATGTTCCCGGTCTATCTGTCTGAAACTAACTTTCTCGTCTCGAAGATACGATTAAAGGTATAAAAGAGTTGCATCGTGTAAACATTTGTCAGAACACGATAATCGATAATACGATAATTAACTCTCCCTGTGTAAATAGCGTTTAACTTCTTAAACTTCTTAAGAGACTTCTCTCTTAGTTCCTGAAACTTTGACACATATTTTTCTAAGGGTTCAAGACTATTGCGACAGTTGGTATTGTTTATTTATTATGGGAAAATATTCTCAGACGTCGTGCGGTTTTTTGTTCATATCAAAACACTGGAACATGGTAAATACGTTTTATTGAGGTCATACCATTTACCAACTATCCTTTATTGTGTGGAAATATTGAACTCATTGTATGTGTTGTGTTGTATTTCTTTATTTGGTTGCCGTTTTACGTCCCCAGCATATCGCTCCTTGAATACAAAAGGGCCACAATTCAAAAAAAAATGAAAATCGTTTTATTGCAAAAATGACACCTAAACCGACTATATTTTATAGTGAAAAAAAAACTCCCATCATTTTTGCTTATATTATGGCTGCTCTGACTTATCGCCATTTTTGCATTAGCTCACTTTGACAGGTAATTTCAGTGCAAAACCGCCATTTTGTTAGTTGCGCCCGGAGATTCAACGCAAACGCACGTCGTTTGCGTGAAAAAGTGCCACAATCCAAAATACGTCTGCGTTGGATTCAAAATTTCAGGTAAGTGAGATTATAATTTACAATACAAAAGTGCCATATTTTGGAAAACGTCCGTTTTGCATTCTAAGATTAGTATTTGTAACCATAATATATAAAACAAAAGTGCCATATTTTGGAAAACGTCCGTTTTGCATTCTAAGATTAGTATTTGTAACCATAATATATAATACAAAACTGCCATATTTTGGAAAACGTCCGTTTTGCATTCTAACATTAGTATTTGTTATTATATTTTGTAATACAAAATTGCCATATTTGAAATGCGTCCTTTTTTGTAATCCAATATTAGTTAAGTATGATTAGATTTTATAATAAAACAGTAGCATATTTTGAAATACGTCCCTTTTGCATTAAATTATAGTGGAATAAATAATTATTTTTAGCGTGCTAGAATGGGAAGGCCAGAAATATGGCCGTTTTGCATGATAATAATTTTAGTTTTTCGTTACAATTTTAAAAATAAATATTACCATTTTAATGTTAAGTTTGTTCTATTCTTATTACTTCAGTGATTTTTAACTTAAAAATCATACAAATGTATTTATTTGATTGTAAATTAATAATATAAACTAAATTGAAGCCCTGTCAGCTTTCGTCACTAATGAAAGTTTTTTAAATAATATCAGTGAGTGTTTATAGGGACCTATAATAATATGGGTAGATATTCGTAAATGTTGAAAAATATGTGATTAAGATGCATTGCCCCATATTTTCTGTGAATTTGAATGTTAAATATGAGGTGGTAGGTTAAATTTGATAAATACAATTAAGGTGTTATTCCTGGCAAATTAGTATTGAAAATGTCATATTAAGGATTGTTTTGTATTTAATTGTGTGTATGTTTTAGTGTATGTATGTATTGTGTGTATGTACTAAGGACTGTATAATATATGTATAGAATTGTGGGTATTTTATGTTTTTTAGTTATAAAAAGTTAAAGATGTTTTTTTTTTTACAGATTGACAAAATGAATAGAGCACGAAAAGTTTTGAATATGGCAACCTCCGTTCAAGAACCGGAAAAAGTTCAAGCATTACCTGGTCATAATAATAATGTGCAAAATAAAACTTTCTTTAATACTCCAGCTGCACTCAGTCTTTACCAAAGCTTTTACGAAAATTTGTAATTTTAATAATAGATAGGTATCTAACTATTCTAAATATTATCACAATTAGGTAATTGTGATAATATTTAGAATAGTTAATTTTAAAATTTCCTTTTGATAATAAAGACATATCAATTTCATACAAACATTTACATAACAATAACAAATAACGATTATAAATTGTAACTTAAAATAGTTTACGTAAAAAGTGCCTTAAATTGTTTATAACTGTGATTTTGTAAGACTACTTAGATTGTTATTGTGCAATAGTATTATTACATATAAGCTATAATATTTTGCTACTGCATTATGTGCCTTTAGAACTGATCTCGTTTTTTTTTTGTTTAAATTATTAATGTTAAAGAGAGACAAATTAATTATAATAGGTGGTAGGTCTCTCATATTATGTGAGAGGCTGCCTGGGTAGGTACCACCGCAATGTCTATTTCGCCCGCCAAACAGCAGTTTAAATGCGCTGTTGTGTTCCGGTTTGAAGGACATTGTAGCCAGAGTACCTACTGGACAGTGGACATATTGAGACTTAACATCTTATGTCTCAGGATGGCGAGCGCAGTGGAATTCCAATCAATGCCTTGTAATTCATGGTGTTGTTTGGTTTTGCTACTGTCCATGAGCTGTCGTATCGCTTACCATCAGGCGAATGGCAGGCTCGTCTCGCCATTCATTGCAATAAAAAAAAGAAAACAAATTAGTGTCGTCAGTTGATTATTTTTTGAGTTTTTTAGAGAATTTATTAATGAATATGGTTATTTTATGTATATTTTGATAATGATTATTACAGTTTTATCTCTTGTTTTTTCTATTATTCTTACAAATATAATTGTTTTAGAGAAATGTTTAATTTTACTGAATAATAGTTACGTACAAAGTTAATCTCAATTATATTACTTAATAATAAGTTAAGATTTTGTAGTTTAGATTTTTAATACAATGTTTTCCTGGTGTCCATTTACTTATGTTTTTACTTAGTAATAAGATTAAACTTTTTGATACGGTTTTTTACCAAAAAGGTACAATAAACCATTTTTATTTGTAACACTGTGTTTAATTTTTGACATATTTTTTATAATATTGGTTCAAATTTTGAATGCAAAAGGGACTTTTATGCTTTTTTTTCTTAATAGGTAACAGCTATTACAAAGTTTATATTGTAGATAGATAGAGCTAAAAAATACGCATCTAATGATATATTAACATCTTATATTTAATTAATAAATATATGAAATATTATAAAAAAACAGTTTCAAAAATTTGTTTTGGCTGTCCTGTAAAATTTATGGATTTCGATTTGCGTCCCTTTTGTATTCAAGGAGCGATATGTTTAGCTCATAAAATGCATTTTAAGGGAACCACCCCCAACAACCAACCGTGGAAAACTTGTGTTTACTTTTCTTCCTGAGGCTGTAAATGATGATGATACCTTTGTACTTTTCTTGTAGAAGATCGCCAGATACTGATACATAGGAGTATAAAAAGTATATAAGTATAAAAATACTGTACGAATGTATTATGAATGTTAGAAGTTACAAAAAATGACAGTTATCCAAAATATGAACGTGGGAGTTGAATAAAAACAAAGCAAGACATTTTAACTGTTATTTTTTATTTATACTTATTACAATTTTTAATCAGTCAATATATGTCACAATGGATGGCACGGGCTTCATCTACGCAGTTATAAAAATTACAAAACAAAAGAAACGAAAACAACACACTTATTTTTTCCTGCCATTTTTTTAGTCTTATAACGCTTTCTCTCCTCCGTCACTTTTAATGAGTATCTTTTTGTTTTCTTCCATCGTTAGTTAAAAGATATTCAAAAGATTCCTTCGACTTAGCCTTAAAAATCACACTAACTACCTAAATAAATAAAGCAATATAAAAAGAAATAAAAATACAGATAGGATTATATTTTTAAATTACGATTAAATTCGTGTTATCGATTTTTTGCGAAAAAATAAAACAGCTGTTTAGCAATCTATACATTAAATCACATGACTTCCCGGCCAAACTTCACAAGGTTACTGGTATAGTAATACGTTGAGGTAATAATTGAAAACAAAGGAATATGCTTGTCCTCATATGTCCTCGATTAAACCCTTGGAGGTGATATGCTTAACTGTCTCTGCGCATGTACAGGTCCTCTTCGATCTTCTGTCGCCAAAACCGCTTTTGCCAAAATATTAAGAATAGTTTTTCTCTCTTCACATTTCATTACATTGGACATGTTATTACTTTTAAATTACGACTGTAAATGCTTGCTGTGTATAATATGGAAATGTATATCAAATTATATAAAATGGATATTTCTTTATTTTATTTTTAGTTCCAAAGTTCGCCCCACTCCAACTGGTTTTAAATGATCTGTACCAGGACCGCGGGAACAAGTGGAGTGAGAAGAAAGATACTGTGACTGCGGAAGTGTGATAGAGACAGACATAGATTTAACGGAACGTGTACAGCTTTACGTTACACAATTTGTTTGCGATGTCCCTTCACAGATCATATCTAAATCTTCAGACCACACTATTTAACCGTTTCATGAGAATGTTTGAGGACTCTACTGCAACATCTGAAAAAAGAGCATATAAAATAATAAATTAATTAAGAATTAAACAGTATAAATAACAATATGATTACAATAGTTTAACAATAATTGTAGACCTATAGACCTGTATCTATTACACAACTATTAAATAGGTGAAAACTCATCAAAGAAGGACTACGCATATGCAAAATTCTAGTCTATACTAATATAAAGACATACATACATAAACTCACGCCTTTATCCCAGAAGGGATAGACGGAGGCGCCACCAGTACATTTCGCCTTGTATGTTCCATCCCATGATGTGATAGGGGGCGAGCCTATCGCCATTTCGTGCACAACTTCCTGACACCGGGCTGATAAAATTAATAGAAAAACCCAATATCACTTTGCCCGGCCCGGGATTCGAACCCGAGACCTCAGCTTTGTAGTCGTACCGTAGTACAACTACGCCACCGAGGCAGTCACTAATATAAAGGACTGAAAAAATTGTTTGTTTGAACGCACTAATCACGGTAGGTACTGAACTGAATTGAAATAATAATTTGTGTTAGATCATCCATTTATTGAGGGAGGTTATAGGCTATTTTTTTTCCCGAGAAGATATATAGAAGGATATTTATCCCGGAATAACTTTTTCACGCTGTTAAAAATACGGGCAATTCTACTGAATAGATAAAACCTATTTTTTTTGCTTTATATACAGATGTAAGCTCACGCCGATATTTCCGGAAAGGTAGGCAGATGTATTACTAATCCAGTTAGTTTTATGCTGACATGGCGTAAAGTCACGGTAAGGACGTACTACATTGTACTTTCGGTTTTATTACTTATTATTCAAATCAAAACTAAATTACAATAATTCAAACTTATGATATTGTTACAATTTTTTTTTTGACTCCGTCCATGAGTAGTTGGTTCGACGCTCACTGTGAAACGTGAGGCCGAGACAAATATTTGTGTGGTCCACGGGTATTTGTTTCAACTATGAGAGACCGAAAAGTCTCTCGTAGTTCTGGTATATGTATAAGACTCACTCTGAGTCAGGACTATGTACGTGACTGTTGGGTGTATTCATTATTTATTTCTAGTACCACCACACAAGAATAAATGAGAACAAAATTAAGTAATGAAAATCCTTACTCTTATTTTTTAAGTTCCCAAATTATTAGGATGATTAAAATTATGGAGATGGTTCCCGTCACGCAGCATATAGTCAGCCATATAATGTATTTCCTGAAAAAATAACATGTTAATATTATTTCGAGTGTAGAGCACCAAGCGCGAACTGTAACTTTTTTATTAAGTTTGGTTTTTAAGATTGCCATATTGGTGAGGTTGTACCACCGCAATGTCTATTTCTCTCTGCAAACAACAGTGTAAATATACTGTTGTGTTCTGGTTTGAAGGAAATTGTAAACAGAGTAACTGCTGGACATAATGAGACTTAAAATCTTACGTCTCAGGATAGCCCTGACCCCACATTAAGATCAATTAAGTCGTGTGTCCTGGGTATCAGAAGCTACGAGAGACTTTTCAGTCTCACAAACACCCAGACCCGAGACAAATACTTGTGGTCCTCACAAATATTTGTGCGGGGATCAAACCTGCGGCCTCTCGTTTTACAGCCGGCGTCTAACCAACTGCGCCACGGAGGCTGAACAAAACTAATGATACGACGATAAACCTAAATGTTTTCTTAATCATCATAGAATGTTTATATTTATTCTACGTGGTATTTGGTAGTCTTTACAACGTTGCCATTGGACCAATAAAGGAATAAAAATTCATTAATAATATTATCATGATAGAGAAAAGTTAACTCACGCGTCGTCATTAATCCATATTGTGTTATTTTCTTCTAGTTTTCGCGAATTAGGTGCAGATATACGGTGATAAACAATACTCAGTTTTGGCTCTACCATCTCATTGCTATCATTATATGCTGTAGTATCATTTGCTGTCGGTAATACAGGTGTATTTATTGACGTAGAAATTTCTAAACATGCTGTCTTACTACATTTGGTATCGCAATCATCATGACAATCACAGTTGAGATTATCTTCTGTCAAATAAACAGTCTTGTAAGGTTCTTTGCACCTACACTTTTCAGGAGCGACGCACTCGCCATGGCAGTCGCGACATGATGGTACACATTGCGGACTCGCTTCCTCTCTCAATTCGTATCCATTCTCACAGACACATTTGTTTTCTACGCAGGTGCCATTACCACACTCCAGGTTACACGTCGAGATACATTCACGTCGGTCGTTCATCTCCCACCCTCGATGGCAGCTGCACTCTTCAGGTGCAGAGCAATACCCGCCACGGCAAGGCTTGCTGCAGTGCGGCTTGCAAACTTCCTCCACTCTCTCATAACCAGAGCCACATTTAAAAACACATTGCGGTCTCGAGTTCTCTCTCAATTCGTAACCATTCCAACAGCTACACTTATTTACACCTACGCAGTCGCCATTACCACACTCTGGGCTGCAGGTCGGGATACAGTCGCCGAGGTCGTTAATTACCCATCCTGGTTCACAGGCACATCTTGCAGGTTCCAGACATTTTGCGCCATGGCAGGTTTTAAAGCAAATATGCTGACAATGTCGAAATGAATAATAGTAACCTGGGCTACACATTCGTATGCATGATTGAGGATTTAACAGATCATTAATATGCTGGTTATTGCATTTACAATCGTTCAGTCCCGTGCAGACATGAAGTTGGTTGAGATTTGGGCAGTAAAATCTATAAAAATAATCAGAAACGGTAATTAATTGAAAGTCATAAGCTCACGCCTGGATCCTCGAGAGGGCAGGCACAGCTGCCATTAGTGCTTAGATTTCGCTGACCTTATTTTTATCCAAAGTGTGAAAGAAAGCAGGCTTGTCAAAATATCGAGCTCAAATTCTGACGCCGACTAACTCCTACGACATGTTACAAACTGAAAAACTACTCAAATTGGACTGTGGAACTGGGAATCGAACCCAAGACGTCACGATTCACTTCTAATGTGTGCTGCCACGAGACCAATGCAGCGACCATCTTCACTATATTTTATGCCATCACCCACTAGAGTAGATACAATTCCGGCAAGCGTTTGTAGGTCAGGATGGAGTGATGATATTCGGAGAGTAGCTGCCTGGGCATGGATGAGGGAGCCCGGGATCATGGAGGCGTGGCATTTGGGGAGGCTTGTCAAGCAGGGCTGCACGCGGATTATGATGATGAGCTGATTCTAAGCTGCCACAATGGCTCGTGGGCTTTAGCAATATTGGGATAAATCTTTGCTGCAATGTCGGTTCAGTTGAATTATTGGACCTGGTGTATATTTACCCTCCGTCTGCACCGTAGTGGCCTTCGTGACCAGAACAACAAACGGGAACAGTGTGCATCACCTACAAATAATATTATTTCGCGCTCTAAATACAATTCTATGTTTTATTCATGTAGGCTATAACCTTAATATCTTCTGCTTTCATATCAATGAAATCAGAAATCAGATATTATGCTTATAGCCTACATAAATAATGTAATCATTTCCTTACCAAATCTTGACATTCATAAGAAAAGGACAATAAATAATAGTTTAAAAAACTAAAAAAGTAAAATAATTGATAATGAGTTTAAGATTAGTCATAAAGCAAGGGTGCTTAGGGATAAGTATTTGTTGTAAGATGATGTCACATACTTTTTAATTTATTGTACTGTCATCGGTCCTTGCTTAGTATGCAAACAAATCAATCTGACGTTTTGAAGTGCTTGAAAACCATAGTGTTTTTTTTAGATTTACGCGAATGTTACACATTGAAATAAAACTAATTTTTGTTGATTTTATCGCGATAAAATCCGTAAAAATTAGTTTTATTTCAATGCGCTTGAAAATCGACTTCAAAGATTCCGTTACATATGTACATACATAGATAGATACAGGCGAAGTTAGTAAAAGCGCTTTTAAAAATGGAGTGAAATGTTTGTAATGGGTTGTAAATATCATTGACTCGATTGTTTCCTGTAGAGGCGGCCCTTTGCATCTGTATTTTCGTTCTAACTGGATTCAATTAGTGTTTATTGGTTAATTTTCTCACCCAAGGAGCTAGCCTTTAGCTAGCTTCGTAGGAGACTCAGACCGAGAATTGATGACACATAAACGATATGATGTTCTTAACTTTACTTACCCGAACACCGTTTTGAATGATGCTGTAAAAAAACAAATGTTATTAAAACTGGATAGATTGAACTGGTGGTAGGTCTCTCATATGTGAGAGGCCGCCTGGTTAGGTACCACCACAATAAATAAATAAATAAATAAATACACCCAACAGTCACATACATAGTCCTGACCCCACATTAAAATCAATTAAGTCTTGTGTCGCAGGTATCAGAAACTACGAGAGACTTTTCGGTCTCACAAACACCCAGACCCGAGACAAATATTTGTGGGCCTCACAAACATTTGTCTCGGTGCGGGGATCCAACGCGCGGCATCTCGTTTCACAACCGGTGTCTAACCAACTGCGCTACGGAGGCTGCCAAAACAATGTATATTTCTCCCGCCAAACATCAGTGTAAATGCACTGTTGTGTTCCAGTTTGAAGGACATTGTAGCCAGAGTAACTACTGGACATATTCAGAATTAACATCCTCTATCTCAGGATGGCCAGTGCAGTGGAGTGCCAAACAATGCTTTGTAATTCAAGGTATTCTTTGGTTTTCTAACGTCCATGAGCAGTCGTATCGCTCACCACCAGGCGAATAGCACGCTCGTCTCGCCATTCAACGCAATAAAAAAGTAAATCGTTCTTTAAGATAAGAAGGGGTGAGAGGATTAAACAAAACATTGTAAAGAAGAGAAAGAATGTGAGTATTCCGACGAAGCCGTATAGGTAACCACAAGGTTTTACTTACTATTCAGCTCCCAGACAAACTTGACCGTTCACTTGAAAGAACAATGTGGCAAACAAGCACACAACAACACCGTACAGGCACATCGTGGAGCTCGCGTACATTACGCGCCGCGCCGCAGACGCGTGTGAGTAAGACCCTGCCACAGCGCACGACGTCATTTCAACTGAGGAAAACTTTAAATACCGCAATTTAAATAATTAGCTCATATTCATCACAACTTATAATTTACGAGAACCGTTTCATTTCTACCATGATTTTTTATATTTCTCCTTCTACCTAGTCATCCAGGACGGCGCCAGGATCTACTCTCCTACTCAATTTTTGCCATTTCGCTTAGTCTCTGGCATACTTAGTTGTAAGGCAATTTTCTCTCTCTACCGCTGAACGTAGGTCCACCCCTAGAAATCCTATAAAGACCTATTGGATGCGGCCTATATTCAGTGATTCCTGCATTTTTAACAAGGTCAGACTGCCTCGGCGGCGTAGTTGTACTACGGTACGATTACAAAGCTGAGGTCTTGGGTTCGAATCCCGGGTCGGACTAAGTGTCGGTCGGAGTCAGGAATTTGTGCCCGATATGGCGATAGGCTCGCCCCCTATCACATCATGGGATAGAACATACGAGGCAAAATGTGGGTGTCCTGAAAGCGCTCTCTGCCTACCTCTTCTGGGATAAAGGCGTGAGTTTATGTATGTATGTAAATACGCCCACCCTCAGTAACTATCGTGCAAATACTGGATGAAACAATGACGACTATAAGTAATAGCGCGGAACGTGTAAAACGCGTCTCCTGGGCACGCTCGTCTGGAGAAAGGCAATAATTGGTTGCTGAACGCATCGTGGCCCATGATCAGCGATAGTGTGGACGCGCCATTGAACCACAACATCATAATTAATAATAGAAATGAAAAGGACAAATGGGGATAAAATTATATTATATACTTGCGGAAATTTATATCATTATGATTTGTAGTCACGTCGCAGTTGCAGGGTGTCTGCGGCGCGGCGGGTAATGTACGTGAGCTCCACAATGTGCCTGCGTGGTGTTGCTGTGTGCTTGTTTTCCACATTGTTTCTTCAAATCAGCGGTCAAGTTTGTCAGAGAGCTGTAAAGTAAGTAAAACTTATCACAGTATTTTTTCATTTTTTTATATAAAAAGTTTACGTTAACCAAGATCTAGCATAAACTATTTTGTAATTTGTATAATAAATATAGTCAGAATGAAGGAAGGAATGAATAAAAGAAAAGGATACACAACAAAATTAATGACAGTACCATCCTTATTGTGCATGTACGGGCGTGCGAAAGAGACAGCAAGAAAACCGCATTTCGCGCCTACTCTTATTTTTAAAATATTAGTCATAATATATCCATCATGTTACAAGTTGATGCTGTTTTGACCTAAAAACGTGTTTTATATAGAATCAACAATAAACAAGTACCCTATTGTAATATTTTTATAGAACTCATTTTTAGGCGTATATAGTAGGCTGTTGAACTGACAAGTGAAGATCGCTAAGGATTGTGACTTCGTAGATATTCAATATTTAAAACCTTGGAAAGGGACGCCCAGAATTTTATTTTTTGTGGGTACTTCTGAGGCTAGTTTCTTACAGGGTCAGCAACGCGCGAGTGACAGCTCTGGTGTTGCAGATAGGGTACAGTAACTGCTTACCCAAGTAAGGGTCAACCATCCCGGCCTTGAGCAGCCGTCATCCATCCGTTTGCCTCTTTAGTTGTATAAAAAAAGTCTTGTATAAAAAAGTTCCTCAAATATCCGATTATTCAACATAAATTTACCAATGACTATTTTCTTCTACTACATTGATATGCATCTTAAATAATTATATTTGTTACAGTGTCACAATAAACGGCGCTACGGTAAGTTCCAATATCATTTTAATCAGTTTAATTTATTCCATCGATTCGATTTAATCGATGATCGACTCGATCGATTTAATCTATTTCGTTCACGGCACTATCATGCTAATCTTAATTGTAATAGACTATGGCATGGTGTGATTTTTTTTCAGCAATGGTACACCAAGATAGAGTGTTGTTCTGGCTATATAGGCAGTTACCAAGCCAGCACACGAAGGTAAATATCTTTATTTCTTTGTTTATACCATGGACGTATTATACAACCATGGTTTATACTAGCACGGCAAAGTGACCGCACTGACTCGCGACGGTCGAGAAACATTATGACTATACTCGTTATATAGGTTATATACAAGATTTAAACCAGAAATGTGCCAAACTTCCGTGGATAACTAATAATTTTATAAACATTACAGATTTGACTGCACTCCTGTTTGCACGCCAAACTGTGTGAATGGTTTCTGCACGTCACCAAACAATTGTTCTTGCAACAACGAATATATGAAACACCCGTCGAAACCGCACTTGTGCGTCCCAAGGTGTTCCCCTGATAAGTATTATGAAACTTGTTACTACACATGTCCTAAGCCCTGTCATGGCCCGAAGTGTGTGGAGCCCTGGAAATGCAGTTGTGAACCAGGATGGGTAATTAACGACATCGGCGACTGTATCCCAACGTGCAGCCCGGAGTGTGGTAATGGCACCTGCGTAGATGTGAATAAGTGTAGCTGTTGGAATGGTTACGAGTTGATGGAGAACGCGAATCCGCAATGTGTTCTCAAATGTGACTCTGGTTATGAGAGAGTGGATGGAGTTTGCAAGCCGCACTGTAGCAAGCCTTGCCGGGGCGGAATATGCAGTGCACCCGAGGATTGCAGTTGCTATCGAGGATGGGAGATGAACGAGCAAGGTGAATGTATCCCGATCTGCAACCCGCGATGTGGTAATGGCATCTGCGTAGATGTGAATAAGTGTAGCTGTTGGGATAGTTACGAGTTGATGGAGAACGCGAGTCCGCAATGTGTTCTCAAATGTGACTCTGGTTATGAGAGAGTGGATGGAGTTTGCAAGCCGCACTGTAGCAAGCCTTGCCGGGGCGGAATATGCAGTGCACCCGAGGATTGCAGTTGCTATCGAGGATGGGAGATGAACGAGCAAGGTGAATGTATCCCGATCTGCAACCCGCGATGTGGTAATGGCATCTGCGTAGATGTGAATAAGTGTAGCTGTTGGGATAGTTACGAGTTGATGGAGAACGCGAGTCCGCAATGTGTTCCCAAATGGACTCTGGTTATGAGAGAGTGGATGGAGTTTGCAAGCCGCACTGTAGCAAGCCTTGCCAGGGCGGAATATGCAGTGCACCCGAGGAGTGCAGTTGCTATCCAGGATGGGAGATGAACGAGCAAGGTGAATGTATCCCAATCTGCAACCTGGGATGTGGTAATGGCACCTGCGTAGACCAAAATGTGTGTGTCTGTAGGAATGGATACGAGTTGAAAGAGGAGGCGAGTCCGCGTTGTGTACCGTCATGTCGGGACTGCCACGGCGAGTGCGTCGCTCCTGACAAATGCAGGTGCAAGGAACCTTACACGACCATATATTTGACAGATGACAATCGCTGCTGTGACTGCCTGGATGATTGTGATATTATATGTAGTAGGACTACATGTTTAGAAACCTCCAAGCTAGAACAATACTACCACCATGAAGTAACAAAATACAAAACGTAAGTTTATGCAATGGTCTTTAAGAGGGCTGCCGTGTCCATTAAGTTGAATCCATGGAACTGCTTAGATATTACTGTTATTCTGTGGGAATTAAATTTTTATTTCCTAGTTAGATAATTGTATCAAAGACTGCACGATGCGCCGCTTATACAAGCTGGACAATAATGAAGAATAAATTTGAAATAACAGAACGTAATATGAAATTTAACTAGCGCCTTCATTCAACTGGTTGATTGTTATGGAGCGCAAGAGTTGTACTTGACTTGAACAAGTGTGCGATGCTCCTTTAACGTGACGACATACAGAATAAATCATGCTTGATTTACAGTTCTGCTTTAATTATACGTATTACCGTAGTCTTTTTATATCTGTCTCCCTCTTTCTCTTCAGCTTCAGTAAGTCCACTTCTTAAGCCTTTTTTTATTGCGTAGGTCCGGCAAACGAGATGGTAAGTGATCACTGCCGGCCATGAACAACGCTTGAATCATGGATGTGTTGCCGGCCCATCAAATCGGGAGGGGAATGGAAAAAGGATGGTAAGAGGAAAGCGGTATTGTTCATATCTCATTCACCGAACGATACGCGACAGCAAGAGAGTCGTTTCACCTCGATTTCCTGTGAGACAGTGGTACCGCCCCGGACGAGCCAGCCCATTCATGCGGAGTCATGGCTGACAACAGCGTGGCTCTACCATTTCCAGCTGCGAAGTGATGTTATAATTCTGAATTAAAGAACAAATCTTTTCTTTTTCAGTTCATTGACAGGCTACCTCTACACATCAGTGAGCTTGAACGTTATACTTATGATTGTTATTCTGATAATAACATGCAAGAATCCTGGTATACCTCAACGATCCAAAGCTAGCAACCGCACCGAAACAAGTAAGCTATCATTTGAATATGATTTTGACGCACGAAGTATTTACAAACTCGGTACCTTCTGGATAATGCCTTCAAAAGAATAGGCACAAATGGAGCCTCGACTTGAGAGAATGCTTAACCCCACACCTTTCCGAACAATTAAGTGACAGATTCGCGATTTTATATAAATCAATCAATTGTCATGGGATTTTTTACGTAAAGTATGTACGTAAATTATGTAAAGTGATATTTCTCGAGATACTTGTATGAAAGTCATATATTGCTGATTATTATCAGTGTTATAACAAGATTCACTAACTTCTGAATTATAATAATGATAATAATAAACTCTTTATTTAAACACCATACAGTTAACAAAATAAAATTAAAAACAACATAAAAATTAAAGTGTTCAAAATCGTTAATTATGTTAATCACCAGTCAATACAACCAGTAGTAAACTCAAAAAAAAAAGGGTTTTTTTCACTTTCCTATTGAATATATATATTTTTGCTTCAAAATACTTTTATTTGATAAACAATAATTGTATATGAAATGAGGATAAAAAAACAAAGACATATTTCACATAAAATATTATGTATAACAATTTGATTTTTAATTAACAGTGATGGTACATCGGTAATTTGTTATATTACTGCAAATTAATCTCAAACGAAATAACTGATACGAGGGTTGATGCTCTCTACCTGAATGATGAACTGCGTAGAGGTGAGCAATGAACTAAAGAGGTAAATAAACTCGCATAAAGACATTTACAGCCAGAGAAGCCAGCTGTAAACCACCACGGATTAGTCATTATTACATTTAAATGGGACCTATTATGTGAGCTGTTATACTTGATTCCAATAATAGGTATGTCAAAATCGCCGGAAGCACGGAAATTATTCCTTGTCTCCACAAGGTCCCTGTAATACGCAACTCCAGATGTGACTAGCATACTATCCAGCATAGTTTTACGCTCATACTGCCAAAGACTACACACCCAAAGTATAGGATGCGCGGACTGCTCATATTCGCAATAAGGTGTTGAACATGAGCACGCAGGCGAATCAACGAGCTTAAATGAGTACAGTTTAGACTTAAAGTTACCATGGCCGTCTGGCAGTCGGTAGACTGGCGTAAGGCAGTCTGATTACTATCATAACAACTTAACTATAATTTATATTTTAACGGGACAACTTGTTTTAATGTGGAATGGATGGAAGTGAAACAAGATTTTATCTATTATTTTATTTGCAGCAAGCAAAGCCGAGGGTCCCTTCCAGTACGACTATGTGCAAGTACCATTGCCAATCAACCAGAGATATCATGAAGAAGTTCTACACAGACGCTAATGGTTGTGGACACGTGGGTCACTCCAGCCTCACGCAACGGATACTCAACGGCTACCGACCACCCAGCAGAGTGCTCTCGAGCTCAATAAATAAATAACAATAATGAATAAACAATGTATTCTTCCCTGTGTGTTCTTTTGTCTCTTTTAATGTCTAAAATTATTTCAGTAAAATTGGTGTTATTGCTTTTCGATTTGTAAAACATATGGTATATCAATAATACCGGGTGTATCAAGACTGCGACCGAAAACGAGGCCAGGTGGTAGTTTTAATGGTTACAGACAAAATGCACCTAAAAACTTTTCTACTAAAAACGCATTTTTCTAATTAACAAAGTGTTTGGGTGCTAAATAAGTAATTCTTGCAAAAATAGTGACTAAAATCGTTGCGTACCATTGCGTCTTTTAAAATAAAAAGGTGTACATTATTATTTTCGGAAACTATATATTTTTATGGCCTAACCACTCTCAATCGATTCTCTCGATTGTAGAGTAGGCCCGTGCCCTGCAGTGGGACGTATATGGGATGATTCATGGTATAGATGTATTTATTACCCAAATATGACGATAAGTAAAAATTATAAAACAAATTGACTGTTTTTATCGAATTTTTGTGTTGTATTGAGTCTGAAGTCACTAATACTACCACCTGGCTTCGTTGTCGCTCGCAGTCTTGATACACCCTGTATAATAATAATATTGACGCAAGAAAAATATATTCGACTAAATAATTTTAAATGTAATTTGGACATCAGATATTATATTACCGATAGCCTTTATTTAAAAAATAAAAAGTCATCATATTTAATATAACTATATTAAACACGTGATTTTATTCTATTATTTTTTTCTTGGTCATAACGTCTTGCTACAAATTTAAATTTATTAATTGCGTTATTTAATGTAGATTACCCCCTAAAGTTCTCTTTATAGAAGAGGTACGCCATGGTTATAAAAAAATTGAAATCGTTTTTTCTATACAAAATCAATATAGCCAACAAAAAATATGATTTTTCATTTTTTTCGATTTATTCGAAAACCTAACTAGGTAGAGAGTTGAAACTAACATGATTAAAGAACTTTATCAGTAAATAAACAAATAAATAAATACACTCAACAGTCACATACATAGTCCTGACCCGACACTAAGATCGTGTCTTTGTCGTGGGTATAAGAAACTACGAGAGACTTTTCGGTCTCACAAACACCCAGACCCGAAACAAATACCTGTGGATCACGCAAATATTTGTTTCGGTGCGGGGATCGAAGCCGTGGCCTCTCGTTTCACAGGCGGCGTCTAACCAACTGCGCCACGGAGGCTGTCAAAACATCAGCTGTCACTATCGACATATTCTCAAAAGTTCATCAAGATATTGTACCGGCGCAATTTTAGTACCCTCATCGGCATATGACCTTTCTAAATATATATAAATTATGCCAGGAGCTGTCCCAACGTGCCTTATTTCCAAGGGGATATTTCTAAAAATATTCTACTTGTCACAAACTTAGATTGATGCTACGTGTTAATTTTATTTACAAGGAAATTGTTCAACACTAATTATTCAGACGTCCCGAGCATTAAACGTGAGTCCAACATGTCGCTGAATTTACCTATTTGCCTGATTGTAGTGTTAGTCATTATTGAAGTGAGAAGTCAAGTTTGTACCAGAAATGTTAAGTAAGTATAATTTTATCATTTTCAATATTTATATAGGCATTGGCTTGGACTATCTGTTTTTGAGTTACTCAACTGTTCAGAGAGGCAGAAGTGAAATAAGTCGTTAGGAAGTAGGAATTATAACATGTTTTGTTAAATGTTTATAAATTATCCTTCCCTCGTTCCATGTTACCAGAAAATATTTATACAACTTGTTAAAAGCTGAATTTTATTAAATTAAAACTTGCCTTTGCTAGTTATTTTATTTAGGCACTGTTAAGTCAGGATGGGCGTGCTGCCCTGTGGTAGGTACGGCCATGCTCGTGCTTCTATGGTCTGTAGTCGCACTGAACAACACAAGAAGTAATGGAGAATGCGCCAACGTGTCATTGTCGTGTATACGCTTTTAATATTGTTTTCATATCAAAAGGTTCTGTTCATTTTTGTATTAATATTATGCTTATAATTTCATATGGATTATTTTGTATGAGTGTACCTTACGTCATTTATACTAGTCTTTTAAATTTATACATAAGCTTGTTTTCCACGACACAAATTTATTAGGAAACTATTCGTTAACTGTTCAGTAATGGCTAGGTACATGTTTATTTACTTTTGTATTTTTATAATAGCACCCCTACTCGGTTCTACACCAGTTGTCGCTCCTAAATTATAAACCATATGTTATTCTAATGTATAATCTACAACTATCGATGTCTACAACGCTGTAGTTTCATAGAAATTCATTGAGTTGTTTTACTTAACAAACATCCATGCATCCACACCATGTGCATAGGGTATTGTTATTAATAATAATAATAGCATATTTATTTCAGAAAACAAAATTATGTCCATATGTGTGTTAGTAACAAAGAGTGACATAAAGACTATGTTAGTAAATGAGGAATTGCATTATTTTATAATACCTATCACTCTTTACCCAGTGCCCTTATAAAGGGCAATCATGACGCGCCGCAACCATTTTCAGAATCAATTAGGATGTTAGTTATTTGTAATGTTAATGCCGCAGTGCAACATTTAGCCGAGTGGTCACCTACTTGTCACAGTGATGCGACGCGAAAATTCCTCCTCGTTTTTATCTTATTTTGATGTACATGTAAAATGTTATTCGAGTGTTTGCGTTGTCTTGTGTGACAAATAAATATGACTTTCTTTATTTCTTTATAATGTGGATAACGGTATTCTGTCCAACCTGCGCTACTGTATGTATGTTTCCTTGTTTCACAGTCATGAATCATCATCGTATCCTTTTTGTTTATAGAACTTCGAGGCAACAAACATATTCTTACATGACTAATGAAAAGCCATGTGATAAATGCGATAACAGGAGACAGGTCCAAAAAAAAACTAAAATGGTGAGTAAGTGTAACAATTGATCTTCATTTATATATGAGAGTCACATTATTCTTTACTACCACTGACCGTGCCAGTGTACACGCAAAATTGACGAGAGTTAAGTTAGCTTTACTGTTCGTGTGGTTACCACACTCGCTCGTAATCTCACTACATTGCTGGTTATTCATTAATCTTGAAAAACATTAACTAGTTTGCTAATATAATTTTATCAATCTAGCAACGAGAAGTGGCAATCTTCACTCTCCATCGTAGTGTCTTCACAATTTTTTCTATCAATATAATGCGTATTCAAATATAGGTATATCGAGTGAACGTTCCAATGCTTGTGTTTTCAGGTTCCCGTTACAGTAAACGTACCTGAGTGTTGTCCTGAATATAGAAAATTGGACGAAAAGTTGGAAGCGTCCAGGTAATCCGTAACATAATAACTATGGCATAAAATAAAACTAATTATTACGGATTTTGTTGCGATTTGGTTTAATTTTTACATTTTTTAACTTCCCGACGTTTCTATTGCTTTACGGCTATGGCTTTCTATGGCATATATAGCGCGGAATAATTGATAAATAAAATTGTAGATTTTTTTATTGGTATTTGAATGATTTCCCATTAGGACGATGCCAGTTCCGAGACAAAGGGTCGTGCGATAAACAAGTATTTGTTTTGAGTCTGGGTGTTGGTGAGACCGAAAAGTCTCTTGTTCTGATACCGACAACTCAAGACTTGTATCTTAGTATGGGGTCAGGACTCAGGAACGTGTACAATTTGTTGGGTCTATTAATCAATAATTATTACTTCCTGTATAGTAAAATTAATTGGTAACAACACACTACTAATATACAATCACATATGCTTAAAAACACCAGCTTTATTTGTGTCTACAGTAGTACAAATTATTAATTATACACAACATAAAAAATCAAAACGAATAATGTAAATGCTGGCACATTTCGTTTTCATATATACGTATACAGTATGTAGGTACTTGCATTACTTTGCAGTGTCAGTATGACGATTTTATTGAGGTCTGTTACAATATTTTTATTTCGCTGTGGCTAATTGTGAAAATACTGTCTTGTGCTCGAAGCGACTCTCTCTCTCTCTCTTCTTTTGTAACCCTTATGTCACAAAACTAAGTCAATCTCCACCCCATAGAATGAGGTGGTAATATTATGAACATGTGTCAGCCCGCAGAAATGCGAGTTTAAATTAAAATAGTAATTTTTAATCACTTTTTGTTTCAGTACTAACTGTGTTAAATTAGACCAAACTCACGTTCGTGGATGCAGTGAAACTTGCCAGAACGGGAATTGTTCACCAGCAAATGAGTGCATTTGCTTCGGTTCATATGAACAATATCCTCCAGGAAGCAATACATGTGTTCCAGAATGTGACCCTCGTTATGAGAGAGTGGAGGGAGTTTGCAAGCCGCACTGCAGCAAGCCTTGCCGTGGCGGGTATTGCACTGCTCCTGAAGACTGCAACTGCTATCCAGGATGGGATATGAACGACCAAGGTGAATGTATCCCGAATTACAACCCGGGGTGTGGTAATGGAATCTGCGTAGATCTGAACAAGTGTAGCTGTTTGAAAGGTTACGAGTTGAGAGAGAACGCGAGTCCCCAATGTGTTACTACTGCAATTACATCTGAATCAACGACAACAAATATCAAAGAACACGATGACAGCCCAATTCCAACAGAAAGTACCCCAAGTAGTACAGATACAAAGGATTATAAAGATTCCTTAGAAATTTCGCCTGCAGAGCGCCACCATGAGAAATCAATAGAGCCAGTTAGAAAAGAGTAAGTGTAGTTTCAAAGGCTTTATTTAAAATTACTATCCTGTGTGGTATGCAAGGGGCTGACTCGGCAGTACCACCGATATGTATCATGTAGCTATAACGTTTGTGATATTTGGTAAAATGCAGAACATATAATATGTGTAAACACCTATGTCCACAATAAAAGTCTTTGATTTGATTTGATTTGATTTATAGTATATGAGTCGCGTCGATTAGGCCTATTCTTTCCCCGGTCTTTTAGTCCCCGACGCACTTTTTCTGGGCTTTTAGATTTAATATAACCTTGATCGTTTTGTTCTATTATTCAGACGAATCACTAAAGTGTCATTAAATGTTAGTAATTTTTAAGTTGGTTGCTTTTTTATTTCAGGTCACCAACCTTACTTTACATAGCAGTGGGCGCTAACATTGTCTTGCTGATTATTATTATTGCAATAATCTTATACAAGAATCCTGGAATATATAAACGTTTTCAAGCAAGCAACTGCACCAAAAAAAGTAAGTTTATGAATAAGAATTTTAGCATCCAAAGGCTTTGTTTTCTTTTCTATTTCTTCTTCATTTCGCAAAGAATTATACGAGTACACCGTTCATAGTCTTAACAAGCTATCAGGAAGTTTATAAATATATCTATCTATAGAAGGTATACCTATGTATTAATAAGTTTCATCGGTAATAGTATTAGGAAAAGATATAGCGAGTAATCCCGACTATAACAGTTGTAAAAGACAATTAATTATACGCCTTATTGTCATAAGGTGGTATTTGTATATTTTCTTCTGTAGTACGGTATAATTTTATTGCGTTGTGTATAAACGTAGACATGCCGAATTGACAAGCAGCGATTGCTCGTGGAGTCTACGAAAGAGCCAATTATAATAGATGGAGAAGTTACACGGGTGGTAATCTAAATACAGTCGCAGGAATCAAAAACTAATTTAAATGGCCCTACATGAACAATTTCAAATGCTTTCTGTAACATAAATATATACATTTTTAGAATGATCTTTTTTTTCAGCAAGCGAAGATGGAGAGGTCTTGCATTATTACGATTATGTTCAGCTGCCGTTGCCCATCAGAAGTTGCGAAGAAAATGTATACGCGAATTAGTTGAAGCAGTTTAATTATTATAAATACTCGATTCTAACCAAGCGGGAACGAAGCAAATATTGATGAACATATCTGCGTTATAATTTACAATGTTATAATTAATATTTCCTTCCCCGAGTGTATATTTGCCTATCAGTTAAGCCTATAGTTGCGTTGAAATTCATTTTGTGGTTTCGGTATATAAAATCATGATTCATTCTCAACTGTTTAATATACAAAACTGTTCTACATCAAGAATGGTTGTATAGAAGAGACCGAAAATAAGTCCACTTTGATTCACTGGATCTACCTACTCTGAAAGTTGCGTCGCGTGAATTCCAGTGACAAAGTACTAAGCCCGCTGAGTTTGTTTCGCCGAGTCTTCTTTTATATTATACTCGTACTGACACGATAAACTGACATGGGCCTACATGTTCTTTATTTATATATTTATATTTAATTAATTAAAGGTAATATTTGTAGAAAACGAAAATAGGACATAAAAAACATGTACATTAATATATAGAGCATTGTATAAAATAAAATGAATATAAAACATTTGCAAAGATACATTATTTTAATTGTACCCTGGTGATGTGTGTCGCATGCCGGATGAAATGTGGATGAAGACCACCACATGAATGAGTTTTCACAGGATGTCGACCATGTATAAGTCCCAGACGCATCGACGAGATGAATTGAAATGGTTTTTTTTATACTGACAAAATGAAATAAATGCACTGACAACTTCCGTAACTGCAGTAATGAACAAGTAGAGTATCGACCGTCGAGAAACTCCGACAGTGATTGCTCTACATAGTTATGTCGGCTTAGTCGAAACCGAATTTGTACAAGTTGATCCCAGTAGCTGTCCTTACGAGCTTACATCATGCACGGTAAGTGGAACTTCTTTAGACAAGTGACTGCGAACTGGAGCAGTTAACAATTTTAGAACGAGAGCACCCTCACATATTGACTAGCCTAATCTGGATATTGTGTTCAGAATCATACGTTCACGTATTCTACTAGCAGATTGCATAATTGAGAAAGGGCAAAAGAAACACCACTAAAACAAAAGGCATTTTGGAAAAATAACCATGTTTCTATTAATTTATTAAAAACATTTTAAAAGCAGACAACACTTTTAGGTCTTTTTTACTACGGGGACAGCCCTTCTGATTCGTTTGACGCACATCATGTGGCCTTTGACGCCAGTATTCATGGAGTACCCCTCATTGCAGACACACACGTTCGGAGCAGTGCACACGCCGTTTACACAGCCTCCGATGCACACGGGCTTACAGCTAAAAGAAAAAAAAGTACTTTTAAACTAGGAACAATTCAGGTACCAGACGACAAACGGATAATTTAATTGCAAATTAAATCTTGTAAATTACCGGTAAAACCTGACATGTAATACAAGAAAAAAATTCTTTCCAAATTTTTGGAAACAACTATGGGTTAATAACAGCAAAATAGTTTTTTACATCATATTGCATGTATTATACAGAGTAGTGGTGAAATTATAACAATTTCAGAATACATTGTTTGCGTCAACAGTTCTTACACTAGAAAAATATCAAATAGTAATTAACGGTAGTGCCCTTTTTCAAGTAGGCATATACTAGTATATACTGGTATTTTCCATCAACAGATTTTTTAAATTGCTTACCTAAATCCACTGGGGTCGGAGTGGTCAATAACGTAGCCGCGATTGCAAGAACATCGGTCAATCCCAACACATTGTCCATTGACGCACGGCGAAGAACACAAACTGTTCTGACTATACTGTTGGTTGTAGTCCGAGCCGTATGGATTAAAGAAGTTGGGTGAATGATTCACAGCATGCTCCTGTGTGGGATAAGGCCCCTGTCCGGGATATGTGCTGTTCGGTGCGGTAGGATTCCCACCATTTTGGGTGGGGTAGCCGTTCGGGGTTACCGGCTGGAAACCAGGACTGTATATTTCATTTGGTGTGGTGCCATTAGGATTTCTTTGGTAAGGATATGTCGGTTGATTTCCTGGATATGGGTAAGAAGACTGGCCAGGTAAGGTGTTATTCTGAGGTGCGTACGGGTTAGGGTACATTGGCTGGTAGAATACAAAGTCTGGTCTGAATGGGGGTTGCTGTCCTGGCTGACCTGGAGCAGTAAAGTTTGGCTGGTAGTAACCTGGCTGGAAGTAGTAATTTGGCACGTATCCTGGATAAGTTTGGTTTGGTGGAACGCCAAAGCCAGGATAACCAGGTGGATAATTAGGCTGATAACCTGGTTGGTATCCGGGTTGTTGTCCTGGTTGGTAGCCTGGCTGTGGAACGGGTTGAAAACCAGGTCCGTATATAGGCTGGGATCCAGGCGGATACGCTGGTTGATGTCCCGGCTGGTAACCAGTTTGCGAGCCTGGTTGATATGGAACCTGGGAACCATTCGTTGCTGGATTCCCAGGAGTAGGGGTATGTCGAGGGGAATTTCCTGCAGGCTGATGTCCTGGTTGATACGCAGGTTGATGTCCCGGTTGGTACCCAGGTTGATTACCCGGTTGGTGTCCAGGTTGATATCCAGGTTGATTACCCGGTTGGTTTCCAGGTTGATATCCAGGTTGATTACCCGGTTGGTATCCAGGTTGATTAGCCGGTTGATATCCGGGTTGATTTCCCGGTTGGTATCCTGGTTGGTATCCTGGCTGAGATCCAGGATAGGACCCCGGTTGTTGAGGGACTTGAGTAGCATTGGGTGTTGAAAAGTTCCTAACCTGATTCTCAGAAGTGGGAGGGTACTGCGAGGGACCACTTCCGGGTTGAACAAAGTAATTAGGCTGACCGGGGTATCGATTTTGATCAGGATTACTTGGGTATTGGCTTGGATAGGGGTAGCCAGGACGAGAATTAGGATAAAATGGTTGGCTTGAGGTTGTGTTTGGAATCGGGCCTGGAATTTGATTTGGGTAGTACGGGTAAGTAGTTTGGTTTCTGTGGTCGGGATAGGGAGATGGCTGGAACGGCTGGTGTGGCTGGCCCGGGACCAATACCGTTACAAGCTCGCATCTATTTGGTCCAACGCATTTTTCATTCGGTGCGCAGCCACTGAAATGATACAAACATAACTTAATATTATGTATATTCGTAGTTAGAGGAGCATAACATGTTTGAGATTGGGTACCAATTATGAGCATGGGCTTCCGCTACAATTGTAAGAATTTTCAGCACTTTACCACGCAGGTTTAATGTAACTTGCATGCAAATTCTGAATACCGTTGAAATTTAGGAGTAAAACTTAATATTTTCCTAATTATATCTTCCTTTATTGTTAAATGTAGCAAAGCCCTTATACAAAGCCGACTGAATCAGATAGTATTCTAGATTATAATATTTAAATGTCTAGATATCGCGTTATCATACATTCGTATTTTCAAAACCATTCCATATATTTGTCCGTGGTGGTGGTAGTACTGTTACATTAAGGAAACCCATGGGGAAACCTGAAATTGCTTTTGCGTCAAGTTGTAGCAAAATGAGAGTACAGCGCATCTACCCTGAGTTGACGTGTGGCGAAATTAGGAACTACAAATAAAAGTATAAAATATCTGTATATCGCATTGTTTGATCTAATATGCTTTCATAATATAAACATCGAATATTTATGCTGTAATCTAACTTACATGATCAATTTAATCAAATGTGAAGTGAGAAAAATTATTCTTATAACTTTAAACCACAGAGCTTTCGGCGACAGAAGATCGCAGACGATCTATACTATTTTCGCATTTTTTTCACACTACGATAACATTTTGAAGATTGTCAGGTCGACATATTTGAAGTGTATAATATATATGTCAATGATATTAACTTACCGTGTACACTGGGACACGCATTCGCCTTGAGTATTTTTGGTGTAGCCGGGCTGGCAACGGCATTCGTTCGGTCCCACACAATCGCCATTGATGCAACGACCACAATCTGGCTTGCAGTTGCCTTCACGAGTTGATTTGTAACCAGGTCTGCATGTACAGACGTTAAGAGCAGTACAGTTACCTGCAATTAAAATAAATCTGTCATGGCCTTGTCTCAAATAAAATTTAGCTGTAGAAAATGATATTTCATTTATTATCAGCGCATGCAGCGCTGTATTGTAACAGAAAGTTAAATGGGTGTGACCCATGAAAATCTCTTGTTAATAAATTATTGAACATTGTTATGCCGCCTACATAATCTATTTTTTATTAATTTTAATTCATGTTTTGTGAGTTTGTATTTCTCTTGTCATGGGTTTATTATTATTTATCTAATTGTACTTTATCAGCAATTGTTTTTTCTTGACTAGAATGACTTCCACATTAACTTGGATACGATCTTTTTTTTTCTCTTATTTCAAGAGCAAGGCAGAGCTTTCAGCTTATTTTTACATTATATGCAAAAATACGTAATTCATAAATGTGTTGCAATATTTTAGTACCAATTTTCAAATATTTAGGCTAGAAAATTATTTCCCAGAATAAATATCGTCCTCGGTTGTATTAGATAATCTACACACCAATCTACAAATTTAATAGCAACAGTACAGCATCTATAATACTTAAAATAATCAAGATCCATACCGACTCCTCCGCAGTTCTCCTTGCAAGTAGGAAGGCAATATTTGCTGTCAAAATCGAGGACGAAACCCTCATTGCACATGCATTCTCCGCCAGCGCAGCGACCGTGGAGGCAGCCGATGGGGCAGGTGGCCACGCAGGCCCCGGTGTAGTCCCTCACGTGGTCAGGGAAGCAGGAGCAAGTCTCAGGAGCGGTGCAGATGGCGTTGACACATTGCTTGGTGCACACGGGGTCGCAGAGTCTGAAGTTGTAAGGGTTGCGCTCATAGCCGGAGCAGCAAGACCTGATCACGCTGAGGTCGGGACGGGACTGCAAAAAAATGCAGATATTTAATGCAATTCATTCAGAAATCGTTCTGGTAATGCTGTGCAGGATCTATTTGCGCCTATTCGAATAGTATTGATTTTTAGAAGTGGAAAGCTTATAACTTACTTCGGAGGTTGAACGTCCGAACATTTGAACTTCGTTTCGGATCATAGAGAGACCCCCAGGTTCGTAATTACTGAATTTAATAATTGTAATGTGACTTATGATTACTTACTCCGTTACCTGCAGGTACATGTCGTGGATCCTTGGCCAATGTCGCCGTACTGAAAATAATAACATCAAGTAAACAATAAACACTAGTTCGAACAATTCAGATCAAAGTGAACGGAACAAAGCGTGTTGACTTTCATTTCAAGCAGAAGTCTTAAGTAATAACCATATTAATACAAGTCTGAACCGGCTAGTGTAAAGACAACAGATTTGAGAGATAAAATGTTAATTTCTAATAATGCATACATAAACTCACGCCTTTATCCCAGAAGGGGTAGGCAGAGGCGCCACCAGGACACCCACATTTCGCCTTGTATGTTCCGTCCCATAATGTGATAGCGGGCGAGCCTATCGCCATTTCGTGCACAAATTCCTGTGTCCGGGCTGATAATGAATAGAAAAACCCAATATCACTTTGCCTGACCCGGGATTCGAACCCGAGACCTCAGCTTTGTAGTCGTACCGTAGGACCACTACGCCACCGAGGCAGTCGCAGGCACCATTAATTTCAAATCAATGTGTCTTTTAAAACCCACATGAATACGTTGACATAATAATGTACGTGCCTAGGGCCGGCCGAAGTAATCACAGTCGGTATTATAACAGAGGATATCAAATACAAAGGAATATGTCCGAAACTGTGGAGGTAAGCGGACCCTGAGACCGGCAGACAACGCAGGGTACAAAGCAAGAATTACAAGTATATCACTCACGGCACTTCGATGTAACACACTCCTACTTCGGTATGTCCGCTCGTGCCATGTTGTTGCGTAGATCCTTGTTGAGTTCTGTTTCCAAATAAGCTGAAATAATATAGAAAAATGCAAGCTGTAAAATGGTTGTCAACTGATTATAATCAGTAAGTTTACATATTAGTCACAATTCCTGTTATATTGATGGCGTAAATTCTGATTTTGCCAAGCTAGCGTAATTTATTAACTGGAGAGATATAATTTAAATTTTTTCCCACCAGTAAATGAGCTAATCCACTTGGACTTCCCTAACCTATTTTAGTGTCTTATCTTTGGATCTCACTGCACTTACACGTGTGTATTGATTACATTGATAAGTTTGATGTTATGACTTATAATATATGTCATAACATCAAAGTCAACCAACACTTAAGCCTCATTTACACAAAGAGGATTTTTCGCGGCGAGAATTGTATGCCATTATTGCATGACATAACCGTCATAGATAAAAACTGGCAGAAGCCTTGGATAGGGAGGGTTGGAAGAAGGGAGGCCTTTGCTCTGCAGTGGGATAGTATATAGAAATAAAATAATAATATTATACGTTACATAACCATATTCTCTCCAGCATGATGGCCGTACCCTTGGCTTCCGTGGCCTCCTTTGACCCCCGACTTGACATACTGAGCGCTTGCGCACCCTATCACTAGGGCGCACAAAAGAACCACACGCATCTTATCACTGAAATAAATATAAATAAAATAATCACATACACAGCCCACACTAAGATCAAAACATGTGTTGCTGATACCAGAAACCATGAGTGACATTTCGGTCTCTCAACCTCGAAACGAATTGTATACGGTTTCAGGAAAATGAGTCCCGGTACGGGGCTCGAACCCGCTGCGTCTTGTTTCATAGCCGGCGTCTAACCAACTGCGCCACAAAGGCTGACAAATTAAAAAATAGATTATGGCGCAAAGTGATTATTATGTACATTGCATAAATATTTGTTCGGTTACACGTCCAGCCACCGGCCTGACGTCATTTAACAAGCAAAAATCGATTTCGTACTAAGTATTTTTTTGTCCAGTTAAAAAACTCATACATTAAAAAAGGATACACGACCTGGGAATTGAATTCAATGCTTTACGGGTCACAGACCATAATTAGAGAGTGTGATTCCAATTTAACTTAAAATATAAATGTGTAAGGTTTTGGAAAGTCTCATCTTAACTGGGACAGAAATCTATGCCCGACATGGTTATAACCTCGCCCCATATCACATTTGAGACATTTAATAATCTTTACGGAGTCTTTAGTAAACAAGTTCACTTCTTTTGCTTCCAAGTGCTTTATTATAACTATTATAAAATATAGATAAATGATTTACACCGTGACCTTAGTCCGCCCCGTGACCACGAAAGCTGTAAAGTAATCGAAACGTCGGAAAGTTAAAAAATGTAAAATTTAAACCAAATCGCGTTAAAATCCGTAATAAATAGTTTTATTTCAATGTAACATTCGCGTAAATCTAAGAAACCATTACACCTTTATGTTTTTATTTAACCTATCACTTTATAGTTCCGATGTGGTGTTACAGTGTGGTGGCAATTTATATGGTGCCTTCCCCGATGTTGTCAATAATAAGTAAATAAAATGGTTTAACCAATAAGCAGGTTTAATATCGGTTGGTGAATCATATGCCAAAATGTATACTCATTGCACCAGGTAAATACAAAAAAATTACGTCATTTAGTCTCCTCTAGATTTTTCCAGTAGTTTAAAAACGCATAACAAATTACAAATGATATTATTTAAGTCTGATCTTTAAAATCAAAGCATTATAATAATATAATTTACGTAATTTTATAAATTAAAACTTTCATCAGCTTGAAATAAGACACAAAACGTGAAAGTCTTAAATCATGTGAAATTATGACCTTGCTTTATGATATTAGAATAACCCCGTGCTTATAATATACAAACGAAAGACAGAGGTACCAATTCTGACATTTATAGTTTATTTTTCATAGGTCCAAAGTGTTTTAAAATCCAATTATTCAGACAAAAAAATAGCGATATTTCAAGGTAGTTTTTTTTAATATTCGAAAATGCAAATAATAATATACAAACAATGTATGAGTAATTTGGACGTTTACAAATGACATAATAAGCGGTATTGACTCACGTATCACCAGGGTCAAGTTGCTAGCGCAGCGGGGCTCAGCTCACAACTGATATTATAATCTCAACTCACACTTATTTGTTGCTTGTGAAGATTTATTTATTGGTGAATACGTGGGTTCCGTTGATATAGGTTGAAAATGTGACAGCCTCTGTGGCGCAGTTGGTTAGACGCCGGCTGGGAAACCGTCATCAAACCTGCGTTAGAAACGATTTGTGATGACCCTCGAAAACAGCTTGTAGACATAGCTCAGGAGCGAGATGGGCCTGTAGTTTTTCAGCAAAGTGTTATCATCTTTTTTAAATGTATTATTTTTTTATTAGTTTCGAATGTTGGAAGACTATTTGCCTGTTTGGCAATCTGTATGGGCATTACTGTACTTATGTACATCAGGTCACTATGCTTAGCGAGAATAAAAAAAAACAGCGCATGACGTTGTTCCAAAAGATAATATGGACAATGCAAATTGGCGCTATAGAAAACCAACGTGAAGTAATAACTGCAGTCACTACGTCTTAAAATTACAAGGTAAAGTTATTACTAAGTGAAAGAAGAATCTGATTATAATTTAAATGTGGCTTACATTGTAGTTATCTCGGATTATTTTAGGAACGTGCCGTCTCGACTAACTTGGTATCGTTCATAGAAATTCGATGTAATACGACGGCTTTGCTGTCGTTTATCGTTCGTCGTTTGTGTCGTGTATCGTATAGTGATATTGATGAAGGCCCAATACCCATGCTGCCTTTTGTTTTCCTTTTACAGAGACTGTCCCGCCCTCACACCCGCCACTGCAACTCCTGTAAGCCAGGATCAACAGTGGCACGCATTTCCTTTTCCTTTTCCCTTTTGTTTTCCTTTTCCCTACTATTTAGAATTTAGATAGACCGGAACGCGTCAATGGTCCAAGTTGTACATATTATGTTTGTGGGCAGCGGTAATCATATGCCATCAGTTGAACCGTATGCTCGACTTTTTTATCGAGATGAATGGCGAGACGAGCATGCCATTTGACTGATGGTGAGCGATACGACCGCTTATGGACAGTAGTAAAGTGTTTGGTTTTGTAAACATGAATTATAAAGCAATACCTGGCATTCCTCTGCGCTCGCCATCCTGAGACATAAGATGTTTAGTCTCAATATGTCCAGTAGTTACTCTGGCTACAATATCCTTCAAACCGAAACACAACATTTACACTGCATTTACACTGTGGTGTAGCGGGAGAAATAGACATTGCGGTAGTAGCTACTCAGGCGCTCTTTCTCATATGAGAGACTTACCACAAATTAAAAGGCCAATTTGTTGGCCAAGTATATGGACTTAAAAAACTGCAACTTCTACCGACTTTCAAAGCACATAAGATTATTCAGATGACTGTTGATCAACATTGGTATTTACTTCTGATCGAGCAAGCCGCTATACAAAAGTCTTCCTAGATTAGGTACATAAAGGACTAAAAAGTCTAGACAAAACATCGATATCAATGTTACATTAGATAAGACATTCAGTACACAAAATGTGTCCCACCTACTTGCGGTGCATGCACCGCCAATGAATCAGATTGCTTCGTTACAGTGACAGTGCCGTACGCCTTATCGCATACGTTTAAAAGTAATTTATTTTGATGTTTCGCCGTCAAATGAAAGCAAATCATCTGAAGTTTCAATATTTTAATAAAATACTTTTAAAATACGAGGGCACTTTATTTCTATGACGCGTCTCGTCTATCGGTAGACGAAGATAGAGAGAAAATAATTGAAATCCATTGAATAGTTTTTGCAAAAATACACAGTTAATTTTATAGAAAGAAAAACAGCTGATTTTATTTGACGAAACGTAATAAAGATATCAAATTTTATCATGTAAGTATAACTCTTCCGTTACGAAATAATATTTCGTCAGACAGCTTGACTGTGCCCCTGGCATTACTAAGTTCATGGGCGGTGGTCGCTTACCCTCAGGCTGACCGCTACCTCATTTGCAGGCAAATAACATATTATCTATATATCTATATCAGCCCATATACGTCCCACTGTAGGGCACGGGCCTACTCTACAATCGAGAGAATATTAATTATATACTCTTTTTTTTTCTATTTTTTCTGCTACAGAAAGGCCACTGCTGATCATAGGTCTCCCCTAAAAAAATAATTTCAAACTGTTGGAATCAGTCATAAAAATATACAAAGCGTTTCTAAATTTGCCAAGAGTACCCTGTTTCTTGAGAACTTAAGATGTCATCGTACATGAGGAAAATGCAAAACTATTTGTCTATAACAGCCTATACATCTTTATATATGAGGTCCTGGTAAGCATGGGCCTTGTATACTAGTGAACCTCTTAAGCTTTTTAATTGTACTGTTTATGAATGAGTTATTTTTATATGGTTTGTGCAAATTTAATTCTGATAATAATTTTAGAAGGTTTTTCATGTTTTTTTTTCAGTTTAAGGATTTAAATTGTTTGGAGATATTTCTTTGTATGTATTTTGATTTAATTCTGTGAACTTTATGAAAATAAATGAATACTGAGAAAATAAAATCTTCGTTTAAAAGATACAAAATTTAATCGCTTTATTTTGCTTTGGCAAATAGACCACCCCAAAACTCGGATCTTTGTTTCATCATTCATGTTGAAGTCAATATGACAGTATGTATGTTAAAAACAGGTGTCTTTTTGACGTCATATCCTTTTAATATTTACCTTTACTATTTTTCAATTGAATTTATTTCTATGACGGTTTTTATTCGTTTATTTTTTTGATGCCACACATGGGCACAAGCTGCTTTTAACAGGTCACAATTATTATTTTGCGCTTCATTGAAAATCTAATAAATATTATCGTAATCCATTTATACAGAAATGATGATTAGCCATTTAAATTGATCGTTATTTGCCGTTTAATAATGTAAATACTTAATTCAAGTGAATAATGAGATATGAGAGTACCCATGCTCTTTGACCTAGATAACGCTTATCGGCCAGTGATAGGTTCCACGAAACTTGCATTTTGTTTGTCCACAAGAGATTTTTATTACTATCAAGTTACATAACAACTAAACAATTTAATTTAAACTGTATTCAATGTCTTATAATAAAATACATTCACACGATAAATTCTTTGGTATAACACAAATATTATTTAATACACCGCCATCTATTGAAATATCTTAGAACTACGTCGGATTTACTCATAATTCGGTCATAATTCCGTCACGGCTTCCCCGTTCAGATTCATAATTTCTATAGCGTGCTCTGACGGTGGTCGCCAACAAGGTATCTCTGCATACAGCGGCTCCGATGTTGTTGTATCAATAACGTCAAGTTTGGCTTCGCACTTTAAAGATTCCAATGTTGACTCTCTAAAGGTTTGTTGTATGTGATGTAGTTCACCACACTCGCTCATAGATGGCGCTATAGAGCAACGAGCCTCCATTGGTACAAAATCATGGTTCCTTCGCGGCAAGTGGTCATAATGGCATTCTAAAATACCTGTAAAAATAATATTTTTTTATACAAAATTATTAGTATTTTAACAAAAAAAATATATACTTTTATAAAACTAGTCTTTTACCTCTGAAATTTTCCAGCATGATGGGTGAAATAGTTTGAACTACGACGGGTCTCATAAATTGTTTTAGATTTCGGTCCAAAGTCGATATTGGTTGATAATGACATTTGTCTGACATCGGTGGTTCTAAAAAAAATAAAGAAAAATTAATGTGGCCCATGAGGGGATCGAACCCGCGACCTTCGCGTTATTAGCACGACGCTCTAACCAACTGAGCTAATGGGCCGATATGTAAGCTGGTGAAATTGTTGAATGCTTTATTTAAAAGTTCCTAGTTTAATTAAAAAATACTGTGTTCTGTCTAAACTTTGCCAACAAAATATTTTAACTATACAAATTACAATAATATAGTATTCCTTGCTTTTTAAACAATCATTTCACTCTCATCATAAGCAGCCAATAAAAGATGTGTATAAATGATATTATGGAATAGATTTACGAGTATAGATTAACAAAGACGTTGTAAGTTACATTTCGTTAAATAAAAAATTGTTGCAGTCACTTAAATAATTATAGGTATCGGTTTTCAACAACGCTTTTAAAACCTGAATAATCTAGCTAAGAATTAAGCAACTATCAAAAAATATATAAAGAATTATATACGTACCAGGTAAAGGAGTATGGAAAATGCTCCTAACATAAGGAGGTGGCGCATCGCTTCCTTCTATCATAACCTGCATGTGAATGTCATTTATCTTCCTTACATCTTCGTATCTAGGCCTCCTACACCTCTCTATCATGACTATCACCACTGCCACGGTGATCACGGCCATCATAACCCCACCAGCTATGCTGATCACTGATACCAGGTCAATCGACGACCTCCCAGTTTCTTTTTCCCCCATCACAGCAGTAATATGCTCCGGTTCTGTCAAAATATGAAACATTTCTTCATCTCCCGGGTCCTCTGTGGTCACATCGTGAATTGTTAGAGTTTTAGTATGGTTAGATTTCTTTTCAACCGCCACTTTGACTGGTTTTGACGCAGCTTTAGTAATGTTTTTGCGTTCTGTTATTAGCTTGTGTGTAGGCTTCGCCGTTTTAAGCGGAATTGTGGTGCTAACAGTCGTTGGGTTTGTTAATAAGATTTTTATGTCAGTCGTCACAGCGTTAATTGAAGAGATAGTTGTTGAAGATTTGGAAATTGATTTAAATTGAACAGAAGATTTTTCCGTCATGCTATTAGTTTTGTTTATTACAATCTTTGAAGTATCCTTGAAGTTTGATTTAGAAGGTAAATCTAATAATATTCCATCTAAATCGTTCTGTTTACGAGTAGATTCGGAAAAAGCTGCTATTTTCACCGTCGGAGGCGTTGCGTACGTCTGCGTAGACATTGGTTTTGTAAATCCTTCAGTTGGTTTATGGTAAACCTTGACTGACGTACTGTTCTTTTGCGGCATGAATGACGCAGTTGTTAAAGCGATTTTTTTGAATGTAGCATAAGACACCGAGGTTGGTATTATAGATACAATTATTGTCTTTGGTGTAGTATTTATTGTAAATTCTTTGTTAGTAGCAACCCTGGGCTTTGATACATCGTGTAATATCTTTTTTGTATCCATTGATTCACCTTTTTGAGCTGGTTTGATCCAAATTTCTTTTGGCTTAAATTTGGCTGTTGTTGAAACTTTAAAAGGTGTTTCCGGTTTCTTTGTGGTTTCTGGTGTGGTTTCTGGTTTCTTTGTAGTTTCTGGTGTGGTTTCTGGTTTTGTTTCTTTAATGGTTACCGGTATGATTAGTGTAATTTCTTTGGACGTTGTACTTATCATTGGCTTTACAGTATCAGATTCTACTTGAATTAATTCTGTGGTAGGATTTATCTTTACCGTTGAAGAGGTTGTAGGTAACGTAGAAGAAATAGTAGTAACTAGATTTCTTTCTTTTGTTTTTATGTCCGTTATTGGTACTACTATTACTGGCTTTGTAGTTTTGTCATTCATCATGGGGACGGTTGCAAGTGTAGTCACTTCTTGGCTTTTTTCTGTAGTTTTTATAGTGGAAGATAAGTCTGATACTTCGGGTTGTTTTACGGTATTTTTGTAGGCTACAGTGGGTATTATTTTTACCTCTATGTTTGTAGTAATAGTAGGCAGAGCAGTTACGGTTGTATTAAAAAACCTGTTAGTGTCTGGATTTACCGTTACAACCTCCTCAATCCGTTTTGTAATCGTTGTCATCAAAGGTTTATATGGCTCCGTAGTTGTCTGAAAACTTGTTCTAGGAGTTTCCGTGCTGGATTTTATTGTTTCTGTAGTTTTTTCACTTGTAATGATTGGAAAAGTGACTTTTGTTGAAGCTATGGTAGGTATCACAGTACTTGTTGAAGTTAAAGCGGAGGACGTGACAGGAATAGTAGATCTAGCCGTGGTTTTAGTTTCAGCTGTGGTACTAACAGTTGTGATAGCAGGTGTAGTAGGCGGGGAAGTGGGTTTAGTGCTCGTATGAGTTATTAGTGGCTCCTCTACTGACGTAGCAGTTGTGGTCGTTGTCATGCGGAGCTCGCAACTGAAACATGTTAAAATTGGCGTTATAGACTTTATTAAAAAAAAAAATATAAGATTTATTGATGGCATAGAAAAATATATTCCGTTGTAATTTAATTATAATAAGTAAATATTGACCACATAGCTTATTTTACGTTTATTTTTTCCTTATAGCTGTACGTTACGTACTTTAAAATATTATTAATTTTAGTTTGCATTTTTTTTCAAATTAAGAGTGCCATTCGGTATATTTGAGCTCTTAAGATCATTATTTCTAAAATTCATATTGTGATTATTTGTATCAAATCTTGCCTTCGAGCTTGGATTGGCATGGTAGAGTGGATGATTTAATAATTATTGACATAAAGTGGCCACCCACCTCTCACCTTGCCATCCCCGCTGGCAGTGGCACTCGCCAGTGGTTGGCAAACATTCACCGTGCTGACATCTGGAGCATTCGTTCACACAGTTAGGTCCCCATCTGTTTGGTGGACAATCTGAAAAATATTACAAACATCAATATAACTCCGTTATGATCGGTACAATTTAAGATATTGGGCGATACACAGTGTGAGCTCTTTTTAGGTGTTCCAAAAATTAATTAACAAAATAACATGCAGACTGTCCCGCCCTCACACCCGTCACTGCAACTCCTGTAAGCCAGAATCAACAGTGGCACGCATTTTAACCGCGAACCCGCGCCATTTTATTTTCTTTTCACAGTCGGCGCCTAAGCAACTGCGCTGCGGAGGCTGTCGAATTATTAGTATTATTTTAAATCCTACGCAAACATATTTCTGCAATGAACATTTGTATCGTTTAGGACAATTTGGTCACTCCATATTACATCTTGGGATGGAATTGGGCTCAGCTAGATGTAAGCGGTACTAGAGGCATCTTTTTCTTCCCTTTAGGAAACATGCTTGTTTGCTATTACCTTCAGAACATCCCGGTCCAGTCTTCCCGTTAGGGCATATGGGAACGCAGGACACATCCTTCATCTTGTATCCTGGACAGCACACTGCCACCTCTGCTGTGCGCTCTTCTGTCTGGGAACATTGACGGATATTTATAAAGCAATATTAAGAATACCTGCTACTCATTAAGTTCAGCATTTACATATATTCCTATAATTTAATTTTATTTGAAGTTCTTGTGATGTTCATAAATATAAGTTCTCAGTTATTTAATGACGTTTGTTGACTACGAAACCCCTTAATATTGAAACATCTCAGTTCACACATATCGTTGGTAAAACGAAAATAAAAACACCATCATAATCGAAAATAAAAACACCATATTTAAAAGTACCTACAGGAGTAAGCCGTTTAAGGTGCTTGATCATGTCTTAACTCTTAACAAAAGCATATTCGTCATCGTCGGTAATTAATTAGGCCGCATCATAGCAAAGTACATTTTTTTGCTGACTTGCGCAAAATTGCTAGCTCGATGTCGTGAGGAAGGTTATGAGAGTCTTACGATTAAGGACGCGCGAGATCAGGCGAAGTAAAATTGATTAGGCAGGAAAGCGAACCCTAGCGCAAGTTGAGATAATGTTTTCAACATATGATGATCAATAACAGAGACAGTTGAAAATTAATGCTATTATATTAATCAAAAGAATTGTATTTAGTCTAATACATATATTTTCCAAGTTATATAAATAAAATTTTGTATATTGATCCGCACAATAACTTTTCATAACGAATATTTCGAACACATAATTTACTATCGTGTAGTGGATGGAGTATAGATTAGTATTTTCACAAGGGATGAAGCAATTATTCAATTAAAAAAATATTACTGCTTGTTTCATAATTACAAAGATTTCTAAGAATGCAGAAATAATTAACGTTGTTGACAGACCTTTTACAAACGGTCTAGTTTTTCTCAAGGATAATTCCTGTTATATCAATTAGAGTGATCGTAAGGTGATATTTCATTAGCATTTGTGTGACAAGAACAATGATCCCGAGATTTATAAGGTCACAGAAAATTTTAACATCAATGTAAATATACATTCAACGAGGTATTTGCGTGGTGTTCTTGTGTTTATTGTAAGGTTAGGTCTATAGTAAGGAATTATGAAAATCATGCCAAATGTGTGTCATTACTGAAAAAATACAATTTGAAACATTCTGATAGGTTACTATATCGACCTATAAATCAGACACTACTAAGGACAGGAATTTTCTGCAATCCATAATTTTATTGAAAGAACTTAGATTTTTGGCTATAGCCGAAGCATGGTGAATTATACTACGCCATGCTGCCCTACTGCCGGTTCATGGCCTTCACACACCATGGAAATCCCTATAGTAATGTAATACATACATTCATAAATAAACGTCACGCCTGTATCCCATATACGGTAGGCAGAGACTATGGATCTCCACTTTGCTCGATCTTGACATACTACTTTCACTCCGTCTACTTTTATCAATCCCTAACAATTATAATTATGTGATAATTATAATTGTTACTAAATTTTAAGTCTCAACCCAATCTTATGTCTTCTAAATTCTAATCTTAAGTTCCTCCTTATCCCGGGTCCTTCTACCTCAAACTGAAGAAGCACTTCATCTCTATCACTATCGGCAACCTTTCTGGACGGTATCCTAATAACCATCAGAAGTGCAGTCACTTTTCCCAGACAGTTTAAAGAAAGGGTGAAGCCGGTACATACCTCAAGTCTGGTGAGATCTCTCATCTCGGTGGTCCACATGGAGCATCGTGGCGGTATGGCCAAGCACCACACGTAAGTCCGGACGGACATCGGCGCCCGGTACTTGACTCTCTTCGTTATGTTGTACCTGGAAATGATACAAAATAGTCACTACTTTGGTCTGAGCATGGGCATGAATACCTGTTATCAATCTTTGTTTGGTCGGGATTCAATAATAATTTATAATGACTAATTGATTGCTACAAACTGAAACTATTCAACTTAAGATTAATAGTTGGATACCTGCCGCTTCCAAAAGCTCGACGTGGATTTCCTTTAAAAGTTTTCAAGGTTTCAAGATTTTCTGATCACAGTTTTAGGCCTGGAAGATTTATCTTGACACGGGAGTCGAACCCGTGATCTATTGTTTACAGCTGGTGTTTGAACTGAAGACCGTAGAAATAATTAAAATCACCTAACTCGACCCAAGTGATTTGTAAGTACATAAACTTACGCCTTTTTCTCGAAAAGAATAGGCAGAGGTGCTACCAGAACACCACGATTCGCCGTCCCATGATGTGATGTGTGCGAGCCTATCGCCATATTGGGCACAAATTCCTGACTCCGGGCTGATAATGATTAGAAAAATCCAATATCACTTTCCCCGACCAGGGATTCGAACTCGAAGCCTTAGCGGTGTAATCCTACCCAAGGACAACTGCGCCACCGAGGCAGTCAAGTGATTTGTAAGTAACAGAGATAATAACAACACACTTACTTCTGCTTCACCATGCAAACATTGGGTCCGTTCAGGGTCGTCACCTGCATGACCATCGCTGCCATCACCACCACCACCACACACCACCACTTTGTCCTCAAAGTCCGCGTCGGGCTCACTAACACCATCGTTTACGGTTCAGCACAGATCACTCAGGTCCATTGTGACACTTATATCCACTTTCCTTATAACTCATGTTTAAGCTCATACTATTCGCACCTTAAAAGAAATAGATGAAAGAAATAAAGTTTGGATTTAGTGCTGAATTAAAAAAATACAATAATTGTCAGGTCACAATTACTTATTCATTCATATTGCAACACTTCATTTACATTGTTCTGTGAACCACTTAATTGGATTCATAA
The DNA here is from genome assembly GCA_949752805.1 of Deilephila elpenor. Lineage (NCBI taxonomy): Eukaryota > Metazoa > Arthropoda > Insecta > Lepidoptera > Sphingidae > Deilephila > Deilephila elpenor. The sequence continues at coordinate 1,534,928 of OX457102.1, forward strand.
TTATTTAACTATTCATTTATTCAATCGTAAAATGTACTTTTAGACTAACTCTATGTACACAAATTATCAGATTTTTACTACATTCTGTCACATTTGAAATACGAATCCTGACAAGTCCACAAGTAACAGAAGAATGAATTAAGTTCGTTCTAAAGCAATGTCGCAATAGACAGTTTCCTAGCGGGGTCAACTAACTCGGCCGGGATAGGGGAGCCCGAGGGACGCCTGTGTTAATTGTCGTAACTGTCGTGTGAGTAGTCTCATCATAGTGAGGGAAATGCTGCTTTCAAAAGAGAAACACAAATGATTCTGTGTTTCTGAGGACATTACATCTATACCGGGTATATCAACGACCGGGTATATGAAAACGGTGGCAGTGTTAACGGTTCAAAAGGTTTATTAAAATATTTGAATAAAGAATATTTGGATTTGATTTTATTTTAATGTGGTACAAACATGTTCTTGTGAATACAACTGATGTTTATTATTTAAATATTGGTGTTTAAATATTATTTTCATTAAAACATTTTGTGGTCTGTGGCATCGCGAGACATCTACTGTTCTGCCGAGTTCGGAATATAATTTCCGCTAGGTACCCTCCTCTCCTTCCTTAGCAACAGGGTGATTGTCTGTTATGACGTCAGAGCTATCTCAAAGCAAATTATTTACATAACTTGATATTATAAATTAAATTATTCTGAGGGATAGTACTTACTCCTGTTTACTTCGATCAATTTTGTATTATGATTTTGAGGAATATTTATAATTAATCATGTATGCAGGGTTAGTCATGAAGGGTAGGTATACAAATCGTTTGAATTTGCAAAATGTATAGAACAGCTGATTTTTTTCTCGATTTCAATGTTGGGCCTATAGCAAAAGTTGTTCATTATGATGAGTGTAGCATCCCCCTTACAGCTTTATATTCCCTTTCTGACTAACCCCGTATAGCCTGCTATAACGATGAAGGAAATTTCCGCCCACCAACCTGCATTAAGTAAGCTTGTTAGACTAAAAATGCCTAGCCCCGAAACGGCCGAGAAACCAACAACCGTAAAATTAAAAGCAAAATCATTCGGCAATAAGAATACAACAGACACCTTTCTATAAAGCGTAGGATAAGAGTGGGTAGTTAAAGACGTGAGTTTCTGAGATGTAGCTCCTCAATGCTTTATGTGGCCTTGCTTTGTGGGTGGGATAATCTTATAATACATATCAGTGTCCTGTATTATCAGCGTGTGCTACCAATTGGGCGGAGGCAGGATGCGCTGATTGTGCCGCAATAATTTTATCTACTCTGCCATCGACCTCAGCGTCGGCGAGCGTCATCGGCTCTATCAATGAAATTATCGAACACATTCATTTGATATTTATTACATCAAGTTTGATGGATCATGTCGGTCTGTCGAGAGTACATAGAATAACCAAAATAAATTAAATAAATATTAAATTATAAGAAACAGTTCAAACCTGTTTAAAATGTGTTCAGTATCTAAATATATATCTAGTCTTCAAATATTAAAAACAAATTTGACAAAAATTTGTTAAAAACCTATTGATAAATAATGAAGCAAAAAGGAACAAAATAAACAAGAAGAAATAAAATTATAGAATCCAAATGGAGGAACCTTTTCATTCATTAAATATCCAATTCTACCATATGCAGTACTTACAGCGTTTTAAGATAAGAAAGCAATAATAAATGTGAGCTAGGAAAACTACGTAAAAAAATGTACTAATATAATGTATAATGTAATTATACATTTTTTAAAGCACTAACTTCCTAAAGATATAAAAAGACACTAAACTGTATAAAAAAATAATTAGCAACAACTGACAGGCGCCTATCACTCATCCAATAAAAGCGATGATAAAGTTGATCACCCATTGTTTGTTTCTATCAATCAGGCGTAGCTCCGATCATCTATAATATTTTGTCAGGCCCCATTTGTTACAACTAGGCCTGATGGACCCCTCGGCACAACAAGCGGTTTCCGTCGCTCTATTACAAACGACTACATTCGAATTCTAGCATTCACATAAACATCAGCTATTTCATGTGAGTAGGGTTAGTGACACGTAATTTGAATTTATTTTTTTTGCTTGACAAGATGAACGGATCATTTGCATCCTAGTAAACTTCACGCCTACTCATAATCAGGAGCACTCAGAACCCATAATTCTAAGCGCGTTCTGTATCTGTATTCGCCCAACTACGTCCCACTGCAGGGCACCAGCCTCCTCTACAATCTAAAGTACGATTGAGAGGGGTTAGGCCATATAGTCCGTCACGCTGGCCTAGTGTGGGTTGTCGGACTTCACATACCGTAGAAATTTTTCAAATTCGATACCGTAGCGCTTTTGAAGCAGGTTTCCTCACGATGTTTTCCTTCACCGTTAAAGTGTGTGGTGACTATCAATACACACATCACTCCGAAAAATCAAAGGTGTGCCCTGGGATTGGAACTCGCGTCCACCATGAAACAAGCGCATTAGTTTCAGTAAATTATATATTGTGGTAGGCTATTGGTGTACCTTATTTTGACTCCAGTAATATGATGCCTCGATATAGATGGCATGAGTTACAGAAAACCAATGTTTAGTGATAGCTTTTCTATTGTATAACGAGTACGGTTAGTGAGACTGCCCAAGACCCAATAATCCCTTTACTTCTTTCTTCTTTCATTTCATTTTCAATTGTGATAAGTATTGATATTTCATTACCCCTTAGACGTTTCACTACTGACTGGATCTCCTATAAAATTTAAGGCATTTAGGTCATTCATCACACTGGTCTAATAGTGGGTTAGTGAATTTCACATGTTTATGAAATTCTTATGAAAACTTTAATTGATAAATATTTCAGTGAATTATATCAATGATTTTGTTAGAAATTAACGTTGTATTTTTAAGCCAATATGTATTACATAATATTACAAATGTCTGTTTTTAACCTTACCGCATTGGTTGAGTAACTTGCGTGTCTTATAGATACCCGAAAAACTATAGTAGACAATTAGTTAATGTTGTGCCAACAACTTCGTTGTCGGCAAAGGATGTGGTCCATTTAGATATGCAATCTATTGCGCAGTTAAAATTACTGCTACATTGTGTCATGATTATTTTTTATAAAGAAATGTCTGACCAAATGTTGGACTTAAGTTTGCTTATAATATTTGTAGGCGATTGTAAGTATATCATAATAAGTGATTAAAACTTGGAGATTGGACTATGTTTGTCATACATTAACAGTCGTCGGTCTATACAAGAAGTTGAATATGATGATAATGTATCTAATTAGTAATACATTGTTATGTCGGAATGATGTAAATAATGATGATGTCTTTATTTTTATGTGTAAATATAATAATCATAACCATAATAAGTGTCATTGCATGATAAAGTATATGTAAAGATATTTTCGGACGGCTGGCAAACGAAATTGAACAGCAAAACTTTCACTTAACTCATCACTTTTCCACGAGACATTAGCATTCATAGTGCCAAAATTAGCTTCAAAAAGCCTTCCCACTTTAAATCATAAAGTGCTATCACCAAAATTGTGAATGAAATTAACTAAAATCACCAATCAGCGATCAAACCCCCGAATGAATGAATTTCACGTCTTGATTAAGAATCAACGAACGCTCGGCCTCTGAATGAATGACTTGCACGCCCCGATTAAGAATGAAACGCTGGAAAGGCGATTACAAAGATATACATTAATAAATGTTCAGCTCACAAACAATTAAAACCCAACACGCATGCGCTATTTGGGCCACAATGCAAACGTGGCACAACGCAATATTAATTGGTTTAATGAATACAACATGCCCGTCCGTTTGGTAATAACAAAAGTTAATTTAACTCGTTATAAGCCATTAAGGAATAGAAAATGCTATTGGGGTTATTTTTTTAGATTTATAAAAGTTTGGTACGATAGTTTGTTTGGATTTGGAATATATTGAAATGTGAGTCGCGGAGTACGGTAAGGCAGGTTACCAAATTTCCGAGGTTTTTTTCGATTCGAAATGATATAATGATTTTCAAAAAGGTTATGTCAAGTAGACGGTATACCGTAAACTTGTAAGAAATTATTTAAAAAATAAACAAGAACCATTTAAGAAACATTTATGATCTTATTCAAAGACAGTTTTAAAAACCGATATTAGTTATCGAATGTTTTGTCTTCTTCCTTCAAACGTAATTCTAAAGACTTGCGAAAGGGACATAACATTCAATAACTAAAATAGGTTTTAAATCTTGCAATTAATAAGGCTGTTAACATTTATCGTTTACTTACGGCCAAGATATTAAACTAACAAAATTTCTTCCTACATCGATTATGAAAATAAATTATTACATCTTGATTCATTAATTAATGTGGCTGTGTCTATAAACCTTTTGCCTAAATAATTGTTATACGAGTATAGAAATCAATATCTTTTATTATTTTCGGACTTTTTTTACTTGAAACGCTAATATAATAATATAACGTTATTGTTGGATAAGACAAGATAGAATGAAGCTTTGAAGAAGCGTCTTTTCTAGTCTGATCTCATCTTTACTTTTTACAAATATGTAAGAGAAACAATGCCTATTGTTTTAACCGCAGCATATAAATCCCTAATTAATTGTATATAAACTTAACTAACAATATAATATTATTTATTATTATACCTACTAAAGATATAAAAACAATAACATGAAATAGAAACAATAAAATAAGGAAATAATATAATGTTTAGCTGATAAGCGTTATATTGTGAATCCCTATAAATATAGCTATGACTGTACCTACGCAGTATGCTATAATATTATAAGAGCCTATATACATCCCACTGCAGGGCACGGGCCTTCCCTGCGATTGAGAGAGGGTTACTGCTGTAGGTACTCAAAAACATTTTATTTTTATTTTTTTATTTTATTTATTAAGGACCATCAAACGGAGAATACAATTAACAATTGGTATAAATATATGTGTACATGAATATAGGTAAATTTTCATTGTATCTCTATATATGTATCTCTATATAATAGACAGTCACAAGATGAGTACTTTAAAGCAGTAGCAAAGCACAAAAAACAATTAAACAATATTAGAATAAATTCCAACAGAAAACAAAAAACAAACGAAAGCTAAAACTATAACAAAAATGAAACATTTACAATAAGAATTGTTATTCTATGTATCACTACTAAATTATTTCACCCAGGTTTTTAGAGAATGTGCGAGGATTATTAATCATCAAGATTTTTAATGTTAATTAAATCATTACTAAGTGTAGATTTTACAAAGAAAATATAAACTAAGGAACGATTTAATTGACATTAAAAGTCTCTGAGTGCGGCCGTTAGGCATTACTCTACTGGTGATAGGTCTCTCATATGTGTGAGGTCGCCTGGGTAGGTACCACCGCAATGTCTATTTGTCCAACAAACAGCAATGTAAATGCACTCTTGTGTTCCAGTTTGAAGGACATTGTAGCCAGAGTAACTACTGGACATATTGAGACTTAACATCTTATGTCTCAGGATGGCGAGCGCAGTGGAATGCCAAGCATTGCCTTGTAATTCAGCGTGTTGTTTGGTTTTGCTACTGTCCATGAGCGGTCGTATCGCTTACAATCAGGCGAATGGCATGCTCGTCTTGCCATTCATTGCAATAAAAAAAAGTTTAACACGCATATTACCTACAATAGTCCAGTGCGAATAAGTAGATCGACATGCCATTGGTTTTCTCATAAAGGACTATTTGTCATGAAGGTTTCCTTACGAATATAGTTGAGCTTATGGGCTATAGTTAACAATGAAGACACTTAAATTCAAAAAGTTTTTGTTGTTGTTTTGTACTCAGTGGTCTGAGTAATATTAATAGAATGTGGTTCGCACTTAAATTCTGTTATAAATTATGTTATAATAATATAAGCCTTTATTCTGATAAGTTTAAAACATAACTACATTCCTTTTTGTTATTATAAATTATGTTATAAGCATATTATAAATTATTTTCATTTTAAGTTTAAGAAACTTGAATAGTATATATCAAGATGCAAGATCCGCATTCCGATACGCTGTAGGTGTTTTGAAGATTGGCCTACGCACAACGGGGCGGAAAGGCAAGAGATTTTGCCACCTGCCAGCCTTAAATACTGTAGCATTCCGGCGGCCTACCAAGGCACCCAACGACGCGATGTCCCGCGGCAAGCCGAGGTATGTATGTATCGGCAGCACTTGCTTGTATCCTCGCTTGGACTGTCTCACTCCGCGGCGTATCATGGTTCCTACAGCGTGCTGTTGCATACCGCAGTGTGCTTCGCCATGGCATCCCCCGGGGGATCCTGATGCCTTGTCATTTTTTTTTATTGCAATGAATGGCGAAATGAGCATGCCATTCGTCTGATGGCAAACGATACGACCGCTCATGGACAGTAGCAAAACCAAACAACACCATGAATTACAAGTCAATGCTTGGAATTCCACTGCGCTCGCCATCCTGAGACATAAGATGTTAAGTCTCAATATGTCCAGTAGTTACTCTGGCTACAATGTCCTTCAAACCGGAACACAACAGCGCATTTACACTGTTGTTTGGCGGGAGAAATAGACATTGCAATAAATGCCTTTCGATGCTATGACATCAATTTAAAATTTTGGGATTTATGTCGTATTCCTATCACATATGTAAAAAATTAAATCTTCTGCCATTCCGTCGACGGCGTAGGCCCTAATCCGGTCATTATTCAACCCGTATTGGCCCAATTGTCAGTCATTATATGAGTCAAATTGGATGAGAAGGCAATATTAATATAGAAGTAAACGGCTATTATAAAAAAAAAAAAAAAAATTACGCCTGCAAGTGCCATCAATAGTTATTATTTGATTTTCTGTAGATAGGTCATTGAAGGCCAATTCCTATTATGAAAGAATTATGTCCACTTATGATCTTTTGCTCCAGCAATTGACCTTCGTGTGTGCGTTTCAAAAGTAATTTTGTTACTGTGGATTTTTTTTATATCTTCTCAGTTTTAAATACGACTGCTCAAATAAAGAAGTATATTTTTATGTAGGGCATGAGACATATTAATTATTCCATCATATATTTATCTGAAGAGATTTGAATTTAGATTTGTCATTGCAAGTGACACAGGATTTTTTTATCAATACGCCTAAGTGTTATCATTTTGTCATGTAAAAAATCATAGGCGATAGGCTCGCCCCTTATCACATCGTGGGACGGAAAATACAAGGCGAAACGTGGGTGACCTGGTTGCACCTCTGCTTACCCCTTCTGGGAAAAAAACGTGAGTTTACGTATGTATGTATGTAAAAAAATCATAGTGATTGCCAATTTATTTCCAATCTCAAATTACTCTTATCGGTAGAACGAAAACTATTATTAAAAAAAAAATCCAAACCTGTGTTTTTTAAATAACGCTTTCGGTATTCGCCTTTTGATGATCAAAGATAACATTTGTATCATCATTTTTGTAACGGAACTCACAATGACTCACAATTAATTGTTATACAGTAATCCGTATTTAAAAGCCATCTGTGACAAGATTCTTTTTAAGCGGATGATGTCGTAATTGCATTAAACAAATGAATCATAGGCGTTGTAGAATAATCAACACAATCATGTGAATGATGAGATCTTCGGATATATAAGCCTTACATTTTAAAAATTATGTGTAACTCATAATAAATTTATAAACCAAATCCAAATTTAATTAAAACATAAAGAAAGGTAGAAGAAAAAATATACCCAATATTACTGTGAAACAATAATATGACTGCCTCGGTGGCGTAGTTGTACTACAGTAAGACTACAAAGCAGAGGTCTTCAGATCAGAGAGTTCGAATCCCGGGTCGGGCAAAGTGATATTGAATTTTTCTATTCATTATCAGCCCGGAGTCAGGAGTTTGTGCCCGATATGGCGATAGGCTCGCCCCCTATCACATCATGGGACGGAACATACAAGGCAAAATGTGGGTGTCCTGGTAGCACCTCTGTCTACCCCTTACTGGAAAAAGATGTGAGTTTATGTATGTATGTATTGTGAAATAAAATCAAACTGCACGTTCGAAGTACCAGGAGATTATAAAACAAGTGTAACAGATAAACCAGGAACATTGGCATTGGAGACACTTGAAAGTGATTTTAATTAAACGTCACTTAACTCAAGTTATGAGGGTTTATTAACTTAACAAGGACGTGATGACTGTACTCTAAAGCATCTGTTTTTGGTTTTAAAATTGTGATTCAAATGGTAATTGAAAATCATCCTACACTAAATGTAAGTTTAGTAATATTTAAAGTATACGATTGATCTAATCATGAGTTTGAGCATACCAATGGCCATATTATTGAGTGTGATTTTACACAAATTTTAATTCTCTACTTCAACACCATAGAGCCAAATCCTCGAGGAAGTCTATAAAAGCCCTGGTATGATAGATACGAGGATGATATTGATATTGTACTACAGTTGCAGAAGAGAAAACTAATTTCACAAGTCGTACGCATTGTTATGAACCTTGGATGAGATAATGGCTGGTAGAAAGAAAAGGTATGTTTATGCAACATAAATAATAATAGCTTAAAATTCTGAGGTATACAGCGGAATTAAGGAGGCTAGGTATACATATTTCCAAATACCTTAGAAATGCTCTAGTATTTTTGAGTAAATAAAATTTTATATTTTGGAATAGAAAATGATATCCGCTAATAGTCATGAAAGTACAATAAAATACCGGGGAGTCTTAGCAACCAGAAGCAATAGGATTGTTAATATAAGCCGAGTTGCCCTTGACAACTTTATCAATACTTATAAAACAATATTTGTATTGCATTTACAAAGGATATGTGTGAATATGATAAGCTTTATATAATGGGCTGATTTATTGTAAAATATTATAATAATGTTGCATATGGGCCACTCTAAATCGTAAGCTAATTGCCTAGAGACCCTTAGGTTTTCTAATAGGTTTATAAGAAATAGATTCTATTCGATACTAGCTTTTTATCGCAGAATTTGTTTGCGTGGTCAGGTTTTTGCCATTGGGAAAAAGCCTTTTTGTTATTCTTAAGTATAGGGTATATTACTGTAATATTTCATCAAAAGTTTAGCATGTTGGCCAAAAGATATTCCCACAAATATAAATTTATATTTTGGTACCAAGCAAGCAGAAATTGAAAGGAATGCTTTATCATTTTATTATCCTATAGTAAGTATGTTGTGGGTTTATTATAGCATCAGTTGAAACTATGTTTTAATATATATTTTGTACAATTAAAAATAAACATTTTAATTTCCATGCCGTAATGCTTTTAAAATAAATAAATTCCTAATAGTGTACTAGAATTTTTCTAATCTATCTTTCTTGTTACTTATGTTTTATCAAATGCAAAATATGCAAATATTAGTACATCATATTATAATTAAACTCACATTGAACAATAACAATTATAAAGCACTTCACAGTCACTGCACTTTATTGTGTACCAGGCGCGCAGACACCGGGAGAGCTCGGCACAAGTAGCTCCCTACGGAACCGGGATGCGACTAATGCCCGTCGCGTCACATTGTACTGTTAAGATAAACACAACTGGGGTTGCTTAGGTATAGCAAGGAATAGTATAAACATGCTAGTACTTATATTGTCCTGGTATTTTACAACCAGATTTTAAAATATTTTTTATAACAACGAAATAAATATGATTAATGAATGAGCCCATACAGTCACTACTTAACAAGGGAATCCTTTACTATCGAGGGTTCGATTGAGAGGGCTTAGGCCATCAAGCTGAACTAATGTGGATTCTTTTTTTCGAAATACCGTTGAGAACTAAAACTTAAAATACTTTTGATCGTCTCTTTTAATCATTGGGAAATAATTATATAAGTATATTTTGAAAAACTTTTTATTACTTCTGACCAAATAGGGATGTATTGGGTCATTTACAAATTACAATTGCCACCTGAAGTTGAGTATTGTGAAATAACATTGGTATGAGATATTGTCCAAAATGTAACGAAAGTTCACTTGTTCATCTTTGAATAATGTCTTGCATAATTTGCAGGCTTCTCTTGTACTAAATGTAATATGGTGGCATAAGGCATTAAATGATTCGACGTGGCTTACTAGAGAAAGTTATTTAAGTCGAGGCATGTAATAAAATATTTTGTTTGTTATTTAAATAAGAAATAAAACCCGTATTTCCGCACCTTACACCCCGTAAATAGGAGTAGATGAAAAAATTTGGGACAATAAAAATGGCGGACCTGCAATCGGCCATTTTTATATAAGACTGCTAGGAATTGTAATATTAGGTTTATATACGTAATGCGAGTGTCCTAGCAGTTATTGCAGTCATATTCCCCATCTACAGAATAGAATAAACAAACAATGTAAATAGGGAGACAGAAATAGAACGTTATTACATAAGGGAGCTATTCAGGTTACAGGAAGAAATCGGGAATTCAATAAGCAGGGGAGTTCGGCGCCTTATTGGCGGGAAGGCGGGAATATTATCTTTACTTTCCACTTTGGTGAGTCCCTGCTGTAATATACAACCACAATATATACTCTAGATTTAGTCGATACATATTAAAATCGTAAGCTATACACTATACAGGGTATCTCAAGACCGCGACCGAAAACGAAGCCAGGCGGTATTCATGACTTCAAAAAAAATTGTATTTTTTTACTGATTATCGTACTTGGATGATAATTTATACATAATTTTACAAAAAATAATGTACAACTGTTTATTTTTAAAGACGCAATTTTTTTTCAATGGCTTTTTTTCTTTCTTTCTTTTATGATGTAGTTTTTTTACAGGTCTTTAAAGTGATATTTCTTTCGGATGGCCCGGAGACTCAAAGGTGTTAGAATATTCAACTGTCAAATAGTCTCGATCACGGCAACCTAAGACTATAATGGGAATACATCATGAACCATACATGTAGGTTGAATTTCCGGTTAACCATGTGTATATTATCCGATTTTGAGATTGACGAAATTGGAATGATACGTGGATATTCTACTTCATTGGATTATATCTGCACTTCTTATCCGATGTTTTGTAGTCGCTTTGAGGTGCCAGCACAAAACAACTATTTTTTTTCTATTTAACTACGTATAATATTGTCGATGTTAATATTAACATATACTATAAGCTGACTATTTTTTGTAAAATAAATAAACAATTGTTCCACCGGAAAATAAATACAACAAAACAACTTAACATAAAATTACCAGGAGCTTAAATTTAGCAGTAATGAAAAAGTACTAGGAGAACATAATAAGGCAAGAGTTGTTTTGTTCGACAAACGGGCTGGCGTCGCACTGGCGGGTGTTGATGTTCAGTACTTTGCTATACTGCCCGCCCGCTTATAACGTTGGCAGATCCCGTTCCCGAATTGAATCTGGCAAATATGGATACGTTTATTTTCAAATGGACTACTCATTTACGGACATGACGTCCTGGTACAATAATTTTGAATGAGTATGCAAATTAGTTACTTAATTCTGCTGTAATTTTTATAGTCTTTGTTTCTTTTTAATCTTGATTTATGCGAATTGTCATATTTATCACGAATAAATATTTTCTTATTAGGTTTTTTTAAATCTGAAAAGTTAAACATCTTATATTATGTCTTCATTTGAATTTTGAATAAAACGCGAATCCAGTCACGTAGTCAATGTATCTGTTTCCAATTTGACAGTTCAGTGGACATATAGACATAGTATTATAGAACTACTACTCGTATAATGTCGCCATTAAACAACAGTGTCTATCCTAGATTTAGTTTACAAAACAACAACCTTTTTACGATTCCATAAAACGAACAATAGAAATCCGGCACAAAGTACCAGGGCAGCAGGAATGCTTGGAGTGCGACGGCGTGGAGAAACGGCGGCGACGCGGTGGCGGCGAACATCCCCTATCAACTGTTTGCTTTAGATAATAGTGGGGACGTGCGAGGGATGTGATGTTTACATGTTGCGTTTGGCTATTAAATATACTGTTAAATTATACGTTTATTTTAATAATACTTTAGATTTTTTATTGAGTTGTGTTCTAAAGATAAATACTGGGTTTTAAATACACTGTTTGATGATACATTTTCTTTATAGAAATATAGTTTACCAAACTTTTGCTTTTACAGGTAGATATCGTTGAAATAGGGCCGATTCGTATAATTTTGAATGCTGCTATTGCAATATGGAGTATTAATTGAAATGACAATTGAATAGTATGCGACCTAAAATAAGTATCTACACGCAAATATATTTAAAAAAATCTCAAATATTAATACTGAACGTTTTTTTTCATAAAAGGAATAATACCACAATTTTTTGAATTTTTAATTCTTTCATTCAATATTTAGAATCATTTGAATACATGTTTTTTTGCTAATCATTTTCTTCTACCTATAGCGAGGCTCAGTGCCAAAAGGGTATTTAAAATTACGATTTTTACGACATAATAATATAAATTGCTGAGTAATCAAATATAAGGAACCTTCATAAAATCAAGCGTAAGCGAAAAATGCGACATTTTTAATTTTTCAACCAAAACGCCCGTTTATTGGCCCTTACAAATGCGACGGACGTTCAATGTTAATATAGTTTATTTTGGCCACTTGGTAAATAAATGTTTACTTTCGACGCAGTTCCTAGAGCTATTGACAATTTTATTATGATTAGTATTAGGGCTAACGGTTGTCGGAAAACTTGGTGTAAGTGTTTAAAAAAAAAGATAAAGAATTGACGACCTGGCTTAGATATTAGCTTGCTTCGGTAATTGTGGATTCGATTTTAACACTGATAAAAAATAATATGATTATTTTCATACCTAAGAATAATTGTTAAGTTTTTAACCACTACCCAGCAAACCGTACTTTACGTTTCGTTAAAGTATGCCGCAAATTATTCCCAGATACAGAAATTGAATTTTGGGATATTAATTATCTTTTATATATCGCAAAAGATCTTTCAAAATTAACCAGAGCTAAAATGTATTGCTATTTTGAACCCTCATTTTGTTATCTTTGGTTACATCTTCAAAAAGGGTTTTAAAATCAAGGGACTCAGATGCGGGCATATTATAAAGTACAATCAATTGAATGATATTAAATTGTGTCTACCCCTATTTGTGTGATGGTGATCGTCTAACGTTTTAATGTATTGTATAATTACAGCTATGATTCGTAGATTTTAGCTTGAGTATGCCAAAAACTAGTCCAGGATATTGTCACTTTAAGTTTTATTAATCATCAGTAAACAGTGTTGATATTAATTTTAGACACTCAGTTGAATATAGAAATAAAAAAAAAAAACTATTTAAAATTGTATAAATACTTATATTCTCTGTAAGTATAACAAATAAAAATAAAACACAAAAATCGTAAAACTTTTCATTTATTTTCAGTATATAATGTTATCACAACTTAATTATTTTGTCATATAATATTGGTATTTACACATATATTTTAACATAATCATTCATTTAGTACAATTAATTATAACCCTGAAATTGTGTGGTTAATTGTAATACCTTAATTAATATTTTGAAATAAAAGAAATATAAAAAGAATTATTCATATTGTAAAAATAATTTTACTCATAAAAACGTCAATGCGATGGCAGCGCCACCACACAAGCATAAATTATGATGCATCATACAGTTTCTGTCTTTCCCAATAGATGGCGTAACTATAAGTAGCTTGTTGGACATAAAGACGAATTTAGTATTTAGATGTGAGGCCTTCCTTACTTTTGAATAATGATTTCAAAAACATGTATTGAAATCTAGTATGCCTTCAAGAACAACGAAACGCAATAATATTGAAAATAAATAACTATACAAAACAGACACTACAATTAAAAACTTACATTAAGTACCCTCAAAATAATTACATTACATTGAATTCTTGGGAGAAATAATCTTCGTATTTCATTCTTGTGATGATTTCATGAAATAATTATCCAATTTTATGAAATAATTTTATGAAATAATAGCACATTTTTGTGTATCCTTCATTAATTAAATAGTATAAACATAATTAACGAAAGTTTAGAAGGCAATATCCTAGATCCTATTAGTTCACCGCCAACGTACGGTGAAGACAGTTGCAATGACAGACGTTGTGAGAATGGTGAAGAAACTCGTGACGTCATAGTGCTGGTGGGCCGCGTTGTAAAACCCTCCATAGACTTGCAGACCAGCTGTCTCGATGCTGAAAGAAATTATAAGATTTAACGTGACTGAAGTAATACAACGCCGTGGTGATTAGGCGCCGGCTGTAAAGATAAAGAAAAGGTGCTGTATTTATAAAACATGAGTGACAATAAATTGTAATAAGTAGCATATGTTTTGCCTTATAAGGTGTATAAAATTTATATTTAGCACGCATAGAAAATTGCTAATACAATCTAGTTAATTACATAAGAAAGTGAAACGACCGCGGGATGGATCCCTGCTCAGTTGTATTTGTTTTGGGTCTTGTTATTTGTTAAACCGAAACGCGTCTCGTAGTTTGTGAAATCACACAATACATATATCTTAGCGTGAAGGCAGGACTATGTATAATATTAGATATATTTATTATTATTTTATTTATTATTCTAAAATATGCGTGTTAGATATTCAGAGCATTCAGATAGTATTTCGTTGCGGAGGAGCAGAGGCGTGGGTGCCTAATGCCTATTTTGCATTCACTCGGACGCAATTGGGTTGTCTCTATTAGGGTCATTGTCCATTGAGAGATTTCATCCGCAATCCAGCTGCGGCTGCGTGATGGAAAACGCCTATGATTTGTGAATGAATTTGGTATATGTATGTGGTTATGATATTAATTGGGTCATTTAAAGATTGTCGCTTACAATATCGTCAACGGGATATGAGCTCAAACATAGATTAAATAATAGGCTTCTAATATGAATTTACCATTTATGTAATCGGTTTATTATATTTAAAGCAGGTTAAAGTTTTATATAACAGTTTCTGTATATAGTCCAAGTGTCACTGTATGTCTGCATAACTAGAGAAAGCCTGTAGGTATTTATAATTTATGTTCTACATAGTCATTTATTGAATTTGACTTATCCGTTGCATTGGTAGTGACTTAGACCGGCTTCCTGCCAGCACCAAAATCCAAATCACTTTGCCCGACCCGGGATTCGAACCCGAGACCTTAGCTTTGTAATCGTACCGTAGTACAACTACACCACCGAGGTAGTCCACAAACTCCAACGCAACCTTAAATAAAAGGATCCCTAAATAAAAATTAAATGACTCACCTAAATTTACAATAGTCTCCGTCGTAGCTCCATCCCAAATACTCTCCAGTCCTGAGGTTTTCGCTGCTCAGCCAGTCTTCCAGTGGCCTGAAGTAGTCCCTCATGGCCTGGCCATTCAGTCTGGCTTCTCCAATCGCCTCTTGCAGTATCTGGCTCCAGGGCGCGGAGGACCCACGCTCCATGATACGTCTGGAATACAAAAATACGATTTGATATTTCTGAAGCGTAAATAGAATTGATGAACGTTTGTTGTAATCAGGTGGGGATGACATTTCATTGTCTGCATGGTACTTGAAACATTACTGAGTTAATGTATATTTTTATTTTTATCCTAGAATGATACTTTATAGCAATTACGCGACCAAAAAACCTAAAATTTTTGAACCGTTGCATTTCTTCCTCCAACGGAAAGAGCCCTTTATTCTCACCCAGTTAATCTTAAGTAAAACAAGATTGTTATACAACATGGTATCAATTACTGTAAAACAATGCTGCGAATGATACAGTTGTGTAAGGTATTTAGCCAACCTTCCTAGGACTTACGTTCGATACGAGTCTTCCGGCATACCGCGGTTTAGTGGTTAATTTGGTTGCTCAATTAATTCAGTCATTAATTTTATTGAGAGTAGTGTGAATGGGGTCTAAGTTATTAAAATTTCATGCAAAGGATATTCTAATATAACTGGATTGGTCGATTTTTGCTGTACGTTGACTCGACCGTGATGGCCCCACAATCTCGGTAAAACGACGTAAAGTAACAGCTTTGGATTCATTGTAGACCCTATGTGCCAATGAAATAATATTACTATTTGCGCTGCCTCGCTGACGCATACAATTCCAAAGCGATTCAATTGAGACAGTTCTCATAGGACGGTGGTCGCGGTAAACACTGGCTATAAAGCAGATATTCATCAGAATGTTGTTACGTAAGTTATGTCCACTCGGTATGGGATAAAAGCTAGGCGAAGCTAAAATGACGCTGAATGTTAATCAATATTTATAATGTAATCCCTTAAACAACTGAAGTAGGTACAACCGTTTTATAAGAATGTAATAAATAGAAGGAATACAAAAATAGCTTTTAAATCTAATGGTTTCTTATATTAACGCGAATTTTACACATTGAAATAAAACTATTTTAAGGGTTTACGCGGATTTGGTTTAATTTTTAAATTTTTTAACTTCCCCATGAATGTAAACCGAATCTGCGATAAATAGATTTATTTTAGCTTATAAATCTGTTTGATATTGTTACGTCATTAGGTTGTGAACAGTGAACTCAATAGATTCTATTTATGGAACCATAGCGGGCAATGCATGTTGTATGAGCTTTTCAATTCAAAAAATTCAAAACGCAATTCAAAATTTTAAGCGATTTGATACGTATATTATTCTTCAAACTTCAGAACAAACATGCAAAACAATTACATAAAAACGATACGAAGATATAAAAAAAATAAAGAAATTTATTAACACTCATAATACATTTTAAGCCCGCACTCGGTTGGTCTAGTAACGCAGTTTTCGCAACCGAAGTGGCCCATTTACCCGCGCTTCCTATAGTACCTACATTCTGTATAATGGTAATTAGGACCACGAAATACTACCGCCTGACCATGCAAATTCACTTTAACACTTGCGTTCAGTTGTCCGCATCTAGCTTACATTTCATGGATTTGATTCTCAGGTTGGGTATCTACTTTTGTATTTTTTTAGTTTGAGAAGTTTCGTATGGGTTGCCTGAGGTCAAAATTTGCATCAGGGCAGGCGACGAGCTCACCTCCTGTCACATCTTTAGACGAAAATTAATCCGAAGAAATTATGATATTAGTGTCATCTCTTTTAAAGCGTACAAGTGAAATTTCATGCAATATTTTATAGGTATATACGGCTATGACTACCAACCTAGGCCAATTACCAATGTGGTGGACTAAGTCCAAACCTCTTTGAAGTGCAGAAGAGGCTCGGTCTCAACCATGCGACCTCTACTCGTATGTGTTAATGTTGTTATTACGGTAACAAACATTCTCGTTAAAAGCACAGATCCTCATTTGGAAGTGAAAAGGTGGCACAATTTTCTTGACTAGTATAGTATAGCCATCTTTACAAGTTTCACAAAGAGAACGTACCTATTCATAATAAACTGATCCATAATTGAGAGCAAGTGACAAAAACGGCGAACTAGCTGTTGCAACGTGTGATGGAAAATACTTTACGCAGGCACGTATTAAGGGTCTTGTAATGGGGGGTCGATGAATTTTCAATTATAACTAATGTGGTCCAAAAAACACAAATAAATCATCAGAAATAATTGCACCTATAGCAGCTACATTTGGTATCCTGTAAGCTTAATCTACGGGATAAATGACCCAAAAGAAATTAAAAGTTAAATAAGGTTAACACCTTGAAGTATGAATATAATATGATAACAAAATAATGAAGTAAGAATGAATAATTTGCTGGTATATGCCACACCAGAACCCAATTGTAAAAAGTAATGAAATAGGCAACTCTCTCGAAAAATACTGAGTAGGGAACAAAACAAAATGAGGCAACTTGCATTCGATACAAGCAGATCACTAATCACGCAGATACAAGCATACCAAGCAAGGTTATCAAAGAGTGATAATATACTGTTAGATTTCAGCGTGCAATAAACGCGAGTGCATACTAAAATGAATTATGTAAGTGTAACAATATCACTGGACGTTCCCAAGCTCCGACTATCGCTCGACTCGGTAAATATACGTCATTTAGTCCACGACAAACTAACGCAATGGCCAGATATGCGCCACTACTATAGGTCTATTCGATGATGTCGTTTTTAGAGAATTGGTATTTTATCCAGTGATTTTTAAGCGGGGTGCTTACAACAATTACCTATTCTCAAGCACCTTTTTAACCATAAAATTAATGAATTAAACTCATCATCAATTATTTTGACATTTTTAGTTGAGTTTTTTACTAAAGCCTGTATTTTATTTTTTTATACATTACCTATTTATTTGGAAAATAATGTGCAGCTAAATATTAAGTGTAGCCGATTTGCCCATTATACCATATAACAAATTTTCTACGTACGTAAACTAACGCATATTTTCCAGAAGGGGTAGGCGGAGGTGCTACCAGGACACCCACCTTGTATGTTCCGCCCCACGATGTGATAGAGGGTGAGTTACAAAATATTCTACCACAACTCGCCGAAATAAGTTCGAAAACCTATTTTTACAATTGGATTCACAAAGGATGGGAGATGATAATTAAATACCATATACGCCCACTATAATCGCCCACAATTGAGCAAGGGGATCCTCTGCAACCAATAATTCTAGAGGGCTCCACCACGAGTAAGGCATCACCACTAATGCGTGGAAGCGTAGGCTCTATTGAGCCTTCAGCAGTCCCATTCGCCGACCAAAACGTGCCAACTATCTGTGCCATTTGTAACTCATTTACGGCCTTATTCGGAAATAGTCTTAAAACCTATTTTAGTTATCGAATGGTTTGGCCCTTTCGAACGCCTTTTGAATTCAGTATGAGTGAAGCAGACAAAACATTCGATAACCAAAGTAGGTTTTAAAACTGTCGCTGAATAAGGCCGTTATTTTTTAAATAAAATGTAATGCCTTACATTATCCACAAGTTATTATCAACCATTCTAGAAAGCATTCCCCATTATCTTACAAGTTGTGTATAAGTTACGTCAGTTTGTTGCGCCTGTTATAGAGGAAAACTAAGTTATGAGATTATATTCATGCGTAATCAAGTTATTATAACAAGCCTTATCCCGGGGGTTAACTTTTGCTTCAAATGTCCTACCACAATCGTACATTTTTGGATTTAAAAGCATGTCATTCTTCAGCCTAGAAATTGTTTTCGTCAACAATATCAACGAATCTTTTGCTCGATTGCTGTATAAAGAGACACGGCAATAAAAACAATTCGAATTTATAACTTTGAACTGCGAGATTTCCTATTTCGTGTGGGTTTGTGGGTAAATGTATGAAAATTATGTCCAGCATAGCGATAGGTTCATTCGCAACGCTTGTTATTATTGGAATAAACTCGATCTATGAGTGGTTTACTAATACCTTTGCCTACCCTTCTAGGATAAAGGTGTTAATTTATAGAAATGCCCTGCAGTGGGACGTATATGGGCTGATACAAATACATATACATTTTATTTATTCAGTTTCCTACTGCAGTTAACTACAGCAATCAAATAGTACAATACTATAGTAATGTATCACCCAACGATGTCGCAACTACGTGAAATTCGCGAAAATAGCGCCATGTTTCGAGACATACTGCGAACAGATGTGATCTTTGAAATGTGGCGACTGTTTCCCTTTTTGAGTAATATGCTATCTTTACGACCGTATGTTTTGGATATTATGTCATATTGTTTTTTTAGGATAAAATGGCTGATGAGTAAGCATTTGTTTTGATAGGTCATCATCGTTCAATGATGGATGTTAACCCAATTTGAGGAATCGTATTTTTCTTATTAACTTTCGATTCTGGAGGATGAAAGAGGTGCAGGTAATTGGGCTCTCGGTAAATCTCAGTAAATCTTTGTGATGTCTGGAGAAAGAACTCATATTAAAACAAATTTTTGAGCATATATTTTTTATTTATGATTAATAATTGTAGAATTAGGAATCATTAATTTAATCTTGTGATTTTGAATATGATTTCAAAAACTTAAGTTTTCTAGACGTACTAAAATATTCCTTGACTACAAATTGATCCCAGTCAGTATCAGCCCTTACTAATTATACATATTTCTACGAATGACCTAAAATCATTGTCGTACTAAGTCTATTGGTCTTGACTGGTATCCTGACTTCCTTAATATTTAATAAAAGTTAGTCAAACGTTGGCTTAGCAAACTGCATATTTTAGGACAATATAAGTCCTCGAAAAAAATATGTTGCCCTATCAAGATCTAAAAAAAAAATGTCTATAAATCTATAGCCCTTCAACACAATAACAATCCTGACCCCTTTCCATAGACAAACATTGGCCACCAACATCGTGGGAGCTCCTTCGTGAGAAAAGGACACTTCGCACTATGTTAAGCTATTAAACAAAACCGCCACTCATTGACCGATGACCGGCAACATCAACACAGCCCGCATAACACCATCACAAGTGGCTATTTCCGTGACGGCAGACGGCGACAATTTATACTCTGTACTTACTGTCACACCAACGAAAAATAAACTTTAATATCCAAATGTTAAATTCCCAATTCAAGTGGCAAATTTCAGGTATTTCAAGAAGGAGTAGCAAGGAAATTTGGGCTCTATTGCTGCGCGTGATGGTACAGATTTGAAGTATATGTCGAACATAATTAATAAATTAGTAAGGGGTGAACTGATTAGGGTTAATTCCCTTGTACTTAGAAGATTGATGGAAAGTACCTAGAGTACTATCATTGTTGGCAATTTTTGTGTCATTCAGTAAATGGAATTTTGAGTGATTCCTTTGTGTAGATATTCCTCTTCAATTTAAATTATCAAAGAGAGAGGGAAAAGGAAGAATATAAACACCTTACTTATCTCACAACCGAAATACGTCTGTAGATAAAGGTGCCACTAATAAAATCCACACTTCGGCGAGCTTAAAAGCCTCTCAAACTAATAATAATGCGGAATTCAATTACAACTGTACAGTATAATCACGCAGAATTTTACATTAAATTGACGATAATAATCTAGTATATGCAATAGGTCAGTCCAGCGTCCCTGACACGTCTAGCCAAGGTAACAGCAGATAAAATATGGACAACAAAGGAATCACGCGCCAGATCATAATGTACTTATCATGACAGCCACTGTGGCGCAGTTGGTCAAGAAATTGGTTGTCTATGAACGTTTATACAATTGAGGAACTTAAGGTGCACTTTAAGGTTGGTTTTGGTTTTAGACGCTTGGCGAGTTGTCTAGCGTATGACGCAGCATGACGTGCTGATGACTCTATTGCTCGTATTATTACTAGCCCAGATTCAATTAGACCTGGTGGCAGTCAGGGTATCGCTGGATGAATTATAATCTAAAAGTTTCGATGTATACCTAATTCAAAATACTGTAAATTTTCATAAATACAGGGTATATCAAGACTGCGACCGACAACGAAGCTAGGTGGTAGTATTAGTGACACCAGACACAAAGCAAATAAAATTTTCTCAAAAAAAAGCGACAATTTATTTCGTAATTTTTTACTTATAGTCCTATGTGGGTGGTAAACACATAGTTTTCCTAAAATAATAATGTGCACCTTTTTATTTTAAAATACACAATGGTACAAAAGCGTTTAAATTATATTTTTAGCAAAAACTAGGTATTTACCATCCAAACTAGATGACATTTAAAAATTCTCCAAAAACAACCTGTCGCTATTTTCGGGAATTTTTACTTGTATTGTGTCTGTTAGCACTAAAACTCCTCCTTGCTTCGTTTTTGATCGCAGTCTTGATATACCCGGTATATCCATTCCGTTGTTTTACCAACAGTAACAAACATCCATCCGTCTTCACAGACTACCACAAAATTGGTAGAATTACACTTACTTCAGAATCCTGCCTGCCTCTGGATTCCTGTAGATGTCGCACTTGTGTAGGGGCCGGGATGGGTCCCCGGGGATAAACTGGCCGGTCCTCTCACACAAACTTCGGTAGATTTGGAACTGCAGGACGGTGCTCACGAAATATCTGTAATAAATTAATTAGATTGGTTAGACAAGTAGGTATTTGATTATCTCGTACCTTCTGGCGATCTCGCGAAAAGATTTATACCTTGATGTAGGGTCAGGGGTGTATGTGTGCTTGTTGGCTGTTAGGTTTTAAGACACATATGTGCCAAATATGAACCAAGCTTTTCCGTCCCACTAAATGCAGACACGAAAAAAATTTTTTATTCTCTCATGCATTTTTTGAAATTTGAAAGATCTTTTATATTCGATAGGTCCATCTCATGATAAGTGATCACTACCGACCATAAACAACCACAACGCGTGGATTATGGATATGTTTGGGAAACTGGAGGGGTCAGGGAAGGACAAAGGATGAAAAGTCAAAGCTGTCGCTTCATGTCTATCTCCTTTGAGACAGTGGTACCACCCCGGAAGAGCCTGCACATTCTTGCTGAGTCATGACTGGGCAGACATAACAGCGTGGCTCTACCACTTCCTAAAGAGTGGTATATTTAGAATTTTCTAAAAAATATGATGGAATTTGCACAGCACAGAAGTAATACATAACGTAGATAGCACCTCCACTACAAGATTCTCCTGGATAATGCATGATCAGCCTACTGTAGCGCCAGCAAAAAGAAGACACATTTTATAATGAATTTTATAACTAGTCCACCTACTAATCAAATTTCCCAATCGTTGTTAAAACAATGTTGCAAGAACGATATTTTACTGACTAGTACTTTACTAACAACTTAATTACAGGCTAGTAGCTGCTATAAGCTATATTATATGATTTATTATAGACAGCAAAAGAGGAAGATGTACATCAAATAAAATATTTCTACTTTGTTATTGAACTTTAATTACTGTTAATGCACAATTTAATGCATTGTTCCGTTCAGACTTTAGACATAATATGTTATTTCAATTATATTTTTAAAAGGTAACATCATTGGTACAGGAAAAGTGCAGGAAGGCATGAATTTAGAGATCCTGAAATCCATTTCCAGGACGAAAAGGATGTTAAAGAACAGGCAGGTATCATCTATGCTTTAGAAGGATAAGAATCTCTTTATTTTTACTGGTGGTAGGTCTGTGAGATTCACCAGAATAGGTTAGTACCTATTCTGCGTTAGTACGCAATGTCTATTTCTCCCGCCAACCAGCATTGTAAATGCACTGTTGTGTTCCGGTTTGAAGGAAATTGTACCCAGAGTAACTACTGGACATAATGAGACTTAACATTTTATGTCTCAGGATGGGGAGCGCAGTGTTATGACAAGCATTGCTTTGTAATTCATGGTGTTGTTTCGTTTTGCTACTGTCTATGAGTAGTCGTATCGCTTAGCATCAGGCGAAAAAACCAACGCTCTTAGTCACCAGCAGAACAATATTACTAAAGTCTGATCCATTTTCCAAACTACGTTGCTTTTTATTTTAAAATGCGCCATATTGATTTAGTACACCTTGCAATATATTTTTATATGATTTAACAACTAGTTTTTTTACTGCATCAGTTAAAGGATATTTTTTGAATTCAGAAACTTCCAAAAAAGCTGCCTATCCTGGGAATCGAAGAGCAGGAATCCAAAAAGGAAGGAATTTGTGACATATTGTTAACAACCTGTGTAACACTACATAGGCATTTGTTCAATGACGCGATCATCGTCTATTCAATTATTCCAAACCCATTAATTTCAGTCTACTTTATTCAGTAGACTACTGAATTAATCTCAGCTACTTAATATTGGTATAATTCCCATAAATTCGCTAAACAACTAGTCAATAATTGCAACAAGTTGTGGCTTGATTTGCTAATAAACCGTGCAATTAATGCCCCGATCAAATGATACACTGAAACATTGCTTTCCCTACATTTCTATCGGTAAATTTGTTGCGACAGACTACCCGTTTCATGTTTAAATGAAATAAAGTTAAATAGTGTCCTAATATCAATATTTATTCTAAACATCGACGCTAGCTTAAAGAATAATATTTTTATTCTTTATTAAAAAATAATTTACAATAAGTCTGATTCTTAAATCTCTGTGAGTCGATTTTCCATCCCGGGAATTGTAACTAAGATCTCACTGTACCATAATATCTAGAGGTAACTCAGTATTGTATTTATTTCATAAAAAATATTGAAGAATTAACCCAATATATCAACAAAGTGTGAAATTCGTGTAATAGGTAATAGTTGCGTAATGAATGTGCAATGACGGACCTAGTTATTAACTTATTTTTATTATCAAAAAATTAAGCTGTTAACATAAAAAAATATCGCGTGCTATTTACCAGTGTGAATGATGTACAAACGTGTTCATCGCAAAGCCATTAATAATATTGAACAATGGTTTGGAATTTAGGCAGGCCATTATTTCATAATACGTAATGCATCGTAACGCGTCAATCATTGTATTAAATTATCCAACAGTCTGGTAAATATTCAGTGCGAACGCTAAATCAATGATATTGCAAGAATTCGATGCGATTGGGTGGGGTGGGTGTGCGAGCGACAACCGCAGACGGGTAGATTAAGTCATTTATAGACAAAAGAATGTTTTTGTTTTTCTTTTCTATGGTGAGCCAAAGCCCTGTCCTTCTTTACCTTTCCTTTCGTTTCTTTTGAAAAAGTTAAATTAAAATATTGGAACACATTAAAATTACCTCTTGTTTTTTTGCGTTGTACAAATACAAATTTTACAAACAAAAACTCTGAAACTAGGTAAATAGTGTGCACGCCGTTTTAAACCGATCATCCAAAAAATCAAAATTTTCTAAATTTGGGCATTTATTTCAATTCAAAACGACGAGAAATTATAAATTACCTCAATAAAACGCTATTCGGCACACTAGATTCCGAGCATAACGTCATTACAATCAACAATAGTGAGGTCAAAGACTCCACGACCTTGGAGTAATGAAATCATCTACCATTACCACGAAATTATTCCAAAAATCTGCATACATTAAAACAATAAAAATTGAGGTCTAGTTACCAATCAGAATAAACTCGTCACCGACTTTATGAAATAAAGAAAATGACGACGAAAAAATGTCCATTGTAATTTTTGTCGAAACTTTCTTTCGTAATATTTTTAATTTTCACAGTGACAATTTTGTAATGCAACAATGAGAAGATATTCGGTTAATTTAAATGTTATGCGATGAGAATTAAAACTGGAACACATGTTGTAATTTACATTTTAATAAAATTCTGAAATTTTTGTTACAATAAAAAAATATGCAGAATATGCAATTGTTGGAAATTTTGTTTTATTTTTTTGTTGTAATACGTTTTTAAAATATTGTAATTGAATAATAGTACTTGTTAGTTACCGGTCACTTTAATGGTCAAAGGAAAATTACTGTGCGAGAAAACAAGAATTTTTAAGCTACATGTAGTCCATAAACCCGTAATAGATTTGTTAAAATTATAAATGTTAAACATCCTTAGAAATAAATTTCAGATTTTTCTACTCAACTTGGCACCCATTTAGATCTATATTCTTTTGTCGGTGAAGTCGACAATCACACCATAACATCATTAAGCCAAGATTGAAATTTGGAATTGAGAGTTTGGTCGAGATCATTATCTTGGCTCCCCATTTTCACAATAACTTTTGACGGGATAATACTAATAATCTTGCCCATACACGTTCCACTGTAGAATACGACCGTTCCTATAATTCAGAGACTTAGTGCAATGTCTTATAAATAAATTAAACTAAAATCGCTTGCACTGAGCACCAACGCAGAATGTTTTGACCCAGCAGCGGCGATGTAATTTGTTGACACGACCGCCCGAAATGTGGTTATGCTGGATACGTCAAGCGTACTTGATAAATATGACTATTGTGCTATAATTATGACTCGCTAAATATATTTTATATCAATTTGTGTAAATATTTGTAGTGGCTGGATTGTTCCTGTTGATGCTAATGGCTTGTCAGATGGCCTTCATTGAACCTGATCGTAAGTTCAGCGCGAGAGCTGATAACTTATGCTTCCCTGATCTTAAGGAGTAAAATATACTATAATAAACACAGGCTAAGCCTCGTACAAGACACTTTACCATCTACACATTTACCACCAAAAACTTTTTTGTTCTTCAACAATTTTCAAAAATAAAAGGTCATAGTTCGAGAGCCAAGTCTTGCTACACGGAAATTGGCCGTGGGACATGCAAGGTTTAAGATAGGTTAAAAAGCCACCTGGTGAATACATTCACTGCACTTTCGTTTATTGTCAGTTCCGCGAATGCTAAAGGTGCCGAAACCGGATATTCTAATATGCGGAGGGAATATGCATTACCTGTATTTTTGTTGTCTACTCGAGACGTGTATATGGGCTGTGGAGCGTGAAAATCTAAGGTCGATAGGTATGCAGGATATCCAAAGGGTATTAAGAAAAGCCCGACATTAGGCATTTTCAAAAAGGATTGACAGGCAGGCGCCATACGTAACCAAATCATTTTCATCAACTAGGAATATAGATTTTTTTAACGCCAACTAGGCAGTGTGAGACGAACATATAGTTATTTATTGTCCTGTTCATGTAACTCGCTACCACATCTTTTGTTCCGGAAATAAGTTAAGCAAACTATGAAAGGCACTATTAGCACATTTCACTACTGCCTTAGGGATACAGACGTAACTTTATGTAAGGCACTAAGGTAACATAAAGGATGGAGTAATGTTCCGTTTTTTATAGCGTAAAAGCCTTTGATGGGTAAGTCGGCAAGAGTAATTGAAATGACGGAAGCATAGCCATGTTGTTTTATAGGACGACTTCGATGCGGACTGCCGTCTTGTGGAAGCAGAAAAACTAGGCATTGAAGAAGTTGATTACCGTGTTTTCGTATTACGTGATCTGCTGATGCGTTTTAAACATAAATACATGCAAAATTAAAGTTCTTTATAGATTTTAAAATCTTAATATTTTCTAATCACAATGTGGCTCGTTATTCTCTAAGTATTTTACGGAATAGGAGAAAAACTGTGAGACAGACCACGGGATGATTATCAAGACCTACGAAATTATCACCTACAGTACCAGAGAAATGTTGGGTAAAATTGGCCTTTAAAGATTGAGTAGGTACTTTTCTTTAAGGTTCTATGATCATTCCGATTTGAAAATGCAGATGGGTGGTAAATAAAATAAGAATTCTACACATCCTAAGCAGTTGCATCACGTCTCACTAGATGTCGCTACGCTTATTAAAGCCAGCACGGAACTAGAGCGAAAATGGGTCCTCTAATGAATGCTCTAATTTATACATCGTAACAAAATCATATGAACGCACAGCGAGAGGCAAGCTCGTGTTACTCGAAAGGGTCCACAAGGACAGCTATGTCGCATGATAATGTAACATTATTTCAAACTTCATTATCGTTAACGGTGGAGTATATCGCGAGGAAACCTGAGTAGTGTCTTCAAATATGTTCAAGTTGTGTGAAGTCTCTCAGTGCTGGAGTGTTGGATTAAGGCTGTTTTTAAAGAGGGCAAAAGTGTTAAACTTCCCGTTTGGCACCCTGGGGAAGGTAAAAGGTTTTCGCCCGCCTTCCAGCCTAGGACGCTGGCGGTTATACCTGGGCTGGCTCCCTAAACATCCTTGGATGCTGACTAAAACCCCTCAGTCTCGTCACGCGTATTATTGACGCCCATGACATGTGATAACTCCCTGTGTCCAGCAACCATGATGACACCTTTAAATTACTTCTTGCCTATGTAAGAAGTGACTCCCACGGCCTATACAGGGTGGAAGGGGTAATCTCTTACTCTTAGTCCCATTCCCAGCATCTTTATGAGCTGATGTAGTTGGATTTGTAATCAATGAAGCATTAATCTACTGGTATGTTGAACTAATTAATACCAGATATAATTGCGAGACTAGTTATGGCTCATTGACCTACATTTATAACTTCTAGATGAATTTCATGGCGCAATAGAAAAGTCAGCTATTTGTCACGGGTTTGATTCCCGCGTACGCGAATTATTAGTAACCAATGGTGTCTGATGCCATCGACACCAGATCACTTACCATTGGGGGAATGGCATGCTCATCTCGCCATACAGGCAATAAAAAAAAAACCTAAATTCCGAATCATACCCAAGCAAAGTCGGATCAAGTCATTAGATATAAAGATACCACACTAAATAACCAAGCATACTAAATAGGTTAAACAACGTGCGAGTTAATACTCGTTACTAATTATGTGAGAAAATGTTTTTTACTGCCCGTATATAAATTGCTTCGGGTAATTGAGTTAGCACATTCCGATTATATTACGCAGAGTGGGTTCGAATGTTTCTTATGTCATTACGTCATAATGCGACAGCAATACTGATATTTTTATTTGTATCTAAAAAGCTAAGAAATGCGAGGCTACGCGTTCAATCCCCGCACCGAAATGAATGTTTGCGTGAACCCTGTTTATTTCAGGTCTGAGTGTTGTAAGGTCCGAAAATCGTAGTTCAGATATCGGCTTTAAAAGACTCGTAATCCACAGGAATGTGACTTCCGCCAAATCGACACAATTATGCTGTCCCACTTATTCACGCTTCGTTTTAAACGTGATGTCGATATCGCAACCACAGTTATAACAAGTAAGTAATTAAACAATAATTAATTATTGGACGCGAAATGTTACGTTAGCCGACGAACAGCAAGTGAACCAGAAACGTAATAAAATACGCACATCTGTACCGATCCGATACTTGTTTATGTAACGTAACAAGTTGTACTAGACGGCGCTTTTACACTCTACGATAATGCATTAAACTATGTAATTTGAAATATTAAAGTTTTGATTCCAATGCATGGTGTGGGCCAACGTGGTGGTCTTATGCCTAATTGGTGTTTCTAGGATATTCGTATATGCCTATTGACTAGAATGCTATCTCCGTACACAGCAGCAAATAATCCGTCAGTCACAATGACCTATGTTGGTGTGTCACGTTTCGAGTTCACCCTCTGCATATAAAATCAGTTATATTTATTCGTTATTAAAAATAATTTAAAGTGATAAAAATACCAGTTTTACTTTCCTCACCTTTTTTAAAGAGAGGTCTCGTATTTGTTCTCGTCTTCGATTTTTAAATTTATTTATTCAAGCATAATAGATTGCCTGACTAGGAACTAGCTCCAGCTACTTACAGTATACTACTCATATTAGTCACTTCTAGATCATAAAGCTGATATTTTAGATTGATGGCTAGTCTAGCATGAAATTATAACACAAAACATCTTTAATAAATCGTGTCGTAGTCGTGTCGTGGGATATAAATCCATCATAATAGTCTTGCCCAATATTATGAAGTAAGTTTGAATAAAAAAGATGAAATACTAAGGCGAAGGTCGGCGAAATTTAAACACATTGACACGGTTTTAAAATGTTACGAGCTTGCGTACACGCGGTAGACGTTACAAATTGTAATGAAGTTTAACACTCCTCATAAAGTATGACATTGAAAGTCATTTTTTGGATAAAAACATTATTTTGCCGCCCAAGTGGCGCAGTCGTACTGAGGTCTCGGGTTGGAATCCCGGGTCGGGCAAATTGATATTGTTTTTTTTTATTCATTATCAGCGCGGAGTCAGAAATTTCTGCCCGATATGGCAAAAGACTCGCTCCCTATCACATCTTGGGACGAAACGCACAAGGCGGAACGTGGGTGTCCTAGTTACTGCATACTTCTTATGGGAAAAAGGTTTGAGTTTATGTATGTAAACATTATTTTGCAAACTATTTTAACATTACATGTATCATCTTCAGTCGGCTATTCAGCCTTGAAACCTTCAGTAGAACTTGCAGTAGCAAGTCTTTAAAAGCACTGAAACTCGACGAATCTTTTTATCAGCTAGAATGACGAGACGAGCATGTCGTTCGTGGCATAGAAAGCGTCACGCTTGCCCGTAAATAAGAGCATCACCAATCAGAACTTATTCGCTCCGAGGCATAAGGTCTTAAGTCTCATAATACTCCGTAATGAGCCCTGGATCACATCTAAGTTGTCTTTCTCGCAATAAAATGATTCAAATCTCAAAGCAATTAATAATAATTTTATCATTCAATATTTTTAAAATATATTTCTTAGTCGGAATCTATAAATTTCTTATACATTAATACAAATATTACTCCATATGCAAGGTCAGAGTGGAAGGTCAGGCTTAAAATCTTGACCTGGTGTTATTAATTTTATAATCACCGTTTTTTAATACCTGACGTATTAATTTATGTTTTGTTTTGATAGCAGCCTAATTTTGTTTGACCTTCAAAATCAGCTTATAAGAAAACATTCTTTATTCATATGTCTTTCACAAGCTTTTTTGAGTCATGAGTTTTAACGGTCAATGCTTATGAATGTCTTGTTTGCAGAAAACTTCAACAGAAACATTTTTTTTTTTGGAATGGAAGGTAAAGACGTAAACAAGCTGATGATAGGTGGTCAACTCCTCCCATAAATATTCATAGCACCAGAGATATTGCCGGAATTGCCGGTCTTTAAGAAGATATCGCTTAACTAAATCATCAGGGAGGCCTGAGCTATATTTAGCCATGTATTTCATATGGCTGAAAATTATGTCAAAAGGAAAACATACATACATAAACTCACGCCATAATCTCAGAAGGGGTAGGCAGAAGCGCCACCAGGAAACCCACATTTCGCTTTGTATGTTTCGTACCGCGATGTGATAGGGGGCGGGCCTATTGCCCAGCCCAAATTCCTGACTCCGGCTTGATAATGAATAGAAAAATCCAATATCACATTGCCCGACCCGGGATTTGAACCCAATACCTCAGCTTTGTAATCATACCGTAGTACAACTACGCCACGGAAGCAGTAGAGCAAAAAAAATAGAATAAAATGTAAAATGTCTCATTATTAAAAATGGTGAGGGGAGAGATGAAGATGAGAGAGTGAAATATTAGGTTTCTGTCAATATTACTGAGCTAAAGCAATGCAAATACAAATCTGTTACCTTATATTGTTTTCTGGGAGGTACTGGTACCAACCAGATGACTCATGAAACATCGTTGGCCTTACGAATGGAAATCGCAATGACATGAAATAGAACATTACGAGTAGTAACATTAAAAAATTAGGATGTATGTCGGATCCAGAACTTGCTATTACCCCCGCCAAAATATATGTAAGTATCATGCGGGGTCAGAGCTGTAAATATAACAATTCTTACTTCTAGATGTAATGTAACATTACCTTCAATAAAACTCCCACAACAGTCCCAAAGTACTTTAGGTCAAGACAATATGTGACATTTTGAAGGCGTGTCTACCTTGATCCTTGGCATTACGCGATTGTAATAGGTCGTTGACATTTCCACTCTTTACTGTGTCATTGTTGATAAACTGATTTTAAATTGGCGATATTGGTACTTCCGTTAACGCTAGTGTGCTGTGGCGAAGTAATTCTAGAGTTGAGTTAGATCTGAACGAGTTATGTGTAAATTGTAACCTATTGCTGCGTTTACTACTTTAATGAGAAAAAAATTCAAGATGGTCCGGTGTTTATGCCCTATTTTAGAGTCCTATTGCCCTATTTTAAAAGCTAGCAGGTCCAAGGAAAAAGCGAATTAAATTTTGTTCGAAGTCGCTGGATACTTCCATCTAATCACAGTGGGGTGACATATTTTCAGCAGGTAACTTCTTGTTGGAAATGATAATGACGATGCCTGCAAATTAGATTACCTCTTCAAGGCAATACAGGAACCTACGAATAATTTAGGCTTGAAAATTCTGAATCGTGAGCATAAGATAAAATTAATGTTTCAGCAACGAATGACTCATAGCTTACTCGAGAAATAACAATCTTAGAAACATAGTCGCTACCTTATCTTAGATTCTAAATACCTTTTGTCCTTTTCGCCTGAAATTGCGTAACAATCGCTTTTGTTGTGATCAATGTTATTTCTATTTTGAATTGAACGGAATTTAGACTGAAATCCCTGGCATTATGTTTATTTGGCCAACTCCAATTTTACTGAAAATGAAAAAGGATTAAGTTGTAATGATGATCTAAAATTTGTAGGTATATTTTTATTCATCGCCTTGGTCTATCTTATAAGGACTCTCCATTATAGATTTTTCCTTTGATTGCGCATTTTAGGAACTTTTGTTACCTTCTAACGTTATGTTTAATGAAATGAGTCCCAATTATTGGAAATATTGGCTTATTAATTTATAGACCTTTTTTGGATAGACAAATCAACATATCCGTCAGCCGTTGTAGCAACATTTTTTTACACTAAATAAATCTTACTAACTAAATGCATATTTAATATTAAAGTACCAATAGCGGTCGTATCGTTCGAGGCAATCTCTTACCGACTACCATGGGATGGACAAAAGAGAAGGAAAAACCATTGAGACTTGACTATTTAGAATTGATATAAACTGACAGCTATAGAGGAAATGTTTTATATTACTGCCATATAGTACCTATTCATTATAACTTCATTAAACGTCCGTTGGATTTTGGATGAGGCCTATGTCCAGCAGTGACAATAAAAGGCTGGTGATGATGATGATGTTGATGAAACGACCATTTTCTGAAGTCGCAATTTGGGAAATATTTTTAACTTAGGATTTTGCTTCTTCTTAATATGTTTTCTTTTTGTATGCTGATTGGTATCAGTGTCCACTGCGTTAATAACATCAAGTTCCTTGTAGTTTTATTGCGCCAATATTAAAACCCCAGAGTGACTTGTCAATAGGTTAATTATTTACAATACCTTACCTAAACGTGAATACATAATAAAACGGTCGTAAAAATATACAACGGGCAGCCAAGGCAACCGATTGAGAATTATTTAAAAAAAGTCGTGCCCACTTCGAATTAAATAACGATATATCATTAATATCTTTAGATTATCTGTATGTGAATGAGATTTAATTATTGTAGGTATTGCAGTGTGTCTTACTGTCTGCGCTGTAAGTTACTTTGGTAACGTTGGAGGAGGCAAATTTTCAAGCCAGTTAGGGAGTCATTTGGTACAAACATTGTAAATGTTGATGAATAGACCGCGTTAGTAACAGTAGTGAAAGTCGTAAGATATTCTTATATATCCCATCGTATGTACAATTGTGAAATACCCGTCGTAGTAATTCACACAAATGTACCGCCACGCCGTTCGGCTTCGAACTACGCGTGTTGAAATTGGTGTTTATTCAAGCAAAATTGTAAAAAAATTACAGGAAAGGCAGATCTTTAACTTGTAGAGAAAAAGCATATAATTTTATCCATTGGCTCATTTTTAAGGTAGTTTATCACTAAGGGAATATGTATGAAAATTAATTACTAAACTATTATGGACCCATCCATTAAACTTCTAAGTTTTAACCTCTTTTAAATACGTTTCTAAAAAGGATGATCATGACAGTTAGTATATAAATATACCCAATACACCAAAATACAATACACAGTCGCATACATAACGTCCTGACCCCACATTAAGATTCAGTCTTGTGTCATAGGTATCAGGAACTACGAAAGACTTTTCGGTCTCACAAACACCCAGACCAGAAACAAATATCTGTGGATCACACAGATGTTCATATCGAAATACACAATCGAACTCGCAGCCTCACTTTTCATAGCCGGCATCTAACCAAATGCCCCACGGAGCCTATGATAAATTAATAATAATTGTCAGCACAAACTACCATATCTAAATTTCATCGTTCTGAGCCGACAGCACTACCGGAACCAAAAGCCGGACTCTGTGAAGGGCGCGCGACCGCCTCTCTCTAGCCACAGTAATGTTATTTTGCGACTTTGCGTTGTTTTCGTCAACTCCGTGACGCGGGTCAAAGGTTCGCTTTGTATGCATTTCCGTCAATAATTAGATTTTTATAAGCTGGTGTAGGTGTTTTACAGGTTATTTTTTAAATTTTGTTTTTAATATAATTAGAAATGCGCGAATTAAAAAGGTATTTCAACGTGCAATTTCAATTCATATTAATCTGGTACAATAATTAAAGGAAATGAATCGGAAAAGGAAATGAATTAATGGATTTAAAGGACGATCAAGGAGATCGTGAGGCCTCCTGCGGTCTCAATGACCTATTTGATGGAATGTAATGAATTGAACGACCCGTGATATTTTTTAACATTGGCTACACATTCCCTTGCATCCACAAAACTAGCTGTTCAAAATCTTGAATCAATCGAAAACAAACAAATTGCCTAATCGATCCAACTCGAGTCCAAGTAAACCAATGAGGCGATTAACACTCATAGCTCAAGCTCCCGCAAATTTGCAACAATTTTACATAATATACGCGAATGGACGTGCGTTTCAAAACGTAAAAAACTAGTGTAAACTTAATGACAGATGTCATAATGTAGTGACACCGGCGATGTGCGTGCGGGTAACGTGGCGCAAGCTGGCACTGGAAACTGCGCGTTAAAACTGTTTCGAAACTGTGACACTGATTGGAATGCTTGCTGTGGTTTTTGCAGTCCTTGGGTTTGAGCTTATATCGAGAGGGTTTAAAGTTTGATTCTCTTTTCCTTTCTTTAGTACTTCCGCGTTTACCTTCACAGTTCGCCGATGCACCTAAAATGTCTCTGTGTGTTGGATTTTTCAGTATTCATAATCGGTGGGAATCAATTTGCTATGTTTATTTTTGACGTCATCTACCAAAGCGGTATAGGCACTTAATGTCTGTTATTTTTATTTTCCATACGCTCCACCTCTCATGAGATCACCCATGAAAGGAGCAGCGTCTTTAAGTTCGGAAGAGCGATGTCTTCTTAATCATATGTTGCATTGGAAGGTCTAGATTGCTTCAGGCCAATGTATTACGTCAAGGTGCTTATTTACCACGCACTCCATAAAAAAGCTTTATAAGTCAGTACAATCAATCTGCAAAAGGCAGATTTGGTCCTATAATTGTTATCATTAAAATGGATTATATCAAGTACATATTCAGTTGATTTTTGTTTTGCCAAAGAAGATTACAACATCGAAAATGTCACAAACACATCAATGTAATAAAAACACCGGCAGTAAAATCGATACATATCTTTACGAAATTATTTGAGGCAATGTAACCGACCTCCTTGCTGGTGCGAACGAGATCGCCTACTGGTTTCTGATTGTCATAGCGTATCATTACGTGTTCCGCTATAAGCGAGACTAAGTTGTAGGTAAATGGATCTATGTTATGTTTAAAAAACTACTTAAAACTCTCAGTAAAGTATCTCAAAAACGGAACATAATTAGCATAGGCTGGCGTGAAATTAGCCATGGTCCTCCGTAAGTATAACATGTTTTGCCTTCATTTTTATGTAGGTAAGACCCCTACTGAATGTCTGTAAAGCTCCAACACATACGGATCAGTACTACCGGGGTTCTAATGTCTTTTACAAAACCGACTAGTAGCAACTTTGCTGATCCGTTTCGTTCGGTAAATGTGATTACCGCAATTTCGTATGTACGTCGAGTCCAGCCGCCGTATTCTTTGATGTACAGACGAGTCTTCGTGATATTACCCCACAGAAATGAGATTTGTTTTCGATTTAGCCTATGTATATTTTAGTTTTGATCACGCAAGCATGATTAGAACAACCAGAGACAGCTAAAGATAACCGTATCTTGCTTACCCTATTTAGTTCGCAATGAAATTAAAATCATAATATGCTAGTATTTGGTTCTGACAGTAGAAAAGATAATAACATACTTAAAATTATATATAGAGCAAGGTCTAATCGTTTGATTAGTGAAGCGATGGTAACCCAGTTCGGAGTAACGATTTGATTGGACATTGAAATATTTTTACCGTACAGGATGTTATGATTAAAGTCACTCGTGTTTACTGCATTGCTGGCCATAGATACTGGCTGTTTATTTTTTATTAATAAATCCCAGTATTATTAAAATTAAAGATATAAGATTAAAATTAAAAATACATATTTTCAGGTTGTTTTTGAAAAATGTGATATCAAGAGTTTTTCAAAACCAAAGTTACGTAAAAAATGTATTGTGATTTGTCGGATACAAAAAAGGATGAAGTACAACACGATACCTTAGTTGCTAAATCACTATGGAGTATATTGTTTTAAGACGATAACCCTTAAAACAATATTTTTGAGAATTCAAATACATGTGCATGTTCATTCAAAATGTTTATTTATTCTCCTAGATTTGTTAATTTCTTGTAACAAATGAAAAAAATATTATATTTTAAGATTCATAAGTCCTATGTCCAGCAGTGTACGTAGTTAATTCACAAATCTCGCGATACGTGCAAGTAAAAGTATGAATGAAGGACACATCCCGGGCCGGATGTTGCGCCACTGCCTGCACTGTGTACTGTCCGCCATTCAGACACTAATACCTCGTTTCCTACTGCAATATAGAGGCTTTTAATTGGGACTGTTAGCTTATTTGAGGTGATTTGTCTATTAACGATCTTTAGCATCGTGAGATAAGGTATTGTGATGGCAAAGATAGCCCGAATACGCTCAGATACAAGCGACTGCCGTTTCAGCATACAAATAAATTTTGGTTGGCAATATACTTATAGATTGACTTACTTATATTGACAGCCTCCGTGGCGCAGTTGGTTAGATGCCGCCTGTGAAACGAGAGGCCGCGGGTTCGATCCCCGCACCGAAACAAATATTTGTATGATCCACAGGTATTTGTTTCGGGTCTGGGTGTTTGTGAGACCGAAAAGTCTCTCGTAGCTTCTGATATCCACGACACAAGACTCAATCTTAGTGTGGGGTCAGGACTATGTATGTGACTGTTGGGTGTATTTATTAAAAAAAAAGCCACGTTAGCTGCAAAGTTAGTTAGTCCCTGAGGTGATTATACCGGGTGTATCCAAAATGCGACCGAAAACGAAGCCAGGTGGTACATACATACATACTCGTCACGCCTGTATCCCATAGGGGTAGGCAGAGACTATGGATAGCCGCTTGGCTACATCCTGACATATTACTTTCACTTTATCCACTTTCATCAATCTCTTCGTGCATTCTCGTCGGTTCAGAGTACTTTTGACCTGACCCTTCTTGAGGGTATAACCGATTTGGATGGTGGTCAGGTGGTGTTTTGTATTATATCGTTTCCATTGTTCTTTTAATCTATTCTATATTTATATTCTACTTATTTGGAATGGATTTCACTACACAGATAGACAACACTTAATATTTATAGCCATAAAATAAGTGTACTAGAAAATTGTACGATTATTTGACAAGGAACCATACATACATAAACTCACGTCTTTTTCCCGAAGGGGCAGGCAGAGGTGTACAACCAGGACACCCACGTTTCGCGTTGTATTTTCCGTCCCACAATGTGATAAGGGGTCTATTGCCATGTCAGGCTTGACAAGGAAAATCATTTAAAAATAAGATATTAATACGAAAAGTCAGTATAAACGATCATTAGTGCTATTTTCCTCTGAGCTGGTTGCGCCAAGCCGGACGCGCAGCGACCTCCCTTCCGCCCGGCGATTTATTACTGGTATGTTTTGTAACAACTTTAATATCCACTGTATTTTTACAGAGGATGTGATTTTAGCAATATTTCATTGGTAAAATATCACCTGCCTATGTAAAACGGTATTTGGAAATAATTATTTAGCTAAAATATGGTTGATCCAAGTATTGGTGTCATTTTGTTTGCATGTAGTTTAAATATTATCGCATATTTTAGTTTTCTGAAAAAAAAGTACATTTTCCGAAAATAGCAATTACATCGATCACTTTTTGTTGGGCAAAGTGATATAGAATTTTTCTTTTATTTTTATCAGCACAGAGTCAGGAATTTGTGCCCGTACTTTACTACTTTGATTGTACTCTCGGCTGATAGTGAATAGAAAACCCCAATATCACTTTGCCCCAGACCCTGGATTCGAACCCGAGACCTCAGCTTTGTAGTCGTACCGTAGTACAACTACGCCACCGACGCAGTCTATATCTGAACTAATAATGACCATATTATCATAAAACAATGTCATTAAAAGACTTTCATGCTTTACTGTCAATACTCGTCACCAAAGAACTTATCATATGAGTAATAGAACAAGTAAAACGACTTAACAATGTAGAGTGCTTTGTACTTGTACACATGAATACAGCGTTATTATCACATACTATGTATATGCATGTAATGACGTGTTAAATACGTATGTTTCAATTTATGATTATTATAAAAATAGTACCATATTCTGGTACAGTAGACTTTTCTCATATTTTTTTCTTAATTAGATAGACAGTTTTCTCTCATATTCATCACCTTATCTTCATTTATATTACGAGCAAAACAATCATCATTATCATCTTCAATGTCAGAAAGCCTATTGCTGGACATAGGCCTCTCCAAACATCATTTTGGGGATTGTTACCAAAACTCGCGACACTTTGCAGTTAGTTCCTAGCAGTGATAAAAGCCTGTCATGTAAGTACACAATAGAAAAACAATTTTCCATAAAGCTCGAGATATATCTATATCGAAGGATCGATAATTGGTACTCTAAGAGAGCGAACGCGGAAATGTAACGGTTCGCCTTGAATATATCCTTATATTGCTTATGTTATTAAACTGTCAAACATCTGCGTTAGTCAATTAAGGCATAACTCATAGAGAATTCACACCGTCCACATATTTTCGGTAGGGAAGTAAGACTAATAAATAGAATTCATGATGAGTAGAAATAGTAGGGGTAGGAACGTTGAGAGTAGAGTGAATCCTTAAAGCCAGCAAGAGTTATGATTTAGCAAGTTCCTACTGAGACCATTTAGGGCAGCAGGTACTATAGGAGTCTCCGCCTGGCTTACTATCAGGGACAGCTGCTTCGTTAGATACCTGTTGCGGGTGGCGAGAAACGAAGAGACCGCCATTGTGACAACTGCAAATTAAGCAACGGAATTTGCTGGATAATTGAATATTTTAAAACGTAATCAAATCAATAGACCCCTACGACTATATGTATCATGTGTTCTGTGCATCTACAAATATGCCCACTCTGCCCCCTAAATCAATACACTAAGGGCCAATAAAAGCGGTCATTTATAATATTTTACGAAATTATATACATTTTTGTTCCATTTGTGACTTAGATGTGTATCAAACGGGTTTCATGGCGAAATTTTATCCGGAACCACTCTCATTAAGTACGAAAAAGTAAATAGCAATAATTTGGTATAAACTTATTCGAACCTGATTAGTCTTGGAAAAAATATATTTAAGTATGTCGGCGTTGATTTTGAGTTACAAAAGACTAGCCATGGAGTTGTGGATAAAAATATAGCAAAAGCTAATAATTTCCTAGTTGTCTTGGGTAATTATTGCTATATAAACAAGTGCAATATAATTCTCGTTCATCTAAACTACGTAATTATGATAATAATTATAAACCACAATCTTCGATACGTCTTATTTCTGACTTTAGGGCGTGACACATTTTTATGCAAATATAAAAACTGTTCGCCAGATTAATAAAGCTTTAAATGCAAATTATACATTAAGTACAAGATTTTACGTGTCTAAACATGATAAGAATTTAAACGGGTTTCCTTGATTTATTCAAAGAACAAAAAAGTGGCGGTCATTAATTTGCCAGCATTATAGTGTGACTAATTCAATTAGGCTAGTTCTCGTGTTACGATCGAATTTGTATTTTTTTTTATAAATACGGGTATGCAATGAAGGGGAACGAATTATCTTCATTAGTATCTATTAATCGATATACGAAGGTCCCGGCTGGAATCCATAAATTTATTTATAAATTATTTTCTTATATTTATTAAATAATTTGTATTTACTTTACTTTTCCTTCTTAGCTCCTTTCCTTTATACTTTAGAATGCCCTCTGTTTGCTCCTTTGCTCAAATTCATCCCATGGTTGTCTGTAAGACATTGCCTTTGAGCGATAAGACCGCCAATTGTACTTTATATGTATGCTATTTCCAATTGTGTTTGTTTCTCTTTCGTGTGTGCAATTAAGTGTTTATAAATAATTAAATTGGATGACTTGTGCCGATGAATAAAAATCCGGCCCAAAATCACGGATTTCACGCAAGCATTAGCAATTTAGACATTGTTTTGGGATTAGCCAGTATACATTTGATTACAAATGCAAAGTGCATTGTGTCGATACGCAAGTAAGAATCTTCTTTTGGTAAGTGGCTCTCTTAACTGTTTTTTTGAGGGAATTTCTATCGCTGTTTAATTAACATAGCTGTAATACGTTCTAAAGCCGCAGTAATATGATTTGATAAAAGATCGATACAATTTTAACGTTGAATTAATGATTTTATATGGACAGTACTATAGTTATTTTTCCGATCCGTTATGAAATGTAAACTGCTCAGTAGCTTATATTCAGTTTTTAATTCATTATTGTAACGAAAATATTTTAGTTATTTTAAGGACACAGCAATTAAAGCTGTTTGACTTCAGCATTCAGGAAAATTACACATTTTAAAGTTGTTTATGGTTAGTAAGTTTATGAAAGTGTATGTATATAATATTATATTTGGCGAGTTTTTTTAATTAAATTTGCAATGGCGTGTCACGTACGCCACAGTTTTAAATAGTCAATTTGTTTAATTCCTGTCACTCCAAATTGGTAAAATACGTTAATAAAGTTGACTTTTTTAATTGGCGCTTTTATTTTATGGTTCCAGTTTTTGAAGGTCGTTTCGGTGTCATAAGAATGTACGTAATAATGTAATATCAAACGTGTTTCCGTTGCTTAAATATTGTTATAAAGGATATAGCATATTTTTTGCCTTTCCGTTACATTAGCCAATTTGTATATACTTTGGTAATAAACGTAACCTGTTTATCGCTGATCATAGATTATATATGTAGCTACCTACATAGTTATATTATTTGATAATTTTATTTTCATTTAATTCATTAGTGCTAACTGCTAAAGCCCAGATGATAGCCTTGTTTTAATTGCCTTATAGATGAGACCATGTCTTTGTCCCTTACATAGATTACCACAAAGTCATTTCTGTCTTGAGATGTGGACATAATAAGGCTTAATATCTAATGTATCTGGATGGCGAGCGCAGTGGAATGCCAAGCATTGCCTTGTAATTCATGGTTGTTTGTTTTTCTATTCTCTATGAGCGGTTCTATCGCTTACCATCAAGCGTATGGTATGCTCATCTCGCCATTCATCGCAATAAAAAAAAACAATTTGGGAAAAACTTCTAGTTCCCCACATCTAAGATCTCATTGATATACTATGTTTCTATCTATCTATCTATATCAGCCCATATACGTCCCACTGCAGGGCACGGGCCTACTCTACAATCGAGATAATCGATTAAGAGTGGTTAGGCCATATAGTCCACCACGCTGGCCTAGTGCGGGTTGGCGGACTTACATACCGTAGAAATTCTTTTAAATCGCTACGGTACGCAGGTTTCCTCACGATGTTTTCCTTCACCGTTAAAGTGCATGGTGATTGACTATCAATGTCAATATAACTCCGAAAAGTCAGAGGTGTGCCCTGGGATTTGAACCCGCGACCACCGTGAACATGTAGGCAGCCGCGTCTGGTCCGTTACCAACAGGCCACCACGCACTACTATGTTTACACAACAAATATTGAAGTAACGTGCCCCCCAAAAAACCATGTATGCGTTACAAAATTGCCAAATCATTTGCATTGATGAATGATGGTCCGGTATAACGACTTGAAATATTAGATACCAATATTAGCTAATATTTATATCGTGATATTTTGATTGCTTGGGAATGGACATCGGTGGTCTAGTTTTTGGATGTGTCGTCATCTTGGCAATATCTGTCTTGTTTTTTTTTTATTTATGTTGGAAAACATTTTAGTCTTTTGGTTGTATACAATAAGCGTTAAAATTGGTCGAGAGTTCAATAGTCTGGATAAGATGTTCCATTTAATCATTTTCTTTGGCGAAACATGATTTTATTATTCCTAGCACGGGTATGTAATAGCATTGCACCGGATGTTAAATTCGATAACGTCCAGAAAGAGAGCTGATTAGAAACAGACAATGATCTCTTGCTAATCGACACAATTATGCTGGCCTCATGAACAGTTATTTCTCACTACGGCAAAAGGTTGCCTGCCTGAGATCAAGTTTTTCTGTAATAATCCTGTATTTTGTAAATTGAGTCGAGATAATACAAATATAACTCGTGTTGCATCTGTTGCGACTGTTTTCTGCAATTTGTAAATATGCCAGTTTTGTCCTTGACATGAAACGTATAAATATAATATACATTTTCAAATATTTCCGCCGTATCTCAAAATATACAAGTTTACAAAATACTATTTGATTTTGAATAAAATCGTATTTTTATATATTCAATGCAATCATTTAGTTTGCTCTTCATAGTCCTTCCAATGTGTGAGGCCCACAAATAATTGTCACGGGTCTGTGTCTTTGTGGGATCGAAAAGGGCCTCGTAGTTTCTCATACCAGTTGGCTAGACACCGGCTGTGAAACAAAAGGCCGCGGGTTCGATCCCCGCACCGAGACAAATATTTGTGTGTACTTGTTTCGGGTCTGGGTGTTTGTGAGATCGAAAAGTCTCTCATAGTTCCTGATACTCACGACACAAGACTCGATCTTAGTGTAGGGTGAGGACTATGTATGTGACTGTTGGGTGTATTTATTTATCTCATAAAGGCCATACCAAATAGGTGAACGCGAGAATTATGTATCAAAAAGTGTTGAGGTCAAATTGATGATCTATCAAACATAAGAGTTTTAATTGCTCCCACTTGGCCCACTTTCTGTGGAACAATGCCCAGTCGAATTTTCTTTGTTCTATACTACAAAGATTTTCTCATACAGATTGCGAATTGTTCCAAATTTTGATTGATCTGTGACTATGTGTTAGTACATATTGTACGTATAAAATTCAGTGCGTTGAACGCGGAGCTTTTGTGACTAATTAAAAAGACAGTGTACATCCAGACGGTGCGTAATTTTTATTTGCATTGTTTCTGTAACCACTAAAACTACCACCTGGCTTCGTTTTCGGTCGCAATCTTGATATACCTACCCGGTATAAATAATAAAAAATGATATTGCTTATCTAAGTAGAATACTGTTGTAACCGAATTTTAATAGTAAAGTTTATTTTCATGCCGTTGAAGCTTATCACAAATTAATATTTTAAAACCAGGATTTATTTTCATGCTCTAGTCTAGTTTTTAATTTTCTCGTTTCTAAGTTAAGTTTCGCTCTACATTACGGCAATTGCTGAAAAATCCTTAACTAGTTCAAATAACATAGTTTAATAAATCATTTTATACGAGTAATTGTAATGGACCTTAACAACGGAGGTCATAACACTTCGAAAATTGTTATCTGTCTCTCCAAATTTATCTCAAATCTTTTATTAATTGCTAAGATTAATCTTTGAACTACATTCGCTAAGGCGGTCAAGTTGTAGGCTTTTAAAACTAAATATATATAGTAATGTTATTAATATTTACTACATTATTGAGTAATTATTATCTATGCAGCGGATTGATGTAAAGTTTGTTGGCTCGCAAACATTTCATAATGCTTTAGTTTTTTTCAAGGAATTTTCAACATTCGCTGCAATTTCTTCTTCTTAGCATAATATTACTATTAATTACATACATACATACATACATACATAAACTCACGCCTTTATCCCCGAAGGGGTAGGCAGAGGCGCCACCAGGACACCCACATTT
This sequence comes from Deilephila elpenor, assembly GCA_949752805.1. Lineage (NCBI taxonomy): Eukaryota > Metazoa > Arthropoda > Insecta > Lepidoptera > Sphingidae > Deilephila > Deilephila elpenor. Next base: position 1,578,658 of record OX457102.1, read on the forward strand.
CGCCTTGTATGTTCCGTCCCATGATGTGATAGGGGGCGAGCCTATCGCCATATCGGGCACAAATTCCTGACTCCGGGCTGATAATGAATAGAAAAATCCAATATCACTTTGCCCGACCCGGGACTCGAACCCGAGACCTCAGCTTTGTAACCGTACCGTAATACAACTATCAGAGGCAGAGTATTAATTACAGCGTTTAAAATTTTATGCTTTGATTTTTTCTAATAATGCAACAAGTTTGCTCATACCTTTAAAAAATAAATAAAATCAAAGATAATTGGAATGGGTTTTTCATGTGTTTTTATTTTAGTGGAATAGTGAATATCGAAAATGAGCTGAAAATTTGTAGATCATGAAGTCATTAATTATATCGTCAACCATATTACTAATGCAATTGTCACAAAATATATCTGCTCTAGGCACAGATCCAAAGAATAATATTTTGGTAATGATATTGTAACTCGAGCCAGCCAACGTAACGCACAATATTCTGTACATATCATATTTCGGGGCCAGGCCACGGATTGACAGTTTCGTAAATAAATCATAAGGTATTATCTATCGGTTTTGAATAGAAATGGTTGACATTCGCCCCGATATAGTGAAGGGCATTGAGCACTTAACAGCCTAATCCGACTTCTGGAACGTGGATTAAAATGGTATTTACAAAGCTATCTAAGTAAAAAGGCAACATTCGTGGCGTAGTTTTTAAGACGTTTGTAAAACCAGAGACAGCATATCGATTCTTGCACTGAGACAAAATATAATTGTGTGATCTAAAAGGATTTGTTTCGGTTCTAGGCGTATGTGGAATCGAAAAGTCTTTCATAGTGTCCCATACCCATGAAAAAAGACTTGATTGATTTTCATTGATTGGGCTCAGGACTATGTTTCACTGATGGGTGTATTTATTTATAAAATTTGCATATACACACATAATCGTCACGCTTATAATGCATAGGGGTAGGCAGAGACTATGGATCGCCACTGCTCGATCTCGACATATTATTATGACCTCACCCTTGTTTGGGTGTCACCGATTTGCTTAAAAGGATTTTAACTAATCTAAACCAACTGTGCATAAGTATTTTCAAGTTGGCCTGTACAATTGTGTCATTCAGCGAGAGATGATTATCTCCATTAGTATTTAGCTCAGTAGGCTAATTCACGTAATTTATTGACGCGTCGATCAAGTTTCGATGCAGTTGCGATTAGGTTTACGTCTTAATGGAACGTACGTCAAAATAGTATTCTTGTAATTGTTTAGCTGCGCGTAAGATATGCATAAACTGCGCATGTGCTGCACGTTGGTCGGACTAAACTGTCATTGGAGACGTTAAATGAATAGATAAATACCAATCAAGTTGCGATCTGAATCACGCATGTATAAAACGCGCAGCCGTAGAATACGCTAAAGCGCTCGCGTGACGCGAACTTGACGCGAGCGTATCTGACAGCGGTTGTCTAAATTACGAGAATACAAAAAGGGCTGTTTTGATCGAAACTTAACTGCCACTGCACTGCAACTGAACTGATTTAATTACGTGAATAAGCCTACAGTTTAGATAAAATATCAGCGGAGCTACTACTGACTTTCAAGTGCCGTAGGTAGGTATAGTTTGTTCAAGAAATTATGTTGACGCAAAGATGGCCGGAAAGGAATTATTCCCTACCCTGACAAGTTGGGACGGTAAGTTATTCGCTATCCTAGAAAATAGGATTTAGGATACATCTAGGTTATCTATAAGTAATCTATCAACGTGGAAGTTAATATAAAAGTCAACAAAACAGCTAACGTTAGAAAGGTCTGTACACTTCACGGTTAATTCAAGTTCAAGACTTATTTTTTAACTCGTCGACCTTGAGGTCTGTTGTGACCGAGTAACTGTTACGTTAAATGTCATAGTTAACGATCTTTTTTACGGTGTAAATCCAAAACATTTTAATTCGAGTTATTTTACACTTATATGGTTAATTGGGGGATTTATATTAAATTTGGCGGCGGTTGTTATTTATCATAAGCGTAATGAGTTGGTTGAAACAGTACATGCGGGTTCTTCGAGTTTACTACTTCCAAGAAACTTCTAAGTAAAGTAATACTAGTAGTGTTCGTACTCGTAATTACTGATAAGTTTAGTATTTGCTTATGCATAAATTATAGTGAACGTAGTGTCTTGGAAATGTTATTTGTACATAGGTAAATCAACGCCAAATAGGTTTTTAAAAACATTAAAAAACTATTAAGTGATCCTCTTCTTTCAGACCCTAGTAGATGTCACAATTTTGATTTTTTTAAATATATTAACTCACATCCTACGGCCTATGCCTATGCTAATATAAGTTAGTGAACTTTAGGTCTTTCATACACCTTTTTTGGAAAACCCCATAATACGATGGTTTCCTGATGATATTCCTTCTACTAAACGTTTTCCTTTAAAATTTTCAACACGTTCCACCTTCCGCAATCCTTTAAATATTCAGTTCTTAATCACTTCGAAGTAATAACTTGATATTAAGAGTAATTATGTACATATTGATGTTATTTCATTTACATGTTACATTTTGGTGTGCTTTGGTAATACTTAGTCAACGGAATTTTACTGGGGTTACTTACATTCAAATGTGGAACGGAAACCGACTAGTCTTTTGGTAAAAAACGTACTTTCTGATATGGACATCATTCAGACATCAGTCATGACTCATGGTCAATCATTCAAGCTTGTTAAATATTTGTAGATTTGGCCGAGAATTGTAGAAAAACTGCATTAAAACAGACTTAACTAACTTGGTGGACTAAGGTCGAATTCTATTAACTGTAAGGAAAGGCTAGCGATTCCTTAAACGAAGTATCGATAATATTATTTCCTTATTTCAGCAAACACTTCAATTTCACTCAACGAAACAACCTAAAAAAAACGTAACAGAAGTTCTAAAAACAGACGTAAATAAAATACCCAATGATAAATTTAGATGGATCGACAAAGAACAGTGAACAGCGGTGGTTTTTCCATTTCCAACTAATGTTTTTAGAATTGGAATGCTATTTGCGTTCAGTGCACCCATTTTAGGGTAAAGCCGCTACAAAGTTCAAGGTTACTGGTGACCGGAACCGGTCGGTCGATTAGTCTAGAAGCTTGCGTTATTGTGACCAGCAGTATGTTTGTTAGAGTTATTACTAAGTAGTTGATTGAAAGTACTTTCTATTAACGTATATCTTGCTTAAAAGTCTAATGTAAGCGCAAATTTTATAGCTGTTGCATTTTCTTCCCTTAATTTGCAAGGAAAAGTTTACAACAAACCAGCGAAGACTAATAAGCTGAGTAAAGTTGTATCAAAACTCGGTTCCGGTAATTCCACGAATTAGAGTTCAGAAGCATGACTGAGTAAGATAGATTAAATAACTAGTTTTAGTAGCACGTATTTTAGATTCTGAAGTATCTAATTGCCACCACGACTAAACGACTAAATCTGGGGTTATTCGAGGAGTAGTTCTATGAAGTTAGGTGGCAGTCGTCAATGAAAAAGGAAAGGCGAAATTAAAATTGGTGAATTAGTAACCCATAATTTAAGGTCATCTTGCGGTCATAACCACATTTAAGACCCTATATCCAGTTATACGTAAAGAGTCGTGTAGACCTTCAGGTCTCAATTTACATAGCCCGTCAGTCTTTCCTGCTCTCTTAGTCCAACTTGTTTTACATTCGATTGCAACGGTACTTGATGTGACCTCAATGCCATAAGTAATTGAAGGTGCCCCACAACATTTGCCCTGTCTTTACTATAAAGCACGATTGCGCTGCATACGTAAATCAATAGCTCTTGAATAAACAATTAAAATAAAAATGTCATATATTATTTTAATGTATTGATGATTTTGATCTTTTTAAATGCATTGGAAAAAATATTCCGAAAAGTGAATAAACTGAAAATTGGATAATCATTATTGTAATTACCACAGCCTAAAAAGCATATAAAATATATGAAAGCGCCTTTTTGACTTTTGAAAAAGGACAGTGAGAAGAAGAAAGAAACGTATAGAAAGAGTAAACTGATGAATTTAGTAACACCAATATTCATATATCAAATCGACCTCAACAAAGTCAATATTTACCAGTTTGGTCTGATTTTCCAAAAATAATTCAAAATCTAGGGCAAGGATGAACAATGTTCAGAACCCAAAACAGTTATACATATAAGGAATGAAAAAGCGGAATTCATACAAACAATAAATTTGCTTAATTAAAATGCAGTGTTTATGATTTCGCAGACCTTGATTCCATTATCACGTTATATATAATTTTTACATAATTTAAGTAAATATATTCAATGCACTTTGTTTAGTTGAAGTATTGCTGCTATGTTTTTCGATCCGGTAATATGCAACTGCGTAATTTTGCCTAGAATTTTTATTGGCCTCGTTAATTACATGGTCGGTATTTGTTATTGGTGTAATTAGTTCTTCCCTTTCTTCTAATTTCTATTGTCTTATACCACGGAATTTTAAACAAATATAGCTACAAATATTTTCTTGGTTTGGTGAATTTGTCTACATTGTCATTTAATTAGTTTAATGATATGTAGTGTAAATGGATTGATAATCGTGCAGTCTTCAATAAAATTTGAAATATAGTCATAATTATCAAGCCCAGAAAATTTACTGCTTCCAGAGTCCTTCTCCAAGGATCAAACTTACTTATTTGAAGTTATTTTTATTAGGCAGTCTGCAGAAATAGCGAGTGTATTTAAAATAATTTGATTCGGTAACAAAATATTTCCTGAACAAATATTTTTAAATCTTAAGTCAGTAATGCATCGATAGCTGTATAACTAGGAATTGACTAATGTGTTAAGATACATTTTAAATTAATTATAAATATTTATGTTCTATCCATTTTTAGTTCAGACGGATATAGATGGATGTGTTTGTTGTTTAACCTTTTTTAATAAAAGTAACTTCATAAAGCATCCAGTAACCTTTTGTTAACTCTACTTAAAAGCTTTTTATCTCCGTATATTACCATTAATGAAATATTTTAAAAATTGTAAAATAAGTTTTGTCTTGCATTTATTACCGCAAAAATACTTTTTCATTTTTTAATTGTTTGTACGTGATTTTGATTATGACTGCGATTTGTATTTTGAGTTTTAACAATGACCTAGTTTTTATTAAATTTTGGTAAAACGAGAGGATATGAGATGTGTATCACTCCATATAAAATTGAACAGGGTTAAGGCCTCAGCCCAGTACAGATTGGTGGAAAAAAATATATATTCTCAAGTTACACGTTTCATAACTTACGTATACCGGTCCGGTTTCAAGCAGTAGGATAATTGCGCCGGCAGGAGATAACCAGATGACGTTATTGTATTAAAAGTAATAAAACTCTCTCGCCAGTTAATAGGTTCCTCTACAACGATGCGTTCGACTGAGACCAACAGGGCGGCCTGGCGACTTCACATTATATAGAAAATCTTGTCTGAATCTCTATGGTATGTAGGTCCTGGCGATGGTTTCCGTCACCCTTAAATGCTGTTCGCTATAAATACACGTAAAACGACTTTTAAAAATCAGAAGTGTGGCCTGGAATTCAATCCGCGGCCACCGTCATGGCATGTATGTGTTCTGTTACCAACAGGTCACTTTTATTGATATAGTTCTTCTATCATACCAGTATATAAATTGTGATGAAGTGTTTTGTCGTGCGGTCGGGCTGCGCGACTACATCGGGTCTGATTCGCACGGCACGCTTCATCGACCCGGTCTCCTTTCCATTCCATGTGGTAATACACACGTAATTATAAAAGTACTTCATTACCTCAGTGTCGATATGGATTTTTGTTTATTGGAAATAGATACCAACACTCGCGATAATACTTCGTACCCATAAATAGATAATTTTTTTGAGATTATCCTACCCTCATCCGATGATTATGGGTTGTAAATAATTCACTATGACCTCTGGCCATAGTAATAGGTGACGTAAAAGGTTCATCAAGCAATTTCTACAGGTCAATATAGAAATGAAAGGAAGATTAGAGTCTGATCCTACTCGTGATCCTAAGTGTGTGGAGTAATTGTGTGAGGAAGTGATCCTACTCGCATTCTGAGATTCGATCCTAAAAATACATAAAAATAATCAAGTGCAGACGAGTTGATAAAACTGACCTGCTTGCTCTATTTCCAGATATATACATACATACATAAACTCACGCCTTTTTCCCAGAAGGGGTAGGCAGAGGTGCTCGGGGACGTTGCGTTCCGTCCCACGATTTGATAGGAGGCGAGCCTATCGCCATATCGGACACAAAGTGACTCCGGGCTGATAATGAATAGAAAAATCCAATATCACTTTACCCGACTCGGGATTCGAACCCGAAACCTCAGCTTTGTAATCGTATCGTAGTACAACTACGCCAGCAAGCCAATCTCGGCATGCAGTGATCTAGATCGTTTAATAACATAGAATGTTAGTATTGGCATTAAGCTCAGATCTACGAGGATTTTTGGAAACTAACTCGTTTTAAATCCGCAACGAAATTATTAATTATTTCTTGTTCTATATCTAGTCTAGTCTCATAAATTGTTTTAATGCCCGCGGTTCCAAAATCCATTGGTAATTATAGTGAAAAATGTTATTTTTTATTTGTCCTAGTACCTATCGTTTTTGGAAACGTGAAGACAAAACTATTGTTTTTTAAAATAATTGCATAAATCTTTTTCCAAACATTTTTCTATGGGATCACAAGATAGTTTATATACGTATGTGGTTAGGACATGTGTAATTATCGAGTGAATTATTGTTGACGCTAATATAATATTCGTTTCGTCAGTTTAGTAAACCTGTCGCTGGCATACGACCCTCGGTGACACGGAAATGAATTTAAAATATAAAGTAAATACTACTACCAAATAAACGTTTTTATTAATAAACTATTATTACTGCGTTTTACGTATTCTAGTGACGTATAATAACGTGCATCCTTGACGGGCAGCTTGACGTGTTTTTACGTCATAACATAAATAAACGAATTTATTGTCTGCTTTCTTAAAAAAGATAAATATTGTCTTTAATAAAATTTTCTACTCAGATTTTGTGTATATTTCTTGATATCTTATTTGAAACATTAGTTTACGTGTTATCTTTTATTATGTATTTACAAAATATATTTTGTCTACACCGCTGTACTTGAAGGCGAAGGAACAATAGAAAAAATACATATTATATACTCGTATTTCACTTTGTTATTGTTATATGAAAGATATATAACTATACCCAGTAGTGGGCCTCTACATACTACTTAATGGCGAAGATAATAATAAACTACCCCAGCGTAGTGTAAATTGATGGATACACATCTTATCATACCAATGGAGAACTATTAAACGTGCATGCAAGTTTCTCAGAAGTTTTTAGATGTGACTGAAAAAATCATTTTTTCTAGCTCAATATGGTGTCAGGAGGATTAGCTCTTAAGTGTATTTTAAACTTTATTACAAAATAGAATTAGTATAATTATTACTTCTTATTGCAAAGAAAATTACATGAAGTAAATTATTATATTCCCTTGTACATGCAACACATTAATTTTCTTGTTCTCCAATACATATGTAGCTTATTGACCGGTTTCCTTTGAATTGTTTTATTAGTTTTAATTCCGGTGTAACAGGACAGCGCAATTTCCTTCGTTTGGACAGGTATTATCCTATTTAAATGCATTGGTGGAAAAATCTATATATTGAGACAGATACAATCAGGCTGGCATAATTATATCAATCAGTGACAGGTCGCCACTCGTGTCAGAGGATATATAAATAAATAAATACATCCAACAGTCACATATACTCGCATAGTCCTGACCCCACATTAAAATAAATTAAATCTTGTGTCGAGGGTATCAGGAACTACGAGAGTCTTTTCCGACTCATAAACATCCAGACCCGAGACAAATGTTTGTGGGCCTCACAAACATTTGTCTCGGTGCGGGGATCGAACCCGAGGCCTCTCGTTTCATAGCCGGCTGCTAACCAACTGCACCACAGAGGCTGGATAAGTTATCCGGACTGCAGTGCTCTTACCATTAGAAGTAATGAAGCCACTTTATGTCAACCCGAAATGCGACAGACATATTGTGACTTTTTGATAGGTTTTCCCGCTTTCTCTATGACAAGATTTGGCTCCCCGGCAACTGAACTATCTGTCCCTAAGCTTATGTTCTTTTAATCTACCTGGCGTTAAACCGGCCATTGTTAGGGTGATCCATCCTGCATTTTCCGCCACATCGACCGATCTTCGGAATCCTTAATTGTAAAACCATTGGGTTTGTACCTTACCTAATATCAATCCAGCGGTTTTTGGTGAAAGCATTAGCTTACGTAGGCATGTAAATTTTAATTCTGTGAGCTACTAACTAAACTACGACAGGTTACATGGTCAATACTACACAGATATAGAAGTGGTACAGTTTTGTTATTATATAATTGTCGACATCAAGTACACCTTGACATTTTTTCCAGTTTAAAAATGTTGCATTAACAAAGCCGTTGAAGTGTAATAGTAGTTTTACGCACTCGTTTTTTCTCACTTTATTTGGATAATTAGCATGTTAAGTAATTTCGAGGCACGCGCCGGTTTTGATATCGAAATTTTAATTACGTTTAATTGATGTCGTCATCTCAATCGACGAATTCGTGGAATAGTCGGTTGAGAAATATATTTAAACGTGAGGCCATGGGTTGGATCCCAACACGGAGATATTGTTGAAAAGTTTGTTCCAGGCATGAATGTTGTGGGACCTTGCATGAAAATTCACTCTTCGTTTTAGATGCGGTGTTAGTTCGTATACTGTACGATATGGACTATATGTGTTTGATGTATGTATATTAAAATCCACGTGTCTTAACAAAGTATTTGGCAATCTGTTGTTACAATGATTTTTTATACTCTATATTGCAAGCAACGCAACTCAAATTATAGATATAGCTTTGAGAGCCGCAAAATTTAAGTGGCAGTGGCACGGTCATGTCTGCCGTATGCAACCACAGCAGTGGGCAAAAATCTCCACTGAGTGGCGTCCCAACCACCTAAAAAGACGTCGCGGTAGACCCAGGCGTAGGTGGAGAGACGAAATCGACAGGTTTCTACAGGATTGGCCCCAAATGAATAAATTTCACCAAAATGGTCCAGCCGTTTCAGTGTGAAGAAGTAACACACAAACTTTCGCTTTTAAAATATTAGTAGGATTTTGTACAACCCATTGTAACCCACTATATCATTAATATTCCCCCTCCGGCATCATGGAGACGGAACCTCCTATTATGGACAATATACTACGCAAGCGATTACCATATCTGGTGTACGGTTAGCCTACCGAAATAACTGCTGAGAAAAAGTGAACGTTTGTAAAAATAACATTTATTGCGTTGTATTAGCGTTTTCAGAAGTTTGAAGAAATTTATTTCAAGAAATTTCAGATTTTCCAAATCACACAGATATTTGCCTCAGCGCAGCAATCGAACACACAGCCTCTTATTTTAGACGGTATTTTTAATTAATTGTTCCATGGAGCCAGCCAAAGACTGCCAAATGTCATGGGATTCTAAAAATTCACTGGTTGTAGGACTATCATATGTAAGAGACCATCTGGGTAGGTACCACCGCATTGTAGCCAGAGTAACTACTGGCCATATTAAAACTTAACATCTAAATGTCTCATGATGGCGATCGCAGTGGAATGCCAAGCATTGCCTTGTAATTCATGGTGTTGTTTGGTTTTGCTACTGTCCATGAGCGGTCGTATCGCTTACCATCAGGCGAACGGCACATGCGTCTCGCAATTCAACGCAATAAAAAAAATGGAGTAATACCTATTCAGTGTTTTTTACCGCCTTTATATCCTAAATTTTACATGTCCATTAATAATATTGGTCATAAAACCAATTTCCGCATCATTGACTCCGATTTTATCGCGCCAACAAGGACCGAAACCTTTTGAATGGCGTTCAATGAAAAAAAACAACATTTCCGTGAGTGATTAACTTTAGATTGAAAACTATTGTTTAACCAAATATTTAAACAATGTAGGTTCATTAGCGACGCCTGGACTGTCAACTATGAGATGTAGTATTTAACCGCCAGATTCGGCAAGATTTTTTTATAATCCTTTTTTTCTTATTATTATTCATGATCTTTGTTCCTCAGAATAGGTACTGTTAAAATAATGACTATACGCAAAGGTGGAAACCTTGCCATATATATTGTTACGAGTTTTAAAATAGTTTCAGCCTAAATATATATATTTTTTATATATGTAAACTCGTCTGTCACATACATTGTCCTGACCCCACACTAAGATCGTTTGTATCAGGAACTACGAGAGACTTTTCGATCTCACAAACACTCAGACCCGGAACAAATATCTGTGGATCACACAAATATTCCGGTGTGGGGATCGAACCCGCGGCATTACGTTTCACAGCCGCCGTCTAACTAATGAGTTTAAGCGAAGAAGTCAAAACATTCGATAACTAAAATAGGTTTTAAATCAGTCTATGAATAAGGCCGTAAATCGATAACAAAGCCTAAATTTACTCGAGTGCATCCGCGGGAAAAATCTAGTAATATATTATTAACTCAATGGCCTTGTACTACATACAAAGATGATTAAGCACGCCAGCGGAAATTAATATCGAACAATGGAAAAACAAACTTAACCGAGTCAATAATAGACCCTTAATGTAATAATAATAAAGGCATATTGTAATTTAGACGCCGGCTGTAAAACGAAAGGCCGCGGGTTCGATCCCCGCACCAAGACAAATGTTTGTGTGACGCACAGGTATTCGTTTCTTGGGTGTTTGGGAGACTGAAAAGTCTCTCGTAATTTCTAATACCCACGACACAAGAATTGTATCTTAGTTTTGGGTCGGGGCTATGTATGTGAATGTTGAGTGTAATTCTTATTAATCTGAACAGTTGTACTCCGGCACAATTACAACGCTGAGGTCTGGGGTTCGAATAATTGGGCAAAGTGATATTGGATTTTTCTATTCATTATCAGCCTGGAATCAGGACTTTGTGCCGGATATGGCTATAGGCTCCCCCGTTTAACATCGCGGATGGAACACACAAGGCGAAACGTGGGTGTCCTGGTAGCACCTCTGCCTACCCATTCTGGGAAAAAGGCGTGAGTTTATGTTTGCTAATTCAAAAATCTTATATCTTATATCAGCCCATACACGTCCCACTGCAGGGCACGGGCCTACTCTACAATCGAGGGAATCGATTGAGAGTGGTTAGGCCATATAGTCCACCACGCTGGCCTAGTGCGGGTTGGCGGACTTACATACCGTAGAAATTAATTCAAAAATGAGTTTGTTTATTTCGTTTTCATATCTAAACTACTTAACTGATTATCATAAAATTTTGCAAACTGGTTGTTAGATATACAGAAAAGAACATAGAATTGTTTTAATCTACAAAATATACTGTTCATGAGGGATAGGAAATATATTATTATAGGAATAAATTTTATTTGAATGCCTGACAGAAATATAGAAGTTTTTAACTAGCACAGCATAGAGACACTGCCGCTGATGGTAAGCGCGAATGCCATCCAGAGTATAAAATGGCATCAGGCGGCCATCCCTTGCCATTCGATACAAGTATGCCAGCGAAAAAATCAGTGTTCCCGAGTTATCAAAAACACGAGAGCAGTCACGAGCAAAATATAAATATTATAATATACTAATATAATTTAAATTTATATCTGTGATATTACTGTCTCAGTCCTTATCATAGCTATAAGTAATAGTTTATTGGTCATTTAAATAACACTTTGAATTGGAATTATCTGTGGAGATTGTTGCTGTCTTCGAGTCTAAGTAATGCTGTATTTTAGCCATTTGAAAAAGCTTCTGAGCCCCAGTGGACTCCAAGTTGGATATGAACAAGTTCATAATAAAATGTTTCTGTCGGTTTGAGGTATTGCGTTTTTAAACGGTTTTATTTAGCTTGCCCTGTTTGTTTGTTTATTTGGTTGTTATTTTTGATAAACAAAACACATGGGCACGTAAGTTGAAGTGTAGCAATGATATGTGCCACATGGCAAAATGTATTGGGACTACTTATATAATATTATTTAAGACCTTATGATTGTACCTACATTTTATGCAAATCTGATTCTGATTCTGATTCTGATGTGTAATAGTATAACTGGGTATATTTACGTTTTAAGCGACTCTTAGGTATTATGATGTGATAATCTACTTATTCATAAAATTTTCCCCTTTAAACCCATCTCTTATTAGGGAATTTGTCCCAATATCAACATTGCACACTAAACCCCTTACTTATAGGTACTCGTAATTACTTTCGTCCTATTGTAATGTATTAAATAATATAATAGATTTGTGTTATGCATTTTTAATACGTACTTATTAAGCTGTGAAGCAACTCAATTATAAGACTACAAGGTTTAACTAGTTTAAAAATTAGTGATCTAATGTACTTGTATCCATCAAGTGTAAAAATAATAATAAATAAAAGATTAATTAATTCAATATTCCACATGAAGTAGACACAAAATACACAGGACAATACGATAATAAAGGAGCGTATCACATTCAAATAACCTTCCCACAGCATATAAACAATACATAAATAACACCTAACGCGAAACACCGCGTTTCGTAACAAAAACGCACTCATGAAATATGTTACATGTTGTAATTGCACTGAAAATTATAACAATAAATTAGACTGACGTCGTTTCCTTCGAAATCAACTAATTATATTGCGTTTGTTTTGTTTCGTACAATGTTTTAAAACATATTATTGATTTATGTGTGTGTGTCAGCCCATAATCGCCTATTGCTGAGGCGGGAATCATTTACAACCGAGAGTTCAATTAGGCAATAGCCTAACCCCTCTTAATTGAACTCTCTAGACAATGGTCTACCACGCTGGTCTAGTACGGATTGGTGGACTTCAGATGTCATATAAATTATTGTTTATACATTTATGGTATGCAGATGTTCTCACGATGTTTTCCTTCATCTTTCATAGTAATTGACTATCAATACACACAATATGACACCTTAAATTCAGTGGTGTGTCGTGGGAATCGAACCTATGACCGTCCCAGCAGCTGCGTCCTGTAACCAACAAACAACCACACACTTTGATTGATGTGTGTATTGATACAATACATGAATTTTATCGGTGATGGAATAGATCGTGACGCAACCTGCAGAACACAGAGTATTGCAAGAATTTCTATGGTGTGTGAAATCGGCCGACCTGTACTAGGCCAGGGTGGGTTATCTTATCTTAGAGGAGGTCCGTGTTCTCCAGTGGGACGTACATATCTGAACTGAATTATTATTCATTGGTGAATCCAATTTTGTATATTTTGTCTTAGATAGATACCATTGTATCTATACGTATATCCCCCCCGAGTTAGACAGATATCATTACTGTCGACATCATCGCCGAATTAATTTCCGTCAATAGATATAACAGAGGTTGAGCCTATCTCAATTAATAAACCTGCCCTAATTGTGTGGACCTCAGTTCAATTTCCGTGTTGTGAAATTTAATTTCTAGGTTTGGGCCCAGTATGGGTTTGCATTAACTCCTATGCAGGGAAAAAATATGGGTATTTTTTACCAATCCAACAATTTCACACAAAATGAATAAGACGACACGGAAATCGAAATCAGGAACACACATTTAAAGTAATTATTAGAATATCAAAATAAATGATTCATTGCGAACTACATAAATTTATAAATATACCCAGATTTGAACCCGCGGCCCCTAGTTTATCACAATTTTAATTCCATAATTATACTTCAAAATAATTATAATTATTCTCAAGTATTAATTTTAAGAAGTCTTAACTAATTTGAGCAAAATATTTTAGGAATCTTTATTTTGTTTCATCTAATTTGTTACACGATTCATCATCCATGGTTTTTAAATAGTTATAAAAAGCTATATAAAACACTATAATAGGTCTTGTGTCTATTTTAAAAACCTTTAAGTGTTTACCTAATCCGTTTTGGTTTTATTTAATTTGCTGATGATATATGTAATTAAGAAAGACAGATAAGACAGAAACATTTATACTAGCAACTCAATATGTTTGTATTTACAACTTTAAATAAACAAGCTTTTAATTTTAGACGTGCCGACTATGGTATTTAAAGTCCAAAATTAAATAGAAGTAATTAAATGTTTACCGTTTAAATCTTTACATGACACATCCAAATATTGATATAATTAAACATCCACTAATTATTATGATTTTTTTTAAATTATTAAAAAAAATCTAACACATTATTATAATTAGCCGATACAATGTTTTGATTGTAAACCGGAAACACTATAATGAAATATGTAAATGTAATAGCGCGAATAAAATAAATTGTAAATGTGGACACGATACGTCCGTCTCCCGCCCAGCGCTCGATCGAATAAGAAGGACTCGTTACGAAGTGTCCAAGCCTAATCCAGCCACTAGGGGGGCAGTGGCGAAAGTGCAACCACATAACCACCTATAAATACACACAACGCGCTCCGAGTGGTATCCAGTTCGAATCCCGGCCCCGAGAACCGTTGAAGAGGCATAATGAAAACAACGGTGAGTGGTGCAAGTGAAGTGAAGTGATGTGCGAGTAGTGACTTCAAAAAATAGCTTCAATTGCTGATATCGTCGCGAGTCCCGTGCTGTGTAGTGATACATATATGTGACATACGGGATGTGATAATATGTTTTTTGAAGTCAATACTTTGCTATACGTGATTTTTAAGATAGGTTTTCCGAGTTTGATGTTATTTTTAGGGCCACGTAATTTCGGATTTATATTTTACAAATTTAAAACAAGGCTTTATTGATTATTTTATAACTGTCGATATGATTAAAATAATTTTATTTGGAGAAATTTAATAGTTATTATTAAGAACAGTTTTAAAGAACAAATATTAAATTTAAAGGTGAAAAAGGATAATATCATTATTATTCAAAATTATATTAATTCTATACAGTTGTGATTAATATCATAGTGATAAATCATTACTAAAATATTTACTCGTAATATTACAAATTCGATTTACAAAAAGGGCTATATTAATTATCATCAAAACCATAACATTCAAACTAAAAATCCAAAACAAACGTTGCACAGAAAAAGCGTCCAATTAAAAGAAAGCGAATGATCAACGATGTTAGCCAGCTGAACCGTAACAGCAACGCATCAATCAGTCCCCTTACGTCACAATGGACATTGCCTCGAACAGGTTTCGAACTGGCACCGAACTAGGAAGCGTGGCCGGGCATATATCTAGACGTTTCGTAATGTTAACAAAATAATCCGATTGCATTTTCACTTGTTTTTGTTTTCTGGGATGGAATTTCACATCGGCAGTTATTGCGGAAATTAATTTTCGTATGTCTTACTGCAAAATGATTTTTGGTAAAATTCAAGTAATCTCCAAGAGGGTACTCTTTAGGTATTTTTTACATAAAGATCTATGTTTATACAGAACTTCTGTTCGAAATAATTAAATTATGTTCGAGATAATATTTTTTGGTAATCATACCAATAGACGGACGCGTTTATGGATACAATTAAAATTAAATTTACCTTGAAAATGTCACAATATTAAAATTCCGTAAAGTATTAATTTCTCATTCTTGCTAAAACATACAACGTTTATCAATTGGTACAGCTCATGTATAAGTAAATATGTATATTCACGATGATTAAAACTGCACAATATGCATATAAAATCGGATAATATCAATGTCAACTAGCAATAGTCATATTCTATGCACATAATATTAAAAGTTGAAAACGTTGAAAAGTGCATTGAAATAGAGGTCAGAACAAAAGACTAGAATTCCGTTCATTTACAAGGTAAGGCTAATAACTGCTCCTAATAAAAGGTTTGAGGTCGAGCATTATACGGATTTTATTATAATAATTAGATAAACGTCATACAACATTCAGGATTGTACAAAATACATAAGGCACGGTAGTATAGACTTAATTTGGGGTACGTCTAGTAATCTTTCTAGAAAATTCCAAAAACAGGTTAAATATACATTTTTGTTGGAAATAATAAGCTAGAGAAGTTGTAGGAAATAAAATTAAGAGTTTTTCTGAACCATTTATAGTACCAATCGACAAAATAATCCACAATTCATTTTATAACTCGTAGTGAGTTTTAGAGAGATTACATTAAACAGGCTGTTTTAATAACCCTGTTATTAACAAAGTTAGATCAAAGACTCGAATTAAAACGCAATACGATACGCGACTGCAAAAAATATGTTAGTATTGCTATTCTCGAGAAATCCAATCCAAAATTTTCATGCTATCATCAAATACCTTCACTTTTGATTCTGCTATTCTTTGAAACCCTGATGAGTATAAAGGCGTTAAACTCAAACTTCCAAGTGAAGGCTAGTTTAGTTAAGCAGTGGAAGTTGGGTAAGGGGTATTGCGACAGCACCATAAGAACGGACTCCCACGAGTCCAGCTAACGACCTCGACAGCTCCAATTAGCGTGGTCCGAACTGAATGCTTTGTCTTCCATTGATACGTATAGTACACCATAAAACACAAAGTAAATACAAAGGTACAAAAATTATTACGATGCTGATATTGAATTTAAGAATGTAACAAGTGGCTAGGTCATAGATAAGGGAGGTAATATGACGGGATTCAGCAGTATTGAGCGTGTTAATGATACTAATATCGAAGACAATGCAAGTACTACAAGTACAGTAAAACAAACAGTAACCCACTCTGAATTAGATCAGTAGGAAATGTACTTGCATCCGGTTGTAGATAAATATAGTTTATGAAATAAATCAGAGCACTACGTTATGAGTAAAATTATAAAAATCATTTAGTCCAAATTCATGACGGCGGCCCAATTCTTATTTAGAAAAACATCGAATTATAGGCAAATGCTAAATGTTATGATCATTTTAAGGCCGTTTTAGGCAATCTACTTAAAATCAAATGCCTCGAGATCGAAATCGATACGAATCTCCGTATGAAGAAAATGTAACAGATTTCAAATCTTCGTAATGGCTTGTTGACACATTACATAACGTTTAAGTTCAAACAACGTGCAAGTATTAGTATTTAGTGTGTTAACTCTACGTGACGTCATTAAAAGTTCACTAAATATTTTATGTTTGTTTATTTAAACATTGTTTGGAATTATGCATTGAAAATATCTTCATCAGTTGCTAAGTTGAAGCTAACATAGTGACAGATCACGTTGCTAGATGTCGCTGTATATGTTGACTTGTTTAATATTATTGCTTCCTTGTAAGGTCTAACTGGATCAAGTTCTATTGTTAGCCGCCTTCTGTTACACAAAAATGTATAACGTTGGGTATATTGAAACACTCACAAAAAATAAGATTTCCGCAAACAGCGAAAAACAAGGATTTGGGGTAATTGATTCAGTTCTGATTCGATAAGGTAGCTGGCAACCTTCCAAACACACTTTCTCATTTTTATCCAAGTCCTTATTTCCTGTATTGTGCATCGACTCGTTGATGACTTGTTTGGGACCTTTGCATTTGCAGATCCATTAATTTGATTTTTTCCAAATTGTCTTCCAATGCAATCAAAAATTATAACTGATCAATGTCATCATCTAAGGTATAACCAAGACTGGATGCGGTTAATGTTTAAAATATCGTCGATGTTTACAAAGAAGTCGTTCAAACCAGAACTACTCCTTATTACACAATATGGATTTTGCAAAACTGACATAAAATGCAGTGTTGCCAAAAAATGTGCAGGAAATCCAACCGTGGAAAGTATCTCGGTCTGGTTTTCAAATGAGCGCGTGATGGAACTGTTGATTATAAAACTGCATCGCATTGTGATCTCATATTGTGAAATTGTGCATAAGCTTACACCATAACACTTCAAATTGTGTTGTCAGATGAAATTATATAATTTTAGTATATTGTTACCTATTTACATCGCATTAAAGTAATGCAAGATCATACCCAATTGCAAAATCGATGATTAAAATGCTATAAAATGTATTATGTAAGAAATTATCCATACTGGCAAATTGATACACATTGAAAGGAAAGCAATATGAAGCAGGCTTGTTAATACTATACCAAAAACTAATGTTAATAGTTTATTATATCGAAGAAACAAAACATCTAAAGATAGTTCCAAAATAAGTCTACATATGAGACTGATTATCCTAAACACCAAATTATTAAAGAAGCTTTGTAGATACAGCACCAAAATTAAACAAGATTCTAGCAATGCGCCGGGTTTAGGCTATACAAAAATTATGGGAAATTTCACACGATGAAAGTCGTGCTCGACCGGGACAGTTGCAACAGAACAGACGGATTTAATGCCCTATAATGCCCCTAATGCCTACCAATTTAGGCTTCGATTTAACTATACAGCACTGCGGTTCTGCGTCATATTCTAAACGATGTTCGATTGCGCAAACATTCTAAGGCTAATTAGACGGTGGAAAACTAAAATCTATTTGTGTAACTTGTGGGTGGTGCGGTGGCGAAATGATGCCGGAGATATTAGTCATTAGAAATGTAATAGTTGTGTGTTTTGCTTTTACATAATTACTTAATTTTATGTGAGTAAAATGAGATGCTGCTGTTATGATTTCAATTTGGTCAATGCTTTCTTTATTGGTATTTGTGTTATTGCGTTCTGTTCCGTTTCATTTTAATCCTAATTCTTCAAATATACATGATTAATGCTTTTTCAATTGTAAATTAATATTTAAATAGGAATAAACCAGCATAAAAATACAGCTTGCCACAGCAGTCGTAAATAACACCTAAAATCAGAAACAGTTTTCCCAATATAAAATGACAAACGACGCATGACATAATAACTAATGGATCTAACATTGCCACATTTACTCATCAATTACAACATTTTATTAAAATCCTTTTAAATGTCGCACTTTAAAATTTAAATTATGTAGGTTATTGTCAAGATATCTCAAGGTCGGATTGTTGCTCGCCTTCTTACCGCCAAGTTGAATGGCTCCATAATATTTGCATTGTGAAATGAAACTGGGGCTTTTTCGCACAGACATGTTAATTTGTATGTTGGTGTGAGTTGCCAAATGTTTGTTCAACGCTTTGACAATTGAATCAAGTTTTGCAAGTATGTGATACTGCGTACTGACATAACGCTGCCAACGCACTCAGATTTCCTAGTGGGCTTATTCACATTGATTATCGCGTTTAATTATTCATGCGGCATGGTTTTGCACGAAGAAATTATATTTAAGCTCTTTTACGGAGTTATCACCAAAGCTTAATGCTTTTTTATTGAAGTTATATCAATATCAAATATAAATAATATTTTACATTAACTGCAAGAGGAATTTATTTTATTTCTTGGCCGATTTGGATTCGATTTCTTCAATAATGTGCAATGGCAGGAACTTACGTCTATTGTTTTAAAAAATTATCATTTTGAGGAGGCTATTAATTAGCTTTTAAATATTGCATTTAGTGAAAACAAAATATTGTAAAGTTAAATCATCTATAGCCATAACTTTCGATCATTTAAATCTTGTGTCAAATATTTCTATGGCGTTATTAACATCTTAAATTGATGTAACACAAATTGCCACAGCCTATTCAAATATGGCTATTATTCATTTTAATCGCTTTATTTTCATTCACAATCGATTATTTTTAAGGTGTTAATTTGTAATTCACGCAAGTTGACAATTTGCATATAGATAATTTATAGTTGTCAAATGATTCATAATTCTCTTCCTTCTAAAAAATACTGTTTTACGCATATGTTATTATGTGTGAAGAAACACTAACTATCATAATTTTGATCATGTATTGAGAAAACCTTGTGACCTTCCTATTGTGTAGTTTGAATAGACTCATTAATTTCATTCTTTTATTGTTATTCAAAAAACACTAGCTTTTGAAACCCCTTATGCTACATAATTATTTCATATAATATACCAGCACCCATTTTGCCAATTCAGATATTATCTCAATAGACTTTTAATGCCTTTGCTCTTGCCACTGTCATAATATAAAAATATAGAGAATCTGATGTAGATATGCTCATTAGTAATTACCATATTTATACGAACCACGCAACCGTATTAAAATCCGAAAATAATGACCACCTGCAATTTACCATTAATCATGACCCGAAGCAAAGTCATGAGCAAAAAGCCAATGGCGGTCACTATATCGATGCCAATGGACCTACATACCAAGTATTAGATAACACTGATAACTGTCGGTAAATCCAAGCAGCCCATTCATCACGATTGCACACACGTGCTCACGAGGAAATCTAACACAATTATCACGTCATACCCCCGAGACGTTTTCGTCATATCAGTTCCTGTATTATGATAGAATTTCCTGGATATTATTTACAATACTTTTACTCGATCCACGGGTATTGTATTTCGTGTTTGGTTTAATGGCATAGGTCCAAACGACCCAGTGACACAAACATGTGTCATAGGTGTTTTGTCAGACTTTAACAATGGATGGAGAAAAGAAGGAACGAAATAGTGGATTTAAAGAAATTATTAAATTGTCTAAAATCAGTATTACCGCTTATTACATATTACATTTCGTATTAAAACCTGTAAACACATATTTCGTGTCTTTCGTGATTCTGTTACACACGACTGGTTTAATTATCTAAGCCTTATTTGCATCATTACCGAATTAAACTTAACGCGTATTTTTGATTATCATACTAAATGAGTTATTATTTTGTCGCAGATTTGCTTGGTTTTCCTGCTGGTAGCGGCAGCGGCTGCCAGTGAGAAGAAGACGCAGAGCAAAGCAGAACCCCTTGAAAAGAAGTTGGACAAACGCGGACTCCTTGACCTCGGCTATGGCTACGGCATCGACGGATTAGACGTTGGCTACATCGGCAGCGGACATGGGTACGGCGGCGCCTACAACCTCGTTGATGGAGGCATCGGCGCTGGCTACGGAATCAACCTCGGTGGACACACTGACGTCACAAGAACCGTCACCTTAGTCAAAGGCGTCCCTGTGCCATTCACCGTGGACAGACCCGTGCCGTACCCAGTAGAGAAACACGTGCCCTACCCCGTCAAGGTGCCAGTACCACAGCCCTATGAGGTCGTCAAACACGTGCCAGTTACCGTGAAGGAGTACGTGAAGGTCCCAGTCCATGTTCCCGCTCCCTACCCCGTAGAGAAGAAGGTGCCTTACCCCGTACACGTACCCGTCGACAGGCCCTACCCAGTCAAAGTGCTCGTGCCCCAGCCTTACCCGGTGGAGAAGCACATTCCCTACCCCGTCAAGGTGCCCGTGCCCCAGCCCTACCCCGTGGAGAAACACGTGCCATACCCCGTGGAAGTCAAAGTACCCGTGCCTCAGCCCTACCCCGTTGTGAAGCATGTCGGATATCCCGTCAAGGTGCCCGTTGACAGGCCTTACCCTGTGCACGTGCCAGCTCCCTACCCCGTCGAGAAGCCCGTCCCAGTCGCTGTGCCCGTTGAGAAGCCAGTAGCCTACCCAGTGCACGTTCCCGTCGACAGGCCTTACCCCGTCCACATTGAGAAGCCCGTAGCTTACCCCGTCAAGGTTCCCGTGCCAGAGCCTTACCCCGTGTACAAGCACATCCCAGTAGCGGTCGAGAAGCCTTACCCCGTGCCCGTCAAGGTCCCCGTCGACAGGCCCTACCCCGTACACGTTGAGAGGCCCGTCCCCATCGCGGTCGAGAAGCCCTACCCTGTGCCCGTTAAGGTCCCAGTCCTCATCAAGGACCATGATTACAGCCACCTCAGCTTCGGCGGCTCCTACTACCACCACTAGGATAATATAGCTTAGTCCCAAATTATCATTGGTCAAATGATTCATTCGAAATTATTTATAAAATCTCGCCTGTCGACGGCCGGGACAGCAGCAAAAGGATAATCATCAATTTCTCTTTGTATATTTATGTAATGTATGTATGAGCGTACGTGTACGTAGTGATATAAAGTTACCATTTTCTAGGTTAAGTCGAATGTAAAAAGCTATCGATAAATAAAATAAAAATAATTCTTTTTTTTCAATGTTTCGTTTTATTTCCTATTTTTGTTAGTTGAGGAAGAGATAGTAAGCGGTGTATAATAGCAACAATGGTTGACCTTCACGCCAGCTACCGTTGTGGTCGCTTGAATAATAAATATTTTGATTTACGTGAATGCAAGCAAGCGCAAAACCACCAAAAGTGTGAACCTAATTCTTAAGCGTTCCAACCTGATTTAACCTGTTTGTTTTTATGCCTTTTGTAGGTTATTTTCAATATAATTTATTTTAATCTATATCAATTCCTTTTTGTAATATTCGCATTATAATAAAAACTAATTAGTGTAAATTCCCAACCCACAAAATATAAGCGATAAAAAACTCGCAATAAAAACAAAAAAATACAAGGATCTAAACTTTAAATTTAACATTTTTATAAAATAATTTATTTTATTACTTTAAGAAACGTTGAACCCAAACTTTGGTAATAAAACATTTAATATATGATTTCCAATCTCTTTATATATGCAAATCTGAAAACTAGATTGTGCGATAAACGTCAAAATGGCTTAACCAGAATATGGTTCAAGATTACATCATAGTTACATAACAATGATGTTGTTGGCTCTAAAATACATGCCTATTTTTATTAAGATTTTAATACACTTTAGGTTGTGATTTTCTTTTACTATGTTTTTTTTTATTAAACATATTTTCATCATGTTCGCTAATCTACATCCTATGGATTCACAAAAAATAAAGATTTTCTGAGTTCCACTTCTAGTTTGAACTCGATTTGGGCAAAAAGATTATTTCATTTTGCATTTAATTTTAAAACAGTATTACAATGCAATCGACGCTTAAAACTTATTCCTGAATCAACATCAGTGTTCACACTAAATTCATCAGTAGTATATTACTTCACATGTTTTAAAAATATAGAATATGATGACACATAAGATACAGCTTTGATTATCTAGATCGCCTCGATCTAATTCACTCTAGTTACTTTCTCCTTCGCACTAAATCATCGCCTCAGAATTCCTTATTACATAACTGAGATATGAATACATTGCAACATGATCTGGGGACTCTTGAGATTGGTGACAATCTTCTTGTATTGATGTAATAACTATAATCACGTGGCTCGGTATTGCGTTAATTGATATCTATAGAATGTGGTTTTAATGGTACGGTAATGGTAATATCAGTTGCAAGTAATGTCCTCCCACACTTAGTTGAGCTCGACGCAATATGTATTTAGTTTTTATGATGGAGAATGGTTTTGCTTACGATATTGCTTTGCTAGTGGAATATTAGTTTATTCCTGAGTCTTGGATGCTATAAATAAATAAATAAATACACCCAACAGTCACATACATAGTCCTGACCCCACACTAAGATCGAGTCTTGTGTCGTGGGTATCAGAAGCTACGAGAGACTTTTCGGTCTCACAAACACCTAGACCCGAAACAAATACCTGTGGATCACACAAATATTTGTTTCGGTGCGGGGATCGAACCCGCGGCCTCTCGTTTCACAGGCGGCGTCTAACCAACTGTGCCACGGAGGCTATTCAACAAACAAGATATTTTTTTGAGATTAATCTCTCTCTCTCTCTCATACCAAAAATCTGTTATAATATATAGTAAAATTCACGCAAGTGCGTTGCACTTCGGGTTCAGTATTTCTACGTTCGGTTTTAAGCATAGCGGCATATTTCGGCGGTTTTATTTCGATTGCTCGCACCTATCTTAATGGTAAGTAATAAGATAATAATATATGCGTATAATTTTGTTGTTTCAGTATAATCTTACCGATCATTTTGTGGTCATTTGCACAGCATTTTCAACAAGAACTATGCCAAAATCTTTATTTCCCTCCCTATGTGTGATAAGTGGCAAGACTTTACGCATACCGGACACATACCAAGCATAAGTAAAAAATAAACACAAAATTAATTTATTTACATTTTCTGTGCTAGTCAAAAAATTTGTTCCGTAAAATAAATAAATAAATACACCCAACAGTCATATACCCCATACTAAGAAGTATCTTGTGTTATGGGTATCAGGAACTACGAGAGACTTTTCGGTCTCACAAAATCCCAGATTCGAAACAAATACAGCCACAGACGTCATGTGGATCACACAAATATTTGTTTTGGTGCGGGGATCGAACCCGCGGCCTCTCGTTTCACAGGCGGCGTCGAACCAACTGCGGCCCGGAGGAATACGATGATACTGATAATAATATTAATTACTGAACGTAAGCACAGAGCAATAGTTTAATGCACCCAAGTCCACAGCATTCGTTGTTAAAATTTACGCCGTACTTTACGTAATCCGTCTAAGGTTATTTTAAGTGGAGTAGGTTACATCTCGCTGTTTATATTATTATCTCAATTGGACGTAGCAAATATGATGGATCGGCCCGGGTTTTGTAAAGCCATAGCATAGTTTCAACAGTGTGTCTAACTAGGCCAGTGTATTGCTAACAAAATCCCTAAGTTACCGTAAACAAACAAAGTGATTTTTGATATCCCTTTCGATTTGTCAACAAGAAGTTGAGCAGATCGGCTTTACAGCCGAGCTCGATAGCCGCCTCCCTGGCGCAGTCGGTCGAACGCTGGCTGTGAAACTTAAGGCCGCGGGTTCGATTCCCGAACCGAGACAAAACACTCCACATTCGACATAACTAGCTGCTACGTTGCTTGTTCGGGCTACATTTAAGGAACCCAGGATCAAAAAAAATAGAAAGATAAGCTACAATATACTATAGCAAAGAAAGTATTTTCTTTCGCAAGCAGACGTGACACTTGCTAGGAACAACTATACATACACAAAGCAACCATTGTGTCATTGTACAAGTTCTCACACGCACCGTACACTGCAGGACAAAAAGTTAGTAATGTAGTTATTAGGACGTTGATCATTAAACAAGTCGGTCAACTGTGCAGTTATTAAGGGATATTAAAATATTTGATTGATTGGTCTAATTAAGTTTTTATGAACAGTTATTTTAGTAATATTAGAGAACTTCTAACAAGTCGATGTAGTTATCGTTGTGGGAGGCTAATATCCAGCAATAGACTGTCGTATGAAGATAACGTATTGTGAATGCAATATTGTTTTGTTCTCATACTTCCTGAAGAAACTATTTTTGAATTAATAAGTGTAAAATTTAGCCGCATTAATTATTATTTTTCGTACCTTCATAAAATAATATAGTAATAAGCTAAACAAATAATTAAAACACGTAAGTATAGTAAAAATACATTTAAAAGACAGTAACAATAAAAATAAACATTATTTTTTTGCAAAACATAAAGCTTAGCTCAAGGGCACATTAAATTCGACAATAAAATTACTCGACCGTTCACATTGTCCGCGAGTGTATCATGGCAAAGTCCTGAAAAAATCTGTTGTTTTTGCGTTACGAAATGCGAAGTATGGGTCGTGTTAATGTAACGTATGGGGTAGAAATGAGAAGAGTGCAAGGATTTTATAGAAGGGGAAATGAACAAGCATGTTGCATGGTGAGAAGTAAGTACCTAGACAATGAATGGACTCCTTGGTGGCCATTATAAATATTCAGACTAAAAGAGGGTGCTGACAGCCTCGGTGGCGTAGTTGTACTACGGTACGATTGCAAAGTGGAGGTCTCGGGTTGGAATCCCGGGTCGGGCAAAGTGATATTGGATTATTATATTCATTATCAGCCCGAAGTCAGGAATTTGTGCCCGATATTGCGATAGGCTCGGCCCCTATCAAATCTAGAACAGAACATACAAGGCGAAATGTGGGTGTTCTGGTGGGGCCTCTGTCTACCCTTCTGGGAAAAAAGCGTGAGTTTATGTATGTATGTATGTATGTACTAAAAGAGGTAAGAAATAAACACTGTACTATTTTCAGCAATCTTCTGAGGAAATCATGTATTGCTTGCCATTGCAAACACTTTGGAGGAAAAGGAACAGAAATCAGGCTCTGGAAATCCCACTAACCAAGTGGAAAGCTATAGCATAGATAGACGGGCGGACCGGGGTGTGCCGCTATCTCATATGAAACCGAGTTGAAGATTTGTTTACCTCGTAAAAAGTTTCCCTACAATATATTTAATAAATAATAAAAAAAATAAATTAACCACCATAATTAACCATTGGCGGAGACCCAGAAGCTGATATTCATCTAAATTCTATTCATCTTAATAAACCATGCAAATGTCAGGCTTAAGCCTGTATTTAATATGTATCCTGTTTTAACCAGTTTGGCACAATTTTGTCGGGCAGCGTGTGTTTAACTATCTCTTGCTGCTAAGACTTTGTGTGAATTGGTCGTTCATTATTTCTTGTTAAGAAATTTTAGATGCGTAAGTCGCTTTACTTTCCTTTTAAATAAACTTTCCTATAAAATGCCGCTAATAACTATGAATAATGAATACACAAGTAAACTGTGAAAACAGACATATGTGGTTTGGACTTGAACTTGCCACCTCCATATAAAAACAGTCCGGTCTTCACTCAACTGTCACAAATCACAGCGATAAAAACTCAGTAGCGCCATCTATTAGTCGTGTATAAACAATAGGTGGACATGGTAATATGTTTCCGATGTGTTACATGCGTGCTCAATGTTGCGGCTTTATCTGATTTAACATGTACTTGTGTGTAGTTCCGCTGATTGCCGATAGAGGGATTATACAATATATGCATGCTTTACATTCGTATTGTGTGTTGGAGGATTTGCATGTGTTTTTCGTTATGAATATCGATGAGCACACTTAACATGATGAAGACAGCAATAGAAAATTAGATCAACCTACAGAGATATTTTAAATCGAAAATGGAATACAAAATAAAGTATAAACACGACTAGAGAATTTGGATATAAGGTCCCTTACTTCACAATCGCTGCTTCTGACTATAGAACTAAAATAATAACAGCTATAATTCGTAACAAAACGCTTATTACATGATATTTGGACCCTTATTTTTAAGTCTGGCCCTTACTATACAATGGTTAAATTAGGTTCTTGTATACTACGCCAGCTTAGTGCAATTTGGTGTAGGTGTTTTAAATTCATTTCCATTTTTTGTAGGCAAATTATAATAAGTGTGGGAATCCATATTTTACCTTTAAAGTTCCTTTCACCTTTAAAGTGAATGACAGTTAACCATAAATATTCAATGCATACGTAAAATCGAAAAAAAATTTTTTTGTCCTACGAAATCGAACCTGAGGGCTGTTTTGGCTCTCCATTTTACATCCAGTCAGTTACGGTAATTAGGTTTTCGCAAAATAATATTCTTATTTACAATATATTTTGCATATTTTATCAATTAAACCATTAGTTACGGATTGAAAACTCATTTCATTAGTTCATTTTGTGGTCAGATATTTGGCTTATTTATGCATAAATTAATAATTAAATGATGATAATGGCCTCAAATTATTAGCTCTTATAATTAATTTAGGCGATAAACCGGTTTTGAAGCGATCTTTACGTGGTAGTTCTACGTTTTTATCCGGATAGCGGCGACAAAACACGATGGTAGAAGAACTGAATTTTGATTTTGGGAAACAATCATACAATTGAATGAACAATTTGAATTTGGGTTAAGCCTACAAATAATGTTCGGGTTTGACGTAGCCGGCAAAATTGTGTTAATTTAGAAGTAGTTATGTCGCCGGTTGATACTCTGTGTGCATGGCAGTACAACTAGTAATAGGTGGATTGTAGCAGCTTTGTCGTGAAATGAATTTAGTTTATTGGTCACGTAGGCAATTAAATAGCTCTTATCACAAGTCAATACACATAGTACCTACTTATTGTCTATTAAAAGATATTTGCTATAATTTTGAACGTGCCAGTATAATTTTGAAGATCTATCTACGTTAATAGTAAAAAAAACAATAGTTGCGTATTTTATGGATTTTCCAATGAATCTTTATTGATGTACAAAACCACGTTTCTAAAAAGTATGACATCAGTCAATTGGCCAAAGTCTATAATTTAAGACTTATAGCTAACCAAAAATAATTATTTTTGCCGACTGCGGCTAAATAGCAAATGAAAGGACGATTATAGCAATCAATGCATTTTTCATCAAATTTTAATCCTTTGCACCCATAACTTA
The DNA here is from genome assembly GCA_949752805.1 of Deilephila elpenor. Classification (NCBI taxonomy): domain Eukaryota; kingdom Metazoa; phylum Arthropoda; class Insecta; order Lepidoptera; family Sphingidae; genus Deilephila; species Deilephila elpenor. The sequence goes on from OX457102.1 coordinate 1,606,871, forward strand.
TACAAATCGGAATTGTATGCCTTGTATTATGTGCTATTCTTGACCTTTATATAAACAGTTCGTTCCTCTCCTAAGACCATAAAGGCCTATTAAGGCCGGACTAAACTCATTTAAATAAAGAGTAAAATAATTTTGTAACAATCACGCATGCGCAGTTATTTCCTTAGAATAAAGTAGACAAATATCTATTTGTTATTCATCTGCCGTGTCGGGCCGCGCCGCCGTTCGTGAGCGGACCATGAAGTTATTTCATCAACGTTTTGACCATAATTAGGATTTGTTACTTCACTTTAGAGTGCGGAAGTGAAGACGATTAACAGTTTATTTACGCATTATTTATTCTGGCTCAGCAGTATCTGATGGTGAGCCTAATGTCGTCAAGATAGAATATCCATTTGACATTATACAAAATTATTGCCTCGGTGGCGCAGTTGTACTACAGTACGATTGCGAAACTGAGGTCTCGGGTTCGAATTCCGGGTCGGGAAAAGTGATATTGCATTTTTCTATTCATTATCAGCTCGGAATCAGAAATTTGTGCCCGATATGGCGATAGGCTCGCCCCCAACTACATCGTTCAGAACATACTAGGCGAAATGTGGATGTCTTGGTGGCGCCACTGCCTACCTTTCTGGGATAAAGGCGTGAGCTTATTGTATGTATTATATAAAATGATGTCGACCTACACACTGTTTTTTTACGCTACAACGGCATAATCCAGGATAATAGTGTCTATATATAATTATATTTATATATATGTAATTTGGTCATCCCTAAGCGGGTCTCTACAATAGCGAATTCCTGCTTTCTATTCGCGAGTTTTCTGTTTATAGGCTTCGGTAGGTGACATTTATAACCAGGCGGTCTGTTTGGTCGGTTGGACTTAAATCGTTATCGACCGCTATCCTGCTCAACCTTAATTTTTTCTCCAAGTCTTTACTTTTTAAATGAATTATAAGATTTATTCTTTTTTTTATTAAATTTATTTATTAATAACAAAATAATAAACTTATAAGCTTCATATTTGTCCTCCAAAACTATATAGACAGTTTTACTGCAGCATCAATTTATAAATTTAGTCATACATTAGGGCAAGTTGGTTAAATAGTGCTTTTTAAGATTCGACTTAAATATTATTTTAATAGATTCTTGTCTTATGGCCTTTTTAATTCATTCTTAAGCTTTAAAATGAATCTTATTAATTTTACATTTTATTGCACAATATAAAATAAAATAATAGTTAATGAGAAATGACACACATAAAGTAAAATTAGCGATCCTATCGCTTTAGATAATATTTCACAGAACTATGGGACAAAAGAGGAGAAAGAGAGGGGGAAAACCGAATCAACTAACATAGTTAAATTACACAACGTATATTAATTGCTGATAAGTTTTATTGTTTTATTTCGTCTGCCGTGTGTTAGCTCCGCAAACAAACTCCTCCTTTCACAAAGTACAAGTGCGCTCGTATGTAATATACTCGTATAGTTACGTAGAGGATATTATTTTTTTTAATTAAAATTGTCGCACCATAAAATAATGTTTATGCCAAGCGTAACTTTAACCAATATTCCAAGCTTTTGGTGGACAGTGAGCTTTCCGTGATAAGAGAATTGTATTACTTTTTATTTTTAATATTTTACCCTACGAAATAACACAATAATACATTGACTGCATAGCATTTCACATACGATTGGGATTTTGGAAACCGTACAAAATATACTAATTATTCAACACTTTTGTATATAAGTGTACCTTCATTAAATTAGGTTTTGCGCATGACGAATATTCGGAGCGGCTCTTTACATCGCGTTTCTTCCAATTACATTTTAAACTAGCTTCTGCCTACTACACCGATATAAAAAGAGAAATTATAAAGTTTGTAAAGGGCGATATATTTGGGTCCATCCGATACTTATTCCTCTTTTTTGATAGTGTATAATTATATACCTGTAAATCGAGGTATTCCATTTCCAAGCTCGATTACTCCACTTTTTAAGGTTTTTGATTGGGAAAACATAACTTTCCCGACACGGGAGAATTTACAAAAAGCACTTTGGGATTTTATATGGTAAACTCAAATAGGGCTTAAAAAATCAAATCTAAGGACATTTTGAGTAAACGTAATTAGAATTATATCATTACTATCACACAACGGATAGCCATATATATTTCTATATATAGTCCTTAGCAAACATTTCTAAACGCCTGTTAGAGATAGCCTGAATGTATGGACCTATCGCGGTCTTTATCAGATCGTCTGTCCATCTTTTAGGTAAACGTCGGACACTCCGAGGGCACCTATATCGTTATGTTAAATGTCCTAAAGCCTATCTAGACCTCTCGATTAATAAGTAATCGAATAATAAATGAAGTGATTATGGAGCGCATTGAACGGCCGTACCTTATTGAGGACTTGAAGCAGAATAGTCTTGAAATGGTCCAGTTTTGTTTAGGTTAAATATGTTAAATAATTATAGGTATTTAATCACAATAAATATAGGTAAGTTCATTGCATAAAATACAGATTTCTTCCAACAGCTTACTTTAATTGAACTTAACGGAGACCCAAATTCACCATTGAACTCCTTGTGGCTGAAGAGAGAGTGGAATGATAAAACGTAAACTTCTTCTAAGAAGTCTTTTTCTCGGGAAAGCTTAAGTTCAGCAGTGGACTTCCTGGAGCTGAACATATAAAATGCACGCTGCGTTCAACAAACCTCTGTTGAAATTTATCGGCTTGAGGATGAGCAAATGAATCGCCATTTACCAACCAAGTTTTTTCAGTCATTTGTTTTTCTCGGTTAAAATCAGCGATGCAATTTGCCATATTGTGTAGTATAATGTAGCTGAATTACTTTGTACCTAGCATGTTAAGTGAGTGAGATAACAAACCATTTAAAAGTTGGTTAAAAATCTACTTTCATTGGAAATTCATTTGGACCAAGGCCACGTGCCTCTTTTTATTACCGTCTGTCTACCTTTTACGTAATAAATTTGTACCACATACACATCTTAGCTCAATGCGGATCTGGACACACCTCTTTATACTAGATTTCGAGAGATCGTTAATGTAGATTATTTACTAATTAATAAACAAAATATGTGTATTGATAGTCAATCACCACGCACTATAACGGTGACGTAAACATCGCGAGGAAACCTGCATACCATACCGATTTGTAAGAATTTCTATGGTATGTAAAGTCCGCCAACCCGCACTAGGCCAGCGTGGTGGACTATATGACCTAACCACTCCCAATCGTGCCCGCGAGTGTAGAGCAGGCCCATGCCTTGCAGTGGTACGTATATGGGCTGATACAATTACAAAAACAAAATAGTCCCCCATAGTTCTTTGGGCTTTTTGATTCCATAAAAATATTAACACTTATGTAATTAATTGAATATTAAGTGAAGGTCTACCATTGTTCCACAGACACCGTTTTCCAATATGGCTGTCTGTCTATCCAATTTGGCTATCTCGTTGGCATTAATAGCAACATCTACTGAAAAATTATTTAATTACTTTGCAATTAACAAAATCTGACTATAACACATAAATAAATCTGAATTGAAATTGGAAATATTTATGAGAAATAACTATGTTTTGTCCATTTTATAACACTGATCGAATATATAAATCAGGTTATGTTACACATTATGTTTATTATACCATAAATAAAGGATTATAGAAAAAAGCCTAGATTATCCAAATATCACAGAGATATTAAAAATGACAATTTTATATTGATAAACGACTTGTTGCCAAAAATTAGGCACATGAATGCGTTTTTAAAATATGCAGACGAATGTGGTAATCCTAATTTATATGTGACTCTTCCATCAAAACTATAAATATTTAATTATTTTACGCAATACGTAATTTATCATACAAATATTATATACGTCTTATTTTAATCCATTTTATTAAGCATATTTTTTGAAGTGGCGCGAAAATGGGTAAGTAAATTCGCTGTAATGATATTGAATCTGGTATTGAGAATCAGTTAAAAAATAGATATACATAGACAAAGACAAACAATCATGCGCCTAATGTAAGTCCAGTGCAATCCAGATAGAGAATTCCCAATTTAAGAAGCAAACCTGAAATTAAACATATTATAAATTATATGAACGGCCTTTTTAATTATACATGAAGGTAAGAAATCGTAATAAATCATACGATTACCACATTTAAATTATAGTGTTAAATTATTGATGTAAAAACAAAGCGGTGAGTCTAATTTCTTGATTGGTTAATGTTATGGGTATTTTTGTTTTAAACGCCATTCGGCTAGTTTATGTGTGGTTTTCATAGATGTCATTTATTTATTCGGATCCAATTTAGCTGATATACATAATTGTATGAACGGAGAAGAGATAACCATCTACATAGCATTCTCCATCGTCGTTGTTATCTTGGCCGTAGCAGTGTAAAAGAAGTCAATACCTTTTGGTGGAAAATGACACCGCGGTTTTGTAGATGGATTCGTACATGCATTGGCGATATTTTAGAATGGAGGATAAAATTATTGAGAGTAGAATAGGCAATGGTTTTGTATGGAAAATTTACATATACCGTAATTGTGCTTCTTCAATCAAACTGCTCTGAAATCCTCTAAAATAAAAAAGATAAAAGTCATATACGTAAAAGCAAAAGAACATATTGATCTAAAAGATATAAAACAACCAACGTACTTTCACATTTCGATATATAGAGCTACGGTATGAATGTGATAGTTAAGAACAATTATGCAACATCAACTTGTTTGATGTATTGCGAGTACGTTCGAATTGCGTTTGAGGATAATATTGAGAAAAATGTTGACGTCCGAAAAGTCCATTAAAAAACTACGCTTAATGTTTCATCGACGTAATCACACGATTAAATACGCAATTTTGATAAGATGATTTAGCTTGTTACTATGATACTGAATGAGTGGAGACCGCGCCTTGGCAAGTGTAGTGTAGGACGCCCTTTAGCTAGGTGGAGTGACGATTTGCGAAAGGTGGCTGTTGTTGTATGCGACAAGCCGAAGACAGGGTGATATGGCGCAATGAGGAGGCCTATGTCCAGCAGTGGACAACAGTATAGGCTGATGATGATGGTGATAACGATACTGATGAACCGTGGAAATTAACTTCCAGTGTCAATGTAAAATATGGCTTCGGTACGCTCAATGAAAGAAAAAAGTTGAAAAGCAAAATCAAACCGAATTACATTTGAAAATGTATTAAGGAGTTAATACGAGGCATGCCTTTTAAGTTTTGTCGTTTGAAGAAAAAAACACAACTAAAACCTTATAGTACTTTTTATTGTTTTTCAAAGTATTCACCACGTAGCTTAATACACTTTTCCATTCGCTCAAACCATTTATTATAACATTTATTCCATTCCAAAGTAGGGATGTGCAAAATAGCTGATTTGAAAGCGTCGACTGCTTCTTCACCGGACTGAAACCTTTGACCACGAAGACTTTTCTTAATTTTAGGAAATGTAAAGAAATCGTTAGAGCTTAGGTTAGGACTGTATGGAGGATGGTCAAGAATTTCTACTTTTTCCTGCTTCAAATACTCAATCGTTTGACGAGCGCTGTGTGAGCTTTCGTTGTCGTGGTGCAGGACGATGCGTCGCTTTGAGTTAGATTTTCGAAGTTCGGCGATGACTTGTGGTAAACAAATTGTGGTATACAACTCTGCGTTAACTGTTCTACGATCTCCAAGTGCAATAGTCGCAACATGGCCGGTTTTTCCAACGATCGTGGCCACCATCTTCTTTGAAATGCTTCGAGAACGAACAACTTTAGCCGGCTTTGGCTCGTCTTTAAAGACCCAAAATTGAAGATTGTTATTTGGAATCAAGATCGTAGGCATAGATCCAAAATTCGTCACCACTGATGATGCCGTAGACGTGATTTGACTGTCCTCGGTTGAACCTTTGCAGAGTTTTCTTACACCATCTGACGCGGGCCGCCTTGTGATCGTCGGAAAGCAGATGCGGTATCCAACGGCAAACTAGCTTTCTTACACCAAACGCTTCATGCAAGATCATCTGAATGGTTGTCCCTTAGATGCCTGATAGAGTCTCTATGTCTCGATACGTCACATGACGATCTTCGAGATTTAGTTGTCTCACAGCAATGATGTTATCTTCAGTGAAGGCGGATTTTGGGCGTCCTTCGCGAGATTTGTAACTAACACTAGTATGTCCACGCTGGAATTCTAGATACCGGCGTTCCACACTCCACAGACATGGGGCTTCATCACTGAACACAGATGTTAGCTCTTCAAAACACTGAAGCCGTGTCAGGCCTCTTCTAAAGTTGTAGAAAATTATTGCACGAACATTTTCCTTAGAAAGATTCATTTTCGTACGTAACCTGACAGATTCCAATCGATGCTGTGACTAAACTATAGCAATAATCCTAATACTTTAAACTGTTTAGAGATTCAAAATTAAAACACATTCGAATATAAAACAGTTCCAAATTAAAAATTGCCAGGAAATATGGAAACGACAGAACTTAAAAGGCAAGCCTAGTATCATCATCATCTTCAGCTAAGTCCATTGTTGAACATAGGCCTCTGCTCTGTACTTCCACAGCGACCTGTTGAAAGCAGCCCGGATCCTCCAACATCCTGAATTTTGTTACATCGTCTGTCCATCTCTGGACGTCTAGCGCACTTCAGTTCTCCGCATTGCGTCCCTACCTATTATTAATCGTCGGAATTAATAAAAATGAAAATTATAATCCCAGTCAGTTTTATAAGGTAGTCTATTTCAAGTTGGTTCATATCTTAAACCTTTGAAATTCTTATGTAGAACTCTTAGGACTAAAGATTTCGCATACTCGTTGCTTTGAAAAGACAGAGGTAAACCTTGGACTTGCAATTATGATTCTGGTCCAAAGAGGATGTCTGTCACTATTTCAAACGCCATTATTCTTATTTGATTTCCTTTCTTTCTCAATATATTTTGGTATTTCTAATGTACGCACGCTAGTTTAGAGAACGGATATTAAGGTAGAGACATTAGCAGTTTTTGTCATAATCGGATACGTTCCGTACTTAGCGCCAAGGTTAATAATTTGATCGTTTAAGAAAGGAGGTTGGTTAGAAGTTATGTCCTTGTGTTTGTGTTGCGATTTCACGCGGTCTATAACTGTTATTTTAAGTACATTAGGTTTAGAACGTAATTTATACCTTTTTTATTGCGATATTTTGAGCGTGACAAAAATTCCGGTTTCAATTACACAAATACAAATATTTATTTATTTTACAAATACGTACATTTAAAGCCACTCTCAATTATCTGAAAAGGTAGGTATAGGTCAGTCTCCGTGGCGCAGTTGGTTAGACGCTGCCTGTGAAACGAGAGGCCGCGGGTTCGATCCCCGCACCGTAACAAATATTTGTGTGATCCACAGGTATTTGTTTCGGGTCTGGGTGTTTGTGAGACCGAAAAGTATCTCGTAGTTTCTGATACCCACAACACAAGATTCGATCTTAGTGTGGGGTGAGGACTATGTATGTGACTGTTGGGAGTATTTATTTATTTATTTATAGGTGCCACTAGTGCCTCCCACATATCGGCGAACTTATTTCTGTCCCAGCACAATATCTCAATAGGGGAAAAGTTTAATTGTCATTGTACAACTTCTATTCACAGACAATTTATTATGTTTTTTTAATAGTACGACAGTTAATTAGTACTATAAATATTCTCTAGTATCTGATTCTAATCTATTCTGTACCTAATAGAATAAATTCTAGATTTTAAATCAAAAAGTCCACTGCCACACATAAGAAGACCTATGGAGTTTATCTAAATAACCAACCCAATGCGAACATCTTTGAAAACCTCATTTAACAAAACCCGACCGCAAAATTGTTATACAAATAGGTATTTTGAAAGACATTGGCAAATACCTTATTCCATTTATTCCGTACTCCAAATTGCATTCAGCAAGGCTTTGTCGCTTTTTAATTTGTACAGCCGTGTTGTTAATTAACAATACTTACATCCAATTAGACTGCACTTGCCCAACGTGCAATTAACATTTTTCAATCAATGAACGTAACGGCTCCGTGCAAACAATAAAACTCTTTCATAACAGCCGAGTGATTCTGTACCAAATAATTTGTGTTGCGTTCACGCGGTAATGTATGCGGTGTGATTTAGCGGATGTGGCGGGGTTTATGACTTTTAGGTTTGGGGTTCGATGCCCCGAAATAAACCTTTTTTTTTATTGCATAGGTCCTTAAAACCAGCGATACCTTAACTGATGTTAAGTTACCCATGAGCATCTATACCACTACGATCCGTGATGTGTTCCCAGTCTCTCAAAATAAAAAAAAGGAACGGTAGAGCTCAATAAGAAGGTAAGGTTATTGGGCCTCCGTCAATTTTGGGAAAAATTAGTTCTAGTCCAGTTCCAGTATGTTCAGCCGGCAGTTAGCGACCCCCACACTGACATAATAGAAGCGGTGCGCATCCAACGACTGCAATACAACTAAAAAAATCGAGGTAGTCAGCCCCGTGACCACGAAAGCAGTAAAGAAATCGAAACGTCGGGAAGTTAAAAAATGTAGAAATTCAACCAAATCCGCAATAAAATCCATATAAAATAGTTATATTTTAAAATCTAAGTCATTTCAAATCACATCTGGTGGATCCTGAATATCATTAAACTCATTTCGTCTATATCTTAAGCCAAGCAGAATTCAATCTCGGGACGTCACTCCGCTTTGCTCCACATACGCCGTGGACATCTTAAGAAGCGACATTGCTACACACTCCAATTATTTACACCGTCGGCGTGAAGGTAACGTTGGGCAAGTTCCCCTAATAATCATCTGTGATTAGCTAACCATTAGTCGGTGTAAGAGGGGGTACAAACAAACACAAATAAATATGACGAGATCACAAGACTTGTGGGAGTAATTTGGATTGGTTTTGGATGGAAGTTCTGCTTCTTGTGCTTCGATGGTAGGAATACCTGGCATATATTAATTGTTTGCTATATCTATAGGTATAGATAAACAACTGAAACTGGTCAATGATTATAATCATTTTGCGACCTCTATTATAAAAATATCCATTAAATGATTTCATAAATGACCTAAACCAGAAACGCCTATCGTCACAGGTTCCATATTTATTTTATTTCAAAGAGGATAAACAAGCATTTTAGAGCATTAACCCATTTTTGTATTCAAGGCTTATGGAAGCTCTCTAAAGTCTAGACTATTATTAGAATCTATTTCATTTATCTGTGGCGCCAGGAGGTAGGAGGTGTGTGTAGTTCCTATACAATCAATTTCTGTATATTCATCGCCATACACCTAATTAGTTGCATAAGGCCCCTTATAATCAGGAAGCTTGTATAGCAATAACTAATATTCAATGGAAAATGTAATTAATGTACTGGTAAGATGGGATTACGTATCGATGAGAATTTATTTTGTACATAGGTTTTTTTTGGAATGATTGGCGAGACGAGCATGCCATTCGCCTGATGGTAAGCGATACGAACGCTCGTGATAGTAGCAACACCATTAATTACATAGAAATGCTAGCCATTCCACTGCACTCGCCATCCTGTGACATTAGATGTTAAGTCTCATTTTGTCTAGTAGTTTCTCTGGCTACAATGTCCTTCAAATCAGAACACAATAGTGCATTTAATTTGCTTGTATATGAATAAATCGTCAAGAGGTATTTTTTTTTTAATTCATCCTTACCGTCTTTTGTTTGGGGTAACACAGACGCACTTCCGAAAAACTTACCTGAAACAAAGTAATAAAATACGTTAATAATATAACAAAATTAACACACAGGCGACAATTTGTTTCTATTTATTTGTGTACTAAAAAAGGTGTAGTTGGTTGTAGCCATGTAGTTTGACAAGAAGTAACTTAATAAATTCAGTATTGTGAATCACGATTTGTGCTAAAAACTACTAAAAATCGATTTAAGATAGCCATTCATGATTTCATCAACTAGCCATTTATGATTTCATCAACTGGGTAGTTCGATTGTCGCGATTCTGCTTCTAGCGGTCACGTGTTCAGAAATGTAACTGCTGGTATTTCACTGTCTGTCGCCGAAAAATTATAGAATATTTGCGAGCTTAGTATAAATACTATGAAAAATATTTTCTTATGTTAATGATTTATTGAATAATCCATATGGTTATTAATATCAATCGATACTACTCTATTTTATTATACTCCCGTAGTCATTCATCAGTCGTCGTTAAAATTGGAGTCTAACATCCAAGGTAAGAGTTAACTTGTGTTTTGGATGTCAGCGCTCTCTAACAACATGTTTCAGAGAGACTTACATTGTAGTCGGCATGAACGTGATCTATGCCATCTGAAAACATCGCTGAAAATATTACAGGTGTAGTATATATTTGGTGTAAGTATAGCAGGGGTTAATGGTAAAGAAATAAAACAGAAGGAACAGGCATAATAATTTCTCGTCATTAATATCTTTTAATTACATAATAATGTTCCCTTTCCTTGTACTTCAATACACAAGTACGTGAAAAACTTGTAAATGCAAACCGTGCTATTATTTCTTCGGTTCATAAAGACTAACCGAACAGCAAGCTTCTCTATGCCGATTACCCCGTAATCGTTTCGAATCGCTAATTTATGCGTTTAATAACACTAATGTTATCAGTTTGAATAATCTACACTACAATAAAATTATAAACAACATGTGTTTGTTTATTGACCGTGTTTTAGGTTAATGTTTTAAACTCACTGACCCAAAAACAGTATGTTTTTGTATATATCATTGAAATTGTCAGTTAATCCGGAGCAGCGTCCATGGGCTGTAAAATATGTCCAAGAGTTGGTTCCCGGGTTAGCCACTTAATTTTTGTGGGATTTGGGTTTGAAACATCCCGGATTGAAATGCAAGGTTTAACATTTAATACGTATTAAAGAAACTCATTTTACAAGCTAGTGCTAATTCCTTTAAACGTTCCTCAAACAAACAATGCGAATAACAATTATCTGTAATATTTTTATCCCTTTGTATCAAATTGCATCAAATTATTATTATAATACCAATTTATATTTCGTTTTATTGCATTTAAATCCTACACCGTAAACATTTTCTTCATATATTTCATGACAAAGACCTTAACTGGATTTGAATCAACATTTAAAATGAAATTTACAGTTTTATTATTCCTCTGCGTATTTGTAATATCTGTGTCTTTGCAGCAACCAGCATCAACTGTGGGAATTTTTAGTAAAATTATGGAAGTAGAAGAATAATTTCAGAAGAAAAATAAAGATAATATAACAACAACAGGAAAATATAGCCTCTGAAATGTTTCGCCATTTCAGAGGCTCACTTTCGATTACATCTTGGGACGGAAGTGAGTTTGACCAACTGTCGGTGGCAATAGTAGTACGTCTGCATATACCTTTGGGAATACAGAGCTTATCTGTGAAATGTTAATGATGATCTATGATATTGCTTTAGTGCCTAATGTTAACCCTTTACTTACAACTTACAAATACTCATGATTCACAGGCTCCGTGGCGTATTAGACGCCGGCTGTGACAAATGAGGTCGCGGTTTCGATCTTCGCACCGAGACAAATGCTTGTGTGATCCACAGGCATTTGTTTCCTGTCTGGGTGTTTGTGAGACCGAAAAGTTTCTAATACCTACTACACAAGACTCGTTCTTATTATGGGGTCAAGATATGTGACTGTTGGGTGTATATTTTGTTTATTATAAAAATCATTAGGTAAAAGAGTTACTAAATGCAGGCAGCTTTCCATAATTTCCATTCCCCTGTGAAATAAAATGAAAATTCTTTTCTTGGTCATGAAACGTCTGTACACAAAGAATTACAATAATATCCATTGGTAGGTAAAATTCCTTTTTTCCACATCCTCCTTTTTTCTCCATTTCCATCATTTCGTTTAAATTTATAGATATGTTTATATTTTTTATAATTACATTTTTATTTCAGGGGCATTTAGGACGAATGATGAACCATTGACCACTCAGAAATACACCCGAGGGGCAAACTGGTTCTCCATTAAAGCCTATTTTAAATATGTTGCAATAAAATATATTTTTGTAATTTTATATAATTAATTTATTGCTGGTAGGTGGCCATCGAAAAATGGATATGAATAGTTTATTATGGTGCAATTTATTATTTACGCCTATTTTTAATTTTAACAAAGCTGCAATTGCGAGGTTTAGTTGTATTTTATACCTACACTCAAGATTTTATATTTATCAGTTTGTCTTGTTTCTACGTTTAAATGTTATCGGCTCCGCACTAATAGATATTTGTATAATAAATGTTTCTTCCAGGCCATAGCATTTAAAAGAAATGTATAAATTACAATAATGTACTTGGTGGATTTACAGACTAAAATTGTATAAAATATTATAACATCCCTTACATCTTAGAAGGAATATTATATAGCTTGTTGGCTTTATTGCATAATTGCCTATTCTAAGCCAGGAAATCAGTATGAAATTGTAATAAAAAATAATATGATATGTCTATCACATACAGTTACGCATTGGGTGAATTCAGATTCCACAATAACAAAAACACGCTACCCACCAAATTAGCCTGCCAAACAATAAATACAGACATGGACGATGTATTTTAGTAAGGATTTATTAAAAATATCGGCTTATATGCGATTGAGAGCACAAAATCGGAGCAAGTTACCGACTAACTGGTTACAAATTGGACGCACATAATGAACGTGACTGACGTTTTTTTACGCGTAGTAACAATCCACACTGACATTGTATGTAGTAGAGAGGTAGAGTTGCTCTGTCCGACGGTGTGTTTGTCATTTTATAAGTACATGTTGTGTAGAAAAGGGCTGTTGTTAAATTTTATCGTCAATAAGAAAACAAGATTTAAAAAATGGAAAATTAAAAAACGGTCCTACGTTTTTTTATTGCTATGAATGGCGAGACGAGCATGCCATTCGCCTGATGGTAAGCTATACAACCGTTGGACAGTAGATAACCAAACAACACCATTAATTCTAAAGCATTGCTTGGCATTCCACTGTGCGTGTACAACGACTACGTTGTTTCGTATTTTTTTAAATAATATCGGCTCTCAAATTGAGATTCGTGCTAAGCGCCATCTGGTAGGTAATAGAGAAATAATTAATCCCCCTAATAAGTCCAACAGAAACAACAGCAGTTTAATATAAATCGATTCTTTAATATATTTTAATAATATCAGTTAAATGATGAATAATTATAATACATACAAACGAGACCGCAGATAACAGCTAGTGAAGAATAATTGCAGTGTCTAATCACCTTAATGGTCTAATGAAGCGCCCGCAGAAGCGATATAAATGCTCTGCAGCACGTGAGGTCGCGGGTTTGATTTCCAGCTCTAATATACTTCATGAGAGTTGTGTAACATAATTTGTTATGGATACGGATATTGCTAGGGTTAACATATGATTGCTACTTATTAGACAGCCTCGGTGGCGAAGTTGTACTACGGTACGATTACAAAGCTGAGGTCTCGGGTTCGAATCCCGGGTCGGGCAAAGTGATATTGGGTTTTTCTATTCATTATCAGCCCGGAGTCAGGAATTTGTGCCCGATATGGCGATAGGCTCGCCCCCTATCACATCGTGGGACTGAACATGCAAGGCGAAATGTGGGTGTCCTGAGTGGCGCCTCTGCCTACCCCTTCTGGGATAAAAGCGTGAGTTTATGTATGTATGTATGTACAGTAAATGTTAATGTATTATGTTCAGCAGCGGAATTCCTAAAGAGAGAGAGAGTGAGAATAGTAAAGTAAAACATAACAAGGAAACGTTTGTGAGGCCCACAAATATTTGTCTCGGGTCTGGGTGTATGTGGGACAAACAAGTCTCTCGTAACTACGAGAGACTTGTTTGTCCCACATACACCCAGACCCGAGACATCAGAAACTTCTGATTCCCACGACACAAGACTTAATTGATCTTAATGTGGGATCAAGACTATGTATGTGACTGTTGGGTGTATTTATTTATTATTATTTATCTGCACACCATTGAGATTCTCGAGATTTTTTATGGTGTGTGTAGCAGACCAACCTGCAAGGCTAGCTTGGTGGACTATAGTCAGCCCGCTCTCAATCAAAATGCCGATTATAGAGTAAGCCCTTACCCTGCAATGGGACCTATATGGATTGGATTATTATTGTATTATTTTATTTTACTCAGAGGCCTACATGATAATTCGACGGTCCTCTCCACTGGTAGTATTTCTAGGGGCCCTTAAATATCTATAATAAAAGAAGAATGGTACATTTATTGAAGAGGAGAGACTGAAAGTGTGAATAATTATTAGATTTCCGGCCTAATTTCTCCCTAATTAACTTTATAATGGTATTTCCACAAACAAGGTTAAATTTATGTAATTGGGTCGTTTTGTTTAGGCATGACTAGAATTACATTAAATTCACTTACATAAGCATTTATCTGAAAGTTCCCTTACCAAATAAAGTTAGATAATTAGCGGCTATTTTTATTGTAGTCATGTAGAGGTGTAATTAATGTATTCCATTTTGCGTGATCGGAATTTCCGTAGCGTCATTGGTGCAGTTGCGGTGAGGATGGTCTGTGAATGTCTAGGGTTCGATTTTTTTAATCTAGAAGCAAGATTGCTGCTAGATGAAAAAATTACATAATTTGTAGATTTTTCGCTGAAAAAAATCCTATTTGAGTTATCTGTGGACTGTAATTAGTGCTCAGCATTGTAATAGGCTCGCTCTCTGCTACATATTGGAACGAAAATAAACTCTTCGGGACTTGTATGTATCTGGAGATACAGGCATGAGCGTATATAGGGTGATTTTTTCAAGTGGGCGTGGATGGCCAATTCCGAAGTTATGAGGAATAGCAAAAAATACTAAAAGGAGTCACGAGCCCGATTCTGATGAAAACTAAAACTGCATACTTGGATTATTGATAAATAAATATTTCTAGCGAGGAATCCAAACCGATGATTTTGAAAAAATAACACATGCTAAATTTTTCCATTCGGCAATATTGCTAATAAGGATCAAATTCTGGGAAGTGATGACATACGGTAAACTAAAGGAAATAGGTCGTTTTAAGCAAAATACGAATTTTCTTCCGTTGTCTTAGTACCCAGTCTCCTGCGTTGAGAGTGGAATAATCAAAAAATGACTACACTAGGTACACCTGGCGGCAAGCACATTGCCAGTGAGACTGTCGATCATTTTAATGACCATGTCTTGTCGTTCGAAACAATTGTCAGCCTGATATTTTTATCCTCTACACCGTGTCCATACTTGTAAAATGTATCACATATAAACGCGCCTCAGACGTATAAATCCTAAGTATATTCCACACAAATTATTTTGACAACACATCGAAGTTTCAAAAACCCTACACCCTAATTACAAAACACACGAACACCCGTGAATTTACGCAAGTAGCAATTAAACCGTATGATCCTAATAAAAATAAAACAATATACGGAGAACAAAAAGGACCTTGGGCGCACGACAATCGGCCGAACGCTCGCTACAGGCTTTACGAAATATCACTTAAATGTTGGGCGTATCTAAGCTTGGGTCGGACTTGTGAGAGAAAACGCCGCGCTTAGGACGCTGGTTTTGGCGTTTATTTCAATCTAGTAGATATTTATCGTCAGGGAAATATAATAAATGCATATTATGTTATCTTAATATTTCAAGCTTTAAACTTTAAGGTTCAAATACATTCAAAAATATAGATCCAGTAATTCCAAAAACTATTGATTACCACTACAGTTGAATATTTTTGTTTTGTGTTGGAGACAATTACATTATTATATAAGTAGCATAGTGAACGAATCTTTGAAGACTAACATGAGAACCTTGAAATTTTTCTAAAGAAAAAGCATTATTTTTCTTTGGGAAGGACGAAAAGACCATTCTACACTACGAAAGCATCGCTTTATGGACGACGCCCAAATCCACAGTAAGATGTGTAAATGTATATAGACTTATACATATGTATTACAGTTTATGCAATATGTAATTGGAAAATAGAACATTTCGAAATCAAATATTTGATATTATCTGCTCATAAATTACTTCATATCTATATTATCTTCGTTCAAAGACATAATATATTAACTATGACGTAATTCTCATACCCAAGGCAAAATATTTGGCGCGCAAATTTTTTTGGAATACAGTTTCAAAATCATGGTTTCGTCATTGCACATTTGTTGAGAATTGTGCATATAAACTTGACATTCAATAAAATATTAATAAAACAATATTTTCATTCATCGCCACTATTGTACGTCTGAGTATATCTTTATTGTATACCAATATTTGTTAATTTAAATACATACATACATACATAAACTCACGCCTTTTATCCCCGAAGGGGTAGGCAGAGGCACCATTAGGACACCCACATTTCGCCTTGTATGTTTCGTCCCACGATGTGATAGGGGGCGAGCCTATCGCCATATCGGGCACAAATTCCTAACTCCGGACTGATAATGAATAGAAAAATCCAATATCACTTTGCCCGACCCGGGACTCGAACCCGAGACCTCAGCTTTATAACCGTACCGTAATACAACTACGCCACCGAGGCAGTTAATTTAACTAGACTAATATAATTCCATATTCATGAAGCAATTATTTATTGTGATGAATGGCGAGACGAGCATGCCGATCGCCTGATGGTAAGCGATACGACCGCTCATGGACAGTAGCAAAACCAAACACCACCATGAATTATAAAGCTTGGCATTCCACTGCGCTCGCCATCCTGAGACATAAGATATTGAATGTCATTATGTCCCGTAGTTACTCTGGCTATAATGTCCTTCAAACCGGAACACAACAGTGCATTTACACAGCTGTTTTTGCGGGAGATATAGACATAGCGGTGGTAGCTTCCCAGGCGACCTCTCACATATCAGAGACCTACCACCAGTAGTTGTAGTATTTACCAGTTGTATTTGTTTTTTGATTGGATTAAATTATTATCAATCATACCTACTTACCCTGGGTCATAGTGGAAAGCCCTACATAGTAACTTAAATAAGTTTGTTGCGCTACGGATTCAGCCTGTGTATGTCCAATATTGACTGGTCAGCATAATTGCGTCGACTGTTGGGTCAAATTAATATTAAGGCTATATTGCAATGGAACTACCATCATGTGCATTGAATTCCGATTATTGTGCAAATAAAAACTGCATCGCGCAAATAGCAAATTAAAATTTTCAAATATCTCAGACAAATTGATTAATTAAGAGAAATATCCGAAACAAATGACCGTAACAATAGTTTAAATTGATGCACGTGTTGCCAAATATGCAGACAGTCTGGCGATGGATGATTTAAAAAATCTAATTGCCGATGATTTATAATGACTCGATCAGTATCAAAACAAAATAAATCAGGCGGATTGATTTCGACACGACTTGGGTAACTTAATGATTTTATCGTCACGTGCGTTGCAAAGATTTGACTATTAACTATAACTAAATTTATTGCTTTAAATAACATTTCAAGTGTCATACTTGAAATCGTAGTAATCATATGCGGAATTGAACAATTTCCAGGAAATTTACATGACACAACTTTAAGAACTATTCCACAAGAATATAGGCCAATATGACCTTTTTTACACTTTTAATGCTTCCCTATATTATTCACCCCCATAGGTGGATGAAACACCTACTATGCCCAATAATGTCGATGTTCATATACTAGCAAACGCTGATACCCACTTTTGATCCGGGGAACCACTTGCTGCGCTTAAAAAAGCTCAGCGTTTTCAACGCGTTTTCCGGCGCCATTGCGTGATATCATAGCGCTGGCTTACGAAAACATTGTAGCATTACGTCAATGGATAAATGAACTATATGAAATTGTCAATTCTGTATACATTATACATATGTATTACAAGGAGACAGTCGTGAGGTAACGCGGAATGATTTACGCAATAATTTTAATACAAAGTAAATTGTTTGCTGTTCTAGTAACCCACATTTGTATGATTGTTTTAATGTAAAAGTGGTGTAGTGAATGAACAGGTCACAGGTTCGATATTTGTGATTTATATTTATTTTTATGGTCGGATGTTGGAGTGAAATTGTGTTATCATCTTTGATACATGTGACTCAAAATTTATATCTTATTAATGGTTAATAATGTTAAATTCACACACACTGTGATTAAATATGCCAAGTATATTAAATCAAATTTTTGCATTTCTTTATATAAAAAGACAGGGACACATTCATTGGCGAGAGATAAATAGATATTATAGGTACATATCTCATCCGACGACATAATTAGGCCAATCTACTTAAAATGGACACTTACAAGCCGATCTTAGACCATGACAAATTTGCATGTTTGGCTTAATTGGATTTTAGTCCTTGTGTACAATGATTATAGTATTGATATAGTCGAATATCCTATCAACAGCATTAAGCAAAATAATCCAAAGCCTCTCTAACAGGAAATGCAGCTTGACCGAGATTCCAAATAATCAAGGCCCGAAAAAAGAACACAAGCATTGGAAATTTGTAAATTGCATTGCATTAAAAAAGTATTTAGTGCGGAGAAACTGGTAACCTTGCAATTATATTAATTATACAGGAATTTGCACATCCTGTATAATTGAAGCTCGGATTTTGCCAGCGCTATCGGATAATTAAGAATCTTTTATCTTTTTGAATATTACGAAATCTATACATACACATATGTATAATAAATTTGTAACCGAGCGACGTCTGTACATGGAAGGTAAATGAGAATAACTAATATGTGGGTCTGTGTTAACATAATAGAACCCAAAACAATGATTTTTAAAATGTTTGTCTGTTTGTCGGTTTATCTGTGCGGTTGTGCGTGATGAACTCAGAAACGGGACGGGCGGGATGTATCGGATTGGGACGGGACGGGATGGGATATTTCAAATAAAGTAAAGCACGCAGACGAAGTTGGCGGGCAGAAGCTAACAATAAATAAATATAGTCAAAACATCTTGAGAAAACCCACATACCATGGCGATTTATAAAGTAAACCAACGTGCACTTGGCAAGCGTGGTGGCTATATGTACTAGGCGTACATATGATTATATATACGCCTCTCAATTATACTCTCGATTGAAGAAGGCCCGTGTCCTGCAGTGGGACGTATATGGGTTGATATAGATACAGACGCAGATACTCAAAATAGTCCAGATCAAACATTTCAATGCGTGTATTCGTGGTAACAAAACTACGAATGACAATTCAGTCCCAAGACACAGATCCAAATCAAATATTTCTTTACCAAACATTTGTCTTGTTGTTAAGTCTTGTTTATCCACTGAACTTGGGAAGCTTTTATTGAAAGCCTAATAAAAGTATATCATTTATATGAATTTTAGCCATGCAAGAATAATTAGGCACATATTTGTTTTCTGTCACAATATGTGCATTTATTAACATAAATTTTAAAAGAATATGAGTCAAAAGCAAATATTTGTAAGTTGTGAATATATTTATCCAACTGAACTTCGATACAAAAACCTTTCTGTCTAAGCTTTACTTAACACTTACCCTTATTTTTTTTTTTTTTTTTTTTTTATTTATTTGTTAGGTCCTTCACAGCTGACAATTTTAAATACATTATAATAATTTTAAGCGAAACAATACGCCAATTACGAAGTACACATATAACAATAATTAATAAGCAAAGAGTAGACCAAAAATATAAATGAGAAGCATTACTTTTATTAATGGTTAGTAAATGGTTGAGCTTATGTAGACAATGTAGAAACATGTTATGGGTCGCTTTTCGCAGACTAAACTATAAAATATTAATGTAAACATAATTAATTTTACGAAACTTAAACTGAATGCAATAAAATTAATAATTTGATGGTATTATATCGTACCTACATCATCGTATCAACGTTTTTCAAAACACGGAAGTAACTCAAATGTCAATAAGTCTATAAAAAAGAAACAATAATATTATATTTAGGGTACCGCTCGGAGAACAAAATATTCTTCTAGAAATACCGATAAGTACCATACAGATGCCAATCGATGTGTTAATTTATTTTAGAAGCCTATGTACATTTGTGTACTTGATCTGAAGCATGTTGACGATAAAAAGAAAAATCATTTCTTTTACAAGATGACATTAGGTACGGCAAGTCACATTCTCTCACGTCCCCATGAGAAGATACGCTTCTTTACATATTTACAAAAAAATAAGAGACTATTCCACCTTACAACACTCAGACATGACACAAATATAAGTTAGTCATACTAAAATATGTCACGGTGCTAGTTTCTAACATTCATGCCTAAGTTTTGAAGCATCTCGACCACTGGACCATATACTCAAACTGAAGCACTAATGCAAATAATATTTAGAAGTTCTCTACGTTTCACTCGATTCGAACTTGACCTTTCCGTAGTCATAGATTTTATAAAACATCTTTAAAACCAGATATAACATATTATAACCATATAGGGATACATATTAAATATAATGTATTGAAATGCACGTATATGCGACTAAAGGTATAAAACTGAAGAATATCAAAAATCTCCAAACACTTAATTCGATTTGAACAACTAACTTTACCATTTATGAAAAGTTAAAGGTCATTTGAATCTTCCGAATGTTTAGAATAGCAATCACCTATATAACATGGTCTGATGCAATTCGCTTTTCGGGTTCAGCTTCGGTATTTTCAGTTCCCAGCAGACCTTTATAATTATTTCGACTGACGAGACGTAATCCATTTGACTTACATTGCACTTCCTAAGCAATGAATTGTATTTGCATACATGATGAGAAATATGTGTATATATGATGCACTGGTTTTGGGCTAGGCGAAACTAGTTCATCCTAACATCGGGGCCGGTAACATACTCATTTAATCGATCCAGTAAAAAAATGAATTACTAAACCATAATCGAAAACCCTTTGGCATTCAAAAAGTCAGCTACTTAAATTATTTTCAAAAAAATTACCTAATGTATTACAAATGTTTCGTAACGTCCATCAGATGCTATCTCTTTCCTGCCTGTGTAATTCGACATTGGTTGAAAGGTGAGGCGATTCTTCCTGCTGCTAGACACGCCTACTATCATTACAGATTAAATATCATAAGGTTATCTACCTCTGCTATAGAAATGTTATAGACGAGCAATGGGATTTCCCATCAGTAATGTTTTAGCAACCGGAACAGTGTTATCAATATTTCTAGAGTCAAAAAACTCAATTTTGCACTCAAACTTTTATATCTCTTTTATTTCCTTTCTTATTTCTATCGCATAAGTATTTATGGAACTTCTAAATTACATATAATAGCTTTAGTGAAAATAAAATACCGATACTTTATTCAACTTTAGTGAGTAAAACCAAGTCATTGAGTTAGCAAAGATTTTTGAAGTTATACTTCTTTAGGCGCGTTATGAAAAGTAAGTACATACATACATAAGTACACGCACCCATTTTTAGAAATTATTTTTATTAAATAAATCCGAATTAAATGTAGATATTAATTCTTTAGCCAGTTTAAAGTATCATAGAAATAAGCCAGCACTTTGCAGATTACTACAGTGACTGTAGACTTTACTCATAGAGAATAACGCTCTCCCCACCCCTGAATTTACCTTCCTTTTCCCATACTCTCGGATAATTCTGGATTCGAACTCACGGCTCGCCGTAGTATCGCTGTAGTAGAGCTATATACAGTATATATAGTACTTGAGAATTATAGCACCTTCAATCAATGGCATATTGCAGGAGTAGCCAACCAGTTTATGTGTTTACTTAACATTCACATACAAAATGTTATTAACATCTGATCTATCATGATGCAACACATAGTTTTCCCGTTAGAATCATAAGTGGGTTATGAATGTCTATATTTTTATTATTGCGTAGGTTTCAAGTATTTTGTAATGATTTGTAAGCTTCAATAAGTTTGACATCAAGATTTTAAATGACGGCGTGTTTGGTCAAGTAATTTGCAATATACATATATAATTTTTTCAGATTAATCACATTTTGAGCACGGGAATCTTCTACAATTGAGAGCTCGATTGAGAGAGAGAGAGATGTCTCAGACTATAGATCCACCACGCTGGACTATTTCGGCCTCGCGGACCTCATAATCCAAAAGTTCTTGTAAATATTATGTTATTGTGTTTTCCTTGTCAGTTAAAGTGCGTGGTAAATTAACAATCGTTTGTGATGTTGTTATTCGCTTTACAACTTTGTACTGCATAGCTTTTATATATTCTAGAGGTCTGTGTTAGTAGGATTTTTATAATAAGAATTTAATTTTCAAATAGAAAGAGCTGAAGGATACCTTTGCCCGGCAGTAGGTTAATATTATATGTATAAATACATTTTAAAAAATATCACTTTAGTTTAATTTATATGTAACTACTCTAAGCTGTTTTATATATTATGATAATGTTATTTCACTTGTGATTGGCACGCATATCAAATTTCATACAAGTGCACGAAGATATTGATGAATGTTGATGTGAAATTTAAATGTTAGGGGTAGAACAAAGTAGATAATAAATCGATATTGTTTTCTTTCTTTCTCTATTGATTCCTGGAGGACACCGGCTTAACTATTTTGTAGGTAAATCTAGACTAGCCTTGAGCTATATTGGAGAAGGTCAATCGGTCCGGTGTATAAATTTTATTGAGTGTTTTACATGGTAGAGTCATGCTGTATTCTCCGCCTTTTAATGTAGCATCTGCATAATTTGACTTTACCTTATTTACCTGCGAATTATTAACCCCCCTTATAAGCTTCACCTGTATGTATGTATGTATGTAACGGAAGCTTTGAAGTCGATTTTCGAGCACTCCAAAACGCCGTATTGACTTGAAATTTGTCAAGCAACAAAGCAACAAAATGCTTACATAAATACTTCTCAAGCACCCTAGCTCTTTAACCATCAAATGAATGTAATTCACTCCAAATTATATAATCTTAAATTCATTATCAATTCCTTCTTTTTTTAGTTGGATCTTTTACTAAAGCGGTTTTAATTTTTATCTATTATTTATTTTTATCTGTTATGATTTTACGACCGATCCCTCACCTGCCATCTGATTCGTAAAAATTTGCTTTCGAACAGTAATATCTTACTGTATTGACCAAGCTGTATCGAACTCTGGAACACGTTGCCCTTAAACCAATAAAGGTGGGGAAGGTGGAGAATAATAAAAATACATTAATTATAAAAATAGCAACTGAACGTCACGTAGCTCACTTGTGCAAGTCACGTGGTGAGAACTATGTATGAAGATGTTGACCTTATTACAAATATCTCACCTTTTATTTATAGCATTTTCAAAATTTTGCTCTAGTGCTAACATAATATATATAGTCCGTAATGAAATGCGAGGTCTCTAGGTCTAGGTCATGGATCCATTACAGTGACCCACGTGAGTGTGTCGCGTTTTGGGTTCAGGCCGGCAGAATTATGGCGAGAGATGATATCTTACGGTGGCTGATCACAAATTTTAGTCTATAGCAGTTAATAGAATAATTTTCAAATTGTAAATCTCTTACAATGTACTGCCCAACCTGGGATTAGTACCCAGGACCTCGTGCTTCTGTCATGCTACAAATGATGCAAAATATCGTGTCAGTCCGCCCCATACCCACGAAAGCTCTAAAGCAATCGAAACGTCGGGAAGTTAAAAAATTAAAAAAATAAACCAAATCGCGATAAAATCCGTAAAAAATTTTTTTTTTCAATGTGTAACATTCGCGTAAATCTGAGAAACCATGGTGCAAAATATTCTTTTAGTGAACTTTGTGTAAATGTTATCGCAGTAACGCTCATAAAAACTGTTTCAAGTTGCGTGCCGTGCATACATTATTTTGCTATCATGTAAGAAAGACAACATTGTTTGAACAAGGTTGAAAAAAAGTATACATTGAAAATAAGCAATCGTCTTGGTTGAATG
This sequence comes from Deilephila elpenor, assembly GCA_949752805.1. Taxonomy (NCBI): domain Eukaryota; kingdom Metazoa; phylum Arthropoda; class Insecta; order Lepidoptera; family Sphingidae; genus Deilephila; species Deilephila elpenor. The sequence continues at coordinate 1,630,896 of OX457102.1, forward strand.
GTACTTTTATTACTCCCTATATTGGAACTCAATTAGTATAAAAATGCGGAAAATCTGACGTCATAATATTTTAAGTATATTTTTTTGTCAGAAATTTTAAAAATGTATTGCTTCCACCTTATCAGGAAGGGTCGAATAGCTGTGAAAATACTTTCAAGGCATTTACATTTCCTTGCGAGCCCAAATTGGGGCTCAACTTTATACGACCTCATTAAATTACAATAAAATAATTACGAGTCAATAAGAATATTTTAAAATTATTAAATGCGGAAAAAATGTATATCTTAAAAAAAACTTCATGAGAAAATAGTCTTTATCATATAATTTATCGTTACTGTACTAGACTACCTCGGTGGCGTAGTTGTACTACGGTACGACTATAAAGCTGCGGTCTCGGGTTTGAAACCCGGGTTGGGCAAAGTGATATTGGGTTTTTCGATTCATTATCAGCCCGGAGTCAGGAATTTGTGCCCGATATGATGATAGGCTCGCCCCCTATCACATCATGGGACGGTACATACATGGCGAAATGTGGGTGTCCTGGTGGCGCCTCTGCTTACCCCTTCTGGGATAAAGGCGTCAGTTGTTATGAATGTATTCATGTCTTTACTGTACGGTATCAGCCCGACTCCTCTACTAATTATAATAAGTAGTAGAGCCACGCTGCTGTCGACATCATTCTGTATAATATGTGTTATCCCACCGAAAACATTTTCATGTAAAATGTTGCCAAGACGAGATCATATGACTCGCACTTTCAAATAGTTATCAGATCTCATAGAGCCAAGCTTACACTTCATGAGCTTACTCTAAGAGGCCTAACTTCACAAGCTTAATACCTGTGTGAAAATATGAGGTTATTTAAATATATCAATGAAATCTAAAGTATAAGAACTATGCAATTAAAACTTTATACGTTTAATAAGTCTTATTATGAAAACATAATATCCTGAGAATTTCATTTATCTAATATAATCCAAACCCAGGTTATGAGGATTCAGAACACAGAGCGCTTCGAGAAAAGATACAAACTCGTAGTAAGTGCCCTTGCGCTTCGCTTGGCTCGTCTTGGCGTGGGCAATACCGTGCCACCAGATCTAATAATATTGCAATTTATTATTTAATAGAACCAACGAAACCTTCTTACGGGTAGATGAGTTTTCCAGTGCGGTTTTATAGGTGCTTAAAGCAAATATTTAGTCCCTTCGTTTGTCATGTTTGAACTGTGTCCAAGCTAGTTCCTTTCACATCTTAAATTGGGCAATATTGCTTTACTCTTTGTGAGTGGATTAATTTATGCTTAATTTTGAGGCAAGATAAACAAATATTTATGTGGGGTAAATGACCACAAAATGAATGGAATTTTTTAGAGAAATAAAGAGAGTATAGAAGGGTTATTTTTAGGTATTTGGCAACATTAGCGAATCGTTAAAGTACTTTTATAGCTCTCTGTAGCTTAGTCAACATTTTTCGGCTACGTACATCAGCATTTTCGTTATACCAAGACCTTTAAGTAGGGCGCATGGAAACATTTATAGAACATTTATTAATTATTCTATCGAATAGCGAGATAGAATCATCTGCCTCCTATCGAAGCTACATTTGCTCTATAATCAAGGACATAGCGGTCACTTTGCCAAGCCAGAAAACACACGTCACTTTTTGTCAGTCATGCTATAGACTAGACTAACCGAAACTTGGTTATGCTACTTATATAAGTATTCAGACAGGATATATGCAACATTTTATGATTGTATGCAATAATGGAATGACTACGTATGCCAATTAAAGACATACTTCATTCACTTACATCATTAAAAATAAAAATAAAAATACTTGACCGATTGGAGATTTCGGCAATGGGTATCCAAAAATAGTTGCACGTGTCTTACGTTAGCTTGGTAAAAGAACTTAAAAAGAAACAACGAATTAATTCTACATAGTGAGCCTCCTGGTGCTGGGTCTCTCATATGTGAGAGGCCGCCGGGGTAGGTACCACCGCAATGTCTATTTCTCCAACAAACAGCAGTGTAAATGCACTGTTGTGTTCCGGTTTGAAGGACATTGTAGCCAGAGTAACTACTGGACATATTGAGACTTAACATCTTATGTCTCAGGATGACGAGCGCAGAGGAGTGCCAAGCAATGCTTTGTAATCCATGGTGTTTGGTTTTGCTACTGTCCATGAGCGTTCGTATCGCTTTATCATGAAAATGGCATGCTCGTCTTGCTATTCACGGAATAAAAAAAGTGAGCTTTAAACTTGTAATTGCTATTCAAACTTTAATTTTATGGCAATTAATGTAGTCAAGTTGAAAGTCTCCATACAGCAGTTGATTGAAAACCGGCGTGCAAACCAGAGATCGCCGGTTCGGTCCCCGTACAGAGACAAATGTTTGTGCGACCAACAAATATTCGGTTCTGGGATTACACAATCAATATTGCGCGTGTTTAGGTTTAAAAAGTCTAAAAATTAATTACCTTGAAATAAGTTTTACGACGTCTACGACGATAAGCTCTTGCACCCTCTAAAGCAAGGGAGAAATAAATTCGGAGAACTATTGGTGGCTAATAAGACACTTCTGCTACCCTCACGACCCTCTTATTTACATATGTATGTGTTTAAAAAGAACTGATACTCGTATAAGCTTTAACGTATTTATATATATATATATTAGTGTTCTAAGCCAATTTTGTATAGATATTCAAATAGTTTTATTTTTACTTCTGACTTTTGCATATTAATATGTAAACTTTCATCTAATCAAGAAAAATAATCTGTTTTTAAGAATTAATGTCAAGAGCAATATCCGTTGCAGAACAAATAAATTAAAAGAAGGCAAATCTATATAAGTCTGTTAAATCTATTTTACGCTTCGAGATGATTGAGATTATCAGTTTAAATATAAAGATCATGGTTGATAGTGTCCACGTTTATATATTAATTGATAACTCTTAACTAAATAGAGATGATAATAATGAGTTGATTTGTCTATAATTCTTATGATCTTAATCTCTGAACATTTCGCTGATAGCGATAAAACCGCTAGTTGTACTGTGCGTTTAGTTTAAGTGTTTTGTTTCGTATTTTTTTTTATGTACAATAGTGTGTAAATAAATAAATGATTGAACTTTAAATCGGCATGTATGCTTTGTAAATATGGGGTTATTGTGAGGTCCTGAAGTTAAGATAAAATTGAGATCAGGCACTCCAATTTGTGTGTGTTCTTCGATTTGTAAGTTCTCATATTGAATTTTATCGCATAGGTGTGGTGCAAGCAAACAGCTCCCCTGATGGTAACCATCACCCATCAACTTTTATAACACTTCGATCTTATTTAAGATGAAGGCTTTATAAAATAAGATAGGACAGGAAAGGAACAAGGTCGCTAGGACGCGAACCAAATAGGACACAAAAGGTATGACTTCATGTTAGCTTTTCGTAAGTTCCATTCATATAAGTTTCTCAGGAGTAGAATTTGTCCATGGTGTGGAAATAGCTTTGCCCCTATTACTTTTTGAGACGAAAACGAACTTGAAAAACGATGGGTGATACTGGCGCCATTTCTGCATACCTTTTTGGTGATACAGCCCAGCTTATGAATGTACGTCTCCCATCAAATTTCATAATGGTACATAATTTATTTTGACACTTATTAATTTGATTTGATGTTTTGAATTATTCGCAGTTCGAATACATTATTTATGTAGGCAGTTAATGTAAATCATAATTTAGTAATTAGTTTTATATTAATATTCATAATTGCGTAAGTTTAACTGCGATATTTGTTGATTTTTCGTACTTTGATCTTTCACAGCAAGAGCGTTATAAATCATTTGGATGTTATACAGTTTCCACATAATTTCCCAAAGGCAATTCGCATACTATTTGAAAGTAACACACATATAGGTATACATGAACGTCACGCCTGCATCTTATAGGCGTAGGCAAGAAATATACCACTTTCGCAGCATCTATTTTATCAATATCTGCACGCATTGAAGTATACTCGGTGTTTAATATCGCGGTGTTCGCGTGTGTTCCCTTGGAGCTCGTTTATCAGACCATTGCAAAAGTGAATAATATCATGTTCGGGAGTGGGATAGTTCTGCAGATGCCAGGCAGTATGGTGGGCTATACTGGTCGCCCACATCGCCGCCCATAATGCGCGCGGAGGACGTCGAAAGAACTTAGTCGATATGGAGGGGGACCTTAAGGCTCTTTCTTGTCCTAATTTTAAAATGACAGCTGTGATGAAAGCAAATGCAACTTCTTCTACGTGGCGACGAGACCACGTGATTCGCAACGTGTCTCACTTTGCAAGAAAATTAAAATACAATTATGCATAAATTACTAATAATAATGAATTAGGTATGTAATTCAACAGATCATGCTAATTCAAGATAAAAATAGTAGTGTTCGTCAAAACTAGATTTTAACAAAAAAGCATAAAACGGTGCTCGTGCTTGTCCACCCATGTAAATTGAATGATAGATCTTCATGTATCACCCTTTTTTATGATGAATGGCGAGACGAGCATGTCATTCCCCCGATGGTAAGCGATACGCGATTAAACAAAAGGCCGCGGGTTCGATTCTCGTATCGAGTCGAACGTGCGACCCGCAAATATTATATTATAAATATTCAAAGTTTTATGCAGCTATGATATGATTGGCATAAGCGTTACACCTTAGACATTCTGGGTTCGGTTACTGAGTAAATAAAATAATGCGTATGTAAACATTTTTTGAGTGTACCACGCAGACATAGCCGCGGGCATCTGCTAAGTTATAATACATATTACAGCACAACTGTTATAATATCAAATAACAATTCAAGCATTTGGATTTCTACTCATATGCCGATAACTATGTACTCGTATAAGCACATATATTTTTTATCAGTGATATTTCAAGTCCTTTCGGGCATAATTGGAGAATAAGCAAAGCAAATCAAAACGTCGGGAAGTAAAAAATGTAAAAACAGAAAACAAAATTCGTCATAAAATCCGTAATTATTTGTATTTCAATAAATAAGCTAAGTCCAAATCCTTAGCATCTGAACATCCCTATATAGGTGCAAAATTACATATTATATCTTATATCCTAATGTTGGACCAATATAATATATATCATGCGAAAGAGCTATGTTTTTAGTTCAATGAGACAGCCCTACGCAAACTCTATAAAGAAATGAATCTTTTTAAGAATTTATTAATACGCTTTATATTAGCTTCAGATGTATTGTATGTAACGGAATCTTTAAACATGATTTTGACCCCCTTCATTTAAACTCGCCAATATCTCAGGATGGCGAACGCAATGGAATGCCAAGCATTGCTTATATTCATGCTGTGAGCAGTCGTATCGCTAACCATCAGGCGAATGGCATGCTCGCCTCGCCATTCATCGCAATAAAAAAAATCTGACTGCTATTACTAGTAAATCGCAACAGAGACCGAATACTTAACGAGGTATATGTAACGAGACCAACGATGACGCACGATTATTACCACTTTAATAAATAAAAATTGTAAAACCAATGTTACTCCAGGCATCAAAGATATTTCTTTCTCTATGAGCCTTATATTCTTTTTTATATTTCGACATATTAAGCAATTTTAAGATTAGTATTACAAAAATATTGCACAGTAACTAAGTACAAAAGAATCATCACTTCTATTTTATTTAGGCAACCAAATTTAATACGTATTGCAAAGATGAATGTAATGTTAGCGGCATTATCTTTCAATTTAATCTAAGTTGATGCAGAAATGAATGTATGCAAATATTATACTAGAAATTTAGTCTGTTATATTTAATTAATAATTTGTTTTTCAACTATAAAACATGTAGAAACATTTAAGTTTTGTTAACACTTTTGAATATTTTAAGTTGAATAATTTGTTTTTGATTTTTTACACTGACTCGCCAAAATTACAGATTACATCTGATCATAAGTGCATTGCCATCCAGATAAATATCGATTGGCAACAGGTTTCTCTGTTTATCTCTCTCTCTCTCTATTTTAATGCTTCTCTACGCTATTCTGCGTTCTACCTAGTAAATCCCAGTCTGTGTCCCGTTCAGCTTCATTGGTACATCTCTTTCACTTTACTCATTCATTCTTCTTTTTTCATTTGTTTTTATTGCTCGCATATATGATTGTTTAAAAATTTCATAACATACATACACACATGCCCAAACCATGGCCTGTATTTGTACACCATACAAATATTTATCTTTGCGGAGTTTGAATCCGCAACCTCCAGTACAAAAAGCTCTCTCATCATCCTCTACGTCAATAGGTCGTCGTACTAAAACATCCTCAAATGTAAAACGATTACATTATTATGCGAAATAGTTTGTCTTTCTTTAAACTTCTTAATTAACCTTGTCTTTGTTTAAAATATACGCATAATATTTAAATTATTCTAGTTACGTTTTGTATGAGTTTAGCTTATGTAACGTAATGCCGTCGCGGTTGTAATTGTAACGACTTTTAGTTCAACAAATTTTTGCTCTAAAGCATTTATAATTTGAATATTAACTCTATCCAGGATGCAGTTTCCAAAATGTCAGACGAAGTAATAATTTATTTATATGCAAAATACCGCAGACCATTGAAACATCAGATTAAGCAACGAAGATTTGCGAGACAAACACGTTTCTGCACCCATCAGCAGTCTATCGACGTCTATCCATACTTATTATACTAAAATCAAATATCTTCATAATTAGGCCAGTAGGTGTCATTATACGGGAAAGGAATAATGTCTCATTGTTATAGAAAATAAGGTTTAAATTATCTTTGATATTGGAACCGGTCGGATTGAGCGGTGATATGAACCAATTTCGGCTGTACGTTCAACAGCAAACCCCTTCAAAAGCGAAAGTGTAACGTAGTCCTACGGAGCCCGCCATTTTTTCTCTTCGCTCGGCCGCTCTTACCGCATATATATAGCGAAGCAACGAGTAACACGCATCATTCGCATTTAGGAGTTCGCTGGCTTCAGTGCAACCACAAGCAAAGCATCATGAGACCAACGGTGTGTTCAAAGTTATTTATTTTCAATTAAAAGTGACTGTGCCCAGCTGTGTTAGTGCCTGGTTATTCCCACAGGGATATCGACTTGTCCCCGTTCGCGTTGCATAACACGGATACGTTGCGTGTACGCTTTGTGTCGTCAACTCCAATGATCATTAATGTCTGCAAGACTTTACTTGCTTAATTAGGCGACGATAATAACTTGTCCGGCCATCAACAATCACATTTGGCCTGGTTTAATTGTGTTGTTTTTTTTCCAGCTCGTGGCCGCCAGTCTGGTGGCTCTCCTGGCCTTCGCTTATGCTGAAGAAGCTAAGAAAGCAGAAAAGGAAGTGGCAGTGACCGATGAAAAATCTGTATCCGAAGACAAGAAGCACGAGAAACGTGGACTGGTGGACGTCGGCTGGCACGGAGGATTCGATGGCGGATTCGGTGGCGGCATTGGCGGTGGATATGGTGGCGGATACAGCGGTGGATACAGCGGTGGATACAGCGGTGGATTAGGCGGCGGATACGGCGGCGGATACGGCGGCGGATTCGGTGGCGGATATGGTGGACATGGGCACGAGGAGGTCCACAAGACCATCACACTGGTTAAGAAGGTCCCCGTCCCATACCCCGTAGAGAAACACATTCCCTACCCAGTTGAGAAGCACGTGCCTGTCCCAGTGAAAGTTCCCGTCCCTCAACCTTACCCGGTTGTGAAGAACGTACCTTACCCCGTCAAGCAGATCGTCAAGGTCCCAGTACACGTGCCCCAACCCTACCCCGTCGAGAAAAAGATCCCTTACCCAGTACATGTTCCGGTCGACAGACCCGTTCCCTACAAGGTGTTCGTGCCCCAACCTTACCCAGTTGAGAAGCAAATCCATGTGCCCGTCAAGGTACCAGTGCCCGCTCCCTACCCCGTAGAAAAGAAGGTTCCCTACCCGGTCAAGGTGCCCGTGCATGTGCCTGCTCCTTACCCAGTATACAAGGAGGTGCCCTACCCCGTCAAGGTCCCCGTTGACAGGCCTTACCCTGTACATATTCCCAAGCCAGTACCTTACCCCGTCGAGAAGCCCGTCCCCTACCCAGTAGAGAAGCCCGTGCCTTACCCCGTCAAGGTGCCCGTCGACCGCCCCGTGCCTGTGCACATTGAGAAGCCAGTGCCCTACCCAGTGAAGGTGCCCGTGCCAGCGCCCTACCCCGTCGAGAAGCACATCCACGTGCCAGTAGAGAAACACGTGCCCTACCCCGTGCAGGTGCCAGTCGACAGGCCCTACCCCGTCCACATCGAGAAACACGTGCCAGTCCATGTTGAAAAGCCCGTGCCTTACCCTGTCAAGGTTCCGGTTCCCGTCGTGATCGGTCACGGACATGGCCACGAGTACGGCCATCATGGTAGCTACTAAGGCTGCAGGAAGACAGCCGCCTGAATGTGATATAAATTTAAGCTTAGCACATAAAACGAACGGGGGACGTCGAATACCCCGCGCGGATAGTGGTCTCTGGACCAGATCCTGCTTAGCCGGTATTCCGCGACCCGCGGTCTAACGCACTGACGGTAATACTCTAATAGTCTCTATTATTGTAATATTTTTTGTTGTAATTTTTTTTTATTACGGTTGAGTTGACGTACCTGTTATTTTTAATAAGTTTGCGAGGTAAATGAAAAACGCTGAAATTACGAATTGTGAAAAAATGTGTCTATTTTTGTTTAATGCTCTGGATAGAATGTTCCGAATAAATTTTGGTACATGCCAAGAAGTATCATAACATCTGATTTTATTATAATCTTATCCCATATACCCAAAACCGATTTCCCATCGCTTAAAAGCCTAAACAATAACCCAAATACAACCAAATTCAAAAACACCCAAAAAATAACACTCATGACGCACCTTTCTGCTCTATAAAAATCGCTACTACACTTTACAGCCCAATAAACGACATCAAGTAACAATTTACAAAATATGTTACGCATTGAAACATCGCATGTGGTTTCAATGTACTTCGTTACGAAATATAGAACATTTTCTCTTGACAATACGCAGAAGTAGGCAGTCTTTGTTTTGCAACTGGCTGTTCGCGAGTCTTATTACATACACTATATTTTACCTGCGACTTCGCTTAAGAAATTGATCATAGATTGCTAAATGCCTGCATGTGTGGAATAACCGCTTTTGCATATCAGTATGTTTACTCAGCATTGTGAAATTGCTTTTAAGTCACTAGAATATGATAATACTCGTACACTTCAAGCCTTCAATAGGCACAGCCCAAAAACCACAGTAAAATTTGTATTTTGTGCTATGAGCACAAAAATTAACGATTTTCGGGCCCTCAATACTCAGATTCGAAACAAATATTACACACGCAGCCAGCTTATTAAATAATTTGCTGATTATTACTGTTAATTATTTAAAAACGTTATAAAATAATATTACATAAGAATTGTATTAAGGGCAGTCTCATTAACATCGTTAATTAACAGATCGTTAAAAAATCAACTAAATAAACTTTTGTATTAAACTCCAGTAATCATAAAAGAACTCGTAACATTTATATTGATTGTGTATTTAAGACTTAAGACTCCAAAATGGTATAAATTAATTCAGTAATTATGAAATTAAACACACTGACAATATTGTATTGTGATCAAAACTTTCATTTATTTTTATTTAAATATTAATTTACGAAATCGTATGTAGACTTACTTAGTTCTTTGCCACTTTTCTGATGGTTTAGAGATAAAGCAAAATCCAATACAAAAATATATTGAAACTTATAAAAACTGGTGGACATACCGTAACTTATTACAATTATTAATATCATAATTTTCAAACACATCTGACTAACAAGTTCCCAGATTGTTTCAACAGACATACAAAAACTAGATGCATGAGCATACATAATGTACTAGTAAATTGCTATAGCTGCTTAACAAAATCAATCACGTAACGTTCTAGTGAAGAAATAGACGCCATCTTAAATATTGATTATGTACAAGTTGTGACTTTCTTCCAAAGGCATACTTGGTGTTTGGTAACACGCTATACAACCGCGCTTTAGTGTATTGCATTTGTATTCTTGTTAAGAAAAGCCTGTAATGTACAGGCAATTAAATTGGACATAATTGTCTCTAATGGCGAGAAATATTCGACTGTTTTCTGTTGTTTTATCTAGGCAATACAGCTGTATGGACCATCAGGTACAGTTCAGTCAAAAATGATTAAATTATTTGACTTGAATAATAGGATTACTTGAGATTGAATAATCCTCTGTAAGGACTATTTTTATGCATACTAAATGAAATGAAATGTCGGATAAAAGCAGATTGAAGAAAACAACAGTAAAACGCTACAAATACACAAATAATAATTTTCTCAGTGCGGTATCATGAGGACTCTTCGTTACATATTGAACAAGAGCTTCCTTCAAATCAATTTATGATTTCTGACCTCATTTGCATCTAATCGGAGCCTAATAGCTAAGTAGTTCTAAAGTTAGGTATAAATAACCGCAAAAAATTACATCTAGATCCTCTTAAGTCTTAACTCCCAGACGCATGAATCTTCGCAGATCCTTATGATGTTTATGATCGAAAATTATGCAAATGAGATCTTAATTTTAGTTCGTTATTATATCGTTTACGTATGCTAATATATGTCATGCACGATCAAGGTGACTTCGTCTCGAATACATTAACCTTGACAATAGATTGATTCTGAAAAAATGCATCATGAGACATCATTTCGTAAGTTTTATGCTAATTGTGTTTGTATTGGAATTTCTTGTAATAATTTTGTTTTGGCTTGCGTAATGGATAACGTAGTTGGGGATGGACGAAGGTCTCCGATATATTTTTGGGTGTACGTCTTAGATTTTCAAAAATAAGTGTTTTTATTTAGTTTTCTACTAGTTCAAAGGTTCCTTGCAAGTCGTTAAAGCTTCAGTATAATTCAATACGGACCACCACTGCCTCATAAATAAAATAAATAACAGTTCTGTTATTGCAAATATTTGGTGAGTAGCATTCTCTGAGACTTTAAGCCCAGCTAGTAGTAACTTGTAACCGTCTGGAGAGATTCTACACAGCACGATGGTGGAAACCGGTCATAATGACACGCAAGAGTGTCGCGTTTTCACTAGGCCTTCATACTCATTGACAGTCTCTATGGCGCGATTAGCTGCCGGCTGTGAAACGTGAGACCACGAGTTCGATACCCGCATCGGAACCAATATTTGTGTAATCTACAGATATTTGTTTCGGGTCTGGGCGTTTGTGAGACCGAAAAGTCTCTCGTAGTTTCTGATACACACGACACTAGACTCAATCTTATTGTGGGTTCAGGACTGTGTATATGACTGTTTGGTCTACTTACTTACTGACTTACTTATACTCGTGAAATTGCTCTATTTATATCAAACTGCGCTTATCATTAGGTGCATTATAGTTGTATTATTATGAAAAAGAGTTTAAAAATATTGGCGGTTTGCTGTAATTTATATTAAAATAGGTACTAAAAGTATCTTAAAATTAATTAAAAATACTGAAGCGCATAAACACCCAGTTATTTTAAATTAGCGTGTAACCAGCTCACAGTGAGTTATTAAGTAGATTTATAATCGGTCGTAAAATTTGCAAGTATTAGTCAATTTCACACGGTCACTGCTTTAATTTATAATAACGTGATGTTGCAAAGAATTATATTACTCTGTTTAATGTAAGTAGGTAACGTATACATCACGACTTAATTTTAGAGGTGGACAGAGTTCCTGCTGTGACGCATTCAATCCTTATCCAAACAAGTTCCTTATTAGTCTAACTAAAGAAACTAATGTGGATTGCCTAATCTGGGAATCAAACTCAAGATTCAACGGCTCCTAAAAACCTTACATTAGCTGTAAATAATTAATTAAATCTTACATCAGTTCAACTTAAATTTGATTTTTTTTTTTTTTTTTTTTCATTTATTTGGGTCAACAAACAGTATCACATACAAACAAAAGTATAAGTGTTGAGCAGACAATATAATAAATGTGAAACCAACATCGTTAACCACAACTTAACAAAAAACTTAGTACAGTGAAGTGGGAGATGAAGATATCAATCTTAATTATTTCTTAAAGTAGGAAATAACAATCAAAATCACTCCCTAATTTAAATTGGTTTAAATGTATTATAACAAGAAGTAAGCTAGTACATGAATATGAGAAAAATAATAATAATAAAAGAATCAACGTCTGTCACATTTAAAATAACACTATTACAAATAAGGTATGACAGATTGTCTCATTACAACATCAATAAAAAAAAAATAAAAAAAAAACAATCAAATTATAAATAAACTATGCAATGCAGACTATTGCAACTGTATACTGTCTATGACTAACCTTTTAAAGGCCAGAGCACCAGTGCAGAAAATATCTATATGTGCATACTTTTCATTGTATATGTTTACGATTCTATTAAGAGGTGAGCGCTTTCCTGCATTAGTGCGGCATATTCAAAATATTTATAGTTAATCTAATATACGAATAACGGCAAAATACCTTAAAAGGTAAATCTTAAAATCTGCATTCTAAATCATAATACCTTTAACATTCAAACCAGGAAGAAGGAAAATTTATATACACGAGATTCTAAATATTAAATCACAAACAATACCAAATATGGATGCATTATGTAATTGGTTCGCTTAAATCAGACATTGCGGTGTTTTATGCAATAAATTAAGACACTTACGGAATATGCACTCAGACAAAGTAAGTGGATAAAGAGCACATTTTTTTGCCGGCACGGTACTACAATGCACCGGATGGAAAGTGTTTTCACGTCACGATTATACGGGCCTTCTTGAAGCCGGATGTACACAGGTGAACTTGAAAACTAATAAACTTGAAAGTAATAAACTTGAAATAAACCTATTTTTACGCGTTTTATCGCGGATTTGGTTTAATGTTTACATTTCTTAACTTCCCGACGTTTTTATTATTTTACAGCTTTCGTGGTCACGGAGCGGACTGATGTATTAGTCATCCGCTCAGTGACTGTTACAATTTACCTACCCTTAATTTACAATTGTAACATTCATCTATCCATTCATCAGCCAAAGGAAGTCCACTGCTGAACTTCATGAAACATTTGCATGCCTTGTAACATTAATGAACATTCGTGCATATCTAAGAAACCATTATGCAAAACTAATAAACTTACGTAGGTCGTTCTGGACGCTTCCACAACCCTATACGGTCATAGCTTTTCAGACGAATACAATAAACAGATATTCTACTATCAATATGTATACATAGAGGCAATATCGTTTCAGGCCATAATGTTTATCAACTGCTGGATACCAGGTTCAGACGGGCTCTGGGCCATCAAGCACGTGGATTGAATTCATTCTCGGCAACTTTAAACGATCGTTCTGTAACTGTTGATCCCTTTTCATCAGCACCAGCAATGCACAAGTCCCATAAACTGTACTGTTCTGTATCAGCCCATATACGTCCCACTGCAGGGCACTTCTCTACAATCGAGAGAAAAATTTGAAGAAATAAGGCAATATAGTCCACCACGCAGCCCTAGTGTGGATTGGCGAAGTCCCATAAAAAAGTTATAATTGAAACATAAATAAACCCTAATTATAGAATATTCGTACTTTATGCAATGCGCGAATATTAGAACTGCGATCTGACCAGATTAAAATCATTAAACAAACTATATATCTACCTACTATTTTACATTCCTGAATGTACAATATTTAGTAATAAAATTCATTCCAGGCATAAGGTGTTTGATTTCTTTATAATAAATAAAAGCGATATAAAGATTCACACAACGATAGTAATATATCGTCCGTAAACTTACTACTTACTCTCAATATAGACATCTCACAAAATAAGTAAAAACAAAAAGAAACGCACAAGGAAACCGCCTTCAACGTCCTCCCACATTTTTATTCTTTAAACCATATATTAGAACGTACATTCTCAGCGTTTGAAATGTCATAGGAAATAAATAGATTATCAATGCCAATACCAAACCGCAAGGGTTAGGTAAAAGCTATAGCATTAAAATTAACAGACAAGTGAACAAAAACGTCCACACAGTCAACACGATATGTCAATAAATCCGGACCGACCATTATGTCTGAACAAACAATTACGATCAGAATTAAAGAAAGCTGTATAGCACTTACACGATACCTTAACGGTTAAATTACAAAATTTACTGGCAGCTAGTTATTTGCCTTGTAACACCGCTTTACGATCGGCGACAGTTTTAACTACGCTGACGGTTACGAAGTCAGACGTTACGAAAAACATTATTTACGTAAGTATCGCACATGATTTAATACAATTTTTTTTTTATTATTACGATGAATGACGAGACGAGCATGTCATTCGCCTGAAGGTAATACATAGGACCGCTCATAGACCAAACAACACCATGAATTACAAAATAATGCTTGGCATTCCACTGCGCTCGCCCTCCTGGGATATATAAGATGTTTCATTATGTGCAGTAGTTACTCTGGCTACAATGACTTTCAAATCGAAACACAACAGTACATTGAAATTGCTGTTTGGCGGGAAAAAGACATTTCTGTGGTACCTAACCAGGCGGCCTCTCACATATGAGAGACCTACCACTAGTAATCTGCATGTTAATGTTATTTTATAAAAATATCTTAATTATCTAGAATATCCTATTAGAATACTTAGGCCTTTGAGCTTTCAAGTGTGATTGTGTGTGAACAAGCGATTTTCTTTTCACTTAGTCCATTAATAAAATAACTATAAACGAAAAATTGGTCACTCTATAACACAGCTCTATAAGCATCTTCATCACCTTCAACCAAAAACATCCATTACTCAATACGAGCAGCTTCTAACTACTGGATGTGATAAATCTTGGGAAATGCCTATGTCGAATATTCACACTATTATTGTAATTTAATACTTATTAAATTATGCTCGAGCCGTCCTGGTTTGCTTACGAATGTTGCCAAACCGTTGACAGTCGACAAAATATACCGACCAGGAAGTCATAAGCTTCAGAAAGTTCCCAGTTGTTGCCATCATTTAGCCGATCAAAAACATGAGCATTTGTTTTAAACCATTCTTGTTCTTAGGTCCTTATAATAAGTTACGATTAAGAGCTAAACTTTTCTTTCTTTTTATGTTGTCTTCAGCGTCGTATTTCCGCCCAGCACTGGATAATAAGATAAACTCACGCGTCTCCCCTAGAAGGGGTAGGCAGAGCTGCTACCAGGACACCTACATTTCACCTTGTACGTGTCGTCCCATGATGTGATAGAGGGCGTGCCCATCGTCATATCGGGCACAATTCCTGAATCCAAGCTGATAATGAAAATAAAAATCAAATACCTCTTTTGCCCGCTTCGGGATTCGAACCCGAGACCTCAGCTTTGTAATCGTTCCGTAGTACAACTACGCTACCAAGGCAGATGGATAGTAATAGGCATTGGATAATAAATGAACCGATACAAAGTAAATACTACAGCCACAAATCGACGCCTATTAGAAAAATGTTTATAGCAAGTAAACACGCACACTTTATTGGTATCTGTTACCACGATTAATAAAATTAGAATAAGTAGAACGTCAATGAACGTTGAATGAGTTCCTAAAGGTTTTCTTACTTAAAATCCAGTCCTTGCCTTTTAGTTAAATATACAAGACTGCAATAAAAGCCCACAGGAGCTACTAGGTCTGAATTTATATTCAAAACGGAAATAAAGCGTAAGGCATCTTATTATTAGGAACATACAGTATTTCCTTACAGAAAGATATAATATAGATTAATATAGTAAAAGACGAAGGGTTTTCTATTTATCTTATTTTGATATATATCTTTGATTATAACTAGTCTTATTTCCAGTTTAATTCTTGTATCGTATTTTTCTTCAAATAGCATCACATTAACGATCTTAACTGATTTGGTAGATATTCTTTTGTATATGCCAATGAATAATTTTAGCAGGTAAGTGACTGCCATGTCAACAAAGTTTGTTTTTGCTTTTCTTATCCGGAACACACGTGGGGTTGTTTAGTCATGTTTATAACATTTTTGTTGTCCATGTATGTATTAAAATCATTACCCAATTTACGCTTATCATGAAGCAAATGTCTTGCAATCTAAAAGAAAACATCTGATCATTGAAAGCTTCGCAAATTGTATTACTAGTTTGTTACTTAACGCGTAGCACGTCGGTTCTAATAACATTTTGCATTTAGATTGACCAGGAGTATGTTACAGTCATCACATTGCTCAACGGAGAAATTTCTTCATACGACATCATACTACACTGATAACTAGGTAAAACCTAATTAATGTAATACTGTGAAGGGAGATGTGTGCCAATACATCACTGCTGTGGTGTACAGACTAAAAATATTAAATGTAAGTGTGCGAGCCGCCATCTCGATTGTTACACTGACAGACGTCAAACAGAGTGGACGAGTCTCAGACACTGAAAATCAAGCACTGTGTTTTATTTATCAGAACCTAAACACCTGAACATAACAACTGCTAACGGTAAAATTAAAGTACATATAGGTTTTTGAAGCGAATATCATAATAATGTCTGAATCTAATATGTACATGTAATATGTATCTATGCACATTTCTATGCTTGTTAGTTTAATAGATTTCTCATGAAAAATATCGCCATTCGTTTCATCTTTACTAAATAAGAAATAAATATTCCCATTACAATAAGGCTCGTAAATTGCCTCGCAACATTCCGCTGACATCTAAAATGATTTAGGCATAAATATTTTAATGGCAAAATACAAAATTAAGAGCAACAGATGCTGCAATCTAAGCCGGTACGTGAGAATTTATGGGAGGGTTAAGGACATTGGTTTTTAATTCATCCTGTTAGTCAAGATCCTTTCAAATAACGTTTTTTGGCATTTGATTGCCATATACAGTTTTTATCGATATGAGCACCATCTGGTTCGCCTTCGGCGATTAGTTTTTCGGTATTGGTGCAACCTGCCCATCTTCGGAGATAAACAGCAATGCAGTATAATTTATCACATTCACAGCATTACATGACGAAACATATCTTTGGAATTTCAAATAATTATTACGTGTTGCATTCGAGAGAAATTCGGATTTCAAAGGTCAAGGAATCGAGTGCGACGTTTGAAGTCGCGCATGCGCAAAGTATACAATTACTTAACACATTCATTTCTATTTGTTCTCTAGTATAATTTTGGCCAATCATCCGGCGTGGCAATACGCAAATCATTGTGGCTAGGCCGAATTCTGTCTGTTACAAAACAACACCCGGTCCGGCGGAGCGACGATACACCGTCGAACCATGGACGCCCTAGCTCAATTAGTTCAGATGGTTCACAAGAAAATGTTGATGTTATAGCTCGATAATAAAACATCAAATTTTTATTTATCCTTATATTACTTTCATGGTATTACATTTGAAAAAAGTAACTAATTTAATTACGCCATTTATATTACTATCTGAAAAGTCACGAAAATATTTTGATGAAAAAAAATACGATTAAATAATTTCAATATTCATAATTAAAATTATTATTAAACAAATAAATCACAAATATTGCAGTAAAACAAACAAACCAAAAATGCAATGGAATTATTCACATCAAAATAAACTCAAACAAACGTCCAATCTCAAAAACTTATGCCGTTTTAAAAACCTCCCACACACTGCACCTTCTGTACACACTGTACTACGTAGCATTACCGTCCGATGTGCCAATGCACTTTCGAGTCCGTCACACATCTGCATCGACGTGTGACTCCTGCCATTATACTCATAAGGAATTCCTTAACAACTGACCTAAAGACCGAGTGGTCAGTGGTGTCAACAGATATTTACCACATTAGGTAGGACCATGTGGTGTTATTGCTGTTAGTACTGGGGTGATATTTGTTTTGTTGTAATCGACGGTGAATTGTATTGACCACTTCCAACAGATTGCTATGCAATTTGTAGGGCAGGCCTATGCAGCTGTGTTCCTGTCGCTGAAAAGCGAGAGAGTGAGAGAGACAGAGATAGAGGGATGAAAATACTCTTTATGTTTTTTATCTCATTAGATATGGTGTTTACATTTATCGGAGTCTGATATAGATATGTAATAAATGTTCGTGAAATATTGTGAAGTTCTAATATGTGAAAATATTATTATAAAAAACCTTGAATTTTTTGGTTTAATTGTATTCTGTTTTTAAGTAACTGTCTCGGTAATTATAGCTCTAATTAGTTAATATTGCAAATACTAGATTCTATTACAAGGTTTTTAAAGTTGTTTTCTATATATACTACATCAGCTGTACTTTCATATAAAAATTGCAGGGCACAAGCCGTCTTAATATGTCCTTTCTTTAATCTATTAAATTTACTAAAAATAGCTACGATAGAATTGTAAGACAGGGTAGGTTTCATTTATTCACCACACTACCTGAATGCCTAGTGGTAGACAAATGGACTTGTTAATCAAAATAACTAAATGACAATATATTTTCTAAATTTAACTCAATAATAGAGTTGCAATCGGTTTTTACATTAACCTATCCAATACAAAACAAACAAATGAAACAGCCAAATCATTAGACCACTTTTTACGCGATCGTGCCGGCTCAATACCAGAAACGTAAGCGCCATTGCATTGTTCATGTCTAGGTCAGCCATTTCACACGTCAGTGTATCTAATTGTTAAAATTATGTTAATAATATTTGATGAAATTCACACATAATCCTCACATAATGTGGGCAATAAAGATCATGATCTTTCTGGTAGTGTAATGTCTCAATTGTGTTGCTAGGTTTAGCCATAAACCTTCACAGATGCAGAAGCGATATCGTTTTATATAATACGCAAAATATGGAACCTATACATGACAACACACGCATCATAATATTATTTTTAACTGAAAACCACAAAACAATATTTAAAAAACTCCCGGCTAGAATTCATTTGTTTTTCATAGTATAATTCAATCAATTAATATATGTTTTTCTATGCTATAGTGTCCAACTCCAGTATTGCTAAGGGTCTGTCCGACCCTTGAGATTATAGAATTCTCTAAGCCTTTTAGAAATGTATCGAAGTAATGGTCCAACGGTTGCTTAACTCCAATACCCGGACAATTTGATCGAACGATTCAGTTACAGTAATCGAAACAAGCGCCCTTAGATCTCCTACAAAATCTACATTCTCCAAGGAAATCGCATAAATAAAGTCAAACCATTGTAGATCAGTATTTACAACACACCCGGCCTTCGATCAGAATGATTGCACGGAGTAATTGATGATTCGTATCTAAATGAAATAATAGTTTAATGATACAGCATGGTACGAGTATCTACGAATGGTATTTGGTAACTGTTTTGACTTTAAATATGACACGCTTCCCTTGCATTGAGTAATGTCTCGGGATATTTAAATTGCAATACGCTAACATTTCCTTGATGTTTGTGAGAATATACAATGGCAAGTGATTGGTGTAGCTTCGCAATTAGGATATGTTTTGCTTGTTTCAAAACTCTTGATACGAAGTGTTAGACATCATAATATTTCATAATACAGTACTAATATGTTATTAGGTGGATAAATTTGGCTGAGTCAAAGCTACGAAGTCGGTCAAAAAAGTTGCTGGTTTGATATTGTCAAGGAAAATATTGTCAATGATTTTATAACGAGGAAGCCTACAGCCGGGATTGCAAAAATTGATCAGAGAAGCGAACTCCGACATTGGCTTGGATATAATAGGTGTAGAACAGTATGTTATTACGTGAATGTTTTATTTGTACGGAACGGCAAAACAATCAACTATAAAGTCACACGTTCGATTATGATGCGACAACGTCATATATGTGGCTCTCCTATAAATTGTTACTGCTTATACCAGTATGTAATGAGTTAATCAAATTGTTAATTAAAGATATAACATCAATGCCTAATCGGATGGTTAAGTATTCTTCAATTTCTAGGTAATCAAAAACAGTCTACGAAACCACTCAAAAAACTCAACAAACAAGTAAATATTTAACCAAAGGAAACGAAATAGACAGGGGAAGTTAGAAAGACCTTGAATGCACATTTACCTAAAACCTATACAATTGCACAATTTGATTGGGGAAGGTCACTCTCAACTATTTTGCGAGCACAGCTAATGAACCAACTGGTGTAATGTTACCAGCAATTGTCACACTTATATCATACTGCGTTTTATTACGATGTAATTTTATATGACGGAAAGCGGTGAAATTATGCAAGTACGGGGCAACGGCCTTTGCAGGTTTTCATCAAAGGAATTACGAGGAATGAGTAATTTATACCATCGTTCTTATTCGTAAAGGTCGTTCGTTCGAAAGTCAGATTTTTTGGCATAATGTACAATGAATCTGATCGTGAGTGCATTGTGCCCAGAGGATGTATCCAGAGGCGCGATGTAACTATGTCTTATTTATGTTGGCTTGAGAGAGACCCAGATGGACTATCCAGTGGCAAGATGTAACTATGTATGTTGGCTTGAGAGAAACGGTGTATATGTCACCGTAAAATTGTAAATGCCGTTAGATTGTAATCTATCTCGTGAGATTGTGAACTGTCGAAAAATTGTGAACCGTAACATACTGCTTACAATTTAACGTAGATTAAAAAAATGTATCTGGGTGTATTATGAATGAAGTACCGCAGTGATTTACCGCAAAGAAACAATCGTTAGGTTTGGTTAGGTTAGTTTATTTTCATTCGAAATAAAATGAAGTTAACATGAAGTCGAAACAATTAAAATGAAGTCAATTGACAATCTTCCGTTTATTTATAATATCACTAGTGAAATTATAATATCACGGTTTTGACAATATACCTCCAACATATACACTATGATCCTAAAATGCACTGATCGTGAAGGTCATTAAGACAGGTTTGATGTTGAGTTGATACAAATATGTTAATAAAATTCAAACCGACTATCATGTAAATTACTTCATACAATTTATTTATATCATTTCACACAGCATAAATATCGAACGTAGATCAATACACATAATTTAACAAACATAATATAAACCATAATATACTCGTAATGTACGTGTGCGAAAGGGTAATTTTTTCCTTTTTCAGATCTTGAACTAATACGGCAATAATACCTGTTTTTGTGTGAAAGCTCAGCGACTGCTGTTACGTTTTATATTTGAACTAAATGTACCAATTTGCATGCCTTTATATGATATTGGCACATTATCCGGTACGTATGAGTCATTGCGTCACGACAAAAAGTTAACTGGACCAAATACTATCACACAGGCTTTGCGGAATGTCCTTCTGTTAAAAATAAACAGATTTACGAAAAACTGTAATTAAATTATAACTGGAGCATTGATTATGAAATTTCTGTTCTTTTCTGGTTAGATTTTCTGGTTTGATAAATTGTCATCAGCTGTAGTGCTACCTCCTTTTTCGGACTTATGCCAATAAAGAAACAATCCACTACATTTTTTTACTGCCACCACTGCCATAAATGTACCCTTAAAGTAAAGAAGATTCACTCCAAATTTTAATTATATCTCTACCTATCCAGATAGTCAACGAAAGAAGATCTATTACAACGATCTTCGACAAGATCAAAAGCAGTGACATCAGTATCCCCTTAAATACAAAGATTCACACCAATTAGATTTCTTCCCATCAAATAGAAGGCGGCATTTCCGGACAAATACGACCTGACGACCTTCAAGAAACGAGCATATTCCCACCTTGAAGGCCGGCAACGCTTTTCCATGCCTTATTGTGTTGCAGATGTCCCTGGGCGGTGGTGATCACTTTCCATCAGGTAAAACGTATGCTCGTTTGCCCCCTATAATATCCCTTGAGGTATCCATGTATAGACAATAGATAAATAAATAAATACATCCAACAGTCACATACATAGTCCTGACCCCACACTAAGATCAAGTCTTGTGTCGTGGGTATCAGAAACTACGAGAGACTTTTCGGTCTCGCAAACATCCAAACCCGAAACAAATACCTGTGGTTCACACAAATATTTTCGGTGCGGGGATCGTACCCGCGGCCTCTCGTTTCACAGCCGGCGTCTAACCAACTGCGCCTGAGGCTGTCAAAAGACAGATATATAGACTTTTGATAGATGCGGCACAATGGAGAACAATTGAGAACGTTACATAAATTTTGACAGGGAGCCCAATATGAGCGTTTTGGACACCGGAAGAGATATAAAACAAAGATGGTCACCCAAGAAGATCTATCAAATAAGCTTTGACAAGATCAAAAGCAGTGAGTCAGTCACAAGCGTGGAGCACTGTCGCTTTCGTCGCAGTTTTACTTTCGTTCATGACCTTCATTCAGCGGAAACGAGGTAACCGGCGTTGCGTCACAGCACGCGATAAAACACGCGTTTTGCAGTATTGAGCTGGTTCCTCAGGATATTGGTTATTTGTATTTTAATCATTGTTCCTTCGTATACATAAATAAGTAATTAATAAATTAATCATAATCAAACAGATTGTACTACTGGATAGTTCTCCTCCATCATTTTGTAATGGGAGTTGTTGGAATCGAACATTTTCATTATTGTGACTGTTAAATTTTTGTATTTGTAATTAAAGAAAACTTTTAAATCAATTTAAACATTACATAATATTATAAACACACGAATATTTTTAGAAGGGACAGACAAAAAGGCAGAGATGGCAATTGCCACCCACAATTTGCCGAGCTTATATCTGTTCCAAATATGAAACTTATGCAAGACTACCTTCATTATTCAGAACGAAAAATTTGAAATGAAAGGACCGACCCGGCAATCAAATTGAAGATTTCACAGTTCCAACCATTAAACTGACTAAACTAAAAGATTTTTATATTGCGTGTTCTTTCGACGGAAACTCGCTTGAATGGGAAACAGTTTGGAAATTCCGAAAAAAGATAAGTTTACTACTTTAATAAAAATCCAATCTTTAACCAACTCACTTTGGACAATGTTATAAACTATATTTTTCCCAGAAAGGGGTAGGCAGAAGTGGAACCAGGACGTCCACGTTTCGCGTTGCGATGTCCCATGATGTGATAGGATCGCCATATCTGGCTCAATTTCCTGCCCATCCCGAGATTCGAACTCGAGACCTCAGCTTTGCAATCATACCGTAGTACAACTGCGCCACCGAGGCAGGTTTGATATAAACAAACAAAACATTCAAATCAAATTCAGGCATCTTCAAATTAATGTAACACGGCTATGTCATCTTTGGCTGTGAGATCATGGTTAATTCCAGATATATATGGTAACACATGCTATATCTAATATGGAATAAACTGCTTTTTATAGAAGCGAATTAAGTTATTCAGTGAATCGGTTACTAATTAGAGTTATATAATCAGTTAATCAATGTACATTTGTATCGTGAATGTGATTAATTAAAATGTTTATCAATTTTAGGTTGACTGAAAATATGGATGGATGTTATGAAGATGATTGAAAAATATAATTGTGTATTACAATACAATAAATCGTAATTATAATTTTACTCATAGATATTTTGAAATAAAATTATTTTTTACGGATTTTATCGCGATTTGGTTTAATTTTTACAATTTTTTACTTCCCGACGTTTCGATCACTTTACAGCTTTCGTGGTCACGGGGCGGTCATAGATATTTTCCGGCTTTGTGGAGTTAAGAGTGGTGAGTTCCCATAAAACCATAAAAATATATATTTAAATAATTATAATGTGAAATGAAACCAATAAAAAAAATCGTTGACCTGTCCCACTAGATACACCGACCTGTTTTAATACTCCTGTTTTGTTTATAATTACAGCAAAGTCAATACAAAGTTTATACTTATACAAAGTTTTAAATATTACGAACGAAATGAAATGTAATAAGAGTTAATGTAATGTTCATAATTATTCATCATAACGACCAACAACAAACAACATACGTAACCCCTCGTAAAATAATGCAAAGGTCATATAACGCCATCTACAAATCATACACCGAACTAAATCTGATAAAACATGAAAAATATAAGAATACGCCAGTGAAAGTGAATTAACAACGTATTTCGGACAAAAGCGAATATGAACACGTAGTTCCGTCATAAGTCGCATGTATGGGCGGCAGCAGTGTGTCGAAAATATTCATAAAAGCGAGAGATTAAACGAAGCACACCTAGACTTACCTTGGATGTCGCACTGAGTTTTTGTGTTATTCGAAATCTTACCTGAAACAAAACAATTCATTAGTTAATATTGAAGAAAATCTTAAAGGAGCTTATAGAGACAAAAACCAATTATTAAGTTATATACATCATATGTGTATTATTATGTACCAAGTCTTCCTCAGTGTCAGTTCCAAGAGGTTTAAATTTCAGATATCTAGACAGCAAGGATACCAAACTACAAGGCCAGTGGCATCAACCTACCACTTTCGGCGTCCTTTAAGGTATCTAATCCATAAGGAGAGCTTTCTGCTTTCCTACTATTCAAAGAACGGGAAGCTTTAACAGTCGTATTCATAGACAGATATAAAACCTATTTTAGTTATCGAATGATTTGTCTTCTTCGCTCAAACTAAATTCTAAAGACGTCCGAAAGGGACAAAACATTCGATGGGTAAAATAGGTTTTAAATACATGTGTCTATAAATAAGGCCGTAAGTCTTTGATCGTGGTTTGTTTATTTACATACGCTTAATTGCAAATAAAAAAAAATACAACGAAAATCAACGTAAATGTTTCTGAGGTGCTTTAAGATTAATGCGAGTATAATATGTTTTTTTTTGCTATAAAATATTTAAGTAAATCAAACACGCTAGCTGATCTGCACTAGGCCAGCGTGAAATACTATAGCCAAAACTCTCTCAACCAAGCTTTTGATTATCGAGAAAGCCCGTGGCCTACATTGGATGTGTATTTTTACTGAATAATTAATATAATATATTTAAACCATTAGTAAAGATTGAATCAACGCAATACCATGTGATACCACAACTGCATAATATGAAACTTAAAGTCTCAAGGTGACGCGTGCCAAATTACACAATAAATCTAAAACTAGCGTTCATAACCTCAAAAACAAATCAATATTTCAAAATATTCGACATTAGCGATGTACCATTGCACGCAAATCGTATGCACGTTGCATAATTCATCATTATAGAAAACGAAACATGTCTAATTTTTTATCTCGTTCCATTAGCATCTTTAGTCGATCGATCATAGATTATATAGGTATAGCTAAATTTATGATATAATTGCCCGCTTTGTCGGGGTATGTAGGCCGTTCCATGTTTCGGCCACGGTAATTGTTTTGCTATGAATTGTTAAGTAATTTTTATCTAACATAAGGCTGGTATGTAGGTCCCTGAGGGTAACTAAGCTTGAAATATAATAATGAATACAGTAAGTAAAATGTGATTCTAAATTTAGGATTCATGGCACAAAATTTCACCGCTCTTTTTGCACTGTATGTATTTTCCGTTGCGATGGATTGGGCCCCGAGCTTCTTAAAATATGATAGTTTAGTTTCATAAGGGAAACATATACGAGCGGATATAAATAGTGGTTAGTTTTAACGTGAAGTATCCATGGAGGAGGCCAATGTTCAGCAGCGGACTTTCTGTGGCTGAAGAGAGAGAGAAAGAGAGAGTTCAGAAAGAATAATGTCCAAAATTACCACAGAATAGACCACTAAACGTCTCCACATTCCAAAAGAATTGATTCCAAATTAGATTTTCTCTTATAAAATTTTGTTTCAATATTATTTTCAAGTCATATTTCAAGCACTGGAAACGAGCGCCACCTGTCAAAACTGAATGGCAATATGATATTTCAGAACAATATTTCCAGATGGCGTTGATAGCTAACAAGAATTTAAATCCGCACACTACTTAAAAACTATAGCAATTTTCTTTGCGCCTGCATCATTTGAATTGCAATATTAGTCTACTGTATATAAAATATGATTATCAGTATGTTTTGAGATACGTTTTTTCATTTCATTTTTAATATTAGTGGTGAAATAAATTATTTTGCCTCGACACTGACATACCTCTTTCGGCCTCCCCCGGGGTACCGAAAGGGGAGCTTAATAGCTTTTCCTCTTGGACACAAAAAAAGGTGAAAAGCCCTTTAGCCTTTGAGTTAACTACCATGGAGATTTTTGCCACATACATAATATGTGCCAATAATTATGATGACATGGACGCGTTCAAAATAATTTACACATACATACATACATACATAAACTCACGCCTTTATCCCAGAAGGGGTAGGCAGAGGCGCCACCAGGACACCCACATTTCGCCTTGTATGTTCCGTCCCATGATCTAATAGGGGGCGGGCCTATCGCCATATCGAGCACAAATTTCAGACTCCGGGCTGATAATGAATAGAAAAACCCAATATCACTTTGCTCTATTTACGGGATTCGAACCCGAGACCTCAGCTTTGCAGTCGTACCCTAGTACAACTACGCCACCGAGGCAGTACCATGATAAATCAATGGTTATTTAATTATGTTGATTTGTCTTTTGATAATTACAATTAAATATACAGCTAAATTAAATCATTCAAAGCATTGTGGTAACTGGTATAGAAGCAATAGGCGTTAAATTTTTAACAGTTGTATCTTATGGAATGCAAACCATGAAAAGGATTAGCTGTTGAAGATTTCTTTCTTATTAAAAAAATGTTGATGTTTCAATTTTCTATGTCAATTTGCAATTTTCTACAATTATAGAAATTGGTTAGCCTATTGGTTACGTAGGGGAAGACCTGCCAAAACACTAGTCGCGAATTCTTATTCCAGGGTAGAATTCTGACTTTAAGGAGTAAATTGTAATAATTTATCACGCACTTTAACAGCAAAGCAACACATCATGATGAAATCTGCATACCACAGATATATAAATTTCTATGGCCAAACCTTTTCCTTTTTGTAAATTTATTTATGAATATTAAATTTATTACTACAAAGCCAGTAGCGCAATAATTCATCCATCTATATATCAACTTATTAGGTCATCATGACTGACTAGATTCGTTCAACTGGTATTTTCTTAAGCTCTCAGCAGATAACCGTTTGAAATCCTTGTGCAATGTTCACCGCGATATTTATGTCACCAACGACTTCCTACAATTAGCTGTGTTATAAATATAAATTGTAATTTACTGCCTCGGTGGTGTAGTTGTATTACGGTACGGTTACAAAGCTGAGCTCTCGGGTTCGAGTCCCGGGTCGGGCAATGTGATATTGGATTTTTCTATTCATTATCAGTCCGGAGTCAGAAATTTGTGCCCGATATGGCGATAGGCTCCCCCCTATCACATCGTGGGACTGAACATACTAGGCGAAATGTGGGTGTCCTGGTGGCACCTCTGCCTACCCCTTCGGTGATAAAGGCGTGAGTTTATATATGTATGTACAAATTGTAATTGCTCGTTAAAATATTGAATAATGAATGACAAACCAGAGGCAGGTAAGGCAGTAAACGATTGGGCTATAACATTAATCTTTTATTATTAAATTGATGATGCAGCTTCTTGTGGTTCGATGAGTTTAGAAGTCATAATTGATGTTGTAATTTGCTCAAAATATCTACTCGTAGGCTAATTTAGATATTGTATATTGTCTTTATTTGTGTAGGTAACTAACTCTTGTTTATATTTTTCATCCGTTTTCACAACTCAACACGTAGCATGTTTCATTTCATTCTCCAATTAATAATTTAAATAAATATAGATGGTATGTGGGCAGAAATAAATTTACCAAGATATTCTTAGAGGAAACTCTGAAGAGTAGCCTGATGACAAGAGAAGTTCGTCATGAAATCTGAAAACGTTTTACTGAAAACGAAAACGATTTTGCGAATCTTGGCAAATAATGGTATAATATTATATTAATATAGGTAGTGTTATAGTATAGACTATAGGTAGTATAATATTGGAGAGACTGTTTTACCACGATGTGTCTATAAAAAAAAAACCTTTGAAATAAATAAATTTTGTTAGTGTTATTAATGAATTAACAATTTTAAATCCTTCGCGTCATAGTTGGACATAAATCGGCTGTAAAACTAGAGGTCTAGGTGTGCGTTCTCCGTAGTGAGACAAATTATTTCTTATTAAATGTTAAACAACAAACAATAATTGGTTCAGTATGTTTTTTAAAAGTTTATGACATCCGC
Organism: Deilephila elpenor; assembly: GCA_949752805.1. Classification (NCBI taxonomy): domain Eukaryota; kingdom Metazoa; phylum Arthropoda; class Insecta; order Lepidoptera; family Sphingidae; genus Deilephila; species Deilephila elpenor. The sequence goes on from OX457102.1 coordinate 1,659,160, forward strand.
AACATAAATTTTAAGTCATAAATGTGTGGTGGTGTTTGATGACTGCCTCGCTGGCGTAATTGTACTACAGAATTATATTGGGTTTTTCTATTCATTATCAGCCCGGATTCAGGAATTTGTGCCCGATATGGCGATAGACTCGCACCCTAACACATCATGGGACGGAACATACAAGGCGAAACGTGGGTGTCCTGGTGGCGCCTCTGCCTACCCCTTCTGGGATAAAAGCGTGAGCGTATGTATGTTTGATGTATAAAAAAAATTACTAGTTATACGAGCACCTTTTTCAAAATCTTATCCTCAAAAGTAGGTGATGGTTACTATTAATAAGATCAAACAGGAAAATAGTGTTGTACGTGATCACAGCTCATGATAGTCGATATGAGAACCGGCTCACAATGATCGATAAAAAAGCGGGAAGCGTGCGGTGCGCTGACGAGACATATTATTGTGACATAGTGCGAGTGTTTATATCTTACGTACAGTCGGTGGAAAAAGTTTATATAAAAATATTTTTACTAATAAAAACGACTGTCAAAAATAGTTCTGAATGATTTTTGATTGCCGTTAATTTGGAGCCGGAGCCTTTTCAATCGACCCTTTTTATGTTATAGGGGTAAACAAGCATACGGTTCACCTGATGGTAAGTGGTCACCACCGCCCATGAACAACTACAACATAAGGCATAGAGATGCTTAACCGGATCAATTATAAAGCCATCCCGTCCTCAGCAGTGGGCGATTAAGAGTTACTGCAGTCTACAGTTATAGAACTTACATACATGCATAAATTCACGCCTTTATCCCCGAAGGGGTAGGCAGAGGCGCCACCAGGACACCCACATTTCGCCTTGTATGTTGCGTCCCACGATGTGATAGGGGGCGAGCCTATCGCCATATCGGGCACAAATTCCTGACTTCAGGCTGATAATTAATAAAAAATCTAATATCACTTTGCCCGACCCGGGACTCGAACCCGAGACCTCAGCTTTGTAACCGTACCGTAATACAACTACGCCACCGAGGCAGTCACACACAGCACAGCTATAGTTATCTTGGATTAATAAAACATGATTTATTTCCTTGTGTGATGGTTTCTGGGCTAGCATCGAATGATGGCTTCAATTCAGTTCAGTTCAGTTTTTTATTTATGGCAAACGGTGCCGATGACGACAATTCTGCCAATGTCAAATGTGCGATGAGTACTCGTGTGTTTTGGTACTATGATTTGCGTTGAATAACAAATTAGAATCATTTGATTCAGCTGCTGTTAAAATACAAAATTTTCGGGACTTTAAACTAAATGTATTAAATAACGGCAACGTTGTTAGTACACTGAAACAAAAGGACACACACATATTTAGAGGTAAAAATTACAATGAAATATATAATAACATAAAGAACAAAAAAATATTAAAAAAAAAAAAAAAAATATTAAAATCTTTCGATTAAATTTTTGTAAAATAATTAAAACCATTGGATAAAATATTTTGTATTCCACCCTAAACATTTCTGAAGTTTCAGGATCACAGTTTGATGGCATTAGTCCGTATGAAAGTTATCATTGCTTCAATAAGTTCAGGGGAAGAGTGGGTTAACAAAGAAGGAAAATTAATGGGAACAGGAATATTTAAAAGTATTATATTTTTGTACAAGTCGAGCGCTGGATTGTTCCTGGGGCAATCGAAGAATATGTGCTCCAGGGTACCTTCATCTAAGCCACATTCACATAATGACGAATCCCGAACCCGAATCTTGTTCAGAAACACAGGAGATGAGCAGTGACCAATACGAATTCGACAGATCGTCGATATTACTGGTTTCGAAACCTTTTTAAACTTAAAGAACCAGGGTTTAGGTGGTATCACTGGTTGTATGGCGTAATAATGTTTGCCTATACGTTTTGATGAGTTGTTCCATTGGCTCTGCCACGAAATCATCAGAGTCCTTTGGGAAAGGCCCAGCAAGTCGTAGGGGTGGTGTATAAAGTGTTTTAGATCGGCCGACTCAGAGGAGATTGCATTTTTCGCCAATCTGTCCACACATTCATTCCCAAAAATACCGCAATGGCTTGGGATCCACGCCAATTGCACTGTTTTATCCATTTTGGCACAAGAGAATAAGCACTCTTTAATTTGTAGAAGTATGGAGCTGTGTAATCTACTTTTGAAGGGATTTTCGATTAAGGCTTTAAGAGAGCTCAGTGAGTCAGTAAATATAATACCCTTTGTGATGTTATGGGTTTTTATGTATAGGCAAGCTTCCAAGATAGCAATGCACTCTCCAGTGAACACTGAGGATTCCCTAGGACATTTAAATTGCAATACAATTTTAGAATTTTGGTAAAATACTGCAACACCGGTATAATCAGTATAGGAAAATTTAGATGCATCAGTGTAAAATTTATGGAAATCGGACCAGTGCTCTCCAATCCGGGCATTAAAAATTTTGTCTGCTGAAACTGAGTCTTTAAAGATTCCAATGTCAAAAAGAATAGTTGGTCTGAAAGATAAAATTTCGAATTCGACATTGAAGATTGGTAGTTTATGGGATATAGTTACTGGACCCTCTAAATTTTTGAAAGAACGGTAAGTCTGAAGATATAGTGGTATTTCTTTATGTGTCCAGTAACTAGATGCACTGCAGGCAAGGTCTAATTTGGCAATTTTTCCAAACAGGGGGTGGATGGCTTCAATTATTTATATTCATGAATATTTTCATGTAAAGCTACCAACAGGATTGCTTAAAAAAAATCGATCCTTGATGACCATGCGTTTTTTTTTTGTGGATGAAAGAAAAAGAACGTAAACTCCACTAATATTCAGTAAAACAATAATTAGATATGTCAATAAAGAATTCAACGCTACAGCAATTACATATTGCCGATTCAAACCAAACTGGCTACGGCTTAGCTATCTAAATAAAGCTAGCACTTTCGTACCCACCTTCCCAGCACCAGCGAGCGCAATTAAATTTAACGGAAGAGCGCGTGCGCGGCCGCCATCGCAGTTGCATAACTGCTCTAGTGTTGTTACTTAATCGATAAAATTTACTATCGAGATAGGAATATTGCACGAACCAGGCATTACTTAAGCGCAGTGTTTACTATGCGTTGCGTACAAACAACGGTAATTTAGATCGAGTTTGCATAAACTACCTGCCACATGTTTATTAGTTTTGTTCTTTTTGTTCCACGTAATGTTTGATTAATGTTTACGACATAAACGTTCTCACGTTATGCACATGTTAAATACGATTATTGTATTTAAACCTAAGTAATGGATAGTGGACTAGATAATAATTTATTTACTAGATCAATTTTGCGGATTAAAGACAAGTTTCGCAGAAGCTCGTTGAGCTTCAATTCATAATTTAAGTGTGCTTGTAAGACTGTTATAACCAGTTAGTTCATATTGAAACTTAGTAGTACCGGCTTTGCTCGATACAGAGCAGAGGACAATTATAAAGGAATGGTTCGTGTAATGAATTTAGTCAACGAGACATATATTCCTCGGTGGCGTAGTTTCACTACGACACGATTACAATTCTAAGGTTCCGGGTTCGAATCATGGGTCGGGCAAAGTGATATTGGATTTTTAAGAAAGAAAGAAGGAAACACTTATATGTTACAAGCAATGGTTTGCAGCTTTAAGTAATTACTACATACATTTACTCGTATAACAGTGCTTGTCAACAAAATTTTCTATTCATTATCTGCCTGGAGTCAGGAATTTGTGCCCGATAGGGCGCTAGGCTCGCCTATCACATCGTGGGATGGAACATACAAGACGAAATGCAATAAAGGGATAAAGACGTGAGTGTATGTATGTATGTACAAATAGTATGGTTTTGAATTACGTCATAAATAGTAACAATAATTAGCCGCATTTTAATTTCAAATAAATATTTTTTGGGACATTAAATCTTATTGATCCGGTTTTCTCAGATTTATTTCATCCGGTAGACCGTAGAAGTTATACATAAAAGTATGAACATTATATATCATCATAATTTTCAGCCGGGGTAAGTCGAGTCCAGTTCAGTGACCTTGTGAAAACTCAATATAAAATATGTACTCAATTAGAACACTTTTTTCATATCAGTCATTTTGATCCAAAGGTTCTATCACCGGTTATATTAACTAAAATGCTTAAGCTGGCATAATGCAGTTGATAGTACAGAACTGGACAAGTGTAACATCATTTTTTCATATTTATAGTTTTTTATGCATCACCACATTTGCTATTATTATACCGTCACTTGTTTCTCCAACAACCAAACTACGCAACCGAAAGTAAATATTCAATATAGTAAATACATTTACGAAACAGAAAGCATTAATCGGAAATACCAGAACATAAGCTAATCGGGGCATTTATTGTGACAATCTTGTCGATTGCTCAAGTCACGATCCCTTTACTGGAGCAGGCATTTCTGTAACGGCAGTTAATTCGCTCCTTGTAAGAAACAATGGCGCTTGCTTCTCGATTTGAATATCTTTACCAAACATCTATTTGGAATACTTAGGCCTTCATGCATGAATAACTTACAGTTACTTTGTATATTACACACCGGGGTTTTGTACAATAGGGATTAATTAATTTGTGATTATTTGTACATCAAATATTTTAGGAATTGGGTGTAGGCCAATACTAAAAGATCTTCGGAGCATGTTCACTCAACTGTGAACTTCCTGTGACAATCTGATGATACAAGCAGTGGAATGAAATCTTTTCATACATGCACCAATATAAAATGCGTGTGTATTTGTAATTACACTACCTTAGACGTAGTATTAAACAACTAGGTTTTATGTGAATCATAAAAACTTTGGATTTCATTAGCAAAACGAGTCATAAAACTTTAAAAAAATACTTAATTACCAATGTAATTTTCATGCATTTTAAATAATGACGTAACATCCATAAACAAATCGATATTACATATCGATAACATTTTACCACTATATTCGATAATCGCGCGAGATATCGATAGTGCAGCACTAATAGCATGTGTGTCGATCGAGATGCACACGTTTTTCATAACACGCCGCTCGGCGCACCACACTGGTTGTGGTGATTTCTCCTTATTCACTCTATCATACATGATAAAACAAGTATACTAAGTCAAGTTTATTTATTTTTAAGCGTTTTACTTTTTAAATAGCTCATGTACGAGATCATCGCTCTCCGTTACGTTTGAAATCGGTTTAGCTAGGTGTTCATGTATATATTCTACCAAAAGGTAAGCATAGTGTCGTTAACATAGAGAATGGATTGGCGATGATCTATTACGTATCGGTATTCGACATAATTATGTTGTAAACCTATTTAGTTCACTCGTAGATTCATTTCACTTTTAAAAATAGATTCATAATTAAAAACTGATTTGGGCACAACTGGTTGGTATATAATTTTAAACATGGATAAAATGGTCAATAAAAGTAAGATGGCAAACTAAATTATTGAAAATAATTATTGAAAACAAGTAAACAATCTGAATATTACAAACACTCTAAATAACACAAAATGTAGTAAATTACAGATTACGCCATGTTCCACGTGTGGACAGAAGTCGCTTACGTGGTGGAGGCATTGGCTTCTACGTGCGACGAGGTGTCTCCGTGCGCATTTGTGCACATCCATCTGCATCCCCTGTAGAGCAAATGTGGCTTAGTCTCACTGTAAAAGGCGTGAAACTTTTGGCAGGAACTGCATATCGTCCTCCATGGCTTGACGTGGATACTTTTTTCGATGCCCTGACTGATTCTTTATCATGTTTTTCACATTCAGATCATATACTATTACTAGGTGACTTTAATATAAATATTTTGAATACTAATACAAACTCATTAAAATTATTGAATTTTTGGAAGCAATTCAATTTAATACAACATGTATGTGAGCCAACCCACTTTACTGATCATAGTAAGACCCTAATAGATTTGATTTGTTGTGATCTATTAATTTCAAATTTAACTGTTGACTACATACCTACACTTAGTAATCATGCCTTTTTAGCAGGATATATACAAATTAAAAAACCAAAACCTCAACCACATTTTTTCTGTTTTAGGCCACTAAAGGATATAGATTACAAAATATTTAATGACGAAGTTACAAAAGTAGATTGGGGGGCGATTGCCAATTTGCCGGATGTTGATGATATGTTGATTCGTTTTAATCACGAATTACTTCATCTTTTTAACATTTTTGCGCCATTAAAATGCATACGAGCTAAAGAACGCGCTCAACCCTGGATTACTTATACGATTCGCAAGATGATGGATCTTCGCAATGAGGCTTATAAACGCTATCGAATATCGGGAATGGAATCACATCGTGAATACTACAAAGAGCTTAAACGTTGTGTAAATGTGGCACTTTTTAACGAAAAACGAGCTTACTTTGTCCAACATATCAATGATAACGCAAAAAATTCAAAGGTTCTTTGGAAAAACCTTAAAAAAACTATAACCATCTCCAACAAACAGCAGCACAACTCCATTCCAGATCATTTAAAAGATCCAAATGGAATGAACCTCCATTTTACTACCATACCTGGGAATGACTTTGCACCACCATCTGAATTTGCTGTGTTTGAATCAGTCAAGTATGGGGCGTCAATTTTCAAAATTGAACTCTGTAATGAAGTAGCTGTAGAAAGAATAATTAATTCGCTTAAATCAAACGCTTTGGGATTAGACGGGATATCATTGAATATGCTCCTAGCCACGCTACCCTGCACGCTTGGTGTCATCACGGAGATTGTGAATACGTCTATACGTACGTCTCGATTCCCTAGCCAGTGGAAGACATCACTGGTAACGCCCCTGCCTAAGAAAAGTAATATCACAGGATACAAGGACCTACGTCCTATTAGTATACTGCCCTGTATCTCGAAGATATTAGAAAAGTTTGTCAGCACTCAACTTTCAAAATTCTTGGAAAGCAACAATATATTTCCTCCTTTGCAATCAGGTTTTAGAAAAAAACATAGCCTTCCAACGGCCCTAATTGACGTCGTCGATAACATACTGACGGCACAGGATCGCGGTGAAGGCACAATCTTGGTCCTGCTAGATTTCTCTCGAGCTTTTGACTGCATCAACATTGATTTATTACTGGCAAAAATGAACTATTACGGTTTTAGTAAAGACGCAATTCAGTGGTTTTCAAGTTATCTAAAAGATCGTAGCCAAATGATCCAGATGCATAAAAATGATGGCACACTTTTAAGATCTGATCCAGTAACCAGTAACGAGAGGCGTCCCCCAGGGCTCCATATTGGGCCCTATTATCTTTATCCTTTACGTGGCGGATATAATCAAGAGCATAAAGCATTGCAAATACCACATGTATGCTGATGATATACAAGTGTATTTATCATTCAAACCATGTGAAATGAGCATAGCGATCTCAAAAATTAATGAGGATCTCCGTAGTATTGCTGTGTGGTCCGAAAATAATACACTTGTGCTTAATCCATCTAAAACTAAATACATGGTTTTAGGATCAAAATGCCAGATAGACCGCATATTGAGGAATCATCCCAATATATGTATGCTTGGGGAACCTGTAGAACGTGTGGCAGAAGCTAGAAATCTTGGCCTCATTATGGACGGCACGCTGCGCTTTGAGAATCACGTGCTCGAGATAGTGCGTAACTGTTTTTATAGGCTTAAGGTTTTATACCAGATCCGAGCTTTCCTTAGTGAGGAGTTGCGTATTAAACTGTGTGACTCTCTTATTTTATCTAAGCTAAACTACGCCGACACTGTTTATGGTCCCAGGTTGCTCGCGAGAACAGCGCGTGTGATTCAAAGAGTCCAAAATGCTTGTGCTCGATTTATTTATGCCATTCCTGCTCGAGCTCATGTAAGCCCCTACCTAAATGCTTCGAACATCTTAAAAATGTCTTATAGACGCGAATTGCATTTGGCAACTCTTCTTTTTGGCGTCATTAGAAATGCCACACCGCTTTATCTACACCAAAAGCTTGAGTTTCGCAGAAATGATAAATATTGGGATTTGAGAAATTCTAATAATGTGCTTATGATACCACAGCATCGGACAACTGCTTTCCGAGGTAGTTTTCGATATGCGGCTACTAAATGTTGGAACAATATACCTCCACCGCTGCGGATACTTCAGTCTATTGTTTCTTTTAAATTAAAACTAAAAGAACATTTTCTAGTTCAACAAAAACATTTATAAGTATTTTAATTCTTCTATATTTAGCTCGCCCAGATAAGTTTGTCATACTTTTATATTAAATATCAAAATTTATATATTATTGGACCCAATTATCTATTTTATAATTTTTAATTATATATATATATATATATATATATATATATATATATATATATATATATATATTTATTTATTTTTTAATAAATTTTACATTACATTGTAGCACGACGACGGCGGTCCTGTAGGCGCAGTGCAACTACTTCCAGGGCATCGCTGAAAATCAGCGCTGTCTTACCTATTGGTTAGACAGCACCTCATGCTGAGTCGGTGTCCAGATTTGGCATCACATCGCTTTCGCATGCACAAAAAAAATTTTTAATTGTCATATTTTTTCTTTTTTTTTCCTTAAAGTTCTCACATTATTATTTGTTGCTTACTAAATATTTGTTTTTGTACATCTTATTGTATATGTTGATGCCAAATAAAATTGTGTCTATTGTCTATTGTCTAAATTTGAATCTCTTTGAAAAAAACAGAAATTATAATCCTGATTTTCGAAAGCTTTTATCTCGGTCAGTGTTTGGTTACAAGGTCATTGAGCCAAATAGTCATTGACCTGAGTTACGAGTATCTCTTTTGAAAATTGTCTACACTATCAATTATACCGTGCTGGTATTAAGTAATTTAAAATAGATTTGCATTTGTTTTATGACATAAAAAATAGGTTTTTTGTTGCAAGACATTAGCGTAAGCAACTTACTAGATGGTAAGAAATAATTGACCATGAACATCTAACACACTGGGATCGTAGACCTGTATCATAGGCTTGACAAAATATGAGAGAAAGAAAAGAAAAAATCGAAAAGAGTTAACTATTTCTTCCCACCGCCATCTGCCTTTATCAAATTTACCTACGAAACTCGACAATAAAGATGTCACTACAAGTCAATTTTCTGTGGGCCAATACTACAATAGTTTAATAAATTGTGGGTCTACCAAATAATTTCTTTTACTTTGGATATCAGAGAGAAGCCGTAAATTATCAAGCGCATTGGTAAGTTGATCAGTGCTACCGAATTGTATCGGCGCGCGTTGAAATCTTTTAGGAATAAGTACCTACATAATATATCATTTTCTTAAGCACTCTAAATTATTGGTTTGATTCGATATATAATACGATAATAGATTTTTTGGTAGTGATGCTTAGTTCTAACGTGTATGGCCTATGAACCAAAAAGGACCTGGGTTCGAATTCTAAGCGAGGCGACACAGTTTGTGAATGTATCTGTGTGAACATAGGTCAGTTATATGACATGTCAAAACCTAGTTTTCTAGACCTATGTCTAAACTACACTATAGTGGCGAAACAAGTCGCGTTCTACATAACAAACGTATGACATTGGATATTATTATTCAAATGTTATTCGAGTTCATTTGATCTGCTGCATTCGAAAGCGAGATCGTTTTATTGCTCGGAATTTAGTCGAACAACAAAATTAGCTACTGGCAGTTTATATTTATTTGTTACTCTACATACAAATATTTCAAAAATCTGCAATCCACTGAAGTTTACTTTTCGAACAATAATCGCAGTATTTTGAAGCATGAGTTGTGGGTTAGCTTAAGTTCATACATGCATTAATTTTCCATACTATGCTATAAATAATATGCGTGATTGCAGGCATAAACCATCATTTTCATGGGATCCTATAGTCTTCAATATTATCAATGTGAGGCAGACAGCTATTTTTTAAATCTGAAGGCAAATGAACAACGCCGAACTAAATGTAGAATAAGGGTAAATAGAAATGTTTTATTTTTCCATCTAAAGGATAAATTAATTGACGACATCCAAAAAGGACAATATATTACTTACTACACTCTTTTAATCTGATACCACTTAAGCATAAGAAAGGAAACAAGCATGCATTTAAGTAAATTATCGAGATTTAGTTTTTTTGTGCAATTTGTCACGGCCGAGGAAATGAGTGATTTAATGATCTTTACACGGAGTTATTAACTTAGAGTTAGCGGATCAGAATATAAGACTGTAATACTAATGAGTGCGCTTCAAGATTGTGTAGTCTGAATTTCATATAAAGATATTATTCTTCTCAAATTTTTTTTCTGTCACATTAAGGTGCTAAATGAAGGCTCTTCAACTTACTGTGAAGCCTTTGCCTAAAATTGTAGTAAAAAATTAAAAAATTGCTTATATATGCATACATAAACTTCACAATTTTTTCCCAGAAGGGGTAGGTAGAGGTACAATCAGGACACCTATGTTTGACTTCAAAGAGTTTCCAAAACAAATAATCAACGAAAACAGAACAATTTAGAATTCAGATTTTTCTATAAAATACGTAACAATTACAATATTCAAGTAGAAACTTAGTATATATCATTCATTTTGTAGCTTCATTATTCAATTGATTATTTATTTTATGTATAATCAATTGTAAAGTTGGATAAATTTATCCATGCAAGGATATCACGTCGATAATTTAAGGTATTTTTCTCATCCAAAACGATTTAATGCTCAGAGTTATTCCATTAAAGGATTTTTATTACTTTTTTTATCTATACGACTGTTGTAAACAAATTAGTATTATGCAATTCTGAATTAATTATTGGGTCGGTGTTATCTGTTTATATACATTGATGGATTAAATATCAACTTTAAAATATAAACTAGCTCTTGGCTCGTGGCTTCGTCTGCGATGTGTACATCATCGAATCTTTGTTTTGTTGTAAGATATTTCACATAATTTAAAATAGCCAAGTCTTTAATTGTTGTGTTACCAGTGAAGACATACGGCACCGAAACGTGACCTCACAAGACGGCTCAGGGTCCCTCAACGTGCTATAGAGAGGGCTATGCTCGTTGTTTCGCTACGAGATCGAATCAGAAATGAGAAGATCCGTAGGAGAACAAAGGTTACTGACATAGCCCTTAGGATAAGCAAGTTGAAATGGTAGTGGACGGACGACCTGGTTAAGGTCGCAGGAAGCCGCTAGATCCAGGCCGCTTCCAACAGGTCTATGTAGAGATCCATGGATGCCTATATTCAGCAGTGGACTTCCTGTGGCTGAAGAGAGAGAGAGAGAGAGAGAAAATAGCCAATCAGACAATAACGTATGGATATTGTGGTCAGACAAAAACAGCCAAATTCCGTTTTGTTATTCATTTAAAAAGACACATAATTGTTATATATTTAGTACATTTTTATTAGTAATTGAAAGTTCAATTAAATGATATGAAACTGAAAGGGGGAAACCAGTAATATCAATTAAGAAAGTTTATTTTTTTCAAGACAAATTTTGAAATATTGTAATATATGACAGTGCTTGAAAATATTATTTAGTTGCTACACAGTGACAAACAAAGTCAAAGTCAAAGTTAAGTGTGGGTGGATTATCCGAATGCAAACCAAAAATATTTGCGATAAAAAATACATTTGATGTATTTTCCTTGAATGCATTGTATTTATCAGTACGCTTATAGATTCATTTAAAATTTAAACAAAAAACCTTGGTATTTAAGTTAATTATAAGACGATATTCAATGTTATTTTTAATGCATTGACACCAATGAGGATTTTCTTCCTTCCCTGTCGTCAGATTTACATTATTAATTTATTTGACGAATAAAGTCGAGTTGTATTACACTATCTCAAAGAGTTTTCTTACAGTTATTCTAAAATGCCAAACCTTATGGTACTTGTAATAATTAGTAATTATATTAATTATCTATCCATCCAATTGACAGCCACCGTGGTGCAGTTGGTTAGACGCCGCCTGTGAAACGAGAGGCCGCGGGTTCGATCCTCGCACCGAGACAAATGTTTGTGAGAAACACAAGTATTTTTTTCGGGTCTGGGTGTTTGTAAGACCGAAAAGTCTCTCGTAGTTCCTGATAACCACGACACAAGACTCGATTAGTGTGGGGTCAGGACTATGTATGTGACTGTTGGGTGTATTTATTTATTATTTATATTTATCTAGGTATGCCATTTTGTTTCGTCTCATAACTGCTTTCTTGCTCACAACACTATCAAGAGTATATTACTTACTCAAATTAATCTTAAATCATGAAATATCCACCCAGAGTTAGAACTCAACATATCGAAATTTTCGATCTACGCATTCCTGAGCAATAATTTATTTCACTTCTTCAAATGCCTCGGTGGCGTAGTTGTATTATGGTATGGTTACAAAGCTGAGGTCTCGGGTTCGAGTCCCGGGTCGGGCAAAGTGATATTGGGTTTTTCTATTCATTATCAGTCCGGAGTCAGGAATTTGTGCCCGATATGGCGATAGGCTCGCCCCCTATCACATCGTGGGACAGAACATACAAGGCGAAATGTGGGTGTCCTGGTGGCGCCTCTGCCTACCCCTTCGGGGATAAAGGCGTGAGTTTATGTATGTATGTACTTCTTCAAATTACTTAAGAACAAGAGTAACCGTTAGTATAGCTGGTCATTATAAGAAAGAGCATAGATGCGGTGTAGCGGTTTTTTTTTTTTTATTTATTTATTGGGGACAAAAAACAGTTGTATGTTACAGTTAAATTTAGGATTTGAACATAAATTGAATTATATAAACATACAACCCACAGCATTGTCCACAGATTAACACAGAGAAAAATTAAATAAACTAAGCAAACAATGCATAGCTGTGGAAACTATGCTAACAATAAATTAATTGCCAATTTCTTAAATTTTTTACCTGTTAACGAGAATATGTCTAAATCATCAAAATGTGCGTTGTATGTTTGTACATATTGTTTGTATTGTTTGTATGTTTCATAAATTTTAATTGTAACCGACATACATAAATGATTTGTACAAACGGCCGATGGAAAGACTTAGGAGTGTAAGCTGGGCGGAGTCTAAGTTACAGCGGGAAAACCAAAACTTTATTAAAATAATTTGATGAAAACTGAAGGCCAAGTGTTTCTTTCTTTTGCTTTCTTCGTGGTTGATTCACAAAGAAATCAACATATATTTTTACTCCGCAAAGCCTTAAACGTAAATAATTATATTCGAAGTTAAGTTATAATGCTTCTTGTTTTAATAATAGAGGAGCCGTAGAAGATTGACCTTCACCAATCTGATAACCAGATGAGACATATTTTTTATTAAATATTATTGATTAACAAACATGCCTATGATGATAATTTTCCTATCGGACCGTGTTCATGGCTATTTTTAATTGATTGCTCTGACCTTTTATGCATGTATTAATAGTCCATGTACCATGTAAGATCATGTACCTTAACGGTAAACGAAGCACCCTGTGAAAATCTGCATGCCACAGAGGTCTTCGCATGAATTTATATGGCATGTGAAGTACGCCAACCCGCGATTAGGCAGCTTGGTGGACATTGGCCTAATCCCTGTAAATCGAACTTTTAATTACTGAAGAGTCCGGTTTCAACAGGAGGCGCTAAATCACCTGATGCAGGTAATAAAAAGTCATCGTAATACTTTTAATACTATTGTAATTAGATCCATTTCTTACTGTGAAAATGTATTTTTTTTAAAAGAAACCCGCTGTCAAATGGACCATACATCGCAGTATGTAATAAAGTAAACTTATACAATCTCCTTACCATTCCACGTTCACGAGAACAAACTCTACGCATTGATATTAAAATTTATGCTGACAGTTATTCCATTGGTCTGATGGCCCTTGTTTATTGCTTCCGTACTATAATTTAATAATGCTATAAATACTCATGTATGAACAGAACAAAAGTCGTTTCTTTTTCTGTTGATAGCGTGAATATTAAGTGACACTGCATCAGACATGATGAGAGTGGCGTAGTTGTACTACGGTTCCATTACAAAGCCGGGGTCTCGGATTCGAATCCTGGGTCGGGCAAAGTGATATTGGATTTTTCTGTTCATAATCGGTGTTATGTGTGTATTGATAGTCAATCACCACGCACTTTAACGGTGAAGGAAAACATCGTGAGGAAACCTGCATACCGTAGTGATTTTATAGAATTTCTAGGGTATGTAAGTCCGCCAACCCGCACTAGGCCAGCGTGGTGGACTATATGGCCTAACCACTCTCAATCGATTCTCTCGATTGTACAGTAGGCCCGTGCCCTGCAGTGGGACGTGTATGGGCTGATATAGATTCATAATCAGCTCGAGTCAGAAATTTGTGCCCAATATGGCGATAGGATGGCCTCCTATCACATCGTGATTTCCGGAAACCCTATAGCTGCTAGTACGATATCATCTATCCCGACAGCTGTCACTGTATGAAATGGTTGCAAACCCTTGACAGTGACCTAGGGACGTGGTTCAATGAGTTTAGCCAGTTTATAACCGGTATCAATAGGGCCAGTGCAATTGTGTCGATCAATGAGACACAAGTACCATGTGAATGGATAGGTTCTCTATTTTGACACCAGTATAAAAAAGTATGACACAGTTTAGACTATAAATTATATTATTTTAGTCAGTAGGTACGTTGTTGGGTGAACAATGGCCTATGCAATATAATCGCTTTGTGGTTCGAGTATGTAACAAATATAAATAAAATAAAACGCACTTACTTTATTTTTAATTATAGTTCACGACTGAGTGCATAAAGCAACAAACCGGGCTCTGTGACGTGCCTTGGGAGAGGCCCATGTCCAGCTGTGGACTGCGACGGGCTGATGATGATGATAATGATGGTTAATTATAGTTCAATAAACCAGATTGTTACATTAACAAAATAATCAAGATCTAACAATTAAGAGTCGAAACTAAATGCTTTATGCAACTGATATTAAGCTAATTTAGATAGTCGCTGTGCAAGTTTTCACAAGTACGAAGCAAAGTAATTGTACCGGGCGTCGGCCGAAAACAACTATGCGGCCTGAATTCGTTACACTGCCGGACACATCATTAGTAATGCTGTCATTAATTATTTCGAAAATATACGTGGCAGGTTTTAAGAATCAAAGGTTTGATTTAAATAAAAAATGATCTAATTTATTATTTCAATATTTTGGTATGTACAAAAGATTATTTTATTTTAATTATTGTATTATTTTTTAAACCTTCAAATTCGAATATAGCTTTAAAACATGTACCATTTTTGTTATTTATTACTATACAACATATATCTAAATAATGATACAAAGATATAAATTGAGTTCAAAATGGATACTCCTATAAATGTCACTTTTTTGTGGAAATAATACGTATTTACTAAATGAGATTGATAATATAACGTATGTTCTTGGTATTTTCATCATTAACCCCAACCGCTTTCCATATCAACAGCTCTGGTTGACTGATGTTACTTCCTGTTATGTAAAACTAGATGGACTGTATCGTATTATATTACTAAAGAAATTGCTACTACGTACAGTAAGTATAAATATTTTCAGCTCGACGGTTGAAGTCACAATTAAATAATTAGCATGTTTATGTACCGATTTCATTTTAACAATTTCAACCATAGTCTGTGTATTCTAAATATGTTTGTTTTGTACCAAATTGAATAGGAAATGTTATGAAACTATTTATAGGCACCTGATTTAATGTCATTTGAATTTCACATCACTACATATAAATTGCAATGTTAAGTTCTAGCCCATTAAAAAAATACACAATTGACCCATACATTATAATATATCCAACGAAAACCAAAACCGCCGAAATAAATAATTCCGTCAATATCATATCCAAAACACAGTGCGTGAGCATGACCAATTAATTTGCCACCAAGTGTACCACGTCATGCCCGTTTGGCATGATGTGGACGTCACTCATCAACACGCAACTATTATGTAGGCTGCATCTAGGCACTACTAATTCATTACTAGTATTATGCATATAGGGACCGGTTTCGTCGGCCGACAGTGTACAATTAATTTACTGCTGAAGATTATTCAACTTGTTGAGCGATAGCCTAGTAGGGAGAAGACTGAAATGATAAATTGGTGGTCGCAGGCACATTGCTGACGTCAAATTTATGTGGATAGTCATTGTGAACTCAGTTTGCTTTAACTTTTAAGCTTATTTAATTAACTAATTTAACTTTATTACACATGATGACGAATCCTGAATATCTGAGTTTTCGACAAGGGTTTCATAAACACGTGTAGTGTCCCCATATAGGCCAGGATGGTGAATCGTCCTATTCCCGACTGACTAAGACGTCAAGTTAATGGGTCTTATAAAATTACAAGCCAAGTCTGTGAAATGGGTAAAAAAATCATGTTGTGTTGGCGCTTTATACAAACGTATTGGATAGATGAGCATCTCGCTCAATATTTTGATAATTCAAAATTTTTCGTTGGTCCGATATTATAAGCTTGCAGTGTAAATTGGTTAGTCTTAATTATGCTTTATTTTTTAATTGCTAATATAAAGGCGCCAAAGGGGTTATACTGCAATACTTAAAGTTGCATAAATGAGATAATAATTACAGCATGAACAAATGTTTGCTCGGTGAATTTCATAAGTATGGTCTGTTAAGAAATTAATGGCAAAATGGCCCAGTTAACTATATCAGGGATTGAGATAGCAAAACTAAGGTTTATGCCAGTAATAGATGCTGTAAGGAAATATATATGTGGAAGATAATAGGAAAAAATGCCAGATACTTGAATAAAAATAAAGATTTGCGTAACTTAGGACTGATCAATATCACATATGAAAATACATATAAATAAATACACCCAACAGTCACATACATAGTCCTGACCCCACACTACGATCGAGTCTTGTGTCGTGGGTATCAGAAGCTACGAGAGACTTTTCGGTCTCACTAACACCCAGACCCGAAACAAATACCTTGTGAATCACACAAATATTTGTTTCGGTGCGGGAATCGAACCCGCAGCCTCTCGTTTCACAGGCGGCGTCTAAATAACTGCGCCAAGGAGGCTGTCAAATAAAGATCTATTATTCTAAACACTTGGCCGTTTTAAGAATACAGTCAACAGAGACTTTTTATAATTTTCCTAAGTACTTTATTAAATTTGTTTCCTAAGAAAAACAGAGGCTGAAGTTGTGTTTTATTAATGAGTACAACGCTACATACTCTTATACCCAGCCATAACGTTGATCCTAAGGGAACAGCAATTCTATAAAATTCGAAATGTATGTGGAAATCTTTAGTCATATTTACTAATGTTTTAATATATTTTCATAACCTACTAAGAAGGTTATGATTCGCAATTTTCTGGTCCAATCATATTCACATCTGCCTGTTTTAATGCATTCATAAGTATCGGTATAAATTGATTTTTAAGAGTGTCGAGGAATCATAATCATGATCTTACAACAGACCGCCTGATATTAAAAGATAAAAACCTCATTATTCACCATAATTGCCTCTTATTTGACCTCCTTAAATAGACTGAGATAATGTTTAGAACAGTGCCCCTAGCCGCAACATTTTGAAGTATCGTATAGTAATACTCGTATAGTATCGTAAACGTTTCCCGCTGTGAAATTTTAGTTCCAAATACGCTCACAATGGCGCTGTTTAAATTCCCATACAAAATTTTACTATTACTATTCTATTACGATACTGCAAAATGTTCCGGCTAGGGGCACTGCAGCGAACTTCACAAGGAAGTCGGTTTAATTTATTGTGGCCATTCCTTCCTTACTTTAAATGTTTCGAACTAGGTTTACTTGTCTATAGCAAACGGCCGAAGAATACTAAATTACTTAATCTTATGTTTTGTGAAAGTGGCTTATCGATGCTATAATAGCAGCCAATGGTATTGTCGTATGGGTACCTTTAGTTGTTAGTGTAGGTTCTATTCCTATTTTGAAACTTTATTTTCGAGACTATATATGTTATTTGGAGGCGTAGAATACGTTAAATTGAAAAGTGGAACAAAATCTGTAATAAAACAAAAGGTCGATGTATGAAAGGAATTGGAAAATTACTAGATCAATTTGTATTGTGTAATAAAAATCTAAATCTTATTAAATAATAGTCCAAATTACGAGGAATAATTTGCTTATTAATCAACAATGTATCTAATGTAGTAGAATACGGAAAAAATGTCTGCAAATAACGAATCAGCAAACGATCGAAAAATATTTGTAATATAATTACTAAACATGGTCACATAAATTTAGTAACTTCATATATTTTGCATAGATTTACTAAATTATGAAATGGATCTGTTTCAGATTATTTTAGTAATACAAATTACAAAACATTTCCGATTTGGTAAGTCACGTAAAAGCAGTATAAATAATTGGGTATTAATATAATATTAATTTTAAAGTGTATATGATTAATATTCGCATTTTATCACAAAACATTAACTTTTAATAGGCGTAGTATGAACTTGAAAATTCATATACGATCCATTATATTTCGCGTAAAGAATTTTAATTTACCATTGTTTTGATTTTGAAAAAGTAGGTCTTAGTTGAACGAAGAATTTCGCGCTCTGAATAGTAATATCATTTTAATAACAAACAGCTCTTGTATATCTAGGCCTATCCACTTAACATTCCCCGCATCTTCCGACTAGCACAAACTAGACCGAACTTACGTAAAACATCATGATTACATTATAAGTTTTATGAAGGTATCATAAGACACAAGTACAATTAGCTCCAATAGTATCGGCCGGCGCAATTCCTGTGCCATCTTCGAATGATGGAAAAAATAATCAACGCACACATGTAAAGCCAAATCACAACAGGCGAAAGCGTTTGCAACATTTATATATGAAACTACTTACACGAGGTATAAAATCAGAGAGCGGCTGGCTTACAACACACTCCGGCATTACATTCGCTGAACAACAAGCTAAGCGAAAATGAAGCTATTGGTTAGTAGAAAAATAAAAAAAAAAATATAACGTGAATAAAAAAGTGCATGAAAAGTGTTATGTGGATGCTTTTTTGTGATAAGTGACATAAACAGCGTTGGAAAATAACTTACAATGATAAAGCTAAACTCAAAAGTTTCTAGATCGACGTTGCGTAATCGAAAATTTCCTGATTTGCATAACAATATGGCCGGCAGTGTACAAATTGTTCGAAACCCACATCGGACACTTCCTTGTTGTCGTGATACTGCGTTTTTGACTTTGTTTAATAATATTTATAATATTGACGAGAATTAATTATTCAACTTTCTCAATATTTGTTATTGTTTGGCACAATGTTTTTTTTGGGATATATTATTTCCTTTATTTCCTTATTGACTTTAATTTTTAATATTAATTTTCTGCTTCCAGAGGACATCCTTATTCCTGGCCGTGGCTATAAGCCTGGCTGCGGCAGAGGAAAAGGCTGAAGACACCAAGGCTGTAGAAGGCTCAAAGAAACAAGATAAGAGAGGTCTGTCGGAGTACTACGGCGATTTTGATCACGGCGGCTTTGGAGGACAAGGCGACGGCGGCCATGAAGATCATCACGGCCATGAACACGTGAAAACCATCACTGTCATCAAGAAAGTACCAGTGCCTTACCCAGTGGAGAAACACATCCCAGTACCAGTGGAGAAAGAGATACGAGTACCGATCAAGGTTCCGGTACCACATCCGTATCCTGTAGTCAAGACTGTGCACTTCCAGGTCAAAGAAACGATCAAGGTCCCCGAGTACATCAAGAAACCCTACCCGGTTACTAAACACGTACCTGTTCCCATAAAAGTGCACGTGGACAACCCCGTCCCTGTGAAAGTTTACGAACGTGTACCCTACCCAGTTGAGAAACACATACCCGTGCCAGTTGAGGTTCCCGTACCCCACCCGTACCCGGTAGAGAAGCACGTGCCGCTGCCCTATAAGGTGCCGGTCAAGGTGCACGTACCCTACCCAGTTGAGAAGACCATTCACTACCCGGTCCAGGTGCCAGTGGACCATCCAGTTCCAGTGCACGTCGATAAACCAGTTCCCGTGCATGTCGAGAAGCCAGTTCCTTACAAAGTGGAGAAGCCCGTGCCTTACCCGGTTAAAGTACATGTCGACAACCCAGTGCCAGTGCACGTCGAGAAACCAGTACCCTACCCCGTCAAGGTACCAGTGCCAGCGCCTTACCCAGTTGAGAAGGTGATTCCCTACCCAGTTGAGAAGAAAGTTCCCATCCCAGTGAACATATTGGTTGACAAGCCTTACCCCGTTCACATTGAGAAGCACGTGCCATACCATGTTGAAAAGCACGTTCCGTATACCGTTAAGGTTTCAGTGCCAATCATCCACCACGAGGGTCATCATCATGAGGGCTATCAACATCATGAGGGTTATCAACATCATGAGGTGCAAGAAAGCCATGGTCAAGAGGAAGGAGGCCAGGGAGGGTTCGAGGGCTACGAGGAACACCACCACTAAAAGAACTGATCTCTTCCTACTCCATTAGCTTTAAATGTTAACTTGTGATTAGTATTGTTTTGTTATGGGAACTCGACTGCCAATGTGTGAGTGTGAATATGTAAATAATAAGTATTAAAATATTATCGTAATAATTTACTTTGACGTTTTATTATACTTTCACAAACTGAAGTAATATTGGGGAAATCATTGCATTTACTCCATGAATTGTTCTTACGAACTTTAGTGTTTCTACATAATATACACGCGACCGATATTTTGCAATCATTTTCAATGTAATGTATCGAGACTTAGTTTGAAATTTGTTTTTGTATTTATTATTGACTGGATAATTAAAAAAATATTTGATCAAAATAAAACCCATAGAATATTTAAAACAAACAGTAAGCTAAAGGGCATTAGAATTTTCATTCACTGACTGCTCCATGCCCTTAAACCTTAGGCCCTTCACTGCTAGGGACTAAATTACTACTGTGCTTAACCTGTATAGAACTCTATGGCCTATTACATAAACACTATGTTCATCCAACCCGGTATTACGAAGCTATTACGTCGCACCATTAAAGATTCACCTGTGCGTATCAACTGTTTGAAAACGTAAAACCTTTCTATTAGTAAAGATCTTGTTAGTGCAAGTAGTAATGATTCAACATAAAGAATGCTTTTTCGAAACGATGACTTGCAAAATTGACCATCAATCTGCTTAATCATTACATATTGATTTTAAACTCATTTTTTTTAAATAATGTATACATCTACAGCTATTGGAAGTTCATTGCAAATATCAGCTTTTTTATGAATTTTGACAATGGCCTGTTTTTTTTTTTTGTGGAACATACGTTGAAATTCTGATGAAACAATATGTTTTAAATAATTTAACCATGTTGTTTATATCTGGTTATAAAATACAAGAAAAGAAAATTGTTGATATTAAAAGCAATCAATTAAAGATGAAATACACTTGCCAAAATCCTCGTAAACGAAGGCTTTCGCTCATGCATAAACAAAAGCATTTACAATAATGAGGTCGAAGCATATGTTATTGAGCGATCACGATTGCAAATATGAATTGTTAATTAAAACTTTGGTCAAGTGCAAGTTCGACTAGTGCAAGATGGGTTCCGTATTGTAACATCATGAAGCATAAACGAGTGCAGTTGGCACATTTTTAGTGCTGTTTTGTTTTATTTTAGATTCGACGGCTCATTTTTTATCATACTCATATGTATAACCTTCCGCACGATACAAGAATAAAATATTACATAGTAAATGCAATTGTAAATGAATGTCTTATAAACGGAAAAAAAACTACTAAATTATTTACTTTTTTTTCTACAATTACATGGTGGTATTAGAAGATTCCTGTGAAGAAGTTATTGTTTAATGAGATTCAGTTATCCAACTTGTGTGAAGGGCCCTAAAAATGAATATATTTGAATACTCACAGATAATTGGAAGCAAGTTGTTATATAGTTTTGATATTTTAACTGCGGTATAAATTGGGGTATAAATTGGTATGCAATCAACTGTAGCGTTTCCTTTATTTTGCCAGTAAAAGTATGTGAAATGGTTGGTAGAAAGAAATTCTACTTTCTTTTTTATACTAATACATCTTAGTAATTGTTTTATTTTGATCAAATTGTGTCCCTTACAGAAAACAATTGTAAATTCAGATATAACAAGTAAATTATAAGACATTAATATAAAGTTTTAAAAGTTATATATTCTTTTTTTTCGCTCTCCAAGCAAATACAATTTTCTGCGTCCTAATTTTTTTTTTAAACGAATCAATCCTCCCATGGAAGGCAAATCAATCAAATCAATCCTGAACGCCTATGTTCAGCTGTGGCTGTGGCCTGTGGCTGAATAAATAGATAATTCTCACATGAAATCGATCTCATTATATGTAAGCTAATTATAACGTCATTTTCGAAACAATAACTATTGTTCATTCGACTAGATTTCATATAACCAGCCTAGTTACGTTCAAAGCGTAGGTTTGTTAATTAGATTAAAATCACTAAATAAGCAAAATCGACCCCCATTTTGAAAAAGCGACAATAAAATATTCAGCGAGCAAAGATTTCCAAAGATCGATATCCAAAATAGGAAATAAATTAATATGCAACGTCGCCTAGATCATCTAAAATTGTTGCAATAAACATGCTTTTGAAATTTATTTTCGAAATTCGGTAACCATGCAATTCTGTATTCAACGTGATTAGTATCATCATCTCAAACTCTATGTTCAATATCTACTACGTATATCTATCGGCTAAGTAATTTGTACACGTCATACTATTTGATAAGTATTAAAGACAATTCTTTTTTATTTATACTTTTTGTCAATAACCACTTTATTAAGCTCGATAAGATGAAAAAATTAAGTGAACTTTTAACACCTACATATAATATAAATAATCGCTATTTTACAGCCTTTGGCGCAGTTGGTTAGATGCCGGCTGTGAAACGAGAGGACGCGGGTTCGATCCCCATACTGAGATAAATGTTTGTGTGATAAAAAGTGTTTGTTTCGGGTCTGGGTGTTTGTGAGACCGAAAAGTCTCTCGTAGTTTCTGATACGCACAACTCAAGACTCGATCGTATAGTGGGATCAGGGCTATTTATGTGGCGAAATTTATTACTAATTTTCATGAAATACTTCTTGGATATAAATAAATTCTTTATGAATTGTGCATAGTTGTAATAATTAATTACAATCAGTAACACGAGTCAACACAGTAGAGAGATGAAGATAAATGTACAATTACGTGTCATACAAGGAAGCTAGTAAGAACATTGCGAAATTTAGGCGATATTTGCGAAGAAGGCTACACACGATCTGCGCTCAGTGAGATCATTAAAAACGCATGTAACAGATGATTAATATCGACATTAGTATTTGTGTTTAACAGATGTTTACAGTCATCATGATTATAAACAATTTTACCACTTCCAAAAGGTTGCTTAAAAATGATTTGGAAGGTAGATATGTTTAGCAGTGAACTTTTTGTAATATGATTTCAAGTGTATTAAGTTTTTGGTTGTTTCTTTCTTTCTTTCTTTATTTATATAAGACATAAAACAGAATACAATCAGACACAAATACAAGCATTTTATCATAATTGTTAAAAACTAGACTGCATTCCCAAGCTTATGTCCTAATCTAATAATTATAACTTATGCTTAAATAGTTCAGAGACGACTCGCTTACTCTTAGTAAATATTAAGTACAAAATTAAATAAAATTATATAAAAGAAAAATTGAGTAAAAATAAATATTAAACTTGAAATAAATATTAAACTTGAAACTTTATCGTACACAATCTGGATATATCTCGCTTGAATCTACTAGATCTATTATCCATAATATCGAGGATTTTATGTTTTTCCGACAAATCGTTGTACAACCTACACATTCTAATAATGGGATTAAAATACGACGTGTTATTCTTAAATATTTGAAGTGCGAACATTTTAGGCTGACGTATTCTGTACATTGTATTGAAATTAATTAGGGAAAGCAGTTCAGGAGAGTC
This sequence comes from Deilephila elpenor, assembly GCA_949752805.1. NCBI lineage: Eukaryota > Metazoa > Arthropoda > Insecta > Lepidoptera > Sphingidae > Deilephila > Deilephila elpenor. Next base: position 1,683,218 of record OX457102.1, read on the forward strand.
AATCCAGCCGTGAATAATTTTGAAAAGAAAATATAGATCCGAAATTTTACGTCTAGTATCTAGTCTTTGTACATTAAATTTAGATAACCTATCACTATACGACGAAATGTTCCTACCAAGCCCAATACGATAACACATCACCTTTAAGCATTTGTTTTGAACACTTTCGATCCGATTTGCATGAATTGTGTAAAAGGGAGCCCAAATTATTGCTCCGTATTCAAGCACCGTTCTGACTAAACTGTAGTACAGTAACAATAAGCTATTTGGTTTTTTAAATGGTTTGGTGGTTCGAAAAATAAATCCGAGTAATTTATTTGCTTTATTAAAAATATAATTATAATGTTCGCGGAAGTTCAATTTTTCATCAAATAACACACCTAAGTCTTTAACGCAGTGTTTTCGTTCGAGGGTTTGGTGATTAATACTATATGAGAAGTTTATTTTGTTGCGTTTGGTCGTGAAGGATATTATGCAGCACTTATTTATATTTAGCGACATATAATTGGCCGAACACCATTCATAAATCTTAGTCAAATCTTGCTGGAGAAGTGCTGCATCATTACTACTGGTAATTGTGTTAAATATTTTGAGGTCATCTGCATATAGCAGACACGGACATGCTAACTCGTTAATAAGGTCGTTAATGAATAAAACAAAGAATAAAGGGCCCAAGTGTGAGCCCTGAGGAACACCGGATGTTATTATTACCTCTGATGATAGAAAACCCTTTACTGCTACCAATTGGCTTCTCCGTGATAGGTAGGACCTAACCCAGCGTAGTAAATTCCCACTTATTCCAGACGCACTGAGTTTATTACAAAGAAGTGAGTGGTTAACCTTATCAAAGGCCTTACTAAAGTCAGTGTATATGGAATCAACTTGAAGTCGAGAGGCAAAGGCTGAGCAAAGGTAGTTTTTATATATTAATAGGTTAGTTATGGTAGATTTACGACGCACAAAACCATGTTGTTTCGAAGAAATTAGGGGGGATAAATGGTTGTACATGTACTCATATACGAGTGACTCAAAAAGTTTGGGAATAGTCGACAATATACTTATTGGGCGATAGTTCTCGCAATGTGATCTATCGCCTGACTTATAAACGGGAACAATGAAAGCCTTTTTCCAAATATTTGGAAATATTCCTAAGTTCAGTGATTTGTTAAATAATATATACAGAGGTGTACATAGTTCTGCGGCACAATTAATAAGAAAATATGGGGAAAGTCCATCCGGGCCAGCACCCTTACTGCCATCCAGTTGTTTTAATTTAGTTAAAATATCCTCTTTGATCAAATAAACCTTAGAAAGCGTATAACTATGATTAAGATTTTCTGAACTGTGGCCATGTGCACTATAATTTTCAAACACAGAGCCGAAAAATGTAGAAAATAATTGACATATTTCCTTCGGATCGGATGTTACAGTATCTCCCAATTTCATGGACTGCGGAATCGTATTATTACTACGTTTGGTATTCACAAAACTCCAGAATAGTTAAAATAACAGAAAAGTGTATATTTTCATTTGTATCTCTACGTCTCACTGCAGGGAACGGGCCCCCTCTACAATCGAAAGTACAATTGAGAAGGGTTAGGCCATATAGTCCACCACGCTGGCCTAGTGCGGGTTGGCGGACTTTACATACCATAGAAATTATTTAAAATCGCCACGGTGTGCAAGTTTCCTTACGATGCATGTTTTGTTTCACCGTTATGGTGCGTCGTGATTGAGTATCAATATACACCTCACTCTTAAAAATATTACGGTTTAAAATATAAATTGATCTTAATTTTGCTTAGCACAAGCATTAGGATTGGAATTCAATCATATCATTATTCTAGTCTTGGCAGGCATATGAGGTTAGGATACTTGACATCAAAGTCGTCAAGAATCATATTGTAAATTTAAAGTTATCTCGAGATCTGTGTCGACTGCTATGTCCGATGTTCGTTATTAATAACATAAGACTATCTTTTCCAATCAGCGGCCGGCCCACATACGCACTCATGTTCAATTTCCTCTAACGCCGTCATCATTATCAACCATCTCTTGTGAAATAATTATATAATGCCAGAGTTTGTGCTATGTAATGATTTTAGGCATATTTTATCTGTATGCCGATTATCATCTGTCAAAAATCTTGCACAGTGTAGACGTATATTGAAGCGGTCTGTCAACTTTAAAAAAACAGTGAGTTAAAACCTGAATTTTACGGTTAAATGGTGATCATCGGACCAACCAATATACAACCTTTAATGTGAGTAGAAAGTTCATAGCTTAACTACAGAAATCTCGACGAAATCGAGTGATAACTGCTCAGTGATCTCGATACTAGACTCGGTACCCTCAAAACTTTTTATAAGAGCTGTCAAGAAGCGTTCCGCGAAGAAGCGACGTTTTGTTCGTGTTCACCGACTGCGTGATTCACCGGGGCATTTATTACTGTGCGCTGTGCAAAATTTTGGTCACATTACTAGCGTACAAATCTATAAGGGCATTTATTTGTGTGCGGATTGAGCAACACGATTCATAATCGATTATCGGAAAAGTGCTTAATCGCATACATACATTATAAACAATAATGGCTACATCCAATCCAGAGTGGGGTTGTTGTGCCCTTGATGATACCACTGAGGCCTACATGAAATGCAACATTTGCAATAAAGCTTTCCACTATGAGTGTATGGGCTTGAACCCATCGTGCGATCTTACTCCATGGGTATGCAACATGTGCTCTAGTAAAACCTTAAAGAATGATAACACACCCATCCGTGGCCATACTAATGTTAATACGAGCCGACGTCAGAAACGACCTGGACTTCAATCATCGACTGAAGATTCTACAAAAACGACGCCAGCTTTAACTGAAACCGGCGTGAGACAAATAATAAGTGAAATTATCCAGGATAATACTGACTCTCTTCTATCTAAATTTTCATCAACAATGAGTGCATTACTTAACAATGAATTAAAAACTATTAAAGATGAAATCAAAGAAATGCGAGAATCCGTCAATTTTATTAGTAATCAATATGACGAAATTATTCGTGAAAATAAAGAAGCTAAGGAAAAAATTAAGGTACTGGAGGATAAAAATCACTCAATGATAGACACAATCAACCACTTGTCATCACGATTGAATGCCCTGGAACAACATTCACGACTAAGCAACGTAGAAATACAATGTGTACCTCAAAAGAAAAATGAAAATTTGCTCGACATTATCACAAATATTGGTAAGGTCATAAATTGCAATATTAAAGCTGAGAATATTTTTAATTGCACTCGTGTAGCTAAATCTAATGCAAGCAGCCCGCGACCTAAGTCTATCATAGTGCAATTTGTAACGCCAAAGATACGGGACTCGTTTCTCGCAGCCACCATCAACTTTAACAGGTCTAAGCATACCGATGACAAACTCAATACCACGCATATAGGACTTGGCGACAAGAAGTACCCTATCTACGTAATGGAGCACCTTACCCCTACCAACAGGTCCTTACATGCTGCGGCCAGACTAGCGGCTAAGGAGAAAGGATACAAATACGTCTGGATAAGAAATGGACGCATCTACATGAGGAAATCCGATGATTCAGAGTACAAACTCATTAAAGACGTAGACTCAATTAGTCAATTAACATAAATTTCTCAATACAGCTTGAAATAGTGTCTAAACTTTTTAAAATACGATCTTAAAATTTATTACCAGAACACTCGTGGCTTGCGAACAAAAACAAATACCTTTTATAACAATATATGTGTCTCTTCTTACGATATCATTGTAATAACCGAAACTTGGCTTAATGATGACATTCTGACTAGTGAATTGTTCGACCTTAGATATAATGTTTTTAGGAGAGACAGAGAAACCTCCAATTTTCATAATACTAAAAGGGGAGGTGGAATCCTTATCGCCGTTTCCAAAAAGTTTTCTGCCAACAGAATTGTGTCATGGGAGAGCGAGTGTGAGGATTTATGGCTAACCGTTGACATCAAGTTCGGGCAAAAATTAGCTATTTGTGCGGTATATCTGCCACCACCTGTACGTCATGATCAATTAGACCATTTCATGGATCACTTTAACGCAGCATCACAAAAGCACGATCACAAAACTGTCCTGATAGGCGACTTTAATCTGAGCAATATAGATTGGAACTTAGTCTACGGTGCCATAAGTCATCACGCTCACTCAAGTTTATGCCAGAATTTTATAGATTTTACATTTATTAACAATTTGAAACAAACTAATTCAATTTGTAACGCCAAAAATAAAGTTCTAGATCTAGTTCTCACGGACATTCCAGACTGTATCACTAGTGAAGCTACTGATGTTTTAAGTAACTTAGATCCCTACCATCCTCCATTAGAAATTAAATTGCAGTGCCAACCTCGTCATAACTTATCACCCAACAAAATTCTAAGACCAAATTTCTTTAAAGCCAATTACAACGTTATTAACTCTGAGCTAAAAAATATATCTTGGTCCAGATTATTCTCTGAACTAAACGATGTCAATGATATGCTTAAAACTCTTTATTCAATTATAAATCAGCTTATTATTAAACATGTACCTCTAAAGCGACCGCATTATAATTCCGACCCTCCTTGGTTCAACAAAACCTTGAAAAAAATTCTACATGAAAAAAACAAGCTCTTCAAAAGATTTGGTAAATACAAAAACCCAATGGACAAAATTGAGTTAAGACTTAGCACCAAGAGATCAAAACAACTAGCATCCAAATTATACAATTCTTATATTGAGAATATTGAAAGCAATATCACAATAAACCCAAAGTCATTCTGGACATTCACAAAATTTAAACTTAACTCGAAGACTGGCACGCTTCCATCTTGCATGTCTAACAAAAATGTTACCGCTAACAGTGGGCCAGATATATGTAATCTGTTCGCTTCCTATTTCTCGTCAACATACAATACCGATACCCAACCTCATGAAAATGTCTGTAAATCTTCTTATTTTGATGCACTACAGGCCGGTTCCGATTGCTTCTCCACTATTTGTATTAATATCCATTCTATAAAAAAATATCTCAAATCATTAGACTTAACTAAAGGCCCGGGTTATGATAACATTCCACCAATCTTTCTCAAGCAATGTGCCGACCAACTAGCAACCCCTCTTTGCCTTATATTCAATGAGTCATTAAACCAAGGGATATTTCCTTCTGATTGGAAAATAGCGAAAGTAGTCCCTATCCACAAAAGTGACACATTATGTGATGTAAAGAACTATAGGCCAATCTCAATTCTTTCAACACTCGCCAAAGTTTTTGAAGCATTAGTCTGTCCTTCGATTCAAGGCTATTTAAAAAAATACATATCAGTCCATCAACATGGTTTCTTATCGGCACGGTCAACCTGCAGTAACTTAGTTGGTTTTATCGAAACATTATTTGAGGCAATAGACAATAATAAACAAGTCGATGTAATGTACTCAGACTTTAGTAAAGCCTTCGATAGAGTATCCCATAGTATTTTGATACGGAAACTATCCGCATACGGGTTTACGGGTCCTTTGCTAAAATGGTTGAACTCTTACTTAGAAGATCGACGTTTTTATGTTGTAACAGACGGCTACAAATCTTCCCTTTTTAAAATAACCTCAGGTGTACCTCAAGGCTCCCATCTGGGGCCAATACTTTTTAACATATTTATAAATGACCTCCCTACAGTGTTCAACTATTCGTTACCATTTATGTTTGCTGATGATTTAAAAATTGTCCGAGTGGTTGAAAATGCCAATGATGCGGCCTCGCTTCAAAGCGACATTGATTGTCTTAGCAGATGGTGCGTCAGCAATAACATGGATCTCAATGTTAAGAAATGTTTAGCAATAACTTTCACACGGAAACATTGTCCGATAAATTTCAAATATTCTATTTCGGGCATAGATTTAATAAAAACTGATGTGGTTCGTGATTTGGGTGTAATCCTGGACCAAAAACTGACCTTTAAACCACATATAGATCATGTTGTCAAAAGAGCTTCCAAAATATTAGGTTTCGTTGTTAGAAACTCCAAAATGTTTAAAAAACAGAAAACCAAAATTATGTTATACAACTGTCTAGTTCGTAGCCATCTGGAGTACTGCAGTGTAGCCTGGCGTCCCCATTTTGCTACTCATACCTTACGACTTGAGAGAATCCAAAAACGATTCGTCAACTATCTCGCGTATTCTTCTGGAATTGCTAAGAAGAATAAAAAATACATTGATCGCCTTTATTACTTTAAAATGCAGTCACTCAATAAGCGATACATCAAATCTGACTTAGTATTTCTTTATAAAATATTTAATAACCATATTGATAATCCTTTCTTGTTAAATAAATTTAATCTGGCAATTCCGAGTCGATATCCGAGGTATCCTGTTAGTTTTCTTCGAGGTCCTTTTCGTAGAACCACCTCAGGTTCTAATTCTCCAGTTCCCAGACTCTGCTCTCTTTACAGTTCGTACAAACATCAGCTTGATATTTTTGGCGAGTCCCTTAATAATTTTAAAAATCTTGTTCATAAAACTGTATAATTTTTAGGTTTACTATAAACATCCCTGTTTTTATTTAAATAACTAACACCTAGCTTACTAGATTTTTGACTAACCTTAACGTAAATTATTCATATTCATGTAGTGTTTACTGTTAAAAATTGTACACTTAGCTTAATATTTATTTTAGAGGTAATCGTGTATAATTACTATAATCAGTGTAACAATTGTGGTGAACCAATAAAGAGAAAAAAAAAAAAAAAAAAAAAAAAAAATTAATGTGGCGTGTAATAAGGGACGCTTATCTGGGTAATGATGCAGGTTTTTCCAACTCCCCCATTTAATTATAGTAAATTCTGTGATTGGGTTTGGTAGCATATTGTCGAGAGCAAAGGTCACATAGGTCACAAAGGTCAACAAAACTCCTAAAAAACAATGTTATCAGACCGTAAAGATAAACTAAAAGAGGATAATTTGGGAATTTTATAATACATAAAACCACGCTTTTTCCTAGAACGGGTAGGAAGAGGTGCTACCAGGAGACCCAAATTTCGCCTAGTATGTTTCCGTCCCACGATGTGATAGGGGGCGAGTCTGTCGCCACTACGGGCACATATTCATGACTCCGGTCTGATAGTGATAAGAAAAATTAAAGGAAAATATTAGGAATGCAAAAATATGTTTCTTGACTCGTATTTTCTTAACGCAGCATCAGAACATTAGCTCGATAATATTTTTTGCATGTGATCGGTAATAAAGATCATTTTAAATTCCCACTTTTTTCGATCATCTGTTACACACATCTTTAAAGGGAAGCAATCAGTTCACTTTTACTTCTTTAATCAGATTAATTTGATTACAATCGCTTCCCGTATCATTAACTTCAAACGAACATAAAACCCAAGACGTCTGAATTCTTCATTATACAAGACGTTTACACCGTAAGGAACCCATACCAGTGTCATAAAAATATCTCGCCCTCTAGGGTAAAGTTGGCATAACCTAGTCGGAATAATGCTGCTAATGTGACGTGAATCTGATATTGCCGGTATGTAAGACTTCCTGCGTTCGTTGCGTAAGATGCTGGCAATACAATAACAAGGTTTTTAATGGGTAAAACGAGTATACAACTCTTGAAGGCACGTGCAAAGCTGATTGGAGAATGATGACAAATTATTTGGTGTAGGTAAAGACAATTATATAAAACTTCTTGGTTGCTCCTTCACGCTTCGCTTAATAAGAAGATAAATCAATCATCAATCTATTGCTTATTAATCATATTCTCCTTGCAAATGTGGTGTTGGCATTACTTGGCTTTCATTTTATAGTACGCTTGTCATTCATAGAAGAATAAGTACCGGTGCTGTACTGCATCAGCCCATATACGTCCCACTGCAGGGCACGGGCCTCCCCTACAATCGCGAGTACGATTGAGATGGCTTAGGCCACGAAGCTTACTAAGTACCTAGTTATAAAAAATGACCTAAAAGTGGTCGGTCACAACATACTTTGCATACATACATGTCCTAAGGAACAAAAGAAAAAACCAAACTAATTCGTACATATTATAATAAAATAAACTCATGCCTATGTCCCATTGGGGTAGGCAGAGACTATTGAGCGCTAAGTGCTACGGTCCATGCATACCTCTTTCGCTTCATCTACTGTCATTAATCTTTGCATACACGCTCGTCGGCAAACTAATTCGCTGAAATATAAAGTAGTAAAAGACACTTACCTTATGTACGGGATGTTGGCAGGCACGTGGTACTTGGAGCCAGGATCGAAGTCCAACTCCGAACGCAGAACTGGAGGTTTCACCCCTTGATACTGCTCTCTGTTGACAAAAGTAAATACATTAACTATGGTAAGTTCATGATTTTTTCCAGATATATTCATTATTCTTCTCAGACAGTTCGATTAATAGGCTTATTTCAGTATAGGCTTTCTCGAATCTCTTTTCAGCTAAGAAACAGTTTTTTCATCATCTATTTACCCACAAATAGTCAACTACTGAGCATTAGTCTCTCCTAAAAACAATTACAGGGACCTATTGGAAGTGACGTTCATCCAATGACTTTCTGCAATAGTCTTTCTTTTATATATCTAGATATTGTTTTATTTATTGGGTAAAAAATAAAAATACGTAAATCATTGCATGAACAGCATCAATCAACCACTAATTTTTATACTTTATCACCAATACATTCCTAATCAGGATATATGGAACATAGCCAAATACTCAGAATAAGCAAGCTTTTCACAGAATACTAATTAGTAATTACACAATTTCGAGCTCTAAAACGAACGCATTGTAACTATACGAAACATTAGATAATTCCTGCCAGTTGGCTAATTCACATGGTGTTACTTCACAACGTTGGAACGCAGTTCTCTAATTCACTTCTAATGTAAGTACATCAGGCTGTTGTTGCTTAAAATAGCTGGTAGTGACAAACATGTTCATATTGAGTTCGAATTTAAAACATAGCCCGAATTCGAACTTGATTTCTCGGAAAATGTTTTTGAGCGAATCCGAAGGGTGTATGAAATAAGTATATATTTTTTATAACGAGCTATTTATAAAACAAGCATCATTCATTTTGTCAGAAAGTTTTAAGTCTCAAGGTAAATAGACCATTTTTTGGGCCACATGTATTTTTTTTTTAACTGGCTCGGCATAGTGTCTGCATTGCACCTGATGGTAAGTGCTAGTGCCGTCCAGATAGAGTATCGAATGGTATCAGACGGTAGTCTCATACCATTCGATACAATCAGAAATTCGAAAACATAAATTGTCATCAGCTTTCCGGACTTCTGTAGTCCTGTAGTATAATTTAGTTCTACTATATTAAAATACTATGGAATAAGTTTTTCATACAAACAAAATAATTCATCTAATTAACCTATACTTTTTAATACAACCTTTATTTATTTTGTCCTTTCTTTATATTTTTAACCAATCATTATAATTCTCGCATCAACCTGTTCGCAATTAAGTAATTTAAAATAAATTAACTAATTAATATGAAATAAACATGTAAATTCCGCAACCCGCCATCTCTTTGTTAATGTAACACTAAGACTTTTGCTTTCATCCAAGAATTGTACCGCAGTCAAGGTCGAGTTACGGTAGCACCATCACTTTCCAACGGTAACCAGTTCAGAATTCACTCTTCACTTACATGTTATGAAATTATTGCACTCAAGAACTTGAGACCCGATATGATTCTGAAATGTATTGATGTAATAAAGTAATATTTTATTTTGGGCGATTGTGAAAATTAAAACAAAATTGAAACCAAAAAGTTTTACATCATTTAGATTCAGTAATAATTGGTTCTGTACCATCAGGTTTAAAAGTATTTTTACCAGTGAAGAAAGTGGAAGTCGTTCTAGTGTTGTTCTTTTAAATATCAGGTAACAAAACTCAATTTAGTGGTTATAACAGAAGTCCCAACTTAGGTTAATTTAGAGCAGCTCAAAAATCGTTCACAAGCTTTAATAATAAAATAAGAAATTTCGGTACCATGACCTGAGTGAAAAGAGATCAGAATGCTCAAAAAACGTGCACGAAAGACCTTCAATTGGTGTTACTGAGTCGTTAACTAAATTAGTAATACTGAATCCAATGCCGTGGTTGAACTTTCTAAGTTTTGGCCCAAAAGATACACGCTACCAGTTTGTGTAAAGGTTAAGTCTTAGGTTGATGAACAGCTTGGCAACCAACGATTAATGTTCAATTATTGTAATGACGTATTATGTGATAGCTTTTACAAGAGTCAGTAGACTTTTAGGGTCAAGAGTTTAATTGTTTTATTTTACTTTATAAGTAGAATTTCATTATTGAACGAACTTTTCACATTTAGGAATACTTTAGTAACAATAGCTTCAGACTATGATTATTCAAATAAACAGACAGATGTAATTCATAAAACTTTGATTAAGTTGTGAAATAATCCGAAACAAACTCTAACGCAAGTTGATCCAAAATTAGCAACACATAACACCAATAATTCACTTTTAATTGAAATTGAATCAATCAGACTAATAACATGAATTATTTCAACTACGTTTTACCGTTCATTATTGGCTGTTCATTATATAACATATTAATATCACGTGGTTATAAAGATAATGAAGTTGTTGATAATTTTGTGTGAGGTAAGCGAGTCCAGATGGTTACGACCCGACGCGTAATTTCTTCGTCTATTAGACCGTGTGAGTTATGTCATACCGCTCATAACTTTACTCAGGACATCAGCTAATAAATAATCGCGGTGTGAATAAGAAGCCCATTATGTGAATTCACTTCTTGTGTGAAGCACTTTGCCTTATTCAAGTTTAGTAATTATGAAAAAGGATTTTTGTTTGATTTAGATTCGATTATTAATATATTATGTGTATTATGTATTATTAGTATAGAGACAAATGTAGTCTAGTCAAGAAAAAAAGACATCAAACTTTTGTTCCCTTTTTACTTTCCTACATAATTGAAAGGAGATAAAAATTATATGTGATCACGTTTGAAAATATCTGTTTTCTTTCAACTGTATTCTCCATGATCATTTTTCCTAGTATTCTCCTATATAATCTTATAAACTAACTTACATTAGTGACCGTTGTGATTAAAAAAATCTGATTCTTTCCTAATATAGATAGATAGTAAATTACCAACATACCTGAGTCTCCACCAATGGCAGTTATACTGTTCCTTCCTAACATCGCCAGTGAACACGTCCCATCTCCACTTATCCATAACCAGGGCGAAGGGTAGGAAGGCGAGCTTATCCATCGCCTGTGTGAACAGGTAGTTGATGTCATGGGCTGTGTCATCAACGGAGCGTTGCACCAAGCCCAGGGTTTGAAGGTGGCGCGGTGAGGCCACTGACAGAGCGATGGTCTCGCCTATAGCTTCGTGGAAACCTGTTGAAGAAGGCTTTTGTGAAAATGTGCATTAAGTAAATTTAGCATCGTATTTGACAAAGGTTTTCGTTATTTTTATAAATCTGTTTCAAGGCCTTGTTGCTATACAAAAAGATGCTTCTTTGCATGATTTCCATGACTGAAAATAGGGCATCTCCAAGCTACCATTTGGTAATTGTTAAGATACCATTTGGAAACCATTAAAGCTATGGAACGGTTTGCCATCACACGTGTTCCCTCCTTCCTATAATCCTGGGTCCTTCCGCCGTAGCATGAAGAGGAATCTCAGCGGGCATGCATGATTGTGTCAAATGGTAGGAGACTACCATCTGATGCCATTCGATACTGTCTGGATGGCATTAGCACTTATTTAAAAAATATATTTTCTAAGAAATACTGGTCCTAGCGGTTTCTTAAATGTTTTAGTATTACATTCTTAAGAACACTATTATTATCCCCTAATCTTTAAAACTGTCATGTCATTTACAGCTATTAACAATCAAGATGAAGCTAGAAATTGTGAAGGCTGGTTGAACTAGGGCATGACACCATGTATTATAAAACAGGCAGTATTCACACAATGCGAGCAATTTGCTTTGTTCGCGTATCTACATCAGAAGACGGTTCATGTAATATCATTATATTATATGTATTACAAGTGACAATTAACATGCCTTTGTTTGTTACCTAAAGAGATTAGAATGGGGATTAATTTGGAAACTTATTTTTGGATGTTTTGCATTCACAAACAATATCGTGCTTCATATTTTTTATGAACGATACCCCTAAACATTTCTAATGATATTCTGTGTTTTTATTATGGGCTATAGAGGGACAAACACGATAATATTTTATCGTGTTGTTTAGCCTACGTTTGGACCAGAAATTGGTTGTAGCTACATTCATTAACATTCGTATTTTAAATGACTGTTTTTACAAGACTTCAGTTTTTATAAATGTAACTGCGCAAATTATAATTAAGAAATCTAATTTAATCCAACAGATAAAGTATCACTAACAGTTTCCAAGTTTTTTCCGACTCACAATCCGTAGAGAAAGCGGTACGCGGAAGACTCGAATCCCGATTGATAACTCCAGTTCACTGAGAACCGGAACAAGCCAGCCGGATTGTTAGTACGTGTTGTATTACCACTTATTGTCTATCAACGAGACTGTGCGTGGTCCAATTATTAGGTTTTTTACTTCAGCCTTCAAAAAAGGAGATTCTTTCATCTACGTTCAATTGTAAATATTTGTTTTCATGTGTGTTTATCAATTTTCTGTTAGTTGCTTCTGTCGTCACTTGTGAATCTATTTTGATCATTGCTTTTACGAGTGATTTTGTATGGAAATTTTGTTCTATATATTTTTATTATAATAAGTACATACTATTTTATGGATTTTCTGTGATTGTTACATTAGGTTGACTATAATGCATATGACGGTAAGTGCAGTATAATTGAGAAAAATTATCGTTAATGTTTTATCTATTTTGATCAATTATGAATGTATGATGTACATATTTGGTTGATACGTCGGCTTATTCGAAACTCGGTACATAAAAGCTATACCTGAAATATTAGACACATACTTGGGTCACTAATAAATGTATTCCACCATTGTATATTGTGGTTGCGAACCGGCGGATACGTGCGGGACCATCGAGAAAAGACACCTCCCTAAAGTTTTACAAGACACCGATTTCATTCACCATAAAAGAGTAATCAAGTACATAATAACTTTATGTATCTTTCATACCGTAACCTTCTAACATTACATAAATAATCTCCATAATAGCATTATAATTTACGCTTCTAGCGCCATGTATCAAAAGAATTACACAGTAAAAAAATTAGGACATTCTCACTAGATGTTTATGTAACGGATTACAAATCATTACAAATTCAGTGCATGAAGAATGTTAATTTGAACTTGAACTCGCTTGTACAAAAAAGGTGGGCTGGGTACAAAGAATTAGAGCTACTGGATTGGCTTTGTTTGTCCATTGGAATGTTGGAAGAGCGCACCTGCGTTGTTTTGCCGTGAGTATTTCATACTTAATTTGTCAGGAATTTGTGCCCGATATGGCGATAGGCTCGCCTCCTACCACATCATGGGAAAGAACATACAAGGCGAAATCTGGATGTCCCGGTAGCAACTCGGCCTACCTCTTCTTGGAAAAAGGCTTGAGTTTATGTATGTATGTATTTCATACTTGTAATACTCATAACTCACCTGTACTAGGCATAGGAGAACGGTTACTTATTTTGTTCAAAGCTTAATTTTTCAACAGCGATTAATTTCAATTTTAATGTTTATAAAAAAACCCTAATTTCAATTGAAAAACAATCATAATGGTTCTGTTATTCGTTTTATGCAATTAGAATTATAAAATTAGCTCCTCAACGCACATTCATAAGTGAGTGTAAACATTTGAATTGTAAATTGAATATATATATATTTTTTTTATGTTTCTCTGTAGAGATCGTTCAACCTAACGTTACCTCAGCTAGTACCATGGCCCACATTCTTAACTACCATAATTAATACACAGTTAAAAGTAACAAATTAATTGTGATGTGCGCTCGACATTCGAGCCAGTTCTAGAATATCTAGATTGTTGTGAGCGTCAGTCGAAGCGTGCGATGCGCGTGCGTTGTATAACCGTGCCGTAATCTTTAGTATAAATTTCCGTAAATTATACACACAATAATAGTGCAACCTAGATACAATACTATACTATGTTATACTATTTGTCACTATAAATAAATAAATAAAGCAGACCCATGTATAGTTCGCCCTGTGGATTGGGGGCTATTTTTAGAATTCCACCACGGTATCCCCTGCCTGTCGTAAGAGGCGACTAATAGGGGCAATGGTAGTCGCGGTCACGCAGCGGGGGGCTGCGTAGCGCCCATGAAAAGCGACTACGAGGTGTAGGAACGTAGGGTGGGCCGTAGTGCGGCATCGCGCAGGAGCGGTTCCGGCGGGGCTATAGCGTTTTTGCTTCTGGATCCCGGAGCCTCTCCAATGCGCAGAAGACGACCACCGTGGGGTTTTTGGTTGGTATGCCGGTGTAGGTATTTTGGTAGGGACTCGACTCAACGGTCACCCGGATGGTAACATCTTTCCCGGGTGGCTCAACGTTGAGTCGTAAGACCGGTGAAACCAACATCACCGCTCCGCCTCCCCCCCCAGGCAGCGGTAGCGATAAATCGTTTTTCCCCGCGATAACAAAAAAAAAAAAAAGACCCATGTATAGTCCCGATCAACTCTAATATACAAGACTCACTTAGCTTCACCAGACATAATTCTGTCCCTGGTTAGAGGGCAAGTATCTCATCAGATCATAATATCATAGACCATGTATGGTTTTTTTTTTATTATTATTGCACTGAATGGCAAGACGAGCAAGCCATTCGCCCGATGGTAAGCGATACGACCGCTCTTGGACAGTAGCAAAACCAAAAGCCACCGTGCATTACAAAGCAATGCATGCCATCCTGAGACATAGGATATTAAGTCTCATCATGTCCAGTAGTTACTCGGGCTACAATGTCCTTCAAACCGGAACACAACAGTACATTAACACAGTTGTTTGGCGGGAGAAATAGACATGTATTTTTTTAAACTGAAATCCCATCACAATATACCTATCTGTTTAGAGACAAAGATGTTTCCTTCAGCCTTTAATTGACTACCCATCTTACAAGTGAACGTTCACTACTCCTTGTACTAGCAGTGGAAAATTTCTCAACATCCCCCATTTCACAAATAAGACTTTGTATCATAATAATTAACGTGAAGCAACTTCCATATAATAATAGAATTAGCCGCCCGCGGGCGCTGTGTACATATAATTTCATAAATCTGTGTTATTAGCCATTGCCGGATACTCGTTTAGAAATAACTTGGCTAAGATATTTATGACCCTCCTCCTTGTGAAGTAATACACATACCATACTTGGTATAAAAATATATAAAAGTAAATAATATTTCAATATTGCGAGTTTTGTACGCATAGTATACGCATATAGTTTTGTTTCATAATACATGTAAAAACAAACCAATAAACAAATGAAAGAAATGCTTTAATAAAATAATTAACAGCAGACACTTTCGCTTAATATAAAATGACTGCGTAAATTACGCAACGGTTACAAAACACATGCGTAATTCGCAATTACGCGAGTTACAATTTGTTTATTAACAAGGCATAACTGAAACAAACTGGAATGTTAATGGTATACCGCATGCTATATTATTGAGAGGATTGCGGTTTGGTTATTTTTTACGCGGGCACATCTGAGTAATTACTGAGCAATAAACCAATTTTATTTCATTTCATTACTGCACTAATATGTGCAGTGGAGGCCAGGTGGAGTATCCACGAAATAACCATATCTTTTGCCCTCGAAACAATACACAAGTTACTTAGAAGGAATTTCCATCATCATGTAGGTGCGATGGTCGCTATCCGGCATAACAATTCGTTCATTGAGTAATAGCAGATATTTAAATAGTCTGTTTTAAATAGTGTCTTTTCCGATTGAAGTATGACAGTGACGGTGTAAAATATCTAATTCCACATAAATCATATTACTCGGTTTAAAAAAAACTCTCTCTCTCTAAATAGTTCCCTCACTACTGAGGATCGTAACTCCTTTTAATTCCGTCAACCAGTTGCCTCCATCGGTTCCGTTCTGTAGCTTGGTGGAGTGCGTCGCTGACAGGTATTTTTAGTTCCTCCAATATTTGATCGGACCATCGTTTGGAACTTCTAACTCTTGGTCTTTTGCCTTCGTTTTACCAGTCTACATTAGACGTTCTAAAAGAACTCACACATAGCGATTTCCCTAATGTGTCAATCGTACCCCAGGCTTCACAACTCATTATCAATACACGCTACAAAAATGTTAATACATAGATATAACAAAATGTGCATACGTACCAGAAAAGGGATTAAGGTCAATTGGTCTGTTGAACAAACCACAAATCCTTTTATTATGCGTCATCGATTTTCCTACGTCAGGGTGGCCTACTATATTGAGAAAAGTTAGCGTAAAAATAAAATGTAATTCCGCATACGACTAGGATATCATTTTTTTAATAACGTCAGGATATCTATTATAAATCACTGACGATTTAACTGGAGGTCCAAAAGTCTTGAACTAATATAAGATTTTTTCAGTGTTATGGATATATAATGTAAACTTCATCACATAACATTAGCTAGACCGCTTCCAAGAATTGTAATCATATTTGATTTAAGCGTTCTTTCATAAAATTCTTAACAAACTCCCGGTACAAAATGCCTAAAAGCATCGACATTTCCTGGTGTAATATTTCCGTTCACGGCAACACTGAAGCTCCTAACTTAATTATGAACTGTTACAAAACTAATTCAGTTTATACGTATAGTGTCCGCTGCGACGAACTCCATACTAACATGAGTTCCCTGTTAACTTATATTTTAGTGCTAATTACAGTTTTGTGTACTATCCCATACGGTGAGTTAGCAAATTTTAGAGTATGCAGCCCCAGTGGTTAAATTATACAGTAGCAATTGAATCGAAATCAAATGATAGATAATAATATGAGAAAATAGATGGAATCCCAATCCTTAGTATCTATCATGCAATTCTTCGGAGTAATATGTTACCTTTCGAAGTTATTTTAATGCTTATAGCTATTTATAGGTGAAGATCTACTCAAAGGAATTTTGCATACTCAAACGTTTTCTACATGAACTGAAAAGGCATACATTAATCCGCACTAGTTCAACCTGGTGGATTAAGGGCAAACCCTTCTCAATTCTAGAAGAGAATCTTGCTAACCAATTGATTTAATTTATGATAGTCATTATTATAGATTATTAATTTAAAACTTAGGATTAACAATGGTAGTCATATTCAAATCAGTATTCAGAAGGATCGCGACATTCTGTTGAAAAATTATAATCCTTGATTCTTTTACATTGTAGTAAAAACAGGCCACGAGGTTACACTACTTATTGCTGAATCCGTACATTTATCGTCGGAATTGGATTAACGTTACCTTCGTTACATATTTTGTTTACTTTAATTAGAATACTTGCTGATAGAATACTTTTATTCACCCATATAGCAACTAGAGTACAATGTCCTACAGCATATACCCCCGCAAGTGTGCCAATTTCAGGTTCAGCATATGGAGGTATCCGACTTCCTATGTGGCTACTTACTTTTTTAAATTTTGTGTTAATAAATTGTAGCCTCTAAAATATCCTTAAACGTAACGCTATCAATCCAACAGTAAAATAAATAGAAAACGATGCAAATAGACTATTTTCTACTATTGTGAATGGTAATGTCCTTCAAAATGATTTTGTTACAACTGAAAGAATCAACTATACCATATTACGGCCTTCTACAGACGGAACAAAATGACAACCATTCTTAAAATGTTCATTCCTTCCCAGTGCATTCAATAATGTGCTACGACTGCAACAGCGCGTACGACCCACGCTGCGGAGAAAATTTTGATTCCTTCAGCCTTGGTGTAGTCAACTGCTCGTTAAAGGACCCACCGGAGCACATCCCGCCCGTGGAGCCTACTATATGCCGCTCTATTAAGATGGAGAGTGAGTACATTTTGTAGATCTGTTTTGTAGCAGAAGACAGCAAGAAATTGACATTGCAATGCTCAGAATGGCGTGTGATTCTTGCTATTTAGTTGCATCATGGCGCTTTGGAAAATTTACAGGTTTATTTTCAGCAATCAGTAGGGGTATCCTATGTCAGGTGGTTAATGAAAATTGTACTCCAACATATTAAACTTGAAGATCAATAAAATTATAATCCCTATGTTGACGTAAATCCAACTGAAATTAAGGATCTAAAAGTCAAAACTCAAGAACGCCTCATGCCTTGAGTTAGTTATCAACTGAGAAGACATGGAGATGTGAGCCAAATCGCGTTTATAAGCTATTTATCAATTTCATCATCAGGAAAATAGCAGTCAATAACGTTATATTTTTAATTTACTATCAGCAATTTTTTTCTTTATTTTACAGTATACGGCAAAGTCCGCGTAGTCCGTCAGTGTGGATATCTAACCGACGTGTGGGCCAACGAGACCTCGTGTCGTCGCGTCGTCGGCGTAGGGGACTTGTTCGTCACATACTGCTCGTGTGAAACCGACCTGTGCAACGGAGCCTCACTTACACGACAACAGATGGCGCTGATCGGGTTCATAGTATTAGCAGTGACTTTGTTTTGAGCTGTGTTGTTGAAATAAATTGTTTAAATGTGTTATTTTATTTTATATAGTGTTATATTTTATATGAATATATTTCTAGTCATAGACCCCTTGACGCATTACGTGAAAATCAAGTCGTAAAGCGAGAATTAGGGTGTATTGTGATCACAATAAGCGACAACAATGAACCTCACGGCAAGAGCGATCCTAACCAAATACAATATTCACTAGTAAGAGATAATGGACTCTCGGCGTTCAACACAGTTAAGACGGCCGGTTAAACAACGGATATATAAAAAACCCAACACACTTGCGGGAGTCAGTCTCTATTACCATTTTCAACCCTTTTGCACGGTGATCAGCAATCACTAAAACAACTACATTAAAGATATTGATTATGGTACTTACCAGGATTAGCGCCATCACGGAACACCTTTGGTTGGTTTCTGTACGCCAGGAAGTATTCGACATGCGCCATCTCGTGGTGAGCCGTGATGAGATCCTTCATATCCACGTGAGTGCACATCTTGATTCTGGAAAAATATGAATGTAGACTAAAGAAGAGATTCATATTTGTATTTTTCTTCTTTGGATTAAAATAAGAATGCCTAGCGTACCTATGGGACAATGTTAAATAGTAGATCCTTATTGATGCGATTTACTAAAGATAAAATTGAAATGTGACTTAGTTTACACATCCTATTTTATACATTAAAGAAAAATGGCAACCAATTCCACTACGTAATATGAGCCATTTATCTCCATAGATTCGTCAATACAGTCTACAATGAACATAATTTCTGTATCGATAAAATATTAATGGTAAGCATTATTTTATCACTACTAAATTATCGCAGTACTACAAAGTCGCTATCAATGTACCTGTAGTCATGTCGGTTGCAAAAGTCCCAAGCTGACGGTTGGCAATGAACGTGCCTGTCTGGAGGGTTGTCCAGAACGCTGAGAGACCAGAAGTCAGGAGGCATCGCCGTCATGTTCATGGATACGAAGAACTCTTCGGCCAGTTGGAACATCGTTAGTGGGGTGTAACCCTGAAAAGGTCGCATATTGGTGAGTGGTCCCATAAGAGATTCTTTAATTGAAAATGCAGCACTATAGGGAGATTATAAGTAAGAATAAAACACCATAAATTAATCTTAGATAGCAATTTCCGGTATAACAAAGATAAGTAAACGTTACGTGTATCCAAACATAGATTAGAAACAAAATATGACGTTGAATCAAATAAAAGTAATCTTATATTCCACAGAAATGTAAATTACAATTAAGGTAAATCCATATAACATTATCAAAGAAATTTACTGCCTGAACTAACCTGGTTTAACATTTCCGGAGATACGTCAACCAAGTTCTTCCCAGGGTAGGGCAGAGTGGTAGGTACTATGCCAGACCAGCTCTGTCCCCACATGTCCCCAAGGATATGAGCTGGGATGGGAGCAGATCTTGAGATCCTCTCGGGGCCGTAAGCTTCTCGGAGACGACGACGCACGTAGGCATGGAGCTGGTCGTAGAGAGGCTTGATCTGAAAAAAATATATCTAAGGTTGAAGAACATATTAAGTGGCCAAGGTGAGAGAAAGCTACAGGAACACTCTTAAAATGAACAGCGATATCGTGTCGTAAATATGAGATGTAACAAAGACACGCTTATCTTCGAAATACTATGGAATTAATTATCGATTTATGAATCCCAATAATTTCATAACTTTAAAAGTGTTTAAGGTTCATACAAAAGTTAGTAAGAATTTGTACCTGAACCATGAAGCTTCTCCACACCAATTTATTACCTACTTTAAGATACTACTTTCTTTGATAGAGATTATAAAATGGACGATAAATATTATGAAATGTAAATCCTCATTTAAACTCAAATGATATGCCAATATATTTGATACAACTTGCAAAATACTTAACTCTCAAATATTTTTTCTTCCTATAGACAATAAAGAAAAGAATAGAAGCATTGATTGTACCCATAAAACTGTAAAAGTTATTCTGTGACCACAACACACAACGCAGGCTTTTAAAGCGAAAATTGATGTTTTAAAATGATTTCGTGTCGAACAGCAATTTTATATGTAGGATATAACTCAATCAGTTAATAGTTTTGTGAACTAGTTGTCGGTTCCGCGATTTTTATTATTTTCATTTATCTAATAAACAACACAGATTCCAAGAGGAATTGATTGGTGTAGGTATATAATTAGTAGATAAAAATGTGAGCACAGACCAGCATTATCTATGGCCGAGTATGGCTTTAAAAGTATGTTAAAAACATTCGTAAATATTGTTACAAAGGGCACCAAATCGGTAGCAATTTTTCTTTTCGTAGGATTTACACCGTATGTGTAAAATAGTCGACTTACCTGTTCCCAAACTTCATCAACCTCTTGTCTCATGTTCGTAGTTTCATAGGGAAACATCCAGTAAGCTGAGGCATCGGTGAAATCTAAAAATAAAAAGAATTCTGTGATTTCTAAAATTTCCATGAAGAGACACACACATAATGTAAATTGGAACTACGCCTGGCAACATTTTTATAGGTCCTGAGTGTTCTATTGCTATGAACTATAACCAGGCATTCAGCTTATTAATTTTAAAAGATTAAAGATATTGGCCGTCGTCTTAGAGATCTGGGTTGGGACTATCGCTCTGGCTGGTTTCTTACACAAAGGAGAGCTATCGCCATCCAAAGAGTAAACGCTTCGTGTATTTTAGGCTCTTTTGCTTCAGGATCTATGACGGGTGGTTTATTTGATTAAAATAATGAATTAAAGTAATTTTACAATAAAGAAAATAAAAATAAAAAAGACGAAAAGCTAAAAAGATTAATATCTTCTAAGGTAAATCATTTTATCATTCACGAACAACTAAATCGCACAAGTATGTGTATGGTCTAAGTGATAACTGCCTTTTTTACGTTCTCATCCACTGGGCAACACTGATCCTTGTACTTGTACTTCGGTGCTTAAAAATATAGCCAATTATCACCTATTTCTACTCCATTAATTGAATATCATCTAATTCACAATATTTCCTTCGAATAAAACTTCTAAATCTCTAATCACACTTACTGTTCAATCTAGCCGCTTGATTAGTCAGATCCACGAGCTGTTCATAAAGATCCCTGATCCTTCTGCCAGTATTCCTTCTCCACTCAGTCCAGACGTGTGTTAACTCGTCCCAATCTCTGGAGTGGGACATGATGTACTGCAGCTCTGGCTGAAGATGGAGCCCGCACTTGAAGGGCTCGTTGTACGCGCAAATCTCTGCCGTGTTGTAGACCGCTAGCATGTCGTTAATGATGCGGTTGTACTGGAAATAAACACATTAAATTCGTAGAATTTAATTTCAATGTACCTCTCTAGTCCAATGAATGCAATAAAAAAACTTATTATTGACATTGTATCAGGAGTGACAAAGTTCTTTAGATATTTAAAAAAACCCATAAGGCTCGTTTATTCACACAAACAATATAAGTTAAAAGAAACGCAAAGACCTACAACTCACCGATTTTTCTCTTTCATTTTCCTCATAAATTTTCAAATCCATAATCTCATAACCCTTATGTGGAACCTTACCTGATGATAATACGTACAAAGCTATAAAAACTGAATCACTCACTCTATCTAGCTGATCAGGTGGCAACGCTGCAGGTCCGATGATGGACAGGAGCCGCAGCTGCCTGAACGTGGCGAAGTCCCTGATGGCGCCACGAGGGATCTGCTGAGCTGCCTCCCATAGCCCGCGTTGGAACAGAGTGTAGCGTTGTTGAGCGTCCAACTGGAATTTAATAATTAAAATATAAAATTTAGAGTTAAAATTAATGTAGAATTAAAGAAACGTATAAATTGACAAAAACAATTACTATATCTGATAGAAAACGGTGATTTTACAGAAATTT
Organism: Deilephila elpenor; assembly: GCA_949752805.1. NCBI lineage: Eukaryota > Metazoa > Arthropoda > Insecta > Lepidoptera > Sphingidae > Deilephila > Deilephila elpenor. The sequence goes on from OX457102.1 coordinate 1,705,815, forward strand.
AAAACATCTAAAGTATTATTTATAACTAATTTTATTAAATAAATTAAAAATAATAGATATTTTCGAATAAAGGTTGATAGTTTATTTCTATAATTTTCAAAAAATCAAAACGCCGTTGATCATTACCATTAAATCCTTGCCCAGTATCCTTATTGCCAATCTATTTTTAAATACAATTGACTTATCAATACCTCGAAGCACTTAAGCAAGCAATTAAAGAACCAAAATCATTGTCATCTGTTTATGTCATCGCAAGACAAACGGTTTCTTGCGCTGAGCATATAAAGAGTCTGATTTGAGTAATGGTAGCCGTATACGGATTACCGAGGTTGAATGTTCACAATCATCAAATGATGTTTTGCATGTGAAAATACGATGTTTACTTGCATGATACTCTGTGGTTTGTGTTATGTATGGGTATTTGTTTCACTGTATGGCGCACTACACACCAAAGCCGCTGGCCCGCTAGCCTATGTCGGCAACTTTTTATTGTCGACATAGGCCGGCGGCTTCACTCATTGCAAGTCGGAAATCTTTGTCGACGACATGACAGCGGCTCGACATGTCATGAGGATCATTTTTATAACGTTATTGAGTGTCGCCAGGCAACTGAGCAGAGCGCTTGCGTTGCCAACATGTCGGCAGGCAACACGTGCAGGTGCTTGTTGTTGACATGATTATTTTCTTATACGCCAAGAAAAGGTTAGCCCAATAACCAAAGTAATAGGTGAAACACTGTCGAAGAGAGCGATGTATTCGTGGTTAATTGAGGCTTTAAACACCGAAAAATCAATTTCTCAGAGTTCTCCAACAGAATTCCAAAGAAAACAGCCTTAACACTGCACAGCTATTTTGGTACTTTAGTTTTAACGCAATACAGCAAACCTCGATCATTTCGAACCTAAAGTGGCAGCTTCGCGCTATAGCCAATCTTAACTACTAATTAATCGCGTAATTCGGCTAATGCATTACATATTTTTTATCCTTAAACACAATTAACATCTGACAATGATTTAATGTAGTCATATTACAAGCAAATGACTTTAGAATGACCGTAACTATGCAGTAAAAAATCAAGAACAGACCACAAATTGAGTCTATTAAAATGGTCTCACATAAATAAGCCATAAAAGTATTTGTCACCGATGATTCACTGATGATTCAAGTCGCGCAGGTTTGTATCTGACTCATTGAAGTAATGACTCCATGAAAAAACTGTAATTATCATTGTTTTCTCGCAACCACCATAATTTGAATGACATCTTGAATCATAATTTGAACGACTGCCTCGGTGGCGTAGTTGTACTACGGTATAATTGCAAAGCTGAAGTCTTGGGTTCGATTCCTGGGTCGGGCAAGGTGTTATTGGATTTTTATATTCGTTATCAGCCCTGTGTTAGGAATTTGTGCCCGATATAGCGATAGGGTCGACCCCTATTATATCTTGGGACGGAAAATACAAGGCGAAACGTGGGTGTCCTGGCTGCACCTCTGCCTACCCCTTATGGGAAAAAGGCTTGTGTTTATGTTTGTACGTCTTAAAACAGTCAATGCTGAACAACAAGCATTTACAATATTTTTTATTCGTGTGTAGCATACAAGCAACATAGCATAGACAAAAGAAACTCATATAAAGGCCTCATGGATTTCGATCAGTAAAAGATACAGCGCTATAGGGTTTATCAACGTCTCTGGGTCAAGGACAGGGGGCTGAACATAAGCGAGTAGACCCAAAACCTTTAAGCTGAGGGTTTCAAAGCACATTTGACGAAAATAGACAATCGTTTCATTCCTGATTCCAATGGGAAAATTCTTGGCTTTGAAATTATGGGAGTGGGTTTTTAAATTCATTTGAAAATTGATTGAAGTCACGTGCTACTTAATCCTATTTTGTAATATTTATGGTAAAATGTATTATTATTCAAATGGCAATATGCAGATCTGCCAAAACATTATTGTAGCCAAAAGGAAACTCGTTTCACTCCCCAGGTTTATGCATAAGAATTGAAAATTACCCTGCGCTTATATGAATTGATATATAATTTGTCTTTGAGATTATCGTTAAGTCTAACAGTATTAATTTACAATTTGATTTCAACACGTCAATGTATGCACGCTTGGCTACACAAACTATTTAGTTGAACGAACTTTGTTAATGAGATATCATCTGTAATTTTCCATGAAGTCAGACGACCAAGGGTCAAAAATAGTGTTATTGTTTTGAAAATCATTAAATCATCATTTTCCCACTGTTTTGTTCGAATTCAATTAACTACTGTAATAAAACATATTCCGCTCAAATTTGTGAGTGAGGCAAGAAAATATGGCTGTGGCTAATACTTGCTTCCACAGTTTTTTTAACATAATTAGTCTGTATGTAGCATGTATATTACGGACTATATTATTTTTTTCTTTTTGCACCAATCCCACGCTGTGGCGTGATCCAAGTAATATAGTAAAATATTTATGTACGCATAAAAAATATCTAACAATTATACACCTGAAACTTATTTTCAAATATTTCGGTCAAGATAAAAATAGCTGCCTCGGTGGCGTAGTTGTATTACGGTACGGTTACAAAGCTGAGGTCTCGGGTTCGAGTCCCGGGTCGGGCAAAGTGATATTGGATTTTTCTATTCATTATCAGTCCGGAGTTAGGAATTTGTGCCCGATATGGCGATAGGCTCGCCCCCTATCACATCGTGGGACGAAACATACAAGGCGAAATGTGGGTGTCCTGGTGGCGCCTCTGCCTACCCCTTCGGGGATAAAAGGCGTGAGTTTATGTATGTATGTATGTATGTAAAAAAATAAAAAAAAACTCAAATATTTTTCAGTGGCTCTTGGGCTTCGCTTAAAATTCATAATTCGGGTTTAATCCCGAATCCGAATATAACCAGGCCATTACAGTTTTGTCGACAGGCAAGACATAGATATCTCAGTGGACATTCTATCCAGGGGGATTACTACGTAACACGATATTCGATACATCATGCGATTTTTCATATTGAAATCTGCTGGTGACATCATTTTTACTATTATGTGGATCATAAAAATGTATATTACTATGATGTCGATGAATAATTTCTAAGTACATTTGTCAACACTGTTGAATCCTTTAACAGTCAATATGAAAACGTTAGCACTGGAAGTAGGTTTTAACATGCGTTATCGCACGATATATCGAATATCGTTGTCACTTTGCATCAGGTGCAAGAAAAGCCACATTGTCGTGGTAGCCAGCAAATAAAAACCACCAAAATCACTACACTACAGGCTTAAAATTTGACTTCATAAACAACCAAAATAAATAAATAAATACACCCAACAGTCACATACATAGTCCTGACCCCACATTAAGATCAATTAAGCCTTGTGTCTTGGGTATCAGAAACTACGAGAGACTTTTCGCTCTCTCAAATACCCAGACCCGAGACAGATATTTGTGGGCCTCACAAACAAGTGTCTCGGTGCGGGGTTCGAACCCGCAGCATCTCGTTTCACAGCCGGCGCCTAACCAACTGCGCCACGGAGGCTGTCAACAGAATATTATGTACAAACTCATAATAACCGTAATTGTTTTATATAACCCGTAAGTCATTGTAATTAACTGATTTGAGAGATAAATTGAACTTGGCCTTGCGCGGAGGCTGTCGGAGATTCGCTCACGATTAGCTTTGTGGCATAAAATGGGCCGCGAACCGACTTAAAATAAAATATTCTAGGCGTGGAATAAACCTAGGTCTCTGTGGCGCTGTGGTTTAAAAAATCATAGAATGAAGGTCGCGAGTTCAATCTTGCATCAAGAACTACAGATACAGATACACAACACTTTATTGACACCACAAAGTACAGACACAATAAAAGATAGAAAATTAAAAAAAAAGGGTACAATTGGCGGTCTTATCGCTATAAGCGACCTCTTCCAGACAGCCAAATTAGATTAAATCATCGATATCAATGTTACATTAGATAAGACATTCAGTACAAAAAATGTGTCCCACCTAATTGCGGTGCATGCACCACACATGAATCAGTTTGCTTCGTGACAGTGACAGTGCAGTACGCCTTATCGCAAACGTTTATAAGTAATAAATGAATCTTTTAAATTTAAGTTACAATATTTTAATAAAATACCCGGTAAGTGATGTAATATTGCAGTGTGCTTTTAAAATACGGGGGCACTTTATTTCTTTGACGTGTCTCGTCTATCGGTAGAATATAAGTCAATGGATTAAATACATTGTTTTGAAGGAACATTAATATTTGTTCGAATGGGTCTTACAGGACAAAAAATAATATTGTAATATACCAGCCCACAGCTGGGCACATTAACGATTGAAACAACGAAGAGCAAGATCCATCACGCTGGCCAATTTCGGGTTATAGAAAATATAACATACTAATTAGGTACCTACACGCATTTTAACACAAATATATTATGAAGAAAAAGCACCCAGACGAAGTTTCATAATAGCTAACAGTATTCTTTGCTTTAAGACAGACGAAAATCCCCTAATATTAATGTCCGTACACAGATGTCCTCTAAAACAAACGACAGGCATTATTATTTTATTACATAATCATTAAAGTTTTATTCCCACGGCTCTGTTGAACTTGAGTATTTAATTATTTAAGTACATTTACATACTCAGACTTGTCACGATCTTATACAAGGAAAATCATTACTGATATAGTTTTTCCACGTATTTATAGAACTATAAATGGCTAAACGTGTACAAAATGTAGGTAAATATATTATTTTACACTTACATTTTTATGTGCATTTCGCAGTTTATTTAGAGTATTAAAAAGAAAGTATAAAACAAAAATTCAATTAATTAAAAATTACTAAACAAATTGTATAATTTATTAAATATGTACGTCGTTATTATTGAAACTAAGAAATACAGATTGAAAATATTTTCATACCAAATTATCGTATTTAAAGTGTCAGAGCTGTGTCTCCTGAAATTAAACTCACAACCGTCTTCTTACTCCAGTTCGCTACTCACTCAACACGAATGCTTCTTTCTCCTATCCAAATAACACGTAATTATTTACACGTAAACATCTCCCTCAATGCCATCGTAGAATAAAATATAATGAGCTACAAGTATTAATTCACACACAAGTTAGCGCGTCCATTGTCGTGGTGAGGACATTCCCATGCCCACGCCTTTCGCAATCATATCGCGACGATGTTCGCCGATGGCGATGAAACATTGGGAAATTCATTGGAAATTATTGAGAAAAGTTAAAAGGTAGAATGTAGGACGTCGTGACGTATGATGATGAAAAAGGTTGCTTGTAGCAAATGGGATTCTTGACCAGTGACAGCAACAGTCTCGCCATATGGTATACAAAATCGGTACAAATGGGTCGGTAAGACTGAGGTAGCACCACTATCTTTCTAGGACTGGGCCGACTTTACCGAGTTGTGTTGACTTCACCACTGTATCATAAGAAAGTAAATATAAATAATAAATACACCCAACCGTCACATACATAGTCCGAACCCCTCACTAAGATCGAGCCTTGTGTCGTGGGTATCAGAAACTACGAGAGACTTTTCGGTCTCACAAACACCCAGACCCGAACCAAATATTTGTGGCTCACACAAATATTTGTCTCGGTGCGGGGATCGAACCCGCGGCCTCTCGTGTCACAGCTAGCGTTTAACTAACTGCGCCACGGAGGCTGTCAAGTGACATGAACAACAACTATCTGTCGTATTTCATTCATACTCCTTTCATCCTTCCATTTAACTAACTCTTTCCCATCTCATTCTAAGAGGCCGGTAAAGAACACATAATCAGAGAGATCAACCATCAATTGAGTCGTTTGTTCGTTTGCCGTAAGTACACAATAATAAAGTTATCAGAATAATGGTAGCTGGCTTGGATCGTCGACTTTACACTGGTTCTATTTCCATTTTTCACAACTAGACTGTTAAAATAAGTCACTCATTTAACTTTAACAAATAGTCCAGCACTAAGGATCATGACAAACAAGGTTTAAACTAATTTATCACGTTACATTCTAAAGACTGTTTTTTTACAAACAAAAACCAACAAAAAGATTCATTCATAACAAAAGGAGTTCAAGTTTACAATAACGTACACTCGTGTACACAAGCATTTAGCGGAATTAAAGCATAGGTATTTGAGTCACTTGCAAATGCACCAATTTTGAATCTTGCTAAACCATTTTGACCCTTAAGACGTATTGAAAAGTTATTTAAACAAGTTATTCACAGGTCATGTTTAGTTACGGATGGAGTAAGGTCAGGATCGTCTTTTGTCATCAATTAGCGAGCGGCTAAACTTACGTGGGTTGTGAGAAAAGGTACTGGTCCTGTCAAAAGCGTATTACATTTAGGCTTTTTTAATACTTACTTACTACTTGCGTGGTGGCCTGTTGGTAACAGACCAGACGCGGCTGCCTACATGTTCACGGTGGTCGCGGGTTCAAATCCCAGGGCACACCTCTGACTTTTCGGAGTTATGTGTGTATTGATAGTCAATCACCACGCATTTTAACGGTGAAGTTTGCAATAATAAGCGACAAATTATTAAATATGTGAAATGTCTGAGTAATTTAGAACCACAAAGAGGTTACACTTTTGATCCACTTTGTTAAATTACTATCACAGTAAAAACCCTACTATCATTATTACTAATTAATTCCTTCCAAAAACATTATTAACAAATAACAACATTGTCATTAACTATCGTATTGATTGACATAATACGATTTATGCATAGGATGACGAATATCGTCATAATGTTCTGTTCTTGACTGTACCAATACGTGTTCAATGGGTCAGCCAAAATATTTGTAAAAAATCTCGGGCATTACATCGTCAGTATCACGACCCTGAGGTCCGATCTCAAGGTATTGCAAAAAACTGATAACATTGATAAATACGTGCTTTGCTTAGCGCCTGTCCTAGTTGATTATGTAAATGGCAAAAAAAGCGTGTGAATAGAGCTTTGGAAAATTTGTTTAGTCATTCAATCCGGGGTATGGGAAAGACTTAATCTATTTTGCGTGTACCAAGGGCCTAAACGGCATAAACATATCTTAAGCAGGTCTCTACGTAAGTTGTGATGTCATTATCATTAATATTCATCTATTAACAAATATTTATTTAAATGAATAAATAAATGCAATGGCTAAAAAACCTAATGTAAAATGCCTTACATAATAATAACCCAATGACGCAGCTAAATAACCCTTTGAGGGCTTAGTCTTAAGATTATGCATAATTGAAAGCCTCCGTGGCGCAATTGGTAAGACGCCAGCTGTAAAGCGAGAGGCCGCGGGTTCGATCCCTGCACAGAGACAAATGTTTGTGGGAACCACAGATATTTCTTTCGGATCTAGATGTTTGTGAAACCGGAAAGTCTCTCGCAGTTCTTTATACCCACGACACAAGACTCTATCTTATTGTGGAGTCAGGAGTATGTATGTGACTGTTGGGTGTATTTATTTATTGTATTTTATTATTTTATTATCTATAAACTGAAATAGTCAATTTCAATATTTACATAGGCACGTGGTCGTTTTTACAGCTTATTTTACAATAGATTGAGATCAATTTGAAATGCTATATATAATACAAATCGATGTATAAATTCAAAGGCAGGTCTATTATTTCACACAATTTAGTTTTTACTTGGAAACTATGCAATCCTAAAAAGTTTGTAAAATTGACTATGATTACAGACTAGATTTTTTATTATTACCTACAAATTATTTTTTTGTTGATCGCTAAATAAGACTTATCTAAAGACATTTATATAATCGTATATAAACCACGCAAAAATACAAATACTAAGATAATTTTGTTGTTGAGATGACAAATCCACTGTAATAAACCTAATAGTAAGTATTATAGTAATTGTATTAGAGGTAAAGAGAGAGAAAAATAAAAAGATGATCATCTCTCTCCGGCGGACATACACATAGATATACGAGTAAGCTAAACCCGAAACACGCGTTGCTTACTATGTTAAGTATTCCACCACTGTATACGCTGTTCGCTACACAAGCGCTTATAAATAAATAATCATAAATACACCCCGCATTAAGATCAATGAAGTCTTGTGTCGTGGGGACAAGGCATTACGAAAGAATTTTCGGTAGCACAAACACCCAGACCCTAGACAAGTATTCGTGGGCCGCGTTAATATTTGTCTCGGTGTGGGGATCGAACCCGCAGCCTCCTTCACAGCTGATGCCTAACCAACTGCGAGACGGTTGCTTCAACAATCTACTGTTTTTTCAAATACATTAATTCCTCCAAACTTAAGGACAAACTACTGCATCTTATACTCTTTTAAGTCAGGTAAAAAGTAACAAACCAAATCAATATTTTCATCTAAAAACAAAAGTGTATATGGTCGTAGGCCACACGCGCTTCTCGCGTTTATCTTCGGAACATAATAGACTATAGATAATACAATGAGGGGCCTTGGCGTAATTATCTTTGTCTCATGGTCCCAGGCCATATATGTGGGTCAAGAACCTATATTGCGGGCTATATGGATTAGTTCCGTCATTTTGTGTGGCCCTGTGTCGCCCATTTTGATTTGCGATTATGAATTTGTATACGCAAGTGGAAATATAATGACAATGAAAATAGTGTATTTCGGTTTTTGTCATGATTCCACTTTTTTATTAATTCTACTTCATTTATTCAAAGGGAGAAAACAGCGCATTAAGACAAAATATCGTTGGAGCAGTAACACATTTTCTATGGATCTATAAAGATTATATTATATTTGGACAGCTCTGCATTTCATATCTATCAACTTCAGTTCAAACACATATTAGTCGTACAGCAGTCATGCTTTTCGAGCCAAAAAATCTGAATAAATTTTCCATTCTAGGAATTTAGAACTTCCTCGTTCTCCCCCCGCATACATTATTAATTAAATTGGTATTACAACCATAGCTAAACAAAAACGAGCTTGAAGGTAACCATGATGTTTCAGTTTTGGTTGACCAGATAAACACAATTGTTGAGTATTGAGTAACAATCGCAACGGATGTTGTAGGCTGAAATCTGTGCTGTGACCAAATATTAGAGGAAACGTTACTAATCAATACAAAATATTAGTGTCACTGGGGTAGTGTGATAAATTAATAAATCTAGATAGATGGATACCGAATAAATGGAAGACTCGATTTCGAGCTCAGAGCACACAATGACCACACACTGATATACAGGTCTTATACCGTGGGTATCAAAAACTACGAGACATTTTTCGGTCTCACCACCGCTCAGATTCGAAAGAAATACTGGAAATAAATTATAGAATAACTACACTTCAGCTAATGGTAAATTCATTGATGTCGAGGCAAGGTATCGTGAGTGACGACTACTTTTTTTTTTTGAATGCGTTGAATGGCGAGACGATCATGCTATTCCCCTGATAGTAAGCAATACGACCGCTCATGGACAGTAGTCAAACCAAATAACACCATGAATTACAAAGCATTGGTTGGCACTCCACTGCGCTCGCCATCCTGAGATATAAGATGTTAAGTCTCAATTTGACGAGTAGTTACTCTTGCTACAATGTCCTTCAAAGCGGAACAAAACAGTGCATTTACACTACTGTGTAAGAAATAGACATTGCGGTGGTACCTACTCAAGCGGCCTCTCACATATAAGAGACCTACGACCAAGTTTTCTAGTCGACATAGAGTCTAGTTTCTATACTGATTTGCTTACAGTCTAACGTATTAAGTAATCCCGTAATTTAATACATTTTCAGGGGATAGTATGATGGATTTCGCACTATTAAGTTCCTATATGTAATATCCTTTCCTAGGCTCCGTGGCGCAGTTAGTAGCATAGTAGCCGCCTGTGAGACGAAAGACAGCGGGTTCGATCCTTGCACTGATACGAATAACTGAGTGACCCACAAATATTTATTTCAGGTCTGTATGCCACCAAAAACTTTCCAGCAGTTTCTGACTCCCATGACATAACACTTAAATAAATAAATAAATACACCCAACAGTCTCATACATAGTCCTGACCCCACACTAAGATCGAGTCTTGTATCGTGGGTATCAGAAACTACGAGAGACTTTTCGGTCTTACAAACACCCAGACCCGAAACAAATATTTGTGGTTCACACAAACATTTGTCTCGATGCGGGGATCGAATCCGCGGCCTCTCGTTTCATAGGCGACGTCGAACCAACTGCGCCACGGAGGATGTCAACTTGGTATCTTACAATGTTGACAGGATTTTGTATGTGACTGGTGGGTGTATTTATCCGTCCACTAAAATTATTACTAGCCTTCAAAACGTAATATCTTATGTTAAGTACTAGTTCAGTCTAGTCTACTAACGCGTGTGGCACTAGATCTCTATCGATCAATTACGTTACGTCGTGGGAAAATCCATGGTGTGTGTGCGAGTAGCTTTTTGTATATATAACATGCTGTAGATTTTACTTGGCTGGTTTATTATACATAGTTTTTGCGTTATTACATTCTCCATATATAAAATAATATATGAATGAAAATATATGTGAAACGAGCAATGGCTTAGTTAAAAGTCAAATAGATTGACAAGGCGAAGGTCCCGAGTTTGAGGCGAGGGCTCTCTTGACTTTTCGAAGTTATCTGCGTATGATTACAAGAATTTCAACATTCTACGAACTTGACAATGAAAGGTAGCCTCTCAATCAAAAAGATTTGTGCCTAACAATAAATCTTGACTCTAACTCGAATGAATGGCATGGAACATAAAAGGAAAAATTTGCATGCTTTTCGTCATGAGACAGAATGGGACGGGATGAGAAAAGCAATATAGTCGAGATCGGTGACATTGAGTTTAAATATAAAACAGTATGCGAAATAATGTTGTTGATGTAAACTGGACTCAAATACTATCCGCACCCGGGCGAAGCCGAGTCCGACCGCTAGTTAATTAACTAAAACTCTCAAAAACCATGGGGCAATCAAATCTCTCATACACATTTAACGCAGACAATACGAGCTCTCTTCATCAGAGGCAAAAACGCGGCGTTCGAGTGTAGAAACTAGGCGTTATCCACAGACGTATCTCGCATTGTTGCCTCGTGTGAACGCAACCCGGAAACTTTCCAACGCCTATGGTGTAGTGTGTATTGATAGTCAATCACCACGCACTTTAACGGTGAAGGAAAACATCGTGAGGAAACCTGCATACCGTAGCGATTTTAAAGAATTTCTACGGTATGTAAGTCCGCCAACCCGCACTAGGCCAGCGTGGTGGACTATATGGCCTAACCACTCTCAATCGATTCTCTCGATTGTAGAGTAGGCCCGTGCCCTGCAGTGGGACGTATATGGGCTGATATAGATAGATGGTGTAGTGTAGTGTTTGGGGAATAACAAAAATAAAATAAAATATAAAATAAAAAAAATAATACTATAGTATTGAGTTATGTGATGGGATTTTGCAGCGTAGGGGGAAAAATATTTAAACTATTATCTGAAGTGAAAATATGTTTCATTTAAAAACAAATATCAAAACAGATATCATTATAATGTAAATAGGAAATACTGTAATAATGTCGATTTTATATGTTTTACTACTAAGCAAAAATATGGTTATGTGTTGTTGGGTAACTGCGTGAAAAACGAACAAACAAAATTAAAATTGTAATATTAGTATTTTCCGCACGGATCGAACCCGCATCCATCAGGTTAAAATGTATATATTCATACCACTATGCTAGAAGGGACAATCATTGTCAACCATTGTTCATATGATAACTATCTTGTGTAGTTGAGAGTCATTTGTGTTTAACGATAATGACTGTGCAGTGCGTCCAGTGTTATATTACAGATAAAAAACCACACAGAATCAAACAATTTTTTTTTCAACTATTTAAACCCTACATTTTAGTTGGAATTACATAACATATTGGACATATTTAGAAAACGTTTTTTTTAAATACACAAGAACGAGTAAATGGCTCAGCTGATGATAATAATTACCGTTACCATCTACCATATCGGACCTCTTAAAATAGAAAGAGGAACGGAGGAAAAAGAAGGAGTCGATGAAAAGGGTCTTTTAACTTCGGCATCCCACTCGCCCAAAGAAACACAACAGTAAAGCCAAAATTCCACTATACTTTTCTGACAGACATTGATACCAACTAGTAACCCCATAGGAGAACTGATCCAATTCTTCAGTAATCCAAGATGATTCGTAACTACAGTGTGAGTCGAACGCTACGCACCTCATTGTGGTCCTTTTAGAATGGTTGCCGCACCAAAACTCATATAGAATCACTTGACTTGACTTGAACACAATAATTATACAAACTGCATTAAAACTACACTAACTTAAACAATGAGTCGTTACATTTGTAAGAAGGTAACATAATAAAAAAAGTTTTTTATCGTCAACCCTTATCGGATATTTGGTTAGGGTATTTGTATATTTACTTATGTACATACATTATATATTCCTTATACTAATACTAACGGCAAAATATATCTTATATTATGTTTTATATTCAATAAATAAATACACCCAACAGTCATAGTCCATACATAGTCCTGACCCCACATTAAGATCAATTAATTCTTGTGTCGTGGTTATCAGGAACTACGAGAGACTTTTCAGTCTCACAAACACGATCAAATTCAAAATAATATATAAAATAAATTATTCAATCATGTATATTTGTTAGTTTTATTTTAAGGTAAAAAATAGTTTAGTTCTTATTGCTTATTATATAAGGCCATATTATGTGTACGTCCCACTGCAGGGCACGGCCATACTCTTCAATCGAGTGTAATATTGAGAGTGATTCGGCAATATAGTCCACCACGCTGGCCTAGTGCGGGTTGGCGGACTTTACATACCAAAGAAATTCTTTACAAATCACTATGGTATGCAGGTTTCCTCACGATGTTTTCCTTCACCGTTATAGTGCGTGGTGATTGACTATCAATACACACATGACTCCGAAAGGTCAGAGGTGTGCCCTGGGATTTGTACCCGCGACCACCGTGAACATGTAGGCAGCCACGTCTGGTCCGTTACCAACAGGCCACCACGCACTTATATATATTTCTTATGTATATTGTAATAAATTGCATGCATACATAAGATCCCATTATTTTTCGTGATTCAGAGTTAACTAACACATAATCTGAACACTTATTTTGCCACAGATTGTCTGTATAACCTTGGATTTTTTTACCTAAGCACAAACAATTAAAACAAAGTATTTTCCGAGGATTCCTAAGTTTCATTGTGTTTTTATTTAATACGTATTCATTATAATGATTAGGAGTTTAATTACTGGTCGGTATCGACTTCAGATAAAAATGAGGTATAATATTTTGGCTACATGTTTATGATTTTATAAGAAAGCAATAAATATCTAATAATAGGAAAATACAAAATATCAAGGACTTGATTTAAAAATAATTAAATCAAATAAATCATCATTTAAGTATTGTAATTTTGTCTTTTAAATACATTATAATTTATTAAAACATGTACCCTTTATTTGATGGCAATAATAGGGTATTGGTAATCCATTGCTACACGTGTTTGAAGAACACAATAAGAAAACTTACATACTATATAGAAATCTTTATAAGAATGTTTTATGGCATGCAAAGTTCGACAATCCACTATAGGCCAGTAAGGTGGACATGGCCTAAAACATTTTAATACAAATCGCGGATAAAGTGGAGGCCGGTGCTCTGGGGTGGGCGATTCAACATCATCATCAGCCCGTTGCAGTCCACTGCTGGACATAGGCCTCTCCCAGGGGACGCCACAGAGCCCTGTCTGCTGCTTTACGCGTCCAGTCACTGCGGGCCCTCTTGTGGAAGTCGTCCTGCCACTTGGTGGGCGACTAAGGATGTGTAAATTACTTGTGTGGTGTTTGTAATTAAGTTTAGCTTTCCTCCAATAGAAGAACCTGTGACCTACATACCTATTCTACACAGTATATTTTAAGTGTCTTTTCCGGCATTACCATGCCCTAGATAGCTTTTAAAAACACAAAAATCCAATTTACTCACCGCGGCATGTTGGGTGGCGTCGTTGACATCGGTTTCAAAATTCCACTGCGCAGCGACATTATTTGTACATTCTTTAGACGCTTGGTCGTCGGCTTGAAGAAGGAAATCCCTGATCTGTTGCACATTTACTCTATTCAGTCTGTCATCTAAATGATTTGTGTCCACACCCCTATTGAAGTCATAGGGGTTCGATCCTGTATACCTCGGATCGTTTCTGACAAAATCAGGATCATTCCTTCTAAAGTTAGGATCGTTGTTCAAGTCAATCCTGTCATCACGATTGCGGTCGTCGTAAGGTCTGAGGGTTGAGCTGGGACCTCCACTGCCTCCGTTCGGGTATCCATTGTTACTTATATCAGGGTTAATTCTACTATACGGGGTCGAAGAGACCGGGAAAACGCCAGCTGTACTTGAGCTGAGAGGTCTTGCAGAACTATACTGGAAGTTCCTATCATACTGATTCCCAGGGGAATTGATAGGCGACTGCGTGCTCGACAGCAACCCATAGCCGAAGTTACGTTGCGTGCTTGATATAGGAGGCAGGTCTAACTGAGGGCTCGCGGAGGAGAAATGTATTAGGAACAGCAGTAAACTGACTCGAAGTTTGAATTCTTGGTACATTTTCACTTGGTTGCCGCGACTTTTCAAGAGCCAATGGTGCGTGGTGCGCCGGTGGTATCGCGTTCAAGACTAAACTTTACTTCTGAACCCCGCCGTGTGAACTCCGTTTATTGCGAGCACAAAACAATACACGGTCATGAGGAACTGTGTGGCGTTTTTTCAAGTTCGAATCAGTTTGGTTTTGACAACGGTGACCTACAGGACAATGATATCTCGCGGTTTATAATGCTTTGTAATTGCGCCTTGTTTATGTCATAGCCACTGACGTCATAAAAGTATGTAATTTAAATTATATTATGATACCCTTATATGTCTTAATGCTTGGTACGCGCCTCTGCGACTATTGAAAATAGTCAGGATTTTATCCAGCAAGCTCGCCTAGTACGTGCCAACTTACACATCTTTGAAATTCTTATAAATAACTTCGTAATTTTTCCTTCACTAGTATCGTAAACCACAAATGAACACACACGAATAGCTCATAATAAGCTGCTTAAAATCAAAGTTGCACGGAATTCAAATCTACGACCACCAATCTTAGTGATTCGATCTATTCCCAGTTGTTATCGCTCACTACAATAATTGCTAATCAATGGATTATTTGTTAATTAATTTGCCACTCGAGTAATCATTAGAAACAATTTTCATGCATTTTCCAGAGCTGTTGCAATTTGTTTGTGGCCTCCAAATTATGTACTCTGAGCTCTAAAAATCAATTACTTGGTATTAACCGAATATCTCATTATACAAACAAATCGATGAAAATAGATTTTATAGAGTTTTGATTTACTCAAATTGGCTTATTATAAGTTACCACTAAGAATAATAAACAATCAATAAAACCTAACAAAAATTCAATAATTTCCTTTGAAAATGGAGATCGGGTAAATAAAGAAAAACAAAATCGGAATACTTAATGTTTGTTAATCCAATTAAATTTTCATAAAATTTTGTACAAAATGGGCTGCCCGAACAAGAAACCAAATTCAAAACTTTCGATTCATTCTGGATTTCACACAAAGAAAAATATATGTGCTATTGTCATTTCGTGTTAATTTGTACCTCAAAAATAGTTAAAAACTCACCGTAAAATGCAACCAAGCACTTAATGTTACATAAAGGTGTGACAAAGAAAGTGATAAGGATCGAAAGCGTTGCGATAAACACTCAGCTATGACGCTCGCCCTCATTTCACCTAAAGGAAGCGATGACCTGACTTTCAACATAAGTTATTTCAATTGCTATACTTACTCGTATTTTAGGAGTTTCGGTAGCAGTGAAATTGACATTTACGAATCATTTAAAGCTACAACTAGCATTAGGATATTTGTTAAATCACGTAAATGTTCTATACGTAGTATCGCTATCTATATGTAGTATCGCTCCAGCGGAATCAACATGTTAATCTCTGAGCCAAACTAGCAACTGCCTTACAAAGAACAAGCTTTTATTAAAGGACCCATTGATGCTGTTTAGTGATACCAATCCTATATACCGTCACGGGTGGGACAAGCGTGTATGGGTCAATCTCCAAATCGGGCGTATTCGTGTGATCGCTCTGGTGCTTTTCAGTTATTGATATTTAATGGTAATTATGTATTTCATTAAAAAGAATGACATTCAAATAGCACATTTTTACTATTGGCCTTCAATTTACACATATAGTTATTGAGATATTTCAGATCAAAAAAATTGGCGACCAGAGTAATCATAATTGGTGCCAGAGCAATCATAAATGGTGAAATCAGTGAAACAAAATATAAATATATTGATAAAATATTATTTATTTAGCCGTTTTATTTATTCAGTCTTACAAATAAAAAAAAAACGAAATATTTTATATAACATAATTGCTAAAATAACAAATTAACTTAAAATTAAAATATCAACTTTTGGCTTACTTTCATTTATTTGGACTTAATTAAATCACTTCTAGGTTAATGAGACAAAATTAAAAACCTTTTGAAATTCAACCTTTAATACCTACAGTCTTTTATAGTTATAAAATGACTTAGACTCATTAAAATTTAATTTGAAGTATTAAATATTAGTTTTTAAAAAGTAATTAAAGAAAACTAAGGTTTATAAAAAACAAAATAAAATTCTTAAAAATAAACATTTTATAAAATAAAATACCAGTCTTTTCAAGATTATCTAAGAGATTTGTAATAATCACATTTTCCTTAACTAAATATTTAGTGGAAAGTAAAGAATTAAATAGAACAACACAAAGTACAATGCAGTTAAGAATATGATCAGATCAGATTGAAATATTGTTTGCAAATTATAATGATACAAATTTTAATACCAAGCAAAAAATAATACAATTTCTATAAGGCTTAGTTGATCAACAAACTAAGAATAGAAGGTTTATTGAAAGCTCAGAAAATTGAAAAGTCATCAGAGTCGGAGTCGGGTAAATCTTCTGCTGCAGCAACCTTTGTCAAGGTGTTATCGTTTTGCAACGAAGATAAAACTACCTCGGAAATACTTGGAGTAATTAAATTTTCATAGTTAATAGATGGAACTTCATCCCAAAAACTGTCCGGCAGGTCCGAGTTGTGTAATGATTGTTGACTTTGATTTGCAGTTATAGTCTGTCTATTATTTAGCATTTGTGGGAGCTGAATTTGCTTCTCTTGATTGTAATTTTTTGAACGCTTAACCAGCAAAGGTCGGCTTGTCTTCCTTGGTGCCCGTGACATGTTTGTCTTTGAGGTACTTTGGTTCGAATCGCTATTAAGTTGGTAAAAGCCTAAGTGTTTGCCGTGCGGACATTGTACAGTCTCTTGTGAGCAGTTGTCTAAATCACAACTTAGTCGCCTCATAGCCAAAACGTTTTTAGTATTTGCTGAAAAATAGATTTATTACGTACAATTAATGCAAAATATCACCGCTCTGGTCTTTTTGGACAGAGCAATCACAGCCATAGCGATCAGAAAAAGTCACAAAATCATAAATATAGCCGAATTTAAAAGCAGTAGAAAGTTGTGATTACGTCTCATAAAAAACATCATAACGATCACTTAATTCACATAAAAAAACACATTCATTAGCTTATTATTTAATTTAAATAACATGCCATAGCAATCGTAAAATTCGAGAACCAAATCCAGAGCAATCATAAACTTACCTTCGTAATGTTGGAGCACAGGAACGTGGCTCACAAATATCCTCCTCGGCGGTTAGACTACTACTGGCATTACCCCGCGGGAGGGGAATAGAGTGTCTATAACGCGTAACCAGGGATGAGCGCGATGTTTTACCTCAGCGCAGAGCGATGAGATAAAATGCCCGGTCACGATTTTAAATTCAAATTGTGGCAAAAGTATTGTTCATATAACTAAAAATATTTTATTACGATGAAGATTAACTATCTGTTATGTAATCTAAATAAGTTGTTTTATATGAACCTTCTCATTAAAAAGTTAAATAATCTTTTTTTCATTCAATCCGGAGTTCGGTCAACCCAGAGCGATCAGGATTTTAGGGTTTAAGATTTTTTTTTAAATATTTATAATAAACTTATTCATAATATTAGCGTTGTATCATGTAGATTAGGCACCGAACTGTATATAAAAAAATATCTTGAAATGGTTTTTCGATTTTAAAAGGGACTTATTCAGCCCGACACGAAAAAAAATGCCTTTGGAGATCGACCCGTATTCTATATCTCCCCGAGCTTCAATACTAGTCAATTTCTTGCGTACCATTGATTGAAAAATACGCAGTCCTCGAAACCGACGAGCGAGTATGAAGAAATTAATGACAGTTGATGAAGCGAAAGAGGTATGTATGGACCGTAGCACTTGGCGCTCAATAGTCTCTGCCTACCCCAATGGTATACAGGCGTGAGTTTATGTATGTATGTATGTATCCTGGCTGACTGGCGTTGCAGTGGTGGGTGTGTGGGGAAAGTCACATCACGACGGTCGATTAATCTTGTATTATTAGTAGATTTATACAAAAAATATAAAGGATGCATATACGTTGTCGGTTCCAACAGGTTGAGGTGGTGATCCTTGGGAGAGGCCTATGTTCAGCAGTGGACTTCTTGTGGCTAAATAGATAGATAGGGAGATATACGCTGTACAGTGTGGAGTAAACAATACACCTTCATATGCGTCTTCGTATAATGTTTACGTAAAACTACGCCGTGACCCTGGCGAACACAAAAGTACAAGATGCAGTCGTTTTCATCATACGTCGAAGAATTTCAACGTGTTACGGAAAACTCTGTGTATTTATATTGAGTTGTTACAACGAGCTAGTGGTATGTTAGTTTATGCAATATAGAGAGGCTTGACAGGGATACGCCTAACTACCAATAGGATAAAATGTGTACTGATAATGTACCAAACGGCGATACAGTTTCTGATCTTAAGTGAAATAATAATAATAATGATACATGTATTTCAGAAAAAAATGACCATATGTGTGTTAGTAACAAAGACTGACTTAAAGACTATGTTAGTAAATGAGGATTTTTTTCAAATGACGCCTAAAGTTATATAGACTCCTTAGTGAAATATAATATTTCCTCATTCAAAGAGAAGAGCGATTATCTCTTACATAAGCAAAAATTGATAGTTTACAGGAATCCAAATCGCTGCATATAATAATTTAATAGCCGGCGTCTCAAGTCCCATTTGCACGAGGACTCTGGCCTCGAAGATACATACGATTATTCCAAGTATATAAAAAAGTTTCTTCGTGTAAACGTAATTGCATTAAACATTACATACATACATAAACTAACGCCTTTTTCCCAGAAAGGGTAGGCAGAGATGCTACCAGGACACCCACAATTCATCTTGTATATTCCGTCCCATGATGTGACAGGGGGTGAGCCTATCGCCATATCGGGCACAAATTCCTGACTCCAGGCTGATAATGAATGGAAAAATCCAATATCACTTTGCCTGACCCGGGATTTGAACCCGAGACCTCAGCTTTGTAGTCGTACCGACAACTACGCCACCGAGGCAGTTTTAAACATTAAACATAGGAATTAAACATTAAAATAAGATAACCTTATAGAGGTTATTGCAAGCGACAATGGTATCCGATATTGGAACGAAATTAAGCGAGGAACTCTCTACGTATACATGTGCTATAACCGTTCCTCGCCACGGAGGCTGTAATTTCGTCGTTTACTTGCAAAGATCTAAATTCACTAGCTACTGCGTGTAATTAATTGCATAAATGCCTAATGGCTTATAATAGCCAAAATGGGTCATAAACCGTGAGTTCCTACATTCGGTTTCCGGGTCGGTCGATACATTGTGTGTTTTTTTATTCCATTTGAAAATCATGATTTTCATTTTTTCCAGAAGGGTTGACGTCAAGTCAATTATTAAACCATAATCCAAATAATTTAAATAAATCATGCATTTAATCCATTTGAAAATGTATTGCCAAAAGTGTATGCATGTATTGTGTCCACAAGCAGGATGAAGAAAGAAAAAAGTGACACATACATAATTTATTTTAGAAAAATTATAATAATATAGCAATTATTAGAATTGAAATTTAAAGAATTTACTTGTAAATAAGCTAAAATAGGAAAAGTATTGACTTATCTATCTATATAAAACATTTTCTTTGTTGGAGTTGGAAGGTGTAAAATGACACGGCTTTAACTAACACATTATATATTTTAAAAAAAAGAGTTACTATGAGTTTCTCGCTATACTTTTCCTCGGTTTAATCAAACTCTTCTAGTTTTATTTGACGATTTAGAAAAACCTTTTATACTAATTAAATATACCGGGTATTAAAAGATTGCGACCGAAAACGAATCCAGGTGGTAGTTTTAGTGGTTACAGAAACAATATTATAAAAATTTCGCAAAAAAAAAAAAAAAAAAAGCGTCAGATGATTTTTTGGAATTTGTTTTGGAATGTGTTTGGGTGGTAAATACCTAATTTTTGCGAAATTACTAATTTAAACCCTTACGTACCATTGCGTCATTAAAAATAATATGTATTTATCACCCAGATACGACGATCAGAAAAAACATTTTTTTTTGCGAAAATTTTAGCGTCATTGCGTCTAGTCACTAATACCTGGCTTCGTTTTTGGTCACAGTCTTGATATATCCTGTATATAAAGTCCATCCACCTTTTTACTGCCATTTAGGTACCCCATTACTACCAGCTCTATACACATACCCGCAAAGCTTTTTAACGCAAAACGCAATTTTCCTATTGTGCCAGTTTGTCGTGGGAACCGGCGTCGTATAATTACAAGTATATTATGTACGCGGTAGCGCATACTAATCTCTCGCATATGAAAATGCGCTATGGACACTTTAACCTTGACACGCTTCATATATTGTAGGTCATATTGTTATCTAAGCCTTGGAGCCTAAATATTGTAATAAAATTAACAAAACGAAGAAACCATTATTACAACGGTATAACTTTGCTGCTTTTTTAGACCACGCGACACTATGCCTAGAATTTTTAACTATTATTGAAATAAATAAATACCCAATAGTTATTAGGTACCTCTTTAGTTCATTACTCTCTCTCTTTATGTACGGAGGGAAAGGACAAAAAATATTTCCAACTCTTTCTGTTTATTTTACTGTTTGATGAATTTCGTTGCTGGTTAAGGATGATTTTTTTTACAATCTCATACAAAGTCCTGAACCCCCTTAAGATCGAGTCTTGTGTCGTGGGTATCCGTAACTACAAGAGAGCTACATGAAGGCTGTCATGTGCCCAGTTAAATGCTCAGAGACCGCTGAGATGCAATGATCATTCAAATCCGTGCCACAACCGATCCTGGCTTACAGGAGTTGCAGTGACGCGTGTAAGGGCGGGACACCAGCACCAATGGTATTCCTAACTGTAATCCAACTACCCTTACAGAAATAATGAAAAAAATTGATCTGGAGTCTAGACCTTAGACACACAGACCTCAGGCATATTATATTTCTTTTATCATATCTTTTAGTCAACTTATCGCATTTTATACCACTGAAGGCTTCCACTATTACGTTGTTTTGTCTGCTGGCAAGTACCGAAAGGCGCGCCAACAATAATCATTACGTAGCTATAGAACTCTCAGGCCTTTCGAGATATGATCTCATTAAATGAAAAAATAGCTTGAAAAACACCTGTGATTTATTTTATAATAATACAATTGTGTCTATTATCCGCACGACTGCGTCCAGCGTTGACAATAAGCAAGGTCAACAATATTTTACAATTATAGTCCTTATGTGGTAAAGAATAAGAAATAATAATACCAGTGTTGGAGTTTTTAGACGTAATTCTTAAATTGTATGATGGATACAATATAAAACTTGGTACAGTTGTAAATTGTGGAGAATGAAAAATTTAGATTTCGTTGAAATCTTTTCTTAGGAAAATTAATTTTTCTGATAAAATGAGCTTATATGTTGTAAATAATAATAGTTAATTATGGCTGTGGTATTCTATTGGCTATTTTATTTTGCAAGTTAACATATTAAATATTAATAATACTAGAGCCATCACAAAAATTTCGGAACTTTTTTATAGAAAAACTATAAAGGAGTAAAAAATATTGAAAAGTGGAACTAGTCAAAAGGCTACACCCAATATTGTACTGTGTGTACTGAATTGTATAAGCCCATATAAATATATGTGGACCGAAATAAACAAAAACTACTGCCATTTTCTTGCCTTTGCTTCACTTTGTCATATAGGTCAGTATTGTAATTAACACTTTCGTGGAATTGTAACCGTTAAGTACATTTCTATTAGTTAAGTACATTTGCCGCTGTGGGTCAAGGCGTGTTGTGTCACTTCCCGCCATTCAGAGGGTACATCGTCTTACAAACTGTCTGGGTTTTACCTATACGTGGACTATTGTTATTGTGAAATAAAAGAAAATTCAGATATATTTATTTTAGGAAATGTTCTGGAAATACAATTTAATGAGTTGTTCGATTTGAAAACCTTTTAGCGGCTCATGAATAGCACCATGTCTAATGATGTATAGCTTTTAATAGTTTGCAATTGTTATATTTACAGACTAACTTAAAAATAAAGCTTTTATTTTCACCATGAAAGTAACAGTAATAGGAAGTTGTATTAATTAAATAAAAATTCTTTGAAAAATTCTCAATTTAAAATTATTTTAATTTAAAATATGACATAATTATAGGTGGGCATATTTCTTCAACCTGCTGTTGAATCCGGATGTCTCCATTGCTTCTCTCTGCTCAGGGCTACAGTATGCTGCAATTATAAAAAAACACACTTAAGAAATGCACGATTTATAAAACACATTTTTTTAATAAACATTAGTTTGAGGAAAATTGTTTGACAATTTACAATTATCTCTATATCAGCCCATATACGTCCCACTGCAGGGCACGGGCCTACTCTACAATCGAGAGAATCGATTGAGAGTATCTATAGAACACAGTATCTATAGTACAATTATCTATAGAGACTTATCAATAAAACTGAATTATTTCACAATAATGGCACCTATGAATAAAAACTAATGTAATGTACTCACGGACAGTACTGGGTTCCCAGCCGATATATTCAGAATTGCGTTCGTTCTCAGCCTTCAGCCACTCGTACAGAGGTTGGAAATACTCCAGAACTCCGCTGGCGTCCATTATCCTTTGACCAGTGAGAGCCTCCATCGCATCAGGCCAGGGCTTCGAGGAACCCATTTGCAGCATTTTTCTGAAATGAGAATTTTATTAAGGGAGATGTAAAATATTGGAGAATCAAAGATAAGAAATATTTTATAAACGGTTGTAAATGTGTCTTTGATTTTCAAATTTTGAAACTATTTTGAACAAGTACAGCATCGCGATGAAAAATTTAAAAGCCATTTTTCGCAAATACTGACATTTGGGTTCTTTTTTATTTTTAAATCTCTTAATTATATAAAAAATATTGAAACATATTACGCCCTCTCTAAAATTGTTTATATTATATATATTTTTTTTACTTTGTAGATTAAAAACACTAGTACATAAATAATTAAAATATGTATAAATAATTAAAAAATCACTGAGATTTATGCTAGATCTGACACGAGCTGATAAGTTTTAAAATTGAAGCATGCTCTTATTTTTACTATTATTATAACATAGTAAGTCCATTATTGGAATGACACAGTTTTGAAATTCAGATTACTCCTCATAAACAGTTCATACCCCAGAGCATCTCCAGCGGCGGTGCTCCTGTAGATGTCACAGTTGGACAGTAGCCTGCTGGAGTCCCCTGGAGTATACTCTCCTGCCAGCTGACACAGGGACCGGTGGAATTGGAACTGGATTATGTATGAAATATAGTATCTGAAAGGAAGAATGACAAATGTTGTAAAAAAAAATACTGACGTTAAAGTCACATTTAATTTTATAAATGTTTCAGAAATATAAGGATGGAGATCCATTGGAAATGATCTAAACTATAATTCATTTTCAGGAAAGTTTGAGAAAACGCTCAGGGAATAGTATACACTGATATTAGAGCCCTGAATTTCAACATTACATCTCGTGTATTGGATGTTCAAGAAACAATATCTTTTATTTGAACGTATTACAAAAATCCTGGAGTTAAAATTACTATTTTCTTTTAACACTTTACCTCATATATTCAACATCAGCAGAAATATGGTATTTAGCTGCTGGATCGAAATCAGCTTCTGTCCTGGGCACTGGCGGTTCCACGCCTTGCAAAGCCTCCCTCAGCTGCCAGAAGTGACAGTTGTACTCATCAGGAGATGTGGTGCCTCGGAACACGCCGTAACGGAACAAGTCCAGGAGGTAGCCGAAAGGCAGGAACACTATTTTATCCAAACCCTGGAAAGAAAAGATAGCCATAAAAATATTTCAATGTAACTTATTAAATATTGGGAAAACATGATCACGGTTTAATCTACATCATAAAGCAATTTTTCGAATATTCAAATACTGAATGTGGGTATATAAGTAAATTCCTTCGTTCTTCATGGCATTAAACCAGTTCTACTATCATCGTTCACTTTTTTTATTACTTTAGCTAATTTGTCAGCTCTTCGACGTCTGTCATTAAAAGCCCGTTTGCTCTCATATTCTTATTAAATACAGGTGAATGTTTTAGACCGCTAAATCTTAGTCCCTCTATATTAACGCTCAATTTTTCTACGTAAAATAGGTGACATGAAGTAATAAAATTAGTTACCATTTTGTACAACTGATTAATATTAGATTCGAGGTCGTCAGGTCCGTCTTCTAAGAGACCCATGACCCTCAGATGTTTTGGTGTAGCTACAGATAAAGCTATAACGTCTCCTACAGCCTCATGGAATCCTGAAACAAAAAATATTATAATGTATAATATTTTTATTATATTATAAATATATTAAATTATTATGAATTATAATTATCGTTGAAATCTTAGGGAAATAAAATAATAAAAAAATCTTACCAGGATTTGCACCAGCTCTGTACACAACTGGCTGATCCTTGTATTGTAAGTAATACTGAATGTGTCCCATTTCGTGATGAGTGGTCTTGAAAAACGGATCGGTGATTGTGGTGCATTGACGAATCCTTAAAAAAATGGTTAGATTTATAAACTCTGCAGAAACAATATAAGAAATTATGCAAGGGAAATTTTATTTTATAGTAAATTTTGTGGGACGGGACCAGTTATGGGGCTATTAGTAAATCTATTAGATCTCTTGGCGGTGATGATTAAAATATTATCTACTCTCAACATACATCGCCAAAACCACTTAAATACAATCCCGTCCTTTAAAATGTTCACATTTTTGGCAGAACATTCATCACTACTGATTCCAAATGTTAACATTTAGTTTCAATTCTCTATGACTTTTTGTAACACGTTGTTTATACCTGAAATCGTCACCATCATAGAAGTCCCATGCCGATGCGTGGCAAACCATGTCTCTGCCGTCGTCGGGCTTTTCAATGATGGACTTTTCCCAGAATATTTCTGTCATGGGTTTCAGATTTAGGGATGTGAAGAACTCTTCAGCAGTTTGGAACATCTTCAAAGCTGTGAAGTTCTGGAAATTGAATAAATATTAAATGACAGTTTAGTAAGTATAATTTGTAAAATTAATTTAAGCAACCGTTACATTTGTTTAATGGGTACAGGCTGCACACAAATGAGGATAAGAAGCAACCAAACAGGGTATAATTGTAAAGATTGAAAAGAGCCAAAAGTGCGTCGCCAATCAAGACTTGTAAATGGCAGCATTGTATTTATCAAATGTAATGAAGTTACTTCCCCGAGTAATTAAAATATATCGGTGGCAGAATATTTTATAATTTATATGAAAAAGAATAAAAACTATCTGAAAACATAACACACTGTACTTTACCTGTGCAATTAGTGCAGCAGTTATGTCAACATCAGGCTTGTCAGGGAACGGGCGGGTGAATTTTTCCACATTGCCCCACGTCTGGGCCCAAATGTTACCTAAAAACACATTCTACCAATAATATTACTTCGAAATGACCCACCGGGTACAACCTCCATGTAAATAACTTAAATTAAAGACTGATAAGGTAGGCGAAAACTTGTCATACAAAACATTCGCAGCTATTTAAGGCAACAATCTTTACTCTGATCTCTCGATCTTCATCCATATACTTCCAAAGGCTGTTCCAAAGGAGTTCTTGAGCGACCATGAGTTGAAATTATTCTTACTAGAATACTTTTGTCACCAATACATCCAAAAACTTCATACAACAATATCCTACCCTCGTTTCTCTCATACGATGTTTCACGATTCTTCTACTTACCAAGCAAATGCGCAGGAATAGGTCCTCTGGCTGACACCACGTCCTCGCCGTACTTCAGACGCAGGTTCCTCCTCACATAGGCATGGATCTGCTCGTACAGGGGCTTGATCTGACCCCACAGGGTCGCGAACTGGTCCTCACTGTCCGTCGCCTCGTACTCACTGAGCCACCACTCCGCTACGCTGTCGTAGCCTGAAGTGAAGCAAGAATTTGAAGGTAATAATTGTTTGAATCAAGGTTGAGAAATGTTAAAAAAATAAGGTTGATCAGAACTCGAGTATAAGGAAAAATAATAATGAATAAAAAGATACGCTAGTTAAGATCCATGCATTTAAAAAAAAAACATATCGAGGTTTTTTTTTTCATTCACCGATATCTGGCAGTATTTATTGCAAATAAACAATAAATGTATATTTTATTCTACATGGTATCTGAACACAATATTTGTGACGATAATTAGGGGCATTGCATTTACCATTAAGTTTTGCGGCTTCATTGTCCATTTGTATATATTCAGTGAAATTGCCCTTGGAAGGAGCTCCAGCCGCTTTGTGCCATTCTACCCAAGTATATTTCAGTTCTTCAGCGTCATTGCTGTTGGCGAAAATGTTGGTGACCTCTGAAAACAAACATTTATTAAGAGCCCAAGATGATTTTTGTATAACAATATATTGAAATATTTATAAATAATTAATGCTTGTACTTTGAACAGAAAGCGAAAATGGTAAATCCGTAAATGAATTAAGCTTTAATATTTCCAATTAATTATTTGCTTCAATGATTTCGAATTCTTTACCTGGCTCAACATGCAGATCACATTTAGTCCTATCTTTATAGTCACAAATAGTCGCCTTTGCGTAGTTTGACTGCATGTTATTGATGGCCATAATCAATCTTTCATTCAAGTCTTCAGGCAAAGCTGACGTGCCGAGCTCGGAATACTTCTTGAACATTCTCCTGAGGTCCGCGTCTTCAAATTCATTCCATAGGTAGGTCATCGTCTCTTTCCAGTATTCCTTTTCATCTTCAGCTAAGTCCAGGGATATTTGGAGCTAAAATGTAATATTTTAATGTTTAATCATAATTATTTTTATATCCAATCAACTAAATATTATGCGACATTAAAGTGTAGTAATTTGAAAATATTGGAATATTTTTGGGATTTAGGATCAAAAATATCTTGAACAAAAATGTGATAGGACCAGCCACAAAAATGTGTTAGGGTTTTAGTCTTTAACTGATATTAATTCTGACATCTCAATATCCGTCAGTAAAAAGTTCTGTAATTTCAAGTGAAATTATCATCAATCGATGAATGACGAGACGAGTATGTCATTCACCTGATGGTAAGCGATAAGACCGCTCATGGATAGTAGAAAACCAATTACCATGAAATACAAAACATATCTTGGCATTCCACTGAGACAATGTCCTTCAAACCGGAACACAACAGAGCATTTAATAAACATCCCCCAAACAATAATGACTATACAATAGGTACTCACCAATTGCTCCTCATTATAAGTGGTCAAGTTAGTCTCATAGTTCCACGATGCGATAGTCTTCTTATTCTTGGCCTTCTCCATGAGCTCGTCGAGGTTCCTCATGTACTCCCGGCCGGCTGCTTCTTCAGCCGCTCGCTCCGCAGCGCGACCCTGGGCGGCCACCACAAACACGGAAGCTATCGCCCCCAGCAGGGCTAGCTCCCCGATGATCTTCATTATTAACTGAGGGGTGGATAGATCCATTAGTATTGAGTATTGCTATTGCAAGCTGTACTTAAGTATAACTATTTGGGGAGTAGAGAAGACGTATGATTTATTTTATTACATACATCCTGCAAATTAGCAAATGGCTCAACAAATTAAAGGTTAATACTGCCCCTGAAAGGATAGGAAAAAAAGGAATAGCAGAGAAAAAGGATACTGAGCCACCGGAAATCTTACTTTTGAACGATACACGACAGCAAATCTGTCGGTTAATGTTGTTTTCTATCAAACGATGTTCCCGTGCAGGTCGAACTGACCTATTCCCACAGTGGGACACTATTTATAAATTTTATTTTTAAGTAATACTGTGGATATGAAACACATACAGTACATTTAGCACATAAAGCATCAAAAGATTACACATTTGAAATACGTTACGTGACATATTTGAAAATAATGATATAAGTACGAGAAATGTGTACAATCTATATCGAATGTCGCTGATAACATCATTTGCAGTAGTACAGTCAAATTGAGCAATATATTTTCAAATGATCAATATAATATAAAATGAATGTGGACATTCAGTAACGGTACAGTTTGTAACCTTAAAGTCTTTACATATTGCTCTAAGGCCTTTGGAGAGTTTGTTAAAATAACGGCTGAAATACCACAAGCTCAAGCCTTAATGTTCGAAAGGGTTAATGAACGTGCTACCAGTGCTACTACTGCCCTCAGTTCACCGGACTTATTTCTATCCAAAGACGTAATCCATATCTCATCGCCATATACAGGGTATATCAAGACCGCGACCGAAAACGAAGCCAGGTGATAGTATTAGTGACTACAGACACAATGCAACTAAAAATTTCTCAAAAAAAATCGGCAACTTTTTTTTTATAGCTTTTTACTTATCGTCGTATTTGGGTGATAAATACATAGCTTTCCCAAAATAATGATGTAGACCTCTTTATTTCTAAACTCTCAATGGTACGTAAGCGTTTAAATTATTATTTTCGCAATAACTAGGTATTTACCACCCAAAAAAGATGATTTTTAAAAATTTCTAAAAAAAAAACTGTCGCTGTTTTAGTGAAATTTTTATTTGCATCGAGTATGTAACCACTAAAACCACCACCTGGCTTCGTTTTCGGTCGCGGTCTTGAGATACCCTGTATATAAACTAGGACCTAGGACATCGTAATTAGGTTTAAAACTTTCAAAAGATACTCATCTCTATTTCTCTCTAGACAGGATTCTATTTAAAACCAGTTTACTTATCTCAAAGTGAAACTACAAAAAAGTTCCCACGAAAAAATAATATTTGTTGAAAGGAAATAATGAATTATGAAGAACAAGTTTCCACTCAAGGGCAAAATAACATTAAAACGTACCTGTTTAAACAAATCTTCAAAACCACAGCTAACAATAAGCGAGACGAGCGCAACGCACCGAATTTAAAGGCTTTGGATGAGATAAAAACACCGACAAAACAATGAATATGTCAAGGAGATACTTCAGTTCACTGATCTAGATAATGATGCTTTGGCAACTAATATGAAAATAGCGGTAATCTCAGATGTTAAGATAAGTACTTGTCACTCTAACCAAACTACTGAGATGGTTAGGTGTTAGATAATCCTAAGGCACACAATACTTTCTTTTCAGTGCTTCTTTTTGATTACGGTGAACGGTAAGACGAACATGCCATTCGCCTGATGGTAAGCGATACGAACGCTCATGGACAGTAGCATAACCAAACAATACCATGAATTACAATGCAATGCTTGGCATTCCTCTGCTCTCGCCGTCCTGAGACATAAGATGTTAAGTCTCATTATGTTCAATAGTTACTTTGACTACAATGTCCTTAAAACCGGAACACAACAGTGCATTCACACTGCTGTTTGGCGGGTGAAATGGACATTGCGGTGGTACCTACTCAGGCGGCCTCTCACATATGAAAGACCTACCACCAGTAACAGTAGTGCTAATTCCGTATTCTTATTAAATTAGGTGTACCACGCACTTTGACGTAGAGGAAACCACACTGAAAAAAACTATAGAGACTGTTAAGAATTTGTAGTGTGTGTTAATTCTGCCTACCCGCACTAGGCCAGCATGAGCATATAGCTCGAGACCGCTTATTAAAAGTCTCGATGGTAATATAGAAACCCTGTGTCTCGCAGAAAAACATTAAAGGGCTGATTTATGATACTCCTTCTAGAGGGCGAATAAGAAGGTTGAATCCTTAACTCAGTATCCTAAAGATATCTCAAACTTAATAAATTTAAAGATACCAAGTCACATACTCACAAACAGAACTCTTTTCGTGGTCTCACTGCAGTACCCACACGGCATATTTAAATTCAAAAACAAACGCGAAACAATCCACGGCAAAATCTATGGGACAACTGGAGTTACAGTTGAAGTTTGTTGATTATTATGTAAATGAATTAGCGTGTTGATCTGTCTGTCATGCTTGTGATTTGTGGCTTTTGTTCACCGCGGCCGTAAACGAACTTAAGATGTTATGCCGTATTGTTATTTTAATTTTTGAAAAAATGCTGCATTAATTTGCCTTGCTTAAGTAAATCTCTCGTTTTTACAAGTCTCGCAAATGAAAGGCTCACTTGATAGTAAATTGTGACTAGCTGTGAACATCAACAATACTAGGAACGTACGATGCTGTTCTAATCAGACGTCAAAGGGAAGAAAAAGACGCCACAAGGGAATAAATACTAGTTCTCCATCAATCTCAATCACCGAAGGTTTTTTGTAGCTCTGCAGCTTATTGTGGTTGAAGGCATTAGCAAGAGGCTGACGGCCGCTCATGAGAAATTATAATTATTGAGAGAAATCATTATTGCAGTCCTGTGTTTAAACAATAAGTAGACTCATTTTATATATAAAGAAAAGAGAAGAGTAGGCTATATTCTCGAAAGTCTTCAAGCCGGTTCGTTGTTTGTTTACCACAGATAAAATCAGTCCTCGATCTGGTCATTTAGGAGTCATCATATAATATATTATTTTATTAAAATCTGTATTTTTTCCTCATGCAGTAATTTGATTGCATCTGTTGTTACTACCATCGTGAAGGTTATAAGGATGTTCTTCCTTTATAACGAAACCTCCGTGCAATAGAATCGTCGAACAAATGATTTATTATTTGAATGAACAAATGATATTGACACTTGTACTACCCCCCCCCCCCCCCCCACACACACCCCGCACTTGGACCAACTCTGCCTAAATAAAAAAAAATAATAAGGCTGTCCAAACCACAAAACCCAGTCCTAAAATTCACTGCTAAAAGATTTTTTATTACCCATTTGTATAATTTCACATTAAGCCGTGCAAAGTGCAGAACTTATATTCTTGTGTTTATTACTAATAATATTCAAAATCACGTTTCATTTTATGTTTATGTTGAAACTTCTCATAACACCATTAATGACATTGTAACAAGCCATGCATTAGTTATACCCGCAGATAAGTCTTAAACATATGAGCTACATCTTAGAATAATGAGTCGAAGAATTCGAAATTGTTTATCTGTATGTAGGCTGGTTAAGACATGATGTATCTTGTAAATGTCAACTGAGTTTAAATATTAACAACTCTCTCTCTCTCTCTCTCTTCCAAGCTAGGAATCCCACATGGTGATGGGGTCAGCTTTCTTCGTTTTTCTTCTCCACTTCGCTCTGTCCCTAATGTCGTCTTCGGAGACCTGATATCCATCTACCTCGTCTTCGGCCTGCCTCTGTTCCTTCGGCCGGTGATGGTTAACTGCAGTGCTAAGTTTCCTACGTAGTCCGGCGGCTTCCTTTTCACCTGGCCATACTATCGCAGTCTAAATATTTCATTAATATCGCAGTTTAAATATTAACAACAAGCAATTATATTAAGAAGTATAATTATCTAAGCAAAGACAGGGTACACCAACATAGGGACATGAAATCAGCCCCAATCATTAAAGCTTGAACAAAAGGACTTTTAGTAAGAAATAAGTAACTAACAATAAAAGCCTGGGTTGGACTGAACCTAGAACTATCCATTTCACAATATGTTGTACCACTTAACGATCTATGACAAAACAAAAGATGCTGCGAAAATATCAACGGGCTTTAATACCAAAACTACATTAAAGATTAGCCGAATCATAAAACCTGTCTTTAAAATGATGCAAAAGACATACTTCTAAATGCCAATAAACTATAGATGCATGCAACATTTGTTTGTGAACTATGTCCTACAAACGAGGTGAATCGTATTTTGACTACAAATGATCACAGCCTCCTTAAATACTCACAACGGTGCATCATTACGAATGCCTGTAAAATATTCCGAGTTGTGTCGACTATATTAATATTATAATAGATAAAATGCTTTTTTTTTCATTCATATTGGAAAGGGCTTTGTCGCTAATGCGATTACGTCGCCCGGTACATAAAATTACATAAGTACGATTCGACTGCTTCTGTGATCAAATAAAATGGGACAACGGTAGCCTATAATGTTTACGGCAAATCATTACAAATCAAACCACCGTTAAACCGGAGCTCGGCTTCGTAGGACCATAATTGTATGCTTTGTTTTGCATCTTTCTGTTTAAAAATAAATAAATATAAAAAACGATGTAAATATTGTATGAACCATCCATACGTCATGTTCAAAATGGACTAAAAAGAAAATTTCGTTGCCATTATCGGAGACGTAACAAAACATTGTTAGTATAATACACGAACGACATACACGAATATTAAGATAAAATAAATAATACATAAGAGTTCGAAATATAAACTGGAGTCTGTGCCATGTGAAAGGATAACGATTAATAAATAAGAACTATAAATAATACCGGAAATTTTGTGCAATAATATTTTGAAATTGTCCTTGTATTTTGTTTACTTACCTACATTGCATTGAATCTTGTTAATATCAATACATTTACGACCCTATTCATAGACAGATTTTAAACCTATTTTAGTTTTCGATGTTTTGTCCCTTTCTAAAGACTTTAGTATTCAACTTGAGCAAAGCAGACAAAATATTCAATAGCTTAAATAGGTTTTTAATCTGTCTATAAATTAAGCAGTTAAAATATAGTTGGAGTACACTTCATTGTAAATAAAGTATTTTTGTATACTCTAAGTTATTATTTTGTTTGAAATATTTCCGAAATAAGCGAAACCGATTATTACGAATCAAATTTAAAAGCATTTTAATTACCAATGCATTGTTTTGATGAAATATTAATTTCTTTTTTAATTAACTGACAATGAAATCACTGCGTTTTATTTTATTTTAATAATAATACATTCATTTTGTTTTTAACTAAGACATAAAATAATAAAGCGGATTAATTTATTTTATTTATGCAAGAAATATTGAATGTATTTAATGTTTATTATTTAAAATTTAATAAGTGTTAAACAAATAATATGTAAGCACTCACCAATGTTTTGTATCCAACAGCGGTCGCGTAATGAATCGCCAGATATTGTATCCGCTTTGTATCAATGATAACGCCTCCGTCTTATATTCCTTATCGATTGAAAGTCATCTCGTGTTTTGTTTGTTTGTATCTCATGTTGCTATACGTGTCGGGAAAGTAATTTCAATACATCAGATGATAACTGCAGTGCAGTTGAAAGGTCCACAGACGGGAAGTGTACTTTGATGACATTTTCACAATTATGTCGCCTGGGTGGGACGATGAAATTTAATTTTTCAACTAATTTGAACATTATAGAGCATTAATGTAGCCAGTATAATAATAAATAAATAAATAATACACCCAACAGTCACATACATAGTCCTGACCCTACACTAAATTCGATTCTTGTGTCGTAGAAAATAAAGAAAAGAAAATAGTTTTAATAAGTTTAAATCCTAGAG
Source organism: Deilephila elpenor (assembly GCA_949752805.1). Taxonomy (NCBI): domain Eukaryota; kingdom Metazoa; phylum Arthropoda; class Insecta; order Lepidoptera; family Sphingidae; genus Deilephila; species Deilephila elpenor. Next base: position 1,739,890 of record OX457102.1, read on the forward strand.
CCAGCGCGATAGATACGGCATGAAAATATACCAATTTAATGGAACAGTCTAAGATTCGGAAGCCCTATGCTATTTACTTTCTTCTTTATTGTTTATAACGAATCCAAAACAGCATAAGAGTAAATAACGAGAGTGCTTGACGTAGAAATACGATCTAGAATTACTTATCTCTACGTGGTGAAACCGAACTTTATAAGAACAAAACAGTCAAATAAAACGATGGTGATATGGCAACTCTAGAACCGAGGAAAACTTAACAATCTCAAAAATCAGAAATATAATTCCCATAAATAAAACCAGGCTCAAATCCTAGTCAGCTTCCAGCGTAATGTATATTGCCATTGACTTCACTCGTGTTTGTTTTACATAAACATTTCCTATGGATTTTTCCTCAAAACATTAAGTACGAGACTATATTGTTGACTTGTATATCTGCCTGTTATTGCTACATTAGCCTACATTTATTCGTCTTCCTGCCCTTGGCACTGTATGAGAGAGTTATATTATTATTTTACACTCAAGATTTAACTTTTCCGATTGGTAGTATATTCTATCCCGTACAGCAACCAACATATTATAAAATAGTAGAAACCCGTCCTAATAACCTATGTAACCATTTTATTTATTTAATAGATCCGGTAAACATGTGGTCACATGATGGTAATTGATCACTACTGCCCATGAACATCCCGAACGCTTTGATCATAGATGTGTTGCCGGCCCATCAGATCGGGTGAGGAGCGAGAAGGAAAAAGTATGGGAACAAGAAATGGAAAATGGGCATCCTGCAGTGTCCAATTATTATGCAACACTAAAATTATACTTAGAAATGTTTTGAGATGATAGAAATTATAAAGAAGACTAACAAGAAATATCTATAGTCGGTAAATACTCTATCTAGAATCTAAGCTTCATTGCATTTGCTTTAAAGTACTTTGTAACAATTATTTCGAAAGTTACCTTATCACCGTGACACTGTCGTTAATAATGTCATAATATCTATTTTATAACGGTTGCAACGTGCTTTGGTTTTTCAATTTTTGAAGACCCTTGATTTTTACCGGATACATGTTATAAAAGATTCACAAATATTACGATATAAGTCGTCTGTCTGCCTTATGGATGGACTGCACTTACTACAATAACCCATATGCATGTAGAATATACCTATAAATCATTAGCCATTCATACCTAAATCAACAAAAGTAGCTGTGAACCGGTTATGCATTGTTTACGCGACATCTCTGAAATATTTGATGTTTTTATCTGCTTGAGAAATTTTAAAACCACTTTAAAGATATCGCTGATATAGATAAATTACACAATTTCATATCTTGATGTCACATTACAGACATCTTAAATTCTAGACATCGCTGTAACGTAATGGTATTAGATGAACATTATTTACGTGTCTTTCTTTTTCCTTATTTTCGAGATTATTGTAAAATGAAGGTAAAACTACAATAATAATTGTGGGTGTTTAGTGCGAGAGGTATCAAAAAAGAATATCATTTTTTTTATTGCGAAAAATGTCGAGACGAGCATGGACAGTAGCAAAACAACACCCGGAATTACAAAGCAATGCTTAGCATTCCACTGCGCTCGCCATTCTGAGACAAAAGATGTTGTCTCATTTTGTCTAGTAGTTACTCTGGCTACGATGTCCTTCAAATCGAAACAACAGTGCATTTACACTGCTGTTTGGCGGGAGAAATAGACACTGCGGTGGTACTTACCCAGGCGACCGCTCACATTTTAGAGACCTAGCACCAGTAATTATCTAGATACCTTATTAAGATTAGTATAATCGGTTTGAATAAGATAGTGCACCTAGACAGCTTTAATGATAGACTTGTTCTTATAAGAGAACGCATTATTACTACAGTGGCTTATCTGGAGGCAATTGAATTTTTTCGTTTTGTGACTAACTAAAAACAAAAAACTTCAAAGCACTCTCACAAAACTACCACCAAAAGACAAAAAAGAAAGGGGCGTCTATTGCTACGATATTTTTTCGTATTTTTTTTTTATTGCCGTATAGGCAGACGAGCTAGCGGCCCGCCTGATGGTAAGCGGCTACCGCTGCCCATAGACCTTCGCAATGCCAGGGGTCCAGCACAACAAAGTCGCTGCCTACCTTACGTTTTGTGACTAAAAACAAAAAAATTCAAAGCACTCTCAGAAAAATTCAAAACTACCACCAAAGGACAAAACAAAAGAAGCTATTGCTATGGCGTCTATTGCTACGATATGTTAAAATCAAAAGATTGCAATAATTGCAAAAATATTATAAAAACTTACATTTAAATTGCTCATTCCGAAAACCGAATCCACTATTAATCAAGCGAAAGTTATGTAGGCTTCTTTAGAATTTCGAAGCGACTAAAACACCAAATCCAGTGCAAATATTATTGCAACGTACTCACTGAATGTTTTTTTTTGTAATAATTCCAGTTTTTCGATAACTCGCTTTTACATTTTTATTTGAATTTGGAACTGGTTTCTAAATGAGTAATCTCGGCACCCAGAGTTCATTTAGAGCCATTTGCATTTATATATCAAAAATACTTTTACCTCTCGTTTTATTGGACCTGTTGTGCCTTTGTGACAGCCTGGTTGCCCCTATAAGCTTAAAAAATGCCGTCTGTAAAACTATTTCGTAGGGTATTCCTGCCCTGTGACAAGAGGGTTCTTAGAATAAATAAATAAATAACAAATACACCCAACACATACATAGTCCTGACCCCACAGTATAAGTATGAGAGACATTTCAGTCTCATAAACACTCAGATCCGAAACAAATACTTGTTTTTCTCACATTTGTCTCGGTGCGGGGATCGAATCCGCGGCCTCTCGTTTCACAGCCGGCGTCTAACCAACTGCGCCACGGAGTCTGATAATCCCATCACGGTATCTCCTCCCTGTCATAGAAGGGAATACAACGGGCCATTTGGGAACCTAGTGAATGAGTACATGGGGAGCGCCGTCACCGAAAAAAAGGTCCTTCGTATTCAAGAGACTGTCTAGCTGGGTCTAACTTTGTGTTTTTACTAACAAAGAGCAGTGTAATCATTATTGTTTTCAAGTTCGAAGGACATAGTAACCAGTTATTAATGGGTATGAAGATACTTAACGCCTTATGCGTCGAGAGGACGAGCGCAGCGCAGTGCCTTATAGTGTTTAATATTAATAAGCTCTGAATGCTATTGCTCTTGTTTAAGGACAGGCGTGACACTTGCATTAAAGACGAAAAACTAAGTGAACCTATAGTGGCAATTTTGTCCTCATTAGGGTTGCAACTCATAAGAAAAAACTAGAGGATTCACTTTTCTTCGAAGCTTAAACAATTTAGAGTTCCATATGAAATGATGTAGTTCTTTCTTTTAATTCCATAAAGCAACAAAAATTACTTAAATATTTGGCGTTTATGGGCGGCGATGATCCTAAATTGTAACGAGTGATTTTTATAAGCGGTGAGTATAGCAACCTATTCTAGTATGACGATGCTGCTGGCAGTTATATTAAGAAGAATAAAATAAAAAAATGAATATAGAACGGAGTTGTCAACGGAGGATTTCCTATATAGTGTATTATCTATGACGGAGGATGTGAAGGATGGCCGAGTCGGGGATTACGCTGGGATTGTTCAAGGGAAAACGTTGCAGGCATTTCAATATGCGAGTTGTACGTTGATGAACATGTTGGAAAAGAATAGAGGAATTATGATTATACAATCGTGGTATTATTTGGACATACATGCATACATAAACTCACGCCTTTATCCCCGAAGGGGTAGGCAGAGGCGCCACCAGGACACTCACATTTCGCCTTGTATGTTTCGTCCCATGATGTGATAGGGGGCGAGCCTATCGCCATATCGGGCACAAATTTCTGACTCCGGGCTGATAATGAATAGAAAAATCCAATATCACTTTGCCCGACCCGGGACTCGAACCCGAGACCTCAGCTTTGTAACCGTACCGTAATACAACTACGCCACCGAGGCAGTATTATTTGGAGTTTAATAAAATACTTACTACGTTTATTGTGATCACTTACATTAATCGTGTCTAAAGCATGGCATTATACAAATTAACATGATGCATCCAACGACCACACTCCCAGAAGATATGATGTACAGTTTGCTCTAACTACCAGTTAGGCGAAAATTATTGACGCGCGGGCGCATATTATTTCAAATGTTTCCTATGAAGGAAGTAAAAAGGAGCACAGAAAGAAAATACGAAGTTTAACATAATTACCAATAGGTAACTTAATGTTAGAAAGACAAATTAAAACATATTGTATACTAAAAATGTTTTATTAAGAATACTGTGTCGCTTGTCTACTGGTAATTATGCTAAGTAAGTACGAGTGGCGCGTCACGACTCCACCGCGTCTTGCGCCTCTGCCTGCGCCTCTTTCGCCTGCAGTGCTGCTATTTGTTCCGCTGTGCAGTATTCTAGAAAAAAACATAAATTAAATACCTTTATAAGTAAATAAATATCTAGAAACAGCTATCTATACCTAGCGGCTAGCGTTGAAGCAACATCACTTCGTATGTCCGCTTTCGTCATTTGCCACTGATACGCTTGCTTGCAGCTTGCATATAAACAAAATCATTTCTGTCCACAAAACGACATCATAGCCTTAACGTAGTAGCTGACAAGGTTCACTTCGTGGACATAGTCGACTGGTAACTGGTATTCTGGCTGGATTCCTTACTAGCTATTGGCGGAAAATATAGCTATCCATTTATGGCAGGATAACAATCACAGAGATTATTAAGTCAACTGACTAGCTGATGATAGAGAACAGTGTAATATACAACCCGTACCCGCAAACCTGTCTGCCCAACAGGAAGTGGCATCCAATGTGATGACTCATTTCGTTAGACACATGTCTACATATTTCAGTCCTATTATGTTCTTCTCTACTCGAATGTGTGATATAGAGAAGATTAAACAATTGAGTATATCATAGAGTTTAAATATTAAAACCTACGTGTTTTACTAGGTTCCCATCCGATGTGCTCTCCAGTTCGCTGGTTTTCCGCTTTCAACCAATCATGGAGTGGCCTGAAGTACTCCAAAAGACCGTCTGCTTTCATCAATCTTTGTCCAGTGAGGGCCTCCATTGCATCAGGCCACGGTTTTGAGGAACCCATCTTCAGCATATTCCTAGAAAATAATAATCCCATATTTTTTAGGAGAATTGTATAGTTTAATTTTATTATTCTCTAACATTTGTTTCATTCGTTTTTACATGTGCAATGAATGTTTATTAACAGTACCCAGGGTGCGTGAAATATACCAGAATTATCTTTGTAGTATTATATAAGTAAGCATCAATTTGGATCGATTTAAACCATAATAAGAAAATGTTTTACTTCTCTTTTTTCACTTATGTAATAGACTAACGTTTGTTGAATACATTAAAGATAAACCGTTTGATACAGAGATTCAATTCCAAAATTTAGCACTATTTAGAACACTATAAATGACTACAACTTACGCAAGCGCATTTCCAGCGGCAACGCTCTCGAATATGTCGCAGTCGACCAGCTTCTTGGTGAAGTCCTCTGGCACATACTCGCCAGCCAGTTGGCATAACGCTCGGTGGAACTGGAACTGTATTATGAACGACACGTAGTACCTGAAACCGCGGAAAATATATGTTAAAATAAACAGTTACTAAACAACTGACTTCCGCAACTTCTACCTGACCTATGCTCCAACTTTATGTATACTACATTTTGTGGAGGGCTACCAATATATGTATGTACCTCAATAGAGTATCCAACTGTGAGAGCTTATTGCCAGACTATTTGAAACCAGATATACATGATAAACTGATGTTTGTAACACATTTGACATTTCCCGCCCAGTATACGTTAACCGCTATCTGAGTAGATAGGAACATTCTACCATCCAAAAACTTTTCAATATATAATCGTCTTTAGTTCCAGAACGACTTCGGCTGAATACAAATCTTCCTCAAAGATTTCCACAGCCACATATTACCTCACCTAGCATATTCAACATTAGCAGACACATGGTACTTCGCCGCAGCATCGAAGTCCTCCTCAGTTCTGTTCACCGGAGGTTCCACACCTTGGAGTTCCTCCCTCAACTTCCAGTAGTGGCAGTTGTAATCCTCTGGAGCGGTCTTCTTGCGGAACACGCCGTAACGGAACAAGTCCAGCGTGTACGCGAATGGAAGGAAGACTATTTTGTCTATACCCTGAAATAGTATAGAGGAATTGATAAATATTTTCAAAGTAAATATTCGAATAAATAATAATGCCTTTCAAGAATTTTTAAAGTACTGAAGACATACAAATTACTATGTTATTTTAGTTAATGTATAAAAAAATAAAAACTTAATTTGTCCACAATCACCCCAAACTAAATAACTGTAGTATTTAATAAAAGCACAAAATTATACATACCATCTTATAAAGCTGGTTAATCTCAGTCTGCTCATCCTCCGCCTCTCCTTGTGAGAGTCCGACACGACGCAAATGTTTTGGCGATGAAACAGAAAGAGCTATCGTGTCACCAACAGCTTCGTGGAAACCTACGATAGTAATTTACGAGTTAACAGACCTGATAAACATGAAAACACGCAACATGAGAAAACAAAATAGAATGTTAAACATATTAGTAATTATTTTTCATATCGCGATGTACAAAATTAAGTATCAGAATTTCGTTGCATCCTTATAAGTGGATGAATTCAAATGGATTGAATTAAACATCAAATAACATCATAAGTATAATAGATGACATGAAATATTTAAAATGACACACTGATGATGGCAACAAACCGTGACCAGGAAATATTGCATGAACGATTCAAGATTAATACATAAATATGTATAAAGCTATTAATAACATGAGACATACACGCATTGGACAGATACAAGATGGTCCTGACGATGGTGATTACCACAGAATATTACATTCAAATTCCAGTACACAAATAGATACGATGTTAGCAACATTTCCATCAGAAAGAACAGCCTTGCCTTTAACATGTGACGTAGATAAGAAACCCATAGAAAAGAAAATCCTCAAGTCAAGATCGAATGTAACCAATGAATCTTTGAAAATTGAATTTTTCACTAGGTATATGCATAAGCTTACGTTGGCTGTAAATAAAGAAGTCATTCCCAAAATAAAGCGAAGCTGATATCAGCCAGAAAAGATAGACCAGACACATGAAAACGTCCCATAACATCAAAAACAGGTCACCTGGGTTTGCCCCCTCGCGAAAAACAAAAGGCTGATCTCTGTACTGTAAGTAATACTGCACGTGTCCCATTTCATGGTGTACCGTTCTGAAATGTTCCCTGTTCACCGTTGTGCACATTTTGATCCTGGATACAGAAAACAATTGTTACCTGGATTCGCTCCGTCGCGGAATATGTACGGCTGGTGACTGTACTGTAGGAAATACTGTATGTGACCCATTTCGTGGTGCGTCGTTTGAAAGTACTCATAATCTACTGTAGTGCACTGTTTTATCCTTTAAATTCAGACCATTTGGTTAAAATTTTGAAAACAAAATACATATTTGTTGATTAAACAGTAAGTTCTGGTTCAGTAAATGTTAGTCTATTAGGAGCAATTCTGGTAAGTTGATTAGGATTATTGAAGGCATTAATATTAGGCAAAATAGATTTCTAGGTTTAATGGACTTTAGATATTATAATAGTTAGGCCGTTTAGTTTACTGACGGAACCAAACAAAGCATAGTAATTTCTTTCATCAAGCCTTTGAATCTCATAGATATAATAATATTTCAAATCTTTATTCGTTTCACTCATTCAATATTATATATTTTTAATGCTTGCTTCGATAGAGCTACTATACCTAAGCGATTAAAAATCTACCAAATTAAAGTTCGAAAAAAAGGTAGGTATTTTAAATTACCTGAAATCTTCGCCATCATAGAAGTCCCAAGCTGACGCATGGCAAACGATCTCTCTATCCGTCGGCTTCTCTATTATGGAGTTCTTCCAGAATTTCTCTGGCATCGCAGTCAAGTTCAACGACCTAAAGAACTCGTCTGACATTTGGAACATTTTCAACGCTGTGTAGTTCTGTTCCTTCATTGACTGTGTGATGTCGACCTCTTTTTTGTCAGGGTATGGACGGGTGAAAGATTCAATGTTGTTCCACGTCTGTGCCCACATGTTACCTGAAAATATGATTTTTTTTATGCTGGTTATTATTATTATTCTCTTTTTCCAAATTTGATGATACTTTACATAATATACGGAATTGTAGTAGGTATTTATAGTTATTTCTCCCAACTTGTATGCCTTCTTTTTTAAACTATGATAAAAAAGAAGATTTTTGGTTAATATTTTAAACATCTTTTATTTTATACCCTCTGATAAATATATTTCAAGCAGTATATTTTCCTTTAAAAAGCAGCTCTTACCTAATAGATGAGCCGGAATAGGACCTTTTGCAGACACGACCTGGTCTCCATACTTGTCCCTGAGCCGCTTCCTCACGTAGGCGTGTAGCTGTTCGTACAACGGTTTAACATCTGTCCATAGCTTAGCCAGTTGCTCTTCAAAATCTGGCACTTCGTACTCGGACTGCCACCATTCAGCTACGTCTTTGAAATCTGCGAAAGAAATATTAAGATGCTAATTATTTATCACTTAACCAGATGTTCCTTTACCCAAGAAAAAACGCTTTGTAGTCAATTTATCAAAACTCACTAATCAGTACTGATCAAATAATTTATATATGAACATTTTGATTATTTCATGACATTAAATTATTACTTTAGCATAAACGAGGTATTTACCACCCAAACACCATGATGTTTAAAAAATTGCTAAACAGCAACTGTCACCGTGTTGCGAATTTTTTAATTGCATTGTGTCTGTAATCACTAAAACTACCACCTGGCTTCGTTTTCGGTCGCAGTCTTGATATACCTGGTATTTGTGTTTATAATTTCAGTTGTCGTACTTAATCTCTGTTATTTATGATTACGAAACATACGTAAAAAAATAATTATCATTTCCGACGTAGATCTATTTGATACAAAACAGATTCTACGAAGTGTATTAATATGTGTATTTGCTCTCGTGACTCGATACTGTACCACCGTAACAACTTCCTGGTACAAGTAGTGAAGCATATCCTAGAAGTGTGACGTCACACGCGCCTTAAACAGGCGTGAAAGGCACACTCGTTCCTACCGCACATGAGGAAAATAACAACAGCTGTTTAACTGAAATGTCAAGTGACGCCAGAATGCAAACATTCGAGAGTAGGCGGGCGTCTAGCACTTGGAATATTCAAATTATTTTGAATTACTGAGAGTGAAACTAGGGAATTGAGTACTCCTGATGGAGAACATCTTACATACATATTCTTTGTTTAGTAACTTATATTTGCGACCAGCAAGATTACATTCAATTCAAATTTCCTATATTTTACCTTTATTTAAATTATTTGAAATACACCAAAAAACATCAGCTTTGATTATAAAAATACATAAAATCGAACATAGAACCTTCTCATTTTTGTAGTCGGTTTAAAGTATCAAGTATCAAAAGAATTACCATTAAGTTTGGCAGCTTCGTTGTACAGCGTGACGTACTCGGTGAAGTTACGCTTGGCTCTGGCTCCAGCTGCCTTATGCCACTCCACCCACGTGTGCTTCAACTCTTCAGGGTCTTGGGAGCTGGCAAATATCTCAGTGATATCTGAAACGACACAATTCACAATCAGTACCCTATATTCCTGATTCAATTATGGTGAGATACCTCCGTAATAATTCTATATCAGCCCATATACGTCCCACTGCAGGGCACGGGCCTACTCTACAATCGAGAGAATCGATTGAGAGTGGTTAGGCCATATAGTCCACCACGCTGGCCTAGAGCGGGTTGGCGGACTTACATACCGTAGAAATTCTTTAAAATCGCTACGGTATGCAGGTTTCCTCACAGTGTTTTCCTTCACCGTTAAAGTGCGTGGTGATTGACTGTCAATTGATTGACCGTAATAATTGCATCGCTTCAATATCTAAATCAATATTGTCTTCAGTCTATATAATTCTATTGTGATAGGTTCGTTTAATCATCGCGTAAACATCATCTTCAGGGTTCGTCTTCTTATTGCCTTCATTTACCTTTATATTGTAATATTAAGAGCTAAATAAATGAGGTTTTCTGACTGACAACTTTTGTATCCTAAAAATACTTTTAAAAAATGTGTATGGATGCATTTTGGATGTCAGCATAATTTGATTTTTACAGATAAATATTATTGATGTCGGTTAAACATAAATAATTCAAATCAACGGCAAATTTAAAATATCCTCATGGTTCGTAATCATACTACACTAGTTGTAAATGAAAGACAGATAAATGACATACAAAATATTAAACGTTTCTTGGAACATCACAATACAAATACATAGAAGAGTTGAATATTTGTCTATGGTGCAAAGCAATAACACGTCTAACGTTAATTATCTTCTCAAACAGCTGACAAATGTTTTTTTTTTTCATTTTCCACTACAGTTTAGCACAAACATATTCAAATATATTCTTTATCTTCTTATTGTTGCTATGGTCATTCCATTTAATCTTTCCTATTCCTTTTTTGTGGTGACAGCTGGAATAGGTACCGCAGATATGTCGCAGTTCAGATTGGAGAGTATATTAAACTAGCCTTCTGTAACACAATACAAATAAATCCACTCACCAGGTTCCAAAGCTAGATCACATTTACTAGAGTTTTTGAACGAGCAGATCTTCGCCGTCGCGTAGTTTGACTCCATGCCCGACACGGACCTCATTAAGGTCTTGTATTTATCATCAGGCAGTGCTGATACACCCAGCTGAGTGTACTTCTTGAACATCCGTCTCAGAGTGAAGTCTTGGAAGTCCTGCCACCTATACATCTTCGTCTCCTCCCACGCACGCTTCTCTTGCTGTGATAGTTCTAAGCGGATTTGAATCTGGAAGGGTAGGAAATTTAATTAAATTGTGCTTATGGAAGTTATATTAGAACTAAAGACGCAATGCTATGTTGATCTGCGCCACGCAGCTATCTTTCTTTAAAATCAGATCGCAAAGCTAGCTATTCTAAGAAACTACTATGAAGAAATAAACTTGTGTTTGTTTACTCAACAACTAAGCAAAGTGCACTTGTACATATTCGTTTAAATTCTAACGGAAACTGAAATACGATACTGTTTGTTCCGATTTGTATACGTATAACAACTAACTGATAACCTTATGCAATACAATATTTACTGTAAAATTTAAATATTCACGGTCTAATTGATTTTGCTACCTACCACCAACTTGTTTCATAGAAACCTCGACATTCCGTCAAGTAATAACAGTACATAATTTTTATTATACATCTGATATAAAATTCAATAAAATGCTTTGCAGCAGCAAAGGTATTTCACGTACGATGCTTGTACTTTAAGGAATAAAGAGCCTATTTTTTATCAACCTATAATATTGCAAACAAAACTGTTGTCACTGCCTTGGTGGCGTAGTTGTATTACGGTACGGTTACAAAGCTGAGGTCTCGGGTTCGAGTCCCGGGTCGGGCAAAGTGATATTGGATTTTTCTATTCATTATCAGCCCGGAGTTGGGAATTTGTGCCCGATATGGCGATAGGCTCGCCCCCTATCACATCATGGGACGAAACATACAAGGCGAAATGTGGGTGTCCTGGTGGCGCCTCTGCCTACCCCTTCGGGGAGAAAGGCGTGAGTTTATGTATGTATGTATGTATGTATGAAACCTGCATACCGTAGCGATTTTAAAGAATTTCTACGGTATGTAAGTCCGCCAACCCGCACTAGGCCAGAGTGGTGGACTATATGGTCTAACCACTTTTAATCGATTCTCTCGATTGTAAAGTAGGCCCGTGCCCTGCAGTGGGACGTATATTGGCTGCTATAGATATAGATTAACTTACCCATTTCTCCTCATTCTCCTTGGTGATATTTGACGTGTACTCCCACTCAGACAGGCTGGCTCGGTTCTTCCTCAGCCCCATCGCCTTATCTAGTTGCAGTATATACTCGCGGCCCTCGTGTTCCAGCGCCTCCAGGTCGGGGTCCCGACCCTGGGTGGCCACCACGAACACGGCGACGATCGCCGCCACCAGCGCGGCTCCGCCACCGATTTTGAGCATCGTCTAGAACAATAGGTGAGGATAAGTTGTAATATTCATTGACTTTTAACATTTGTAGAGCGAAGTCCTTACCATTTCCTGGTAGAAAAAGAGTCGTCAAAGAGTTTCAATTCCAAACAGCCCTGTTCTCTACTTAAAGTACATCCATGTTGTGGATGTACTGAAGTTATAACAATAAAGATGAAAATGTTATGGAAAATATGACTCTGACTTATGAGCCAGGCAAGCAATAAGACACCATTATACTGAAGTAGCATATTTAATAGCTAAGGATAAAGAGCAGTCAAATTGGTTAGCAAATATCCAGATATGTGTCTGACCTTAGGACTTTTGATTTCTTGTATAACCTACGGCAATACTAGCATTTCATAAGACATGGATGGATTGAAAAGATTCATAGACCTATACAGGATAATTAAAAGAATAAAATTCATCGGTCAACCAAGGTCAAGATTACTGGGACTTTTTGTCGCCACGTAATTCGCAACCCAAAAACCGTCAATTTATCACACACTGAGCCATGAACCTTCAAACCTGATTTCATTAATTAATATTTAGTCCCCCAGATATAAACGATTATACTAATTTAAAGTGTTTATGTGACTTGCGTGAGATAAGAAAAAATGTTAAAAACACCGTGTAAAATTAAGATAATTGTTGTAATGTGCTTAATTGTCCGTAATGTTGTCGGAAGTAATCATTATGTTGTTACGGCCTTACCTCCACTTTAAAAAACAAAATATATAATCCTTTCTTTTTCTTTTCTATATATAATATTTTCAAAACAGTATAAGCGCTTAAAAATCCTCGAAATAATTGTCGAAAATATTTGACATTGTCATCCTTTTTTTTTTTTATTTTTTATCACAACGATGAGCTAACTTTTTGTTGAATAATGTAATCAAAGAGATTCGAAAACTGGTTTATCTTCTCAACTCGATTAAATTGCGTTGAATGTGAAGTTTAAAGCTATGCAGAGGACCAAATGGCACCACTATTGTAATTAGGTAAGGTCAATGAACTGCAAATGTGGAAAACAAAGTAGGTTGTGTAGTCCCTAAATCAAATAAAAAAATATATGGGTTTCGGAATTACGAGTGTATACCAATGATTTTGTTGTATATTGTGACCGCAAAAGAAAATTGCAGATTATTATAACTGCAATACCTAGCGAAGACTGTCTTCGCTATTCGACATTATTATGCCACCATGCTTAATCACTACTCCGTGCTTAATTTAAAAGAAACTCTAATTTGGTATTAATCTATACTTATTTATATTATTTTGAATAGACTTATCTAACTTATGAGTTCAAGTTACCGAAATAATCCGGTGTTTCCGAAAGACTAGAAGCCTATCGTTCTTCTTTTATGTTACATAGCTGTATTTAAAATTACACTAAAATTTCAACTTCAATGGATTTCCTTAATATTTAAGGCTGTATTAAAAACATGAGATAATCCGGTGTTTCGGAAAGTCGCGGAGGCTGCAAGAGGCACGACCTTGGCTTTGGTTCGTCGCACAACACACTTCTAATTGCGCATCGTATTCCGACTTCCATTAGCAATTACTTTAATTTTTTTATACCATGTGATTATAAAATATACCTAGGCGTAACGTGGGTGTCCAAGTAGTCCTAGTTGCCTACCCCTACTGGGAAAAAGGCGTGAGTATATGTATGTATGTGATTATAAAATCTGATGAAATGAGGCCAACTTGAACAGGATACTATCGTTGTTCTCATTACTATATCAGACCACATACGTCCCATTGCAGGTCACGAACCTCCTCTACAACCCATTCTTCAAAAAATATCAAAAAATCCTATCCTGAAGAGGTTCCTACCTTGTTTGTCGCATTTAAAAATATCGAACCTTGCACTTTATATCAGTTAACCTACAAGCCCATACGACCTTCCTTTAAGGACCAATGACTGTATACAACTTGGCGCCACTCCAAACACAAGTCCTTAAATCCATAAAGCGCACATTTTATTATTTTGATAGCCATTACGCTGGCAGTTGGCATTGCACGACGCCAAGGTGAATTGTTTATAAATTAATTGTTTGTTTGTTTATTTGTTTATCCATTATTACTATAGGCTTTTTTTGGACTCGGCCTGCATCCAGCAAATTCCAGCAACCTTTAACTTAAATTGATATTACTATACATATTTTTTATTACTGTATTTCTACTATCGGCTCCATATAATGTATAGAAAAGTGACTGTATAAATAATATTTTTGGTAAATCCTATACAGATAACCTCCTCTTGAAGTCGGCTAAAAAATATAAACTCATGTGATTTTTTTATTTTATAAATACAACACTAAAGTTAACTCGCTACAAACTAAGTAAAGCTCCCGGTCAGCCACCCCCGCTGACCGCATACGATGAACTTATGCAAATTACATAAAAAAAAAAAAAAACTACACCCACAATCGGAATGTGATACAAGTCGTTGTCCCTGGCGCCAATGCACTCCAAGCGGCCAATTAAAACCGCCCGAGATGAAGTCGACCGCTCGATAAAAAATAATGAGCTGACGCAAAAAGCAAATCGATTAAGCCAGAATTGACGGGATTTTAGCGTGTCGTTTTTGCTAATTTTACAATTTGAGACGTTTAAATAGGTTTCGTGTGTGCACGCAATTATTTTCGGATTATTTTTTAATTGTTTTAATGTCATTTTTTAAGGCACTGGACGCAGGCTACTGCGTACATGTCGTTATGAGAAGAGCGTTGGGGACGCATATTTCAGCAGTGAACAGTCTTTTGTTTCTGATGATGATCATTTTTGTTGTAGTTTCTTGTATTCTGGTGACTGATTATAGGCATGAAGATTTACCAGTAGATCCAAGCGGATCATTAATCCATTGCCAAATTTCAAAAATCGAATAGCTCATTTCTTATAAAAATTAATTCAAATAGATTCACGCCCAAATACTGGAACGCAACTTAAATATAACTTGCGCTTAACTACGTTAATCCCGATTAAATGTACTGGCTAAGTGAGCCGTGCGCTGTTAAGAGCAACTTATTTAATTGAATGTCGTTCCAGTATTCGGGCGTCAGATTGTGGGTGAGCGAAATTTTGCATAAAAAGTGCCGTTATGATTTATATACTGCCTGAATGGGCATAATATTAGCATTTTTAAACGAAATAGCATATAGATATTTACAACCAACAATCACACGTACAGTTCCGAGTGTCTCTTATTGGTATTAGAATCTAGGCTTCTTCGGCCTCACAAAACCCAGACCCGAAACGAATTGGTATATAAGGCCCAAATATCTCGGTTCCTACTATATTATAGGCTGTCATGTAGTACAATGAGATGATTTATAAACACAAATGCGACATTAAGAGTATGTAATCATTGCTTTTTCCAATTATTTTTTGTATATATTTTTGGTTCATTGCATCATGTTTTAACTTGTTCCATGATCGGCACGACTCGATCTGAGTCATCTCATAAAAATTCCTTTTTTATGTTATTTTATATTAGACATAAAGTCTCGCCGTTGAAGATACACGCAATTTACACATACAATTTGACATTTTATGCGCAATTAGTGAGGAACAGGCTGCGAGATAAGAGGTCGTGTGTTCGATTCCCAGGCCTAACAAGATGTTTGCAAATATTCGTGTGATTCTTTATTGTATTTTTATGTAAATACAAAATACCGCTAAATACATAACTTGAAATAAATACTCCCCGAAAACAACGTAGACATGCATTATTTTCTGGGTATCGTCCTTATTATCCTTGTAGTAAGATATCTATTTATATTTATATTATAATAAATGTGTATTATGTTATGTTGTATTCTTGTTACTTTATAAAATTCTACGTCACTGTCCATTCATTTTTAATTAATTGTTTACGCACCTGCCTCAGGCATTAAGTCCACCTATACGATGTATGTATGAAGCATAAATAAATAAATATATGAATATCTAATGTAGTTACATACGCCGATTCCTTAAACAGAAAAAGACAGTAAGACAATATTTTCGCAAATAAAAACCCCACAATGGTGTTAAATTAAAAATCAAATGCTCGACAGTTCGTCTACTCTGTAGTAGTGCGAAGTTTGAAAATTGGCGACATTTCCTAAATAAAACCTACAGGGCTAATAGCTATTTACTTCATATTAGATACTTACACGAACTCTCGTTACGTCTTATCTTATCTACTCATTAGAATACAATTATTCGCAGATGATAAGCCGATTGTTCATACAGGGGGAGTCCTACGAGCAGATGGCCAATTATTTGCGATAATAATTACACATGTCTATGTAAAAATACACGTATATCGCATTACAACAATCACGGTGCCACTTCGTGATTACGTAGCCCATATGGTATGGAATGTGAGAGGCTGGTAAAACGAAAGACATTGGGTTCAATTCCATGCGGATTTTTTTATAGTAGGAAAAATAAGTAGGCACAATGCACCTTCATTACCTTAACATATCCACTAACCCCTACTAGGTCAAGCAATAGGGAGAACATGATCCGAAAAAATAAAATAATTATTTCAGCTCATATACATACCACGGCAGGGCACGGGCCTCTTCTATATTCGAATGTACATCGATTGAAAATTGTTAAAAATATTTTAATTCATCATTATTCATCCGTACAGCGACATCTCGTGAGAGTTTATTTTGAAATAATGCGTTAACCCGGCCCTATTTTTAAATGGGGTGCAGGAATGCAGTAAGACAGGTCTATTCTCCACATTCTGTACACCCCGCGAGTTAACCCTTCATGGCAAGTAGATATTTTATACCCAGTGAATAAATTTCTTCGATAATAGCAAATGTTGGTCTTTATAAGCAAAATTTTATGTTTATGAAATAATCAAATATGACTTTAAAATTATTAAGTACAAAACCTAAGTAGCCTTAAAGTTGTTGGCCAAATAAAAGGTCGTAAGATCGATATCGGGTTTGAAAAGATAAAAAATTGGTGTTAAAGTACCTAAATGTTACTCAAAGTTTCTAATACAAAAGACACAGGAAATTTTGTATTAAACAGTTGGGTTTAACTACATGTATGACTATTTGGTCAGTTCAATGCCTCGGTGATGCATTGATTGTACTACGGTACGATTACAACGCTGAGATCTCGGGTTCGAATTCCGGGTCGGGCAAAGTGATATTGGATTTTTCTATTCATTATCAGCTCGGTGTCAGGAATTTGTGCCTGATAAGGCGATAGGCTTGCCCTCTATCACATCGTGGGACGCAACATACCAGGCGAAACGTTGGTCTCCTGGAAGCACCTCTTCCTGCCCCTTCTGGGAAAAGGCGTGAGTTTATGTAGTATTTGGTAAATTTAATGATTATCATTGAGTCTAATGATAAAAGATCGTCTGTACGTATTCGATACTCAATTCAGGCGCCATTACATGTCAATTGCTTCTAATACAGTTACAGCTTTGTTTTGACACCCTCCGTGGCGCAGTTGGTTAGACGCCGGCTGTGAAACGAGAGGCTATGGGGTCGATCCCCGCACCGAAGCAAATGTTTGTGAAGCCCACAAGTATTTGTCTCGGGTCTGGGTTTTGTGAGCCCGAAAAGTATCTCGTAGTTTCTGATACTCACGACACAAGACATAATTGATCTTAATGTGGCGTCAGGACTATGTATGTGACTGTTGGGTGTATTATTTATTTATTAGTTTCATAACAGCTCAAACTAAACAATTAGAGCAGTGCTGTGCCGTTTGCACTTTACGGTCTTAAAATAATTCAATTAGTAATGCAAGTCATTACGAAAACATTTTAATTATGTGTGAACAAAAACCATTATTTTACGTTCATTACTGGAATGTTACATTCATTTATTAATTATTATGGAATTAATGCTGTTTTTCTCCAAAAAAAAATTCTGTTACACGGGGGCCTGGAATATTTTTTGGGATTTTTTCTAATAATCGTGTTAGAAATGTATAGAGACGAAATATGAGGATAGTTTAGAGATTTTCTTCTGTATATTTTCTGAACCTGACAAGATGCGAAATCTCAAGAATCAACGCATTTTCATCCAACACAAAAAGATGAAAGAAAAATATATTATTGTAAATCATTGAAACGAAAACAAACAAATGAAGTAATAGAGTAATTTACCTTACAAATATTTTTTTCCAAGAAAATACGTATTAGTAATTTATTAACGTACATTCAGTGTTCACCATTCATTCTCATATTTGTATGTTGAGTCACAACATATGTATTTGTAGAAAAATAGCATAAATTAAAAAATAAACGAAGATAAATATATTGTAATGTACCTAGGATCTGTGAAAACCTGATTTATTTTTTATCTCTGTTCCCAAGTTAAGCACTCCATTTGTGAAGGATTTTTGGATTGAATTAAACAGGGTATATCAAGACAGCGACCGAAAACGAAGCCAGTTGGTAGTATTAGTGACTTCAGACACAATGCAAGTAAAAATAATGCAAAAAAAATATTTTTTTTGGAATTTTTTACTTATCGTCGTATTTGGGTGATAAATACATAGTTTTCCTAAAATAATGATGTAGAACTCTTTATTTTTAAACACTCAATGATACGTAAGGGTTTAAATTATTATTTTCGCAAAAACTAGGTATTTACCACCCAAACAAGACGATTTTTAAAAAAATCTAAAAAAATATCTGTCGCTGTTTTGGTGAAATTTTTATTTGCATCGTGTCTGTAACCGCTAAAACTATCACCTGGCTTGGTTTTCGGCTGCAGTCATGATATACCCGGTATAAATATGTAGTTTTGGGACAGGATTTGGTGCCCAGCACAATACCGATAACTTCGTCTTCTACAACACCTTGGAACTGCGACTGAATGTCGAAAGTGCATCTCTACCCTTTTAGGAATACAGGCGTGAGTATATAATATATAATGCATTGTACGAATCCAATAATTGTAATTCCTCGGAATATCAAATACACCATCTTATTAAAATTATAACATTGCTTGCATATATACAAGATGTCTGGGTATATTTATTGTATGAGTTATTATTCATTTATCCTCAATCATCATTATTTGCCATCTGTTTTAACAGATGTTTAATTAGCACATTCGTTTCGTACATTTGTCTGCGAAGTAATTTTGCATTAATTTGTAAATTCATTTCCTACTTAGCGTTGCAGATCTTCCGAGAATGCTACATCCGTTGTACAATCACTCGCGTAATACTTCATTATTTTTATAAAACATTTAAAATATAGAAACTTAGAACATTATTGTATATTTAGATGAACATCTAGTGTATTTCTATACAAGGATTCAAAGACTTGTAAGCGTTTAACTTACCTATATTATTTAATTTAAAATAGAAACCTTACAGCTTGCGAAACACCTTAATTAACCTTTATTAATTACAACAAAATAAGCAAAAAATACACTTCTAAAATCTGTATTCACATTCTATATCTACAGAGTTACTCATTTAATATATCTTAGTTTACAAACTGATGTGTATCTGACTTTCATTCAAAAATTCCCTCAGGAAGACAAGAATACTGCGTCTGCACAGTTACAGATACGCATCCTTGATTACTCAATGCACCCTACCGCATTCAATAGAAAGCACCGACAGATGAAAAAGAAAGTAATAACAGTTATACAACACGACATTGACACGCCGCGCCGGGAACCGAACCTTGACATTATTACTCACACGTTCGCGAGCCTTACAAAACTACACGTTGCATTCTTTCGCTGTTTACATACAAACGTTGCATTTTAAATTATTTACATAAATATAAATAAATGCAAACAAAACGAGAATTTAATATTGACGATTAGCACATTGTAGAATTTCTAAATCTAGTTTTAAATATAAAAATCACATTACAAACCGGACTTAACTAATCAATACACAATATTTTTACATTCGGATCTCGATAGAAAATGCTCAATATAGAGAAAATCACGGGAGTTTTCCTTTAGGCACTTACCTGGCTGTAGTGGCTTAGCCTGAATAATGGATACGTGAAAACCGAAATGCGCCGAAGTGCGGCGGAGTTAGCCGAGTGGTGAGTGGTACGGCCAGTCGCCGCGTCCGGCCGGCCGATGACTGCGAGCGGCGCCGGCGCACACCGCCGCCCACACACACACACACGCACAGTTCGATAAACGTACACGGAATGATCATAGAATTGATCGGCTGCCTATTAACACAGATGCGACAATCTGATATAATACTAGTTTATGTATCTCTCTTCACTTATAGTAATACTTTGTCTATAGTTAATGTTAATATTTTGATGGGTATGGAAATATACGGAGTAACTATGGATGAGGATGATTATGAAATGATGAATTTAAAATTATGGCATCGAGGAAGCTAAATAAATAAATAAATAATAAATACACCCAACAGTCACATACATAGTCCTGACCCCACACTAAGATCGAGTCTTGTGTCGTGGGTATCAGGTACTACGAGAGACTTTTCGGTCTCACAAACACCCAGACCCGAAACAAATATCTGTGGATCACACAAATATTTGTTTCGGTGCGGGGATCGAACCCGCGGCCTCTCGTTTCACAGCCGGCGTCTAACCAACTGCGCTACGGAGGCTGTCAAGACATGTAAATGCCCAAAGACAAAAAAAACTTAGAGTGAATAATGAACATTTGTTTCCCTGGATATTGTAGTACTGAATAGCTACCGTATATTTTGATATCTACGACATAAAACAAAATATATCTTAATATGGTGTCGGTATTTTTTGCGTGACCGTTCAATTTATTATTTAAATTACTAATTGGTGAAGTCACTTTTTTTCAGGTTTGAAATTAGGCAACGTTTATGTCCAAAATTAAGTCACTACCAGGCACATAATGTTCTATGTATAAATAATGTGGAATAATTTGTTGTAGTGTCTTTTTATTACGTATTGTTTTATGATACCTAAATATTTTATTGCACCGTTTGACATTTTTGAGAACAACAAACATTTCCATCTAAGGTACACCAACGTAAATTAATTTTATGTTGTAAACAACGTATAACCCAAGATTAATTCAAAAGGTGGAACTACAATTATGGCTATTATTTTTGTGACCTTTTCTTAAAATATATTTGGAGTATAAATTCAAACTGTGCGTCATTAGTTTCTTAGATTTAGGTACGCGAATGTTACACATTGAAATAAAACTAAATTTACAGATTTCATCGCGGATTCCAAAAAATTCAATCAATCCGCAATAAAATCCGTAAAATTAGTTTTATTGCATTGTACTGTATCAGCCCATATGCATTCCACTGCGAGGCATGAGCCTCCTCTACAATCGAGAGTACGATTAAGAGTGGTTAGGCCATGAAGTCCACCACGCTGGCCTAGTGAGGGTTGGCGGACTTTACTTACCATAGAAATTCTTTCCCTTCCCTCATGATGTTTTCCTTCAACGTTATAGTGCGTGGTGATTGACTATCAATACACACATGACTCCGAAAAGTCAAAGGTGTGCCCTGTGATCTCTTAACACATTTATCTTTTTCTTTTTTTAATCGTTTAGTAGAATTACGAGATTTGATATTTTATCGCTGACATTTAGAAATTAAACAACTTTTAAAATTATGGTAATTAATATTATGAGTCAGCTAAAGTCTAATAACGTGTGGCATCATTTGGAACTACAAATAAAATTTATAAAATATATATTTAACGCATTGTTTGAGATATGTTTTCATAATATTATAAACTAAAAGCATTTACGCTCGTAATCTAGTAGTATGAACGATTCCAATTTAATAAAATGCGAAGAGAGCAAAGCTATTTTATTACTTTGCACAACAGAACTTTCTGGCGACAGAAGATCGTTGATGACATATTGTAAATAAAATAGCGAAATCTTTGACGTGTATGCCCAAAACGAAGGTAAAAGGTATAATTAAGTGAATATGTCCTGTCTGTGTGTAAATTCTTTGGTCGTTGTTTACTTGTGTGACTCGACAAGACAGCTTGCAAGCTTAACTGTCACTGCTTGCGAACAGTCGCAGAGGAAAGTGTTAAATATTAATAAATAAATATAAACATAAAATAAAATATCTAGGAAAACATATAGCGAGGTTTGTATGGAATTTTATTATTAATATTCAATGTACTTTTTTACGTATATTTAGCCTATTAAATCAATAACTTTCGTATCAAAAGAAAAATATTCCACCGTACAACATCGATTCAAAATATCACATGAGATATCACAAAAAAATTAATAAGAATATAAATACTGTTTCCTGAACTACGAAAATTGCTAGCCAACTGAACAAACATTAATTTGGTGAGCTAAATAGTAAACCTATTGTTCGATTCTAATGACATATAATAAACAAAAGGGTAACGGCTATTTAATTATTTTATAATGTATATACCAGTAGTTTCTTTAAATGGGATTGTAATTCCTACTTATATTATAAATGTAAATGTAAGTTTGTTTGTTACGCTTTCACGCGAAAACTACTCAACCGATCATCATGAAACTTTGTACACATACTCTTGGGGGTATTAGAAGTAACATAGGATACTATTCCCGTGGGATGAGGAAGGAATTCCGATATATTTGCTACTTTTTTACACTCAAAAGGATGGGATGGGACTGGATTACGTTCCATTAGTGAGAATGAGACGGGGTGGGCGGGATAGACGAGACGAGATGGGACAGGATGGGAGATTTCAAATAAAGTTAACCACGCAGACGAAGTTTGCGAAAAAGCTAGTCACTTATAAATAGTTATGTTGCATCACTTATAAATAGTTTGTTTGTAATTAAAATATTGAAATAAGGATTGTGATAATTTAATGCATAGTAATTACACTTCAGAGGCGATGGTATTAGGTCCGATTCCAGCACACACTTTTGTTTTTTTTTTTGTAGCAAGATTTGTATTGATAGTAGTTTATCGCTTTTCAGTAAGGGAATCTGCACATCTGAGAATATTTTTTCGGAATAATCATTAAGAGGGCCCCGTAAATCAATAGCGATAAAATATTTTAAATACAGACATGATATGATTAAAATTGGAATTCTAAGTATTGCAAAAACATAATACTACACTTATAGTTTTTAATTGGTCATTAATTCACAAAACTATTACTAAAAGGGGCTAAAACGCTTAATAATTTTATTTAAGACTTACGTCTTAAAACATAATTTAAATTATTTATTTGAATTTAGAAACATTTTCGCAGGCGCGTGTACTGTCTCAAAGCACGTTCATGAGAGTTGCCGTTGAGTCATCCGCGGCGGGATTACGGTGAAGCCACACAATCTCCCAACTGGCCAACCGACCATCCATTGTGCATGAGAATTTTGTCAAGAGATGTGTTTTTTCATCAAACCTGATTAATTAATGAAAATGGTTAAAAAAAGGAATTAATCTTAATTAACGAAATCATATCCTATATTCAATCATGCAAACGACATTCTATGCACGAAGGCTTCCAAAGTAACAAATATTTTGATAATAAGCGCCATACTGTTTTATGTAAAAAAAAAATCCTTACATAAGTACATGGCATTCAAACTGTACTTCCTACATCAAAATACTCTTAATTTAAATTACCATCACTGAATATCAATATACACAGCCTAAACCTAATCACTTTCGGTAGGACGACTGGAAGGTTGGCAACATATAGGCATTCGTCTCGCACGGCTTACACCGCCAGTCCGCAAGACAACGGTACAATGCAGCGTGTGAAAAATAAGCCATACACACAACCTCACGGCATAACTATTATCAGTGCTGGCAGCATAGCTTTAAATTAAAAATAAAAAGTGTTTTTAAATCTTGGCGTAAAACCTCTTTCGCAAGGACCAATCCACACCGGCAGGTAGAGACAAGGATAAATTAGAAGTGAAGAAAAATATTTTATTCCTTTTTTAATTTGTTTATGGAGTTATGAAAGTTATTAATATCGTATTTTTGTAATTAAATTTTATTTTCTAAATTGATTTTAACTACGACTGATTGTCAACGATTTTAATAATTATTATAAGAAGCATATTTGTCTTCATAATATAAGTGTAATATTGCTTATTAACCTCTTTGTTTTTATTATATTTCCTTTTACAAAAGCATTTCTATAATACAATGTTATCTAAATACAAATTATGTATGTGATGAATAGTGAAATTTGCCTAAATTATTTTAAATCACTATTTAATATGCAAATCACACTAATCGCGATATCTAATAAAAAGTATAAATAAGCGTTTGACGCAGACATCTCGCGGTACACTTGCGAACTAATACCTTAACTAATAAAAAATAACTGCATACATACATACATAAAATCGCGCCTTTATCCCTGAAGGGGTAGGCAGAGGCGCCACCAAGACACACATTTTGCCTTGTATGTTCCGTCCCATGATGTGATAGGGGGCGAGCCTATAGCCATATCGCGCACATATTACTGACTCCGGGCTGATAATGAATAGAAAAACCCAATATCACTTTGCTCGACCCGGGATTCAAACCCGGGACCTCAGCTTTGTAATAGTACCGTAGTACAAATACGCCACCGATGCAGTCAGGCAAAATATAACTAATAAACCTTTAATTTAAAAACTATTCTGTCAATGTTTAAAACATCTGATATTCCTCAATTAATGATGTAATAATAATCAATATTACTTTATATCCATTAAAATTTACGTGTCCGCATCGGTAGCTAGGTCACGACCTGTCTAGCAAGTAATGTGATAACAAAAACTTAATTGTCCCTCAACAATTAATTAACTAACAACTATTGTCCAAATGGTCGAGATAGGAACATAAATTAATGTGGCCAAGTCATCGTTAGACTGTTTAGTTAGTACCAATTTATTTTGACTTCATCATTTATCGCAGTATTTTGTCATTATGAATGAAGAATGGCTGGATTTTTCTTTAAACAACACTCGCACGATACCGTTTAAAATAAATAAATAACAAATACACCCAACATTCATATACATTGTCCTGACCACACAGCAAGATCGAGTCTTGTGTGGTGGGTACGAGAATTTTCGGTCTCACAAACACCCAGACCCGAGACAATTACTTACGGTTCACACAACCATTTGTCTCGGTGCGGGGATCGAACCCGCGACCTCTCGTTTCACAACCGGCGTCTACCCAAATGCGCCATGAGGCTGTCAAAATATCTACAGGGACTAGCCAATAACAATTACGCTTGAGAGAATCTAAATTCGAACCAATAACCACTGATTCAGAATGCTAACTTATTACCCATTGCGTCTATGAATCCACTTTTGATAAGTTGTCGGATTTGACAAATCTCAAATGAAGAGCGCCAGGCGATAATTTTGCTCAATATACCTATAGACTTGCCCCATCACGACAATAATAATCCATGGATGGCTCTAAAGCCACCTCTAGAATTTACCCTTTCATGGATTTCTCCCGCTAAACAGCAGTGTAAATGCACTGGTGTGTTCCGGTTTGAAGGACATTGTAGAGTAACTACTGGACATATAGAGACTTAACATCTTACGTCTCAGGATGGCAAGCACAGTGGGATGCAAAGCAATGCTTTGTAATTCATGGTGTTGTTTGGTTTACTACTGTCCATGAGCGGTCGCATCGCCATTGAAAAATCACTTAGAAACTATATCGATTACGATGCTAATGTTATTTTAGAAACGGAAGGACTTGCAATAAAACTTTATATGCAAGAATTTTTAGCACATACTAAAAATGATATTCCTTGAGGTTAAAGATAAAAATAATGTATAAATATTCAATATTTATTTAAATAGGATCGTTGACTCCGTGCTACCGTTAAGTTTGCCATACTTGTAGTCTAATATTCAAAGCTATTTTAATAAACATAACTGGGCAACATTTACGGTAATCAGTAAATGCGATAAATATTTGATAATACGTTTATTCGTATTCAAAGGGGACAGACGTCCTTATAAGGCTGCCTGTCCACTGAGGCAGAGCGAGGCTGCGGAGCGGATTGCATAGAATCTCCACTCAGATCCTTCAATTGTCTAATATTTCTTGCTTCAGTAGACATGCAGTCTATAATGGTAGCACGAAGTCACAGATGCCGGCTGCTTTTGACAAGACGCTACAGAAATCATTGAGGAGGATTGTGTTCAGCAGTGGGTTTTCCGTGGCTATAGATGTTGATTCATAAAACGGTAAAGTCATAGCCGCATTCAACTTCCACTTCGTTCGCAAAGTAGACTTTTTTTCAGGATTTAAAAGAAAAGTTTTTAAAATAAATTTGAAGTCCATTATGTTGACTTGGGGATTCCGGTTCCGGTGACGATAGCGTAAACACGTACAAGTGTGAGCTCCGCAGATACCATTGAATTATCAGTGCAATAAGTGGCAAAGTGAACATATACTACATCTAAGCCCTGGCGAAATCAAACTGAAACTGTGCTCAAGTAAAAATCTAAGCGAAATAACTATCTAAAAGTGAGATTTTTCAATTAGTATTCGTTATAACCTCAAAAAAGATCACAAGTAGTGCCAACCAAACAAATCAGTGTCAGTGACAAATGACAATCAAGGTGACAACTGACATATAACATCTACAGCCATAACGACAGTGTTGCCACAAAAATAAAAGTATTATCCTACCATTATACAAAAGTGTTACCACGTTACAACATCGAATTACCCGAACCAAAATGGAGAAACAAATGGAAATCTTACTCTCCAAAATAAATGAAAAGTTTAATGAACAAACAAAAAAATTAACAACAGAAATAACAAAAAACGTTATGGAAGCTTTTGACGAAAAGATGAAAATACTGAGAGAAGAAAACATCATTCTTAAAACCAAAGTCACAAATTTGGAACAAAAAATAACATTCTTAGAAAAAGAAAAACGCAGGAATAATTTAATTCTATTTGGCATTGAAGAAAAAGGAAAGACTGAAATAGAGTTAGTTGATTATGTAAAGGAAATAATAGTAGAATCAGGGACTCACCTAGACAGCCAAGAAATAAGCTTTATCAAAAGAATTGGAACAAATTTCGATAAAAACCGTCCTGTGATAATATCACTGACAACAACTTGGAAGAAACATCTCATTCTGAAAAACAAGCGTAATCTGCCCATAAATATTTATGTAAATGAAGACTTCCCCAAGGAAGTTCTTGAAATACGCAAGCAACTACAACCGAAAGTGGAAGAAGAAAGAGAAAATGGAAACATAGCGTTCATAAAATACGACAAGCTAATTGTGAAAAAACCAGGGACAACCAAACGTGATAAAAGGAAGAGAGAGATTTCAGTATCGCCAACTTCTCCATCCCAGAAGAAACCAAGCAAGAAAAATACAGAAAAAACAAAGGCAGTCTTAAGTTCAACAAAGGAAGTAATCAAACCAAGCATCCTCACATATATGGCACGTGAAAAGTCTGCTTCGATGTCAGAGCTGCCAAAAAACAAGTAAAGGCCCCCTCCGACCGGAATCAACATATAGATACAACAAATAAGAAAACCGCAAGAAAATATCAAATAATTTGTCCCCCAAGCCGGCCGGTCACCGTGGGGGAAATCGACCACCACCCTCCAACAAATCTGACAACAATTTCCAGCGCAAAAAAAGGAATACAGAAACAAAGTAGTCTATACCTATGTACTCTAAACACACGAACCCTTAGAACTCCAGAAAGTTTGCAAGAGCTAGAGTTAGCTATTACAAATATCAAGTGGGACATTTTAGGCATAAGCGAAATGCGAAGATTAGGAGAAGGAATAGAAGAGAGAAGTCACTTTATTATGTACCACAAAGGTGAAGTCGCTGGACAAAGAGGAGTAGGATTTCTGGTAAAGCTATACCTTAAAAGCCAGATCATTGGGTTTGAAGGCATATCCGATAGAATAGCGGCAATCCATATTAACTTACCAAAATATCCGAAAAAATGGACAATCATCCAAGGCTACTCGCCGACAGAACAAGCAACAAAGACAGACATAGAAAATTTTTACGACGCGCTAAGAGACATTACTGAAAAGTATTCGAAAAACAATATAGTACTAATGGGTGACTTTAATGCTCGAGTAGGCGCTCGACTAACCGGAGAAGAACATATAATAGGGAAATACGGAAGTGGGAAAAGAAGCAAGAGTGGCGATAAATTAGTAGAATTCTTGCTAGAGAAAAACTTAACACTTCTGAATTCCATGTTCTGCAAAAAGCCCAAAAAAAAGTGGACTTGGATATCCCCAGATGGAAAGACTAGAAACGAAATAGACTACATAATAACCAACAATGTTAGGTCTTTCAAAGATACTGAAATAATACAACATTTAAACTTCAATACAAACCATCGCATGGTACGCAGCAGTCTTATAGAAAGTGGTATAAAAAAACCGAGACCAAAATCAATTCAAATGAACTATTCCCAGACAATCAATGAAAAGAAAAACCCAGACGACACCAAAATAGACCTAGTGGAAACAGTTACCTCAGATAGGGACCTACAGGAAAAATACAATAAAATAGAAATTAAGCTCAAAAACCAACCAAGAATACAAATAGATAAGAGTCGAGGATCCTACCTAAGTGAGAAAACTTTAAAACTAACTGATGACAGAAAAAGTTTAATAATGAAAAAGGAAAAGAAAGTAAACCAAAAAGAAATATCGAACCTCAGCAAACAGATACGCGAAAATATGAGAAAAGACAGAAAAAATAGAAGAATCAAAACCTTAGAGAATCACATTAGCAAAACGGGAGGGACGAAAAAAGCCCTCAAGGAACTTCGAGAACAGGGAAAAGAATGGATACCAAAGTTAAGAGACAAAAAACTGTCAACTACGTCACGCAGCGAAATCCAAAACATAGCAACCAACTTTTATCGCTTACTATACGAAAACCACAGTTCCGACCAGACGAACAATCAATCGCCTGATAGAGCTCATAATAATATAAAAAACCATAGGATCGAAGATTTAGAAGATATACCCGAAATATTAGTATCGGAAGTGGAAAAATCTATAAAAAGTCAACAGATGGAAAAAGCCCCTGGCCCAGACGGCATCACAAACGAACTTTTGAGAGGAACAATTAAAGAACTAAGCCCTATTCTAACAAAGGTCTTTAATGAGAGCTTATACACTGGCAGCATTCCGAGCCAATGGGCAGAATCACATATTATACTCCTACACAAAAAAGGTCCAAAAGACGATATAGGAAACTACAGACCCATTTCTCTCATCTCAAACGTATACAAAGTTTTCGCTAAAGTGATTCTGAACAGAATATCACTCGCACTCGACGAAAATCAACCTGTGGAACAGGCCGGATTCAGAAAAGATTTCAGCACAATTGATCACATACATACAGTTAAACAGCTAATACAGAAATACAATGAATATAATAAAACTATTTACATAGCCTTTATAGACTATTCCAAAGCTTTCGATAGCCTCAAACACGAATCCGTATGGCAAAGCCTAAAAGAGCAGGGGATCCAAAACACTTACGTGAATATCATCAAAAATATCTACAGCGAAAGCAAAGCTAGAATTAGGCTAGAATCTACAGAAGACGTTTTTCCAATTGATAGGGGCGTAAGGCAAGGTGACCCACTCTCACCAAAGCTGTTTATAGCAGTGCTTGAACAAATGTTCAGAAAATTGGACTGGGAGCATCTTGGACTAAACATAAACGGAGCACGATTGAGTCATCTAAGATTTGCAGACGACCTAGTTATATTAGAAGAAGACCCACTAAAACTGAAAGCCATGACACAGGCCTTAGTAGACAAAAGCAAAGAAGTAGGTCTAGAAATCAACACAAGCAAAACTAAAATGATGACCAATGCAATACCAATAGACATTATCATCAATGGACAGAAACTTGAATATGTAGAGGAATATGTGTATCTTGGTCAGATAATATCGCCAAACGACCAAATGTCCAAAGAAATAGACAAAAGAATCGCGACTGGATGGAAGAAGTATTGGACCCTGAAAGAAATCATGAAAAGCAAGGAACTAAGCATGAAGATCAAGATGAAGACTTTCAATACCTGCATCCTACCCTGCATTACATATGGCAGCGAAACCTGGGCTTTGACAAAACACCATAGGGACAAGCTAACAAGATGCCAGAGAAGCATGGAAAGAAGCATGCTAGGTCTGAAACTAAGAGACAAAGTCAGAAGTATAGACATCAGGCGCAAAACAAAATTAACAGACATATTGTTACGTATTGATCAACTTAAATGGAGATGGGCTGGGCATATGCTGCGATGCAAAAAGGATAAGTGGAGTAAACAGGTGACAGTTTGGTATCCAAGGGACAGCACTAGGAGCCAAGGTCGTAAAGCAAGAAGATGGGAGGATGACCTTAAATTGACTTTGGGACCTCTTTGGTTGAGAGTGGCAGCGGACAGGGAGCAATGGAAGGTGTTGGAGGAGGCTTTTGCCGCAAGGCACGCCGAAGTGAGAGATATATTGTAATGTGTAGTTTTAGTTCATATATTGTTTTAATCCTTTCTGTAAATTGTATCTATCATTTCGGAAATAAAGGCTATATTATTATTATGTAGACTTTACTAAAATTATTTAGATTTAATTTATGCGCTGGTTTCGTTTTGTTTTGACAACGTTTTTATGTAGAGTCTGTCACTGCCACTTCCGCCTACTTCGACACGACGATGTCTGTTTTGTGCTAAATATGTATGATTACGCGTACATAAGCTATATCTGAAAGTATAGGCAATAATGCCACTGTATCAGCCTATATACGCCGCACTGCAGGGCACGGGACTACTCTACAATCGAGAGTAAGATTGAGAAAGGTTAGGCCATATTGTGCATCATGCTGGCGTGCGGGTTAGCGGACTATAATGCCACTAATATAACCCATAGTTACCTATATTTATTTCGTTATATCATGAAGCATACTAGGATCTTTACCAAAAAGCGTGTTTCAACAAGTTTTTTACAAGTATTTCATGCAGAGCTGAACCACAACACAATTTATCAAAAACATTTTGGATAAACTATCAACACCACAACATTCCAAATTCAAATATTAATTATGTAATTTCTCATTTAAGTGAATTTGGAATTCTTTTGAGAAATAAAGCGTCTTAAACCACAATATGCCTTTACTAATCTTCCAGTAAAATCTATTACATACAGCCAACACCCGCTTTACCTCATTGTGTATTAACAAAATAGTTCCAATGAAAACCATGTTACACGAAACAACTTACTTCAGTACCAAATTTTAGCATCACAATCCACACGTCACAAACAGAGCGAACACTTCACTTTCAAACACAAACTCGGAACCCATTTTCGATCCAACTGATTGTCACTTTTACTAGTTTAGTTACCAGTTAACACGTCTGTATGTAAACGAAGGTACGACACTAATGCGGTCTAGTTGAGGAAGTGGGTCATTGGGTATGCGACCATTTGTGGTGGCACATTCTGTTGTTTTAGAAACATGGCAAATTGTATCATGTGTGATGCGGTCGGTGTGAAAGATGTTCGCGGTTGGTTTAATAGTATTTTTATTGCATAGGTCCGGCAGACGAGTAAACGGTTCACTTGTTGGCATATGATTACCACCGCTCATGGATATATAATTGGATCATATGTGCGTTATCGAAACGTAAAATGTGAGGTGAAAGTGAAGTATAAACAAAAAGAGGAGAAATGGAGTAATGAACCTCTGATGAAATGACACCTCACGCCAGTTTTCTGTGTAATAAAAGTACCTTTCATATCCAATTTGCGATAACTATATTATGGTTCTACCACATTTTGAAAATTTCTTTAAAAGCATATGGAATGTAGCTTTGAATAATTTAATCAGTTACTTAACATTAATCAACGCGCTTACAATTTTAATTATTTACTAATTTTCCGCATGAAATATCAAAAGTATGTTAATTACGTACAATTATTAATTAATTAAAATAACACCACTAAAATTACATACATTTTAAAATATATGAAGATGATTACATGATTAATATACAAATAATTAGCAAACAAAAACGCTGCTGACATGACATTTAGAAAAAGACAATTTGTGATTCATTGTTCGACGAATAGCTTAATAAATCATGTTTTTACTAAAAGTGAACAAAAAATAGCTTGAGTTGAACAATAAGATTGCTTAATAACTATCTTAGCATAATGAGAAAATAATCTG
This sequence comes from Deilephila elpenor, assembly GCA_949752805.1. Taxonomy (NCBI): domain Eukaryota; kingdom Metazoa; phylum Arthropoda; class Insecta; order Lepidoptera; family Sphingidae; genus Deilephila; species Deilephila elpenor. Next base: position 1,772,274 of record OX457102.1, read on the forward strand.
GAAAAAGAATTCTCTATTAAGAAATAAAAATTATGCCAAATGTGAGCAAACTGTCTATTTTCGTAGTTCAAAAAGTGCTTTAGTTTAATTTCGTCAAGGACGTTATGAAAGTCAATGATCTTACTATCAAGGATCCTGACTACCCAGGACCCTGACTACCCAGGACCCGGACTACCCAGGACCCTGACTGCCCCAACTACTACTAAAAACCATTTAAAAAGGCGAACACTGTTACCGGGCATAAACCTTTCGTCCACCTTTTTTGTTAGCTTGTCTTTCTCCTCTCATTTTGTGAGTCCAGCAACGTTCCTACAACCGACCACTTCATCATCATGCATATACCATCAGGTGAGCCGTTTACTCATGCGCGAGATATATGCATAAAACAGCGATAGATGAAGTCTACACAATATCTAAGGCATTTATTTATTCAACACATCCTATACATACATACATAAACTCACGCCTTTTTCCGGGAAGGGGTAGGCAGAGGTTCCCCTGGTAATAACCAGGACACTCACGTTTCGCCTTTTTCCGTACCGCAATGTGATAGGGGGCGAGCCTATCGATACTTCCTATACATTGTTGTATAAATGCGGGGCTTAATGCTTATGTCACTTTTTGTTATACAACAGGTCCAGCAAGCAAGCAAACATATGTGATCACTACCGCCATGAACATCCACAACGCTGGATCATGGATATGTTGCCGGTCCATTCAATCTGGAAGGCAGCATGAAGAAAAAGAATGAGAAGAGAATATGGGTATTGGACATCCGGCAATCGCACTCACCGAACGAAATGCGACAAAAAGCTGGCGCTTTACGTCGATCTCCTGTGAGACAGTGGTACCGCCCCTGACGAGCCTGCCCATTCATGCTGAGTACCTGACAACAGCGTGGCTGTACCATTCTAAAGGCTCACATTTTCTATCATCTATTTTTGACAGCCTCCGTGGCGCAGTTGGTTAGACGCCGCCTGTGAAACGAGAGGCCGCGGGTTCGATCCCTGCACCGAAACAAATATTTGTGTGATCCATAGGTATTTGTTTCGGGTCTGGGTTTTCGTGAGACCGAAAATTCTCTCGTAGTTTCTGATACCCTCGACACAAGATTCGATCTTAGTGTGAGGTCAGGACTATGTATGTGACTGTTGGGTGTATTTATTTATTATCACCCAAACTTAGAGTGATGCAAAGATAAATTAAGAAGATGCATACAGGCATCAGGTAAACACATGAAACAGTCGCATTACAAAGCGGGGTGACGCAACGCTCGCGTAATTCCCACGCACTACTTGAATGAATGATTCGATGCGACCGTACCTCGCGATTGCTTTTTGTATACATTCATGAACTTGCATGTCCTTGTTTGATTGGCAAACGGCTTCATAATGTTTACACTACACAATATATTCGGTGATTTTGAATTTGGAATTTGAATTTGTGCCCGATATGGCGATAGGCTTGCCCCCTATCACATCGTGGGACGGGACATACAAGACGAAATGTGGGTGTCCTGGTGGCGCTTCTGCTTACCCCTCCTGGGATGAAGGCGTGAGTTTATTTATGTATGTACGAGTTCGGATAGGATTCTTTCATGGCCGTATTTTTAACATTTCCCCACATTTAATTGTATACTTGTCCATTCCTCCTTTTCAAAAATCTTGCATCCCCAAGAGTTTGCAAATAACCTTTTAGTGCCAGCCAGCCTATGCCAAGATGCCCACTATAAGTTGTGATAGAGATCGTGACAGTTGCAATGTCAAGCACAAGGTGCAGCCCCATACAACTAATTTATGAGAGTTTACGGCGTATCATGTGAAAGAAAAAGTAACAAAAGTAACGTAGAAAACCACATTGATTTTTTTCACTGCAAAATAACACTAATATGTGCCGAGTGAAACAAGAAGCAACCAAAAAGAACCTCAAGTTCGCTCGTTTCTTTCCGTACCAAATGTATATGGGTGCTGAAGGCCAATGTTATGCCCCGTCCTCACTAAAAGACCTCATCTCTGTCTGGTATGCCGTATACTCTACCACGATTTGTACACTTCGCATACTTTCGAAATTCTTACGGCGAACTCTCCAGTGAGCAAGTTTTTTGCTCATATTTCCCTTCGCTATTTATGCGAGCGATAATTAACTAAAAATAAACGAGTAACTTACATACATACATACATAAATTCACGCCTTTTTCCCAGAAGGGGTAGGCAGAGGAGCTCCTCTGCCTCCTGCCTGCCTGCTCCTCTGGTAGCTACCAGGACACCCACTTTTCGCCTCGTGTGTTGCGTCCCACGATGTGATAGGGGGCGAACCTATCGCCATATCTTGCACAAATTCCTGTGCAAAATAACTTCGGAGCATAAATTATGTATCTCATGAATTTAAATCCGCTATGCCCGTTTTCGCAGTCCATTCCCCACCGAACCAAACCATATCACAAACGATAACAAACTACAAGAACTAATTACTACATACCGATCATAAAAATCCATGAGAACTAAAAAGAAAAGGCTTGAAGCTAGTCTAAAGCAGGTGAACTCGCAGGACCGCATTTTTGCCAAGGATGTTGTCCTCGATTGACTTCTATATAAATAGACCAGTTTTTGTTGCTGTAATAAAAATAAAACTACACGATAAAATTATATCTAGCTTTGGTAAGATAAGTGGAGATTGAGTTAAGTGGTTGGTATTGAAGAGACCTATGTGTAATAGAGGATGCTTTTTTATTGCAGTGAATGGCGAGACGATCACGCCATTCGCCAGATGGTAAGCGATACGACCGCTCATAGACAGTAGCAAATCCACACATGAATTACAAAGCAATGCTTGGCATTCCACTGCGCTCGCCATCTTGAGACATAACATGTTAAGTCTTAATATGACCAGTAGTTACTCTGGCTACAATATCCGTCAAAGAAGAAGACAACAGTGCATTTACACCGCTGTTTGGCAGCAGAAACAAACATTGCTGTGGTACCTACCCAGGCGGCCTCTCACATGAGAGACCTACCACCAGTAAATGTAAGATAAGGAGTTAATGTTGAGTAATTACAAGCAAGATATGCCATAAAACCATGAACACTCGGATGGTTTTGCCAACAAATGTAAGAAGATACAAGATAGATTATTTTTTCATATTTATATTAAAGAGAATGGGCATAATATAAGTTCAGTAGAGGAAAGTAGTACTTAGTTGTACCATGTACGCAAATTATGTTAAAATACTGGATGACATGTGTTTATGCGCCGCCCTACTTTAAACATTTTCTTCTTCACTTCTTTTATTTTATAACTTTTCAGAGTATTACAAATAAGCAGTTCTGTTCTATCCTAAATAAAAGCGTTATAAAAGAAACGAATAATCCTAATCCACGAAATCTACAAGTAATGCGAATGCATTTGCATTGTACAAGACGTGTGTCAATCGATGAACTTGCACGCACCGCACAATCTACTAAGCAGGTAAATGGACCGAGGTCAGAGCATCGTGGACTACGCGTGTGTCGACTGGTATAAGTGTTATTACTTATAAAGACTAAAGATTAAAATGCAAAAGAGCTGAATTAGTGAAGAATTTAGATTAATAATTTGAGAAGGACCATAGGGTTTTTCTAAAGTGAGTGCAATTATTCACCGGAGAATGGTGGCCTCGGTGGCTTGGTTGTATTGCGGTACGACTACAAAGCTGAGGTCTCGGGTTCGAATCCCAGGTCGTGCAAAGTGATATTGGATTTTTCTCTTCATTATCAGCCCGGAGTCAGGAATTTGTGCCCGATATGGCGATAGGCTCGCCCCCTATCACATCATGGGACGGAACATGCAAGGCGAAATGTGGGTGTCCTAGTGGCGCCTCTGCCTACCCCTTCGGGGATAAAGGCGTGAGTTTATGTATGTATGTATGAATGGTGGCTCATTCACGTCAAGCGACAAAATTAGTCGACCTGTTCTAAACCGAATATACGAGACAATATTCCAAACACAATTAATTCAGAACCTACAATAAGACACGAAATTGTTGTGTGTTACAAAAATTACGCGATTGTTGGTCGCAGTACTCTACTAAAAGTAATCTAGAATAGCGCCATCTATTATTAACAATAGAAAACAACACATTCAAATAAATCTTCACACCAATCACCTTTACCGTTGTAATCGCAGTTTCGTAAACGACAGTGCGATTATTAGCACCCACGCCTACATACACTTAATGGATTATTCATTAAGCTACCACAACAAAGCGTTTATTATTCCGTTATATACCTGTGAATGTGGCATTGTGAATAATAATTTTAGTAGCATTATGATTTATAACCTTCGCAAGCTGTGTCGTAGTATTTTAGTAAACCTGATAGAGATTTATGTTGGCCAGTGGATGTGGCGATTATTATTGGTTTATGCCTGGGTAACGGTTATACGAATACATACATACATAAACTCACGCCTTTTTCCAGAAGGTGTAGGCAGAGGTGCTACCAGAACACCCACATTTCGCCTTATATGTTCCATCCCACGAAGTGAGAGGGGGCGAGCCCATCGCCATATCGGGTACAAATTTCTAACTTCGGGCTGATAATGAATAGAAAATCCAATATCACTTTGTCCGACCCGGATTCGAACCAGAGACCCCAGCTTCGAATACATATTATGTTAAACCCGAATCAGGATACAGCCTATGTGGCATGCCGGGGATTCATACCGGGCAACGAGGCAAATGTTTGTGCGATCTGACTAAGCATGGGACTGTTGGATGTAAGTAGGTACTTATTATTTTCGTAGGTCACTATGATGAGATTCTCCCCTTGGTGCAGAATTCTTCAGAGGGGTCACTTGCTCTATGCCAATTTATGCATCAAGGAAAAAATGTTTTGCATAACACACAGGTGTTTATAATGCAGGTAATTCAAATTGAATATTTTTATTTATATTAATAGTGTTTTCTGTAAAATACAACTGGAAGGAAAAATGTTCACCTTCCTCTATTATTTCCTGTGTCCTTTTGTCTATAAATTATTTATATAATATTTATTGTTACTATTAGTATATGGATTAAAATCCATCAATATAACTGAATCTCTGTCAAGAAGATCTCCATGTATCTCGTTCATTTGTTTTGTCGTACAGTTAAAATGCATTGTAATGAATCGCAAACGTGTCTCGGATTTTGTAAGGTCAATGACCAGCCGCAGGTCATTGAACCGTCGCACGAAACACACCTCCCGTACATCCGCGAACTTGAAGTCTGCCAGTGACATAAGGAGCTAGCGTTATAATAATATGGCTCTGTTTTTTTTTTTCGTTGTGAAAAATGCTTTATCGCTACCTTTGCACGAGGGGGAGGCGGAGCGGTGATGTTGTTTTCACCTGTCTTACTCAACGTTAAGCCACCCGGAAAGGTGTTACCATCTGGGCGACCGTTGAGTCGAGATATAACATTCCATTAGTTGGGATTAATCGATTTTAAACGATAGCTCGTTTAATTGTAATTCATTTGGCGTTTGTGCCGATAAAAGTCATATAATTATATAGCTATCAACGTTTACTATTATAATATAATTAGTGATTATAATATTTATTGGTAAAGCTATTGATAAAAAAAAATGCGTGGTTGATATTTTAAAATAGATTACTTGGTGAACTATAAGGTTTGGCATTCGATTCTCATATGAAATATTCTAGTTATTGCGAGTTTTTCAAATTCAACAGTATGATATAAATTCTTATGAAACTTAGTAACTATAATACGCTAAACCAGCCAATGCGAAAGTAGTAAACAAAAAATATATCTTAAAAAAAGACTCACAAAAGTCATTAACATGATTAAAAACCATAGTTAAGCAACAAAATGAACATTGGTAATACCCGCGCGACTAATCAAAACTATATAAATATGGGGGAATACCAGATACCTATAATTATGTAAATACCACTAATTGTTGAGGAAAATGGGTCAAATCGGCACATATCTGATATCAGTCCATTAACATAGGAATGCTTCTGCTTATCCAGTATGCAAATAAGCATAAATATTGTATAAAGGTTATAATACAACATTTAAGATGTAAGAATGTCTTGTAACCGGACTTGATAATCTTATAGGTAAGTTAAGAGGAATTCATAATATGATTTATTAATACTGTATCAGCCCTTATACGTACCACTACAGGGCACGGACCTCCTCTGTAATCGAGAGTAAGATTGAGAGAGCTAAGGTCATATAGTCCACCACGCTGGCCTAGTGCGGGTTGGCGGACTTTACAAACCATAGAAATTATTACAAATCGCTATGGTTTACAGGTTCCCTCACGATGTTTTCCTTCATCTTCATAGTGCGTGGTGATTGACTATCAATACACACATGACATCGAAAAGTGAGAGGTGTGCCCTGGGATTTGAACCTGCGACCACCGTGAAAATGCCACCACGCACCGCCACATTTATTTAATAAATTTTATTTTAATAAATTTTCACCCAACAGTCACATACATAGTCCTGACTCCACACTAAGATCTGGTCTTGTGTCGTGGGTATCAGGAACTACGAGAGATTTTTCGGTCTCACAAATACCCAGCCCGAAACAAATGCCTGTGGATCACACAAATATTTTTTTTGGTGCGGGGTTGAACCCGCAGCCTCACATTTCATAGCCGGCGTCTAACCAACTGCGCCACTAAAGCGGTCCTGTTAATAACAGATAATTTATTATATGCCTATAAACATCTCTCTTCAGCCATAAGAAGTATTCTGATGACCATAATCCTCCTGTCAGGATCTCCAATGAGACCTGTTGAAAGCGGCCCGCATCCAACGACTTCCTTACTTCCAATATACACAATATTAGGTCTTATAGCACGTTAAATAGACCCTTACGACTGTGAGGTGGGTTGTGAGATCGTTATAAATAGGTCCAATCAATTTATTATCGAGGTGAAAAAGCAATAAATTTAGATTTATAAGCAGCCAATAAGTTAACGCTCTTCATCTCTATCTAGGAATCTATCCCGAAATTAGACTAATGGCTTCATAGATTTTTTTGACAACCCCGCATTTATTATGATTAGTTTATTTTCAGGACTAATCCTTACGTAGAGATTAAGATCGCTTATAAATATTAGCTGTTGACCCAGGTGTATAATGTATTCTATTCACTCCATTAATGAAACTAAGCGCCATCTGTCTTGCTACGTACGAACTAAATTCTAAGCAAGATTATAAAGCAAAAAAATATATTACTTTAAAATAATATTTTGTTTGTTGTTGCATATAAGTCGTAATATTTAGAATGATTAAATTGTAAACACCTATATTAATACTTTATTTTTTTATTAAACCTTATCAATGAAAGAATTAGTTTTAGTATAAATTGGTAGATGGCGCTAGACACAATATTTTTAAAGTTACTTTTTGATACTCCAAAGCACAGTTAAAAGAAGTCGAAAAAAGGTGTACAAAATATAACAGTATATAGTTACAGATAATTTAATAAAGGGTCCATAATTTAGGAGTTTCAATATTAACTGTATCAAGCATCGATGTATCAAGTCTTATTCTATAGCAGAACACTGGACTCTGCTACAATCTAAAATCCAATTATGTAGGCTTATGGTTGGCGGCTTCATACGCCATTGAAATTATTGTAAAGATATCTATGGTATGCAGGTTTTCTTATGTTGTTTCTCTTTAAATCCGTTTAAATGCGTGGAAATTGACTAAAGATACCAAAAAACAAAAACAAAAGTCAGTGGACCCTAAGATACGAACCTGTGACCACCGTCACGGCAGAACGCACCCGATTCTTAAATAATAGGTCAACACGCACTGTCAATCTTTTAATCAACCAATGCAAAGAATCATTTTAAAATGTAGTACCTATTAAAAAAATTAACATCATCAGATTATTTATTTTGCCATTTTAGATCGATTTATACCAATAAGAACGGTCTAACAAGCTACAAGGTCTTGGACCATCAGTTCTTCCCCGCCCCATGTCCACACATTTTATATGTATAAAATCAGTGACATTGTACAGAAAGCTATTAAAGTACGTAACTATTATAATCACGATAGTGTAATGGTCAATTGTGTGGTGGTAACTGCCGGCGAAATAGCAGGTGACGGTGATCACCGACCACGTGTTCACAGGTAGGGTTGCTAATATAGGATCCAATGTTCAGTATAGCTCCAGTTCATATTTTAATAACTACACATATACTTAAAGTGCGTGGTGGCCTGTTGGTAACGGACCAGACGCGGCTGCCTACATGTTCACGGTGGTCGCGGGTTCAAATCCCAGGGCACACCTCTGACTTTTCGGAGTTATGTGTGTATTGATAGTCAATCACCACGCACTTTAACGGTGAAGGAAAACATCGTGAGGAAACCTGCATACCGTAGCGATTTTAAAGAATTTCTACGGTATGTAAGTCCGCCAACCCGCACTAGGCCAGCGTGGTGGACTATATGGCCTAACCACTCTCAATCGATTCTCTCGATTGTAGAGTAGGCCCGTGCCCTGCAGTGGGACGTATATGGGCTGATATATATATATATATATATATATATATATATATATATATATATATATATATATATACATATACTTATATGAATTTACAAGTATTTACAGGCATAATTACGACCAGCTAAGTCTTCTTAGTTATAAGTAAATACCGGTAATAACAGTCACACAGGTCCGAATCCACAGTAAAAAAATAAGAGAATTCACTATTTAACAACAACCAGAAAGAAGAAAATATAGGTAATGATTTATGCGGGACACAAAATATTTTTTAGCGTGCAGGGATCGAACCCGTGGCTTGTCATTTCATAACTTGCTTTATGTTTAACTACTTTACTTATAATAAATACACCCAACAGACACATACATAGTCCTGACCTCACATTAAGATCGAGTTTTGTGTCGTGGGTATCAAGAACTAGTCTCTTTTCATCCAACCAAGTGCGCTGCGGAGACTGCGAATTAGACTATAAATATCCCCGAAAGGATAAAGAAACATAAAACAAGTACCATGCAAATTCAATTAAATCATATTTTCACTCCAACGTATTCATAACTTGGCAACCATGAGCATACAATGCAGTAATACCGTGTTTTTGCAACGTAACATCAGATGCACAACGTGAGCAGAGCACAATAGGCTGACCTCTGCCCACCCCTGCCACTATTGTGGAATTTGTCCCATTAGTGTATGAGATAAGTAGTCCTAGAAATATATGTACTATTCACGAAATTATTACAGCTAAACCAGATTAGGTCTTGACAAAACCACAGAAGTCAGAAGGTACAAGTCTCGATGTCGATCAAATAAGAGATGGTCGATGCCTTCAACAATGATATGGGAATCAATGATTGGAAAGGGAGGACAACCAAGAATTTTGAAAATCAATTAATATTTTGGGATTTTAGGAAAACAAAACAGTAAATCGAACCCTAGAAAGGGACACTAAAAGAACGAAAAAAATATTAAAGTAATGAAATTAAAAGCAAAAAAATAAACAACCGAAAAACAGTTTGAACCCGTCTAAACCTTCCACCTCACCCATAGTCTATACATCGCTCTACCACTCTAAATTCATTCACCAGACACCAACACAATTACAGCCAAAGAAGTAATCTGCGGTACAGACTTCCAAAAGTAAGAAAAAGAAAAGACCAGCAGCGTATACGTAATCCCATATTATAATTATACCGGGTATATCAAGACTGCGACCTAAAACGAAGTCAGGTGGTAGTTTTAGTGGTTACCAAAACAGCGACAGATATTGTTTTCGTTTTTTTTTTGAAAATCGTTTTTTTTACATACATAAACTCACGCCTTTATCCCCGAAGGGGTAAGCAGAGGCGCAACTAGGACACCCACATTTCGCCTTGCATGTTCCGTCCCACGATGTGATAGGGGGCGAGCCTATCGCCATATAGGGGGCGAGCCTATCGCCTTTTTCGTTTAATCGTCTTTTTTGGGTGGTAAATACCTAGTTATTGCGAAATTATTCATTTAAACCCTTACGTACCATTGAGTGTTTAAAAATAAAGAGGTCTACATCATTATTTTAGGAAGACTATGTACTTATCACCCAAGTACGACGGTAAGTAAAAAATTACAAAAAAAAGTTGTCGATTTCTATTGCGAAATTTTTACTTGCATTGTGTCTGATGTCACTAATACTACCACTTGGCTTCGTTTTCGGTAGCAGTCTTGATATACCCTGTATATTATGTATTATAACGTTAAATAATACATAATATTAAAAAAACGTATTTAAACAAATTAACGTGAGAAATAAATATACGCAGAAAAAAATATGCAAATTACGGATGATTTACAGATTTACATCACATTAATTATTATCAAACAAAGCCCGTATTATTGTAATTAAAACTTTAATTAACTCTTAATCTGGCTTTGTGCATACAATAGCGCCATCTCGTGGATGACAAACAAAAACAGGCAGCTATTAAGTTTATAAAAACAAGCTATTGTTTATTACCAGCGCTGTTACGTATTAACCAGTTAAAACGTAACTTATGGTCACGCAACCAATTTAAAATGGAATTGCTTTCAATGTTGTTATTAGTTAGTTATGGGTTTACTGCAGAATAAATAATTAATACACCCAACAGTCACATACATACATAGACCTGACCCCACACTAAGATCAAGTCTTGTGTTGTGGCCATCAGAAACTACGAGAAACTTTTTAGTCTCACAAACACCTGTGGAAACAAATACCTGTGGATCACACAAATATTTGTTTCGGTGCGGGGATCGAACCCGCGGCCTCTCGTTTCACAGACGGTGTCTAAACATGCGCCACGGAGGCTGTTAGATTGACATGTCTTCACATAAATAATAATATCTATCTATCTTGACAGCCTCCGTGGCGCAGTTGGTTAGACGCCGCCTGTGAAATGAGAGGCCGCGGGTTCGATCCCCGCACCGAGACAAATGTTAACCACAAGTATTTGTTTCGGGTCTAGGTGTCTGTGAGACCGAAAAGTCTCTCGTAGTTTCTGATACCTACGACACAAGACTCGATCTTAGTGTGGGGTCAGGACTATGTATGTGACTGTTGGGTGTATTTATTTATTTATTTATTCAGCCACAGGAAGTAAACTAATGAACATGGGCTTCCCCCATGGACCTCTACATCGACCCGTTGGAAGCTGCCTGCATCCAGCGACTTCCAGCTACTATTAATACTAATATAATTTCTATATATTATATCCTAAGAAGTCTTAGGAGTATTCAAATAGATGTCTTTACGGTTGCCAATAAATCTACTATGATTGATATATCATGTGATGCTTAATTATCATTTTTTAATACCTCTATAGCACTGTTTGTAAGATCGCCAGCTATAACACAAGCGGCAGTGAATTCGAACCCGCACCGAGACGATTAAAGATAGCGATTTTAAAAAAAATCTGCGGTATGTAAGTCCGCCAACCCCGCACTAGGCCAGCATGGTGGACTATATGGCCTAACCACTCTCAATCGATTCTCTCGATTGTAGAGTAGGCCCGTGCCCAGCAGTGGGACGTATATGGGCTGATACAATGCCGAGACGATTGCTGGTATTGTTATCTAGGATTTGCTTCCAGTCCGGATGATAAGAAACCGAGATGTAAGGTTGTTTCTGAAACCCACTACACGAAACTTAGACCAATATGTGGGGTCAGAATTATTCAACTGTCAGATATATTTATGAACAGCCACAACATACGACGGTCGCTGACGTGTTAATGATATTTAGACATTGGTATAGAAAGACAGAGAAAGAATGAAGTGGTAAGGATTTTTGAGCTTCTAATTTAATATCGTCATAGTATTCGTTAGTACATTCCGACCAAAGTATTCGAGACTCTAATACCTAATATTTCGTCAATTTACATTTTCTATAACAGAATCACATTAACTCAAATGTAATGCGACACGTACAAACGTACATAAAAACCAATGGAAAAGAGAAAATGTTATTAGCAGCGATTGTTACGTGTTAAAAAATCAATAAACAGTTTATTGTCTGCTCATTGGGAAACGAGATACTTGTACTAACCCAGTTATTGCCTTTTTAATACGTTTCACTTTTATTGTTGCAATTACTGCTGGCGCTGGTTTCAAGGGAACTAGAGCTCTTAGATCGGAAAAATATTGAGAAACTTGTCTATTAGAAATTACTCTTGGGAGTATTCATTATACTGATGCAAGCACAAGCTTCTTCTATAGTCTATATTAATTTAGACTAGTGTTTGGGTCTTTGACTTCCATGCTGGCCCAATGCAGATTTATGGGTGGATGGATATAACAGGACCAGTAGCAATTTTTTTTTATAACCCTCAATTTCTGTCACGAATATCCAGTCACTATGACAAGTCCTTAAGTGGTGGTGAAAAGCATGTAAAAACGTGAATCGCGGTCTTAAAGTTTGTACAAATAATTAGTATTCTATATAATATTGTGCCCAAATTGTTCATATATTTACATGATGTATCTTCAAGCTATTCAATTAGAGAATTTCCCCGTATCTTATTACTGTCTTGCCAATTCTCACAATTCTTTATCTTGATAATTGCAGATGCTTCTTTAAATAACATATTTGGTTCACGTCATTCCAAAGTTACCTCAGTAGTACGTTATTTGTGACATACTTACTTAATTGGAAAATAAGTCTGTTTTTTTATCGTATTTATTTTAAACAAGTATTTTTCACGTCATTACTATTTTTGAAGTTGTTAACAACACTGTTTGTTTTAATGTTGTGCTAATTTTTATACAATTTAATGTAGACCAAAGATGTAGTAAGTATTACTTATAAGCAGGGCAAATGATGATTAGTAATATAACGTTTGTTTCATTTTCAGAAAAGTATAAGTTATTGTTCTAAGCCGTAAGGTCTTTATTATTAAAACTTTCACGAAATGCTTAGTTCGTGTATAGATTAAATTGGTAATTTATAAAAATTCCAAACATTTATTTTGGCAATATTTCTTTAGGATTTCAAATAGGTATTTCATAATCGCTTAATCAACGCACCAATAACATCCAATTTGAATACAATTTCGTACAAGACGAACATTTACAATTATCAGTCTAACGAGCTAAATGAACTAATCTCCTATAACTCGAGACTAATTTAATGCTCCCAAACCCACAATAGCAATTCCGATATCCAAAGCGACATCTGGTGGGCCGGCACTTAAACCCACTTCATACTGGATGGGGTCGCTTCAAACCAGACCCGTTTGAAAGCTATTTACCTCAACATTTGTATGTTTTGTCTAAATGATTGCTCTGAATCGCTCTTCATTATGATTAATGATGCTAGGGCTGTTGTATCATCTGTAGTTATTTCTTGGAATAAACGAGTCTTTTGGTCTAAATAGGCTCGCAGCTAATTCCCTAAATGGCATTCCTAAATAACTGGCGGCGATGAACATTGCGATTACTGTGCTGTCAAGGAGGTCGAGAATATTAAGGATACATCGTAGTAAAGTCGAAGTTTTAAATGCTTACCATAGTATCTGTTTATATTATTTATATAATATTTTGCTGCTACTTTTTGGACCTTGGTAGAACATTAAGATTCGCTCGCGTTACGACCACCGCACGCGATCAGAGCAAATCGTTCACGCAAATGAATCGTGATTCGGATGCAGCCTATGTATATATTTTTTAAAACATATATACATAAATAAACGCACGCCTTTTTCCCACGATTCGCCTTGTCATCCCACGATGTGATAGGGGCGAGCTTATAGCCATATTGGGTACAAATTCATGACTCTGGGCTGATAATGAATAGAAAAATCCAATTTCACTTTGCCTGACCCGGGATTCGAAACCTCAGAGTTGTAATTGTACCGTAGTACAACTAGGCCACCGATATATCTAGTTTGAAACAGTCCGACATAATTATATACACCGGTCTTAACATGCATGTACAAAAAAATTGATAAGTAAAATATATGTACATGATATTTACAGACCTCCAGGTTATGAGTAAAAGTAGCTACCTAGGAAGCGAAATCGAGTTTACAATGAAAATATCCGCGTATTACGTACAAACTACAAGTACACTGCAAGTGAACACTCGTTACCCACATTATTGAGTTGCTCAGCGGGTTCTGTTTCGCTGAGACGGTAATGCACAAGTTACGTAGCAACATTTACTATCATACAACATGTTTATAACAGGAATGAGTATCTCAGTTGAAGGAAAGTTATCCTTACTGACACTGAGCTAACGGCAAATCGTGAGGAAATGAAGGATGGAATTTGAAAGCACTGATCGAGAAGGAACTTAAGAGTAATTAGGCCATTGTCATTCTCAGAAAGAAAGAAAGAAATAATTTATTGTTTATATCTCACTAACCAAAATATAAAATTTTATCTATGGCCAGAGAAGGTGTTCAAAAATCTAGCTTGAGATGGAAACGCATTTTTTGTAGGGCCCGAAATAATACTTACACACATACATACATTATCTCACACCTTGAGCCCAGAAGGGGTAGGCAGAGGCGCCACCAGGACACCCACATTTCGCCCTGTATGTTCTGTCCCACGATGTGATAGGGGGCGAGCCTATCGCCATAACGGGCACAAATTCCTGACTCCGGGTTGATAATTAATAGAATAATCTAAGATCACTTTGCCTGACCCGCGATTCGAACCCGAGACCTCAGCTTTATAATCGCACCGTAGTACAACTACGCCACCGAGGCAGTCACCTTAAATAATGTATAGTTTATTTTCATTTATATTACATATACCTTTTAGTTTTACATATTATTTACACTCGCGCTCGTATCTACCTCTTCTTATCTCTTTATCACCTTAGACTCGACTGGCAGAAATCATTCCAAGCATTAAATCAAGCAATATACATAGTATTAAATGGTAATAAATGTATGTCGGCAAGCTAATAGTGCGTATAATACATAAACATATCCAAGACAGATCTGGGACTCAACGTACCGGACCTAAACAAAACCTTATTACTACAAATAGAAGGAAAAAACAATGTGTTCTCTGAGCCATGAGATCCTGGTTATTTATGAATTTAGTTACTATGAGCTATAATAGCAGCTATTAATTTAACTTTTTCACGGTCTGAGTGATCTTAATAAAGCACTAATTATTTAGTTCCTTACTGAATATATAAATCTTTAAATAGGTTAAAAAAACGTACAATAAAATACTGTATTTCTGCCATTCCATTTCATAGAAACAGTTGTACACTACATAAGGATACGATATACCTTTCGAATGTGGCCCAAATATCCAATCACAATTCACATTTCCACTCGTATTTCCTTTGCAATAAATTTCAAATTCATATACCATGAAAAGCTATCTTAATTTAATACAATTATACGATGTTACACAAATGGACGCTGACATATTGGAAATTGATGAGGCTTTGGTAACACATTCACTCTAGTTTTGGTATTAATTGATTGAATTTTGCAACACTAAATGTAGACCAACGCGAAACCACGGTTTTGTAACCGTGTTTTGTAAGATAAGTAAGATTACTGGAGGTCCAAAGCTCCCTTCATCTGATCATTCATCTTCATCTGAATTATGAAAATAATCATTTTAAGATGTCGGCGATTCACCTACGATCTTATATTTGTAATTACTTATCATAAGGTGCCTGGTTTCGTTCGATTGTCTAACTGATATAGTAATCACATTGAGCCTAATAATATGCTTAAAGTATTAAACTATTGTGAAGTAAATACCAGTGGAAAGTTAGATGACACAATATTTCAGGCATGGCAACAAAGTCAATAGTCTATCTGGTGCAACAATAAATAATTCTAAGAATGATATACGAGACAAAGAAGTAATAAATAGAAAATATTTTAAAGACTAACGACATACGAGTATGTCTCTAGTTTTTTCTCACGATGTCGCAAAAGCTATAGGAGGCGGTAAATTTACTCTGCGACTTTGTATTTGTAATACAAGTTTTGTAGATCGGATATCCAACATAAATGAGATACGTGACGAAAATTGTAAAATGTAGTGGATACAACGAGCCCTCATAAATATTGAAGTACTGATATGAAGAAGCACGCCATATTTTATGTACGTATGAAATAGTAATTATTAAAACAAAAGAAGTGGAAATCCTTGGAAGAGAGTTAAGATCAGTAATGGATTTTCTGTAGCTAAAGAAGATAATGAACGAAACTTTAAAATCTTGTTGGCTACCAAATTTATAATCTACAGAAATAACCTAAATAGTCAATAATAATATATTCCCAGCGACGCAAAATAATGAAGCTACGTGCTTTATGGATAGTTGAGTGGGTATAATCTCGAGCGCTTACTTCAAAAAACACGATAATCCACTTCGTTTGACACGATCATATTTGATCGAAGGACACGATATTATAATCGGCTATCATCAATATTTACTGTTGTTTTCCGATGTACGCTTTTTACAAGTCTTTCAAGCTACCACTTTAGGAAGGCAGTTGTCGCAATTTTGCCCGTAAATATATGCCAGTGATAATATAACAATCTAATTCATCAACCACTATCTAATGCTAAATCACTAACCAATCAAGTAAGAACAATGGTAATAGGATTGCTCCTGAAGAAACTAATCCATTGATGATAAGGAAAGCCATATTTCATGGTCAACATATGCAAGGTGATCATGCCTCCTAAAGATTTTCTTTTATAAGAACTGCTTAGTACATAGTTTATGCGGTCCATGCCACCCAGGACCGAACACGTTGGAGGAACATCACATGTGGTCGCGATCCTCAGTAGTGAGGGAACGATGATTTATATATAGTACATAGTTTTATCTAGTGTGTAGAGATTAGTGAGATCGCGTGCTTCCAACAATTAATTGGAGCTAATTCGATCCGCCATGACACTGGGCCCTGCATCCATGATTGTTCGTTTCTACGCATTCCATGGCCGTCATGCAACATTGATTTGATTGCTAAATCATCATGTCGAACATCAATCCTGGCTAATGATGTGGAAACAATTTGTTCTGTTGTAGTTGTGCTACGGTACGACTACAAAGCTGAGGTCTCGGGTTCGAATCCCGGGTCGGGCAAAGTGATATTGGGTTTTTCTATTCAATATTAGCCCGGAGTCAGGAATTGGTGCCCGATATGGCGATAGGCTCATCCGCTATCACATCATGGGACAGAACATACAAGGCGAAATGTTGATGTCCTGGTGGCGCCTCTGCCTACCCCTTCTGGGATGGAGGCGTGAGTTTATGTATGTATTTATGTATGTATGTATGTATGATAATGATCCATGTTTACTGTCATTAATTGCATAAAGAATCTTCTCAATAAAGACACTAGTAACCCAATAAATAAAATACAAAGACAAGGATTCATCGTTAAAAGGCAACCGGAAAATAATAGTGTTATTGTTTACAGAAGCCTTGGCTTCGTTTGTATGTGTGCGCACGTTCTTTCCCCGCAAGGCGCGATGTGCCGTGAATAAACATTATTATCGATATCATCTGCATCCACTTGTTAAATCGTACAAATATTTGAGTTCTGCGCTACCTTGTATAGGTAAGAAACTATTTTTACGCTGGCCCGATACAGTCACTATAATGGAACTCAGGGTAAGTGCAGTGTTATTCAAATATGTAGAGTACTTCGGTCCAATGGTTGTCTATAATCGACGCCTTAATGTTTCCTGCTGGTAAGACAAAAATATGGTTGATCTAAGGGATATTGGCATATTTGGACAGCCTCCATGGCGCAGTTTGTTGGACGGATGTGAAACTGGAGGCCGCGCGTTTGATCTCCGAACCGAAACAAATGTTCGCGTGAACCATAAGTATTTGTTGCGAGTCTGGGTGTTTGTGAGACCGAAAAATCTCTCGTAGTTCCTGATACCCACGACACAAGACTCGATCTTAGTGTGGGGTCAGGGCTATGAATGTGACTGTTTGGTTGTATTTATTTATTCATATATCTAAAAACTTTAAACGTTACATATCAGTTCTTATTTATTTAATTTCTGATTTGTTTTAGCGGTGAAGGGAAAGTACCGTAAGGAATCCTGCATAACAAATAGCTCATTATAATAACGTTTAGGGTATGTGAAATCCATCAACCTAAATTAGAACACGGTGGTAGACTAAGGTCTAATCTGTCTGAAACATTTACGAGGACAGTTCCAATAAGTGAGATGTGCATAAATAGGCGGATAATGTTGTGTGAACTCTGTTTTGTTTTTAATATTTTGCATCAAATTCCGTTAAGTATATTGTAAAAACGTTAAAGCAATATTAATAACATATGCGTAGTTCTACACATTGTTCTTTACAATTATTACCCAAGTTACAACGATGACATTTGCACAAAGACTGAAATATTCCGTTCTGCTTTTATTAACATAAACACATGAGTGGTAATGACGAGACAAATACAATGCACTTTATTTATTTTCAACAGTCGGAATGATTTTAACAAATATATTTAAGCTAATGGATATGTCAGGAGGAATTGAATAAAACACAAGCTTTTATATGGGCAATATTATTATTCTTTGTCAATATGTGGATTGGCGTAATATTATGGATATAAATGGATTGTGAAAAATAATATTTGTGATATTATATTAATTTTAATCTCTAAGTGGAAATCGATCCAAGTCTCAACATACCTGCAGCCAACAATTTTTTTATAAAATAAGTCCGGCAAACTAGCAAACAGGTCACCTGATGGTAATTGATCTCTACCGCCCATGAACATCCATAACGCTGAGATTATAGACGTGTTGCCTTTTCAATCTGGAGGGGACGGAAAAGAAAAAGGATGGGAAAGCGAAAGGAGTATTGGCCATCAGGCAATCTTACTCACCGAACCAACCGCTATAGCAAAGTTGTCGCTTCACGTGGATCCCCTGTAAGACAGTGGTACATACATACATACATAAACTTACGCCTTTATCCCCGAAGGGGTAGGCAGAGGCGCCACCAGGACACCCACATTTCGCCTTGTATGTTTCGTCCCACGATGTGATAGGGGGCGAGCCTATCGCCATATCGGGCACAAATTCCTGACTCCGGGCTGATAATGAATAGAAAAATCCAATATCACTTTGCCCCACCCGGGACTCGAACCTGAGACCTCAGCTTTGTAACCGTACCGTAATACAACTACGCCACCGAGGCAGTCAGTCAGTCAGTCGGTAAGACAGTGGTACCACCCCGGAAGAGCCTGCCCATTCATGCTGAGCCATGACTGAAAACAGCGTGGCTCTATCAGTTAGTAAAAACTAGCTCAACGGCAATATTACAAATTCAAATGTTGACAAAGTAAAAGTAGCAGATATTAAAAATGATTAATCAACCGTTTCTGTTCTTAATTAATACATCAAGACTTTTGACAAAGTTAACAATTTAATATAAACAGCTGTACGCGAAGCAAACTCGGCACTAGCAACGGTCTATTTAACTAGAGCCACTCTCAATGGAAACGTTTGAGAATATTAAATCGACTCAGACGTACCGGCTTTAAAGGCACTTAATTTCACTACACGCAATTATGACGAGGATATGACAAACAGATCGTAAACGGCCGGGATCAGATAAGTGTTGTTAAATTTGGCTTAGTTTCAAGTGGTACACTAGAATATCCTTCTAAGTTAAAGTTTTGTTGGAAATTAATAATTTTAATATGGATTAATGTTAAATCAATCGCAGGGTGTTCGTCGTTATTAATACCTATAACAGTTCAATATTGATAGAATATAAATATGTACCTAATACTTTGGCTTCCATTTATTTTCTGCGGAATGCTACCGCTTACCAATTATAATTTTTTCACACTGTCATGTAAAAAATATGAAGTAGTATTTTTTAAAAGAAACAGCATAACACATAGGTACTTATCAATTTAAAGTGGTTACAGATAATATTATAATGATCTGAAGAATATTGGTAAATCAATAGGGTGACTATATTTCACTTTGAGTTCAAATGTCAAGCGATGTCACGAGTCAAGCTACATCTACTGAAGTTCTAGTGGTTCAATTGATTACAATTGACCTCTACTGTACCTTTTGTCATCATCGAATATAATAAAAATGATTTCTAATCGAAAGTAGGCATCGGTCTATGGATATAAGGATACGTAATTACAAAAAAAAGTCTAACCCCGGACGTAGATGATTTTAAACAAAACCCAATTTTGGGAACAGGCTTATCCTCATAATATACGTATATTTGTAGAAATACGGTAATATTATTTTCTGTAAATTTAAAGGGATAGATTTTACTATTAATAAAATAGTGAGAACTCATACAGGAGATGAAGATGATAGACCCAATAAACCTAGACTAATCCATTGCCAATATTGAAGTCAGAATTTCCGACGAAGCAACTTGATCTCCTGGCGCGATTTACACGCAAATTAACCAAAACTAATAGTTTAAGGTCCCAAAGGATTTGACAATTTGCTTATAATTCTGGTCGTTTTCCGCTCTAAAACCCAGTCACGTAAATTCAATTTATATCAATTCGGCTTGGTAAATATCAATTTAACTTCGTTTACTAAGAGATGAAGACCTTCAAGTGAATGCTGTTTAGCTAATCTTAATATATAATAGCAGTTGAAATATAAAGCAGGATTTAAATTGACATCTGCAGTGTGCAAATTACGTAAGACGCCATCGCGTGTGTCCTTTAATTCCGAGTGGTTTATTTAAAACACTACTTATTAGTAATTAAAGAAAAACTGCACCGTTGCATGGCTGTAGCCTGTAGGAAATTATTATATGTTTTAAACAAGAACACTTATTAAACATTAGGAAGTTAAAAGTCATTGTAAATATAAAAAATCGCGACAAAAATTTCCAAAATTTGTATTTTGATGTGTAACATTCGGACGCCCATCGACAGGATGGACGGACGAACTGGTTAAGGTAGCAGGAAATCGCTGGATGCAGGCAGCTTCCAACGGGTCTATGTGGCAATCCATGGGGAGGCCTATGTTCAGCAGTGGACTTCCTGTGGCTGAAGAGAGAGAGAGTGTATCATTCGCGCTAGCATGAGAAACTAATAGCCGATCATCTCTTAACAATCAATACAATTATGTCGGCCCAAATCTTTTTACATGCTTGTGTTTGAGAACCGTACAATTATATCAGTTCGCTAAAATGCTTCAACATGCATATGTTAGTGAAGCATTGTGTAGACTCTGACTTCACCAGATATTCATTATGGCCAAAAACCGTGACGCGATGCTTACTCATTACCCGGCCAGTTAAACAACCAATAAGTTTTGTAACTTCCAACTGACCTTCAAAATTTAAATAGCACTTTGGACCACGTGATTTGAAACATGAAGAATAGAATTTGGCCGACAAAATTAGACAATTTAGAAACTGGAAACTAGACCAGTCTGGTAGATTTCCTGTCTGGAAAAGGAAATGGCTTATTATAGAGCATTAAAATTGTAGAATGTTAAAGTAGGTATGACAGCGTTCTACAAATATTATTTTTGGGACTATTATAAATACACCCAACAGTCACATACATAATCATGATCCCACTCTAAGATCGAGTCTTTTGTCGTGGATATCAGGAACTACGAGAGCCTTTTCGGTCTCACAAACAACCAGACTCGAAACAAATACCTTTAGTTCACACAAACATTTATCTCGGTGCGGGAATCGAACCTCTCGTTTCACAGCCGGCGTCTAACCAAGTGCGCCACGGAGGCTGTCAATTGATTTAGTAATTAAAGTTGATTTGCATTTGATAATTTATTTATAGACTCCGGTTAATACAGAGTATTTATAATTACAGTAAGTACCTGTTTATTAGTCAATTACTTTGTAAACGATGATTCAGAAACAATAAGTACCGTACCTGCTGTCGATGTCGCTCGTGCTGGTTTGATAACATTATTAGTTCAAGATGACGCACAAATAGCGCGTTTAGTAATCTAGACTTTGAATTTGAAATAAGAAACTAATATGTATAAAACATGAAAGAGGAATTTCAAGTACTTGAATTAAAATTGAGGTGTCCGATAAAGGACTAGGCATAAAGGAACATAATATACGACTTTTTAAAAGCTAAAATATATATAACATCAATATTTTATGTTTGTATTAGTACTCTTTTATAATTTATAGCCCATACATATTCGGGATTTCGCAAATATAAACGGACAATAAAAATGCAGTTTAATCAATAAATTGTTTGAGCAAGTGGTGTACTATTTTAACCATTTTTACAAGTCTTCGGTAGTATAGTGGTCAGTATCCCCGCCTGTCACGCGGGAGACCGGGGTTCGATTCCCCGCCGGAGAGTTCTTTTTGCTAATAAGATTTTTGTTTATTTTTTGTTTCAAGTTTAACGATAGCCCATATTTTGGCAAATAACATTAAATTACGCCCGATTTAACAATCGTCAGATAAACGTGATCCATCGGATAAATAATTATAACCTAATTGGACAAAAATGTGACACAATTAAAAACTTTTATTGATACAACTGTTGTTTTATTTGCTCATGCTAATTTTATTTAACGATTGAAACGCTTATCTTTATTAACGCCTCTTGCACAGATGTACATAAATATAAATACAAAAAGACACTCTCCGGTGGGGAATCGAACCCCGGTCTCCCGCGTGACAGGCGGGGATACTGACCACTATACTACCGAAGACTTATCAAAACAGTCGAAATAGAGCACCGCATAAACAAACAAATTATTTTTTATCCTTTAAGGGAAAAAAAATTAAAGCAATACGTAACTATTTAATATATTCTTGGTCATTAACATGATGTTTTGAATCATCAAGTAAATCCTACCACCGATTCGGGACATATTACATTTAAAAAGAAGCTAATTCAACTTAGAAACAAGATTTAAAAAAAATTGTGTGTACGGCAATCGAGCGAGCCTCTCGACTCACCTGATCACAGTTCACACAATCGCTCATATACATTAACAATATTTGAAATGACTTCTCCATTCATACCAAACGGAAGAGGTATTAGAAACTTTCTATGTTAGAAACAATATTGTCGTAAATTAAAAAAAAATAAAGCAATAGTTCAATTATTTTACTTCCAAAATTCGGTTATTGCAACAAGGAGCAACTTTTAAATGTGTCATTATGTCCCAAGTTACACAAATTGTTCGAAGCTTTTTCAGAACTTACCATTTCTGTTGACATCATATTCCGAAAAATCTTCCAAATTCTAGCTACTTCTCATTGTAATCTATTTCTATACTCAGATCTATCTATCTATCTATATCAGCCCATATACGTCCCACTGCAGAGCACGGGCCTACTCTACAATCGAGAGAATCGATTGAGAGTGGTTAGGCCATATAGTCCACCACGCTGGCCTAGTGCGGGTTGGCGGACTTACATACCGTAGAAATTCTTTAAAATCGCTACGGTATGCAGGTTTCCTCACGATGTTTTCCTTCACCGTTAAAGTGCGTGGTGATTGACTATCAATACACACATAACTCCGAAAAGTCAGAGGTGTGCCCTGGGATTTGAACCCGCGACCACCGTGAACATGTAGGCAGCCGCGTCTGGTCCGTTACCAACAGGCCACCACGCACTTCCTCATACCAGATCTATTGATACCTTCATACTCAGATGAAGATATCAATAGATCTATTTCCTTTCAATTCTCGCCCAATTCAGCCTATGTCTGTATAGGCCTTGGACTTGTCCCCTCCCGCCTCGGCCCCCCCTTGCTTCAATTTCGGTGACATGCAGTCGCACAGGTC
This sequence comes from Deilephila elpenor, assembly GCA_949752805.1. Classification (NCBI taxonomy): domain Eukaryota; kingdom Metazoa; phylum Arthropoda; class Insecta; order Lepidoptera; family Sphingidae; genus Deilephila; species Deilephila elpenor. The sequence goes on from OX457102.1 coordinate 1,796,063, forward strand.
AGGGGCGGTCAGACCACGCGCTCATAACTGCAAGTTTAATTATAGTCTCGGACTTTTAATTGTTTTCAACTACGCTTTAATCGTCCGTTCGCATGTTGCCGAGGCTGTATCATTGTTTTTTCAAACTGTACACTGAAAATATGAAATTGTGCCATAGGTTATGGAAATCTTTGAGGATGTTTCCAAAACTGAATTGGATGTTGCTAAGTATGTTAATTATATTGGCTGTGATTAAAATAAATATACAACTGTTATAAATAAATCGGTTAAAAATGTAATAGTGTTGAAAGAGAAATAACTATTTACTATCGGTTTGAATGAACTGGTTAGCTCAGATGCTAATATCAATCGGTAAACTTGCGCGCAGCAGCTTTGTGCCTACGCTGTTTGAAAATTTTCTCGACGCGCTTTTTTTCTACCCACTCAAATCCATTAATCCCCGTATACCTACCACCTACTATAGTTTTAGCTTTGTGGATATTCATGGTCCTTGCCGCTAATATTTAGACTCGTAATACTTACTTCCCTACCAAAAGCTTTGTCCAAAAAGACACTCCTACTTAATATTAAAAGCGAGCACCGCAAGTATTCCTCCGATCTTACATTTATTCCTCAATGACGTCTTCTGACCACATTATCAGCTTATTCAATTGTTTCAATACTACAAGTTAACAACCGACAGTCTTTGTTAAATTTAGTTGATAGCCCACGAAACGCGACGTTTTCCTAGTTTAATCTGGATTCAATCAAGCACGGTATCCAATCTGTTCTGTGGTGAAAGACCACAAATACGCTCGTGAAAATTGAACTGTCTACGTGACCTTGTTTTGGGAGTAATGACAAAGAAACTGTGTGCATTGTTGGGAAAGCAAACAATTTATTAGAGTGTGTTTTATTAAGAATGTTTTTCAAGCAGGATGTAAAGAAGCAAAATAACGGACTAGACGCGGCTGCCTACATGTTCGCGGTGGTCGCGGGTTCAAATCCCCGGGCACACCTCTGACTTTTCGGAGTTATGTGTGTATTGATAGTCAATCACCACGCACTTTAACGGTGAAGGAAAACATCGTGAGGAAACCTGCATACCGTAGCGATTTTAAAAAGAATTTCTAAGGTATGTAAGTCCGCCAACCCGCACTAGGCCAGCGTGGTGGACTATATGGCCTAACCACTCTCAATCGATTCCCCCGATTGTAGAGTAGGCCCGTGCCCTGCAGTGGGACGTATATGGGCTGATATAGATAGATAGATATAGATGGACTGACGAGAAATATTATACTGTGCAGAGATGGACTTTTATTTTTCGTGCCCGTTCAAAGAAGAGTACGCAACCCTTACCTTTTAAGCGGTATCCGATGATAAATCTCACTCCCGAAACGTATCAATAAGATTATTACTTAAAGTCAGTTTTCTGCAAAGCTGTACTACCCCGGCCGAGCCGGTTACTTTAGAATGACCTGAATTAGATTACGAATGGGGACCAGTTTTGTCATGTGGATCAAATCTGATGTCCATGCTAACGTGAGCATGCTAAGTTATCAGTTTCCATTCCAATAGCTACACGTTATAAATAAACGAATAATCTGAACACCACTGGAAGAAATAGTTATTAAAAGAACATTTTGTAACATTTTTCTTTTCGTATTTCAGGTGTAGAAACTGTCCAGACCTCACACTCTACTGCTTCTCCTATACACCAGGATCGACAGCAGGACGTATTTTATTAACACCTTTTTCCTACCATTACCATTGCTACTAAGTAAAGGATCGATTAGTCATTCCTAGGTTGCCTAGTTTATTTCCAGCTCAAACTGAAAGCCCCGTACACAACTTCCTGTCCCAGGGAAATCCTGGAACAATTTGTTTTACCTTCCATATTACGTAAACCCCAATTTACCCAAATAAAACAAATTCATTGTTTCAATTTGGGCCCCAAATAAAACTAACAATTTATCTCTATTAGCCCACCTGGACCTTTTATTTTGAACACAAATCCTCCAGTCTTGCCGTTTCCGTGATGCGGAAAACAATTTGTTTTTACGTGCTCTAAATGTAAATTGCGTTTGATAACATTACTATACATTTATTTATTCAAAATAGTATCGCTAAGAAAATACATAATACTCGTATTAGAAGACAGGGGTAAATTCAATTAAGCCAGAGAATCTCCACTTATTAAGTTTTAATTTGACAGGACATTGAAGTGAGAAATCTCAGTTTTTTATTTTGTCTTAGTTGCTAGAAAAAATAGACTGTCCCGTATATCTGCATCATCGTTTTCAGTCTGAAGAACATAATTCCTAAATGTAGGTCCATAGGCAGTGACGTACATTCCAGTAAAACAAATAAACCACGTCTAACCAGAAATTGGTTTCAACAATAATTCAATAATCAATTATGACAATTTATTGAAATAAAACTATTTTTTTAGGATTTTATCGCGATTTTGTTTAATTTTTACATTTTTTAACTCCGACTCCGGACTCCGATATAGTAGTTTTAAATAGTAATTTTCCAAAAAAATAGTTTTATTTCAATATGTAACATTCGCGTAAATCTAAGAAACTATTATGGTAATTTAATTAAAACACAAATAAAAATGGATAAATAAATTGCGTATTTGGAAAGCTTTTATCTTTGTCGCGTCAAATTAAACCGTCTGCGCGCAACAATGGATCTAGCAAGGATTAACTTAGGATTTACTGTATTCCCCTATTTATGAAGAAGAAAATGTCATGTAGTAATAAAACGTAGCTCTAACTCAGTTCGTACGGAACCCAATGTTCATTTCACAGCCAAATAATTGTGGCCGACGTCAAGTTCATTGCGGCAATTAAAACGTGTATACACTGTGATATTATTCGTCACAGTTCGGTTATTGTCTGTTGCCTAAACATTGGCTAAAATATGGATTTGAAAGGAGGATATAAAGTAAATGATCAAAACACGCCACGGAACAGCGTTATCTGTATCTAGAAATACAGTACGTGGGATATGAATTTTCTATATTACATAATATTGTGTATTAATTTCGTCTAATCTGGCAGCAATAACACCAAAACCTCTGTGACATTCTACATTTAACCAACAAACATATGGTTCAATTCTCAAATAATGAAGCAAGTCTTAAAACATATTCCCACTGATTAATGATTACAATGCACCAGAGGATAAGTGGAGTATAGTCCAGATTGTCCACTGGCAAAACATGTTTATCTCTATCCGGTGGGCACCTTTATGCTGGTCTGGTCGGAACCGAATATTTACCGGCTGGAACCGCAACGCGGCAATCTCGTATGACGACAGGATTTGTACCATCGTGAGTGATTGAGTTATTCGGGCGGAAACAAATCTACACCCCGATCTATATGTCTATCTATCAGATCTGATCTATCAGCCCATATATGTCCCACTGCAGGGCAAGGGCCTACTCTACAATCGAGGGTACGATTGAGAGTTAGGCCATATAGTCCAGCACGCTGGCCTAGTGCGGGTTGGCGGACTTTACATATCATAGAAATTCTTAAAAATCGTTATGGTATGCAGGTTTCCTCACGATCTTTTTCTTCACCGTTATAGTGCGTTAGTGCTTGCGTTATTATTTCTCTATATAAGCTATTAATAAAAAAAAAAAGAATATTCTATGTAGCAAATATAAACACACAACACAATGAAAAGGTCTCGTAATGATGACAATAAAAAGAAAATTAAAGATTCTAAATTGGTCGCAGATGTTCCCGCGCCCGTTGTAGCGTCAACTAAATTGACCCTAATGACCCCCTTTTTGGCATAATACTATACAACCGTACGTGCTGATACGCAAAATGATGATCCCAAATGGAGCAACAAACTAATAAATAGCGCAGAACATACCTCTGGAAATGGTGCGACATTTCAATTGAATGACGCGGGTTCCTTGCATTCTTATTGCAAGTACTTGTATTGTTATGGAACCGAGGTGATGGAGTGTTGCGGATTCGTCTATCCTTTAACCATTTTTAATAAGTTGAAACCTTTAACCTTCGTAAGTGGCCCAACATCTTGGTGTCTTCGTAGAGTCTTAGTGGAATCACTGATAGTTAATACTCCAATGTTATTATACCATCTACACACTCCAGCCAATCAAAATAAAAAAATGAGAATTTTAACATCATGATAGATGTTAAAATTCTCATCAAAACTTATGAAATTGCACTCCACTACTATGAAATGTACAGACCTTTGACAATAATACCAAAACTATGTTCAGAGCAAAGTAATTGGCAACCAGTGGCAGTTGCAATGTCATAATAACCAAAATACAATCCTCATAAAAATAAAAAATAAACTTTTATCAATATTATTCGAATTATGAAGTAGTGTATTGCGAGTGTCAAAACGACTTATTTATTTATACGACCTTCAGTTTCATATTATTGCAAGTGAATTTGCATGGAGCTGTATTACACCACTATGGACGCGGCGCCTCAAGAAATTAAGAGTGACCACTGCGCAAGTGTGTTTATTGGTGACAAAGGCAGGCCAGCTGAAGGTGTAAAGTTTAAAGCATTTCTCAGGTTTGGAGGGCATTGTAACTAGTAATTAGTAGGCGTTGAGCATTAAGAAACATAATAGTTAATATCCAGGGGTGATGACAGCTGAGTGCTTAGCGTTAAAAAGTCTAGCAATGCCGTTATACTCACTGTAGAGCAAATGAAAATTGCTGTAGTAAAAAAGAAAACTTTGGTTTGACCAGGGTCAATGAATCCATTAAAGACGGACGAAACCGATTTATGATGTGAAAACGGGGCCATGAACATCCCCGGCTTAAATTCGTGGACTAATTAGGTAAAGTGTTATACGGAGCTTGAAATAAAGGCACATCTAACGGCTCCAATGAACAAGCTATCCTAATTCTCATATAAAGATTAATTCGCAAATAAACCAGTCATGATAAATAAAATGTAGGCAAGGCAATAAATCTTTGTGTCTATTAGTATAATTTCGTGATCGATCCTATAACCAAGAACAAAATCGTTTATTATTTCCTATATCTCAATTATTAAGTTACTTGTGAAGAACCAAAACTGATATTTCCAAATTGACAAGACGAAATCCAGTTATCAGAATGCAAAGCTTGCCAGTTGCCATACATACTAATGCACGGCCCCCAAGGGAAACGACAGAATCACAATTTCGGTTGAATCTGAAAACCTATCGCTGGGCAGAATTTGGAATAGAAATTAGCATATATACAAGTTCTCGATACCGATACTGTCAGAAACACTGTCTTTTGAAATTGATTTTGAATCCCAAATTCTGCCCCTAGTTTTGTTTAATAATGCATAAATTACATTCGTAAAAGTAATAGATATAATACGTAGTAAATTACCTGAGTAATACACGTATTAGACGGATAAAGTTCCGCCTCAAAATAATGTCTTAATGTCGTGGATGTCCGAAACTACTTGAGGTTTTTTGGTCCTACAAAAAAAATCTTGATTTTATATCAACCAATATTGAGAGGTGACAATTATTTAGATCTTGGTTTTCTCTCGTGATAGTAGGTTCGATTCTAGCTCGACCAGTTATTTGTATGGATCTGTTTGAATATTGTGCGTTTGTCAAATGTTATTATTTAAATTACAAAAACATACACAATCGTTAACTGTAAACGATCGAAGCTGTAAACCTAGGTTTTGCCAAAAGACAATAGCAAAATTTTTTTTTCTTACTGCTAATACACCTACTTATTATTCATCTTATAAATAATGCAAAGAATAATTTGCTGAAGCCAATGTTTGATGGCAAATATGTCTACTGGATTATGCAAAGCGTTTCTGATAAAGTAATTTATTTTGTGGATTTAGGATATTTGACCTATTTCATATTAAATTAATACACCCAACAGTCACATACATAGTCCTGACCCCACACTAAGATCGAGTCTTGTGTCGTGGGTATCAGAAGCTACGACAGACTTTTCGGTCTCACAAACACCCAGACCCGAAACAAATACCTGTGGATCACACAAATATTTGTTTCCGTGCGGGGATCGAACCCGCGGCCTCTCGTTTCACAGCCGGCGTCTAACCAACAGCGCCACGGAGGCTGTCAAAATATTGCATATTTATCTAATAGTCTCTGCGTCGTAATAGAAAGCGGACGGCCGCCTGTTTCGTGGTGGACGTGACAGCCAAATCGCAATCGGAGATTCAAGCTATGGCACACCTCTGTTTTATTGAAATTATGTGTCTCAAAAATCGCAATACTTTAAGTTAATTACTGAACAACTGGTCTACACAAGGACCCGGACACACTCCAGCTCTCCGTGTGATTATTGGGGACGACCTTACATTTCCGGCCGTTATATGTCAATGGTCGGAAATCGAATGTCGTGGCAAGCGATGCTTTCTTATTGTGAGGAAGATATCTTACAAGATCGAAGAGGAGCAGGACCGCGCCAGAACTGATCCCGCCCGTCGGCTGAGATGTCATAGAAGGAGGCGCAGGGTTAATTTATTAATTTATGTATCAGCCCATATCAGTTCCAATGCAGAACACGGCCCTCCTCTACAATCAAGAGTACGATTGAGAGGGGTTAGGCTAAATTACCCACAACGCTAACCATGTGCGGGTTGGCGGACTTTACGTACAATAGACTTTTTTTACAAATCGCTACAGTACGCAGGCTTCTTCACGATGTTTTCTTTGACAGCCATCGTAGCGCAGTTGGTTAGACGCCGCCTGTGAAACCAGAGGCCGCGGGTTCGATCACCGCACCGAGACAAATGTTTGTGAGATTCACAAGTATTTGTTTCGGGTCTGGGTGTTTGTGAGACCGAAAAGTCTCTCGCAGCTTTTGATACCCACGACACAAGACTCGATCTTAGTGTGGGGTCAGGACTATGTATGTGACAGGTGACTGTTGGGTTTATTTTTTTATTTACTTTTAGAGTGCCGTGTCAATGGTGGCAATTAAATCATAGGGAGCCATAACTAATTTTCTCCCAAAGGCCTCCTACTAGGAACTCCTCAACGCTTCCAACTGGTCACCCGATAGAACCCGGACTCTCCTATCTGCAATCCTTTACCAACGGACAAAGTTATAGTATAATAGCAATGGAATTTTCCCTCCATATGCCTCGGAAGTAAATAATGACGAGTAAATATTTAAGTAGTAGTCATTAGGGTAATAAAAATGATTCTAAGGATGACGGCGTTGCCTTCGCGCTGATGATTGTAATATTTATGTCATCAGTCATCATAGCTTAATAATCTTCGCGTGTTGAGGCATCTATGCGAATATAAGGGACAGGGAGAATGGTGTAAATTTTGAATTTATCGTTCTTTGAAAGTAAATTAAATGTATGGGGTGAATGGGTGAATAAGATATTAAAAAAACAATTGAATTTTTAAAACTGTGTTTCAATAATATTATTCGTGTTAAGAACGTATATTCTGATTGTTAGTTAAATTGCCATATTACTTCTACACGAATGATCTATTTCTCTTTGACATCTTTAGCTAACCATAGCAAATAATGTGTGATCAATAAATATTTGACGCATTCGGTCTCTTGTAATTATTATAGAAAGTTTCGAATAGTTCGTTTAGTTAGTTTCGAATTAATCATTTCGACTACTTTTTCTCTGCACCAGGATTTTATCCACAGATTTTCAATCCATAACGTCTCACTGTGCTTCGGGATTGTCATAGGATAATAATTAAATTAGTCTATATAAATAAATCTTTAGACTGCCTCGGTGGCGTCGTTGTACTACGGTACGACTACAAAGCTGAGGTCTCGGGTTCGAATCCCGGGTCGGGCAAAGTGATACTGGGTTTTTCTATTCTATATCAGCCCGGAGTCAGGAATTTGTGCCCGATATGGCGATAGGCTCGCCCCCTATCACATCATGGGACGGAACATACAAGGCGAAATGTGGGTGTCCTGGTGGCGCCTCTGCCTTCCCCTTCTGGGATAAAGGCGTGAGTTTGTGTAAATAAATCTATATATTACAAAATATGTACAGATTCTCGGTCGTACACGTTTGTTGAGTACTATTTCCGGTAGCAATATTGGCAATCAAGTGCCATTGTGATCTCAAGTTGTTGACGGCTATGTAGGTCGTGTAGGGGACATGTTAGGATCAGAATTGGGCTGTCTAGTGTCACGTCAATTTAGGATATTAATATTGGATATAATAATTGACCTTTTCAGTAAAGTAATTAAATGGGGACAAATACATACACATGTAAACAGAAACCCTTTTCCCAAAAGAGGTAAGCAGAGGTGCTATTAGGACACCCACATTTCGCTTTGTATGTTCCGTCCCACGATGTGATAGGTGGCGAACCTATCGTCATATCGGGCATATATTCCTGACTCCGGGCTGATAATGAATAGGAAAATCCAATATCACTATGCCCGACCCGGGATTCGAACCCGAGACATTAGCGTTGCAACCATACCGTAGTACAGGTGCACCACCGAGGCAGTCTAAGAGCTATAGAGAAGAAAAAACAATTCTTGTTGCTATGGGACTAACACCGTTTTTTCTCCAAATCCCTATTACAATATACTTCAAAAGATCTTTTATAACTCTGCTTAAATATTTTTGTCACCCGTTGATATTATGTAAAGAGAATGTTGTATTTAGAACAGGGTGTAGTGTAGACCCAGAAAAGAGTCTTAACACGACGTCTCTGTACAAGCGATTTTTGACGAAACCCTCGTTTTATTTGGAAAAAATCATTATCGTAGTTTGTGTTCTAAAAGACCCAGAATAAAGTGTAAGCCGAATTCTCTGTATTACCGATGTTCAACGCAACCCTCGTTATGTTTGGATATAATCATTACTTACCGTAGTTTGTGTTGTAAATATGAGAAAGTCATTTCAACATACCTTACCAGCTCATTAAACCATTACACTCACATTTTTTACAGTATAAAAACGAAAAAAAAACATCTGCACCTTCAAACTACTTCCGACCATCATTATGATATTCGAAACATTTGAGAATTTAAGGAATGGGTAAATTGGTTCGATATTCATGCCTATAATCGTAATTCGTAACTAATACAAGTCCATCTAACTGGGATGGGGTCTTGATGTAGTCAGTTTATTACATTATGATCGAAATGACAACAAAAATGATACCATTGTGTCCTGATTTTATGACAATATTGCTAAATTCGTTAGTTTTTGGTTGAGTTATACCTCATCATGGGTAACGCTGATAACTTATCACCAAGTAAGCTGTTCTATTTGGCTTAAGCATTAAAGCAGGGTACATTTACAAAAGTAGACTTATATTCGCTCCAATTTAACTAAAGGTTGTTCGGAAGAAATCCCAACGATAAGACCGCCTGCTGGATTATACCTACTTAAACATGTTTGTTTTGCTGTTTTGAATTCTTACAATTGTATGGCCCACAATAAAGTAATGAATACGAGTAACCACCTTGATAAAGTCATCTGGCAACAAATAAAGTACCCACGTATCCCGACAATACCTATTGATCACAATCAGTTCGGGTGTCATATGTAACACAGGATGTAATTCAAATGCTACGAACTACTCAGTACTCACTACGTCCCATTCGTTTTGTAAGGCGATAAACTTACAAATAAATACACGAAAATAAGGTTTTACTAACTTTCGAACGAAATTCAAATTGCGTTCGATATTTAAAAATGTGTTCCAAATTTGAATTGTAGAATAAATTACCTTGAATTTTGACATAGTGGTGTGTTGTTTACCGTTGATTACATTTGAACACCGAAGTAGTGCACTGTTCACACGCGGGACATCGACGCGTGCGGTCCACACTACCGCCGGTTATGTACTGGCTCGTGTTTGGAGTTGGAAATTGACATTGTATGTGCGGCCCGCGCACACGAGGCTAGTGGCAGGATAGTAGATAGACAAGTGCTACACTTGCCTGTGAATTGAGTTCTATTGATAGGCTCTTAATAGATGGAAGTTTTGGCGATATTGGTTGTACATTTAGTAGATGCAGGAAGCTTTGGGTAAGGCGCTGGTACGGTTTGTAAGACCTACGAGGTATCTTTGATATTCATCATTCAGAAAACTGATAACAGTGATTACACTTTTAAACATCAATTGCATTAATAACAACATAGACCTACTATCACCATAAAAAAAACAATATCAACTAAGTCATTTAAGTCATTTAAAAAAATGATTAAAGACCATTTCCTATCTCTAAATGTATGTAGCTGAGGAATATCTTATGTCCATTCGCATGTTTGATAAATATTAGGATAGGTATATATGTTTATGTATATTGTATGTATTGTAAGTGTGTGTATTATTATTATTGTTTTTAAATAAATGTTTGTATGTATTTGCATATCATATTTATTTATATATGTGTATTATTCTTTTTTATTTATATTTATATTGATATATATATTTTTTTAATATACACCTTAGACTGCCCTCTCATTTTCCTTTTTACATATCCATCCAAAGGTTGCCTGTAAGAAATTGCCTAGTGTGATAAGGCCGCCTCTTGTACTATTATTATGCCATTTATTTACTGTAAATGTTTCTTTTGTGCAATAAAGGATTAATAAATAAATAAATAAAAAATAAGGAGGCGCGAATTAAATGGATCTTATTGTCTTGGCAAATAAACTGCACTGCACCTTATAAATAGTCTAGTTTCGACTGGCAAATATGATTATCTCTTATCATCTGACGCAATTTTACCGGTCTTTTAAAGATCATTTTGAGATACTCAAATGCGTTAATGAAGCAGACTGCGACTAAACATCTCATGGCTCAGGATGGCGAGTGCAGTGGAATGCCAAGCATTGCTTTGCAATTTATGATGTTTGAATTTGGTACTGTCCATGTGCGGTCGTATCGCTCACCATCAGGCGGTTGGCATGCTCGTCTCGCCATTCATTGCAATAAAAAATATGAAGCTGTTGTTCTAAGCAACATTGATAGACATATTTTCACAAACGCATCAATGACAATATCAACAGTACGTGATCATTTATAAAACATCGATGAAATCCCTTTCCCTTTCGAAGAGAGTCGCGAATCGTTCTCAACAATTGATTCAAGGCGATATGCACTGGCCCGCTCGCAAGCCGCTTTACAAGTGCGTAATATAATTTTAATTTCAAATAAGTCGAGTGTTTTCGTAAGAAACGTGCCCGAGCGGACCATTTTCGGCGAGGAAATAGGAATATTGCAAAAGTACTACACAAAGGTTTGTGTGAACTTGTGTTACTTTTTTTAATTATTTTTCTACTTGGTAATTTTACAGACATTCTTTTTTACGTACAAGGAATCATGGGAAATATAAACAGATGTTGTAAACACGCACAAAATTTAACACTTAGGCACGACGAAAGATTAAACATTACAAAAAAAAAAATCGTCCATTTATATGCGAAATTTATATTTGCATTGTGTCTGAAGTCACTAAAACTACCTCCTGGCTTTATTTTCAGTCGCAGTCTTCATATACCTGGTGTTTTGTATAGATATAGTTATCACACGTGTTTAATTATCCAACAAAACCATTCCTAGAACTACAATGTTCCTCGACCCACCTCGTAATCTTCGCCTCTGATTTACTCACTTAGCATTATTGTGTTATTTCTATCCCAGCAGTGGGCGGAGGAAATAGTTGTAGTAATGATATCATAACATTAATCTGTTGAAGTACCCCTCCCGCAGCATTCAAAATGTTTCATGATAGCGCAGTGGTTAGAATTAGGAAGCTGGGTTTTGATACCCGGATGTATCTGTAGCTTTATGGGCGCTATAACCCGGCATAGTAGCCTTTTGCGACTTCACATGCCATAAAAATTGTAGGAAATATTTTAAAGGAATTCAGGTTTGCTCACATTTTTTCTTAAGAGTTCAATTAAATAAATAATATATAGGTAGACCCAACAGTCAGTAAATAGTCCTAATCATACTTTAAAATTTAGTGCTGTTTAATATTTACCTGTTCTCTTTGAATTATGTTTAAGTTATCAAATCAATATATCACTCCAATCATAAAGGAAACAACGATTTTTTACTTTTAGTTGTTTTCAAAGTGAGTTTGACCATACTATCTGGTTCGTTTCAATAATTGTCGGAACTTCCAAAAATATCTGTGTAGTGTGTATTGTATAATCTGTGGCTTAATTAAACAAGATATGAAATGTCAAACTAGTGGCCTGACCCGACTTCGCCCAAGTGCTATTTTGATAGTCAATCTGGCCGGTTGTGAAATAAAAGGCTATAGGTTCCTTCCCTACTGAGATTAATGTTTGTGTGATCCAATTTTTTTTTCGGATGCTGGTGTTGTAATATCGATTATTTTCTTACGTTTTGACACCCACGACCAAATATTGTTTATTTTTTAGACCTGATTTTTTATTTGGAACCAAGGCTATGTGTTATATTTATTGTATAGTAAACTTTAATACTAATGATGCAATTACATTTTACAGGGCATCTGATAAGATACTTGTTTATGAAATATCATTTTATTAAATTTACCGTATAGCAGATATTTTTACTAGATAGCTTATTAAGAAAAACACTTTTGTCTTATTAGACTGTATGATGATACAACATTTTGTAAAACATCGTATTATACACAATACACGTGTGAAACACAAAAGGAACAGAATTTCCATAAGAATGTTTGTAGGTGTCTTTACATAAGATTACTTAAACAATCACAGACATAATTATCTCATAGTCGTATTTATATGGCATTTAAAATAAACATACGAGCAAATTAGAGTCCATTCCTGTAGCAACTTACCCAATCTTAATGTCCCACTTGTATGTAATTGTACCCAACTAAATAGAGTTAAATTTACTAAATATCTCGGTGTCATAATCGATGACAATCTACGGTTTAACGAGCATATTACCTCATTGTGCGCCAAGGTCCGAAAAATAATTCATGTCATGAAACTCCTTCGCGACGTGGCACCAATTGCTTTACTGAAAACTGTTTATATAACTTTGTGTCAATCTGTAATTAGCTACTGTATACTGGCCTGGGGTGGAGCTGCCCCGTCACAACTTATAAGACTAGAAAGAGCTCAACGTGCTGTACTCAAAACTATGATCGGAGTCCCGTACCGTTTTTCTACAGTACAGCTATTCAAAGATACACAGCTCCTCAGTGTAAGGCGACTTTACATCCTCAAGATAGTCCTTGTGACACATAAAGAGACACTAAACGCAGAGGATTACGAACACATGATCAAACGACGCATTTTTCAAATACCAATTAATCAAGTGAGGACAGCTTTTGCAAAGAAATTCTACTCTTATGCGAAATCATTTATTTACAATCGTATAAATAAATTTATTAATATCAAACACTTATCTGTGCGAGAAGCAAAAGTAAAAATTAAAAAAGGATTATTGGACTGGACTTATACTGACACAGAAAAATTTATGAAAAATTTCTTGTTTGAGTTTTTAGATTATTGATAGGCTATTGAATTTTTAGAATTTTATTTTGCTTTTTAGTCTCCCGAATTTATAACTATTATTATGATGTGCAACCTTTTAGATAATTTTGTATTTCTATAGATTGATTCAAAGATTTATATATGGGTAGTTAAGTTTTTAGTTAAGTTTTTTAGAATTATATTTTTATTTTTTCTTGAATGTCTTATCTTCTCAAATATTGTTTTTATATCTTTCTAGAATTTTGTATTTATGTGTTGTTTTTGTTGATTTCTGTATAATATCATTTACGTTTTTGTAACTTTGTAACTTTTTAATTTGAGTTTTTATTTGTTAATAATTAGTAATACTTTGTCTATTTTAATATTAATACTTTTCTATTGTAATTACTTGCGACAACTAACCAAAATTTTTAAAAGACTTCTCACTATACAGGCCCTGCCTAGTGTGAGAAGTCCTTCAATAATTCAAGCGGTTCTATACAACTATTGTAAAGAAATTATTCATTAATTAATTATTTAATTAAATTACTACTTAAGGAACCTGTAAAACAATTTCAGATAATAAATTTATTTATTATTATTTATTATTATTATTATTATTAAACATACAGTTGGTCAATGTTATGACTTTTTATTGAAGATTTATAAAAACACAGGTAATGAAACAGTCGTAATTTAGTTTGATCATTTTTTTCTTTACTTTTTTGCAATTTTATTAACCATTTTGGCTGTCTGGGTTGCTATTAAATTATGTCAGAAGTTTCCAATTTTAAGTATCAAAATGCCGTTGTATTTAGTGTATAATAAATAAAGGTAATAATAAACAAATAATAAAAAATGTGTGTGTGTATTAGTGTACACACGTAAGAAGTGAAACTTCTTTATGACATCATTTTTCGAAAAATGATCTACTATTTACAAATTTACAGAATTGGTAAAATAAAGCTAAATTAAATAAAGTTTAAGTTTAGGAGGGGGGAAATTTTTGAGGGAATTTGGGATTTCTATCGGGGCCAATTTGTAGCCCTAACCGAGACGGTTCCGAGGATACCAAGCTCGGTGGGTCCACGACCTTTATTGGCCGAGATAGGTTTAGGGGGGGTGAGGTAAAATTTTTAGGTGGGGGTAGAGGCGGGGGGGGGGGTTAGGGTTCGTGGGGAGGCTATTGGGCACCTTAAAATATTTTTGGGTGGGGAAAGTTGTGGAGGAGGAATTCGGGAATTCTGTTGGGGCAGGATTGTAGGCCTCACCGAGACGGTTCCGAGGATACCAAGCTCGGTGGGTCCACGACCTTTATTGGCCGAGATAGGTTTAGGGGGGGTGAGGTAAAAATTTTAGGTGGGGGTAGGGGCGGGGGGGGGGGGGGGTTAGGTTTCGTGGGGAGGCTATTGGGCACCTTAAAATATTTTTGGGTGTGGAAAGTTGTGGAGGGGGAATTCGGGAATTCTGTTGGGGCAGGATTGTAGGCCTCACCGAGCCGGTTCTAATGAACCCAGGGTCGATGGGTCTACGATGGATATTGGCGGAGATAGGAATAGGGGGGGTGAGGTAAAAATTGTAGGTGGGGGTAGGGGCGGGGGGGGGGGGTAGGTTTCGTGGGGAGGCTATTGGGCACCTTAAAATATTTTTGGGTGTGGAAAGTTGTGGAGGGGGAATTCGGGAATTCTGTTGGGGCAGGATTGTAGCCCTCACCGAGCCGGTTCCAATGAACCCAAGGTCGGTGGGTCTACGATGGATAATGCCGGAGATATGAGTAGGGGGGGTGAGGTAAAATTTTTAGGGTGGGGGTAAGCGGGGGGGGGGAGGTTTCGTGGGGAGGCTATTGGGCACTGTTTTGGATTTAGGGCGGGGGAAGGCCAGAGGGGGGGTAAGGATCAAATTACAAAAAAGTGGGTGGGACTTAAAATTTTGGGTGGGGCTTGGGCACGGTTGGGGGTGTGGCTTACTGAAGTGGGTACAGAATGTGTTCTAATGGTATACACTGTATTATGTCCAAATGTGGGATGATACACTAGTGTGGGATTCGTACTAAATACAGTTACAATACACAGGATTACTACTAAGTATTACTAATTTACTAAATAAATAAAGATGGCGCGTAACGCAAAAATGTGACTTAGAAATAAAGATGGCGCGTAACGCAAAAAATTTTCCAACCCCGATAAAGAAGTTTCACTTCAAAAAAGATGGCGCGTAACGGAAGAATGTGACGCGTAACGAAAAATTTTTTCCAACCCCGATAAAGAAGTTTCACTTCAAAAATAGAAATCATGGACAAAAGAACTCTCCGGCGGGGAATCGAACCCCGGTCTCCCGCGTGACAGGCGGGGATACTGACCACTATACTACCGAAGACATACATTACTAGTTGAAATTATTGTACACTAAACACAAAAATGATTGTTAAAGGCAATAATTTGAAATTTTATTTTAATTATTTTTCTTTTCTTTTCCTTTTTATATTTAGACATTTACACTTAATTTAATTAAATATTAACTACGGATTTTGAACATAGCTCTATACTACTATACCAATGCCATCTATCGCATTTCTTGGAAACGAATATTTGTGATAGTTCTATAAAGTAGTGTACATTTATAAAAGTAGATGGCGCTGTGCAGCAATATTTTATTTTGACAGCTTTTTCCAACGCACGCAATGTTGAAAGTGCGACAGTTCGGTAATGGCCGCCGCCGGTTGAGACGTCTCGCTGTGACAGCAGCACGCGTTGATTGTTTACTTTATTTACATCACAATCATAACCAATAATAAATAGTGTCAAGTGTTTACTGTGTGTTACAGTTCATAATACATCATTTGCGACAAGTGTAGTGTGTTTTCACAAAGTTTTTCGACAGCGATGATCAGTGTACCGCTCACGTAGCGTTCGAAACGAGAATGCATTTTGTGTAGTGTTGTGGTTTGTTTGGATATCCGTGGCCAGATGCTGGGCTACAGGGGCACGATGTGCAGCCGCCAGCACTCGCAGGCGTGTTTGAACACGTCCCTGTCGATAAGACAGGAGATACAGAGGTTCGAAAGTGTTCACCCGTCGATATACGCTCTCTACGACCTTGTGGAGTTAGTTGCGGATCCGCTGCTGGCCCAGCAGATCCGAGATCACGTCGTGGCTATAGAAGGTCAGTATTGAACAGCCGGCTTCATATCTTGCTATTGTTTACGTTCACAGAAGTGGCGTTTCTAAGGAGACGCCGTGTTTATTTAGATAAATCATGCCGGATAACCTATATTCTGCGGTTGTAACTCGTGTTTGTTTATGATGTCGAGTTCGTAATCTAAGATAACAATGCATGAATACATCTACAAATGGTATGTTTTCATTTTTCTGTTATGTTGTGCCTGTTTGATTTATTACGATTCATATCTTATCTTTATTATTTTTTTGGTTAATTATTGGCTGTATATCACCACGACCTTTGTTTTCATTTATTATTTTCGATAAAAAAAGGCAATGCATTGATCATTCTTACTTTCCCGCCATACGCGTTATCTATTAAAAACCGCACGAGTGACCTACATAAATAACAGTTAATTGATTTTTAAGCGATTGTCTGTCCATTATTAGAAAATATACTTAAACTGGTAACATTTAGACTTGATTGCTCGTGAATAAAACAATCACGGTTGCAATAAATATGTCCCACTTTTAAAACTATTATGAAATAAATACCAGTAGGGCTTGCAAACCTGCGCAAGTGCATTTCCATTAGAGCAGTATCGTAACCTAGATATTGTAGATACTTGCGTTATTATTTATTTTGTGCAATACATACATCCGTTTGTGGCGGAATATAATGCGTTAATAATACTTAGTTAATCAATAAAGCAAGCGAGCAGACATACCAGCTAATGGTAAGTAATCGCCATCAGTCATGATTATTGAACACCCATGACACCATAGGGCAGAGGTATTGCCTTGAAAATGTAGGCTGTTTTTTTGGGTCTCCAAAGTCTACGTACGGATATGTAGGTTTATAGTTAATGGCGACAAAATATTACACATGATTAGTAGTCAATAACCAAGCTGTAGGGCCGAAAATTTTTTACTGAATTAGTTCCACCGCAATTTTTTTCCAAAAACGAAAACTAAGCCATCGCAATCATCATTTTTGTTTCAACAGTAATAACTTAAACTTCGGGAACTCAAATCTCTGATTATAAAATACAAATTGTGTTGTATTTTCGCATCGAAGTCTTTTTCCCTGCTTTGGACTTCCCCGAAGGTTCACTTCGATCGCAAACTCGATGTGTATGCCACATGCATATAAATTGTTATAAAATTCTATAGCATAAAAAACGTACTTTGGATCAACTGTATGTTTCTTTTTATACCGGCTCATCAAAGTGACATCAATGAATCTGAGGGCTGAGAGTTAATTGTGTGCAAACCAAATTGAATGTCTAGGAACATGTAAGCTAAAGGACATGATACATCTTCCCCTTCAATTGATAATCGAATATTCAGGATTAGGCAGATACATAATCTAATATGTTCAAGGTAAACATTGCGCGTACATTCGTAACATCATAATTATTTAAAAGTTCACATAGCCACCGGTACGTAGCACCTACTAATTGTATTATTATTGCAATTTGCATAATTGCAACGAAGACTCGCGAGTAGAAAATCAATATACGATAAGCATTCACGCAACGCTACTTGATCGGTGACGTCAGATTATAAACAAATAAACAGTTAATACTGTCTGACTAAATTTGACTTGCACTAGTTCTCATCTGATACGGGCAAGTTTAAGATATTCTATACATTTTATCAGTGCAGGCATCGACTAGGCAATCAAAGCGATATTTCTTGAAAATATGAAGTTCAAGCAATTTGATATAAAACTATTTTTACGGATTTGCTTATTGCTAAGCAGTTTAAATAAAAATATAGTAAAATATAGTTTTATTTCAATTTGTAACATTCTTGTAAATCTAAGAAACCAGTAATTTGAAAAAATACTGGGTCCGTGTCAGTTACCTACTATACGGATAGCCTTAGTATGACTGGTATGACACTCCTATGATAAGAAGTATTATAACATGAATCCGGAACTGTACTAAGTACTAAGTTAACCAACTGTACTAAGTTAACGTTCTATCGGTCAAGGTTTTTAAAATCACGATCCAAACACATATAATGTCAGTTGTTCATACTGTGTCAGTGACAGGATTTACCCCGCGGTCCTAAGTTTCATAGAAGCATATCTCTTCGCTGACCACATAGGCTTTTAATAATATGTCTTGAAAATACAATAATACCACGGAAATCATCATTTAACAATTTTCATTTAAACAATCTTGCGTAGTATTAAATACGTTACACGAGATTTACATATTTTGTAGGTCAAAGTCGTAAGTCTTATCTATTTTTTACCGTTTTTACGACAACCGATGTTAGCTTTCACAATTTCTTCTCTATAGATCAACTATTCAATATGTTTAAAAGGGAATTGGTGAATTATATTTAATAAAAATAGAGTATCAGAAACTACGAGAGACTTTTGGGTCTCACAAACACCCACACCCGAGACAAATATTTGTGGGCTTCACAAGCATTTGTCTCTGGGCGGGGATCGAATCCGCGGCCTCTTGTTTCACAGCCGGCGTCTAACCAATAGCGCCACGGAGGCTGTCTGTCATGTTATGATGTTATCTGTCTTTTACTGATACTTTGATCTTCACGTTGTTATCTCGACTACAACTTGAATATAATAGCACTGCTTGATCAGGGTTTAGGTTCAACTGTCTTAAAGTAAACTGATATAAGAAATAGAACAGATAAATAATTGTCGCGTTTAGTTCGGTCCACGAAACAGCTGAAGGCCAAATAATTCCGTCTTCCGCCTTACTCACCTTTGCAACTTTCGTCGTCAAAGGTTACATTTTGAGACGCAGTGATATGTAACTCAAACTAGTAGAAATAATATTATTTATAGAATTAAGGATATTTCCCAAAGGCCCTTAAAATATTAGCGAGCGCCGAGCGGTGATGATCACTTTTCTCCAGATGGACCACTTGTTAGGTAAAGCTTATTATGAAAAAAACGTCGCTTAGGTGTGCGTCTCCAAAGTCCTTACTAGATTAGCACTTAAAACACCGCTCCAAGCGCGGTTTTTTACTATATTGCGTTCATTCACCTGTAATAACAGGTGTGTACAGGCTACAGACTCAATGTCGCTTTAGTAACAATAAATGTGTTTACGATTTGTTACCAAATTTATACAGCGCTTTACAAATGCCAGGGTTTTATGAGTCGTCTCATCACGCACCTACTGGCTCTAACGCCCTCCAGTGGTAGAGCATAAACCGTGCGAATTAAAAATAAGTACCACTCGCGACCACCATGGATGGAAGTTGGTGTCACGCAAGCGCCTCGCCGCGGTACAAGCCGACATTTAGCTGTTTACGACCACCGCAAACATTGCAAGTCAGTTGTTATAAAAACGGCAATATCTCCCCGCGACCTACTCCATTGTGCCGTGTAATATTTTTCTTTGTTTTAAACGGTTTGTTATTAAAGTTGGCTTACTTTATGGCTTCCTTATTGTTATTCCGTTGGTAATCTTATCGCACCGGCCGGCCTCCCAACTTGAATATTGCTTTGTGCATTAAGAAAAAAAACGTACGCAGTTGGCACGACGCGGCTGCGAGTCGCGTAGAATTCATTAAGTGCCTCTGGGTAGTTTTGGTCTTTGCTTTGTATACGTGATTGCAAATGTTGTTTACCGTTTGAGTTAGTCATGCCTGTCAATTACTTGTGTTTTTACAAGTTTACCTGACTTTTTGGCGAGAGCGTTTTATGTTCTAGCAAGAATAATGCAGTGAAATATCTTGGGATAAGATCTGTCAATGTTTAAGTAATAATATCTCCACTTGGTACCTATTTAACTTAAGATAATAATGCCGATCAACACGATGTGAAATTATTGTACGTAGCTCGAGTATAAAATGGAGAGGAAATAAAGGTCTTGAAAACCCATAACGTACTAATACTTCTTTTCAATCATATGAAACCGATACGATTGTAAAGGTTTTATGAACACTTCTATGGAGAACTCTACTTAACTTGGTCGAGAAGTTAAAAAATTTAAAAATCAAACCAAATCGCGATAAAATCCGTAAAAATTAGTTTTATTTCAAGAATTACTTTAGCTCCCACTGGCGAAAAACAATTCTCGGTAATAAACAATTTTGCCGGTTTGTTTATAGCCGACTGGACACTTGCAGATTCCGGGAAGCAGCACGTTAATTTTGGTCACTGAAAAGAAATGCATATAATTGGTACATTGGTATGTATTGCTAGTTAATTTCTCTGTTTAACAATTAAAGAAAATATATTCAAGAAACAAAAAAAATGCATAACAATCGGGTCTGCCATTAAGGACAAATAATAATTCCCATTTAATTACAGAGGAGGCTCCTGCTGCCCATTGGAGCGTAGAAAACAAGAACACCGAAGTAATAGCATACCTTTTTCGTAGTACTCAACTTTGATTTAATATCGGACATACCGACCCATAACCCATTAATCCACAATACGTAGATGATCAGCGGCGTCAAGTGACGCGTGGACGAACAGAAATTAACGTGAAATGCCTCGGAATTCAATAATAACGCTTTTAATAATATTGGAAGGTTAAAAGCAAATTAATAACGTTGCAAGTTTCTGTGGGACTTGGGTAAGGGCGAAACTCCTTGTATTGTATTTATAGCTTTGTATTGAATATTGGGTAATCTGTAGAGACTAGAGCCTAGTTCGAATGGAAAGATGACAATCGACTGAAGGATACCTCATATATATTTCTACCTATCTATCTATCTATATATTTCTACCTACCTATAGATATTTCTGTTTATTTTTTCGAGTGTACGTGTGTCTTCTGCCTGTTATTAACTCAGAGTTGCATTAGGTTAGTGAAACGTAACTTTTCAGCCACGCAAAATGATTTTGCTTATAATTTTATTACCGACTACTTCCCTGCCCTTCAATAACCCTATTAATGTTTGCATGTGTTCATTACCGTTCAAATTACCGGTGTAAACTCAAACTTCACAAGATTTTTTTGTATTTAAGAATTTTTCGTTGTTTTAATGGTGTTTCAAATCTCCTGATTCGAAGGATGTGGAAGAATACCAAATGTTGTGTACTTTCATTGTTATTTGTGTTAATTTAATATAAGATACGCTTTTTGAGTTACCTGGCCTCTGCATTATAAAACTACATTAAGTACCAAATAAGAAGCTCTTAGTCAAAGTTATAACGAAATGTCCCTACAAAAGTCAAATGTAACTAGCCGAGAGAGAGTTGGTCACGCATTAATAGGATTCTGTGGCCGTGTACTAACTTTATTAACAAACTTATACTCCAATACTACTTAGTAGCCAGCTCTGAAGTTCGTATGGAGCCATTTACGGGTAGTAACTTGGCCACGATATCTCTTTAGTTTATTGATTTTACTTGGCGAAATAGTGGGACAGTGCTTCGGTAATTTAGATAATTACATTACATACAAACGCTAAAATCTATATTAAATTAAGTAGGTTGAATGAGAAGCTAAGTAGAGTTTAAGTCATGCACGTAAATATCCTTGTTTACTCTATTGATAACTACAACGCCTGAAGATTTTAGTTGAATAAATAAGCAGCAGTATAAAGAACATTAAATACCCGATGGTATTTTTAGTCATAATTGAACTAAAATTGATAAAATTGTGATACGGAAGAATCTTGAACGTCCACAAGGCAGACCGACGACTTAACAAAGATCATAAGACCTCGTTCCAATACTTGACAGAAAGTCACATTTTAAACCGTATGTATCCTGCAGCTGATAATGATGCTGACAAAAATAAAAATAATGGTAAATGCACTGTTGTGTTCCGGCTTGAAGGACATTGCCAGAGTCACTGCCGGACATAATGAGACTTAACATCTTATGTCTCAGGACGGCAAGCGCAGTAGAATGCAAACATTGCTTTGTCATCCATTGTGTTGTTTGCTACAGTCCATGAGCGGTCATATCGCTTACCATCAATCGAATGTCATGCTCGTCTCGGCATTCATTGCAATAGAAGAGAAATAATATTGATATAGAAGTTATTTTGCCTTCAAACCCTTAAACATGTAACTTTGTTCAGAGTGCAGTACGTTACATAAGCGGATAACAAGGTAATAAAACGAACCAAGGTTTATTCTATTGCCCAGACGCGTTAATAGAATGAATGAAGGGAGTTGCCCTTCAGTGGAATCAACTGAATATGAAATAACTGGCCTACTTGCATATTGCCAACGTTGAATACTGATATTTTGACGTCAGAAAAATATACTAAATTAGATATGTAAAATGACTTTATATAAGTGGGGAAATTACTGGGTTGCCTTAACTACCTTCGTAACTTTTATGTAGGATATAATGTTAATGTATGTAGGTATACTTCTTGCATTTAATAGATCTAGAAATAATGTATGTGTTATGTTTAGAATATGTTGAGATGTGTTAAGAAAAGTTTTTTCTAGCAAGAAGCCCAAATCTGCGATCAACATGCTGTAGTATTGGCAATCATCAAACTCAACTCAAAAATAATAAATTATGTTATTATAACATAATATAAAACTACCAAACATAATGTGATAACTGAATGCTGTGACGAAAATAATAATTCTAATGTGTTTCGGAGCTATTCGTAACCGAACATTTTCTGTATGTACATACTAGCAAATCGAATTAAGAACCTTCTTTTTCTAAATCCGTTTGAAATGCCCTAAACTCCCGAGCGTTCCGCGGCTAATGTTCTAGAATTTATTATCGCGATAGTTCCACCAAGTAGGTGGGTGGAAAGATCTGGCAAATTGTAAAATCGTTTGTCTCCGCAGCCAGTTGGATTGCACTTTTGTTCGTGAAAGCTGCGGATCCTCGACGCGGTGTTGCGGGATGCCTCTGGAGAAAGTTCGCTCGTGTCATTACGTAAGAGTAACGTTCGGGCATTAACGATCAGTTTTTGTACCCACCCCGTCGAGTTGATTAATTTTTGTTGAGTTTCTTTTTGCGGTGTTTCGTTTGCCTTAGATGGCTTGCGAGTTTCTTTTAATTATCGGTTTGGTTTGATGAGGTATTGTGTAATTTATCTATTTATTTTATCAAGCCACATGCGTTTCGCTGCTGTAGGATGTAAGAATAGGGTCTCTTCTACGATAGAAAGGGATTCAAGATTTTTTACATCATGATAGCCCAGTGCCAATTGTATAATACATACATACACTAACTCACGCCTTTTTTCCCAGTGAAGGGTTAGGCAGAGGTGCAACCAGGGCACCCACGTTTCGCTTTATGTGTTTCGTCCCACGATGCGATAGGGGGCAAGCCTGTCGCCATATCGGGCGCAGGATCCTGACTCCGGGCAGATTATAATTAATAGAATAATCCAATACTACCTTACCCGATCCGAAATTCGAATCCGAGACCTCAGCGTTGTAATCGTACCGTAGTACAACTACGCCCCCACGGCAGTCAATTGTATAATGATGTGATAATGATTATGACAATGATGAGTTCATCACTAAGAATGATTAATTATTTATTATGTGTGCCTAAAAAAGCCCTGAACAATTCAATTAACTATTGATTAAGAAACACGACTCACATGAACTAGTCACTTGATGACAAAGTGGTGATCGCATTAGGAGACCAAAAAACCTACACACCACATAGTGATGGGTACTTATTGAAATAAAACTAATTTTTACGGGCTTTATCGCAGATTTGGTTTAATTTTACATGTTTAACTTCCCGATGTTTTGGTTGCTTTCCTTTCAATTAATTTATTCAAATGTGTAACATTCCCGTAAATCTTAGAAACCATTACGATCTGTACTCAATTTAATTAATGATGATGACATTTTTAGTACTTAATTTAACACTAATTTTATTAATTCAAGCTTATAATCGAGGCCCGGTATTACACTACAAAGCTGCATCATATCGCGAGGTGGGGCCTTTGTCCAACAATAGAATGAGTATTCGCTCATATAAATAGATGAATGATAACTACCCCAGCAGTAAGCCGGCAGTTGGAGCCAAGTGTAATATCTCGTTTCCAATAACTGCCATTGGTAGACCTAACTTTAAACTAATTTGAGTATCATTAATGTGTCAAATGAATCTGGATCGCAATTATTTATTCTATGTTTTATATTTGCCCGTATGCATCTTACTGATTGACTTATACCTTTACTATGGATTTCAGGAATTAGGTCTACCTGGTGAAGGTCACAAATTCTTGAAGATTTTGTCGAAAATCTCAGATTTGCTACTCCAGAAGACGCTTACACGATGGTTTCCGTCACCGTCAATGTTCTTATAATAAGTACAAATATCTATTGTTTTCCTTATGAAGTCGACTACTAATTTTTGTATTAAGTACTGTGTATTTTGCTTTAGTTTTACATGTATATTTATATTACTATCTTAGTACAGTCGAGAAAACTCCAAGTACGCCTAGCTTTTCCAATGACTGCGGTAATCCAATAATAATCGGTATTTATTGTACTGTACCCGCGGCCTCGGCGGCCCACTTGTGTCAATTTAAAACCGAAACCTATAAAGTGTTGTATTAATGGCCCACTGCGGTACACCTTACGCGTTTTGTGTCTAACGGTGTTAGAACTCATTATGACTGGCGTATTCAGTAGTAATGGCAGCGAGTAAAGGAAGTAAGACAGTTTTCAGTAAGTAAGGCCCTTCTAAAAAAAAGATCACAATCCAACCTCCCCACGTGCCGCGAAGAACCCGCACAAACAACTCAGCGGCAAATTGTCTTTAAATAAATGACCAGGGTATCACGCCCGGGACTCGTTCACATAGCGATTGGCTGCCGAGTGATAAACCTCGGAGCCAATTGGGTCGCCAAACCCAATAAACGTAGCCTAAATAATTACTAGTGCACGACGATACGGTAACATACGAGTAGATCTATTTTTCACAAATGGAAGAAGTGTTGTTAGATACAGGTTTTGTTTGCACAAATGTAATATTCATAATAATAATTAATATATGTAAAGGAATAGCTGCTGCTACGAACTTCAGTGTTAGGTTTTTAGTCATTGGTAATTGTTATCCTTAACTTAGTCCACGTCGTATTTATGAACTGTCACATAAAAGCGTGCATATTCTACAAGAATCTGATGATTCAGAAACCTAAATGATTTGAAAAAAATATGTCTAAAAATGTTTGCTGTATCGCTTTTGTGGAAGATGGACAAATCAAGAAACACAAATTCAAGTAAAGAAATCGACTGATTACAGCAATGGCAGTCATTTTTATTTCTGATCTAGCCATTCGAATCCAGCCAATCTAGGTGGAGCATCGCCTGACGTTAGTATTTGTGTGCATCGTGGACGATCTAGGGCAAGTGGTGTTCTGTCATCGCAACAATAGTCCGTTCTCGCCGACCATGATCTTGGGTGCACAACTCCGGTCCGCTGACTCCAAATTGATTTGACATATTACCTTTCGCTTGTGCTGTTTTAAAACTGTATTGCTATAGTACTTTTTGCCCGAGAGACCGAATAGAAATCGAGATTCATTTTAGATTGTGTTGTGGTGTATTACTGGTCAAATAATATTTAAAGCAATGAGAATCTACACACGGAAGATAAATGAGAAAAACTAATACGGGGGATCTGTTCACGAAGTTTGCGGGCAGAAGCTAGTTTCCAGTAAAATTTAATTGATTGGTTCTAAATCTTACCGTCATATATAATAGCGGTATTTACAAAGTACAAACGAATCGTATTTCGTGTTCCGACACAGGTTCATTCGATCACAGCGCATAATATCGCATTTCGGCTATTCATCCTAATTATTTTTGCCAAACATTCTCTTAGATCATTTGAGCACTAGCTACTTCTGGCAGTTCGAATTAGGAATTTTAAAGATTTGTATCTACAATTTCTTGGTTAAGCAGCATTATGCCTTAGTATAAACTACTAAAGTGGAAATGGTGAATTTGAGTTACCGACCGAGGCTATTTCATGTATACATGGCAGTACTGGTTCCTCCATTTAGATTATCCCTTCATCAGCACACTGACTAATTTCTCTAAGTAACCATGATTGATCATTAGCTCGTCCAACGATGCTTTCATAGTTTTTCAAAGTCAAGCGTTATCACTAATGTACTGTTAGCTGATGATATCTATCCACATATTAACGATGTTTTTCTACGTCGCAGTGGAATAAAAATGTCACATGTGCGTGTTAGTGCACGTAACAGAGTTATCGTAGTTATCATTGCAGATCGCGTTCGTAACCAATTTATATAATTGAATTACATGTCATTCTGTGAAGAAGCAATTGGGTTTTAGATTGAAGAATGTGGTGCGACACTTTTAAAAAATGAACTGGTTTTAAAACGCAACTCGTAAATGTGTATGTAGTTGTACACTGTGCAGGACAACGTTATATTCATCTGGGTCTTATTGTTGGCGATTGCCTCGAACTTAACCTCTCATACACTCAGGTCATTGCCCTGCAAATTATGTGTAAAAAAATTTACTAGTGAGAATGACGAGACGATGGTTATCTCATGGTAAGCGTCACGTTTGCATATAAAAAATAGTAACACCACACATGATTTTAAACTACTATGCACTACATGGTAATGCGCTGATCGTTACTTTACGTCATTGGATGGTAAGTCTCCTAATGCCCAGTAATTTCACTGGCTATATGACCTTTGTATAGCCACATAACAGTACTTACAGACAGCTGCTTAACTACAGATATAGACAAAGCGATAATACCTTACTATCTACGTATACGATACTAAGTTACGAAGTACTTACTGCTTACTAAACAGAAGACAAGACTACAAAACAATATATTCCGAACATAAAGTACCTACTCAACCCAAAGCCGCTCACAACTCGAGTCATCGATGCACCCAAACGTGACACTAGCGAAATTTGACCGCGTTAAAAATACGCTCGCGAAACCGGTCCACACAGCCGCCGTACGAGAACAAAGTGGCAAGGCCACGGTCAATACGAGTACATTATTTAACTGTATCTGTTATACGATTTGCGTGGACTGTTGGTAGTAATCGGACGCGATCTTCCAAAACGATTAATATCCTAGAACAAAACTCTGATTGTTCTGAGTTATGTACGTATTGATATTCAAGTTCCTGGACTTAGGCGGTGAAGGAAAACGGTGAGAAGAAACCTACAAACTGTAGAGGTTTGCAAGAATGTGGTTTTTGAAGTCCGCCAACCCGCAATAGGTCAGCGTGGTAGATTCTTGCTTGGATCCCCTTTTCTTTTCTTGCTCAGCATTGGTCGATGATGTGCTAATACAGTACTGGCCTTGTACACGCTGCACAACTTCCGATTCTTCGAAGTTTTTTTTGCGAATGTCAATTATACTCTATTCGATATGAGAATTGCTATCGACCCGATGATAGCGTGCAAGATGATCTGTGTTAAATCGATAATTGTGGTATTTATATTTGCTATGGGAAATACAGATTTTGTTGAGATTTCTATTTTTATAGTTTTATTGTTAGATCAAAATACTTATAATATTTAATTGTTCATACATAACTTTACAGTACCTTTTAAAATTAAATTGTTCGGCGGAAATATCGTTTCTATTTTCATCAAAAACTAAATCTGCAAAACACTCATGAATATGAAGTAGTTAAACTCGTCAGCAGCCGTCAACTACAATACACGGTTTGGCAATCAACCCATACGTAGTACGAACAGATGCATATTTCTATTCAAAAACTAATTTAACCGCGTCGCGTAAAGTAACAGGACCCTTCCGAGTTTGGCACCGACAAATCAATAATGCACGCTCGCCTACGGGATGTGGTGGTATGGCGATCTCACGCCGAATACAAAAATAATCGAGTCTCGGTAAAAACGTTACGATTATTTTGACAGAAGAAATAGAGTTTATGATTTAGGATTTTGTGGATTTTTAAATAACAGGTAATATGTACATTTGAATTATAGCATTATTTGACAAAGATATTCGTCTCATTCAAATAACTCATTAAACACATCTTATTTCAGTGAATCAAGTTATTAAAGGTAAGTAAAGTAAAGTCATTAGGCTAAAGCAATCAATAGCAACCCACAAGAAACATTTATCCACCGGTAATCGATGTTATGCTATGTTCGATTCTATAATCCAATTGTAAAAATCGCATCACTACAAAGGGCCTACGTACAGGTACGAAGGCACAGGGCCACACCATGAAAAACATAAAACGATGATGTTGTTTTTTTATTGTCGCCCGTATGTGCCGCCGTGCGTTCAACGTACGTTGGCTAATGAATTATTTAGTGGACAGTTTTTGCGAGAGTCGTGGTGAGCGAGTTTAACTATCGGTTTCTATGTTGATTGTGTGCCTAGTATATTGCTGCGTTATTGTTTGATATTTCATTTTTAATCTGTATGATATCGATCAGTTCTGACACTTGCTTTTTTGGGGTGGAACAATTAAAAATCTTTTCGTGGTTAAAAACTGCGATGAGATTTCTTTAATCTTGGACTTCGGTATTAGTAGTATCTAAAGATTTATCTTGAAAACGCGGCCATTTCAAGTATTCGTCTTGTAGCAATTCGTTTTTAAGTTCTGAATGTATTGATAAGCGCGATTTCTTCTGAATTGGATGTTTGTATAGTTAATTCGTCTTGAAGCCCGAACGGTTTCAAGGATTCTACGTTGGGAAATCCATTTTTATGAGTTGTTAAATAAATTGAAAATTCTTAGTTATCTGGGATTGTGTTGGTGATTTAACATCACAGGATGGCAACCTCTCGCTTTGTAAGATAAGAGCCCACTATGCAACTACCTAACCCTTGGAATAATAAAAGTGATAGTATTTCACTACTACTACATACTGCCTCGGTGGCGTAGTTCTACTACGGTGGTGTTGTCGGGCAAAGTGATATTGGGTTTTTCTATTCATTATCAGCCCGGAGTCAGGAATTTGTGCCCGATATGGCGATAGCCTCGCCCCCTATCACATCATGGGACGGAACATACGAGGCGATATGTGGGTGTCCTGGTGTCGCCTCTGCCTACCCCTTCTGATATAAAGGCGTGAGTTTATGTATGTATGTATGTAGTATTTTATGTCTCAGAACGATTCCGTTTCCCACCCGAGGCGTGTCACGTGTGTTAATCCAACTAAACTGTGTACGTGTAAAAAGTAATTTCAATCGCCGAGTCGTTACGCCTTAATTGCGCAATAAACGCTCTCCACCATCTAAATGAAGTTGTCATAAATTCTACGCTTTGACTCACTTTCTCGAGCGATCTAGACAATATTTATACTAGGATTTATGTTCAATATTTATACGAAGTAATTTTAAATGGAATTGAATTGTATTAATATCGCTTCATGTACCTGATTGATAGAATGCTGACAACTTTGTTATGATCTTTCGTTACTTATTCAATTGCCGGCAGAGTACCTGTGATTGTCAATGTTGTTTTTCGCGGTCAATTACGTGAGCCTTACTCCTTATTACGTACAAAAACCATTTGGAGTAAAAACTATGATAATTTAATTATTTTTTTAATTATTCACAGTAAGTAATACAGTTTACAGTGGAACGACTCTCAAATTAAGTATGTAAGCTTGTGTCTTTATTTTATTATATTTATTCGAGGACATCCAACGGCAATTACAATGTTTTTAAATCTAATACATAATTGATTCGGTATTATGCTTAAAGCATTGCCTGCAGGCCGCAGGTGTCACAACATGCATAGTATAATATAGAAAATAAAGAAAGATTCTCGGAATATAGAAATTGTATTTAGATAATTAAGATATTGATCTTAATCCATTGGGAAAGTTTTCAGAAATAATCGCTACTGACACTACAGACAAATGGGACCATGATGATAGTATCAAAAACATTCGAGCAGCAATTTAAGTGCATTAGTCTTGAAGTAAAAGCATCAATTATCTCCACGTTCCCATAATTATAGTAAATAATAAATATATTCCGTTTCCTCGACAAATGTAATATTAAAGGTAATTACCGTTCGACAGTCGTTAGCCGCTCAAGCGTATAAATCACAAAATTGGCCGTCTCATTAAACTTTTCGTCCAATATCAATCGATATAAGTACAGGAGTATTATGTGACGTGTTCCACCCCCTAAAAAGGGATCATCGGGAAGTTTGTCAGCGAAATTTCCCGCTAATATTGTTTGATTAAAATGTCATTATGTCGAAAATTTATTTTACGGTTATTAAATATTGAGCGCTTTGTTTCTGTTTTAACTGGAACGGGTTGATGGTGATGTGTTTTTAATGGAAGTAGGCCTTATGAGCTGAGTGACATACGAGGATTTTTTTTGAATATAATGGGTAATACCGATATTTCAGATTACCTTGTCGCACCTGGGCTATTATTTATGTTTTCATTTCATTGTTGTGCGTCAGTCCAGTGTTATTAGAAAATTTATTTTTAATCAGACTTCTTATGACGAATGAGGGGTAAGGCCCGGTTTAGGCTCAGTTGTACAAAGTAACTGAAAATGTCAATCCCATACACTAGCAATGTCAAATACATCTCTAATGTACCCATACATTAGAAATGTATTTGACGTCGACATTGTTAAAGTCAAAGTTATGGGCAAAGTTAGTTTGTGCAATTGGCCCTAAGGGTTCGCTATTTTTCATGTCGACGAAACTATATTCAGAGCCATTGTATGGGACAAATTCCCAGAAAGTTTCTGTTTTACAGGTGCTTAGAATCTTTGTCTCATGGAAGAGTGTGAAGGTCAAGAAATCTGCAAAGGACAAGCGTTTATTATAAGTAGGAAACGTTTTAATGCAGCTCTACAATTGGTTCAAAAGAGTACCTAAAAACGAGGACGTATATTACCATTTTAACAAAGCGCCAGGACCAAATAACAGACTATAAATTGAGTACCATCTCACATATCTTGCAATTAATTAATTCATATATTGTGGTTTACGTCAGCATATTAAAATAAAGAAAATAACACATCACAGCGTTCTCAGTACTACGGTTGCTAATTGCAGCGCGTGCTTCTTAGCGAGCAGATGTTCAGTTTTTACACACGTTATTAAACCATTCACGCACGTGCCGGCATTACGGTGCCACTTAGAGATTGTGTAAACTGTTATAATGTGCTAGGAGTTTTCTCAATCAATGTGTGAATTATTTCAATTTGAATGGTTTAAATGCTGGTTATGCTGAGCGGAACGTATGGATGTAGGCGGGGGTTTAAGTGGAAGTACCAATGTGTACTTTTATCTATATTTTTTATTATCATTTTTATTTTATTATTATTACTCTTTTTTTCTTATCTCCTGTTTAACTGGTACTATTGATTTGTTTGTCTGTTCATTGAGTACAAAACGTCATTAATCAAAGCTTATTACAAAGAATAAAACTTTTCTTTCTCTCTTTCTTTCTTTCTATAGCTTGACACAGTATCCAACACTATCATTGTCACAAATGAAAGATCGTAAAGTAAACCGATCACATTTAAGACGGAAATAAACTTGGTAAACTTAAGGGTGCCCTAGCGGTATATCTGCTTTTTCTTCGGCGATATAGGCGTTAGCTAACTTATGACCTGATTTTTCAAATAATTTGTCTAGTTAGTAAATTATATTGATCCGAAATTGCTATACTTTTGATAAATTGATCCCACGGCGTCCAAGACCACTAATCATTTCTAACAGGAAATAAAGTAGGTGAAGAATCAGGTTTCGCTACAAAGTAACATGTTAATAGGATTATCGGAGCTGCTGGCGGAAATGTAACGTGTTGTCGGAGTGTGGGCTTAATTACCTACAGTGTGATCGAGAGATTATTGTGTTCTGGATTGGTACACCATGACTTAATTGATTATTTATCGTAGTCATGGAGTAGCAGGTTTAGAATTCAATGGAAATGAGTCTGGATCGAACGTGAAGTTGCCTGAAGGAAAACGCATGGTAACTTTAGGACTTGATTAGGGTTGTGAGATTACGGGAGGCTCAATAAGTTCTTTCTCCTGCTGTTTCGCTATGTGACGTATGTAGTTCTGATGTAGGTTAACGTCTATAAATACCGAATGAATTTTGACACGCTGATAAAAGACTTAAAACAATACAAAAATTTGCGAGCAATTCACCGAACATGATTACAATAAAAATATTTAATCAAATAGATTCCTACTAGTTACTTTGAATTATAACTCTGGTGAGAATACGTTACATACAATTCTCAGCTCTTGTGTTCTTAAACTTTATTTAAATTCAGATCACTTCAATGGTTTGAAAAAATATTCTAGTATGTACTTCATAACTACGATGCCTAATTTCATATGTTTATTCTAAAGTCAAGGTGTTCGCACGTGTTTGAGCCTTGGAAGTCAATGCTTTGTATTGTGTTTTTGAGTATCTATTGTAACGTTTTTATAAACACGCCACGTGTTGCTTGCGAAGCTCTGACTACATACCAACACGCACAGAACGCCTTCGATTATGTAAAGACATCCTTTATTATAATGGATGCTATATATATGCTATTCATACATACATATACATACATAAACTCACGCCTTTATCCCAGAAGGGGTAGGCAGAGGCGCCACCAGGACACCCACATTTCGCCTTGTATGTTCCGTCCCACGATGTGATAGGGGGCGAGCCTATCGCCATATCGGGCACAAATTCCGACTCCGGGCTGATAATGAATAGAAAAATCCAATATTATTTGCCCGACCCGGGACTCGAACCCGAGACCTCAGCTTTGTAACCGTACCGTAATACAACTACGCCACCGAGGCAGTATATGCTATTCAAATTTAGTAATTGTCTGTTTTCCGGGTTAGTAGACTCTAATGAATTAAAACTTTACTCTCTCTCTCTTCAGCCGCAGGAAGTCGACCTGTTGGAAGCGGCCTGCATCCAAAACTTTGCTAAGTTTTTGGACCCAATAAATAGAATAACAGCTTATTAAACCAACCTGTGTTAATTTTGACGCAAGTTTTTATAGTCGTTTGTAATGGAGCTGTCTCGTTTTGGATGTGCTATGTTTGTTCGTGCAGTTGCAAGTCTATTGTGAGTATGCGACCATGTGGAAACCCCAGGTATGCAAGGTCAGGGTCAGATTTAACGCCAACCTAATGGTACTTAACGGATGTATATTGTATACGTATATGAACTGTGAAGTGTAATATATTACGACTGAATAAACTCAATGAATACATACTGTATACATACATAAGAAGGGGTAGGCAGAGTTGCAACTAGAACACTCACGTTTCGCCTTATGTGCTCCGTCCTACTGTCTCAGGGGACTATCGCCACGAATGGAAAAATTCAACATGACTGCCTGACCCGGGATTCGAACCAGAGACCTCAGCATGGTAATCGTACCGTAGTACAACTATGCAAGTCGCCACCAAGGCAGTCAATCAGTATGTAATATAAATAGTAAATTAATAATATGTATACTTAATGAGTATACTATTAATTTGTCATTAAATAATATCTTACTCAATTCAAATAAATGACACAATTAATATGATCACTTCATTTGTAATCTATATAAGATATTATTTTAATATCTAACACTAATTTAACAGTTACCATAAACCGCAAGAGCCAAGACATAAAAACGCGTAACGTTCAAGATTATCAAGCTCATAGAGAATATGGCCCACTTAAGAACGCTACTAATTACCAACTCATCAAGATAAACAAATATCATGGTAGCATCTTCACGCCGCATACGTCGCCACGTGGCGTGGGCGTGGCGTGTCTCAACCACTTAACTAGCCGTTTCAAAATTCAACCTTATTACCACGCTAATTAGGTATAATTACCCTAGTAGGTTGTCACGATATGGTCGAGATAGTAACGCGAGTCCCATCCACAAAACGCTCCTGTCATTACAAATTTCAACCTTATTGCTGAGAAATTGGGTATAAATTACCTTTCAAGGTGTGACGAGATTGTAAAGCGAGGTGACCGAAGGACGCCGATTCCGGTCCTTCCCACGTGCTCTCAGCTCGGTGTTTTTATTGAGGTACAATCGGCAATGCGAGTTGCGAAACTCGTTCCACGCAAATACTTAATGACAACCGCTCCACTTTATGTCCGGGGTGTACCACGCCTACGTTTGATAAGTGATTTTACCTGCTCCGGTCGTTGAATCTTACTAAAAGGGTCGGTATTGTCTTGTTACAGTATGGAAGAATTTTATATCAAGTATAAAGA
The DNA here is from genome assembly GCA_949752805.1 of Deilephila elpenor. Taxonomy (NCBI): domain Eukaryota; kingdom Metazoa; phylum Arthropoda; class Insecta; order Lepidoptera; family Sphingidae; genus Deilephila; species Deilephila elpenor. Next base: position 1,830,818 of record OX457102.1, read on the forward strand.
GAATTTTGTAGGAAATATTTGTTATTCAAATAAAAAGATGAAAGTGTTTAATTTTCTAAACGGTCTATTAAAATTATGATATACTGTTTTTACAAAATAGACGATGTAATACATACACTCATACATAAACTCACGCCTTTATCCCCGAAGGGGTAGGCAGAGGCACCCACCAGGACACCCGCATTGCGCCTTGTGAGCCTCACAAACATTTATATGGATTGTACTGAACCTACCATCATATCCACTGTACTTACAGTCATACCTGTAAAAAAAAACTACCACTGACTCCAAGCAACTTAGGTGTGAATTCAGCGAGCTCCGCACGGAGAAACATTTTGTGCTGACTGATCAATTTCACTCTGAGATGTTTTTCCAATCTTTTGTGAATGATTGATCGCACACTCCCGTGCGTTGACGTGAGGCTTTTATGTTATTATGAAGCAAACTATTTATAAAGGTCCGTCAATAGACGTGGTAATTGAAAGTTCCGCAAGAAAGAAGTAAGTTTGTGCTAAAGAGGGCTGTAACATTATTTGTTCAACATATTTCATTTAGTCTAATGTACATTTATTTTTATTCAGATTTAATGTGTAAGTGTTTGTGTAGTCGTTTATGTAAGTAGGTACCTAAATAAAGCATAAAAATATCAAAAGGCCACTCAATAGATGAATCGTTTACATATCTTCCATGAATCATTATTTCGCTATTATACCATCCGTTATCACGACTTCAATCAATAAATCACACCAAATCCTTTCACCCCACTCCATATAAAGGTACCCTAATCACCTAATGTACACAATCAGTTATTAGAATCAGTGAAATCATTAAGCACGACGTATTTCGATCATGTACAAAATACAAATGTACTGCCAGTGTTGATGTATCTGTTGCTAATGATAGTCGTGACCGTCGCGTCGGCCATATTCAGAGACAGTTTTAAAACCTATTTTAGTTATCGAATGTTTTGTCCCTTTCGAACGACTTTTGAATTCAATTTGAGAAAAGTAGACAAAACATTCCGTAACCGAAATAGGTTTGAAAACTGTCTGTGAATAAGGTCGTGTCATTAGCGCACGGACGACTTGTGCCGGAGTGGCATGGTTGTTAGAGTACAGGTAGAAATGGAGGTTATTATAAATATTTTTGTACTTGTTTCATTTTTTTTATCGCAATGAATGGCGAGACGAGCATGCCATTCGCCTGATGGTAAGCGATACGACCGCTCATGGACTGTAGCAAAACCAAACAACATGAATTACAAGGCAATGCTTGGCATTCCACTGCGCTCGCCATCCTGAGACATAAGATGTTAAGTCTCAATATATCCAGTAGTTACTCTGGCTACAGTATCCTTCAAACCGGAACACAACAGTGCATTCACACTGCTATTTGGCGGGATTTCATATAAGAATGTATTGTGTACCCCTCTCAATCGTACTCTCGATAGTAGAGGAGGCCCGTGCCCTGCAGTGGGAGGTATATGAGATGATAAAATAGAGTAGAGTATAAGAATGTATTAATGTGTATTGAAAGTTGTGGTAAGAGCAGCGTTTATACAAATATGCCGAGAAGAGCGAATATTTCTATTATAATACTCATCAAGGTGCTCATAAAAATAACTGATTGTTTTGTTGTTGTGATTTAATAGTAAAATTTACAGAACTCGGGTGTATAATTAATATATTTAATTAAAATATATTTAATTAATATATTTCGTGAATATTTGTGTAGATCATTAGAGAGACAAAATGAGCACATACCTACTTTGTATAACCTTAAAAGAACAAAAGCTTAAATAACGATGAGGAAAATATACGAAACTTAAGATAAAAGGCAGAACCCTATCTAATTCATTTCTGAAAAACTTTATCCGGTTGTTTCCAAACATTCAATGACTCCAGGCTCTATTGATTACAGTATATCGAATCTTTATTTCACGGTTAAACTGTGCGTGCGTCTACGTGACCTTAGCTTCACCAAAAGCTAAATAAACTAGACTTTTGCGTGTGTTCAAGTTTAGTCTCGCCTGTTTTTCAATCAATACTATTGCTAGACAAAACAATTTGTGGTTTGTAATAATTGTTTTGGTGCCTAGCACTAGTTCTAATGTTGTATTTACGCTATGTATAGATAGTGATATCTATGGATCTATCTTCTTAATAAGCATTATAAAAATAATAAAATGATTTGATGATGTGACAGCCTCCGTGGCGCAGTTGGTTAGACACCTCCCGTGAAACGAGAGGCCGCGGGTTCGATCCCCGCACCGAAACAAATATTTGTGTGATCCACAGGTATTTGTTTCGGGTCTGGGTGTTTGTGAGACCGAAAAGTCTCTCGTAGTTTCTGATACCCACGACACAAGACTCGATCTTAGTGTAGGGTCAGGACTATGTATGTGACTGTTGGGTGTATTTATTTATTTATTTATTATTTTGATGGCGTGTGAGTTTCCATTGCCGAGAGCTGATTAGCCCTCGATATTGACAATTAGCGGACCTAAATTCGGATACAATAGGTAGTATCAGCCTATATACGTCCGACAGCAGGGCACGGGTGTCCTAACAATCGAGAATACGATTGAGAGGAGTTAGGCCATATAGTCCACCACGCTGGCCTAGTGCAGGTTGGCGGACTTTACGTACTATGCGGATGCAATCGGTGCACTACCGGAAACGGAAACACGACATATTTGCTTGAATCGTTTTGACGGGCTTTCCATTTTATACCAATATATCCATGACTGCCTCGGTGGCGTAGTTGTATTACGGTACGGTACAAAGCTGAGGTCTCTGGTTCGAGTCCCGGGTCGGGCAAAGTGATATTGGATTTTTCTATTCATTGTCAGTCCGGAGTCAGGAATTTGTGCCTGATATGGCGATAGGCTCGCCTCCTATCACATCGTGGGACGGAACATACAAGGTGAAATGTGGATGTCCTAGTGGCGACTCTGCCTACCTTTTCGGGGATAAAGGCGTGAGTTTATGTACGTATGTATATCCATGAATCAACACAGTATTCGTAACTACTAAAACATATTTGTCACATCACAAAACCTTCAATATTGTATCCGCATACTTTTCCGCACGATACCACCAATAAATAAATCATACGAAACTGTTCACATAGATACGAACACTCAACCGATCCGATAACGTTTTCCGGTACATTATCCCGGTTTTATTCAACGGGCAATCCCTTAAATTGCCTACGCGTCTCGGAAAAATAGCGAAATCACGTTTCAATCAATTCAGCTGTTGTGCGACCATAACAGCGTTATAAATGGATTAGTAGGAATATATTGGATAGGTGGTGGGTTGTAGTTGGCGGTTTTGTGATTATTGTGTGGCTAAGCGTTTTAAACAACGTTTGTATTGTATAGAAAGTATTATAGTTCAAATTGTTACTGTTAATTTATCGGTAGAGCAAAAAGCAATGTTTTTATAAAGCAACATTGAGTCCGTGAGTGGAAGGCGAGCCCCTAGCTGTGACACGTACTTATAATTAATAGCGATAAAATCGTTAATTGTTAAACTTGATGTTTTGATGAAGTTTGTGAACTTGATGATTTTTCCTGCGGCATTCAAAATCACGTACTGATCCCACGTAATATCAAAATGACATTATGGGCGTGTAGCTTTAATACATTATTGATTCTTCTATTTAAGGCTCACACAATTTAAGCTTTCCCATGTGATACATACGTTGTATTCATTGACTAGCACATTATACTTAAACATTTTAGGGCGAGTTAATTTAAAGTCGTCAATAAACGAATGAGATTCAATTAGGTACCTACTCACCGAAGACCCTGACGATCAAGCAAATAATGCATCACGCAGGAAGGCAGATCATGACACTGGTCAGAATATGCTAGATGAAACGAACGATACTCCAATCTTATGTTACCATTTTACACATATTTGTTTAAAATCTCGGAATATTCAGACCATATCCACTATCCAGCGTACCGAAACCGCATCAGGTCAATAGCAATTCCGTATAAACACATAAAAACCAATCCGACAGACGTGTAATTGACACCGCGCGGCGCGTCCGCTACCGCGATAGTGTTATTCAATAGTTTTATCAAATAGTCGACCGTTATCCGAGCGCCCGCAACGGTACGCCCCACGTACGCTAGGCCATTTCACACTCGTGTGATCGCGACTTGGTAAAGCTAATCGTCCACCTGGCTCGACAGATACGATTGTTTTGTTCTATTCCTGGACTGTTTTACTTTAATGGAATATGTGGGTTTTGTTGTCAGGAGTGATAGGACGCGCCTTGTGGGTTCTTAGCTTTAGATAATCATGCTATATTGGGATAGATGTTTTATGATTGTATTATGTTTACTCTCTCGACGATTTTATGCGTTAGTGTTATTTTTGTTAGTGTTGTTTGCTGATTTATCGATTATGGCTTCGTAGTAATGATCGTTTCGGCTCAGACGAAAGGGCCAGAGCGCTAGCCTAACTAACTGTACCCGTGCCATCAAGCTGTGGAGCAGTCTACCGGATTACATGCTCCCTCCATACAATAATGGATTCTTGAAGTGAAGCGTGAAGTAGCAATTAGACAGCCCGGAATAACTGCGTCGACTGTAGATAGATGCACCGTCTCTCGTTAGTCGTCATTCTATTTGAATCGCAGCTTTAGCCATCAGGTGCTGTAGTCGAAGGAATTTAACTTAACAATCAAAAGATCTCGTGAAAGATTATTTGAATAAATATTATTACTTTTATCATGCCAGTAATGTGCTTTTAAACTATGCTAATTGACATTCTTGGGTGAAACCGTGATATGTTTGTTACAATGTAATAAGTAATCGTTTTAATCAAAGTGTGAATTAATCTACATTTGATAGTTAAAAGGTCACTACCACCTACGAATACTGAACACCTTAACAATCGACGGGGCGCTAAACTAACCTAAGGTTAACATTTATGAATTAACGATTGTAATATCTATGTAAATTATTCGCAATCTCATCTAAATGAAACGCAAAAGAAAAATGTGATGTTGCACGTCGATTTTCGGCGGAAGAATGAATAAAGTACTACCTCATTCAGCCTCCTCGTGCAATGGACTACAGTATCAATATAGTGGCTCTACAACTGGCAATGAAAGCAGAAATTCTCATCATGCGATGATTCGGAATGAAAGTGCAACATCGAATGTTAATCGGGTTTTAACCTGAACTGAATTAAATGGAAAATACGCGAAAAATCATAACCTAATTCGAATGGCGTTGCGCCAAAAGCCCGCCGGTGTTGCCACTGTATATTGCAATATATTAATTAAACGTGTTACTTAAAGCTGAGAGCTACCTATAAAAATTAAAAAACCACCGCCTTTGAAAATTTTCCGCCATTTTCCACTTGTTACTTTCGTAGTTAATTGCGTTTTTAATTTTAAATGACTATTATTCTTAGGGATTGTGGATGTTTATGTGAAGAAAAGAAGAGGTTGAATGACAATTAATAAAAAATGTGGTCCTGAGAGCGCACTATGCTAAGTCTTGTTGTATCAGAAACATTAAGATACTTTACGGTTTCACATCATCTAGATCCAAACCAAATATTAGATGATCACACAAACATTTGGCTCGACGAAGTAAATAAGGCCTTAGTCTCTTTAAAATCCGATTTCTTAAAGAACTACGTCACGGAGGCTTAATAAATGTACGATATGGCGATGCAAGATTGAAAACATTTATAACCGAAAGTACCAGGTTAATTTTCCTGAAATGTACATTAGAAAGAAGGTTTGAGAAATTCCCATGGCCCACAGGTGATTTGTGGACAGATAGGGCCTTCCGAACAAAGTATAAACACATTTATTTCATTCTTACACTGGGGTAGGAATATGACTACATTAAACCATTCTAAATTAGCATCTATGAAGACATAAACATCTTTGGTCAATTGGCACAATTATTACAGCGACTTTCTCAAACTCTGATATATGGCATAAATAAATCTGTAACTTTATATTTGTAATAAATTGAAGAAGCTTCACTTTATTAAAGTGATCAACGCTGCAACACCCTATAGATATAAGAATCGTAGATGTTTTTCCTGTCTTTAAGAATCGTGAATGTAAGTGATAGGATGAGGAGACATTTGGCTTCCCCGGCCTTCTTTTTGTTGATATATCGATGTTACTATGCATACTTATATTCTAACGGGTTTTATCACTAGCCTTGTTTGTGTAGCTAATTGATCACGAAATCAAAATTAAAGTTTAATTACCCTGGTTTTCTGTACATTGGCATGTTGAATATTAATTATTTGCGGTTTTATTTCATCGTTGGTATTTATATTTTTTGGAATATGTATAGGGGTGTAATCAGATATTATTTATTTAAATTTTTACCCAAACGAAATGTGATTCATAATCCTAAAGAAATTAACGAATAAGTACAATAAAATATGCATTCTAATATTTTGTGTCATCTACGGAAAACTAGGATTCATACAAAACGTTGTTAGGACTTTAAAAAACAAGTCCATTCTTTAGTATTCTCCCCAAAAACAAACTCAGATGCATTGAAAAGGTTTGATGGATTGGTAATTTTTTGAATCCTCAAAACCGATTTTATGACAGTTACGAATCCCCTAATTTCATTTAACTAAGCCCTTTTGTTCGAATCCCTGGCGATTGAAGTGGCATTTCACGTGCACTGCGCAATTTAGATTCTGTAGCGGCATGTCGGAATATTCCGTCATTTTTCGTCACAGTGCCTCTGCGGGATTAAAATATTGGCTGTTTGCGAGTTATGTCATAATTGCATTCTTCTCCGTTTCTTTTTTGTAGTTTCGATAGTTTTGTAACAAATTTAAAGTTACATGTAGGCAAAAGTTTTAAAATGCGATTAATAGTCCATTCGCACTAAATGTTGATACTAGAGCCGAGATCGAAGTGAAGGTTGATATGATTATATAAAAATATTAAAATTATATAAACAAAGATCCCGCAGGAGTTACGACACTCGTATTCATCCAAGAACATTAAATCCATTTTTTTTTCTAGTAATTTTGGTAACACATTAATGTAACACAGCTAACTAGTCTTTGTTGAATTAGATTTGTATTCGACATACCGATAAGCTCGTTGGTTATCTCATTGTGGAACGGAAACACGTACGTAACACGAGCCTCTTATAATTTCTAGGCTAAGTGTTTTGAGACCTAATAATCCCTTGTATCATCTGATAATCTACAAAAAAGCACATCTATTTTTGTCTATGGTCTCTATTATTCAGTGAGTTTTTAAAGCATAAATTATTACAAGCAATGTCGTGCATTCTTAATTAAATTGCCAGCCATGAGCCATAGAGCTTTCACGGTTTAGACAAAAAAACGTAAGACCGACGTTTTTATTCTTTCGTTTTCTTTCCTCTACATTAATTCATCCGTTAATTCAAGCTCTTAATGCATTTCCTCTAGTCAATTATTTCTACCTTATTTTTATATTAGCAAGTATTTCAATCTGATTTTTATTTGCTAAGAGCGTGTTTGTTTATTTTATTTTATTTGACGCTGTTTCTCGCGGTTCCGTCTGCGTGACGAAGTGTATTGGTTTTGCTTCGGGGACTTCTTATTTGTCCCGGAAATAAATCTTAATGGTTTTCTGTAAAATTCTATGTAGTATTTTTTATTACTGTCTTGGCCATTCCGAATAAGTGAGTTACGTCGTATTGTAAGCATGAGGACCTTTTCATTCTTTGTTACAATTTTATTTATGATTTCTAAAAAATAATTTACAAAAAAAAACAAATCATTTCAAGATTTTTACAAGGTCCTGTGTTACCAATGTCCTATTCCTTTTAAGTTGCTTTACGGTGATCAGACACTATTTGAGGTGTATCCTACAGACGAAACAAATAATGCATAAAGGCTTTCCTCTGTTTATCTAGCCCTAACAATCCTCCAATCTTCCACAAAAATCCACCTAATAGCACAGCAAATAAATTCGTTCCACGAGAGAACTCCAATGTTATCTAGGATACGTTACATCCCATTTTACACAACAAAGGACAGTGAAGGATTGACCAAACGTTTGGATATTTAATGAAACAATTCTCCCCCTCACGGTTCGACAATGTTTTCGTTAGGCGGTGCCCAGTTGAAACAGTGTTGAAAAGGAACGAACTATGTACATTTCAAAGTTTATTTGCTTAGGGAGTCCGTTCTCTTTGTGACGGGGTTACAAAGGCTAATTACACGGTGCTCCGTCGCTATCCGTTTAAAAATATACAGGATGTGAAGGGGAATTCTGCCGTAGTGATATACCTTGAAATAAGGGAAGTATTATTATATATTATTTATTATTATTCATCGGATTTGTATTTATCATTTTAGTGAGCTCGCAATGTAAAGCATATTAAACATTGAAGGTAGCATGAGTGTCGTAGACCGATAAAGACAGCCTCTTTTTTATTAAGGATACTGAAAAACCGATACTTATAATGATTTTATTAAATCTTTCCTTTATTTATCTACCTTAACACGCATCATATTAGCGATTTTAAAGACAGACAGAGCAGATGCAGATGTATGAAAAATTAGTCCAAATAATGTTGCAGCACATGCTTTCATGAAAATTTGAATAGGACTCATCTGTAATAACTTGAGTCTTCGTTTTCAAAATGTTCGAACCCCCTGTAGTTTTAAAAGCTAGTCAATGCGATGCCGCTGTTTGAACGGTAGCATTATCTTTTGTGAATTTTGTTACCCGTAGAAAGGTGAAGCGTTGACCCAACTTGAAACAAAGCTTGTAACTTTTCCTTTATAATTGAGAGTGGTCTTTAGTCTGGTGTGAGTTTTATCTGTTTATTTTGCTGTCAGCTCAAACTCTTAGGCTTGGATTGAAAATATATAGAATTGCCTTGTTGAATTTTAGAGTAGTCCAAATTAGATCTTGGTATTGTTCATTCACTACTTTCAAAATGTGAGATTACTACGATTTGATAAACCTTAGATAAGGCACCCCTATTTATAGACTAATGCATATGAGTTAATGCTTATTGCGAGCCGAAGTGTCCTTATCCCTCCCTTCATTTTTTCGCTCCACCAATATCAAGTCATTTGCAAATTGCTGACGCATCTCAGCCCCAAGATTGTGGCAGTTTTGAGATTGGGCATTTTCGTTGCCTGTAATGCCACGCGCTTGCTAATTTACGAATATTATAATATGCTACAGGAAATCCTCAGAAAATATAACAAAGTTTAATAGAGGATTATTTTTCATCGTTAAATAAGAAAGCCAGAAAAGCAAGCATCCGGCAAAGTCTTTCAAATTATTTCGCTCAAAAACCTTCACAACAATCCAGAAGTTTGATTATCTTTGTAATATTAAAAATGTTTCCACGAGCATACGGCACATACGGCGTATGACGACGGTCTGAAACTTTCACTGTTGTTTAACTTTTAACAAACATGCACACTAAAACAGTTCCCAGGGCACACCTTTTCGCTTCTCGGCAGCCGAAACTTTACTTTCATTGCTGGCCGTATTTTTTTTTCTAGCCTTTATTTGATGTTTGTTCGTTTGTGTGGGTTCATCTGTAGTTAAATTTACAAAAGGTACAATGAGTATATTATTAAATTCGTATTGTCTAACTCAGTAGTTCCCAAACTTATTTTTCTCGTGGACCACTTTCAAAATTTTACTGGTTTCGGTGGACCCCCTGCTGCTACATTTCTACCACATTCTTAAAGTCGCCAAAAAATAAAAATTGTGTCGCTTCTGAGTTCTGTCCCTATATTCCGATAGGTAAAATAAAAACGAAAAATGGTACATTTTATAACACTTTTTTTATTAAAAGAATAGAATTACAAGAAAAATTTATAGTTAGGTACTTAAAACAATGTAGGTAGGCCCTTATAATGCTTACATTTTTGCTCTTCACTATCAAAAGCAGAAAAAAATTCTTGGACCCCCATTAACATCTTATGGACCCCCATTTTTTGTTCACGCCTACGTAGACCCCCAGCAAGTCTCCCGTGGACCCCTGGGGGTCCACCTGGACCACTTTGGGAATCACTGGTCTAACTTTACCATAGTCTGCTCCCCAGAAGAATATGATATTATAGCCTGTAAAATTTGAGATGCTGGTTTTGATTTGTAAGTCAAACATATTTATATATCAAAATAACAATGAAATAGATAGAGATAGATCTTCAACCGAGACAAAAGTTTGTGTGATATATGTACGCATTACGCAAATATTTGTTTCTGGTATAGCTGGTACTCTCATAGATTCCCATACACCTACCATAATACATACTGTAGGTATTAAGATTTCTTTAACATGTTGTGTATTGGATGTATTTATTTAGAAAATAACTTTCTTTAATATTATTCACTGAGGTTACATAATGTACTTACAAAGGAAAACGTGATGTATATAAACGTCTCGTCCTGACTCTATATTGCCGTTTATTTATATTCACTTGTAAACTGTATTTCCTCTTATTTTATTGAGGAAATATTTTATTACATGCGATTTGTATAAATGATGCAATTATTTGCACAAACCGACTCGTTAGTTAGAAATGTTTCCTCAATGCTCAATCACTGTTTTTTTTCTCCACACACATTATTATTTCTAAAAGTTTCAGAGTTAAGTAATTATAAACGGCTTTATTTATTACAATTCTAGATTTTTAACTAGAAGCTCGAATGAATGTAGGCTTCTTATTCGCGTTAATTGTTAGGCTGAGAGCCATTTACTACTCCTCCGTGTGGTTTGACGTCATGCAAAAAGCCTGTTAATATTACAACTCTCAGTCGTGTTATGCCAACCCGACATTAGTGTAGGCAAAGGAAGAAGACATACAACATTTAAAAGACGTCAAAATCCGATTACGATTTATTTCGTCATACCCGTACAAACATACATGCAGCCAAGAATTTTTAATGTAAACATTTTCACTACTCTTTCGTACAAAGTCATTCTTGAAACATTCCGTGTGCAAACGTTTCTCCGCGATGTTAATGTATAATATTATTATAAACTGCCTTTTGTGTGAAACTTATTAAAAATGTTCCCGCAGTGTATTGTTTTGTTCACAATGATATTTCGGTGAAGAATGAAAAGCGAAAACGGGGTTATTGTTTTTATTTGTGAGTTAATTACGTTGAAATTTGGTTGCCCTGTATTTGACAGTGGCGTGCCTAGGGTTTTGGAGTAGGGCAAGCCGAATATTTTTTTACGTTTAATTTATATTGTTTTAGAAACACAAAGTTACTAAGAACGAAGAAAATTAATTTATAATACGTCGGCAAACCTACCACACAATCAATATTAAGATTAAAACAATTATTATAGATTACTTGTGAACATGTATCCGTAACTATTCATTACATTTCTATTGCCGTCACTATTCTGTGGTGCCGTGGTCGACTTCGAGGTTTACCGAAATTGCAAGCAGAAATTATTATTAACGCATTCATGTTTAAATGTTTTTCTGAATTTAAAATAATAGATTGCTTTTGAAAGGACCACCTAATTTAATGAAAATTTAAAGCATTATAATCCAAACAATCTAACACACAAGACGTGTCGTTTAAAAACATATGAATCACGATTGTTTAATAGCTTTAAAGGGAGTATGTAGTAATAAAAGTACGTAGTTTATTAAACTGAACTGAAGAAATTTCTATTGTGATTTATCACGACTTATTAAATGTACAAACACGGCATAGGTTTCGCGCCGGTTTATTTTTCAATATAATTGAATGAATTTACCTTTTTACCGGCAATGAACGCTTTCACAATCGCACTCAAACCATCACAGAAAACAATACAACTCATAATAGTATCAAAAAGTTTAAATAACATAAAAAACTAAACATTAACCTTAAACAAAACAAATTCACAACTCATAAAATATCATAATACAAATGAAGTTAGTAGAAATATGTGCTGTATTGCCAGTAAAAGTGAAATAAACAATACAAAAGATACAATTTATTAAAAGAATTATTAAAACTTCATTAGTTGTTCTAAAAAAAATATTAGATATAATTTCTAAAAGGAACCAACTTAATTTAATAACAATTGATATAACAAATAATCACGTGACGACCATGCAACGCACGATGTTTTTACATCACCAAGGCCGAAGCCGGGCATATCGTCTAGAGTAAACTGCTATATAACATATCTATAGCTATACATTCGTAGCGATCGAGTAATATCATTTCCCCATACAGTTCACGCGTTGTTAGAAGCCCCGTAAAAGCACACGAGAGAGAAAAGGATAGATGTATGTGCTGTGTGCTCCGTCTTTTCAAGTTCAATATAGTTTTAATGAATGAATATTACGCGCATGGAATTACGCGGCGCTTCGGCGCTGGCGTTTCATTGAATCGAAGCGCGGTAAATTCAAAAAAATTAAATGTTAGATGTTTTCTAATAAATGACTGTTGTATTGAATGTAATAGTTTGTATTCAGTATGGAGTATATACGTATTATGTAGGGCAAGCCGGGCTTTTGGGCTTGTATGGAAGTACCGCCACTAGTATTTGAGTTTTTTTATTCCGATGAATAGCGAGACGTGCATGCCATTCGCCTGATGGTAAGCGATACGACCGCTCATGGACAGCAGCAAAACAAAAAAAAACACCATGAATTACAAAGCAATGTGTGGCATTCCACTGCGCTCGCCATCCTGAGACTAAGATGTTAAGTCTCATCATATCCAGTTGTTTCTCTGACTACGTCTTTCAAAGCGGAACACAAAAGTGAGAGATAGACATTGCGGTAATGCCTACCCAGGCGGACTCTCACATATGAGAGACCTACTCCCATCCCCATCACTTTATGATACTTTTGATACGTCATCTTGCCTTTATGTCATCCATGCTATCTATCTACGTGCCACTTTATGTCGTGGGAATAGGCATAGGTTTTCCAGCACTATTCCCTAATGTTTACTAACATTGACAGAGACGGACGATTTTAAAAGCCAGTGGCGAATACAATGTCATAATTTAAAGTGCTTTGACGCAGTTTTTTTTTTTTATTCTGGCATGGCACACTGACTGCATTGCACATGATGGTAAGTGCTAATGCCGTCCAGACATAGTGTCGAATAGCATCAGACAGCAGTCTCATACCATTCGATACAATCACGCCGGCCCGTTGAGATGCCTCTTCACGCTATGGCGGAAGGACCCAGGATTATAGGAAGGAGGGAACACCTGATCATAGAGTTCAAGACTTCTTTTGGTATTCATATCGGAATAGTTAATCAATCAGGCTAAAACTTTTTTTATCCAAAACAATAATACATAATTATGTTTTATATACGTAAGAACACATTATAATAGTCAAAATTGCTTTGACAATCAAATTGTCGTTTATTGGCCCCATTAAAACTAACCAACAACTTTAGTAATTATAGAATATGTCGTTATAGTTTTATTTAACTCTTTATTAAGAGTTTTTTTACATTTATTATAGTTCCGGAACGTCCACAGGAAACGTTTAATTATGTTCATTATAATTTACGCGTTATTCATAAGGTTTTAAGATCGCTTACAACGGATTTCACTAAAATATAGAGCGGTATTGCTTTTATTGTCTTTTTAATTTTGTGTTTGTTTTATGACAAAGGATATAAAATGTATTCTTATAATGTTTGGATTTTTATTAAGCCACAATGAATGCACATATTTCACGTTGATACAGATATTTGTGAAAACTTTTAATTGACATTTATTTAATTATATTATTTATAAATTTTGTTGTTATTTATGAATGTTACTTGTAAGTTTCCTAAAATGAATTAAATATATATTATACTCTTCTACGACCCCGATATACATCGGAAGGAAGCTATTAAATATGTACCTTTACGGTAAAAAAAATAGCTCATGTATTTTCAACTGAGTTCATTACTCCGCTTTAGTGATTCATTACAAACGTAACTCGACAGACATGTTAATCAATGACTTCTGTTTGTTTCAGGTACTTATCAAATACGACGTTCTTTTGTTGCTGGATCAACTTGTGGTAGTATTTTACAAGATGCTCGTTTCTAAAATGATGGTAAAGTTTTAGTTGGTGGTAGTATAATGTATCTGCGCAAATACACGATGGTGGGAACCCCATCATAACTGATCTACGTAGTTGTGTCGTGTTTCAAGTTCAGCCTGTATTACAACATTTTCCCCAAGCCGGGATAATTGTGTCGTATTGTATTAATATAACTTATATAGCAAGAGCCCGAAAGAAAACTATATTTTATTTAAGTTTGAAGATATTGTAATATATGATTTTGCCAGTTTTATAGTATAAAAGCTGAATTTAACATATGTTGTTAAGGCGAATATCAAAAGTTGTTTCCTTGGTAATCAGACACTTTTGATGGTTCTTTCATCTTGCCAGACACATAGAAGTTGATAACTTCCAAAGCCAGCACGAGCTTTATAATAGCTGATCATGTGATGCTTATGTGAGAGGCATGCACAGTTAAACTTTCAGCTTTTATAAAATGACGAAAGTCTTGTTTCCACGGACTCTTGGTCTATAAGATTCCCTCAACCGGGTGATGATGATGATAAAGAGTTATAATAGCATAAGTAATTTAAAAAACAACTTAGTGCGATACTCCGTGAGAAAATGTTCCACCGTCACAACTCCTCGCCTGATAACATTATGTGATAAGCTTATCAATCTGTCTACACACATGTAGAATGGTAAGTACACATACTTACCATTCATTGATTTACAATAGTTGAGATTAACTCGTATCTACGGGTCATTGAACTTAATCACCTAATGGATTTATTAGTTAATTTTGCTTCAATTATATTTATTACTTAGTGAGTGTGTAAACAGCTTTGTCTTTCTAATCATGGCTGTATTGTTTTGTTGCTTATATGTTTTCGATAATTTCGAGAACTCTCAAAATTAAATATTGTGTTATAATATTAGTAGAAGGGATTTAATAGATAGTACATAATAGAAACCTTATGAATAGTTTAAAGTAATAACATTGGAAAGGTTATACATAAAGTATAACCCATACGGCTTTTATACTATACCGTATTAGGTCTGTTAACCGTAGAAAGTTCAGAGCTAATAAAAAACCTCAATTAATGATTGCTGCAAGAATATCTTAGAAGATAGATCCATATATAAATAAAGATTGATAAAAGCTGTTTAAACCAAAGATTGTTACAAGGATCTGTTGGAAGCGATACATGTAAACATAGGTTGACATGGCTCACTTTAATGATGTCCTAAGTTATTAGAGACTGCTCAAAGCAGAATTACTCAGTTCAACGTCCTACGGCTAAATGGACTAGGCAGTAACGCACGATAGCAATTGCCCCGACGAGCGACGTGGCCATTCATAGAGACTTGCCCTCATTAATTACAAAATGTCAACCAATGTCACACGGCGATAGCAAATACAGATGGATGTGATTTATTTAATACCGTGTATTGTCGACGACACAATTATATGGTTTTGTTGACATTTCATGCTGAGTGAATTGTGGGTTGCGGGTAGTTGAATAATTAGGTCAAAAATCGTTAATTAATTATTTATAGACGTTATATTAATGATTCGTAATAAGAGCTATTGTGTGCGAAGCTGAATACTTTTTTAGTGAATATTTTTGTTTTTTTTTAAAGCAAAATGATTCTTCATGTTCAAGGAATTGTAGTCACCGGAAATTCATGACAAAGGCATGCGTGCTTTTATTACGTATTATTTTTTTTCTGGAAAAATCATATTTGTGATAAAACCTAGCCTATATCAGTGTTCAACCTTTGAACTATCTCTACATTAAAATTCTTGTCCATCTGTTGTTTTGTTACTGGGTTGAAAGGAACAAACAACTCTTTCGAATTTAATACTCAACGTGATGTTTGACAATCATTAATTGCGTATTAAATAATACCACCACTCATTGCAACATTCCTCCACTTCCCTGGTCTGAAAATAGACCTACCATGAATACAAGTGACATCATCCCGTTCGCGTCGGTAACCCTGAATTGTCGCGGGACGCCAATTAAAGGATATGCGCCTATGTGTGAACTGGCTAGATTGTTAGACCGTGACTCAGTACGTATGTAGGTCGAAGAGTCACGTGGTCATTGCACCAGCCTAACGTTCCTGGGAATGTAAGAATATGCTGATGACATAATCTCAGGAAGTCTCATCATGAATGTAATTTCCTAGGATTAAATGCGACATGTGTTGGGAGTAACCAAGCAACAAGAGGGCTTATATTTAAGACAGTAGATTAACAAATGGACTAAAGCTTCGTGGTCACAAGCTACCATCACGATCCTCAATTGACAAGAATTCATAATATAAATAAACTTATTAAACTGGAAGAAACAAAAATAGAATCGTGATAGAGCTAAGTGGAACATGTAACATTACATTAGAATTTTGCCAAATTACTAAAAAGACTGCCTCGGTGGCGTGGTTGTATTACGGTACGGTTGCAAAGCTGAGGTCTCGGGTTCGAGTCCCGGGTCAGGCAAAGTGATATTGGATTTTTCTATTAATTATCAGCCCGGAGTCAGGAATTTGTGCCCGATATGGCGATAGGGTCGCCCCCTATCACATTGTGGGACGGAACATACAAGGCGAATTGTGGGCGTCCTGGAGTCGCCTTTGCCTAACCCTTCGGGGATAGAGGCGTGAATTTATGTATGTATGTACTAAAAATAACCGACTTCAAAAAACTGACAAAAAATCCTATTAAAAACAAAATTCTAAAAAAAGAAAAAAAATCTGACTTATGACAATATAAAATGCACTAAAAAGTAAATAATAATTGCGTGTTTTTCACGCAAGATTGTATTTATACACATATATTATGTATCCAGTTAAACTTTACATCTAACTCAACACATACCTATGAGTAACAAATAATTATAAAAACATTTAATTACAGTTCACCTAAGCTAAAATTTGAAATATATGTATGCACTACTTAAAAGACAATCAAATTATTAGAATAATGTTCAATTATAGTTATTTTTGGAGTCGGTGTCAGTCAAAGATACCTGACAATATTAAATGACAACAACTTTATGAAATCTATTTTATACGAATATCCTCTTAAACTATTATGTGGGCCGCGTAGAGGCGCGGTTAGTTTTGATTTATTGTTTATTAACCTTAATTCAATAAAATATAATATCTGACGTTTATGTAGTTACTAACTCATACAACTTGGCTGACACCGACTCCAAAAATAACTATAATTGAACATTATTCTAATAATTTGATTGTCTTTTAAGTAGTGCATACATATATTTCAAATTTTAGCTTAGGTGAACTGTAATTAAATGTTTTTATAATTATTTGTTACTCATAGGTATGTGTTGAGTTAGATGTAAAGTTTAACTGGATACATAATATATGTGTATAAATACAATCTTGCGTGAAAAACACGCAATTATTATTTACTTTTTAGTGCATTTTATATTGTCATAAGTCAGATTTTTTTTCTTTTTTTAGAATTTTGTTTTTAATAGGATTTTTTGTCAGTTTTTTGAAGTCGGTTATTTTTAGTACATACATACATAAATTCACGCCTCTATCCCCGAAGGGTTAGGCAAAGGCGACTCCAGGACGCCCACAATTCGCCTTGTATGTTCCGTCCCACAATGTGATAGGGGGCGACCCTATCGCCATATCGGGCACAAATTCCTGACTCCGGGCTGATAATTAATAGAAAAATCCAATATCACTTTGCCTGACCCGGGACTCGAACCCGAGACCTCAGCTTTGCAACCGTACCGTAATACAACCACGCCACCGAGGCAGTCTTTTTAGTAATTTGGCAAAATTCTAATGTAATGTTACATGTTCCACTTAGCTCTATCACGATTCTATTTTTGTTTCTTCCAGTTTAATAAGTTTATTTATATTATGAATTCTTGTCAATTGAGGATCGTGATGGTAGCTTGTGACCACGAAGCTTTAGTCCATTTGTTAATCTACTGTCTTAAATATAAGCCCTCTTGTTGCTTGGTTACTCCCAACACATGTCGCATTTAATCCTAGGAAATTACATTCATGATGAGACTTCCTGAGATTATGTCATCAGCATATTCTTACATTCCCAGGAACGTTAGGCTGGTGCAATGACCACGTGACTCTTCGACCTACATACGTACTGAGTCACGGTCTAACAATCTAGCCAGTTCACACATAGGCGCATATCCTTTAATTGGCGTCCCGCGACAATTCAGGGTTACCGACGCGAACGGGATGATGTCACTTGTATTCATGGTAGGTCTATTTTCAGACCAGGGAAGTGGAGGAATGTTGCAATGAGTGGTGGTATTATTTAATACGCAATTAATGATTGTCAAACATCACGTTGAGTATTAAATTCGAAAGAGTTGTTTGTTCCTTTCAACCCAGTAACAAAACAACAGATGGACAAGAATTTTAATGTAGAGATAGTTCAAAGGTTGAACACTGATATAGGCTAGGTTTTATCACAAATATGATTTTTCCAGAAAAAAAATAATACGTAATAAAAGCACGCATGCCTTTGTCATGAATTTCCGGTGACTACAATTCCTTGAACATGAAGAATCATTTTGCTTTAAAAAAAAACAAAAATATTCACTAAAAAAGTATTCAGCTTCGCACACAATAGCTCTTATTACGAATCATTAATATAACGTCTATAAATAATTAATTAACGATTTTTGACCTAATTATTCAACTACCCGCAACCCACAATTCACTCAGCATGAAATGTCAACAAAACCATATAATTGTGTCGTCGACAATACACGGTATTAAATAAATCACATCCATCTGTATTTGCTATCGCCGTGTGACATTGGTTGACATTTTGTAATTAATGAGGGCAAGTCTCTATGAATGGCCACGTCGCTCGTCGGGGCAATTGCTATCGTGCGTTACTGCCTAGTCCATTTAGCCGTAGGACGTTGAACTGAGTAATTCTGCTTTGAGCAGTCTCTAATAACTTAGGACATCATTAAAGTGAGCCATGTCAACCTATGTTTACATGTATCGCTTCCAACAGATCCTTGTAACAATCTTTGGTTTAAACAGCTTTTATCAATCTTTATTTATATATGGATCTATCTTCTAAGATATTCTTGCAGCAATCATTAATTGAGGTTTTTTATTAGCTCTGAACTTTCTACGGTTAACAGACCTAATACGGTATAGTATAAAAGCCGTATGGGTTATACTTTATGTATAACCTTTCCAATGTTATTACTTTAAACTATTCATAAGGTTTCTATTATGTACTATCTATTAAATCCCTTCTACTAATATTATAACACAATATTTAATTTTGAGAGTTCTCGAAATTATCGAAAACATATAAGCAACAAAACAATACAGCCATGATTAGAAAGACAAAGCTGTTTACACACTCACTAAGTAATAAATATAATTGAAGCAAAATTAACTAATAAATCCATTAGGTGATTAAGTTCAATGACCCGTAGATACGAGTTAATCTCAACTATTGTAAATCAATGAATGGTAAGTATGTGTACTTACCATTCTACATGTGTGTAGACAGATTGATAAGAATTTTTTTTTTTAGAATTTTGTTTTTAATAGGATTTTTTTCATTTTTAGTGACTTAAATGTTCGATAGTCAAATTTTACGTACACAGCTTCTGGTAGCTTAAATAAATTAATCTTAGGTTCTCATAAGAGACAATAGACCGTAATTTTTTGTACATCATGGTACTTTTTTTCTCAATTGGCAGCAAGAAAATACTGTGTAGCGTTTTGCCAAAAATTTGACGAGCAGCAACCCCGGTTAGCGACTGGACTTCCACAAATTTAGGCTTCGTTAGGTATATCTATTGTTGGTGCGTAACAACGTTTGATATGCTCCGCGATTAATTTTAGCAGAAATGATTTACCATTACCTGCACCACCCGTGACAAAGTAACAGCTGACTTTCTCGTCCTTTCAAATTAAGTTTGATTGCCGTTAAGACTTTCTGAAACACATTCTTTTGTTGGATCCTCGAATGCTTCTTAGGAACAATTCATCCGACAAGACGGCTCGTTCTTCCATGTTTTCACAAAAGTTACCATCGTCATGTACAATTTGTTCACCAACACATAACAATCGGCAATGCCCCTAATTGCCGATATCTGTTTCATTACGGAATGGTATATGGCATACTATTAAACTGTAATAATATGATTCTTTGTCACTATTACAATTTACAACAGATCTTCATGATTTATTGGTATAGTCGCCGAAGATATTGACTATTTACATGTTTGTTCTTTTTATCAACCGCCCCCCTCGCCCCTACCCCTACTTTCATCCACCACTGTAACTTTACTTTTATACTGAATCCAATGCAAAAAGAACCATTGGAATCGTACTCAATTTTGAGGAGTTCTACTCTCCAGGACCGAAGATATTCATCAAATTTTCATGATTTATTGGTGAGATCAAAGTGTTAGTACGTTTTTTCTGATGCAAAAGAAATCACTAAAATCAGTTAAAAGCTGCCGAAGATATTGACTATTTACATGTTTCTTAATTTTCTCACCACCCCCCCTCGCCCCTACCCCTACTTTTTTCCACCACTGTAATTTTGCTTTTATACTTAATTCAATGCAAGAAGAACCAATGGAATCCTACTTTATTTTAAGGAGTTCCCCTCTCCAAGTCTGAAGATATTCATCAGATCGTCACCATATTTTTATGGGACCAAACGACAAGCACCAGCTTTCAATTAAAGAAAGAATTATCGAAATCGGTTTACCCAGTACAGAGAAATGAGGTAACAAACATAAAAAAAAAAAAATAAGCAACATACAGTCGAATTGAGAACCTCCTCCTTTTTTTGAAGTCGGTTAATAATATAAAATGCCCCATTTCCTTGTGGAATTCGCTCTAGATGCTGGTATCTAAGTGATATTTTATGACATGCTGATGTAATAACATCAGCATGTCATAAAATATCACTTGTAACACAGCTCTGTGTATTTCTGTCTTAATGTTTATAGTCATGCTCTGGTCGATTGAAAATGAGACCGGATTCGATTTATCGTATTTATCAGTGTTCATTTACGTCAATAGTATATTTATAAACATCGTTCCTTATATATGTTTGAGTTCCGGACACTGGCCCTCTTCAAGTTATGTAAGTACGTCCTGATCATAGTCTACGACTCTCCCATAATGTGCAAAAATGGATTAATTATTTTTACTGTCATAGTAATGTATAATTTCTATGTTATGTAAAGTCCGCCAACCCGTACTAGACCAGCGTGGTGCAAAATATGGCCTAACCCCATTCAATCGTTCTCACTTTGTAGAGGAGGCTTGTGCCCTGCAGTGGAACGTATATGCGTTGATACAGTATTGTCATAGTTATAAGGGCGATCGACGATCTGATGTGGCTTAAAGACTGCTGCGATTGCTAAATCAAAATTATTAGTCCTAAACAATCTCTTTTGTTTCTTATTCCAGATACTTTGGGGCACCATGCACGATTTATAATAACTTATAGTTTTGTGACATGCCACTTTCCTCGCAGAATTTTTTAGTACAAATCAAATCTCACTTTCGAAACTCAATAACTAAACCCCCAGATAGGACAAGCGACTATAGAAGTTTGCTAATTTATTATTGTTATTGATAACTACAAATTACTTTATTAAAGGCACTAAATAGTTTTTTTGACCATTTATTTATAAAAAAAATATTATTTGTTTACAGTTTAACCTAACACTAAGCAGATCCTCATAAGCACGTAGCAAACTGATATGAAAACATAAAGCGCGAGTGGAAACGCCCGCTCAGCTTGTTTGTATGTTAATTAATGCAGGAGCATGCTTCACCGGCCATCTCCGTGGACTTTCCACACTCCAGCTTATAGTTATGAAAGTGCAGATTTAGATGACGTCCATTAACATTTTAGTTGTTTGCGATCATTGAATTCAAGTGACCCGAAGATGTCTGCGAAGTATGCAGTAGTAGCTGATGGCTATCGCTTCGTTGGAGAACTTTGGAGAATTTCAAGACCTGATGTTGGTTTAGTAGACGACTTCGATTGTTTTAGAAGCGGCAATCTAGGAGATCGGGAATAGGTTTTAGATAAGCCAACGGCTGCATGGGAAACTTCAAAACTGTAAGAATAAGATTTTTTCAAGTTTTCTAATGGAAAATTAGGGAAGCCTCAAGTCCAAATCTTGTTTTAAATCAGTATCATAATATTTATGATTGCTATAGTTTTTTAAATATCTGTGATACTAAAAATGAATGTTAAGTAGAAATATTTAATGAAAAATCTTTTAAAACAGCTCTGTAACAAATAAAAATTAATCGAAGCCGGTCTGTCCATTTTCGCTTATTCCTGGCAGAAGCAGAAGCTAAGCGCCTATTCAAGGCACACCTACGAAGAATTGTTCTTAGTGTCAACCTTCGAAAAAATATAATTGGACTAAGAATAATGAGTACTATATTGTTTCTGACTGTCTGCAACAAAATAAGTTTATTCAAGAATTATTCTCCTGAGATCGGTCAAGAGAATCGCACCAGCAACAGTAAGCCGAACTATTTTAAAAGTTTAATCTTTATCTTGTAAAGCCACGCTGTGTTCTAGCAAGTTTGTTTAACCAAGTTGTTGAGACGGACTTAGGGGGGGTTGCATTCGGTTCTATTTTAGTGCTTAAATCTCGCTTTTGATGTGGCGGCTTGAGTTTTGTAATGAGTTTGCTTACGGCAGAAGGTGAATTTAGAAAAAAATAATGGTTTCATAATACTTGGACATTAGGTCCATTATCGTCTAACTTTCCGTGTATTACCGATGATAGACAAAAAATTACATGTAAATCAACATCAAAAATTTTAATTAATCCAATGAGATTATTATGGACTACAAGTAATGAACTTTAAAGTTCTATAAAGTTTATAGCTAATATAGGATGAACTACGCGTGCAATGAGCCACGAAACTAAATCTGCATTATCTCCATATGTATGCTTGTGTATTTATTTATACCTGATAATATCCGGGCCATTACAAAGCGTTTACGTTCATATTTACGATCAATACTGCCGTTTACCCAACAACTACCTCGAAACACTCTTCAGATCCTTCTTCCCTCGCTCTTTCCCTCCCATTTTGAAAGACCCCCACCGCTTCTACGATCCAAGTGTTAATGTTCATGGCAGTAATCACTTGCCATCAGGTAAACCATTAAGCCATTTGCTCCTCTCTCTGGAATTTAACATCAATATTCAATTCCTTTACACAAGAAACATAAACAAACGCTGATAACCCTCAAGTATTTTTACCTCCCGCCGAGCTAATGGATAATAGAGTGACGCGGCCCTGCCCATTAGGGCCAGGTAATGAATACAAGTGCCGGTTGAAAGCCATGTCCGCAATAATCATAGTGGCGGCAATTTGGTAGCTCGTTGGCACATTACGCCGTTCCTTATGCCAAAACATCGGGCAGACGGAGAGCGTCTTAAAGTTTTATTTTGTTTGCTTTGAGGTGATTCCTTGTAATGGTTGTTGGGTGTGTTTGTTTAATTTTGATCTTTTGGATTTTATTTTGAAACAGAAACTGATGTTTGCGGAATAATACGTAAAGTTACAAGTAATGCGATCCGATATTCCTTTGCTGTGTCCTTCGGATTTATCATAAAAAAAAAAATGATTTATCATTTTCATTTACCCCGTCTAATTATGTATTACGATTTACGTTTCAACTCGCTTAGCTTGCAGTCCGGTATGCAATCATGCTATTTTGTTTTGTTCAACACTTGTGCAACAATTATTATACCTACAGGCTTCTAAATTATCCAAAGCGTCAATAATCTTACTGGTGTAATATTCGCCTGTTTTCTTCCAGACAGCTTTATCCAATCTTGTTCCCAAGTACCAGTTCCACCAGTAAAAAGTATCGCGTGACAAATCGCACCACTGTTACGGCCCATAGGCCATTATGTATTTTTTAAATTACATTTTTTCAAGTAAACGGTTCGCACGCTTGAAGTGATGGGAAATCCGGCGGGTATACGCGTCGTTTTTGTTTTTTCAAGTGGCAAGTGGCGCTTAAGGCACAGCTCCGGGCCGATAGTGAAACTTTATTTTCATCATTTTCAGTATTACTTTGTAGTACAGATACTTGTTGATGCAGATCATAGATGCATTAATATATATTCATATAATCTGATTATAATATAGTTGCATGACTGCGTTAAAAATGCACAAATACCATGGAAGGCAGTGTTGCAGGTGCTTACAAATATAATATTTGTGTAACAGCCGATATTCTGCGACCTTTATACTGTCGTGGCATGGAACACCGCGTTTGCTGCGAGTATAAATGACGTCTACCGCTTCTGAACAGACGTGTTGTATTGTTTAGAAAAAAATAAGAATTCAGGAACGTATAATTCGTAAAATAGCGAGTACCGTACTAACCCTTTTCATTTCTCGATCAATTTAATACGTTACAAAAACATAATTAAAAAGTCGTAGTCTAATCTTAATGCGATCCCAAACCCCTGCATCCATAATGCCAAATCTCTTTGGCCGCAAAATCAACGACATCCCGAAGCAAATTCGCATCATCTAAGGAGACCCGGCGAGACCACTAGAACACTCAAATCCTACGTAATGCATGCACACTCGTATAATACAGATAACGGGCGGCAGCTTTGTAACAAAGACTCGGTAACTTTGCACTGAGGTATTTAATTAAGGCTCCACGTAAATTCGGTGCCCCGATGCCCGAGGGGTGAGGGGTTTATTTTGCCCTTGTTTGTATGTACACGTGTCTGCAGCGGCTGGCAATGTTAATTGTGAAATAATATGGATAATTAGGAAGAGGAAAGGGCGCGGTCTGCCTTGGGTGTTGTGTTTGTTGAGACGAGCGCCATGGGATCGACTTAGTTGTGTGAAATATTGTGTGTTGGTCGGAGTGTTTTGTTATGTTTTGGTAGTGGTTGCTAGGTTTGTATGAATTGTACCTTCTTTGCATAATCCTGGGTCCTCTAAGTAAAGCGTAATGAGGTAGGTATAGCAGGTCGTCGTCATAGTGATTCTGCGGGAGATAATCTGCAGTCGGTAGTTTGTTTGAAGTAACATTGCCAAGTAACAATATAGTCGCGTTGGTAGTTAAATAATTTAGTCTTGTTTCACATGGAAGCATCACCATTAAAAAAAAAATGTGGTGAGCAAGTGCTTACGATTGAAAGATTAAGGACGACGATAAAAATTCAAAACCCATGTTTTATTAATAAAGTGCTCAACAGTTGTTTCATCATAAAAATTGAATATAAAAATATAAAGCGCCGTCATAACTTCATAATTATTCTCCAGCACCTCGGCGATTCTAAACAAATCTAGTCGCAAATAATAAAGCGATGCAGCGGATTAAAGCGACACGTCGTTTTCCACCCCATTGATTGTCGCGTCGCTGCAGCGCGGCGCGGTGCGGACTCGCTGGCACCGCGCCAACCCTTACACCGTCCAGCGCCAATTTTGATGGGTGTCGAGTGTTAAGGAGGGTCATTTGGTCTATTTATAAGATTAAGTTCAATAACATTGTTATAAATATCGTAGATTGTTCGTTTTTTAATGGATGCTCGTGGCCGCTAAGCCGGTGTTTTGGTACTAATCTCTAGTGTTTTATGGTTTTTGTGAGCCGCGTAATTTTGTTTGCGTACATCACGATTTGTTCTTTATTCGTTTGGATTAACGTTTGAATATTAGTATGGAAGCTTGTAAAACAAAAGTAAATGCATAATTATTCGAGCCGATAAAATGTGTAGAGATATTTAAAATTAGAGCTAACATAACAAAATACGTAAATCGCAAACATGTTTTTAACAGACATAATACTAAAATAATAACATTATTCAAATCAATATAAAAATATATAAAAAATATATTTACAACTAAAAACTCGTGTTCAAAAGAAATGTTTTCATCCCTCGTTTGGCATCAAACAGTTTTGTGCAGCCAATCTAGTATTTGGAGCGCTCACGTTTGGTAAATAAAATTCCTCCGTGCCTTCGAGATCGCGTTAATGCCATCGATGTCGATTCACGCCAAATAGCAATCTTCAGACACATTTACAAACCTTATGACTGGCACGATAATTCGATCTCTAAACTACTCAGCCAAAGGAAGAATGAATGAAATTCTCACACGTTTTGTTATCAAACATCTTCAGTTTATTGTATCAACAAATGTTTTAAGTCATTTACTATTTGATTTCACATCGGTCGGCAGACCTATTAGACTTAGCTTATACCTACCGTGCGTGTAAAATCCCACAAAATTATAAATTATTCCCGGATAAATCATAAAGGAAGTTTGTGTCACTCCACGGCAAATAAATTATTTATAGATCCAAAAAAATATATCGATCGGAAGCTACGTTGTTGCGTGAAGAAGGTCAAACTAGCAATCACTTTTTTGTAATAATTAGATCAATTTAACGGACTTTTACTTTCAATAAGTATGCGCAGATATGGCAATGCGTTTTGTACCATCTATAGCAGGTAAAGATAAGAAACTAGTGAAAAGGGAAACCGCGAAAATATTTCCCGTGTATAAACATTATTCCACCACAATTCCTGCAAAAGGTAGACTCAAACCATTTAATGGGACTAAACTGTCCAATTTCCAATGGAATGTGCAGTATATTATAATAAACAAATCGTTGACGTGTCTTGTAAAGGTGAGCTGTTGGCATTTGTAGCAGCGTTGGTATCGCATCTGTAATGCCTTCATAATACTAAGTTAAAATTGCATTGTCGGGATCTGGAACAGTGGAAAGGACATGAAGGCTAACGATGTCATTTGATTTTAGGATGTATATAGCTTAAATAGTCCGCCAACCCGCACTAGGCCAGCGTGGTGGACTATAGGGCCTAACCCTTCATTATCGTACTCTCGATTGTGTTGAAGGCCCGTGCCCTGCAGTGGGACGTATATGGGCTGATACAGATAGCTTAGATTGATAATTATAATCGATAAAAAGATTCAAAAACGTGTTCAATGAAGTAAATACATTTCTTAATAACTTCAATCACAAATATGGTAAGGTTATACAGTTATCCCAAACCTAATTTTGGTTGAAAAAAACTGTGTGATATATCCACAATGTCATGATAAACTCGCTAAAAATAGTCCTCTCATAATTATTTGGCTAATTCAGTAATTGTTACAGTTAGACGCCATCACTCATCAAGAAGTTTGTTAATAAAGACTACATTTTGTAACCATCAAAGTACTATTCTAAATCTTTCGTGAAAACAATTTTGTGGTGAAGTTTAAAGCGTTTTGTTCAACCGAATACTTCGACTTGAAAGATGAACTTTTCAATTTCTAAATCAACTGTCAGTCATGTGTCCGGAACACGGTTGCGGTGAGGCTGCTTTGCAAAATTGCTTCAAAAGTCTAGCAGACTTGAAAATTTCGAGTGTAAAGGATTGATGTTTGGTGTGTTATAAATCATTTTTTTAACTTTGTTAGACACGGCTATGGGTGTTAGATGATATTATTCAATGTCAAAAGTAACAATAGCAATAACCTGTATAAAATTCGCCTTCATATTAAATTTATGGTAATTAATCCTTATACAATTTGTGATTTTACTAATCAACAGATAGTGGGCATTAGACCAATGATCAAAGATTGAAATAAGATTTAACACAAACATAAAATCACAAATTGTATAAGGATTCTATATATACTCTATATAGAATCCTTATACAATTTGTGATTTTATGTTTGTGTTAAATCTTATTTCAATCTTTGATCATTGGTCTAATGCCCACTATCTGTTGATTAGTTCGTAGAAAACACTTGTAATGAACACCACACGGCTAATAAATAAAAGCTTAATTACTCTTCATCGTCAAGCTGTAAATATAAAATAATAAATAAATAATAAATACACCCAACAGTCACATACATAGTCCTGACCCCACACTAAGATCGAGTCTTGTGTCGTGGGTATCAGAAGCTACGAGAGACTTTTTGGTCTCACAAACACCCAGACCCGAAACAAATACCTGTGGATCACACAAATATTTGTTTCGGTGCGGGGATCGAACCCGCGGCCTCTCGTTTCACAGGCGGCGTCAAACCAACTGCGCCACGGAGGCTGTCAAATATACTTGTAGATTACCGCACGCACTGCTACGCATGTAAGTATATGTTCATTTGCTGAAACCAGATCTTCCTCTAAATTAAGAGTGTCAAATATTTAATGTCTCCCACAGGAGTTCTTGCGCAATATAAGGATAGCTGTCTTGCCAAATTAAAAGAGCCCGGACCAACGGTACCTACTCTCTAAACCGATGGTCTCGTAATTTTTGACCTCAAATGTCGTCAATCCTTCAATTTGTGTAGGAATCCCCCTCACTCTAGTCTACTTAAAGACTGTTGCACCAACCAAACTAAAAATCGAATGAAACAGATGAAAAATGATATAAATGCAGTAACGGTAACTGCACACCGTTGTGTTTACTCCATAATGGGATACGAGATCGGGCGTATAAACAAACAGATCACCGGGCGCGGATAGATTTAACATTGCTGCAATAAAACAGCGCTGATTAATCACGTTAACGGATAGCTTTATGTTTTCAGCGTGCTGTGACGATAAAAATATAAATGCAATAAAACTGTCGCTACGGCCAATTACAAGTTTACAATGATAGCGAGTTTGGTTGCGTGGGTAATCTTTTTTATAGCATTGATTCGACGGAATCTGCGGCATACCTAGTGATATCACATGGCTATTTACACCTGCACATAAAGATATCAAGTGCGCTCTTCAGGGCTCCAGCCTTTGATAATGGACTGAGAAAATAAGACAATCTTAATCTTATATGATGATGGGAAGCATCTCGGATACTATATTTGGACTGCATTGCGTTTCTCATCTCTATTGTAATCACTCTAACGTTTTCGTTTTATAGACATTCTGACAATCATACTCACGAAACGAATGGCGACATCATAACTGTTGCTTCAGTATGCAAACAAAAAACTGGTATGTATTACGAAATATGAGCACCAAACGCTGTAAAATTCTTGAAATTTTGCCAGCAAAAGTTCTTGAAGTTTTATTATGAGAGATACGGCTTTGACTACGATATAAAGGGCTTGATTCGACTGTTTACCAATTACTGTTTTTTAAGATTATTATCAGGAAATATCACTGTAGCTCTACTCAACTAACCTTTCTGTGAGACATCCCAATGCTGCCATTGAATAGTTAATAGTTATACATATTCTACATTCATAGGTACGATTCCCTCCGTATTGTATTTTTTTATTCATCACCATCAGATGGTCCGCTTGCTCTCTGTGTTGTAAAAAATATGTTTTCAACCTACGAGTTTACTCACTCAGCACGACAACTACGATTTGAGCTGAATCTGTGCAAACAAAACAATGAATTCTGAAAACACCGGAACTCCATTCATCGCACTTGGACCGAAACATTACACAATCGTTCATTTACACGCAAACATTATTCGTTATGGCGACTTTTAAACAGCAATTTGCGTTGAAGTGTAAATAAATATCTCGTAGTTCCATTAGGTATTTTAAGATAAACATTTACCGGATGTATCAATATTAAAAAATATACATATATATTGCTCTTCGTGCGTCATTTATGCCTCATGCAATATTATCTCCAACACCTACTCGTTGTCGGAACGAAAGAATAGTACTAAACCTACTCATAATTTAGCATTTAAAAAGTGGGAGTTGGCTCATCACTCTTTTAGCCAAAAATAGTCTTGGTTCAGTCAGACTGATCCCTTGACTCCTCATGATAAGTTCATAACCACCATAGATTATATTGGCCATTAGATGATGATATTAGCCTTCGATAAATAGCTGCGGATAATTGGAGGAACAAGAACGAAATATTTGTCCTATATTAAGATAATCTAAGCTCTTTAAAGTATCATACTATTGAGCACGGACCTTCTCTAGAAATTACCGATGTAAAGTCAACGACTTACAGAAACCTAAAGTGATGAATCAGATTTCCTGTAATTTTTTTTTCAGTCAATGTGATTGATGAACTTCCGACAATTATTATCCTTTCCGACCCTATGGCTTACTTACTGCTTGTTAATCTTGAAAGATCGCTAATACGCTCACGACTTCCCAAGAGAGGTGTTTGTTCAAGGACGTCAGTCATCATTTGTTACCCTGTTGAATCGCTTGTCGCTTCCTTATATTAAAACGAAAGAGTTTTCTTGAAAGATGTTACATTTGTGCGCATGCGACACTGGTCTATTCTAAAAAGGTTGCTATGACTAATGCTTTACGACGGTTTCGCACGCCGAGCGTCGTCTTTAATGCCCTTTTTACCCTTTATAGTGTTCATTTAACGTTTAATGGCGATTCAAATCGCCGAAACGCGCCATTTTATAGCAACTTAATGGCTGAAGTTGTTTGTGCGTTTCACAGTTACCGAATTGATTGTGCCGCGAGAGAAAATGAAATTTGAGCTTGGCCATAGTTACGCGTTGCGTCCGAGTAATGGCTGTTTTTAAGGCTTGATGCGATGAAAATTATTGTGGCGTTCCTGAGTTCGTAATGGGATTGTTAATGTCCAAGTTCCATATCTCAGCGGAACGAATTTCCGTGATATTACTCGGGTAGTATCATTTCGTAGCATCAAAGATTATGAACTTTTTATAACTCTACCTATCTGCCATGTGTGTCTATTTAGGACCTCCACATTTCACTGACACACATTGTACAGCAAAGCAATTACTTATGTGTAATTAATAGAGATGAATAATAGAAGGCTAAAAGCTATGTGTTTTTTCATAAAAAGCGCAATTTAAAAAAGGAATGCAATTTCTAATGGAAGCACACAAAGCGAGCTATTGGCGCGGATTGTTTGAAGAGTTTGTTCTGTGAACACAGAAAACTGAAGAAAATAAACTATTTAAAAAAAGACGAATATAACGCTTTGAAGTCTGTTTATTTAACAGTGGGATTGGTTAGTTGGCGATCTTTTAAATTTAACCTTTTCTTTTAAGATCTGATTGGATTTATAATTTAATGTTGCTGATTATTTGATTTTTTGGACTGCCTTGGTTAAGTGAACCCAGCAGTTTTGTGCATACTATGTAGACGCGTATCTGCTACTTGCTAGAGCCTGTAGCGTAGACAGACGCGTTTGTCAACACGAAGTTGTGGTTACGCGAAGCGACTTACGTACCTTCTTCGTTTGAACAACTCCTCAAATGTATATAATATTAATACGTGAAGGATCTCAATCTCTTAATCGATTCTCTCGATTGTAGAGTAGGCCCGTGTCCAGCAGTGGGACGTATATGGGATGATACAGACACACGTGAAGGAAAAACTTTGTATACATTTTACGAAAATTGCGCGGACGGGAGCATTAAATTTGGCACCGTTGAAGATTATATGAAAAAGTGCAGAAACCTAACATATAACTAAAATATGTGCTCGAAATTAATTGAATTTAATTAATTTCATCGTTCAAGCATGGGGCGTACAACCAATATGGGATGGTCTATCTATGGCTGACAGGAGGCGTAAAAGAAGTTCAAGTTTGTTGGACCAACCAACTGACCAATTATAATTCTTCTTTTTGTATTGCAAAAGCAGTATGAAGCTTTTATTTATTTGTGTGCATACTTTTAAATTAGTAATAATAGTATAAAGATGAATTACGGTCGAAAGTCGACCTCCGGGTAACCCCTAGTATTATATTGATTTATTGATAAAGGTACCAGAGCCCATTAAAGGTATCTATTTTCTACAACGTAGCATGGAAATGTTATCAGCGTATCAAACAAAAAATAATGAAATTTATTACTAAGGAAATGATAAAAATGTATAACAGTAACGAATTGGATTTCTGTTTTAGTACCAAACTGATACATGATACAACATTTAATATTTACAATATAAATTGTGGTACACTAATCTATTACAATACTTAATTATTTTACTTAATTAATTTTATGTTGAGAACGTTACTTCAGACGATTTACCGTAAAACAAATGTTTGTTGTGAAAATGGACCAGTCAAAAATGAACGATGGCCGCATTGTTAAGCAAAGATTCGACAGGCAAATATCTCCGGTTACTTATTTTCCACTGGTTAGTTTAATATGGGGAAAGATTTCTCCAGGGAGGCAGGAGAATTGAGCAGAAGTTTTACAATTTAGTGGTAACATTTTCCTGCTTTTTTTAATAAGAACTCTTGCACAGTCCTAAGTATAGTGGATACTTACTGTTGATCTTCATTTTTTCTAGTTTTTTTTTTTTGTAATTGCATACCGCTTAATGGCCTATCACAATTTAAAATATATGTATATGTGTAATAATAAAATTAATTTGTTTAAAATTTGTTAATTAACCACAAAAAAAAAACAATGAATATTGTAAATAACTCACCGTTTTTACCTATTTAATACCCCATTTTTTCTTGAACTCCCAAAGAAGTATTTTGATTTCAAATCTTACTTTTAAAGCAAGCACCAAACGCACAAATGGTTTATTTAACGCTAACCGATCATTGCTGCTCATAAAAAATATAACATTCAGAAAATCCTTGGCGATTTTCTCCGACTTTCAGCGTCAAGGGAAAGTTAGAAATTATTGTCAGTTTACAAACATTAGTGACGTAATAACGTGAGTATTAAAAATGCATCCGCATACGTATTCTGTACGTCACGTTTACGACTCACGTCTGTGGCGTGACTACAGCGGTAAAAGTTTTATGGCGCTCGTAGAATTTTTAGTTTTACGCACCTTCACCTTTGTACAGGGCTATGTTTGGTTTCTTAGACTATATTTGGCTTTCCATTGTAAAGATATCTTCTTATGTACCTATATGTTTTCGTGAATTGAACATTGCAGCTGAAGCCTCAAACTAAGTAATTCTTCGACTTCATGGTTCTGCAAATAGCAATTGACACAGTCGCGATATTATCGTATTTTCGTTAAGTTTGTTCGTCGATGTTTGTTTGTTACGAGCCTCATTAGATCCCACTACTAGGCACTGTACTGACCCCAATTATTCGAGTCTGTTTTCTGTAATATTTACTACGGTTTAGTCAAAACCAATTCAGCGATGATAGCGCTTCTGAAAACCTTTATTATGGCCTTTTTTCCATTTTTAACACAGCCATCCTTTGCTCCTAAGGTATCACTATAAAACCCTACTTAAACCTCCCAAAAATAAATAAAACATTTAATATAATAAAGCGTGTAGAATAAGGTACCGTGCGCTAAGTGACTGGACGGTCAAGCGTGGACTTAATAATTTATGTGGAGACATGTTGGGCGCCATAAAAGGCAAGTTTGACCGGCGCGGTGTAACTTTTTGCACGAGCGCCGGGCATTGCCCAAAATAAATTTTCAAATGGCCGTCATGAATTGATGGATGGCGCCGTGTGGGAAATTATTGATGGGTTTAATGCGAACGATAAAAGTGTATAGAGTATACGGTTAATGTTATGTTTCAAAGGTTGACAATTATAGATGGGACATGAAACCGATGATACAGCGTTAATTCTGTTCTACTCGACTGCGCGTAGTAACTGATTAATCAGGCTGCTAACTTTGTCGTTTCCTTACTCCACCTCTCTTTCTTCCATTCATAAAAGCTGTCAATGCACCTATATTTGGAAAATGTGTCTATTGTTTAATAAATACCTGAACAGTGACTTGATAAACAATTCAGGAATCGTTTTTAAAACCGTTTAGTATTTGATACGTATGTTACGTCCCATAAATATATTTTCTCCAGCATTCCCATTAGGTCAGCCGCAGTAATATTCTAGTGGCACTCTAAACAATAACTCGCCTTGCAATATGAACAAACAAAGAAGTAAATAGAAAAGATCTTTCACCGAGTGCGCGGATATGAAGGTTGAATCTGGAGCGCGCGCGTTTTGTCCACGATGCGTATTGCGGTGCTAATATTCTATGGTGAAAATGGCCCAAGAAAGTCTAGTTTCTAGTTTTAATTCAGCGTTGTAAAGGAAACCTATATTTTTAACATATATCTCGTACGTTTATTTTTTACTCGCAGAAGTTTTTAGATATTAGTACTCTATCATTGGTAGGGTTAATAATGTGTTTTGCGGAAATGGAAATATATTTTAATTAGTTTATTTGTTCATAATTTTCTCGGTGCGTTCTCTTCGAAGTAGGTATTCTAAGAGTCGTTGCTACGGTCTGAATAACTAATAATACTGGTTAATTTTGAGTTTTACCTGAGGAAGTAATTTTTTTCAATTTTGTAAGAATTGTCTTCGTAAAAAAACACATAAATTAAACGTAAATAAGATTCATTAAAAACTTTATAAACTTATTAAACATAACAATTATGTCTAAAGAACAATCTAAAAATAATGTTAATTTGCAACTAATAACATAGTAAAATTAAAATAATATTGTGCCCGCATCAATTCATTCATGGTCGCATTCAATTTTACAATAGCAAATCGCCTGACAATAACCGATTTTAAAACCCATCGTGCTCGATAATCCAAAAGCGAGCAACGAATATATTTTCAATGTAATTCAGGTAAATAACTGATAAAAGTAGCGTGATGTGGAATAGTACAAACACGCCCGCATTTCGAGTCGATAGTGTACCGCTGTGACCTATTGGAGATGCGGTTGACTACCCAGCCACATTAACGCTATTACCTTCTTATTAAAGGTAGGTTTTGTGCGTAATTGAATTTATATAGTGAGAGCCTTGCTGTAGGTAGGTCGGTAAAGGTACAGCACATAGGTGGCTCGACTGGCACCGGCTGTCTCACAGAAACCGATGTAAAGTGAGAGCTTTGCTATTGCGTTTCGTTATATTAAGGACGCTTTTAACCTGTGCTGTGGCCAATATGTATTTTACTTACACGGTGTATCCAGGTAGATGTTAGATATTGGTATTTTCCATAAGAAACCCAAAACTTCCAAGAAGCGGTGCCTTCATATTGGCAAGTGCAGCATCGTTCGTTCACCCCTAAGGTGGACAGGCAGACGACTTCATAAATACGTCGCTGGATGCAGGCGGCTTCCAGGAGATCGCTACGACAA
The DNA here is from genome assembly GCA_949752805.1 of Deilephila elpenor. NCBI lineage: Eukaryota > Metazoa > Arthropoda > Insecta > Lepidoptera > Sphingidae > Deilephila > Deilephila elpenor. The sequence continues at coordinate 1,865,941 of OX457102.1, forward strand.
TCCTTAAACGAAGCAGAGGATTTCCTGTAACTGAAGATGATAATAATCAATGAAACTAGTAGAACCGTATTCTTTATAAATTCAAAGTGTTCTATCGTGTACGAGATGTCCAGAAGCCATAGTGCGATTTTACTTTACAAATTCGGTTTATGCGGGTTTGGACTTTCATTGCTCATTACCTCATTTGTAACGTTACAGGTTTAAAGAGTCATTAACATGGTTCTAAGAAGTTAATGGATAAGACTAATGTTTCCGCGTGCATTTTGAGCAAGTTAGTGGAAACGCGTCGCATGCAATAAAATTATCTTCTCATTCCAAGCATATCCTTGAGTAACATTGTATTTAGAATCAGGAACAGTATACTCAGCTCATTGGTAGAAATCACATTTATCACGTTCCAGGCTGCGGATATTTTATTTTTCATATTGTTATGCCTTAATCCACAATGTTCTGGAAAGTATTGATTATTATGGTTTAGTTCTAGACATGTGCTTGTACTGTTACTTCAAATCCAGTAGTCCTCTTGGGAATGCATAGAAAAACGTATCTTTCAAATGAATAATTGTTCCTTATTGCTCCTATTAAAGCTAAATGCTTACAACGATAGGATATTCGCATCTACTACTAAAAATAAAACCTCAAATTGATCATAATGGCAAGTTCTACGCAATATAACGAATGCTGGAATAAAATAAATTCTCTTGAAGCGCAAATAGAGGTATGATTGGATACATTGACGGATTCCGAATGGCCATCGCCTTAACCCAATTATTACCATATTGTAGCAATTTACAAAAAAGAAATACTAGAAAAATACATGGGAAGATTAGGATTCGGTCTATAGTTCGTAATTCACCTTTGAGCATAAGTACTATGTATAATTTTGTTGCCATAGATTATAGTCATTTCACTCCAGGCGATCCTCTTTTCAGAAAACACCTACAAATAAATACTTTGTATTTGTTATTCCATATAAAATATATGTAGGTACGCACATCTTTATCCCAATACAAAACTCTTATTGGGAAGTAGCGAACACGGAGCATATTCGCGAAAAATTGTCTCGCCCGTCCTTTATGGATTAAATTCGTTCATAATGTGACGGCAAACTGACACGTTAAAAATGTAATAAAACAAAGCCATAAAATGATACAAAATAGATCGGACTACTCTATGTGGTGCGGCGCGAGACATCGACTGTTTATCAATATTTGTGCTGGATAAAAATTTACGCTCGCGTAAAACTGTCGTGGTGGATTTGTCTCTATGAAATGCGAATATTAACACGGGTTGTACTGAAGTAGTAGTTACTGGCTACAGTACACCTAATGTTACGTGCGGTATTTTTATTGCAATGAATGGCGAGGTGTGCCATCCGCCTGATGGTAAGCGATACGACCGCTCATGGACAGTAGAAAACCAAACACCATGAATTACAAATCAATGCTTGGAATTCCACTGCGCTCACCATCCTGAGACATAAGTTACGTCTCAATATGTCTTGTAGTTACTCTGGCTACAATGTTCACTACACCGGAACACTAGAGTGCCATTACACTGCTGTTTGGCGGGAGAAGGTGACACTGCAGTGGTACCTACGAAGGCGGCTTCTCCCATATGAGAGACCTACCACCAGTAGTGCAGTATATATGAGTATCCACTACTGAGACTCGAGATATCTCGGAAGAACTTCTTATGTATAAGTTTCTCTCACATTTTCTTAACCGCTTAAATTAATTATAGCTGACTCTGAATACACATGTAATACGCAATTGTTACAGGGGAGGGCCTTAGGTTTGAAGTCTCGTCTTTGCTGCTTATTTAGTCTACGGTACAAATACGGTCTCAAAATACTCAGAATAATTGTCTCACAGAAAATCAGTATGAAGTACTATCTATGCTGTTGTGATTTATTTGCTGAATTTGTTTGCAGAAAGCCGTATTGGACCTTACATTTCTTTTCCGCTTGCTTTTTTCCTCCTCTTTGCCATTTTATTATAAAGGTTTGAATTATTATAATTCGCCGAAATTACTTGCCATCAGTTGATTTGCTAGAGCTTTTAAAAAAGTATAGGAATGAAAAGTATTCACTAGAACGCAATCTTTTATGTATGTATAGGAAAAGAGCATTTTAAAACCGTTATAAATATTAAAATATAACAGATTGGATACATTTGAATGGGTTACACGGCGAGGCTTATCCTGCATTTACAAAATTGTTGGTTTTCGCATAGCAGGCATCGGGAAAATAAATAAAATGGAGTTTACGATGCAAAAGTCGCGATGCGCTCACCGCACCGCTCCCGCGCCCGCTCGCCCCGTGCAGTCCAATCCAATTTGCGGCGGTACGGACCAGATATTACCGGTTTGTGCCGGAACGTAACGACCAAATTGTACAAGTGCTTGTTGAGAATTTTGATTTTTCAGATTTTTAGTTTTATATTTGAAACGTGCGCCCACAAAGGGATTCGCATGATTTGATGTAGTAACGACGGCATTGGCCAGCGAGATGCATTGACTCGGCACAGGTGTATAGAATGGCATTGGGTTTGAGCCACAAAGAGCATTTGAATGTATGAATGGATGTCAAAGAAATTCAATGGTCATTCGAATGAATGAGTATACTAGCTGTATATAAATAAAATATATACCAGTTTTCAAATTGGACGTGCACCAATATTACTGTGAAAACTGCATCTCATTTCGTATGGTAGTTTTTGAGGATTGTGCAAGCAAACAAAAAGAAACATCCTGTATGTAAATGAAATATATATCAGTTTTTAAGTTGGACCTGCACCAATGTAATTGTGAAAACTGCATCTCATTTGGTGCAGTAGTTTATGAGTAATGTGCAAGCAAACAAAAAGAAACAGCCTGTATGTCAATGCAACATATACCATTTTTTAAGTTGAACCTGCAGCATTATAACTGTGAAAACCGCATCTCATTTGGTGCGGTAGTTTATGAGTAATGTGCAATCAAACAAAAAGAAACACCCTGTATGCAAATGCAATATATACCAGTTTTTAAGTTGAACCTGCAGCAATACAACTGTGAAAACCGCATCTCATTTGGTGCAGTAGTTTTTGCGTGATGCGCAAGCAAACATACAGACAGACAGACAGACAAAAATTCTAAAAAAAATTGTTTTGGCTTCTGTTGCTGTTATAAAGACCCCTCGCGTTAAAATTTCTCAAATATCTTCCATGTACAGACATCGACCATTTACATTTTTATTATATGTATAGATTGGAAGACATCTTTCGCTCGGGAATTCTTTTTACATCTAAATCTCTTTGACATTTATCAGATTTCAGATATCAAATGTGACTCAACTTGTCTCAAAAAAAATATATTTACGTGTATGAATTTGTGTAAAAATATCTCTTTTACTTTTGACTAGTGTAATATTGTTTTTGAATAATCTAGGCAACGGTGTAATTTATGTAAATTTGCCGTGTCTGTAGTCAAAAGTAATAAACTAATATTTTAGCATATGTTTGAACGGTGAAAACTAGGATTCGATTTCTATGAGGACCATTTGTTGTATTCAAATGCTTTCGAATCGAAAAAGACAGTGCTGCATTTGTACAGCTTCAGTTTTATTAATATTGAATATAACCCGTCTGATCAGCAATTGACTTAAAAGAGGTTGGAAATAATAGGAGACTGTTGTGCATTGTGGGATCCTTAAATATATTTTCGAAGAAATATTTACTTACTGATTAATAACAATTAGGGATTCAGTGGATGTGTACCTATTTTTTTAAACAATTTAACCACGTATTTTGAAATTTTACAAGTATCATCAGGAGCAATCACTACGCCGTGCCAATTAAAAACTCATGCACACAAACTACTTTTAAAAATATTTTGTGTTTGCTCAAGCATATACTCCAAAAGCATTGGCCAAACATTGGCCCACAGCAGGCAACCCTATAAATACACAATATTGTGATACCGCACAAACGACTCTGTGGCGAATCCCCACTTTTTACGAGCGCATGTGGATAATTCAAAGGTTAGGCCACAGGTTTACGGTCACACTGAAGGCTTTATTGGGCCGCTGAAGTAATTTTCAGATTCCATTACTGGAATAGATGCCTCGACGGGATATAAAGTCGCACGAGCTGGATACCGCTCCTGTTGAATGTAGGGATGTGCATGCGCCATGGTTGAGAGTTTAAAAGAAATTATCGATTTGGTGTTAAGGAAATATGTTATGATATGGGCGTGATTTCAGATTTTAGGAGTCCTATGCTCGGTAGTTGGCGATTGTGGGCTGATATAGCACAGATTTTTTTTTTATATTTATTTGAAAATGTAATTATTCTAGTATCGTTACTAAAGTGCGTGTGGTCGTTTTTTGATTCAACATTTAATTTTACGATCATTGCGTAACTTCTGTAATTATTTAGCCTGTAATGAACTGCACAATAATAAGAAACCAAAATGGTTTTGAGACGAGTAATTTATATCTGAATAGTGAATTTAAATGTGGTTTCGTAATACGAGTAATAGTCAAGCCATTGTTTTAAGTTTTTGTTATGTAAATAAATATTTATGTTATTATATTTATGTTTATTTGTTTCAGGTACGCACTATGGTGTGAATTCTGAATATTCCCTGGCTGTGACACACAACCATAACAGGCATTTCACATGAATATTATTTGAAATTTTGTACCGACACAGATTTCTATCGAAGTATTCCGTCAATGTCGTGACAAAGGCGCATGTTGGACATATTATCGTGCTCGTCAACAATAATCCCGTCTACAAATCGTTCATCGATATCGATCAGTGGTATCGCTACCCCCATCACTAAAATGCGATGACATCGAATCGTATTTGGAATTCAGTGTGCAGCAAAGCCGAGTTTAAAAAGCAATTTTCTTGACATCGCGTAGGTCAATTGCAACAGCATCTCACACGATTTGTACATATTATGTATGTACTACTATCTTCTGGCTGCAAACTTCGTCTGCGTGATTAACTTTATTTGGAATTTCCCACCCCATCCCGTCCTATCCCGTTATATCCCACCCGTCAAGCTATGCAATCCTGTCCCGACACATCTCTTTGAGTATAAAAAAGTAACAAATATATCGGAATTCCTTTCTCCTCCTACGGGAACTCTAAAAATATCGGGGTAAAAAGTAGCCTAAGTGTTAATCCAGGGTGTCGGCTAGCTCCATACCAAATTTCATCGAAATCGGTTTAGCCGTTTCTAAGTACATCGCGCACAACCACACAAACAGACAAAATTTCTAAAAATCATTGTTTTGGGTTCTATTACGTTAATACAGGCCGCCCATATTAGTTTTTCTCATCTATTTTCCATGAACACAAAAAAATATTATATCTTTACATGTTTTTTTTTTATTTGTGTAATTATTAATTAAAGGATTTTTTTTTAATCTTTTATAACTTTCTCCTCCCTAAATCTTCTTCTGTGTCGTATATCAACTCTTTCGCATATACGCTTTTTAGATCGCCACGCTTCAAGTGCGTTCTGATGGGCTGTTTTGTTTAGTCGAAATCTCTAACAAATCCAATTAATTTAAAATATTAAAACATAAAAAAACAGGTTAATTAACTACGATAGGCATCGTATTGTCTATACCACTGATGTCGATAGCCATGGTTAACATAACCTACTTATCACTTGAAATTCACCTATTAAACACTAAAAAACAAAAGAGTACGAATACAATAGGTATTCCACACCAAAAAGATCTCGTTGGCTTACTGCGTGAGCCACTTACAGCCGAGTGCCAGTTAGTATTACATGAAAATATACAAACAACGCCTGCGTTTATTGTAATGTGATGAATGAATATCAAAAGCGGCGGAGTTTTGTTAAAAACAAGTGCTTTTTCGCCTATAGCGCCTCTCGTGTGCCCATTAGCTTTTATCGAACAAATAAACGTTGTTTTTTACACGTACTGGTTTTGCATTACCCTTGTTTTGTATATTGGGTTGTTAATGTAATGCTGTTAGGGTAAACGATAAATGTAATTTGGAAAGGAATTACGCGGAATTGAATTTTATGTCTGTAAAGCTTGGGTAGTTTTTATTGGATTTGAAGGCTACCAATATGTACTAGTCCAGGCTGGTGGACCAACGCCTAACCGTTTCTAGCTGTTGACTGTAGAGTAAATCCATCCCCATTAATGTCACCATTTGATGACTTGATCACTACTGGTCAGATATCAAATATTCAGAAATTATTTGAATAGCTAACAAATAAAAATCCGTATAAAATAGTTTTATTTCAATGTGTAACATTCGCGTAAATCTAAGAAACCAAATAGTTTATATTAATGGTTATCTAAATTACAAAGAATTATAACTCGTTTACAATACTACTCTTCCTTAAAATTATGATATTCAACACAATGCCGGCTAAACTTAATAGCAAACTAGAACCACGGGAGAAGTCGCTAGGAGCCGATGCCGGACCTCATGCAACGGAAATCTGTTTACACCAGCTCATGTCGACTGCAAGTCTCGTCACCAATAAATTAATTATACAAACAATTTGAAACTGTTTTATTGTGTAAATAAAAATAAAATTTGAAAATAGTATAAATGTAATGATTATGGATTAGTAATTTGATGAATGTAAAGTAGATAATGCGTAAATTAGTTTGTACTGTTGCCGATAGTGCTACGAGATAGGCGACTGTAGGCGCGCTCTCGTATCTGTCGTAGACTGCCCTAGAGGCTTTAGCCGGTACACCAACATAAAACCAAAAAGCGTGCCGGGTTAGAAATCTGACGACACTGGTCTACTATTTTTGGCCTAAACTACTCCATAGCTTGAAATATGAGTATATTATGCTTAATATTTCCCTAATTATATTCACCAACAGTAAAAGCGTTGACGCGTTAAAGACAGGTACAAATGAGGAGCTGCACGCGTCGACACCGACAAAAGCAACAAACGTGAATAATAGCGCCAAGGAACGAAGATGTATCGCGCAGTCGGCACTCTGCCCTCCTCCCGAACTGTTTGTAACTGTCCACTGTACAAGCCAGGTGCGCACGCTTTTGTTTTCAACACCATATGAAAATACACCGCCAGTAGATATGTTATGCGAGAGATCCGAAAGCCAGTTTGTCTTGTACACCAGTTTTGTAAATGGTCGTTGTTTTGTAGCGGTATAGCGATAGTTAACAGATTTTCTGTTTTTAAAATAATTATAGTTCTAGTAAAGTCAGTAGTGGCCGGAGGGGTCAGAAGATTCTCGAATAAACGCCAGGTATCAATAAGTAAACCCCGCTTTGGCGTTCCACCTGCAAGGTGGATAAGGCTTCCAACAGTTCGGAGTGGAAATCATTGCGCGAAGCATAAAATTTAAATACTTCTTTCAGCAATTAACTTTCTATGGCTAAGAATGTTGATGATAATAGTTTTATCCATTTTATTATAGACTGGCGCGACAAACTGCGTCTGATTATAAGTGCTAAGGATACAATGAATACTTTATTTGTCCATTCATCGCTTCATGACAACATAATAAAAAAAGGTTCTAATTCATACTCTACAACTTTGAATGACAATATACAACTATCGAGTAAAATGACGTCAGACGAGCAATTCATGCGTAACCTGAGGTCAACGTAGTGGAAAGTTGGCCAGCAATCGTCACTCGAGCAAAAGTGGATCGTTGTAACGTCACACAGCGGTGTGCATGCACCTGGATGACACTGTTACATCCGATCGATAGACGTCTATACACGCTCTTCAAACGGGTGATTCCGTCCCTTTATGAAATAGGAGAACGATTCTACTATATCGATTAAAAATACGATGCGACCGAATGTGTCCATGCGATTAATTTTATCTAAGAGGTTTTAATGTTTGAAGTGTTGGATGAGGAAGATAGGATATTAGCTAAAGTAAAAATTGTAGCGACACTAAATTGCTTTTTTTAGTGAATTAGGCGTTTTAATAAGCTAGAACCGAGAAAACACATTGGTACGAAGCTGTTTCTAAACCGCAACTTAAAACTAATAGGTACTTAGTACCGTACAGGTTACAGTCCATTTACGCTGTTCAGTTGGTCCATCGCTTAAAACTAAGTAGTATATTTACAAAATCTAGTTGAAGGGTTATTTCTTAATCATTACTCCACCTTGATCCGATATCCGACATCAAACGACGATAAAATTGTTACAATTCCTTTGACTTTTCGAAGTTACAGCGATAATCACGTTTTATCCCTTACATAGTTATTTGCTGGTTTAAAAAAAATAGGTCTTTAAGGATCAAAAGCAATGATAACCAAAGTCTCACATGCAAAACTCGGTGAAGCCTGATCCAAGAGCAGTGAGCTTCCACCATCATTAAACATGTATTGGCTCAGCGTGCGGCGGTGGCGGTGGCGAAACTATCCCAGATTGAGCCGGCGCCCTCCTATTACCATACGCAAATGGAGCTAAAAGCTGGAATTAGCAATGGTAAGTGCTTGAAGCGGATCATCCGAAAGCCATTTTCAATGCTATTTGATTGCTGTATTCAGGATTAATACGGCCAAACGGTTTTAACAAACGTCAACCAGACTACACTATATTGAATTCGGATTTAGGTGCCACTCGATACGGGCTTTCGCGTGTACGCTAATATAATTTTATTTACTTAGTTGCGTACCTACGGCTTAGTTCGCAGCTTTGGATTGGGTATTATGTGTCGTGTTAATTTCCGTGCCAAATTGGTTTATCATAAACATTTTAATAATTCTGGGTAAAATTAGACGTTGGTTATGTGAAAACGAAATTCAGTGTGGATTTTTTATACGATAACTTTGTGGGTATGTTACTGCTTACATTAGGTAACTATAAAGTTTCGAGATTGTCAGCACGTATGAGCTGTGAACCAGGCCATGGATTTGGATATAAAGTGGTGGGACAGGAAAAGGTTGGCGAAATGTAGTCAATAAACCACCTCTGCCTATCCCTCCAAAGCTACAAGCGCTTTATATTTATAATATGCGACAACTCATTAATCATCTCATTTTATTTCGTGTCCATTTCCATGATTTTCTTATACAATTTACACAATGGTAAAGGAGAATTTCTGAAGTAAAAAGATTGCGGCTTGCATCTCGGCGCGGATAACTATTTGTTTGGTTTAGGGATATTTGTTTCGTGTTTGAGTGCTCGTGCATCTGGAATTTATATTTGCGAAAGTATCTACAACATAGAAGAGATTTTAGTGTTGGGCTTATTTTGTTATAAATCTGTATCTGTGTCAGCCCATATACGTCTCACTGCAGGCTGGTTGCGGGCGCGCAGGAGGAGACTGTTGTAGCGCCCGTTGAACACAATGCAACTCCGAGATGTTCGGCAGCAGAGGTCGAAACAACTGCCTGCTGCCGTGGACGCCTATGGCATCATTGGGTACAGGCTGCAAATGAAGCAGCAGTGTCTTCTAACGGAACCGCGCGAACAGTTCCGGTAGACGCTGGGGTGCTCTAGCTTCGGGTTCCCGGAGCTGTTCCAATTGCGCGGGAAAGGCCCACGCGGGGCTTTGGTTGGTATGCCATCGACAGGTGAACCCAACATAATCGCTCCACTTTCCCTGACGTGGGGCGGTAGCGGTAACCCGGTTGTCCCGCGTTTTAAATAAAAAGGCTACAGGCCTCCACCATAATCGAGAGTGCGATTGATATAAATAACTACTAGGAATCTTTGAAATTTCAATGGACACTTCTGGTTTGAAGTTGCCTTAAGATGTTTTCTTAAGACTATAATTAGCTACCAGTACACACATAAGTAACTTTGAAAGAGATATGTACCTCGGGATCAATCTTGTAAGATCCATCTAAGCAATTCCAAAGTTATCACTCACACGAGAAATCCCCATGTGTAATATACATAACTTTCAACATAACATGAAACTCATATACTGTATCACTGTTATGCAGTTTTATTTGCGTCATTGTGACATGCGAAGTAATCTGTTTATTCTCAGAGCGGCAGCTGGTTCGCATGTAATGTAAATATGTGATGTACAGCAGCACAACAGACTTATTCAACATGCGAACCCCGAGCGAGCGATGCAAACAGCACAACTTCATAATTGCTCATTCCGAAAATAATTTAACTTAAATAAAAAAGCCACCTATCCTCGCTCGCCTCGCAAATGTATGGGAAAAAATATACAACTCTTTTTTTTATTCATTTTATCATCTGACACAAAGGTGCTCCGGGCTGAAATTAAACAAGTTGTGAGCGGAGTCAACAAGGGCCCTTTGTCGTACGCACGTAAACTTTAAATTGAACGGGTTAAATGTCGAAAATTTGCCGGTACACGCCGGTTTATTTTTTGCCAATATCAATATTTCACCAAGGGCTAAAACGGCCGAGTTATTTGGCTGGTTAATTCAATGATACACAAACGCTCCCGGGAGGGTTATTGCGGCCGACTACCAACTTTGCATGGTGTTTATCGTTGCCCAAAATTTCTGCTTTCATTAGAGACAACATGCATTGTCGGGCGGTTTGGTAATTCCGTCGCGCAGCTTGTGTAGAAAATACCAGTTTTTAGACGCTAATGGGTTTAACTATATTTATGGCCGCATTTTGAATTTAAGGTTTTACATTGCATTACTAAAATTAAATGCAAGATCGTTTTTTGGAGATTCATTTTGATTTATGACTTCGTAAGACTACTCTAACTTAAGTGTACCTGAACCATAATTAACAAATTAATAGAGGATTGTTATGCTATAGGACTTCGATAATACTCTTCATTGAGTTCATAGCTTAAATTCGTTGAACTTACATTCATACTTTCAAGTGTCACCAGGAACTAGCGCGCTCATTTTTCATTTCCTTTCATTCTTCCCTAGCATTACAGCAGAGTATCCATCACACACTTAAGCATTTCAAAATTATATGTTCACTGGTATTCCTCGACTTCGCCATAAGCATATTCTTCAAACAAGTAATTTTCATGACCCAACCCGACATATTCTAAATGCCAAAAGCACTGTCAAGCGACGTCAGCAATTCCCAACGTGACATTTTTGCCAGTCTCATAAAACCCGAGCGGAATTCTTGTGTCAAACGTTTGCTTATTTGTTATTTTATCAAAACACGATGTATTGTTAATGCCAACAATTTGCTACAAAGTATTCATTTAATATGTGCGCATTCTTTCAACAGTTCTTTTCACAAAGCGTGCATGTTACGCTTTATCTTCGCACAAAGCTCTTTATGGTAAAGACGTACATTGTTCGCACGCCACCCGACGCGACACGACGCGGTTTTTTACCTGTGTAGGATCGTCTACCAATATTAATTCAGATAGTATCTAAGGTATTATAGGTGGTTGCCGGCCTTGATAACTTACATTAAGGTCGATTAGGACACGCCGCGTTCGACAATATTATATTTTTTAAATGAGTGCTTGTTTTTATATTTTTAATTTCATGTGTTAATTGGACTCTATTATATTGCCTCAAAAACTTATAAAGTACAAACATAAGTAACCGTGGTATATGAATTCCAGATTTCCTTTTCGATTAAGAGGTACAACTGTAAACCTGTCTCGTATCGTTAAAAGATCAATGCTCGTATAATTGTGTTGCAAGTGCAGTGGCATTTTGTTCTGACATCTAAATATTATTGTGACATAAACGTGTACAATATGATTAAATAACGAGACATTTTATCAGATAAATTGAGTGCGTGATTTATGTAGAAATTTATATTGCTATGTGAGATAATGGAAATAAATAAAACAGGGTTTAATACGCAGCAATCGTTATTTACTAACTGCATAGAGATTAAAATCAGTTGGAAAGCAAAACCTTGAATTGAAGACGTATTGATACCATTAGTATTTGTGTGCTTTATACACTCTGCTTGCCTCAATGGGACAGACGTAAGTTTATAAACCCATGTATGTATTTAAAAAATAAACATATGTTCAAATAAAATATGGTATAAAGTATGGTAACAAAACTTCGATTCCCTCATGTGTGCGTTTATGGAGTGTGTTGCAAGTTTGCCGCAGATTTGTTATAACACTGAAATGTGAAATTTTCTTCTCATTTATGCCCTCACTTTAAGGTTTTTAGAGCAGTGCATCCCGTGTGCGCTTCGTATGATCGTTTTGTCTCGTAGGCTACGTTGTATTCGTAAAATATGCATTGTTGAGTTCATAGTCTCTTTGTGAATAAAACTGACAGTGATGTAGTTATATCGCGTGATAATTTATTTCGACTTGAGATGTAAGGTTTTTGTTAGCTTACTAGTGATGGTAAAAAATATTGTTTATAGAAGAACTTTTTTTTGAGCTCATCTAATCAAGATCGATTTTTCAACTTAAATTCAGTAAAAGGCTAGTAGGCAGTATTTCTATTATTAAAGCTACATACATGACGTTAATTAATCTGTCTTCATAATAATGAAAGCAAAACACCCACTAGATCTTGTAAAAATATAAAATAATGTTTCTTTAGTAGCAGGATTTTCATTTACCATAGTTTAAGTACGGAGTTTATCATAAAATAAACTCCTATTAAATATGAATGAAAATTATTTTCCAGACGGAATGCTTTGTTCCTTTATACATAGGAACGTATAAAAACAAAGCCTCGAATAAATTTAAATTATTCAAATGTCTAGCGTTTAAATGCTTTCTATTCTAGTTTGAACTTGTACTGTTTTAAACGGGATTTGGACGAGAATTTAATTAAAATTTATAGTTGTATTAAGTATTTTCTTTAATGTATATTTTTTGTTTCATTTGTCATAATTTTCGACTAATTATTTACTTTATAATGTTTTAGTAGATAAATTGAGTAATAGGGAGAATGTTATAAATTTATTGGTACCGATGTTTTGTTTATTTAGTTAATAAAAAAGAAGTACATCTTGTTAAGGTTGCTTGTTTTTTTAAATGTATACGAAGGTTAACATAATGAAAAAGATAAGCATAAATATTAAAAAATGTCGAATCATAGGCGGTCGTTTCCTTTAACCACGGTTCGAAATCAATTATTTGACATGTTGTTATCTTTCAAGTATGCATTTGTTATAGTGCTGTTAGTTAAATGCAATCATTAAGATTATGGTATTTATATGCCCTCAGTTTTGTAAAGTCCTAAGACCCCTAATTCGAAATTAAAAGTCACCCCAAATTCTATTTACGTTAAATTAAATAGAATTTCTCTACGAATGTTACGATTTTAACTTAATTAAAATTCTTTGTGTTCAATAAAAACTGTGAAACTACTAACCGAGCAAGTTACAAAACATTTAATTATGAAAGTTAATCTTTGTTTAATAAAATACTAGAGGGGATCGCCATAAAACTATATTAAAATTTTAACAAAAAATTTAATTAAAAAATTTCGCTGAAATATGAAAGCAAGACGAGCCGCGCCTAAATCGCAGTACACTGAATGAACGGCTTAAAAATAATATTCCTTTCATATCTGGTGCGTAATATCGCCGAGAGAGGCTGGAACGGTTCGCCATACTCGCGGATTATAAAAAATCTGGCCCGGAATGGGACGCGCTTTTAGCCCCGCCGTTTCAGGTGTCGGGTAAACCTTTTTCCTCTCAAGAATAAGGGCACGTTTGGAAACTATATTCGGCTTCTCCCAAAGTTTTGACTTGACAAAACATCTTATAATTACCGGAGTCGAGTTTGAAAGGGTTCTTTCAGCGTTCATGTCAATTAAATTGTAAGTTTGTATTTCTTTATTGGAATTCTCCAAACAGAGCCAATTGAGGAGGTAATGTTGCTCAACGATAGAGATAATAGACAGTTTTGTTATTAATTTTCTTGGAACTTTCACTATGGTTCAAAGGATACCAGACGAACCCACTGAGGCTTATAATACACAAATTAATTACGGTGCTTTGTATTGTAATGAACGTAACAACCTGTAAAATCAATTAGTTTTTAATTTTGAAATTCGTGGAAGTTTCTTCCTTTGTTGGAGTCTGGAGATAAAACAGTTATGCTCAGCCTTTATTTCTAGGAAAGGTACAAAATAAGTAAAACTACGTACGCCCTGGTTTAATAGCGTATGTTGAAAAAAGATGTTTCTTGCTACCGGACAATTTTTCATTTAAATACTTTTTATACCTTTTCAGTGGACAAGTCAGAAAGTCGTTTACCCGGCGACCATCTTGTAAATGTGATTTACTACGCCTATCTTTTGATGCGCCATACATACGTCTTCCAATGTTAACATAGAAATTATGAGTTAAGAAACACCTTAGCGCGATAGAAAAACTGTTACATATCTTCAGTTCTTACATACATATGTAAACTCACGCCTTTTCCCAAAAGGGGAAAGCAGAGGTGCAACCAGTACACCCACGTTTCGCCTTGTATTTTCCGTCCCGCAATGTGATAGCGGGCGAGCCTATCGCCTTATCTTTAGTCATTTTGTAAAAAAAATATATTTCCTGTGGTTTACACGTCAATCCAAATTAAACGCGAGAAAAACTGCGGACCACAAATAGCCTACTAATAAAACACTCCGCCAGATAACAGCGTATATTTGAACGCGCCTAAACTAACGTGCTAATTCGCCCGACTCTTGGCTGCAGCGTAAAAAAATTAAAAGCCAAACACAACTCCCAACTTTTACGAGCAGTCAGTCGGTTTGTCTGCGCAAAAGTCACCGTCAGCGTTGTCAACTTTATGGGCTTTATTTTTTTTCCATTTCATTAAAAATACTCAACACGGCAACTCCATTTTGAAACTGAAGTCATTAGCAAAGCGACGTTTCGGCGCGGACAACTGCGCGCACTCGTCCGGTACTCTCCATTGCGCCCTTTCAGAGCTTTTAGGCTTGATTTACACAAGAATTTTGGGCTAGGAAACTATCCTAAATAATATTTTTTGCATTGTGCATTATTGGATATATTGCGGTATTTTTAACTATGACTTTAATTTTTTTATTAATTGTTTAGCCAGATTATTTATAGGCTGCATTGGTAGAGATCACCAAAGCGAAATATTTACGACTTTTTAATTGAACACTATGTTATATTTCGTTTGTCTTTGCAATTTTCTCATAGTTCAGTTATGGTACCATGGTGTGCAAAGATATTGAGCTCTTATAACCTTAGTTCCTTTTTCCTGGTGGCTACTTTTTAGCTATAACAATGGTTTTATACTGTAAACGACTGTACTTTGTGGAGCAACCTTGTGGAACAATATTATTGTTTCCACATATTAAGCAATATAACTTAACATTTAAAATATACTAACACGCCATCAAGTACGCTAAGTTGTTATCAGATGTTGCTGAGTAACATTTGGAAACGTTGCTCAACAAAATGTAACTGCGGTGTGGATGCACTATGGTGGATATGGTGCCCCATAACGTAATGTGTAGAGATGTCTATGCACAGAAGTTAAATATAAGGTGAATACGGATAAAAAAATATCGAAGTATATTATTCTATAGCCGTAGTGGAAAAAAATTCTTAAAATCTCATCTCCAGGATAAAACTATCCATTTATAACTAATCCATTTATAACTATCCATTTATAACTAGTCATTCATGTTGATGAAGTTTATGCAGAAGCATTAAGTCGAGAGTTCGCTACATTTAAATGTGCATTGAATTTTAATTCCAAGTGTGCTTTACGCATAATTTGACTAGCGTTAGCTTATTTTAATTTATAATTTCTTTCAATTTACGAGCATACTGATTTTAAGTGTTGTATAATAGTCAATTATACTGTTTCCAATTTTTGAGGTAATAATAAATTTTGGTTTTAGATCAGTGAAATTGTTCCAAATTAGTTGTGTAAAAACACATGTATAATGGGACCATTCAAAACAAATTGAAAAAAAGACTAAAGTATTTATTTCCGTTTGATCTTTTTGATTTTTGAACTTCGCTTTCCCGTGCAAGATTGTCAAGTTTTTGAGGGCTGTCCCGATCTGTGTCTAGTAATCCGGTACCGTTCCCGGGGCGAATGCGTTTATCTAAACAAAGCAACACGGCCCTGGGGTACCGCCGCTTAATGTAGTGGAAACATCGTGACGCTGCCGATGTGACATGTGTTTTTGTATCGGTCTATTTCATGCGGTAGTTGGAAGTGAATCTCAGCTTTTAGTGATGTATAGTGGAATTTATGTATGAAGGCTGTAGTAATTTTCTTTTAAAATGGAATTTGTTTGTAGTTGATAAATAACGTAATGTATTATTACATAACCATAGTACAATAATTATCAACCGATAAACATTTGAGCATTTCCCTAAACATTCATAACAACACTTTCATTTCGATATTGTACCTAATAGTAGAATTCTGAAAAAAAAAAACGCATTTTCATATGTCATGCAAAGTTCACATTTAGGCCCATTTGCAAAAACTAACTTTGACGATAACTTTTACTTTGACCACGACGTATTTGATAATGCTAATGTATGGGATTGACGTTTTCAAAATCAAAGTTATGACCAAAGTTAGTTTGTTCAATTGGCCCTAAATCTAGCCTATGTGGGAAGTAAAAGTATATACTTGAATCCATTAACCTAAATTCACTCTTAAGGTGTTTGTACAACAAGTATCCGTTTCGGCTTAACACACACACGTGCCAAAAACCCTTTTGTGTCTCCCAACAACACTCAATAACTTGCAATTTTTACCGTATTTCCGCGTTTGGAGAGCAACCGACTGTCAACACCGAATAAACATCGCACCGCGGGCCATTTGCAAATTGCGTATTGACAAATTCGATTTCGAATACAACACAATGCAAAGGGTCCGTTTTTGGTGCCATGGAATTAGTATCTAAAGAACTCGAATGCTTAGTGTGTAAAAAGGTGTCAAATAGAAACTTTACGTTTTAGTGATGTAGTTCATCTTGCATTATCCGTGAATGTAAACGAAAGATTTCCAAGGAATAATAAAAAGATGTAGTGTCGTCCCTCTCCCATACGTGATCTATGTTCCTGGTTATAATTAACAACGTATTTTTTTTAAATAAAATTTCTTTTGTGCCGTGTTTTGGTACCTGTCTTTTCAGTTTGAACATAATTCCTTGGTACATAATCGTCTGTGACGAGCTTGACGTGAGGGTGGGTGAGGGAAGTGTGTGGAATCCGGCAGCGGCGATAAGATGAGGATCAGTGCAAATGAACGCTCCTTTTGATTCCGTTGTTGTGTGTTATGGAATTAGACTGTGTTGTGATATAGTCTGAGATCCTGCGTACATTTTGGTAAAGCGATTGCTCTGTCTTCAGCCACAGTATGTTTATGCTGATATAAACATCCCTCAAAAACATAGAGACCTGTTGTGATTATTATCGCGCTGAAGAAGTCCTTTTATGTAGGAAATTTCTGTGTAGTGGTAGCTAATAAAATAATAAGGTGTACCAAATGTTAACAGTTAATATTAATGTTTTTATTATAATTTAATGGACACATATAAGGAAATGTTTTTCCAATACTGCGATATTTTAAGACTTGGGTAATTCTGCGAAGCATTGATAAGCCACAATTTGGAATACAGAAACATGTTGCAACAGATGTAACATTAAGATTTTTTTTAATAAATAAATAAATACACCCCACAGTCACATACATAGTCCTGACCCCATACTAAGATCGAGTCTTGTGTTGTGGGTATCAGGAACTACGAGGGACTTTTCGGTCTCACAAACACCCAGACCCGAAACAAATACTTGTGGTTCACACAAACATTTGTCTCGGTGCGGGGATCGAACCCGCGGCCTCTCGTTTCACAGCCGGCGTCTAACCAACTGCGCCACGGAGGCTGTCAGATGATGGAGATTATTTGATGATATCAGAAATTACGACTACGTTACACTCAATTTGTAATACACAGGGCATATGTGAACTACACACATCCTGCAGAATATAATTAACTTAGAAACATAATTCATAGTCCTATCAACTAAGGCCTATGCAATAAACTGTGACCAGTATTTTCAGCCTACATTTCTTCACTATTGAACATAGGCAGATGCTGGGTGCGAAGTCGAAGACAGGGTGAAATAGCGCAATTTGGAGGATGTCTATGTCCAGCCGTGGACAATAAAAGGCTGATGATGATGATGATGATGGATATAGGCCTATTCTCTCTCGCTTCTCTATCACACTATTTTTCTTGGTCCTTCACATGTCCCATTCACAATTTGCATTAAACATAATCATGTCATCCATCAATCTAGCAGAAGTCTGCCTAGCAACTGCTTCCCTCTCTAGGCCACCATTCTATGAGGAAAATCAACAGCAAAACATATTTTATCTAAAATAATTTCGCGTAACAAATAAACACGATGCAGAACATCAAAATTTAATATTAAAATGAGCAACATAAAGTAAGGGATTCCCTCGAATGGCTGTTGGGCACATTAAGCAAATATTATAAAATATTTAACTTAGGGACCCTTTGTCATGAGGTAAACAGCGAACAGCCATTAGAGTCCCGTCGGATGGAATGGCTGCCGGCATAGGAGCGTTTTAACGCTACGTTTTTTTATTTATTTTTTTTATTCAGAAAAAGGAAAATAACAGCTAATGCATTTCATGGGAAATTTCCAGATGGACAGTCGAATGTCGTGGTGTTGTCGCTTACTTGGGATATAAATTACGAAAAACTTTCTATTTTTGTAAATCGATTTAAGCCTTAAATACTTTCTAATAAAAAATAAGTATAGTCTAGGCTACTTGGCAGCTTCAAATTGGCGAGACTGTAGTCCCAGTTACAGTGATGGATTGGGCCTTAAGGCACTAACTTCGGACTTTCCTCTTACATGTTTCTTAGTTATCTAACTTGTTTCCGACCTGACGAAGGTCATTATCCTACAGTAGGTACAACAATACACACTAGGCCAGTAGGAAAAGTTTTAGTTTTAGTTAATATACATAAACTCACACCTTTATCCCAGAAGGGGTAGGCAGAGGCGCCACCAGGACACCCACATTTCGCCTTATATACTCCGTCCCACGATGTAATAGGGGGCGAGTCTATCGCCATATCGGGCACAAATTCCTATCAATTCATTTCAGTATAATACCCAGAATATTCAAAGATAATTATTCATCATCATCATCGTCAGCCACAAGAAGTCCAATGTTGAAAGAAGACTGCCTCAACAATTTCTATGCTAATAAAACCCGCTTTCCGCTCAGTCCACGCCGGGCCTAATCGTAAACCCGAGAGGCACGGAAATGTTGGCAAGTCGTTCGCGAAACTGAAACTCGTCAAGTCTACAATTACAGGTGTTTTTGTTCGCCGATTGTTTACTCTGTTTGTTGCAAGGCTTCTTCGCAATATGACACCGCTAACTTCCGAAGCAGAAGTTTTGCCATCGAGCTATTAAAAAGGAAAGTTTTAATAAGACTGCTAATTGAATCAAATTGTACTAACTTTTTGTAAAAATATTTAGATTGTAGTGACCGTGGCGCGATAAGAGAAGATGTTTGTGAAACTAAAGACCACGGATTTGATCTCCGATGTTTATGTGATCAGCAAATGTTACTTACGAGGTTGTGTATAAAACACTACGAACATGATTAAAAACTAGTAATCAAATAAATCTAAAGTACGAAGTATCATAATTAGGCGCGAAATTAATCATAAGTTAGTAAAATATCACGTAATTACTAGACCACTCAAAGCACATTTTTGAATTTCGTGTTTAAATATAATAATAATTAAAAAACATTGAAAATGTACTGGTAAATCCCATCAATCAACCCTAACACTGGAGCAAAATGTAACAGAATTTGATCTTGCCGTTCCACAGCACTTTAACAATTCACCGCCTATCTTTCTCGACTCAGACGAGATAAAATTAGCGTAAGTGTACACCGGTGTTTGAACTTCAAACAAGTTGATTATACGCTGCAAGCCAAAGGGAATGTTAAACGGCGGGCGAATAAAGGGCCCCCACGAATCAGGTAACGGCCGAGACGATGGCCCTAATCCTTAGTTATTTCCCGGACGGTGCCGGATTATTCCACGAGGGAGAATGGTGCAGAGCAACCAGTGCTTTAATTTTGATGTATTTCGAAGGTAATATTCGCGTGGTCTTTATGTGGGTCGGTAATGCGGTAACTACTCCTAAATTGATAGTCCTAATCGTGCATTGAGTAAAACATCGGCTATGGAACGAACTATCAGATTATCGGTGGAGTGATAAGGTGAAAGGACACTTACTTTAAGCCGGCAAATGGCTATGGGTTTTAGACAACTGAGATATCTAAAGACTCGATTTAGGTCACAGCTTAGTAAGTTAGTGATTCAAAAAAATGGGTAGTCTTTTGGATTCACTTCACTTAACATCCGGTGCATTGAATTCACAATAAAAGTATCATAAAATTTAACAATACATTTCCCTAAAACTTGACTTACTGTCTATTGATACACTAGCAAAGAGCGAACATTGGTGGTGCGTTAGCAGCGGTTTTGCAATGACAGCTTTCCTCTGATGGCAATGTGAAATGTGGTATTTTGATTAATATTTCACTTTAAGGATTAGTGTGTGCCAGTATTTCCAACTCCACGTGAGGGATTTACTCGGCTACGTCTCGTGTAACTCCTACTAAAATATTACCATATATTAGAGATGAAAATTAGTTTACTCTGCTTCATGTCTGACTGCGATGTTTAGTAGCGAACTGCGATTTAGTTTAATGTTTATTAATTTGCTAACTTTTCGTCTGCATCTTTAATTTACTAATGCACCATTTAGATTGCGCTGCGAGATATTCCATATTAATAAGAAAGTAAGAAGTAAGTAATAAGATTTCCATATTTTCTACTTAACTTATGAAACTTATTAAAAATGTACAGCTTTTTATTACATTGGAACTCTAAAAGATAAGAATGTTTAAATAAGATGAGTTAAAAGAAGCCGAATGTTAATTACGGCCAACCGAAATGAAAACATTTCAAAAGATTTTCCGCGTAAAAAAGCGGCCTTTTATCACTGCCTACCTAGACGAGAGGCGATTTGGGCGTAAGCAACTAGATAAATGATTCCCATTTATCCAATTCTATCCAGGTAGATAACGTAAACTCCGTGCATCCGGCTCGAAGGACCAAAATTATGTAGGTGTAAACAGGAAGTTCAGTAGCACCGGAAATTGCCGCCGAGAGACGGCGAATATTCCGCTGGATATTCAACTTATGGTAAAGCTGAGCTTTCTATTTTGTTTTGCACGATAGACTGGCCTTTAGTTTAGGTAACAGTTGAGCGTGTTAAATTTTAACTTTGATCACTGTCGCAATTTTACTTTGTAGTTGAACTTGCGAATAACCTATAGCCATTAGCTTTTCGAGTTGTTTTTTATAGGAGTCAATTGGAAGAGGGAAACAACGAGTAAAGAAGTATCTCCAATTCCTATACATAATTACATTTGTGGATATTATTAAAATATTTCTAGTGCAAAATATTTTTTCTTGCCATTTCAGGAAAAATGAAACCCCAGATATTTATATAAAGGCACGAATCACGATGTTAGATATCAATAGTAATATCAAGTTTCCAGACAACAGGTGACATAGACGTACAACCGTAAAATTAACTTTATGGAACATTAGCAAAGGTACAAAACGAGCAGACACAATGTTAAGACAGTTACAATGTCCAAGTTGGGCCGCGGTAAACATAACTAATAACCTAAGTTGGACGCTGCACCGGCCAGCACTATTATACTCGATACTGATAAATTAATTTCGTGTAACAGTGTATAAAGCAGAACAGTTTCCCTCTACGGTGAGAAAATTTAAGCTACGGGCGACCGCGCACCAGCCCTGTTTATTAGAGAAAACTCAATTCCGTTTTATTTTTCTCTTAATTTGTGTTGCACCGGCACTTGCGCAACGGCAATCGTAAACATTTGACGACTTTGACGTTTTCATTAAAGCACAAAACTTGTGTAATATCTGCAGCGAAGAGATTACAAACCCGGTGAACATGTAGTAAAATAAAAATGTATTACTCCCATTTTGCTTTCGGTCTGTAATAAATACTCCGTATTGTAAATGAAAATGGTTTGCATTATACCTCGATTATAAAAGTAGTATCGTGAATTGTGCCTGAAAAAAAGGCTTATTTTGAAATGTTAAATATATTTTATATTATTTGCAGAGATGGTAAGCCGTTACAAATGCGTTTACAAAGACCAAAAAGCTGCAATAATATTAAGATCAGGGCTTTAAAAGATAAGATTATCATTGACAATAAAATAGGTTTCATATTGTAAGAATTTAAACCGTCGCATTTTCTAAACTCGTTCAGTTTCTTAGAACATAAATCAATTTTATCGCAAATTGTATTGGATTTAGTATTTATTTTTGTTGTTTGCTTCTATATTTATGTCTTCTGTAAATTTTACAAAGTGAAATACTTGTTATAGTTAATAATGCCTATATACTACAATTGAATAGCCATATTTATGATAAGATATTTTATTAGTTGATTGATATATCAGTGTTTCGGAAATACTTAAGAAGATATCTCATGCCTGTCGTGGCAGGACATTTAATAAAAAAACATATCTATCTATATCTATATCAGCCCATATACGTCCCACTGCAGGGCACGGGCCTACTCTACAATCGAGAGAATCGATTGAGAGTGGTTAGGCCATATAGTCCACCACGCTGGCCTAGTGCGGGTTGGCGGATTTACATACCGTAGAAATTCTTTAAAATCGCTACGGTATGCAGGTTTCCTCACGATGTTTTCCTTCACCGTTAGAGTGCGTGGTGATTAACTATCAATACACACATAACTCCGAAAAGTCAGAGGTGTGCCCTGGGATTTGAACCCGCGACCACCGTGAACATGTAGGCAGCCGCGTCTGGTCCGTTACCAACAGGCCACCACGCACTTTCAACTTTTAAAAAAACATATACAAACTGCATATTCCCATAATGCTTAAGCAATTTCATTCTTATTTAACACTAAGTGTTAATCCCCAACCTAACCCTGTAAAGTCCGAAATTTAAATAAAATAAATGATCAAAAATATACAATACATGTACTTATTTTACCTGAGCATATTAAATGCAGACTTGTGCATAAAACGAGTCACAAAATCGGTCAACAATGAACAAAACTCCTGAGCTCAAGTCCGATAGGGGACCGTTCAAGCGCGCCGGACACGTTGGCCGCCGAAACTTCGTACAAAGGTAAATTCGGACGTCCGTCGCGTTACAAAGCAGTTTCAACAACTATTTTACACTGGAGGCGGTTGGATGGACACATTGTGGAGCATCTTGGAGCAGGTAGTTCGACAGGAACTTCGACTTTGAATTCGTGTGCCTCGTAAGGGTTACTATCGGTGATGTCGAAGTAGTCTAAATAATAAAGAATGAGGATCTTCTTATTTCTGTTTTAGTGCTGTGTTATACATGTGATATACAAGCAAGTTAGGTGTATAGACTGAATTTAATAAAATATTCAAAGGTTCTAAGTGTAGTGCAAAAGCCTACTAAAATTTCCGAAGTACCAAAAATTTTTCTCATGTAATTTCACATCATAATTCAAACAATATCAGAAAATGCATTCCATTTAAGGCTTGAGCTACAAGTTACACATAAAGCCACAAAAGGGATAAACAACAGTTGATATAATATACAATTCCATGTACATAAACGCGAACAACGTGCCAATTAGCTCCACGTTACGATACGAGATGCGCTTGACGTGTTTGAAATCTCTCGTAATAATTTGTATTACCTATTTGTGTTGACGATGTAATATTGAGATTTTAATTAGGAGTAAAATATTTTGTCTGTTGTTTATGTGGCTTGTACCATTTTATGGACTATTGTTAGTCTACGAACTACAAGAAGCATCGAAAAAAAAAATGATTTGACCTGTTATGACATCGGTTTCTTATGATACACTACAATTCACGAGAGAACTTATGAAAGAGGAATCACATTGGCCGGCAAATTCTTTCAAGACTTGATGGTATTCCAAAAGTGGTAGCACAATTTGGGTTTCTTCAAGTTTGTCATTCATCTTCTGTCAAGTGGTTGGAGTGGAATCAAACCCAGTACTTGTTTTCCTTTCAAGACCAATAAGGCGTTGACTAACTAAACAAAAGAAAAATAATGTATAAATAAACTGAGTTTTTAATTGCATTGTGCCGTAAATAAAGTAAATTTGCATACGCATTTGCATTTCGCTTTGCGAGTGGGAAAATTCTAAACATCGCTTCTGTGTCTTCGAAAGAAAAACTTTATGCATTCTTCTAAAAGTTTAATGGTCTACGTTTTTAGAATTTTAGATATGTCCAGTTTCGAATATCTATCTCCAGTGTGCTCTTGTGTTTATCCAAACTACTTGTGTAAACTCGGAACCCAAAAAAACATCCATAGCATCTACATGTCTTTTGGTCAAAAAAAAACATTTTAACCATTATAATCTATACAGAGATTCAACTTGGACGAACAGCCTCATTATCGGAATTCTTTCATTTAATAATATTACCGGAAATCCTATAATCCTGATGATTCCCCTTAATCTTCCCCTCGGTGCCGGCGACGCATCACATCCCGTGTTTGTTATTACGCTATATTAAACAAACTTCTGCCTTGTAAGTAATGAACATGATGGTCACGGGATGGAATCCCAAAAGTATAATATAAATACGACGTTTCGAAATCATGTGTTTCCTGGTGGTAGGTCTCTCACATGTGTAAGGCCGCGTTTTACAACCGCAATTTCTCCTGCCAAAAAGCAATGTTTATCACTGCTGTGTTCTGTTTGGAAGGATATTGTAGCCAGAGTAACTACTGGACATATTGGAGCATAACATCTTATGTCTCAGGATGGCGAGTACAGTGGAATGCCAAGCAATCCTTTGTAATTCGTGGCGTTGTTTGGTTTTCTACTGTCCATTACGAAGAAGTAATCCCTATAAACATCAAAATAAATGGATATAATTGAGAAATTGTCGAGCATTGAACACGGAGCGGGCAATTTGCGCCAAGTCCTGTGCGAAGCTTACTTGAAGTGTTACAGAGATGTGTCATTTTAGTTCATTACGCGCTACAGTCCGTCGTATAACATATAGATGGCGCTAATTGGAAGGCTCAAACTTAAACGCTTTAAGTGACGAGATACCCTGCATGTTGGGAGATTACGGCGTGTTGAGTTTTAAAAAATTAAAAAATTGTGATGCAATTACAAAAGGCTTGCGTAATTGTGTCGAGTGGTGAAATAATTGTGGTGATAGTCATCTGGATGGCACTGTTCTTACCGCTGCATCCAGCGCTGTGTAGCCACTTTACCCTACAATAAAATGAAGAATACATCAGTTAGTAAAATGATTTTTAGTTATTATTCTAGCCTGTAATGTTACAGCAACTGAAAAATCCAAAGTGGCTTAATGCAATGCAAACTTTGTGATTACTGAGAGCTGGAATTATTCTATTATGCCTGCTTGCTGGGACCTAACTATTGCTACCAGATCTTGAAGACTTACATGAGTAGATTTATTTATACGGAGAATAAAAATATTCTATCACCACCAAAGTAAATAAATAAAACTCCGCTGCCGCTTACAAATGGAGTCGATACAAAGCAAACAGGTTAACAAGCTAATGTTAACAGAGTGCCATCTTTACCTCAATACACACTGCGACAGTCGAGTTGGTTTGCTTTATATCTATACAAAGTACACGATGAGTGTTAATTGCTCTAGCTTAAGGACTTAATAGTCCTATATAGTATAGTAATATCGCGTAGAGGAAAGATTATAGTGTAAAAATATTTTTTGGTATTAATTAGCTAGGGTGCAATGTGGTTTTATGCGTTGTGGACAAATAAGGAATATTTTTATAAATGTGATATCTGACTGATGACAACCCATTAAAAATGATTCAAAATAAATTATCGTCCGAATACTCAAACATCATTTAAATGTTAAGTTGAACTTAACTACCCTAATCCCACTTAAGCAGTACATTTAAGCGGGAATTACGTACACAAGTGCGACTTAATATTTAAGTCGCGTTTAAGTATTCAAGCGTGAATCCCGCTAGTAAAACGTACATATATAAAATATGTTGCTTAGCCTGGGAATAAAGATTTACTCCATTAATCGGCAAGGTGACTGTAAAAAATAAATAAACCACTTTAAATTACAAACAAAGTATACCTATTCATCGTATAATCTTATACATACCGAATAAAAAGAAAATGTATTCACAGCCTCCTTCTACAAATCGACTAAAAGGTTAAGCTTGCTAGGTTATCGTATTATGAACGAAATTTCCCACCTAGCCTCTCAGGTATTCCACGAGACGGCAAATTGTTTGAAGCTATTTCTCACCGCCACAGACTAACGTAACCACGTAACACAGACAAAATATTATACCTCCTCAGTCACAGAACATTACGTTAGCATAAGTAAACAAAGTTGTACAGTAAGACAATCTTGTACTTCAAACATGAGGTAAAGAAATGCATATTATTATAATGGTCCAAGATACTAAAGCGGTGAGGTCTTTGCATTTTTTAATAGTAATAAATTATACATGTCATTAAAGGTTCTATTTCAATACCATCTATAATTAGGTCAATTTAACATACCAAACTTTCCTAGACCCGGTGAAGATCTACCTGAAAATAGACCGCAGTAGGTTACAAAGTACACGTCCGTTCTTAAGTTCATATAAAACCTTCAAATATCAGCTGTGACAATATGGTGTATTCACCCGCATAGCTTCCACCTTACGCAATGAAAAATCCTTCATATTGACTCATATGAGTAAGTCACGTTTCGGATTCACCTTTCAATCCGTCGCCCTGATCCACATATGTAGGTCGCATTTCGGGTTCAGACTAAGTTCATCTTGTCTGGAATAGGCCTTCATAAATATCCCGACAGGCGAGAGTTATTGATCTCAGTGAAGGATTCCCTAGTTGGATAGAACTGCACTTACCATCAATGCCCCTAGCCGGAACATTTTGAAGTATCGTAAAGTAATACTCGCATAGTATCGTAAACGTTTCCCGCTGTCATATTTTAGTTCCGAATACGCTCACAACGACGCTGTTTAAATTCCCATACAAAATTTTACTATTACTATTCTATTACGATACTGCAAAATGTTCCGGCTAGGGGTACTGGTGAATTGTAGTCACTTTGTTATACGAGAATAAAATACTTGGTCTAGTGCCAAAAGGATCTTAATCTATAACCAAACAATGCAGACATAAACTGCAACTCCATACCGGTTTAAATAAAAGTCACCGCAGAGCTATCACCGGGCAAAAGATCATTCTGCACGTCACTTAAATTCTGTTTCATATTTTCATTGTAAAGTTTTCTCATACGTTTCCCGCCGCGGAAGTAATAAAGTAAGTTCTCGAAGATAGTTGCGGAATCGACGGCAGTAATGGCACGTGCAGTGCGACGACTCGGAAACTGATGCGATTGTTTCATTTAGTTTCATGATTTTGGTACTAATTGTTCGAACTGACGCTTATTTGGAAGTGAACATTAAATATACATAACTGTATCTATTAATTGCTGGAGGCACGGCACTGGTTAGATAGGCACTGCTGTGAATAACCTTTCTTATAATCATCTGCTCCCATTTTATCATTTGCTATCAATTGACAGCCTCCGTGGCGCAGTTTGTTAAAACGCCGCCTGTGAAACATGAGGCTGCGGGTTCGATCCCCGCACCGGAACAAATATTTGTGTGAACCACTGGTATTTGTTTCGGGTCTGGGTGTTTGTGAGACCGAAAAGTCTCTCGTAGTTTCTGATACCCACGGCACAAGACTCGATCTTAGTGTGGGGTCAGGACTATATATGTGACTGTTGGGTGTATTTATTTATTTTATTTATTTATTACAATTATTTCGGTAACGGTTATATTACATTAATAATTATCATTTATCAGTCACACAATGCCCATTATTGACCACACCGGCGCGGTGCCCAAAATACTACTACAAAGAACTGTTTGAAGCAGCTGCATCTGGCCACTTTCGAAGACCATTATAAGTTTGTCTGTTCGCTTCACGGGTGGACGACCAGCGCTGTGCTTTCTGGTACGTGATCTCATTCAATAACTTTTCGACAATTAAGTACTTACAACACATTGATTAATTTGCTACCACCTAGTGTTATTTCAGCTTGTCCTAGGATCCATTTTTCTATTAGATTTCTTCTACTTTGTTCCGAATATATATTTTTTATAAAAAAAAAACATCATCGCTATGTCCTTGTTCCAAAATAATTCTTTGTTACGTGTATTTGTCTCACAAACGTGCCACTCGCGAAGATTAAAGAATCTCTTTATTAAGCAAATTCCTTTGACGCGTTACATTATGGGCATTGTTTTATTACAGTTTATGTGTACTCGTGAAACGTATTATTTAAATTCTTCCATATAAAATACGCTAAATTGTATTAAACAATGTTGATTTACAAGGAATTTAGATTATGATTAATATTTTTTGTAGAACCTGCAATGGAAAATAATCACAACTTGGTTGGTGGGATTGGTGCTGCAACTGGCTCAGAAAATAATCAACGACGAGAAGAAAGTGGTTTTCCGCCGCATTTTCATCTGTATCGCATCATTGTAACTGGCGGAGGCCAAACATTGCATTTCTTCCTAGACTTTTGTCCTTGAAGAGTAGCCGTATTTCTATTCATCCATCCATCCATCAGCCAAAGGACGTCCACTGCTGAACATAGGCCTCTCCCAATGATTTCCACAGTGATCTGTTGGAGGCAGCCTGCATCCAGCGACGTCCCGCCACCTTTACCAGGTCGTCTGACCATCTTGTGGGTGGACGTCCTACGCTGCGCTTTCCGCTACGTGGCCTCCATTCGAGAACTTTTTGGCCCCATCGGCCATCAGTTCTCCGCGCTATGTGCCCCGCCCATTGCCACTTCAACTTACTAATCCGCTGGGCTATGTCGGTTACTTTAGTTCTCCTACGGATCTCCTCATTTCTGATTCGATCTCGTAGGGAAACCCCGAGCATAGCCCTCTCCATAGCTCGTTGAGTGACTTTGAGCCGCCTAATAAGGCCCATAGTGAGAGGCCACGTCTCGGTGCCGTATGTCATCACTATCGTATGGCAACACACAACTATCGAAGACTTTCGATTTGAGGCACTGAGGTATTTTGGACAAGAAGACGTCGCGTAGTTTCCCGAACGCTGCCCAACCGAGACTATGCGTCTCGTGCTGCGCGTATTTCTATTAGACTTTGGTATTATGGGTATTTATGGGCAGTATTGGTTGAGGAATTGGTACTGGAAGCTTAATTCGGCGACCTATAGGTACTCATCCGAACCAAGCTGCCGACTGCCACTGATTGCATCATTTATTATATCTCTTTGTATCTCTCTTCAGCCATGGGAAGTACACTGCTGAAAAAAGACCTTCCCCATGGATTGCCACATAGACCTGTTGGAATCGGTTTGCATCCTGCATCTATAGTATCTATTGCTATGAAAATACTTTCAAGTGCCTCACAGCACTGGCAGCAGTTGTACATAGGAATTCTACGATGTAGCTGATAGCACGGTGGGGATAGCACTTTTATCCTTAAAAATATCTTCTTCCACGGCCACAGTGAGACCACTGCTGACCATAAGAGTTCCCAATTTCAACAGCGACGGGATTTGAATATAATAAATTAGTATTTATTATATTGAAAATAAATTCAAATTCCGTGTATTTTTAGAAGCGTGGCAGCATGTTGCAGTTAAAGTGCGCCCTTACAGGAGCGTGCGAGTTGCCTCACGGCGACTCCGCTCGCGGCGGGTGAAGTTGCCGGGGTCGTTAGTTGCAACAACTAATAAGCCTCGGGTTGCGTGGGGTGGCTTTGTTCAGCTTACAGCTCCCTTCCCGGGGTAATTGTTTTTCTTATTCTGGAATATTGTTAAACGCGAACCCGTGAGTCTTGTGCGCCGAGCCAGATACAACATGGCGTATTGTAAACTTAATCTCAAACTGGATTGTATTCCAATACTGGAAGTTCGCGTTTTGTAAGACGATTTATGTGATCGCTGGGTTTATAGATATAGGACATGTTGGAAAATGAGAATAAAATTATGACTGCTTAGTTGTACACTTTAGCCTGTATCGTTTTACGACATATCCTTTAAAAATTACGGCATACTTAACGGCTCACCCCTTCTTTATACATTGCTTGACACCACGTCCGTCACATAACCGGTAAAGTATCTCATTAAGTTTTGGTTATTAATGCCTGCTGAGAATTCCATATTACAAAAATGATAATATTTCCAAGAACAATAAATTTAATTACATAATCACACACAGTCAATTAACCAAAATTCAACATCATAACACACAAAGACGACAGCAAGAACGCAATAATCGATTCAAGCGAAGCAGCGGATGTTCGATTACTATAATTACACGTAATCGATTATCCGATGAAGCGCGTGTCAGCGCAGCTCAGTAACACGATCTGCCGAGCTCGCGATCACTCCGCACGCACGCCCCTGCACACAGCCACTGCACTATTAATAGCAGTTAATTCACCTGGAATATTGGGTGACAGCCTCCGTAGCGTAGTTCGTTAGACGCCGGCTGTGAAACGAGAAGGCGCTACGATCCCCGAGACAAATGTTTGTGTGATCCACAAATATTTGTTTCTGGGTGTGTGATACCGAAAAGTCTCGTAGTTCCTAATACCCAACGCTAGACTTAATTGATCTTAATGTGGGGTCAGGACTATGTATGTGACTGTTGGGTGTATTTATTTATATTTATTATTGTTGGTATTGTCCAATATTAATTTCACCTGGATGTTGTGCAATTTGAAGCATATACATAAAAGCAGTACTAATGTCACGTGAGCGTTTTGTAATTATAATATAAGGGGAAAAACCCTTCGTTGGTAATCACGTCCGTCTGGTTCAATCAGTACGTTAATTTAGTCAAATGTATTTTCTAAATCTTACGATTCCTAAAGGCTAGATGAGATAAAACAAAAATTCTGGTCAATTCTAAGGTTTTTCAAATAAGTAAAGCTAAAGATTTACCTAAAGTGAAGGATTTTAATTTAAATCAAAGCAAAAACTGTCTTCAATATATGAATATTTTCTGGTGTAAAAGTGTCTATTATAAATAACTTAGCAACAAATATGACTACATAGGTATGTTTTTCTGACGTGTAATAGTGCCTACTATTTCCCCTCACATAAAAGATGACAATTGCAATAACATCTGTGCATATTCGCCTTCCAGCATGACACGTGTGCTCGACAGAAACTTGAAATATTTTAGCGAATTGAAACATTTTACATTATATCTGATACAGTTGGTGCAGTAGGCCCGCAGTGATTCAATGGAATTGAATTTGACATGTGGTTTATCTTCATCGATTATAGAATCCATTTGATGACCCAAAAACGATTTGTTTCATCTACCATTACAAGCTTATTTATTTGTATGACCTAATCAGTAACTAGTAATTCAACTGCACGGACTAACGTAATGGCTGTTTTAAGTTCGATCCTACCTTTCCTATCCATTATCAAAGTGCAGGAATGCATCTGCAGTCCCCAAGTGACTACAATCACTCACTGTCGAGTAAGCTTATCGATTGTCAACCCTATCCTAAAAGCAATTTCTGTTTATTTTTATATGGCGTGTGCGCCCTTTGAGCTAGCCGTTAATGTTTGATCGGATCCTCTGCACAAAGGTGTGACTGGTGAGCGAGAGACGCGTGAATGCACGCTTTGCAGTTTACAGCTCCTCCTGTTTGGGTTTAACCTACAGTAAATTCTCGTTCGAAATCCATTTAGAGTTGCAGAATTTACTGTCATATTTAGTCGCGAAATTTTCAGCTTCGCCCATAATAAGTGCACAAATTAACATGGATTATAGAAACATAGACTATAAGGATTAATAAGCATGCATTTATTTAAATAACTAAATGACCGTAAACTTACAAACAAATCTTGGCACTCGAGTAGGTATGTTAGCGACTGCACCAAACTCAACTTAGAGTCTCAGGAGTAAACACTATTAGGAAGCTAATTTCTCCTCCTTAGTAATCTAATTTTGATATTATAAGACTTATTTTCCTAGTCAACACCAGTAGAAATTGGCTTACGTAGCACAATGAAAATATATTGCCACAATAAATTCCTATTTACTTTTCTGTCTGGTTTCGTCTGGCACTATATCGTCAAATGGAGCACCTTAGCAAAGAAAAATCATACATAATGAATTAGTTATAAGGGAATCAAAAGCCACCGTCTGTAATGACATTGGTGCTGCCGTGTGCCGCCCCGGGCTCTCTTTGAACCCCATGTCAATGTTTGCCCCGACTCTTTGAATAACCATCGCTAGTTGGGACTGTGTGTGTGTGCATCGATGTGTGTGACTGTATGTGTGTGTGATAAATTGACTAATACAGTGCTTTGTGTCATAATTGAATCGATTTGCCAGTTATATCGGTGATTTTCATAAAACCTGTCGCGCAACGGTATAGCTTTAAGCAGCTTATAATTGTGAATAGTTTTTAACTATGATTTTGAGGAAAACAAAAAGGGAGTGAAAGAGAAAGAAAAAGGTCACATAGGAAAAAAAATAAAAGTTTCCGAGTAGCAAACGATGTGATTTTCAGGGTTCTAACCTGGTGTCTTTGTAAACTACACTCTTCATCTTTATCTTCTACGCTGCTACTGGGCATGACCCATTTAATAGAGTTACTGCATACAAACATTGCTTCTTCACAATTACCTTTTGCAGATCTATGCATTCTTACATTCCACATCATTTCACGTTAAATAATTTTGGAAATGTATCAATCATTCATCCATTGTTATTGCTGACTGAATAATAACGAAATAATATTCCCGTGCTTCCAAGGATTGTTGAAATGTTACGTACAATGCTATTGTTTGTATTAATTTATTATGTTACCAAATATGTTACAGCTAACGTTGAAGTTTTCATATTTATTACCATGTAAAGAGAAAAGATAATGTAATTGCTACTGGATGTAAAACATTCCGACTAGTGTATTCTCAAAGAGAATAACATTGTTTTACAACTAAAGTAAAATTATCTTTCGCTTTCTAATTATTACCATGCTTGTAACTAGTGGGGTTGTTACTTAGTTATTATGTGGGATCCGTACCGTATGTTATGAAAGTAATTTGTAATGTAATGAATTTCATGATAATAACTGCTAAGTATGGTTTATGAATTGTAATTGCTGTCTAATTTACCATAGTACAGCCGATAGGAAAGGACCTTTTGAGTTATTACAGCATGAAGTACTGTGTGATAAATAATTATCTTTACTTAATGCTTGACGAAAAAAAATCCATCGACGGATCAAGATGATCTATCATCGGTCAGAGACCCTCCTTCGATGTATCCGCCTTCGGTAAACTTTCTTTCACCAGGTTATTGCTGATTTATTAAAAAAACGTAATATGGTGTAAAGATACAGAAAGAAAAGTGTGTGCGTGGTGGCCTGTTGGTAACGGACCAGACGCGGCTGCAATATGTTGACGGTGGTCGTTTTGAATTACAGGGCACACCTCAGATTTTTCGGAGTCAAGTGTGCATTAATAGTCAATCGCCACGCACTAATGGTGAAGGAAAACATCGTGGGGAAACCTGCATGCCATAGCGATTTGTAAAAAAAACTATGACACGTAAAGTCTGCCAATCCGCACTAGGTCAGCGTGGTGGACTATATTGCCTACTGCCTAGCCCCTCTCGATCGTACTCTCGATTGTAGAGGAGGACGTTCTCTGCAGTGGGACGTATATGGGCTGATTACAGATACAGATACAGAAAGTGTTCATCACAAGCTATGTTACTGAAATGGCAAAGACGTAGCGATAGTGCCAGGGTCAGCCTTCTTCTTTAAATAATTTCTTCAAGCCAAGATTATGAATATAAAATTCAATAAATTAATAAACATTTAGATAATTTAAGTCATTAAACCCTTTCACTCCTCGCTTTTACGATTTACACGCAACAACACTCCAATCTGTGTTCACATCATTTTTAATTAAAATAGTCGATAATCTCCCGCGTTATTTTAATAAATCTGATATTGAAAGTTATTCCGGTCATTACTTTATAAAATTGGAGGTAGAATTCGCGTCACTGGCACTATAATTTCATATATTATAT
Organism: Deilephila elpenor; assembly: GCA_949752805.1. Classification (NCBI taxonomy): domain Eukaryota; kingdom Metazoa; phylum Arthropoda; class Insecta; order Lepidoptera; family Sphingidae; genus Deilephila; species Deilephila elpenor. The sequence goes on from OX457102.1 coordinate 1,900,102, forward strand.
GTATGTCGGCGCGATCGCCGCTGAATTCGGCGGAGTCATTAAAATCACATCAATACTGTAATCCGTCAATTCGGCGATTTTAATCATCGGCGTAAATGCATTTTTTCACTCGCTGTCGTGTATTTTTGAACGTATTTATCTGCGTTCGGATTTAAAACATGGTAATGACATTTACGATATAGTGGCTGTGATGGTAATGACGCTGTACTGTGATATATCCTATACATTTTAGGCGAGAATATTTAACTATTTTAAGGTTAGCTTTTAGAATTTCAGCTGTATGCTATTACTCCATTTCATATAAGGAACTATCTTCCCGATTTACTTCTAAAACAGCATTTACAGGCACGAGAAGTCCAGTGTTGCACAATGGCCTCTCCCGAGCATTTCCTTAGTGACCTGTTGAAGGCAATTGGTATCCAGCGATTTTCCGAAACTTTTATTAAGCTATTCGACTATGTTGTGATATGACGCCACCGAGGGCAGTTCCCCGCGCTCTGCCCTGTTCACTGCGACATCCACTTTGTTTGTTAATGTTAAATTATATTATATAAATAGATATAAAACAAATCAGACCTGGATAGATTTTAGCCTCTATACATTGCCACAAAATTGACAACCCGCTATTATATTGTATGCTCCGTCACGATCAACGAATGTCCTAACGTCCGACGTCCATGACGATACGAATTTCCTCACTCTACAATATGTTCGAATCCTCTTTCCCACGTCGTAACTATAGACTAAGTTCAGAGCGAATAATAATAGTATTGATTCTTAAAAGATTAATACGTAAACGTCGAACGTTCGAATATTCGAACATTCGTGTCGGATTATAGAATAACCCTCAGTGATTGGACGAACATGTTATAAGTACGTAATTATCGATGTTAAAAATCGGCAATATTAAGATTACCTTCGTAATATGTGTATTGAAGTTAAAATGCATCAGTTTAAATATAATATCAAGTAAATATGAAACGGTAGACCGTAAATTATCTTAGTTATATGAACTTGGAAATTCACATACGAGAGAAATTTCAGTGTAAACTTGTAATAAACCAGGATATTGGACGTCTCGCAGAGTGAATAATCGCCATAGTGAAATTACTTTCCCAACTATCATTTGTAACGTGGTATAACTATTGAACTGCATTTAATTCACATTTGCCGTATATTTTTGATATTTAGAGACTGAAATTTATCCCGATTGCCGATGTCTCTTGTTGAATGGTGTTTATCGCATTTAAATGTAGATATATGTCGCAAATTTTGTCTCAAATTGTTCAGGAATAATAAAAAAAAATGGTTCCACCTTCCAAGTAACAAATCATATTACATCAGCGTGGATGACGGAAACTTAATCTACCTAAAATAATATATGAAGGTAATGCCCAGGGGTGGATATAAGCTGATAAAAACATAGATTAGGTGACAATTTGGTCCTAGAATTAGCCAGTTTATTGATGTTATAATCAACAATTAAGATGTTACTCTTTCTCTACCAGGCTACGGATTAATACGTAAATATTTGGCGTAAATTTATATAATTTACACAAAGATAATTTAAATGTATGTCTGTAATTGATGTTAACATCAGAGCCTTTTGATTGTTTGTCAATTATTATAACGATTCAGTTTACACTGTTGGTAGACGAAATCTATTAAGAAAGGCGTGTCATGAGTTATGACTGACGATCGAGGTATATACAATACTTAGGATAAATATTTAGAATTGGCAAATTTGTTTCAGGTTATTGAAATATTCACATAATAGAAAGGGGACACGCGAAGTGTGGATTTTTACTTCTACAAACAAGATACGCATGAAAAAATTGGTCATTAATCAACGAAAACAGCTGCTAAGCGTGTTATCATGACAGATTTCCCACGCATATTCAGTAGGCAGACATTTGCTCTTGTCGGCCCAACACAACACAAAAGACCAACATGTTTTATTTCAACTAAAGCTTCGCGAAAGTACCAAACGTGTGTGCATTTGAATTGAGTCGGACCGGCGTGGATCATTAAGCAAGTTGAATGGGATTCGGGAGCAAACATTGCGCTTAGCGGAGCTAAAAATTGGTTCTTAACCGGTCCGAATTGTTGATTCGTTTCCACTTGTTCGTGTTTAATGCAGTCTGAACGCGGCGGCGTCGTCTCGCTACAACCCACATGTAAAGTTTAGTGTTTAAGTAATAGTCAGACTTAAACTGTGTTTTGTTTGAACATTTTTCTAGTGTTGTTTTTGAATATATAATATTATTTCTTTAAAGTTTTTATACTAAGCCCGTTGCTGAGCATGGAACTTGGACAATCGAGAATTCTATTAAAGAACTCATGTCATTTACCTCCCCGTTGACTTATATTAAACTCATTATAATTAAATAATGACATATTTATGGTTTCTTAGATTTACGCAAATGAAATTACTATTACTATTTCTTACGAATTTTTACATTTTTAAAGCAATCAAAACGTCAGATACTTAAAATATTAAACCAAATCCGCGATAAAATCCGTAAAAAATAGTTTTATTTCCATAATTACGTATTATTATCACTTTTCTTTGGTTTGTTAGTTGCTAATCCGCCATTTTAATTGGACAGTTGAGTGGGTAATAGAGGCTCCTTGCCGTTGTAACTTATAACTCATGCATAGTATGCTAATTTACCTATTACAGTCATTTCATCTCTATGGTAATTTGATTGATTGGTTACGTTAGATAACTTCCCGAGTTGTTGTTAGTAAAACTTATAACTTAGTTAAGTAATAAACTTTCATCGACTTGTTCATTTGAAGTACCTAGTCTTCAATCTGTTTGTCCCTCCTATTGTATCTTTGTTTTATAAAAATCAGTTCTACTCCTCTGTTGCTCCAAATATCGTTACCATAGAGCTTATATGTAGTATACATTTTAGCACTTTGAAATACTTTCTTTATATCTAAGTTAGATAAAGCACAATTTGCAGTGAAGCCAGATTGTCCTATAAGTCCATTGCTTCCCAAAGTCCTCACATGTTGTGACATACATTTTTATGAAGAACACAAACATTCGCCGCAAAACAAAGACAAAACAGATTTATTGGAAACGTATGATAAAAATTCAATATGTCAAACGCATGAATGGGCCCCTAAAATAAACAGACGACCCAATTTGAGAACAACGAGAGACCAAAGCGGTCAGAGAGGTGAATTTAAAAAGACACGTTTCGTAGACTGGACATGACACAGCTTTGTCGCCTATGCATTGATGCTTGCGGCTATACTTTTGAAGACTGGAATAAAATGTGTATATTTTTGTAGTATTGAATGTTCTTTGTGTTACAAGTAGGACATACCTTTACAGTTATCCGCACCGGAAATATATAAGTGTTTTGACGATAACGTAAAGCTGTTTGGAGGGAGATCAGAGAAGTTCCAAGTCTGTGCTGTGCATGTAAAAATGTTTGTAATAACAGCTGCAAAAAATCTTAATATGGAAACCAATCATGCTTCAACAAACCCAATACAACATTCAAATATGCTAAAATAGTTGGAAGATATTTCATAACCAGTGGCTAGATGGCGCTCATCTTTACCATTCAACAACCATTCAACATCTGCTCGGTAAATGTGTTTGTAGGTCCCGCTGTCGCTCTCACGACGTCAATCTCGCGACCGATCACAATGGGCTTCTGTCCTTGCCGCTACTATTAATTTGCGTGCTTTTAATTGTTTAATTACGGTTTGATGTACCAACTATTGTAATGAAATATTTTGAAATGTGCAAGGTATAAGTTGTGTGTTCAGTTGTGGGACGTTGATGATGCATGTTGAATAGTGCAAATGATGCATGTTGAAAAATGTGAAATTGTCGATTTCAAATATAAAAGTAAATACTTTAATATTTGAAATCGACAATTCCTGAACTATTATCTGCCTCTGTTATCTCAGTTTTTCATAAAGAATAGAAGTGTATACCAAAAGACAAAAGTTGCACAAAGCGACGACAAATACAAAACTGATGAGTTCACAAAAAGAAAAATACGAGTTATGACGAACCAAGCTTTTCTATTTTTCAACACCAACTTCCAGAAAATTGAAGACAAATTCTTATAAACAAATCCACTTACATTCCGTAATCAGTTCAAATTACGCCACCGTCAAAGGTTACACCGAAGGTCTTGCACCGATGCAATTCGAACCCGGGTCGTCGACCCACACTTCACATTCGCAGCGATCGCCAACGCCAACGCTACACCTAATAAGGCCGCTCGTTTCCGTCCAACACAATGGATGGTTTGCAACGCCATATAAGCGGCATTTTTACCGAATATTGTCAATGTGCGATTAAAACTCGATATGGGGACGCATTGTTCCGACTACCGGATGGATGGATGTGGGTGGTAATAGAACAGCTTAGTACCAGTCATATGATACATCTAGTTATGAGTTCTGTCGCGAATATTAAGTGGAAAAATTCTAGTGGACCACCCGGGTACCTATATGGACGCGGGCTGATGAATGGTTTTGTTTAGATACTGACGACTTTAGGACACTTAGGCCAAATTGCATTGACTAACTTCAATTTTGACAATGTCATCGCCATTCATTTGTCAAGTGTTTGATATAGTGTATGTGATTGAAATTTTCAATGTAAAACCTACAGGTAAAGTTAGTTGTTGCAATTGGCTCTTGATAGGCTAAAAGACCGCATGTAAAACAAGAAGTCACAAAGACATATGTTTGTGTGACTCAGAAATATTTTGGCTCTAGGAATTGTGAGACAGAATAGTCTCATAATGTCTGATAGTAACAAGAGAACAATGATTACATAGGTAGGTATTACTCAGTAATTTCTTTCAATTTCCATCGAATACAAAGGTACTCGAAATTCAAGCCTCTTAATGAGATCACTTCAGTAATATTAAAGATTAAATTGGCCGTCGTCAAGTGAGATACAAGGAGTCCTATATATTATGTTTCATGGAAACTTACTTAGTTCTCAATCAGGCGCTCTTGTCATGTAAGAATCTGGGTCGGGAAGATATTTACTTTCTGCGAAATCGTCCAATTAACAAAGTATTTTCGTTGGTGACTGCCAATTAAACTTATCCTTCGGTAAGTCGTTTCTTGACAATACATTTAACAACGCAAAATATTGTTTTCAATATCTTACATATAAAAATATGATTTCTGCTTCTATTCGTGGTCTGCGGTGGGCATGGTAAGCTGATGCAGAACAGTCTAGTACCTACATGTTGCAGTTTTTTACAACCAATGTCTCTTATACGGCCTAACATCTCTCAAGCGTACCCTCGATTGTAGTGGCCCGTGTCTTGCAGTGGGAAGCATTTGGGTTGATGCAATATATTATTCCTACCTTCTATAAAAAAAATAAGTAATCTATCACAACTGAATCCATACAAAATCAACCACTTTTGCAAAAGTTTTCTCATGCATTAATACCACCTGTACGCATAATTGTATACTTAAATGTAAAAAAATAAAACAAACCACGGAAAATACGCAAAAAAAAAACACAACGCCTATTTAAAAATGTGTTAAATAAGTGTTTTCAATACGCAAACAAGATAAACCCACCCAACGCTAAACACAATTAATTTTAAAAAGGACACCCTGTACACATAGCTCCATACTTTTTATAAACACTCCATAGTGAAACTACAGCGTGTTTGTTATTTATCCTGAAAGCTGGCGGTTAGTCGACGAGACGTAATTTACGAGGGAACTTTCAGTGCGTACCTCCGATATGATTTATACAATGCTTTTGTGTCTTACTGGTCGGAGCTCAGCCAGGATATTTACGCCTCTGCGGTGTCAGGGCTTGACTAATAAATAATCGCGATTCGGGAATCTGGCTTGGATTGCTGGGTTTTGGTGATCGAGGGTCCTGAGTAACTGGTTGCTTCTAAATATCTGAACTACATACAAGCATAAAGTAATGCGTTTTTCTCAGAAGGGGAAGGTAGAGGTTCCCTTGGTAACAAGCTAGGACACCCACGTTTCGTCTTGTGTTTTGTCCTACGATGGGATAGGGGACGAGCTTATCGCCACATCGGGTACAAATTCCTGACTCCGGGCTGCTAATGAATGTAAAGATCTATCACTGCCCAACCCGGGATTCGAACCCGACACCTCAGCGGAGTTCATTATTTGCTGGGTGTTTTATGTGTTTTTTATTGTCGTTAGGGCACACCTCTGACTTTTCGGAGTTATGTGTGTATTGATAGTCAATCACCACGCACTTTAACGGTGAAGGAAAACATCGTGAGGAAACCTGCATACCGTAGCGATTTTAAAGAATTTCTACGGTATGTAAGTCCGCCAACCCGCACTAGGCCAGCGTGGTGGACTATATATGGCCTAACCACTCTCAATCGATTCTCTCGATTGTAGAGTAGGCCCGCGCCCTGCAGTGGGACGTATATGTGCTGATATAGATATAGATTATTGTCGTTATAGGGAGGTGAGCGGCCCGCCTGATGGCAACCGGCTACCGTTGCTCATGGCCTCTACAATGCCAGCGGCACAGACAAGCCGCTGCCTAGCGTGTAAAATGTATTGTGATAGTCATATTATAGTCAGGATTTACTATGCTAGGAATAGGTCTCGGTGGGAAGAAGTTGTTCGTTTACCATTATCCCCAAAAACCCATTAACAGTCACGTTCTTTAACACCATATTTTTATATCTCGTCAAAATATTAGATTAACCATTCATTCAACAGAACAATTTAATATATGAATTGTTAAACAAATCGGTGATTTTTATCTAGTTCAATCGAGTCTTTTTGCCGCGCTCTATAAATAATAAAGCACCTTTATTCATCTTCCGCGGATGATAAACGATCCACATCTTTGTCTTCCACTCAGACGTTTTTTATCGGAATTTCCCCACGACAAACTCTTGAGAGAATTGAAATAAAAAAACCTCATTTACCAAACGGGCTTTATTTATCCTATTATCTGAAGACGTAGAGTTAATGAAAATTTCCTTCGAATCGAGCTATATTGGAGAAAAATCAATTTGGCCGTGTGAGGTAATTCACCTTTCATTATTGGTCTTTATGTTGGGAGGTTTCGGAGGGCTTTTGATATTTGTCGCCCATTATACAATGTGACTGTCTTGAATTTGTGCAGTGGAAAATTAGAAAAGGTAAGCTCTAAGGATTAGCCTCTCGAGTGAACAAATTAATGTGTAATCGCGTATATACTGCGCCGAATATTGCTATTGTTTTAATTAACTTCTAGTCTGACTGTAACTAGTTTTAGCTGAGGGTTATGCACCCCGAATATACTGGATATGGTGGAATTTCCAGCCCCATTGTTTTAAGTTGGTAATAATGTTTCTAAGATGCTGTTATCATTAATAATGGTGGTTCCTACATAAATACACTTGAGTGTATTAAGTGCGTTAAGCGCAATGTTGTCCTGATCGAGTGACAATTTGCAATTAAGTATTGATTATCTCGCCAAAGGACGCTATTATAGGAGCTTGCTCGACACCTGACTGATTCTAGAATACGGTACAGGTATATATATATATATGGATAAGTGTGTGATGGCCCGTTGGTAACGGACCAGACGCGGCCGCCATCATGTTTACGGTGGTCGCGGGTTCAAATCCCAGGACTCACCTCTGACTTTTCGGAGTCATGTATGTATTGATAGTCAATCACCATGCACTATAACGGTGAGGAAAACTTCATGAGGAAACCTGCACACCATAACGATTCATTTCTATGGTATGTAAAAGTCCGCCAACCCGCACTAGGCCACCGTGGCAAACTATACGGCCTAGCCCCTCTCAATCGTTCTCTCAATTGTAGAGTAGGCCCGTGCCCTGCAGTGGGACGTATATGGGCTGATACAATACAATATGGATCAATGTACTAACACCTGGTGTCTGGAGGTCGATAGTCTGAAAACATTTTTCTTACAACAACCTGTTTTCAAATATAAAACAATTTTCACATTTCTCGATTATGAAAACATAAGACTATGTGGTATATCTGATTTACAAAGTTAAATAAATTAATTGAATTGTTTGTAGAACTTCATTTTTTTACGTCATGTGTAATACGAATTTCGGTTGAAAAAGCATTCAGAAAATATTTTTACATGAGAGTTTTCTCCATCATATGAAAACCCATTTCATACAGATGTGTAAACATTGTATATTTTCTAAAATAAATAAAGTATGCTTTGCGTTGATGTTTTTTCATAGAAATTATTTTCAAAGATAAAACTCAACTGAGCTGTTTACTACTAAAACTCGCTTTGAAGGATATATACTTGTTATTTGCTATATTATTAATTAGTACGAACAAAGAGGAGGTACAAAATAAATAAACGGCAATTTTTCATGAGCAGTTATCAGATCAAAGATATCTGAATCTCGCTGGAGGCGTCCTATGGGTTATTTATCTAATTAATTTACTGAGAACACTAGACTTTTGCCTGCGGCATATCTATACAAATTAAAATATATATTTTTTTAAACTATTCTGAATAAACTTACAATTTATTATTACGTTCTTTTTTTGCGTAGTTACTTGTTAAATGTTGATTAAATTAGCTTTATTTATGATTTTTATCGAAAGCATCCCTCAGAAAAATCTGAGGGACAAGTAGTGTACGTCTATTCTACACTCTAAACACTTTTGTAATCAACTCACTGTAGATACATCGTATGTCTATGCAACAATAATAGAAAGTAAATATACTTTTTCTTCTATACTTATTTATTTTATTTATTTATATATTCTTTATTGTACATCAGGAAACAAAAAACAGAGATATAACTAAATATAAAAATAAGTAGAATCGGTGGCCTTATTGCACAAGGAAATCTCTTCCAGGCAACCTTGGGTGGACATATAAGAAAGGAGCGAGAAAGGGCAGTCTAAGGTTTTAGTTTACTTAATGTAAAACATACTAGATAAATTTTATGTATGTATATAGAATATGTATGTATGTATATACAGTAAACTCTACATTTCCGCAAAGATTTTCAAGTATACTGATGTAACTCTAAATTGCCTTAAAGTTTTTTACTCCAAATCAACAGTGTAACCTAAGATTTAATTCCCACTTTACCTGAATCTACAACACACAAACAGACAAATTAGTTTCACCTTCAGAGGCTTGAAGTGCGAACCCACTCGAGAGCGGGCCGGGCAGAGCGGCGGGAATTTTTTACAGCCTGATGGGTTCTGACGTGGTTCGCTGCGGTCCAATTCTAGGCAAGTTGTTTATGGAAGGCAGGTTGATGACATGTATGCTCTGAAATTAAAAGGTTGTTTATTTTGGTACGGCATTGGATGAGCAGATGTTTTAGTGAATTAATTGCAAGTACTTAATTGTTAATTAAGGTGACTGCCTCGGTGGCGTAGTTGTATTATGGTACGGTTACAAAGCTGAGGTCTCGGGTTCGAGTCCCGGGTCGGGCAAAGTGATATTGGATTTTTCTATTCATTATCAGCCCGGAGTCAAGAATTTGTGCCCGATATGGCGATAGGCTCGCCCCCTATCACATCGTGGGACGGAACATACAAGGCGAAATGTGGGTGTCCTGGTGGCGCCTCTGCCTACCCCTTCGGGGATAAAGGCGTGAGTTTATGTATGTATGTATGTAATTGTTAATGTAACTGTGACATCATTCAGGGAGGCCTATTTTAGTACACTTGCCGTTGCTGAAGTGGTAGTGGAGTGATTATAGATAAACAGAGGTGCCTGTAAATACGCAAGTATTTATTTAGAAATTTGTAAAATAATTGTGAAGTGATAGAATTATTTAGTTTAGAAAGAAGAAAGAATTGCGTCGCTGGAAATTATTGTGATTAATTAGGGCACAATAATTCAACTGTTATTTAACGACTATTATATTACCTAAGAGATATTTAGCATTCCCGGTCGAGAAAGCTCATTTATAATGTAGTCTGAATTGGCGGAAACTTTACCTTACAATTTACAGTAATCTAAGTATGGTTCTAAGTTTCTAACCTAGAATATTTTATTTATTTGAGGGAGACTTACAGACAAATAATATGTATAGGTATGTGGTAATGTAGTGACTATAAGTTAATATTTTCATGTCAGTGTTTTTATATTAGGTTTTGTTATCATTTATTATTTTGTTGAATTTAATTTTTGTATTGGTTTGGTTACTTTTAATTTTATTGAAGTGTGCTTCGAAACTCGAAACTTCGAAATAAACTCGTTGTGTTAATGTTTGTACATAGAAACCATTAGCCAATAGCTTTTGAACATAATAAGTTGTGGTACATAGTGCAAAACGAGTCAAACGATATCTTGTGGAGGTTGGTTAAATGAGTTGAGTGCTCTTAAGGAAAAAAAGATCTTAGGGTATTTGTTTTAGTAAGATCGTAGAAAGTAATTCTGGGCAATCAACTATTCTAGCTTCTCGTTCCCACGAAACAAAACTCGATCTTAGTCTGGAGTTAGGACTATGTATGTAATCGTTGAATGTATTTATTATTATTTAATTTATTATCTTTTAATTATCAGAAAAAGGTTCAATACACAGACATTAACGAGTAATCTCACATTGACGTAGGGAAAATCCCTTAGATTTCTGTTGCGCTATGTTATTAAATTAAACGCTTTAATTAAACATTTTACAGCGTCGGTTCGCGACCGCAGCATCTATACGAAATCCCAAAACGAGGGATTAAAATTCATCAATACTTTGACGGTGAAATGCTAGCGAGTTTTGTTGAGATTTTGAGCGTGGGTTTTATTACTCCGGTTTAAAAATTATGTTACATAATATTTTGCTAATTAACCATGTTTTGCTTGAACAAAATTAAGATATATTTTCTGTAAATGTTTTCCCTAGGGATTTGATTTATTTTTATTTCATATAAGACATCATTAAACATAATCCGATTACTATTTATAATAGTATCACCGTATCCAACAGAATAAATACAACAAATCCACACGAACATTAGGAAAATTAAGAACAATTTTATTTCTGCCATTTCCACTAATGTCGACATTTGCATACACAAAAAGAAATTGCAATCACCGCAAAGAAAAATCCGAAAGAATCCAGTTTTAACTTTGTACTTTCAATTTGAGGGTGAACAACAAAATCCACAGAGCTAGACGTGCATTTTAATTATAAATGTAATTAAAAAGTCGTCGCGCCGCGTCCGCACGTCTGTCCGCGACGCGCGCCGGCCGCACAATGCAAACATTTAATTTGGTGTGCGGTCACTTGTGAGCTCGTTTTGACGGCCATTTTGTTTGCGGTGCTCGAATGGAAAATGTCCGTCGATTTGATAGTTTTTGAGTTAGAATTTGGTAACTGATTGTTATTCGAAAATGTTTGTTGCTAAAAGAGTTGAGGATTTGAGTATTTTTTTTTCTGCGTCATTCTCATAATATATATTTTCAAAATATTTGAAGATAGGGATAATTGCTGGAGTTTCTTAATGCTTCATTATGTGGTTGCCTAGACATAAGTCTCATAAAAATATGGACACCAATATTGTTATGTTCTAAACAAAATATTATTTAATACGTAACTATTCCCTTACTTGCATGTGCAAATCATAACAATCTGTGTTTTTTTTGTAATGTATTGTTTACCAAATTCATACACTAACAAGTTTTATCTATAAGCCTATAAGAGTGTTAACATTCGTAAATTTTCAACTTGTGGCCAGCAATAGATTTGTCTCGATGGTCCGGCCGCAAATAGCGGACACATCCTAAACCACGGTCCATTTCGCTGTGAATCACTGTTTTCAGTTTTCATTGGACACTTGGGCGAAATTATTTACATCTAAGGGATTATTTAGTTCACGCTCGGTATCGTTTCTAGCTGTGTGTTTGAATGGTAATGAAGATTATCTCGGCATTATTCCGTCTGTACTGGCGGGTTAATGTCTCGCCCGGAGTTCGGAGTTGTTAAGCCTCAGTTTTGTTTTCGTATTGCAATGTTATTACAGTGTGTTGTAATGTGACTACTCGTAATGTAACGTGTAAAGGGATTTTTTATTTGTGTAATGTTTTTCTTATTACCAAAATGGTTACTGATTATTATTATCCATATACCTAGAAAATCGTACGTGGTTTGTAGAAAAAAGGACAAAGGATGGAAAGAGTAAAGACTATAAAGCCAATGGAAACCTCAGCCACCGAATGGAACGCGATAGTAAAGCTATTCCTTCACGCTTCACTTGATCTTATTTTCCGCATGTTGAGTTTACATGTGTACACAATTATGTGTTTATTATTTTTATTGGAATCGGAGATATCTTTTGTTTTTACCAGAATAGATACGACCAAATCTGAAGCTAAATTATGTTCAACGACAGACAGGATTCAAATCTTTAAGATATAAATTAGAAACGCGATTATTATTTGCTATCTCAACAGCTACAACAGTAAACACAAAACATTACGCAATGCCAAGAACAGATTCCAAATTAGGATTCACTTCAAAAACAATCTTCATTGTTTGCTCGAAAAATTTATCTCAACTTTAAGACTTTTACAATGGCCCGGCGAGGAGGAAAAGAATTCCCATCAAAAGTGTCCGCTTTCGATTGTGTTAAAATCACAATTGAAAGGATCTCCCATCCGGTAGGAGATTCGCGAAGTCGTTCAATCTTACGGATGGATAGTCGCGAGCTGCCGTCTCGATTGATTTCAATTGCTCCAAATAAAAATCTGTGAATGAGGAGCTTAGGGTTTTAGGTCTTTTGTAAGTTACTTTCATTAAATTTATTTCAATTGAGGTTATTTTTTTGATATAAATCGTAGTGTTTTAAGAGTAAGTGAAAATTGTATTTGTATTATGTAGTATTAACTTTTGGTCTAGTTTAATCAATAATCTGTGTTCCCTTCGATTTTTGCTTAAAGACCGATAACACAAATATGTCAGAAAGTATTGTGAATGGTCATGTTTATTTAATGGCCTTCGTAAGTTCATTTTTATCAAGAGAACCAATCAATCATAATTCAGAACGATTTAGAAAACTTATGGTGTGGGAGAAATTTCTTATATTAATAAAATTACTATTTCTTTTACATGAAAGAAAATTATGTCAATGTTGCCGGAGGAGAATATAATTCTATAAACATTTTTGTAACTGATATTTTTATTAAACAACGTATGTGGTTCATAATTTTAACTAATTTGTTTAATATCCTGTGTATTGTTGCAGGTACGTTTACTAAGGATAATAATGTCGCGTGTGGTGTAACTTCGGTTTAACTTGACACATACCATATCTGCGGGAGTACTCAGCTTTTAGACGAGAAAAGACATCAGGTACGTGGAGACAATTTATATCCGCACTTGAGAACATTTCAGTAGCTTACAAAATTGCCAAGGTAGCGTTCACGTTGCAGATTGAAACGCCGCGTTATTTTACTATAAAACTTCTCACATAAACATTGTTTAGTAACAAATTTTGAATACGCTAAATTAATTGTTTTGCTTAGGAATTGTCTACAGTTCTCGGAATTGACCAAAAAGCTGACTCCCGAAAAAAATGGATTTTCAAACATAAATTATACGGTTATTCCGATTAAATAGTGCCACTCTTATATTTTAACGAATTTGAAATACACAGGTCCGGACGATATCTATAGTAAAATCATCAGAGCATGAATTTAACCCGCAATGTCTGACACTGAGCCAACTTTTAACTGCTGTCGAGATAATCGTCGTGAATTAAAACCAACTTTTTTATCACCGCGTTTGACACGCGATATCCATCGTTTTAGCTGCCATTGTGAACTCTACCCAACCGTGTTATTACGAACTAAAACAAACTTTTACATTAAAACCTCAATGATGCAAGGAACACTCTACGACTTAACTTTTCACTTGTATTCCATGTTAGACGGTTGTTCGCCTTTTTCGGATATTCCTCTGTCACATTGTTCAACCGCCGCCATTTTGAACAATGAAAAATGTATAACCTTGAAAGATTGACAATCAGTGACAACATTTGTTAGTAGTGTTTTTTTTTGTTCAAGTTTATAAGTCTTTAAGTCTGCTCCGGCGAAACCGTTAAATATCCTGTGTGCCATTATAATAAATACAGATTTTTTTCGGTAATAAAACTACAAAATATTTTCCGATGTCACAATGCCCAACCCCGTAACAAATAAATACATGTGAATCATTTAAACAATTGTTTTGCTACAGAGTCGATCCCGCGGTACCTGGTTTAGTGGGTATCAAAACTACGACAGAATTTTAATTCTTACCAATACTACAAGAACTTGGTGCGGGGGTAAAACCCGCGGCCTCGAGTTTCAAAGCCGGCGTCTAACCAACGATGTTATAGAGGTTGTATAGTAGATTCATTTAGGATCATTTTAACACTATTGGATAAATGTTATTAATACATAATGAAACGTCAACCAAGAGTTTGACAATGTACTAATACATATTTAATTCAATAATTGCCACCCGTATTGTGAATGATATTGTCATGTTGTCAAACTGAACGTCATGAGATACGAGTGACGCATATTGTGTGTAATGTGTGGGATTTAATTTACCAATTTGTGGTAATGCTCTTGTAAACCTACTGTCATTGTTAGGCAGATGATTATGATGTTTGAATGAAGCTCTGTTTTGAAATATTAATTCTTTACCATTAACATCTTCAAGCTCAGGGAATCCTCCCCCAAAGACTTCTAATTCGTGGCATCAAGACTTTCTGCAACCTTCAACAAGTCGTCGGTTTATCTTAGGGCGGGACAACCGATGCGATTGTTCATAAGTCCTGTCCTGATATGTCCTTAAGAAATTAGTGGCTCCAACAAACATCACTTCTTATTTCTTATGCCCTTTCAATGCCATAATGATACTTACAATTTCAACACCAAAGTAATGAAAAGCAAGTTTACTAATAAAATATAGTGAAAGTCCAAATGCAGCGTGCACTTTGTCACAGAAGTGCCGCGCCATTAGCAAGACACTCATTTGTGAGAGTGGCCGCGCTTGCGAACACCTGAAAGCTATCAGGAGTACGGTTCTCCCACCGTTCCTCGTTCCTCGTGCCCGCTCCCGTTCCCTCGTTTTATTTCACTGTAATAGTGTAAAGTGTGAATTGTGGCATTCTTTGTTACTATTGTATTTCTGTCACCGTTTTTCTAAGTGTCAAATGGAAGTGAAGTATAAATAGTTTTACGAATGTTGAATACAAGGATACCTCGGTTTTGCTTCTGTCCATGGCCGTTCAATCGCCGACTGATGACGGCCATAGTAATTCACACATTTCGTTGCTTGGTACGTTCGTAGCACGACGACGGAGTGCTACGTTGTAGCGGACAAACACCGTCTAGCATTCTTGTCCTACACTTCTACGGTACAGCTTCGCTATCCATGTTTTACAATGATTTCCCTTTCTAGTTGAAGATTGGCTGCCTTACATCAACCCTCAGGAATAGGTCCGTTAGTTCAAAAGTCACTACGCTGCCCTAGTGCAGTTTCACCTGCCCTTAAAATTATAGTGCGATCAAGAAGTAGTAAGTATATAGGTTTTCTCACGATATTCTTCTTTATAGTTTGCGATCATTAAATAGGTAAATAAACACGATACTAAATTGAATTTAAAGAAAATATAAACAATTTTAAATAGAATTTTATGAGTGGTGTGTAAAATTATATGACCAAATATATGCAGCACAAGAATGGATTCAATGTAAATTGAATTTTGTATTGCCGTAAATGGTACTAGTCGGAACACAATTGTGTAAAATGTAAATAAGGTGGTAAGTACACCTTGAAAATTCACACGGTAATCGATACATATTAAATGTCCTTTTCATTATTTATTAGTGTACGAATAGTTAACTGAATTATTTAAACTGAAATAAAATATATTTCCATTTTACGCTGCAAGAAGTAGGCCTCTCGAAAAGAGCCGTCGAGGCGGATCTTGATCTCATCTTATCCAATTACTGCAGCTTTTCATAGGTCAACGCTCCAGCGAAAATCAGTTTTAGCTGGCATATTTTATGAAACATTTGCATTACAGACGTAAATAAGACTCTGCTAAAAGGTAAAAATCTGTCGCCTCATTTGTATCGCGTCTGGACTGCAAACCTCGCTGGTCTTCGTTTGGGATTCTAGGCTAAGCATATTATATGAGATTTTCGACAGTAGAAATCTCATATGAATTGTTTGATACTTCGACTATATAGTATATACCCAGCATAGCGATAGGCTCACGTCATATGCAATCAGTGAGAAAAAAGCGCGGCGAAATATGGATGCTTCTAGTGGCACTTCTGTCTACCTTCTCGGGTATACAGATTAGCGTATTTTATGTGCAAAGAATTTTATGAAGGATTTCCTTAAACCAATATACTAAGCTCTAAGTTATTGGCACTAAATCGGTTGAGTTTCTTAAATGAACCCTTCTTCATATCATAAAAAGAACACACAAAAATAAAATCCACACTTTCACAATGAGGATTCTATGAATGAATGAAGAAGGGAAATGAAATTAAGTTTATTATAAGCTCGCACCACGGTGGGCGCCATAAAAGCTCTCATAATATTGATGGAACTTTTGATAGTCACACATAAACGTAACAACGTAACTTTGTTTATTTATACAATAACGCGGCTGAAAGTGATGAGATCCGGATAAGCTTTGCGCTTACGTAAGCTCACACCTGTTTCGAGGTGGGTAGAAATGTCACTAGTGCTACCCGAAGGCTTAGACCTATTTCTGTTCCAACACGTTGTGAGCGACGAGCTTGTCACCACCTCTCTTTTTCAGCTGTAGCAAGTCCATTGTAGAAAAGCCTCCATCACGCCATGACTACCAGACCCGGCTTATTTTTTTATATTTTTACTCTTTATTATACACCACATACATAAAAGTAGACATCATAACATAAACTAATAGGGTTATATTATAATAACATTTTTCCACCAGATTTATTAAAAAAAACGATTTGGAGATAAGCTCGAAGTGGCACATCTTGCGATGAAAATATGTGTGTTGCGTACTTGAGTGGTAGTATTAACACCTAGTAAAGTAATATGGATGGCCCAGTCTAAAAATTAAACCCAAGGGCACACATATCACACTCCATATCTTTGTCTCTAAACCAATGAGTTTCTGTTCTTAAAGTCCCGTAATGTATGGCGCGCGGTCCTCGTTGGCTGGGAATTCAAAGCTTTCGGCGCAAACATTGCAGTACGCTACAGGTGCACTAAAATTTACTGCCTTTGTGCTCCGCGTCCGTCAAGTGAGTCTCTTGTTTATCTTAGCATGAGATAATCTATGGTCGAACATGTATCTTCTTTACTATAATCCTTTAATATAATAAACCTAATATTTTTATAATGTGATGCAAGTTATTGTTAGTTTTGACATATGTGTAGGTGATAGACCTAACAATATTTTTATCACGTGATGCAAAATATTGTTAATTGGATTAGGTTTATAATGCAATTTGGGTTTTTGAACTCATTTGCTTTGGCGTGAAGAGATGCGGTAGGCAGCGGCTTGGGTGTGCCTCTGAAGTTGCCCGAGTCCAGGAAAGGCAATAAACGCGTTCCATGAGGTTTGTTGCTAGAATGTCTTCCTAAGTTCGTAATGATAAAAAATATGTTTGGAACAGATTAAAAAATGCAAGTACATTTACGAAACATAATTTAATAATCAACAGATAATTTACTTCATTTCAAAAATATTAAGTATTATTGTTTATCAAACTAATATAAAGAAATGACCCGCGAATCTAAACTCTAATACACCTTTCAACTATACACACAACAAACCAATCGACACATGCACACTACACGAGCAACGGAATTCACAGCGTATAGTAACCCATGCGTGCGATTCGAACACCCATACCGTCTACTAACAAAGATTCCTAGCAGATCCATACGCGCGGCGATACTCGCCAGCCCACGCAAAGGATTTCACGTTCTGTGATCCGATGGACTAGCAAAGGTCGATATTTGTCTGGTATCCCGTATACTCGGTAGCAGTCTGAACTATAAAGGTATTCCACGCCTTTGAAACGTACGGGTATTGATTCCTCTGTGAATGTGAAAATTTGCAACGAGTATGAATGAACACGAGTTTGGTTAGAAGTTAGTCAAAACTGAATGCACTTGTTTGGGGCTTATGATGTTTTCTGCGCAATAATTCATATAATGTCTGCATATATTTATATAATGGTGATATTTGATATCTATTTTGTGAAATGAAATCCCTAGAGTGAATGAGTTAATAAGTTCTTAAATTAACCACGATGATGCCGCTTGTTATTTCACCAACAACTCAAGCATTACACTTTTTAGTGATAAAGAATTGACACACGAGCAAAACTGTTGTCCCTAGTTCACATTTATTATCATAAAATTGCAAATGAACCTGACGCGAAAAACATTGCAAAACTATTGAATCAGTTTCTAAATGTTGTTGTGAGATGTTGTAGCCTTCCTAAAGAATTGTGCTATCTAAGGCAAAACTTCTTCTTCTTCTTCAGCCTATGTTGCCACCCAATGCTGAGTGTAGGCCTCTTCTAATGCACGCCAGGTTGTTCTGTCCAGGATAGAATGCAAAACGAAATCTTGAAATCCGATTCATAGTTTATGAAAACGCATGCAAACATACTCTTCAGCCTTACAATATAGATTCTCAATATATCCTTGTAACACTGAAGTACTGCCACAATAATGTAAGCTTAAAACCCTACTCATGGTGCACGATGTAACAGAATTCCGAGTCCATTGTGTTGGTGTAGTCTGACAGCAGATCTTCGCGGTGCCGACTAGACTAAACGTTTTAGTCTGACACAAAAGTCTTGTTTATGGACGTGGACAGAGCAACGTACGTCGTGCAGCAGGCTGTGTCTTCAAATAGTACGTCTTCTTTGAATATTTTTTAAAATGAGATAGAGCATTATACACTGAGAGGTTATTGTCTCTCACTCTATCTCCTTTCCCTCTCGCTTATTGTTGGTTGATATCTTGTTGTTACATTTTACATGGAATTATTGATCCTGTAAAATATGTTTTTTTGTTAATACACTAACTCTATTATAATGGTTTCTTAGATTTACGCGAATGTTACACATTGAAATAAAACTATTTTATCGCGATTTGGTTTAATTTTTACATTTTTTACCTTCCCGACGTTTCGATTACTTTACAGCTTTCGTTGTCACTAACTCTATTTGTATTTCTATCTCATCTCTATCATCTGTCTCATAGCTTTTTCAAGCTCTCAAAGGTTCATTGCCACATTCACATACATAAAGTATTCAAAGTATTTGATAGATAACTTCAATAAAATAATCATACATTTCCCAAACACTCATATTTTTCGCATCAAATTCCCGCTAGTAAATAACATCTAGGAATGTTTATCGCTACCATCGTTCCGCTCGCGCCAATTACCCTCATTTTTATAAATATCATATTTGTGTCAAACGCGTATCGTACAATCATTTGATATGTAACTCAAGGACGTCATGTCTTTTTCGTCTACACTCGTGGTGTTAAGATATTCATATGTGGGCCTGCGTTGTACTTCGATGTTTACTACCCTATGTTATAATTGCTTGGTAATTGTTAATAATTTATCTCGATCCTCGTTGGTTTTCCTAAATTATGATTAATATTCGCATCCACACAATAAAAGAAAGTGATGGTTATCACATTGTTTGTACACCATAGTTAAGTAATCCTATTGACAGTGTTTACCGTTGCCTCTTAATATCCAAATTACAGAAGCACTAACTTGCAGTATAAGATGCTTGCTTTTCATTTGTACATTTATGGTGCTCTTTTTTCAACATTAATCTTTTATGAAACCACCCGTAAATCACATTCATATCAATTGCTCATCATCGTCAGTTTATTGCAGTCTCCTGATAACTGTAGCCCAAGTAATCATTAGGAAATATATTTATCGACTCGTCATCACTCTGCAATGATCACACTCCACGTATCCTAAACAATTGAGTCATCTTCAGCAATTACCTTAAATCATATTACATTGCCTTCCCAAAGTCCTCTGCCATTTGTCCTATCCATAAAATCACCGTCCCAGAACTAGCGAACAGTGAAAACGAACTCCGAACACTCTTAAATAAAGAAAATATTTATCAAAAGTTTCCCAACTCCATTCTCAAGTTCACTTAAATCGAAGGGTCCCGAATTGTTTCAAAGGAATTTCGATCCTTTTAGAAATGTTTGTACTATTAGTTGCGACTGCTACGTGAGATTGCTCTTGTAATACACTGTGTAGACTTTTAAGATTATATTTTGTGAAATGAGATTTCTTTGTGCTGTTGATAGTTTTCGTTTTTCTATTTAGATCTTACATGGTGAGAATATTTTCTCTTTTGTGAGTTGTGATCGTGTTTGTAGAAGTTCGATTTACTCTTGCAGCGTAATATCTAAGAGGTGAATTTCACGTTTTTCCTATGTTACCACTCTGGTAGCTTTAAAAGATTTTGTTGCCTCCTGTTATCACAGAGTCCGAACGATACGTAACATGTATGCCCGACAGTAAATGGTTCTTCTGATAAAAACAGTACTAGTAACTTTTATTCAAAAATCACGGTGTAACTTTATCACTTAAAAATCCCCACACAACAATTTTTGGACAGTAAATCAAACTTGCAAAAAGTAAACAATGAAAATACTGTAGCACGCAAATTGTACGTATTGTTTTATTATTAAAAATGTGTTGAGGCACGGTGCGTCGGACGCATCGATCGCTCGTCCATTAACGCAGTAAAATGACAACCCACGAGCGAGTCATTAAAACAACGCGGGAACTTGAAACAGCCTGTACTGGGATGTAAGATATTGTCATGGATGTGTTATAATGAAAAATATTTGACAGGATAGAAGCAAAAGTAGAGTAGAATGCACCTGAGACGGTCTGACAATGCACGGGTCTATCTATCGTAATTTAAGTCCCATGTGTTTATTTAAAACCTCACAATAGGGATAGCAATAGAAAGCCCAATGCTGAACATAACTTTCCCGCAACATTTCCGCACTAACAAATTGGAAGATGTCTGCATCATATTACCTTCTGCTACCAGCGTAATAACTCCACTTAATTAAAAACAAGAAAAATCCAGTTATTTCAAATACAGATCTAAATAAAGACATTTATTATCATTGCCTTCGATTAAGTAATAACAAAAAAAAAACCTATCTGAAAAAGTAATATGAAAATAACTGATATAACATTATTGACCTGACATAACAACTTACAGAAATAGCCGTCGTATAATCTCCAATAATATCAAATCAAACATCCAAAATGTCAACATCTCGGAACAATAAACTCTATCAAGGCAATCCATCTTTGCGATCGCTGCAGCGCCAACAAAATAATACAGTGTAACGCAAAAACAAAATGAACAATCACATCGTAAAACTCGCAAACAGAATTTTAAATCAACGAGACCAATTTTTTCACATTGCAAAAAATACTCGAAAAGGAATGTAAAACAAATTTCGGCTTGCAATAAATCTGGGAATGTTTTATATTCGGAATCTTTCCCGATCTTTCAATTAATCGGCGCGCCCCGGAGGAAATTTATTCGATCTGGCGGTGTGGACTAATTCATTGGCCTCTTAAAGCTCCTTATACGTGCGCTTTGTGAAATCAATATTTGAATGTTGTGGATATTTTTTATGTGTTACATTTGACTGATTACTACTTAGTAGAATTTTAGAGGATTCATATAAACGATATTAGAATACGGCTTTTGCTTGCCCTGCTTTCAAATTTTTCACGATTTGTAGACGACGTTCATACGGTTGTCTATCTTGTGTTCATACCCACACTTACGGGTATATTATCTTCAGTCGACAGCTTTAGTGCTTCATCAACCGTCAGTTCTGCATTTGATTTAGCCATCCCATTGTAACTTGTAAAATTTCGTTTATTCTCGTTCTGATGCGGATCTCTTAATATCTGATCCTTAAGGATTATCATTCACCTTTGCTCGAAATTGTAAGATACATCAATTCAATGTCACGTGTATTTATTACAAGCTAGATCACCTTTATAATTAAGACACTAATCATTAACACCGTCGCGTATGTTATTAATTGCTTTAGACGTCTAAGTACCAACACCCCGCCTTGACGGCGTGGTATGCGCGTAATGATTACAATTAACCCTTGACACCCGTTCGCATTAGTGTTAGCTCACTATCCAGATGGCTTTATGTACCTAAGGAAGGTTCCCACACGTAAACGGTAACTGTCATCACGCCGAGATGGTGAGAAAGCATCTTAATTAAACAGCTAAGTCTGGTTTTACAGGCGTGGAAAATGAAATTTGTACGTATGACACATGACACGTGTCGCGTCATGTTACTAAAAGGACGAAGCAATTACTTTGTATATTTCGTTGGTATAAATTCATTTAACTAAACACTTATTTGATTCGTTTAATCTGAACGCATACTGAAACATTTTTGGCTACCTGATGAAGGTTATAGGAAGCCGTGAAATACATGCCACTCTGCATCAGATCACCAGATCGTTGTATAAATCCATGGTGGAAGCTTATGGTCAGCAGTGGACTTCTTGCTGCTGAGAATAATTATGATGAAGATGATGCGTGGACTCATAGTCCTGAAATTAACAATCCCTAAATCGAGTTGTGGTTATGATTTTTTTGAAACTACTAAGAACGAAATTCCAATTAGATCGTAGAACTCTATCTGTATTTTTAAATATATAAAGTCGGATAACCTTTAATGTTAAAACTTTTAAAGTTAATTTTTAAGCCATAGCTTTTTCAAATTTCATTATATTGTACTACGAAATATTTCACGATGTTAAATAACATACATAAAGCTACGAAACTTTCATGGAATTTAGAATATTCACAGTTATATTTAGTTTTACAGGCATGAATTAATTTAGCGTTTGTTTTATATAAAAGTAGTTTTTGGTGAATACAAATTTAGCTTCAGCTTTGTTTCCCTGACATGGAATTGTCATATATAGAATATCTACAATTTCCGCCCTGTGGTTTGGGGGCGTAAGGATTCTACCACATTATTCCCTGCCCTTTGAGTCCGCCTAAACGGGTCATCGAAGCCGATTAGGCGTTTATGCACCCTACTTAAATATATTATTTCAATTGAAATAAAACTAAATTTTACGGATTTTATCCGATGAAAATATAAAATCCGTAAAAATAGTTTTATTTCAATGTGTAACACTCGCGTAAATCTAAGAAACCAGCAATCACTATACTATTTCAATATTAAAAATAATTACTTGTTTTTTAAATTATATTTACAAAATACGCTTTTTACATTTAATGCCAGCGATCCCGCCTACGCCTAACAGTTTACCTATACCGTCTAAAGCGGTTGCCTTAGGAACGTCAGTCTCGAGGTTTTATCCTTTATTGGATGCCGAGTCAAAGGTGGCCGACGGCAAAGATTGCTAAACCACACCATCGCATACGAAGAAACACCGCAACTAGGTTACGGAGCCTTTAGACATATCGATTTTGATCTTTGTTTAAAAAATCTGAGAGATCTTTACTTGCTTCTAAATTTACAGAAGACGAAATTACTGTATTATCTCTTATTGAACTTCTTAAGCAACTATTTGTAGAAACAGACGTTGTCACGACAAAATCCAAAATGCTATTGGGTATATTTTAACTACTATCAAATTTAAAAGCTCCATTTCAAATGATATTTAAGGACACAAAAAAGTATACCAAAAGGAAACAACATCGTCTCTATTGCTGGACATATGGACTATAAATACTCGTATAAAACACTACAATCCTCACCTTCTCGTATCTATCCAAATACTCGATAAACATAATTTATTTTACATATTATAAGCAAATAAAATTTAATTAAATCTCTTAAATATTTTTTCTACAATCTAGTGTTCAAACCACGTGTCACTTCCAGCGAAAACATCGACCCGTGCCGTGCTGTTGCGATGTAATATGCATAACAATGGTGTTGGGGCATCGGCCACGCCGTAACTGTAATTATAATGCTTTGTCCATACTCGATAAAAGAGTTGAAGTCATTATGTTTTATAGTAATATGATTATGTTCTTGTTGATGTTGATTCGTTATCGTGTCATTTGTAAATGCCATAGGCTATCTGTGATTAGGAATCGATTGCTAATGCATGTTACGGTATCATCGTCTGTAGGAATTGTCTGGTATTAGTACAGATAGTGATCACCGAAAATGTTGTTTTTATTAAATGAGTATTATTCAATCATATTGAAATTGGAATGCCAATTCCATTAAACTTTATGGAAATGCTATCAATAAATTCATATTAAATATGTTGCACGACCTGCTAATTAAATCCAGACTTCATGATTCATAGATTAATTTGACTAAATTTCAGCACGTACTGTAAAACGAAAATGTGTACAGAAAACCCATTGTTATATCACATAGACGTACCACTACGGAGGTATTCAATCAGTGAAACGCCTGAATTGTTCTTTAGCAAGACAAAAGCATTCCACTCCCTTTAACTTTATCGAGTCAGAGCTAGCAATGTTGGAATCAATGCTGGGATGTTTTACTCTTTTTTTTATTAAAATATTGTAAAATATTTGATTGAATTCAGAATTCGAATGATACAGGCCTATCGACGAAACGCCGTTGGCGAAGTGTGAACAAACCCTTGCAATAGTCGCGTGCTGATGTCTTTAACGTGCACAAGTGTCCTGTTTTAACTGCTATACAATTAGGCAGGGGTCGAATCGACACGTTTTTTGCCTTTGTTATGTCAACCCTCTTCGAGAACTTGGGATCCTGGATGAATTGCACACGTAATATGCTAGGTAAAGGTGACAATGCTACCCATTTTTTGCTTATTCCTGTCACTAATTGTGATGGGGTGAGTTTATCAGCACGCCATGCATAATTCCAGGAGTAATTAAACTGAAAATCCCACATAGAGTAAATCACCTACCCAAGGAATCCAACCCGTAATCTTACGATTCCATCACCTAGCATGATGCAAAAATTATGAGAACATATAAATTTATGTGAAGCATAAATTATTTCGTGTCTCTACTTTTTAATATATATAGTGTAGCTCGAAGATCCTTATTAAATATCACAATTAAACGTAAAAAAATAATCATCCCTCTTTCTGCACCAATATATAGTTAAATTGACTACAATGCCACAGTATGTATAACGGGTAATCTTCATCTGTAAACAAAACTCGTGCTTCGAACTCATCCAATATTATCCCAGTCAATACGCATTGGTGTCGATTAATATTCGCCCGTTCATATACATTTCGGAGCACGTGGAATATCGGCCGAGTCCCACCGTTGGGAGTTGGGACGTTATCAAAGCCGATTCACGCGGACGTTTCAAATATGACCTAAATACCGTGCGCTCAATGGGATAAACGAGCCAAAGCCCCCGTATGGAGCGAGAAATGTACCGTGTAATGCAAAAGGGAGGGTTTTTTTAAATGTCAACCTGTATATAAAGATCGAGGGGGTTGCAGCTCAGTTGGTAAGTTAAGGTCGCTGGAGTTTTGAATCGAATGATTTTTCGAAACGAAGGATATTGTAGAACGGATTATATAGACCACCATACGTAATGGTAGAACACCATGGTGTATGTGAAGGATAAGAGAAATAGAAAAATAAATAATGAGATTCTAGTCTCTGGTGCAAGATGATGTAATGTGTCGCGAAGGGGTGAGAATAAATTGTGGGTCCTTTCATTTCATAAGACAAACTACATTTATTATATCAATTGTCTACCCATGGTCTAACTATCTGTATTTGCTCGGTAATTATAATTTAATTTGGGATACTACGTAAATGCTATAATTTATGTCATTTTGATTGATGGACATTTAGAACAAAAGCTTTTTTAAGTTGGAAATGTGAAGAGACCTTTGTCTTGCGAGGCAGTAATGACTAGTATTAACAATAATAAGGACAGCTTGAATTATGACATCAAATCAAATATTCTAAACAGAAAGAATGGTCCTTTCTCAATTAATTACGGACGTAGCACTCCCCGTCTTATTGTTCAAATGTATTGTAATGAGACGTTGATTTTTCATCATTCCCGTCTTCCTTGTGCTGACTTAAATCGTAATTAAGGTATGAATTAATAAACATTAGAGCCCTCCTTCAGTCTGTCTTTCCAGCTGTCAAAACAGAGCACTTCAAACAATATACATTTTAAATCATTTATAATGTAATTATGAAGGGGTGTAATTATATTCAATCTAAAATAGGTTTAAGCAATCAAGTATTATTAGTAATGTAATTTCTACGGATTTCGATATAGTCATTAACCTTTATAGTAACGTAAAATCGACTAGATACACTAAAATTTGCATTTTTCTGGAATGTGGAGATTGGTACAGTCCGGACAGAGTACTCCAGAATCGAAAGATAGCCCTCGCTTATCGTTCGACATCATTATGCCGGCCTACTCGAATATATACATACACAGTTAGACATGAAACGTGCCACTCCTTTTACGGGTTTTTCCACCAACATGTCCTGTGCTTACTATCTTAGCGAATACGAATAACATACCAATACTCAATGACACCGGATCACCCACACATTATGACGCGTCATCCTCGGTGTCATTCGGGGCGGTAATCAATCGGTCGAACGCACCGAGTTATTTGATAGGCGTGTGAACGGAGCCCGATAGGCTTAGCTTTGTGAATGGAACGAGACGTGTGTGCCCTCTACCTTATACACACGAAATTCTTGCTGCTGACGGTGGAAAACTAGGTTTACAGAAAGGGTGAATGGAAGCGCATGAGTGTATAACTGTATAGGGCAACTGGTCGTCTTGTTTCCATTTGAAAGGGAACGCTAAGGTACTGTATAGAAAGGCTGTAAAGGAACTTAGCTTCCTCTTAAGATTAACGTAGTTATGTAGGACTGACGATGTGCAAGGCGAGCTAGCGAAGGTTGCAGGAAGTAGCTGGATGCAGGCCGCTTCCATCTGGGAAAAGAAATGCTTGGGTAAGGTGGCAGAATTCACCTGTGGACTTGCTCAGAAAGAGTTATGTTTGTCATTTTAATACAAACTCAGCCTGAGTTTCCGGAATTTCGGATGCACACACTTATAATTTACAGATATGTCATATACCGCAAATAATTGACCAATACTAATCACCCCTGAGATTCTATTCACCTTGTCGTATAGTATGTTAGGTGACGTGACGTGCGTGATTGTATGTGTGACGTGAAGGTATGACGACTAATAAACTATAGCTAATGCCTGGTTTGATATATTATAATTTAAATAATAAGGTCACTTTATTTATTTCGATCAAAATTAGGAATCTATAGAATAAAATACAATTCCATTGGTGTTTTAAGTATTCATGTGTTGAGCGAACATTTCCCAGAAAATGTCAGTGCGAAAAAATATGACAAAAAATCACCCACCATAATCGTTATATAAAAAAAATTAGCTCGCGACGTGTTGCCTCGCGAACTCAACTCCTTAATCAAGCATCACTATATGAAAAATAGCCGGCGCGTTAGTTTATATTCCCGTATAAATACCGGCATTCAAGGCTCGACTGGGGAACAAATTGAAAAATGCGATCGCGCGCGGAAGCAATCTGCATACCATATTCCTGTGTGGATATCCAGTATTCCAGTATTCTCTGCGCCGTTATGGCGTGAATGGGGAATAAATAAAATTTTCCCTCGCACCCTGGCACACTGCTTTAGTAACTGTGCAATGCGCAATTTATCCCCGGCTGAAGTGAAGACGCGTTTCATTCAGTGTGACCGATTTTAAAACGGTTGGCAAGTATGGTTGAGTGCTGTTTTTGTTGTGTAATGTTTATATTAGTAAGGGTATTTTTGTAAAGTGCATTCAATATTGATTGAATTACGTCGATGTAGGTAATTTCTTGTTGACACATAAAAGTGTCAAATTTGTTAGATAGGGATGCTTTTCATATAGACACAAGAACGCGGTAGGCTGGCAGATGAACAACTTGCGAAAAGTATAAATCTTAAGAAATATTACATTAACGACAAGTTGGAAAGAAAGTTTATTCATTTTTGAACTGTCAATCCGAAGATATTTTATTATTTAGAAAGTAAAACTAATAATTTTCGATAGAAATACCGATAACACTACAGGCTATGAGTTCCAATCAACCCATAAGTAGAATTTAATAATACAGTATACAGCACATCCTCAAACATTTCCAGCACACTGAGTAATAAACTTAAAACATATTGTAATACCGTTCGCCGTGTACGCAGCCACTGCAAACTTGTTGAATAGTTCGACAATCCAAACTCGTAGCAACTATTACGGACGATGCTAAGCGCCAGATTTATATCGTTGAATATTGTATAAAACTTTATCAAAATTTGATACTCGGTTCGGCTAAGTTACCGTCGCTAGTTTAAAATTTGTTCGCCCGCCCATCGTAGTTGGAAAAATATTTTGCGTAAAACTGTTCAATATCGATGCACCGTTGGAGTTCGTATAGTATGGTACTTTGGTATTATGGGTGCCATCTTTGGTATAAAGTATCGTTTGTTTGTTGTAGGATATTCGAGTTTGTATGGCAGCATATAATATACATATAAATATACCCAACAGTCACATACATAGACCCCACATTGAGGTCAATTACGTCTTGTGTCATGGGTATCAGAACTACGAGAGACTTTTCGGTCTCACAAACACCCAGACCCGAGATAAATATTTGTCGGCCTCACTAACATTTGTCTCGGTGCGGGGATCGAACCCGCGGCCTCTCGTTTAACCAACTGCGCCACGGAGGCTGTCAAATGTCTATGTACATATTATAATGGGAAACCCGTTAGAGTCGACACAAGTGTATCGCGTTTCATAACCTACTGAATAGTGTAGTGCTATTCAGATTGGCTAATGGACTGGCGATAGACTAATATCTACTCCTATTCTTTACTTACTCTAATTACCTCTAAATACCTTGGAATTTAAGACTTTGTAAATTTCAAATAATAATTTGCTTCCGATCGATACCACATCGTAAAATTCGCCTATACTTATTTGTAACTAAGATAGCAAGTACAAAGAACTTGATTCTAATGATGAAACAAATAATTTGTATTTATTTATTAGGTACCCATTCTTTGAAATAAAATGAGTAAATGCGTAATTCACTTAGTATTTATTTCTTATTTTCCTTACCTCATAAAACCTGATTAAAGTGCCACACATTGTGACACAGTCTAATATTCCGCGAACAAATTACTACCACTTGCACTCGCACGAAACATACCGAATATCAAATAACAAAGCTCGTAACAGAAAAATAAAAGCACTAGCATACCTTTATGATCTCCGAAGAATTATCTCTCGCCGCAAATGGTATTGCAATTGCGGAATGCCGGCAGTTTTGTTACGTTCCCGCCGGCTCACCCGGTAACCTTTTCACATCGACATTATAGAACAGACACCGCGGACAATATTTGTAACAGCGGTACTATATATTTGTCCTTGTCACTCCTAAGCAGCCATAGTATCTACTATCTGCCGTCTCACTTTAGTGATTCCCCTCGTGGTTAGTGGCGGTACTGTAATGTATCTTCTCTCTGTCACTCCTACGCAATCACGCTATCTTACCTCTTCTTCTGCCGGCGTGTCTAATACCCGCGCACAGATTTTGTTCGCGCTGTCGGTTCTGTTTTACCTTTGATGCTTTCTCACAAACGGCACTCCGACATGCCATATGCCCTGATAGATCTCAGTAGACGATGGTAATGGTGGTTATTGTCTAGCGGAATCGATGCGACGTCTTGCTCCTTTATTGCTTCGGAGAACTGAACGTACCCTTTCTAATTTCATTGCGGGGTTATTTTGGTTTGGCACGATTGTTATTGTAGGATATAATATTGTGTTTACCTGCAAATGGGGTGGATCGAAACTAAATGGTCTTGTTTTGAGTTTGAAGTGGATATATTATTACATTGCATTAATAAACTAATCTATTCTTCTTAAATGAAGATAAAATGTGGTTGGATTCACGCAACCATTTGAGTCACCGTTTACCCCGTTTGATAATACTTACATACCTACTTATAAGAACGAACTGGCCTACACATCAACCACTGCAACTTCTGTCTGCTAGGATTATCAGTGACGTAAAGAATTGACACTGAGCACCGAAGTTCAGTGAGTTTCATTTATGCACGAAATGGTATTCATAAAAAAATATATATTTACTAAATTGTGTATTACCGATTATGATTTGCTTCGATCAATTATTTTATCGAAGATAATTTCTTCTAAGTTATAAAGTTTCTGTTTGAGAATTGGAACATAATTATTTCTGTCTCGTGATATCTTAAAATGTTTACTAACTTAAGAAAGTTAATGGCTAATAAGCGAAGTTAATAATAGTATCTGATTTGTTTTGTCTTCATCTTCGCATTATTTGGACACGATCTTATTAGTTTTCAGGGTGATAAATTATTATGGATTAGATTATTTTCTTATTTCTGTGTCTGTATATACATACAGACACAGAAATAATATAATATTTATATACATAAATAAGCCCACATACGTCCCACTGCAGGTCACGGGCCTCCTCTACAATTAAGAGTATGATTGTGGATTATAATCACAAGAGAAATTTACAGGTAGGTACTACCTCAATGTTATTTCTCCCGCCAAACAGCAGTGTTAATGCACTATTGTGTTCCGATTTGAAGGAAATTTTAGCCAGAATAACTACTGGACATAATGAGACATCTTAAGTCTCACGATAGCGAGCGCGGTGGTAAGTCAAGCATTGCTTTGTAATTCATGCTATTGTTTAGTTTGCTACTGTTCTTGAGCGGTCGTGTCCCTTATCATCAGGCGTATTGCATGCTCGTATCACCATTCAACGCAATAAAAATATAATACGGAAAATTCCCAAACAATCCATCGCTGGCAATTGAGATTTTTAGTGCCGCCAAATTAATCCACTCAGCCGCCACTCACAAGCGCATTACCTACAGGTTTTAATTGAATTATTCGAACATCCCCTTTCTCCTCACTCGTGTACATCCCACGCACCCCGCCCCACTCTTTGTTGGTATTAAACGTTAATTTGGCACCAGACGGGAACTAATTAGCCGGCATCCTATTCTGAAGGTATTACCGCGATTGTCGGTGGTGTTTTACTTCGGTACATTGATTGGTTGGCTTCTTGTATATAAGATCACGCATATTCGAATAGGTAGGCAGTGGTGACATTAATACTATTTCAATATTGGTGTATTAATTTCCGTTTAATGGTGCGGTTAAGAGCTATCCTGTCGCCATGCATTAGTTGCAGCCCCTAGCAATTTTAATGATATTCTTCACACATGAAAATATATTACCCAATTTGGGAAATCAATCAAGGATTTCGCAATTCATATACATTGCCATTAAACCAATGAAGCGAATTGACTTCTTATGTCTTTGTTTATGATAGCATATTGTCTTTATTATCTAAGGGAGACAATTTGTGCGAAATTTGTGCGTAATTAATGGACACTTATTAAATGTTTATTGCTACCGTACACAAAAGCATAAGTTAGTATAGTTACCCACGCAGGTATGTCGCGTTCTGGTTTTAAATTTATATTCAGTTCTGACAATCAAAATTACGTTGTTTTCACAAAAATCTCGCAAATGGGTGACTCTGTCCGCGATTCATAGCATTTAGTTTCAAATGCATTGTAGTCACTTTAGCCTAGTTTTTTTTTATTGCCGATATAGACAGACGAGCTCGCGGCCCGCCTGATGGTAAGCGGCTACCGCTGCCCATAGACCTTCGCAGTGCCAGGGGTCCAGCACAACAAAGTCGCTGCCTACCTTAAGGAGAGTAGGGACTCTCTTTAAGCCTAGTACTAATATTGCATGCGGCTTAGGACGCGTGAAATTTTTCCAGTGATTTAAAGTACCCTATAGCCTTCCTCGATAAATAGACTATTCAGCACTTAAAGAATTTTCTAGTTCGACCGAGAATTTTTTGAGATTAGCGTGTTCAGACAAACAAACAAATTCTACAGCTTTATTGAAATAAAAAAAACATTAAGGATTTTATCGCGAATTATTTTAATTTTGACTTATAACATAAAAATAAAACCCGCAAAAAATTGTTTTATTTGAATGTCTAACGCGTAAATCTTCAGGTTTATATTATTGTATAGATATAAAAGTAAACAAAAGCCCTGTTCTACAATAAGTGCAGTTGATTGGTCGACTCTTGATGATAGCCTTTAATGAGTTGACGAGTTAATTGTCCGAGATCGTATCACTGATGGGTACTAATTGGGTGTTTATTGCCACTGTGTAATTGTGCAGTTCAGCTCGAGGCGACGCCTTGTATTCCAACTAGGTAGTTGAGTGATTTTTAAAATATTTGTAATTTGTGATTGATCTAAATAGCAAAATAAACCCAATGGTTTCAAATTCAGAATATTTTATTTTTAAACTTTATACACAATTTACATCTTTAGGAAAAGTTCATTTACACACATTCATAAACTCACGCCTTTTTCCCAGGGTAGGCAGAGGTGCTATCAGGATACCCACATTTCGCCTTGTATGTTCCGTCACGATGTGATAGGGGGCGAGCCTATCGCCATCTTTCTCTCTTCTTTCTTTCTTCTTCAGCCTATGTATCCACCCAATGCTGAGTGTAGGCCTCTTCCAATGCACGCCAGGTTGTTCTGTCCTGGGCAGTCCTCATCCAGCTCCTCCCCATATCGCCATATCGGGCAAAAATTTGTGACTCAGGGCTGATAATAAATAGAAAAATCCAACATCATATAAAAGTTCATTTAAATATTTTATAATGGGTCTAATTACCGAAAAATTCATATAACAAATTATTTCATTATTAAAATATCCAAAATAGTTACACGAATTTAGAAACTAGACAGCTACTCGTAGTACAAAAGAACATCTATCAAAACAAACAAAATACCTTTTTACACAAGACTTTCACATTCGAACACAATGTAACCACTATTAATCCATCGACACGAATCCTCAAATCCGTTTAGACTTTAGATCAACAAAACAATAACGTCAAGTGGTACAACGGTATTAAGTAAGCGTCCATTAGGCGTTATCTGCCCGCGTCCATGAGCACTCATTAATCTTATTCTCATTAAAGTTCAGAGGCTGGTAAATAATGACTGTTTACCAACACTTAGAGAGGGTCGCGACGTGCGGTCAGCTGACGACGCTGATACCGGTTAAGTTTTGTTTCGTCTGTGATGCGTGTTTACATACATACCTACATAAATTCACGCCTTTTTCCCAGAAGGGGTAGGCAGAGATGCTAATAGGACACCCACATTTCGCCTTGTGTGTTCCGTCCCATGATGTGATAGGGGGCGGGCCTATCGCCATATCGGGCACAAATTCCTGACTCCGGGCTGATAGTGAATAGAAAAATCCAATATCACTTTGCCAGACCCGGGATTCGAACCCGAGACCTCAGCTTTGTAGTCGTACCGTAGTACTACTACGCCACCGAGGCAGTCTACGTCTACTACGTCAGCCAGGCGATGCGTGTTTATTTGTTATTTTACTACAAAAATGTTGTATCCTCTTTAAAGTACATAGAAGTGTCACGGGCTTTAAAAGGTGTGGAGCTAATTGCACATTAGACTACCAGGGCAGCTCGACCGGAGTAGTACCATTGTCTCATCAAAGACTAAAATGAGATGTCAGGTTCGCTGTCGTGTTAAGTGAGTGAAATTGCCGCAGGCCCATTACACCTTTCGTTCTGTTTTTTTATTCTTCCCTTTTGCTAGGTGAGCCATTCGCAAAAGAATAAGTTGCAACTATAGTTCGCTGTACTTATTTCCAAGTTTTGACATAAAGATAAGCGCAAATGCCATTTCAATACAATTTATATGAGATTTTTCAAACCGAAATATTGACACAAAGTATAGTAACCTGAACCTGGGCAATGAATCAACGGTCTCACGATTTCAAGCCCTTAATAATTCATTTACTATTGCTATTTAATCAAGGTAAATAATGGGTGTTTGCGAAACACTTGGAGCCGGGCTCCGCGATGCGCGGTCAACTGACAACTTCTACTGGAATGTGCCGCATCTCTTCAAAGTTTCGCTTCTTATCTGTGATGAGTGTCACTATAGCTAGGTTTGATAATTAACTTTTCTGTAGGAATAAATAACAAATACCGATGTGGTTGTTAATTTTTTTATATTGACCCAAAAAATGACTGCAATGGACCTATCATTATCTATATTCTATAATAAATAAATAAATACACCCAACAGTCACATACATAGTCCTGACCCCACACTAAGATCGAGTCTTGTGTCGTGGGTATCAGAAGCTACGAGAGACTTTTCGGTCTCACAAACACTCAGACCCGAAACAAATACCTGTGGATCACACAAATATTTGTTTCGGTGCGGGGATCGAACCCGCGGCCTCTCGTTTCACAGGCGGCGTCAAACCAACTGCGCCACGGAGGCTGTCAATATGTCTATTGTCTATGAACAAAAGCAACAGCAAAACTTTTACTTCACGTCGCTCTCTATAAGACTGTAGTAACCGCAAGCCGACCCTTTGTTCAGCAAGGCTTTACCACGTACACAAATACATCACCACTATAAATATCGTATGCACTGTTCGCTGTTCATTACAAAGTATGTAAAAACTCAATTATCTCGCACCCCAGTGGACACGGTAATGTACATAAAACTAATAAAAACACTTGCATCGAGATCGAGTTGTGAAAAGCGACCGGTCGCTCCCCAGCGAGCCGCGTGTTGTGTGAATTCTTAATGGCCCTTCTGAATGAGTTTTTAACACTTAATGTTCTAATGGAAAGGAAATTGTATCCAGGAGGGGAATGTGTAAGGTACGTACGTAACTGTACAGGTTGTTTATTGCTGATGTAGTTTTTGTTTGATTAGATTTTATCTTTATAACGTCGATATAGAGACTAACGGCCTCCGTGGCGCAGTTGGTTAGACGCCGGCTGTGAAACGAGAGGCCGCGGGTTCGATCCCCGCACCGAGAGAAATGTTTGTGTGGCCCACAAATATTTCTTTCTGGTCTGGGTGTTTGTGAGACCGAAAAGTCTCTCGTAGTTCTGATACCTGCGACACAAGACTTAATTGATCTTAATGTGGGGTCGGGACTATGTGTGTGACTGTTGGGTGTATTTATTTATTTTATTTATTTATTCATAGACAGATTTAAAAACTATCTTAGCTATAAGCACCACTCAAAATTTAAAATCAGGAATTTGGGCCCGACATGGCGATTGGCTAAACCCCCCCCCCCCCCCCCATCACATCGTGGGACGGAACACATATGAGGAAACGTGGGTTTCCTGGTTACCTCTGCTTATCCCTTCTGGGAAAAAGGCGTGACATTTATGTATATTTATGTAAGTATGTAATATAATGTTTGGCTGTTACTGCAACATAAATATTGCAGATAAATGTGTGACAGCCTCCGTGGCGCAGTTGGTTTGACGCTGGCTGTGAAACGAGAGGCCGCGGGTTCGATCCCCGCACCGAGAGAAATGTTTGTGCGGCCCACAAATATTTCTTTCGGGTCTGGGTGTTTGTGAGACCGAAAAGTCTCTCGTAGTTCTGACACCTGCGACACAAGACTTAATTGATCTTAATGTGGGGTCGGGACTATGTGTGTGACTGTTGGGTGTATTTATTTTTATTTTATTTAAATAATGCTAGAAACTATCTACTTACAAATTCCAAATAAGACCTCACCAATAGGCGAAAAGTAAAGGCAATATTAGAAGTTAATTTCTGAACACGACCGAAGTTTGGAAGACTTCGTAATGCATAAGCGAATGCGAGTTAATAGACAAATATGTTCAAAATTAAAGACATTCAATTTTACAGTTTCTAATAGTACCCGCTTAGCAATTGTTATTTTAACATACATACATACATAAACTCACGCCTTTTTCCCAGAAGAGGTAGGCAGAGTGTTACCAGGACACCCACATTTCGCCTTGTATGTTCCGTCCGACGATGTGATAGGGTGCTAGCCTATTGCTAGCACAAATTACTTCGGGCTGATAATTATAGAAAAATCCAATACCACTTTGCCCGACCCGGGATTTGAACCAGAAACCTCAATCTTGTAATTGTACCGAAAGTACAACTACGCCACCAAGGCAGTCTGAAAAAGTGGCTTTACATTTTAAAATTTCTCTTACACAACTGGATTACAGCTAAAGTACAGAGCAAAGACAAAAGCAACTAGTAATTTCCCCCGTTCCTTGTAGGTATAAAAACATCATAATTATGTTTAGCCCCCCTCAGGATATCCATAGTTTCTTACATCTAGGCAACATAAAAAAACAATTTTATTCCTACGCTCCATAGCTCTCGCTTGTGAATTGCGCCGACAAACCAACTAGCAACTTCAATTACATCACGCTAACATCACGGCACTATGTGTATGTGTGAAAATTCAAGAATTTCTCAACGGCCCAGAGAGCGAAATGTTGAAGACTTTTCGCCCAGCGTCGTGTCAACGCGTTCACAATGTGAGTAAACGACCTGTGTAAACGACCTAGCCGGCGGCCATTTAGTTGTACTGAAATGGCGGCCAGTGGAGTTGGTAAAATTATGTATTTTTTTTCTGGAATCTTGTATGCATTTTTGGTGCCAGATTTTTCGAATATAAACAACGCCCAAGGTAACACAATGCATAGACCGGGTGAACTTGACAAATCTGTTGCATAATTCGAGCGGTGAGGCATAATTTTGCGAACGGTAAAGAAGAATATTCCTTTACCATTTAGTGCTCTATGTGGATAGCATTCCTCTCTCATGTAGTGATGTTACATTGACACACGGTATGGAATAACTACAAGATTAATTTTATAATACGGAACATGCAGCAGCTGTAAACATGTAATGCTATCAGGTACGCTACAACGGTTTAAATTTTAATATAATGTAAAATCGAACACGATGCAAGCGTTGTGTCAAACTAAGGTGGATTAACGCTGTTGATTCATTCATTATGTCATACGTGTCCAGTCTATTCCAGAACTTTCTGGCGGCCTGAAAGTTTTATAACTTGGCTCCAGGCTATCGCTGAGATTAACAGTGTCCAGTTTAACTAGCTTCAGCTATTTACTATCCAGTTTTGTTCGTGAAACACTTAGTAAATTTATGATATTTGAACCTATTTGCTGCGTAATTAAGTTTTCTGCTTATAAATTCTGTAATGAGTTCGATGGTCATGATCATACACGCCTCTGCTCAAAATTTAGGATACTTTGGAAGTATACATATCTAAGACAATTTCGAAGAGGGCAGATGTATGAAAGACTTGATTAACTAGGAATCAATTGTCAGAGAATGAATTGGCGATCTCCAGCAGGCAGTTACCCAAGCCCAAATGAAGCATTCTATTTACCAGAAAGAAACTTGAACAGTGAAACTCAAAGATTTTCTCACGTGCACAGAATGGGCGCGGTGCTAATGGGATGCATATTTTTACATTACAGCGGCCTCGGGCACTCCACTAATATTTTCCCCGGGCCCCGTTAAAGTGCCCATCAGTGTACGTTGTATGCAAATTATGATGACGCTCGCTTCGTGTCAACTCGTCCTGGTTTCGGTGATTTTTTCATAGCTTTTTCAAGCGAGTATGCGTTTGGAGGTTGTTGTTGTTTTTTAAGTTTCATAGTCGCTTTATTGATAGTTTTTCATACTTGCACAAAGTGATGAATAACACCCAATGAATAGAAAGTTACCACATGCTTACGAAAGCAGCGTAAGGTTTATGTCATCAAAACTTTTAATTAAAAGAACGTATAAGATGGAGTATGGAAAACTAAGTAGAAAAGGTGAAAATAATTAGTTTACAGCAATCTTACTGAACAAAGGAAGGAGAAGAAAGATGAGTTATTTTTCTGTATGAGAACGATACAGTTGTGATAGCAAATTGTATAAAGTGGCTTTACCACTTAAAAATAACTTAATAACCTATTTATATTTAGTATCAAGAGAGCGTACAACATTACCACTTAACTCATTTGATAAATTAAGCTATATACGAGAGAAACGAGTGTTCTTCCTGTCTACTGCACGCAAATGCGATATATTTGGTTCGCATGCGACTGTCATCCATCAATGACACAGGGAGCCGGATTTAAAAACGTACGATGTCTACAGACGTGAATTTAAAGTCTGTTTTATATGTGAAATAGGAGATAGGTGAAT
The DNA here is from genome assembly GCA_949752805.1 of Deilephila elpenor. Taxonomy (NCBI): domain Eukaryota; kingdom Metazoa; phylum Arthropoda; class Insecta; order Lepidoptera; family Sphingidae; genus Deilephila; species Deilephila elpenor. The sequence continues at coordinate 1,938,388 of OX457102.1, forward strand.
ATGAATGTGTGCGTCTCATTTTTACCTTTGGTTTTTATTGATTTTAATACTGGTTCTCTCGGGTTTCTACTTTAATATGATCGCTTATACAGACTCAAATGTCAAAGTACTACATGAGGGAAATACCTGTAAGCTATAAGTATATGTAATATCTATGTTTATTACAATATGAATCAAAGCGTAGTGATTGTATCCACAGCTTATGTTTTCACAACTGGCTTATTGTCTTCTACTTTGCCCTACCCGTGACTAGAACCCGAGACCTCAGCTTTGCAATCATACCGTAGTACAACTGTGCCACCGAGGCAGTCATGACTCTCTCATAACGAATAAATTAAAACACCATCGCAACAAATCATCAATCTAACGCAAATATCCAAAGCAAAAAGGAACATTTCCAAGCCGGGCCGAACGTACGGCCTCGTCTTGCGTATCTCCTTTCAGGTTTCTAATCACAAGCGTGTGCACAATACGTCTTGGCAGACAGCGCGGCGCGCACGATGCTCGGCGGCTTTACGTCTACTGTAACCTCACTTTAATTACCTATATTATTGTAATGTACTGTAGCCTCTAATTGCCCACCGCTGATGGTAGCTCAATTTAGGTACACACATACGTACATATACAGGGTATATCAAGACTGCAACCGAAAACGAAGCCGGGTGGTAGTTTTAGTAGTTACAGACACAATGCAAATAAAAATTTCGCAAAATAAGCGACAGTTTTTTTTTTGCAATTTTTTGAAAATCATTGTTTTTGGGTAGCAAATACCTAGTTATTGCGAAAATAGTAATTTAAACCCTATCATACCATTGCGTCTTAAAAAATAAAAAGGTGTCCATCATTATTTTAGGAAAACTATGTATTTATCACCCAAATACGACGATAAGTAAAAAATTACCAAAAAAGAGTTGACGATTTTTTATACGAAATTTTTCATTGCATTGTGTCTGAAGTCACTTCTACTACCACCTGGCTTCGTTTTCGGTCGCGGTCTTGATATACCCTGTATAAACTCACGCCTTTTTCCCGGACGGGGTAGGCAGTGATTCTCCTGGTTGCAACCAAGACACCCACGTTTCGCCTTGTATTTTCCGTCCCACGAGGCGAGCCTATCGCCATATCGGGCACAAATTCCTGACTCCGGGCTGTTAATGGGTAGAACAATCTAATATCGCTGCCCGACTCGAGATTCGAACCCGAGACCTCAGCTTTGCCATCATACTGTAATACAACTGCGCCTCCGAGGCAGTTACGTTACATAAATTCTGTTCGAACTGTCTCGTAGGAGTCTTGCGTATCTCCTCTAAGGTTTCTAATCAAACGTGCACACAATACGTCTTGGCAGACAGCGCGGCGCAGGACCCGTCGCGTCTTGTCTGCTGTGTCCTCACTTTAATTATGTTGCCGACGAATAGGCCGACGTTTAGGACAAAGGATGGCTTCGTACCTTTGACAAGGGTGCACGCTAATTCCTATTGTGCGGGTAGCGCTTTATTAGTAGTGTTAGTAAATGTACTCTCTGCGTTGAATTTTACAGCGGTTATATACTAGGATTAGCATATTATGATAATTAAATAAAATTAACCAATATGTTTTTTCATTTTTTAAATTCGTTATTTTAATATGTAGTGATAGGTTTTAGATAATTATATATATACAGGTCTAAGCTGAAGAATTATCGAATACCTCTCAATCGAATTTTCGGTTGTACAGAAAATAGAAATCCCGTAAACCGAAAGTTTGATTATATTTAAGTTGTGTTTATCGGTGGGTGGTTGATGGCTGAAAGAGATATTTTAATAATTTGGCCAATTTAGTGGTCTTTAAATTTCATTACTCCTACACAGTTTCTGTCCCAAGTGGATATAAATATCAAGCATTATTTCGCAGAAAAGCCTGAAATTAGAATTTGAGCGTTGACTTAATCCGATCTTCAATAATTAATTTATGATCACTGAATTGTTAAATCAATCTGTATACTACATTTTCACACTAACGAGTCTAATATCATTCTAATAGTACTTAATTTCATTCATGCTTAGGGGTTGGCGTAACATGATTTTTTACGATATGCTCCAGAAAAATATGGTCGATTTTATAACCAATAAATTCGATGATGTATTATATGTACATTGACACAAAGCGACTGTAAAATGATCTGTTCTAAATTGGCAGCGGTCGCTGATACGAATATATTGCCAACAGCACGTGATTCATATTATACAAAAAGTAATCTATATTTTCTTTATTTTTCTCATTCTCAAGAATCTGAAATTCAATACGCCCAGGCTTAATTACCTAAAACTTCGCAAAGTATCGCCAATTGTTAGAGTAACCATTTACACGATTTATTTGTAAGCTTTAATAGTGAAGTTTGTTCGGAATCTCGGTCGTTTTTCTTTCTTACCCTACCATCTCGATTTGGATTAGGTCAAACGAATTGCCTAAATTTCACAGCTTTTTTTTGGATAAAAGTTCCTTAAGCTACCTAAAGTTCACACCTGGCGCACAAGGCGTTAATTCCTCGCGATCTGAAATTCTAATTACAATTTCTAGGTCTTATTTCAATGTTCCAATTAAGCCCAAAGGTTTTCACGGAGCAAATATTACACGCCTATTTTGTTTATTTTTATAGTCACCTGTTTCGTATTTTTTATGACGGGATTTAGGCGGCAAGTAATAATGCTGAAAATATTAGTTTTTTTTAACAATCGTTGTTTACATTTTTCGTTTCTATTATCAGTATATAGACTATATAGGCTAAGGTTTACGCGTGTAATGTCTGTTACAAATTTTGTTATTCCAGTGCTGTTTAAATTCCCGCTGGTTGAGATGCCACGACATTTATTTCAACGGTAACTAAAGTTATGTTAGTTTTAAAACAAATAACATCCGTAGTTTTGTTATTTGATCAGCATTTTCAAATATCGAATATTTGCAGATCAGCTGCTAAAATTTTACGAGTAATAATACCTTTTATATTGACAATCTTCTATTTTGTTTAAAAATTTATTCGCACAATTAAGATTCCAAGCTCCAAATCGTTTTACTCCTTCCCCGAGTTTCCAAACTTGACGGACCCACAATTGAATTTCGCGCGTGGCGTGTGAATGAAGGTAGTCCGAGGAGCTAATATCCTGTTAGTGTTTGGGATAACATTAATCTTGGACGTGACGCACCGCCCGACGTACCCCGTCGACTGAATACCTATAGGCTTGATATTAAATCGACCTGCGTTTATGGAGCTTTATTTTCCTCTTATGGTGTATCGAAAAAGAGATTCATGCTTTTGGTTCGTATAGAGAAAATCTTGAATGTAACATTATAAATGAAATTATGTTGTAACTTGCATGGAAATAACATTGCTCCGATGCAATGCAAGTGTGAAATATTAAGATGATATTTCGGAAATACTTGTAAACCTAACGTCAACACAATTGATAACACGCAATACATTTCCTTTCAACTGCATTCATTATTGTCACCCTACAAATATCCAATGTAGGATATATTCTATCCAAATGTGCTCCACCGAAAGATTGTTCTATTCATACCCTGCCAAATTCTGTACGAAATCATCGTCTATTCATCTTCGAAGATTTACACTAACCAGCAATTACCCTAATAACTCAAATTACCCGCTGTAGCCTCGTTCTAAGACGGCGCAAATCCCAGTGAACCTAGAATCAATACATGTAACACCAATACAAAGCCTTTAACACATGTTCCGAATATAGCAAACGTACACCGCAGAGCCGAGGTCGCCGGCTGCAACCGTACCAACAAAGTTAATTGCGAGCAGATTGCCGGAGCACATTACGTCGGATCGGTCGCTCGGTCGGCGCGAGCATTGCAGCAAATTGCTTTGTAGCTGCCACGTTCTTTACTAGATTAACAACTGTTCCTTGCTCTTTTTATACACCAAGATTCCAAGGTGATGTTTGTTGTGCTACGGAGATTCTTTGTTGATGCTGTTTTTTATGTATTGTTTGAATGAACTTTGGAGTTAATAGCTATTGCGTGAAGAACTGTTCGTAATGAAAAGGACATCATCTGCGCAGACGGTGATCGTGAATTTGAATCTCATACCTCTGACTCAAGAGTTATGTGTATGTTGATAGTCGATCACCACGCACTGTTAGGTCTAGCGTAGAATCTTTACTCACGTCATAAACAAGTACTTTTATACAAATAGGCAAGATACCTAGCGGCCCGGGCGAGCCTCGCTTTGCTGCAGATATTTTTTGATTCCACTCCACATCATATACATAATTGTACATACTATTTTTCGTACAAACTCTTGTATACTTAAACACGACGTAACTATGCTACTGTCTAATTTTTATCCCTCCATGACTTGCCTTACTCAATCCCATCACATCCCGTCCCGTCCTTTCTCTTCGCATCCAAACCCGTGGCTTAACATCCCATCCTTAGCCATCAAATGAAATTGCCATACACAATGTTTTATCTGAAACTAAACGATGTCACCCAGTACATTGAAGACTATGCGAAGGTGTGGTCGTCATGTACAATTAATCTGTGCAATAAAATCACATAGTTTTAAGATTCCATTGCTTTTTAAAGAAAGGATAAAACGGAAATAATTTATTATTTATATTATATGTAAGGAAGATGAATTCAATTTCAAATCCCTATCCGTTCAGAATACCATAGCATTCTAAACACTATGCATACGGCTTTATTCGTTTGTTAACCTACCCCTTATTCTGTATCCCCTTGCTTAAGCTTGTTTTGAGTCAAGATGATAAATGACCCAAGGAATGAATATCCTCCAAGGATAACGGATGGAAATGCAAATGACAATTATTTGTATCGGATATTATTCTAGGGTAAAATGAAGCACGGACAATATTGGATTTTGTCTCGTTCGGATTATGGTTTGATTTTATTTGTATGAGCAAATAAATTTAATAATCGTCGGAATGCTCTAGTGGCAGCATATACATATACATGCTTGATGTTGTAAACTGTAAGGTTCGGTGTTTGAGTCTTCAGTCGTGAGTTATAACTCTTTATAATTTTTCTGTTCATTAACGGCCCTATTCGTACATAGATTTAAAACATATTTTAGTTATCGAATGTTTTGTCCCTTTCGAAAGACTTTAAAATTCAGTTTTAGCGAAGAAACGTTAGAATTTACATAACCATAATTTTTCCTACATATCTTAGGACGGGCATACTATTAAACTGTGGATCCCGTTGCACTCCTGACAACCTTACTTAAAGGGTACCATGACTAGGTAAACAATGCCATTTTTGTGTAGTTCGATCGTATTATCCATAAAACAGCAATAATTAAAATCATAGAATTAATTTAAGACAATCTCTTAAAAACTAATTAGCAGAAACTATTGTAATTTAACATTATTTTCATTAAAACTTGTATATAAAGTTATAAACGGACCATTACTGCGAGGCAATTAAATTTAACTGTGTAACTGAATTTTATATTTACATTGTAACAGATCCATAGGGATTCACTATAATGAGTTTGTGTTAGGGTTGTTGCTGATGTAACTTTTTCATACATAGCTGATGTTAATGCTGATTTGAATTATTTTTTTTGAGTGATATATGTATAATTGATCGGCAAGAGTGAACCATCTCGTATCGGTGTATATTTTATCTCGATTCTACTGCTGTAACTTCATTGTGGCAGTATGAAAAAAAATATCAAATTGTTATTATAGAACATAAAATTACGTTGGTTTAACGACACACATCAATTATTTATTTTCATTTCATTTTAATAATAGAGAAGTATATTGTAAATGATGCGGATATCAGCATCAACCCTGTCTGAAATTCCATAATGTATTAATATAATATGTTTAATTTCAGGTAAGCATTTTGGTCCGGTGGTTTTTGCGGTACATGGTAATTATATTAATATCTGGTTGAATCTTTCGGTACTATAAAATATGTTAAACTAGGTATAGCTTTGTGGGGTAATGTATTACACGCAATATCATTGCAATTTATGTGTTTATTTTATGTTATTAATACGAGTATAAAGTAAATATTAATTAATAAGTTATCAATTCAATGATTCGGATAAATAGGTCATTTGGTCATATTTGTTTTGTGTGAATTTTCCATGTGTATTACTTTTGATTGCGTAATTAGTGAATCTTAATTAACTAAATTACTGCTTGCAATACAAAGGTAATGATGGAATTAATTAATAAATTTTTGTCTACAAATACTAAAAGCGCTCAACATCTTAAATCTGATAGCTCTTGTAACATCAACTGTAAAACTTACGATCAAATCATCAATAATATCCATAGAATAACTAATGCTCAACCTCCAAATATATTTTGATCTCCTACTCTAGCAAAAGTCATCTGTCAACCTTAGTTACCTCCCCTAGCTTCACCAACAATCGCAATTTGTAATAAAAATCGATCAGTCGAATTGATAACCTCTTCTCTTAAAGTTAGTAAAAATAGTATAAATGTTGTTCTACATTTAAAACTGGTGGCTGTAAGGTCTCTAATTTGTAAGAGGCCGCCTGAGTAGGTACGACCGCAATGTCTAGTTCTCCCGCCAAACAGTAGTGTAAATACACTGTTGGGTTTCGGTTTGAAGGACATTGTAGTCAGAGTGACTACTGGACATAATGAGACTTAACATCGGGAGCGCAGCGGAATGCCAAGCATTTACTTGTAATTATTCGTGTTGTTTGGTTTTGCTTCTGTCCATGAGCTGTCTTATCGCTTACCATCATCGTGAATGCTCGTCTCGCCATTCATCGCAAAATAAACATTTCTCGATAAAATAAATGTGTCCACTGATATAACGAGGCAGCATATGCATCGTTTGTAGTAATTTCCTTCTGTAATGCCCTCATATGTATCGGTACATGGAAACTAATTGACTATGTGTGCTCGAGCGGATGATACAAGAGGCTCCTTTCCTTTTCTAACTTGTCACGAGATTTATACAAAGTGTAGTGGTTCGGTTCATCAGTTTAATGCGTATATGGATTGTGATTTAGATTTCCTTATAGGTAATTTACTTCGATTTCAAAGATAAAAAATTTGACAGCCTCCGTGGCGCAGTTGGCTAGACGCCGGCTGTGAAATGTGAGGCCGCGGGTTCGATTCCCGCACCGAGACAAATGTTTGTGTAAACCACAGATATTTTTTTCGGGTCTTGGTGTTTATGAGACCGAAAATTCTTTCGTAGTACCTGATACCCATGACACAAGACTCGATGTTAGTGTGGGGTCAGGACTATGTATGTGACTGTCGGGCGTGTGTGTACATGTGTACTATGCAGTCCACCAATATGTACTAGGCTACAGTGATGGACCAAAGCATATGACGCTTTCAATTGTAGACAAGATCTATGCCACTTAGACGTATGTGAAGGCCCATTAACCTAATATAAAGAGCGTGTAAAGACTGAACCATCAGACCCTGGATTTGAGTGTAGATCGGGCAATCTACTCGAGTTTTTCAATTTGAATAATAATATTATGTATTTCCCGGGACTGGAATTTAGCTATTTTGCCCGCCGCTCTCTAGTGTGGGTTGTGAAATATTACATTCCGTCGACTTTATTACGGAAACTAAACTGATTATTATCGGAATAACTTTGAAAGTATCCGTGGCATGTTCACCTCCATCGTTAAATGGACGATTTATAAATAGTTGTGGTTATGCACATAGCTTTAGAATGTTTGACATACATGAGATAAAACCACACACATGAATCAATAGATGATGCAAATATATAAAAATTATGCGTGTAATTTTTGTTACCTAATGTACCATCATGACAGTAGTTTAGGGACGATATTCTATGTTTTAACAATACTGATTACAGTTCGACTATGTTTTTAAAAAATATTATCGCAATCAAATAAAAAATGGCGAAAACCGGGGCAGCGCGACTACATGAAACATCATTGATATAATAATAATAAATAAATAAATACACCCAACAGTCACATACATAGTCCTGACCCCACACTAAGATCGAGTCTTGTGTCGTGGATATCAGAAGCTACGAGAGACTTTTCGGTCTCACAAACACCCAGACCCGAAACAAATACCTGTGGATCACACAAATATTTGTTTCGGTGCGGGGATCGAACTCGCGGCCTCTCGTTTCACAGGCGGCGTCAAACCAACTGCGCCACGGAGGCTGTCAAAAAATCAATATTATGGATGCTTTGTATTACGTACATAACACTTGTGATAGCCTCCGTGCACAGTTGGTAAGACGCCGCCTATGAAACGAGAGGCCGCGAGTTCGATCCCCGCACCGAAACAAATATTTGTGGGATCCACAGGTATTTGTTTCGTGTCTGGGTGTTTGTGAGAACGAAAAGACTTTCGTAGTTTCTGATACCTACGACATAAGACTCTATCTTAGTGTGGTCAGGCCTATGTGACTGTTGGGTGTATTTATTAATTCGTGCCACTCCAATCAAATACATTAAACAACACCAATAGACCATCCGTGCAAATCTTGCATCTCGAGCAAATTAGCAACGCGCATCAACTCTTTCGCAAAATAAACATTCATTTTTACTAGAAAAAAATGTGTGAAAATTTGAACGTGTACCGCCGGAGCGTATGCGCGGTCACGTACGACCACTCCGGCCGTCGCTCTTACTTGCACTGTTATTATAATGGATCCGATATGCGAAGGGTTTCAACGGCATTAGGTGCCGAAATGAGTTGAGTGTTTGAAGGTTTTGGATGAAATTTAATGGGAAAATTATAGGCGAAGCGGTAGCTTGGTGGACATAGCGTGAGCTGTCTCGGTCGAAGTCATAGGCTGATATTAAGTATTAATTGTCTTGCCATTAAGTTGAAATAGAAGATAGTTTAACGAAAATTGATTGCAGACATGTGAAACAACTACTTAACTATTCGATGTTGTAAGTGATAAACCGACAAGAATATCAATGGCATGATCAATCTCATTCTCAGCGGTCAAGTAGCAATTGATAACTTTTAATTTATTTATTTGGTCAAATTGTGAGCTTTATTTTTTTAAATGTTATTGTTCTAGCTCTGCGTCAACGAATTGAGTACACAAGTCTCTGGGAAACATCTGTTTTTATAATGGATATCAGATTATCTTCTGTTTATAGTGATCATGCTCAGGTAGTAGAGAAATGCCAAATTGATACACACACATTTCAAACGCTATCATGTTTCATTAGTGGCGCCTATCATCATGTCATTCATATTTAAGTTGAAATTGAATGCAGTGCTTGGCCATATCTTTCGCAATTTTAAACAAATAACAAAAGTTACGCCGTAAAAGTCCCAAATCAACATAAGCTTTAAAATATTTATTCGCCAGTTTAAAACCAATCTGTCGGAGCGGGGCGATATCGCGAGCTCCTTTTATTGTACTTTTATATCTTTTATTGGCTATTAAAGGAATAAAAGTTAATGCCACGACAGGGGTGGGGAGCATGTTAAAGTTTTTAACTTGAGCTTATCTTTTTTGTTACCTGCGCAGTGTAAATTGTTTTCAGTTGTGTCTGAGTACTTATTTTTTTATGTAGTCTTTTGTATTTACATTAGGTCTGTGACGATAAAGGTTTTTGATAAGAACTAGGTAAAGTAACATTGAGGCAAATGTAATGGCGGTAATTTATTTAGACTGGGTGTTAGGGTACGTAAGGTTTGTCGTAATTTCTGAAATCAACTTTGTTCGTTTCATATTATTTGTGTTCCCGTGTTTATTGGAATAAAAATTTGTCCACTGGTATTGCAAATAATCAAAGCAGAATCCTGAAACTTCAAGCTACTCTATTTTATGTAATGATTTCATATTGCGCCTTTTTTGTCTCTATACAAATATACAAGTGTCACCAAGTACTAATACCAGAAAACAATTAATAAAACCATCTAGGCGGACTAACAGCCTGCAATATCCGGGGCCGGCACAAAAAGGCCGCCGCGACAGACGTTCACCCCGAGCTATTGCGCGCAGTCTCACCGCGTGCCGGGACAAATCGACGTCGTCAAGATCTTTTCCAATGATTGCTTGTGACTTATTGCCAACTGCTATTTTACACACCGCCTTGGAGGACGTACAACTTAACACAAAAATATAATAATAAAATGTCGTATAGATTTGGATAGCGACCAACGTGCGCCATAGTCACGTTTTCTGCCTCTAGATATCAGATTCAGATCAAGTCGTCTTATTTGTGTCAAACGTCCGACCTTGGTGGAGAGATGATATGTAATGTAAGAGACTTTTTGGTCTATTTGGTTCTTGTTGCATTTACCTTGCAGTGCATTCAGCCACTTTCTCGCGCTAATTTGAAAATCAATCTAGAACAAAATCTGAAAGAATGACAAGCACACACCACCTGTATAAATCCACAGTTGATGATTGTAGTTGCGCTACCGGTCTTTTAAATGGAAGGAAAAAAAAAGAAGGAATAACATCTAAAAACTATGTCTCTGTTTCAACTACTATCAATTTCCTTGACAAAGTTCTCTCCTAATTGGTTTATCTTCAACATACATTAATAAACTACTCGTATGTATAAATCAAACCAGTCTCACAGCTCCATGGTGCAGTATTGTGACAAATGTTTGTGTAGCGTCCAACAGTTTGTTTGTGTTTATCTGAGAACCAACTTCCGTATTAGCGTTTGCGCTTTCGGTCAAAGTTACTACTTTATTTGTAAAGGTTTGTGCTATCATTTCTGTGTTTGCTTACATGAATTAGTAGAGATCGTTACAAAAATTCACTATGATGTTGACAGTATAATTGTTTGGTTTCAAAGATATTTTATGTCATACCACCAGAGTTATTGACGTGAGTCACGGTTTGAGTCTAATGCAATATATTTTATAAATATTGATCTTCTTCATGTAAGATTGATAATATTACAAAAGAATCATGTATGCATATAGATAACCTAAATTATTCTAACAACAAAAACATAAGGACAAGCGCTGTGATACGTCAGGATCGCCCGAAGCAGAGATTATTTGCTTATAAAATTTATTGGATACAGGGGTTATGTTATGTATTGTAAAAACTGGAACTAATAAATTAAATAGAAACAGCTACCAGGACCTCATTGTCTTATGGCAACAGCCATTAGATATAAATTTTATAATAGCACCTGCTTGTAGAGGAGTTGAAAAGTAAAGTAGGACACGATTTTAAACTTTGGTCTAAAAAAATACAGAATTCTTTTGAAAAAGATCCGCATCAATCATCCTCGCCAGGCTTTAATTAAATTAATTAACACGTGGAAAATTATACGTAGCGAGTACCCGCCGGCCCAATCAGTGCGGTTCGTGTTTTATTATTTTCATTTTTATTCACGTTATTTTTTTTTATAATTGTAATATTTTTTTGTCTATATTAAATAATTTAGCTCTATACGTTATTTTATAGTTTATGATGTGAGCAACAGAATCCGGGCAGCCCAAGGATCTAAACAACGAATACTGGACAATGGTTTGAATCCAGCAATTTTCTGCGGACTGTATTAGGTGACCTAAAAAATATTCCAGCGTACTAACTACAAACCCCTCGGTGACCGTCACACGCATTATGGGCATCCTAGGGCGAGAGGCGCCCCGATTTACGTCCGCCTAACCGCCCGGGTATTAGGTGACCTGACGCCTTTGTAGGTGCAAATGCGTAGCTTTTCACTACTTTCCAACCCCAAGACAAAAAAAAGAATATATTTTTCACTTAAATTTATTTACATTTCTGTCTTAAAATTGTGCGAAGTTCCCGTCAATGTGTCCCAATAACTTAGTCGGAAAACGTTTTCATTCCAGCACCGTTTGTTTATGGCCCCGCAGGATCCCTGTGCACACCTGGACCGCCCCTGGAATCTGCTGGAATTAATCATCCAACCCTGTGACTAATTGCTGTCGCGCGATTATTACCTTAAAAGCCCTTTCAGTTAAAAGGCATCGGCGGCAATTCATCATAATGTTTCATAAATACAGATAAGGTACATCTATCTGATGTTTGGATTGAGTAATTGTACGCAATGGGTTTATCAAGCTTCTGTTGATGGAACGTTTAATGGTGCCAGTCTTGAGTTATGGACTTTGTTATTAATTGGTGTTTGCTGTTGGTTCAATTTGTCTTTTACACCTGATGCCGTCTTTTTAGAATATCGAACACGTCATTTGTATGAACAATGATATAAAATTTGTTTTGGATATAAAGCTGTTTCGTGATGTCGTCTTTGTTATTTAATTGTCAACCACTTGAATTGACAATGAAATATTGTACACCCTATTAGTACCACCTAAGCTGAAAATAGTGGGAACTATTTTCAGCTGATTTAAAATAAATTGACCCTGTTTTACCGTCAATCAATGTTAATACCTAAGCAAAAGTAGTGGAAAATAATCGCGATATCTGCAGACAACATTAAAATATAGCCAACAGAATCGAACACCACTCGGCAACACCGTAACCACAACTCAAGTTACTTTCAATACGAATAAAATATCACTTAGAGCATTCCGCACTCGAAACGTTGTTGAATAACCAATACACGAGAGCGGTACTCAGACAGGGCTGAATCTCTCAGTACGGTACGGCTAATAGCAAAAGCAATTGTGATATAGCTGAAGAGCCAATTGTGTTCTTTTATTCAGTGGATTAATCGGTTTGTGGCCCCGGACGTTAAATTTTGGAGCGTATGTAAAGAACATTTCATCATAACATAAATTTATAGTAGTGATACTTTACTCATTCAAGAAACATGAATTGTTTGTAAAGTGACGATATTATATTGTTGTCATGAATCATGAAAAAGAGCATTCTAAGATATTCAACCTGTGCACAGCTATGTACCAAGTGTTAAAAACATATATCCTCGGAGTCTATGCAATAGAATTTTATGTCAAATTTCTACAAAGATTAGGCTGATTATTGTTCAACCAGCTACTTGCCTAGCTAGCATCAACTTGGTAAGACAATCATCTGACCCAAATAAATAAACCTCCATCTATATAGGTATTAAACATTCATTTAACAGAACTAAATGTCAATCCCATCACCAACAATCTATTTAGGCTAGCCGTCCTATTTGGCATTATTTGCTTATTGGTTTGCGGAGGCGAGTTCTTTCAGTAAACGAGATTAGGGTAAAACGTATCCCACAGTTAAGCTGATTCGATGAGCCGTAAGCTGAGCTCGTGAGCCGCGAGTCGTAACTCGATCACTTGCTTAAATAGATTAAGGACACAATCGTGAGTCGACCGGGCTTCGTTTGTGGCTGTATGGTAATTGCTTGTTTTTATCCAGCTAGAAATATCCAACCAGGTGGAGCGACTATATTCGTGGGGTGGCTAGTAGCGGTTGGCGACGATGAGCTGAAGATCGAGCCCAGTGGCGTGCTATGGGAGAGGCCTATGTCGAGCAGTGGACCCAGAAGGGCTGATGTTGATGATGATGATTAAGCTAGAAATATTTCCATTTTTATTTCCATGTGTATGTGAAGATTGCCAATCTACATTCGACTAGTGTGGTGCTAAGTTAAGCCTTCTTTATCCAAGTCTTGAAGAAGAGTCTCGTGCTCACCAGTGGAATAATTATGGGTTGAATCAGATTGGTTCGTAATTCAGTTGATTTTCTATTTCTGTCTGTTCTTAGCTGTTCTGTCACCGGTCAGCACAATTATGTAGGCTTGCTTTAATCCGTATCTACACACAATAAACCCGAGTAGTGACACTCTTACCTATCTCATACAACAGGTCCTTAACCACAGTGAACGAAGGTAGGTATGGGTTAACAAATTACATTTGAATTAGTGGTTTTTTAGATTGACGCGAATGTTACACATTGATGATGATGACGAGGATGAGGATGAGTCCGCCCCGTGATCATGAAAGCTGTATAGCAATCGAAACGTCGCGCCGGGAAGTTAAAAAATATAAAATTAACCCAATCAAGATAAAATCCGTAAAAAATTGTTTTATTTCAATACATTTGAATTATATCCTAAAGTAGGTTAATCTATAACGACCTTATTCTTAAACAGATTTATAAACTATTTAATTGTCGAATGTTTTGTCCCTTTCAAACGACTTTAGAATCAGTTTCAGCGAAGAAGACAAATCATTCCATAACTAAAATAGGTTTTAAATCTATCTATGAAAAAGGTCGTAACTCTTAAATCATAAACTTGTCTACTGTCTTAATATTCTCTGTTTGAATAAATCTCGCCCACTAAAACGGGGAGAATGGAAGAAAGTGCTTATAAATAAATACAGTGAGAACGGAGTACACTGGTTCTTATTAAATTGCCGATGGAAAATAAAAATATTGCTCCGTGGGGCGTTTCATTACTTATTCTGTTTGGACGATTTGTTTCCGAGTATTGTTTTTAGGGTTCCTTCGTGTAATTGAATTTTTATGTTATATGTAAAGAAGAAATTTCGAAATATTATTAGCAATATTTATGTATTACATATTTTATAAGTATAGGTCTCCTTTTTTTTATTCTCGAGAAAGTTTAATCAAATTCAATTTTCAAATTACAAACAATTAAATTGCGAACCAGAATCGCATTTTGGTAGAAGATAAATAAATAAATAATAAACCATCCAGCAGTTTACTTATAATAGACGTACGTATTTCGTACAAGCTTATAAATTATACAAAAATCACATACTATTTATTTCAGGACCGCATACTTCGTTAATAAAATATCGTTCACACTAATTAAAAACTTAATTTTGCTAATGTTTAATCTGAGAAAATTAAATCGTATATAACACACAGTGTACACAAAATTTAGCTAAAATTCAATACAATAACGAAATTCATAGCCCACAACGTTCTGAGAGCGGTTGATAAGGGCGCTCAAACAAACACGTCAACAAAGTTTCGTGTGACACGGATTTCTATACACTGGCGTGTTGGTGCTCGTCACTCCGGCAGGTAGGAGGGGGCGGGAGGGGGAGGTCATTTAAAAGTGCGAAAACTTATACACAATAGGGTATTTTCCTATGTTTTTACTTTGTTTAATTGCTCTTTTATTTTGCTAAAAAAAAACAATAGAATATCTAATAGAGGTTGTAAAATATAACAGCTATTTTTATTATTTTAAACGTAACAGTTATAGCGACCTGATAGTGGAAACATTTCGCTGTCTCATTTAATTCAGACATTTTCTAGTTTTTATTAATTGCAAATTTATATTCATATTTTAACTACACTATTAAAAGGTACACGTCACTGCTCGCAAGAGAATCGCGCACCAACCTGCAAGCCTATAACCGCGTTAACCAAAACATACTGAACCCTTCCACACACTTGCCGACCTCACCTCATCCCGGGCACTACATAAATATTGAATATGTACAGAACCATCTCTTTTTTCGCTTTTTAAGCGTGTTTATTTCCAAACCGGTTTCATCAAGGCACCCGTGTTAGTGTGCGTCACGTTTTGCCTGTAAATTTCAATGGATTTCTATCCACCACCCCGTGTTTTTTACGCGTGAATTATTTATACGTTTATCTGTTAATTTTGCCCGTGTTCGTGGGCCAATCATATCGGGTTAAGTAGATGAGTGGGCCGTATATTTAATTTGTTTTGAAGTATTTAATTTATATTAATGGAATGTTTCTGTCGAAATTATATTTGCTTGTTGCTATTTACTTTGGTATGATTTTTTAAATTTATCTAGTTGTGTGAAAGAAATAGACGTCGTAATATCGAAGTAGACATATCAGCGGATACAGTTTGCAGGATGTCGCTAGATGCACACAGCTTCCAACAGGTTGCTGTGAAAATTCTACAACAAGTCCTATGGTCACCAATAGACTGTTACTGGCTAAAAATATTAGTGTGACATGACATTGCGTTTCAATTATTTATTATACAATTATTATATAAGTCGTACAGCGTAAATAACAATTTGAAAGATCTTGTGAAAGACTGGTTGAATAAAGAATATTTTGATTATTTCATTTTGATACCTATCTACCACAAGGGTTTTTTTGTCTGATACATACGTCTCGTTTTATACTCAAACCTTCAGTGTATTTTCTACGTGTAAGTTTCACCTCGGCCTTGTAGGTGTAAGCCCTTGTATCAAAACATACATAAGTAAGTATTCGTGCCTGAAAGATATCTACTGAATAAATTCTAGGTGACTTTGATGTCGGCAATGCGTCTACTTCACACGCTTAGTTCCAGTAGGTTTAGCTGGTTCTGTGTAAATAAATCATTAAGTAGGTAAAGAAATGAAAGATTTTGAATCTAGTATAAGAGCAGCTGTTGAACAGAATACAGGGTCGATGTGTCGGACTAGTTGTGAGAGCCAACGGTTTTAGAACCGACTATCGAATATGCCAAAGACCGGAAAATGGCGAAGCCTGTACAGGAAAACAAAACCTGGCTCTGGTCGAGACAACGTTAGCTAAAAATGTATAACAAATTCAAGCGCTAAAACCAGGACACTGACCCCCCAAATACATAAGACACATTTATTTAAAACACGAGTGTGTTAAACTTAAGCCGTTTGCGGATTAAACATGAAGCCGGGAGATTAGAGGCTCCTCCGCATAATATGTTTACGAGTTACAAATATTATGTGTGTTCTTCACATAACGTGTTCCTCGGATTATGAATAAGTCGTATTAAAATAAACAGCGTGACGTGAAGCAGGAATTGGTGTAGATTAATTAATTTATTTAAGGGGATATTATTAGGAATTGGCTACAGTAGAGATTAATTAATAAAAATAGATGAACAAGGTGGGTAGAAGCAGATATGCTAGAATAGTTTGCTGCGAAAATCTCTGGTGTGAGATTGAGATGTATTGTACGTTTTTTTTTTTGGTTGAGGATGATAATAACACTGATAACAATGTCCCTTGTGAGCGTCCTTATCAAACTATACGTTGTAAATTGAGTAGGTTTTATAAGAAAGTAGAACGTAAAAACTAGGAAAGTAACGAACATAGAAAAATAACATATTTAAAATCAAAACATATTTAAAAAAAACATATTTAAAACGGAACAAAAATAGACCCAATGAACAATAAAATCCCTTCACCGCACCTCTATTCTTTTGTATAGGCAATTAAACTTATTACGTTTCGCGTCCACGCGCGCCGCCACAATGAGCTTTTAATGGACACGAAACAAAAGCTTCATAAAGCTTTCATCAAACACAAAGCTCTAGTGATTTCAGTTAGATATTCATTGCGTGTAATTCCCTGCGTATGTGTGTTTGACAATCGTTCGCTTATAGTCAACTGTCAATGTAATTTGTGGAATTTATTGTTTCCTCGCGGTGTGTGACGTCGTTACAATTAGTTGATGAGTCCGATATTGGTTGGTGCGGTTTGTTTGTTGTGGATAGATTTATATTTATATGGCATTGGGGGCAATTATTATTATTGGACATTAAGTCAGCCTTTGTGGCGCATTTGGCTAGACGCCGGCTGTGAAATGGGAGGCTGTCGGTTCGAGCCCCGCACCGAGACAAAAATTTGTGTGATCCACAGATATCTGTTTCGGTTCTAGGTGTTTGTGAGACCGAAAAGTCTCTCGTAGCTACTGATACCCACGACACAAGACTCGATCTTTGTGTGGGGTCAGGACTATGTATGTGAATGTTGGGTGTGGGAGTATTTTTTAAGTGCCTTAATATATATCGGGTCATGGTGGCAGTGCAGTTCCTAGCAATTATCAGATTTTGGTATAAGAGTTTTCTAATCATTTATAGAAGCTCTTTGATTTGACACAGCAATAAAAGTGATCCCTATCCAAGATTGGAACGTCCGACCCTCTAGCAAGAGTGTTATAAAATTCTGTTTTATCAACTTAGATATAACTCCCTAGATACAAAACTAATTGTTGCATATTTATGAAGGCTATTTGCTTCAGTTTATTCCGCTGGGAATTAATCTAGTCATGAATATCTTAACCGTTACAATTAATGGGGAGAGTAATAATTATTCACTCTTATTTTCCCCTTTGAATAATTTCCCATTAAATGTGATGCCCTTCTTAATTATTTAAAAAATAACATCCTGTTCTAGTACCCGTAAATGTCATTTTTAATAACAATTTAACTGAAGCTTTAGGTAACCAGATCTGGGAATTGAACCTAGAAATTCACGGTTCATAGCCTTCGCTCGTAAAACACCAATAAATGCTTATAAAATAGAAGCATTAATAAATATCTTAAAATACGTAAAGAAATCCTCTGGTCTACTTCCCCTAATCGCGTTGGAGTTGGCCGAACAGCGATAAATCAAATTAGAACGTTTACGAAATCCATTGATAAAGTTTGCCTAAATTAAAGACAAATTGCTTGTATTAGGCAATGTTAGTTAGACAGTTGTCTTTGTAACTTGAGCTGTAATAAACCCGTCAATCAAATAAATGTTTATTAATCATGATTATTTAACTATTAGCATTTTAAGAACTCCAGTGGTATAGAGCGAAATATGGTTCTGAAATAAACGTCGTTGCTTTCAGCAATGCAGCAAGAAAATGTTTTTTGACTGAATAATTTTATTGAATTTATTTTTTGAAAAAAAAGGACTTCCTTCGGTGTTTTTTATATGACACAAAGCATTTATCTTACTTGGAAAATACGACTATGGCATGACTGATATTGGCATTTGTAAAAAAAATAAACTAAATATCTTTGTTCAGATTTGTGGTAATAGATGAAATAAATGATTAATCAATTAGTTTAATTATGCTGTAATTTACTTAGTACATTACAGCTTAAACATCTCGCATATCAAAATAAAAAAATCACACGAATAATTTTAAATTCACAGCCATTTCTTACGCCCATATAGGAAACTTATGCCAGGAATCTCCGCCATGTATGAATTTTGGGTTTGTTAATGAATATAACAGAAGCCTACTATAATTTTTTTTTACGCATGCAAACTCTACTATAATTTGCGCGCATTAACTATTCGCTATTACGAAATACAATGCAAAAAATCCACAGAATAATTTATATTGGCATAGAATATTTTATCAAAGTCCGCCGAACTTGTTTTTAGTTTAATATATCGCATGAATATTTGATATATTATGTAATTTGATTTCCAATTGGGTATTCGGTTGAATCGCGCCGGACGCTCGCTAGAAATAGCGGCGATGTGAAATTTTAATGCAGATGGACACTATCCGTCTAATGGATAAACTATTTAGAGCAGCTGTCCTCAACGCTGGATTCTATTATGGAATTAAATTGTTGATCTTTCACGCTTTTAATTAAAATTGATGTTAGTCACGACAAACGGATGATGTATTGGGAACGAAAGAATGTACAAACATAATAGAATTAGAAAAGGAAAACTATGTAGGTACAATGCACTTATTTTTGTCTTAGAATTGTTCTTTTTTATATTTTTACTAGGCTTCTAAGATGATGAATGGTAAATCACAAGTGTTATGTACCTTAATACAAGGCATCCATATATTGATTTTTGACAGCCTCCGTGGCGCAGTTGGTTAGACGCCGGCTGTGAAACGAGAGGCCGCGGGTTCGATTCCCGCACCGAGACACATATTTGTCCACAAGTATTTGTCTCGGGTCTGGGTGTTTGTGAGACCGAAATTCTCTTGTAGCTTCTGATACCCACGATACAAGACCTAATTGATCTTAATGTGTGGTAATGACTGTTGGGTGTATTTATTATTATTTATTGATTATATTTTCATACTATTATTTGATTTTTAATGAAGTAGTACAAATTATAACATTGCAGTAACAAGAATATAACACGCAAGTAAATCCTTTCCCCGTATAAAAATCTTAACACTAATAGCAGGGGTGGTACAAGCGAATCTTTCAAAGAAATATGTAGTACATTTTCAGTAATAAACTGTTTAAATCTGTCTCCGAGCGCAGACGTAGCAGGTGCAATTCGTGAATTGGACCCATAAATTGTGTACCTCATAATACTCCCCCCTCTTTTACCAATTTCGCATACATTTCAAGTTTTAGGGTCCCACTGAGTTGGCAATGTTGCGATTGTTATTCAATTGCGGTGATTTGATTTGTTATTTAGAATTTACTTTCTTTGTTATGTTGTTAAGGTTGTGGTATGTAGTTTTTAATGAAAAAAAATCATTTACAAGCAACAATTAACCTATAATGTTACGTTATAATGTTACAATCTTTAAGGGGCGAGGGTGTGTCGGACTCACCGGCGCCTTCCGAGCCCAGCGAGATGTTGTGCCGCCTGTGGATGTGGACGGGCGGCCGCTGGGTCGGGTCCCTACCATAAACCTACGCGCCGAAATACCGACTAAAAACCCCGCGTCGGCCACCATCGGTGCACTTGAGAGACGGCCCCGGGATACCGTTTAACAGACGCGCCAGGACCGCCTCTTTGTGCACCGCCGCTTAGCGACGCGGCAACAGACGCGTGTTGCGTCACGTCTCGGGGGCCGCCAAGGTAGGGACGGCGGCCCCATGTGGCCTCTGCGGCGCCGGGTTAGTTGGCGTCCCGGCGCCTCCTACGTCTCCTGTGGCGACGAGCGGGATCGGTCTGCTCCCGATCCCGCTCGGCGCTCTCCTTCTGCGACATGACACGTTCGCAGAAGGAGAGCATGGCTCGCCACGAACTCCGGCTGCCGACCATGGCGGCGACCACGGCCGGCAGCGAAAGGTCGCTTCCCACGACCGCGACGAGAGCGCTGCGCTCCTCGTCCCAGGCTGGGCACTCTTCCAGCGTGTGCTGGGCCGTGTCCTCACGGCAGTTGCCACAATGGTGGCACACGGCGGACTCCTCGGCTCCGGCTATGCGACACAGGTACGCACCGAAGCAGCCGTGCCCGGTGAGCACCTGCGTCAGCCGGTATGTCGGCGCACCGTGGCGCCCGTCCAGCCACTGCTCGAGGACAGGTCGCACTGCCGCGACGGTCCTCGTACCAGCACTAGGGTTCTCCAGCCTGGAACGCCACTCCTCCACGGCGGTCCTGCGGAGGGAGGCCAACATGGCCTCGACCTCACGGGGGACCAACCTCTGCCCACGCCCGGACGCCTCCTCTCGCTGGAAGAAAGCCGACGAGAGGGTCCTCGCGTCCAGCACCCAGGGCAGAGTTCCCGCCAATACGCAGGCCGCCTCGTGCGAGACCGTGCGGTAGCCCCTGATTATTCGCTGCGCCACCATGCGCTGCGGACGATGCAGCAGGCGGACGCAACGATCGCCCAGGGACTCGGCCCAAACGGGACACCCGTAGAGGGCCATGGACCGCACGACTCCAGCATAAAGGTTTCGGCAAGGGATGCCAGGACCATCAGTGTTGGGCAACAGGCGCCCCAGTGCGCCCGCCGCCCTCACCAGCTTCGGCGACAACTCCTCAAAATGCGCACGGAAATCCCATCGACTGTCGAGAACGAGACCGAGGTACTTCATCCTCGAGCCGACGGGAATCCGCACGCTTTCCACCGTGATTTGGGCCCCTGGCGGTGGCCCACACCGAGGACCGTGGAAACACACGGCCTCGGTCTTGTTGAGGGCCACCGTGAGGCCCAGTCGCCGAATCCTGCCCACCACCAGTCCAGTACCGAACGAGGCGAGCAGGGCGGACCTCTGGAATGTCCTGGCCGTCGCTGTCACCAGTGTGTCGTCCGCGTAGCAGACGACAGCGACGCCCCGAAGGTTGGTACCACGTAGCACCCAGTCGTAGCCGATGTTCCACAGGAGCGGCCCAAGAACCGAGCCCTGTGGAACACCGCACGTCACTTCCCTGCGGTGCCACCCGTCGGCGCCCGGATACACCACGTACCTATCAGACAGGTACGAGTGCACCAGACGCCGAAGGTAGGGCGGAACCTCGTGGTACCGCAGTGCTTCTTCGATGCAGGCCCAGGGCATGGTGTTAAACGCGTTGGCGATGTCGAGAGACACCGCCACCACGACCCTGCCCCGGGACACCGCACGCTCCGCTTGTGCCTTCACCCGCAGAATCGCGTGGACCGTCGACCGGCCCCGCCGGAACCCGAACTGGCAGTCTGCCAAATCCGGGCCCGTACTCTCCAAATGCTCGACGAGGCGCGCGTGGACTATGCGCTCGAAGAGCTTGCACGCCTCGTCGAGCAACACGATCGGCCGGTAGGCCGACGGCGAATCCGCGGGTCGCCCCTCCTTGCGGAGCAGGACAAGCTTGCCCGTCTTCCACCGCGACGGGAAGATGCCCTGCTCAAGGCACGCGGAGAAAAGGCCGCGGAGCCTCGTACCCAGCGACTCGACGGCCAGCACCCAGACACGACCGGGCACCCCGTCGAGCCCCGGGGCCGAGTTCTTGCTCCGCAGCCGAAGCACTGCCGCCTCTAGCTCTTGCGGCGAAACCTCCGGGATATCCCTTACCGAAACCAACGACGATGACGCCGGTGGACGTGGCGCCATCGGTGGAGGAGTGAACTCCTCAGTGGCCGGAAACAAGGCCGCGACGACGTCCTCTAAAAGTTCGGTCCGGAGACTCTGGGTCAAGGGGGGCGCCCATGGGCGGAATTTTCGCATCGCCACACAGTACGGACGCCCCCATGGATCTCTGTCCAGAGACCTCCGGAACTCCTCGTTCGCCGCGGCCTTTGCTTGCGCGATGGCCACCCGCAGCGCTCTCTTCGCCTCTCTATGGAGGTCGAGAAGGTGCCGCCCCTGCTCGTCGTCGCCGGGTCTACGTGTCCGACGACGACGGTGCCTGGCGAGTCGGCGGCGCGCGACCTGGCAGGACGCACGCAGCTCAGTGAGCTCGGCCGACCACCAGTACACCTGGCGCTTCGCTGGGAGGCGGGTGACCCGGGGCATGGCCGCGTCGCAGACTCGCGACATCGCCACCCCGAACCATTCCGCCTCTTCCTCGACCCGCACCGGCCCATCCGGCACGGGGAGCCACGCCTGAACAATGGCAGCCTCCTTCACGGCCTCCACATCGAGGCGCTTCGCAGCCCAACGTCGGCCGCCCGTGAATCGGGCAGTCGGACCACCACCGGACTGGCGGGTGGAGACCTGGGAGGATGAGACGCTGAACCGAATGTAGAGATGATCGGACAGCGTCTCCTCCTCGACCAAAACCCTCCAGTCCCGAACACGGCGGGCAAGGGCTGGGGTGGCGAACGTCACGTCCACCACCGAACACAATCTTTAATAGGTCTCTCAACTTTTTCCAACATTTGACCAACATACATCATCTAATGCGACCTAACACAATGTTAAGAATATTTGGTTCTTCAACGATAAAATTTATGACATTCGTGTTTGCAAAAAAAATACTATATATTATTGTTAATTTCTAAAGCGGCTGTCCCTTATTATAGAGAGAAAGCAATAAAAACCTAAGGATTACACATTACACTTATTAAACTAGAT
Source organism: Deilephila elpenor (assembly GCA_949752805.1). NCBI lineage: Eukaryota > Metazoa > Arthropoda > Insecta > Lepidoptera > Sphingidae > Deilephila > Deilephila elpenor. The sequence continues at coordinate 1,961,754 of OX457102.1, forward strand.
CCAATGTCATCAACTTTGAAGTAAAGCCAAACAAAAAACTAAACCCCAAAAGTAACCAACTCAAACACAAAAGTGAGTTAACAAATTGAAACTCGGCTGCGGAACCCGCGCTGTTCCGCGGCGGCGCACACCGCAGTCGCTTTCTTTTTTCCGCTCCAACAAAACCATTTTGTAAAACTTCTCCGGTCGGCATTGTATATTTTCGTTAAATTAAGGTAATTTCCCAGTCTCATGATCCAATTTGAATTACGACGAGGGCGGAGGGCAGGGGTTAGCGCCCCTCGCGTTTTACACTGAAAAATAAAATATTGTTTGTATTAAAGAGCATCATATTTAATTAGGAGATGCCAGATGCGACCCGCGGCTTACTGTGTCAGATGTACTGAGGTTTACGGCTCTAGGTATCCAGATAAGATTTTTGTTGCGTGTGTGGTAGTCTTTGTTTTTATGTATTTAAAGAAATGAGAAACGTGATTCAGCCCAACTTAACCTGGCATTATTGTCTTGATTTTATTTAAAAAAAACTAAAAAAATACGCTTTTATAGAAAAACCAACGAAAAAATTGAAAATAAATTGTAATAAATTTCAATTAAAAATAGTGTAAGAATTTTTTTTTATTGTAAAATTCAAAATATTTAATAATTCATAAAATGTCATCACATTTCAGAAAACTTTTTAACCAATATACCTACAGCCTTTTATTCGACCCTTATCCAATGAAACTTCAATTTAATCACGTCAAAACTAATCAGGGAGGTAGAATTTCATCATTATCCCGGCGAATAACTATTAACTACTGATTGAAAATCCTTTAATACCATCCGCGCCCTCCTATGGAACGTTGCTGACCATTATTTGTATCGGCCAATAGTGTAATCAGATTAATATAAGGATTACTCTACCGGAACAATCCTGCGCCGTTTATATCAAACACGATAAAGGCATTGAGTAATTATTGGATGATAATATATTGACACAAAGCACATTATACGGATTATGATATGGTAAGTTCTCATTAGATATCCGTAGATGAATTTAGAATATCTTCTATATCTATACATACATTTTTACCGATACCTGTAAATGGAAGATTAATAATTAATACTAATATGGGGGGTCTGTCTTAATGTAAAAGCATCCAAAACAATGATTTTAGTGCGCAACGAAATCAGAAACGACTTAACGGATTTCGATGAAATTTGGTATGGAGGTGGCTGACACCCTGGATTAACATTTTTATTCCGAAAAATTTTGTGTTCCGTGGGATGAGGAAAGAATTCCGATATATTTGATACTTTTCTATACTCAAAGGGATGAGATGGGACTGGATTACATGCCTTGAGTAAGAGTGAGACGGGACGGGCGGGATATAACGGGACAGGATGAGAAATTCCAGATAAAGTTAATCACGCCGACAAAGTTTGCAGGCAAAAGCTAGTTAATAAATAAATATATATTCTTATTTTACTTGCAGTACTGGTGCTAAACCAAAGTGTTACAGGCTACTTTACGTCGGCCTTGTAGTAGTGGTGTCAATCAGATTAGACCAACCCTTAACTGTAGATATATTTAATTACTAAACATCCGCTATTTGAAACATGACATTAAACTTCAGAGAGATTTTTTGTCAAGTAAACTATATAGATCCAACTTGCCCGGGACTTTTAGGTTATTTTTTTATTGCCATGAATGGTGAGACGAGCATGCCATTCGCCTGATGGTAAGCGATTCGACCGCTCATTAACAGTAGCAAAACCAAACAACACCATCATTTACAAAGCAATGCTTGGCATTTCACTGCGCACTCTATCCTGAGACATATGATGTTAAGTCTCATTATGTCCAGTAGTTACTCTGGCTACAATTTAGTTCAAACCGGAACACAACAGTGCATTGACTCTGCTGTTTGACGGGAGAAATAGGCATTGCGGTGGTACCTACCCAGACGGCCTCTTACATATGAGAGTAGGCCTCTCATATGGTTAACATATCTGATATCGTGACGCAGTTGGTTAGACGCCGGCTGTGAAACGAAACCCCGCGGGTTCGATCCCCGCACCGAGACAAATAAATAATAAATAAATAAATACACCCAACAGTCACATACATAGTCCTGACCCCACACTAAGATCGAGTCTTGTGTCGTGGGTATCAGAAGCTACGAGAGACTTTTCGGTCTCACAAACACCCAGACCCGAAACAAATACCTGTGGAGCACACAAATATTTGTTTCGGTGCGGGGATCGAACCCGCGGCCTCTCGTTTCACAGGCGCGGTCTAACCAACTGCGCCACGGAGGCTGTCAAATGTTTGTGTGAACCACAAGTATTCGTTTTGGGTCTGGGTGTTCGTAAGTGAAAAGTCTCCTGTAGTTCCTGATACCCACGACGAAAGACTCAATCTTAGCGTGCAGTCAGGACTTTGTATGTGACTGTTGGGTGTATTCATTTAAGCTCGCTTAGTCAGCTCAAACACCATAAATTATAATAATAATAATAATAAGCCCCCTAAAGTCCAACCGTACGTCCAAATCGACCATCTGATTTACGTGGGGGGCGGACACGTCACAACAACTACTTTGACGGCTAACACGGCAACGGCAACCCATTTTATGGAGATAATATAATATGGAAAGTCAGACAAAGCGTTATAGTTTACGGCCGCTACCCGGGGGTCGCCGGGGCGCATCTGGAGCCGACGCTGGATGCCACAGAATGCGAACCGTTGGCGACGGGGGGCTGAACAGGCGGGCTCCCCTCGATAAATTGACTACAGCCGATCAACCATCATCACCTTCATCTAGCTCATCTTCACCTTTCGCTAACATCCCATCACCAGAATCAAGTAATAAATCGCCTGTTTCATTATCATCATATTCACTAACATCTTCAAGCTCTGCTCACACATCATCGAGATCAACTCAAAGTAGATATCACCTTAGATCACTGCGAGAAAGTTGTCGAAGAGGGGATGTATTCGTAGAAGAACACGATAGCATAAAAAATGGTAAGAAACCACAAAATATACGAAACCCCATAGAACAAATAAGTAACATCAATAAACCAGCAATATTAACTTCACTATTACCGTCTACAAGTGCCGCGAGTGTTGCACAGACGGCAAGTACAGCCGTAAATTCTGTGTCCACTGTGAGTACTCAAAATAAGCGCATAAAATGGTCGACAGAAGTGAATGAGTTCATACTGCGCACCTATCTAGTATTGACAAACTTGGAAACTGATACCAAAGCCTACTTAGAACCGTTATACAATAAATTTATTGAAAAATTCCCACACATTGACGTTAGCCGACAGCGTATTGGTGATCAACGGAGAGCTATCATTCGAAGTAAATTATTACCACAAAATCGGATTACAGAAATATACAACGAAATACAAACACAACTAACCTCCACCCACCCAACACTCACTCAACCCTTAAACATAGCATCTGAAACAACTAAATTAAGAAATCAACGTATGAAGTGGACAAATGAACATAATGAGACAATTATTCGTAGCTATTTAAAAATTACACATCTGGAAACAAATTTAACTGCATACAGAAAACAAATGCATCGAGAGTTTGTCTCGAACTACCCACATCTTGAACATATATCCGAACAAAGAGTTGCCGACCAGAGAAGAGTAATAATGAACAATAGATACATAACTGAAGAAAGAATGAAACAAATAAGAAAGGAAGTAGCTAAGGAATTAGATATAGATATCGCTAACGAATATAGTAGTTCAGATAAAAGTTCATTTGTTCCACTCCATAGCGGAGAGAGACTAACGCAGAGTTTAAATATAGATAATAATACTTATAGCCATGTTGAAATAACCAGAGACAATACTTGCCACAATGAAATTAATTTACCAATTGAGTTTGCTAACCGATCTCAAGCCCAAATAGAAACCGAGGGCATAGCTTCCCAAATGATCCCAAATAATGTAGACCGTGACCAAGCCCCTAACCAAGTACAACCAAATAGTAGCGACCGAAATAACACTATTGATTTAATTTTTAATGAGTCATTAAATCTTTATACAAATTCTGAGCCCACTAGCCGCCCATATATACCAAAACAGAGAGCTACAAAAAAGTTGGCTATTGCATTAAAATATATTAATAATATAATTTTACCAGAAATCATAAATAGAACTAAAACTTTAGACTTTTTAACTTTACAAACGCTCATCTATTGTAGTGCCGTAACAGCCGCGACTTATAATGGATCTAAAATTAATAATCTTATCCCTGATAACGCTAATATTTTTCAAAGAAAACGCACACCAGCGTGGCAACGAAGACTGGAAAAAAAGAATAGAAGATCTTAGATCTAACATAGGAAAATTAACCCAATTTATTAACGGAAATAGAAGCAATAGAGTAATAAAGGATTCAAACCAAATACTAAATCGATATGCTAGACATGCGACTCATGAAGCCGATAATAGCCGGCCGTCGCATGTACTAGACACTCTCAAACAAAAACTATCCGTCGCGAGCCATAGATTGAAGAGATACAAAGATTGTACTCTTCGTAAGACCCAAAATTCTCAATTTTCTTGTAATGAAAAACAATTTTATCGCAGTTTAAAAACACAGAATCCCACCAAGTACCAAAACCAGACACCTCCTTTAGAAGAACTAAGAAACTTTTGGGCTAGTATTTGGGAAATTCCGGTAGAACACAATAACCACGCCGATTGGATAAAAGTGGAAGAAAATAGGTCAAACAATATATTGGAAATGTCTTTCACGAATATTACTTCAGAAACATTTCAGGTTATTCTAAAGAAACTACAAAATTGGAAGGCACCTGGATCCGATAATATCCATAACTATTGGTACAAAAAACTCTCATACACACACTCTTTTATTCTCAAATATATAAATCAATTCATTGAACAACCTGAAATAGTACCTAAATTCATAACAGAAGGAATCACACATATGTTGCCGAAGGACTTGAATGATCCGCTCAACCCTGGAAAGTATAGACCCATCACTTGTTTGCAAACGTTATATAAAATAATTACATCTTGTATAGCTCACGAAATTTATAATCATATAGATAGTAATAACATATTAAACGAAGAGCAGAAAGGCTGTAGAAAATTTAGTCAAGGATGTAAGGAGCAATTAACTATAGATTCGGTAATATTAAAACAGGTCATAAATAAAAAGAAAGATATATTTACAATGTACATAGATTATAAAAAAGCGTATGACTCGGTACCCCATACCTGGTTATTTAAAGTTCTAAATATTTATAAAATTAATCCACATATCATTAATTATTTATTTATTACATCCCAACATTGGACAACTAGATTGAAAATAAAAACAAGTGATGGATATACACAAACGGAGAGCATAAAAATACAACGTGGCATTTTTCAAGGCGATGCCCTTAGTCCTTTGTGGTTCTGCCTTGCTTTAAATCCGTTGACAAATTTTTTAAACGCCTTTAATATCGGTTATCCTTTAACATATCACACTAGTCCCAACTCAGAATCTAGCGAAAATATTAGAAAACTTACACATTTGTTATATATGGACGACATAAAATTGTATGCTTCCTCCCAATCTGACATGAACCAATTAGCAGAATTAACTGAACAGTTTTCTAAAGACATTTGTATGCAATTCGGTATTGATAAGTGTAAAATTAATTCTATTAAAGCAGGACAGACCCATAAACATTTTTACACACTTTCCACAGGAGAACAAATAGATCCATTAGATGAAAGCGCTACATACAAATATCTTGGTTATAATCAGTCTAAACAAATAACCTATAAGGAAACTAAAGCCGCATTAACACAGAAATTTAAGGACCGACTCAACCTAATTCTAAAATCCCAACTTAACTCTAGGAATATTATAAAAGCGATTAATACATTTGCCATCCCAATTTTGACCTATTCATTTGGTATTTTAAAATGGACGAAAACGGACCTTAAAAATATTCAGCGAACAATTAACGTACTTATGACCAAGCACAGAAAGCATCATCCAAGATCCTGTATGCAAAGAATTACATTGCCTAGAGTTGATGGAGGAAGAGGAATAATCGATGTCTTTAACCTGCACAATAAACAGATCACTACTCTTAGAAAATACTTCCATAATAAATCACTTACTTCAACCTTACATAACGCAATAGTAAAAAATGATAGTAAATATACGCCACTGAACCTAACCGACCAAACAGTTCAAATAAATGAAAAAATAATAAACCGACAGGATAAACTGGTAGAATGGGCACGAAAATCACTTCATGGAAGACACCTCCAAGATTTGAGCAAACCAGACGTCGACAAAATAGCGTCGAACGATTGGCTCAGACGAGGAGAACTCTTCCCTGAAACAGAAGGTTTCATGCTCGCCATTCAGGACCAAGTTATCGAAACCAGGAACTACCAGAAATATATAATTAAAAGCTTAAATTCCGATATATGTAGAAAATGTAACAGTGCACCCGAGACCATCCAACATATAACAGGCGCCTGCAAAGCAATAGTACAGACAGACTATAAACATAGACATGACCAAATTGCAAATATTATCCACCAAAAACTAGCCCAGAAATATAAACTAATATCAACCCATCCCTTAATACCTTATTATAAATATATACCTGAAATAGTACTGGAAAATGCCACCCATAAACTGTATTACGATAGAACAATATTAACCGACAAAACAGTACATTACAATAGACCAGATATCACTTTAATAGACAAAAATAATAAAACAGCGCTCATCATAGATATAGCCGTACCCAATAGTCATAATGTACAGAATACAATATCAGAAAAGTTATCAAAATACACAGACTTAAAAGAAGAAATAGCCCGAATGTGGAAATTGCAGCAGGTGTCAATAGTTCCGATCGTGCTTTCTACTACAGGCATCGTGCCTAAACACTTACACAAAGCAATAGAAATATTAGATCTCCCATCCAACATTTACCGTACATTACAAAAAGCTGCTATCCTAAATACTTGCAGGATAGTACGCAAATTTTTAAAGACGGACAGCAACGGACAGACTGACATAAATCATAGTAACCAAGTACGGGGTCAATAATTAATAATGCACACTTGGTCCAGGCCCGTGTGTATTAATTCTATCCAGCTCACGGAGCTGAGTTCTTTAAAGATGAATATAAATAATAATAATAATAATACGCCCCCTAAAATCCAACCACACGTCCTGATCGAACATCTGATCACGTGGGGGGCGGGCAACACAATGTTTTATTTACTGATGTGGCGAACGTGGCAAAGGTAACCCATTTAACATGGAGACTCGATCCAAAAAGAAATTGAGAGGGCCGCTTCCCGGGGGCGATCGCCGGGGCACACCTGGAGCTGACGCTGGGTGTTCCAGCGTACGAACCGTCAGCGGTGAGGAGTTGAGCAGGCGGACTCCCACCGGGTCACCCGAAAATACTACAGCCGACAATGACTTAGACAGACTGACTGACAGTAGATCAAATAGCCCCATAGAACCATATAGTCCAAGCACAATATCGTATACGCCGTCTATATGTGAAACACCTTCAATACCTAGTTCCCCACCAACAAATAATTTTAGAGATCCACCCATACTGGCTTTAGATGCTGCACGGGAGGTTAATACCTTTTTACCCGTGACCACTAAAGCTGGGAAACCCAGAGTGCGCATGTCATGGAGTAAAGAAGTGAACCTATTTATTATGCGCACTTACTACTATATCACGAAATTAGAGACTGACATGACTATATACAGGAAACAGTTGCATGAACATTTCTCACGACAGTACCCAGATATTAAAGTAACAGAACAGCGATTATCAGACCAGAAAAGAGCAATAGAGCGAAATAAATTACTTTCCCAAGATATACTAGATCAACTAAAAGAAGAAGTTAGGAGACAATTAAATGTAGAAATAGACAGTAATGAAAATAATAATTTAGTAAGTTCAGCGAATCGTGGCCAGTACGACTTACCTCGCTACAGCCCAACACAAACTGTAACACAAATTAACCCTGAACCACTAACACTAAACCAACCATATAATTTAAATTTAGCGCATACATCCACACAAACAGAAACAATCACTTTAACACTGGAAAATGATGTGGATAGTTTAATGGAGTCAAATCCCATTACGGACACACACATCCAAGAATTGCAAAATAAATTAATAACAACGCTAACACTGTACTCAGGGCTAGATCCAGAGTCTCGAGTCCAGGGCTTGTAAACGATACCAATTCACATTAAAAGTATCGGTAAATACCGGTATTTTCATAAAGATACCTGTGTATCGTTAAAATTAAGTAACGGTAATTGAGTATCGTAACGAAACACAATCGTTATGATACCATAACGTTAACAATTATCGATATTTTTTTACGTACATAACGTTAAAAATATCGGTAATTTCGTATCGTTACTTTATGCGACGTTGCTTGTAGTTTAAATTGTGAAGACTGCCCGTTGTTTATTTGGTGCTTATTTAATCACAAACGCGTGCCGACTGCCGCCACGCTCTTCGCATGAAGGTGGTTGGTTGGCAAACGTTGCGAGTTGCCGGTAGCGAAGGTAACGAAATACACTCATAACGTTAAAAGTATCGGTAAGTTTAAGCGAAGGTAACGAAATACACTCATAACGTTAAAAGTATCGGTAAGTTTGGGAGTACCGGTATTTATATGTAACGTTAAAATATCGTTAACTTGGGTATCGTTACTTATGAATTTACCGATACCTGCTTCTAGCTCCAATAACGATACCAAACTTTTACCGGTATTTCAAGCCCTGGTCTCGACCCAAATTACCAAAAGTAAAATATAATCCTAAACTTAATTTAATGATTCATATATTTAATAAAGATATACTAAATAATTTTGTATCCGAAAGTAGTAAATTAACAGATGTACATACACTGATATATGCCACAGCTCTAGTAATAATCGAAGAACTCGGCTACAAAATAACTGACAATAATACGGTACATCCTAAACCAAAACACAATAGTAAACCATCATGGCAATATCGTCTTGAAAAAGACATAGAAAAACTCAGGGCAGACTGTGGAAGGCTTACCCAGTACATAAATAATAATAGATCAAAGAAAATTGTTAAAAGAGTAGAAGAAATATTTAAAAATACCAGAACCCATACTAGACACGAAAATAATAACAAGAAACCCGAAGAATTTTTAGATACGCTTAAACAAAAACTTGCACTAAAAGCTCAGAGACTAAAACGATACAAGAAAACCCAACAACGAAGAAAAGATAATATTTTATTTACTGCTAACGAAAAAATGTTTTACAGGAATTTACGTAATCCACATAGAAATAGTTTTAGCGAGAACATCGAAAGCACACCAACGACAGAAGAATTAGAAAGTTTTTGGGGCAGTGTATGGGAAGAACAAATTCAGCATAATGACAAAGCAGATTGGATAAAAGAAGAAGAAAACAGATGGAGTGTAATAGATGAAATGGAATTTACTGAAGTGACAGAATCAGATATAAAACTTACTACAAATAGGCTACATAATTGGAAATCTCCGGGTATTGATAAAATACATAACTACTGGTATAAGAAATTAACGTCATTACACAAAACAATAGCAAGGAATCTAACAGATATAATATTATATAGACAGGATATACCACCATTTATTGCTACTGGAATAACATACATGCTCCCTAAAGATAAAATATCACCCCAACCCTCCCAATATCGCCCAATCACATGCCTACCTACAATATATAAAATACTAACGTCCGTTATCTCAGCTAAAATTAACGCGCATATTGAAAACCACAACATCATAGCAGAAGAACAGAAAGGGTGCAGGCGGGGCCACAGGGGATGCAAGGAACAGCTCGTCATAGATTCTACCATACATAAGCATGCAGCTACGAGAAACAGAAACCTACATTGCACCTATATAGATTACAAAAAAGCATTCGACAGTATCCCTCATTCCTGGTTAATACAAATACTTAAAATATACAAAATAAATAATAAACTAATTGATTTTCTACAACAAATAATGACACATTGGAAAACTACACTACATTTAAATTGTAATAATTCAGTAAAGACACGACTAATAAACATCAGAAAAGGAATCTATCAGGGCGATTCCTTGAGTCCCCTGTGGTTCTGCCTTGCATTAAATCCATTATCACAAATTCTACACAGTTGCCGAGCCGGATATCAATTAAAAACCCTTACGGAAAACATTAACATTTCACACCTTATTTATATGGATGATATAAAACTATATGCTAAAAGTGAAAAAGACATGAAGAAATTAATAGAAGCTACAGCAAAATTTAGCAAAGATATTAACATGAATTTTGGATTAGATAAATGTAAAACAGTTCACATTATAATAGGTAAAATACGACCTGGCGACTACACTATTAATAACACAGACACAATAACCGCGATGGAACCAAATGATTTGTACAAATATCTGGGCTATAAGCAACTGAAGGGATTAGATCATACGAACATTAAACATACCCTAACCGCAGAATATCAGAGAAGAATAAATGCTATATGCAAAACTCAATTGTCTGGTAAGAACCTTATTAAAGCACTTAACACTTACGCGATCCCAATTCTAACATATTCGTTTGGTATAATAAAATGGACAAAAACTGATATCGAAAAAATAGAGCGAACGACCCGAACTACACTCACAAAACATAATAATCTCCACCCTAAAGCAGCAATAGAAAGACTCACTATTAAAAGAGATGTAGGAGGCAGGGGCCTTATAGACATATATCACCTCTGGCTAAAACAACTACATAACCTTAAAACATACTTCCATACCAAATCTCATAATAGCATTATGCATAAAGCAATAGTCCACAATGATAATAATTTTACACCACTAAATTTACACGAGCAGACCGATTCCGAAATTCCCAATATGATTAACCGACAACAACAGAAAATAGAAGAGACTGGAAGAAAAAAGTATTGCACGGCCGACACCCACACGATTTAGAACAGACCCATATAGATAAAACCGCGTCAAATAAATGGCTTAAAATAGGCAATATTTTCCCTGAAACTGAAGGTTTCATGTTGGCAATACAGGACCAGATCATTAATACTAGAAATTATCGTAAATTTATTATCAAGGACCCCACCATAACAACAGATAAATGCCGGAGATGTCACATACAGCCTGAAACTATTCAACACATTACCGGAGCATGTACAAGTCTAACTCAAACCGATTATACACATAGACACAATCAAGTAGCTAACATCATTCATCAGTCCCTCGCGTTTAAATACTCACTCATCCAAGATACAAAAATACCCTATTACAGATATAAACCCGACATTGTCCTGGAAAATTCCTCATGTAAACTATATTTTGATCGTGCCATACTAACTGACAGAACTATACATTACAATAGACCAGACATCACACTACAGGATAAAATAAATAAAATCACGTACCTAATAGATATTGCCGTCCCTAATACCCATAACATTCAAAAAACAATAGCTGAAAAAAATAACAAATACGCTGACTTAAAGGATGAAGTCTCAAGAATATGGAAACAGGAAAAAGTTTATATAGTACCCATAGTCTTATCCACCACAGGAGTTATCCCGAAACATCTGCACAATAGTCTAAAATTGTTAAACCTTAATGAATCCCTATATATAACTCTCCAGAAAGCAGCCATTTTAAACACCTGCAGAATTGTGAGAAAATTCATGCAGATAGACGAAAACGAAATAATTCAACACCATAACATCCCTGCCACTAACCCTTTACAATCATAAGTTGCGCTTGCTTGGCTTCGGCTCGCAAGTGTAATAAATACCAGCCAAGAGCTGAGAAATATATAACAAATAAGAATAATAATACACCCAACAGTCACATACATAGTCCTGAACCCACACTAAGATCGAGTCTTGTGTCGTGGGTATCAGAAACTACGAGAGACTTTTCGGTCTCACAAACACCCAGACCCGAAACAAATACCTGTGGATCACACAAATATTTGTTTCGGTGCGGGGATCGAACCCGCGGCCTCTCGTTTCACAGGCCGGCGTCTAACCAACTGCGCCACGGAGGCTGTCGATTCAAAGTTACATACAATTATTGCCCCATTAATAGATTATTTGGCTCAAACTCCCAATGCAAACGTCAATACGGCAATAAAACGATCAGGCACGTATGTCGCGTTTGAAATTAAACCGTACGCATACGGGGGGTAGGCAGGGGTATAAATCATCCGACGGGAGCACTGGGCGCAACTTCCCATGAGTAACGACCGCTCCCGACCAAGTGGTGTGTGACGCGGTGCAGCCCAGTTCACAAATACACTCGTTTAATAGTTTCTTATGTCGTGATTTTTATATATTTTTTTACATACTTAATTTAAATTGAGGTCTAATTTTTTTTTATAGTTACTCTACTATGTTCTGGGATTAGGATGTGAAAATTGCAACGGTGTGTTTAGTTTTATGGCCGTAAAATAATATGAGATTCAGAGATACAACTTGCACGCACAGATTTTTTCAATCATCAAGCATGAGTTATTGTTTTTGTATTTTACCGTAAATAATAACCTTAAAACCTCAAGAATTGAGTGCAGTAAAATTGAAAATGTAATCCAACCGGAGCTTAATAACAATGTCACATGCAGTCCACACGGCGGAAGCGCGGTGAAAAAGCTTCTACGGGTTCGATGATGTTGGTTATTGTACAGGTGTACACAACATTTGGCACTCAAAAAGAAGCATTTAAATCTTTAATATCTGTTTGATTACGATACAAGTACAAAAAACGTATTGCAGTTAATTGTACAAGAATTAGTTTTTTTAATTGAAGACTGGGTGGTACATTTTCAGCTAATGTTGTAGGTATAAATGGTTGACGACCTCTGTAACACTATAGGCTGTAGTGATACAAGCCCGGCTCGGCGCACGACGTGACGTACAATTTGTCCGACAACCCGACTCGAGGGACCTCTCGATGTCACTTCATCTCTATCGATTTGATATGCATTCGATTGTATTGCATCGATTGTATAGCATTTATTACGATGGAGGATGGATCGTTATTCGTACTGTTGATTCCGTTCTTGTCCGATTTTAACACTACGTAATTTTATATCGATATTTGCTACCAGTGTACCCGATTGTTGTTTATTCATATTTTGTGGTATTGAATCGTCGCAATGCATAATACTGTATCAGTTTGTGTAATCTTGATTTTCGGCACTCTCTTTAGCCACAGCGTCCACTGAACATAGGTCTCCTGTATTTCCATATCGACCTGCATATAGCGACGTCCTGCAACCTCAATTACGTCGTCAATGAGATTAACTTTTTTTGCTCGACTCCAAATGCCTTTAGTTTTTGGAAAGATATACTGAGAGTTCCTGGGAAATCACGCCATTACGTCGTCGTCGAGCTACAAATTGATCTTAAGGACCATCAAGGCAAGACGTAGTTTTTGTCAGGTCCGGCAAACGAGCAAACAGGTCACCTGATGGGAAGTGATCACTCAGGATCATCCACAACGCTGGATCATGGATGTGTTGCCTAAGACATTTGGAGGAGAGCGAGATGGAAAAAGGATAGGAAGAGGAAAGAAGGAGTATTTGGCATCCGACAATCTCACTCACTGAACGAAACGTGTCAGAATAACAGCCGCTTCACGTCGATCTCCTGTGAGACAGTGGTACCGCCCCGGACGAGCCTGCCCATTCATGCCGAGTCATGACTGACAACAGCATTGCTGTACCACTTCCAAAAATATTCAATATCGAACCTAATAAGCCTAATAACCTAATAAGCCTACCGTAGCGATTTTAAAGAATTTCTACGGTATGTAAGCCCGCCAACCCGCACTAGGCCAGCGTGCTGGACTATATGGCCTAACCACTCTCTATCGATTCTCTCGATTGTAGAGTAGGCCCGTGCCCTGCAGTGGGACGTATATGGGCTGATATAGACAAACTAATAAGTAGATTCTATAAATGATGAGCAATAATAAATTGCTTCTTAAGTCGCAATTGATTATGTAGGTGGCATGCAAGTAGGTGTGAATTAACAAGCAGACGTGAGTCACATACTCGACAAGTCGTGGGTTTGGTTCTCGACCCACGTGGGATATCCAAAGATGATATACCGGTATTAATTAATTATAATTTCAACATAATAGAAACATTAAATAATAAATAATTAATTAATGGTATATTCCTTTATTACGTAATTTGTGTTGTTTTGGTAGATGTACTAATGTTATATTTATTTAAATAAATTTCAGTGAATCAGAAGGCAGAAAAACCTATTTCGTTTAACCAAGACGAGGCTTGATACCAAAATTTCCCCAACGATTCATAATAATGATGTCATTACGTCAGCCACATCAACAGTGTAAAAACATTGTTTACCAATCCTATAAAATAAGGGTTGTCTGGGCTACCTTTTTTATCTTTCTAAATGTTTTATCTTTTGGTTTTAGATTACGACAGCCTTCTGTTCATACAACACAAACCCGATATCAGCACCAACACGCGTTCGATTTTCAACGCTCACAACCGTGTTGTCGTAATTACAACACGACAGACAACACGGTTCCAACACAACATGTACGACAGACGAGGCCGGCGTAGGTGTACCTTGTCTGTGAAATAATTAGGCCCTGTTAACAACGCTATGGAAATATATAGGGTATTTGCCCGAGGTTACGTGTCTTCTTGGATATATTTTTTGGTTGTGTGTAATAGTGCGATTTTTAATCGCATTGCTGAAACTTTCGGTGTAGATTTTTTGATGCGAGAGAATAAACACGAATGCGTTTATATTTAGAAGTGTTTATTGACTGCATGTATAAAGAAGTAGACAGAGGTTCCACTATTGCCACATTGATCATTCATTCATAAATTCAACGCAAAATGTTGCATGGAAAAAAATCTCGTCCAGGTTTACTACAGAATATTTAAATGCGATATACGAGCATCATCTTTCAGATTCCGCCGCTAAACCGCACGGCTAAACTTAGAGCTTGCGGAGGGTATCCGAACGCTTCAACTGCAGCTAAATAACTTGCAAGTTGCGGATATCCGTTGGACAATTAGTCGGATATAACTGCAATACTAGAATAGTACTACTAATTGTGATTTGTTATAAGTTTGTTAGTCTGAAGTGAGTAAAGTAGCCGCATTTGTTATAAGTAACTTCTGCGACTGTCAGTGCTGGACTGTGTCTGGTATAAGATTCATGAGTAAGTACTAAGTTTTGTTACACTTACACTGAAGAGTCAAGGCTCGATCTAAAAGTTAGTATAGCTAATTCTCCTTATCGATATAACGTGATGCACATACTACTATTCAAATGGATAGTAATAGACTTATGACCAAGCAATTCAAAATAGCTCTATGAAATTGAGGAATTCGACCTTATTTTTTGATGTTGCCTTACTTCTTGCGACATACAAAAATCATTGATAAAAACAGTAGATCCAAATATCACTAAAACTTACAGAATTCTGCCTAAAATCTTAGATAGAATACATGTCGCGAACACACAAGCGGCCTTATTCCTTTGACAAGATACCCACGAAGTTTGTCTCTCGCAGACGACGGGATCAAGACAAAACAACGATTCATTAGTAGGCATATCTGACTGGCACATAAAGAGATTGTACCGGGCAGATTGCTGTGTCGTGCACGTTTGTACCAATCTGTACGCCTCTGTACACGCTTCTGTACGCGTCTGTACGTTGTGATAGCTGATAACAGGACGGAAGCTTTTGATAACAGAACGGAGTGTTGTTTGGACTTTTGTACATAAATGTACCACGTTTTAGACAATGTAGTGCTGTTTGCTGATTGTAACTGAAGGATAGGCGAGACCATATACAAATGTATTCTCAAATGAGTTGATGGAGTTTCGAGCAACCCAACTTGCTTGTATCGCTTGCATATTTCTCCCGGTCTTTTTAAATCCTCGACTGTGACAGCGTTGGCTCACATATCCTTGACGACATTAACCCATTGTGTGATGAGGGAATGTATAAAACTGTGCGTCAACTTCTCATTACAATTGCCGACCAAAAAACTTAAATCACTCGGAGGTAGTATTTGTTATCCAGACTGCATAGCTTTTAGAATAAGGATATCTTAGATATTAAATAGAAATAACGTAGTACTATAGTCAGTAATTTACACCATCAGCGCTAACGTCGCAGTCCAGACGAGCCGTACCACACAGACCCTGACGGACAATAGCGATAGAAACAGGCACGAAGCGGACGCCCATTGTGACGGTGTAAACTGAAATTTGAAACACTCGAAAAGTTATCCCGTCGGCCGCCGCTCGCATTGTTTGCCCACTTGATAAACATGAGGTTTATTGGGCTTATTGGAATTATGCTTTGTAAAATTGAGTTGTGAATTTTGAGGTTTAGTGTAACATAATTTGGTTTTAGAAGCAGTGATTTGGATTATATTGGATATTGCGTGGATAGTGTAGAAACGTGCTAGCGTGCTTTCCAATTCCTGTGTAACATACGTTTTATGGCAAATGATAAAGTTATGAATTTGAGAATAATAGATAGATCTTTAATTTCTAGTCGTATCATTGGCTTAGTGATATTATGTATGAGCTGGATATGAATTGATATTCGTTTATTTAGGTAAAAGTAATAAGCCACCTTATTCTTCCCTACGTTAATTCATATCTCGATGTTTCTATCTTCTTCATTTTCTATTCCGATGAATGGCGAGACGAGCATGCAATGCGCCTGATGGTAAACGACACGACAGCTCATGGACAGTAGCAAAACCAAACAACACCATGAATAACAAGAAAATGCTTGGCATTCCACTGCGCTTGCTAAACTGAGACATAAGATGTTAAGTATCTTTATGTCCAGTAGTTACTCTGGCTGCAATGTCCTTTAAACCGAAACATAACATTGCATTTATATTGCTGTTTTGCGGGTGAATTATTATAGGTACATTGCGATGGTACCAACCCCAGGCGGCCTCTCACATATCAGAGAGCTACCACCAGTAAAATCGCTATGATTGTAGTATAAACATAATAGATGTTTTTAATATGCCACAATCGTTATTGAGGCAAAAACATTTTCACTGCTGCTTTTCACATCCAAATTCGCTCCTGTATGTAACCCCGAAACCTCTGTTCGAAGGAAACACGCTACGAATTTTGATAGTGTGTAGGGGGTGTAAAATTGCATTTAGCCGTGCGCCCCGCGGCGAGGAGATGTTTTTATTTCAACTCGCCCGCTGGACGTCCCGAGGCTGTTAGTTAAGGTTTGTACCACCGTGGTACATTCAATTGAACTCGCAGTAAGTGGCCGGATTGTATGCGTTGGTCTTGGGCGTTTTGTGAAGGATGGCGAGGTTCTCACCGTATTGTTGAAGGCATTTCATATTTGAGTGTTGCCGATTCTGAAGTTCGCGTGATTTGAGAATTTGGTTTTTGTATGGCAGTGGCTGGAGTTTAAAATTATATAGGGTTTCGCGTTATGATTTATTTATTATATTCACGCCCGTTCGTTTATAAATACTTATTTTATTCTGTTTCTCTTCTGTTCTATTTGTTATCTTTATCGTTTTTTTTATATGGCGGTTGAAGAAGGGTAGCGTCGTCAGCGACAAAACTACGCTGCACTCACCAACCCAGCTGAAAAACCAGAAGGAACCACCAATAGAAATGTGATACCGAAACTGAATGCAGGTGATTTAAACTGCTGTTCTGGAGTCCAAATGCAGTATTAGCTAAATAGAACCCGTTAGTCTGTAGCAGACCAGACGGGTTCCTCTATCTGACACGACGTTCGAATGTGGCAATGTTCGACGCCCATGACGATACGAATGTTCCTGTCTACAAAATGTTCGAATCCTCTACCGTCCATCGTAATCATAGACTTCGGAGTGAATGATAAGGGTCATAGAGAATAGTATTGATTTTTAGAAGTGGAAAACTTAAAACTTATACGTGGACTTCAAAGTTGGAGCATTCGAACGTCGTCGGAACATACAGTAACCCCCAAGTTGCTGCTTTACAGTCCAAACTCCAAGTGCAGTATTAGCTAAACAGAAGCCGTTAGTAGCATTCACATGGTGCGATAGATTGGCCCGAGCCGGCGCTCCCGGCGGCATCGTCACGCCTGATTGGATACGTAATGAACCCACGTACCTGTGCAAATTTACACCGCCACTGGCGCCTTGCCTCATTTATTGTGTTGCAACTTGAGATCGTGGATTGCCATTTCAATTGATTCGAGCGTTATTACAGTTTTTTTAAGTATTGGGGAATTTGAAGATGTAAAGTCTTTCAAACCCTAAGGTTAATCTTGCATCGTGCATTATGAAGCATCTTTCTGTTATATCTGATTATAAACGCATATTTTCAATATCATCATGATAGCGAGAGACTTTGATGTAACGTAGACAGTGACTTACTCAATTGCGTAAGATGACAAACTACTTCATCTCATACAACGCCTGCAAAGAGTATTCGCATTTAGTCAGTTCCTATGTTGCATGCACTATCGAGACGTTATTTCTCGTGATTTCCTTTTTAAATTTTAGAAACATTTGGTGATCCTAGAATTTCTTCAGTCTTAATTATTTGAATTATGTTAAAAAACTCGGTCTTGTTTTATATAATACAATTAAAGCTATAGATAAACATAAACATGGAATTTTAGTGTGAATGTCATTGTAAGCTAAAGGTCGCGACAAATTGCACTTGTGATCTTTACAACTCGGATTGGGGCCAGAAAGGACATTACGAACGTTGTATTATTTACCACATGGCAATTACTGCTGTGGTATTTTGATAGTGTTTCGAAACAACGAACACCGTTTTGGGAATAAAATTGTTAAGTCTATGTGTGTGATTAAAAAGAATGCTATTCCCAGTATCACCTACGCCATTTTTTATTATTAACCTGTATTTTCCCACTGCTGGGCAACAGCAGAAGATAGGGACAAGTGGAAAGAGTTGAGGGAGACGCCATAATACACTTTATTATTACTTTATAAATATGTGTGCCGACAAAATAGAGGTATTTAAGGTAATAAAATTGAATGAATAAAGGTTGCTCTTATACAAACTGTAAAACCACAATTAGAAAGATATTTAGCCAAAAGCTTCAAAGTATAAAACCATTTATTTTGTATACTTCGGGGGTTAATAAAACTAAACAGCTACTAGTCACGAAATATTTGTACAAATCTTTTTCAAGAATTTAAAACTGACTTTACTGAAGAAATAATGTAAATATTAAAAGCAAAATGAATTAACCCCCTATTTACTTTTAATTTGAGCGAACCAAAGTTTTTTAAGGCACGAAGGGACCGGTGTTTTTTGAAAAAATATCTTTTATATCTCTTTGGTTGTGTGGACCTATTCTGACTTGCGAAGTGAAAACGTTTTTTAAAATATCGTAAGTCGAATAAAGGACTTATTCAAATTACTGTTGGTATGACTTATACGTAGCAAACTATTATTACTAAATCACCTGATAGATCTAGAGTGTGTGGCCGCCAGACTTTCGTCATTTTATAAAAGCTGAATGTTTATCTGCGCATGCCTCTGACATAGACATTACAAGATCAGCTATTATGAAGTTCCGATCGGGGTGGCTTTGGAAATTATTAGCGTTAATGTGTCTGGGAAGATGCAAGATCCATCAAAGGTGTCCGGCTGCCAAGAAAACACATTTTGATAGTTGCCTTAACAACATATACATACCTATATAAAATTTACGTTGATTATTCTTCTCTAGCCGATCGTGTGCCTATATCAGAGGCATACGTAGACAAACTTCTTATTCAGCTTTTATAAAATTACGAAAGTCTGGCGGCCACAGGGTATAAGTCTACATAATATTATGTTCTAAATAATACGTGATGAAATAATAGCTTTATTACTTTTTTAGAATATTTGGCGCGAATAAAACACTTAAGACAAAATTTCTTCACGTAAATTAGTACTATTTGATAATAATCATGCTATTTTGCCTATAATGTAGAATCTTAACACTACTAACAGTAACTTCATGTTGGTTCGCTGGGGTATTTTTCCTGATGTTTCCTCTTCACATCGCTACACACATTGAAGAACATCATTGATAATAGGCATCCACGCATCGACGAGATTTTGTAATCACAAATACAATCTGCATAATCGATGCATCCAGATACAAATAACCATCAGAATGACAGGCAACCGAACCCCTTTTCAACTCCACTGAATAATCTTTATTCTCAAGTATCGTTCACGTCAGATTCGCCGCTCGTTCCACAGATAACGCACCTGAAGCACTCCATTATATTTCCTTCGGTTTCTCGCTCCACGTAACTCTGAATGCCTTTTACTTTCCCGTTTTAGGCTTACTTGTTTTTCTCTTTAACACAAATATAGGAAGTTTCTCTGTGTCTGTTCGTATATCAGTGTCTTTACGAGACGCGCTAGTACAAAGTCGTGTTCTGGTGGGTATGTGTGAATATTTTGCAGATTTTATTGCGTGGATTCGATTAGGTTGGTTTGTTGTTTTGTACTAAACAATTTGAATTGAGTTTTTGGTGTTGGAAATAAGGAAGATTTTGTTTTGGAAGTTTTGTCGGCTCTATGAAAAGGTATAGCAATGTTGGTTCAAAATACATATTAGAGATGAATGACAAAAACAAATGTATTTCTAAAGCTAATGCAGACAAATTGAAGTATTTCGTCTAATATATTTTTATATAAAAACAAAAAATAAGGTTCTTGTTGAGAATGATGCCCTAAATTACTTTTTTATTATACCATATGGTTTACGTAACTTGTGTTCCACTACAAGCAAGACAACAGCAAATAAGTAGCACAAAGTTTGCAGTCTGCATAAATATTCTATCGTTTCGTATAAAATTATTTAAGACCGTTCTATTACAGACAACAAATAAAACGATACTTAACATGTAGGGTTAATTTTCAGACATCAACAATTCAGTGTATACAAACAGGAGTTGGTCTTAATACAGTCTCCGTTGAGCAGCTGACTTGACGCCGGCTATGAAACGCAAGGCCGTGGGTTCGGTCCCCGCACCGGTGTTTGTGTAAACCACAAGTATTTGTTTCGGGTCTGGGTGTTTCGAGACCGAAAAGTCTATCTTAGTTCCTGATACCAACGTCACGAGACTCCATCTTAGTGTGGGATCAGGACTGTGTATGTGACTGTTGGGTGTATTTATGTATTTGCACGCATACCGGCATGGTACCATTTCGCAATTATTTATCGTATCCATAACACATTTCCCATTATCAACGCAATTTCTTTTAATATTAATAGTTTTCCCACACATTATGACTTGGCCAATAGTGCCGCTATTAATACACCATCAGTGAGCACGCTACTGAACGTAATGAAAACTGTAAAGTTTATACAACTTGATGACGGATAATGGCGCGTTCATAGTTTACAGCCTGTGTGGCGCAGTAGCTGGGAAACCAACTTGTGGAATACGATGCCGTGGATTTATACCCCACTCTGTAAATAAAGTTTGCATGATCCATATTCTTTTGTAATGTATTTATTAATATATATACCCTTTATAACGAAAATTAGATCCATATAAAGTACAATTGGCGGTCTTATCGCTCAAAAGTAATGTCTTACAGACAATTATAATGGATTTAAGAAAAGGATTAACAGAGGGCAGTTTAAAGTGTAAGGGATAGAACCTAACACGGAATAATATATCAAATAATAAATCACAAATTAGGCGTCGAGAATATTTTTAAGAAATTGAATAATTTCAGAGTTTAATATTTTAATTCAGTCCTTGCTAGCATTCTTGTCGTCAGTCCCCAACATTCTGTATAATATACACCATTTATAATATTCCAATTTCCAACACAAAACAATGACAAAATATTAAAGTCCTAATTCGGCAAAACTCACTAAAACAGTAACTTTGCAGCGTTCTTACTGCAACCAATAGGTTCGTAATAAAGCGGAGTATACCGTCGCAAGAGCCCTTCACACTAGCGCCCTCGTGCGGCCGACACGGCTCGTGTGAAGGACCCACGAGTGCCCGCTTTGTACGCAAACAAACCAAATGTTTGACCAAATTAGCCGATACGTAAAATAAATATATGTATTGGAACAAATATTTGGTCGAATGATCGGTTTGAGACTTGAGGACCGTCTGAGTGCTAAGGAACCTGATTTAATTGGATTTATTGGTTATTGTTATATTTTGTGTGTGTGTTTGCGTGTGTGTACATATTATTTACTCTTCAGTTGGTAACACTGACACGTAACCTCATTTCCGGCTTTGCCTTATTACTTTGTTTAGTTTATTTTCAACCGAAGTCTTAATATTTATTTACTTTTGTATTTTTTTTTTCATAGACATTGCGCCTTTATTCTATCAAATGCACATGACTCATTTAAAGGCAAACACTAAAAATAAATAAATACACCCAACAGTCACATACATATTACATAGTCCTGACCCCACGATAAAATCGCGCCTTGTGTCGTGGGTATCAGGAACTACGAGAGATTTTTTGGCCTCACAAACACCCAGAGCCGAAACAAATGCCTGTGGTTAAAACAAACATTTGTTTCGGTGCGGGAATTCAGGAATTCAGTCGGCGTCTAAACAACTACAATACGGAGGCTGTCAATACTCATATCATTATTGTATAAATAGGACGTAATATTTTAATGCACCACAGACACAATAGTGGAACCACAGGTGGAACCCTGGAATAATGCCAATTGTGCTCACCTATGGAAGCACTACAGCGTGAAGGTTACACTGTCCGCGCATTCTCGCGCCGGCCTTCATGATACTGTCATATAACTAGCACTGGTCTGCTATATCCTGATGATGATCTATGTCCAATAGCATTTACTTTATTCTGATAAAGGTGATGGTAATCATTCGGATGAAGATCATGATGAATTACCTTCAGATGTTTTTTTTTTTTTTTTTTTTATTGCCGTATAGGCAGACGAGCTAGCGGCCCGCCTGATGGTAAGCGGCTACCGCTGCCCATAGACCTTTGCAATGCCAGGGGTCCAGCACAACAAAGTCGCTGCCTACCTTAAGGATAGTACTCTCTTTAAGCCTCGTTTGAAGAAGGACAGGTCATAGCGCTCAGGAAACACCGATGCAGGGAGTTCATTCCAGAGCTTGCACGTACGTGGTAAGAAAGAACGCTGGAAACGTACCGTTCGGGAGCGGTACGCTTCCAGGTGGTAGGGATGAACTCTGCTGCGGTGACGGGTGGTGCGATGGTAGAAGGGCGATGTTGGTACCATCTCAAACAATTCCTCGGAGCACTCCCCATGGAACAGACGATAGAACACACAGAGAGACCCGAAGTCTCTCCGCAGTCCTAACGGTTCCAATTTGTCCGTAAGATGTTCTGCCAAAAAAAATTTGACGTTACATTACGATGTGTTTTTTTCTCTTTATTTATCAATTTAGAGGCGTTTAATCTACACGATCATGTTAGCCTCATCATACTTCATGAATATTTAGTCCCTAATCAAAAAGATAATCATCATCAATAGCTCTTACGATGTACTTGTATCACGGAATTTTAATTCCACGAGGCTACTAAAACTTATATTAGTTACTAATAAAAGTGTTTTATCTCTGCCTATCTCTACGATGACACTAGTTTGAATATACACATGCTTCTTACTGCTAAGTAATGCACGGACTTCACTTAATAACATTAAGGTGTTTACATCTAGGTATGTCGAACCTAATATCAATTTAGATCCAATATGTGTAATCGGAAACGAACGCTATACATTACGTGCATAGTTAGGAAAGCAATTCGAATCGGGTGGTTCAATGTCTATGTATAGTTCAATGCACATTGATTAATTAATGTATTATTATGCGTCGGTAATTAATAGCAATGTGATCGATTAACGTGAGAAGTCTACCGTACTCCTTGACGAAATTATGAATATAGATATAGGTACTAATTTGTTTAAACTAATTAGCAATTACCTCACAGCCATGATAAATTCCTTTATATTAACTTACGCCACCATATTAAAAAGCCACAATACATTCTCAGCAACCATCACGTAAAAAACCGTCCCAAAAACTGAAGTAGAACCCGTTCAATACCGTCTGAACACGCCACGCGAAGTATTGAAGCCCGGCGAAAATCACAAAATATTTTCCCCGTAAAATATGACAATGCCGTCAAATTCCGCGTATAATGGGGTACGCGGTCGCTTTTACCCGCCGCGTAACGATAACACTCGCTTACTAAAACTTGTGGTATATATATACGGACGGAGGTATCCGCAGTTTGGTTTTTTGTTTTATTGAATAACCTTATGCTTGTATCCTTGATGGCGTAGGCAGAGGTGCTAATAGTAACGTATAATTTTTTTTACAAAAATATTAGGTATATAAATATAATAAAATATATTTTTTTAATAGGGCAGTTGGTAGAGTTCGCTGAGATTATGTATGTTGGTCACGAGATGCGACACGGTTGTCCTCCATGCCTAATATGAATTTCAGTTCTTTCAGCACAAAGTAATTGTTTAACTGTGAATTAATCATAAATCCATCCAATGGTTGTCTGGTAGAGATTGCCTTAGTGCGATAAGACCGCCATTTGAACTTTGTTATTTTGTTTATTTTGTTGTCTCTATACCTATTGTTATATTTATTGTGTACAATAAAGAAAAAAAATAAAAATAAATAAATAAAATAACTTATATCTCTCGTAAAGTGGATTTATCAATGGGTCAATAAAAATACCTCCATTAGTGTTATAACTGTGGGTCTTATGGCTTTAAGTGATCTCTTCCATATACATTCTGTTTCAATGCTCAAAAGTTGTTTACTGCAATAAGCTTATAGCATACCTATTTACAGAAATAAACAAAAAATAATTCAATGTAACAGAGTCGGTAAGAGGATTGAGGAGTTCCGCACAAGAGGATCTTAAATAATGTGCTCGATTCAGTTACAAGTTGTTCCATATGCTTATGTTTTAATGAACCGTGTGTGTATGTAAATGAATAGTGCTAGTTGTGTAAAAAGGTCGAAGATGGTGGTTTTATATATTTATTCCAAAAGCTATGAGGTTAAATTCTCAGCTCTAGTCTCTTTATGTCTTCCGAATTCTGGCTATGAACTATGATTCAATAGTGGTCTTTTAAAAGTATTATCTTTTTTTTTTTTATTGCGTTGAACAGCGAGACGAACATGCCATTCGCCTGTTGGTAAGCGATACTCCTATGGACAGCAGTAAACCAAACACCATAAATTACAAAGCATTGTTTGGCACTCCACTGCGCTCGCCATCCTGAGACATAAGATGTTAATTCTCATTATGTCCAGTAAATACTCTGGCGAGAATGTCCTTCAAACTGGAACACAACAGTGCACCTTCCCAGTGTTGCCTCCTTTGAATATATCATAACTAGAAAGTTGCTCTTCATCATCAAAAGAAATCACATTACATCATAAAGGTATTACATAAACATATTGCTCTTTAACCTAAACCAATAAAGAATATCGAAACAAATATAAAATCAAACATTTGTTGCCCAACGTTATAAGCACAAAGGGCGGAGGGGAAATAAACTTGATTACGCAAAAAGGTCGAGATATCAAAATCGCATAAAGGTGTGGCGATACCGACATATTGAAAGTGAACGAGTTTATCCTGGGTGCGGGTTCGAATGCGGAGTGGGGAACAGATGTTGCTACACGCTACGATTGAGCCGTTGCGGTTCGTATTAGGCTAGATATAGGTGTATTTGAGATTATTTTTATATTTTTTTTTTTATTGCCTTCGTAGGCAGACGAGCATGCGGCTCGCCTGATGGTAAGCGATCACCGCCGCTCATGGACCTTCGCAGTGCCAGGGGTCCAGCACAACAAAGTCGCTGCCTACCGTGAGGAGAGTACTCTCTTTAAGCCTCGCTTAAAGAAGGACAGGTCATAGCGCTCAGGAAACACCGAAGCAGGGAGTTCATTCCAGAGCTTGCACGTGCGTGGTAAAAAAGAACGCTGAAAACGTATCGTTCGAGAACGGATATTTTCCAGGTGGTAGGAATGAACTCTACTGCGGTGACGGGTGGTGCGATGGTAGAATGGCGACGGTGGTACCATCCTAAACAATTCCTCGGAGCACTCCCCGTGAAAGAGTCGATAGAACACGCAGAGGGACCCGAAGTCTCTACGCAGTCCCAACGGCTCCACGTTCTCCGAGAGATCGGGATTATCGACGATCCGAAGAGCGCGGCGCTGTATGGAGTCAAATGGGTCGAGCTGGTATTTTGGGGCTCCTGCCCAGAGGTGGGAGCAGTACTCCACGTGGGGCCGGATTTGCGCTTTGTAGAGCAATAATCGATGGCCCGACGTGAAGTACCGCTTGGCTCTGTTGAGGATCCCCAACTTTTTGCTAGCCAATTTGGCCTTGTCCTCCAAATGACTCCGAAACTGCACTTTGCTCGATATTTCGACGCCGAGAATCCCAATACTCTCAGATGTTTGGAGAGTGACTCCTCGGAACTGTGGCGCCATGACAAAGGAGTCCTTCTTGGCAGTGAACGCGCAAACTTGTGTCTTCGTAGGGTTAAATTGAACCAAGTTCAATTCACCCCATTCGGAGGCCCGCCCCAGAGAGCTCTCGACTTCCGACACAAGTTGAGACCGTCTTTCCTCAATGGAACCCCGAGGGAGATTCTGTTGGCCAATGTATCGCGCGTCACTTGTACTATCATCCGCATAACAATGCATGCTGTCTATAGACAACATGTCATTGATATGCAGGATGAAGAGTGTCGGCGATAGCACCGATCCTTGTGGAACACCAGCTACTTTACTCTATTTCGATAGCGGGTTAGTACATAAGTTGTGTAAGCTATTAAGAATCTATTTACAGATTTATTTAAAGGACGGTATATTTTTTTTGCTAGGGTGAAACCCATCGTACTTTAGTTATGTCACCTACAATTAAAAGGGGGTGGGAGACTTTTAGCTTTTAGGTTCTTTCTAATCCAAGATCTACTATCAGTATTTTTACAAGATTTTAACATATTTATGCCAATGTGAGATACTTATGTCATACCAATGTATATTTAAAACGCATTGCAATGTCATAATACAATGTGTAGCCATTTTGCCGAACAAGTCAATAATGTTTTGTATCTCAAAAATTTTATTTAACATATTTTGTTGACCGTGTAAGTACTAAAACCTAGTATAGTAATAGGTCATAAAAATTCCACCATTAGTGAAATTAATCGAGACCTATAGCCCCCAACGGCAACATCCGAGTCCGTCCGCAGCAATCTAATACAAATCTGTATAAGAACACACGGGTATTCCCGCGACACCTGGGTCGCGCTCGTGTAATCGCTTCGGCTTAAAGTTTTTCAATACACTGCCTCGATACCAGTACAATGTTACATTTTAGAACATACACGGTCTTCCCAATGCTTTTGTTCCAACGTATGGTCAACGTGAAATGGTTTTTAAATATAGAAAATATTTTTTGAATTTGCTTTCTTGATCAAAATGACTACATACGACACTGGATAACAATGTAGTTTATATATAAATACACCGAAGAGTCACATATATAGCCCTGACTCGCACACCCTCAGACTCAGATACAAGTCTTGTGTGGATATTAGAACCCAAGAGACTTTTCGGTCTCACAACACCCAAACGTAAAGCAAATATTTGTGGGACGCACAAAATATTGTCTCGTTGTAGGGATCGATCCCGCAACCTCTCGTTTCTACCCGACTACGAAATAAGTATCTCTTTTCGGTTGAACCAGCTCGAAATGTTTTAAAAATACTGATAATCTAGGATTGTAGATTAATGCCGTCAACAGTAAGCGGGCTGACTCAGTCCAGTAGTTAAAATATACATGAAGCGGATCAGTGGCATCCCCTACATAAGGGTGGACTAATAGGGGTTGCTGAGATTGCGGATCGCACTTATCGAACCGGCCCTTGAACGAGAAGCTTGGTGTGACGTTTTCGCAACTTTTTTACAGTTTAAGGGGGTTGTTATTTGACAATCTGAGGTTTATTCAATGTTTTGTATATCAAAATTGTCATAGCGATCTAGAACTGTTTTCGACGGAAATATAAAGCGTTATTAGTTGCTCAGTACACAATTATTAATCCAGCTCGATTTTACCATTCGGAATTATATTCCTTCCTGAACGTAGCTTGGATGACATAATCCTATGTTGTTGTTGAATTATTAAAATTAAGTAAATAGAATTCGGCGTTATTTCTTAAGTAATGTGGAATTATATTGCTGGATGCCCAATACGTATACACTAAATGCCTTATTCATAGACAGATTATGAACTTATTTTAGTTATCGAATGTTTTGTCCCGTTCGAACGACTTTTTAATTCAGTTTGAGCAAAAAATACAGAAAATAAGGGTATTAACTGTCTTATGAATAAGGCCGTCAATGTATTTACACAGTTTTGAAACAAAACCACGGGAATTTTACAGTTACTTCCACAATTACAGAAAAGCATATCGTGTGATTCAATTACATTGAACAATCGCCATAATAAATTACGCATAATTATTGGATTTATAGAGAATATACCACGCAAGGTAAATTATAAGGAAAAAGAGAAATAAATTGGATTAGGTATTTATAAAATAAAATAAAAGATAGAACTAAATAATTATTTCAAAACCAGTCAATTAATAAATAAAATTAATAAAACTAGTATTTGTGTCGTTGAAATGTTATTTGTGGTTATTAATTTGTAACTTTATCCTTATTATATGAATACGTCATCTCATAGAAAATAATTGTAGTTGATTTGTTTGTGATGTTATTTTATACAATAATGATTATCATTGTTTGTTTAATTGTTACAGGTAATGAAGTTATTAAACACCATTAAAGCTGATAGCGATTAATGAGAATACGACAGCTAAGTATGACTTAATTTCTGTACTACACGACAGCTAAGTACCTATGACTTAATTTAAACATTTCTCAACTACTGTACTGCTTTTCCTTTGAAAGCAATAAGTTATTATAAGTATTATGAAATTCCCAGTGAGTCGTAAAGCGTCAATGCTATATGGTTATTTCATTAAAATGCGTGTTAATGTTGAATCTACCTTAAATCAGTTGTAATAACCGAAGTGTATGAGATTATGAAGTCGAGATATTCTTCACATGTCCTTCAATACGCTCTGTTAAGACTTCAACATCTTGTCTTCACCGATTTGTAAATGTGTAGCAGATAAGCAATCCATTCGAGCCATTTACGTGATTGCCGAGGCGGCCCTTTTCAAGTATTCCTCGGGCATAACTATGTAATTCGCAATTAAGCTACTCCATACGCGGCCGGGGCGCGGCGCAGTTTCAGCAACACAGGACCGCGTGAAGGAATGTGGGGGTCAAATAAATTTACTGTACTTCAGTTTAAACACGTAACGCTGAAACACGAAAGTGATTTATCAAAAAGTAATTCACTGTAAATGCAAATATGCGTAATAATGATCGGTATAGTCTTTAAAAAATACTTTTTTGTCTGACTGTGAATTAGATCATCCATATACCTATCCGTTTATGCCTCCTTTCACCAAGGGTCAGTGCAACCTCGCACTTGCCTCGATGGTGCCCTCAAACAACTCCAAAGTGCGCCCCTGCTTAGTCCTCGCGCAACGAGCGCGTTTCACCTAATTTCAGGCGATATTAACAATGCATACGTCAGGATGGTCGGATTACGTGTTTTGCTTATGCATTACTAACTCACAGGGCCGGTTGGGATTGTTTCGTTTCCCCCGTCGCGGTGATTGCTTCGTAAATCACTGATTGCATGCCTGCTTTGTTAAGACATTTCGGTTATGGTTTTAGGGGAGTGAAAGGTGTTATTTTTCGTGATGTTTTGTTGAACTTTTTTTTTCTTATTTGAATAGAACGCTAAACAAAATCAATTACATTAATCAATTGCTTATTAAAATATAAAGAAAAAACACACAAACTTAAAAAGTTATAACATTAAAACACAAACAAAACAAGATAATTAATAGAAACAAAAATTAAACTTAAAACTATAATGTAAAGTTAATTTGTTAGTACTCAACGAATATGTATGTTTTATGTTGTAACAAATAAACAAGTTTTCTTGTTTTTTCAAAATTGCACTTTAAAAAAGGAAAAAGTACTTAAAAATACTAAAAAATGGGCCTATAAGAGACCATATAATTAAATCATCTGTCTTAACTGCTTAAGTTTATACCGTCACCTTCACCTAATATAGGTACATTCGTGTAAAGATCCTATGCGTAGGAATACCTGTTACAAAACGGTCTACTAAAAATAATATTTACCGTAATAATATATGAGGAAACCTGCATAGTATAGCGATTTGTAAAAATTTCTATGGCATGTAAAGTCCCCAAACCCGCACTAGGCCAGTGCAGCGTGGTGAACTATATGGCCTAACCACTCTCAAACGTATTCGCGAATGTAGTTGAGGCTCGTGCCCTATGGTGGGACGTATATGGGCTACTTCATGTATCTATCAAATTATCGCTACCAGTCAATTAGCCGAGACGTAATATTTTGCAAATATCTAAACTACATTTGTTACTCAAATCATGAATACAATAACGTGACATGTTCATTATTGTTGCCTATAACAGTAGCAGCACTGTAATTTTATTCATGCTAATCAAGATATGCTAACCATTCATTGCATGCGTTCCTTATCAATTTGGCGCCATTTACGAGCGGCGCTTTGACGCTTTGAGCATACTAGCGCCATCTATCATTATCATGGGTAACTCAATAAAAAATCCACAAAGGTAACGCCATCTACTGGGACGTAGTAAATACATATGATGATACAACGCCATCTATCAATACTAACAGGAAACTTTACATTCGGTGCACTGTTGCTACGGCATGCTGCCCCTAGATGGCGTACTAAGGGGTGGCCTATATTAAATATTAATGAATGGGAAAACAATTAATAGTTTTTATATCCGCATTATGGTGTCCAATAAACAAACATATCTAGATTATCTGTAAATGTTAAATTTATAACAATATTTTTTGAAAAAAGTGGACAGAGCATGTTTGAATCTACAAAGTAAATTGTCCTGTAATTTAAGGAAGTAAATTTTATGTAAAAATAATAAAAACAAAAAAGCAAAAACATAGCTCCGCCATGACAGTGTATTACACTGCCGTGACCAGGATTCGAACCTGGGTTACTACGGCCACAACGTAGGGTCCTAACCACTAGACGATCACGGCTATCGGAGCGATACGAGAGTTGTCGAAATAAGAGACCGCCATAGGCAACCCATATTTACATAATGATAAAGTCATTTCGGATTCTTTGGAAATTAAATTCATTACATTTTAAGGGCCTCTTTTACCGAGGTGTTTAGGTATTAAACGTCATCTCACTCCGCACACCCGGAGCTCGGCGCACAGCGCACACTGACATCAGCCGATGCCACAGTTCAAATAAGTACAGCATGCTAACTCACCTTGTCATTTCAAAAATTTCTCATGAACGCTCCCTAGTTCGTAATAGGAATGTACATTGAGTATATCTTTTATTTAACGTGGTTTATTTATTTAATTGTTCGTGTGAGGTATTTTAAATTGTTCATGATATTGTTTGATAAAATGCTTTATTATTACATTATTAATGTTATATGCTTTAATTAAATTAAATTAAATTTTTACTTTGAGTTTTTACTGTAACAGTTGTTTACTATAGACTTAAATAATTAATATACACCGTTTTTTTCCATTATACTTGACGCATTCGCGACTGCTGTCCGCTACTGGACATAGCCTCACCGTTTTTTCCACAGCATACAGCGTCGGCTATTTGCTATTTTCTGTAATTTATAACCAATAGTGTCCCACAATTTCTCCCAAGTCATCGATCCATTTGATGGTAGGTCTCACATTGCACTTTCCGTCATGTAGTAGGTACTTAGTTATTATTATCTATTGAATTTCATTAATATACTGCATTTCTTCCCACCACAACCTGTCCTGTTCAATCCCGTCTGTTCCGTCACTTCCCGATCGGTCCCGTTCCATCCTTTGTCATTCCAAGCCTTTATATTTTGAAAAACTAAGCATGCCATTATTTTAGTAATTATGAGTTTTTGACATTAATACATTGAAGTGGTTATGATTTTTAATACAATATTTCGTCCCTTATTACACCCCCATAATATTCTTTTTTCATAATTGTTAGTCGCCATTATTAACACGCTTTTACTAGCTTCGCCTGTGTGTAATTCTTAATAACTTCCGAAAAATTGTAAATTTAATATAAATAATATTGTAACAAATATCTTGTAAATAGAAAAAAAAGTACTATGTGTATTTGTCATAAGAGCTATTTAAATGCCTACGTGACCAATAAATGATTTGAATTTCAATCCACTAGAATAGTTCTTACATAGGTTCATTGACTCGTTTTTAAAGACGCAATTGTATGATAGTGCTCTCTCTAGATATTAAATACTCTAAGACGTAGAGATTACCTTAAATATTTTCCATACAATGACATTGCAATACCGAATCTATCTATAACTTCAGTTTCATTTAATATGTCATTCATATTTTAAATGTCAATTTTATTAAGTACAGTATATCAAATGAATTTATTTTTACTGTGGCGCATTTACGCTATTGTTTTGATGTATTTTGCAGTGACATTTCGTGAAAAAATCGGCGTGGGTCCAACCTCGATGACGCCTCGGCGTCGACTGACGAGTTGGTTCGAACGCGTGCATTGCTAAAAATTTTAGATTTTATTTCTTCATAAAAAAATTACACCAATATTTAAAAATGTTTTTTTACAGATCCCTAAAAAATTATAATGCCTATCTTTTGATACAATTTTTACGTGATTTTGATAGAATCTCGTAGTATAAAACGTGTTTGAAAAAGCGATTTAGACCTATATTTGAGGTGATTTTTGATCGAATTAATTATTATAATTTATGTTTCTGGCTTTACAGTTCCCTCGGTTGTATTCCCAATTTTGCTTAAATGCTTGTTTTTTATGTATAATTGGTATATCAACGGAGCTACCGATGTTTAAAAAAGGCAAAAATCGGTATAACCCGCCCTTAAACCCCAATCGATAGATGTGCAAAAGTCAATTTGAATTTGTTAATTTAATAGGCCGGCATTATTATATATTATAATATATGATATTATAATATATTATATTTGAAATAATAATCTAACTCACCCAACGAAACGCGACGGCGAAGCTGATTTTAGTTCGCTTTTTTCAGATTATTATCATATTTTTATATTGACAGCAGATTTATCAAATCGATTGGATGATGACGTTGTATTGGGCTATCTACTGTGATATACAAGATATCAAATCCGGAAGCATACTATTAATAAAACAATCTAGGGTATATATTTGTTCTACAGATAGATTTTCTTAGCGCTATGTAAAATGCCAAACATTAGTAAATCATTACTCCACTGTGTCAGCTCATACGCATCCCACTGCTGGGCATGGGCCTCCTCTACAATCGAGAGTATGATTTAGAAGGGTTTGGTCATGTAGTCCAGTAAGTCCTATGTCTATAGAACCTAATCTTTAGAATGTTTATTTAATCACGGCTACTAATTATATTTCATTTATTGGTCTCATTAGTCAATCAACACGCTTTGGAATAGAATATCCAATTAAACTTATTCTTGGTGTTTAATTATTTCTAAAAAGATATTGTCTACAATAAATAAATAAAATAAGTAAATACACCCAAAAGTCACATATACCTATATAATCCAGACCCCACATTAAGATCAATTAAGTCGTGTGTCGTGAATATCAGAAACTACGAGAGACTTTTCTGTCTCACAAACACCCAGACCAGGGATAGCTATCTGTGGGCCTCACAAACATTTGTCTCTGTGCGGGAATCGAACCCGCGGCCTCTCTTTTCACAGCCGGCGTCTAACTAACTGCGCCGCGGAGCATGGACAATTCACCCAAATCACATCAAAACCGGCAGCTTCTGACCACGTAATTGTTCGCTGTAAATAAATCGTATATCAAGCCTCTGAAACCAGTGTGGCTATAGCATGGCCGCACGACCCTCGCGCAACAGCAGTGGACAATGGCATTCATGTAGCCCCTCGCAATCGCTTGTCACTCGCGAATTGTGTTCGTCGCTAACAAGCCGGATTATTTGCTATACTTGTTCCCTTTGCTGTTTAGTGAGATGTGGTATGTGGATTGTAATTTCGATTTTTTTGGGAAGTTTTGCACTTTTAATGGTAGGACTGCTTAGTGTAGTGTCTGAGTAAATGAACCGTTTGATGATTCTTCAGATACTAAAGACGATGTTCAGATCGCGAAATTTACTTGGTGTGCGTTTTTTATTACACGGCTGTTTTACACTGCCTTGACCATAACAATTTAATATGCAAAATAAAAAATAATAGTAAAGGTCGCGGGACGTCGCTGGATGCAGGCTGCCTCCAACAGGTCACTGTGGAAATCATTGGGAGAGGCCTATGTGCAGCAGTGGACTTCCTTTGGCTGATGGATGATGATGATGATGATGATGCAAAATAAGGGTATCAAAGCTCCTGAAGATAAATAATAATATGTATTTGTTATAAGCTTCTACTTAAAGTTATATTCAAGGACAACATCATAAATACGACACCAATAACTTCCCCTAACATTTACACATAAATATTCCGATCACACAATCCACATGCCACTTCCCACTTTTACACCAGAGCCGTCACTCATCTGGATCTTGTTGATGTCTAATTCCTCGTCCTAAACGCGGATTCATTATGTCCATTCAGCTGCAGTACATCCCGCCGGACCACTGCTCCGCTCGTCACTCGGTCATTGTGTAGGGCTTTTATCATTCCCATTGCATATGTTACGGTTAACTGAAATGCCGATGGGTTTTTTTGCGAATTATTTTTATTAGATCGATCTTGTTTCGTGGATTGTGTTTTGCCATTAACATCGTTTTTTTGTTCAGGCCCAAAAAGTTCACTGCCGAACATAGGCGTTCCCCAAGAACTTTCACTAATATTCAATGTTTTATATCCAGCTACTATTTACTATAGTCTAATCTAGCTGCAGCGAGGCTCAATCGCTCCTAGAACCTAGAAACAAATCACTAAATATATTTTTTGTATAAAAATAAATCTCCATCTTAAGAACATCAATACAATTACCCAAGAAGCCCCTAATGTTAATTCCAATCTTTTTTCCTTTAAACCCTGTAATAGAAGAGAATGGCGTGTCAAGATCTCTTCCGCGTCAATTGCCGTTTTGCTTACGTCAAACTGCATTAGATTTGGGTGTGTCGTCTCAACTAATCCCTATTGTCACGTTTACGTTAAGCTATCGGCGAAGAATTGCTATTGTTATGATTGTGTTTTAATAATTTTGAAAAGATTTCATTTTTATTTATCTCATTATGTTTTGTACTTGAAGTTTAGTTTTTTAACTGTTTGCTTCTCCTCAACTCAGATGTGAATTGTGCAAAACTAGATCAATTTATATTCTGATTTTAAAAATATTTTGAAGTAATAAATTGACGTTTATTTATTTATTCTTTATTTTACACAATAAATTTAACAGTTTCAAGGAATAATAAAACAACATAGTACAATTAATGGCGGTCTTATCGCTCTAATGCAATCTCTACCAGACAACCATTGGATGGATTTATGAGAAGGAGGAAGAAAGGGCAATTTATTATTTAAAGAAATAATAATAATAGGATTATCTGTCGAATAGCGATAAATATCTCGCAGGGCGATGTTCTCTCTTAAACAAACTGCAGTTAAAATCAAGTGCAGTCTACTTTCCCGTGCCAAGAAAAAAGTAAAAAAAAGATAGTTACATAATTCCGTACCCTTGTAACATTAGAACTCTGTTATATTCGCACTAAACAAAACACCAGTCTATTATACTTCGCTTTCTTTAACTCGCACGTCAGTCATTCTTCGTTGACTTGCCGTCAGTCACCGTCACTTGCACTCACCATTGTTCTACCATCAGGCCCTTGACAGGGGCAAGCCGTACCTTAGAGTCAACAATAACACAAACATTAAAAGAATTCACTTTCATCGATCTCTGAGAAAGTGACTCCATTGTGACATGCTCATGTTACTTTGATGCGACTTGATCCGATTTTGTCAATATGATAATCATTATTGAGATTTAATAGTAGTTTTAACTACCCCTATCAAATCGTGGGACGGAACATGCAAGGGTAAACGTGGATGTCCTGCTAGAACCTCTGTCTACTCCTTCTGGGGAAAAGGCGTGAGTTTATGTATGTACGTATGTGACTAATTTTAAAGGATATAGGAAATGTTAACTCATAAACCGGATAAACAAGGCGAGTGGATGGAAGGTCGGTAGAGGTCGACCGCATCGAATCCATACCAGTCGGTAACATCTTAAACAAGGGATATGTAATTGTAGTACTTTAATTCATTTATTCAAAGTAAGTAAAATGCAAGTTTAGTAGTACATAAACCAAAACACCTACATTCTAAGTAATATACATTATTACATACATTGAAATCATACTAAAATCTTGGTATATATTATTCTAAAATCTAAAATTATAGGCTCTATCAGAATCCGATCGCCAATTAATGCAATTATCGAAACTAAAACTCCTCTGAATCGTAATCTTGGCGAGAATCATGTAAATGGAAAAAATAAATAAAATAAACTAGTTTTTACGCATTCATGAGAAAAATTATGCCTATTCAAGGTATAACCACAAAAAAAAATGTTTTACATGAAAAAAACTAGATTGATACGTCAATTCAATGGAATCATTAAACTACAATGGAACGCTATTGTCGAGCTGCCGAAGTATATTTTTACCGGATAAAAACGTATCTAAACATAATGAAATTATGGTAAAAATATTATTAAAACCCGTGAAAAAATGTACAAAACCATAATAATAAGAAATTTTACGACGCGCGTGTGAGAAGATGTTGCACCCTTGTTTTTTTTATGGGGTGACAACCCCTGTTTGAGATGTATAGATTGCAATTTCAAGACGTGTCTATTGGACGAGATTTGCGAAGGGTGGCGACTGGGTTGCGGGGCGTTTCGCTAAGGGATGAAGTGGGGTGAATGCGAAAGAATTGAGATAATGTATGCAAAATATTTTAATGGGTTTTTAAATAGTTGGGACTTGAGATGACTGGGCGTGTGAATTTTGTTCCTGATTCATGCCGTTTCATACGTGTGTGGGCTATAGGATGCTCTTCTCCTTAGATAAGCGTTATTTATAGCAATATTCCTAAGCATTTATTTCTTAAATTGCGCATTTTTTCAGACTTGTTGAAAATGTCAGCTTAAATGCAAACCACGATTTTGGTGCTTTTGCTTTTTTATTAACTTTTTAAGCAGAATAATAAACAAGCAAAACAGCTGATAATAAAACACCGAGAAAGTCTTGTATTAACCTGAATAGTTATTGCCAATGTGAAAAGCATCGCCTCAACAACACATATCCCGTGTAAAGCATGCGTACTTAATTTATCATTAATTCGTTTACGAATTCAATATAATGTCTTGAATAACTTGATATCATCTAACTTTTGTAGTTTAACAAATTAAGCATTTTTATTGCTCAATTTTTATACCACCCATTCAAAGACTTCTTATATTATCAAAATTTATCACCGCCGAATAAATCGTCCCCACTTGTGAACTCTCTAATAAATCAATTAAGTTTGCCGAATGGTACATCTGTAAGTTCTGATTTATGTGCCGGAACACCGCACGACGACAATGCTTCGAATCCTAATAAATCAGATACAAAAAAATTGGTACACTAATTTTTGCTTCGCGTATTGTACACGCCATTTAATCTTTGTGTTTGTTCTATGTAAATTAGTGTGAAAGGATTTATTTTAATGTCTTATTCTACCTGCGATACAAAACATGGGTTCAAATTGACTTTCATGCACATGACAAGATTTGATTTATTATTTCATAACCGGGTGATTGACCAAGTAACGTCTGCTCTTTTACGATTTTTATATCGTCAATAAAATGGTTCTTTTCGGGTATACATAATATTTACATACATACATAAACTCACGCCTATAACCCCGAAGGGGTAGGCAGAGGCGCCACCAGGACACCCATATTTCGCCTTGTATGTTCCGTTGTACGATGTGACAGGGGGCAAGCCTATCGCCATATCGGGCACAAATTCCTGACTCCGGACTGATAATGAATAGAAAAATCCAATATCACTTTGCCCGACCCGGGACTCGAACCCGAGAACATAATATTTAGTTATAATTATTAACTACAAGGCGTCCGTTGCTGAAAGTAGGCAAGATGCACATGTACTTATGAACTTTTTAAATATAGTATTCCATACCGGATGATAACTTTGACCTCGACAATAATATTAGTCTTTACTCTCTAACGCAAATATTTTATGTTAAAATGAGAAGAATAGACCACATGCATATTGATTGTCAAATAGACACATGTCAAATTATATGACAGACGTCAAATTTTCATCGCTCTTGGTAACCATAAAAAAAACTTGATGCAGTCCCTTACCTCCACAAAACTGCATAACAGTGCATTTTTTCATCAACATGCTGTCAAGCATTCATTGTTATGACAATTTAATATCTCCATTCAGCCTACGTTTCCCTATTTTATAAGATGCTGGCCAGAAAAAAAACTTCGAAAAAATACTGGCCAGAAATAAAAATAGTATTGCATTGATATTGTGAAGAAACGCGAACAATATGGGCAGGAGCGTATGCAACGTTGCAAGTCAACAATGGTGGATGTGTAGTGGACTCGGTCCGCCGGGACAGATGTTGCGATTGTGTACGCGAGCACGGTTACTAGGAAACTGGAATAGTCGTGTGAACGCGCTTCCGCATTGCATAACCGGTTACCATTCGAATATTTGAATTTAAGCATAGTCCAGGTATGTAGTAAGCCCTACTATATTGGGCTTTGGTCAAAAACACGCAGTTTTGACACCACATTAAGAAAACACTAGCCTTGTGCCGTGGGTAGAAGAAAGTACGGCAGACCTTAAACAAATATTTGAGAATCATACAAACATTTGACTCGGTGAGGGAATAAAACTCTCCAGGCTTCGTCTTTACCTCTTTCTAAGGACGCCGTCTAATCTATTTAATCGGACTTTTACTTTAATGATATGTTCAGTAGAGCTACTTGTGGTTAGAGATTATTTTAATACAAAGGTTTAAGGGAGTTGCTGGATGCCAACAGGCCAAAGTGGAGATCCTTGGTGGAGGCCTATGTTCAGCAATGGACTTCCTATGGCTGAAAAGAAGAAGAAGAAAGGTAATGAATCCGTCTACATCCACTCTTCATTTTCGCCTCGATTCTAAGACGATTTGAACTCCTTTAAAAGAAGAATCTCTAGGTTTCAACCGCACTGAAACTATACCACCCAAGGTATGAAGTGTGTAATCATCAATCTCTCATTACAAGATATGTAGCAACACGAGTAACTGTCCAACTTCCCATTGTGTATAGTGCTAGTATAATACGGTAATGCGAATTAATGTCGTCTCACGTATGCCCTTTATGATCATAACCAAGGAACTATTGAGACCGGAACATTAAGGTTTGAATGTTAAATTGCCTTGTCATTTGTATGTTGTGTATGAATAATCTTGGATGAGTCTAGCTTGTGTTTACTAGGATTTTATAACGTAAGTGTGGATTGCAAAGTATGAATTCAAAACAATAATAATTTATGCAATTTAAATTACCTATATAATTAATAAAATGACCATTGACAGCAAAAGCTCTCAAGTATCGTGGAACAAAGGTTTCCAAAGGATCGGTGTCGAATGACGAATAAGAGAAACCGGGAGTTGTTCTTAGTGGTGTGTAATTTGGGACGCTTACTTTTAAAAGCAGGTTGCCGTAAGCTAATAAAAATCACAAATAATATTGAAGCCTCAACAATATCTAATTGTCAACACCCGTTACACAAAAAATAGTTCTTACATCATTAGTCGATCCAGAAGTGTTTTACAAACGGAAACTTAACTTGAACGCATAAGGAATATTAATCAGATTTTTTACTTTACCCTCAAGGATTCATTCTCAACTCCCCATATTTAAATAGTCACGCGAAGGATTAGCCAGTTAAGTACACTTTAATTGCGGCACCCTGGCGTTCCGAGTTAGTTCCGCATGTCTCTTCACATGTGTCAAATGTAATACACCGTGACATATTATGAATACTCGTCATTTTTTTGTATTGTGAATTTTGGTAATTATATTCTTATGGATTTTTTGGTCCTTCGAGCCGGATTAGTGTTTAAGCGTTCAAATTGAGTGTTTGTGTTTGTAAATATTTTGGGTATCGCATTGTGGTTTATGATAATTATGTGGCTTTGTCGATTTTGTTTTAATGCGTTTAAATAAATGCGGGTTTGTAAATAAAGTAATGACTAATGAGTGTTAAGAAATCAGGCCTTTTGTAAATAGTACGTAAATACTTAAAATCGAAATCACTTAAGATCATGTAAGGTCATGTAATGTAAGGTCAGTCTTTAGGTTCGATCAATAATTTCCGGTTTAACATAATATACAGTGTAAACTGTACTATTTTTAATTCACGAAACAGTGTGGAGTAAATTCGCGAGAATAATTACCAAACCACATTTTAAATTAGCAGATACTGTACGAATAAGACGTATATAAATGGTTTTATTTCTAGTAATTATAAATTTAATGAATTGTAATAACGCAGTAATATATCAACATAGAATCCATTAACTCCCCTTTCAGTGGTAATGTGGCATTTTAACAAAACACAATCGTTTGCCAAATATACACTTTAGAACACCGTTAATCAAAATCTTGCAATTCACCTCAACGTTGACGTAAATGGAGCGAAAATGCTAAATGATATAGTTTTTTTCTTTCTCAATAAAACTTTCAATACACCGTATCATTAATATTGTTGATTTTTGTAATCGTTTTTTCTCGAACCGTTTAAACTGCTTTGTGGACTTTTTTGAACCAGGTGTTTAAATATTGCTGTTTCGTAAGTTTTTTAGATGTTTATTCAGTGTAAAGAGCTTAAACCCTATACCATTGTGTTTATTTTGTGTTATTACTTCCGTGGTTTCTGTTTGGTGCAAATATTTGCCGTTCCGTGGATTCTATCCGCATGCTTTGGGCTTTTAGTCGGGCCTTGCATGCTCGATGGTAAGGTAAAGCGGTATGTTTATGCGGATTTTTATCACTCACATGAACAAATTGTGGAATCTATTTTTGTTAGCGCTTTCTCCTAATTGATATGACTTAGGAATATTTCAGAGAAGAGCCTACTATTTTTTTAATAATTGCGATTGCCGTTTCTGTTCCTCTAGATTCTTGAGTATTCATTTATATTTCAAGATAAGCCAAAATTCCACTGCTGAACAAGCTTCCGCAAAGATTATGCAGTGTTAGGTCTTAGCTCACTCTAATAGGCTTACTCTGCCCAGGCTTTCTCACAGTGTTCCGCCAGTATTGAAAAACTTCCTATTACTTTGACAGCCTCCGTGGCACAGTTGGTTAGACGCCGGCTGTGAAACAAGAGGCCGCGGGTTCGATCCCCGCACCGAGACATATGTTTGTGTGAACCACAAGTATTTGTTTCGGGTCTGGATGTTTGAGACCGAAAAGTCTCTCGTAGCTCCTGATACCGACGACACAAGATTCTATCTTAGTGTGAGGTCAGGACTATGTATGTGACTGTTCACTGCTGGGTGTATTTAAATTTACTAATGCACCATATTCTTGTTAGTTTGAATCGAGCTGATTATCCAACCATATGATATTAATTATACAATATTACAATGTGCTCAACTTATAGTTATGGCTCCGTACGCGCGTCACAAACTAGTTGACACGCCCAGGGCGGCCTTGACACTCGGATTACCATACCGGACCGTGTACAATGGATCTGTACTACTTCGCATGTATATAGTGATGAGAAATTATAAACTACGTGTTAATATACGTTATGATGATGGCTGGTCTTCGGGAAACTAAAACTCCTCGGGTCTTCTCGAGCCGAAAAGCTCTGTATAAAAAAATGAAAGTATTAATTTATTGTATTTATTTGTCGTAACTGCTGCTGCAGTGGCCTCAGATCCGGTAGCTCCTGAGAGGCTAGGCTTTAATAACAGCTTGTATTGTCAATCTCTACCCTTATTTTTTCAAATGTATTTTATTGTTTGGATGTTGCGTTTGCTTTCAGTGGTTGTGCACACACAATACTTGTACATGTGTTTTTGCTAGCGAAGATATTCGCCATTGAAATATGGCCTCTCATCTAGGCATCGAATCCTCACGAGTCTCCTGAGTCTCTCCTGAGTCCTGGCTAAAGGA
This sequence comes from Deilephila elpenor, assembly GCA_949752805.1. Taxonomy (NCBI): domain Eukaryota; kingdom Metazoa; phylum Arthropoda; class Insecta; order Lepidoptera; family Sphingidae; genus Deilephila; species Deilephila elpenor. Next base: position 2,004,277 of record OX457102.1, read on the forward strand.
CTAAGTAGGATCACCAAAGCAAACATGATCCCAATTCCCAGCCTTTACAAAATCTGATGTACTTAATCTGAACCCAAAACGAGAGATAAATACCTACCTACATGGTTGGAACAATATGACGAATTTCCTACGCAGACTGTGGTCGCATTCCGAATTACAACCAGCAAAACTGTTTAACGTACCTACTAAGAGAATATTTTTAAACGTGTGTTTTATTCCATTCCACGTGGCACGAGGGGAACCATTAAAAATCCCGTGCTTGAGCGTGTCGCGCTAAGGGTAGTCAGTCACGCGCGCTAAATCAGTTGCGTGTCGCCTGTTGTTGGGTGTCGCCTGTTGTTGGGTGTCGCCCACGACTGCTGTTGCCCAGCGACATGAAGCGACACTTCCATCTTGCTGTGCAGTTGATGACCGAAGATTTCTTGCCGAAGCCTTTGATTAACAGATTTGCTAAAATTATCGACCGAAGATGCAGAAGGTTTAGTCGCCCTATGAAATTCAGTTGAAATTGGCTAAAAGTAAATTGAACAATGAATGACAAATAATCAGTTAAATTATCTTGAGACTTTTTAAAACTTCTTGTTGTGGCAGGTCGTACTTGTCCTGGTCTACTGGCATTGCCCAGTTCTATTAGCGACGGTGGCCTCTTGTCATGAGGCGGGCCGCATGTGCCTCTGCAAAAATAATACGAAATAAAATTCATAATTCACATTTGGACACTACTTCGCCCCGTTTAAACTAAAGGTTAAGCCGAAATTGCATTTAGGCCGAATGTGATCGAAACCGAATCAGGCAGACACTACTGGCGACACCAAGGCGTTGCATGTCCGACACGTCGCAATACACTTTTATATCGATTTTATAATTACATTGCAGTGGAAAGTGTAAGGGCGTATCTGGTAGCAGATTGGGTGTAATTAGGTTAGAATAAATTGTATGCTGACTGCCTCGGTGGCGTAGTTGTATTACGGTACGATTACAAAGCTGAGGTCTCGGGTTCGAATCCCGGGTCGGGCAAAGTGATATGGGTTTTTCTATTCATTATCAGCCCGGAGTCAGGAATTAGTGCCCGAAATGGCGATAGGCTCTCCCCTTATCACATCATGGCCCGGAACATACAAGGCGAAATGTGGGTGTCCTGACGGCGCCTCTGCCTACCCCTTCTGGGATAAAGGCGTGAGTTTATGTATGTATGTATGTAATAAATTGTATTCAATGAACTGTTGAGGGATAGTAGTTTTGTACGCTGAATTGAAAACTGTGTTTTAGATAAAAATGTTTCGATATTTTTTATGTGGAATTTAATATTATAAACAACATTCTTTAATGTTTTTGTAGCTGTTAAATAGATTAAGTAGAAGTAGTTTTATGCGCAATTTGGTGGAAAATCAAATTAATATTCTATTGTGACGCCTTTTACTGATCTGGTAAATAAAGATCAGCGTCGTCTGAAAACCTCGCGACACGAAGTTAAGTGTTTGGTCGGGGAGGTATTTTAAGGCATCTGGTAATCTTACAGGCCAACTGAACTATTTTCAGAGATATTAGTATCACTCAAATCGAGCAGGCTCATTCTCAAACACGGAATACGCTTTGACTACCAATTTCATAGTACAAAGGCGATCAATCAAAAAATGTGATTACAGTCCACCCTAAAACCGGACACCAAATAACATTAAACTTACATCAAAAACTAATACATTTAAATTGAAAATAAATCACATTTTCATCGCGGTGCCCAGCGGGTCGTGTGCTCCCCGCTTTAAGGGATGCAACCCTTGCAGCGTGCAGCGGTGGAGACGCTATCGATTTCTCCCCCGACCCTCCCTAGGACGATTATGTTAAAAATAATAAGAGAAAATGAATGGTAAAAAAATACTGACATAGTTGACTTCAATCCGTGAAAGATTTACTAGTTACGTAATTAACCTTTTTTTTTTACTTTTACCTCCTATTTCTAAACGGATGTACTTTAAATTATTGCACTACAAAATTTCACAGCCTCCACGCAGTTGGTTAGACGCCGGCTATGAAACGGGAGGCCGCGATTTCGATCCCCGCACCGAAACAAATATTTGTGTATTTGCGTAAACCACAGGTATTTCTTCCGGGTCTGGGTGTTTGTGAGACCGAAAAGTCTCTCGTAGTTTCTGATACCCATAACACAAGACTCGATCTTAGTGTGGAGTCAGGACTATGTATGTGACTGTTAGGTGAGTGTGTGTGTGTGGATATCTTAAAAATTTGCTTGTTTAAGTAAGCGTCTCAAAAAAAATTAAAGCCAGTGTTTAGTAGCAGACTAATGCGTTTCTTTAATAAATTCAGACATTAAACGTATGAAAGTTGAGATAAAACGCGTGTTTATTTAGTTCCACAATTTTATGAACACTTTGTCTTTATCTCATAGTCTATTACTCTATGATGGATGTAGTCTATGGTTTATTACGTTTGGAATGTATTTTATTAATGTTTCTTTTATATTGACATAGCAAAAACATGTCTGATGGCTTTAGTGAATTAAAAATAATACTTATTCATTAATGAATAGGTTTTGTTGTTTCTTATCATATTTGATAAATACTGAAAAATTACTTAAAATGCACTATAAACATAATGAAGTGAAAATATTTATTGAATCCATGAAATGTCATACATTATTTAGATTCAGTCACTTTTTTCCACTACCACCCGGTTCACAAGGCTGTTTTCGCCAGAGAAGAACGGGCAAGAAACTCTAGCGTTGCTCTTTTAAAACAAGTTTACAATACAGTATTTATACAGAGGTTGCAGCGTAGTTAAATTCAGAGCAGTTCATAGATAATTTAGAATAGTAATGATGAATAGGGTAATTGGTCAAGTGATTTTGTACGGTTGAGTTATGTAAGTAAAGTCGCCCAGAACGCGGAATCAGTACACTGTATCAGTATTTATATTGTACTACTATATCCATGCATACTGTAATGGGAAAATGCAAATTAATTTCTTCTAACCGATAGTACGGCACGTAGTTATTTTAATGGCAGTATTCTTCAACTAATAAGAATCGCGTTATATTTCTCGTCACGTACTTTATGATCCATTCCAAATGCCTATTGCGGCGACTGATGACGTAATTGAACAGAACTTAGCAGACACACTGGCCAGTATTCGTATCCTTTCATTTACTAGAGCAACGGCCTTATTCACAGACAGTTTTAAAACCTATTTTAGTTATCGTATGTTTTGTCTCTTTCCAACGACTTTTGAATTCCGTTTGAGCGAAGAAGACAAAACATTCGATAACTAAAATAGGTTTTAAAACTGTCTATAAAAAACACTATAAATTGACTTTATTTTACACTGCCCTTTCTTTCTCCCTCTCATAAATCCATCCAATGGTTGCCTGGTTGAGATTGCCTTAGTGTGATAAGACCGCCATTTGTACTTTGTTGTTTTGTTGTCTCTATATACTTATTGTTACATTTTGTGTACAATAAAGAATATAAATAAATATAAATATGAACTATATACAAAACAGCATAGTGACATGACAATTTAAAAACATATCCATGGAACGTAATCAATTTATATAATTAGCCATAGCATACTGCTGAACATAGGCGTATCATTTAGAAGGGCGCAAAATTTTCAGATGGATTTACTGGCTTCCTATTGACACAATTTTTTATGTAGTTCCGCTAAATGCCATCGTGATTAATTAAAATAGAATAACGTAATGAGCATTTTATTTTGTTTTAAAGCGACGGCAATTCAGTTATAATTTATCACGTCGTATATTTATTCGTCACACCGAGACTGATTTTCGCTTGAAATTGGTTTCTGACATCCAAAACATAACACAATATCTTACGAGTGCAAATTGGCAGTGAAAAGATCGATTCGTCTAATATTTCTCCTTTAATATCGCCTGCATAGCAACCACCCACAGTAATGAAGCGTGCTCGCTGCTCATTGAAACGCTCTTATGTGTTAGAACTTAGAATGTAAGCCACCGTGTTGAATGCAGACATTTTCCGCTCGCCTGACTTGCTCAAGAGGGACGCAGATGAGCCACGCTAGGGAGTAGGGAGGCTTTAGAGGTCCGTGGGCTTTGGCTTTGGCTTTAAAATTCGTGGAATTTAGCTATTCTATAAAATTCATAACCGTCATTTCAAGTCTTCTGTTAAACTCAAAGATTTTTACAGCAACGTGTTGGAAGCTCTCTAATCTACCTAGATTTTCTCGTAGAATTGATTGAGATAAATTAAGGTAATTCATTTTTCTATTGAGGATATAGATCCGGCAAGAAGTAGAAAATAAAACCAATACAAATAAAAGAGCTCACGCTTGTATCTTTGCGAAGTAGACAGAGGTGACATTAGTGACTTCGACATTCGGCGACCTTATTTATTCTGTCTGTTTTAAAGATATTTATTGCCTATTTTACTGGTGGTAGGTCTCTCATATGTGAGAGGCCGCCTGGGTGGGTACCACCGCAATGTCTATTTCTCCCGCCAAACAGCAGTGTTAATGCGCTGTTGTGTTCCGGTTTGAAGGACATTGTAGCCAGATTAACTACTGGACATATTGAGACTTAACATCTTATGTCTCAGGATGGCGAGCGCAGTGGAATTCCAAGCATTGCCTTGTAATTCATGGTGTTGTTTGGTTTTGCTACTGTCCATGAGCGGTCATATCGCTTACCATCAGGCGAATGGCATGCTCGTCTCGCCATTCATTGCAATAAAAAAAAAAGAAAAAAAATTAAAGGGGTTTTAAATCCTTACCGCAGAAGGCTGTTAATCGCATGTTATACAATATTATGCTAATCGAAATACTTAAAGCGAAGTGACCGATTTTTTGTCCCAGTTATTTATAAAAACAAAAAAATATTGTACGGAACCTCAGCCCTCACTACGCATCCTACACATACATAGAGTGCACCGAGGCTGGTTTTCTAAAGAAAGAGGGTAATTCCCTCTGCACCGAGAGGGTGCAACTGTAATGACGTCATTATTGTGCTGCCATGCCGGCGTATTGATTAGTTGTGCTATCGAGCGCTCCGTCACTGTCCCAGGTTGTAAATCATAAGGGGTGTATACGGATTCTGTGGATTTATGTTGGTTTAATATTTATTAAAGTATTCTAGGATATTGCTTGTGGAGTGTGGTAGCATAATTTGATTTAAGGTTGGATGTGAATTATTTATTCTTTATTGTACACAATAAATATAATAATAGGTATATAGAGACAACAAAATAACAAAGTACAAATGGCGGTCTTATCGCACTAAGGCATTCTCTACCAGACAACTATTTATGTAAAGGAGAAAGAAAGGGCAGTGTATAATAAAGACAATTAAAGCTCAAATAAATAATACTATTTATTAATTATCTAGATTTTAGCGTGTTTAATATGATTATTCACTTTGACTTTTTCATACAGCATTAGAAATAAAACTAGTAGGTACTCTGTAGCATATATTTACGTCGTCATTTAAATTATAAAATGAGCTAGCAAACCTTCTGATACAAAGAGTTTTGCTATATTGGAAATTCCTAGGCTAAGGAAACATAGAGAATTAAATATCTTTAAATTCTAAACCGCGTTATTTCATACATACATACATAAACTCACGCCTTTATCCCCGAAGGAGTAGGCAGAAGCGCCACCAGGACACCCACATCTCGCCTTGTATGTTCCGTCCCACGATGTGATAGGGGGTGAGCCTATCGCCATATCGGGCACAAATTACTGACTCCGAGCTGATAATGACCCGCGTAAAAGAACACATAGCTGACGTCAAACACCGACGCTCAACGAAGTCTGCAGTTGCTGAACACATCGAAGAAGGCTCCAAGCATTACCTTCGTTTTGATAAGCCCCTAATCCTCGCTAAAGAACACCGCTTCCTACCCAGGATGTTTCGCGAGGCTATTGAAATTAAAAAACATCCAAATTTCAATAGAGAAGATGGCTTGAAGCTTGCACCATCATGGGATCCAGTTCTACATTTGATTAAATCGGAACCCAAAAGACCAGCTGCCAGACCTCAAGACACTGTGAGCTCCTACTGCGTAGATCGGATCGCAACAACTAGTTAACTTTTTAATTTAATAATTGAAAATTAAGGGTAGTTTAATTGTGACAGTCACAGAGCGGATGACTAATACCTCAGTCCGCCCCGTGACCACGAAAGCTGTAAAGTAATCGAAACGTCGGGAAGTTAAAAAATGTAAAAATTAAACCAAATCGCGATAAAATCCGTAATAAAATAGTTTTATTTCAATGTGTAACATTCGCGTAAATCTAAGAAACCATTATAGAAAAATCCATAGCAATTTGCCCGACTCGGGACTTGAACCCGAGACCTCAGCTTTGTAACCGTACCGTAATACAACTACGCCACCGAGGCAGTCGCGTTATTTCAACATCCTGCATTTCCTACTGAAACACATACTTAGCAAAAAACGACACGCTAAATCAAACCTACAATTTTCCAAATCGGTATTTATCGGTAAACACACGACGCGGCCTGTCATTTGCTGATGTCCGATGTTACGGTGAAACTGTGTAATTGTAAGCGAACTGGGAACTTTCCACTGTGCCGGTAAAGTGCCTGTGTAGGATCGGAAGCAATTTGTACTTTCACTGCGACCTCCCTCGTTAAGGTCGATTTTATTGCAGTGATGGGTGAAGTCTGAAGTGATTGTTTTGTCATCGATGCAGAAGTTTGGGTACTTGTTATTAAAACATGTAAGGAAATGCATGAATTTAATTTCATTTCATAGATGTGTTGCCAGCCCATCATATCGGGAGGGGACTTTTCTTTTGACGTTATCGATTGATATTATTCGTGGCTATAAAAGTGAGTATGTAAAAACATACTTTAAAAAAACTGAATGTTTTGGATTTCACTACGTGGATGCGGATTCTCTTGTTGTACGGCGTTAGTAAAATTTTTCTTTTAGTAGATCTACACAAGATAGGCTAATTACTAATGTAAACATTCTGTTCGTAATTTCCTAAAGTAGATTCGACTGGACCTAAGCAATGTTTCTTGTTTATATCCGTTTATATCTAGTCCCGCAAAGATTACTGGAAAAATATTTCTATAAGAATATAAAAATATCTAACAAGACAAGCTTTTCTCATCACGTCTGGTGCAATTTATATAGAGGAGACCCATACAGCATCAGACAACGGTCTGTCTGGAGAAATTTATTATGTAATAACTTAAACAGATGAGAAAAAGCTAGGTAAGATCTATAGACCCGCAACTTAGTGCGCGACATTCCTGCGGATTGGGCTTCGATGGGAGTGAGGGAGGTGTAATGAAACGTAATTTTTTGCGCAACGCATCTAGTAATTATATGTTGATTGTACGCATTATCTTGGTTCACTCCGGTTGTCTTATAGTTATTTCATACTGACAACAAATTCATTATAATAAATAAATATTGCAATGATGTGATACATGTTCTATTTAATTATGACGGCATAATACCCGAATATACACAATCTGAACCCGAAACGCGATTATACTTGCGTGTGACACCATCGTATTTGGTAGTACTTACCGGGCGCATACGAATAATCTACCACAACAGACCATCTTTCTTCCCTCTCCCGTTCCGCGGGAATGACGTGCACGAACTAGTAAGGCTATAATTTGACACATTAAATATTAACACGGGTCTAGATCCAGTGTCTGAGCAAGTTTCGCGCGGGAAATTGCTCGAGAACCCATCAAAATTTCAAAACTCCGCGCTAATAACTGCAGAGCTTATTAGCGTTAAGCAGGTAACACGCTCGTCAAGTTGTGGCGGAACAACTTGGATCGTGTGAAACTCGCCTAACTTGGAGTTGTTTCGTTTGAGAGTTTAGAGTTAAGGTAATGTGTAATAAGGTTTATTGGTGTTAATGAGTTTGGTATCTAAGGAAATAAGGTAAGTATGAACTGCTAGACTCGGAAGAGCATTGAATGAGAATCAGACTGTTTGTAGAGAAATCGAAGGGTCGAATCCTGAAAAGCTGCATATTGACATGCCATTTTTATATTTGTTAATTAGGTACAGGAAATGAAGGAAAAAAATATTCCGGCCAATTTATGGTCACAGATAACTAAACCGATAGACGGCACGACAAACACGTATTAATATTGTAGCGTGAGGCTATTTCTGACCAATAAATTAAATAAGTAATATGTTATCACTAAAACTATTTATATTTTTTATTGCATAAAGGTCAAGGAAACGAGCAAACGTTTACCTGATGTTAAGTAACTACCACCACCCATGAACATTTATAATACAGTACTTGGTTCGTGTACGTTTGAATAAAAACTCTTGAAATGTAATGGGAAGATAAAGACAAGGAAAATAAAGGTGTATTTGCCCTTTAGTAATATCTCTTGCCGAATGAAAGACGACAGCAAAACCATCGCTTCTCGTCGGTTTTCTCTGAGACAATAGTAATTGGTCATTTGTGCAATTCAACCTATCCTATGATACTCCAAGGTGTTGAAAATGCCTGTAGTAATTCATTGTGCGAAACCTTGACTGACCACCCATATACTTAATTAGGCTCAATACTTCTGCCATTAAACTTTAACATCCTTATTCATAGACAGTATAAAATCTATTTTAGATATCGAATGTTTTGTCTTCTTCGCTCAAACAGAATTCAACAGTTATTCCAAAGGGACAAAACATTCGATATCTAATCTTTCTCTCTCTATTCCAAGCTAGGAATCCCACATGGTGATGGGGTCAGCTTTCTTCGTTTTTCTTCTCCACTTCGCTCTGTCCCTAATGTCGTCTTCGGAGACCTGACATTCTCCCATGTCCCTCCGCACTACATCCATCCACCTCGTATTCGGCCTGCCACATTCGATATCTAATATAGGTTTTAAAACTGTCTATCAACAAGGCCGTAGAAATATATTACATAAACTAATGTAATACTGTAACCGTGCTTCGTGTGAATACCCGAGCTCAGCCCACGCAAGTACAAGACCACTGGCTCCAGTTTCCTACAAACTATTTTAATAGATCGTTTACATACCGCGCTTTATAATAAAACTGTTTATTTATAGATATGTGTCGAATATTTCGATACGGAGTCATTCGACGTTTATTTATAATGCGGACGTGGTCATTCATTCGGCCCAATTGTTTGTTTTAATGATCGTTTCCGTTTCTTGACGGATGATTAAGATATGGGGTTTTTTTTACAAGTGTTTGTGTGAAACGAGGGTACAGTTTTGGATGCTGAATCGATGTATCTCATATTTACCTTCTGTGTCGCCGCTAATATTTTGCCCAGTCCAGAATCCTGTTGTATTTCATTATAATAAAGCAAATATTTTTTTAAATTTAATGCATGAATAGTGCAAATAAACCTAACTGCAAGTGCAGTGCTGATGATATGTTCTCGAGACAAAATCAGCACTGACTGATCCATAATCGGAATATACATACATATGTCGTGGGTAATAATATACGTGACAGATGTTACACCAGATAGGTAGTAATTATCAAAAAGTATGCGGCTGTTTTACGACCAGCAAATATCTAATAAAACAACGCGATACGTCGTAAAGCTGTTGAGAAGAAACTTATCAAAACTCAAATCTCTATTCAATCTTCCAATTAACTACTTACTTCAGTTTTCCACTAACCTTTCGTGATTCAGGTGTCATCGCAATTTCATTTTATGTTCGCAAATATTTTGCTCTCTCATAAACAAACAGATTCCGATGACAGTTCCTGTCTGCACCATGATGCGATGTTTAGACTTTAGAGCTCCGATTACAAGGGGAACCTTGGATTTTTGGGTTGCGACCCATTTTCACATGATTCGCGATGTCAAAAATAACCTCTTGTTAGGCGCCATGACGTCAATGGGAGATTTTACAATGTTTACTATTTTTGTAATCCAATTTTTTTCTGTATTCAGATCACCCACTTTCCTTGATGATTATGACTTCAAAGCCATTGTGGATGTAAGAGTTGTCCATACGTTGAATGTAAATATTGTTGCAAACGTTCCGGAAAGAATTTAGCTTCGAGTGTTGATGCCAAAAACTAGGTAAAATTAAGAGAGTCTTGATTGATGTGTTCGATCTAGAATTCCAGGCCTTAGTGCTTTCAGGAACAGCAAAGGAAGTAACAACTAATCTGGGAATAATTTATCATCACCCATGAAAACTTGTTATACTTTCTGTATCTTCGTTGAGATGTTAGCCTATTAATTTTATGTAGGCTTCGAGTGATGGGTTACATAACTGTTACTTTGGAACAAGTTTAGTGAAAATACCTGTTATTATTACAATCAGTCTTCGGGTATCTATTCTGAAAGCTATTGGTAATTGTTTAGTCTTTCTTCGTTGTTTGCTGCGATATTTTATAATGTAGCATTATAAAAATACCTCATGAAATCGCTCATTTAGAAAATAATTTCATACGAATTGACAAAGAATTGAAGTAGACGTCTAGCATGGAATCCGTTTAGATGTATTCGTGTCTGCAGTTGGTCACGCCATTGAGATTGTATTGATGGTTTATCGATTGTTACTTCATACCGTCCTCAGTAAATCCGAAGGTCGATGTCTAGAAAGGAACGATTTGCATGGTGAATACTGCGGTGAATAATGTTTGTGTTTTCCTGCTGCTTAAGTTATGAATATTGTTTGAAAAACTTTGTTTATAGAATGCGAATATGTTGATACGTAAATGAGAGGCGTGACGTTTTCTGTCTTAAGAAGATATGAGGGTAGTCATGAACAATTAAAGTTTTAGACAGATCGGATCATAATTGGTTTCAATTATTAAGTTTTCGTTGGACTTCATAAATCGGATTGATATAAGTTCAAGGCTAGGATGTAAGTTAGATATTTCTATTGCTAAGCTCCATTTGGTAAGAAAGAAGTAAATAATAAAATTTTATATTACACTACACACAATATTGACATTACATTTATCTGCCCTAAAATATGCATACTGCAGCCGGAGTCCAAGCCCTCTGAGAAGGGTACAAAAAGCCCAGCTAATATCTAGCACTTGGCTGTTATTTATGTTCATCGACGATGGAAGCTACTACCATTAGGCAAGCCGCCAGCTCGTGTCGCTCGCCCTAAAAATGCAGGTATTCTAAAAAGACTGACCTAGATAAAACTGTCATAAGCTATGACTGACCTCCATTAGTTTCGTTTCGGTTTCAATTGAACCCATCGACAACAGATTCCCAGAAACAGATAATAACGATTTCATAATTCACATCGTGGACGCCAGTGAAAGCCTCGCACGCGATGCTATCGGCTCTCCGTTATTGGTTCGTTGTTGCGGATATTTCTGTTACAATCGATATTGTGCAGACTACGATGGTAATACACATGCTCCATATTAATATGGCGTGCTATTAGGTGTAATATAGGAGGAAATTCTCTTGTATTGATTCTATTAATATCTTGGATGGAAGCTAGAAGGCATTGTCTTAACTGCTTACTAATACATCATGATGATTGATGTTTATTTGTGGGTTTATTTATAGCTCCCGTTTGTGATTAAATGCTAATTGACTTTTCTTTAGCGTGTGATATTAATATCTGTTCCAATGTTTATTGTGGTATACAAAACAAAGCCAGAATTTCAGGATAACATTCACTTGACATCAGGTGCAGGTTAGTCACTAAACAAGGTAGTGTTAAAAGAAACTGTCACATCTCAGATCACATAAAATGTAACATGACAACCACAATTTAACCATGGTAATATTTATATCGGTATACACACTATAAAATGAATTAACTACGCCAAGTAAATCCGATTTATTGGACAAGTGAACGTAGAGAACAAAAGCTAATCATAATCGAGCGTATCCCATTGAACTATCGCATTTCCCTTCACCCATTTGTGACAATTTATTGATAGAAATCGATGTGGATCGTGAGAAATGCGGCCGTCAAACGGTAATCGAATTAGCAATCGATTTACGCCCGAACGATTCCCGACGGTGGATAATATAGGACGGAGATGATAGTGCGTAACCCGCGTTTTGCTGAATGTGGGGATGAAGTTGACAGGTAATCGGGGTAATCGATAATTCGAATAGAGTGGTTTTAATCGATGCTTGTTTCAATTATTACTTAAGTTTATATTGTGATCTTCTAAGCATTAATTTTGGTACTTTTTTGAACTATCAACGTTCCTTTGAGCAAAACTGGTGTAGTGTCGAAGTTCTTCGTCTAACCCCATATAAGTTGACTACGAATTTACATATTCTTCGGAGTTATGGTATTCAAATACATCTTAACTTACTAATGGGGAGCTATTTTATGATCTCAATACATGTGATGTGTTAACTTGCTTGCATTTTTGTACGCAATAAAAACTGTTTTAAGTGCTTCAAGTATTCAAGAAATTTGTTTTTCTATAATATTATTCTGCATCTGCATTATTATTACTTAGAAAACTGAAATCCGAATTAAAATTCGATATTGTATCGACAGTTCCCATCACTAGCCACTATCTGCTCACCGTCAAAAGAATTTAGTTTTGGTTCGTAAAGAACTCGGGCCCAGTGATATGTGACGTATTTATTACACGTGAGGGGTCTAGTGTACCATCACTGAGGGGTTACCTTCCGTGTTATTTTACAATTTATTACGGGTACAACATACCCATGTACTTTGCACGAGTGTGGCGGAATTGGGGCAAACTTTTTGCCAAGTCACGCGAATGTTTTGTTTCTATGTGGTGCATAGTTCTATATGGTGATATAAGTAGGAAGTAGTGTTTTAAAGTGTTTTATTTTTTATTTTTAGTCCCGGTGAAGGATATGAGCAGTTCACCTGGTGGAATGTAGTCAATTATACGCCTTTAAGAACTTAGATCATTTAAAAAACGCGGACGGTGAATCTGCATTGGCAGTCATTAAGGATAGAACAAATAGAGCTGATAGAGCTAGATAGAGCTTGTATTATTTATTTTTTTAGTTAAGCTTATTGGTGTCGGATTTTATAAGAGTTTTTCGGTATATGACTACTTTATACTTCTACATTAAATTTAAGATTGATTGTAAGTCTAGGAATAATATTTCAATAACATATCTTCAAAGAACAAAATATATACAATTTTTTTTTAAACTCACAGCTAAATAGGAATTTCAAAAACATTACTGTTTCTAATGGCATGTATGGCTTTGCGGTTTTTCTAGAATGGAGTTCAAATTCGAGCTCACACAGCAATTCATTCCGAGCACTATTTCTGATTTCAAAGCTATATCTGTGCGCTCTTGTGGTTTTTAAAAAACATTACAAAATCAGCGTTCATGTGTTTCAATTTGTTGTTATCTTCTTTATAAATATGTTTTGCACAACAGAACATGTCTTAGGGGTAGGTAGGCAGCTGTAATTGTTAAGCAACATAAACATTTAAATTGGTGACGCCTTAAAGAGAGAAGTCAGAAGAACGATAATCAAGTATGGAGTGATTGACTTACGTTTAGGAATCGTAAGTAAATAGGCTCTAACTTATATGAAATACGAGCGTGGGTATTATGGATAAATATTTGTTAATGTGACCAAAAATCAACCGAGAATATAACACTAAAAATATAATAATTAATCAGTTAGAAGTAAAACAAACCTGCCTGTCCCTTGATACTTACATAATTATAATTACATACGGTCAAAATATTCCATTAGTGAAATAAAGCGGTGCGGTAAGTGACGAATTATATCGGCGCGTCATCCCTTGTTTGAACGTCGTGAATATTTCACGCAAAATTCCGGCAATCTAGGTCACAGGCATGTAGGGTATTCTGTTAGCTCTGTATAATAGGGATGGATGCCAGAAGCTTGACAATGCTTACCTTTCCTCTTCCAATCCCTTTCTCAGGTCTTACATCTTCAAAGACCGGGGAGCCTAGAATACCTTTAATGTTTTTGGCGTATAAGGACAGTGATAATAACTTACTATGTCGCTAGATTTCTATGACGACATCAAGTTGGCTTTTGTTTGTTGTTCATTAAGCCTTGGTCCAACTACGATGCTAACGTAATTCCTTCCTTTTTCACATCGCTTTCACCAAGGTTGCAGCTTTAATTTGTTATGAATACGGTCTAAGCCCCATTATTATTAATATTCTATTATCATTTTTCAGTTATTGGTCAGCGAAACGTGAATTCTTTTAGAATAAGAATCCAGATCAGAGGAAAAACTCAGATAACTTAGATTGCCTCACATAGTTGAACTCTATACACATACAAGCTATTTTCATTGTCACCATGAATACTTTTAATATATTCATATTATTAAAAATCATAACATGCCGTTCCAATTCTTCACACGATCTTCGCCAGTAGTTCAAGGTAGTGAAACTGGTGGATAGTTAACTTATCTTGTTAGGGCATTGCGCGAGGAAACCCTTCGTGTTCAGGGTCCCTCGAAATTATGTCAATTCCACTGCAACGTTTGGCCACGACCGAGATTGTTATTAGTCACATATACACCTCTACTTAACATTAAGCTATGGAATGATTTGCTGTCTCACTCGTTTCCTCCTTTCTATAATCCTGGATCTTTCCGCCGTAGCGTGAAGAAGCAAGTAAGTGAGCTGGCATGATTGTTTCCAATGGTATGAGACCACCGTCTGATGCCATTCGATACTCTGGACGGCATTGCGCTTACGATCAGGTGCAGTGCAATCACTTTCCCGTGCCAAAATTAGAAAGAACATAATTATGCAGTCCATATAAGTCTATATGCAGCGCTCAGGTAGAGCCAAGCCATACTTCTCTCTCTCTCTCTCTCCCTTCCTCCCCCTCCACCCGATCTCCCCCCCCGTTCCCATTCCCCTCCCCCCTTCCCCTCCCCCCCTCTCTCTCTCTCTCTCTCTCTCTCTCTCTCTCTCTCTCGTAGGCCTTCCCAATGGATCGCTACATAGACATGTAGGAAGCGGACTACATCCAGTGACTTCCTGCGACTTTAACCAGGTCGTCCGTCCACCTTGTGAGTGGGCGTGAGCCATTCTTCACTTACCTTGAATTACTGTAGGCATGTCCTTTTCCTCTTCCCAATTTTTTCCTTACCGTGCGTTTTTCTCCCACCAATTTTGAGTAGCCTCAGCTTTTCGGCCACAGATTTGCGTAAATTTATATCCTCCGATTAGAAATTATATCCTCCGATATCATAATCGAAATAATAATCAACCAATATAGGTATTTGCCACTTTTACTACAACGTTGAAATATAAACTGCGTACCAAATAGTTGCAATATGGCTCATAATTATTTTATTACGTCCCATATAATTATGCCATAAGCGTACAAAAAGACCTCTTTAAAATACCTCTACAGGAAATATTTGTGTATTTAAAATTTATGCCCCAATTTTCCTCCTTAATGCGTCGTCAAATTGTCGTAAAATCTTTCATGGCCCTCTACGAGAGGCAATAAAAATACCACCCTTTTATATTTTATGTCTTTTGGCCACGTAATACTGTGGTACTGGGCTACTTATGTTGTTTAGCAGGGCTGAGGGAAAATTCAACCCCCTACATTCCACGACTATCGATTTTTTTTGTAATATCAATGACAATCTAAAATTGGTAGTCTTTTTTTGTTTAGTTCATCGGACTTTTAAGAACTGGATGGACCTGGGTTCCTAGTTGTACTGAAAAATTATATGAAGTTACACTATTTTTTCTTGCAAAGTTCTCGCATTACTTTTTCACCTCCTATGATTTCAATCCCCGCAGAGATTAATATTTTTTTGTATATCGAATCAGGTTGTTTTGTGTGTTTTTGGGTTTGTAAATAGCAACCACTACACAAAAGTAGTCGTAAGTACTAACACTACGTAAATTACTTTGTAAGTCAACGTATAAAAATGTCTTTAATGTTCTGTATAAGAAATATTTGAAACAAATTCCTAAAATTCCTCCTGTTTGTTTCAGGTAACCGTTTGACGCGATCGTCTTCAAAGTTACTGAGGTATTTCATAGCAATGGGATTCTTGTTTGGAGTTCAAATTCTCAACCGCCCACGACATTGTCGGGCTGAGGCTGTTCTTAGGTAAATAAAATGTAGAATTAAATGTCAGAAGTTATTTCACGAAGTAATTATATTAACTGGGGTTATGTACATATTTAAGGTATTTTATATGCGTGTTCTTGTTTAACTATTAGTTTATACGACGATGTCATATTTTCTATGAAAATATATTGATTTGAAATATCTTTAGAACGCAAAATAAAAAAAATAATACCTAGTATTATGTTATACTGAATCGCTTTGATAATTCACTCTGCAACCTGCAGTTCCTTGACTAACTGGTCATTTACAATTAAATTTTAAAATTCAGTAATTTTAATACCGACTCCACTGCCTACATGGCGTGCAAGGCTCTATTCTAGGTCTTAACTATGTGCGTAGACTTCACTCGTCTCTTTCACTCCCTATCAGACATTACCAAGAGGGAAAGAGACATCATCGTCGCGGTTTGATTTGATTATAAATCGTAGGAGGACAGGTGCGTAGGAAACAGGTCTATCTAGACTCGTTTATGGCAACGAAATCAAGTGACTTATTATGTTGTCCTTAATAAGGTCCGTGCAAGGTTCCGATTTGTTTTTGTATACATTTGTATGTAATTTCCTGTTTTTTCCTCACTGAGCTAATATTGACTTGTGCAGGCTATATTTGTCCTACTACGGGCTAGACTTTTCATATCGGAACTCGAGTTCGGTTTGTAGTTAATTGTAGGATTTTTGCTTGTTAGTTGCTGGATGCTACTTTTATTATTGTGCCAAGTTTATTTCGCCGTTGGTGAAATAAATATCATAGTGATACACACAAGTGAGTCGCATTTCGAATTCAACGTGTTTATATGCAGTTTCAATCAGGCCGCCAAAATTCACTGGTGCATTCTCTATCTGTGCTGCCCAGTGCACTACACTTCCTATCGTATTGTAGTCACTTTATAATACACAGGAGACGGCGAAAAAGTGTTTTTCTATTTTGTAAAAATCACATCTGAATCAGAAACCTATCAAGGAGACGATGTCCATTCAAAATGATCCATTTTTAAATCAACTCGTTAAAATTTAAGCCCTGTATTGATATGGTGCAAGAACTCTTTGTGCGTACTGTGTAGTGCGTTAGTCATTGCGATGATTTAATCTCAACTCGATGTATAAATAGCGTCTACCTCGTGCAGTCCAATCTTCTGGTCATTGATTCACGCTTTGCTTTTCTTCCTGTTTCCAACGCACCCAGAGGAAATCGTGGGTGTAACTCGTGGTTTTAGGCCGATGACTGTGTGTGAATCGATTTCCTTTTTTTCCATGATTCACTTGCTGAACAGCTGTGTGATTTATTTGTATTGAACGTATTGAGGAGGAGGATGGGGAAGGCCTATGTTCAGCAATGGAGTCCTGCGGCTGAAGAGAGAGAGAGAGGGAGAGAGAGAACGTATTGATATTAATGTTGCGGGTTTTGGATAACAAAGTAAAATTTGCATCGACGTAACAATCCTGTTAAGGACGTAACTGAAATGTTACTGCAAACTATTCTATAATTTTAGGAAGATATCTCCGATGGAACTCAAGCAGTTAGTCTCCTCTCCTTAGCATCTATTCCTCACAAAAGTGCATCAAAAACGTTTTCTTGCAGGTTATCTGTCCGGAATTTCCGGGAATTACTATTGTACCGGTAGCTGTCCGGAATTTTCAAGTTTGTTTGTATGAATTCATATACGTCTCATAGCTGGTCCCAGATTCAAGCGTAATGAAAGAAAAACTGTCTCATTCTTGGTACATACGTTAAATAATACATTCAAACAATTAAATATATTTTTGATCGCTTTTTAAATAACAAAACTTATTTTTCCTTCAATATCCCGACTGTTAATGATCCGGCGATACCACTTTACGATCAACCGGTTCGATTCCCAGTTCGGGTCCTGTTTATGTGGGCGTCGGCGACATTCTCCAAATGGTAAGGATTGATGATAATGTTTTATAATTAAATTGTGGGACGGGTTTTGAAACGGCCGAGTTTTTGCTCTCAATTGTTGCGCGTATATGGGTGTATTGAGTTAAACCTTTGACAACAGTTATAGACTACCGGCCTTATTCATACACAGTTTTAAAATCTATTTTAGTTATGTAATGTTTTGTCTTCACCGCACCAACTGAATTCAAAAATCGTTCCAAAGGGACAAAACATTTGATAACTAAAATAGGTTTTAAAACTTTCTATCAGATTCTACCACTTAAAGACACTTAACAGTTATAAACAAAAGAAAATCACTTTATTCCTCTCAGCCTAAGCAACGCCATAGTAGGTACTCTAAAACAGGGACGGTCCAGACTACGAGTAGTTCTTTTCGCAAAGCGCTATTTATTTTCATACAGAAACCTTCGTACAAGGGCGCAGAGCCGTGAGGATGCAGCGAAAACCGGACGGATTTATCTAGTAAAGCATAAATTCATTTTACGCCCAGTCTTTGTATCGGTGTTTAGATTTTCGCCACGGCGAAACTGTATTTTGTGGTCGTGTTACATTGTATAAAACATTTGTTACTTCTGTGTAAATATAATATGCATTTTTGTAGTTAAAATTTGTATATAATTTATGCACATAAATAAATAAATTTATTTCGCAAATGCGTAGTTTAACTAGTTTCCAGTTGACTGAGGTTTCTAAATATATTTAAATTTTGCATAAGTTTAATGAATTTATTTTGTAAAAGTTTACAGTTATTGTAGTAGTTAACTCTGTAAACATAATTAAAACTTGCACATGCTTAATGAATTTAGACTCATTACAATTTTAGAATTATTATTTCGCTCATCACGTTGTTTGTAAACAGATTTAAACAAAATTGTGTCACGTGTAAATGCTTAGATGCGAAAAAAATGCCAGGTTTAAAATATATATATATATAAATATATTCTTACGATAACAATATAATTTACGTAAATAGTAGCAACAGTCTGCATCGTGACTGTTTACATATGCATCAGTTAATGACTTTGAGACGTGCTTAAACACAAGTTTTCGTTATTCAGTGTGAATCATTTGCACTTATGGCGCTTACGTCAACAGTTCAAATCTTGTGCTACAATATTGAGTATAAAATCGTAATTAATGTCGTTCGGTAGCAGTTTTTATTTTGCAGATTTTTTGCATCCAACAAGTAGGAATTTTATTGAAAATAAATAAATAAATAAATACACCCAACAGTCACATACATAGTCCTGACCCCACACTAAGATCGAGTCTTGTGTCGTGGGTATCAGAAACTACGAGAGACTTTTCGGTCTCACAAACACCCAGACCCGAAACAAATACTTGTGGTTCACACAATTATTTGTCTCGGTGCGGCGATCGAACCCGCGGCCACTCGTTTCACAGGCGGCGTCCAATCAACTGCGCCACGGAGGCTGTCAAAATGTCGAATTCTTTAGAAAGGCGTGAATGGAATGTAATATTTTACAAAGTACTGTGCCACAAGTATGTCCCTTTATTGTACCAGGAATAAATAACCTCACGAATCGCAAAAACAATCCCACCATAAAACCCTTTAACGTCAGTGGGCCACATTTCACGGTAACAAAGGGAACAGCGGAAAGTCTAATTATAGTGGAGTAAAGATGCGAAATGGAAACATCGTGCGCGTTGGCGATGTCAGATAACAGTTTGCACGACTAGCGCTGAGCGAGGGCCGTGGTCGCGCTGCCGTGCCGCGGAAAACGAACTTGGTTGCGGCACTGCAATTTGTCGGAATCACTTTGAAAAATAAAAAAATATATATACTTTACAGCCTCCGTGGCGCAGTTGGTTAGACGCCGGCTGTGAAACGAGAGGCCGCGGGTTCGATCTCCGCGCCGAGACAAATGTTTGTGTGAACCACAAGTATTTGTTTCGGGTCTGGGTGTCTGTGAGACCGAAAAGTCTCTCGTAGTTCCTGATACCCACAACACAAGATTCGATCTTATTGTGGGATCAGGACTATGTATGTGACTGTTGGGTGTATTTTTTTATTTATACTGGCATAACTAAAATGCTTTTGATGGAAAGTGCAGTACTGCCTCGGTGGCGTAGTTGTATTACGGTACGGTTACAAAGCTGAGGTCTCGGGTTCGAGTCCCGGGTCGGGCAAAGTGATATTGGATTTTTCTATTCATTATCAGCCCGGAGTCAGGAATTTGTGCCCGATATGGCGATAGGCTCGCCCCCTATCACATCGTGGGACGTAACATACAAGGCGAAATGTGGGTGTCCTGGTGGCGCCTCTGCCTACCCCTTCGGGGATAAAGGCGTGAGTTTATGTATGTATGTATGTATGTATGCAGTACAAACCAAGTACAAAAATACATAGTTATGTTTTAACCACTACTTAACCAGAATAGTATTAGAAGAATTTCAATGACGGGAGTAAGGCTAAAACAGACTTAGAGAAGGTGTTTCCTATTTCAGGGCTGACTTGCCCAAAATATTTTTAACCTATATTTCATATATCTATACACTCGTTCCAATATCATTAGCTATTTTCCAATGAAATAATTTAACACGTAATTTACTAAGAGGTAAAAGTACAGCCAGTTTGCTTGCTACTAATCTTCCGTGTAAATTAACCATGAATCCATATCTTATAAGTGA
Organism: Deilephila elpenor; assembly: GCA_949752805.1. NCBI lineage: Eukaryota > Metazoa > Arthropoda > Insecta > Lepidoptera > Sphingidae > Deilephila > Deilephila elpenor. Next base: position 2,024,927 of record OX457102.1, read on the forward strand.
AAATCCTAGTGGATGTTTGTTAGTTGAAGGACAAAGACATTAGCCGTGAGAGCACAGCTTGTAGCATCTGTAATGAAGGCGACTAGCTCAAGGTACGGTCTAGGCCACTCTAGAATTCAAGCCTTGAATATTGCACAGACCTTCACAACTTGCAATCTGTTGCCATTTAGTAATTTATCGATACAATATGCTGATGTTGATGATAACATAAATATGTGAGTATATACATTTGTTAACGGCAACGCGATATGTACAAAGACTAAAAACACAAATTGCAGCTAATAATGCATGATGACATGACATGATTAAGCTTTGTCATCTTCAAAATTGGGAAAAATAATTGGAGCTCTAAAATTCTGCCTTTAGACGTAGACTGGTTTAATGAATCTGTCAGCCATTGATTGTCCTGTACTGACTAGTTTATTAAATTAATGCCAATAAACAAGCCCTCTCACATTATGTGAAGTATGTACCTACTAAAAATTCTATACATTCAGTATTCTCATATAGTCTATAAACCAAAAATGTGTAACAGCGTTAATATAAATTAGGTCTGAGGCAGAACAGCTCACAGGCCATTACGTAAAACACTAGCGCGGAGCTGAAACTAAAACTACATTGTGTAAGGATGGCATATACATAAAATTAGAAAATTTCATTTTGTAAAACTCGAGCGACGAGACACTGACTACTGGTTATAGCCAACAATATGAAAGTATGAATATGACTTTAGTATTCTATGTGCAGAGACGAATTTGGGATTTGTTTTATTTTCATGTAATAAACATAAGCTACAGAATTGGTCTTAATAAAAAATATTATCATATTAAGACACCTACATCCAAGTAATATCTAAAGCAAATCTTTTAATTTTTATTAAGGTCACTCGCAGACATTATCATTTCAATGCTAATGATATTCGTATATGGTGATCACCACCATTTGTTGTTTCCACACGTACATCAATTATTTCACTTAATATCTATGTAAGTCCCCTCATTACTCTTTTATGGTCGGTGTAATTATTTCAAAGCCATATATAAAACAATAGCGATTCTTTTGGCAAGGTTTATGATCCAAAATAAGTTCGACATGACCGCAAAACTCGTGAGGATTATTTAATTTGTTGTGTGAAATTTATGCTAGAAGTGAACGTGATGAGGCCTATAAGTAAGCAATGGTTGAGCGCTTCGTCATTATTTTATATTCAGTAAGGTTTCGATTGTTGAATGTACAGTTAGACGCACTTTGATGCAAAATAATTCATCTTTGTCTGGAAGAAATATAAAATACCAGAAAGGTCGTAATATAAAAATTAGTAGTATGTCTTAAATACTGTACCTTTATCCCATACTATCTTGGGATTAGCGAAATATGATTGCTATGCACGATGCTGAATAATATCATGCCATTAACTTATACGCATTGAAATAAATATATTTTTTACGGATTTTATCGTGGATTTGTTAAAATTTTTACATTTTTTAACTTCCCGACGTTCCGATTATTTTAAATTATTGGCCGCCCCGTCACCACAAAAGCTGTAAAATAAAAATTAAATCAAATTTGTTTATTTCAATGTGTAACATTCGCGTAAATCTAAGAAACCATTATACACTCTCGCTTAACTTGCCCTATTCATAGATCGAATCCTTTTTTACCTGATGCTGTCGTAAACACAATAATAACATTTCATTACTCACTATAATTTTCAATGTGAGGGGGATTTTATGCCCACTAATAGTGTCTAATCCGCCCCTGTGCTCAGTACAGCAACGATGGAAACTGTTGAGACTGGTAGTCTGTAGCACACTGAGCGCTAATATGCTTTTTCACTTCAATGTTAAGTAGGTTGTCTATAATTATATACATACATTTATATGCTACTTTGTTTTGTAGCGTATATAAAGACAGGATTATACACCAGAATTTATGGCACACAATTTATCTCAGTAATTTTAATATGAAGGGAGTTTGGTGCCCAGTTGTACGTTCACCAGTGGACTTCTTGTGGCTGACTAGATAGATAGATTGGTACCCAGTTGCAGCGTCTAATTCGCCCCTGTGCTGTTTTGAGTACACTGTTGAGACTGGAAGTCTGCAGCGCTAATAAGCTTTTTCATTTCAATGTTAAGTAGGTTGGCTGTAATTATATACTAATATTTATATCTTGCTTTGTTTTTAGGATAGGAAAGGCAGGATTATATGCAAAATATCAAGTTTGTGGAAATATAGAATATGTTTTAGGGTTTGCGATCAGTACCTAATAACTTAAATGCCATATTGAAAATATTTGTGTCTTCGAACACTCAATATCTAGCAATGAATGTAACTTGTATGCACACATTTTTTTGTATTTGTTGCTGCAAACAACTATAATGAAGAATTATATTATTAATCTGTTTATCATCCATATTCTCGAAGGTCATGTTTAAATCTAAGAGAAAAGACAAAAGGAAGATACTTATTAGGTTTATTGAACTCCCACCAACAAATCTATACTGATATAAACATAAAATATATAATAAAAGTTGTCGCAATAGCAAGCAAATTGTCGGGAAATGTCCAAGAGTAGCTGTGAGAAGTTCAAAGATATGGCGTGGCGTGGCGCAGTTGGTTAGACGCCGCCTGTAAAACGAGAGGCCGCGGGTTCGATCCCCGCACCGAAACAAATATTTGTGTGATCCACAGGTATTTGTTTCGGGTCTGGGTGTTTGTGAGACCGAAAAGTCTCTCGTAGCTTCTGATATCCACGACACAAGACTCGATCTTAGTGTGGGGTCAGGACTATGTATGTGACTGTTGGGTGTCTTTATTTATTCTTTATTTACACAAAGCTATTACAATATTACTTTAATGTTTTGTTACTCAAAGTACCTTAAATTATTAGTCTATGTTTGTTATTATAATATACAGGGTATATCCAGACTGTGACCGAAAACGAAGATAGATGGTAGTTTTCGTGACTTCCGATGCAATGCAACTACAAATTTGGAAAAATAAGCGACCATTTTTTTTTAATATCGTCTTTTTTTTGGTAAATACGTACTTATTCCTTAAATAATAATATAAGCCCGTGTAGTTTTAAAAACGCAATGGTAGAAATGGATATGGAATTAGTAAATGACGTCAAATTAAGAGCTAATTCAATAGCTATAAGCTAAATCATTTTACTATCGCCACAAAAAATCAATTTCGAATTCACGATCAAATCATATTAGACCCTTTTACTCACTTGAGTGATGGGCACTTGCCCATACTTGTGAAAAGGACTGAATCCGAATTTAGATAGGCAGAAAACGATAGTTTTATAATTGCTACATGGATGTAAACAAAAATAATAAATGGCTCATAATATATTTTTCAAGCCATTGATTCGTTTAATTGGTAGAGCAATTTCAATTGTCCGTTTTATTAATGAAACTCAATATGTTCATTGAGTTCCAACATCAAATTGTGTAACCATTTGAAACAACATTGTATCCAAAATTTGCATTACACGATATCAATTGAAAAAACTATTTTGTAAAACGCGCCAATTGACGCACATACCTATCTAAATTAAAACGAAATTTAATTACCCGCAAACACACATTCATATAAAAAAATTCGACCTTGCGCGCGGTTATCATACATCAAACTACGTTAATCCACACGAGCTAAGCACATAGTGCGGTAACTACCTTAATGATAACGCTCCCAGCGAGCCACCTTGCCTAAACCCCTCGCCACACCGCCTTACTACTTACTAGCGAGTAGCGACTCAGTTCCACTTCAACCTCGGTACGGAGCGGACGCATGTCGCTCGCTCTCCGCGCGCCAAACTCTTCCGATAACCATATAAGCATAAAGGATAACAGTGACACACAGTGAATAGTGATTGCAGTGAAACAATACTAACACACATTACTAAAAAGGAACATCTCGGCACGGCCAGTGCTGGCCCCGTGCCCCATAACGATAAGTGAATTATTAATTTGACGCGATAATGAGCTCGCCCGACCTTGAGGTGGTAAAACGAGCATAAAATCTCGATTGATCATAGTTTTTTTTTGTATCGATCATAACCGTGGCAATGATCCAAATTGCATCGCCATTGTTGATCGAATAGGGATGGGATTTATAATTGTGTAATTAGTGTAATCGATATTGTGTTCGTGCAACGATGTTGGCTGTGAAGAACTTTTTCATGCCCGAGAAGAGGGTTGACTCTCCGAGGTTCTCACGGATGCCTGAGGCCTTGATGAGGTCAATAAGACGCAGGTCCTTGAGGGTGAAGAGGACAAAGTCGCTGGTGCTCGTCAACGAGAAACGGAAGTCCGGTGAGTGGTATAGTATAACATTTTTGGTTCATTTTATTTCAATATTTTGAAGTATGATATTTTTACAAGTGCGGTGCAAGACTTTCTCCTTCATCGTATTGAATAAAATTGCAAATGATTTTAACTTACTTTTCTGGAGCACTCTTATAAATTAATCGTCGAGGTATTAAATAAATATTAAGTGCCGTGCTCTTGTCAACTGTTGTGGCAGATAACGCTTTATAATCTTCCGTGGTGGGAGCGCAGTGAACATTCATCTTCCTTAACTCCCGACGTCTTCTCTCGTGACGTTTGTTCTCGACTTTAAAATATTGTACCGTTCCTTTCTACAGGGCTTAAGTGCATCAGCTAGCTTTATTTCAACAAGATTAATGGTCATTGTAGATGTAAAGTGCCTTTTCCGTGAAAGATAAAAAATTGTAAATTCGTCTGATAATTATGTAATATAAGAAAAAACATTTACGTATGCGCGATGATTGACAGCTACGATGTAGATTTCTCCTATTGACGCTTGTTTTACGGATCCTTTGCGAACAGCATTGGGAAAGCTTTACGTAATGTGTGAAATATGTAATTCTAACGCCAAATAAGAGATGTGAAATTCAATATTTTTTCAAAGATTTAAAAACAAAGGAAAGCACTGAGTTCATTCTCATTTTTTATATTGTTCGAAAGACTCAAGTCTTGAGTTAAGATGTTCTGAAAACTAATTAAAAATTAATATTACGACCGTCTCTTTTTAACATACATTTGTCTCACCGCCCACTTCCGCAAATGATCTCAGAAGCTCGTTAATGTTAATCGATATAATTTATTAAACAAATTAATTAGTCTAATTAGTCGTGAGAGTGTCTCGTCACTAGTGTCGGAGATAAAGACGTAATTTTTTTTTCTCTCGTTTAATTTCTGTGTTTAGGCTGTCGGTAATTAAACGCATTCCATTTGGAATCAAGACGTATTTATGTAATGATGGCTATGAACGAAATGTTTGACTTATTAAGATATATTCTTGTTAGTATTGTGTAATGTAGTCTACTGTTCAGATTAATTATCTTTTACAGATGTTTGATAGAATGTCTGTACTATAATATGGTAAAATATCCTTTCGAAAATATCGGAAATCTCTCGTTTGAATTTGTCTGTATTTACGCAGCCGATAATTATACAGTTTTCAAGTTAGAATTGGGATTTGTTAATATAATTATGTCGATAAACGACTTGACTTGTTGAGGCCATTGAGACGCATCCTTATTGGCATTGTATAATTTAGTTTGTCCAGAAAGTTTTTGGTTCAGCCGTTGCTTGTTATAAATGTTTTGCGGATTGTCGGTATGTTATATTGAAACATAGTTTAAATATATCATCATTTAAAATACATTGACAAAGACACTTTTCATAATATACATTTATAAACTCACACCTGTGTGCTGTTGAGGTAGACAGAGACTAGAGCGCCAAGTGCCACTGTCCCTATATACCCCTTTCGCTTTATCACCTGCCATCAATGATAGCCAATTTTTATTGTTATTCATTAATTTATTACAATAAAATATAATTAAGAACTCTCTCTTGTCTCTCTCTCCAGCTACAGAAAGTTCTGAACATAAGCCTCCTCCAAGGATTTGCCTGCCAAATCGAGAGAGTGCTGTATGTAAAATGTAAAAACGAAATCAGAAAAACAAACATGATGTAATTACTTTGGATATGCATGTAATATTTAAATGTATTCGCGTTTGTTTACCATATGACTTGTTAAAATGCTATCGTAGTATACGTCTTTATTATACGAATGTTAATTATTCGCAACACTCTTAAAATACTCGTAACTAAGACGCATTTTGATGAGACTCCGAATAATGAATTTAGGTATTACCGTAGGAATGATATCATCTTTATAATTATCATTGAGTTTGGTACTTCTATGTATTGCATTTTTGTTTAAAATTTTTGACAGCCTCTGTGGCGCAGTTGGTTTGACGCCGGCTGTGAAACGAGAGGCCGCGGGTTCGATCCCCGCACCGAGACAAATGTTTGTGTGAACCACAAGTATTTGTTTCGGGTCTGGGTGTTTGTGAGACCGAAAAGTCTCTCGTAGTTCCTGATACCCACAACACAAGACTCGATCTTAGTGTGGGGTCAGGACTACGTATGTGACTGTTGGGTGTATTTATTTTATTTATTTATTTATTTACCAAGTACTATTTAGCAACTGCCGCATCAGGATAAAAACATACGTTAACATATTATTTACCTCCCAATAAAACGCATTTAAATGTAATTAAAAACACCAGTCATATGGCTAGAAACTGCATACATGATTCATAACACGAACTGTACGTAACAGTGTGATTATGATCGGTAGCCAAGATACAAGAACACGTAGTACAATAAATATTATGTGCGTTAGTTTAATTCACTTTACTATAAGTTATTTTTATTTTCGAATGATATTATAATAACCATCGTTATCTCTTTTCTTCTGTAATTTTATACATAAACTCACTTTTCTATTTCCGGAAGGCATAAGCAGAGATGTCAAAAAACTAAGTTTTACGAGGTTATTTCCTTCTACTATATCCGATATAAGTTGAGCCAGGCAGCGGGCTGAAATTCTAAGGCAACTTATGCGGGGGTTTTTAATTTTTATATCATGCTCTTAATTGTACTTTTATTTATGTTTAGAATATTAAATATTGGTTTATTTTACAACCTTTTATAACTAGTTTACTGCATCAACCTATAATTGCGTACTGCTGAAAAAGCGACTGCCCTACAACCGAAAGTCCGATTGAGGATATTGGTATAGTCCACCACATTAGCCTAGTGCGGGTTGGTGGACTTTGCACCAAGAATTTATAGATATTTTTTTAATGCTGTGAATGGCGAGACGAGCATGCCATTCACCTGGTGGTAAGCGATACGACCGCTCATGGACAGTAGCAAAACCAAACAACATGATAAAGCAATGCTTGGCATTCCACTCCGCTCGCCATGCTGAGATATAAGATGTTAAGTCTCAATATGTCCAGTAGTTCTGGCTACAATGTCCTTCAAACCGGAACACAACAGTGCATTTACACTGCTGTTTGGCAGATTGATTAATTGATATTTGCTCTTTTGTATAGAATATCTTGTGTAAAAAATATAGAAAACTACCTTATGCCACAATGGCAGCGAATCTAGTGTTGGTCGACGTACATACATATCCAATTCCAATCTATATAACTTGATAATATGTACAATAAAGAATGAATAAATAAATAAATAAATACACGCTGGATTAGCAATTATGTATTGGTTTCGTAATGCGTCAGACGCATGGATGCAGTGTTAACTTACCGATGAGATAATCCGACGTTAATTATTATTTATAGATGTTTGGATATTATGTAGAGTTACTTTCCTTACTTTGTATGTATTTCCTTGTAAAATGGTGGATAGTTGGAGTCAGGTATATTAGGAGATTTATGCATTCATATGTAACGGCTGTGGCCATTATTCGAAAATGTTTCTTATCTCTTGGTTTTTTGGGTATCTTATTAAATGAAAGCAATCATGTGTTTTATATATTTCCATGATAAATCATATTAATGGATTTGTAATGTAACTTGCATACAAACAAATGATTACGTTTAATACGAATCGGCATTTAGGCATTTATTTAGGCAGTTCACCTGGCTGACCTGGTGCCGGTTCCCAGACATCGGCATACTACAACATATTAAAAAACACAAAAAACTTTAATAAGTTTTACTACTCCTACACAGCGTAATATCCTCGAGACGGCTACATTTTACTGCCGAATGTGGATGTAAAACAATATTGGACTGTACATTTTACGGCCAAAGGTTATGTATGTACTATTGTGCTTTGATGTAGAATTTTGTATACTGACAATATTTCTTTCCATAAAACATTGTAGCACGCGGTCGCACATGTGTTTTTTTACGTAATATTTTTTGTATGTTTATCATCGGTACACTTGATGACCATGTGTTATGGTATTGGGGTATATTGGACTATGTTATAAAATTATAAAAAATATTTTTTATTGATAGGTAAAAGAGAGAACAAAGAGAAAAAGATGTTTAGAGATTTTGCGACTATTTAATTTGATGTTTAACTATGGCATTTCATGAGCTGTTACAATAAAAAATGTGTTATTATTTATAACTTAACAACGAAGGTACAATATCGGGCACAAATTCCTGACTCCGGGCCGACAATGAATAGAAAAATCCAATATCACTTTACCCACCCAGGATTCGAACCCTATACCTCAGCTTTGTAATCGTACCGTAGTACAACTACGGCACCAAAGCAGAGAATTATAAAGAATACTGCGAAATGAATTGCAATTTAAAATAATTACTTTAATATAATATGTAGGGGTGTAATATATTTATTTAGTATATGTACAGGATTATAAAATATGCTTTAAGGAAACTATTACATCATTGCAACCGGTGCAGTATAGTAAACCGTATGGAATGTGTTCTACACTAATTAATAATCATCAACTTATTTATAATTCATACTTATAACAGAATACTCGCCTACACTATGTTATAAATAAATAAACTACTTAGAACATCATTTATATACATGGATTTATAATTTATCCTTATAAAAATTTTCACAATCTTAAAAACAAAAAGAAACGAACGACTAAAATATGGTATAATTAATACATGTTTAAAATTCATCAGTTTCTGTCTGCTTCAATAATTCATAATTCTTTATAGAAATCAACTTACCACTCAATCGTTTAGCTTTCCACAATTTTCTCACAACTGTATATCAATCTCATTAATATTCCCGATGTTTTTGCGTTACAAAACACTGCAATCACCATCACTAAAATCGATTATTCGATTACGCGTTCATGCAAAAAATAATCGACTAATTTACAATCAACTAATCCGTCAGGCTCGGATAATATAGATTGGTGCGCTTGTAATCTGCGATGCGTTTATCAGATGCGTTCGGGCTTGATTGACTTTTAGATCGATCTGAGGGGAGATAAAGGTGGTTTTATTATAAAGTTAATTGGAGGGCAGACAGTGCAATGTACGAGGGATAAAAATTTTATTGTTAATTGATTATGTAGAGCGGTTGGGTACTTAATTAGTACCCTTTTGAGTGCTTGAGTGTTCATTGTGTTGAGTGTAAAGGTGGTTTCGTGTTAGCTATTATGTTGGGTTATAGCCTCGTGCAGTGTTTATTCCACTAGTTAATTTAGTTTAGTTTAAGTATGCCTTAGCTACAATCAGCCCTATACTTAAATGGAATGGACTATTACTACAGTAAATCTAAATAATGGTTTCTTAGATTTACGCGAATGTTACACATTGAAATAAAACTATTTTATACGGATTTTATCGCGATTTGGTTTAATTTTTACATTTTTTAACTTCCCGACGTTTCGATTACTTTACAGGTTTCGTGGTCACGGGGCGGACTGATCCAAACCAAATCGCGATAAAATCCGTATAAAATAGTTTTATTTCAAAATCTAAATAAATTGCGTTTTAACCAACTTACTTACGTAATGAATTTCCCTTACGCGGATTTAAGTTCTGCATTTAATATGTTCTAAGACTAAAGTAACTAACTAAACTAAAAAAATACCTAGATGTAATCGGTAAAAACTATTAACTTATAATATTCACTTATTTATTAATGTCTAATTGAGAGACTGCAGGTGATATTTAAATAATTAACGTTAATATTATTTACTATAGTGTACCAGCTGCACCCAAAAAAAAACAATAGAATCTCTAATTTAATTTTCGTTGCACACAATCAAAGCTGTATATCAGGCACGCGTTTAATTACACATTTATCAACTAATAATTGGTTAAGTCGATTATCAGAATCGATTAAAGTTTTTCATTTCCGCCCTTTTGAACCGCAACCCTCGGTGAACTAATTAGCACCGGTGCACCTGGCGCGTGTCACTAAATGTCACAGTTTACGTTAAATATTATTAGACTTAATTAAAATGAACTCCAATTAGAATTGGAATTGTACTTTAGAAGGGTCACGTTAAATTGGATGAACTTTTCCAGTGCTTGACATTTTAGCTGGCGCCTTTTTGCTGTATTTCACTGTTCTATATTTGAAAAATTGTGGCCAGTTGTAAAATATTAATTTAGTTTTTATATGTATCTGGCCGAAGTGCGTGGTGGCCTGTTGGTAACGGACCAGACGCGCCTGCCATGTTCACGGTGGTCGCGGGTTCAAATCCCAGGGCACACCTCTGACTTTTCGGAGTTATGTGTGTATTGATAGTCAATCACCACGCACTTTAACGGTGAAGGAAAACATCGTGAGGAAACCTGCATACCGTAGCGATTTTAAAGAATTTCTACGGTATGTAAGTCCGCCAACCCGCACTAGGCCAGCGTGGTGGACTATATGGCCTAACCACTCTCAATCGATTCTCTCGATTGTAGAGTAGGCCCGTGCCCTGCAGTGGGACGTATATGGGCTGATATAGATATAGATGTATCTGGCCAGTTCGATATCAAATGTGTGTATACTGACCATCTTACGCCCTTTTACTTGTTTGGATCGTAAACACATTGATACAATTAAGGTCAGTTAAAATATTGCGTGACAGATTTTTAATGATGCGCGAAGCGCTAATCGATTGCATTATTCAACCGACTTTGATCAATTCGGTCCGGTCGCATTCTGTTATTAATAAAAATATATTTGTATTAATTATTAAATTAATTTTAAATTTACTAATATATCCATCGTAAAAATAAATAAATCTCTCTCTTGTTCCTTCCTCTGTAGTGAAGTCGTGACAGACTTATATTCATACATTCGGAAAAATCACGCTGAGTTGATTGGCCGACCTAGAAATCGCGTAGACCTTAAGGTTCACCGCATATGCACATACAACATTCTCAGACAAATGCGTCGGTTCTCCAACATAAATATATTTTAATTAATTCCGCAAGCTGTCACAATAAATACAAAATCGACACTTCCGTAATGGAAATCATTGCACAATGTATGGTTGCATCCCGTTGGCCGACATTTCATATGCATATTGAGGTAGTTTACTTGTATGGCTTATAAATAATATGAGTGACGAGTCGAGTCAGTATTGACGTTGTGTTGGTTGGCGTTCCACACGCTCCGATGGTTGGTTGTCGGTTGGGATTCTGTGGATTGTATTGAAAATCTCATGATTTGTATAGAAATTACGAAGTAAGAATATATGGTGATGGAGACGGAATACCACTAAATATCAAGGAATATTGCGGTATGAAATTTCGTACATAAATGGGTATGTCGTATCTGGAATTTGTTACGTTGCTTCTTAAGTGTCTAGTGAGCAAAAACCTTAAACCTTTTTCGGCTTTACCGTTGTCAGGTAAAAACTAGATTCAAGCTAGCAAAAACTGGCTTCTGAGAATGTCTAACATGTCACGAACCGAGACGAGACGGTGAAAAAAATATTTTACATAAAATATACATACAGCGGATGCATTCCTAGCAAATAAAAAAATAACACCAAGATTAATACTAACTCTTCAAAATCTCCATCGCAAATAAAGTGAGGCGAAATACTAACCCGTGTGAAACTGCTCGCGTTCCAACAGGCATACATATGTATTTACACGTATCGGTGTCAATCCAGCAGAAAAACTGCATAAGAAAACCTGTAAATGTATAAGTTTCTCATAATAATTGCAGATTTATGTGAAGTCCACCTAATTGTACTAGGCCAACTACACTAAAATTTTGACATGACAATTAATGATGTCTTTGACATTATCATACTCGTAGTTACTTGTTGCAATTCAGCTTTAGACCTAACTCCTTATTCGTAGAGAAGTACCCTTTGCTCTGGAGTACGACAAATGCAGGATGATATTATAAACACTACGGACGCATTTAATATGAAAACAACTGAACATAATTAACACGTACAGTCATGAAATCTCCGGCGCAATTAAATAATGCGAAATACGAACGCGTGAGAAACATCTCGTGTTCCTAACTAGCTACATATAAGTATATGTACACTGTATACATGGATCTATGTATGTATGTATGCTCGCGACGCCACATGTGTCGCTTGTACTATTTTTAAACTAAAGTTTTGTCTTCGGACAAATATCGCACGTGATGCGAATTTTGAACATTATTGTCAAATTGTCGAAGTGTGAAAACGACATACGTATCTATGCGACATATGATTGAATGTATATTGAGCTAATATAAATAATAAATATTTATTTTTGTAACAAAACCAGATAATATACTAAATAGATATTTTATTTTCATATTTCCACTACTAGGCCCAATATCCATAGAAAAACGACCGATCTTCTTTCAAATAATTTAGTTTACTTCTATAAACCGCAGTGACGTGATGCCATCGCATGCTTTAATGCATGAAGTAGAATAAGGAATGTTTTTGCTTTAGTGACGCCCAAATTTGCAAATTTCAAACAAAAAGATGCCATAAAACGCATAGTTTTTGAAGGCCAAGTGCTATTGTTCCAAATTATTTCAAAATACCGTGTGACTTGGACTCAAATAGCATGAACATGTTTTACGTTCGCGATAAAGAAATGATATCATTTAAGCTGAATAAAAACTAAATAAATTTGGTTTTGTGCTTTTAAATTAGAAGAATGTTTAGGATAATAATTACTATGCTAGGCTTCCAAACACCCAGGTTTATTTCTTTTTTTGTGGAAGAACAAAGGTCTCAACCAAATTAATAATTGGAAAATACCAAAAATTAGAATTTTCAATGATGGGGTAATTTCTACACAGTAATAAAGGAGACACCCGTGCTTTTGATAGTTATTTACAGATATTTTACTTTTCTTTTATTTTACCTTGGGACAAAGTTAACAACCTGTATCTGATGTCCAAGTCTTCTGATCCTATACCTTCCAGGCAGATCTCGTTGTTAGAACAATCTCTGGCTACTAAATATTTAAATAAATATATTAAAAATATTAACAGTATTATCAAAATTATAAGATAATAATAATATAATAATATTATTTATTATTAATTATTATCAATTATTATCAGCCCGGAGTCAGGAATTTGTGCCCGATATGGCGATAGGCTCGCCCCCTATCACATCATGGGACGGAACATACAAGGCGAAATGTGGGTGTCCTGGTGGCGCCTCTGCCTACCCCTTCGGGGATAAAGGCGTGAGTTTATATATGTATGTAACAGTATTATCCACAGTATTATACACAGGGTGCACAAACAAAATATGTTTATCGCCGGTCCTCTGGCGGTGTGCCCGTATCAAAACGTATGAGCCTCTGGAAACCTTCCAACACAGCTTGGATTAAACTTTATGCACTGGAGCCGGTGCGTGTTGCATAACAACTATGGATTATTGCTTTTATGAATGTGGAACAGGGGGTGTGTGTTGATTCTTTGGTATATTTGAGGAGAAAATGCGTATTTATACAGGTTAATTTAAATAAGCTGTAAATTGAAAACATCCTATTCCTACTCTAGACTGAGACAATTTCTTGCGTCGGGTCTTTGTGTTTTGGCGAGACAAACACGAAACAGACACGTATCATACTCGGGGTCGAAATTGTGTAGTATCTTATAACTGCTGGATACTGGCGTAAGCACCTCCCACTTCTAAAGTAAGAACTGCCAAATGTCTTACAGATGCTTCTAAGTACAAAAGTTCATAAGTTTATCCACCCTTAGACGGATATCCTTAGCAAGTTTAACAGAATCAATATTTTTAATTGCCAGAAATCCATACATCGTAACGAAGACCACGCATCAATCTCAATACAAGTCATTACCATGCTCTGCCAGTGACCTAATATCGGTGGAATCAGGCGCAGACAATTGGATGCTCGCCAGTTGGTTCCACGTGACTGCAGGCGTGCCCTGAACCTTGGACTTAGACGGCAGACCCTCGTAATAGTGCAGAACTTGCGTATAGTCGTCTTGTGCCAAATGTGTGGGACTTTCGATTGTACTAGATTAAGTGGGTTGTTAGCTAGCCGTACACATACATAAACTCACGTCTTTTTCCCAGAAGGGCCTACCCCTTAGTAGTGGTGCTACCAGAACATTCAAATTTCGCCTTGTATGTTCCGTCCTACGATGTTATAGGGGGCGAACCTATCGCCATATCGGTATGTAGGTAGCGGTATACAATTATAGAATCTCCAATGGTATTAAATAGAGACACTGATTTAAATTGGACAAAGAATACTGAAATCAATCTGTAAACAGGGATGACGTGTAGCCAAAGAATCTCCGGTAATTTTGATACCTGCAAAAGAATCTAAGCAAATTCTGATGAAGTCCATGAAATTATTTTTACTTTTTATATACTTAAGAAAATATACAATCAAGTTATAATTTTGAAGATTTTGCCAATAAGCATTTGTTTCATCCAGATGCTTTATTTGATGAACGTTTCAGTTTTACAAGAAGATGACGTCAAACACTCGAAAATGTAAAAACAAATACTTCTGTATAGCAATAACTCCGATATCACGTACATTACAAAAGGATAAACTTAATGCGACAAACAAAGTTATCCTACAAGAAACAATCTTATAAGATGACGCTGTTATTCCGACGTGGCACTAAAAAGAGCAGTTCCCCAAGTATTGAAACAACACAACCTGTTGTTACATAAACAACAGTATAGGAATTGCAAAAGTTCCGCCGAGCCCTCCCGAGTCATAAAATATTCATTTAATACCCGCTTACACTGCCGCCACTATTGTGTGATGTAAGTGATAAGATGAAGCGGTTTGTTACGTAACTTATGACGTCAGTCGCTAATTTGTTCATAATAATTACATTTCTGTACATCTCTATACATGAAGTAGATAATGCTAAGTAATAATTACATTAAATGAAAAATATAATACAAGAAATCCTTGCCGTGTTTCTTATAAGATATTTATTAAAGTTTAACTCTAAAAGTAGAGAATGGGAGTTCGAAGGTATAAAAGTCTGCATATTAGAGAACAGAGTCAGAGGCAATAACATTGATGTACAGTTTTAAATAGTAATGTACATGTATTTTTTTAAAGAAAACTACGAGATATTAAATTGGACCGAGTAAATTGTTTTAATAAAGATGAAATATTAGTGATGGTAAGTCCCAGTATCTTATAAGCAATTTAAATTATCACGTTGTGCAAAAGGACAAAAAGGCAAATAAAATAATAAACACAAATAAGAAAAACAAAGTAAAGGTCATTTCAAAAATTAATAACTCGTTTGATACCAAATATCAGCTGTTACTAATACAATAACATGTGCACAAACTTAATTACACTTTGTTATATTAAAAAAATATGATATATATGTATTTTTGTTACCCAATCTGCAGCAATGATGTTTTCTCAAAATGAAATATTTTTTTTGTCCTTACGTAAGATCAAAGTAACTTGGAAATGCTTAAGAAAGTTAAAGCTTATGATATTTCTGCTTACTTTCATGCATACAGCGTGTTATTACAGCTGGGAATACTCAATTACAAATATGTATCTAATACTAATGTATCTACGTACAGAATGTTTGATCCGAAAGGAGAGATAAGCTCGAGACTTAACATTTCCGTAAAGTGATGACGGCAATGTGTGCCTGAGCCTCAATATTTCTGGACCTCAGCCAAGGAGTAGACTGAAGAAGCGCTGGCTTTATGTCGTCAAGGAAGATATGAAAGACAATGGCCTTACTATTGAGGATGCCGAAGATCTGGCAAAATGCGGGAGACTTAGCTTGAAGGTGGGCCCTGGCACCGGCTGGGATAAGGCCTAAGCAGAACGAATGATGACTTCAGTCAACCACATTTTGATTTGATATGTTTTAAACAACATTCCCAACCAAGATTAATTAAGACAACACTAAGTAGAACTACGTATTCAAAATCGCTCTTTCCTGTGACCTTGCGCCTTTCTCCCAAGACGAGGTTCGCAACAATTTATTGGGGTCAGCTAGATGGGCATATGTTATTGAAAAGGTGGCTTTTGGAAAATATTGCGGTCTGTGCGGATGTACGTTTCCGCATCACACTCCCGGGATCCATTCCGGGATCAAATTGGAGGCTGGTGCGTTTGATATGTCGATTTGAGTTTATTTTGCTCCCGTCACGTATCATGTAATATACAATTTAGGTTTGGTTAAAATAAGGGAATAAATACTGGGGTTTTATGTTTGGGTCTGACTAGAAACTACTATATTTACATACTGCCTTAGAAAGTCACCACTATCTATGACCCACTTTAAAGTATTGCATATGGAATTGCTACCTTTTCGAGGTTGCTGAGGCTCCGGCATACTCACTACATGAAAGAGTAGTAACTATTTCTGTAATCTGTTGATTTGCGCCAAAAATGTATGCGGTAGTGGAACCCCACGCCTCATGTTTACGATTCTGAAATATTGTTAATGTTTAAATATATTTTTTCTGATTGTTATTGTCTAAGGTACGATGGGAGTGATGCCTAAGTTGGAAAAATGTTCCTAAATAAATTAGATAAAAAAAATATTCACGATTCTAAATCTGAAATAGTTGCACACAATATGGATATTTTTTTATATATTATTAGTATTTTACAGTACATTAGCGTATTTGCTTACTGATTTTTTTACTATATAACATTTAATCACAACAAAATGAAACATCGTATGAAAAATATTGCAATACCGTATCAAATGAGGCGCACATTGTGTTTGTAATCGTTTCAGCAGGCGTCCTATGATTCATGGGTGACATTGACTCGTATATGGCAACACCGCGCAATAACCTTAAAGATTACTGCAGTACGCCCATCGCTGAGATAAAAAATATATTTAAATTAACAAGATTCATTTATCTGTTTTCGAGACCTTCAATATGTATGACAGTTTCTGTGCCTTATGTCGTCAGAATTCGTATATGGATTTTGAGGATTTAAAGAGCGTGTATTTTCATTCAGGTTTTTTTATTGTTCGTCAGATCAAGGAATCGAATCGATAGACGATTATCTCCGGCAATTTCACACTTATGCTGGCTTACTCAATTGCTTCGTCACGCTCTACATAAAGAAAGTATACAAAGTCTCATTAATATTTTAAATACATTATTCCTTATAACAAAAGAATCAATCAATCAAACTGCCGTTTTAGTTCATTAACTAGTCCATTGTGCTAAAACGTGGCTAAAACTGTCCAATTTCCAGTTCAAATACACTAGAAAGTCAATAACTTTTCAAACGCAGAACAACAGTTTTTCAATTTGTAAATCGAACAAAAAGTGCTCACTGTTACCGGCTGATAAAAGGAAGTAACAGCTATTCCGCAGATAAAAATCGACGATACCCATTGGTGCCAACGTAACGGACATAGTTGCGTTCCAATTTCAAAAGTTTCAAAGCAGAATCGGGGCGGGACGGCGAAGAAAATGCAGTTGACAAAATGGGTCGAGCTGTGTGCAATCGGAAAAGCTATTTGCCTGCAGCAGAGGTCGGCTGATGTGACAGTTGACCCAGTTCGCGAGGGAATTGGCGTCCCTTTTATACAGCCACAATGGAACCTCGTTAGCTGGAATATGGCCTGGAGAAAAATGGTTTGATCTGTATTGTGTTTTTAGCCGGTTTCAATACAAGAGTTAATTTTATTCGTTGTTATTGTTTTATACCTTTTTTTGCGAAGGGTTGTGGATAATGCTAATACGTTTATTTTGCGTCGTTGGCAACAAAGATAATATCGGTTTCAATTATGGAATTTGCGACATTGAAGACAAGCTACAAAGACGCGTTTGAGCTGGGGTATGTGATCAAAATCTCTAGGCGCCTCGGGCGACTCAAAGGCCCTTCTTTGTGAGCTATGCGTTTAATTTTCGCAAGACTACAGATGTGGAGGGCTAAATTCGTACGGTGTCAAATTAACTATGTGCTTGGTTGTGAGATAAAGTTACGCACATAACAAATTGGAATCTATTTGCCATTCAAATTAATTTTTCAGAACTAAGAACCAGTATATGTCTATTCGAGTCCATTACTAAGCTTACCTCATGCCTTTTCAACGAACTATAGCCAATAGAGCCGTTTTTTTACAAGGAGCCTTTGTAGACATTATTTAAAATTGCCTGTTCTCTTTCACAAAAAGAAAAAGAGCGTTTAATTAACCCAAAACACAACATACTTGCATGCGTCACTACGCCTGGTTTTCTACTATCGTGTCAAGTGGCTTACAGGGCGGATACAATTGTCTAACCACCAGCTAAAGTAAATATATTATATAGCTAGAATGTTCATCAAAGTAAATCTATTATCTATTTATTAAAGTGGGTAATAATCTCGCCATCAAGTGAAAATGCGATGCTATCCGCAGTATGTTTTGCGACGGAGCGCATCCTCCGAGATAATGTTACGTAAGAGGATAATGTCCGTAGCGGTCCGCATAATAACTATATTTACCGTGAAATCCCGTCGCAGATATCGCGAGCACATTTTAAACCGTATTTAAATGCATTGCAAACGTTCTACAGTTTTGAAACGGATAATACTTGACTGCGAATAGGGTTGACTGTTTTCGCAATGCATATTGTGGGAAAATTGTATTTTGTAAAATCGTAATATTGTCCATGTTTATATTTGCCGATCGACCCACTGGTGGGCTTAGGCTTATACAATATTGGCGTGGGTTTTGATGCTTAGATCACCATGATAAAGTTTGGTGTCAGAATTTTCAAGTAATCCGTAGCAGTTTGGTCCCTTCTAGAACCGACCGCTGAGTCGACTTTCTAGAGAACAAACTATGTTCTCGTAAATAATTAATAGATATAGAATCGATTCAATAATAAATTAATAATTATAAAATACTTTACACGCTGACCGCCTCTAACAGGTCTCTCCACACTCTGTTATCTTTCTCATTTTCACAAAACCCCCGCATTCTGGAATTTTAACAGCATCTTTAGTGCAAAATCTTTAATATTAAAATTAATCATAATTCAATAATATCATGGCGTCTCTTGACGTTCCTAAGAGCTTGCGTTACAACTTCAGCGCCAAATCCCTAGACATTTAATCTCATGTCAGCCCTGGCTGCAATAGGCACGTCCGTAAGTCTATCGAGATATCAAATGTGCAAATACGTACAGATCTTTACATTGCACTCGACGTCTGAGCTAACACTATGAGTTTGTTTGTTTTGTCTCATTTCGACTTGAAATATTGTATAGTGCGTCATGGATGTTATTGCTTGTAACAGATATTGAATATGGCTGTGCTTCACCATCAAGTTGTAGGACAGGCTTCAGAGTCGTGTTTGTTTCTTCCTTAGCGAGTAAAGCTAGTCAATCACCACGCACTTTAACGGTGAAGGAAAACATCGTGAGGAAACCTGCATACAGTAGCGATTTTAAAGAATTTCTACGGTATGTAAGTCCGCCAACCCGCACTAGGCCAGCGTGGTGGACTATATGGCCTAACCGCTCTCAATCGATTCTCTCGATTGTAGAGTAGTCCCGTGCCCTGCAGTGGGACGTATATGGGCTGATATAGATAGATAGATAGATAGATATAGAGTAAAGCTAAGTAGTTCGTAATTGCAAGATATGATTCTCGCTAACAAGAATTGGTGGAGAGTGATTACTGTAACTATGATTATTGCAGCTTAAAATAAATCAATATGTACAAAATAAAAGTCTGCTCCATTCCGTCTTCTGTATACTAGCATTAAGAGGCTATACATTTCCGACAATAGTAATTACTAATAGCTGTTTACGCATGAGTAGATCATTACCGCTTACTAATAAAATTGCAAATAGAAACGGAAGTTTTAAATCATCAACTTGTCGATGCTTCCGCAAATTCTGCTGATAAACAATTCATAATCATGATTGTCTCCTTATAATTTGACAAAAAATCGAGAATCAAATAATCTATAATTAAATTGTTTATTTCATTGAAACAAGCTATTTACTCATCAATAGTTTTCATTAATATTTTTGTACGGCCGTCGAAACGAAAATCAATATTTTTTACTCTATACATAAATGGATCATACTCAAAAATAGCTCAGCAATAATTGGCACTACTCGGTTCATAAAAAAACTGTACGGTGTTAAGTTGGTGCACGTGGCTTTGTGGCCGCGCCGCAGGAAACGGAAGTCATTGTTTAGGCGCCGCGATTTGAATCGTAAATGGCGCGCGCGTTCCATTCGCGCACACGTGCTGTCGATAATCGATATAATTCGCATTTTTGATTTTTTTTGCCGCACTAGTGCACTACTATAATTTTATTAGGGTTGTGTTGATACTTTTTTTTAGTTTTGTAATTTATGCGCGGTTTTTTTTTGTTTTGGTTAGTATTTTAATGTACAATTTGAAACTAAAATAGCCCCTTTCTTGCCTAAGAAGACTTTATCACCAGGATATTAATCCTATTTTTTTTCAGGTCACTTTTTTTCTGTACGAAACGAATAACTTGTCAATGCCATTTAAAATTTATGATTTTAAGAGCAATCTATTATAAGCGGTCTCCATCTCTGAACAAACGACCTTCTTCAGGCCGCCTGTACATCTAAGAAGGCCTATGTTGGACATCAAACGCTGTACACACTATTGCACGATTCTGAACAAAACATCCTACAAAACTTCCAAGAACGAATATGCTGTCGCTACCTCATTAAGAGAAGCGGCGCGAATATAACTATTTAAAAGTACGATGTGCAAATTTGCTAACAGAGAACGATACACTACAACGCCGGGTGCAAGTTAGGATATGAGCCAGGGCACAGCGACAACTCGGAAAATATTGATATTCTTGAAGATTTTGTTAAGATTGGAGGAAATGTGAATGGGGAATTCGTATTGGAAACTTTAAAGAGATTGATAAACTAGGTTACCTACTTCAATCAGGAATAATATTTTAGATTCGCCTTATTTGATGGATAACTTGTCCCCTTTTTCGCATTGTTTTGAGTGTCCATAAGTTGTGATGATCATTCATAATCAGGTAATTTGCTTGCATCTTATGCAGAGAAAAAATAGTTTTATTCTGGTGGTAACTATTTGTATTGGCCCTTGTGTCTAAAGGCATATTTATTGAAAAAAGATCACCAACGAGTCCAACACGCAACTCATAACCACCCAATTACAAGCAATTATAAAGCTCTATTTACTATTTTCCATATAAAACAATATGCAAAGTTAGACTTATATCTAAAACTCCACATTTCGCGTGTTCATTGCATGAAAGCGTTGGCTCCCGCGTGTTGGCGAGAAATCTTTTTGAGCTAGATGTCCCACTTTTGCAGTGAATAGAGGGCCATAAACGTTTTCCTCGGTGCACAAAAGGCACAAAAAGTCATTTGAAACAGGGCTGTAGGTAAAAAGAGGACGGGGCAATGTCCTACAATATAAGTTAAAGGTTGTTTTTGTTGTTCGTGTTCTATTGCACAATACTGCATGTATGCCATGTAATCTGTGGTATCACAGTGGAAGTAAGTGTCTATGTACACCTACTACTTTACTGCCATTGTCAAAAGTGACAGCCTCCGTGGCGCAGATGGTTAGACGCCGACTGTGAAACGAGTGGCCGCGGGTTAGATCCCCGCACGGAAACAAATATTTGTGTGATTCACAGGTATTTGTTTCGGGTCTGGGTATTCGTGAGACCGAAAAGCCTCTCGTATCTTCTGATACCTACGACACAAGACTAGATCTTAGTGTGGGGTCAGGACTATGTATGTGACTGTTGGGTGTATTTATTTATTAAAGTATATACCTTTGGCAATAGTGGAATAAAATATATTCCCGAATTAATTATATTCCGCATATAAATTAGTACCCGATTTGGGTAACAAAGTCAAGCTCACAGCAACCTTTCTCGCTATCGAAGAATCCAGTTAAGATCGAAAAAATCCTCTTGTACGCATTACCAAAACGTTGTAGTCTATTCAGTTCTATGGTCTTAATTAGAATGTTATTTTAGAAAGAGGAAATTTGTTCTCGGCTACCTAACCTGTTGTTAACCTGTTGTTCTTGAGGTTCGGTTTATTCTGTTCTCTTTGACCTTTCACGTATATTCTTGAATAAATTAATTAAGTTTTCAACCGCACAAAGATCAGGATAGTTATCTAAAATGTTGTTTCTAACAAAAGGTTTTATGTTTAGAAATGTTTTATCATATTATTTTGCCGAGAGACTAGAAGCCTTTAACAAAAGTATTATTTAACGTTCTTGAATTCTTTAGAAACGATGATGCCTCGGGAATATAGTCTTTTATTTTGATTACTCCGTCTCTTCGAGTAACAAATTGTATTTAATATTTGATATCAAACGTTTTAATTTTTTTACTCTTGTTGTCAGTAGTTTTTTAATAAAAAGTGATTCAAAATACTTAAGAATACATCTTGATGCTTGTGAGTCTCGTGGCATCGGTAAAACTCTTTCGACATAGGTATATTGTAACAAAAATTTACATACAAACATAAGTTCACGTCTCTCTCCACGAAAAGGTAGTCAAAGGTTCCACTTTTGCAGCCACAATTTGGTAAGATTTTACGAACCGAAAGACTCACGCATAATGGATTGCCTAACCCAAGAACTGACTACCTCGCGATTGACAGCCCATACATACTGACAACAGGCCCATAAGACACCTTTTAATATCCTAAAAAATAATTCGAATAAATATCCTTTTTAGTTGAATATGACTCAATAGATTTATCTCATAAAATACTAATAAATATTACAATACTTAATGACTACCGAAAAATACTAAATTTAATATAAATAATATTATCATAACAAATATCCTGTAGAGTGCGTGGTGGCCTGTTGGTAACATGTTCACGGTGGTCGCGGGTTCAAATCCCAGGGCACACCTCTGACTTTTCGGAGTTATGCGTGTATTGATACTCAATCACCACGCACTTTAACGGTAAAGGAAAACATCGGGAGGAAACCTGCATACCGTAGCGATTTTAAAGAATTTCTACGGTATGTAAGCCCGCCAACCCGCGCTAGGCCAGCGTGGTGGACTATATGGCGTAACCACTCTCAACCGATTCTCTCGATTGTAGAGTGGGACCGTGCCAAGCAGTGGGACGTATATGGGCTGATATAGATAAATAGAAATATCCTGTAAATAGAGAATAAGTATTGTGTGCTATAAGAGCTATTTAATTCCCTATGTGTCCAATAAACGAATTTTATTTCATTCCCAACAGCGTTGCCTATGAGCTATCACAGTGAAAGTCGTCATTGTTGGTACTAAACAGTGATAAACAGGTAAAACCGAGTCAGTAGTTTTGCAAATCAGCTTTACTGAGTGACGGAGTTGCGCGTTTGCCACATTGCACTTGCAAGTGAAGTCTGTGGGCCTGGTAATCTAATGGAGTTAGGGTTGCCAGTTAGCACTTAGGGTCAGTTGCACAGAATAACTTTGCCCATAACGTTGACTTTGAATATGTCATTGCTAATGTATGGGATTGACATATTCAAAGTTAAAGTTATTAGCAGTTAGTTTGTGCAATTGGCCCTTCGTGTTGAAAATTTGAAGGATGGTTTCTACCCTATGGCTTTTAGATAAAATATATGGGTGCATTTATATGCATATGAGTTTGAATTCATATATTTTCCAAAAATAATTTAGTACATTTTGTTTTTTTAAATATTCTTGAGTGGCCAGAACGTATAGAAATGTAATCATTAATAAAGCATTTTGTAGTTCATTTGCTGATTTTTCTGTGGAATCTGTCAGTGTACCATATAGCTAGGATGTTGACTCTAGGACGCTGATTTAAAGTAGTTTGGTATACAAATATCTACCAATTTGAGTATGGTGTATTAAAATCGTTTTCGCCACATCAATAGGATTACTGTCGGTTCTCTTCAACCAGGGCACAAGTCCTCACCTCGCAATATTCCATTACCTAAACAGTATATCAAGAACATATCTCTCTGCCAGCCCTACACAGCGCAGTAAGCGATATTTGGATGTGAATGAAGGTGTCAGCGCGCGGTTCAGTCTATTTCGGAATACGCAATGCACACATTTTGCAACTCATTGCCCGGTACTCACCACTCACTGTTAGTGCCAACGAGAAACACATGACCGATGCACGACAATATTTAGATACGACATGCGGTTAATAGCTTCAAGCTGTCATTTATTTGGTGGATGAGATCATTGTAAGATATTAACAATGTAAAGATACCACGATACATGTGATGGTAAGGGTTGTGCAGATAGAGCCGACACGACAAAGAGCCTGCAAAGACCTGAGTTAGGTCTTAACCTTTAATTCAACAACTCATTATCACACACTATTTCGCAACTTCATCCATTTCAATTAATTAAAAAAAACAAATGCTCAATATTTTATACAACCCATACATAATTCGCAACTAATTAACAACAGCCATACACGTCAAGTGACAACCGCAATACATAATGATTTATTTGCATACAAAAACACAAACACGACTGGAGCGTGCGAATGGGCCGGGCGGGAGAGGCGTTGCCATGGCAACAGATAAACGACTCAATAATGTACCAAACATCCCGCGTATCGGGAAACGTGTAATTATGGTTTAAAAATGTACCGAAGGCGGCCGGGGCACGATTGTTAGGGATGCGAATGGTGGGTTTTAGGAATTGTCGATATGTAATGTTTTATGTCGATGTGTTTATACTTTGATGTAATGCTAAATAATGAATGTGAACGATCTTATAACATAACCACTTAAAAATCTTTCATTAAAATGTTTTTACTTAATTTGCGTACTTCTTATGTTTTTCTAGTTGTATTGAATGTATTCTTATTCTTATTTTTTTCTAGTTGTATAATGGACGGTGAAGTCTTGGGTTCCATTGCCAGGTTGTTACTGAACTTTTAGGAAGATTTTTTTATAACGAATAGAATAATCCAATATCACTTTTCCCGACCCGAGACTCGAACCCGAGACCTCAGCTTTGCAATAATACCGTAGTGCAACTGCGCCCCCGAGGCATGTCCTATGTGCGACGCTACGTATGTGTGAAATAAGGGCATGTGGTATAAAAAGCCGCTTTCTTATTCAGATTGTATGCTGTATACACAATTTATTTTACAAAAAACTAGCGTTAGTGAGCGTCGCATAAAACGGCAACGTTTTATTACCTACGGCGATAATTTTCCACGAGTTTCTTGCCAACAAGGTCGACAAGTCTCCGTATAAACGCATAATTTGTATACCTATATTGTATCTATATAAAACTGAAATGTTTGTATGTTACTCAAATTGTAACACACGGAGTAACGTGGTTTTTTGTGGGGAAATTTCAAGTATTTCATAGTACTGCTGACATGGTTTAAATACTTTTGCCATAAGTAAATGGTAATAGCCAGTTCTGCTTATTGAATATATTCGTCGTCGCAGAGAGCCACACTTGACACCAAATTTGGTCAATTTCTGTGTTGAACGTCAATGCAGATCAGTGCAGGATTATTTTGAAAATTCGTTCTACCAACCAAATTTATTAACATACAAAAATTCACTCAGTAAAAATTTATTAAAAATAGTAAATAATATTATATTATGCAGAATAGGAAAGTCGACGAGAACTCGCAGACGAAGCCAGTTCAAGTGAGACGGTGGAATAAAATGTTACCATCTCACGTAACACTATCCCACTTGCACGGTATCATGTCTCGATAAAACGATAATCTCGCTCAATATCTTAGAAAATAAACCAACAACGAAGAAATTCAATTTGTGCGATGCGTATCGCAGATAACTAATCTGATTCATGTTTTTCTTCTGTATCTATACATTAGTCGATACTTCGTATGGATTTTTTAATAGATTGTTTTGTGATTTTTCAAAAACAGTGTCCTCTATGAGACTTACACCAAACACACAGCCCAATCTGTATGGTTTATAAACATTTATAAACCATACCGATTTATTAGTCTTTTTTACCCTAAAAAATCGAGACAAACAAGTCGTTCGACTAATGGTAAGTGTCAGGCTTACCATAAATAGGAGCTACCCCTGCAATGTAAGGGACCACTGATTTTCTTCGGTCACGTTTATTTGCTACTTTGCAACCATGATTAGGAGACAACACTGTCTTCTGACCACACACTCTGTTTTAAAGGACGTCGGAACACGATCTTGCATCATTTTTTATCACTTCACATCAAGTTGTCAATCAAAATTTCGGCGGTATCATTTAACATAAAAAGATATTTAATACCGAGAACAATTAGACATTTTAATTATTGGTATTCACTGTTAATTAATCAGTAAAAAAATATTTTTTTGTTTGTTACATTTCAAATATTGATTATTGTAAAATCTTGACCTTGGCATAGGCCTCGATTCGATTTTATGTGAGAAAATAGAACCACCCAGGTGAAGATAATTCATACTTCACCCAAAAATCTTTTCAACTTAACTTTAAAAATACTGTCAATTTTTTAGCACCAAAATCAGTGACCAACTAACCGTAACCAGACCAGACCGCCTGGAGCGACAAAAACCTAAAAGAAACCGTTTCAGCAAAAACTATCGACATTGCAGAGGTGTTTCGCATCACTATCCAAGATTAGGGTTTCGCCGGCAAGTTTGCACAAAGATGCCTTTAATCCGGTCACAAAGGGACTTGGCACAAAGGCGAGGCAGATGTGGCAGGTAAATTGGAACATGTACCAGCTGCCGTAGAACAATGTGACATACAGACAGACGGATATTGTTGTGATTTAATTAAATTACGCGAGCTTTTGAATGTGTTATTGCGAAATTCTTGAGTGGTTGTGGATATCTTGTGCAATGGGATGGTTAACGTTTATTCGTAGCTTGATTCAAACAGAATGTTGGATCGATCAGCTGTTGGGCAATTCAATAATGGTTTATGACCGATCGCTCCTATTAGATCGCTGGGAAAATCTGTGCGATATGAATATTTAGTAGTGGTTATTCAGTGGACAATGATGATAATAAAAATAAAAAAATGGCACTGTTTATAGAGTCATGTTTAGACATTTGAAACAATTGTACAGAAATTAGGTAGCTCAGTTGCTAATACAACAAAGTTGTGTATTTCAGCATACAGGGCTAATGACATTGTATTTTGATAATAAATTATAGTTTTAGAATATTAATTAAATACATAGATATTATCCGTAATCGTTCAGGATTATGGGTTTGCACTTCAGGCATAATAAAGCACTTAATACCAGGAAAATAAGATGGAATCAATAAATAATAAAATCTAATACATTACATACATCGAAAAATACATTCATTCAACAAGCAACCCAATTCCTAAAGCATAATTTAATATTTGACCCATACATTCTACCCAATTTCAAAATGGCATATATACATATATTGCAATATACGCTATCCGAGTCATAAAAGTTCTAGAATAGAAAGGATTTTACATGGCCGTAAAATTTCGCCGTATTTCAACGTGCCGTATCAAAATTTGTATGCGGTTTCAAAATGGGCTTGATAGTTATGACCCTACATTTATTGGTGATGTAATAAAACCTATTTTATTTCGCCGCATTGGGGCGTTGTAATAAACATATCACATGAAAATGTGTAGGACATATTTAGGGGCTAGGTGGTGGCCTGTTGGAAATACGTCGGGAAGTTTATTTTTATATGCCCTGTTAAATATATGTATGGCATCTCCTCGTCTCTCCATCTCCATCTATTCGTTTTCAAAGACTAACAAATCCCATTGACTCCTCCCGTGTTACAAATCTTTACATACAGCTCGAAGTGTACAGCATTAATTACTTATCGTTTGTAACCCGCTTTCTTTCTCATTTGCCTTGTACATAATAAACATTTCTAACGAACTAATGAACGCTATTACCTTAAAAGAATAATGGCTGGAAATAAAAGAAACAATCCATCAACCCGTCATCCCGCGAGATACAAGTTACATTTAATAAGTAAATCGTGGAGCGAAAAATCCCGACTTATCTAACCCTATACGAGACGAGACGTTCTCATTTCACGGCTCGCGAACCATTACGCAGAACTCTATTGATTTTTTTGCTAACCCTTTTTATGTTTGCTATATTTTGTAGATTTTTCGCGAGGTTGTATGTTGTGGACTGAAAAAAACATAAATTGATGTTGAGATTTTGTCAATGCTTCGCTAACCTAAAGATTTTCTACGTCTCCTACCATAGTCTGCCTTATCCGATTTTGGTATATATTCTTACTTACCACAATATTTGCCATCATGGTAATGGAAGATATTGCGATGAAACCAATGGCTCATCCTCATGATACCTAGTACCTTATGTTACTTGGTAACCCTTGGCATCCTTAAACATTCAAAGATATGTGTCTGAAGAGGCCCAACTCGATTAACGCGAGCTTGGTGGATAAGGATGTTTCTCCTCTTAGTCTAAGAACGCCTTAAAATTTGCGACAATCTTCAAACTTTAAGGTATTCTTCACAATCGGTGTTGAGCAGCTGAAACTTTAATTACAAAACTACCAGAAATAAAAAATGGGGTTGAGCCATTTACCTCTTTCTATAGTATTCCATCTCACAAAAACCCTTCTGCCTTTAATTTCGTATGTCAATTTATTAGTATATTTTTTTAAGTAAACCGCGTTGTCATTTGCGCTACATTAGGAAAACAATATTCATAAAGAGAAAACTACAGAACACAACGAGACAGCGCAAAAATCATTTTGTACAGAGGAAAAATAATTGTTTTCGTGTCAACAGTTTTAATTTCACCCGTCTTGGCAGTTGGATATTACTTCCACTGAATGCTAAGAGGGATAACGGGGAAAGGAGATAGAAAATAGCCATTTTGCTATTAGTGTGAGCAGTACAGATATTATTGTTTCGCATAATCTTAAAATCTCCTGTTCTTGTTAGTATCGCAATTATTTCCAGGGATTATTTTAATGAGATCCCTTGTTGTATAATTGTCAGAGACTTAATATTATGTCTAAGTTTTATTTTCAGACTATTAATTATTGTACTTCGTTTTCATTCTTAGATGATTCAGACGCCTTGAGAGTATTCTTATCTAGAAATCTACATTTGATAACTTAATATTAAAGCTGGCTTGTCTATTAGAAAGTGACCACTACATTTTATAAAAACTAGGAAATCGCTTTGGCTTTAGATTCGGTGATGAACAACGGCTTGTGAGATAAAGACATTTATTTACAGTCAAGTTTATAACTTAATTTTAGTCATTTTGGCAGTAGTTAATTTTACTTCATAGCTCTACCATCTTTATTCATATTTTTAATGTTAAGTGATGCCTTTCAACGCGCAATAGACTAGAGTGGTCGACTACAGAATAAATCATGTTAATCGAACCTTTAATCATTGTAGAGGAGACCCGTCATTTGCAAATTGCACTGCGCTTGAACCAACTTGTATAAACTAATATTTACCCTTCCCACAGCATAATACAAAATCTGTACCGCAGGCTGGCGCGTTCGCTAAATGTGGCATCATCAAATACAATTATTATTTCGCGCGCCATACAACACTGACTAATCAAATGGGATGGTATGGTGCAGGTCCGTAGTCGATATCTTAAACGGGGATCAAAAACCTTACATGCTTGTACCATACAGAATCAAAGTCTAAGTCTATCGTTCAAATAGACTTCAGTGGAAATCTTTATAGGGTGTTTATGTTCCACATCATACTTCCTATGGCTAAGCATAATGATATTCAGCGACGTTGAACCATTTACTGGTAGGTTTCTCATATGAAAGGCCGCCTGGGTAGTTACCACCGCAATGTCTATTTCTCACACCAAACAACAGAGTAAATGCACTGTTGTGTTCCGGTTTGAAGGATATTGTAGCCAGAGTAACTACTGGACATAATGAGACTTAACACCCTATGTCTCAGGATAGCGAGCGCAATGGAATGCCAAGCATTTTTTTGTTATTCATGGTGTTGTTTGGTTTTGCTACTGTCCATGAGCTGTGGTATCGCTTACCATCAGGCGAATGGCATGCTCGTCTCACCATTCACAGCAATAAAAAACGCTCCAGACTTTAAGCCCCATGTCATCGTTCCGGTCCTGTCTGAAAGCGCAAGTGGTCGCGAGATGCGATTGTCGATTAGTCACTGTCGCGAGCGGATCGTGGCATATGGCGCCACCAGTGACTCAATGGACATCGGCTGTGGTGCATGTTGTGAGCGAATGTGCTGATATTATAAGGGGAGAAGAAAGTTAGCAGGAGCATCTGGCCATCCAGGAATTAAGATTATCTTAGTTTATCCTACAGTTGGGTAAAACTTTTCGCTTTTATTATTTTTATTGCGCCACCAGTGACTAAATGGACGTCGCCTGTGTTAGGATGTTAGCGATTGTGCTGATACTGCAAGGAGAGAACAAAGTTAGCAAGTGCAGAGAAATGGTGATTCTGGGCTAGAAATGATCGGTCTTATTACCCTGGTGTTAGATTTTTTTTTCTTCATGATATTAATAAAGATGGATTAAAGGATGCACTTCAAAACCCGGCTTTAGTTTGGCATTTATCATATTTGCAAATGTTAGACAAAAAAATGAGCGAATAATTTTATAGTATTATTTAATATTTTCATTATTTATATTGTCAATATGTTCAAATATTTAAATTGCGTGTTCAATATCAGAAGCTAAAAACTCAACACCTATTCTACAAAGCCAATTAAATAGTTCTTGTTAGTAATAAGTTATAACTGCATAAATACTTCGGCGATAAGACCGCCATTTGTACTTTGTTGTTTTGTTGTCTATATATATCTGTTGTTACATTTTTGTGTACAATAAAGAATATAAATAAATAAATAAATAAATACTTCAAAAAGCTTCTGATTTAACTTGTGTTAAGTTTACAAGTGTCTCCAATCTCCATACACTTGGCATTGATCAAGTGGCGGCTATCAGCATGACAACGGAACACGAGGATTCAAAGTCAAATTGCACTCATTAGTGCGGCACTTCGACTAAATATAGCGCTCTGTTTAAAATTGCAAGTGATGACTTACGCGTTTTAGCTTCTAAGTATGGCTAATGGATTTGTATGACTTATGTAGGTTGGGTGGTTGTTTTACTTTGATTTTCTATATTTACGAAAGGAAGTTTTGGAGAGTTTTGAAATCAAGTTTTAGGCAAATGGAAACAGAATCAATTGGTTTGTTCAACCGTGAATAGATAATGTAAGTCGCTTCCGTCAAGTCGTTAAAATCCTCGGTGAAGGCAATGCTAATAGCGATAGTAGATTTTCTTTAGCTAAAAAGACCAAAGAGGATATAGAGGTAAAGAAACGTAGCAATGGAATAGTCATATATATCTTTATACCATTTAAATAATACTTTACAGAAACCATGAAAATAGGAATGAAAAAGTCAGACTTCACCAAGCCCAAAACAATAATTTCCAGACACCGATAACCAGTAGGGTATATCATCCTCTTCACAGAACAAAAGCCACTAAACAACGTCACATCGTGAGTAAGCGACATTTAGCTCGGCATCAGCATGAAAGGCCGTCGCCGGGAATCGAACAGTGGCGCAAGGTCGCAACCGGTCACGCTAGGTATTGTTAGGTGCAGCACGAGATACGAGGTTAAGGTATTGTTTGGGTATAATCAAGTATTCGCTAATGAAGCGGAGCGAATTTTATAATTCTTTGTGATTTGGTCCGGTGAATGTTGAACAATGCTGTGGAAATATCCATGGGAAGATTTTGTTTCCTTAGTTTATTTGATCGTATAAAAGTACAACCGTCTTTTTTAATTGACTGCCAATGGAGGTTTTTCTATCCATTGATTGGCACCTAGAGTCAGCTGTTTGAGATCTGCTTTGAAATGGGTTCAAATTATATAAACAGAGTTCTTATTAAATTCATTCCTGAAAATTAAAACAATGTATTATTTATTGCGAGAAAAATCAATTTAAAAAGTGATCCAAATATATAGTAACTTAAGAACAATTCCTACATACAAGCTAACCAAATTTTATTTTTACTAATTATTCTTAGAGGTTAAAAATGTCGTTCATGATGAATGTTTTGTTTTGTTTGAAGAAATAATAATAATAATACTAAAGATCATCTCTGACAAAATTGTTTTCTCTTAGATTTTTATTATTTAACGAAATATTTACAGTTTGAATCAATTATTGGACCCAATTATCTAATTTTTATAACAATATAATGTTTTACCGAAGCCACAGTTCTGAATAGAATAAATAAACACCATGAATAAAGGACAACAAGTTCTGACAATGTCACACGTCAAAAAAAAATTATAATTTACAATATTACGCCGATGAGATGATCAGGACAACCAGACAACGAAACGCACGCATAAGATCACCCAGCTCGTCGAGCTCCGCGTCGTGGGCGTCAGCTTCGGACGTGTTCGAAGTGACGCCGAACATTGACGCGTCGAGCCAGCGCGACGAGCTTCAGTCGTCCCCGCCGCCACTAAGACCTGCGCGACGAAGAGGACGACCCCCTCCAGCGGTGGGCTTGGGACCAGTGGGACAGAGTGTCCCATCTACGGTCCCCGCTACCGGTGGAGTAGTGCGCCGCATGAGATGGACTCAACAAATCAATGAAAATGTCATGCGGGCCTACTTTGGGGCGACAAAGGGAGGAACACACCTTACTGCGTTTCGTGCTCAAATGCTGTCTGTGTTTCAGGTTCTGGAGCCAACGATCAATGTATCATCCCAGCGGCTATCGGATCAAGTGCGGTTTATTCAACGACGTAAGTTGTTGGATGATGAAGTACTTGAGCGGCTGCGTACAGAAGCATGTGTTGTTCTAGATGTTGTTACGCCTACTACCCAGCGAGCAGCAGATTTACCACCTAGTCCTGCTGCTGACATTGAGGTGGTGGACAATTTAGACAACACTGTAAGTCCCCATGAGGAACAGCGATTGAGAAGGACTTTGGAGAGTGCGATTTTGGAATATAAATCCATACCAGCGTCCTGTAGACCGCGGGTGCCGCGTCTGCCTACGCATAGGCGAAATTTGGCGCTGATGGGAGCATTGGACTCCATTTTGGCTACGTATATGGATTCCAGTCGGGACCTCGTTGATACGCATTCGATCCTTTACTGTGCGGCCGTCGCGGCATGTCGAGTGGCCAATGTAAAATTTCCAAATAATTTTACAACCACTCGAGATGCTACGACTGTGCCTGCCTGGCAGCGTAGGATCGAGGACCGTATCAACTGGGCCCGAACTCTCATCGGCAAACTAACTGCTTTCCAAAATGGAAATAATAGACCAAGGGTTATGCGTTTTGTGACCCAGGCCTTTTCTGGGACTAATATAAGTTCCCGAGACTATGGGCTCTGGGTCACAGAACGCATAGATTATTATAAACAGAAAATATATGCGTGGGCAAATCGCATCCGTCGGTGTAGGAGGCGGTGGGATCGATTCCAACAGAATCGTACTTTCCAAAGTGACCAAAAGAGGGTGTATAGATGTTGGGAGCGTTCTCCACAAAGTGTGGTAGATGGGCGACTGCCCAGTGGTCATGACATGCGTAGTTATTGGGAAAATATCTGGTCGTCGTCTGTCTCCCACACTGAAGCCGACTGGTTTGGTGTTGTTGAGCGAGCTTGTGAATTTATTCCTACCATGGAAGCCATTTCAATCACGCCAGAAGATGTTCTCATTGCGATCCGTCCGGCACAAAATTGGAAGTCCCCTGGCCCGGACGGCTTGCATAATTTCTGGTTGAAATGGTTTCCAAGTTCACATGTTCGTTTGGCAGCACAATTCCAGGATGCGCTTGATGGAGGTTCGCTTCCAGCATTTATGACTACAGGTGTCACTCACCTCCTCTACAAATCTGGTAGTACCACGGACCCAAAAAACTATAGACCAATCACATGCCTTCCCACCATTTATAAACTTTTCACATCCATATTAAGAGCAAAAAATTCAGACCATTTTACCTCAAATAATATTCTTTTTTCTGGTCAAACTGGATGCAAGAGTGGGTCACGTGGTACTAAAGAACTCCTTCTCATTGACATGACCATTTGCCAACAGGCTCGTCACAATCGTAGGAATTTATCGGCTGCCTGGATTGATTATAAAAAGGCCTTTGATTCGGTGCCCCATACTTGGCTCAGGAGGGTGTTGAGTTTATACAAAATTGATACAAATTTATGCACCTTTCTTGGGTCTTGTATGGGGCAGTGGACCACTGTCCTCAGATATCCAGGTGGTACGGTTCTTCCTGATTGTGATGAGCCCATTAGAATCAAGCGGGGAATATTCCAGGGTGACAGTCTGAGTCCACTGTGGTTCTGCATGGCCCTGAATCCTCTCAGCACTCTGTTGTTGGATTCGGGGTTAGGCTACTGTCTACGGAGAGGGTTTGAGCCTATTTCTCACTTACTTTACATGGATGATCTCAAGTTATTTGCATCAAAACAATCTGAATTGATTGAGTTGTTAAAAATAACTGAAAAATTTAGCAACTCAATCAATATGGAGTTTGGTGTAGATAAATGTGCGGTTATCCATGTCAAGCGAGGGAAAGTTGCAGTCTCTGATGATATACAAGTATCAGAGACTGTAAGACTCAGATCTCTCTCTGAGACGGAAACTTACAAATATCTGGGTATGTCAGAGTCACTAGGTATTTTGAGTGCAGACGTAAAACAGTCGTTGAAGGAACGTTTCTTTAGCCGCCTGACAAAAGTACTTAATAGTTTTTTGTCAGGTGGAAACAAGATTCGCGCCTTTAACGGTTGGGTTATGCCTGTACTTATGTACTCTTTTGGCATACTCAGATGGACTCAGACCGAATTGGACGCCCTGGATCGTAAGGTCCGGACTCTACTGACTGCACATCGTATGCATCATCCACGTTCGTCAGTGATGAGATTGTACATCCCGCGGAGATGCGGAGGCCGAGGCATTCTTAATGCTAAGGTCCTGCATAATCGCGAGGTGTGCAATCTCAGGGATTATTTCCTTCACAGTGACGTGGGTATGCATAGGGCTGTAGTCTCGGTAGATAAAGGACTTACCCCGCTTTCATTGGCAAATGAGAACTGGCGGAAACCTCTGGTGATGAGCGTGAGGGATCGCGAGGAAATATGGAAGAGCAAAGAGCTGCATGGTCGGTTCTATCGGGCCCTCCACGGGCCTGATGTGGACCGTCCTGCGTCTGTATCTTGGCTACGTTTCGGTAACCTCTTCGGGGAAACTGAGGGTTTTATCTTTGCAATTATGGACGAAGTTATTAAGACGAACAACTATAGGAAATACATCCTGAAGGACGGTACGGTTGACATTTGTCGAGCATGCCACCGTCCTGGCGAGTCAATCAGGCATGTTATCTCCGGTTGTTCGTATCTTGCTAACGGCGAGTACTTGCATAGACACAACCTAGTAGCCAAGATCATACATCAGCAAATTGCTCTTCGGTATAAACTTGTGACTCCTGAAGTGCCATATTACCAGTATGTTCCCCAACCAGTTCTTGAAAATGGTCATGCTACGCTGTACTGGGATCGGTCTGTTATTACAGACAGGACTATTGTTGCCAATAAGCCTGATATTGTGATAATAGATCGATGTGCGCGCCGGGCTATACTTGTTGACGTTACCGTTCCGCATGACGATAACCTTGTAAAAGCCGAAAAAGACAAATTGTCTAAATATTCAGATTTGGCACACGAGGTTACCGACATGTGGGATGTGGACTCAACAATTATTGTCCCGATTGTCGTTTCTGCTCATGGGTTGATAGCAAAGAGC
This sequence comes from Deilephila elpenor, assembly GCA_949752805.1. Classification (NCBI taxonomy): domain Eukaryota; kingdom Metazoa; phylum Arthropoda; class Insecta; order Lepidoptera; family Sphingidae; genus Deilephila; species Deilephila elpenor. The sequence goes on from OX457102.1 coordinate 2,061,023, forward strand.
CTCGACCAACATCTACAGAGGCTCTCAATTGGTCGTTGGGTCAAGAGCCAGATCCAAAAGGCAGTGTTGCTGGACACGGCTCGCATAGTGAGGAGGTTCCTCACTTTGGATCCCTAACCACCGGTGGCTTGGGTCTTGAGCCTCGCCACCGAAGGGTTATATGTATTTTATATATTTTTATATGTATATTGTTTTTTTTTTAAATATATGTATATAAAAATGTAAAAAATGAAAAGAACAAAATAAAGAGAATAATAATAATAATAAACTCTTTATTATAACACCATGAAACTTAAACATGAAAACAATTAAAATAGAACAATAGAAAAACATACAGTAATCATAACAATAACAAAAAAATAAAAATAATAATGGTGATATAACTGGCGGTCTTATCGCTTAAAGCGATCTCTTCCAGACAACCGGTTGGGAGAGGAAAAATCCCATAGTTATGGACGGTGCTAATTTATTAACAATAAACTTACACGTAACATAAATATATAAATACCAATAAAATAATAATAAATACAAGGTATGATAAACTTACATACAATATACAATACAATACAATACACAAATATTTATATACTTGCTATAATGACAATAGTGTATGTGTCTATTGTGAAAGATAGAGGGCTTTCACCCTTGATTTAAATATTTCCAGCGAGGACGATTGCTTAATTGTGAGAGGCAAAGCGTTCCATAGCCGCACTGCCTCAACAGTAAAGGAACGGTCATAAAACGACGTCCTATGTGCTGGAAACTGCAACATCAGATTTTCTGAGGACCTGAGAGAATGTGAATTAGCAGTGTGTAGGAAACTGAAACGTTCCTGAAGGTAGCGCGGAGATGAGGGATTAAACAGAACACTGTAGAGAAGAGACAGGATGTGAACATTCCGGCGACGGCGTATGGGAAGCCACTTGAGCTTATTACGATATTCAGAAACATGGTCATATTTGCGCAATCCAAATATAAACCTGATACAAAAATTTTGAAGGCGCTCAAGCTTGTCTAGCTGGGCCTCGGTAAGATCGAGATAGCTGGCATCGGCATAGTCAAGAATAGGAAGCAAGAGAGCTTGTGCAAGCGAAATCTTAGTGGTAGTCGGAAGAAAATTGCGCAACCTACGCAACGAACCGGCAGAGGCAAACATTTTACGACTAACCGCCATTATTTGAGGGTCCCAAGATAGTCTGCGATCGAAAATGACACCAAGGTTTTTCACGGTGTCACTAAACGGGATGATAGCCCCGTCTAGCACCACGTGAGGTAGAAGAGACCAGCCGACCTTACAGATGGTTCTTTGGCTCCCTACAATAATGGCTTGCGTTTTAGCCGGATTTAGTTTAAGGCCATATGCTTTACTCCACTCCGATATAGCATGAAGGTCGCTATTCATACGACGAATAGCGTCATTCAGCTGATTGAGTGGAGATTGACAGTAGAGTTGTAGGTCATCTGCATATAGGTGGTAGGAAGAAGAAATATTACAGGAAATGGAATTAATAAAAACTGAAAAAAGTAGGAGAGACAAGACGCCACCCTGAGGAACACCGGCAGATGTGTTACACCATGGGGAAATCGTTTCCCCTAGACGGACACACTGACGGCGACCAAACAGGTAACTATGAAACCATTCAATCACACTTGGAGATATGTTCAAGGAGCGAAGTATAGCTAAAAGAATGTCAAAATCAACCGTGTTAAATGCATTGCTAAAGTCTAGGAGCGTCAGCACAGTTAACTGACTGTTTTCCATCCCCAAACGAATGTCGTCGGTGATGTTGACAAGTGCAGTAACTGTGCTGTGCCCAGGACGGAAGCCGGATTGAAGGGGATTGAGGAGATCATGTTTGACGAGGAACGAGCTTAACTGGTTATAGACCAGACGCTCGAGGACTTTTGAAAGAAAAGGAAGAATGGATATTGGACGATATTCCGAAAAGGATTTAGGGTTAGGTTTTTTTGGTAAAGGAATAATCTGAGCTTCCTTCCAAGAACAAGGAAACACAGCATTGGAGATGGAAAAGTTAAGTATATGACAAAGGACAGGAAGAACAGAGTCAAGGATGGGAAGAAGCATATTACGGCTGATGCTATCCATCCCAACTGCATTAGATGCAATTGAGATGATGCTCCTACGAACATCACAAGCAGTGAATTGACGAAAGACAAATGCCGAAAGGTCAGGAGCAGAAATCTGTGAAAGATTATTAATAGTGGAAGCTTTAATTGCATCATCAATATGGGAAGTACAAGAAAAGTGCTGGTTTAACAGATTAATGTCTAAATTGTTTTGAATAGTCTCTTGACGAGATTTACCAACTCCTAATGACCTGAGAAACTTCCAGACTTTAGCCGGATCTTCAACTTGAACGGAATTATGAATATGGCGTCGTTGAGCGTCCCTACACACCATATTGCAGTGATTTCTTACTTTTGTGTAACGTGCCTTGTTTGTCTCTGTTGGATGCAACTTATACCTGCTTTTGGCTGCAGACTTTTTCCGCTGGAGGTCTTTAATTTCTGTGGTAATCCAGGGAGCAGGTACGTGTTTTATTTTAATAGCTCTTAAAGGAGCATGAACGTTATACAATTGAATAATTGTCGAGTTAAAAATTTCAACTTGTTCATTGATTGAGTTAGCCGTCATCACAGGTGCCCAATCGATAGCTTTAGCATCCTTTAAGAAATTTTCTTCGTTCATACCACCAAAATTTCGTTGCAGAATAACTGTAGGTTTACATTTAGGAGGCCGAAGTTTATAGGATAGAAAAATTAAATTATGGTAAGAAAAGCAATCAGCTAGGCACTGGCCATACTTGGCCACATGCTCTAGTGATGAAACAATGATGAGGTCAAGGAGGGAAGGAGTCGAGTTTGGAAAATGATGAGTAGCACTAAGAGAAAGAATATGCATGTTGCTCGATTTCACAATGCTTTCTAGAGAAGAAGAACGATAATCTTGTTTAAGGAGGCAAGTGTTAAAGTCACCCATAATTATATTATGACTATAAGTGGGAGTTAGATTTTCTAAAATCTTTTCGAGAGAAGAAAAATAATTCACTCGCATGGAAGGGCTATAATAGACTCCGAGAAGAACTTTGGTATGGCCTAAAACGACTTCAATAAAAATATGTTCGCCGGCATTAGGTTGAGGTGGTTGGGTGGAGGCGCTTATCACAGAAAAGGGAATGTGTGCGCGTAAATAGATAGCTACTCCACCACCACCGCTACCAATCCTGTCATTTCGAATAAGGTTAAAGCCGGGTAAAGTGTAGGATACAGAGGGTAAACAAGGTTTAAGCCAAGACTCGGAGACTAATATAGCATGGATGTTTTTTATGTCAAACGAAACCAGCATATCAGAAAAATGAGCCGGAATGCTCTGCGCATTAATGTGAACTACATTCAGATTCTTAGGCACATCAGAGAAATATGAATCCAACGTTTCAGAAAGTGTAGGGATACTCGCAAAGCTATCTTCGCTGTTACAATCACTATTTGAAGAGCAAGATAAAAAATTACTACTACCACTCGTATCAAATAAATTAATAATTAAAAACCATAAAATTAAATAATAATAATAAAAATATAATAATAATAATAAATCAAAATTATACTTAATAATAGTTATTAATACAAATAATAAAATAAATTATATCAACCCACCCTGCCGGTTTCCGATAAGAGAAAAATCAAATTTTAAACTAAAATGCTATGAAAAAACACAGCTAACAAAATTAAATACTAGAAAGATAAAATAATATTATTACTACCCCTTAATAATCAAAATATAAAAACAAACAAAAAAAAAGCGTTAACAGTAATACAAAAAAAAAAAAATCAGTAAAAAATAAAAACACAATGTAAAAGCAATAATGCAAGATAATAATGTAGTAAAATAACACGAATTAAAAAAGATAATTGAAAAACAAATAATATGAGCTAACTAACTACATTACTAACATTAAAATAACAAGCAATAACTAAACGCAGTCTAATTCAGTCAGTGACAGTTAGACTTTAGCTGTCAGTTTGACATCAGCAGGAAATGTAAACAAAATGTACTCACATCAATTTTTTAAAATTGAATTGAATTAAACTCACAGTTTAATATTAATTAAATCAGTCCAATAACACATAGAAAGGGGTAGTAAGTAGAAATAAGGTTACGGTAAAAAGTGTACAATGAAAGCAACACGCATCAGTTATTTCCTGGAAGCTGCCGCTGCACGCCTTGGCTTAATTGTAGCGGGTGGATCTTTTGCAGTGACTTGTACCTTCTTCTGGGTTGAAGCACTGGGTGCAATCTGTGTCACAAGGCCATCCAACTCAGCAACGGTTGTGAAACGGTGCCGCGTACCGTCGGAACTCAACACGAAGACGAAGCCATCGCGCGTCCAGCATTTTGTGACGCCAAAACGCTCCCGCGCCGCCATAAAAGCATCGTGTCGTGTTTTTGTCAGGAATTCTGACAAGGTTATACCAGAGCCCTTAAGTTTTGCCTTGGCTGCCCAGATTTTGCTGCGCAATGCTTGATCACAGAGTTTAAATAGTATAGGCCTTGGTCGATCAGCATGTGTTCTGCCCATTCTGTGACAGCGGGCAATCCCCGTTACATCAAAATGACACAACTTATATCTTTGTGCGAGAACATCAACAATGATTCCAGATGTGTCTTCCCTGGGATCTTCGGGGACTCCATGCAGAAGCAGAATTTTCCTGCGTGTGTGCATCTCAAGACGGTCATTGTCGCACGAAAGTAGGTCCAGTTGTGTTTGTAGTGTGCGGAGAGCTTGCAGTGTGAACTTTTTAAAAGTATTAAATTCAACTTCTAGGTTTGATACTGTGTTAGATGTAGGAGAAGTCAATCTCTTTTGCCTTTCCTCAAACTCAGAAAATTTGTCGTTAAACATAGAACTGAGCTGTGACAGGGATTCCTTGATTGACTCCATGTGAGTTAGAGGTAAATAAAAAGTGTCAGAAAAACCTGATTGTTGTTTCCTTTGTCAGAAAAAGATAGTCACCGGCAGGTACTGATATTTGACTTTAATTATACATACAATTCACTTTGAAATATCATATAATATTTATATAAATTTAAATTTATCTCAAGACGATTCGAAAAACGACACGCACGAAACAAGTACCGCAACAAAAAAAAAAAAAAAATATATATATATATATATATAACATATTGAAATAAAACCTGTCCGACCCCGTGACCATGAAAGCTGAAAAGCAATCGAAACGTCGGGAAGTTAAAAAATGTAAAAATGAAACCAAATCGCGATAAAATCCGTAAAAATTAGTTTTATTTCAATGTGTAACAGTCGCGTAAATCTAAGAAACTACTATGAAATATAACGTCCTGATCAAACACGTGGCTTTCTAATTAACTTATAAGTTACAACCGTCATATTTCTCCCACGGATCATCGGAAAAGGATACACGGCTATATCACGAAAAGGCCAAAAGGTCGAACAAACAACAAGTAAAAATCAGTCACGTATACTGACCAGCCAGAGATAGAAGGTAGGGTTGCCACACATATTGTAGACGAAAATGTGTATTGAGAAGTAACATTGAAATTAAATTAAATGTTTGAAAGTGTAATCGTTTTATGCCTGATGGCTGCATTAGCTTCCGATGTTAAGTAAAGTATTTTTAATTTGTTTAATGTATTATCTGACTTTTCTCAAAAAACTTACTGTGACGCAAGCCGCGAGCACCAGCAGTAAAAACGAAAATGTGTAACAACGATTCTACGTACAGATAGTGTAGAGACACGTATCTGATTGTGATAAATTTATTGTTGTTTAAATGTTTTATTATATCATTATTCTATTACTAAGTTTATAACAGCCCCCGTATCGCAGTTGGTTAGACGCCGGTTGTGAAACGAGAGGCCGGGGGTTCGATCCTCGCACCGAGACAAATGTTTGTGAGGCCCACAAATATTTGTCTCGGGTCTGGATGTTTGTGAGACCGAAAAGTCTCTCGTAGTTTCTGATACCTGCGACACAAGACTTAATTGATCTTAATGTGGGGTCAGCACTATGTATGTGACTGTTGGGTGTATTTTATTTTTAAAAAATAACATATTATCGCTTAAAACTGATTCTTGACAAACGAAATTGACAACCCTAACAGCAGGCGGAAGATAGCCAGTGGGCGTTACGTTCGGGCGGGCAAGAATCAGAGGTGACCCTTGTTACTACGAGTTGTTTTGCGTTATACAAAGGTTGGATTCGAGCTTTGAGCAGTTATGAAATGTTTGAAGCTTACAGTATGATTTCAAAGGTTAGAGGCTGGTTGAGAATGTTAGGTGAGGTGGAAATTTTGCTTCTGTTTGCTGTTATATCTACCTACCTACGTAATGTATCCGTTGTATATATTGTAAGTTTAAGTGAAACGCATAGTTTGGTTGACGGGACTATTTTTACACCGATGGACAAATCTGATGGCGAAACGATTCTAGTCAGTGTCGTCAGATCGACTATTATTAATGAATAAAAAAAGACGATTGATGAGAGACAAACTCATAAAAAAAAAATCTGTTAAAATACAGTCCACGACGGTGGATCAAGGACTCATATATTTTTAGAAGATACCTTCCCTACAAAATAAAGCTATATTGACTAATAAAGAAACAAATATACTTTCACTTCAATATAAAAACCTGACAAACAATATCAAATCCCAGCAAATCCTAATATGCCTTTGTACTGTCACATCGCAAGAGCGAATTCATGTCGCCCGAAACCAATACAAATACAGTAATGGACGGTAAAGTGACGTGACATACTGTACATTACGCGTCTCGTGTGACTTAGATGTACGAATCTATATAGAATGTTTGTGTGTGCTATTTATTTGATGTAAGAAAAAAATGATTGAGGTTAAAGAGTGTCATGTCAGTTTTTTATATTACGACCGACTTTAAAAAAGTGAAGTGTATGCAATCTGTCGTATTGTGAATAGTCACGCTGAATAATCCAGCTATAGATTTTTAGTAGTTATTAGTTAATTTCCTTTAAACAACTCTGTCAATTTCATTGAAATTGGATTTAAAAATGTGATTTCGGCGTTGGTTGTTATGGCGACATTAGACCGAATACGTGTCGCCCTAAATGATTTAGGGAAATCCCAATACAAACACAGTAATGGATGGTAAAGTGACGCTATATGGATGCGAGTGCGTATCGTGTGACGTGACATACTATACACTACGCGTCTCGAGTGACTCGGATGTGCGAATCTATATAGAATGTTTGTGTGTCGTATTTATTGGGAGATACGGGCTTTACCGATGCTAGTGTATTGTCTGTGTTTGATGGGAATTTGGTATACGATGTGTGGATTACTTATTTGGACATATTTGTTAGTTAGATTCGAAATTCTTAAAAGAGTCTGTTGATAGTTTTGCATATTTTTGGCGACTTTACGGGAAGAAGATCTCGAGAGAACGGAAGAATCTCTGATATTTTAACACATTCAAGCTGAATACACGACGCAATAAATGAGCTATAGATTAGGAGCGTGTTTGATACTTTTACTTTATCTTTCTTTAAAAAAAATGTCTAGCCGTGTGTTTGAAATAGGATTTAAATATGTCATTTCAGACGTCTTCTTATTTAATAGACAAGTATAATCAGACCGCTTTTGATAGTAAAGATGATAACGAATCAAGGACAAGATAACAAATAACAATAGAGATCGTTCATTTGTAATACGTCTGCCATGATGTATACCGTGATAACATACAAGAACCGGTTCCTAGAAACTGACTTACAGAATATTGTCCTATAATGTTTTTAATTTAATTGTTATAAAGTGTTTCTTAACTCTTTTTAAATCATATTTTTTTTACATAATACTTGACGTGTGTGAATTTTATCGCTTCGTATATTCGAAAACTTTCCAAAACTAAGCAGCGCCAAACCGTAACAATTTCCTCTCATCAAACCCACCTCCGAGTTAATAAGACACATTTCGCCGTGTCAATGTGACAACCATTCCTGGCGGAAAGAAGCCGTACGAATCGCCGACGATTCCCATCGCGCATCTATTGCTTCCCGTCTCCCGGCCGCTATGCGTCACGCGCCGGTTAATGCTGACTGCCGAATGAGCGCTGAGCGTGAAGAATGTAAACATTTTGACTTCGCGTTCCAAATTTAAAAATTAAAAGTGGATGTTTTTTTCCTTTATCAGCAATTTTAAATAAAACCTACTTTTTAATTTGAGTTCTAAATTTGAGAATTGGCTGTTTGGTGACACCGTAAAGTACGGATCTAATTGTAATTAAATGTAAACAAGGAAATTAAGATAACTTTAGGTCCAATAGTGTCATTTCTGAGTTAGTAATCGTAGGTATGCATGATATAAAGTACATATTGTAGAACGCTTTTCGGTTTTCCCAAAAAACTATAAAAATGATATTATTCCTATATTTTATAACAGATATTCATAAAAGATATAATTTGCCAGACACAATTTGAAACCACAGAAAATAAATTCCATTTTTAAGACCATTTTTATTATTAAATGGACCACGTGAGACAGTTTTTGCGATTTGTAAATAATGGATATGAATTGACAAATTCGTATTGTCAATATTCGTCGTATTTGACGAATATGCTTAAATATGCACATCAAGGTAAAATTGCACGAGAATTCCATAAATATTATTAACATTCCGAGAATGGAGGTATAATGTTTATTTCCCTATTGGAGGAAAATAAATCAATAATACACATCCAGTGACATTCTTATTGTATTACACCTTTTTGTTCACCCCATTAGTACAAACCAATTATGTAGTGTGTAAGTTCGTATCTCATAAAACCATAAAATAGATTAGCGATACATAGGTTCCTTTTTCCTTGTACACATCATTAAAATAAATAAAATAAAATAAAATGTATTTAGGAACCAAATAAATAATGTAACAATAACAATTTTGCCATAATAACTGCATTAGTTATTACTGTGTCGCAGTTATTAGGCCCTCCTTAACAGTTTCTTTCATTACATATTTATAAAACACAGTCCGTCACCGCGTCTATCTGTCTGTTCGTAATAAATTCAAAAACTACTGAACGGATTTTTATGCGGTTTCCACTAATATACAGAGCTATTTGTGGGAGAGGTTCAGGTAAATAAATTGTCATGGTTTAGTGTATAAAAATATAAACCAGGACGACAAAATGTTTGCAACCGTCGCAATGCATATCACTTGCAAATCCAACTTTGTTAATGTACTAAATTGACGCAGAGTAATTTCAAAAGTAACACTGTCGTTGCCTCGAGCTGTTGTCTAGATTAGATTATATACCCATACCGATTTGCCAATAATTCATGTTATTAATTCAATACAATTGAATCAGAAAGTCTAAACAAGTTATTATACCTGCCCTCTATTCTTATCCTTTTCTTATATCCATCCAAAGGTTGTCTGTAAGAAATCGCCTAGGGCGATAAGACCGCCAAATGTACTCTTTAATTTTATCTGTAAAATATTGTATGCCTTTTGGTTTTTTTTTTTGTGTGTGCGGTAAAGAATAAAAATAAAAATAAATAAATAAAATAATATACAAAAAGTGCCCGAAAAAATATACATATCCTCATACTGGCCCCATTTAAAGTTACCAGCAAATTGAGTCAATCATGAAAAAATAAATCTTTTTAAAATTAAATTTACAAAAAATATTACAGTACTCAATGGATCAATACCTCAACAGATGAGTATGAGGCGCGCAGTTCAAGGTTCCTTATTGGTAACATGACGTGAGTTTTGCTCTATTTGCAACACAAATGTAGTTTATGCCTCATTAGAGAAATGATTTGCTTGTTAGTGTACAAGCAAATAACATTGAACATGTTAAATTGGCGATACGATCGATTAAATTTTCTACTCGCGATTAACGTTTTTTTTTATTTGATGGGTTGTAATGTTTAGCTGGTACTTTTATTACACGGCTGATGAAAAATCAATTAGTATGAAATTACTATTGTTAATAATTAATTAAAATTCGGAAACATAATCGGAGAAATGTGGGTGGCACTAGTGACGTAAGTAAAATGTAATATGTATGGAATTATTTCAGAATTCGGTTTTCAAAATTCTCCGTTTCCCAGTTCACATATTACGTGACATATGCCCATAATTTACCACAAAACGTAAGGAAGCCAAATACAAGCGTTGAAATCACTTGCCGCATATAATGACATCATATCAATCCTTGGCTCAAACCGTGTCGAAATGTTGGGCAAACGCATTATCCTGGCAATAAAACAAACGGTATATTTGATCGTTATGGGGGTCACGGGTTGGTTCAAAGGTCGGGTCAAAGATTAACATTTCTACCGCGGAAATCTCTTTTGTTTGCCATTTGAAATAGTGTCAGGATTTTTCCTTTTTTGTATAAAATATGAAATTAGCGTAGTGTGAAATGAAAGGTAATCGTTTGCCGCAAGACACTATCTTTGGACAGCACAGCACGTACTATCAGATGCAGAAGCTTTGTCGAATAAATATATTCGTATTGTATGAATAACAACAATAACTGGATGCAGACCGATTGCAACAGGTCGCTATGAAAATCTCTATGGGACGTTTATTTTCTGTGAACTGCTTGAATACTTTGGCGGAATATGACTATGATAAATTAAAAAACAATTTGTAATACTGCACTCGCGATTCTAAATAATTCCTCTCCATATTTAATTAAGATGGAAAGTGGGGTTTAATGTCAACTGCAGTAAAACCATAGTTACCAAGTTATAAAGTCGCGAAAAATCTTACTCAAGCTAAAAACGAGTCCAAAAAAAAGCCGTTTCCAAACTCATATCAGAAGCAAGTACACAGTTCACAACGCGCATTCATCCCGCCGCGACATTAACGGGTTAAAATATTGCCTCGCAATGTTTGCGACAACACAACGGAGTGTACACAATGTGACAGACTTGTCAAACACGAAGCGGTACTTCACACAAGGCGTGTTTTATTAACGCGTACAATAAAAGATCATTATCGTTCATTTCCCTCAATAAATCGACATTATTGCCGCCGCCCAGGTGTAATAAATCCAGATTTCACTATTGGGGTCCTTTTGACCGGCGCGGCGTAATCGTGTTACAGCGATGTACATTAACATTCATGGGCCGGTGCGATCCTTACGGGTTGGGTTTTATGATGTCGTAAAGTGGGCCGAAGGGTGTACAGATCTTGTTTTTAATGTATTTAAAGGCGTGGGCCGTTTGTCGCACGAGAGGGTTATCTCTCCGTTTGCTTTCGTTTTCACTTTTGTCTGGGGCTTTTTATATCCGTCTTTTGTCGGTTAATTATGTGCGATTCATGAGGTGACTTATTATTTTTTATGGGCAGTTGATGTTTTCAAATGATGTTTGTTGAAGTCAAGTTAAGTGGGTTTTTAATATCCAAGACATAATGTAATTATGTCCGCTGGAATCTCTCCTCTGTAATGTACTGTATCAGCCCATATACGTCCCACTGCAGGGCACGAGACGATTGAGAGGGGTTAGGCCATATTGTCCACCACGCTGGCCTAGTGCGGGTTGGCGGACTTTACATACCATAGAATTTTTGTACAAATCGCTATGGTATGCAGGTTTTCTCACGATTTTTCCTTCACCGTTATAGTACGTGGTGATTGACTATTAATACACACATGACTCACGAAAAGTCAGAGGTATGCCCTGGGATTTGAACCCGCGACCACCGTGAACATGTTGGCAGTTGTGTCTGGTCCGTTACCAACAGGCCACCAAGCACTTTGCACATCTCTGCTCTACGGATAATCGATTCATACATTCGCTAACAGGTGCTCTATAGCAATTGTTACGTATTCAAGAAAATACCTTCCTGTAACGCCTGAACAACTGCCGTTCATTCCACAGCTGTATTGTCATCTCAAAGTGAAACTATAAATGTAATGGCACGTTCCACAGTGCGAGCCGGCATAGTGAAGAAGTGGGTTGATTTGTGCGTAGTCGTGACAGCGTCGCGCATTGTGCCGCCGCGGGATTTTGATTCGCGACGCCAGATGGCGTAATGGACCTATCAAGGAACTGAGGCCACTAAACCATTGATTTTGGTGCGCTTGTAAAGAAAAAGAATAACTATAAAATTGGTAGAGATTTACTGTAGTAACCTTGGACGGCTTTTAAAAGGGGCTGGCTTGACGGAGTTGGTCCACGTCTCAAAAAAACTGAACGAAGTGACGGAATATTAAAAGCTGTCAACGTGTGCAAGGCCCAAGTTTAGAAGATCTAGACTGCGGTGTCAGTTAAATATCCGGTATCCGGTGAAATGTTTACTCGATTTTGGCAGTCATTCCGATTTTTTTTCGGTTAGCACAGTATCTGCCAATTCCCCAAATTCTATCCATAAAATTCGCTATTCAAAATAAAAATCACAGTGTATGTACATTACCCAGGTTACTACGATGTGCAATAAAAGATCTAACAAGGAAACTTCCCGTTCGCTCGGCAGTCGGCAAACAGATTGAAATTGGGTCGTCGTCGAAGTTACTAGCTTAATTGACCTGTTATTTCGCGATAGTTTAATTGGATGCTCTATTTTCTGTGAAAACTAATATACTATTGGGGATTTATAATTTATTTATTTGTACAAACTGGGACGAAGTTCGAATTTGATAGAATATAGAAGTTATTCTTGTGATTTCTCAACTATTGAACAATTGCTACTGTGTTTGGGCAAGTCTTCCAAGTTAATTCGTTGTTATAAAATATATTTTTATAATAAAAACCGACTTCAAAAAAGTAGCAATAAAAAGCAACAAATAATATATATTTCATTGTACTTGTAAACGTTGATTAATTTACTTATTGAGTTGACTAGCCAACATATCATAATATATGCGTAACATATTGAATGCAGGCCGCCAATTGCCTTCTTTTTGAAGTCGGTTAAAAATACCTATATTGAAGAATTTGATTTATGAAAAAACAAACTTTTTACGAGGACATGATAATGAGCCCACATCACAATTAGTTTTCTTTGCATCCATCTCGATAATTTCGGCCAGAGACTATTCTAAATATTTCAATAAGCGTATTACTCGCTAGTTTCGTGGCCGCGTCGCTAGTCATCTGTGACGAATGACAGCACTGGTAATATTGGCCGACGTTTTATGTTTTCTGCCACTCTCATTGTAGAAAGTGTTAAATGGCTAACTACGTGCATTTTTTTACACTTTTATACTCTACAAAGACTTTCTTCCCTAACAAAGACTTTCTTATATCAAAAGATGTTGTAGAAATCTGTTTTCGAGTTTTCAACTGTCACAATTTGTCAGTAATTTTGACAGATTTATGTCATGACAACAATGGCCGATTAAGGCATTTGGCATACCACCTTGCCGTGACAAATGTGGGGTCGGTAGGTACTATGAATATTGTATAGGAGTTATTTCGAAGAAAAAAAATTTAGGAAGATTTTTTTTAAAGAAAAATGTAACTGGCGAATTGCTTGTGATACATTACATACGTGTTTTATTTAAATATAGAGTTCTTATGAAAGTAGCATTGAGATTTGATTGGTCTAGTATCCAACTTTATCATACAATTACGTGTTAACGTTAAATAAATTAATACGGCCAACAGTCACACACTAACAAATGTTTGTGAGCCACATAAACATTGGCTCCAAATCGCGCAATACCGCAAGATCTGGAAAGAAAGGGAGCGACCGTTTGCCCAGCAGTTGGACACTAATGGCTGAAAATTAAATAAATAAAAATTTGTGCCGGTGAAGGGATCGAACCTGTCACACTTCACAGCTATCTTTTCTTAACAGACAGATAGACAGACGAACAATGAAGAGGTCTTATAACAAGATCCGTTTGCCTTTTAGTACAGAACTCTAAAAAGGTTCAACATGAAGGGCATACACCATAAGCTCCTATTTTCAATTAATTTAGCAGTCCTCAAATTTCGCTTAATATTTCACTTGCTAAGGGTTACCGAAGCCGTGTACGGTAATCGTGAAGGTATAGTAGAACCCCATTAGTTTCGGATGCGGTGTGAAATAACACCGCGGGGTGGACTGAAAGCTTGCAGGTCGCGTATTACACCTCATGAGACAAGAGGGTAAGGAAGGTATTTAGCAGTAGCGAGAAGCGATTTATCTTAAGTGGTTTTAATGTAGGTTTAAACAGAGTTTACTCGCCAATGAACATACATACATACATAAATAAACTCACGCCTTTTTCCCGGAAGGGTTAGGCAGAGGCGCCACCAGGACACCCACATTTCGCCTTGAATGTTCCGTCCCACGATGTGATAAGGGGCGACCCAATCGCCACATCGGGCACAAATTCCTGACTCCGGGCTAGTAATGAATAGAAACATCCAATATCACTTTGCTCCACCCGGGACTCAAACCCGAGACCTCAGCTTTGTAACCGTTCCGTAATACAACTACGCCACCGAGGCAGTCAATGAACAATTTGCAATAATTTGTAAGATTGCGAAGACATAGGCTTTAGTCCAGTAAAGTCCGACTTCATATACCATAGAAATTCTTGTAAATACTCAAAGGAATCAATCACACATATTTCCCTTCACCGTTAAATTGTGTGGTAATTTACTATAAATATCACAAGATTGTAAAATCGGGAGTTCGATTGCAAAGGAGGTCTGACTCTTGCAGTAGGAAAAAAATGGGAGAAATTTAACATTTTGGCTACACGAGTGTGTTGCTTACAACATGAATTAATCAATTAGCAGCTAATGTTTTTGATTTAAGTAGAAGACTAATTAGTAGGTACAGGAAATCACTGGATGCAAGCTGCTTTCGACAGGTATCTATGAATATCCTTATGGAAATCTTGGGTTCTCCAGTGCTTAAAAATTTAGAGAAGAATAATAAATAATCACAATCCGCTCCGCTTGTAACCAAGTCGCGGTACTATCCTTACATAATTTGGAACCGCCGAAGCTCGCTAATGCCGTGTCAATATCACCATACAACGCGATAACTTACGTAATTACATCGTTTAGCTTAATAATCTGTTGTAAAAGGAATAATTATTATTTTATAATAAAGCTTTTATGATATGGCCTGGATTTTATTTTCTTTACTTTTTAAATGATATGACAGTCTCCGTGGCGCAGTTGAGTGGACGCCGGCTGTGAAACGCGAGGCCGCGGGTTCAATCCCCGCACCGGGACAAATGTTTATGTGATCCACATGTATTTGTCTCGGGTCTGGGTGTTTGTGAGACCAAAAAGTCTCTCGTAGTTCCTGATACCCACGACACAAGCCTCGATCGTAGTATGGGGCCTGGATCTATGTACTGTACAATATATGTGACTGTTAGGTGTATTTATTATTTATATTGCTTTGAATGTTATTTGATATTTCGTGTTTTTTCTGCGAGTAATAACTGCCCAGATAAATTCTACACATTCGTACTGACTACATTTATAATTTCATTGTTGTAAATAATTTGTAAGTGAATATTTGAATATTTTTAACCTAAGCATTTTTATAACACCGTTTATTTTATAAAGCCACCTCGGTTAGTTATGCACCTATTAATCCAACATACGAGTATAAACGCGTATTTACCTATAACAGTTTAAACATAATATTGTACGCTATTAAGCTACGTGGAGAACGAGGTAAATATTATCTTATTCGTCTGTTTTGAGACTGCATACACTTGCCTCGCGGGACGCTTAGCCAACTCTCAAATGCTTTGCATTTGTTTGTGTAACTACGTGAATATATTTATGCTTAGATATATAATAATGAGCGTGAAAGGGTTACTATACGGACGTTCTGGTGGCCTATGTTCTGGAAAATAATATTTTGCGGACAGGATTTCTATACATAATAATGCCTTCGTTTCGCAAATGTTTGTCTCGGAAATTGGATCGCTGGTAGGTACCGGCTTTGAATCTACTATGCCTCGAAGACTAATCAAATTTTAAATTTGCTTTTCATCATTACATCAAGCACCTGCATCGAAGCACCTGTTTTTCTATCTCCAGGATTTCCTTAAAAGATATTGCGTGAACAACTCTAAAGATCTGATTATTCGTAATAAAGCGGAATACGTTCGCGTAATGTTTATCCGATCAATATTGAAATTGGTTCGCCCAAACGAGACCGTATCTTTGAGTTTCCTGTGCCGATTACGTTATGTTCACGCTATATTGAAACAATATGACACGACCGGTTCCAGCGTTTATCTAACTGGATATAAGGAAGTGCTTGTTCAGTACAACAGTGAAAGTTGTTTTCGGATCACGTTACCTGTACATTAGGGTTTTATTAATTTTATCAATTTACGCTTCATTTGACTGCGTTTAATTATGCATTTTATTAGTCCCGTTTCTTACTACTCGTAATTGACATGTTTATAATATTATGTAGGAACTTGAATGGTTTTTTGACAGTAGCGCCATCTATGTATTGGTGATGTACTAATCATAATTTCTAACAATGTCGCTAGATGGCGTTGACCGCAATACAATTCAAACTAATTTAATGTAAATAATTAGTTTGGTTTTAGCATTACAATATATTTATTATTATGGACTACAACGGGCTGATATTGATGATAATTAATTATTTGTTTCTCTATCTTTGCAGATTCATTCGTAAACAGCCAAGAATGGACAGCGTCACGGGGAGTAACAGAACTGCGGGTCGGTGTTCTGGGATCACCTGACAGTGGCAAATCGGCACTGGTGCATCGGTACTTAACTGGAGCTTACATGCAAGAAGAAAGCCCTGAAGGCGAGTATATTGTCACTTTTTGTATTATAACGCCATCTAGTTCAGTTTTTTAGTACTAGAACCATAAACATTTAGGTTATATCATATTTAAACTAGATGGCGCTGTATTCAATTGTATAGTTCATCAGTCTTATAGAGTTTGCTGTATTATTTTTTTTAATTTACGTCAATCAGTCATAGATGTCACTAAATTCAATCGTTAAGTTTACTTCAATCCATCACAGATGTCGCTACAATCCAACAACATAATTCACAGGTTCAGCGACCCCGAGCCAGTACGATTGCACTGATTACGGCCGTAGGCTTGTTTTATTTGCGCGTAGGACTCGTATTGTTTGTTTGCATACATTCAATGAGCCCACTCGCACACAATCCTCACAGTTATTAGACAATTTTATTTGCATTGAAGCGATTGCAGTCACTACATTATGGGCTGAGTCGCGAAATATATACAGCGCTGTTGACTGTTTTACAGAGGTTGGGTTGTTTTATATGATTAGCTGGCGTGTAAAGGGACTAGTGTATTTTGATTGGACTGGGGCAACACTATTTAGGATTTATTTTATCTTTTATAAATATTTTATTAGGCTTGACATCAAACTCTGTTATTATTAAAGGCTATGCCAAATTCTGTTTCCTATAGGTACAAATCACAAAAAAGTATTAGAACCCCAAATCTCACGGTTTATAATCCATACACGCAATAGACCAATGAGGCTGTAACCCAAGTC
Source organism: Deilephila elpenor (assembly GCA_949752805.1). Classification (NCBI taxonomy): domain Eukaryota; kingdom Metazoa; phylum Arthropoda; class Insecta; order Lepidoptera; family Sphingidae; genus Deilephila; species Deilephila elpenor. The sequence goes on from OX457102.1 coordinate 2,078,555, forward strand.
CCAACATATTTTAAACGTTCGTTCATTTTCCAGGCGGTCGCTTCAAGAAGGAAGTTATAATCGACGGACACAGCTACCTTCTGCTCATACGCGACGAGGGCGGCTCCCCCGAAATGCAGGTAAATACCCAAGTTGCTGCCCTAATAGGGCACCTTTACAAACAAATACAAAAATAGTCTCGAGAGGTTGAATAAAACTTTAACAGCTATTAAACACGGCATTTTGAACATATTATACTTTACAATACTTATAATAAGATGACTTTTAAAAAGAAAATATTCGTGATAAGTATGAATAGAAATATTAACAGTTCGCATTTTGGAAAGTTATAAATACGAAAATTGATACTTAAGAAATGTTGCCATTAGGAAAACCCATCGAGTAGAAGATAAGCTACATACATATTATAAATATCTCAGTTTTATCTTGTCAACACAAGTTGTATCATTGATACACATAACACACATGACACAAGGCATCCATTGCTAACATTATTATAGAACTTTACAGAATAATAATCTAACTTAAATATTACGTATACATCGGAAACCGCATTGGCCTTCCGGCATATACATATAGATTGCATGCCATGAGATCTTTGATTCGACTACTAGATCGAGCAAATCGTAATGTTATCGATTAGCAAAGCATTTTGCTCGTTACTGATCAAATCCCTGAACGGTTTGAAAAATGCTTAGACTTATACAAAAAATAAAAAGAAATCATGTCTTCCATCTTTTTGATTTCCGTGACATGACATATCAACTCGATCAATTTCCGACTCTTCAAAACATAATGTACTTCGTATTCACAACGGCATGGGGGTAACGCACGCCACTTAAAATACCCTCCTCCACTTATTACCTCCCCATAATTGGCGCAGCTACGAGAAATCAATAAGTAGGCGATGAAATATTCAGAAAAACAAGTGAACGACACAGACATCGCGTGTTGTATCTCATGCATTCGTAAAAGACACGTGGTAGAGGACCGAGGGGGGGATTCTAAGGCTTTCTGTACCCGACGCTTTGTGTGTTTCGAAATTCGTTTGACCTAGTATTGAATACGTTTGGTTTGTCTCCACTGTTCGGATGTTTCCGGTACGTCATGGGAATGCTTCCGTGATTATTTAAAGTGTCCGTCGCGAATATTTGTCGTATAAATTGGCTGATCCTATTGTATTTGTTAGATTTATTTCCTGTCTTGGTCCTTTTTGATGACAATTTGAAAAAACGTCACTGTTTCTTGGAAATGTTATTCACTCTTCAGCTTACAAATTTAAGTAAAGAAATATTAATTTATTTATTATGACTAAAAGAAATGAGCAAATTATATACTTAACTTTGTGAAATAAATGTGAATGCATGCTTACACGCCAAACGGCAATATTTTCGAAGAAATCTCGTACCGCAGCGGCTCTAACACTGGACACGCGCCCCCACCAGGATGCTCCTATCGATTTGCGCTATAAAGGGGGAATTCAACCATTTAATGGACGTTTTACGTTATTTAAAGCCGCCATTAATGTTTTACGTCCGTGTTCGGTGCTATACGTTTTACAAGATGTTTCGCGGTCTCAATGCATTAAACAAATACCAGTGTTTATTGTGGGGTTATCAAGTAGGTTTTATTCGAATTTAGAATGGTTTACACGCTTGGAATCTTTGTAACAATTATTCTTACATGATTGTACACTGTGGTGCAGTTGGTTAGACGACGGCTGTGATGCGTGAGGCCGCGGGTTCAGTGCTCGCACGGGGTAAAATATTTGTATGATCCACGGGTATTTGTTTCCGGTCTGGTTGTTTGTGAGACCGATGTGTGACTGTTGAGTGTATTTATTTATTATTATTTAAATCGTCATACACAAAATATTATGTCACATACACGACATATTCCACGTGCATAAAATTATAGGACATTCATGTCGTTTATCTTCGGCTGCAGTCTCCGATCAGTGGTCGTCGATTTTTTTTTCATTTAATATTCGATTGTATACTGATAAGAAATATATTGTACTTATATAAATAGTCCTAACAGTCACACATAATTTTGCCATTGCAGGATAGAAAAAGATGGAAAGCTAAGTATAAAAGTGCATGAGATTTTTCTGTTAAAACACCGAGACCCAAAAAAACCCTACGTATCTTACAGAAATTCTCAGCTGGCGAAATATCCATGCTTACAATGTAATCAATGTATATAGACGCCATACATGTACCTAATAAAATCAATTCACCGTACTATGCAAACAAACAGTAAATGAATATTTGATTACCAATATTGTTTCCTATACAAAGTCTAGTAATTGTTCATTAATTTAGCTGTTCAATACGGAATGTTTGGAGCATGCGAACTAATTCCGAAGCTGTTTAGCTGCCGAGCATACTGGAGGGTTACTACGCCGCATGATGTTCGATATATCGTGGGATTCTTCGTATTTAAATCTATTCGTAGTGACTTCGTTTTTACCATGATGTCGATATTCTTTAAGCGACATTTGTCAACACCGTTGAATCGTTCCGTCGATATGAGTGAAAATGAAGGCACTAGAAGTTTTTTTTCTTTATTTAATGAGCTTCGTCACTGAGTGAGCATGTCGCTCAGTAATATTAACTTATCACGAAAAATATGTTCACCATTTTATACAATTGAATTGCTATATTTGTTTTAGAAGCCAAAATCAAATTACAGTAGCCCATCTCTTTAATTAAACCAAAGTAAGAACTTCTCTAAGGATTTTACTACACTCTGCTTCAACATGGTACACGTCGAAATAAAACTATTTATACGGATTTTATCGCGATTTGGTTTAATTTTTACATTTTTTAACTTCCCGACGTTTCGACGATCGCGTTTGGTAGTAGTCCCCCAGAATTGAACGTCGACACCACTCGCGCTTAATTAAACCACCATACACGCCCGTCATCGTAGTTTGCACTGGCTTATTGAAACTATGGGCTTTATTATAACTGAATACTGTTTGTGTATGTTACATGTATGGTAATTAATAGCTAGGAACAATCTATTGGTATTTGTTAACATACTTAGATACAGCCATATAAAAACGTTAAAGTGCTACGCGTGCTAGCTTACGAATCAACGATTTGTCACTACCATCTTGGACACAAAACGAAGTTTGCTAATTTAATCTTTAACCCAATATACAGCTGGATAATATTTCTCCTGCCCTCGTGATAGTTAGTTAGGCATAATTTTGTCGACTGGGTCAAAATCATCATCTTTTGACTCTCCGTTCATTACATACGCTATTTGAAATTCACATCAAGTCCATATTACCTACTTTTAGCACCAGATCAATAAAATATTTTATAACACATTTATATGGCGATTGGCTCGCCCCCTATCACATTGTGGGACGAAACATACAAGGCGAAATGTGGGTGTCCTGGTGGCGCCTCTGGCCTTTTGGAATAAAGGTGTGAGTTTATGCGTGTATACTATCTCTATTTATTCCAAAAAAAATAAGTCAATTTAATGGGCGCATTGTTGTTCAATTTCGAGTTAATTTTTTGGCAGCGCAAACCCCTTCCCGTCTTGTCTTTCGGTAAAATTAAGTTTTAAATTAGTTCGTTAGTTGTACCGGACTTCTGCGGCATGTTTCGGTTACTTGATAGGATGCTGTTTACCAAACTACCTATTAACAGAAAGACCCGAGAATATACGATATAAGCCTCCTAATTGGGTGAATTCGGTAATGAGATTTGTCAAGGCTAGGCAAAGTTATTCCACTGCATCTGAAAATGTATCCACTGGTACTATAATAAATTATTGTCTTTCGCCATTCGATACAATTACACTAGACTACTAATAAATAAATACACCCAACAGTCACATACATAGTCCCGACCCGACGCTAAGATCAAGTCTTGTGTCGAGAATATCAGAAACTACGAGAGACTTTTCGATCTCACAAACACCCAGACCCGAAACAAATACCTGTGGTTCACTATGTGTTCAGCAACTGCAGACTTCGTTGAGCGTCGGTGTTTGACGTCAGCTATGTGTTCTTTTACGCGGGTCCCTATGCTTCGTTTGGTTTGGCCGATGTAAGAGAGGCCACAGTCGCAATCTATTTTATATACTCCCGGTTCTTGCAAAGGTATATGACACTTGACAGGTGGTAAGAATTGACTAATCTTCTTAGGCGGCTTGTAGTATGTTTTAATAGAAGCACGCTTCAGGATGTAGCCAATCTTGTCCGTGACTCCTTTTATGTATGGAGTCACGGACAAGATTGGCTACATCCTGAAGCGTGCTTCTATTAAAACATACTACAAGCCGCCTAAGAAGATTAGTCAATTCTTACCACCTGTCAAGTGTCATATACCTTTGCAAGAACCGGGAGTATATAAAATAGATTGCGACTGTGGCCTCTCTTACATCGGCCAAACCAAACGAAGCATAGGGACCCGCGTAAAAGAACACATAGCTGACGTCAAACACCGACGCTCAACGAAGTCTGCAGTTGCTGAACACATAGAGGAAGGCTCCAAGCATTACCTTCGCTTTGACCTGTGGTTCACACAAACATTTGTTTCGGTGGCGGGATCGAACCCGCGGCCTCTCGTTTCATAGCCGGCGTCTAACCAACTGCGCCACGGAGGTTGCATAATTGTTTCTTTACTATGTTGGAAAGACCCAGGAATATAAGAAAGCGGGTAAACTTGGGCCTTTTTTCTTGCTTTTCGAAGGAAGCCTTTTAATAACTTCCTTCCGGTCCACAAGGGAGAATCAGACGGATGCATTGTGGTTACCGGTGTGTCAATTCAACGTACAGTTGGTACTAGGGTTCGATTCTGGTAATAAATCTTCTATTCTATTCTAATCTAAAGTACTTGCGTTATTATGATTTTTGTTTTTATTATTTTTTATATTCAATACCTTTTTGCACTGTACACAGAAACAACAAAGAAATTACATTTACATAAGATTCAATTTATAATTAAATGTAGTTCATTATTTATATCTATATCTATATTTATATCAGCCCATATACGTCCCACTGCAGGGCTCGGGCCTACTCTACAATCGAGAGAATCAATTGAGAGTGGTTAGGCCATATAGTCCAATTATACCACAAATTAATTATTTACTAATAAGGTATATTTTTAGAAGGGAAAGGCCGGGTTGAATACGACGCAATGTTAATAATAATGACATCGATTCGAGTTTCGATTCATAATGTCAGTAGAATGTCGATGAGATGGCATTTGCACGTTTGGTATACCCAAGCAGAAATACCTCGCCTTTATAGCGTGAAGGTTATCAGGCGACACGGTTGTCTAAGATTATTTACTCCTTGTCTATTTAGCCCTTTTAACAGCATCCGTGGCGCAGTTGGTTGAACGCCGGCTGTGAAACGAGAGGCCTCGGGTTCGATCCCCGCACCGAAAGAAATATTTGTGTGAACCACGGGTATGTGTTTCGACTTTCGAGTCTGGGTGTTTGTGAGACCGAAAAAGTCTCTCACAGTTTTGAATACCCACGACACAAAGCTCGATTTTGGTGTGGGGTCAGGACTATGTATGTGAATGTTGGGTGTATTTATTTATTTTATTTATTTATTATGACTAAAAGAAATCAGCAAATAATATACTTAACTTTGTGAAATAAATGTGAATGCATGCTTGCACGCCAAACGGCAATATTTTCGAAGAAATCTCGTACCGCAGCGTCTCTAACACTGGACACGCGCCCCCCACCAGGATGCTCCTATCGATTTGCGCTATAAAGGGGGAATTCAACGGTTTAATGGACGTTTTACGTTATTTAAAGCAGCCAGTAATGTTTTACGTCCGTGTTCGGTGCTATACGTTTTACAAGATGTTTCGCGGTCTCTATGCATTAAACAAATACCTACCAGTGTTTATTGTGGGGTTATCAAGTAGGTTTTATTCGAATTTAGAATGGTTTACACGCTTGGAATCTTTGCAACAATTATTCTTACATGATTGTACACTGTGGTGCAGTTGGTTAGACGACGGCTGTGATGCGTGAGGCCGCGGGTTCAGTGCTCGCACCGGGTAAAATATTTGTATGATCCACGGGTATTTGTTTCCGGTCTAGTTGTTTGTGAGACCGATGTATGTGACTGTTGAGTGTATTTATTTATTATTATTTAAATCGTCATGCACAAAATATTATGTCACATACACGACATATTCCACGTGCATAAAATTATAGGACATTCATGTTGTTTATCTTCGGCTGCAGTCTCCGATCAGTGGTCATCGAAATTGTTTTTCTTTTAATATTAAATTGTATACTGATAAGAAATATAGTGTACTTATATAAATAGTCCTAACAGTCACACATCATTTTGCCTGCAGGATAGAAAAAGATGGACAGCTAAGTATAAAAGTGCATGAGATTTTTCTGTTAAAACACCGAGACCCAAAAAACCCTACGTATCTTACAGAAATTCTCAGCTGACGAAATATCCATGCTTACAATGTAATCAATGTATATAGACGCCATACATGTACCTAATAAAATCAATTAACCGTATTACTGCAAACAAACAGTATATTAATATTTGATTACCAATATTGTTTCCAATACAAAGTCTAGTAATTGTTCATTAATTTAGCTGTTCAATACGGAATGTTTGGAGCATGCGAACTAATTCCGAAGCTGTTTAGCTGCCGAGCATACTGGGGGCTTACTACGGCGCATGATATTCGATATATCGTGCGATACTTCGCGTTAAAATCTACACGTAATGACTTCGTTTTTCTATCTATCTATATCAGCCCATATACGTCCCACTGCAGGGCACGGGCCTACTCTACAATCGATAGAATCGATTGAGAGTGGTTAGGCCATATAGTCCACCACGCTGGCCTAGTTCGGGTTGGCGGACTTACATACCGTAAATCTTTTTTAAAGACTTCGTTTTTACCATGATGATATTATTTAAGCGATATTTGTTCACTCTTGAATCGTTCCGTCGCGTTGGTATAAGTAAAAATGAAGGCACTAGATGTTTTTTTTCTTTATTTAATGAGCTTCGTCACTGAGTAGTCATGTCGTTCAAAAATATAAACTTATAACGAAACATATTTTCGCCATTTTATACAATTGAATTGCTAGATTTGTTTTAGAAGCCAAAATGAAATTACAGTAGCCGATCTCTTTCATTAAACCAAAGTAAGAACTTCTCTAAGGATTTTACTACACTCTGCTTCAACATGGTACACGTCGAAATAAAACTATTTATACGGATTTTATCGCGATTTGGTTTAATTTTTACATTTTTTAACTTCCCGACGTTTCGATTACTTTACAGCTTTCGTGGTCACGGTCAGTGAGCTCCTTCTGCGTAGATCGGATCGCAAAAACCTTTTTAATTTCATAATTATAAATTAAGGGTAGTTTAATTGTAACAATCACTGAGCAGATGACTAATACCTCAGACCGCCCCGTGACCACGAAAGCTGTAAAGTAATCGAAACGTTGGGAAGTTAAAAAATGTAAAAATTAAACCAAATCGCGATAAAATCCGTATAAATAGTTTTATTTCAATGTGTAACATTCGCGTAAATCTAAGAAACCATTATGGTACACGTCCTCAGGAACACTCACAAGGTTTGAACACGTGGAATCGCATGATATATCGTATTACGTATATCGCGTTTGGTAGTAGTCCCCCAGAATTGAACGTCGACACCACTCGCGCTTAATTAAACCACCATACACGCCCGTCATCGTAGTTTGCACTGGCTTATTGAAACTATGGGCTTTATTATAACTGAATACTGTTTGTGTATGTTACATGTATGGTAATTAATAGCTAGGAACAATCTATTGGTACTTGTTAACAAACTTAGATACAGCCATATAAAAACGTTAAAGTGCTACGCGTGCTAGCTTACGAATCAACGATTTGTCACTACAATCTTGGACACAAAAGGAAGTTTGCCAATTTAATGTTTGACACAGTAAACAGCTGGGTATTTCTTCTGCCCTCGTGATAATTAGGCATAATTTTGTCGACTGAGTCAAAATCATCATCTTTTGACTCTCTCCGACCTCCGTTCATTACATACGCTATTTGAAATTCACATCAAGTCCATATTACCTACTTTTAGCACCAGATCAATAAAATATTTTATAACACATTTATATGGCGATTGGCTCGCCCCCTATCACATCGTGGGACGAAACATACAAGGCGAAATGTGGGTGTCCTGGTGGCGCCTCTGGCCTACCCCTATTAACAGAAAGACCCGAGAAATATACGATATAAGCCTCCTAATTGGGTGAATTCGGTAATGAGATTTGTCAAGGCTAGGCAAAGTTATTCCACTGCATCTGAAAATGTATCCACTGGTACTATAATAAATTATTGTCTATCGCCATTCGATACAATTACACTAGGCTACTAATAAATAAATACACCCAACAGTCACATACATAGTCCTGACCCGACACTAAGATCGAGTCTTGTGTCGAGAATATCAGAAACTACGAGAGACTTTTCGATCTCACAAACACCCAGACCCGAAACAAATACCTGTGGTTCACACAAACATTTGTTTCGGTGGGGGGATCGAACCCGCGGCCTCTCGTTTCATAGCCGGCGTCTAACCAACTGCGCCACGGAGGTTGCATAATTGTTTCTTTACTATGGTGGAAAGACCCAGGAATATAAGAAGGCGGGTAAACTTGGGCCTTTTTTCTTGCTTTTCGAAGGAAGCCTTTTAATTACTTCCTTCCGGTCCACAAGGGAGAATCAGACGGATGCATTGTGGTTACCGGTGTGTCAATTCAACGTATAGATGGTACTTGGGTTCGATTCTGGTAAAGATAAATCTTTGTGTGATCTAATAAGTACTTGCGTGATTATGATTTTAGTATTTATTATTTTTATATTTAATCCCTTTTTGCACTGTACACAGAAACAACAAAAAAATTACATTTACATAAGATTCAATTTATAATTAAATGTAGTTCATTATTTATATCTATATCTATATTTATATCAGCCCATATACGTCCCACTGCAGGGCTCGGGCCTACTCTACAATCGAGAGAATCAATTGAGAATGGTTAGGCCATATAGTCCAATTATACCACAAATTAATTATTTACTAATAAGGTATCTTTTTAAAAGGGAAAGACCGGGTTAAATACGACGCAATGTTAATAATAATGACATCGATTCGAGTTTCGATTCATAATGTCAGTAGAATGTCGATGAGATGGCATTTGCACGTTCGGTATACCCAAGCAGAAATACCTCGCCTTATAGCGTGAAGGTTTTCAGGCGACACGGTTGTCTAAGATTATTTACTCCTTGTCTATTTAGCCCTTTTAACAGCATCCGAGGCGCAGTTGGTTGAACGCCGGCTGTGAAACGTGAGGCCACGGGTTCGATTCCCGCACCGAGACAAATACTTGGGTGATCCACAGGTATTTGTTTCGGGTCTAGGTGTTTATGAGACCGAAAAGTCTCTCTTAGTTCCTCATACCCACGACATAAGACTTATACAATATGTCTTGGTGCGGGGTCAGGACTATGTATGTGACTGTCGGGTGTATTTATTTATTTAATTTATATTGCCAAGTGTGTGAAGTCTAATCACACTCAATCGAACTGTATGTTAGCGGAGTCCCGCGCCTGCAGTGGGACGTACTCGTTATTAAGGGACAGATTTCTATTTTTTTTTTATTTACACAGGTATTATTGACGTTTATAGAAGTGATCGGCTTAATAATATTAGTATTGATGACACAAATCAAAACATTGGCAATAACACCTTATTTTTCTCTATAGCTTCATACGAGACATTTTCGTTGCTATAAAATCACTTCGCCCTTCACCTCCAATTAGGTCAGATTAACCACAAGCCCTTCGTTTGGTATATCTTTCCAATCGTATTAGTGGAGGTCGTCCCGCCCTGCGTGGACCCGTGACGTCACCGCGTTAGCCGGGACCCGCCCGTGTCCATTGTCCCGATATATCGCTCCGAAAATAGAGACGTGTGACGTGCGTCGTACTTCGCAGCGTAGGGTGACTAAGCTACCGCAAATTGTAGGATATCTTTATGGCTTGAGCTTCTTAGTTGACATAGATCGTCTGCCACAGTCCATTTTTATTTCATTTATGGTTTTCGAAAATTATTATGTCCGGCACAGTTTGTAGTCAATTCTAGGCTTTTAATTTTCTTTTTGAGTCGAATACGAAGTCGGAAGCACGAATTTGATGCTTCGTTTTAGAAAAACCGCATCGACAATGTTTGACATGAAATCCTTCACAAATTAATTGCAAACCTAATATTTAACAAATTCCTGAGTGCACTAAGCTTCAATCGTACTTCAATCTTATATCATACCGAGTTTCGTAGTATCTGGAACAATATTATTATACAACTAAAAAGCTTTTACATAATGAATTCTCCGTCTGAACAGTGATATCCTTACCATAAAATGCACATTATGAGTCACTACACAATAGAGATGCCATCCATTTGTACTAAAATCTTACGGCATAGACAGTTTCAAAACCTATTTTAGTTATCAAATGTTTTGTCCCCTTTGAAAGACTTGAATTCAGTTTGAGCGAAGAAGACAAAACATTCAATAAATATAATAGGTTTTTAAACGATGTATGAATAAGACCGTTAGCATTTTGCAGCGTGGCGGTACCAATTCGAAAATAATTAATTTCCCACAAACCATGGACGCTATAGTCACACGCTTCTACCGTCCGTGCCTAGTCGTACCAATTTGACACCAAATCGAGATAGCATGCACGTCCGTACCGACAAAAAATACGAATATATCCACATTCGCTATGCATTGTCTGCGTACGGACGATATGATGCGTCCATTGTTGCAACTTGCAGATTGTCCGCGCCAGCGATGCGGGAGCAATGAAATGGCTTTTGCGCTTTTTTAATTTGTGTATTCGTAGTCAGTTTTACAAATAATTAATTGTTTATTTGGCGTTCAATTTTTGTGGGTAAAACTTCACTCATGATGTGATAGTAAGTTAGTGTTTCAAATAGAGTACATACGAGCGAAATATGGTTATTTCGCGTACAATAAACCTTAAGCTTTATTTACACAGGTTAAAACTCAAACATGACCGACATGCGAGTTTCGCTATGACGGGTTTCCCACCATCATATAATGCTTCAAAATACTTTAACGTCAACATAAATTATAGTTAATTAAAAAATACTCGTTTGCCCCCTTAATATAGAAAAAAGACCTATCCGTGTAGAAGCACCATTATTTTTAATAACCTAGTTTCATCCACAGGACCCAACCCGACCAATTCAGATATACAACACAGACGGCAACTCGTGCACTACCGTAATAAACCAGCCGTGCCGGGTCCTCGTGTAACGTCTTTAATCCTTCGCGCAGAATCAAAAGCGCTACAGCGGCTGAGCGCGGCTTATCCCGGCCCAGATTGTAATTGAAAATCTTGCACGGGAAACGTAGGAGTTGCGCCGACGAACCATTTCCGCATGAGAACAGGTAGTGCGGCATCGTCCGGTGGAGTGTAGTGTTTTATATGTGGGTTATGGTGTTTTTGATGAATATAATAGTTTTATAAATCACATTTATTTATCGGCTTCGATCGGCATTTTATTTATTGATAATTGTGATTTATACGAAGATGCGGAAATGAGGATTTAATTAATAAATACACCCAACAGCCACATACATACCCACACTGAGATCAAGTCTTGTGTCGTGGTTATCAGAAGCTATGAGAGACTTTTCGATCTCATAAACACCCAGACCCGAAACAAATATCTGTGAATCACACAAATATTTGTTTCGGTGCGGGGATCGAACCCACGGCCTCACGTTTCACAGCCGACATCTAACCAACTCCGCGACCGAGGCTGTCGATATATGCCCATATTCTCAGATTTTAAATTAGGTTTAGTCTTCTGTGATATATCTTTATTTTCACTTATATCGAAACTGTGGTATTTTAAATTAATAAGTTGCAGAGTCATTTAGCAATTTATACAAGCGATTGCCTGCCTGAAATCAACCCTTGGGGGAAAATGAGCAATTTCTGAAATGATTCTTTAGGGTCGAATAATTTTTCTTTAGTGCAACTGGCAGAAGCAAAAGTTTTTGCACATTTAACATTTTCTGTCAACCCTTCTAAAAAGTCCACTTTACTTTGGCTATTTACACGAGTTCATTAAGAATAAAGTTAATTAAAACCAGACGCTACCTCCAAAAAATCCTTTCGACCGTGGCCTTTTTCGCCAATAAAAAAGTAGTCAAAGCAAATTAACTCTGGCGCTCAGTGTGAACGTTTCAAAGGTGCGCATGCATGTAGCATACATATAGCGTGCATATGCATGGCGGGAAATGAGAGACTGCATGTGCAAGCCTCGCATTGTGCACGTAATTGCCGCGGCGACCTAGTTCCACGCGTCCTGTGACTATCTTGCACTATCCTGTAGATTTCATGGCAATTTTACGGCTTTTGATATAAAATGAGGTGCTATTTGGTGTAGCAGATTTGTATGGTTTGTGAAGCGTGGGTAATTAGGTTTGATACTAAGGTAGACTGCCTCGGTGGCGTAGTTGTACTACGGTACGATTACACTAAGGACTCCGGTTCGAATCTCGGGTCGGGTCAAGTGATATTGAATTTTTCTTTTCGCTATCAGCCCGGAGTCAGGAATTTATGCCCGATTTGGCGATAGGCTCGCATCGTGGGACGGAACTTACTCGGCGAAATATCGGTGTCCTGGTAGTACCTCTGCCTACCCCTTCTGGGAAAAAGGCGTGAGTTTATGTATGTATGTATACTAAGGTAGATAATTTATGTCCATTGCGTTTTCAGTATATAAATCTCATTTGTGTTGTCAGGGACTTAAATTTGAGATTTATCATGTGTTTTTATGAAAGTATTTTTTTTCAATTTAGCGCTGTAAACTAGGTACAGTTGCGCAATATTAATATTCTATTAGTAATACATTGATAATTATTATCTCATGGATTATACACTTGACACGATTGTAGCAGGATTCTTTGTTTGTGTGACAACATCGATTTCCTTTTCATTGTTTTGCAATCCTGGTGGATTATAAATAACCAAGAATTACATTTTGTATGTGTATTGAATTGTTGTGTGGATAAATTGATTACAAAGCAAAATATACATAATTCAATATTAGCTCATATTTAAATTGTTATCTAAAACAATCGGAACATAATATTACAGCTATCTAAAAACCTGAACATCGCTAAAACCCAAATAATAAAACAATTGAGCGTAAACAAAGTGTAGGTAAAATTCCTACCCGCGGCGCAGACTCGGCAAAATGCTGTAATAAAGGAAATGCTCAATCAAATTACTCCCCTCGTTAATTGCCGGAAGCTTCGGTGGAAAAACTTCATTGAACTACCCTGTGCAATGTACAGTCGGGTCGAAAATGAAGAGGAGTTCGGAAACGATGATCGGAATTTTCACGAGTCGAGTCCAGCGATTTTTGAATTTCGAATTTGTTGGAAATTTGTACAATTATACCTTCATTGGCAAATTAGGGACTAAGCATTGAAGGGATCTTGACTTAGTTTTTCTTTGAATATTAGTAGAGTAAAGTAGGGCCCTCATTAGGATTTATACAGATAGTGGTTTCAGACACCTGATGAAAGCGGTATAAGTCCAGTGATATTTAATAGATTTCTGTAAATAAAAATGATAGTAGTGACGGTAAAGATAGGTACACCTGTAATATAAGTAAGCATAAAACTCTACAACACGATTTTTTTGTTTGAAAAATCGAACTTGAGTTGCCCAGAAATAGATTGGTCCCATATGGTGTTAGGAACGCGGCTATCGCATTTTAGGATTAATAAACTCGGCAAGCTGTGGTCGGTGTGAGACACGAGTGGGTCTTTTGCGATTTACGTTGTCATAGGTCTTTCATGAAAATCCGATAGCTGGGCACTACAGTGAAACTTACTTCAATGATAACAAAGATGCGTAGGACTGCCCGAATCCTCACCCGTTCCTACTTTTATCGCAATTGCCGAAAAATATTCCATATCTTTTACTACATCTTCGTATTTACGATTACCTAAGTATAAACCTTAAAGTTGTAAGTTTAGGGGTGACAGGCTTCGCAGTATAGTATTATATCACTCGCTTAGGGGAAGGGACCCCTAAGCCGACAGTTTGGCGCCAACGCGAACTGTGTTGTGTTTGATAACAAAGAAACTTTATTTTGACGTTATTTTTTAAATTATAATTTAGATTTGTAATATGATAAATTGGTACTGCTTGGTGTTTTTGTCCTGGCACGCTAAAAGCGAAATAAATAATAAAAAAAAAATAGGTTATCGGTCTATGAGATGATTATCATCTGTCAGCTTACGAAGTTATCCCTTCAGGTGTCCATGTATAGACAATAGACTTTTGACAGATCTACATAATAGAGAACAATGGGAGCACAATGGAGAATGTCACATAAATCATGACAGGGAGCCCATTATGAGCGTGATGGAGACCGGATGGGATATGCCGGCCTGCTTTAAGCCAGAGGTAATTGTGTATTGTACTTGCAAATCCCATCAGTAAATATAAATAAATAAATACATCCAACAGTCACATACAAAGTCCTGATACCACACTAAGAGAAGTCTTATGCCGTGGGTTTTAGGAACTACAAGAGTCCTTTCATTCTCACAAACACCCAGACCTGAAACAAATACTTGTGAACAGCACAAACATCTGTCTCAGGATCGAACCTGCGGCCTCTTGTTTCACCAACGTCTAACCAACTGCGCCACGGAGGCTGTCTCGCCTTGATATCTCAGTACAATAACTGAATAAAGCTTGTATTCCTGATAATGTAGTCGCCTCGCCGTCGATGTGCATAATGATACGGCTGACCTTTCAGCTATGTCATTGTCAGCCGATAGAATGCCGTTGAATATGTTAAAATGTACCGTGCGATGTTACAACCGTTTATCTAACACGACCCACTTTGAGCACGCATGTATTAGACGGCTTTGGTAGTTTTAAAAGTTTTTTTATAGCAAAAACCTAATTGTATATGTGAAAATGAAAATAAAGACCGTCCTTAAACCCAGAGCGATACAGATGTAATGCTTCAAATGCAAAAAGATGTAGAGATTTAAGTCCACGATATGGAATAATCATATTTCGTAACAACACGCAATCATTAATAAGAGATGAAAAGTTCCATCTTAATTAATTATATTGAGACGCTACGTCTTGGAAAACGTAGCGTGGGACGTCCTCTGGCCAGATGGCGGGACGACTTGCATAAAAGGGCCGGCAGCGACTGGATGCGTAAAGCAGCAGACCGGGCTCTGTGGCGTACCTTGGGAGAGGCCTATGTCCAGCAGTGGACTGCAACGGGCTGATGATGATGATGATGATGATGATGATGATATAACAAATTGATCTTCTTAGGCTTCTAGTGTTTTGTAATAGCCCCAAATATTCATTTGCATTACAATAAACCACCAAGAGCACATATCTAAGTGGATCTCATTCCCTCCCGAATACCGATCAACGAATGATGAATTCGAATTTCGAACGATCACAACACAAACACATCACTATGCATTTAGTTTCACGGATCAACAGACGAGTGAATGAAAGACCGAGTGATTGATCGCTTATTGCGGGGTGCGTGCGGTAGGCAGTAGGGTGAAGGTGTTCCGCGTGGACACGTGTGAGGGGGGAGGGAAGGGGAGAAAGGGGGTAAGGGGAGGTAGTCGCGTGTGGCGCCATCCAGCCGGCTTCAACCACACAAAGAGTTTGCATTGTAATTACTTGAATGTTGGATGTGTCGTCTGTATGGGGGTTATTGAGTGTCGCTTGTTGGTGGGTTTACCCCATTCGAACGTATTTTACTGTAGTAATACATGTCGTGACTTTGTTATTTTTTAAAGGATCTATTAATGTTTAAATACTTATGTATTTTTATTTCGCAAAGCACATAACGATTACTAAGGCTTTCAACAGTTCTAAGGGTGATGTTTCCTTTTCAAGGTAACTTAACTCGATACGGTCTTTTTATAGTGAGTATGCATCCCCCGTTTAAAAGTGCTATTTTGGGATATTTCTGCTTCGACCAAGTCGAGCCTGTTATGAAGCACTAATTTAGCTCCTACACCTTTAAATAAATAAGTCTTTCTCTTAGTAAGTACCGGTGGGACAGGATGCTGTGTGGGTGGTTCTTGGAAGATTATCTATCGTCAACAAACGTGTATTGAAATCTGGTTGGGTAATGGAATTCCATATTTATAAAGACAAGAAAAATAATTATGCTTGTATACAATCAAGAAAGTGACTACAGCAAGAAGGCTAGTACCATTGAGACACTGCATGATGGAAATTATCAAATTACGTGTCGTTCATAATTTCTGATCACCACGTCACATGACTTGTACCATGGTGTGAGGTCAAAACGATATGGGACTGTACATTAATATAAATAAATAAATAATACACCCAACAGTCACATACATAGTCCAGGCCCCACACTAAGATCAAATCTTGTGTCGTGGGTATCAGAAACTACGAGAGACTTTTCGGTCTCACAAACACCCAGACTCGAAACAAATACCTGTAGATTACACAAATATTTGTTTCAGTGCGGGGATCGAACCCGCGGCCTCTCGGCGTCTAACCAACTGCGCCACGGAGGCTGTATCTCTTCATTTATTGGCATTATAGGCAATAAAATGACTAAGCGATGTTTGTAAACGAATTGTAAAGTAAAATAGCTTCGCGGGAGCGGTCGGCGTGAAGTTTTAATAAAGTTATGGAGTTGCAAGTGGCGATGGACGGGTGTAAGGGCGAAGTTTAAGAACTCCCACCACGTTCTCTTTATGGACTGTTTACTATTAGTATACTTGTATCTTTACGAGGGGTTTTGGCGCTGAGTGAAGATTATAACAGGAGTCTGATAAATAAAAACACCCAACAGTCACATACATAGTCCTGACCCCACATTAAGACCAAGTCTTGTGTCGCAGGTATCAGAACTACGAGATACTTTTCGGTCTCACAAACACCCAGACCCGAAACAAATGTTTGTGGGCCGCGCAAATCTAACAACAATCCTCTTATTATACTGTTAGCAAAGTGCGTAGTTTAAAACTTTAAATTAATATACAAGTTTGAATTAATATACACAATAAATCTAAATTAAACATTGTGATTATAATTGACCCATAAATGTTTTTTGTCGACTGCCTCGGTGGCGTAGTTGTATTACGGTACGGTTACAAAACTGAGGTCTCGGGTTCAAGACCCGGGTCGGGTAAAGTGATATTGGATTTTTCTATTCATCATCAGCCCGGAGTCAGGAATTTGTGCCCGATATGGCGATAGG
The DNA here is from genome assembly GCA_949752805.1 of Deilephila elpenor. Lineage (NCBI taxonomy): Eukaryota > Metazoa > Arthropoda > Insecta > Lepidoptera > Sphingidae > Deilephila > Deilephila elpenor. The sequence continues at coordinate 2,095,942 of OX457102.1, forward strand.
CTCGCCCCCTATCACATCGTGGGACTGTACATACAAGGCGAAATGTGGGTGTTCTTGTGGCGCCTCTGCCTACCCCTTCGGGGATAAAGGCGTGAGTTTATGTTTGTATGTATGTTTTGTCAAATACAATATCCAATGAAGGACTACGTACTCGAAATGGGAATTACACTTTAATAGTGACAATTAAGTGGGACAGTATGAAAGGATTCGCAAGAATAAGAATATTTCGATACAAAAAACATTAAACCAACTTTTTAACTCTTTGCAATAAACAAGATTACCTCACTCCCCTACTTCCCCAAACGTCCGTCTAAATCTCGGCCGAACTTAAACGTGACCGTAAACTGGGCGTCTCCAATTAATTCGAGTGCACAGCGGTTCGATCCAATTTCAGCCTCTCCCGAAACTCCCCTGGGATCTGATAAAGGTGTTCGTAAATTCCTGCTTCCGTCCCGGCGTCACCTGTGCGAAACGGGGCTATTTTATACGCTTTGCTTACAAATATTTGACACTAGTTTGTGTAAGGACACTTTAACGGTGAAGGAAAACATCGTGAGGAAACCTGCATACCGTAGCGATTTTAAAGAATTTCTACGGTATGTAAGTCCGCCAACCCGCACTAGGCCAGCGTAGTGGACTATATGGCCTAACCACTCTCAATCGATTCTCTCGATTGTAGAGTAGGCCCGTGCCCTGCAGTGGGACGTACGTATATATAGTTTGTGTAAGAGGGGCATAGCGTAAGTTATATCAAGTATTGTGCATAAGCTGGCTGTGCTTGCTCTATGATTAGATTCTTCTGGGTCCATGTTGTTTGATTTAAATATAATTTTTATTACAATATTTTTATTGTAGGTTTAATAAATAAATAAATATACAACAATACTTGTTACTTATGATGCGTAAATGTACTCTAAATGTATCAATATTCATTTCTCATTTGTAATTTTAAATATGATATCGCATAGACTTATTTCATTTCATTTAGTCTATAATACTTGAAAAAAAATTACGCAATGCTATTATTGGTCCATAAATTACTCACTTCATACTAAAACAGCAGTTTACTACTCAAGAATTATTAGTACAATTAATAATTAATTAATTATAGTAACACTGCCTCTTCACCTTACAACAAGATAAATGCCAATGTGAAGCCTTTGCCTCCACAAAGAAAAGTTATAAATTCCGCAAACATTTCCCATCGAAGTACACCGACCCACAAACAACATCGTAATCGATTTCCCAAACCGTAATGACCGCCCGAGATTCGAACTGCGGACCGTTAGTTCACATTGAGAGTGCGTTGCACTCCGGGGTCACGCAATGCTGACTTGCAAACTCATCGAAAGGTCAAATATTTGGAGATGGATTGGAATAGATTAACCCGCGGTGTCACGCGCATAACAATGAGGCAAGGATTTTTAAAAGGAAAGAATCATTTTATAAGTTTCAACAGGTACTTAAGAGTCAGTTTGGTTTCATGGATTGAAGAGAAAACTTCTGGCCGATATCGTGATGAATATTTTAATATGCTTGATGCTGAATTGGGTACTATTTTCTTGACTTTCTGTCATTATAAATAATTTTTATTTATTTTCTACTAAGCACTTTTATATTAAATCAAAATGGTGGTAAATTTTGTTCCAATAAGTAATAAGGGAAAAACCAATACCTATGACCCATTTAATAGAAAAAATGGGGTTTTCAGGTCTGGGAATGGAACCCAAAACTTTACAGTTAATAAATTCTGCAACTACTTGTGTAACTTTTATCTACGAAATTGTTGATTTGTTGCTTTCGTGTTGTTCTTTTTTTTTACTTTATTACCGTTTATTCCTTTTTTTTTTTTTAATATATAATTATTATTCTCAGTTTGTTGCTTGTTTATGTTTTACAATTTACATTATTTCATTGTCAATGGTGCTCTAAATTGTTAATTTAAGTTTTTTTTATATACATTTGTATTAGCCTGTAGGTCTTCCTAAAATAAATTAAAAAAAAAAAAAATACCAAGACACAAAGACCTTTACAAACTGCGTGCATAACCAATTGTTAGTAAAGAAAAACTTTCCCGATAAGTGACTTGCGGAATTGCTCGCAATATATTTAATGTTATCTAATTCATACATATCTGGTTGTCTACCGCGACTCGCGAGTAGGGTGATGTTTATTACTCAGTAAAGTTTCTGCGACTCGGTAATATTCAGCATGCAGCGAACTCCTTTAAAAATATTTCGCCGAGGGAAATAGTAAGTCGAGGCGTTTTGTAAAGTAGGAATGGAAGTGAACGATTCAGTTTAGTCACAATATGAAAGTAGTTAATTATATTAAAGTCTGGTTTTACCTTCCCGTGCATTGTCTGAAAAGTAAATCTATTAGCATTTTGTTGATGCAGTGTGATACGAATATTACATGATTTCAAAATTATTACCTAAATAACTAAAATTAAGTTTACACAAGTAGTTTTCCTGTAATTATTTTATAAGTTTTACTCATACTACAATATAATACTTAATAACCAACCTTTATCTGATCGGTGTAAACATATAATCAAATATGTATTTACTTCTTGTAAAATTCCCAAAGTACAAGGCAACTTAAAACAAACGATACTACCATTGTAAACGCGAAATAATAGGTCCAGAATTGTACTCTCCTGAAACAAAATTTTATATTAAAGTATTTATTAATATGCAAATAGATCATTTTTAAACAATAAATAGCAATGCTAGCTATAAGAGGAATTGTATCTGACTATTATTGTTCCTCGCGGCTTCGTCCGCGTGCAAAAGGATTTACCGGGATAAACGTCCCGCTGTTTTCCCGGGATATAAAGTAGCCTTTCTCGACAAAAAATCAAACAAACTCTTCAGCTTTATATTTTACTACTAAAGTGTAGATTCATATAGATATACGTCACGTTACAGGACACAGGCCTCCCCCACAATTAAGAGGGCTTAGCTCTTAGTCCACAACGCTTGTCTCATACAGGTTGGTGTATTTCATGTACCTTATAATACCTTGAAATATATTATATTTCTTCCTAATAATTTCTCATTTCGAACCATGTAGGTAAAAAGTAATGATGCCTGAACTTACCAATCGTCATTTGTTTGTGACAGCATCTTGCTGCGACGTTCATTGTTAACATTGCTGGCAACTGACTTTGTTGCAGTGTTAACCTTATGAACAACATACATTACTTTTACATTTAAAGGTTCTTGGTCTTCAATTACATTCGTAGCGTTTACCGTTGGATCAGTGGTAGTTGATGTAGAATCAGTGAGCACACAAACAGTTGTACTACATTCAGTGCATTTGTCAATGCAGGGGCAATCGCGATTGTCGGCTGTCAAATATTTTGGTTCGAAATATTGTCGGCACCTACAATCGTCAGGGGCGACGCATATGCCGCGGCATTCGCGACATGATGGTGCACATTGCGGACTCGCGTTATCTACCAAATGGTAACCGTGCCAACAGATACACTTGTTCTCTCCTATGCAGGTACCATTACCACACCCCGGGTTGCATGTCGGGATACAATCACCTTGGACGGTCAATTCCCATCCTTGATCGCAGCTGCACTGTTCGGGTGCAATACATTTCCCGCCGGGGCAAGGCTTGCTACAGCGCGGCTGGCAAACTCCATTCACTCTCTCATTACCATGTGTACATTTGGGAACACAAATGTTGCTTTCGGGTGGGAATTTTACATATGGATGGGAGCAAACGCACTGGCCGTTTCGTAAACACTTCCCGTTGGAGCAGAGATCGCAGACTGGCTCGCAGTTAGTGCTGGAAAATAAATAGGTTTCTGTATGAAATCTTTGATATAATTTAGTTTCTTTTAAGCAATCCAATAACTGAATTGTATCTGCGTACAAGATATGTAATGAATTTGAATTCAATATTGCAATTAACAACATAGATATAAAAATCTCTGTGAGTCTTCTACCATTTCTACTTTTTGAATAAGTGGTTTATTTCCAATTACTATGTTTTTTATGATGGCCGACGACGTCACGGAAGGCCAAATAAACGACGTGGCGACCTGGATGATTTCGAGCCCATGTGGCCTGAAATTGCTTGGAACCGCGACTTGTGGAAAAGAGGAGGGAGACCTTTGCCCAGCAGTGGGATGATAAAGGTTAATAAAATAATGCATTCTTATGTGTGCCTATTACCTGGAGGGTTCCAAATTACTGTCCACTTTTTTGTAACCCGGACAGCAAGAAGTAATATTTGCCTCGTAGGGTACCTGAAATACGCAATTATTTTAAAATCTACCATTGATTAACCGTGTCATCGGCATTATCTCTCATGTTGTTTTTATACTGACGCGAATAATTTACGAGCATGCATCTAATGGTTATTGCAGTGCACTCTAGTCAGGTCGTCTAGTCAGTGTCGGTCACAAATTAATAATGAATAGAAAATCCAATAACACTTTGTCCGACCCGGAATTCGAACTCGAGACCTCAACGTTGTAATTGTACCGTAGTACAACTGCGCCACCAGTCATGGTGGGTAATCTATTTGGCTTACATTTCACTTACCATCAGATTTATAGCAGTCACATCGTACATAAAATACAATTCGGATTCGTCTGTTCGAGTTGTTCGGTCGCGTCTTTATTATTCGCACTAATTTTGCAAACGCATCTCAAACTTTGTTACTTTTCAAATTATAAATCTATCATTATGGATACACATAAATGTGATGCCTGCAGCGATAATATGTCGGAGGGTGTGAAGTGCACTATGTGCAATCGGCTACTGCACTTCCATTGCGCAAGTATAACGGAAGCAGGATATCGGAAGTTGGGTGACAGAAAACTCACGTGGCGGTGCAACAAATGCAAGTCAGGTTCCGGTTCCAGTTCCAGTCAACCACCACCTTCACCAAAATGTGAGTCAGACAATACTATAATACTAAGGGAGATTAAAGCTCTCGCTGCTAAACTGGAACCGCTAGAATGCCTTAAGGATGACATAAAAGCATTGCGTTCAGAATTTACTGCCCTTAAAACATCTTTAGACGATACCAACAGGGAGCTGAAGGAATTTAATGCCAAAATAAAGGAAATAGAACAACGTCTTACGCAAGTGGAAACAGTGCAGTGTCAAGTCGATAATGTCTCGGAGCGGCTAGAGAAGTTGGAGCTTGAAGCTGATGCAAAAGAACAATGGGCGCGTTTAAATAATATTGAAATTAAAGGGATTCCACAGACCAGTAATGAAAATCTGTTTGATATTGTTACTAAAGTTGGAGTAAATATTCAATGTACCATTAACAAAACGCAAATAAACTTTATAACGAGAGTTCCTACAAGAGAGAAAGATCGGATTAAGCCAATAATCGTCAGTTTCTGTAATCGCTACGTCAAGGAAAATTTTATAGCGGCGGCTAGACTTTTGTCTAAGACTTCACCTCTAACAACAGCACATCTTGGTTTCCCACGAGCTCAGAAAATATTTATAAATGATCATTTAACAACCAAAAATAAGGAACTTCTCAACAAGACGAAAAAGACAGCATCAGAAAAGAGTTACCAATACGTCTGGGTAAAAAACTCGAAGATACACACACGAAAAAACGACACTTCTCATATTATAATAATAAATACAGTCAAAGATCTTGCAAAAATTACATAAAATCACATAATAATAATATTGTAACAATAACAATTATACATGTCAACAATAATATTCGTGTTCGTAATGTTGAGAACCAGGTACATCAGTGTGCTAATCACATTTTCCTATACTTACTGTGTCTGCCGATTGTGTGCGTCGGAGCAAAAAATAAAAATTATTATATCGGTAGGTACATCTTTTACACAATAAGAGACCCTATTAGAATGCTCATTCAGTTCAATTTGGCAGAAAGAGATAAATCACTTGTGACCAATATCTACCGTGCGGTGTCGGCTATTTTTTGCATTGCTTTCTTTGTTCTCATTCATAGCCTATTATCCATTCATAACTCAAATTACTGTGTATCTAATTGCTGTGTTTTACCGTGTTTGTTTGATAGCGAGCAGATTTTTACAGTCTACCCGTTTATGCATAAGTTTTTTAACCATTTTATTAATTTGTTCTTCTATATTATATTTAAATATGTATCGTTTACAATTATATACTCTTATAGACTTATTTTAGAATGATTCCTCTTACGATATATTATCAGAACGTACGCGGTTTACGTACAAAAACAAATAATTTCTTGCGTAAAGTTTATCTTAGCGATTACGATGTGATAGTACTCACAGAAACCTGGTTAGTAGACGGTATTAGCAATAGTGAGATATTTGATGGTAGATACTTGGTGTGGAGACGTGATCGTGATTATCATCGCACCAGGCAGGGTAAGGGGGGCGGTGTATTGATCGCAGTGCGCAGTGATTTTATGGTTACGGAGCGGGTTGACTGGCGAAGTACTGCTGAGGACATGTGGGTATCCATTACTATTAAAAAATCCAAATCTTCTATATCATGCAATATTAATCTTTGTGCGCTCTATCTGTGTAAGGAAAATACGGGTCACTCATACTGTGCTCAGTTGCAAAACTTTACAAATAATCTACACCGTTTAGTTTCCACTCATATTTTTGACCAATTTATTATATTAGGCGATTTTAATTTTGGTAGTGATGTTGAATGGACCCATATAAGTGACAGCTTAGACATAAAATTAATTAATTTCTCCTCTGCATACATAAATGATTTTATAGATACTATTAATATATGTAACTTGTCTCAATATAACGGTGAACGTAATGACAATGGCAGACTTTTAGACCTGGCATTTTCTAATGCCCCATTAAAAGTTAAAGTATCCAAAGACCCCTTAGCTATACCTATAGATACTCATCATCCTCCTCTTCTTGTCTCTGTCGAATCAGTCGAAATGCATGCAATTGCTGAGAAATTAAATATAAAATATCTTTATTATAAAGGAGATTACTTAAAAATATCATCTGAATTAAATAATATTGAATGGGATGATCTTTTGTATTTGGGTACATTGGAACAAGGGGTTACCTTGTTTTATAAACACCTGTATGAGCTTAGGGACAAATATATACCGCGAAAATCAATAAGAAAGTCACAACACCCTCCATGGTATAGTTCGTCACTAATTAAAATACTTAAAGAGAAGTATAAATATCATCGCAAATATAAAATTTACGGTAACACGGCTGATTATCACTCTTTTTCAATTTTACGTGACAGGGCATCAAAATTAGAACAGGAATGTTATGATTCATTTATACGTAAAATTGAAGAGTCTATTGTAAATAATCCAAAGTCGTTCTGGTCGTATGTTAAAAGTAAAACAGGTAACAACACATATCCCAGTGTAATGAAATATCGGGCTACCATAGCTAATACCGGTGAAGAAATCAGCGACCTGTTTGCCACGTACTTCCAATCCACATACCAACAGCAGAGTCCTGAAGATGATATTTATCGATTCGTACCTCAATGTAATGGTGGAAACGCTGTGTGTCTAAGCTCAATTACAGTTAATCCAGATATAGTTTTGAAACTTCTTAAATCGCTTGATTTGTCTAAATCTGGTGGTCCCGATATGATATCACCAGCATTCATAGTTAATTGCGCAGAAAGTCTGGTTAAGCCCATATGCATACTTTTTAGGAGGTCTTTCGCACTGGGTATGATTCCCAACGTATGGAAATCCGCTTTTATAACGCCGATTCATAAAAAGGGAGATAAGTCCAACATCGAAAATTATCGCCCTATATCAAAGTTATGTCTTTTTTCTAAAATTCTCGAGCGAATTGTTTATACAGAGGTTTATTCGGCAGTTGCATGTAATCTTGGCGAGGGACAACATGGGTTTATAAAAAATCGGTCCACTACTACTAACCTTATTCTATCCAATGAATTTATATCCAATGGCATGGAGAAAGGAGCGCAAGTAGATGTAATATACACTGATTACAGTAAGTGTTTCGACCGTATCAATCACAGAATATTACTGAGAAAAATAGAATCAGTCGGAATTCATGGTGACCTATATCGATGGTTTAAGTCGTACATTGAAAATCGATCTCAAGCTGTAGTACTACATGGTTATACTTCTGGGTGGAGGTTTATTCCTTCAGGTGTGCCCCAAGGATCTATTTTAGGACCACTTTTGTTTAATTTATTTATTTCCGATATAAATGGGTGCTTTGAACATTCATATCCTTTATTATATGCTGATGATATGAAAATTCATAAATTAATACGAAATTCATCAGATGTTGTTAATCTACAATCCGATCTAGATAGATTTGTTTATTATTGCTATATTAACCGTCTCGACCTAAATGTTAAAAAATGTTTTCACGTACGATTTACTAGACAGAAAACTGTAATTGGGGGTGGATACACACTTAACAACCACAATATAAACACTGTTAGTAGTATAAGGGATTTAGGGGTTATTCAGGATAGCAAACTTCTATTCGATGAGCACATTAATAATATAGTTAATAAGGCCACGAAAGCGTTAGGATTTGTAATAAGAACATCAGCCCAGTTTCGCTCTATTAAACCAATTAAAATTCTTTATTGCTCCTACGTACGAAGCCACCTCGAATACGCATCACAAGTTTGGAACCCGCAATACGGAATTTACAAAACTCGACTAGAGACCGTACAGAGAAAATTCTTGAGATATCTAGATTATAGAACACAGCAACAGTCACTTGATTACCTACATCGTTGTAACAAATACCACTTTTTACCACTCGAGCACAGACGTTATGTAAGCGATGTGTGTCTCTTAGTTAAATTGGCTAACGGCTCCATTGATAGTCCTGAACTACTACAACTAATATTTTTGCGCACTCATCAAATTGGACTGAGGCAGCGAGCTTTGCTGCGAGTACCGATAACCAGTACAAAGTATAGGCGTAATGCATTTATGTTACGAAGTGCTACGAGTTTCAATAACATTCCACCTGAACTAAATATTGATCTGTTTTGCACCAGCGTCAGCACAGTGAGGAGAAAACTTAATACAAAATATTATAAAGAGGATATTGATTCGACACAATAATTTTGTTGACATTTCTCTTTCTTTTTCTTGTTACGTTTGCTTGTTTCTTTTGTTTAGTTAAATAATAATACTGTTTGTGCATATTTTGTTTTATATTTAAATATGGAGACTTGTAATTAGCAATAGTTGTTATTTACATTGTATATCTATTATTGTTATTAGTCTGTAAGTCTTCTCCAAAATAAAAAAAAAAAAAAAAAAAAAAAAAAAAAAAACATTAAACTGACCTGTTCCAAAACGCGAATATTCACTTACCCCATCGCTTCTTGTTTTGACAACTCTATGCCGTTTTCCGTGGAACCATTCATATGCTTTTTAAGTTACCTGTGTGGTATGGGTATTTCTACAAACGAAATAAAAACAGTAATAACAGGGGAATGGCTTAACAGTTTAGGAATTGGCTAAATATATTTAATATTTATTATGATTTTATATTGCAATGGAAAAACTTGTTCGTCTTCTTTTTGTAATTACTGTTCAGTTGTTCGAAGTAGAAGCTTACAAATAAATACTAAGTAGTATTTTTCATTGAATTAAAAAATTACAGATAAAGCAATTAGAAAAACTGTTGCAAATTAAATTGGACTAGATTTTCATTACTTGTGTAAAGTAATTTTATAATAAGTATTTTATCGCGTGATACTTACTTAACAAGTGTAACACAAACTTGACTCTGCACTTCACTAACGATTAATAATAGAAACACACAAATAGCTATTTTGTTCAGATACATGTTTACTTGTACGTTGCTTTCAATACTGATTCCATTTTGTGTAGTTTTTTCCCTATGATTCATTGGAATGTACGCAGCCAATAATAATGCGACATACAGGATATTGTTTTATGATCTCGTTTTGTGTAACCTTAATTTGTTCTAAAATTCTTAAAACAGCTCAAGCCGTCAAGAACATGTTACGCTTGGTAAAAAATTTCTCAAAAGTGACCAAGTCCATAACTAGAAGAAACAAAATGCATTGCGATCTGGCGCCGTAGACATCAACTTTAGGGATAAAATAAATTAGCAGTGTGAACATTGTAGAGCTTATTTCAAATTCGCTTACCAGCACTCCATTCTCAACAGTAACAGCATTTTAACAACAACCCAGGTAGGACAATTTTAATATTGGCTGTTGTGGTGAAAAGTAAATGGGTGATATATATTTACGAATATAATTTAAATTAATAAATACACCCAACAGCCACATATAGTCCTTACCCCGCACTAAGATCGAATCTTGTGTCGTAGGCATCGGAAATTACAAGACTTTACGGCCGGCTTCTAACCAGCTGCGCCACGTAGCTTGTCACCTCTATAAACCTTTTCTCGAAAACTCAGATTAATGTCGCATTCAAAGTGTCAGGCGTCTGGCGAATTCATGGTCTTCCTATATTACTAAAATACAGCATATAAAGTTCTTTGTTTGTCAAAATGGCTTAATAATGAGGAAAATGTTAAAATTAATTTTCCTCGTTAAAATTTGTCTTTAATAATACCTATATCATAGTGATGAGCATAATGTGTAATTAATTATATTGCGAGTGCTTATTATAGTTTTATTATTTTTAGTGCAAGCGAAAGACAACCAAGTTTTCGTATGATAAATACATACATACATACATAAACTCACGCCTTTATCCCCGAAGGGGCAGGCAGAGGCGCCACCAGGACACCCACATTTCGCCTTGCATGCTCCGTCCCACGATGTGATAGGGGGCGAGCCTATCGCCATATCGGGCACAAATTCCTGACTCCGGGCTGATAATGAATAGAAAAATCCAATATCACTTTGCCCGACCCGGGATTCGAACCCGAGACCTCAGCTTTGTAACCGTACCGTAATACAACTACGCCACCGAGGTAGCCGTATGATAAATACTCGAAGTTTTCACGGTTTATGAAAGAGCACAGGTCTAAAACATTAGACGGCTGTGATCCTGCTTTTAATATTGTAGAGTCGAGGAAAGATTAGAAAAGAAATGAAATGAAATTCGTTTATTTCGTTTATTGGTCACGTAGGCAATTAAATAGCTCTAACGACAATTCAATACACATAGTACTTATACTTTTACCTGTCATATATGGGTTGCATTATCTGTGCTAGCTGTCTTGTCTGAATCGATCACTCAAAGAATTAAAATCTCGATGCACAAAATATTCGTAGCATTTCTAGAAACGATTTCCGTACTCAAAACTAATCAATCAGAACGATTGTAACTTATGCATTCGATTTCCTAACCTGGAAATTAAGCCCAACATCTCAAACTTTACATTGCTGCTGCCCTTAAACCATTGGGGCTGTCAGTCCACCCCTACCGAATGCAAAAGTTTTTATGGCTCATAAAATTCATGCCTACTCGTCCTTTAAATATACATATTTTTCATGGATTCTAAAAGCATTGCCCTAGTAAAATGTTTGTATCTAAGAGCAATAACATTTTGCAACTTTGCAATGTTACCCCTAACTGTTGTTGACCTTTGGGTCACGAGGAGTTCGTGTCAAAGAACTCTATTGACTCCGTGGCTTTATCCAAAATATACGTATAATTATATTCAACTGTGTGGTTGTGAAGTAGCTGAGGAAAGTTTATCAAGTGTTTGAATTTAATGGTATAATGTAAATTCTGCTAATTACTAGTTATTTTGGCTACCTGCATTACGCCAGTGTGGTAGATTATGGCCTAAACCTTATTAATCTGTCTCTCCATTGTAAAGGAGGCCCATGCTCAGCTGTGGGCTATTATGAGCTGAAACAATCACAGTTACTTATTCTTTTTCTAGTTTATTTACTATTATTTTTTTTAATTCTGGTACGTCAAATAGTCGCAAATATCCTGCGGTTTTAATAGTTTCTGCTAATCCTTATGGGATTTAGACTCGACCTATATGTATATTGCCCTATTTCTGTATGAATTATCAGAAACGTTAAGGACAAAGGTATAGAACCGGTTTTCTTTTAAATTGTCGCTACATTCATTCAAGGAATTTGCGATAAAGTCTACAAGGTGAGAATGTGGGAAATATAATTACTTTTATCTATTGTGTTTTTGCTTCAAATAGTTTCCTGCTAATTTATCGGAATATTATGTGCGTTTCTTGAAAAAGATAGAGTTTCGGTGTATCGAGTTTTGACGAATTAATGTGCTGAATTAATGATTTCTTGCGCTGTGATCGATTAGTGGGACTACTGAAGTTGATGAATGTTTCTTATACACATGGGAATTAATGTCCAATTGCGAACAATAATTATTTTGTCTGAAGTATTAATAAACGTATTAATATCACTTTAGTATATATTTTATTACAAACTAATTTTACAGACCGTAAACACCTTTTGACGTGAAAGGCTTCGCGTATTCGAGAGCTCTCTCTACCCGCTCGTCTCAAGAGGATCTGTTGAGAAAGGCTAGACAGGCCACTCATTTTTAAATTTATTTCCTTGAATTGTGTAAAATTGTTACTTGTAAGAACAAGTGTTGAAATAGTAAAAAAGCAGCAAAAAGAGATTTCCCGTACCGGGAATCGAACCCGAGCCTCCTGGGTGAAAGCCAGGTATCCTAGCCACTAGACCATACGGGATGTTGAATTTTACGTCGAAACTGCGTATGAGATATGACGACAAAATATTTATTGTTTTAGGTTTTATTTTTAACAAAGTTTGTGTTATTTTTGTAGCTTTTAATATTATGCACAAATAATAATAAAGCAGCACGCACAACCAAATAGCTTCTGCAATTGCAATGTCAATTTATTTGACATCAGATATCCGATACGTCGTAATTCGCTGAATGGGTTTCAAACCTATTGTCATCATAAGCACAAGAAGCTATGCATTATAATTGATATTTTGTAATCTTGTGAAAGTAAAATGGACCCTGGCACCGAGATAACACGAGGTAGTATGAACGTGCAAAATTATACATACATCTGTAAAACTGTCATAAATTATGGAAAAAAATACAATAAAATATGAATTATTTATTAGATTAAAATAATTGCGCTATATAAAATTTATATGAAGATTATGTTAGATGTTATTCTCGTATATCAATTAATGTTATCATGATCATTGCAATGTTCCAAAATGAATAGCCGTTAAGTACGAATCATTAATTTGTTCGTTCCGAATTTCAAATTGTAGCCAGATAAAAACAAATGTTATTTTTTTATTATTTTCTGCCCGTTATATCCTGTTTCTGAAGTGAAATAAATATTTTTTGCCTCCGGCGTAGTTAGGCGTTCATTTTAACCCTTCTAATAACAAAGCTTGTATGCACATCAAAATTGGCATACCGAAAATTTGATGAAAACTTTCTTAAGATAATATGAGTTTACTCCCTTTAATTCGTATTTAATGGTATTTATCTACAAGGTAATAAGGTTCTAAATATTAATCTTCAAGTATATTTGGGGGTTCGCGGTCGTTTGCAAATAATTTAATTAACATAGAGTCGCTCCCTTTACACCCTCCGATTCGAGTTTTGTTTGCCAAGACTCCCCACGGCTTTGGTATTGTTTGACCAATGTTTGGATTAGAATCTTATTAATATCCTAAATCGGAAAGTATTAGGGTGTTCGTAAGTTGATTCTGAACAATTGTCTGGAAAATTAATTGTTGAAATTTCTTTGAGTTGCCCTATTGATTTTTAAGCTTTTTTATGTATTATTCTTGCTTAGTAATGAACAATATATTATTATTAAATCTGCTTTTAATTACATTTTATTATTAAATTCACTCAAAGTTTTTCTTAGTAAATAGTTACATATTTAATGACTCCTTCAGTATGAGATATGACATCAAATTCATCTTTATTTGGCCTCAATATTAAAGAAATGTGTAGACACAATCATAAGTTCAAATATATATAGAAATAATTCTACAACTCATTCCTTCATCTCTATAAAAACACAAGATCAGTCACTAGCTCTTTGTGGAAAGCTGTTAAAGATTAATTTATATAAAATACTGGTTGAAAACTAAAATGTGCTAGTGCTTCTAGACTTGTTTAAATAGAGAAAGATTAATCACACTTGCACGTTCAAACAAATGGTCTCGGCTAGACTTTGTTTTAAATCGTTTTAAGTTAAGAGTGACCCGAAGTCTTCACATCATTCTAGAACAGACTAGTTGGATAAGTGTCGCTGGGTATAATGAAATGAAATGAAATGAGATGAAATTGAAATGAAATGAAATGAAATTCGTTTGAAATGAAATTCTTTATTGGTCATAATCATATACTATAATGTTATACTATAATGTTTGACCTAGTTTTGAATTCTTTAGCTTCAGAATGTGTAGATATTAAATAATATAGAACATAGTATATAGTCTGAGTTCGACAGAATGGTTTGGGTTTTAGTATAAGCTTAAGTATATCGCTTATTACAGTGTCAGTATCAGCCCATATACGTCCCACTGCAGGGCACGGGCCTTCTCTACTATCGAGAGTACGATTAAGAGCGGTCAGGCCATATAGTTCACCACGCCGCGCTGGCCTATTGCGGGATGGCGGACATAGTATACATATAAACATTTTTTTTTAAAGTATTAAAGCAAATAATCAATCAGCTTACCTGATTTAAACTAAAGATTACATAGAATACGTGGAATATAAGATCGTGAGTGCATTTTATTGAAAGTTTGTTTGCATCAAACGAATTGCAACATCCAAGGTGCTACAGCACAACGTTTTTCCCAGACAATAAGCTAAGTAACACTGTGAGATAGAAATTGAGTTTCATCCACGTCTGTTTCTATCAACCTATTTATAAGACATTAAGTAGGAAGACGTGCGGTGCATGCGTCTAGTTGGTGCGTTTGGTTCCACTCCCCGAGGTGGTGTTTTATCCAATATAATAAATAAATACACCAACAGTCACATATATAGTCTTGGCCCCAAACTAAGATACTAGTGTCGTGGGTATCAGAAACTACGAGAGACTTCGGTCTTAACACCCTCGTTATAAATACCTGTGGTTCACACAAATATTTGTCTCATTGGAATCGAACCCACGGCCTCTCATTTCACAGCGGGCGTCTAACCGACTTCGCCACGGAAGCTGTCTTGTCCGTGCATCATGCGGTCACGTTTCCGTCGCTTTTATTGTCCCGATCAAAAGTCGAGACGACTTCGCAGCGATATTGATGGATATCCGTTCGGTGTTTCACAATGTTTTGACGGCTCTCGTTCAATAGACCAAGATTAAATCGTAAGTGGTCTGTTTGAAGTTTCGTTAAAGCCGACTGTTGGGTTAGAAGATGTGTCTTCTGGGATTATGATATATTTCAATACTATAACTTATGAACTTATGATTTTGTTAAGACGGAAAAAGCGCGAGTGTATTTGCAGCGACAAGTTAGGGTTAATTATATTTATATAAGGTTTTAAAAGAAATGATTTTTACTTGTCCCACTAAGCCGTATTTAGTAGGCAAACAGTATTTTCAAAATATATGACAAACTTACTAAAACCCAGTTTTAATGTGTGAACAGATGTCCAAGTATTGAGATCATATGAACATCAATTTCGTTCGTATAAGATTCGTTCGGAAAACGTGCAAAAATTCAACAATTTATAAATATTATAGCTTTTAACCTATCGACCCTGTCTACATTTTAATAAAATAATGCCATAAAAATATACAAGCTATACAACAGTCGATATATTAGTGGTCATGATATAGTGTTAAGTGTATTTATTTAATTTACATTTTACACTAATAAACTGGTTTTGCTATGAATCTTGTAATTTATGGTTATTATTTATTTTTCTTAAATTGACTTCTATTTACTTTAGCCAATAATAACTCACGGTGTCTTATATTTCATCACCCAAAAAGAATACTGGAAATTGTAAAGTTTTTGTTCTGCTATGTCACACCATATTCATCTGTTCTGTGATCGTGACTCTGCAGAACGGAAGAGTGTGTAATGCATGGAGATTTTTTCACGATGAATCGACATTAGGAAAATAGGGTAATATTTTTTGCCGTCTTTGCTTCCACTTCCTTATTAACATAGGGGTTTAAAATGTGATTTTTCACAATAAAAGTTCTGGTTTTGTTCTATAAAAAAAATCTCAAATTATTCTCCATAAATAACTTATTCTTCACTCTGGAAACAACATTGCAGAGACAATTTACTTCATCATCCATACACAAATCCGCATAACCTAACACAAACAGCTAATAAACAGGCTAACACATCTAATCCAATTAAAACGCATCCCAAAAAGAGTAAATGTAAGAGCATTTCCCGTCTATTGTTCTGGACGCAGTGTTCGATGTCGCAGGTATCATGTGCCGGGAACAAAGCGCCGGGAGAGCCGAGGGTCATGTATCGAGTTACCTGCCCTCGCTTTATACTCCGTACTATTCATTCGGTTAGGGATGATGGGATTTGAAGGATATGTCGATATTTTAAGCTGTGCTAAGCAGCTGAGAATTGAAAATCTGAGTTAAAATGGTCCTTCGAGCCAGATTCTGGCGGGTTTTTTGGGTGCTAATTAGTTGTAAATATTGTATTTATGTCCTGTTTTCTTGTTTCGGTTGCCATGTAATAATATTCTGAATTTGTGACATATATTTAGCTAGTAAAAATTGCGTTGTCTTGTACTTTAGTCGTTATAAAATTACTTTTATATTAAATCCACAATATTGTTATTTTTGGTTACCTATGTTTAGGTTATGAATATTTTATATAATAATCCTGTCATTATAGTCATTTTCTTTTGATCGTCTACTTATACTACATCAAATCACACATGTCCGGCGTTACAAATGAATAAATAATAACTCCCCCTAACATCACGGAAGGGAGTCGTGGATCAATCGGCCTCGCTGTCCAATTCTAGTAATTATATTTTAATGTCCGTATAGTAACATCGATACTCGACCGCGGCTCATCACTAAATAATAAATAAAAAAACTGTAACTAACTCGGCATACACGACGTTCTTTGTTCGCAACGCACCCCGCCTTTGTGCCCTCACTAAAACCGGTTCTAAGTATTTGAAATACAACAAAAGTACACAAATTGTGCGCGCCTATGCACTGTTGTGGCACGCTTTACGACGCCACTTTGCAAACTGAATAATAATAATGAAGAAGTTATTTTTGCCGGGTCTTTTTTCCCCTGATTTACGGGCGGGGGTCGGGTGTTTGTTTTTCTTGGATGACAACACTGAGCGAATGGATTTGCTTGATATGTTACCAGTGGCGAAGGGTGACTTTTTTCAAAAGGGAAGCCGATACTTCTGGTGACTAGTTTAATTAAATTAACAAGTACTTATACTTATATTTTTACTCCGTTATGTACGTAAGGTACCTATTGAGCGACATATTTGCTTAGTAATACTTACTATATTTTCATACAACACTTGCACGGAATAGCACTGTGCCCGTTAGGTGCTTTTTTTAACGTTTTTAAAGTAAATTTCGATTCAATGCAAAAGACAACATTAGCCTGTTTTGAAATTGATCGACAAAAAAATTTCAAACGTTCCTTATATATAAAAAAAAGATGGAGAGATTGATGTAAGTGGACGAAAGTAAAACGATGCCAGTATAGAGCTAACTGGAGATCTATCGAATCTGGCAACCCTCATGGGATGCAGGCGTGGGTTATGTTTGTATGTCCTATTTTGAATCAACGCTAACAAAAATACGGCATTACAATATTTATTAAATAATTAAAACTTGTCAGTTGCCGTTCTTTCTCTGGTACTTAAATGTATTATCAAATTTAATATAATTTCCAGTGCGTTTTTTAATTACGTAAATGCAGCATTTTTAAAATTACCTCATAATAATGCAATTCATGAGATAAAACGATACAAACGACATTATCAAGTTTCATTCATCATTAAAGTTTTGCTAAATAGATAGATCTGTTTGCACTTCGAAACCAGTAAAATTTCATAAATTACCCACTAATTATATACAAACCTAAAAATAGACACCGCATTATATACGTACATATACACTGTGAAACAACACAGTAGTAAATAATATTTTCTAATTATAAACACGAAATAAAAGAGGCACGAACTGGCAAATTACTTTATAAGCCGTAGGCCCACCGGCATATTCACAAGCGAATACCGTCGTATTTCTACAAATAAATTTAGACCTTAAAAGGTGAAGGTTTTAAGGTGCAATTTTGCATGCAGTTCTGAGCAACAAACGTGTAACAGAGATGGCAAATAATGCGTTGGAAATGAGCGCGAGAGCAACGGGAACTCGTGCTGTGTCCTTGTAGCCTGACGTGACGTCATCGGGATCTAGGCGGCCGCGTGTTTCGTATGCATGTACTTACGTTGAACATCGCGCAATGCGTTTGTCGTTGTGTTATTAATTGATCGATAATATTTTGTTTATTAATATCGAATAACATTTGTTTATTGTTTATATTTATTTTAATATTGTTTATTATTTGATTATTTTCTTCATATAACTTGTTTAAAAAAATGTAAATAATTAATAATTTCCTTTAAATTATAAGGCGTGCTGCTAGGAATCGGCTTGTATGAACCCTTCGCCACTGTATGTTACAGATGTGCGAGCAAACATAAAAAAAAATTGAAAAAAAAAATGTTTTGCAAATAAAGTGATCTATTTAAAAATATTTATTATGAATATTTATTTCGAAATATGGTGTATTATGACACGAACAAAATATTCGAATTATTGAACCTGAAAACGGACACAAGAACGCACACATTATTATTATTCCATGATTGGATCACAGTAATAAAATATTAACTATGACACGAAAATACTAAACTATTAATTCCGGTATGAAATTGTATGCTGCACTTTATGCAAAACATGAAGGAACAGCAGTGTCCATTGATCAAAACAGCCGGATACGTTATCGCGTGCCGGTTTGTGGGACAATGGTTGTGATAACATCACTCGCCGCCGGAACCGTGGCCAAATTATTATTAAGCGTCTCCGTATCCTGGACTTGAAGCGATGGTAGTGTGGGCCGAATACTATTTAGCTCCCGAAAAGACAAAGTGGTATGGAACAGGAGAAAAGGCACATATTTTAAAGGTGAAAGCGACCTTTTTAATACACCAAAGTGACTACCACAGAAATATATTTTACCAAGAAACCAATGAATAGGAAAATAATTTGACTAAGATTTTATTTGTCGAACGTCGTATGAAGACATATATCGATGATGTAGTTACGCTGTATTTACATTCGTCCATATACGTCCCACTGCAGGGCACGAACCTCCTCTACAATCGAGAGTACGATTGAGAGGGATTAGGCCATATAGTCCACCACGCTGGCCTAGTGATTTGGTGGACTTTACATACCGTAGAAATTCTTTTTAAAATCGTTACGGTATGCAGGCTTTCTCGCGATGTTTTCCTTCATCGTTAGAGTCCGTGGTAATTGACTATCAATACACACATGACTCCGAAAAGTCAGAGGTGTGCTCTGAGATTTCGACCCGCGACCACCGCGAACATGTTGGTTGTCGCGTCTAGTTGATTACCAGCAGGGCACCAAGCACTATACCTTATTTTTTTTATAAATACAGATAATATCGGATCCAACGCGCATCGTTACGTAAAGAGGAAAGGACAATTACGCGGCTAATTGGACATTTTAGTACGCCACGTGGGCAGCCGAGTGACTAGGATAGTAGGAAATGGACGGTTACAGCAAGGACTTTAAATAGTTCGCATTTGGGACATAGCTGTGTACGAGGAAATACCACATCATGCTGTGTTACGTTAAGTGAGTCCCTTGAGTCATAATTTGTCTCGGCTTTCGTACATTCAACCTTTTTAGGGAATATTTCGTTGCAGGAGATTCTTTAGTCTGTGGTAGGTTTCCGCATCTGCGTGTATAACACGCCATAGTGATTACAAGTGTGGCGCTAAGATTCCGTCTGTTTATATCAGATTTCGAGTTGGTATATGTGTCGTCCGGTAAAAGATGACCAATAGTTATTCTAAATGGCACTTTTTTTTTTACTGTCACATGAATTGTAAACTCTTCATAGAATATAATAAATACTACCGAAAAAGACAGGACTAAACATACAATATCGGCCAGCATATTGGAGCGTTGGTAATAGACCCTAAAATCACAGTACTGCGCGCAATGTACCGTGTATTTTACGACATTGTCGGGTAATCGCAAACGATCTGGCAACACTCGTCGATCGCCGTTCACCGCTGAAAACTGCCGACATAAAGCGCTTTATTGCTTCCTTGCGATTTCACTTCCTTCTGTCTCTAAGCTGATTTAAGCGCGGTTTGGGTACATCATGTTAAACCATAATATATTCGATGTGTAATGTAGATAAATATAGGTGTTTTCTGAATTGATGTTAAATTAGTGAAAATGTGGTGTGGTTACAGCATGTATTAGTAACATTGCTATTCAGATGGGTTTATCGATTCGCGAAGAATAGACTTATGTTGGTCCTCTCATAACCGGGTGTATACTTGTGGTTCCCGGCATAGGACGGATACCGGAACACGCCTCAGTGGAACATTGTTGCTCGTTTTACATCTTGCGGTCGCGTTTCGGATACAAATATCCTGTCTTCAACCGCAAACATAAATGGGACATTTTAATTGATGTAGTTATTTTTTAGTCGGAGACACCAAATTCAACTCGTGATCCTACTTCTATATTTTGAATAAATGTTGTCCTGTTACAACATTAGTCTGCGTTTTCGCTGAAGCACAGCGGAGTGGAGGTGGATAGAAATCATCCACCATATAGATTCAACACATCTAAAGATGTTATCAACCACACACCCACCATTGCTAGTTATATCAGCCAGAATCAACAGCACGCAAACAACAGACACCGAACACCGGAGCTCTGCGAGTCTCTTATGGACACTAGGTTATCTATAACGCATCGAAATAAAAAAAACGATTGAACACATGTCTAATGCTTAGCCCTGCTTCAATAGAAACGCAGTCTGAGCCTTCAAGTAAGTTTCGCTTCGGTATGAATAAGGGTTAATTTTAAAGGATGCAAGTGCAAATGTTACGCCTCTGACCCTTAGTGACCTTTACTGGTGTATAAGTGTTGACCCTTAGCTCTTTGCAACGTGCTTACAATTTGTATGGAAACAGGTGAACAAACTGTGCCCAGTAAATTGGTCAATAAAATAGTATTTATGTCCTATGTATATAATACTTAAATAGAATTGATGTAAAATTCTATTGGAGAATAATAAAGTGTTTATGCCAATTCATTTCATTTAATAAAATCATTTGGCATTATTCTTCAAATTTAAAGTCCTCAGTTCAAAACAAATATGTTGGTGGTTTTGTCCAATATCAAAATAATTCACAGAAATAAATTAAAACTATTTTTTTACACATGCCATTCTTGATTCTAAAAATACAGCAAAATGTTCATTTTACAAAAAGATATCTACGAACTATTTTATACGAAAATCGTCATGACAAATTCAGTACACAAAAAAACTCACAAACAAAATAATCTATTAAAAAAATGAAATAATTTTTCACAAAACGCGCGAAGCTACGCCATTCCATCTGTCAGTCAGTCGACCTTGCCAGGCCATTAACCTCGGCGTCTGTGGCCCAAGGTCCGGAGCAGATGGTGCGTTACTCCCGCGACCACAGAGCCCTTGGATATTGTCTGAAAATTATTAGATTCGGTGCTAGTTCGGTCGGTACGTTGACCCTTTAGGTATTGGCGTGATTGATGATACGCCTGATGGTGATCGGTGGATGTAAAGATGGTTGGCCGTCGCTGGTCGAGATCGTTTTGCTGTTCGTATTTGTCAGACCGTTCACCTCGGCGTGGCCTAAGGTCCGGAGCAGATGGTCGTTACTCTTGGATTACTCTTACGCCCTTGGATGTGCCTTGGATATTGTCTGAAAATTATTAGCCTCGGTGTTAGTTCGGTTGGTACGTTGACGCTTTTTGGTATTGGCATGACAGATGATGAACCTGAGGGTTGTTTTAAAGATGCTTGTCGGTCGCCAGTTGAGAAAAGTTTGCCGACATTATTGTATTACTTAGTTACAAGCATTATTCTCTGAGGAAATTGAAATAATTTTGATTTTCTACTCTTGCTCTATAACAAATAGCATAATAAATTATTTCACCTGTTTTATCTTTTTAACTGTTGGTTTTCTTTCTTACACTCCTAAATTTTCATTCTGATGCAATACTTTTAATCTACAGGAGCTTTAAAAAAACCCAATTTTCATATTAAAAACATCCAGATCTTAAATAAATTCACGCAATGTTAAGCACAAAAATAATATACAACACTACCTCTTTATTGTACCTACGTCACAGTCTATATAAGCTGCAAATATAGCCCTCGGGATCACAATTACGGACATGCAACACTATCAAAAGCAATATTTTTGGGTCTGTGATTGTTTTATTGTTACGTACATACATTATGATACAACTATGGCATTGTTCGTGGTCGACAATGAACGTCGACGCGCATTGTATGACGACAGATAACGTAACACGATGTCTATATTACTCACCATGTCGACAGGTATCTTAATTAGATGTTCCGTCCTTGCAAACACGGAAAAAAAATTCAATTCCGACAAACAAACGGCTTACCTGAAGGTAATTAGTGATTACCGTCGAATCGAACTTACATTCCTCGCTTCTTAAAATGTGAATAGAAAGGGAAGAAAAAAGGATACAAACACATAGCAGGATGTGCCTGATGTACATATTTTTAAAACAATAACACTTATAAGTTGTAGTAATGAAATCAAGTAAAAGCAAAACTTTTATCCAGTTTGAAATCACTTTCCATGAGCATTTAAAATTTATCAAAAGAACATGCAATGTATCAGGAAAAGCTCAAAAATAAACCGAAAATCGAGGAACCGTGGAAATACAAATAAAAATGCAATTTCAATGCATAATGGTTTTAATGCAACATGTCAGCTTCGCTATTTGCGGGCAGTGCGAGCTGAAACCTCACTGCGAATGCTGTAAAAGAAGAAAAAAATAAAACAGTGAATGTTCCAATCCGCCCCGAGGCGGGCGCCATCGGTTCATGTGGCAGTACGCGAAATATTGCACTTGATGTGTAGATAAAGCTTTTTCATATGCAGCATGGTTTGTTATATCATCTTTTATCTTTTTGACAGCCTCCGTGGCGAAGTTAGTTCGACTCCGCCGGCTGTGAAACGAGAGGTAGCGGTTTCGATCCCCGAACCGAGACAAATCTTTGTGAGGCCCACAATTATTTGTCTCGGGTCTGGGTGTTTGTGAGACCGAAAAGTCTCCTATAGTTTCTGATACCTACGACAGAACACTCGATCTTAGTGTAGTGTCGTGTTTTATTTATTCATTATTTATTTTATTAGACGAAGTGACAATGCACCTGACGGTAAGTTTAGTATCTGTATCAGCCCATATATGTTTCACTACAGGGCACGGGTCTCCTCTGCAATCGAGTGTACATTTGAGAGGGGTTAGGCCGCATAGTCCACCGCGCTAGTTTGGTGCTGGTGGCGGTCTTTCAGTACAGTCAACATAGAATATCTAGCGAGGCTTGATGGCTATCTCTCGCTAATCGACACATTTATGTCGGCCTCCTCCTTATATGGATCACTGTGAAGAGCCCTTAAACGCTTTGTACGATGGTCAATATCAAGATGGATACGAAAAGGTTTTTTTCAACCACGGGAAGGTCACTTCTGAGTTCTGAATATAGATCTCGCCCAAGGATTTTCACAGAGACCCGTTTTAAAAATATAAAGAAGTTCTGCTTTCTGTTTATTTTATACCAAAATTATATTTCTTTAAGTTACTTATCACCTACACGTGTCTATTATTGATAATTTTTGACCGCTCCCGCATACTACATCTAAATATTGGAATTATCGTAATATAAATAGTTACTTTAAGATACTAAGCTTCAAACTTATTTAAGATATATGTACAATACTTGAATCTACTGACATATATCCAAAAATCGGGCATGTTTACCGAAAACTTTTTAAAACACATCCCCGTTCCGCCACTCCCGTCACACATTCACCAAATAGTACACGGATTCATTTTGTCATTTTTATTACTTATCGCATTCGCCTCGCCGCCGACGACACTAGAATAGAGAGCCTTTTAAGCAAGTACTATACATTGCACTGGATTGCATCGCCCGTGCAACGATTGCATCCTTGTCTGTCTTACAAACATTTACGTAAGTGTGAAAGGGACGCAATATATGAAGGTTTCGCCGCCCTAAGCCTCGACCCGCCCGCCCAGTCGGCGCGAGCTTGCCGCCCAGTAAGCACAGACCCGTCGCGAGCGATACGATTTTTGCAATACAAATATTGAATTGTTATAACATAAAATTGATAGTGATGAATGATTTTGTTTAATTACGTGCCGTTTGTGGAATTTGTGCGTTGCACAGATATGTATCGGTAAGTGGAAGTTTATTTCGATCAATCTGTATCAGTAATGTGAGATAAGGGAAGGATAATTTTACTGTGTATTTTTTCGGTTCAATGATTGTTTTTTTTGCTCAGTGTCCACGCTGTATGGACGGTGTGGTTGCGAAAATGTTTTTTTTTAATTGTCAGTCTATGAACAGGAGTGGGTGTGTAAGTAGTTGTGAAACAATAGGCAGCGGATTCGATCCTCAGAATGAGACAAATATATGTGTAGAAAATACATACATTATGTATGTTACCTCAATGTTACAGTGGTGTCTGAACTCTGAGGTTCTAAGATCGATTCCCAGGTCGGAAAATTCAGTAGGCACTTTTCGATGAGCGTGAGTTTCTGTAAGTTCATCATGATTAGTGTTATTATTGTGTGTATTTTATTTTATTAAATCTTCAATAAATCCTTGACGAAAAAGCAGTTGATGTCTACGTATCTTAAATTTAAGCAACTATAATAATATATTAGGGCCAGCACTGGGACAAGAATATGTTTTTAATGATAATGACCGAAGCATGGAATCATAAATATGATTGCCATAAAGAATTTATACACGTGTAAATAGCCTTAACAAATAAAAACCGCTTGAGTATCAAACACGCGTTTTATTGTTCTGTAGGTTATTCCTACTCTGATAAAACTAAGGGGCTTATAGTTTAGTCTATAAAGCGATTCTTAAATACCGTTTGGGTCGGATTAACTTGGGTTGGAATCCGGAACGCCGAATGACCACGTTCCGTGGCAAAATTTTCGAGAAGTTTCGTGCCTCGGATGGCATTAAGCCTTTGGCCTCGATTGTTGCCATAATATTATTGGCATAAATCGTTGGTATTATTAGAGGATCAGGAGGACTGGTATGGATTGGTGACCAATGTTTGTGTTCAAGTAGCAGTGAACCACTCGCAGGTTAGTTTTGATTTAGATGGACAAAATATTTCGGAGAAATAACTACACCTAAGATACCCATACATGAACATGCAGAAACTCACGCCTTTTTCCCAGAAGGGGTAGGCAGAGGTGCTACCACCAAGACACCAATATCACATTGCCCGACCCGGGCCTTGAACACGAGACCTCAGCCTTGTAATCGTATCGTAGTATAACCACGCCACCGAGGCAGTTAACCATAGATAACCAATGTTTTGTTAATCCTAATGAGGGTTGGTACACTTCGCAAATTAAACATTTGAAATTCTACGGTAGTTTTCTCTCAATATTGTATATCAAATCCCAGGGCACACCTCTGACTTTTCGGAGTTATGTGTGTATTGATAGTCAATCACCACGCACTTTAACGGTGAAGGAAAACATCGTTAGGAAACCTGCATACCGTAGCGATTTTAAAGAATTTCTACGGTATGTAAGTCCGCCAACCCGCACTAGGCCAGCGTGGTGGACTATATGGCCTAACCACTCTCAATCGATTCTCTCGATTGTAGAGTAGGCCCGTGCCCTGCAGTGGGACGTATATGGGCTGATATAGATATAGATAGATTGTATATCATGCTTAAAGCGATATGTTTGTATATATGTAAGTTTCCTCGCTCTTTTGCACTTATTCTATAACCACCTACTTGGTACAATCTCTGCATCACCAAAGCTTGAATAGTAAAAAATACCTTAGGCATTAAGTCCGCCTTTATACAACATGTATAAATACTTAAAAATAATTAAATAATTCGCCATGACTACCCCCGGGCTTGAATCCATGACCCACTAGAAAGTCAGTTTCATTTCCAACAAGGTTATTGTAAGTTGATTTGCAACGGAACCCTAAAGGAATGCGTAAAAAACTTCGTGAACGGCGGGAACGCGTGAAGGGATTATATTAATGAAAACGCAGATATTGCGCACACTGAGACAAATTACTGGAATTTGATCTTCTGTCTGCGTGTAACTATCGGTTATTCATTTACTCCAGCTCTAAAACTGAGATCAAGAAATGTATATTATGTTTTAGAGTTTTATACAAAAAATTACAATATGACTTGCCTTTAATTGCAGAATGGGGAAAAAATCGGTGGCAAAATCTCTTCTAGGTGCCCTAGACACATCAATCGATTATACCCACCATTCCACAAATTGATAAACTACGCCCTTATTATTCAATGTTAGGAAATTACTCTATTGAGCAATGGATATAGACCTTATAACATCACACACCTCATTATACCCATAACTAAAACATCCACAGCGAAAATTTACACGCAACGGAACAGAGCACCGCGGGAATTCCACAAAGCGCCATCTGTTACCGCGCACCCGTAACTAAACTCAAATTTCACGCGCCATTAAAATCTATCACACATTCCTCGCGCCACTAAAGTAACCTTCGCGTCGTTACACGGTTCCGATCGGATCACGCGATTAACCCGTGCCCGGCTGTTTCGTGCCATCAATAATATGACACGGTGGTGCATTGTGACCGAGTTTTTGATATCTCGTATTATATTCGCACTATCTGCGAGAGATTTGAGCGCGATATCGCGTATGTCGGTTTTGTGCCGTGGTCTAGTTCCATTTGTTTGTGGGTCGATGCATCGAGTTTGATTTAAATACGAAACATTTACCAATAATAAATTTTACTTTATTACGCGATAAAATCCGTATAAAATAGTTTTATTTCAATGTGTAACATTCGCGTAAATCTAAGAAACCATTAATTTTACTTTTGACAACACGGTATATATTATATTATATGAGATTTGAGAATCTGGAAGTGATACCATGCAACATTTATGTCGGCTCGACCGCGCACCTAGTAAACAAAAATACTCTTTTCGAATCTGGTTTTTATAGGATCAAAAAGCTCCTTCTAAATTTTTCCCCAAGGAAAATACTCTCTTTTGGAGAAGAGGCTATCTGTGTGCTCGAGGGTACATTTAAATTTAAAACTCATTATAACGACATCTACCGGTACATGTTTGAATTACTTTCCCCAGGCAAAGTCATCTAACAAGGGAAAGTTCCGGTAAAATATAAGTTTCAATGATTTGATGAGTTCAGCAATGTTTACATAATTAATAAGTTACGCTCCAATCTTGGAGATGGAAAGAATAAATTATCAAGTTTGTTGTTTGATTTCACTAAGGGAAGAAAGTTAGTCTAAAAACAAGATACATCATTTTCCGTCAGTCCCGTGTATATGCCGTTCATGGATTATAAAATACATAGAAGTATATGGTAGACAACGTTGAAATAAAACTAATTTTTACGGATTTTATCGCGATTTGGTTTAATTTTTCATTTTTTAACTTCCTGACGTTTCGATTGCTTTACAGCTTTCGTGGTCACGGGTGTAGGGAACGTTTTGGCGATTGCCAAAGGCGCCAGAAATGAAGACGCACCATATGTTTTTTCGTCGTTTTTTCGCGATTTGTATGAGAGAAGGGCGGCAAGAGAATAGCAAGCGGGCCTAGAGCGCCCCAGGACTTCAGTAGCGTTAAAACCGGCACTAGCCTCATGCATTTCCATAAACCATAATGAACTGTAATTGTTTTCTAGTTGGCACTTGGTCGGAGATTAATATTTTTTTTATTATATTGAAATCACACAAGCTACAATTTAGTGGTCGTAGATCTTTCATATTATGTGAGAGGCCGCCTGGTTAGGTACCACCGCAATGTATATTTCTCCCGCCAAATACCAGTGTAAATGCACTGTTGTGTTCCGGTTTGAAGGATATTGTAGCCAGAGTAACTACTGGACATGATGAAACTTAATATCTTATGTCTCAGGATGGCGAGTGAAGTGGAATGCCAGCCAATGCCTTGTAATTCATGGTGTTTAATGGTTTCTTAGATTCTTGGATCTTCATGGTGTTGTTTGGTTTTGCTATTGTCCATGAGCGGTCGTGTCGCTTACCATCAGGCGAATGGCATGCTCGTCTCGCCATTAAACATTATCATATAGAGTATACTATGATATGGCCAACTAAAGGGCCCAACCAACAACAAACACATTGATATTCAAGATTGTCACGATGTTGTAACAAAATTATTTTTCCTATGGCAAGTTCTTTTATTAATAAACTTTCGAGTATCGAACCGGTCGCGTGTTGCGGGGTAACTGAGCAATCTGTTAATCGTAAATAAGTCTTTGTCGTCGCTAAAATATTTTCAGAAAAATTATAAAATGATTACCTACCGTTAATTATTTATTTTATTTGATTCATTGTGATCACTATTGTGAATAGAATGCTTCAATAAAGGTGTGAAACGAAAAAAAAAGTGTAATTCTATTGTATAGACAAAAATGTTTTTATGGATGTAAACTAAATTAGACCGCGAAAAATCAAGTTTCGGTCAGCGTAATAATAATGTTAAAACTCCTGTTAACTCATATATTTCGCCCTTCTTAACCGACTTTACATTATTGAAGCAAATAAGCAAGCTAGCATGATTACAATAATAATTCGCTATCCAGAAACGATTGTCAGGACAAATCCTTACCATCAGGAATGTGTGATACTTAATATACAAATAATAAATAAATAAATAAATACACCCAACAGTCACATACATAGTCCTGACCCCACACTAAGATCGAGTCTTGTGTCGTGGGTATCAGAAACTACGAGAGACTTTTCGGTCTCACAAACACCCAGACCCGAAACAAATACCTGTGGATCACACAAATATTTGTTTCGGTGCGGGGATCGAACCCGCGGCCTCTCGTTTCACAGGCCGGCTAACCAACTGCGCCACGGAGGCTGTCAAATATACTTAATATATGACTCGAAAGAAACAATAACAGTG
Organism: Deilephila elpenor; assembly: GCA_949752805.1. NCBI lineage: Eukaryota > Metazoa > Arthropoda > Insecta > Lepidoptera > Sphingidae > Deilephila > Deilephila elpenor. The sequence continues at coordinate 2,125,228 of OX457102.1, forward strand.
TCAGGATAGACATGAGCAACAGTTTTGCTGCATACCTGGTACAAAAATAATCATCTCGACTATAAAAGTATCAAATACCTTGACATTGGCAAAATCTTCGATTCCACCGCGGAGCCATTTATCTATTAAAGAAGAAGAACAGTTTTACTGTTGCGTTTCGTTCGCTCAATAAAATTGTCGGAGAAAAAAAAATTGGAAATAACTACTGGTATTGGATAAATTCTTCAAAACAAATGTCTTGCATTAAGGAATACTGACGTTTCCTGTACAAACTCGACGATGTCTTTTTTTTTACTTTGCCTACAACATAGGCAACGAATATAAAATAATTTTATATTACTAACACCTCGTCACTTTTGTCACGGCATTTATCATTACAACATAATATAAACGTGGAATATTTATATCAACGGCTTGCTAAACATGGCCCTTTTCAAACTTCAATTTGGTGAATGAAATTTGTTTAAAAACTTTGCTATGGCCGTCAAAATATCCACACGGTAGGTAGATAGTTCTATGACTATATCCATGGCATTGATAAAGGTTATGAGCTATAGCAATTACCGTGAGACGGGCCGCCAGTTTGTCTCACTGAAATAGAAGAGATGAGACGTCCGTGTGTCACTTGGGTTTCTCTGAAAACCAGCTCTGTGTTATTATTCAGGTAATACCGCAGCATACAATCTGAAAGAGTATCCCATTGTTGGCACAATAATTAAATAAAGTATCTAGTTCTATCTGGGCCAATAAAAATATATAGGGAGAAATTATTGAACCTCACTTTACTTTAGTAATATATTATTATACTTTTGATTCTTCTATTTAGACTCTAGCTATATCCACCGAAACATGTACACTTCTTAATTAAAATTCCTGTAGAAACTTTTAAAAATAGGTGCTCATAAAGTTAAACACGCAAACTTTGCCAAGTCGCGAATGCCAAAGAGCATCCATTTAATTACTACGTCCGAGATTTGAAGCCGTTACCCCTCCACTCGACGACACGCGAGCACGAGACACCACTCCACCGCGCCCTATTATCGTGCACGTTAAAAATTCAAGTTCATATAAATAGCGTACTAGATACAGACAAAGGTAATACTCTCGGTTTTTCTAAAGCATTTTCCTGCGTTGTCAAAGTCACGTAGCGTCGACGCCCGGATGGCAGCCCTCGATTGTTGACGACACAGGGGATGCTGCGGGGTGGGTAGAGAAACCAGGGGGGTGACATCCCTCCTACGCATCTTCATTCAAGTGGAAGCCGAGTTAGTCATACACTTTGCGCCTGTCTGTTTAGATAATAAATACCAGATACAACCGTGTCGCATTCACTGCTTGGCATTAATGTATTGAAGTTTGTCACGGATGAAAATATTGTGGGTGTGATATGTTTCTAAGGTTCAGGGTGATTTCCGGGGTTGTCAATGTTTAGGGGTCAAATGCGATTTGCTATTAGTTTGAAAGTTATTTCAGCCATACCGTTAATAGGATTTATAGTAATAACTGCCAGTAGTTTTTGACACTTAAATGCATTTACATTTAGGAAAACTTCGCCTAAGAAATTATAGTGCCCGTTCCTGTCAATCTGTTCTTTTTTATGGATTAATTTAAAGGTACATGTGCTTTTCATTTAACTAACTTAAATTAAATATATTAAATTATATTTCCAAATGAGAACATTTTGGTTAACATAAGTGGAAGAGTAAGCAAAGTTTCCATTAAACTTGTTAGTAGTTTCTCTAAGGAGTAGTGCCTTGAGCCAACTTTAAGTAGCAACGTTTTGAGTCTTATAAGAGTCCTTTAGGCCGTCCCTCGGGAACTCTCGAACGGGAGGAGATATTACGGTCACGAGTGGTTGAAACAATGTTTGTGCCACTGACAGTACCCTTAATTTGGCAATGTCCATTTTTACAAACTTTTCATGACAATATAAACTAAAAAGTTAAAAAATGGAAAAATTAAACCAAATCGCGATAAAATCCGTATAAAATAGTTTTATTTCAATATAAACTATTTCATTTTGCTCCATATTTCTTGTTACTTTTTCCATCTATTGGTTGTCTGGCAGAGATCATCTCGACCTCGACCACCGCCACTTATACTTAGTCGTCTTAGCTGTTTATTTTATATTAATTGTCACTGGTGTACAATAAAGTATATAAATTAATTAATAAATAAACATTTTTGGTTGTTTGGAAGACATCGCTCAGCGTCAAGACAGCCATTTGTTCACTTATTTGTAAGTAAAATAAAACAGAAATGTTTTGTTTTTTCTGTACTTTGTGGTGTTCAATAAAGCGTTGCGTATCTATATCTGTTGAAGACAAAAAAAATGATATTTTTAACTTTTATAATTGGTATGATGAAATGCAGTTTAAGTAAACACTAGTAATGTATTATAGGTATCAAAAATTAAGCGCCACATTTTGTCGCAATACACGCACTCGAAACGTACATTTGTTGATGTGACCTCTTGATCCAAAGCAGTCTTCGAACCCACAGCGCCATGTAAAAAAATTTATTAGAAAATGCGTTCCCTTCTAATCCTAACATATAACGCGTCCCAAGGCTATTTACCCTAACCTCAGGGGTACAAAATCAACCCTAAGGGTAGTCAAAAAAATAGCTTAATATTGCATAATCACTTCATCACATACCCCCGATGACATAAAATTTGCGCGCATAACAACCCTTCCGCCACGAAACCCCTACAAATGCGCCGAATTACCCCCCAAGTAATTATTATGGGGTGCGGCGGGTGTCCGCCGTATAGGGTATTTTTTTGGGGTTCCGTAAGTATTAAATGTTTGAGCGTGTGTATTTTTTACAATTTTACTTATAGAATTATTTGGTATGTGAAATATGGATAAAAGTCTGAGTAAGTTCAATTGAAATAATTAAATACCTCCGACATTAACCACAATTATACACCGCCCCGAAATCACAATAATATTAAGTGTACTGTCTATTAAGCAGTATCAGAAAATACGAATAATGAGCTGGCTTTCATTTATAAGTGGAGTTTCAAATGAAAATGAAAATATTTTATTGAACCCATGATATTTCATACATTATATTTTAGATTCAGTCGCTTTTTTCACTCCCACTCGGTTCAATAGGCTGCTTTCGCCATGCAAGAAACTCTAGCGTTGCTCTTTTCAAAACAAGTTTACAATAGTTGCAGTTCATAAATAATTTAGAATAAACCTAGCTTCATCTTATAACTTAAAATTATTCCTGATAGTAAAGTATGAAAACTACGTAAAAAAATCAATTTATTTCATACGGAACCCGCTAGGAAGAATATCAATCGCGCTTATCAATGTTTTTTACCTTCAGAAGCAATTTCGCTACGAAAGGGTTAGACGATACGCCGTAATGCCGGGGATTACATAAAAAAATATTTTTATGCGGTCGCCATGTTATGGTTTTGCTATGTTTTCCAATCTAAATACGTTTTTATTGCGTTCCAGACGGCATCTGCGACGTGGAAGAGGAATTGACAGTAAAATGATACGAGTAGGTTTTGGTTTGATGCCGCGTGGAAACAATATTTTTGACTTCGGTTTATAGGACGTAAAATTAATTAGCTTTTTGGTAAAAAAGGTTTTTTTGACTACTTGCTTTAACCCGTGGATTTGGTCCTGTAATCTCAAAAATCCCACATGGATAAAATATTTTATGATATTTTTTGCATTTTGCTTAATACATTTTTAAGAATTCCTGCGCATTATCCTCACAGGGTAAATTATGAATTAGGAAGTACATCGCAACATAAATAGAATCTAAATATTGTTTTACATTATAAATGTCAGTTGTTCCCGTTCACGCCACTCAAAATGTCAAAGTTATTGACGGGTCGTAAATAGAACACGCTGTGTATTATTACTGTATGCTATTTTATTTAATTTACATACATGCATGCAACGAATGGGCTTTATGTTATAAGTTATAACCATCATAATTTTATCTCGTAGTGGTAGGCAGGGACCGGATTTTCTCTTTCCTCGATCCTGTCATCCTTCTTTCGTCGATCTAATGCTATTGCATCGGTTCGGAATTAAATGTAGGTACTTCTGATCTGGCTCTTGTTTATGGTGTCCCCGATTTGGCTTTCGTAGGTCTGATGAGATCGACCTCCACGAACTCTTCCTTTTTTTGTTTATTCCAAGAGGAAAAGCTATTAAGCTCATCGTTATCTCACTTTTTTGATATAATTCATAGTATTCAATAGGTATATTTTTACAACATGTTTAAAATTGTTTTATTAATTTAGACTTCATTGTTCTTTTTTTTTGTAACATGTCCATAACCGGAGTAATAATAATAATAATTGTTGTCATTTGTTTCAGTTCACGGCGTGGGTGGATGCGGTAATATTCGTGTTCAGCCTTGAGAACGAGATCAGCTACAACACAGTGTCCAACTACTTCAACAAAATGTCCCACTACAGGAACTCGGCCGAGATACCCATCATACTGGTCGGCACGCAAGGTAAATTGTCAAATTATAAGGAAAAAAAAAACATGAAATGGCGCAGATAATAAAATATTAGGTAAAACTGTAAGAAGTACTAGGATGTAATACTGTACAAGGAGGTTTTAACTCGCGGTGATAAAGGATGTTAGAAGTTTTGTTAACTTGTGTGAGACGAGGACACCGTCAAAACCAATCTATTTTGATTAGCCCTTTTTTCGGCTTATCTTGGTATTCCAGGTTGTCAATTGAACGTAATAATTCGATAATAATACATAACAGAGTAGCTAAAGAGCATATATACATTGAACACTCCCTAGAATAAGCCAGCCATGATACTACATGTCAAGCAATCGGTTTCTCTTTCTCACTTGAAGCTCATTAAACAGTGTTTAATATATAGTTGAATAGGAATTTACAGCCCAAGTTCCATGACTGCCCACAATATCGCGATATTAAATAGTGTTGGCTGAATTTGATGACACATTTTTAATCTGTATTGGTTTGATTTCCGGTTACCATACTTTTTATTTCGATTATTTTTATATTATCGTTACGAAGTTGTAAATCGGGTACAAATTATAAAATACCCTACTCCATTTACATCAAGTTTAGGACAACCAGATACAAATTTATCGTAGCGTAATATTACATTAAATTCAATCCCAGATACCACATCTATTTTTAATGATAAAAGAGGAATGGATACTCCATTCCTACTCCATATCGCGTTTAGGTTTAAGTCAATGTCATTGGCACGATAAGAGTGTTTACTTGTTGATATCCGCATATCTATGGACAGGCGATTAACATATAAACGACTCGAAACATTTTATTTCCCATAATAACTTATCTGCTAGCCCAAAATGGGTTCATTTGTAGTAAATATTAGTACATGTCCTTTTTTATGTCTACGGTTATCCCTTTGTCAGATATCCTTATTTTCGGTTCAATGGTTTAGGCGTGAAAACTGAAAAGGCAACCATCGCCACTAACATAATTATGCATTTCGGTTCGCTAATCTATGATTTGCCAAACTACTTAACACTTTTAACAGTAGGGACTCCATTATTAGGTAAAGCTCATAGAATTTTTGGTTTTTCACCCAAAGCCTATCGTAATATACGAAACAAAACGAAGTGTAAGCTACCAAACTCGATCGCCATCCGCTATCCAATCCAGTTACATAGACAATCGTTTGTTTAATGAATCTGCGATGTTCGCGAACCGTGCCGTTTACTATACCGCCCAGAATGTTAACAGAAGCGGTAAAACTCACAGCGCATGGTGAATACAACGCGGCTGTTTAAGTGTTTACAATGTGAAAAGAAATTTGGGAAAAGTGGCGTGCGGCGGCCACCTAGGCACGCGAGGTGAAACCTAGCGGACGTTAGTAATATTAATTATGGTGGCAACACTGTTTTTTTTATATTTCCTGTGAAGGTAGAATTATCGATCCGACTATTGGTGAACTGACTGATGCTAGAGTTAGCTACAGTCACACCGCTGCTTTCCTATAGAATAGAATCTAAAATAAGTTGGCGTTGAAGAATATATTATTCTGTATAAAAAGGCGATGAGAATTGTCCATATTCAATACCGACCCAGGCTTTGCATGAATCAATTATATTTGAGATAGACAGAAAATAACCTAGGAAAACTATCTTCTTTCCGAATTTTACTCTACGAGTAATCGGTATAATCGTTATGTTCGAGTGATGCAAGCCGTTGAAAGAATGAACAGAATACACCCAAAAACACTTCGATTGTGCTCCAATCGATCGCAAACGCAATTATGTTCGACGCTGAATGTTACTCCCGTGTTCAAGAGATGTTCCTCTTTACAGTATTGGTACTTTTCCAACTTCAATGTTTATTGCTTTTGAAATGTGCATTGTTATGTTGAAAAATTACTTTTACTTGTTTATGTTATCCTAGTACTTTCTATCGTATTTATCTATGTATCTAGCTGTGTAATAAACCTAGTGTGGATGTGTGAGGAAAACAAAACGAGGGTGCGGTTAGTAATAGCCGTACGATCTTTTCTTTTTCTAGAGAGTAGTAAAATTTCAAAGAGTAGTGGATATAAAAATATGTTTAAAGTTTTCTAGTCCCTTAAACTCTGTTGCAATAATATTTTCCCCTGTTCCACTATTATAAAACACATTTACATAATAACGCACACACGACGCGTAGATTGTTTCCTATTTAAGATCGATAGTGAACGATCGGTCGCTCTTCCAGATTCCATAAGTGAAAGTAGCCCACGTGTAGTGGACGACAACCGTGCTCGCAAGCTGTCCAATGAGTTGCGAAGGTGCTCCTACTACGAGACGTGCGCCACTTACGGACTCAACGTGGAGAGGGTATTCCAAGACGGTAAGTTCTTATTCCATTTACACGCACGTTTCGGTCCCCCGGGTGATGTCATTTCCATCGGTTTTTGTACTAAAAAACAGATACAAGAATGTTGTTACCGTTTCTGATTAGCATAAATTGTTTTTTGCGTTATCTACGAGACGTCTGGGCGTTTTAAATACAACGTATCCAACGATCAATATTATTTTCGAACCGATGGAAAGTGAGATTTATGAGTAAATTCCCAACTTGTGTTTGGAAATAATATGACATTTTATTGCCAGCTAATTGATAAATGTATGGTACAAATGCATTTACAAGTACTCACGTACTGATGTGAGACAAATATTTTTCATCCGGTTCTCTAAAGCGGAAATATTATCAATTGTGATTAATGCAGTTCACACTAAATCCCAGATATATTTACACGAAAAGTATATTATATCGGTGTAATTACAGGTACGTTATCTGATAAAACTAATAGTTGATATTGGGTAATATTAATCCGCTGGATCGATAAGTACGTTGTTTGATTAAAGATGCAGCTATTGATTTGGGTGACACTAGCGAGTGTAGACCGTAGAGAGTTGAAGAAGTTGCGTAACAAAAACGTTTTTATTAGGTGTCTCGCGTGATCTTGCGGCGTGATGACTGATGAGTAGAGTACCTCGGAACTAGTTTCGCTTCGTGGGGAATTTGGTGTGCGCGCAGTGGCAACACCGGCCCCCAGTCGCGCGGTCGCTTCATTCGTTCTCGCTCATTCGGTCGGCGCGTTGTTTATATTTTTTTGTCGCTCGTCGGAAGTGTTTTCGTTAGTTTCAAACACGCGCGTCTGAATGGAATTATGGAGAGGACGCTCATATTTAAATCAAACCTATCGCCTATATCCAGTTTGAGACGGAGAAGTTCGTGTTACAACATACAGCGGGCTGAAGAACGCGATCGTAGGAAATCGGCTAAATTTGAATGTGCGTGAAATTGTAACTAGTTTGGGTGGAAAGAAAATAAGTTGTTGTTTTTGTTGTTGTGAAAGTTGTGTTGTGTTTATGTTGTAACGTGGTGTTTATTGCAGCGTGTCAGAAGATCGTCGGGACGCGGTTGTCCGCTTCCTCCCAGTGTCTGTCTGGGGGTTCGAGGCCGGTGACTCCGCAGCCCCTAGCTAACTCCCCGAGTCATAATCATTCTACATTTCTATACAAGGTGTGTGCATTGTTTATTTAATTAATTTATTGCTGTTTAAACACATTTCGACATACACATACACGTTTAAATATTTACAAGAAAAAAAGTTATTATTTGTTTATCAAAATCACAATTTTTTGCGGAAATGTATTTGCTAATCGATACATAACTATGACAAAAGAAAATAGGGCTGGGGTCTAGAATCGTTTGGCACGAGTTGAGGGCTAAAAATGATTAAAGGTGGTAGGGATTGGTTCCCTGATTATAACGTATCACTCTTATTAAAAGGTAATTTATAGTTTTCGAGAAATTAATTAATGAAGTTTCTAACCTTAAATCAGGTATTAGGTAAAACGGAACGTTTTTATGGGCGATTGACAACTAAATCTTTATTATAGTGTCAAGTATATAGTCTGTGGTTTAAAATTTCGTGCAATACCGTTAAACGGAACGTAAAAACTACGCGATTTGCGTCATGAGTCAGTGTAATTAGAATGTTTTGTTTATGTTTTTTGCGGAGTTTACGCATCTGCAATAGTGTATAGACTCATGTTTTGTTGTTTTACATGTTTTATAACGACCTAGAAATTATGTTCAGAAGCAAGTTTGTGAATCCACTCTATGGTTAAAATAGGTTGAATCTGCCCCAAAACCGACTCGGAGCACCCCGACTTCCACGTAGTCTCTTGGCTACCACCCCTAGAGTGTTTATAAAAAGCCGGAGGCGCGGAGGGAGAGCAGCCCCCGCCCGCTGTAACAAAGGATAGGCAACCGTGCGAGCCGTAGCGGCTGAGGCTGGTCGCCGGAGGCGACCAGCAAGCCGAAGCAGCGGAGGCGAGCGTGGGTGCCTATCCTTTGTTACGCAAGGGCGAAGGGGCTGCACTTCCCGCAGCGCCGGAGACGTTGCAGAAGCAAGTATATTTTGAAAACAAGTGTTTTGAGGTTAGGTTACTTTAATTGGGTTTTCTCAGGAACGGTGCATTGCCTTTTCATGGGAGTAGTACCGGAGGATAGTAGGCATGCTCCCCCTCCCCCCTCACCCCCTCCCAACCCCCATTTCGTGCCAAACTATTCTAGATCTTAACCGATATTAAAATTTAAAAGAGAATTGCTGCCGTTTCAATAATAGCAATAGAATGAGAAAAATAATTTAACCTTGAGCGGAATTTATAGAAATGCGGTGGAAATAAAATTGTTTGGCCTTTGGCATTGTGACAACTATCTGTTGCACAATGTTCATTTGAAAAACAAAAACTGTACCTAAATTTAATTCAGAAACCACAAACAATATGGTAATTCTAAATATTTACATTTATTTGGCAAACAGTCAAAAATATTGTTCAGCAAAATTTGCAATGGACAGCTTGTGAGCATCTTGTGAGTAAATTTAAATCAATATTACGTTTAAAATGTAGCTTAAACGTTAATGTAGATAATTCGAGATTTATACTCGGCCTAAGAAATATTTGTTAAATAATTATTCATTGTGTAACTAGACCAAAATATCGATTTTAACTAAACAAATTCATTAATCTCTCTAGAAAATGGGTTATTAATAATTAATAAAGAGGTATTAAACTTAATACACCATATTATGAAGTATAGAATATAATAGTTGTGTTAGCATACTTAAATATCTATTAATTTTACAAGACTCATTAATATTATGTGAAAATTTAGATACAATATGTATTGATAACTGCTAACCCAGAGGTTTAAAGATGCATGAATAAGTTTGTAATAATCATTAAATTTTTATTTATTTATTGATATCTGTTAATGTCTAAAGGCTAGGCAAAAATAATTGTACCTTAGTTACATAAGGAGATTCAGGTGGTCTTGTTTAATTAAACTTAATGAATTTCCTAATAAGTGCTGGTAATTTTATATTGTGCTTACTGAAAAGTCATACATATTATATTCCTTCACCAGGGTATTAAACACCCACCCTGGCTTCTAATTTAACCCTATCATGAAGACTGTTTATAAAAGTATTTATCTCTCTGACTTATTATACTTCACTATAAAGTATATATTCTCATACATTTGGCAACCACATGAATAAAGTATGCAAGTGTGATCTTGTTGACCTATTTTTACTTCAAATCCTATTTCTAAGTGTGTGGTGTGGGATATTTTAAATTTATCATGAGAATTTGTTTGCATCTATTAATAGAAATGATATTATAACAACTTGGAATTACATTTTGTAATCTGTGCAGTACAAACACTTAATATGAACAATTAGAACAAAATAATTTGTACTGATTTGTGTTTATTGTTAACTAGGCATTAAATCTAGGACATTTTCGTAACACTCTCTATAGCCATATGCAATAATGAAATATTTATAAAACAAATAAAATTAGTAAATAATTTATTAATAAAAACATATAAAAAAGTCTGAAGTGCAAACAATTATTTTTAAACAGACAAATCATTCAAAATTGGTCTCGGTGAAACATCTAGCATTATGTTCATAGTTGATTGGTTATTGTTGTGTAGACTAATTAAATGGTTGATTTCTCTTATAATCTGTTCATAATTAATTTGTAACCTGAGCCGATCATGCCTCTGTTACAAGTTACAACTCAGCTGTGTAAAAACAGTTGTTTTCGTATTATTTTAATTTTCTTGTTGTTTAATGGTTTCTTAGATTTACGCGAATGTTACACATTGAAATAAAACTATTTTTACGGATTTTATCGCGATTTGGTTTAATTTTTACTTGTTGTTCTTTTTTTAATTTGTGATTTGATTAGTGAAAAATAAATCAAAATGCATTTTTTTGGATTGTGCAATTATTTGGTTTGTTGGTTGAAAGAGGTCAGTGCACAGTGCAGTTGTTAATATTATCTTTTTTATATCTATGATAAATATGATGATTGTAAACTAATTATATGGTTCGTAATTTTATTGACAGTGTTAGTCCGCTAATCGAAACATTATAGTTTCGATTTCTAGTCCTAGATATTCTCAATTTTAAAGACTAGATTTTACGAATTTAAATATTCTGGACAAAATATACTGGAAGACAAAAAAAATATAATCACTAGATATATTACAAAGACTTGATATCCTTTTCCTGTCCAGGAATCAAACATTATGTTCTCTTTCTGATACGGCAATGCCATCTTCATGCCAATTGGTTCAAGTATAAGTGCATAGCTCATACTTAATGGCAAGAACATTATTTTTATAGCTTCCTTGTTATTGAAACGCTTTAGCGACACGCTCATAAATCCAATTCATATACGTTTTGTTTTCCAGCTTGTTTTTATGTAATGTACAAAATAGTTGTTAGTGTTTCATTGAAAAAGAAAAACATTTGCGGAATACATGCAATAACGTTTTTAATTTTATACCTTATGTTATTCCGATCAATGCAAGTTTCTGAAGGCTTGCTCTATTACTTAGACCCGGCAATGCAACGACGATTAACAATATGTTAGTGTTTTTGAATCATAAACAATCATAACCACGAATTATCTTGAACGTTATTAATTAATGTAAGTCACTTGTATTGTAATACGCATTTAATCTGCCTGTTCGACGAAACAATGATTTATATTCTTACCTATATTGTCCTTTGGGAATTTTGCTCTAAAATTGGTTAAAAGAGTTGTCCTAGGAGATCTGCCTCATACAGCTCGTAACGCTGACTCATTGAAACACAATTGAACGTAGTTCGTACTACGCCCCATGGGTTAGAAGGACGAATTTTATGTCATTCTGCATAATATTCCTTATCCATAATATGTAAAAATCTGAACTGTGATATTTTTTAATATTATATTCATTATCCTGTTTTTCATCCACCGAAACAACTCATTGGAGAAATTATGTAACATTGTGAATGTACGATAAAAAATAATCACCGACTCTCATAACGATAACGGTTGACCTCTCGTGACATCGGCTGTTGAAATCAAAGCGTTTGTTTTTAAATTGATTATAATTTCACCCAGTGTCCTTATAAATTGTATTGACTTTCATTTTGTTGGTGAAATTTTAGATTTGGCAGATCTAGATCTAATAAAATGTAAAAAGAAATCTAAATACATAATGTATACAATGGTGAATAATGACAATTTCTACTTCAGTATTAGGAGTTTGGACTTTGCATTTTTTTTTATTTTTAAATATGTGTATATCATCTGCTATAATATTAGTGAAGTAATTAACATCTTAGTAGTTAGTACCGGGTGCGAAATGCCTTTACGATTCAAAAGTCCCACCTATTTTTAACCTATTTTAGTTCTCAAATGTTTTGTCACTTTCGAACGACTTTTGAATTCAGCTTAAGCGAAGAAGACAAAACATTAGATACTAATAGTTTTTAAAACTGTCTATGTTTAAGGCCACTAAGGTTTCGTTCCCCACGTTGATTGCAGGTCGGATAACATGCATGCTATGTACATACAAATTACAATAAAATGCGACATTTATTCGATCATTAGATTCGTTTCTTGTGAACACTGACTGGTTTTAAATCAAATAAAACAATCGATTGACGAATACAAAAACACGTTCTAAGAATTCGTCCGTTACATTATTATTTATTACGTGTTTGATCAAGTTATTTACAAATCCTCGTGTAGACTTTGATAAACTACGATTGTTATCACAATTAAATGATTATAACTGATTTATTATGAAAGAAAATATGGTATCGGGTTTACCCATGACTTATCTATACTTAGCATACAATTGAAAATGTCTGGTTTGTTTACGATATCGTAGTTGAAAAATACGTATTGAAAAATATTGGCAAACACAACTGCAATATTTTTAGATTCTACACTTATACTTATGCATTAAAGAAAAAAATGTTGGTAGTTTTCACCGTTTCAAATAATGGTTTCTGGATCACGAAAAATCTATAAATACACCACCGAACCAAACTCGAACGTATTGCGTTGACATTGTGAAAGTTATGGTCAAAGTTACATAACACTAAGCCTAAATGATAACCAACAAAGGTAGATAATAAATAATATACGATGAATATAGATGATATGATAATAAATAAACAAAATACATTTCATTTGGGATATACATATACTGATAAACAAAACATAAGAACGCGGTATCAAATTAGGTGAACTCTAACAATAATTGTAAGAACAAAACACATGTTATTGATAATTTCTTATCTAATCTTTTGTTATCTCCTTGCGTAAGCTAAAGTTGATTGTACTGTGGAGAACTCTCGTGAGCTAGGTCATATGTTTAGTACCTACTGCTAAGCTAGGTTACCTGAGATTATGCAATATGGGTGTGAAACTGGTTTCAGAGATTACTTACCGCTTTTTATGGATGTTTAAAGGAAATACTTAGAAAGTGGTTTAAATTCTACCAGTTAACGGAATGCTTGTTTACATTACTTCTATTGCTTACAAGGGTTTTATATTTGTAAAATACTTAGAAACAGAGACGAGGTCTACAGACGACCTGATAAATGTCTCAGAATTTTATGACATTTTGAAAAACTAACTCTCGATTGTTTTGGGGAAATGGCCAATGTTAATCTGTAGATGTCATGTGGCGGTCGATAATAAGTAAATAAATAATAGTCACATACATAGTCCTGACCCCACGCTAAGATCGAATCTTGTGTCGTGGGTATCAGAAACTACGAGAGACTTTTTGGTCTCACAAACACCCAGACCTGAAACAAATACCTGTGGATCACACAAATATTTGTTTCGGTGCGGGGATGGAACCCGCGGTCTCTCGTTTCACAGGCGGCGTCTAACCAACTGCGCCACGGACGCTGTCATAATGATGATGATGATGATAAAACCGGTTTATTTAGGTGATAAGTATTCAGAACGGTAACCATAGTATACCTGTAGTTCTTCTGTAAATACAATGCAAACTATTTTGATGAATCTTAAAAAATGTTCTATATTTTTATTATAGTAAGATAATACAGATTTGTATCTTCTAAATATTCCGAATTGTTATTGTAGTTTTTATTACACAACCTTCGTTTAATAGCGACCTTGAATTCATGAATACTTCGGTTTTTATATTCTCTGGAGTTTTATCGTATAAACAATGAGTGTATTGAGATAATCGCAAATCACTGTTCTTATCTAAAGTTATTTTATGACTAATCATTTAAATATTATTGCGGGTTTTTAAATCTAGATTGTTTTTTTTTTAAATCCGTTGGTAATTCCATTGATTTAATTCTCCAATTAGACATTTTCCCTTTTTGGAGTTTTTAATTGGAAAGGCAAGAAATATATATTTATCTATCTTACGATCGCTCTACCTGTCACACTTTTCCGTCCTTTATAACTTCCTAGGTAAATAGGAAATCAGTCCACTCTACTAAAACCCAATTGAACGTAAACCTTGTAAATTATCATGCGTACAACATTCCCGCTGAACTGTTTCGCCACGTATTCATCGTGTCAATTACCCGCTGTTGTGTTGATAGATTGAATTATGCGGTCCTAGCGTGTCCTAAATACAGATAATTCACCCGGCCCTTCGTAGGAAGTGACCCATTTGCGAAAAACTGATTTTTACCGCTTTCTGCTGACCCGATTGTGCGGCAATGGACGATAGAAACGTTTTATTATTAATTGAAAACAAACTAAAGTAGAGACGCTTTGGTCGGCTATGATCGGTCAGTATTTTCAGTTTAACTTTCAATGTTTGAATAATTTAGCTGGAGATTTGCAAGACTTTTTTTCATTCGTAATTGCAACATAAAGTTTTATCGCCCCACTTTTATTGAATAATTGCAAGAAAATAAAGAAGATTATCTACATAAAAATAAAGGGTCTAAATTATGCGATTGTCTCCTTCCAAACATCTGTTTAAGATTTATTCCTCAGAGGGAAATTGACTAACAGTTTCTTCGAAATATTTCCTAACTTTGTCTGTATTCTTTCCAGGACTCCCTTCCCCGCGGCCACCACACACTTTCAGCCTCATCCCACCACTTACACAGAGGCGCGTCATCATTCGACGCATCTTCCAACAGCAGCGGCATCTCCTCCACACACGTCGTCGAGATCCACAGCACCAACGGCTCAGACACATCTTCACGATGGGGCAACTCCTTAGGCAGCCATGGATCATCATCAGGCCTGGTCTCCATAGCAACGGAGAACAACAACGTCAAATTCACAGCACCACAATGTCTGGACAATTTGCAACCAGCCAAAGATTGCAAGGATCTACCCACTCCTTCATCAACTCCTACAACATCAAGGAAGTCACGGAGACGGTCGAATCTCTTCACACCATCGAAGAAGGGTGATGACAGACTGAAGAATGGAGAGTTGGGATCAGGAAGGGCGATACCGCTGAAGCAAGGTTATTTGTACAAGAAGAGCAGTAAGGCTCTAAACAAGGAGTGGAAGAAGAAATACGTGACGCTGTGCGACGATGGCAGGCTGACTTATCATCCTAGTTTACATGTGAGTTGCATTCAAATATTGTATTCCTAATTTAGCTAACTTTATTGGGCTTGACCATCGACCATATTAGTTCTGTTGAGGAAAATCACCTGGTTATAATTTATTCATCGTCCTACGAGTACTTTAGAAGGCATTGGAAGTGCGTTGCCGGAAAACAAATAGAAAAGATTATAACTTGTTATATTTTCGAGATTTCATTTATTTTTTTTATAATGATGATGTCTGGATGATGTCTGATGTCTGGTTCCACATACATTTTCATTGACAATTTAATTTCAAAATACCATACCTAATGTTCTGCTTGTACTAAACATATAGTGCTTTCAATTACAGGTGATGTATCCCTATCTGTTTCACTCCTTATGGACTGACCCCTTTACAATCAAGAGTACCATTGAGAGGGGATAGGCCACTTAGTCCATATAATGATGATATTGGTGATTATTTCCAGGACTACATGGAGGACGTGAACGGCAAGGAGATATCGCTCCAGTATGTGACGGTGAAGGTGCCTGGACAGAAGCCCCGTGGCTCCAAGTCCATTATCACGACGGTGCCAGGGTACAACGGGTATAGCAGCCTGGACATACATGATAGCATCAGCGGGCTGTCGCTTGGTGAGTAGAGTGTCTATTTATTTTAGTAATTTATTATAAAAAAAAAATTGAGAGAAATATTTTTTTTGCATTTTATTTTTAAATGGAACATGTACTAAGATACAAATGTTTCATTTTAATGATAAAATTATAATACAGTTAATGTCAATAATAGAGTAAGAAATATTGCCATGAACTTCATAGTACAATATAGAGGAAAAAAACACACACCTTAGTACGAGTTAATTTACTATTTGCCTGTAAAAAATCTTGATTGTACGTATTTAGATTTTCAAATGATTACTACAAAAGACACGGATTCTAATGTAGTAATTATTAATTTATCTAAAAGTCAATAATCATCATAAAGACGATATAATTACAAAAACAATATTCAACCATTCAAACATGAATCACCCATGTAACTGATTTGTCTTCTCAGGTTACAAAGACAAACCATCCCGAGTGACAGACAAGGCGTTACTCTCAGCGTTCGAAGCGATGAAGGAGCCGGCGTCGAGCCGACAGTCCCTCGCTTCTGAGGTGGAAGTGAGCTCCAATGGAGGGGATAAAGACACGCCACATGTCAAGAAACGACACAGGAGGATGAAGAGCAGCGGGGTGAAGAAAGATGGGGATGAAGGTGAGGAAATATTTTAATATAGGAAGTGTAGTATACTATTTAAGTTTCAGGTGTAGTCAGTGTAATCGCTTTTTAAGGCACAGTAAAATACACAACATTTGGTAGTCTGTTTTAGATGACGATTTTACGATGGTGGGTTAGGTACAGCCAATGCAAAAGAGCTTGTCGTAAGTAGCCTAGAGGTGTATTACTTACTCCACAGTGAATTTGTTGTTTTGCAATTATTTTAGGTTTTTAAAAATATAATATCACAAAAGCGATAAACATACTAAAGACCCACTTGATGGCAAGCAATTACTACTTGGACTTCTGCAACATTAGAGGTGTCACTTGTGCGTTGTCGACCCTGTAAAAACTTTTCACTCTTTATTGAGGAGCCTCATGCTGTAGTTTGTAACCATATCCATTTTATTAATTGAATTTTGACATGTAATTTCCCAGACGGCGAGTTCGGTTCGTCGTGCGAGTTCACGATCGTGAGCCTGGAGGGCAAGCGCTGGCGCTGGGAGGTGTGCGCGGGCGCGGGGGGCGCGCCTGGCGCCGGCGCGGCGGCGGCCGAGCGCGACGCCTGGGTGGCCGCCGTCGAGGCGCAGATACTCGCCTCGCTGCAGGGACGGGTACGTACACACTCTCTCTCCCTCTCTCTCTCTCTCTCTCTCTCCCTCTCTCTACCCACTCCCCCCCCCTCTCTCTCTCCCTCTCTACGCCTCCTTACACAGAAACATGACCATGAGTAGTCTGGCATGACGATAAAACCACTATTGGATTCTAGCACAGCATTAAACACTGCGAATTCTGGTTGCCACTACCAGCACCCCTGCCTATCCCACTATTAAACAGGCGTAAGCTTACTTATGTTTAACATTACAGACGTCCCGACAGCCGGCTCCCACGGGCGCTAACTCGACGGGCGACGTGCGCGCCACCTACTACATCCGCCGCGTGTACGGCAACGATAAGTGCTGCGACTGTGGCGCTCCAGGTGAGTTGCTGATTTTTTTAATAATTAGTATCCGGTCGGAAAGTGAAGAATACAGACTAAAATCAATCATATTGACCTATCCAAGTGTGTTGGGTTTCGGATACAGTTGTGTAGACACAATTCGGTTCAATTTAATTTGAATGAAGCTGGCATTATTGTGTCAAATGTTCAGAGTTCAAATGTTCAAATATGTACTCACTTGTAAAATTAGTATATAAAAAAAATTGCCACTAAAAGATTGAGCATTAATTATTTTTATAAAATAAAATATGTTATTAAAATATATTTTTTCATTTCAGACCCGGACTGGGCGAGTTTGAACCTGGGCATACTGATTTGCATCGAGTGCTCCGGCATACATAGGAATCTCGGCTCACACATAACGCGCGTGCGATCTCTCGACTTGGACGAGTGGCCGTGAGTAACTTCTTTATTTGTTTATTAAAAAAGGACAAGATGAATACTAATTTAATGAAAAATATAGCTAAATATCTTATGTTCAGTTTTGAAGTATGAATAAAAAATATAAAAAAAAGAATATTTTGCAAGAAAATCGTTTAGCTTTGGACATTTAAATTAATGTATGGTGTTTATTTATATCATATTTTTTGTGGCCGTATATTAAGTTGAAATTAATTGTCTTATTATGAAATTATTGAACCCAGTTTATTATGTAACTTATGAAAAAATAATAGTGTACTAAAAATATGTACATATCATACATACAATTTTACGATTAATATATTGATTGTCTCCCCAGGTTGAGTCATGTGAGCGTGATGGTGTCGCTGGGCAACACTCTGGCCAACTCCATATGGGAGGCGGACACGCGTGGACACGTTAAACCCGTCGCCACATCTACTAGGGAAGAGAAGGAACGGTGAGACTAAATTTTTTAATATTTTGGGATTGGTAGGATTGTTTCTGCATAGTGTGTTCTTTTATTTATCAAAATAAAAAAAAAAATATTTCAAAAAGTAAATAGTATGTTGAAATATGTGTGCCTGTTTAGCATTCAAAGTACCGGTTGAATAAATAATAGATAAACTTAAATTGTAATAATATGAATTGTTGAAATCAAGATCCAAGTTCGATCTTTGTTTATTTACCTAAGTGCTACTATTAGTGCCGTTATTTATTTAAACTCAATAGCCATATACATTATTCGTGGCAGATGGATCCGGCTGAAGTACGAGCGGCGCGCGTTCCTGTGCGCGGCGGGCGCGGGCGCGGGCGCGGACGGGCTGCGCGGCGCCGCCACGCGCGGACACTGCGCCGCGCTCGCGCGCCTGCTCGCCGCGCCGCCGCCGCGCGCGCCCGCACCCGCCGAGCGCGCGCTCGCACTCCGCGCCGCAGCCGCCGCCGGACACCTGGCCGCTGCACAGCTGCTCATATGGGTGAATACATATTATTTTATTGCATAGGTCACCTGATGGTAGGTTATCTGCCCATGAACATCCACAACGCTCGATCATGTATATGTTGCCGGTTTATCAAATTGGGAGAAGAGAAACTGACTCACCCAAGGAAACTCCACAGTAAAGCTGTCGCTTCACGTCGATTTTCTGTGAGACAGTAGTACTGCCCCAAACAAGCCTGCTCATTCATGCGGAGTCATGACTGACAACAACGTGACTCTACCATTTCCAAAACATACATGGTGTATGTAAAAATATATACATCATACATCTATGCTATCAGAAACATCAACATATAAAGTTCTATACACAGGGTGAAACGTTAAACCAGAGACTTATTAGAACAGTGGTCAACCCTTAATTTTAGAAAATTTTAGCAAAATTATTGATTAAATTGCTTTGGCCATAGGCACTGAATGCCCACACAGTAAAATATCTAACACTTATAAATTTTTTTTTAGATGTCTACACTTTGTAAATTCAATATTACATTTAAAGAGAATTATCACAAATAACAGCATAAATATTCAATAATAAATAACACTGAAAGAATCTATATATCTTACAAACGTAATTTAACCACTGCATTTTTATAACAAAACTATATTACATTTGCAGCACAACGGCAACCCGAACTACCCGGACAACGACGGTCACTCGTGCGTGTTCTACGCGCGCGCCGCCGCCAACCATCTGTCCGGCGTGGCGCCACAACGAGCCCGCGGCCTGCAGATCGCCTGCCCACTACACGCGGACCCGCCGCCCGCCAGCAACTCCAGCAACTCCAGCAACGCCAGCAACACCAGCAACAACTCCGCCAGCAACTCCAGCAACTCTACCAACTCCACCAGCAAGCTGTGCCTCAAGAACCCCGAGCCAGAGTGCAACTGCATCATCTTTGAACTACTCAACACACAGAGCGCCAGCAATGCACTGGTCGAACTACTTATTGGTCTCCAAAATAACCACTATATGAATGGATATGACAGCAACGGAGGCCCCTACCACGGAACCCTGGGAAGACCATCCCTAGGACCAAATCTATCGTTGAACGGAAAGTGTGGAAGCATAGTCTAAACCGGTGCTGTGTTACTCAGTCTTAAATCTGGAGCGTTAGGAAATTGGACTTTATTGTATTGATATAGAATACGAATTTCAACGCGTACTACGCTGTATACCGAGAGAGAATTTATTCATATGTACCGTTTGTTAATACTGTTACGGATACTTGTGTACTTTGTGTACTTAATTTCGTTTTACTTAATGTTAGATTAGGGTTGTACCGCGATGGGAGTCAAAAAGACAGTGCTATAACTATTGAAGTATGGACGTTGCTATACATAATAGTTTTTGCAATCCATTCCTTAGTTTGATTGGGACTTTTTGCCATTTTCGTTTTTAAAATGGTGTGTGTTCCAAAGGCAAGAAAATGTACCTTAAGTATTTTACGTTAAGGTAGTTTTTGTTTTACTGCTCGACAACTTAATGGAGATTGGCTCTTTAATCGCTAAACTCTGGTAAAATGTGCTTAAGAATTGTTTGTTCTGCTCTCTCAGAAATGTACATATGAATGGATTTCTATTAACTGTATGACATAATAATAAAACGACTGACATTACGTTAGCGGTTATTAAACGACTATTTCGAATATTTAAATTTGTGCATTGCAAACGGTCTTTTCAATTTATTAGCTGAATTGTGTCTGTCAATTTGAAGTTAATTAAATGTTAGGAAAATTTATTGATAAATAATTTCGTTTGGAAGATTCACGCGTTCATTATAGTTCAAATTTATTTGATTAGTGATTAATTCGATGTGTATTTGTATAGCTGAATCCCTGAAAGCACCGCACTTATGTAATATACACTATTTAAAGCATTTTGTTCATCCCTACACCATTTTTTAAACGTCGAAGGAGACACCAAGTTTGTCTCTGGCCTTCGGTCTAGAGACCATATATAAAATAAAAATGTCAGCAGAAAACAAATACAATTTCTTTTTATTAAATTAATAGTACATAATCGAAAATAAGACATTTATAGTCAATATCAATATAGTTCTTCATCCTTTCATTTTACATAATTGATTATGTGTATTTTTTGATAATTCTATTTGTTCACGAGTTCATCATACTAAAATTATCGTATTATGTAGTAATTACAAAACTTTTTTTTTTTCAAAAATTACTCAATTACAGGCAGCTATAAAACAAGGTTCTTTTTCTTAACAAATGTGCTATTCTACGCGCTATTTTTGCAACCTTTTGCAAGTGAAATGTGATGTTTCTTCATACAATTATTTTAGGAAACAGCACTCGATAATGTTCCTCGAATTTGACATTATTTTGGGGCTTTCTATTTATAAATATTTCTTTTCATTACATTTCATAGTGTAATATTTAATTCAATTTGTAGTGTTCATACAAGTTGATTTTTGTACAGTAAAATATTTTCAAAGTCCGGCACCGGGTGTATAGAGTTTTGTTGTTCGTTCCGGATTTTCGATACGTAAAATGTAAGTGGATAAATTTTAATAGGCATTCATAAATTATTGTTAGGTGCGAGATCTCAGCTCAATGTTATTTTGTAGGGTAATGTATTAGGTTAATTATAGTGGTAACTGTTATCGCTTTACCCTTACGCCCCGGGCGTCGTCTACCCAAGATTCTTACATCAATTTTGTGTTCTAAAATCTCTTTGGATATTTCAAGTAGACTTCAACATGCTGCGTTCTGAAACAGCGCCATCTATTATTGATTTTCGGAATCAAGTTAACATTCCAGTGTTCGCCCGGGGGTTATAATAGTTGATGTGATACCTAAGGTTTTCCCGTAATAAGCCAAATGTACTGAACCCTTCTGTGCCTACTTTAGGTAGTTTGTGCTTTCGCGAGTCGCGGTGGGTCGGGAGATGTAATAACTGCCTTTCGACCCACAGCGAGACGTTTTCCAAAAGTATGTAATGTGGTACTTCATCTATTACACTTATGAAACGTAGGATAAAAAATTACTTAGTAATTTTACGTGCATTTAGTTTTGGTCTTGTATAAAGAATTGCTTACACTCGCCTCGTTTCGGTTGACCGTCCGAATTACAAGTGTCAGATTTCATCGCCTACCTTATGAAACAGTAAATCAAATTTATTTACAAGAGTAGCGATATATTATTTTATACTGGCGCGTAGTGTCATCAGTCGCAGGTCGACATAATTTTGTCGGCTTGCTCGATGCGTAAAAATCCGTAAAACTAAAAAATTGTTTTTTTTCCTAGCCGCAAGCAGTTTTTAAAAGACATAAAATATATTTTCACTTATCCTGTAAGTCAATTTTGAATTATTGTTCACATAGATAAGCGATGACGAAAATTATACGCAACCGTGTAATGTATGAATCTCGGATTCCTTTTATATTTTGACTATTAATATTGGATATGTTTAAATATTTCTTAAGTACTGACAAGGAAAATCTATGACCAATGTAAAATGTACCCGCAAATGTTTTGTCCATTGTGGTATTATACTAGAGCAGATATAAAATCTTTAAGAAATCCCGAAACATTTAGTTTCATACTTTTATTATTTAAAAAGAAACTAATTACTGAGATGGGCGTGGTGGCAAGTCGAACGAACCAAATGCGATCTGTTGTATCGTTGTTTGGGCTCACATTTCATACTTATAGACTTGCCGATATGACTCACTTTAATGGCGAATGAAAACGTGAGTAAATCTGCATACCAGAGATCTTAAGAATTTCTATACTATGAGAAGTCCGCGAAACCCGCACTAGGCCAGCGTGGTGGACTATGCCCTAACCCCTGTCGATAGAACTCTTGATAGAGAAGTCCTGGGCTCAGCATTTGGCGAAAGACCGACAAAATATACTGTGTAATACAGTCTACAGTTTCTGATACATTTTTGGTAACACCTTCCGTTCTAGTTTAATACCTTTAATTTGTCAGTGTTTATAACTTTGTGGGTACTTTTATGTGTAAGATATTTGTATATATTGTATGTTTGCAGTGGGACGGTCAACATCACGCTCGTACTTTCATCTTGTGAATTAACGCTGTGTTAGTGAAACTCATTCGTTGCTAGTAAGAAAATAATTATAGCTGAAGAAAGAATTGCTGAAAAATATATGGAAAAATATTGTAAAATACAATTTAACATAATAATAATTTGTTTGGTACATATGTTGAGTTCCTTTTTCTTAGTTATTAGATTGGACAAAAACATTACGAATAAATGTGGATTCTTTGTTTTAATTTTAATACTAGCAGCGAATGTGTAAAACTCTCCGTCTTGTAGAAATCATAATTTGTCTATTTTGTAAAATAATTAACGTTCTACCAACGTCAGTATTTGATCACGAAAAATATGTATGTACTGCACACGAAAATCATTGCGCACTTGTAAAGATTATTTTATATAATTTTATAAGATTAAAAAACTTCTTTTATTTAAAAGATTTCGCTGTTGAAATTTTATTGATAATTTTAAATCATGTTATACTGTCTTGGGTTCGCAATTTTATTTTAGAAATATGTTTTTTTATTGTTTTATTTGTGTACATATTTTTTTGTACGGGCCAAAGAGCTTAATCTTTGTACATATGACGATAAGCAGCCGCGCGCGCCGCTGCCGACTATTTGGTCTTTCGTTATGGTAATTTTTAAGAGATTTGTTGATGTTCTCGATTTTGTGAAAATAAAGTGTATTACGAACACAATTATGTCGTTTTTGTTTAGTAATCCATAATTAAAACTATCAAACTTATTGGCTCGGTAAAGTAGCTACACTGCACCTGATGGTAAACGTAACGCCGCGCGGATTTTGAGATAATTATGCCAGTCTACTCAGTTGCCTAACTGTGGAAATAATCGAAGCCACAGGAATGGGGACACATAGGTCGACGATTTTTTTATTGCATTGAATGGCGAGACGAGCATGCCATTCGCCTGATGGTAAGCGATACGACCGCTCATGGACTGTAGTAAAACACCATGAATTACAAGGCAATGCTTGGAATTCCACTGCGCTCGCCATCCTATGATTTAAGATGTTAAGTCTCAATATGTCCAATAGATTATGTTATTTTTATGTTTTGAAACTTAATGGGATCGTATTAATATAAATGTGTTAAGTTATGGCTAAAGTCCGTATAGACGACACTGCAAAGATGTGGCTTAGTAATACTATAAAGATGGCATAGAAACGATGTGACTTATATATATATTTTTTGTTTTTTTTTTATGGCAACTGATTCTGCTTCATTGAGATAATGTGACTTATATGAATGATATGCTTATAAAAAAACAAAACCTTAATATTCAAAATATTGACGGTAGAACACTCATTTCATTACATGTTCAGATAGATAAAAAACGAGATTTTTTAGCATGTCATATGCGGGTAGGTTGCAAAACTTAGACTGTGTATGATTGTACGGTTATATGGTCGATTGTACGGTTCTCGCTTTGGTCGAAACAATTCCTCTGCGATTAATTGGAACTAATTGTGTGTGCGTGTGTGTGTGTTAAGATGTGTGTGTGTTATGCTAGTGAAGTTAGGAAGTCGCTGTATGCAGGCCGTTTCCATCCCCATATTTTTTATACAGGCCTATATTCAGCAGTGGAATTCTTGTGACTGAAATTGGTTATACTCGTAATATGTGCTACGTTGTGTGTTCAGTGTTATTAGTGGAAAAGAGCATCATTAAATAAATAAACAGAGTTCGGCAGTTAGCCAGGTAAGTGGTCTTCTTATACGTTACATATTTGATGTTTAGAGAATAAAGACACTAATAGCGTCAATATCAAAGTTCTTTGCCCAGACAATCCTACGAAGATGATACGATTTGAGGCATTGACCTAAATGATATACGAATTTCAATGATACGAATACATTGATATCCATTTTTTGAGGGTTTTTTATTAGTTAATTCATGTTTTTCATGTACATTAACGAAAAATAAATTATTGAAACCCTTCATCTCGAAATCTACTTTATATCCCAATTTACCTGAACTTTCTCGAATATTCGATTACAGGCACTAAATTGGGTTGTATTTTTATGGCTCATCGTTTCGCATGCGAAATGCTGTATTAGAAAAAAGTAAGTTAACAAGACAGCCTCCGTGGCGCAGTTGATTAGACGCCGGCTGTGAAACGAGAGGCCGCGGGTTCGTTCCCTGCACCGAAACAAATATTTGTGTGAACCACAGGTATTTGTTTCGGGTCGGGGGGTGTGTGAGACCGAAAAGTCTCTCGTAGTTTCTGATACCCACAACACAAGGCTCGATCTTAGTGTGGGGTCAGGACTATGTATGTGACTGTTGGGTATATTTATTATTTATTACATAATAATGTGGACCTCCGACCTTGTATGTATACCATTTTTGAAATAGCTGTTACAATATTCCAGCAAATGGAGCAAGAATTTGTTACACATTAATGAAATATCTTGTAAATTAGCGACGCGTGATGCTGCGGTATACGTCACGGAATGTTGCCACTAAAATTAGTTAATCCTTGATCGCAGACGTGTATTGAGAAAATGTTTCTTGCGAGTTGCGTTGTTGCTAAAGTATGAGAATTACGCAATATTATAATAATAATTATAAATGTTAAAATATAAACTAACGATCATCAGTTGTGAACGTCAAATTTTCGTCGATTTTTCTTAATTTATATTACAATATACTTGAATTCCATCAAACAAAATTAGTCCACAAACAAATTAAATAATGCCATATCACAAAAACGTTAAACTTATTTCTAAAAGCAATAGTTGTACTCGTAATAGCAAAGAAAACATTTTGACAAAAGTGACAATGTCACCCAATATATTTTAATATAACGATGTTCACAAGATGAAAAAACGAGCCAGAAGCAAACACGCACGACCAACATCTCCCAGCTCGTCGAGCTCCGCGTCGTGGGCGTCAGCTTCGGACGTATTCGAAGTGACGCCGGACATCGACGCGTCGAGCCAACGCGACGAGCTGCAGTCGTCCCCGCCGCCACCAAGACCTGCGCGGCGAAGAGGACGACCCCCTCCAGTGGTGGGCTTGGGACCAGTGGGACCGAGTGTCCCGCCTACGGTCCCCGCTACCGGTGGAGTAGTGCGCCGCATGAGATGGACTCATCAAATAAATGAAAATGTCATGCGGGCCTACTTTGGGGCAACAAGGGGAGGAACTCACCTTACTGCGTATCGTGCTAAAATGCTGTCTCTGTTTCAGGCTTTGGAACCAACAGTTGAAGTATCATCCCAACGATTGTCGGATCAAGTGCGATTTATTCAGCGGCGTAAGTTGTTGGATGATGAAGCACTTGAGCGGTTGCGCACAGACTTAAGAGTTGTCCAGGACAACAATGTCCAGCCCGTCAGTGGAGATCAAGCAGCAGACCCAACACCAATACCTATTGCTGTTATTGAGGTGACGGACAATTTGGACGACAACGTAAGTCCCCAAGATGAACAGCGTCTGAGAGGGGCTTTGGAGCGTGCGATTTCGGAATTCATGCCTTTGTCGGCGTCTTGTAGACCGCGTCTTCCGCGTTTGCCAACGCATAGAAGAAATTTGGCGCTGATGGGAGCTTTGGACTCCATGTTACCTATATACCTGGAGTCCAGTCGGGATCTTGTTGATACGCACTCGATCCTTTACTGCGCAGCCGTCGCAGCATGTCGTGTGGCTCATGTTAATTTCCCAAATGAACGTAGAGCCACTCGAGATGTTGCGGCTGTGCCTGCCTGGCAGTGTAGGATTGAGGAACGTATCAACAGGGCCCGAACTCTCATCGGCAAGCTAATTTCCTTCAAAGAAGGAAATAGTAGACCGAAGATTATGCGTTTTGTGGCGCAGGCTTTTTCGGGGACTAACACCAGTCCTCGCAATTATAGACTTTGCGTCACGGAACGCATAGACTTCTACAAACAAAAAGTCTATGCGTGGGCAAACCGCATCCGCCGCTACAGGAGGCGATGGGATCGTTTCCAACAAAATCGTATGTTCCAAAGTGATCAAAAGAGGGTTTATAGATGTTGGGAGAATTCTCCACAAAGTGTGGTAGATGGGCGGCTACCTAGTGCTCATGAAATGCGTGAGTACAGGACAAATATCTGGTCGTCGCCTGTCTCTCACACTGAAGCCCCCTGGTTCAGTGTTGTAGATCGAGCTTGCAAGGTGATACCGGCTATGGAGGCCATTTTAATCAGTCCAGAGGACGTTCTGACCGCGATTCGTCCAACCCAAAATTGGAAGTCTCCGGGACCAGATGGTCTGCACAACTTCTGGTTAAAATGGTTTCCAAGTTCGCATGCTCGATTGGCAACACAATTCCAGGATGCGCTTGAAGGGGGATCACTCCCAACATTTATGACAACAGGTGTCACTCACCTACTCTTTAAATCCGGTAGTACCACGGAACCAAAAAATTATAGACCCATTACATGCCTACCCACAATTTATAAAGTACTTTCGTCGATAATTAGATCAAAAATTCAATGTCATATTACAACTAATCAAATTCTTTATTCCGGACAAACAGGTTGCAAGAGCGGGTCCCGTGGTACTAAGGAACTCCTTCTCATTGACATGGCCATTTGCCAACAGGCTCGTCAGAACCGAAGGAATTTATCAGCTGCCTGGATTGACTATAAAAAGGCATATGATTCGGTGCCCCATACATGGCTCATGAGAGTGCTTAATTTGTATAAAGTTGATACAAAATTGAGCACTTTTCTTGGGGCATGTATGGGACAATGGAGAACTGTTCTTAAATATCCAGGCGCTACCAATCCTTCGGTGAATGATGAGCCGATTAAAATCAAGCGGGGTATATTCCAGGGTGACAGTCTGAGTCCACTGTGGTTTTGTATGGCCCTGAATCCCCTCAGTACTCTGTTGTTGGATTCGGGGTTAGGCTACCGTCTGCGGAGAGGGTCTGAGCCTATCTCTCACTTGCTCTACATGGATGATCTCAAGTTATTTACATCAAAACAATCTGAATTGATTGAGTTGTTAAAAATAGCTGAAAGATTTAGCAAATCAATCAATATGGAGTTTGGTGTAGATAAATGTGCGGTTATCCATGTAAAGCGAGGCGTGGTTGCGGTCTCTGATGACATACGTGTCTCAGAGACTGTAAGACTCAGATCCCTTTCGCCGACGGAAACCTACAAATATCTGGGTATGCCTGAGGCTCTAGGTATTAGGGGTGCAGACGTAAAACAATCGATAAAGGAACGTTTCTTTAGCCGCCTGACAAAAGTACTTAACAGTTTTTTGTCAGGTGGAAACAAGATTCGCGCCTTTAACGGTTGGGTTATGCCTGTACTTATGTACTCCTTCGGCATACTCAGATGGACTCAGACCGAATTGGACGCCCTGGATCGTAAAGTCCGAACTCTACTGACTGCACATCGTATGCACCATCCACGTTCGTCAGTAATGCGATTGTACATCCCGCGGAGATGCGGAGGCCGAGGTATGCTTAATGCTAAGGACCTGCATAATCGCGAGGTGTGCAATCTCAGGGATTATTTCCTTCACAGCGACGTGGATATGCATGGGGTTGTAGTGATGGTAGATAAAGGATTTACCCCGCTCTCTTTGGCGAATGAGAACTGGCGGAAACCTCTGGTGATGGGTATTAAGGATCGCGAGGAAATATGGAAGGACAAGGAGCTGCATGGTCGGTTCTATCGGGCCCTCCATGGGCCTGATGTGGACCGATTAGCGTCTGTGTCTTGGCTACGTTTCGGTAACCTCTTTGGGGAAACCGAGGGTTTTGTCTTTGCAATTATGGACGAAGTTATTAAGACGAACAACTATAGGAAATACATCCTGAAGGACGGTACCGTCGACATCTGTCGGGCATGCCACCGTCCTGGCGAGTCCATCAGGCATGTTATCTCCGGTTGTTCGTATCTTGCTAACGGCGAGTATTTGCATAGACACAATCTAGTAGCCAAGATCATACATCAGCAAATTGCTCTTCGATATGGACTTGTGACTTTTGAAGTGCCATATTACCAGTATGTTCCCCAACCAGTTCTTGAAAATGGTCATGCTACGCTGTATTGGGATCGGTCTGTTATCACAGACAGGACTATTGTTGCCAATAAGCCTGATATTGTGATAATAGATCGATTGGCGCGCCGGGCAATACTTGTTGACGTCACCATTCCGCATGATGATAACCTCGTTAAAGCAGAAAAAGATAAATTGACAAAATATTTAGATTTGGCACACGAGGTTACTGAATTGTGGAATGTCGACTCAACAATTATTGTCCCGATTGTTGTTTCTGCACATGGATTGATACCAAAGAGCCTCGACCAACATCTCCAGAGGCTCTCAATGGGCCGTTGGGTCATGAGCCAGATTCAGAAGGCAGTATTGCTTGACACGGCACGTATAGTGAGGAGGTTCCTCACTTTGGGGTCCTAACCACCGGTGGCTTGGGTCTCGAGCCTCGCCATCGTTGGGTTAATCTCTTTTTTTTATATTTTTATATGTATTTTGATTTTTTATTATATATGTAAAAATGTAAAAAAATAGTAAAATAAATCAAATTTGCACTAAAATTATAAAAATAATAAAATCTTTATTTACACAAAGAAAATTGGATACAGATAAAGTATGACATATAAATTTAATGTATAATCCTTAGATATTGTTGGAAGTGGTAGAACCACGCTGTTGTCAGTCATTACCCAGCATGGCAGGCTCGTCCGGGGTGGTACCTCCGTCTCGTACAAAATCGACGTGAAGCAACAGCTTTACCGTCGCGTTTCGTTCGGTGTGAGTTTCCTATACCGGGTATATCCAGACCGCGACCGAAAACGAAGCCGGGTGGTAGTTTTAGTGGTTATAGATACAATGCAACTATAAATTTCGCAAAAAAAGCGACAGATTTTTTTTTAGAATTTTTTAAAAATCATTGTTTTTAGGTGGTGAATCTTTAGTTTCTGCGAAAATATTAATTTAAACCCTTAGGTACGTACCATTGCGTATTTAAAAATAAAATGGTGTACATCATTATTTTAGAAAAATATGTGTTTATCACCCAAATACGACGATAAGTAAAAAAAATACAAAAAAATTACGATTTTTTTTGCGAAATTTTTAGTTCCATTGTGTCTGAAGTCACTAATACTATCACCTGACTTCGTTTTCGGTAGCAGTCTTGATATACCCTGTATAGTGTATTATCCATGGGTGTGAGATTGCTGGATGCTCATTATCTTTCCTCTTCCCATCCTTTTTCCTGCCTCCTCTTCTCCCAATTGGGCAACACATCCATGATTTAGCGTTGTGTCCTGTTTGCTCGTTAGTCGGACCTATGCAATATTTTTTTTTTATTTAAATCGGAAATTTAGTTTTGTTATGGTTTCACGCTTTAACTGTATACCCGATCAGCATGACATTTTGCGTA
The DNA here is from genome assembly GCA_949752805.1 of Deilephila elpenor. NCBI lineage: Eukaryota > Metazoa > Arthropoda > Insecta > Lepidoptera > Sphingidae > Deilephila > Deilephila elpenor. Next base: position 2,155,769 of record OX457102.1, read on the forward strand.
CACTTTTCAGTACAGACAGGACATAAACTATTTTTCATCTAGAAAACAAGAATTATTCTCTCTCATTTTTATTATCGCCATCCAAAGGTTGCCTGTAAGAGATTGCTCATTGCAATATGGCCGCCGATGGCACCTACTGTAAATATAGTTTTAATTGTTTTGTCTTTTTCTGTATGTACAATAAAAAATAATAAATAAATAAATTGTTTCTGAGTTATAGAAAAATAATCACGTATATATTATTTACACAATAGTCGGAAAAAATAAAAGTTTAGTCCGTCTACATGAATAAATAGTATGCCTAAAAATATGATATCTAAAAATAAGTCAATTCCCGATTTATCATAATATACTGAATAAAAAAAGATTTATCATAAACACGTGAGCGAAGCCGTGAGCAAAGTCTAGTCAATAATCCTTATAAATAACATTACATATGTATATAATATACCTTTTATACTACGTTTCAAATCACCGTGGCTCTCTTAACTTCAGCTCCATTACTCAACAAATAAATTATCATATATTTCATGAACAATATAAAAGCGAATTTTTTTTTACATTAATTTATTTTATGACTGCGACATGAGCCTGTCTTTTCACTGACTTTGTACACACATTTTCGCTTAAGTATGCTGTATTTCGCTTAGTGATTTTATATTTCCATGCTACAAAAGGGTGAGACGTGAATTTCCACCCAATTTTCTCTAACATGGCCCCTTGAGTACAGCCGCTTGACAAACTTTTAGTAAAATTACGTTTATTTGATTAAATAAATTAAATAAGAGACGAAATGAATTTGGCAATTAGACGCTATTATTAGGTTCAAGTGCGTGGTGGCCTGTTGGTAACGGACCAGACGCGGCTGCCTACATGTTCACGGTGGTCGCGGGTTCAAATCCCAGGGCACACCTCTGACTTTTCGGAGTTATGTGTGTATTGATAGTCAATCACCACGCACTTTAACGGTGAAGGAAAACATCGTGAGGAAACCTGCATACCGTAGCGATTTTAAAGAATTTCTACGGTATGTAAGTCCGCCAACCCGCACTAGGCCAGCGTGGTGGACTATATGGCCTAACCACTCTTAATCGATTCTCTCGATTGTAGAGTAGGCCCGTGCCCTGCAGTGGGACGTATATGGGCTGATATAGATAGATAGATTAGGTTCAATGTGACCAATCGTGATTCAAATATATTACTATACCGGGTACATCAAGACTGCAACCGAAAACGAAGCCAGATGGTAATTTCAGTGGTTACAGACACATTGCAACAAAAAAATCGTTAAAAACGCGACTGATTAGTTTTGAATTTTTTTTTAAATCGTCGTGTTTGTGGTGGTACATAGCTAGTTTTTGTTTGAAAATAGTAATTTAAACCCTTACATACCAATGCGTCTTTAAAAATAAAAAGGTGTACCACATTATTTTAAGAAGTATTTATCACCCAAATACGACGAAAAGTAAAAAATAAAACAAAAAATTGACGATTGTTTTTTTCGAAATGTGTAGTTGCATTGTGTCTGAAGTCCATACTACCATCTAGCTTCGTTTTCGGTCGCAGTCTTTATATGTATACCCTGTATAATATAATATAATATTCATATAAAGAGTAGTCGTTTCATGTCTGTTGGTAGCCGTCTACAAGGTTGCACTATCGATATAATTAATCATATTAAATAGTAAAAATATTATGTATAAAATTTCATATTTAGATGAAAACTCGACGTTTTTTTACCAAGATTGAATTATTATTCACGAAAATGTATTGCGGAATTTTACGATGGTTATATCGGACTCAAGATTCTATAAAGGTCAAATTGCATAAATTACTGACTAACTGAGCTCCAGATTACACTGAGGTTGATTTCAGATGTTAGTGTGGGTTAAGCAAAAAAATCAAGATCGAGCTCAGCTATGGGAGATGCCTATGTCCAGCAGTGGACGCAGAAGGGCTGATGATGATGATGATGAAGCAAAAAAAATCTATAGCACACCTGGGACTGACCGATATTCATTTCGTATTATTTATCTATAGGTCATAGCGTTATTTTCTATTTTACAAAGATTTAATGTTATAGTGCATTGAATTCAGTTACGTAACTACTTTCAAAATTTCAACATAATTAAAAAAGCTATAGCTATATCAGCCCATATACGTCCCACTGCAGGGCACGGGCCTACTCTACAATGGAGAGAATCGATTGAGAGTGGTTAGGCCATACAGTCCACCACGCTGGCCTAGTGCGGGTTGGCGGACTTACATACCGTAGAAATTCTTTAAAATCGCTACGGTATGCAGGTTTCCTCACGATGTTTTCCTTCACCGTTAAAGTGCATGGTGATTGACTATCAATACACACATAACTCCGAAAAGTCAGAGGTGTGCCCTGGGATTTGAACCCGCGACTACCGTGAACATGTAGGCAGCCGCGTCTGGTCCGTTACCAACAGGCCACCACGCACTAAAAAAATAATTTTAAATTGTTTTTCGAACTCGCCGATTGGCAAACAAAATAGGGAACCAAAATAAACTACAAAATCATTAAGAAAAGTTTTCGTACATTCAGTCTTACCATCTTATTGCGGCGAAGACTAAGTCTTGGCTCTGCGGTTCACCTTTCACCGGTAAAGTTAGTTTGCAAGCGGAATGGAAATTGCCCGGGCGATGCGGATTTGCAAACCGACAAGCAAACATCGCAAAGACGGTTAATTTGCGGCGTCTTATCCGTTTACTGAATTTACTGAAGACATCGTCGATGTTGCTACTTATTGCTCAAGTTGGACCAACATTGATTTAGAAGTGTTAGGACTTAGGAAAGCCTGTTAGCGGCAGAGAGGGATAACTTCCTGTAATATTACGTACATACATACATAAACTCACGCCTTTATCCCCGAAGGGGTTGGCAGAGGCGCCACTAGGACACCCACATTTCGCCTTGCATGTTCCGTCCCATGATGTGATAGGGGGCGAGCCTATCGCCATATCGGGCACAAATTCCTGACTCCGGGCTGAAAATGAATAGAAAAATCCAATATCACTTTGCCCGACCCGGGATTCGAACCCGAGACCTCAGCTTTGTAACCGTACCGTAATACAACTAAGCCACCGAGGCAGTCGCCTACGTAATATTACGTAGATGTTATAATTAATATAATATAATAAGCCAAGTAAACGCCTGGCTGCTGGACTATTTAACTGGTAGTTGAAACACGCGTCAATCGTACGAGACACGTATTCGAACTGAGGGCGCATTGTACTCTTACTTCGATCTACGCAAATAATGGCACGTTGAACTTTAACACTTCACGTATTGAATACTTCCTAATATAAATAAATAAATAAATACACCCAACAGTCACATACATAGTCCTGACCCCACATTAAGATCAATTAAGTTATGTGTCGCAGGTATCAGAAACTACGAGAGACTTTTCGGTCTCTCAAACACCCAGACCCGAGACAAATATTTGTGGGCCTCACAAACATTTTTCTCGGTGCGGGGATCGAACCCGCGGCCTCTCGTTTCACAACCGGCGTCTAACCAACTGCGCCACGGAGGCTGTCCTGAGGCTAAGGAATATATGCATTTCAATTAATATATTTAATAGAAATGCATAATATATTCAGAAAAAATGTCGGTAGGATGTTTGTTAAGGTTACACATATACCACCATATTAAATATTTTTCAGCGGATATCCTGTAAGAAAATCACACAGTGGTATCGGCGGATAAAAGATTATTTAGAAACAAACAGCCGATGTCCCAATATAATCATATTATTTAATTACCATAATTATCCACATTTGTTTTAAAACACATAAATAACAAAAGGTAAGCCGGTGGGAATGGTTAATGGTATTAATTCATTAGGGATAGTAGGAATTCTTAGATCCGGAAATTATTCTAACAACATAAGCAACATTCATAGTATCAATGAACAAAGACCGCGGTAGAATATCTGGCATGCCGCTCCACCTTCCAGGATAATACCAGCACTCCACAGGGAGCCACAAAGCGATAGAGCGCTCATAACGCGTAGCCTACGAATTCCCAGGCAGATAGCTTTGACGGAAACATACGTAGATGCCAGATGGATTCTGAACGCGCGGTTTTAGGAAGGCAGGTGTATGTGAATTTCGTTGTATATTAAAAATTATTAGGAGCTTAGAAGTCATTAATGATTATGGGAAAGTAAGTGATCAATGAAGCCTCTGGGACATTTGCCAAATTAAGAACGCACATTCCTTGGCGTGTTTTTAAAAGATGCAAGTTATAAGTTATTACGCAAACTTTTCGAACAACTAATAACTAGAGTCTTCATTACTAATTCGCGTCGGTTTCATATACGAAAGTTTTAATTAAGTCGGGTCATTCACGCTGTCAGCATAATTAGTAGCATCGGACTAATTTTCATAAGCATCTTCTGCCACACCACAATGTTTTCTACTACATAATAATTCCTGTGTCCGATTATACAAAAATAATGATGTACCCCGAAATCACCATTAATAAGGCCAGCTTAAGGCCAGGTTAAGGTCAGCTAAGAAAAGATTAAGTTGAGATTAACATGAATCAATAGACAGAATACAATTTGTGTTAATTATTTTGATAATTACAACAGCCGCGTCCAAACCTACAATGTCTGCCCGTATGTTTCCTCCACAATTCTATTACCGTTTGATCGTGAACATCGCGAAGACATATTTGATAGAATCAGCCTCCTCATTGATTTAATAAACGAATTACTTGTGACATCTTGTGCACATCGGTTCCGTTCCCTTCGTTACATGTTTTTTCTGTGGTGTTCTTTTTTATTTATTCCGATAATGTTATTGGCTGTTGACAGATTTAAAGAAAGTCTTGGGTTTCGTACTAGAAAGTTTTCTATATATTCTCGGTGACTGCCTCGGTGGCGTAGTTATACTACGGTACGATAACAAAGCTGAGGTCTTGGGTTCGAGTCCCGGTTCTGGCAAAGTGATATTGGATTTTTCTGTTCATTATCAGCACGGAGTCACGAATTTGCCGTGCAGTGCCCGACATGGCGATAGGCTCGCCCCCTATCACATCATGGGACGGAACATTCAAGGCGAAATGTGGGTGTCCTAGTGGCGCCTCTGTATACCCCATCTGGGATAAAGGCGTGATTTTATGTATGTATGTATGTATGAATTATAATTACATAATACAATCCATCATAGTTGATATTTCTAATGATATAACGCCACGTGTGGATATTTAAATTTCGCATAATTCTATTGCGAGCGAAAAATAATCGCATTATAAATACTGCACCCCGGCGCAGTTTAAAATGCGCCCGCACTATGGCCGCTCCGCCTGTTTAGCTACGACTAATGAGTCACTCGATATCGTACGCTCGGAGACACAAAGCATATCGCTTTTTAATAAACCTTTGTAACTAACGAGGAACCTTATCTGGTAGAATTGCAAAGGTTAATGTTTTTAAGGATGAAGGAAATATGAAATTATGTAAGAAAAGACTAATGATGTAAATGCGTAGGTTTGCATTAATATGCGTATTTAGTTTTGATTCTGAAATTTTAGATATAGAAAAGGATCGATCAATCGAACGATTACATCGGTGACTAGTTAAATAATAGTGAAAAATATTAATGTAAATATAAAATTAGGTAATAAAGCAGCCAAACAATGTTCAACACTTTTCATGACCGCAATGTAAATAGGAGTTGCGTTTAAAATGTTTCTTAGTAATTGCGGTTCCGTTTCCGTGTAGATATTTTTTAGTTCTGTTTCTGTTACGTAATTTTAGTTACGTTATTCGGCTAAAATTGAGGGGACAGTGGTATCCCTTTAGTCAATCTATTCCAAGATCAATCTGAGTTATGAAAGTCTGATTAACCGCCAGCCATTCCAAAAAAGCTATAATACACGTAATAATTCAACTGCATTCATACCCTGAAAAATACTTTACTAAAAGAATTCTCAGGATTTTTCCACGCTCAGATTTCAACGAATACGCTGCACTCTTTGAAGCGGCATTGAACGAAGTTCTGCTAGAATGGAAACAGGTGTAATCAGCATAAACGCTTCGATCGAATCGCCTGCAAATACACAAATAAAACAAAAATGTACAGAGCAAAATCACGAAACTCCTTTACTGCAATTCCCTTTCATTTCTCTTTGAAGTCACATATTTAAGATATTGCAGTTTTCTAGTAATATTGGAATGTAACTTCCGGTGTTTGAAATTGCTGTGGAAAAATATGAGAGACGCTAAATTCTGTTGGAACGACTTTCATAAAATATTTAATACATTCTATACTGACCTACTATCGACACACGAAATAATGATTTAAAAACTTAATAATTTTAGCAATCTATACAAATAATAAATTTGTAACTAATCGATGGCTCGACATGGAAGATGAATGAGAAAAACTAATAAGGGAGGTCTGTTCACGTAATAAAACCCAAAACAATGATTTTTAGAATTGCTGTCTGTCTATTTGTTTGTTTGTCTGTGCGGTTGTGCGCGATAAACTCAGAAACGGCTCAACGGATTTCGATGAAATTTGTTATGAAGGTAGCTGACACCCTGGATTAACACTCAGGCTACTTTTTATTCCGAAATAAATAGTGTTTCCATGGGATGAGGTAGGCATTCCGATAAATTTGTTACTATTTTATACTCAAAGGGATGGGATGGGACTAGATTACATGCCTTGAACGAGAATAAGATGGGACGGGCGGGATATAACGGGATAGATAATTCCAAATAAAATTTATCAGAAGTTAAGCAGACTAAGTATGTGGATAGAAGCTATAAATAATATAAAAGAAAAGCTATCTTGTAACATTCAACCTTGAAATCATCACGGTTGTAATATTTTACACACTTTTTGAAGCTTTGAATGGTTATTGCTGCTGTTCATTCTGCATATAAGTATGTTAATCAGTAGGAAATAACCATCTCTCAATGGTGGGCACTTTTTGAATTGCATTTCATTTTCCGTCAGATTGCATTGTAGACTTTGCCGCACCATTATACAAGAAAAAGCTAAGACGCTTAAGTACTGTCTCAATTCATTTTTAATTATTCATTTTTAATATTCACGAAAATGTATTGCGGAATTTTACGATGGTTATATCGGACTCAAGATTCTATAAAGGTCAAATTGCATAAATTACTGACTAACTGAGCTCCAGATTACACTGAGGTTGATTTCAGATGTTAGTGTGGGTTAAGCAAAAAAATCAAGATCGAGCTCAGCTATGGGAGATGCCTATGTCCAGCAGTGGACGCAGAAGGGCTGATGATGATGATGATGAAGCAAAAAAAATCTATAGCACACCTGGGACTGACCGATATTCATTTCGTATTATTTATCTATAGGTCATAGCGTTATTTTCTATTTTACAAAGATTTAATGTTATAGTGCATTGAATTCAGTTACGTAACTACTTTCAAAATTTCAACATAATTAAAAAAGCTATAGCTATATCAGCCCATATACGTCCCACTGCAGGGCACGGGCCTACTCTACAATGGAGAGAATCGATTGAGAGTGGTTAGGCCATACAGTCCACCACGCTGGCCTAGTGCGGGTTGGCGGACTTACATACCGTAGAAATTCTTTAAAATCGCTACGGTATGCAGGTTTCCTCACGATGTTTTCCTTCACCGTTAAAGTGCATGGTGATTGACTATCAATACACACATAACTCCGAAAAGTCAGAGGTGTGCCCTGGGATTTGAACCCGCGACTACCGTGAACATGTAGGCAGCCGCGTCTGGTCCGTTACCAACAGGCCACCACGCACTAAAAAAATAATTTTAAATTGTTTTTCGAACTCGCCGATTGGCAAACAAAATAGGGAACCAAAATAAACTACAAAATCATTAAGAAAAGTTTTCGTACATTCAGTCTTACCATCTTATTGCGGCGAAGACTAAGTCTTGGCTCTGCGGTTCACCTTTCACCGGTAAAGTTAGTTTGCAAGCGGAATGGAAATTGCCCGGGCGATGCGGATTTGCAAACCGACAAGCAAACATCGCAAAGACGGTTAATTTGCGGCGTCTTATCCGTTTACTGAATTTACTGAAGACATCGTCGATGTTGCTACTTATTGCTCAAGTTGGACCAACATTGATTTAGAAGTGTTAGGACTTAGGAAAGCCTGTTAGCGGCAGAGAGGGATAACTTCCTGTAATATTACGTACATACATACATAAACTCACGCCTTTATCCCCGAAGGGGTAGGCAGAGGCGCCACTAGGAAACCCACATTTCGCCTTGCATGTTCCGTCCCATGATGTGATAGGGGGCAAGCCTATCGCCATATCGGGCACAAATTCCTGACTCCGGGCTGAAAATGAATAGAAAAATCCAATATCACTTTGCCCGACACGGGATTCGAACCGGAGACCTCAGCTTTGTAACCGTACCGTAATACAACTACGCCACCGAGGCAGTCGCCTACGTAATATTACGTAGATGTTATAATTAATATAATATAACAAGCCAAGTAAACGCCTGGCTGCTGGACTATTTAACTGGTAGTTGAAACACGCGTCAATCGTACGAGATACGTATTCGAACTGAGGGCGCATTGTACTCGTACTTCGATCTACGCAAATAATGGCACGTTGAACTTTAACACTTCACGTATTGAATACTTCCGAATATAAATAAATAAATAAATACACCCAACAGTCACATACATAGTCCTGACCCCACATTAAGATCAATTAAGTCTTGTGTCGCAGGTATCAGAAACTACGAGAGACTTTTCGGTCTCTCAAACACCCAGACCCGAGACAAATATTTGTGGGCCTCACAAACATTTTTCTCGGTGCGGGGATCGAACCCGCGGCCTCTCGTTTCACAACCGGCGTCTAACCAACTGCGCTACGGATGCTGAAATATATTTAATAGAAATGCATATATTCAGAAAAAATGTCGGTAGGATGTTTGTTAATGTTGCACATATACCACCATATTAAATATTTTTCAGCGGATATCCTGTAAGAAAATCACACAGTGGTATCGGCGGATAAAAGATTATTTAGAAACAAACAGCCGATGTCCCAATATAATCATATTATTTAATTACCATAATTATCCACATTTGTTTTAAAACACATCAATAACAAAAGGTAAGCCGGTGGGAATGGTTATTGGTATTCATTCATTAGGGATAGTAGGAATTCTTAGATCCGGAAATTATTCTAACAACATAAGCAACATTCATAGTATCAATGAACAAAGACCGCGGTAGAATATCTGGCATGCCGCTCCACCTTCCAGGATAATACCAGCACTCCACAGGGAGCCACAAAGCGATAGAGCGCTCATAACGCGTAGCCCACGAATTCCCAGGCAGATAGCTGTGACGGAAACATACGTAGATGACAGATGGATTTTGAACGCGCGGTTTTGTAAGCGGATTATAGGAAGAAAAATGTATGTGGAATTTCGTTGTATAGTAAAAATTATTAGGAGCTTAGAAGTCATTAATGATAATGGGAAAGTAAGTGATCAATGAAGCCTCTGGGACATTTGCCAAATTAAGAACGCACATTCTTTGGCGTATTTTTAAGAGATGCAAGTTATAAGTTATTACGCAAACTTTTCGAACAACTAATAACTAGAGTCTTCATTACTAATTCGCGTCGGTTTCATATACGAAAGTTTTAATTAAGTCGGGTCATTCACGCTGTCAGCATAACTAGTAACAGCGGACTAATTTTCATAAGCATCTTCTGCCACACCAAAATGTTTTCTACTACATAATAATTCCTGTGTCCGACTATATAAAAATAATGATGTACCCCGAAATCACCATTAATAAGGCCAGCTTAAGGCCAGGTTAAGGCCAGCTAAGAAAAGATTAAGTTGAGATTAACATGAATCAATGGACAGAATACAATTTGTGTTAATTATTTTGATAATTACAACAGCCGCGTCCAAACCTACAATGTGTGCCCGTATGTTTCCTCCGAAATTCTATTACCGTTTGATCGCGAACATCGCGAAGACATATTTGATTGAATCAGCCTCCTCATTGATTTAATAAACGAATTACTTGTGACATCTTGTGCACATCGGTTCCGTTCCCTTCGTTACATGTTTTTTCTGTGGTGTTTTTTTTACTTATTCCGATAATGATATTGGCTGTTGACAGATTTAAAGAAAGTCTTGGGTTTCGTAATCGAAAGTGGTCTCGGTGACTGCCTCGGTGGCGTAGTTATGATACGGTACGATAACAAAGCTGAGGTCTTGGGTTCGAGTCCCGTTTCGGGCAAAGTGATATTGGATTTTTCTGTTCATTATCAGCCCGGAGTCAGGAATTTGTGCCCGATATGGCGATAGGCTCGCCCTATATCACATCACATCATGGGACGGAACATACAAGGCGAAATGTGGGTGTCCTAGTGGCGCCTCTGCCTACCCCATCTGGGATAAAGGCGTGATTTTATGTATGTATGTATGTATGAATTATAATTACAAAATACAATCCATCATAGTTGATATAACGCCACGTGTGAATATTCAAATTTCGCATAATTCTATTGCGAGCGAAGAATAATCGCATAACAAATACTGCACTTGGCGCAGTTTAAAATGCACCCGCACTATGGCCGCTCCGCCTGTTTAGCTGCGACTAATGAGTCACTCGATATCGTACGCTCGGAGACACAAAGCATGTCGCTTTTTAATAAACCTTTGTAACTAACGAGGAACCTTATCTGGTAGGATTGCAAAGGTTAATGTTTTTAAGGATGAAGGAAATATGAAATGTAAGAAAAGACTAATGATGTAAATGCGTAGGTTTGCATTAATATGCGTATTTAGTTTTGATTCTGAAATTTTAGATATAGAAAAGGATCGATTAATCGAACGATTACATCGGTGACTAGTTAAATAATAGTGAAAAATATTAAAGTAAATATAAAATTAGGTAATAAAGCAGCCAAACAATGTTCAACACTTTTCATGACCGCAATGTAATTAGGAGTTGCGTTTAATATGTTTCTTAGTAATTGCGCTTCCGTTTCCGTGTAGATATTTTTTAGTTCTGTTTCTGTTACATAATTTTAGTTACGTTATTCGGCAAAAATTGAGGGGACAGTGGTATCTCTCTAGTCAATCTATTCTTTGAGTTATGAAAGTCTGATTAACCACCAACCATTCCAAAAAAGCTTTAATACACGTATTAATTCAACTGCATTCAAAATCCTTTACTGAAAGAATTCTTAGGATTTTCCCACGTCCAGGTTTCAACAAATACGCTGCACTCTTTGAAGCGGCATTGAACGAACTTCTGCTAGAATGGAACCAGGTGTAATCAGCATAAACGCTTCGATCGAATCGCCTGCAAATACACAAATAAAACTAAAATGTACTGAGCAAAATCACGAAACTCCTTTACTGCAATTCCCTTTCATTTCTCTTTGAAGTCACACATTTAAGATATTGCAGTTTTCTAGTAATATTGGAATGTTACTTCCGGTGTTTGAAATTGCTGTGGAAAAATATAAGAGACGCTAAACTCTGTTTGAACGAATTTCATAAAAAATTAAATACATTCTATACTGACCTACTATCAACACGCGAAATAATGATTTTAAAACTTAATAATTTTAGCAATCTATACAAATAATAAATTTATAACTAATCGATGGCTGGACATGGAAGATAAATAAGAAAAACTAATAAGAGGGGTCTGTATTCACGTAATAGAACCCAAAACAATTATTTTTAGAATTATTGTCTGTTTGTTTGTCTGTGCGGTTGTGCGCGATAAACTCAGAAATGGCTTAAAGGATTTCGATGAAATTTGGTATTAAGGTAGCTGACACCCTGGATTAACACTCAGGCTACTTTTTATTCCGAAAAAGTAGTGTTCCCGGGGGATGAGGTAGGCATTCCGATATATTTGTTACTTTTTTATACGCAAAGGGATGGGATGGGACTAGATTACATGCCTTGAACGAGAATAAGATGGGACGGGCGGGATATAACGGGATGGAAAATTCCAAATAAAGTTTATCAGAAGTTAATCAGACGAAGTATGCGGATAGAAGCTATAAATAATATAAAAGAAAAGCTATCTTGTAACATTCAACCTTGAAATCATCACGGTTGTAATATTTTACACACTTTTTGAAGCTTTGAATGGTTATTGCTGCTGTTCATTCTGCATATAAGTATGTTAATCAGTAGGAAATAACCATCTCTCAATGGTGGGCACTTTTTGAATTGCATTTCACTTTTCATCAGATTGCATAGTAGACTTTGCCGCACCATTATACAAGAAAAAGCTAAGACGCTTAAGTACTGTCTCAATTAATTTTTAATTCGTTCAATAACCGCTATAATTTAATCAAGAGAAAAAAATACAATTGTGTAACAGTTCGGAATAATAATGTACCCTCGGCCTTGGTTCAAGAATGCTTGAAGTTGCTCCGATTTGGGAGTTACGTCTCTGCGACGTTTATCACGGGTGTCGGTGTAGGCTGTTCGTGGAGTTTTGGAATTATGCTAATAACTGGAATTATGCTAATATTTGGAATTTTTTTTAATAATATCACCGTAAAGAAAAAAGAATCAGTTTGTTATCTTGGTCTAATTTTGGAAAGGAATTTTTCCTTTCTTGAACATATTAAGAAAGTCGGGGAAAAATCGAAAAATAACTTTTTTGCTTTGACAAGAATATCAAAATCAACGTGGGGGCTATCTTTCAATACATTAAAAACCATCTATGGAGCTACTTACTTAGGATGTATTACTTACGGATCCCCCGTATGGGCTGATAGGGCTACTATCGGTGCTGTGCGAAGGAAATTGCTCCAGAGCCAACGTTTGGCGTTGATATTCTTGTGTAAGGCGTATAGGACTGTTAGTACCGAAGCTTTACCTGTCCTAGCGGGTGTACTTCCAGTCGACCTGGAGGTACAACGTCGCGCCGCGATGTATTACTCAACTAGAGAGAATATGGACAAAAGATTCTTAAATTCACGTGAACTTTTAAAAGTAGACAGACTATTTAAGCCGCTCTCAGTTGTATATAACGAAATAATAGATGAATGGCAAAATAGATGGGATGTATCTTTGAAGGGTCGGCATCTATACCAATATTTTCCATGCGTGCGTGATCGGTTGGCAAAGACTTGGCTAGATATCGATTATTACGTATCACAGTTTCTTACGGGCCATGGTAACTTTAAGTCTAAACTGTACTCATTTAAGCTCGTTGATTCGCCTGCGTGTTCATGTTCAACACCTTATTGCGAATATGAGCAGTCCGCGCATCATATACTTTGGGAGTGTAGTCTTTGGCAGAATGAGCGTAAAACCATGCTAGATACTATGCAAATAACATCTGGAGTTGTATACTACATGGATCTTGTGGAGACTAGGAAGAATTTCCGTGCTTTCCGACGATTTTGCCATACCTATTATTGGAATCAAGTATAACAGCTTACATATTAGGTCCCATTTAAATGTAATAATCACTATTCCGTGGTGCTTTACAGCTGGCTTCTCTGGCTGTAAATGTCTTTATGCGAGGTTATTTACCTCTTTAGTTCATTGTTTTGTCACCCGCTTTATTAGGGAGGGAAGTGGACAATCATTTATTTCCAACTCCTCCTATTAATTTAACTTTTTGATTGATTTCGTTGCGGGTTAAAGACAAGTTAGACATTCCCGGAGACGCGCTGAGCTTCAATGCTCAGTGTCATTAAAATGCGTGCCACTGTTGATCCTGGCTTACAGGAGTTGCAGTGGCGGGTGTGAGGGCGGGACAGTCTCCTAATATTTGGAATTATGCGGTTCTGTACTTGAAGAAGCGAGCAAATATATCTGTATTAATCCATATGCGTACTTTACTCGCGGGAAGTTTGATGTCATTAACGATATGCTCATTGTTTTTTATTTTTATTTTATTTTTTGTAAATTAAAGAACTATGCGCTTGCTGGCCCTGCGGTCAGAAATGCACATTCATTGAACCTGAGAAAACGACACCGTGATCGAATCCTCTGTGCCGCCTAAGTTCAACCTGCGCACTTTTTGTATGAAATAATAAATTAAATAATTATCAATAAAATAAATATTCATCGAATGACAATATAATATCTACCGCGCACAAAAAACGAAGTTGGGTTTTAAAGCAAGAGGAATACGACAGGGCGACCCTACGCGAAGGATGGATACAAGAAAAATGTCTTCATCAATTTGTGCCGGTTGTATGAACGCGTTCGTCGTTGGAAAAGGTCTGCAATGTTTTAACTGCCATCAGTGGTACGATTTATTGTGCGCTAATATACCGGAGAAACGACTCAAATCGATGAATATGAATGCCAAAAGTACTTGGAAATGCCCCGGGTGTATGAACAAGTTACCTAAATCTGACAATACCAATACTCCAATTCGGCCACACAATCCGGATAGCCTGCGAAATACTCAAGACAATTCTCCGCCCATAGATGTCAATGTAACTCTTCGTAGCAAAGTATCTCAATCTCACGAAGAAAACGACACTCTGTTGACGGACTTCACTAGTGGCGGTCTCAGAGAATTGATAAGACAAGAAGTCGGCCGAGCGTTGAAGGATACAGTAAAGGAAGTATTTAATGAACAATTCACTGTAATTAACGATATGATATCTGAATTTCGGCAGTCGCTATCGTTTTTCAATGATAAATATGATGAGATGAAGGCAATCCTAGAAGAAAAATCTGATAAAATTAAAAATCTTGAAAAGAACAATTCTATGCTACACAATACAGTCAAGTCACTAACAACACGAATGAATTTATTGGAACAACACGCTCGCTCTAGCAACGTTGAATTGCAGTGCATACCTGAGCACAGATCTGAAAACCTAGTGACCACCGTACTCCAGCTCAGTAAAGTAATAAATTGTAAAATCGAAGATACAGATATTCAACTATGCACAAGAATAGCTAAAATTGATAAACAGACGTCACGACCAAGATCAATCCTGGTGAAATTTAATAACACTCGCATACGAGACAAGTTTCTTGCTTCATCCATAATATACAACAAGAATAATCCAAAAAACAAACTTCATTCTGGTCACCTAGGTATAGCTACGGACAAACCTGTGCCAATATTCGTAGTCGAGCACTTATCCCCGGAAAACAAAGCGCTTCATGCAGCGACACGTACAAGAGCCAAGGAATTAGGTTATCAATTTGTGTGGGTGCGTAATGGAAGAATATTCCTGAGGAAGGACGATACATCCCAGAGTATTATAATTAGTGATTACGAAAAACTCAATTCATTGACATAATTTTTGTATTAGTTTTGCATAACTTTGAGGCTGTTGTATAATTTTTGTTCTTTAAATTCAACTCTTTAAAATGTTATTATCAAAACACAAGAGGTCTACGTGGCTGCATGTCTGAGGTACGTCAACATTTGCACAATTGTGATTACGATGTTTATATTTTGACCGAGACTTGGCTTTGCGGCGGAGTCTTTGATTCAGAACTGTTTAACGACAACTTTAGGGTCTATAGAAGGGATCGTGAAACATCTAGTCTTAGTAACCACAAAAAAATTGGTGGCGGTGTCCTTATTGCAGTATCAATTAAATTTAATTCATGCCGTATGATGGAATGGGAAAGTCAATGCGAAGACTTATGGATTACAATTGACCTTCAGTCAAACACAAGCCGAACACATCTGAAACTATGTGCTGTATACCTTCCCCCACCAGTACACATTCAAGTGTTTGAACACTTTATAGACAATTGCAATTCCGTGACGCATGCTAATAGTAATAATCCTACATTAATTATCGGCGACTTCAATTTAAGTAGTATTGACTGGATACATGATGAGACTATGGAATGCTGTGTACCTTCTACCAGTAGCACTGGCAGTCTAAATAATATCTTATATGAATTTATGGCTTTTAATAATTTACAACAGTACAACTGGGTAAAAAATTTTCGAAATAGAATTTTAGATTTAATTCTGTCTGACCTTGAACATGTAAATATTACTAATTGCTCAAACCCTATTAAGGTCCTTGATAAATTCCACCCAGCCTTAGAATTCAAGCTTTCATTACCTAACTTGGTTAAAATCCAACCCAAAAGTATATGCAGGCACAACTATCGCAAAGCAGATTATGAAGCAATTACTAAAGCACTCAGTGATTTCAATTGGAACAATGAATTTGAAGTTACCAATGATGTGAACATTATGATGGATAGGTTTTATGCCAGAATTAGAGAAATCATAAAAAAAATATGTTCCTCTAAGAGTATATTCTCGATGTAGATATCCACCCTGGTATTCCTTTCAATTGATCAATTTACTTAAACGCAAAATTTAACTCCACAAGAAAGTAAAAAAATATAATAATCCATTAGACTTAATTGAATTTAGTTATATGAGAAAAGATTGTCAAAAACTTACATCAAAATGCTATAACAATTATATTGAGGAAATAGAAAGCAAAATAAAGAGACACCCTAAATTTTTCTGGACACATGTAAAAAACCTACGAAAATGTGATAGCTCTTATCCCTCGGAAATGACCCTTGGCAATCTTACTGCAACTAATAGACTAGATATTACTAATTTATTTGCAGAACAATTCTCGTCCGTTTATGATCCACCAGGTCTTGATGATGACAATTCTGTTATTCATTTATGTAGCTCTATAACTCTGGTACCAGCCATTGGTGACTTTTCAGTATCTCAAGAGGCTGTTTATAAAAAACTTTCCAAACTGGATCTGTCCAAAGGGGCAGGACCTGACGACATACCTCCCATATTTTGGGCCCGTTGTGCACGATACATTTCCTATCCGCTTGCAAATATCTACAACACATCGTTAAAAACAGGCATTTTCCCAAATTTTTGGAAACGGGCCAGGATTGTGCCTATTTACAAGAATGGCAAACGCGAATCCGTATCCAATTACCGCCCTATTTCAATTCTTTGTGCCTTGTCTAAGGTCTTCGAATCGCTTTTGTACCCGATTTTATTTAACCATGTTAAAAACTATATATCCACTTACCAACATGGGTTTTTACCAAAAAAGTCAACTAACACAAATCTTGTCACATATGTCACTGAATTGACCTCCGCAGTTGATCAGGGTTTCCAAGTAGACACAATTTATACGGATTTTTCCAAGGCCTTTGACAAGGTAAATCATCGCATATTATTACAGAAACTCAACTCTTTAGGCGTGACCGACACTAATTTGAACTGGTGCAAATCCTACCTTGATGCTCGACCTTCGTCTGTTGTCGTGGATGGCGCTGAGTCGGATCTGTATTTTGCTACTTCCGGTATACCACAAGGCTCAATCTTGGGGCCGCTATTCTTTAATATTTTTATTAATGATATATCTCAAATATTTAAATACTCTACGCCGTATCTTTTTGCAGACGACCTAAAGTTGTCTCGTGTAATGACAAAGGAATCCGACATAGATTTATTGCAGGCGGACATAAATCGTTTAAGTCAGTGGTGTTCAGCCAATAAGATGTGTCTTAACTTAAATAAATGTTATCACGTGAAATTTACCAGAAAACGTCATAAAATTCAGTCAACGTATAATATACATGGTCGCTTACTTTCAGAAGTATCTACAATTCGCGATCTGGGTGTTTATTTTGATAGCCGATTAACATTTATTGAACACATTGACAAAACCCTCAACGCCGCTTATCGTGCGCTTGGATTTGTACTTCGGGCGTCAAAAGAATTTAAACAACCACAAACTACAATTATATTATATAATAGTTATGTCCGTAGTCAACTGGAATACTGTAGCACCGTTTGGAACCCATCATACCAGATCCATATTACTCGAATCGAAAGATTGCAAAAAAGACTGCTACGCCAATTAGCTTTTCGACTTAAACATAAGAACATCAAATCATACCATGAGAAATTATCGCATTTCAAACTCATATCTCTCGAATCGCGCCGCACTGTCTCAGATCTGTTGTTCTTGTATAAGCTACTTAATAACAGTATTGACTCTCCTGAAGTGCTAAGCAAAATATGCCTGAACGTACCGAGCAGAGTACCACGTTTCCCTCGTCCTTTATTTAAAGCTCCACGGTGCAGGAGTAACTTGGGTAAACACTCGCCCATCGCAAGAGTTGTTCACAAATACAATTCAGTTGCCAGCTCTTCGAAGGATGTCGATATATTTTCCAATACACTAGATAAATTTAAGTATCTCATATCTAAACAATTAACCAATGTGTAAATGTTGACGTGTCTATATGTCTATATTATTTTATATTAGCTACATTGTTGTTCGCTTGAATTATGTAACTATTTTTACGTATATGCTGAGTGTTTATTTAGTACAATGTTTAATTTTATAGACGTTCATTGATATTTGTTTTCTCTTTAATATTGTTTCTTTTTTTTTAATGTTTAAATATTTTTGTTCATATTTTGTCGTTTAATTTTATATTCATTGTTTATGGATAATTTGTTTCATAGTTCCTTCCTGTTGTACAGTACTATTGCATGTTGTGATCTCCTCTAATTAAAGAAACACAATGTATAAACTGCAACAGTACTATAGTAAAGCTTGTAAAGTGTATTCTTTGTTGGAGATCCTAATAAATAAATAAATAAATAAATAAATAAATAAACTTATTAAAATAAGCGTTAATTAAAGCAAGTTTTAATAAAACCTGTATGTAGACTATCGTTTTGTGCAAGTTTCACATTAGCTTATTAAACCAAAATATGTAAACAAAGCTCACCTAATCCGGTAAGCGGACCTAGAAACCCACGATGTAAAGACTAGAGCTTCCACTAAAGCAATGAAGTTTAATTCTAAAATCAGTTTAACCTCGTGTTCAGTCATATCACACTTTTTACTAATCCATAGTTCAATCTATATCAGCCCATATACGTCCCACTGCAGGGCACGGGCCTACTCTACAATCGAGAGAATCGATTGAGAGTGGTTAGGCCATATAGTCCACCACGCTGGCCTAGTGCGGGTTGGCGGACTTACATACCGTAGAAATTCTTTAAAAATCGCTACGGTATGCAGGTTTCCTCACGATGTTTTCCTTCACCGTTAAAGTGCGTGGTGATTGACTATCAATACACACATAACTCCGAAAAGTCAGAGGTGTGCCCTGGGATTTGAACCCGCGACCACCGTGAACATGTAGGCAGCCGCGTCTGGTCCGTTACCAACAGGCCACCACGCACTTATCTATATCTTTATTAACTTATCTTTATTAATCCATAGTTAATTTCATTAAATATATTAAATATAGTTTTCAATGAACTTATTAGCCCGAGTGTACCGGGGTCACGTGGAGTGTAGCAGTCATTAGCGGTGGCGCTATTCACAAAACGGTCGACTTTAATTGGAAAACCAACATTATCCCAACGGAAGCTGTTTATTTTAAAATAGCTCTTTCACCGTTTTAGCTCGGCCAAGAGTGGTTTAATTTTCCATTTTAAATTCTGTGCAAATGCCTAGGTAAATTCAGGAGAGGACTTCGGCAGTACACAACTTGAGCTTTAGAAAAAATACTATCTCGATGAAGTATTTATTTATTTCTTCTTAAGTGCACAAAAAAATACTTAAAGATATTACAAATTAACTAAAAGTACAGATGGCGGTCTTATCGCTCTAGGCGATTTCTTACAGACAACCTTAGGATGGATATAAGAAAACGAAAAAAGAGAGGGCAGTCTAGAAGTAATTGTAATTCACTTCTAGAATACGTCAAGGATGGTAAGCTTTAGGTGGTTAGCTCAATTACGTCATCCTGCTCCCCAATTTTACTGCCTTTATTTTTAGTAAGCGATAAATTCCGTAATCTTAATTATACCATAAAATATTCAACATAAAGTTGAAGTAATCTAAAACTAAAAGTTCCAAACGTCATCACTCTAACCACGATTTGAATAACCTCCGAATTTCCAACGCGGCGCCAGGCCGCGAAAGCGATTTCCTAAACTTGGCAAATCCTTTTAAACCGTTAAACGAAGAAGTAATGACTGTGGAATTCAATCATAAATCAATCAGATGGAACTGGGGTGTCGCTGTGACGTCACAGCTCCGAATAAATTTGCGAAATGCGACGAATCTCGTTGGACCTGAAGTGATTTTGAAGAGCGCTTCAGTGTTTGTGGATTGTTGATACTCGGGTGACCCGGATTGTAGTGTCATCTTGCGTGCTCGAGATTTGGTTGTATAGTTTTATAAATAATAAATGGCGTTAAGGTTGTAGGTCTTGAATTCCGTGTTTTGAGTTTTTACAGCACATCTAATACTCATTTTTGCTTCTTTGGCTTCTATTTAAAATACCTTACCAAACATCAGATTTATATTTTTGTTTGGTTATGCAAGACGCACAGCATGCTATTGCAATATTTAGGAGAATTAAGATTAAAAAATAAAACAAAATTTAAAATGTAGTACGAGACTACCAATTAAAGGACCAGTAGCCATATCCCTTTTCCTGATATTATTATAATACATATTCAACTCACGTTGTCTTTTTGTATCAGTATTGTTTTTAGTTTTAGTGTGGTAATCGTTCTTCCCACGATTATTTTCTGCTTCTTTATGTGTCTCAGTATAAGAATTTTTTTTATTGTGGTTAATGGTGGGTCTAGAATGCCATCCGCCTGATGGTAAGCGTTACGACCGCTCATAGACAGTAGAAAAACCAAAAAACACAATGAATTACAAAGCAATGTTAGGCATTCCACTGCGCTCACCATCCTGAGACATAAGATATTAAGTCTCATTAAGTCCAGTAGTTACTATGGCTACAGTGTTCTTCAAACCGGAACACAACAGTGCATTTACACTGCTATTTGGTGGGAGAAATAGTACCAACTCATGCGGCGTCTCACGTAATATGGGAGACCACCAGTAAATATTTCCCTTAATATCCATCCTAATGTTTGAAAGTTTGTCAAACGGTCGCATCGAAATGTTCATCGCGTTCACCAGGTTTTGTATCCGCGTTAATTAAAAACTTTCATCCAACTCGGATGAAACATGCTATTGTTTTGTCGGACCTGTATTGCATTCGCTTGCGTTACACAAACGGATTTTAGTTAATTGTCAGATAGCTGCAACGAAATTTCACGAGTTTAGTAGCAATTCCTGGCCAGTTTGCGTTTATTGGCTTTCTGTTTGGACAGGCATACTACCGACTATTGGTGTCCATACACTATGTTTACCACCTGTATAAATGGTTTAGTGTTTATGAATATGAATTATAATTGGACCGTGGTGTCCACCAACCCGCACTAGGCCAGCGTGGTGGACTATATGGTCTAACCCCTCTTAATCATACTTTCGATTGTAGAGGAGACCCGTGTCCTGCAGTGAGACGTAAATCGGCTGATACAGTACAGTACAGATTGAAGAATTTATCCCAAAGTATGAAAAATAATTTGTATTGTTATCATAAACAAATTATATTCTGGTATCTAGAATGTAATTTACACCATCGTATAACTGTCATAAGACTCTCAAGTTACATAAATAATTTAAAAAGGTGATGTTTCTACTTACGATTGTAATAAATCTGTACAATACGTTTTATTAGTATCAAAGTAGCTGTATATTTTGAGGCATTATCATGTATAATAAATAACAATGATAAAACAATGCTACGTGGACACTAGGAGATAAAAGCAGACAAAAACACTAATTAAATATAAAGCGTCATTTACACGGAGAGAGTTTCTTGCGGCAAGAATCATATTATTTTTAATGCATGCACCAATTTCTCCATCATTTTCGGATCGATTTTGATGCTCATTTCTGCGTTTCTTTTAGTTTATAATAATAATAAGTAATAATAAAACTTCATTGAACAAAAGAAGACGTACAAAACACTATAACTGAATATACAAGAGCAACAACTAAAATAGCATATAAAGCGCTAGTTTTAGTTGAACTCTGGTGCCCAAATATAGATTAAACTTGTGGTAATTTATCAAAGGCATCAGCTATTAAACCATCAGATTTGTATAATTTTCGTCACTATAATCCTTTAAATGCTTCTGTTAAAAGCTATTGTTAAATAAACACCAAAAAACTACTTTAAATATATTAAGAACAAATAAATACCTAAATGCAACATTCAAATTTAAAAGCATGTATTTTTCTTGAAACTTATTACTTTGTGAAGCAAGAAAGTAAAAGTTGGATGTTTTCCAATTGAAATGTGCATTCATGGTTCAGTTACGATAATTGCCCGTCCACTGAACATAGAAACGAATTCAAGAGAATAAAACCATTTTGTGTGCAATCAAAATGTTTCTGAGCCAGCGTATAGAGCACTGCATTTGTATGACTATTCGCTAAATAATTCCGTGTTTTATTTGAGAGCGATGGTCACAGGTTGTATCATCACCCGAAAGATTTCGACGTTAATGTGTGCTGTATCGGAATTCCATTACTGGGTTCGAATCCGATATCGCGAACCGTCGCTAGAGGGCGCAACCGAGCGTCGCATAGACAACTTTTCGACAGCCGAAAACTACCGACCAATGGGCGGGGTTCTAGAGTGACCAACGTGCAGGTCACGAAACCGTTGCTGTGGAAAAAACCCAGCACTCGTATTTGAATCGTGGAACGAAGAAGTTGGTTGAAAACTCCGCTGTTGTCCAACCTCGTAACCAAACCTATACCCGATATTCCCGTTTTAACGTGTCTACTCAAGAGTATTACTGTTGAAGTTGGCTGGTCTGAGAGAGCTGGTGAAGCCGGAAAGCATCGGTAAGTGGTAGACGATAAGCACTCAGTTTTGGGATTAAACGTTTTTCTGTAGCGCACATTGTCGTCGAAATTCCGTTGGGGACCTCTCCTTCGGCAGCTGAAAAGCTCAGCTGAACACCGTGTA
This sequence comes from Deilephila elpenor, assembly GCA_949752805.1. Classification (NCBI taxonomy): domain Eukaryota; kingdom Metazoa; phylum Arthropoda; class Insecta; order Lepidoptera; family Sphingidae; genus Deilephila; species Deilephila elpenor. The sequence continues at coordinate 2,178,674 of OX457102.1, forward strand.
CAGCTTCCTTGCTGGTACACAGGTTCTATCTTCGGCTTAAGGACTTTATTTTGAAGTTAGTATCTAAGTTCCGACTAATAGTGTGGTCGACTTAAGTCACAATTTACTTACGATTCATATTGATAAAACTATGTAAATAATTATGTCAGGTTTGCTCTTCGCACCCAGACTAATATGGTGTGATCCGCAAGTATTTTTTTCTAGTTTGTGCCAGACCCAAATATTTCACGTTGTCTTTGATATCCTTGACAAGACATATGTATCTTTATGCTGGCTTTAAAATTATGTTTGTTATTATTGCATGAAATTACAAAAACATCGTTTATATATCCTAAAATACATACAGATTATTTAAAGATAACCTACAATTGACACATTCACACACTACCCACGTACTAAGATAAACGGAGCACCTTTACACTACAACTGAATACATTATTCATATAATATGGTGGAGATGAAACAAATTGCTTTCATCGAGGTAGAATGTATAAGCGGATAAGTAGAGATAAATCTGTATCGAATCACAAAGCGTACAACCAACATTTCAACTGAAAACGGTGTTACTCAACAGCCACCTAGTCACATACATAGTCCTGATCCGTAATACAATATCGTAATACAAGTATACATACATACATAAACTGACGCCTTTTTCCCAGAAGGGATAGGCAGAGGTAGCCACCAGGACACCCACATTTCGCCTTGTATGTTCCTTCCCATGATGTGATGGGGGCGAGTCTGTCGCCATATCGGGCCCAAATTCCTGACTCCGAGCTGATAATGAAATACAAAAATCCAATATCACTTTGCCCGACCCGGGATTCGAACCCAAGACCTACGCTTTGTCGACTACAAAGCCATAGTGCAACTACGCCACCGAGGCAGTCGAGTAATACAAGTAAGGAATGGTAAAAACGTAAACTCCTATATTTTACAAGAGTTTATGTTAAATATTTTCAGGAATCTTAATTTGAAATATAAAAAGACGTCATAATATTCTACAAATTCGAGGAAGACGGCCAAATAATATGTAAGACATTCTGTACGGGTTTAAACTCCCACAGGACCTTCTCGGAACTCCACGGAAGCACTTTCGAGCAGTAATTGAAATTTATCCCTGGAAAGTACTGTCACATGTCTATTACAAAAATATTTTTCGAAATGAAAGCACTTAAAAGATACCTACAAAACATTCAATGACTTAACTTTAAACACGATTTTAAAAATCGTATTTCAAAAAGAAGTTTCGTATTGTAAAAGTTGATCGTAGTGTGGGGTCAGGACTATATACAGGGTATATCAAGACCGCGACCGAAAACGAAGCCAGGTAGTATTAGTGATATCAAACACAATGCAAGTAAAAATTTTACAAAAAAAATCGTTAATTTTTTTAGTCTGTAGCCGCTAAAACTACCACCTGGTTTCGTTTTCGGTCGCGGTCTTGATATACCCTGTATGTGACTGTTGGGTGTATTTATTTATTTATTTAAATAGAAATGGTTTTACTAACAGTACGTGTCTATGATTGTAATAGATTGTATTTTATAATTACTTTTAACATTTTACACGTTCTTTTGCCTATATAAAAAAGTGCATACATACATTAAATCGAGCCTTTTTCCCAGAAGGGCTAGGCAGAGGTGCAACTAGGACACCCACGTTTCACCTTGTGTTTTTCCGTCTCACGATGTGATAGGGGGCGAGCATATCGCCTTATCGAGCACAAATTCCTGGCTCCCGGCTGATAATGAATAGAAAATCCAATACAACTTTGCCCGACCCGGGATTCGAACCCAAACGTCAGCTTTGGAATCATACCTTAGTACAATTGTGCCACTGAGGCAGTCGTATAAAAAAGTAATTACAAAAATTCCTACAAAATGCGAACAAAACTAATTAAAAATATTCAGCCACCAAGACTGTATGCAACACGATGCCTTTGCCAATTCCCTTTATATTAAAAAAGTTGAAAATAAATTATTATACACTGTAGGTATGAACCGTACTAAACTTTTGTTAGGAGTTTCCCCAGCAATGCTAATCATGCGGTCGACTTTTGTTTTATAGTGTTAAAGTTCCGCTATTTGTTAAAGTAATAAATAAGATAATACGAGTATAATATAGGTAGTCCTGCCCCACACAAAGATATAAGTCTTCTGTTATATAGGGTATATCAAGACCGCGACCGAAAATGAAGCCAGGTGGTAGTACCGGTATATACGGTACCCGGTATGTATCAAAAACTATGAGAGAACTATTGTTCCGATAAAACCCAGACCCGAAATAAATACTTATGGAAAATATAAAATGGGGTATAAAATCAACATAATATTGTTATGAGTTCGTGTCGCATAATCTTAATGGGGTATTAATCGTACATTACGGTGATAATCTTAAGCAAACAAGATTTGTGTATTCAAAACTAGATATAACACTCAAGTCTTTAGAATTTAATTTAATTAAATTGTAGAATTTAATTCGCGAGTAGACGGAAGAAATATAGTATTTTACTTAAAAATACCTCTTTCCTTTTGTTTGTCATATGTCATTACTTCCTAGAATTCGATCCTTATTGGCAACATTATCGAATGGTGTAACAGCGTGTGTTATTTTTTTTCGAAATCGGGTTCGATTCCTCGCTAGGAATATTAATTTATCAAAAATCCAAGTATGCAGTTTTAGTTTTCATCCAAATCGGGCTCGTGACTCATTCAGTATTTTTCGCTATTCCTTCGGTTTTGGCCATCCACGCCCACTTGAAAATTTCACCCTGCATACGTATATTTTTATATATTATATTTATATCACTTACATAGCACATCACTGACGCACGTCCTCAAAACGTACCGCCAATGAAAACCGAGAAAACTAACCAAAACCTCCATACCTTCCCAATTTAAATAAACTTGCCAAATAGTTTCCAAAGGCATTAAATTACCTGAGACCTTAAAACGGGCCGCCCGAAATATCCCGTACTTTGTAACATAATATTCTGAGAGCCAATCGACAGAGTGCCCTCGAATACGACACAGGGGCCCTAATGGGGGTCACTTGTGATATCTGTTGCCTCCCTCCGACCCTTTGCCCTTTATAACAAAATTTTCTATGTATTCCGCTAGATTGATTTTCGATGGGAAAGCTTTTGATTACTAGTAAAAATTGTGTGAACAAAATCATTTTGTAAAGTATGTAATGTGTAGATAATTACTTGGCCAAAGTTCTAATTCTAATGCTCAAAAACATGTTATTAAAAAAAAGAATTAAAAATTTTAAAATATTCAGTCAATTCTCTCTGGCGCTATATGGCCTTTATCTTTGTAATATCTGCACCGTAATTCAAAATTGGAACATTTCAATATGTTGAATTATAAATGTCTTAATTAGAAAAGGTACACACCTCGTTAGTTATGTTATAAGTAATACATTCGCCAACATAAAACCTTTGAAAATACAAATAACAAAATCCAGACCGAGAAACCGATTACTATAAGTGTAAAATTGGCACCAATACGATAAGAAAACTTTCTTCCACAACCTCGGACAAAATACACAAGTTTTTCTTATCATGCAGCCCACTCGACTTTCTAACTTGTAATCGGTTCTTCCGCTCGTCTTACCTAATTTGCCTATAATAAAGATAGTAAAATAAGGACGACCTTTCGAACCCCTTTGGCTTTATATATATGCATGTATATAAGCATATGTATATATTATGTATATACCTTAGAGTATTTAATGTGTAGAAAAAGCGCTGTCATACATTGGCGTCTTCAAAAACGTATTTTTTTTTGTTCGTAATGTTGGTAGCATTACTATATTAGTGAAAATTTGAGTAATTAATAAATAAAAAATTGCTACAAATTTCGTTGATAACCGAAAGTATATTTGGTTCTTATCCGTCTAAAATGAGTTTGAGTGGAATTCAATAGCGCTAAACTATTATTATTTTCAAATAATTCGTTCTTTTTGGAAAACCTGTCAAATGTCAGCCAATAGGCGGGCAGAAAATGGTGGCCCGGCACCAGCTCTTTAAATTATTTATATCCTTTTTTGTCCACCAAATAAAACTTTAGAATAAAACAATTTAATACCAGCAGTACAAAAGGCGTTCGTATCGCTCGAGGCAATATGTTACCACTTACCTTGGGATGAATATAAGAGTAGGAAAAAGAAATGACAGGCAATATTGTAGAGTAGGATAAATATAGACTAAAAAAGAAAGATAAAATGAAAAAAAAAGTGATATCAATATTTGAAAAAAGAACCTTTTTGAAGTTCGAGCGCTCCCTAGACATTATGTAATGTAAGGTATAGACGTCAATAATCGGTTGGGAACGTGACACGCGTACAAAAGTCCTGACACACGTCGCTTTAATTATCTGACACCTGTCTCCTGAATGTATGACGTGATAGAACGAAGTGTTTCGATTTTTGTTCGGTTAAACTGAAGTGACATTTTCGCTTTTTTGGAGGTAGTGAATTGTCTGTGACACATTTGTGTAATGTATTTGATTATTAGGAGTGCCTTTATATTTGTTTGCAGGGGTGGAAATGATGAGTGATGTTGTCGCTTTTTTTTAAGATTGTGAAATTATATCATGTAGATACTTGTTTATTATTGATAAAAATTTATTTATTTTAAGTATCAGATAGGTAATAAACTTTTTCCGATTCCACGGTAAGACTTAATTTGTGAAAAACTCGACTGCTTCCACGCCTGAATCAAACCCGCGGTGGTTTATGTAACACCCCTACGTGTCATAAGTTTATTATAAAACAATTTAAAAATTATAAATCGAATATCTAAGCCCACAGTTATTGTGCCTAAAACACCACTTAAACCATGCTCAAATTACATAAAAATAATATATATATATAACAATATTCCATAACTAAATCATTAATTGCTTCAACGCTGAATATTACATATAATGTAGGTGACACTCACAAACGCTAAAGTCTGGATGTTGGTAGAAGCTTAGCCGTGCCTGAAAGTGGCTTAACCGTACTGAGATAGGATTATAGTACAACCCACGGTATAAGATACCAGCGTTTTGTATTTAAAAAAAAAACCGACGAATTGAGAACCTCCTCCTTTTTTTAAGTTGGTTATTAAAATGTATAATACATAACCACTAGGCAGCTATAAAAATTTAAGACCTTGAAATTTGGTCACCGAAACCGCAATTTCCCATTCACAACACACTACACAGCAACGTTGATTTAACATTAGAACTACGTAAACAATTATTTTAATTAGTAAAATGTGTCCCACCTAGTTGCGGTGCATGCACCGCATATGAATCAGTTTGCTTTGTGACAGTGCAGTATGCCTTATCGCATAGGTTTAAAAGTATTTTATTTTGATTTTTCGCCGTCAAACCGAAAGCAAATCGTCTGAAGTTTCAATATTTTAATAAAATACCAGGTAAGTGATGTAATATTGCAGTGTGATTTTAAAATACGGGGGCATTTTATTTCTATGACGCGTCTCGTCCATCGGCAGAATATAAGTCAATGATTCTATCTGATTAATTGCGATGCGGGTTAAAGACAGGTTAGCGTCCCTAAGAGACTCGTCGAGCTCCGGAGCTCGGAGCCAATTCTTTGCGTGCTGTTGATCCTGGCTGACACAATTGAAGTGGTGGGTGTATGGGCGGGAACGTCTCTACCTAACCTGCATGCACTTTCATAACAATTATACCGGGTATATCAAGACCGTGACCGAAAACGAAGCCTGGTTAGGCCATATACGTTTCACTGTAGGGCACGGGCCTCCTCTACAATTCACAGTACTGAGAGGGGTGAGGCCATATAGACCACCACGCTGCATCACTTCTATATTCAAATATTATTAAAATCGCTTCCTTTTATAACTTGTACCTCAGCGAGGGCATTTCACAGTGGCGCACTTCCCCTTTGCATTATCTGTTAATTGGACCCGGCGAGCAGTGCTCAATGCGCTAATATCATCTTAATTGAGTTAATTCCCATGTGCTCACCTGCATTACTTGTATATTGTATACACTCTGTTATCTCTCTCTCTCATATACACTCTGTGAGGATGTAGGGGGTTAGGTAGAACATTGTTTATACATACATATATAAACTTACGCCTTTATCCCCGAAGGGGTAGGCAGAGGCGCCACCAGGACACCCTCATTTCGCCTTGTATGTTCCGTCCCACGATGTGATAGGGGGCGAGCCTATCGCCATATCGGGCAGAAATTCCTGACTCCGGGCTGATAATAAAAAGAATAATCTAATATCACTTTGCCCGAACCGGGACTCGAACTCGAGACCTCAGCTTTGTAACCGTACCGTAATACAACTACGCCACCGAGGCAGAACATTGTTTATAAAGGAGTTAAATTGACCCGAGAACTAATATCTTTGGTGCTATAAATTATGTCAGATAAAATAAAATTAATGGTTATTATTTAGTGTAAGAAATAAATAAGACGATAATTCTTTACTACGGTTCTTTGGAGTTACTACAGTAGAAAGTCGATTATCCGAACGCCAATTATCCGAATCGGTTCTAAGCGTAATATAAAAAATTAAAACCAAGTAATTTTGGTTTTGTGCACTACTTACGTAATTCCTTGTATCGTGTTTTTGTTTTTTTGCTACTATGTACCTCTATTATTGTTCTGAATTTGTATCCTTTCTATTTTTGTTAAGGCCTGATAGGATTGCAACTTACTCTGATCCAGATGTTCAAGTGAGCGTTATTGTAGAACTGTGTTTGTTAAACATAATAAAGTTTATGATATGTGTGACAGTTCGTTTTTCATTATTACCATGCTATGTCCGATTATCCGAATTTTCGATTATCCGAATCGACCTCAGTCCTTATTAATTCGGATAATCGGCGATCTACTGTAACTTTAAGAAATATTAAAGCATACTATATTTACGTTACGATTGAAATGGATTCTAGTACTAACTGGCAGAAGGGTGGTGTCACAAGTCGCTGTATTATGAAGGGGCCTGTGTTTACGGAAGGTCTGTCAGTTGTTGAAGATGGTTATAAAGTGTGAGCGGAATCGATTTCACCACTGAATATAATATTCACATAGTGTGTTTATTTATTTATTATTTATTTTGGACACACCATTGACAATAACACTAAAATATACCCAGATTTATAACATCTAAGTCTTGAACAAGGCGTTACCGTCTCTTCAGGTGCGTACAGCATTCATAGAAAATTACACAAAAAGAAATACTAATAGAAAATTATTTTGTGACAAAATTAAATTAAATTTCAATTTTTAAATTAAATCAAATTAATATTATTAAATTAAAATAATACAAAACAAATGTAAAATACTGCAAAAGAAATTATAAGTAATTTAAAAAAAAAGTAGGTACACAATAACTTAAAAATAATTAAGAACTCGATCAATTCATAATAATTACACACAACAACAAAAATAATTAAAAAACAAATATCAAAACCTATTACATTTTAAACTTCCCAATAACAAATTGTTGTTTTTTTTTTAACAGAAACGTTGAAGCTATCGATGTCATTATATTGCTTAACTAACAGTACGCATTAAATCACTTACTATTGTTTATTCACACCACGCTCAAAGCCACAGAAATTACACGATAATGAAATTCAAATAATATTGCATCATCATTATCATCAGCCCGTTGCAGTCCACTGCTCATAGGCCTCTCCCGCGGTACGCCACAGAGCCCAGTCTGCTGCTTTACGCATCCAGTCGCTGCCGGCTCTCTTGTGCAAGTCGTCCCGCCATCTACCTAGAGGACAAATGTTAATGTTGCATGAACAAATATGAAACCTTAATTAACACATGTCAATTCTATTCAGTGTGTTCGAAAAGCGAAAATTAAACTCTTCTCTTCCGTTGAAAACAATGAGAACTTCACAACTACAGCAATTTCGTCTACATATTTTCAAAAACAGTGCATTTGGGTTGGATTTACATATTACGAACATTCTTGCAATGAAACAAAGGCTTTCCCGTTCCGTAGGCTGATTGACGGCTGGCGCAGAATCGAATTAGAGCAAACGGCACAGCTACAATCCACTTACTTTGAAATCTTTCATTTAAATAAAACCAGATTTATATAGATATCTCATTTTCGTCGTAAATGCCCTATTTCTGTAGTAAGCTGTGATTCAGTTTATTCTTGTTATTAGACCGAAGCTATAAACCAGTAATACTACGTTAAATTACATACATACGCTTTATACTTATTTTTTTCTATTCTTCAGACATAGTACTTAATAATGGTTACAATAATGCCTTTATCCCAGAAGGGGTAGGCAGAGGCGCCATCAGGACACCCACATTTCGCCTTATATATTCCGTCCCATGATGTAATAGGGGGCGAGGCTATCGCCATATCGGGCACAAATTCCTGACTTCGGGCTGATATTGAAAAGAAAACCCAATATCAATTTGCCCGACCCGGGATTCGAACCCAAGACATCAGCTTTGTAGTCGTACCGTAGTACAACTACGCCACTGAGGTAGTCCCTACGCCACCGAGTCAGTCTTTTATTTCTAGACAAATAAATCTAACTTTAATTAGACTTCAACAGTATAAGATGCATAAACGAGTTGAAAATGACTTCATTAAGATTAATCTAGTGTTGTGTAATGTCGATCAGAAACTATGAGATACCTTGGGCCTCACAAGCACCGAGACACGAAACAAATATTTGTGGATTTCACGAAATTGACTATATTCAGGAATCGAACTCGCGGCGTCTCATTTCTAAGTCTTCATCTGAACTACATCACCAGAAAGGTTGTGAATCATGATTTCTTTAGTATAAAATTATGGACTTGTTAATATGATAACATAGTACGCCTTCCTTGCAACACTCACAAAGAGCTTATTACATCTGCCATGTAATTTGATATTTTCAATTTAATCAAAGGAATCTGATTGTCAAGGCTTCTGAAGATTAAAGCAATAACTAAATGTAATACGAATATTAATAATTTCCATCTACCGTTCCGAGTTGGGAAATAAAATCAATATGGTTTTCTACAAACGAACCTTATCCATTTATTAATGAAATGAGATATGTATTTATGCTAAAACTGCGAAGATTTATCTAATCTGTTAGATGTAAGTTTTTAGCAGAGAATTTCAGGAGCACTTGACAAATTATTTTACCATATGAAAGAAAAATATTCCAAATAGACTTACGCTATACTTTGAATATATCTCAGTAAAACGTATTTTAATATAGAAGTTAATAGAATAAAAATAAGATAGCCAAAAATAACAGACTTTTGGGCGGATAGGTGTTTCGGTGAAATAAATAAATTGTGTTGCTTAAACTAATGAATAAATAATGAAATAGGCGAAGATTGTAACCTTCGGCTTTCCGCTCTTGTCGCAAATTTATCGTGAATATTTTATGATCATCCAATCCAAGTGATAAATTTAACTTAGAAACAAGGGTTTAATATTAATTATTGAACTCTCAGTACTCGTTGTCTTCAAGTCCTTTGTTAACTAATATTTGCGCTGTATTGGCGATCGAACCGTATAATTCCAGACAGAAGCCGTTCCGAAGAACTATTAATTAAACAGAAAATTATATTTCGCTCATAATTGTTGTCCTGTTTATAGTTCCTTAGATAGATGCAATATTGCTTTCACAAAGCATTATTGCGAATAGTTTTTTTTTTATAATAATCAAACAAATCAAATTGATTTGTTAATTCTCCGACCCAATATTTCTCCATATAAGATATAAAGAAATATTGATTATTTTTTTATTTAAATTGTGACTTTATTTAATGAATGTTACCTTTAATTTCTGCCTCGGTGGCGTAGTTGTATTACGGTACGGTTGCAAAGCTGAGGTCTCGGGTTCGAGTCCCGGGTCGGGCAAAATGATATTGGATTTTTCTATTCATTATCAGCCCGGAGTCAGGAATTTGTGCCCGATATGACGATAGGCCCGCCCCCTATCACATCATGGGACGAAACATACAAGGCGAAATGTGGGTGTCCTGGTGGCGCCTCTGCCTAACCCTTCGGGGATAAAGGCGTGAGTTTATGTATGTATGTACCTTTAATTTCTTTTTATTTTGAATGATGTTCTTGTTCACTCTTTTCATGCCTGTTTTATTTATTGGTGGAAAATTTACTGGATTCTGTAACGAAATCGTCTGTTAACTATAATATTATGTAATATTTTCTGTTTGTTTCAGAAATAATAATAAATAATAATTAAATAAATAAATTCTATTAGTCATGTTATTGAAAGTATGCGTCAAAAACGCTACAAATTATTTATTGCATACCAGTAGGGTTTTTAACAGCATTCTATCCATCGTCACCAATTCGTTCAAAACCTTTTCCTCCAAATCCATCTCATGAATCTGTAAATGAGCCTCAATTTATTCTTCGCCTCTTAGCATATTCCTATTTGTCGCCATAACATTACCATAACGTATTCCATTCAAAATAAACTACGAACATATAATGGTCCGTGTTCATCCAATCAAGCATTCGCGAACAGCGAGGAAATTCAAACACGTTTGGAAACTAATTTTCAGTTCGCGACGATAGTGTTTTGATTTGAAACTGCGCGATGTTTTCTACACACGTGCACTGCACTGCACTGTGGATTATAGAAGAGAAACAAAATAACGTCTGTTTAATCGTTTCTTTGTTTGGTGGAATCGTGAATTGTTTGAGAGTATCGTGAATTTGTATCTGGCGGTCATTCCGTTATCGAACTTAGTTGTCGCTCTATAATCTATGTATGTGACTGTTTGGTGAAAAAGTAAAAGTTAGCTTTACTTTATCATTATTTAATAACCAATAACATAGAAACAAAACTTCAAAACGGATTCTATTTTAGGCTTAGAACAGTCGCGTCTAGCTTATAAGATTACGTGGTTAATGTTTAATTATTAGTCCAATGCAAAGTATCCACTTTAACAGCGATTTAAAATATCGTATGAAAATTAGTAATAAAAATTCTTCGAAAAGATGACTACTATTAAGTATTTTTTTACACCCAACAGTCCCATACATTCTCCTGACCCCACATTAAGATCAATTAAGCCTTGTGTCCTGGGTATCAGAGGCAACGAGAGACTTTTCGGTCTCACAAACACCCGGACCCAATACAAATAATGTGTACCTCACAAATATAAGTCTCGGTGCGCGGATCGAACCCGATCTCTCGTTTCACAGCCGGCATCTAACTAACTGCGCCACGGAGTATAAAATAATTTTGTGCTCCGCCCAGAAATATGTAGGTCTTATGCGCTATTACCGAGTTCTTGGCAGTTGTCGCCAGGCATTTCCAACTTTACCCGCGGCGAGCCAACTTAGTTCGTAAGCCTTCTTTCTGGATGTTATTCGGTATTACTGCAATCATGACTTTATTGTTCTGGATGTCGAATAATAAATCACCTTTTGTGGGTTATTAGTGCTAAGAATGAGAAAGTTAATCAGTGTTGCAGTAGTTTCGTTTGTATTGTATAAATATTATAAAGTTTATGCAAGATTGTTATCTGTGTGTAGGTAATTGAAGGTATAAATCCATCTATCCATTTATAATGTTTTGTGAATTGTGTATGAAATAACACAATACTTGTAATATCTCGCCGTTCAAGCAGATTGAGTTTTAGAGCCAAATCTAATGGAACAAAGTAGTCAGGTCTTAATATCGGAGCCAGACTATTTGATTTTGCGATCTAAGTACCCTGAAAGATTACTAGGGATTTGTGAAATGAAGCTCGAAATAGACCTTGTCTTTATGCCAACGTAAAATATCGAGGGTACAGTAAATTTGACGGGGAAAAATACGAAGTTATCAGCTTCGCACTAGACTGGTGTGGTCATTAGTCATAATACTTACATGGACACGAGATATGCCGTCGTTAAAAGGTTTAACGCCTCTTTTTAAAGAGGATGTAATGTCTGTGTATTTATATGTATATTTTTAATTAGATTTATTTGGCTTTCATTCTTTATTTATTTAATTTCTTTTTTTTTTACACTGTCCTCTCTTTCTCCTTCTTTTAAATCCATCCCATGGTTGTCTGTAAGACATTGCTTTATGCGATAAGACCGCCATTTGTACTGTTTTTATTTTCTGTTTCTGTATGTTATTTTACTGTGTACAATAAAGATCTTAATAAATAAATAAAAGGATAGTTTTACAGTGGTCGAATATCTTAATTACTTATTAGTGTTATATTGACATCTTTTGGATTAATTAGGACCTATTAATCAACGTTTTCCTACGCAAAGCAATTGACTAGTGAAATGCGATTATAATACTTAACTAGAAACTAATTGTTCTTAAGAGGATAGAAAATGAAGACAGTTTTTAATATGTAACTGACATTATTATGGTTCAAATTACTGAATAACAATTTTAAACAAGTTTAAATTGAATTACTCATTTGTGTGTTTTATTTAGATACCAACGGTCTGAGTTAAATGAATTTAAGTTTACTTTGAATTTACTGCATTTTTTAAACTGCACAATAACTATTTTTTACAATATGTTTTTTCGGTGTGTTTTAGGAATTACACCACCGTAAAATTAACTTGAGATTCCAATTTAATAATTACATTTCAAAACTATCATTGACATGGCCTTGTATATCTTCCTTCTTTCTGCTCCAAGGGAAATCCCACAATATCTGATTCTTCACCAACTCTTCAGCATCATCAAACGTTTGTGGCATCTCCTTCCTCGCAGTCTCCGGTAGCAAAAACCCAATTATACCTCCACAACCAGCTATGGATCCAATGATGACCAAAGGCAGCCAATGTACGTAGGTCTTCAAGTATATTATGTAAGGAGAAAGACAGGTAGCAACGTACCCGCAGATGTGAACAAACGACGTTCCAGCTCCTCTCACTGGCGTAGGCAAAATCTCAGCAGCCCATTGCATCGTAGTATTATAGGCCATATTAACGAAGAACCTTGCCAACACAGCACAAATTACCGAAGGAAGTCCAGCACTAAATCCCACAATCAGTATAGTGAAGATGCAACTCAGCGTCATGCAAGTAATAGTCATCCATCTCCTTCCCATCCAATCCATAATGAAAGCCACTAGAAGCAGCGACGGGAATTCAGTGAACGATACCACGGAAAATGACAGAAAGAAGTCAAAATCCAACTGCCCAATACTCCTGACCAGTCCATCGAAAACTATACTGCAACACATGAACCCCATACATATCAATGCGAACTTTTTTCGTATCACCGGTCTCTTAAATATCTCCAAACAGCCAGAAGATTCTTGAGATTTCGGTTTCTTGGCAGATATTATAAACTGCTCCAACAACTTCGGTGGGATCTCTTTCCTATTTACTCGGCTTATCGTTTCTATCTTTGCAACAGCGTCGTCAATTCTTCCTCTAGAGAGCAACCATCTTGAACTTTCAGGCAGAAATAATGGAGAGAAAAGCGCGAGAGCCATAGGTATACTTGTGGCTAGTCCAATAGTCCTCCAATCTCCACATAACAGCATTATCCACGGTAGCAAAGTCACGCCCAAGGCATAAAACAAAGCAAATGACAAATTAGATAAAAGCGTTTTGTACTTCGGAGCAACGTATTCCAGCACGACAATATATGCCATCATCATGCAGTTATCGTAAGCCATGCCCATAACAAATCTGCAGGCAGTAAACTCAGCGAAGTTTCTTGCAAACGTACTCAGTATTCCTCCAAGGCATCCGAGTAAATTACTGATAACGATAGCTGGAAGTCTACCGAATCTGTCAGCGACCCAACCGACTGGAAAACCACCAACTATAGACCCAACAAAAAACACCGCTTGGGCTGTCGCTTGGTAACTGTCTTTTTCACATACCCATCCCATTTCACTGGATATAGTGGGATAAGGTATCTCTGATTTATTAAATTCCCAGCCGTGTTGACAAGGTACAGTCTTCCAAGACTCGTCAGGTCGTTGACCTGTCTCTAACAGCTCAGTCCAATTAGCTTCGTACATACTGCATTGTGAGTAGCCATACCTAGAATCCTTTGTATTTGGTATAGCGTATGCCCTTCTTTCAATGTCAGTCAAGTTCGCTAGCTCCGGCACCCAGCACCAATGGTTTGGCGACACCTCCGTCATGAACATCTGGGAGAAATAAACAAATGCTCCGAATATGTAGAACGGGAAGGTCGCAATGAATAATAATAATTGATAGCGACCAAATTCCCCTGCCGATGATAGTAGCTCATCGTAATCGACTTCAGTGTTGCTATCTATTTTAGCTACGTCTTGGATTTTTTCTTTAGCCGTCCCGGCTGGCTTTGCGACGTTCATTTTTGGACCTTTGTTATTGACCTGCCTTCGTCTGTAATCTTTATTGAACTATTCAGCGTGTCACTGTCACCGTGTCTTATATAATTTCCCGCTTGTATACAACTGATAACGTTCTAAATCTGTAAGAGCAATTTGTTTAAAAAGGATTTGTCGATGTTTATGACGCAGGTATCATTGTTATTTTATAGTTGGAGTAATTTTCCAGTTCGCAAATTTAGAATGTGTTAACATGACATTTGAAAATTCCCACAATTTCTCAAATCAGTTTAAAAGCTTTCATTAATTGCTTATATATTCAGCACAATTACTTAGCAACATTTGACACACCGATTTTTTTTCGATATAATAAAATTTGTAGTTATATGAAATAGAAAATTATTGAACATAATTAGTGTGGGATATCTATCCATCACTTATTAATATCTTTTTTAAACGTCAAGGTAAGTGTATATTCTTCAAAATCGAATCGAAACAATGGACAATTTCCGTAACTCCAATACGGAAATAGTGGCAATACCGTTCAATGGTTACATATTTGTAGTTCTGTGTAGCGTTTTGTACAGTCAAGTTGGAAAAGAGGTAACACTTTTTTTGTAATTTTACAATACTTGTGATTATTAATGTGAGGTTTGGTTTAAAATCCAATACTAACTTATAAATAATAAAAAAGGGTTTGACCTATACAAAAATACGCGAAAATATTAATGCAAATGAGTGGCAAAATTTAATACAAATTAAAAATATAAGAAAAATAATCTGAACATTTATTCTATACCATAGGTTTTTACAAACTTGAATTTCACATGCCCAAAGCCACATCCCATACAAATATCTGAAGGTTAAACATTTCAGACAAATTCTCACCTTTTACAGCGCATGTACTTTAAGTTAGTATGAAAGTAATTAATATCTGTATATTTTGATATAAATGCTTTCATAAACAAAGAACTTGTATTATAAGTAATCTATAAACAACTCTATATAACAATAACGTGTCTAATGTAATAAAATGTGAAGAGAGAAAAACTATTCTTATTACTTTGCAAAACAGTGCTTTCGCGACAGATGATCGTATTATTGTAGACCTTATCGCTTACTGGTGGTAGGTCTTTCATATTATGGGAGAGGCCGGCTGGGTAGGTACCACCGCAATGTCTATTTCTCCCGCCAAACAGCAGTGTATATGCACTGTTATGTTGCGGTTTAAAGGATATTGTCTTCAGAGTAACTAGGTACTGGATATATTGAGACTTAACATATTATGTCACAGGATGTCGAGCGCAGTGGAATGCCAAGCATTGTTTCGTAAATTATGGTGTTTTTTGGTTTTGCTACTGTCACTGAGCGGTCGTATCGCTTACCATCAGGCGAATGGCATTCTCGTCTCGCCTTTTATTGCAATAAAAAAAGACTATCTAGTATCTATAGCATATGAAGTAAACTCATCCTTTGTGCCAATCATTCTTCAATGATATTCTGTTTGTAGTATTCACTGTACATTGTGTACTAGAATTCCATCGAAACTAAATTCAAATGAAAATTTCTCACGGTCCATCCGTATTGGTACGGCCTTTGAAGAGTATCAGTGAATACCGCGCGTTTTTCATACTATACAAAAGCGAATATATTTTTCATTCGATATGGTATGTTGGGATAGATCTGGCTTCAATGTTAGTTTCACTTTTTAAAAATAAAAATAAAAATAAGTTTATTGCCTTAACAAATAATACAACAAATTTAAGCAAACATAACATTACCGAAAGACAAAAGGAAATGACTCAGCATATGCTGACCGAAACTAGAGTTTAGATCATAGCTGGTTTTCAGTCACCCCTATCTCCCTATGGTCTTGTGCGGGAGTTAGTGTAATTAATTAATAAGTTAATGGCGTAATTACAACGGAAAACTTAAATTATCGTAACTCCAATACGGAAATTGTCCATTGTTTCGATTCGATTTTGAAGAATATTCAAACGTGAATTAAGAAATTAAATAGCAGCTAGTTATCATAGTGATTCCATGAATTTCTATTTGATCGGAGCGGGAAAGTGTGCTCGAGGGAAATTCGATTCAGTTAGGGATGAAATTGCAGCCCCTAGCTCCGGGCGAGTAAGTTTTAGCTGATTAAAATTCAACAGGCGTAATTGTGAGTTTAATAGTCTGCAAAAAACAAGCAAATATGCTCAGTAAACGATTCGTTATGTCTATGTCCATTACGACTCATGTTTTTCTTTTGAAATAGTATAAAACTCAATAGTTATCCTCGACTTACAATTACTTTACAAAAAATAAATGGTACTACAGATACACCATTAATATTTCATTATTTCTTAATTAAAGTAACAAGTAGAATGCGTTGAAAAGCACATCCATTGTTACGTTTTCGATTCTGTAGAACTAACACAGGCAAACTATCTCCCCACCCTCATCTATCTCACTAATACAATCAAGTTGTAAAAAAACACTACTATTTTTTTTTGTGATTAACTTTTGATGATAATATAGGGTTTGTATAATTCTTATTCTAAAGTGTTAAAAGAACTACGAAGTAATGTCAACGCATGATGTGGTTTCCTTTAATTGACAGAACACGCAGTATAGTTTACTTTGTATTATGTTTTTATATGTATTTTCTTTCTGTGTATTCTATAGGCCTCTCTCAAGGCACGCCACAGAATCCGGTCTCTGGGCCCTCTTGTACAAGTTGTCCCGCCATGTGGCCAGTAATAGGCCAGTAGATATAATAACAATTAACACTTCTCTCACACATTTTCAGTCCCACATAGCAACATTTAAATGTCACTAAATTTTATACATCAATACTATCATTATGTTTTGTATTTACTATGTTCCTATAATATTTTGGTTTTCTTAATTTAAGTTTTCCGTTGTAATTACGCCATTAACTTATTAATTAATTACACTAACTCCCGCACAAGACCATAGGGAGATAGGGGTGACTGAAAACCAGCTATGATCTAAACTCTAGTTTCGGTCAGCATATGCTGAGTCATTTCCTTTTGTCTTTCGGTAATGTTATGTTTGCTTAAATTTGTTGTATTATTTGTTAAGGCAATAAACTTATTTTTATTTTTATTTTTAAAAAGTGAAACTAACATTGAAGCCAGATCTATCCCAACATACCATATCGAATGAAAAATATATTCGCTTTTGTATAGTATGAAAAACGCGCGGTATTCACTGATACTCTTCAAAGGCCGTACCAATACGGATGGACCGTGAGAAATTTTCATTTGAATTTAGTTTCGATGGAATTCTAGTACACAATGTACAGTGAATACTACAAACAGAATATCATTGAAGAATGATTGGCACAAAGGATGAGTTTACTTCATATGCTATAGATACTAGATAGTCTTTTTTTATTGCAATAAAAGGCGTGACGAGCATGCCATTCGCCTGATGGTAAGCGATACGACCGCTCAGTGACAGTAGCAAAACCAAAAAACACCATAATTTACAAAACAATGCTTGGCATTCCACTGCGCTCGACATCCTGTGACATAATATGTTAAGTCTCAATATATCCAGTACCTAGTTACTCTGAAGACAATATCCTTTAAACCGCAACATAACAGTGCATATACACTGCTGTTTGGCGGGAGAAATAGACATTGCGGTGGTACCTACCCAGCCTGCCTCTCCCATAATATGAAAGACCTACCACCAGTAAGCGATAAGGTCTACAATAATACGATCATCTGTCGCGAAAGCACTGTTTTGCAAAGTAATAAGAATAGTTTTTCTCTCTTCACATTTTATTACATTAGACACGTTATTGTTATATAGAGTTGTTTATAGATTACTTATAATACAAGTTCTTTGTTTATGAAAGCATTTATATCAAAATATACAGATATTAATTACTTTCATACTAACTTAAAGTACATGCGCTGTAAAAGGTGAGAATTTGTCTGAAATGTTTAACCTTCACATATTTGTATGGGATGTGGCTTTGGGCATGTGAAATTCAAGTTTGTAAAAACCTATGGTATAGAATAAATGTTCAGATTATTTTTCTTATATTTTTAATTTGTATTAAATTTTGCCACTCATTTGCATTAATATTTTCGCGTATTTTTGTATAGGTCAAACCCTTTTTTATTATTTATAAGTTAGTATTGGATTTTAAACCAAACCTCACATTAATAATCACAAGTATTGTAAAATTACAAAAAAAGTGTTACCTTTTTTCCAACTTGACTGTACAAAACGCTACACAGAACTACAAATATGTAACCATTGAACGGTATTGCCACTATGCTTCATAAATCAATCAATATAACCACTCATTTCTTCTAGGAGTCGGTTGTATGGCACACACATAACTTACATACTGTATACAGTATGACAAAAAAACCCTGTCCGATCCACGACGCAAATTTGGGTATCTCAATTGCAGTATTAAAAATAAAAAAAATATAATGAAGAAAAACATTATTATCATAAGTTATTAATACACCTTTTAGTATCAATATTACCCTAAAATCTAGCAAAGCTTTAAATTCTGACAGCAAAAACACACACACTGACAATTCTGTTAACAGTGCAATGTGAGTTTCCCTATTTTTTAATGTATCGTAATATTATGGATATTTTTTATCATATTATATGAAACGGATCTTTTAAATATAACACATTAATGATGCCTGGTAACACCTTTATCGATCGGACAGCGTTTTTTTGTCACCCTGTATAATGTATTTAAGCCAAGACACACATGGGCGTGTAAAGAATCGTATTGTCGGTAACTCTCTCATGTCGATCGACTTTTTGCTGTTTATGACAGGTATTTCTGTTTGTGGGAGCATTCATTGAGGATTCAAAAGATGGTTTCTTATATTTAGTTTAAGGGATCATCCTTAAACTGGCTACTGCTGTTATGGAAAATATGAGATTACCTTCGCGATACACCTGTTACCAGAAGCCCTGTATTTGACAGTATATTAAATTATACATATATATATAAACATCCTTATTGTCATCCCACCTAAAATCCACTAAAGGCCAAAAATAATAACCACCTTTTTTTTCGGGTTGGCAACCAAATAGTATTTATAATTAAGATTATGAAATACTAATTTTAGTTGTTGTTAGAGTTTTACTCTTCAGTTCCGAAGGTATTCATCAGATCTTGATCTTTTTTATAGGACGACCTGTGAAGTATACGTTTTGAAACAAACAAGAATTTTTCAAATCGGTTCATTCGTCTTCGAGTAATCAGTGAACTTACATAAAAAAGCAGATTCCGACGAATTGAGAACCTCATCCTTTTTGGAAGTCGGTTAAAAATTACGCTGCATAGATACAGGACAGTAAAGTATATAAATGTGCGCAAATTTTATATATTAACAAATAATCGCAGTCTCATATACATTACGACATACATAGGTACGTCTCTGTTACGCAATGATTGGGACGCGATCTGGGAAATTCAAAGACGTATTGTTCCAATATAATATATTTCAGTAATGTATGTTGGAATCATTGGTGACCAGGTGACAGAACCCAGAAAGACAATAAAGCGATAATAAGCGAAACCAAGAGTAAATATTTCAATACAGTTTGAAGCTTATAGTCGCATTGGTTCGGCATTTCCTTATTTAACACTCTACATACTAATAATATCGTAAATGTGAAGCAGGCAGACCAAAACGAAAATAACAATCAGAAATAATGGGCACTTTTCTACAGCTACCATCGCATTGTTGACCCTTGCAAATGCCTCGTCACGCGTCGTTTAAGGGGCCCAATTTTACATAAGCGAGAAAACATATCGACTGAAAGAATATTCTGCGATTTTTTGCCTGTCAAAGCCAGGGATTTGCAATAAATTTGTGTTTTTACAGACCTACTCCCATTGAAGATCACAAAAAGTGACGCGTCGTGGATATTTCATTTTACTTTCGTTTGATTCAGACTCACACAATATACTTCCTTTTTACAATATCAGTATCACATATATAAATAAACTCACGCCTTTTTCCCAGAAGGGGTAGGCAGAGGTGCAACCAGGACACCCACGTTTCGCCTTGTATTTTCCGTTCCACGATGTGATAGGAGGCGAGCCTAACGCCATAATCAGTATCACAATAGTCTCTATTTCATAATTTTACTTCTAATTTGAATACTATTTTCTATATTAAGGCACACTTTCGAAATGATCGACCGACACTTTCGATATCACAGAAAAACCTTTCCTCCACCTCCTATCCAATTAGGTTTCGTATTTCTGTTATTAAAGTTACATCTAAAAGGGCGCCATTTATTTGGCCGTCAGTGTAATAGTTGTAATATCCGGGATTTATCCCCAGTTTACGATTATGGCGCATGAACGGGGAATATCGCACTTCAAATATTAGCGCGCGAAATATAGGCCATTTTCGATTTGTATTGGGAAATTTCACAACGCTAACGCTTAAGATTTTTGTGGAACCGATATATTCTAAAAACCTACATATTTGAAACTGTACAAAGTTCCTTAATGACCGCAAATTCCTTACAAATAATTACCAATAACGCGTCAAACAAATGCTTCCTGTATCAATTCTTTTTGATCTCATTTTCAGGAAAACATCCCTTATAGTTTCTGTTCAAATTCACCACAACACACACTATTATTGTGGAATAGTAATAGGTTATAAAGTTTTGATCGTCATAACAACGATCATTAAATTTATCGCACTTATAAAAATAAATTTAAAAACAATTACTACGTGCCCTTTGTCAGACAATATGAAATGGCCGGAGAAACTCTAACCCAACAAAACTTCAAATTAACACACTGTCACAATACCTCACTTTCCTCGTAGCCTGAAGCACAATTTGAATTCCTCAACTAAGAAATACAAAGTGGCCTTAAACCAAACAGCTCAATAAAGGCTACATCAAAGGTCCGTTCCCGCGGGATCCAAACGCCGGACCGGGAGCTAATTACAGCACCCTAAACTGGTATAAGCACTGTTTTAAAACAAATAGAATACTCAATTATTAAATAAAAGAATTCACTATTATCGACTATTACCTAACCCTATAGAACTCTCGATTGAAAAGCGGCTCGAGCCCTGTGCCCCTAGCCTGAACATTTTGCAGTATCGTAATAGAATAGTAATAGTAAAATTTTGTATGGGCATTTAAACAGCGCCATTGTGAGCGTATTTGGAACTAAAATATGACAGCGAGAAACGTTTACGATACTATACGAGTATTACTATACGATACTTCAAAATGTTCCGGCTAGGGGCACTGCAGTGGAATATATGTATATGGGTTAGTTTATTAATAATTATTTAACTTTATTAGGCCATCCCTGCTTGACAACTTAGAAATTGACAACAAACTTCATCCGGATAAAATTCAAACTAAGCTCCATCTACACGGGGAGAGTTTCTCGCCTCGAAGATACAATTATCGTAAGTATATAAAAAAGTTGCATCGTATAAAAGTTTGTCAACACAATAATCTATGGCGGTTATGTCATGCGATATTGATATACGATTCTCGCTGCGAGGAACTCTCTCCGTGTACATGGTTCTTCATAATAGTCTCAGAAGCAATTTGAGTTTCTAAAGCGTCCAAGAAACACAAAGTGGCTACTAACCAGCACAATAAACACTACATCAAAGGTCGATTTCAACGGAGTAACGGAGAGCTAATTACAGCACCACAAACTAGGATAAACAACGCAGTTTCAAAACAAATAGCATTCTCGCAACGAATTTACTTTGCTCCACAGAGTTAATTCTTGAGGGAGGCCTATGTACAGCAATGGACTTCCAATGGCTGGAGAGAGAGAGAGAGTGTAATAATTTAACTCCTGTTGTAATGAACTCATTGATGTAGTGACTGAAATTGGGAGTGATTAATTTAGATCATTGCGTAAGTTAAAATACGAAATTATAAAATTCATGGAGTTCATGGTATCGGTACATATGTTTGGAGAAATAGACATTGCAGTGGTACCAAGGCGGCCTCGCACATTATGAGACCTACGTTCAAAAATAAATGACTTTCATAATAAAATTTGCGTTTTAATATAAGTCAAATTTAATGCGCGTCTTGAGAATAAGTATTTGCCTTAAGATTAGTTTAATTAAGGAAAGGCAGACGAACGGAGACTCCAATGAATATTAAATTATCTGGAGTTTTACCGACTATGTACCACTGACAATTCGTATTTTGCTGGATTTTAATTCTAGTACGAGAAAAAGATAGGTTAGTTTATTCATAAATTTTCATTTCAATTCATAAGGGTATTAGGAGCTCTTTTAAACTGTAATTTACTGTATCAGCCCATATACGTCCCACTGCAGGCCGCAGAGCACAAGACTCCTCAACAATCGAAAATATAAAACTACGTATATTTATAAGCCCCACTAATATTATACATACGAAATATTGTGAAGACTCTTTTTTAGAAGGAAATAATTTGAACTTTCATTTCAATTTAAATAAAAGTAACTTAGAAGAAAATACGTAAAAAAAGAAAAAATAATATAATAAAAAACAAAAGAACTTTTATAAATAATCTTGCTAATTCACAATTCTAGTTACATAAACCTTCCAAATACCTTTTCCTTCTGTTAAGTAAGGAGTATATATTACCGAAGCATCTCCGCGGTAAATCTCAAGGGACCGGGGAGTCTGGTAAACCACAACGAAATTAATCAGGAACAAAGAGCACTTGTAAAACTTCCTTTTCAAAAGTTAAATTGTTTTGCTACAATTTACGGTCGCTGACGATTTTTAACGCTTTGAGTTTGAGATGTTTAGGTTAAATGCGATATTATATGTCCCAGGAAATAGGTAGTTTTTGTACACAGGGAACGGGAATTTTACTAGTTCATAGATCCGGCAAACGAGCTGATAGCTCACGTTGTGGTAAATGACTGCTACCGCATATGAATAATCAAATTAGGCTCTCAAAACAACCCCATCGATAGCCGTCACGAGCATTGAGGATGATGCTGGATACCTCAAAACAATAAGTGTCGTGGATTGACCGTCGTACCCGCTTGGCGCATCAAAATTAATGCATTCAATTGTATTATTTTTGCAATGCGCAGCTGTGCTTCCTTTTGATTCTGTATTTTGTCATAAATAATATAGGAAACCATTGAAGAGTTCTTACATATTTTTTTAAATATCTTTATTTTGTGGACCTTAGTCATTTTGTGACTATGCCGGCCGAGTCCTTACGTACTCATTACTATATTGAAATTAATAAATAAATTACTTAATGTATAAAGTAGTATCTATGTAGAGCAACGCCTGGTCCGAATAACGATGATAAACGAACGAAGTAATAAAAAAAAGCAATCCGTACGCCAAAGTCAGTTGAGTAATTTTTGTGCCATTTAGCACTGAAGGTCAGAGCGAATATCCAAATTCAAGTTTTCCCTAATAAATGTGCGGACACGTAACATAGCGGGCTTCTTTTGCAATTCATCGAAATAAGCCCTCACAGCGACCAGAATTTTAAACGGCCCAAGTCTCATTGTAATCTCCAAACGACTCGGATCTGAATAATAGGAATAAGTGACATTTCATTCAGAGAACAAAGAACTGTTTTATCGAAATCAAGCAAGTTCGAATGGAGTTTCAAGAGGTCATTGCGTGGTAGCAGTCTCCTTTAAGATGGACTTATCGGGCTAATAATTTAAGTAACGCTTGTATAAACTACAGTGATACAATCCCTTGATAAGTTACGACGTGGATCCCTGAATAAAATTTAGATCTGTGTACCTCACTCGTATTTATGTTCTTGTGATTTGTAAGTTCAAGAACACTTTTCAAGTTCATTGTAGAATAAACGAGTTACTTAAATATTTAACCACGAGATTTTTCATAATCCGTTTACATTAACATGATACAATAAAGCCCAAAGGATGTGAAAGATGCGGTGAAAAGGCAATAAGACATTATACGTTTTAACGGCCTTGTTCATAGACAGTTTTAAAACCTATTTTAGTAATCTAATGTTTTGTCCCTTTTGAACGACAATTGAATTCAGTTTGAACGAAAAAGACAAAACATTCGATAGCTAAAATAGATTTTAAAACTGTCTATGAACAAGGCCGAAAGTAAATAATGTTTTATCTTTTGACGGACTCCGTGGCGCAGTTGGTTAGACGCCGGCTGTGAAACGAGAGGCCGCGGGCTCGATCCCCGCTCCAAGGCAAATGTTTGTGTGAACCACAAATATTTGTTTCGGGTCTGGGTGTTTGTGAGACCGAAAAGTCTCTCGTAGTTCTTGACACCCACGATACAAGACTCGATCTTAGTGTGGGGTCAGTATTATGGGGTATTTATTATTATTTTTTTATTATTTATTATCTAATTCCAATAATAATATGGACAAGACAGTCCACAGCATTTCAAGCTCGTAATAAATGTGCGACGACCGTAATACAGCAATTGTACGATTACCAACGAGTCGTGAAGTAGTTTTGAAATCGATCAACTGGAACACTCCGTATATATCGACGGCGGAAAGCAATCTTGTCGTATCTCGAAAAATGCAACTTTACACCAGAGCCAAAAAACTATTTAAAAAATTCATAACTTCTAAACTAGAAGACTTAGGAATATCATTTTTTTAGTGATAACATTTTAATATAACACCTTCCATTTTCAATTCTCAGGGTCACTCTAAGATTTGTATTATTGGATTTAATACCAGATAAAGCAATTGATTTTTAAAATACAAACATCGAACATGCTGTATCTCAAAAGACAAATGTTTGGGCCAACACCTACTTGTTCAAAATGACTGGCATCAAACTTGCTGTATCTAGATACAAGTATAATAATGATGACAGTTAATTTGTTGTAAATGAATATATTATTTTTTTGTGGCTTTGCTATTTGTTGTAAGTAGTATTACAATAATTAGTGGATCACAAATAAAATGCTGTATGTTAGACTATGTATTTATTTAATGTAAACAAAAATGTAAGAGCAGAATTTAAGCCCTTTAATAAACAAAATGCAAACAATATGATTAAAAATATTGGCCATTCTTAAAATATTTAAAACGAAAAATTATGAAACTGAATAAAAAATTGTAGGTAATTGAACAAAATAAAAACTAAATTAATTTATTATTATTTCTCTTTTTTTGCAAATAGTTTTTTTTTATATTTAAAAAAAAATATACAAATAAAAATATAAAAAAATATTTACTCTTCGGTGCCGAAGCTCAAGACCCAATCTTCCTCAGATTACGTGCCGTGTCCAGTAATACTGCCTTCTGTATCTGACTCTTAACCCAACAGCCAATTGAAAGCCTCTGTAGATGTTGGTCGAGGCTCTTGGTATCAGCCAATGAGCAGAAACGACAATCGGGACAATAATTGTTGAGTCATCCCACATGCCGGTAACCTCGTGTACCAAATCTAAATATTTAGACATTTTGTCTTTCTAAGCTTTAATGATGGTAACATCAACAAGTATTGCGCGTCAATCAAGCTATTATCTCAATATTAGGCTTATTGACAACAATAGTCCTGTCTGTGATAATAGGCCGATCCCAATACAGCGTTGCATGACTATTTTCAAGAACTGGTTGGGGAACATACTGTTAATATGGCACTTTAAGAATCACAAATCCATATTGAAGAGCAATCTGCAAGTACTCGCCGTTGGCAAGATACCTACAAACAACCCGAGATAACATGCCTGGTTGATTCGCCAGGACAGTGGCATGCTTGACAGATGTCGACTGCACCGTCCTTCAGGATGTATTTTCTATATTCTATATCAGCCCATATACGTCCCACTGCAGGGCACGGGTCTACTCTACAATCGAGAGAATCGATTAAGAGTGGTTAGGCCATATAGTCCACCACGCTGGCCTAGTGCGGGTTGGCGGACTTACATACCGTAGAAATTCTTTAAAATCGCTACGGTATGCAGGTTTCCTCACGATGTTTTCCTTCACCGTTAAAGTGCGTGGTGATTGACTATCAATACACACATAACTCCGAAAAGTCAGAGGTGTGCCCTGGGATTTGAACCCGCGACCACCGTGAACATATAGGCAGCCGCGTCTGGTCCGTTACCAACAGGCCACCACGCACTTTTCTATATTAGTTCGTCTTAATAACTTCGTGCATAATTGCAAGGACAAAACCCTCAGTTTCACCGAAGAGGTTACCGATACGTAGCCAGGATACAGATGCAGGCCGGACCACATCAGGCCCATTGAGGTCCCGATAGAACCGACCATGCTCTTCCATACTTCCTCGCGATCTCTAACGCTCATCACACGAGGTTTCCGCCAGTACTCATTTGCCAATGAGAGCGGGGCTAATCCTCTATCCACTGTAACTACAGCCCTGTGCATATCCACGCCACTGTGAATGAAATAGTCTCTGACATTGCACACCTCGCAATTATGCAGGTCAGCATTAAGAATGCCTCGGCGCCCACAGCTTCGCGGGATTTACAATATCATCACTGACGAACTTGGATGCGTACAATGTGCAGTCAGTAGTGTTCGGACTTAACGATCTATACAACTTAACTATCTGAGTATGCCAAATGAGTACAGGCATAACCCAACCGTTGAAAACGCGAATCTTGTTTCCTCCGTACAAAAAACTGTTGAGAACTTTTGTCAAGCGGCCAAAGAAACGCTCTTTCACCGATTGCTTTACGTCTGCATTCAAAATACCCAGTGCCTCTGGCATACCCAGATATTTGTAGGTTTCCGTCTCAGAGAAGGTTATGAGTCTTACAGTCTCTGAGACTTGTATGCCATCAGAGACTGCAACTTCCCTCACTTGACATGGATAACCGCTCATTTATCTACACCAAACTCTCTTCTGTTTGTTTTGATGCAAATAATTTGAGGTCATACATGTAAAGCAAGTGAGAAATAGGCTCAAGCCACAGGGCCTGAGCCGTAGATGGTAGCCTAACCCCGAATCCGATAACAAAGTGCTGAGAGGATTCAGGGCCATGCAAAACCATAGTGGACTCAAACTGTCACCCTGGAATACTCCCCGCTTAATTATAATGGGCTCATCACAATCAAGGAGACTCGAACCACCTGGATATCTAAGGTCTGTGGTCCACTGTCCCATACAAGACTATACAAGAAAATACTACATTGTCTTTACACTACGTAATCGCATTCACACTTAGGCGGTCGAGTGCTGGATCACGAATAAGCCGTACGCGCTGCATCTGCGAGCGGTCGCGAGAGAGGGATAACAAATGCCGTGTATATTCCAGTAGCTATCTAATATTAAATCCTTTAAAATGGGATAAGTATAATATTTTTATAGAAAAGTACACTTTAAAATGGTGTAATTGTAGACATTGCTTAAATTACTGAATGCGAACTTGGTAATATCTCAAGCCGGCGTATAAATCCCGAGCGGCAATTTTGCTGTAACTAAGTAAAATTATATTGCGATGCCCATGTGAACGGTGTAACTCGTTACAAGTACTGCATCTCGGCCGACGTATATGTCGTACTCCGTGAAGCATAAGCAGCAATTTTGTTGTATGTACTTTAAATAATAAAAAAGCGGATTTTGTTCGAGTTACAACATTTTTTCGTAGTTACTTCGAAATATTTATGTAAAAATCAATGTGGTATCTAAAAAAAAAATAGTCATAGAAAAATGAAACCGAGACCATTTGATGCGGTATTTTTTTCTGAATCTAATGATGTATAAAACTCATTTTCGCATTTTTTCGAGATACGACAAAATCGCTTTCCAGCGTCGATATGCTTGTGCAAATCCAATTACTGTCTCAAGTTTACTTGCACATAGTTTGAGAAATTCCATGACGCTATACGGAACATCTTTGCAAATACACGTGATCAGAGCAACTGTGGATCTAGTAATACATCTGGTTAATTCAATTTACTCAATAGTAGTATAAGCCCATATACGTCCCACTACAGGGCACGGGTATCCTCTACAATCGAAAGTACGATTGAGAGGGGTTAGGCCATATATCTACCACGCCGGCCTTATGCGGGTTGACGGACTTTACATACCGTAGAAATGCTTTAAAATCGTCGTTATAGTGCGTGGTGATTGACTATCAATACACACATAAATCCGAAAAGTCAGAGGTGTGCCCTGGTATTTGAATCCGCGACCACCGTGAACATGTTGGCAGTCGCGTCTGGTCCGTTACCAACAGGCCACCGCGCACACAGAATAGTAGTGCATGAGGAATATTATATTCGAGTGCTTGAAAGAAAAATCTTGCAATTTAGAAGATTTTAGAACAAGAACAAGCGCCAACTTAAGTAAGTATTTCACCTAAATAATATTTGGTTAAGTCGTACAATTTTAAACCTATTCTGTAATATTTTTAGAAATCAAGTAATTATTATTTCTTTGCTTAACCGTTACACATATTTACGTATATGCATAGAAAATATTCTTCCAATCCAACTCTACTACCATGAATACTTTTTACAACATTCGAAAACTCATATCATCCGATTATATCCGCCATAATTCTGATAATACATCACATTTTATACTAAAAGACGTAAAATAAATAGAGTATAAAAGTGGCAGTAATATTTTGAATACACGAGAATTGCAATCGGTAAAAAGAAAATAAAACGGAACGTTCGAAGCTATCAAATGCTAGGATGAAAGTTTGAACACTAAGACGGCAGTAACAAAGGCGTGGAGCGCTTACAATAACTGCTGGACTGGAGCGTAACTACGATATGGGGAGGTAAGCGACAGAAATATTTCAAGCTACTTAAAATATTATAAATTTATACAAATATGCAAAGGTATTCTAAAATAAAAAAGGTAATATCGAAACGAATTCTAAAGTTCTTAATACAAAATACGGAATTAAAAAAGTAAAAACCGACTTGGTCCAATAGACAGGCTGTTAAGACGGGAAACATTATTTCTCTAGTCTCGTTTATAGACTTGCGCAATGAATTAATTATTGCAAGTACCCTTGGACGTATTATACAAACGTTCTTACAGCATGCATACAGTACCTGACAGTAAGTGTCAAATAAGTTATCCACTGGCGAAAGACTTAAATTTCATCGCCGGACACGATTATGCCGACTTACTCTATTCTTACTAAACCCGCAAAAGGAGGCATTTGGGTTAATAAAGATACAAGAATAGTTTATAAGGTTCAATGCGGTGGACGTATTTATGTGGATAAAAACTTATCAATAAAGAGAAAAGCAAAGATATTTATCCCACATAATCGCGAATAGCGCGTAGGGCACAATATTAAAAACACCGCCTTAAACCCCGTTCGTACTTCGTGTTCCCGACACCATGCATAAGTTAGTCTGAGGTCTTTTATACACTCAACTGCGGCCAATTTTGAGGGTGTAGAACTCCTGTTTAGTAAACGATCCAGTAAGTGGTTTCACTTTATAAAGTGGTCTAGTTAAGTGAGGAAGGTGTTGTTGAATGTGATAACTGTTTAGTAATTTCCTTTGCAACGGTTCTTACTTAAAAACGGTTAGTTTTGAACAAAAAATAGCCTGCTTATATTTATGTTCTTTCATGTACCCAAAGCCTTATTTACACGGGGAGAGTTTATCGCCGGGAAAATACGATTATCGTAAGGTTATAAAAAAGTTTGCATCGTGTAAACGTTGTCAGAACACGATTATCTATGGCGGTTATGTGATGCGATAATCACATACGATTCTCACCGCGAGAAACTCGCTAAATGGCGCTTAAGTATATGAAGTACCTATCAATGCAACTAATGTACTATTGTGTGGGAGTGAGAACTATTTGGGTTTTAGTCTACTACGTTTTCCTAGTGGGGTTTAATAGAATTTTCACAATTGAAATTCTGGAAAATATTCTCAAGAATGTAGTTGTATTCACCATGTAGAAATTTCAAGACTTTGAAGTTCTTGGAAAGAATATCAAGAATTTTTCTTCGAACCTAGAATTAATTTCTAGTACACATGCAATTGTTTCACGTAAATGTCTAAGGCCCGTATTCACAAACAATACTTTACTCAGTGTTGAAGTAACCCTATGCTAAGTAAGACATTTCTCATAGTGATCGTTCCGCTCAGCCTTTTTATTCATAAACAATACTTGAGTCACCCTTTTACTATGGGAACGCACAGTGTCCAATGCGGGTCAGTGATTGGTCAATTACTGTTGCTAATTTCTCCCGCGAATTACGTGTGAGTGTAAAGCGCCTTTGACAACTTCAAATATTTACATGCCAAATATTTTATAAAATTTCCTTCCCACATTTTTAAGCCGTAAATTAGGTCAGGTCTAAATCGACAAGTGGCAATAGTATATGAAGAACAATATCTTTAGCAAATCGATAGCGTCTTCGAAATTCTTCATCATTGTAAAAAAACAAAAGGATTTTGAAAATCTCGAATAATATTTCTTGTACTTATCGTCCTGCGTTCGGTAAGGACATTATTTATATAATTGTCGAACTCCTCCTCGCTGCTGTAATCCATCGCATTGAAAATTAAAAAAACCTAATGCAAAACACATAAAATGAAATGGCATATACATTACCAATCGACACTATGCGTTGCGTAAAATAGCTGTTGAGTTTCTTTACCTGAGGGCCTCCATAAGTGAACGCATAGGGTCACTCATCACTCAAGTATTGTTTTTGAATCCAAATTGACAATTCTGTGCGTTTGGCTACACTATGCGTCCTCATAGTATTGTTTGTGAATACGGGTGTCAGGCTCAAACCCGTGATTCGCGTCTCGGAATTCCTATCCATTATCAACTAAGTTATCTTTTCCTTTTCACCAATATTGACATCACTCAATTCTTTTTAATTAAAAACAACCTGAAACCCTTTCATGTGATATGTTTTCACTCACAAAATCCGTAAAATACAAAAGAAAATAAATCGAGCGCGATTTCGATAAAAGTTCTTTTGACTGATGTATTTATCGTTCTGTGAACGAAAGTGGCTTGAGACAGACAATTTAGGCTTTACTATAATAGTCTAGAGTCTAGACTTTGAAAGCAAACAGTGACTATATTAGTAAGACAATATAGTGGTTCATAAACGCTTATTAGTTAGTGCTTGGCAAATATTATATCTATATTAATTAATGCTGTGTGGCTGGTAACTTGATTTACAGGGTATTTACAGTATGTTGTGAAATTAAATTTTGTATTCGTAGAGATAGCTAATTACAGCGTATAAAGAGGTGGGTGGTATAAATAAACTATGTTACCATGCCAGAGGAACTACTAGACATATGAGACTTGACATCCTAAGTTTAAGAATGGCGAGCGTAGTGGAATCCGAAGCATTGCTTTTGTAGTTTATGGTGTTGATAGGTTTCGCTACTGTCCATGAGCGGTCATATCGCTTATCATCAGGCGAATGGCCAGCTCGTTTCGCCATTCAACGCAATAAAAATGCGATTCCTGAACTGGCGGACCGTTTCAGTATGTTATGCATTTGATGACAAGAGTTTTATGATACAAGTTGACAACTCCTCACAATTGGCTTTATTTAAACTACGTTCTTCGCTTCAATTTTTATAATTGTATTGTTAAGTTTTAAAAATAAATGTCTTTAGGACTGCAATTAAAAAAAACTTTGTAACGTGATATACATTAAAAAATACCTCAATTATTCAAATGCAATTTAAGCCGAAATCACATAATTATTTTAATTTTTTCTATAAATACATGGCATAACGTATTCCAATACGAACTATTGAAGTATCCTGGATTAAATTACATACCATAAAACAGTAAAAATAAAAAATCTCATCTATCTACAACCCACTTTTAAACCATATTTCTAGAGTTTAATAACACCTATCATCCGATTAGCAATAACATGCACACGTACTGACAGTACAGGCGTTTGAAAAGGTCACAATGTCATTCCATAATTTACATATTAATACAAGCAATGCTCTAATCAGTATTCCCGTCGCAAAGTCCATCAGCTTGTCGTTTCTATTTAATTAAATTCTACATTTAATTTTACACTGATTGTCTCTATGTATTTAAAAGCCCTATTTACACGGGGAGAGTTTCTTGTCTCGAAGATACGATTATCATCATCATCATCAGCCCGTTGCAGTCCACTGCTGAATATAGGCCTCTCCCAAGGTACGCCACAGAGCCTGGTCGGTTTGCAGTGTCTGAACATAAAGCAGCATACGATTATCGTAAGGTTATAAAATAGTTGCATCGTGTAAACATTGTCAGAACACGATAGTCATGTTGGTTATGTCATGAAGTGAAATTGTTATAAATATGCACGTTATTTACGAGAAGTCATTAAAACTTACGCTTTGCAAGAGGGAAGTGCGGATAATTATATTTTTCACAAGAACGGAGCGAATTATTAAACGGAGCTCGCAGTGCACAAAACCTCGACTTATCATCTTGAGAAAGCTTGAGCTGAAAATCTGTTTTGTGATAAAGTATACAAACACACGATTGTGAAAAACGTAGTGACCCATCTAGGAGTGTTTTAGCCTGTGTACATTATCTGCCTCTGCCTCGGTGGCGTAGTTGTACTACGGTACGACTGCAAAGCTGAGGTCTCGGGTTCGAATCCTGGGTCGGGCAAAGTGATATTAGGTTTCTTCTATTCATTATGATTCCGTAGTCAGGAATTTGTGCCCGATATGGCGATAGGCTTGCACTTTGTAAGACGGAACATACAAGGCGAAATGTGGGCGTCCTGGTAGCGCCTCTGCCTGCCCTTCCGGGAAAAAGCGTGAATTTATGTATGTATGTATGTGTATAATTGTAGAGACTCAGTGCCACGAATACTGTATTAGCAACTTGAATATTGTATGGGGTCAGGATTAGGTGTGTGACTGTTGATGGTGTTTCATTAGTGTCTCAATTTTCAGTCAAATGTATAGTTTGATATGGCCTAATAACTACCACTGTAATTATTATGACGTCTTATCCCGCTATTCATCCCACAATGTACCACATCCTAACAATACTTCAAACTAGATGCCACTAATTGGAGTGAGTTGTGGCAGCGCGAGAGATCCTAATTCCATCGGATTGGTTTGCTAAGTACGCCTCGTTGGCTGCAAGTACAAATACGGTGCTTATTTCGATCTCGAATTATCGGTTTTTCCAGATTTGTTTGTTTAGGACTCGATTTGGTAGCCCTGAGAGTATTATCGAAAGATTTGCCAAAAGTGACCAGGAGGCGTCAGATCAAAACCTAAAATCACTTCCTCCTCTATATTCCTTGTTCCTTATTCCGTATTCTTTCCTTTCCCCTCCTATTTCAAGAAGGCTATGCATCTCCGATCCAACCTATTTAACCACTTACTTTCAAGTCATCGCATTCAAGTTGTTTGCTCGTTTGATGTTGTATTAAAAAAAGGTCATCAGTACCTCTTCTTAAATCATTGTTTAGAGCTAAATATGTTCACCGTACTTGCTAAAGGAGTTTCTACCAATTTGTTCACTATTATCACCTAGAGAAACTTTGTTCAATTGTGAATTGTTTCACTTGGGTGATATGATCTTTATTGTAAAATGAAAAATAACATACAGAAAAAGCAAAAAACATACAAATGGCGTTCTTATCGCATAAAGCAATGTCTTACAAACAACCATGGGATAGATTTAAAAGAAGGAGAAACAGAGGGCGGTGTAAAAAAATATGTGTCATGTGTCATATTTATTATTTATACCCAGTATTTTCAGACGTTCGGCGATTGCGTTTGTAAATATTTATTTTATTCTACTATCCCCGTTTAGATTTATTGGGCGCGTATGATTAATGGATGAGGTGTCTAAGGACAGAAATACGTTGGATTGTTTGTTGAGTGAAATATGTAAGTCATTCGAAAAAGCTCTTTTCGTTTCTAACTCAAAGTGTGACTTGGAGAAAGTGTTTTAAGGATCAAGTTTGCCGTTATTTATATCTTTAGAATTTACAGCAGTTCGTATGCGTTGTGAATCGTGAGGTTCTGTTCGATTCCCAGGTCGGGAAATTAAGTTTGTTAAGAGTTTTTTTAGTTTTTTTTTCCTGTATTACATCTCGCGGAAGGCTGGTTTAAGGTTTCTGCTTACAATTTGCTTATAATTAAATGGTACGAGATTGATAGTAGATTCAAGTGTCTTTACCTCACCGTCCGTTAGTGGGCTTATAAATCGAGAATGCTTAATTTGATTTAATAATAATAAATAAATAATAAATAAATACACCCAACAGTCACATACATAGTCCTGACCCCACACTAAGATCGAGTCTTGTGTCGTGGGTATCAGGAACTACGAGAGACTTTTCGGTCTCACAAACACCCAGACCCGAAACAAATACTTGTGGTTCTCACAAACATTTGTCTCGGTGCGGGGATCGAACCCGCGGCCTCTCGTTTCACAGGCGGCGTCTAACCAACTGCGCCACGCCACCATTTGGATCATTATATTTTAAGATGGAAATATAACATTTTATATTAACCTAGTAAATTTTTATAACTATTAATCTACGATATTAGCAGTAATATACGTGCCACAAATATATAAAAAGAACATTTTTCTTTATGTTTGATAACATGTGCCCGATGTTTCCGACAAATCCCGATGTCTTCCGAACAGAGGTGAAAAATGACCGTGGCCATTAAACAGGGCCGGAAGAACATTGATGGATGTAGGATATTCGGGGTGGCTTGTTTACGTCGGTTCATTAACCTTGGTGATAGGAAACTGCCAGAGATAAAGGAAAATTTATATGTAGCTACTATAGCACACGTTAATTGTGTTTAAACAGCCTCCGTGGCGCAGTTGGTTAGACGCTGGCTGTGAAACGAGAGGCCGCGGGTTCGATCCCCGCACCAAGAGAAATGTTTGTGCGGCCCACAAATATTTCTTTCGGGTCTGGGTGTTTGTGAGACCGAAAAGTCTCTCGTAGTACTGATTCCTGCGACACAAGACTTAATTGATCTTAATGTGGGGTCGCGACTATGTGTGTGACTGTTGGGTGTATTTATTTATTTATTGTGAAGAAAAACATCGTGAGGAAACCTGCTGAGAAACTTTACAGAAAATGTATTATAAGTAAATACACAAAAGTCCAAATATCCAATGCTACATTAACTAGGTTAAATATTTTTTTGTTGTGTGGATCAGATGTGATGAAAAACTTTTAAGTCGCATAACAGTAAAAAGGGAGATAGACATGAGTTGACACTAATATATATTTATCGCTGTGCAAAAACTTAAATTGTGGTCAGTCATTTGCTATACCATGACAGTGCCACATAAGCTGCCAGTAAACATCCATGAAATTTTCGCAATAACAAAAGTACCCATAAACATAATTTTATTTGAAATAAAAAAAAACGGATTTTATCGCGATTTGGTTCAATTTTTTTTTTAATATTTCTTAACTTCCCGACGTTTCGATTACTTTACAGCTTTCGTGGTCACGGGGCGGACTGAGGTATTAGTCATCCGCTCAGTGAACGTGTAACAGTCGCGTAAATCTAAGAAACCATTATAATTTTATTTAATAACTTGGCTAATATTTGTAATGTTTATTTCATCCCTTAAATATGTAGAGGTGACTTTAAGTATAATTGGATTAAGTGTATTCAATAATAACATTAGCCCTTATCTTGTTTCTGTTAATAAAGAAATTTTTCGGTGTAACGTTATTTTAATAGCTCGCATAATTAATTTAATTCCCAGTAGACATTAAAGTTCAGTAGGAATTTTTGTTAATTTTTTTTGTTATTTTTTAAGGTAAATGAATTGTAGTAATGTGTAATGTTATTATATTAGTATTTACATTGTTTTTTTTTTATTCAAAACTAAGATTTCTTTTGTCTTGTTATAGAAATTCACTCAATTAACTTAAAAAAATATTTAAAGGACTGCAGCCACGTTGAATTTAAATATAAAACATTACAAACTGGACTCAAAAAGTGTATGCACTTAAACGATGTCGTGTTGGGCGGTTAGTCGATTATTTTACGTGACCGAGCTTGTTAAAATATGTTTGTAAATTAATGACGTTCTATCGTTCTATCTTTTCAATTATTTCAATAATATATAGAAATTGTAGGGAACAAACGAACATACATACAATTTACAATGTACCCTTTGTGTCGCCTAAAAAATATAACAATGCTTTCCGCACGAGAAATCCAAACATTTCCCCACGGCGACGGAATATAAACAAAAAAGTATTGTACACCGTGTAATGTATGCGACGGCAAAACCGAGTCGCCCCGGGCTTAGGCTATTTCCTACCCGTCTCCACTCAAACAACACCTGTGCTGTATGAATGTTTAAGTTAGAGACTTATACGGGAGCGATTATGTAGAACATCCTACTAATATTATGAAGGCCAAAGATTGTTGTGTTTGTTACTTCATGTCGTAACTGCTGAACCAATTTTGATGTTTGGTATAGTAGATGATTCTTTTGATGCCAACAAATGTAGTGGTCCCGTGGGATGAGGAAAGAATTCAAATACAATAATTATTCTTTCAATCTCAAAGGGATAAGATGATATAGACCATAGGGCGGATGAGAGATAGAAGGGGGCGGAATGTGACTAGACGGGACGAAACAGTATAAAAGACGGCAGTCATGTTTATTTTTTTTATTTTATTTTTTTATTTTTTATGTTGACTTTAAATATAAAACAGTTAGTACACAATAATATGTTTCTGATAAAGACTGGATTTAGAAAGTAGCTGCAACCGGGTGAAGCTGGTATGCGCCGCTAGTCAGGAATAAAAACGCCATCTTTTGTACATTAGACGGCGGTAACTCCTACCTGTGTCTTCAGAGAGCGGGCATTGTTTTTGTATGTTAGCCATATAAAACAGCGATGATATACTTGTTTGTCCGTCCGGTCCTATTCCTATTTGCCCACAATATGAATTCGGTTAGTGTGTAGTATTTACTTAGGATAGGACAGATTACACTATAAGTTTTTTATAACTGTACCAATTTATAAATGTTTAGATTTAGGAATTTCTGTAAGTTTGGATGTTATATTGACATTTGACCGCCTCTGAAATGTAGTTGTTGATAAAGGCTGCGGGCAAGAGGTAGCGGATTCAAGTCCTGCAAGCGAATATTAAATTAAATATTAGTGTGATCTATATAAAATATAATAATCCCAACAATCACATATACTATATATGTGATAGTACCCCACACTGACCCCACACTACGATCGAGTCTTGTGTCGTAGGTATCAGAAATTACGAGAGACTTTGGCTTCACAAACACCCAGACCCGACACAAATACCTGTGGTTCACACAAATATTTGTTTCAGTGCGGGGATCCAACCCGCGGCTTCTCGTTTCACAGCCGTCGTCTAATCAACTGCGACATGGCGGCTGTCAATGTGATTAAAAAAGTCATTTCGTAGTTTATGATATCCGCGTCACAAGTCTTGGTATCTTACGATAGTAAAAAAAGTTAACATCAACATTTTAAAAGCTAAGTAAGATACCGTGTTTCTTTGTTTACAAACGAAGACTGAGTGTTTTGTTAAATAAACATTACCTGGCGAAACATAATTTGCTCCTCGGTAAACTCAATTTATATAATTTGAATAAAAGAAAATAAAGTGTGTTTTAGCGGCGCCCCGGCACAACGATCTTATTTCCTGCGGTTGGCTCCATACATAATGCGGTGAAGTTAGGTGTTTGCGAATGGCTTATTCTATAATATATTAAAATAGAGCTGCTTTATTGATGTAGTGGTAGTATTTATGAGTTGTGCACCAGTTCGAAATTATGATTGAGAAATCTATTTTACGTCATTTTGGTGAGTTTTCCTAGTTGCCCAGGACTGAGATTTGTATCTGGCATGGCAATAGGCTCTTTCACTTTTAACGTAATGTGTTAACAATAAATAATAATTAATACATACCTGTGTTAGGATTTATCTATCAGCCCTGATACTGACCACCGATACATACATGTGGGAATAGTTCTGTGTGGGGTCAAATCAAACAATGATCGTTGCGATGTTCTTCGATGTAATATATTACAGTCTTAATTCGTCTTTACGTCTTCCATCGTGTTCCAAACTGTTCTCTCCTATACCGTACTTTCATTCTTGACATCTTAATCATTCATCCTCTAACTCTTTTACTCCTTATTCGTCATCTCTTTCACATAACACGTTCCGTATCAGTCATTCGTCTAACGTTTCATTCTACTCATCTTTCATCATAACATTCAAATCCTACACTTATATGAAGGAAAGTGTGTCTTAATAATCTACGAATATTTACATTTCGGCTTCAGGCACTGTATTCCGCCAATCCGAATTAGACCAGCCTGGAGTACTATATGGCCTAACTACTGTCAATCGTACTCTCGATTGTAGAGGAGGCTCGTGTTTTGCAGCGGGACGTATGGGCTGACACCGATACACTGTCTTTCATTTCTATACAGGTCGGTAATTATACGAAGACATTAAGACGAATCCATCTCATCTTTGTTTAGACTGTATTGCATTTACCATCATACGTTACAGCCTTTATCATGCCAGATTAGTACGTTCTTTGTCTCGCCTTTGATTAATATGTCACACGCATTACGTAGGCTTAGCACACGTGTTACATTCAACCACGTTCGACCCTCAGAACAATGACTAAAGCATAGTATTGTTCGGAGGTTCGACCGCAGTTTAGGCATCATTAGCAACACATATTAATTGTTCCATTAATAGCCCTGGGAATTGCAAATTGAGGTGTGAAATTGGTTGGAATTCTTAATGAGGAACTATCTAATTTCGTTTTAAGAGCTCGTTAAATTGTTAGTTCGAGTTGTGGGATTGAAAAGTAATAGCTATTGTTAGCAGGAAAATTTCGGGCTTAAAATGTTTCCATTAGATGGTTAGTAGTCTAATTAAGTTTAACTATCTTTCTAGCTATATTGGGTAAAGTTGAAGTGAGGTTTTTTTTAATTAGCGAGGATGTAAGGAAACTATTTAAATTTGCGTTTGGTTACGTCTGTTTGTGATCTAATGATTCTAACCCATGCGTTCTATCGTCCA
Source organism: Deilephila elpenor (assembly GCA_949752805.1). Lineage (NCBI taxonomy): Eukaryota > Metazoa > Arthropoda > Insecta > Lepidoptera > Sphingidae > Deilephila > Deilephila elpenor. The sequence continues at coordinate 2,218,027 of OX457102.1, forward strand.
TTCTTCGCAAACGATGGCGATGCAGTTACGATTCCGTAGGGTTGTGGATTAACTCAATCTTGATAGTATGGCATAAATTAACAGTAGCACACATAGTTGATAGCCCACAGAAAGATGCAAATCTTGTTTCGTGTATCTGAAATTACGAAGGACTCCGTCTCTCAACCCCTGGGCATTTAGATCAGGGGATCTAATCCGTGGCCTTTCACACGATATATCCAGATATTTTCCAACTGCGAGACCAAGGTTGTCATTATATTCTTCAGCACCATCCTATCATACAAAGGGTAGGTTGTCGTATCCAATAGCGAAAATTCAACCTCTTCGTCGGTTAAATCACCCCCCATATGCACTAAGATCTCTAAACAGCGACACAAAAACTTTTCCCCACCATAATAACATAGGAGAAAAAAAAATCCTGTCATACATCACAGCATCTTCACAAAATTCACCAAAATAGACCCAGGTGTTGACTGCAAATATTGTTTTTTACTTAAGATCATTAAGGTTCGTATAAGTCAACAATTCTGCAAATAACGTTGATTTGACACGCGTAGGTCGTACACTCTTGCGATCGTTTTGAAGTGCGAGTTCTGTTATAATGTTTACCAAGACGGGGGCGGAGTTGGGAACCTATCCTGGGGTCCATGGGTCCTTATGTACTTTATTTGGAGTGATAGTTTGATATGTTGAGGATTTACTTAAAATATAGTATGATAAAACTGTTTTGATTCTATATTATTAAGTCTAATAATACCAGAGACGATAACGCTAGTTCAATCTTGTAATTGTTTTTTGAACTTCACATTTTAGTTTTACTGAAACGTTGAGATATGTAGGAACTTTGATGATGAGTTCAAAATTATGTTTATTAAACTTGATTGTTTTTTCATTTTTAAAAAGGGGATATAATGTGAACACGATAGAAAGTGTTTTGTAAATAATTTATAGGCATTTATACAGTTATAATAGAACCACAATCTAGAAAAAAAATCCTACCTATTATGAATCATAATATATACAGAAAAAGACCCTCTGAAATGATCTAAATGCCAGGCTGACGTTACATTATACTAACGCTAGCTACTAAAGGCTCGTTGAACACTCATATTAGACTCATGTTAAAATGCTCAGCTAAATCTCTTGATACATTAGACTACTCCCATTTATTAACGTAGATTGAACGATCAACTGGAATATTAACTTCTTTTTCATTACAGTTATAATACTATAATCAGCAGTCATACAATACTACTAAATACGCATAGTACACAGAAAAAGACCGCCTAAAAATTATCTAAATGCCAGCCTGACGTCACATTATACCAACGCTAGCGCCCGGCTGAATGCTCGTGTTAAATGCTAGATCTTGTGATAAATTATACTACATCCATTTATTACCGCGGATTCAACGATCAACTATGGTTCTATTTCTGGCAGAAATATTATTTTTATATTAGTGTGCATTAACCAGACGAATACACAGCACGAAGGAAAAGTTAAGTTACTTAAATGGTTTGTATCCGCCCACATAGTGACCATCGTCTCTCTCTCTCTGGTCGGTCCCTCATGTCTGAGGTCACACACAACAGTTAATATAATGTTACCATATTCTTTTCTTTCTTTCTGTAATTTACTTTGTATTGGTTTACAATAAAGAATATTGTATTGTATGTGTTACCGGCAATCTGTATAATCCGGCATTCTTTACAATGCCTAGGCAATTAACATAATATGTACCTGAATGCGTTGTGTTTCTGGTTCATCTATGTATATCCGGATTAGATTAGACCGAAAATTCTGTCAGTGATAGATAGCCATCTGTCGTCGGTGGGTGCCTATTTTATTACGAAACTGCACACTCTTTCTCAACCGCACCTCACTCGCCATTAGATGCATTGTACGTTGAAATAAAATGAAACTAATTTGACAATCAGTTCGAAAATCAGTAAAAATTAGTTTTCCTTCAATAGGTATGTCGTGCGCCAGCAAAAAATATTATATGATTTATGTAGTTCGTTAAAACTAAAGTATTAATCGGCCGGATACGAACATCCTGTCTCCAGCTAAAGGGTCTCCGGCATTCTTACTTTATTAACGTCGTTAAGGGTATCGATCCATTGGTACAATAACACGATGTACAGCAAGTCACCCAATTAATTTCCACCGTATTGTCACAACTTTGGAAAACGTCGTATAAAATGCTATATAAAACGGTCGTTGTTTTGTGAATTATATTAAAACCACATGACAATTTTCCAGGGCGTTGAATTCAGGTCCTAGCGCTCTCGTTAAAAGCTATATGTAAAAATCCTTTGTACTGAAACTCCATTAAGTTAATTAAATTGCTACGTATTTACTTGATGGAATGTTTTTTTAACAGTTATTGTCGCGGGATTTCTGTTGGATTCGTTTGTAAATGAAAATGAGGCACAAGAAGGTATTACGGAGATTTTGCTGTCAATATACTTAACATGTGACTTTACAAAACGATTTATTTATTTAATTATATTTATATTCTTTATTGTACACAAAATGTAACAATAGGTATATAGAGACAACAAAACAACAAAGTACAAATGGCGGTCTTATCGCACTAAGGCAATCTCTACCAGACAACCATTGGATGGATTTATGAGAGGGAGAAACTACTAGTGGTTTGAAATAAAAAAGATTCGGTAAAAATCCTATAGGATACATTGCATATTCAAAGTGAGACACAAAACTTGTAAATGCTTAACATTGTTTAGATTCAGTCAGTTTTTGAACCAGCCAGTTCCGAAAGCGGTTTTCACTAGAGAAGAACGGGCAAGAAACTCTAGCGTTGCTCTTTTCAAAACCAGTTTACAATGTAGTGTTGTTGTAGTAGTGTAGTAGTAGTATATAAGTCTAGAATGGTAATAAACTAACCGGGTATTACATATTGCGAAACACACGAAGAAAGAGTCGCTTTGGTGGTACCTCTATCAACTTTTCACAGGAGTAAGTCCACGTACATGTTGAAACTCATAAATGTTGTAGTGATGTGCTCACCATTTGTCTCGGGAGTAAACTTGCAAATTTTTAACCAGGTCAAAGAGTTTTGGTACTTTTGCATTTGGGAATCCAGTTTTGAGAGAGGTAATAATGATACCGACTTTATATTTCACTCCGAGTAAGAAATATTTTAGTGGTTGTGTTTTCATACTGCACCGTTTTTTTTCGTCGACATTTATATTATATTTTCTGTCACATATTACTATCATTTTTACCTGGCTTTAAGTGTTCGCTGCATTAACATTATATTCCATCAGTTTACAATAATCCGGTATCAATGTAAAAAAAGTAATTAAAAATTAATAAATATGTACAGTGTACACGTAATAGTTACATTTATAAAGTTCGAGTATTTTTTATGTAGTCGGTATCGGAAACTGGGCGAGATGTTTCAGGCCGAAATATCCGTGCCTTATGTAAGACATCAAGCCATTCATTAAAAATATATAGAAGGGTGTCGTATTGGGTATCAAATTAGGGAGCTTACATATTATTCTTTCGTATCATACCCATGTATTCTTAATATTATCTTCCAAAACAATATTCACCTAATATATCTTAAATAGCCATATATCCCAGCTTGACACGGTAATACTACCTTCATTCCATAACACCTTACTGCATGAAAAGGGTCTCGGGACATAAAATAAACTGCCGGTATAAATCACCTTGTCATACACCGCACCACAAATCACCAGCGTCCTCCGGGAATGACAACAGATTCAAAGAGGTAATGACGTGAAATGAAATGATTTGGACCCGAAAATTAATGGAATTTTGTTCAACATGGAGAGAAATAAGGCCTATTGAAATAAAACAATTTTTTTACGTATTTTATCGCGATTTGGTTTAATTTGTACATTTTTTAACTTCCCGACGTTTCGATTGCTTTACAGATTTCGTGGTCACAGTTTAATAATTAAATTGTAACAGTCACTGAGCGGATGTCTAATACCTCAGTCCACCGCAGTAAAAAAAAATGTTTTATTTCAATGTGTAAAATTCGCGTAAATATAAGAAACCATTATGCAAATAATTCCTATTTATGCGCGATGGTTATCAGGCTGGCAGCTAGTTGGAAAATTACAAGCAAAATTATTCTACAAGGATAAAAAAAAAGTTGCGCCTACACCAGATGCGGGATAAGGCTGGGTTAAAAGAGATTAGATAGAATTCATTATCAGCCCTTCCGCGACCACTGCTGGACATGGACCTCTCCTTTGGCACGACACTGGACTCGATCTTCAGCTACCAGCCACCCTACGAATATCGTAGCTCCATCGTTGGCTAGAATATTGAGTTGTAATAAATTAAATTATAAAAATAAGAATATAAAGAGTTGTACTATGGGCGTTACGCAAAAATTAGGAATAGTTTTTTTATTCTGTTTCATCCTTTGGTTTATCTGTAAATCTTTAAAAATGTGTATTAAGTAGGTTTATTGAGTGATACACATTATTACGCTGAGCTGAAGCGTAATAATCTGAGCGGTCTATGTCCCAAAATACCTTTACATTTCATAGAACCTTGTCCAGTAAATCACGCATGGTCAGATAAAACGTTGTACCTAGAATGCTTTTACCCAGCCATAAATTACAAAAGGCGGAAACCTCCTCAGAATCGTCTCTTAAGTCCCTTCCGATCCGGGCTTAAGGCAGTCATTCGTATCCCTATCTTTATGTCCATTACATCCTGTGGTAACTGAAATGATGTTTTACACTGTCTTGCTACACGAAAACATACTGTATTACTGGGTAGTAGAGTTTAAAGTTAAGAGATAGTAAAGCCATTTATGATTTAGTTCACCATTTGCTGTTATGCTTGTATCAATAAACCTTGAGGAAAGTGTTTTTCTGTCGGATTTCGATATGTCTAGTGGTATAGGATTTTTAGATTATTCGATTTTTTATTTAGCTCATCTTCAGTCACACGAAGTTGTGGAATACATATACGAATATTTACAAACAGATAAACTCATATAAAGATTGACCTACCTGGGAATTGAAGCCAAGACATCACAGTTCATACATGCTGCCACAAGACAAGTATAGGTATAAAATGCTATATGTATATGTAAAAAAAAACAATAGTAGTTTTGAAAGTCATTTATTTACAATCTCCATTTTAAAATGTCTACAAATATTACCTTATGCACGAGTACGTTAAAATAGACAATTTATTTACAAAATCTTACAGTAATTATAAAGGCATTAGCTTATCTATATAGAAATATTTACAAGATAATACAAGATAACTGTTTGTATAATAATATACATTTATTAATAACTGTTTGTATTTAAGAAAGAATTAAAATTATCATGTGAGTTGATTTTGACGTAAAGGACATTTATAATGACTACATAGTGGTATTAGAGCCGTTATACCGGGTATATCAAGACTGCGACCGAAAACGAAGGCAAGTGGTGGTTTTAGTGATTACAGACACAATGCAATAAAAATGTCGTAAAACAAGCTACAGTGTCTTTTGCAATTTTTATAAAAATCAACGTTTTTGGGTGATAAATACCTGGGTTTTGCGAAAATAGTAATTGAATACATACAATTGCGTTTTTCAAATAAAAAGGTGTATGTCATTATTATTGAAAAACTATGTATTTATGTATGTGACTGTTGGGTGTATTCATCACCCAAATACGACGATAAGTAAAAAATTACATTTTTTTTCTTTTTGGAAATTTTCAGTTGCTTTCTGTCTGAAATCACTAATACTGTCACCTGGCTTCGTTTTCGGTCGCAGTCTGGATATATCTGTATGTAAATTAAAAACATATTTATTATATAATTATATTCATATTATGTATGTTGTATATTACACGTGTCGGCAGAAAAACTAAATAGTATTAATACCTAGAGCTGCCTAGTAGGGCAACCTTTATCATTAACTAACAAAAAGTAAATAAAAAACGCGACTACATCCCTAAGGATAATATATAATCAATAATATGTATATTTATTCAGAATTTTGCAACTAAATCTAAATACAGTAAACTTACAATATATGTAAATGAATTTTCCACACGAGGTTTCCGTTATATTTAATATTCCAAGTTTGCAAAGGCTAAGTCCAACATCCGTGTTGTCAAAGAGCTGTGTCGAACTTTGTCGTACAACTGCTGGGCATAGTTTGTCGTCTGTCGTGTGTGGCCAAGCACTCGTTCTGAGCTCGATCTAGTTTAATTGTATTTGCTGTAGGAGACGTTATTTGTTTTATTTACTTTAGAATTTGTTGTATTGAAAAGTGATATGCGATTTTGTGGCTCTATCGCATTTATCTAAGCACGATAAGCGGTAGAAAGACTTATGCTATTTTGTAGATTATTTATAAATAAGTTAGAAATCACTGAGATATATAATGAGGTACAGCATAAGCCCTTGGATGTTGTGTCATGATCATTTCGGTTAATTATCGTTTACTATCGGCAAAGAAAATCATTGTATGGTGATGTGCAGGAGTTAAGCAGTAATGACATAAATAGCGGCCATCCTAGTATTAACCGGGAAAAGAGCAGGTAAAAAAGACTATCGAGAATTTTACGTCCATATAATAAATATTTCTAAAGTATTAAACAATCACAATATCCTAATATTGAGTATCAACTATTTCAAAATTATTTACAAACTACGACTACAAATTACAATCACAAATACTCTGTAAAAATAACTTATTCACATCGCAATCTTCGATCACGATATTTAGAAAATACATTAAATTAATCACCGCACGTCGATAGGTGTTACTTTCAAACATCAAGGTGCGATACTAGAGTGGACGTTGCGAGTAAAATCTGAGCGCACTGCCAATGTACCAACTAGGGCTGCGAGAACCCAATAGAGTGAGGCGGAAGATAGTTACTGCATAGGAGTGAAAGAAACAGAAACAAAACTGCACGTGTACCGCAATATCAGTTACAAAAATTTAGTTCGTAGTGTCCACTCTCGTATTATATTTCAATACCACCTGAATTTAAATAAGCCAAGCGACGCGCCCGCCCTTATCCCGTTCAATGATGACGTCATCGGGTGTGGAAACATTGCGTTCGGTGGAGGCGGAAGCGGAGGCGGTAGCGGGAGCGGGCACTTCACTGACACGGCGTCGTGTCAGAGAGCGCTGGGGTTCGCGTCATTTGCCGCAGTCGATGCGAGCGCAAACAGCTGCGCTTAGGAGCGTCGCCGCCGCTAGTGCGATTTGGATGCATGCGATGACGACCAGATCGCGCGACGACGGCCGCGAGTCTTCGTCTGGTGGAGCGTCGCTGTGAGAAATAATTGGCTATAGTAAAATAAGCACTGGCGTATTAACGTAAACAATGGTTTGCGATGTTTAATTCGTGATGTTAATCTATCTCCAAATTTTACAGTAAAGTATCCTTAAATTACGGGGCTTTATTGTGTGAATTACTAGCTCACATGTATTAGATTTATTGTGGATTAGATAAAGTTTCTACGTACGATAAAGGTCTATAATATAGCCCTCATTATATCAACTAAGCATGATTATTGTTTTTCCTCAGAGTTCGCGAACTTTTCCAACTGTTCGTTCAGTTACTAAACTTAATTTTATAGCTACTGATCTTGTTCTCGTTAAAAGTTACAAACAAAGTGCTTTTAATGGAAATAAAACGGGATTCACGTATGAGTTAATAAGTTCCTAACGCTGGAACAACTTTGCTGTATCAAGTTTAATGGCGGAGTCTGTTTCACAAAATAACATTTGAGTTAGCTTCAAGCACTTTCTGTGGTTAAAGAAGTGTGTTTTGATACGACCCAGTTGTATTTAATGGTTTCAAACATTTTACTTTCATAATATGAAAATGTTTTCAAGATTGTAAAATTTAGGCGTTTTGTGAGATGTTAGTATAAGTTTAAAGTAATTTTAATTAATCATCTATTACATGCCAGTATAAGATAAGCCACATGTGCTGAGTATTGCATCATAAGATATTATAACAACAACATACTCCTTTCAGCCTATCACTCTACAACTCGGCTGCCCAAATTCAAAACCTAGTAACAGGTGATTTGAAAAAAAAACGGCTTTTGGTGTTTTTCGACTTACTAGGCAGTATCAAAATGATGTGGACCTTAAAACACCCAGTTTCATACGTAATTTAAAAAAAAATATTTAGCAAGTCTAAGCAATTTGGCATGATTATGAAAATTTCCTTGAAGTACAAATTTTAAACTTAGTATGTCAAAATACAAATTTAAAACCCTAGCAGCTCAAGCGACTTACTAAGTTATGAATTTGAAATACCAACTTGCTATGTTTTGAATTTGGCGCCGATTGTAAAATAGATGACATTTCGTTTAGTAAGTCCAGTGTCACCGGCGCACGAGTGTTTCGCTCCGTGTTAAAAAATAATAAAATGAGTTACAAGCAATTTTATCGGTCCCGGCGTATACTGCGTAACACAAATGACGATACAGTTCTCAGCACATTTTTGCTAAACCCAGTGGTTGAAGCTAAGTTCCTCAAAGGATCACGAAATCTGTTCTATAAAACAGATTTTGATGAGTCTTACCAAGAACTGAACTTCTTGATGCAGAAATTTAATGTCAACACTATTCCCCCACTTTCAAATACTATCCCCCGAGGGGTGAAATCATCGAAGAAAGATGGTATTGTTTCAAAATTGGTCCCCCTAATGCCATTGAACAGAAGGGAGTTTTGGCTGAATCTACCCACGAGTGATAACTCCATTGATTTGCAAACTGATGGTCAAATCGTTACCAATAACAACGAGTAGTTCAATATCAATAAGAATGATTTTATCTTAAGTTTTTTTTTTTTTTAGTTTTGGTTGACTGTTGAGAGTCTGAGTCATGTTTTAATTTAAGAGTTCTTTAAAGTACGTTAATAAATATCTTTTTATAAGTCAACAGGATTTTTATTCAAAATCTGCATTCATAGGTACTTTGGGATAATTTTTTTAATCTTATAAACACTATAATGTATAATGAATTTGTTTAGTCTTCACGTTTACCATAGAAAATCAAATTGATAACCTAGTAAGCAGACTTACTAAGTTTTGATATTGTTTTTACATTCATATTTGGGTAAATTCACAAATAAAAATAAAGTATGAGCGATTCAACTGTAACTATACTCTAAAAATATTACGAGTATAACAAACTAAAATGTCAACAATATAGCACAACTTTTCGCCAAACATCCAAATCGCTATCTCTTCTGGTGTCTTCGGGCGAACGAATCAAAGTAGCCGACCAGTTTTTTGGCTCTCCTGAACATTTTTGTTGGAACGAGTTACTATGTTTTGATTTTAAGCAGCCGAACTGAAGGAGAGCTAAACAGACTTCTTCTCGTTTTAAAAAACAAAAACGGGGAGATTGTGTTGTTCCTCACCTGTGATCAAGTCCAGGGGGATCGAGTATCGTCCTACAGCACTGGACAATAAGAGCCAGCAGTAGACAAGCAGCGGCCGCCCATAAAACGCTTGCCGCGCCCGCTCCCGCGCCCGCTACTCCCGCCACTGCGGCCCAACCCCGCGATGTGTGGATGGAGACAGCTATCACAATAATGAGAGATGGCGTTTATGTCATACATCCTTACTAAAATAATAATAATGTGTGAATGTAGACTGCTATGAATGTGATGAGCGATGATGTTAATATTTCATACATCATACGTCGTATTCGGAAGTTTGTCTGTTATATTTTCACGCTATAATGTTTAGTAACAGATCATGAAATTTCGCGTCCATGTATTTCACTCAGAAACAATTTCTCACGAGGGCTACAAAAGTAATTAAATGGGTAGTTCGAAAAATCTAGGTAGCTCAGCATAAAAACACGGCCTATGGATATGAATAAATCGTAAATTAATACCAGGATGATAGAAATAAGGCTAAGCGTTATGACAATCTGATATTCAGAAAAAAAAAACTCTTCCCAAGTCATCTTAAGTACGAGAGCGAAGCCAGCAAAGTCTAGTAAATTATTAAAGGGAATAAACAAAATAAAGTTTATGATTAAAGGGGCGAATAACTACCATATGTGTCGTGTTTATGTTAGCGAAAGTTATATTATTAGCTTCGTCTTGCTCGTATTTATTTATTGAATTATGTCTGGGTTTTTGCGAGTCAAAGGACGGATAAATTTTGCGCTTTCTATTGTCTTGATATATTTTATTTCCTCCACGTGAAATAAATCGAGGTATGTTCTATAACTAAATGTCTACGTCAAATATACTAGTCATAATATTCAGTTATTTGCTTTAACTATACCGGGTATATGAAGACTGTGACAAAGAACCAAGCCAGGTGGTATTATGAGTGACTTCAGATACAATGCAACTAAAAATTTTACAATTTCGTGTCAATTTTTTTTGTATTTTTTTACTGATCGTCGTATTTGGGTGATAAATACGTAGTTTTCTTAAAATAATGATGTACACCTTTTTATTTTTAAAGACGCAACGGTACGCAAGGGTTTAAATTACTTTTTTCGCAAAAATTAGGTATTTAACACTCAAAGTCCATTATTTAAAAAAAAAACACAACAAAAAATAATCTACCTCTTTTTTCGCGGAATTTTTAGTTGCATTGTGTTTGTGACCTAAAACTACCACCTGGCTTTCTTTTTGGTCGCTGTCTTGATATACCCGGTATAATGCGCTTTCTCAATACTATGCTATTATTACCATCAGGTACGTTAATACTTTATTCTGTTATGCTAATACATTTCCAAGTTATCACCCGCTATCTTTCTTCTTCTTGTTTCCTTCTTTAATACAAAAATGTATTTTAAACTCCCACCTGCAGCAACAACGCTGACGCCTCCAGCGGGTATCCCAAGCCCCATGTTGAACTTCTGTCTCTCTTCTATGAAGGCGACGCTACCCATCACCATGGCTGATATTCCGCACACTATCTGTAAAGATTTTGATCCATTTAATATAAGTATGAGAGGGGAGGAATAACTTATCTTTATTTAAGGGCCTATGTTCAGCAGTGCATTTCCTGTAGCTGAAAAGAGAGAGAGAGAGAGAGAGAGGAATGTAAGTATTCTTGTTTATGAGGTTCTGCCTTTCTGTAGGTCGTTAAAGCTACAGAATGAATATATAGGTCCGACCGTCGTGGAAAACCAACTATAACCTAACTGAAATAGCCTATTTGAATTGTCTTTTTTTTTCATTCATTAGTGTTCCACTGCTGGGCAAAGACCTCCTCACTTTCCTTGTAGATCTTGCGGTCTTGCGCGACTTAGGATCAATCCTGAGGAAATGTTTGGAAAATTAATATTATAATTTTCCACAGTTATACCGACTTTTATAACAATGGCAACATTTAATTTTCTTTTCAGCATCCGTTACTTGTGAAAAACTGGTTGTAAATCAAAAGAACATAGTTTGATCAAAGTTCATTTGGTCATTTTTTGGTTAAAAAAAATAACTAAAAAAATGTGTGATTGCTATGTGCATAAATATCTCCTCATTCTGGGCTTGTCTAAAAACTTGAACTTTAGTATTTCATTCAAGTTTATTCCTAAAATATACAGAGTTCTTGTCTAGGAATTGTTCACAGATTCCTTGATATAGATTATTTCAGCTCTCGAAAATTGTTCAGACTTTTTCTATTACCCAGGTGACTATCCAGGGAAATAGAATTTAAATAACAATGCTCTGAGGTGAATACATTTTTAGCGTTTCGGTTGATTAAATTTATCTTGTTTATTTTTATTTTGTTTAGAAGGTTCTTATCTTAACAACTGCGGTCGTTTTGGAAAAAAATATTTTAAAATAAAATAATGTCGTTTAAGTTTTTTATTCATATTTTCATAACTTGTATTGTCCACATATCATACTTGCGTGTGTTGATACAACACAATTTTTGTGCATTTTACAGAACGATTTGGCTCACTGCTTATGACTTTATAAGCAGTCATTTGTCTGATCGTTTGGGAAATGCGGTTTAGACTTAGTTCACAATTGTTTAAGTCAATGTATGTAAATATATACCTTTCCCATTAACTATGACGCAATAAAAAAAGTTATGAAAATAAATCTTATACAAGAAGTAATTCTAATTTAATTTCTTTAATTTCTTATTTCTTTATTTTCTTTATAGATGAGTTAGTTATGAATATGCATGCAGAATGTTAAGTCAATTTGCCCATGGATTAAACCAGACGATTCGCAGCTAAACTTTTCAACTCTAGTTATAACCCAGTCTTCATTACTACACCGAATCATTGTACAAATATAATACATTTTAAATTACGTTTGAGGTTATAACAAAAAGAACAAAAACTCGAAATGAGTTCATTTCACTTGAGATGACTGAAATATTATTTGTCTAAACGAGCGAAGTTGGGATGTTTTTAATTTATATTTGCCCGCGTTCCGCTAAAAGAATCACGAGAGGCCGAAATGATTTCGTTACATTGTAAATACGCGTTCTTTGGAGAAGTTATAATTGCTTGTTACTTTTTTATACTACATTTATTAAGTTTTAGTCTAGACTTTTGAAGAGATTCCGTGATCATAATCTCATCACCAAGTGTGTGAAGATATCACCGAAGAAAACCACATGAAGGAGCGCTTAAATTCTCAACCAGGCGAGTAAAAAACTGTTACCTACAAGGTATACATGAATCGTGGTCATCTTCAGGCATAAGAAGTGTACTCAACATAGGCCTCCCTAATTTTGGGTGGTTCTGCCGATATTGCACTTGCAGATGTGATGCCCAGCGTAGCTTCTCGCGCTGATGACGCAACTGTCTTCGTCAGCCTTTCATTTGGCTTAACATATTATCTGTGATGGTTATCCTCCTGTGTTCGTTTCTGGAGCCTGATGGTCATATAATATGGCGGTTGACTTATGTGCATTGGCAGCTTAAGACTAAGGTATTCCAAAAGTATTATACGCGTGAGTTTTATTATCCCTCACCACCTAACAAACGTCATAATAGCTTATGTAGAGGTGATTTTAGTCATATTATGCTAATATTAATTGGTTAACTGGAATACCTATGTAAATACAACACAAAACCGTATATTTCAATTCGGAAACCACGCAGTTGACAAATTATCTCGAAACCGCATGTTGTATTTCATCATTATTTACTCTTTTCCCGAAATTCGGAATTCATCGGATCGCGATATTTATTTACTGAAATACATTGCGGTACACATTTTCATAATTTCATAGTGTATGGAATATAATTATGAGAATGCATGCGCGGTCTGTGTTCATGATATTAGTGCAAGATAATATATACGTAAGCTCGTGCTTCGATATCCCTTGGGGTGTAGTTGTAGGTAGAGATGTCGCAGTCACATTTCGATGAACTTATTTATATGATAGGCGGCGAGAGTTTCACCGTGCCGGGCACAAAGTTCAGTCCTCGCAACTCACTGAGATCTTTTAAACTAAAAAGTTATGAGGTAATAAACATAAAAAATACAACAAAAAACATATAGTCAAAGTGACAACCTCTTCCTTATTTGAAGTCGGTTAAAAACTAAAAAAAAAACTGGAGCGATAAATTTGTTTATTTGTGTATTATTTACGTTACATATTTATTAGAAGTAAAAAACACCACACCATTAGATATAATATGTGTGTACATAGTTTCAACCTTCAAGTAATGTTAAAATAATGTTCATGTGACAAAGATTTTATAAATTATGAGGCACTTTTCCATCTCATATATTATTTATTTTGAGGGCTTTTTACAGTATTATTAGGTCTCAATGAATTTTTATCACATCTGTTGGGAAAACGAGGAAATGGTTTATCTGATGTTAAGTGACTACCGCGGTCCTCATTGGTGTTCATACATCTCCGACATTGAATTGTAGATGAAAGAAAGAAAAACTGTTAATTTGTCACTAGCGAACAAAACGACGTAAAAAAAACAGAATACAGATGTAAAAAAAAAAAAAACATATAATAAAGCTTTAAAAATAGAAGGAAGAATTTTGCACGTCGTGGCTGTAACTAGTAGGTTATCATTCAGAAAAATGTTGCGCTGCGGTACGGACCACAGCGCAACGCTGATTTTCAGTGATCATAGGTGCGTTGTAACCTTCTCATAATGGGAAGAAAAAGGGCAGCAAAAAGGAGCAGCAAAGAAAATAATTATCAGACCTACAACAAATCCCTCCCTACATGTACGTTTTATGTGAGGTATACAAAAGAAAGACCGACCTAAATGTACTCTTGTCATTCTGTACATCATTATCCTGTTCCTAGAACTAATTGACGAGACATCTACTTGTAGCTCGGATTGATATTGTATTGTAGATAAAAACTTTCCCAATTGTGATGTGTCTGGCTTGTTCTGAGAATTAAAAAAAAAATCTAATTCTATTTTCATTTTCCATTTGATGCTGTAATTAATTTATGTTTTTTATTTTGTTGTATTGCTTTTATATTAGTTGCTGTATTAATTAATTTTGAAGTTCGAACAATTAGTTCATTTGCGATAAATTATTATAGCTTGACATTAAAACAGGGAATTGTGGATATGATGTTGATTTTCAAAGAGCCCAGGCTTGTTACACACAAAGTAAAAGATATATACTTGAAATCAATATGATTAGTACTTGATAAGGTTCCTATGTTTGAAGATACGGAGAGATAGAAATACAATAATTATAATTATTCTTTTTTCAATGAAAACATGTATCAGGTGTTTTTCCTACAAGTATATAAAAGCCTTTATTTAATTGACTGCCTCGATGGCGTAGTTGTACTACGGTACGACTACAAAGCTGTGGTCTCAGGTTCGAATCCCAGGTCGGGAAAAGTGATATTGGGTTTTTCTATTCATCATCATCGGAGTCAGGAATTTGTGCCCGATATGGCGATAGGCTCGCCCCCTATCACATCATGGGACGGAAGGTACAAGGCGAAATGTGGGTGTCCTGGTAGCGACTCTGCCTACCCCTTCTGGATAAAGGCGTGAGTTTATGTATGTATGTATGTTTATTTAAGTAGTGATAAATAGGCTCTAGATTCCCCTAAAATTGAACCATTTGGCAACACTTTACCCATCTTGTAACCGTCTACTCTATATAAATAACAGAGCTTCCACAAAATGTTTTCAGCGCGAAGCCAATTTATGAGTCTGGGGGCCTGAAAATTTAAACATAAATCCTACGCACTAGCTCTTGCTAGAGAAATTGTATAAAGATACATATTGTTCTTAGATTTTCTTAAATATATACATATATTTTTTATATTTATTTATTACACTTTATTGTCCATCGTAACCGAGAAAAATACACAAAAGAAAGTTAAAAATATATTTAGTTGTTAATAATATAGTTGTGATTTGTATGCCGCTATTGCGGATCATTCAATAAATAAATAAATACACCCAACAGTCAGATACATAGTCCTGACCCCACACTAAGATCGAGTCTTGTGTCGTGGGTATCAGAAGCTACAAGAGACTTTTCGGTCTCACAAAAACCCAGACCCGAAACAAATACCTGTGGATCACACAAACATTTGTTTTGGTGCGGGGATCGAACCCGCGGTCTCTCGTTTCACAGGCGGCGTCAAACCAACTGCGCCACGGAGGCTGTCTAAATGATTCAATGTAACACCTTTTTCACCTATGTACCACATAAAACAATTTGAAATAGTTTTTTTTTTGCGATGAATGGCGAATGGAGTATGCTATTGATAAATAAATAAAATAAATACACCCAACAGTCACATACATAGTCCTGACCCTACACTAAGATCAAGTCTTGTGTCGTGGGTATCAGAATCTACGAGAGACTTTTCGGTCTCACAAACACCCAGACCCGAAACAAATACCTGTGGATCACACAAATATTTGTTTCGCTGCGGGGATCGAACCCGCGGCCTCTCGTTTCACAGGCGGCGTCTAACCAACTGCGCCACGGAAGCTGTCAGATTGATGGTAAGCGATACAACCGCATATCTATCTATATCTATATCAGCCCATATACGTCCCACTGCAGGGCACGGGCCTTCTCTACAATCGAGAGAATCGATTGAGAGTGTACATACATGTATACCGCATACATTAACAGTAGCAAAACAAAACAACACCATGGATGACAAAGCAATGCTTGGCATAGTAGAAACAGAAAATAATGTTCAAAGTAATATTTCTAATATCCATTGCGATTGCCACCCAATCCTCAAATCTCCTTGATCCGGCTTTCAAAATATCACTATATCTTTGTGTGTTTTGTCGTCGTATTTACATTCCGGGCTACGACTCGTAATAACTTATCACTTTCGACTTTGACTGTTCGAATAACTTATCCGAAATGTCAAGGTAACTGAAGTTGATTTCGAGTGCGTAAGTTTCTGTGACGTTTCAAGTAGATGTATCATGTACCTACTAATTTATTTATTTTATTTAACACCTTGTACAAATAAATACGACTGACTCGAGACTGCCTCGGTGGCGTAGTTGTATTACGGTACGGTTACAAAGCTGAGATCTCGGGTTCGAGTCCCGGGTTGGGCAAAATTATATTGGTTTTTTCTATTCATTATCAGCCCGGAGTCAGGAATTTGTGCCCGATATGGCGATAGGCTCGCCCCCTATCACATCATGGGACGAAACATACAAGGCGAAATGTGGGTGTCCTGGTGGCGCCTCTGCCTACCCCTTCGGGGATAAAGGCGTGAGTTTATGTATGTATGTATGTACAAATAAATAGTACAGGCGGACTTAATAAAGGGTATTTCCTCCCAAACTTAACTTAAGTGCAGAGCGACGGAAGCATGTGCTTACTGCTTATTAATTAGTTAGTTAATCAATGTAGTAAAGGTTCAAACTGATATTGTTTTCAGTATAAATAAATAAATAAAATCTGTATGATTAGATCTTTATACTCACATTTTAAATTTAAACAGGGTATATCAAGACCGCGACCGAAAACGAAGCCAGGTGGTAGTATTAGTGACTTCAGACACAATGCAAGTAAAAATTTCGCAAAAAAAAAATCGACAACTTTTTTTTTGTAATTTTTTACTTATCGTCGTATTTGGGTGATAAATACATAGTTTTCCTAAAATAATGATGCAGACCTTTTTATTTTTCAACACTCAATGGTACGTAAGGGTTTAATTTATTATCTTCGTAAAAACTAGGATTTTACCACCCAAACAAGATGATTTTTAAAAAGCTCTAAAAAAATATCTGTCGCTGTTTTGGAGAAATTTTTATTTGCGTCGTGTCTGTAACCACTAAAACTACCACCTGGCTTCGTTTTCGGTCGCGGTCTTGAGATACCCTGTATAATGCATCCGATGATAACCTTAACATCCACGGGCGAGGTCATGGTCTCATCTGGGATCCGAACCCTGAAGGTCGTAAGACGTAGGAATGTTATACACGTCTCGATTTTGGACAAGAAATTCCTCTACATAAAGGATCCATGATAGCTGTATAATTTGTATTACATAAACAATTAGGTATTCATGGAAAATTTGTCATTTAAAATCCTAGCATTTAATTAGTAAGCCATTAGCTAGATATTATTATCCCATTGAGACACAAAATCCCTTTCTAGAGCCGACATTAAAAGCGTGGCACGGATTAAGTACAAAGGGCTTTGGAGGAGATTACTTAATTCTAGGAATATTCGCTAAATATTTCATACATATTATATCCATATTTCATAAAAATAGATTACATACCATACATACAAAAACTCACGCCTTCTTCCCAGAACAGACACCCATATTTCGCTTTTAGGTATGTTCCGTCCCACGATGTTATAGGGAGCAAGCCCATTGCCATGGCACAAATTCCTGACTCCGGGCTGATAATGTATAGAAAAATCCAAAAACCACTTTTGCCCAACCCGGGATACGAACCCAAGACCTCAGCGTTGTAATCGTTCCGTAGCACTACTTTGCCACCAAGGCGGTCATAATATTGTACATATATTACAAAAACAAAACATGTAAGCCGAATGAATCTGCATTATGAATAAATGTGCTTTTCGACGACGCTTTGACCATGCATATTATTTAAATTCAGTATAACAGCTCGTTTAATAAGTTTCATTTAATTTAATCCTCGGTGCTTTACAGCTGGTCTCTTCAGCTGTAACAGTCTTTATCTCAGGTTATTAACCTCTTTAGTTAATTTCCACTCCCGCTTTTTTACGGAGAGTAGACAATAATTTATTTCTAACTATTCATTTTACTCAATGAAATAAAACAATATTCTAGGGATTGCGCGAACTTGGTTTGATTTTTAATTTTTCTAAATTATACTAAAGTCGCGATAAAATGCGTAAAAAATTGTTTTATTTCAATGTGTTACATTCGCGTAAATCTAAGAAACCATTATTTATTTTACTTTTGGATTAGTTTCGGTCCGGGCTAAAGATAAGTTAGACATTCCTAGAATCGCTGAGCTTTGGTGTTTGGTATCAAAATACGTGCCAACATTGACCCACAAGAGTGGCAGTTACGGGTGTGAATACCGTTTAGCAAATTATCGTAAAGGACTTAACCATTCTAACCACACAATTAAGGCCCAAGTCACGGGTCACCCGTCTTCGAATTCCCAATTATTATTCAAAAGGTAATAATCGGATCATAACTGTACTGAATAATTTATTCCGCGCCTTTACGCCGTGACAAGTTTCAGGCGGTCTTTCAGGGCAACTTTGTGACGTCACGTACTAATTGTGTTACGTGACTTAGACTAGGTGACCTTGGATCACATTGCATGGAGTAATAGCGCAATTGTAACATGTGTTCGAAATTTAATTTGTTTTACGTGAGTTTGAAATGAGGTGTAATTTTTTAACGATTTATTTGTAAGCTTTTTGTTAATTAATTAATGTTAAGTTAGTACTTTGTAGAGTAAGGTTTTACGTGGTTTACTTTTTTTTTTTTTTGTTTCGAGAGGAAAAGCTATTAAGCTCCCCTTTCGGTACCCCGGGGGAGGTCGAAAGGGGTATGTCAGTGTCACTGGCCTTCCAGCTCGGAACAATGCGGATGTTGTGACCGAGCTGGGTCCCAAACAATATCTACGCCAGCATACTGACTAAAAACCCCTCGTTAATCGTCACACGCATTGTGGGCGGTACCGGACATCCCAGGGCGAAAAGCGCCCCGATTTACGTCCGCATTACCGCCCCGCGCAAAACCATCGCTGTTCCTTCAGTGTAGGAGGCGCGGATGACACCTACTTACGCCTATTTTTTGGACGCCCGTTTAAGGTGTTGTGGGCGTCCTTGACAGAGACGAGGCTCTGTCTTGCATCTCGGAGTCGTTATACGTGTGGGCACACCGCCCCCGCAGTGTGCCCAGCGACTCCGATGACCCCTTTAGGTCGCCTCTTACGACGGGCAGGGAATACCGTGGCGGAATTCTTGCACCCCCGGACCACAGGGCAATTACGTGGTTTACTTACTCGATCTTAGCGTCAAGTAGAACATATATTCTCTTTTTTCCGTATTGAAAATATTTTATAAAAGGTTGCTCGTAAAAGCTAGCTGCATCAGAATTTGCGTATCAAACCTTGAACCTCACAGTTGGCTAATAAATACTGCTAAGAAGAATGGTCAAACAAATTAATACAATTTTCACTGAAAAAAAAATCCTACAAAATGTCCTTTAATTGTTTTTTGTGCTTTAGTGACAAAAATTGTCATTTGTTTCTTTCATTAGTTTAATTATGGCGTATTTCACTATATCCAAAGTGAGTGAAATCAAAAGTCAATATTGATATTGCATTTGAAGAATCTTTTAACTGGAACCACCTACGTTCCGTAAAAAAATATCCGCGTGCAACGGGAAAATGGAAAAATAATACGGAAAGTTACACACCGTTGCTAATTTCCTTGTAAAATTTTTTAAACGACGACAAATTAATCCATAGCTTATTTTATAGAGTCCATGTTAGAAAAACAACCATAACATTTGCTAATAGTAGGTACGTTGCCAAATGCAAATGTTTAGCCATGATGTAAATGTCACTGGCTGAATGAAACTTGTAAAAAGAATCAAATGGCGAAGATCCTTTAGCCTGAAGTATTTAAACTTGTCTCTTGTTTCTCTCAGCAACAATTGTATGCGATGAAAACTGGACAAATTGACATCTGCAATAATGTCCTATGTGTCGTGTTCTTGGTTCATTCTGTGTATGTTCGGATTATTTGTTTGAGACAGTATGGACACTGTTTGCATTGCTCTGTATACGTTGTAGTCACTTAGCCGTGTATTAAAAAGAAACATAAAAAAATGTGACATATTGGAAATTTCATCGCTAAAATATATCTTCCAGACAATAATAGAAAAAGTGTATTTTATCATATATTCTTCCAGACGATAATACAAGTCTTTTTTGCCGTTTTCAATACACAATTACGTGCCGAAGTTTAAGTATATCATATTTAAAGTTTTGATTTTATTCTATGAATGATATTATATTAATTCTGTGATGTAACTGAAATTACGAATTTAATTCGTTCGTAAAGAAAATAAATTAAAATAAATTGTATAACAGAAGTATGTACCAGACGTCTACAATCGTTTACGTTATGCCAAACCTATTACTTTTTTGGTCTGCCCTTTCACCCTTCAGATGTAAATATTAAAAGTAGTAATATAATCTTCAAAATTAAAAATATGCAATTACTATGTTTTTGTCTATGCTTAACATCTGTTGCACATTAACTTTTGTTTTTAAAAATTTAATTAAATTTTTATTTTGCGAATATAATTAGTTTTAGAGTAAAACTTTAAGCAGTAACGCAATTCAAGATATTACTCATAATCAATAAACAATTTCTGCAGCATATTATTGTTGAGGTTCAACCAATGGCATCGGTATAATTACTCTTCAATATTTTTAGTAGGTACCGCTAATAATTATAATATAAAAATATTATCACAGAATACTAATTCTGTGATATTATTCTAGATTTTGCTGATGACATTGCATAGGCATTAATATAAAAAAAGAACTTGGCGAGATTATTGCTAAGAACTGTCTATTCTGAACTTTCATAATAATAATAATAATAATAAATCTTTATTTTATTACAACAAGCTTACAATCAAATTACACCCTGACTCCTGAACTAGGAAGCCCTGTATGACAGAAGTCAGTCTCTTTCGTATGTTCTTTAAGTAGTAAATGCTATACATCCAAAAAACCTTAAAATATGTAACAATTACGGAATCGTTAAATTGAATCAAGTAAAATTAAGAACACAAAACAAATTAAACTATAATCGAAATATACATCATATAATATAATTATATATGAAACTAAGCTATGTAATGTATGAGGGATATATATATATATATGTATATACATAATATTATATAATATGAATATGTTAATGTTTGTGTACAGTACCTTCCTTTTTGTGCAGTGCTTTTATCTTATACTTTTAATATAGTTGTAAGGAATATACTTAATAAATATTTGGCATTATAAGATTTTCACATAAGTTATAATCAAGGGTTTGTAGCCAAGACAAGACTGCTTTTTTTAGCTGATGTATGTTAAGTTCTCTCACATTAGTATCTTGTTTTAGAAGTTCATTGTACAGTCGTGGAGCATGATAAGCATAATGCTTCTTTGCAAAAGTTGTTCTCAATTTAGGAAGAGGACATTTATATTTTCTTTTGGGGGGCACTACCTTGTTGGTGTGTGCCATACCTTTGTGGTAGCGTTTAATGCATTGGTATATGTAGCATTTTCTAACACTCAGTATTTTAGCCTGTTCATATAAGGAAACAGTTGGATGTCTGTATGGCAAAAACAATGCGGTTTTGAGAATAGCTCTCTGTGCACGTTCAAGTTCAATAAGGATAGTTTTTGATTGATGATGATTTCATGCATGAAGATATATGCTTACTATCTACATACGGGATTTTATTTTTAAAATTTACATACATACATAAACTCACGCCTTTATCCCAGAAGGGGTAGGCAGAGGCGCCACCAGGACACCCACATTTCGCCTTGTATGTTCCATCCCATAATGTGATGGGGGGCGAGTCTATCGCCATATCGGGCACAAATTCCTGACTCCGGGCTGATCATGAATAGAAAAACCCAATATTTTTTAATTAAGAAAAAACTTTGCCCGACCCGGGATTCGAACCCGAGACCTCAGCTTTGTTATCGAAACGTAGTACAACTACGCCACCGGGGCAGTCGAGTAAATTTTAAACATTATTAAACAATTATCTTGATATTACTCAACTTTTCAACACTTTAGCAAAATGTAAAGGGCATAAACACAGTAATCTCAAACACATTAAGCTACAAATGTTGGCCAAAAAGGAGTTAAAAGCAAATATTATGCGAAAACTTACTTGTAGAACCCGCAGTCGTAGTACTAACGCTAATGGATATGTGAGAGAGTGACGGAAGATCGTCGCGTCTCTTTCCCCCGTCAGAGGTGCCGCGGACTCCTTGCGCCGCGACAGAGCAGCCTGCAACAAATAAATTATTACTTAATCATTTACTAAGTCTTCCATATAAGGCTGTTTGGGTAAGCATGATAAAATAAATACACCCAACAGTCACATAATATATTGTCCTGACCCCACATTAAGATCAATTAAGTCTTGTGACGTGGGTATTAGAAGCTACGAGAGACTTTTCGGTCTCACAAACACCCAGACCCGAGACAAATACTTGTAGACTTCACAAACATTTGTCTCGAAGCGGGGACCGAACCCGCTTCCTTTCGTTTCACAGCCGGCGTCTAACAAACTGCGCCAAGGAGGCTGTCAAAAAAAAATCTAAAAAAAATTACTAGGTAAAAATTATTAGTTATAAATTGCAAACTTATAATAATTATTCTGGTTAGTAAAAAAATAAGCTTTATAAAATTACGTGTAAAACGCGAGATTCTGGTTTTGACTAACCGTTCGAATAATCACGCGGTGGCAGGCAGAAGTACTGACCACCGAACAGCTCGAGAGCATATTATGAGAGTAATAGGAAGCGGTCTTACTCCTCGAAAATTCCAAGTCTTCTTAAAAAAAAACCTCGTAAATCAAATATTTATATAATTTGCACTAGTAATTGTTTTAGTGCAAAGATCGAATCCGAGCCCTCTTATAGTGCTTCCTAAACTAAATGTGCTACAAATGCGGTAAAATCCGGTAGATGACCACACTATACTACTTTTTGATACCTTCTATTTTATTTGATGTGAAGGTATAAAATTCATATTGACAGAATTCCCTTTCCACTTTTACCCACGAATTGACTCTACGAGTAGTTCAACCTACTTTAATAATTTGATAGTAACAAATTTCCGCGTACGTTGAGAGAAGCACTCAGTTCCGCATGATATTGTTAATAATTCCATTACAGAGTCAATTTGTCTTAATTAATATTGCTTCCCAGGCGCACTAGTAGTAAACTTGTTAACATTGTTTTAACTGTGTAAAGAGAAAGTTAAAGTTCATCTATTCAATAGCAGTCCGGGGATTTTGTAACAGAATAGCCATTAGTGTAGCCTCGGATTAAGTGATACTTAATATTTAATTTTATTCAGTTCCACTATGTTTAATGGAACGCAATCCAATGAAATTGAGTAAAATACTGCATCACTGTAAAACACTGCGTTCAAAAGTACCAAAAATTAAATATTATAAATTAAAACAAACATCAATAGTTATAGGTAAAATGCCTTCATAGATACATAGGCCTAGTACATTGATTTCCATAGTAAATTATTGGGAGCGGCCTACGTCAAGCGACTTCCCGCAATCTTTATTAGTCGTCATTCTATTTTGTGGATTGTTATCAAGTTCAGACCCTGTATTACTGATACTTGGCCACACTTCGAAAACGTTTCAGCGCATTCATCATTAGTTCTACTTCTCTGTGCTAAGTGACCAAAATATTCTGGAATATTTAGACAATCTAAATTGTCCGTATCTAATTTAACTATCCTATAAATTCGTTGTTTGCGCAGACTTTGTAGGTCAACCGCAGCCCTCCGTACCCTTTCGTGCCAGGTATTAAATTGTTAGCTGTCTCTAAGCAACCAGGTGCACCGTTTTTATACGAAAATAAAAATAAACGTAGTATTAAAGATTGTGACGAATAGACTCAGCCTGGAAGAAACATGAGTGACTCAGAAAATGAAGACAAAAAAGAAGAGGTTGTAAAAAATAATTCTTCAGATTCAAGTTACGATGAAGAGGAAATGCAGTCTACTGAAAAAGATGCGGGTATGTATGTTAAAAACATTAACATTAACGTGATTTGGTGATAACGAGGTGGTAAAAATTTGTTATTTTTTCACTGCCTCGGTGGCGTAGTTGTATTACGGTACAGTTACAAAGCTGAGGTCTCTGGTTCGAGTCCCGGGCGGGCAAAGTGATATTGGATTTTTCTATTCATAATCAGTCCGGAGTCAGGAATTTGTGCCCGATATGGCGATAGGCTCGCCCCCTATCACATCGTGGGACGGAACATACAAGGCGACATGTGGGTGTCCTGGTGGCGCCTCTGCCTATTCCTTCGGGATAAAGGCGTGAGTTTATGTATGTATGTATATATATTTTTCGGAATTTTGTGATCTTATCACTTCGAGTGATACGAGTGGATAAACATTTTGTAACATTAATTTTATTGCTTATATCATATAATAAGACCATAATATTTATCTTTAATAGCTAACACAACACACTGCTATTACCGCACGTTAACAATCCCATTTCTACAATAACATGTTTCCAATCTTGGCACAATAATGCCAGGAGGAAATTACACATAGCTAATTGTACACACGTGTATGCTGTGTTTTATTATAGCTGTAATTAAGGTGAACAACAAACAAGAAAAATAAATACATAAAATAGAATATCGCGTCATGTAGTCACTCAAAGAATAAGTAAAATGTCACGGATATTTCCATATTTTCCGTGAATACAAATGTGTTCCTTTACTCCAATTCACTCACGTAATGTTTATATAAATACTATTATGGGAACCTTCGCGCCATATATTTACGAAAAAAACTCGCGTCTGAACTGTCTTGTTGACATTTTTTATTGTTGGACAATATTGAGGTTTCTGTTCGTAAATATAATTTTCAGGACAAGTTGAGCAAGAAAAGATGGCAGGGTCACAGCCTCAGCCGAGGAGAAAAAGGTTTATACCTAAGTATGACGTCGATGGTGTCTATAAAGTGATTTTGGGTGAAGAAACTCAGATGCAAATCGATATAATCGTAGGCACCCATGTCAACGCCCAGTATCCATGGAAAACAGTTAGTAAAGCCAAAATTATGGAAACAATAGATTTAGGAGGTGAACTTTCAGAATTTTTTCCCCTTATGGCACAGTTACAAGCATACCAAGATGAATCCGTTTTGATGGGGTACATAGTGGATGAGTCCAAAGACGTTGATGAATTCTACATTTGTTTGACCACGGAATCGAGAGATCATTGTAAGCAACAATCTGACAGGTTTATTAGAAGACAAGAGAAGAAATTAGAGAAAGCAGTGCAAAAGAAGCCTAGACCGTGGAAGAGCTTAGGAAGTGACGCAGAAATTAAACAACTAACACCCGTTAACGCTAGACCATTGATGGAACTAGAAATAAAGGCCAAATTTCCAACTGTTTATCAACCAAAAAAATTTTCAGTTCGGGATACTAACACTTCTAGAGATGGATTTATAGAACTTACTCCTTACAGGCAAAAATTTAATATCGTTTTTAGACGACGAGTAGATACTGCAGTCCAAGCTGCCCCCCCTAAGCGGGACAACAGCGCTCAAACGGTTTTGAAATATCCTCAAAATATGTGGACCCAGTCCATCGCTGATGCTCTTGGAACTGTTGACGACGCTGAAGGTGGCGGTGATGCAGGAAGCCCTATCGGAGAGGAAGAGAAAAAAGAAGGCAGTTCTGGTGAAGAAGATGAAGGGCCAGCTAAAGAACCACCTGATGAAGTAGGATTAGTTGCGTACAGAGCAGCTTTACAACGAATGCGACGTCCGTCATACATTAAAATGATCAACAACTTTGTAACTACGCGTAGCACCGAACTTACTTCTATTATAGAGTTGAATACAGTAATGGATATGTATTGTAACGATTACCCAAATTTGGTAGCTGAGAAAACCGTAGATATTTATGATTCAATGACGTTTGAAGAGTATGTTTGTTTTACGGATGTACGTGCTAAAGATAAGTATGTTTCCAGCGCCGTTTTTCATCCTATGTGGACAGGAATTGTAGCCATTTGTTACGCTGATGGTTGCCCATCGGTTATGAAAACAATAACTACCCGTCCAGATCCCATTGCAAGAGCAGTTTATGGTCTGAATCCCGTCATGATTTGGAGTCATATTGACAGTCTCCTTCCAAAATTATATATGGTGTCCC
Organism: Deilephila elpenor; assembly: GCA_949752805.1. Taxonomy (NCBI): domain Eukaryota; kingdom Metazoa; phylum Arthropoda; class Insecta; order Lepidoptera; family Sphingidae; genus Deilephila; species Deilephila elpenor. The sequence continues at coordinate 2,244,441 of OX457102.1, forward strand.
CGCGTGAAGTTAAGGTACTTTCTTTCTGTCCATTTGATGAAAATATTCTCGTCGGTGGCTGTGTTAATGGGCAGATAGTCGTATGGGATATTACAAATAAGTTAGAAAATGTTGAGAAAATAGAAGTATTGAGTGAGACGAGGGAAAAATATCGCATAGCAATGAATGCTCACATGGGTTGGATGAAAACAGTTGATGACAATGCTGTTGTACAATCTACTGCATTGAGTAATCTCTTAACATGCCATTACGGTCCTGTTACAGCAATCAAATGGCTTTCTCCTAATTTTAATATATCATCTACTGGTAGGTCCAGTATGATGACTAATGATAAGAAATCCTTAATATTTTTTACGGGTTCTGAAGATGGAAACATTTTGATATGGAATTTGTCTGTTGAAAACGTGACATTATTTGAAACAAAGAAAGTAAAAAAATCTAAGAGAGTAGCTAAGCGGCCATCGGGACTGCTAGTTGACGTTTCACCCTATAAAATTTTGGATAGGAATTTACAGCCCATTTATAAAATTATATTAGGTGAGGCAGGACAGCCTGAAACGTTAACTTTACAGAGTTTTGGAATGAATCCACCTGCAATTAACTACACATACACGCCAAGGAATTCAGGTTCTGGACGCAAATATTTTACTTGCGAAGTCGCTCATCAGACTGAAGCTGACATTAACACCATATTGTATTGCGGGTCTCAGCATGGTGAAATGAGAAGAATCACCTGGGAAGGACATGAATTTAACACCGGTGAGGTAGTAAATTCTGAATACTGTACAAAGTTGTATAGCTGTCATATTCATGATGGTATAGTTACATGCACACAGAAAAATCCTTTTTTGAACCACATAACATTGACGGTAGGAGGGAAAATATTTGCCATATGGGCTGATCAATTGATGGATCGTCCCCTTATTTGGAAGAAGCGTCCTTATCGTTTAACTGATGCTAGATGGTCACTTTATAAGCCCAGCTTGTTATTTATATCCACGTCCGAAGGTGAACTTGAGACATGGGATTTGTTATTAAAAAGTGATCTACCAATATCAACACAAACCCTTTCAGGGACCATGCTTACTGGAGTAAGTCTTCATACTCTACCATTAGCTAAAAATATTATCGGCGTCAGTGATGTTAACGGATCTTTCAGAATGTTTTTGGACCCACCGATATTTATGATAGAGAACGCAACATACAAGCCGCGTTTGGAGAGTATGATTAATAGGGAATTAAAAGTAATGTTGTCATTTAAAGAATGGCAAGATGAGTGGATGAAGAATAACCCACAAATATTACTAGAAATGAAAAGGAAGGAAGGTTTGCTCTTAGCGGAGAAGGAAGAAGAAAAACGCAAATTAAAGGAAGAGGAAGAAAAAAGACTGGAGGAAGAAGCTGAAGCTAGGAGACTAGCTAGAAATAAAGTTATTGGCCCAGAAGAGAGATGGCTACGGATAGTACAAAAATTAATTGAGAGAACCATTGCCGTTAAAAAAAGAATAAATAGGGCTGAATTGATAGAACACGAGAAACCTTTGCGAGAATTAGAAGCCCAACGTCTTGAGAAAGAAAGAAGAATGCTGGAAGTAATGAAAAACCAAAAGACAATTTTCAACGACACTGTAGCTATTCTATTCCCCGAAGCTATAAAAAAGCCGGAAAAAGTTAAAAAGAGTCTTCTTTCGGACGATAAAGAAGGCTTGAAAAGAGAGTATTTAGAAGATTATGAATATTTAAAGCGCACATCTTTCAAAACGGTTAAAGATCATCCGTACAAAGTAGTTTTTTCTTGGGAAGGGACATTAGCAGAAGGGAAGGAGAGAAGAGAAGCATTGAGTGCTCATGAAGAATTCATAAAAATGCACAAGATGAGAATAGAAGAAGAAGGTAAAGAGGGACCCTTACCATTGTCTATTGTAACGCCTATACGTGAGATTTCTGCAGGCGAAATTGAAGAAGATGAAGTCGAAATAACGTAACTTACGACATATGGGAATAATTTCCAAGTTTTTTCATTTGCATCATTTGAATAGTTTCTTTTAAGACTTGTTTAGATATATTTTTCTGTTAATTGTTAATAAGCAGTCAAGTAAAAATTGAGTACTGATGAGGATTAATTTTGTTTCTTTATTTTTGTCATATTATACTTCTTTAGTGTCTGCTTTGGATTTTCAGTATTTTATTAATATTAATGTCAAAATAAATATGTACTTTAATGTTGTTTTATTTTTATGTCACCAAAATGTAATATGTAGTCTAATTATCTTTTCCACCAGTCATATAAAAAGGAGATTTTAAGATTATGGAACCAGCATTAGTTACACACACAATACAATCAACACACAAAATCTTCTTTCTAACTTTTTATATCATCCTTCCAATATCTTAAAGGTTTTTCAACTCTCAGCTCATACTCATGTTATCATAATGTCTGATATATCTGTCAATGTTATATATTTGCTTAAATTTTACCTACTACCTACCTATGCATCTATGAATACTGATATTTTCGAGCAGAATATAATTATATTCGATGAAAGCTCATAGTCACGCGCAATATGCGCTGTTCTGAAAAATGAATTTATAAACTGATAGAATATTCATAAAACATCGTCGAAACTAGTTTCACGTGTCGATAGCTGTTAGTTTGATTGGATATTTGAAACATCACAAATGCCTTTGTCATCGTTTCTCCCTCGTTAACATTTTAATTAAATAACGATTTGAATTTCGTATGTTCAATGGTCGTAGTTCATGGGAAAGTAATGAATTAATCTGCAACAATTTTTAATGTGTTTCTGTTGAGCCTCTATTAATATGAGCGGGCTTGGGCCTTACTAACTGGTTTAATTCGAATTGGCAAGCTTCACAAACCTACATTTGAAGGAATAATTCGTATACTGGCTTTCTTACGATATCTCATTAAATTAAAATCATTATAGCGATGTATAACTCAGGATTAACGGTTACTTAAAATTTGACACCGAGCATTATGTAAATCTCAACGACTCTCTCAAAATATCTAAATTGTTTAACCCGCAAAAAAATTGATTTATTAGCAAAATATATAACACATACACAGTCACTTACATAGTTCTGACCCTACATTAAGATCTAAGTCTTGTGCTATCATAAATTACCAGAAACTGGTCGGTCTCCCAATACCCGAAATAAACAATTGGTGCGATCCACCAACATCGTCTCGGTGCGGAGATCGAAACCACCGCCTCTCATTTCACAGCCGGCGTCTAAGCTATGCCGCAGGCTGTCGAAATCAATAAGATTAATGATAGCTAATAGCAAGATGATAGCTGATGGCCGATGGGGCCAAAAAGTTTTTGAATGGAGGCCATGTACCGGAAAGCGCAGCGTAGGACGTCCACCCGCAAGGTGGTCAGACGACCTAGTAAAGGTCGCGGGACGTCGCTGGATGCAGGCTGCCTCCAACAGGTCATTGTGCAAATCGTTGAGAGAGGCCTATGTTCAGCAGTGGACTTCCTTTGGCTGATGGATGGATAATAACAAGATAAATGAGAGCTAGTAAAAAATCAATACATCCATGTTCTATTTGGCTAAAATTTACTTTGTTATTTATATTTTATTTGGTTACCCACATTTTTGTTATTATTTTTTATTTTGTTTGCTTTGTATGTATCTATGTGTGCTCATAATGTTAATTTTAGTTTAAACATTGTTTCTCAGTAAGTGAATTTTGTATGCAATTCTTGATGAGAATAAAAGTTCTTCTTAAATCTAAAGAAAACCGAATTTTCGGACGCAGTTTTGTTTTCAGACAGGCTATTATTCAAATAGCTGTACTATTTAAATTGAAGCTAATGAATACTGATGTATATAAAAAATCGATGGAGGTGGATCTAGTCTAGAGTAGGGCTGGCGTCCCCATTGACCTGATTCGGAACGATGTCACGCTTTGTTGCAAAAATATTTGAAATGCCATGCTGAATTCTCTTCAGAGTCGCTTGAAATATTTACTATAGAAGGCACGGGTTGTATTTTTTTTATTTTAGATAGTCTAATAGTTGATTAATCATGATGATTCGGTATGGCTTTCCCTTAAGTAATTTTTTTTCATAATTTCTATATTCTTGTTCAACAATATTATATTTAAAATAGTAAAAGGTAAAATTAAAAAAAAATGTTGAACAAAGAAGAGAAAGAAAGAAAGATTTATTTAATGTTGCTAGTATTTTTTTAATAATTGCTATTCGTATCTGCGGTTTTATAATATAAGACTATGTTTAGCAGCCGATAGTATTAAAATTTCCATTCACTTCATTTTTAATTTACTCTCAAAAATAATTTTGTCAAATTTATTAGGATATAAGAAAGACTATACCTATAATATCAATAAAAGTACGTATGTTTTTAAGCAATAATTAATAGAAGGTCTAATTATAATTTTTATCTCCATCGTAAACTCTTCCGGCCTTATTCATAGACAGATTTAAAAACTATTGTAGCTATTGAATGTTTTGTCTTCTTTGCTCAAACTGAATTCTAAAGTCGTTCGAACGGGACAAAACATTCGGTAACTAAAACAGGTTTTAAGTCTGTATGAAAAAGGGCGTTCGTAATTAATCATTATAAAGTAGGATTTTATTCATCCTGGGGCTTCCATGACCCGTAAATAATATGTAATTTGGCACGAATGTCGAGCTAATGGAAATTAAACTCATTTGTTATTGTTTCTTACACACCCTTACTTTGCCCTTTCAATGTATTTAATGTGAAATTGTTGGTTGAGGGATGTTGAGGGATTTTATTATGCTTTACGAAGAACTTTTAGCTTATTAAATACTTTGGTATTAAAGAGCTACGTTGTAATTATATTAAAAAGACATAAAAACATACATACATGCATAAATTCCCTCTTTTTTTCCCAGAAGGGGCAAGCAGAGGTGCTAGGACACACACACTTCGCCTTGTATATTCCGTCCCATGATGTGACGGGGGCGAGCCTATCGCCATATCGGGCACAAATTCCTGGCAGAGAGCAGTATAATTTTATCTTGGATTTAGTTTAATTTTTACGTTTTTTAACATTCCCACGTTCCGATTACTTTGCAGCTTTCGTGGTCACGTCGGCAAGTTAAAAAATGTAAAAATTACACCGGATCCGCGATAAAAAACGTTAAAAAATAGTTTTATTTCAATGTGTAACATTGGTGTAGATTAAGAAACCAGTATGATAATATGTTACTTACAACATTGAGGTCCTCCATGTCTTCGCATGTGAACGATGGAGTTCGTGATTTGCGCTTCATATGTACCGCAGATTATTTCACTTTGAAGATATTACTTTAATCTCGTCTCGAATGGCATCTGAAACAATAAAACGTTTTGTTAATAATAAAGTCTAATGTCAATAGTCCTGATCCTGCACTGATTTTTTTCAAAAATTCAAAACTATAATGAATATTTATCTTGGTCAGGGAACTGAGCCCACTACCTCGTTTCACTTTTGGCATTTTTGCCCGCTCCAAAACAGCTTTTCAATATTTCATGCATTGAATATTAAAAAACAAAGATTAAATTCAAATGATTTTTTTCATCTTTCTGTAGCTAAAAGGGTAAAAAGCAAATTTGTAGTCATGACACAACCGTCCGCCGCAGGCTTTTATTGCAGCTGAGTGCCATGCATATTTTATATTCCACATTTCAATTGTCAGATGAATGTTACATTTTACGGGCCCAAATATACCGGTCGATATTGACATATGGTATTATTTAATTTAAACTACTTATTCTTAATCACCCCAGTTATCATTGTACCAAAACTGCCTAGTAGTTTTGTTAAAAATCGTGATTTTAGTTTTCAAGATTTGGTGAACTCGTATAGGTACTAGTCTTTTTACCGCTCAGGCAAGTTCCCGGACCCAACAGGAGTTCTAGTTCTAGTACTGATCTATACGGGGTGGCTAAAAATTACGAAAACTAAAATAATGATGTTTGACAAAAAAATCGCGGCCCCTCGTTTGACATGTCTTACCAACTGCGCCAAGGAGGTTGTTAAATAATAATAATATGTAAATTATAATTATAATTCATAGGAAAATACACTACAGTGAAATACGTATGTATGTATTTAATACAAATATTATTAAATACATTTCACATTTCTATACGAGTATAGATTTTAGCTACAGTACGTAATATGTATTCCAAGAATCGTCGCTATGTTAAAGTTTTGTGTATCGGTGCAAACTGCAATTTACCTCGGTAATAAATACGTTCCACTCTAAGATAAAATCTCTATGCATTTCAGGAGAAAGCTTTCGGTTGAAAGACGAGATTTTGAGTGTATCCTACTAGTAAAAGCGTTAACTTTTTAGATAGGTATCTAAGCAGTAAGCACTATCCGGTTCAGGATTTAAAGTAGAAGAAAGAATGACAAAACATTACCCATTTTTGCTTCGCCGTAGTCGGGTAAACAGGAGTACGCAATGTAAATGCCAAAAGATTATGCATCATTTTACCAAGCCATGTTTATTTGACATTAATTATTACTTAATTAAAAAATATCGCCCACACGCATTAAATATCTAATCTTTGATCTTTTTTTGATCAAAAGATTTTCCATAATCATCCAACAATGTTCTACAAATAATATTGTATCCCAATTTATCCCGTGACGTAAAATTCGGAATAAAGGTGGGCTCTTGGGAATTCTTTCATAATAAGTTGGGTGGCGAATGGGGACACGAATTGTGATGAATAACGAGGCATTTTAATAACAGTAAGTACAGAAATAACTCGGGATTTGTTAGGCTCGTTTTTCGAGAAATAATTTACGTTTAAATTATTTTATCTTTTCGTACAATTTATATTATTTTGTACAGTCAGCGCGGTGTTTCGGTCTCGCCTATGACTTTTCATCGTATACGTTTATTCGCAGTCAATTTCTACGTTGATTTGCATAGAGAAACATTACGAAGATATTTTTTATATTTAAGAGGACTATAGACGATTTTTTTACCTAACCTATGCTATCTCACTGCAGGGCAAAGGCCTCTGTCCACCTCCTGCGCGGTCTACCATGTGGTCTTTTTACGTTTTGTGGAGTCCATTCGGTAGCAGTCCTGGCCCACAACTCTTGGCATACGACAGACATGACCCGCCTAGTCCCACTTTAATTTAGATGTTTGTTGCCCAACGTCCACGACTTTTGTTCTGGTACGTAGATCTCTGTTTGTAATACGAGTTCGGACTATTGCACTGTATATAAAGGCCATGTCTGAGAGCCATACGTAAGGATGGGAAGAACGCACACGTCCATAAGTTTCCGTTTAAGAGCGAGCGGAAGATTGCTCTTTAGCAAGTGCTTCATAGACCAGAAGCTCTTTCAGACGTTCAGACGAATTGAAGGTAAAATATTAAATTAACTTTTCGCACTAAACAAGCGTTCTAGACATAGCCTTTCTCAATGGTCGCAGTGACCCATGACGAACAAAAAATCAGTTTAATTGCAGGCTCTGGTATATAGGTATATTACGTCACTGTAAAATGTATCCGAACGTTTTTCATAGTTTGCTTTTGACCCCAACAAATATGGATCGTGTCGCATCTCGATCTAGCAATTTCGCATGCCAAACGTTGAGTTACATCTCATTTGTATCCGTGGGACGCGAAAAATTGCTCTACGGTCTAAGCCGGTTTGAAAAGGGTTAAGTTATAAATGGGACACTTTCTATAAGATTAAACCCTCAAAGGTTAACCGTTTTTTGGTTTTCGATCGTTATTTACAAAGACTTTTGGATACCCTTTGATGCTTTTATTAATTGTAGTTCTTTGTCAGTGAATTGTAAGTTCAGCAGAAATATGTTTTGATAAAAGCAAAGTTATGGTTAATGGAAATAAAAGTTATTCTTAGAACGTTTTATACGAAATTGTTAGATCAGTATTCAGTAGGCTGAGAATGAAGGAACATTGTTCGGATCTTGAATACAAAGGGGTTAATTAGAGGGATTATAATTGATATTGTGGTGTTGTTTGAACCCACACAAATGTTTTTCTCTTTATATTTAATACATATTTCGGGGCTGAGTGAACAAAGTTTCATTATTAAAATAACTTTTCACGGATTTTTTGCGGACTTGGTTAAATTTTTACATGTTTTAACTTACCGACGTTTCGATTGCTTTGAAGCGTTCGTGGTCACGGGGTGGACTGAGGAATTATTCATCCGCTAAGTGAATTTTGCGAAAGCTACTTGCATTTTGGTCAAATTAAATAAATAAATTGCGTAAAAAATAGTTTTAATTTCAATGTGTAACATTCGCGTAAATCTAAGAAACAATTACAAAATTGAATTATTAAACACTTACAATACCAGTTACTACATTATCATAACTAAAGAAAGTTCAATAATTCCATACGAAATAAAGACGACTTCATAAAACCGATACAAACTTCCAATGTGGCTCGTAAACAGAGGGAAGAGGTACCTAAAGAGCACTTCGCAAGTTAAACAAGCTTGGGAACCTTTGATACCTGCGACTTAATGGACACTCATCAAGTCCGGAGCAAGCAAAGCTCACAGAATTCGGCTGGTTACCGGCACAGAAACGGACTGTGTTTGTCAGTTTTCCCGATATTCGCTAAGTAATGCATTGAAACGGAGGTGGTTAATGAAATCTTCTAACTGGAGTATAGTTGTGTTTGGTTAGTTGGTAAATTAGTAGTCGTGGTTTCGGTTCCCGCATAGAGGATGAATGTGACAAAAAGTGTCTTGGAGTTTCTAGTATCCACTACTCAAGACTTGGTTTCTAACTATTTTTTAATCTAATAAAAAACAATACATATTATATTCAGATGGTGCTATAAAAACCAACTGTGTAGCCTTTCAAATTCAATACTTTTGTGCTTACAATATGCGCCGCTGAAATATTTTAAATAAATTACATTTGCATGAAAACGAAAAAACACTCCGATATAAAATATTCTGGAATTCTCGTGAAGTATCGAAATGTATACGAAATGTTTTATTGTATTATTTTAATATGAAATATCGGTTTCCCATAATTTAAAACAATAGGCAATGCTATAATGGATTCTCAATTACATATCTACGAAAAGGACGAAGGTTATATCTAGGTACAATACAGGAGAAGGCTTAGGTTAGTTTTAATTATGTGGTAATTAGTTAACTTATACTATATTGGTGGTTTTGTGGTTAGCGTAAATAAGCTGTTATTAATATGGCCCCGGGTTCGATCGTATGTTAAGTAATGTATTCCAATAATTCGCAGTTATTGTCCTGGAAATATCAAATTCGAAATCGAAACGTATTTAAAACTAGCATTACTTTAGGTCCTCTCTGTTTATAACCCAAGCAAAATAACATCAAAATTCTTCAAATCAAAACCATTCTCATCAAAATTATTGGGCTACTTGTGGATAACCGCTTTCCAAACAGGATGGATAAAAAATAACCGAATCTAAAGGATGTTGAACATTTTGATGGATTTCATAAATTATTTTCAATTCATTTAAATCCTTTAAGCTTTTAAATTATTAATACAGACCTGGTTAATTATACAGGGTATATCAAGACTGCGACCAAAAACGAAGCCAGGTGGTAGTATTAGTGACTTCGGACACAATGCAAGTAAAAATTTCACAAAAAAAATCGACAACTTTTTTTTGAAATTTTTTACTTATTGTCGTATTTGGGTGATAAATACATAGTTTTCGTAAAATAATGATGTAGACCTCTTTATTTTTCAAGACTCAATGGTACGTAAGGGTTTAAATTATTATTTTCGCAAAAACTAGGTTTTTACCACTCAAACAAGATGATTTTTAAAAAATTCTAAAAAAATATCTGTTGCTGTTTTGGTGAAATTTTTATTTGCGTCGTGTCTGTAACCACTAAAACTACCACCTGGCTTCGTTTTCGGCCGCGGTCTTGAGATACCCTGTATATAGAATCTTGAGCACAGGCAGCCATAACAATACCTTCAGAACACACGTTATTAGTACAAAATGAGCCTTTAGGTCGGAACAATACTAGCAAAGCGAGAGGGCTTTGTGAAATGACAGCCTGAGTCGTGGCCTTTGTACAACGACTAATGGAATGTAGGCAGTTGTGCTTTGTACTTAAACAGAATGTGTAAGTTTAACAGAGGACTTATGTAAACACATTGTTCTCGTTTGTATGTAATTAAATATATATCGTATATCCAGACAGCCACCGAAAAGCCAGGTGGTAATTTTAGTGACTACAGACACAATGCAAGTAAAAATTTGCAAAAAAGCGACGATTTTTTAACCTATCGTTGTGTTTTGGTAAATGCTTATTTTTCCCCAAATTAATAATATACACCCTACGGACCAATCCGGACCACGTTGCTAGCTTTATAAAGTAAACACTGCCTACGTATTAAATAAACTAAACGAACTTATAAATAAGAACATTTTCTTGTAATTTTAAGAGATATTTTAGTCTTTCTCCGCGAATATCCCGAATTACTTTGTCAAAATGTTTTGCCCAAATTGGATGTATAAATATAGATTTTTGAAAGCGGTATGAAAGACCCTTTTAGAATCAGATTTGTCGGAGTTCGAGATAATTATATCGGTCTGAGTAAATAAGAGGGATATTTTGTGATATTGCTTTTGTAGCTTTGCGAGTCAAATCTGACCGATCCCGTAAGGATTTGCATGTTGCGGTAATACTTACAGTTGCCACAGAAATATAAGTAGGTTTCCACATCTATTGCGTATTAATGATCGCAAGAACAATGGCTCCTCACTGGCCGAAACCGATAAAGTGGAAAGCTCGGAGTTGGACGTACTTGAATTGTTCCAGCCTGCGAAAATTGTTGTCAGATCGTGACAAATGGAAGAAAGAAGGAAGGTGTTCGACCAGCAGTGGAACATAAATGAGTAAAGTATAAAATAAAAATGAATACACTTGTTCAACAGAGGTAAAAAGTCTCACAATTCCGTCAGTCGAGGTACAAATTAATTTTTCAGACTCGATCTGACAATTCCGCTGAGTGAGTGGAATCGCGGCCGTATTGATTCGCTCGTTTGTTTGGTTCGCCTGAGGCGGGCAAACGCCTGTTGTGTACTCAGTAGTGAGGGAGGGACCTTACAATTCTTACCAGACTTTCCAATTGAATTTAAGATTGGTCAGGTTTTTCATTGTTTTAAAGCTGTGGGAATTGCGTTTAAATTGAAATAAAACTATTTTCGAGGATGTTATTGCGGATTTGGTTTGGTTTACATTTTTTTCCTGCGTCTGAGTCCGCTCTGTGAACACGAAAACTGTTGGAAGTTAAAAAATATAAAATTTAAACTAAATCCGCGATATAATGCGTAAAAATAGTTTTTTTTCAATTTGTAACATTCGCGTAAATCTAAGAAATCATTATACGTTTAAATTGTCAGAATATCGGTAATAGAACTGCAATGGAAGGTGTGGTGAATATGTATATAGATTATTATTGAACTCTTCGTGCGTATTTTAAATATCTTACTTTCCGGATGTGTGTGTTTTCTAGACTCAATCTCGACTTTATCAGTCGTTAAATTTTGTAGCACTCTCAACTAGTCTATCAATAAACATATTATCAGCCAAAAAAAATCCCTAGTGGATATAGACCTCTCGAAGGCTTTTCATAGCTACTTAAAGCAGTCTGCATCCACTTATTTCTTACAAATACAAGGTATATCCAAACTGCGACCGAAAACGAAGCCAGGTGGTGGTATTAGTGACATCAAACTCAATGCAACAAAATTTGCAAAGAAAAAGCGACAATTAAAAAAATATATATAATTATCGTCGTATTTGGGCGGTAAATACATCTATCTATCTATCTATATCAGCCCATATACGTCCCACTGCAGGGCACGGGCCTACTCTACAATCGAGAGAATCGATTGAGAGTGGTTAGGCCATATAGTCCACCACGCTGGCCTAGTGCGGGTTGGCAGGTAAATACATAGTTTCCTTAAAATAATAATTTACACTTTTTATTTTTAAAGACCCTACGGTACGCAAGAGTTTAAATTTTTATTTTAGCAAAAACTAAACATTATTACCACCCGGGTCGATCTCCAAAGGCATTTTTTTTCGTGTCGGGCTGAATAAGTCCCTTTTAAAATCGAAAAACGTTTTCAAGATATTTTTTTATATACAGTTCGGTGCCTAATCTACGTGATACAACGCTAATATTATGAATAAGTTTATTATAAATATTAAAAAAAAAATCTTAAACCCTAAAATCCTGATCGCTCTGGGTTGACCGAACTCCGGATTGAATGAAAAAAAGATTCTTTAACTTTTTAATGAGAAGGTTCATATGAAACAACTTATTTAGATTACATAACAGATAGTTAATCTTCATCGTAATAGAATATGTTTAGTTATATGAACAATACTTTTGCCACAATTTGAATTTAAAATCGTGACCGGGCATTTTATCTCATCGCTCTGCGCTGAGGTAAAACATCGCGCTCATCCCTGGTTACGCGTTATAGACACTCTATTCCCCTCCCGCGGGGTAACACCAGTAGTGGTCTAACCGAAGAGGAGGATATTTGTGAGCCACGTTCCTGTGCTCCAACGTTACGAAGGTAAGTTTATGATTGCTCTGGATTTGGTTCTCGAATTTTACGATTGCTATGGCATGTTATTTAAATTAAATAATAAGCTAATGAATGTATTTTTTTATGTGAATTAAGTGATTGTTATGATGTTTTTTATGAGACGTAATCACAACTTTCTACTGCTTTTAAATTCGGCTATATTTATGATTTTGTGACTTTTTCTGATCGCTATGGCTGTGATTGCTCTGTCCAAAAAGACCAGAGCGGTGATATTTTGCATTAATTGTACGTAATAAATCTATTTTTCAGCAAATACTAAAAACGTTTTGGCTATGAGGCGACTAAGTTGTGATTTAGACAACTGCTCACAAGAGACTGTACAATGTCCGCACGGCAAACACTTAGGCTTTTACCAACTTAATAGCGATTCGAACCAAAGTACCTCAAAGACAAACATGTCACGGGCACCAAGGAAGACAAGCCGACCTTTGCTGGTTAAGCGTTCAAAAAATTACAATCAAGAGAAGCAAATTCAGCTCCCACAAATGCTAAATAATAGACAGACTATAACTGCAAATCAAAGTCAACAATCATTACACAACTCGGACCTGCCGGACAGTTTTTGGGATGAAGTTCCATCTATTAACTATGAAAATTTAATTACTCCAAGTATTTCCGAGGTAGTTTTATCTTCGTTGCAAAACGATAACACCTTGACAAAGGTTGCTGCAGCAGAAGATTTACCCGACTCCGACTCTGATGACTTTTCAATTTTCTGAGCTTTCAATAAACCTTCTATTCTTAGTTTGTTGATCAACTAAGCCTTATAAAAATTGTATTTTTTTTTGCTTGGTGTTAAAATTTGTATCATTATAATTTGCAAACAATATTTCAATCTGATCTGATCATATTCTGAACTGCATTGTACTTTGTGTTGTTCTATTTAATTCTTTACTTTCCACTAAATATTTAGTTAAGGAAAATGTGATTATTACAAATCTCTTAGATAATCTTGAAAAGACTGTTATTTTATTTTATAAAATGTTTATTTTTAAGAATTTTATTTTGTTTTTTATAAACCTTAGGTTTCTTTAATTACTTTTTAAAAACTAATATTTAATTCTTCAAATTAAATTTTAATGAGTCTAAGTCATTTTATAACTATAAAAGACTGTAGGTATTAAAGGTTGAATTTCAAAAGGTTTTTAATTTTGTCTCATTAACCTTGAAGTGATTTATTTAAGTCCAAATAAATGAAACTAAGCCAAAAGTTGATATTTTAATTTGTTATTTTAGCAATTATGTTCTATAAAATAGTTCGTTTTTTTTATTTGTTATACTGAATAAATAAAACGGCTAAATAAATAATATTTTATCAATATATTTATATTTTGTTTCACTGATTTCACCATTTATGATTGCTCTGGCACCAATTATGATTACTCTGGTCGCGAATTTTTTTGATCTGAAATATCTCAATAATTATATGTGTAAATTGAAGGCCAATAGTAAAAATGTGCTATTTGAATGTCATTATTTTTAATGAGATACATAATTACCATTAAATATCAATAACTGAAAAGCACCAGAGCGATCACACGAATACGCCCGATTTGGAGATTGACCCACCCATTACCACCCAAACATGATGATATTAAAAAAAAAAAAGCTGTCCCTGATTTTGCGAAATTATTAGTTGCGTTGTGTCTGTAATCACTAAAACTACCACCTGTCTTCGTTTTCGGTCGCAGTCTTGATATACTCGGTATTAATATAATATACAATCTTTTAAAACAACAATTAATTTCCTTCCGAATGCAGCACAGGTCTGAGCTCATTCTCGGCTGGTTTATTGAATGCGTCGAACTGGAAAATTGTATTGTTGCGTAAATATCAAATGTCACGTTTGTTTCTCATTACTTATTTAAGTAAATAAAGAGTTTGAGTGGGAGTATTGCGGGCTGTCCCCGGGGCAAAGTGACCCATGTAAAAGTGAAAGTTGTAATGTGGGTGGATTGTTTTATGCTCTATAAGGTCTGATGTTTTTGTAAATATCAGTACTGTACTGTGCTGTATCAGACCAAATAGGTCCTACTGCAAGGTACGGGCCTCCTCTACAATCGAGAGTACGATTGAGAGGCGTTAATCTATATGGTCCGCCACGCTGTCCTAGTGCGAGTTGACGGACTTTACAAACCTTAGAAATTCTTTAAAATCGCTATGATATGCAGGTTTAGTCACGATGTTTTCACCGGTAAAATGCGTGGTAATTGACACACATGACTCTGAAAAGTCAGAGGTGTGCCCTGGGATTTGGACCCGCGACCACCGTGAACGTGTTGGCAGCCGCGTGTGGTCACCACCAGACCTAATACATAAGAAACATGATATTAAATCAAAGCGTCCTTTACGAAGCAACGATTAACATTTCCACTGCAACTAGTTGGAAATCGCCTACATTCAACGATATTCTACGACTTTAAAAGTTGTTTATTGCAGCATAAAATCAAACCCTCATTTCAAGATATTTATTCCGTCTCGAGACCTGTGTCTGTAAAGTCGTAATGGCTTAAACCTTTAAATGCCAGGATGGCTAATAATTTGACATTTTAAGCATCGTAAGCTAAGTACAGTCGATTTCTATTTCTGAAACTGTCGTTCCAAAAGATAAAGATGATACCTCTTGAAGTGGTAAGACTATTGTTATGGCAAGAGCAAAAATATTATTACGTACATAGTATGATTACAAAGCTGAGGTCTCGGGTTTGAATCCCGGGTCAGGCAAAGTGACATTGAATTTTCTATTTATAATCAGCCCAGAATCAGGAATTTGTGCACAATATTAAGGCGACAGGCTCGCTCCGTATCGCATCATGGGACGGAACATACAAGGCGAAATGTGGCTGTCCTACTAGCACTTCTGCCTACCCCTTCTAGTAAAAAGGCGTGAGTTTATGTATGTATGTACTTACTTAATATCAAGAATATACTCGAAGTGCTATACGTGTAAACGGGTCACCAAGACGGGTTTCCTATTATACACGCAGATATAAAAAAGGTCATTTCTAGAGGTCCAGCTTCTTTGTTAACAAATTGGCACGGGTCAAAGTTCCGGGAATCAACCCGGGTCGGGCATCGGCTCTCCGATAAGTAAATATGGGAACGAATACACCAATTTGCTAATGGCACTTCAATGGGTCCGTAATGGATTCAAAGCACCAATGGAAAGGTAACACGATATTTTAGGTCGTAATTATCTGTCGTAAACTAATTGTGATTGCTTTTGTTTCATTGTATTAGGCTGGTTTTGTTGTGTATTGTGAAGTTAGGTAAATGACAATGGAAGTAACTATATAAAGATATTGTCCTTATTTTAAATGTAAATGCCCAATTTGTATAATATTTTGTGGGGTCCTGATGAATAAACCTGATGAGTTGCAATTATACGTACATTTCAAATCGGGTACCTTTTTATAAGTAGTTAATTAATCTTTTTGCCCTTATTTTTTTTCTGTTATTTGTAAGTTTGGGACATAGGTGTTTATTATTTTTTTAAGGATAATATATAGTTTTTAATTATTAATAAATTAAATGTTTAAAGTATGCATTTAAAGTCGGGCATTTTAAGTTCCCACGTGACTAGTAAACTTTGACCTCAATTCCGTTGAGCAATTATTAATATATCACTCTCTATTATAGCTCAAGTGTTATCATGTATTCTAATGTATCACCAATTTATTTCCCATGTATTTGGAATAGACATCGGCCGATCCCCGCTGTTCGTTTGATGAGGTAGCGTCTAACACGCGACCCTCTGAATTACACCTCTACTCGTAATGGGATTGACGTCTTTATTGTTAGGTTTTAGTAGGCATTTGATGAGATCTATGGACTAGGGCGTGTAGGATAGGCGAGGCCACAGGTAAATGACGACTAAACACGAATAGTAATGAAATAATCTAGACTATGCATATTGTGCCAATTGTTGACTGCCTCGGTGGCGTAGTTGTATTACGGTACGGTTACAAAGCTGAGGTCTCGGGTTCGAATCCCGGGTCGGACAAAGTGATATTGGATTTTTCTATTCATCATTCATTATCGATCTCGATCCTATCACGTCGTGGGACGGAACATACAAGGCAAACTGTGGGCGTCCTGGTGGCGCCTCTGCCTACCCCTTCGGGGATAAAGGCGTGAGTTTATGTATGTATGTATGCATATTGTGATACTCCAGGCTTTGCACGGGTGGACATTTATTTTTTAAACATTTTGGCATAAACGAACAGTGAATGCAGAACATACTTTATAGGCATTTTTTTACACCTCGGGTAACATTATTGTAGTTTTAGTAGGGATCCTTATTTTTCTCTTGCAATTAAAATAGCCTATATTAATCAGTGATAATGTAGCATTCAAATGGTGAAACAATTTTTTAAATCGGTCCAGTACTTTTTGAGCCAATTCGTTACAAACATACTTACATACAAATATTTCCTCTTTATAATATTAGTATAGATAATATGCCCTACTGTACGTCCAAAGCGTTTCTAGCATTAAGAGTGCTCAAGCCATTAGAACGGTGCGGACAATTAATACAAGGACATTGTAGCCAGAGTAACTACTGGACATGATGAGACTTAACATCTTATGTCTCAGGATGGCGAGCGCGGTGGAATGCCGAGTATTGCTTTGTAATTCATGGTGTTGTTTGGTTTTGCTACTGTCCATGGGCGTATCGCTTACCATCAGGCGAATGACATGCTCGTCTCCCCATTCACCGAATAAAAAAATAGGTTAGTGGACTTTCCTTACCATAAAAATTCTTGTGAATATAGTAGGTATACAGGTTTCCAGTTTTCCTTTGCCGTTTAAGGGCTTAGTATGTGTATGACTCATGAATCAGAAGATTTTGCCTTAGCCATTAATAAATTAGATTTTATGAACTCACCATTAAATTCAATTTATAAATAATAAATAAATACATACACTCAACAGTCACATACAGCGGCGTGCACAGGAATAAGACACTGGGTATGCGGCGGAGTACTCGGTCACAAAAACTTTTTCTTTTATAGATTTTTAGCATAGCCACAGCCACGCGACGGATATCTAAGTCGGAAACTATTCCAAAAGAACAAGTCTTAGATGTACTACTATTCATGTACATCTTCTACGGCAACGCAGACAAAACAGCAATCGATCGTCGCGGCGGAATAAATTCTAATAAGTAAAATAATAGTTATACGTTTCATAACTTTCAACATGAAACTTTCGAGTTACATTCCCTTTTTGCTGGTATAATTGTTGTAACTCGGGTACACACCTACCTTTAGACACAATTTGAATCTTTTCACTGAATGACAATTGTGCGAACTTGTTATTTTTAATAAACACACAGTTTCAACCCAAACCTCACAATCATATAACATTTTAAAAAAATCAACAAACGCACTAGTAAAAGCAAATCATAATTAGTAAAGAAACTCAGTAATAAACTATTAAATGTGTACACTTTCAAATGTTAAGTAGAAAATTCTTTTAAGAAAAATATAAATATACTGGCGCAAACAAAATAGTAAACAATGCATAACACATGAAAAAAGCAAAATGGCCACCGCGAAACACAAAACATTTCTGCTATTTCAACAAATAAAACCTTACCAAACAAAAATGCATAATGTGCATACGTGATTTATTAGATGTCCGTCTATTATTTTTACTTGGATTATACGCAACGAACATTTCCGATTACTCCCGACAACTGCCGAACTTCCGTAGCCTGCCGCAGGAGTCGCGGCTTTCGATGCTCTCGATATTCATGGGTGTGTGCGTTTGCGAACTGTGCATGGACACCAAAATTACTACACACATACGAACAAATCTCCTGCGGGACGCGGCGGCATGACTTGGTTGATTAGGTACATTATTTTGCAGCGCTATTGCTATTTATAAAATATTAGGCGTTTTTAAGTTATTATATTTTGTTTATTCATTTATTTACTACTAATTAAAGTCATCTAAAACGTACGAACGTTTTATTAAAATATCTGTGAATAGCAAGTAAAGCAGTGCATTTCTGCCTACAAGGAGCGCACGCCCCTGGTCACATACATAGTCCTGACCCCACATTAAGATCAATTAAGTCTTGTGTCGCAGGTATCAATACTACGAGAGACTTTTCGGTCTCACAAACAGACCTTAAAGAAATATTTGTGGGCCGCGCAAACTTTTCTCTTGGTGCGGGGTTCGAACCCGCGGCCTCTCGTTTCACAGCCGGCGTCTAACCAACTGCGCCACGGAGGCTGTCAAATATTGATTACTTTGCAGAAAATATTATTTTTTTATAATCGATTTTACAAACGCATTAGTAACGACCCAGATAGTCAGTGAGCGTCAGTGACCCAAATCTGAACATAGATATTCAAAGGCTTTTGGTCGAATTACTTTCAGCTAGTAAATAGGTATAATTCCCTACAATAATAGTGTGTGAAAATTATAATTAAACAATAGGGTTTTGGAATAATACTTTTTTTACGGATTTTGTCCTGATTATACAATTATTTTATTTTGCCGACTTTAAGAAAGCTTTCGGTTTCTTGTTTATTTTCGAATGTCAGATTTTGTAAATAATTTTGTACATAAAATCCAATATAAAGATAAAAAAAAAAATCTGTCAAAATACTATTAAAGTGGTTGTAAAATTAGGCTAATGTTAGTATTTTTAATCTGTCGCACGCCCACACTATAATGTCGGTGACGTCACGTTTTATCTCGTGCATCGTTTTTGTGTTGTTTGTCAATTACTCCACAACTAGATTTGAAATGTTTCCATCTTTCCTAATTCCGAATGCATCTATAAATAATTTGTTGTATTACATTTTGAGTAGCGTAACATTTTGTAAAAAAAAAAGGTAAATATTCTATTTTTCTGAGAGAAGCAAAACATTATGGGGTTGGAAATATAATTATGTAGACCTCTTCATAATATATAAAATGTTGATACCCCTTATACTGGATCTGACATCTAACACTTAGGAACAAGGACTTATCAATGATAAGTCCCAGCTATAGACATATTATATATGCTTATATTATACATATTACCTACCTATGCATCTATGAATACTGATAATTTTGTGCAGAATATCATTATATCCGATGAAAGCTCATAGTCACTCGCAATATGCGCTGTTCTGAAAAATGAATTTATAAACTGATAGAATATTCATAAAACATCGTCGAAACTAGTTTCACGTGTCGATAGCTGTTAGGTTGATTGGATATTTGAAACATCACAATTTATCATGCAAGCGTATTTCTCGTCTACAGACCAATGTCGAATCATAAAAAAGTTAATCAAATATTACTGCTGTAGAATAACCCTCGTGTAGCGTATACAATAACTCTTAATCTTAGATATTGGGTCTCCAATATTTTAATACACCAATACACTTACCGAATACGAATGTATTTGGTAAAGAAATTACTATTTTTTTGAAATAAATATTTCGAATTATTCAGGGAAAACTACTTGATAGTCTTTTAACTTTCATTACGAGTATCGTCGTTGGTAAAGTTAATTTTGGTAATGACGTTGCGGTAGAATAATAGCTGGACTCAGAAAGAGAATGTTAAAGCTTGGAGAGGAAAAATTTCGGTTCATTAGTGTTCCGAAAAAGTCGTTAAATCACGATAGTCCATATGTTTCAATGGTTAGAGAGCCGTATGGATTTTTTCATAGATACTTTATTCAGTTCGTCTTTCATCAGACCTGACATCAGAGGAAGTAGAAAAGGACGATTCGGTCTCATCAGCCTTCTTAATAAGTAAATCATTCGGTGAACTTTATCGCCCCTAAACGTAAACATATTGTAAATATATTATGAATGATTTCAAAAGTATTATAATTTCTTTATTCCTCTTTATCACAACATATTCTAATAATATTAATTTCTCATCTCGAGTTGTACGTAGAATAAATAACACACGGAACTTTCTGTTCCGTAAGTAAATGTAATAAACCTGATTTGCGTAAAGATCGAATGCGTTAGTGAAGTTAATTAACACGAGATACACTTACATTCTCATGTTATTGAAGCTACAAAGTATCTGAAACTGAAAATTGATACAGACAGTACTTATTAAACTTTGTAGCATCTTCCAAGATCAATGACTTTTTTTATTGCATAGGTCTGGCGAGCAAACGGGTTACTTGATGGTATATGATCACAGCCATGAACATCCACAACGATTGGATCGTGGATATCTTGCTAGACCATCACATTTGGAGGAGCACGGGAAAGAAAAAGGATGGGTAGAGGAAAGGGGATTTCGGCTTCCGGCAATTTTACTCACCGAACAAAACGCGACAGCCAAGCTGTCGCTTCACGTCGATTTCCTGTGAGACAGTGGTACTGCCCCGGATGATTATTATTTATTTGTAATACATGAGTATACATACATACCACGTTAGGTGTTCAGATATAATATACGAGAGCAATCAATTGACTATAATGGTGTACACATATTTCATAACTCAGTGGCGTAGTTGTACTATGGTACGACTAAAAAGCTGTGGTCTCGGGTTCGAATCCCGGGTCGGGCAAAGTGATATTGAATATTTCTATTCATTATTAGCCCGGAGTTAGGAATTTGTGCCCGATAGGCTCACCCCTATCACAACATGGGATGGAACATACAAGGCAATATGTGTGTCTTCGTGACGCCTCTGCCTACCCCTTCTGGGATAAAGGCGTGAGTTTATGTATGTATGTAAATACAGAAAATAAAACGAAATTACTTAAAAACTTGTTTCTGGTGAAAACGCACTTAAATATGATAAAATATGCATTAAAAACACAAAGGACCTTAAACACATTTTTTACATAATCCAATACTTTTCAAATTGACATCAACGTGGCGCCACAACCATTATTTAAAGCTTATCTGTTTGCATAAAACCTTATCTTGAATTCGCTTAAAGCTTTGAAAAGCGGTTAACTGCCCATAAAGAACAATAATAGGCAATTACATTCAAGCGGCTTTAGCGATTTCTGCCGCTGAACGGTCGGACAAGTTTAATATTCGTATTTGAATACAATAGTAGACCTTGATTTGTGAGACTTCAAGATGCTATTATCCTCGTAATGACTTGGTTTTATTCAAATATACATCTGAATTCTTTGTCTGTGACGTTTGAATCCTAAGTAAGTTTGTGATAATATATTAGTATGGATAAATGTGATCTTTCTTGCTACTTTGCGCTAATGTCGGCACGTGCCAGGTTTTCTACTTACTTAATATTTTTAATTTCACAGGTAAATTTGTCAACCCGTTTTAGGCTGAAGCCTAACTACACAATCGCAGATGTGGCGATGTGTCCCAGAGTCCCTGTAGTGGGAAATATTTGGACTGATGTAGAAAATAATCTTCAACCACATACATTCCACTACTAAACATGAACTTTACTAAGAATATCCACCTTAACGAATTTCCTCTAGTCTTTATTAGGTCGTCCACGTTAAATCTAGAACAAGTGATCGTAAATAGGCTAAAGTTTGAGATCATTGTGGTCATACTAAGGCGTCGTAATCTATTGTATCAGAATTATTATCTGACATTTTTAGCATTTGGACGTGAGATAAAAATCATCATCATAGAACTCATCAATAACAAATATATGTGTATGTATAATAATCATCCAGTAAGGTGGAGATTGCCCATTTTGATACCAACTCGTGGAAGAAAGCTTTGGATAGAGACGGGTGGAAGAGGGATAGGGAGGCCTTTGCCCTGCAGTGGGACAGTATAGGCTAGAAAAAAAATACATCCAGTGTCCAGTCCATAATATAAGCCCTATTGGAGGGCACAGACCGCCTCTACAATTAAGAGTTCGATTCGATAGGGGTAAGGCCAGAGTCCACCACCCTGGCTAGTGAAATTTGGTGGACTACACACACCATAATAATTCCCGAAAATCTCTATGGTACTTGTTTTTTTTATTGCAATGAATGGCGAGACGAGCATGCCATTCGTCTGATAGTAAGCGATACGACCGCTCATGGACAGTAGCAAAACCAAACAACACCACAAAGCAATGCTTGGCTTTCCTCTGCGCTCGCCATCCTGAGACATAAGATGTTAAGTCTCAATATGCCCAGTAGTTATTCTGGCTACAATGTCCTTCAAACCGGAACACAACATTGCATTTACACTGCTGTTTGGCGGGAGAAATAGACATTGTGGTGGTACCTACCCAGGCGGCCTCTCACATATGGGAGACCTACCACCAGTAAATGTTTCCTAGTAAGGTTTCCTACCTATGTTTTCCTTCACCGTTATATTAGTAATTGGCTATCAATGCAAACATCACTCCGAAAAGCCAGAGGTGTGCTCATTCGAACCAGAGAATTCTAACGCGAACAATACGCGGCTTAAACCCAACAGTAGAAAATACAAATTGGTACGTAAATTAGTTCACTAATTACCTCACGTAATTCGATAGGCGACAATGCCACTATATCCTACCCAATCCGTTAATTGAATAAGCCCCCATTAGTATAATTGCGAATAGAGGTGGTAAATTGTAACGGCCTTATTCATTGACAGTTCTAAAACCTCTTTTAGTTACAGAATGTTTTGTCTTTTTCGCTCAAACTGAATTCAAAAGGCGTTCAAAGGGACAAAACATTCGATAACTAAAACAGGTTTTAAAAATGTCTATGAATGACGCGTAATACATTAGCATAGGCGCCGTATGCATCGTATTATTATTTGGTATTTAACAATTGTGATGCTAACTAGAAAAACAGGTGAATTTGTGTTAGCTCCAGTGTGTAGGAAGGATAAATATTATTGGACGTTGCAGCTTAGTTACCAACTGAGCTATTACTCCGGGATGCCTTCCTACAATAACTAATTTTGTTTTTCTATGGCCAACGTATGAGTTCAGTCTATCCATTTTGGAGAGACCGGCGTATTTGTTTCGAACTTTCGACCCGTGAAATGTAACCATTTTTACCCGTTGGATACTTTATTTAGCCTGCAATTACAGTCAGGCGCATTGTAGTCCCTTTGTTGTGCTATATAAATAAATAAACTAACTCAATAATCACATACATAGTCCTGACCCCACATAAAGATCGAGTCTTGTGTCGTGGGTATCAGGCATTACGAGAGACTTTTCGGTCTCACAAACACCAAGACCCGACCCGACAAACATTTGGTGCGGGGATCGAACCCGCGACATCCCATTTCGCAGTCGACGTTTAACTTATTGCGTCACGGAGGCTGGCAAACGCACACTGCCATTATAATAAAAGAAAAAGAAAACAATTTAAAATATTTAATACTACCCGTAGCACATTATTACCATACAGACAATGTACTTACACACTTAATTGGTGTAAAGTGTTTTCATGGATTTTCGCGGTAGTCGTTAATTAATATGTGGTAAGGATTCGTGTTAAATTAATTATACATGGATGAATGCTACGCGTTTGTAACAAGAGGTAATAAATATAGTGGTAAATTGAGGCCTACATAATTTTCAGTGAATCTAGTAAGTGGCTTATTTGATGGTAAATTATACAGGGTGTATCCAGACTGTGACCGAAAACGAAGCCAACACGTTCACGGTGGTCGCGTTTTCAAATCCCAGTGTACACCTCCGACGTTTCCTAGTCATATGTATATTGATAGTCAATCACCACGCACTGTAACGGTAAAGGAAAACATCGTGAAGAAACCTGCATACCGCAGCGATTTCTAGTAATTTATATGGTATTTAAAGTCCGCCAACCCGCACTAGGCCAGCGTGGTGGACTATATGGCCTAAAGCCTTTCAATCGTACTCTCGATTGTAGTGGAGGCCCACGTTCTGCAGAGGGACGCATATGGGTTGATAAAGTAGTACAGATATAGTACATCCACTTTTCTATTATCATCCCGCGGACAGGAATTTGTGCTTGAAATGACGATAGGCTCGCCCCATATCACCATGCGGGACGGAACACACAAGGCAAAACGTATATGTCCTGGTAGCACCTCTGCTTGCCCTTTTTGGGAAAAAGGCGTGATATTTACGTATGTACACGCGTGTTATAAACACACATCGAAATTAAACAATTTTTTACGGATTTTGTCGCAGATTTATTAAGTTAAATTTAAGATAACATTTATACTCGGTCTGGAAGAGGATGTTTTTACACAAAGATTATCTGCACGTATAAAAAAGTTTTTATTAGAGTAGCTCGTAAACACTTTCCCGCCTTCGCGTTTTACTACCAAGGCTTGCCGCGTGATGAGCTTAATTTGTTTACGTGGATATGAAAGAAAACGAGATTGAGTTTTTATGGCTGTGTATATTGTGCTTGTGAACTGCCTTTTTTAGTTGAAATTGGCTTTTTTTGAATTTGGAACAATGATTTATGTGGTATGTGTAAAAAGATGTATGCCTTTGTTGTATCGAGATGGATCCATATTATTCATTATTATAAAGGTTTTCGAGAAAATATGTTAAGAGTATATCGGCACAAAAACGTTTTAGCCCCCGATCAATTTGGGATTTTCGATAAATCGAAAACGGTTAAGCTAATTTTAGATAATTTATGAGTTGTTTTGTAGCGGACCATTTTTTTTAATCACCTGATAACCTATAGACTAAAAGCTTTGAAAGCAATTTGTCTTTGTTTGCAATATGGAGCGCACGTTTAATACATGGAAATTCACAGTCAGTCACGCTTTCATCTGACGAATACAGGGATTAATCTGATCCGCTTATCTAGAAAAATCGATGCCCTAATAAACCTAGTCCAGTCGTAGAACGGTTGCATTTTAGAATCGCACTTTGAAATTGACCTTTAGTAAAAGAACGCTACATTTACAAATTTAAATATCTGTAGAAGAAAAACGAGTATGAGTTGCAAAAAAAATGACTGAAATTTAAAGAAGACTAAATTAGCAAAAGTAATTAAGTAATGGAAGAAATTACACCAAGAAGCAACGTACATCAATTAATAACATTTAATTCATATGTATTAGAAAGCATAGAAATGTTGTCTTTTAGTTGCATTGGCAGACGAGTTAACGGTCACCGCGAATCATGGAGTTTGGCAATACAATGTTGGTATTTTATAATAAATGAATACTTAAACACTTGATTGAAATGTCTTTATTATTTAAATTAAATATTACAACAAAAACAAGTGTGCGGATCAAGAAAACGGAAGAGACAAGAAGGAAGCACAGAAATGTCTATGTGACATTAGCTGTCAAAAACGTTTAGTTACGTTTAATTCTGACATACAATACAAACAGCTGCCCACGATAAACACGTATATTATGTATACTAAAACCTTATTTACACGGGGAGAGCTTCTCGCCTCGAAAATACGATTATTGTAAGGATATAAAAAAGTTGCATCGTGTAAACATTAGTCAGCACACGATAATCTATGGCGGTTATGTCATGCGATAATCGCATACGATTCTCGCCGCGAGAAACTCTCCCGTGTTAATAGCGTTTTAGAAATAACTAAAGAGTAATTACAACACTAAATAACAACACTACGAGATAAATAAACGTAGAAATAACCTTCACAACACGAACCTCAATATAACTTATCTAAGTCGGGTACATATTCGCCGATAAAAGTAAAGATACAAAATGAAATTTTATTACATCGATAGACACTATTTTTAGCGTTTCGCAGTCGCCTAAAAATCCCCAATATTATGTTATAAGATTATGAGAAAATATAACTGGCATTATTTTTAATGTTGTCTCCGTGGCGTCTCGCTAGGTTCGTAAACGTAACGAATTGGATACTTAATTTTACGACGGTACTAACTGCGGCCACCCATATGGTACCACGGTATGAAAAAACTAGCTGTCGATGTTAGTTATGAAATTTTCGCTGTTTTATTATTCTGTATGCTGTATCAGGTTGGCCTTGCCTTTTTTCATTACATGGTGGTGGAAGATGAGCAATGGGTAAAAGTGATTACTGAGACAATAGTATCGCCTTAGCACCAATTCATATTACAGGGAAGAATAACTTACAATAAAGCATTTAAAACCTGACTAGCATTGCTCGTGGCTTGAGCCGCGTATAAAAGTTTGTCCAGGATAAAATTCCTGGTATATATTTTCACGGGATATAAAGTACCCTATAGCCCTATAGCCTTCCTTAATAAATGATAAATCCAACTCAAAAATAATATTTTTATTAAACCAGCAGTTCCAGGGATTATCGCGTTCAAACGAACAAACTCTTCCGATTTATAATATGTATTAGTAGAGATTTTATAATTTACATTCCTTAACATAACTCGAGCCTTGAAAAAAACATGTGGTGGATACGTTGTGTTTACATGAAATTTGAAAGCAAAACATTGAATGTTCCGAACGTTCCGCTCCGGAAATTTCTTGCCATATTTTCCAAGTAAATATTGTGCGAACGATTTTAAAATATCAGTGTTCAAGAAATACAACTCAGTTTGAAGAACTCACACATTAATAAATATTTGTTGTAGGTTATTTTTCAACGTTCGTTACTGAATTAAGATGAGGCTAGGAGTGCAATTGACTTTATAATATTGAAAGAGAAACTGAGGGATCTGTGTTTCTGAAAGTAAAATAAAATTCACCTGACACACACACTTAGATACTTATTAGGTAAATGTCGTGGATGCGTTTGATCATAATGTTCAGAGGTTTTTTATTTTCGACAACTAAATAAAAGGATTTAGTTTAAAGGATTGCGGTATCCTATTTTTTACTTTGACTAACTGTATCATCTCCCAGAGAGTAATAAAAAGACATTCTAGGAATTTTAAGTGAATTCACCACTTTATTTTGTCTAATAAGAAGTAGCAATTTCAAGCTACATTTTATGTTGCCAAATCAGCGACTTTTCATTAGAACAAAATCTGCTGATGTCATGAGATCGGGGTTAAATTAAAAAAGTCAATTATTTCCATGGAATCGACAGTTGCTGGCCCTGTCAGGCGGGTTAGTGATGAAGGAATTTAGGAAATTAACGCTAAGGTATTGAAGATTTGTTCGACAATTTTTAAGAAAACGGTATTTCCAAAAATATATTATATTATTTTTAAGTGCGTGGTGGCCTGTTGGTAACGGACTAGACGCGGCTGCCTACATGTTCGCGGTGGTCGCGGGTTCAAATCCCAGGGCACACCTCTGACTTTTCGGAGTTATGTGTGTATTGATAGTCAATCACCACGCACTTTAACGGTGAAGGAAAACATCGTGAGGAAACCTGCATACCGTAGCGATTTTAAAGAATTTCTACGGTATGTAAGTCCGCCAACCCGCACTAGGCCAGCGTGGTGGACTATATGGCCTAACCACTCTCAATCGATTCCCTCGATTGTAGAGTAGGCCCGTGCCCTGCAGTGGGACGTATATGGGCTGATATAGATAGATAGATAGATTCTTTTTAATTGGTTTCAGAGGTTCAAAAGCTTTGTTACATAGTTTGATCCGCGTAAGCAAATGTTTTAGTAATATTTTCTATGTTCCGTATGGAAATTCATTTATATCACAAGCTTATATTAGCAAAGACAAAGATCTTGTTTGAAAATGGCATCGTTTGTAAATAAGACCGAGGTATAAATGTTTTAAATAAAAGCAGATTTCTGTCGCACGACTGAAGTTAAACTTGTTAAGTCCCAGCATACTGTATTCATTTTCTGTTCCTTGATAGTTACGTCTCCTAGCTAATTTGAACGGTTTGTAACTTGATATTTATATAATTCTATTTTAGATCATGAATACCGTTATTTTCAGACTATAATAGAGATGAATATATGCGCAATATTGAGAGATTGTAAACGCGATTAATAGTGTTACTAAGTTATTTAAAATTGTCAGTGACTTGTTAATTTAAATTTGAATTGTTTTTAGCTAACGGCTCGGCCCGGATTTGCCCGTGTGTAGATACTATGAATGAGGAAACCGTTCTATATAGCCTTCGCCTTTAAATACTATTCAACACTTAAGTGAATTTTTAATTTGAAGCAGTTGTTCCTAAGCTTAGTGCGTGCAAACAAACAAAATCTTCACCTTTATTATATTAGTATAGATTCCAAATCACCCAACACTAGGACAAAAACTCACAAAAACATTGGGACAGCCTCCGTGGCGCAGGATACACATGACACAAGACTCGATCTTAGAATGGGGTCAGAACTATGAATGTGACTGTTGGATGTATTTCATTTCATTTCATTTCATTGTAGGTACTTATAACGCTCGTATATTTTCTAAAAGTAAAGAAACAATTAGGTCAAAGTACAAAGTTTAAAATTATAATAACCATTTACAGGCTTCACGCCATGATCGAAAAAGTTTCGAATTTCCATTATTTATGAAATAAAATTTTATACGAGCAATATTCTTAGAATTATAGCATACTAGGGTTTCTTTCGTGCTTTATTAATTTGCTTCTTATATTATCATTTTGTTGGCTTCTCTTCTTAAAGAATAGACAGACAACAACATCTGTTTATAGAACAGATTTCGTTTTTGTACGAAAATATCGCTTTCACTAGGTACAGAATTAATTTTGGTGGTCCTACCCTTGCCATAACTAGTTAAAGCTATAATACCAATATGTCGCGTTGCGTTGGCTCGACCGTATTGGCACAACTGTCTCATAAAAAATGTACATACATACATACATCAACTCACGCCTTTATCCCCGAAGGGGTAGGCAGAGGCGCCACCAGGACACCCGCATTTCGCCTTGTATGTTCCGTCCCACGATGTGATAGGGGGCGAGCCTATCGCCATATCGGGCACAAATTCCTGACTCCGGGCAGATAATGAATAGAAAAATCCAATATCACTTTGCCCGACCCGGGACTCGAACCCGAGACCTCAGCTTTGTAACCGTACCGTAATACAACTACGCCACCGAGGCAGTCAAAAAATGTATATGAAGTAATAATATACTGGAGACTGTCTTGGCCTCACACCCACCTCTGCAAGTCTCTGTAAGTCTCTGTAAGCCATGATCAACAGTAGCACGCATTTTAATGACGCATCGCGCTCGTCGACTCGACGCTCGTCTAGTCTCCGGGATTGTAATAGTATGTCGGTGATGACAAACATTACTAAGTAAAGTTATAAATTCTTGGTAGTCCAACATCTATCTTAATAGTCTACTTCACAGACTTTCACAGTCACTTTAGACAGCGTCCGTGGCGCAGTTGGTTTGACGCCGCCTGTGAAACGAGAGGCCGCGGGTTCGATCCCCGTACCGAAACAAATATTTGGGTGATCCACAGGTATTTGTTTCGGGTCTGGGTTTTTGTGAGACCGAAAAGTCTCTCGTAGCTTCTGATACCCACGACACAAGACTCGATCTTAGTGTGGGGTCAGGACTATGTATGTGACTGTTGGGTGTATTTATTTTATTTCTACATAAATAGATAGTCTATTTGGAGAATCACTTCCTATTTTCTAGACAGACTATCATTAATCTGAATTATCTATAGATCTCCCAAATATACTATAGTTTATTTTCTAGTCAGACTACCTATAGGTGTTACTAAACTAAACTGCCTAGCCGTTCCAATCTATAATTAACAATATAAAGGAGCAAACTTGTCCATTGTGTTTGCTCTTGACTATTTTAGATAAATTCGTGCCGGCGCATCGATGTGGTAAATTTAGAAACGGTAGTTGTGTCTTCAACATTAATGTTCTTGTGATTTTAGTGTATTCGAGCTACAAGTAGTTGCCAGTTATATCTAAAATGGTAATTAATTTGTGGAATTCCGAATACTGTTTAAACGTAGAGGGAAATTAATTTATTAAATATTGGCTCTTTTCAAATTCTTCAACTTAAATATTATTATCTTCATTGTGTTTAGATATGATAGGTATAGTATATGTTTAAGCAAAAGATAAGAAAGAGATTTGAGAAGATTATTTTTATGTAATTTCAGTAAAATTAATTAATAATGAAATAAAACTATTTTTTGCGGATTTTATCGCGGATTTGGTATATTTTTTACATATTTTAACTTCCCGACGTTTCGATTACTATAGGTATACAACTTTCATCGATTCAATTGTATTACTCTGCGAAATCCCTTATCCCACAATATGTTAAAAAATATAGGCTTTTATGCAGCACATTTCGTCTCGAAGTGCTGGGTATAAAGCCTAAAATCTGCTACAAATACATGGTTTAGTGGCACTAAACCGATCCCAAATCGTAAACTGAGCGCATGAATCCGCAGTATTTCATCGCAAAATCGAATAACTGTACGAAAGTACCTATCGGCTGAAAAACTGATATCGAGAGACACTTTAGTTGCTAATGAACTGAATTAATTGAAATTATTGAGGTCACCGATTGTTGATTTAATTTGAGTGGGATTGGATCTCATATACACTAATTAATTATTTTTGGTCATAATTCATAAAAAAATTATAGCCTTCATAGGCAGAGCATGCGGCCCGCTTGATGGTAATCGGTCACCGCCGCTCATGGACCTTCGCAGTACCAGGGGTCCAGCACAACAAAGTCGCTGCCTACCGTGAGGAGAGTACTTTCTTTAAGCCTCGCTTAAAGGAGGACAGATCATAGCGCTCAGGGAACTCGTAGCAGGGAGTTCAGAGTTTGCACGTGCGTGGTAAAAAAGAACGCTGGAAACGTACCGTCCAGGAACAGATAGTTTCCAGTGCCCCTAGCCGGAACATTTTGAAGTATCGTATAGTAATTCTCGTGTAGTAAAGTAAACGTTCTCCGCTGTGAAATTTTAGTTCCAAATACGCTCACAATAGCGCTGTTTAAATTCCCATACAAAATTTTACTATTACTATTCTATTACGATACTGCAAAATGTTTCGGCTAGGGGCACAGGTGGTAGGAATTAACTCTACTGCGGTGACGGGTGCGACGGTATAATAACGACAGAGGCAACGATTAATACCAGTAATTAGTATTTATTACTACTTATATTATTTTTTAAGAGATATTGATTCCACTTTGTTTGATTCAGCTCAATATTGAAATAAAACTATTTTATACGGATTTTATCGCGATTTGGTTTAATTTTTAATTTGGTTTAGTTTTATTTCAATGTGTAACATTCGCGTAAATCTAAGAAACCATTTTATAAATTTAAAATTAAATTATTTATTTGGAACAAAAGCATTCAGCTCAATATATTATAGTAAACTAGCTACAAACTAGCTTTTCTATTAATTACTTTATCATACCCATATTGACACTTACATTTATATTGAATAAGTTTACCCCGAACTAAGTGATATATATTTCTTTGAAGGTTCTGACGGCTGTGATTATGTACCATCATTTTATATTACTTAATATTTAATGAACGAATTTTATAATTTTTAAACTCTGTTTTCGCTAGTGAATAGATTCCACTTTAAAATCTTAATTTTTTTTTTGTTTACTATTACCATTATTCTTCGCCTATGTTGTGACCACCCTCTTCTTCCTAATTTCTTCTCAATTCAGTCCATCTAATGGTTGTCTGGAATAAATCGTTGTAAGCGATAAGACCGCCGATTGTCACCTTTATTTAAACTAGTTTTAATTCTTTTTTATTTATTTTTATGTATGTGGTGTTCAAAAAAGAATTTATAAAATAAATATATAAATAAATAATTTTTAATTAGACATAGTTAAAGCTGGTATTATTATAAATGTAACACTTATTTTGCACTTGTACTGTCACTTTAAGATTTAGGCCCAACGGTATAAGGAAATTGGACATTTTCCATTTGCCATAATGGATCCAATTGTAAGCTACAAATACTAAAAGAGATTTGCTAAAGATATTTCGTCTTCATTTTTCACTTTCCATTATGAAAATGAAAAGAACAACGGAATGAAATGCCGCGCCTATAAAGCGAAATTCCTTTTAAGACATCTCTTATTTACGCATCGGTCCAATTTGATAATTCTTCGTGTTTTTCTCTTGATACTTTTTCCATTTAATTTGACGCTTTCATTAGAATTATCGCTTGACTGGCGTACTGGCGATTAATAATTTATGTGAAATACAAGGTATTGCATTCAAGTTCTGAGTGGTGAAATTCCTGTTACGGTGAGGGTGACTTTACCATTTAACCAGCGACCTCCTAGTCCTGATATTTCCCTTAATTAAAATAATATTACACTTTGGCCACTTAAGAGCAGTGGCTGTATTAATTCTTCGGGGAAGCCTAGGATCCGCAGTGGCTTCCTAGGACTGAACATATTGACGATGATGATGTACTGTACTGTATCAGCCCATATATGTCCCACGGGTGGGCACGGGCCTCCTCTACAATCGAGAGTACGATTGATTGAGTTTAGGCCATTTAGTCCACCACGCTGGCCTAGTGCGGGTTGGCGGACTTTACATGTCATGGAAATCTTGCAAATCACTATGGTATGCAGGTTTCCTCACGATGTTTTCCATCACCGTTATAGTGCGTGGTGGTTGACTATGAGACACATGATTCCGAAAAGTCTGAGTTGCGCCCTGGGATTTGAACCCGCGACCACCGTGAACATGTAGCCGCGTCTGGTCCGTTACCAATAGAGCACCATGGGCTTTTTAATACTAGTTACATTATAGAACAAAATAATATTAAAAAAGATCATAAAACTAAATACTAATATCTAGAACGCATACTTGTTAAGCCATCTCGTTAATTGGGCATGACAGGATGAACTAGATAAGCCCCAATCTTAAATATATTTTGTGAAGAAATTCGTCAAAGAGAACCTACTGTTTTTCAACCACGAAGTACGTGCAAACAATTCGTTAATTGAATTCGTTTCCTTACACTTTGATTAATATTTGATCTTCTAATTTAGAAGGAATTTGAAGGCGCCTTTGAGAGGAATCAAAATATGCCTCAATAATTCTCTTTACAAATGAAATTCGTTTGATTAATTTTAATATGATAATATAGCAATGTACGTTCCACTGCTGAGCAAGACCCTCTTCTATTCAGAGTGTAAACTCTCTACATTTTAGAGTATACAAAGAAAATCTAGTTCGGGTTGTTGGACTTCCCATATATTTTCAATCAATCCTCCTATTAATTTAACTTTGTGATTGATTTTGTTGCGGGATAAAGACAAATTCTTCAAAAGAAGATAATAAATATACATTTACACAACCAAAAATACATAAACTATATATTATGTACAATATATTAATATATACAGTGAAATACACAAAAAATATATAAATATTTCTGGA
This sequence comes from Deilephila elpenor, assembly GCA_949752805.1. Classification (NCBI taxonomy): domain Eukaryota; kingdom Metazoa; phylum Arthropoda; class Insecta; order Lepidoptera; family Sphingidae; genus Deilephila; species Deilephila elpenor. The sequence goes on from OX457102.1 coordinate 2,278,287, forward strand.
TCCAGCTTTTACGCACAAAATATCTATATAGCTCCCATGGTTCTCGCCCATAACCCCAAAAAAGTAAACAGTGTTGTCGCTAGTGCTACTTGTAGTCATAGTTCGCTTATTTCGGTCCCAAGATGTGATAGCGGGCAAGTCTATTATACCGGGAATCTATCTCTGAAAAACTTATATATTTGACAGCCTCTGTGGCGCAGTTGGTTTGACGCCGACTGTGAAACGAGAGGCCGCGGGCTCGATCCCCGCACCGAAACAAGTATTTGTGTGAATCACAGGTATTTGTTTCGGGTCTGGGTGTTTGTGAGACCGAAAAGTCTCTGGTAGTTCCTGATACCCACGACACAAGACTCGATCTTAGTGTGGGATCAGGACTATGTATGTGACTGTTGGGTGTATTTATTTATTTAAAGAAAGATAGGAATAAGTTGATTGAAAAACACATACAGGGTATCTCAAGACCGCGACCGAAAACGAAGCCAGGTGTTAGTTTTAGTGGTTACAGACACGATGCAAATAAAAATTTCACCAAAACAGCGACAGATATTTTTTTATAACTTTTTAAAAAACATCTAGTTTGGGTGGTAAAAACCTATTTTTTGCGAAAATAATAATTTAAACCCTTACGTACCATTGAATGTCGAAAAATAAAGAGGTATGCATCATTATTTTGGGAAAACTATGTATTTATCTCCCAAATACGATGATAAGTAAAAAAATACAAAAAAAAGTTGACGATTTTTTTGGCAAAATTTTTACTTGCATTGTGTCTGAAGTCACTAATACTACCACCTGGCTTCGTTTTCGGTCGCAGTCTTGATATACCCTGTATATTACTCTTAGTTCGTAGTTATTTCTGTCCCGCACAAATAACAATTGTGTCACATATACTAGTATTCGGAGAGATTGAAAGGTCCTGTAGGCTCACTCTTTGTGGTTCATCTTTTAAAGGTTCATACACATCTCGATATTAAAGGAGGACAAAAGATTGTCTCGACAAAGATATTACTGTAAAGAGATTTACTTGAAATAGCCTCCCTTCATACCCATGTTTTATGAACATTAGTTTAGGATGTAAAGTATGGTTAAACGTGCTGCAATTTATTTCGATGATAATGTCTGTATTTCATAAAAAATGGATTTGATCGCTTACGTGGTACAAGCGAGGAGTTGACTGTGGAACGAGTTGTTTCGTACATCTCAATTTGACAGGATACTGGCATTCTATATGAATCGCGCATAAAATCGCTTACACACAATGGGCGCCACTGTGGGTTCAATTTCTCACTGAGGTGGGAGATGGTGGTTTGCAGAATTCCTCATTTTCGATGCTCAGGACGTACATACGTACACGTGTTCTTATGAGGTCAGTATTGCCTACGTTAGATTCGTTTTTTTTTAATTATAACTTTGCCAACTAATAAGCAGTAACATCTGATATTATTTAAAAAAAAAGTCATTGTAATCTATGTGTTTGTGTGCGTCCAAAAACATGTTATATACATGTTAGACTCTTTTATACGGGTTGCTCACCGGTGAATGTCTCGGTTTTTTGGGTCTCTATTCGAGCACGATTTTACAGCAGTACATTTGTATAATAAAATTACAAGGAAACACATTCACTATGCTAACATTGCCCTATACCAGGACACTTAATAATATTATTTTAAGTTCACGAAGTGAGGGCACTGTTAAACACCATAAGACTTGAGCAAGCTCCTAATGAGTGCGTCAAAGGCCAGTGAAGCGTAGATCAAAAGGCTAAGGTCTATAAAGACGGTGATTAGCTCAAAGACCCTACTCTGGGCAGTGGGGAAGCGGAAAATTATTTAGAAAAGACAACTGTAATGCGGGGGTGTTGTGGGTGGGACTTGGTTATTTTTGTTCTCATAATACTTCAATTATTTTGTAATATAATTATATGAATCCCGGGTCGGGCAAAGTGATATTGGATTGTTCTGTTCATTATCAGTCCGGAGTCAGGAATTTGTGCCCGATATGGCGATAGGCTCGCCCTTTATCACACCATGGGACGGAACATAAAATAAGAAAAACTGCACTGAATTAATGTTTTACATAATCTTTAAAACTGTTTATCGAAGAAAATTTAACAGTGTTATTGTTATTGCTTATGCCAAACAGTAATGTAAATGCCCTCTTGGGTTCCGGTTTGAAAGACATTGTAGCCAAAGAAACTACTGAACATAATGAGACTTAACATCTTATGTCTCAGCATGGCGAGCGCGGTGGAATGCCAAGCATTTCTTTCCAATTCATGGCATTGTTTGGTTTTTCACCTGTACATGCGTGGTCGTATCGCTTACCATCAGACGAAAGGCATGCTCGTCTCGACATTTATTTATTTATTTATTTATTTATTTTATTCTTTTTGTACACTAAATAAATCTTAATAACTAAACGAATATTTAATATTAAAGTACAAATGGCGGTCGTATCGCTCGAGGCAATCTCTTACCGACTACCATGGGATGGACATACGAGAAGGAAAAACATAGGGCAGTCTTAAGTGTACTTTTACAATAAAGCTTGAATGATAAAAATAGGACAAAAAATGAAAATATTTTAGCTTGATAGATAAAATTTATACAAATATTATATTATAAGAGTATATAAACACGTAAAATAAGAACATATATTAAATAAAACCATATACATGGATATAATTAAAAAAAAATAATGTGTGTGTGTATTAGTGTACACACGTAAGAAGTGAAACTTCTTTATGACATCATTTTTCGAAAAATGATCTACTATTTACAAATTTACAGAATTGGTAAAATAAAGCTAAATTAAATAAAGTTTAAGTTTAGGAGGGGGGAAATTTTTGAGGGAATTTGGGATTTCTATCGGGGCCAATTTTGTGTGTTAGGTTTCATGGGGAGGCTATTGGGCACCTTAAAATATTTTTGGGTGGGGAAAGTTGTGGAGGGGGAATTCGGGAATTCTGTTGGGGCAGGATTGTAGCCCTCACCGAGCCGGTTCCAATGAACCCAAGGTCGGTGGGTCTACGATGGATAATGCCAGAGATATGAGTAGGGGGGGTGAGGTAAAATTTTTAGGGTGGGGGTAAGCGGGGGGGGAGGTTTCGTGGGGAGGCTATTGGGCACTGTTTTGGATTTAGGGTGGGGGAAGGCCAGAGGGGGGGTAAGGATCAAATTACAAAAAAGTGGGTGGGACTTAAAATTTTGGGTGGGGCTTGGAAACGGTTGGGGGTGTGGCTTACTGAAGTGGGTACTAATTTACTAAATAAAAAAAGATGGCGCGTAACGGAAGAATGTGACGCGTAACGAAAAATTTTTTCCAACCCCGATAAAGAAGTTTCACTTCAAAAAAAAAAAAAATACACATACAGATAGACAAAAACGTACATTTATATACACACACATGTGCACATTGCACACATTTATTTAAATGCATAATCAATCAATGCACTAGTGTGGTTGATAAAGAGACAAGTAGTGTTCTTTGACCATACTTTTAAACGACGACAGTGTTCGTGCCCGTCTCACTGCATCAGGGAGAGTATTCCATAATCGGACCGCTTGGACTGCGAAAGAAATTTATTGCAAAAAAAAATGTACATCTTGAATAAAACATCATATAAGCATTTAAAAATAGGTATCATGTATTTATATGGTTACCAGATGCGGTAGAATTGTCCGTGGATATTGTACAATTTGCCGAGCAGCTGTTGCATTCGCAATGCTTTTAGCAAGGAAAACCTTAGGTGCGTCTGCAGAATCTCAATGTAATTGTACCGATGGAGTCAGTGGCTAGGTATTAACCTATGCAACTTGGTTTACTTCAATTCCATTTACACGGCGAGAGGTTCTCGAGGCGAGAAACGTATGCGACTGTCGCATGCCATAACCGCCATAGATTATCATGGTCTGACAATTAATGTACACGATGCAACTTGTTTATCTCCTTATGATAATCGTATATTCGAGGAGATTTCTCGAATACTTTACGCTTTAGGCTCAGTTGCACTAAGTAATTTTGACCATAACTATAACATTTTTACGCTATTTGTGATGCGAAATGTACTGAGATCCCATCTTCAAAGCTACAATTATGATCAATTGATGCAACTGGGCCAAAAATACTTGAGAGTGTGCTATAGAAATTCGCAAATCATTCAGAATAATTGAAAGTATTGCCAATAGTTTTGCTGTTGAGTTTCTTTAACCGAGTGAGATTTCTCGTGTCCTAAAAGCTGGTAAGATCTTCTATTCATCTAGGTTGCGACTAGTTTATACGATAGTGGACAAACTCACATAGTGATAACCATAATTCTGTTGTATTTCGGACACACGTCATGTTTCTGCGATTTAGAGCGACCCGGATTAATGGTGTGGATCGGTGAGATATAACCATCTCTAACCTATTTGGATTTCATTATAATCTAGTGAATTCAAGCGGTTTTCATGTCTTAACATAAATAAATAATAATAAGAAATCCATCCAACAGTCACATACATAGTCCTGACCCCACATTAAGGTCAATTTAGTCTTGTGTCGTGGATTTCAGAAGCTACGAGAGACTTTTCGGTCTTACAGACACCCAGACCCGAGACAAATACAAGTGGGCCTCACAAATATTTGTTAATAATTGAATCCGTGGCCTCTCGTTTCACAGCCGGCGTCTAACAACTGCGCCACGAAGGCTGGCAGAAATAAGTTTAAAAAGGCACATTGGACCTCCCAAAATATATTTTTATATTACAAAGAGTCGAGACAACACAATAGTCGTATTGTTCGGCATTGTGATGGAAAATAACCAACTTGAAGAACAAATACCTGTCTTTTATATTTGCTCGTGAAATTGAAGACGCGATACATTGAACGTGTGGTTGAAAGTCATTGAACATTGATTTATTTTATTTATCTTGATCCGAAGTGTCTTAAATGAAATCTTATATTGGACTTTATCTCATTGTTACTTGAGGTCTGAGTAAATTATTTTTATGTTGCTACTGTGGCTCATTGGTTTAGTAGCGGCCGTGAACTATGGGTTGCAGATTCGATTCCCAAACGGAGAAGACTACTTTTTGTGAGTTTTTGCGGTTTGAAAAACCTCGCCTTAAAACCCCTCCATATAATTTTCTAAGCGATATAATAGGTGATTTGATCCTGCCTTCGAAATTGCAAAAATAAAATCTATTTTTAGTGACTCTGATTTTTCGATATCAGTTTTTATGCTTTCGAGAAACTGGGAAAATAGAATTATGAGACAAAACAACGGTCACAATGGAACTATCTTAGAAAAACAAGAATAGAACGCTCAGGGCGGTTGGCCTGTTATAAAGAATGTTTTTTTTTCATAATACAGCATTATAATAGGCTCGCCCCCTATCACATCATGGGACGGAACATACAAGGCGAAATGTGGGTGTCCTGGTGGCGCCTCTGCCTACCCCTTCGGGGATAAAGGCGTGAGTTTATGTATGAATAATAGTCTTGAATTAAATGGGGTTTCGCTTCGGCAACATCACATCAAAAAGAATGTTAACGCCTATTTATATTACGAGACATAGGTAGTTGAAAATTAATCAGTATTATATTAATAATTATTACATTTCTAATAAAATCTCAGTATTGGTAAGCGCTCTGTTAAGTTAAGAAGTGTGAGCCTCGGACTCCTATCGTATGATAAGTTAAGTCGTACTGTAGCCAATCTATATTTAAATAAATATATACAGTATACACCCAACAGTCACATGCATAGTCCTGACCCCACATTAAGATCAAGTCTTATATCGGGGGTATCAGGAACGACAAAAGACTTTTTGGTCTCACAACCATTTGATACTAAAAAGAGTAAAAAGTTTTTATTTTTTGGCGATAAGAATAATGTTACACTTAACTCAATTACAATTAATCACCCAAAGCAAAGCATGCGTATTCTTTATAACTGATATAAAAGCCATATTTATAAGTAGCGTAAGTATTTGGTTAAGTAATATTGACATGTTTAAGATATTTCCACTTTGGCTTCTTGCCAATTTAATACTTGTAACAGTTGAGGGGCACGTAGCTTAGTTATCACAACTTGGTTCTTTGTAATTGAGTGGGTTCGATTCTTAAATGGTGTTCGACCACGTTTGGTAATAAAAGAAACCGGTATTTTTTTCGTTATGATTGTTATTTTATTTGTCATAGCAGGCAAAGCTGCCTTGAATTCTGTTTCTGTTGTTAATAAAACACTAAAACTTTACAAACAATTAGCTCATGATAACAAATTTATCAAAATATTTCACCATATTATACAACAGGTAGTCAATGGACAATCACCACGCACTATAACGGTGAAGGAAAACATCGTGAGGAAACCTACATACCAAAGCGATTTCTTAGAATTTCTATGGTATATAAAGTCCGCCAACACGCACTAGGCCAGCGTGGTGGACTATATGGCCTAACCACTCTCAATCGTGTGAGTGGGACGTGTATGGTCCGATACAGTACATACAGTAGTAACAAAATGATGTTTTCGTATACCAAATAATTGGACAGAAGATTTTCTCAACATTAGAAGATGTAATTTTTTTTTCGGTTGTCTACCTTGATCATTGCCATTAAAGTAATAAGGGGAGAAAGACTTCGTTATAGTAGTTTATAGAAAACTATCTGGACTTCATTTATTTTTCATTTCGGCAAGTTCTGTTCAATAGGTGAGCTTTATTTCATACATGTAATTATTACATGTAAAAATATTGTACCATTAATAAATACCTATAATAATTCGTACAAGAGTTAAATGAATTAATATGTTATTATTATTTTAAGTAATTTGGTCAATAATTCAGTTAAACAAAATATAACTCGTTATTATGGCTCATTCTAATGTAATTTGTTTGCAAGGTTTGGTTTTGATTGAGATTAGTTTTTAGTTTTTATTAAAATATTGCTTAGCTTATCAATACCGGAAATAAGAAACTTTAAAGTTTTTAAATCTAAATTATTAGTTTTTGTGTAAAATAAAACTTGCTACAAATTCCTAATCCCCCATATTTTAACTAAGTAAATATTTATTAAATTATTTTGAAATACATCGAAACAAATTTGAAAAATGTATTTTGTCTGATTAAATTCCCTATTTACTACAATTTACTTACTTATTATTTATTTATTTGAGTGTATTTATTTTATTTAATTAAATATAAAAATAAAACTGAACTTACCGTTAATTCATTTAAAAAGTCCACAAACCTCAAGAACAATTACAAAACACTAGCAACGAAAAGTCACAAATCACTTTCTATTTAAATTATTTATTTAAATATATTTTTATTTACAACACAATATAACCCGGCACGCGATTCTCGTAGCGCGTTCCTTCAGGACCGTAGCGTGCTACAGCGACCGTAGCGTGCTACGGCGACCGTAGCTGAAAAGCGACTGAGCTTTCACCGTCAGTCTGTGCATTGTAAGGCTCTGATAATAAGTAAACCATTTGGGAATAATTACATTGTATTCCTATACGAGGTAGAAGGAGATATGTAAAAGGAATGGATCAATTCCGACTGTTTTGCTTAGTAGTGTAATTTAAAATCAAGGAATGCTATATATATTCTGGTTAAATATTTGTATACTTTTTCTTCATACGTGTGTTCAATATATTATAATTTAATTAATTTTGCTCCTATAATAATCATACTTCATAAATATTTGTAAGGGCACGCAGGTGATACGCTCCGGCTGCGTGTAGTCGAATTTTCGGACTTTGACTAGTAGGGAGACGCAAAACTGAACTTATGCCTTTACGCACTGCATTTTTTGAATGCAAGTCGAGTAAGTTTATAAGATATTTATATATGAATTATCTTTACATCCAATAGAATTATTTAAATTGGTTTTTAACTAATAAATCACCTAATCGTCGTGGGACAAAACATACAAGTGTGTTCGTCCTGGTGGGGCTTTTGCCTACCCCCTTAGGCGGCCTACATAAAAATTTAAGAGTAATGTACCAATTTTGCAAAGGAGGGTCTGAGTTCTCCTGATTGAGCTCAATTTAGGCAGGCAGCTGAACGTAAAAATCACAATCGAAATAATTTTTCATCGTCCATAAAAAGTCTCCACAGAGCAAATCTGCAATATAATTTCACGTTTCACCAATCCAGGTCTTATTAGGAAATAGAAATGAATCATATTATTAATTTGAAATTAGCATAAAATCACAACACGTGTATGCCCTTCTTCACGACACTGATGAACAATCAAGGCCTTCATTAGAATTGGAAATTGTCCGACAAATACGGAATCCGTATTTCATTCCAGGAAATGTGAAATAGGGTTATAAATAGAGTGTTTTTTTTTTCTGCCTTTTTTTCATAAACAAAGCAAACACCGGTCGTGAATAGGAATGAGTTTAAACTACATCTGCACACCACGTACTTCGCAGAAAGGATTTGCGAATGATTTTCATGGTTGGCCGCTCCACAGACGTTTCTTAGTAATCGTGACCCCATTCATAGATGCACGATGCTTCTAGACGAATAAATTATATTGAAATATCGTGTGGAATATAATATGCCTATATTTAGTATTGGACTTCCTGTGGCTAGAGAGGGAGAGGGCGAGAGAGAGAGAAAGAGAAAATATACATACATACATACATAAACTGACGCCTTTATTCTAGAAAGGGTAGGCAGAAGCGCCACCGCACAAATTCCTGACTCCAGGCTGATAATAAATAGAAAAATCCAATATCACTTTGCCCAACCCGGGACTCGAACCCGAGACCTCAGTTTTGTAACCGTACCGTAATACAACTACGCCACCGAGGTAGTTCCTAAAATTAATCGTCATTATATCTATGTAAACATAATAGGTCTCATTCATAGACAACTTTATCCCTTTCGAACGACTTTTAAATTCATTTTGAGTGAAGAAGACAAAACATTCGATAATTAAAATACGTTGTAAAACTGTCTATGAATAAGACCGAATGGCCCAAAGAATTTCGTAAAGATAAATTAACCAAAGTTCTTTGATGTATCTTTTCTGAGTTTTGTAGGCCGTATCCTGTTGCTCTCAACGCGGTTCATTAATAATCGGAATAAGGTAAACACTACAGTTATTTTCCAGGAAATCGTGATCATTAAAACTATATCTATATCTTCTCCCAATTACTTATAAATACTGCAAAGAAGTATGTAATGTTATTTTGAGATACTCGGAATATGTAATAATATCGAAAAATAAGTAAGAAAGACTTAAAGCCCCATTTACACAGGGAGAATTTTGTCGCCTCGAAGATACGATTATCGTAAAGATATAAAAAATATTGCATCGTGTAAACATTTGTCTAACAATAAATATAATTCTGTTATCAGATCTTGATGACACTAGGAAACTTGAACACGTGCCCACAAATAGTAACTGTGATCTGTGTGATGAAACATCACTTTGAAAAGTCAGAGGTGTGTCTTAAGCCTGCCACACGTTCAAGTGCGTTTGCGCAACAGCGAGTTGCCGCGTTCACGAATCGAAAATTGGAAAGAAGTTTGCGCAGTTATTTTCCCAAACACGTTCCAGTATACTGGTGCAATCTTAGACTTGCGCAGTTATATCTTATCGACTGAGTCTCTATCTCTCTGACTTCTGCTCACTCTTTTTTATACTTTACGATTAAAAAAACAATGTCTCAACCGTCCAGTAATCAAACTTAATCACAAAAAATTAAATTCAATTAAAACCGTTCATGACTTTCTTTCAACAGCGCTTGTAGTTTTAATGGAGTAATTATTTGTTTCAAGAGCGAAATTAAAATGAAAAATATGAGGAATATTCTGTTACTAAAACAATATTATTCAACTGTTTGAGAGTACAACGACCTTGTAAAGGTCACTGGAGGTCACTGGATGCAGACCACTCTCATAAGGTCGCTCTGGGAAGCTTGGGAAAGGATAGGGCACTTCTAAATTGGTTCCAGCGATATTCCAAATACGCTGAAAGAGACAATTCGTAGTATTTTGGTAGTGATTTAAGAGGTCGCGTGGATTTCCTGCAAGGCTCTAGGCTCGATCTTAAGGTTAGTGGGTCCAACACTACTGCGTGCGTCTCTTGGATCGCAATATCATTTACCTCCGCAACAAAAAATAACGCCGGGAAATATTTGAGAAAAGCCTACTGCAAATATTTTTGGATGGTAAAATCCTAAACAAATATTTATGGGTCAAATGTTTGCATTAGGATGAAACTTACCAATTCTATCGCTCTCTCTTTAATACCCAACTTTTAAACCAAATCCGCCATCAGCAATGATGACGTTGATGATACATGCATAAACTCACGCCTTTATTCCAGAAGGGGTAGGCAGAGGCGCCACAAGGACACCCACATTTCGCCTTGTATGTTCCGTCCCACGATGTGATAGAGGGCGAGCCTATCGCCATATCGGGCAAAAACTTCTGACTTCGGGCTGATTATGAATAGAAAAATCCAATATCACTTTGCCCGCCCCGAGATTCAGCTCAGCTTTGTAATCGTACCGTAGTACAACTACGCCACCGAGGCAGTTCCTAATACCCGAGTTTAAACCAAATCCACCACTGGCAATGATGATGATGATAGTAAGCCAAATGACGTAACAAAAGCATTGTTTCACTAACTGCAGTGCCACAAGTCAGTGCAAGCCTGGCAAGTCGTGCCAATCAACCGTCAGAACAATAGACATTGTGGAGCTATTGTTTCTGTTCCATAGTTCCAAGTCGGTGACAAGTAAAGAGGGTGGATTTGCAAATTGAAGTTGTTCTGTCTTTGTTTATTTATCTTTTGTACAGGTTAAGTAAAGCCGTGTTGGTTGTCAAAGCTTTAGTACAAATAGGTCGATCGGTTCATGTAAAACCGATGTGAAGTGAGCTATTGTGCTTCGTTCGGTAACTGAGATTTTCGAAACGAAAAATTTGTTATAGAATAAATGATATGTATTCATCCAGATAGTATTAAACGGTAGTAGAAATCTTGTCGGAGTAGCCATCGTAAATATATCGTGTTTCGTTTTCAGCTTATTTATATTCGGTCTCGACCGAGCTGGCGTTTTAATGAGTCGACTAGAGAGAGAAAACAGTCGTTCACGGCTACCCAATTGAAATTGAAGATAATTTTTTGCATTGCACTTTGCAACAGGAAAATTAGTAGGCATTTTAGGCATCGGCATGGAAAATATTATTTCCTACTTAGACTTAGGGACTTGCCATTACAACCTAGCAAATAATATATCACCTTACATCATTCTAACACGATTTTATAAGCTTCGCCTGTATGTATGTATATAACGGAATCTTCGAAGTCCATTTCCGAGCACTTCAATACGTCGGATTGACTTGAAATTTTGCATACTTACATTATCTTAACCAGAACCTACAGTAATTTCCTTTACTTGAAAAAAGACTCCTGACCACACACTAAGATCGAATATTGTGTCGTAGGTATCAGAAACTACGAGAGACTTTTCGGTCTCACAAACACCCAGACCCGAAACAAATACAGGTATTGATCACACAAATATTTGTTTCGGTGCGGGGACCGAACCCGCGGGCTCCCGTTTCACAGGCGGCGTCTAACCAACTGCGTCACGGAGGCTGTCTTTGTGTATAAAAGTGTATTATAATTTGCGTGCAGCTGCCTTTCTTTGATAGACGTTTTTTAGTAAAATAAATAAATACATACATACATAAACTCACGCCTTTATCCCCGAAGGGGTAGGCAGAGGCGCCACTAGGACGCCCACATTTCGCCTTGCATGTTCCGTCCCACGATGTGATAGGGGGCGAGCCTATCGCCATATCGGGCACAAATTCCTGACTCCGGGCTGATAATGAATAGAAAAATCCAATATCACTTTGCCCGACCCGGGATTCGAACCCGAAACCTCAGCTTTGTAACCGTAACGTAATACAACTACGCCACCGAGGCAATAAATAAATAATAGTTTATAAATTAAAATACACGCTTTAGCGCTCCTACCTCAACTATTGGTAGCATTTTTATACTGCGGCTGCAATTTATGCGTCAACTTGTCTGAGCGTGGGAGATTCGTGAACGTTTTAAAACTTTACAGCTGAGGCGGTCCTCGCTCGTTATTCAAAGTCTTATGTGTTTCAGCGTTCTACCGCCGAAATTATATTCTCAATCCGAATGATTTATTACGCTTTTTACCCGACTGCGCAAAAAAGACGATAGGATTTTAAAAGGCCTTGTTTCTTTCGTATAAATTGTTGCCCGTCTGCGCCCAAAAGACAAAAAGATGTGTATAAATTTTACCATCTCAACATCATCATCATTGGCTTTTATCACTCGAGTGCTCAACATAGATTTTTTCTATTATAAGCCATTTTGCCTTGCCTTCAGGAATCATTTTAATAACAGTATATTCATATTTATATAAGAAAAAAAAAACGCCAAGAAGGGTAATTAACTAACTACGCTGAAAAGACAAAAGAAAGGGATGGTATTTACAGTCTGTGTTTTCGTGTATTAATGATTTTTCCACTGTGACGCTTAAACTGCTCATCCGATTTCGACGAATGATGCTATTGCCTCTTGTATCCTGACTGCTGACGGAATGCTTATGCTACTTCAATTCTATAAGGCCCAATTGCACAAACTAACTTTGCCCATAATTTGACTTGGACAATATCATAGTCATACATTTGTGACTTATTTGATGTTGCTAATGTCCCATACATTGACGTTTTCAAAGTAAAAGTTATGGGCAGTCGGTTTGTGCAATTGGGCATATGTGTGTTAATGTCACTCGGGAGCTTTAAGATAATTATTTACAATATGTCTATTTACAACACGGCTTTAAGTACAAGTTTTAAAACCTAATAGATATTTTCATACGAATATTTTTCTTAGGGTCAGTTGTAGCACCTTCTAAAAATGTTTTCACGATTATGTAAATGAAAAAAAATGAAAATGAAAATATTTATTGAACCCATGAAATACTATTCTAGTGGTACCAGCGCTAATTTATTTTTTCGCAGCCAGAATATACGGTGTGATGTTGTTTTATCTAGAAATCATAATTACCAGTAAAGTATAACAGTCAATTAACATTGTTGTCTTACATACTTTAGCTTCGTTAAAGTTATTATCATTAATTTTACTTGAAATTAAAGTTTCGAACGGAAAAATAATATTGTGTCCAACTTTTATTCGAGCTTCTCTTATTTACATATTAATATGTACTGTAAGTATTTAAAAGTTAGACTTCAATATGTAAACTGTTATTTATTTTGTTAAATGATGTGTTTGGATGAAAATATTGAATTTTGATGTGATCCAATTTAATTGTTAGCATTTTTATTGACTTGTACCGATCCTGTCCTGGGTTTATTTTCTCTACCTCTCTGTGAAGCCATTTTAATACTTCTTACAATAAGATTTATTCCCTTCGCGTTTCTGAACGTTTATTCTACATTATTCAATCGTAACAAAGGTCTGACAACATGAAAGCACTTGGAAAATTATTTACATCAACTAAATTATTTCACTTCGGTGTCAACGCGCCGGCAGATTATCCCGCCAGAGGGCGCTTATCCTGAATAAATTGGCTATTCAAAAATGTCTTAGATTTTTGTTGACTTAAAGATTAGTCTGAGTTAATGGATCTATTTGGGAGTTTATATTTTTTTATTAGTAGTTATTTTATGTGCTTTTTTTTTATTTTATAAATCCGGATATCGACAATGGCGGAGAACTCGTCATAGTGACCCACGCAGGTATGTTGCATGGTTTGGCTTGTGTATACCCGGCATTTAGCAGCCTGGTATAATTTTGTATATTATAGAAACATAACCTCTTAATCTCTTGATCTTTAGATGCAGCACGAGACAGTTTGTTAATTGCCTACGATAGAGACCTATTCTCAACTTTCCATCACATCAACCACAAGAAAAGTTGACAAATCGTGTTCCTACACTCCAATAAAAAATCTCATTTCGCAGCTATTTTTAAATTCAAGAGAATTGATCTCCAAAGCGTTACAAATGAACTGGCAAAATATTGTCTGATTTACTTAAAAAAAAAAATGAAATATTAGGCAAATTGCAATTTACGTCTCGTTACGCCGCTTATTTGGCCAGATTTGGCCTGATTGTAGACAATTGTTGAATCTGTTAAATTAAGGAGCGGGGCTTATTCAAGCCAAATGAGTGCCTCAGGTCTTTGGTGTAACATCGTTAATGGATTCGTAATTGGGAATTTAAAAGACTACGATCAAACATTAAATCCTTTTGGAACGTTGGAACGATTTGGTAATATCTTAGTTTAAAATTAAAATAGTTTTCGCCTTTATTATTCCCTCTGGATGATTTTTATTGCACGGCAACTAAGTAACTTCACGCGTTTTTTTATGAGTGCTGTTTTTTTCGCTTTGGAGTAAGGCGTAGTACTTTTTATATCATCTTGCTGTTTTAAATTTATATGAAAAAGCGGACACGTAGGTAGCACATAGTCCTAAACTTTCAGTCATTCAATTCACTCTTTAAAGGGATAAAGGGAAGGTAGACATGTAAGTATCTATAGTAAATATTTTTATTGTCATGTAATATTTATACTTGGGGTTAAACTGCAGGTGGACTTTTAAAAATAATATCAATAAAAAACACAACATTGCTCAGAACAAAACTATATTTAATAAATTCGTAACAATTAAACATTATAATAATTTATTATCGTTTAATCAAATGCTTGGAGAAAACATCGTAGCTGCCACTTAATTGAATACACTCCAAATGCAATGTAACGAAATAAAAAATCTTAAAAAACACTTAAATAATTATTTGGTATTTGCCTTTTATTAGAAACTTAAATAAGGCCATAGATTCATAAGATAGGTGCCTAACATTGTATAGGTATCGTGTACCGTGGACATTTTCACTATGTTAAATGTTTTTCTTATGTATGCTGATATTAAAGTCGAAGTTCCTTTGACCAACTAGGAAATATTAATAATAAATAGGTATGAAAACCTTGAGGAGGGGATCTGCCAATGACAAAGTAATTATAATGTTTGATCAAAGCGTGTCCATTGATACGAGTAGTATATTAATTATATATAATTCATTGAATTCTGTATATTATTAGGAATTGTTTTACAATTGCTTTAACATGCTGGAATTATATGATATTAAATTACCATAATTGTTAGGTTTCAGACTTCACTGACAAAAGGAAAGGTCTTAAACCGTATTTCCTATAGTTTGATGGTTTTATTATTAATCTATTGCAAGATTTGCGAAGATTTCTGAACTACTTAAGGTCATTCCAAGTTTATATTATACCAACTTCGCATATTACAAGACGTCCGCGTTGTCACGTAAGAAACTGAACAGGTGTGTTTCCAAGAACCTTTAATAGTTATTATAACTTCTATAATTTCGTAGATGAGTAACTTCGGCGGAACCACGAGTACTTATTTGATAATTACGCATATCAAGGCACATTTTTGGCAGTAGATAAAATACAACTTCAGAATAACATACAATTAATTCGTCAATAGTTACTCTAAGGCTTATAATAAGTTTTACACCAAATGCGTTCACTTTATTTTCGTCAGATACATTTGAAAAAAATCACACGTAGTATAAAGCATTTAAAATTTGGGTGTGAAAGGGAACGTTAAAGGTGATAAGATACGTTATTTTTGTATACCACAAAACAAACAAAAATCTAAATTGATTAGGTTTTCTAGCAGTCCAATAGAAAAATTTAAGTAACCATGTAAAATCGTATGGTTTTGAAGGACATAAGTAGTCGGTTCGGGATTGCACAATATGAGAAAACGGATGGCAACGGTATGAGAACCTTGAGGAAAGAGCTGCCAATGATGACAGATCTAATGAGAAAGTAATTTGTTACGTAAGAAAAGACAAGAGTAATTACATTCTGTCAAAATATTTATAGGTATTTAACACAAACTAATATAGCAATATATCTTGTTTCTGCTCTTTATCAACTTTCGGTTTCCAGGTATACAAAAAATAACGCAAGTAGCAACGTCAACAGAAAATCTCTATGTAGTAGAAAATCAAATGTCAGTCGAACATTAAAAATATCAAGGTCAGTCGTAAATTTTTGCAGATAAAACTTGATTCTGCTGTATTGGTAAAACTTGGGTAGTTGCTAGGATATTTCTGTTTTCCTTAACACGACTACAAGGAACGGTAAAGTAAAATTCTTGCTAAAGAGTTAATGCATCTGTACTGCGTTCTCAGGTCAGCTAGTTTATGTGCAGTTTTTAACTGTATGGCACAATTTTGTCGCTTCCTCTGCGTTTAATATGCAGATTATCGTGCCAGTATAAAATAGAAAACTTAGAGCATTTTAGCACGGTAACATTTTCTTAGTTGTTCATCATCGTAATCAGCCACAGGGAATCCTCTACTGAATACAGACTTTATTGTACATTCCTTGAATATAGCAAACATTATCAAATTCTTTGACGATTTTTTTATTTTTGTAATCTTAATTTTGTAATTTATTGCTTCACAAGTCTATAGTTTACCAATACAGCAGAACCATTATCAACAGTCGCAGAACTAATCGACCTTCCTAGTCTTCTTGATTTCTAGTAACTTGAGCATGTTGAGGCACCAGAACATAGCCGACACCACGTAGAACACCTGAAGAGCTGTGCCCAGCGCTGGGCTGGAGACCGCCACACTCCTGGCGAGGAAGGCCAGAGCAGAACAGCGGATGACTTCCAGGATCGGAGCGTATTTTGAGTTGTCGAAGAGCATACCGATGACTGTGAGTGAAGCGATGATGTAAAGAACGAAGATCAGGACTGATATTGGTGTCATACCCTGTGGACAAAAGAATAATTAATTAATACACCAAAAAGTCATAAAGTCATGATCATACATCAAGATACAAGTGTTTGTCTTAGGTATCAGTGACACAGAGAGAGAGAGAGAGAGAGAGAGAGAGAGAGAGAGAGAGACTATTCGGTCTCACAATCAGCCAGATCAGGAACAAATGCTTCTCATGCACAAAAACATTTGACTCAGTGAGAAGATCGAACCTGCGGCCTCGTTTTACAGCCGGCGTTTTACCGACTGTGTCACGAAAGTTATTTAATAAATAATAGGATATATGTTTTCAATTTAACCAAGAAAGTAGAAACAAAATTTTGATCAGAAATCAAATAACGTATGGAATTGCTCTTAGAAGCTATCATGCTATCAGCTGACCTAGATCTTAAGCGAATTGACACAGGTATAGATAAATTGGTTTTGGCATCAACAAACACGCTTCCTAAATGAAATTGAACAAAAGTGAAAACATCACAAAGCACGGGTGATGTAATTCTAAAGCTGGACGCATTTGGCATATATACAATACCGTTCAAATCTATAAAAATAAAGATGATAGCTTTTCAAATAAGTGTACTCGCGCAAGTTTTGTTTTCAAATATTTTAGTAGGTTTTATGGTGTTGAAAATAGAATGTAATGGTTGAATGAATTTGCAGGACAATGATGGGAAATAGTTAGAAGTAGTAAGCATAATAAATAAAACGTCCAAATTCCTATCGAAGTTTTAAACCAGTAACTTAAACGATGTCTAAATTGATATATTATAGACATCTACTATAAATAAATTATCATAACATTCCGATTATTTTTTAAATTGTTTAGCAAAATTTTTCCTTCAGAGTCGTTAGTCGTTACCACTATTTAAAATTCCAAAGGGATCCAAACCACTCCTTCGGAGGAAACGTGTGTGATTAAACAAGGAAACAACACTTCCACCTTTATTTTCCCAGCAAAGGACTAAAACATTTGGCATTCAACAAATGTACCGAACGCCAATCTCGCTGATTTGTTAGGCGGCAAAGACAGGACTCTGCATCACGTACCAAGTTAAGACCCAAGTATTTGCTCGTTTGATTTCAGTTGTATTAGGTTTTTCCTACGTCATTGTGGAAGCCTTCTATTAGACCCTTAGTGGCTTACTTTGAAGTGATATTGGATGCCTTTTATCAAAACTAATGTTTATAAAATAAAGAATTTCTGTTTCTATCTGATTGTTGTAGGGTCGAAAGTCCTTTGAAGTTTCATGTAGTACCTACGACATATTATTGAAGTATTGTTTTTATACTGGTAGATCATAATGCTAGGTTATAAGTGCAAATGTCGTAGTGACTACAAAGCCAGGTTGTAATTGTAATAAAATTCGAATAAAATATTTAGAGAGAATTAGTGATCTCTCGCCTAGTATATTTAATTTAATTTTTCTTTAATGTATTCACTTTTTAATGATCCTGCCCTGGCTAGATGAGGCTGTGGACGGGGAAGTAGCAGCTTCCTACAAGTTGTGCTTTTACAAGCTACGCACTGGAGGAACTTCGGCGTGTTCTTTGTGAGGTCCCGGAGTTTCTCCAAAGTGCTGATGGAGCAACATGGGGTTTTTTTTTAGTTACTAAAAACGTAACTAAGATTTATTTTAGAAGAACACCGGGGTAGTATTAAGGCAATTCATTACGTAAATTTCATTACTTCGCATGCATTTCAACATGCGGATTAAATGCGCAGTGCGGACAAAAACCACACGCTATTTATAGAGCTTTTTATTCATCGAAAACTTGGCCAAACATTTTGTAAAAGCTAATTACTCGACTTATTTAAAATGTTTAACGTTTCTTGTTAAATTCTCACATCTACAGTTTAAACATGAATAATTGTTATATGAGCACATTTATAATACATTTGTTTCGCGTAAAAGCTCTTCAGGCATTTTTAAATTGGTCTTTTATAAAGGGGCCTTTCAAGCGCCACTGACATGTGAAGTATTAAAATATAATTGGCTACATGCAATTATAAAAAATAATATGAACTTTATAAAGTATTTAAGAAATGTATTACACTCCAAAATGTATTCTTATTTTTAATATATAAATGTACTGAGTTTCGGGTATTTTAGTTTATCAAACATGTAATTAATACGCGCCAAGGTGAGGTAGATCAAACAAATCAGACGCACAATGATATGCATACGTCATTATATTTTATGCAAAAAAAATTACGTAATGGAGTCTTAGATTTACGCGAATGTTACACATTGAAATAAAACTAAATTTTACGAATATTATCGCGAATTTGGTTCGGTTTTTTTATTTTTTAACTTCCCGACGTTTCTATTACTTTGCAGCTTTCGTGATCACGAGTCCGCCTCGTGAAAAAATTCGCGAAAATAACGTAAAAATTAGTTTTATTTCAAAGTTTTATCGTTTTGTATTATTTTGTATTATTTGTAGGTATATTTTTGTTTATTTTATGGAAGCACCATAGCGTGTTCGAATAAGTCACACATTTAACCATTATATATAATAATTTGAAAGTAGAAGGTCGAGGAACCATTGTCAAAATGTTTCAATCATACTTACGTTAAAATACTAGATAATAGAATACACCTTAAGGCTTTTTGGGATTGCTTAATTAAAAATTTAAATTGAAAAGTCACTTCTACTTAATTATCCAAAGATACCTCTATCAGATTAAAGTGGAATGTGTAATTGGGAAATCTTATAATTGGATTCGACCGTGATAATAGGATTAGCCGAGGGAATTAACGTTTATTCAAAAATTTACAAAGGTAAAGAAAACTGGATATAGATTACAGGCTGTTTCCAATTTGTTACTTTGAAAATTTGATGGAGCTCATGTTCAGTTCGGACATCTTAAAGCTAATAATAAAGATGAAAATAATTGACCGTCAAAAATAATAATGTTTTCGTGAAAGTTTAATAAATGATAATGATTGCTGTCGTTTGTAAATACCAAGAGCATTGTGAACTTATAGTTTGCAGATTAAATTTTTATACGTATGTAAGAAAAACAAGAGACGACTTGCACAAGAGGGCCGGTAACGACTGGATGCCTAAAGCAGCATACCGAGCTCTATGGCGTACCTTGGGAGAGGCTTATGTCCAGCAGTGGACTGCAACGGACTGATGATGATGAAGAAATCAAGTGAATTAGAATTGTATCCAGTAAGATGTCAGGAAGGCAACCGATGTTAATATAAGCCAAATATGCTTTCAAAACGGTGTTAACTCAATTTCCTCGACGGACGTGTATATAAATTATTATGGCTTTTACAAACACGTACGTAAAACGTGTATCATAATTATCGGGTCTGGGTGTTTGAGAGACCAAAAAGTCTCTTGTAGTTTCTGATACCAATGACACAAGAGTCGATCTTAGTGTGGGGTTAAGGCTATGTATGTGACTATTGGGTTTATTTATTTATTCGTGCACCCTGGTATGTCTAGAATAACTGGAACGAAATTAAAACTTTTTACGTGCAATGGTAAAAAAACTTATTTGAAAAAAATATTTCTATCGATTCAGTAGCTTATACAGAACGCACTCCTTTCGAGAAGGCTAGAGGTTACATGTTGTCTAAACTAAAAGTTCCAAGAAAATCGTTTTGTGTTTGTGTTGTGTAATGTTTTAGTGGCAACCCTGCTTGGTTATTTTATTTTCCTCTTTTGATTAGTCTTATTGTATACTTACATGGTGTCGGCATAATATCACTTCAGTTAGGTTTTATTATTGACATATTTTAAAATGATTTTATTTATAATACATTAGCTAAACTTTTATCAACGATATTATCTTTTTGACGGACATTTTAACTAATTTTATTTATTAGTTCATAAATATTTGTCACTCCATAAGCCTCTAACTAAAAGGTCTAGGTATTACCTCGTTCTCGCCCAATCCTTTTATTTTATTGTTTAGCTAAATATCCTTTATTCGGAGTCCGTTTCAACGAACCTCTTGGTCTAAATTAACATTAATAAGCAATTCGGGAGGTTGTAACGTTCTCGCCTTGGTAAATATTAAATGAAGGCCTTTTGGAACCTTGTTTACGTCGGTAGCTTCAGTAAATAGAGGGAAATGTATATTGTCTGCGTTGTAATTTTTCTGGTCATTAATATTAAATATTTATCTTATATTAGCTTCTGATACCCACGACACAAGACTCAATATTAGTGTGGGGTCAGGACTATGTACGTCACTCTTGGGTGTTATTTATTTATTTGATTTAATAAGTATAGCTGTAATATAAGAGAGAAATATATAATTCACATCGGCTTCTTTTAAATATCTCTCTGCAATTTTTTTTTGCGCTTGTTTTGTAAGAAATCTTGCATAGTGTAGACACGTGAGATGAAAGCTTTTTAGCATGTTTCATATACATTACTCTAAATTGGTATGAAGTCCTTGGTTGAGCGTTCGAGAAACTATTGAAACCTAATTTATTAAAAGCTTAATATACTAAGAGATGTGTTTAAATATGTATATGTAACATACTGCATACTAAATTAATAATTACTTAGCTGAATGGTAATACACGATATTTTTAATAAACTTTAGAGCCACGCTAAAACCTGGGGGTTATTCTATTCTCCGACGCGAAGTTCGAATGTTCGAAAGTTCGACTCCACGTACAAGATAAAAGTCTTCTATTTCTAAAAATGAGTACTATTCTCCATAAAACTTACCATTCACTCCAAAAGTCTATGTTTACGACGTACGATAAAAGATTTTAATATTATGTAGAGTATTTAGGCACGTTCGTATAGTTTTACGTACGATGTCGTATAGATTTTCGTGTCGGAGAATAGAATAACCCCTCAATATTCTTTACATTTAATATTCTGCCTCAGTGGCGAAGTTGTATTACGGTATGCTTACAAAACTGAGGTCTCGGGTTCGAATGCCGGGCCGGGCAAAGTGATATTGGATATTTGTATTCATTATCAGCCCGGAGTCAGAAATTTGTACCCGATATGACGATAGGCTCGCCCCTCAACACATCCTGGGACGGAACATACAAGGCGAAATGTGGGTGTCGCCTCTGCCTACCCCTTCTGGGATTAAGGTGTGAGTTTATGTATGTCTATATCTATATCTATCTATATCAGCCCATATACGTCCCACTGCAGGGCACGGGCCTACTCTACAATCGAGAGAATCGATTGAGAGTGGTTAGGCCATATAGTCCACCACGCTGGCCTAGTGCGGGTTGGCGGACTTACATACCGTAGAAATTCTTTAAAATCGCTACGGTATGCAGGTTTCCTCACGATGTTTTCCTTCACCGTTAAAGTGCGTGGTGATTGACTATCAATACACACATAACTCCGAAAAGTCAGAGGTGTGCCCTGGGATTTGAACCCACGACCACCGTGAACATGTAGGCAGCCGCGTCTGGTCCGTTACCAACAGGCCACCACGCACTTTATGTATGTATGTATGTATGTATGTATGTATATTCTTTACAATATGAATAGAGTCGACCGGCATGATTGTGACGTCATAACCACCGATAGACGGTATTGCAGTGTATTTATCAATAGGCGTCTTGTAATAACTGTCGTTCCGGTATGAAAATAAATTCTATTACCTAATAACCGGAAATTACCTCTATCTAAGCATAATAATAAGCATTTATATCCAATAAATTTTTACATCAATAATACTTAACTAAACAAAGCGAGACAAAAAGTAATTGAAATAATATAAAATCTATTTAACTTATATAATTTTAATAATTCTTGTACACCAAGAAAAATTTTTGCACTTGGCATAGGCCTATATCTCACTAAAACATGAATTTACCATCATAACAGTTACTGATACCCACGACACAAAACTCGATCTTAGTGTTGGGTTAGAACTATTTATGTGACTGTTGGGTGTATTTATTTATTATTTTTAAACAAAGTCGTTAAACAAAATAGCTTTTGGTGGAATTGCAAATTTTGTTTGAAACAAAACCCTACTCGAATAGCTTTGATAATACATTCAAGAGTTAAACAGGGTCGCGTGCAGTTTGTAACCTGCTCGCGACGCATTGTGGTCACAACAAACTGGCTTGTGTTTCCTACATTAGTTTAAAATACACGCTGCAGTACAGTTTTGTAATTAAATTGTAGATTCATAAATGTTATAGAAACATCTAATGTTTGATATTCTATATACGTATATTTTAGCTTCTGTGTTGTTATACGTCTATAAGGAGTAAAAGACTTCGACCGACAATTTTTGGTATCTAAATCATCTTCAATGGCCCAGGGCCCTCTTCTATCGAAAAAAAGGCTCTGACGACTGACATATGCTGGAATAACTATCACAGAGTTGGCCTAACCAAATGACAGGTGCATGAAAGGTAACACTGTCATTGGCGCAAGAGGGTTCAACCAGCCTGATAGATGTGGTGAGTACTTAGAAAACTCGTTCCCTTCCTCCTAATAAAGACTGGAAAAAAAGAAAGAGTGGCAGGTCTATGTCAAGCAGCGGATTCTTTGCGGCTAAAGAAGAAGGCGATGATTACAACTCACTAGTGAGACATGAGAACAGATTTCTATATTGTGAGTGTCTTCCCCGATAGCCTACAGTAGCTTCATCATCATCACCAACATCAGCGTCCACTACTGCACATAAGCCTCTCCTATGACGCCACTGGATTCGATCTTCAATCAATCGTCTCCAACCACCAGCCATCTTACCAATATCGTCGCTCCACCTTATAATATTATAGTAATGATAATAGTTATAATTAAAATAAAGGATCCACTTACCATGTATCTAGAAGCGAGCTCGAAGAAGCCATACAACACTATCGCGTAGTGACACACTAGGTAGAGATTACACCATGCGGGCAAATGCACGTCGTACTTGTCTCGATTTTCCACCTGAGAGAAAAAAAAAATTTAGGGGATCTTCAAGAAAAGAGAAAAAAGTAGGATCCCTAATTGAGGACGCCGTCATTATGTTGTCAATTGATTAGTGACAAGTGACTGTGGAGTATCAGTGGTTTTAGTGCTGACCAAATAAAGCGTCGATTAGTTATAGAAATTTATCTTTTGTCATTGTACATAATTATCCGGGACTATTTAACTCATTTTTATTAGTGATCTTTTTCCAGTGTATAAATTATTTTAGAAGTCGGAATAATTTTGTAGATCATCTGTTGTTTATATATTGTGCCACTTGATCTTTCGTGTAGAAAGCGTTGCATTTACCATAAGACACAGAGTGTTCACTAAGTCTTGTCGTGTCATAAAAATCTATAACTATTTCGTTTAGCATCATTAACTACCATCATGATTACAACATATTTACTTTAATTACCCCAATAAAACTAATTATGGGTCAAACATACCCAAAGCACCCGTAAAGCCTCATTGTGTATTCATAGTGTACATATTCAGTTACCCTGATAAAATAGTATCATTTAGTCTGTATAATTGGAAACAGAGTAATTGGGGTAAATAATAAAGTTAAAGCTTGTAACCCTTAAAACTACATCGTTAATGGAAAGTTTCCAATTACCCCGCTAATTACAAAGTTTCCTTTGTGATTTTGTTTCGGGCCATTCTTCCGTTCTTTGTTATTTTGGAAAATTGATGAATTGCTTGGGTTTCAGTGTTAACATGACTTAGATGTTTTGAGGTGTTGGTTACTGGTTCTGTAGTATTTAGTTATGTACTTCTGTCTGATATAGGAGTGGGGTTCATGCTACAGGATTTGATTCCAAAAAATTTACTTGACTTGAAATCATTACACAATAGACACTTAGCACTAAATTATTGAGCTTGTTATGGTTGACTAAAAATATTTTACAATAAGAACTTACCTCAACCTTCATGTCTTCATCGCCCAACCGAGGGGTGCCTGGCTCCCAACTAGGTCCCCAGAATACTGCCCTGAACTTGTCTCCCCAGGAATCGAACTGGCGGAATTTCTCCACTACGTAACCATTGTAGAATGCCTGGAAATAAACACGAGTTTGTAACATGGAAATTAAGACTATTATTTCGTATTTTTTATACTTATTAGCATCGATTTTTAGAAGTAAAAGGAAGAATTATAATCATCTATAATTCCTAAGTTTCCTTATGGTGTATTTTCCACATACATATTTCACTGGTGGTAGGTCTAATATGTGAGAGGCCGCCAAACAGCAGTGTAAACGCACTGTTGTATTCCGTTTGAAGGACATTGTAGCCAGAGTAACTACTGTACATAATGAGACTTATCATCTTATGTCTCAGGATGGTGAACGCAGTGGAATGCTTTGGTGTTGTTTGGTTTTGCTTCTGTCCATGAGCGGTCATACTATTCCCTCAGTGATTGGCCTGCTCGTCTCGCCATAGCAATAAAAAGAAAACATTCTCTAAGGCAATTCTAATGTCTAAATGGGTTTTACCATTTTATATGATAGTTGCTACTTGTTATTAGATATTATCACCTTCAAGCTTACAATTTTTTTAAATCTATATCAGCCCATATACGTCCCACTGCAGGGCACGGGCCTACTCTACAATCGAGAGAATCGATTGAGAGTGGTTAGGCCATATAGTCCACCACGCTGGCCTAGTGCGGGTTGGCGGACTTACATACCGTAGAAATTCTTTAAAATAAATAATATATAATTTATATTAATTTCGTAGAAGTCACGTAAAAGCAGACACTACGTCCAACAGTTTTAACTACAGTTTTCCATTATTCCAAATCTGAGGGTCGTATAATTTTATAATCTCTTGTGTTTTAATTAAAACTTTTGATCCCTCGGGGACTAATCCCTGTTGAAGGTAATTTTCACTTTTGTGATAATATTATTTGGTTTGTTACTAAATTTAAATAAAATTTTACTTGAAGTGCAATTTGGTAAACTGAATTAAATTATATAATTTTAAATTGTTGTTAATATATGTTTATTTATTGGATTTATGAACTTTGAGACGTTTTTTTTTTTACAGTAAAACACTTGCAAGTGACTTTGAAAATACAAACTTCAATGCAAACTATCATTATTTGTTTATCTCCCTAAGATATAATAATTTAAGAAACCCTAATGCTTCAGTGCAAAGTGCAACCCAGTACGGAACAAATCAATAAACATTTTTTTTATTTTTCAGGTATGAGCTCTATCGGGTTTTCATTTTTATTGTTATTATACCAAAGGTTTTTATTGTCCAAAGTAGCATTTATAGCCTCAATGAATTCGTGCCAAAACTTTATAAAATATTATTTCAGCTTCATCGTTATAATGTTAAATGAACCGTGTCTTTCGTAGTTTATTTGGTAAGCGGATTTCTCCGCCTCATTGAGCGACAGAAGAAATTTATTTTCAAGACAAAATAAAATTTACATTAATTTAAATTTACGCTCTATTTTCTATTAAATATTTTATATCTATATCAGCCCATAAACGTTCCACTGTAGGGCACGGGCCTACTCTACAATGAAGAGAATCGATTGAGAGTGGTTAGGCCATATAGTCCACCACGCTGGCCTAGTGCGGGTTGGCGGACTTACATAAGATACTTACATTAAATATTAGAACTACTAAAAAAGAAAATAATGAATATATGTTTACTGAAACTTATGTGAATATTAGAATAAACAAAAAAAATATACCACTCATCAGATTCCTAAAATTTACGTACTGAATTCGCGAATTCAATTTCGGACAACTAGGACATTACAAATCGTAGCCAAACAACATACAAATATTGAGAATGTAATCATACTTAAATTGATAGGAGCAGGTGATAGAAAAACGCCAAAAACACCCATAGAAGTAAATTATGGGGAAAAGAGAAAACGTCTTTCTTGCACAGCCAGTTACGATCAGATAAAAAAATTAAGATAATGTAATATGCGATATTTGGCGAACCGTAAAATATAGAGTAATTACTAATTAGAATGTTAAAACGGGAGCAAATAAAGTGCGTTGGAAATATAAGGCGAAAAATCTCGTTGGAACTCGATGCTGGCAAAAATTATTCCGCGGGAACAGAATTAAGTGGTCGTGTTGCCGCGAGAAAGGCATTTTGTATCACGGAAATTTCGTATTTTATATTATGAATTCTGGCGAAACTTTTGTTTTCATTTGTCCAGATGTTTAGCTGAACGTAAAATTGCAATTTGCGGGTTAATTGTCTACAATTTTGAAGATGAATATTTCACGGTATTGCGTCTTGAGTAAGGTTTATCGATATCGTATTTTGTTTGCACGAGAGTCACTTGGTTTCTAAACTAAGGCATTTGTATTCCTGGGTTGTTATTTGAAGATTACATTATTTGGCAGCTCGCACCAGGAACTACAGGAAACTTGATTCTAACTGCTCACTATTCAGACGCGCATTATGTTAGCATGGAGGCTGACCAACCTTTCTTAACATAATTTGAGGCTCACAATGGTTTCTTAGATTTACGCGAATGTTACACATTGAAATAAAACTATTTATTACGGATTTTAACGCGATTTAAAATCGTAAGTGACAGTTAAATTGTAACAGTCACTGAGCGGATGACTAATACCTCAATTCGCCCCGTGATCACATAAGCTGTAAAGTAATCGAAACATCGGGAAATAAAAAAAAAAAAAACCAAATCGCGATAAAATCCGTAATAAATAGTTTTATTTCAATGTTGAGGCTCACAATTTTAGAGACAGAAACAGCACTTCCTTCATACAATTGCCCAGAAACGGCGGTCAACGGAAAATTCTATTAAAACATTTCATTCAACAAGCTAGAGCTCGTTTCTAAAGCGCTTAATCCATTTCCACAATATACTCGCTATTGTGGTCTTGGGTTGTTAGGAGCAAATTAATGGTGTCCAATGTGTCTACCGCGCTGGGACACGCAAGATAGATGGACCGGAATGGACAATATTTCAACGGCGAGGAAAGGGAATTGTTGCAAGCTTGAATTGCATTCGGTTGGTAATTAGCACTGTTATGTTTTTTAATGTTTGGGTTTTTAAGAAACTGAACTTTTACTGAAAGTTCTATAATTAATAAATGTATAACTCGAAAAAATCAAAAGAATTGGAGAGCGACTAAAGGTGTTTTGCGTCATAATTGTGTTTAAAATATTCATAAAACTTTATTTGACTTTATTTAAAATACTCAGGGTTTTTATAAGTATGGCAGAAGAATAATATTCTCAAATGATGTAACTTGCAACCAAATTATTAATTGTCAGTAGTTTGTTACAAATAACAAGTCCTAATACTGGTAAGGTAAGCGCATACATGAATGTTTATCATAGTTCTGGCTAATAAAAATGAAGTATCTAACTACCTGTAAATAGATGGGGTTGAAAGAAGGCTGGTTGTAGATGAGACCATAGACGATCTCGATCTTGTCGGTCTCTGGTCTGAAGGTGCCGAAGAGTCTGTCCCAGATGATGAGGACGCCGCCGTAGTTCACGTCCAAACAGTACTTGTTACTGCCTAAAACAAAAAGAGAACAACGTTCTATAAAGACATTAAAATTTTAGGTAACATCAAATTAGACGTATTAAATTTTTGAAGGAGATTCGAACCCGAGACCTCAGCTTTGTAACCATACCGTAGTACAACTACGCCACCGAGGTAGTCGCACTATTATAAAAAAATCCAAAAAATAATATATTCTGAATTGTTTTTATTTTTATAGACGCACCACCATTGTTTCAAATATGAATTTAAAAAATATATTCATTTTTTAACAGCGTGAACGACACGAAGATCTTTTGTTCCATAAATCAAAGCCGAGAAGTAATAAAACAGTCGCTCTCCGTATTGTTTTTATCAAAATAAATACACAAAGACTACAGTGACTTTATCGCAGTCAAGTAGAGCTGCAATATTTTCTTTTGTACTTAAATTCTTTGAAGTTTTAAGTGCGCGGTCTTGTCGTCTTAGGTGAGATCATAATACACCATTTTCTTTTGTTAACATTTATTTTCTGTGTAAATGGATTCAACAGTTATATTTACCCTTAACCTTTTAGTAACACACTTACGATAATGGAAAGACTAAATAAAAGAATACTTTTCGAAGTTACGTTTTTGGTTTAATATTATAAGAATATTATCATTTGCGACTGCCTCGGTGGCGTAGTTGTATTACGGTACGGTTACAAATCTGAGATCTCGGGTTCGAGTCACGGGTCGGGCAAAGTGATATTGGATTTTTCTATTCATTATCAGCCCGGAGTCAGGAATTTGTGCCCGATATGGCGATAGGCTCGCCCCCTATCACATCATGGGACGGAACATACTAGGCGAAAAGTGGGTGTCCTGGTGGCGCCTCTGCCTACCCCCTTCGGGGAAAAAGGCGTGAGTTTATGTATGTATGTATTATCATTTGCGTTTATGGTCGTAGACAAAGGTCTTAAGCCTTTTTTTATGTAGAGGAGTATTGTTGTAGAAAGTATTATGGACTCTTATTACCATATTTACGGTCGACGAAAGTGTCGTTAGGAAATCTATACAAGAATCTAAATGGTTTTTAAAAATGACTTTTAATGCGAGATGAACAAAGCAGCCTTTTAAAATCACTAGCAATCATGCCCGTTTTACCAAATTATTCCCTTTCTTTTGTAAATAAATCCCTTGTTTACGCCAATACCCAAATATACACAAAGGCAAATTAAATATTCATATCTACGTTCAATTATTTGGTCATGTATCAACAGCGGCCAGAAACGGTCCCGATTTCGTAATAAAAGTCACATTATAATGGAACTGGTATAAATAATGCATTAAGAGGGTAAATTACAAACAGGGGAATATGTTTATTTTGTTATTTACAGTATTTGCGATCTAATTTGTCTGATATGTTTTATATTTATGTATATTTTTTGCTAATGGCGATAGGCTCGCCTCCAATTACATAGTGGGTCGGAAAATACAAGGCTAAACGTCACCCACGTTTCGCCTTGATGGTACCTCTGCCTACCCCTTCTGGGAATAACGCATTAGTTTATACGAGTGAGATTTTCAAGAGGGCGTGGTTGGCCAAATCTGAATCTATGAGGAATATCGAAAAACCGTCAAAGAGGTCACGAGTCCGATTTTGATGAAAATTAAAACTGCATACTAAGATTTTTGATTAATCAATATCCCTAGCGAGGAACCGAACTGGATGTTTCGATAAAAAAAACACATGGGTCAATCTCCAAATCGGGCGTATTCGTGTGATCGCTCTGGTGCTTTTCAATTATTGATATTTAATAGTAATTATGTATCTCATTAAAAATAATGATATTCAAATAGCACATTTTTACTATTGGCCTTCAATTTACATATATAGTTATTGAAATATTTAAGTTCAAAAAAATTCGCGACCAGAGCAATCATAATTGGTGCCAGAGCAATCATAAATGGTGAAATCAGTGAAACAAAATATAAATATATTGATAAAATATTATTTATTTAGCCGTTTTATTTATTCAGGCTTACAATTAAAAAAAACGAAATATTTGGACTTAATTAAATCACTTCTAGGTTAATGAGACAAAATTAAAAACCTTTTGAAATCAACCTTTAATACCTACAGACTTTTATAGTTATAAAATGACTTAGACTCATTAAAATTTAATTTAAAGTATTAAATATTAGTTTTTAGGAAGTATTTAAAGAAAACTAAGGTTTATAAAAACAAAATAAAATTCTTAAAAATAAACAATAAAAAAAAATAACAGTCTTTTCAAGATTATTACTGATTTGTAATAATCACATTTTCCTTAACTATATATTTAGTGGAAAGTAAAGAATTAAATAGAACAACACAAAGTACAATGCAATTCAGAATATGATCAGATTAGATTGAAATATTGTTTGCAAATGATATGATACAAATTTTAACACCAAGAAAAAAAATACAATTTCTATAAGGCTTAGTAGATCAACAAACTAAGAATATAAGGTTTATTGGAAGCTCAGAAAATTTAAAAGTCATCAGAGTCGGAGTCGGGTAAATCTTCTGCTGCAGCAACCTTTGTCAAGGTGTTATCGTTTTTCAATGAAGATAAAACTACCTCGGAAATACTTGGAGTAATAAAATTTTCATAGTCAATAGATGGAACTTCATCCAAAAAACGGTCCGGCAGGTCCGAGTTGTGTAATGATTGTTGACTTTGATTTGCAGTTATAGTCTGTTTATTATTAAGCATTTATGGGAGCTGAATTTGCTTCTTGATTGTAATCTTTTGAACGCTTAACCAGCGAAGGTCGGCTTGTCTTCCTTGGTGCCTGTGACATGTTTGTCTTTGAGGTGCTTTGGTTCGAATCGCTATTAAGTTGGTAAAAGCCTAAGTGTTTGCCGTGCGGACATTGTACAGCCTCTTGTGAGCAGTTGTCTAAATCACAGCTTAGTCGCCTCATAGCCAAAAACTTTTTAATATTTGCTGAAAAATAGATTTATAACGTACAATTAATGCAAAATATCATCGCTCTGGTCTTTTTGGACAGAGCAATCACAGTCATAGCGATCAGAAAAAGTCACAAAATCATAAATATAGCCGAATTTAAAAGCAGTAGAAAGTTGTGATTACCTCTCATAAAAAACATCATAAAGATCACTTAATTCACAAAAAAAACACATTCACAAGCTTATTATTTAATTTAAATAGCATGCCATAGCAATCATAAAATTCGAGAACCAAATCCAGAGCAATCATAAACTTACCTTCGTAATTTTGGAGCGCGGGAACGTGGCACAGAAGTATACTCCTCGGCGGTTAGACGACCACTGGTGTTACCCCGCAGGAGGGGAATAGAGTGTCTATAACGCGTAACCAGGGATGAGCGCGATGTTTTACCTCAGCGCAGAGCGATGAGATAAAATGCCCGGTCACGATTTTAAGTTCAAATTGTGGCGAAAGTATTGTTAATATAACTAAAAATATTTTATTACGATGAAGATTAACTATCTGTTATGTAATCTAAATAAGTTGTTTCATATTAACCTTCAAATTAAAAAGTTAAAAAATCTTTTTTTCATTCAATCGGGAGTTCGGTCAACCCATAGCGATCAGGATTTTAGGGTTTAAGATTTTTTTTTAGATATTTATAATAAACTTATTCATAATATTAGCGTTGTATCACGTAGATTAGGCACCGAACTATATATAAAAATATATCTTGAAAACGTTTTTCGATTTTAAAGGGGGCTTATTCAGCCCGACACGAAAAAAAATGCCTTTGGAGATCGACCCACATGCTGTATTATTACACTATTCGATAATGTTGTTAAGAAGGATTCTGGGAAGTAATGACATAGCCATCCACGCCCATTTGGAAAATAACTTTCTTTTTTTTATCAAATAAACCTATCAATAGGTAGCATTTATAAATAATTGTATTTCATTGATATGAAAGGTATAGGTTTACACAAGAGGTGTATTAAATTAAATCTATAATAAGTTATTTTATACTTTTTAGTAGTTGAAGTTTTTAAACGTAGTTTTTTTTATTTATGTACTACAGAGCTATTAAGTAGCGAAATAAAATTGTGAATAAGTAAATGAAAATATATCTGTGGCTCTTGTTACAAGTGATACAACTCGAGTTGTACCCTTTTTGAGTTTTTTATATAGAAATGATGAGAAAAAAATAAGCTTTTTTTTGGTCTAACTCACGATTTTCTATCTGCTATAGTTACGGAGATAATTTTGTGTAAAGTGATACAAGTGCTGCTATTTTGGCGAAAATTGTGTGAATATTGATATATTTCGAGTTGTAACTCGTTTTTGTAATCGATTAATACGCAGTTTTTGTGGATACTGGTATAAGTACAATTATAACTATTTTCACATATATTTTTTTCAGTGCATTTAACGTGAATATTGATATATCGAGGGTTATATCACTTTGAACCATTTTTTTCCAATATTGACTAGGGTACAACTCTACATGTACCTACCAATTCAAATGTGAATTTTTGATTTGGATGTGCTAAGTGATACATCTCGACATATATCATTCTACAGATTTTTTTATTTTATGTGCAAACGAATACAAATCAAGTTGTATCTAAAACTCAAACAAATTACAAAAATATTTTATATCGAATAAGATGTGCTAAGTGAGACAATTATGCGCGGCAATACATTATTACGAGTATATTGATTTAAATACAACAGAACCAATAATTCAAATGTCCAAATATATTATAATACTTTTGTACTATAAATATGATTTATTATAATATTATATTCCATCATCAGGTACAATATCCAAGGTAAATATTATATGAAAACTAAAATTTTTACGTAGCTGTCAGAAACATTATATTATTATTCTATATTTTATTGAAAAATGGCAGTTGTCAAAACGGTATTGGTACATAATTTATTTATTTATTTATAAATTCTTTATTGAATACCACATACAAAAAAATGTAAAATAAAGATCTTATTTATCAATATTACTGCTGCTTTACTCAAGTTATCTTTGATTTACAAATGGAAAGATACTCCTTATTCTTTTCCAACTGTTCTGGAATAATTTTTACATGTTTTCTTATTGCAGTATTTGTATAATATTCATCTGTGTTATTTCTTAGTTTAAAAATTATTTGCATCGTTTTCGAACTTTTGAGTATATGACACTATACTATTGAGATTAGAGACCTTTACCATTCATATTATAAAAGTACGTTATAAGATTGTAATACATACATACATACATAAACTCGCGCCTTTATCCCCGAAGGGAGAGGCAGAGGCGCCACCAGGACACCCACATTTCGCCTTGTATGTTCGGTCCCACGATGTGATAAGTGTATGTGTATGTATGGTAACATCAACAAGTATTGCTCGGCAATATTATCACAACATCAGGCTTATTGGCAGCAATAGTCCTATCTGTGATAACAGACCGATCCCAATACAGCGTTGAATGACCATTTTCAAGAACTGGTTGGGAAACATACTGGTAATATGGCACTTCAAGAGTCACAATAGTCCATATCGAAGAGTGATTTGCTGATGTATGATCTTGGCTTCTAGGTTGTCTATGCAAGTACTCGCCGTTAGCAAGATACGAATAACCGGAAGTTACATGTCTCATTGGCTCGCCAGGACGTTGGCATGCCCTACAAATGTCTACCGTACCGTCCTTCAGGATGTATTTTCTATAGTCTTAATAACTTCGTCCACGATTGCAAAAGCAAAACACTCAGTTTCCCCAGAGGTTACCAAAACGTAGTCAAGTTACAGATAAAGGCCGGTCCACTTCAGGCCCGTGTAGGGCCCGATAGAACGGACCATGCAGCTCTTTGCTCTTCCATACCTCCTCGCGATCTTAAACGCTCATCACCAAAGGCTTCCGCCAGTTCTCATTCACCAATGAGAGCTGGGTAAATACTTTACACACTATAACTACATACACATACATAAACTCACGCCTTTATCCCCGAAGGGGTAGGCAGAGGCGCCACCAGGACACCCACATTTCGCCTAGTATGTTCCGTCCCATGATGTGATAGGGGGCGAGCCTATCGCCATATCGGACTATAACTACAACCCTATGCATATCTACGTAGCTGTGATGGAAATACTCCCTTAGATTGCACACCTCACGATTATGCAGATCCTTAGCATTAAGAATGCCTCGGCCCTCACATCTCTGCGGGATGCACAACCTCATCACTGACGAACTTGTATGATGCATACGATGTGCATTTGGTAGAGTCCGGACCTTACGATCCAGGGCGTCCAATTTCGTCTGAGTCCATCTGAGTTTGCCAAAAGAGTACATAAGTACAGGCATAACCCAACCGTTAAACGCACGAATATTGTTTCCACCTGATAAAAAACAGTTAAGAACTTTTGTCAGGCGGCTAAAGAAACGCTCCTTCATTGATTGTTTTACCTCTGCACGTATAATATCTAGACCCTCAGGCATACTCAGATACTTGTAGGTTTCCGTCTGCGAAAGAGATCTGATTCTTACAGTCTCTGAGACATTTATGTCATCAATGACTGCAACCTCGCCTCGCTTGACATGGATAACCGCACCTTTATCTACACCAAACTCCATATTGATTGAGTTGCTAAATCAAGCAGTTATTTTTGACTAAAGTTGATTTATTATTATTATTTTATTCATTAGCAGTTAAGGGATTTTTATACTATCCGGTAATACATGGGAGACCCATCGTACCTTTTATTTATTATTAAAAACATCGCAACAAAGTTGATTATTTAATAATATGAAACTAGTATCTATTTACACATTACATAATATCATTTTAACGAGAGATATAACTTGACTTGTATCATTTAACACTTATTTTCAATAGACTTGAATATTAGCAAACAGATACTATTCAAGTAATTTATGAAAATAGGGGGTTGCGGATTAAAAAAACATAATCTTACGGATTATACCTTTATCTTTTGTTTGAGCAACATTATCGTAGGAACTCATACAAATTAGTTATTACATTTTGTAAACTTTTGTATATCAGTTTACACGAAAGCACTTTAAACACAGTATTTAGGTGCGACGTAATATAATTACACTTATATTATTTATCACAACATTTTTGCACATGTTACTCATAAGCCGAGGTATATCTCACAGGTTTCTCGTGAATTACTTTTTAAACATAATATTTATCAAAAAACCTAAAACGCACAATGAAAGAAATCATTTTTCCCCACAAAATAAGGTATTCAAGTTTAATCTAGCACATTTAGTTTACGACCGAGAATTTTTTAAATCTTGTTTTTGCTCTCCTGTAAAATGATGATTTTCGACTTGTATCACTCATCACAAGAGCCACAGATATATGGAAAGAGTCATATACATCAATACATTTTTTTTTTTTTTTTTTTTTATTTATTTAGGACTACCACTGGTAGTCCTAAATAAATAAAAAAAAAAAAAAAAAAATGAAACTCCATTTATTTTGATATTGCCTTAAATTATACTATTAGGCCTTATTTTACCAATATACTTGTATTGTCAATCTCAAATCTAATGGAAAGCACGGATACAATACCTTCCACGACCTATTTAATATCACATTTGTAAAAAAGAGTTATTTTCATTCAGTCTGATTTCAATACCTCCTGCAGTTGTTATGTTGGTAAGTGAAATGAAGTCTTATATATTATTGAACCGTGAAATATGTCTTAATATCAGCAACGAAGCAGGCGTTTTATTAGTATTTATAGATCCAACGAACCGAGTTATTAAAACGCATTTGCATCAGAATGAAGGAAATAATAATACCCATTTTTATTTACTAAAGCTCTTGGTAGCTCTAAAGAGGTTTTCGAATTCACAGCACATTTTCGACGCTGAACTGTGCTCCTTTTAAGCTACGGTTTAATATGGAGCTAAGTAAATATACCTTATAATAATAGAGCACGTTGTAGGAACA
Organism: Deilephila elpenor; assembly: GCA_949752805.1. NCBI lineage: Eukaryota > Metazoa > Arthropoda > Insecta > Lepidoptera > Sphingidae > Deilephila > Deilephila elpenor. Next base: position 2,314,518 of record OX457102.1, read on the forward strand.
ATAAACTGAATGGGTGGAGCGGCGGTTGAGCTTCTAATATTGAGCTGATAAAATAAACCTCTTGGGAAAAGAATAACATGGGATCGGTAGATTAATAATTAGAAACAAAGTAAGATTTGAAAGAATATTCAATGTAAATTAGATATATATATGTATATATATATATAATTTAAACAAAAAATCGAAGATTAATTTGAATCGATTATTATTCTCTAAGGCATAGGATTTAAATATGAAAATACTTGCTTCAGTAATCCATAAGCCCTGTAAAATTAATCTAATTTGCTCTGGGGTCATATTATTATTACTGAAGTAAATAAAAAATCAACATAATATGACTGTTGAGTATAAACTCATAATTGCATTCTCATACAAACCGTCCTATGTCAGAACTAAAAACACTAAGGCTATACGAACGAATATGCACAAAGCAAGACCTCGTATTTTTCTGCGAATAAAACACATTTTTATTTAAATAAAGTCGAGTCGCATTACGTTGCCCGAGTAACAACATTACTCTGTGACTGAAGCAAAATTCTTTGAATCCTTTGAATTTTAACGCAGTTCTCTCGAATAATTTTATTCGAGACGGATTATGCTGGAGTCTATATCATCGTTTGTGTTTGACTGATTATGTAAAATAATACAAATTGCCTTTTTGTGGTGGAGAATAGGCTGTAAGGTATGAATTAATGTTTAAAATTATTTGGTCACGTAGACCTGGGTATAAAGGCCTGACAAAACAGAACTGATTTAAATGGAAGATTCGTTAGAAGGCGACCTCATCGAACCTGCGTTGGGTTAATCCAAGATAATATCGTACTCCAGGATCAGATCAGATGTACGCTAAATCGAAACGAATATGCGTTGACATGGATGAAAGCAGATGAAGCATAAGTGACAAATCAGAATCGAGCAAGGAATATAATAATAGATTCTGTCTACCATTGTAATATAGCAAAGAACCCAGTTATTGTGAGGCCGAAATGTTTCTGGTAGTAACTGATACTTTAAACATAAAACTTGAATGTGGGTTCTGGATTACGCATGTGACTGGTGTTTAAATTGTATTCATGTTTTGGTCAACATTATCAGTGCAAACTCTATAACCTTTTACATCCGTCAAAGGCCATAAACACACTTATTATGAGTTATGTTTTCATCTGCTCGTTTATGAATCTCCACCATAAAACACCACGTCCACACATAACCTTAGAATAGGTGCACAAAATAACCTCAAACCCACTTATAGACGATAATAACAAATGCTAACATAAACATGCGGACTATTTCAAATTGTTTTCAAAGTAAATCTTGCGAGTGACCGATTAGCGGTTGAGAGATGTCGATACAAGTGATGGTTGTTTGAAAACGTTTATTTTAGAAACAGCCTTACGTCAGAAGAGCAATAACAGCTGTACTCGTGGTTTGTGTAACTGAACGATAGTTCATACTTTTGGAGCCGGTCTTTACGCTAATGGTAACCATTTTAAGTGTTTAAGATACTGAACAAAATGACAGAAAAGCATTTAAAAAATTACGTTATTATAAAAATCGTCAAATTTTCTCATAAACTGCTCTGAAATATAACTACCTCAGAGAAAACCGACGACCATAACAGCTTTTATCGGAAAATATGAATTTCCGAGACACCAAATTGTTGTTCTGGTTATCTACATCTTTGACCCCTTATCCTACTATTGGTGGCGTCAATAAGTGGTGTTTTGGCAAAAAATCATAAACAAATCTGTAGGACTGATTGTCGTGGTAAAGATGTACTAGATAGTTTTAAGAGTAACATAAACAAATGTTATCAAAAGATGAGAGATCAAAAAAGGTATTTCCAAGAACTACAAAAATTATCTTACCATGATGAACTCTATGATGGCTGGGAGTGTTGAGGATGTATTCAAGCGGTCCGAGGCTCTTGATGGCCTCCGTGTGGATCCAGAACATGTACAAGTAGCTGAATTGGTGATGCATCACAAACTGCGCCGGTGGGATCGCCAGCGCCAACGGGAGGTAGAAAATCTATGGAAGATGGGATAGATTAAGTAGATGGTCGAGGATAATACAAATTAGAAATTATTTCAGTTCAGACTGCAAATGTATAAAATATGTTTCTAAACTAAAATTTTAGTAAAATAGTTAGTACTGCAACTTTAAATAGAAAATTTATTGATTCAGAAATAGTTCCATAATCGAGTTTACTTTAGTAGTTTAAAATACCTACTCAACTCGATAATAATATTCTGATTGATTCACAATAATAATTAAAATCTAATGTTAAGCAAGTTAGTTTTGATGTTTTTGTAAAAGGTATTCCTTTAGATCTAAAAATAGTCGAAGTGTCCTCAATGATAGTCTAATTTAGGATGTCCTCAATAGATGGCACTGTTGATAAAAACCCAGTTTAAATATAGGCGTCTAAGAGGAAGGCCTTTCTTAGAACAATAATGTATTCAACGTCACGCGGGTTTTGAACAGTCTTAAACTCCATACGATTGTTAAAATTCTGTATGTTGTCTTGGGTTCAAACACCTAATTATACACTTAAAACCTTGTGTTAACTGGGTCATCATAAACAATAGGAAGGCCATTGTAAAAAAATTCGGCATCAAAATATAAAAAAAATATTTAATAGCTTGTGAAATTTTATAATTACTTATTAGTTAATATAAATACGTTATAATAACATACATTGCGTATCATATGGTTTTTCTTCCTCTATCGACCCAAAATACTGGTTTTTGTTTCAGATGACAGTTCACTCACTACAGTCTACACTAAGGAGTCTGTAAGTAAATTTTGAAGACTTACAAATCCACACCAGCCTTGAAGCATGGACTGTCGGATGCCGACGCCCATGTTGAAGTCTTCGGACGTATGATGCACTTGGTGTTGTGCCCATAGTATGTGGACCTCTGAGAAATTAAGAAAACTCTTTTACAAATACTCTTAAGACGTAGTAACATAATACTGCAATGTTAGAAATAATCATAGTGAGGATTTATCGATTCTTTTACCGCTTTCGATCGGTACTGCGTAGTAAATACAATAATGATGATATGATACAAAGTTAATACATTGATTAATAAATGAAATACTGATCAAACAGAGCATTGACTTATGAGATATGATTAATTTTCTGTTCAATCTATTACTGACTTCCTCGGTGGCGTAGTTGTATTACGGTACGGTTACAAAGCTGAGGTCTCGGGTTCGAATCCCGGGTCGGGCAAAGTGATATTGGATTTTTCTATTCATTATCAGCCCGGAGTCAGGAATTTGTGCCCGATATGGCGATAGGCTCGCCCACTATCACATCATGGGACGGAACATACAAGGCGAAATGTGGGTGTCCTGGTGGCATCTCTGCCTACCCCTTCTGGGATAAAGGCGTGAGTTTATGTATGTATGTATCTTTTACTGCCCTGCGCGTATCTGAATTTCAAATTCCATTTTCCTCTTCAGAATAGTCATTGTGCTTTAGAGTTATCGAATCACCTATAGTGTTTTGATTGTGTGTCGACTCACCATCACCACCACCAAATCATTGTCGTCACGACGATGTTCCAATAAATCTATATATATCTATATCAGCCCATATACGTCCCATTGCTGGGCACGGGCCTACTCTACAATCGAGAGAATCGATTGAGAGTGGTTAGGCCATATAGTCCACCACGCTGGCCTAGTGCGGGTTGGCGGACTTACATACCGTAGAAATTCTTTAAAATCACTACGGTATGTAGGTTTCCTCACGATGTTTTCCTTCACCGTTAAAGTGCGTGGTGATTGATTATCAATACACACATAACTCCGAAAAGTCAGAGGTGTGCCCTGGGATTTGAACCCGCGACCACCGTGAACATGTAGGCAGCCGCGTCTGGTCCGTTACCAACAGGCCACCATAAATAAATAAATACACCCAACAGTCACATACATAGTCCTGACCCCACACTAAGATCGAGTTCTTGTGTCGTGGGTATCAGAAGCTACGAGAGACTTTTTGGTCTCACAAACACCCAGACCCGAAACAAATACCTGTGGATCACACAAACATTTGTTTCGGTGCGAGGATCGAACCCGCGGCCTCTCGTTTCACAGGCGGCGTCTAACCAACTGCGCCACGGAGGCTGTCAATAAATAAGTCCATGCACTTAAATAAATAAGTCCACTTCCAATAAATAAGTCCTACGTGTTCTTACAACTTCAAAATTTTCATAACAAGGTTAATAGTTCTTACCATGACAAGCTCTGTGCATCCAATAGTAACAGAAGTCGACTCCCAAAGCGGCCGCGTACCATGTAAGCGTATGGTCCCAGGGCAGATCAATTAGCCTGTAGTTTGCGTATATCCAGGTGTAGAGGTATGACTCCGCTCCTCTCCATATTAGCCTGTAGGAAGCAGTTCAGGTTATTCTTATAATACTAGTTGGAATATGGTAGGGTAGGTAATTTGTCATTTACTGAAGAAGTACTAAGATCTCTTAAAATTCAAAAGCTATGTGTGTCATTTACTGAGGAAGTAGGTACTAAGATTTTTAAAGATTTAAAAGCTATGTGGATTGGTATACAAAAGCTATAAGACGGTAGACAGTACAAGCGAAGTACTAGATGAGAAGAGAAAATATTGAGAAAATTAATGTTTTCTTGTTCAACAAATGGAATTGGAAAATTCGTGTTATTTATCACCACGCGTATTATAGTGTTGGCTTAGGACTATGGTTGTAATTACCGGGTGACTTGTTTTACAAAACTTAAAATAAGGAAACCCGATATGGCGATAGGCCCCTGTCACATCGTGGAACGGAACATACAAGGCGAATTGGAGACGTCCTGGTAGCACCTCCAGCCTAGCCCTTCAGGGAAAAAGGCGTGAGTTTATGTATGTATGTATGTAAAATAATGAAAATAATAATAATGGTTTTGGTTATAATTTGTAGTTCGTCTTACCTGCCACATTCTTGCAGGATTCCATGTGATATACTGGTGATTCCGTCATTCAATCTAATTCCAGGTTTTCCTTCAAGCCTGAGTACTATGTGCTCTAGGATCATGAATATGAAGAAGTAAGGCCATGACTGAAACAAAAGAATTTGGTTAATCAAAAAATCCTTTATTCTAATAAGAATGATGAAAGAAACAGGTCTTTCGCCTGTATACATCAAGCCTTTTGTTTTTTTTTTGTGTCCAAGAGGAGAAGCTATTAAGCTCCCCTTTCGGTATCCCGGGGGAGGCTGAAAGGGGTATGTCAGTGTCTCTGGCCTTCCAACCCGTCACATTGCGGATTGTGGTCGGGCTGGGACCCTAATGTATACATCAAGCCCGGCGCATGACCATAAATACATTCAGCTATATGCTGCAGCACACTTGCGTTGTATTGCAGCATATAGCTGAATGGGGGGTCGTTGTTGTCTGGCCATGCGCATATAGCGGCATATTGTTAAGTACCTTATATTATGTTACATTGTTCTTGTTGTATGTGTTGGCCATGCAATAATAAATGTTTTTTTTCTTTCTTTCTTTTTTTTCAAATAAGAGCACCACAACTCAGAAATTCTTATTATATATCGTTACATGGGATCATACAAGCTTGTCATGGCGACATATTGCTGAATCTTTTAATCGCAAATCGCAATAAACACGGGCTACAAAAAATACTCTAATTTTGACCAAAATAGTGCTCGCGCATCGCTGCTTGGCAGCAGAAATAGACAAAGCGTTGGAACCAGTTCAATTCGGCCCTTGTATGTGGGGAACTGACCACCTGTCTCTAGTAACCGATAATGCACTTGAAATATTTCTGACTTGAAATGTTTCAGCACGATTTTGGATAAATGAAATGATAGATTGTTTGCCAATCCATTTAGTCATTCGATACTTCTCGTGTACATATAAGTAATTTTTCAGTTCGACAACACAGCATATTCCATCATAGGGCCAGTTTTTATTAACCTTTATCATCCCACTGTTGGGCAAAGGTCTACATCCTCTTTTTCCACAAGTCGCAGTTCCAAATAATTTCAGGCCATTTGGGCTCGAAAGCATCCAGGTAGTCAAGCCAGCGTGTTTTCTGGCCCTTAGTTATGAAATAAAAAATTCAACAACACGAAAGGCTCACTTCTGTTGGCGTTGCGAAACCGCAACACAACACCACATTCACATTGAGTGAACGTAGCGCGTAACATGATATGTGTATCATTACGCGTCGGGAGGTTGGCATTACTGGACATTCGATATTTGAAATTTAGAGTGTGGTTATTCGTACAGTTTGTAATATTAGTGTCGATACGCTTGAGCGGGGTTTGATTTGAAGTTAGGAAATTAATACTGATGTATAGTTTTATTGCATGTTTTTTTATTACATATGGCTAAGTTACATGCAAGCACATGATGAAAAGTGATCCTTTTTTTTTTTTAATTTTTTTTATTGCCGTATAGGCAGACGAGCTAGCGACCTGCCTGATGGTAAGTGGCTACCGCTGCCCATAGACCTTCGCAGTGCCAGGGGTCCAGCACAACAAAGTCGCTGCCTGATCCTATAAATAGATGAACCCGCAACCACTGAGAAATTTGCGTTGTTGCCTATTGGCCTTGGTCGATGAAGAATGAATGTAATGGAGAATATTAAAAATATGACATCAAGCATTAGTTCGATTTCGCTTGTCTCACTAGCCGCATGAAACATGATAATGGTTTTATTTTAAATAGATTTACTGTGAGCCAGTCCATTAAATTATGTCACTTCACTAAGGATTTATGTAAGTCGTTCATTAAAATAATAAAGAGTTATTATTTTAAATTCAAAACTACAAAGAGGCTTTGTCTCTTTTATCTTCTATTTTATTCTAATCTAAGATGTTCTGGAATTCCAAGTTTCTTACTAGAAAACAAAATGCTATCTTATATTTTAAACGCATGATTAAAATCTGCATTGTTATGTTATAAACCTATTATAATATTATGCAATATATTGTGACAAAACAAAAAATAAATCAAATTGTTTCATTAGAATATATACGGATAGTTTTTATAACGACTTTTATCATTTGTTCTAATGTTTTGAGCCGTTAATAGATAACTATTATAAATAATACTATTTCACAATGATTTCATTTGTATGGTTGTTTACTATAAAGTTTGTATCATCATCATCATCAGCCCTTCTGCGTCCACTGCTGGACATAGGCCTCTCCCATAGCACGCCACTGGGCTCGATCTTCAGCCCTTCAGAAAGTTTGTATAGAACTTCGTAAAATTTAAAACTTGAGATTTATTCTTGCTAAAAAAATTGCACACCATTTTATCTATCTCACAGTAACTCGGCACTTTACTGGGATAAAAAGCGGCGTTAATTCATAAGGAAACTAACTAGTTTTTACCAGGCTACGAAATTAATCGAAAACAATTACACATACTTGTGCAACTTATAATTTATATACATTAAAAAATTGGGCAACACCTCAATTTACATTCTATCCCCAAACGGTAATTTAAAAATAAGACTTTAATATTCGTGTGTTGACAAATAGAGCCTTGGATTCAGATCATATTGCAACATGGTAATCATTACCAGAATTCTGTTTTGCAACACATAATTGAATTTGAGCCTTGTACTTTATATTGATTGAGTTTTCTAAAGTGGTGGAGCTGGTGTAGTTACCTTGGACTGAAAACCTATTAAGGCTTTTAACAAGAAGAAAGCTGTTAAAGTGCTACCTGACTTCTAGAAACTTTACTGATAGGCTGAGTGCCTACGTTGGCATTGTTAAAAACCAAAACTCTCGGTAACGATCATGGCTAATATGACGGCGTATTTACCTCAAGTTCTAAGTTCTGGGTTCGTAATCAATGTACTACTTCTATTTGAACGACATCATTTACCAGAGTCTAGATATTGTTTAAAGGGCATAGGTAAGCGGCTGTTCATTACAAACCTTTTCATCTTGTCAGATATATCAAACTAAATAACTCTATACGTCAATGTAATAAATAATAATAATAATAAATACACCCAACAGTCACATACATAGTCCTGACCCCACACTAAGATCGAGTCTTGTGTCGTGGGTATCAGAAGCTACGAGAGACTTTTCGGTCTCACAAACACCCAGACCCGAAACAAATACCTGTGGATCACACAAATTTTTGTTTCGGTGCGGGGATCGAATCCGCGGCCTCTCGTTTCACAGGCGGCGTCAAACCAACTGCGCCACGGTGGCTGTCAATGTGGAATTAGGGCAGGTAAAAGGAGGAAATTTTGGTCTAATATTTTTTACTACCGATAAGCCACAAGGAGGAGTCGACAATTCTCAAATTTCCAAGGCTATTTATTTATTTTCATTCTTGTAAACATCGTTGCGGGTTAAAGACAAGTTAATGTCGCTTAGAGGCTTGGCGGGCTTCAGTGCTCAGAGATCGTCAGTTACCACCAGCTTCCCTTTGTTTTTAAATGAAACAAAGCAATTCGTGCTCCTTAATCCATTACACAATATTCATAGAATATTTGTACAATTATTATCTATTATTAAAACATTAGATGAACCTCTAACCCTTTCTTTGTAAAAAATAACCAATTAATTTGATAAATAATTGTGTTAGAATAACATTATGTTGATGATATGAGTTCATTAGTTTTTTGTGCAATAATACATGTTTAGGTTCATCGATTTTTTGCGCTAAGCATTTATATGTCTCGTGGCTTATAATTTAAAGATTAAGTCACTAGTATTTTATATGATGAAACAAAGCTGAAAATGCTGTATGTGTCTGTTATTATCGTGGATTTAATAATAACCAAAAGAAGAAATTTTCCAATGATTTTACCGTCAAAGCAAAAGTTGATAACGATGCCAAATTCCACACGCAATTAATCCGTGGCCAATGTATTCATAAGTAAATATATTTGTTGGTTAAAATAGATCTTGATACTTGTCGATCAACGGATTGTGACAGTTGTATCGTCTCTATTGACATGGCTAGATGAGATAAAGAGAGGAAACTTTTTTTTTATCATCTGATTTCTCCCGAAACTCTACTAGCTCATGATTGTCCATTTTTGAGCATGTAAGTAATCGAAAATAGAGATTTCGATTGAGCGAGGTTAGGCCTGAAATTATCACGATATTTGTATATAATTACCTGTTTAAAAAAGTTAGGGACGTCTTCTTTCCTCTCAAACATCGTTTCCTGAGGCGAGTGGATGTAAAAGAGCCTTCCAACGCCCTTTAGATGATCGCTGATGATATCTGAGAAACCATTCTCCACTGTAGTGTTGGCGAACGAATAATCGGCCGCCATTTTGATTTATTTTCTTTATCTGAAAAGAACAGTATGATAAGTTGTTGGAAAGATGTTTTGAAAAAATAAAAGAAAATTTTGGATACGTTTGTGAATCGTCCAACCAATGGGTTGTTGTTAATGAAATTATTGAGTTTTTGTCGGGGCTAGTACGCCTGGGACATAATATTAGGTTTCAGAGGGACTTAGAGCTTAAAAATCGATTAATCACGAAAACACGATTGACTCTACCGCTATTTAGAATGGACATAGGCTAATCGTATTGTATGCGGCGTATATTATGTGTTTAATAAGAACATATAAACATCAATTTTAAGTATTCGATTCATCCGTAATTGTGCATTAAAAATGCAATATAATATTATTTGTATCTTCTATACAGAAATGTGTTAAAGTATAATATTTTATTTCCTAGAAAAACCGTATGGATATTTTAACAAAACACCGACATAAACAAGAGTTATTTGTTCGAGCGTCGCGTCAGGCGGTTCACGCGTTTTGTTCGAAAATATTAAAACTGTATGAAATACATTGTCCCGCTGGTGATTGCGACAGCTGCGGCAGATTTTGGGCTATATTGGAGAGTTATGTTTGTTACCACATTGTTCTAGTAGGGCTGTAGAATTTTGGGTATCGTTGTATTATAATATATTCGACTTTCGAGGTTAATCATTTAATGTGTGGTTTTTTGGTTTGAAAAGTCTTATAATACGAGTTACGTGCGGCCAGAATCTGTCTTATAGGACAAGGTAAAATGATTAGGATTCGGTTAGCCTCTTTCATGTCTCGGGACGGAAATTACGATGAATTGTCAATAACATTGATAGTAATTTTATACACTACATGAGGACTACAAGCTTAGTTAATAATATTTCTAAAATATGTTAATAAGATTTTCAATCCGCATGACTTTTTTGTTGCGACGAATGGAGAGACGAGCCTGCCATTCATCTGATGGTAGATGGAATGACTGCTCATGGACAGTAGAAAACCAAACAACACAATGAATTACGAAGCAATGCTTGGCATTCCACTGCGCTCGCCATCTTGAGACATAAGATGTTAAGTCTCATTATGTCCAGTAGTTGCTCTGGCTACAATCATACAATGTCCTTCAAACCGGACCACAACAGTGCCTTTACAGTGCTGTTTGGCGAAAAACATAGACATTGCGGCAATACCTACCCAGGGGGACTCTCACATAGTAGTTACTCTGGCTACAATGTCCTTACTTACGCTTTACAAGTCACAAATCAACGTCAACAAACACACTGACATTAATGAGGTATCCACATCTGATGTGCGCTGCTGAACACTCAATAACGTCAACTGTTTGCACTAAGCTTGCGCAAATATCACTTGATTACCTATAGTCTCGCCTCAGCACGCGATTTCATCAGTAATTATATCGAGTATTGATTTTCTTCCTTATCTCACATTTGAGACGTTAGTAGCTTGGTGGTCCATAGTTGGACTACATTTGACTCCCAGGTGGTAGGTTTACTGGTAGGTCCCTCATATGTGAGAGACTACCTGGGTACCACCGCAATGTCTCCCGCCAAGGAGCAGTGTAAATGCATTGTTGTGTTCCGGCTTGAAGGAACTTGAAGACAGAGTTGCTACCAGTGAGTCTGCCAAACGGCAGTAGTTTTAATGTCTGAGTATATCGAATAATTAAGCCTTCGAATATTTCCAGATCTAAAATTATATACCACGGGTATATTAAAACGGATGATTTACTGGGTTCGTCGATGTCGTCGTTTGGCCAGCTCCCAGTTAATCAAATAAAATAGAGCCTTTAAATTATAAGTTAAATTAAAGCTAATTGACATATATTTTTAGTACTTAGTATAGTGACTGCCTCGGTGGCGTAGTTGTACTACGGTACGATTTTAACTTAGGTCTCGGGTGCGAATCCCGGGTCGGGCAAAGTGATATTGGATTTTTCTTTTCATTATCAGCCCGGAGTCAGAAATTTGTGCCCGACACGGTTATAGGCTCGCCCCCTATCACATCGTGGGATGGAACACTTAAGGCGAAACGTGGGTGTCCTTGTTATATCTATGGTTACCCCTTCTGTGACACCGGCGTAAAGTTTATGTATGTACTCGTATGTACTATACATATATAGTTACAATATTTATTGTTTTTAGAAATCCATTAATGTGGTACAAAGCTACGTTATTATATTTTTAAACCAGTTGCTGAATGGCATTTTCCAAAGCAAGGCCCCGATAACATTATCAACAGAAGTTTCGAATGCGACAAACAGACATTACATTGATCGTTACATTCACACATCAAATAATATTTATACACTATGTTTATTTACTATCTGCTATTATCAACACATTGTAAACGACGCTATAAAACAGAAGATAACATTTGAAAACAGACTCTAGTGTACTTTAACAAAATCTATTTTACTTTATACGTTCTCCTATCTGTTTTATCGATGGAACATTCGTCTGCGGAGATGATAATGGTGTTTACATCTTAGTGGGTTCTGTAATGTTCTTATTAAGACCTTGCTTGTCTATTCTTAGGAGATATTACGAACGTCCTTATTCATAGACACTAGACAGTTTTAAAACCTATTTTAATTATCGAATGTTTAGTCTCTTTCGAACGACTTGTTATTCAGTTTCAGCGAAGAAGACGAAACATTCGATATCTAAAATAGGGTTTAAAACAATCTAAGAATAAGGCAGATAAATGTTAACTGGAAGGGACACTGTGAATAAATAAAGGTTTTTAAAAGGTGGCTCAGTTGCTTTAATGCGGTGTATGAAAGATCGGACGTGGGTTCGATCCCCGCACCGAGAAAAATATTTGTGAGACCGAAAAGTCTCTCGTAGTTTCTGATATTCACGACACAAGACTCGATCATAGTGTGGGGTCAGGACTATGTTTGTGACTGTTGGATGTATTTATTTATTATTTACAAAAAATTGCGGTACCGTACCGCAATTTATTTTTCTGTCCCCCTCACTCCTTAACATTCAAATTATCTTGCCTCTCACTTCTCTGTTTTCCCGCGTACAGATTTTGTTCCCTTTGTCCTTTCTATTATTCCTCAATGATTGGAAGTAATTTATCTATTATTTGATGGAACGCTGACAATAATAGATAAGACTTGTTAAGGGTCAGGCCGCAAGTTGAAGGTTCAAGTAAAGGGTATCGTTGGGAGCTACGTTGTTGCTTGGCGGGTCTTATATAGGCATGATTTTTCAATTAGGTTCGAAAAACGCCCAATGTATCAACCACAGAATTGAAGGTTCATCCGAAGTAAGATCGCTCAGATAGGCAAAAAGAAAACAAAGGATAGGTGGAAGGAGATCGCGGGAGGGTCGGAAAGGGAGACGAGATAGAGATGTTTCTTTAATTTTTCCCTGTAAAGATTTTGTGGTGTTTCGCTGTTTAGTGTTTTGTTTTTGTCGGCAAGTAGACAGCTACGCTATTTGATAGTTTGCTCTTTGCCCGGGATACATATGATGGAATGAACAAGAAAACAAATGTTTATTTATTTATTTATTTATAAATTCTTTATTGAACACCACATACACACAAAACAATAAAAAAAGAATTAAAACTAGTTTAAATAAAGGTGACAATGTTTGAATACTTGTTTTAAAAAAAATCCAGAGACTAAATAGCAAAATGCAAAATTAATCGCGTATTTTAACCAAACATTCGTTTATCTATACGTACGAATATCAACATTATACCATTCTCTTAGAATCAACAACTGTTCTGCATATCAAAACCCTCATATTTATTCTAATTATACTTAAACTTCATTCATGTTTTATATGTTTATCAAGCTAAGTTATTCAGAATATCTAATTTGTTTATCTAAAACTAAAGGCGTGATTTTATATTTAAAGTATTTGGAATAATTAAAAGCTAGTTACGATGTTTTTATGCACGATTTTTTAAAATAACGGTTAAGTGTTGCGCAATAGACTCGAAGGCCTCGGTTGCACAGTTGCACTACGGTATGATTGCAAAGCTGAAGTCTCGGGTTTGAATCCCGGGTCGGGCACAGCGATATTGGATTTTCTATTCATTATCAACCCGGAGTCAGGAACTTGTGCCTGATATGGCGATAGGCTCGCCCCCTATCACATGGGACGGAACATACAAGGCAAACGTGAGTATCCTGGTGGCGCCTCTGCCTACCCCTTCGGGGATAAAGGCGTGAGTTTATTTATGTATGTACAGGTAAAATATCAGTAAAAGAATACTATGTAGGTCACGTGCAGGTCATTCCATTCATAAGCGCTCATGGTTACCAATGGCAAACTGTATCTTTGAGGAAAATATTTATTTGCGATATGTTTTATCTGCTTTCAAAGTATTTATCGCTAAAGTCCGTTGCACTTACGACTAAATGCGATATAATCACGTTTTCGGACGCAAATTAAAAATCATTAAATTAATTATTTTGTAAATTATTTCGCGGGTAATTAATCATTTTTAATTGATTTATTATTTTGAAAGACATATTTGGATTATGTTAATCGTTATGAACATTAAATTAAATTAGCATTTAAGTATAAAATTTCATCATATCATGTGAAGATGTGCACAGAATTGTGACGGTCGTATTTTTTACCAAGTTCGTTGGTCTGACCTATCGTCTGATATACTATATTGATAATATTTCTAACTGAGTAGATGTTTTTTGTCTATTTTTGGGGTTCAACGCCTGTTGAACCCTCAAAGAAAACCCACCGGTTTTCCTTATAAATGTATAAATCAACACATTATGTGGCAACGAAAATAATTGCAAATCAATACACCCAAATTGATTTATTTTATTAAATAAATAAATACACCCAACAGACACATACATAGTCCAGACCCCACACTAAGATCGAGTCTTGTGTCGTGGGTATCAGAAACTACGAGAGACTTTTCGGTCTCACAAACACCCAGACCCGAAACAAATACTTGTGGTTCTCACAAACATTTGTCTCGGTGCGGGGATCGAACCCGCGGCCTCTCGTTTCACAGGCGGCGTCTAACCAACTGCGCCACGGAGGCTGTCAATTATTACAAAATATGAAAAGAAGAAATCATAATATAATTTCAATTCTAGGTCAAAATCATTACTTCTTAAGATGGCAAGGCATTATTACACCGTATTTTACAGCAAATGCACTTTTGGGAATTAAAACGATGACATATATTTTAAGCGAGGTTAAAGTAATTAATTCAATGATCGCCCAAGTAGTCAATATGAACAGTTACGGAACCCCAGCACAACAATTCTACACACGCTTGACCCCTTTTTTGCTCAAGCATGATTAAATTAACCAAACGGTTATATTAGCAAAAAAATGTCACTTGGGTCGAACTTATCACAAAGTTATCTCAAATTTTTTGCTGATTTTTACAAACTTGTTTTTGAAGTGAATGTACTAGAATGGAACAAACAGCGCATTTGTGTGCAATATGGGGACTCAGATGCTGATTATCATATTATTTTATATGTATAAATACATCGGATAAGTCGAGCAAATGACTGATAAAGGATGGAGGACAAAGTTATTACAATTACATGGGTAAGCGTAGGGCAGTCTGTCATGATTACCATTAGCGGTCGACACAATTTTGCCGGCCAGTTCAGAGCCAAACACTTTCAAACACACCCCACCCTCTTATTTAGCTTAATTTGGGAGGTATCTCACTGTTGTGTGAGGTGATCTAAGGGGAATACAAATATCCTGCATGATTTTTAGTACTGGCTGATTTATCGCTCATTATTTTTATTATCGCGATGAATGGCGAGACTAGCATGACATTCCCCTGATGGTAAGCGATACGACCGCTCATGGGCAGTAGCAAAACCAAACAACACCATGAATTACAAGGCAATGCTTGGCATTCAGCGCGCGCCATCCTGAGACGTAAGATGTTAAGTCTCATAATGGTTTCTTAGATTTACGCGAATGTTACACATTGAAATATAACTATTTTTTAAGGATTTTATCGCGATTTGGTTAATTTTTTACATTTTTTAAAATCCCGACGACGTTTCAATTACTTTACAGACAGGAATCCGCCCCGTGACCACGAAAGCGGTAAAGTAATCGAAACGTCGGGAAGTTAAAAAATGTAAAAATTAAACCAAATCGCGATAAAATCCGTAAAAAATAGTTGTATTTCAATGTTAAGTCTCATTTTGTCCAGTAGTATTTTATCTCAGAGACTCAGCAATGAAGCAACAAATGAACTAAGTATATTGCCAATTGAGATTTAAGTAATTACTGTAAATGAGGTGTCTTATTTAGGACTATCGTAAGGACACGTAATTGGACCTTTTGCATATTTAAATTAGTGGTTAAATTTAAAACAGCTTTTTTGACAAATTTTTAGGCCATTGATAAGGGTTACCCGCTTAATAGAAAATTTACTTGGTATTCTTGAAGCGAATTGTACTTTAATTCAAGTATAGATATAATATTGAGGCCTTAGCAAACACACTTCACCAATCATATGAAATTAATTTTACGATAAGTAATTTGCATCTAAAAGCTATAACGTAATAAAACATATACCTTAAGTACATAAAGACATATGTAGAAGTATAAAAAAATACAATCAACTGGACAAAACAAGAGGCTCGACTCGATACCGTATCTGACATTCAAATGTGTTGAAATTGAACCGGTTATGCATATTCTGTATCGTATGTTGTAAAATTCAACCTTGAAAACGATTACACATTTATATCAGACCATCGAAATTATTGTCATTGAAAGCGAAATTAAATATGTATATTTTTTGTATTTCGAACCGTAGAATGGTTACCGTTGGTTAAACTTTTGACGGTCGTAGTGATAGTAATTCTGAGTAGTCTAAACTCTGATATACTCGAATGGAGCAGAGATTTTGGAGTGTAGGGTCGTTTCAAAATTCAAAATCAATTACGTTGGACGGTACAAATACGTTGACAGTAATTGACATGTAATTGAAGTCATAGGGTATTGCGTCCAGAGTTCGTACCTAAATTAATTATATTCACGTATGTAGATAGTTATGCGACCTGCCACCTTATACCCTATATTAAACCCTCAGGGTTAATGGGTCAATAAGGAGTTGTATAGCTGCTTCATCTGAACTGACTTAATGTATTCGATGTACCAGTGGCGAATACCAAGAGTATCAAGTAGACGGTTCTCACAAGAGAATAGTATATAAGCCATGGACATCGCAACGTCAGTTGACTTTGCTTCAAACCATCATAACTAACACAAGTCTTTGTCTTTGTTAGAATTTATCATTTGTGAATTATTTGAAATAAATTATTTTTATTTACAAATACGCTCGAGATAATTTGACTGGCGCAGTCGGGTCGGATTTAATATCGCGTTAAAAGTAGGTTCGGAAGGGGCACAAAAATAGGTCGCCGAATTGTACTACCAACGCTAAAGATAAATAATCCGCGAACCACAAAAATATAAATTAGTCAAGTACGTAACAAGTGATAAAGAAGCAATTTCCAGCATGGGAAGAAAGAGCAAGTGAGTAAATCCTTTCATTCCTTCCTATCGCTTTCCTTCCTTTTTAATTGGACTGAAAATCGCCAATTTTTAAAAAGGCGTGTTTTTCCTTTCATTAGGAAATCCACAAAATAGCGCCGTAATCTTGGACTAACATTGCCAATTTTACGTAGAAAAATAATTTGAATTAATTATTTTTGCCTTTGATATCATTGTGTTTTTGTGTTGTATGTGCATTATTTATTAAAACAATGAATCAAATACAGCTAATCCCACGGGAGATAATCGAAATCATCCCTAGATATGACGGCGACGAACGGTTGCTTAGTCTATTTTTAAATAAATGTGAGTACGTTATCAGAAGCTTTAGAGGCGATAACAGTGTAGCTCAGCAAACATATGTGTTTCACAGTGTTACAAGTAGACTGACGGGAAAGGCCGCAGTATTACTCAGTGAAAGACAGAATGTAGCATCTTGGGATTTATTAAGGGAACTATTAGTTCAGCATTTTGGTGACAGTAGGTCAGAAGAATGTATAGCCATGGAGCTAGAAAGCATTAAAATAAATTCAAACGAATCGTTTATCGAATTGTGTCACAGAATCCAAAATGTTAGGAGTTCTTTGATAGCAAAAGTAAATCTTTTGACGGACGAAGGTATTAAGGCGTCAAAAATGATAATATATAATAACTTAGCACATAAAGTTTTTATATACAACTTGCCTGAGAACTTAATCCAATTTGTGAGATTAAGTAAGTCCACAAATCTGGAGGATACATTATCTATCGTAATGGAAGAAGTAAATTTCCAAAAGGAATTTAAAAATAAATGTGTAAAGCCACAAGCACCTAAAAATTGTGTAACAAACGAATATAATAAAATACAATTTAAGGAGCATAATAATACTTTGCCGAAACCTCAAATTAAATTTGGAGGTCAAAATCAAAAGCCACAGGGCTTTCAATTCAAAAATCCTGTAAATTTCCAACCAAGACCGCAACAGTTTCCACAATATGTGAATAACTATAAAAGGTCTGGATTTTTCAAGAAAAATCCGCAACAGCAATTTAAGTTTGGCATCCCACAGTCGCAAAATCAGGTACAAGACGTATCAATGCGAACTGTGAGGAATAATAAGCTAGTAGGAAATTTTATAAAGGGAGCCTCAGACAGCCCACCAGGATAGATTATAATAATGTTGATAACATGATAAAACTACCGTATATTAATATACCAAAGTTAGGTAAATTCATGATTGATACGGGTAGTTCTCGCTCATTCTTAAGCCCAAACAAGGCGTTTAAATACTTTCGTAAGTATTTATACAACGAACCATTCGAAGTAATTAGTACTCATGGTCGTAGCGAGCATGATACGGTGGCTCAGATTCCGCTTCCAGTGATTTTTAATACGAACTTGATACACAAGTTTTATATTTATCAAGTAGATAAGAAATACGATGGATTATTAGGCTCAGACTTGTTACAAGACCTAAAGGCAAATGTTGATTTTAACAACAAGGTCTTAAAAGTAAAAAATGCGAATATACCAATGGTATATAATGTTGTATCGCAAATAGGGAATAACTCTATAGAATTTATGGATATAGATCCAACTATAGATGAGTTGTTGGAAGTAAATCTTTCAAAACTTAGACTAGGTCATTTAAATAATGAGGTAAAATGTCAGGTAGAAAAATTATGTTTTGAGTATAAAGACATTTTTCAAAATGATGGCATTCCATTAAGTTTTACAAGTCAGGTAAAACATAGTATACGGACTACCAATGAGGATCCCGTATATATCCGTCCTTATAGGCATTCTCATAAGGAGAATGAGGAAATAGAGAGACAGGTTAGGAACTTGTTACAGAACAATGTTATTAAGGAATCGCACTCACCGTGGAGCGCACCTGTCCATTTGGTTCCGAAAAAACTAGATGCTTCCGGAGAAGAAAAGTATAGGATGGTCATAGACTATAGGCGTCTTAACGAAAAGACGATAGACGACAAATATCCCATACCAAATATTTCAGATTTATTCGATAAGTTCGGTAATGCGAAATATTTCTCCACAATCGATCTAGCTAGCGGTTACCACCAAATAGAAGTCCAAAAACAGGACCAACCAAAAACAGCGTTCACGACACAGTCGGGACACTACGAATTCATACGAATGCCATTCGGTTTAAAAACGGCACCCGCCACATTCCAGAGAACAATGGATAATGTGTTGCGTGGTTTAATAGGTGTCGATTGCTTAGTTTATTTAGATGATATTATAGTATATTCGTCAAACTTGCAGGAACATTTTTGCAAACTGCAGAGAATATTTGACAGACTTAGAGAGATGAATCTAAAAGTAACTTTAGACAAATGTGACTTTTTAAAAACAGAAGTTTTATATTTAGGTCACACAATATCAAAAAATGGTCTTCAACCAAATGATGATAAAATCAAGGCAGTCTTAAAATTTCCTTTGCCTAAGACACCAACGGAAATAAAAAGTTTCCTTGGACTAGTAGGTTACTATCGTAAGTTTATAAAAGATTTCTCAAAAATCACTCAACCTCTTACGAATTGTTTGAAAAAGAGAAATAAAGTTATCATAACCCAACAGTATATAAATGCATTTGAGAAATGTAAAGAGTTGCTTACTAATGCACCTTTACTTCAATTTCCAGATTTCTCAAAGCCATTCCTATTAACTACGGACGCCTCTAATTTTGCGTTAGGTGCAGTTTTGTCACAGGGTCCGATAGGAAGTGATAAGCCTATTGCATTCGCGAGTAGGACTTTAAATAGTGCAGAAACCCGCTACAGTGCTATAGAAAAGGAACTATTAGCAGTAGTATGGGCATGCAGGCATTTTAGGCCATATTTATATGGGAAGAAATTCACTGTTATAAGTGACCATAGGCCGTTAGTATGGGTAAATTCATTAAAAGAACCAGGATGTAGGCTAACTCGTTGGAAGTTGAGATTAGCAGAATATGACTTTGACATAAAGCATAAGCCTGGCAAACAAAATAGTAACGCAGATGCGTTATCGCGTATAAAAATTAACGCAATTGATAATGATAGTCAATCTATGTTAGTTAATACGGACGATGATCCGAGAATAAAGGCGGTGATTCAAGAAATTGAACACGAATATAATAGAATGTATACACAACAGTTGGTACGTGAGCATTCTAAGAGGACAAAATATTTGTATAATTACTTAACAGATAGAATGTTAGGGATTAAAGAAAAGATTATTGAAAAGCGGGGCGGCGAAAAAGAATTCGACGTTAAACCCGGCGATACAGTTTTCATAAAAGGAGTAAATATAAGGCGTAGCAAGGATAAACCTCGCTATCAAAAGGCCAAAATAACAGACAATATAATTAGAAATACTGTTATGGTCCAAGCCAAAGATAGAGGAAAAAGGGTACCTATTAAAGATATAAAACGTCCTCCACAGGTACATCCTTCTCTTAATCATCCAAGCAGTCCAAAACCTGGCACTTCAACTTCAGCAAATTGAAGCCAACCCAGGTATACTTCCAGTAAAAGAAGGTCGTGCTTACCTTAGTTTATATAACTGGGAAATAGTTAAGATTTTAGATCTACAATTAATATATGAAAACTTGGAATATAATTTTATTAAATGTGGAGAAGTAAATTCATATTTAGATAAAAACTTAGATATTCATATTTTAGATGGTAGCATTGTAGACATTAAACTACAAGCAGAATATATAAGAAATATAACTGTAGAAAAGTATGAGCAGTTAATTCCGAATATTAGGGTTAAAAGAGGAATACTTAATCCTTTAGGAACAATTATTAAAGCTATCACAGGAAATATGGATAATGATGACGCAATTAGATATGAACAAATTTTGAGTAAAGTTCAATCTGAGCAAAATGCTATCTCCAATAAAATGACTATTGTCTCTGAAATAGTGGATTCATTAGTTAACTTAACAAATTCTAGTAGGAATAATTTTATTATGTTGGAGAAAAATATGGATGAAATTGAATTATATTTAAATAAAACATATTTTCAACGAAGTAAAGAACTCGTTATAAATACTTTTAATATACTCATCCATAATTTTCAGTTATTACTTACAAGATTAAGTGAAATTGAAACTATAATAGCATTTAGTAGAATTAATATCGTTCATCAGTCACTATTAAATATTAGTGAATTATATTATATATTGAGAGATGTAGAAAAGGTAGATAAATTAATATTACCTGTTACTGTAGAGAATCTTGCAAATATTGAAAGATGTATAGATATTAAGGCTTACATCAAAGGCAAACAAATAATTTTTATATTATCAGTTCCTACGGTTCAATTAAAAGTGTATAACTATTACCAACTACATCCCTTTCCTATGTTCAATCCAATCCGGAATAACACATTCCTCATTATTCCGAAACATTCCTTTATCCTTATGGAAGGGTTGAAAGCATTAGAGCTCAAGGAGTCATGCAGAGAAATAGATGAACAGATATACTTGTGCTACGAGAGCAACGTGTCGCCTAGTAATGACGACGCATGTATAGCAGATTTAATGAAGTTTTCTACTAATATAACTTCATGTTTGCAATTGCCAGTGAAAGCTAGCAAACTTAAAATTAAAACCATACAAACAGATGTGTGGATAGTATATTCCGAAATTGAAATGTTCATTATGGAATATTGTGATGACAATATAAGCCAGTATAAAATATTGGGCACGTATATTATTACGCTAAACACAAACTGTGAGGTAAAAATTGGAGAAATGACGTTGAGGAAACGTCATATTAATGGAAACCAGATCACACTTCACAGGATGCCTGTTATTCACCTACCGAGTGTTGCTGAGCATCCAGAGTTCCAGAGGACTTCCGTCAACCTGGACAACTATAATATGGAAGATCTACGGGTGTTGTCTCGTGTTCTACAAAGTGATAGTGAAGTGATAAAAGACGAAGGGCAAATGCCACCAGTGAATATACACAGTGTTAGCATAGGAACTATTGTACTTTACCTCATATTGATTTTTGTATTGTTGTATTTCGTGTTTAGTAATAGAAAATTTATATTGTCAAAATGTGTCCGAAATCATCATCCGAAAAGTGTTTCAGGAAATGATTTCGTACTTAAGGAGGGAGGAGTTATGCGACCTGCCACCTTATACCCTATATTAAACCCTCAGGGTTAATGGGTCAATAAGGAGTTGTATAGCTGCTTCATCTGAACTGACTTAATGTATTCGATGTACCAGTGGCGAATACCAAGAGTATCAAGTAGACGGTTCTCACAAGAGAATAGTATATAAGCCATGGACATCGCAACGTCAGTTGACTTTGCTTCAAACCATCATAACTAACACAAGTCTTTGTCTTTGTTAGAATTTATCATTTGTGAATTATTTGAAATAAATTATTTTTATTTACAAATACGCTCGAGATAATTTGACTAGATACTTCATATTTTTATTAGATACTTTATATTATGTTTAAGATAAATTTAATCATGTATACTCGACATTTTGCTAGATAGTTGTGCGACAGATTGTTTTCTCAATTACATGGTTTGAGAATGTTTACACGTGCATTCTTATATGGCATCTAATTGGGTAATTTTAAAGTATTATGATTTATTAGTAGATTTATGTCGTCATTGTCTCCAACATTCTATAAATGTGTAATTAACTATATCATCGCTTGGTTTGTTTATAAAGGAAAATGGTGTGAAGTTCTCTACAAGAACTTATAACATTAATAACATCTTCGTATCTGCTTTCGCTCATTTCGGTTAGTCCTAATCCTTCTCTTTCGTAGAGGATATATCTACAATTAATCTTGTCTTGTTAGCCACACAGCCAGTGTCTAACAAACTGCGCCTAAGTTGTCACTATACAGTGATAAAGATAGATCTCATTGGAACGATAATGCCAGATCATAACAGATTAATCCCACGTCATACAAGTCAGTTGTTGATAAGGTCAACGATCTCACCGTTTACATCTTCATCAGAGATAATGGATTGGCGGAAACCAGTGGGCGAGTACGGATAATTGGACAGTTAGCTTTACGCACGAATTGTATACATCTTAATTCAGTTGGAATTTATCTGTCCTTATTTAAAGAAGAAGCGTTGTACATAAAGGTTATCGTTGACTTGAGTCATTTTGACCGTTTTAATGCAATTACTATGTCATTATGTGTATAACTTTTAACGTATTATTTGTGTCTAGTAGATGGTAACAAATTGGACTAGAATGAGACGGTGGTCACCGGGTCGAACCCCAGGGCATAGCTATGAGTGTTTGGAGTCATGAATGTACTGCTCGTTAGATACAATGCATTTTGACAGTGGAGTAGAACATCGTGAGGGAACCAGCATACCACAGAGATCCCATATAGGCTAGCATGATGGTCTATGAATGGAGGTCCAAGCCTTCTTAACCGCGCACTATCCTGTGCTTAGAGAGGTTATCCTATGATCCGAAGCGATAATAATAAGCGTTTATTTCCATAAATTTGTAGATCAATAGGTAATACTTAACTAAACAAAACTGAGATTAAAGTACCTAACATAATATAAAATCTGCTTAACATAAATAATTGTAATAATTCTTGTACACCACGAAAGATAATCAGTAATTTCCGCACTAGGTATGACCTGTATCGAAGTTCGAATGCTCGAACGTTTGACGTCCGAAGTAAGCTAGTTTTCCACTTCTAAAAATCAATATTATTGTCTATGACACTTATCATTCACTCCGAACTTACTCTATGGTAACGACGTACGGTAAAAGATTTGAATATTTTGTGGAGTAAATAGGCAGTTTCGTACAGTTTTTGCCAACATCAGGTGTATTATGTGTCAATTAATGTTTACTATTTCAATCAGCTCGTATTTCGTATTTTACTAGATTGGATTTCTGCAATACCAGTGTATTGGAATGACGTTTTTTATATTTACTTTAAGGAGTGATCGTATTTGGATGCAAAAATTCAGAGTTCCACCATATTAGAAGTATGGCTACCATGTGTGAAATAAGGTTATAGGGCATGACAAGTAATTGTCTATGCAATTTATCAACATACATGAATTTACTTTACTGTAAAAATATACTTAAAACAATGTGTCTCTAACTGTATGAACAAAAATAAAGGAATGAAAATTACCAAAGATAATGTATTGCCGCTGACAAATAAAACGTGAAATCAGCGAAAGATAATTTCATCCAAACGAAATTGAATTTTATAACAAGATTTGTTGTAACAATGAAGGTCGACAATCCTATCAATATTAAACCCCTTACTCTGCCACAAACAGTCTGGCACAGACCTAGTAATTTACTAACAGTAACTTCTCGTACATGCATGTGACTCATCACGTCAAAACTTTGATTAGTTCCGAACTTCCATCCGTGAGACCTTCGTATTCTGTAACTGAACTCATTAATACTACAATCCTGTCTAAATGTCATGTGAGATAGGCATGTTTGACAGCCTCCGGGGCGCAGTAGTTAGACGTCGGCTGTGGGACGAGAGACTGCGGGTTCGATCCCCGCACCGAAACAAATATTTGTGTGCTCCACAGGTATTTGTTTCGGGTCTGGGTGTTTGTGAGACCTAAAAGTCTCTCCGTAGCTTCTGATACCCACGACACAAGACTCGATCTTAGTGTGGGGTCAGGACTATGCATGTGGTTGTTGGAAAAAAAATGTAGCTACAGTTAATGTACATTAGGTATTGTGGTGGAAGTTTTGAGATACAGTATTGTAATAAAAAAGGGAGTAGGTAAGAAACTACTGCCAATACACGCTAAGAAACTATAGACAACCTTACGAACAATGTTTTAAGAAGACACTGGATGCAGGTAACTTACAACAAGGTGTAAAGGAAATGCTTGGGGGATGTGTATGTTCTTCATTGAACTTTTTGTGGCTGCAGTGGGAGAAAGATAGAATGAAAGAGTAAGGGAAAGGTAATAAACATAATAAGAGTATAAAAGATACGAAAGCAACAACAGACGTCAATGAAAAGAACTCACAATAATAGTATTATTCTTTAACTATAAATCGTATTCAATTTACTTTATATCGAGGTTCAACACGTCATAGTTTACTTATTTCGGGAAAATGAGAACCGAATTAAATCACAAATAATAATACAATATTGCATTTTTATTATAGAATTTACAAAAGCTATTGTGTCACTCGGCTATTCAAGTACGAAAAACGTAGTTGAATTGGTTACTAAAGATACATATTATATTTTATACATTTCACAGAATTTCACAATTTATAATGAAGCTTTTTGAACATTGTATAAGTTTATGCAATAATATCGTGTCGATTTTCGATTAACGATTCATGACAAAGGAACAAAACATTGAATTTGCTGCTGGTTTTGATATAATTTTTAGACGACCTTATCAAAGGCCAACAGTCGCGCTTCTTGTTATGATGAATAAACAAACTCGAGAGACCACGTGTATAAAATATGTATTATGATTAAACTATTGGAATCACTCAACTTCACTTGATTTATAACTTGTTATAATATAGAAAATCTCCTTACTAATCGAACAGAAGCACTACTATTTTATTTGTATAAATAAATGCTTTTTGTTAGAGTAATCGAAAATTCGTGTGGGTATTAATTATTTTTAATCCTTTTCCGTGGTAATACATATTTATTGATTGAGTGAAACGAGAGGCTGCGAGTTCTATCCCCGCAACGTAACAAATATTTGTGTGATCCACAGGTATTTGTTTCGGGTATGTTTGTGAGACCGAAAAGTCTCTCGTAGTTTCTCATATCCACGACACAAGACTCAATCTCTGTGTGGGGTCAGGACTATGTATGTAACTGTTGGGTGTATATATTATTTATGTTCATACTCTAGATTAACAGCTGCGCGATCGTCAAGATTTACAACCGTTGATAAAGAATATCAGAGTTACACTGATAAGATAACTCTACAGATCTTTCTTTAACCTTTTCCAACCTTCACATCTAGAAGGTGTGTACAATGGGATTTACTAAAGTAACTCTCATTAACATCTAAGAATACAAAATAAAAATTTCTTTGTGACATCATAATTGAATTTCGTAAACATCATATTATTGTTGTATTAAACACTACTAACAAGGAATTGAAACACCCTTTGATAGTTCTCATTTCTCTTTTTCTCTCTCACTCTCTCTTCAGCCTCACATAGACCTGTTGGAAACTGCCTGCATCCTGCGACTTCTAGCAACCTTAACCAGGTCGTCTACTTTGATCTCACCAGTTCTCATTTACTTTAACCTTATTGCTCCTGAGCAAAATTGCACGCTTTTGGACACAAAGACTTACGCAGACCAACGTCTGCCAGTCAATTGTAGTTTATAAAATAGATACATAAACGTACTACATAACGTACATATCTTTCGGATTAATATACACACTGACCTCAACATGTGTCGTAATAAATAAATTGACATTATCTGTTACAATGTAGTGAGGATAAGGAGGGCACGTACAAATATATATGCGTGTGAAACAATGACCCTGATAGAGTAATTGCTAGGAGTTTCCGTATCTCACAAGTAATTTATATAAATGTAGTAATTGTTGTGAAAATAAATTATGTAGTAAGCCACATAAGCAGGGGCGGACCGGATAGGGCAGTCGAAGCTTCGAACCTAGGTACCTTAATACCGTATTAATTATTAGGGTATATCTGACTTACTGTTTGTGAATACGCACAATTTAACTATCACGGTGAATGAATATATTCTGACAAAACCGACGGATGTCTAAGAAGAATTTCCAAAATATTCGACCCCATAAACTTGCATTAGGGCAACATTTTAGTAGTATAGTATTTTAGTATCAGCCCATATACGTCCCAGTGCTGGGCACGGGCCTACTCTACAATCGAGAGAATCGATTGAGAGTGGTTAGGCCATATAGTCCACTTGGTCTTACAGGGCCTTAGGGCAGCGTTGTTTGTTTTACATGAAGATGCCTGAACAGAGAAACATATTATTGTGATAGTCTTGTGTCGTATTTATCAAAAACCACAAGAGACCTTTTTGTCTAACAATCACAAATGAGTTACAAATACCTGAGCGTCATACAAATATTTACGGTGTGGGGATCGAACCTGTGGCCACTCGTTTCACAGCCGATGTCTAATCAGCTACGCTTCGGAGACTGTCCTGGTAAATAGGTTACGTTTAGGAATGACACACATTTAATAATTTAGTTTTGGAACGACACGAAATATCCGTTAAACAATGAATGGCACTTAAAATTTGGAACGAGTTGAATAACCCCCAGATACGCTGATCTAGAAAAAAAAAATTAAACAAAATCTACGGAAATTCCTCACTATCTATACTAATAACGTAGTGAGTGTTTTCTTTGATTAAACTAGAATAGTGGAAGAAAGCATGTGGTAAGACAATTCGTTACAACTTTAGTTCAACATCATCTCATAAAACATTTCAATCAATAACAATCAGTATTATCATCGTTTTTAAAATTTGAACGACTAAAGACAGACTTAGAGATTTTGAAATCGATTCCTTGCAAGCGACCTTCTGTAAATTTTATATACACCAGATATTTACTGTTTGTTATCAGATATGTATCCAAATTGTAAAATGTGCCAATAGTTTTTTTTTTATTGCAATGATCGAGACAGGCGAGACGAGCATGCCATTCGCTTGATGGTAAGCGATACGACCGCTCATGGACAGTAAAACCAAACAACACCATAAATTACTAAGTGCAATGCTTGGCATTCCACTGCGATCGCCATCCTGAGACACGTTAAGTCTCAATATGTCCAGTAGTTACTCTGGCTACTATGTCCTTTAAACCCGAACACAACAGTGCATTTACACTGTTGTTTGGCGGGATAAATAGACATTACGGTGGTACCTACCCAGGCGGCCTCTCACATATAAGAAACCTACCACCAGTAATTTTATGTCCAAAATTCTTCACACTCACTATAAGGAAAGAAATAATCATCTCAGTAAATTGTTATACAGGGTATATCAAGACCGCGACCGAAAACGAATCCAGGTGGCAGTATTAGTGACTTCAGACACAATGCAATGAAAAATTTCGCAAAAAAAATCGTCAACCTTTTTTTGGTACTTTTTTACTTATCGTCGTATTTGGGTGATAAATTTGTAGTTTTCCTAAAATAATGATGTACACCTTTTTATTTTTTAAGTAGCAATGGTATGTTAGGGTTTACATTACTATTTTCGCAATAACTAGGTATTTGCTACCCAAAAACAATGATTTTAAAAAAATTGCAAAAAAAAATCTGTCGCTTATTTTGCGAAATTTTTATTTGCATTGTGTCTGTAACCACTAAAACTACCACCCGGCTTCGTTTTCGGTCGCGGTCTTGATATACCCTGTATAATCTCAAATTCCTTGGCCTAATTCTTCTGATTGTCAAGAGATGACGTACAAGATACTATTACAATGTTATTATCATTATATAGGTATTTATGTCTTCTAGTAACAAAGATCCTTGCGTTTTATCACCGATAGTAATTTTGAATTAAATTTAAAGAAGTAAAAGATTCCACAGCTCCCTTGGCGCAGTTGGTTAGATGCCGGCTGTGAAACGAGATATCGCGGGTTCGATACCCGCACCAAGACAAATGTTTGTAAAGCCCACAAGTATTTGTCTCGGGTCTGGGAGTTTGTGGGACCGAAAAGTCTCTTGTAGTTTCAGATACCCACGACACAAGACTTAATTTATCTTAATGTGGGGTCAGGACTTTGTATATGACTGTTGGGTGTATTTATTCATAAGATGATTAATATGGGTTATTAGATACTATATCTATTTCGAACTGTTTTGTAACAGTTTTAATTTGAATACTAAGATTTCCAGAAGCCGACCGACCTTCCAAAACGTATATATTCTTTTGAAAGTTAATAAATCGTATTGTTTTAGAAATAAAAAAAATATTTATGAAAGTAGCTTAGAAAACTGATAACCGCCGACAAAACCACGATTTCAAATTGAAGGTAAGAAAAGGGTTATTTTAAGAATTCATATAATTCATTTTATTAACCAAATGTGTTTGTTTATTATCATATTATGTATTGAACGAAACATGATGCGACATTAATTACATGAGCAATAAATGCATGCGGTTATCTTTGCAATGCTATGTTTATTTATAAATTACACGTGTAAGTGCAATACAAATCACGTAAAATATTTTGATGAGATGATATTTTGTCTGTATTTTTCTTTCGCAATATGAAAACTACAGGAGTATGTTGGCATTTAGCCAATTAAATGATAGTAGACGGAGTAAGTATAACTGAATGGTGGCCTATGAAGGCTAAGAGGAAGGTAAGCAGATCTACTGATGGAATAACCACATCATTAAGCTTCAGGATAAAGCTTGCATGAAATTTGACAACACCGAGCATAGTGGAGTGACGCAGAAGAGTTCTGGGTCTATGTAGTGTAGGGTGTGTATGTAGGACATATGCTCCGAATATTTAATTTAATTTAATTTTATTTAAATTAGGTACAAAAGCATTTAACAAATAACAACTTAGACTACTAAAAAGTAAAACTAGTACAGTGATAAATTTAAAATTAATTTGTTAAACAAAGTAAGTAATTTTTTGGGCTCATCCAAGTAAGTCAAGGCCTCGAAGTCAGCCCAAAACTTCTGGCTTGATGTCGTCAAGCAAGATATGAGCATTAATAGTCTTACAACCGAGAATGCCAAAGACCACGTGGACTGGCGAGGATTTAACAAAAAACCAAGTTTTTAATTAATATTCTGCTTTGTGTAATTTGCTTTTATTTTCTTAATAAGCATTTAAGATTGTTGCAATTTATGAATGCAAATGTAAATGTTGTATTCCTTTAATAGGCGTGTGCATTTTTTGCACTTATTAGTCGTGAATTTATTGAATGTTTTTAGTTTCATCACAGTTTCATGTTAGCTCCGGAAATTTATATTGTTATTGAGTTTTTAACAGTATAAGTTAACGTATTATTTGAGTGAATAAGTCAATGTCGGTCAAAACATAAAACCTATAGGTAAGTGTGTTGCTGCGTGGTCGTCAATTATTTTTTTACAATTATAATTTGTCATGTACTTTACTTTTTTCCTGTTTTGGTGAAATGCTTTTAAAATATTATTTCACGTAAACTAAGGACGCACGCACAAATATTATTTTTCAATAAAAAAGATCCTGAATAATGATTTTTTAGATTTACGCGAATGTTACACATTGAAATGAAACTCATGTTTACTGATCGCATATTTGATTTTGTTGTAAGTAAAATTTGAAAGTTTAAAAATGTAAAATCAATGATAAAATCCGTAAAAATTAGTTTTATTTAAATTATCCTGAAGTTAAAATCTCATCTCCCAAAGATGTTCTATAAGACACCAGTTCTTTCATATTGATCACGTCATTTAAAACATAAGACACGCGAACGAGCAATCACACAACGTAATTATCCTTTGTAAACAGGCTGATTTACATCGGATATGCAAATAGTGCGCAGTTATGAGGTCGTTCACATTGCGGCCGTGTTCTTGATAATCAATGAAAGTTTTAATAAGGGCTTGTCTCATATTCAAGGTTGCTTGTCATGTTTTTTTCCACTGTATACCATTATCCCATATTTGTGTGGGGTCGGTATATTATAAGTTTACAGGTAAAAAGGAGTTTGTTTAGAATTTTATGTTGCCTAGTTTCAGTAAAAATATTTGGGATATAGTTCAGTCTTTGACAAATTCACGTTTAATTTATCAAGTAATTATACAACACGATAGCTTAAATTAGGAATCGAACCTTGGGTTCGATTCGATATACGACATAACGATTCACAATCGATGTACTCTATAAAAGTTCTCTGAGTCGAAATTGCTTATTTATGTGATTACTAAATAGAGTTCTTCAAGCACCTAAATATTTATAGATATAAATTCTATTTTAATTTCTATTTACATAAAATCTCTATTCACGGATACAACAGTATATTTTTTATAACATTGTAATAGGATATTAAGAAAACATCTGCATGTTAAAACGTTTCTTATTTAATCCAATAAAAAAACGTGGCATCGAACTCGTGACCTCGAGAAACGAGAACTACATTTGTATGCAAATACATTATAATATAATACACCCAATTGTCTCACAAACAGACATTGGATCGTATAATATGAATTTTAAATTACAATAACATGTATATTTTTTGCCCGCTCGGTGAAGGAAAAAAACAGCTGCGAAGAATTTTCAGATATAAGATTTACCTTGTAATTCTTTACAAGGATCCAAAAGTATGTAAAATCTATTAATCCGCATTGGGAAAGGGTTGAATAAGAGGCATTTTTCTAAAAGAGTTAATGTGAGGTGGGCGGGTGGTATGATATATTATAACTGAATAGTTTTAAAACCTTTTCATACTTAAGGAAGTATCTTATGCTAATCCTAATGGTTGTTGGATCAAAAGCGCAGAGAAAAATGTATATTTGTTACAAATAGAATACACTTAAAGTGAATAAAATAGTCAGAGTGTTTCGAAAAAGTGTCCTTATTGCCCAAAAATTGCTATGTATGTATGCGTCGAATGCTCGTCGAGAATATTTGGTCTGCATTCATGTATTGATTTTTAATTAATGACATACGAACGTAGCGATCTAGAAAGCCGGTGACACTGGCATACCCTTCCGGGCAACCACATGCGACAAGAATTGTAGTTTTAGAGGTTATTCCTCGGTCAAAAATTACGCAAGGGTACACGGCATAAAGCCTAATACAGGTCAAATAAATAAGTAAATACACCCAACAGTCTACGTAGTCTTGAACCCTAATTTTGAGTTTTGTGTCGTGGGTATCAGGAACTACGAGAGACTTTTCGGTCTCACAAACACCCCCGAAACTAATACGTGTGGATCATACAAATAGTCTCAGTGCGGAGATCGAACCCGTGGCCTCACGTTTCACAGCCGGCGTCTAACCAACTACGCCACGGCAGTCAACCCGCGAAATGTAACCTATGACCTTTCAATCGAATTCTTAGTTGTACAGGAACGTCATTTTCAGACGTGGAAGATTAAGGGTTGATAAAAGTCTAAAAAAAAGAAAATGCGTTAAAAACTGCCTAAGAGACAGGTCATAAATACACTGGGTCAAAGATGATGCATGAAGAGATTTCAAATTAGGTGAAGTTATAGAGATAATATATCAAGATTGATTAAAATAAAGAATCGTATTTTCAGCTTTTCTTCATTTAATTTTGACTTGCATGTAATATATACTGTATTTATGTACTAGCTCCTGCCCGCAAACTTCGTCTGCGTGCTTAACTTTACTTGGAATATTCCATCCCGTCCCGTCCCATCCCGTTATATCCCGCCCGTCCCGTCTCATTCTCACTCAAGGCAAGTAGTCCAGTCCCATCCCATCCCTTTGAGTATCTATACAAAAGTAACAAATTTGTCGGAATTCCTTCCTCATCCCATGGGAATACTAAATTTTTCGGGTTAAAAAGTAGCCTAAGTGTTAATCCAGGGTTTCAGCTACCTCCATACCAAATTTCATCGAAATCCATTAAGCCATTTCTGAGTTCATCGCGCACAACCGCACAGACAAACAGACAAAAATTCTAAAAATCATTGTTTTGGGTTCTATTCCGTTAATACAGACCCCCCATAATAGTTTCTCTCATTCATCTCCCCTGTACAGACACCGCTCAGTTACAAATTTATTATATGTATAGATTATGCACATGGTGAGGTTAAAACAAGGAAAAAAATGATTTTCAAAACCTATTAATAGGTATAAAATGTTAAGTAACTAATATTGAATCACGATATAAAAAAAACATTGTTTTAAGGAGTAAAGAATGATCGAGCTCGTTGGTTTAGAGATAGCATAAGCTTCGAACTTTGAGGCGCTAGGTGCCATTCCGAGGTCAGGGATTTTAAAAGATTTTTGCGAAATTAATTATCCGAGATTGCAAACGAAATCAATAAATTTTGAAGTCCACCAACCCTCAACAGACCACCGTGATGAACTAAAGCCTCCCTATGTTTCCTATAAGAGGTCTTTGCCCAGCAGTGTGATTCGTATAAACAAAATACCGAAAGAAGTCATATAGATAAAAGTTATAGAAAACAGGAAGAAGAGCGATCTCAATGTAGTAATTAAGAGTTTAATAGGTTCATTGCCGACATCGCTTTAATTGATAGAGAATCAAGAAATTACTGTTTCCTAGTTGTAATGCGAAATATCGTGAAAAACATGTAAAACATTTGCATAGAATAATAATGTTTTTACTACAGTTAAATGTCGTCTATTTTTTGTATTAATAAAATATATTATTTGATTTTATTTATTTTGTTTTGAATATTATTTTAAATTTAATATGCAAATAATTATGTTCACGAAACATTCAAAATTTTATAATTTTGTTTTTATACAACTAAATTACTTATACAACATTTTACGAATTACTTATACAATAACGAAATGTAACATTTAAAAATTATATTAATTAAAATAGTAAATTTATTTTATAATTAATATTTGAAATATTAAAAAAAAACTTACGAACAACAATACCGAGAAAACAATATAAAAAAATGTCAACGTGTTCACACTACGGTATCTCCTTACATTGTACGAGTGACACTAAAAATCACAACTCCACTTGGTTAACCCTTTATAGCGGGTCACTGGCTAAATTGTCCCACAGTGATTAGCTAATTCGCTAAAAAGTTCAAATTCCGAACGCCGCCGTTCCGATAATTTCCGATCGTGTGTCGCGTGCACTCGCGCTAAGAATCGAATGCAAACAGTCCGCGTGAGTAGGACGCATTTGTATAAATAGACCGTGTGGCTAAGACAAGTATTTTAACTCAGCTGCCGGGGTTGAGTGTCTTTGAAACCGGATTTTATATCTTTTGTTTATTTTTTTATAAATTACTTAATACTACGACTGTTTGGGTGAATGTTTATATTGCACATGCACAAACACATATAAGGAAATATCTGTAGGTTATGCAAATATTAATTCGTGCGAGACCCGTTATCTGCGTTGCAAAAAGTTAATTTGCAAACTGTTGATTTGATTCATTGATTCGACTACTATTTTTTTATAAATTATGCTTTGTAGATGTGATGTGTGTTATAATCAGTAATTACTATAATCCGTAGACAAGTAAAGTACGACGTACGAAGTAATATTAATCATCTGTTGGCAAGTGCAGTGCGAACTGAACAAAATAAAACTCGCTTAAAATAGTTATCTTCATTGGTGTGATAAGAAAATATATTGTGTTACTAAATGAAGCGAAGTTAAAAGTTCAATATAATTATTCCGCATTTAGCTTGAATTGGCATTAAACCCAAAAACCATTAACTTAGATTACATATGCTGCTCCTAGGTGGAAAATTAACATCTTTGGTGTTTTTCATCACTCCGTTCCAGCTTATACTCTCAAGTCGGTTATGGCATATTAAATATCCTAAAATAAAGTAATACGCATTAAATCATAGTCCGTGTTAAATCCTGTGGCAACGGATCGTAGAATAATATGATTTAAATACGTTGAAATGAATAAGTTAATGAGTTTTTCAAGACAATAATCTCAGAAAAATACGTAATTTATACAAACACACAAATAAACGGCTTGATATGCTCGTTAAATTTCAAATAAGGATTTAAGAGGCAAAATTATATCTTATATAGAAAATGAATTGTATACACATCATAAAATTAATAAGTAACGAAAACTTAAATAAATTCAAAACGAAGTGGTTTATTTGTACTTTTTAAATTGTAATTATGACTAGAAGATGATAAATGTAAAAGCAATTAAATACATTTTTATGGCGTATTGTGTTTATCATTATCATCATCATCATCTTTAACCCGTTGCAGTCCACTGCTGGACATAGGCCTCTCCCAAGGTATGCCACAGAGCCCGTGTATTGTGCCACGTATTGTTTTGATTGATTTAAATTAGAAAAAAAAATATATTTTCATAAATATATTAGACTTGCATTTTTACAAAATATATTACGAAGTCGTACCAATATACCAAAGTATTCTATAGTATCAATCTAGTTGAGTCAAGTTGCTGGTTCAATAATTTAGTTGCATTCTAATTGATACAAACTTGAAGGCTAAGATTGTTTATAATTTATTATTCATAGGAAAAAAACTAGTACGTTATTCACATGTTATTTTACCGTAAAATTCATATTAACCTTGTACAAAGACATTCTAAAAGTTAATTAGTTTAATTATGCAGACTCGTTGCTGACGCCCACCTAAGTGAGATAATGTTGAGTGAGAAATTTAAGTACCAGCTTCTCAGAAGTCTATGTCTTAGAGTTTTATCTGTTTTTGTTTATAATTTCGGGTTTTCTCATCAAATATTTTAAAAAATACCAATTTTAATGCGTGATGTGAATAAAACAAATGTTTGTTAAAGTGCCAATTTGTAAGTAGATAACCGCACATACGGGTACAAACTAGCCATAGTAACAACAAAATAACTTTTATTATTTAACATTCACTTTTGTAGTAGATACTAGTTTACAAAACATCTATGAACCCTAGATTTTTCAGTTACTAATCGCTATTTATTAAATAAATTAAATTATTACGCGTGTGCCAAAAAGACCGGCATATGCCCACTAGGGTTGAGTAAAGTATTAATAACGCAGCCGATGCGTTAGTCTGAGTACTGTTTGCTTTCTTATCAAACTACGTATTGATCGGAAAAAATGTTTATTATTATATTCCACCACAAATAGCAATACCAAATGATTATGTTAAAAATATAGTCATTGCAAAAATAATTAAGTATAAGCAATATTGATTTAATATGGAATAATCGTAATACACTGCAATTCTAGTATAGGAATGGGTCGGCTTGTTCAGAGTAAATGAATACACCCAACAGTCACGTACATAGTCCTGTGCCCCTAGCCGGAACATTTTGCAGTATCGTAATAGAATAGTAATAGTAAAATTTTGTATGGGAATTTAAACAGCGCCATTGTGAGCGTATTTGGAACTAAAATTTCACAGCGGGAAACGTTTACTTTACTATACGTGAATTACTATACGATACTTCAAAATGTTCCGGCTAGGGGCACAGACCCCACAAAAAATTGCAATCGGGAATTGTACTGTTGTGTTCCGGTTTGAAGAATATTGTACCCAGAATAACTACTGAACATAGTGATACTTAACATCTTATATCTTAGGAATGCGAGCGCAGTGGACTGCCAAGCAGCGATCAAGAACAGTTCCATGAGCGGTCATATCGCTTAACATCAGGCGAACGGCAAGCTCGCCTCAACAATCACTGCAAAAAAATCCATCTTCTATTTTTGTTTTATTAATTTTCTTGCGGTCTTAAGACAAATAGAATCCTTAAGAGTTTCGCCGAGCTTTCTTACTTGGTCTCTATTCGTTCGTTGCTTCCTGTTGATCTTGGTTGATAAGTGTTGCAGTGGCGGTTGCATGGCTGGTAAAAAATTTAGACATTTGTCTAATACAATTCATCTTTATTTTATTTTAAATCATAGAAGACTTACGGCTAATAACAAAAGATAATGGAATAAAATAACATAAAGCCAATGACAAGTCCTCACTTATAGAAATAAATTGAGTAAGAAAATAATAAATACAAGTGGGAGCAAAAAAATAAGCACCATATGGCTAAAGAATCAGTGACTCCGGCGCCTCCTCGCCACAGACACACCGGTTGTAAAAGTATCAAGATCATTTAGCCAAGCCATACTGAAATAAAATATTTACTTATACGTCATGCCTTGGTGGCGTAGTTGTATTACGGTACGGTTACAAAGCTGAGGTCTCGGGTTCGAGTCCCGGATCGGGCAAAGTGATATTGGATTTTTCTATTCATTATCAGCCCGGAGTCAGGAATTTGTGCCCGATATGGCGATAGGCTCGCCCCCTATCACATCGTGGGACGGAACATACAAGGCGAAGTGTGGGTGTCTTGGGTGGCGCCTCTGCCTACCCCTTCGGGGATGAAGGCGTGAGTTTATGTATGTATGTATGTATGTATGTCATCAAGGTAATGCAATAATATAGGCTGGTTAATAATAGACCTAAGATAATAAAATAATACAGTTAAATTTATCACGAAGAGTTAACAAGACCCGATGTTTTCCTCATTTATGGTATGGCCACACAATCACAGATTACAATAGTGGGCGATTTGTGACATTATTTTAAGCTAGATTGTTAGATTACCGGACGTTCAATATCACCTTTCTCCTCCCGTCCTTTCTCCTCTCTTTTTATATTCCTATATTAACTTTAAAAAAATCTGTCTCAGCTTGACATTAAAGATCATTGAATGCTAGAACATAGAGGCGCTTCATCATTTCACCTAAAAATATTTTGGCCCTATAAGATCCTGTTGCCTTTAAAAAATACTACATTAGTGAATACAATTTCTAATAAAGGAGTTTCTAGTAAATTTTAAAAAAATGTAGCCTATACAGTCTCTAGATAGCTTGTTTGAGTTGTGACCCGTGATACCCTGGGTTCGAATTTCAAATCTGACAAGTTTTACTTTGAATATGTAATAGAATTTAAATAAAATTGAATAAAAAATTGAATAAAATTCTCTTATAATTTAGCTACGCCTAGAATGTGCCCATCTTGGCGATAGCCCTCCATCACTTGGGACGGAAATAAGATAGGCAAATTTAGTGTTGGTATTGGCACCCCTACCTACCCTTTTAAGAATCATCATCATCAGCCCGTTGCAGTCCACTGCTGGACATAGGCCTCGCCCAAGGTACGCCACAGAGCCCGGTCTGCTGCTTTACGCATCCAGTCGCTGCCGGCCCTCTTGTGCAAGTCGTCCCGCCAATTGTCTTTTTATTAATGGAAGACAAACGCTAGTTTAACAGCCTATAGTTTAAGGTCAAGTTGGTGACTGCTTAACGTCACTTCGGTACAGACCGCAAGCTATTTCCGTGCTTCCGGTAAATAATTTATGTCTGTTTTGTTTATTTTCCTTAACATTGTTTTTAGAACTTTGTTAAGTTCTTTGTTGAGGAGATGATTTGAAATTATAATAAAATAAATAGTATTGCCTTTTTTTTCGTTTACTGCAATAGTTTTGTAAGCGAACAAACAAACGACTGCCTCGGTGGCGTAGTTGTGCTACGGTACGATTACAAAGCTGAGGTCTCGGGTCCGAAAAAAACTGTCTATGAATAAGGCCGTATCTGTTTATATGTATTGAATGACCTAGTGCGGGTTAATCTTACTTATTATCTTTATCTAATACATTGTATGTTAGTAATAGCTTGAGGCTTCAATGATATAACAAAAAGAGACACAAATAACAACAACAATATTTATTATGTGTTACGAGTAACGAGCCTTATTTAAATTAATTGCATCATTTAAATTCACGTGGAGTGTTTGGAAACGTGCTACGAAAATATATTTCCGTCCACAATACAAACGGTCAAGTTATATAATAAACGAAATCCCATGTTTAACAACCATTTTTTTTTTTTTATTGCAATAAATAGCCAGACGAGCATGCCATTTACCTGATGGTAAGCAATACGACCGCTCATGGACAGTAGCAAAACTAAACAACACCATGAATCCCAAGGTAATGTTTGGCATTCCACTGCGCTCGCCATCCTGAGACATACTCTAAGATGTTAAGTCTCAATATTTCCAGTAGATACTCTGGCTACAATGTCAAATACTATAGAACATCAAATTATAGGCATGTATCAACCCATATACGTCCCACTGCTTGGCACGGGCCTATTCTACAATCGAGAGAATCGATTGAGAGTGGTTAGGCCATATAGTCCACCAGG
The DNA here is from genome assembly GCA_949752805.1 of Deilephila elpenor. Taxonomy (NCBI): domain Eukaryota; kingdom Metazoa; phylum Arthropoda; class Insecta; order Lepidoptera; family Sphingidae; genus Deilephila; species Deilephila elpenor. Next base: position 2,353,251 of record OX457102.1, read on the forward strand.
CCGGCCTAGTGCGGGTTGGCGGTCTTACATACCGTAAAAATTCTTTAAAATCGCTACGGTATGCAGGTTTTCTCACGATGTTTTCCTTCACCGTTAAAGTGCGTGGTGATTGACTATCTAATTATAGGCATACTCTGCTTTATACAGGGTATATCAAGACCGCGACCGAAAACGAAGCCAGGAGGTAGTATTAGTGATATCAAACACAATGCAAGTAAAAATTTTACAAAAAAAATCGTCAAATTTTTTTTTGTTATTTTTTACATATCGTCGTATTTGAGTGATTAAACATATTTTTTCTGAAATAATGACGTACAACGCTTAATTTTTAAAAACGCAATGGTACGTAAGGGTTTAAATTACTATTTTTGCAAAAACTATGTATTTACCCGTCAAAAACGATGATTTTTAAAAAATTGTAAAAAAAAATCCGTCGCTTATTTTGCAAAATTTTTAGTTGCATTGTGTCTATAGCCGCTAAAACTACCACCTGGCTTCGTTTTCGGTCGCGGTCTTGATATACCCTGTATATGTCCTGGATAAAACAGGACTGTTCTACAATAGATCGATTGAGAAGGCTTCCCAGGTGTTTGGCGGGCTTGACAAACCATAGAAAATCTTATTCAGATCCCTATGGTATGTAGATTTCCTTACGATGATTTCCTTCAGCGTTAAAGTGCGTAGTTTTGCTATGAAAACACACATGGCTCCAAATCATAGGTGTGCCCTGGGATTTGAACTCGCGACAACTCACTCAGAAGTCCGCACTCGCTTCCATATCAACTTGTTAAATTCAAACCTGATATTTCATTTTTTATTATACCAAGAGGAAAATAAATGGATTAGCGAAACCGGTTACCTATTTATAAAGAAGAGCCATAACGCAATTTATGTGTTTTGGTAAAAATAGGAAAATGTTTTGCCAAGGTTATAATTTATTCCAATGTCAGATATATTATTTCATCGTTTATCTGCTTTTAATGTTTCTTACAATACACATCTATGTATATGTAGCTATCTCTTTGATATAACTAGATATGTGACTGCCTCGGTTGCGTAATTGTACTACGGCACGACTACAAAGCTGAGGTCTCAGGTTCGAATCCCGGGTCGGGCAAAGTGATATTGGAGTTTTCTATTCATTATCAGCCCGGAGTCAGGAATATGTGCCTGATATGGCGATAGGCTCGCCCCCTATCACATCATGGGACGGAACATACAAGGCAAAATGTGGGTGTCCTGGTGGCGCCTCTGCCTACCCCTTATGGGATAAAGGCGTGAGCTTATGTATGTATATACATACATATGTATGTGACTGGTCATACGACTAAAATATCTTCTGCGACGTGGACCATTCATTAGGGTTTTCGGAAGTGGTAGCCAATTAAGGCTAGGCTATGAATGGGACAATACGACTGGGCTGGACTGGGACTGGTATGGTCGGCGAATATTTGCATTCACCTGGATAGCGACAAAGAGATGGACCATGTGTGTCGTGTTCCGAGTTATTTGTTTATTTATTCAATCTCAAACAGAAAAAAAAACAGTACAAATGGCGGTCTTATCGCATAAAGCAATGTCTTACAATGGGATGGATTTAAAAGAAGGAGAAAGAGAGGCCAGTGTAAAAAAAATATATATTTAAATAATGGAAGCCAAATAAAACTAATTAAACATATGAATATAAAGTCATCTTTATGTAAATAGGTACACATACATACGTATCACGTACCTATGTGCCGTGAATTTTCCTTATATGCATTAGCCGCTGTCCAAATAATAATAGTATCTATTATTTTATTAGAGTTAAGTACAAAAGCATTTAAGAAATTACAACTTAAATAAGAAATAACATAACTTATTTGTATGGTGTAACGACAGATGTATAACCATATAAATTAAACTTATGTCAGAGGGCTATGGTAAAAAAACCTTCACGTATAAAAAATGACGGTATAAATTGCAATATCAATGACAACTCTTCTATTTGAAGTGAAAACCCAATTTTTTATACGCTATCCCTATGCATTTGAGTTATTGCCAAGTGTCGCTCGCCAAGATTCCAATTAGCATTAATAGGTTCTGTACTTTCAGTTTCATTGTGTGGCTCCGTCGTGCCAAGATGGGAATAATGTGTCCGGATTGGTGTCATTAAAACTTCATTCGAGGCAATTGAGGGTTTTTTTTACATATCGGGTATAATCAAGACTGCGACTGAAAACGAAGCCAGGGGGTAGTATTAGTGACATAATACACAATGCAATTAAAAATTTCACTAAAACATTCATCAGAGATGCCAGCAATACGGTCACTCTAAAAACTATTGCATGAGACCCTACCGCTGTGTGAAATGTGCCCAATCGCATAGAACTGTAGATTGCCCTAAAACCGATCGTAGTACTCCAACAAAATGTGCTCTGTGCCTTGGTGCCCATCCAGCAAACTTTAAGGGTTGTGAAGTGTACAAAGAAATATTATCGAGGAAATGCAACAGACGGTCAAATATAGGGACTAGGAAAGATGCTAGACAAGCCACTAATATTAATAATCAGCAAATACTGAAATACCCTGAGACAACGGGAAATATACAACAGCAACACCTACCAAGTGATAAAGCAAGAGCTGACCCAAAAATCAAGATGCAAGACAACTACGCTGAGGTATTGAAAACAAAGTACACACTGAACGAAGAGTCCCAGAGACGAGACAAAACAATAGAAAATATGCTTTTCAGACAAGCAGAGAAGTTTGACCTAATACTACAACAAATGAGTACTCTAATCAGTCTCATAACAAAGCTAGTAGCTAAAATTCCGTAATGACCTCACTAAACATAGCCACGTGGAACCTAGACGGGCTATCCCCGAAACAGTGTGATGTAGAGCTGCTACTAAACACAAACAACATAGACATATTATTGGTATCCAAAACTCATCTTACTCAAAATAATGATATTAAGATACGCAACTACAATGTCTACCCTACAAACCATCCGGATGGTACTGCACATGCGGGAGCAGCGGTTATTATAAAATCTAGTATTAAGCATTATGAACAGCCAAAGTTTCAAAAACCACATATACAGGCTGCTACGGTGGCACTACAAGATCGAAATGGAGATTTCAATGTATCCGCCATATATTGCCCCCCCAAGCACAATACGAAGGAAGACCAATATGATGAGCTTTTTAACAGCCTTGGAACCCGCTTCATAGCCGGAGGTGATTGGAATGCTAAACATGTCCATTGGGCATCCAGGATAAATAACACAAGAGGAAGAGAATTGAAAAAAAGTATAGACAAAAATAACCTGACAGCAATTTCTACGACGGGTCCGACTAATTGGCCTACTGACCCTAAGCGACTTCCGGACGTCATAGACTTCTTCATCACTAAGGGACTGTCTAGACTTTTCTATCAAATACGCACATGCTTGGACTCTGACACTAACCATGTTCCCGTAATACTGTCCATTGGCACAACCGTACTCAGTATGGATGATAATTTAAAACTGTACAACAAGCGCACCGACTGGAACTCCTTCCGTGAGCTGGTCCATGATAGATTAGACCTAAAGGTAGCCCTGAAAACCAAATTTGACATTGATAACGCTACAAGAACCCTAACGTCAGTTATCCAAGAAAGCTGCTGGATGACTACACCCAATATTACAAATCGACCTCCTCAGAGCAAAACATACTCGGACTCAGTAAGACAAAAAATACTGGAGAAAAGACGGTTACGGCGGGTATGGCATATTAGTAGGCACCCAAGTGACAAAACAGCGTTAAACAAAGCTATTCAAGACCTAAAAGCCCTTATAGCCGAAGCGAATGACGCTGCCTTAGACACCTTCATACAGAGTCTATCAGCTACAAAAGCCACCAACTACTCGCTATGGAAAGCATGTAAAAATCATGACCGGCCCTTGTATCAAAAGCCGCCACTGCGTGCTCAAGACGGACAATGGATTAGAACAGCCCAAGCCAAAGCCGATGCGTTTGCAAATCACCTCAGCCAAATTTTTAAACCTAACGATCCCATACCTAATTCAAACGAATCTGATATTGACCTGATTCTCGACCAGGACCTTCAGCTGGACTTACCGTTGAAACTGGTGACGCCTGGAGAAATATATAGAAACCTAACAACTATAAAGAACAACAAAGCTCCTGGATATGACATGATTGACAAAAAAGTTCTTGAAGAGTCACCTCGTAAAGTAATAGTTTACCTCACGATGCTATTCAACGCCGTACTGAGAGTTGGCTACTTTCCAGATCTGTGGAAAGTATCACAAGTGATAATGATACACAAATCAGGAAAGCCTAAGCATGAAGTCACATCTTACAGACCAATTAGTCTTCTGCCGATAATGTCAAAACTGCTTGAGAAATGCTTATTACATAGAATATTAAGGGAAATCAAAGACAGGCGTATCATTCCGGATCACCAATTTGGTTTTCGAAAAGAACATGCCACAGTAGAGCAAGTACACAGAGTCTGCAGAGCAATTAGAAAATCCTTTGAAAAGAAAGAATATTGCTCGTCAGCCTTTCTCGACATACAGCAGGCCTTCGATAGAGTTTGGCACAAAGGCTTGATGTACAAGATAAAACTACTGCTACCACATACTTTCTATGAGGTCCTAAAATCATATATTTCAGACAGAATATTCCAAGTTCGAGAAAATGATTGCACTTCTGGCTTCCACGACATAACCGCGGGCGTGCCACAGGGATCTGTACTTGGACCGGTCTTGTATACACTGTACACTTACGATCTACCGCAAAACCCAGGAGTTACAGTCGCTACATTCGCTGATGACACGGCCATTCTTGCTTCGAACAAATGTCCGATACAAGCTTCGAACACACTCCAAAAAAACCTAGACGAAATAGAAGCATGGTTAGGTAAATGGAGAATCGCCGCCAGTGTAACCAAATCAGCACATGTTACCTTCACTCTTCGAAAACAGGACTGCTCCCCAGTCACTCTTAACGGAATCCAACTGCCACACCAAGACACAGTGAAGTACCTGGGAATGCACTTAGATAGAAGGCTCACCTGGAACAAACATGTCCGAACAAAACGAGACGAAATCAACTTAAAGTATAAAGGCCTCTACTGGTTGCTGGGACGGAACTCAAAACTATCAGTTGACAACAAGCTGCTAGTGTACCAGACTGTTCTTAAACCTATATGGACTTACGGCATCCAATTATGGGGCTTCGCTAGCGCCTCAAATATTATGATCATACAGAGAGCGCAGAATTACATCCTGAAACAAATCTCTAACGCACTCTGGTTTACAACTATAACAGAGATCCATGAAGCACTTAACGTGGCAATGGTGAAAAATGAAATCGCTTCTCATGTATCCAATTACTTACTGAGGCTGGGAAACCATCCAAATCAGCTAGCGGGACAACTAACTGTTCCCGAAAGCATAAGAAGGCTAAGGAAGCGCCGAGACATGCTAGACAGCCACACGGCCTGACTTGGATAAGGAAAAGGCTGACTCTGCTGGGAGTCGTGCCTTACACATCAAGAATCCTTCATCCCATTTGTTTATAGCCTATCAGCCGATGCCAACAATCAATCAAAAATTTTAGATTGAAGTCAATCCGGATTGGTTTCTACTTTTCGATTGGTCGAATATCTTGTTGCCAATAAACAAAACAGGCGACAGTCGATTGCCTCTGTTGATAGATTGAAAACAATCGGTTCCCTCTTGACAATTTAGTTTGACGCAGAATATTTCATTGCATATTTATGCACTTTCAGCATTTTGTAAATAAATAATTTGTGAAAAACAAAAATTAACATTAGAAATAATAATAATTGCAATAAAAACAATTCAATTTGTCCCAATTATATAGATTTTTACAGAATTGTTGTGTTTCTGGCCACTGAAAAATAATATAACCAGTAAACAATGACTTATCACTTGTCATTCTAATAGAAATATTATGAGAATATTGTGGAGAAAATTGCGAAGTGTGATTGAACATTTCCGTGGAAAGTGATCACTGCCGCCCATGAACATCCACTACGATGGAATCATCGCTGTGTTTCCGGCCCATCAAATCGGGAGGAGAGCGAGAAGGCCATAGCCCGCCCATTCATACTGAGTCATGGCTGATAGCAGCGTGGCTCTACAACTTCCCATGATCAAAATTTGATTCCCTTTTCTATTATTTTTATTCTTTCTATTATTATTGTAAATTGTGAGTAATAAAGAATATTTCATTATAAATGTATTTTTCACAAACACACTGAACAATTAAATAAAAATACAACTATGAAATTAAGAAACATATCATAACAGAAATCATATTTATCAAAGTAAAACAAAAAGTATCAATTCGTTCAAGATAAAATATACTCAACAATACAATAATTTAGATCTAACTGAAGAAATCGTTAATCAATGTTGTTTCATCTTCTCTACATTCGTTTCTACTTTCTAGTTTCAATGCTGTTGGCAAATCTGCATGAATAATCCGTGGAAATTCTCGGATTGCAATATTGGATTGTTTTGAACAATCCATCCAAACGTCAACACTGATAATTGTTTATTGGCAAGCCTAAACAATAAAAAAAAAAAAAAACTGTCATTTTCATACAGAGGACAATCCACAAGCAGGGATTGGCCCTCCCAAAAGTAGATTGATTTTTTAGATAGTTTTTTTCCTACTGAGATTCATTATTGGCAAGCTATAATCAGAAAAAAGATTGAGCTGTCAATGTCAAACAGCAAATTTTGGATTGGGATTGATTGTTGGCATCGGCTGTATATGACTGATTGCAAGATCATAGTACAAAAAAAAAAAAAAAAAAAAAAAAAACATTCATCAATTATTATTTTTACGACCACCTGGCTTCGTTTTCGTTCGCAGTCATTATATACCCGGTAGGAGTGAAAATGCATAAAGTATTAACATTATACAGATATTTAAGCTCACGCATTTATCTCCGATGAGGTAGGCAGATACGCCATTAGTTTCAACCATATGTCTAATGTGATAGAGGGCGCGCGGATCGCCATAAAGGGCACATAATAAAGTCGCGGTCAACTCATATGAGATTTTCCAATCAAAAACAACATACAAAATGGTTTGATCTACCTGGACAACGAACTTAGTACCTCAAGATTTTCAATTTATATAAGTTGTTACTAGACCAATGAGGTGATTTTTAATGTTAAAAATATTACCGCTTGCTAATATTGTCTCATAAATTTTGAATGAATTCATGTCGATAATTTTATTTCCATGCTATATCATTATATTAGCAGGTCTGAAGTGAATGTATTGGATTACAAATTTCGACACAGCGTACAACATCCCGTATGGTCTAGTGGCTAGGATACCTGGCTTTCACCCAGGAGGCTCGGGTTCGATTCCCGGTACGGGAAACATATTTTTGTACGAAAGTTGCTTTTTGAGGTATCTTGTTGTAGATTAACTTGTATTTAAAATTAAATAACAATTCTATTACACCTGTAATGGTAAAGCTACGATTTGAGAGTTACTGTTTGTTCTTTTGGTGAAATTCATATTCAGGTGAAAAAAAAATATTTTGGTGACAAAAAATTGCGAAAATTGCGCAAATGTGTTGCCGATTTTTTATAATCGGATGAGTAAATATTATTCAGCAACAACTGATGAATTTGTTTATATATTAATAGGTATTTAAATAACCAATGCATAAATTATATTTTTATATTGGCATCTTCTAAACATAAATTATTGTTCCAGTAATTTCGTTATTTGCATAAAATATGACAAGATTGGATCCGTTAGACAGTAGAACCTTTATAATACGACATTAATTTTATAGTCAAGACTTCTATATAAAAACGCTTAAAACTTAAATTAAACTTGACTACTAAACCATACTCGATTTTGATAATAAAATAAGTTTTAAACAATTTAAAATATTGATTTGTACTCTCGACGAGCTTAATCTCAAGTTTCTTTACCCTCTTGATAGTCTGTACTTTTATAATAAGCTTTCAAAGCTTGCGTTTTATAAAGTTGTTGAACTTATAGTACGCCAATATCAGGTATATTAAACTTTAAAAAGGGATTTTAAGATTTCTCGTTTTGCTTTTGAATTGAGCAATAGTTCAATTAGGTGAGGACCAGAGTTCCGAATTTGACAGCCTCCGTGACGCAGTTGGTTAGACGCCGCCTGTGAAAACTATTAACATAGAACAAACTTACACTTTACATGACACAATTTTTTCCATCTTTCATAACTCTACCAAGACTTTTACAGGTTTTTATTCCATTCAGTTCATAATACTACTAACCGAACGCAACTAGACAAGGATATTACTTTTACTATTATTATTTTTTTAACAAAATACACCCAACAGTCACATACATAGTTCTGATCCCACAAGATAGAGTTTTTTTGATAGACATTTGTCTCGGTGCGGGAATCGAACCCGCGGCCTCACGTTTCACAGCCGGCGTCTAACGCTGCGCCACGGAGGCTGTCATACAATTCAAATCTGCATCTGTAAGGTTCTAAAACTTACCCATTCATGTTTTGACCCAACTGACTTCGATAATACCTATCATTAGTCCTACTTAAAATACAAAAATGTGTTTAAATACCAGTTACTAGATATATTTTAGATACTAGAATCATCTGGACCTTTTATAAATGCAAATCGTATGTTCGTGAACATCCGTTTCATTACACATTTGTGTCAAATTAAATGTGAAAAGAAGATATTTAGAATTTATTAACATTTCGCAAATTAATTCAAGCCTCAGATAGTTATATCGGTTATAAAAATTTTATTGATAAATCCGCTTCGTCTTATGATTTTTTGATAGTATAATTATGGCCAGTAATGATAATAAAATTGATAGCAATAGATCGTTTTTAATTTTCGATTAATATTTCTATTTATGGCTAAGATCTTGGTTACAAGCGTTGATTGCTCTCATCATTAAAGTGATAACAAGGTTATTCTTATCGCATGTGTTTTCGAAAAGTTCCATATTAGCCTTCACATTGAATCAAAGACATATACAGGGTATATCAAGACCGCGACCGAAAACGAAGCCAGGTGGTAGTATTAGTAATTTCAGACACAATGTAATGAAAAATTTCGCAAAAAAAATCGTCAACTTTTTTTTGGTAATGTTTTACTTATCGTCGTATTTGGGTGATAAATACATAGTTTTCCTTAAATAATGATGTACACCTTTTTATTTTTTAAGACGCAATGGTACGATAGGGTTTAAATTACTATTTTCGCAATAACTAGGGATTTACTACCCAAAAACAATGATTTTCAAAAAGTTGCAAAAAAAAAATGGGACGCTTATTTTGCGAAATTTTTATTTGCATTGTGTCTGTAACCACTAAAACTACCACCCGGCTTCGTTTTCGGTCGCAGTCTTACTTTAGTTAGTTTAGTCTACTTCAAACTAAGCTATTACGAGTATACGAGTATTATCACTTATTTTGAAACGTAAAGAAAAAAATGCGAAGACCCTTGAAAATTAATCATTGTTGTATGATTTTCCTGTTTTTTTAGGAGTATTTAATAAAACCCTCAGTTTTTTGTTTCTACATTAAATGTCAATGTGTTCCCAGGCGGTCACCCATCCAAGTACTGACCGCGCCCGACGTTGCTTAACTTCGGTGATCGGACGAGAACCGGTGTTTTCAACGTGGTATGGACGTTGGCACGCATCTATGAAAATTTGGTCTTCTCGTACCGCCCTGATTTACACAATATTATATATTCTCTTATTCTCCTATTTACGTATCCATCCCATAGTGGCCTGTAAGAAATTACCTAGTATGATAAGGCCGCCACTTGTACATTTTTTTTTTGTGTAATTTCATAATTGTATCTTTGTTTAGTGCAATAAAGGATTAAATAAATAAGTGAATAGAATTATCATTTCGGCATGGGACAGAATGAAACATTACAGAACGGGATGTTACGGGAAAAGCAATATAGTTGACGGCGGACACATTGAGTCTAAATATACATACATACATAAACTCACGCCTTTATCCCCGAAGGGGTAGGCAGAGGCGCCACCAGGACACCCACATTTCGCCTTGTATGTTCCGTCCCACGATGTGATAGGGGCCGAGCCTATCGCCATATCGGGCACAAATTCCTGACTCCGGGCTGGTAATGAATAGAAAAACCCAATATCACTTTGCCCGACCCGGGACTCGAACCCGAGACCTCAGCTTTGTAACCGTACCGTAATACAACTACGCCACCGAGGCAGTCTAAATATAAAACAGTTAAATAATATTATGTTGTTGATGTTGACTGGACTCAAAAATTATCTGCACTCGGGCGAAGCCGGGCCGAGCCGCTAGTAATAAATAATAACGCATTATTTAAATATTATTGTATCGACAATATTGGTCATTAATTTGATAATTGGCCTGTTTGGCCTTTACTAAAGCCATTTATATATTTAATAATATATTTTGTTTAGTAACATTGGCCCAGTCTGTAATGTTTCCGTAAATAACTGGTACAATAAAAATGTGTTTGTTTCTTGTAATTCTGAAAAACTATAAGGAAATATAGGCTTGGAGTACTTAGTTGTTGCTGATTTTGCAAAACCTGACGTCACTTTTAGGGTTCAGTTTCTAAAAAGGTGTCAATGAGAACCTTTTGCTAAACCTATACCACGTATAAAGATATATAGACAGACAAACAGCTGTCGGTTTTACCAACATATATAAACTTATGCCTTTTTCCTGGAGGAGGTAGACAGAGGTTCCCCTGGTAGCAACCAGGACACCCATGTTTCGCCTTGTATTTTCCATCCCACGATGTAATAGGCGGCGAGTCTATGGCCATATCGCGCACAAATTCCTGACTCCGGCCTGAACATGAATAGAAAAATCCAATATCACTTTGCCCAACTCGGGATTCGAACCCGAGACCTTTTGCAATTATACCGTAGTACAACTGCGCCACCGAGGCAGTCACTCGTCGATTTTATCATTATTATTATTAAATATTTATATCAGAATAGAATTTCATATATTTGTTAGTTACAATGATTACTTGAAAACTACGTTAGTATGATACAGAAATATTACTAATTAATAACTAATAGAATTATATTGTAATAATAAATTAAACTAATTAATAAAATTATATTATTAATTATTAGATTTTTTTAGCAATAACTTAGGATATAGTAGCCAGTGAAATTACTAGACATTAAGACACTTTATGTGGAGGTCCTTGGGGAAGCCTATGTCCAGCAGTGGACTTCCTGTCGCTGAAGAGAGAAGAGACCTCAACCCAATAACTAATAATAATAATAATAATAAAGCTTTTATTGCAGACCAAATAGCCCATAGTGTTAGTATGTATATTATTGCTTATGATAAAAAGCTATTGTTAGTAAAAGGTGCAAACGAAGACAAAAAAAAAAAAAAAAACTAGAAAGACGTGGACCGTTAAAAAAAAAAAAACTCAAGTGATGAAGTAAAAATCGCTTCATGAAGTCTATTAGCGTATTTTGTCTCTGAATGTAAGATTCGTATCCTAGATGTAGGTAATTTTTTTTTAATTTCTCACATGAGTTACGTTAGCTGAAAAAAAAAAAAAAAAAAAAAAAAAAGCCGTAGTTCACCCTGTTTTTAAAAGTGGTGATAGAACTAGTATTGATAATTATAGACCTATTTCAGTTCTCCCTACCATGTCAAAAATACTAGAAAAAGTTCTAAACAAGAGATTAGTAAATTTTCTAGAGAAAAATAATATCTTGGCTCCCAACCAATTCGGTTTTAGAAGCGGAAAATCTACTGAGGATGCAGTAAGCTCTTTAGTAGAACATATAATTTCCAAAATGGATGCTCAAGAAAAATGTCTAGGCATCTTTCTTGACCTTTCCAAGGCCTTTGACACGGTTTCTATTCCGCTACTCTTGGCGAAGATGGATGGAATGGGAATTCGAGGAATAACTTTGGACATTTTTAAAGATTACCTTTCCGACCGCTCGCAGTGCGTAAAAATTGGCTCAGAAATTAGTCACACCTCTTCTCTCACTTATGGCGTCCCCCAGGGTTCTATCCTGGGCCCAACGCTCTTTCTGATATATATCAACTCATTATGTAGTCTTTCCATCCCAAACTGTTCTATATTTGCGTATGCTGACGACACAGCGTTGGTGATTCATGGTGTCAACTGGAGGGAAACTTTTCTTCATGCTGAATTCGCTCTTAAACAAGTCATGGTTTATCTTTCGCAAAACTTACTTACTTTAAATTTAAATAAATCAACTTATTTAATGTTTTCCCTAAAACCACAAACCCAAACTATTCAAGATACCTTTGCACTTAAAGCCCATACATGTCCGATATCGTTATCAAACCCTACCTGCGACTGTCATATCTTAATGAAATCAAATTCTGTCAAATATCTCGGTGTACAGATTGACAACCTTCTAAACTGGAAGATACACTTGTCATCACTAACCTCTCGCGTAAGGAAATTAATTTATATTTTTAAAAAACTTCGTCACTCTGCAGACCAGCAAACACTTTTTTCTGTTTACTATGCTTTAGGTCAGTCCATACTGTCCTATTGTATCTCCGTTTGGGGTAACGCCCACAAAACAATTATTCTTCCTTTAGAACGGGCCCAGAGGGCGGTGCTAAAGGTTTTGAATTCTAGGCCTTTCAGATATCCAACGTACCTTCTTTATAGAGATTGCCAGGTTCTCACTGTTAGGCAACTATACATACTATATACCATTCTACGTAAACACTCCCGCTTGCAGTTCGATCGCAATGTGACAAAAAAGCGTCGTGCCTACGATATTTGCCCCACAAAAACATTTAAAACTTCCTTAGCTAAGCGCAGCTTTATGATTACTGGCAATCACATATACAATAAAGTAAATAAGGTTTGCAATATCTACCCTCTTAATAGATATAATTGTAAACACCTTGTCAAAAAATGGCTCTTAACCAAAAATTACAACGAGACTGAAAATATCCTAAATTTTACAACATCGTAATATATTATGTTATTTCACATCAACACACACTCTCACACGTACACATGAACTCTCTCACACACACACACACACACACACACACACACACACACACACACACACACACACACACACACACACACACACACACACACACACACACACACACACACACACACACACACACACACACACACACAAACGCATAAACTCACAAATACACATATACACATGCACGTAATGACCTGGCTTCAGGCACGACTGTAAATGTAAATTTTTTATTTTTTTTGCCTCTATGCTACGACTGATTATTACTGTTGAATACTGTAATTGACCTTTGTTGAATTGACTGTAACGTACGATGTGAACCCCTGGTGCCCATAACACAAGTTTAATCTTTATTTGGGCACCAGAGTTCAATCTAACACTTGCGCAATTTAAGTTGCTGCTCTTGTATATTTAGTTTTAGTGTTTTGTATGACATCTTCATTTTGTTAAATAAAGTTTTATTTTATTTTTTATTTTTTTTTTTTTATTTAATTCAAATCGTGGCTTTGCTAAAAAAGCACAAAAAAGTCACCTTAGTCGCCTTTCTGCCTACCCTTTCAAGAACATAACCGTGAGCTTATTCTCTTGATACATATTACAAAGTCCACGTGCCTACACAACGATAATATGTAGTCACGACGTAATATATTATAACTTAATTACATTACTAATTGAACTAGCAGAGAATATAGCACCTAACACAATTACAGGTCGTTAATAGAACCATATAGATCTCTTTTCCATGTTAATGAACTTGGCCTAACATGATGCAACAACAGCGGTACTTTCATAAGTTAACCGGTTATGTAAATAATGTAATGATAATTATTAAATCGATTAAATGGAGGAAAGAATGATGTTCTTCGACTGCCTCGGTGGCGTAGTTGTATTACGGTACGGCTTCAAAGCTGAGGTCTCGGGTTCGAGTCCCGGGTCGGGCAAAGTGGTATTGGGTTTTTCTATTCATTATCAGCCCGGAGTCAGGAATTTGTGCCCGATATGGCAATAGGCTCGCCCCCTATCACATCATGGGACGGAACATACAAGGCGAAATGTGGGTGTCCTGGTGGCGCCTCTGCCTACCCCTTCGGGGATAAAGGCGTGAGTTTATGTATGTATGTAAGAATGATGTTGATCGCCTGAGATGTTAGTTACTGTGGGTGCGATTGCAGTTCTTTATGATATGCATTCGTTCGAGTAAAATGTATAATTTTAAATTCATTTCTGTATTATTTTAAGTGAATGGTAACTGTTGGTAACGGACCAGACGCGGCCGCCATCGTTTACGGTGGTCGCGGGTTCAAATTCCAGGGCACATCTCTACATTTTTGGATTCATGTGTGTATTGATAGTCAATCACTTCGCACTATAACTGTGAAGGAAAAGATTGTGAGGAAACCTGCTCACCATAGCGATTTGGAATAATTTCCATGGTATGTAATAGTGCCTGCCTCGGTGGCGTAGTTGTATTACGGTACGGTTACAAAGCTGAGGTCTCGGGTTCGAATCCCAGGTCGGGCAAAGTGAGATTGGATTTTTCTATTCTTTATCAGCACGGAGTCAGGAATTTGTGCCCGATATGGCAATAGGCTCGCCCCCTATCACATCATGGGACGGAACATACAAGGCGAAATGTGGGTGTCCTGGTGGCGCCTCTGCCTACCCCTTCGAGGATAAAGGCGTGAGTTTATGTATGTATGTATGTAATAGTCCGCCAACCCGTACTAGGCTAGCGTGGTGGACTATAGGGCCTAACCCCTGCCAATCGCTCTCACGATTGTAAGTATCGTACGTGCCGTGCAGTGGGACATATATACATATACATGCGCTGATACAGATAAGTAAGCGTAAGTAAACTGGAGTAAGCGTGTTCGGGAGTGGATACCGCGTCTTGGAAAACGTAGCGTGGGACGTCCGCTGGCCAGATGGCGGGACGACTTGCATAAAAGGGCCGGCAGCGACTGGATGCGTAAAGCAGCAGACCGGGCTCTGTGGCGTACCTTGGGAGACGCCTATGTCCAGCAGTGGACTGCAATAGATACGGATACAGAACTACAATTTCACAACTGAAAACATTTTCTTCAGGCAACTATTACTCACGCCAGCAAAATTGATAACTTAGCCTCATCTCTTTAAATGCATTTAACAAATATATTTGGAGTCTGATACTTGGCTTCAATTTTGCCTTACATTATGAGAGGAAATGAAACAATATTGCAGACGATAAAGTAGATTTCTTTATGGAGCCAGTGTAGACACTGCAAGCTCCTCCACAACTTTACACTTTTTAAAATTTCACCGACGGCGATAAATAAACTTCTGAGATTGCGCCCTGAATTCGCTTTAAACTGGAATGAAAAGAAAAACAATTTTTCACGCAATGTTATGCTTTTCGTTCTATTTTATCCAGCTTACTGTAAATATTATTTTTTGTCCACCGAAGTCCACCGCGGGAACAAATTCATAGTTACTTGTTAATTAACCCTTTTATGCTTACTATTTTTTTACAACATAAAATAAATCCAAAAGACGTTTTATGAATAATATACGTGATCAGAGCTTTTTATGTGTTGTATTTATTTATTTTAACCATCTGTCCGACTTTAAGACACAGTGGGCTCCGTCTGCGTAGATCGGATCGCAAAAACCAATTAACATTTTAACAATTTAATTTTTTTTTTATTTTAAAAATTGTAAATTAAGTGTAGGTAGTTAAATTATACCAGTCACTGAGTAGATGACTAATACCTCAGTCCGCCCTGTGACCACGAAAGCTGTAAAGCAACCAAAGCTTCGGGACGTTAAAAGTAAATTAAACACAATCCGCGATAAAATATGTAAAAAATAATTTTATTTCTATGTCTTACTTTATTTTTATATATTTAATCCACCATCATTCATCATTTGGTCCAATACCAATATGTTGATTAATCTTTTGGTCCGTTTATTAATTAATGTTGAATGTCAATTGAGCAAAACAGCCAATTTTTATTAGATTGCGAAGGTCATGCAGCTTTTTTGGCACAATACAGAAACTAGTTTTATGACATTGACACAATACGAAAAGGTTGCGGTTTTCTTGCAAAGTTCTGAGATGCCTTCAATGTCTAAACGATTGTCAGGGTAACTTGAATTTGCGACTTCCAATATAATAAATACACCCAACAGTCACATACATAGTCCTGACCCCACACTAAGGTCGAGTCTTGTGTCGTGAGTATAAGAAGCTACGAGAGACTTTTCGGTCTCACAAACATCAAGACCCGGAACAAATACCTGTGGATCACACAAACATTTGTTTCGGTGCGGGGATCGAACCCGCGGCCTCTCGTTTCACTGGCGGCGTCTAACCAACTGCGCCACGGAGGCTGTCAAATTACTTCCAATAGTCATATATAATCATAAAGTCATATAAAATATATAAAGTCAGTAAATATATAGGTCACGGACCTCTTCCGCAATGAAGAATTTGGTTGAGAAGAGTCAGGCCATTTCCAGGAAGGCGGACCTTGTATACCAGTTTATTTACCTCCTAGGATGTGAGATTAGGCGATCTTATTGTCGGGCTTATTTAAGACTTACCTAAACACGATTTCCAATAGTCAGTGTTGTGCCCTGGATTCTGGACAGATTTCATCCAATACATTATCAGGCTATCACGCGCTAGAAGCATACATACATAGATAAACTCATACCTTTATCCTAGAAGGGGTAGGGGTAGAGGCGCCACCAGGACACCCACATTTCGCCTAGTACGTTCCGTCTCACGATGTGATGGGGGCGAGCCTTCGGGGCGGCGGGATCCGAACCCGAGACCTTAGCTTTGTAATCGTACTGTAGTACAACTACGCCGCCGAGGCAGTCGCTAGGAGCATCTTAAAGTAATTTCATAATACTTATGATAAACGAAAAAGTTATAATTTTACAAGATTAATATTTAAAGTCAGACCAACTGTTAAGAGTCATTCATAAATCCAATATTGTCCATTCAATGTTATGAATGGTTAAGTAATTCACGTGTTTGTACCGCGTGATTACGAATCGTGATAAAAAATTAGAACGTACTGTTGTTGTACAGACAACTATTCACTGCGGTGGACTTAAGGCGCCACGCTAAGATCAGGTACATAATATTATAAGAGGTAGTGCTATTGACCATGGAAACAGCATGAGTAATGAGTATATATTAAGCAAACGTTTTTTTTATATTACTATTATGTAACACTAATAAAGGAATCAGCTTGCGTTATTTTTGTCACAGTGATTATTAAATAAAAATACATCGGGTACTGTTTCTTTATTAATACTTTTTAGAAAAATATCAACTGTCTTTTTCACACAAAGTTAAATCCGCCACATAATTGTTTCGCGTTCAATGTATATTTGTTTTAAACGACGCTATTAAATATTTGTGTAACTCGTTTCACATTATTTTGTAATTATTATTTGTATCAATTTAGAAATAATGTCCAAACATTTTAATCTGCATGTCATTGCTCTTTCCACCAGGCCTTGTACGGTCGCTTTGCAACTACAAAAAATACCTAGACATATGTACTTGACACTAGAAACGCAATTGCTAATACAACGACACAAATACAATGCTAATGCGCAAAAATCAACTTTTTACAGCACTTTATAGTTGTTGTGATCGACTGTTTTTATAATATGTTTTCGCATATGAACTGCGAAATGTTTATGCAACTAGTTTTTGTATCATGACGTGCATTTTTTTTACATTAGTAGGTACCTACTTGCTATTTTCCTTGTATCTATTTTGTAAACAAAACTATATATTACTTAAGGTAGGTAGTCGATTGAAAACATTAATTAAAGTCATATAAAATTATAATTAATTGATATCTATTTTTATATGGTTCTCTGGACATATGTAGTGACGCGACCGTCAATTTTATATTTAATTACCGGACAGCCTCCGTGGCGCAGTTGGTTAGACGCCGCCTGTGAAACGAGACTGCACAAGCATTTGTTTCGGTTCTGGGTGTTTGTGACACCGAAAAGTCTCTCGTAGTTTCTGATACCCACGACACAGGACTCGATCTTAGTGTGGTCAGGTTATATGTGACTGTTGGGTGTATTTATTTATTTATAAATAGTGGTAGGAATTTCGCATCCTCTCGAACTACAATCGAACAAACATGTGTGAAGTCGATTATAATCTCGCCCTCAAATGTGTCGCGTTTCGGATTCGACCTATGTGTATCCATTTTAGACTAGGGCGGCAAAATAGAAATAAGCATCTCTTGTCGATGGTTACTCTATATGACTTGTACTTCACTTCTCTCTCTCCATCTTTAGCGACAGGAAGTCCACTGCAGGCCTCTCCCACGAACTTCCACATCGACCTGTTGAAAGCGGCCTGCAGGGAAGTGGACAATAATTTATTTCCAACTCCTGGTATTAATTTTACTTTTTGATTGATTTCGTTGCGGGTTGAAGACAACTTAGACATTCCCGGAGACTCGCTAAGCTTCAATGCTCAGTGTCATTAACTGCCACTGTTGATCCTGGCTTACAGGAGTTGCAGTGGCGGGTGTGACAGTCTCCAAAGCGGCCTGTATCTTCACTTGCACTTCACTTTTATTATAAGCATTAATCGCTTTATCGCTTGTAAATAAAGCATTTCAATCTAGGTTTAATTTCCGAACTTGTTTCTGAACTAAATTTAATAAAAACCTCATTTAAAACAGTCTTGAAAGAGTAAGGTAAAAAACTTTGCCAAGAAAACGTGGTTTCACGATAAAGTGTAAGTTTGTTCTATGTTAATAGTTTGCATGAAGGAGTATAGTTTCTCAAATAGACTAATTAAAACTTAATTATAGGTTATCCAACAACAACGGACTATTTTATTTATTTATTTATTCATTCTTAAATGCACACAAAAAAATATTAAATGAAATATTAATTAAATATTTATATTTTTTTAACATCTAGTTAAAGTTTGAGTGGTGATTAAAAATGCTACTCACTTGAGCTTGGTGTATACATACATACATAGACTTGCGCCTTTTTCCCAGAAGGGGCAGACAGAGATGCTACCAGGACAGGTTTAGCTCATTCTGTGTTTCGTCCCGTGATGTGATAGGGGCAGACTATCGCCATATTGGGCATAAACTGACATCGGGCTTAAAATTAAGTAAAACAAAAATTTGATTTGACTGTCTGACAAGGGATTCGAACCCGAGACCTCGGCTAATAATCGTACCCTAGTACAACTGCACCACCGAGTCAGAGGCAGAGATTGGTTTATTTTTTAATATATAATTAGAGAATGTGTAATCGATTTTAATCTTTACGACTGTATTGATTCATGATTGAGAGTCTTGCGAGAAAATCGTTAATCTTATCTATATAGTGTATATTTAAATTATTCTTCGACAGGGATTCGTGATAAGATACCTATCCTCTAAAAATCATGTGATATATTCAAATAATAAATATATTATTGAAGTTTTCTACTTGTTAGATAAACTTTTAATATTTTGTAGATAAGAATATTAGAATTTTCTTGATATAAAACGATTTCGCGATTTTTATCCCGATAAAATGTGAAACGAAATTTTTATTTGCGTCGTGTTTGTAACCACTAAAATTACCACCTGGCTTCGTTTTCGGTCGCAGTCTTGATATATCCTGTATATCTTTAAACTATCTTACTCGTGGTTTGGTTCATCGGCACCCGACCCCGGGCAAGGAAACTAATATTAAACTGTACCGTGATGTTATTCTCATGGAAATAGAATAATAAACGCCAACTGAGTGGAGCAATTTGCATAATGTTCATTTCTCAACTCTCATCTATGATACTTGAGGAAACTTGTAGCGTATACAGTACCTATGGTATAATGTTTTACAGGTTTTCAAGTATTTAGAGGCTCAGTAAATCCCCTCAATAATTTCATCATTATAAAGTAAGTTTTTCCAATATCTATCTATATATATATATCAGCCCATATACGTCCCACTGCAGGGCACGGGCCTACTCTACAATCGAGAGAATCGATTGAGAGTGGTTAGGCCATATAGCCGTTTTCCAATAATATATACCATATACGGCAACGCACTTTTGATCCCAATTTTGTAGTCGTTGTTGGCAGGCTACATTACTTCCTATCAGGTGAATCGTTTTCTCATTTCCAGGGCGTAAGAAATATTTTATTCATGATTATAGGTTAGATATTTTAGAATAATAAATAATAGTTTAAAAAACTAAGATACACGCTTTAAAATTAAAATTTAATAAAATTTCACCTACCCGCATCTGTGCAGATGTCGTACGCTACGGTTATAATTATTATTTTGTTTTAATGTATATTTTATCACATTTCACATTTATTTTCTATTTACTTTTTGGCGCCTGTGACGTCACTTACCGGCTTTGCGGAAGACCAGCGTTGGTTTCATTACCAGCACATGCTGAGCTTGAGCCGTTTTGTGACAAGCAATACTATACCTAAGTTATTTTATATATGAGTATAATTGTAAAATTGCTTATCACGAATAAATGCTTTCTTTCTTTCTTTCTTTCTTTCTTTAGTAAAAGATCCAACTAAAAAGTTAAAATAATTGATAATGAGCTTAAGATTGGAAAATGGACTGAAGTATATTTTTGTCATTTTTTGGTTAAAAAGCTAGGGTACTTGAGGATAAATCATAGTCATTGTAAGCACACCACACTTACTAACCCAGTGCTTTGTAAATATATGCGAACTATCTCATAACGACAGCTCTTAGCACCTATAACCACAAATGCAGTCCTACTTCAAAAGTGGAATCCTAAGCAGATGCAAATCTATCTGCAGTTATGTTTATTTACGATTTGTTATTACATAACGGTTATAAGGTAACTCGAGGAGGTTATTGCATCATGGTATAAATAAAAAATCTCACTCAACCTAATAGATTCTTGCATTCAAAGGGCAAATAAGTTTTCATTAGTTTGTTTTGATGACAAGCACAATTTTATAAGGAAGTTTTGTTACTGTGAACATAATTAAAAAGTAAAAAAATGGTTTAAGTGCCCTTAGGACTTTAATTGCTTTTATTTGCATGTCAGTACCAATTAATTATTTGATCTAAAATCGTTGGGATGCTTATTTAAAAACAATATACATATTAAAAATGTAATTCGTCAGGGTGAATATTTTGTTTAATGTTAAATTAACGTCGTAGGATGGTATAACTATGTATGCCTAGTGTACTTTATTAGTATTATAGTGTTCCTATGTACATACATAAACTCACGCCTTTATCCCAGAAGTGGTAGGCAGAGGCGCCACCAGGACACCTACATTTCGCCTCGCATGTTCCATCCCACGATGTGATAGGGGGCGAGCCTATCGCCATATCGGGCACAAATTCCTGACTCCGGGCAGATATTGAATAGAAAAATCCAATACCACTTTGCCCGACCCGGGACTCGAACCCAAGACCTCAGCTTTGTAATCGTACCGTAATACAACTACGCCACCGAAGCAGTTATTTACCGAGGCAATTCAGATCTTACATATATTTTACAGTATGGTGCAGGCTCGTCCGGGGCGGTACCACTGTCTCACAAGCGGGGTGAAGCGACAGTTTCGCCGTCGCGTTTCGTTCGGTGAGTGAGATTTCCGGATGCCCAATATCGTGGCTGCGAAACATCCGGGAGTGGACCGGTATCAGCACCGTTGAACAACTATTCCACCTGGCTAATCCATCCATCCATCCATCAGCCAAAGGACGTCCACTGCTGAACATAGGCCTCTCCCAATGATTTCCACAGTGACCTGTTGGAGGCAGCCTGCATCCAGCGACGTCCCGCCACCTTTACCAGGTCGTCTGACCATCTTGTGGGTGGACGTCCTACGCTGCGCTTTCCGCTACGTGGCCTCCATTCGAGAACTTTTTGGCCCCATCGGCCATCAGTTCTCCGCGCTATGTGCCCCGCCCATTGCCACTTCAACTTACTAATCCGCTGGGCTATGTCGGTTACTTTAGTTCTCCTACGGATCTCCTCATTTCTGATTCGATCTCGTAGGGAAACCCCGAGCATAGCCCTCTCCATAGCTCGTTGAGTGACTTTGAGCCGCCTAATAAGGCCCATAGTGAGAGGCCACGTCTCGGTGCCGTATGTCATCACTGGCAACACACAACTATCGAAACTTTCGATTTGAGGCACTGAGGTATTTTGGACAAGAAGACGTCGCGTAGTTTTCCGAACGCTGCCCAACCGAGCTAAGGACCACCTGGCTAAGGACAGGGAGAAATACAAGAAGCTGACGGCTAACCTTCAGCACTGAAGAGGCACTCCACGAAGAAGAAGAAGAAAACCCTATTATTCTTCCCATGCTTTCATACCTGCCCCTCTCCCATTTGGTCCGGCAATACGACCATGATCCATAATCATATGCGCCAGTGATCCCTTACCATCAAGTGACCAGTATGCTCGTCTTCTATTGTATAACAAAAAATAAAACTACTATACTTCTGATACCCACGACACAAGACTCGATCTTAGTGTAGGGTCAGGACTATGTATGTGACTGTTGGGTGTATTTATTTATTTATTATTTATATGTATGTGGATGTTTTAGTAAGACTCAACCGCTTTTTAGCCTCTTTTAAAATAATGTTTGTTTAGATACCAACAGATTTCAACTTATTGCATATGAGAGCGCATAATAAATACAGCAGTTTTAATGATTGCCATAAATTATTTTCTGGCGAAATAATTGTTTTTTCTAAAAGCAAAATAATATTTTATGCATTTAATATTTTATTCAATGTATCTTACCTTGATATTACTTATCAATAACATACTCATGTGATATGTAGTGTAAAATCATCATCATCAGACTATACTGTTGTCCACTGCTGGATATAGGCCTCCTCCATATTGCGCCATTTCATTTTCTTTTTAAATAAATTGTATTAACAATGACATCACGAAAATAGTCAAGTAGTAAAATACAGAAATAATTAATTGATTTGAATAACACTCAAAATCAAACGTTAGACCACAAAAACCAATTATACATAAAATAATTTACGGCACACATAAAAAGTTAATGAGAAACATAAGTCATAAAATATTTTAGGATGTTGCACAATATTATGTCATCTATTATAAAATCCGTATTTTATTAAGCTAATCTAGTGTTGAAAAACAAACAGACATTCTAAAGACCTCTAACATGGCTCGGCCATTGTCAAGTTCGCCCTCAAAAGGTCACCTAGAATTTTATTTATAGAAATGAGTTATTACTCTACAATTACGTACATAAATATCACGCCTCTTTCCCAGAACGGGTAAACAGAGATGCCACCAGGATACCTACGTTTCGCCTTATGTGATCCACTTCCGTCCCACGATGTGTAGCGAGCTTATCGTCATATTGGGCACAAATGCCTGACTCCGGGCTGATAACTATGAATACAAAAATTCATTGTCACAGACCGATCCGGATATTTGAACCAGAGACCTCAGCGTCCTTATCGTACCGTAGTACAACTGCGCCACCTAGACTGTTTTCTTTTTATCTGGCACGGCATTGTGACTGCACTGCACCTGATAGTAAGTGCTAATGCCGTCCAGATAGAGTATCGAATGGTATCAGACGGTAGTCTCATACCATTCGATACAATCATGCTGGCCCGCTGAGATGCCTCTTCAATTGTTTTATCTAAATATGCTTTATAACTAACTAATTACGAAGAATCGCTATCATTCGTTTTCGCTTGGTTTTTACTCTACATCAGGGTGTCGTTGTATTTCAAACATTTACTTACATATTATAACAAATAAAAGAAACTAAGGCTTTTAGAATCGTAAAAAGGGGTACTTTATAGTTACTATGGGAAATTATAATAAAAACGTATAATATATTTTTCATAATAAACAATTGTATTTACACTTGTTAGATATATTTAAAATACATAGAAAAATCAAAAAGCCAACGTCACGCGGTGTTCCCAGGCGGTCACCCATCCAAGTACTGACCGCGCCCGACGTTGCTTAACTTCGGTGATCGGACGAGAACCGGTGTTTTCAACGTAGTATGGACGTTGGCGATATGCTTCTCGAAATAAGTGGACTATAAGCACTACGTAACGCAATTAAAATATTTTTTGTTTCAAGAGATAGCTCTGTCGTCAAAATAATCCTTATTAGTATTATTGATCAGAAGCTTTGTAAGATTTTATCAGTGCATGCATTATGCTAATGCGTAGACACTAAAGTGAAGTTATCAAATAATCCCATATTAACGTAATCCAGGTTATACACAGGAAACACTATACACAGGAATTACTATCAAATATTCAACGATTTTAAACGTAAATAAATCAATTAGCTACTTATATCATATTTATTTTAAAGATTTATATACACATCTATGATAGGATAGCCTTAAATATTATCTAAACCGTTTAAACATAAAACAGCTATACACAAAATAAGTACATATTTCATTTGGTGCTGAATTCTATTAATAATAAATTAACCACAATCTTAGGTTTAATATGCCTTGCTTAGTTCCTTACTGTTATAAACGTATATAAACCAAAAGGAACCAGATACTAAGTATAATAATGTTACTTCCATATTTACTGTAATTATGGGACTGAACCATTTCGCAAGAGCCAAGAAGGTAAAACAACGCAACGTCTCGTAATAAGGGACTTTTGGAGACCCATCCAGAAGCATTCCGAAGACGGTTAGCGATGCAAGTATGTATAGTACTAATATTATGACTATAGTTTGAGGTAGTACCTGAAAAGAAGAAGATGTTAAACAAGATAACGATAAAGCGCCATTTACATGAGGAGTTTCTCGTCGCGAGAATTGTTTGCGACTATCGCATGACATAACCGCCATAGATTATTATTTTCTGACAAACGTTTACACGATGTATCTTTTTTATAATTGTATTAATTGTATTTTTGGGGCGAGAAACTCTTCTCATGTAAATGAGGCTTAAGGGAGAAAGGTCTAAAGACATTAATGACAGTAAAAGAAATAACAGTATTATATGTTTAAAAAATCCTGCTCTTGGTTTCAAATTTGAAGCTAATGATTACAACGTACAGTTACATCAGCATTTAACCTTATTTTTTGAATGAAATTGTCCTGTACCCAAAAACGTCCCATCAATATAAAAGTTTATGAACCGAGTAAAATTTATAATCACCAGAGATTTATTTATATGTCATTTGTGTTCATACAAATTAATATATACGACAAATCCCAGTACTGCATTTGCTTACCAAATGATTGAGGAAAAGCTGGTAGAATCCGCATAAAACCGCAGTGTAGTGAATAAGCAAGTACCCGGTACGCCATTTCGGTAGAACAACGTCGTATTTCATTCTCGTGTGAATAGCCGGCTGGAATACAAAATACAGGCTAATCTTCAAGAACGAAAACAAATAGGGAACGAAGCTAGTGAAACAACTTGGAAGAGTAAAGCTGTTAACATAATTGAAGTCTAACTATCTTTAAAAGAAACACAGTTGCTATTTGTATTTATAGACAAAAGACTAGCGAAAAATGATCGTTTTTCTATTGGTCATCTCATTTTGAAGGTTATATCATACATAAACTCACGCCTTTATCCCCGAAGGGGTACCTAGAGGCGCCACCAGGACACCCACATTCCGCCTTTGTATGTTCCGTCCGACGATGTGATAGGAGACGAGCCTATCGCCATATCGGGCACAAAATTCTGACTCCGGGCTGATAATGAATAGGAAAATCCAATATCGCTTTGCCCGACCCGGCATTCGAACCCGAGACCACAACTTTATAGTCTTACCATAGTACAACTATATATGCCTGATTGATTTCGGTTCGCAACACACCTTCATAGACGGCTATGGTGGATTTTAAGGCTTAGTAGTGGTCGCTATCGAGGCTGATATCCACAACCAGAAAATTATGCCAAGTATAATTTGAGAACAAAAATAAATTGAAAAAAAAAAAAAAAAACTATTTTTACGGATTTTATCGCGATTTGGTTTAATTTTTACATTTTTTAACTTCCCGACGTGAGTCAGTCCTCCCCGTGACCACGAAAGCTGTAAAGTAATCGAAACGTCGCGTCGTCGGGAAGTTAAAAAATGTAAAACTTAAACCAAATCGCGATAAAATCCGTAAAAATAGTTTTATTTCAATGTGTAATATTCGCGTAAATCTAAGAAACCATTTTACAAAAATAAATATTGTTATATTTTATTTTCATATTCACATATCACATAACAGCACATTTTCGTCATACACGTTACTATTTTTAGCTCTAATCAATATCAGTCACAATGAACTTTACCTGAATAGACATAAGATAATGGTCTTCAAAATACTTACATCTTCAGGCATATCCTTGAAACGTACCGAAGATTCAGGCTTCCAGCTGGGCCTATTGAATACTGCATGTAATTTATGTATCCAGCTGTCGTACATCTTAAACCTTTCTATTATATACTTTGAGTAGAAAGTCTGCAAGAAAAAAATCCTTTATTTCTTTGCTTTCTATTTGTAGATTTAAGTTATTAATAGCCTATAGCAATTTGAGATGTAATACTTCCTCTTCGCAGTCACCGTGAAGGTATTTCAAGATAGTAATGGATCCCATACTACAATTTTAAAAGAATTTTACGGTAGTCTCACAAATAATAATAGTTTCATTATGTAATTACAATACCTGTAAGTGCAGAGGATTGAACGACGGCTGTTGATAAATCAATCCATATACAATACGATCTTCTTCTCTCTCCTCTCTGAATGTGCCAAATAGTTTGTCCCATATGATGAGAACTCCTCCATAATTCACATCAATGCAGTAAGGGTTGCTGCCTACAAATAATTCATCAACGTTACTGGATTTAGATTTACGGTCATCCTTGAAGTCATGCGTCCATCGTATAAAATTAATTAGATGTGACAGTGAGTGAGGTAAAGGGTGATATAACTTCTTAAGCAATTTACATCAAAGATATAAACAAGCTAAGAGAATTACGAATCATTTTATTTAAGGTGTAGTAAATACTTTTCAGTTGACTTTGGACGTTCCAAATTGAAAGATTGGTGTGAATCTAAGGATTAAAATGAAACCATCAAGTCTTGAAAAACTAATGTTGCTTCTAACCATCTGTATTATATTCACTGAATTAATTTGTCTTAAATCTTTGTATTTGTCTTATTAATTAAGAATACTTTACGATTTAGTAATTTTCCATTACCGTGATGAATCCTATGATGGCTGGGAGTATTCAGGATATATTCAAGCGGTCCGAGACTCTTGATAGCCTCGGTGTGGATCCAGAACATGTACAAGTAGCTGAACTGGTGGTGCATCACAAACTGCGCTGGAGGGATCGCCAGCGCCAAAGGAAGATATACGAACTGCAAATATAAAAGCGTAATTGAATCTTGAATGTCTGTTTATGCATGATATGTTTATACTATCGTTAACGGATTTTTAAGTAAAAGTGGGCAGAAAAAGAAATGTATCTTTCATGACTTTGTTATCGGTCCGATCTACCTGCCTCCAGGAGCACCTATTTGTATATGTATCAGCCCGAATACGTCCCACTGCAAGGCACGGGCCTCCTCTACAATCGACAGTACGATTGAGAGGGGTTAGGCCATACAGTCCGCTCCGCTGGCCTAGTGCAGTTTCACCTATGCAATACAAAAATGAAGGTATAAATATTCCACTTATATCACTATTGCTAAAAACTGCATTAACATTCGTTGCGTAGTTAAAAAGATCTAAGCATTAATAGAGACAGAGCAAGCGATGTTGTTTTGTATTGTACTAAGTGTACTAAATACGAGTAGATGAAGTTAGGATTTTGTATGAGAACGTGTTTATTTCATACAATCTAATACCCAATATCAAAAAATAGGTAGATCATAGAGCATACATTAAGGCTCGGTTTCAGTGGTTTTCGTTTAAATGGGACGACTGATGGAATAGTTTTAAATGGTTTACTTTCGTACATTATGCGGTTGTAAAATTTTGATGCCCAAAGCTTCCAGTTTCGACTACCCAGTTATTGTACATTATTGGGAGATGAGTTTTCAAAACCAATCTAATTTGGATATTGAATAAAACATATTTTTGCGGCCTCCCTGTTTTTATACAATATATACATCAGTGTTTATGTATATAATAGTGAATTCCTTTTACGTAACCCTATTCCAAAAATACGTGATTCAGCTGTCATATTTTAATGCATTCCGCGTTTAATGCATTAAAACTTTAGATGTTTTTCAATCGAAATTAACGCATCAAAATACACCTGATCTTCTAATTTATTACAAAAGCCTCCAATAACTCATCTCAAATACTTTCTCGCTCTCAAGATAGCTAACAATATTAATCACATCATGAATGACTGGAAAATTTTCCATCGAAAGTATTCAATACATATTTCATACAAAAGCCGTAATCAAGACCTCATAAAATATATTGAACTCATTTAGGATTCTGAACGTACTCCGCCCCGAGGGCTTCGGGTCACGGTTCCTAAATAACGGAATTTTTTGCAACAAATAACATTCTATATTAAATATTTTCAAACGACCCGCATACACAATTGTATTATCACATATTTATCCACCATTAAATATTTGTTTGAAAGGAGGTCCATTTTGGATTTTACTACGATTTTGGCAAACACAATATATTGAATGTGTTGTAATATTGTCTATCAGTGACGCATGATTACACATCGAATCTTTTGTCTTCTTTGCTCAAACTGAATTCTAAAGTCGTACGAAAGAGACAAAACATTCGAGAACTAAAGTAAGTTTTTAATATTTCTATGAATAAGGCCGTACGTGATTACAATCTCTCTTAACGTTGCTTTCCTTCACTTCTTCCACCAAATCAAAGACAAAACTAAGCCTGAGATAATATTTTTTCTAATAAACGACTTAACTTAAATTCCCTCGAGAAAATCTCAAGACCATTTGTTACGTATTCCACGAATTCTATAATTAGAACGTACAATAGCCTACCTTTATATAAATCTCTTTGAAGATTCGCTTTGCAACCTTATATTCATATTACATCTCCGTAAGACGTATCCGTCAATGATATTAAATAACACAAAGGATACTCACAAATCCACACCATCCTTGTAGTATAGATTGTCGAATGCCGACGCCCATATTAAAATCTTCCGATGTGTGATGTACTTGATGTTGCGCCCATAGTATGTGAACTTCTGTAAAGAAAATCACAGGGGGTTAAAAGTGTTGTCATTTAAAAGAGTGTACACCTTCAAAATCAAAATCAAAATCAAAATATTCTTTATTCAAGTAGTCTTTTTCAAGATCTTTTGAATCGTTAATTTCTGCTACCACCGCTTCGAAACGTGTTGTAGCTGTGAAGAAGAAACGGCGCAAGAAACTCCCTCAGCAACACGAACTGTATTCATTTTTTTTTTGCTTGTCTTTTCTTTCTTTTTCTTTCTTTTAAAGGCCAGATTAAATTACAATGTTTGATTTATCTAAAAGTCACAGTATCGTCTGTATATATATTATTATCATGTCAATAATTGCTCTTATTTCATAGAAATTGAGCAATTTATTCCCAAGCAGTTTTGTCTTCCATATAGTCAGAGATACTATAATATGCCTTTTTACACAGCTTTACTTTAATTATATTTAAACTTGTTAATTGGAAGTTCTCTAATACCATTGGGAAGTTTGTTAAAGAAGCGTACACTTTGACCCATAAAAGAACTATTTATCTTGTGGAGACGAGTAACATGGGAGGCAAGATTATGTTTGTTCCTAGTGTTCTTACTATGAAAGTCACAATTACGCTTAAAATGAGTTATATTTTTACGAACATACAGTAAATTTTCATAAATATATTGAGATGTTACAGTAAGAATATCTACCTCTTTAAACTTTTCTCTTAGGGAAACTCTGGGACCAAGTTTATAAATGGCTCTAACAGCTCTTTTTTGTAAAATAAAGATACTATTAATGTCCGCAGCATTTCCCCACAGAAGAATCCCCTTGACTGCCTCAGTGGCGTAGTTATAGTACGAATCCCGGGTCGAGCAAAGATATATTGGTTTTTCTCTTCATTATTGGCTCAGGGTTACGAATTTGTGCTCGTTATGGCGATAGGCTCGCCCCCTACAACTTCGTGGGACGGAACATACAAAGCGAAATGTCGGTGTGCTAGTAGGACCTCTTACCCCTTCTGAGAAATGGCGTAAGTTTATGGTATGTATGTCCTAAAAGGCCGGCAACGCATCTCTTTGCCTTATGGTGTTGTAGATGTTCAAGGGCGGCGGTTATCACTTACCATCGCGTGAAGTGTGAACCTGTTAGTTTCCCCCAATAAGATAAAAAAAAATGCTCCGATAAAGGATGGTACGGCTTTGCTCGACTTGACAGAATATTATAATAAGATTTCATTTAGCAGCTTGGCAAAGTGACTACGCTGCACTTTAAGGTAAATGCAGTGCTGCCTTAAGCTAAGACGGCAGACTATCTCTCGCCGTAAACACTATAATCCTGGACTGCAGCTTTGAAGCTAAGTTTATAAGGAGAGAAACACGTGGACCAGTAAATTGTTGTGCGATAAATGTAAAGTGGTAAAATTTTTGAGTCGAATGGGTTTTGTAAATTGAATTGATATAAATATGTGATATCAATTTTGGGGTATGGACTAGTTAATTTCATCGACATAAGCCAGGAATATTTTATAAGATACTAATAAACCAATTAAGAGAAAATCAATAAACTATAAAGATTATATAATCTCATTTTTAAGAGAAACAAGATAGTAGAGGAGCCGTGGGAGATCGACCTTCACACATCTGATAACCAGATGAGACATTTTCTTATCATAATATATAATTGATTAACAAACATGCATATAATAACTTGCCTATCAAAAAGTGCTTATGGCTATTTTTTATTGAATTATTTATATATTTTTTTAGTTTAATTGGCAAGCCTATACGATTGTTTTTGTAATTAAATTATCTTTCATAAAATACCAATGTGGATTGGTTATCAAATCGGTGCAGTTACCTATATTGACTCACCTGTTCACATCTGCTTGCCAGGTAGCCATGAACAGAAATAAGTAGGCACGCCTACCTAGGCATGTTCTTTTTAAAAACTATCATTTGAGAAGAAATTCAATCGGTTATCAAAAGAGTGAAGGTGATGTAAGGAAATTGATTAAAATTAATTCATTTAAAAATAGCAATGTACAATATTTCATAAAAATATGTCTCATCTGGTCATCAGATGGTTGAAGGTCGATATTTACCAGTTCTTAGATTTAGACAATCTTACCGTGACAAGCTCTGTGCATCCAATAATAGCAGAAGTCAACACCAAGAGCTGCTAATATCCAAGTTATAGTACTGTCCCAGGGCAGTTCGACCAACCTCCAATTCGAGTAGATCCAAGTGTATAAGTAAGATTCTGCCCCACGCCATATTAACCTGAAATAAGATTAAGAAAATCTAAAAAGTACTAGAATTGCCTTGGCGATTATCAAAAAGACATTCACGAAAAAAGGGAGGTCTGCTTTCAACAATCTGTATGAGATGATGATGAAGTCAGAATTCCTACTTATTTTAATATTAAGGACACAGCAGTTCAATATTGAATTGTTGGTCACTAAAAGTACACTATAGTGTAATGAATACGAAAGACTTATAAGTAAATATTAATATGCTTAATCCCATGCTATTACATATCTTTTTACAAAGTCAAAAATGTACCGTAATAAAATACAATACATAAGCAGTCAAGTTTATCAAGCGAAAATAATACAAAATTTTAAGAATTGCCTACGTGCTCTTCAAGATCTTAAGAATACGTATTAAGTACCACATTAGCATGGATACCAAGAAAGTGTTTCACGAAACTTTTTCAACAAAATGTAAAAGTCATTCTTGACTTCTGAGAAATTGAAACCAATTTGGGGCGGAGTTAAATCTGTTTTGAACAATGCTTCAAAAACAAGATTTTCTACCAAGTACGCCTAATTGTAGTCAAGTATTACTTTAATCTTGACTTTCGTTTAATTTAATAAGTCTAATTCTGTGACGGCTCACTCGGCTTTTTCTTTGAGTCCACCTAATTTTATTAATTATCCGTAGTCATTGAATTAAGTATTTCAGCATTAATTAGTTGGCCTTTGACAATGCTCTTAGAACAGTTTTATTTCTTTATATTGACTTTTATTTCATTCAGATGGACCTACAAATTAATATTAATTATAATCTCAAGACTTTGCTCGATGTAGATCATATTTTCTTTAGACGTTTTTGTATAAGAGAACAAGGATTACGTAGTTGGTATGATTTGAAGATTATTATTTTTGGGTACTATTACTTGCTATAATACATAGCATATAGCAATATTAGTAATTTAACCCCTTCGTTCTAGTAACAGCGAGTATAAGCTGTGTACCGCGTCCTCTGCTCTGTTCAGGTCCCGCAATGCGCTTTGTGTAAGTTTTTCAGTTTGAATGATCTGTGTTAGTTGCTCAGAAATAAAATTTATTCTCCACTCTTTATCACATGGTGGGATGGAAATATATTCGGCAAGCTTTTAGTTGTATTAGTCTCAGCATTACCAATTATATTCGCATATAATACGTCATAATTAAATATAATCTTATAAGTGAATCAAAATAACTATATCATAGACTACGCTCATTTTACCAGTTTATTTGAGGATAGTAAATGGGTATCTTACCTTCCTCCTTCCAAAAATATTCCATTCGAAACACTGGTGATTCCGTCGTTCAAGCGAATGCCTCTTTTTCCTTCTATTTTCAGTACAATATGTTCCAATATCATAAACATCAGGAAGTATGGCCATGACTGGAATAAATATAATAGTAACTAATACCGTTTAAAATCAAGTGATAATTAGAGAAATCATAAAATGAGAATAATTAAAATGTCTTTCTTGTGATGTAGTTATATCGAGAATTATGCTGCTTTCAGTACCGCAACTAAAATATTCGCATCTGTTTACCGATCCAGCGGTATTTCACTACTCGTTTTGGCTCAATTCACTTTGCAAACTTTCTTTTAAAAAATGTTATTGGAGCAAGGAAATCCAAAAGTATTTCAGTTGCGTTTAAATTATTGAATGTGGCTGAAACGCGACATACCAAGGCCAATATTACGGATTTGTCACTTTCATGTTATAATAACACACATGTTATAATACCTACAAGATTTTAATTAATTTTTTCTTCATATTTACATAATTATATTGCTCTAACCTTTGAACTACTTATTTACTTTAAATGGACGCTGTCACAATATTTTTTTCCGGAGGCGGGCGCTGCTAACTGCGACAAAGTTAAACTTTTAACTACTGCAGTTGGCACCGTGAAATTGTACTCTTCCATTGTAATGTGTTTTTTCAATTAATTATTATTATTATACAGGGTATACCAAGACCGCGACCGAAAACGAAGCCAGGTAGTTTAACGACTTCAGACACAATGCAACTAAAAATAAGGTTTTTTTTTTAATTTTTACTGATCGTTTTATTTGGGTGAGAAATACATTAATAATGTACACCTTTTTATTTTTAAAGACGCAATGGTACGCAAGGGTTTACATTACTATTTTTGCAAAAACTAGGTATTTACCACCCAAACTCGACGACATTCAAAACATTGCAAAAAAATCTATTGCTTTTTTGCGAAATTTTTAATTGCAACATTGTGTCTGTAAGCACTAAAACCACTTGGTTTCGTTTTCGGTCGCAGTCTTGACATACCCGGTAGGTATATTAAAATCCTAATCCTAATCATAATAGAAGCAAATTAAAAATAAAATCCACAAACCTGTACATAAAAGTTAGGCACTTCCTCCTCACTTTCAAAGAGAGTTTCCTTTGGGTCCACAATGTAGAACATTCGGCCGATGCCTTTGATAAATTCACTCGAATCTTTGGTCCCATTCTGATATCTGTACTCTTCCATTGCTGAGCTGTCACTGATTGCCCATATGACACGTACTTTTTATAATTTCTTCAAAGTAATTAAATAGTTATTAGAAGTATTGTACGTACGTTGTGCAATATTGTTGAATTTGTGTGTAATGGTTTTGTGATAGACCTAAAAAGAGTAAAGATAAACTTTGACCTCGTCGCCAAATTGTTTTTAATCTAAGTTTTGTAGGATCAATGTACCTCTCGTACTTCCTTATAAATAAAGCATAAGAGTTTCATTATATCATTTAATATCTTAGTGTAATTAATTCTGCCCTCATATTAATGGGATGTGTCTACCAAAGGTGTGTTAAACTATGAAAGTGTATTACTTATAAAACCAAGATTAAAAACAAAGTTTTTGTGAATTAAAAATGTCTATAATATGTATTACGCCAATTAATTATTGAAGTCATAAGTACCAGGACGTATCAATATTAAATAGCGTGTATGTAATTATGTTATTTTCTCTCTCTCTCTCTCTCGGCCTGCATAAATTGACTTTTTAATTTGTTGCAATATCATGGTGCTGCCACCTAGTGTGATATTTGTGAATTACATTCCATTCAACACAGCTCACTTCGTTAATGAAATAGTTACAAATGATATTACTAGATGTCATTTTAAAGCAATTTGTTGAGAGATGGAGTTTTAAAAAAATACCACATGTCTGTTTCATAATAGAATAAAAAAATCCCCTTAGTCAATCACTCTCTCAATAAATTAATAATTATTTATACATTTATCGTGCGTGTTTAACACAAATATATATAATATGATTTGCTTTTGTAAACCGTAAAATCAATAAATTGCCTCTCCCCTCCCAATATTTCCGGTTTATTTTCTTTTCCAATCACTTGAACATAGGCTTTTTCCAAAGGAATTCTACAGCAATATATTGGAAGCGGTCTGCATCCAGACTGATGATCCATAGCATTTTATTTTCTCCAGGTTATTCAAGGCTGATGACTTTCCATTGGGAGACCGTAATGAAATGAAATGAAATGAAAATAATTTATTGAATCCATTAAAATGTTCAACATTGTTTAGATTCAGTCATTTTTGAACTACCACCCGGTTCGGAAAGCGGTTTTCACTAGAGAAGAACGGGCAAGAAACTCTTAGTGTTGCTCTTTTCAAAACCAGTTTACAATGTATGATTATTACAAAAATTACAAGTTGGTTTAAATCAGAGCAGTTCATTAATAACTTGTTATGATTTGCAAGTAGGATATAGTTGAATACGAATAAGTTTACTTTATATTTAATATGGCTGAGAGAAACGAAACGTACGTACTTACTACTTTTGGTTTTGTATTATACTAAAAATAACGGTGTATATTTTTACTGGTAAGCAAAAGTAACTAAAATGCGCCTAATATTAGAGTAGTGTAGTGAAGATAGAATATTGAAAACCACGCCTTCCTAGTAGCGTTGACAGCCTCTGTAGCAAAATTCGTACAGTTTTACAGCCTCCGTGGCGCAGTTGGTTAGACGCTGCCTGTGAAACGAGAGGCCGCGGGTTCGATCTCCGCATCGAAACAAATATTTGCGCGATCTACAGGAATTTGTTTCGGGTCTGGGTGTTTGTGAGACCGAAAAGTCTCTCGTAGTTTCTGATACTCACGACACAAGATTCGATCTTAGTGTGGGGTCAGGACTATATATGTGACTCTTGGGTGTATTTACATACGATGCGACATTCGGAACATTCGTCTTCGTGTTTGAGAAAAGAGTGACCCCCCAGGTTGAATACGAATCGCGACACTTGAATGCTTCATTATGGGAGAGTTTATCTTCGTTATAGTTGGTTTATCCGATCAAAAGTAAGTGCTATTGGATTTTTTTACTTACCCCGGAGAATGAAAGTGTACTACATGGAGATAGGCTCGCCCCTATTACATCGTGGGACGGAACACACGCGAAACGTGGTTGTCTTGTTAGCACCTCTGCCTGCCCTTCTGGGAAAAAGGCGTGCGTTTATGTATGTATGTAAGTAATTTTCAGATCTTATACTATAAAAAATAAAATGAAGACCTTCATGTTTAAACTTTCCCGCTACACTAGTCCCACACTATTTTAATAACATAACAATAACGCTTCGATAACTGCCCTTTAAGTTTCGTGCCGATTTGTCACAGTCGACCGGCGTCCGTGCGGGTCAGGGGTTTCGTTCCCGCTCCAGTAATCAAAGTTAAAAATAACACTGCAGTTGCAATTTACGAGTAAAAATGCATTTTAAAGTGGGCATTTGGCATACGATTTTAATGGGCCTTGTAGCACTGCTGTAGTATTGCTTTAAGGCAGTATATTAAGTGAAACATAAACTCGACGTCAATTTAAACAAACATTACAAGTACATACTGTCTTTATTGTTTCAATAATCTGTGATTATAAACAAATACCATGATATAACATTTGAATTTCTTAATATGTATATTTTATTCAATGTATATATTTCTTCTCTCTCTCTTTTATCCTTCTCTTATTTCCATCCCAAGGTAGTCGGTAAGAGATTGCCTCGAGCGATACGACCGCTTTTTGTACTTTTATCGAATGTAATGTTTTATTTGTTAAGCTTAAATATAGTGTACAATAAAGAATATAAATAAATAAATAAATATTCTGCTGTACAATACAATACAATAGAAGAAGGCAAGGTGATTACATATAATGCAGTGAAAACCAAAATAGATTTTCCACTGGCGAAAATTGGTTATTCCTCACCGATCGACAATGCGCTTAACATCATCGTGCATTGTACCCACTTTGTCGAATAAAAGACAAAAAAATCCACATATAAAAGAACCCTTTTCAATCTTAAAAGGGCGTATCTCCAACAACACACATTCAAATCTGCCCTCTATGCCCTTTACGTAGCCTACATCTGCACTCCGCAACGACCTCAAATGCGGCTTTTTAATAACACGCAAACCATTCCCAAGCGTTGCAGTAAAGGAAGCTTCGTGCGTCATAATTTAATAATTGATTGTGCACGCCTCGGTTCCCAGTGGAACGCGGCTCCTGACCTGCAAACGGCCCTGCAACTATAGGGTTAAATAGATACGCTGTTCTATATTACAGGGGAAATTAATTGGAGACAATTTTATAAAATAGTTGTGTGTGTGACGCAGCGTGGTTTTTTATTGGCTACGGAACCTTAAACGTTTAATTCAATGTTGTATAAGGACATATAAACATAAACTTCACGATTTTTTCCCATAAGGTATAGGCAGAGGTGCTACCATGGCACCCACGTTTCGCCTTGTATGTTTCGTCCCACGATGTGATAGGTGGCGAGCCTATCGCCATATCGCGCACAAATTCCTGACTCCGGGCTGATAATTAATAGAAAAATCTAATACCACTTTGCCCGACCCGGGATTCGAACCCGAGACCTCAGCTTTGCAATCATACCGTCGTACTATCAGGACTATGTATGTGACAGTTTCACATACATAGTCCGGATCCCACATTAAGATCAAATAAGTCTTGTGACGCAGGTATCAAAACTACAAGAGACTTTTCGTTCTCACAAACACCCAGACCCGAAAGAAATATTTGTGGGCCGAACAAATATTTCTCTTGATGCGAGTTCGAACCCGCGGCCTCTCGTTTCACAGCCGGCATCTAACCAACAGCGCCACGGAGGCTGTCACTGTTTTATACACGCTTGCCTTATGTCTCTGTTTCGTTACCCTCTTTTTATCCGCCTTCTGAATGTAACCAAAACCCTTGAAGAAACCTGAATGTTATCACACAATATGCGCAATATATCCC
Organism: Deilephila elpenor; assembly: GCA_949752805.1. Classification (NCBI taxonomy): domain Eukaryota; kingdom Metazoa; phylum Arthropoda; class Insecta; order Lepidoptera; family Sphingidae; genus Deilephila; species Deilephila elpenor. The sequence goes on from OX457102.1 coordinate 2,391,108, forward strand.
CGATCGCCCTCAGCTGGTTGAGAAAAGGTAGGCCATAGTCCCCAACGCTGGCGTATAAAAACACCTACTATTGGAAATCTTTATAAGCATATCTTCATAATCTTCTATGCTATGCAGGTTTCCTCACGATGTTTTCCTTCACAATCAAACTACATATACTCTGCAAACTGAATTATCTGAAGACAGTGTGAAAGTGTCCCAGATATCGATTAAAAATGCACGTCCAACAACCAGTTACGTATTCAAATCACGTCCCGTGACACGCCTAGAGTTCCTTCGACATTACTTAACGTACGCCTCGCCCTCACTCCTTGTATAATGACGGAATATGAATATTTCAAATACATTCTTTTGTTCTTTTCAGTTTTTTGGTTGTTTTATTTGGGCATTACTAAAATTAGACTACGAGCTGAGATATGAAATTATTTGTACTGGACGTAGTAGAGCATAGCTTAAATGTCTTCTACGTAATATAAGAAATATTGCCCGTTTATAGAAAACATAACACTTTGGCGTCTTCGTAGAATAAAACCGACATTCGAGAAACGGTTACTAGTTTCCAGATATAAAAAGAAAGTAAGGAGGGTAAAGATTATTTGAGCTCCAGCATTCTCTTAAAATGCGAAAGCTGTTACATCATTCCAGTATTCTGCAGATGTAACAAACAATAATGTTATGTACACGCCTGTTGTAATACCGATAAATCAAATATTGTCACAATTCTTAAATTTAGAACGCGTTATGTCTGAAAATATTTTCAGCCAGGACGGCTTAAAACCATAACCTAAATTTTAAAACAGTCCAATTCAAAAGTCAATTTTCGGGTAAGTCACCGTAGTAGATAAATAAAATTTAAATTTGGGTGCTCATAATGGTCAATCTACTAAGGATGGTTTGATAAGAATCTTTAAAGTTGAAAACATTAAACATCATGCTGTAATGTAGCTCCCTAATGTCCTCTCACTTCAATAAACGAGGTCTCCAGACTACTAATGCCTTACCTTCCCATCATTCTAAACATCCTGTTTATCTGTTTGAACTGAACATCTTAACCAATGAGACATCGACATACAAAAATGAGTTTTAAGCTGCAAAAACCAAAGCGCATTTTCAAATAGCATGGCTTCACTTGATAGCTTGCCAAAAAGCTGCAATCGATAACTTTATTTGCGTATTTATATGCTTTAAGCAGCCAGAAACCAGACGAATGAACTTGGGGTCAGTTTTAATTCAAAGCTGGAGGGGAATATGTGTTAAATAGTCAACATGATTGAAGGAAGCAAAATGAGGAAAGGTTTTGGTGGTACAACAGAAGTAAAATTATGATATCTCATGGGTTATCATAGGTATAGAGTATTAATTGGAGCCTAATTAGAGTAGCCATGAAGAGATAGATGAATACCGATGAAGTAAAATTAATTAAAGATTGTGCGAAATGATATCTTAGTCTCCGTCTTTATTTCTTTATTTATTAGAATATAGACGTGACTTCGTGTATGTGTCCTACGGGAAAGTATGATTATGTCAAATTATGAGACATATCAATTGCCATTTAAATCATTAGATAGATATGTTGCCAATCGAAACTCTATATTAATAGCATTGGACTGCATATCAAGGCAAGAATAGTTAGTCTTGTCTGCTACTATGAACAGGCTAAGCTAGGATATGTAAAAATACGATAAAAAAACTGTAACTGTAATATAAAAGAAAAAAATCTAATTTTAGTCTTCTTATTTTCATAATCTGAACAACGCAAACAAGTATTTTAATGTTCTTAGCTATAGAAAAACCTTCGAGTATCAAACGTTAAGAATAAACTGAAACTTTTATAGCACAAATATTTTGCTATGTACCGCTGTTTACATTTTGTAACAGGAAAATAACATGTTATTTGAAAATGGTAATGCGATGCACGAAACGGAACGTTTTTCTTTAAAATGTTCGTAAGCAAAAATAAATTGAGTTTCTTAATAAAAATCAAAGAGTGGTAGGACTTGTTCTTGATTAAAGGAATTAGCCACATCCATATTTTTTTTTAGGGAAATTGATTAATATGAAAGATAACTTTAAAATTATTTGAATTTTGTGTTAACTATTTTTATTGAAGGTGTATAATATACAATAAAACTAGTTAATATAAAGAATGATATGCAGACCACTTTTTTCAGCTTCTTGGTCATCCTTATGGCTAATAGTCAGAAATCTCCTAGACTGAAGAGAGAGAGAATTAGATCAAATCTATTTCATAGTTAGAATCTTATACAGAATGTTCTAAGAACACTATTTTTATATACATTTTTAATGTTATTTCGTTGAAACTACTGTATTTTCTTTGTTTCCACTCATTCCATTTACTTTCCGATTAATTTTGTTGCGGGTTGAAGACCAGTTGGAGGTCCCCGGAGCCTCATCGAGCTTCGATATATGATGTAATTTTAGTTCATGTTGTTGGTTTTAGCTTATATAAGTTGTAGAGGTGGGTGTGTGACTCGAAATTAATTAAATTATATCTAACTGGCCCATAACTTAATTTAGATTCTGCATATTTTTTCCTAGAGACATCTTTAGTATACCTTATTACGTCACTTAGTTTGCAAATAGGTTTTTAAATTCTGATACTTAACCTTAATTAACAATTTTAAAACATTTTGATTTCCTCAAAAATGTGGTGATTTCAAAAACCTTTATACGAGAAAAATTAAAAGCCCGTTATTTTAAATTTTAAGTATTATATGTACCTACAAGAAACTTTATTGTTGTAAAACCATACAAGCCTATATTATTTATTCAGAAACTTTCCCAAGAATGTAGAAGTTGTGAGAGAAGCCGCGTATATAAGATTCCAGTAGTAACTGCTGTATTATTTACCACAAAGCAAGCTAGACTGACTGGCTGCGAGCACTGCGCATGTGTGGCTTACCTAGTGATGCTCCTACATTTTGTAACCGTTCCATACTATCGATAATGTTAGGAGTTAAAATAAAATAATGAGTTGAATACAATTCTTTTTAATACACACTAGGACAGGGTATTAAATGGCCTAACCCTTCTCAATTCTAGTCTCGATTGTTGAAGGCTCTTGCCTTGCATTGGGACGTATATGGGCTGATACAATATTGTTTTTATTGATAAAAGAGTATAATTTTATAACGAAACATGCAAGGCGAAATGTGGGTGTCCTGGTGGCGCCTCTGCCTACCCCTTCGGGGATAAGGGCGTGAATTTATGTATGTATGTATTTTATAAGCTTTTATCTAACTATAGAAAATATTTTGCTAATTTCTTTTTTTAATTTTTGACTTGTCAATCTTTTTAATGCATATCGAATTATTATAACCACACACTTAGGCATACTAAACCATCAACCCTAAAATAAAATATAAAACAGTGAAAAATTCCTTACGCCAACTAGCACAGTCAAAAAATACCGACGTACCCCCTCACGCATCGAGTGGAAACCTGCCATCCCTACCCCGTGGCACTGGGTAGTTCGTGGCCAACAGTACCCGGCCGCGCCCGCGTTCTCCCAGACTCACATCCTGCGCCAACTCTATTTTAAAATGCGTTTCATCCGTAGTGTATCTTTTTGAAACGTTTCATTTATGGTGCGCAAGGGAATTTAACACATGTGGCAGCAGGGCATAAGGTTCAATATAGCGAGGCAGAAGCCTGGCTAAGCCTACCAAGAGCTCCATTGTGCGCCCGGATGACACGGTGAGACAATTATGTGTTAATTTTTCACGGTTCATTAAGCTTATATGAGTTTTTGCTGTGAAATATTTTAATTTATTTTTAATTATTTTTCGTTGAGGCGTTAAGGCTTGATTTACTGAGAAACACTCGTAGTAATTTCCTTAATTTATGTATGGGTGTTTAAAATTAATGCGGCATTAAAATATTACAAATATAGTTAATTACAGTTTCATAAGTAGCTTAATGAAGTTTTTTATGTGAAGTCTTAGTCCAATTTCGCGAGTCCAAGTGCGAATTGCTGCATACCGCATGCATTCTACGATCTAGTTATCATTTCTTTAGTGCATTTTTTTTCTTTATATTTTTTATTAAGTTGCGCTTCTTATTCATTTATTTTTAAATATATTTACCCTGCTACTGCTAGTATCAGAATTGAATAAATATATATGCTGTTGCGTTTTTTAGTCAGCACTATTACCGCAATTTCAGTACAATCTTAGATCTTTTTTATAAAGTTGTTCATTATGTTAGTAAATTACTATCATTTGACCTGTTTTCTAGTCTAGTTATCTCATAAAAAAATATGGAATTGCCTAATATTCTACCGAAATCAAAACCTCCTACGTTTCGGTGATGCAATAAGAAGCCGAATTTTATATATTTGAGGAACAATGAACTTTGTTATGTATTCCTCGAATATGGCACGAATTGTGGATTAAATTGACTGCCTTGATATTTAAAATTTTATGTAATGTTTTTTTAGCACAGCATTAGTTATTAGGTGCAACACATCACTGCAGAATATCTTTATCATCCTCCTTTGTATTTTTTTATGATGTACTTCAGATTTTATATCAATATTTGCAGCCTAATACAGGATCATCAATTTAAATTGGTATATAATTAATTTGGAGACTTAATTGTCATGTTTTTTAGATTTATGGTAGTAATATTATTCATACTGGTTTTAAAGGTTCATTATCTTTAATTTTTTCATTATTTTGTTACGTCGAATTGATATCAAATAGGTCAAAAAGAATAGAATGATCAATTACTGTTAATAGGGATATCAAATATCTAAATCTTTGCCCATAAAATCCTGATTTTCATTTTCATAATGAAAACACACTTTTCTTGGAAAGCGTGAAAATTCGCCTTCAATATCGGAAAGTAATCGTCACAAAATTACGCTCGTCTGGCAGATGATGTAAGATAGTAAGACAATATATATAACGAAGGCGTGTCCGGGATCTCGAAAGTTTGGCAAGCCTCGTGTTACCCCAAACACAACGCGGCCCTTTTTACAAATCCCTAGGGAGCTGAATTGTTTGAATTACGGACCATTACTCAACACATTGTGTTGAATTTGTGTATTTTTTGACGAGTATTTGTTCCCTTTTTTCGTGATAATAATACTATACTAATAGATTGCTATAAACTGCCGTTTTAAATTTTATTTATAATTTTGCAGCGGAAATAATCTCTCTAATAATGACCTTAGACAACCTAGGCGGACTCCAGTTCATAAAGGCATAAGAACCTCAGAGTAATCAAAGCCAGGATGTTGTAATCCTAGCGGATATATACAGGGTATATCAAGACTGCGACCGAAAACGAAGCCGGGTGGTAGTTTTAGTGGTTACAGACACAATGCAAATAAAAATTTCGCTAAATAAGCAACAGTTTTTTTTTTGCAATTTTTTGAAAATCATTGTTTTTGGGTAGCAAATACCTAGTTATTGCGAAAATAGTAATTTAAACCCTATCGTACCATTGCGTCTTAAAAAATAAAACGGTGTACATCATAATTTTAGAAAAACTATGTATTTATCACCCAAATACGACGATAAGTAAAAAATTACCAAAAAAAAGTTGACGATTTTTTTTGCGAAATTTTTCATTGCATTGTGTCTGAAGTCACTAATACTACCACCTGGCTTCGTTTTCGGTCGCGGTCTTGATATACCCTGTATGTGATTGAGCATGCCATCGTGGTTGTGGCGTCAGAACCTTGGGATCTTTTTGAGTAGTAGCTGCATCTTAGAGTCGCATTTATTGCGTAGGGATACTGTCGTTTTATGTTTACCGAATTTTCCGAGAAATAATGTACTAGATTGCGAAGGCAAGGTTTTTCGTCTACCATCTCGTCCCGACCCAAAAGGTTAACCAACTCATTATTTTGCCGCATATTAAGCATCGAAACAATTTGCCGACGTTTTCTGCCCCCTCCCAATATCCTGTAACCTTCCTTTGAAGATGCTAAGCAGGCCGGCAAAAAGTCCTTGAGAATATATTTAAAATAAAGTAACTGTCCCCGAGACTATAACGGTGAAGGAAAACATAGTGAGGAAACCTGCATACAATACCGATTTGTAAGAATTTCTGTGGTGAGTAAAGTGCACTAGGCCAGCGTCGTGGACTATTTGGGCTCTCAATCGTACTCTCGATTGTAGAGGAGGCCCGTGCCCTGCAGTGGGACGTATATGGACTGATACAGACATAGTCTGTCTAATATTAGTTGAATTCAGTACTCACATGTGGAATGTCCTCGACCCGCCTCCAAATGGAATGTAGTATTTGTACAATTCGCGAGTGTTTGTTTCCAGTGTTGTTTCACGAAATCTCATCTATTGTGCCTATTAGGCCGTAATTTGTTTTGGAATGCTAATAATGCTCTAGATTTAAATGGATGGTGCTTAGGCTGTGTTTATTTGTATGAAGACTTAGGTTCATTACTTATGATAAATATTGCGGAGAAAATTACAGCTCTTGTTATATTTCACTGATAATATTATTATTGGTGTTGGATTGAATTTCAGGCTCTTTAATTGGTAATTTATATTAAAAATATTTTTTGCTTGGTTATGGTATGCCATCAATTAGTGCCTTATTTCCTAGAGACCCAATAAAAAAAATATTTGAGAGACAGATCTATTTGACAAAAGTTTATTTATATTTTTTGTTTTATATTAATCTGTTAATTAATTATATATACATTTTTTAAAAATAAATATAAGCCGGTAATAATCGGCATATACGGAGGCTTCGCCACTGTTGATTGTACAAAGATAACAAGTAATTTCAAGATTGTCCAAAGTTTCCGCAAATTGTGCTAATTTATTATCTGACTCGACGTTGTGATGAGGTCTGTATATTAATTTAATCAATAATACTGTCTAGACGGCAAACACGTAGAATAATGTCCCTGGAGGCAGTAAAAATTATGATACTATTATTATCACTTCGTTCGCCGAGCTTCTTGTGAAAAGAAAAACGTTTCATACCTGGCTTTCCGATCATTAATAATTCTTTATTATATTTCTTTGAAAATAGAAGTTCAATTATTTTTTATACTGTTATTTCAATTTCTAATTTGTAAATACAATTTGCAGCAAATGTCTGTGTTCTACTAAAATGGTCACTATAAAGTATTCGTCGCAAAAAGCTTTTTGCCACTGTATTAATAGCTCGCTATGTTTTTATTAATTTTAGGTATAGATGAAATACGACTAATTTATACGTATTAATTATGAATGAGCCTCGTTGCCCGGTCCAGCAGTTGCTTTTCTCATTCTATCTCTCTTCCTCATCAGGCACAGGAATTCCACTACAGTAAATTGGCTTTTCCAATTTATTTCAAATGCTCAATTTCTGCCAAACTGCAATAATTGACATAAAAATATTATATTCCGACATTATTGTGACATTTATGACATGAACCATTGTAACTATAAATGTAAAAAATAATTTTTAATAAAAAATAAAAACCGACTTCAAAGTGCTACTACAAAGTAACAAATAATATATATTTCATCGTGCTAGTACACAATGATTAATGTTCTTATTGACTTGACTAGCTAACAAATCTTAAATACGTAATATTTTGAAGGCGGGTCGCTAAGTGCCGAACATGTACATACGCCTTACGCTTAACATTAATTTGTTTAAGAAATTCTAGCGAAAAACATGCAAGATTTACACGGAATATTAATTTGTCTTAATATATCAGGCCGTAATCGTCCACTGTTGAGCATGGGACACAACATACCCTTTCTTGTGCTTAAATGCCATTATTTCATGCAGGTTTCCTGACTATGATTTAAATATATCACTATTAAAGAGTTTGGTAATTGAATATCATCAACACACAAGTGACTCCGATAATTCCGGAGGTGTATACCCTGGAATTATAACCGTGACGGTGGTCAACCGTCTCGTGGATCATATCTAGATAATTATCAACAGGCTACCACACACATGTAAGACACAGAAATTCTATCAAAACTTCAATAAATTTACACGTAGGATTAGCACATTATATTCATTTGTGTTTAATTTACTTACGTGCCTTTCTGAGCCAACATTGCAGGATCTACATGTAATATCAAATGGTGTAACATTTGCTTAAATTTATACGTGTTTGTTATTTAGCGACCCGCCTTCAAAATATTACGTATTTAAGATTTGTTAGCTAGTCAAGTCAATAAGAACATTAATCATTGTGTACTAGCACGATGAAATATATATTATTTGTTACTTTGTAGTAGCACTTTGAAGTCGGTTTTTATTTTTTATTAAAAATTATTTTATTTGTCCCTTTTTAGTTTTCATAGGCATCGTAATGATGAGAAAGGTGATCATAATATAATCAAAACGTAGTCTTTAAATTTTACGAATCCTTCAGACCAAACATGATATTATTGCTGTGAAATTATGAGAAGATTGTAAGTCATTATAATCATGATATCCGCTATTGTTAGACACTGACCAGGTCGGATTCTCTTAGTTTACGTCGGTAATTTACGTATCTATTTCTCTCACTCTCCCTCTTCTTCACTTACTGTTTATAGTAAAACTTTTATATTGAAAACGGAAATTAATTGTATATTTTATCTACCCCCCCCCCCTACACGCCTTTCCCCTTTTAACCCCCCCCTTTGTAGTAATACACTTATACTGAACCAGGTGCAAAACGAATTATTGCTGTACCGTTCAATTTTGAGGAGTTCTGGTCTTCAGGACCGAAGATATTCATCAGGTCTTCACCATTTTTTAATGACACCAATCTAACATATCATACTTGTCGACAAAATTATTATTTTTTTAATCGTTTAAGTACTGCCACAGATATTGAGTATTTACATTAGTATCTATTTTCTCCCCCCCCCCCCCCTACACCCCTTTCCCCTTTTAACCCCCCCCCCCCCTTTGTAGTAATACACTTATACTGAACCAGGTGCAAAACGAATTATTGCTGTACCGTTCAATTTTGAGGAGTTCTGGTCTTCAGGACCGAAGATATTCATCAGGTCTTCACCAATTTTTTATGGTACCAACCTAGTATATCATGCTTTCCGACAAAAAAGAAATTTTTAAAATCGGATCCCAAATACCAGCGTAATCGAGTAACAAACATACAAAAAAAAAAAAAAAAAATTCAGTCGAATTGATTACCTCCTCTTTTGAAGTCGGTCAAAAAATATAAGCAAAAAAAGAACAGTTCGTTCGTTCTCACACGCGCCGTTTCTTCGTTACAGCTACAACACGTTCAGACGCGGTGGTAGCAGTAATTAACAATTCAAAAGATCTTGTGAAGGACAGTTTGAATAAAGCATATTTTTGATTTGATTTGAAAAATATAACTAAGCATAGGAAGTCGCTGGATGCAGGCCCGTTCTTTCAGATCCCTGAGGACTTCCTTCGGGAGGCCTATATCCAGCGGTGGCTGAAAATAGAGAAAGAGAGAGAAGTAAGCTTTGCTAGCGGGTTTTATAATTCATGTTCAAACTAATGAAATATTTTTAAGGAAAATATTCATTTTATTTGTGTGTTTTTCACAGCCAACTAAACATCTCGGTATTATATGAACCGTTGGTTGCTTGGTCACTCTCCTTCGCAAATATTAAAGTCTCAATTACCTAGAACAAGGTAATGTTCAGCCTTCAAATAAAATTTCTGGTCTGGATGCTATTCATGATTAATTGGCATTAAGTAATATCTGTCATAAAAAAAGGTTGAAGTTTGCAAAGATCTAAAAATAATATCGTAGTGGAACATTTATTGTCCAAAATGTACATGGCATTAATTATCACTTCAATAGGCACTATGCAAATATCGTTGAACTCGAAAAATAATCCCACAATTTATGTAAAAGCCCGGACACGAGACGCCTAATTGAACAAGATTAATAGGTTGTACTTAAGTTACTTCTGAAGCCAGATTTTCCGACTCACAACGTTTTTTTTCTAAAAAAGATACATCTCGTCAACTTGGCTCTGAAACACAACAATAAAAGCACTTAAAATGTCACTGCACTGAACAGCATCAACATCATAAAGCGAGCATAGATAAATGTAATCTATGACGTCATTTAAATCAGCCATAACGGGCAACACTGCACTGTTTTATGTGTTGGCATTATGCGTTTTTAACTGGCATGTTGCCAGATCGTCTGCAGAGGCCACGGCTTTGTCGGGCCACAATGCGCACAGATTAAGAACACAGGCAATCAGGTCACAAAGGTTGTGCTAGGGTGTTTGCATTTCTGGGTCTGAATTAGGGCTTTGTTTTCTAGATTTGGTTGACTACGCTTGGCTCAATGTCGGCTGGTACTGTTTCTATCTTTTTCACGTACATTTATTAATATTGTTAGATTTATTTAGACTGTGCTATACTGTTCTGTACTGTATAAGCTCATATACGTCCCCGTTATTAAGACACATCTTTGTCATTATTTTCAATAGTATAGTATCCCACATAACGTGTAAAGATTATTTAAACTCATTACGCAGTTTTTAATAATATAAAATCTTAGTGGATGAATAGTCTTTGACCATTGATACAATACGACCTAAACTGTTCAAACACTTTCTGCTATGCAGTATTTCTGCTTAGCACGATAAAATATCGAATGTATCGCTTATTCCCTTACAATAAGGATCATATCTTGTTCCTCTAATGGACCACCGTTATGTGCTTCATAAAAGTCACAATACCTTACGTATACCTTATCAATATCCATCCAAAACTACAGAACAAACGAAATAACCTTGACTCTAGTTCGAATGATAAGGGAGTGACGACAAAATGTTTAGTAATCACGGAATAGTAGCGACAGAATATTTCAGAATTGGTACAAATCAGCTCATCGATTTGTATCTATTGAATGTTGTTTTGGTACGAGGCTTAAATAATTCATGATGCTATTGTTCATGGAAGACACAGATGTAAAGGGGTAAATTATGGGTTTGGGTACTGGATTTAATTTTACATCGGAAATTGTGGTCTGAGTAATTTTCCTTTTGTCTCTTTCGATGTTTTCAACTTGTGTGTGAGATGTTAATAATGCTCGCAAATACCTACAAATATAAAATTGTGTTTTAAATTAATTATTTTTGGTATAATAACCCACATGACAGTTTAATATGTATAACATAATAACAAATTTCAATTTCAGCAAGAGATAAAAAAAATATATTAGCACAAAAATCTATGTAAATTTTGATTCTGAACATTTCAGTTTAACTAACCATTGAGTATATAAAATACCCAATAACAAAAAAAATACCGCATGTCCTTAACACATAACTTAAGCAACGTATCGCTATAGATATCATCGCGTGTAATTTATTTAAAATAATTTAATTTCGTATTCTTTGTAATATTAAGTCACGAACAGCCTTGGAAGTATAAGACAGTTTCGTGTTAGCACCTTTCTAAGGAATTATTATTTAATTAAATCCGTATGGTAACAAAGGTTTGTAGGTGAGAAATAAATTATTTCGCGGCTTTCTTACATAATTAATTCTGATTAGAAATTGTCAGTTCAAAGAACGGTTAGAAAGCAAACAGCTTTAGATATTGAAATCTGTATTTCGAAGATTAATAATATGAATTATATCTAGATAATAAATTTATAAATACTTACATACACAGTCTTGACCCCACACTGAGATCGAGTCTTGTATCGTGGGTATCAGAAACTACGAGAGACTTTTCTCTCACGAACACCCAGGCCTGAAACAAATATCTGTGGATCATACAAATATTTGTCTCGGGGATCAAACCTGCGGCCTCACGTTTCACTACCGGCGCGGCGTCTGACCAAATGTGCCACGGAGGTTAGCAATAGGTGGCTTTGTAATCTCAAATATCTTCGTAATTCAATCTATGTTGGTAGTACGATATTTGTATTCACCAGTTTTGCTAGAGGAAGGGCGGGCAAGCTAGTAGGTTTTATTAAATGATGAAAAAATAAATAAAGTACACGGTAAAATATTTTATTCCTATGTTTTGTATGAGATCTAATCAGAGTAACAAAATGTGTAATTAAAAATAATAGGTCTGAAAAAACGATCGATGAGAATTTGTGTGACCTCTATTACTTTTACTAAACTGCTAAAATATATGTGGATGTTATTAGGATAGAAGAGAGCTGTGGTAAAGCCACGCTGTTGTCAGTCATGACTCAGCATGAATGGGCAGGCTCGTACGGAGCAGTACCATTGTCTCACAGGAAATCGACGTGAAGCGACAGCTTAGCTGTCACGTTTTGTTCGGTGAATGAGAATGCCGGATGTCCAATACCCCTTCACTCTTCCCATCCTTTTTCCTTCTCACTCTCCTCTCAAGTTGATGAGCTGGCAACACTTCCTTGGTCCAACATTCCCATCGTTCATGGGCGGCATTGATCACTTATCATCAGGCGACCTGATGCCATGACCATTTTGCTCGCACCCTATAGGCAAGATAGAAATATAGGATATCCCTAAATTTTACAATGGACCCTTTATGTGTCTGCAAATAGTTCATGTGCTCAACTTATCACACTGGTCCCCATAACTAATCCACTGTTATCAAACTGGTTGAAAAATGCTAAACTAGATTTTTGTATTTAAAAGGTTAAGTTTTTATAGGAATTTCATATTTATCTGTCGCTGAGGTTAATAACTTAATTTTCTTTTATATCCTTTATTATAAATTCATACCATCTATCCTTGATTGTTATCATATATTTAAAGAATTAAATTGTAAAATTACTTATATTCTTTTAATAATATCAGTGCAAAAAGTCAATCTAGCGTAACAATTTGAAGCTAAAACAAGAACCAACTGCACACGTCGTTAGCTGGCTCCTGCGGGCGTGAGCTTTGTCTTGAACCTTTTCTCCGCATGCTTGGGAAAAAGATTGCTTGGTGCACGGTTTGGAAAATATCGAAAGGTTCCATCTTGCCCAGCCCTTCCATCTTGCCCTTCCTTACCTTGGGTATCAGATTCGACACAGTGACCCACCTACGTATTGCTTTCCAATATCGAGTACCAGTTTAAACCAGATCATCATAATGCACTCAACTGATGATGGATAATTACGCCTCAAAGCGGAGTACAGCAGATTAATTTCAAGGTTCAGACAAATGAATAGTTCAAATGGCTTTGTAGTAGGACGGAGTAGCAGGCCTGCACTTAATGCCTCCAGCTGAAATTAAAATGAAGGCAATTAGCTCAAGAGCGCCCTGAGAGCTCGGGAGCGGCCGTTCGTAGGAAAAATAAGAAAAAGCTGCTGTAAGTAGAACTGAGATTTACTTTCAGTTGCACGGTTAAGAAGTTAATGAGGTTTGTGAACGTGATGCAAAGGATTGATGTTATTTTTTAGTTTATGAGCTACGATGTATTATATTTATTCGTTGTTGCTTTATTAAGTGTAACGAGTTAGGTCTTGAGGTTCGATCTTAAGTCGGGCAAATTACCTTGTTTCACTTTTTCGTTTTAAAAAAATCACCACCAGTGGCCCATGACTTAAATTTTGTCAATTTTTCTTTCCTCTTTTCTCCTAATACACTTGTATTCTATTATCGTAACATTTGTTGATTACCAACAAATTATTACAAGCACAAAGCAAATCTACCTTCCAATATCATTAGCCACGTTTCTACCCCTCCCCCTTCCCCCTTCTCCCGTCTTCCATTACGTACTTTCTGATTCCGATCGAAACTAGATGTAATCTTGGCTGTTTCTTAATAACATCTGAAAGAAAACATCTTATTTAACAGCGATTCTATAGTTGGGTCACGTAGCAACTCTAAGACCTTAGAGATCGATTGCTTTGTTACGGTTTTGTTGTCTTGGAGTATTTTGAGAAAGAGTTACTTATTTGGTATTCGCTAAGGTACCTGTGTATGTTTTTATGTTTTTTTTTATTAATGCGGGAATGGAGAGACGAGCATGCCATTTACTTGATGGTGTTGACACCGTGAATTACAAAGCATTATTTGGCACTCCACTGCGCTCGCCATCCTGAGACATAAGATGTTACATCTCAATATGTCCAGTGGTTATTCTGGCTACAATGTCCTTCAAACCGGAACACAACAGTGCATTTACACTGCCGTTTGGCAGAATAAAAGATATTGCGGTGGTATCTCACATAATATAAGAGACCTACCACCTGAGAGTTTTTCCCATCAAAGGTCACTCGAATAGACTAATGAAAAAGCATTCTCCTGAGTGCCGCAAAAACTTCATCGCGTCAAGCTAAACATGCAAACAAGCCGTTTAATACCAAATGAGTTAAAGTAAACCGTAGTATAATTCTGCAGGAGTCGTTTGCAAACTTAGTTAGCCCGTGTTTAGTTAGCATCGCGTTGAGAGTTTATATGATTAGCTTTCATCTCCAGGCGAAGTCAATTTGAAGTTTAATTATTTTGGGGCCCGAAATGAAGTGGAATGTTTGTTCAAAATATTTGTGTAACATACACGGTTGGGAATATAAGGCAAATTTTGATATACCTACATATAAAATCGAAAATAAAGTCCTATAGGTTTTACAGTTAGTAATAAATGAAAAAGTAACCACCAAGATTCATAAAAAAGTAAAAAAGTCTAGGGAACCATAAATATGTTGTGACAGGCATTTGAATATCTTAAAATGAGACAATGGGAATCTACAATATCACATGGTCAATATTCAAGCTATCAATAAAATGAGGAAAAAATAGGAACAAGAAATAATCGATGAAGGCATGAGCTCTCAATAAATAATAAAACAATTCGTAGCTTCATCCATCAAAAAGGTTAAATTAACTTCACCTTACAAGATTACTGTATAGTAAGTAAGTTAGTCGGTACTTAGAAGTTCATTAGCGATTGAAAACACTTGACTTGGTGTGACTCAGCGACTTCGCGGAATTTATTGGCTTCTGACTACATTCTTGTTAGTCATCCATCATGACCTGGTGCAGTCTTAGTTAGAATAAACATTGTTTTATGAATCAATGTGGTGCATATAAATAAAGTAATGGTTCTGCTATCGCGTCTCCTGCGTCGTTCTGCGATCTTTATTTGCGGCCGTTCTTTAGCAAGAAATTAGAACAGCTACCTTTACTATGTCTATACCAGTCTGTGCTTCAATAAACAAAGATAGGCATATTATATGTTCATATCATATTGCTTGCTATTGATATTATTTGCACTTTTGACAGTGTATTGATATCGTTGTGGCAGATGATCGCTATAAAATCGGCAGAACACCTATTCAGGTTTTACAGAGAATCGCGAGAATCGAGAATCGAAATTTTTATATAAGTAATGCTAGTAACCTTCACGAGTACATATAGACGCTCGAAGCGGGGTTTTGCACCTTTTCTTATTATATATACATCTTTCTATCTGCCTAGCGTTATCTCAGCCGGCGCCAGGGTTCGCTTTCCTTCCTTCGCCATTTGCCCCGTCTTGAATTTATCTTCAGCATCATCTTATTATCTATAAGTTGTCTTAACATTGATAGCCTTTACGGGTTTGATCCTATCTTTCCCATTGTGTTTCCTTAAGATAACACACAGACCTTTACGATTTTTTCCATCGTTAGGGTGGATATGGCCTAACCCCTCTCAATTGTACTCTTGATTGTAGAGGAGGCTCGTGCCCTGCAGTGGGACGTATATGGGCTGATACAGGGTGGGATATTAATTATGGATTTATCCCATAAAAACTATACAAATTCGATCGAGGATATTCGAAAAAATTTATATATTTAAATTTCGTTAGTAAAAAATACTAGGCATAAAACGATGATTAAATATTTCCCACTGGGAATAAGAAATAACTCAACTAGTAGTAACTCGCTGGTTTACTCACGTTTTAGTGGGTAATTGACTGTTGTAAAATTACGTAATATTGTTGTCGCTTAGTGTTTTACGAGTGTAATGCGGTTTTTTCTACTTTACTATCTTTATAAGATATTGTGAGTGAACGGTGCATAAAGTTTCGGTTAGTGATTTTACATTTTTTCATCGAAATATTTTCTTTTTAAACGTAAACCTCACTCTAGGAGGAATTCTAGATACATAAAGAAACTTACGCCTTTTTCCCTAGATTGGTAGGTAGAGGTGCTACCAGGACACCCACATTTCCGCCCCACGATATGATAGGCGGCGAGCCTATCGCCATATCGGACCCAAAATTCTGACTCCGGGCTGGTAATGAATAGGAAAACCCAATATCACTTTGCCCGCCCCGGGATTCAAACCTGAGACCGCAGCTTTGTAATCGTACCGTTGTACAACTACGCCACCGAGGCAGTCGAGATATCGATTTATAATCTCTGTATGAAAGCTTGTGTTCTCTAATAATAAACCAATAAAGGGGTTATTATTGTTTTTTCTATTCAGTTTAAATTTATTGAAGTGTATAGCTTGGTAGTTATTATTTATTAAGAATGTTGTGAGAGTAAAAGTCATCACATTATTTATATACGGCGTATGGTCATTGTCCTAAATTTAACATGATTCCACAAACAGTGATATCATCCCATTAATTAATTATTAAAACGGCGGCAATTACTCTATAACTTATTCTTACTCTATAGCAACTTTCGTTCGCAATTTATCTACAGAAGGATAAATGATTCTGAAATTGAAAATTTGCATACCAAAACAAGAACACAATATACATTAAATTTCAGGGTATATCAAGACTACGACCGAAATTGAAGCCAGGGGGCACTATTAGTAACTTAAGACACAAAGCAACAAAAATATCGATAAATAAAAAACTTTTTCACTGATCGTCGTATTTGGGTGATAAATACACAGTATTCCTAAAATAATAATGTACACCTTTTTTATTTTGAAAAACACAATGGTACGCAAGGGTTTAAATTACAATTTTCGCAAAAACCATCCAAACACAATAATATTTATAAATTGCAAAAAAACATCTGTCGCTTTTTTTGCGAAATGTTTACTTGCAATTATGTGTCTATAATCACTAAAACTATCTGGCTTCGTTTTCGGTCGCAGTCTTGATATACCCGGTATATACATGTCCTTGTTTCTACGATTCCATATTTTGCATAGTAACTGCCGCGTTGTAAAATATTTTATGTGAGGGCGCGAGGTGCCAGGCACGGCTTGCCTTTAATACTTCGTTAATGGAAACTAATGAGTTGAGTTGACGGGTCGAATGTCAGCCATTTGACATTCAAATATTGCGACATCTAGCTTTAAGTTAATGTTACTTTATGATCCTTTATTGGGGACAATTTGACAATGACAGCAGATTTTAAATTGGGCCTGAAACAGGAATGGCAAAATCGGACACTAACGGCAACTAATTCTAGTCTATTAATATTTCAATTATACGTGAAGGGATAGTAAAGATATTATATAGATTCAGAAATAAGTATTATTTAGGTTAAAAACACATACATTATGCCCGTATCTCATAGAGGTGGGTAGTGAGTACGTATCTTTACTTCTTTCCGCACGTTTGTATCATAAACCGTTTATAACATGAATTCGTTTGCACTTTCATTCATCTTCTCATGCATTCTCGTCGATTCTAAATCGTATTCGTGGAAAACGAGCTATTGCTTTAGTATAATATGAACTGAAGTTAGCAAGAAGAACATACTTTGATGTATGTCTTGACATTCAAAGCTATTGAATGAAATATATTTCGTGGAAATACATAAACGTATTATAAATGATATAAGTGGTGGGTAATTAACAAATACGCCGTAAATGTTGGCTTCAGCTACAATTACTGTCAGAATAGTCAGTTGTATGTGTACTTAATATTTATTACCTAGATTACGTTATACAAGTGTCAATCATGGCTAATAATAAATGTAACTATGATTTCGTACTACGTTAATATTTTATTATTGACAATGAAAGCCTCATTTATTCATATCCAGGTAGTAGCTTATGTATATTTATTTTTATAGCCTATACTATCCCACTGCAGGGCAAAGGCATCCCTTTCCTTCTTCCACCCCTCCCTATGCAAAGCTTTCTTCTGCCAGTTGCTATTAAAATTTAATGTCAACTTGAAGTATGTAAATACTAAGAAATAGTTTTAATGAAGAATGATTACCTATTTGCTCGAAGAGTGTAATCTCGTGTGTTTTGGAGAGAATATTGACCAGTATTTTTTGACACTAAATCTGAAGTGTAAAATGTATAAAAAATACTCAGTCTTATTGTTTATCCACTAATAGTCTTTACTGTATTAGCACCAGATGATTTTGTAGTAGGGACCCTCTTCGCACTTTTATTTTCTTGTGAATGATTTGTTTTATCCTCGTTCATCCTAAATTGTTATTCCTGGTTTATAATTGGCCTGTCTCGTGTGCCACCTAAAATCTGTATATTCCCTATTCATTTTCATATGTGTTGTCCTTCTTTTGAATGATCGATATATTACAATGTGTATCAATGTCCTTAGATGCTACACATCTTTCTAATTTTTGGCGATTAGACTGTAGTACCGTAGTTGGTATGGACCATACGATTTCCAAAAGTCGAAAACACCAAACTTTTTGAAATCCAGAAATCAGCGTTGGGTCAGTGCGGTCATCTGACATCTGCTGTCCGCATAATTTAATCAATCTGAATACGATTGGAAAACTGTCACTCGATTTAATCAAAACTTCCGCGAGATTTATTATCACTGCGAAATCTCCGACGATTTATTTATTACAAGCGGATATCCGTTAATTAAAATGCGGATATTGCTATCCGTTCATCCGGATTACCGTATGTGGAACTGTTTCAAATATAATGTGGCATTTCGGTCGAGTGAACATTAATTGCGTCCACAGGGGTCATTATATTTTATGTTCTAGGAATGTTACAGCATTAGCGAGTTATTGCATTCTTTTACTGTTGGATTATGAAGAAATATTTTAAAGTGAACTTGTAAGAATGTGTCGGGGCTTAGGTTATAAATCATTGTATTTTTGGACGCTTTCGCTGATGTAATTACGTAGCCGCATTGGAAAATGAACTGCTGTTATGAGACGTTGCAATTTTTGAACTAATTATATTAAGAATTGTGGAAAACTCCAAACGTTTGTATGTTTCTTTCACAAAGTTTTAAGAATATCTAGCCCCTATTAATCGTATATACAATAAATAAAGAAATAGGACCTAATACTTTATTCCAAATTCCGTGTAACGAAGAAAACTAATATGAAATGTAGGATTACGGAATACTGATAAATCTACCACGTAGCTCTAATTCAGTTAATGCCCAGCTGGATCAGCTCATTAAGTCGGCTTTCTTTGGATCTAGCTCTGTGTACAGATGATTGCTATCGGAGTATATGAAGTTTGTGTAATAGAGATTGTATCTGAAACTGAGATTAGTCGTAACATAAAAGTCGAAATTAATTCTGAAACTTTGCTCAAGTTGGATATCGAAATTATTTCAATGTAGAGATTGAAAATATAGTATTGTTTTAGTAGAAAAATAAATATATGAAAAATAAATACAAGATTAAAGTCAGGAAAAAGTTGTATTTTCCGTATCGGATACATTCTGTTTCGACACTAATTATTTTAAATCTTTAGTATCTTTTATGAAAGAAAAGTTAGTCAAAAATAATATTAATTTTATCTTACTGGGGAATCCTAGACGCATTTGAAAAAAAGAATAAAACGCAGTCAGTGTTAAACAAATTTCTTCTCCACAGCTACAAAACAGTTTCCTAAGCCGTGGTAGTATTACAAAAATCAAATTGACACTTATAGGTACATGAATACTGAGACGATTTTACATTACTGCTTAAGTTTCATAAAGAATAGTATTATGTTGATTTTGCTCTTTCCTTTTCTTTTGAGAATGAAAGAATGAGCTGAGGAGAATAGGAGCTTTTCTTTATGCCCACACAAATTTGTCATTATTTGTGGACGTGTAGATGCATACTAAGCTTACAGTACACAGTGAATAGTAATCGTATAATTTTAAGGAATTTCTCTTCTCTTATCGACAATGTAGGATTTGAATGTAATGAAAGATAAATATAATGAAACGTTAGACGAATGACTGATATGGTACGTAGTTTATGTGAAAGAGATAACGAATGGAAGTACTTAAGAGTAAAAGAGTTAGAGGATGAATGGTTAAGATGTTGAAATATGAAAGGACGGAATAGTAGAGAACTGTTTGGAAGACACATGACATTGATATTTTTAACATCAACCTAAAATCTTTGAGGCGGGTGCTGAGTCGTGATTTCTTTCTTAAGCATGATGAGTTGAATGATATTAGTGACCTATAATTGTGTAACTTTGCTTATGCTGAAGCAAAGCATGTGAACGTATTGTTATTAATTTAACAATCAATTTATTGTTGTGCTTGCACTTAGAAATAATTTGTTACTTAACAGTGGAGACCTTTATTTTTGTTACTTAAATTCGTGTGATTATATTGTTATTAATGCTGTTGGTCTTCTTAAAATAAATAAATAAATAAGACGATGGAAGACGTGAACGACGTAAAGACGCATTAAGACTGGAAATAATTAAATTGAAGAACATCTCAACGATCTGTGTTTGATTTTGACCCTAACGAAACTATTCCCACATTCATAATAGTTTATATTAAGCGCATCAAAGATTAATTTTAATATTTTCCATTCAAAATGATATTCTTGTAGAATCGTGTTTAGAATAAAGTATAACCTTAATATGCATTTACACGTATACGTGAAATGAAATATCTTGGCGGGTGGAAACCGCGCACAAAGAGCTTTAAGCGTCTGGAATTCTAAAGTTTACGCTTTCACGTTGCAATTCTTAACGTGGTATTGTGATACGTACAAAGACTCCTGCTTAGTTTGAGCAGAATTGACTTAAAGAAATTGTGTGTCTGCCGCATTAAGATGTATAAAAATTCAGACCTTGTGTTGTCCTTCGTTTTGGAGCCTTCGAAGTAAAGAAAAGTTTTATCGAGTAACAAAATAATCGGCTGCTTCGGTAGCGTAGTTGTACTATGGTGCGATTACAAAACTGAGGTCTTGGGTTCGAATCCCGGGTCGGCCAGTGATATTGGACTTTTCTATTCATTATCAGCCCGGAGTCTGGAATTTGTGCGATATATGGCGATACGCTCGCCCCCTATCACATCGTGGAACGGAACACACAAGGCGAAACGTGGGTATCCTGGAGCAACGCTGCCTACCCTTTTTGGGAAAAATGCTAGTTTAGTCATCGTCATCTACTCAAATAACGATAACCACTTTTCCTTCTCTTGGTTTTGTACAAGTTTCTACTATACATATATAATATCCATATAGTCGATAATTTTCCGCCCAAAAGCCTCCATAATTAACCAAGACACGGCCTCCACATTCCACCCTTGGCTTATCGAACTAAATCAATAGTCAGAAATAAACGTTATATAACTGAAGTCGCTGGCCAACCGTGACCTTGTCTACTGATACTCATTAGGTTCATATGCCGAGTTATACAGGGAGCTATCGCTTTAGATTAAGACGATCTTATATAGGGTGTTACGGAAACGCTCCCGAAAACGAAGACAGGCTGTAGTACTAATAGCACCTTTGATGATGGGTCAAAAAAATCGGTCGTTGCGAAAAAACGAAAATCTTTTTACATCGTTTTATTAGCATTATTTAAACTTCATTATTTAGTACAGTTAAATAAAACAATAATTTCTTAAAAAATATATCACTCTGCTAAAAATCAAAAACCTATAGTGAAACACAAAAACAAATGATGGATAGTGAATAATGCTGATAAAAAGTTGAAAATAGATCGTTTTTCACCGGTATTGATTTTTGACATAAAACTATTTTTTTGCGGATTTGGTAATTTTTAAAATATTTCGACGTTTCGATTACTTTACAGCTTTCGTAGTCACGGGGCGGGGGATATTGATTTTTATTCTGAACGATAATGAATGGTATAATTTAATACTATCATTCTCGTTTCCGGAACCATTTCTCAACGCCCAGTATTGGTTATGTTACGACTTGGTTTCTTACATATTCTGAAGGTTTACGGTCTTTCTTGTTACTTTCGAAGGGTGCATTGAACATGAAAGGAAAGGGTTTACAAGGGTTTGAAAGATCTTTTGAATTTTAGAGTGGATTAGTCAGAATTTTCTGGTGAATTGAAGACCTTTGCAATTTGTATAAAAATCTGGAGTTGTCTGTGTAAATATAAACATTGAGAGCATTATATACTTTTCTTCCATACCCTTTCTTCCTTTATGTATAAACTTCAGCCTCTTTTTTCATATTATTGTTAAAATATTTCAGTTTTACTCTTTAATTATTGAAGTTTAACTCTTAATGTCCAGTTATATAACACATTTGAGATGGATGCGAATTCTATTTGTTATTCGTTTTACTATTTTAATTCAATTTGTTTAACCTATATTTTGAATTTGCTGAAGTTATGTTTCAATGACGTCAATTATTCGGGTCCACAGATATTTCCGACGGGTAAAAACATCTAACATCTAATGTGTGCCGCAGAGATAATCCGTTAAGTATACGTACATACACATAAACTCACGTGTTCTTCCCAGTAGGGGCAGGCAAAAGTGCTACCGGGACACTCATATTTCGCCTTGTATGTTCCGTCCCACGATGTGATACGGGGCGAGCCTATCCCTATTTATTGACGGGGATGATGAATCATTCAATTATTACTTGGTTGGTTATGTTTGCCGGTTTTATCCAAGACTATTACGAATCCTTATTCCTTACTTACTTACTTAATCACGACAAATAGGAACAATAACAACTTTAATAACTAGTGAACACAATTCCTAGTAATCCCTGGATGATAAAAGTGAGCGCATAAATCCCCTGGAAACTGGTATTTGCTAACCAGATATACAACTTTGCTGGTAAAATCTTGGTACAAAAGCATGATTTTGTTTATTACGTATAGCTTTGTTGAGTATGGTCATATTGGCATGGTAGCTGGTATTAAGGCTATTAAAGTGTTTAATCTTGGGTTTGATTGTCAAACCACGTGTAGAAATTATTTAGCTAAAATATTATGGACTCGGTTGACGGTCAACTTATTAGTTAAATATTTTCTGGAATGGTTTAAATCAATTGAATACATCAAAGTAACAGAGGCTGTTTAAAAATAGTAAACTTATAATTAAGCTCTCCTTCCCATCAATTATTTTTGAAACCAAATAAATTATTCTTTACTCCAATAGTCTACAAGAAGTTTCACATTTTAAGTAATACACTCATCACTTCGGCACGTGTTACAGAACAAAGAGAAACGAATTTGACAACACAAAATTGACTTTTTCCTTTTTTGCGACAGCTTGCTATGACACTTCGTATTGTCTTGCTGAATATAACAATGTATTGTGCGAAGCCGTTTCATTAATATACAAACACAAAGTCTCCTCAAGCGATGAAGTCAAGAAAATTTTATTATATGAGAGCCTCTTCACAGGACGCTCCGACTTTTGAAATCCCTTGGCTGTTTTTTGAATAGGCTCTCGCAATCTGGAGCGGGTCGAGAAAAGTGGTTTAACTTGAGACGTTAAATAAGAAATTGTTGAAATATTTTTAGCAACGGGTACTCTATGGCTTTTTAGCGACCTTAATTTGGGTTTTAATCAAGCGAATTTTGAAGAAAATAAAAAGGAGAAGCATTTTATACCATAATATAGGTTTTTGAATCATAGTAGAGGTGTAGCTAGCGGCTTTTCAAACCAAATAGAAGAAAATCTTAACGAATCAGTGGACTCTGTCGCTTTTTAAACGATGTTTAAAGGACAAAACAGGCTGACATGACAATGTCAAAATACTAAGCCAACCAGACGGATCTACACACCTACATACTAACACCTTTTTCCCAGAAGGGGTAGACAGGACATCCATATTTCGCCTTGTATGTTCCGTCCCACGATGTAATAGAGGGGGAGGCTATCACTATAATACATATATATAAAAATTCTGATTCCAGCCTGATAATGAATAGAAAATTCCATTATTACTTTGCCCGGCCTGGGATTTGCTTTATAATCATATCGTAATGTAACTATACCACCGAGGCAGTCACAAAATTACTGTTTTATTTAACCTATAATTGCGTACTATATCACACAAACCATCCTAAGTGACAGAAATGATGCGAATCGTAATGAAAACATTAGAGAAATTTCAAAATACATGAAGCTCAATGTAATCAACCTCTGGGTAAATAAAATTCGCATCCCGTGGTTCAATCATGGTTTGCGCAGTAATAAAAACAACCGCGGAACGGACGCGGTCGTTCATAATTTACTGAACAATAAGTAGAGCCACGTATTAGTTTTTAGGTAATTTTGTGGTTAATCATTGATTTTGATACATAAATAGTAACATACTTTTATGCGCCTATTGTTACTAACCCTGATTTAAAAATGTTTGTAAGTAAGCGTATTTTTAATAAAATAGTTTTGATACATAATATTAATATCAGTCCAATTATGGTCAATTGATGAAAAATGGATCTTTCTACCATTGAGAGGAAGTTATACTATAGTAAAGTAAATAAAGTTGGTATGATGCGGGTTGGAAGACTTCTCATGACTTCTCTTTTCAACTTTGATTTTATAGAAGAACTCTCAGGTTCCTCACGATGTTAATACCAATTTATATATTATATTTTTTAAATTAATGTACATTATTGAAATGAATGTACATGTGAAAACATGAAGACTATTTTCAATAATTGTCTAAAGTGCGTGAAATTAGAGTTACTTACATTATTTAAATTACCTTAAATATCATTACTACATTGTCATCTAATAGTGGGTCTGTATTCATCTTATTTTTTAATCAGAATGTGATATGTAAAACTCATTGTTTTGCCAAAAAACAGTTTTAATAAAGTCCGTAACATTTGTATGTGGCACAATAAATGGAGAGGTCATTTGCCCCTTAGTTTAGAAGTTAGATAAACTACTTGCCCTCGCGCCCCCGTCAATGATAAACAAACAGCTGACCATACTGATAATAATTTGCTACATTTGGTATTGAAAATATACCAAGTGTAGCGAATTATTGAAAAAAACAATTTTTTACGGATTTTATCGCGATTTGGTTTAATTTCTACATTTTTTAACTTCCCGACGTTTCGATTACTTTACAGCTTTCGTGGTCACGCGGACAGTACCGTCGGGAAGTTAAAAAAAATATTTCAATTTTTCAATTGAAATATTTCAATGTGTAACATTCGCGTAAATCTAAGAAACCATTATGTAGCAATTATAGTATATTATAAAAGGTGTTTTTAAAAGGTTGTTTGTGTATATTAGTAAGTACGGCTTTTAAAATCAGATCAAATGTCCGGCATTAACTTTTTTAATACAAAGGTCCTCATATTTATAGAGCTCCAATAGTAAGGTGACTTATCGGGTTTTTATTTATTAAAATTTAATTTATTATTAATTAAAGAGTCTCTTTCGTTTTCGGAGACTCGATTTCTGCCTCCCATTGAAATAGGCTTCCACCATATTACATCTTGTGACGGATATAATCTAAACAAGGGATGGCATTCGTGGCATCTCTGCCTACCTTTCCAGGGGTACGTACGTATCAATCGTATTATTTTCACTTGAAGAGATGTCACCGTATTTAATATTGCTTTTTGAATTTTATGAAGAATTTTTAACAATCACTCTACAATATAAATAAAATAGTACAACATGTAAATGTCAATTGAATCAAATCAACAAATACATAAAATGTTACGATATCCCATATATGAAATAAAAATAGTGTAATACAGTTGACCGGAAACATCAGGTCAAACGAATTCGCGGAGCGCAAAATCCACCGTATATGCTTGGGGTAGCGCGGTTGGGTTCTTGGTATACCGCTCCCACTTCAATTAGACGAGCCGCGTGCACACACCTGACAACCCTTTTTTTTTTTTTTTTTTTTTTTTTTTTTTTTTTTTTTTTTTCTCGCGGGGAAAATCCCTTTACGGACCATCCCACCCCCGCAGGGGCGAGGGTGTGTCGGACTCACCGGCGCCTTCCGAGCCCAGCGAAGATGTTGTGCCGCCCGTGGATGTGGACGGGCGGCCGCTGGGTCGGGTCCCTACCGTTAATCTACGCGCCGAAATACCGACTAAAAACCCCGCGTCGGCCATCATCGGTGCACTTCAGAGACGGCCCCGGGATACCGTTGATACAGAGCGCGCCGGGGCCGCCTCTGTGCACTGCCGCTGAAGCGACGCGACATGAGACGCGTGTTGCGTCACGTCTCGGGGGCCGCCAAGGTAGGGACGGCGGCCCCGCGTGGCCTCTCCGGCGCCGGGTTAGGTGACATCCCGGCGCCTCCTTCGTCTTCTGTGGCGGCGTGCGGGATCGGTCTGCTCCCGATCCCGCTCGGCGCTCTCCTTCTGCGACATGACACATTCGCAGAAGGAGAGCATGGCTCGCCACGACCTCTTACTGCCGACCATGGCGGCGACCACGGCCGGCAGCGAGAGGTCTCTTCCTACGACCGCGTAGAGAGCGCTGCGCTCCTCGTCCCAGGCTGGGCACTCCTCCAGCGTGTGCTGGGCCGTGTCCTCACGGCAGTTGCCACAATGGTGGCACACGGCGGACTCCTCCGCTCCGGCTACGCGACACAGGTACGCACCGAAGCAACCGTGCCCGGTGAGCACCTGCGTCAGCCGGTATGTCGGCGCGCCGTGGCGCCTGTCCATCCACTGGTCGAGGACAGGTCGCACTGCCGCGACGGTCCTCACGCCAGCACTCGGGCTCTCCAGCCTGGAACGCCACTCCTCCACGGCGGTCCTGCGGAGGGAGGCCAACATGGCCTCGACCTCACGGGGGACCAACCTCTGCCCACGCCCGGACGCCTCCTCTCGCCGGAAGAAAGCCGACGAGAGGGTCTTTGCGTCCAGCACCCAGGGCAGAGTTCCCGCCAATACGCAGGCCGCCTCATGCGAGACCGTGCGGTAGCCCCTGATAATCCGCTGCGCCACCATGCGCTGCGGACGATGCAGCAGGCGGACGCAGCGATCGCCCAGGGACTCGGCCCAAACGGGACACCCGTAGAGGGCCTACACCTGACAACCCTACAATTAATTCGTTTACATAAAAAATACGTGATATTAAAAATTCTGTGAATTCGTATGAAATGCATTTCACTGTAGCGTGATTATAGCATGTATAAGTGCGTGGTGGCCTGTTGGTAACGGACCAGACGCGGCTGCCTACATGTTCACGGTGGTAGCGGGTTCAAATCCCAGGGCACACCTCTGACTTTTCGGAGTTATGTGTGTATTGATAGTCAATCACCACGCACTTTAACGGTGAAGGAAAACATCGTGAGGAAACCTGCAGACCGTAGCGATTTTAAAGAATTTCTACGGTATGTAAGTCCGCCAACCCGCACTAGGCCAGCGTGGTGGACTATATGGCCTAACCACTCTCAATCGATTCTCTCGATTGTAGAGTAGGCCCGTGCCCTGCAGTGGGACGTATATGGGCTGATATAGATTAGATAGATAGTGATTATAACTTCACGACAGTGTTCTAGTTTTTGTAATTATGTTATTGCATCGACCTTTACTTGTCTACTGCTGAGCATGAGGCTCTCTACAACCGAGGGTTCGATTGCGAGGGGTTAGGCTATAGTCCACCACGCTAGCCTACCGCGGGTTGGCAGACTTTACATACCATAGAAAATCTATTTAAGATTTCAATATTATGCTGGTCACCTCACGATGTTTCCCTTCGCTGTTAAAGTGCGTGGTAATTGTTTATCTATACACACGTGACGCCAAAAAGTCACCATATACTGTTTCAAAATCTCCGTGCCTTATCCCAAATAATTTATTTCTAGTTTTTACCTATTATTTATTTGAGGGATTTTTCAGGTTTATCCATCACGCCTGGACATTGTTGGTAGTTGTATGCATTTCATTAGACTTTCGACCTATTTCAAAATTTACTGCGGTTCGATTCATGATATTATTACCACATGGTGGTAACAATCAGGAAAATACAAAGGTACATTACGTTTTTGCCTGTTTGGCAACCAGTATCGTGTATTCTATCTGTTCTACTTAGCTGTAAGCACATAAACGTTAAAATGTTGGGCTAAGAATTCGACAAATAAACCGAGCATTTTATATTTTCATCGATTAGCATTTTCCGCAAACACGATCAAAGTTTAAAAGTGGTGTGACAAACATTTGCCCGGGTTGAAATAAAATTAGGGCGGAATTACAGTTGGCGTGTTCGACTCTATCGATTTTCCATGTCGACTTTGTGGAGCCTGCTTTGATTAGCCATATTATTTGGGACTCGCGATAATTGTATTAATCATTACTAATATTATTTATATTACAGTAGGAGTGTCATTATCATATTTTGGTTAAACTCCTTAATTAAAACTATTATTGAGGTAATTCTTCCTGCCTAACTATCTTAGCCAGTGCCAGGGTCTGTTTGCCGGCTCAACTTTTGTGATTTAGCCCGGATTTTAGCTTCTTCGACTGTACGACTGTTGGCTCTCATATTCTCCTTGACTATAATTACCTATTCTTTACCAAGCCTGCGTTTTATTTAAATTTCAATATTTTTGTAGTTCTTTTATTTTTAATCTAGGTATGATATCTTTTTCCTCCTGTTGTCCTTTTCCTTATTAAAAAAAAAAAAAAAAAGTTTTGCACCTACGATCTAAAAGTTGTTGATGTTTATTAAGAGCAATCTCTTACTGTCATATGAGCCGTTTGCTACTTTAGTTTAATCGGATTTTATCAATATCAGATTATTATTATATCAATAAGATATGACTCGCACCCTATCCAATTGTGGGACAGAAAATACAAGGCGAAACGTGGGAATCTAAACGTACCCCTTTCGAGAAAAAGGCGTGAATTTATGTATGTATGCATTAAAAAACGACGGGATGATAAATCTAGGTATAACTTGATGTTCTTGAAACCTCAAGTTAGTAGAAATGTATATTAGAAAAAAAAACAAGCTGAAGTTGGATATCATTTTATCACTTTATTATTCCAACCGTAGTCTACAATTATAGCGAGCTAAAGTAATCTATTTAGTTATCATATAAAATAACTTTCATAATTTTGCAACGTCATTGCAAGATCAGAATACTAATAAAATGAAACTTCATTCTGTTGCAATTTATTCCTCGAGATTCTTACTCGTAAAAGAATGTTATCTGGGAAAAATTTAAGTTTATGTTGTTCTAGGGAAAGGCAGCTATAAACCATATTGTTAACATGAGAAAATCCATTTTATTTTCGTGTACGAGCGAAAGGTTATAATATAAAAATAAGTTACACGAACAAAGTTTGTGGATTTTGTTTATATTGTAATAAAATTGGATAGTGTTTTAGATGAAATATTTTATGTAAGTGAATAAATAAATGTGTAGTGTCAGGGATTTGCGTAGAAATACTATGTCAAATGTAGACTTCTGTTACACAATAGTACATCACCGCAATGTCTATTTCCCCCGCCAAACAGCAGTGTAAATACACTGTTGTGTTCCGGTTTAAAGGACATTGTAGCCAGAGTAACTGCTGGACATATTGAGTATTCTTTGGTATTCTACTGTCCATGAGCGGTCGTAACGCTTACCATCAGGCAAATGGCATGCCCGTCTCGCCATTCATCGCAATAAAAAAATGTCGTAAAAATTACTTAGTTAACATGTACGATGCTTTTTGGAAGGGTGCCCAACGTCGACATGTCGAAATCGGTTAAGTACTTGGCTCCTTTTAATGCCAGACGCATGGCTTAGAGTGTAGCAGATGTCGAATAGGCAAGGATTCCTATCCTGGAAACGTTGCAAGCATTCCTATCCTACAATATTTTTTTTAATTTCTAAAATGTAGGATTATTTCTTGACGGCTTGTGTTTTGGTTAAAACTTGATTTACTTAGTTTGGTACATAATTGTACAACTTACAATAAGAATTTACCGAACACATGAAAAAAATATTATTTACATAACTGCGTACTTTAATTATCATTTTTTATATAAAAGATCAGAATAAACCTAGAAACGTCATATTTTTCTCGCATCGGTACTAAATAGGAATTGACAAACATACATACATAATCGTCACGCCTGTATCCCATAAAGGTAGGCAGAGACTATGGATCGCAACTTTGCTCAATCCTGACATATACTTTCGTTTCATCCATTTTCATCAATCTCTTCATGCATTCTGAGGGTACTTTTGACCTCACTCTTGTTGAGGGTATCACCAATTTGGATGGTGTAGATTTTGGCGTGCCCTACAAAGTGGATGGAAATTCTAAATGTCATTCATTCATAACCTATATAGCATTCTTACATAATATTTAACAAATAAAATGTTATAGAGCATTGTTCTATACGAAAATTCCCATGGGAATAATTAGCGGCCAAAGTTTATTACATTGCACAATTTATGTTTTACCAAAGCGCAAATAGTGAGGTGAATACACTTTTAATAGCACACGTGCCAGACAACAGACATCTTCCTAAATTATACAAAAGTTTTGCGAAAAAAAAACTTGTAACGTATTTGGCATAACACCAGAAGCCTTTATGCCCCCGAGTAAAAAAGATTCGGTGATATAAAATTGGACGCTGCCCGTCTTTATAGCCGCTGCGTGTGTTCGTACCCTTATTCGAGACTACACTTTCAAGCGTTCGATGTACAATATTTAATTTTCTTGAATGGATTGGTACGTCGCTGTTGAATAAATAAATTTTGTTTGAAATTTAGTTATTGATATTTGCAAATGGATTTTGTGGCACATTGTCAGAAGACTTTTGGACTTAATAGTATTTACTTAGTTGTTTATTGTTGCATATTAATACTTTTGTCATGTATTTATTTTAAATACATATTGTTGGCCACTTATTTGCGCCGTCAATTAATGTATTTTTTCTTTCTTTCTATTTCATTGCAGTACACATAGTTAAAAACTCATGTGGTTAGAATACAGTAAAGTATTTGGTTTTGAAGAGTTTTAATTTCAGGTTACGTATAGTGAGAAATTGTTATATCGTATTCTGAAGAGTTTTAATTTTGAAAAATAAAATGTTTTCGTTATGTTCAATTCTTTAACAAAAATTTATTATTAGTACCAAAGTTTTCTCAGTTTAACAAACCGAGCTTCGAATTTATTAACCAAGACCAATGTATGATCAACAATATTTTTCACGAATTAACAAAAAAGCTTTACTTTTTCATATCTAAGACACGTATCTTATGTTAAATCTATATGTCCCAACGGAGTATTTATTCATACAATGAAGCTAGGGATTCGACAACAATTGGATGTTAATAGGCTGACTCAGACAAATTTCACCACAAATTTAGATTACGTTTACTAAAGACACTGGCTGTGTATTATATTAAAGTCGAGCAAACTGAAATAAATAATATTACATTTTTAAGTCTAAGTCCACTCCACTAGCTTATTAAGTGGGGCTTTATATATCTACGTGTTCTTTTTCTCCTATAATGTCTATTCCTTTCAAGCAAGCAAAAGCAATGAACCGAGCCAGCAAAGTTATTTCGAATGGTGAAAGTTCACATTTGTTAGTCTGTCGTCAATCGAAACTCTTTCTCTACTGCATCAAACTTTATTGAGCTAAGAAAAACACATTTTACCCTCACAATGTTTTCCTTCACTTTTAAAGTGAACGGCATTTTTATGAACTAGGAATACAGTACTTTATAATAAATTTTATATTTACGATCTGTAAACAGAGTTTTAATACCAGGAATTGTAACAACATGCCACGCGGCGACAGTTACTGATAGGAAAGCGGCTGCCAACATTAAAACTTTCGACAATTTCTCAGTCCATTCACATGATATATAATAAATGTCTAAAAGTTTGAATGTCGAGGGGTTCCTCGAGTTTAACATGCACAGTTTATTAGAAAGATGTAACATTAGTTTAAACTAGCTTCTGCCCGCAAACTTCGTCTGCGTGATTAACTTTATTTGAAATTAACCTGATTTGTAATTTACATCCTGTCCCATCCCGTCCCGTTATATCCCGCCCATCCCGTTTCATTCTTACTCAAGGCATGTAATCCAGTCCCAAAAGGGATGGGCCTTTTGAGTATAAAGTATTTTTCTCATTTAACTTCCATGTACAGACATCGATCGCCTACAAATTTATTATATGTATAGATGTTAGTTTGCTTATAAGAAACGGTAACCATAGCAGATGTTATTGTAATTAAACATTCGTTAGGTATATTTAATTTATATTAAACATGTAATTATAAATTGTAGGCAACTACAATACTGAAAAAAAAAACTGATGATTTCTTAAACATTATAAGGATGGTTTCTCATTGTGATTGGCATAAAAATCCAAAAAGTAGAAAAAATCACTTAAGATAATGAAGTTACTTTCAAAGCTAAAAAAGCTACATCGGTTTTATAGAAAATTCAAACCGCGACGTAAAACTTTTCATACTAGCAAAGCGTTAAACAAATCCACAATCATTACTCTCTTCTCATGGAGACGTAAAGCCTCTGAAATACATCTGCCCTAAGAAGCCCGCAAGATTTTATTATGCATACATTTGTAACAGACTTGGCTCAAATGTTGGTGCACACGTCATTTACTTTTTGTAATGGGAAGACCGCACGCTTTGCTACGTCTTGTAGGCGCCGCGCACTGCGGTAACCTAAACACGCATGCGTGGCACGTGCAAATGAAAAACCAACCTTATCGTAGAACCTATAAAGCATAAACTCCAATATTCTTGCACGGAGAAAAAACATGTCACTGAAAATTACGGTCAGAATCGAGGGCGATGATTGAAAAAAACGTAACACGATATAAATTCGAAAAACTTTGTACAGGAAAATGGTAATTGAGTTCATGTTGGGCGCGCTTTTTTAATTGTGCTAATTTACAAATATTTGTGAATGCCGTGCAGCTTGGGCATGTCAATGTTCTGTATATTCCATAGCCAACAGTCGACCAATCACGCTGTATATTCGACGTGTAATTGGTAAACAATTAATTGTAGTACGAGGATTTTATGAATTGTAGTTTTCTTGAGTCGTCTAGCCTATGTCTATGTAGCCATTGCTATTCATAGTAATCTGTTGGCTATTGCTAATCTTTATCTTATCAGTAGTACCTCAAATGTTTGCTGACTACTTTTTCTTTATTAGTGTAAAACATATTATGTAATGTATTAAGTAATTCAATGAATGAATATTATCTATTATAATTTCTACATGCATACATATACCATAGATCTTCTTTATTACATTCTGTTAATATTTATACATATAATTCTTCTGTGTGTGTTCGTGGCAAAACTCCTCCTAAACGGCTGGACCGATTTCGATAAAGTTTTCTGTAAGTTTCAACTTTCAAGTGGATTTGAGAATGGTTTCAATTCACAAAAAGTATAATATTCACCCGGGCAAAGCGAGGCCATGTCGCTAGTGTTACTAATATAACTATCATTTTTAATCAAATAAAATAAAAAGTGAGTCTTAACGTTAGTGCTCGTTATACAAATCTGTTAGATATCTTAATCGACAAGGCCGCTGTAGAAAGGTAAAAACCAAATTCAATTTACTGAAATCGATATCAGCTGTAGAAGTCAGCTTGTTTTCACAACTGAGAGCAGGTGGGCAGACGATCAAGCTTTTTTCTGCATAAAATCCCACTCTAGATGTAATCCAGATTTCATTTGCTTAGAAAAGACCAGTAATACTTACTGAAAGGGTCACTTTTAAAATTGACCCTTTCAGAAAGTTTTTTATTATTTTTTAATAATATAGGTTTTGATTTTCTTCGTGATGCAGTGACCGAGAAAAAGAATGTGAAACGAGAATTTCGATTTTGTTTGTCATACCAATATAAACGACTCTATTTACAAGAACTACCTAACAGGTATGAAGGTTCAATATTGTGGGACCAGAAATCCGTCTTAATTTCGAATAAGTAAAGCTTCGCAAGCTTAAAATGGGTGTCTGCCTACAACATAAATATACCTATATAACCTAATTAAGCAGGAAGTTGCTAGATGCAGGCCCCATCCAACAGGTCACTGTGGAACTCTTGAAGACGGCCAATGTTCAATAGAGGATGACCTATGGTGAAAGATATTAAGAGTGAGAAAGAGTGAAAAAGAGAGAATGCTTAGCAAGTGTATTTAAAAGTTCTCTACACATCAATAGACAGCCTCCGTGGCGCAGTTGGTTAGACGCCGCCTGTGAAACGAGAGGCCGCGGGTTCGATCCCCGCACCGAGACAAATGTTTGTGAGAACCACAAGTATTTGTTTTGGGTCTGGGTGTTTGTGAGACCGAAAAGTCTCTTGTAGTTCCTGATACCCACGACACAAGACTCGATCTTAGTGTGGGGTCAGGACTATGTATGTGACTGTTGGGTGTATTCATTTATTCATTTATTCATTCAATAATTATTTTAGGAATCGAAGTCTGGTTCTCACTGTTTATGAGCCATAAATACTGCCACTATATCATTGAAGTGATAGACGTATAGCTTTAGAATATTTACGAACCTATCGAACTATTAGATATTCAAGTCAGGTTTTTCTGAATTACACAAAGGTTCGTTTTATTGAATATTTAATAGCATTCGAACTTTTATCGCTAGTTTTCGATTTGTTGATAGAACTAGATAATGGAGGTGTACTTGAGTTTTTATAATGATAGGCACACAAGGAGGTAGCTCTCTTGATATCAAATGATCACCACAGCCTCAAATCAACCCAATAATTAACAATATTCAGATAGTCAATAGTTGGCTTTCAAGAATTGCACATGAAATTGTGAAGATGAGAAAACTTTAAGCATGATCCTATAACTTTAATTTGCTACTCCTTATATGCAGCACTGATCTGTTACATTCTATCTGTGGCTATTCTCATAAGAGATAATATTATCTCTTTAGTACAAACTTTATGGCAAGTTGTGTCTTAGGTAACCTGGATAATTTACATGAAGTTTAAATAGAGCAAGCAGAATATTCCATTTGTAAATCATATAAACTTAAGTGATGATAATAGTTTTATAGAACGCCTGAATATGATTATTAGATCTTTGTCATTAGGTAGGTTTCCGTTGTTGAATATTATAACATTGTCAATAATTTAAAATTGAAAGGATTTAGTCCATTATAAACACTACATTTTAAACTACCACTATCTTATTGTTGTTACAATTAGTCAGTTTTACGAAGCCCAATGGTAATCGTACGCCTTCGGCCTTTAGTTAATTACGCTAATTTATTGTAGCATGCTGGACATTTCGTATTGTATTGTATTGTATCAGCCCATGTAGGTCCCACTGCAAGGCCCGGGCCTACTCTAAAATCGAGAGTACGATTGAAAGTCGTTAGGCCATATAGTCCACCATGCTGTCATAGTGCGGGCTGGCAGACATTGCATACCATACAAATTCTTACAAATCGCCATGGTATCCAGGTCACCTCACGATGTTTTCCTTCACCGTTATAGTTAGATGGACATTTCCTATCTTTAAAATGTTTGTAGATAATCCTTAAGTATGTAAGTCTCTCAACTTCTGTATTCTATACCTATGGGAAAGTGACTACCGAAGATTGGCTTTTAAAAAAAATCTATAACGCCCTGTTGAAAAGCTACTTCCTGAAACCTTTATTCAGCCATTGCTCAAGCAAAATTAATTACAAGTTATTATGTAATCCTCGTGATTAAAGTGTAACAGACATCAATTGAACCACCAATTGGAAGAAGGGAATAAATCCAAAAAATAGGAACGGAGATAATAAAAAAAAACTTCATAACTTTTTGCTTTCAACCTATAAACTTATAGGACATCAATGATTATTAAGAAAATATCAATCCTGATTTATTCACCGACAGACCTGCCTTAAATGTATAATATTTATTTATGTGTGTTCATCGAAATGTGTTGGATTTATTCCCTTCTTCCAATTTATCATATAATTCTAAAGATAAACCATATATTACATGCTTTTATATAATATATTAATAGTATACAATAATTGTATACTGGTCCAGGTACAAAATATTTTGAAATAATAGACAATATAATGACAAAAACTATTTATTTATTACAAACTTACAAAGACACTCTGTTATCCTTCTATTCTTCATTTTCGGATCTTGTAGTTGGCCAGGTCAGAATTATATCGTAGAAATCTTTGAATTCGTCAGGAATATATTGGATTATTTTTTGTATGTCATTCATTTTTTTCTCATTTAAGGGTATTTTAGTGACATATGCCAGAGTTTCAGGTATTTTCGGGTTTGTAGAAGGTTTTTGGAGCGTCAAATACAACTACAATGGCGGGTATTAGATCGCTAGTATGACGCCCCCTAACACTATGTGATGCGATTTTGTTTATCGTATAAAAAAAGAGGCAAAAAGAAATATTATTTCTATACACGTAAAGTTGATAGTTGGAAGAAGGGAATAAAGGAAGGATTTGTTTCCTCCTTCCAACTAACAATTTTTTTAGCCCCATGAATCTATATGAAATGAATGGACTTTTTTTCTTTTTTCGAACTCACAACTTAGCCCTACGTCTAAAGAATGTAAAACTGTATAAAAGTGAATATGTCGAAAAGTGGCGTTTATTCCCTTCTTCCAATTGGTGGTTCAATTCGTTAACAATATATGGATGAATGGATTTATAAATTATATGTCACGGAATCTTTTCAAGACGGGTTCTATCAAGGTCTTTCACAAAATAGTTATTGCAAAGTTACAAAAGCGTTGGTGTATTATTACATCATAGCAGTCTTTGTTGATGGAATTCTCGTGTCGATACGTAATGGATTGGGAGTGTCAGAAACGACTTCGTCATTATAGTTCTGATTGTTTGTAAAGGAGTTACGGTGGCCCCGATTTTCTGCTTCTAGAATGATTCTTTAGACTAAACATGGTGTTAATATTATTTATGATTGAAAACCGTAGGGGTGCCGTGTAAGTGATTCGCACATCAAAAGACTTTTAAGTTATTTAATGAATAGTTTTTTCTAATGTAGTTAAATATAGCCATATAGAATATTTTATGTTCTTTTTATTTCTTCAGTCTTTTTTACATTTTTATGTACAAAATACATATAAAAATACATTGAAGTATAAAAAAAAATATTGACCCTTAAACATTTTTATTATTATCAATTCTGAAACATTTGTTCTAAGATTTGGCTGCGAAATCAGCCCTGTTATTTTGGTTATCGTCATATTCGAATGTTACGGTATTGATCTATTCGAAGGCGCTGAGGAAAGTCTTATAATGTTTTCCCGTATTTCTTCATTCCCGAGGGGTTAATCTTACCATCACTTTCCGCCGTATATGCTACACGTGTTGGATATACATTGTTTCATAATAATAATATTCGTCCATTGCGGATTTTCTTTCTTTCGTCTTAACATTTCCTTAGATAACAGTAAAATAATTTTGTCGACATATTTCCTCATTGAATAATAGGTTCGAAATATGATTCCCACCTTGGTTATTTTGTGTGGCTTTATCGGTTTTAAATGCACAATTTGTTAATTGGATCAATTTTTTCTAAGTCTTCCTTAGGCAGGCTGATAATTATTATAATTCAGATGTTTCTACATCACGCATAAAATATGATTTAGGAATGTATCAACCAATCCGTACTAGGACAGCATGATGGAATAAGGCTAAGATTTTTCTATTGTTTAGAAGGTCCTATAGTGGGAAAAAAACTAATATAGGCTGCATTATTAGTATTCTTTATCGCTGTGAAAATCTTTGGACGCGGCCTATAATTATCAGCCAAATATATTAAGCAATGGACATTACGAGGCTAAATATGATGATTGTGGTCAATAATCGTCATTTTAAACATACTACTGTCATTAAAATGTATTCTCATTTTTGTATGTATAAAAGATTTTTGCAAGAAGCACAAGTCAAACACAGGGCACAGATAAATATTAATTTTGCCAGTAGCAAGATATCATTAATGTCCGTATAATGAAACTGGGTCACTGAAATAAGTTCGAGTTATTCTGAAATGCAATAACAGAGACGCGGGAACACACTCCACATTTTAATATCCATATAATGATATTCATAGGTTTCTGAAGAGCTTGAGTACGAGAGTGTATGTACTCGACACTCCA
Source organism: Deilephila elpenor (assembly GCA_949752805.1). Classification (NCBI taxonomy): domain Eukaryota; kingdom Metazoa; phylum Arthropoda; class Insecta; order Lepidoptera; family Sphingidae; genus Deilephila; species Deilephila elpenor. Next base: position 2,429,244 of record OX457102.1, read on the forward strand.
TTAATACAGAAATACATAAACTCAAGCCTTTTTCCCAGAACGGGTAGGCAGAGGTGCCACCAGGGCACCTACGTTTCGCCTTGTGTTCCGTCTCACGATATGATAGGGGGCGAGCCTATCGCCATATCGGGCATAAATTCCTGACTCTGGACTGACAATCAACAGAAAAATCTCACTTTGCCCGCCCCGGGAATCGAACCTGAGACCTCAGCGTTGTGATCATACCGTAGTACAAGCCCATTTAAATACCTAGTATTTTTGTATAGTCCATAGTTTTGTATAGGCCCATAGTCGCCATAGTCTCAACAATTGAAAGATATATTGACCAAATAGACCGTCAGTATCTTGAATAGCTAAAACCATTAATTTGAATACGTAGGTTGTATAATATATGTACAATTAAATTATGTTGCCTCCGTAGCGCAGTTGGTTAGACGCAGGCTGTGAAACGAGAGGCCAGGGGTTCGGTTCGGGTCTGGGTGTTTGTGCGACCGAAAAGTCTCTCCGTTGCTTCTGATACCCACGACACAAGACTCGACCTTAGTGTGGTCAGGAATGTGTATGTGACTGTTGGGTGTATTTATTTATTTTAATCACGTTCGAAATTCAATGGTCAATAAAGTCCTCCTTTTATAGCTTAAATATAATTAAAATATTCTACACGTTGATTATAATTATACGCTATTTGTTAAGTGCGTGGTGGCCTGTTGGTAACGGACCAGACGCGGCCGCCTACATGTTCACGGTGGTCGCAGGTTCAAATCCCAGGGCACACCTCTGACTTTTCGGAGTTATGTGTGTATTGATAGTCAATCACCACGCACTTTAAAGGTGAAGGAAAACATCGTGAGGAAACCTGCATACCGTAGCGATTTTAAAGAATTTCTACGGTATGTAAGTCCGCCAACCCGCACTCGGCCAGCGTGGTAGACTATATGGCCTAACCACTCTCAATCGATTCTCTCGATTCAAGAGTAAGCCCGTGCCCTGCAGTGGGACGTATATGGGTTGATACAGTATACGCTATTTTAAAATAACCTGCGTAATAAGGTAGGCCTTTACCCCATAGTGTCATAAAATCTATAGTGATTTTGACTCTTGCAAGTGGTGTTTTAAGGCGACTGAAGCGGACCTCGTGAAAACTTTGTGCGCACTGCGCATAAACCGACCAGGAGCGCGGGAAAACAGTAGAATGGGAGGGAAAATAATACTATTGCTTGGGAGTGATAAAGACAGAAAGATAAATAGCGGTGGAACTCTTTTTATAGTGGCCGCCGTCAAGGAATTGTTATTGCAGAACGTTGTTAGTTTATTTATTTTATTTATATTATTTATTGTACACAATATATAACAATAGGTGTATAGAGACAACAAAACAAAGTAGTAATGACGGTCTTATCGCACTAAGGTAATCTCAACCAGACAACCATTGGATGGATTTAGGAGAAGGAGAAAGATAGGGCAATGTATAATAAATACAAAAAATCTCAAATAAATAACACTATTTATACAAAAAATACACAAAAACTACATAAGTGCGTGGTGGCCTGTTGGTAACGGACCAGACGCGGCTGCCTACATGTTCACGGTGGTCGCGGGTTCAAATCCCAGGGCCTACCTCTGACTTTTCGGAGTTATGTGTGTATTGATAGTCAATCACCACGCACTTTAACGGTGAAGGAAAACATCGCGAGGAAACCTGCATACTGTAGCGATTTTAAAAGAATTTCTACGGTATGTAAGTCCGCCAACCCGCACTAGGCCAGCGTGGTGGACTATATGGCCTAACCACTCTCAATTGATTCTCTCGATTGTAGAGTAGGCCCGTGCCCTGCAGTGGGACGTATATGGGCTGATATAGATAGATATAGATAGACATAAGAAATGTATATAAACATACATAAATACATTCATATGTAAATAAACGTACATATATAAATATATTACCAGTATATTTATAAAGGAAATAATTTTAAACAGTAGATCGATAAGAAAGGTAATGCTCTTTTACCAGCTTCTTAAAAGATGACAGTGTTTGTTGTTGTGCACTTAAATAATAATCCAGCGATTATACGTCCCACTGTATGGCGCGGGCCTCCTTTATCGACAGTTCGATTAAGAAGTTCCACTATCCACCACGGCGCGGCGGCATACTGCAGGTTGGCGGACTTTACATAACATTTTTTTTTATTGCCGTTTATAAAAAAACTCCAAAATATCACGACGATTGTGTAATCATAATTATTCCTCTATTCTTTTTCAACATCATGTTAATTAATACAAGGGCTCTCTACAATATACAACTCGCCTATTGAAATGCCTACAACTCTCGTAGAGTAGTGAGTTCTGTGCCTACAGCGTTTTCTCTTGAACAATCACAGTGTAATCCCCGCATAGACGAAAAATATAATAGAAGTAGGGACCCTGTGTCACCGAAAGGGACAACAAATAAAGTACTTAATTTGTTTAGGGTTACCAAGTATAGTACAATTACCCACTATTAGGTAACGGCTTTTTAGAATGATACAAAATTTGCAAACAAGGAAGAAGGAAGGATAAATAAAAGTGCAACAGTTTGATAGAATTGTTATATTTATTACTGTATACATATATTTACAAAGTGTACAAAAATACGTATGATAGATCAACAATATATAACTATACGGGTTACTATACAGGGTACGGGGTAATACTACAATCTCACTCTTGCCACACTGACATTTTAGGTTATAAAGTTTGCGTGTTTATTAAAATTACAATAACATTGAGATAAACAAATGTATAACTACAATGTATTGCAGTGTTATCTCTTTTTTAAGATTTTATGGCAAACTAGTTAATTTAAATACTGCTGGATACTATTAATTGTTACTAAAGTTATTTACTTACCCATGGAATGATAATCTTGTTATTTTCACACCACTATCGCTTTTACAACCAAGTACGCTACACCGCACTATTTTGTGATGGATTTAGCAAAGATTTTAGATTTTAAACAATTATAAATCACTTTGAAAACTTCCGACACTAAACACAAACACGATAAGACAGTCGACGACAGTCTTATGTCAAAATTTGTTTAGCAATTTCAATTCCGACCTTGAAAAAACCGGCACGCGTTGCAGGACAGAAAATGTATATTTCAATCTCTTTCTATCTTATAGCAAGACCTATAAGCGGCATCTCTTTCTGTGGGACTGAATAGGCGCTATACAGCAGTCTATTAGATTTTTCGTCTGTGAATCCCCGACCCAGCCGTCCTTCACATGAGCCGTTGACAACTCCGTTCTATATTCAAATCCTTATTCAATTCTTCTTAATACAACTGCCAGCACCATCGTCATACTAGAATTAGGTTGCGGGGCGGACCTGTGACCACGAAAGCTGTAAAGTAATCGAAACGTCGGGAAGTTAAAAAATGGAAAAATTAAACCAAATCGCGATAAAATCCGTATAAAATAGTTTTATTTCAATAATTTCTAGTTTCTTAAATCTTTCATATGCGCCTTACCTAAAGTAGTTCGTCTATTAATTTAAAGCGGCTGATCACTGATCTTCGCGTCACTGTGACGTTTTTATCACTCACGGCTGGGCACTTCCACTTGTTTACAATATTGCGTGCTATACACACGCGAACTGTGTGAGATCTATGGTTTTAGTTATAATAATAATATTATGATTATTTCAATAGAATCAAATACAAAATAGAAAAATAGAAAGACAGTGCTTTTAAGTTATAATACGCTCACGTAAATGTGTTTTTGTGGAAAATTGTGCACAATATTATGTGAGTAACAATAATATTATTACGAGTGGACTATTTGGTGGTTACATTGCCACTGTAGAGTACTTACCGTACTTTTTTTCTAATTTCTAACTTCAGGTATATTTAAATATTCTAATGTCTGTAGAATATGTTTTTCTATAGTCTTATAACTAATTGATGGTAAATTTTTATTGAATACAGAATTGTTTTTTCCGCCAACTAGTGCCATCTTTGTCATATTATCGTTCCTAACCATACACATGACAATCACTTAGTAACAACATTCTTCAATAGAGGGCGTAGGTAGATTCAGGAAAACAGCTTTGCATAAACTCGATAAAACTTAATGAAAAATGACAGTAGATTTGAAGAAAAGCTTGCCTTTCTGTAGTGGTGATTGTTGTATGAGTAAAAATATATTGAAAATAATGGTAATTTTGTTACGTTAATAAACTACAAATTATGAATAAACTCATAGGAAATATAAATCTCGCCTCATAGTCTAAATTTATTGGCGGCACGTATGTGCTGTGAAAAGTGACGACCTGGGTTCAATTTTCAGGGCGGGCAAACGACTTTCTGTGAATTTTTCGTCTTGAGGAAAATCGGGCCCGGGATTCAGGACTAATGTAAATTTTTAATATACAATAAGGTGATAGGCTCGCTGCACATAATATTTTAGGGCGAAAACAAGCTCAGGCAACTGTACGTAGTACTAAGGTTCTCTGCTTTTCCTATTCAAGGATACTCGTGTACGTATGCATGTAACAACTATTTTAAATACAAAGAAGCATGCATTAAATTTAAGGAAATCTGTCATTTTTTCGTATAAATTCCTGTAGCGAGTAGAACGTGCCATGTTGCGCTGACGTCACAACCAGCATATGCAAAAATCGCACATACCGCAACGCCGCCGTAAATATTCGTATTTTGTTAACAAAATTCGACGGTTTATAAAAATATATTTTTATTTTGTCCATGCAGTTTATAATCTTTTTTAAATTGTCTTTTTGGAAAGTAAATGATCAAACTAAAGATAGTTTAGGTTACACGTTTTCAACGTGTTTTATATCGTAAGCTATAGTCTAGTTGGCAAAGGACCAGACTGAAAGATTTCAGTTTGGTCAAGCCAAAGGCACACACCTGTGACTTCGAAGTTGCGTCTGTTTTCATAATTAATTACACTTCAACAGCAAAGGGACACACCATGAGGAGAACTACATACCTTAGTCATTTATATGTATATTATGTAATATTATACATATGCCTCGGTGACGTAGTTGTATTACGGTACGGTTACAAAGCTGAGGTCTCGGGTTCGAATCCCGGGTCGGGCAAAGTGATATTGGATTTTTCTATTCATTATCTGCCCAGAGTCAGTAATTTGTGCCCGATATGAGGATAGGGGCCTGTTAGGGCCTCTGCCTACCCTTTCGAGGATAAAGGCGTGAGTTATGTATGTATGTATGTATTATACATATAATAAAAATTTCAAAGATATGTGGGCTCACTGACTGATACATTATTTTATTAGAAAAACATTTTTACGGTGGGAAAGCTGTTAAATTTCCTTTCCGGTTATTAGAGCGATATACCAGAAGTAGCTTAAAGTTATTACGGTCAGGGAATACTGGTTATAATCTTACTGAAAAGTTTCCTTTCAAAAATAGACAATAAATCTCATTACTATATATTATACTATATCAGCCCATATACGTCCCACTGCTGGGCACGGGCCTACTCTACTATCGAGAGAATCGATTGAGAGTGGTTAGGCCATATAGTCCACCACGCTGGCCTAATGCAGGTAGGCAGACTCACATACCGTAGAAATTCTTTAAAATCGCTATGGGATGCAGGTTTCCTCACGATGTTTTCCTTCACCGTTAAAGTGCGTGGTGATTGACTATTAATACACACATATCTCCGAAATGTAGGGAATGATTAGTCTTTTATTAATATGATCCAGTTTTTCGGGAATAAAGCTAGTATTTAATATTATCAAGTAACATTAAAATCAGAATAAAGGGAATAAAAAATTGCATTGATTCATCCGTCGTAGCAAATGTCGTGCGTGTGGCACGCAATAATTATGAAATTTACGTTCACCTATATTCAAATTTAACCTTTATGCATTAAATTGTAAAGGTCAAATTCCAATGAAGCCATATTAATACTTCACTCTAGATTAAGCCCAATTTGAGCGTAGTTACTGGTAGTTGAAATTAATATGTTGGGCGTGAAAAGGGTCTTAGTGTATGCAATTTAAGACTGTTAATGTTAATTAAATAAAAGTAATATGGGTAGAGGGTTGACAGTATAATACGAGTATTTTCTTGTTAATTATATGAATAGGTTATAGGTCGAATGGTATAGGAATGTGGACTGGTCTGTCCAATTTGTTTACTTTGTAATTGATAAATAGATTACTTAACGCTTTTATAATTATTTATTGCGTCGGCAAAACAGAGTATACTGATTCTTCGTTATGGGTTACTTCGTTTCGTTTCTCTTAGCTATATTAAATATAAAGTAAAGTTGCGTATTAAAATATATCCTACTTGCAAATGATAACAAGTTATTAATGAACTGCTCTGATTTAAACCCACTTGAAATTTTTGTAATAATCACTACATTGTAAAATGGTTTTGGAAAGAGCAACACAGCAGTTCTTCTCTAGTGAAAACCGCTTTCCGAACCGGGTGGTAGTTCAAAAAATGACTGATTCTAAACAATGTTAAACATTTTAATGGATTCAATAAATTATTTTCATTTCATTTCATTTTAGGATAGCAGAGACACCAGACCAATAGCCACGAATATTTTATTAATGCACTATTCATGATTTCACTGTAAACAGTACAGTAACAGTTGTTGGAATAATCTAATGTTTTAAATACGGTATATTATATTAATCAACCTCAGTACAGCGACTTCAAATAAGGATTTTTTTTATTAAAATTATTTTATATTTCGTCCATATTATGTGTCTTGTCAGTGTAGGAAAATGTCTTGCGGTTAATGGGATATTAAAAATTGTGTAACTTGAACCTACCTGTAAAAAAAAACATTCTACGGTACACAAAGTCCGCCAACCAACAAATGGCTAGCATGATGGACCATGCCGTAAGTCCGCTCAATCGAACTCTCGACTGTATAGGATGTCTGTCCTTATCCATGAGTAAACATCATACATTATTTTATAATTTTTTAATGAATATAATTCACTTACCAAAGGATGATATTTTATAGGTCACATGATGATGATGATGACGTTGCTAATAAGCTGGTCAAAATTTAACATAATATTATTATATAAATTTATGAATATGAACATAATAGATCAATTAAGTCTTGTGTCGCAGGTATCAGAAACTACGAGAGACTTTTCGGTCTCACAAACACCCAGACCTGAAACAAATACCTGTGGATCACACAAATATTTGTTTCGGTGCGGGGATCGACCCCGCGGCCTCTCATTTCACAGGCGGCATCTAACCAACTGCGCCACGGAGGTATAATTACTATTCTACATGGGGATTTCAAAGTAAAATAAATATAAGGAAAAATTACCAATAAATTAATAAGTATTCTAAATGTTTTGTTATCCTCTCAATGTGTTAGCTGAAATTCACAAGTTCAAGTTAAGTTTTATTATTCAATTAGGCACAAAACTGTATTGTACATTCACCCTTATCTATGCAAAACTAACACACATCAAAGATTTTATCAACTTCGTCATAGCCTTATGAATAAATTTTAATTAGAACAAAGCATATTCATTGGAAAAATATTTCTATTATACACGATGTCTTTCCTTCAATACATTTTAAAAGGATGTTGGGATTAGCTAAATATATTATGTTATTGTGGTTAACTTAGAGGATAAATTAATTATCACATACAATATGCGCTTACATGGACCTGACTGTACAGTAAAATACAAGTCTAATTTCATTCTTATTAGAAATTACCAGAGATTGGTGGTAGGTCTCTTATATAAAAAAATACCATAAAATATTAATAAGTAATTTAATACTTAATATAATACAATGAATATAAAAATTACAACGAATATCTTGTAAATAGAAAATAAGTACTATGTGTATTGACTTCTCATAAGAGCTATTTAATTGCCTACGTGACCATTAAACGAATAAACGAATTTCATTTCATTTCATTTCATATGTAAGATACTGCTTTGGTAGGAACCACCGCAATGTCTATTTCTCCCGCCTAACAGCAGTGTATATGCACTGTTGTGTTCCGGCTTGAAGGACATTGTAGCCAGAGTAACTACTGGACATAATGAGACTGAACATCGTATGCTGGCGATCTTATGATCATCACTGGCGAGCGCAGTTGAATTCATGACGTTGTTTGGTTCTGCTACTATCCATGAGCGGTGGTATAGCTTAACTTATCATCTCGCCATTTATTGCAATAAAAAAACCTGTGTCACAAACACCCAGATCTGACCAAATACTAATATTTGTGTCAGGGATCAAAACCCGCGACCTCTCGTACCGCAGCCGGCTCTCGACCAACGGGCTACCGAGCTGTCGAAATTGAACTACAGTGCACTCGCAATCTTCTGTATTGTACATCATCATAATTTGCATTGTAGCATTTTTTTCATTTCAAGTTTGCTTCCTCGCGGTTGTCATTTAAAGGGATGAGGTCTTTAATTCAATTAGTTGAAGTTTTATTTCGACTTGTAGTTAATTGGTAATGGCAACTGAACATAGTCGTAACATAATGGGTCTTGCTCAGTACTTCCTGGAAATAAAATAAAACTATTAATGTTTTTTGACTGCCTCGGTGGCGTAGTTGTACTATAGTATGACTACAAAGCTGAGGTCTCGAATCCCGGGTCAGGCAAAGTGATAATGGGTTTTTCTATTCATTCTCAGCCCGGAGTCAGGAATTTGTGCCCGATATGGCGATAGGCTCGCCTCCTATCATATCATGGGACAGAACATTCAAGGCGAAATGTGGGTGTCCTAGTGGCGCCTCTGCCTACCCCTTCTGGGATAAAGGCGTGAGTTTATGTATGTATGTATTAATGTTTTTTGTACATTAATAGATTCTGCTGGCGGCTTCGCTCAAGTGCTTAGGATAGGTCAGATATAAAAAAAAACTGATATCAGGCACGCAAAGGGCTTAATAATATGGATAGTAGTGATCATTTTCATCAAGTGATCCTTTTATTCCATCCGGGTTAAAAATGGGTGATGTAATATCTTACCTTAACTTAATCACATTTTTTAAATTAATCAATTAATCTAACAACTTTTTGTAATCCTTACCTTCACTTACAGGTGTTTCAACAACACTTTGCATATGCGTATTATTTTGTAAACATCCAGTACAATTCAAATTTAACTTATGGAGCCCATTTTCCTTGATAACTTCATATTGATGATAACTGCATTGTACGCTATCATCTGTAAAGGAAATGTTCAAAATAAACAATTAAGATTCTTGTTCGAACTCTATTTCTAACAATGGAATGTGTATTTATAGTTGAAGATAACAATGTCTCAAAGTACAGAATACAAAAAAAATGCTTTTTTTAAATTTGAAACTCAATTTGTGTCATCGGGACATCATCAAGACGTCAGGATCATCATATTGAGGTTCAACTAACTCCTTTTCTTTTAGGCCTAAGACATATTCGTGCGTTGTAAAAACATTGAATGCTACAAAAACTAATCATGATGTATCTTACTTGAGTTGGTATGGTTGCCTTCTCTGCGACATTTAAGGATACCAGGATTCCTCCATATGATAATGAGACAAGTAAGCACCAAAACAATATTTATGCCAACTGAGATGTAAACGTAACGTAACAGTGAGCTGAAACAGAGAAAATTAATAATAATAAGTTTTATTTGAAATAAAACATAAATACTTAAATCTATTACCAGGGGTACCTAAACTAGGCACAGTCTGTGGTCTTGGGAAACCAACTTATAATGTAATTACAGAATTATACCATACAAGTAGACACAAAAATAATACCTAATGCAAATCATCAAGTAAATTATGAACGTAGAAAATTTAAATATTAAAATAAGTATCAAATACCCAAAAAAGAAAACTAAAAGATTAGACATGTCTGATTATTGTATTATATTTAAAAGTGCTTTAGTATCTTCGTAATTCAGACTTTGGAGCCAGTCACTAATTTAACTTATTATTTTGTTTATTGGTCAGTTTTTCATATCTATTACTTTGGGACCCTATTATAGATGGACAAGAAGGCATAAAATGGAAATCTTGTGGCAATACAAGAGTATACTCTTGGTAAATTGAAAATCAATAATTAAAAATTAAAATGAATAATTGAAAATGTATTTCTATTTATGTTTTTTATTGCAATGAATGGCGAGACGAGCATGCCATTCGCCTGATGGCAAGAGATACGACCGGTTATGTTCAGTAGAAAACCAAACAACACAATGAATTACAATGCAATGCTTGTCATTCTACTGCGCTCACCATCCTGAGACGTAATACAATACATAATTATAGTACAATAGTTACTTTGGCTACCATATCATGCATCTACACTGCTGTTTGGCGGGAGACTGCTATTGCACCTACCTAGGAGGCCTCTCAAATATGAGAGACCTACCAGCAGTAAAATGAGTACGAATTAACGGCATATCTCATTATGAGATTTCCCTTAATCTTCAAATGCCAAGCTCCCCAATAAATGCAACATTTTTGAGTTGTACCATCGGTATCAAGATGAATGTCCTGAAGATTTCTCAACCTCATGGCATCCTGAATCAAGGAAACGAAAGGGTCTTTTCCTTAAAAGAACTAGGCGTGCTGTTTTACGAAACCATAGGTCCGTGGTAACCATCAGCTTTTGGGCTTTGACGGCATTATAGTACAACACGAAAAAAGAAGAGGTGCATATTTTTGCCACTTATATTCTTAGCTTATTTGCATCGCGTATAGGCCGCGAATCGTGAGTTCTACGTCATTTTGTAAATTAATAATAGCAAATGCTTATTTTGGTCTGAGAACATCTACTTTCTATTATTTACAATCAGTAAAGTCACACTTCTTTTCACTGGTGGTAGGTCTCTCATATGTAAGAGGCCGCCTGGGTAGGTACCACCGCAATGTCTATTTCTTCCGCCAAACAGCAGTGTAAATGTGCTGTTGTGTTCCGGTTTGTACTGAACATATTGAGACTTAACATCTGATGTCTCAGGATGGCGAGCGCAGGGCAATGCCAAGCATTGCTTTGTAAATCATGGTATTGTTTGGTTTTGCTACTGTCTATGAGCGGTGGCATCGTTTATCATCAGGCGGACGGCATGCTTGTCTCGCCATTCATAGCAATAAAAAACATAAAAAAAACTTACCAGTTATTACGCATGTGTATTGTTTCATCTCCGTGGCGTATTTCAGATTGTGCCACGTAGGTATTGTTCTGTATGTCCAATTCTTTATTTTGAAAGTAAAGAAGAAAGAAAGAAGAAGAATTTTTGTAAGGAAATATAGCTTTGCTATTATGTGGAGTTGTATTATTTTCTGCCTGTGGAGGTGCTCTTTTGGGAAGCACACATATATGATTAGCACATTTTATGTCGCAGTCGTCGTCACAAACACAATTGCTATTGTCGGCTGTCAAATGTTTGAGTATGCGACCTTCTCTGCAACCACACTTGCCGGGCGCTAGGCATATGCCGTAGCAATTGTGACATACTGGAACACACCTAGGTTTATCCATTCTCGGCTTGTAACCTTTCGAACATTTGCACTGATTGCCCTCCACGCAGGTACCGTTACCGCACTCAGGGTAACACGTGGGTACACAAATCCCATTCAATCTGTTATAACCAGGGCCACATTTGGGAATACAGGTGTTGCTTTGTGGGGGATATCTTTCATATTCTTCAGAGCAGACGCACACATTCCCCTTTGTGCAATTTCCGTATGAACAAGCGTCGCAGACACGGACGCAATTGCACCTGAATGCAAATTAAGAATTACTTTTGGCTTAGACTCCAAATATTCTTTTGCTCTGTATTGACAAATTTGAAACTCAGAGACACTTTTTATTTCAGTTAGTTGAATATGATTTTGTTATTCTAGATGCTTAATTCTTGCTACGTATATTAAGTGTTATTGAAAATAATCGAAAACATTTCTAGTCGGAAAACTGTACTGTTGAATATGAGTATTTACCTGGAAGGCGATAAAGTTGTGTTAAGTAGTTTGTATCCTGGACAGCATTCATAAATTGTTTTTGTGCCGTAATACTGAAAAAGTAATAAAAAAAATCGAATTAATTGATATTAATGTATAATGGTTTCTTAGATTTACGCAAATGTTACACATTGATATAATACTATCTTTTACAGATTTTATCGCGGATTTGGTTTAATGTTTTTTTATTTTAACCAAATCTGCGATAAGAGTATCACGCTCCTAGATCACCCTGTGTTATGGCTTCCTTGGCCCCTTCCCTGGCTTCGAATGGGTCGGCTTGCAGACTGCAGCACGTTTCAACACCATGACTTGTCATTGTTAATTTTGCAGTGACCGTGTTATGTTTTGTATGATAAATAAATTTGCTGAAGGTTAAATTTGCTGGTGGCAGGATATTTGTATCATCTGCGTATATCCAGATGCAATGGTTGGCATAATTGTGTCGATCTTTATGTAGCCTCCATTGCACTTACCATGTAGCTCATTCTAGTCACTTTGGACCAGTATAAAAACAACTATATTAATATGATTTTAGAATAAGAAAATAATACAATATTGATATAAAGAATAGTAGTAACTCACCTGTGAATATGATACTGAAGTAACATTAGAACAGTGGGGGCAGGAAACACTGTCATTTTTGAAAGAATATTCATTTGACCTACAAACCAATTCAAATTAGGTATGTACAGTATTCTTTAAACACAGAAAAAAAATTTTTATGGAACTCAAAGAAATAAAAGCGCACTATTGTTCTCTCTTATTTTGCACTAAAATAAATAACAAGTAAGGTCTGAACAGAAACAATAAAAGACCTTTCGACAAGAAAACAAAAAACAAGAAAAGCGGTGGCGAATGCTCAGTTCATGTATTTAAATAACATTCACACAATACTCACTTATAAGTAGTAGTACAAACTTGACTCCTCACTTCAACACGCATGAAGAGAAAAAATAGTAAAACAATTAAATTTCGCGAAGACATGGTTCACTCGCGGGGTCTTTCACATGTATAACTAGTTTATATGGTGCTTTTTCCCTGTGATTCACGCAGAAATATAAAGCAACATTTCATTATGAAACAAACAGGATATTTAACCATTATTTACGTACGTACATAACCTCACGCTTACGTCCAATTACGTAAGGCAGAAACTACAGAATTCCAAGTGTGAAAAGATGCTCTTTATGCTTCAAATGTGTTTAATTTCCTCATATACTACATTTCAAGTACTTGTTTCTCTCTCTTCAGCCACAGGAAGTCTACTGTTGAACCTAGGCCTCCTCCAAGGATTTCAAAGAGATATGTTGGAAGTAGCTTGCATACGGTGACTTCCTACAACTATAGCTAAGTCGCTTGTTCACCTTGTAGGTGGACGTCTTAGTTTGCGGTTGCTGGCTCCTTATTTCTGTATCTCTATCAGCCCATATACGTCCCACTGCAGGGCTCGGGCCTCCTCTACAATAGGCCAGCTTGGTAGACTATATGGCCTAACCTCTCTCAATCGTACTCTCGATTGAAGGAAGGCCGTACCCTGCGGTAGGACGTATGTGGGTTGATATAGAGACATCTATACAGTGTAACAGAGACGACTCCATTATCTTTTTAATCTGGCTTGTGTGTACAGTAACTTTCTTTTGATTATCTAAACTTTTTTCTCTTGTATAAAAGATTCTCCTTAAAATATATTGATAATTAAGTTTTCCATTACCCTACTTTCACCGGATTCTTAAGATATTTAGCCTCATGTAGAACTTTTTTTATGAAACAAGTTATTTTATGTGCAATTTATATTAATTATGAATTACACAGCATCATAATACAATTATGTGTTTTTTTATTTCATTTGACATTACTAGCTCGAAGCGTCACAGGAAGGAAAATGTCAATTGCGTAAGGAATTCAATATTCTACGACTTTTGTAATTGCGTTGTTGGTTTTTTATTTATTTTGAGTTTAACACTAATATAAAGGCTAACAGATAACTTAGATTTATTCTTCTGTACCTGTTAATGGAAAGGCAGTACCAACAGTCTCACACATAGTATTTTGTATCTGACGAAATTACGAAGACTTTTTCTCTCACAACACTTAACCTGAAATAATATTTTTGGTTCACTTAAAAATTTTGGATCGAACCCGCGGCCTTACGTTTTACAGCCGCCTCCTAAATTAACTGTGCCAAAGACACTGAGGAAGAAATTAAGAGGTAAATGGAAAAAAAATATGTTAAGTGGTTTGCTATAGCTAATGAAAAGTAATATGTAACTATGATTTTTCTTTTGCATTTCGGGTATATCCAGTTTGTTTATTAAGAGGACACTAATGGTGATTAAGATTACAATACATTTCTTAGTTGTAACAGTAATTTCCTTGATAACGAAATTCCCCGTTGTAACACAAACTCGAACAAAAGGTTCTCAAGAACATCTTTGTGAACCTTCTTTGTAATTCAAATCCACTCAATTTAAAAAAGTTAATAAGATTCCAAATTGAAATTCCAATGGATTTAAGAAATCCTAATGTTGAAATGTGACGTCACATTTCACGATACGAATGATTAATGCCAACCAATCGCAAAGGGCGTGAAGGGACCGTATTAAAAACCACTTAGTATTTAACTAACGTCTTCTTCAAGTTATCGGTGAAGGTTGAAAGCATTTGTCCTAATGTGTATTTAAATACGGGGCTTATGATAGCTTTTGGGGCGGCCTTGATGCCTTGATCGCGCAGTTCAAGTTGTAAGCCAGTCAGACAACTACTGCCATCTAGCGATATAGTTCCGAGTTCACCTAAACTTGTTTTGAATTTTGATCGTCTTGTTAATTATTTTTTACGTTTCATAAAATATGGGCCGTAGGCAGTGGCTTAAACAGCAGTGGCATTTATTGAATGTCCATGAGGGGTAACTAACCTCCTTTTAGATCGACAGATAGAATATCCGGTTCATCCACACCTTTGCTAGAATAAAATTGTGCAATTTTACAATCACGATCCCCGACGTTTCTCAATAATCTGAAAAAAAAATCTATGCATTTATTAATCATTGCGTCTGTTATAAAAAGTAGTCTAAAGATATATTTTTTTGGTCAATCCAGGAATCCTTCATTTTCTGCATTTTTGATTGCCTTTTCAATTTCGATCAATTTACACTCTTACACAGACTATTAGTCGTATTCTATTGGAATCCAGATCTCATTAATTTATCCCCCATTCCTTATTCTGTTTCGTACCCGGAAGCGTTAAAAGCCTCGCAATCTGTTACGTGGGGCCGAAATTCATCACATGACGTGGGCCCTTGTATAAATAAATATAGAACGTGACGCTTCCTTCTATTCGGAGCGATGTGTGACAGCAGTAAGTGCTCTTCAGTGACGTTTTTATGGAGATAGAAGCCACGTGTAAACTAGGCGGGGTCAGAACGGGTTTATTTTGAAGACATAAATGTATTGAAGTATTTGTTTTTGAAATGCCTTTTTGGAAGACATTGGTATTAATATAAGAATTGTGTTGGATTGTAGCTATAAGGGGTTTAATTATCGCTGTGAAAAGCTGTTATTTTATATGATTTCGTAAAAGGTGATGAATGTAAATCTAATATTGATACGCATACAGTTTTAATGTTGTCAGTACTAATTGGTACCGACTAATACTTACAGTTACCTTCCAAAAGTTCGATCGCCCCTTTATATAGTATACAGGGTATATCAAGACCGCGACCGAAAACGAAGCGAGGAGGTAGTATTAGTGATATCAAACACAATGCAAGTAAAAATTTTACTAAAAAAATCGTTAATATTTTTTTGTTATTTTTTTCATATCGTCGTATTTGAGTGATTAAACATAGTTTTTCTAAAATAATGACGTACATCGCTTAATTTTTAAACACGCAATGGTACGTAAGGGCTTAAATTACTATTTTTGCATAAACTAGGTGTTTACCCCTCAAAAACGATGATTTTTAAAAATTTGTAAAAAAAAACCGTCGCTTATTTTGCAAAATTTTTAGTTGCATTGTGTCTGTAGCCGCTAAAACTACCACCTGGCTTCGTTTTCGGTCGCGGTCTTGATATACCCTGAATAATTTGACGAAACCTTTTGCTTGGGCATACAGAGAGAGATGTCTACTACTTAAAAAAATATTAATTTAGCAAATAAGCCACGTCATAGACCCTATGAATGACTACAAATTGCTTGACTTCTAATAAAACATCCACACTACGAAGTCTGAGTTGAACAGTCAGTTTAATCCATCCACGGCAAACAGACGCCTCTAAGAAACGAGGAGTGAGCAGGTAAATATATTATTTTCTTAAACATTTTGTGTTGTTACCGTGTTATTTAGAATCATTAAGCGAAGCGGGTTTTAGTGACTTATATACTAGTTTATTACAAGTAATTTGGATAAAACGCTTTAGGTATTATAGCTGAAAAAACTTATATTGAGGTCAATTGACTGGTATCAGTACTTCAAAGAACTTGATTGGTTTTTGTTTTAGAACTTATTACTGTAGTTCTGTTTAGCATACGAGTGTATTAAAAAAGTATTTTTAGCTTAGGAACTAACTGGAATTGCTAAATTATTCTTTAGTTGGGATAAACTGGTAAAATTTTACTCTTAGCATTGAAGGGTTAAATCCCTACCTGAATTTTCAAAAATATGTTTGGGAGCTTATCCACAATATAGAATAAATCCTAGTTATAGGGGTATGTGTCGATTTCAATTCCCTTTATGATTTCTGTTTCTAAATTAAGGTCATGTGATCACACGTTTTGTAATTACTTTAGCCAAAAATTATAGAACAAAAGCAAAAAGTTACTCATTGTTCAAAGTCTATCATATCTAAAAATAAATCCTTATTATTCAATAAAGTATTAATAGACCTACCAAGGGTTCCCAGAAGCAAATTTACCACTCAAAACCCACTTATACAATTACCCACATTCCTCAGTACCGTGTTCACTGGATCATTCTTTAGTCAGGAATGAGACGAGGCGTGTAAACTGGCCTAAATTCGGGAGCTGTGCAGATTTGTAGCGGTCCATACATTGAGGCGTGCAGCTTCCAGAGCTCAGTTTTCATCCGATTTGTTCGTGAATCGTGTTTGATTGGATTTTATGGAAGATACTATATAGGATGCAAGCGTTGAGTTCATTTAAGCATGAGTATCTTTACATCTCAATCTCTCTCATTCTCTTTCTCTCGTATTATATTATAATCGTGCTATAAAAGGATTCGCCAAAGCATATTTTTTGTTGCCTGCCTCGGTGGCGTAGTTGTATCAGGGTACGGTTACAAAGCTGAGGTCTCGGGTTCGAATCCCGGGTCGGGCAAAGTGATATTGGATTTTTCTATTCATTATCAGTCCGGAGTTAGGAATTTGTGCCCGATATGGCGATAGGCTTGCCCCCTATCACATCGTGGGACGCAACTTGCAAGGCGAAATGTGGGTGTCCTAGTGGCGCCTCTGCCTACCCCTTCGGGAATAAAGGCGTGAGTTTATGTATGTATATTTTTTGTTTATATTACTAAAATGAAACATGGTCACTACGTTGCCCTATATGACCGGCACGCGACTCTTTCTTTCTATTTGAACAGCAGCAAAGATTTACAAAACCATGCAAACGGAAAGCACAATTCAGTCGCCGAATTAGTAGTCATTACCTTAGTCCAGTAATAGTTTGGACGAAGATCTAAATTGATATGACCTGCCGTGGCAGTACAAAGTGCATTTACCTTGGCACTGACCTCGCGAAATATACTCCAGAGATTTAGCTGATATACTAGTATTACCTACATTTCAATTTTATTACTATTTTTTTTTTATTGCAATTAATTGCGAGACGAGCATGCCATTCGCCTAATGGTAAGTGATACGACCGCTTATGTACAGTAGCAAAACCAAACAATACCATGAATTACAAGGCAATGCTTGGAATTCCACTGAGCTCGCCATCCTGAGACATAAGATGTTAAGTCTCAATATGTCCAGTAGTTACTCTGGCTACAATGTCCTTCAAACCGGAATACAACAGCGCATTTACATTGCTGTTAGAAATCCACCACTATGGTTTAAAGACGTTATTTGTCAGAATTCCGGTGCCAGTATATTTAGTCGACGAACCAGTAATAGAGCAGCATAGTGGATCATGGCCTAAGCTTTTCAATCGAACTCTTGTTGGTAGAAGAGTTCCGAGCTTGATAGTAGTGGATTACTGGCTCATACAATACAGTACAGTTTCACATTATAGAATAACAATATTGCTATTGTTGCCTCTATAGATAAAACCAGAATAATCAAGAGAATAAGTAATAATATCCGCAAAATAAAAAACTAACAAATAAAAATTAATCTTCAAACCAAGCTACGCACGACACACTTAATGAAAAATATATTCGCAAAAACTCGCAATCTGCGCAATTTGAGTGCAAGCGAACAATGACGTCGCCATTGTGTAATATAGCATTCTGATTCATCTGCAAGGCTAAGTTATTCGGCCTCCGTTTCAGATCCAGGCAATATATTAACTCAATATTGGACTCCATCCTCGCCTAAATCCTTAGATAAAATTATTATAATCAAGAAAATTACTAATAATAATGTGCTAAATCTAAATATTTAGACAATTTGTAATGAATCCAGCCCAATAATATCCCACTGCAGGGCACGGCCCTCCTCAACAATCGAAGATTCGATTGAGAGAAGTTATGCTATAGTCCACCACGCCTTCCCAATGCGGGTTGTCAGTGTTTACAATAAAATATATTAACCAAGAGAATGAAATGCTAAAAAATATCCGGAAAATTAAAAACTAACAATTGATATTTACGGACCGACTTAACACACTAAATGAAAAAAAAAAACGCATTCTGCGCAATTTGAGTGCAAGCGAACAATAACGTGGCCATTGTAATAGAGCATTTTGATTCATCCGCAAGAATAAGTTATTCCGCCCCCGTTTCAACTGTTCAGATCTAGGCCAGATATTTTCTAGACTGTCGCCGGACTAAGTGATATACTTTCCGTTGTTTATTTTGAATGTGGAAATGGATTTGTGGGATTGTTTTTTATTTTTATTAATTTCTGACTTTATTTACTGCGGAGCTATAGATGAGTTGATTGATGACAGGACTGTTTTTTTTTAATTGCAATGAATAGCGAGACGAGCATGCCATTTGCCTGATGGTAAGCAATACGACCGCTCATGGACAGTAGCAAAACCAAACAACACCCATGAATTCCAAGGTAATGTTTGGCATTCCACTGCGCCCGCCATCCTGAGACTTAGGATGTTAAGTCTCAATATGTTCAGTAGATACTCTGGCTACAATGTCCTTCAAACCGGAACACAACAGTGCATTTACACTGCTGTTTGGCGGGAGAAATAGACATTGCGGTGGTACCTTCCCAGGCGGTCTCTCACTCTCTCTACCACCAGTCAAACTGTGGTAAACACTGTTTTGACAAAAGTCTTTTGCCCTTTTTTATTGTGTTTAAATATAGAGAGAATTGTGAGAATTTACTTTTAGGTAACCTAATTCGTTTGAGTAACTAGCAATCTAGCTTTGATTATTTGAATATTCAAGCAAAAGGATTTTTTGAGATGTATCTAATTCTTTGCCTATCTCATTATAGAACTAACTGATGTCATCGGAGCGGTCATAATTTCTGATCAAGTGAAGCGCCCGCTCATTTATCGCGTTAGTGGTTTCTGAGTAGTTTTCCCGTCCCTCTTCCAATATATTTGTATATCTATAGAGGCCAGAAGGTTTGCTGTTATTTGTTTGATTATATTCTTCTATTTCCCCTTATCTAACTCACACTTAGATAGAGTCGGTGCAATATTATTACGTTTTGGTATTAAAGAAAAAATAAGACTTATGATTTTTCCTAACATCAAATGTTTTGAAAATATATCAAACGATGGTCACGAAGAAAACCTACTGCAGCCATGTGCCTCTCTCACTCATGGCAAATATTAGGTACTTAAATATTTTGTTAGTCGCAGTCTGACATTACAAGAAAAGAACACTGCCAAAAACGTTCTATTTTAACTGGCACCATTTCAGTTATTCTGTAAAATATATTCCTTCCATGGTAAGTATAACCTTACAGATTTGCCAAACAGAACCGCCATAGCGTTGCGGACAGTTGTGCTCTGTGTGGCAAAGCCTTAAAGAAAGCATGGTTTGTTTCAGGCAGTTTGTTGGCATGTGACGCGGGCGCAGTGAGCGGCATGCGAGGCGAGCGCTCCAAGCGGGCGGCGCTCGCAGCGCTCGCAGCGCTCGTCGCGCTCGGCCTGCCGCCGCTCGGCTTGGCCCAGGTCGACTACAACCCTGCGACAGGTACTATTTCATTTGAAACCTTAAAACAAAGAATGAATTTTATATTCGATTTTCTGTACTGATTTCTTCATAATTTGCAATAATTATATAGAATTTCTGCGCATATATGTGTTCGTATTTGGTTTTGTCTCTTAGGATCCTTTTCTAATATTCCAACTTAAAATTTATTGTCGTTTGGAGCACAGGTTAGCAGAGGCAGTTCAATAAACTCCACTTGTATTCTTTGCTTTCCCCTCTGTCTCTTATTGCTTTAAATATATTTTCCCTTAAACTATACATAAATGTACGATGAGAATATAATAATTTTGTCAACAAACATGTTTTAATGGTTTACCATCGATGATGATATAATGTATATTTGACTTTTTTAATTCGACGATCTATGTCAACAGAGCATTTTTAGACGACCCTATTTAAATCAACATGTTTAAGTCGAGCAGAACCGTTCCGCTTCGGACAGATATTTCATTTGTTAGGCACGACGTCTTTATAGATGAGAATTCTGTGTCGCTTTAAACGAATTCCTTTTACGGGACGATTCAATAGATCGTATTTATAAATAGGATCGGTTCTTGTTTGCTCTTTTAATGCCTTATTTTTGTTGAATTTATTTTAGTTTGATGCTAGTGTAAGGGTCTGGTATGTCTTGAGATATAATGTATGTGAAATATACGTTAACTTATTTATGCTTTCTCAAAATTTATAATTTGGAATACCTATTACATGTTGTAAAATTATTGTTAATCTGGTTGCTGTCAATATTTACGTCTATAAAAAATAATTGGAATGTCACATTGTTCGGGACTATTCATAAATCAATAACCTACATCATCCTTTAACATAACAATGATGTAAAAAAAAATGAAATAAAAGATAATCTTCATTAAGGGGACTCGTACTATAATTATTAATCGAAGATGTTGTAAAACAAAGCGAAGTTGGAAACGATCCAGTAGGCTTTTTGGCACTAGTCTGAACAGTAATCTAAAAGGCGATCACACCATGCATTAGGTCCACGATTTCGCGATCCATTTTATCGTGTGAGGTCATTGCTCCATACCAGTCCACTTAATACCGATTATGTCATAACACTCAGCTCCTTCATACACTAAGCTAGCGGAATCTCTAGCCGAAAGTAGTGTTGTAATACAATTTCACGAAGATTCGTGCCGGTGGGAGGATATAAAACACGAGTCAGTGACTTGATCGTTCGTCCTGTCGAAATGTCGATATCTACTCAAGTCGACGAGACTTCTAAGATGTCGGAACATTCGTTTGAAATTCGTATGACATTTAGTATAATATTTATGTCTGAATCTCGGGTGAAGAGTTTCTTAGCTTTTGTAAATCGAGTTTCGCGGCTAAAGGTCATGTAGGGTTCATCGCCAACATGAATTGTTCACAACGTGAGTACAAAACACTATTGAGGAAGATTTCGGTAGCGTTGTATACGAAGTGCCTAACAACTTAGTAATAGTGAAGTTGGTAGTAGCTTTAAAATGTTTATCATGACGAGATACATCTTTGCTAACGCTGTTGGTTCAATGGGGATTTGATTGTTAGAGTATCAACCGTATCCCTTATTTCTGCTGCTTTGCTAGCCTTTTGTTTTTGAGGAATGGGCACAGTTATGGGCTCCAAGTCAATAAAGATGGTTATAATCAGCAATGATAATAATTACCAAGTAGTTTCCTCGTTGGTTACATTTAAAGCTATCCGTATAAAACTCAAGGCAAGTGAAAGAAAGAAATAAATAAAGAAAGATGTGCATGTCATGCAACCAAAGATTTAAATTATGAGAACATATTTCAAAACGATTCTGCCATTCGCTTAAATCCTCGAAGTCAAGATGGTTCGGAAATTGGAAAGCACGTAAATGCAATCGTTTTAAAGATAAATGGCCGCGATTATAGCTTCCGAATAATCGAAGATTGGTTTGAAGAAAGTGAAACTTTCCAATGCCTCACTTTTGACGTAGGTAATACCTTGACCTAACCGAACAGGAATCAAGCTATTATCGACTGACATTGAAAGAGGTTCTCACGAAATGAGATTAGAGTGTTAGTGCAGAAAAAATACTAGAATTTAGAACGAAACTTGTCCTAGTAACAAGGACCCTTGCGAAATAATATCTATTTAACTTAAGTGGGAGTCTATTACCTTAAACCATATTATGCAATGGCAGAATAAACCCAAAAATATTTTATAATATATAATATTATTGATTATATTTCTCTACATCCAACGAGCTTTATAAAGTCATTCCCCTTTTATTTAATTCCCAATAGACGTGAACATTCTACCGCGAAAAATTGATCTCAAAATTTTCTGCTTTCCTAAGTCATTTTATTTAATTGTTTTTGTTTTGTTTTGTTTCTCAAGAAGTACAGTGAAGTTATTTTTTGACTGGCCCAACTATGTGGCCACAATTCATTCGCTGGTAAAAGTAATGAAATTTAAAATACATTGGCTCTCAAAGGTGGACACAAATATGCATGTGTGGCGTACCCCAAACTGGATTTATACCGATTGAACTAGAATCGTTACACATTAATTTGGGTCACAACGTCAAGATTTCAGTGACGATACTGACGATACTCCCTGCGATAATCTCCGTCGCTGAACAAAATGAAATCACACCATTATTTCAAGTTAATTTTTTATCACTATGAGACAATTTAGAAAATTTTCAATTGTTGGACAAGTCGTAACTCGTAAGTGAATTGGTTTCTTTGGCTGGCATTATCGCTTAACATCAGGTGGATAGCGGTCAAACGAAATCCCATTTAATGTAAAAAGACAGATAAGCTACCTTGACTATTTTTTTATGCAACAGATGGTAAACGAGCAAACAGGTCACCTGATGGTAAGTGGTCGTCACTGTCGCCTATGAACATCCACAACCCTACGAACATAGATATGTTGGCGGCCCATCCAATTTGGAAGGGAGCGGGAAGGAAAAAGGATGGGGAGAGAAAGGTGTATTGGGCATCCAGAAATCTCACTAACCGAGCGAAGTGTGACAGCAAAACTGTAGCTTTGCATCGATCTCCTCTCGTTTTCCTGTCGCCCCGGATTAGTCTACCCAATCATACTGTGTCATGACTGACAACAGTGTGGCTTTGCCACTCTAGAAATCCTAGCGGATAACAACCTTTTCGCACTGCAGCTATAAAGCGCTATATCAAAACTACCACTTGTAACAGACAAAATAAGTATAATTGTCCTATACTTCGCTTTTTACAGTTCAGAAATTCCATACCCGTCAGTTTTGATTGAGCCATTCCACTGGCCATTAAAGCAATGTACAGTAATGTTTAATCGATACGTGCATAAACACAGTTCAATGAACCCGCGACGCAGTGTCGCATGCACTGCGGTACGTGACTCCATGAAAATATAATTTTCCTGGGAACGCTCAATTGGATTCTTTCTTTATTGATTGTTTTAATGGCCGTCCGTGGTGGCGCCATGAAATTACATAGTGACATGTCACGACCTTTCTGCATAGTTTTTATGGACTAACTACGCTTATTCAACTTTGGTCATAGATAACTCGCAATTTGGCATCTAAAGGTGTAACCGTTCATCGTTTCGTGTCTCGCGGGTCTCTGAATTTTAAATTATCCCAATTTTACAGAAAATGAGAGTCTCTTGACTGGGTACTGGTGGGATCCTTACTTTTCTATCATCCCACTCCTCGCCACCCCAGTAAAGTTACCAATAGCACATTTAAGACTCTCCATTTCCGAATGGTATATTTTCAGTGGTCTCTCAGGCACGTCCAAGCTGGATTGAACTCCGTGCCTTGCTTTCTCATAAGCGGTTTAACAGTCTTCTTTAAGTAAGTGTAAAAGAGAGTTTTCACCCCGCGGCAGGCAACCGTTTGAATGTGCCCCTCACATTGTAAAAGCCTATCTAAAATAACAGAAAGTTAGGACAAATGTGTTTTATGATAGACATGCTTACGGTAGTGTTCAGCGCTGTGTCCTTATCATTGATAATCTCAAGTTGACGACCCGGTTCAGCCGATTTTGGCGCTCAATGCAATCTGTCATCCATTTCTTGTCGATAAGTTGCAAAGCTCATAATATTATAAAATAGCTTCTAGCAATCAGGTCTATAGGCTGTATATAGAAGCATTTCATCAGATGAAATATGCTATAAGGGTATAATGCTAAGGGTTGGGATGGGAGCGAAAATTCTCGAGCAAAAAGCGATCGCAGCTGAGTAATTTCGTCTTTAAAGTGACTTTTTCATGCCACGATGCCGAAGCCAATTTAATAAATTAAGTATTAGAACCCCGTCAGTTTGGCTACATTAAGAATAGGTTGACTCGTATGGGGTAGTACATCCCATAGATATGAATATCTGTGGCTATCGTTTATCACTTGCCATAAAGTAATAATATGGCGCATTAATCAGGTCTTACCTATAAAAAACAAGAATCATATTATTCACATTATCGAAAAAAGAGTTAATGTATTACAATATATTCTTGCCGTCTTCAAACGTTTTCGAAGCCAAGGTAATTTCACGACCGTGCGATGGAGCTACCGAGTTCATCGGCTTTTACGATTTGCTTACCCAGAGGCGTGTACTCTTTCCCCCACCTCTTATCGTTTACTTTGTAATCGAGTAAATAACTTTTACAAACGTTACATGTACCTTTTGCAGGGAATAATATATTTTTCAGAATGTTTATGAGATAAAATAACAAGTATTTTCTCATATTGGTCAATAAATATTATTCTGTATTCTGAAATACTTTCAGACTGGCTCGGTGGCGTAGTTGTATTACGGTACGGTTACAAAGCTGAGGTCTCGGGTTCGAGTCCCGAGTCGGCCAAAGTGAAATACTATTCTGTGCCAAAATTTTACAAACATAATGTTCAAAACGTTTGAGGAATGTTCGGTCGTGCCATTTTTTTATCTTTGTAATTGACAAATATAAAAATAATTCCAGCCACTCATCAAAAGCTTGGATAATATTTAACGACGAAATAGACTTTTTTTATTGATTCATACCGGAGAAATAAAGAGATGCCTGATCGTAGGTGCCACAGCAGGTTATCTACAACGCTTGATTCGTAGGTGCCTTGTCGGCATCTTATAATGAAGATAGGTAAAGAGACGGGAGAAAGAAACTGGTGTTCCTACTACCTTGCTATTTAATATAAAATATAGTAAAAACGAAATTTAGAACGAATGACCTACTGTACTTTCTTCTATATGGTAACCCCTAATGTCGAATCAAGACCTGATGTGACAGGTTCATTTTTACGCTATTTCGAAAAGAGTTTATAAGTCTTAATGTTTTGGCAGATCAATCGAGACGGGGCCGCTATGGGGACCCGTGTTCGGTGGTCGCCGACTGCAACTTCACAGAGTCTGTGTGCGATGAAAGCCTCAAGGTCTGCCAGTGCCACCAGGACTTCCCAGTCACAAACCATGTCGACAAATGTGGAAAACGTAAGTACAACCTCAGTTCTTTATTTACCTACTACTTGTTTGAAATTGTCTGTCAGAACTGCTTACAGCGGTTAAGTGTAATGGTGCATCCACATCGCGGTTACTTATATTGAGAAACGTTTCTAAATGTTGCTCAGCAACATCTAATAACCTAACATATTTGGATAGCAATCGATAACATTGTTGCACAATGTTGCTTCACAAAAGATAACTGCGGTGTGGATGCACCATAATACTTACGTCACACATCCAGCAGGGTGGGACGGCTGTCACACAGAGCCGTCCCTCCGCCGTCGCGCTCGGCGCGCGCGTAACGTTAACGCTGACGCTGACGTGTGAAGCGTTGCATATCAACTCCTACATTACAACTCAAAACGACCCGTCGACGCCGCGCTTACGTCGCGTCGCCGTCCCGCCGCGCTAACTGTATGACGGAAGCATTACTCATCGATTCGATGTAATGTTCAAACACCTTTATTATTGCAATATTTATTCACGAACGCTGAGTCCGAATTACAAGTTAAGTATGAAAAATTAAAACACAATGTAGTTTGTAGTAGTTAATATGCATTATCCGTAATTTTCATGACTAACATAAAGCGAGATTGCACCGTACACGATTTGTTTTGTAATTATTTGCATAACCATTATTAATGCATATCGTGTGGTTGAATGTATTGTTCCACTGTTCACTACCTGATTGGTACCATTTTTTTATATACTCGTACATCTCACCTAAAAACAAATGAAAGTGATACTATTATAAGCTCGGGATGATTTTAAAGTATTATCACCAATAAAAACATTTATGTTTGTTATTTTACTGCAATGTAATGTTTGTTTAGTGTATAATGACTTAAAAAAAATAACATATCATGTTGAATAGCGCATTGTAACGCTAATAAAAACTTAACTGGCGTTAGCGGTCAACGACACGCGAGCTGCGATTACCTTTTGTACGTTATACACTGCGGTTTTACTAAGTATCAAATTACTAAAACGTCAAGCGTAAAAAATATAAGGATCCATTTTTTTTATTTAACACATTACCGTTTCTTATTAAGAAACGTTTTAAAATCTTCATGTGAGATGTAGATAACAGTGTATTTGGTAGTAATTACGAAAACTATTTAAATGTCCAAAACATATGCTTTAAACTCTCGAGCTCACATCTCAGTAGTAGCCTTTTTATTAAATTCTACTTGACCCTCTTAAGCTTTTCTTCAACAGTTGTCTTACATATTTTGTATTAAATAGTGTTGACGCAATAAACTGTAACGGTCGCGGTCGGTATTCCTATTGTCTGGACATTTAACATCAAGTCATATGAGGAGACCACTAACCTGGATTTCCACTGCCCTATGCTGGATGATGCGCTGATTCGCTTGGCCACGATGTCACACCGAAAAAAACCGAAACTTAGAAGACAGTCCTCAAAACTATTCAAAAGGTCACACGCCGAGATGTTTCTTATAGCCGCTCGAGACCCGAAGTGACGGGCGACGCGACGCCCCCCCCCCGAGTCCAAAGTTTTGTAGCCTACCTACATATAAAATGATAAAAAATGCCCGAACATCCCCCCGCCCAACCAAGGCCTACCTTGGTTACTAGGATATAGGTAACCGACATAGCTTAGACATGGGTCTCAAAAGGACTCCATTCTGTGTTTTAACTTCCGCAATACGAATGATTCCGTCTTTGCCGGGTAAGAGTTTTATCAAACGTCCCCGCTTCCACTGAAGTGGAGGCATATTATCTTCTTTTATCAAAACCAAATCATTTAATTTAGGAGATTCCGTAAGAGTGGTCCATTTAAAACGTTGCTGAAGCGTGTGAAGATATTCAGTTTTCCAACGCGACCAAAAGTGTTGAGACATTTTTTGTATCTGTTGATAACGTGACAAGCGAGATATCTTGACATCTGTCAACGGATATTCCGGCAGAGCGACCAGTGGTTGACCAATTAAAAAGTGTCCCGGGGTTAAAATCTCTAAGTCCGTAGGATCCGTGCTTAGAGGGCAAAGTGGACGTGAATTCATTACTGCTTCCACCTTGGTAAAAAATGTCACTAACTCTTCAAACGTTAACTTCGCTTCACCTAATACCCGTTTGGCATGAGTTTTTGCCGATTTCACTGCCGCTTCGAATAGTCCGCCTTGATTCGGACTAGCTGGAGCGTTAAACAGCCAGGTCACATGTTGTTTGGATAGCTCACCTTCAATGGAAGAGTTGTTATTTCGTAAAAATACGTATAATTCCTTAAGATACTTATCTGAACCTGAAAAATTTGTACCGCAGTCCGACCTAACAAGTGAGGGAAGCCCTCGACGAGAAATAAACCGAGTAAACGCCGCTATAAAGGCTTCCACCGACAAATCGACTACAATTTCCAAATGTACGGCTTTAGTGGTTAAGCAAACGAATATGCACAAATAACATTTTTTAATTTTAGCATTTCGCAAGGTACTAGACTTGATATAAAAGGGTCCCGCAAAATCGGTACCAACACCAAGAAAGGGTCGCTCACCCTTGACGCGGTCCGCGGGTAAATCCGCCATAAATGGATGTTTTGGCCGAGCCTTGGATCGGTAGCACTGAATACAACGGTAAGTTATCTTACGCGTAATTCTTCGGGCGGAAAGAATCCAAAAATTCCGTGACAATATAGCAGCAAGTGTATATGCACCTACGTGACAGTGAACCTTATGATAATAAGAAACCAACAATTCTGTCAATGGGCATTTACCAGGTAAGAGAACCGGATGCCTAGCGTCATAGGGTAACTCCGATGCCCTAATTCGACCTCCCACACGTAACAAATCCTCGTCATCTACGAATAAATTTAAACGTTTTAATGAACCCTTAATAGGTGTGCCCGCGCTAATGGCAGCTATTTCATCCGAAAAATAACTTCTCTGTACGAACCATATCAGCCGAGAAATGGCGTTTCTCCGTTCCGAAACCGTAATATTTCCGATAACATGGACCTTATTCTTAAGATTCTTACCAAACCGAATTATATAAGCCGTGACATTAACGAGTGTATTAAAGGAACTATACCGGTGGATTAAGTCGAAATCCGAGTCAATAATATTTAAGTTAACCACCCTTGCTCGGAGGCCAGGCAGTAAATCCGTTGGAAATTCCAGGTAATTCTTGGGCCAATGTTCCGCAGATTGACATAGCCAGTGTGGTTTCCACCACAATTCGTGATCCAATATTTCCCTCGCAGTAATACCACGAGATGACACATCCGCACAATTCATTTCACTTGGAACGTGTCTCCACTGTATGGGTACCTTAGTTGAAATTATTTGAGAAACTCTACTACCCTCGAATACCTGTAACCTATGGGGTGGTGTACGTAGCCAAGCAAGTACAATGGTACTGTCACACCATGCAGTAACTTTTTTGAACTCAAAATTTTGCATCATCGAAGACACTACATGATCTAGCAGTCTTGTTAATAATAGTGCTCCGTTAAGTTCTAATTTTGGAATAGTTTGCTGTGTTTTTAGTGGAGCTATTTTTGACTTCGCCATCAATAACTGCACGTTGACTTGACCGTCAAGACTCTTCGATCTAAGGTATACAGCCGCCGCAAAGCCCAAGGATGACCCATCACAGAATCCATGTAAGGTATATTGATCTATAGTTTTCTCATTCCTTAGACATCTGGGTAGGAGCAGCTGTTGCAAGTGCGGCAAATCCGATAGAACACTCCGCCATTGCCGCTGTATGTCATCGGGAGCTGGTGTGTCCCAATCCACCTTCTTAGTAGCGGAACTGCTAAGAAGAGACTGAAGCAATAGTTTTATCTTAAACACAACCGGGCTAATCCAACCGAGTGGATCATATAACCGCGCTACCACAGATAGTATATGCCTACGAGTAACCGATCTACCTTCCGACGGTAGCCGCAATCGGTATGTGAAACTGTCCAATTTTGGGTTCCATTCAATGCCCAATACCTTTATAAACCCATCCGTGTCGTTGAAAGCCCGAGGAATTTCTAAATGATCCGATGGCAAATCACCTAACAAGGCCGGAGCATTCGATGACCATTTACGTAACTCATAACCGGCTGTACTCATGAGCGCGATCAATTCCGTTTTAAGTTCATAAGCTTCCGATATTGAATCAGCTCCCCCACTCAAATCATCTACGTACGAATTTTGAAGCACAAGTTTTGCCGCTCTTGGATATTTATCCTGTTCATCTCGCGCTAATTGCTGCAGGCAGCGAATAGCGATAAATGGACTTGATTTCAAGCCGTATGTATTTGTGGTCAATTCATAAATTAATAATGGATCCGTGGGTGAAGATCGCCAAAAGACAAGCTGATATCTTCGATCTTTTGGATGTACCCAAGTCTGCCGAAACATCATCTTTACATCCGTAGTGAAAACAATACGGGGCCATCGAAAGTTTAAAATTATAACAGTTATATCACTTTGTAATCTTTCACCTGAATATAAACAATCATTAAGCGCAACACCACTACTAGATCGCACGCTTCCATCAAAGACGACCCGTATTTTCTTAGAGTCAACGGAGTTTTTAAATACACCGTGATGTGCGAGGAAATAATGTTCTGAATCCGTATAAATCTCGTGATCCGAAACCTCCATATGTCCGAGCTGGATATATTCTTGCATAAATGCGACGTATTTGTCACGAAATTCTGGCTGTTTTTTCATACGACGTTCAAGTGCTAGAAACCGCCGTAAGGCACTTTCCTTGGAATCGCCCAGAGGCTCGTGATCAGGTCTGATAGGCAGACGCACAGTGTATTTACCATCTTTTCCTCGCAACGTAGTTGAAATAAACAGATTCTCACATTCCATATCCTCTGGATTTTTTATATTAATAACGGGGGGTTCTTCCGACCTCCAAAAACGTTCAACTGCTTCAACGAGAGTCAGTCCCGTGAAGTAATTTTTCGGCTCACTCTCAATATTGGCCTTCGACGAGTCCAATAGATTATCAGGAACTGGACCAAAAACCACAAAGTCAAAAATTGTGTCTAAAGCGTAAGGCCCATTTGATCCTAAATTTATTTTATCATGTAAAATTTGTCCTAAAATATCGCTTCCCAGAATGACATCTATCCTTCCGTTGGATTGAGATCCATCATCAGAAACTCGCAAATCCTCAACCGAAACACCGAGTCTAGCAGCCAAATAAGTAGTGGGATTTTTTAAGATAACCGCAGTAACCGTAATCAAAGGTTTGCCTGTTCTCGCAGGTCTAATGTGCAATAAGGTTGCTTGTTGTCCATTAGCTTTGTTTCCGCCGACACCGGACAATTGAACTTGAGAATAATATCGCTTCAAACATAAATCAGAAACCAATTCACTCCTAACTGTTGATAACTGTGCACCGAGATCAAGTAAGGCTCTAACCGATATGAATGTGCCATTAGAGTGTTTAGCTTCAACAATAGCTGTAGGTAAGATAACATTATTCAACAGTTTTGGTGTTAAAGCGATATTATCTCGTTGCTGTAATTGCTATTCCGAGTCATGTTGTTGCACACGCGGTGTGCGTATCTCTGTAGGGCTCGGCGACCGAGAAATCCTATTCCTTGTACAATCCCTGACCTTGAAGTTCTCACCGCGATGATCTTGAACACCTCTCTCATATAATAAGCCTTGCTCTAACCGACGGGGACTAGTATTCCGACGTTGCAAAATATTTAATGGTCCACTACGATGGACGGCATCGCAGTGGGATGTAACGTGTGCGTGCCGAGTACGCGGTCTGTTCAGCGGAGGTGACGAAGCGCGCGCAACGTACATAGTACATATCAAAGTATTGTGACCCGAGTTTCCGCATCGTTTGCAGGGCGCAGTGCTATCGCACGATGCTGCAGAGTGTTTACCAAAGCATTTAAAACATAAATAATTTGTCCGTACCCAATTCTTTCGAAAATCCGCAGACATCTGGTTAAACTGATAACAATCATTTATGACATGACCAGATGTTTTACAAAACATGCACCGCTTATTAATGTTATTTTCGCAGTCGTTGCATTGAGTGTTATCAATAACATGGACATAGCGTCCCTGCCGGCGCGAGCGCTCTGTGTATGGAGAAATAACCGAGTCTGCGTTGGCCGTGTCCACAAGTCGACTTTCGTTCGATAAGAATTCTATTAACTGGTCAAATGTAGGTAGATTTGTATTCATACCGCCGTATTTGTGTTCGAACCGAGTCTTAATATCGATTGGCAGCTTATTCAGACTTATATGTAACAAAATGAAACTCCACGCGTCTACTGGTAATCCTAAATTTTTTAATGCACGGGTGGATTCCAGTAATGGATTCAATATGTTGGACCTAAGACTAACAATCCTTTGTAAAACTGGTAAATGCAATATTCGCGAAATATGCGAGTCCGCCAGCAACCTTTTATTTTCATACCTACTCTTTAATATATCCATAGCTACATCTAATGAACCATCAACCATCGGCAAATGCTTTATTAAGGTTATTGGTTCGTTGTTCAAATTAGAAAATAGGTAATGGAACTTTTCTGTTTTAGAGATATCTTTTCTCGACAAAACTAACGAGGTAAACAAACTTATGAAACTTGACCAAGAAAATAAATCCCCGTCAAAAACAGGTATATTAATTAATGGTAACCGTGCCGAAACTGCACTTTCTGTGACTACATGTGTACCCTCCAGGTTCGGATATGCCGCCGACACCGCGTCCAAACGATTATACCACTCTGTGGCCTCTTTATATTTTGCATCATAACCCGCAACAACCGTATCATCCGTACAAATACTCAAGATAGACTCGTACGCCTCCGTTAACAAATTAAATTGATCTTCCAATTTTCTAAACCGCGCTGACAATACGCCCGTGCTATGAGTTTTGTTTTCAATTAATTCAACGGAGTTCCTAAACCAATCATACTTTATTTTAAATTTACTTTCAAAATTCTTCAACGCCATTTTAAATTCGACCGTTACGGAATCTCTGATATTGAAGCGTTAACGCGTCGTATTTTAAGCTATAGTGAATAATTCTAGTAATTAAATAATCAAACCCCTCCAGACAACTTATTTAATTGTGAAACACCTATCCGGCACGAAGGAACCAAATTATATGTTGACGCAATAAACTGTAACGGTCGCGGTCGGTATTCCTATTGTCTGGACATTTAACATCAAGTCATATGAGGAGACCACTAACCTGGATTTCCACTGCCCTATGCTGGATGATGCGCTGATTCGCTTGGCCACGATGTCACACCGAAAAAAACCGAAACTTAGAAGACAGTCCTCAAAACTATTCAAAAGGTCACACGCCGAGATGTTTCTTATAGCCGCTCGAGACCCGAAGTGACGGGCGACGCGACGCCCCCCCCCCGAGTCCAAAGTTTTGTAGCCTACCTACATATAAAATGATAAAAAATGCCCGAACAAATAGATTTGTACGTATTTTCACGGGTTATTTGTATAACATATATTTTCCAGCTGTTTTGTTCTATTTACAAAAAAACTAGCATATTCTAATTATACATTTAAATAATGCAAGAATCCGATTAAGTTCGTATTCAATATTACTTTAAAGTAGGATAGAACTTTTGCTTTCAGGATTGTGGTTTGGACATAAAAGAAAAGATGAAAGATTGAAGAGATTTACATAAGCCTGTCTTTGATGTCGCTCAATTCGGATAAAATGGTGTATTTTAAGGGATAATAGGCTTTGTTATCGCCGGCAAAAAGGTATATTTTTGGTTAACGTGACTGTTGGTTCAATGAATAAATAAAAATCTATAATGTAAATTCTACCAAAACTCAACAGATAATTTCAAACGGAATAACTAATGTGACCTTTGAATTATATTATAATGAATTACAATAAGACTTCATTTTATTTGAAGTTAACAAAGGAAAGCAAAATTCGCGAATAGAAAACTCAAATTTATCACAATTTATAGTTGGGAAATCCAATTAATTGAAGAACTCTTAGCATTTGTGCAAGCCGAGATAACAATGCGGACTTTATAGAGGTTTGCTCTTACGATAACCATATCTCTGTTGACCTTATTCGCATATGCAATGCGGTCACTTGAAGTCGTTTATAAAAACACACTCCATAAAAAATATGTAAAGAGATAAAATTGAAAGCAACAAGCCTTTGACTTTACGGAGTGTGGTTGAAAAGCTATTAAAAATATAAGGCCGCATCCAACGTTTAGCTTTCACAGTTTTAAATGGGACGCAAAGGGAAAAAACCCGCGATCGATTTAAACTTTCATGTCGCGTGTATTTTCGTTGGCGCAAATTAATGTAATAGTTTTTAGGGCTTTGCCATGTCCTTGGCGACTGTAAAATATGCTGCGGTTTTTTTGTTTCACAAAGACGTGTAGTTTTTTTTTTGTTTTATATAAAATCAGTGAAATTACTGATGTTATACCGGATGTATCAAGACTGCGACCGAAAACGAAGCCGGGTGATAGTTTTAGTGGTTACAGATACAATACGAATAAAAATTTCGCAAAATAAGCGACAGTTTTTTTTTTGCAATTTTTTAATAATCATTGTGTTTGGGTAGTCTGGTGCCTATAAATATTTGAAAAGTGTGTTTATTTAAAATAAAACATTATGTTAAAGAATAGTTAATTAATCATTTACTGAACATACTGCTTCTTAAGTCTTAATCAATTGAGTAATTTCTATCGATTTTCATGTGTTATTAATTTATCTGCGGGCTGTATCCAAGCTGAACAGATACGATGAAGCTGTTGTTTACATCAATATTATTTAATATAACTTTAAAAAATCATATTTATACAAGTTGTTTCATGCATTAAATAGTTAAGCAACAAAATCCATTCATTAGAAGCTACGGCGTAATAAAATGAAAGGACATGCAACCCCACGACGGCTCGTTTCCTTCAAAATTTCCAAGGATATTGTGACTAATCGGATTTCCCCGAGTTAATTATTTATATTATGATTTACGGGTCATTTGATAACTTCTGAACAATTTTTATTACTATTATATTTGACATTACATCATGACGAAGGAAATATTTTGACGTAACCTCCGTACAGCGCCGTAATTGGGTGTGTAGGAAATATGTGGTAAACAAATAATGGTGAAAATAACCGATTATCGCATTGTGTGACCTATATTACTATAAACAACGATAATTGATACTCGTAATCTAATACGAGTAGTAAGAACAGGTACTTTCTAAAGGTAACTTACTGGTGGTAAGTCTCTTATGTGAGAGGCCGCCTGGGTAGGTACCACCGCATTGCAATGTCTATTTTGTCCTGCCAAACTGTATGTGTATTCTTCTTGTAAAAGTGTATAAACATAAACTCACGCCTTTTTCTCAGGAGGGATAGGCAGAGGTGCAACCTGGACACCCACGTTACGCCTTGTATTTTCCGTCTTACGATGTGATAGGGGGCAAGCCTATCGCCATATTGGGACATATTAGGTAAAAGTGTTCTGTGAAATCAATTAAGTAAATTTTGTTTCAGCTGCAGCAATAAACGAAACATGTCTGTTCAACGAACAATGCGAGGATGTGGACTTCAAGACGGAATGCAAGAACGACCGGTGCGCATGCAAGTTCGAGATGGTACCGGAGATCACCCTCGACGGTGCCGTCGTCTGCAAATGTAAATATATCCTGATATATCCTGAAATAGCTTTGCCTGGGTGCTGATAGCTTTAGAGTCCAGTCCACATTAACAACATATTATTTCGCGTACTGTTTTATATTTGAACTCAAAGTGACCGCCGTCGACTATACTCCTATCTCTAGTATATCTCGTTTCTTTACATCTCATTCTATACCATGAGAAAACCATGCAATCCTGTTCTGTCCCGTGCCATTCGAGTTTGAAAGATGCAAATATGTTACTTCGAATTCTTGACTCATCCTAAGAGAACACTACATTTTTTCGGGATAAAAAGTATGCCTATGTATTCATCCAGGTTGTCATCTACCCGTATACGTAAATTTCATCAAAATCGGTCCAGCCTTTTTTCGTGAAAGAGTTACGAACATCGATACATACAAACTTTCACCTTAATAATATTAGTAAGGATAAAAATGTATGCTGTGATGTTGACATATGATCATTAATTTAATCCACCTTAGAATTACCCCTGGTGACATTCCTCAGCATAAAATTATCCACCGGGTAGTTCAGTCAAAAATGGCTATTTTAGATTTCAAGATTTTTGATCACGTATACGTATCTATAGATAGGGGTATTTTTATCATATACCTAACTATGTTTCCTCACTATGTTTTCCTATACCATTAAAATATAGTATATCAATATGGAAATTTATTACAGCGGAGAAACGAGTGGAGGAGCCGATACGAACTTTGGATCCTGCAATGATCGGCGTCCTCGTTGGCATGGCTCTCATGTTTGTCATCATCTGCGTTGTGCTCCGACTGTTTAGCAGGTAATTGTTCATTGTATGTAACATTACCTTAACCCTACAACCAGATACAGATCTTGTGTCCTGGGTATCAGAAACTTTGAGAGTCTTTAATGAATCAAAAAATATTGTACAAATCACACAAATATATTTGTCCTTGTGCGGGGAACTGTGAAGACTGGCGGTGAACCAACTGCACCACAACAATGTTAAATATATACGTAGTACAAAAAAGGAAGAAAGATAATGAAAATAAATATGTACATCATATAAATCAGTAAAGTCTGCTGGTATTTTGAACCGCTTCATGTGTTTTATGTCTCCAAATTAAAAATAAATTGCATCGAGCAGTTTGGAACGGCTGAATACAATCTTTCTGTCTTATTACTTTACCACTATTTGGTAAATGTTTACTCCATCTTATAGTAGTGTACTCGAAAATTGTCTCGGTCTTTTTTCTGCCCCAGAAATACCACCGTTGAAAATAGGCCTCCCATTAGAATGTCCATAGAGAACTAGTGCTTGGGACTAAAAACGCTAATGTTAAGGGACTGCAAGGGCTTGCAGAGCCCTCACGTGACACTTTAGAAGTGTCCTGCTTAATGATAATAATGGCTACTGTTTAATTTTCAGAGCGAGATGGAGGGAAAACCGCACGATCTTCAACACACCTAATCCACGGTTAATGAACGTCTCTTTACTAAGAGATTCGAAGTTACTACACTCCCAGGTAAGCTACTATCTAATTTTTATTTATTTTATGAATGGAAAACCAATGGCTTAGAAATATTTTGTAAATAACTATAATAATTTGTAATATATTTTAGAAATTCAGAAAACTTAAGAATAATTTAAAAGTGGTTTCCAAAACA
Organism: Deilephila elpenor; assembly: GCA_949752805.1. Classification (NCBI taxonomy): domain Eukaryota; kingdom Metazoa; phylum Arthropoda; class Insecta; order Lepidoptera; family Sphingidae; genus Deilephila; species Deilephila elpenor. Next base: position 2,466,370 of record OX457102.1, read on the forward strand.
ATTCCAGGACCGCCGTGGATCCCGGGTGAGCATGCGTCCTCCTTCAAGGCAAGCTAGTCAGCAAGAACTCCGGCCACACTCGCCTAGTCCAGGTAACACATCACATCCTAATCCATTTGTTTTGCTACTACGCAAGTACCTAACGAAAAACAATTGCAAACTACATTGTTCACGAATTATATGTGTATTTCATAGATTGTGATGTCGCTACATGTGAATATTTTAAATAGAAACGCTTCTAAGTCAATTTTACACAGATAAACGTACTAACTCAATTTTGGAATGACTAAACAATTTCGAATTTATTTCAATCTATTCCTACATATATTGTAAAATTGAATGGATATTTCAAATAAAAGATTGAAATAAATACGAAATTGTCAATACAAGATCCTTTTACATATTTTGAATCTCGATGTTGTGTCCCTGGTGACTGGCTGGATAAATCAATCTTATTTATTTTTGTTTCGTTTCAAAACACAATTTTGTTCCCATCAACAATGCTAATATTCATGATTTCATCTATCGACAGCACGTCATCACCAAAGCCATCAGCTACACAGAAAACCCTCAGGTTAAAAAGTTTTTATGATTTGATCGGTTTCCCATCGCTTCCTTAGCTATTCAATTCCACTCTGAATGATGTTGCTGCACTAAGTAGGCTTGTATTTACCACGAATGTGTGTTTGCAATTAAGAATAGAGATTAGAAAGTTTTTGGTAAGTTTAAGAATTAATAGTCTATCAGTAGAAGAAATTTGAATTATTTTAACAACCGGGAGAATATTCCATCTCGTACATTCTTGACTACATCTTCTGTCTCAAAAACTAGACTTCCTACATCTTTACTAAATTAACTTTTGAATACTTAAGTACAGTTTGAATAGCCAATATCTATGCATGGACATTTTAAACGACATTTAGCAATTCGCGAGTGAGTACATTTCAGAGAAAAACGATGCTTGGCAGTGTAAATTGATATTTTTTATAGAATCGGTACCATTTGTAATCGCCACAATACTTTATACCGAATATATTACTGATCAATTGCTTGCTATTATAGAGAAGAAGAGGGTTAGGAATATATCACAGCATGTCATCTTTTGCGAAGTACAACATGGTTTGAAAGCATGCTTCAGCTGTTGTTTTTATGGTATACTTCTTATTACTTTGACTTCGTTTTCAGGGTCCCGACGCGGATCTAGAGCGAGCAGTGCCCATTCTGCGACGTCTTTGCGATCAGCAACACTCCGATCGCCAACAACACCTGGCCCAACATCGGTCACCGTCGAAATACGGGCACCAGATGCATAAGCAATTTTACCCAAAACGTGAAAACGATACAAACATGGACAGAACAAAAGAAATTGTATGCAATGACAATGATATAAAGTGATTTAGAAATAGCTATAAAAGCTTTTATAAAAGCCAACGTCACACGCTGTGCGTAGGCGAATGTAAGAAAATCAGTCCAACATTACCAACATTTGTGATATATTTAACTATCGTTCGGTATGGTTAAGCTTGTATTCAACAATATAATGTTTTATAGCAATAATATTACGCACTCTTAATATTGACTGTTGAAATTCAGCCACTTGGAAAGTGCCTCAAAATTAATACGCAATGTCATTCACGTTTTAATTTTCGACATAAAAATATAAACACATATTAGGGTTAATGAGTTTACAAATTTAATACTAGGTGTAATCACATTTCACGATTCAAATATTAAGATCACATTTAGAAGTAGAGCACAGTTCAACGATTTTCATAGGAGATAAGGTTTAGATATAGTTTAGCTTTTTTAGCCTTAGAAGGATGGCTTTTTGGCAATTTTTGTAGTTTGATAGTTTTAATAACGTCGATTATTATGTGTAAGTCTAACTCATTGTTTCAAATTAAAATCTATTTCATGTTCCCGTTTGTTAAGTAAATGCTAGATTTTGTGATTTTCTCTGCCTTAGAATAAATAGCTTACGACTAAGCGATGTAGAAGTATATTTATTATTTACGGGGACCATCTCCTATCGCCGGAGTGATCTGAATAGTAAAAAGATGGATATTATAGTAGAAAAATGGTGGAAGCTTCGACGCTGCTTCTATACTATAAGACTTTAACAGATTTAGCTTTAAGGGCGGAAGATTTTAGCTTTTTCTTTGACGACTTCTATGAGAGAGAGTTGTGAATCGATTAAGAATCTTTCATTTAGTTTTCATGTAGTCTCGTTAGGAATCTCTAAATGTAACTTAATGTGTAAAAAGGGGAAATTTACACAAAATAACATGTACCTAAGTCTTATGCACTTCTGAAGCTTCGACAGATACTTGTATGCAAAGCGCACAAAAAATACGTACAGATTTTAGTGCTCTAAAGTTGAATGTATAAAATTTCAGAAAAAAATCGACATCATCAATGTACTGGGCACATCCCAATTAAGGGGAAAAATTGGGGTGCTGCTCATGCAATACTCATCTCCATACCCTGAATAAAGCAATTGAAAAAATATTAATCGATTAAGCTATTGTACTAAAAATTGAAAAAAATATGCTCACATTGTGAAAAAAATATTTCGAACACTGTGCTAGTGAAATCTATTGAAAAATTTATGCTATAATTTAATTATATATTATGATCTTTTATTATAACTTATACTTCCGAACATTGGTGTTTTATTTCAAGGTAATTTTATTCATAATAACTACATATTAAAAATTATTATTGAAATGAAACTTTTTTAGCGCTTTTATTTATTTATTTTATTCTTAACTGCAAATAAAAAAAGGAAAAAAAAAACACTTAAAGATATTACAGATTAACAAAAAAAAAAGTACAGATGGCGGTCTTATCGCTCTAGGCGATTTCTTACAGACAACCTTAGGATGGATATAAGATAAGGAAAACAAGAGAGGGCAGTCTAGAATTTAAAGGATACAAGCACCAATAAAAAAAGAAAAAATAATAATAATTATAAACAACTTATTTATAGCTGTTGTGATTGTAAAATTCGATAAAACCAAAAATAGGGCGACAGTGAAACGAAGAATGTTTCGTTAAACCTATGTCAAAAATATGTGTATATAAAAAGTTCTAGACCGGTAGAGAAAGGAAGGAGGTTTCGTTAAGTCTATGTCATCAATATAGGAACATAAAAAGTACTAGGGAGACAGAGAAAGGAAAGAGGTTTCGTTAAGCCTATGTCATCAATATATGAACATAAAAAGTACTAGGGAGACAGAGAAAGGAAAAAGGTTTCGTTAAACCTATGTCATCAATATAATATGAACATAATAAATACTACGGTTATAGAGAAAGAAAGGGGGTTTCGTTAATCCTATATCAGTAATAAATGAATACAAAAAGTACTGGGGCGACAGAGAAGGAAATGTTTTGTTGAATCTATGTATCCAATATGCGAAATATTTCTCAGAATATAAAAAGAACTAGGTTGACAGAGAAAGAAAGGAGGTTACTATACTTAGAGAATTCTTCCCACAGTCCAATATCTAGCTGCAATTATAAATCCACCCGCAGTAACATACCCTTCACAAAAATATGATTAGTATTATCAAATATGTGATTTTGTAGAGGCGATTTTGGTCAAGAAGTGATAAGATTTTGCATTAAAATGGTAAAATTTTTAACTGTGTAAGCTGCTAAGGATCTTGCGGTAAAGATTATAAATTTTAATTCTAGAAACTCAATGGTTTGATATTCATTTTTTTTTATTTGCCACGGCATAGTGACTGCATTGCACCTGATGGTAAGTGCTAATGCCGTCCAGATAGAGTATCGAATGGTATCAGACGGTAGTCTCATACCATTCGACACAATCATGCCGGCCCGCTTCGATCAGCATTGGAAGTTTTCAAGATATTTGATAGTTAAGGTCATTTATTTTCATGACATTTATTTTATTTTATTTTTATTTTTAATAAACTGGCACGGTGCAGTGGTTGCTCTGCACCTGATGGTAAGCGCAAATGACGTCCAGACAGAGTATTGTATGGCATCAGACGGCAGTGCCATACCATTCGATACAATAATGCCAGCCTGTTGAGATGCTTCTCGACATTGTGGCAGAAAACTGTTAACCGTGAACTGAAAACGATATCGCTTTAATATCGCTTCAATTGGGTCGGTCTTATTAAAATGCAGTTTATAGCATATATATTGGTAGCTGGGACCCGCCCAACAAGAATCACTTAACTACAGTAGTGTCTACTAATATAATGTTCCTTACATTATGGTCAAAAATTAAATATCTTAGTAGTTTGTTAATTATTAATCTATGTAATTTAAAAAACTCACCCATACTTCAGAAGGTTTGTCAACATTGTTGAAAACGAAGATGCTCTATTCTGTCATTTGGTTTCTCTTTGTTCATATAAGGAAAGAATAAATTGAACAAATAACCCAATTCATCTGCACGAGTGGCAACGGTATTCGATAAGGTCCTTTCGTTCGACATCATGTTTTTCCACAATACGTGAAGATATAATGATGTATTCTTGACCCTGCTTTAAGGTTATCGTTAGGATGTACAAAACAAAAATCAGAATGAGAATAATTTTCATTCGAGCTAATTTAAAATTAAAGCCTTATTTACACGGGGAGAGTTTCTCGCAGCAAGAATCGTATGCGATTATCGCATGACACAACCGCCATTATCGTGTTCTGACAAATGTTAACACGATGCAACTTTTTTATATTCTTACGATAATCGTATCTTCAAGGCGAGAAGCTCTAGTCGTATAACTGGGGCTTAAAGTATTACACGACACACGTAATGTACACGATGGACTGAAGATCAAGCCCAGAGGCGTGCTATAGGAGAGGTCTATATCGAGCACTGGAGGCAGAAGAGCTGATGAAGATGATGATCATGAAGGTATTATTGATATGACTTTTCATATCATTCTTTCCATACCTACCTCTTTTCATACCTATGATCTAGCCACGACATAATGTTTCTACACCGAGGTCTGAACTAAAGCAACTTAAAAATTTGAAATTAGAGTTACTTATTATATGCTTTTTGAATGCTTGCCAAACACAACTGTATAATACAATAATTGAGAAATGCGTCACCAAATGGCGTTAGGTTTCTTTTAGTAAATCAAAATTTAACACGGGAAAATTGCCGGCTGTAAAACAAGAGTTAGTATATAATATTTGTGCTATGCACACGTATTTGTTTCGGGTATTTGTGAGACCGAAAGTCTTTTGTAGTTTTTCACACCCATGAAGCGGAACTTATAGTTTATTGTGTTATAAGCTGACGCGTATATCCCTGAAGCGCTGACAGTGGTGATATAATATTATCCAAAGTTTGTCAAGCTTCGATCAGTTGTATAGTTGATCGAAGCCTCAAAGGTAATAATCAAGTCTCAAAAGGTTTATTGTAACGCCTGGCTTGGATTTCATTCACGGGTAAATCATAGCATTTATTTAAACTCAATAACCGTCGCAATTGGCTTAACTGGGACTTAAATTCAGGAAGTCACAGTCAACAGCATTGCTTAGCTAATAAGTCTTAATTTAGTATGTAAATTTAGTTTTCGTTTGAACAATAAATATATGAATAGTTTGTATCATTTCTTAAACTTTTAGTATGTATCATTAGTTTTGAATTTTATTTTGTTTAATTTTCTTTTTCTTTTCTTTGTTTTTACATTTCACTAATTTTTTTTTTCTCTGTAAGTACGTTTTCAATTATTTTGTAATCTTAACATTGTGTTATAGTCCACCTTGTATTCATTGTAATGTCGTGAAACTCTTTTATTGGTTTTAGACTTTTATTGTAAGATAAAATTAGATATAGCTGTTTTTGTATAAGCTGTTGAGTTTCCAAATAAATAAAATAAAAAAAAAGCAAACTATACCTATACTACCACCAGATTAATCAGACACCTCAATTATTTATTTTCATTCAAGATAGTTTGTTTATTTATTAAAATCATGAAAGTATTTATTTAGCTAAAAATTTTAGACACGAAACTTCGCACATGATTAAAAAATAACAAATATATTAAAAACTATGCCAGTGGTTACTTACAAGTGGTTATAGCTTTGGCTAAAATAACCGCGGTGTAGGTAGTCATTGCTAAAACTCTGATTTAACATATCTAGATGTCGCTAGCTATCATTTGTAATTTTCTTTATTCCAGTAAACGAGCAAAGAGCTCTCTCAATTAAGATAGTGACAACGACAGCAGGAAAGCAAGCCACATGTAGTTAATAATAAATAATCATATTAAATACACCCAGCAAACATTAAATTATTAGTCACATACATAGTCCTGACCCCACACTAAGATCGAATCTTGTGTCGTGGGTAACAGAAACTACACTAGACTAGACTAGACTTTTTGGTCTCACAAACATCCTGTGGGTCACAAAAATATGTCTCCATGCGGTAATCGAACCCGCGGCCTCATGTTTCACAGCCAGCGTCTAACTGTGCCACGAATTGCCACAGGCTGATTTAGTTAAAGTGCCGTGTGAAGCAATACTGTTAAGTGTATACGCGAAATACTATGTGTCTGATGTGTACTGGATTTAAAAGGTGTCTGCACGCGGGTAAATCCGGACCGGGCCGCTAGTCATTATATAAATTTCAGACCCGAGCAAGTAATTCAACATTCCTTAAACCGAATAAAAATTACTAAATAAATTAGAGGTAATTTTAGTATGTAATGATTTTTCTTCAGTGGAGACTAGGATTTGATTCCAAGACCTAATGTTTACACGGTTCTAATAAGTCAACGAAGCAAGTTTTAATTGTAAAACCTTCAACAAACGAAATTATCTAGGTGTAAATCTGTATCTGTATCAGCCCACATACGTCCCACTGCAGAGCACGGGGCTCCTCTACAATCAAGTGTACGATTGAGAGGGGTTAGGCCATATAGTCAACCACGCTGGCCTAGTGCGGGATGATGACTTTACACACCATAGAAATCCTTACAAATTACTATTCCTCATGATGATTTTCTTCACTGATATAGAGCGTGGTTGACTATCTAAATATAACTTATCTCATGTATAACATGGAGGACAAGCATGTATGAATAATCCATACATAATATTATCCGTATATTTTTAGCAGTCGATCTCTCATCGAGGACATTCTTGGGTTGGGATCATGCCTCTATAAATCGGGACCGATGCCGCCGAACTATTGACAAAATATTAATTTCATCGCGTGCCTTTTGAAATAGCCCGTCCCTATATTTATTACTTTAGTAAATAAATATATTTTATATTATATTCTGCTGTATAGATAACATTAGGAGGATGAGTAAATCTACATATCTGAGCTTTTCACAAGAGTTTTGAAGGTATGTAAAAGAAATGTTTCAAGCTCATCCAAGCCAGCCCACACTGTATCAGCGCATAATCCACTACTGAGCACGCTCGTCTAAAACCAAGAGTTCGATTAAGAGGGCTTAGGCCATAGACCACCACGCTGGCCTCGTGGCCTGGCCCACTGCGGGTTGGTCCTGTTAAAACTAAGGCTAAAGTGCCTACTCCCTAATGTGTTGATGTAAAGTATGTAAGTGTACCGACCCTTTGTATGAAGAGAAGAAAAAGAGAGTGAATTTTCTTAATGCACTTTAATTGTAATATCTAGTGAAATGCTCTTCAAAACGGAACATCAAATGTTATCAATATCAGTACCATTAATTCATAAATGACAGCCTCCATGCTGGAGTTGGGTTTGACGCCGGCTGTAAAACGAGAGGCCGCGGGTTCGATCCCCTCACTGAGAGAAATATTTGTCTCTGATCTTGGTGTTAGTGATACTGAAAAGTCTCTCGTAGTTTCTGATACTCACGACACAAGACTTACCTGATCTTAATGTAGGGTCAGGACTATGTATTACTGTTGGGTGTATTTATTTATTTACAAATTGTGATGAGTTTTTCAATAAATATAAAAGAAATGTATCATTCTTTCCAGCAACTGACACAGAAAGGTACGGATTCAAAGACATAATAACGAACGAAAATAGTTACACAGATCGGTTTGTTCACATCAGTTTGTTCATAGCAAATAAAGGAGCTTATTTTCGAAACTGGGACACCGAGGGAACTACAGCTTTGAAAGAATTCCCACTAAGTCCGTATTATGACTTTTCTTTGTGTTTAAATTTTTTATCAAGACTCAAGAGACATGATATTCGATGTAAGAAAACTTAATGAAATTATTAAATGTTCGGCATACATACTTGCTTTATTTTACATTTCAAATTTAATGTTTGTACTTTCTAAAACAATGATTGGAGAATAAATAATACGAAATATACCTGTAATGTTGACATGTAGTTCATGCAGCTAATATTGCAACAAATTGCAACATATTATACGTAAATGATGGAAATAGAAAATTGTGGTATATTGGAAGGTATCAATGCATAAAAACTCTGTTCCGGCATTATTTTAAGTGCGTGAGTGATGATCAAAGCAAAACCTTGTTTTAAATATTACATTAAGTTTGGAGTAACCGCAACGCTATTACATCGTCGCCCCCTATCACATCGTGGGACGGAACATACAAGGCGAAATGTGGGTGTCCTGGTCTGCCTAACCCTTCTAGGAAAAAACCGTAAGTTTATGTATGTATGTATGCAATAATGGAAAATACTTCGATTGCATCAACTCTTTCCACTCGTTAAAGCATATCCTTTACAACATTAATCACTTCCCCAATTTTTCCATCAGTTACTTTATCTTACTCATCAATCAAGCCATTACCATAACTCAAAACGCGAAATTCAGTCCTCAGATATGTTATTATGCTACAGAAAAACGAGTATAAAAGGCACGTAAACTCCCCGAGAAAGACATATGGAAATGCCGAAACGAATAAAAAACCTTTTGACGTCGATTCGCGCCCTATCGGAAATTATTTCTATATATATGGCATTTTGTGGCAATGTCGTGCTAAAGCCGGTAACTCAAGCCCCTGGGAACATGTTATGATATCTTTTTATATTGCTTGATTGCGATTTGATCGATTGGGGCAATGTTTTGGATTTTTTTATTGTAGTAAACGGCGAGGGCGGCGTGCCTTTCGCGTGATGGTAAGCGATAAGACCACTCATGTACAGTAGAAAATCAAACAACACCATGAATTAAAAAGCAATGCTTGGCATTCCACTGCGCTCGCCATCCGGAGACATATCATGTTATGTCTTAATATGTCCAGTAATTACTCTGTCTACAATATCCTTCAAACCGGAACAGAAAAGTACATTTACATTGCTGTTTAGCGGGAGAAATAGACATTGCGGTGGTTACTACCAGGCGGCCTCTCACATAATATGAGAGACCTACAACCAGTAAAAATAATTTTAATACTGTCAGTTTAATATTAGTCCATATATGGCCAATTACTGGGTACTTTCTTCGATTGAGAGATCCTTTTAAATAAGAAAGTTAGTTTAATGAATGATTTTTTCATTTAAATTTGTATTCGAGTATTATTATTAAATTTAGCAATGTATTATCCTCAATTTTTTAGGCTTTAGTGACTACGTTAGCATAGTGTGGGTAACGTCACATGTTATAAAAAAATGCAAATATATTATAATACTATGTCTGTGGTAATTTATTATTGTCCTCTACTATTTTAGTTTCCGCCATAGTACACGTAAGCATAATAAATATGGGCGAACTCAACATATCTATAATAACAAGGTACTTTAATAAATCGCTTTTTAATTTTGAAAAAATAAACACCTCATAAATTCCAACTTTCATTTCAGGAGAAGAAGAGTAAAAACTGAATTTTCAACATTACAATAAATCTTGACCCCTCACCCCTCGGCTAATAACTAAGATTATTTATCCCAAATTTATGTCTGCAAAAGGGTTATCTATGGGAGGCTGGGCGCAATTTATATAGCTGGTCAGACCGTTGGCTTCGGTTCTATATCCTGTTTCCCGATTGGATAGTACTAAGTTATTTCGCTTTTGATTGTGCGATATGATTTGGGCTTTATTTAATGTTTACTAGCTAGGGTCGGAGGTATATTACCGAAGGTTTTAGTGAAATAATATCAATAATATAAATCAATTTATTAAGGCTCTGTGCAGACTGTCGAAATACTTATGTGAAGTTTTCTTTGGTGTTTAATCTGTATTTCCTAATTATAATTTGCCATAAGCTATATTTTAACAGTTTTAGGTTCCGAGGTTGCAACTTGAATTTGATCTTTTTTGGAATTTGTATAAGGGTACGCTATTTATGTCTTCCGTTTAATTGAAATGGACAATGGTATGTGACATTTGCCAATTAATTGAAACAATAGTATTATACCATTGCCTAACAAATGCCTCTTATCATTTACCTTTAGTTTTACATCTGGCTCCACTGATGATACAGATATCCTGCAGATGTTGTGCTTACCCAAATATACGAGATGGTAATCATTTAGCCTTTATTACATGCTAGTTAAGATATTCCTCATTGGTTGCAGTCACAAAAAAACTACATGCACAGATGAGTCATTTACTTCAATGACAAAATACCAAACATTATGCACATGCTAAACTGTCACATAAAGATAAACTAGTATTTTTGTTGTTATTCCAGGATTTGGAAAAAGAAAGCAATTTCCGTCTGCCCGCGGCGAGGGGCGATGTATCCGGCGCCTGGTGACAAGCTTGCGTAAGTACGATTGGCTCAGTACCAAGTGCATCTTTATTGGCCGATGTTTTTATTTATTTGTGCGGAGTATGGGAGTTTTTATCAGTATGTTTTTTTTTTGTTGTTCGATGTAAGCGGGTTTCTAGAGGTTGGATTGGAATTTTTTGGTGGAACTGTTTCTAGGCTGTTTCGTGGCTACAAAGAGAGATAGAGAGAGAACATCTTGTTACTGGTGGGATATTATCCGCTCACATAGCGACCACCGATCACAATGGTAGGAAACCCGTAATAGTGAATCACGCAATAAACTACATCTCAACTATGGATTAGACTTTTGGATTGCGAAAGCGCTCAAATTACAAGTTTATGTATCCATTTGAGGACCAAATTCTTCAATATTCGCTCCATTATTATCATTTATACTAAAAGAAACAATTGTCCACTTCAATAGAACAGGAGACAAAAATAATGTACCCTCATAAAAATCCCTAAAATGATCAAATTAAAGTTGCAACCTCGGAACCTAAACCTTATTTCTCTGCCGACCTTACATACAAAGAAACACAAAAAGCAATTGTGGAGGTCTGTAATGCGGTAACACTCGTCGGGAGTTGCACTGGAGTCCCTTTCAGGCGTCGGGGACCCTTTGCTAATGGGCTCTTGGTCTGCTCTCACTGCGGCCGCTTTCAGCTGGGTATTCGGGTTTAGGTATAGGTATTAGGTAGTAGTAGGTACTTAACGCTTTTATAATTATTTATTGCGTTGGCGAAACAGAGTGTACTGATTCTTCGTTATGGGCTACTTCCTTTCTCTCAGCCATATTAAATATAAAGTAAACATATTCGTATTAAAAATATATCTTACTTGCAAATTAAAACAAATTATTAATGAACTGCTCTGATTTAAACCAACTTGTAATTTTTGTAATAATCACTACATTATAAACTGGTTTTGAAAAGAGCAACATTAGATTTTCTTGCCCGTTCTTCTCTAGCGAAAACCGCTTTTGGAACCGGGTGGTAGTTCAAAAATTACCGTATCTAAATAATGTTCAACATTTTAATGGATTCAATTAATCAATTAGGTGGTCTTAATCCCTAAAATGTACAAAACCAAGTTACACCCTCGGAAACACAGTCGCTTTGAGGTACGGGTATTAGGTAAATTACACCCGACAGTCACATATATAGTCCTAACTCCACACAAGTCTTGTCTCGTGTATCTCTACGAGAGACTTTTCGGCCCCACAAACACCCAGACTCAAAAATTCTTGAGGGCCAAACAAATATTTATTTTGTTACGAGTATCGAACCCGCGGCCTATTGTTTCATAACCGGCGTGAAAACAACTCCCTCACGGAGGCTGTTTAAAAATATTTACGAAAAATATTTTTACGGTTTCTATAGCGTTTGGTTTATTTTTAACTTCCACGTCTTTGGCTGTAAGGAGCTCGAAATATCGAGAGTTAAAGATAACTTAAAGCCGCAATAGGGATCGTGAAAATATTTTTATTTCAACGAGTGTTAGGTATATTTTTATACTTTTATTATAGGTATATTTTTGTTATATAACATTTCGTTTTATGTAGCTAGTCTAAAAAAATATGTTAGCATGTTCAGCGAGTATATTTTTTTAAATACTGGTAACGAGTACAAGATTTTTAGAAGAATAAAGATTAACATGGTGGCTTATTGAATGTAAAAAAATCACACAAGAAATTAATCGCTCCAACACTTTTTCCATTTACATAATGCATATAAAAATAGTTTCTAGCATTACTTCTTCATTGTAAAATAACAAATAATAAATATGTGTACACCCTACAGTTACATACATAGTCCTGACCCCACACTAAGATCGAGTTTTGTGTCGTGGGCTTCGGAAACTACAAGACTTTTCGGTCTCACACACACCCAGACCCGAAACAAATACTTGTGGTTCACACAAACATTTGTTTCGGTGCGGGGATCAAACCCGAGGCCTCTAGTTTCTTAGCCAACTTCCAACCAACGGCGCTACGCAGTCATTCATTATATTTTTTCAAAGCATGGAATATTGAGATTTAATCCTGAAGATAACAAAGACCAAACTAGTCAATATTTTTAAGCTTTGATAATATGAAGAAAGCACCGAATGCACCAACGCTAACAAAACCTCCAAGAAGTATGTAACAGAAGGGCAAGCGTTGTGGCTTTGCAGCATCCGAGAGCTTCAGACCTTTGCGCCCTTTAACCCTTACAAAAAGTAGAGCCAAAATTGCGTGACGCAATATCATGCCTGAGCTGTATTTCACATTACATTTGCTTGCGACTTTGTTCGTGTGCTTTAGATAACTGGAAAATAGATGTTTTTCTAAATATTAAATTTTTAGTCAAGGTTAATAGAAAATATTACCGTCATTTAGAAATTCATTTGCAATTTTTTCACGTAGGTAGACCGCGTTTTTAATTCGGAGTTTTTTTTTTAAATGACCGTCTATTAGTTCTTTTTCTATCCCTCGAGAAGAGTGCTTTTAGATGAAAGGAAACTAAGTCATTTTTGTAACATCCGAGAGCTTTGCTACCTTTAACCCTTATAAAAAGCGGAGCCAAAACTTCGTGACGCAATGTCATGTGAGATTTGTGTTATTTGCAATAATGGTAAAGACATAAAATTAGTTGTATTAGTTAGCAAGAATTCCAAGGTCGCAAGGAGATCACGACTATTGCCGTGGAAATCCTTGGGGGGCGCTTTTGTTCTACTGTGGACTTCCTGTGGCTGAAAATATAGATAGAGTTAAACACACATTTATATCACGAATATCGAACCATTCCTCTTACGAAAATCTTTATCGTTTTTTAGACTTTAACTAATGAATAATATTGAAATTACAAAATATTATATTATTTCCTCCTCATCCTCAGCTTAATATTTAATTATTCATTGTTTTGTAATTAAACAGTTTTGATGCCACGAAACCTTATTTTTTAAATTCCACTTTAAAGATAATTAAGTTCAAATCCCTATACAACCATTGGTGTCTAGTTTCCGAAGTTGGTAAGTAGTGACGTCACTTACAATCACCCACATAAGTACTTGTTGATCTTCTACAAAGGAGCGTTATTTCACACTTTAGGGACGTGTGACGTGGGTGAATTCTACGCGTAGGTGTAGTCTTAGTTTACACCCACGCTTAGTTAATATGTACTTATATTGTTTTAAGCAGAGTGAATGTAACTACAGTTTAAATTGTGTTAATACATTTAATTATTTTTAAGGTGAAAAAACACCGCACTACTACACTTGTAAGTTGTATGGATTGGGCGTATATACACATATATGTGTGCAGTTTAAGTTATCTTAATACATATATCTTAGTGATCCAATTACTTTATTTACACAACACACTTAACACTAGGGTGTACGTTACTGCTAAACTATTAGTTGGCTGAGAGCGATGCGAGTGACAAATTCTACGAAATACATACAATGTGTCCCTTAAATCCTCGGTGGCGTAGTTGTACTACGGTACGATTACAAAGGTCTCGGGTTCGAATTCTGGGTCGTGCAAAGTGATATCGGATTTTTGTATTCATTATCAGCCCGTAGTCAGAAATTTGTGCTCAATATGGCGATAGGATCGCCCCCTATCACATTGTGGGACGGAACAAACAAGGCGAAATGTTGGTGTCCTGGTAACCTTTGCCTACCCCTTCTGGGAAAAAGGCGTGAGTTTATGTATGTATGTATGTCCCTACACACTTACGGTCTTTTTTATAGACAGATTAAAAACCTATTTTAGCTATCGAATGTTTTGTCTTCTTTGTTCATACTGAATTCTAAAGTCGTTCGAAAGGGACCATACGTTCGATAACTAAAATAGGTATTAAATTTGTCTATGAATAAGGCTGTTAATAGCAGGAAAAAATGTGAAAAAATGATTCCACATTATAAGACATTTTCAAGTTTCCAAAAGATAATTATGAATCTTCTCTAGCATATTCTTTTTGATAATTGTACACCTAAAATGTAATTATTGTGACTCCCACTAATATCTTCTTTGACCTAAACAACCTTATTATCTTCAAAAAGTGAAAATGAAACCAAATATTATCAAATTTAACGACATACGAGTACATTCTCAACATGTATACGTCGAGAATGAACAAGAAGAACATGCAACTACCTCTGCGAATCATACGGAGTTTAAAGGAAGAAGTATAATCGAATACGAGTAACAGAAAGGTTACAAAGAATTCTTGCAACTGTCTCCTTGTACCCTACTACTGGATTCAGAAACGTTTCAGGGAGAAATATTATTTTTTATGTCGGCAAGATTACAATAGTTTTTTGGTTTTAAATTACCGTGAAAATCTCTTAACTTAAACAGTTGAACTATGAGTATAAACACGAACATTATTAAGGTTAATTAATTACTAAGGTTTAATTACTAAGGTTTAAAACCTTAGTAATTACAATCCTCTAGAAATTAATTCGCAAATTAATAGAAAAATGAATAATTATATTTGTTTTCTTTTTTTAATTGCAGTGTCTTTAGATAATTTGGTGTTCAGTATGACTTGATAGGATCAAGCACCTAAAGACGAAAAAACAAACAAAATACGGAAAACCAAGGAGTAATTGTGAGTTTTATTATCGGATTTAGTTCGTTATGAGCAATTTCCGTGACTAAATTTTCTTCCCGCGTCCTTGTTCCATCCCCATCTTTTTACGAAAGTGTGGTTTATTGGGCGGCGTTGAGACCTTGAACTCGAACCGCTGTCCTCCTGATTGCAGTCTTGAGTCTAGTCCGCTGCGTTGCACCAATTATGCTATGGCTCACTTATGAAAGTCATGTTAAAATAATAATAGTTTAAAAAAGTTACATACGTGTTTTAGTAAAATACCTAACTAAAAAAGTAAAATAATTGACAGTGTGTTTAAGATTAGAAAATTGATTAAAACTCATTTTATGATTAAAAAGCTAGGTTGCTTTCTGTAGGTTCTGTTTACATAATGTCCCATACTTTTTAAATTATTTTATCGTCATCGGTCCTTGACCAGTATGCATTTCAAGTCAATCCGACGTTTTGAAGTGCTTGGAAATGGACATCAAAGATTCCGTTACATACAACATACCGGCGAAGCTACTAAAAGCGTGTTAAAATTGGGATGAAATATCGGCGAGTTTTCTTGGTAGAGGACACAATGTCGTTAGTTCGGTGTAGTGTTACTGCGTTCCACTTTGATCTTTGAAGCGGTAATTAAATCTACTACTGTGCAAAGTTTCCAGTTTTTAACTGATTACCTTTGTGTACTGGACTGTCGTGTTGCATGGGTTTCTGAATAGAAATTCTTAGTTTAGATGTTTCTCTTTATATTGTTGTTTTTACAATTCAATTGTCGGACAATTGTTTCTATTTATAAATACTTTTTGTGTTTGTTCTTGGTAGCATGAATGGAAACAAAAAATGAAAATCGTGTAGTAAGTTGAATGATATAAAAAACATAATTAATATCTATTCATTGTGTGAGAATTGTACATTGTGAGAACATTTTTATTAAAATTACAATTGTGATCATTTTATTATAAACCGCCTTCGAAAAAGGAGGTTCTCAATTCATAGGAAACTTTCTTGTGCGTAAATAAAAAACATATTCCCGGAGATGTTATGATGTCAATCAATAACGCCTGTAATAAGGTATCTGTAGACAGAGAATAGGGTATCGCACCCAAAATTTCATTGACTTTTTTCGGGTCTCCTATTCAATATATCTGATAATATTGATGTACAAATTTTAGTCAAATGGCACCAAATTAAAAATGTTCACTGTGTTGTTTGGCTTTAGCTTCTTATATTTTAATACCATATTCAGTGATGTAAGAAATACCCCCGAATATTTGTTTTTGCTACGTCTTTGCTTACCACGGACATAATTCAGCCCCCTACATAATTGTGGTGGACGGTTGCGTTACAATTACGGCATAATTCGTCACGTAACGCGCATGATTCAATTAGGGGATGAAAGCGGCGGCCTCCCTACATTTTTGTAAGATTTCACGTGTATTTTATTTCATAGGCTGTGTAATAATTTTGAAGGTTTTCGCATACAACAATCTTGCTACTTGGAATTTAACGAAAATGGTTGGGAGGAAAATCATAATATGTTACAGTTTTTTAAACAATTTATAAAATTATTTTTAGCACATTACGAGTATATTAAAGTTAAGTGCTTCGTAGTTTAGTAAGAACCAGTTCCGATCTGACGACAAAACAACATGATCCCACCTAAAAGGAAGATCCACCTATTCCTAGCAGTGGGACATTATATCACCTGATATGAATTTAAATAATAGTTTTGCCTCGCATACAAGCAAGTACAGAACACATTACATAACCTAAACGACCCATACTAATATGACAAAAGGCAATCAACCCACCGGTATATTCAAGGGAATGAGTGATTACCAGTATTGCATTGTTCCATTCTACGCTTTGACACAAATGAATGAGCATATAAATACATAATTATCACGATATGTCAACTCCGAGTTTGATTGCAAATTCCATTATGTCTCCTACGTTGCCCTTACTATGGAAAGTCGCGATTTCTCGAAGTGTTTTTTTAAGGCAAAGGACTAACATCGAAAACAAATAGGCGGATCACGAACTGGTAAAATATTTACATTGTCCAGATGTCCATGACCTTTGAAGACCATAGGTGTAGGTAATGCCGTCCTTTTAAAACAGAGAAGAAAAAAGAATTAAAAAGAATTGAGAAGAAACATAAGTCATATAGCCGCAGCTGTATTGTTTTTGTCTGTTTTTGTTTATTGGCTTCGGGGTTTGGTTATGAGCGGGTTTAATGCTCTTGTTACGTAAAATTTGCGTCATAGCTTGACTGTTGAAGTGATATAATAACGGGCTGCAGAACGTCCACTGAATATAGAAATAATAAAGATTTTCATACTTCATGAAATTGTACTCACTTCTTTTAAGTAACGCAATTTTAACGTTCGCAAGTTCCGCGTCTTAAGCAAAAAGGATCTATTCACTCAGAAAAACGTTTCATCTCAGAACATTCTCGAACAATCATCACTTTAAAATAAAACTAATTAACGATACGATATCGCGGATTTGGTTTAAATTTTAAATTTTTTAACTTCCCAACGTTAATCAAATCTTCAATAAAATCCGTAAAAAAATAGTTTTATTTCAACGTGTCACATTCGCCTAAATCTAAAAACTGTTATGCAAATAACTTTACTTTGCCAGTGACTTGTGTCACACTAGTACGGGAGTCAGCTTTCTAATTTGCATCGACAAAATTGCAATGGGGAATGTGCAGCTGACAATATCTGATAAGCTAATCTATTGAGAGGCGCGACATTATGACGAAATTAGATGGAGATTGGATTTCGGTACATATATATACGTACATATTATGAAAATATTTTCAGATGGGATTTTGGGGGAATCATCGGTCAGTTTAGTTAAGACATTCCTATTCGTGTGTAGCAAATGGTAATAAAAAATGACGTAAACTCTCGCCTTTTTCCCAGAAGGGGTAGGTAGAGGTGCTACCGGGACACCCACATTTCGCCTTGTATGTTCCGTCCCACGATGTCATAGGGGGCGAGCCTATCGCCATATTGGGTAGCTAATGGTAATAAAAAAATCGGTTACTATTGTGCGTATGACTCTTTTAGAAATCGTATCGCCTTTAGAACTATCAGCTATGCCGGGTATATCAAGACTGCGATCGAAAACGAAGCCGGGTGGTAGTTTTAGTGGTTACAGACACAATGCAAATAAAAATTTCGCAAAATAAGCGACAGATTTTTTTTTGCAATTTTTTTAAAATCATTGTTTTTGGGTAGCAAATACCTAGTTATTGCGAAAATAGTAATGTAAACCCTAACATACCATTGCGTCTTAAAAAATTAAAATGTGTACATCATTATTTTAGGAAAACTATATATTTATCACCCAAATACGACGATAAGTAAAAAAATACCAAAAAAAGGTGACGATTTTTTTGCGTAATTTTTAGTTGCATTGTGTCTGAAGTCACTAATACTACCACCTGGCTTCGTTTTCGGTCACGGTCTTCATATACCCTGTATGTCCAATTTCGAGCACGCTATGACAGGCTAGGCAGATACCTATGTTGATTTAACTTAGTTGTCAGATGGCACTATTTTATGAATATTACTGTACGAAATAAGGAGCTCTGTTATAGAAGAATGAGCATTACTGATGTAGCCTAGTAGATTATGAAATTACAGTGGCAATTTTATTCATTTCACTTGCAGCTGGCAAACGCACTTCTACCTCTATGTATGTATAGCTATATACAGAGCAATCGTTACAGTCTGGCTGTAGACTCTGAAACATTGAACCCACGGTTTTTCGCCACACAGCTGGGATTTTAACCAATTGACCCACGAAGGCTGTCAAAAATAAATAAGATTTTATTTACTATTTTCACATCCACTCAACATTCCCAAATTACGGAAATAGCAAACAATAAAACTTATTCACAATTACACTCAATTTCAAACCTTGTTCGAGCCCCAATACTCTAACGTAATATCCAAAGCCACTGAGTGAAATTTCGTAACGCACCCAAAATTGGACGTAAATAAGCTAGGCGTACATAAAAAATTTACAAGGGCCAGCATTTGGAGCAATATTCCTCGCGTGTTCGCGCGTGAGATGAATAAGATGCCCACAAGGTGTGCGCGGCGTCACGAAACGACGTACATTCAGAATTGTTCTTATTTGCTTTTTAGAAGTAGACGACCTCTTTATAGAGTTTTTTAAGAATAGAATGTCCATGTCATCAAATTTGAAATACGAATGTTGTCAATTTTACTTTTATGTTCCAATATTCTATATTTAAAATTTTAATTAATGAGTGATAATAACAAAATACGATCGGTACTCGAGATATTTGATTAAGTAAGAGAATTGATCTTGTCCTAAGACCTTAACCTGTATAAATAAAAGTTGCATAAACAGCTTTTAATAGGTCACTATAGATGTTGTTAGGGGGAGCCTATGTCACCAGTGGGTTTCGTATGGCTAAAAATGTTGATAATGAACGAGTGAGAATCATCCTTATCTGTGCTGTCGTGTTTCGTTTGTTCACAAAAACCGCTATAGACTTAATTATCCTTCTAAACTCTTTAATTTCCCTTCGCTTTTCTATCTTCGAGGATAAATGATTCTTTCTTTCAATCTACCTAGCTTTATTTAGGCTGTTGTTCTGCTTTCAAGTTAAACTTTCACTGTTTCGTCCGGTTTTAGCATCCTCGACTATTAGATCAATGGCTGTCATTTCTTCCTTGACGATATCAATCGCTTTTTTGCCAACCTCAGGGCCTCCTCTATGTCAAAATCCGGACAAACATGAAAAGTTATTGTCAAATGTCCCAATGCGCGATGGTGCTAAGAAAACGGATGTCAATGACGAATGAACTGAGAAGACTGATCGGGAACTTTGATAAACGACACTGCGTGACGTACGCACGCGTGACGTATTGGCTCTAGTGTACCCCACATGAAGCAATGGAGACATTATTAGAATTGACATTTGAAAGAACTTGTACTGGTTTTTACTATTTTAATTGGGTCTGATTTTTGGTTGTTATTCATTGAAATGCAGGTTCTTGCATGCATTACCATACGCAACGCACTGCGCTCATTGACCTGATCGGTCTTAAGTCTATAAAAGTAAGGTTGTTAATGAACTATGTTGATCCTTCTGCAGATGGTTTTTACATAAATAAGTCACTTCCAACTCCACGCTGTTGTCAGTTATAATTCAGTGATGAATAATATCAGTATCTACTTTGAAACATTCTGTGGTTATGTATGATACTGGCATATGATGATCCCAGGAACTGGTCTCTACTTCAAAAAAAGATATGCTTAAAATAATTTCTTTAATTTTAGTTAACAATGTGATTATGACAACTTTATTAGCTGTTGTCTGTTTTAATGTACATTAAGTTTGACTTCAGAGTGACTGTAATTTATCAAATTGCTAATGTCTGCCTAATGTCCCAGTAATAAAACATTATATCTCCAAAATACAGCAACGCCTTCATGCATTCCCATTTCTTAGGAGTCATCAATCATTATTTACTTATTGTTCATAATGTTTAAAAGTCTTTGTCGCGTCGTAACGTTCATTTGATTGATTACGATACATCAAAGAATTACATTTAGGACATGCGTGGCTTTTTTTTTATTACTTGGAGGAACCGAACAAGCTTATTGAGTAATTTATTTTTAGAAATTATTGGCTGAAGATGAATTATGTTTCTGTCATTGTAAGTAATTTTCCTTGTATTCTATTTTTTATAGCACTCACAGTATATTAAGTTTATTACTTGTTGTATCTCGCTTTTCCTTTGAGGCAATATAGCCGATAATATATTTATAGAAAAACGTATAAAAATATTCGAGTATCAATAGACGATTCACTTTCGATTTCGTATTATTTTGACACTGCAAATACTACTGATGGTATGTAGAATTTTGTTCAGAAATAGAAAATTATTACATGGCATTAAACACAACCATACAAGCCAGATTTACTAACTTCATAATACTTTGCTAAATTACATAAATATTGCATCTTTCTCTTCTTTCTATCTCTTAAGCAAAAGGATGTCAGGCTTCCTCAAAGATTTCCATACCTCCTTGTTGGAAGCGATCTCCATTGACTAAACACTACATAACTTCACTAATTCTCTCAGACATGACATTTAAGCAGATAACATGTATGTAATAGGTGCCATTGTATCCTCGACTTGTCATTATAACAAGCTAATTATACTTCCAAATCGGATGCTGAATCACCTTAGATACGTGTCAGAACACGAGATAAAGCCCATTGGCCGTCACAATGGCGAGATAAGCTTTCAATTATTCAAAGGCTTTGAATACTAATGTCAATGCACTTGTGGATCGTTGCACCGAATATTATGGACGTTTTGGGAAATATCTGACGTTTTGATGGATGACTGGTGTTTCAAAGTATAGTTTATTATAAATACATTTATAACAAATATCTTGTAAATAGAGAATAAGTACTATGTGTATTGATTTGTCATAAGAGCTATTGAATTGCCTACGTGACCAATAAACCAATTTCATTTCATTTCAAAAATATAGGTATTTTTACGGATGTAATCGCAGATGTGGTTTAATTATACATTTTTAACTTCCCGACGTTTTGATTGTTTTCCAGCTTTTGTAATCATGGGGCGGGACCATCCATAAAAAATCCGTAAATAATTGTTTTATTACATTGTGTAACATTCGCGTAAATATAAGAAACCATTATAAAAAATAGTAGGTTGTACATGACCTAGTGGAAGAAGGTTGCAGGAAGTTGCTGGCTAGAGGCCACTTCCAACAGGTTAGTACAATTTTTTTGAGGTTTTTCAACTTTGGACTGATGGCAATGGTAACCATGATTAGAAAAAAAATCTTCTACTTTGGGATTGTTATTGTTTTGGGAAATAGCTTCAATTGCAAATTGCCTGACAGCCTCTAAGGCGCAGTTCTTTGAGCGTCAGCTGTGAAACGAGAGGTTGCAAGTTCAATCTTCGCAACAACATACATTAATTTGTATTATAACCCACAAATATGTGTTTCGGGCACTAGTGTTATGAGACCAAAATGTGTTATAGTTTCTGATCCCACAAGATTTGGTTCTACGTATCCGGTCATTATGTGTGAATGTTGTATTTATTTAACAACCACGAATCATTAACGACCGTAACACAGAATAGTTCTATTATTGATCAACGTTCAAAATTACCATTGTCTCAATAGCATTTATGTGAGCTGTTTGCACTGAATAATCACCTTTGTGCCCCGACTGGCCATTTTGTGTCGCGCGTTTCAAACAAGGCGATGATTGGATGCGTTTGTTCGTCTATGTAATGTTTTCTATGAAAACAATAGGTGTGGTCTTAGGTACAATCCACAGGTATGTAGGAAAATCATTTGTGTGGCATTAAGTATTTGAAAATAGGGTGATATAGCGCTCATTGGAGGAAGAGGGAACAGCTATAGGCTATTTATGTAATTAAAACTAAAGTACAGCCAATTATGTACGTATCATGTGCTGTCTACCTTATTTTACGTCTTCCAGCTAAATTTATTAGGCCTTCTGTTCACATTTTGAAAACCAAACCACTGTGGAAATCCGAAGTGAAGGCATGTACAGAATTCTAAATATTGAAAAAAATAAAAACAAAAATAAACTGTCCAAAAAATACACCATGTCGGTGTTCATTAAATCATTGAAAGAGAACTACTTTCAGCAGTGGACTCTCCACAACTTTAAAGACAGAGAAATATATAGACAAAAAGAGATAGGGAAATACAAACTATTCTCGTAACAATAGTACCTTACGCACAAACAATTGTCACAAAGAAGTTGAACAATTGTCACGTTCTGAAACCGGACCTAACCACACAAGCAAATGTAATATTTGCCCAGCTTAACTCCGCGAGTGTCAACAGGCCATTCTTGTAACAATGAACAAGTGGGCGTATACACAAGTGTCCAAAATAAACAGTAATCTTGCACTTTATTTGACTAGTGCCGGTGCAGACGGGGTCTTAGTTGGAAGAGGCAGACGGGCGTCTTTTTTGAGTGTTTTTTTTTGTAAATTAATTGTAGGTTGTGAGTTGACTTAAATAATTGTCTTGTGATACACAAAATTCAGTGAATATTTGTTGAATTCTTTGTCTCAATGATTTAAAGGCATACACTTTTAGGACCATTACTTTTACTAAGAGACGATTATTTTAGAGGCCATTTCCAATACAATTAGTCGTTCTGATTTTCAAATCTTTTTGAATTTCGTTGTTGCTTTGAAAGCATTAGTAAGATTGACATTAATTATTATATCTTCATCTATTTTGGTGCGAAAACAAAAGTGAATAAAATACAATCTTGCATAAGAGTGACTCAAACAAGTGTGCCTTATTTCAGGTTCCGGTTGTTATTAGCGACTTTGGGCATACTGGAATACTTTTGTCGACAGAAACCCTATTTATATTGAATTGCACTTACCATCATGTGTTATTCTCATTTTTTCGTACCAGTATAGAAAATCAAGACATTTAACCCCGCGATCAACTTCAACCAAATAAACGCTGTGTTTTTATTCCCGCCCGTCTGCTTGGGCGTGAAGCAGTAAATCTTGGTGGGCACACAGCGGTGATCAAACACGCGCCCAACAATATTGCGCTCAATCCACTCCTCCGAGTTGGCTGCCACGTTTCTTTGTCCTGTTGGGCCTTTTGTACCGCTAACTAGGAAACAGGGTGACGGGTGTGTGACTGTGAAATTGTATTAATGATTGTTATTGTGGAGTGTTTGAAGGGTTAATTATGTTGTGTAATGTGTTTAATAATATTATACAAAATAGTGGCTGTGCGTCTCGTAGGAGTATGTAGAGGTTATAAATCTCTAATTTTCTAGGTTATAAATAAATAAATAAATAAATAAATAAATACACCCAACAGTCACATACATAGTCCTGACCCCACACTAAGATCGAGTCTTGTGTCGTGGGTATCAGAAGCTACAAGAGACTTTTCGGTCTCACAAACACCCAGACCCGAAACAAATACCTGTGGATCAAACAAATATTTGTTTCGGTGCGGGGATCGAACCCGCGGCCTCTCGTTTCACAGGCGGCGTCAAACCAACTGCGCCACGGAGGCTGTCAACACTTTTCCAATATCATTAATTTATTCATGGATGCTCATATATTTGGGTTCTTTTGACCTAACTCTTGTTTTGGTTTGATGTTTTACATAGATTTATTATTGGTAACTTCGGGTTGAATTAATGACCAAATACAATATAAACCAATTTTAAATTTTAGCCAGCTGATACACCAAAATTATACGGACTTTATGCATATTGCAGAAATGTTTCTCATAATTTCAACCCGATATCAACTCATGGAACATCCCATATAAACTATCCACGTTAAACTACCACTAACTGTCCAGTTTCAAACGTACTAATAGCCGGCAAAATCATTTCCGCAATTGCAGAGGACAGTTGGCCGCTCCGCAGAAGTTGGACTTGTTTGAGCGCTTCCGATATTAATAGTTGTGCGTGTCTTTGATTTGAATAGTTGGTATTGAAGACCGTCTTTCGGTGCATTCGGAAAGGATTGAATAATCTTATTATAGTGTATGTGGTGGATTATTATAGTTAATCTGCACTACTGTAGAAATTAATCGGCTAGACCGGGTTGTCACTATCTAAATCAAACTTGAAGTGACTATTTGGTGTCATGTTTCGTTCTTCTTCTTCCAGCCCACTCTATTTTATTTATCTTGCCTGGCGCTTTAGAGTTAGCGCATCATTACGTTTCAGCCTTGTTGCAGATTGAGAAATTGTTTTTAACTTATGTTTCTATCACCTTCTTGCCTGGGATTACACATGTCGGGAGTAGACCTTTTAGTCAACCACGATGACATATGCGATTGGCAGACTTTGCATACCTTCCAGCGGAGAAGTCCCTGATACCCTGGAAATGTTTTTCTCTACTGTTCTATTATCTTCTTCTATGTCCTAACAAAGAGAAATCCAGACTGGAAATTACTGTATTATATTTTACATACAAATATGAAGCGGGTCCACAAATTTCCAACGAGATCAGCACAATACATCGGCGCTCTGTTATCTGTGTTTATGTTCACAGCACGTGCTGTGAGTTCGAATACAGCTTGAAATATAGCTCTACGGCACCAGCACTGCCAGCGTAGTGTTACGTCTTTCCAGTAATAAAGTGAAAAGCCACGGGAGAATACTGATTTCTGACCGCGATAACAATATCTGCTTTGTGTGGAGTGCAGTGATTCGGTAAATTATACCCGCTGAGTTAAAATTATAGCTGATTTAAAGTATGCGATAGCTAAGAATACAGCATACGGGTTGTAATAACTAAATTTTGTATAAGCAAGCTTTCGCTCCCCGCATGCGGCAGGCCCGCCCGCATCGACCAATATAACTAAGGCCGCATCGACCAATATAACTAAGCCATCCGGTGTTGCTACCATCCACGCATCGGGGATAAAACTACATACATAAACTCACGCCTTTATCCCCGAAGGGGTGGCAGAGGCGCCACCAGGACACCCACATTTCGCCTTATATGTTCCGTCCCATGATGTGATAGGGGGCGAGCCTATCGCGATATCGGGCACAAGTTCCTGACTCCGGGCTGATAATAGAAAAATCCAATAGCACTTTGCCCGACCCGGGACTCGAACCCGAGACCTCAGCTTTGTAACCGTACCGTAATACAACTACGCCACCGAGGCAGTCAAAAAAAGAGACAAAACTAGCCGTCAAGATAATGTCTGAAAACATTTAGGTATAGCTGCGAAAATCATAACAATTAAATATTCTACATGGTTTTAATGTAAAGGAAGGAGTTTGAAAGGGAAATGTTAGGGTAACTAAGTCATTCTCACTAACGGATTGCAATGCCATAGACAAGTTGCAAGTTTAACTCGGTTTTCTGCAAGACTGAAGTACCCACTGCCTTTATCGATGATCAGTCAAAATTTACGAGTACTGAATGCCAATGTTATTAATTTAAACGTTTCTTTTATTAAAAGAAAGCCTGTTTATCAATTAATAGTCGCTATACGACTTTTAAGTTAATTAAATACTTATAGGTTTTTGCGCACATAATTTTTAGCTGGTCACACAAATACTTTGATAAATAGAAAGCCAAAATATTCTGAAATTTAAGTTTAATAAACATTACTCTATTTACTAATAAATCATAATCTTTACGACAACAATGATTCGGCAAAAAATATAATATACCAATTTTAACGCACATTGGCAGCCTTTTGGAACAATTTCCATTAAAATGCGAAGAAGCTTGAATGTCAAAACCATACCCTTTTATCTCTTAATTCATTTTGGATGTTAAGAATATAGGCGTCTAATGTACTTGTGCATGCATTTAAATATAATGGAAATGGCTTAAAGCGTACATAGAACTAAGAATTTATAAAGGCGAAGTTGTTCATTGATAGTAATATTATGATCGGTAAAGAAAATTCTGAAAGCCTAACGTGGAAGTATAATAGTTTCTTATAGTCCTAGTGTAGTTGAAAATCTAATTCTTTTGTAGCAAATTCTTCAAATGGTTACTTCTAATAATTACTGGTGGTAGGTCTCTCATATATGAGAGGCCATCTGGGTCGGTACCACTAGAAAGTCTATTTCTCCCGTGAAACATTGTGTAAATTCACTGTTGTGCTTCGGTTTAAAGGACATTGTAGCTATAGTATGTACTGAAGTTAATGCGACTTGACATCTCATGTTTCAGGTTGGCGAGCTTATTGGAATGCCCAGCATTGCTTTGTAATTCATGGTGTTGTATGGTTTTGCTACTGTCCATGAGCGGTCATATTGCTTACCATCAGGCGAATAGCGTGCTCTTTTCGAAATTTATTGCAATAAAAATAAAGACATCCACGATACAGGATTTATATTGAGTTTATTGTGCTAAAAATATAATGTCACGCTTATATCCCTGAAATGTCCGAAATGTCAATACCAAAAACAGATCGTCATCTTTACTGCTCTCCCAAGATGCGATGACAGTAAGCCAATGCAAGGCCATCTTAGACTATATATAAATCTTTAAACAAAAAAGCATCTTCCAGCGCTTCTACCGCTCCGACTCGCGTGTGATTCTTTATTGAGCGCTCAAGAAACCGGCCTCAGTAGAAGTGAAAATGTAGCACGCAATACAATCACGATCACGCAAACACGCAATCATTTGATCACGTAAACACTGTCACGCTAAAACGAATTATGTGTGGAGAGAAATTACTCAATACGGCTTTGTTAGAAACGGTTGCAGCTTACGGTACTACTTACGTTTATGTTCCGTATACAAAATATAATAATACGTACGTACGAAACGAGTGAATTCTACTCTTTTTGTCATGAGACTGAAAACCTTTGTGTAGTTTCTGATATCTACGAAACTGGACTAGTATATGTGTATTCTATGCACATGCTCAAATCAGACATTAATATGACATACATACATAAACTCACGCCTTTATCCCCGAAGGCAGGCAGAGGATGATAATGAATAGAAAAATCCAATACGACTTTGCCCGGGACTCGAACCCGAGACCTCAGCTTTGTAACCGTACCGTAATACAACTACGCCACCGAGGCGGTCATTAATATGATTATTCTTTAAACCACGATCGCAGCCTTAACGTGAACAACCTCTTTTAGGTTTACAATAAAAAAATCATTTTTTTTTCTAATAGCACTCGAAAGAAATATTGATGATTGATCAAACTAACTGCTATCTGAGGATTTAACCCACACACTTATGTTTTACTACCAGATTCTCATCTACTACGTCACAGAGGCTTCTATGATCCGATGGCCCCATTAATTTTATACAGTCCAAAACATCAGCATGTATATTTAACTCCCCATCATTATAGTAGACTGCCTCGGTGGCGTAGTTGTACTACGGTACGACTCCAAAGCTGAGGTCTCGGGTTCGAATCCTGGGTCAGGCAATGTGAGATTGGGTTTTTCTATTTATTATCAGCCCAGAGACAGAAATTGGTGCCTGATATGGCGATAGGCTCGCCCCCTATCACATCATGGGACGGAATATACAAGGCGAAATGTGGGTGTCCCGGTGGCGCCTTTGACTACCCCTTCTGGGATAAAGGCGTGAGTTTATTTATGTTATAGTAGCAACAGCATAAATTCAAGTAAACAGAAAGAAGACCGATAGACCGCCGAAACCCTCGCCAAGATCTAATAAAAGAAATAATTTATATCCAAGAATAAGGGCCCATTCGAGAAACCTAATCAACCGGCAATAAACCCAATGATATTACAATATACAAAAGTAGTAAATCTTGACGGAATGCCGTATAATCTTTTCTTTTCACGACAGTGCAAAGTACGTTTATTTATGAGGTAATAACTGTTCCGCTAATGTAATAGAGCCTTTATATCGTGTTATTAAAAAGTTTATATTAGTTTTTATTTGATCTTTTGTTATTAAAAGGCTCGTTTTTAATATTGTAATGTGGTTTGCGTAGAATGTTGCGCTGTTTTGTATTTTGTTGTGAGATTTTTAATCTGGATTAACTTTATTAACGATTCTTTAGCTTTGTGCGTCACTGAAGAGTTGGTGTTCTGTTTACATTTTAAACTATGGTAACTGACAGCTTTACTCGTTTTCCAAGTGATTTAAATGGTCTTCATATTGCATTTGATTTCTCTTAACATCAATTTCATCATCCTACAACTTCTACGGAGGACTAGTACCTTATAAAATTTCTCAGAATCCTATTGAAGGCCTTAATACATCCACCTTAGCGACCCTTATCCGTCCACTTTGTAATCATGAAAATGGGCAATTTAAATTGAATACCGCACGCCGAACGGAGATAAATCTAGCCCATTTTTAAATATAACAAATGTGTAAAAATCTTCTAAAATATATGGACAGTATTATTTTCACAATCTGGGAAGCTTTAAAAATGGTCGTGAGTTATTGGCGCGGTTGATCGCCGGCTGTGAATCCTAGTTTTATGAGGCTGTGTTCTGATATTAGAGCAACGAACAGCTTGTCGGTGCAGATAACGCCTAAACATTTTTATAGTTCGTTGAAATTTATTACTATAAAAAAGCAAATATTTTTTTTTATTATAAAACTGGGTACCTAATCGTGATTAATTTTCGTGTGATCATAAGAAAGTAGGGATTCATCGAATTTTAATCGTATTAGAAACCTTATGAGTACCTTGAAATTTTTAAATCTATACCCTCTATCTAAATTAATTCTTATACCAAGATGCCTTTGGTTCATGTGCAGGTTCTAGAGCACTCAGAGTACGTAGGGCTTATTTCCAACCATAAACCGTTAGCTCGTCTTTCTTTCTGCTTAGGCATTATCCCGGCTGGTGCCTGGGTTTGCCTCCTGGCTGAGTCTCCTCTATGTTGCTCGGTCTTCGGCATCCTCAATAGTAAGGCCATTGACTCCCATATCTTCCTTCGACATCAAGCCAAAGCTCAACCTTACAAAAATGGCAACAAATTTTCCGCCTAAAATACAAACGCAATTTTACATGGAAAATAAAGGGAACACGTACTCACTGCTGTCGCCGTCGTTCCGGCGTCAAAGCGCGCTGTAGCCGGATATTGACTGGTTCATGGCTTGTGACGACTTCCGGTGGCTGTCGGTTCGCGGCCGATATGTACGCTCCCGTTCGAAATTCTAAATTGTTCTCACTTCTCGCAAAATCAATATGGCATTTGTTTGGAAGTGTGTTGAGGGAATTAGGTTCGAGCTTATAGTTGGATTAATTTTTTAATGTTATATTGTAAGGGTAAGGTATTTTATGCGTAATATTTAAAAACATCATATATGTATACTTAAACAAATGCCTGCATTTCCGATATGATAATCGAATGTGTCTACATCGAATCCATGTTCGTTTCAAAATGTAAAACAGAACAAACCTATCACCATGGTAAGAAAAACTTACAATAAATAGTTTGCCTGCTCAAAGATTTAAATTGAACTAACTTAGGTTACACGACTAAAAGAAAATAAGTAAATATTTATATTTTTATATAGAATTCACAGGAATTTCTCCATCCCCAAAAGGTAGGCTTGATTCTTCTCATTTTAACAAAGACTAATGAATTACCACCCGTGAATTGAATTCAAGATTTGAAAAATGAATACACCATCTCTTTACCACTCGCCAGTACGAACAGGAGAACTGACGTCTCCATTTATGTTCGGACAGGCTTGTGAAGACCTTAGGCTTTATATAAATAACTCCGGCTCTATATTTGTTGCTAGATTTGCTCTAGCTTCGTTAGTATTTGCGATTATAAAAAGACTTGAACTCGTAAAAGGAATATTAACTGTTACTGGTTGACAATCACAAATAATCGTTATTTACATACATACATAAACTCACGCCTTTATCCCCGAAGGCGTAGACAGAGGCGCCACCAGGACACCCACATTTCGCCTTGTATGCTCAGTCCCACGATGTGATATGGGGCGAGCCTATCGCCATATCGGGCACAAATTCCTGAATAAATTATCGTTATTTATTTTTATGAATAAAAGTACTCAGAAGATTGTACAAAAATTGCTAGCTTCTTTGGGCAAAATGATTCTGCATACATTGGACTGTTCGGTTGAAGATATAAAATATCGGGAAATCACAACAGCAGTGTCTGGTAAAAAGATAAAAAAAGTATAATGCTAAGTTATCCTCCAATGAAAAAGTCTTGCCAGGATCGATTAATTTCACCAATTACCCTCCTCTACCTGAAAGGCACACAAAAGAAAATATACAAATACTGCCACAGAAACAATCTAAAACTTAAAAACCCAACAAACATTTCCCGATCTCCAGGTAATATTAAAAATCGAGAACAATTAACCGAAACGAACGGAAACGTAGCAACATTTCAATGAGCAACTGACAGTACCGCAGTGTAGCAAGTATAAATATCTCCAGTGCTCCTAATCGATGACACACAGAGCTATTGCATCGGAAACCATCGGTTAATGGAGTGCACGATACATGGACTAGAAAGGCAGAATTAATCACTTGAACTTACCCATCCCTTACCACTTTTAATAATGCGGATTGGCGATAACTTACATGACATACGAGGGCTTAATTTGACGAACTATTTTGTTAATTAATATCCAAGCTAGTATCGTTAATGGGGAATGCAAATGTGAGACCATTCATTATTTGCCGTTTAGTCTCATCTCAAAATATGATGAGAGAACACGTCGCTATATAGGCACAAATTCCCTTCTAGGTTAAATCCAATGGAGGAAATCTCCCAAAAAGTAGCGTTGTGGTCATCGTATGGCTAATTTTTAAATGACATGTGACTTAATGAAATACTTCCGCTTACTTGTTAAAATGAACATTGTGATAATAATGTAGTACTATTACTACATGATACTTTAACACTTGTTTTTTTTTGACTAGCGTTATTTTAATTATGTAGCCAATGACCGTCCACGTCATTCACTCCTTTTGAGTCCAACTATTTTTAGAAACCACTGCTGTTCCTCAGTATATTTTCGCCTACAATTTCTCCAGTCATAAACTGGACACATCCTAAAACATAACAATTGAATGTAAATAAATCAATAATGCACATTTAATTCTCAGCTACCTTCCATCTGCTGGACGTTTTTAAAGTCCGTGTGTCCCTGTAATATTTATGGAAATGCGTCAATTGATTGCTCATGCGCTTTATGCGCCACATGAATACGGTATCACCGGGTTCATCGATGTGTAATGTTTTAATTGACGCGTTTGCCGTCGTATATAGCCGTCTGTCAGTGGTTGAGATTGAATATGTCTATCTAGATCATGAGTACAGCAAGTAGATTTGGGAAATTATGAATTATTTCGGTAGATATTTTAAAATTCAAAGGGGATTTTCGCAGTGTTTGGCAGTGAATGGATGAGAGAGTGCAGAGTGTTGTGACGTGGAAGCCATGGGGTTTATATCCAACATTTGACAGCTTAGGTTGATGTTGATAGCGGAAAGCGCAGCGTAGGACGTCCACCCACAAGGTGGTCAGACGACCTGGTAAAGGCCGTGGGACGTCGCTGGATGCAGGCTCCCTCCAACAAGTTACTGAGGAAATCATTGGGGGATGCCTATGTTCAGCTGTTGACTTCTTTTGGCTGATGGATGGATGGATGATATTAATGATTTCAATTATAATTATGACAGTGGTGTGCCTTATATTATTATCAGTCAATCTGAGCCTCACTACGAGGAATAATATTACTGACTTTAAAAACATAAAAAATTATAAAATTTAACGAATTCTCAAAATCTGCTAAACACTCAGATTTCTAACCTTTGTCTCTAAGTAGGGCTAATTCTATTGAGCGCTAATCAATACTTTTAATTTGTTAGTTCAGTGTTTAGTGTTTAGTCTTTCGGTACCTCGGGCTTGTGAGTTACTTCGAAGTTGGACGAATGTTGGCGCTTGACATACACTGGATCCGACGTGTAGACGCAGTCAATACAAAGTTAACTTAGTACGTCTTTGCCATGCTTGTGTGGCCAGACTTGTATTTACTTATTCTTACTAATATATGAGTTTATTTACTTGACTGTCTCGGTGGCGCAGTTGATCTACGGTATTTGCAAAGCTGGGGTCTTGGATTCGAATACCGGGTTGAGCAGTGATATGATTTTTCAATTCATTATCAGCTCAGAGTCAGGAATTTGTGCCCGATATTTCGATAGGCTCATTTTCTATCACATGTGGGGTGTGGGACGAAAAACACAAGGCGAAACGTGGGTGTCTTAGTTGCTAGCAGGGGAACCTGTGCCACAGGATCATATTACAATGTATTATTTATTTAAATATAATAAATTTAAATCACAAAAAACTATGATTCATCACAAAGTTTTGCGTATCTACGAATAATTTTGTACGTATAGTAAACTTTTGCAAATGCATTCCGCTTTGACACCTCTGCTCTCACAGCTGTTATATTCAACAAAACATTATTTTGTGCAAGTTACTTTCATACATTTGGATGAATAAACAGTGTCTCGTCGGGACATAAGACGGCGACATTAGGAAAGGGGACGAAAAAGTCAACAAATTGTAATTTGTATGATAATGAAGTAACAACACCGTTGATGGCTGGCGTGTTCCGAATGCTGCCTTTACTGACTCTTATCATGTAAGCGACGAATAACTTTATTTGGAAGACAAAGCGTTTTGTTTGTGTCCCACGAATATAGCCTCTCGTTTTTATTGTCGTTCTATCTTTAATTGTAATTTATATTTACGTTCGAAGTAAACAAACAACGCGTTAAAATGATTCGTTGCTTCGGTCATTTTTTTGCGATGGATTTAGAAACTTGTTTTCGTTGAGTATTTTTTTGAGTTTAAGTGTTTATGGGACCAAAAAGTCTCTCGTTGTTGCTATACCCACGACATAAGACAGGTAACTTAATATTTAATTTTGGTTCTTCAAAACTGGATACCAAATTTAGAAATCATTCCGCCAACAACGTCATAACTGAACCTTTACCATTATTGTCCCAAAAATATCGTTCATTTCATCATCATCAGCATCATCAGCCCGTTGCAGTCCATTGCTGGACAAAGGCCTCTCGCAAGGTACGCCACAGAGTCCGGTCTGCTGCATTACGCATCCAGTTGTTGCTGGCCCTCTTGTGCAAGTCATCCCGCCATCTGGCCAGAGGACGTCCCAATTTCCCGTCGTCGTTCATTTAATGTTTTAAAATTCTCTGTGTCGTATTACATGTTTATGAGAGAGGAGCGAGCCTCCCGTTACGTTGTAATGAGTTTACTTTCAGAGTGGGAGATAAAAGGCTTCGGGACGATATTGAGAGGTTAAAATTACTCAGAAAAACGCTTTGTTACAAAGGCCAATGTTTAATAAAATTGACTACTCATTTTAGGCACTTCAACGAATTTACCTCCAATGTTTTGAATAGACTAATTTGATGTTACAAAGTCACATGTTTTCAGTTTCCAGGTAATATTAAGTTCCAGCTTTTTGAGTTTTATTCTAGAGTAGAAGCCATTGGGCAAGTCAAGTCAAGTAAGCCAAGTTGGGCAAACGTAATTTAAAGGGCTCTCATATTCCCTGGGACAGACAAGATAGGCTAAGGGTGGCGTGTCTTCAGTGGCAAAAATAAAAAAGTCTATGACAATTGGAATATACTACATTGTTATCTTCTTCATCACTCACTGGTCTAGGCCTATTTATGTCGGCTGCTAATCATAAGCATTCCAAGGATTTCTACAGCGGCCTGTTGGAGGCGACCTGCATCGACGACTATCTTTAGCAGTATAGGCTTATGAAGACTCAAACTTATATGTAATAGTTTCGCAGCTTTTCCCCCTACACCACGCTTATCAAATAAACAGTGAAATTACCTAAAACAGTACAAAAACACGGAT
Source organism: Deilephila elpenor (assembly GCA_949752805.1). Taxonomy (NCBI): domain Eukaryota; kingdom Metazoa; phylum Arthropoda; class Insecta; order Lepidoptera; family Sphingidae; genus Deilephila; species Deilephila elpenor. Next base: position 2,501,093 of record OX457102.1, read on the forward strand.
CGAAGAAATTTGCCCGAACAAATCGTACCACAAACAACGACAGGGCCGATGAAGTCTCAGACAATTCGAATCTAAATCCTTTCAAGAAGTAATAGTACGTGACAGGGGTTCCGATTGTTATTTTATTTTATAGATTCTTCCCGGCGACTACTAATGAACCGTTCGCAATGTAGAGTGCGTTGGAAACGTGGTAGGGGCTATTATGCGGCTTCTGAATTTCGTAATGTGCAGCTAAATTCTCTGTTCGATTTTTTATTTTTTGTCTGGATTTTGTAAATTCGTGACTTGTACGTGAGAATGTTGAAATCAAGTGTTTGGTAGTAATGGTCAGTAAAGCTCTAGAGTACTGTTTAGATTTTGAAGTTTAAAATCCTGATAAACAATTTTCAACCATACAGCATCAAAAATATGGTATTTTTAAAGTATATCTTGCTACGAACAAATAACCCTATTTTGATACAAAAAAGGAAACTAACATTCATACAAAAAAAAATCACATTTACATTCCATTATCAAATACATATTTTCTTAGAGAACAGTCAGTAAAACCCAATATCAAAATACTCTTTTTTCTACAACCGACATTCGGCGATCATAAAAAACAACCTAATAGAATAATAAACATCACGACTTCATAAAAATTGGAGAGAACATAAAACGATTCACCAAATACCTTTATTCATAAAGAACTCCGGAACAAAGAACACATCGATAAAATTAAGTAGAAGATTTTTTCACGTGCCACCCCGATCCACCCTTTGTTCTTACCCCAGTTATGCCATCTTTCACGATAAAATGAACGAGAAATGTCAATATCACTAACTTCCTGTCCCCATTTGTATTCAGCTCACAATTTTGTAATTCGTTCGTAGATGAGCGACTTTGCCTTAAGAATGGACACACTTAGCTCACTTAACGTCATGCGATTTATTTACCGGCTACTATAATATGAAGCTCATATTATAAGGCTTAATAATTGTTAAAATATTACAATTATTGTAATTTTGATAAAAATGACAAGACGACGCAGCTTTGTTTTTACATTACATTCGATGAGTATGATTATCACAATAATCTAATCTGACAATACTTGTAGTTTCTTCTTCCATAATTTTCCCATTCATTTTCAAGTATACCTAAGATTTGTGTATTTCATATTTAATAAGGCTGTTTATATAATATGTGAAGCGCTGGCTCGTTGGCGGGACATCCTTGGTTACGCTAATTTATTATACAGTAAAATCTTAACTCTTGTCTAAAATAATACCCATTTTCGCTCAACAAATAATTCTTATTATATTCTCGTTGAAAAAAAAACAAATATGATTGCACATAAGTATCGATGAAAATTAAAACGAAAATTTAAATGGAAATGAAATAAAATCTGCTCATCAGGATATTTTCCCTTATGTCCTATATTTAAACTGTAGAATCCCATAGCGTATATTAAGTATGCGAAACTTTTAAAGATAGTCATCTCAGCCGTTGTTCGTGGACAGTGTCCTAGTTTGAACCATCGGGGAATCACGCTTTAACTGAATTCTCTACGTAATTAACGTAAAGAAGGAATTTTCTGAATACTGTACCAGACTTACAATTTCAGCTATTTTAATCGTAATATCTACTAGCTGTTTGTATGTGAAATAAATAAGGCTTGAAAGTTTGGTTTGGGCTGATTTTCGATCTTTTTAATTGAATCCATTTTACCTACTTTTGTCATATTCTCCATGTCGGATCGAACTAAGAGAGTCATACATACTTCAGTTGCGTTACTGTTAAACTGCTCTACAATTTCCTGACCCACGTTTTCTCTTTCTTAATTATAATCTCAGGTCCTTTTGCTGTAGCATGAAGAAAGGTGAGAGGTTAGATACAATATATGCATACTGTAACAGCTCATAAACGTCCCCCTGCAGGGCACGGGCTTCCTCTACAATCGAGAGTACGATAGAGACGGGTTACGCCATATCCATGCTGGCCTAGTGCGGGCTTTTCATACCATAGAATTTTTACAAATCGCTGTGGTATGCAGGTTTCCTCACGCTGTTTTCTTTCACCGTTATAGTGCACGGTGATTGACTATCAACACACATAGCTCGGAAAAGTTAGAGGTGTGCCCTGGGATTTGGACCCGCTACCACCGTGAACGTATACGCAACTGCGTATAGTCCGTTACCAACAGGCCACCACGCACTTCGTGTACACACACTTTACGCGTGCTGCGTGTACCATAATATGATTTGGCTTATAAAAATGAGTCTGCATTAACTCAGAAGAGTCCCTCGATTTAACCTTACTCTTTACATCTCTCCGTGTCCGTACACCGTAAACAAGAACAACGTAACAGACCAATTAATTATTCACGCAACAAACATTTTTCTTTAGCATATTATTTATTCAGAATGCAGATTGGTTTGAGTGCTTTAATCTCTCTCACCTGCTATCGGATGGCAGTGTAAAGGCGATTAAAAGGAGGCATTCAAAAACTTATAAAATGCAAATCCCATTTCACTGGAGTACTTTAAGTCATATGTAATGACGTCATTACCATTGCTTTTCAAGTGTGTATGATGATTGGAAAATATAAATAATAAATTGGAGAAAGGTGGAGAAATGACCTCTTATGGAACAGCTGTGACATAGTTTGTGCATCGATAAACTTTTTGTGAAAAGAAATATAATATGTAATATTTGGATTACAATTATAAAATAAAGTCAAGAGATTATTTGAAGACAACGTTTTATCTTTAACAGATATTTCCAAGGTGGACGGACGATCTTGTTAAGATTGTTAGATGTTGCTGTTGCAGGAAGTCGCCGGGTCGCTTCCAGCATAACGCTGTAGACATCCTTAGAGAAAGACTTAACTTCGTATGTCTAAAAAGAACAAAATGGAAACAGGGGGACTTTTCCACAGAGCATGTGAATGATTAAGATAATAATAAATATTGGATCTGTGTAACAAAAAACGACATTTCAAAATAACAGAGTTTAACATTTCAAAAGAAAATATTAACATTGGCAACAAAGATACCGCTAACAAATTTCCGCTTCTATATAACATATCCTGAAACCCACAGAAGAAAATTAACTGATCCACAACACAAGAAATCAACTAACCACATACAAAGCCAGCCCTGCTAATGAACAGTAACAAATAATCGATGAACGTAGAAACGGCAATAAGGTGGTTTGCGGGCGCGTGAAATTAATAAATGCCATTATTACATCGTGTTCCGCGGCGACTTTTTCTGTCTGCGACAATCGCCGATTTATTGTGGGGGTGTGGTCAAACTCGTTTGGTATGTAGCTGGTTGGTTTACCAAAAACCTGGATAGGTACTGGTCGAATTTGTATTTTTGACATGTGGTTGTTGAACACAGATATTTGTTATGCGGCTGAGTGAAATGTCTTGTCCTATCTTTAGTTCCCTGGTGTGATTTTATTAGTACGGAAGTAGCGTCATTTTTGGTAATCATATCAGTTATGCTTAATTTGTTATTGATTCAAAATAAATATTTTGAATACGATGTCAACATACTTTATTCCTTCATAAATTATGCGATATTTGGTATGTTTTCGATTTGGGATAATACATATTATAGTTTTTAATGCAGCATAAATGGAGTAGTTAACTCGCGGACCCAAAAGTGAGCATTTTCCTGTGATGGAAATTTAACCATTGATCTTGCATACAATCGAATTAATAGAACTTAGAGAATTCTTGCCATTGCTTTACTTTTCGTAACAATTTTAGAAGTTATTACCAGAGGTATTAATATCTATGAATAGATAAAGTCAGTGGCAGAATTCCACGAAGCGCCTTTGGTAAGGCAGATTAACGTCCCGCCATTCATTACTCTGGCCTCTTTATACATCTTAGACTAATTTAGAAATGTTAATATTACTTCCGAATAGTTTTGGTATAGTGATGTTTCATTAAAGGCTACAAGAAAGACAAAATAGAAAAGTAGGAATCAAAATACTTTAGTTTTCATAAAGATACAAAAAATACTCGATCGGAGTGGTCTCGCTGACTCACAGACATCAGACGTGACGTAACAGCTTTGCTGTGTCAAGTCGTTCGGTTATTCACATTATCAGAAACTTAAAAGCTCGATGCAGGAGATCCATATCTGTCTATATACGTCATGGTGACATACGCAAGTATGCCGCATTTCAGATTTAGCCTGTTTTAATCGACTTTAAAAAGGAGATTATCAATTCGACCATAGTTCGACAGACCTTGAGTCTTAATATTTGGGACTAGCTGCGCCCCGAGGTTTAATCTGCATAGTTCATAGTGTGATGTTAAATAGCTTATAGTTTTCGAGCTAGCACCGACCTCAATAGTTGGCATATTAAGGTATTTTAGAATTCTAAAAGATTAATTTTATTTCTCTCTTTTTAATTACAATTTTGAAGTCGGCTTAATTTTTTTTTATTTTTTTCACCGCCGCTCATGGACCTGCGCAATGCCAGGGGTCCTGCACACCAAAGTCGCTGCCTACCGTGAGGAGAGTAAAATTATTATTTTAAAAGTAAAATTAAAGATAAATTATTTTAAGAGTAAAATTATTTTAAAAGTAAAATTAAAGATAAATTATTTTAAGAGTAAAATTTTTTTTTTAATTTTTTTTTTGTATTTAAGTTCTACTTATTTTATGGTTTAGACCAGCTCCGTATAATATGCTGACCAACGAGAGATATATACTCTATTTCGATACCACACTTACCATAGCAATTAATCTTGCCAGTGTGAAAAAAAAAACTGGAATAACAATCCACACAAATCACTAACATTATACAAAAACTAAGTAATAAACCATTCCCTTGACACCTACGTACCACAAAGTGTCTGCGGAAGGGATAATGTAGCTAAGTTGACGTTCGCAATATGGGAGAGGCGTATAAGTAATGATGGTTGCAGACGTCGCCGGCTTTGTCTGAATTAATGTAACGTCGGAATTATGACGACCTTGAAAGCTTCGTGCCGTGATGAATTTCAGCCGTGGGAATTGTTGTGGAACTTTCCAAGGTATTTTAGACGTTTCATTTACAAGTTTCCCAGAGACCTTAGAGTGCAAGTCATGGGTTGTAAAGATATTTTCATGTATGCGTTGATCCATTTGTTTGTAATATTTCAAACGATATGCTCAGCTTGAGGTATTAGTGGTATAATAAGGTATTGCTTAGGTAGAAAGTACTGTATCAGCTCCTATACGTTCCACTGCAGGGCACGAGCCTCATCTACAATCGAGAGTACGATTGAGAGCGATTAGGCCATATAATCCACCACACTGGCCTAGTGCGGGTTGGTGGACTTTACATAGCATAGAAATTATTATAATTCACTGTGGCATGTATGTTTCCTCACTATGTTTTTCTTCACTGTTATAGAGCGTGGTGATTGACTATAAATATACACATAACTCCGAAAATCAGAGGTGTGCCTTAGGATTTGAACCCACCGTGAACATATTGGCAGTCCCGTCTGGTCCCGTCACCAACATCGTAAACACGTAATCGAAGATTTCAATGTAAATGCAGTAACAGACCTTTATTTCAATATCTTGTAACTTCTTCCAATACAAACAATCTTAAACAAATAGGATACCCGCATCAAAAGCACTCGGTGTAAAATCAATACGAATATAAACTAGCCAATTTTGTGACAGCAATTTAATAAGACTGGCACATTAATTGATATTTGATTAGATTCCCCGATCTGCGCTACTTCGGCATACTGGGGTCTCGGGAAAATTGCATTTCCAACAGCAATATCCATTTGATGCTCCATTATGGAGCGATAACTAGATTAGGTTTAGCGCTTTTGAATCTGAAAGTATTTTTGCAAGGGATTTCAGTTTACATCCTTTCGGTGTGTCTAAAATGCTTGTGTCTGCTGTTTAAATCGGGTTTACAGACTTAAGAAGAAAAGCATTCTTAGTTCGTGTCATTGACTTGGGTTTATCAAAGTTTGCATGGACCGTATAATGGTGTCTATTCAGAGAAATGAATTTAAACATTTGAATAAACTTAAATATTTTTTTTCCTAGACTTAGGACTGGTCGTATGTCGCTCATATATGAGAGGCCGCCTGGGTAGGTACCACTGCAATGTCTATTTCTTCCACCAAACAGCAGTATGGGTGCACTGTTTTCTTCTTGTTTGAAGGACATAGTAGACAGAGCACTACTGGACATATTGAGACTTAATATCTTATGTCTCAGGATGGCGAGCGAAGTGGAATGTCAAGTATTGCTTTGTGCATTTGTGCTTCTTGCTTTCATGGTGTTGTTTGTTTTTTTTACTGTTCATGAGCGGTTGTATCGCTTACCGTCAGGCGAATGGCATGCTCGACTCGCCATTCCTCGAAATAATAAAATAGATCAAGTTATGATAGAAAACGGTCTGCGCCCGTGGTATTACTGTATGTGGTGGTTAAACATTACTTATGCAATAGTTAGAAATAAAAAAAAATATCGCCTACGTAGCTTACCTCTAGTCTACAGTGGTCAGTTAGTTGAGGTTCTGGGTTGGATTCTCAAGCCGATCAGTCTACATTTTGAGATTTTTGCTTGAAAAATATCTTAGACCCATCCTTATCACGTCTTAGGGCGGAAATAAGCTTCATTAACTGTAGATGGCAATGGCACCTTTGTCTATCACACATTTACAGATATCTTATAGATTTGTTATATATTACATAATGAACAATATGATAACTTCTGGTATCATTAAACTATCTAAATGTGTTATGTTACATACACATTTCATATCCATATTTACTTAGAATCGTTGGCATCAACTTATAGACACAAAATAATTCCACATTTTTTAAAACAATCTACATGTTACGTTTATTAACAGACCCATGAATTAGCAAATATGAATAATAATCCAAAATTTCAACGCACGTGTCGTTCCGCAAGCCAAAATCATTAAACACAGTTACGCCATCTGGTGGACGCATGGCGTATATTATTGAAATTAATACACGTATTCTACTGGTGGACAGCGGTGCAGTGCGGAACGCAAGTTGCATGCTTAATGTGCATCTGCGGTGTTTTATGGGCGAATGCTGTTGGAACGGGTGTACGATGGTCGGAGGACATTATTTAAAGTGGTTTCATGCCTTTGGAGTTGTGGCAATTGGTTTTAAATTTTGAATTGTGTTTTTTTCTTTGTCACCTAGTTGTAGTAATTAGATTGTGATAAGTGAAGCTGTGAGTTTTATTCTCGGGGCTTAAAATTCCCTGTGTTGCGGTGTTACTCAAAAAATAAGAATTAAGTGTCGCATTCGCAATTAAAAAGCAATTGTTACAAAAAAGCTTAGTTCTGTGAAAGAGATAATCGCCTAGTATACTGTGAACCATAGGGTCCTGGCTTTGATTCCTAGGTAAAGCAAGTTTGTGTGACTTTTTCACATTATGAGAATAAATTCGACATAAACTGTGAGATACTATAAACACTCTTCAGACTATCCCTAAAGGAATGCTGTCGTAAATTTACATATATGAATGAATGAACTTAAAAATCCACTTATTAACAAAAATAATCGACCCTTTTGTTAATGGCCCATTAGAACCTCCTTGACAAGCAAAAATTTTGTGTGCTTTTAAGATATTTTTTTTATTTTTGTAAGGGCCCTAACGACCGTAATATAAAACGAATTAGCGACCCATGACGTCAGGTGGAGGGTTAAATGTAATGTTATTAATATTGCGCAGCAATTTTTGCGAATTGGTCAAATATGATCAAATAACAAATGTTTTTTATGGATTTAATATCCATGCTTTTATTAATAGATTTTTCATAAATACAGACACAGTCTGGTTTTAGTTAGGACATGGGTATTTTCTAAATAATTCGATAGTGATTTGTTAGAAGCGACTTTCATGTATCGGATATTTTAATAAAAACATTTCTTAGTCTTGTATGATAAACAAACTTATCTTCATGTAACCATAGTATGGTTACAGAGAAAGCAGAAAGGAACAGTAGAAGTACCTAGGACATCAAATAACCATAACTCTTAAACCTTTGAGGAAACGTTAATTAATATAAGATAATCGAATGCCAAGAATAGCTTTGTAATTCATGGTGTTTGGTTTCGGTCCATAAGCGATCGTATCCCTTACCGTCAGGCCAATGGCATGATCCTCTCGCCATTCATTGCAACAAAAATATATTTAGAATTGGTTGTAAAAAAAGATATAATCATAGCGCAGTCTATATAAGACCCAACTCCTACTGCAGGACACGGGCCTCAACAATCGAATGTTGAATTGAAAGGGGTTAGCCTGCCTCGGTGGCGTAGTTGTATTACGGTACGGTTACAAAGCTGAGGTCTCGGGTTCGAATCCCGGGTCGGGCAAAGTGATATTGGATTTTTCTATTCATTATCAGCCCGGAGTCAGGAATTTGTGCCCGATATGGCGATAGGCTCGCCCCCTATCACATCATGGAACATGCAAGGCGAAATGTGGGTGTCCTAGTGGCGCCTCTGCCTACCCCTTCGGGGATAAAGGCGTGAGTTTATGTATGTATGTATGTATTAAGTAAAAGTCCACCTTGCAGGCTTACTGCGGAACTCCTTATGGTTAATCTTATGAATCTCTTTGTAATTATTTTTTATATTTTTTTTTTATTTAATTAAGTCTAAGCTAACAGACTAATACAATTATGAACACAAACGACAAAAAAAAAGTACAGCTAATAACAAGCTTCCACGTATGAATGATTATTATATAGTACCACTAATTATTATACAGTAATTATAATTATTATATAGTATTCCTTCACCGTTAAAATGCCCTATTTGAATATGAATACACATGTCTAGGAAAAAAGGAGGTCGGGGTTCTAATCCGCGACCGCTGTCTTGGCAACCGCCTCCAAACCATTATCATAATATCACACTTATTAGTTGATAAGTCGCCACCCTGTATATTCCTCTCATACATTGAGTATGAATGTATAATGTATGTACATACTACATTGAGTACTCGAACCTCCATATCATACAAAACAATTATTCATGTCTTATTCTATTGTAAATGTCATTTGCGGTGATAATTCATATTTCTGTAGTCTGTTTGGATTTGGCGATGATGTATGGTACGCCGTAATGCATGGAACATAATGTGCGCATTGTTGAATGGGGTTATGGGCTGAATATATAGTTCATTATTTATTTGCTGTTTATGTCAAAGATGGGGGTTGAACTGTAATAAGATAATTTGAAACTGCGGTTTTATTTATGGCTATTGCTCTCGGCATCGCCCGCGTGAAAGCTTTTCCGGTGTAAAATTACCGCTATATATTTTCTGGGGATAAAAAGTACCCTATCGCCTTTATCGATAAATGGAGTAACTAACACTAAAATATTGTTTACAATTCGGTCTAGTAGTTTCTAAGACTATCGCGTTCAAACACACAAAAAATCTTTTCAACTTTATACATTAGTATAGATTTAGATCCGCAACCCGCACAAGGCCAGGGTGGTGGACTATACGGCCTAACCCCTCTCAATAGGACTTTTGATTGTAGAGGAGGCCCGTGTACTGCAGTGGGACATATATGAGCTGATACAGGTAGATAGATTAAATTTCCAATGATTTTGTCCATAAATTACAAAACGGATGGCCTACGTAATAAAGGTTTAAGAGAAATTGGCTGAAAGTCTTCTTCTGATAGATTGCTGTAGAAATTCTTGGGGAAATGTTTCGCTTTAGACGTCCTATAACTGAAGAGGTCCATCAAAATTTATTGTATTGTATTTCATGCCTTTATAATAGATTCAAGTTAAAGCGTTGAAGCTGAAGAAAATATTTAATATAGGTTGTTGTTTTAACAATAAATAATATATTTTCATAAATAAGACACGAAAGCCTTTACTATTATTTATATTATCACGTTTAGATAAAATTTATAAAAAATATTTTCTGCTTTACACGCAGCGGAATCCGATTTACAACGCTTACTATGTTTTAATTGGGTTATAAAAACGTCACATGCTCTGTAATAAATCTTGTGGCCCAAAAACAAAGCACATATTATTATTTACCGTTAATTACATATAGTTGTTTGATGTGGTATTGGGCTTGTCGACAGAAGTTACAGGTTTTTCTATATCGTATATGATACACCAAAAATTATATTCATTCAAGAGAATAATATTGCATTATCACAACACCTGAATACAACACATACAACGGTAGATAATTTATAATATGCCGCTAATCAGAAGAGAATAGAATAATATCCTGATAAAATATGACAGCATAGTAGTTTTCCGGCTGACAATATTACCGCCCGATCAAAACATATTATCATAGATTGTCTCATGAACCTTAAAATTTAACGTGCCCACAAAATGCCCACACAATATGTTTGGTATAACACATCTATACACTAACCGCTCCTCGACGCCTAAAGGGAGCCAAACGTAATTCTAAATTCAAATGCACGCAGCCGCCATATTGTTATACGGTTCTAATTTCAAATTTCAAATTTGGAACGTTCGGATATTCCCCGGTGGCCGTTGAATAGTTCTAGCCCGCAGATGATTAATAACTAGATATTAATCAAGGCATTATTCGAGCCGCCGGATTAAATTTTCAAAACGCTCAGATACGCTCGGCGGGTACGGACGGTATAATGCTTTCAGAAATTATCAGATTGTTTATGCACTAATTAATATCCAAGACAAATTCAATTTCATGATTTTTATTTTCGTAAGCGGAGATCTAGTCGTAGTCTATTTTTAATAATCTTGTTTAGAACCAAATAAAGACAAGATTATTTAGAAGTAAATTTGAGAATAGCTTCATGAACTAAAACATGATAGTTACAAAATTAATTCGAAATTTCAGTAATAGCTGTTTAACATGAAACATTGAACTGTCGATATCAAATGCTATCAAAGTAAGAGGTCAGTAACCTAAAAGGTGACTGAATTTCTGACTGAATAGACTGTCAAGTAAACTAGAAAAAATATGATAAAAGCTATCTGTAGTTGCAACTATTTTAAAATACTCCTCCTGTAATGACATTATGATAAATTCAAAGAACAATAGTTTGAATCCTTTTCTTATCAAATATATTAAACGAGCCTTTAAAAGCAGTCCTTTGAAAGTTAACCATATTCAAACTTTTAATTAACCACTCAACTTTAAACAGTAAGGCACAATTGACTAAAGGCGTATGCATAAATGGAAGAATATAAAATATTACTTTGAAAAAAAAATACAATTACATAAATAATTTATATTTAAACAGCGGCTAAAAATCTTTATACCATAATCTACATTCTCTTTTCAAATTAAATATTCCAACCGTCTGCAAAACATAATCATAACGTTTTATTTTTACATCTATATCAAATTCAAAATAAGAATCGGAAACGAATAAAATGGAATCTCTAACGCGATAACAAAACGTAAACTGTATGTTATCATGTAATCTGAGCAATCTTAGACATAAAGGTATGAGTGCATTTGTAATATTTAGCCGAAGGTCTGCGGGCAGAGGTCGCAAGTTAAGGTAAGGATGTAAGGTCCCGCGCATTTGAACCCACCCTACATTGTACGGGCCACGAATACAAATAAGGACAGCAGGGCTGAAGTGGAGGCGGGACGTTTTTTATTTATTTACATTTTGTCAATTAAGAAGAGTGTATTTAATACATTATGTTCACTTTCAAACCGAAACGTTCTGTTTATTACATCCCGAGATAGATGTATTTCAAATGGAGTAAGTTTATTAAAAAAAAATTGTATAAATAAATACACTCGACAGTCACATACATAGGCCTTACCCCACACTATGATCGAGTCTGGTGCCGTGAGTATCAGAAACTACTAGAGGCTTTTCGGTCTCACAAACACAGACCCAAAACAAATACCTGTGGTTCACACAAACGTTTGTCTCGGTGCAGGGATCGAACCCGTGGCCTCTCATTTCACAGTTGGCGCCTAACCTACTGTGCCACGGAGGCTGACTATAAAACAATAGATAAAATCGTAATATCTTTAATTGAATTGTCTGCATAGACTGTAGTCTATGTACAATGAATAAAAAATTATATAATCAAAACAAAACCATGCAATTGCGTTCTCTTTCTAAAGAAGCAATGGACGAACTGATCTCACATTTATTATTCTCTTTATTTTGTACTTTTCATTTTTTACATTTTTATATACATATATTTAAAAAAAAACAATATACATATAAAAATATAAAAAATACATATAACCCTTCGGTGGCGAGGCTCAAGACCCAAGCCACCGGTGGTTAGGGATCCAAAGTGAGGAACCTCCTCACTATGCGAGCCGTGTCCAGCAACACTGCCTTTTGGATCTGGCTCTTGACCCAACGACCAATTGAGAGCCTCTGTAGATGTTGGTCGAGGCTCTTTGCTATCAACCCATGAGCAGAAACGACAATCGGGACAATAATTGTTGAGTCCACATCCCACATGTCGGTAACCTCGTGTGCCAAATCTGAATATTTAGACAATTTGTCTTTTTCGGCTTTTACAAGGTTATCGTCATGCGGAACGGTAACGTCAACAAGTATAGCCCGGCGCGCACATCGATCTATTATCACAATATCAGGCTTATTGGCAACAATAGTCCTGTCTGTAATAACAGACCGATCCCAGTACAGCGTAGCATGACCATTTTCAAGAACTGGTTTGGGAACATACTGGTAATATGGCACTTCAGGAGTCACAAGTTTATACCGAAGAGCAATTTGCTGATGTATGATCTTGGCTACTAGGTTGTGTCTATGCAAGTACTCGCCGTTAGCAAGATACGAACAACCGGAGATAACATGCCTGATTGACTCGCCAGGACGGTGGCATGCTCGACAAATGTCGACCGTACCGTCCTTCAGGATGTATTTCCTATAGTTGTTCGTCTTAATAACTTCGTCCATAATTGCAAAGATAAAACCCTCAGTTTCCCCGAAGAGGTTACCGAAACGTAGCCAAGATACAGACGCAGGACGGTCCACATCAGGCCCGTGGAGGGCCCGATAGAACCGACCATGCAGCTCTTTGCTCTTCCATATTTCCTCGCGATCCCTCACGCTCATCACCAGAGGTTTCCGCCAGTTCTCATTTGCCAATGAAAGCGGGGTAAGTCCTTTATCTACCGAGACTACAGCCCTATGCATACCCACGTCACTGTGAAGGAAATAATCCCTGAGATTGCACACCTCGCGATTATGCAGGACCTTAGCATTAAGAATGCCTCGGCCTCCGCATCTCCGCGGGATGTACAATCTCATCACTGACGAACGTGGATGATGCATACGATGTGCAGTCAGTAGAGTCCGGACCTTACGATCCAGGGCGTCCAATTCGGTCTGAGTCCATCTGAGTATGCCAAAAGAGTACATAAGTACAGGTATAACCCAACCGTTAAAGGCGCGAATCTTGTTTCCACCTGACAAAAAACTATTAAGTACTTTTGTCAGGCGGCTAAAGAAACGTTCCTTCAACGACTGTTTTACGTCTGCACTCAAAATACCTAGTGACTCTGACATACCCAGATATTTGTAAGTTTCCGTCTCAGAGAGAGATCTGAGTCTTACAGTCTCTGATACTTGTATATCATCAGAGACTGCAACTTTCCCTCGCTTGACATGGATAACCGCACATTTATCTACACCAAACTCCATATTGATTGAGTTGCTAAATTTTTCAGTTATTTTTAACAACTCAATCAATTCAGATTGTTTTGATGCAAATAATTTGAGATCATCCATGTAAAGTAAGTGAGAAATAGGCTCAAACCCTCTCCGTAGACAGTAGCCTAACCCCGAATCCAACAACAGAGTGCTGAGAGGATTCAGGGCCATGCAGAACCACAGTGGACTCAGACTGTCACCCTGGAATATTCCCCGCTTGATTCTAATCGGCTCATCACAATCAGGAAGAACCGTACCACCTGGATATCTGAGGACAGTGGTCCACTGCCCCATACAAGACCCAAGAAAGGTGCATAAATTTGTATCAATTTTGTACAAACTCAACACCCTCCTGAGCCAAGTATGGGGCACCGAATCAAAGGCCTTTTTATAATCAATCCAGGCAGCCGAACATTATTTATTATTTATTTATTATTTATTATTATTTCAATTAATTATTAAAACAATAAGCACGACCATCATTAAGTTTTAGTTAAATGTTAAAATTAAATGTGTTTAACAGGCGGAATACAATTGACATTGTCAACGTCATAGAGGCAGGCGGAATTGACACACTGACATTAGTAAATGATGTCAACAGAATTTCAGCGCTGTTAGCGAATTCAAAACTACAACACATTTATTATTTTATAAGATTTTTAAATAATTATGGCCGTTAAAAGTATACAAGTTAACATATTCTGTCACCCTTCTCTTTTATTTGCAAAGAAGACAATGTATGAAAAACCAACTCGCTTAGATGTTCATTGACTATGATGGTGACCATGATCAGACGAACTTGAGGTCTTTACTAAAGCGTGTCTTATAGTTTTGTACTATTATTTATTTTATAGTCCTGGCTCCACTAAGATCGAGTCGTGTGTTGTGGTTGTCAGTAACTATAACAGAATTTTCGGTTTCACAAACACCCAGACCGAGATAAATACGTTTGGATCACACATGCATTTATTTCGGAGCGGAAATCGAACCGCGGCCTTTGTTTCGCAGTCTGCGTTTAACCAACTTCGCCAAGGAGGCTGTCTATGTGTTATTATAATTCGTATGTGGATTAAAACTATCAGAAACTGTCCTGAATACGCCCCATTTCATTTCCGACCGAGTCACGCGTATGTGTGTAATATTATGACCCTAATAAATATCACTTGGTATACATATATTTCTGTTCGGACGGATGTACATATTTATATATGTCGTTACATGATGTGTAGATTTTATGGGCTAATTTAATCAGTAAACGAGAGTATATAAATTGCGAAGGTTCTGTATGAAATTTCAGTCTTAATTTGGTAGTCAATAAACAATTTCAATTGTTAAGACATGTGTGAAAAGATGTCAGTTAAAATTATTAGTTTCCCTGTTAATCCTTATCTTTAATCCATTCCATGGTTATCCGTAAGATATTACCTTTGAGCGATAAGATCGCCAATTGTACTTTCTATGTGATATTCGTTTTATTTGTATTTTTTGTGAGTGCAATAATGTGTATAAAAATTATTGTTTATCCGTCAAATACATACTGTATATTCTTAGATTTTGAATATTTTTTCAATTTATGAGTTAATAGCCTCATATAGACGAGTCAACGGTATGTTTAAGTTATGTTTTGATGCAGGCCATTTCCAACAGGTCGCTTTAATATTTTTTTTAGGATATTTGGCTTTGGCTAAAAATGGTAATGATGATGATAGAGGCCTGCAAACCACGAGGACCTTAATTCAAATCCCCGGACAAGATTTTGTAATAGTTTTACGGATTGAAAGATTTTCATGACTTGACCGGGACGTAAGGCGGTTGCCTAAATATTTTGGGACCTAAATAGACCCAGTATATTGTGGAAGGTACTTTTAACACCTCTGCCAACCCCCTTTGGGATATAAGCATGAGTTTAAGCTCCTAAACAATAGTAGTTATGAAGCCCGTCAACTGTATTGTAGGTGGGTACTGGAAACAACTTTTCTCATTTCGCTCTCACTGTGCCAAGATGAAATAACTTCTACAGTGCGCTGGATTTAAACATGTTCATAACAAAACTTAATGCGTAGACCTTGACTAGATTTACAATTTAGGTAGATAGTCTATTAGGTAAAAAAAGGTGCGTGGTGGCCTGCTGGTATGGGACCAGACGCGACTGCCAACATGTTTCATGGTAGCGGGTTCAAATCCCAGGGCACACCTCTGACTATTCGGAGTTACGTGTGTGTTGATAGTTAATCACCACGCACTATAACGGTGAAGGAAAACATCGTGAGGAAACCCGCATAACATTAAAAAAATATCTATTTGGTTTGCACAGCATTCGCGTGCATCGCATCCCCGTCCTAGCATCCCTTTTCATGCCCGTTTAGAAAAACAATTATGATGTCTTAAGGTAACCTAATGGCACCATTTTTATGTAATTCGGTAAATAATTAGGTAATCTTCGGCTCAGAGCGATAAGTATGATTAATGAAGATATTGGATTAACGTAATGACAATGATTAATTATCATTATTGCGTTATCATATGTGCGTTCGAATTATTGTTTTACATTAAACAATACTATACAAATATCAAAAATATAAATCAGTCACTAACTTTATCCTCAAATACAGGAAACCCACCTGCTAAACACAGACTTACATAAATACATAAACTCACGCCCTTTTTCCAGAAAAATTAGGCAGAGGTGCTACCAAGACAGCCACATTTCGCCCTATGTGCCGTCCCACGATGTGATAGGTGGTGAGCCTATCGCCATATCGGGCACAAATTCATGACCCCGGGCTTATATTGAATAGAAAAATCCAATATCACTTTGCCCGACCCGGGACTCGGACCTGTGATCTTAGCGTTGTAATTGTACTGTAGTACAACTACGCCACCGAGACACCGTTGTATATAAAGAATTATGATAAAGATTTCTAAACTGATCTGCTAGGAACAGCCTCCTACTAGCAACCTTTTGAAACTATCAACACTTTATGACTTTAGCGTTATACTTATTGATATAACAAAACTATGACACAATAAACTCGATTTGACAGCCTCCGTGGCGCAGTTGGTTAGACGCCGCCTGTGAAACGAGAGGCCGCGGGTTCGATCCCCGCACCGAAACAAATATTTGGGTGATTCACAGGTATTTGTTTCGGGTCTGGGTGTTTGTGAGACCGAAAAGTCTCTCGTAGCTTCTGATACCCACGACACAAGACTTGATCTTAGTGTGGGGTCAGGACTATGTATGTGACTGTTGGGTGTATATATTTAAAACCTATATATATATTTACAACTCATTCATGCTCACAGATACCCTTTTCAGCCAAATTCAAATTCTTTAAATTATTTATCCAAAAAGCACCATAAACCAACCAGTGTTTAACAAAAACAAACTCAAATCCAGAAAACCACACAGCAACCGCGAAAACTTGCATAAATATTTTCACTTAACTTTTAAACAAATAACTATTGCGGAGCTCGAAAAAATTCCATAATCCGGTAACAACAAATGTAACCTCATCAAGAGGCAACTTTTCTCATTTCAGTGCTCGGTTGCGGCGCGCCACCGCCGTCCGTTTTGCAAAAACTTGCACAATCACGTTGAGGTCCGTAACTTGTACATATGCAGTGCCACTCGACGATTAGAACTATGGCTTTTGTGCTCGACTGTCCCTGTATATTGCTGGGCATTGGATTGTTTATTTGTCTTCTTGATTGTACTTTATACGGTTTAAAGGCGTGTTTCCTCGATAGTAGAGATGCCAGTGTGACCCATTTCTCAAGTCACCTCGGGTAATGGTGGATAGAAAATAAAAAAAACAGTTCTAAGCGACTCATATGATATCTTACAAGCCAAAAACTCTCATATAGAAAACTCTTCTAAAGTAGAGTTTCTGACTTGAGATTTAAGGCCCAAGATTTAAGAACCTAATCATTGCCATTAGGTTAATGAAACGAGATTGTACACCTTACATAATCGTGTACATCTTAATTACATTTATAAGAAAAATACAAATTAAATTCTATAACGGGCTACAAAATTAAATCAAGCTCTTCTTACAATCAACATCAAGAGCCTTGTAGTCACTTTGTCGTGCCAGAAAAAAACTTTTATGTTTCACGAGATCGCATAAATTAAATTAATTTCGTAGAACCTACGCCAAATGTCTTACAAAACATGTTTTTGTTCTACCACTTCTAGGAATCAAATCTTGTACTTTCACAACAATAAATCCATAACGAAGCCTTTGTGTACTTCATGAATAATTTATTATTTTAGCCCACTTATAGAGCATTTCTTAATAGCTTGTTTGAATTATTGAGTGTTTATCGATTTGTTTTCCCGAGGTTGTTAAGCGAGGTAGCTTTTAGAACAGTTAACACGACACGAATACAAAGTACTTTGAGACCAATTTTACTTTGCTATTTAAAACTCCGTGCTTTGATAAATACTTCTGACCTTGGTTGGTAGTTCTTTCATTATCTGACAGACTCCGGGGCGCAGTTAGTTTGACGCCGGCTGTGAAACGTGAGGCCGCGGGTTCAATCCCCGCACCAAAAAGAAAATACTATGTTTGTGTGATCCACAGGTATTTGTTTCGGGTCTGGGTGTTTGTGAGACCGAAAAGTCTCTCGTAGCTTCTGATACCCACGACACAAGACTTGATCTTAGTGTGGGGTCAGGACTATGTATGTGACTGTTGGGTGTATTTATTTATTTATTTATTTATTTATTTATTTATTTATTTAGTGGTGCTCATTAAGCTTGGTATTGAAGAGCAAATATTTTTAAATGTGTTACAAGTCAACACAGTCATGTTTTTTCGGGTTTGTTGATACTCAACAGTGAATATATGAAAGCTTACAGCTAAACACTTCAGTTTAAAGTTGATGAGAAACGAAGTCTTAGTGCGGAGAATATTGGTGATAAAGCTTGAAATGGTTGTTTCTTTTTGCTGATGGCAGGTCTCTCATATGTGACAGGTCGACTGGATAGATACCACCGCAATGTCTATTTCTCCCGAAAAACAACAGTGTAAATGCACTGTTGTTATTCGGGAGAAATAGACTAATTAGGCTGTATAGCTATTTTGAACCTCGAAAGTATTAATAATAATCCATCCCAAATTGGATCAACACGGGTTCTAAAATTATCCGCAATAGATTACTGTGACATTTAGCTTTCCAATCAACTGTCGAACGCAAAAAATGCCAATTCGATAAATCCGACAAAATACACTAGTTATAAACGTAATTTATTGGACCACTTATTTCACTGTCAAAGCAAAGTATAAGCCATTAGGCTCTGACGTGGCTTTTGATAAACGATTTGTCAAATAGCCTAACTGCCCACAGTAAGCGTCATGGTGTTTCATAATTCCGATTTAACGATTTCGCGTCACGTGTAGCCGATAAAATATTTTTATCCGGGGATTTTTGCTAAATTTTATAGATATTACAAATGGTTGTATATATTCGAATTTTACGGTTAGGTGCCGGAAATAGAAGAAATTGGTGAAAAACAAGAATTAATCTTCTGCTATTGGTTACAAATACTTGGTTATGCAATTATTGAAGTCGAATTTGCAATATTTTAGCAACACGAGTAGCTACCAAGGTTGAGAAATAGATATAGAGCCTCGTTAATAATAAAGAGAGCTAAATGACAGTTGCAGAAAGCTGGATACAAGCCGCTTTGGAAATATGTGAAGAAGGTATAATTTCAGCAAGTTCAACACTGCAGATACAGTGGTTTCTTGTTAACATGTTGATGGCAATAGCCAAATTGTATCAACTTTTTCATATCTAATTTGACTACATGTTAGAATAGGTCCACTTAAACTGGGCGCTATTACTATCTTACAAAAATCGAGGTGCGTCTTTAATGTCAGAGACCCAATGCCTCATACTAATCTTTTCTTTTCCCACCTTCCACCTTTTGACCTTTGATGGCCAATGCGTCTACAATTCTGCTAGAACTATGGGTGATTGTGGTGATTTCGCTCCATTGATCACTTTAAATCAGTAGTTCGCATGTTTCCGAAATGAAAAAGAAAATAATTAATTTAATCCATTAAATGTTCTAAATTATTTAGATTTACTATTTTTTGATCTACCACCCGGATCGGAAAGCGGTTTTCACTAGAGAACGGGCAAGAAATTATATTGTTGCTCCTTTCAAGACCAGTTTACAATAAAGTGATTATTACAAAAGTTACAAGTTGGTTTAAATCAGAGCAGTTCATTAATAATTTGTTATAATTTACAAGTAGGATATATTGTATTCTACTGTGTTTATTTATGTACGAGTCGATCATGTCACGTTCTACTGGCGTTTGAATACACCAGTCCACTAACGATGTCGTCCAACGACCCGCAGCAAACAAACAAATCGATTATCTATTACTCATGTTGCTTGCCTTCCTTGACGGCTTCAATTAAAACTGTGTTTGCATTTGTTCGATTAAGTTCTAATATAGTTGCTTTGACTGCCTCGGTGGCGCAGTTTTACGGTATCATTGCGACGCTGAGGTCTCGGGTTTGAATCCCGAGTCGGGCAAATTGATAATGGATTTTTCTATTCATTATCAGCCCGGAGTTAGGAATTTGAGCCCGATATGGCGATAGGCTTGCCCCCTATCACATCGTGGGACAGAAAATACAAAGCGAAACGAGGATGTCCTGGTTGCACCTCTGCCTACCCCTTCCGGGAAAAAAGCGTGAGTTTATGTATGTATGTATAGTTGCTTTTAGACTATAACTCTTTATACTAAGAACTTACATTAATTTGCCTTATATTATGTTTGTTGCCTTATCTAAAAATACTGCAACTTGACTGTCTTTCGCCGTGACCAAATTATCATTGACACCCGTTAAAATACCGAATGGAAAATAAAGACTGACACAATATTTATAGTCAAGACCCTACCGAAGATAAAGATGATAAGGAAATCATTAACTATGAAAGATTGCTTATAATAAAAGATGCAGGAGAGAAAATTGACTCAAACCCGTGAATGACAATAGTGGATACAAATGAATAGCCGCATTCCGAAAGTTGAACGTCGTGGATTTAAAAACAAATTACACCAAGTCCTAATCAAACAAGCACCTACTAATCCCATTCTTATATTCATAAATTCTTCCGTACCCGCAATTACATTAACAATAAGAAATAACACGACGGAGGTCACCCTACGATCTCTTTCTTCATTAATAAAGGAGAGAAAAGGAGCTTAAAATATTCCATACAGTCCATAGTCTGCTACAGACTTCGTTAAGGTCCAGCTATTTTATTCTCTTCAATTTTACTGTCGTTTATATTCCTTATGAGATCAACTATTAAGTGTCATATAGCTTAGAATACTTTGTAATTAATATTAAAGTGTCATTGAACAAGGTCATTCAGTTACCTGTCACATCTAATTCAACTGTGACAATAAGCAAAATAATACACAACTTTAATATTAATAAAACTTTATGACATATTTGAAAGAGAGTTGAAAACAACAATAATTTCATTTTGATGTTAGTTGTCAAGAATACATTTTTGGAGTAATTCTATATTAGAGATGACATGTTAGATTTCTGACATTGCTTTTGATAATTTAGCACCGAAGTTTGTTAGCAGACTTGAAGGTAGATGGGGTCAAAAATTAAAACACGAAAATCCTAGTCACCTTTCTTTTAAAAATTTTATTTCATTTTTAGCTTAAAATAAACCTCAACATACACATCTATTTTCGAAATCACTCTCCTTTAAAGTCCCTAAAGTACTTAAACAAGCGAACGGTAGGAAACTTAATAGAAAAATGAAGCATTTACGTGATCACTTAGTACATAGTGGGTTCAATCATTGCTCCACGGTAGACCATTACAAATCCGATTACGGAATTCCTCGTCTGCAGAGGATTACGGGTGAATAAGGTTGGAGTTGCAGTCGAAGCGATGAAAGCGCCGGCAAAAATTGTAGGAAAACTTTTATAGCTCGATAATTGGTTCTCGCTGCGCCGTCGGTAACAGTCGATAAATGTGATCCTTGGGATGAAGTGACGCCGATTTAACTCCAGTGAGCTTGCTGAGAAGTACATTAAGTAATTAGTTTTAGTTCCTATTGAAGAAGTTGGGTAACGTCAATTTTTACAGGAATCTTAGAAAGTTAGCGTTTCCTGCTGAATACATATGTACGTATGTATATCTTCCTTCTTTTGCAAATCATAAATGACTTTAGAACACCCTTCATGCGAACACAATCGTGTTCATAGTATCGTATCTAAACCTTTATTTAATTTTTAAAATTGTGAATACTTCACATATTCTATATTATGTGCGCTTTATATTTAGTATATGAGCAACCTTAGATTTTCCTACGTTCTTCTCTCCTTCCCATCATTTCAAAGACCGGCAACGCCCTTGATATTCTCATGTAAGTATTTAGTGAGGTTTGCGCTTACTTTCCATCAATTATTGATCCTTTTAATTCTTTACCCATTTGATTTTCGCTATTGAACCATTCTTGTACAGAAACCGTACCTCAGACTTTGTGAACAATGGCCTATATTCTAGGCCATTATATGAGATCATACTAGATCCCGGCTTTGAAACATAATAGGCTGAGCATGGAACCGGGTTTATCCTTTTTATTAAAACTTCATGATATATCCAACTGATCTTCCTTAACACGTGAATATTACAAATTATTCCGACAAACGGGTGATAACTTTTTAAAAAAACTTTTAAACATTTTTGTATGAAATTCTCATCACGAAAAAACCCTTTTATTTGTAATCGGCTTACGTTAAATTAATGTTGAACGTCCCTTCGCTTGATTATGTATCTTAACGCACCTAATCCGTTAGGGGTGTAGGCAGAATATTAACGTTTATTATTTTGACCCTTGTCGTCAGGTTTTACCATGTTCTGTTCTTTAAGGCCATCCAGACATGAAAATACAAGAGGTTTTAATTCTACAATTTATGTCTCATTTTTCTTTTATTGTTGCCTATAATTAATTTGCAGACTGTTGTTGGGATATTTGAAGTGATCTTAGATCATCTAATTTTGTTTTAATTGGTGATATAATGATATAATCAAATAGTAATTAATATATACCATGTCAGTGTATGACATTAATTTAGGCATATAGTAAAAGATCACATTCAAGTTATGCGGATTTACTAGGAAATAAATTGTCAGTGTCATATTTTTTTTTAGAAATACTATAGTTGTATAGTTTTGCAATATATTTCAAGTATTATTCATATCTGCTCTGTTATTAAGCAAAGATTTTATCAACCTTGAAAAGGATTCATCTTACTTTCAAAAACATTAATTATTAGTATATATGTATAGTATTATTGATAACAGCATAACTGTTATATTCTTCAAAGCATCTTCAGAGGTAGGATGGTCTGTCTTGGCTTGATATATCCAGTAGCATTTTACAGGGTTTCGCTCTACCGTCCTCAGGAGTATTCAACGTTATTTTTACAGGTTTCGCTTGGTGCTTGCTACATTTCCTACAACATACACAACTTAAACCATATCACCAATCCAGGAATAAGCGAAGAATTCAATAATTTCTACAAACTTCTTTGCTCACCGAACAGTATAAAGTATAGAAAATTCATTGGCTTGTAAAACTTGAATCCTTTAGACTATGAACTGAATTTTTCCGGTAGTACAATTTGCATACCAAATTGTACATCGAATGAATGAAAAATAAGATATGACTAAAATTTATGGATTTCAAGTTCGGTTCAAGTTTTAATTCAGCCATATTGATTGTGATGGGTAATATATTAATCTATTTAAATCCTCATTGAAAGCCAAGTACAAACTTCTATAATTGAGATGAATATGGTTTTAGTCTGTGCTAGTGTGTAGAAGATTATGAATTACATGAGTTCGAACATGCGTAGATAAGGTTTTCTCGTAAGATACATACATACATACATAAACTCACGCCCTTTTCCCAGAAGGGTTAGGCATAGGTGCTACCAGGAAATCCACATTTCGCCTTGTATGTTCCGTCTCACTATGTAATAGTGGGCGAGCCAATAGCCATATAAGGCAGAAATTTCTGACGCCGGGCTGATAATGAATAAAAAAATCCAATATCACTTAGCCCGACCCGGAATTCGAACCCGAGACTTCAGCTTTGGAATCGTACCTTAATAAAACTACGCCAATGAGGCAGCCTTGTAACATTTTAAGAAATATTAGAAATTGAACGATAAATACCTAATACATACGTAACACAAGGAAAAGCTTATATAGCCTTTAACTTCGAACCACCGGTTTGTAATAATATAAATATTATTAAATGTTTATTATAAATTATTGGAAACGTAACTCAATGAACCCTTGATGCGAACCACTATTTACTGTAGTTAATTAGAACACAATTAGCATTTATAAAGCTTCAGGACATCGGCCAATGTACTATTCCCCACATTGAAATCAAATCGTTGATTCAATAACCAATCCTTCTTATTACAAGTATAGATACTCATATAATTGCAATGATATGCAAATATACCGAGCTATCAATCTTTTATCACCCACATTCAAATATTTTACGGACTAAGGCTGAAAATGTTTTATACTCCAAAGGTAATGGAGAGAAGAAAGTACGAATATTATATTCTCCTTACTCTCTCTCTCTCTCTCTTTTCAGCATTGGAAGTCCACGGCTGAACATTGGCCTCCCCCAAGGATTTCCACATAGACCTGTTGGACATCGACATTGCTGTTGTTCTCTTTACAACGGGTAACATTCAACAATAGATACCCTTGGAATTTGGCAATGTACTTGCAATCTTTTGGCAGTTGTGTGTGTGAATGACCTCCCTGCTTCGGTGTTCCCGGAGGGCTATGACCTATCTTTCTTTAAGCGAGGCTTGAAGAAAGTACTCTCCTTACGGTAGACAGCGACCTGGTTGTGCTGGGCCCCTGGCACTACGAAGGTCCATGAATGGTGGTCACCGCTTACCATGAAGCAGCCGCATGCTCGATTACTAGGCTGATATTATGGTCACAAATTATAATTAATCGAGTAGTTTCTACCCAATAAAAAGCGGCTTCGTCTTAAAATTTGATTAAATTTGGAAGACCTAATATTAATGGTTTCTTAGATTTACGCGAATGTTACACATTGAAATAAAACTATTTTATACGGATTTTATCTACTAGTTAACTTTTTAATACTAGTTAACTTTTTTGATTTAATAATTGTAAATTAAGGGTAGTTAAATTGTAACAGTCACTGAGCGGATGACTAGTACAGTCACCAACAAAAGTAGCTGAACACATTTAAAACGCCAAAAGTCATACACACATTAAGCAACAGAAGTCGGTGACGAGTGTCGGCCACAAAATTTCATGAACACCTTAAAGGTTATAAAAGTTGATGAACAGCAAAAGCAACAAAAGTTATTGAACAGCAAAAGCAACAAATGTTGATGAACAGCAAAAGCAACAAAAGTTGATGAACAGCAAAAGCAACAAAATTGCTGAACACTTATAAAAAGTAAGATTGCCGTAGATGTGTTCACCTACTTTTGTCGCGTTGTTATGTATTTATTTTTAAATGTGATTTCACAGTTTCTTTTTTTCTTTTTCTCTGCACTGACATATTGTATTCTATTTTGAGAAATTATTATGTTTGCAGAGTTTGTCGTGTTCGTCTGTTATTGGCAAGTGTACTTTTATTGAACAATAAATTGTTAAACATCTAATAATACGCACCTAATGTTATTGATATCGTGCTGTTGGTGTTCCAAATATAGTAAATACATGAAATAAAATACATAAATATATATTTGGGGTGTTATTCCGTGTATAATAAATAATAATGTATAACAATATTGGCAAAAAATTGTGTATGTATTTAGTTTTATTACAATTTTGTTTGTACCGACTTCATGTGTACGGCTTGGGTAATAATTTAAAAAAGTAAATTTATAAATATAAAAATAAAATTTATTAAATAAAATAAAATTCAACAATATAAATAAATATTGTGAAGATAGTATAATTTTTAAATTCTTGTGTGGCCTCCATTTGCTTCGATGACGGCCTGTAGTCGGCTTTGCATAGAATTTGCCATATTTGCACATACATCACCTCCTCTGAAGGGATCCCGCATACGTTCCACATGCCTTATAATGCCTTCCTTTGTGCGTGGCGTGTCGGGCTCTCAGGCTTAGACAATGAGACACCATAGATTTTCTATGGGATTCAAGTCTGGACTCTTCGGTGGGAACGGAATCCCAATAATCGCATTTTCATTATTGCAGAACCATGTTTGACATCGTCTAGCTTTATGCACGGGGCTGTTGTTGTGGACGAAGTGTATCGGCTCCGACATATGCATTCTGACCGTAGGAAGTAATGTGTTCTCCATTAAATCTAAATAACCGATGAAAAATCTATCCAAAATTTATCTTCTTGATAACGCAGATAAATACAACATTGAACTCTTTAACTATTTTTCTCATCTAGAAAAGGAAGTTTCCGATACCGTTGAGAAACAATATGGAAATATAGTATGTACGGAATACTTAAAACTAACAATAAGATAAAAGATAAAAAAATCAATAAACTTAAATTAAAACCCAAAACAGTTCAGTTTTTACAGAAAAGATTAGATACAAAAATAAATACCGTTGAATATCGCGAAATCAATAAACAAGTTAAACGTAGCATAAGGGATGATTTATGCAAGCATAATTGTTATCTAATAGAAATGGCCTTAAAGAAACATACACCGCTTAGGGTAGCTAAACAGGGGATATCTACAGGAAGGTGTTGGATAAATATGTAGTTAAAAGATGAAGAAGTAATTAAACATAGTAACCGCACTAAGCTTATTGAAATATGCACGAAATTATACCAAAAACTTTATTCTGACGCTACCAAAGAACTTCAATCAGATTATTCCAGCCCGAATCCGGATACTATTCCCTACATAACTGGCTGCGAGACTTATAAAGCTCTCCGCAGTATGAAATTCAATAGGAGTCCTGGAGAAGATGGCATGACAACTGAGGCTTTTCGAATCGGATCACCTACGCTGCTTCCTTACATAGCAAATCTATCCTTGCAACTGGGAAACTTCCATGAAATGTGCCAGTCCAACATCATTCTTTTGGATAAAAAGGGAGACAAGCTGATATCGCTAATTACAGACCCATAAGCCTAACATCACACTTGTATAAAGCGTTCATAAAAACAATACAGAATCGAATAGAGAACACACTTGATTTACTCCAACCCCCAGAACAAGCCGGTTTTCGCCCAAACTTTTCCACCGCGGACCACATTCACACTTTGAATCAAATTATAGAAAAAACACCTGGAATATGAAAAACTATTATACCTTGCCTTTGTAGACTATATATACAAAGGCCTTCGACAGCGTATATCACTCAGCCATATTCCAAGCACTACATAAACAGGGAATAAATAAAATCTACAGAGATTTACTCCTGCATATTTATGATCACAGCACAGCCACCATTAAACTTAAACGTACTGGTCCATCATACCATATACAAAGAGGATGAAGGGTATCGATATCGGCAGTAAGAAACTTACCAACTTGCGCTTCGCCGATGACACTATGTACTATTGATACCGATGATATACTATTTGCATCATCGGCGCAAGACCTCCAATGCATGCTTGAAACATTAAATATGGCAAGCCTCGGGGTGGGTCTAATGATGAATCGGTCAAAGACTAAAGTCATGACAAATAAAAGAAAAGTCCACACCCAAGTGGATGGAGAGGACACACTATGTCGATGAGTACATCTATCTGGGCCAGTTAGTTTCCTTCCAAGGCCGGCAAGATCTAGAAATTCATCGACGGATGGAAAATGCCTAGAAGAGCTACTGGAACCTTCCAATATCCTTAAAAAGGAAAGTCATCGACATTTATAACTTGCCTATTCTACCCTACGGAGCTCGGACTTGGTCTTTGACCGAATCACAAAAGCCCCAGCTCAAGGTTTGTCAGAGAGCTATGGAGCGCAGCATCCTGGGAATAAGGCGGACTGACAGAGTGCGAAACAGCGAAATTCGCTTAAAAACCGGCGTGGCAGACGTGGGAAGCAAAACAGCACTCCTTAAATAGAACTAGGCAGGCCATGTGACTCGAATGCATCCACAGCGTTGGGCAAATATCGTTACCCAATGGATACCTGATGGTCGACAACGCCGCGGTAGACCTAAAAACGCTGGCGAGACGACCTGGATGCTTTCGAGCCCATGTGGCCCGAAATTTCGTTAGAATGCGAATTGTGGAGGAACAGGGGGGAGACCTTCGCCCAATAGTGGGATGAAGTAGGTCAATTAAAAAAAAATTTATAAATTTACTTTTTTAAATTAGTACCCAAACCGTACACACGAAAATTGAAATAACACTTATACATACACAATTTTTTGCCAATATTGTTATACATTATTATTTATTATACACGGAACAAGACCCCAAATAAATATTTATGTGTTTTATTTCATGAATTTACTATATTTGGAACACCAACAGCACGATATCAATAACATTAGGTGCGTATTATTAGATGTTTAACAATTTATTGTTCAATAAAAGTACACTTGCCAATAACAGACGAACACGACAAACTCTGCAAACATAATAATTTCTCAAAATAGAATACAATATGTCAGTGCAGAGAAAAACCAAAAAAGAAAATGTGAAATAAAATTTAAAAATAAATACATAACAACGCGACAAAAGTAGGTGAAC
The DNA here is from genome assembly GCA_949752805.1 of Deilephila elpenor. Lineage (NCBI taxonomy): Eukaryota > Metazoa > Arthropoda > Insecta > Lepidoptera > Sphingidae > Deilephila > Deilephila elpenor. Next base: position 2,529,563 of record OX457102.1, read on the forward strand.
ACATCTACGGCAATCTTACTTTTTATAAGTGTTCAGCAATTTTGTTGCTTTTGCTGTTCATCAACTTTTATAACCTTTAAGGTGTTCATGAAATTTTGTGGCCGCCACTCGTCACCGACTTCTGTTGCTTAATGTGTGAATGACTTTTGGCGTTTTAAATGTGTTCAGCTACTTTTGTTGGTGACTGTACCTCAGTCCGCCCCGTGACCACGAAAGCTGTAAAGTAATCGAAATGTCGGGAAGTTAAAAAATGTGAAAATTAAACCAAATCGCGATAAAATCCGTATAAAATAGTTATATTTCAAACCTAATATTAAGTTTATTTAAAAACGAAAGACTGCTACCAATTTCTTTAATGTTGTAATCATGCCTGGAAATCACTAGATAGTGGCGCTTCACATAAGTCACTATAGGAAATCGTGAAGAGACCTTTATTCAGTGGCTTTTCTGTGACAGAGAGACAGAGAGGAGAGAGAGAGAGAAAGGCACAATATTTAAGTTTCAAACGCTTTCATTTGTTTGACCCACATTTCTTCTTCTACTGCTTACATTAACCATGCACGTATTAAAGCAGCTTCAAATATCCAGCTAATCTCCATCTCACAAAGAGATAGTAACCACAGCAGTTTTTTATCGCCTTTTGCACGCCACTATTTACTGGTGTACTTTTGTTTCCCAATTCGGCGATAGTGGAATACAATTTTTTTGGCGCATGTTTTTCGGTACGTTGTGCCCGCGGCGTCACAGGCCGCAGTCATTCACTCTCTTCACGCTTCGCTCGATGTGCCGAGGTGGGAAGGAATATAGGTAATTATAGAGGGAGCATTTGTATAGAATAAATTTAATAATAATTATTATATGTATAGATTACATTATTATTATTTTTCTACATTTACATATTATGCATTTGATTATATTAAGGAGCATTTATTAATAGCACATTGTATAAATAGTAATCATACATTATATGAATTTGTATACAGGTAAATTATAATATATTTTGATATGTGGAGGTGGGAAAGAATATACGTTAATATAGAGGGAGCGTTTATTTAAGAAGAATATTTAGTATGGGAAAATTTAAGATTATAACAATTTTAATTATCTAAATTAGTTTAAAGGTTAGTTACTTAATTATATACCTAATTCATTAGTCTTGGTGATTGTATTTTGTGTACTAAATGGAGGATTTTGAGTTTCAATTATGTTATCTGCTCTCTGTTCTTGATTAATAATTTTTCAATACCTTTTATTCATATATTATTTTTACTTTTACAATCAAAATGTCTTTCGTACTCACGACACTTAAGACTTTAAAGTTTATTCAAACAATATGCCCTTAAAACGCAGTGAAAAATAAATCGAATTCAAGTATAATAATTTAAAACAGCATCCAAGTCAAAAAACAATCCAACGACATCAAAATCAGTCTTAACAAGTCAATTTTGTTCACATTTCGGCGTCTACGTCGAATATTTACCAAATAAAGGTCAGACTGCCTCGGTGGCGTAGTTGTATTACGGTACGGTTACAAAGCTGAGGTCTCGGGTTCGAGTCCCGGGTCGGGCAAAGTGATATTGGATTTTTCTATTCATTATCAGCCCGGAGTCAGGAATTTGTGCCCGATATGGCGATAGGCTCGCCCCCTATCACATCATGGGACGGAACATACAAGGCGAAATGTGGGTGTCCTGGTGGCGCCTCTGCCTACCCCTTCGGGGATAAAGGCGTGAGTTTATGTATGTATGTAAAGGTCAGTAAAACTCCGCAAAGCTCACTCTCACAGTTCATACATCGGCGTGGCAAGCTGAATGTTATTTGAATGTGTGTTCCATTTGGCCATTCCGCCGGCGAGAATGGCAGATACGGCAAAAATGCCACTGCAATCGTTTTGAGTCGGCCAACTGTTGTGTGCGCGATCCCTAACGTGTCCCGATGATTGCGTTTTTTTTTTCTCGCACAAATAAAAAATATCTGAACTAGAAAGGCTTTTTGACCGCACCAAACTGGCTAAATATCTTTTCAATTCGTATTTTAAAGTTTTGCCGTTCTGGGGAGGGTGAATATGGAATTCGCATTTAATCGTGAATATACTATTTATATTTGATGGCATAGGTAGTTGTTGAAATAAATTCAAATTGCAGGAACTTATTTTTACTGTATGTACTGTATCAGCCCATATACGTCCCACTACAGGGTGCAGGCTTTATTTACAATTTTCTTTGCAAATTTTTTGTTGCATTGTGTCTAAAGTCACTAATAATACCACCTGTCTTCGTTTTCGGTCGCAGTCTTGATATACCCTGTTTAATCAGGCTAGTTCTAAATTAAAATGCAAGTTAAAATAAACAACCTGAGTTAGATAAATAAAGATTGACGTTTGTCCTATCAGAACCAAGCAGTTTTGCAAACAAAACATATTTTTTATGTTTCGCTAGTAAATTTCCTCTACCCAAAAAATAAATTCATAGTCACAAGAATGACGGGCAGTATTGATAAACTACAAGTGGAGGGTCAAAGATTCAGTCAATATTTGTAACACATCGTAACTAAACATTTAGTTACATGGTTTTCAAAAGGAAAACTAATAAAAATGGTACAAAACTTATTATAAATGACCAGACTAAAAAAAAAACGTATCTTACAATTGTTTACGATATACATTCAAAAGAATGACAGACATGCACCGTAAACTTACGACCGAAGACTCACTCAATCTTTGAATTACATTAAATTGCTACTTCGTTGTATGGATTGCAACAAATTTGTACTCAAAAAGGTACAACATTTATTCCAAATACCCAGGCCAAAAAAGAGCGCATAATTCAATTGTTTACGTCAGTCAAAAGTGTGACAGACGTGCACCGAGCCACGGGCAGTAACGAGGCCTGAATTAGATTGCGAGCGGCGACGCGCCGACGCTAATGATTGCAGCTAACGAGCATTGTGTCCGCATGATGTGCACGTGTGACCTTTAATTATTATATTATGAACTGCCGGTCAATAGTTGGGTGGGATGAGGTAATAATAACCTTTAGAGCTGGGTATACTCTGTTCAGAAATTACGATTTAATTTGGGTTACGTTAATGTAGTAAAAGTTATCCTATGTGAATTGTGACACAATTATAACGAAATAGATTCGGACTGATCAGGACCAGGAACCATCGCGGTCTTAAGGGTCCCCAGGAAGGCGCAAACCATTGCCTACGTTCAGCAGTGGACGGCTACAGATCGAGAATTTTTATAACAGTTTCTTAGATTTACGCGAATGTTACACATTGAAATAAAACAATTTTTTACGGATTTTAGACCACGAAACCCGAGACCCTGAAAGCTGTAAATCAAACGATACATCAGAAAGTTAAAAAAATTAAAAATGAAACCAAATCCACGGTAAAATCCGTAAAAAATAGTTTTATTTGAATGTGAGAATTATTATTACAGTTTTCCCTCTATCATTTACGGTTGTCACTATTGGGCGAATACAAATTTCCTACCACCAGTACGTCTGCCAATCTCAGCTATTAATATATCAAAAAGTCCATGTAGACAGTATATATTACAACCAACGCTGCCCTTTAAATGACAACACTGAACCAGGCTTAACTTATGCACAGTAACTTACACACTTCAGTAGCAAGTTAGGTCTTATTACGAGCTTAATCCGATTCGTACTAGAATGTTAGCGAAGCTTTGAGCTTCGTGATAATGTTAGCTAAAACTGGGCCGGCTGACAACTCGGCCTTCATAGCGTTTATAACTTTATGCATGCGTGGAGTGCCATGAGTGATTACAGATTAACAGATGTTGTTTTTATTTCTTAAAAGGTCCATAGCTTCTCGGCCTTTTGGCTAAGATCGAAGTGTAAGATTATATACAGTATGTGATTTTGATTGAGTGTTTATTTTGGTCTAAACACAATGTAGTTCACCTACTGAATTTTCAATTTTACAATCTGGTAGAAAAATAAATTGGTCACAAATTTTCGGTGAATATAGAACCCGCATTCCTTCATTTTTGAGGCTTCATACCTACATCACGCTTGAAAGTGTATGTTAAAACATTCTGCAATGCGTGATATTTTGAACATACTTTTTGGAATAGAACACCCCAAAAATGGCGCGAAAAAAAGTTTTATTACACATTCGAATATTGTTGGCAATTCCAGAATTTTCCATATAGTTTACACTTCGATGTTAACTGGAGCTGACAAAAAACATTTATATTTTGTACATGTAAATTTTCACGTTCTATAGTACGTGTTTGCTGTTTAAACAAACGTTTCGTATTCCTAAATTTAGCTTGTTTTTTCGTATATATTTTTTTTTTACAATTTCAATGTTGCTTTATTTTGCGAAGGCTGGTTACGATACAAAGGCAGTGTGAAATAAAAATAATTTTATACGTCCATTATCCACTATAAGGGTGCTTCGCAAATGACGAATGGTCTTAGGAGTATCACCAAGATACTTAACCGGAGACTTATTCATATTTTACCTTGTTTCTATACTCACGATGCAGAGGTATTGAAGATACATTTCAAAGATATTAACTATTTAATAATAGAGTTTTTGACGAAATTTGCCTATTGATTTCACTGCATAGTAGCAAAACACGTTCGACATTAATATTATGATGGCGAAGACTCAAACTTTTTGATACGAAATGCGTTTACTTCCTTTTCCATTATTCAAACGCCACCTACATTTTAATAGAAAACATATTATAACGGGTTTCAACAATACAATTATTATAAAAAAGAGAATTTCTAACCAAACTAGCTCATCTTTTGCTTTTAACTATGTGGCGCGGAAAAACCCTGACAACCAGGAAAGATCTATCTTGTTAGGTAAGGTTGAGGGGAGCAGACCATGTGGCCGCAGACCAGCTCGTTGGGCTGATCTAGTAAGCAAGACGCTAGCCATGACTATCCCGGAGACGCTGCTTCTGGCGGAGGACCGTCAGACATGGCGATCAGCTGTCCAAGACACGACCAAGTAACAGGGGTCACGATCCTCAGCATTGAGGGAACGATTGGAGAGAGAGAGAGAGAGCGCTCATCTTTTGAACCATCAGTTCTTTATTCAATATCATTTTCAAGACTTTATTTCAATATTTCGATAAAAGTGTATTACAAAGCACTATCCACATATTACGCGAAAAATATTCTTTAGAATGTAAACCCCCCCTAGTAATCTCTCATGTCGGCCTCATAACGCGGGACTGAATGAACTAGTGTGAGTGAATTATGTCGAATTATACTGTGCTGTCGTAAAAAGTGCGTTCGCTTTTATGAGCACATTTGGTTGGATATTTGACGCCTCTACCATTTGTACTCACTTTATTATCGTTTTTAGGGTGATTGGCTCAAAACCTACGGCTACGGCCAACACCAAAAATGAAGTGGTCGAAAATCGAGTTCAATGATTCAGTTACATACATACAGGCGAAGTTAATAATGAATAATTTCCGAGCGATAAGGCCACCCATAGTATTACACGTTAAATCTACCATAGGTACTTCCCTTTTATAATATGTGAAACGATAAATAGTAATAAGTGTCAAACAAGCATAATATTAACTAAGGAATACGATGAGCAAAACTTATATTTACGACCGAAAACTTAAGTTGTGTTGGCAAGACTTTTGCTAGACTAAGAATTGATTAATCATCAATTACGACTACTAGAAATCCACTGGTAAACATACACTTGCGACAAGAACACCAACAACAGATTTTTGGGAGCGTTTTACATCCAGCGTCTCCATGCAACCGTTATTAGGCCCACCCATCTTGCCTTGCAATCGATTCGTAAATTAAAAATAGGATGCTCACATACATGCTACAAGACAATACAGTACGCGTGGCCACATGCATTCGATGTTTGTGAGGAGACAAAAAGAGAAGGCAATTGCTAGAGGAAGCCAGAAATTTTCTTTTTATAAGTCACCTATCTTCTATTGACGCGTGGCGAAATTTGGAACTACAAATAAAATTAACAAAATATATATTTAATGCTTTGTTTGAGTTATGTTTTCATTAAATAAACATATAGCATTTATACTCGTAATCTGCATTAACATATAGGTATTAATATGTCCAATATAATAAAATGTGAAGAGAGAAAAACTGTGCCTAATATTTTGGCAACAGCGTTTCAACGCCAGAACATCATAGTACGACATGTATATGTATATTACTCAGCTTTCTCTTTATACAACGTCTTTGAGATAAAAGTAGATTCCGAGTAAATTGATTTGCCTATTAGCGGGTCAGGATTGTATTGTATTTTTATTCGTATCTATGTATTATCATCATCATCAGCCCTTCTGCGTCCACTGCTGGACATAGGCCTCTCACATAGCACGGCACTGGGCTTGAACTTCAGCTCATCGACGCCAACAGCCACCAGCCACCCCACGAAAATTGTCGCTCCACCTGGTATATATTTTATATATTCATCTATGTATATTTCGTAATTCGTTGTAAATGAATTCATATTTCTAAAAACCCCAACGAATTTCAATAGTAAGGGTGTCAGCTTTATACGAGATGTTCGATAATAAACATATCCCATGTTTTATTGAAAATTATTCCGAATAAAATTTTCCATGTATATATGCAGTAAAAAGATATTTTGAATTTGTATGATATAGAATTTTACATGTACGCTATATAAAACTGTAATGAGAGTATTTTTCAACTAGGTTCGTAATGCACGAAACTCATAAATTTGTAATGTTGTACGCGCAAAAGAAAAATGTATATTATTACATACATACATACATAAACTCACACCTTTATCCCCGAAGGGGTAGGCAGAGGCGCTACCAGGACACCCACATTTCGCCTTGTATGTTTCGTCCCATGATGTGATAGGGGGCGTGCCTATCGCCATATCGGGCACAAATTCCTGACTCCGGGCTGATAATGAATAGAAAAATCCAGTGTATTTAAAATTCAAATATGAAATAATTTTAATACAAGTATTTCAATATAATTAAATACCTCTACCTAATACTTTTGTTGATAACCAAGACTATATCAAAATGTTTATTAAATTTTTAATTAAAAAAGGCCTATGCTCCTCGGCTTATCTTCGAATTCGCTCGAAAACACTAACAAGCAACGTAAATGAAGTTTGCCTTTCCAAATATAATTTTTGTCCTGACTTTCTTTGCGAATACTATCAGGCTTTTCGCCTCAGTTAGTTACAAAGTTTGTAAACCAAGGTGTAATAGTTGTTTAACAAGTTCTAATGCATATTTGGTGGACATTTTTAGAAGTAAATAAAGATTATTGCAATATTTTCGGACAGAAAAAAAAAATTACACTTTTTTGAGCACGTTGAATAAAAGTAGATAAAACATAATTTGTGTAAAAGCCAGATTAAAGTTAAATATTTTGATTTATGAATAAAAATATTTTACAATGCTTCATGTTTCTGCTCTTATTGTCCATAATATATTCTTCGAGTGTGCCAAATTTTATGCTCCTTTCCCAATTTTCCTTCAATAATTAACATTATATAGATTATAATGTATAATTAACATCCATATAGGCGCCTTTGGTGTATGCGTTTGATAAATTAAGAGAAATTGCAAAGGTCTTTTCCTAGTAATACGTTGTAGAGGCTTGTCATAATGTAACATAATAAACCTAAAATGCACCCAAATTAAAACAGTAATAGTATATTAAGTAAATGAAAAGTATTATCTGAAAGGTAGTGTATTATATTAATTAATTGATAACACTGATTGATGAAGCTAATGAGCTGCTAATTAACAAGCACTAAACAGTCCTATGCTCGTTCCATTAGTATAATACAGATAATTGACAAATCAACATAATGCAACCACTTAGGTAGGTACCTACTACGTAGAAAACGTTCGTTAATGGGAATTTCATAAAATAAAAGCCTTTTGGAAAGATTATGCAGCGCCATCAGAGAAACTACGTCATGTATAAAACATATAGAGTACTAGCTTCTGCCCGCAAACTCCGTCTGTGTGATTAACTTTATTTGAAATTTCCCATCCCGTCCCGTCCCGTCTCGTTATATCCCTCCTGTCCTTTCTTATTCTCACTCAAGGCATGTAATCTAATCCCATCCAACCCCTTTGAGTATAAATAATATATCGGAATTCCTTCTTTATCCCACGGGAATACTATTTTTTGGGGATAAACAGTAGCCTAAGTGTTAATTCAGGGTGTCAGCTTAGAATATTCATATCATATTTAGAATTACCTGTCATTCAGATTTGCACGAAATTTGGTGGGTGAAAAGACCCAGAATAAGAAGCAAGTTCAAGCTAGCTGGCTGAATACTTAGACTCCTGAAAGTAAAAAAAATGGTATTATGAGAGGTCCAGAAAATCATAATCCTTAGGACAACGCATGACTAAGGAACAAGTACTATTGGGATAAAAGTTAGTTTTAGATATAGCTATATACACAAAGTAATTACTTCCATGGGACGGAACATTCAAGGCGCAATATGGGTGTCCTGGTAGCATGTATGCCTACTCCTTCTGGAAAAAAAGTGTGAGTTTATGTATGTATGTAATTTCTTCCACGATCTATAGAACAATATAAGTAGAACGGTCCTGAATGGGGTCGACCATGTCACAGACCAAGACCCAAGTTATGTGATCAAGAATTGGTCGTTTATTCAAAAGACTTGTGCTATTGACTTAGTCAAAATAATTGGCAAGCAGAAAAAGAAGCTTCTTTAGCAAGTCTTTTCAAAATTATGTTTAATAACACCAGTTTTGATAATACTTACTATATAAATACCAAACATTTAGAGATGCTCATAATTATATTATGTAGGTTCTTCGTTTGCAGACATGTTAATCCCACTGGTAGCAATTTTTTTTTTTATTGCAATGAATGGCGAGACGAGCATGCCATTCGCCTGATAGTAAGCGATACGACCGCTCATGGACAGTAGCAAAACCAAACAACACCATGAATAACAAGGCAATGCTTGGCATTCCACTGCGCTCGCCATCCTGAGAAATAAGATGTTAAGTCTCAATATGTCCAGTAGTTACTCTGGCTACAATGTCCTTCAAACCGGAACACAACAGCGCATTTACACTGCTGTTTGGCGGAAGAAATAGACATTGCGGTGGTACCTACCCAGGCGGCCTCTCACATATGAGAAAACTACCACCAGTAAATGTTTTCTAAATATTAGCGTGGATTCCTCCATTGCCTATTACGGTACCAAAAATATACTTGGTATAGGAGAAGTCTGATATGCTGTGAAGTACACACTATGTCCTTTTTTATACTTTCGCATAGCAATTTCCTATCTTTGATTGATCACTTTTCTTATCTCATAGTGTTATGAAGGGAATAACTGGTAACGATTTGACAGTTTTTGATATTTTTCGTTTGATTTATTATAAAAGTGTGAAAGTTACGAGTAGTTCAATAATTCGTATTATAATTTATGGCTCGTTTTCTAATTTTGTGAACGGTGGTCGCTATAATATTGTTAAATGCAGTTTTTTCTCATAAGTGTATTCATACGAATTTTGATTTTTTTATCTTCCTTATATGCAATATAACTATTAAAATCACCAAATTGAAAGAAATAAGCCATATTTAAAAAAAAACTTTTATTTTCATACAATAATCGATTAGTTGAAGATGAAGCACATTAAGGTCATATTATTTTGGTTCATGAAATTTTTCATAACTACTTTTAGAAATACAAAAATGGCAAAAGATTAAGTAGCTACACCCAGGCGAAGACAGGTGGGATCGTAAGTATCCATGTAAACAAGATAAAATACGACCAAATAAACAGGGCGCCACTTGAACGAATAATCACAGAATAACTCCCCATCAATTATGATTTTATCGACTAATCACCAGATGTCAAACATATACTATCTTTGGATTTCCCAGCCCGTAATCCGGAAAAATACGAGTTAATATAGAAAGATATGAATCGAACGAATTTAATTTGCTCATAATATTAGGCACACCTCTGTCTTTTCGGAGTCATGTGACTATTGATAATTAATCTATCACCGTGTACTATAACGGTAAAGGAAAACATCGTGTGGAAACCTGCATACCATAGCGATTTGCAAAATATTCTATGGTATGTAAAGTCCGCCAAGCCGCACAAGGCCAACACGGTGGACTATATGGCCTAACCCCTTTCAATCGTACTCTCGATTGTAGAGGCTCGTGCCCTGCAATGGGACGTATATGGGCTGATACAGATACAGAATCCTTCGTAACACAATTGGTTAAGAAGCAGGCTGTTAATTGGCCGCAGGTTCGATTTCCGCTCCAGATTTTTTTTTATACATACATACAATATACATATTTATTTATTTATTTATGTATTTAATACTTTTTTGCACTAAATGGAGATATACAAATGCAAACTTATACAATACAAATAATAGTACAAGTGGCGGCCTTATCACACTAGGTAATTTCTTACAGGCAACCATGGGATGGAAATATAAATAGGAGAAAGAAAGGGCAGTCTAAGTCTACATACATACAATATACATACATACATACCTTAACTCACGCCTTTATCCCAGAAGGGATAGGCAGAGGCGCCACCAGGACACCCACATTTCGCCTTGTATGTTCCGTCTCATGATGTAATAGGGGGCGAACCTATCGCTATATTGGGCACGAATTTCGATAAGACCGCCGATTGTTACACATATTTATGCGTTTTACATTGTTGTATGTAATAATTTGTGTGGTGTGCAATAAAGTATTTAGAAATAAATAAATAAATGAATTCCTGACTCCGGGCTGATAATGAATAGAAAAACCCAATATCACTTTGCTCGACCCGGGATTCGAACCCGAGACCTCAGCTTTGTAGTCGTATCGTAGTACAACTACGCCACCGAGGCAGTTTATACAACCTACAAATATTTGTTTCGTTTGAGTTTGGCGTAAATACATCCACGACGATTGTATCTTATGGGGAAGTGACGTTGGTATGTCACAGATAGATGTGTGTTACTACTAGGCGTGTTCACGTTTTCGTTTGTGAAATTTTAGAAATACGACCTAGCATACATACATACATAAACTCACGCCTTTATCCCAGAGAGGGTAGGCAGAGGCGCCACCAGGACACCCACATTTCACCTCAGGGACCTCAGCTAGGCGTATCGAAGTACAACTACGCCACCGAGGCAGTCGACCTAGCGACTTTCAAAAAACGAGCGTCTTCCTACCTAAAAGGCCGGCAAGCCATCTCCATGCCCTATGGTGATGCAGATGCTCATGAGCGTCGGTTATCACTTACCATCAGGTTACCGTATGCCCCTATAATATAAAAATACTTAATAAATGGGTTTCTGGCAAACTCACAGAACACAAAGTCAACTGTTTTATTTCATAAAAATTTCTGGGAGGGGTCACAATTATGTTGATGATATCAATGACGTCAATTCATCTGTTAATGATTTTAGTGAAATAAAAAAACAAGTTTAACATTATTAAAGTTTATTTTAATATTTCTGGATCTTAACAATAAACAGCGCCAGTCTTATCAGTTTTATCTCGCCGTCTCGTGAAAGTGGGCGTAGTTCCTCATAGTGCTTCACCGATCTGTTAGAAAAAAACATATTCAGTATTCACATAATGAAGATATCAAGTATTTGAAGTTTCTCAATCTGTTCTACATTAGAAAATAGTGTCTCGTACATCTAGCATCTTATATCTCCTATCATTTAACACGTCAAATCCAATACAATTCAATCGGTATTATTCTTAAAAATATTATAAATAGAACAATTATAATAAACTAGATGTGGAATGTAACATTGAGATAAACAAAACTATTTTCAATATAATAATTGATTGTCTTTACGGGGATCTTACATTATGAATTCAAATAAAATTGAATTTATTCGAAGCAATGATTGAATTTCGATATTTTATTTCTTAAAATTATTTGGGATACTTACAAATGCCGGTTATTAGCTGCCATCGAAAGACGCGTGGCTGAAGTGGGTTCTATGTCCAATGTACATTACCTGGAAAGTTGTAAGCTATTTAACAAATAATATGTTATACATTTTAGTAATATAGAACAAGTAAACATCAGCATGAGAGGTAATTTCTAAACATGGTTTAATTTTTATCAGATGTTCAGTAGTCATCATTAAATATTAAGTAAATAGAAGAATACAATATAATAATACACTCACTCAATTTGGTGCCAATATAAATAATTTGGAGCATCTTCGAATGCCGATATGTATCTAACAAAAGGATACAAAATATAAGTATATCATAGAATACATTTATCGGAAGAAAGATTTTTTTTTTAAACAGACAGTATTTTATAGTAGATATTTTAACTCAAATCAATTACGACATCAATAAATGTCTTAAAATATAATACTCACATTATTCCAAATGTTAAAAACTCAACAATCGCTCATCGATGCCTCGCGTCAGTTGTTGCATGGGAGCCCGACACTGTCCATTGATAATAAAACCCATTTTCAAATTTTACTCTTGTCTTCCCCATTGCCGTTCCCGGTATCAAAAGTACAGTTTACTTGGAGTATGTCAAATAAATGGTACGCGCTATGTCCACGGGTTTTTATACGTTCGCATGGCCCTTTACTATCTTAAATTTTATCATATTTCATATCTCTAGTGTATTTTGCCCTTGATAAGTATCAACGGATTAAAAAGTATTAAAAACAATTTCATTACAGAATTCACATTTACAAAGTAAAAATTATACTGTTTTATTGAAAGGTTCAATTTTAATAATATATTTCTGTGCATTTTATGCTTTTTTCATGGTTTGTTTCTGTTCAAATATTTCGTTTTCAACCAGGATTAAAAATGATTTAGTGAGGCCGGTGCCGGTTTAATTGATTAAAACCTATCAATTATTTGAGTGTAATTATTTAATTGATTAAAGTGCGTGGCCTGTTGGTAACGGACCAGACGCGGCTGCCTACATGTTCACGGTGGTCGCGGGTTAAAATCCTAGGGCACACCTTTGAATTTTCGGATTTATGTGTGTATTGATAGTCAAGCACCACGCACTTTAACGGTGAAGGAAAACATCGTGAGGAAACCTGCATACTGTAGCGATTTTATAGAATTTCTACGGTATATAAGTCCGCCAACCCGCACTAGGCCAGCGTGGTGGACTATATGGCCTAACCACTCTCAATCGATTGTAGAGTAGGCCCGTGCCCTGCAGTGGGACGTATATGGGCTGATATAGATAGATAGATAGATAGAATTATTTGATGGTAAATTCAAGGTGGTTATATCCAAGGGTAGGATTTGCTAATCCTGCACAAGTGTGCCGAATTGACCGTCTGGTGGCACCTGTATACCGCTTTTGATCTCTCCCGGTGCAACATAAGGGGAGCATGATTTCCGTATCATTAAAGAGTAAGGTACCATGTTAACATTATTGTATTGATAACAAAAAGTATTGGGAAGAGATGGCAGTTATTTGGATTCCAAATATTATCTGTATCATTACACGAGTTATTTATCAAATGTAAATAATCTTTGATTTTTTATCGACAATCTGTGTTGATTATTTGATAAGGGTTCTCTCTTATCACACAATCAACGTTACGATTATCTGTCAACGACTTGTTAGAATTTCGGCCCCACCGCGAGAACCGGGACACCTACTCCGAAACTGATAAGCCAAATTACCCGCTTATCATTGTCAAACTTCGTGCAGTGATTGCGTTTATCAGTGTTTCGCACTGTCAGACAAACACACACATCAATGGATGTAAATGATGTAGTTGTACAAACACTCGAATTTTAAATTTAACTATGATAATTTATACGAAAGCACTTTTAAATTATTTTATTAATAGTGTCCTCTGCCGTTAAAAGGCCTTCATTTCATAGAGCCTTCTTGGAAGCGTCCCGTGTCTAATGACTTATTGTAATATTCATCAGTTTCTTTGTTCTACCTGTTATCTTTCCCGGTGCCTGGGTCCATATTGTTACTTTGCCGAGAATTTGCCGCGTATTCGGCATCATCAGTGAAATAAATAAATACACCCAACAGTCACATACATAGTCCTGACCCCACACTAAGATTGAGTCTTGTGTCGTGGGTATCAGGAACTACGAGAGACTTTTCAGTCTCACAAACAGTCAGACCCGAGACAAATACCTGTGGTTCACACAAATATTTGTTTCGGTGCGGGGATCAAACCCGCGGCTTTTCATTTCACAGCCAGCATCTAGCCAACTGCGCCGCGGAGACTGCCAGTTGTAATACCATGGGGTCTTGTATAGACCGTAGAGAAAACAAATCAGATCTTTCTTGGTCGAACATGAAATCAAAGCCCCGTAGTGTTCAGACATATATTAGTAATTGATTCAAATTATTTCTATTGAATGTTTTATGTATAACCGATTCCTGGCACCAGCGAGGAATGTCGCAGGGTAGTAAAAAATAAATTAATAATGGTAACTAAAATAAAATATAATTTCCAAATACTGTTGATTGACTTCTCCGAACGTCTATCAAATTATACTTTAAATGAAACTGAAACGCATTTTAATAACGCCTAATTAGTCTGTTAAATGAAGTCAGTACATCAATGAACTCCAATATACAAGTAACAAAGCAAAATCGCCGGGGTCTTAATAATTTCAACGAAATATTCGCGCAAGCCTCTAGCTGGCTCAAGATCAGCTATTTAATAAAGCAAGCTATTGAGCTGTAAAAGAGTTTACGATGACGGCCGGCCTGCAAAGCCAATTAGTAGGTTGGGAATTTACGAACGCCAACCAACCGTAAATTGTTACATTTTAATTTAAATCCCAGGTACCGGCCGACTGTAACTTCGGGAGTATGACTTGGTACACAGATTTCACGTTCAGAATTAGGATTTTGGAAGGAAGAAACAATTGCACCATTTTCTTTTAATAATATGTATACACTTTTATTAATTGCAGGCACGGCACACACCGTGAAGTTAATTGTGTTCAAAACTACGTGACATATATAAAAACATTTGAATAAAAGGTCAAGTCACAGAAGGATAAGGATAAATATACACGATTTCTCTTTGTTAAATAAATTCATAGTTATCCTCCTTATAAATTGCTCCATATTTTCCATCCAATGCACAATATTTTCATCAAAATACATTTGAAAATCAACCCTACATACTTAGTCCTACTAAAAGTAAACTCATAAATCAGAATCGCACGTTTGTATACGAAATCAAAGTCAAACATACAAAATATAATAAATTTGGCGAAATCATATAAATTGTGTACAAAGTTTTGTGCATTTGTTAAAAGTTCGCTGATGAGGTCTCGACTTTCGCGTGGAATTTGCAAATATTAGTAATTTCATTCGCATGAAAAATCGTAACAAATTGTAAGGATGATTAAAGACATGGGAGAACTTGTGCTCGAGTTTCTTAAAGATATGTCAAGTAGGTAAAGACGGTATAATAATTGGACTTTACATATCATAGTTTTGCTGTAGCTTATTTTCCAGTATGTTGTAAGACGATATACTTCAACCCACTCAAGACTAAAGGTAGGACGTTATTCCAACATGCCCGTCGAGTTGGTTAACTCACATAATTAGATACCCAAATTTCTTGACGATGTTTTCTTTCATGGTTTTAATGGGAACCAGTAAGCATGCTTAGAGATGTAACTTTACCTAGGATCCAAGCTCCACCCCGGCTAATTCACACGCATTTTTCAGCCATACTAAAAACTAAAACCAGGTTAAAATTGCACATCTATATCTATCTATCTATATCAGCCCATATACGTCCCACTGCAGGGCACGGGCCTACTCTACAATCGAGAGAATCGATTGAGAGTGGTTAGGCCATATAGTCCACCACGCTGGCCTAGTGCGGGTTGGCGGACTTACATGCCGTAGAAATCGCTACGGTACGCAGGTTTCCTCACGATGTTTTCCTTCACCGTTAAAGTACAATTGCACATAAAATACTAAAAATATACACCAAATTTTAACATGTCAAACATTTTTTCACAATCACCATCCGAAAACATGGAACTCGATGCGACGCCTCGCGATACGGCCCATCAAAACCTTTATAGAGATTTCGATTTCCAATAAAGTTTAACACTTTGACACAGTCAATAAACCTGATGGCCAAGAACACAGGCGTCGCTTAATTTCACGGCTTACAGACGGCCCTTCGAGATATTTCATGTTTATGTTCCGACATTAAGGAAGACGACCAACAAATTAAGATACCTTTGAATATGGACGGCTGTTGGAAATGTATGGACTCGGATGGGGTTATATTTTTTTTTGTGATGGCGAAAAACTTGTGAGCACATACATAATATTATTTTAATGGCAATGATGATTTTAAACGTAGTTGTAATTATAAAGTAACAAAAAAAGAAGCACGACCTTAATAGTGACGTCATTCCCATTTAACTTAAGTGGTGCGAAAGGGACACTGAAATATTCCCCATACGTTTTACTATTATTCTCATAATGCTAATAGCTTCATTTCTCATTACATAAAATTCTGTTTAAACAAAAAAAAAACAAGATAACCAATAAAACACAATTTTAAAATATTATTTTATCAATAATTTACACATCCACATTATTCCAATGATATCGGAGCGTGGCACGAACCATTCTATCCGCTTATTGTTCAGAATTCTGCCTCGATACCTCAGATTAATTTATACGGATACTGGCGTTATATTAATACTCTGTATTGGGGCATGCCTCCACTGCGGGAGAGCGGGGATTTAATATATATTTAGGAATGAAGCTAAGCTTGCATCGCTGTGATTGGCTTTATAATTCTGTAGGACTGGTCAGCACTTAAGCACACTCAAAATATGGGTCAAAAATTCCATTATACTCGAAAATTCGAATATTAATATTAACGAAGGTAGCCTGTATTAACAGCCTCCGTGGCGCAGTTGGTTAGACGTCGCGTCGCCTGTCAAACGCGAGGCCGCGGGTTTCATCCTCGCACCGAAACAAATATTTGTGTGATAAACAGGTATTTGTTTCGATTCTGGGTGTTCGTGAGACTGGAAAAGTCGGTCGTAGTTTTTGATACCCAGGACACATGACTCGATGTTAGTGTGGGTTCAGGACTATGTATGTAATTGTTGGATAAATTAATTTATTTATTTGTGTATCAGCCAAAATGATGACACTGGCAAGGCCTTCGCGCGATGGTAAGTGTAGTACTTTAGGAATCAATGAAACACACTTAATACTTCATGAGGTGTAGGTATATGCGCACTCAACGGTTATGCTGTTCACTCGGCCACGGTCGGCAGCCGAATGCTCGCCAACCTCGTACGCGCATACACTACAGTAAGCATCACGCCTACTTATAAAAACATTATTGTACTGCTAAGCACTGCATGACATTAGACCTCACTATGGGACATTATGTGTTAAGTCGCTAAACACCCAGTAATTTCACTAGCTACAGTGTCCTTCAAACCGGAATACAACAGTACATACTCACTGCTGCTTGACGACAGAAACGTCAAATTAATGTTTTGGTAATGTGCAATCCACAGCCCGTCTACAAGTAAACATATCTAGAAGTTATTTCTCGGCAGATAAATTTAGGGTAAGAGTTGGTAAAATCAGCAGCGGTATATAGGAGCAACGGCTGCTTTGGATGCTAACTGTACCCCCACATCTTACATACATACATAAAATCACGCCTTTATCCCAGAAGCGTTAGGCAGAGGCGCCACCAGGACACCCACATTTCGCCTTGTATGTTCCGTCCCATGATGTGATAGGGGGCGAGCCTATCGCCATATTGGGCACAAATTCCAGACTCCACGCTGATAATGAATAGAAAAACCCAATATCACTTTGCCCGACCCGGGATTCGAACCTCAGACCACTGCTTTGTAGTCGTATCGTAGTACAACTACGCCACCGAGGCAGTCACCCCCACATCTTTATACAAAAAAATACTGTTTCAGTAAGCATACACTCAATATTCACACCCAAGTTAATTACGTGCCTATGTCTTAGAGAAAATTATTTCCGTGATTACTTATTAACGCGTCCTTAACGTGTTTCGAAATGTGTCTCGTATGACGTAATCATGTTAATAGTATAATGAGAAATATACTTATAGAAAATTCATATTTTATATTGTGTAATGCAATTCTAGCACTGTTGATATTACTGTTGATAGTATGAAAATAATTTAATATATATATTTATACTGCCAGTTGTGCCACCTGGGACTTATAAAGCATTGTCGTCCTCAATACGCATTTATTTCAGATATTTTTAAATAAATTTACTTATTTTAATTATCGGATCCTTGGTGGCACTTGATTACATTTACTTCCATTAATTGGCAGCAATAACATACAAAATAGAGTATAATTTAAATAGTTCTTAAATGATAAATCTATCCTAATCCTTAATTTCATGTAATCAAGCGTCAATAGCAGATTACTTGGTTTTTAACTTTCTGTTCCTGAACCCTCTTTAATCGGCTCAATAGTGTTAGTAAAATGCATTTATTACCATTGCTTCTAAAAAATAGTGTAGCAATATTTTGAAAATCGAATGTCAATACAATTTTAGTCTGGGTATTTAATTTCAAAAGCGCCAAATCAATAGCATCGTTTTTCAAATGAAGCATTCGAAATTCAGTTTTCAACATCGCCCAATTCCTAGTGACTCCGACAGTTGACACAATAACGAGGGCCTTTTCGGAAACAAATCCATTTGCTAAAAACCCGTTCCATTACCGTGATTTATTCAATTATTCAACAACAAATGAATTATAGCGCTTTTTGCATTGAAAAGGCTACGGCGGGTGTAAAAAAAGGTATTCATGTTGCGTCGACTGGAGTTAATGCACGAGAATTGTAAAGGGTGGGTTTAATGTGAAATATATCATTAATTATATTCATATACTGAGAATATTTTGGTATAAATAACTTCGTTTTTTGATACTTTTATTAGATTCCTTAGTTTAAATAACATACAAGTGTCGGACGCCCGCCCACAAGGTGGACGGACGACCTGGAAAGGTAACCAGGACCAGGAGCACCAGGCAATCGCAAGATGCAGGTCACTTCCAACAGGCCGATGTGAATATCCTTGGGGAAGGCCTATGTTCTGCAGTAGACTTTCTGTAGCAAAAGAGAGAGAAAGAGAGAAATAACATAGATGTTTCATTGGTTTACTCATGTATATTAGCTGCACACCACGAAGAATACAGTTTCGTTAACCGGATCAGATTTTCATCTTAGTATTTACCCATTAAAAAAAAATGTTTTTCTAGGCTTTCAATTTGTACCTATAACACAGTAGATATCAGGGCGAGAGTTTATAATATGTATTTTTTAATAAAGTATCATGTTTATCTCTCGTCGGTTGAAAAAACTATGCCGACATTTCAAACCTCGCGTCTATCTGTATAACGAGCTTTTCACCATCGTAAACTCTTGTTATTTTTCAAACGAATATTAATATTCAGCTACAAACACAAGGATGAATTAAATTAATAAAATTCTATCAGTCATCCTATCTCAATAAATAAATAAATACACCCAACGTCACATCCATAGTACTGACCCCACACTAAGATCGAGTCTTGTGTCGTAGGTATCAGAAGCTACGAGAGACTTTCGGTCTCACAAAATCCCAAACCCGAAACAGATACTTCTGAATCACATAAATATTTGTTTCGGTGCGGAGATCGAACCCGCGGCCTTACGTTTCACAGCTGGCGTCTAACTAACTGGACCATGCTGGCTGTCGATGTCAAGGACACGGTATTCGGTTTTTAAAACAAATACTGAGTCACAAACAAAAGTATGAATTAAATTAAATTTATTTATTTTAAATTAGTAAAATTCTCCCAGTCACACTACCTCAATTCATTAAACAAATCCCAACCCACCATTCAGAAACGAGTTTTAAAGTTAAAACCCTTAGGAACTTTGTAGAACATTAATTGCATAAATAATTATACCGTTAACGCTTGTTATTGCTTTTTACTTGGCCCCATTACGAAGAATTGCGCGAAATGTTATTATGAAGCAGGGAGCGCTTGAAACAGCATACGTGGATCTCGCAGGGGGAGAAAGGGGAGAAGGGGGGAGGGGGTAAGTAGTGATAATGTAGGAAAGTAACGTCGAATCCTTACTCCCTTCCTCTCCCCTAATACTGTGTGAGGCGGGTTGAATAATCTGACCTAATATGATAATTCATTTTTGCTCGGGAATGTAATCAGCCTACACCGCTTTTGGGATTTAGGCCGTAGAGTATCACGTTTATGCATTGGTAGGTATTTTTTCTTATGTATGTTGCCTTATTACACTATAATATTTGTCTGTAACGGTGTATGTGTAATAACTGTTCTATTAAACGTCTACATTATATTTTAGTTTAAAGAAAACAAATGTAATTTCCCACTTGGTTAGACAGCCTCCGTGGCGCAGTTGGTTAGACGCCACCTGTGAAACGAGAGGCCGCGGGTTCGATCCCCTAACCATTAAAAAAATACATTATTGCATTTTCAGCGTACAATAAACATTTCGAAGGGGCTAAAATGGTTAACCACAATTTTAATACAAGAACCAGGATGATTTGAGGAAAGCTAAGGAAACCGTTTTGGCCGCAGTGTCGTCCGCAGTTACCTGATGGAATTCTGGTTAACCAAAGCATGCAAAACGCCTACTAACGGAGTTGTAATTGTATGAGGGATATTTTTCTTTTTTTTATTATATTAGTCTGATGGTATGGAAGCATAGATTAGTTTAATATAGGTAGTAGTTTAGTAGAAAGAACAAGGTCACGGAATTGAGCTAGTCACACCCGTGACTATTTGACGCCACCTATTTGTTAATAGTAAATTTTCCGGTAGCTGTAATAATTAAAATAAAAAAATCTAATCCGCGCTCCTTGAAGAATATAAGAAGAATTATTATTATAAGAAATATTCATTATTATCTCTTTTATAAGAAGAATCGAGATGGTGAAAGTCTACTAATTCGCATTAATCAATCCTAGTGAATTAAAATCTACTTGTAAACTAAAGGTTTGTCATAAGACAGATGGCACGTTGCAAAACCATATTATGTTAGATCTATCTGCATATTTTTTTACGCTGCCACGACAACGTGATTATTGTTTTCTTTTTTATACTGTCCCACTGAAAGTCAAAGGCCTCCTTCTTCCACCCCTCCTTATCCAAAGAGTTTTTCTGCCCGTTGTTATTGAAATTATCTAAGTCACCTCCTGTGCGGTCTACCACGTGGTCTTTTAACGTTTTGTTGAGTCCATTCGGTAGCAGTCCTGGCCCAAAACTCGTTTGACATACGACCGGCCCAGTCCCACTTCAATTTAGATGTTTGTTGCCCTACGTCCACGACTTTTGTTCTGGTACGCAGATCTCTGTTTGTACGTGACTATACCCTTGGTCATAAGTGTATCGCAATTGAAATAAAATACCAAAGAGAGCGAAATTATTATTCTATCTCGATCATACAATTATGCCAGCTGACATTAACACAGACCTATTCAACATGACACAGTTTCCTAGATGACTATCCAAACCACGTGCAATTTTACGCAAATGTAAAATGTCGAAATGTAAAAATAAATTTAAAAAGCAGCACAAGGTGTGAAGCCCAACATTCTTTAACAGGAGGTAAAAAACAAAAACGCATACATGAAAATTGAAAAGCTGCGCGTTACAAATGCCACCTGACTGCGAACTCGCGATTGTGTGCAGACGTTAAATGTTCCCGACGGAGCTGGAAATAAATTAGAAACTAGCAAAAACTAGTTAGGAGCAGTCGGAAAAAAGTACCACTGAAAGCACCCAGTTACCTTGTGTTTATGGTGTTATAATCAATTCGGTCACGCGACTTTTATTACTATTGATTCTCGATGGAGGAAACGTAGAAATAGGATTGAAAAGTTCAGGAAAATGAAAAAAATCAATTGCCTTATGTTAATTGATTACAGTCATTATCTACTTGATCAGGACATTCAAGATTTTCAACGGCGTTTCAATATAGATAATGTAGGATTAAAGCAGAAATTTTACAATTTTGCTTGAGCCACCGAGCTGATTGATGCATAGACTTTCTTTTGTTTCGCCTTAGATTTTAAATTACATTATTATGTAATCACTGAATAACAAAATAATCAACGAAAAACGGTTTAATTCAATCGATTATAACTTTCATAACTTGATTACATATAGTAGGCACTGTCAACTTTTTTACAAAAATTGTTGAACATAAAGTAATAATTGGCGCTCGTACAAATAGACGAAAGCCTGTAAGGTCACGAACTAAATTGAAAACGTGATGTTTTGCCTATGAAATTATAACGTGTTTGTTTTAAATGTGCCGTTTTCGATTAGCTCCGATGTACGCTTCTAGACATCTATTTTTGTAACACACGATAGTTAGAGTTTGCGCTTGATATTTTCTCAGCTGTAAAACACTGTGCTGGGAAACACAGGGAAGATTGTTTAGGAAACTGGAAGTCTTGGTGTTCTAAGACAGTGTGTGCAGGATTATGTATAACTTAACTGTCTGTAATTAGTTGTGGCATACTTGGTGAAGGAAACCATTATTTTTTTACCTAATACTTCTAAAGTATTTATTTGGTTATTTCCTTATTTGGCATGATTTTATTATTTTTTAAACTTATTCCAATGCGGACATGGTATTCGGTTTCTAGTTTAAAGGATCAAACTGGAATACAAAAGTACATTTACACTGCTCGTTGGCGGAAGGAATAGACATTGCGGTGGTACCTACCCAGGCGGCCTCCTTCATATGAGAGACCTACCCCCAGTAAATGTGGCCAAGACTTAATGATTTATAGCTCAACCAAATACATGATTTAGCTAAAAGAATGGTTGGCAATAAAGATGAAAATTCTGAAAAAAGGCAACTGCGCCTACTAAAAACTAAGAGTCCTTATTAGGTCAATCACCTTTTTCAACATGAGTTAGCAATTAAAACGATCTGATAAAACTAGAAGCTTGTTGAACTTTTTTAACCATTAAAATTAATGGGCAGAGAGTAATTCGGAGCCGATTAAAAGCTCTTTAGTAAAACAAAATTGTTTTTTTTAACAAAGACTAGAAAGATGAAGTTAGTTTGGTTGTAACTAAAATGTGATACGAAGTACATGAAAAATAAACTTAGAGCTTTTGTATATTGATTCTTAAAAATAAATATTATTTATACCAGAGCAGCTTAGTTCTCTAGAAAGGAAGTGTTATTTAAAACAAGGATTGACATTGTTGTTGTCTTTACTTTCAGTATTATTGTCTATTTTATATTTGTGCCTCGTCTCGACTACCTCGGTGGCGTAGTTGTATTACGGTACGGTTACAAAGCTGAGGTCTGGGGTTCGAATCCCGGGTCGGGCAAAGTGATATTGGATTTTTCTATTAATTATCAGCCCGGAGTCAGGAATTTGTGCCCGATATGGCGATAGACTCGCCCCCTATCACATCGTGGGACGGAACATGCAAGGCGAAATGTGGGTGTCCTGCTGGCGCCTCTGCCTACCCCTTCGGGGATAAAGGCGTGAGTTTATGTATGTATGTCTATATTTGTAGCAGACATAAATATTGACGAAGAAGTCTGGATCAAACCCTATAAGTTAAAAATAGAGTCAAAGTTACAAATTGTTAGTAGGCCTAACGTTAACCAACTACGTATCGTTTATACTCTGTTATTCATTTAACAAATGTTACATTTATATTGTATCTAAGAATTAGTTAATTAGTTGATAATAAAATTGCTGTACAACGTGCCTTTTATCAGTCTTTGTCTGTATCAGCCCTTATACATCCCTTAGCAGGGAACGCATCTCATCTATTATCGAGTGTACGATTGAAAGGGTTAGGCCATAGTCCACCACGCTGACCCAGTGCGGGTTGGCATCAAATATCAAATGAATAGAAACATATTTTCTATAACTTTACAATATTTAAAACACAGTTTAAAAATGCACCAAGATTACTTCGTTGGGAAATTCCTTTCGGCTGTTGCTTATAAATAATTCCCGTGGCCCGGTTTATGCCCGCCGTGTATGGAATAGTTTAACGATTTCGCCCCGAATAGCCCAAGTTTAAGTGATAGCTAAATGAGTAATGGTTCGTGGATTTATGTAAGTTCCTTTAAGTGCCTACCTTGGATGTAAACGAATATCTATATAAATTATATAGCTGACGGCTCACAAGGCAAATTATTCTGATCTGTCTAGAAAACAAAACTAAATAACAATTTAATGTAAAAATCCGATGATTGGGAATAAATGCACAATGTATGTAATAGCAAGCATACGTCCCACTGCAGGGCCTCTCTATAATCGAGAGTACTATCGAGATAGGGTTAGGCCATATAGTCCACCACACTGGTCTAGTACGGATTGGCAAACTTCATATATCACAGAAATTACTGTCGGATTGCATTGATATTATTTTATGGATAAGTTGATTACAGTGAAACTAAATAGCTTAATTTGTGTAAGTTTTTCCTGGAGACTACAATATGTACCTGGCATGACGATACGCTAGCCGTTTATCATATTTTCACACACTCGCTGCTTGCCCCTTTGACGACACCGGTCGCGCCTGTATCTTATATTAAAATCCAAATCCATTATAATATTCCAAACTCAAAAACCAAGCTTAAAAACACATTTATTACACCCACAAAATTTCTAGCCCACGTAAACTGACCACATGTGTATTTCCCGTGTTTTGTTTGACCGTCATGTATCACCGAAATAAGGCCACATATTCCTCGATAAGATAAAACAAAACTGTTCTGTATAAAAGCTAAAAATTGTCGGGCCATAGGAAACATTACATCTTTCGACTCAACTCGACAGCTCTATAATTCTCCTTCCAAAAGCGCGGAACCTCCCCTCCGGGCGGAAGTCGCCCACCCCCTTATTAACAATGTGCCGCCGTACATTCAGCACTTCCGGTGCCACGTAACACACTTCCGGCCAGTTCTTGGCCACATTGTTAGCATTTTCACTGTTTTCTACTTTTAATTTTAGCGTTTCACACGCTTTTTTACTTTTCATCTAGTTGGAACTTGCTGTAATTTACGACCTAGTTATTAGTAATTTAAAACACGCTTTCGTTCACTCGCATTTCGAAAGGAAACAGGATAGCTATGCGAGCTATATCACTGTACACGCTTTTCAGAAAATCTTTTGCATAATATGGAGAATCAGGGTTTTAATCAAATATTTTCCTATAGCGTTTTTTTATTAAACTCCATTCTTTTTCCATAATATATCTGCTAAGAAATTTCCAGTCACTTAGGCTTAAAAGCATCTGGGTCACGTCACCTCATCCTTTTTTCTGTAGTTGACCATTAAATACCCATTGGGTAACAATTTTGCTCAATGATTCGGATGCATTTGCTTTTCCAATTAAGTGAATACAGAAATTAATCCCTAAACTACTGTACTTTAAAAGGAAGTAGCAATATTTAATTTCCGTGAATTTTGTATTCTTATTTAATTACCGACGTGCAACGAATTAATTTACTATGAAGTAAGATCTAATAATTTATTCATATTATAATTGGAATAAAACTATTTTTTAGGGATTTTATCGCAATTTGGTTTAATTTTTTAAAAATTAAAAAATTAAACCAACTGCTTTACAGCTTTCGTGGTCACGGGGTGGACTGATGTATTAGTCATCCGCTCAGTGACTGTTACAATTAAACATCAGGACGTAAAAAAAATAAAATATCCACCAATTCGCGATAAAATCCATAAAAATTGTTTTATTTCAATGTGTAATATTCGCGTAAAGAATTTCAAGCCATATAACCTAAGCAATTAGAACCAAATTGAACCCCAAAATACAAAAGGTACTTGTATTCGTATTACGTTTCACACATAACTAGGCGCGTATTTAGCATATAGTAAAAATAAATTAAGAATAGTCATGAACATTCAAACGTGGCCAATTTAGGAAGGCATTTTTAAACGCCCTGTGAAAACACCTTGTACATTTCAAGTCGGACAATAGAATGTAATTCTGCGGTATATTGGCTGTGGTGATTTAGCATAAACTGTAAACTTAGCAATTTTGTGATAGGCGGAGCGATTTTTGTATCAAGCGAGTGATTTTTTGAGTAATAAATTTTTGGAGTGTTATATTGTGATGTAATTATCTTTCTTTCTTGCAAAATTAACTAGGTCGTTTATCCACCTTCTAGGCAGATGTCTGACGCTTTGCTTTCTGGTGGCCTCCAGTCGAGAACATTTCGGTCCATATCGTTAATATCCATATTATCCTATTAGCCTTTGATTTGATTTCGGTTACTTGTTCCACTGTTTGGTACCAGTGCATACTGAAAACTTGTGTGAAGAAACATCTTTTCTGTAAAATAAATTTTGTTGGTCCTGTGATATAAACACGTAAACCAAAACTACATTCAACATATGATAGTTTAAGTCAAACTCAAAAGTAAACCATATCCATAAAAACATAAAGAGGAGACTGTGAAGGAGATAGATAGCTATTTAAAAAAAAATGCGATCACTGAAAATCAGCGTTGCGCTGTGGTCCGTACCGCAGCGCAACATTTTGCTGAGTGATCACCTACTTACTAGTCACAGCCACGACGTGCAAAATTCTTCCTTCTTTTTTTAATGTCTTTTTTTTAAATATGTACGTCGTTTTGTTTGCTAGTGACAAATAAACAGTTATTCTTTCTTTCTTTCTTCTAAAACAATACTTCATTAAAAACCATTTTGTGCAGATTATGACGCAGAATCAATGCCAGTACATACCAATCCACCTTAATTTATGCAAGTATAAGCTATTACTGGAGTAAAAAAAACCGCTGCCTTTCATACACCAACGCCTCCGCTATTCCTTGCCCCCTGCGCTCACCCTGACTCGGCGCAAAGCGGCAAAAACCACAAGGGCGACCATAAACTTTGATTAGATTTTGTAACACGCCCCCGTGTCGTACATTAGAATGCGTGGATTGAGCTTGGTTGTAATTGAATTTTTCACGTCATTGCGCCAGATTTGCGTATCTCGCTGTTATGCATTGCCTCGACGTGCCGGCAAAGGATTGACTTGATTAAACTCCTCTGGGTCTTTGAAATTTGGTATGTTGTACTGTCATGTGTTTCATTCAACAAAATATGAATTTTTCATGACCAAAGCAAGTTGATCTGAAATTATCAGAGAAATTAAAAGAGCTACGGCTTTATTCATGCACTTTTAAAACCTATTTTAGTTGTGGAATGTTTTGTCCCTTTCGAACCACTTTTGAGTTCAGTTTGAGCGAAGAAAATAAAACTATCGATAGCTAAATAGGTTTTAAACTGCTATGAATAGGCCGCTAATAGTCACAGACATGATCCTAATCTATACGTTGCATAGTTAGTTTAGAAGTTATATACAAGAGACATAATTTATTTATTTATTTGTTATTTGGGAAACAAACAGATAATACAACAAACAATAAAACAAACAATAATATACTGGTTCAGATCTGTAATCTTACCTATTACCGAAAAAAAAATGTAAAAAAATCGACAATCCATCTCTAATGAAACCAACTTATCCAACACTAAAACATTTTCATAAATCAAGAGACGACAGCGCGTCGGCTTCGCGTCTCAGCGGTCCATACATCAAATTACAGGTGAACCAAATTGCGCTCGTGAGCAATAAACAAGACATGTTTTTATTTATAAAGGTCTCTGAGCGTGCTGAGAATACTGCCGGTTTCTTTATCACAATAGATATTTATTGTACTTGGGTTATTGAAAAAAGTGAGCTATTTGTGGGTGGGTCGCTATGTGTGGCTAGGTTGCTCTTGGTTTGTACTGTTGCATGGTGGCGGAAATACTGGTCGTAAGTACTGTGTAATCTAAATAAGCTACCTTCTGTAACATATTAAACTTTGCCGGCATGCTTAAATCCGTATATGTACATACGTAGAAACTGAAATGCGACAAACTTGCGTTTCTTTATGACCGGATATCCTCTAGTATGAAAGGTCATAGCGTCAGAACACGTCTAACAAACCATTGGATTTTGAGTCTCGAATAATATCTAATGCTCTCATTATATTCTGATCTATTAAAGGTGTTAGAAATAGTAGTGATATTCTATATCAGCCCATATACGTCCCACTGCAGGGCACGGGCCTACTCTTCAATAGAGAGAATCGATTGAGAGTGGTTGGGCCATATAATCCACCACGCTGGCCTAGTGCGGGTAAGTAGTAGTAGTAGTAGTAAAGTAGTACGCCAAATAATATCACTCAACAAAAATGCAACAGCAAACCTGTTACTCCCCGTAGATTGTCTCTAAGGTTGTACCAGCCAGTTGAACTAAACAATATTACATTTTATACTATTTCGAGACTTACGACGATTTGACATTGCAGTGGAGTCAAACTCAAGACAGATATAACATAGAATTACATTAACCCCTGTAATTTTCTTATGCTAATTCATCTAATGACTGCATGGCGTCCGTACACATTGATTATGGAAATGGCTTGTCCGTCTATTGTCAAACAAACAGGAAATGGACAGGTAGCTGTCCCATTACAAAGTTTGTTTGAAGGTATTCTACCGAAAGGAATTAAAGTTTTATCATAACCCCTGAGGGACGAGGCCCTACTATAAGTTATAGTTCGTGAGTTATATATTACCACTTTAATGGTGGTTTAAGGAACCTGCATTATCGTCATCGGCCCCTCCGCATCCAATGCTGGACATAGGCCTCTCCTATGGAACTCTGATGGGCGCGATCTTCGGCCCATCGTCTCCAACCACTACCTGTATGCATATTTCACATGTATGTTTCAACAAGATTATCTATAATACACATATTATATACATACATACAGAAACTCACGCCTTTATCCAAGTAGGGGTATGTTCCGTCCCACGATGTGATGGTGGGCGAGTCTATCGCCATATCTGGCACAAAATGCTGACTCCGGGTTGATTATGAACAGAAAAATCTAATATCATTTTGCCCGACCCGAGATTCGAACCCGAGACCTCAGCTTTGTACTTGTACCGTAGCACAACTACGCCACCGAGGCTGTGATCTATAGTATGTAATATCAATAAACCCCCACTTGGCCGGTGTGATGAACTGAGCTCTAACCTCTCAATCTCACTTCCGGATGAACTCCTCCTCTACAGGAGTCTTGTGTCAGGCGTGGGCGAGTCTGGCTGATACAGTAGAGTGCAGTATAAAAATTATCAGATTTTGAAGTAAATATAAAAGGAGCCAGTGCAGTTGGGTTTAATGTTCTAGGATTATAAAGCGTATAATGACACAATATATATACATACGTATTTATTGTTAGTTAATATCTTTTAGACATTAATGGAGATGGAATTTTTGAAATTGATTTTGGAATGGATGGAATTTTTGAAATTGAAATTAATCTGCATATCTGAGAGTTGTTCACGAGAAACGAACGTAGGTAAAATATAGCAAACTATAAATTAAGCTAGCGTGGTATACTAAAAGACCTGCGTCCCACAGGACTAATATCAGGCAGGCAACTGGCAGTAAATTTCATATTAGGCTATTATTCGTATTAGAATTATTTTTCATAATGGGATAGGACCTACGACTGGAACAAAGTAGTTACTGTTTTACAAGAAAGTACAAATTAGACCTTCATAGGTTCTATAAAAATACATAATATACAGGGTATATCAAGACTGCGTCTAAAAACGGTGCCAGGTGGTAGTGTTAGTGTCTTCAGATACAATGCAATGAAAAATTTGTAATTCTTTAGGTACCTACTTACCATCGTTTTTGGGTGATAAATACATAGCTTTCCTAAAATAATAATATACATCTTTTCATTTTTAAAGACGCAATGGCACACATGGGTTTAATTTACTATTTTTGCAAAAACTAGGTATTTACCACCCAAACACGATGATATTTAAAAAATTGCAAACAGTAAACTATCGCTTAATTTGCGAATTTTTTAGTTGAGTTGTGTCTGTAACCACTAAAACTACCACCTGGCTTTTTCGGTCGCAGTCTTGATATACCGGTTTATGTAACTGCACAATGCACATACAAAAATCACACAGCATTCAGTCCAAAGGCACGGCGGAATGTTAATGACAATTGACACGACCCCCACATGTAAAACATGGTAGGGGTAAATTATATTATAAAACAAATAATGTTATTTTGACGACGTGTCGCACCATTCTGATAGGGGCGAATAATACGATAATCCTTAGTTAATTGCAAAAGGGTTCTGTGAACTACAAAGTGAATATTAACACGGTTAAATATGATCGCGTTGAGTGATACTCGTACGTAGTCGGGTTTTTGTTGTATATATTTTGGGGCACTAAATCAGTTACGGCCTTATTCATTGATAGATTTAAAACCTATTTTAATTATTGAATGTTTTGTCCCTTCCTAACGACTTTAGACTTTCAGTTGGAGCGAAGAAGACAAAACATTCGAAAACTAAAATTGTTTTTAAATCTGTCTAATAATAAGGCCGTTACTATATAAAATAACACTGCCTCGGTGGCGTAGTTGTATTATGGTACGGCTACAAAGCTGAGGTCTCGGGTTCGAGTCCCGGGTCGGGCAAAGTGGTATTGGATTTTTCTATTCATTATCAGCCCGGCGTCAGGAATTTGTGCCCGATATGGCGATAGGCTCGCCCTCTATCACATCATGGGACGGAACATACAAGGCGATATGTGGGTGTCCTGGTGGCGCCTCTGCCTACCCCTTCGGGGATAAAGGCGTGAGTTTATGTATGTATGTATGTGTATATAAAATATTGTGGGATTTAAGTTTCTCTTAATTCTATAATGTTAAATATATTTCTATGTATTATATTGCAGACTGATTCGATTTATTATTTACGAGTGTCCGTCATTCCGATAATAGTCATTTCGGAATTTTTTAGGCTAGAATAAAACATTTTGTCGAATCGGGAAAACATTATTAATGGTCATTTTGGAGTCGCATTGAATACCTGACAGCTTATATCTCGCACACTCTGTTTTTAAAGTAATGAGGACACAGTATATCTAATAATTATGTTTATTGACGTAGCTACTTTATGTCCAGAATTTTATTTTATTTCGTAGTCCCAAGCCTTCCTATTTACAAGTTATATGAAAGTTCAAAATACGTAATCTCGAAAAGACTTGCTAAAAAGGCTTCCTTTGTAATACGCACAAAAATTACATTTTGCCTACATCTCCGAGTGTTACGTTCCTCCCAAGACGGTACATTTTATAAAAGAAAAAAAAAAGCGATTCTATCTAAAATTACCCACGAAATTTATCTGACATCGGATACAAAAGGTAATTGGGCCGCAAGAATCTATTCAAATGTACGGACCGGCGTTTGTGTATTCAGTTACGTTTCATGCAATGCAAATGAAGAGTTCGGTAGTTGTTTGTTGTTTCGTATTGCAAAAATACGTAGTGGTGGACGCAGTTAAATATTTTCGTGTATTTTGTCCATACGCGTCCCAGTGCTGGGAACGCGTGTAAATGAAAAAAAGTATCCAAAATGCTAGCGCAGAGTGGATATGCACTTTATAATTCTTCAAAAGAATAAGAGGTAAGAATGTGAGTATGCAGGTTTAGTCGAAGTGGATAAACGTTAATGTAATTGCGAGAAACTTTGAAAAATCATAAGTATTATCATATATCAGCCCTTCCGCGTCCACTGCTGGACACAGGCCTCTCCTACACCTCGCCCTCCAGCCAGGTGGAGCGACGATATTCGTGGGGTGGCTGGTAGCGGTTGGAGACGATGAGCTGAAGATCATGCCCAGTGGCGTGCTGTAGGAGAGGCCTATCATTAGTATATTTTAATCATATAATTAAGCTTGATTTTAATCATGTTGTAATTTTATCATTTTCCTAGGTTTTGGTTCGAAGCATGATTGAACAATTTAAATATTGTAACGTAATATCGTTCTTTTTTCATTTCTATTTTCACTTTACTTTTCCTGTGCTTTAGTTTCTCTACAAATATGTTTCTTCAATTAGATGTGCCAAAAACTTCACAACGTCCCACTTAAGATTCGTTTCATATAAAATCGCGCTAGTTTGAAACTAGAACTTCACCCCTTTTAACATGCTTACCAATGACTCTGAAATTCACGCTGCATTATTTATGGATCTCGATCGTGTTATAACGTTGATACCAGATTGGTTAACACCTGACCTTGTACTTGTTTTGAAAAGGTTAATAAGTCACAGTGTCTCAAAACCGTATACAGTAATATACCAAGTTAACAGAAATAACAAAATTAAACTCTTTGGACTTTCATGGGGATTTAAGGATACTATAATTTCATTATCATTTTTAGATATTGTTCCATTGAATTATCTTTCTCTTTAAATACTGTAAGGACACCATCAAACATTACATTCCGGTTTTATTATGATTTATCTAATTTCTCCTAAACAAAAACGATATAGGAAACCATTCTGAACATTTACCATGTGACTGTTTGGTCATATGTACATAGATATATTGACATATAGTATTTATTTAACCCACATGTTTCTTATCATCCCTGGTGACATTGTAAAAAATTAGAAAACAGTCCGATATGATTTTTTGTCAAAAATCGTGATTTTAATTTCACGAGTTTTGGCCACCGTGTAAGATAGATACGAGTATTTTTACCGCTAAGTTGAACTTTAGTTCCGTTCGGGAACTTACTCTTAAAAAGGCTCGTATCTATACGGGTTGGATAAAAGCTATCAAGATACATAAAATCTCGATTTCAGACCAAACTTCCAGGCAGGTTATTTTTAAACTTGGTAAAATTTTCCTGGTTTTGAAGGTTAGGAACATGTGGTTTAGTTAAATACAATACGTCAATATCATCCTGTATAATATGTTACTCCAATATTCTCCTAATTCTAAAACATTTTGATTCTTGCATTAAGTCTGAGTGTGATCGAAACCAGTCAAATGATATTCCAATAGAGCTGTGACAGTATTACTATATTTCACGTTATTCCTTCGTCACTGTTTGAAACTTTTAAATTATGTATGTGCATCAGTCTGGACGGATTTCTAAAGATTATCAAATCACGTCGTCTGTCTCTACCTGGTTTAAAAAAAGTGGATTTCCTAGTACCTACTTGTATTTTACTGATGGTAGGTCTCTCATAAGGTGAGAGGCCGCCTGGGTAGGTACAACTGCAATGTTATTTCTCCCGCCCAACAGCAGTGTAAATGTACTGTTGTTTTCCGGTTTGAAGGACATTGTAGCTAGAGTAACTACTGGACATTTTGAGACTTAACAACTTATGTCTCAGAATGGCGAGTGCAGTGGAACGCCAAGCATTGCCTTGTAATTCATGGTGTTGTTTGGTTTTGCTATTGTCCATGAGCGGTATCGCTTATTATCAAGCGAATGTCATGTATGGCTCGCAATTTGATCCAATAACAAAAAAAAATTGCTCTTTCGTTAACTCCAAGTACCATCAGTTTCAACTAAAATAGTAAAACCACACGGTATTGTTAGACTTCATTGATATAGTCCAGCTTGATCGGGTTGCTACCACTGTCTAACTGAAAACTTGACGTAAAACGACAGAATTACAGTCATCTTCCGTCAGGTGAATGATATTGCCTCCTCCTCTCGCCGTTTTGCCTTCCTAATTCCCTTCCAGTTTAGGAAGCTGGCAACGTATCAACGCCCAGTCTTCGTAGATCATTGGAGGTAGAATATCGAAGGTAGACGCAATGGTACGTAAGGGTTTAAGTTACTATTTTCGCAAACACTGGGTATTTAACACCAAACACAATTATACACATATTTAGAAACCTGCCGCTTTTTTTGCGAAATTTTTAGTTGCATTGTGTCTATAACCACTAAAACTACCACCTGGATTCGTTTTCGTTCGCAGTCTTGATATGCCGGGTATAATTAGGTAAACTGCTTTCGTTCGCCGGAGCTATAAGAAAACGTCTGAGCTTCTGAAAGCAATTAAAGATGCCTCAAGGTCATAAGGTAGCCACGGTCCCGCGTCGCTGAAGTTTGATTAGATTTGTAGCCCACCCGATGCTTCTGTCTGTCTATTAGAATGCAAGCGATGGGCAGCCGTGTAATTGAATTTTTCCAAGTCATCGAACATGGGTTTTTACTTTTTTCAGGGTTCTCGTGTGAGGTAAAACCTTTGATAATTTGGAAGTTTATTCTTACATGTTCATTTGGATTTTTGCTAGTGATCGAACGGTCTAAGATGTTGTCAATGAATTTATGTATTTTGTTAATTAAAGTAGTTTAAAATATTTGTTAAATAACGAAAGCGTTTAAATTATAATTTTAGAATAAACTAGGTGTTTACCACCTAAACTAGATGTTATTTAATAAATGCGAAAATAAAACAGTCACTATTTTATGCTAAATTTTTAGTTGCATTGTGTCAGTAACCACTTCAATTACCACCTGGCTTCTTTTTCGGTCGCAGTCTGAATATATCCTGTATACTATTTTATGACATTATCTCAGTATCTTTCTGTCAGTAAATTTGTTGTTTTACCTATTTTGTCATTGTTTGTAAAAATAACGTGTAAACATTCTTCGCTCTTTATTCATTTCCTCTTTATTCATTTTATTTTAACACTACTGTAGGCCTTTTTTGCACTTCTCGGGCTTATTGCTATATCTATACGGAACTCAATGTTTTATTTTCTACAATTGCCTACACTTCATCATCTTTTTTCCAGTTTCCCGCTCTGGCACCTCTTTGATAGCAGTTTGGGTTCGCTATGCGTGGAATATATAAATCGAAAAATTGGACGGAGAATTCAATTTTTTTACAAAAGCGATTTTACGTTTCCAATCTACCGCGGCCGGCGCGATACCGGAGACAAAGAAATGCGAAACATAATGTCATTACATTCATTTAAACATTTTGTTTTGTAAATATATTTTGTAAAAATCGGGATTGAATAGCCTGTAAATTGGGTCGTAATCTGTTTATTTGATGCCGATCTAAGTTATTCATTTACCAGATTTTTATCTGATTCGTATTCCAATTTTGAATTTTATGTTACGCAGTCGAATGGTGTACCTAGCTATCTTAATAATATCCGATGTGTGAAAAAGGTAAGGCGACTGATTAATTACCTATAATTTATGTCCCTCATTATTACACAACTTTATACGCCCTATTAGTTACAAAATACACAATATTTCAACGAATAAGATAATTTCTTGCAAGAGGGGAGATAGATAGGAGCTCCATCAAGACCGTATAAAAGTCATTAAGTTGTGTGTTAACGCCAGGGGTCACAAACGTGCAGTGTCAGAAGGTTGGGCCGGTCTCTGCACATAACCCTTGATGCTCATAAAGATTGACTATCTCTGACCTTTACTTAACACAAGTCATATATTTGAAACTCAAATTGTGAACCAGATTCAAGTATAGAATGTATTGTGAAAATTTACTAAAAATCCTGTTCAAAATTTCGTGTCTAAGAAGAATTGCGTCTTAAAGATGTAATAAATCTTTTGTAGGATTTTCGTAAAAAAATCGTTGTTTCTTATTTAAATAGAATAATATTTAAATAACATATAATATGTCGGAAAAGATGGCGCTGCTGTAGCGGATTCAATGGCGAGTGACATCACTTCTCTGAAATTAATTCCAATTATTTGTTTTTTTGTAACTGTTTTCAATTGATTTAATTTGTAAAGATTTAATTACTTTGTGTTTCAATTATTGTTTATTTTTACTAAGTAGTATGTACGTAATCTAAATGTTAAAATAAAATTTATTAAAGGAAGCGGAAACGCAGGTGACATTGATTGGTGAATTCAATAAGAATTAAAATCAATGTGCCTGGACATAACCTCGAAGAAGTTGGTAATAATTATTGGTGGTTAATTTTCTAGAGCTGGCCGTGATCGGACGTTCTTCGAGTATTTGTCTGTAACCGCATTATTATTGTGAAAGTGTGTTTTACTTCCAACTAAATTCTAAAAAAGAAATTAACAATTATGAGCGCCGAAGAAGAAAATCAAGATATGTTGCGTTCGGCTACCTGTGACGCGATATCAGAATTGGGATTACCACAGGCTACGCCCCAGGAGCAATCAAGGTTAGATGCAACTTTTCTCCATTCTTTGTTGGAATCGCAAAATCGTAATTTTTTATGCCTGGTTGATGCATTGAAAGCACCGGCTAGCAACGAAAAAATTTGCCTTCCTGAATTTGATCCGGACAAGTCTGACAACGATCCACGTGCTTGGTGTGATACGGTTGACCTTTGCATATCGGAGCGTAACCTCAGCGGCAGTAGATTAATAATGGTCATCAGTGAAGCATTGAAGGGAAGCGCGTCACGTTGGCTATCGCAAATATCGTATGGAGGGATTACTTGGCCAGAACTTAAGCTTCTTTTTAAAGCGCGGTATGATTGTGTGGAAACTCCAGCAGCTACGTTACTTAATTTTGGCAATGGCCGACCAAAGGAAGGTGAATGTTTAGCGGCTTATGCGTCTCGCTTGATTACCATGCTAACCTCGCGCTGGCAAAAATTGACTACGGAACAGATTGCCATAGCTACAGTGCTTTCTCACGTGGCACAGTTCGATGGTAGGTTGCAACGCCTGGCTTTCACGACGGACATTTCGACGCGTGACCAAATGCAACGTGAACTGCAAGCATTTTCATATTTAAAGAAGAAAGCAAATACTCCGGCTTTTGTTGAACCGAGTGACAGCAAGCGACTCAAGCCACATGTGCCACATGTTTTGTCTTGCCACAACTGCGGCAGGATTGGACATCTATCAGTCAACTGTCGCAACCATCGTGCGCTGACTTGGACATCGAGTAACTCTCCGAAACCAACTACAGCGGCTGAACAGATTCAGCGAGAAAAGAACATCAACGTGACCTGCTTCAAGTGCGGGGTCAAAGGCCACTACGCTGTGAAGTGTCCACGCAACGCGGCGACCAGCAACGAGCGGAGCATTTCTGGCGGTGAAAGTGCAGCACCAATAATCACAGCCAGTGAGAAGCGAGTCAATGTCTGCTCTGTTGGCAATCCTCAAGGACAATTGTTACATGATGGTGAGTCGTTTCCTTTTTCTTACGATTCCGGAGCCGAATGTTCTCTTTTGAAGGAAGGTCTTGCCTCTAAGTTTTCGGGAAAAGTGTATCATAATACAGTTGCTTTAACTGGTATAGGATCGGGATCAGCTTATAGTACGAAGCAAATTTTATGTAAAGTAACAATTAACGGCTTACTATTGGAAGTTCTTTTTCATGTTCTTCAAAATAATCAGTTGCAACATAATATCATGATCGGTAGGGAAGTTTTACGGCACGATTTAACTGTGACCATGTCTGCTTTGGAAATAATGTTCTCTCGTAAACATAAGGTCGATTTATGTGAGGCAGATCATGTTTGCAATAATTTTTACGATTTTAGTGATATTAGAACTAACATACCAAATGAATTTCTTCCAAAGCTGATTGAAGTCTTGAGTGAGTTTTCATATTCTTTTTCTAAAAACATATCTAAGACAAGGGTGTCAACTGGCCAGCTAGAAATACGTCTGATGGATCCGAATCGGAGAGTTCAACGCCGCCCCTACAGGATGAGTGAGGAAGAGAAGGAGATCATAAGACAAAAGGTAAGGAAACTAGAAAGTGCAGGTGTGATCCGGCCGAGCTGTTCTCCATTCTCAAGTCCGGTGCTCCTAGTGAAGAAGAAGGATGGTTCAGACCGGATGTGCGTGGACTTCAGAGAGCTGAATGCTAACACCATAGCAGACAGGTATCCCCTTCCATTAATATCGGATCAAATTGACCGTCTAAGTGGCGCTAAATGGTTTACGTGCTTAGATATGTTAAGTGGCAAAAATGATATGAAAGAGTATGTGTTTGTTTTGACGGACTCTTTTACTAAATACGTCTTACTAGTACACTCCAAGAACATTGATAGCAACAGCAGCATACGAGCACTTAAGCATAGCATTTCCTTGTTCGGGAATCCGGTTCGCGTCATTGCAGATCAAGGGCGATGTTTTGCAAGTAAGGATTTTTCTAGTTTTTGTACCAGCCAAAACATAAACTTACACTTGATTGCTACCGGCGGATGTCGAGCCAACGGGCAAGTTGAGCGCGTCATGAGCACACTTAAAACAATGCTCACATCTGTTGAGGTCAGTAAAAATCGTTCTTGGCAAGACGCACTCGCAGATATTCAGCTGGCTTTGAATTCGACTCTAAATCGCGTGACAAAGGCTAGTCTTTTAGAATTAATGATTGGTAGAGTAGCGCGCCCGTATGGCTTAATGGCGGTTAGTGATGAGGCTGAAATTGACTTATCCCTTTTGCGCGAGCAGGCGACCCGTGGAATTGAGGCAAACGCAGCTTATGAAAAGAAACGATTCGATTCTAATAAGGTTAAAATAAATAAATTTACTGTAGGAGACTTAGTATTAATTAAAAATGAGGAAAGAAACCAAACTAAATTAGATGCTAAATTTCGAGGCCCCTTTAAAGTAATTGAAGTTTTAGAGGGTGATAGGTATCTTTTACAGGCTTTGAATTCGAACAGAACGTATAAGTACCCTCATGATCGTGTAAGAAGTGTCCCCGATCATCAAGTTCCCAAAGAGTTAGATTTTAATTGTTTGCAATCTGATGATGATGATCATGTTGATGATGATGACAGTGATGCCAACGACAAGCATGACGGTTAGAAGTGTTTCCGACAGACCAAGTTGTACTGATGGCCGATGGACTGTGCCATATAGTGTCTGATGGACTAGACACTGTGTTCGATGGACTGAACAATTGTGATCGTTGGCTAAGTCTTGATTGTTGTGGCTATGTAATAGTATCCTGTAAGTCATTAAATACAATTTGTTCAATTATTCTCTGGGAACTTGAAGGTTGTATTATTATTATTATTTTTTAAGTATTGCGTCCATGAAAAATTGTTATCGTAAATAATTCATTTGATGACATTAGTCTTTTAATTCGCTTGGCAGGATTGCCGAACAGTTAACTTTTCCTTTTTTTTACTTTATTCATAGACTCCACACCCGAGGACGGGTGAAGATCAGAATGGCCGTGTCGGAAAAGATGGCGCTGCTGTAGCGGATTCAATGGCGAGTGACATCACTTCTCTGAAATTAATTCCAATTATTATTTTTTTGTAACTGTTTTCAATTGATTTAATTTGTAAAGATTTAATTACTTTGTGTTTCAATTATTGTTTATTTTTACTAAGTAGTATGTACGTAATCTAAATGTTAAAATAAAATTTATTAAAGGAAGCGGAAACGCAGGTGACATTGATTGGTGAATTCAATAAGAATTAAAATCAATGTGCCTGGACATAACCTCGAAGAAGTTGGTAATAATTATTGGTGGTTAATTTTCTAGAGCTGGCCGTGATCGGACGTTCTTCGAGTATTTGTCTGTAACCGCATTATTATTGTGAAAGTGTGTTTTACTTCCAACTAAATTCTAAAAAAGAAATTAACAATTATGAGCGCCGAAGAAGAAAATCAAGATATGTTGCGTTCGGCTACCTGTGACGCGATATATATATCAATTGTAGTTTAGAAAATCACAAATTTGGTTTGAAGGCAAATAACAACCCTAATACTGGATAAAATCAGGCGAAGGCACAATGAAAAGGGAAAAATTGTATATTAGCAATCTTGGGGAAAGCAAGCGGGGAAAACGTCACTTTATTTCGGCACTTCCGCGAAAGTACAAATGTGAAGAAAACAAAATACAATAAGGAGATTTCGTTTGTGTATTTGTCACAAAGATTTTCAGCGTGTAAGCCGATTTGCTGGTGGATTAACAAAAATAACAGAGTCTATAATATGTACGCTTCCAATGTACGATTATACACCTTAAATGGTATATTCAATATATAAAAACCGATGTTTTAGGGGTAATTAAGCACTATAAGTATTTTGTAGTAAAGTTTAGAAAACATTTTTTGTCATAATTTTTTTCTTTTTAAATCCCCAATTTTTCCTCACATTTTTATGTAAAAATAATGACTTCTTCCAATATTTTAAATACCCAATTAAAATCAATTTCAAACACATGAAGCCTATCTTTGTTAAACTGAACCGCTTCACTCCCAATTTCGAACTCGATGATATGAATAGACTAACTATAAGCCAGACAGACATTCATATTAACGAGCTCCACGATTCGGGGATTGATAGGTATGTACCGTAATCCCCTTAGTTTATTATGCAGACAGTTACACGGTGTTAGTCGCTGCAAAAGCCACGTAGAATGCCTCGTATGATTTAACAAGTCATGTGTCAATTAACAATAACCGGATTATAGAGCTCTCAGACTTAACGACGTATTAGGCTGCGAATTATAATGGCTAAGTATGGCATTCATTAGAAATAGGCGATTAATGCTTGTGGGTAGAGTATTTTGAATTTAGCGCTATGTGCAGAATCAATTATTTAAACTAGTTTTGTGTAATCCGTGTATCTTTAGATCTAGTTCTTGGTATACTGGTTTTTTTTTAATGCTTACTATTCTATTCTATATCAGCCCATATACGTCCCACTGCAGGGCACGGGCCTACTCTACAATCGAAAGAATTGATTGAGAGTGGTTAGGCCATATAGTCCACCACGCTGGCCTAGTGCGGGTTGGCGGACTTACATACCGTAGAAATTCTTTAAAATCGCTACGGTATGCAGGTTTCCTCACGATGTTTTCCTTCACCGTTAAAGTGCGTGATGATTGACTATCAATACACACTATGCTTACTATGCTCTCGTTATATTCTGGTCTGGTCTAAAGGTGTTAGAAATAGTAGTGATATACCACCATAATTATGATGTATTATGTATTATCAAACTTATGTTGAAACACACCCCAAAATAATAATGTCTCAAAATTGAACTCCAATAAATTAAATTTGATAAATAATATTTCTAATTAATACCTAATTACAATTTCGCAATATCAGTATGTGAATACGAAATTGCAACGTACAACAATGTGTTACAAAGGTTTGGAACTTGGCACAAACTTTGTAGACTACAAAGAACCTAGGAGGACAAAGAGCGCGTTCTAACGCTTGTGATATTATTTATTAACCCAACCGCGAGGTGACATACGAAAATAATTTACTAAAACTCAACTGGAAAGTTTTAGTTTAATTAGTCTGGGTTTCGTGTCTACGGCAAGTGGCTTTGTGTTAATATTTCTAAGTACAAGTTTCTGACAATGGCCGCAGGATGTCGTTGGGTGCATAAGGCGGACTTTTCAACAGGTTATGGCGGAATTTTGTTTCGACCCTTGTTTTGTTGGAGATATCTTGTGGTTTATGAAGGTAGACTCTTTTTGACTGCCTCGGTGGCGTAGTTGTACTACGGTACGACTACAAAGCTGAGGTCTCGGGTTTGAATCCCGGGTCGGGCAAAGTGATATTGTCGGGCAAAGTGAAAGTCAGGAATTTGTGCCCATAGTGCGATAGGCTCGCCCCTATCACATCATGGGACCGGAATGTAGGTTTCCTGGTGGCGCCTCTGTCTACCCCTTCTGGGACAAAGGCGTGAGTTTATGTATGTATGTATGTACAGAAGTTAAGGATGTCTTACTTTTTAACTAGTGACAAAATAATAAGAAACTCACTTTCAAAGTGATCCAATCGATCTGAAACACCTACAATACTTGAGAAAACGTGTGTGTTTTTCGATTTAATATAAGCCATAGAGTGACTGACGAAGGAATTGATAGAAGCTTTTCCACAATATATTTCAGCCGCATATATTGTACGTACACCCAAAAACAGTCAATCGTATATGCTATGAGTGATCACCACTGGCCGAAATCTAGAAATATGACACTACAGTATAGCCCGGCGCGCACATCGATCTATTATCACAATATATATCTAATCTTATTTTTTTTATTATTATTTTTATTTTTAGTACTCTTTAAAATTATTCTCATTGTTAAAGATATTTATTTTTTCTTATGTAATTATTTCATTCAAGAGCCCATAAGTCTAATTCAGTAGCAGACTGTTCATCCTTATTCATATTGGAATTGTTATTATTGTTCTAATATTTATGTTGTTATCTAACTCTGTGCAAGCTGTACTCTCCTGTAATTGAAGATGCACGCAGAAGGATAAATATTATGTAGTTATATATATGCTATGTGTTATGTTCGTTGGAGATTCTAATAAATAAAATAAAAATAATAAAATACAGCTCGATACATTTCATACATTAAAGCCAGACTGGTCCAACGCTTTGTGATTGAGTTACGTTATCTCCTAAGCTTATTAACATTGTGTGAGGCTAGATCATTTCGCTCCCGTAGACATAAGACCGTATATCGATTATGAGAATTTAGCTTTACATGTTGTCGTTTCGCTGGTATTAGCTAGCACTAATGAGCCGTAAACGGTATGGTCGTGACCTCAATTTACTGGAAAGATAATTCTTTTTTACTTAGGAAGATATGAAAAAAGTCATGAACTAGAATGTAAACATTAAATTGTAGATACTAACAAAAGATTTTGAACAAACCCACGTGTTTATTTATTATATTGTGTCTTGCCTTACAGTTATGAAATAAATAAAGGAATAGACTTGTAATAAATTAAATTGATTTTTTTGTTTTTTCAAATAACTTCATAGACAAAGTTAGAGATCACGCAGAATTTCCAATAACCTATTAATATCCAGCTTTTATGCATGAAACTGTGTACTCCCATAAGTGGTATATGCATCAGAACAAGAACGTAACTAGCCAAGAATTGTGTTAATTGTGATAATGTGTATACTGTGGGTGATCCTTGATTCTTGAAATAAATAAACTGTCACGTCAGTACACCGTGTAATTATTCTCTAGTTAATACCATCCATTTATACACGTAATAAGTCAATATGCTACAAATTACACAGAGCCGACGTTCACGCTACTCACTCAATAGGTGGCTATGAATATTTGAGCAAAGGGACCTAAATCGCTTGTGTTATAAGCCAACACGTTAAGTTTTCATGTATTTCCATCGGTTGTAGACATTAAAAGGAAAATGGAAGATTTGGCCATTATTAAATTTAGCATTTAAAAAGGAGGTTTAAAAATAAATTATTGAGCATTAGATAAAAATTACTGGTTTTATTAGTATTAACAATTTTTGTTTTATATAATTTAAAGTAATACCCATCCTACCAATCGCGTGACGATTTGTTAAATTCGTAACTTTATAAGACTTTATCTTTTGTTTTTTTATGTTGTCAGGTGACTGTTACAATAAAAAAATATAAGATATAAACAATATAACCGAGACTAATTATTAGCATCATTTTTATCTGTATAATTAAAAAAATATATACAAATGAAAAATAATTCCAACATGCAGACCAGATATGAGATCGACGCATGTGGCTACGCAGTCTCCAAATTTATTCGAAACACAATTCACAAAACAAAAATACAAACACACGAGCACTGTTCGCGTGACGAAAATACTTTTTAAAACCGTAACGAAGTCACAAAACGACGCCGAACCTGTTACGAAACACCAGTTTTTGTATCCAACCACCTAGAATTTTAATGAGTGTGAAACGTAAGGGACAATTAAAAGTTCCACATATTACTCACTTGATACACCCACACATCGGAGTTGATTACGACGAATTTTGAAAATTTAATTTTGCAAATTTCCTCGTGAACTGCCCGCCTGATTGCTTTATTTTGAGTTGATTCGGCGGAATTATTTCCGTTGTGTAACACAATTGTGTGATGCCACTCATCCATCTTTTGTGTCGTCACAGTTCTGTTAGACAATGACGGCTGAACAAAAGATATCTTGAATATAAAGCTGTGTTTGTTGCTTGTAATACACAATTGCGCGCAATCGGCTGATACTCGAAATGAAATGTGAAAAAGATAATTAAATCACTCTGGATTTTCCATGTTGGAATGATTGTGTGTTTTATTTGTCTTTTATTTTTTGCGGTCCTGTTCAATGCATATTTAAGTGGCCAATTATTTTAATACATGTTGCAGTCTCATATATATTTTCTCTCAATATAATGTAAAGATTTGAAGAATTT
Source organism: Deilephila elpenor (assembly GCA_949752805.1). Taxonomy (NCBI): domain Eukaryota; kingdom Metazoa; phylum Arthropoda; class Insecta; order Lepidoptera; family Sphingidae; genus Deilephila; species Deilephila elpenor. Next base: position 2,573,725 of record OX457102.1, read on the forward strand.
GTTTTCAGGATAAACGTATCTATAAAAATATTTTCACTTAAAATAACAAAGCCATATTTTGAACGATTACGTTGAATTTTATTTTAAAACTTTTTAGAAAAAAAATACATTTTTAAAATACATTATATTTTATCCCGCCGCCAGTGCTGTCAAAACGTCAATCACAAGCTTTATTACTTTAATTAATTAAATGAATAATATAGTTTCATTATTTTACCCACTAAATTACTTCGAGAAAAATCACTTTTCTCTCTCAGAGTGGCATCCAGACAGCATTGTTACTCAGGGACCCTAAGTCCTCTATTTAACTCTGCATTGCGCGCTAATTTGACAGTTCACCTGCACATGATCAAATTAGTTTTGAACTGAATTTAATACGGCGATATTAAAAATATCTCTGTAGGTGGAAAATTACTCAGATGGGAGATCGACTATTTGGGTTCTGCATCTGTATCTGTATCAGCCCATACACGTGCCATTGCAGACCACGGGTTCTATATAATCGAAAGTACGATTGAGAGGCGATAGGCCGTATAGTCCACCACGCTGGCCTAGAGCGGGTTGGCGGACTTTTACATACAATATAAATTCTTCCGAATCGCACAGGTATTCCTCCCGATATGTTCTTTCACCGATATAGTGCGTGGTGATTGACTTTAATCAACTAGTTATGTACCTATACATACATACGCCTAGTCTAGAAATCCCGCAACACTAAAGATCCATTTACACAAGGAGAGTTTCTCGCCTCGAAGATACGATTATCGTAAGGTAAAAAAGTTGCATCGTGTAAACATTTGTCAGAACACGATAATCTATGGCGGTTATGTCATGCGATAATCCCATACTATTCTCGCCGCAAGAAACTCTCCCCGAGTAAATAGCGTCTAATTACATACGTACATAAACTCACTCCTTTTCCCCAGAAGGGATAGGCAGAGGTCCATGTCACCCATGTTTCGTCTCGTGTGTTCCGTCTCATGATGTGATAGGGGGCGAGCTTATTGCCACATCCAATGTCGCTTTGGCTGACACGGAATTGAAGCCCATAACCTCAGCGATGTAATCATACTGTAATACAGCTGCGCCATCGAAGCATTCGACACGAATTGTACGATAGAGAAGGATTAATCTTCAATAACCGCAGTAATAAATACATCAAAATAGACAATTTATTTACACAGGTGGAAGTGTATTACTTTTTACCATATAATAAAAACAATTTAACAAATTGAAACTCGGTTTTGGTACGCGTGGAATAATTGCCTGTCCAAAAATTGATAGGCATACGAAAATATCTCATGATTTTTTGGTGTCAGAATTATTTTGTCGACAAGGTATTAAAAGCGTCGTTAATTGGATGTTCAATTTAATTTATAAGGTTGTTGTAAAAGGTTTATAGCATGTTATGTGACGTAAAAGGATTATGAGTGGTGAATTTTAGCGAAGTTTAAGGTACAACTTTTGTATAGTACTTAGTGAAATTACTGGGTCTCTGGTTAGCACAGTGCAGTGCCATCAATTGCTTAGTAATACGTTCTGTGTTATTTTGCTTCTGTCTATGAACGTCTATGAGCATGGCGTTTACAATCAGGCGTGCATCATGGTCATCTCGTTATATTTTTCTTAATACATTATCTTCTGATTCCATACGATAATCCAAGCGAAGGAGTAATATATAACTGTTCAAATGATTTAGCATCATTACATACATTAAAAAAGCATCAGTCAATAGAAGTCGGAGCAGACTTTGAGATCTAGAAAATAATTACCCAACCAAAATATAGCCTAAAATTGCCCAAAAAATATATCAACATTTAAGGACAGAATTACGCCAAAATGTTTGATAATAAAAACACACATTTTATCTTATTCTTCAGCTTCTGGGTGACATTAACTTATTTCTAACCCATGCAGTATCAATCAGAATAAAATAGATATTATGAACTAAATACCAATAACCGTTGCGAACTGTCACGCTACAGACGAACGTGTCACGTCACTACGCGAACAATACCAGCCCCGCCATACGCATGTACACGTCACAAACAAAACGGGACAAAGCTTTTGTTACTGAATTAATTGATGCCCACATCATTTAGGGGTGTATTTTGGGATTTTGTTGGGTTAGGGGTATTTAATTTTAGTGGTGTATAAAGGTGCTGTAATGTGGCATGCCATGACATATACAGGGTATATTCATGCTGCGGCCGATAACGAAGATGGGTGGTAGTTTCAGTGATTACAAACACATTGCAACTGAAAATACTGCAAAAAAAAAAAAGAGATTTTTATTTGCATTTTTTTAAAGATCATCGTGATTAAATGGTAAATACTTAGTTGTTCTAAAATTATAATTTAAACCCTTATGTACTATTGCGTCTTTAAAAATAAAATGGTGTACATTACTATTTTAGGAAAATTATATATTTACCACGCAAATACGAATAAGTACAAAATCACATAAAATGACCCTTTTTTTACGATTTATTTAGCTGCTTTGAGTCTGAAGTATACTACTGTATACTATCACCTGGTTTTTCGGTCGCAGTCTGAATATACCCTGAAAGTATATAAACAGCACCAAATAAGCAAGTTTAAGTGTGCAAGCTTCAGAGGCTGTGGCTTTAAACCCCGCATAACGATTAATATTTTTTTTAATTCACAAGTATTTGTTTTGTATTTTTTTATTTAAAAATATCTCGTGATTTTTTTTAATATACGAATTTCACTATGGAACGTCAAAAGTTAGTGTGGGCTGAGCTCCATATTTCATAGAAAAAATATTCTCTGATTTGTTCATAGTCCGATCTATGTTACGTTAAAGTATGCAAAGGTCCACCACGTTACAAAACGGAATCAGTATTTAATGGGGATCAAAAAGATTTTATAGAAGACAACTTAAATAAAGAACATTTAGATTTCAACTACCTAGTTTATTTATATATCAATAAAATTATATTTTTGCTTTAATTTTACCGCCGTTAATATCAACTAAATATAAAATACTTGTAGCACTATAATGGCATGAAATTGAAAATAATTACATCCCTTTGTAAGAGAAACTGAATTATCTCATGATATTGCCAAAGAAAACATTGCTATTTAATTCACCGAATTCCTAGAGCTTATTAAAATTAATTTATGACGTCATTATGTTTTCACGCCGAACAGTAAATAACAATTTAATATAATTGATTACAGGCCAACTGATTTAAGGTATAATTTTACGGATCATTATCCTAAATATATTGGTTGCGATGAAAATTGACTTCCCTTAAGTTAATCGAGTGCTTAAATCAACCAATTTCATTATAATAAATTGCCTATATACCATTCATGAGGGCCGATTAGCTCGTTCAAGCCTCGAGTAGAAATTTGAGTTGTTGATAAACTTTTTTTTTATATTAAGCCTATATTTCTTGGTGATTTTTTCTATAATGAGCACTCTAACTAAAATATCGGTGTAATTATTATAAGTAAATTTATTTATATCAGGAAATTTCAGAAATTCGATGAATGCAAACCACTTTCAACAAATCGTTATGAAGTCCTTGGTATGTTCAGAGATTAATTTCGTGTGGCTGAAAAAGATGATAATATTTTCTTAGATTTACGCGAATGTTACACATTGAAATATAACAAATACCTCAGTCCCCCCGTGACCACGAAAGCAAAAATAATCGAAACGTCGGGAAGGTAAAAAAATGTAAAAATTAAACCAAATCGCGATAAAATCCGTAAAAAATAGTTTTATTTCAAGATGATAATAATGATGTAAGATCTTTGGAAGTGGTAGAGCCATGCTGTTGTCAGTCATGACTCAGCATAAATGGGCAGGTTCCTCTGGGGCGGTACCACGGTCTCACAGAGATGGATGTGAAGCGACAGCTTTGCTCTCACGTTTCCTTCGGTGAATGAGATTGCCTTATTCCGAATACTACTTTCTCTTTCTATCCTTTTTCCTCCCCTCTCCCCTCCTGATTTGATGGGCTGGCAATACATACACCCACCCAACAGTCACATACATAGTCCTGACCCCACACTAAGATCGAGTCTTGTGTCGTGGGTATCAGGAACTACGAGAGACTTTTTCGGTCTCACAAACAACCAGACCCGAAACAAATACCTGTGGTTCACACACATACTTGTTTCGGTGCGGGGATCGAACCCGCGGCCTCTCGTTTCACAGCCGGAGTCTAACCAACTGCGCCACGGAGGCTATCAATCACAACATCTATCCAAGGGTTGTGGATGTTAATGGGCGGCAGGTATCACTTTCCACCAGGTGAACTATTTGCTCGTTTACCGGATCAATGCATTAAAAAATTACAATTATCTTATTTTAAGGCAGATTTTTCAAAAGCATTTGCAGCCCATTAGGGAAAAAAGCCAATTCCAATAACGGGTAGTAAATTAACCCTTCCGGTGACCAAAAAGCTCTTATGAGGCTCGCTATCAAAAAAATTATGACGTTCTCCATTGTTCTCCAATCGTTCTCCGTTGTGTCGCATCTGTTAAAAGTCTATTGTCTACACATGGACACCTGAAGGGCTACACCCGATATTTTCGTATTTGCTACATGATTTGACTGCCTCGGTGGCGTAGTTGTACTATGGTACGACTACAAAGCTTGAGGTCTCGGGTTCGAGTCCCGGGTCGGGCAAAGTGATATTGGGTTTTTCTATTCATTATCAGTCCGGAGTCAGAAACTTGTGCCCGATATGGCGATAGGCTCGCCCCCTATCACATCGTGGGACGGAACATACAAGGCGAAATGTGGGTGTCCTGGTGGCGCCTCTGCCTACCCCTTCGAGGATAAAGGCGTGAGTTTATGTATGTATGTATGCTACATGATTTGACGCGAAATTTGGCTGTCACGTGTCGTTCTATCAGTGAGATTGCCAGGGACTGAATTACATCCACACTTTTGTGCTAACTATTATGTAAAGGGTTGGCAACGAATCTATGAATATCCAAGCAGCTTGATATTCATATAAGTTCATTAAAAAAGCAACTTTATTGTAAGAAAACTATTCTTTTACGATTTTTTTTCGCGGATTTGGTTTCATTTTACATTTTCTTACTCCGACGTTTCTATAAAATTTAAAGGTAAGCCGAATGCGCGATAACATCAGTGAAACCAGTTTTATTTTAATATGTAACTGTATCAGCCCATATACGTCCCACTGTACGTACGGACCTCCTCTACAGTCGAGAGGGGTTAGGCCATATACGCCACCAGGATGGAATAGTGAGGGCTCGCGGACTATACTAACATAGAAATTCTTACAAACCGCTGTGGTAGGTATGTAGGTTTTCTCATGTTTTCCGTCACCGCCCTTCACCGTTGTAACATTCGCTTAAATATAAGAAACAGTTATAAGCTACATTTTACCTGATGGTACGTGCGATCCAAATAGAATATTCACCAGTGAGTGATGTTTATCTCGCCTGTCCACATAATTGCGCCTGATGTCTGCCCTTCGGCCTGTTCAAAACCAGATTTACATAAGCTGAACGTCAAACGCGGCAGAGTGTGGGTCAATATAATGTTTAGGTGAACCGTTTGCTCATACCCTATTCTTTGTTCAGTTTGCATTTCATATACAAGTGCACCTACTTGTATATGAAATGCAATCCAATCACGTCCAGGTAATACAGAAAATAAAACAAAAACTCATCAAACCGCGAACGCGCTGAAATATGCAAAACTTAAACACTCATCCTGGTTTGAAATAAACTTAAGAAAAAATCTTTAAAAAAAGTAAAGCCTCGACATTCCAATTTCAAGACAGCCCGGCGCGTCAAAATAAAAAGCCGACCAAGTTTTTCACCTAATCATACTTTTTCTTGAAACTCGGAGGTAAAATATGAAAAACACAATATTGGTCTCGTGTACTAAGACGAACTATTTCTTTGTAGCTTATTTCTTGGAGCTTATTTAGTAGAGAAGATAATTAAAATTAAAGTATTTTAGGAACAAAAATTGTTTAACTTTAAAATATACTTGTGTATTGAAATCGGCTACGTGTTTTACTACAGAAAAGTTCATAAAATATTTAATATGCCACGAAACATTTATATCAAAAAAAAATATTTATTTTCAAGGTTAAACTCTTTGAGTCCTAAAACATCCAGGCTATATATTAATAGACTAGTATTCAAATTCCTTAGCATAAACGGAATTTACACATGACCAACCACGTACATTATGAGAATATCTGAAATACCGAGGGAAACAATCCTTTAATAATAGAGAAACCTAATAAATATACTCGAGATTTCTCATTACGTTGTTGATTGAAAAGATTAATTAACAGCTAGTTAGGGTGGCCACGTTTCTCTTCGGGAACGTCTGAATTTGATATGGCCCGGTGGAAATCGACAGGAACCGTTTTGGCCGCAACCGCGAGCGCGGTCCTACTAAATTGTTTAACTTACTGATTACATGAAACTATTAGTTGAACTCAAACGATGTTACTTTGTCTGATGGTGCTTTTGCGTTGTTATTAATATTGTCACTTACGTAGTTGAATGGTCTGTGAATAAGTCCTAAGTTCGATTGCAGTTGGGCAAATTATTTTTTTAATTTTACGCTTCAATTTGTCCGATAAGATTAGTAATCTGCAATTTTTTTTTAACCTCCATATTTTTCTTTTAGTAGCACCGCAAACTTACTATAATCCTAATACATAGAGTATCCACTAGCGAGAACCTATCTCATGTCGGACAGCTGAATTATGCGTTGCTGAAAATGAATAAACACAGGTTGAATACTTAACTTGATAATTGTGCAGATTATAAGTTTAGTACACCCAACAGTCATATTCTGTGTCGTGGGTATCAGAAACTACGAGAAACTTTTCGGTTTCACCAACAATAAGACCTGGAACAAATATCTGTTGATCACAATATTGGTTTCAGGGCGGGGATCGAACCCGCGGTCTCACGTTTCACAGCCGACGCCTAACCAACTGCGTCACGGTGACTGTCAAATTATGTCGAGTTTTCAATCATCGAGTGGTGGTACCATTGTATATGGTATGTGATTTCCACCGATTTTCTAGGCCAGTGTGGTGTACTATGGCCTAGACCCTCTCAATCGAACTGTCGGCTCGGAATCGAATACTCAGCAGTGAGTGATTATGATTTATTATACACACAGTACGCTAGTCTTATCAGTAAGTGTTTATAACACTTATTCAATTACTTACTATTGTTGGTTTAATTACTTACAAGCAGGGAATCGTTTAGGACATAAAAATATCCACAAACCACTCGTGTGTGGTAACCCTATCTATATAGGTTATGAAATATGAAGATTTTAAAACTATTAAATAATCCCTAGGATAATATCATGTACGGAATACGTCGAGTATATTAGGTTTTAAAGTTGCGGTGCGTGATCTACATAAGTTCTTGTACGAATATTTTAGTAAATTTTGAAATTACCACACATAAACATCAATAGGAAATGAAAGAATGTAATTCCAAAAGTTGTCGGGTTTTTAATTTATCCGGGACTTAAATCCTCACCCCCACACCCTTTCTATTCAACCCTTCCCTCTCAAAATTAATAACATCTCTTGGCAAAATATACGTAAAATCTGTGACGAGTTCATGGTACAATAATAGTTTTATAACAAAATAAAAAATATCCAACGTTTTTTTCTTAATATTTTCTTAGATACTCGTATTGTAGAAAAATACATATTTTTGCTTATCGTATTCCAGTCTGTTTGTGGGCTTATAAATCTAGAACTGATCCGATTTACGTTGTTCCTTTTTATTATCAAAAACCTTTATCTAGCCAGGTTTTTTTATTTGGTTACTAGGTTAGCAGAGCCCTTTTAGTGTTTGTTGAAGGAAAAATACACGAATTTCTTTAATTCATTTTGCGCAGCATTTTTGCTGGGGAAAAGTTATATAGCGCAATTGTCACTTCCTTCATACAACCATACATATTTTTATTGCTATGAATGGCGAGACGAGTATGCCATTCGCCTGATGGTAAGTGATACGACCACTCATGGACAGTAAAAAACTAAACAACACCATGAATTACAAGGTATTGCTTAGCATTCCACTGCCCTCACCATTCTGAGACATAAGATGTTAAGTCTTATTATGTCCAGTTCCATCCACAGCGACACGGAGTTGAGACCGACATGATTGTGTGGAGTCGAAAGAGATTGCTGTCAGTGCCAACATTTATTTGGACGGCATTGATCTCACCGCCACAGAAACTCTTACAAATCACCATGGTATGCAGGATTCCTCACAATGTTTTCCTTCACCGTTATAGTGAGCGGTGATTTCGATACGTCCCACTGCAGGACAAGACTCTTCTCTACCATCGAGAGGAAAAAACAAATAAAACATATAAATAAAAATATTATTAAGCAATTAGTATAACTAAGTAAAATAGTGTAGTTATACTTATTACTAATAAACTGCGCCTTTTCATTGAAGCAGAAGTCTAGATAGCAGCAGACTGGACTGATAAACTAATGATTCCAGCATAAAGCACCCAGACTATTTAAAGTTACGTGTATATATTCGTAGTCAATTATCGCTCACTTGGACAAGGATGAAAAATGTCATGAGAAAATCTACATATCTAGGATCTCTTCACAAGAAAATTAAAGGTATATGAGATCTACTGCACTCGAAAGAAACAGTTACGTACACCGGCATTGTGTCGATTGGTAGGAGATGTTTATCGTTAGCTAATGGGCTAGCTAACTTTCTGGATGGTATCATGCTGATCATCAAGTGCAGTACAGTCACAATGATAAAACCTGCACTAGTCCATTGTTGAACCAAGAATTAAACCCATATCCATTTTAGAAATGAGTCGCTGTCGGTCGTGGGAGGCATGTGGGCTGATTATTCTAAATGAAAAGGCCAGGAGGTATACACCGTTGCACGACTAAATACATTCATACATGTTCAGAATACAGATCATTATAAGGGAAAAATAAACCTTAATTATCTGTCAGTCAAACGCTGACCTTTTCAACTGAAACGAAATAAATTGGTTTTACAGGAAAGAATGCGAGCCACCGCTTACTGAGGTACAATCGACGGTCGTGAGTTTCTGAATAATATATTTTAATTAAAGGAAACTTCTATTTTTCCTTGTTTTTAAAGATTTAATACGTTCCGATGGCCAATTTTGGTATTTCCTATATTGAATTTATTAAAAGGCTTTTTATTGTAGGTGCGAGCTAAAGTCATAAACAAAGTGAGTAAAAAAATTAGTGATCAAGAATTACGTGAACAAGCATGTCTTGGTAAATATTTTTAGCTATTTGTTCCTGTTATTTCGATGAGAAAAAATAATGGAAATAAAACTATTTTGACGGATTTTATCGCGGATATGGTTTAATTTTTTAACTTCTCGACGTTTCGATTACTTCACAGCCTTTGTGGTCACTATAGAGAAAATAAAAGGAAAAATCGATAAGTTGCGCCAATATTCCTCAAGGTAATAATTATGTTACTGGCTTAAAAAATGCTCGCATTTACCTACCGGCATTTGATCAGCTTGACGGTTTTTAATCAGGTTTACTGCTCTTTTGTACTGTACTAGTTCCTGAAATTTCTAAATTCCATGATTAGAGGCAGTAGCTTACAATAAGAGGTCATTCAACGTTTTCTGCGAAGGTATTAAGACTACGCATACTCTTTGTGGAAAAAGCATATTTTCATATTGGCGATGAGAATAATGTGTTCTATTTTTATCACCAATTTAATCATCATTTTAAGCCACAGGGAGTCGTTGTACACTGTCCTTATGTGGCCTATATCAATCGATTAAATGTCTATTAAGTAAAATGTTTAGAATATAAGTAATCACCAAGTTATGAATATTCCTGTAACCGATTCTCCTTACACAACATGTTTCAAACCTAACATAAGTGTTAGGTTAGTTAGTTAGTTTATAATCTTTCAACAGTAAATGGAATCTTTAAACGATTTCAAGGACAAACACGCGACGTATACTAAAAATAACTTAGTCCAATATATTTCCAATCTTTTCAATTGCTCGTCATTAGTTTCAGCCAAATTGCTTTATACCGGATTGAGTCGACCTTCTTCGAAGCTATACAAAATATTTGCGCGACAGCCCTACTCCTGTATCCCACCTGACGCCAAGGGCCACTCGCCGTTCGACCGCCGAGCGGTTTAGTCGCGTGCCGACGATAGCCGAGTACGCACGAACTCCGATCTCGCTGTAACTCCGATCAACGGTCGCGTGTGCGTGGATTTTTTAAATTTCGAACAGTGTTGATGTTCTAATTCCGTGATTTACGAGACATTTCTGTCGTGTGCGCAATCTCGTGCGGGCTCAACGCCGATGGAATACGCAATACGTGAGCGCTTTTTTTTCTATTATGCTAATAGGGTTGTTGTTTTTTCCTGAGAAGGGTACGGTTTTGGTTCGTTAATGTTCGGCTTTATTGCGAGTTGAATGCGAATACGCAAATGGGATTTTTCGTGATTTTTATTCGCGGGCCCAGCGGTCAATTTATGACGGTCGGATAAACGTTTGATTTTAGAAGCGCTTTATTTTCAATCGATTGCTTTTATATCGGACCGGTCGGTTTTTCAAACGTGATGGATTATTTTTGATAAACTCACTTGGTATGCAATGCACGTAGCGTTTTCTGTGTAATATATTCATGGTATTTCGCAGAAACGGCTTTTATGACATAAGTAGGCCTACGGCGTAGAAATGAGTCTACGGCGTAGCAATGCTACGAACATTTTAATAAGAATATGGTCAGGGTAATGGATTTCTTATACCCAAGTTAAAGGCGTGAAATTAACAGTATTATTTGACGGTAGCAACAAGGATACTAAATTCCGGACGGTTCCTGAAGGAATGCGGCAGTTTCGATCCCCACGTCCTTCGTCTAAAGAGACCGTAGACGTAAATTTTGAGTGAAACGTTTCATTTCCGCTCTCACGTTATATTTCAGACGTGACAGGTGATAAATCTGTTACTGCCATATGACTTATGCATATATCGAGATTGCTTTAGTAATGGCTCTCACATAAGTTTCCTTCTGGAATATATTTTCATTTCTTCATTTTTTCTTATTTTTCTTTATTCGTCGGATTTCCACTAACAGAGAACAGACGTGATTTTGGTATTTCTAACATATTTCTTTTCCAAATTAGGAATAGTACGAAGTAAATTAATGTATTTATCCCTTCGGTAAATGATAAACTAAAAACTTAATCCTTATCTTTTGTAAGATAATATCTAGCATATTCAGGGTTCTTTCAGTGAACATTTTTAATACTATGGTAATTACCTTGTATAATCCTGTTTTATCGCCTTAGTAGTTGTTAGCAAGCAGATTTGAGATAAATAGCAATATAATTTATAATATTAATAAAAATTCACCTTGTGCCGACCCTACTTACATATGTGGGATAAGGACGGACTAAAGAATATCCTTAAAACTGTCTTACAGCTATCTCTTTGAAAACCGTTCTCTCGGAAATCTTTTAGCTTATCCTGAATATATGCACATGAAATAGGTCTAGAAGTTGTCCGATGTATTGCTTATAGCCTCATACAGAAGAAGCCAATCCAGCATCTCAAGAGTGCAATTACTGTCCAGTAATAACTTTATGGAAGGAAATATTTATATTGAGTTTCAGGTTAATCCTCCAAAGGAAAACTTTGTCTATACTTTAACCATCATTGCGTTTTCTCTAACATTTGTTTTAGTTTTATAATACTATGCAAACCTTCTCATTTAAAAATATTAAAGCTCTCCAACTGATAACATAATGATTGAAGATTAATTTCGTGAAATGTACTGTATTTATAGAATCAAGATTATTATGGTAGATATTTAATAAACACAAAGATACGCATTAAATCACTGAAATAGTTCGGACGCTACCTTCAGATGCAGTTCTTGTGTCGTAGGTATTAGGAACTACCAAGGGCTTTTCAGTCCGACGATTACTCCAACTATCAATATATGCTTCTGGATCATACAATAATCTTGGAGTGGACATCCAACTAGCAGCCTCTGATTTCACAGCTAGCTCCTTAACAAATTACACTACGGACTCTGTAAAAAGCCTTCTAAAGACTGTACCCACCCTCCCCGGGTACGGGTCTCTACGATAATTAGGAAGGGTTAGATTTATGATAATGCGGGTTGATAGCCTTTACATACCTACCTTAATGCCTAAAAGTTCTGCGGTATGCAGGTTTTCTTATAACATCGCTTAAGGCAATAAGAAACTACGAATTCGTTATATCGGAATGTCAAAAGTTTCTGCCCTGGGCCCGAAAACGAGATCTGAATGACTACAACTGGTTCAATTCGTAAAGTATGTATTAAGTCTATGTTTATTTCTAATGTCAATTACATAACATTAATCTATATCGGAACGTTGAAATGCCGAAACCAGGGTGAATTGGAGCAGGCTTATTTCCAGCAGTGGATAGCTATAGGCTGATGATGTGTAATGTGGAACGTAAATTAAAACTAAAAGTATATATACCACTCATCGATCTTTTAGATGACCATTTTTATATTCAAAAATGTACGTTCCAAAAATTACACGTTCCTGTCAAAAGCTACGAATTTCGGGATCAGCGGAAAGTGTCAAAAATATATAAAAAATATATTCTAAGGACGTGACAATGACGAATTGTCTAATTATCTCGGACATTTTTACGCTCTGACGGACACACAAAAAGGCGGCCATTTTTATTTTCTTGCACAATCATCAATCGTGTATCCTTATTATCTGCTTTTATTGTACTCTGTCTGTGTGTCAAATGGTTTTGCAGAAAGCATTTTCCGCCGACGTTTATACGAATTTTCAAATTATTTGCGAAGAGTGTTTGTTCTCGTTAATTTGAGCTTGTTAACTTACGTTGAGCGTTTTCAGAATATATTGGAGTAAAATTATTTTATATACCTACAATACTTTTGACAAAGGAGAAGGCGCATCCCAGCCTACTGGCCAATAACGACGAGCGATATGTCATTGGAAAGGTCTTTTCAGATGCTACAACTTCTTCTATGACAACAAAACCCAAATCGCTGTATTTAAAAAAATATCGCTACTTAAAGACAGCCCGAAAATCACACGAAAGCGCCCCGGCATGGTGAGCAATAACAACAAGCGATACGTCGTTGGAAAGGTCTTTTAAAATGCTACAACTTCTTCTACGACGACACTTCTCAAATCGGAGTGTGAAAAAAAATATCGCTGCGTAAAGGTAGCGCAAGGATGAAAACATGTATATGGACTCATAGCCTATTGTCCAATAACGACGAGCGATATGTCATTCGAACGCTCTGTTTGTTTTCTACAACTTCTTCTTTGGCAAGAAAACCCGATTAGCTGTATTAAAAAAGATATTTCGACATAAAGATATCGCGAGGGCCATATGTATGGACTCCAGCCTACTGGCCAATAACGACGAGCGATATGTCATTGGAAAGGTCTTTTCAGATGCTACAACTTCTTCTATGACAACAAAACCCAAATCGCTGTATTTAAAAAAATATAGCTACTTAAAGACAGCCCGAAAATCACACGAAAGCGCCTCGGCATAGTGAGCAATAATAACAAGCGATACGTCGTTGGAAAGGTCTTTTAAAATGCTACAACTTCTTCTACGACGACACATCTCAAATCGGAATGTGAAAAAAAATATCGCTGCGTAAAGGTAGCGCAAGGATGAAAACATGTAAATGGACTCATAGCCTATTGTCCAATAACGACGAGCAATATGTCATTCGAAAGCTCTCTTCGTTTTCTACAACTTCTTTTTAGGCAAGAAATCCCGATTAGCTGTATTAAAAAAGATATTTCGACATAAAGATATCGCGAGGGCCATATGTATGGACTCCAGCCTATTGTCCAATAATGACGAGCGATATGTCATTCGAAAACTCTCTTCGTTTTCTACAACATCTTCTTCTTTGGCAAGAAATCCCGATAAGCTGTATTCGCGAGGGCCATATGTATGTCTCATAGCCTATTGTCTAATAACGACGAGCGATCCAATAAATCTCTCACTGTGTTTATCGTTCGATATCTTGCAAGATTCAGCAAATTGCGCTGTATCACAATCCAAAAATATGCATTTACTGCATCTGTAATAACGTCCACCGTTTTAAAATGTAATTGTCAATTATTTACGCAAGACAAGAATTTTCAACATACTGCTATTGTATGTGAAATGAGTCCTGTTTTAGTTTTGTGATATGATAAAATACCATAAAAATTCAATCCAGCTATTGGTCAGAAGTTGTCTAAGGAGTGCTGCGCGACATTATAGAGTTTATTTTAAAATAATAAGTAAAACTTTTTTTTACCGGTATTTCTACATTTGCCAGTGGCGTTGATTATTGGCAATGCGTTTAATAATCCAATCTGGAGGGATGTTATAAAAAACAAACACAATTTAAAATAGAGAAACAAATAATATAAGGATATTATGTAGGTATGGACTGCCTCGGTAGCGCAATTGTATGACGGTATGGTTGCAAAGCGGAGGTCTCGAGTTCAAATCTCGGGTCAGCAAATTGATAATGGATTTTTCTATTCATTATCAGTATGGAGTCAGGAATTTGTGCCCGATATGGTGTTAGCCTCGCCCCCTATCACATCGGAACAGAACAAAAGGCGAAACGTCGGTGTCCTGGTAGCACCTCTGCCTATCCCTCCTGGGAAAAAGGCGTGAGTTTATATATGTATGTTTTAGGCTTGACTTATTTTTGCGACAAGCTTCGTTTAGTGCCGAGATAGTCGTATAAGCTAATAATGTAAATAATATTTTTATTCCTAGTTTGTATAAGTACCATGTTTATGTACTTTTGATAAATAAATAAACTATTATTTAAATATATAAAGATATGAAGTAGTTATTTATCTATGTATATTTTTTAATACAGCGATTTGTGTTTTGTTGTCATAGAAGAAGTTGTAGCATCTGAAAAGGGCTTTCCAATGACATATCGCTCGTCGTTATTGGCCAATAGGCTGGAGTCCATACATATGGCCCTCGCGATATCTTTATGTCGAAATATCTTTTTTAATACAGCTAATCGGGTTTTCTTGCCAAAGAAGAAGTTCTAGAAAACAAACAGAGCGTTCGAATGACATATTGCTCGTCGTTATTGGACAATAGGCTATGAGTCCATATACATGTTTTCATCCTTGCGCTACCTTTACGCAGCGATATTTTTTTTCACACTCCGATTTGAGAAGTGTCGTCGTAGAAGAAGTTGTAGCATTTTAAAAGACCTTTCCAACGACGTATCGCTTGTTATTATTGCTCACCATGCCGGGGCGCTTTCGTGTGATTTTCGGGCTGTCTTTAAGTAGCTATATTTTT
Organism: Deilephila elpenor; assembly: GCA_949752805.1. Classification (NCBI taxonomy): domain Eukaryota; kingdom Metazoa; phylum Arthropoda; class Insecta; order Lepidoptera; family Sphingidae; genus Deilephila; species Deilephila elpenor. The sequence goes on from OX457102.1 coordinate 2,589,122, forward strand.
TTAAATACAGCGATTTGGGTTTTGTTGTCATAGAAGAAGTTGTAGCATCTGAAAAGACCTTTCCAATGACATATCGCTCGTCGTCATTGGCCAGTAGGCTGGAGTCCATACATATGGCCCTCGCGATATCTTTATGTCGAAATATCTTTTTTAATACAGCTAATCGGGTTTTCTTGCCAAAGAAGAAGTTGTAGAAAACAAACAGAGCGTTCGAATGACATATCGCTCGTCGTTATTGGACAATAGGCTATGAGTCCATATACATGTTTTCATCCTTGCGCTACCTTTACGCAGCGATATTTTTTTTCACACTCCGATTTGAGAAGTGTCGTCGTAGAAGAAGTTGTAGCATTTTAAAAGACCTTTCCAACGACGTATCGCTTGTTGTTATTGCTCACCATGCCGGGGCGCTTTCGTGTGATTTTCGGGCTGTCTTTAAGTAGCGATATTTTTTTAAATACAGCGATTTGGGTTTTGTTGTCATAGAAGAAGTTGTAGCATCTGAAAAGAACTTTCCAATGACATATCGCTCGCCGTTATTGGCCAGTAGGCTGGAGTTCATACATGTTTGCCCCTTCTCCAAATTTGCAAAGCATAATTAGCAGGACCAAAATACTACTTGAAGGTAAAAAAATATACTACAGCAGAATAAACTTATAAAAATATGTAGCAACTTCATGCTAGAACAACATTATTGGTATGATATTGGTGATGGTAGGAAATCGATATGACCCGAGTAAGTGCGTCATTTTGACTTCTTTACATAATAACGTCAGCATTTGGATAAGTCATGCTCGCTTAAAAGTCTGTGCTTGCGGTGGCGTCGTGTGCCGGGTCGGTCACTTCCCTGTAGCATGGTTGAGGAGGCCGATGGCTGGCACATACGTCATACTCGTGAACGGGTGCTGCTTGTGTGGACTGGTCTGTCCGATTTGCTTACTTTGTAATTGATAAGTAGATTACTTAACGCTTTTATAATTATTTATTGCGTTGGCAAAACAGAGTATACTGATTCTTCGTTATGGGTTACTTCGTTTCGTTTCTCTCAGCCATATTAAATATAAAGTAAACTCATTCGTAATCAAATATATCCTACTTGCAAATCATAACAAGTTATTAATGAACTGCTCTGATTTAAACCAACTTGTAATTTTTGTAATAATCATACATTGTAAACTGGTTTTGAAAAGAGCAACACTAGAGTTTCTTGCCCGTTCTTCTCTAGTGAGTCTAAACAATGTTGAACATTTTAATGGATTCAATAAATTATTTTCATTTCATTTTCATTTCATTTCATTATTTCATCTTGTCGTAACGGTTTCTTGCTACTTTATATTTTATTTATACAAAACTGCACTTATCATCGAATTATAATCTATCTATCTATCTATCTATCTATATAAGCCCATATACGTCCTACTGCAGGGCACGGGCCTACTCTACAATCGAGAGAATCGATTGAGAGTGGTTAGGCCATATAGTCCACCACGCTGGCCTAGTGCGGGTTGGCGGACTTACTTACATACCGTAGAAATTCTTTAAAATCGCTACGGTATGCAGGTTTCCTCACGTTAAAGTGCGTGGTGATTGACTATCAATACACACATAACTCCGAAAAGTCAGAGGTGTGCCCTGGGATTGATAGAATTATAATCAAAGACGTTTAAAATTTAATAAAAGCAATCAATTACTTCAACTAATTGGCACTTACGACGTTTTCAAACCGACTATTAATTAATTACAGAACAATAGAAACAACTCAATCATGCCGTTGTTATAACAAGAAAATCTTAACACACAAGTTCTTTGAAATTTCAATATTGTGCTGCTGAATGAAATTACGCCAACAATAACTCGCGTCCCGGCTTCGAGTCAGAAACTTTTTATATTGCTCCCGTGTTACATTTATCGGTATTGGACTAATAAAGTTGCAAAGTATTTTTTCTTGTCAATTTTTATGTATGTATATTAGATATGAGAAAATGTTTAATATCGCGTGACCAGCTGTTTGCGTAATGCTATTTTTTATTGAAGTATTTAGGCTGTCGAATATCTTAGATATAATATTATGTGTATTGATAATACATTTTTTATTCGTATAGATGATTCCGGATATATTTTTATATGAGATCAATTTCTCAAATACTAGAAATAGAATCATTAAAAGCGATCACTAGGTTTGTTTTATATTTCTCACCAAAGGAAAACACGCAGTCTGTACGCGTAATGAAAATGGCAAAAGTGACAATAATTTTATCAAATGTTAATGCTTTACTTTAATTTTCAATTTCTCTTTACCTTTTTCAAGACAAACTTTATTTCATTTCTACCTCATATTATCTTGGCATCATGTTCCATCTTCCTGTTCAATGTACCCTACTTCATACAAGCTCTAACATCTCCAACTGTTGGAATTTTAAATCCTACAATACTTTTTTACATACGTCACTTTCCATCCCATAGAAGTAAGCAGAGTATCTCCACTTCACTCGTTCCTGGGATATCGCTTTCTCTACTTTCATAAATCCTTTCGTGCATTCTTGACGAGTACAGGCACTCCTGACTTAATCCACGTTCAAGGTGTCAAATATTTGCCACTTAACCCTACTTTAATACAATGCAAAATTCAGAGTTCTCAGTCCAAAATACCTCTGGACTATCCTATCCTTTAATTAGTAATTTCGACCTGACCCTCGTTCAAGGTGTCACCTTTTTGCTTTTATCTTATAGTGCATCAGCAATTACAAAGTAGGCTTTTTCACGGCAGTAAACCCGCTCGCTTTACATGCACAATCACGTGTTCGATGGCCGTAGTTGGGCGTAAACGGCGCATAAATACACTGAGAATTTCCTTTGAAAATAGCAAGCGTACAACCTCACGAATTTGAAACGCTCCCGCGGTAATAAATTTCGATATACTTTCTTACTCTACCTGCATAACCTATTTACTTCATAGCGCAGTTGAATTTTCCTTTCATTGGTAGTTTTTATATTTGCATACCACTCGAATGAATTTGGAGGAAAATAAATTAAGTACTATTTTATTGGCATCTAGATCAAAGGATACGATCAAAATAAAATTTACAACGCTGATATAAAACAACTTACAAGTATTAAAAACAGCTTATTATGTTGTACGTCTGAACCGTGATGACAATGCCCATCTCAGCATTTTTGGATTGCTATGGCTGGAACCGTAAAAGCGTTGGTTGAAGCAACCTAGTGACTTTAATATAAGTAAATATCTTAAATTTCACTTGCCAATAGAAAATAATTAATAGCCTATGAAAAATGTAATCGCTGAAGAGCCGTAGGTGCCTGGTTGTCCTTTGAATACAGACGAAAATGGAAAAAATGGACACGGAGGTAAGAATTTTCGAGTGTCACTCACGAGGCGAAACGTGATATCGAAACTGTTATTGTCAATTGGGTTTTTTGTGAGACACCGTACCGTCCCGGTCAAGCCAATTTATATTGTAATCTAAATTGGCTACAGCGGACTACCATTTAAAATATTTTACCCGTTTTTATTGACATACGTAAAATGCTTTATAGTTATAACTAAACATAGAGAATATTATTAATAAATAATAATAATAGTAAATACACCCAACAGTCACATACATGGTCCTAACATTATGATCGAGTATTGTGTCGTGGGTATCAGAAACTGCGAGGGACTTTCTCACACACACGCAGACTCGAAACAAATACCTGTGGATCACACAAATATTTTTTTCGGTGCGAAGATCGAACCCGTGGCCTCACGTTTCACAGCCGGCGTCTAACCAACTGCGCCACGGAGGCTGTCAAAATGTATTATCTGAACGTAGAATGGTAGATACATAATCTACATAAAAACTACACGATAGCCAGGAGTCAGTCAAAATAATTTAAAATTATCAATCTGGGTGGCGGATCAAAACTTCAAAAATCACTACGAGTATATTCAAATATAATTTGGCTGAAGTAAAACAGTAAAATAACAACAAATCGATTCGCGTGACAACCAATTATGTGCCTAAGCGAAAAGGAGGCTACGGGAAAAATTCAAAGGAAACAATTAACTTTTAATTCGGTTAGTCGAAAACGTAATTGGGTAGGAAATAACGAAACAAATTTTCGTAGTAATCACAAAGATACCTTTGTGCGGCTTGATTCTCAGTTTGTGCGCACCGACGCCCCTATAAATTATAAACGAGGTATCATGTTTAGGAAATGGAGATCGAGTTGTGAAAATGTTCCTGGAAAGTAGTGATGGGAGTGTTCGGTTTATTCATTATTTGTATACGTCTTTTTATAATATATTATTTACATGCATAAGATCACACCTGTATTTTTAAGGTTAGGCGGAGGTGCACCTAGTGTTATTCTTTGTTTGATTATCATATTTCTTTCCCATCTATCTATTTATTCTGAACATAGCCCCCCCCCCCTCCCTCCCATGGATATCCACATAGACCTGATCCTGCAACTTCCTATCCCATGCTGGGCGCAAATTCCAGTGTCAAACTCATATAAGATTTTTCAAACCGAAAACTTATAGAAGCAGTTTCCTTTACCAGGGAACGAATCCATGACCACGGTGTATGAAGTCGTTAGATTCATGACACCATAACGATTTGTTTGCATATTTTGCTTGACGGATGTATTGGCGTTACACTAAATCCTTTCAACTATTGCTATTAGAATCGTCATATCACAGACTAATAAGACTCTCTGTACATTAAATCTACTTATTACTAATAACTGTGGTCGGTGTTTAATCAAATTTTCATTAATTACTCTGGCTGTAGAAAGAATAATTTGGTGAATTTAATCCTGGTTTTATTACAATCGCGTGTCGGTTTAAAGTTATAATAAAAACGAAATGATTACGAGCCTAATTCTTATAAGTGCATGATCAAATGAAAAACGAGAAAAGAGATTACAAATTGCTGCTTTATCGAACAAAGTAAGACTGTTCTTAATAATTTATTATCCGACTGCAAAAGCCAAAAGGAGGGTTATGATATCAGCGTTACGTTCTTCTAATCCCGCATAACTTTTCCGACTAGCGGCTTGGCCCGGCTTCGCACGGGTGCAGATAGTTTTTGAATCCAGTCCACATCAACAGCATATCATAGTTTTTGCAGCGCACGCGATGTAAGAAATATTTTAGGTAATTTTAAACCTTGGGTTACATTTTTTGAGTTTTAGTAAGGATCCCTAATTTTATTTTAACTATAACTCAGCCTATGTCACCTGAGGATAGTGTAGCTTTCCAACAATGAAATATTTTTTCAAATCGGTTCAGTAATTTCGGAGCCTATTCAATGCAAACAAACAATCAAATCTTTCCTCTTTATATTATTCGTATAGATTATTTGACTTAATATTGCTGCAATGCATATTGTATAATATTGCTATAATGCATTCGTTAATTACCTTTACATTATTTTTTCAGGTTTTTCAGGTTTTTTTTTCAGGTCTTTGTAGAATAACCGTTCAAGAACATATTTTAATTCGATTAGCCCAATGTCAGATTAATCATATCTTGAGGTAATTTTGTTAATATATAATGTATGTGTTGTCAATAGGGTATTTGCTAAATTAAATCAATTCAGGCAATGAAACTTAAATATGGCGTGACATTGATAAACAATAAGGTTCTGTAAACATCTGAAATATTGCCTTCTATTATCGCAGACTTAAAAATAAACATCTTTTCAACTGTGATTCAGACGGCTGCGGCCAGAACAATGCCACGCCAAGGTGGGTTAAAAGCTTTTATTTGTCAGTAAACAAAACACAATTTGTATTTAGTCTGTATTTATGTTAAAAGGTCAGTTATACTCATAAAATATTGACTACAATCAACCTAATAGTGCCACCCAGACAGCATATTTTCAAATTGGTACAGTGTAATAAAAAAATATCCATTAAGGGCCAATTGCACAAACTAACTTTGCTCATACCTTTGACTTTGAAAACGTCAATCCTATACATTGGCATTATCAAATACGTCACAAATGTATGGCGATGACATTGTCAAAGTTAAAGTTATCGTCAAAGTTAGTTTATGCAATTGGGCTTAAGACAAATTTATTTTGTAGATCGACGCAATTATACCGATCTTCTAACCACTGGATATACAAAGAAACAAATAAATATCGTTTATGGATCGACGCTATTAAAGCCACCTTCTAAGCACTGGATATACAAAGAAACAAATAGATACACCCAACAGTCACATACATAGTCCTGTCCCCACACTAAGATCGAGTATACGAATTGATATCGTATCGTGAACACTATTTATATTATGTGTATGTATGTACGTGGTCGCTTTCTAAGCGGATCGATACTCTACACACATTGGTCCAAAAGAAAAATACGCGTCTTGTGTATTTGGTTGGTAAACATGACATTTTTAGTGCCACAACACCGAGACTAAACAAATATTAGTTGTTCAAACAAACATGTTTTGTGTAGGAATCGAACGTTTGCCCCCGTGCTCATATTACAATATATGTAGGATATTCATATTCTCCAGCTAAACTATTTTAATAGTCGCAGCCGGTTTAAAACTAGACTAAACGGCGACAATTTACCTTTCTGATACACATACATACATAAACTCACGCTTTTATCCCAAAAGATTAAATGAGGCGCCAACATGACCCTCACATTTCGCCTTGTATCTTCCGTCCCACGATGTGATAGGGGGCGAGCCTATCGCCATATCGGGCACAAATTTCTGACTTCGGCCTGATAATGAATAGAAAAATCCAATATCACTTCGCCCGACCCGGGTTTCGAACCTGAGACCTCAGATTAGTAATCGTACCGTACAACTACGCCACCGAGGCAGTCTGATACACATTTGGGTTATAATAATCCTAGAGGCAATTTCAAGAACTTATGATTTATTACGTTCTACCAAAGTAACATAATATACATCTAAGTGAAGTTTATCTTGCCCTTAAGTTTGGTAATCCGTTTAGCTCAATGGAGCATGTTACCAATTTGTCTTCCGTTCAAATTCATTGCCGGGCCGAAACAAAATGTTAGTTTTTCTTGGCCCGTAGATTTATGGTGCGGACCATGTGTGTGGCCAACATTTTGGTTTGTTTGGGCAAATAAATTTCAGCTTACAAGGTGGCTTAATGAAGTTTGAAACGGAATGAGGTTGCCTCGGCTTGGACCCGATATTTGGTGAATTAATGCTTTAGAAGATTACATGCCTGTGATGTAGTGAGTTGGTTATAAAACACTACATTGTTGACAGCCTCCGTGGCGCAGTTGGTTAGATGCCGGCTGTGAAACGAGAGGCCGCAGGTTCGATTCCCGCAAGGAGACAAATATTTGTGAGGCCCACAAGTATTTGTCTTAGGTCTGGGTGTCTGTGAGACCAAAAAGTCTCTCGTAGCTTCTGATACCCGTGATGTGGGGTCAGGACTATGTATGTGACTGTTGGGTGTATTTATTTTATTTATTTTTATTATTTGAATAACCTTGTCATTTTAAATCTACATAAATTTTTATCCCACATCATTACCCCACAAAAAATACTGTTAAATATGCGATGATAACGTTGTAGAAATTTGCATTATAAACATACCGTTAAAATTAATTTGAAAGTTGCGCTTAAATATTAATAAACCCGTAATAACTCTTATATACCAACCAGCAGTAAATGTCCAGTAAATATAAATGTAATTGACGTCAGTTTGCATACGTTTGTTTATTTAATGATACACTGTTCTGTGGTTATTGTCAATTTCAGTTAATTGGTGTAATCCTCAATGACGTGCCAATTTCAGCGTTCAGACCTAACTGTGTTTATAGTGATGTCCATAATACTCTCTTTCACGTCCCCATCTATTTGTGTTTTCGATGTTCATTAACTTGTCCTTTACATATTGTATGGAGTGTTATTGCTTTTTTCATTTATTTATCACAATTAAAAAAAAAGAAATATACAATTTTAGTAGGTATTTCTAGCATTTATAAACCACAAAGGTTTGTCCATAATGCTATTTATCTGCATCAAGTCAACGCTAGGCGTATGTACATAGATGCTATAGGTAATTAAGGCAATCTTTGAATATTTTGCTTGTGTTCATTTTTTGCTAGTTATCGTAAAAAAATCAGTTTTTAAATAACTATGTAATGATTCCGCTGCCTAAGAGTAGTTATTAACAATAAAAAATACATCTCCTATGCAGGTCTTCAATCATCTTTAGATTAATATCGTAATATCAGGATAGTATTACAAAATATTCTTCACCTCTTTATTTATATTTTATTCATGAAAATTATAGCAACACTAAAACCAGTATACACAGTATTATAGTATTATTTGATCAGGCTAGATATTGTTATCCAAACAGTTTCCATATCGAGTACCCAAGGGAATGTGAGCCAATTTAGAAGTAAAATTATGCGTAGGGTAATAACATGTGTTTACCGATAACTTCGAAAATACGTTTTATTAAAAAGGGTAAAATAGGAAATTTTTATCTCGAATGTTCATGTAGGCGTATGATAAATTTTAGAGTTTTTAGGTTGCTAACTAATTTTAATTACATACCTTTTGAAAGATCTAAAGGTACGCCATTTTTTTCCAGAAAGGGTAGGCAGTAGGCTACCAGGACACCCACGTTTCGTCTTGTATTTTCCGTCCCAAAATGAGACCTCAGCTTTGCTATCGTACCGTAGTACAACGCCATCCAGGTAATTCCTTTATAAATTCTAAGAAAAGGCCTATGTTCAGCTGCGGACTTCCTTATAAGCATATTTATAATGAACAAGTAAAAAGTTTGACGTTTCACTGGCAATTATTTTGTATATTCTTTCAGGTTATCTTCCCCAGGGGGTTTGAATCCAATATTTTTTTCACCTATAAAACCAAATATATTTTATTGCAGCAACCTTTCTGCAGAATCGATTCTGAGCCCTACCATGTAAATGTACAGAGAGCGACCACACAGAAAACGTCTTTATATGTGTAGCATTTAGAATCAGTGGACAATTGCTAAAAGGAAATGAAGGGAAAATGAAATGCTCTTATTAGCTATGAGACTAATACAAAATTTAACCATGTGGCATATGAAAACGAAAATTCAAGCCCAGCAGGAGCATGATAAGGACTGGCGACAATGATTTTTACTTCACGTAATATATTTACAGACTACAAAGTTATCTAAAAAGCACAAAATTATATTAGAACTTTATATTACAACGAACCACCTCTCGATAGCTTTCTCAATTATTCTGACATACTTTTTGCTAGCGGTCTAGATGGCGGCTACACTCATTGTAAGTCGGAAAACTTTGTCGACGACATGACACGAGGAACATTTTTATGACGCTGCTGACTGTCGCCGGACAACTTGCAGAGCGCTTGCGTCGCCAACATGTCGGCGGACAACACGTGTGAGCGCTTGTTGCCGACATGATTGTTTTCCTATAGGCCGCCGGGTTGTGTCGGCAGGCTCTGTCGCAGGGCCGGGAGCTTTGGTGGGTAGTGTGCTTTATATCTATCGGGATAATCCCGCCATCGCTTTCGGAATTAAATAAAGACATTTCGTCTTAAATAATAACCAAACGAATACCAAAAAACATAATTTGGAATAGACAAGACACATTATTCTACACGATAATTTAACTGCAGCTCAAACAGTAGTAGGGGCGTCGTAAGTTAGCTCACTTCCGTCCGTAGTCATAAAACTCCCATACAAATATTTACAACACTTTGACCCTTGGTTCCAGGCCATTTTTACGACCTCAGCCAATTCTTGGGAGGATAATACTGTACTATATCGGGATTAGATTGAAATATCTAATCATTTTGTTAGCGTGTAGCTTAGTGGTTTATCCCTTGCTTGTATGGTGTTGGATTTATTAATTGTCGCTCAACAATCCATCAGCTCATCTTAAAGTGGTCACCACTGCCCATGAATATCTACGACACCCACACGACGCGACGTCTTGAAAAACATTTAAAAAAGTCACCCAACAGTCACATACAAAATCCTGACCCCACAGTAACATCCAGTCTTGTGTAGTGGGTATCAAGAACTGCTAGAGGCTTTGCGGTCTAACATACCCGATATAAATACCTGTGGACCACACAAATATTTGTCTCGGTGCAGGTATCGAACCCGCGGCCTCTGGTTTACAGTCGAGTTCTTTTTAATATAAAAAAAAACCTTTTGTTTCTACACATTCCCAACACTGCGGTCTCATGTTGCAAAGTTGATTAAAACATCAAACAAACAATCTGGCTAAACATTGTCAGTAGAATATACTTTCTAACGAGGAAATTATTTAATTTGACTGTTCTACCGAATAGCGTTCAAATTCGCAATCATCACACAAACAACGAATTTGTTTATAGTTAACGGTTTAAAAGGTCTTTCATTTCCCGTTACCAGCTATTTGAGTTCCGGTGGCTAGCGTATTACAAAGTTGCAAAGTACACTCGTAGCATTGCTACGGCGTAGCGCTCGTAGACTGCTACGAGTTTCATACGCAGCCAACCATTTCCAGTTTTAATTTTCAACTTTTCCAAACAACTAATTAAGTTGTATTAGTTTTAGTTCTTTTTACAGAAAATAATTTCGTATTTATTCTGTTTTCTTGACTTGTCGAGGGAAGCCGTGAGATCTAGTTAATTTAATTATTTACGTGTATTTTTTTTTTTTCATTTTAATTTGGAATGTTACAAATCAATAGTATAAATCATTGTATAGTCTTTATACTCCCTGTAATACTCTAAAGGATAAAATAGCAATATATAGTAGATAAAACACACATAAAGAAAAATAAGGTACTTACGCTATTCTTGGAACATTTTGAATCCCAATAAGTACTTAGCCAACCGATTGATCCAAACTAATGGGTAGCTCGTTCTTCTTAAGAGTTTTAAATCCAAGGTACACCGGAGTTATCCGCAACTTACCAAGTTAAACATGTGGGGAAGCATCGTGAATCTCGCACATTATTGAAATATAAGTTTTTGAGCACATTTTATGAATATTCAACGCAATTATACTTTCAACTTGGGGTTGAAAATGAAAGTTTGATAAAGATAGAATAATATGGGTCTTGATGGAATAGCTCACGACGATGGAAACGTGAAATGAGGTTACTTACAATTGAGACATCGTAAATTGTGGTAACTGGTACTATTGAGAGATGGTAAATTGTGGTAACTGTTATATTTAGATATGGTAAATTGTGGTAACTGTTACAATTGAGAGATGGTAAATTGTGATTACTGTTACATTTTAAAGATGGTAAATTGTGGTAACTGATACAATTGAGAGATGGTAAATTAAGGGAGATTATTTTTTTGCTTTCTTTCATACCATAATTTTCTAAAGGGGTTGAGTATTGATTTTGTTACAAGGGATCATTAGATCTCATTTTTTCAATATTAATAGCGGTTATTGGGCTTGGAAGCTTGTCCAACTTGCGGAAAACAGTGCGATGCTGAGCAAATATTTTTTTTGACCCTACAAAGGGATTTTCTTAAAAAATCTCCAAAATCAACACAAACCTTGAGTCATAAGATATATTAACGTTTATGGCGACAATAAAAGCGTTTCATCGCTAACTCTGGCGCGACCTCAGTATGAGAGCCGCTTTAAAAACGTTTTCACGTTAAAAATCTATTTTTACATTACTACAAAGGCCGGAACTCTAAAACAAGAAGAACTTGCCAGTACCATTTTATCCCAATCATAGAAAAATCTAGTATTTCCTTTTCTCCTTGCCTTGTCTTCATAGACACTAATGTGAAGCGCGAGACTAGAGCTAAAATAAATAAGGGTAAATTTAAGTCGTCCACTAAACAATCCTGCACAATAAAAATAACTTGTTTCTGTACAAGAAGCCTATCGTTGAGTATGAAAGTTATTTTTATTGCTCGAACTTAGACTAGTGTGAGTTCATTGATGGTATTTTACACTAAAATGCTATAGCTTTTGTTTTTAAGGTTTGAATTTAGAAAATAATGACGTATTTTTTTAGATTTTATTGTGTGTAAAATAGCGTATTAAGTCGTCAGTTCTTTTATTATTGTAACAAAAAATCACTTAAATTTCTTCTTTCTTTTTGTTTTCGACAACATTAAATATTGTGGGAGTCGTGAAGGATGTTACTTATTCATCATATTATATCGTATCAAAAATGTAAGCCTATTCTTTCCTTCAGATCCTATAAATAGTTGCTCATACATTTTACTACCACAGAACATCAACACCTCTACCTTAGTATTGTACTAAAGCCAGTAACAGCGAAACACCCACATCCCAGTTCAATTGGGTAAATTTCACAAACGAGAGGATCGTTTCTATTTCAGAGTAAGATGTAACGGCCTAAAGAGCCATTATTATAATGCCGGCCCTCTCCCCTCCCCCCTGGAGTACTCCCTGCAGATTATACTAAAACACTTCAGCTGTCATTTGGCCTAAGTTTACCCGGATGATGGGCTCATTATTTTTGCATACCTAATTATTTTTAAGCCTCTCGTTACGATTTTTAAAGACACGGTGACTTGAGACTTGCGTGTTGTGTTTAATTGGCGTGGTAGTCACTTTGATGTACGCCGCGTTTCAATGCAGTTTAGTCATTTTAGAAACTTTTTTTTATATTTTCCCTTTCGAGGGAACTGGATCGAAAATATAACATAATATATTAAGGCGCGGTGAATATAATGAAAGAGGAACAAAATATGGCCGCGATGACGCGATGTTTATTCGACTCGTTATTTAGCAATATATTAAATATCTTTCTTGATATCAATGAATAAAAATAACAGTTCCCTTTATTATTGTATAACATCACTGTTTTGTTTCACAAGATTTTTATAAATAAAACAGTTACCATTATGGCCAGAATTTTTATTTTAATGGTTACTTTATATTTTTTTCCTTCGATTTTTTTTTTACAAAAACGTATTTCTAACCAAGAATTCCACTCATAAATATGATCAAGATTAACACCCTTTTTTTCGCTAGTCTAATATGTACACGTTTGGCTAAAAAACTGTTTTAAGAAGCTTATTTTGACTATGCACAGCGCCTTAAGTTACCTATATATTTTTTATTTCCCTTTTTATATAATTATATTTCGTAAGCTTCATTCTTCAGATATAAAAACAACAGTAGTACTTTTATCCTGCTGGCAACTTCCGCACTATAAAAAAAAATGTTAAGAGTAGGGACGGTAGTCATTGTCGTGGCAACATTGTAGTAACATCTCATTCTTTTTTCGTGCGCGGCAACGAGCACTTATCGGTGACACTAGTTTAGGTTACTTTTTAAATAAGTTGATAAAATGCCGAAACGAACAGCTGAAGAAAAAATTAATTATTACAATGAAAAAATTCGCAAGTTACAGGCAAAAACGCGTAAACGTAGTAATAGAATATTATCTTCATCGCCAGAACCTGAAAGTATTGCAAGTGAGTTTATAATATCTTATTAAGCATGTGAAGTGATAAGAGTTTCGCTATAATGAATAGAGGGTCTATTCTCTATACGTAAGTGTTATAACTAACGTCTTTAATCTTCCTTGGAGGATAACTGCGGGTTATCACGATAGGCAAGCATGACGTTTTAAAACCAGCCTGGAGGTTTGACTGCGGGTCAACACGAGGGCGTTACTTTGGGCAATCTCTTATGAGTAAAATTTTAAACATTTTTAACTACCTACCCACAAAAATGTTATAGCATACATTTTATTTTTGTAGATGATGGGCTACAATGTGAAGATGAAAAACTATGTAAGACACCAGAAATACCCCCCGATGACTTAATCGCGGATTTAATGCCGGATGAACCTCAACATTCTTCATCAGTAGCCGACGCATTAGAGGAACCGGAACTCGACCCACAACTGTTAGATGCTTTAGGCGATACTTGTGACGAGACACCAGTATATGGACCAAATATCCACAATAACTTAGCAAAGCGTTGGCTTCCTATCTTGAAAAAGGGCTTACAAGGAGATATCAAAGAAAAACTTTTGAAAGAGTACAACATACCCGACAATTGTCGACTTTTAAAAGCCCCAACATTGAATGCAGAGATATTTGCAGCCGTAAATGATTTGATAAGAAATCGCGACAAAAAACTCCAGGTAAAACAAGATCAATTGGGCTCAGGTATAGCAGCCATCAACAAAGCACTTACTTTACTCCTAACGGAAGATAATAAGATAGAATGTATAAAAATCTTATCAGACGGTTGTCGCATATTAACAGACCTGCATTATACAGAAACACAGGTACGAACAAAGCTGGTTACACCAGGACTGGATAAAGCATTCTTGTCTATAATTCAAAACCAGGAAAGAGATGGTACCTTATTTGGGGAGACTTTACCCGAAAAAATTAAAGCTTCCCGGGCTATCGAAAGACAGGGACTCCAAATTAAGAAGGTTCACAGTGCAAGAGTACCAATGACAAATACTATGACAGTCACTCGTGGTTCCAATCAGTGAAACTGGGCGGCGCCCCCTCGTTATCCGCCGCCGAGAAGGGGGGGGCACACAACCTCCTACAGAACTGCGGCACATCAATTTCGGAGGACTCCACAAACGCCAGGACCAGCACAACCGAAACGCCTTCCGGCGAACTCCAATGTCAACAAACGTGTCCCTGCGAGACAATAACACAGGTACATGGGGGCAGATTGCAATATTTTTATAAATGTTGGCTTGGCGTCACAAAGAATAAAGTTATTCTAAATTTGATTAACAAAGGCTATCGTATACCTTTCAAGTGTAAAGTTGAACAACACCTTTTTACCCAAAATTCTTTTTCAAGTAAGCAAAAAGCAATAATGGCTTCTGCCATTAATGATTTAATCAATTTGGGTGCAATTACAAAATGTAAACCTAAAGTAGGTCAATTTATATCCAATATTTTTTTAGCACCAAAACCTGATAATCAATATAGATTTATACTTAACCTTAAACAGTTAAATAAATTTATTTCAAATACTCATTTTAAAATGGAAGATCATAGAACCGCATCTAAAATGATACCAAAAGGTGGTTTTATGTCAACTATAGACCTTAAAGAATCATATTTACTTGTACCTATAGCTACATCGCATCGCAAATATTTAAGATTTGAATTTGAAGATGAAAAACGATGTAAGCATATTTATGAATTTAATGCTATGCCATACGGTTTGTCATCAGCGCCACGTACTTTCACAAAAATTATGAAAGAAGTGGCTTGTTTCCAAAGACGTCGCGGCTTTCAGTCCGTAGTGTATCTAGATGATTGGTTATGCATAGGGGATAGTTATGATAGTTGCAAACGAAACGTTACTGAAACTATTAAGTTACTTAAATGCCTAGGTTTTGTAATTAACTTTCGGAAGAGCCATATAGAGCCACAGCAGTCTTGTAAATTCTTAGGTTTTTTATATAATTCTGTGGATTTATCAATATCCTTACCTTTAGACAAGCGTTATAAAATATTTCAATCAGTCCAACATTTTATAGGATTACTGACCTCATCCATTAGAAATTTTGCTCGGTTGATAGGTCTATTAACATCAGCCTGCCCAGCCGTCAAATACGGTTGGCTCTATACTAAAATACTAGAACGACATAAATATTTAGCTCTTTTAAAATATAAATCATATGGAGAAAAATTCCAACCTTCACGAATAATTTTACCGGACTTATATTGGTGGAAAAGAAATATCCTTTCCACGTCAAATTCATTCGAAACACCCCATTTCAGTCTAGAAATATTTTCTGACGCATCTAGAATAGGTTGGGGTGCATTTTGTGACCATAAACGCATAAACGGAGCCTGGAAAGAAAGCGAAAAGTTATTTCACATAAATTATTTAGAATTACTTGCAGCCTTTTTCGGACTGAAATGTTTTGCCCCAAATCTTAATAGTTGCAATATTTTATTACGCATCGATAATACAACTGCGGTGAGTTATATTAATAGAATGGGCGGGATTCAATTTCCTCATTTAACAGAACTTACAAAAAATATTTGGCAATGGTGTGAGGATCGTAATATCTGGCTGTTTGCTTCATATATTAACACAAAAGATAATATTGAAGCTGATCAAGAGTCAAGAAAAGTTAATTCAGATATCGAATTGTGCCTATCTAACTTTGAATATCAACAGATTATTAACAATTTTGGTGAACCAGTAATAGACCTTTTTGCATCTCGTACCAATACAAAATGTAAAAAATACATTTCATGGAAACCCGATCCAGATGCCGTGACCATAGACGCCTTTACGATTAATTGGAAAACCATGTATTTCTATGCATTCCCACCATTTCCACTTATACTAAAATGCATACAAAAGATTATTTGTGACGAGGCCACAGGAATACTAGTATTTCCATATTGGCCATCCCAACCATGGTTTCCTCTAGTACTAAGAATAATTTCGTCAAATATAATTTACTTCACACAAAATAAAAATTCTGTTTCATCGTCTTCCAGGACGCCTCAACAATCGAAAAAGCCGTTTACCCTGGCTGCAGCAGTGTTATCAGGAAAGCCTTCGAGTTAAGAGGAACACCAATATCTGCACTGGACCTAGTCATGGCATCGCTCTCAAAAAGCACACTGGCTCAGTATAACAGTACATATAAATTATGGTGGCAGTATTCACAGTCAAATAATTGTGACCCTTTCGAATGTTCATTATCCTCAGTAATTATTTTTCTAACAGAGCAGTTTAGTAAAGGCAAAGCTTATGGGACATTAAATTCTCATCGTTCAGCTCTTTCTCTTTTGCTAGGTAGTCCTGTAACAGGTGACGAACAAATTAAACGTTTGCTTAAAGGCGCTTATAAATTAAGACCCACGGCTCCTAAATATAATTTCACCTGGGATCCACAAGTAGTTTTAAATTTTATAAATAACTGGATACCCAATAGAGAACTACCCCTAGAGAAACTAACCAAGAAATTAGTCATTCTCTTGGCACTTTGCACAGCGCATAGAGTACAAACGTTAGCCTCCATAAAATTAGAAAATATTCTTATTAACCCTTCCGGGGTAAAGATAGGTATTTTTAATTCAGTTAAAACATCCGCCGTAGGACGCGAACAACCAGTGCTAGTCTTACCATACTTTAACGAAAATAAAGCAATCTGTCCCGCTACAGCTATTGAAGACTACATTTTCTGTACAAGAAATATCAGACCATCAAACACAAGTCATCTGTTGATAACATACAAGCGCCCTCACAAACCTGCTACTACCCAAACTATTAGCAGATGGGTTAAAGATATACTGAAGCTAAGCGGGATAGATGTGTCAACATACAGCGCGCACAGTACAAGGCACGCCGCCACATCAGCAGCGCGAGCATCCGGTATATCCTTGGAGATGATTAGAAAGACGGCTGGATGGACTACTACGTCTCATACTTTTGCAAAATTTTACCACCGTCAAATAATGGTTCAAGAAGATTTTGCAAGATCTATTTTATTACCAAATATTTGTGATTAAAATCTGTGATAATATAAAAAATAAAAGTTGATTTGTTTATATTATCTGAAATTTTATTACATTAATTTTTACACAAAATTTTCGTCTCTAAACATCTACTGTTGTTTTTATATCTGAAGAATGAAGCTTACGAAATATAATATATGATCAAACGAACTTACCAAGTGAAGTTCGATCGATATTATATTAGTATGCTTCATTCGAAGATATAAACACCCACCCACCCTTAACCCAAACTAGAAAATTTTGTTAGCTAATCTCTAAAAAGAATGAGATGTTACTACAATGTTGCCACGACAATGACTACCGTCCCTACTCTTAACATTTTTTTTTATAGTGCGGAAGTTGCCAGCAGGATAAAAGTACTACTGTTGTTTTTATATCTTCGAATGAAGCATCCTAATATAATATCGATCGAACTTCACTTGGTAAGTTCGTTTGATCATATATTATATCATATCCAGATATAAAATAAAACACATGGCTATTGTAAATATTTCTTTATATATTTCTATATTATTTATATTTTAAATGTATAAATCTCTAATCCCCAGTATTTGAGATAGGACAAAACTGAACCTAAGACCTCATGTTTCACAGCCCACGACAGCCCAAGCGATATTTAATACAAAACTCTAAAGATACCCTTTACACTCTCATAAAAATTCCAATAAAGTAGTTTGGGGATGGCGTTTGAAACGGTATCGTTGCCATCACACCGACGTATGTGGGTCAAAACGCGCGAAAATCGAGTTACTCCACCGTTGTGCGGAGAATTTGATGAAACGCCCAGCGTCCGGTGACACTCTTAAATTCATGCCAACGTGTTCTAAACAGGAAGGAGTAACATTTTGTAGCAAACGGGAGGTTTCCTGATATTTTTATTGTATACAAACGTAATTGCTATCTAGGCGGATAAGAACATCTCAGAACCAGTAAAATATTTAAACATCCAATTTGTCACTCGTTTTATCCCTAGAATACTTTAACAAGGACCTGTCTACTTTCCTGCCAATTTCTATTATCATAATTTTAAATAAATAAATACACCCAACAGTCACATACATAGTTCTGACCCCACACAAAGATCGAGTCTTGTGTCGTGGGTATCAGAAGCTACGAGAGACTTTTCGGTCTCACAAACTCCCAGACTCCAAACCAATACCTGCGATTCACACAAATATTTGTTTCAAAGGCAACAAACTAACAGACAAATAATTTACTATTTTATTGCCCAGTAGTATCCGAAATAGGCCATATTCATAAAAAAATATCGCAAATCATGATAAACATAATACGTTTGATTCGAAGCGTAGGCGTAAGTTAGTTTTGGTCATAAACATCCAAAATAAAACAGCCAATGCTTTGTATAACTTTTCTAACTTGTTCAGACAACTTTTCCATTACGCGTCGCCTGTGACGGCTGACATAAATTCAGTTTTAAGGGCTTCTAACTCGGGTGACATCACAACTTGCACTATTATAACAAACTAGTTTTTAGTTCTCGCTTTTACCGCTTACTGAACGAAAAATCTTATAAATTATTTATGTTTCCTGAACGAAAATATTTTTTGTCTCTGATGGTCGAGCAGTTTTTGAAAAGTTCTTGTTTAAGAAACCCCGCTGTTTTTGGTCGACGCTCAAATTAGAATTTAATTTAATCTAGAGTATTTTTAAAAATGTCAACTGCGCTTATTAAATGAATAAATTATTTAAAATAAAATAAAAAAATAAAAAAAAGTTTATTGCCTTAAAATTTACAGATAATACAACAAGTATCATGTTTCCGAAAATTTCATATCGGAAGGACTCGTTCTAGTTCTTATGTAGCCAAAATTCTATTTCGGATTAGCCTTTTACAAAACCCGACCCTAAGATCGCTGCTCAGCACTATAAATGTACATAATTTATTCTAAATTTAAATCTAGGCCCAATTTTAGTTCTAAGTAATTGTACCCACGCAATAGTTAATTTCTAATGTAGTTTAAAATGGGAATAGTATTTCATAATATTAATAATAAACTTGGCGTGACACACTAATCTTATTGGATAATTTTGGTAACAGTGTTTATGTTATACAAAGTACTCTATGTATAAAAAGTTCTAGCAGCAACAACATAGAAATAATTTGATGTTTTTGGCGTACGACTGCTGACGAAATACCCAGAACTCGGTTCAAATTATTGATGTCATGTCTCCATCAACTTCTATAATAAGGCTATTGATACAACTATGTAACATCGATTTCTATGGTATATAAAGTCTACCAATCTGCACTAGGCCAGCGTGGTGGACTATGGCGTATACTCCCTCATTCGAACCCCCGGTTTTATCCTCATCCCGGTAGGTCATGATGAGCTGATATCTAACATTGCATTATACAGGGTATATCAACACCGCGACCGAAAACGAAGCCAGGAGGTAGTATTAGTGATATCAAACACAGTGCAAGTAAAATTTTTACAGAAAAAATAGTCATTTTTTTGTTATTTTTTACATATCGTCGTATTTGAGTGATTAAACATAGTTTTTCTAAAATAATGACGTACATCGCTTAATTTTTAAACACGCAATGGTACGTAAGGGCTTAAATTACTATTTTTGCATAAAGCATGCATGTAGCATGGACTAACTTTGAAAAACGAACATAAGAAGATTTAAATTCAGCAAAATGTCTGTCCTCACAGCCAATATAAAACAAAGGAAATAAAAACTTGTTTAATTTAATAGTGCGGGTACGCCTCGGTCCGTTTCTCAGCCTGTCATTACCTCCAAAGGGCGCGGGCACCTTTAATTCACATAAAACTTCCCTGTAAATAGTTGAAATTTGAATAAAGTTTACGAGTCACTTTAATTATGAGAGTAATTATGGACGGTAATGACGAATGCTGCTGTAGAATTAAACACATTGTATCGATGTAACTTATTATCGGGACAAAGTTTATATTGTTGCTCATCTGTACTTGACTGATGGAATGCAATGGTGGAACACTTTGTTATAAAGTTTATCTCATATATTAAGTTAATTATATTATTATAAATGAATGACAGAAAATGTCTGGAAAATTGCATTGAAGGAGCTCGCCAAAAGAATGCTGTGATTTGGCTTAAACCCTACTACTTACCGATCCAAAAAATCGTAAAAAAGATTATTTAAATGAAAAATATTTGATGTTGATTAATCGTCATGTTAAATATTCTAAATATATTACTGACGGTAGCTACGTGAGAGGCCGCCTGGGTAGGAACTACCGCAATGTCTCCTGTAAATTCTCCGCCAAACAACAGTGTGAAATGCACTGTTGAGTTTTGGTCTAACAATGTCCTTCAACATTGTTGCCAGAGTAACTACTGGACATAATGACAGTTAACATCTTATGTCTCAGGATGGCGAGCGCAGTGGAATGCCAAGCATTGCCTTGTAATTCATGGTGTTGTTTGGTTTTGTTACCGTCCATGGTCGTACCGTTTACCATCAAGCAATCGGAATGCTCGTCTCACCATTCACCGCAATAAAAAAATGTATTCAATAAACACACACTTACACACACACACACACACACACACACACACACACACACACACAATACAATAAAGTAGAAGTCGGATCAATATCAATAAATAAAAATGTCTATAAATTTTTCCACTCAGACTTAAAGATGTCTTGAACGATTCAAGGCCATCGTCTCCATTTAACGTTATCCACTCAAAATAATAAACATCATTACAAAAGAAATCATAACTCGAATAAATTCGAAACAAATTTGAAAGGTTGACGCATGAAAAATACGCAGCTATTATATTTGAACTCCTATTTTTCTGTTTCGCCGTCCGTGAAATTTTCCCGTGTAACAAGATTACTCCTAATTTGCTTATTCTTCGTCTCTCACAGATTAAATTAAATCGTTTGCTTGTCCACTCATTTTTGTCTTTTAAACGTATTGTACCAATAACAGGATCTGGTTTTGTCATTTTACACATTTTTTACAGACCATGTGTTTTTCTGTGAGGGTAAAAATTAGAACATACGTGATTATATTATGGGCATACACGCCTATCCTTATGTCTACTGACGTTTCTAAATATATTTGCTCAAACGGCAACCGTGAAGTTAGTGTTTGCGTACTCAATCCTAAAACATAACATGTTTGATATTGTGGTACCATAAACTCGTATTATTTGATGTCCAAAACACAAGACGTGTATATTAATGTGGAGCCTAGAATATTATGTGACTGTTGGGTGTACGTATGAAACTAATAGGTTAACGGTTTAAAAAAATACGATCTAACCATAACTATTCAACCCGAAAATTTCCACTTCAAAATACAACTTTCGCCCATATATTTTCGCTAGTGACGTCGTCGAGACACAAAGAATATTTCACTGTCACTATCCCTTTTACCCTCAAAAATGCGAAGGTGAACTTTTTAGGCAAAAGCTTTTTGCACTTCGCAAGCTCCGTTCACGGTCACAATATACAATTGTGTGTTTACAAAAACGTCACGGCCCGACATCGCCGCTGCCGTACTTTTAACGGTCTGAACCCATTACCCAGCCGTTATGTAAATACTTTTAGCTTATGTACATACCTCTACATAATGTTTGTTCAACACCACTTTTATAGGCACATTGTTTTTTTAAGATACTTTTTGTGACTTGAAACTTTTAGCTTACTCTGGGTGTTTCGCAGGTTTGTGACGTGTTTACTCTTCAATCTGTTTTGGGAGCTATTTATAATTATTATAGTAGCTGTGCATTAGCACATTATCAAGGAGCATACCTCAATACACGCAAAAACGTAATGAATATATTGTTCCTACAAAAAAAAAAATGGATTCGAACTCAGAGACTTTCGTTTCCCAGCTATTTAATTTTCTCTTCCTCTTCACCGTGGCAGTGATCTAATCTATTAATTACACGCTGACATAACAAGGTCTTTCACAATCGCAAATTTGATACTAAAATTAAAGAGAAAAGTTTATCCCAAAATTAATCAATGTCAGCGTCTATTTTCTTAATCTTAATCTTCCATTTCGCTATCATTTTCGTATATCCGGATGATAGTAAAATTTTATTATACGCCTGGATAGAGACCAATACAGTGCTTATGGTACAGATCTATCCTAGTACAAGCACCAGCGGTATCTTATTATACTTGTTACTAAGCCTAATCACATATAATTAAGTGAATTACTGATTTTTTATTTAGGATAAGGAAGGAATTTAATGATTTTAGTCGCTGCTGACCCTCTTGTGCAAGTCGTCCCGCTATCTGGCCAGAGGACCAGAATAATAATAAATCTTATCTTAATCTCACCAATAATTAATACAATCTAAAAAGTGCCTCATTATGTCAGTCTCATCAAATACTTTTTTATATTGAACGCGAATAAACCTTGAATAGGTTGTAAAGCGTTATCACTGTGTTCTCGACTCGTTAAGTATAATGACCCTAATGGCTTTACCGAAAGTGTCTGAAATCGATCAACATTCCCACTTAAATGGTATTAAGTTGGAAATGGTTACGAATTATTGGAATGAGTTTTTCATCGGAAAAGTTATTTATCGATGAAAAGTCCTTGGAAAATTCGGGAAGTTTTTTGTTTTAAAAGACATCAGTTTGAGTGATTCTTGAGCTAGAGACAATACTGATTATGAATGTAATATTATACCACAACACTTTCGCTGCGAGTCGAACAAAGTACTTTTAAAATAATAAATGACCACACTTCATATTCGAAATCAATACTTCCGAAAATAAAAATAAATAAAATAATAATGAACAATATTATGTCCAGTTAAAATAATCCAAAGCTTATACCGTCGAATATAATTTAATAAATGATTTACGAACTGCTGACATGATACCGGAAATGTGGTTTCAATTAATGTCGCCATGGCTCCGTCCGTATACTGATTAAAGTATTTGTTGTCAATTACGTACGGAGATTGACACTATGAATAGTCAACGTGTAACATAATAACAACCGAATGATAGTATGCTTAGAATAAACAACTGGATCGAACCTAAAACGTTTTTTGATGCCAAGCTCCTTAAAAATTTAAATAAACCTTTAGGAAAATTTAAAAAATCCATTTTTTATTACTTGTTTATTGTTATAATAACTTAAAAGCCTCGTTGTTGTATCCTAAATTTAGTTCCATTTGAATGTTTAAATTGAATAGTGCCTAAAACTTGGTCCCATTTTTTTTTGGAAAAATATTAGTAATTACTATTGGCTTTTACATAATAATTGTTACAGATTGTATAATTAACTATAAGTAAATCAAGAATCTCCTCTATGTTTGTGAGTGGTCTTAGACCTAGTCCTGTAGGGTGAGTTGCAACTTGCTGGACTTCATATACTTTAAATATAAACATTACTCCATTAATAAATAAATTTCTCAACACAAATTTTGCGTCGTTTAAATGCAAACACACCCTAAAGCGTGTTTAGTTGAGAGGAAAAGCGTATAAAGCGGAAATATGGAAGGAAAATAACAATTTTAACTCAATGATAATGTAACCTCTAGTGGATTTTCCCGAGAAGTTTTAAGAATGCCTTAAATATTGCAGGGAGAAGTCAGGACGAAGTATACACAACACTTCTCCCATTAACTGCCCTTCTTTGGGACTTCACATTTTTACGATTATTCCGAAAGTACTCTTGGGAGTGTATCCTTGTAGGGTTTGGTGTAAGGCACAAGCGACAGTGGTTTTGTAAGAAAATTCCGTTACAAGAAATGTGTCGGACGACTACCCACAAGGTTAGACATGTGAGCTAATTGAATTGTAATATAAATCGTTTTTATTTCTTTACCCTTACAAAAATAACACAAATGCATTCAGATACAATATATTTCCAATTAATCATTTATCTATGTGTCTTAGTACAAAAAATCTTATAAATACAATTCCAACCATTTATTTAAATTACTATTGCTATATAAAACAAATAACAAAACAGATACAAGAGGCGAGTATAAATGGAAGAGTCGGTAGGGGTCGACCCCATCTGACTTACCTAAACCAGATCGATGGCACCTCAGGCAAGGGCCAGGTTAAAAGTATCCTGAATCGGCGAGAATGCATGAAGAGATTGATGAAAGTAGACGTAGCGAAAGTAATAATATGTCAGGATCGAGCAAAATGGACATCCATAGGCTCTTTATACCCCAGGGATACAGGCGTGACGTTTATGTATGTATGTAATACCCGCTTACTCTTTTATCTTACCCCACACACAACAGTAGGCTTAAATTATAAATCAAGCGGACACAAACACACCTGGGCCAGTGACTCGACGCAATAAAGCTGATGTTTATTTTACATCAGCGTAATAAGTTCTGTGTCCCTCGCTAGGATTGGGGGTCGGTTGATTATTGCCATTTTTATGCGACTTGCAAGTCGGAGGATTTAATTTGGACGTGATTTTGTGTTGTTTTTCTAGCAATAGCGATCGTAGCATATGCATTTCTTGCTTGTCTGTTTCACGTGGATCTTAAGATAAGAATTTGAAATTGGTAATTTTTTGGAAATTCCAATAAAATGTTTAACAGTAAGGTAAAATGTGTAGCTGTTATGTTTTCATTGGAAAAAAAAGTAATATTTTATTGATTCAATTTTGATTCTTGACCGTGTCTATATTATTTTTACAATCGGTTTTTTTTTTTTAATTTATGATATTTACTCCATAGAATGGTAAAATATACCGGCAAAATCTACGAAATACACCAGTGCAGTGCAACCTTTGAACAACGTAATATTTAAGTGCAGATTTTACATTAATTAATGTATTTTTTAACGATATTACAAGTTGCAATTAAATAAATCCCAGAACATTTGTATCGCGAGTAAATTTCAACAGTTCACTTCGATAACTAGTTTGAAAATAAACTATAAGTAAGGAACGGTACACACCGCCGCCGTTCGAACAATGGAACAAAAGTGCGCAACTCGCTTTTGTTGAACTCTTAATGAATTAGAAATTGCATACAATGAAACTAACTTGCGATTGTTTCTTTAAAAATACCGCTATGAACGAATGCAATTAATGTATTCATTATTCTGTTGCTTTTCTTGGGCGGTTTTGTAATTCTTATTTAAGATGTACATCTGCGGTATATATTTCCATATATAAGCTCACCGCAATAGATAGAGCCAATAGAGGAGGCATCAGTGGCACCAATAGCATGCCATTACCTTGTAAAATGTGATAGAGGCGATTTTTTTGCGTTTATAGTATCTCCGAGTAGATACTCGGAGAACAAATTCTCGTCCCACACAATTAATATTAGATTTGTCATAAGATTTAAATATAATACACAACGTAGAGTTGCATCTTTGGATACTTAGAAATAAAACCCAGGATCTCACAATTCAAAGCCTATAGAACTTGCCCTTAGGCCTATTAGTCGATATTTTAATATATTACAAAAACGAATCAAATGTTTTTTTTTTTGTTTCCGTGAACTGTATTATTTTCGTGACAGCCAAAATACAACGTTGTGTTAGTAAATATAAAGCGGGCTATGTGTAGAATTTATCTAAAGTGGTAGAGCCACGCTGTTGTTAGTCATGACTCAGCATGAATGTGCAGGTTCGTCCGAGGCGGAACTGTCTCACAGAAATCGACGTGAAGTGACAGCGTCGCTGTCGCGTTTCGTTCCGTGAGTGAGACTGCCGGATGCCCAATACTCGTTTACTCTTCCTATCCTTTTTCCTTCCCCCTGCCCTCCCAATTTGATGGACCAGCAACACATCTATGATCCCAGCGTTTATGGCGGCAGTGACTACTTGCTATCCGGTGACCCGTTTGCTCATTTGCCGGAGCTATCGTATTAAAAATATAAATTATTTTTTGAAATTACAACATCACTTGTTACATTATTTCCACTTGCGGACAAAAGGGACATACTCTTTATTTAAATAAACATAATGAAGGCATTATTGGATAAATAAAAAAGTGATAAAAACATTGTTTCAATTGATTACAAAATCTAATGCATATTTTATCAACGGTCGATTAAGTAGCGCGTTCGAACACCGAATTATTTCCAAGTTGCGTGATAGGTCGAGTTGTCGGCACATTAATAAGTAATTTAATGTATTTGAACGAGAAAATCAATGATTTACAAAGAAACAACCAAGTTTTTTAGATTAAAGTACAAATGGAGCGGCTCTACCAGATTGGTAGCGTTGTTTCAGAGATATCGGAAATAAATTAATAGATTTAAACGACTTATGAAATGTCTGGATGTATGATATTAGTTTTGATATGATATGCTTTTAGCATTTTCATAAATGAATTCTATAATATTCACGATTTCACCTCCTTACTATAATTTATTAAAAATAATTCAATATTTTATTAATATATACAGAAATCGTCAGTCAAAATAATTTCATTAAAACATTCAAAATATCTATTTAGAATCATGATAATATAGTACATTATTATATCTACAAAACAATGTATACACAAATGGGTGCCCTAAATTCCTTTTCATACTTTTATCTCAACTTTTTTAATGCAATTTACATAAAACATCCGAAACAATACTTGTTTGCATCACAATGAGCTGTAATCGAAAGTAGACCGTTTAAATAAAGGCCAGAGTCTTTGAAATACTAAATCAGTTTTGTACTCGCCTTTGTACCTCAGGACATAATGAAATTCTGCGTATAATTTTTATTGGAGTGGAATATATGGAATACGTTGTATATTATGTTTGTAAGTTAATAGAGATAAAGAGAGGGTAATTTATGACGTATTATTGTGTTACTTTTTAAAAACATTCTTTATGGTACTAAATAGATACTAAAGATAAATTATTCGTTCTGTGTGGTGTTGGTGTTCGTCCGGAGAGCGCCTTCTGTATAATAGTGGAAAACCTGGCATAATGACTTATACCATTGTCGCGTTTCGAGCTCAGCCTGTATATCCAGTGTCGATAAAGTCGGCAAAATTGTTTCGACCGGTGAAACAGGGGTGCGTCGCCCACAAAACTGTAATCCACACAAATACTACAATTCACATACACTTTTGGACACTCAATATTCATAAATTTACTGGTAAGTCTCCCATATGTGAGAGGCCGCCTGGGTAGGTACCACTACAATGAGAATTTCTCCCGGCAAACAGCAGTGTAAATGCATTGTTGTATTCCGGTTTGAAGGACAGTGAAGCTAGATTAACTAATAAACTTAATGCGACTTAATATCTTATGTCTCAGGTCGGCGAGTGCAGTGGAATGCCAAGCATTGCTTCGTAATTCATGGGTTTGTTTGGTTTTGCTACTGTCCATGAGCAGCCGTATCGCTTATCATCAGGCACGTGGCATGCTTGTCTCGCTATTCACAGTAATAAAAAAATACATGTACTCTCAGGAGCAGTATAGTTAATTAGCCATGCCATTAAAAATACCTATATAAGTTAGCAGAAGTACTTGACATTAAATGTTTAATATATAAACTTATTTTGTTCTCACAGAGAATATTGGTTTTCGCCCAAATGCTGGTGGTAGCATAGGTAGACATAATTGTGGTAACCCGCAAGAGAAAGCCGTCTCGCGTCGGTGTACCATCAGATGCACTGTGACGTCTGTCATACTAGTATAACAAAATAATTCATAAATCACTTAATTGTCCTGGTAATAAAATAAAACAGATTCCATTGACTGAACTACCAGTTCTTCTGAACACTAAATTCCGGAAAAATATTATTTGTATGGATATCGTGTTCATTAGTACGTAAATACGTATGAAAATACTTCCACAAATTTCATTATTAGTAAACTTAGTTTCAAACTAAAGCAACAAAATATTTTGCTGAAATAATTTCAGCTCATAACAGCGAGTACATTTAACTAGAATTTAATACGCTTCCGCTGAAAATATTTGTAGCAAACGCTGGATAATTTTATTCGAATAAATCCAGGGATTAGGAAAATAAAAGAGCTACAGATAGACACTTTTTTATGCTCCGATAGACTTTGTAAAAGGACTAATCGCAATAAATACCTTCACATTATTATAAGCTGCGAAATGTTCAGCTCTTTTGTTATACTTAGTTTTAATCCTACTTACAATCTAAAACATAGGGTGTAGGAATTTCTACAAGCCTGTTTAAGATCGCTTGTCTTACGTTCGTACGGTTTTCGTCTACCGGTTGTCAACCACCACACATCATGGTGAAAATCCATCATAGAAACCCACGTGAGGGTAGCCGCCATTCTGCATCAGTATAAAAACCCCATCATTTTAGCTAAATCCCAACTTTATTTTGGGAAAAGTTGTTTCAATAAATATTTTCAAAACACAACACTACCCTGTCCAAAACATATGTGACAAAACATTTACCCGAAGCCTAGAAGGACTTCATAACCCATTAGATAATGAAGCGAGCGGATAGTACCCGAAAAAACCTCATTTGCACTCAAACACTCGACTGTTGTGTTCTGTATGGCGCGTCAATCTCGTTGAACGACGATCGTTGACGAATAGCTTGAGGTATAAGCGTTAGCGACAGTTGTGATACGCCTAATTTACGATATAGCTTTATCACAGTTTATAAACTATAAGTTGTTACCAGTTTTCGTGACACTATTCTGCTGTATTTTTGTAATTACAACTGTTTTAATGACAGTAATGTTTGGTATCAGGATGTGACTTTTCGGACTCTGAAGACATTATTTGGTACAGTGTATTTTTCTTCGTAAATATTATAATGACCGAAGAAAAAATATAAGAAGGACACAAATTTAGTTCATCTACAGGAAAGTTTTGGTGATGGGAAAATAGTCAATAGTCATAGACATCACCTCTAGCCACAAAAAAATACTATAAAACATATTATACTTCCCAAAAAATATTTATAATAACCAATGGAAACAGCCTACATTCAATTATTACCTTCAATTTTTAATAGGTCGTCTTGCCTAATGAGTCCTTGACATTCTGCGTTCCATCTAACTTCGTTGTGTGAACACTATCACACAACGAATACAACTACAAATACACTTACAAATGTCAAGCTGCCTTAACAAAAAATAATAATAATACTAAAAAAATCCGCTTTAACCCTTTACTTGCAACAAACCGGGTTCGGAGTTTGAAGTAACTCGAGTGCCCATTTGTCCGTCACACTGACCGTTCCGAGTGGCGGTCGAGGGTTATGTCGTGTTATGTTTTGTTTAGTTCGCGAGAGGGTTAAGATCGGTGTTGTAAAACTGTCGGCGCGTGTATCGTAGGTAGTGAATAAATTATTTCTATTTCGGCGATTGTGTGGTTGGTTTATGATTGTTGATTGCATACTATAATTTATTACATAGTTTACATAAACTCACACTTTTCCCTGTTAGGGTAGGCAGAGGTGCTATCAGGAGACACACGTTTCGCCTTGTGTGTTACATTCCACAATGTGATGGGGCGAGCCTATCTATACAATAATTAACATATTACTTATAACATATAATTAATTCTTATTGACGTATCTTATCTAATGGTATGTATTCAGTTATCCTTCTTATAAAAATCTACGACAGTTTCCTATTGCCTGTCTTTATCCTCGGATAAGGTCGTAATTTCGTTCAGCTCGGTGGGACGTGACATTTTCTGCTAATTTATTTAGCGAAACAACAGAACAATGTTTTAATATACACATAATTTTAAAAAGTCAGCGGTAGTGACCTCCTCACTCATCTGGAGTATCGTTACTCATAGATACGCAGACGATAATGCCTTTTGTGTCTTTTGACAGTAAATAATTAAATAGTGAGAATACCACCATTAAAACGTGAGAAATCTTTTACTTCGTCTCGTTATTGAGCCATACAATTTGATTGATCATTATATTCACACTGAATCCACCATTGGATACAACGATTCTGAACCACTTATACATCTAAAATATAATATTAGCGTGCAGCGAAATTACGAACTACAAATAAAATTTAAAATAATCTATTTAACGCATTGTTTGAGGTATTTTTTCATAATATAAACAACAGGTATTTATACTCGAATATATATTACCTATTTACATGTCCAATATAATAAAATGTGAAGGGAGAAACACTATCCTAATATTTGACAACGGCGATTACGGCGACAGAAGGTCGCAGACGACTAACATTGATTCTAAATCAAACATGACATTGACTTCACCCTTACCTTTCTATTTCAACATACCCATTACCCGACTTGCCGAAAGCTAAAAATACCCACAATGCCTCAGACTTAAGACTCAGGGATGACAAAACCTGTTTATTTAGCCTCAAGCGGTTGGTTCACAACCCTTCCAGTTTTGTTTAAGGTGTGCCCTTAGGAAGTAGTTCTGTTTACCGGAGACAGATTACTTCGTATTTGTACAGGTATGTTTACAGTTCCTCCGGACGTTTGCTCAACATAATTAACTTTTTATAGTGTTTAGTTTATTAGATAAATTTGTATAGGCTGCTGTGTTTTATAGGTGACTGGCTTGAAAACCGTTCAGGCGAATGGCATGCCATTCATTGCAATAAAAAAGCTAATACTTATTTTTTTTAACAAACACAGACTAATGAGAAACGCTTAGCTGAATTGCAAAAATAGAGGCGTATTGCTCTACTACTAAAATAGCTTTTCGCAGCCGTTCGCCTTTTTCGATTTTTATTCTCAATCTATCTATTTATTTCAACGCAGTCTGATCTCATTGTACGTATAGAAAACCTTACTATAGTCATACAGAACCAGTCGACTTAAAACAACATTGCGTTCGGAATAATATTTCCTACTTCACCCTGTATAAATAAAACTCGCGGCGTCTTATTTACTAACCGCAGCTTCTCTACAAGTTCAGTTTCTATTTAAACGTTTTTTAGATACAGAAAAAACAAGAGACATTTATCCTTTTGTCTCTTTGATGTTTTGGTTACTTGATTTTATTTTCAAGAGCAGAAACACGGCTTTAACATCATATTTTTTACAATGGAGAGAATAAATGTAAAATTTCATTAGTCTAAACTTTAAAGATGATGAGAGAATGTAGAGATCCTTGGGGGAGAACTATGTTTAGCAGTGGACATCCTGTGGTTGAAGAGAGAGAGAGAGAGAGAACTTAAAAGAAAGTAGTCATTTTATATAGCTAATATAATATTTATGATAACGATGACGGTATTCTCTTGGTGTCTATTAATAATAAAAGTAAATCAATTTCTGGTATAGTATTTATTGGATTACGACTACGTTACGAAAACTATCAGTGAAATTTAATGCTTTATTTCCGACTGGTCACTGTGGAAATCATTGGGAGAGGCCTATGTTCAGCAGTGGACTTCCTTTGGCTGACGGATGGATGGATGGATGGATTTATTGGATTTGACATTTTTATTACAAACACACAATCTTCAGAGTCCAAGTTAAATATCCTAGAAATTTGATGTGTTCATATATATAAAGGATGTATATTGAAGGTGTAGGTTGTGGTGCAACAATATACCAACCTGTACCTGCATTGTCCATCCTAAGATGCGGTAGGAGAAAAGCCCATTGGTACTGTAGATGCCAATTGCATTCCTAGAGATATGCTGTCAGATCCCTCAAACTGAAAATCTTCCTACCTGGAAAGTAAACCGAGGACCTGATTCATGGGCTATTCACACTGGAACACACAAGGCGAAACGTGGGTGTCCTACCAGCACATCTGCCTACCCATTCTGGAAAAAAGGCGTGAGCTTACATGAATCATACTGCAATGTAGTGAACGTGACAGTAATCATCTTCAATAAGTAAATTGGTTGCTAGGCTCGCTGTTCACAAAAAATACTCGGCAAGTTTGTTAGTACGTAAAAATGTTTTATTCATAACGTACGTTTGTGGGTCCCGGTTAGTATAGCAATTTATATTTATAATGGATCTTGACAACGAATACGTACACAGAATATTTGTGTGCGGTGAATGTAATTCAATATGTTTCCGGAATGTTATAGGAATGTAGTTATACTCGTACATACTACACATAAAATGTTTGAGCATTCTCGTTTCCTCCCCTAATTGCATTGAAGATAAAATTTCACTGATAGTTTTCGTAACGTAGACGTATAAAAACTAAATATGCAATGATGTGCTGGTATTACGATATTCACGTACAAAGACATATTGTTGTGGTTTAAACAAATTTGTGTTAGAAGCTGGCTGTGAAACGAGCGGCGGTGAGTTCGATCCCAGAATCGAGGCAAATATTTACACGATCCACTACTATTCGTGTCGGGTCTGGGTGTTTGTGACACTGAAAGTTCTCCTAGTGTCTGATACCCACGAAACAAGACTTAATTGATGTGTGGGGACTATGTATGTGACTGTTGGGTGTATGCTTATTTATCTTTCTGTCGTGTTCTTACTCATACAAAATGACTATAATTATTTCGTTTTTCTTTGCCCAGGCGATGTGAGTCGCGATGTCATTGCGGATCTCTTGGAAGGGAGCAAGACTAGTACACGCGGCGAGCACACCATGTAACACTGTAATATGAATCCGAGCAGCTTCATCGTCTACATCACTAGCCTGCTGTGGCTCAACCTCACCGACGCTAAAATAGGTATGTACTATCACATCATTTTATTTTATTTTATTTTAATATTCACATGTAATCCACAGCCCGTAATACTAATTAGCAACTGGTATACTTATCTTACGGCCACTAACGGATTTACATTTGAAAAAATATTATTATAATATCACTGTTATATTCTTCATTATCATGGTCATTATCAAAAACTGCATCATCATTATCGTCAAAATTTAGATCAAAGAAACTATTACTTTCAATAACCATCACCATTGAATAGTATATTTTTGGTACATTATATTCATATTACGGCGTCAATATTGTCAGTGTGGATGACCGAGTTTGTCACAAATTGGGTTATTGTTCACTGGATTTTTAGTTGACTTACCGATTCATGATGACAACCCAAAAAAAAAACATACGCCATAATTCTTTGTAAGCGATGTTCCAATTACAGCTATTACGAATACTTTATTGAAATTAAAAAACTCAAGGTCGATTTTAAAGGCGTAACATAAAAATACCTTAGGCCTTTCCGAAACATAAAAATTACATGACACGGCATTTAAAACTGTCATCTGTTTAATTCCAATTAATTGAGATAATTGAGGTTGAGGTTCGAAGGGGTTGACCCTATGATCCGGGTGAACGGGGATTAAATGCGAGGGCGCCACTATCGCCGGGTTAACGTCCCAGCCTAGCTTAGAACAACGTGTGCTACTGATTGGGCGTTAACTCTTATCCTTACCTTCTCTAGAACTAGTCGTTGGACAAAGTTATGTATTCCTTTGAGGCAGCAAGATGTGATTATAGAGTTGCAGATATGTACTTACAGGAATATTTCCATCTATATTGTCCTGATTAAATTAACTACTAAGGCATAATCTTCTTCAAATCTACGCCACTGTTCTTTGTACGCCGTCTTGGTATTTAATCTATCACAAAACTAGACTTGGTAGTATCTTGAAAAGCTGCTTCGCATAAAAGTTATATTAAAAATAGACGAAGGCCACATTACTTGAATCCCTACCCACTCCTACCCTTCCTTCTCGTTTTATGGATATTTAATTATTTGGGCATAACAATAAACTGAACTACAAATAGAACAAATATAAATCATATTGAATAAATATTTCGCAATCAACACAATAGTATTTTGAAATAATTGGTAATATATATTTTGTTTGTGTTTGACACGTGTAAATATACTGTAACACGACTACCAATCAGTTTTAGCAAACAAACCGGGTGGTTATAACATGTATTATTATTTATTTCGGGTAAATTTTTGTTTTGTTATTTACGCACCTACCTCTTTTTATCTCTGCTTCACACTAGGTTCGACTGGTGGAGAATGCCTCAGGCATTAAAGTCCAACCATACATAAATTGTATAACTTGTAAATTAAAATCTAAGTTAGAATTTCGTGATTAAAATTCTCATCTGTAGTTATTATAAATTCCGTCAGTTTAAATTATGACAGCCTCCGTGGCGCAGTTGGTTGGACGCTGGCTGTGAAACGAGTGACCGCGGGTTCGATCCTCGCTCCGAAACAAATGTTTGTATGAACCACAGGTATTTGTATAGGGTCTGGGTGTTTGTGAGACTGAAAAGTCTCTTGTAGTTTCTGAAACCCACGACACAAGACTCGATTTTTGTGTGGGGTCAGGGCTATGTATGTGACAGTTGGGTGTTGGGTGTATGAACGAAACGTCTTTACTTAGAAATTGTTTTTCTTTTGCTTCTATAGTATAAAATCTAATTTTCGTTATGACACATGCATGTAACATGAATATTTTTGTTCCAGGATACTTTTGGCACATCACAGATCTTCATTACGACCCGTTCCATAACTCCCCGGAGTTCCATAGAGGTGCGGACATTCCACGATTTTCATATTTAATGTTTATATCCTCGGCTCTTGTTATTTATGTGATGTATGCTTGTTATCATTTCAATATTACACGCGGAATTTCATTTTTCCGCGTTATATTGTTGAATTATGGCTGATGGTATGAGTTGGACACATGGTGAAATATTTCATTTATGTTAATGACATTTCTGTGAAATGTTTTTTGATTAGATGTTAATTTTTTTTTTTAGGCTGCTATGGTTTTTGGTTCCTCTTGTTTTAGATAAATATGAATTGAATTGGAAAACTAGAATTTCTGAGTACTTAGAGCAGTCGATTGTGTGGGTTTATGAATTAAAAAAAATGTCTTCATACTTTTGTTATGCGCCTGTTGTAACCATTGACCTTTTAGGCAAGTAGTAAGATATTATTCATATTTTCAATGTAATAAAAAGTAAGTTTCCTTTTAAATTAATGCTTGCAATGAATATTATCTAAGACATAATCGTGAAGGAAAGTGTAATAAGTTCCAGTTAAGTTCCACGTAGTAATTAAATTGGAAAAAAAGAAAATAAAAATTAAATTGTCACTAGGAACACGTATAAAATGAAATGCGTATAGAGCGCAATTTCTGTAATTACACATTTTCAGCAAATGAATTAATGAACAACAAATACTTGAAAACGCTTAATGAAGTTAATAATGGATTAATTAATTAAGTATGCTGGCTGGCTAAAGTTTCTAGTAATTTGACGATTTAAGTAGAGTATTAATTGTTGATAATTACAGCTGCATTTCCTAAAATAACACTACTACAATCGGCAGTACCGTAAATATCTTATTTTGTATTTTTATTATATGACAGTGAAAACAATGAGCCACTACCACTCATAAGCAACTTATTATTAATTGTGACAAAAGCAGTGAGCCCATTTTTTCATTGCTTTCTCCAAGTTGTGTCTGTTCATTAATATTATAAAGTAATTATGAGTTCAGAAGTTCTTTAGTTTTTTGATTGCTCCCACCATCTTTATTTTAAATTAAAGATTTTGACAATTACTTTCGTTGGCATCATTGTTTCGACTGCGTCCGTGGCGCAGTTAGTCAGACGCAGACTGTGAAACGAGAGGCCGTGGGTTCGATCCCTGCACCGAAACAATGTTTGTGTGATCCACAGGTATTTGTTTCGGATCTGGGTGTTTGTGAGACTGAAAAGTCTCTTGTAGTTTTTGATACCCACGACACAAGACTCGATCTTAGTGTGGGGTCAGGACTATATATTTTCAGATATTAAAACATTCCAGTTTCCACAACTAATCCTTCTGTTCAGGATGTCGACACAACAGGGCCAACAACGAGCACAGCCATCGGAACGGACGGCACCGAGACCACACGTGCGACAGCTCGTGGTCACTCATACAAAGCGCTGCTGCCTTCATGCACGAAAGACATCCTGATACCTTGGAATTTGTTCTTTGGACTGGGTAAACCTTGACTGGATTATTGTACTTCTTGTTGGCAATAAAACATCGACAATGCTTAACCTTGTAATGTCGTTTGTAATCATTGTAATACCACCATAGTTATACGCAGCTGTCTAGTGATGTTATATCACATTTCCATTGATATTATATTTTTTCTATGTTCTTCTTTGTACGTTACAAATATTGTTCAAACGAACAGCCTAATTCATAGTTGTAAAACCTATTTTAGTTATAGATTGATTTGTCTTCTTCACTCAAACTGAATTCAAAAGTCGTTTGAAAGAGACATTCGATAACTAACATAGGTTTTAAAACTGTCTATGAATAAGGCCGTATTTTTTTTATTTAATATCTAAAACTAGCAAATATGATACATGATAGCTATTGGTATCATGTTAAACGTTTTATAACGTCAGTTTCTTTAACTAAACTAAAACTTATTCAACAGAGACATCCTGTCGTCATCCATGGAACACTTGAGCGAAGAGTTCAAGCTAGAAGCAGTAAGGAACGTGACTGATGTCCTGAGCAGAACGTTCAGCAGCCAGTTCGTATTCCCAGCACTGGGGCACAATGACCCCCCACCTTCCAGGAGGCTAGTAGACATGTGGATGCAGTGGCTCCCCACTGAAGCACTACAGACCTTCGAGACTGGTAAGAATAGAATTTACTTACAAAAAATTCAACAAAAACAAAAAAAATACAATATATTTTCCTCTTCAAATTCTTAATTCAAATATAGCTCTACTTGAAAATATTACTCTTAACAAAATAACTTACAAGTCGAAACGTTGAATTAAAGCCTTCAAAATTCAGTCTTCATAAGAAAACTTGTTATTGTCAGTGGGAAAATAGTAATAAAAAATGTTTTCTACAGGTGGATACTACACAATAGAACAGTCTCACAGTAAGCTCAGAATCGTTGTTCTGAATAGCGTGTTGTGGGCAGGCGGCGCGGCGAGAACGGACGGGCCTCACCGAGGCCGCGCGCAATGGGACTGGTTGGAAGAAATACTCAGTAAAGCGAAGAGGAAAAATGAAATGGTGATTGCAAGAACTTTGTAGTACAAGCAGAGACAAAAGGACTTGCAAAGATGTCTTTATTCCTGAGATAAGAAAGTCTTGCTTTATAGGAAATAATATTCATGTATTTTTATTTTGTGAGCTCGTCTTATCTTTCAGTG
Organism: Deilephila elpenor; assembly: GCA_949752805.1. NCBI lineage: Eukaryota > Metazoa > Arthropoda > Insecta > Lepidoptera > Sphingidae > Deilephila > Deilephila elpenor. The sequence goes on from OX457102.1 coordinate 2,626,700, forward strand.
TCTTACAAAATAGACTTTGTAATAATTTTAATATCTATATCGCATTTTAAATCCATTGTCATCTGTTTCTAAAAGAGATTTAGTAAAATAGTACTGAAATGTGTATTATGACAACCGATACATTCCCTAGTTTGTGGAACGATCACCGACAATATTAAACTGTAATTTAAATTCAAATTGTTAATTCACTATTCAAAATAGGAAACGTATTTTGTGGTTCAAAATATGTGGTTTATATGACGCTTTAACAATTCATGATTTTCTTGCTAATTTTAGTGTAACAGTATCTTTTTATTCACTCTCTCTCTGTTTAGTCCCAGCAAGTCATGACAGAACGTCAGAACATAGGCATCCCTTAAGAACTCTACAAATTTCTTTATCTACACAAGTCTGATCAATAATTTCTCCCCTACCTATCTTAGGTGTACCTGGTAGCCCACGCTGGGCCTGGTATGGAAGAGCGGCACAACGCGGGCAGTTCTTCTGCGTCTGGCGGTGGAGAACTTACTCCTACCGCCAATGGGAGACTGCTCCAAATCATCAGGGCTTTTAGTGACATCATCGCCGGACAGTTCTATGGACATCGACATGCTGATACTTTCAGAATAATTTACAGTGGAGGTATGCATAATGTTAAATCTTTTATTGATAATTTCGAATAGTTTCCAAGCTATTGTAATGCCACTCTTTGGTGAGTAATCGCCACAACCGACAAACTCTATTGCGATTAAGGGATCAAAGGTTCATTACCGGGTTAGGAAGTGTTCAAACCCGGTCAAAAAAGAAGTGGAGAAGGTCACGATTCTTGTCTGTGACAGTCTCAATCGCTAAGGGAACCTTGTGATTGAACCAAATGGACCCGCCGATTTCATACTGTAACCTTAACTAACTAAAGCGACTATTGACTAAAATATAATAAATAATGTATTATTTATAGGATTATAGTAAGTTGTTTAATATACAGCAAAGGGTCTCATCCAGAAAGCTGATTTATTATCCTGCAATTCAAGTTACTTACAAGGTCTTTGTAGCTGAGTTAATAGATCATTTGTATTTCAGGTCGACCTGTATCCTGGGCCTTACTAGCCCCGTCAGTAACACCAAGAGGAGCTGGTAGCATATCGAATCCAGGATTGAGGCTTTATAAATTTGACTCTAATACCGGAAAGGTATTTACTTTCGTATTTATTTCACCTTTACAATAATCATTATGTATTGAAACAGTGATTTAACTTTTTGTTGTTATTATTTAACCTTACAATATTCTAAAATACTATGAGTTAAATTTTTCATCATTTCTTACCAAAAAGTTTGGTAGCATATTGGCTCCAAGATTTTCATTACTTTAAAGTTATACTTCTTTTGCACCGTTTTGAAGAGTATTTTTTTTATAATGCAGACGCACTCCGTCATCGGCATGATGAAGTTAGCCTTTGATTGTCTGTAAAATTTTTGTGACAAATCGTTACTATATTCAAATTATTTTTTTTGACCCATGTTTGTGTAACACACTTTTTTTGTTACAGGTCTTGGACTACACACAGTATTATTTAGACGTGACAAACACAAGAGGTGAGATTCACTGGGCGGTGGAGTATAACCTCACCCAGTACTACGGCTTGAGGGAAGTCAGTGCGACATCACTCGATACTTTAGCCGAGAGGATACGAAACTACAATGATCGTGGTGTTTTTACAAAGTAAGGAATTCTATGTGCTGTTTTTCGAATTCTAATTCCAGTATTGGTTGTGTCAAAATTTATGGTGAACTAAAATAATGTAAGCCAGTAAGCCGTTTGGATATACCGGTATTGGATTTAGGGATTCATCGTATTCTTTATAGAAATGCAGTATTTTTTTCTCGAATACAAATAAACCATGCCACTTTAAATCCTTTCAATGCATGTTAAACAAATTGTCCTTTGCCAGATATTTAACTGCCCTGCGCGTACGTCACAACACTGACGTAGCGGACTGTGACTCGGCGTGCGTACACGTCCATTACTGTGCGATCACGCGCGCCGACTACCAACAGTTTCGCTCGTGCGTCCGCAACCCCGCCTCGGCGCTAGCGTCGCGCGCAGCACAAAACACCACCGCCATCTTGTTTTACGCCATCCTGATTTTGATGTCGTCATAGAAGTTGTAAATGTATAATACAAAAAAATAATTAGAAATTATTTTGAATATTCCGTTTATTGTAAACAATAAACATTTTTGTATGAAGCCTAAGCTTCGGACCTCATTTATTTTAATGGCGTACTTCATCATCTCTAGGCCTTTTATTCACAATTTCTTGAATTTAGCTGTTTAAGAGGATTTCTTTCAGACAAAACGATATATGGCTCTCTTTGCAATAAAATTACCTTGGGAATACTGTGTAAATGTTATTTATGTCCAGGTTTTTTCCTTGTAATATATGGGAGCCTTAAACGTTGCTGTTGTATTCTTCTTGGTAGTATTTAAATCCGGGAGATAAAGTTTGTAAATGTGTATACTTAAGTCGCCCCTTTCTGATTTCCAGACATGATAGGATATAAGTACATAATTTCTCATAATGATAATCAGTTTAATATATTATGCATATAACATATTTAATAGATTTCTCATTAATATTCGTATTTATGCCTAGAGTTGGTGAATTAATTAGTAAAAATAAATTTAGTTGGAATTATTGTAAAATATATTATGAGAGTGGTCTATTCGTTGTTTGTAAGCGGTTAGAAATTGTTTGTGATTCGCAACGCTAATTTGATTGTGATATAATTAATGTTTTGTATATAAATATAAGTGAACTGATCAATCAATGTAAGTAAATAAACCGGATGATATAAAATATTTGAGTTTTATTTATTAAAGCTGAAATTAAATACAGAAACTATTTATTTGGCTATTCAGCTCTATTAAGCTATTTATTCTCTGAAATACTTTGCCTGACTGCTTCGGTGACGCAGTTAATTTACGGTACGATTACAACGCTGAGGTATCGCCTCTCGGGTTCGAAGCCCGGGTCGGGCAAAATGATATTGAATTATTCTACACATATTATCAGCCCAGAGTCAGGAATTTGTGCTCGATATCGATAGGCTCGCCCTCAATCACATTTCCGAAATGTTGAACTTCTATCTTGTAGCACCTCTGCCTACCACTTTTGAAAAAGACGTGATGTATGTGTAATAAAAACCATGTCCTAAAATAAATAAACCATACAACACAAGTTATTGTTACAAATTACTAATTACTCCCCGATCTCAGAAAAATTAAGTTGGGTACGGTAATCTCACCATTTCCAGAATATATAGAGCGATTTAGAAGTTTAAACTTTCGTTCAATTAGTATCTAGTAGAATTATAAATTAACAACGCATTTATCTTAAAATAAAACACACAATTTATTTAATTTCTTCTGCGATTGTATTTCAAACAACTGATCAAGTCAACTCCAATTTTTACATTTAAAATATAAACGAAAATAGATTCTAATCAATTATATCGAACATTTAAAATAGGCGACAGTAATTGACACCTCGAATCAGTTTTAGTTTCAATTTACTGTAAGTGAATGACTATTAATTAAATCATTAACCAATATAGTTCAATATAGTGGATCAAGTTACTATTAGATGCCAATTTCAATTAATTTAATTAAATTTTCAATTTGACACCCTCCATAGCCCAATTGTGGTACGAGAGGCGGGTTTTATAGCAATTATTTATTTTTGTATGACCCAATAAATGAATATAATTAAAATAAGTTTGTTTCGTTTACAACTGATATTAATTAGCAATCTTTATCGTTATCTGTTATAACGGGAATATATTTAGCGAAATAAATAAATCGACGTCATTCAGTGAAAAACTCTTGGCAGACTGATTTTAATCTTTTGAACTCAGAACTACCATAAACAATATTCCATAGAGTTACTAAGTTAGGTGGTGGACTAGTCCAGCGTGGTGGAATATATGGCCTAACCCCTCTCAATGGTACTCTCGATTGTAGAGAAGGCTCGTGCCTGCAGTAAGACGATTATGGGCTGATACATACATATATACGTTTATTTGGTGTACAAAAAACAAAATTTTTCAAACACTATATTAGAAATTAAAATAAACCTAATGGTTTTTTAGATTTACGCGAATGTTACACATTGAAATAAAACTATTTTAACGGATTTTATCGCGATTTGGTTTAATTTTTACATTTTTTAACTTCCCGACGTTTCGATTACTTTACAGCTTTCGTGGTCAGGGGGCGGACTAAAAAAAAAATTAAACCAAATCGCGATAAAATCCGTAAAAATAGTTTTATTTCAATAAAATAAACCTATAAAATGGCGATAGGCTCGCCCCCTATCACATCATGGGACGGAACATACAAGGCGAAAAGTGGGTGTCCTGGCAGCGCCTCTGCCTACCCCCTTCGGGGATAAAGGCGTGAGTTTATGTATGTATGTATGTATGTATCAAAATACGTAAGACAGATGTAGGCGTGGCCAAGAATCTTTCACCCGATGCTACTATTTTTGGAATTGAGCTTTAGTTACCGATTGAGATAGTTATTTTGACCGTTAGTAGACGAGATGGGTGCCTACATGTATAGCGACTACTTTACACAATACAAAAAACCTCCTTTAGTGTCTCACGCAAGTTTATCTCGTTTTATGTTCGGTCTGTGTGTAGGGTTTGCGCAGCACTGTATATTTGTCTCTCGCTGGTGGCTACTCCATTAGATTCCACTGCGTTGGCCACCCCGTACATTGTGGTCATTTTATCGTCCCAATATTTTTAAACCTAAAATAATGGCTTTTTATAATGGATCGAAAAAGTGACTACAATGTTGGCAAGTGCAGTGGAGGCCAGATAGGGTATCTACCCACGCCTGATGATTATGTCAAACCGATTGACACAATTACGCCGGCCTAATTGTACCTGAATATAAACAGATACATACATACAAAAACTCACGTCTTTTTCCCTAAAGGAGTAGGACACTCACTCTTCGCCTTGTTTGCTCCGGCCCACGATGTAATACGTGGGCGAGTCTATCGGCATATCGGGCACAAATTTCTATCTCCGGGCTGATGAATAGTAAAACTCAATATCACTTTACCCGACCTGGGATTCGAACTCGAGACCTTGCGTAGTGTAATCTTACCGTAGTACAACCGCGCCACCGAGGTAGTCGAGTATAAACAAATTTTTTAGAAAAGTAATTCGGATATTTGTTACGATTAATATCCGTGGTAGATTGCCTCGATTGTAGAGTAGGCCCGTGCCCTGCAGTGGGACGTATATGGGCTGATATATAATATCCGAATTATTTTTTGATTTATGTCAAAAAAAAGATGTTCCATCGCATACAATGTAATGGTCTAGATTTCTCCCTTGATTTATTGTGAGACTTAATCCTAAGATCGCGTCACTTAACCCGTTCTCGACGTAATCAGTTCGTGTCTGTTGGCTTTTGCAAGACGCCGGCTCTTGTGGCGAGTCTTAAACACTAGATTTAGTAAAAGACGAGCTACCTTTTGTCTACTTATATAATATATCTGTGGCTCTTGTTACAAGTGATACAACTCGAGTTGTACCCTTTTTGAGTTTTTTATATAGAAATGATAAGAAAAAAATTAGCTTTTTTTTGGTCTAACTCACGGTTTTCTATCTGCTATAGTTACGGAGATAATTTTGTGTAAAGAGATACAAGTGCTGCTAATTTGGCGAAAATTGCGTGAATATTGATATATTTCGAGTTGTAACTCGTTTTTGTAATCGATTAATACGCAGTTTTTGTGGATACTGGTATAAGTACAATTATAACTATTTTCACATATATTTTTTTCAGTGCATTTAACGTGAATATTGATATATCGAGGGTTATATCACTTGGAACCATTTTTTTTTCAATATTGACTAGGGTACAACTCGACGTGTACCTACCAATACAAATGTGAATTTTTTTATTTTGATGTGCTAAGTGATACATCTCGACATATATCATTCTACAGATTTTTTTATTTTATGTGCAAACGAATACAAATCAAGTTGTATCTAAAACTCAAACAAATTACAAAAATATTTTATATCGAATAAGATGTGCTAAGTGAGACAATTATGCGCGGCAATACATTATTACGAGTATATTGATTTAAATACAACAGAACCAATAATTCAAATGTCCAAATATACATATAATGCTTTTGTACTATAAATATGATTTATTATAATATTATATTCCATCATCAGATACAATATCCAAGGTAAATATTATTATGAAAACTGATTTTTTTACGTAGCTGTCAGAAACATTATATTATTATTCTATATTTTATTGAAAAATGGCAGTTGTCAAAACGGTATTGGTACATAATTTATTTATTTATTTATAAATTCTTTATTGAATACTACATACAAAAAAAATGTAAAATAAAAATCTTATCAATATTACTGCTGCTTTACTCAAATTATCTTTGATTTACATATGGAAAGAAACTCTTTATTCTTTTCCAACTGTTCTGGAATGATTTTTACATGTTTTCTTATTTGTAGTATTTGTATAATACTCATCTGTGTTATTTCTTAGTTAAAAAAATATTTGCATCGTTTTTGAACTTTTGAGTGTATGACACTATACTATTGACATTAGAGACCTTTACCATTCATATTGTAAAAGTACGTTATAAGATTTTAATACATACATACATACATACATAAACTCGCGCCTTTATCCTCGAAGGGAGAGGCAGAGGCGCCACCAGGACTCCCACATTTCGCCTTGTATGTTCGGTCCCACGATGTGATAGGGGCGAGCCTATCGCCATATCGGGCACAATTTTCTGATTCCGGGCTGATAATGAATAGAAAAATCCAATATCACTTTGCCCGACCCGGGAATCGAACCAGAGACCTCAGCTTTGTAACCGTACCGTAATACAACTATGCCATTGAGGCAGTCTTAGATTTTAATAATTGTGTTAAAACTGTGCCTTAAGAATTTGTAATTTAATTAAATTAGTTTTGAATCTAAATTTTATTAACGTTAATTTATTGTAATTGTGTTTATTTTGTAAGATTTTTTTACATTTTTGTACATTCATATTACATTTAAAAAAATTACTTAAAAAAGTATAAAACAAATAGTTAACCCTTTGGTGGCGAGGGTCAAGTCCCAAGCCACCGGAACAGTGGTTAGGGATACAAAGTAAGGAACATCCTCACTATGAGTGGTATGTCCAGCAATACTGCCTTTTGGATTCTTGACCCAACGACCAACAACGGCTTTTGGAGATGTTGGTCTTGGCTCTTTGGTATCAGTCCATGTGCAGAAACAACAATCGGGACAATAATTGTTGAGTCTACATCCCAAATGTCAGTAACCTCGTGTTCCAAATCTAAATATTTAGACAATTTGTTTTTTTTCAGCTTTAAAGAGGTTATCGTCATGCGGTATGGTAACATCAACAAGTATTGCTCGGCGCGTCAATCGATCTATTATCACAACATCAGGCTTATTCGCAGCCATAGTCCTATCTGTGATAACAGACCGATCCCAATACAGCGTTGAATGACCATTTTCAAGAACTGGTTGGGAAACATACTGGTAATATGGCACTTCAAGAGTCACAATAGTCCATATCGAAGAGCGATTTGCTGATGTATGATCTTGGCTTCTAGGTTGTGTCTATGCAAGTACTCGCCGTTAGCAAGATACGAATAACCGGAAGTTACATGTCTCATTGGCTCGCCAGGACGTTGGCATGCCAAACAAATGTCGACCGTACCGTCCTTCAGGATGTATTTTCTATAGTCTTAATAACTTCGTCCACGATTGCAAAAGCAAAACACTCAGTTTCCCCAGAGGTTACCAAACGTAGTCAAGTTACAGATGCAGGCCGGTCCACTTCAGGCCCGTGTAGGGCCCGATAGAACGGACCATGCAGCTCTTTGCTCTTCCATACTTCCTCGCGATCTTAAACGCTCGTCACCAAAGGCTTTCGCCAGTTCTCATTCGCCAATGAGACCCGGGTAAATCCTTTACACACTAAAACTACAACCCTATGCATATCTACGTAGCTGTGATGGAAATACTCCCTTAGATTGCACACCTCACGATTATGCAGATCCTAAGCATTAAGAATGCCTCGGCCCTCACATCTCTGCGGGATGCACAACCTCATCACTGACGAACTTGTATGATGCATACGATGTGCATTTGGTAGACTCCGGACCTTACGATCCAGGGCGTCCAATTTCGTCTGAGTCCATCTGAGTTTGCCAAAAGAGTACATAAGTACAGGCATAACCCAACCGTTAAACGCACGAAATTGTTTCCACCTGATAAAAAACAGTTAAGAACTTTTGTCAAGCGGCTAAAGAAACGCTCCTTCATTGATTGTTTTACCTCTGCACCTATAATATCTAGACCCTAGAGGCATACCCAGATACTTGTAGGTTTCCGTCTGCGAAAGAGATCTGAGTCTTACAGTCTCTGAGACATTTATGTCATCAATGACTGCAACCTCGCCTCGCTTGACATGGATAATCGCACCTTTATCTACACCAAACTCCATATTGATTGAGTTGCTAAATCAAGCAGTTATTTTTGACTAAAGTTGATTTATTATTATTATTTTATTCATTAACAGTTAAGGGATTTTTATACTATCCGGTAATACATGGGAGACCCATCGTACCTTTTATTTATTATTAAAAACATCGCAACAAAGTTGATTATTTAATCATATGAAACTTGTATCTATTTACACATTTCATAATATCATTTTAACGATAGATATAACTTGACTTGTATCATTTAACACATATTTTCAATAGCCTTGAATATTAGCAAACAAATATTATTCAAGTAATTTATGAAAGTAGGGGGTTGCGGATTAAAAAAACATAATCTTACGGATTATACCTTTATCTTTTGTTTGAGCAACATTATCGTAGGAACTCATACAAATTAGTTATTACATTTTGTAAACTTTTGTATATCAGTTTACACGAAAGCACTTTAAACACAGTATTTAGGTGCGACGTAATATAATTACACTTATATTGTTTATCACAACATTTTTACACATGTTACTCATAAGCCGAGGTATATCTCACAGGTTTCTCGTGAATTACTTTTTAAACATAATAATTATCAAAAAACCTAAAACGCACAATGAAAGAAAACATTTTTCCTCACAAAATAAGGTATTCAAGTTTAATCTAGCACATTTAGTTTACGACTGAGAATTTTTTAAATCTTGTTTTTGCTCTCCTGTAAAATGATGATTTTTGACTTGTATCACTCATCACAAGAGCCACAGATATAACCGTTATGTAAACCGAGGAGTTCATAATAACTTACTTTTATGAAAAATAGAAATAGGGTCCTATCGTACTATGAAATTTCAACCAAGGAAATTATTTTTAAGTCCGTAGGCAGAGATGCCACAAAACCCACATTTGGCTAAGCTAATCACTGTCCTAATATAGTAATGGGCGAGCCTTTATCTATATTGGGCAAAGATTTTAGTATTTCATGTAATATTTAATTTCATCTTATAGGATAAATCCAATTCAGTGATTTTTTTTAGCATTACAAAGATTTTATATGGTGATTTTCCTGTGTTAATTATTGTGCTGATGTCTCATCTAGTTACATACAAGAGAATTGAAAAATCCGGATGTAAGGATGATGGTATATAATGAATAAAGGGATAGTGAAGGATAAAGGAAGGGATAATTGGGCCTCATGCCTTTCTAAGTAAAATTTACCATTACAACCCAATGAAAATATTATTTGGCCTTATACACAAATCCTCACATGTATAAAATAATCCGCAGATTTGTAGAACGTAAATATATATTATATTCAAAAAATAAATAACAAAATTCACTCAAAACCCAACCTTATTAGTTTAGTGAATGATACAATAAACGCAAAAATGGCATCACCATGAAATCGTATATCCGAATTTCGTTGAGCTGATATTCAGTATCTAGAAAATCCTTTATAATCCTACTTGAGGTATTCCTTGAAACTCTATGACAATGACACCTACACCTGTCGAATGATAGTAATTCAACATTCACCGCATGCTTACACGAACATTTTTCTAAGGCCCAAGCCAGTGTTGCTAATCTGTGGGAGGCGGACGATACGACCGAGAAAAATGGGTCACACTACCTCTCCCTCGAAAACGGCTGCAGCGTCCACAAAACACAGACCTTTGATACTCTACCTATCATACACTAACGCGGTTCTCACAAAATTGGCCATGAATACGTAGTTTTATGCCTTATGAATACTTTTCAGTGTGAGAAAAGGGTTAAGTTCGCGCGGGCAAAGTGCTAAAATGCTAGTAAGCATTTATGGCCTGAAAGAGAGATTGAATGGCGTCACTTTTGCGCTCCATTGTAGTTGAAAGTGACATTTGGTTGGGCTATGGCGAAACGCATGCGAGCGATCGAGCTATTAGCATCGGTTGAGTGTCCATTGTTCCTGCGGAGCTATTACGAATGGAATACACAATTCCTATGCTCCGCTGTGATTATGCTACATTTCGATGATTTCATATCGAGCAACAAACATCAGATCATATTACCTACCTACTACCTATACACAAAGTGGGCTGTAAAAAGACAGCTTCTGAAAAATGTTTCGCGTAATCAATTTATCATAGGCATCAGCTTTAATGTGCCTCTTGTATGACTATGTACAAAATGACTGAATCTAAACAATGTTTCATTTCATTTCATTTCATATGGCAAAATTCCATCAGCTGCATTGATAATAATATTTATATTTTTTACCACCAAACGTGACTATTTATAGCCTTAACTAAAGGACCTAGGATTAGAAAGAGGAAACACGTGAGCAAATTATTCTACTATCTGATAGTTCAGCAGAAATAAGCAGGAATTATTCAGCCTGAGGTGGCCAGCAAGCTATGTTTCATAACTAATGCGCTTGTAATAAAATAATAAGTAAATGTCCTGATTGTCCACAAGGCTCACTAGACCCAAATAATAAGAATAATATTAATATGTTTGCTTTTTCAGTGTACGAGTATACGCCAACGGGTCCATTCCATTTCGCATGTTTATTACATTATGGCGGCAGTTGACCCGGGCGTTTAGTAATCCAATTCCTTGCAAAATTAATGGCATTCCGCCCACAACGCTCCCAGGCCCGTAGATTTTCGGCTCACAATTAAATTAGGTGCCTAATGATCTAAGAAACGGTTCGTTTGTTAAGGCCCTTGTGTGGGCCCGGGTCAGATTGTGAAAAAAATATTCTACTATTGTTTCCTTGTCCGTCCTCGCTGTGTTTGCAAGTTTATGTGTGTGAATTTCTTGGTAATTGAGATGCTTAGATTTGTTATTGGGTTTTTTTAGATATAGTTTTGCGTTTATATGTAAAAACTATAGTATGAAAAGATAGGGTCAAACATGTGCTAGGGATATTGTCTATTCCGCGAGAGAGATTATAAACAGAAACCTTATAGCTAGTGGAACGATATTCATCACAGTCCAGATCACGATCACCGTACATAATGATAGAATACCTGTCCGTGTACGCGCGTTGCGTTTGGGGTTCAGTTTGTGCAAATTATGTTTAGACCAAATCGACATGACTCTGGCGACAGACCAGAGTCTCTATCTCTCGTCAGCGAATACTCTGTGGTATGTCGATTGTATTTTAAGCAATATATACACACACAAAACTCACGCCTTCTTCCCGGAAGGGGTAGGCAAAGGTGCTAACAGGACACCCACATTTCGCCTAACATATGTTCCGTGCCACTATGTCATAGGGGGCGAGCCTATCACCATATCGGGCATAAATTTCTGACTCCGGACTGATAATTAATTAATAAAAACATCCAATATCACTATGCCCGACCCGGGATTTGAAACCGAGACCTCAGTATGTAATCATGACGTAGTACAACTACGTCACCTAGGAGCAATTTAAAGGATATAATACATTGTTAAGAGCATATACATACATGTTCTAAAAATATAACACATTCGGCGATAAATAAATTCCCTTTAGTAAAGTTCTAAAAGCCGAAATTAAAAAGTGACGTAAAAACATTTTACCGAAAAAAAAAACAGCCGCTTTACGCGAAATACATTGTCTTCCGCCTTGCGGATACAAGGAAAACGCAGAATATTAATCTTCACGCTTCCAGCGTACTTAACAGACGATTCTAACGCGTTACAAATATATACGTATTTCCTCGTACATTGATTATTCCTAAATATTATTGCTACGGGTTATGTTTATCAATGAGCTTCATGTGGGTGAAAATTATGATTGTAAATGTTCTCAGAATTATAGAAGAATAGTTCCCTGTTAGTGCTTTTTGGCCAAGATGGCATACATGCGTAATTTAGCCTCCAACTTGACTCCAACATTGACGACTTTGCTATATACACCTGATAGTAAGCGGTACGGCAATAGCAAAACCACACGACATACTGAATTATAAAGCAATGCATTGCATTCCATTGCGCTCGCCATCCTGAGACATAAGATGTTAAGTCTCATTAGGTCCAGTAGTTACTCTGTCTACAATGTCCTTCAAACCGGAACACAACAGTACATTTACACTGCTGTTAGGCGGGAGAAATAGACATTGCGGTGGTACCTACCCATGCGGCCTCTCACATAAATGAGAGATCTAAAACCAGTAAAAAGGATCAATTTTGACGGCGATGATGAAATTGTTCAAGCTAAATCCATCTATAATATTCTTGTCATGCTAACCTAATATACTCATACTCGTATATATGTTTTTTATGATTATCTATTATGTATGTATAGTATGTGTGTGTACTTATATATGTTTAATTACTATCTAGCTGTAATTCTTTATATTTTTCACTGCCCTCTCTCTCTTCTTTTCTTAAATAAATTGCTGTAGAGCGATAAGACCGCCATTTGTACTTTTGTTATTATTTCTGTATTGTGATTTTTGTTTTTAATTGTGTACAATAAAGATTTAAATAAATAAATAAAATAAATAAATGAACACATACTGAATGTAACAGCCATGATGTCACAATATGGGACTCTTCTTCAACAGTTGGATAGGGTTTAGACCATATATTTTTACAGCAATAACTTTACTGAGAACATATTTTTCAATACAAAATGAAATAATGCAGTAACATGGCTAATCTCCACTTAACCTTGCCCTTAAGAGCCCTACTTTGTACGTTATTTGTTAGATTATTGTATTAAAAGCAAACTGCTCGGGCAAACGGGGAAAAAGGAATAAACAGAAAGAAAAATGCAGGATTAAACATTTGCCTACATTTCTCGGCTCATTTGTGGCGGATTTAATGACAGCTTCGCGAACAATATTTTGGAGGAAATTGTGGTGAAAAAACAACAGAACTTTGAGAGTATTTTAATAAAAAATTTAGGAGCTAGCAGTTGGTAAATACATGCTCCAATGGCTTAGAATATCGCGGAACAAGAGCTAATACATCAAAATCAATTACAATATGTACAATGATAAATGTAGACCTGGACATTATTTTCTACATTTATCGTATTAATTATTATTTTCTATTTTCTTTAACATTGTTTTTCTTTTTCATTTCCCTTAATTTAATAATTTTCAAAGTATTTAAAAGGTCTCGAAGCAATCAGAAGCACCGTGAACATGTTGGCAGTCGCGTCTGGTCCGTTACCAACAGGCCACCACGCTCTTGTAAGTATCTACTATACATAAATTAACCAATCAAATTAATTTTCATCCTCTCACAATGTAGAATACGTGGTTACAATTACCCAATACCAAACAAGTCCTAAGATAATCCATACAACGTTGAAAGCCTAAAGGATTCAATCTTGCCGGTCACGGTGTGAGCAGAACAGTCCTACACAGAAATAAGTTGAAAATAGCCTGGGGCAGTGAACTCCATTTGTTTACTTTTCAAGTCACGGGCCCAGACCACAGCGGGCCGCGTGAAATCAGATTAGCCCACTAATAAACCAAAGGCAATTCGCTTTGCCGGCCAATTTAATGACCGCTGTGGATTTTTCCCTTTTTTCGTACGCATATCGAATTATTAGTGATTGAAGAGTTAACAACCCGGTTAAATATATAATTTGGGAAATATTTAGTTTACACGATAGAATATTTCATACTGGCGTTATAAGAAAATGCGTGGTGACCTGTTCATTCGTTTTACAGATTAATGGCACAACTAGAAATAGATAGGGTGTGTAAAGGTTACGCCGTAATACAAAGATGGAAGGGGTAAGAACGTAAACACTTACATTTTATAGGAGTTTACGTTCTTACCCCCAAAAACTACTATTACGTTGGTACCCCAACGCACAGACATACTGCTTATAACAACCTTTATTACGCGTCAGAGGTTAACAAAACATCTTATTGAAATAGGGAATAAATGAAAAAATATTCTATACCCACATGAAGGTAATACAGAATTTATTAAGTTTATTGTCGACAATATATGTTATGAACGCAGGATATGAAATTGAACGTCAACAATGAACGTATACTCGTATTATGGAGAGAAAATAAAAGGATTTAATCAATTCAAATTATTTATTCTGTACGTTTAGTGGATAACCTGGAGCCCTTTAGTTTAAATAGTCTTCGTATTTATACCCTTTATAATATTTATGAATACTTACAAGTAATTAGTGTCTTACCTATGTATTGTACACAGGTGCATGGTGACATCTTCGTTCTTTTGTCAGCCTCCGTGGCGCAGTTGGTTAGACGCCGGCTGTGAAACGAGAGGCCGTGGGTTCGATCCCCGCACCGAGAGAAATGTTTGTGCGGCCCACAAATATTTCTTTCGGGTCTGGGTGTTTGTGAGACCGAAAAGTCTCTCGTAGTTCTGATACCTGCGACACAAGACTTAATTGATCTTAATGTGGGGCCGGGACTATGTGTGTGACTGTTGGGTGTATTTATTTATTTTATTTATTTAAGGACCGGACGCACTAATGTAGTCACGGGTTTGAATCCCGGAGCTCACATCTCTGACTTTTCGCAGTCATATATTGATAGTCAATAACCAAGCACTTTAACGATGAAATAAATCATCTTAAAGAAAACGGCATACCTCAGAGACCTGAATAATATTTTCTATTAAGTTTTATATCTATAGGTATTATGTTGCTTTGAAAATGGTAAAAAGCTTTATCTGTTTCGGGCAATGTCACGGCTGAAACGAAAGGTATGACGTAAAGGAAAGGAAAGATGAGTAAGATTTCTCAAAGTAAGTTTCAAATAAATACAATCGAAGCCACACGTACAGAATCCTGACCCAAAATTAATACCCAAAATAAACAAGAGACTTTTCATTCTCACAAATACCCAGACTCGAAACAAATACTTATGGAACACTTCAACATTTATCTCGGTTCGGAGATCGAACCCATGGCCTCTTATTTCACAGCCGGAATCTGACCAACTGCCACCAAGGCTGTGAAAATTTATATCTGGGTGTCAAGGTAAAGTCCTAAATAAAAGTCCTAGTGACAAAGTAATAATGCCAAAGTCACCTCGCGTTGTCAAAGTCAATAGGATTAGCAGTGGACTTCCTGTAGATGAAGAGAGAGGGAGAGACAAAGTCAAAATAAAACATGGAGCCGTTGTGGCAGGTCAGGTGCCACGCTCCGACCTGATGGATAGTTTTTTTTGTCCCAATGTGACCGTTTTATATAAAACTGGATGTTTTTCAACCATAAACTAGCTGAGCAGTTTTTGGAATTCATGAGAGAATAGACATAGTTCGCTCCGCGCCCATTGCGAGTGGAAAATCGTTTAGAATTCGAACTTCTGTGTACCAGTTTACTATTTCGTGACAATGAAGGATTCGTACGCTAATGAATAAAGCGAGGCTCTTTTGTCTACGAATGTCAATGGTACAAGCTATGCCAGTACCATTTTTAAAACGAGACTTTGTTAGTTTGTAATTTATCCTCTGAAAGCTTTTGTGTTAAGTACATGCATGCAAATGTGGCCATTAGTTAATCAGAGGCACAGCTGGAATCTCATATGAAAATATTTGTACCGCCATAGTTCGCTAGTTAATACAAAACCATTTGAAACATTCTTTAATTATTTGAACGTATTCGGGACGCGATAGTTCGTTTCTATGTAGACCAATTTAAACCTCCGCGACTCTGATTTATATAAAAAGGCATGCCTTCGATTTTTGCTTGATTAAAAATAACTCAAAATCCGCGTCAAAATAAGGCCACATAACAAAATCCTTCTAAAAACTTGAACACATTCAAAAACATTCTAACGAGACTATTTAATAACTTTCTAGACTCGTAATCACATTTGAAAACTATTTCATCAAAGTGTGGCTTTAGAATAAAGGACTAAAAACGGTGTCGCAAAACTTATTACGTCCTAATTCGTATATTTTATAGGTATGTTACAAGGGTTATCCAATTTGGGCGCACATTTATCTTAGTTTTTTTGGAGAAAATTATTACGACCTTCATTAAATTTATTAGCCGCCTCAGCATTAAATAGCGTCTATTTCAAATCCCACTCTGCGGACCCAAAGGGCAGTCGGCTTACCTTCGTCATTTGTCTCAATTTGTTAATGATATTATGTAACGTTTCTTGTCTTCAGGTAAAAATATTAAGGGCTATCGCGGCGGAATTATGTAGAGGGAAAAATAATCTTTATTACTGTATTTTAATTGAGGATCTGTCTCAGTGATGAATTTTGTTTAAGATGAGCATTTTTTATGGCTTTTCTGTCAAATCAGACATATTATACTCGTAATGGTACAATACTGTTTTCTTATCTATTGCTGAACCGATTTTATTATTTCTGGTTAACAAGTATTGTCACTAAAGTGCTATGATTAAAAAAAAGAAAATTTGTAGCCGCCATTTCAAACCTTTTATTGATCCGATTTCTGTCAATTTTTTATAGTTGTATAGTGAATCATGATCGAATTTCGACTACTAGGTGAATGTCTATCTTGAATCTTATACGCACGTTGAATTGTTAACCACATTAGTTTCTCGTCATATTTCAGCATAGATTTTAGTCGATCCAATCCCTTTGCTTTCATTCAATTAGCTCTTTCCACAAAGTTCACACATATCCTCGTATTCCGTAAGTTCTAGGTTCATTATAACTTTATGATTTATGAAGTTATAATTAATTCTTGAATATTTCAGACTCACGTGAACGGTTCACGAGTTGTAGAAGGTTTTCATCTCTATGCAGGTCTAACGATATTCTCGTTAAATAATAAACTAGGGTTTTGGTGATTTTAATTTGAAAACTTTTACTCATACCCGGTCGGATTCGGCATAGATGAATTAATATTTAGTGTTGAAACATAGAATTAGGTATATACTCACCAATAATATTGTTATTGGATACAGCATCGACTATTGCTACAATTTTCGAATCAGCGGAGTCACTGACAGGACTAAACGATCACTACAATAAAAGGCAACAACAATACTCTCTGACACACCTAATTAAATCCCCCAAAAACCTTATAACAAAGCCAACCACTATGAAATTCCGCTTCAAAATGTCCCAAAACTAACAGCCTAAAACCAAATCATAAATACGCATACCCACATAACACATTGTGGTAATACGCGAGGCCAAAGTGAAAAATAGCGCGGGCCCACCACAGGCGGCAGATTGCGTTAATTTAACTTTTCGGACTCTCATAACGTTTATAAGGGTATAAATCGAGGATTACAATGCGGCGATTTGTTACATCGCACAACGAGCTCTGTCTAAATGCGTTGTTATTTGGGTATAGATATCGTTTTAATTGGAGTGTTATATTTTGTATGGCTAGTGTAAGTTGGTAGCTATAAAACTTAAAAAGACCCTGTGAGACCCGCGCAGAAGGTGGAAAGATGACTTGGACCATTATGATACTAACTAGAGGAAGAAAGCTTTGGATGGAGATGGGGGGAAGAAGAATAGGGAGGCCTTTGCCCTGCAGTGGGACAGTATAGGCTAGAAAAAAATTGTAAGTTAGGGAAGTTTGATAGAATTAAAACTTTCTTTATTAAGGAAACACGTTAGAAAGAAACGAGGTTAATTGTAAGTGTTCAGAAATTTTTCATTGGATATTTCATTTTCTAAGTCCTACTAACACGCATTCCTCAATCATGGTGAGAAAGCCTGAATAGACTCTCCATTATTAACCTAAAGATACGGAAGTCCACAAGTATTTTGCATGATAGCCTCAGTGGCGCAGTTGTGCTACGGTACGATTACAACGCCGAGGTCTCGGGTTCGAATCCCGGGTCAGCCAAAGAGACACAGATTTTTTTTTTCATTGAGTCAGAAATTTGTGTCTGATATAGCGTTAGGCTCGACCCCATCACATCGGCTTATACCTTCTGGAAAAAAGGCGTGAGTTTAGGTATGTATATATTATTATGATTACCAATGTTGAATGCTCCAAGGCTGATAATCCAATAAGTGTTAAATCAGTAATAGCAAATTGTTCCTTGAGTGAGTCACCTTGGTTTACCAACTTGGATGATTAGTACTCAAGTGTTACACAAACTTGAGCTTTGTAAACCTCGTTAATTAAAGTCAGAGTCGAATGATGAATTATTTAGGAAGTGAAGGATTGTAAACATGGTAGTTGAATTATATTTACATGTATAAGTTCCAGCGGTTTCATAGTAGCTGGGAATGTAAAGCCCCTTTACACGGGGAGAGTTTCTTGCCTCGAAAAAAATAAATACACCCAACAGTCACATACATAGTCCTGACCCCACACTAAAATCGAGTCTGGTGTCGTGAGTATCAGGAACTACAGGCCTCCGTGGCGCAGTTGGTTGGACGCCGGCTGAGAAACGAGAGGCCGCGGGTTCGATCCCCGCACGAAACAAATGTTTGTGTGAACCACAGGTATTTGTTTCGGGTCTGGGTGTTTGTGAGACCGAAAATTCTCTCGTAGTTTCTGAAACCCACGACACAAGATTCGATCTTAGTGTGGGGTCAGTACTATGTATGTGACTGTTGGGTGTATTTATTATTATTAAAATAATATATGGCGGTTATGTCATGCGATAATCGCATACGATTCTCGGCGCAAGAAACTCACCCCGTGCTAATGGCGCTTTAGGACTACTCTTTCTGTTCCCTTCTATATTCATTCAAATTATATTATATTATAGACCGGCAAAATTATATCAAATGTCAAATGTCTAGTCTGACATCATTCACTACATCTGGAAGGCACCGTAATTGGCATCACATAGGTTAATTTTAAGGCTATTTAGACTAAGACTTTTTATTTATACTTGTAATTTATTCAATCAATAGTAATAAAGTTAAGCAATTAAGTTTTATAACTGAATTAATAGCAGCTATGTCTAGTAAATGCAATCGCGAGTTCCTGTTGCGCCTTGTAAAGTACCGGATATTCAATTTGCAGCATCGAGTATCTGTTTTACTCGGGTGATTACGTGCTATACTGCTGTCAGAGTAACTAGGACATTATGAGATCTTATGTCTCAGGATGGCAAGCGCAGTGGAATGCCAAGCATTGCTTTATAATCCATAGTTTTTGGTTTTGCTACGACAAAATGACTACAATACACTTGATGATAAATGCAATGCGGTATAAAACTTATTGATTTCATGCACATACATATTTATTTTAATATACACATTTTTACTCTCCTCACAGTGGGCAGCGATTTGGTTGTGCTAGGCTCCTGGCACTGCGAAGATTCACGAAAGGCGTGCCGCAAGCTTATCTGACTGCGAAACCGATGAAAAAACAAAGACCAACCTATAGAAAATCTAAGACATACTTTTCAAAACTATATAAATTGCGAACGATAATGACCGACACGCAGCCGACATCAATAACAAGAGCTAGTTACTAATATAGTTTCAAACTGCAAACAGAGTAGCCGAAACAAAGCGGTGCGGAACAACATGCGCTAGTTTCACCAGCTAGTTATTTCATTTAGATGTCTCTGTATTGTTACATTTGAAAAAGTTTTATATACCACAGAATAGCTAATAAAGTCACCGGATCTCCTGATAGAATATGTAGTGTAGAATTCGGTAGTAGTGGTGTCCTCAATACAAGGGAAATTGTAGCTGATCACCAAAATTTAAAGATTGCATAATATGCGCAAAGAAAGGCAGCGATGGAAGAGGTAAGAGGTACGGTTCTACTAGACTATTGGAGTACATGTGGAGAATCCTTGATGCATTACCAGCCTTTGATGTCCCATGGCCTACGAATGCAATAGTTTAAGAGAGGGAAAAGAAATAAATAGGTTTTTGGTAATAACAATGGTCCTATGAAACGAAAGAAATATCGTAAAACATTCTTAGGAAAAAAATATGTTTTTATTCGTCTAGTCTCAAAACACTACAGTTCATTAGCAAATTATGTACTTACACCTAACCACATTACAGGTCTGTATCAAATGTCAATCCCATACAGCCATAAAGAAAACCACATCCGCCAATATTAATTAACAAATAAACCTAATAGCTGTCAAAACATACCTATCTAAAATTATGCAGCTAAATTAAAATGACCAATAGAAACGTTAATAATGTATCAGGTCGGTTGTCACTCATATAACATCCGCTAATGAAATGTTGGCTACTTCATTAATATTCTGGATTATAATGTACGAAAGCATAGCGGACGGGTAATGGCATCGGGATGTGATGTGTAACCGGCTGAGGTGTGAGCGTACGGCGATTTTATTATAAACAATAATAAAAAATACACCCAACAGTCAAATACATAGTGCTGACCGAACACTATGATCGAGTCTTATGTCGTGGGTATCAGAACCTACAAAAGGCTTTTCGGTTTCACAAAGTCTAGGTACGAAACAAATATCTGTCGATCACAAACATTTGTCTCGGTGCAGGAATTATTTCATAGTCGGTTTAGTGAAGCCACATTTCTTTCGGTCACAGAAATTTCTTAGGACCCCAAATAAATAAACATTTTAAAAAGTTATTTATCTGCGATTTAGTAGATCGTTAATTTTTATGGATGTTTACGCGCAATGACTTCCCAATTATCAGTAGGCAAATTACTTGTTTGATAGAAGCAAGTCATACATTCCAGTTGCTGGTCATGAAGTTAATCATAATCATTGACAGCCTCTGTGGCGCAGTTAGTTAGACGCCGGCTGTGAAATGAAAGGTGGCAAGTTCGATCCCCGCACTGAGACAAATGTTTGTGTGGCACCCAAATATTTGTCTCTTGTCTGGGCGTTTGTGAGACCGGAAAGTATCTCGTAGCTTCTGATACCACGACACAAAACTTAATTGATCGTAATGTGAGGTCAGGACTATGTATGTGACTGTTGGGTGTATTATTATTATTGGTTTTATTATAATCGCTAAAGCTTATAAAACGCACCACCGTCCACGACTATACCGTAAATATGTTGCTTATTAAATATGCACGCATATTTTACCAACGCACACTTAATCAGCTTTATTATTTTCCGTGTACATTTAACTCAACCGACTTACTGCAAACACTTCCACCGCGCTTTCACTTGCTGGCTAATGGATTTTTAATGGAAATTATTTGTATAAAATATTTTCGCTCTAAATTTCATACCTCAAATTATTTTTATGAACTCGCCGATGTTTTGACAACAAAGAATGTAATGTTTGAGAAAAAGTTTTGCGGCAATGTAATTTTTAAATTATTTTGTTTTAGAATGAGGTCTAGTAGCAAAGATTGCAGTAACATGCTTCAAATGCCATAATCTCTTTCACCATTATCACCAGCCCATAACACAGGTCTATAATTATAAGATTGCATACCATCGAATAAGATTCTTAGCTTCTCTTATCCATCAATCAATCTTAGACTTTAACGACACAAACTAGATTGACTTTAGAAATTCAAGATTTATGTTTTTTCTATTAGTTTTATTTGCAATTGTTATACCCGTATAATAAATGTATACATAACAAAAATTATCGGATCAGTATTTAGTAATTAGTAATTAGTAATTCAGTAATTAGTTAGTATATATCGATGAAGGCTTTTAATTCGTTTGTAGGTACCAATATTTTAACCTAAAAGTTGCGATATATGAAAGAACTTTAAAGTCGTCTTAAAAAGAAAAGTCCTAATAGGAATATTCAAATTAATATAACCAGGAAAAGATCACAACCCAGAAATGTCCATAAATATACAAAGTTTAAAAACAAGTTTATCCCCTTCGGTTGAGACCTCCACGAACCAACTCCATAACCTAAAAAATGCACACTAACCCGACTCATTTTTACACATACAGATAAGGTATATCCGTTATCCGATATTGAATAGTGGATGATCATTTTTCATTCGGCCCGAACCATCTTTTCATCGGTTTTTACAACCCATGAATCCGGTGTGATATCTCATTGGCAAATTTAGCGTAAACCATCAAACGTTTGCTAACAATCGCTGTATGGTCACTGGATTCGATACTTTTTTTTTTCATGAAAATAATTTAATAACGCCCTACCACAGTCACGTAAATAGTCATGAACTCACACTAAGATAGTCTTGTGACGTCGGTATCAGGAACTAAAAGAGACTATTCAGTCTCACAAACACCCAGACCCGAAAAAAAATACTTGTGGTGCACACAAACATTTGTCTCGGTGCGGGGATCGAACCCGCGGCCTCTCTTTCACAGCCGGCGTCTTACCAACTGCGCTACGGAGGCTGAAAATGGCATGAAGTTACGGCATTGCTGTCATGTTTGTGAAGTCAGTGTGATTTCTAGAGACCTAATAACTCCTCGTACACACTTTTCCCTCTTTAATATGCCATTTATTCAAAAACCGGTAAATCTTGAAATTTTTAGCTGTCGTCAGAATTTATGGGCAATATTGATCCCTTAGCACCAAATAGATTACTTGATCCTGAATTAATTTAATTAAATAAGTAGTAATTTGTCTTAAGCAGTGAATAAATTAAGAAAATAGTGTTAAAAATTTCAATGAATATAAATTAATAATAGTGTGAATAAAAAAAAATTATATTATTTTTAAAAAAGCGTGGGGTTTTAAGATATTATCGAAATGATAATCACTCTACTCATATCTGTCAATAAAATATTTATAACAATTGACACCATGCACCCCACGCTTTTTTTTAAAATAAAATATATTTTTTTATTCACACTATTATTAATTTATATTCATTGAAATTTTTAACACTATTTTCTTAATTTAAATTCATTAAAATTTATTTTCTATTTTTTAGTTCGGTTTTCTATAAAAAGCGTGTTTTTTAGTTTTTTCAAACTATTATTTATTTTCTACATTTTAGTTTGGATTATTTATAATAGCTTGTTTTTTTAATTTTAAACTATTGCACGACTCATGATGCGAAGCATCAGAGAGTGCTTTAATTAATTTTCTTACCTTATCGACTATAGATGAAAATTATATAAATTAACAAAAATCATATTTTGCAAATTGAAAACTGGAATAATTTTATCAAATTAGTGTATTGTCATCGGTCCTCAATAAATCTACAAAGTTTGAACGAAATCTGGCCGTTTAAAGTGGGTCAAAATCGCGCCCAAAGAAGTCGGTTACAAACAAACATACAAACATACAGGTGAAGCTAATAAAAAGCTAATAAAAATGGGAATTGTTAACTCTTCGAATTCCAAACCAGGATTTCCAAAACTTCAATTTGAAAGTTATGTATGATTAATTAACTTCCATTCGCGTTAGAAAACTAGGCAGGCTAACAAATCTTTCACACAACCAGAAAAAATATATATTTTTTTATTTTACGTAAAGAAAACACCATGGTTTCCAGTTTACGTAAATCAGCACCGAATCCAAACCACGTACAGTGAGAGCAAAATTCCGGTCCAAACGACACTCCCTAATGACGGTGGTGAGCCAAATAATACCACCGATCAATGCCGTGTCTCATAAATTATTCATTTAACAATTAATATAAGATCGACACGCGGCGACACCAGGTGCCAGCAATAGATCTTGCCGGCGAGAATTTAATGAATTAAGTTTTACACGAAACAGCCCTTTTGTGCTTTTGCTTTGATGAAAAAGGTTTTTTTAATTAATTATTTTTAAGCAAATATTTTTTGCACGTGTTAGTTGCAGTCTTGTTTTAGTTTTATTAACTATAATGCAAATTGACTCAATAAGGATGGTATCTGTGTCCCAAAAATTACAGTACAGCGCCAAAATTATTCATATCCTGGAAGAATTTATTGCTTTTCAAAGGATTCCTAATACTTCTACACTCTTGTTCAGCGACTAATGATTACGTCACGTTGAATTTGGTATTTTCAATACAATGAATTTCAAAAATAGAATTATTACATTCCCGTCCATCTATTAATAGCAATGCATTGGAAAGCATCACATAACACAGAGCGTTTTTCAATTATTACCGAGCGGGAGCACAATACAAAGGCACGGCGCGCACGCTGTATGCCTGTGTAAACACGGTGCGCATTGTGCAACTCATCGGAATGCATTTGTGTTAGCGTGTGCATATCGCGAACAAACACATAACTACACAGATTTGAACTAGTAGGTCAACACCGTATGCTCCGATACTGCGTAAATCTTACGAGGTGGGCCATGGGACGAGCGATTGGGTTTCTTGAGACGAGTATTTTGTGCATTTTAATTTAATAATTTCATGGATAGGTCATTGGTGCCGCAACTTAGCCATGCTTTTATTTTTATAACATACGATCCTATTGCTGGATAAAATCTCGCAACATTTCATGTTTAAAACGGCTCTAAATTCTCCGTAAAATTTTCTTACCAAAGATATTCGTCACTCAACTGTCTTTCAATCAACGTAATTTCAATTGAGTAGTATAACAAAAATTAGTCCATAAAAAAATTACCAGCTTAATTTTAGAAGTGTTTCCTTTTTTTACAGAAATGCACCATTTATTTCACTATCAACTGCTATCATTGGAAGTAAACTTATAATGTAAGCAGTAGCTAGTGTTTCCGTGTTAAAATTTCAGTTTTTTTTTTTTTACAAAATCGCGTTACTCAAGGCCTCAGCTCCCGCCGTGAACAATAAATAGGAAGCACAATCGGATAGTCGTCGCGTGCCCGGGCAACTTAATGGACTATTAGTCGCGACACTATACGCGATAGACCTAAAGCCCGTGGCCGCCAGACTTTCGTCATTTTAAAAAAGCTGAAAGTTTGTCTGCATGCCTCTGACAAAGGTATATTCAGCTATTATGAAGTTCTGATAGTGCCAGCTTTAAAGTATAAAAGCAAAATTTTATGATTATGTCATAGGGCAACTATCGAAAAGTGTTTCCTTGGCAGCCGGACACTTTTGATGGTACTTTCATCTTGCCAGACACATCAAAGCTGACAACTTCCCAACCCACCAAAATCGGAACTACATTATCGCTGATCGTATGATGCCTATGTCAGGGCATAAGCAGACAAACTTACAGCTTTTAGAAAATAACGAAAACTTGGCAGCGACGGCCTCTCGGTCTATGATGTATTGATTGCGTCGCGATAAACAGGTGACAGGAACCGGTAATCTTTGTTAACACCCCTTGTAAAACGGTTTCATCTATGTAGATTAAACAAACAGACATTCTGATTGAATGGATGTGGAGTTCCTTGAGGGAAGCCTATGCAGCAGTGGACTTTCTGTGGACTGTGAAGAGATAAAGACGTCTCGCAAACGATTATGGACTTCATGATGGACAGTGCAGTAGCTCAATATTAACAGTGCTTAATTTGTTTTGAATGCCGGCCTGGAAAAACGGAAGTTAAAAAGACTGAAGCAAGACGAGAGTGTTGAGAGATCCGCAGATCTCACCGTGTAAGGAAAAACGACGGCAAAGCCGATTCACGTTGGCTTTCTGTAACACAGATACCCACCGAAATAACCATCTCTATTTCTTCTCAAACAAATACCCATATTTAAGCTAAAGTGCTTTTTATACTTCTTATAAGAAAGCTTTGAGTCTCTAGTTTTCCAAATATAATAAATAAAATGTCTCAATAATCGCCTTACTAAAGGCCTGACGATCGTCTTGAACAAATCAACACCTAACAATCGGACATTCCCGTCGCATCCTCAGGCTACTCAATACAATAACAGTACAATATGCTGGATACATGGTACAAACACAGCTTAAACCTATTTCTGTAGTAACTGCAGTAATAGAAATAGTACAGTCCACCAACAAAGTTATAGTTATATATTCACCGACACTAGTTTTGATGATTTAAGATCACAAACTGAGTGTATTTTTGTGTTGTGTAAACAAATAACTAATGTCACGTAGTCTGGAAATAAATGTGTCATTTAATTTTCATCAATGATCCAGAAGCGCTCATCACTAGTCCACACCTTTCGAATGTGGAAGTGGAGTTTTTTGGAAGTGGTAGAGCGGTATGGCTCAGCATGTATGGGCAGGTTCGTCCTCGGCGGTACCGCTATCTCAAAGGTAGTCAACGTGAAGCGACAGATTGGCTGTCGCGTTTCGTTCGATGAGTGAGATTGTCGGATATCCAATACCCTTTTCCTCTTTTCATCTTTTTTTCTTACCGCTCTCCTCCCATTTGATGGGTCGGCAAGACATCCATAATCCAGCGTTGTGGATGTTCATGGGCGGCAGTAATCATTTACGATCAGTTAATCTGCTTGCTCGTTTGCCGGACCTATGCAATAACAAAAATGTGGGAAAAATGTATCCCCGCTCCATCTGAATTGGGCTGAATTGGTTCAGTTGTGTCTGTTGAAACTCACAGGCCCCAATAAAGTTTTTCTCATTTTTTTGTTAAAGACACATGTGGCCACGTGTTCCACCACCTCTTTGGAAGACGCAACACCCTTAGCAGGTCAAGCTATCCCCCTGATTCCTTGTACTAGTCTTTTAAAGAAAGGGGCCACCGTGGCGGCATACTACGCCCCCTGCCACAGGTCAGAAAATGCTTAAAAACTTCTCCAATCCCACATAAGTGAATCACATGTGAAATTAAATCAATCAACACTAACAAGTGCAGTACTATAAAGCAGCAAAATGTGTAACACAAAGAGAGTGTCCCTCGATAGTTATAAATAAAAAGGGAACTCTTCACCCAATAACGTTCAGCCAGTGTAAATCCCGACAAAAGTATTAACGGCGGGGCGCTGCGCTCATTAAATAAATTACTTCCATCTTGGGCAGGGTGGGGAGCGGGGAAGAGGGGGTGAGCCGGATAATATTTTCGTTAGGAACGAGTAAGAATTTTGTTAGTGAATTGGTTTTATTTATGTTTATTGGATTATTTTTTCGTGATGCTTGAAATTGTATACTGTCATGTGTCCCTAGTACCTAGAATATGAATATTTTGCTGGTATTTCTGTCCCAGGATTTAATTAGAGATTTTGTTACAGCCTTGATATCTTGATACGTTATCAATGATAAAAATCATCCCACTTATATAATAGTTGTGAACAGTATTTGAAACATTAATGCATGCGTATTTTAAACTCATCGTAGACATTATTTTCTAGATATCTCCATGAATGCCGTGACTGCGTTGAACCCTGAAATTTTCTATTCATTAATTCCATCATTCAGGCTACTTAGTACACCTAAGGATGGTTTCCAGCAGTAATTTGGCAAATAGTGGCATTAATTTGTGCGCCATTACGCAGGACTGGGGTACTTTTTTATACTCATAGGTTATTCTGATGGAAAATGGACAGCCACATTAATTGGGAGATGGTTTAGATTGTCAGCCTTCGTGGAACACTTTGCTAAGACGCCGGCTGTGTCACGGAAGGACGCGGATTCTTATCTTTGATCGCGGGTATCAAAATCTATGAGACAGTTTTGAGTCCCAAAAACCAACACCTGAAAAAAATACTTGTAGTTCAGGCGAAAGTTTATCAAATTCGTTACACAGACGTCGTAAACAACTCCGCCACCGAGACTGTCAGATTCAAATCTGTGCAACAATATCCAAGATACCTCTTAACTTTACTATTCTGTTTATGCCTATAATCCCCCATTGCGTAACACGGGACTTCACATACCTCATCACTATTTCCAACTAATTTTACTCTTTGAAATTTGTTGTTAGACTTCCCGGAGACTCGCTGAGCTTCAAGGTTCGGTATCATTAAAATGCGTGCCACATATCCAGGCTTACAGCAGTTACACGGGTGTGAGGGCGAGACAGTCTCCAATACCAAGAGCAAATCCAGCTAATTACCAAGTTGTACCACAATCCTTCTGCTTACATCAATCGGAACAGCACTTAGCGTAACACAAAAACTTGTTCATTACGTATATATCATGTCGCAAAGCCGGCAGTCTCCGCGGAGGCAACCTAAATCTCTTGTTATTAATGAGACAAGTTTTAATTGTGCGCCGGCAGTGTGTTCGCGCCCTTTGTAAGGTTACGTAAGATGGGTGTTCTGTTCACGACCCAACTTGTTAGACAACTTGTCTGTGATGTCTGAGCGATGCTAGTTATGATTCAATTGATGAGTTTAAATGGTTACTTGTATTTGATTTAATCCAAAACCTGAATCATCATTTCACGCTCTGTGGTGTGCCTTGAGAGAGGCCTATGTCCATCAGTGGACTGCAACGGGCTGATGATGATGACGATGATTTGATTTTGTTGTGATAATGATGTGGCTTGATGATTTAGGTGATGAAAATAGAAAGAAAACATGTTTATGTACTTGTAACAACTTATACAACATATACTTACTTATTAGTTAAAAAGGAAAATATATTTTAAAGAGAAGCAATTTCCACGTCACGTGACAATGATAAGTTGAAGACAAGTTAGCATATAGGTGCGACGCGAACCACAGCACAAGCAGATAATATGCTGCCCTTAAGTGAATTGTGTGTATGCTTGGTTTTTATCCATTTTTGAAAGTTCGACAAATATAATTCCTCCCACTTTTGGTAAAGCCTAGTCATGCGACCAGCCGCCCCATGAATGGCGCGGCATACCCCGCACAAAGTTTTTGCGAAAGGGAGCCGCGATTCTTTCCGCCTTTTTTACGCACCTGTCATACTTTTTTTAAGGTTTCCGTGATACAACCGTAATACCAGTGCCCCAAATAAATAATACAGATAAAAGAAACTTTATTTACTTGTTCAACACTAACTTTGTTCGGAGTCCCTTTAATATTTAATGTTGGTAATTCGTTTCATATTCTAGAACGAATTACGTTTCTATTTTTACTTTTAAATAAAAGCATTTTTTCTTTGTTTAAAGTATTTTATTATTGCAATGGATGGCGAGACCAGCGTGCCATTCGCCTGATGGTAAGCGATACGACCGCTTATGACAGTAGCAAAATCAAACAACACCATGAATTACAAAGTAATGTTTATCATTTCATTGCGTTCTCCATCCTGAAACATAAGATTTAAAGTCCCATTATGTTCAAAAGTTACTGTGCCACAATTTCCTTCAAACCGGAACACAACAGTGCATTTACACTACTGTTTGGCGGGAGAAATAGGCATTGCGGTGGTTCCTAATCAGGTGGCCTCTCACATATGAAAGACCTACCACCAGTATATTTTCTGGCGGTAACGTATTAGTATTCGATACTATGATGTCAGTTTAGTTGAAACCAAGACACTGTGTTTTTCAATAATTAGATGGTGGTAAACTATATAGCCCTGATAACAGCTTTTCGTTCCCAGCAAGTTCACTCACCAAACAAAATAATCTTGAAACTGTTCTATCGCTGTCAAGTTGACTCATTTGTACTATACCTTAATGACTTACTGTCCTTTTTCACGAAACTACCCAACTATAAGCAAAATGATATTTCGAAATCGAAAATCTCACACAGAAATATAGTATAAAAATATCACTCTTTCTCTTCCTCTCTCTCTCTTTTCAGCCACAGTATGTCCACTGCTGAATATAGGCTGTCTTCAAGGGTTGCCATAGAGACCTGTCCATTTCTATTCATAGTGACATCTATTCGAATGAAAAGTGGCCCAACAATTGGACATACATTTGGGACCAACACTACTTCCAATAAACATTTAAAATCTCTAACCAACACATGGTTTAAGTCTAAATCCAACATCATTCGATTTAAAACTTCGGTGCGTTGTGCAGAAAAAAGTTCCCGCACTTTTTATGATAACAAAGTTAAAAGTAATCGGTTTTGTGGATTTAAGTTCTTTAGTAGATTCAGTTTACCGCTCGAACAATTTTACGTTGAATTTAATTCAAATGGAAGCGTTCTTTTACTGCAGTTTGCTTCGGCCATATTGCGTACGGAGTAGCCCCTGGTTGATTTTAAATGATGTTAATCGAGAAGACTTTTTGTTGGAGTTATTTTCTTTTTTTGTATTATTCACTTACTTTGGCTGTATTTTTTTGTTATTTTTAGTATTGATTCTTGGTATAATATTTGGTATATACACAGATATGACATAAATAAATTTATATACCTACTGAAGGGCACGATCCACTCCGTCGATTGAAAGGGCTCAGGCAGATTTAGTAGCCAAATATATTATAGTCTGACTAGCTATGTAAAGCCATCTCCATAATAAGATTTCGGGATCGATATACAGGTGAGGTAAACTTATTTTTATTTTAATATTTAAACAATAAAAATGCCTCAATAAATACCTTTAAAAACTTACATGAGCAGTAAAATATAAAACAAAACATATTCTCAATATTTCGGCCATTTTGTCCCACGTCACATTTGTCTACGAGTCCCCACAAAATTCCAAAATTAAAACAAAACTATAGTGAAACGACCTCCCCTGTAGTCCCTACTCATATTCCCTTATACATTATTGTATTTAATTGCCGTCATAAGATTCACACAAAGAATGTTAAGCGGCTATTAAAGGCAGGTGAGAAGAAAGTATGGCGCACATATTTCTATATAAAAGCGCAATCACTTCAATGGAATCGCCACGATATAACGCAAAGTTACGCACATTACTGCTGTGTGAAACACGGATGTTTTCTTCATCGAACACGCAAGTTGTTTGATGCATAAAAATATCCCAGTTTTTTAGTAGCAGTCGAATTTAAGGTGCTGAATATTTGTAGTAAAAAATAAAGATTATCGACATCTCTGAAAGTTTCAAGTTCGTTACAGATCGTAAAATGCAGAAGCGATGAGAGATACTAATAGATAATAGGTATCTCTGAAAGATGGAATTTCTGGTTCGTTGTGGATCATTAAATGCAGAAGCGATGAGAGATACTAATAGATAATAGGTATCTCTGAAAGATGGAATTTCTGGTTCGTTGTGGATCATTAAATGCAGAAGCGGTGAGAGGTACTAATAGGGCATTCAAAAACTTACTGACTACAACGTGAACACAAAAGTCTAGAGTCCTATGTCTGTTACCATTTATTTTTATTTTATTTTATTTTATTGTTCAGAAAACGAGCAAACAGCTCTCCTGATGGTAAGCAATCACTGCCGCCCATGAACATTTAAAACGCTGGATCATGGATGTGTTGCTGGCCCATAAAATGAGAGGAGAGAGAAAAGGACGGGAAGACGAAATCTGACAATCACAATATGTGGTATTAATTAATTAGTGCTCGGTGTCCGCGACGTCCGTGTGTTCGCCCACACGAATTGTCACAGAGCGTCTCCTACTTTGCGGATGTTAATGGCTGCTATTTGACGGTAGACGTTGATAGATATCAAGTGCTCGAGCCAAACGCTAACTGGTTAACCATCCCTGTCTGCTTGTTACGTGAAGGGAGGGGCCGTGTGTAGTGGAATAGGAGTTTGTGGAATAGGCGAAATTGTGAGTAGCTAAGTTTTTGTGTATGTCAGCATTTTTTTTTGGAAAGTATTTTCCGTGATTGTTTTAGAAATTTTAAGGAAGAAATCTGATGTAGTCTTTATAAGCCATCCTGGATAATTTTTAATTATTGAAAATAAATATAATATATTTTTTTAATTATGTTTTGAGTTCAGGCAGTATATCCAGTTTCAAGCTAACTGGCATAATAGCGTCGGCGAGAGATGCCCGTCTTAGAAACGTGTATATAAAACATAATAAATAAATAAATACACCCAACAGTCACATACATACATCAGTGGCGTGCCTAGGGTTTTGGAGTAGGGCAAGCCGAATATTTTTTTACGTTTAATTAATATTATTTAACACAAAGTTACTAAGAACGAAGAAAATTAATTTATAATACGTCGGCAAACCTTCAACACAATCTTAAGATTAAAACAATTAATATAGATTACTTGTGAACATGCATCCGTAACTTTTCATTGCATTTCTATTGCCGTCACTATTCTGTGGTGCCGTGTTCGACTTCGAGGTTAACCGAAATTGCAGACAGAAATTATTATTAACGCATTCATGTTTAAATGTTTTTCTAAATTTAAAATAATAGATTGCCTTTTGAAAGGACCACCTAAATTAATGAAAATTTAATTAAAGCATTATAATCCAAACAATCTAACACACAAGACGTGTCATATAAAAACATATGAATCACGATTGTTTAATAGCTTTAAAGGGAGCATGTAGTAATAAAAGTACGTAGTTTATTAAACTGACCTGAAGAAATGTCTATTGTGATTTACCGCGACTTACTAAATGTACAAACCCGGCATAGGTTTCGCGCCGGTTTATTGTTCAATATAATTGAATGAATTTACCTTTTTACCGGCAATGAACGCTTTCACCATCGCACTCAAACCATCACAGAAAACAATACAACTCATAATAGTATCAAAAAGTTTAAATAACATAAAAAAACTAAACATTAACCTTAAACAAAACACATTCACAACTCATAAATCATAATACAAATGAAGTTAGTAGAAAAATGTGCTGTATTGCCAGTAAACGTGAAATAAACAATACAAAAGATACAATTTATTAAAAGAAATATTAAAACTTCATTATTTGTTCTAAAAAAAATATTAGAAATAATTTCTAAAAGGAACCAACTTAATTTAATAACAATAGATATATGTAATTGATTTAACAAATAATCACGTGACGACCATGCAACGCACGATGTTTTTACATCATCAAGGCCGAAGCCGGGCATTTCGTGTACAGTGAACAGCTATATAACATATCTATAGCTATACATTCGTAGCGATCGAGTAATATCATTTCCCCATACAGTTCACGCGTTGCTAGAAGCCCCGTAAAAGCACACGAGAGAGAAAAGGATAGATATATGTGCTGTGTGCTCCGTCTTTTCAAGTTCAGTATAGTTTTAATGAATGAATATTACGCGGCGCTTCGGCGCTGGCGTCTCATTGAATCGCGGCGCGGGAAATTCAAAAAATTTAAATGCTAGATGTTTTCTAATAAATGACTGTTGTATTGAATGTAATAGTTTGTATTCAATATGGAGTAAATACGTATTATGTAGGGCAAGCCGGGCTTTTGGGCTTGTATGGAAGTACCGCCACTAACATACATAGTCCTAGCCCCACATTAAGATGGAGTCTTGTGTCGTGGGTATCAGAAACTACTACAGACTTTTCGGTCTCACAAAATATTTGTCTCGGTGCAGGAATCGAACCCGCGGCCTCTCGTTTCACAGCCGGCGTCTAACCAACTACGCCACAGAGGCTGTCAATAATATAATTATATAATAAAAACTGTCATAATATGCTGCATTTTCAAATGAATTGATCCATCACACAAGTAGGTAGTAAATATACCACTCAAAAGCAAAAATTTACTATAAATCTTTTTACCCACACACGCCTCCACGAACACAACTATCTACATACATACATACATAAACTCACGCCTTTATCCCCGAAGGGGTAGGCAGAGGCGCCACCAGGACACCCACATTTCGCCTTGTATTTTTCGTCCCATGATGTGATAGGGGGCGAGCCTATCGCCATATCGGGCACAAATTTCTGACTCCGGGCTGATGATGAATAGAAAAATCCAACATCACTTTGCCCGACCCGGGACTCGAACCCGAGACCTCAGCTTTGTAAACGTACCGTAATACAACTACGCCACCGAGGCTACACAACTATCTAATAGAATATTAAAAATGTAACGAGGAGAGCATCTGCGAATTTCACGCTTGAAGATCAAAGAAGCACTAATCAGTAGCCGGGATCAAAGGCCGTCTGGATTAAAGTAATCGCTTATGAACAGCCCACGGTATGAGCAACTTTATAATGTAACCTTAAAAGATTTTCTTCTTAGGTGTATCGATTCATTTTGTATTTGAAGGTTTAACAGACGCTACGCTTTTAATGTTTATTATATAAGGTTATATACGTGGGGATTAAATTGTGATAAAATTCTTTACATTGCAATTAACATATAATATTTATATTCAACAGAATTTTTTTTAGATGCCTCGGTTGCGTAGTTGTACTCTGGTACGATTACAAAGCTGAGGTCTCGGGTTTGAATCCCGGGTCCGGCAAAGTGATTTTGGATTTTTCTATTCACTATCAGCCTGGAGTCAGGAATTTGTGCCCTATATGGCGATAGGCTCGCCCCCTATCACATCGTGGGCGGAACATATTAGGCGAAATGTAGGAGTCCTGGTAGCATCTCTGCCTACCCCGTCTGGGAAAAAGGCGTGAGTTTATATATGTATACATGATTTTTTTTACTCAAATCATTATATATTATTTCTCTCATTGAATTTGCTTGTTTTCTATATATTCATTACGAGTATAATTTAATGATATTTCACGTAATCATTAACAGTAATGTGGCTCGCAGCGATCGGGTCGTTGTTTAATATTGTCTGATTCCAAAACTTTATTATGTTCCTGTATATTACATTGCATTTATGTCCACTAATTTTAACAGACTCTATGTTATTATTATTTAATTATTTATTACGCTATATAGACACAATTGCAGTAAATAAATGACATAATAATAGTACAAGAGGCTGCCTTATCACAAATGGCAATTTCTTCCAGGCAACCTTTGGATGGATAAGTAAATAGGAAACTAAGATGGCAGTCTAAGTCTTGTGTTATAATAGCCAAGAATCGAGTTGTTACATAATGATAGTATATTCGATTCTCACGTCAAGTACATAAGTATATTGTATTGTATCAGCCCATATACGTCCCACTGCAGGGTACGGGCCTACTCTACAATCGAGGGTACGATTGAGAGCGGTTAGGCCATATACACCACGCTGGTGTAGTACGGGTTGGCGGACTTTACATACCATAGAAATTTTTACAAATCGCTATGGTATGCAGATTTCCTCACTATGTTTTCCTTTACCGTTTTAGTGCGTGGTGATTGACTATCAATATACATATGACACCTGGGATGGGATTTGAACCGGCGACCACTGTAAATATGTTGGCAGCCGCGTCTGTTGCCAACAGGCCACCACGTACTAAGTACATAAGTGCTACTTTGAAAACCTAATCGAGGGGTCCAAGAACGCAGGCGCCAGTTTCATGATGAAAACCTTAAGATCTATAAATCGAATTCAAGCACTAAATAATATTCCTCGACGCTAAAACACCGTATCAAGGCTAGAAGTATCAAGTCGCAAAGCTTATACAATAATAAGATAACCCAGACGAGGAAAATAAATACTTGTAGGCAGGTTCTTACATTAGAATAAATCTGATGGCTCAAACGGCCGGCCTTTCATCTTAGCCGAGATTAAAGAGCTACTGTGTAACCGTACGGAAAATCTCAGCGAATGAATTTGTATTAATATGAAAATAATATCCACCTTTTTAATATCACCGAGACGAATTTTGAATTATTACGTTTTATTGTCTTGCTTTGCTGGATTGTATTAATCGTTTTTTGGAGATTTTTGTTTGTTTAAGGTATGTTGGTTGGTTATTTATATTGCGCTATTAAGGTAAATTAGTTCTTCGAAGCCTTAATGGAAAACTTTATATTTCTTCGTTCTACAATTGGATAATTAATTATGAACCTACTACTCCTTAGATAGGTCGTGTTTCTAGAGGATCTACGTGGTTTTGCATTAAACAATCCATTTTGTTCGGTTTTTATCACTTCTAGTCCAAGAACATAGGAGGGAAGATGTCTATTGTTTCAATTTATTTACCCAATCGTAAATCTAAACACAGAAGTCTCTCACTAATCACATTTTTTGATTAACCATAGCCCTCAGTGCTATCCGTTTAAATAGGCACAGTCAGCAACTTATAATATAAGATAGGGATGTTGTAATACCAATCTACAGGATATATGAAGATTGCGACCGAAAATGAAACCAGGTGTAAATATAAGTGATTTCAGACACAAAGCAGCTAAATAATTCGCAAAAAGAATGTTTTTTTTTTATTTTTTTTTCTTATTGTAGTATTTGGGTGATAAATACATAGTTTTCCTAAAATAATGGTTTAAATTCCTTCTTTCGCAAAAACTAGGTAGTTAGCACCTAAAGATGATATTTAAAACATTGCAATAAATACTGTCGCTTTTTTGCGAAATTTTTAGTTGCATTGTGTTTGTAAGTTCCATTAAAAATAACACGTGGCTTCGTGTTCGGTCGTAGTCTTGATATACCCGGTATATAAAGAGAATATTTCATATACCCCTAAAAGACTTATCCAACGTATTTCATTTAGAAAGTGACCTAGCGGGTAATACAATGATCACTCCACATTAATCTCGGCAGACAATCATTTTTACTCAGCTGTCCCCGAGTGGATGCATTAATCTTAATAACGCTGTCATCACACACTGAAACATTTTCTTGGGAAGTGTGGCCCGAGCAAAACGAGTTGGTCACGACTAGTTTATATCTGTCGTCTTCATTACAAGTACAGTCGCGTGCAGGACATTTCATATTTTTTGTAAATTGCATTTCATAATATAGGAATTGTATTTATGTACACTTCGGTGCGGTCATTATTTTGATTATAATATTGTTGTAGTAAGTATTATAATTAGAGAAAAGTAATAACCATTTCTTTATTCAATTAACTTGGTTTTCGTGAAGGGAATAATTTTTTAAAAGAATGGTACAAGGTTAGCGTTTGTTAAATTAAAAGGTGAATGTTTATGTCATGGAGAAGTTATAAACAGGTAAAAAAGTTAAAAAAAAAATTAAATTTTACACAAAAAAGTAGTATTTTTTGTCTAAAACACCTATCAACATAATATTATATCGATAAAGCTAAACAACAAACACGTACATTATACTTCGGTCATCATTCGTTTAAAATTTAAAATCTCGATACAAATTAATAAATTCCCATCTACACAGTGCGTTAAGCGTATTGAGTTTAGTTAGAAACGCTGAATTTCAACAGATGAGCCGTACTTGTAAACCGAACTAAGCTCACAAAGCACGTATAAAGCTTTACAGAGCTTACGCTGGTAATTGTCAGTCTAGTGCTAATCATGTTACGTGATTACGATATAAGCTTTTGAAAGCTAAATTATTGGCACGTAATTCGATGTGATGTTGATTTTGAATCGATTATAATTCGTATGTAATTATAATATATTGGTTATCTTGATTGATTTTCGGATTTTCATTGATGACAACAAGGGTGGTATAGCGCATAAATTGGTAGGTCTGTCGTATGTGAGAGGCCGCCTGGATAGGTACCACCACAATGTCTATTTCTCCCGTCAAACAACAGTGTAAATGCACTGTTGTATTCCGGTTTGAAGGACATTGTAGCCAGTGTAACTACTGGACATATTGAGACTAAACATCTTATATCTCAGGATGGCGAGCGCAGTGGAATAAGCATTGTTCGGTTTTGCAACTGTCTATGAGCGGTCATATCGCGCACCATCAGGCGATAAAAAAATACAAATTCACAAAAGTCATAAATTAAAATAAAAGTCTTATGGCGCGGGTCACTAAATATGATAGTTTTTAGTCTCACAACAATAGACGCATAACAAATAACATTTTTGTCTCAGTACGTTAAGTATTGGCTATCTATTTCTTACTCTTTTTGTTACCTATTGTGTTGTATTTAAGCTGTTGGTTTTCCAATAAATATAAAATAAAAATTAATTAAATGCGGCACTGGGGCCGTAAAAATGTACTTGAAATAATTGCAATACTGTTCAAAACGTATCGATTGACAACCGCGTATGCTTACCTTTTTCCGTCGATTTTATTAAGCCGGCCAGGTCGAAACAGGACTCACACTGGCTTATCCCAAAATTCGACACAATCTCGTCAGTCACTATTGCAATTTGTGTGTGTTATTAAACAAGGGAGTGGTCACTTCACTTTAAGAAGTCGTCATAGGAGACCTCCTTCTTCAAGTAAATTATGTATAACAGTACAAAATAATCATAACACAAATAAAGACACTAAAATAATAACAACAAAGGCATGTCATTCAGAAACAAATATTAAATTTGCAAATCATTTTTCGACCGAATTTACCCATCCATTCTCACGGAACAACAATTTATATAGTGTAAACAAATTCAGGTGCGTGAAGTAGTCAATCGAAAACAAAAGATGAGCGGGTCGATCCTCTCCAAATATTGAGCTGTTTATCAGCAAGCACGCAGCTACACGCGATCCCTTTGACAGTTTTTCACAAAGCCTTCATAATACGAAATAATTTCGACGCCCATTGTCATTTAGGCGGAATTTCCATTCGGTATCGGAGGAAATGACAGAATTATTTACGAAGTATACGAAATACACTGCGCCGATGATGGATGCTTTAATCTATGTACGTGTACTTGTAGGGTTGGCGCGCTGATTTATTTAATTAATATTTTATTGTTGCTTAATTGACCTCTTGATAGTGTTGTTGCCAGTTTAGTTTTTTGAGACGTGCGAGAATTTTTCCTAAATATTTAAAATATCTTTTATGTTGCCGATTCCCGTATTTTTTGTAATATGTATATTATGATAACGTAATAATGAAACTCAAAACAATTTCATATTGCTTTGGTATACCTACATAATTGTCATGATTATACCATTTTTTAAACTAAATAAACGTACATACATAGACACACGCCTTTATCCCAGAAGGGATAGGCACAGGCGCAACCAGGACACGCACATTTCCCCTTGTATGTTCCGTCCCATGATGTGATAGGGGGCGAGCCTATCGCCATATCGGGCACAAATTCCTGACTGCGCGCTGATAATTAATAGAAAAATTCAATATCACTTTGTGCGACCCGGGATTCGAACCCGAGACCTCAGCTTTGTAATTGTACTGTAGTACAACTACGCCACCGAGGCAGTCAAATAAATAAAACATTTTATAAATCTTTCATCAAACAATATGCTTAATTAAAATAAAACTGGCAGCCCTAATAGCCGATGCAAATGAAGACCGTGGTGTTTGCATGTTAATACGATCCGATGATCAATAACTTCCTTCGGTGACTGGAAAGTTTATATTAAATCCTTTCATGGCCTTTTGTTTGACGTTAATTCGATGGATCATTATGCTGCTGATATTAATGTGAAAATTTGTGTGTATGTTTGTTACTGTTTTACGCAAAAACTACGGAACGGATTTTGATAAAACTTTACTATGTTGTAGGTTGTACATCAGTGTGAAACAAAGGATATAATTTGTGAGCATGACATGTAAATTGACTAAAGAACGACCCGTGTCAAGTTAGTTGAAAAAAAACTATTTGGGTGGTAAAGGCTATATTTGCAACTATTTTAATCGGATCATTAGCAGAACATTAAGTATATTATATAAAAGTATTTTTATGACACAGATGCGTTAAATTAGTAGGGAAAAATTTATATTAAGTGAGCTAACAATATGAGAGTTAAAATAGCAAAAACACTGAATATCCAATACACAATATTCACACAAAGAACTATCGCGAATAAACCAAGCGTGATTCCTTCTCGGAGAAGTCGGAATATCCAACCTTTATGAAAATAAATCCTACTATTTGTTCTATTTGTGGAAAAGGCGATAACGTGAGACGTTGATTCCCAACTTATGAGTAAAACTGCTGTATATTTTTCTGTGAATATTTTAGTAAGTAAAATATGTTAAGAATGCGATATAAAAATCTTTTTTTATCGATTTCGCCCGATTGCTTATTACGTGCCGGAGATATGTTGCAAATTATGTTCACATCTTTATAATTTCGCCAATTTAATCGATACATTAAACAATAACCTATTTGGGTGTTATTCTGCCTGTAACTATGCAACAATAGTGTTAAGTTTCATCTAAGTCCGTTATTACTTTTTTATTAAACGTGTACAAACATCGTCATTCGTCACAATCTTTGACTTCAATTATTTAATTATATTACCAAGACTATAATTAAAACATAATTTCTATACCAGTTTATAACCATAAAGTAAAATACTTTTATATTAATTCTAAACTTAATTGCCACAAACTGGCTGTGCAAACCGTATAATTCTCTATTCATCTCGTATGTCCCCATTGAAACCTCACAATTCTCTAGTCAACAAAGCTTACAGTAATGGCCTTGACGTATGGGATGATCTCTCAAGGCTTCCTACAGAAATCCAGGGTTATTGATTACGGATGTACGTAATATACAAAGTCAAACATAATATACACGCTACGGGTAAGCGGTTTCGTGATCACTGTAACTTGTTAGTACATATCAGCGTATAAAATAGGATTACAGTTGAATGGACAAAATAATAAATACACCCAACAGTCACATACATAGTCCTGACCCCACACTAAGATAAGACCGCCGTTTGTACTCATATTTAGATTTAAGTTCCATATATATGTTATTCCTATGTTTTATGTACAATAAAGAATTATAAATAAAATAAGAAATAAGAGTTTTGTGTCGTGGTTATAAAGAACTACGAAAGACTTTACTGTCTCACAAACACCCAGACCCGAAACAAATATTATAAAATCGGGATAGAATTAAATTTGTCCTCATTGGTTTAATGGCAGCATGTTGTTAGGTTTTGAGCAGTCAGATTCTCAGTGTGATTGCCAGATTGGGTAATGCACTGATGATTTTGGTTTGAAAAAGGTCATAAAATTTCCGGGGATGGAATTTGAGAAAGGCGTAGCTATTACTCCTTGTCAAATCTTGAGACAAATATGACCACAGGTAAATGTGGATACATACCACAATGTATGTATTTTCTTCTATAGACTATATGAAATGAAATGAAAATATTTATTGAACCCATGAAATGTCATACATTATATTTTAGATTCAGTCACTTTTTTCCACTACCACCCGGTTCACAAGGCTGTTTTCGCCAGAGAAGAACGGGCAAGAAACTCTAACGTTGCTCTTTTCAAAACAAGTTTACAATACAGTAATTATACAGAGGTTGCAGCGCAGTTATATTCAGAGCAGTATATCTATAGACGTGTATCTGCTCCCAATTGATTATATCTGCGGTATTATATATATTAGTTTGCATACATTTTTATCTTACATATCTCGAAAGAAAATATACATGTTCTTCTGGGTAAAAACTGTACTCCTACATTACATAACCATCTATATCTATCTATCTATATCAGCCCATATACGTCCCACTGCAGGGCACGGGCCTACTCTACAATCAAGAGAATCGATTGAGAGTGGTTAGGCCATATAGTCCACCACGCTGGCCTAGTGCGGGTTGGCGGACTTACATGCCGTAGAAATTCTTTAAAATCGCTACGGTATGCAGGTTTCCTCACGATGTTTTCCTTCACCGTTAAAGTGCGTGGTGATTGACTATCAATACACACATAACCATCGCAGAAGCACAAATAAAAAAGCCACGTCATACTGTACATTCAGCAACATCCACTGCCTTAATCAAGCCACATTGGATGTAAATAAACTTCAGGCCACAAATACAAAACAGCGGACCGGCGCAACTGGCGTGCCCCCGCACGCTCGCCGCAAATACGAATTTGTTGTTCATTTTACGTACGCGAAATTACACTTTACACATATTTAATAGCAATCAATTAATTCACATTAATCGTATAAAGATTCGGTTTGTGTTTAATTATCGTGTTTAGAATAATCTGTGTTTTATTAGAAGATTTGCTGTGGTAGAATTTTCGCTCGGATTCTCTCACAACGGTTAATGAGCAATTTTATTGACCCAAGAATCGCTTTTGTATGTTTCGTCCCACGATGTGACAGGGGGTGAGCCTATCGCCATATCGGGCACATTTTTTTTATTCCGGGCTTTTAATGAATAGAAAAATACAATGTCAATTTGGCCGACCCGAGATTCGAACCCAAGACCTCAACTCAGTAAACGTACCGTAGTAAAACTACGCCACTGAGGCAGACAAACCAAATCCAATGGTAACAATAAAAATGTTAAGAAAACTTCTAAACCCTTGAATAAAAATACAAAAGATTATAAATAAAATGTTTATTACTACATAAATTACTCTTCTTGGTAACAAGTTATTTCATATTTAGTTAAATAAACGTAACATTTTATTAGGCACGCGCAGTTGTAATGTGATATCGCACTGCCAGAAAGATAATGTGCTGTCATTCCCATTGTGCTCGTCCTAGGATGGCATTTATGTTTCAGATCACCGAAGCATTACGACAAAAAGTCGTGTGTATTTTCCTATTTGTATACGGAGTAAATAATTATACTTAGGGAATTCATTCCCTTTCTGCCAGTTTCCTGCTGAGGGTAAAATAACATGAAAGTAACAGTTTATTTAAAAAAATTACAAGTCAATAAGCGGAACTGACAAAAATGACACTTATGTCTCACATAATACTGACTGATTGTCACAATTTTTTGTCCTTTTTTGTGATCAGTAATATTCCAATAGGTCTGTTTAGTAATCCTTCGGAAAG
This sequence comes from Deilephila elpenor, assembly GCA_949752805.1. Taxonomy (NCBI): domain Eukaryota; kingdom Metazoa; phylum Arthropoda; class Insecta; order Lepidoptera; family Sphingidae; genus Deilephila; species Deilephila elpenor. Next base: position 2,669,505 of record OX457102.1, read on the forward strand.
TCTATTTTCAGCAGTTGACTTCCGGTGACTATTAAAAAAACAGAGAGAGTGAGTAATAAAGCCGGATACTTAATAAATTCTATATTGCCATTAATTTTACATTACTATATTTTATGTACTCATTCCTTCCATGTAAAACATTAATAGAATCTATTTGCCCAGCGATTTCAGAGTTTTTGTGTGAATGTTATTACTTACCAACAGGCAACAGATTGTCTCTAAAGAAGGATGCGATTTAAAGTCGCCAGAGAGTAATCCGCCGAGTTTTGTTATCAAGAATCATGTTACCAAAGTAACGGCCCAAGGGCTTCTCACATTTGACTGGCAGATACATTATATCATTAAATTATCTATTTTATACAAATATTTCATCCCAGAACTAAGAGAGTTGTATGAGTAATGTGGGTGGAAAATATCTTTCTACACTTTTGTTTTCTTTTAAAAGTTAGCTTGAACGAATCTCGACGTAAATTAGAATGATAGATATATAATATTCGTTTCAAATATTGATGTTTTGAAAATTACCTTTTATTGAAGATATCGTAAAATGTAATAATATGGAGTTTTACCAGCGTTATAGTATAACAACTGAATTTTATATATGTTTTTTAAACAACTATCAAAACGTGTTTCCTCGGCAGCCAGATACTTTTGTTGGTTCTTTCAACTTGTCAGACACATTAAAGTTGATATCTACCAAAGCCACCACAAACCAAACTTCACAATTGCTGGTGGTGATACCTATATATGTTAGAGCAATGCACAGACAAACTTTCAGCTATTATAAAATTACGAAGGTCTGGCGTTCACGGGCTCTAGGTCTATTTGTAAAATTCTTGTAGTCTAGCTATGTCAAAATCACGCACCATACTGCAGAACTCGGTGTGCCATACTTTGCGTCTTGCCCCGCACGCAACGCGGGTGCGCGTGTTTCTTTGCACGTATGTAGGCGCGTGATCTGTAACACTGCGTGTGATTGTGTTTTCTGCGTGTTGCACTACGCGTTTTTCAATACAAAGAGAGATACTTAGAAGGAACGTAAGAACTCGCGTTCCCACGCTACGCTGCGTGATGCGGGGCGGTGTGCAAACCGCGTAAGTAATCACTGACCACTATGGACATTAACAACGCTTGGATCATAAATGTGTTACTGGCTCATCAAATCGGGTGGGAAACGGGAAGGAAAAAGAATGGAAACAGGAAAGAAGTATTAGGCATCCGGCAATCTCAATCACGGAACAAAACACGACAGCAAATCTGTCACTTTACTTCTATCTCCTTTGGGACAGTGGCACCCAGACGAGCCAGAGTATGCTGAGTCATGACTTACAACAGCGAGGCTCTACCATTCTGTTATATTCTCATTTTCTAATAACAAAATCTAATTTGAATAAGAATTGGGAACAACATGCGTGACGGGCCCTATTTATTAACAAACTTCATTTAATTAAATCTCATCAAAGCAAGCAACAATTAAGCGGGGGCCGGCAATATGTTCCAGAATTTTGATCTTAAGTTAATTCAAGGCTTCGGCCGCCAGGGAGCGTACCCTACTTAGTGCTCGTTACGCGCTAACGATTCAAATAAATCTTCATTTACCTCCATTGAGTCATTTTATCTTTAATTCCCAAGGCAGAGTTGATTGGTCGGCTCGGTTGAGACCGATGCGTTCGGATAATCTCGAGTAATGGGAGAAAGAGTGGATTAAATAATAATTAATACGAATAGAAACAAAATAAATATAACAAAAATAGATAAATACAAATCGATAGAATGCGTTACACTAAGGCTAGAAAATTAATAATTATTTACTGACTCAATTACGAAAACAAAATTGCCTACTTTCTTACACTCAGGTATCGCCCTGTAACAATGTTCGATTATGTATTAAATATTGTCAATATAAACGCATTTGCACTTTCACCCCTGTATATCTTCAAAGGGTTAAGTAGAGGAGCTAGTATATACAGTTCGACATTATTTTCATCCCATAATGTGATAGAACTAGTCTGTTGCCATGCCCATTTAAGTTCAATTCGACAGTCTTTGTGCAAGACATTTCTAGTAAGATAAAGATTGAGTTAAAAATAGCTCACAGATAATGTGATCTGCTAATTCTGATCATGCGTAGGAAGGTTTGATCTAGAGAACATTATAATCGTTCACAGTAAATCCTATACACATTTCAGTAAGTAAAACAATATAAAACCAAAGCAAATATTTAAAAAGAATATGCCTCTTACACACTATGCCGGCGGAACTGCCGGCGGGTTTGTGCCACGCGGGTATGCCGGCGACAAGACACCAGGCCGGCGGCATTTGCCGCAGAGCTTCATTGATAGCCGTGTAGAATGCTAGCATTTATTGTACTTAACAAGCCGGCTCCCCGTGCAACCCGCCGGCACATCCCGGCGGCTCGTTTATGCGGCTTTACCGGCGGCTCAAATACCCGCCGGCATAGCCGCTGGCCGTGCCATGTAGGATGCATTATACAAAATCCCGTTACCTTCAAACATCCAAAAACACTTTTCACACCCCAATTATAATTGTAGATATATTTTTTTATCTTCATCTTCATTTCCAACAATAGGGACAGCTAAAGATAGGCCTTCTCCAAGGTTATCCACAGCAACCCGTTGTAACAACTGCAATTTGTTTTGACAAAATAATTTTATATTCTAGCAATATAACTTACGATATCAAAGAATCTGTTTTGAATTAGCTACTATGTTCTGATAAGGTAATTTTCTGCTTCAGCAATACATATAAGGACGGTGTAAAGTGTCCCTTTCACGTTATTGAAACAAACATTCGTAAAGGCATCGGGCAGCCGGTGTGCTTAGTATATTTCACAATGACCCCAGCGTGCGGACTGTGTCGTTTTATCAGGCCTGCCGCGACGCTGGCCTCAAGAGGAAAGCGTAAGCGATTTCAATTATTTTTAATACAGTCACATTTATCCGTTCCTGAACATAGGCATTCCTAAGGTTCTATTTGGAGATATGGTAGATTAGAACACCCTTTTTAGTATTTTTAAGAAACTATAAATGAGTTTAAGTCATAATATGTACCAGTCGATACATAAGCAAATATGCCTTAATACTAAAAATATTTGTATCTCATTTTATAGGTGCTGCCTGCATTTTGCACTAGGCAAACTATTAATAGAAACACAGGATGCAAAAAGTGTAACTTATAGTTAGTATAATAATTTGTATTAATTAATGCACGTTTTAATAATTAATATGCTTAAGATTTTTTATTGATGTTAGTCTCTGAAGTCGTGAGTTTTTGACAGTTAACCCTTTTTCGAAGATAATATTACTTACATATACTTTTTCGAAGATAATACTACAACATACATGCACATATAAACACATGCCTTTATCCCAGAAGGAATAGGAAGAGGCGCCACCAGGACACTTACATTCCGCCTTGGATTTTTCTATTCATTATCAAGCCGGAGTCCGGAATTTGTCCTAACTAAAAACCTCATTTACACAGATTACTCAACACGCATATGGAAACCATGACTTTACTAAAACGCAAGTACGCTACAACCCATAGGACCGCTTTAAGTACTTAGGGTGTTTGTGAGACCGAAAAGTCTCTCGCAGTTCCATAAACCCACGACACAAGACGCGATCTTAATGTGGGGTCAGGACTATGTATGTGACTGTTGGGTGTATTTATTTTATTTATATTAAAGCCAATTGACTACCTCCCGCTATCTTCCTCAACTTGTGCCGTGTCCAAAACAAAAGCACTAACATGATATTGCATTTTCCCGTATAAGGCCTTCCTTTTTCATGTAAAACAAGTCACTGTCCCGTTACACCGGGAACGGGCCACGGGATCCCGGATTGTATGTAGATGAGCCTCTATTCGGACGGAATAACCACTGTTCGAGCCTAACCTAAATGCTGGATTCTATTGAAATTTTATTTTGTTTCGCGGCACGGAATGGCAGAATTTATACGCGGAGTAAATAGCCTTTTGTGGAACTTTTTCAATAAATTGTTGTTGGAAATTGTGGTATAATAAAAGTTGTTTTTAAGTAAATAAACAGTATAAAATGTAAATAAGTAATAATTTTATCTGAAAAAACATAAATAACTTAGCAAGAGGTAGTAACTATTCCACTCATTAGCGCGTGATTGTAACTAATTTTCTTAGGTCGACTGAGTTAGTTAAAGCTTAAATTTATATTCGACAGCCACCGTGGCGCAGTTGGTTAGACGCCGGCCTGTGCAACGAGAGGCCGCGGGTTAGATCCCCGCAACGAAACAAATATTTGTGTGATCCACAGGTATTTGTTTCGGGTCTGGGTGTTTGTGAAACCGAAAAGTCTCTCGTAGTTTCTGATACCCACGACACAAGACTCGATCTTAGTGTGGGGTCAGGACTATGTATGTGACTGTTGGGTGTATTTATTTATTTATTTATTTATTTTCTAGCACTGAATTATGAGGTAATTATTAAATGTAATAATAAATACATCCAACAGTCACATTCAAAGTCCTGACCCCACACTAAGATAGAGACATTTTATTCTAACAAACACCCAGACCAGAAACAAATACCTGGGGTTCACATAAACATTTGTCTCGGTGTGGGAATCAAACCCGCGGCCTCTCGTTTCACAGCCGGAATCTAACCAACTGCGCCACGGAGGCTGTCAGTAGTATTCTTCTTATCCAAAATTTGCATACATACATACATAAACTCACGCCTTTATCCCCGAAGGGGTAGGCAAAGATGCCACCAGGACACCCACATTTCACCTTGTATGATCCGTCTCACGATGTGATAAGGGGAGAGCCTATCGCCATATCGGGCACAAATTCCTGACTCCGGGCTGATGATGAATAGAAAAATCCAATATCACTTTGCCCGACCCGGGACTCGAACCCGAGACCTCAGCTTTGAAACAGTACCGTAATATAACTACGCCACCGAGGCAAGTGCAAAACTTGCATAGATCTGTGTAATAACTGTCATGTATTTTTTATTAACTTACTTATTATTTCTACAATTTACCCACCATTTTACTTTTACTAGTCCTTTGCTGCTCTCATACAGCTCTTCAATAAGAAGAGCTACTCCACCAACATATAAAGGTAATATTATTTGACACAAAAAATATCCATTTCTTTTTATCATACAGTATCCTTTTAATCAAACATTAAAAGATGAAAGTGTTTACTAAAGTTGGGAAGTCCGCAGACATCCGGTAGCACCCCCGTTTTGACCGGAAGTGCTGTAAAAAGTACACTTCCTTTTTAACTTTGAAGCTCATAGGAAACTTGCCTCCCTTATTTCGTAATCAAGTTATTTGCGGGTAGCTATTAATTAAATTAATTACGATATATTTAGTTGAATTATTGCTCTTTTATTAAAATTATGTAAATAGTTTTTAGTAATTGTTATTATAGGTATAATGATTCCTGGGATTAAAATAACACTCGTAAACAAGCTCTCTTCTCTAACGTTTCCTTTGTGATGAGTACATCAATTACTATACTTTAATTGAGTAAAGCAAAGCATTAAACAATAGCAATTATGAAAGTTTTATTTCCTAAACCAGAAACACATCCAGGTATACACAAAAAGACAAGATTTGCTTAGACCTTTTATTTTACGAAAGAATTTACTACACAATGCCTATAAATAGTCTGTGATGCACTTCAATATATTGCGTTTATCCTAATCATTGAATAAAATACAAGGAATATTAAATGATTGAATTTAAAATTTGTTTAAAAGTCTGTCATACAACATATTTTAATTCCACCTGTAGCATATTTTTATGTTTATTGATATGTCACAAAGATAATAAATTTAATGATCAGTAAAAATCCTTATTGGTTTTTGTTACGAATAGTATTCAAATATTTTTTTTTAAATTGGCCCACTTCTATTGTATACAAAGAATTTTATACAAGGCGTTCGAAAAGGTTGTATAAATCAATAAACTTTTTCTAATTCAACAATAGGAATGGTAATTACTTTTACCATAGAAACGTTCCTTTTTTATTGAAGGGAAAATATCTCGGAAAACGTACAGGAAAATATTATACACGGGGCCCAAACTCAGGTGTTTTGGGCGGAAAATAAATACGGAACCAATACCAATCGTGCCGTTACATTACACCGATGTTGCATTTTATTTAACGGCAGGTCAATTACCTCCTTTTTTTACGTGGAAAATCGTTCTCTTGTTGGAAAGTAATCACCGTCACTTATTACTTAATAGGTGAAAGTAATAAAAAACAACAAGTTTTTGGTACTCACAACAATGACACAATTATGGCTACTACGAGGCTGTTATGTGTATTTATATATTTTTTCTTTATTGGACAAACATTTAGCTTCTAACTTTTCCCATACAAAAAAGACCTAACATAAACGACAAACACATTTTTCAGTAGTCATAAATTCGCCCCGCATTGCACGGGAGCTTGACATTTTCCAATACCGCGTCTAAGCGATGCTGACGAAAATAAAGATGTAGAAACGAAATTAAATAGCTGACGCGTTTCGTCAGCAGTCAGCGCTCACGTTCCGCGTGAAATTATTTAATCTCATTTGTACTTGTTTCTTAATCGGCAAATAGCGGACTAGTTTACGCATGAAAGGGTTGATTTAGGTAGTAATATAGGATATTCAGTCGCACGCATAATTTTGACTAAATTAATGTATCTTACGCCCGAATACTCAAACGCCATTTAAATATTAAGTTGCACTTAACTACTTACGTCCCACTTAATCAGTACATTTAAGCGAGACTTGCGTTAAGTGCAACATAAAATTTAAGTGGAGTTTGAGATTTCGGGCGTTACAAACTAGAATAGATTTTTCAGCTTCTCACTTATTGATAACTAAATAAGACCTTGTATTTATTTTATTCATTGAGTGAATAACATTAGGTTCGATACTCTCACGATGCGACTGCCTACATGTTCACGGTGGTCGCGGGTTCAAATCCCAGGGCACACCTCTGACTTTTCGGAGTTATATGTGTATTGATAGTCAAGCACCACGCACTTTAACGGTGAAGGAAAACATCGTGAGGAAACCTGCATACTGTAGCAATTTTGAAGAATTTCTACGGTATGTAAGTCCGCCAACCCGCACTAGGCCAGCGTGGTGGACTGTATGGCCTAACCACTCTCAATCGATTCTCTCGGTAGAGTAGGCCCGTGCCCTGCAGTGGGACGTATATGGGCTGATATAGATAGATATAGACTCTCACAATACTATTACTCTCAATTAATTATAAAATTTCGGCGAATTTCGACCGCTAGGCGACCTTAGGTTATTAAAAGCAACTAAAACCAACTCACACCTTAAAGCTTCGACAAATTACGAAGCAATTACTAAACACATCAAATTACCCACCCAGTTACGAAAGTCCGGACCTTTTATTGAAATATCATATTGAGGCGAATAAGGGCTAATTTGCATAGGTCTTTGTTATACGATATCGAATACGCGCTATTCTGAAAGCCCGCTTGTAATGGATGTAGGCGATAAGAACGCCCGGAAATACGATCTCTTATAAATAAATAGTCAATTTATTTTATCATTTGCTTTCTCGCTTGTGTTTTGTGTCGCAATCTGAACTGGAGGCTGGTATCGATCAATTTGCTGGTTTTATTCGGTGAGGGGAATCGGATGCCCTTAACTGTAGGTACATTATTATATCAACTCACTTTTAAGGACGGGATTCCTATACAATGGCAGTTGGAGAGACCATAGTCCAGCACGCTGGCCTTGTGCGGGTTGGTGGACTTCACAAAGGTACCAAAAAGGTACTATCAAGGTAATAGGTACAAAAAAGTGACTGAATCTTAATAATGTATAACATTTTGAAGATTCAATAAAGTATTTTCATTTAATTTCATTACCGTAGAAAATCTTGTTAATATTTCTATGCTTGCACTGTGCAGGCTATGTTTGCCTTCACCGTTACTAAGACCCAATTTAATTTAAGGATAATAATAATTAGTCCATAGTTTTCGTCTCCCGATTTGGTATGTACTTAAGCAATAAAGGGAAAATAAAATGTGGTCATTCCCCTACTATAAAGGTGTCGTATTAATTTATTTTAATTAATTTAGTTACAGGCTAAAGAGGATTTACTGTCCCCAAAGACACATCGAACTTTCGCTGCCTTTTCAACCTTAGGGTCGGCGCACCACGCGCAATTATATGCTATTTTACAGGGTATATCAAGACTGCGACCGAAAACGAAGGTGGTAATATTAGGGACTTCAGACACAATGGAATTAAAAATTTCCAAAAAAAAATATCATTTTTTTTTGACTTGTCCTATTTAGGTGACAAAAACATAGTTTTCCTAAAATAATGACGTACAACTTTTTATTTTTAAAGATGCAATGGTACGTGCGAGTTTAAATACCACCCAACACACAATGATATTTAAAAAATTGCAAGAAACAATCTGTCGCTTTTTTTGCGAATTTTTTAGCAGCATTGTGTCTGTAAGCACTAAAACTAAGTTACATGGCTTCATTTTCGGTGGCAGTTTTGATATACCTGGTATGATTTAACTTCCAATTTTGCGACTAGCTGGTCTCACAAACACCCAGACTCGAAACAAATACGAATAGTATTAGTACGAATTTGATTTGATTCCGATATTACTTAAATGTTATATACATTTAGCCTATGTCTATGACAAATAAATCGATTTTCTTTTTTTCTTTCTTATATGATATGCCCATCAAACAAATAAAGATCGAAAAACATGATGAACCTCCGTATAAAACTCAGATTCGATACCTTATAGATCACGCTCCCCCGAGAGCTCTCAGTTTTCATGAATAAACATCGTCGATAAGCGAACGTTACGCAAACAATAATAAAGAGATGCTGTTAATCTTGGTTCGAGTGTGACCACTTTATTAGATGCCGGGACAGGCGTGTATAGAGAAATATACGCCCGGGGGAAAAGTTTTCAACGAGGATGCGATGAGAACGGATGAGGCACTCGATTTGGTTTTATTTTTTAACCGACTTCAAGAGGAGGTTATACCTTTATGAGATAATTTTAAGGAGTTCCTGGATTTGCTGAGTAATTAGCCTCGTTATAGATATGAAATAATTTTTCGTTTTTAGGGATACAATGTGTTAGTAACAGTAATTGCGGGTAAATTATATAATTATTACTTCATAATTAAAGGCATAAAATTAAAACTAAACAGAAATATAAAAAAATATATAATCAAATACAAAAAATAATAATATTAGTAATATTCTTCCAACAGTCGCTATGATAATCCTTGGTTCACCTATGTTCAACACGCGACTCCCTGTGCTGAAGAAAGTTAGGTATTATTTGTACTCTCTCTCTCTCTCTCTCTCTAATCATTCCCTCATTGCTGAGGATCGTGACCCCTGTCAGTTGGTCTAGTCTTGGATGATGATGATGATGTCTCAGCTGATCGCCATGCTTGACGATCCTCCGCCAATATGAAAAGGTTAGATTATTTGTATATACATAATTACAATAAATTCACAACTACACTCTTAGGGGCACTAGCCACACACGCACTTACCCCATCCAGCGTATTTATACAAGTATCCACCGTTTAAACTTACACTAGCAAAATTTATGGGGTGCACTTTAGTTCCCGGCATAGGTGGGACTGCCTCGACCGGGTAAGCGCTGCCCAACTTCCTCTCTTCGTGTTTGGGCAACTGTATTTTCCTGCCGAATATGCTAATCCTGCTTTGGAGTTAGCGAGTTTCATCTTTTTGCACTGATACACTTTTGTATACAGATAAGCTCACTGTATATAAAGGCAAAAGTAGGTGCTACTACAATTCCCTGAACTTGTATGATGGAGTCGAGCATATCGCTATTTGTTTCAAATTTCATTTCACTGGAACTCATTGAAGCTTACGGTAAGTGGATTATCCTTTATTTTTTCGAAAGGAATGTGCTATACACTCCTTTTCTGGTACATGGGGAGAGATCGAAAGGTATATTTGGGTCTCCGGCCTTCTAGCCTGGTGCACGAGGACCACTCGACGGCCCACGTGCGTATAGTCAGTGAAATTCTTGGTTGAAGAGGTGTCCTGAGCTCAGCAGTGGGCGATTATGGGCTGATACAGTACTGTGGCACCCCCCTTATGTTAGTTAATCAGTTTAAATATCTCAAGAGTTACTCGGGACTAGAAATTGTCCGGAACGGCGATAGACACTTCACCCATACGGAAAAAGCTCAGCGAACTGTGACACTAGTGGCAAATCTGTGTAATCTTCGGGGATATAGGCGTATTTGAAGGTAAACGTATACACATATACCTTATCATTACCGTGCAATCGTTATACAAGAATCTGAGTGATATTGCTCCTGGTTATAGACAGGCGTGATTCAACCATCCAGTGAGCAAACAAAAAAGAACGAAAAGGTTAACGCCAGTTATTGAACGCCACCTTATTAGACCATTTCTAATTTTTAAAAGCCATCGACGTCGGCGGCCAAAATAATTTTCACAAAATCAACGATATCATAATTTTACTAAGAACTAAGAAGCAATTATGCCCGATAATGAATTCAGTGATCGTCCAAATTATCATAATGTTTCCAATAGAAAAATAAGATTATAAAAACTTTGACCTTTTTCAACAATTTGCTTCTTAAATGCCGAAATATTTTCTTAATGAATTTTCTATTCCAGCGTAGTTAAGAAACTATTCAATAAAGAAAATGCTTTGATCAATTTGTGTGTTAATATCGATGACGATATGTATTTTAATGAGAATATAAATAAAAATGCTGAACTACTATGAGTTATGATATTAGAAGTTATTTTCATAGATTATATCGCGGATTAGGTATATTTTTAAATTTTGTGTCATTTTTTGTCACGGGGCGAACAGTCCGCCCGAACCACGAAAGCCGTGAAATAATCGAATCGTCGGCTAGAGAAAAATTGCAAAAATTGAACCAAATCCGCGAAAAAATTCGTAAAAATTAGTTTAATTTCAATGTGTTACATACGCGTTAATCTAAGACAACCATTACACAATTATAGTACTAACATCTATTGGATTAGGTTTCATAATCCCTTAGCATTACCTTTTATACAACATCCGTATACGAATAAACAGGTCATTACCAGTGTATATTAGTTTCTCATAGTCCACCTCCCAATTCTCGCAGCTAACATTAATATTTAGCTTATTGCTTCGAATTACCATCCACTGTTATCATTAGTTTATACAATGTCCTAAACCCTATAGAGACTTCTCTCTTTATACACTGTCTTATAAAATGAAAAGGTAAAATGGGGACCTCCTTTCTTACCTTTGGTTAATCAGTGACAGTTGAAAAATAAACGACAAAGTGATTTCAAACCAGCCGATGGTAAATAAATTAGGTATACAATCCAGACAAATTATCCACCGAACCGAGATGGCTATCTCTCGATTTGACATTATTATGCCGGCCTGATCCAAATAAACCAGGCTTCACTCAAAATAACCAAAAGAGGCAAGTACCTATTTAAAAATACTATAATTTAAATGCCATTCAAAAACAAGTACAGCTCTTAACACAGTAACAAGGACCACTTTATATTCAAGTACTCATTATAATTCGACGTGAAGAAACAACTAGAAGAGCAATTAAATTATAATTCGTAACATGGCTGCCACGGCACTTATTTCGCCAGCTGAAGCTGTTTATACTAAACTATAATGTATTATGGTCCCGAAAGACCCTTCGGGTTTGGTCCAAGTTAAAAAAATCTGTAGGTATGTTATATAATTTAACGGCAAACAAGTTGAAACAATGTTAAATCCGTACGTATTTTTTCAGTTTCTTATATAATTCGCATAAAAAGATAAAGACTTTTAAGGAAATTAAAGTAAGTGCAGGTTTATTTAATTTAAGAATGTGGCGACAAGACGACTGTAAACTACAATACGGTCACTTTAGCCTCGAGGTAGCATGCTTGCGAATTGCGATATGAATTCACATATGAGCTGTAGGTCGGCAAGATCCTGAGTTCGAAACCTGGGTCAGATCCTGTGTGTGATATTTTAGATTTAAAAGGTATCTTCTAAATTGCCGAGATTGCTCGAGTCATAACATTCTAATCAAAATCTCGATCTAATGAAAACCAAAATACAATCACCGAGATATTCTCAAGCATTCATCTCAAACCGCGAACCTCCTTTTTACAATAATAAATCAACACGCCACCTCCCATACTTCGCACCGCCGCAGGTTTTACCTCAAAACTTTTGGCGGCACACGCACACGTACGGGAAACGCCAATAAATCACATTGTGACTGCTCGAATGATGGTTATTGAGTAATGCGCGGCCCCGCGTGAGTTACCTGCCTCCAGCATTTCGATTTGTGAAATATATTATCAAATATAATTATGTTAGTATTTCTTATAATGCATCTGCTGGAAAAGAATAGAAAATCATCGTATAACTATGCAGTTTGGTTGAATCTGCATATATATAGACTGAACTAAAAACGCGACTATCATGAATGGGTTTATCGCCAACATGTATGGTAGTCGCTGAAAGGGCCATGAAAGCTTGAATAAAATCTCAAACTGAATTCAAAAGTCGTTTTAAAGGGATACAACATTCGATAACTAAAACAGGTTTTAAAACTGTCCATGAATAGGGCTGCAATAATATAAATGAGAATGTATGTAAGTTTGTTTGCTTGTTACGCTTTCACGCTGTAACTACTCAATTCATCATAATTTTTTATATTTTCGTTGATTCAAAATAGGACATAAGATGGTAAACTTTCATCTATAAATGGTTTCTACTGTTTTCGAGGCATTTAAAATAGCATTAATGTCTACCGGCAACCTAAACTGTTTTACCTAAACATTACCGCAGGCAAAGGCAGGAAAACAATACCTTAGCAAATTGTATTTTTTTGCTACCATCAACACAGAATAAGATTTCGACCCACTTTCGGTACCACTGCACATACCCAGAGCAAACTAAACAAAAACAAAAATTCACAAGCTTTCAATTCAAAACATATGCAAATAATTACCGCGCCTCATTACAATACTGAATATGATGTTCTCTTAATAGGCACACCCTAACTCCGTTATGAAAACATTGTCTATTTGTACGGAGGCTTCTGATAGTTCTCACTCTAACTAGGGTTATGTCTGTCATTATTCTGACGCAAGTATTCAAGTCTGCCTAAATTATTAGGTACGTTTGTACTCGGTGTACGGTAGCCGGATTTGATGCTAGTGTTTTTGGCATAATTTAGCGGTATCGTTGTTTGGAGTTTGTAAAGGTGTGTTGTGCATCACATTTTGGACAGTCGTGTTTTAATGCTGTGAGCCGAAAAAATTCTCGTAGTTTGTTTTAAAAAATATGACAAAGACACTGTGCATATGTTAGTAAATACAGTACAATCTAAATAAAATATTTTCGCTGATGGGCACATTTTTCTTCATTCTTCAGATATATTTTTTTAAATAATTTATTCTAGCCTGGTCAAAAACGAGTTTGCCTCAAATCTATATGGACCCCGCTATCCATACTTATACATACATATATCTATTCTATACATCCTAGCTCAAGTATGTACCCGTTCGGTGAAATATTATTTTACTAATTTATTTTCTCTCATACGAGTAATCATCACGTAAAATATCACAGTTTAATTCAGATGAGGATAAATCGTATCAAATCCCGTGTTATCACCGGGAATGTCGCCTGCTGTTTAATGTAGGAGCTTACTGGGCCCCTGCACAATTTAACTTGTTCCTGTGTCAGCTACCCGTGACGTCACAGGACCCCTTAGTGCGGTACCACGTTGCAAATTGACCGTAAATTTGATAGTTACGCTTTAAGTTACTCGCTTGTTTGTTTACTGTTTAAGCGTACGCCACTAGTTTAATGAAATTTAAATGTTTCCATACATTATGTATTGATTTTAACACGTCCTGTAGCAAAAATAATAGAGGCGGAATAATGGTGTTTACGAATTTGTTTACAGAACAATTTAAGGATTGGAAAAATGTTTCTTTTTTAATACCTATACATTACCCTAGGAAGTAGATGTAGGTACTTAACTAATATCTACAGTTTAATTTTAATAATTATCAAAACCTACGACGTCTTGTATTCAAATATGACTGGAAATAAAAATGAAAAGAAGAAGGAGACCTTTGCGCCTGTCTCAGTTTATAGTAAAGATAACACAGTTAACTATACTTGTAACTATAATTTTATGTTATTAACTGGTTTTTTTGTTTTTAATGTAGCTGATGTATTATGCAGAAATAACTACGCTTAAATAACATTTTTCTTTAATCGTCAAAATGTCTACGAAAAATCGTGACCGCAGAAACCTCCGAATTTCATATAAGTATTTGTATACTCGTATATATTTTTAGGCAAAGATTTTATTTGCCATTACCATATAATAATATAAGTAAAAACACCTGAACATTTCAATGGAGTTGATAAGAGTGAAAATATTTATTCAAAGACCCGCGCCGTATAAAGTCATAACATAAAAGCATCGCGAGTCCTCCGCCGGAGCCACCCCTTGTCGTGAATAAACTTATTCGAGTGCATTTTGTGGCACTTTCCACTTGATCCTATGACTCTGGCTCCTTTGATAAAAGTTTCCCGCTGTCTGTGTGTATTCTTCTCTTATTTTTCAGTGGTTTAAAATAAAAATATTGGGGCACTCTGATGGACAACTCCAACACAAAGACGGCCGTTTTTATGAAAAAAATCTGCTCTGAAATTAATTCAATTACATTTTCGTAGTTTCTGATATAAGATACAAGACTATCTTAGTGTGGGGTCAGGACTATCTATGTGACTATTGTGTGTAATTATTTATTTATTTAAAGAATGACCACGTATAAAAATTAAATTGCTTTGACCTAACATAAGTGTAAGATAAAATATAATGATAAAATAGCTACACCAATACGTATTATTTAATACGAATAAATGCTGAGTTACATAAAACAGCTGCACTTATAATCCTTAAATATGCTACATATCAGGCGTCCTACTTATCAAAAACTAAAAAAAACTTTTTATCTCACCACCCACAGAATCCGAAAATCCGTCACTATCAGAGCTGTAATGACCCCGAGCCTTTCATACCCCAACCAGCTTAAAAACAAGCTTAAAACCCTACCATAAAGTTTGTACACATGAGACACGATTATAGTTTGCGGTCATTAATCTCGCAGGGATGTAAAAATGCCTCGAGTGCTGCCAAGGCGCGCTAGTAATGGAGTTTTGCTGTACCGACCCTTAAGGGGAGAGTTCACGACATTTAACCCCTTGATGATCCTTTATGGGACGCGTGGACCGGGAGCTTGGGGCGATAAAATTATTATGCAGGGTTGGTTTAATTTTGTTGATAATATTTAACAGGATGCAGTGGAAATTTCTGGAATGGCGCTATGTTTTGTCCACTACAAACTTCTTGTGACTTCTTGTGGTAATGGTAATTAAATGGTAATTACTGATTTCATGGTGGGGAAAAATGATCCTATAAAAAAATTTACACTGCTAAATCATACTTTACCTCGAAGTTACGGGTGCATTACAAGCATTTTAAAACCAACAAAACAAAATGAAAGAGGAGATGGGGTATTATTAGACCACGAATCAAAAATCAATCCTAACTAAAACTGGTCATAAGCTCCCACTCTATCATTGTAATAAGGTCTTAGCATTGAGTTGCCACCGAATCCAGGTAAAAGCATACAAGAAGGCTCCACGACGGTTACTTAGCTGATGCATTGTACCGTCCCGTTTCATCACTAATGTGGATACAAGTTTATAGCAAATTGTAGACTATTTATCTCTGCTTATATTATGTAAAATTTGCATAATAATGATGGATAATGATTAAAAATATTATCAGTCGTATTCATATTAAAAAACTAAAATATAATATCCAACATACATTGGTAGTTTTTTTTTTATAAAATATCTTAAAACATAAATTTAATATTTTATTGCATAGCAATTAATTATTATAAATTCACACCTATTTAATTCCATTGCGGGTTAATGAACTCCTTTGGAACTAGCTATTTAAGCGAGAATTTTAATACCCAAAAGTTTGTGTAGTGGCTACTTAACAGTAACCAATTAAAAACAACGACGCAATGAAACGCAATATCGTGATTTTCACCCATAAGACCAAGGAGAGTAATAAAATTTTAAAAACTCGTAACGTACTTCCACAATGGTTGGAATTCGACCGTTTGTTTTGAGAAAATTAGTTCAAGCGTGTTCCGTGAGATGTCACTATATTGAAACTGGGTCGCCTGTTAATTTTAGGCTACTAGGCAGCAATGCACACATTTTACATCATTTCCATGCGAAACTGATACAAGAAAGTGTAAAACTCAAAAGTTTGTGATGGTACCCTTTACTGTCGAATCCAATTCATAGTAAGAGGCCCGGGAGGGTTTGAAAAAATATTCACATACTCTATAATATATTTTTTTAAATTATTAAGTTAGTAGAATGTTATTCGAATCCACCACGATATTGACAACTGTAAACAATGCAAAATACATCTTAGCGATACATGTAAGTACAACATATTAGTTAGCAGAACTATCTCTTAAGTTTATAAGGAAATAAAAATCGAACGTAACCCACTATCATCTTGAAGTTCCTTCAAACAGAAAATCTACTTAACCCGTATAATATAATGACATGCCATTCTTGAAAACTGCATCCGAGACTCAAAGTAGGTTTTTACCTTTTAAGCGGAGTATTATAACTAGATTCCACCGCTCGTTTGCACCAGTCTGCAGTTAATCCGGCCGCTGCGCAGCTAATCTGCACCGAGCTGCGTCTTTGTCAATGTCGAGGTTAAAGACTGGTATTAACAACATCTTGTCGGTTTGTTTGTTTACTTTTTCCACCATCACTTTTGATAACTTTGCTGTGTCTGGGTCGTGGGTTTGCTGGACAATTTTATATTCTGGGTGTTGATTACTGCTAATAAGGCCTATAGGCTATAATTGGTTGTAGACCTATTGTGATGATGAATGATAAACTAATACATTTTATTTTATATTATCATTAAAACCTATTTTAGATATCGAATATTTTGTCCCTTTCCAATGACTTTAGAATTCAATTGGAGCGAGACAAAAAATTATTTAACTAAAATAGATTTTAAATATGTATATGAATAAGGCCGTAAGAGTTAAAAATATTAAACCGAAAATATTAATAGAAACAATATAATAATTACATCGCACAAGAGAACCCAAAAAAGGAATTTACAAAAGAATATTTTTCGCTCCAGCCGCTGGAAATTAACCAGCCTGATAACAAATGACTGGTGTCGTCACGCAGCCATTTTACAACTACACTTTATCCACGATAAAATATAGCTTGCTCCCACCTGATTTATACACTTGACAAAATATACCATTTTTTCGTTTGTATAACTATTCTTTAGCGCAGATACTTTGTTAAAGTCTGATATTAATGAGGTCGTTCTGATACAATGCGAAGAGATTGCTCCAAGTCGAGAGTACTTAGACAATTCGATTAAACAATTATTGTGCTCATAATAGCTGTTAATCATAACGGTAGTGTGACGTCACGTCGCGGCGACAAAGCGACGACACAATAGTTGCAGCGGGCGACAACGTCTCGTCGCTAACAATGGCTTGGGAATGTTAATTGCTGTCGTTTGTCGCGAGACACTGATAAATGTTGACGCTTGTCACTTGAAGATTTCGTATTGGTACGCACTGGTTGGAGAAACGCGGCGTTTTTGACGCTCATTTTTTTTTACACTAAAATATGTTGACAGGTAACTGTGAAATCCTTTGGTTCGATTTCCAGTAAAGATAATTCACTTTATCTGAATTGTTTTAGTTTGGAAAATATCGATGATCTTGGAACAGAAATAAGCTTGGCGAGCAGTAGATGTTACTAGATGCACTTCTGCTTACTCCCGCCGCAATAACGTTTATTAAATTACTTAGTGACCATCATTTATCAAGAGAACTGTTTAGTTTTTGTCGGCATAGTCATAATAACAGCTCGTACGATCCCGCTATTGAGTGTAGAAATCTCATATCTTTTGCTTTTTTTTCTCGGTGATATTATGTCAATCTACCTTGGATCCTAACAAGGTCGCCGACCCACTCAATTAGTTCCCCAGCTAATTGCCGTCAGTTTAATTCGTCATGATAAAATCCGAACTTACGATATGCAAATGTGTGTGTGAGTATGCGGAAAATATCAAACACTATTGCGAATTTCCCACTAAACGGTTCCCAAATTAGTTTTCAATATGGATAAGAATCAATGTGTTTTTTTTTATACTAATTTAGGTGTTAATTTATATTTCTTTTGTTTAATATACATAGTATAGTGTGGCATATTAAACTCGTTTGTAGCAATTTTCTCTTTACTTTAAATAAATCTAAATGTATTAAAACGCAGCGGTCGATGAGTACAGTGCGTAAAAATATTCCCAAGCTGGCTGTCTTGAATTTAATCTCGCGAATAGAGCAAGATTCACCGCAAACATTTCGCAAGCATCTCTATAATTTGATCCCGCCGTTACACAGTTGTGATATTTTTAATAGAATTCGGCTCCCACTTGGAAATTCTATGGAGTTTTTGGATTGTTTCCATTCAATTATTCGTTCAAGGTGGATAAAATTTTTGCGCTGAGGTATGCCGATGTTCGAATGTTTTTGTATTTATTAATATTTTTTTATAATTTGAGGTATGTTGTCGGGAATGTGTTGTAGATATCAGGAACAGAGTTTTATCCCATACCATATAGGCTTAAAAAAAATGAAGGTATCACAAGTATTTAAGATTTAATTTTACGCAGCTGAGAGTCCATGTAATACCACAACCTATTTATTTCTCATTCACACACGAATCTAACACAATCCACTTGTAGTGTATGTTAAATATATATGCATAAAATTAATATATTACATTGTACAGAAAATAAATATATATATTTAATATCTATGTGAGACCGAAAAGTCTCTCGTAGTTCCTGATACCTAAGACACAAGACTCGATCTTAGTGTGGTGTCAGGACTATGTATGTGACTGTTGGGTGTATTTATTATTACTATTGTATAAATAGTACCTACATACTTAAAAAATAATAAATGAATTAGTAGACAAAAACACATTTTTCTTCTTAGATAAACTAATCACGCACTGGGTGATCGCTTTGTTCTTCGATTGGATGCGGAGCATAACGATTACTTGAGTGCGATGCGGTCTGCCCGTCGGCCAGCGCAATTAGTGTGTTCGGATTTTTATTGTACAACACATACACTGTGTACCCACTAACTGCATAAAACTTGATCATTATCCTTGGGAGTTTCATTCCTGCCACCTTCACCATCATCCATAATACATCCAGTATTTTTATTAAACACTGATGCCGCCACTTATTCAATAAAAGTAAATAAAGAATAATCAATTTTTATTATCTTAGTTTGTTTACAAGTTCCATATATAGTAAATTAATTAATTAATTTGTTCACAACAGTTGTATAGAACCGCTAGAATTATTGAAAGACTTCTAACACTAGGCAGATACCGTGAGATAAAACGACATATTTTTATTTTAAAAATCAACGCTACAAATGCTAAGCATAATCTATACATATAATAAATTTATAAACGTTCGATGTCTGTACATGGAAGTTAAATGAGAAAACCTAATAGAAGGGGTTTGTATTAACGTAATAGAACCCAAAAAGTATGATAGTTAGAATTCTTGTCTGTGCCTGGGCCTTTGTGCACGCTACTCTCAGAAACGGCTGAACCAATTTTGCTAAATTTTGTACGGAGGTATCTGGCACCCTTGATAAACACAAAATCTTTTTATCCCTAAAAAATAGTGATTGCGTTAGAATTCTAATATTTTTTGTTCCTTTTTTAAACTCTAAAGGAATGGGACAGGATTACATGCCTTGAGTAAGAAAGAGACGGGATAGGGCGAGATATAACGGGACGGGCCGGAACGGGAAAGCTATACAGAGGACGGCATTGAGTTTGAATATAAATAAAACAGTACTGGAAATATTATGTTTCTGATGTGGTATGACTCAAAAAGTATCTGCACCCGGGCGGAGCCAGCACCTCAATTATAGGAAATAATTTCTAATATTACACGTAAATATAATTTAAATACTTTGACGTCGAACTACGTTCACAAACAACCTCTCAAAATATATTTCTAATCCAATTAAATATTTATCTATAGAGTCGTGGAGATCTAAATTCCTAACGTGGTCGTCTCCAAGTAAAATGAATGGAACCGTGACCGCCCGATGCCAGCGTACCATGATCTGCTCATTAATTAATATGGATGGAGTTTCAGCGGACTTAACGCCTGTTTGACTACTTTGAGTACTTTGAGTGTGCCAGTAGTTTGTAACTGACCGACTCCGCGGAACGTGACTCAGTTACATTCCCATTATTTGTTACTTTCTAATCTGAATCTTGGTGAATGTTGGGGATCGTTACTTAGTTGGGAGGTATGGATGAAGGGAAGATCGTGGGTTCGAGAACAAAGTATACATTTTTTATTTAAACATATTTACCGAACTGTCACATACATAGGCGTGACCCCACGTTAAGATTAATTAAGTATTGTGTCGCAAGTATCAGAACTACGAGAGACTTTTCGGTCTCACAAACACCCAGACCCGAAAGAAATATTTGTGGGCCGCACAAACATATCTCTTGTGCAGGGATCGAACCCGCGGCCTCTTGTTTCACAGCCGGCGTATTAACAACTGCCCCACGGAGGCTGTTAATAGTTAATGTAAATTTATAATATTAATTATAAAGTTTAAATAAGTGTGCGGAAAAATATTCAAAATAATTTTGAATATATGCCTGCCAACCATGCTAGGCCGATGTATTTCATAACTGGCAAAAATCATTTTGGCTTGTCTGTGTGGGATAAGATCCAATCACAGGTAAAATACAAAAAGATTTCACATAAAACAAACGAAATACTATAAAAAGAATATAAAGCAACTATTATTATTAAAGAGTCTAAAAACGATTTAACGATAGGCCTCTTAAATAATATATTAAGACTAAAATGGATAGTTAAAATATACATCTAAAATGATATATTCATAATTTCACTAAAACACTATTCGTGGTTGCGAAGCCCAAATTAGAACAAGCGTAAGCCGCAATATTAGTAGTACTTAAAAATACCCGTAAAGTAAATCCTAGTGAAATAAGGATGGCTATGAATGATACCTCTACCTTTTTCGAAAATACATACCACCTCTATTATTAGGGCTTTCAAAACGTCAATGAACCGATAACATTTTTGGTATCGGTTCATGAAGACACTCATTTACTTAAAAGACTCTATTTAAATAGAGTCCGCGTGTTACTTAAAACATAAGTTCAACTTAAAATGCAAGAACATTAACTGCTTAAAGTTTTTTTTGTCTGTAAACTCCAAGAGCCGCTTCGTTATTTGCCGACGCAAATTATAATAGTAGAGAAGTGTACTCGCGTAACTAAATTAGGTAGAGTCCGTAGAGATTGTTAATTTCATTAACAAACTGACCAAGTAACGCTGTGTGCTATTTAGTACCGGTTTTTTATTTACTATTTAACTCTGTGTTAAATGTATATTATTGCAGTTTGCTCTCTCGGTTCACATAATATTGTGTTTGGATAAGTCACTTGTTCTTTGAGTGGTAGAGTTGATAGATTCATGTGTATCCAAGCAAGTATTGGAATTACACCTGTATATTTCCGATTACGACCAGGACGGCATAATTGTTTCGACTGCCGATAAATAGCGATTTCGAATTTACACGCTTTTTGTCACTTTATCGTGCCAATGTATAACATTATAGTTGAAATCTAATTGACTAACCCTATCAAATCAAATTGACTAAAAAAAATCTTACCATTCAATTTTCAACGTTTAGTCTTCACACCAAATTAACGTATTGAAATATGTTTACATTTGTTTTATGCTTATTATTGAAATAAACTTTTATCGTCAACATTAAGCTCTACTTTCCGTACTCTGCTTAGAGTTGGGAGAGTAAAAAACAAAGTTGCCTTCAACTTGCTAACTGCACTGCTTATGTTCCTCTTTAATATCGTGTCTGGGGGTGTTATAGTATTTCACATCCTAAGTTTTAAAAGGACTTTCCTTTTAAAGGGGGAAGAAAATGAAAATGGGACAGCGGAATAATATCTTTTTCATATTTCTTATGTCTTCGGGGACGATACGTACGGTTCCTTTTATCTAAGTCTTTCTTTTATTGTGGAAATGTGGCGTAGAATTTAGAAATGTTTCAGTTAATACTAAGATAACATTGCAATTTTTGACATATTGAAAATATGCAGTATGGAGAGTCAAAAATTTCATACTAAAATGTGTTGTCCATAGTTTAGACCTATACAATTATCGTTATTGATATTGACGTGACCGAAGTACCTTACAGGTATATCGATCAGTGAGTGATATTCAATATTGTATTCTAATAGCTTTAAAATTAAATTGCGTTTGGTTTCACATAAAACGTTCCAAACGGGTGACCTATTGGTTCCCAAATCTACTTGTGTTTTTGTACGTAAGCTGTATCTAAAATACTGGTAATTGGCTGGCCACTAGTCTTATCCGAAATAGTCATCCTCGCTGCCGGATTGAGTGGACTGGAGACTCAAACTCTTGTAATTATGGAGAAGCTATTTAAGAAAAGAAAAATATATAGATATTGAGAGACTCAATGGCACGAAGTTGGGGCTTATTTGTGTCACTATGGACGGTGGATTCGATCCCCGAACTAAGACAAATATTTATGGGACCTACAAACATTTGTTTCACGAATCGTCATGAAACCGAAAAGTCTCTCGTAGTTTACGATTCTCACCAAACAAGACTAATATTTAGGTTTGGGGTCGGGACTACGTGTGTGTCTTTTGGGTGTAGTTTATTTAACACATTTATTGTTTATTTATTTATTTGTTTATTTAACATATTTTTATTTTATTTTATTTTATTTTATTTTATTTTAAAATAAAATAAAATAAAATAAAAATTTATTGCCAAAACAATAATGTTCACCATCATTTACACTGTACATAAATATATTGTTTAAAAGTGCTCTGCAATATATATTATTATCTTTTAAGACACAAATGTCTGATATGTATAACCGTATTGACTTATTATACTAAACTACGCAGCCTCGCAATATCCGTAGCATGTTACCCGCAATCCGTAGCCATCTTGATAAACGTAGCGATCTCGTAGTCGATTGCCGTAGCGTTTAGCATGCCGAACGCGTAGCGTAGCGCAGATGTAGACGTCGTAGCGCGACCGCGGCGTATCGTAGCAATATAACAAACGGACTACGCTAGAGATAAACTGCGCTACTTGGAGCCTCTAAATTGGCGTTAATTGAAAATTTGAATGTAAACCGGTTGCACATTAATTATGCTTCTGAATTGTAACTTTTATATTTGTTTAATATTAATATAAATTTTTGTGATAGGTATAAAGCTCTCATTTTTTTACAAAGTTTGCCCTGATTTCGATTTAAAAACATTTACGGCCTATCCAACATTTCGATTTGACAACACCTAAGCCCAAAACAATTATTTCTCGATCAGAATGTATTAAATGTCGCTCTTCGCATACGAAAAGCCACATCATATACATATGTATCAAATGTTTAGAAATTCCATGATTTATTTAGACTAGGCCTTGCGTTGTTCGCTTAGTGTTTCAATAACTTTGTTTTACAACGGTCCACGTCCCCGGATCAATCATCTTACTAGGTCTCCGCGCCGTGTCGTGGCAAACCTTCAAATTACCTCTCACCCCAAGCGATCAAACTATTTATTTTAATATACAATATTGTTTTTATAAGAACCTACATTCAGCACCGAAGGTATCTGTAATAAACATTATTGCTGAATAGTCGTCAGTTATGAAAAAAATACTAAAACATCACAATAAGTTAAAACGAAAATAATCGTTTATATCCCAGAATGTTCTATTCTTCTACTATTTTTTTCTAACAATAGCCGTTAGCCCTTAAACTGAGACTCATGACACTATCTGAACCCTGCCCAAAAAAAACTGACGTCAAATTTGTAAGCTGTCGAATTTGTTCAGATTGTAACGAAATGACATATCTTCACCTATTGGAGTTGTGCTGTTATATACATCGATATCCGGATATCGATGTTTTATTAATAGCTCAATGCATGATGATTTATTTATTTATGTATGTATGTGTTTCGCGTTATACTCAAAATACTTGAGATTGGCCTGATGTAATATTTTTGTATATAGAAAAAATTGCGTGTTGAAATTATGAGCAATTGTCGATCAGACCTCAACCTTTTTATCAACGTTTTGGTGCGTTCGCTATTTATAAAATTACTATCATAAAAAGGGATAGATATTGTTTTTCATTTTGTTTTCTTAAATATTTTTTAAGCCGTAGAACCTTAAGCTTAAGTCTTCAATAAGTCGATTTATCTGATGTGAATGATTTGTTGGGATTACCGGATAAGTAATGATATTCTTATCCGCATAAATAATGACCGCTATTTACATATATGATGTGAAAAACTAATTAAGACCAAGTTTCGATTAAGCCGGCATAATAGTGTATTATGCTAGTTTATGATACCCTATTTTTATTTTAGTCAAAAATATTCGAATGGTTTTTACCGGAACGGCAATTCAGGAATGACACCCCTTGTGATGCATCCATAGGCTACAGTAAATGCTTGTCATCAGACAAACCTTACGCTTGTTTGCAACCTTAGTAGTTTAAAAAATCTTATCATTACCATTTCAATCAGTGTGTCATGGTAGTATATTTTCATCGATAAATCAAGGTACATCTCTAAAACGTATTTCAACGTCCGAATTTAGTAATAAACTTCTTTTTCTTTTCAATTGGACCGTGCAAACGTTATCTGATAGTTGGTGAAAGCGTTCCTTACAAGGAAAATATAGACGTTGGATTTTTTATACATCATCTTTTCTTTCGTATTCAAAAGGCTAACCGTGAACGGTTTCAATATGATTGAAAACGTTGGTATGTTATTGATTGATAGATTTCCAAAATAGACAACAATGTATTATATAAAATATGTTGAGATGAATTAGTAAGGGCTATTACTAACTGATAAAGCATCTTTTTTTTCAATGAATGGCGAAACGAGCATGCCATTCGCCTGATGGTAAGTGATACGACCGCTCATGGACAGTAGCAAAACCATGCTTAGTAAATGCAAATGCAAAGCAATGCTTCGCATTCCACTGCACTCGCCATCCTGAGACATAGATGTTAAGTCTCATTATGTCCAGTAGTTATTGTATCTTAACAGGCTGGCATAATTGTATCCTATGGCATGCTATATGCGATACTCCTTCTCGACGGCATTGCACTTACCATCAGGTGCAGTGCAGTGATAATGCCGCACCCGAATTAAAAAAAGTGCTTATTTATGTGATTTTTTATAAATTACACTTTTAAAACAATTTAATGTTTACTGTTTTAAACTAATTTTCGTTTGAATAAAACTATTTTTTACGGATTTTATGGCGATTTGGATTTTTTTTTTTTAACTTCTCAACGTTTTGATTGCTGTAATTTTTGTGGTCAGACCAAATCGCGATAAAATCCTTAATAAATAGTTTTATTTCAATGTGAAACAATGCTTTACAGTTTTGAGATCAGCCCAAATCGTAATAAAATCCTTAAAAATATGATTTATTTCAATGTGAAACATTCGCGTAAATATAAAAAAAAACATAATTTTCAGTGTGTATGATTTTTGGATTTGGAAATTCTTATATGAGTAGATAGTGACTGAAATGTATGTCCGACATGGCTATAGGCGCGTCCTCTGGTGCTTAATAGGAATAAAAAAAACATATCAACACATGGATAAGGGTGCTGGGTGATTTATTTATTTGTTATGGTTAAAATCAACAAAGTGCATTTATTTAAATTCTAAGACAAAGCTTCTTGTATTTTATTATAATGCTGCTAAAGGTTTTATATATCCCCTTTAATCGTCCATTGTTTTCAAAACGGCAAAAGCTTGATAACTTGCTTTCAGTACCTGAAATATTGATTTATTCTTAACTGTTTATCTGAGTACAAAAATATATAACATTTATATTATAAATTATTTTTGGCTGACCCTATGACACTTAATTAAAAAATTTTTTGGGAACCGGGATAAAAAAAATTGAGGGAAAAAATATTATTTTAAAATCTTGCAGTCATTTTTTTAGAGCCTTAGAAATCCTTACTCTCATAATCTTTTAATAATTATTTTTTTATACTCATTAATTTTACCATATTTCCCGTTCATCTTCAAAAGCCATTTGCACCATTCTTCAGCAGTTGTGACTGTTCATGTATGGAAATCATTTCTGTGCATTAAATAAAATCACTTACCGCGTTTATAGTCAACAAAGACAGATAGTTTCCGAAAGCAGTCTTTATACCAAACTGTTTCTGCATGTAAGTCAATATTATATAGAAATTCTTCTTGTCCTTCAACCTCATGCTAGTCCAGTCGAATTCTTGCAGAGCCATGTTTAAATTGATAGCCTGGGAAATCAATCAGTATTTACTTCTTCAAAACATTGCGCCGTATTAGAATTACTATGCAATATTGCGATTACAAAAAAATTCAAGATAAGTATAAAATATAAAATTTTAGTTGCATTGCGTCTGAAGTCACTAATACTACCACCTGGCTTCGTTTTCGGTTGCAGTATGGATATACCCTATTTATGTATACATAACACAAACATACCTTAGTTATCACCTGCTCGCCATACCAATTGTAAGCGAAAAGGTCACCACAGGTTGGTATTAAGTTGGACGCAAAAGACAAAGTCGTCCAGCGGAATTCCTTGAAAACATTAAAATATTTTGTAATTGTAAGAATGCTACTGTCGTATACTCTGTTGTTGTATACTCTTAAAAAATCCCTATTTGAATAAAAAAACTGCTCTCCAAAAATATTTGGCCGTCCCAGTTTCTACCGGATTATGTCCATATAATATCTGTTAAAACGCGTTATATTAATTATTTGATGTAATGGTTATGTAAAAATGTTACAATTCCCCATAAACAATGTTAATTTTGTTCATACGTTATAATATATTCTTACAAAAATAATACTTCCCAGACTGTATGTTGTACATTCCTAAAACGATAAAAAAATAGCAGGCTTGACCTTTCTATTACTTACCACACTCAGTATGAAAAGCTGGCTACATATACAAATTAGCACATAGAGCAGCGGCACCACTGAAGGCCATTTGTACATTTCCATAATTCTGTTTAAAAATCTGTAAAAATTGTAATGAAGACCATAAAATAATAAAAATTATTTTTAACATATTGAGGTTTGACATCTTGCGGCAAACGATTAGACTGGGTTCTTATCAAATAAATTGCGACTGTAAGTATTTCTCGCGAATTCACCCAAATGAATAACATTTTCCGGGATAAGGGTCCCGGTATTCCGGAACAAAAAGTATCCTATGGCCTTCCTCAATAAATAGACTATCCGACATTACAATAATTTTTAATTTGAGCCAGTAGTTCCTGAGATTAGCGCAATCAAACAAACAAACGAATAAACCATTTAGCTTTATATATTAGTATAGATTATGCGAGTCAACATCTCCTACCGATTGATGTAGTGTTCCCGATTTAGCGTCACTAATCCGAGCGGGACGGTTCAGTATCGTTCACTAAGATCAAAAAAAATCATAATCCGGCACACGTGCGTTTATTGAAAGGCACGAGCTTCCCCTATAATCTAGAGTTCGATTGAGAGGTGTTAGGCCATACTTCACCTCGCCGATATTAATAAAAAAAGAGCGCAAACGGCGCCTAAAGATTGTCATTTCTAAAGTGATACTTACGCCATTTGCTGCTCGTGAGCCAAATAAAATTTTCTCAGAGCCGCATTCAACCTCACAGCGTACGCATCGTCGGTATCATCATCGTCTCTTGCCATGCGAAGAACCTTCGCCAAGCAGTCATTTGAGGAGCAAAAGAACGTCATTAAATATATAAACCACATGTCTATTACAATGATAGTGATCGCCAAATGCACTAGAAAGATCATGTGCAAAATCAGTCCTATTTCATAGTACGGTGACGTCATAGCCATTAATGTTGACGTCGCTTTAGACAAGGTTGCTTTCTTCCCAAACACGTACGTACTACACATTGCGGTCAACGAATAAAGTAGTACAGGGCACAGAACCGTCGCAATCAGCAGACGTACTATCAACCGCACCTTCTTAAGCAAAATTGCTCCTTCTGACTCAGAAACTCCTTGTATAAATTCAAGAAGCGTGGTCTTCGTCATCAGGTAGACCTGCTGAAACTCGCCGCGGTAGGCTAGAAATAGCAAAAGCTTCAACGCGTACACGGATATAGTGATGAACGTGTAGTATCCCTCCATTTGCATCAGAATATCTGTGGTAGCTTCTAGTACTTCTAGAGTACCAAAAATCACGTAAATGATGAGGCAAGTGTACATCAACTGTAGGCCAGTGAACCGCTGCCATCGCCAGTTTGGGTCCAAGATCTGCTGCCCGCAGAGACTTTGTAAGAACAAAATTGTACTGACAATTTCGTCTACCACGTTCCTCTGGCCGGGAGTGCGCGAGTATTTTTTAACGCTGCCAGAAATTATTGCCATTTTGCAACCGTCTGTTCTCCGTGCGGGCTGAGAAAGTTAGTGACTGGTGCAACTAATGTGCAGGTACAGTCGAGAACAGAGTGGATCTAAAAAGGTTTAATATAAAAAAACGTCACACTTCACAGCATTTGCTAGTTGCCCTACTACTGAACAGGGGCCTGCTAAAACATTTGTGATTGTATTGGCCTAGACCTAGTTAATGGATGTAACATATATATCGTGTACGATTTGCATACAGCCCCTTAAGAGAGTTGCAACTTTTTTGCCAAACCTTTCAGTATGACTTTAAACTCGTAACAAACAATTTTGCCGGGACTTTTGCTAAAGGGTGGCACATATATCTACAAAACCGCAGCGCCGCAACTCAACTCTACACAAACCACCGACGCATAGCACGTTAAGCCACAGACATTTCGCTTCGCCTTTAAGGTGAAATCGTGCACTCAAATTTTTATTCCCTTTCCCGCCACCAAAGCCGTTCTTGGTGCAACTGTGCATGTTGGTTGTAATCTCCGTAATTCTTTTTGATGTTTCTTTATGGCCTTTGATTAAAGTTAAATTGTTATTGTTTAATGTTTCTAAGATTTTTCAGCACTAAAAGATCCTTAATCCTAAATCTAGTGATGAACATGGACTTTCTCACACCAGCTATTATCTCATTTTCTTATTAAATCGGAGTATCATGTTTTTAAGTCGGTTACTTAATTATTTTATGAGCGATTTCCCTACCAGCATTAGGAATACTAAATGATGGAAGCAACTAACAGGCATTTGTCTTTTCCTTTGAAAAATTATCTTAGACTGCGGTGTATAGTCGTGCGGTATCGTCTCCTGCAAAGCTATTTTAAGTTCAATTAATTTTTTGAGATAGGATGCGATTTTTTTTATTATATCACGGGAATATTGACCAAAAAAACATTGAACCAAGCGACTGTACGTGAGATATCACAGTCACGGCTATTATTCAATCAAAGTAATTAATCTTTTGCCGCCTTATTTCTGTACCGCTCGCTCTATTCAGTTTTAGATCCTCCCCCTGCAATTACGAGCATAAACTATTCAGCTGAATACATTTCGACTTTTATTTAATATGCAAACGAGAATACGCTTTATACAGTTAATATTGAGTGCATTTTTGTGTCTCGTTCAATTTTATGCAAAACACCGACTTATAGCGAATAGAACGCCATTGCCGTAATTAGAATGGTAATTTGTAAATAGCAATAATCATTTTTATTGCCAATAAAATTGTTATTGAAGGAGATTTACGTTCGTAAGGCGCGGCTTATTTTTGTAGTCAATCTGTCTCTTTTATGTTTTGGCAAACTACGGGCTTTGTAGGTATTTTTATGTAATTTTTTAAGGTGTATTTTTTATTTCTACGACAACACTGAACAAAGTACTCCGGCTGTTAAAGTCAAGTTTACAATGTAAGGACTAATAGAGTATAGGGTGCGATAACAATAAAAGTATTTTATTACTTCGAGTTTTATCGCACGTAACTAAGACTTTTATATATTTATTTTAATTCACATTATTAATGTGGTTATGCCATGTGGATCATTTCTGTTCTCTTGATCCTCAAGGGTTATTAAGAAAAACAAAAACCACCTACGAGAACGATGCCGAATACCGCAGATCCGAGACAACTGTATCATTTGATCTCCCAACTTGAGCGTATTCATGCCTGCTTAAACAAGCTTGCAGCAATAATGCACTTAGAAAGATTTTCCGAAATATGAATCCAAATTCTAAAACAAAGGTTGTTATTTTGTAATAAACGTATAAAAGTGATGATAATTTAGCAAAATGTTAATAGGTTAAAATCAGTGCATGTACTTAATTTTTATGCTCGCCCAAGTATGTATAAATGTTGGTTTATATACGTTTCTCAGTAAGAGATTTTATGTTATCTTATGAAAAATAAAGTATCTTAAACCTTGAACCTTTTTTTCATGGCATAGGTCCGGCAAACGAACAAGCAGTTTACCTGATGGTAAGTGATGCCGTCCATGAACATCCACAACTCCTAGATCATGGATGTGTAGCCGGGCCATCAGATTGAGAGGAGAGCGGGAAGGAAAAAGAATAGGGATCCGATTGGGAATCCGGCAATTTTTTTTTTTTTATTCTTTACTGCACACACACAAAAAGAAAACAAAAGGCATACAATATTTTACAGATAAAATTAAAGAGTACAGTTGGCGGTCTTATCGCCCTAGGCCAATCTGACTCACCGAATGAAAGCAAAGCTGTCGCTCCACGTCTGTCTCTTGTGAGACAGTGGGACCGCCCCGGACGAGCCTGCCCATTCATGCTGAGTTACGACAGCGTGGCTCTACCACTTACAAAGGTGCACCCTAATATTCTTAACCATGACTTTCCGCTAGATCACATTACTAAGACTGTGGTAGCACAGTCTTAGTAATAGTATTTTAATTTTATCTTGTGTCACAAGGTAAAGCTCTGTCGCCTACGTCGGAATCCAACGACCCAGATGCCCAAAAAGTTTAAAGGCTCTGGATCTTTCAGGTCTAAGGTCAAAGATTAGCACATTTTAACATAGAATAAGAAAAAGACAGCGAGAAAAGTAAAGATAACAATAATGATTAGCCCTCTGGCATTCTGAAACTATCCGCTCAATTGAACCTTATATAGTTAGGTGTAAGAATAATAGATAGAATAATTGAACCGGGTTAAAATAAAAGGTCTGCAGCCGTCACGCGCGCCGCCCCGGGCTATAATAGCTCGTTAATTTTAACTGAATATCGTCCAATTTTTAAAGTTAGTTTTAGTTGCCATATTGGTTCAGTGATATTATTAGCTGTGAACCGGGAGGACTAGAAATCTAATTTATGGGATATTCTTGGCAGGGTTGACTTTAAGGACTGGATGGTTAAAATATAATAAAAAAATTGACACCCCTGCTACGTGCAGGATAATGGTAAGTAGAAGCACTATGAGCTTACAATTTAGATATTGCCATCTAATGACAACATATTGTGATCCAATACTGTTATTAGAAAGAACTTAAATAATTTATTTAAAAGCCGTAATAGACAACGAAATATCGATAAATAATAAGTCTTTGCAAAAAGGTTCTCGAATGTTCCACACATATCATTCAGTTCATATTTTTAGCAAGCGTCTACGTAGGATATAGTCAACTCACGCCTAACAATTAAAGCCTTCATTCACACATGCATCAACTGTAAAACATTAAAGTTTCGCTAGGATTCCATCGTCCTATATCCAGTGGTTTTTGGCTATATTTAAATAGTCTTCTACTTCAAAACCGTACGGCCAACAAAATTCTTGCTTATGTATTTCCGTGCAACGTGGCTCGCCCTCTACCACTCCTAACACAAGTCTGCTAGAAACAATTGATAAATATCGAAGTCTTATAGCCAATGCTCCATAAAGATAGTTTTACTGCCGACCCCATAGCACTACATTTAATCACCCCTTTGATTAAAACCCACCTCGTGATTGCGTTCTGTTATGGCCGCTGTAAAAAAATTAATCCTCGCGTGACTTAGTATTTTAGTGCCGGCGTGGTGTTTAATAACCTTAATACTTTAAAGTATTATCTCGATATAACGTTATTAGGGATTTTAAAATTTTAATTAAGCTAAACACCGTTTTTTACAAATAATATTTGCTAATCTTTATGACAGATGTGGTAAGAAATTAGTTACTCGGCATACTTTTTTTTGACAACCATCAAGGGATAGCTTTTGGTATCGGCGCATCGTCCCAGCAGCGCGCTCAACGACTCCGAAAACCGCCTTTTACGACAGGTCGGAGATATGTGTTATAGGTGGGATACAGCGCCTCTTAGCCGAATTCGGCCCGAATAGTCGCCTGATAAGACAGGTGGAATATAACCTGGTAGGATTTTAGGCTCCTTTGCCACAAAATTTGCCTTTGCAGAAACGTAGCAGTCATAAGAAAATATGTGTAATCAACACGAAGTTCGCTGAAGGTCAGTTGACTGTAAATAACTGATTTTTAAATAACTTTACTTATAATTGGTCTGTAAAATTGTAATAAAGCCGTACATAAATCATATAATAAAAAGTTTACAAATATGACCTTAGTCTTAATTTCTTAATAAAATATGTAAAACCAACCAGGTTCATGATCTTAATAGGTAGTCACTACTTTGAAAGAGTCTTACTTACTATGTTACTATGTCTGTCTTACTATTATAGACAATTATTTTTGTGCGTTTCTCTATTTGAATATCATAATATCAGCATGTCTGGATAAATGTTTCAAGACGTTTCCAATGTCACACGTCCGATAATAAAGCCCCATTTATACGGGGAGAGTTTCACGCGGCGAGAATCGTATGCCAATACCGCATGACATAACCGCCAAAGATTATTGTGTTTTGATAAACGTTTACATGACGCGATTTTTTTATATCCTCACGATAATCGTATCTTCGAGACGAGAAGCTTTCCCCGTGTAAATGGGATTTAATAGCTATTATAATAAAAACCATCCACGATTCATGTGTTTAAAGATGTTAATGACCAATTCTTATGTCCTGGACCAGTATAAATAAAATAATAATCAAGTTGCATCATGCCTTCTGTGTTACAATTTTCCTCGAAATCCAAAATGTTTGTGTTATATTTTAGATATACACAGCCCCCTTAAAAAGCGATAACATTTTCTAGACATCACGACCCATGATCTCATATTATCTGAGGATGGTTAGAGCTCACAAAAAATGGTCGCATCTATATTTTAGTTATATTAATAATAAACCGCTGGTAAACGGCTGGCTTTAATTACGCTAAAAGCACTAATCCGTCCACAACGAGTTACTTACGCTTCCAAGAAACAGTTGTTGCAAAATTCCTAAAAAATGTCCTAAAATATGGATTTGTTATTAATGTTGTTTGGTTTTTAAAAGAAAGAAAGAAAGAAAGAAAACCTGTTTATTTGTCACAAGCGAACAAAACGACGTACATATTATTACACAGATGTAAAAAAAAAACATACAATTTTTTTTTTTAAAAGGAGGAATTTTGCACGTTGTGGCTATGACTAGTAAGTAGGTGATCACTCAGCAAAATGTTGTTTTGCTACTGTCCATGACCGGTCGTATCGTTTACCATCAGGCGAATGGAATGCACTTCTCGCCATTCATCGCATTCAAAAAACACCAAGAGGGATATTAAATGTCCCAGCATCAATGTCCATAATATCAAAAGCGGTTTATCCGAACACAGACGGTCTAAAGATAGGCTAACGCTGGATATAGTAAATTAACTTATCTTTTATACGAAATCTAGGCTTTGGTAATTTGTCTGTTAAACAGGTATACCGTAATGAGAGACGAGACTGTAGGAATGAAGTAAAACCGTTTGATGCGGTGCTTTGTGGTTTTAAATTGACTCGTTTAGTGGCAATTTACTAAGTACATATTTTAAATTATTCAAAGTAATTTAGAATTGATCATGGAAATACGTGGAGTTGGTCCATGCGCAATGGAGTATTTGTAGCTCTAAAACATACAACATAGATTATCAAATATGTATTTCTTGGCCCGTGCGTGGTTGCCTGTTGGTAACGGACCAGACGCGGCTGCCTACATGTTCACGGTGGTTGCGGGTTCAAATCCCAGGGCACACCGCTGACTTTTTGGACTTATGTGTGTATTGATAGTCAATCACCACGCACTTTAACGGGGAAGGAAAACATCGTGAGGAAACCTGCGATTTTAAAAGAATTTCTACGGTATGTAAGTCCGCCAACCCGCACCAGTCCAGCGTGGTGGACTATATGGCCTAACCACTCTCAATCGATTCTCTCGATTGTAGAGTAGGCACGTGCCCTGCAGTGGGACGTATATGAGCTGATATAGATAGATAGATTTCTTGGCCCAAGCTCTCTCGATCGAACTCTTAGTTCTGCGGATTTCCATACTCAACAGTGGGCTCAACAATACAGTTCGCCAAACCGCAGTAGGCCACCGTGGTGATCTATAATATGACCTAACCTCTCTCAATCGTACTCTCGATTGTAGAGGAGGCCGTGTCCTGCAGTAGGACGTATATGAGCTGATACAGTACAGTGGAGTACAGTAAAATTCCTTAAGTTCGGACCTCCAGCCTTTAATTTATAAGACCTTTTGATAATATTAAAAATATTTTGCCATATTCAAAAACTTAGTTACTTACACCTCAGTGTAGTCGCATCAGATAAGGCCTTAGTCCGACAGCTTATGACGTTGCTGAAAATTCATTACTTTCTCCTTACACTCAGATTCGCCGTGGAAGTTTTTGCCACGGCATGTTACAAGCTAAGTACTAAACCCTAATTAATATTGTGTAGACACGGCTTTACTAAACTACAGTTCTAGATATAGCTAGTGGTATGTCGCATCTGCCAGGAAAAGAACCATCGTATTCCATAGTGAAAAAGTTGTTATAGTGAAACGCGTACGTGTCACGTTTCGGGTTCAGCCTTTGTTGGTTTTCCACCGTGTTCAATGATCATGTTCGGTTTCCACCAGGACGGCATATTGTACAAACCCTTGAGAGATGGTTCTCTCTACAGAGAAGACTCTCACATCTTTAATAGGGCGTTGTGGTACGTAATATGAGTACAGTGCTTTCCTAACCTCGTCCTTTGTGAGACGTTATATTTTTCTAGGAAAATTATATTTCAACGGAAACTTAGGGCAACAATTTACTCGGAGAAATCATACGACAAGCAATAAATTTCACAACATCCATAATGATGTTGAAGTAACTATTTGATGTAAATTATATAACAAATATAAACACGATATCAAAGAACGGTAATGATTCCACCTCACTGATTCCGAGCAAATAAGACAGTATTGAAAACAAACACTGAACGTACTGAATGTAATTGGGTAAAAACAAAAGACACAACAAATAATTTTATTAATTACTTTTCGTACTGCCCGTGAATTCGTTTAATCATACACGGTTAATTAAGCAAGGAGATAATGGTATAATATTTTATATGAGTGAAATATACAATGAGTTTATTCAACCAGCCCGTCACATCATGGGACGGAACATACAAGGCGAAATGTGGGTGTCCTGGTGGCTCCTCTGCCTGCCTTCTGGGATAAAGGCGTGAGTTTTTGTATGTATGTATATTTATTCAACCAAATCAACTGTTCATCCCATTATCATACAAAGGAATTACACTGATCCAGGCAGGCCTCCATGGATTTCTACATTGTGGGAAGTAGCCTGTATACAACGACTTCCTACAACCTACACTTAGTACCTTACTTCGTTTAGGATCATTGCGGGTGGACGCCTAAGTCTTCGCGTGCTTGTACGTGGCAGATCAAATTCACCTGTGAAATGAGAATAATTTAGTCGTTTTTGTTTTTATACTACAACTGACTATAAACTACCTCGTAGTTAATGCGATGGATTGTAAATAGAGTATATACCGGTTAGATATGATCTCGCCGTTTGATACAAATACACTAACCTGCTAGAACCCTATATTAATAGAGGAACTTGACTATTGTGTGTGTCTGTGCGGGGTTTTACACGCTATGTTCTTACGAATGATTTGAAATCTGGTATATAATATCCTATATTCCAATATCCAACTTGTCCAACAAAACCTAACAGAATACTTTAAAACATACTATCAGAGCGTTAGGAATTTAATGAGTAGTTTTTGTATTTTTTAATCTACAAAAAATGAGAAATCGCTTTGTACAGCCTTCTCGTCGCGCAGCATGGCTCGGTACAAAATTATAGTGTATCTGAAACAAATGGGAT
Source organism: Deilephila elpenor (assembly GCA_949752805.1). Taxonomy (NCBI): domain Eukaryota; kingdom Metazoa; phylum Arthropoda; class Insecta; order Lepidoptera; family Sphingidae; genus Deilephila; species Deilephila elpenor. The sequence goes on from OX457102.1 coordinate 2,706,093, forward strand.
TCCGCCTTGGGGTCGCAATGGCGAGAGTTGTAACGATGCACCCGGGAGCCAAGTTTGTCGCTCCAAATTAATTAGTGTATACCGACGGAGCCTTATACGGTCCGCCTGTTTAATATACTTTGTATTCGAGTTTTTAATGCATATTTTAATTAGCATTAATTTTTGTTTGGAATGAATAGGCGCGAAAACTTGCTAAGTTCGACCACGGGGAGGCTTTTGAAATTAACGCGCTTATACAGTTTCGTTTTTCGCACCTGAATGGGTGCATTTTTTATTTTCAGTATTTTTCTACAAACTTTTCTTTTAATACTACTTCAGTTATTATTTCGACAATCGCGAAGGCACAGTGAATGCGAAGTAATAGGAGCAAATATTTTAAACCGAACAGATTCATATACAAAATTACTTTTGAAACTATTACAAACAACCAGTGACTCCAAAGGCTGTACTAATCTGCTATCGAACCAAGTTCGCAGCAACATTACGCCAAACAATTTATTAAATTAAATAATTGATTTAAATGATGCGTTGGATTTAATTGCAAATTGTCAGCGATTGTGTCGTTTTGATTACCATTCACCGCCCATCAATCAGCGTATGCAAATACCTTAATGGATCCTTATATGTAAGATGTAGTGGAACATAATTCTATGTAATTACCTTAGGAGATTACCTACCTATCCGCCTAATGCCTGCCCCACAGAAAATGCAATTACCTTTCTTGTCTCAAAGGGGTTTTAACGAGCAGAAAGTTTTGGTTTGATAAATCACATTACGAGTATAATTAATACCACAAGTAATCTACTTATTTTATTTTGATATAGAAATCAATACAAGTGAAAATTCAAATTATATATGCATTACACCTGTATAAAAAAACAAACAAGCTTCTTACTTGAAAGTGACTTAAAACTTTTAACTTATATTTTGTTACTAAACCTGGTCGCTTTTTCAACATTATTTACTAAAAACAAAATATCATGAGCAATATTATAAATATTTGACGAAACACCCATCCGAACTGAACATTACCTAAAAACGAATCAATCAATCCATTAAATACCACAACAAAAAAACAAAATTCGGTAAAACAAGCCTTCAATCAAACGTTATCATCCCAGTCAACGCATATAAACCTTGTGATGAACGAGCTAATGTCAAACTTCACGTGACGGTAGCTTTATTAGGATCGGATATGTTCAATGTGGAATAATTTAGCTTTAGTAATCACCGTTGGTTTGATAATATTGATGATAAGATAAAGTATATGTACATTTATTTTGTGTTTACTCAATAAAATGGTTGAGGTATAAGAATTATTCTAATTCAGGCCTCTTGATGCTGCTACATATGTGCGATTTATATCAATTTCTGCTTCTGTCCTTTTCTGCAACTAAATATTTTGCCATATCTTTATTGAACTATACATTCTTCTTTACCTACTTGTTGCGTTTCAACTTTTGTTTTGTTTGCTCCCTTATTAATTCTTTTGCTTGAAATAGGTATCATATTTTACCAATTCGATGGTACTAACTCATTTGGTTTCTTATTGACAGTTATTTTACATCGTTAAAATTATATTCATCAATATCAGCACTACCTATATAAAATTCTCCCATTTTACTAACTATCGTCTATACCGATTGTTTTTTATTTTCCAAGACAATACGCTTAGCATATTTTAAGTTCACCCCAAATATACCTGCAAACAGTACGCAAGGCGGCGTTCCTTGTCCTCAGGTAATGCATCGGGCGCTGGCGATCTATCATTTATATCAACGTCAGAAATCCATTACGTTGCTCCGGCTCCCGAGCGCTCTATCTAAGCAAATACAGGAGACGGCAACTCGCGCCTTTTGAAACTATTATACATTTTTGGCTTACTTGAGCTCGCTCGTATCTATTTCGTTTTGTTTTGCAGCTGTTTTCGTTTTGCAGTGGAAAGATGTTGTGGCTATTTAATAGTTAAATTTACATTTTAAAATAGTATTAGTAATTTTATTGGGTTTAGCCGAATTTAGTCAGCGGCTTTTATTTTATGTCCATATAAATCTGAGAAAATAGTTAACAGAGCCATAATTATGAATTTACTTTCCATGCCTAATTAATAAGTACCTGCTTCATGGCTTTGTAGATAGTTTACTTATATTACTTTTAACTACCTTTTCTCTCATATCTGAATCTCCAAACCTTTACTTTAGTGTGTAACTCATTAAATCCAAACAGCAACTGTTTAAAAGTTTAAATAAATAAAGTTCTCTTTTTGAATATAAACTGCATTCATAGAGGCCAGGTCAAGCGGCATTACTCCTGCATTTATATAGATTTCTGCACATTCATCAATGTCGCTATTCTACGAATGCTCTTTGCGAATTCAGTTAAATGTACATTTTTAAATTCTGTGGATCGGTTGCTCGGTAATGCGGTTTGAGAGTTGTAGTAGATTGACTTGGTTTCTGATTGTATCGCTTCATTGGTTTAGATGTATAAAAAACGACAAACAATTTTTTTTGAGTTGGATATTTAGTTTGGAAAAAATTCAAAAGATTTGACAAAGAACACATCACCTTTATTTCAAAGAATTGTTATTACTTTTTCTCAGTCAACTGATCATATGGCTGACAAGATTAAAGTCTAGCACAAATATCTTTAAGCGATAAGTCCATCCAACACAAAACATTTTTTTAAATAATATGGTCATTGCTACTTCGTAAAATTTGTGTGAATTAATTCGCACCTTCATGTTGAGCTCTACGATGCCAAAGATAGGAACAGGTGACGCAGCATTATCAAAATATAGATAACTCAGGATTACTCAGAGATACTCAAAATTACTCATCACTCCATGTTCAGGGGATCACGACCCTCAGCGACGAGGAAAACAATGCAATGAGGAAGATGTGTGCATTAAAGAACATTATGTTGATTCTAGTCTTATTGTTTATGTTCTCGTCTATGAAAAATCTTCGTAACGATAAACTTAATCCTATTATAGAAACCAAATTTGACTTTCAATCCCATTCCGTCAATTTACGTTTGTTTCCCAACCCGGAATATTTTATTGAGAGTTAATTTACCAACCGCAAATTCTTGATGTATTACAAGTTTAAGCTCCGATCATCGGCCTCGTAATCCTCAAGTCGTGCTTAAAGCCCTGTTTATACAATTAATTAAACTGACAACTCAAACATAAGTTTCAAGTTCAGGCTTGTGTAAACTTTGATGTTTAAATTTATTTATGAATTACGAGGTGTTCCTTTATATAGGTTAACCCTTATTTAGGATCTGATGGTGTCTTTAGCAAATGTATGTACCTACTAAGTTTTAGATATACGTTTACATAGGAACATTTCAACGCGTACAAACAAAAAAAATAGTAATAGTAGAGGACCCCGATATAGAACGACTTTCACCGAGCTGGTTAATGGGTAAAACGTATTTTATTTTCAATTTAATATGTCAATAAATATATTGCATATGGTTTGTGTAAAAAAAACAGTCCAGGATATGATTTATACATAATTAAAAAAAAATTGTCATTTCACCGGTTTGGTTAATATACAAATTCCATACCAATCGAAAGTATGAAGGCCATAGAATATGCAAACGTTAGGCTGCCTTTTTATTTTCCCGTCACATCTCTCAGGTAGGCAGAGGTAAATCGATACTAATAACTTGCACCGGTCTGGTTAATGAATTAATATTTAATGAAAATAAAGATTATTTCATTACGAACACGGTCGTATAGTCGTATAGTCGTCGGTATACGGTACGGTCGTATAGTCGTTGCCTGTGAAAAATCCGCCCTGAATTCCGGTTCTCGAAAAAAGTGAAATATTGCTGCGAGTGAATATGGTGAATAGTGCGACTGAGAGGTCCAAACCAACCATCCAAAATGTTGATGAGAGTTTCTTCACCGTTTCTTCTTCACAGCTATAACATGTTCCGAAACGGTGGTAGAATAAATGTTTGACAATTCAAAGTATCTTGTAGTATACTACTTGAATAAGCGATATTTTGATTTAGTTTAACGATAAGGCTACGATTCATGATAAAAAATTATCATCCTTGAGGTGTATGCGAAGTTACAATTTGACAGCCTCCGTGGCGCAGTTAGTTAGACGCCGCGCCGGCTGTGAAACGAGAGGCTGCGGGTTCGATCCCCGCACCGAGACTAATGTTTGTGTGAAATAAATATTTGTTTCGGGTCTGGGTGTTTGTGAGACCGAAAAGTCTTTCGTAGTTCCTGATACCCATGACACAAGACTCGATCTTAGTGTGGGGTCAAGACTATGTATATGACTATTGCGTGTATTTATAAAAAAAAAAATACCTTCACTACGACACAAGACAACAATACCGTGCATTAGGATCAGATTTGTATTAGTGACTTTTCGGCTAATATTCTATCTATTCAGCCACAGGGAGTCATCAGCGATGATTACTTGAACACCTGACTCAGGCCCCTTCCTACAGGTTGATGTGGGATCTCTTGGGAGAGGCCTACGTTCACCTAAAATTATACTAATTTAATTTCAAATCATTTGCTCATTTCATTGAAAATATCAAGGAGATAGTCGAGATGTCTGAAATTTTATGGAAATTGAAGGTCTTGAATTCATATAAACCACAAAGCTATTACAAAGCAATAAGTTATCAGCAACTACACAGTGAATTACACAGGGCGGTGTATCGCGCTTGTAAATCGGCGTTAGATACAAGGAGCAAATCCTTTTTACGAGATTTACAGACGGGATTCGGGAGGTCGTACCGTTCCTACGCCTGCTTGGGTTTTGGAAATGGACCGAGGTGGGAGATACTGGCGGATTAGTTAGTTTTTAATGTTAAAGCAATTCTAAATAAATAAATCTAGGCCGGCATAACCGTGTCGAATAAGGGGAGTTAAATATCTGCTGCCAATAGATAATTTATATAAACTATCAGGTTTAATGTAGTCACTTTGAAGAGCCAGTGTGAAAAAAATCTTGGATGGAAGCCCACTTTTAGCATTATGCTTACTTTGGCTAAAGAGGGAGAGAGAGTGTGTATGTATAGCATATACCTTACTGTTTCTTGAGTAAAGTATATGATGTTATAGTCTCCGACAATTTTACTATTCGAGTAAATGCAACAGCAACAATTTTACCACTTACAATAATTTCTTCTGAGATAGTATAACATTCTAGTAGATGTTCACATCAGCAAACGTGAAGATTTCTTTAGAAGTATTAGAACATTAGGAGGCATACATACTTGTCATTTTCTTCGAAGTAATATTTTGCAAGACTACCAGTGTAGTACATTTCAAACCTGTTTTTTTATCTGTATAAAAACAGTGTCGGGACACAGCAATTTATTCTAAAAAAGCTACAAAAGTAACATTAACAGAAAAGAGTGTTAAATGCGCATTACACTTGGGTCACGTACCAAGCAAAGGTCCCTAAGACCAAAGGCGAAGCTCGGGTTGAAACAAAGGTACACATTATCTGATTTGTTACGGCAACTTTCTTGATTTTTATGTTTCCAAGATTTATGTTATTCATAAAGGTAAACCTCGCGGCGCTGCGGAACACGGATTACACGTGTGATAATGTAAAAAAAACTTTGCCGCGTATTTCCTTGTGCGAAATATTTAAAAGACAGCGCTTTGAGTTCTGTGCCAGTGCTTTGAGTGGAAGTGGAATAATTATTAGACGGCTTCGAGTTAGGAATGTTTTAGACCTACATAACAATATTATAGGCTACTAACGTGGTGGACTGTCCTTAATATTTTCAATCGGAGTCTCGGTTGTCTCTTCATGCATTATCGTCGTTTCAGGGTAGCCCTTGCCTAATGCTATGTAATAAAATGACACTTCTGATAAATAATAATCTTCAACTTTAACGTAGAAAGACGACCTGATGAAGATTGAAAGAAGTTGCTGGAAACAAGCTGATTTCTATGTACATAATGCTATGGAAACCCCTGGTGAATGCCTACATTCAGCAGTGGACTTACTCTCGCCGATGACGTTGGAGTACATTAAAATGTTTATACAAAACAAACCGAAAACTCAGAAATCCCAATAAGCAATGTTATGTCCACAACAAAAGATACACTATGACAATGAGCATCCACTGAAATCAAATCTGGTATAATCAACAATAAAATTGATTTGATGTATATATTTGTACGAGATAAAACAGCTGTACTCGCGTATAAATACATTTTCCGTAATTAAATATTTATTTCATTCGTAAAGTTCCATTGCGTCGCAAGTCATGCGTAGCTTTGTGCGCCCGTAATATTTTAAGCCTTATAATTTAATAAATATTTACATTAAAAATCTGGTTAATTGCGAAGGCAGTTTACACACCAAGAGCTTTAAACATGACGTGTATGTCTAAATGATAGTAATTGAGTAATTACGGTCAACACACGTGCCTTTCATTTAATGTTGGTTTTTCTGTTTACAATTTTCATGTTTTTAATACGTACAAAAAATTGTAAGTACTGTTTATGCATGGTTGTCTCTCTATCTTTTTGCAGTACTACGATATTCTAATGAATAGTTTTATACTACAAAACCGTTTAAGTAAGAAGCTTCATAGATAACCAGAAATATAAAAAAAAAGAAAAGCTAGTGTCCCTAAGAGACCCGCCGAGCTCCGGAGCTCGAAGCCAATTCTTTGCGTGCTGTTGATCCTGGCAGACAGGAGTTGCAGTGGTGGGTGTGTGGGCGGGAAAGTCTCAACCAAAAAATCCATATACGTAGAATTACAATTATCTATTATTTAAATACTAGCGAGCAGCTAAACACGCATATAAATGCACCAAACACCTCAATTTCTAGCCTAATATGACAACATTATCTTCCATAACCCGACGTAAAAATATTTGATGAACTGAAAATATACCTTCTATTTTTATTTTCACTATGATAGTCTATACCACTCTACAATGTCTGGCAGACACTTCGACACCGAAGCCGAGACGAGGGTGCTTCACTACACCTACAGGGTGGAAACAATTAGCTCAAAAGTGCAGAAGGGTGCTGATTATGCCCTTACAGTTGCAGCTTTGTAGCTGTGGAGTATTAAAAATATTGATTGAGGTTGCATTTCGTTTTGTGTTGTTGTCATGTAAGCTTTTACACTTAAAGTGTTAAATATAATACTGATATATATTTTTTGCGTAAAGTTGAAAGAAAGAAAGAAAGAAAGAAAGAAAAACGATTTATTTGTCACAGTCACAGCATACACAAACATGGTTAAAATAAACAATACGAAATTCAAAATATAAAAAAAATTGGTTGGTTGCGGCTGTGACCACTCAGTTGCATAGAATCTGTCTTCTTAGTAAATATGGGGCATACATTATTTTTTTATAAAACAGCTATCTAGTTATATGTTTTGCTACGGATTTTCTGTGGCTGAAGACTAAGAGAGAAAATGAAAACGCTATGTTGCAATTTAGTGCCAATATTTTTCTATCTACATAGTATATCATGAGGGTAAAAATATTTACTACTAGCGGCGCGACCCGGCTTTGCCCGGATGCAGATATTTATTGAGCCCAGTCCACATTGGACAAAATTATTATATCGTTTACTGTTTTATATGTAAACGCAACTTGAGTGCCGTTGTTTATACTGCATTTCCTTTCCCCTTTCGTTACATCCCATCCTGTCCCGTCTCATTCTGTTCCATAACTCAAGGCACTCTTATATCCTGTTTAATTTGCCCAATATTCTATCCCATGCCATCCCTATGAGGTTGAAAGAGTAGTTAAGTACATATTTGAATTCTGTGCTCATCCCACGGGAACAGGACATTTTTTAGAAAAAAGTAGCCTAAGCGTTATTCACGGTATCAGCTATCTCCATACTAAACTTCATTAAAATTGGCCTAGCTTGAGCGCGAAGAAGTAACAAACACACAAATTTTCGCCATTATAATATAAGTAAGACTAGTACTAACTGTAATTAAAGAATCTGATTTTAAGTTCTCAAACATGCTGAAATATATTATGCATCCGGTCACCAGCGTTGAGCTCGAGTTAATCGCGAAATACCTTCTGATAATGATACCCCTACGTTTAACTTCGTATGCATCATGCAATATCTCACGAATAATCGCGGCGTCTCATTACGTGTATATCCCATTTTAGACCGTTCATTCACGGCCACCAGGATAGTTCTTAACGAGGACATTTAGGCCGCGTCCATATTTGTAAAATAGTATTAAAATTATTTAGATTTTCTTAATAATCCATTGTGAGGTAGATAATGTGTTTAAAAAAAACATTTTAATTAGTGCGTTCTGGTAGTGCTAGTATCGAATGCAGGAAAGAATTATTGTCTTTGATACTTTTATGTATACATACATAGTACAATTATAAACAGGTACAAGGACAAAAAACTTTAAGAACTTAAACAATATTGTGTGTATCGCATAAACATTTGAGTCGATGCGGGTGTCGAACTCACGGCCTCTCGTTTCGGAACCGGATTTTGAACAAACTCCACCAATATGTCATATATTACACAGAATGTCTTCGACAAAAATACAATTTTCAAAACTTGATTAAATTAGAAATATATTTAATTCTTTATGAAATATAATGCCCATGGTAAATAATATATACCTACTTTATTAAAGCAAAGCGTGGCAGATTACAGGGAAAAATATTTTAAATATAAAAGATCTTTGCGCAACCCCCACTCATGGGTCATAATGATCCGATATCTTGCGAACCGAACATAATTATTTACTAATTGCATAAAGCAATAAAACTGTTGAATATTTAGTTTCCAATACTTGTGTACCGAGCTCAAGGGTCCCATCTTTAATCGTCGTAGACAGGCGCTCGCTAATGAGAAAAATAATGATGAGCGCTACACGGCCGAGGCCTTCTTTAATCAACACCTTGTGTACAGAGACTCGTTTTTCATTTGGCCCCTTTACCGACTATTTTGGAAAAAAATATACAAGAAAGCCTGTGTTGTCACTTCAAATGGAGGGTGAATGAAGCGGTTACACTGAAACAGTGAGTGGTTTCTTAAAAGGTTTATTTGGTGTTATGAATAGTTAGGTTTTTTCTCTCTTTCACTTAGTCATAGAAAGTCCACTGCTGGCCGAAGGATTATTTCTAGAAGCAGCCTTCCAGAGATTAAATTAAAATATAAGTAAACTGAAGAAGTAAAAAATGTAAAAATTAAACCAAATCGCGATAAAATCCGTAATAAAATAGTTTTATTTCAATGTGTAACATTCGCGTAAATCTAAGAAACCATTAAACTGAAGAAATTGTGCATAAATGTAATGTAAAATTAACTTTACCTAATGGTAATAGAAAAACATTTCATCATTCGCCTCTAAGGTGTAATAGCAACGTGTACGGGGTTTGAAGCATAACATCACAGTAGATATAAGTATACAAAGCGAATGAGTCCAATACAAACACGAATTTTATATCATGCCATATCAATTTGAAACCGGATCGATCGCTAAGACAGCATCCATTAAGGCGTATTCTTCAGATTAGAAATTAGCTTTGCAAATTGGCTTCTATCTCTTGCTAATCGCCTTTATAAGGCCGTAAAGACTCCCTCATTGTATCCTCTTTTATCACTTCCTTTACTTGCCTTTTCTTAAGAGTTTTATAATCTAATACATCAGCTGATAAAATATCAGCGCATGTATGCCCACTGCTGATGACGTAATTTCTCTACAATCATTGAGCATGCATTCCAAAATATATAATATCAATAAATATATATGTATATTGGCCTAATGCTGAGCATAGGACTACTCTACAGTGCCTGATTCGATTAATATTTATTACTCCATATTAGACCACGCTGGCCTAGTGAGGGTTGCCGGACTTCTGACACCATGGAAATTCCTGTTAAGGTCTCTATGGTAAGTAGGATTACTTTTGATGTTTTATTCGCCATTAAAGTGTAATCTGCAGATTAGCAATTAGTTTTTTTAATAATAAATAAATAATAAAAAATGGCTTCTTCGTCTTTTTAAATATTGTCGAACTATTCCGTTGTTATCATGTCCTTCTCCTTCCTTTTCTTTAACTGTTTAATATTTGATTTCGGAAAATGGGTAGTAAATACAACCACAACAACCAACCAACCAACCAACAATCGGATTCTGAATGGTTGTTTCATAATAATAACTCCGCAAACGTTATGAGCTGTATCACTGATAATACTGACATGACCCTTTCGCTGTCATGAAGTACCGGATGTAGAGCTTAAGAAGACCCTTCTTTTTAAAATGTTCTACCACAGCCTAGCTCTATCACTTCTGTTTTCTTAATATGAAATTTATTGCTTCAAATATACTCGTACACAAACATTTTGATAGCCAATGAAATATATCTGCCAAATTAGACTCAATCAAAGGCCAATAGATCACAAACACCCTCAATTCTACTGATATTCGTGAACCCGCAGCCATCACTTATGTTTTAATCATTCCCAATGAAAGAAGAGATTAGTCAAGCAATCAACACCTATACACTTGGGTAATAGGCCGATATCGCGGACCCTTCGACTAATGGGAAAAATAATGGGGACCTTTATCGTGAAGCATCAGCTGGGCCGGATTAGGCCAGTATTCAGATTGGGATATTCGTATTTTTTGGAGGCCTTTGTTTATGGGATTTCTTTTGCTGGCGACGATTATGTTTCAGTCTCTAGTATACATATGGATACGTTTTATATAGGTACATAATGTAAGTATATTGAAGGTAGTAATTAACATCTGCACCCAATTCACAGTGACCCTAATCTAAAATGATTAAACAGGTCCTGCATGCAATGTAGGTAACTATTATACCTATATCTATATCTATCTATATCAGCCCATATACGTCCCACTGCAGGGCACGGGCCTACTCTACCATCGAGAGAATCGATTGAGAGTGGTTAGGCCTTATAGTCCACCACGCTGGCCTAGTGCGGGTTGGCGGACTTACATACCGTAGAAATTCTTTTAAAATCGCTACGGTATGCAGATTTCCTCACGATGTTTTCCTTCACCGTTAAAGTGCGTGGTGATTGACTATCAATACACACATAACTCCGAAAAGTCAGAGGTATGCCCTGGGATTTGAACCCGCGACCACCGTGAACATGTAGGTGGCCGCGTCTGGTCCGTTACCAACAGGCGACCACGCACTTATACCTATATATTGTTTATATATTCTCCAAAAATCCCTTTCATTCTTTTATCTTTTTCCTCCAATTTCTTTTCCATCTTGAATGCCCAATGTAAATCCAAGTGCCGCATTCGCAGGCGATGGTAATCACTTACCTTCAAATAAGCATTTTGCTCATTTTTTGGACCTGACAAAATATCAAACTACTTAAATGACCTAATAATATAGAAACTTTAAAAAGATCTAATTTTCATATATCGTCATGTCAAGTCCGCACCTGTGGGCCGCTTAAGAGTCCTCCGTTATCTGAAAGGCTGTGAGCCCTCAGGCAAACGGTGTTAATGAGTATTTTATTTCGCCCTATATGAGGTGAGAGCGGAGGAAAAATATTTTATCAAACATTAGCGAAATTAATTACAAACTTGGCAAGAAACCTATTAGCCCAGTTTGAGTCTTTTTGCTGTAACGGTGACTTGACAAATTCTTACCTAGATATTTTGTAGCGATGGCGAGTGGCTATACAATTATACAAAGGTTAAATTTGTTGGTTAATTTCAGGGTTGTGTGTTTTTTCAGGAATAACAAGTAGTTAAATTAGTGTAAAAAAGATTAAATATTGAATCCACTCTACTTTACTTTATTTTTATTAAAAATTAATCAGATCAAAAACAACGATTTTCATACCATTTTTAGCTTTATTTTAAATTAAGATTTACTCTAAAATAGTTATTTAATAAGTATGTAAAAAAGGCCCACAGAAATCAGCACAAAACAGACGATTTTGCATATAAACTTAATACCACCTAGCTCGCTTCATTGGTTAAATTTAGTGATAAAAAATAGCTTATTTCCCAAGCTACCACTTTGTTAAATTTCATTACGATCGGTTCATAGGTTTAGAAGTGACAAGGGAACAAACAGACACGCAAATTTCCTTTCTCATTTTAATGTTATTAATATCAGTGTCGAGAGTACACATTTTTCAATGCTTTTACAATTACTTTGTTTAAATAAACAATAAGTTTTAAATAAAATAACACACTTTTCTGATAAAACTTGGGACAATTCTAGAATCATTCAATATTGTTAAGAGACTATAAAATATGAAATAAATCAAGAGTAGGTTAATACAAAATAAAACCAACAACACTGGAGAATGATATTTGTATGTGGACATAGTTTTGAAATCGTCAAACATCTCAATAATGCCACCACTCCAACAATAATAGAACAATATTTTTTATCAGACCTCATACATTTATTACAACACAAAAGCCTTTACCAAATGAAATTACATTCCTGTCATACAGCTGCACATAAAACGCAACTCGTCATTACCCGTCAGCCTTTTCAAGCTACTATTGCAGTTTCACAATATGTATCGTTTGACATGTTACACCCAGGGCGTCTGCGCGGCTGATTGATATTCATTAAAACACTCCCAATTAACAGGTTGGAGGGACGCTCGATTGAATTGTAAAACATTTACAGGCGAGACGGAACCGTCGATGCTGGCAAACGATGTCGCCATAGGATTTAACACGAGAATAAAACGATAAACTATGCTGGTTCTGCTTTAATTGTTCCCGCAACGCAAGGCTAATCGCTATAAATTGTCCAGCAAACCTCATTTAGTTCTCCTTTCTCCTAGTTCATCTCTTCTCAGTGTGTAGGATCTTGCTAGTAAATGGATATTGATTGGAATGATCATTTAGTAACTTGTTACTTCAATGAGATCGCAGGAGATCCTATAACCACTAACATTTCTCATTTATATTGCCTCTCATAGCGTAAACGCTGGTAACGCATCTACAATTTAACACCACCATCAACTTTAGCTACAGAAAGTCTAAAGGCGGATCATAGGATCGGCCGAGATGACGCAGATAAAAGAAAAATGCGAGCTATGTCTAACTTTAATTAGCCAAATAAAATTGTGGGAAGGTGTAAACCCATCATCCTCATTGGCAATCAGCACACAGATCCAATATTTGTCCCAACTTTTTAACAAAATAAAACACATAAAAAATATGAATTCATAAAATCGCATTTCGACTCGCCAAAATTGCACGGTAATATCGTTAGCTGGAATACATTGAACAGTGACTATTTGATTGTTTTCGCGTTGTCGCGCACAATTAGCAATGCATGAATTATCACTTCTATTCGGCGTCGAATTGAAGTTCAAATTGATTTCATCGCTGCAAATGAAACTGCTGACTACAGAGAAACCGAGAGACGTTTAATTCGCGATTATTGTTATTTCTGAAAGAGTTTTAAATGTATTTTATTTGTTGGGGATAGCGAATTCATAATTAAGACGCGGGTTTCTGAAATTGAGGTGACAGATTCAAATGCAAGACGTACCTCTAAATTGTCAAAGTTCCGTGTAGGAATATTGATAGTTAATTACTGATTCCTTAAACCTTCATGAAAATCATTATTAGAAAGCATGTTGCATGTTTGTGAATTTGAATAAAAGTCCCCTGACTTTTATGTGAAATCTACCGACCTTAATAGACTCAGTATGGTGAAATTTCGAACCTAACCTGAAATGAATCTGAGAATTGTAAGGCGATGATGGTTTAAAAAAAATTGTTGCGCAACTTGTGTGAGCAGGCAGTGAGAAAAACATAAATATTACTATTTATTTCAAATGTACAAAAGATAAAAAGGGAAAGAAAAGAAGACAGAGAACATGATGTTGCTGAGGAAATTTCTTATAGATTTTTCTTTACAGCTACAATACGTTTCGAAGCAGTTGTAGTATTACGAGTAATTGATGATCCAAAAGATCCTGTACTCTGTAAAAAGAGTACTTGAGCATACAATATTAAGATTTGATTTAACAAATACATAGCCCTGACCCCACACTAAGATCGAGTCTTGTGTCGTGGGTATCAGAAACTACGAGAGACTTTTCGGTCTCACAAACACCCAGACCCGAAACAGATACCTGTGGATCACACAAATATTTGTTTCGGTGCGGGGATCGAACCCGCGGCCTCTCGTTTCACAGGCGGCTTCTAACCAACTGCGCCACGGAGGCTGTCATAATACAATAATAATAATATAACCTACGTATCTCATAATACAATATGTTAAGACCAGGATTAATCATTTCTGTTTCACCATTACGAAACTGAAAACAATATAAATTCTGCTGAAGGGTATATTTGTAAAGTTCCTTATCAAACAACCTGTTTTAGAAATGTTGCTAATTAAAATCTATCCTTTAATACAAAATTAGTTTGCAATATTTTCATAAGTAATTTTGTAGGGAGACTCTCAACTTTGTATACCAATGAAATTATATTATTTCGTCTGTTAATTAGTAATAAATTACATTGCGAGTTTTAAATGATGTTAAAGTTATTTTCTAGGAATATTTATTGGAGTTAAAAATTCGAAATTTGTTTTGAGGACATTAACCGATGGAATATAAATTTTATTTTAAGATTTTAGAGATTGTAGTATAAGCATAGTCCTAAAGTATCTTTTTAAACGACAAGAGGTCAGTGCACCTTGTCTATTATGAATTTTACACAAAAAATTATCTTATGGTTTTAAGATAAAAGTACAATAAAACACCTAATAGTAACACACCAACAGTAGTGAGTTACAAGTCTTTGTCGCAGATATCAGAAACTAAGAGAGAATTACTGATCTCGAAACAACTATGATCTAAAATAACTTCGTTTACGAATATTGTACTCTAATTGAACAGCCAGATTTTTATGGAACTGCACAAAATAGACTATTATTTAAGCTACATTAAGACTTTATGTCGATAAAATCTACATTCAAAAAAAAAAAAAAAAAAAAAATAAATTCAGTCGAATTGATTACCTCCTCTTTTGAAGTCGGTCAAAAATGCATTATCATCAACCATTTAAAGTTACCCAGGAAACCGACGTCCTAGTGGCGCCTCTGTCTACCCCTTCTAGAATGAGATGAAGGCGTGAATTGATGTATGTACGTATTAAAAGTAACAAAACCACAGACAAAATCTCAAAAGCAAGCTTTCCTTCGGAGGTTACAAACGTGATGTCAACGTAATAAAATTAGCGCGGAGTGAATTCAGATATTCATATCTGCATAGTCCTTTCAACAAATAAATACCTTGAGTGCTCACCCGCATGCGGTGTCCGCCGGGGAAGTGGAGGGGGACAAGGGGAGGGGTTAAAGAGGGATTGCTGCGACACGGACACGTGACGACACCGCGACGGAGCCATGCATGGTGATGAAATTCATTTATTCGTAACGGGGACGGCGCGGATAGTTATTCATTGTAGTTGTCACCATGTGCCGCCAACAGTTATGGATATTTGGGCAGTTTTGAAATACTTTCAAGATTGTAAATTGTAAATTAGAAATTGGTGTTTAGTTGTATAGATTTTTATGACGAAAATAAGACAGAAAAGATAATTTTAGGTTTTTTTTCCATTTATCATGACACGATTTAATAAATACCAATTATTGAGTTGTAGCTTTTTTTCGTATTTATTAATCTGTCTTAAACTTGTCGCAGACAGATAATATTTTTTAGAAATTTTCCCGTTTAGAGGTACTATTTTTGGAAGTAAAAAACCAATAATAATTACATTGTGCACAATGTTATTCAGTCCATGGTCTCATCGCTTCAACCTCTGTAAAGCTACAAGATCAATGAAGCGATTCCTAAAACAAGAAATCTAAAACGCCTTATTAAGATAATGCTCTTAAAATTTTCCATATCACTTCTACTTAATGTCGCTATAAAAAAACCAGCGCTCACGCTAAACCTCATAAAAATTCATCTAAAAACATCGAGCAGACGGTTCAGTAAGCGTACCGTCATTATGCGATTAAACAAAATGCACTACGTACTCGTGTATCAAAAGTTGCGCCGAACTCTAACACTGCAGCCTCATGAATAAGTCACAACTGGGAGTCGTTTGAAAGAAAATCAAGTTTACCCTCCACGCTTCAGCGGGTAGACACTGTGTAAAAACGTCTTTGCTTGTGTTACGCCATTATGTATATTCACTATCGGTTTTGAATATAAAACGCTAAGCGTTTTGGTGTGGAAAATGGCTTTTTTGTGTGTGAAGATTTTACGTTTGGTCACATTACTTCATGTAAAGATTGTATTAGCCCGGCCAAAAAGCAAACTTAATGTTCAGTGAGAACATCATTCATCGAACGAAACAGTACATTAATGGAAAAATCTTTACTACTGGTTTTCTGTCTGATAGTGGAACTATTCCAGTCGAGCCAGGCCAATCCTCTATTTTCACCATCCAGCTACTTTAAGAAATGTTTACTACAATGATGGTAAGCGATCCGATCGCTCATGGACGGTAAACTAAACAACACCATGAATTACAAGGCAATCGACAGCCTCCGTGGCGTAGTTGGTTAGACGCCGGCTGTGAAACGAGAGGCCGCGGGTTCGATCCCCGCACCGAAACAAATATTTGTGTGATCCACAGGTGTTTGTTTCGGGTCTGGGTGTTTGTGAGACCGAAAAGTCTCTCGTAGTTTCTGATACCCACGACACAAGACTCGATCTTAGTGTGGGGTCAGGACTATGTATGTGACTGTTGGGTGTATTTATTATTATTATTATTTATTTAATACAGGCATTCCACTGCGCTCGCCATACTGAGACATAAGATATTAAGTCTCATTATGTCCTATAGTTACTATGGCTCCAATGTCTTTAAAACCGGAACACGACAGTGCATTGACGTTGCTGTTTGACGGGGGAAATAGACATTGCGGTGGTACCTACCCTGGCGATGTCTCACATATGAGCTTGTTCGTAGTCTCCGCTCTGATAACTTTCAAGGTTATGTCGTCGAGCTATTTAAGGTTAAATTAGTCTAGGGTTTATGTCTTTGTTTTATTCCTCAGCGAGGGTCCTTATAAATCATGCTCAGCAGTAAGCTTCCTGCGGCTGCGGAGAGAGAAAGAGAGAGTCCATAAAATATTTTAGGTCAAGGAGGCTTCATGTAGGTTTCTTATGAGATTCAATCCAGTTCATTGTGTAAAAGCTATGACGTTCATCAACTTAACTCTACCATTCATACATTGAGTCAAAAAATATAATTACCATTGTCTACAAATTAAGGAACAAAATACATTTCTGACTTGTTTTCTCATGAAGCTATTTGACACAAACCTGCAAGTTTCATTCACAACAGACTTTTTGAATGTCGTCACATATCCCCATTGTGACGTCACACAGTCATCGTTGGTCCAAAATGAAAAATATTCCCACACAGCGCCGCCGGTTCATAACTAAAGTAGCGTGTTTGTGTGGCGAATAATTAATTTGTATCGCCTATCGAGTTGCGTTTCGAAAACGTCGCTTTTACCGCTGCAAGTGAATTTATTTTTTGTTAATTTACATTTGTGTACCCCGATCCAGTGTTTGCGTGTGCATCCGTTTTGCTGTCGCTGTTTGGATATTTTTACGGTTGATTTGGGTGGTCTCCTCCCATTTTTTTCTGGTAAGTATAGAATTCCCTTTCTCCAACAGTTTTTTGTCACTTATACTTAAATGTTCTGTATTTATTTTTACAAAGCTGAGGTCTCGGGTTCGAGTCCCGGGTCGGGCAAAGTGATATTGGATTTTTCTATTCATTATCAGCCCAGAGTCAGGAATTTGTGCCCGATATGGCGATAGGCTCGCCCCCTATCACATCGTGGGACGGAACATACCAGGCGAAATGTGGGTGTCCTGGTAGCGCCTCTGCCTACCCCTTCGGGGATAAAGGCGTGAGTTTATGTATGTTATGTATGTTATTTTTACCAATAAAATTATCAAACTAGTTTTGTGTGTCTTTTTTCAAAATCCTTTCATGAATTGCCACTAAATTGTATGAATACCTTGAAATGTTACTTCAGCATAAACTAACCATGTTCAAACGACTACTAATCTATATCAGCGGACTTGTACAAGTCAGACCAATTCTAGTTAATTTGTGTGAGTGGAACACGTGAATATCTCTGATATAACTTGCAACGAGGTGACGATTCCTAGAAAACCTTCAGTTACTTCGCATGTCGAATTCACTTTGAGTAACTTTAGCGTTTCGCTCCAAGTTTTCCAATTATCATAGTGCAATTTCAACACGTTTGCGGCAACTTTTTTCTTTAATTAAAATTTCTAAATGTTAGTGGTTGTAAATTAAGGGCTTATGTACTTATCACGGCGGGAAAGAAAAATATATACAGGAAATATTTAAATATTTAATTAAATAATCCATTTTGGTTTTTATTTTTAGGGATAATATTATAATTTTGTGCTACTAACCGACAAAAGTGTGTCTTATATTTGTCGATTATAATCAACCAACGGCAAATATTATGGAACTGTATGTGCCACTTCTAAGACCTTTCCCTCAGTGACATTATGTATATAGAATTGTGAAGTTACTAATTGATTTCAAACGTTCCTTACTATCGCGTGTCAGCTTAAACAAAATCAAAGCCCAGTAAAGTGTATCATAAAATAATAGATGCAGAGGGCGCCACTGGTCTATTTTGAAACGATTCTAATAACCATTACAGCGGGCTAGCGAGCCCATAAAAACGTATTGCAACTGTGGTTTTCGCTTTGCATTCGTTCCAGTCCACAGACTATGTTAGTAAACAACTTGATTCTAACGTACTGTAAAATCAGAATTTTACTACAAGTAGCGTTGCTAACCTGTGGTCACAGAAAGGGCAAAAGGACAATAGTCAGGCCACAATAATACGCTATTAAGCGAACTATTTTGAAAGCTATTATGCTGCTAATACGAATATGTAGGGGACAGTTCGTATGAATGGTTGTATTATAGTTGCACGGTCTTCAGTCCTGCGTTTTGGGATTTAGCTAATTGTTGCGATCGGATGTAATTATTTTATAGCTTTAATGGGGAAGTTGGGTTTGCTGTGTAAAGTCTAGACTTTACCTAGGTATTAGAATGCAGGTGTCTGTAGCAATCTTTGGAATCTAACGGCTTAAGATCAACATTGGACTTTGCATGGTTGATGATGATGACGAAAAATATTTCAAAGCATTGAGACAAGTTTTTACGAGATTTTATGGATGAAAATGTCGATAAGGGACTGCGAAACCTATGCTAACAAAATTTTCGTATTGGAGATATATTTCTTAACAGAATAATGAATGAAGAAGAAAAATTAAGAGAGAAAATGGAAATTAAAAAAGAAATCATGTTTCTTCTTTAAAGTTGTTACACATGCCAAACCAATCGTTGTATTACTTGATATACAATTGACTTAAAACTAATTTGATTTTATTTACGTTATGCATAAGTACGACTCATACAAGAAAAATAGGCACTAATATAAATCGTAGCCCAAACTCATACTATAGTACTTATTTTTTTAAACTAATATAATACATCTTAAACGTTTACTACCAAACATGGCACTCCTCCACGATTGAGAGTTCGATTGCGAAAAAATTCATAAAAATATTTTAAACTATATTTTTACGAACAACATTTATCTTCAATCAAAAATTAAATGAAACTAATACATAAAGCGCTCAGAAAATGTAGGCAAATAAAAGTATAATATTCTAATATAGTAAACCAAACATAGTTGATAGTGCTTAAACATTTGTATAAAATAAAATACAGAATAGAAATGAGACGTGGGAATAAGGGCGCTGCGCGGCGCACCGATGCACTTTCAGACGTAGAGTGTAAATTGTAATACGAGAAATAAAAGGTGTTATACAATTTACATACCACTTGGAATAGACAAAAAATATACGGATAAATATAAGGATTTTTCTACATACATATATAAACTCACGCCTTTATCCCCGAAGGGGTAGGCAGATGCGCCACCAGGACACCCACATTTCGCCTTGTATGTTCCGTCCCACGATGTGATAGGGGGCGAGCCTATCGCCATATCGGGCACAAATTCCTGACTCCGGGCTGATAATGAATAGAAAAATCCAATATTACTTTGCCCGACCCGGGACTCGAACCCGAGACCTCAGCTTTGTAACCGTACCGTAATACAACTACGCCACCGAGGCAGGATTTTTCTAGATAGTTAAAATGTTTAAAATTGGAACTGGAATTTATACCCGGCAGGGTGATAGGCTCGCTCTTGTCGTATTTAGGGACTAAAACCAGCTCGACAAACTATCGCATCAATGGCACAAACCTGACAGGAAGGTGAAAAACATAAGCTTCTTTATATGAGTATAAATATACAAAACTATCCACTAAATGAAGAATCATTACAAATTATAATTTATTCTAGATAATTTTATACACCAATCCGCATTTTTAATCATCTTTTCGATACTAACTACACAACTTGACAAGACCATACCTATCACTGAAACAATACTTACTACACAATATTCCGGCTCTATGCTGTGTCTCCATCACTAAAGATCACTAAAGATCCTACTCTACAATCGAAAGAATCGATTGAGAGTGGTTAGGCCATATAGTCCACCACGCTGGCCTAGTGCGGGTTGGCGGACTTACATACCGTAGAAATTCTTTAAAATCGCTACGGTATGCAGGTTTCCTCACGATGTTTTCCTTCACCGTTAAAGTGCGTGGTGATTGACTATCAATACACACATAACTCCGAAAAGTCAGAGGTGTGCCCTGGTATTTGAAGCCACGACCACCGTGATCATGTAGGCAGCCGCGTCTGGTCCGTTACCAACAGGCCACCACGCTTTAACTCACTAATACCAATTAAAATATCTTAATTCACTTACTTATAGACGAACTCGTTACGCATTACCACCCCGTAAAAACTACACGTTTCTGCTGAAACCGTGAAGTTTGAATGGAAAAATACTGAATTCTCAACGGGCCACCGATGTACCGTCGAACACTTCCTCTACCAAGATGTTGTTGGAAATAGATTTAACTTGTAACAAGTCGTGTTACCAGTTTTATTAGAAATATTTTTATTGCTCTTGTATTGGCAAAGTTTGTCTATGTAGCCGCGGGTTTAACATAGACCGCGTGTGTGCTTTCCCCTCCTGATACGTTGAAGTTGGAAATTTACTTTTGTTAGTTTATTTTTACCAAGTTTTAATAAATTTGATTTAAATAGGCTTACATTTGATATGACCTGGATTATAAAATTAATCAAAGCTGCATTCATTTATCCTCAAATGAGTGTATGTTCCATTAACTAACGCATTAGAAATTACGACGACCAATCACACACCTCTAAATGATACTATACACCAAAACCTCTCAGTAATTATATAATGAAACAAAAACAATAATATATTTAAAAACCAAAATAAAAGATATCAGATACACAAATTATTTAATGAAACAAATTGAAAATCCAACTCAAGAACAACCGGCCAATATTAGCGAACTCCAATGCGCCAGAACTTTTCGTATCCCAATACAAATGTTAATTAAAAACAAAATTTCATAGAAATTAACAAAAGTAAATATGAAAACCCCAGCGGATGTGAAGTTTATTAAAACTTTCTTGATAACAAACAGAATAAAATGCAAGTTTTAAACAAACAAAGAGTACTTTCTTTTACTTACGTTAGTTACAACTTTGGATCAGGGTGGTAGTAAGGATTTGAGTGCATACATATCTGTCCCAACAATATAATATATTTTGCTTTGGTTATTCCCTTTTAGCTTTTCAAATACTGAACGAAATGGTATTTGTTTTTATAACACTTTTAAAAAATTAGCAAAATAATTATATGCAAAACAATTATACAAAAATAATACAATAATTTCATCGATTTTTCCTCATTCCTGTCTCATGTCTCATGGAGCTCTTGGATTATTAATTATTAATTATTGAATTGAGAAATTATGATAAACACCAGTGCTTTGGTTGTTTGTTTTAATTTAGTCTCTAATAATAAGAATCTTTGTAAAAAATGTCCAAATATTATCCGAACTAATGCTATAAACCCACTTTATAAATACTATAGCAACTATATTAAGCTAAAATAACAACCACTATGTACTTACAGACTTTATAAAGGCACACAAACTCCTGACTCCATAACCACTGTGTTTAATTTCCGAGATAGTGTTAAACAAAACAGTACTGGCTAATGTTGTATTGTTGGCAACACTGTTTACTGAACACGCTCGGCAGATATGCCGAATAGTCCATGCTAGTAAACTTTGTGTCTCTCACTTGAAAAACTAACATTCATTTAATTTCTATTGATATTGGAAAATAATATTATAATTTTAAAAAGTCGTTGAAGTTTTTAGAATGGATTTTGAATTAATAAATTAACAATTAGTTTTATTCCATAAAAAATATCACGGATTAACTTTAGGACTAATTTCTTTCTACAATTATTATTACTCTCAAGATATATTTTAATTATTTTTTAATAGATCGCGGTGATTTTAATCGGTTGTTGTTTAGTTTTGTTACCGTGATTTAATAAAGTGATGTGCATTGTAGTATAGAAATAAGTACCTTATAAACGTAGTCATTCTGTGGTCTTATTCAGTTTGAATGGGCTAGACCTATGTTAGAACTTCAAGAGACATGACACGTTTGATGCGGATTGACGACTACTGGCACACTGCAATAACTACACCCAGCACGTGAACGTCCTTTGCCAAAGGATTAAAGATTTTCACAACGCAACTGGCATTCAAAACGTAGTCGCCGTCGCAGTAAAGCGTTCCATTAAGAAATCACATTCAAAATTTCAAACGTTTCATAACCTAAAAACGTCAACCGAACAAAAAACTCCTTTGGGACCGCACCTGTTCTTTGACACGGAAACTTTTAAGCCTGCATCCTGCGTCATCAAATCTGGTGATTAATGGTGTAACTTGGGGTTTTATTACCTGCCGCGACAGCCCGCTAACTTCGGAAACATCATGCTAATTGGATATGAGATGAGAAATTATTCCTTCTCTTGTTACAGCCGTTTTCGGTTTTGTTTTGACGGGGCATTTCTTGCTGTCTGTTTCCGGGCTCTTTTTTAATGTATTGGAAAAGTTGGTAATTCTTTGATGGTTTGTTTTTCTTACTTACCTTGTGTTTACGTTTACATAAATTAAAATTGTCTGGATATTTACTTAACACGTGATGGTAAATGAATTCCATTGCCGATAAAAACTACCAACATTTAAGGCTCATAGATACGAGCGACTTTTTAAAAATAGTTAGACAATCTCGCTTACCAAACGAAACCATACCCTTCGATTTGTATGAGACAAAGGCATACCACAGTTCCAATAATAACAGTGCTCAACTTTAATACGAACTAATTGCCGAGAAATATAATTAACGTGCAAAGCGACATACAAAGCCGAGACATCACATCGGCAGCTGTTTAGCTATTCACAAAAGCGAACTCGTCAACACAAGTTGGAGTAACTAGCGGGAACTTGAATCTTACAACTATCTCGGTCATGAGCCAACTTGGAGCAAATACTTCGTGAGGCTTATATCTTTGTTGTTGCTCTGGTTATTTTGGTGGCATCGATTTACTGCATGGCTGGCTTGTCGCATGCTGTTTATAAACTGTGACTTACTCGATTGCGCAGTTGTTTAAGAGATTACAACGGTCTCGGGTCCGAATCCCGGTTCGCGCAAATTGATGTTGGATTTTTCTATCACATCGTGGGACAACACACAAGGCGACACGTGGGTTTTCTGGCTGCGCCTTTTCCTACCCCTTTTATAAAAAGGCGTGAGTTTATGTATGTATGTAACTTCTATGATCCATGTTATGATATCCAAAGAGAAAAATAATCATACAGTTATACATATTATTAAAAATATAGAACTATTTTAAAAGTGCTGGTATAATAATTAAACCAGATATATTTACATAAAGACTCGTTTCACATTAAACCAGTAGCATTACAATAAATAAAATGACCCAAGTACTCGTATAATACTGTGAAATTATATGCTATTCTCTTAAAACCCACCCGAACAAACGAATACGTGTAACTAACGTATTCGATAACAGACGATTCCGAATACCAATCAAAAAATCGAAAATCAGCGTTGCGCTGTGGCTGGCTGTCAAGTCACCTACTTTGCCACAGCGATGCGATGTGCATTCTCGTTTATTGTAAATATTATTGTTTTTTTTTAATTATTATGTATGTACATTGTGTGTTTTTTGTTAAGCGAGTATGTCCGATGTCTTGTATGACAAATAAATATGCCTTTCTTTCTTCTTTCAATCAAAAATAATATTGTCTCTTTTTTGTAGTTTTACAGCAGAAGCGTCGTCAATATTATTGAAATGTCCTTATGTGCAGGAATACTAGTGGCGGTACTTCCATACAAGCCCAAAAGCCCGGCTTGCCCTACATAATACGTATATACTCCATACTGAATACAAACTATTACATTCAATACAACAGTCATTTATTAGAAAACATCTAACATTTAATTTTTTTGAATTTACCGCGCTTCGATTCAATGAAACGCCAGCGCCGAAGCGCCGCGTAATTCCATGCGCGTAATATTCATTCATTAAAACTATATTGAACTTGAAAAGACGGAGCACACAGCACATACATCTATCCTTTTCTCTCTCGTGTGCTTTTACGGGGCTTCTAACAACGCGTGAACTGTATGGGGAAATGATATTACTCGATCGCTACGAATGTATAGCTATAGATATGTTATATAGCAGTTTACTCTAGACGATATGCCCGGCTTCGGCCTTGGTGATGTAAAAACATCGTGCGTTGCATGGTCGTCACGTGATTATTTGTTATATCAATTGTTATTAAATTAAGTTGGTTCCTTTTAGAAATTATATCTAATATTTTTTTTAGAACAAGTAATGAAGTTTTAATATTTCTTTTAATAAATTGTATCTTTTGTATTGTTTATTTCACTTTTACTGGCAATACAGCACATATTTCTACTAACTTCATTTGTATTATGATATTTTATGAGTTGTGAATTTGTTTTGTTTAAGGTTAATGTTTAGTTTTTTATGTTATTTAAACTTTTTGATACTATTATGAGTTGTATTGTTTTCTGTGATGGTTTGAGTGCGATTGTGAAAGCGTTCATTGCCGGTAAAAAGGTAAATTCATTCAATTATATTGAAAAATAAACCGGCGCGAAACCTATGCCGTTTTTGTACATTTAATAAGTCGTGATAAATCACAATAGAAATTTCTTCAGTTCAGTTTAATAAACTACGTACTTTTATTACTACATACTCCCTTTAAAGCTATTAAACAATCGTGATTCATATGTTTTTAAACGACACGTCTTGTGTGTTAGATTGTTTAGATTATAATGCTTTAAATTTTCATTAAATTAGGTGGTCCTTTCAAAAGCAATCTATTATTTTAAATTCAGAAAAACATTTAAACATGAATGCGTTAATAATAATTTCTGCTTGCAATTTCGGTAAACCTCGAAGTCGACCACGGCACCACAGAATAGTGACGGCAATAGAAATGTAATGAATAGTTACGGATACATGTTCACAAGTAATCTATAATAATTGTTTTAATCTTAATATTGATTGTGTGGTAGGTTTGCCGACGTATTATAAATTAATTTTCTTCGTTCTTAGTAACTTTGTGTTTCTAAAACAATATAAATTAAACGTAAAAAAATATTCGGCTTGCCCTACTCCAAAACCCTAGGCACGCCACTGAGGAATACCAATACCACTGACTGAGACCATTAACATAATCAAGGTAATATTACGAGAAAAATATATTGAAGCCACAATGTAGTTACGTTGGTGTAGGAATGACCGAATTTGACCGAGATGGTACGACTGGCCCAGAGAAAACCGACCCAAAGTGTGCGATGCCATTTTATCCTTTCCCTGTCACCATTTTTTCTCCTCTTCTTCAACATTAGGAGACCGACATTGCACTTACCCACCAAGTATAATTGTAGATGTCTGTATTCACTTACCATCAAGTGAGTCTATTTCATTGACTTGTACAATACAAAAGCATACAGGATGGAAGGGGTAAGAACGTAAACTCATTCATAATTTTTTATCCCTTTCGGACGACTTTAAAATTCAATTTGAGCGAAGAAGACAAAACATTCGATAGCTAAAACAGATTTTAAATCTGTCTATGATTAAGGCCGTTAAAACATGTAGCAGTTTACGTTATTACCCCTTCTATCCTTGTATCGCGGTGTTAATGCACTATATCTAAGCCAATGACATGCCTTACTAAATTACGTCTAGAAGAAAAATAGATTACCAAAATAAACACAGCCCAAGAACACACCTCAATTAAATTTAATTCTGCATTCAAATTTCTTACACCGAAGTCGGTAAACTTTAATTTCGCGAAGACATTATTTATGCAAGACGTAAAGTTAGACTCGTACTTTATAAAGTGTAATTAAACAAATATTCCAAGCATACAGTCTTCCAAAAATAGAAGCGAAACTAAAGAAGTGAAGAAACTGAAGACACAACTTGGTAACAATATCAAAAGTTTTTATATACTTGCACCATATTGTGACTACAATGCTCGTGAATAGTAGATGGTGACTGGTGCGTTGAACTCGAAATAGAAACTCCATTGGAGAGAAACTACTATCTCCGTTGACATTTTTGAGTCGGCCGGCTCGAAATCTAATATACACAGGCTGAAGGCGATACAAGACACACTAGCGTGGGCCATAAGGAGGTTTTATAAATCGGTACCAATTTCACTATCCAAGAGGATTATCCAGTCGCCAGGAAAATAAAATAATGTATACAATAGACATATTTTAATAACTGTTATAAAACACCAAACTATTTAATCTGGCTGCAGAGTACTGGCATACTTTACGATTGAATGCAACTTAGAGCAAATTGGTGAACTCGCATACCTTAAAAGCCTTGTGAATAAGTTTCAGGTATCGAAATTTCCTTACGATATTTTCCTTTACCATTAAAACATATAATTATTAATTAATTAAGGATACATAATACTTTTACTAAGCATAATGCTTTGGGCTTGAACTTGAGAGCTCTAACTGGACAACACAGACTACAAACTACTAAACTATCACCCATTTCATTTTGATTACAGACAATATTTTTGTCACTCGATATATGTGAAATTAGTAAAATACATAACATATTCGATATCATACATCAAAAACTATTTAAAATTACAAATGAAAAACATAAAACATCTTTTTTTCTTTCATAAAATTTAACATTTCGAATAGAGAATCAAAAAGCGTTTTTTTGTTATTTTCCCGGATGATGATAAAACTATGCTCTGTCATCATTATTATCGTAAACCATAAAAATATTCACAAATGGAACAGATCCTTGCATCGATTTCCAAGACCTGATGAAAGCTTGCAGCGACTCCTGCTCTCCTACTCCTATACTCCCAGTATATACAGAATTGCAAATTCAAATTTAAAAACTACAAAGTACACAATACTTAAAGCACAATACAAAGCCAAGCGAGGCCGTAGATCCTCGATTGAATTAGGCCCCGAACAATGGCCAGATCGCACAATAAATTCGCGTACACGAATAGTATCTATTACATCGGCTATTGTGAACGTCTGGTGGCCCATTCGGCGCGTTGTTTCGGCTCAGTCAAGTGATTTCTACGATCGGTTACCGGCAAATAATGTGCTGATGTACCCAGAGGATGTATGGGACGTGTACCGTAATAGAGCGTGGGTTGATTATATCGTATGCGGATTAGTCTGTTCAGTTCGCTTTGTTTATGGTCGATTATAATGCGGAAGCTTTGTGGAGCACAAAGGAGCTGGAAAACGGTTTGCTCATTTAGAATTCTATGTTAGGATCCAAATCGTGATGGACATTTGTTGGTGCATGGTAAATTGAGCTTATTTAAGTACTTGTTTCATATTCGAGTAATAATTGAGTTACGTATTATTCTGATAGTTTCGCCTATATATTTCTAACCATCTTTGTCTTATTTTAGAGTGGTGCAAACAGAATGAAATCTGAAATGTGAAAAGTATTCTAATTTGTAATATAAAATTATATGCATTAATCAGATTTACGTATAAAATATGATGTTACAGCTATATAACCTTTTACCTAACACACCTGAAATTGTTGACTACTATCCATGGAGATACTATCGATGAATTATAAATTCGAAATTAACCCGTAAACTTTCCTCTCTAGCATTAAAACACATTTCGCTGTCTGTCCAGTAATTATACGCTTATAGGTCTTAAAACATCGCACCGATTTGCGCTATAATTTTTTAACCGTGCATAGATAATGTATGGCCAAGTTTTTGTTTAATAGGTTACGAATACTGTCGCACATTTCTAGCATAAATAAAACGTAGTAAAAATGCCACGTAGTTACGCACTTAATGCAAGGTTATCAGCAATATGGCGACACAAAAAAGAGAAAATCTTAAACAATACAAAAATAATAATCCCACCAAGGCAATTCCGTAGCGGGCTGCTTGTTTGTAGATAATTATTCCGAACAAGCTCTACAAATAAAATCAAAACATGCATTTTGAACATTTTGTGCAAGTAGGTATTTGATTACATTCGTTACACGGCAAATCCGAACTTGCTCGTATCTAGTAAAACTCAATTAAAATAGCTTTCGAAGTCTGTTTTATTACATGTTTCATTTATTTCGCATTCTAAAGGTTCCTATCAGAGTGGGGTCATCTATTTTCAGTGTCTAAAATCTCAGTGGGATTTGAATTTGAGATTTTGAAAGAAAATAGTATTTTTTTTAATCTTTGTTAAAATCCTGCATTCAGCAGCGGCCTTCCTACTGAAGATTATATAAAATTGACGACACAAACTAAATAACACTTCACAAAAGCAAATACCCGAATCCGAACAGCATTCTACTTTATAATTCCGCCAGCGAAAACATATTTCAATATGCAGAGGTGAAATTAATTTATCAAAACACAATCAACAGTTTGCCGAGACCGTAATAAATAGTAAACACAAACCGGGTTTGAGCCGAAAACTGTCAAACAATCTCATCCTAAACTCGGCGGAACTGTGACCAGCGCGCAACTTGGAGGGAGAGGGGGGGGGGGGTGAAGGTAAGGTTGCGTGGATTGATAAGACAACGACGTGTGACGTAGGTCTTGATGTAGATGTATGAGGACATTCAGTGGAAATAAAAGGGTAAACATGCCACATAAACTTACATTATGGAATGGAACTTACTTGAAAAATGCTGATATGGTCTTATACAGAATAAACTGAAAGTAAAAATAAAATAAAATACGATTAGCGCAGTGTCGGATGACTACCTATAAATTGAACGGAGTGCCTTATGAAAATTGTAGAAGGTATTTTGGTGTAGACCACTTCTAACAGGTCACTCTGGAAGTCCTTAGGGAAACCTATGACTATATTCCTGTAGCTGAAGGTGATTATGATTACTTTCTCCTTGATAACTGTGGCCATGGGCGCCTAGCAAATAGTATGTCAGGTAAAGACACGATAACATTAATTGAAACCATAGAGAGTATAGCAGTAGCTTTTTGTTCACTAAAAATATTAAATTATATTTAACTGTATACCCACTGGGTATTTTTACTGATTCGATTTTACATAGATTACATTACTTTCTAGTGAATTCATTAATATCTGTTTGGAATATTAAAGTATTTAATTGTCTAGTTAATAAAAATAAACATTATGTATTACCACCTCATAATATATAAATTACATAATAACACAGTTTTTAAATCGGTTTTCGATGAATGCTTAACTTCAGAATAACACGCGGTAAATTCAAGTGTTACAATAATCGCTTAAAATATTTTTACGCCATTAAACCCACGTTAGGCTTTGAATTCTAGAAACTCCCATATTATGCTAATAACATCAATCACGCCACGACAGGCGTTCTATGCGTGGATAACTGTCATGTTGCCATGTTCCTGAATGAAGTAGATAACAGCTACTAGCTGGTGATCTAATATTCCATCAAACGAGGAAGCCACTACGTGGAATTTTAAGCTGGCCAAAAACTGCTCTTAAAAAATAAAATAATGTGGTGAAATACGTAGCCACGTAGTTTTTACTTTTTACATATCAGATGCCAATGATAAGTATAAGTCCCCTTATCAGTCTAGTGGCAGCGTGTGTGAGCTGTAAATCATGGGGTGTTGGATTCGATTTCAGGCCTGTTTAATAAATTTTGTGTTAATTTTTTGGGTTCAAAAATCTCAAATGACATGCCTCGACTTAATAAATATATTTTCTCAAGGTGTAATGAATAATCCACTCTACTGTTTAACTGAATTGCTCTGCTGGGAATGCAGTGAAATCATTTTAAACTTTTTGATATTGTACAGTTGACAACTGCTTTCGGTAGAATAACTGGCATATTGGAAGTTTATTTATAGAAAACATGCGAAAACTGTTACATTATTTGGTGATTATAACTAACCCATGATTGATAAATCGACTCTTAAATAATTCGACCTGATGAAAACAACTTAAACGCAAATTAAAAAAACAGATCTCGCTACAATTCAGGCAGCCCTAAGTTCAAGTTGATACGTATCTAATAAAGCGAGTTCTATACGTTAAATGAAGATAAATGCGGTCACTTCATTATTCCGCAAGTTTAATTTTGCCAGTAATGTTTATACCATTCGTTCACATTAGGGACTCGGCGCGGTGACAAATTAATGGATTTATGGCGCCTTGCACGGAACTTCAAACTTTAAATTCACGTTTTTGGTGAAGGAAACGTAATTATTGAGAATGGTAATAATCCGTGTCCCTATGTAAAGCTCAGTACTATTTTATCTGAGTGCTTTAATATATTATACTTTGTTTATATCCAATTTGTATAGTTACTTTCTTGAGCTAGCATCCCTCTGACACGTTATCTAAATAATATCTAAGTAATATATGTATAATAAATAAATACACCCAACAGTCACATACATAGTCCTGACCCCACACTAAGATCGAGTCTTGTGTCGTGGGCATCAGGAACTACGAGAGACTTTTCGGTCTCACAAACAGCAAACAAATACTTGTGGTTCACACAAACATTTGTCTCGGTGCGGTGATCCGAGCCCGCAACCACTCGTTTAACAGCCGGCGTCTAACCAACTGCGCCACGGAGGCTGTCAAATACGTCTACACATACATACATAAACTCACGCCTTTATCCCCGAAGGGGTAGGCAGAGGCGCCACTATGACACCCACATTTCGCCCTGCATGTTCCGTCCCACGATGTGATAGGGGGCGAGCCTATCGCCATATCGGGCACAAATTCCTGACTCCGGGCTGATAATGAATAGAAAAATCCAATATCACTTTGCCCGACCCGGGACTCGAATCCGAGGCCTCAGCTTTGTAACCGTACCATAATACAACTACGCCACCGAGGCAGTCAAATACGTCTTTTATTTCTATTTTGTTATTATTTCCTTTTGCTTGTTCTTTTTGTACTTGTGCTAGATGTGTTGTATTGCAATCTTGTCAATAAAAAATATTTCTTTCTATCTTACAATTATTATTGTAATGATTTCAAAAATATATTTAAAATTTGGAATCCTTTCATGGAATACTATAATTCAGTGTATTTGACTTAATGCAATTTGTCTCTAATCGATATTATTAAGTATAATAAAAACACATTGGTCGTATTGATATCGTCAAATTAAATGAACTGAACGAGTACAATAAGAAAGGAAATAAAAGGCACAATATTATTGTAATATATTTATTATATAAAAATACACAAGATTAGTATAATGTAAATAAAATGTAAACAGTAAAAAAAATGTAAACAGAACACATATTTGAACCCGTTGTTAAACAATATTATTAATGTTGTCAGTCTCTTAGGCAAAGAAATAATGGCACTATCCAATAAGGAGCGAACCTTATTATTTGTGGATATAAAATATATGTTATTTACAACAAGAATACATGTAAATATTTTTTTTAGAAACAGATTACTTATGTTATTCGTATTGGAGGGTAAAAAAATACATTTATTGCTTTCATCCGAGTAACTATTACACTATTATCAATTCCTAACAATATTAAGTAATAAATCTATAACTTTTTCTTTTTACCAGCAATTTTCTAAAATTTGATTTAACTAACTTACTAAGGTATAGCATATATTTTAATATTTTTTTATATTTTTTATTTATTTTTTTGTTATATAAAATCACTTTAATTTTTATGATTATCGTTTAATATTATACTTAAAAATACTCACAATTAAATTAAACAATCCATAGTTTAACGCAAACAATTATTTAAAGCAAATAAAAAATAACATCCCAATAAAAAACTCGATTTCGTGTGAATGGTTCAATATTAGTAATAATTCTAATTGTATTACATCAAAACAAAAAACAATTTAAAATATGTAGGCAATTGCCCTTCATTAAAACTTGATCCATCGTCATTACAATATTATTTTTAATTTTATCAAATAAAAAGTATCAACTTTAATAGTAGCAATGAACTCGTTAATTTATTTTTATTTCTAATAGAATAGAAAATAAAAAAGGGATCTTGAAGTTCAGTTACTAAGTGATCATTAAACAATT
The DNA here is from genome assembly GCA_949752805.1 of Deilephila elpenor. NCBI lineage: Eukaryota > Metazoa > Arthropoda > Insecta > Lepidoptera > Sphingidae > Deilephila > Deilephila elpenor. The sequence goes on from OX457102.1 coordinate 2,738,789, forward strand.
TATGATTCTTCGAAATATAAAATTCAAAATGAATTATTTCAGTTCTATTTGTTTGCTTTCGTATGAAATCATCACTTTTCAAAACTTAAATAATCTATGTACTTAAATGTATTTAAAGTGCTTGGTGGCCTGTTGGTAAAGTTATAATATTAAGTAAAAATATATTTTAAAAACAAAAATGTCCCTGCGGTATAATTTATATATCTAAATACAAAATATCATAAAAAACATGGTACATGTAAATAAATACATACCATAAATATAAACGTTTAATGAGAAAACACGGTTTGTCGCAAATATGACGTTTCCCGTCGGGATTAATCGGCGCCATGTAAAAATATTATCCGCTCCGTATCCAATACAAGCATTCAGATATGATTTTTTAAATTGCAATGTTTGATTTAAAACCCCGAGACCCGTCCTTCGGTACCCTTATCTTTCCAATAAATGTGAATTATTGCTCAGCACCGCTCAGGGAGCGAGCAATGTATATCAAAAAGATTGTCTAATTTAAAACTACATCTAGGGCGATAATTTACAGTTTCGACATTTATTTAACCTCTGGTCATTAGGTTGATTAAATTTTGTACCTAGCAGTATTTTTAAATGAATAGACTAGTTTACTCTGTGACTTTTTAATGAAAATTTAATGTGAAATAGACGCGGGACTTGTGCGTGATTTATTTTTAAATAATTAGGTTTTTTAATCAGAGGCTTAAGAAGCTTCTAGTGCCCTTGTCTGACGTAATTAAATCAAATATTTATTTTAAATTTTCTTTTGTAATTAGCCCTAAAAAGACTACATACCTACTAAATTATTTCAAGCCTAACAATATATTTTAAGTATGAAGACCCATTCCCAATAAAATAATATAATATCGCTCAACGTAATGTATACTACGAAGATTAATTTCAATTAAAATTAAACCAGTGTTAACTATTATAACTAAATGATGCCCAAAAGTAAGTCGAAAGTATACCAATTGTTAAAGGAGTTAACAATGGCCCCATTAACTAAAGATTTTCTGATAACAAAAGACTTAAAAAGGCACCTCAAATAGATAATCTCAAAAGTTCTTGGAATTCAGCTGTGGCTATGACAGCATCAATAACTTTAGAAGATAAGTTCAGGAACTTTCTCTCGACGATATCTTTTGGTTGAAATTTTTAAAAGTTTTATTAATGGTAAGAGCAAAATTTCCGCTTTGTTGAAGAGAGGTATTTAAGTTAAGAATATTGTAGGTGGACTGAAACATCATAATATTTAGAAAAGATAATATCTCAAGATCAAGAGAGCTGTGCCATAATAATTTTCGATTCAGTGTCTACTTTTGCCGTACTATTTTTTTACGTAATTACTACTAATTACGTAAACAAATAGTATGTTATAATATTAAATAGAAAAATACATAATATATAAAACCATTTTCAACTGTCACTTAATATGTGTAAGTATCCTTTTTTTGCCGAACTTATTTGACCCAAAACATAACTTACACCGCCTATGATTGATTTTGACACTTTTAGTTTTAGACTTAATATCCCGCAGCACTGCCATCGCTGCGAGGATCAAAAGCACCTTCCATCATTCCATTCATGTGTCTGACCAGCGCTCCCGCATGCCCCACTTTCTCAGTAAATGCTGGCAACATCTCGATATCATGGCATCTTTCTTTTAAATAATTTATTGTGTCCGCACTGAACCTATCTTCCAATCTTAGAGTATTATCAGGATCACCAGAAAAGCCACCATACACCCATCTTGGATCGGATACTGAAGCCTGAAGACCTTTTCCTTGGACTACATATCGATGGAAAATTGCGGCTTGGGTTTGTGGTTGACCATCACCTCCTTTGGTTCCATAGATCATTGTTCTTCCATCATTCAATACAGCAGCTGCAGGGTTTAGTGTATGAAATGGTTTCTTCCCAGGTTTTAAAGAGAGTAATTTATCTTTCTCCAAAGTGAAGGCGGTTCCTCGGTTGTGCCACAAAATTCCAGATTGTGGCAATACCACGCCGCTGCCAAAATCGTGGTATACACTCTGTATAAATGATACTGAGAAGCCTTTGCTGTCCATAACTCCAAGCCAAATAGTGTCTCCTGGACCTTTACCTTGGCCAACTTTGGACGCTTGGCGTAAGTTTATTTGTTCCGCCATTTTTACCAAGGTCTGATTATACAGTAATGATTTAGGGTCAATCTTCATGTACTTAGGATCTGTAATATAATCATCTCTAAGTTTAAAACCTTGCTTAGTTGCTTCTACAGTAGCATGTATAAATTCGCCTTCATTTTTTCCGTCTATGCCCAATCTATCTAATATTCCAAGTATACTTAGGGATACTAAGCCCTGTGTAGGCGGAGGAACGTTGAAAAGTTCCCCGTACTTATGCTGCAATCTTAAAGGAATTTTCCGAACAGCATTATAACTAGCCAGATCTGATTCAGTTATAGGCATTCCTAAAGTTGCCATATCCTCAGCCATGTTCTTCGACAAGTTACTTTTATAAAAACTCATCAAACCATTCTCAGCCATATACTTCAGTGTCCTACCCAGATCTTTTTGATAAAACCTTTCACCAACCTTGGGAATTTTACCATCAGGATAATAAATTCTGCGAAAGTCACTAGAAAGATTCATGTTTTTTACTTTTTCTAAGCTAGCTCTTTGAGATTCTGTGATAGGATATCCGTTTTCAGCGTAGTTTATTGCATCTGCTAATAATCTGGATATAGACATCTTTTGATATCCACATTCTGTGACGTAATTTAGAGCTTCTTGCCATCCTCCTACTGTACCGGCAACTGTAATGGCTGCTTTTGGCCCTTTATGCGGAATTTTGTCATATCCTTGGAAGAATGTTTCTGTTGCCAGACTTCCTGCTGCTCCACAAGCCTCTATTGCTATTGGATCGTCGTGCGGAGGAACTATGAGCCAGAATGAATCTCCTCCAATGCTGTTCATGTGTGGGTAGACGACTGCTATAGTTGCTGCTGCGGCTACAACGGCTTCCATAGCTGTACCTCCTTCTCTTAAGATGGCTAAAGCCGTTTGAGTGGCTAAATGGTGTGGAGTGACCACCATACCTGATGGTGCAATATTGCTGAACATCTTGAGGTCTTCTATTCCCAGTTTACTGGTATCATTCACTGTAACCAAGGAAAAAACATTTTTAGCGATATGGTATTTTAGGATCCTATAATCTCACCTCTCACATAATCATGAGAGTAACACTTCAGTGATGTTATTTTACTACTAATGTAAAGTAGGAAGTGGTAGAGTCATGACTTAGTATTAATGGGCAGACTCTTCTGGGGCGGTTCCCATGCATTTTCCTTTCCGCTCCCCTCCCAATTTGATAGTTCGGCAACACATCCATGATCCAAGCGTTGTGGACGCTCATGGGCGGCAGTGATCACTTACGATCAGGTAGCCTGTTTGCCCATTTGCCGGACTTAGTATAAAAAGAAAGTACGAATGAACGAGTTCAAGCAGGATATTTGAACAATAAATGTAAAGTACTTGGCTATTGTGTGAAGATTGTCAATAACACTACAATCTATAAATATTTATGAGAAAGCAGTGAGCATGTTGTTTTTCTACCACTTCTATCAAAACCATAAGATCTTTTGAGAAGTAAAAAAACTTCCCAGTCATGTAGAGTAGAATAGTTTTAGAGTAAATGTTACTATTAAAAATCTGATTTGGATTTGAACTCTTTGTTTAAATGACTACTCTAAAAATCGACTAGGTTTAAGCATATTATCTCCAAATACTTCAAAAATACTTAGATTGCTTAGTCTCTGTATTATGAAAATTAATTAAACATAATATTTACTCCTTGCACACAGAAACTCGTATTAAACAAACTTTCATGTAAACAAAACTGCGATACGAAGCGTGCCTGCTAATTAATTAGGCTTTGTTAAATACTATACTAATTTATGTATTGGTTTATCTTTTGAGACAATGTTAATTAAATATAGTGAAATACGAAAAACCCCTAACGTGGTTTGGTAATAAACATTAGGTAGCTGTTATGTCAATTTCAATTTCTGCTATTTGGTCCTTAAGGGCGCAGTTAGCTATTTCTATTAATATTTGTGACGTCAAAATAAATATTAAGATATTATACAATATTCAAAGTCCGTTAACGACCATAACTTTCACTAAGTCTTACAATAAATAATTTTCATTTTGCACCTATTTCCATTCAGTGGCGAAAAACGAGACTGAGCAATGAAATTTCACGGTTTAATTAGTCGTTCGACGACTATAGTTTTATTTATTTAGTTACCTTTTGTTTTAAGGGTGTTTTTAACTTTGTAGCACATATATGAAAACTCTCTATATTTCCAGAAACCGGAATGTTCATATAATTTTAGAATTAAGAACTGTATGTGACCGTTGTGATTTGATATATTTTTACACAATCAAGCCCGTTTTTCATAATAATAAGCACGGACTATGGATTTATACATTCTACCTAATTCTTTCGCTTTAGAATTTAGTACATGTAACATAATTATATCGACCGCCATGCGCTGGCTTAGAATCTATCAATACAGAAGCCTCTACGTAGCGATGGGCAATAAATAGCTGTATGGTTATAGGAAAAATTACTCTCATGGGTGCCAGCTATAAAATAATGTCGATATCACATCGACATGTTGTAGGCATTACGTGGAATAGGGCATTTGTCGCAAGACTGTCTATGAATACTTAAGCAAGCATAACGGTTATAAAAATAAACAAATACGGCAACAATTGAAATTGCAGTACTTAGTAACTTGGGAAGAAATTAATTCTTATAAGACAGGTTTAGCTAGTTTAAGAATTAATGAACTAATGTAATTGTATCTCAAGCGTTAAAGATAAATAAATAAACAACATTAAATCACATTTTTACTCTTGATTCCGTATTGATACGTTTATTTTTATATTGGTGTCTTGAAAATATATGGATAAGAGAGAGATGTCTCATTGCGGCGATTGTAAACGCAGCCTCTCATCTCTGTCGCGATTTGAGCATTAGTATGAAATAGTAATTTTCAGAATCTACGACTCTAACGGCCCTAGGCAACCTAGGTATTGCTAAAGACCACAAGCCTCGTCTAGGCCGACGCAAAAAACATTGACCGTTACAATCATACACCTCACCTTCTTCAAATAAAGTCTAACCAGCGGTAATACAATTATCCTAAGATGATCCTACGATACTTTTAATAAGCGCTGATATAATTAATAAGTTACAATGAAAATCACTTGGTATATTTTAAAAATAAATAATCAGACATTTTATAAAAGAGCTAAACGTTATAAAACCCAGCGGCATTTAGATAAAATACATTGTAATAAAGATTAGGACGGCAATAGATTGTTAGTTACTGCGCGCCGTGTTTGCTGGTTACTAATATGCCTTCAGGGCGTAATATTTTCCGACCGATGTTCGTGCACGCTTTATTTATATACCGCACTTATTAAATTACTTATATACTGATTGTAGGTAGGGACAGTGTAGTAGTTAGCAAACTGGGTTGACAAATCCAAGGTACAAAGTTCAAGCCTCATTCAACTTTTGACTTTTCAAAGTTATGTGTGTTTGCAAATTAATTATCGCTCATTTTAATGGTAAAGAAATACATACATATGCACATGAAGTCTGTGTACCCACACTAAGGCAGCGGCGTGGTAGATCAAGGCCTGAATCTCTATCAATGGTAAAGGGCGCCCGGGCTCAGCAGTCGAACGTATACTATTACGTATATAATACAGGGTATATCAAGACCGCGACCGAAAACGAAGCCAGGTGATAGTATTAGTGATATCAAACACAATGCAAGTAAAAATTTCACAAAAAAAATGTGTAATTTTTTTTTGTGTTTTTTTACTTATCGTCGTATTTGGGTGATAATACATAGTTTTTCTAAAATTATGACGTACACCGCTTTATTTTTATACACACAATGGTACCTAAGTGTATATATATTTTTTTTTTTTTTTTGCAAAATCTAGGTATTTGATGATACACGATGATTTTTAAAATACTGTAAAAAAATTACATCGCTGTTTTTGCAAAAATGTTAGTTGCATTGTGTCTGTAACCGCTAAAACTACCACCTGGCTTCGTTTTCGGTCGCGGTCTTGATATACCCTGTATAAAGCACAATGATAGTGGCTAATTAACCTGTAGTTCTGACGTCCCATTGATGATAGGCTACGTTGCCTTTTTGTTTAAACCGTACAAGAAAACAGATTGGAACCAAATTCAATACTATGCAGAATAGCGAAAAACTCCTTAAAGACGTCACAAACCTGTAGGCTAATTCACGTAATTTATTGACGCGCCGATCAAGTTTCGATGCAGTTGCGGTTAGGTTTACGTCTTAATGGAACTTACGTCAAAATGGTATTCTTGTAATTGTTTAGCTGCGCGTAAGATATAAATAAACTGCGCATGTGCTGCACGTTGGTCGGACTAAACTTTCATTGGAGACGTCAAATGAATAGATAAATACCAATCAAATTGCGATCTGAATCACGCATGTATAAAACGCGCAGCCGTAGAATACGCTAAAGCGCTCGCGTGACGCGAACTTGACGCGAGCGTTTCTGACAGCGGTTGTCTAAATTACGAGAATACGAAAAGGGCCGTTTTGATCGAAACTTAACTGCAACTGCACTGCAACTGAACTTATTTAATTACGTGAATAAGCCTACTGATTTTGAAGAAAACTGCACACTTCGTTTTTTGAAAAATAAATAATCCTAGCGAGGAATCGATGATGATGATTTTGACAAAAATAACACATACAGTATTACGCCATTCGATAATGTTGCTATTATGAACCAAATTCTTGGTAGTAATGATACATAGCAAACTAACGGAAAGAGGTTATTTTAAGCAAAATAATATTTTCCTTCTGGCAATTCTTGCGAATGTACAGATTACAGGAAATTCGATTCACCTATTCCAAATGTATTTAGATTCATGTTCATGGGATATTCCTTGTTATTCACTTAATAATTAAAACACTCGGCCCGCACTCCGTAGTAGCTCAATTTACTTCGTTATAAACTTTGGCCTATACCGTAAGAGCACTCCTTCCAGCTTCCAGCCATATTTTCACTAACGCGTGGTCATTGTCATGTTCATTTTCTTAGTTATTTCTGCTATTTTTTGTATGTGTATGTGTGACATATTGTATATCGAACGATTGGTGTTGTCACGTCCTATTTAACGATATCTGAAAAGTACTTGAACCAGCAATAGGTGCGTCGATATTCTCAAAAAACGATATACTAAATCCAAAAATTCTGAGTGCATTGAAAATTAGAAAATCTCGTCTGGTGTATGGTTTTTAAAAAGAGAATAAGTTTTAAAACGGATAAAACATAATTTTAAACTTGTAACTAAGCTACAATAACCGCAAAAACTTCAAAACGGCGCACGATTAAAAACAGGATTGTCGCAACCTCATTACTAAGCTATTACCAACGAGCCCCAAAGATTAACAAAAATTAACACTTTACCCAATAAAAGTCTTCTTATTTTATTCCACCGAACATAACCTTTTCATTTTTTCCCTCATGAAATTCACACCTACAAACGGAATTCAGCAACTTAAATATAATTTCAAAGAGTAGGCAATTTGGAAAATACATAAATATGGTGCATTCCGAGTAATTAACCGTGCCACGGTGTAACATGGTTGAATGCATTTTACGGTCTTTTTCCGGCAAAAAGGATTTCCGTGATTTCAACGAATAGTTAAATCTGTCTTAATGGGCCATAAAACGTGCAAATTAACGTTGAATACATCAAAACGTTTAAGGTTCGTGTAATGTTTATTTAAGCTTCTGTCGATTTTTAAATTACAGCTCATAAAATCTATGTTTGTTTGGTTTTATTTTTAAGCCTTTTGAATTACTTCACATTTTCTTTATTTATACTGCCGAAAAGTGACTGCATCTGACGATAAGTGCAGACTCGCCCAAATCGCGTATCGCCTAGCGAGTGGCGACAAATGGTTATCTCTCGCCATTCAACGCAATTATGTCGGCCTGCAATTAAGCACATTGGTATTGATTCAACGTTGAATATACTCCTTTAATTCAAAACATTTCCAGTTTGATATATTTTTTTATAAAAAGCCATTTCATCCAAAATTCTAATAAGAATATTATCAAACAATCGAAAGCTTTATAAATAAGTCTGTTAAAAATAATCGTTCTAAGAAACATCACCTTTGAATTGCCTAGGAAAAAATTTATGAAGTTGTAGAATATTTAATATATAGATTAATATAATATCTGCGCTTCTGTAAGTTTCTCAATAACCTTGCGGTTTTAACTTTTAACATTCGCAATCTATTTTTATTAAACATAATTGAAATGAAAACTCAATGCAACCGCCTTTTTGCATTATTCGTTCGAAATTAAAATTCAAAAAAGGATAGAGCGACCGCATACGTCACGCGACAGGCAGTAAACCACGTTAAGATCGGCGATACGTGTAAAAAAAATTTTACAAGCGGACCGGCCATCTGCCTACCTCGACCCAGCGTATTGAAAATGAAGTTTTTTGTATGCATTGAAGGGTTCACAGTGGGAAGTGACGACTGAAAAGATGGCTACGGGTCAACTGTCCCTTATGTCTCCATTTCACACATTGTTCCCTTTCACAATCCTGATTTCCGTGTCTTTTTTTTGTATTGTGAGGCCAAATTGGTATCATTCACTGGTTTACGAGGGTTGCACTATGTTTCGGTATGACTGCTTAGTTCAAAATATTTCTAATCTATGTACAGTTGCAACAGGTTAAAAAAAGGGAATAGACTTTCAAGCTTGCTTTCTTTCAATGGATGTAATAAGGTATTGAAATATAATTTAAAAAATAGCCCATTTTCCCTACATTAAAATTGCAAAATCTTTCTCTAGTCTCTACTCATATGTCAAACTTGCCAGTAGACTCAAAACTATAGTTTGCCTCGCAATTACGAGTACACAGCGTGTCAATTTCTCTCTTATAACACAACTCTGCAAGCCAGGATCTTCGCTCTCAAGCCGGAATAATAGAAAGTTCGCCAAGTTCGTAACTCAACCTTTGCACAAAGAAACTTGCGCCGTGCTTCCAGCACTGCGACAAACGAAATTCGATTTATTTACACTGGCCCGCCTCTACTGCCGCCTACCTCTTTGTAACTGAGCTTATTAATATTTAAAAATGGAACTGATATTATATGTATAACTATATTTTATACTTTTTTTGTTACGTCATAAAAGATTCTCAGTTTGGTTTCTATATTTGTTCGTTCGCGGATTAATAGGTTTAGGATCAATTGATGCGTTATTGGGTTTAATTCAATGATTAGCTTACTAGGAATGCTAATTATTATCTATAATATACAGAGATATAAGAGTATGTATAAAATAATAAAGAAAAATAAATCCTAACAATCCTACTAAAATATTTTATTGATTTATTTTTATTTTTATTACGATGAATGGCGAGTAGGGCATGCCATTCGCCTGATGGTAGCGATACGACCGCTCATGGATAATAGGAAAACCAATCATCACCATGAATTACAAAGCAATGGTTTGCATTCCACTGCACTCGCCATCCTGAGACACAAGGTTTTACGTGTCATTATGTCCAGTAGTTACTCTGGCTACAATGTCCTACAAACGGGAACACAACAGTGCCTTCATACTGCTGTTTGGCGGGAGAAATAGACTTATTTTCAAACACTGTTGATACATTGCTATTTTGTATTATTAAGTACCATTTTAGTCACGATATTCGTAAAAGATGTACCTCTATAAAATGTGATATTTTTTTATCTACATCACATTTTTACAAAGTCATGTAATTGGGAATATAAAAACTTATGTACCTACTCCCCATAACGGGGTGGAGTTGACAAGCGTGACAATTTTTATATTTGTTTGAAATAAAAACTTTAACGTGATTCATTCTCATCCGGGATTTCTAACTCAAATCATTAATTCACTTAAACCAGTGCAATTATTGCATAGCCATTAATTTACTCTCCTCACTAATAAATATGAGTGGCATCACGAAACTACCTACTGAACTGGCAAATTTTAAAAATCAGCACCGAATATCCAGGAGGAAGTAGAGAAATCTCGATTGTAGCACATTTTCCCACACGACTGCCGTGCCCATATAAAAATATAACAAAAATCCACACGAGAAGCACGTACAAAGGAGTCTCCAAACCGGGCGCGTCTCAAAGCGATTCAGTTTTACAACCTACATAATACACTTCATGAGACCGACAGTGCAGTACGTAATACGAGCGACGGTCACTGGCAGCTTATTTCGAAAATCCACTGCGAGTTTGTTGAATATTGCGGGAATTGCGTGCAGGGATGTCTAAAGGCACTTTATCTATGCGCGATTCGAGTGGTCGACAATAGAGAAAACCATACCTGAAATGAGAGTTCGTAGAAGCGTTAAAAATTGACGATTGAAATAGCCTTCGATCAATCATCTTTACCATCCTTTTAGTCTACCTAGATGTAACTTATTATTTACTTATTTATTTTTTACACAATCATCCATTTAAGTACCTATCTGAATTTATTTTTTTATAATACATCCACGGATTTTGTATAGGTCGCTTGAAATATTTTTTTCGATAAATTCTTTGAAAGTTAGTCTATTAGTCTACCACGCTGATCTAAGACGGTTGGTGGATTTCACGTACTATCTAAGAAATTCTTTGGAAGAGCCCTCAAGTAAACAAGTGCTGTTTTTCTTCCCGTCAAACTTCAAAGCAAGCGATCATTAACTTAGAATACAGCTTAATCGTAACTGTTTAAGCCTACGAATTATTGTATAAAATCGCGGTCCACGCTATTACTTTCATAGGATTAAGATTATTTGCCACCATCCCAGAAAATGCACTAAATATAATACAAACTCCTTTTAAATTCGTACACATAAACCGAATTTAAGCAAAGAGCTCGCGAATAAACCCAACCGAATACCACTTATGCAATACACTTTCATACGTGTTAATAAAATTCATAGTGTGTCATAACCGGCGAATGCAATTTCACGGAATCTCTTTTACAACTAAACTATAATGGCGTTGTGGTTGCCACTCAGCAATGCTGCCAACAGTAATTTCGGAATATAAACACAAGATTTTGATCACTATTGTGAAGGATTATGTTATTAGGAGCTTAGAATCTAATAACGTTGAAGGAGTTTAAGTTAGAGGATTAGCTAGCTCTAGCTCAGGATGATTATTCCGCAGTAGGACTATAAACAAAAAGGTTATACATAGATATAAGAAGCTATATGAGATACTAGCAGCCCGTTCCAGCTTCGCCTGGGTGCATATATCTTTTGATTCCACTCCACATCAGATAGATGTTATTTTTCGTACAAACTCTTGTATACCTAAACCTTTTGAAACCTTAACTCGACGTAGCTATTCTACTGTCCCTTTTTCTTCAAACTATGACCTGTCCGCCTCAATACCGTCCCGTCCCGTCTGTCAAGTCACTGATCCGTCCCGTTCTTTCTCTTCATTATCCATCCGGTCTCATCCCGTGCCTTTACATTTCGTCCTATCTCATCAAAATAAATCTGTCAACTATCCCAGTCCTATACCGTCCCTCTTACTCTATTCTATCCCATCTCTCTAATAATAGTGTGCCTTACGATATTTTGACATTAAAAACTTCAAACCTAAGACTGTCTCGGTCGCGTAGTTGTATTACGGTACGGTTACAAAGGTCTCGGGTTCGAATCCCGGGTCGGGCAAAGTGATATTGGATTTTTCTATTCATTATCAGCCCGGAGTCAGGAATTTGTGCCCGATATGGCGATAGGCTCGCCCCCTATCACATCATGGGACGGAACATGCAAGGCGAAATGTGGGTGTCCTAGTGGCGCCTCTGTCTACCCCTTCGGGGATAAAGGCGTGAGTTTATGTATGTATGTATGTAAAAACTTTAGCGATTGCGGATTAGCAAAATCGGATCAGTAATACGGGTGCTCCAGCAATTTTGGTTTCCATACAATATGTCATCCCTTATTTCACCTGCATAATGTTCTTTTCCAAAATTGTTGATCGCCATTATTTTTCTTTTGTAATAAAGAGCTGAAATATAATTTTTCATAGAACTAACTGAAGTGATTTCGATTTTCGACACAACATCCAAACCCTTTTTTCAACCCCTTTGGAAAAAAATATAGCCTATGACACTCAGGGATGTTATACCTTTCTAACGGTGAAAGAAATTTATAAATCAATTTAGTAGTTCCGGAGATTATGATAATGTGTGATTTTAAATGATACTCGCAGGTGAAGGATAGGACATTGTACAAAATTGTGATAAAATGACTTTCGATCTTAAAAAGAAGTTTAGTTTAAACAAAATAAAGAACAATGGCGAATTCTTGATTGATCTTAATTTGAGCGTCTTTAAGTGACATATATACAAAACAAGTTCTAATAATTTTCTACGTTTTATCAAATAATCAAATGACTTATACAAGGCGGGTGAAAAAAAATCCTTTTAATTGGAAAGTAATTTGAGTAATTCCGGGTTTATAAACTATTATTGGCTTATGGCCGATGTTAATAAACGATCTTCGTTTCTATCTAAAGATCGATCGCGAAAATAAACCAATGGGCTCAAGGTATTGCCGACACGCTCACATTTGATGTGTTCTGATTGGTCTATTTTCCAGCTCGATCCTTAGATAGGGATTGGGATTGCTTATTAATTTTGTGTGTTAATGTTGCCATTCCATATTTATTAGACTAAAATAGTTTACCATAGTCAAGTACTGTAAATCGAGGTAACTTTGTCCTTCAGTATAACATTGTCAAACTATCGCAACTCGTCAGATAAATTAATTATGTAACTAATGATACTTAATTGGCTATTTGACTAATTTCTGAAAAGTGTTTTAAAGTCTAGATATAATCACTATATACCTCTTCAAACTATTAATTTATTTTTAAAGCGTTGTTTATAACGAATAAACATATTTTTCAGTTTTATCATCATATATGTCACCAAAACGGTAGGTCACGTGACTTTGAAAAAGTTACGTCACGCTTTATAAATGGTGAATGATCTTAGTGGCAGAGATGAATGAAAATTGTAAATCGTGACATCAAACGCTGCACAATGACAGCTTGTCGTGTTTTGTTACACTTAATCAACAGATAAAAAATGGCAAACTTATTTTAGACAATTTAAATATTTATAATTTAGATAAATGTAAATAAAAATACCTATAATAATTATTGTTTACCAAAAAGCTATCATATGCAACACATTTTATAATTTATTGCCACAACAGTCAAATACCCAATTGATATTTTATTTGCTTGCTAAAGTAATAGTAACTATCTTTGTTTTCTCAATAACAAATATCACAATGATATATATGTCAAAAATCTATATTCCATTTAATTTTTTTAAACGCCGCCTCGTGGATTTCCATATTTGTTCAATGCAATTCAAACAATCTATTTTTATATTTTTTCTGTATTAAAATTTAAAATATAAAATAGAAATACATTAAAAGTATGGTGTGATTCTGGCAAAAGGACTAGTAATCAAAGCAAATAGTCGATTGACATCTCGCCCGCTAGAAAAGTTCATGACAGACTTTTGAGTTTTGACGTTTTCGTCGCATGAATTCAGTTATTATCATAGATGTACCATAACATAGATCGGCAATGTGAAAGAGATAGAATGATTCAAATCATACATTAAAGCGAGACGCATGATGCGACCATGCGTTTACACGGAGAGCTTTCTATAGTGATTTGTGTGAAAATATGTCATTTAAGCGAACGACAAATTTCGCTTATTTTCTTGATTTATTTAATATTTCAGAACTGAGCTACTTTTATTAAATGTAATTTATTATGGTGAGTTGTCCAGTGCCTGGATGTGATTGATTTTAGTGTAAAAACCCGAATAATCATAGTTTTTCATAAGATCGTATCACTTTTTTCAGTGTTGTTTAGTGACAATATTGTAGAATTGTAAGACAAACCTTGTATGTATATCGATAGAACAGAATGTCCTTATTTATTATTTAAATGCGTAGAAAGCATCCATTGCCTATATAAAATGATATTATATACGTGAATTTATAATAATTTCAACCAACATTTGCTAGAGATTGATTGACAGTTTCGATCAATAATATTATGTCGATAAAAATAGTCAATGACCATAGAGGTTTCACTTCATTTTATAATCTCGTAGTATAACATCAATTCTATAATAACAGTTATCACTTCACTTTATTTATTCACTACTGATATTTACAAAACTTGTGAAATAAAAGTATTCTCAAATATGACGATTTTTCTTTATTTACTTGTGTTTACGTATCTGTGTTGAAATAAACACAATCATTATTTTTCTGTTAAAATACCATGAAATGTCTCATATATATCTATAAAATTTAATTTCATTGGTTGGCCGTAAGGTATATCGATATGATAGTATCGACAGTGCATGGCGCAGCATTATCTGTCACGCACACATGCAAACTTCACGCACACTATCATATTCTCGTTTTGGTTTCACTCAAAATGATACATTGCCGATCTATGGTATACTACATCTATGGTTATTATTCATGAAATATATTACAATACGTCATAGCACGGTCAGCCATTGTAGTCATTATTTGACGTAGGCGTATAAATATTAAAAATCAAACATGAATATAAATATTTCTCTGCTTTCTTTAACAACAATTCTTACATATATTGAATTAGAAAAAAACACTCAACCTAACGAGATTTTTTCATGTAAAGACGTTTAATTTTTATTTCAATCAAAACAATGTATGGGCAGTTGCCATTGTTCTTTCTGAACTCACGCATAAATATTTGACAACCAATTTAAATGTCAATTTTTTTTCATTAGTGGCATTATTCTACATATTTAAAATAAAAAATACGCCATTATCCGAATATTGTGGATATATGTTGTCGATTCGAAACATTTATTTAAATACGTTCTTTAATTAGAGGGAAGAGTTTACTGTATCGATAGGATGAACATTATATGTTTGACAGTTACGAAACCTATGAAAATGTATGGGAAAATATTTTATTTTTATTTATTGTCACGTTCCACGGGAACGGGATAAAAAGCATTCTATGTCCGTCTCCTGGTTCTAAGCTACCTCCTCATCAATTTTCAGCCATATCGGTAAAGCCGTTCTTTAGTTATAAATAGTGTAACTAACACGACTTTCTTTTATATATATAGATAGAGATAATGATGTCACAGCATCTAATTTAAGTACAAAAAGAATGTGAATGGCAACATTATTAATTAATAACTATTTTCACCAAGGACACCGTGTACATGTTATTGCTAATAAGTACAAATAAAGGACTTTAAAAATGAGACGATTAACTTACCTAAATAAATGAATAAAACTTTATAGGTAGGATATATGCAGTAAATAAATTTTATTATTATTTATATTTTACAACGGTTTATCACCATAAAAAGGCAAATAAGCTTAATGTAAGGGCCATAGCCAAGCGCATCAGGGGTTAAGTTATAGTAAATGTGGGCGGATCATTTTCAGGTAATGCGGTACGTGTTTAAAATTATGTCTTTATTATTATGTAACCCTTGGGTGTAAGTAGAGGCTATAGATCTCCATTTTTTTCGATCCTGACACTTTTATCCTGATCCTTGGTATGGTATCGTCAATTTGACCGGCGTAAATCCGATGAAGCTGACCTCTACCGACTCTGCCATTCAGTAGACAGAACTTAATTTGTTTAAGTCCTTTTTTATGTACTTACCAATGAAGTTTAATTTAATAGGAAAGTATTACTGAATTACAATTCCCTTAGAGCTATTTTCTTAAATCCCACCAAGTTCTTCCGTTCAAGAACGTTGAAACTGGGAGTAATTTTGATTCAAGATTAAAATTCAACTTTAAATCGAAAACTTCAGAATGTGTTTTAAACAGCTGTGTAAGAAAGTTTTATATTGCAATGTGGCTTGTGGATCGATTAAAAAGTATTTAAAACGATTAGGTTATAACATCAGTGTTATGACTATAATATCTGTTGCCAAGTAAAGTTCAAAAACCGCGCCCTCATGGGCAAGCCACACTTTATGGCCCAACCTCTCATTAAAATAATAATTTAGTCATGTGTACTTGCAATGCTCAAATTTAGTTCTATGAATGGTTCCATGATCAAAGCGTTTTTGAATGACAATCACAATGTTATACCATTTGCAGTCAATGTTTGTGAAATTGAATATAACAATCTGACCTATTGCATATTCAAAACCGGTAATAATTTCATTTTCATTTCATTGACTGAGTCAGAAACTTCCGATTTAGCATAAAATAAAGATGACTAATACAAGGTTATTTAATATTATGATCAATATTACTTTAATCAGCCAAATGAAAAACAATATTTACCTAATTTTTAAATGTGATTTTTAGGCATTTTAGGGCTAAGTTTTTAAAACAAATACCTATTCGTTTATTTGGCGCCATCGAAAAAAAAACTTACAACTGTCACTGTTAAATTCAAATTTCGAACACGCAGCGGTTGTGGCGGCAGTATTTATGCGTGATTTACAATGTAACTGGCTTCTACACAACATACCGATAAAGTGATATACGTTTGCTATAAAAAGCCTAACCCAATTTAATCTTTGGCACTTGAAAAATAAAGTTTAAATTCCTTCGACGTATATTAGTGAATTGTTCCACAGCATTTTGCCCGCCTGGAGCGAAATAGTGACGTGCATTTGTTTGCCATCGCGACCACAACACGGTAGATTCGCTAACGAACTTATTATTCGAATTTCGAATACGGATTAGTGTGCTAGGCTGCAGACATTGAATGCGTCCTGTTATTGTCTGTGGTTTTGTAATTTTTTTTCCAATTAGGAAATAATCAAAGATGAGGGTACCTATCTTTGTTTTATTTGATTTATAAGTCTTATTTTTCCCTAAAGTAATCATTTTAAAAGAATACCTAACACAGGCACAAATTAAATCAAAGATTATTTCCAAAAAGTAGGTACCGAATAATTTCTAATTAATGTGACGTTTCGATAGTTTCTTTTTGAAACGAATAGTCTGTTATAACCGCTATAAAGCCAACTAGTATTGTCTGTATTAAAAATTATAGACTCGGTTGTGGTCGCGCTTCATATATCACTGCTCAGCTCGTTAATGTCACACCGTGATGATATATTAGGTCACACAAGTTATTGAACCAGGCCGTCCTGTTTCACCCATTAATATATAAGACTGACGAAACCTTATAATAATGTATTGGCTAAATAGATTTATATCTTTTATATTACTCATCATGAAATTACGCTTACGTCCCCAAAGGGGTTGACAACGGTGCCACTAGCGTCACTTACAGTTCGCCAAGCTTGTTTCCGTACCAAGACATTATTGAAGCGGGCAATCTACCAAACTCTGGCCCAAATGCCAGACTCAGGAAAATGTTGTTTTTTTTTTTCGGAATATAAATTAGACCTTTTTTCGAAATGAACCAAATACCTTATGGTTCACATTCTAAGCATTACCACTGGACGCATGAGGTGACTAGACCAAATTATACCGTCTATAATGAACACACAAAAACTGAGCTACATTATAATGGGCAAAATTAATTCTGCTCTATTTTTAAACTAGGAAAATTAAAAAAAAATTAAGCCTTTTAAACGTTACAATGATAATAATTTATAAATCATGACCACTGGTAGGTAAAAGTTTAAATGTATACAGGGTATATCTAGACTGCGACCAAAAACGAAGCCAGGTAGTAGTATAAGTGACTTCCGACATAATGCAACTAAAAATATATATATTATTTGGGATTTTTTACTTATAGTGATAATACACAGTGTTCCTAAAATAATAATTTACACCTTTTATTTTTTTAAACTAGGTATATACTACCCTTAAACGATATTTAAAAAAAAAACTGTCGTTTTTTGCGATATATTTAGTTGCATTGTGTCTGTAACCAACAAGAAGCTATATCTGGCACCGATTTCAGTACTTACCGGTCAACTCATACAAATTGGACTGCCCGACCTGAGACTCGATCTTAGGATCTCGCTAACACATAGTATTTACGCGCATTCACAACGCATACCTACAAGACATACGACAAAACGACTGGTTAATTAATTTATGAAGGTCGTGGCAATAATTAACTATCTATTCGATTAATGATAATGATTTTCTATTGCGGTCGAAATCCTTCTGTTTAATTTAAATTAGGTATTTATTTAAAACAACTAATTTATCATACTAGGTATTTTTTTAATTCTCGATCGTTCAATTGAAATTAATTCAATCAGAAACTCAACGTGGTATTACGTGAAATGGGTTATTAGGTTATACAATCACTTATTGCATAGATTTATAAATACTTTTGTTTATAATAACTGGTTTATTTTAATCCTACTAACGACATCTAGAGTTCACGGCCGAAGTCACTTGCAAAATTAGTTCGCAATGGAACCGGCCATCTGGCTAAACCTAACCTGTTTATTTTTGTACACATTTCGTTAATAGTTTATTAGATTAAATTGTAACATCTTATTAACATGTGGAGTGCAATAAAGTATTGAGTATTGAGTATTGAGTAGATGGAAGTAGATGATTTTAGTAACAATAATTGTTAATTTAATACATCAATAAAACTGCTATAATTCTTTATGAATAAGGGGATTATAATACCTAAATACCTTTAAGTTTCCATCCTGGAACCACGGTATTTTAGAATTAGTTCTTACTTCTTAATGGAACTTTGTGTCAGATCACAAAACTATTGAATTTTAATAGTCGTACCCACACTTCATAAAAATGTTAGCTAATGATGTAATCTTAAAATTTTATCACCGTCTTGTTTATGTATTTAAAAAAATAACCGGTTTACTATAAAAATATTTTTAATGATTAATTAGCAATAATGTTAAAAACATTGTTTTCAGTTTAAACTGGTAAACGATAACAATGTTTTAAAGAACATCACTATACGTCAAAATTCGCAAAAATCCACGATAATGCGACCAAGTTAAAAATACTTAGCTTAGTGCAAGTTGTGCAGATGAGAAAAGACGGTCGAAACGGGTAGTGCTACCAGCCGGGCGGTCGGAGCGATCATGAACGCGGTGCATGTCAAATAAAAATAGATTTTGTAACTTTTTACATATCGTGACGTGTTATTAGAGCATACGAACTTCACGCAACTCTTGGAAGATTTAAATATTGCAGTTCCCTTTCAAAAATTTTTGTTTTGTGAATAAAAACACTGTAATGTTTAAATCTTTGTTGAGCTCTCTGTTAACGCAGGCCAGCTGTCAAGAGGTGGGTAAGTTTTTAATTATTTACAAAAGGTTTACTTGTAGTTTAATCCGCTAGATTATTAAACATGGGACTTTGTTGTGTAGTATTTACATAATTTTTCGGATGCCCTTGAGTTGCCCGGCCTTGAACTTTACGATACGTCACTATGCGGCTTTGCGGTCTCCAACCACCAACTAATATCCGAAACACCTGACAAACTTACATCTTATTTCATTTTTAAGACATTTTTATCTAACTTATAATTTGCTTCACATTACGCTCAGCAACTGTGTTGCTGTTAGATAACAATCCTAACCTCTTTGACCTTACGAAAAAAAAAAACAAATTAGAGGAAGCACCCAATCGAACCCGACCTGATTAAGACCACTTCAAACTTAGAAGGTAAATGCATCCTCCTTGTATATCTAGGTACAAAAAGTTTATTTGCTCTTCCACTCACCTGAATAATTAAGGAAAGTAATTATTTTACTTCAAATAAAATAATATGTCAGGTCTGTATGAATGATGGAGCCAAAGTAAGATAAGGAACAGTAAAATACATACAGCTTCAACAAACTTGATAATATATTCTTATCTGTTACGTCAACAAACTGATGGCCATCAACTAGTTCAATTTGAATCTTCACTACAAAATGACATCTCGTCGGGTAAAAACAATTTTTATTAAATTCTTTTTTATGGTTTGCCATAAATTTAGAACAAGTTTTGTGTTCATAAAGTTCTTTATTCAAATGTGTTAAAATAGTGACTGGTGATTTTGTGTGCATGTGTTGTGTCGATGATATTTTAGTTTTATTGAGAAATGAGCTCTATTTTCACAGCAATTGGGTTTGGAATATATTGTTCATATTATTTATCTTATGTTAATTCTGCACATAATATAGTCCATTAATAGGCCTTTCATGGTAGTAAATGAGCTGTTAATATTGTTTTAATAGTAATTTCACTATCTTAAAGACAGTCATTATCAATTTAAAGAGTATTTTGGTGGTGTTTAGGACATTTCTCATCCAATTATAATTATTGAGAGCTGTACAATCAACTAATAAATGTTGAGATCTTCAATTGAAACTTTGATTGTAGCCAGCTATTTCATAGCATGAAGATGTTTGTTAAATGTTTAAGAAAATTAGAGTCATTATGCTTGAATGAAGTACAACTAAAAGATCTCCAGACATGTTATATTGTTCAAATAAATATATTCAAATCATATAAAACAAACAGTCAAATTGATAACCTACTCTTTCGAAGTCTGTAAAAAAATAGTAATTAATACATTTGGCCATACCACCCATACATTTGTGTAAATTTCTAGCACATTAGTGGACATTAACATTACAGTATTATGAGAATAATATTTTGATGTTAATTATTTTATGTAATTTCCAAAATTACATAATATGGTACTATGTAATATTAATCATATCTTGTAATCTAAAAATATTATGTGATTTATAATCTTAACAAACAGTATTTTAATATGTTTTACTATATTCGAACACACCAAATTTTGCTCTTATGACGGTTGATATCGAAAATGGAGTAACTTTATTGACCTTCTTTGGAGAGTTCACATCCTGTACAAAGTGAAAGATTTAACTGCTGCTTCAATTCCAAAAATTGTATTAAGGACGAATGAAGGTCACACTTCCCATTCAGAGGATGGCGCTTCGCTAATGTTTGTTTTTGTGATGAACCACGATGTTTAATGCTATAGAGGGATAGAATCAGAGCAGAGGAAGTGGTGCCAATTCCAAAATTAGGCAATTGAAGCCTTGTATGACCATTTTATAGGGGTGGAAACTTTGAATAACCGTCTTTAAATTGCTGTGGGTAGTACTAATGGCAGTTCTGCATATCCTTTTGAGAAGATATTGTAGCCAGAGTACCTACTGGACATATTGAGACTTAACATCTTATGTCTCAGTATGGCGAGAGCAGTGGAATGCCAAGCATTGCGTTATAATTCATGGTGTTGTTTGTTTTTCTACTGTCCATGAGCGGTTGTATTGCTTACGATCACACGAATGGTATTCTCGTCTTGCAATTCATTTCAATAAAAAAAAGAGGTGTAAGCATAATATGTATCTATAAGAAAATATATTACAATATTCAATTTATAAATATTGGTCTGAATATTTCATGCAACTGTGATTCATATTTTCTGTTACTGTCTAGCAATGAATAATTCAATTATTGCTGTTGTGTTTCCTTCCTCTATCCCCTTATATTACAAAATACTTTGTCGAGAAGCAAATGAACAGACAGGTATAATTGTTCCAAATAGTAGGAAATTGTTATTTGTTGTCATTTATTCCCCTGGGATGCACTGCTATTTCATCTGGTGCAATGTCATTATTTTTACATACAAAAACATAACAATGGATGATCTACAGAGAATTGTTTTCCCAATATATCCTAATTAAATCGAATTATTAAAAAGAGTACTTGTATTATACAATTAGCGTTTCTAACATGACATTCATAAAATGGCTATATATTATTATGAGTTGAGAATCATCACTAAACACTTGAGCAATAGTGATGAAATTGGCCAATTTATGTCATATAAAGACTAGTTACATTGCGACATAACCATTTATTCCAGTTGTGCTAGTTGTACCCAGCCCAATATAAGAGCTTCATTAAACATTAATAACAGACAAAAATCCCACAAATGATATAAATAAATATAACATTTTTATTGTTTAGTTATTAATCATATTTGGTATTCAAAAAAACTACTCGATTTTGTTCTTTTTTTACTTCACAAAATAATGAATCAATATTAGAAGAATATTTCAGTTACAAGGTTGTTACTTGACCCATTGCAATAATCAGATATTCCTCTAAACACAAACGAGATGTTTTTCATGCTCCCAAACAATGATTTACGCACGACATTACGTAAGAACAACAAGCATTGCTCAAATACAAGTATCTATAACAACCAAGTCATTGTATGCCGTAATTTTTTTATTATGCGTTGATATGGAAATTACCATATCTATAGTTGCATAATGGTTGCACGACACGCCATTAGAGTTTACTTAGTACATGTAATCAGTCATTTTTATGCTGGCACGACATAGTAACTGCAACCGATGGTAAGACTGCCTGTCCACTGAAGCGGAGCGAGACTGCGGAGCGGAGAAATGGAGAAATATTAACCAATAGGATTGCATAAAATCTCCGCTCAGCTCCTCCTATTGGTCAGGCAGCCTAAATCCATGGAATAGAGTATTCATTGGCGAGAGATAGACATAAGCGGGCGGCACAATTATCCGGCCTGGTTGGTGTGCAGTATAAGTCTAATTAGTACAACTTTCGCCTTATTGGCCTAGTAAGGGTACCGAGAGGTCTTGACCCCAACCTAACATTGAACGATCCGCAATATGAGACATACGGTACCAAAATTCGTGGTTTGTTCAGGATTATACTCATTCCAGGAACTTATATGAGAGTATACTCATTCCAGAAATTATTTATCGACGTTAGGTAGGCTTAAAAGAGGTCTGTACCCGTAAAATTGCAAGCCAAACATTCTGCGGCTTACAGATGAACAGATCACACATAGATATTATTTGGTGGTTGAAATATCATGTCAATTGACTAGAATTTACCCAAGGTTGAGAATTGGCTTAAATTAACATTCATTTGTTTAACACAAGTGCATCTTGAAATTATTTCTTGTTTCTCAGAGGCCAGTGAGGTAATTGCCTTAATTTGATTGGTTCTGCTAGATCAGTTATGAGGGGAGACTCTTCATCATTACATTTCGTATTAAACATATTAATCTCTAGCAAAAAAATACATGAAACGACCAATTTACTTTGACTTAATAGTAATCTAATGATACTCGTTACGTAAAATTCCATGGCTCTTCTTGTCAGCACTCTTGCTTTACACATCTTGTCTTTCTCGAGAGTTTGTTATTTTGATACTGTATCAGCCCATTTACGTCCCACTGCAAGGTACGTGCCTCCAATCAAGAGTTCGATTGAGAGGGAGATTAAGTCATATAGTCCACCACGCTGGCCTAGTGCGGGTTGGCGTACTTTACATACCATAGAAATTCTAACAAATCGCTACGGTATGCAGGTTTCCTCACGATGTTTTCCTTCACCGTGATAGCGCGTGATGAATGGTGATTGACTGCCAATACACACATGACTCCGAAAACTCAGACGTGTGCCCTGTGATTTGAACCCGCGCCCACCGTGAACATGTTGGCAGCCGCGTCTGATCCGTTAGCAACAGGAAACCACGAACCACCATTTTGATACTTCTAAGCAAAAATCCTTGTTATTTAGAACAGTATCATTCACCAAAACGTACTTCAAAACTGCAAAATCAAACAGCAAATGTTCTCTTAAAGAAAAACTGGGTTATGTTTACGTAACCCATATTATTCCTGTACAAATAATAGGAATATTTTCTACTCACTGAGATTATACCAAGCGCCCATTGCGATGATACTGATTCTCGTAGTACAATTGTTTTTCTTACACTTTTCTATTGTTCGTACAGTTTGTATATTTATTATTTGTAGGGTGTTATTATAGCGATCTTTGTATGCATTGTGTAAATCCATCATTTTTACTTCCTTAAGTGAGTCGAATTTAAAGTTCAATTAGGGTGCAACCAGTTTCAAACATATCTACATAATTATTTACTTTATGTGGACCTTACTGCGCTTATGTTCCATCACTAGCTATACTACAATAATTTTGGTATTCTCGTAGAATGTGCTATCGTATGTATCTTTTGTCAATCGCATTAATGTTATCAATGTTACATGCACATCAGTTTTACTGGTCCCCTATATAAATTGATACATTAATTTCAAACTCTATAAACACATTACCCTTAAGCATTGCGATAAATTCTCAAATGATACATTATCGGGATTTCCCTTGATGGAAATCTTTTTATCATTTTTTACTATAAAGTACTTAATCGACGACTGATAATATGGTATTGAACTAGTATCATTGTAGTAAATGTGAATTAACGAGATAAAACATTGATGAATATTGCGGAAATTTATCAGTCGCACTACTTAAGTTGTTTAAGACTCATGTTAATATTTTATTGATTAAAAATATTTTGTGATCAACAAAACAGTGAATTAAAAATTCATATAGTCCTGACCTCACAGTAAAACATAGAATAAAGGTATATATCTAGCTTCCACGCAAAATTTGAGGATCAGCGTTAGTTCCTCTACAAATTAACCCATAAAAAACTACACGACTCTTATTCGATCTTTAACTTTTCTGAATAACTGTTTATCATCACTAACAAACAATATCTATGTCATTCCACATACGATTTATTGACACATTCTCCTCTACTACTGACCCACATAAGATTTGAAATCACCACGCTGGCCTAGTGCAAGTCGTTTACATAAAAACTACAAGATAAATCTCCATGTATTTGAACCAGTAGTAATTACGAATGTTTTGTTACAGGGGGCTGGTTATTTGAAACGAGCGGACACTGAAAAACTCCATGATATATTTCTGAAGTACGCCACCGTCGAGAAGGACGGTGAGAAACACATCACCAGCGAAGATTTCGTCAGAAAATACCTTGGACTATTCACTGAAGGTGAGGTTATTGCCCCTAGTAATACGATTTGCGAAGTCTCATGTGTGGTCTTAAATGCATTTTTTTTAAAGGTAGAAAACTATTTTCACAAATTAGCGTATTAAATAATTGTAAATAAAGGACCTACTCCCGAAAGGCTAGAAGCCAGAAATGAGACATGCAACTAATCGTTATATTTCAAGCCAAATTGTACTGCACTGTCGCTAGTAAGTCGTGCTGCTGCGACCTTATGTTATAATAGGAAGTGATAAGGAGATAAAACTTACTACAAGAGTCATTCAAGCCTTCAATAGAAAACTTGTGCTAGGATAGTCCTGTCCATCCAGATAACGACTACAGTAAATTAATTAAATGAAACAGAAAAAAACTATAGGGCCAATACAAATATATTGCATTCTGCAATCAATAATTACGCTTTTAATTTGGTACATGGAAATAATATTACTGATCATTTCTCACAACTCGATTGTTAGTATATAAAAAGCAATGTTCTCCTAAGCGTTTTCGATTGTATTTATTTTTTCATTATCACATTCATATCAGTAAATCTAACGAGTGCGCTTGTAGCGTGAACAATACGTGCTGAAGGTACGTGACCGCGTACATTACACGTGCTGTAAGATATTAAATAATATATTTTTATATCTATTATGGCATATCATTCGGCAATGATTCACCAACGGGAACTATAGATAGGTAGTAGAATTTTATGGTAATACCAGTATTTCTTGCATCATCTCATTCTACGAAACACAAAAAAAATGTTATTAGGAAGATGACTGCGTGCAAAATACAGAACTTTAAAGTAATTATTGATTGGGATAATTTGAAATAAATTGATTGTTGTGCAATGTGCGTAATTTTGAATATTTTCTGCTATGCATGAATCTTAATATATTAAGTTTGATAAAATGGTATTCCTTGAAAAATAACCCTGCTGACACATACATATTTTTTGAATTATCTTCTGCCTTCTAAAATATGACTTCTCGTTTTTCGGTGTTGCAAAGTGATTTGGCACATTATTCTGCGACCAATAGTTCCTGACATTAACCCTTTAGAATTAGGTCTCTCACTCCACCACACTGACCTAGTGCGGTTTGGCTGTCATACACTTCTGTTTTTAGGTTGAATTCTTAACTATTAAGATCTGATTGCGAAGTCCTTTACTGCTGTAGGGAAAAATAATAATTATTAATTAATTTCTAATATACGCATAACTTCGAATTTCACAAATATATTCCTTCGACTTCCATGGTATACTTTCGTAAAATAATATAAAGATTTTCAACCTTAATAGTTTCTTACTGTACATATAAATATCAACGTTACATCTAGTTCCATAGTAATCTGCTTACTGGCTAATAATCATAACTTTACAACCCATGTTAGTCTTTACACCTACCATAAACAAGTATATAGCCTCTTGTCTGCCAAGAAAGGGGTAGAACTAGC
This sequence comes from Deilephila elpenor, assembly GCA_949752805.1. Lineage (NCBI taxonomy): Eukaryota > Metazoa > Arthropoda > Insecta > Lepidoptera > Sphingidae > Deilephila > Deilephila elpenor. The sequence continues at coordinate 2,765,273 of OX457102.1, forward strand.
GATGCGCGATGACGAGAGGTTTCATTCGATTGTTTCGATTGTTCGAACATCTCGATGGTTCTCGATTGTTTCAACTTGGACTCGAGTCCGAATTCTGTTATTGCGACTGGAGCGCGGCGCGTTCATTCGAGCCTCGAGAGTAATCGAGTGTTGTTACTCGATGGTTTAGACGCGAGTTCTTGACTTGCGTTGTGATTGAAAAAACTAGAAAATATAGTCTTACGTAATAAATGAATGGCCCCTTATCTATACGCATTGCTATACTTGCATTCCACTAATAAACAAGAACCGAGCGAGACTCGGTGACTGATTCGAACGATCGAAAACTAACGGTCAAATCCATTGACTCGAAACAATCGAAAAACATCTCGATTGTTTTGTAAAACGGCGAGTCGATGGTTGACTCGATTGTTTATTTTTACGACTCCGATTCTTTCGATTGATATAACATCTCGGAATCGCCCATCACTAGGTAGAACGTCCGACGTAACAAGAATAGTGTCGGGAACAAATGACTTGTTCTTCAAAACCGCGAATCCGTGCTTTGGATGGCGTCCAAAATAACACGCTTAGACATTCGAACAATGCTCGTAGTTGCATGACATCTGCAGTCCAATAGCGGATAAAACTTTCGTTCTCGTTGTAAAATGGTAGGTTCATCATATTATATAAGGTCTACTAACTAAAAATAAACAGCTGTAATTAGAAACAAGTCGTATTAGTCTATTATTGTTACGTTCAGATGCCATTTTGATCAATTGTCTATAGATAGACCAGGATATTTCCGCTTTATGTATGCATCCGTTTGGGCTCAGCCTGTGTTCATCCGGTTCTGGACAGGCCACTATTGTGTCGTCGAGAAGAGAACTGTCGAGGTACCTACATCTTGCCAATAGAAAGAGTATTTGGATGCCATTGCTATACCTACAAGTATATCGCCTTCACTTAGTCGTGCTAGGAGTTCCCGTGTTTTCCACACACCATCCTCATCTTTCGAAATCATGATTCTCCATTTATTGTGGGTGCTCATGTTCGGAGTGTCTATCACTTCCGATCTACAAATAATCGTTTGCAGAGCACATTCTAATAAAATAACAGCCCAATTCTGAGTATGGATCTTATAATTGAGAGTTTGATAGAGCTATAGCCCATCACGTTGCCCTTGGCGTTGGCGGATTATAATTAACATAGAAATTCTTGTAAAATATCCAAGATTGATCCTCACGATGTTTCCCTTTACCTCTAATTGAAGTGTGACTGATAGCTGTAGGAATTAATTTATTTGTAGAGCTCACGCTGGCCATAGTGTAACATATCTATCCATTGATTCCAGATGACTACAACAAGGAGTCAGTGCAGCTCATCGCTGGCATCGTGGACATGGATAAGGACGGGTTCATCTCGTTCTCGGAGTTCCAGGCGTTCGAGGGGCTGCTGTGTGTCCCGGACGCGCTCTACAAAACCGCCTTCCAGCTGTTCGATACTAATGGCAATGGACTCGTCGCTTTTGGTAAGACATATCCAATTTTATAAAATATTTGAAAAGTACAACGAACTGACGAGATTGCTTGAGGTGCAAGAAAGTAGCTGAAGTGAAAGTGATATAAAAACATCGAGCAAGACCGAAATCCCTAGTCTCAGACTCTCAGTCTATTTATGCTATTACAAGTATGTGCTCATTTCTCAGAATTATTAAGATTTAGGTGTCGGTGGCGAAGGAAGTCCCTGGATGCAGGCTACTTCCAACAGATTATTTTGGAAATTAGGGAGGTTAATGTTCAGCAGTGAACTGTGGCTGAAGATGATAATTACGATACAGAATAGTATTCTTTGGGGCGTTTACTACATGATCTTTATGTTTCCTTTTGTAGACATTATTCTGCGATCATCATCACAACCCCTACGATAGAACTTAGACTTCACCCAAAAAATCTACTATTAGACCTCTGTGTATTGCAGTAAGTAAACTCATCAATACAATATGGTGTTCTACATAAAACGCTCCATCTTCCAGACGAGTTCGCGGAAGTCATGCGAAAGACAGCACTTCACAAGAAACTGCCCTTCAATATGGAGAGCACGTTCGTCCGTCTCTACTTCGGCAAGGACAAGAAGCGTCTAGTCACGTACCCTGAGTTCAGCCAGTTCCTTCACGACTTTCACGAGGAGTACGGCGTGGAAGCCTTCAAGAAATGCGACAAAGACGGCAGCGGGTTCATAACTGCTGGAGACTTTAGAGACATCATGCTGAGTGTCAAAAACCACCTTCTGACTAAAGAGTTGAAGACTAAAGTGATTAACGTAAGTAATGATAATATTTTAAAAAATGTTATGATCTTATTCTAAAATGTGGTTAAAATTATGTTGTGCAGACCATGTAAATAAAGAAGGCCGATAAAGAATATTATGACTACAAATTTTTATTTCGAGATTCGAATACATAAAGACAAAATATTTTTATTTTAGCACTTATTTCAATAACTTAAATATTTCTAGTGATCATGGTTTAGTTTGATATCATACGTTCTTCACTCGGTATCTCCATGTAATAATTTTAACTCACTTTTTTAATATAAGTAAATACAGTATGGGGTATCATAATATGGAGAAGTGTTAAATAGAGCATGTGATAACATGTTTCTGACAAGCCATTAAATTAGTGTAATGTGCGTTCATGCGTTTTTTAAAATAAAGTTAAAAAACGTTTTAATTGGTTTTATCGCATTCTATAAAATAGTACAATAGAATATAGGAGTTTTATTACCCAGATCGCCAAAATAATTGAACATTCAGGCAACATCTTTTGTTGATTTTATATTCTAATGTAATGATTTAATGATATCGTATAATGTATCAGCCCATAATAGACCACTGCTGAGAACGGGACTCCTCTGTTACCAAGTGTCCGTTAGAAAGAGTGTTAGCTCATAGTCCACCACGCTGGCTTAGTGGTTTTGCGGACATTACATAGAAAATCTTAAAGAATTGATATAGGATGATATTGTATCAACCCATATACGTCCTACTTCTGGACACGGGCCTACAACCGAGAGAATCGATTGATAGTGGTTAGGCCATATAGTCCACGCTGGCCTAGTGCGGGTTGGCGGACTTACATACTATATTTATTTTTAAATCGCTACGGTATGCAGGTTGCCTCACGATGTTTTCCTTCATCGTTAAAGTGCGTGGTGATTGACTATCAATACACACATAACTCAGTCAAAGTTGTGACCTGGAATTTTAACCCGCGGCCACCGTGAACATGTTAGCCGCGTCCGTTACCAACAGGCCACCACGCCCTTATATATTAATGATATAAATTTTCCAGGCATCAGGCTTCCCCCAAGGCGAGCGTAAGATAAGCTTCCCGTACTACATGGCGTTCAACTCGCTGCTCAACAACATGGAGCTGATCAAGCGCGTGTACCTCAACGCGACGGGCGGCCACCGCTCCACCGACGTCACCAAGGAGGAGTTCCTGCACTCCGCGCAGATGATGTCGCAGGTCACGCCGCTCGAGGTCGACATACTCTTCACGCTCTGCGACATGATACACCAGACCAACGGGTTCGTGCACTTTTTTATATGTAATATTACCAACATTTGTCTATACAGGGTATATCAAGACTGCGAGCGAAAACGAAGCCAGGTGCTGGTATTAGAGGATACAGACAACGCAACTAAAAATTTTGCAAAAATAGCGAAAGATTTTGCATTTTTTTAAATATCATCACGTTTGCGTGGTAAATACCTAGTTAAAAAAATTATAAGGTGTACATTATTATTTTAGGGAAACTGTGTATTTATCACCTAAATACGACGATCAGTAAAAAACTACAAAAAAATTGCTTAATTTTTAGTTACATTGTGTCTGAAGTTCTTTATACTACCACCTGGCTTACCTGGCAACTTACAGCTGTGTATAGGCCTCCTTATTTGCACGCCACGAGTTTCTGTCCTATGCGAATCTACTGTTTTACTGCGACTCTCACGATGTCATCCGATCATCTGGCAGGTGGTCAGCCTCTTATATACCAACAACATATGCGTTGCAAATAAATAAAACACATGAGTGCTTTTCTCTTTTTAATAATAAATAAATTCCGATAGACAGCCGCTTATCTGGCATTGAGTCCATGAGCAGTGGTAGCCGCTTACCATCAACAAAAAAATACACTCAACTATCACATTATGACTCCACATCAAAGACAATTTAGTCTTGTAGGTATCGATACAGTGCGTGGTGGCTTGTTGGTAATAGACTAGACTACCTACATGTTCACGGTGATCGCGGGTTCAAATCTCAGGGCACACCTCTGACTTTGCAGTCATGTACACACTTATGTATTGATAGTCAATCACCTCGCATTCTAATGGAAACATCATGCGGAAACTGCACACCATAGAGATTTGTAAAAAAATATACGTTATATGAAATCCGCCCGTACTAGGCCAGGATGGTAGACTATGAATTAGGCCTTCTTAGTCTAACTCCCAATTAAATAGAAAATTCCTGCTCAGAAGTGGGCGATTTTGGACTAAAATAGCAGTAATAATAGTAGATAATAACCTAGAATTATGATATAAGCATTCGCTCGCTTGATAGTCAACGTCTAGCCAAAATGGGTTTAAAGGGAGCCTATAGCCACGCCTATTTTTGAGCTACTTTACTAATCATCAAATTTATTTGAATAGTCTAAGACCACACTAGTATTTGAAATGATAACTGGTAATACATTTATACATTCTTACAATAAATTTGATATTAAAGTAACAATGGGTAATAATATTAAAGGTTTCATTCTAATATAATATTCCATTAATTTATGTTTCCCCATTTTATAAAAGCGATTGTGTGTAACCAACCGCAAAAATCTATTCAAAGTTTTCTAAAGCCCCATTTACATGGCGAGAGTTTATCGCCTCGGAAGATACAATTATCATAAGGCTATTAGAAAGTTGCGTCGTGTAAACATTGTCACAACACGATAATCTTATGGCGGTTATGATGATTCTCGCCGCGAAAAACTCTCCCCGTGTAAAAGGCGCTTTATTCACTAAATAATCAAAGAAGAAACGACTCCCTTTCTCTCTCGACTCGCCACTCTCTCTTCTAATAATCATTATTATGTCATCACTCGATTCTCAAGTTTTAGTTCAAGGTAATTGCGTCAAAAACCATGCGACTTTCGAACCGTAATGACGGTCAATGTTATCACATCGAGTTAAGGTTACATTCAATATTATCAAGTCGCGTCGCCTTATCTCTATAATACAAGATAACGATGGCGTATTGGTCCCAAAATATACAAAGTATGATTGAATGTCGTCTGTAAGGAAAACTGGTAAATTTAGACCAAACAATAGAACTTAAGTACTCAGAAAGACAAAAACTAGATTAGAAAGTTATTGAAGTATTTTGAGCACATTAACCAATTTTAAAAAAGGAGGAGGTTCTCAATTCGACTATGACTTTTTTTGGGCTCAAGTCAAGCCTATATATTGTCCAGAGGGTAGGCAGAAGTGACACTAGGGCCACCCACATTTCGCCTAATTATTTTCCGTCCCTAGATGTAGTAGGGGCAGAGCCTATCGCCATACCGGGCTTCAGCCCCAGGCAATTTATTTTGGTAGCCTATCCATACTGCCAAATAAAATTTTATGGAAGAATTTATATTTTGGTAACTTATTTTCAAAAAGCATAAATCTTTTCAAAGATTTAATTTGTATTCAAAATTTTGCTCATATGTTGAGACAGCATTTGAGTCTATAATGAATAAATGCAGTAAGTCTGTAAAGAATAAATTTTTGAATTTATTTTTCTAGTCCAACAACAATTTGTGATAATTTCATAAGATTTAAAAAACATGTCCGCAGGAGCAATATGTTCTCTGTATATTTGATCCTCAAAATTCCTTGTTGAAATTGCTATGTGGTGTCGATTTACAAGAAAATTAGGCTCGTAAATGAATACAAAATAGATTCCAGACATAGATAGCCTCCGTGGCGCAGTTGGTTAGACACCGGTTGTGAAACGAGAGGCCGCAGGTTCGATCCCCACACCGAAACAAATGATTGTGTGAACCACAAGTATTTGTTTAGGATCTAGGTGTTTGTGAGATCGAAAAGTCTCTCGTAGTTTCTGATACCCACGACATAAGACTCGATCTAAGTGTCGGGTCAGGGCTATGTATGTGACTGTTGGGTGTATTTATTATTTATTTATAATATTCTAATATTTGGCAGTGAGACAACAGCGGTAACAAGTTCGGTTCCCGTCAAAGAAAAGTGTGGTATCGGGTTTGCTTTGAGTGGAAAATACTTTTGACTTCCATAAAACAGAAGGAAATCTGTACGAAATGTTCTATATACTATTGCATAATTTCTTGTTACCCCTTTGCTTGTTAACCCTATGACTTGGTATGCCCTTAGCATAGCCAATGGTAACCATTTACTGTCAGAAGGACCATCTCGTCTAAATCTTTGGCACATGGAAGCAAAACTTATATCACTTTTCTTTGGCTTGGTTATTAGTACTTTTTTAAGTCCCTTTTAAAAAATCTAATATCAGCACGAATATTTTATGAATGGTTTGTAATTTTAAAAAAGAACATGTACTAATAGAATCCTTTTTGTTTTATAAATCCTGTTTTGCATCCGAATTATCGACTGGGAATTGAGATTTTGATTTTTATTTCCAAAAAACTAAGTTGAACCTTGAACGACCTGACTCATTTTAAAATTATTCATATAAAATATCATTTTTTTCTCGTATATTTCAGTCGAATCGTATACAACGACTTGAACTCGATCACTCCGGAGCAGTACTTCAAGCAGGTGACGCGACGCGTGGCGGAGATCAAAGCCGTATCCGTAAGTATTGCCCTCTCGCTCGCACACACCCACATTCCATATCGTCGTCCCGTTTTAACGCACATGTCGATAATTCCAGGAGGCGATTTGGCGATAGTTAAAATGTATGTTGTTAGAATATATTCATTAGAATTAATGTTTTTTCATATGAAAAAAAAATACGTTGCTTTATTTTTTATTTTGAAAACGTCACTAACTGACAGGTCTGTATTTTTCTCTTTCTTTCAATGCTCAAAAGGAGGAGGTAATTATATATACCGAACGTAATCGCTTAATTGAGTATTTGGGAAGTTTTATGGTAAGTAAAGGATAGAATATGGTGTTTGTAAATTCATTATATTATTTATAGTGAGATTTTGGTGCATACGAAATTTAATCGAGATGTTTTGACACCTCAATTTAATTATTTTGCAATGCGAAGGATAATTGGCTGTATTTATGATAAACGTTGAATATCCTGTATACTGCACAAAATTTACTTAGATTAATTTTTACTATTCCGCCGTGCTCTGTCAAAAGGGACATTAAAATATACAAACATACTGTTGTTTTACATTTTTTTACGATAACTCTATAAATAATTAATCAATCAGTATATTTGCGATAAAATAGTTAATAAAAGTTTTCATAAATCTCTAAATATACTAAATACTCAGAAAAAAACGTGTTATTGAGTGATAAAATATCTAAGCATTTTTAAATATTAGTATGTAATATGTACTTAAATGCTTATAAGGACTAAGACAACCAAAAAATCACTAAAAAAAGATAAACTTAATAACCAAGTTTTTTCCACTCTCCATTTTCTATAGACTCTTTCGACTGGGCACGGCAGTATAATAGTATTCAAAATTATGACAAAGTCAGAACATCTTAATCTGACCAAAACATCACTACTTTTATCCTCTTACACATAAGTCAAGGGCATCGTGCATTTCTCATATGTTTTAAAGGATCTAGTGCTTACAAAGCCATAGTGATATTGCCACTTAACTACACTATTGGATTGTGAACTGTTTAAAGGCCAATTTAAGGCCAGATGTCAAAGCTCGAGTCTGAGAAACAAAGACAAACGAAGACATGTTAAAATTCAATTTTTGTGTTGTTTTTTTGTGTAAACAAAAAAATGATTGAGAATTGTCATAGTTTGTCTATGGTCCGGGCTGATTCATTAGCATGTTATGTAATGCTGTTTAATAATGACACACCTTCATTCTTTTTTTTTTTCATTGCCAAACTTTCTCCTATTTTAACTTTTTCAATCTATCACTTTGAATATTTACTATTTTCATACTTAGATTTTTTTACATTTATTATCTGACTTCAATATTATGACTTCAAACTAAAATCTTTATTTTCTTTGTTACTCTTTTCTTCTTAATTGTAAAAATCTATTTGCCTATCTTTACGCCAATTAATTTTTTTAGGAATTGACAAAATAATTATCGATTAAAAATGTCGATACGAATTATATCGATATCATCACTATTAAATGAATATACATAGTTTTGTAAGCACAGAGTCCTATCAGAGCCTAGATGGAACTACATGGAACTATATGACATTAACATAAAATTTCAAATACGGATATACGTGTATGTTTAAGTCAGTACCATAAAATGATATTTTTCTAAAAAATGTTAAGGGGAATACTAATAATACACGAAATATACAGTAAACAACGCTATCACAATTTGTCTTATTCGCCCTTATTCGAAATCATTGGAAACTTATAAAAAAAATACCGTATATGGTTAAGAAGTGCAAACATTCCTGGTTTTAATGTGATATGGTTCTAACATATTTTTCTTATAAATGTGCCAGAAAAGTACGTAATCAATTCACACGACACAATCATTTTCACGTCACTACATTCAAGACGATTTCTATCACAATATACCCGTATGTGTATAGACTTTTTTGGTACGTTTTGTTATTTGTGCACATGAAATGCTAGTTTAAAAGTCGAAAGGTAGATTTCCAACGACTAAAAACAAATTGGAATAATTAACAAAAACAAAAAAAACAACAACAACATACATTTGGAAATCATGTTGGAGAGTAATTTTATTTTTGTTCCTATATTTTCATTGAAGGCTTTTTAATTTGCGTGATTCAAAAGTTAAAAATTTAATATATAGTTAAAAATTTACTTGCAATGGTAAATCTACCTTTCGCAATGTCCCAAAATTGGTAATGAAAAGTCTAAATTAGCGATTAGTCGTGGAATTATTATAATTATAAATTGTGTACACACTGGTACATTATACTGGGATTTGATCTATGTCTATGTGGAATATATTTTCTTCCTTATAATTAGGAACGAAATTAGAAAACCGGAATCCTTGCATCATGTTTGGTGCGACTGTTAGAGATTGCGTCAGGTATTAAATGCATTTATACATCTAATCCAGGCATTAATTAATCCCAATACAAAGTGGAAATAAATAAATAAAAATGTTTAAATGTTAGAAAAAATGGTAGTTAGTACCAGTCCTCTTATATTAGGGTTATTCTGAATAAGCTATAACTTTATATGATATTTTTTATCTCTAAAATGTTAAACACTCCACAAAAATTAGTATACATCAAATAATTAAATAAGGTTTTAACTACTAATTAGTTTAACACCATGCCAGATTATTAACTCAATTACCATACCAGTGTGTACATAAACAGCATACATTGTCACATTTTTGTATGTTTATATATCAAATAGAATTATTAATATACGAAATATTTGTTTTTTTTTTTATTTTATTTCAAAGTAGTGTCTTGGTAAAGTTGTTCGTTATGCTTGTTGCAGAGCCCTGAAGAGCGCAGCGTCCTTATTCAAATTTTAGAGAGCACTTACAGATTTACCCTCGGTTCCGTTGCTGGTGGTAAGTATATAAATATAGTATGGTTGTTGGGTTATACATCCTTTTACTGGACATATAATGCTCGACAACCATTCGGTTTAGAGTATTTATTAGTTTTATATATAAGGTATAACGAAGAAGTCATTTGAACACACGATAGATCAGTGTTTCATGTAACCATAAATAACACATAAATATTAGTAGTAGATAAGACTTAAAGCGTTTTAGCATAAAATGTGGATATGTTTAACTGAGATATTTATTTGACGTGAGTACGCGTGTGAGTGACGTGTACGTGCGCACACTCCCGCACATCCCGCAGTTAGCGGATGGGTCATGCAACAGAAAAGGAGAACTTTAATAAGTTTTTTTTGTCTGTGTTTTGTTCTGTAGGGTAATTGTCTATATCGCTGTTAAGTGTTGTGTTTTAGTCTGTGAGCTGATTTTACTGACAAAGGAGAGACGCCTCGCTATTTGATACGATGGATCTCCCTTAGTCAGTACTTAATTAATTTGAAACACTGTTTAAACTTATTTACAGTAAAATTAATAAAACCTCGCACCAAGACAAACGTTTGTGCGCTCCACATTTATTGCTGTACTGGGTGTCTAGAACTTACGGTCGAGAAATCTTGTAGTTTCTCATACCTGCCACCAAGCAGGTATCTTAGTGGGGTGGGGTGAGGTGTGGCTGTACAGTATTTATTGACCTATCTATTTTGTCGACTAGCTGTGGGCGCATCTGCGGTATACCCGATAGACTTAGTGAAGACTCGCATGCAGAACCAACGAACAGGCTCGTTCATCGGTGAGGTGGCGTACCGAAACTCCTGGGATTGCTTCAAGAAAGTGATCAGGCACGAGGGAATTTTCGGCCTGTACAGAGGTCTGGTGCCACAACTGATCGGAGTGGCCCCGGAGAAAGCCATCAAATTGACGGTCAGTTGAGAAAGATCACACATCACCGTTTTTTTATGTTGATAGCTATGATTGTATCAAGGAAAAAAAATAACTATACTTAATTTTTTGCCTAATAGAACTATTTTATGATAATTGTATGATATTAAAGAAGACAGTTTTCACGACTACCTTAATACGAATTAATTAATTGTCGACAGGTCAACGACTTTGTCCGTGACAAGTTTATGGACAAAAAGGGAAATCTTTCGCTATACGCTGAAATAATTGCTGGCGCTTGTGTAAGTATTACTATCATATTTTATATTTTGGAATAATGAAGAATTACCTCAATAGATTACAACTACTCATTAAAATGCAATAAGGAAAACAAATGATACAAGACTGAAAAGATCTCGTAAGATTCATACGTTTTGTTACCATAGGTCTAAGAGACACTTCATCAGATCATTGTAAAGTATAAAACGTAGTCGTTTCTCGCTGTCCCTATAAAAGCATATTTCTAAAGTAACGCGACGTATTTGTAGACAGTTTTCATCAGTAGATAATAATTCAAGAAGAAGATATATAGGTTTATTTTTATAAATTGTACGTATAGTTTTTTTGAATAGGTTTCTGTTGTAGAGCGGAGTATAAGAATATCTGCACCCGGGTGCAGTAGAATGGGGTGCTACATTTTCACAATAAAAAAAAATAATATTGCTCGCAGGCGGGAGCGTCTCAAGTAGTATTCACAAATCCGCTAGAGATCGTGAAGATTCGTTTGCAAGTGGCCGGCGAGATCGCGGGCGGGGCTAAAGTCCGCGCGTGGTCGGTGGTCAAGGACCTCGGCCTCTTCGGCCTTTACAAGGGAGCCAAGGCGTGCCTGCTGCGCGACGTGCCCTTCAGCGCCATCTACTTCCCTGCGTACGCGCATGTTAAGGTACAAAATATCAATAAATATAATATAAAATTCAACTATTATATTCGTATTTTCTAAAAGGTCGGAATAATTTAATTTTGTCAATCCTGAACTATAATATTTTTTTATAAACTGTCAAGTCCGTACCATGAATGAGGTCATACCAAATAAATTAATGTATGGCCAAAACATCAGCAACAACTTTCGTAAATTGGTATTTCAATAGTTGTCGGGATATTTTTGTCATATTTTCTTAAAATAAATGAATTATTAAGTAAATAAAAGCTACGTAATTAATCATTTAAGTGCCTTTCTAACATACTATTATCATCGGCAGGCTAAATTCGCGGATGAGAATGGGTACAACCACCCCCTCACGTTGCTAGCGGCCGGCGCCATCGCGGGCATCCCCGCCGCCTCGCTCGTCACCCCCGCCGACGTCATCAAGACCAGGCTACAGGTATACCCAGGATCATATTTACATTGATCATTCTTTTAGCCCACGTGTTTCTAATCACACAACCTAGTAGCACCTCTTCCTACCCTTTCTGGGAAAAAGGCGTGTGTTTATGTATGTTATTTTATTTGTTGTCTAGGTGGTAGCGAGGTCTGGACAAACAACATACAACGGTGTTATAGACGCGACAAGGAAGATATACGCAGAAGAAGGCGCACGGGCTTTCTGGAAAGGCGCTGTTGGTTAGTGCAATTCTTATTTGTTGTAACTTAAATACGAGTATTGTCTGTATATGGGTACTGGAGAGTTAAAAGAATAGATAAAGGAGAGAACTGTCCCCTATAAACTAAATTCAGCACCTAACTACCCTAATCTATCGGTTTCCTAATACATTGCAAGGCTATGACTACAAAATATCTGCAATTTTTCCAGCGCGTGTGTTCCGGTCGTCGCCACAGTTCGGTGTGACGTTAGTAACGTATGAAATTCTGCAACGTCTGTTCTACGTCGACTTCGGTGGCTCGTGAGTATTCTGAATTATTTATTTTATTATTGTCAAAAACTGCTCTCATATTTAGAAGCAATAAAAACGCATAAACTTTTGTTATTTACCTGCTTACCCGCTAGACCTTATTAATTAATTATTTTGGGCGCATAGTTCAATAGCGTTTTAATTTAGGGCGAAAATGAGCGATTTGAAGTGAAAACATGATGTGTAGGAATCGACTAACCACGTGGATTCTACCTCCTGTTTGCGTCCGTTACAATGGAAACATCCATAACGGAAACGAGAAGAATTTTATCAACTTATTTGGCAAGCGAGGAATTAAGCGACCGTTGAATCGCTTTCAAATACACATCTCCGTTCGTTTTGCCTCATTCGATTGCCCCAAAATCACTCTCTCTCTCTCTCTCTTCAGTTACAGTTAATCAGAACACAGACCTCACCCAAGGACCTCCACATAGACCTGACAAAATCACTATACGTAGTGCACGATGGCCGATGATAATTGGTTTACATTGTTTTCCATAGCGACGTGCATTATAGTTTATGGAATGTATAATTTTACGATACAATTCTGTATTTTTTTCCCCACAGTTATCATCTCTCATGTCATCATAGCGTGCCGCTACTGTAACTAAATATTATGATTGTGACATTACAGTCGACCGACCGGCTCTGAGCTGCACGTGGCGACATCTATCGAGGAATCAGTGAAAAAGCCGCATCACATCGGCGGCTACCAGGTGGCGCTACCAGTCCTAACGGGACTAGAGACCAAGTTCGGCATCTCTTTACCCAGGTTCTCTTTCGCGAAACCCGCGCAGTAACTGAGGTAACACGCACCGACAAGCCTACAACCAATACGAATATTTAAAGTAATATAAATTACAAACCAACAGTAACATCTAGTATCGAGATCAGACACCTGAAATATTATCGATAACCGAGGCATTTTTCAATATCGGTACTTCAAGCCCATAGAAAAGCGAGTATCGAAATTAGGTATATTCGAAATATTTTTATCGATATCGATCGATAACTGAAAGATCATCTCTTGATGTCAATACATTAACTCTGCATCATTAGCAATTGATATTCTCAACATACAAGCTGGTTTCAGATGGTCCTATTTACGCCAAAGTAGGTAGCACAGTATAGATATTAAATTGTCGACTGATATCGTGGTCGAGTAAAGATCCTCGTATAAATTCGCATCGAATTAGCACATTTTTCTATGTATGAGTAGACGGTTGTCGACGTCTTGTACAGTATCAATTAAAACGTTGTGTACCGGAGTGAGCTAGTTGACTAGGATAGAACTTGCTGAAGTTATTTTTTCTCGCTGCTTTGATCAATAAAATTTTGTTCATCGATATTTTTATACATTAATATTGTTTGCTACTGGAATTATTCACCAGAAAAAAGGTAAATTAATAAATAAATATGCCTAATAATACTGTAAGGCAAGGTATATTTACTTATTTACTATTTATCTATTTACTCAAATATAAATCGGTTTTGTTCATTTGATACATCAGAACTAATACAAAAATTATCGTTATTATAGTAAGATGACTATTTTTAAATCTGCAAATCGATTTTTTGATCAAAGCTGCGAGAAAAATTAAGCGAAATAATGAATTATAAAGTAAGTGTAACGTGACAAATTGTGAGACCATGTCTCTAGTCGATATGAAAAAAACGCATACGAACAGAGACTATTAGGAAACTCTTATAATATGAAAAACATTAAATATTGCCGCACTTATCGAACTAGAGCTAAACTAGTTAAATGATCAATAGATAACCGTTAAAGAAAAATGAAAATGATAATGTTTTGTAAAGGAAATGTTACATTTGTATTCAACTTGTTTGTTAATTTATTGCTTTTAATGCATATATAAGAAATCATATTGAGCAAGATATTTTTGTTGATATAAATCATTCTTGTTAAAATATTTTGTTGATAGTCATTTTATATGTACCTTTATTTTCAAATTGAAATCATGAAGGATTATACTTCTTATTATATTTTACTTGCAACTTTTACGAAATCATGTTCTATGTTAATACTTTGACGAGAATTCATCTTACTATTTATGATTTATTCTAGTTAATTCGACGCAAGTTTCCTAATAAAAAATGTATAAGATATAAGGTAATAGTGGAGAGTGATCAGTAATATCATCGACGAATTCTGTAACTAGTTTAAAAAGTTTTATAATGTAAAATTGTACAGATAAAAATTATATATCATTGAAAAGTCTAATCAGCATAAAAGAGATTATTAGAGATCAATAGTTAGGTAGAAATTAATAAAAAAAGAAATATATTTAAAGAAATCTGTATATCTTTAACCCTTAACTTGGCACCGTACATCCCACTGTACATACATTTTCAAAAATTATTACTCTTTGTTTATTGAATATTTTTTCTTCTCGTTTTTTGTGAATATATTGTTATATACAGTAGAATCACTAGACAATTATTTTGTCGAGACTGCACTGTAATATAAATGTCTAAATAAAAAAAACTAAAAGCCACGAGCTCATCCTCGCGACACCGTGATATTATTTTAGCTTTATTCAACTTTTTTCATCTAAACTTGACAATATGTTTTGTTTTTTTATTATGTATAAAGCTTAAATTATTCAATAAATGCCTTTTAACGTAGCTAACTACAAACAAGCTCTTGTATTCGAATGAAATAAGTGTATGTACATCACAATGTACATTTCCAAGAACGCGATAAAGTACCCATGGTAAACTATGGTAACCACGCTGTACATTGCCAGGTTTATAGAACATTGGGTTTTGGTAAATTTGCGGGTATTCGTTTGTTAATTTGTGTGTGTTTCGTTTATTTGTGTTTGTTTTGACATTTATTTGTTATATCTTGCCTATAGAACAAAAACTAACTAACTCGCATAACATAGTGGCATTAACTGTTGTGAAAATATCAGCTCTGAGGATAACTCTACATCCGGTTGAGCACCTCTTATTTGCATACAATCTTCTCCATTACCTTTGATTTACTTTCATAGGCATATTTATTTATTTTTATTTTCAGCCGTTAGTGTCCCACTGCTGGGCAAAGGCCTCCTCCCTTTCCTTCCAGATTTGGCGGTCTTGCGCAATTTGGGGCCAATCCTGTAGAAACCTGTCGACTTCGTCTCTCCACCTACGCCTGGGTCTGCCGCGACGTCTTTTTGGGTGTTCCGGACGCCACTCAGTGCAAATTTTTGCCCACTGTTGAGGTTGTATACGGCAGACGTGACCGGCCCACTGCCACTTCAATTTTGCGGCTCTCGAAGCTACGTCTATTATTTGAGTTTGGGAGCGCAAATGGGTGTTGCGGATTCTGTCTGCTAATTTAACCCCTAGTATGCTGCGCTCCATCGCACGCTGACAAACCCTGAGCTTGGACTTTTGAATGTTCGTCAAAGACCAAGTCTGTGAGCCGTATGTCAGAACGGGGAGGATGCATACGTCCATTAACTTTCGCTTGAGGGATAGTGGAAGTTCGCCTTTCATCATCTCCCCCATGGACCAATAGCTCCTCCAGGCATTCTCAATTCGGCGAGCAATCTCTTTATCTTGCCTGGAATTAAAAGAGACGATTTGTCCCAGATAGATGTATTCTTGGACGTATGCGAGATCTTCACCATCCACCGTTATTTTGCTCATAGTGCTGTTAGTCATAAGCTTGGTCTTTGCTCTATTCATTCGCAATCCAATCCCAAGGCTTGCAATGCTCAGATCTTGAAGCATAGCCTGTAGCTCCGAAGCCGAGGAGGAAAAGAGGACAATATCATCGGCGAAGCGTAAGTTTGTTAACTTCGCACCGCCGACGTCTATTCCCCTCTCTTTCCAGCCGTCTGCCAGCTTCCTAAATACCTCCTCGAGCACACTATTGAACAACTTAGGTGAAAGCGGGTCGCCTTGCTTTACTCCTTTGGTTATTCTGAAGGGTGGTCCAGTGTGATTTCATTTGATTGCTGCTGTACTGTGGATGTAGATATTTCGAATGAGGTTTATGTAAGTTTCATGAATATTTTGTTTTCGGAGAGCATCAAAAATGGAAGTGTGGGTTATGCTGTCAAAGGCATATTAACTTTAACAAATTAATTTAAATTAAATAGTTTGACAGACTTTAATAAAGAATACAGTAGTGTCTCTATAAGTCTCTAACTAATTCCCCAACGCCGAACACGAGCAGATGTTACATGATATTTATTTGGAACCCATACAATTTTTACAAAACACAACTGCTGAATAATCAGGCACTTTACCTAGCAATGCCAGTCGACAATAGGAACAACTTACCACTTCTAAGCCACAACATAACAGCTTATAAAAAAAGTAGCCAAAAAAGTTAAGGCTATGTAATTTGTTCTAGATTATGAGATTCATCCAAAGCCGTGCTTCGTCACACAGCTTGTTTTTAAGAAATGTAATATGCCTTTCATCAAACTCAAATAAATACAAAACCATATTGTTTATATTACAGATTTCAATAGACTTTATCTCAGACACTGATCATAGAACAAATCTATAGATAGTGCATAAGCTACGATGACCTACATCGTTGACAGGAGATGAAATAAAGAACTTCTTAGCCACTCTGATCATGGTGGGTATAGCGTAGATGCCTGTCTATCCTCATAATTGGGTAGAAGGATCAAGATACCTGCTAATTACAGACTTTATGCCTCATAACGAATATCGAGAAATATGTCAACATATACATGTAGCTGGTACTAGCTTAGAAGACTCATACCACTGCTTCAAATTTTGTCTTTGATTAGAGTAAATACATTATTTGTTTTAATAGAACAAGTGGGAACCCATTTCCCGGAAGCAGGTGCCTAAACATAGCGTTGCAAGTGTTGCAAGAGTGATAGGACAACTGTCGTGTGTAAAAATGACAAATATTTTTGCATTTCGATGACCGGGATGCAAAAATATAATTATTTCCGAAAATTTCATACAAAGTAATTGAGGTTATGATTGTGTTTTGTCTTTTTTATTAAAATATATAGAATAAAATATTACAAATGTATTTCATTACGAAGCTGGCAATGTGCATCACAATGTACAAACAAAACTACATGAAGATTTCCGCGTACTTGGCATTGTACACTGTGATGTACATAGGTTTTCTCGTAACCTAGGATATCTAGATTTTTTATTTTATTTTTCCTATGCTATCTAACCCTAACCAAACTAATATTTGTCAAAATAATATATGTTTTCTTATTTTTCCGTTCTTGCCAAGTTAAGGGTTAACTCCACGCTTGGATACGTCCATTGTCAAGTAGCTGCTTCAATAAAAATCTCACGCCCGCAACCTTCCTATAGGAGTAATAAAATAACTTTGTTATATCGATAAATTGCATCAATATAACTGCTGAAACAATAGAGGTTAACTTCACTTCCTAGCCTATATCGACATTTAATATATTTTCTAATATAGCGTTTCTATTCAAGTTGTGTTAAAAAAATAGTTAATTTAATTATTAACATTGTCTTTTTAATTATCAAAATAATTGGTCCCACATTGAATAACTGTACTGAAGCTTGTAAGCCTATAACCAAGTGTAAGGGACTTATAATCGTAACTGCCAAAGCGTTGCTTTTATCCGAAGTATGCAAGTTAAAGTGCTAAGTTTGAAACTTATATCACTGTCATTTAGTTGTAAGAAATGAAAAGCAATTTACGTTTTTATTTTGTAGCAATATGCTTGTCTCGATGCAATGAGTTGCTCACTCGAACTATATAAGACATGTGTATGTTTTTGGTATAATTTCGATGTATAATTAATATATGTATGTATAAAAAAATAATATACAAACCACGAAGTGTGCAAATGACACATTTTTCATAATATTTCCTAAAGACACAGTGCTAAGAAGTTGCGCACCTATTTTTGACTAAGAATATTTCAACGTATATAGATTGGAGCAATTCTGACTCACATGATGTGACAGACCCGAAATGTTTGCATAAATTATTATTATTGTATATTTTTTTGGGTACCAAATTAAAAAAAAAACTTATAATTAATTTTTATTAACGCTCCCTGTTGGACGAGTGGAATAGTGTATTTCATTTATGTAAGTGATTTTCAGTTCTCGAAGGCACATTAAGATAATCGAATGTTCTGTATCGATGAGTTGTACAACCCTCACTGTTCTAGAATGAGATTAAAGAAAGCGGCTATTGACCTCTCACTCACACTGCACACATTATCTACTTTTCACATGTCCTAATTACATTATGTAAAAGAGTTAAGCATTTTAAGTTTACTATAATAGTAAAAAGATCTCCTTTTAATTCTAATAAAGTTATGATTTTTAATCTCATTCTCGAATCGTGGGTAATTGTATTTTATATCCTTATTTAACTTGAATAAAGACAAATGGTCACTACTCCCGCTTAGGGTTGATAGTGACGTTGTTTTAGTTAATTTGTGATTGTAACATATAAATCTCGTGTGATTTTTCTAGATGTTATGGTATTTTTGACAGACGTAAATATAATCGATTTATAATAACGAAAAATATTTTAAGCAAACAGCACAAATGATTAAATTGGTCTGCATTAGAATTTGTTATTTTCAATAAATAAAGGCCTAAATATAACTCTTTGTTTAAAATTACGAGTAATGTTGCTTGGTTATCGATAGTTGGACGTTTGGATTATCGATAAATAAATACGCTTGGACGACAAACGCATACCATCTCGATACTATAAGAAGCAATATTGCAGACAGAATCGATAAAATTGGCAACAATACCGTCTGTCAAAAATACCACCGGATTGTAGCATATACGAAATTTGTGATAAAATCTCAAATACAAGAGCCTGTGCACAATCGCTTCAGAGTTCAGTGTAAGAGTTGTGTGACAACGCAGGAATACACAAGAGTTGTACTATAAGAGAACCGACGTGACTATTTATTGATATTGTACATTTTTTGTGTTAAAAATAAATTGATTAAAAATTTAAATGTTTTGTTTTTCTTTAGCACTATTGCGATGTGAAAATTCGAGGAAACGAAAAAGGGACACCAAATACTTGCACAAAAAGTACAAAAGGAAAGAAGGATATTTTGTTAAACCTATGTCACCAATATGCGAAATATTTCTCAGAGCACAAAAAGTACTAGGGCGACAGAGAAAGGAAGGAGGTTTCGTTCAACCTATGTCACCAATATGCGAAACATTTCTCAGAGCACAAAAATTACTAGGGCGACAGAGAAAGGAAGGAGGTTTCGTTAAAACTATGTCACCAATATGTGAAACATTTCTCAGAGCACAAAAAATACTAGGGCGACAGGGAAAGGAAGGAGGTTTCGTTAAGCCTATGTCACCAATATGCGAAACTTTTCTCAGAGCACAAAAATTACTAGGGCGACAGAGAAAGGAAGGAGGTTTCGTTAAACCTATGTCACCAATATGCGAAATATTTCTCAGAGCACAAAAAGTACTAGGGCGACAGAGAAAGGCAGGAGGTTTCGATAAACCTATGTCACCAATATGCAAAACATTTCTCAGAGCACAAAAAGTACTAGGGCCACAGAGAAAGGAAGGAGGTTTCGTTAAACCTATGTCACCAATATGTGAAACATTTCTCAGAGCACAAAAAATACTAGGGCGACAGGGAAAGGAAGGAGGTTTCGTTAAGCCTATGTCACCAATATGCGAAACTTTTCTCAGAGCACAAAAATTACTAGGGCGACAGAGAAAGGAAGGAGGTTTCGTTAAACCTATGTCACCAATATGCGAAATATTTCTCAGAGCACAAAAAGTACTAGGGCGACAGAGAAAGGCAGGAGGTTTCGATAAACCTATGTCACCAATATGCAAAACATTTCTCAGAGCACAAAAAGTACTAGGGCCACAGAGAAAGGAAGGAGGTTTCGTTAAACCTATGTCACCAATATGTGAAACATTTCTCAGAGCACAAAAAATACTAGGGCGACAGGGAAAGGAAGGAGGTTTCGTTAAGCCTATGTCACCAATATGCGAAACTTTTCTCAGAGCACAAAAATTACTAGGGCGACAGAGAAAGGAAGGAGGTTTCGTTAAACCTATGTCACCAATATGCGAAATATTTCTCAAAGCACAAAAAGTACTAGGGCGACAGAGAAAGGAAGGAGGTTTCGCTAAACCTATGTCATCAATATGCGAAATATTTCTCACAGCACAAAAAGTACTAGGGCGACAAAGAATGAATGAGGTTACTGTAGTTAAGAGTTCTACCCACAGTCGGATGTTTAGATGCATTTATGTATCTACCCGCACTTGCATACTCTTCACTAAGAATATTATTTCACCAATTCAATGAGTTTATAGAGGTTATAGTGTTGATAGGAAGTAAGTGGTTATTTCAGCGTATATGTATCGAAAGTCTGATATTGAATCCGTGATTCATTAAAGTGTTTGCATAATAAATTTTCTGAATAGTCGACGTCAGAAACCCATCGCAATTTTGTCAAACCCAGCATTCGTATAGGATATTAAAGTAGAAATAATATTTCTTTTTAACTTTTCTACAGAGTAAAAAATACATCTCATATAAAATTCAAAAGACAAATGTTATTTAACTTTTTTATTTATTTTCCGTTTTTCCAATGTGGACCTCTTAGGTAATAAAAAAGTATGACGTAACAAATGATATACATTTGAGCATAAACGTAAATGTTTAAATGCCCTGCCATGCACTTCATAGAATGAACTGTCACAAAACAAACATTTTATATGCTAGCCAGACATCACCAAAATATAATGATCAAATTGTTTCGATTAATTAATATGTTAAGAAAACTCGACAAATAATCCAGGGCTTAATTAAACATTTATATTTACGCATTGCAGCACTTAATTAACCTACTTCGGTTACATTACATTGAGCGTCTAAAAATATACAAAATAAATTATTTTAACACAAAACTAAACATTCGGTTGCTAATAAAGTTAATTTGTTAAGGTGTGATTTGCGAAATAAAATAAATAGATCATTTTTTCACAATATTACTGGCTATTGGATCATGGCAACACCATTCGATCCTTATTTTTTAAACATCTATTCAAGATTTTTAAATAATCAAGTTGTATTATTCACAACCATAAGTTCATTATGTATTTTCATTGTTTTATCTCTGTAAAAACTGTAACTGCATTTTTATATAAACTTATTTGGTGAACTTAGTTTAGTCCATAGCAAGCAGGGATTTTCAAACTGAGGTCTTAGGATCGACCTCAAGGCCTCGTGATTATTATTATTTACTACTTTAATAGTAATAAAGCACACGTATGGTTTAATCACAAGAATTTTAAACTAGTCAAATATAACAAATAATAAATTTTCCAATATTCGTTGTTGTCCACACTACAATATTTTGTTATCAATATCTCCATACCTTGTAATAATGTGAAAAATGATCTAACAGTGGAAAAATAAATGTTAAAAAATCCTAACAAAATTACGCTAGAATTAATAAACTAGTCGTGTCCACTCGTATAAAACTATTTATATTAACAATGTAATAGTAATTGACCGTTATATTGCACGTTCCTATTTAGTCAGTACAAATATAGAATCTTTATCGCTGGTCACACAGACTCGCTTGTGAAACAAGTACTATACTATCTTAATATATAAGTAATACCCCATGGGCGACATAAAAAAAGTTATTGTTTTTTTTTTTTTCATGCACTCCTCGATCCGTAGGCTTTTTCAATATTTTTAAAAGCCAGCACGTTTCATAACCCATAATGGAAAACCATTGCCATTCCATAATTCATCCAACTTACTAGAAGCAAGAAATGTTTTTTGAAATATATATATTCTCTACCTACCTCCAAGCGAAACGCGGGAGGTTTTATACGTATATATGTAAAAATACTTATTTCACAGCATCTGTGTGACAAGCCTTTTGACAACATATAGCTATTACAATCTTCTTAACAATGCACCATGGGATTTTACAATGTAATCTGGTGTTAACAGGAACCATATTGTTATCGGTTCTTGTTAACATCAGATTACGGGCGCTTGATCACAGCGACATCTATCAATGATTTCTAGAACTCTTGGTGTTTCTATATTATGTAGTGAGGCACTATTGGAGGCAGTGAAATCACTTTGTCATTGCCTTAAGTAAAAAGGCGTGGTGCCGTAGCTAGAAACTTAAAGTATAAACATTGGTGAAGTAATTGATGATAAGTGTTATATAGATACTAAGTACAATTATTCAGTGCCTTTATTTACCTGCCCTTAAATGAGAGATGTATTTGTAAGCCAATGATCTGAAGTCAACCCTACTTTGGTTTCCAGACCAAGGCACGCGTTAAAAATCTCGTAAATTTTTATAGCCACGCATTTTGGGTCTGGGTGTTTGTGAGACCGAAAAGTCTCTCGTAGCTTCTGATACCCACGACACAAGACTTGATCTTAGTGTGGGGTCAGGACTATGTATGTGACTGTTGGGTGTATTTATTTATTTATTCATTTAAAACTGTTTTTATGTATTCAAAACAGCTGATGACTGCTTTAAATCGTCAATGCGTAGTCGGTCAGCAGCTTATCCAAATTGCACTTTATCCTTCCATCAAAAACTTATTAAAACAAAGGGCCATCAAACAAGTCCGAACCACGGCACCCAAGACATTAATCGCTAACAAAGAAACGTCATAACAATAAGACATCAAACACTATATAGCATTAAATGTAAAGGACACGACCTATTAAAAATTAAAATAAAACATATAATTATGTACCTAATTATTGTTGTAAATAATTGTTCGCTAAACTTCGCCGAAACTCGTGTGAAGCGTTTCGTTCGCGTGTTTGCGAGCCTCTACTTGGCCAGTTAGGAACTTGTCACACACCATGCATTTCAAAGTAAACTTATTAAGGTCCGTGAATTGTCTCGAGGATTTCGCTTCTTGGGCTAGCTGCTCTGCTTCTCGGTACACCTCCATGTCTTCCGTCGGGAATATCGTTTGCATCCCACCCTGAAATTAAAAATAAACATAATTAACAATGGTAGATAATAAAAGATAGTAGACGCCGCGGAGGCGCAGCTGTACAGTACAATTACAACGCTGTGGTTTTGGGTTCGGATCCCGGGTCGAACAAAGTGGTATTGAATTGTTCTCTTTATTATCAGTCAGGAATTTGTGCCCAATATGGCGATAGGCTCGCCCCCTATCCAATTGTGGGACGGAACACAAGGCAAAACGAGGGTCTCTTCGTAGCACTTCGGTCTACCCCTTCTGGGAAAACGCCGTGATCTGTTTTTATTTTGTATTTACCAAAGGTAGATATTTTGATAAGTTGTTACTTATTGTGCACAGTGTCTGCTGATATTCGGGCACTGCAGAGCACTGAACGCCTCGAGATTTCGATTGAGACAGCTTCGGCCATAGTTCGCAACGCTAGCGCATTGTGGGTTTGCAGATTACTCATTCAATAGAAAACAAAGTAAAGACCTCTATGGCACGCAGATTTCTCCATAATGTTTTCCTTTAACGTTTCTTATTCTATCAATTAATTATATAATTAATTGATAGATATGTAATTTAACGAGTTCAATAACTCGCATGAAAAATAAATAGATCGGATTTGCCTATGTCCTAGAAAAATACATACGGCTGTATTTAATTAAAAGCTCTAAAAACAAATACTCACGTCCAACTTTTCCAAATACAATGGGTCGTAATGAACACCGTCAAATAACAAGAACACTCGTTGTCCATAATTTTTGTCCTCGCCGAATCTGTTTATAATCGCGTTCGATGTATCCACAACGTCCATCTCTATACCGTAGAATCTTGAAAGGATTGCAACCTGTAAATGTAGAACAAAATAATAATTACACAAACATTGAATTAACACGGAATACCACCCAGTGACTTGTAAGATTGACACGAATACCCTCGTATAAAGGATTTTTTGTGTATAGGCAGGATAAACTGAGAATAGTCATCATTATAATTGCGTATGGCATTCATCCTGCGTGGATCTACCTTCTATGTCCAGGTATTTCAGCCAGCTTGGTGCAGCAGTAGTGTATTTATGTAGTCAGTTATTAAGTTAGTTAAAACTTCGATCACATTCACACTATAGTGGTGAGTGATAGATCGTGTTTGATACGAATATTAAACGTATAAAACAACGCTAATAACCACAAAACTCCGTATTATATTTCTGCACTATAAACTTGAGACTTTTTTTCCTTGACATCAATACATAAATGTTTTGCTCCAACGTTTGCCCAACATGCGATGTAACTGATAAATAGTCGTAAATACTATAAATGTCCACATAATAATTGATATGTTTACTTGTGAGAATATAGGCCATATTTATCTTATATGAGAAATAGGCACAGTCATGCGCTCAGAAGAAAATGTACATGTAGGTGTGCTTTAACCTCGTAAGGCCCAACGACCTAATTTATTGACAAAAATATTTAGACACTAAGGCCCATGACAGTTTTTAAAATTATTTAATTACGGCCCAGCGACCTAAAATTATGACATGATATTTATGATAAATAATTGAATAGATTTAATTTATTCAAACTCATATTATACTTATATTATTAATAAAACTATGGCCCATTGACTTAAAAGAAGGAGAAATGTTTTAACATATTTTATGCATGAAGTAGTTAACTTTCGGTTTATGAAATATCCCTTAAAATAATTTATTCAAAAGTATTACATTTAAACACTTTTTTACCAAACATAAGTTCTGGGCTGCAACTACTTGAACCTATTTTTAGTACATTGGGTCGTATGTATATCTACCTAAATTTAGGTTGGGCCTTACGAGGATAAAACATTTATCTTCCTGCTATACAACACAGACTTATCACATTTAATAATTTTTGTGCTTAATATAAATAGATAATAAATATCAAACTTTTGACTAACAACAGTAAGAACCCATTTGTTTATGAATAAAAAAAAAACAGTGATAAAAATACGAAATTGGGTACAAAGTTTAGCAGATCCAAAAAGATTTAATTAAATTATTTGAAATCCAGTCACAATATGATTGCTCAATTTAATTTTATAAACTGCCAGTGTCATACCTCTATAGCACCTCCCCATGAGCTTGGATGCTGTATCCAGGAACAATACTCGGAGTTAGGTTTGCCAAGCATGGCTTCATTGTACGTTCCCGGATCTCCAGATACTTCTACAGCTATAATTTGTCTCATCATTGAGTGTACAGTTGTGTCTACTTTACCATTTAATACAAATCCTGAAAAACAAAACATATTCTATTAATATTTTAATTAAAGTTATTTTTTTATTGTATTGTAGTTCAGTTGTAAGTAGAAGATACATATTTTCTAAAACATATGTTACTTATTAGAGCATTTCAAACATAATTGTGAATCAGTGATTGAATCATGTAATATAATTTGTCAACTGGGAATTATTAATTATTTTATTGCAGTCAATATACATACATACATACATAAACTCACGCCTTTATCACCGAAGGGGTAGGCAGAGGCGTCACCAGGACACCCACATTTCGCCTTGTATGTTTCGTCCCATGATGTGATAGGGGGCGAGCCTATCGCCATATCGGGCACAAATTCCTGACTCCGGGCTGATAATGAATAGAAAAATACAATATCACTTTGCCCGACCCGGGACTCGAACCCGAGACCTCAGCTTTGTAACCGTACCGTAATACAACTACGCCACCGAGGCAGTTGCAGTCAATATCTTGTCCGTAAAATAAACTAGCACTTGATGTTAAGTCAAACCCGCCATATGGACCATTGTTTTAAACCCTTGATGCTTGTTACCATTGTATGACTTATTTTTGGGGAAACATATTGGTTGAAGTTTGACTTCTTGTAGTCTCAAGCACTTCATAGATCCACAGAACTATGAAAGCCAAAACTCATTAAGACTAAAGTGGTCAATCTTTACTTTATTTCAATGAATGGCTAGATGAACATGCCATTCACCTGATGATAAGTTATATAACCGCTCATGGGCAGTAGTTACCAAACAACACGATGAATTACAAAGTACTGGTTGGCATTCCACTGCGCTCGCCATCCTGAGACATGAGATATTCGGTCTCATTGTTTCCAGTAGTTACTCTGGCTCCAATGTCTTTCAAACCAGAACACAAACGTGCATTTGGCAAGAGAAATTGACATTGCAGTGGTACCCAGGTGGCCTCTCATATGTGAGAGACCTACCACCAGTAAATAAATCAAATAATGCAAGGCATGAGTTTGATTCAAAAACAATAGTAAATACATAAAAAAATATATCTACATGTTTTAAAATAATTAATAATGTTACACAACACACAAGTTCAAAGAGAGTTTGATCACAAAAAGTTATACCAATATGATAAATTAAGTCCTTCTTGGAAAAAAGATGTGAGTTTGTGTATGTAAGTACTTCCTGTTTTCCACATACTATTACCAATGACTACCTAACTAACACTTGACAACAAAAATTATGTTTTTTTATAATTTCAATGAAGAATTATTTTTTTAGATTCTATGCTTAGGAGTGGACTGCAAAGGGGTAATGATGATGATGATGATTTAACTTTTTCTAACAATTCAACAAGATTGAAAAGACATTTAAATGCAAACTGCTCAGCAAGCTAGATATGATTGAGGCAGCATTTTCCACAGAAGGGTAAACGAGTAGAGCAGAACAAAAATTGCCTAATTATATAGATTCATCATGTCTATGACATTAAGGTCTAACATGATAGGTTGAGTCCCACGGAGACGATATTGTGTAGTTTTGCTTGTGTCCACCTCAGTGTAAAACCACGATTAGGTCCAGTATAATATTGAAATAGGTTAACGCCTTATATGATTGATTTTTCTTACCTATACTAGTGAACAAACAAGAGTTATCAGACGGAACAACTTTCTTCATAAGGATGCCAGGTCGACTCGGGCGCATAGTCTCGTGCGAGGCTATGCCGTTCTCCACGGGCTTGGCGGGGGTCTCGGTGGCTACGGAAGCAGGCGCTGGCTGC
Source organism: Deilephila elpenor (assembly GCA_949752805.1). NCBI lineage: Eukaryota > Metazoa > Arthropoda > Insecta > Lepidoptera > Sphingidae > Deilephila > Deilephila elpenor. The sequence continues at coordinate 2,792,846 of OX457102.1, forward strand.
GGTGGAAGCGCCTTCTCCTCAACTATCAACGTCTCGCCAGTTTTCAATCCTATTTCACTCAATGTTTTTGTATCGTCACTTATGTCCAACGGCTTCGGAGGATACCCACAAAGCACACACACTCTCTCCACAGTAACGTCTGATATACTCGACAGAAACATTTTTAATTCACCCACAGTACTTTCAGAGGTCAAATCTTTTAAAACTTGTTGACGGTTTTTACATTTAACTTTAAACGCTAGCGAAGACATCTCTGTAAATTTCTCTGCTACGTATTGCACAATTTTTGTCGCAACTTATTATTTAGGTCAGAAGACGCAAGAAACTGAAATGAAACAAAATTTATTGTGCGCTTGACTTTTTCTTTTTGAAATGACAAAACAATTTACGTGACGTTATCTGTCATTCATAAATGACATTATCAGTGCGTTCCACTTGACGATCGCAACGACCACGCTCACGACCGCGATATTTACCGTTCCATTTGCTCGTGAGCGTTATGATCGCAAACCCAAGTGGAACGGGTTATGAGGCGTTTTGAGCGTTTAAGTAACAAATACCTATTTTAAAAAAGCTATAAAGAGTTAGGTTGCATTATGGGTTAAATCTTGACGGTAAAACATTAAAGTTTTATCGTCTTGTATTCTGTGATAAGCATTAATAAAATTAGATAAATTTATTGATGTTGAAAAAAACCATTTTACGTTCGAAGTAACAAAAATATCCCTCTCCGTATCATATAATGTAATTTTCTCTGTTGACATTTTTCTTGTTTTGACGTTTCAAAATCCCGCCAATTTTCTCAACGCGCACCACGACCCACCTCTTGACATGGGTCGTCGTGAGCGTATGTCATGACGTCATCAGTGACGTTTTCACCGCGACCACGACGATCGTGATCGTCAAATGGAACGGCGAAATGAGTGTTTTTAGCGCCGTGAACGCCTAATGGAACGCGCCCTAAAAGTGTTGGCATATGCATATGAGGCTATCTATAATCAAGATTTGCCAAATTAGTTCTACTTCATGCAGCCTTGAATCAGTAGTTTTGTACTTCTCGTGTTACCATTTTTTTTGTATGTCGCGTACTAAAGCAAATAGGTAACATTAAAATAACACATTTCTCTCTAAACAGTATTAAAGTAGCTTGTAGCATGAGACATGTATTCATATTGTAAAACAAAATGTAGGAGCATGGTGCGGATTGACTGAAAGACATATCAAGACTAGTGACGTCACTAGTTATGTTTTGCATCCCCTTTCTTTTACTCCCACCACAGACTCCCACTGCAAGATTTGAAATGTTTCTATTCTGAATGCACTTACAAAATTATATGTTAGCTAGATTTTGGATATGGGTACCTTTGATACAAACATTTAAAAAAATTGAGTTAAATACACTATTTTAAATATTTCACTAAAATATTGGATTTTGAAATTAAATAAGATTCTATTATAATATGAATTTCTAGTTGTATCGGATGAATCATCTTTCAATGTTTGTATTAAATTTCCACTTATTGACGATAGAATCATCGTATCTGTTTGGATAGCAACCACTACATACAACGGCCGAAACCTTGACATAGCAACGGTCTCATTTTACTACTTCATTTTATGTATACGTACCTGGTTTTAGGCGGGCAGGTGCATAACAGTTGCCTTACGGTGCTTTTTCACTTTAATAAATAATTTTCATTTATCACAACAACAGGAATTTTACAGGTAAGATGTTTAAGATTAAATTACAAAAAGCGCAGCTTTGAGCTTAGTTACAAAAATTGGCTGCGTCTGGGACCCTTTGCTGTTATTAAATTTAAACAAAGGTGGAAGCATTTTCGACTATAAAACATGTCACTTAACTAATCCACACTGTGCGTGATGTTAAATCTATAGGTACTAAGTACTGAGCAATTTGTTTTGGTAATTCAAACGTGTGTGAAATATAGTTAATGCACATTTACGTGTTGATTATAGGTGCTATATCTTTAATTCGGACATGTTTAAAATATATGACACGTAATGAGTCACATTTAAGATTAAATACAATAAATCAAACAACAATGATTTTTCACAGCATTTTAATAAAAATAACGTTCCTAAGTATAAATATTTAAGTTACAAAACACTAGCTTATTACACTATGGCGTTAATAGTAACTAAGTATCCATTTGGCACGTATCTAGTTTTATATGAACATTTCGAGTAGTATGCATTATTTATTGGCGCTAATAATTATTTTCGTATGAGAAGTTGCGTAAACTATTTTAACTTTCTTATCCTGGCTTTAAGAAAAACCCAAGTCAGTATGTATTCAAACGTTATCAGCGAAACTCTCAACACCGTTAAAGTCCTAATTTTTCTTTCGTTTTATCAACACCTGATAAAGCATCAAATCCACTCATTTTTCATTAATCGAGTCTATTAAGTACATAAAAGTTTCTTTATCGTCGTATTTTTTCATTAGGAACGTGTATCTTCTTTGGCTCAATATGACGTAATAACATTTGGTATTTTTTAATTGCATTGCCAAACACTGAGTTTTCTTACATCTAATATAAATGTACTGAAGTATCGAAATCTGATATGGAATTGAACACCTAACATTATATGAGCTATACTTCACAATAATCTTAAACTTACATATTGTCTCAGTATTATTAATAACTTGTGCTAATATACTTCCTATAATCAAACTTGAGTACATGTGCGTTTTTATGGAAACAAATATTTATTTTATCTTGAGTATTATGAATATTTCATTTATTAAAAATGAGTATTCTTAGTTCTTATGATCTTCTTTGGTTAAAACAGGCGAATATAAAATCATGTTTATTTGAAACTTACATATTCCGCTACATTAGTTTCTTTGGTAACCACACTTTAAGTAATTAACCTAAGCTAGACTAGGAATATTCATTTATTTACATTTTTGTTCAGTCACAAATAATTAGTTTGAATTTAATTAAATAAAAACATAAATGCTAAATAGTTTGTTCTTTAAATTAGTTTCTGCAGAAACCAGTAATGTTATAATTCTTTATTGCAACCAGCAACTCTTTATTTAAATTAAAAAAATATAATCGATAGTATGTCATTTTAAATCGATTTAAAATTAAATTTAAAATGGCTACATAAAATTGTATGTCGATCGATTATGATTTAGAATCGATCGACTGAGTGGCGATGCGGTCGCCTGTGAGTTAATGTCTAGGTTGCGTCCACATTTACATATCGGTATCGGTTTACGAATGGTTCAACGAAGGGCCGCGGGCCGCGAAGTCCCCGCCGCCCCACCACTAAAGGGGGCATACGCTCGTCTTCCTCTTCTCCCTCGTACTCGCCTCCTTCTAAACTGTCTTCTTCGCTCCACGTGGGTTTTACCATCTGGTACGACGCCGAGAAGCCTTTGAAAACCAATGAATCGTCTGTACGGAACCTTACGAGTAATGCTTCTGTAGTTGAAACGATTTCTGGTGGCATCTGTTGACGATAACACATTGGTATTAGATATATAAGGATGTTAATTTAAGACATAGATCAAACCTTTAGACCTTAGACCTTATGGTAATTTTCGTAATATTGGAGCCTAGATAGTTGTCTAGAAACTACTGGACAGGTATCCTTTGAGCTCTGTTAAAATAATATTATACAGGAGATTCAATCATGTCCAATGTCGAAGTCAGTCCTATTCCGCCACTCACGCTGTTAAAACAATTCAAGGTTCACTCTAAAGAAAAAAAAAGAAAAAAAGAAAAATGTATCGTAGTTTCTGATGCCCACGATCCATGACATATCGTTGTGGGGTCAGAACTATGTAAGTGACTGTTGGGTGTATTTATTATTTTTATTTATTCGTTTCTAAGTTATGAAGCCGCAGCTGTTTAGTCTCACCTTAGTCCCGCAGAACGTTCCGTAATTCCCGCCGCTGCCGTCCAACCCTCCGAAGACTTGTACGTAGTCGTATCTGCAGTTGGCTTCCCTCTCCAGCTCGAAGGTGAGGAACGTGAGCCTCACGAAGTGGTTGGGAGGCGCCTCGATGTTCCAGTCGCAGTCACTTCGAGATTCGTACGAGTTGTCTCCGTACCGTGCGTGGGAGTACAGGTGCTTCACTTCCTCTGACGCTGCTAGGTAGCCGCCGCAAGCTGTCAAGGATATAAAAGTGTTTTTTTTTACACTGGTAAGACCTATGGATGAGACAGTATTCTATATATTTTTTGGCCCTAAATAATCAGGTAAATAATAAATCCAGGAACCCAAATAGCTTGATTAGACATAGAAAATCGTTGAACCTATCCGAGGAAAAGGAGTGATTGAATTGATAACATAAACACTCAACGTATTTATATTACACCTTAATAGCTTTTGGGCCAAAGTTACCTGACGCAACTAGTACAAGAATCAAAAAAACGAAGGTTACCAGTGGAGTGTGTAGCGAGGAATCCCTTTCTCTGTACGGATCCATCCGACTTGAACACCACATACATTTGGTTCTGCGACGCGACCACCGGGTGTGGAAGCTTGCTACCACAGAACATTCCCAGGGTCTTCTCATCGGCGGAGGCGCCGTCATATATGGTCACGTGGTCGTAGGCACATTCCTGGATGAGAAAAATCCATCATTTTAGGAAAGTTATGAGTCCATTAAGGGTTTTATCCAAAATATTAAACAGGAATGTGAGTGTAGCACCAATTTTAAATTTAAGTATAGGTACCTATAATCTAACTCTTAAGTAATTTTATTGGCAGTGATTCTCCTTATCCAAATTGTATTTTAATATTCCTTATGTTAAGACATTGACTATTATACAAATATCAATGTATGACGTCCAATAACAATTTTCATTGAATACATAATAATGTAAGTAGATGATACGTACTTGATGAGGCTCCAGCTCAAACACATTGAAGATCAGTTTGATCCGGTGTCCGGGCGTGGTGGAGAACTGCCATACGCAGTCTTTCCGAGCCGGATAAGCTGCAGGGTAGTTAGGGCTGTCGAATAACGTTTACTTATCAGTTATTTCTTAACTTATTTGTTATATCTTATTCGAGAGAGACATCAACCCTATTATCAGATTACGTTCTTTAAAACGTTTGTTATTGTTTATTGTTGTGTGATTTACTAGACAAATAGAAGGTGTTTATTTTTGTATCTTTTGGATTGAAGAAATAAATATCCATATAGGGCTTATAAGGAGCTTTAGAAGCTCAAGTTAAGTTACACGCATAGGTAAAACAAGGAAAATTGGTCGTCAGCGACTTTCCTGTGTAAGCAGTCGAATTAATTCAATTATACCATTTTTTTATGATTAGCTTTGTTTGCGAAAAGCCTTTATGTCTTAACAAGAAGTTAAGATTTCGATTGAGATCGAGTAATACATCAAACATTACGTTCAAATATGATATGGTAATATGGTAGCCATCAGGTTTGCAAACGCAACACTTCATAATATTATCATGAGTCTACAGTACATTCAGGGTAAAGTCGAGATATTAAATATAAATAAAATATCTCAGTTATCACCAATCGATTTAATATCAACAGCGAACAATAAAATTTGGAAGCGATGCAATATTGCAACTCACGTTATAAATTATTGAATAAGTTTCGTTCAATGCAATTATCGATACGCAATAAAAAAAATCCTATATCACCATGAAAACACTTATAAAACAATATTGATACTTTGTTATCAATACTGTAGTACAGAAATTATGAAAAGCAAACATTTAAGTATACCTACCTACTAGATATTACTACACTTTCAGATAAATGCCAGAAAATTATTAAATGGATGTCGTGTAGATAGAGACTTAACTAATTTTAAATAATAATACATAATTTATAGGTAAATATAATGTACATTCAATTTCCTACAGAAAACAATTCCCTGACAGTGGCTACTAGCTACCATCAACATTTAATATTAAATGTATCGAAATAAAATGGAGTCTTAAATGTACACATCCTTAACGCAATTACTGCAATATCATAATTTTATTGCTAATTGGGATATTCTGTCTTCGTAGTTTAATCATAAACAACAATCAAATAATCATCATTTTGTGTCATTTAAGTTCAAATAAATAGCAGACGCGGCGTTCTCATTAGGTGACTTTTGCGTGTTTTACCGTGGCGCTGTTGGATAAAAACTTGGGGCCGCGGGTTCGATCCCCGCACCGAACAAATAATTGTGTGATCTACAGGTATTTGTTTCGGGTCTGGGTGTTCGTGAGACCAAATAAATTTTCGTAGTTTCTGATTACCACGACACAAGACTCGATCTTAGTGTGGGATCAGAACTATGTATGTGATTGGTGGGTATATTTATTTACTTGGCATTAGGCTATAAATATTACCTAAATATTGTGCCGTGTGGCAGAGTGACGTCATGCTTGCAGCCGCCTTCCTTGCAGTCGTGTTTGTTGGGGTGCAGGGTGAAACCGCTGTGGCAGGCGCATTCGTATCCGCCCAGGGTATTATGACACTCGTGCTGGCAGCCCCCGTTGTTCTCCGCGCACTCGTCCACGTCGATGTAGTAGACGGCTGCGAAGCCTGAGCGATGCACTGAGCCGTCTGACGTGAACTGAAAGAATATCATCACCATTATTATTCTTATTATCATCGTCGTTATTTTTTCATTGTCATCATAAATATTCTCATTATCAACATCATCAGCGGGATGGGCGAGAGCTTCTACCAATATGTAGGAAAAGTTTTATAACAGTAGTCTATATTAGTTAAAAAATTTCACTAGTTTTGGGGAATTTATTAATCAGCTATAAATATTCCTTCAAAAGTGAATTTTTGGTTTTATGAATATAGTAAAAGGCACACCTATAAGCTAATTTAAAATACTAACATTACAATTGTAGGAGGCGATAATATGATTGTTTCAGTTAAAAAATCTAGCACCTACAACTTAGTGGTCTAGGTGCTGAAAACATCTAAATAAATAACACCAACTTTCATTGGCAATTGTTAGGTAATTTAGAAACATGCATAAAGATAATCTAAAATAAACAAATATTAATGAATAAATAAAATAAAATGTAGACTTGTATCTATCCTCAATCAAACAATCTTTGTGTGAATAAATAATTAAAGGGATATTAAAAAAACACCTTAATAAAGTGCCATTACCCACCTGGACTCTAAGGACAGATCCATCTGACGTCACGGGAGGAGGAAGTGCAGTTCCGCAGAAAGCGCCGTGCCTTCTCAGAACATCCGCGCCCAGCTTAGAATGAACCGTGACGCTGTCATACTCACACTCCTGAGGAATCGGAAACAATTTGTAGTGTATTAGTATCGAAGATTGTAGATTATGAATGCGTTAAAAATGGAATGGTCGGAATTTTATCTGTTGTTTACAGTATCACTAGATAAATATGATGCTTGATAGTATGTGCTTTATTATGGAAATAATAAACATAGGTATTACGATACTAGTAGATGGCGTATATTAAATTCTTTTCAATGATGAGAGGACACAAGTATGAATCGATGTTTATGATAATACTAGAATGTTTGATACAAATAATATTTTATAATATGTCTTTTTTTTCCATTTTCATAAATACTTTTCAATCAGGACAGGACGCAAGGGTGGATCAAAATGTTTATGATATGATGTTTAACACAGAGAACACATAAGATTTTACTAATTGCCAAATAAAAGATCATATTATGATATAATCCCTCTCTTCTTTTCCTTTTCTTATATAAATCCTAAGGTTGTCTGTAAGAGATCGCCTAGAGCGATAAGACCGCCATCTGTACGTTTTTGTTAATTTGTAATATCTTTAAGTGTTTTTTTTTTCTATTTGTGTGCAGTTAAGAAAAAATAAATAAATAACTAAATATGATTGTCTTAGAAATAAATAGAACAATTCTAAATTTAAAACCATGTACCGTTGTACCATGTACCTTGCCTTGTCTAATCGATTTTCTAAAACAAAAAACAAAAGATCGAAGCATATTTTACCTGCTGATACATGTTATTGCCCTCCAGATCGAAATGCGTGAAGTTCAACGTAATTCTGTGTTGGGGAGGAGCGACAATCTCCCAAAGACAGTTCTTGGAAGGAGGATACAGCTCGGGGAACGACGGCGATGTTATTGTACCGTTGGGCCCGTACAAAGCGCCTCCACAGGCATCTAAAATAGCACACTTGAATCAACCAAGTATTTCGTAATATTCATGACAGTGCAAAGGAATCTGCAGAACCGAAATAATATTACTTCTACAAATACTTTAACATAGAGGTGATAATTCATTTAGTTTATATTATTTTATGAATGTTAAAACACGTGTTTCTATATAAGCCCATATACGTCCCACTGCAGGGCACGGGCCTACTCTACAATCGAGAGAATCGATTGTAAAACACGTGTAATCGTACGAAATATATGGACCCGTATAATTGCCTGCTGGTTTTACTTAATTTAGAGCTATTAATATATTGAATACAAAATAAGGCATCTCATTATATCTATAGAAGACAACGCCTGTATTTTGATGGTATAAAAATTGCCATAGAGATACAGACGAGTTTGCCAGTTTTCTGCTTAAACCTGTGTACCTATATCTGGAATCGAATAGATTACTATTATCTCATTCTCTATCATCTATTTGTATAGGTACTCCATTAGAAATACACCAGCACCACATTAACCTTAAGGTGCATCGAAGTCACTTTTAAGCAAAAGAAAGTTTATAATATTACAATTTAGCCTAGAAACGTCGCCTTCCTTACAATCGAGAGTACGATTGGGGGGGTTAGGAGATAGTCCACCACGTTAGTCTAGTAAAGGTAGGCGGGCATAAAGTTACTATCATCAATATAAATCAAAATAAGAGTGTTGATGTTGTAATACTTACTTTCACACTTCTTCCCATCAGAGTGGAGTTCGTAGCCGATGTCGCAGGCGCACTCATACCCTCCCAGGGTGTTGACACAGGAGTGGCTGCAGCCGTGCTCGATGGAGGCACACTCGTCGAACTCCTTCATGAAGGTAGCTGAGAACCCAGCCTTCTGCACCGTGCTGTCCGACTCGAAGATCACTAGCAACGTGTTTGAGGTGGATCTGGTGAGACATAGAATTTAATAGTAGCTACTAGCAGATCTAATCTCAGATTCTTAAAGTTAATGTCATGTATGTAGTCAAAGTTTCCATCGAATCTGGCATAATTATATAAAATAAAATTTTGTTTAAGGAAAACAGACATATTATCACTGGTGGTCACTCAAAATCGATGCGCTGTTTTCTGTTACTTAATTATGATTTTCTTAACGGATTATTTTGTTTTGTTTTGTTATTAATATAACTACAATATTAACATTTCTATATTTACTTATATATGTCTATGACGATCAACAAACCTTATGTCTGGTGGTATCTTATGTCCACAGAACATGCCAATCAAGGGGCTGTCCATTGAGTCACCATCCCTCACTTTGACCTTATCATACGAACACGTGTCGTGGTTCTCAACTTCGAACGAATGGAACCTTAAAGCTACTTGATAATCCTAAAACATGGTAATACACAAATTAGGTAAGTAGTAACAATTTTAAGCTGACACCTATATCCCTGAAGAGATAGGAAATCAGAATTATATGAAGCCAATTTTCATTAATCAATATTCATTATTTTTAAATAAATTAAAATAAAGAAAAATAACAGTAGTATTTTTTTCAAAACCAATGCAAATATTAAATACGGGTATATACATAGCATAACCAACCTGTGGAACAGACAGTTTCCAAATACAGAGTTTATTAGGTTGGTAATCGTCAGGATAATTCGGCGATTCCAAATGTCCAGTGCTATCCACTTCAATGTCACCGCCGCACACGGCTGAAATTATACGGATATCAAAACAATTGCAGAGCATCATAATTTTCAAACGCTTGTCTAGCATTTATGAATTAAAATAATGAAATACTGCTTTAGAATACTAAATAACTATTTTCATCATTAATCCTAAGATAATCGAAATAGTTCTCATCATAGATTATAAAGCCCGAATGTGAGTGAGTATACTCATAAACATCTTTTCCTAAAAGAGATCTGCTATGATGAAAAGTCTCACCTTCGTAAAAAGCCTTGAAGCCCCTGTGTGGTTTGGGTCTAGGACCCGGCTGGTACACGACAGTAAGTCGAGACCCTGTGGACCTCATGATTGGCCCCTTCCCGGAGCCACAGATGCGTCCCAAGACGGGCGCATCTGGCATATACCCATCGCGCACTTCCACCCACTCTGAACGACAGCCTTCGGATTTGTGAATGTCGATCTCTGCACAGAATATTAAAAGATTACATTTTTTTTTTAACCTGTATTGTCCCTCTGCTGGGCAAAGGTCTCCCTCAACTCTTTCCACTTGTCCCTATCTTCCGCTGTTGCCGTCCACACTTTACTAAAGTGGTCAAGGTCGTGTTACGCCTAGCATGCTGCGCTCCATAGCTCTTTGGCAAACCCCGAGCCTGATTAAAGATTAAAAGATTACATACATCATTTATATATTAGTAGAGCAGGCGGAAAAACAAAGATTTAAATAATTCTTCGGAATAATACAGTCCTGCTAGCCTCTTAACAGTCTATTTTATTTTGTTCCATAAAATGTCATGGTAGATTTAAGGAGTGCGCTGTTTTAGCGTTCAATACTACCGATATGCATTCTCAATCCCAACAAATTTTACATAAATTTTGACCAATCTGCTAAAAACTATAATAATAATTAAATTTATCCCTCACTAAGGTGCCAAACGAGAAAGATAAATCTATAAATCGCCCTAGTTAATCATGAACTACAGTTCATGAACAACACTCAATTCAATTTCAGTCGACACAGAACATCACATAAACAACGCAACTCCAGTTACAATAGTGGAAATCGACTAGCCAGCAAGAGTCGACTGTATCGAATTTACCAAATGAATTATCGAAGTATAACATCCGACTAGATTAACAGCGCTAAACTATACTGAAACCTCAATCGTAAACTAAGCTCGGACTGACCAACAAAATTTACGATCGGCCATCCGCCGACCAATTTACTCCGGCCTGTGGAATCGCCCGCGATATTAACAAACTTTACGAGAATCGAGGATCGTGAGGAAACCATACAGGTCTAAATATAATGGCCTGGTTTAGCGGAACACGAGTCCAAACTGGTCACTAAACGTATCGACAGGAAAGTTATTGCTTACGACAGTTGTGTTCCGTGTGAAATATTATTAAGCGTTGTTACGATGGGAAGGGAAATAAATTTGACGTCATCATTCCATAGGATTATTCTTTTATTTTACTAATACATAGAAGGGGTAGGCAGAGGCGCCACCAGGACACCCACATTTCGCCTTGTATGTTCCGTCCCATGATGTGATAGGGGGCGAGCCTATCGCCATATCCGGCACAAATTCCTGACTCCGGGCTGATAATGAATAGAAAAACCCAATATCACTTTGCCCAACTTGGGATTCGAACCCGAGACCTCGGCTTTGTAGTCGTACCGTAGTACAACTACGCCACCGAGGCAGTATTTTAGTAATAATGGTGGTAGTTATAGTATGTTTCTGGGCGGTACTATAATTGGATGCGTTTCGGACTGACAAAATAAATGCAAAATTTTCATAAATCGGTCTGGACGTAAAAATCAAACGTACTGTCCGTTACTTGGTGGAATTAATCTCCACCAAATCAGAGCAATTCTTATCATGGGGTCATAATTATGTATATGATTTGTTGTCAAATATTAATCGGCAATAAGTTATTAAAAATTAAATTAAAATTGTGTTGAGTAAACCAATTCTAGACTTTATTATTAACCGACCAGCAAAATGATGCCGACTGACGACACAGCCATCTCGAGTCCGTGGATAATCATATTAGATGTAAAGCATTTAAACAATATCAAAATTTTAAATGAACGCGTAATAAAAAAACGTCTCGTATACATCTCACTAAACCAGTAACAAAAAGAACAATCATACCAGTCTAATACGAAAACTTTCTGGCATTTTTGTGTCTATTAACAAGTGCGGGCTGAGTGATTGATTGCCGCAAACTCGCGCTGAAGTGGGCTCGAATGATTCACAGTTATGTTCAAAAGTTCATTAACTGCCGAAATGACTTTATCACTGTTCAACATGTTGATTTTTGTTTCCATACATAAATGCACTAGGCCAATGTATCGATTATTAACCCTTCTCAATCGATATATCAATTATTTACAAGGCCCGTGCCCCGCAGTGAGACACGCAGTAAACACCAGAAATAATTGGAAATTAGAATGAAAATTTCTTTAGTTTCTAGTAAGAAATTCTAAAATGAATAATTTTATCATAATACTCTTTTTCCATCTGGTCTAGTTTATAAGCTCAATGGACTAACGTCTAACATCCTCAAATTATAGTGTAGTTGTGCCAAATAGGACCATTGAATCATAATATAACCATTTAATAAATAATTTGTGTAATAAATGCATAGTTATTTTTTCATAACCAACGCATAAACGAAGTTTTAAGCCTATATGCCCTCGATCCTCAAATGTATACAAAACAAGTAACTAGAGTAACAAAGGCAGTATATGAGATTTGCGAGTACAAAACGCGGCAGAGGCCGGTCGATCTGTCCCGGCCGATTCGCGACACAATAAATCCCGCTGGTGTCGCCATTGTTTCACTGTATTTGTCACATCACCCCACTACTGTTGTCAGATCGCCTGTACACCAAATCACTATCGGATATTTAGTTTATTGATTTTTGTGTTTCAATCTCTCGACGTTTCTGATATCCTGGACAAAAGACTTGTATCTGACTGCGGGGTGGTGACTATGCATGTGACTGTTTAATGATAAGTATTGTACAGATGAATATGGAACCACTTATATTGATTTTTTGCTTTTTAATGAGGGGTTTGTTAGGTTCCCCTGTCAGAACTCTAGATAAGACAAAAGGAATACGACGGTGGCGCTATACTTCAAGCTCGCTATGTTTCCAGTTGAGCTGGTTTCTTAATAAAAAAATTGCCAGGTACATTGTCTGAAACCTCTTGCTGACTGTCATACTTATGTGAGATTTTTCGCTAATTGTCGTGCCCGTTTGAGGCAATATTAGATATCCCAAGACATATAGAAGCCCGAATTTCTTCTCAGTGAACACCCAAAGCAGTATCAGAACTATTCTAATCAAATAGGCCTTAGGGGAAAGGTATAGATGCGCCCCACATTTTTTTGCTGATACAACATAGTTTGTGTAAATGAATTGCGAATCAATTAGGAAATTAACCGTTGAGAGAGACCCATCACTTTTCAGTCGACGCAATAGTGTCAGCCAGTTCGTGGATGACACTAGCTGAACTCGAAGACACGCTTGCACGAGTGTCTACGACGGGTTACCTTCTACCGATTCTCTAACAGAAAGTAGTATGGACGGCACTTGATTTACAATCAGGTATATTAAATTTACTGTCTTAACAATCCTACGATATGTGCCTAGAAATGAAATCAGACGGTAGTCTCATGCCATTCGACACAACATGCCGGCCCGCATTTCACCAAATTGTAATGATCTAAGATGGTAAAATTTTTGAACACAATAATTTTGAAGATCTGTATTCTTTCAACACAGTATCAAAACTATTAAGCATAAAGGTACATTGTCGTTTTAACAAATAAAAGTATGTAGATCGTATCTCACAATTTGTGTTGCGTAGTAAAAGTAACATTGTGAATAAATATTTACCATTTTCCCCCGACAAATTTAGCTAGTTTAGTGATTCTTATCACATTTTCGGGATTACGACGAGTTTTCTAGACTTAAGTTCATCTATAGACTCAAGTTTGTTATGGATGTTAAAATATTATTATTTGTTTTATAGGAACTTCGTTTACCTATTAAGTGATATTAAAGGTGTTTTAGAAATAGGAATAATCATAAATCATGATGTAATAAGGTGAAAAGATTAAGGTAGAAGAGTTTAAGAAATTTGGTCTCTCATTGTCTTAGTAACTGAATGAGATGCACGGAGTATATGTTTTAACTCTTCTAGGATTTCTGTGCAACCGTGAGACTGCGGCTTGTTTAAATGACTGTAGTCAAGAATATATATAGTGAACACATTTTAAAAATCAATAGAGCTAATTCACAAAGGAACCTCCAGTATTTAAATAACCTTCAAAGTCCAAACGTAACAGAATGCATAGAAATTGATATCCAGTGGTAAGGGTCTCACAAGATTTATCGTCCCGAGTGACCGGTTGTACGGGGCACTTAAAATAAAAGCTGGCTATAAATTCATTAATTCACCGGAATCCATTTATATTCGCAACAGAATAAAGAAACGTTTGCATGTATCGGAGCTTATGTGGATTTACTTTATGTCTGACCAGGAGAAATTATTTCTTTGTTGTGACTTGAGATATGTTCTCGGAGGAAAACGTACATTGTATTTGGGAGATTAAGGGATTTGCTTGGATAATACCCAATGCATATTAAAGAGGACGCGAATATATTACTTACGGACAATTGATTACTACATATATATGGTTTAATATAAGTTAGTTCAGTTGAATTATTTTCTGGTAATCCACTTGTGAATCAAATCATCGAGGAATTTGAATTTCTACACCAATTATAAATAAATTGCAGGGGATCTACAAAGAAGGGAAAGTTTTACCTCAAGGAAAGCGATCATCGCCGTTCAAAAACCTCATCATTATTATCATAAATGCCCTCCTGATGCAGCAAGCTGGCTGAAGAACCTGGACATGGAGGTTTGATCCACGCAGGATGAATGCCATACGCAATGATGATCATTATTATAATTTCTAGGTTTAAACATGGGACCTCTCCTAATGACCATAAAGGTAAAGACAACGTTTATCCAGGATCCTCAAGGACGTTTAAGTATATTCTCAGACTCTTGGCTTATTGATTGCTATTTCCATGTTACGTCAAGATCTTCCACAATTCCATACAAAACAGCCAATTTATTTGCACCATTTGTACCTTCACTCACCATTTCGCCCAACCATTTATTCTTCAAAACAGAGAGCCTTCAGCTATTATTCCTCTCAGATACCGATAAATCATAGCACTTGCATCATTTGATAGCGAAGGGGATGGATATCTGTAGGAATAGTTGAGAAACCTTTGTATCGGAAAATGTTTTTGCCTAGTCTCTCTTTGGTAGACTGTTCAGTTCCTGCAGCACTCACTTCTTCATTAGCTTACAAAGTCACTTGATTTGTTCTTAAGATAGCTCGGAACAGTGTTTAATTTCTGTGTATACATATTTATCCAAGGCAATTATCAAAAATTGCTTTTAATAATCAGGCAATTTGTTAATATCGGTAGGCCGCATTTTTATGTCGGACTATCGTATATCTATCTATTCTATCTCTCAAGAACAGTCCTTTTTTTCTGGATTAATATTCCCTATGTCCTTTTTGTATCCGTGACAACGCGTATGTAAAGTTTTATGATAATCGTAACAAAAAAAAATCGCATTATATCAACAAGGAACTAAACAATTGATTAATGTATAATGCATTCTACTTGCACGCCATTAAAGTTGAAACATGGTTTCTCTGATGAATTGATTACAATAATTGTTAGTATTGCTTGACGGGTTGAATCGAAAAAGATAGTAGGTATAAATACATTTAGAATAGGTACATAATACTCGTATATTAGATACATATTGAACGAAATCATAAGCAAATATTTTCTATATCTACGAGATGGCGCCAACTTAAAGTGCATGAAGTTAAAGCAATTAAAAGACTCAATCCATTTACGAAATATCCTTAGAATCTCACCAATCAATTATTCAAAACGTATATCCGTTTTATGGTATATCCATTACCAACCAGACACATAAAA
Source organism: Deilephila elpenor (assembly GCA_949752805.1). NCBI lineage: Eukaryota > Metazoa > Arthropoda > Insecta > Lepidoptera > Sphingidae > Deilephila > Deilephila elpenor. Next base: position 2,808,745 of record OX457102.1, read on the forward strand.
CGGCAACACTAATCACTCAAACACGTCAATGTAAAACAACGTGATTGGAACACCACAGCGGACCTATTTCTTGTTCATTGACTCAGAAACAGAGTAAAGTTCGCAGAATCGTTATCTGCATGCGCTGGGGGCCGTCAATCAGAGCACAACACGTTACTAATAATTATTTATACTTGTGCATTGAGGGAATTCGTGTGTGGGTCAGAAAGCAAATAAAACTCTGTGGCATACTTTGAGAGAGGCCTATGTCGAGCAGTGGACTGCAACGGGCTGATGATGATGATGTGTGTGGGTCGCTCTGGGTTTTACACACAATAATAAATATACCCAACAGCCATACATATTCCTATATAAGATCTTAAGTCTTGTATGATGGCATCTCTACAAGAGACTTTCTGTATCAATTCTTAAAAATCACTATGGTATGCGAGTTTCCTTACAAAGTTTTCCATTTACCGTTATTGTGCATGGTGAGTAATTTTCAAATTTTAATATGTATGCATGACTCCGAAAAGTCAAAGGTGCCCTGGGATTTGAACCAGCGTCCACCGTAAACATGTTTACCAGCCACGTCTGGTCCTTTACGGACAGGCCACCACGCAATTGATACTAATTTCGATAATTTCGATTCGAAACTCCTATAAAGTAGTATTACTAGAATAGGGAATCAAACGTATGACTTAACGATCCGCAAACCAAATTCCACATTTGATAATTTTGTCTCGATCTTTTAAAATAATATCAAGACTATATAAAAATAAAAAAGCGATTTAAAAATAAAATAGTGACGTACAACAATAACAAGAAATAAATAGAACTAACAATAAGATTATAAATTATAAACTGCCTCGGTGGCGTAGTTGTATTAAGGTACGGTTACAAAGCTGAGGTCTCAGGTTCGAGTCCCGGGTCGGGCAAAGTGATATTGGATTTTTCTATTCATTATCAGCCCGGAGTCAGGAATTTGTGCCCGATATGGCGATAGGCTCGCCCCCTATCACATCATGGGACGGAACATACAAGGCGAAATGTGGGTGTCCTGGTGGCGCCTCTGCCTACCCCTTCGGGGATAAAGGCGTGAGTTTATGTATGTATGTATGTAATAAGATTATAAACGCTCGCCTTAACATCCATTTGTCACGAGTGAGGTCCGAGGATTAACGACCCGCCGCCACGCGCCGCAAAATATTGCCCATGTGTCCACTTGTCAGTATTAGAGAGATTAATATACTATACTAGCAGGCCGCCCCGGCTTCGCACGGGTGGATATTTATAGACTATGTTAAATGTTAATCAGGTATAATGTAGCATTGTAACGGCGAAAGAATTTTTGAAATCGCTCCAGTAGTTTTTTAGTTCATTCGTTACATACATACAAATTATTGCTCGTCATAATAGTGTAAATATATTTGTATTAAACTAGCAGAACGCGGCCTCTGGCTTTACAGCCGGCGTCTTAATTAGGATTAATAACGAAATGAATACCCCAGGATTTTATAGCTTTCGTGGCGTAATTGGTTGAGAATCGGAAGTTAAAGAAGGTGCATGTTTTGTTTCACTTGACTAACTGGTAAAATCTGTACCTGTTTCAGCCCATATACGTCCCACTGTAGGGCACGGGCTTCCTCTACAACCGAGAGTACGATTGAGAGGGGTTAGGCCATATATTTCACAGCGCTGGCCTAGTGCGGGTTGGCGGCCTTTACATACCATAGAAAAATGGTATACAGTTTTTCTCACGATGTTTTCTTCAACGTTTAACCTCGTAAAAAAGGTTGTAAAAACTTTCATTTACTATAATTCTCATGAAAAAGTTACACAACACAATAGCCGAAAAATAAACGTAGGAAGCTATTTTTTGTATAAATGAAATACGTGGATAGTGGTTTGGCAAATTGATTTATGTTCCTCAGATATGTCGTAAAGGAAAAATATTAGAGAGAAGATAGGACAGATTGGGGTTGAAATAATTCAAGACAAAATGTCTACGTTATTGTAAAATATTTCCGATATACTGTACGAGAAAAAGCAAAAAAACTGCTGACTTTTAGATTTATCGGCAAATTTTTGGTTATATTCTACAGATTTACATACATATTATTATGTTTATTTTCTCCTTAATTAATTTAAACAATTTGACAATATGTGGTTTAAATGATGTCTAAATGGATTTTTTTCTTTCTTAGTCATATCACTTAATAATTAATTTACGGGTAAAACTGTCTGGAACTCGAAACTGTTACCTTCATTCAACTCCTATTCATTCACTAGTCCACCACAACACAGCGTGTATTATTATTAATGAGACACAAATACGCACTAATGGCAGTAGCACATTGAATCGAAATCTTGATGGGATTAATTAACGTGTTGTGTAATTGTCCAATCAGCCAATACCAATTACAGGTACCGATATTGGTTTCAACTGACGTAACATTTCGATTAGGATTTATGTTATTGTTATGGGACCAATGTATTTTAATATCTATGTCTGAATATTTTGAAGGAGTTTTAAGAATATTGCGCTTATGAAGCTGTGTGAGATTAGTTGAAGTATTTATAGAGAAAATGTGTACATCTGTAAAAACGTTTTTAATTTTTTTTATAACTTCAGTATCGGCAAGAGAGCAGTTCAAATATTAAACGTCTTAAGTTAAATTATGTTGTTATTATCTCGTAGACCATACTGATTATTTTTCATGACTTGAAATAGAAATCCACGTCTTTTGCCCATTTAACACGACGAGGTATTCATCGAGATAACATCATAGGTACTTACAACCAGGCCATACATAACATCAAAAATCGGTCCAAGGAAATCTAAAAATAGTTGAAAATACCGCTCGAAAAAAAAATATCGTGCTCGGTACAATCAGGTCGTCTCAAGTGGTCACTTAACGTGAAATTGGGCGGCCGGGACCCTCTGCAAACACTCTGCCGACTTTGGCTGACAATGTTCTTTTAACCGGGGTATTTGCCGTTTCGGCGTACTCGATTGCCATCCAGAACCCTATATATCGCTTTCAATTTTATACGCAGGCTTTGATTTGTGATTGGAAATTTATTTTATTTCTGTAAAAATCAACTTTAATGCTCTTTCTTTTAAAGTCTATATTGCTTTACAGGTTGGCATATAGTTTGATAACCATTACTGTTTGAAACCATCAATTTTAGATTTAAAGTTCTTCGTTTCTATTAAAAGTTAAACAGGGTATTTGAAATAGTAGATTTTTTTGTAAGTATTGTTGCTAGCACTGCTATGTGCTGCACTGTGAAAATTGAGTTGATTGTCATATAACAACAAATTGCTATAAATTCCGTTTATAATCGAAAGTAAATTTAGATAATATCCGTCTAAAATGAGCTGTAAGTAGAATTCAATAGCCGTAAACTATATTTTTATTTTATCCTTTTTCTAATAATTCATGCATATTGGACAACCTGTCAAATGTCTGTCAATAGGAGGGCAGAAAAAGGTGGCCCGGCACCACCATTTTTATCTACGTTTTTGAAGTACCAACGCTCCCTCTATACAGCGTGTATTTTGAAATTTAAACATATTACAGGTCATGCATGCTTGCATGTAACTAATAAAAATATGGGCAAAAAATAATAATGATAAACAACAAAGTAAATCTCAATAATTATTTTCGTAAAAAGTCTCCTAACGTGTGGGTACCCTTGTGCTTATTGGTTGGTCACATTGGTCACAAATCGAATTGGATTATTTGGCCAATTATATCGATGATCTAAATTTCCTTCACGACGATAAAACAATTCCTTGGTAATCGCTGACAATATTATGTAATCTATCATCCTGTAAATTTTCATTTCGTGAGTCATTATTACGTCACTTATGTCACTTACCAGTTATATTCAGCACGACTCTTTCACCATGCGTAGCTACAATTCTCCATTCACATTTCTCTGCCGTCGCTGGCACTGGTTCGGTCCCCAAACCGGGAGAATTAAACCATCCAGAATTACCCAGAAGCGTTCTTCCACATTCTGAAAGAAAAACCACGATTATAGTCAAAATTTTCTATGATTTCCAGTCTTTTGTTATTAGGGTCATAATGTATTTAATATTTTTCCCCGTGATATGTTGCAGGAATTTAATATGAATACCGAAGGCAACAGATTTCATAGTCAACATTAATATCTTAAGTTCTTATAAATTGTAGAAAAAATAGCTGTTTTTTTATTAAATATGCTAAGATGAACTGACTATAATGTGCCTGATGGTGAGCACACAGAAGTTCACGTAGTGCATCCATTAACGAAGATTGTCATCTCTGGTCGATTGACAAAATTATGCTGACTTGGTCAAAACCGGATGAACGCAAACTGAACGCGACACAACCGCGCAGGTTCTAACAGTATTTTCATCACAGTGTCAGGTCCTTAGTCATGTAGATTCTAATATGTTACGACCAGCGCCTAATAATTTATTAAAAATCTTGAATACTTACTCGCACATTTGTAAAGTAGGTTAGTCTGTGCTATGTCGCTAGCACTTAGCCTCACCCTCTGACCAATCTCCGGCCTCTTCTTTCCATGTACTTCTAGAGGCAATATCGTATCTAAATACGTTCCCTTACTGAAAGTATTTCTAGCGTAATGCATTATAGAATCGTAATCATACGTCTGGCCCAAGGAATTCACTTCTTCTTCTGTTAGCTTATTGAAATTGTATTCTTGACCTGAAACAAATAAAAAATAAAAGTGTTATATTGATCGCGACAAGGGCTATAGCTCACAATTATCACGTAATGCGAGGAGACACCGAGATATTTTATGATCTAATAAATAAAAAGGCTAAGGCTAAATCAAGGAGAAATAAATACGTGACATTACTGAAAGTAAATCTGTACCCTTAAATTTATTTTCTATCTGATTGATTTTGTTGCGGGTTAAAGACAAGCTACGGTTTGAAGGACATTGTTAACATCTTATGTCTCAGGATGGCGAGCGCAGTAGAATGCCAAGCATTGCCTTGTAATTCATGGTGTTGTTTGGTTTTGCTAGTGTCCATGAGCGGTCATATCGCTTACCTTCAGGCGAATGGCATGCTTCTTTCGCCATTCATTGCAATAAAAAAAAAGCTTGTGTTCTTAACAGATTCGCCGAGCTTCAGTTTTCGGTATCAATTCTTTGGGTGGTACTTTTGGTTCTGGCTTCAGGAGTTGCAGTAGTTGGTGTATGTAATATGTATTTTATTGTATCAGCCAATATACGTCCCACAACTGGTCACGGGCCTACTCTACAATCGAGAGAATCGATTAAGTGTGGTTAGGTAAGACTAACACGCTGGCCTAGTAGAAATACTTAAAAATCACTACGGTATGCAGGTTTCCTCACGATGTTTTCCTTCATCGTCACCGCGTTCACTGTTGGTGTATGGGATAGTCTCTATAAAATGCCCACAATACCGTCTTTTATGACTAATTGGCCAGTGGAATTTCCTTTTACCGCAGATTTAGTAGTGCGGCCTAACGTTTATATACTAATTTATCAAATCTTCCAGGTATTATTTTTATTGCTTCAGTTCGGACAACGAGAAAACGGCTCATCTGCCGGAAAGTGATGACCACTGCCCGCGATTATTCACAACACGTGGATCGTAGTTCTCAAATTAGGCAGAAAATGGAGATGAAAAAAAACCATTCATAATATCTTAGGATTGATGCAATTCACTTTTCACTTACACACATAAACCCAGACTTTATTATCTAACCGTCACAGCATAAATACAAGGAAAGCAGACTGTAACTGGTACGCTAAGGATCGTTTTTTTTAAATTAAAATAACATTTCAAAGATGCTCCGCCGTTTTCGAGAGCTTTTTATCTCAACATCAGTGAATGCCTTTTTAAACTGATACTCAGCCAGGCTCTTTCGTGCAGTCATTTAATTCAGTTTATGTTTTAGCCTTTTATTTCCGTGTACACGGGTCTTCTTTAGTCAAAGGCAGAATTATGTGAAACAAGGATATGGAATGGTAATTAAATATATGCTTTTTGCACAAATTAAGATATTCAGTTTTGTCAAACTTACTGATTAATTTGGAAAAAATTATACTACGTTGGTAGAGTTCTGATGATCTATGAAATACTTAAACTCTCTTTTTCCTAAATATATAAGAGATTCTTATTATTACAGGCGGCAAACAAGGCTCACCTTCAATAAAAACGTTTTAGAAAATAACCCATATCTGAACCTTGCAGTGATTCTAAACCTTTTCACATATTTATCAGATAATAATCACCAGGTAAATTACAGCTGCCTCGGTGGCGTAGTTGTATTTCGGTACGGCTACAAAGCTGAGGTCTCGGGTTCGAGTCCCGGGTCGGGCAAAGGGGTATTGGATTTTTCTATTCATTATCAGCCCGGAGTCAGGAATTTGTGCCCGATATGGCGATAGGCTCGCCCCCTATCACATCATAGGACGGAACATACAAGGCGAAATGTGGGTGTCCTGGTGGCGCCTCTGCCTACCCCTTCGGGGATAAAGGCCTGAGTTTATGTATGTATGTATGTAAATTACAACTGCTAAAGACAGGATTCTGCCGAAGATTTACAAATAAACCTAAATGTAACAGCATATTCGAATCAAATATAATTATATGTGTATTATTGACAGCCTCCGTGGCGCAGTTGGTTAGACGCCGCCTGTGAAACGAGAGGCCGCGGGTTCGATCCCCGCACCAAAACAAATGTTTGTGTGATCCACAGGTATCTGTTTCGGGTCTGGGTGTTTGTGAGACCGAAAAGTCTCTCGTAGTTTCTGATACCCACGACACAAGACTCGATCTCAGTGTGGGGTCAGGACTATGTATGTGATTTGTGATGTGTGATGGGTGTATTTATTTATTAGAATTAAATGCATACAATGTTATAATTATAATTAATTTAGCAAGTCTAAGGTAAACACATTAGTGTCGGAAACTCATTTAGATAAGTGCATGTTTGTACGGCAGAATGTTATTTGTTGCGAACAGGAAATGCATGTTTCTTTATCAACGTTGATATAATTGCAAAACCTTGGTTTATTTACTACTATCTATTCACTACTTTCATTGAACTTTATTGCTGTCATTACTAAAGCATTTTTAAGGGGATTTTCTGATGGTAAATATAAATTAGATGATTATTGATTACTAATAGAAACCAATGTAGATTTAAACTCAATTTTCGAAATACAGAGGTAACATCAATTTAAATAAGCTGTACTTATTCATTGGTGATAACAGGCCAATTTCTATTATTTTGTTAAGATGGTAGCAGGTGTCTCATATTTTAAAGGCCGTCTGGGTAAGTACCACCGCAATGTCTATTTCTCCCTCCAAACATCAGTGTAAATGCACTGTTGCGTTCCGGTTTGAAGGGCGTTCTAGCTAGAGTAACATCTGGATAGTAGGTATAATGAGACTTAACATCTTATGTCTCAGAATGGCGAGCGCAGTGGAATGCCAAGTATTGCCTTTTAATCATGGTGTTCTTTGGTTTTGCTACTGTCCTTGAGCGGTCGTATCGCTTACCATCAGGTGTATGGCGTGCTTGTCATGCATTGCAATAAAAAAACATTATTCCCTTAAGGTATTAAATTATCTCGTCACTTTTAAACTTGTTACGATCCCAATTGCATTAACTCGTCAATCTTTATTAATGAACGCAATTTGAAGATGTTTAAAAATACTTTGTAAATTATTAAGAAATTCTTATTCAAGTAGATAATTATCGGGTCGAGTTTCGATATGAAACTTTGCGTACAACTTTTGTTTTATTCAAAGTAAGATGTAACTATTTAATTTAATCCTTATTACAATAGCGTTGAAGTGCAAAATTGGTTAGCGTTGCGGTAGTTGTATTGATTAGTCAAAGTGAAACTTACGTCTTAGGTAATAAAGATAAATTTTGCTTTCACAAAACTCCCGAGCAGTTTGAAATTGGTGGGAATTTGGCTGGGCGGTATTTTAGCCATCCTTGCCTTCCTTCCCACAGAACAATGACCAGATATCAATTGGTTACAACGAATTTTCTTCGGAGATTGTTCGAGGAATTGCTGGCAACAAATAGTTTCATAAGAACGTCGGCTTAAATAGTTCTTGACGGATGCTTTTGGTGTTTGTTTCAAACTTGTTTCTTTATAAATAACAATTCCCGCGTCTTCAAATGCTTGAGATTGCTTGACAGTGAGAAACAATGATTTGATTTATTTTGAATAAATAAATACATAATATACCCAACAGTTACATACATAGTCCCAACCCCACACCAAGCTCGACGTTTTGTGTCGTGGGTATCAGAAACTAGAGACTTTTCGGTGTCACAAACACGCAGACGACAAATACCTGTGGATCACACAAATATTTGTTTCGGCGCGAGGATCAAACTCGCGGCCTCTCGTTTCACAGGCGGCGTCTAACCAACTGCGCCACGGAGGCTGTCATACGTAATATAATATGTACTCTATCAGGAAATATAATTTATTATGCTGTTATTTATATTATTAAGAGTTGGTTCAAACTTCGTGGCCTTTAACATAGCTAGACAAACCTCGGCATCGTCAAAGAAGAAATAAGAGTTATTTGTCCTAAAATCGAGAATTGCAAAGATCCTGGAAAAAGCGAACGCTAGACAGGAAAGCGAATATTACCAAACTGAGAGAAATCTGTTGACACCGACTGCCTCGGTGGCGTAGTTGTATTACGGTACGGTTACAAAGCTGAGGTCTCGGGTTCGAGTCCCGGGTCATGCAAGGTGATATTGGATTTTTCTATTCATTATAATCAGCCCGGAGTCCCGAATTTGTGCCCGAAGTGGCGATAGGCTCGCCCCCGATCCCATCATAGGATGGAACATACAAGGAAACATACAAGAAAACATGATCTAGTTAAAACAATGCGAACTGCGTCATTATCGCTTTATAAACAGGGATGCTCCGGTATAACACAACAAGTGTTGTAGTCATTACCCAATTACATAATCTTATGCGTATACTGCGTACTAAAATGATGTGACGAGCGTTCCAACTATGATACTGTTACTACGCAATTGCGAGTTTGTACTAGGGTATTGTAAAGACGATATTAATTTTATGTATATTTCCTTTTTATAATAATGAGGCAGCATCGTTTCTCAATCACTCCTAGATTTGATAATTTTTGCATTATTTTTCTCAAAATGCGAGAGTTTAGGGCTATAAGGTATGTTTGATAGGATGATAGTCCAAACCTCTTTTACATGGTATATTAAAATGTACGATTTTTTCGATATGGCGGAAAATACAAGGCGAAACGGGGGTGTCCTGGTTGTACCTCTGCCTACTCCTTTTGGGAAAAAGGCGTGAGTTTATAGAATAAACAGTAACGCCATAAATTTAATAATCAATCACTATATCGTAAAATACTTTCCAACATCTAAACTACAACACGATGCAAATCCAACACCGAAATCCTTCCTGTCTGAACCGCTCAACTGGTGACAAGAGTAAAAATCCTCCGCAGAGGTCGCGAAGCGCGTAGAGGAAGTGGCAAGGCCAATGAAACCGGGCTAAGAGTGCGTCTGAGTGATAATAAACAGGAACCGAGTGTGTTCCGGGACGGTGGGACGTTCCTTATGCGTCAGGCGACATGCGTGACGTTTGCGTGGCGCGTACGATGGAACGCTGGCGTGTGCTCACACCGAACATGTATGGTATAACTAATAGTATTGACAAAGAGCACAACTGCTAACGTATGGTAATAGGTATGTCTCCTCCTATTAATTTAACTTTTTGATTGATTTCGTTGCGGGTTAAAGACAAGTTAGACATTCCCGGAGACGCGCTGAACTTCAATGCTCAGTGTCATTAAAATGCGTGCCACTGTTGATCCTGGCTTACAGGGGTTGCAGTGGCGGGTGTGAGGGCGGGACAGTCTCATAAATAGGTATGTCTGTATGCACTCCGTAGTTAAAACCATCGGATTTAAAATCTAGATAGCTGCCGTTGGTGTGCGGGGAAATGACGAATTAGACATGAGGCGCATCCGAACCGGAAATCTGTTCGTGTAAGGCTAGTACAGTAACTAGTGTTTTATATGCGACGTGCGAGTTTCTACTTAAACTACACATTTAATAAACGAACACTATAAACATAACAGGTATACCTAATTAACAAGAATTTTACAACTGAAATTAAACAATAAAATGTATAATGCTCCTTCGGATGCCTATACCTACAAATGCCAAGTATGGGTATTTAAGCGCGGAGATAATCACTTCCTAACATCTGGTTTGTCACTTCTATAGAAAAAGGATACTAAATTTAAAAAAGTCGAAATACGCAAATAAAAGCTCAAGAAGATAAACAATCCACTGACCTAATTGGAACAAATAGTTGTGTAAAACTAGTGGGCTTAGGACTCCGCAGTTTACAGGCTAGTTAGTAGTCCTAATTAAATTAGCTGGAGGCAGGTAGCTAGTTAAAGGTTTTTAACAGGCTGTTTATATAGTTATTTCGTTGAAGTTTGTTAAGGTTCATTCGTTTTGGGTAATGGTGAAAAGCACACACACTTGCCTTAATTTCATATACTTAGTTGTAATACAGTTTGTTGGTACGTATGCACAGAACTTTTATTTTTATACAGTTATAAATGTTTTCGGTACAATGATTTACCCGCAAACACAACACCAAATTCAAATGAAAAACAACAAGAGAGAGAAACAAAGGAAACATACGTTAAATCAACATTATATTACTTCATGAATAAGCTTAACATTAGCATCCGTCAATCATACAACCGCTCATACCTGCAATAGAAATAAAGACTATCCAACTCCCTGAATTGCCATTCGAGAATCACTGGACCAAATAATCTGTTACACGTCGGTGTGACGGGCGATCACGTAAAGATTTGAGTGAAGACGTTTGAAACCTATTCGGGTCAAGTATACCACGTTTCGTACGTCACGATCGGAGACGGGGCGACACGCACTCCGCCCGAGTGCCCTTATTTGCGTTACCAACTAATCCTCCCAGATTAAAGGTCATAAGGAGCTCGGATCGGATCCAAATACATGGGATTTGGCTGTTATAGCACGTTTCATAAAGGGAGACGTCGCTGTATTGTTTGATAAAAGTTACTGACGATTTCGATCAAACACTACTCTTGACGACACTACGATGACACAGGTGCTGTACACACCGAGCAACTTTGATCACCGAATTACGGAAAAAGGCAACTCGCAACTAGCGTTTTACATATAACCTAAAGAAACTATGGACACATGGCAATTCTAGTTGCGAATTTCGATGATCGACATCAGTTTTTAGTTTGTGCAATCGAAGATATAAACAGACTAACGAAACTAGCAATTGTCAAATCTATTTCTGCTTGTACCACTGCAATGTCTATTTCTGCCGCCAAACAGCAGTGTAAATGCATTTTTGTGCTACAACTGGCAACATTTATCGATATCTAGTTGCTCTATGTACATACCGCCGTACTCTTTAACTGTTAGCATTTAGATATACACAGGTTTTAGTGTTTAAGTACTTTTTGGATTTATGTTAATTGTTTGAAACGCGAATCCTATTTATGTTTGTCTTTATTATCTAATCCCAACATTCTAACAACAGAATCGTGAGTTGGAAATTCATTTGCTATCGTTCCATGGCTATCTATTCTTTCACCGATATCATTGTCTAATATAATTTTATTATCAAAATGTGCTCTGGGTTAGTAAATCGCATTTCCTCGATTCCTCTTCTACATGGATTTTCTGTTTGTATTCGAATAACTTTATTAGCTGGGCTTACTTCCTTCCTCGGTGTTAGATTAACCTCGGGTTAGCAGTCAATATTAATGGTTATGTTTGTTTATTTTGTATTTTCATTCGTTTGCTCTGATATTAAGTTAATACAGCACATTGTTTATCTTACTTCCTAAATATAATTTAAGATAGAAATTACCTAAATGTATTGGTAAGTGTTGTATCGGGATTTCCAAGATTTTTAATAACCATATGTCTAGGAAAGCCTTTATGGGTCTAACGTAGATTTATTATTTACATGTTAGTTATTTTCAATTATGTTGTATATTTGATATTTTCATACGTGCTATGGCCAATTTATATAGAAAGTTCACGATAATAGTACAAGTAACAGATTTTACATTTGCTTAGAATTCTAGCTGATACTAATGTAAAAATTTTGCCTTATAAAGATAATGCAAAACTTGAGAAAGTTCAAAAACACAGATATCTATGGATCAGTTGTAATAAAATTGTGTAGTTCCATCACGTACATAGACAGTCCAATTCAGAAGCCAAGTTCAGAAGCCGTCGTATTATCTCCTTTAAGTCTTAGATTTTAGGACATGACAAGTGACGCGATCCGGCTTAGCCCTACTTTTAACACTACATCATGAGTAAGAATTTCTATCGTATGTAAAGTTCGCCAACCCACACTAGGCCAGCGTAGTGGACTGTAATATGGCCTAACCACTTTCAAACGTACTCTCGATTATAGAGTAGGCCCATGCCCTGCAGTGGGACGTACAAGGGCTGATAGAATACAATACATGAATAAGTCAAGTCAACACACTCTATTGCTTTTGGAGCGCAATGTTAATGAAGACTACGACCTCAAGCTTTTATCTATCTCACTGATCGAAGGAAATATTTGTTTCCCTTCACATCCTTTTGTCAGCGAATTAGTACTTACCATGCATAATATTGTCCCTGATGATCTGAACATGGTTGTCTCGGTCAGGGCGCGTGTGCTCGTGCCAGAATCCGACCACGTGACCCAACTCGTGGACTACGATGCCGAACTTATCGCAGTTCTTGCCGATTGATATCGCCTGGGCACCACCTCCTCTTTTACCAACGAACGAACAGCATCTAGAGAGAAAGGAAGTTAAGTTTTGGGAAGAAAGGGAAACTTGATGACAGATATATTTAAATGGAGGAATGTAAGTCAATTTATTTGGTGACAGAATCTTAAGACTGTGACCCAATAAACAGTGTGTAATAAACTTAAACTAATAAGCTACATCAGGAGAATTCCACCATAACTCCCAACACATACTACCAATTCCTTTTTGCTTCTGTTTTATTTTCTTTATCTTTGCCACTTGAAAGTATAAATACACCGCTGACTCTTTTAAATCGACCTATCTAGTTGTTTCAAAATGTTTTCACTTGTAGTATTTCCGTTGATTTCATTCACTTCATAAAGACCCACTTAATATTACAACAATTTCAAAGTGTCAAACAATTATGCAACTTAAATTTATAAATCAGCAGAAACGGCGGCTTTAATTGTTAGCCAACAGAAGTTTTATAAACTTAAACTGCTTTCCTGCAAAGTTGCGTTTAGCGCTTGCATCAGTTTCACTACAAGTTGATGAAATATTAAAAAACAATATTTTGATAGTGTTGGAAGTTACTTTAAAAGTTCATAATTTAATTACAGCATCCCGTCAGTTTAAGCTCTTAATATTCCTTGTTTCTACGATACATACATACATAAACTCACGCCTTTATCTCAGAAGGGATATTTTTGGAATATTTTTAATAACCGCAATATTTTACCAAAATGTTAAAGATGCTAAGAAATCTCAATGACTAATTTCAATCTACTTGCAGTGCATTTTGATTAATGAAGTACAAACGGGGTCGGAGCACTAAAGCCACAACATTCCGTTTCACTCAATTTTATAATGAAGTGACCCAAAATTTTGCACCGGTGGGCACGATGCTTTAATTTAATACGAGTTTAGCTAAACGCCTGTAATCATTTACTTGAAATCATTTGATATATGACTGACACAGAAACATGAGCGGTGGAATGTCATCGCTATTTGCAAGATATTACGCGAACTCTCTGAGGTCATAGTGACATGATTTTTTTATTTATATCTGGCTGACTTGTTACATAATCTATTGAATCATTTCCTTAACAGTTTGATGATTCCTCAGGTCCATTTCTTTCTTCTTCAAATGTATGACATTTATCAATCTTTATACTAAGATCAGCTCAGTAATACAATTCAATGACAATAATGAATTAAATTTTAATACATGATTTCGCTACATACCAATTGTATTTTACGGATATTTATGATTCATCTTTCATCTATTTGACTTCGCATGGAATTTTAACTCTAATAGATTATCTATTAATTGCTAAATAAGCTGGTTCAACTCACCCACAAGGTCTTTCAGTGAATACAATATAGTCCTTGTGCATATCAGCGTCCCTTTCAACGAACTTGACGCAGGTAAAGTTCTCCCAATGTCTCATAGCTTGCTTGAACAAGGATTTGTGGGCGCCGCTGAAGTTGCCGTCGATCTCGTACGGTATCACACCGTTGTCCCATATTCTTTCTTTGCGGTTGGTTGCTGCTCGTATGGATCGGTGCCTCTTTTTTATCTGTTGAGTAGAATAATATAAAAGTCTGATAAAAATATGTAAATAGCAAGCTGGGTAATTTTGAAATGCTGTTATTTAATTTATTTAATTTAATTTAATTTATTTATTAAAAATTCCATTGTACAATTTTATAGATCGCTGGTTCCTAAACTAGGAGATATCCTGTATCTTAGGAAACCAGTGACTTCACATACATTATTTCTCAGGATTTTAGGAAGATTTTACAACAGTTAACAATTGAAAGAAAAGTTCATGTTAACCTTCATAGTTTATTATAAAAAATTATAAGTTGAGTTGTTTTAGAATGCTTTCGATGTTGTTGACCAAGATTCCTTCTTCCCTAACGTATTCTCCTCGCGTTATGAAAGAGTTCCCATCAAAAATGTACTAGTAAAATGAAAAGTTAAATGGTTTTTATAGCAGTATTATTTTAAATGAAAAAAGCATTTAGGAATTTCACAGGAGTAGCAGCAATATTCAGAATTTGGCTGGTTTCATACCTCAATCATTTCGATTAATATTATCTTATTTCATACCCATTTCTAGTCTCACGCCACAAAAGAAGAAAAGTACGGTTGTGATAATGCACATACAGTACTCAGATGATTAATGTGGGTCTTTGACTCACGGCGTGATTGTTCGGGAACGAGTGACACCGTGCCCTTAATAACCTAAAAGCCTGCGGTTACACTTTTTCCCTAAGCCAAAGACTTCGCTCTTAATTCCATAATTCTAGATAATGAGCTATTCGGGGTTTCGCGCATCGTATATCGTACTCGTAATATATATCAGCCTATATACGCTCCACTGCAGAGTATCGGCCTCCTCTACGATCGAGAGTACTATTGACAGAGGTTAGGCCACGTAGTCCACTAAACTAGCCTTGTGCGTATTGGCTTAGTAATATATATTCGTCTTGAATAGTAAGAATGAAGGTGTTGGCTCCGTCTTACCTAAGTGCAAGGGTTTCAGAAATTTGAAGTGATCAGCTTCATATACATTTACATACGTAATTCCTCTAGAATACATCACATCTCTGTGTGTTGCCCTGACAGTTAATAAGCGCTTTTTCTAATAAGTATCCAATAGGGAAACGGAATAAATATCAATTTACATAAACTCTGGTACGATAAAATTGTGTTACAATTGCTGCTGACATTAGCAAAATAAGACATTGTTGGTAAATATATTGATAATAAATAATTAATAAATTACTACGACATGCAACTGTCGTTGATTCATTGGATTTATAATAAAAAATAATACATTTAATATTTGTAACCTGCTTATTTCAACAACAAAAAATATGTCATTTGTCATCCCAAACCTCGTGAAGACATCACAGCCATCCAAACACGCATCTCGTGTGAAAGTAACCGTCATAATTGATTATTTCGCATAATGGCCGGGTGCAAAGACCCCTGTAATCCACGCGGCTATTATGCAGATCGCTAAATGGGCTACGCATTTATGCCGCAACTGGTACAATAATTAGTCAAACGCGACGTAATTTGATCGATTCAATTAATTATGAACTGGTGACATTTTTGGTCAGAAATACGAGAGCCATTTATCCACATTAACTGCAGTGAAATACAATGGATATTCGCTCCAACTGTTAATTCTGAAGTAGGTACATCGCGTGCTTGCATATTGATGTGGTTTTATACATATAAATACGAACACAACGGAGTGCAGGTAAAAAAACCTGTAATTGTATCTGTATAAGCCCATATACGTCTCATTGCAGGTCACGGGCCTCCTCTATAATCGAAAGTACGATTGAGAGGGGTTAGGTCATATACCCCACCAAGGTGGCCTAGAGCAGGTTGGCGGACTTTACATACCATAGAAAATATAAATCGCCACGGTAGTGCAGTAGCTATCGATAAATAGGAAATAAAATTGAAAATAATAAATTAGAAAAATTTATTATATTTGTAACCCTCTTTAAGTCTAGATATAAAAGTTCTGTTAGAGAGTAAATGGACCAAATATTGAATAAGGCGGCAAATATTCAAATGAAAGTTATCATTGTTGACGCAGTAACGCCTGAGGGTACACCCTATGTGATCTTCCAACTTAGCTACTAGATTTACGATTGTCTTCACTCAGGTCGCCAGATGTTTGAGATTACGGTAACTCCATTCGAACTTATGCCATTTCAATTTACAAAGACGAAATAGCTAAGCTGCAAACCCTCTGTATCGTAATAAGGCCAATTCCTGGCTCAAATGTTTCCACGAATCAGGGACAGTAAGGCCAAACACCTAGCATGCCATACCACGTATCTACATAACATATTTGCTTAAAGCGCTTTGCATCAAAGCAGACAAGTATTCTTGCTTTGTCTATACCTCTATACTAATCCGAATAGGTATATCAAGGAAGTTTATTCGCTTAACGTAAATATTCTGCTTTAATGTAGTCGTAAACGGAACCGTTTGTTGCTTGTTTTCTTCCCCAATTTTAGATGTAAGATTTTCGTCCAATTACTTTCCGATATATCTACCTACCGTCTTTGTTATTACATCTTGTTGTATCGGGAGAATGTTATTAGGATAATATTCGAGTGGAATGTATATTAGTTTAATGATTTCACGGTAACATACTTGTTAGACGGGAAATTTCTTAGAATTATTTGGTGATGTTTGTACTCTGCCACTGAATAAACATTAGCTACATATTTTCACTGGTATGTCTGTAATTAACTTCGATGTTTCATTTATAGGTTTTTGAGCCTTTATATTTTACGAGTTTTTATTGCTAAAAGTAACTACGCAAAATCTACTATGTTGCATAATTTAACTTTGGGATTTTGTTTTGGTTTGTTGTCTTAAATTGTTAATAATTAATGAATCTCTTGAGTTCATTGTAAATTCTAATATTCTTTATAAAAACTATTCCCAACGAACCTCAGTGTCGTTATATGACCGAGTCTCGACCATTTCTAAATCTTCATCTGTGTCTCGAAACACCATGTCTTTGAACTGTGGATATTCAGTAGCATTGTCCTTCGGCGGTGCTTTCAGTTCAAATTTCTCTTCAAACTCGTGTTCAGGTATTTCAAATTTTTTTTCTTCAATTTGTTCTTTACTCGAGTGTTTCTTGTGGTGACGAAAAAACTTCTTCCGTACGAAATGAGATTCAGTGTTCGTTTCCTCGCTTTTAATAGAGTTTTGGCCTATCCTTTCGCTTGAGTGAATGTTTCTTAACCTGAAAGGAGAAGATGAGCATTAATAATATTCACTAAGTACATACATGAAATTTAAATAATTTTAAATGAATAACGAAATTAAATTATTAAATTATTAAATAATAGTAAATAAATAATTAATGCAACATTATGCATGTCATTACATCTGAATTAAGCAGGATAATATAGATATTATGTAACCTCCTATAAGAATTTATAGAATTTTAGACAGACTTATGATTGACTTTCTTATAAGTCAGAGGAAAAAATGTACTCAGGCCAGGGGCGGATGAAATGTTGAGAGCGCCCTAGGCAAGCACCTCAAAAGCGCCCCTCTGGCAGCCATATTAAAAAAAATACATACATTACGTGAATGTATAGTTCATTTAGCGAACCAATGCGATTCGTATGTAACATAATTATATAACTAGATTTTGCATAGAAATGAAGATATCCGAAATCACGCGCGCCCCTTCGTAACCTCGCGCCCCTAAGCACGTGCCTAGTTTGCCTTAGGGATAATCCGCCACTGGCTCAGGCACTATAAAAATAAACAATTGAACTATAATTTCCTTCAATAAATTTGTTCAATTTCAATAAAAGTAAAGTTCAATTTCAAAGTTCAATAAAGTTGAAATTTTAATTATAAACATATATTTTATCTACGAGTAATGTTTAAGATACCAGGTTAAGTATTATCAGCGGATACCCATAGCCTTAATTAGAAGCTTGAGTCCGATATTTTAACACCTAGGTCCGATTTAATATCAAGATCAAAGATGTATATATTATATCCATAATGTATTACTGTCATAAGGGGAATCCAAACGTAAATGAAAAAATATCAAATAAAATCAAAAAATATCTTAGAAAAAAGACACGAAACCACTGTTACTAATAATTCAGTTATAAAAATAAAAGCACTCAAATTTCTCTTGGTTGAATCAAATTTATTTCAGATTTTTAAGCAAGTCGCTGAAATTCTGCTATTTGCTTACAAATGGAGATAATGAATGGTCGCGCAGATTGTTAGACTTCATTTAGAATCGCATTTGTAGGCACTATGTCTACAAGTGTCTACTAGGTCTTTGTGAAAGCCATTACTATGAAAACTAGAATATATTTCGATTGTTTCTCACTTCTTTTGAGAGTTATTTTTATTGCCAACCGAGCAAACTAAGTGTCGATTGAACTATTCAGTTGTTATTCACATTAACTCGTCTGTAAGCCTAAGGTGGAAAATATATTCAAGCATTATCTACTTCATCTTTTTATCAACCTCAGCAAGTCTATATCTGGATATAGGCAGCGCCGAAAGCTGTCGGGTATATTAACTCTTTTATCAATGTCTAAAATATAATGTTACGTTCTCTCTGCTTTTTTACGAAAAGTGGGAGGATCAGGAACTTCATAGACTATATTAGGAATTTATTATGTTACAATGCGATTTAAATAAAAAACAACTCTTTTCGTAATATTCCTCTGAACTAAATTCTATCTCACATTTCCTATTTGTCAATTTGGTTACATGCAGCTTCAACACGTCTTTACAAAACTCAACAACTAGAAACATAAAAAGACTCGTCAACCTAAATATTCAAAGGTAAACATCTTTCCTGCAAAGCTAAAAAGCGTTTAAAACGTTCCAGAAATCTTCATTTGACATCAAATTTCATTTTATACTCCTTGCTACCCTTTTCACATTTTGCTAAGGCACTGCAGTAAGTCGACTCAAAATAAATGGTAAAGGCGACCGAGTCTTTGAGTTGGTGCAATTACGTGGCACGTTTTTCAACGAGCCTTATTCAGGACTGAAGATCCTTTGCAGCAAGCCAGAGCAAGCGAAAAAGCCAGCTAAAGTATTTGAATAAGAACTAATACCGATTTTATACTGATATGTGGGGTGCTTGCGTTTTAATTGAGTAGTTTGTGAATTGCAACGTTCGAGAGCCTCTCGACTATTTAAGAAAAGCATTTGTTTAGCATAAATGTATTGTGGTTATTCTGATAATTTATTTTATCTTTAGCTATAAACGTTGTTTATTATATTCGTAATGGTAACCACAGTAGTAATTATATCCAAAGACAATATATTTTCAGATTTGATGATCTGTGGTAATCGTCAACTATTTATTCAATAATAATATAATATTTCATTAGCCTTTTCACATTTTGCAAAGGCACTGCAGTAAGTCGATTCAAAAAAATGGTAAAGGCGACTGAGTCTTTCAGTTGGTACAATTACGTAGTAAGTTTTTCAATGTATTATTATTAATTGTTTGCATTTAATTGTTGATTAATTGCAAAGGAGTGATTAATGTTGAAATACCCGTCTCAGATAATCTTTAGTGGCTAAAATCTATCGTTTCCAGTCATATTTCCAGCACTTTTGCGATTTCGCGATTTACACAATATGTTTCAATGTTGTACAATTGTGAAATTACATATACAAATGGCAAATAAAATCAATATGTTTACTCACTTAGTAAACAAATAATACATACCGTCTTCCATTACCGTGTCTCCTTCTTCTCCGTTTGTGTCTACTACTCGGTTCTTCTACCAAGTTTTGTAAGCTCTCTGTAGGTTTTAGCAAATCATTCGCTTCAGCATTACCATCTAAACCTAGTTCAGTTTTATTTATAAGGCTTTTTTCTTCCTCCTGCTCATTTGTAGGAATAATACCATTAGTAGGAGCAGGAGCTACAGTCATATTTTCAGGCAGATCTTTAAATTTTATGTAATTGTTGGAATCTCCAGTAATTTCTCTGCTATTGCTTTGTATTTTGTTAGTGGTTTCATCGACTTTGTTTGAAACATTCGATATTTGTATGTGAGGGTATAATTCGTCTAAATTTAAAATGCTGTGAGTTGATACGTTGACTACTAAAACTCCGTCCTGTTCGAGGCTGTCGGATTCGGTAAGATTGTCGGTTAGGAAAGTTTGATTCGTATGATCCGATATGCTTTGATTAGTGGTGTTGGTTAAATTATCCAACATATCCTCGGGTAGTAACTTGCCATTCTTGAATAAAAGTGATTTATCCAACCCCGCTGGTAATGTCTGTGGAGAACAGATTATTATCATTTTCCGACACAAAAAACTAATCTTTAGTTATTTGATTTTCCATGTATCTATACTATTAAGCATCTGTTCATACCAGTTTATTATGAAATTATATAAATATTGCCTAGGGCGATTAGAGCGAAATTAGTGATTTTTTATTTTATTATGTTCTTTTTGTTACATATCATCAGTATGTAATACACGTCAAATAAATAAAATACTAACTAATCATCGCATGTTTTGATTTCCTATATACATTAAAGACATTTTAAACAAATTATTGGAGTCTACATACTTTAGTCATCAAAGCAGCCTCATTGTACTTCTTCGGCTTATCCTGAGACAGTGGCAGCGGCTGTTTCGTCCTCTTCCTCAGTATATCTGGGAGTCCCTCCTCTTCCACCTGCAGACCCTCAAGAAGCACCTCTTTTTTCAGTCTTTCCACCTCTTCTTGCAGTGACTTGTTGATTTTCAACGGCGAGCTGGTCGCTGGCTTGTATAAATCCGAGTCTGGTATCGCAATGTCTCCTTGGAAGTTACCTGTTGAAGAAATTATTTACAGATAAGAAATTTAGTTCTATGTGTGTGTTCACTAGCGTTGTGGAGTGCAAAAAAATCTGGACAAATATATTTTGTTGCGTTATCCACTAATTAATTGTACATGACTAAAGTTTATCATTTTGTTCATTCCCAGCATACGAATTTTTTTATTATTTTCTTATCTTCATTCTCGTCATAATAAAATGCAAGATAATAAATAATACACGTGACTGTAAAGTCTAAAATCCATTGCACGTTTTTAAGCCATTAATATTTGATACATTTTTCAATAAAAGCTCGAATCCATCCATTTCGTGCCATTACTGGGGAAATGCAAATTAATTACAGCGATCCTCTAATTCCAAATTCAAATTCAACAAAACGCGCCACCGTGCCGATTGCATGCGGCCATTAACAACAATGTACCACTACATCTGGCGCCATCATAAAATTTAATGACCGACCTGTGTCTATGGTCCAGATGGTGCCTAACGCTGGCTGGCAATTAATTAATCGCCTATGTGTGCTTACACAGCGCGTATTGGACATGACGCCTAACGATAGGTACGATATGAATATTCATGGTGAGAGTCCGGATTGAATTTGATTACGGCATCGGAAGCATAACTGAATTTATACTTTGGTAATAATTTGAAATATAAGCAGTTATAGAACGATGTATATGTATAGTCCGAAACTTGAAATTTTCATAATAGGCATGATGTTGTATAAAACGGACTAGAAATTGTATATTCAAATATCTGTCGTTTTAAAAGATAGCATTTAGAAGAAGCATACACTATATTAACTTAAAAGGCAAAATAAGTATTATAGTTATTTCCTGCGCACCAGCAGACAAACTGAAAACCTTAAAAAAATAACAGCCTCCTGTCTGGAAATGGAACCCTCAACCCAGTATCTCACGGTTCACTTACACACAGACTGTATACAAACGAGGTCTAAAACAATATTGTAGACACTATTGTTTTTATATCATATAAATACAATAAAATATTGATACTATAACCACCAGTTCAGCTAATTAAGCTCTATAACAATTTCCCAATACATTATAATAAACAAGCGAAGACGGAATAATGCCAATTGTACAAAATTTAAGACTGAAATTTAATCAAAAGTAAGTTGAAATTTCCCAGTTAAACCGGAAGCTTAATTGTAAAATACCTTTACTGTCACAATCTAGTTGCCGATTGAATTAGGAATCGCTGCTACAGCAATTTTTGTATGGGACAATGCAAAAGCGTTAAGATGGTCTTTCTTATATTATTAAGGGCATGTTATTTGGAGAAAAATAATCTTTATGATCGAGCCTTTCGATTTATGTATGTAACATTCACAAACTAATGCCTTTGTCCCAAAAGGGGTAGGCAGATGTGTTACCACGACACCCACATTTCGCCTGGTATTTCGATTGGTATCGTAAAATGATATATGGTATTTTTACCACTTCAGTAATGTGATTATTCAAAAATGTTTAAATGCAGTCTGAATTGTATTCAAAATTAAAACGAAGTCTTCTTTTAGTAAAATTGTCTATCTACAAGTTACTTCCCCTCCATGTGGCATCGCTGTGGGGCGACCTGTATATGGGAAATTATGGGGTCAGGTTTGACGTCTGAGTTAGCATCGTAAGATTATAATATGAAATGAAAACAGGGTTTTGCTAAATGTATTTGGCCAAATAAATGTACATAACATTATGACACAATAGAATTAATCTTGTTGTATGACATATAAGTTCGCTTTTTTAATTCTAAAAGTTGTGTCCATTCAGAGGATATGGCCTTCTATTGTCTTCTATGCCATATTTTGATTTATTACTTTTAGTTTTGAAAATTGTTAAGAGAGTGTAAAATTATATATATGCAAACATATTTTTTGTCGGTAAATCTATACCATAGCCGTATAATCTTTCCACAAATTCCCGTGTATTAAAAAATCAAATAAATATAAATTTATAACATAACTGAATAGTCTTATATCTCGCTCACTATCAAGTAGGGTGGGTTGTTCAAAAACTAATTTATTACTCCGAGTTGCCTTCGTGGGTATTTGTCATCATAATTCTCAGGCTGACGGCTTTCTACATACATTAATCTGCTCTTTGCTGACGGCTTTTGATTATTTATTGATTTGCACCTGGACTGTCGTTTAGTTGGTAAAGAAAATGAATGAATTATTTATGTTGTATCGCCAGAGCCAAGACACACGTACTGTACTGTATTGTAAGAGCCCATAATCAACTAATACTGAGCACGGAACTTCTTGGCAACCGAGAGTTGAGAGTGTTGTAAATGATATATAAAAAACACTATTATTATATTGATTTTTAAATACAAGATAAAGCTTAAAATACCAGAAACATTTAACAGCGTTTCTAATACGAAAACAACGTCTAATGTTTTTAGGATAAACATAATTCATTAAAAGGTCAATTTTAACTAATGTTTTCTTAGATTTACGCGAATGTTACACATTGAAATAAAACTATTTTTTTTTACCGTTTTTATCGCTATTTTGGTTAAATTTTTACATGTTTTAAAACTTCCCGACGTTTCGATTACTTTACGGTTTCGGTCATGGGGCGGACCATGAATAAAAAAATAGTTTTATTTCAATTTGAACTTATTTATTTATTAATTAGATATTATAACATATCTTGAAAACAAATAGAGATCGATTTCCGCCTATGGCTTGCGCCAAGCGATAATGCGCGGTATAATTTAATCGGCGCACAACGCGGTGAAATCTCAATGCAATTGATTTGCATATGTTGCGAATTTGTGATGTACGTCCACTGTTACGTGTAGTGCTTATTGTTAATTTATATTGAGGACAGGTTTATAAATGGAAGTATTTTGGTATAACTTTTGTACGGTGCCTCGAGTAGGAAATTGTTACTACAGTGGCATACATTAGTAAAACGCGCAGTTACAAAATGTCCAGCATAAAGAAGCTCAACAACAATTGGTACAAAAACCTTTAAAATACATCACCATACATCAACATCAATCACAATAAGCAGATCTTCATGGAACTACTTGGGGGGGAGGGGGGTGTATGATCATTATTATACTTCCTGTGTCTAAAGAGATAAAGAAGCACAGTGAAAATATTTTTATCAGACTGAAAGTAAAGCAATTATTTTAATTTATAAAACGCAGTTGATAGAGTCAAAGCACCAATTGCTTCATTATTAAAGCCTTCATTTAATAGAGACTAACTAACACCGATCCAAATTGAACTTTTAAAAATCCCTGCAGAAAGTCTATTTACGAGGAGAAACATGCGGCTGGGTATTTTTAGGAACCGTT
Source organism: Deilephila elpenor (assembly GCA_949752805.1). Classification (NCBI taxonomy): domain Eukaryota; kingdom Metazoa; phylum Arthropoda; class Insecta; order Lepidoptera; family Sphingidae; genus Deilephila; species Deilephila elpenor. The sequence continues at coordinate 2,833,304 of OX457102.1, forward strand.
TAAGGGTTATTTATAAATACAGAGCGTGGATCGTGGCGCACCGGTTCAGAGTAAGTTTCACGCTTTGTCTTGGCGCGAGGGCGGCGCAATATGTTCAACCGTCAGGGTTGGAACCCAAATCGCTTTGGTATTCGGTATTTATTTAAATAGTTTACATAACACAGTAGCCGAGAATCTGTTGTGAAAGAATTTATTTATTTTTTGAAAACATTGAGTGTTTTCTTTCATCGTTAATGTGAGTTATAATTCAACTTGGAGCTCGTATGTTTCGAACGTGAGTTATAATTCAACTTTGAACTTTGTATGTAATGTGCGACTTCGATTTATCCAGTCCGCTACTAACTGGACTGTCGATCAGCTTCACAATATTGAGGACTGTCTCCCCCTATCTCTTCAGCCATAGGGAGTCCACTGCCTAACATACGCCTTCCTCAAGGATCACATCGACCTGTTGGAAGCCGCCGGCATTCAGCGACTTCCAAACATCTTAGATCCTCCGTCCACAATGTAGGTATTCATGAACTAATACTGAACACTAAAATTTCCAAGTGCAAGCCCTAAGTCAATCCGCAAGTCGCGCGCCCATATCGACGTTATTTCAAATATGTTATCGGGTTATTGAAATATTTCATATATTATTTTAAAATAACTTGCGTACCTCCATCCCGGTGCTAAGTTATGAAGTTTAAGTATGTTTCACTTAATAGCAGCTTAACTGGAATATATTCCCGCGCAAATTTCAAAGTTACAGATTTTATGACGAATACAACATGCCTGACTGCCTCGGTGGCGCAGTTGTACTACAGTACGATTACAACGCTGAGGTTTCAGGTTCGAATCCCGGGTCGGGCAAAGTGGTATGGGATTTTTCTATTCATTATCAACCCGGAGTCAGGAATTTGAGCTCGATATGGCGAAAGGGTCGCCCGTTATCACATCGTGGGTCGGAACACACAAGACAAATAGGTTACACCTCTGCCTACCTCTTCTAAGAAAAAGGCGTGATTTTATGCACAATTATCTACAAGTCTGGGTTAGTTATGCCTATTATCCAATAGTTTGCACACGGTCGGAACACGTCGTAACTATTTGCAGTGGTTTGCGGATCTTGTTAAAGTATTTACTCGCCACTAAATCGTAAACGGTTTAACTGAATTAATATGTTAACTACTCGCCGAAGTGCGTGACAGTGCAGCTTTATACTGGGACTAGATTTTACTCATTTATCTTAGGTTATGTTTATCACTTCTTATCTCTCTCCCTCTCTCTCTCTCTCTCTCTCTATCTCTCTCTCTCTCTCTTCACCCGTCCACTTTCAGTTCTTCGAGGAAACATTAATTTTTCAATCCTTGAGGAATATTTTTCTAGATAAAAGATAGTCTATTTCTTTTTTTAATTAGCATTTATAATTTAGTACTAAATAAACGACAGATGGTGACGTTATTACCTAAGTCGCGGAACTGTGTGAAGGAGATTATGATCATTAAGTTATACAACAATTGAATTCAACTGACAGTGCCTTAACCGCTAACCGCTAAAATTAATAAACGATCGAGTTCGGTCTCCAATATGTACCAATAGAATATATTACTAACGTACCCCTTGACTTGTTTTAATCGGTTTATTTAGGGATCTACCTTTAGATAAAGATTAAGATACAAGCCTAAATTCACGCCTTTCTTCTTCAATAAAGGCATAGACTTGATTAACATCCTTTACTCCCCCTTCCTCTCTACAATAGGCAAACTTTACACCTCGTAAACATGAGATAACAATCAAAGTGTTAAGCATTAGATTAACGCCGAGCCTACAGTCAACAAAACTTTAATTATATACAACAAAAGGTGGATAAGTTTATTTGCACGGTTTAACGGCTAACATGGATATGGGGCTTAACTTAAACTTAAGCTATAGCTATAGCTATGGGTGCAACCCCTTGTGATTTGAGGGTAATTCTGGCCTACATAGTTTTCGAGAAGGTGGTGAAATGATTGCCAGATCCATAAAGATAATTAAATGTTTGTGTGATCTAAAAGAAATGTTTCTCATCCAATGAGGGATTAAATGGTTCTTTGGTTAAACTCCGACACAAGATACTGATCTTTCTGTGAAAACTATAATTTCTGTTGAAAAATATGATAATATAAATTTACTCAACATTATCAAACAGTCCTTGTATCAAATCTACAAGAGACATTTCGTTCTTACACCTCGTTGGCCCGAAATCAATTTATGTGTAGATCACAAACACATAATATGTCTCAACCCAAGAATTGAATCACCGAACTCTCACTTTGTCGCAGGTGTACAAATTATTATTAACACAGCTACTAATCTGTATAGTATGGAACAGTCTAACCAAAGGATAGCTTTAAAATAAGTAAAAGAACATAAAATATCACCCCAGAAGATACAGTAAAAGTAAGAAAAGCTTGTTAAACAAGTAAACATTAAAAAATCAACCTCAATTCGACAGAGTAATTATCCTCCTAATGGAATCACATTTCCCAAAACCGCTTGCAGCCGCTTAGTGCCGGATTAATCCGGGTTTAATCCGCCATTATCCGGTTATAACTAGAAATGTGCATCTAAGTGGGCTGCTTATTTAAAATGGATTCTCGGCGGTTGCAATTTGCTTGCCAACTTTTTAATGGTTTCTTGAAGATGGAGGTAGAAATATAATATTATATGTATCTACAAAACCTTATTTTAAACTAGATATTATTTGATTACGTTAAATGAGGGGTAGCATAAACGTGCGATAAGACCGCCGCTTGTACTATTATTATGCCATTTATTTATTGCAAATGTTTCTTTTTGTGCAATAAAGGATAAATAAATAATTAAGTAGGCTTTACATACGCTATTATAACTGCAAAATAATCACACATTACAGACGTAGATTAGTTGAGAAACCAATGGGCGCGCCAGTACTCGCAACAATAGCATGTAGGCGGCATCCGGCGCATTCAGACCGGCGGAAGGTTGCTGAAAGCGGCGCGTTGTGGAATCTCCTTTGTCTCCCCTTTCATTTACAGCTATAGAATATTTTTCCACCGCGGCAGGCGGGTCAAACAGCATAAAAGCTGTTTTAGGGTCAGCGGTGTGATTTCTATATATTGTGATAACATCGAGAAACCTAGGTATGAAAAAATGAAAATAGTTTTGAAGTCACTTCGCAATAGGCTAATGCGGGTTACTTTGGTGTGTTCGTATTGAGGTCCCAAAGTGCCTCCAAAGTGCAGATGGAGACATGGGGTTTTTTAGCCGGTAAGAGTCCGGCATGCCCGGTCTATCCAGATAGTCGGGAATCCAACGAGGATTTTTCCCAAAAAAAAAAAAAAAAAGGCTAAGGCGGGTTATGGCCTAAGCCCTGTCAATGGAATTCTTGATTGCAGAGTAGTCCCGTATTTAGCAGTGGATGTTACGAGTATACCTATATTATTATATTCATATCAAGAAATACACTATGAAACATATTAATGTCTAAATGAACAAAATAAAATTGAGCTGCCTTCCCATATCCCGTAGCTTGTTTTAAGTAAATATTATTAAGTATTAAATTTATTTACAATTTAGCACATATTTGTTCTTTAACTTCTCTCGTGGAGTTTCACAATTTATTGCCATTCTAGAGTACACGATGTGATGAAACGGTACCTATGTATATGTACGTAGTTTTGCATTTAGATATATAGATAGATGGATAGATAAAAACGTTTATATTGGCCACAATAAACACACACAACAATCATCGAGAAAATAACATCAATATAGGTAATGATTACAAATACATATGTGAAATATTGTAGCCGCAACCAGGCCCTGGAAGGCCAGTGACACTGACGTACCCCTTTCGACCTCTCCCGGGGTACCGAAAGGGGAGCTTAATAGCTTTTCCTCTCGAAAAAGAAAACAGCAATCAGGCCCCACCTCAGCAATATGCAATGCTCCAAGGAGCAAAGCGCTGGTAATTCTGCTGGTACCTGGTTTAAAGTACTTAATAAAAACTATGGCACCAAGTGTCGTACTTAAAACTAAACAAATTTAGTGTACTTGGTAGATTTGAGAGCAGTCTCGTCACCCATTTATTTTCTATTGATGCTACAAAAATGAACTTGAATACCTGTTCGTAATAAATAACAAACCAATGAAATCAGACCTCTGTCGTCAACCGGATTGTGTTATAACCCGGGATACACAACAATGAGGGATGATAAAGCCCTTTTTATAATGGTCCAAATGATTTACACTACATATCAATGGCTCTTGAGATTAGGACGCCGCTTGAGTTTGTGAAAAAAAATATCTAATAGTGGACGAATTGGCACATTTTAAAACGAACAAATAATAAGAATTTTCAGTTGAATTAACTAGCATAGGAATATTTTTTGTAAAAGAAAGCTTTACCTTTTTGGGGTTTATATTACACAAATAACAATTCTTTACAGAATCAAATGTTTAACATCACACACATCAAACCTATTATTAGACAAATATATGATGCAATATATCAAATAACTCATAAGACAAAGGATTTCTATTGAACCACGTGCAATCTCGACTTTGATAACGACGCAAGCAAGCACAATACATGTTCTTATAAATCACTAATTAACTGTAACACGCTTTATATTATTTCCATCGTTCACTTAATGTTGACTTCGTAACCAATTATGACGGAGTTATAAAATTATATTAAGAACTTCAAGTTTAAATAAATGTTAAAAGATACTTGGAAGACGCCTATACTTTACTGGGGCTGTATATAATATAATCAGTAATCACACTTAAGTTCTTCATAATGTATACTATGTACAATATGAACTACTTACATAATACATAAACTCACGCTTTTATCCCAGAAGAGGTAGGCAGTGGCGCCACAATACAAAAACAAAAACAAATTTCGCAATATTATGGACTATCGTAAAACTGAACGAACGAATTATTTAATGACCTTAAAATGATTTTATTGATGCCTTAAATGCATCTTGACACTACGATACGCATAACTTCAATAAGGAACATATTGCGCATATTATTTTTTTTGTTAATTCGATTTTTGTTAAGAAATTAATAAAATGAATGTTTCGTTTTTTCATATTTTTCTACGTGACGCTATTCCGACCAATGCCAAAAACCATACAGATTTTAAACTTTGATCAAATTACACATAAAATATCCTCCGTGGCTAAACCGGCGAAACGCCGGTAGTGATTCACGAGAGGTCAAAGGTTCGATCCCCATATCGAAACAAATAAATTGTATGATCTACAAGTTTATATTTCGGTTATGTGTTCAATATTTATCAGCCCAAAAAGTCTCTCCTATTTTCGGATATCCACGACCCAGGACTTGTAACTTAATGTGGGATCGGAACTACATGTTGAATTTATTAATTCTAAAGTAATAAAGCCAAAACTATCTTGGCAAAAAATATTAAAAACAAGAACAGATCTTCCATAATCCACAAAATCTAATTAAATCACGAACTCACACGTTTGTGGGATAGCGCGGCGCAGAGCATGTGTCATAACTCATAGCAATATTTAAGTGGAAAACTTAGATCATAACAAGTTGCAGTGCATTTCTCGCCAACTTTCATCGCGGGTCCTTTGAATACTGGCTGTGGATCCTCGCTTGGGAATTTCCGCGGCTATGATGCGTATCATACGTATTAATTGCTTACATAATCTTTTGTATTAATGTGGGTTATTATTTGCATCATATTTACAAACACACATACATAAACTCACGCCTTTTCCCGAGAGAGGGTAGGCATAGGTGCTACCAGGACAACCACATTTCGCCTTTTGTCTTCCGTCCCAAGGTGTGATAGGGGCGAGCCTATCGCCATATCGGGCACATATTTCTGACTCCGGGCTGATAATGAATAGAAAAATCCAATATCACTTTGCCCGACACGGGATTCGAACCGGAGACCTAAGCATTGTAGTCGTACCGTAGTACAACTACGCCACCGAGGCGGTGTTTAAAATTATTGACAGCGAAGTAACACGCGTTTCGACGGCAAAGGCAAACATCGTGAGGAAACTGCATAACATTGAGGTTTACTAGAATTACTATGGTACGTGAAGACCGCCAAGCTATACAGGCCAGCATGGTATACGAAAGCCTGAATGCAATATCTTCTGTTTCTCCGTAAAAATCCATTCTTTCAACTAGAAAACTACATGTAAATGTAATTTTAAATTAAACATTTAAAAAACATTATCGCAACTACTCATAAAACGAGGAAGCAAATCATCAATCAAATGCGTAGTACGGAGTCGTCTAACCGTCGTGAATATTTAAAAATAATTTCCCTGAAGCACTTGCGCGGTCGATAATACTCAAACTGACACAGTGGATAGGCGTCGGCAGCGCCGTCATTGTTCTCGGCTCACACAGCACCCGTTGTTCTCAACACCTGCTATGAATATTCTTAGCTGGAATGTTAGAATATCGAGATTATTTTTATGGGACACGCTAGATAAAGCGGCGTCTAGAAAATTATTAAAGAGAGTCTGCTATTTGTCAGGAACGTGTTTTGAGCTTCTTTGGACACATCATGCGATCAGACATTCAGCAAGCGCGCCCGAGGTAGAAATAAGCCTATGAAAGAAAGACGAAAACTATTACAAAGGGATAATATAGAAAGACTTTAAAAAAAAACCTGGAGTTTTGCAGAAGTTTTAAGAATACGAAGCACACATTCACAAACTGCCAAAACCGTAAACTACATACGATGATCGATACATGTGGAAGATTAAAAGCAAATATAATTTAAAAAATCCTAAGTTAAAACAAATACAAACAAGTGATAAATTGATATCTCGTGAAGTTTTAACAACTGCCAAGGTTATTAACGACTTAGTATACTTATAACAACCAATCGATTCCGATACAGAGCTTAAGGTTTCGAGGGAGTAAAATGACGATCGACAGGTAAGAAAAGCTGTCAAAACCAGTTACTTTAAACCTTTTACAGAAATAATATAACAAATGACATAACATAACATGACAGCGTCTGTGGTGCAGTTAGTAAAATGCCGGTTGTGAAACGAGAGGCGGCGGGTTCGATCCCCGCACCGAGACAAATATTTGTGTGATCCACAGGTATGTGTTTCGGGTCTGAATGTTTGTGAGACCGAAAATTACAGCTACTTTGTCTTTCCATGACATAATCTTCAAGACGTTAATTGTCCCGATACAAAATTATTGACAACTCTTTAGGCTCTTAATATTTTTATCTCTTTTTCTCTTTCTCATACACTCTCTTTTCCTCCGTCATTCGTTTCTTTTAATATTAATATGTGTGAAAGTGGAATTGGCTTACTTAAGAAAATACGGAGTCCTCGAAACCGATGAGGATCTAGGAAGAGATTAATGACAGTTGATGAAGTGAAAGAGGTACGTAGCACTTGGCACTCTATAGTCTCTGCCTACCCCGATGGGACATAGGCGTGTATGTAAGTGGAGTGTTGGGCACGCATGTGAGTGCTTTGAGTGCATAATACCATAGCTAATATCGTGCGGGATGGTACATCAGTACACGTGTACTGCTCAATAGACACGCGCTTTCGATTGATTACTGCTGTCGCACAGTCAAGTGCAACGGTGTTATTTGGGAATTAAATAAATAAATAAATACACCCAACACATAGTCCTGACCCCACACTAAGATCGAGTCTTGTGTCGTGGGTATCAGGAACTACGAAAGACTATTCGGTCTCATTTCGCCTTATATGTTCCGTCCCACTATGTGATGAAGGGCGAGCCTATCGCCATATCGGGCACAAATTCCTGACTCCGGGCTGATAATGAATAGAGAAATCCAATATCACTTTGCCCGACCCGAGCCTCGATACCGAGACCTCAGCTTTGTAACCGTACTGTAATACAACTACGCCACCGAGACAGCCAAATATAATAGCATAGGTATATAATAGAAATGTAAGTAATTGGTGTTTGTTCATCGAAGATGTATAAGAGAACCTGTTAATATAGGAATTCATTTTCACGTTTTGAGAGGAGAAATGAGGGCGAAATAAAATATAGCGTTTTTTAAGTAAAACGTATTTCAAATAAAAAAATACGCAGACGAAGATAGCGATAAAATACAATAGGCAAAAGAAAATACAATAAAACAGAAAGATAATTGATCTATAAGCATATACAATCAGGTTGGTATATGTGTTGGCTGTCGAGAGGTAGCCATCGCGCGTCGGGATACTTTATGTGGACTGATCTGCACTTACCATCAGGCACATTGTAGTCCAGTATATAATAAATAATAAATAAATACACCCAACAATCACATACATAGTCCTGACCCCACACTAAGATCGAGTTTTGTGTCGTGGGTATCAAGAACTACGAAAGACTATTCGAGCTCACAAAACACCCAGACCCGAAACAAATACTTGTGGTTCGCACAAACATTTGTCTCGGTGCGGGGATCGAACCCGCGGCCTCCCGTTTCACAGCCGGCGTCTAACCAACTGCACCACGGAGGATGTCATGTTATGCTTTGTTATGTCATTGAATTGATTGAGATATTAAACGATATCCGTGAAAAAGCTGTGACAAAATGGCTTCCAACAGCTGTAAAACTGCTTGAGGGGGCCTATATTCAGCGGTGGGCTTCTTACGTGTAAAATTGTGATGTACAATGTTGAATACATTTAATTTACAGAGCATCGAAGCTATTGATTATATATTGACATCCTCCATAGCCACCGTAGTCCACTAGAAACTGTCTGCGAAAGTGGGACGTATATGGGTCGGATTATTATTCATGTTAGTGTGGGATAAGATTCAAAAACAGAATACAATAAATTGTGTGCCATGTTCATTCAATTAAAACGTTCTAACGCAACTAGCAATTCAAACATGGAATTCATTCACACAAGTCTTTTATCAATCGTCATGTCAGTGGATGTTATTTCAATACGAAAATAGCTCGGTTGCAGTGTCGGACAATTGAGTGCATCGTAAAAAGCGCCCTTCACTTCCGGAACGGTTGAATGAGAATGATGGGGCAATATCACCGCTTTATTGTATAAATACATCGGTTAGTTATTTTGTTACTTTTAAACCTTTGATTTAGGGTTGGTCAAGATAAGGTCGGGTTGTAAGTGGTATCTACTGTGGGAATGCTTACTCAGGGATTTGAATTATAACTCAATCTGAATACACCCAAGACTGAATCTAAATGATTTTCTTTTATGCATTTAATACATTGTTTTTGTTTTATAATCTCAATTGAAGTTATTTATTTTTTTTACTTCAGACATAACTAATTAATTTGTAATTTGCGAAAGAGTTGGTAATGATTTTTTATTCATAATTGTTCAACTGTACTGTAAATGTAACTGTAATGTAAATAATTTAATTTCGTGTATGCTAAAGCATTTGAGATCTTTGATTTTCGGAATTAACTCATTGAATACGGGTTTAATTAATATGAAAAATAATAAGTAATTTAAAATATTGTAGATTTGACAAAGGCAGTATAGTACGAAACAACCTCTAAAAGTATCATGCCATTGCTGCAAAGATACTAAATAAATAATATAAGTAAGCCTAAATTGTATAGCATTTATAGGTTAAATAAATTATTATTGCCAAATCACAACTTTCTTTAAAAGCTTTGCGTTGTAGCTCTAAAGCTAAAAGAAAGTTCAAAAGCTAAGCTAAGCTTTAAAGTTCTAAATAAATGTAGATATCCTTTTTGAACCCAACAGTACATAGGCGTAGAATCAATCGCTCGGCTTTTGTTCTCGGCGGGCGGGCGCAGGTGCCGGCAGCGTTGCATCCAACGTCGCTGATTGTACACACCAGATTGCTTTCACAGTCTCAATATAGCTGAAGGCCTAAGCACCTATTGATGGTCTTTATGGAAATACTTGGCCTATGTTCAGGAGTTCTTGGGGCAAAAGACTCGACAGTCTCCGTGGCGCAGTTGGTTAGACGCCGGTTCGTTTGAAAGGGACTGTCATTTTTCAGCTATGTACGAAAATAAGCTCGAACTGTGGGTGACAGTATTGACTTTGCCTATCTCTTCGAGATTACATGCGTGAGCTTACGTATGATTGCACAATATGAAAGCAGACGCCAAGCGTTAGTCGGCAGTAGACAGAGGATCGCAGTAACGCTGGCGGACACTCTCGGACACTGCCGGACACTCCCGACCACTCCCGGACAGTTCCGCCGATCGTAAAATGTGTGGATGGCTTCCGGCTCTATGCTAGTGGTGGGCTTATGTCGATATTGGTTTCTTAGATTTATGCGAATGTTACACATTGAAATAAAACTAGTTTTTGTCCGCCCCGTGACCACGAAAGCTGTAAAGCAATCGAAACGCCGGGAAGAAAAAAAAAATTAAAAAAATAAGCCAAATCGCGATAAAATCCGTAAAAAATAGTTTTATTGCAATTGTGTCGATATTTTTTTACAGATACGTTGCTTGCGATTGTTTTTGTATCCACGGCTGTTTAAGAATCATATCACTCGTAGGTATTAGCCGGTTTGTTTGTATCAGTTAGACAATTTAAAATATTATTCTTCAATCTGTTTTAGTTGGTCTGTATTTTTTTAAACCAGAAATACTTATTGCCTCGAAAATATGTAGAGATAATATAATGCGGATCACAGAGTAACATGAGCGACATTTAACCCCGAAAAATACGCGATTTATTTTAAATTGATATGCTACGTAATTCAACGTGAAGTCATAACAAATATAATATTATTACATAGGTATGTAGTCATTAAAATATATATATTATTATTGTCATCCAAAAATAGACATAAAATATTATGGAAATGTAAATCGTAATCTTCATTTCTGAATAATTCAACCTACACAACATTTCAATAACAATCACTGTCAAACTCGACAATCAGATTATATTTACAATTCAGCTCTTTATTTTTTATCTCGCCTCGATCGATACTCATAAATAACTTTTCAATGTTCATGACATTTCTTAATTTGTAAAACTTCTCGCAAATCATACCATTTTTCGCATGACAGATTCACAATTACATTACACAGGCAGAAATTGAGTGATATTTGATTTTAATTTGACAGCGGAAACGCGACACTCCGATGTAATCGCATTTTGCGAGCAAAATACCGCCACATACGAGAACCTTGTAACTTTGTTTCGAACGCGAACGTGTATCGGGCGAAATAATTTTAGTACTTGCAAGTTTTTATCGCCGTTGCACTATCTTATTTTTAGTGTTGTATCAGTATCTATACTATTAAATTTGCTGTAGTCCTAACATTGTCATGATCATATTTCTTTTTACTTTCATTTCCATATCCTGTAACATTAAATTTAGAGTTAAAAGCAGGAATCATCAGTGTTTTTGTTTGTGTTTGTGAGACCGAAAAGTCTCTCGTAGCTTCTGATACCCACGACACAAGACTCGATCTTAGTGTGGGGTCAGGACTATGTATGTGACTGTTGGGTGTATTTATTTATTTATCAGTAATCATCAATTCTAAAACAGCAGTACTTTTGATCTGTTGTTGACATACTGTACATCCTGAAAAGGTTATAACATTTTTAAATACTCAATCCTATTCATTATATGTTAATTTTTATTATTGTTGCCTACGTCTCTATTGTTATAGCGGGATAGTAACATCCTTTTTACATATTACATTAATGCCAACATAATTTTCTACGCCACGGATGGTGGGACTTATAGCTCAGGGATTCTTGTGTATTAATTCATTAATTTATCTGACATAAGTTACCTGATGAGGAGGTTCATAATGGAAACTTTGTAAAAGTAATGCGATTTACTACAAACTCGTAAGGTGTGAAGATAAATGCGTGGGCTTTCAAAAGTTTTATTTAGGTAATTAGAAATAGCGATGGTTACAAAAAAATATAAAACATGTATTAACGCTCTGGGAGAACTGTGTGGACTATTTTCAAGTGGTTTTGGCGTGCAGTTAGCCACCGCAGACCCCGCACCTCAGGCCCCGCACCGCAGACCCCGCATGGTTCCTCCGCGGCGCTCCCAGATTCAAGTAGCTTGTATATTCTTGCGTCACTTACTCGTATTCAAATTAAATTTATATTATGCTATTCAAGCTCATTGTGATTTAAAATATGGCATTCCATCATTTTCCCAAAGTCCGCATCATGCAGGCACTTCACTAATCCGTATCGATATCATTATTTACCACCGCACGTCCTTAATGTAGGTACAATATCGTTAAATGAGGTACAGCTTTGCGCGGTCGTGTCCACATTCGACGTTTACACCGAACGACCAGTCTAAATGCATAATGGATCTTATTACCGGTGGTTAGGGTTGAGTTTCACCCGGCTAGAGATGTTGGTAGCTTGTGTAAACTGTCTGCATGGGGCTCGGTTTAAATGAACGCTTGCTCTTTGTGTGAGTATTAGTTTTATTGAAATCTACTGGGTTTGAGAGTTTCAAGTTTCAAAGAGATATGTGAGTTGTTCGTTTGGCTTGCGACTGTAGCGAACTTCATAAGCTGTTTTGGGTTGTAACTAATACATTTAAATGTTACTATTATAGTTGTAGTGCCTTTGGGCTTTTTGTATACTATCGAATCACGAAACGATCCGAGAAATTTACTTAATGGATTAATGCAGTCTTAAGATACCCACAGTACACACAGTTACAAAAATCTAAGAAGCATTGTAAGTTAGAAAAAGAGGAGAAAAAAAAACAATTTCAAATATTTGCACAACATTCAATAACATGAGATTGTACCAAATACATATGAATAAGACAAGGTAAAATAGAATAATATTTATATGCATTCCATAATCACACACAACGCCATTGAGCCCATATTTTTTTAATCAGGTGCGCCGCTTAGTCTGTCGTAAAATCACATCTCATAAGAATAAGGACACATTCGACAAACTATAACTAAAAACTATTTACGTTAAGTTAGTTATGTTAAAAAGCAATGTAATGTTTAAACTCTTTAGTTACTGACTGATAAACAATATAAGGTTCGAATTATGTTTTTTAAATAATGTCAGTTGTAAGTCACTCTTATAAAATGTTATGTTCATTAAATAAATGTTTTATTTAATCTCTACGTGTCCATTATTATGTTCAACAAATTACCCTTATATAAGTTAGTGCAGATTTTAACAGATACAGTAAGGATCTATATCAGCCAATCCTACTTAACTCCAGTTTTAATATGCACTGATGAACGTAATCTCTTCGCGGATAATCTGTATTTTAAACTGGCGTTTCCCATCATTGGTCGGGCAATTTACTTTGTGTCAGCTTTTCAACTACGCGAAAGTAATCGCAAAATATCTTTATATCCTTCATGGATAGTGACTGTAATACAGCTAAATGAAATGCTGTATAGATTGAGTATCGATGACCTCAGATAGTACCATTCAAAACAGTTATGTCGGTCTGTATCATTGGCTGTTTATGCTAGGCACTTCCAAAATTTATGAGAGGCATTGTATATAAATCCTGCCTATTATAAGGGCAAAAGTTTGTGTGTTTGTTACTTCTTCACGCTAAACGCAAACGGCTAAACCAATTTTGATTAAATTTGGTCATAATGAGTACTGGATGTATCGGTACGGGATGGGGAAGCCATAAAAGGCATAGGTCAGGTTGAGACTAAATATAAAATAGTTAGGACGCGAAATAATATGGCGTGTCTGTGGACTTGGCCCGAAAAGTATCTACACCCGGTCGAAGTAGGATTGGGCCGCTATACGGTATACATTTCAAAAGAGATCGACTGTGAAATGTTCAAAGCATAAGTATTTAAATGATCAAACTCCGAACGCAATTCATTTGATGTAGCTATCCCTGTAGTGAATAGTACAATAGAAACTCCGACAATTGTGGACGATATTGCTCGAAACACGCGAGTACTTACATTTGAACGAGCCGTGTCAAAGGCTGATACACAAAACGTTTTAATTTCACGGCGGTCCACATTTGTCACAAAGCTAACAATACACGAAACGGTATGTGGATTGTGGAGTAAAGATCCCTGGCAGGTACAATATTTGTTGTTTAGTTCCAAATTCGAAACTACGTTTTGTGAGTAACTTTACTTTAAATATAATATACATTCAAACATAATAGACATCATAAATTCACGCCTTTATCCCCGAAGGGGTAGGCGGAGGCGCCACCAGGACACCCACATTTCGCATTATATGTTCCGTCCCACGATGTGATAGGGGGAGAGCCTATCGCCATATCGGGCACAAATTCCTGAATCCGGGCTGATAATGAATAGAAAAATCTAATATCACTTTGCCCGACCCGAGACTCGAACCCGAGAACTCAGCTTTGTAACCGTACCGTAATACGACTACGCCACCGAGGCAGTCAAATATAATAGAATAGGAATTTAATAGAAATGTAAGTAATTGCTATTTGTATATCGAATATGTATAAGAGAACCTGTTAATATAGGAATTCATTTTCACATTTTAAGAGGAGAAATGGGGGCAAAATAAAGTATAGCGTTTTTTAAGTAAAACGTATTTCAAATAAAAAAATACGCAGACGAAGATAGCGATAAAATACAGTAGGCAAAAGAAAATACAATAAAATAGAAAGTTAATTGATCTATAAGCATATACAATCAGGTTGGTATACGTCTCGGCTGTCGAGAGGTAGCCATCGCGCGTCGGTATGCTTTATGCGGACTGATCTGCACTTACCATCAGGCACATTGTAGTCCAGTATAAAAAAATAATGAGTCTCTCTTCAGGAAGATCATAGCTGAACATAGGCCTCCTTCAAGGATTTCCATAGAGACCTGTGGAAGCGGCCTGCATCCACTTCTGCAACCTTAGCTAGGTCAGCGAATGGTATAAATCTACATTTGTTATTTTATAATATTTATGGTTATTTCATAATACGTATTTTAAATAAAATTATTTTAGTTTTGATTTAATTTAATTATAAGTTGTGTAAAATAGTTCCGATTAATTACAATTTATATTCAGAAACGCAATTCATTCGATTCCGTCGCCGAATATTTTCCTTTAAACTATAATAATGCTACACCATTGTGTTTATTATAATGCCGTGTATCCTTCGTTGGAGGTCCTTAAATAAATAAAATAAAATAAAAATAAATAAAATAAGCAATACACCAATAGGACATTATCTACATAATTGCAAGATTAAAACAAAACTAGCACTAAAAGCACATTCAAACAATGTACAATGAAATCCGTAAGCCTCAGACTTCCCTGGTTAGTTCAATTAATGGAGAGAAGATATCTTAATTAGTCGGCAACCGCGAACTACGGGAGCGAATAAAATAGACGTTGTTTAGTTCAGATACCAGGTGTAGTGCGCAAGTACTCTGTTTTACTGAGAATAAATAGTCTATCTATCTATATCAGCCCATATACGTCCCACTGCAGGGCACGGGCCTACTCTACAATCGAGAGAATCGATTGAGAGTGGTTAGGCCATTTAGTCCACCACGCTGGCCTAGTGCGGGTTGGCAGACTTACATACCGTAGAAATTCTTTAAAATCGCTACGGTATGCAGGTTTCCTCACGATGTTTTCCTTCACCGTTAAAGTGCGTGGTGATTGACTATCAATACACACATAACTCCGAAAAGTCAGAGGTGTGTCCTGGGATTTGAACCCGCGACCACCGTGAACATGTAGGCAGCCGCGTCTGGTCCGTTACCAACAGGCCACCACGCACTTTAAAGTATGAGAATAAATAGTACGAATAAATATTTTGTTATTATTGGCGGAAGAATAAATGATTTATTGTGTCTTTTGCGGAACACTTTTGGAAAATAAGGAAAATGTCATCGATAAAATAAATTAAAATCCACTACAGAGAATATTAAACAAAATTATTAAAGTTTGTACCATCATCGTATCCGTACGTCAACAAAATAATTTTCAGAAAAAAAAAACAATTATTTACTCAAACCAACTATATAAATATTACATCACACGTATTTCAATAAAAAATAAAACACAAATAACATTAAATCTAACAAACACTTAAACATACGAGATAATATTAATATGAAAAAATAGTCACTTTTAGTAGCATTAGTCACTTTTAACATGTTGATGTTGTATTTTTCAGGCGAATATTTTTTATTTTACGATTAAAATCTCAGCAAATCAGTTACGGTTTTTCAATCAAATGAAAAAGAAAAATTATATATAATAGGGTACATTTTCAATTTAGCTAAGCAACTTTCAATTAATAGTGTCGTGGTATTATGTAAAAAATGCTCTAACTTTAGAAACACATATCACGGTCGAATTTCATTCACTGCGATTATTCATTCATTCACACGAACTAGATGTCAGTAAATAAAATGAAACAGCAAAGGTGAACTTTCGTTTCTGACTGTGTTCTGCTTGAACTAGACCATTTATAATGTGATAGATAGAGAGTTAGAACTTGTCCCTAACACTTTTAAAATCACCTATTCACAAACAATTTCCTTTATAGTCACTGAAAATAGCTCAAAAGCATACCGTTAACTTGCAATTCAAACTTTGCCGACGAAATATTTGAAACGGTTAAAAAACGAACAATGACAAATGCGTCGCCTCTCTCTACCTACCCTTGAGTTTTTCACTGTGAATGAAATATGGGGTCGGTGTTGCAATATTTTTAACTTTACACTAATTGGTCAAGACCTGTCGGGGTACCCTTAATGATTCAAACGCGGGTTTTTCGACAGTGAAAATATACCGGTTTGGTGTTGTTTTAAAAGTAAATAATTAATACACTTAACAAGAACACTTCGTTCAGACACCATGCTAAAATTTACTTATGTAGTGGTAATCAGAATCTATGAAAGTCTTTTGGTCTGACTACATCTAGATTCTAGACACGAAACAAATATTTGTGGGCCCGACAAACGTTTATCTGAGGGTATTACGGGACGTTTATATGAGGATTTATCAGCCGGCTTTCAAACAAATTCTCCACAGAATTTATTATGTGTGTGTTTAATGAATGAAATCATATTGGTATTGGAAACACAAAATGTAGATAAGTTACCAGCGAACCGAAGTTATGAAACGGAAATCAAAGATTCGACTTCCAAGTCATACCCCGCTGGCTTTTCCAAAATATATGGGTATTGCTTATCTCTCGCTTTTACGATTTAAAAAAAAAACAGCAAAAGTAAGCTCCCTATGAAGTTATGTAGGCTTATATACCTAATAACTCTCCAAAAGAATTTCATGGGAGGTTCCTTTATACTCATATTAAGCCCATCAACTTGCGTTAGGCCAGCAAGGTGGCCTATCTCCTTGCAATCATAGAGGAGGCTCAGTAGTAGAACGTATGCATATGTCTCAAGAGTTCTTGGTGGTCATGTACAGCTTTGATTACTTACTAGAAGGAAATTCGCTAACCTGTGTATCCAAGCCTATTTAAAAAAAAAACAATCAGTTGCATTGAGAACCTCCTTCTCTACTGAAGTCGGTTAAAAAGAAACTCCGATCATCAAGACATTATAAAATAAAAGAGAAACTAAAAATAATTCAATTGATGGATATCAATTTGGAAAAATAAATAGTGTGGTCATAAAGAATGCGTATAAAAAGAAAAAAATAGCTTGTGACCTTTTTCTAGGCTAATATTATGATAATGTTGATAAAATGCGGTAATAAACTATGGCGTTTTATATGCGCGGGCTGAGATCAAGTGTCATGTGTAAAGGTTAACAAATCGGACGCACCTGTCAAGCTTACAGATACTCATAATCCGAGATGGATGAACTCATAATATCCGATTGATCGACCCATTGTATGAAAGACTTCACTCCTTGAAGCAGTGAATGGACTTGTGATAAGTTCGATTAAATATTATAAATATATTTATTCATAATGTTTTCTTAGATTTAAGCGATTGTTACACATTTAAGTAAAACTAGTTTTTACGGATTTTATGGCGAGTTTTGTTTAATTTTCCGTTTTTTAATTTTCCGTCCCGAAACAAATACCTGTGGATTACACAAATATTTGTCTGGGTGCGGAGTTCGAGCCCGTAGCTCCTCGTTTCATGGTCGGTTAGACAACCGACTGCACCACGGAGGCAGTATTTATTCTGAGACTATAAATCTTAAATAGTTTTTTCCTCCACTAAATTAAATAGAGTATATGAAAAAGTAGATAAAAGTAATGTAACACGGCTCGGTAGTTCCACTCCACTCCAATGACACGCGTCGTCCCTTCGCCAGGATATGAGCTTCTTTCAAATGTCACGCCAAATTTAATACACACAGGCCATGGAAACGGACAACTGAGTTTTTTGTCTTTTTTACTCGTTGTTTTTTTGTATATTTTCATGACGTAGGTATCTCTCTTCTCTCTCTCTTCAGCCACAGGGAGTCCACTGCTGAACATAGGCCTTCCCTAAAGATCTCCAAATAAACTGTTGGAAGCGGCCTGTATCCAGCAACTTCCTGCAACCTTAACCAAGTCGTCCGTCCACCTTGTAGGCGGGTGTCCGACACTGCTTGCCTGTACGTGGTCCCACTACAGAACCTTTAGGCCATGTATGTAGATATTAAGCCTTGGTTGAGGTCTAGTAAATATAATTAAATATAGTAAAAATATGAATTAAATTTCTATTGGTTTCATAATTTTATCGGAATTAAATAAAACACGAATAGGTGAAATATCATTAATATTTACGGCATTAGTGAATGTTCACGTGCTTGATCTGCAACCACTTCAAACTTTGAAGTCATCACAGTGTAAAATATTATATATCCTTAAAATTAGATAATTATTATTTTGTCCACATAATATTGAACTTGTCAGATCATTCGATTTATTGGTTTTATCGGTTTTCGTAATTCTGTATACAAAATACGAATATTTTTAATTAAATATTACATAATTCCATATGTTACATTAAATACAACTATAAACCCTACAGATAAGTATGTAACTTCTAAGATATTTCACTTTAATTATAGTATCTCCGTATATCTGTGGCACAAACTATCCGTCCGTGTGTCCAACACGACACTTCACATTTCAGTGCGGAAAAATGCTAAACAGCCATCTCGACGTGTAAAAGTACGGTCCCTTGTTTAGACGCATATTCTCCGTCAGAGTACATCCAACTCCTTGATTTAATATTGAAAAAAAACCAATTAGACACTGGCACTACAGAATACGTTAAAAAAAAACACTGAATTTATAAATAGAATACGAGAAAAACATCGAGATTTGAAATTAAAATTGTGTGTAATGAATTCTTTATTTGAAACACAAGATAAGTATTTCCTTTTATCCATAGGCCCCATGAATATACAGTTTTACCAACAAAAAAAAAATGTAGTAACATTGCTGCCAGATATATAGGTACTATGTTACTGACGAATTACGACCGCGAATTTGTTACAAAAACAAAGTAAAAATTTGCCCATACGGCTACTATATTCTTTTTTGTACGCAATGCAAAATATTAAATGTGCGTGTTATCCGGGGGATTTTGATATAAAAAATTAACACCGAACTGTGGAAACAAAATGAGATGGTGGGCCGCGATCCACGGGGACAAAAAACAATATCACATGCCTGTGAAATTATGCAAAACTTTTACGCTCTGACAAATTTCGTTCCACTTGTGGAACTCTTCAATTATTTTTTCATAAATTTCTTGTAATTTCTTATTACACGGTGTCTGTTTGTGTGTGTTTATACGATGTTGTATGATCTTTTGTAAGTGTGTTTTTATGTAGTTGCTGCTATTATTATTTTCTTGTAGTGTCTTTTTGGACTTTTTTTACACGGTGTCTGTTTGTGTGTGATTATACGATGTTGTAAGATCTTTTGTAAATGTGTTTTTGCGTTTCTATGTAGTTGCTGCTATTATTGTTTTATTGTAACTATTTTGAACCATGTTAATTTTCTTCTGATCTGATGATTATAGTGTAGAATAATAATGGTTAAAAAGGTTGAAAATAATTCATCATTTCAAAATGCTTTGCTCAAATATTAAATAACATTAGAAAAACGACGTCCGTTTGAATTTTGATAATTTTAAAACGATTTTTACTTTCAAATTCTAAAATGGTGGCACACCTCTGACTTTTCAGAATCATGTGTATATTGATAGTCAATCACCACGCACTATAACGGAGACTCAAAAGAATATTTTTGTTTTTTAATGGTTGGCCTCATAGTAAAAGTTGTTCATTTTGATGAAAATAGAGCATTTCGGCTTCATAAATAAATACTCTTTCTAACTAATCCAGTATACACAACCAAACACAAAGCAGAGTCTAAGGATTTTAATGAGGCGAGTAATAAAAAACCACGTGTCGCACGCTGGGCCGAGATTGAAGATAAGGCATGTATCAGGGTACCTTTCACTGGATTTGAATATAAATGAGGGTAGGCCGACACAATGCGGGGAGCTGATGACGTCAGAGATGCGGGACAGGTGTCAATGGACAGCCTGAACTTAAGCTGTTGGTGTTAATATTGATGCGAAAGTTTAGTGCGTTAGATCTGTAGTTGAATGGATTTCAGTGAAATTCGATGTTTATATTCTAATGAACGTTGCTCTCAATAGAGGTGTTTGAGAAAAACTTAGAGGAGGCCTTTGTCCTGCTGTGGGATCTTTTAGGCTAGTATAATATGATAATTCTAGGTGAGAGAGTAAAGGGTTAAAGGTGGTTCAGAACGTATTTCGATGTATTTCGTAGACCGGTGATGGAGACTTTTTATTACATTGAAGCTGCTAAAAGTCAATTCATACTTTAAAATTAATAATCAACAAAATCAATACCAATACTTTACAAACTAAATGATAAGTATGCCAGAAAAAATATCTACGGCTCTACTATATCATTTTTGTGTTTAAACTTATCACGCAGTACCCTGTATGTGTCTTCAATGACCATCACAGATTTAATAATAGTTACATAAATTAAGACGATTTTAAACCTTATATGTATCGGTATAGGTTTTCTTTTAAAAATAACGTATCTAGAAAACACTTTTATCCTGTATATGCGGTGTATCCACTCCATTTCGTCTAAATCGGTGTGTGGTTACTTATTGTAAATATACGGCGTGTGTGCTTAGGTGAAGTCGAAAATTCCGCTTCCGCATACCAGTTCAATCGCGTACCAAATGTCCTACTAACCCTGCTGGTGATGCTTTAAGGTATAAAACTGTATTACATTAAATAAATACACCCAACAGTGTAACCCAACATACATAGTCATGAACATTAAAATAGAAGTCTCGTTTCGCGGTTATCAGAAACTACGGTAGACTTTTTGATCCCACAAACTCCCATACCCGAAACAAATACACGTGGAGCACACAAAAATTTGTCTCGTTTGGCGGGAGAAATAGACATTGTTGTGGTACGAACACAGGCGTTTTCTTACATATGATAGACCACCAGTAAACCACCACACCTCCTCTACAATTTAGGAGTATTATGTCACAGTCTATTATTCTTGTTCGGACTTCACACATCATAAATAAATAAATAAATAAATAAATAAATACACCCAACAGTCACACACATAGTCCCGACCCCACATTAAGATCAATTAAGTCTTGTGTCGCAGGTATCAGAACTACGAGAGACTTTTCGGTCTCACAAACACCCAGACCCGAAAGAAATATTTGTGGGCCGCACAAACATTTCTCTCGGTGCGGGGATCGAACCCGCGGCCTCTCGTTTCACAGCCGGCGTCTAACCAACTGCGCCACGGAGGCTGTCAAAAAAGAAAGAAATTCTTGTAATCCTCTATGATAAGAAGGTTTCCTCAATATGTTTTCCTTTGTAGTAATTGACTATCAATAGACATGACATGACCCCAAAAATTATTGAAACCAATGACAACCAACTTGGAAGTCACGTCAGGCCAGTTACCAACGGCCATGCCACCATATTACTTTAAGAATATATAAAAAGATAATATATTTTATATTCTGTATTCAACGCTAAAAATATTGCGGCGTACGACAGATTGATGAAACTTAATTAACTTTCAATGTATAAAGAGAACATTGCCGAAATAATGACTTCCTCTCAATATTGGCAACGCAAAAGTGTATGTTTAAATATATTTCCTTCCTTATTGACTATTTTTATTGCACATATTCTTTTAGATTTTTGAGCATTAACATACTTACTGCCTTTGCCCGTGGCAACAACTCCAAGTACAATTCTTTACTAATCTCTAATAAATGTGATCTATATAAAATTAAAAATTGACCTATTTATACTGAGTGTATATTCAATGTTAATAAAATATGTATGTCACGACATAAATACAAGACAATAATTAAAAAAAATAATGTCTATAACACTCAGAGCTAGGCTTTATTTTAAGTTATTGCACTATAAAGGTGTTATAAGCCGTGCTTGGGATACCCGTTAATCCATATGTAGGCCAATGAAGCAGAAATACCCTACGAGTAAGGAACTAAAGACTTTTAAACCAACACGCATTCTTGACAAAAAATCTAGACCTCAAAAATTGACCAGCAAAGATCAAAAACACAGATCAAATTTATAGTTGCCTTTTAAGCCGCAGAGGCTGCGTATCAGGCCCTATGTAGGCCAATTAAGTACCACAAATACCACTCACCTCGTCCCAAAAGCAACACCCAACGAATATAAAAAAACACAAGTGGGTGGTGTAAACATTTTATTTCCATCTCGTGTGACAGTCACGGGGCTTGTGGGTCGCCGACCTAACAAGCTGTGACACAAAGAAACCTCGCTTCCGACGAGAAATTCAATTAAATAAACGTGCTAACGCTTTGCAATCTTTATATGTAAGATGATACCAAACTTGTGTGGACGTTATTAGATTAAGTGCTTATGAATATTTCAATTGTTTAATGGTGGAATAAATGAGCCCGCATTGAGGTGATCTAATTGTTAATGTGTTGGGCGCAGGCTGTATAACTATCTGTTTGAATTTCGCAGAATGCTACCGGAATTACCATAGATTGTTCTAGAAGTTCTTTGATGAATGATCAAGTCACTTTGTACGCAATCTTGGTTGAAGCAGGATTAACGCCCGAATACTGGAACGACATTCAAATAATAAGTTGCTCTTAACAGCGCACGGCTCACTTAGCCAGTACATTTAATCGGGATTAACGTAGTTAAGCGCAAGTTATATTTAAGTTGCGTTCCAGTATTTGGGCGTAAGTTTGCTAAATGAGATTACACAAGACTAAACCTTCACTTCTGCCTCCCTTTATTTCTTATTGCATTTCAAAAGACAAATCTTGTGTGTAAACGAATCTTACTCAAAAACAGATAATCCTTTTGCACATTTATCGAATGTGATAACACACATTGCAGTTAAACCTCTTTTTTTCAGAACATTAAAAAATCCATAAAATATTACATAACAAAACCAAACAGCAAAACTCGTACGGCGCAATCTGGCAGTTTCAAAAACACGGCGAATTGAGCCGTTCGAAAGTTAAGGGGCAAAAGCTGTTGGCTATTAATTTAAAGTCGAGTGGCGGAGGCTTTAAATATTAACCCTTAATGGTTCGACGGCACGCCCACCCGTTGGACGGATAATAGCTTTTTTGGCACCTCTCCGACGCCCCATAACTGTATTTCACTAGCATAACATGCTATGCTAATTTAATTGTTTCGCAATGAAACGTTTGTCTTGCGTTAAAAATTTTTGGTCCAGATTTTCGAATTTGTATTTTGTTGAAATTTTAATCCACACACTTTGTTTTACATCTTCTTGTTATACTATCTCATGATATTTTATAGTAAAAAATGACCTAATGACTGTTGATATTGCCAAGTCGGCAGTCAAAGCTAAATCTTACGGCTTATTACTTCTGTGCGCTGTCCGACACAATTATTACAACACAGTTACAATCAACTAATACAGCATACTTACAACTTAATTGAAAGATTATATTCGGCATAGAAACCCAAAGCTCAAATTGTTTCGGAACTGTTACTAGAATTTACCTTCCCAAAGTTAGCTGTAATAGCTGCATTAGTATAAACTGTAGCAGCTATTATAACTAAATTCTACAGTCTGCGGAATTTCTCAGCTACAAGGAAAATCCCAGCTTTGCAAACTTTTATTCTCCACTGAAAGTTGTAAACTAACAGACAGACCTTGCGCTTTATAAATAGAGGGTGATTTAGAATAGTGACTCAAGGATTTCCCGCTCGTGTCTGTCGCTACGAGGTGTGAATAAGCTACGTAGCTTCGTAGTACACACGTAGCAGTCTACGCTAGGCTCTACGATTTTTTTTTGTTCAGATGAAACGTTTTGTATATCTCCGTTATTAATGTTATTTTGCATGTAAACATTTTGTGGTTGTTTGCTTAATTAAATTTCTGTACAAACATTTTGAAATAATTATTTCGTTACTCCAAAAATCTCCATTAAATACATGTATTCAAAAATAAATAAACAAATACAAAATTAATCCTAGAGATCAAATATCAAACCGTACTTACAACAAGTTAATCAAAGGGAATTTTATTGCTGATAACCCGTGGCGTAGGCGTCGCGGCCGCTATAAAAACAAGCCATTGTCCGAATTTAACGTTTCCAAGGCTTTATTGACTTTAAACGGTTATACAGCACCAGATTTCAATTTACCTCCGCGTGTACCGACAAGTCGATAAACCCGCGGCAGATCGATTTTTTTTATTAAGTGTAAATTGTTTTTTTGAAACGCTTTGAACGTTGATTTTTTTGCAATCTGTTCCAGGCACGACGCATCAAAGCGTTTGGAGTTCGCTTCGTCGATTTTGTTTGAAAATTTGTGCGTTGAAATATGTCGATAGAAAGATCCTAAAAATCCTGGGTGTTAACAGCTGGCATGCAAAATAGTAAATAAAGAAACAGAGTATGCATGATTTTTATCATTTTTAGTCCAGGTAGAATTTTTTACAAGTGCATTTGTGAACCAAAAGTTGTCAAAAACTTTTGGTGTCCTTTTTCTTCTTATTTTCTGGGACAACATTTTCTGGTTTCATAGTTAGTTATTACGTTACATTCATTTTTTAAATTCATTGAATTATTTTTGCATGTAATATACAGGGTATATCAAGACCACGACCGAAAACGAAGCCAGGTGGTAGTATTAATGATATCAAACACAACGCAAGTAAAAATTTCACAAAAAAAATCGTCAATTTTTTTTTGTTATTTTTTACATGTCGTATTTGAGTGATAAATACATAGTTATTAGTTTTTCTAAAATAATGACGAACATCGCTTTATTTTTAAACACGCAATAGTACGTGAGGGTTTAAATTACTATTTTTGCAAAAACTAGGTATTTATCCCTCAAAAACGATGACTTTTAAAAAATTGTAAAAAAAAATCCGTCGCTGATTTTGCAAAATTTTTTGTTGCATTGTGTCTGTAGCCGCTAAAACTACCACCTGGCTTCGTTTTCGGTCGCGGTCTTGATATACCTTGTATACATGTAATTCTATATACATAAATATACAATTCAGATTTATTGCTTTAAAACATGTTTGTATGCATACAGAAGGGACAATATGAGGTATTTAAATCTTGCTCCGTGCGGAACCATTAAAATGTGCTAAAACAGAAATCAACGAGCCGACGATAAAAACGAACCCTCTCTGTTTCTCATTCGACGGCGTTGTGGTCCACGGCGTAAACTTATGGCGGGGAGAGCATTCATACATTGTTTATAAAAATAGTAGTGATTAATTAACAAAAAAATCATATTAAGTAATACGATTAGTAATATAATAAGGTACAAAAGCATTTTTTTTAATTTATATATAGTAACTAAAGTTAACGTGATGCAAGTGCATTCCCGTCTAATAGATTATGAACTGGTGGAAAAATATTGTTATTATTCACGATTTAATATAATAATCCCAGATCATGACGTAACAAAGAAACAGTAAACTTTGTGTTCGATTTATAAGAAACCAAATTGTAAGTAAAGAAGCTTTTTTTCTACTTTTCACTGCCGTTTCTGAACATCTACCATAGTAAATTATATTTATACAATTATTATATTATCTTGTCATATATGTCGTAGATTCAAAAAGATTGCCATCTAAATGGCCGTCGTTGTCGTCCGACATGATTATTCTTATTGATCAGTCAGTGCGCACGTTTGGCGCTGTTCCGGGCAAGTTAAGTTTACAATAGAAACAATTGAATATTAATAAAAGACTCTACTGACAGACTTTTGACGTTACTATTGGTTACCGATACTTACAAGACACCAATCATGTCGGACTGTGTTGCTTTTCCAATAAAATAAGTGACCTGTGTCATCATTGCGTATGGCATTCATCCTGCGTGAAACAAACTTGTGTGAACTCCAACATATATAAATAACAAAAACCTTATTGCCTTAGTGCGATAAGACCGCCATTTGTACTTTGTTGTTTTGTTGTCTCTATATACCAATTGTTATATTTTGTGTACAATAAAGAATTAAAAAAAACCAACAACATGAAAACCGCCCATCCCTTGGACCATAAAACACAGGCACATAAAATTGCGGAGGTAATCAGCGAGACTTATAAGGTGTCCGCGACGAAATCCCAGCGCCGACGGTCCAGCGTTGTCCCTTTACGGTATGTTTGTTTTAATACAGAACATTGCCGCAAAGGCATGTTTAAATTGAAACGGAATGAACGTTTCCACGCCCGCTTTGAGCCGAAAAACTGACGAGAGCGTCGGAATATTTGCCATCCGTCTTGTTGATGGATATGTTTTTTGTGATTTTGTATAAAGTTAATTACTGTGTTAATTAACTTGTCGATTTTGGATTTTTCAAGGTATTTTTAACCGACCTTAATAGAGGTAAACAATTCAACTGTTTGTTTTTGTGCGTTTATTTCGCGATTTCGCGATACCATTCGCAAGGATTATAATTATGTGATTAACTATATTTGATTACATAATTACTTAAAATATGAACATGTCTCTGTTGCGATCCAAGCAAGGTCTATTAAGGGTTACTAGTCTTACAATATGACTCACCCATATAGTTGAGTTTTGTAATATTACAATATAAGCAATTCGGATCTTGAATTAAATAATTTATAAACTGCCATTTTATTGTTTGGGAGAAAGTCGATTATTATTGTACGTGTACGTATTTGTATATTTTTTGAGACCCTACATCAAGTGAGAGAATTAATAATATATATAATATGTACATAATATTATAATAGCACTTATTTTCCAACGTACTACATAACTTCAAATCGAACTTACCATAACCTATCAAGAGTTAAAAAAATATCTTGTTCTTCCAATTCAAGAATTAAATTCTATATGCGTAGTAATTATACATTTTAAGCGACGCTGCTCCATTGGGCAGGCGTGACGCATATCATCAAGCAAAGGAACTGCTCGTCTTATCATAGCTAATAAAAAAAGATAATATCGCTCATATCTTTTACTTAAAAAGGCAAAGATAAAAGTGCTATTGTTAGTCATCGTTAACATGTACCAAATATAAAAGCCATGTGCCACTTATCTTTTCCTTTCAATGGTTTTTATTGTGTTCGCTCAAATACCTCTGTTGCATTAAAAATCTCTTTTAGTACAGATAACAGTAAATGAGGTTACATCGCCTTAAATACGATAGTTGATGTACGCTACTGCATTTTATAGAGTGAATTTTAAAATCATTATTATTTTGAGTATGTAGTTTGATACCAAATTTTAATCTAAGGATAGAGGTTTAGCTTTTGGAACGGATAATAACTTTTTTAAACTAAGTTTTAAAATATATTTAGTCGTGGATTGGTTAATTTCATAAACACGATCAGAAGAATTAGTTAGTTTAGATATAATTATCCTTGCCAAGAAGCTAAGACTGTTAGATTAAGGCCAGTTCGCTCTATTTTGAATTATATTACAAAGCGACTGATATTATTGTTATACATTTTTATTTATGTAAATAAATAAAATAAAATCGAACTAAATACTTGACCGTAATGCGTCTCAACGTGTGCCAAAATTAAACAAAAGAATACAATAGTATTTTCTATTCGTTCTTCCTTAAAAATAAAGAAATAAAATTCGCTTACCAGCCTTGCAAGGATCCAATCCGACATCTTCCGACTCCTTATACTCAAAGTGGGTGGACAGCAGCTCATCTATCGTGTATCTGTGTGGTTCCTCCCTCCCCGCGCCCGAGGTTACTTGGCAACTCACACACAAAAACATCAGTATGGCGCCGACCGTCGGAGGCGACGCACGTTTCCACCGAATAGTCATATTGATTTAATTAATGTATCACTAGCGGAGCACTATGTCATATTCAATTGTGGGTTATCTGTAACAAGGAAATATTTTATTTTAATAAAATTACTAGTAATATCATAACATATGAAGAGAGAAATTAGAGCTCTTATAAAAAGCTTCAAATATAAATTGCCCAACAGAACGTGCAAATCTTTCATGTATAAATAAATAAGGAACAATAATTTTTGTTACAAATGAATATTGTCATTTATTATAGGCTCACTGCCTATCACAACAGCTCACGTTCGAAATAAGCATAGTGAACCATAGTTCACGATGCCATACATAATAATTTGGCACTAGTGCCTCTACCACTGCCAGTCACTTGAGCGCATATGAACTTTATATTTAATATTTGTATGTAAATATTATATTGGAAACAGATATAGAGATGACTATTTAGTAAGAACTATTGACTTTATAAAGGACGATCTGTAATACCAAGAATCCGTTCGCATAATAACAGGCATATGGTAAACAATCGATGCCTAAATACCTTCAACGATTCCTCTACTCTGTTTTATATATTAAACAAAACTTCAATCATACTATCATATTTTGTCAAGGCAATTTACTGCACGACTGATAGTAATAATTTATATTCTTATGTATAATTTACTTGACTTACAAAACAAAACGACGCGACGAACCAAACGGCGATGTTTCCTTAAAAATATAATTGGAGATTCATGAGCTCCTATTTTCGGAGTATAATAATTGGGACGTCCCGTGGAGCAAGCTTATTGTTAAATTAAGGCTATTATTCCGTCGACGGATATTTATGTACCTACAAATTAGTTTCGACAATTTCATGTTTATTTTTGCTATTTCTATCTATCTATCTATTCAGCCAGAGGAAGTTCACTGCTGTACATAGGCCTCCCCCATGGATCCACATTGAACTGTTTGATGAATGTTGCTATTTATTTTAATCATTGTGGTAATGTTATTATCATCGGGTCGTTTATAGCGTTGAAAAATCTCTCGTAGTTTCCTACAAATTAGTATCTTAGAGTGAAGTTAATACTATATGATACAGTATAACAGCCTCCGTGGCGTAGTTGGCTAGACGCCGGCTGTGAAACGAGAGGCAGCGGGTTCGATCCCCGCACCGAAACAAATATTTGTGTGATCCACAGGTATTTATTTCGGGCCTGGGTGTTTGTGAGACCGAAAAGTTTCTCGTAGTTCCCGATACCCACGAGACAAGACTAGATCTAAGTGTGGGGTCAGGACTATGTATGTGACTGTTGGGTGTATTTATTATTTATTTATTTATATGTGACTGTTTGGTGAATTTATAAATCAGTAACTGTAACATAGCATTATTTGTCCAAATATAGTAGGTATTGACAAAGCGGGCGCTGTGCCCTCGGCCGAACCGCGAGCCCAGTACCTCGCCATTGCCGAGACGAATACTTTTCACTTAAAATATTTGCTTTACACAAAACGTATTTACTTTAATAAAACGTTCAAATTTAATCTACAAATGGATTGCGGCGACGCTCTGCAATGTGTTGTGCCCACTCGAATCACTTTGTGAGTTCTGCAATTTGTGTTGAGGTTGTGTTCCTTCTACATACTTATCTCACTATTATGTATATACAAAGTATAGTTTTTAATGTCTTATGTAATTGTATGATGTCTCTTTAATTCGAACTATTCTATTTTGTTTTGTTTCTGATATATGGTTATATATTTCTCAGTAAATAATGTGTACACATATCTGAATTCAGATAAGCGTTGTAATTTACACACCGTAATATTAGTTCTGAACTGGAATCTAAAACAAATCATTCATTATTCAGATTCAGTCAATATTTTCTCTGTATGATATTGTAGTTTTATCAGACAAGAAAAGGCAAGTAACCCTAGTGTTACTCTTCAGACTTCAGTAGGTAGGATTTAGGATTGTGCTCAGGGTATAAAGCAAGATGAAAGCTTCATCGTTGCAGTGATACAAAGTGGCTTTGCAGTAACTAAGTTGATTTTATTAATTAGCCATCGAACAGACAAGCCAATACAATTACCGTCGTACCAAGTTTGTGCTGTAGATAATTTAGTTACTGTGTCGATAAGAGTCTTCAGTAGTCAAGATGGGACATTTAAGTACTCAAACATTTTATTTATATTTTCGATTTTATTTATACGTATTTAAATGCATTCATTTTTAAATATATTGTCTTCATAATGGTTAACCATATTTACCTGAATGTTACAAATTATATAAAACTACGTTTTTTGGGAATCTTATTAAGATTTGGTTCAATTTTTGAATATGTTTATGAATAGGTATTGTCTTAGAAAAACACGTTAAGTAAAAAGTCGGCGACTAATTTGGAACTTTAAACTATAATTATATTTTAGTTTACATACAATAATATACAGCGTTCTACGAACTTCTGCGAATGAAGCCATGAATGTGTTGAATAGGGGTAATTGTCTATCTCTTATTTATGTTTTATGTGGTCTGTATTTATTTATTCATTGACAGCCTCCGTGGCGCAGTTGGTTTGACACCGCCTGTGAAACGAGAGGCCGCGGGTTCGATCCCCGCACCGAAACAAATATTTGTGTGATCCACAGGTATTTGTTTCGGGTCTGGGTGTTTGTGAGACCGAAAAGTCTCTCGTAGCTTCTGATACCCACGACACAAGACTCGATCTTAGTGTGGGGTCAGGACTATGTATGTGACTGTTGGGTGTATTTATTTATTTATTTATAAATGCTTTATTGCACACCACACAAATAATTACATACAAAAATGTAAAGCGCATAAATATGTGTAACAATCGGCGATCTTATCGCTGTCGGCGATTTCTTCCAGACAACCTTAGTGTACTGCAGTTACTATCGGGTATAGTGCAGCTACTTACATAAATAAAAGGAAACCGGAAAGAAATAATACTCCACAATGCCTTGTGTAATATTTACATTTATCTATCTATATCTATATCTATATCAGCCCATATACGTCCCATTGCAGGGCACGGGCCTACTCTACAATCGAGAGAATCGACTGAGAGTGGTTAGGCCATATAGTCCAGTCCAGTGGCGAAGGGTGACATTTTTTAAAAGGGAAGCCGAAGCTCAAAACACAAAATAATATGTTTATTTTCTTTATCCTGTTACTAGCTTCTGCCCGCAAACTTCGTCTGCGTGGTTAATTTTATTTGAAATCTCCCATCCCGTCCCGTCCCATCCCGTTATATCCCGCCCGCCCCGTCTCATTCTCACTAATGAAATGTAATCCAGTCCCATCCCATCTTTTTGAGTATGAAAAAGTAGCAAATATATCGGAATTCCTTCTTCATCCCACGGGAACACTATTTTTTTCGGAATAAAAAGTAGTCTATGTTACTTCTAATACCTCCAAGAATATGTGTACAAAGTTTCATGATGATCGGTTGAGTAGTTTTTGCGTGCAAGCGTAACAAACAAACTAACATTCACATTTATAATATTAGAAGGGCTAAGGGATTACGAAATGACTACAATGCGACTAGTACTAAGTAATCTGTGAATGCGACTGATAGTAAGCGTAGTGCAGTCCGAATAGAGATTAAAAATTTACTGTGTGATGTTTCACAGAATGAACGCAAAACGCGACACACTTATGCACGTGTGTCCTTATATTCGGACCTTTGCGAATATCCTCCCACCAGCAAATTATTGCTTCGAGAATCTTACTCACCAAACTAAAATAATGGGTTTCATTTGGTAAGAGACTGTCCCGCCCTCACACCCGCCACTGCAACTCCTGTAAGCCAGGATCAACAGTGGCACGCATTTTAATGACACTGAACAGTGAAGCTCAGCGCGTCTCTGGGAATGTCTAACTTGTCTTTAACCCGCAACGAAATCAATCAAAAAAGTTAAATTAATAGGAGGAGTTGGAAATAAATTATTGTCCACTTCCCTCCCTAATAAAGCGGGTGACAAAAAACAATGAACTAAAGAGGTAAATAACCTCGCATAAAGACGTTTACAGCCAGAGAAGCCAGCTGTAAAGCACCACGGATTAGTCATTATAACATTTAAATGGGACCTATCATGTAAGCTGTTATACTTGATTCCAATAATAGGTATGGCAAAATCGCCGGAAAGCACGGAAATTCTTCCTAGTCTCCACAAGGTCCGTGTAGTATACAACTCCAGATGTTATTTGCATACTATCTAGCATGGTTTTACGCTCATTCTGCCAAAGACTACACTCCCACAGTATATGATGCGCGGACTGCTCATATTCGCAATAAGGTGTTGAACATGAGCACGCAGGCGAATCAACGAGCTTAAATGAGTACAGTTTAGACTTAAAGTTACCATGTCCCGTAAGAAACTGTGATACGTAATAATCGATATCTAGCCAAGTCTTAGTCAAACGATCACGCACGCATGGAAAATATTGGTATAGATGCCGACCCTTCAAAGATACTTCCCATCTATTTTGCCATTCATCTATTAGTTCGTTATATACAACTGAGAGCGGCTTAAATAATCTGTCTACTTTTAAAAGTTCACGTGAATTTAAGAATCTTTTGTCCATATTCTCTCTAGTTGAGTAATACATCGCGGCGCGACGTTGTACCTCCAGGTCGACTGGAAGTACACCCGCCAGGACTGGCAAAGCTTCGGTACTAACAGTTCTATACGCCTTACACAAGAATATCAACGCCAAACGTTGGCTCTGGAGCAATTTCCGTCGCACAGCACCGATAGTGGCCCTATCAGCCCATACGGGGGATCCGTAAGTAATACATCCTAAGTAAGTCGCTCCATAGATGGTTTTTAAAGTATTGAAAGATAGCCCCCACGTTGACTTCGATATTCTTGTCAAAGCAAAAAAGTTATTTTTCGATTTTTCTCCGACTTTCTTAATATGTTCAAGAAAGGAAAAATTCCTTTCCAAAATTAGACCAAGATAACAAACTGATTCTTTTTTCTTTACGGTGATATTATTAAATTTAATTCGCGGCGGTGATTTTAAAATTCCTTTTAGAAGTAATTGGAACGTTTTATGTGGTGCGAACTGTAAGCGATTTCGATCGCCCCAATCAGATATTAATTTTAAACACGTGTCTGCCATATTTTCGAGTCCCGACCTACTGTTTGACTCAATAAGCAAGAGGCCATCGTCCGCATATCCAATCAAAGAACACCCCGACGGTAAGGGAATTGTAAGAAAATCGTCGAAGCCTAAATTCCATAAATAAGGACCCAAGACCGAGCCCTGTGGACAGCCCATCGACAGTGGCTTCGACACGGCATGGTGTCCAAGTTTAAGTTTTGTTGTTCCGTGCGAGAAATACGAGTATATAAGTGAATATATATTTTTAAAGCAACCTCGCAATTTTAACTTAAGAAGCAGCATTGGCCACCAAGCATTGTCGAAAGCACCGGAGATGTCCAGGAAAATACCGAGTACATATTTGCGTATCGATGTACTTACTCTTCTTCTAACCGAAATTGCCGCGTCAATAGTCGACCTACCCTTAGTAAAACCGAACTGTTTTTCATGGAATATTGGTCCACCTGGTAGCAATCGAGGGACGGTAAGACGTTCTAAAAGTTTACCTAGCGACGGCAAGAGTGTAATGGGTCTGTAAGACTTAGGATCTTGAGGAGATTTATCGCCACCCTTGGGTATTATCCGAATGAAACCGGTACGCCAGACTCGCGGAAATACCCCTTCAGCAATACATCGATTAAAAACAGTTAGTACTGCATTGCCGGCCGATTTACACGCTTCTTTGATCATTTTGTTGGATATTTTATCGTCACCGGAAGCCTTGTTTAGTGGCAAAGATCGAACTATTTCACTAAATTCATCAAATGATGAGAGATTTGAATCGCAAGAGTTTGGCAGTTCCGCGGCCCACATCCTAATCTGCTTGTGGTATTCTGTGTCATTCCCAACATTATCATCCGGTATTAACGATTGTAACAAAGCTTCCGTTGTCTCCTCAATGCCAGTTGTGTAGTTGTTATTAATTTTTATATTCTCAATATAAGCTAAATTGATTGACCTATTAGCTTTAAACTCATGGTATAAAGGAGACCACGGACCTTCACTATCTAACCGGGCTACAATTTTACGTAATAAATTGCCTTTAGATTTTTGGACAGCCGCTCTATAATGTGATCTGGCAACTCTCAGTTCATTAAAAGCAGATGTAATTGCTTCCCCTGTAATACGACGTTTTTTAAGCCCGTTGAACCGCCTACGCGCTCTGCGAAAAGTTCGACGTAGTTGGACTAGTAAGTCATTCCACCAATCACACCTCCGAGTCTTTGTGATGGGACCTCGACCAATGGTAACGTCCGCGCAATACGTAAACGTGTCCGACATAATCTCGGCACAAGTCTCAGCTGACAGATCATCGCGAGTGAAGTCCCTGGCATGCTGAGCAAATAAAGAGCTAAATAAATCCCAGTTGGCACCTATGGATTTATATCTAAAATTACAATTATTATGTACCGGACTCTGTGTCACTCTAGGCAAGAACTCGTACACAATCAGGCGATGGTCACTACACGACGCGTCCGGCAGGACGCGCCACCTATCAATACGGACGTCTCCACTAGAAAGTGTGACGTCAATAGAGGATTCGCCCATAGGGCAGCTGTAAGTAGGTGGTGCATCGGGGGTGTTATGTACTTCGAGGTTCATCTCTGCAATGAAATCTTCTACAGCGCAACGTCGCTCGGTATCGGTGGAGCGATATTTGCCATACCAAAGGATTGATGACGCATTAACGTCAGCACCTATAATAATTTTATGTCCAGCGAGGGACCGCAAGACATAGCGGAGGTGATGCAAGTGGGGACCCACAGGGTCAGAGTATTGAAAATAACAGCTCACAAGAAAAACCTTACAGATCGGACTCGACACCTCCGCGACAGCACAGTGTGACGTCATAAGATTACGTACTGAGGTAACGGTAAGATTTGAACCCGACACGAAAATACCTGCTCGTGAGTTGTTATCGAGTTGTATCACCCTACTACGTAATCGCGCATGTTGGTATTGCTCTTGAACCAGCACGACATTCAGCTTATAATCGCGAATTAACATGTCTAATTCTGACGTCGCTACCCTATCGTTATGAAGATTTAACTGACCGATTGCAAAGTTATCCATATTTATTTAATATTGGGTCGACAAAACTAATTGCTCGAGCTTATTCTTGTATGTTGGGCATTCCTGAGACCCACAACGATGATCGGGTGTTTTTTTAAATCGTTTTTTCATTTGGTAAGTGATATTGTGGCATCTGCCTATTGCGGCCGTCAATTAAATTTTAATATTTTCGTTACCTATGTACTTATACAATATTTACAATGTCCATGAAATAAAAAGTAAACCATGCTTACATAATGAGAAAAATAAAAAAGTATATTTCTAAACTGCACGTGAATATAAGATTAATATAAAAGAAATAAAAACCTAGACTCAATATGTTAACAAGTACGATAGCCCCGCATTTATCAGTTGTAACATTAGTAAGACAATGTATTCCTCAGGCGAGGATCGAGCACGTCCTAAAATCTAAACACTAACTTTATTTGTAAAATCGACAACCTAAACATATTAGTACGCTTCTAACGATTAGTAATTTTCATTAAAACCATAATATTAATATTACACATTTTGTAATTAAAAACATTTAAAACTAATTGCATGAACCATGAATATATTGTAAAAATGTAAATACAACACTTATAAATACATTAAACTCCGCATTTCGCTATTGTAATAAGTAATATCTATACCTAAACACACGAAATGCCGGAGAAGCTGCGGCTTGTCTCTTGCTTTTTTAGCGTAAATTGAACCTTAAATCACTATCAATTTAAGGTACAATTTTGCGTGGTTTGTTGCATACTATACAATGCGTAACGGGCGGCGCGGCGGCGGCGCGGTGGCGGCGGGGCGGCGGCGGGCGGCGGCGCACGGGCCGCGCTAGTGTTATTGAATAAGCCGAACAATTTTACAGGAATTCGCCAGAGGTCGCACCGCGTCGCAATAAAAAGGGATTACTGTGCCGCTTCCTAGTAATGTTTACGTATCTGGCCGACAGATGTCGTTGAATGTAAAAAATAATAATTGAGTTTTGATATTAAATAAATAAGTTTGAATAATTTGCTTGTTTATAGTGTAATGATAAATTACAAAAGGGAAGCCGGTAGGAACTGGCTTCTAAGGAGCCTTCGCCACTATAGTCCACCACGCTGGCCTAGTGCGGGTTGGCGGACTTACATACCGTAGAAATTCTTTAAAATCGCTACGGTATGCAGGTTTCCTCACAATGTTTTCCTTCACCGTTAAAGTGCGTGGTGATTGACTATCAATACACACATAACTCCGAAAAGTCAGAGGTGTGCCCTGGGATTTGAACCCGCGACCACGGTGAACATGTAGGCAGCCGCGTCTGGCCCGTTACCAACAGGCCACCACTTATATTTACATATTTCAGAGAAATTGAAAAGTGTCATTAGTGTTAAAACTCACGTGAATGATTAATCCCACGACTTTTTAATTTGTACTGGCGTCTAAATGTCACTTCAATAACGGAAAGGTCATAAGCACATGCCATTTGCTTAAACTCGAAGATGGGGGCTGAAATTATTCGCATGAACAAAAAATGTTTTCTGTTTCGACCTGGTGTATAAATAAAAATGTGGAGGTGTTTGGTCTTTCTTTCTAGAAATAACGGAAGTAAGAATTCTTCTACGAGTACCTAGTTCATGTGTTAATGTGAGTTTTGTGAATAGCCAAGACTTGAAATAGAAGTAAGTAAATTCGTATCGACATACATAATATATGCATTAAACATATACGTATGTTGCAAATTTATCATATTTTTTTTTTTATTTCGTGTCTTTGATATATATCCCGGGCGAATTATGTCTGTCAAATCGAGAAACTGTCGAATTGCCTCACCTGAGATCTGAACCTAGGTCCCAATGATTAACCCATAAGACAAACGAGGCGTAAAGCATAAACTCATAAAACTTTGGGCACACAATGTAGGAAACTTGGATGTTAAATCGTGCGACACGGTCTTGGCTACTATGTTTTTACACAAAGTTGCAAGTACGGTGGCTCGCTGAAACTTTTATGGCGCTCGCCATCGGTCCATTATGTGTAGGGAAATTAATCATTGCTTCACACGAACCGAGGAAGGCGGTGATGAGGTATATTTATTTTTTAATTAGATTTCTTGCAAGAATTTCTATGGTATGTAAAGTCCGCCAGCCGGCACCAGGCCGGCGTGGGAGACAGCCTGATCCGTCTCAATCGTAGGTACTCTTGATTTTAGAGGAGGCCCGTGCCTTGCAGTGGAAGGTATATGGGCTGATATAAATAACCTGGTTTGTCAAAGTGACTGCAATCTTTGGTAATATCAATACCGCCCCAAAAGAGTATAGCAAAAGATAACCATTTCCTGTTAGTCGACACAATTTTGTCGGCTTTTTTGCCACTTCTGCCCGCTGCATTTGAGAAACCCGGAGTTGTAAGAAGATGAGAACACGTAAAAAATAATTCTTAGTATGTAGGAATAATAATATATACCTTAGACACGATATGACAAAACCAGACTGTAACGAGAAATCCTTTGTTTCTTTCGCGAAATAAAAACTGGGAATATTAAGAAGTATTAGGTTATTGCCTCACCCCTCTCAACCGAACTCTTGGTTAGAAAGGTGCCTCGTGCTTAACGTTGTTATTTTTTATATAGCCTTCGCAAGCAGACGAGCATGCGGCCCGCCTGATGGTAAGCAGTCCCCGCCACTCCTTGACCTTCGAAATGCCAGGGGTCCAGCACAACAAAGTCGCTGCCTAACATGGGTGATTACGAGTTGATATCTATGATAGATTCAGAGAATTTAGAATGTTCGTATAATTCAATAAATTGCCTCCTCCGAGTATATTGGCTTCGTGGTTGCACATCGGTCATTCTCTTACCTCCGGCCCGGGAAGCACAAAGACATTACAGCTCCACTAACTTAGACATTTCTCAACCTAGATCAATAAATATGTAATAATAATAAATAATAATAATAATAATAATAGTTTTTATTATTGGCACAATAAAGATAGACTAAACTACGAGTTAACACTTTTTTTGCCTAAAATATTGTGCCAACAATGAGCCACTCTTTCAGCTTGTATGCTGCGATATCACCTGAATAATACCGCAGCGCTGGTTTTCAAAGAGAAGCTCAAGTGACACACAGACGTCCAGTCGGTACAAAAACAAATTGGAGCACAAACAAATAATAACTATTTCTATAAAAAAGACAATGCATACAAAATAAAATAATACAAATACAACAATCAGCCATCAGCAACCGTAGTTAGTAATAAGAAAAATATAAACTATTTGAGTGGGTAGATTGTTGCAACGATCACCCCATAAACATTCATAACCGTCATTATGAGCCACGCGTACGATAGCCAACGCGCATCTTAAGACTAATTTAAAAGTAATATAGGTAATTAAGCTATTCATCTTGTTACACGAGTGGCATCAAAACAACACAATTTTCGCAAACGCGCACTTTGAAACAAATTACAATTTCCGTCCATGAACTTAAGAAAAGACAAAACACGGTATTTCATGGAGTTCAAACTAACAAACACCATGTGGTAAGTACAGGCTACTAAACTCGCTAAACATTTAACATTATTGCTTTTGTTTAGATAATAAATACTTCTTTAGATTATTTTTGAATGTATATTTGTTATTTTTAGCTCGACATGGTGGAGGAATATTGTTCCAACAACGAGTGGCAGCGTATTTAAATGAACCTCTGAAAGCAGAGGTCCGATGTTGAGGAATCGCAAGTGGATTTGTTGCCGAACGGGACGCATATTTGAAGTTGTCCTGTCTCCACATCAGCTTGTCATACAAGTATTTCGGTTTTTTTTCTTTTATGACGCCAAACAACAGGGTAGCCAAGTGTAGTTCCCTACGGGCTGCCATTTTAAGGATATTAGCGTCATTTAAAAATGGCGTGACATGGTTGCGACTGGGAATATTGAAGCAGAACCGGGCACAGGCGTTCTGCACGCGTTGAATTAAACGCACTGTTCGAGAAAGTAAACAAGGGCCATACACAGTGTCACAATAATTTAATCTTGATAAAATAAGACTATCCACAAGTAACTTCCTCGATTTTATATTAAGATACTGCCGAAACCGGTACAGTACTTTTAGTCTATAAAAACAGTTTTTAATAACTTCGTTTATATGTGGCTCAAAGTGAAGTTCTGGGTCCATTATCAGTCCTAAGTTGCGCGCTGTTTCAACCCTATTAATATTTTCTCCCATGATGTGTATCCGTGGCGCAGCCGACAATATGAGTTTGATTTGTGTACTGCTTCCCAAAACTATAAAGTTAGACTTTGCGGGGTTCAGTACAAGTGTGTTGGAGTTGGACCATGACACTAC
The DNA here is from genome assembly GCA_949752805.1 of Deilephila elpenor. Classification (NCBI taxonomy): domain Eukaryota; kingdom Metazoa; phylum Arthropoda; class Insecta; order Lepidoptera; family Sphingidae; genus Deilephila; species Deilephila elpenor. The sequence goes on from OX457102.1 coordinate 2,873,082, forward strand.
CCCAGCTAGGTCGTTGTTAATTTTATTGACGGCTGATGCTAGTTCATCATACTTAAACGATAGATACAGCTGAATATCATCCGCGTACATGTGGTATCTACATTCCTTAAGAGAGCGTGCAATATCCGCGCTATAGATAATATATAACAGAGGGCCAAGAATAGATCCCTGGGGAACACCTCGAGTCACTGGTCTGGGAGTGGAAAATAAAGAAGATCCATCCTCTTTTTGTATCTCCACATACTGCGAACGATTGGTGAGATAACTATGAAACCATCTTACGGTGTCTATTTCGAAACCATAGTATCGCAATTTGGATAAGAGCAAATGGATATTGATCGCATCAAAGGCTCGCGAGAAGTCAAGTAGAGTCAGAATAGTTCCTTCACCTCGATCCCGTGCCTCCAAGATATTACCCACCACATCTGAAAGAGCGCTAGAAGTACCGAAGTACCTACAGAAGTTTTGCTATAGTATAACCTTTTATCATCGGAATTACAGGAAGCAAGGCAACTTATGATAAAGATTAACTATGTTTAATGGTCAAAATTCTTCATTTATTCGCGAGAGTAGAGCATTTTAAGACATAGGTTTTTTCAAGCTTGTTTTCTCAATACGATAATCACAGTTGCACAAACTTATTATCTTAAACAGTAGTTCATATTATGTTAAACGTAATATATTCTAAGAAGATAAGTCAAAGATAGACTTTGCAGTCGCTAATATGACGTATTAATTATTCGTGGAAACGACTTGGCATAGTTATAAAAGATGTATTCTGGACTTAACAGCTCACAAACTTATCTACTGGGGAGCAGTAAGGTCATATTGTATCACATATGTAAGGGCTTTAACCATCATCTTTAAGCGGTTTAACTAAATTCACCTTTCAATTCTTACTCAGCTGGCTTACATATGAGGCTCTGATGGGCGACAGATCGGGATAATTATCACAAAGAAAACGGAGACAATTAGACGGCTAACAGCGTCAACAGCAGAAGAACCTGTGGCCGTTCCTAGCTAGCGGTCTAGCGTAGTATTAGTATAACACTCTAAAATGATGTTTGAAATCTCTGGAAGAGGCCCATGATCGGCAGTGCAATTCCCATGGGTAAATAATTGATGATGGCGTATCATCGTTTTCTATTCCGGAATCGAGATATTGCTTTAGTGTTACCGCCAACATTCGCTTTACCTTCTAAGCCACAAATCGTCCTATAGTCGCTGATACAAGATTCTACACCTAAAAGACTTATCATTCGGAAGAATTATGCCAACTTCCGCAATCGCTCTCAAATCGCAATAATTTAAAATCAAGAATTTAAAGTAGAAACAAACAGTTTAGGGAAGCTCCACGGGCCTTTTGATGCGATGATCAACGTCGGCAGAACTAAGTTTGCGCCGACTTTAGCTTAAGTTTCAGCTGAGTACAGTCGAGATAGTTCGCATAAACGCTTTGTAGTTTGCTGAGGCGCGCCGCCATTCTACTCCGAGACGCTAGTCGAATTTCTCGTTGACAGAATGTGCTTAAATCATATTTTGATGGGAACTTGATAAGTACACAAGATTGTGGAGTAAATGTTGGGTGACACATGGAACACTGTTTGCAAGTTGTACAGTTTCTGTACCTTGGGTATTGGACAGGAATATTGTACATTTAAATACATGATGTATTATTTTTTTCCATGCGTCCATAAAGACACGCTTTAAGTTAAAGCTTATTTAAAATGTATAGATTTATTTCTGACACACTACATTTTATTTAAACACGTAAAACTATGACGTAACTGTTCGTTTGATTTAAATAAAAAATATATTTTTGTAATTGATAGCCCAACTCTTTAAGCTATTTATCATCTTGCTAGGCTTTTAGAGTAAGAGTAGATAACATTTTCAACATTGAATAAGTGTGGAGAGGAATTTAATATTTGCACCCGAAAGGTAGTGGAATAGTTTGCCTGCTCAAGTTTTTCTTCTATTCATCCCTCCATAATCCTAATTTTTTGCGCCGTATCCCGAAGAAACAGTTTAGTAGACTATTTTATTTACCTCGAATAACATGTTATCTGCACAGCTTTACACTTGCCGTCAACTGCAGTAATTTTTCCGTGCCAGAAACAAACAATATCCTGCATTCATGGTTATCAACTTGAATAATATAAAGCATTTTGGGCGAATAAAAAATGTTCTATCTGCAGGACGAGTAAGTAATTTGAACTGAGCGATAACAAGCTGAGGTCACGGCCGACAGATAACACATTCGGACAAATATTTTTGTTTTTGTTTGTTAATCTTATGAAGTAAGAAGCGCTTAGAATGTGCGAGATAAATTGCATTAAGGCCGATGATTTATATATTTTATTAACGTATTTTACTAACGTATTACTGACATTGTAATTGATTGCGAGGAAACCTTAATGCCATAGAGGTTTTATGTGAAATTCACAAATATTGGGCTAGGTGTTGTGAAATCGAAAATCTGTGGTATTTTATTGTACACTGAGACGACGTAATATCTGCACTGCAATGGTAAGTGCAAATGCCGTCCAGAAAGAGTAGGTATAGAATGGCATCAGACGGCGGTTCCATGCCATTCGATACAATTATGCTGGCCTGCTAAGATGCTTCTTCACTCTACGGCGGAAGGACCTAGTTTCTCATTCCCGCAACAGGACTAGCTATTATTTTAAGAGGAAGTCAGGACTACATCTGTATGTATTTATGATGTCAAATGCTTAACGAATGTCGTCGATATAATCAACAAACAAAGATAGAGAGAGGGCGACATTGTTTCGTTCAATAAGTGTTTGCCAATAACCACGCTCTAAACATTTATTATCCTTATGGCTCCATACATCTTCAACTCTCTATTTCACAATTACGATATCAGTATATTGTATATTCTAGGTTATGGGCTGGTCATAATTGAAGACTTGGTAATTGGTAAAGCCAATCTGTTGTGAGTCATGACTGAGCAAGAACGGGCAGGCTCGTCCAGGGCGGTGCCACTGTCTCACTGAAGAGCGACGTGAAGTATCAGCTATGCCCGCGCGTTTCGTTCGAGGATGGCTGTATGCCCAAAATCGCTCTTCCTATCCTTGTTACTTCCCGCTCCCCGCCCAATTCGATGGGCCGGCAACACATCTAAGCGTTGCGGATGTTAATGAGCGTCAGTGAAAACCTACCACCAGGTGACTTTTTTGCTTGTTTGTCGGACATAATGAGTAACAAAAAAATATATTGGAAAGTTAGCTTATTCGCTTATATTAAGGCCGGTCTTATTGTATTAAGGAAATTGAACGCAAAATACATAAGAATTACTTCATGTTACGAGACGCTGACATAGGACTTTTTAGTATCTTTAATTCCTTTTAACATGAACGGTTATACTATTGAAAGTATTGAATCACTGTGGCTGCAGTTTCTAGTAAACATAATAATTATTTATGTACAATTCGGATACTTGATGCAGCGGTTTTCTTCACACAAGGAAGTTGTGAAGTTTATTCGTGGAAGCGTTTATATTAAAATAAATTGTCACGAGGATATTTCTTTAATAATATTATAAATATGAAAGCATATTTGTCTGTTTGTCGTGGTCTAACAATTTAATTACTTAATCGATTATGATTTAATTTTCCGTACTTTTCGTCGAGAAAATAAGTACTTTTTATGAGGGATAGGAAATGATAATATGTGAATAATCCAAAAACAGGATACGGTAGTCTGGAAAAAAAAACATGGCCGACCAACATCAAGAAATTACAACTTAATACCTGTCTGGCAGAAATAAGAATTCGTGGTATCTTAGACGAAAATCTGACATACATAAAAAGCTAAGTCTTCACCAAGCCAGAAGGCATTCTATGTTACGTTCTTGTTTCGAAACTTTATTTTAAAAAGTCATGACGAAATCTACAATTTTTTATTGCTTTGAATGGCTAGAGGAGCGTGCCATTCGCCTGATGGAAGCGATACGATGCTCATGGACAGTAGAAAACTAAACAACACCATGAATTACAAAGCATTGCTTGGCATTCCTCTGCGCTCGCCATCTTGATGTCCAGTAGTTACTCTAGCTACAATTTTCTTGGAACCGAACCACAACAGTGCATTTACACTGCTGTTTGGCGGGAGAAATTGGCATTGCGGTGGTACCTACCCAGGCGGCCTCTCACATATGAGAGACATACCACCAGTACCTAGACGGGTGAGAGTTTCTAGGCCGCCGAGGGAGACTACCACTTAACCACACTAGATCATAGAGAAGGCCCCTGACCAACCGTGGGACGTATAAGCTAGGGTACATTAATGTTCTCCACGGCCCATTATGCATGAGATAATTGAACACAATATTTGTATAACTACGAGGTAAGCTAAATAATTGACATCAAAACAGCACTCATTCTAAGTACTTGCAAATGGTATACATAATCAGCCAATGTTCTTTGACCCTTATGCTAATTTTGTTACTATATGTGCCTTTAACACGGCATTCTAATTTAAGCCCTATAGTGGAGACATTAAAGTCTAATATACTTTGAGGTGTTTCGTCGGTTATGGCTGTTTAGTGCGAACGGACGTGGAGCATCGGTCATCGTTATCAGTGAATGATAACGCAGATACATTCCAATAATAAAGTGCGATGCTTTCTTTGTACAACGCTCCATTATGAGAATTTCAAATAAGTGACATTTCAGCGTGGAATGGCTGTCGATAACAGTTATTATTAGATTAATAAATATTTATAGTTAAGGTTTTAATTAGGTACTTACTCATTTTATACTGTTTCGGTTTGGATCGTAAAAATGTTCGCTAATATATTGACCGAATAGTAATACCACATGGATGCAGAATCGAGTGGAATAAGAAAAAAGATTTGCATATGTTGTACTGAGAGGTAATTGTTTTGAAATACTTTGACTAGATTGAGGGAATTACAGGCAGTTAGCAATCAGACAGACTGTAGTACGAAACGGAAAAATAAAAAAAATAACTTTTTTGTCCATAAACTAACTTAATCATAATAATATTGTCGTTCACCTATTATGTCTGTAAAGGTAAAAATTGGTGCAAATAAATAAAGTATTTATTATTATTCTTAATATGATCTACATTTGAATACCCTAAGTTTCTAAATGCCAGTACGAATCGAATAAATCAAATAAAAACTCCATTCAATAAATTCGCGTACACTCACGCACACAAGTGAACTTGTGTCACATCAAACTTGACAGTTTAATTTAAGCCGCGTCAAAATTAATACAAATATTCAGTGTTGAGGTTTCTGCGACGCCGGGCGAGCGTCATCATTTAACATTCGGATATTATCGAGACGAGAAATGTTTATGTGCTTGAAATTAATGAATTAGCTTTAGAATCTGTTTTCATTTGTGGAAGTGTGTTGAAGTGGTGTATATTATTCAATTACATCTGTCTGTCTCAGCCCATATATGTACGTTCCACTGCGGGGCACAAGCGTCCTCTATAATCAATGGTACGATTGAGATGGGTTAGGCCGTAGTCCACCACGGTGGAGTAGTGTGGTCTTCAATTACTTATTAATTAAATTTTGATATTGGTATATTTGGAACAGATGAGTAAGGCGCGAAGAATAGGAAGAGTACTTACGCTGGACACTGCGGGTTCGATTTTGATAAGGACAAATATTTGGTTAGGTTAGATTACAGGTATTTAAGCTGGTCAGGGTGTTTAAGCATGACATGAAAATTCTGTTCATAAACAAGCACAGTATTTACAGGTTTTAACGTGAAGAAACTAAAAATAATTTAAAGAGTAAACACCTGACTGCGAGGCCGTCAGAAAGCGCCAGTATTAGATATTATGTATATCATGAATGGTGACGTAAGGCTATGACGAATATTAACAAAGCAGTCGAATTTATAGTTAAGGATGAGTGACGTAGTAAAGAGATAACAATGATCATGTATCTAAGTAGTAGTGTCAGCTTCCCAACACAGTGGGCGAGAGGGCGACTGATCGTAAGTTCAAACTCCGTATCGATGCAAATATTTCTTTCGGGTCTGTTTTTGGGGTGAACCAGTACCTTATGCTAATACCCGCAATATAATACACATATCTGTCGATTAGTATTGATTATTTTATTATTATTATTATACTATTCAATAAACTCAAAGTTAAAAGCGAATGTTACTACCGACCGGGTTAACGCCAGGCAGAAAGAAAGATCAACAGACACATATTTTGTATATACTTAACACCGCGTTAAAATGAAACGTGTAGTTTTTTTACTTATAAATGTTCTTGTTGGTACCATCCTCGTTCGGGTGGACATATTCAATCTGCTATAATAAATAGTCTATTGTTAGACGTTCCTAAGAGGCAAATCATTTAGGCCATATAAGCGGGTTAGTAAGATTTCTGTAGCTATTTCGATTGATTTCCATTTCGCTTCGTTTGACTAACATAATTTCCTTGGGATTGGATTTCTGCACGGTATAGGATTGGCATGAGCCTATTACGTAATAGAATAACTAAATTGAATGTCTTTAAACTCGTCCTTAAGTGTATTACATTAGGAACTTATGTTGTGTTATTTAAAAATAATTATCACACATATACATTTTAATGATAATAAAGTCGTTCAACCGAAAGTGTCATATCTAGAACGAACATAGTAGAAATGCATAGTCCCTATCTGTGTTACACAAGTGTTACTGTTACATATAATAATTGTGTTTAAAATGTGTATTACCTGTCGGAAATATCTGTGGACCTGAATAATTGACGTCATTGGAACATAAGTTCAGCAAATTCGAAATATAGGTTAAACAAATTAAATTAAAATAGAAAAAAAAAATTGAATTCGCATCCATCTCAAAACGTTTTTAATGTAAAATAACATAGTAGATAGGGGAACACAAAAAAATGAAATGTGAACCGCATTCTAGCTAGGTTCACAGATATTTCCGACATGTTATACTAAACACTTCGTAAATATATTCCCATTCATACTAGAATATGGAAATAATCTCATCATAGTACATAAGTGACAATGTACAACGTCGGAAACGCTAGCTCTCGTGTTTATAATTAAATCCGGCGCCCGCCGACATTTGTCTACGCAATTGTACTGTTACTACGTTTAGAATAAATTTTACGTTCATTCAGCATTTTTAAACATACATTTGGCATTGACGCGCTGTTTTCAGCCAAGCCTAGTATTTTATGTAAATTATGTTAATCCGTTTTTTAATTAAGGCAAATTTTTCATAAGTTATTGTAATTTTGTGAGATGTTACTTTTGCTTACATACATACATAAACTCACGCCTTTATCCCAGATGGTAGGCAGAGGCGCCACTAAGACACCCACATTTTGCCTTGTATGTTCCGTCCCATGATGTGATAGGGGGCGACCCTATCGCCATATCGGGCACAAATTCCTGACTCCGGGCTGATAATGAACAGAAAAATCCAATATCACTTTACCCGCCCCGGGATTCGAATCCTAGACCTCAGGTTTGTAACCGTAACTTAGTACACCTACGCCACCGAGGCACTTTTGCTTAAACACTGTATATATCTTCAAAATAAGCACATGCACCAAATATTTTCCTAAATAAATGCGGGTTGTGGAACGCTTTAAATCATTATGCAAGTATGTGAACCAAGCCGCATTGGGACCGCGTGATAAGGTCTAATGGGTCGAAAGGGTTGGCAGTTGACAAATTATAAAGACGAAAAAAGGTGATATTAAAAACATAAATAAATAAATACACCCAACAGTCATACGTAGTCCTGACCCCACACTAAGATCGAGTCTTGTGTCGTGGGTAACAAAAACTACGAGAGACTTTTCGGTCTCACAAACACATAGTAGAAATACTTACAAAAAATAGAAGGGAGTTGGAATGGCGTAATATTGAAAATGCTTAGTGCTCTTCTAGGCCAGCGTGGTGGACTATATGGCCTAACCACTCCCAATCGATTCTCTCGATTGTAGAGTAGACCCGTGCCCAGCAGTGGGACGTATGCGGGCTGATACAATACAATACAATAAAATTAGTGCTCTTCGTTGATGAATGGAAGGTGATACGATGTTCGCATCCATCGGGATAGTGAATCCCGTACGTTAGGCGTAAAAATCGCGGTAGTGACTCATGCAATTCCGTTCCGGGATCAGCCGGTGCACATCCCGTTTCACCCGGCATAACTATCTTGGCCAGTAAGAGATAATTGTGTCCCTTGAATTCTTTTAAATCTGGATAGTACTAGATGAATCATTACATTTAGTTACCTGAGGACATTATCAGAGTAAGAAATCGCGTATTAGAAGCAAAATACACTGCTGATGTGGAGTTTACAGGTTCGAGACACACACAGCTAACTTTTCGAACTTACGTGTATATTCAATTAAGGTGATGGAAAACATCGTAAATTACCGTGTAGCTGGTTCTCTGCCTACCTCACTTTAGGAATGCAGATATGATAGCATGATTTTTTTTACATTTAACATCACCATCATCCACAAACCTTTCATTACTAAACATCGTAAAAATTGCCGTAGCATTCACACATTTATTTTGTTTTTGTCGTTTTGTGTATTCTATTTATAATTTTCCACATACAAAACCTTATAAATAGGTGTAAAAAATACGCATTTCAACCGACTCCAACACAATTAGACAAACACAGCACAACCCGAGGTAAAATTAAAAAAATATTTCCTCACTCCATACATCTTATGTTGAATTGAACCTTATAAGTAGCAGCAAAAAATATGCATTTAAAATCTGTTCCAACACAATATTAAAAAACACAGCACAACCCTGTTTAAAAAGTCAATACTCGATAACCCTACGTAAATAAAAAAAAACCTCACTCCATATTATTTAATTTCACCACGCATACTCACCGATTGTATAAACTAACAACACTACACAGCGCGGGAGAGGCGGGACTCGGGAGCGTCGGGACTCGGGAGCGGTCACGCGTCGCGGACTCCCGTGGACGACTGACTGCTGACATTGACACGCGTCACACTTCGCGGCGAGTACTGACGCCGACACAATTACTACATCTTTTATTGAAGTCGGTTAAAATACAGGGGTATGTTAATACAGATTTTTCAGTTCAGCATTGCATATCTGTGTAATACCGGTTCCGTAATATCGTCAGATTTATTTTTTGATTGATATAATGCGTATGATGCTAAGTACACTTTAATGCAACAAGTATCCACACAAAATAAATATATACGTATTGACCATATGGTCAAGATAATTTTGCAGGCCTATCTTAAAATTGACAAAAAAATTAACATACATAAACTCACGCTTTTTTTCCCAGAAGGGGTAGGCAGAGTTGCAACCAGGACACCCATGTTTCGCCTTGTAATTTCCGTCCCACGATGTGATAGGGGGCGACTCTATCGCCATTTCGGGCACAAATTCCTGACTCCGGGCTGATAATGAACAGAAAAATCCAATATCACTTTGCCCGACCCGGGACTCGAACCCGAGACCTCAACTCTGCAATCATACTTTACTTTAATCATACTTATACAACTGCGCCACCGAGGCAGTCCAAAGAAAATTAATTTACAATTATTTTCGGTAACGGAAATTGAAATCCTCAACATAATATGCCTTCCCCGAATATTTTCATAGCGACCTCTGTAAGCGACCTCTGAAAATGTTTTACCCGTTATATTATAGAGTTAAGTAAATAGGTTTCACAAAAATAAAATAAAATATCGGACAAGTATTTAGAGGATTGTAAAACAATTCCTCTTACCGAAATACCAATCAAATGAGGGTCACAGTTATCTTTTTAACATTCCCAACAAAAGATTGACATAAAGGCACAATTTGTCTAATCTTTACAAACAATATTGCAAGCACTTTTCTTATCGACTGTCCACATTGCGGCCTTTATTCCAAGCGCTGTCAAATCTGTGCATAACATATCCATTATGTTAAAGTTTATCTTAATATGTAAACAAAGTCTCAATAACTGTCCACAAGGAAGACTGAATCTCAATACAGCTTAGTAACAAATTTATTTTATTTTATAGTCATATGGGTATTTCGGTTTTATTGTCCGTGTAGGCAATTTAAAAGTGAAGGAAAATTTTCTGTCCTATGTGTAGTCCACTACAATGATGAAGGAAAACATCGCGAGGACGCCTGCATACCTTACATGTGCAAGAATTTCTATGGTATGTATAGTCCGCATACCCGCACTAGACCAGCGTGGTGGACTGTAATATTGCCTAACCCCTCTCAATCGTACTCTCTTAGTGACAGCCTCCGTGGCGCAGTTGGTTAGACGCCGCCTGTGAAACGAGAGGCCGCGGGTTCGATCCCCGCACCGAAACAAATATTTGTGTGATCCACAGGTATTTGTTTCGGGTCTGGGTGTTTGTGAGACCGAAAAGTCTCTCGTAGCTTCTGATACCCACGACACAAGACTTGATCTTAGTGTGGGGTCAGGACTATGTATGTGACTGTTGGGTGTATTTATTTATTTATTATTTATTTAGTAGGACTTGTTCTCAGTGTTGTTCTCTATATTGCGAGCTCGTTGGCTTCGTGGTCTTAAAATGTGTTGGTGTATGGCTAAGATTAAGGAAGATGAGGCTTTGTTGTCTACTACAAGGCTAACTTATACACATTCTCCCACACTGAGTTTCTCCTGTGTCGTGGGTCCAAAATACTTGTACGAATACTTAGAATGGAAGATACGTCATAATATATTAAACTCTAACCACAAGGTTTAAATTCAACTTAAAAAAAACTAAAATACATGTTTTATTGTTTGTAAGCCTTACGAAATTTAAAAATGGACTGTGAAAAGGGCAGATTTAAGAATTTAAAAAATTGCCAGAACACTTGTGAACAAAAATCAAATACGGCTTAGATTCGTAGACGAAAGCCTTCTTTTCGAGGGGAAAACAACGGATAAATCCGTCTGTCTGTCCGTCAAATAATTGCTTGGGGTTGAGGGATGGCTCAGACTCCAAGTGATTTAAGTCTCGACGCTTGGTTTGTGGTAGCGCGCAGATTGAGTAACTGTCACTCGTACCACAGACTGTGTGTGGAATATATTTGTATCAACTGGAAAATATGCCAATTGTTGAAGGCCAGTCGTGAAATGAAAATGGAGTCGTGCTGCTGTTATATTGATTTAATACTAAAAAGTGCGTGGTGGCCTGTTGGTAACGGACCAGACGCGGCTGCCTACATGTTCACGGTGGTCGCGGGTTCAAATCCCTGGCACACCTCTGACTTTTCGGAGTTATGTGTGTATTGATAGTCAATCACCACGCACTTTAACGGTGAAGGAAAACATCGTGAGGAAACCTGCATACCGTAGCGATTTTAAAGAATTTCTACGGTATGTAAGTCTGCCAACCCGCACTAGGCCAGCGTGGTGGACTATATGGCCTAACCACTCTTAATCGATTCCCTCGATTGTAGAGTAGGCCCGTGCCCTGCAGTGGGACGTATATAGGCTGATATAGATAGATAGATAGAATACTAAAAAAAATATAGTCAGTGACACCGGAATTATCTAAGGATTCTAACGATACTTTATGTATAGAAATATACATCAATTTTTTTTTGGTATTTGATTTCATAATGGTCATTCAGTAATTTTCTAACTCATGGGTCCTAAAATACTGCATCGACTGCCTCGGTGGCGTAGTTGTACTACGGTACGACTACAAAGCTGAGGTCTCGGATTCGAATCCCAGGTCGGCCAAAGTGATATTGGGTTTTTCTATTCATTATCAGACCGGAGTCAGGAATTTGTGCCCGATATGGCGATAGGCTCGCCCCTTATCACATCATGGGACGGAACATACGAGGTGAAATGTGGGTGTCCTGGTGGCGCCTCTGCCTACCCTTTCTGGGATAAAGGCGTGAGTTTATGTATGTATATGTGTTATTTATGATTCATAAAATAACAAAATGTCCCCATAATTACTTAAATACCTATATTAAACGCAACGTGTCCTTAAAAAAATCCTGTAGCTTTCTATTTCGCGAATCCAATTCGGTGTGACAAGGGTCGACGTTCATACACTATTAGTATTAAATTATGTCTAAGGCGACGCGGATGTACCGATTTCACTCTTTTTAACTATATTTACGGATTATTATATCTTGCATTTGATTTAGTATGAGAAGTAGTTTGAAGATTGCTTTTAATTTTGAGTGCATCTTCTCACCCGATGAAAAGTAATTACCTATTAACATAACACATGTTTCATAACACATGGGTTTTAAATGCCTTGCAAACTTTAAGCTGTAGGGAAGGGAAGGAAAAAAGACGAGAGGAAGAAAGGACTAATAGGCCTCTGGCATACTCGGTCAAAGAATTTATAAAGTGTGTACCGGCCTTCTATGAGGCTAGACAGCAACGCAGTTTCTTTTGAATTTTAATATATTTTTATAGCATCGGAATATGAAACGAGCAATCGGCTCAATACATGCTAAAAAGTGCCGTGATATTCCTCAGCTGCCAATGAATCTTTGTGATCAACCGTGTTCCAAATATAAATTGAAATAAAGACAAATCATCACGCTTGTATTCCAAATTTAAATTAAAATAAAGGCACATCCACAAACTGGTGTTCCAAATATAAGCAGACTTAAATGCGTGATATTAACCCTAAAAAAGTGTCTATTAAAAGGCATCTCTCCCGGGGAGATGTCGTCAAACAAAACGTTTGTCAGCGCGTCACACCCGTATCTAATTAAGGGGATTCTACAAATCTTCAAGACGTCATCGCGGGGATGAAATTGTTGCTGGAATATATTTTGAGCAGGCTTGTTGTGAATTATAATTTTATTTCAATTTGTTATAATTAATTGTATTTATTAGAACGAGACTTAGGACAATAATTCCAAAGATTTGTCTAGTCGTTCGCATTGGGGTGAATAAAAAAACCTATTTCCAAAAGACTTGATGTTTGACCGAGGTAGGAGATGAAATTATAATCACAATTATCTAGACCGTATCTTGCTACGCTGACAGCACGTAAGTGCATAATAAAAATTGGGTGTTACTTAATTTTTTTTTTATTTAATAGATCTGGCAAACGACCACACCGGTCGAACAAAGAAGGTTCAGAAGAAAGAAACTAGATGAAACTGCGAGGCGTTTTGGTATCTCAAAACAACCTACCCCTGACATATAGGTATTTGTAGGTCATTTAAAGGTTTTCTCCGTGTGGAAAGCGATTTCTCGACCGTTCGTTTTATAGTCGACTTGCAAGAAACAAAACAATCGTACAACTTAAATAATTAGAAACTACTTAATTGCTAACATAGCAATAGAAAAATTAGGCAAAGCAAACGACCTTAATTGAGGTGTGACAAAATGGCGCTCTTATCTTTAAGCGACAACAATCGTGGAGTAAAATCAAACAGACCAATATCAACCATAACATGTATTTTTGTTATTCCTTTTAAGTTATTGCTGCCATATAAGAAATTGATATTACTGGACGCCAAATAACCCTTTTCTTATCCTATGCTCTCTGCCCCTATCCCCAGGGATAGGAAGGAAACCATAACAAGTTTTACACCTAGTAAAAAAAAAGGTTTGCTCGCTTTCTCGCGATGTTTCCTTCACCGTTATAGTGCATGGTGATTGACTATCAATACACACATGACTTCGAAAAGTCAGAGGTGTGCCCTGTGATTTGAACCCGCGGCCACCGTGAATACGTTGGCAGCCGCTTCTGGTCTTACACCATGCACTTACGCTCCTCATGGCAAAATACCGTGATCTCTTTAACCAAAGCATTAATTTCAATATTTCACGGTTAAAATATCAAATTCTCATCGCCATTTCAGTTTCAGTAAGAACATTTTGTAATGAATTTAACTGTCAGTTTATTAATTTATCTTACCTGAAGGTGAATGCTCTGAGTTGAAAGGCAAAAATTGTAATTCAGCAAGTCGATTTATCTTCTAAATCAGAAACATCTCATTACAGGGATTCGGGGAGTGAATGATTAACATTCTCCATTCACTCATTATTCACTAAAACGAGCAATTTTGCGCGTTTGACAAACGACGCCATCAGCGTTACGTACGTAGAGTGACTATCTGTAATTCGCACCTTGATTACGAAATGGAATGATACTTTATACTTTTGTGATGCCGAACCAGCAAATGACCTATTGGATATTATTTCTGTCTTGCCGTCACAACCGCCACTGTAAGCCAGGAACTGTGGCATGCATTTTAATGCACCGAGCATTGAAGTTCATCGATTTACTTGCAATTTCTAACTTGTCTTTAACCCAATGAAATTAATACCATAGTAAAATAAATAGGAGCTGGAATTCATTTTTGTCTACTTTCATCCGTAGCAAAGCGGGAGACAAAAGTATAAGCTGGAGGTTTTCATTTTAGAAAATATGTTTTATCCCGAAAACTGTTGCTGTACTACTGATCCCATTATTATGGAGTTACTGGAAGTTAAGCAGTCATCGCCCTCACGCCTCAAGGCCTGAGAAATCGTAATTGTATTACGAACATTGCATTGACAGCCCCCGTGACGCAGTTTATCGAGAGTTGGCTGTGAAACGACAGGTCACCTATTCAAGCCGCACATCGAGACAAATGTTGGTGTGGGCCACGAATATTTCGGGTCTAGGTGTTGAGAATCAAAAGTTTCGTAGTTTCTGACTTTGGCGGAAAAGAATTAACTTTATTGTGTTGTTTGTGATCCGTCATTAGTAGAGCTCATCGTACCATTGTCTTTCAAATAAACAAACTAAGATGCATTTAGTTTTCAAATTGTGCTATCCACGGTTATAATGTCAAAAATCATTTTGTACCAAGTGGAAAAAAAAATGAACCAAAAGTTTCATACCAATAAGTTATTTACATTTCGGCATAAATACATTAAATAAAAACAAACAAGAAAATATAATCACTGGTCTGTATTTACCATTGAAAAATCTTCAGTCGTTTTCTGAATTCAAATCCTTTCCTAATGTTTCAAGATTGCTATGTTCCAAATAGGGGAAAACAAAAACTATGTTTGTTCCCTCGCAGACCAATTTGAGAGCGAGATGTCTGGTTGTCTGGATAGGGGACGTTCATCCCCTCTGATTCATCCCTTCGAACTTCCTGTTGTCAAATATTTTACAATGCATAATTTGTAAGAACTTTTGAACAATGTACTTTGCTTTATTGAAATTCTGAAAGGAAGTGACGATTATAACTTGATTAAGTAGATGCATTATATGTAAGAAAACCTTTTTATAGATAAGGATACAAACGAGCACACAGGCCACTTGAGGAAGTGGTCATTGACACAAGTCACGACGCGAGAGGAATTGTCAGTAACTTGCCGGCCTTTGAGGAAATTGTAAGGCCTTTTTCTGAAGGACCCTTGATCGTATATCAATATGATAATATATTTTAGTAACACCACCGAAGAGAGCTCGTTCCAGAATGAGGCTGAACGGGAAAACACTGTTGAAGAACGCCATCCGTTCAGATGGTAGGAATCTTACGGCGTCTGGACGGATAGGGAATATGTCGCTCTACTCTAGATTGAATAAGACCTTTATCTTACCACACCAAACATGGCAGTAAGAAGTCGGCTCCTCAGACAGACGCTGCGAGTATATACGCTTCATGAGTCCAAAGAAACCTTGTTTTATTTCTTTCAACGATGTTTCATTGAGCCACGCACCGTTTTGATAATTAATTTCAATGCGATGATCAAGTTGAAAACATAGTTCAATTTTAGATCGCTTTTGGCGCAGGCAGAATTTAATCACTAAAACTACGGTTGCGACGCCACAGTAGATAGTAAAAATATGACAAGCTAAGTTTTCATACATTTGAAAGAGCTTATCAATTTAATCTTATCTGAGTTTGGCTTCCTATAACCTTAGTTGGATTTAAAGATGAGTTCAAATCCTGGCATTAAAAGATTTGCGTCTGATTTTTCGCATTGCCAACGTTCACTATTGATTTTTAAATCCGATACTCGTGTTTGGAAAGGTCAAGGCTTGTGTATGTGGGCAAAGTTCCAAATTGTGTAATGAGAGTAATTTTAATACCGTCGTAACTGAACTGTCCAATTATTTGTATTGAGTTTTAACGACCAAGAGGGTAAACTGCTGGTGGTGAAAATATGTGTTAAGGCCTATGCACGCCGGGACGGTAAGGCAAAGGATTTTGCCGCCGGCCAGCCGCTTACATACTGTAGCATTCCGGCTGCCTACCATATACCAAGGTATCCCGCGACGCGACGTGCTGCGACACGCCGAAGTATGCATCGGCAGCATCTGCATGTACCCCCGTCGGACTCCCGTGGGATCCCTTAGCTATCTCAGATGCCGTGTCAAGAAATGCCCTCGATGTCATGGCACTGATTTAAAACATTGGAATTTGTGTGTTGTTTGGTTTTGGTACTGTCCATGAGCGGTCGTATCGCTTACCATCATGCGAAAGGTTCGCTCGTCTCCCCATTCAATGCAATAAAAAAAATATGTCGTATTCCTACCAGATAAGTTTGAATATCTTTTGGTAAAATATTATATGCTCTGCCATTCCGTCCCGGTCTACGTTGGCCCTTATCCACGCTGCAAGCATTGATACATAGATCTATGCAAGTTTAGGGGTCTTTATCACTTACTGTATGATTAAGAGCACAGCGAAGTAACCCAAAGAATTACGCTTGATTTTTGCTCCAGTGGTGTAAAAAGTCCAATAATCTCAATATAATATAATTACAGTAATAATATTAGAGATGATATCGTGATAATATCCTCAATAACATTACACCAAAATTTTGTATAAAATTAACATCACTTACGCAATTATTTTGTAAGTCTATAAATAAAATTATAGTATTGTATTTACTGCTATTTCAAATAGCAGGGCTTAATTGTTGTCGTTTCGGAATTACTTCAGCACTTTCCGTAACCTAAATACGTAGACCTCTGTATAGAAAGAGACACAATTTATTTCTTCCAACGTTTTACTTCAACTCAGTATCTTGAGTTAAAAATAGGTTAACAAACAGACTCGGTGGCACGGCGTTTCATCTGAAAGATTATTTACTTTGGTAGCAAAGTTAAGAACACCATTAGGCGCCGATACCCGAGCTGCTTCTGCTAAAAGGTGGATTCTCAACGTGTCAACAAAATACTTTCATGTTTATCCGTGCTTGTGGGGATATTGTTTCTTGAGTGCCGGATTGGTTTGGGCTTTATAATATATATTTGATTGTAGCGATTGAAGTGAGCGAATGCGGGCTTGATAGGGATCAAAGAGACATACACGTCTGACGTCAAAGTTATGACTTACTTATTTATAAGTTCGTTTTACACTGATAGTAGTCAAGCATACAAGATAACTCTATACAAAATATTTAGAAGCTGATGAGTATCTGCTATCGGGAGTATGTATGTGAATATTAGGTATATTTAATTTTAATTTGTACTGTAGGTACAAATAGATTAGAATTTGCGTGATATAGCGTCAGGCTCGCCTTTTATGAAATTTGGGGCGGAAAATGAGCTCGGCTAACTGTGGGTTTCACTTTTAGTGCCTGCCGATCCCTTTGGGCCACAGGCATTAGCTTATGCCATTTGCCAACGACCGCTAGCTATTAAGCGATATGACCACTCTTGGGCAGTAGCGAAATAAAACAACACATTGAATTACAAAGCAATGTTTGGCATTCCACTGCGCTCGTCATCCTGAGACATAAGTATTAGTCTCACTATGTAATGTAATTTATAACTCACTTTTTACATTGAAAAACTCCATAACATTTAACATTTTAACATCTAAGGGTGTATAAAGCAATTCAAATAAAAAACAAATCAACAAACCCCGATGTTATCTCCGCTCAATTTGCAGGCTGTGGGGATCAAAGCGATGTGTATCGGCCGCGACCCGCCACTCGTCAACGGATAGATCACGTATTGCGACGCATGCTAAACTCTTCCGTCGACGTTGTGTCTGACGTTTTTTTAATACGACATCCACACTAATATTATAAATGTAAATGTAAGTTTGTTTGTTACGCTTTCACGCGAAAACTACTCAACCGATCATCATGAAACTTTGTACACACATTCTTGGAGGTATAAGAAGTAACATAGGCTACGTTTTATCCCGAAAAGTTTAGTGTTCCCGTGGGATGAAGAAAGAATTCCGATATATTTGCTTTTTGCTTTTTTATACTCAAAAGGATGGGCGGGATATAACGGAAGCGAACGGGACGGGATGGGAGATTTCAAATAAAATTAACCACGCAGACGAAGTTTACGGGCAGAAGCTAGTATTTTTATAATGGTTTCTTAGATTTACGCAAATGTTACACATTGAAATAAAACTAATTTAACGGATTTTAACGCGAATTAGGTTTATTTTTAAATTTTTGAACTTCGAGATGTTTCGATTACCTAACAGCTTTCGTGGTAACGGGGCGGACTGTGTATATAGTTTTATTACAAAAGACATTTTTATTTAAACGGTTCTGGTAACCTACTGTAAATATTCGATTATTCTTTTTAATACTCCCTTCAGATTTTTTTGCCGTATCAGCAATCTGTTCTGCGCTTTATAAGCCTTGCTTACTATTACTTCAATTCAAATTCACTCTGGGATATATCGGTAACCATTGTTCTCCTACGGGTCTGCTCGTTCCTAATGCGGTGGAAAATTCGAAATAAATACTTTTTACCCAAAATTATACTGAAATATTCGCGTCCATTGGTGGCATCAGATATCAGTGAAAATTGACAGACGACAAGCCATATCGGCGTCATAATGCGCCGAACTGACAGTTTAATTCGGGTATTGCCACAATTAAAAACTCCGTACAACCGTATTATCGGGTGTTAAATGTTTGCAGGGTTATTGTATTTAATTAATTTTGTAAATTGAAATATACACATTCGTTGAGTATTATGAAATTCGGGAAACGGTTTATAAATTATAAATACAACTAAATTGTATTTTACATATCAGTAATATATATACGAATGGAAATTGCTTATTTTCTTGTTGTGCAAAGTACTTGTCCTGTATCATAAAAGTGTTAGCAGAAAGCAAAGACCGGAAAGAAAAAAGAAAGCAACCTTGGATTAAACTAGGAGCTTACATATCACAATAATGTTCATTATACTTAGTACAACCTAGAATTATATATGAAATAATTACAATTAGTGTAAATTAAACTGATCTTCATAAGCAACGACAAAAAAAAATACTCCAAATATATTACTTCTATTAAAGAACTCCATACTTCAACTCCTATTTCTGGCAACATTAGTTAACAATATTTTTTATTCCATAAATTAATAATATACTATTTCTAAGAATCGAGACGAAAACGTTTGGTTTCTTCATCAAATGAAAATTGTCAAAAATGTTACAACATTTTTGCAGAAAGTAATCAGAGCTTGTTTGCGAGTAATACAATTTGTTAAATTACGAAACGTTTGTCAGTACGTGTGAATTGTAATTAATTTGTCAACGTCGTTTACATGTACTGGTTGGAGATGAAAGGCATCGGTCGGGTGCGTCGTCAATGAAATTAATTCGTTTCAGTATATGCGGTATATTGTATGGTTTTTGATTGTATAAACGCATTTATAAATGTTAGCAAATAGGTGTACTAGGTACCACGTAATTATGTATCTGTATCAGCCCAAATATGTCCCACTGTAGGGCACGGGCCTCCTCTACAATCGAGAGTACGATTGAGAGGGATTAAGCCATGAAGTCCAAGCTGGGGTAGTGCGGGTTGGCGACATTACATACCATAGACATTCTTACAAACAGAGGCGTCTCTAGCCCATGTAGCGCCCGTGTGCAATCATTGTTAGGACTCTAGTAAGAGCGCGATGAAAATGGAATAGACCTAAAATGTTAACATGTCTTTATGAAAGATGTCAAAAAATAAAAATAAGAAACAACTACTTCTATACTAACTCTATCGGCTGATGGGTAATTTTTATCGATTTTTTTCTGAGGCTCAATTGCACAAACTAACTTTGCACATAGCTTTGACAGCCTCTGTAGCGCAGTTGGTTAGACGCCGGTTGTGAAACGAGAGGCCGCGGGTTCGATCCCCGCACCGAGACAAATGTTTGTGAGGCCCACAAATATTTGTTTCGGGTCTAGGTGTTTGTGAGACCGAAAAGTCTCTCGTAGTTTCTGATACCTGCGACACAAGACTTAATTGATCTTAATGTGGGGTCAGGACTATGTATGTGACTGTTGGGTGTATTTATAGCTTTAACAATGCCATCGTCAGCTCGGCCGGCGCCCCCTAGAACGCTGCGCCCGTGTGCACCGCACACCCTACACACCCGGTAAAGACGCCTCTGCTTACAAATCTATTGTATGCACGTTTCTTCACGATGTTTTCCTTCACCGTTACAGTGCGTGGTGATTGACTATCAACACACACATGACTCTGAAATGTCGGAGGTGTGGCTGGGATTCAAACCCGCGACCACTGTGAATATATTTGCAACATGATCGGTCACCAACAGACCACAACGTAATACCACGTAATTCACAGAACATTAAATAAAAATCTCGAACACAACGCATTACTTAAAAAGAAATGAGGTTTTACCTACAAGTTCCGAAACTTTCTCAATTGTATAAAGTAGCCTCAACATTTTTCCTCGCGACATAACAGATTTATTCGAACAAGAAACAGAAAAGTGAAAACAACCGAAGAGTTTGGACCTTTGATACGTTTCTACTAGTTTCAAAGTATATATTCAGTTTGACATGTTTTCGAGAGGCGTTGAGATTATGATTTTGGAATATTTATGTATTTATACATATTACTTTATGTATCACTCACGTCTTTTTCCTAGAAGGGGTAGGCAGATGTCCTACCAGGAGTCCCACGTTTCGCCTTGTTTTCCGTCCCACGATGTGATAGGGGGCGAGCCTATCGCCATATAGGGCACAAATTCCTGACTCCGGGCTGATAATATGATAATAAATAGAAAAATCCAATATCACTTTGCCTGACCCGGGATTCGAACCCGAGACCTCAGCTTTGCAATCATACCGTAGTACAATTGCGCCTACGAGGCACTCATGTTTTTATACCATTATGTACTTATATAAATGTGAATTTTAAATGTTTTAAGGACGTAATGACGAATGCTTTACGGTTAGATGGGGTATGTGATGTCGTAGGGGTCATGGGGTCACCTTTCGAAATATAGAGACTAATAATATATCAAATTGACAAATTTCTGAAAATAGACAATTTGCGATTACAATTTACTTCAAAAGGTCAATAAAATGTATGTTAATTAACTGTGTACAATAAAGATTTAAATAAATAAATAAAATAAAAAATAAAAAAGTTCGCATTAAATGGACCGAAAATTCATTTAAAATTAATTTAGAGAATTTTCCCGCCCCCAAATCATAGGCCGAGACCGAACCTTGCCATACAGAACTATGTGAGCTATAGACGAAATATTCAATATATAATTCCATATATTGTATTGAACCTTCATTACTTTCCTCACATCTATTACATAGTATTGTCGCGAGTTTTTAAGTACCTTGTCAAAAGATCTTACGCATACATTCGCTTGACTGCCTGATGACAGTGACAGCCTTTTAGTAAAATATAAAATCGAAGAAAAATATGTCTAGTGTTGATTACTCGGGACCAAAGATCATAATTTTACAGCCTGTATGTAATAGTATTTAGAGTCTAGACACAGGTAATAAACCGTATCAGCGCAGGTACGTCCCACTGCAGGGCACGAGCCCCCTTTGCAATCGAGAGTACGATTGAGACGTGTTAGGTCATTGGCCACCACGCTGGCCTAGTGCGGGTTGGCAGGTAATGGGTACTAAACCATTAGAAAAATATAAAATGAATGCAATCACAATCGAAATTAACTGAAAGCCCAACCTAATCGGTCGATATTTCATCCCGCTGCTATTTAATCGACTAAACGGCATATAATAAAACACAAACCGTCACGAACATTTCTATATTTCCAGTCCAAAAATTACACAGCGATCGGTACATAATCGATACAAATTAATCGTGTGTCAACTGCAGAGCGGTCCCCGATCGTACAGTTTCATTGAACCTTCCGTTACATTATACGAGCACCATTTTGTTGCAAATGAAAGGAATTATTGAAATTGTGCTCAAAGGGGATTCCACGTATTGGATGTATGAGAATTAATTGTGCTTTGTACTTCATAGCCTGCAGGGACAGGGTTTGGAAAACACGCTTTACTCCTGGCTTATATTAATAACTCGGTGTATTTAAAAAGAAGAAGAGAAGTATGGGAGGGAGAACGAAGTCCTGGCTACGCAACATTCGCGAGTGGACTGGAGTAAAAACGGTCGAAGAGTTGTTTCGGCTTGCCATGGACAAGGAGAGGTTTAAGAAACTGATTGCCAACCTTCAGTAATGGAGAGGCACCTACAGAGAAGAAGAAGAAGAAGGACATTTAAAAAGTAAAGGACAAAATTTAAAAGAAATTAAGATACATGAAAAGAAAAAACTGTACCTTTATAGGATCACTTCAATGCCGGTTGTCTGTCAAGAAAACTTACAGGGTACTTACTTGACTGCCTCGGTGGCGTATTTGTACTACGCTACGACTGCAAAGCTGAAGTCTCGGGTTCGAATCCCAGGTCGGGCAAAGTGATATTGGGTTTTTCTATTCATTATGAGCCCGGAGTCAGGAATTTGTGCCCGATATGGCGATAGGCTCGCCCCCTATCACATCATGGGACGGAACATACACGGTGAAATATGGGTGTCCTGGTCACGCCTCTGCCTACCCCTTCTGGGATAAAGGCGTGAGTTTATGTATGTATGTACTTACTTGACTTATCATGAAATCAATATATTGCAGTGTGAAATATGAAATAAATAAATACACCCAATAATCACACACGTACTCCAGACTCTATAATGTACGTAATCTTGTATCATAGGTAACAAGAGATTAGAGACTGGTCTCATAGCCTGACCCGAAATAAAATATTAATGGGCCACATAAATATTTGCCTCGGTGTCCGGGACGAAGCTGCGGATTTTCTAGCCATTTCAATGTAATTCAATGTAATAATTAATTTCTAGTTCTAAAATGTACTTCGATAGTTATAATCAGGTCAATACTCGTAATTTCTAAACCACAGAAACCCTAAAAGGTTTGGTTTAATCAGATTTTGGAAGCCAATAATTATGTTGTTACATACATACATAGGCGTGTGTGGCTCTGTGGCGTACCTTGGGAGAGGCCTATGTCCAGCAGTGGACTGCAACGGGCTGATGATGATGATGATAATGATGATGATACATACATAAACTCATGCCTTTATCTCCGAAGGGGTAGGCGGAGGCGCCACCAAGACACCCACATTTCGCCTTGTATGTTCCGTCCCATGATGTGATAGGGGGCGAGCCTATCGCCAATTATGTTGTTCATGGCAAGATAATGAAGGTGGATACTCTAAGACCTAAGTGGATTGTTACTTTTTTTTATTGCAATTAATGGCGAGACGAGCATGACATTCGCCTGATGGTAAGCGACACGACCCCTCATGGACAGTAACAACACCATGAGTTACAATGCAATGCTTGGCATTTCACTGCGCTCGCCTTCCAGAGACATAAGATGTTAAGTCTCAATATGTATAATGCATTTATCATCAAACGTAGTGAATGTCGTACACGGGCAAAAAAATATTTTATTTTTTTAGAAATAATAATTACAATTTGGAAATCAATCCGCTTAAAATACCAATGTTACACATTTTATTTAAAATATATTTTTGTCTGTTAGCAGTTTAGCCAATTAAGTTCGCATATTAAAATGTGCATTTTGGAGGATGAACTACATTCTTTAGTTGTGCTCGTTCATAAACATATTTTTCGTAGTTAATCCTGGTATATAAGCCTGGTTACACAAGCAAATTATCGTGGAAAACGCGCGATTCCCGCAGTACGCGTAAATTGTAAAATAAATTACTATATTTATAGAGAATTTGCACACGCATGAAACTGTTGCGACGTGAAGTGGCACTCTCGTCGGGGCCCAGTCGTGTGACCCACGCAAACTTGCATCAAACTGGAAATTTTTAATTAGAACACACATTACACTAGCTATCGTAACTAGTCGCGAAGCTTTTTCAATTATACCCACTAGACATAATGAAATGTCTATTTTTAAGAGCGATAGAGTCAGTAGACTATAATGTTGCTAATAGGAGTAATAAATCAATTATCTGATGTCTTCAATAAATTTTTGATGACATGATAATGAACAAAAAAATGTAATTTTTCTGGCGATAGCTTATTGATGGATGAAGGAAAACATCATGTTATGTCGAAATATTACAAATCGACTGCCTCGGTGGCGTGGTTGCATTACGGTACGGCTACAAAGCTGAGGTCTCGGGTTCGAGTCCCGGATCGGGCAAAGTGGTATTGGATTTTTCAATTCAATATCAGCCCGGAGTCAGGAATTTGTGCCCGATGTGGCGATAGGCTCGCCCCCTATCACATTATGGGACGGAACATACAAGGCGAAATGTGGGTGTCCTGGTGGCGCCTCTGCCTACCCCTTCGGGGATAAAGGCGTGAGTTTATGTATGTATGTATGTATTACAAATCCATAATCTGTGCCCACCCCTATCACGTATTGTACCAAGTCATAAACTAAGCACGAGACTCCACTACATCCCAAATTCCACTAAGAAAGGTTAATAGATAGTCCATAACGCTGGGCTAGCGTGGGTTGGCAGACTTCACATAACTCAGAAAATCTAAGTAAGAACTCTATGGTAAGCAAGTTTCCTCACGATATTTTTCTTCATCTTTAAAGTACGTGGCAATTGATAATCAATACCCTATCATTTACAAGTGGTAATACCTAGTCAGGTCATAAATTCTGTCACATGTTTAATATAAAATAATTGAAACAAGTTTATTCATTATGTGGCCAGCATTTTAAAAGAAAAGTTTTTACTGTGTGGCAATACTTATGACCTGACTGTGTATATAGGGGCATTTCACGTCAAGCGGACAACCAAAAAAAAGTGAGGTCGTGAATTTTGTTTATACTCTGGTCAGTTCTACTTCTAGGAGACGTGAATGAGTACACACAATTTTTTTATCGTATGATGCTTAATTGCTGAGTTATGAGCTTTTAAAAAATTACTAACAATGAAATCACGAATTTTTGGATATATATTATCTTTATCAATTAATTTGTAAAAAAAACTAAATAGTATTGTTTCTTAAAGTTCAAAAGTTGAAGTTTTTATTTTTATTACAGAATTCTAAATTTGAATTTTTTTGAGTATAGTAAACCGGAAGTGAACTTTTCAAATCGATTTTTGAGTAACTTCGACACTTTTTTTTTAAATATTTTAACCTTGAATTGAAGCTTTAAATGTACTTATTCTTCACAAAAATAATAAAAACGTGATATCCAATAGTTTAAGAATTAGAGCATATAGAGTACATACACATCGCTATGACAACTTTCTAAGCAATCAGGTTTATGCGCTAACATGCTAAAATACTACGCTATTAGTATTTTATTCCTTCATTCTGACATGCAACAATATAAAAATAAACGATTACTTTAATTCTTTACAAAAAAAATAAAACGTGATCGCCAAAAGTTTAAGATTTAGAGCAGTATTATTAAATGAGATTGAAACAGTATAAATGAAAATAGAGAGATTTATTTTGTAATTTTTACAATCTTACTATTCGCACTAGCACTAATTCTCTTTACACATAAGCCCTCGTTGGTTGGAAGAAAGGCATGCAGTTGTTTAGTTCCTGGAACAATGATAGCGGAAGCAAAACGGACTCGTAGAAAATCTCGCTCTTGTTGAATACTTTCCTTCGAGCAGTAGTAAACAGAAGTCTCTGTCAATGATGACTTGGCCCATTCATATAATCTTATAGGTGTAGTGATAGCGTTATTTGTAGACTGTAAACTTGCACGGGTTGCCAAACGTTTAAGGTTTCCCCCAAGACCATCACATGGCCCTTTTCCATGAGCAGTGGCATGAAAGTGTAACTGTGCTTTTTTCTTAAAATCTTGTTTATGAAAAAATGGGAAGGTACAGACCGCTGTACGATAGTCACCCAGGTGCTTTCTGCTGATGATTAATGCTAGTGCGAATAGTAAGATTGTAAAAATTACAAAATAAATCTCTCTATTTTCATTTATACTGTTTCAATCTCATTTAATAATACTGCTCTAAATCTTAAACTTTTGGCGATCACGTTTTATTTTTTTTGTAAAGAATTAAAGTAATCGTTTATTTTTATATTGTTGCATGTCAGAATGAAGGAATAAAATACTAATAGCGTAGTATTTTAGCATGTTAGCGCATAAACCTGATTGCTTAGAAAGTTGTCATAGCGATGTGTATGTACTCTATATGCTCTAATTCTTAAACTATTGGATATCACGTTTTTATTATTTTTGTGAAGAATAAGTACATTTAAAGCTTCAATTCAAGGTTAAAATATTTAAAAAAAAAAGTGTCGAAGTTACTCAAAAATTTGAAAAGTTTACTTCCGGTTTACTATACTCAAAAAAATTCAAATTTAGAATTCTGTAATAAAAATAAAAACTTCAACTTTTGAACTATAAGAAACAATACTATTTAGTTTTTTTTACAAATTAATTGATAAAGATAATATATATCCAAAAATTCGTGATTTCATTGTTAGTAATTTTTTAAAAGCTCATAACTCAGCAATTAAGCATCATACGATAAAAAAATTGTGTGTACTCATTCACGTCTCCTAGAAGTAGAACTGACCAGAGTATAAACAAAATTCACGACCTCACTTTTTTTTGGTTGTCCGCTTGACGTGAAATGCCCCTATAATATGGTAGTTGGTAGGTATGTAAGTAAAGTGAATGAATTATTCTGCCTGCCCTTATCCCACCCTTACATGAAGGTAGCGGGACATGACGTTTCAGCCATATAATATAATAATTGGCAATTTACGACCAAGTCTATTGACTATAAAAAACTAAAACAAATTTGGTTATTGCATAGGTCCGGCAAACGAGCTTGCAGGTCTCCTGATGGTAAGTGGTCACTGCCCATGAACATCCACAACGCTGGATCATGGATGTGTTGGCGGCCCAATTGGGAGAGGAGCGGGAAGGAAAAAGGATTGGAAGAGGAAAGGCAATCGATATCTCACTCACTGAACGGAACGCGACAGCCAAACTGTCGCTGCAAGTCCTTTGAGACAGTAGTACCGCCTCGGACGAGCCTGCCCATTCGTGCTGAGTCATGACTGACAACAGCGTGGCTCTACACGTAACAAAATTACCGTAGTTTTTTTTTTCTACCAACAAGTTATAGCCAGTCTTCCTAGTTGTATCTAGGTCATGAACATACGCCAACACACCTCATAAATAATAACTAATAGTAACACAAATGAGACTAGTTCTAACGTGTCCCCTCACCTGCGCTTAATAAAAAGGTCGTGACACATTTCTAATTCAGCCTTCAAAGCCACCTAGTTACAAATATGTCAGACAGATAAAACGCTAATTAATATTATGTACAGAAGGGTTGGGCGAAATTATCGTAAAAACACTTTGAAATTATATTGGCCGTCAAAATGGCGGAATCACTATTTTTGTTGAAATGTTAAATAGAGGTAACCAGTAAAAAATACATGCTAAATATTAGGTATAAACATTTCAAGAAATCTTTCACTGGTGGTAGGTCTCTCATATGTGAGAGGCCGCCTGGGTAGGTACCACAGAAATGTCTATTTCTCCCGCCAAACAGCAGTGTAAATGCACTGTTGTGTTCCGGTTTGAAGGACATTGTAGCCAGAGTAACTACTGGGCATAATGAAAACATCTTATGTCTCGGATGGTGGGCGCATTGGAATTGCTTTGTAATTCATGGTGTTGTTTTGGTACTGTCCACGAACGGAAATATCGCTTACCATCACGGGAATGGTCGTCTTGCCATTCATCGCAATAGAAAAAAAATATAGAAATCCCGCCATCTTATGCGAAGGTACTCGCTTCACCTAGCCAAAGGCCTTCAATACATTTTATCAATGTATATAATATTATGTCTCTATATCGTACTAAATTGAAAATAAAGTGTACTGATTAAATGTCAAAGTGAATAGTTCAACTTTCGCAATATACAGGTTTCGCATAAAGGCGTGCTTCAATAAAACCCATTCATTGTGTTGTATTTTTAAAGTTATTCGTGTATGAATGGGCCCTAAGTATATTGAATATTCACTCCGAAATTATAAATACAGTTTGATTCTTTTTATTCCTCTGGAGCGCACACAATTTTTATTTATGACATTTGACATTTGACGTTTAATGTTTTATTGAAAGGATACAATAGAAACTACAATACAGGTCGTCTACGATCATCTGGGGTTCAAATGCGTTGTTGTCAAAAAAACGAGAATATTTTATCTCTCTTCTTAATTAAATTAAACATTTTAATACTATTAGATTATTAGTATAAATGCGTATTGTTTATATTATAAAACATATCTCAATCAATGAGTATAATATATATTTTTCAAATTTTATTTGAAGTACCTTACGCTACACACCAATAAAATTTAGATGACATATCATATGAGTAAATTCTGATAGAGTATTCACCATCGAGATTTGATTTGTCATCGATCTACAGAATTATGCGGACTTGAAGATATATGCAGGCTGAAACCGTACGCAACCACTATCGTAGACTTTCGTCGCTTTTCGAGCGGAGAGAAATATCCTACCACTGCAGAAGAATCAGTGTTTTTTTTAGAAGAAAATATAAAATTGTGGTACTGTAAAATGTATCTGTATGGAATAAAAGGAAGAGTTAAAGGAGGAATTTCTTTAAGACGGTCTTTATATTTGTTAGTGCCAATAAAAATGTATTTAGATCAAAATATTTATATAATTGTCCGTCATTCTGCCTTCTAACAAAGGTTGCAAGAAGTCACTGAAAGCTTCAAACAGTTCTCTACTAAAATCTTATGATAGAAGCACACACATTAAAGACACATCAATATTTAAAGCTGCTGTAAAATTTATCTCGGCGCAAAAATAGAACTTTTAAACCCCTAAAACGTTTACTCGTAAAATGGGGCAAATTAACTAGGTACCGGAGTACCCGGCCTTCTCGAGTCGGCTATGTAGGAGTTATGCTCTCGCCTAATACACAGGCTTTTTGCCAACATTTAATAGTTTTGGGTACATTGCTTTACTTTGTTTAATTATTGTAAACTTATTCGCACGAGGGAGCTAATGAGACAGTGTTATTGTTCGGTATTTGTTAATTTCGCTTCATTTTTTGTTACTATAAATTTTAAAGAGTTATTGACGATATTCTGAACACGAAATTAAATTATACACACAATTAAACCCCATTTATACGGGGAGAGTTTCTCACCACGAAGATACCATTATTTTTTTTTTTTATTTATTTATCATGGTTACAAAAAATGAAGTATAATAAATTCAGTAGGTATTTTTGCATTTATAAACCACAAAGGTTTGTCACAATACTATCCGACATCGCATAACAAGCAAATGAGTAATGCTGGAGGAAAGATTGCTCCCAATTTCCACACTGAAACCCGATACAAAGGCACAGGAATAGGTTCCCACGAGATACTCTTGCTCCGTTCGAAACACTACATAATATATAAAACGTTTGACAAACAAATAAACGCCATACGTTATTGCAAAGCCGGAGCCTTCACTATCGGTTTTCGGCGCTGTTTCGTGATTTCAGCCTTTTATATAGAAGGGCCCTATGACAATCCACATAGACACAATGGACTGAGCGAAAATCTAGAAAATAACAATCACTTAACAAACAAATCGTAGTATTCGCAAATTTCTGCAAACAATAATTGCCGGCATCCATGGATATTCAAAAAAACAAGAGAAACAAAAAAGATACTAAAAAACGTAAAGCCCAAGAAAAAAAACGATACATAAACTCGTATTGCTCAAGGTATTATTGGGCGGATTTCTTTCGCATAGTTTACGGGTCAATCTCCAAATCGGGCGTATTCGTGTGATCGCTCTGGTGCTTTTCAATTATTAATATTTAATAGTAATTATGTATCTCATTAAAAATAATGATTTTCAAATAGCACATTTTTACTATTGGCCTTCAATTTACATATATAGTTATTGAAATATTTAAGTTCAAAAAAATTCGCGACCAGAGCAATCATAATTGGTGCCAGAGCAATCATAAATGGTGAAATCAGTTAAACAAAATATAAATATATTGATAAAATATTATTTATTTAGCCGTTTTATTTATTCAGGCTTACAAATAAAAAAAACGAAATATTTGGACTTAATTAAATCACTTCTAGGTTAATGAGACAAAATTAAAAACCTTTTGAAATCAACCTTTAATACCTACAGACTTTTATAGTTATAAAATGACTTAGACTCATTAAAATTTAATTTAAAGTATTAAATATTAGTTTTTAGGAAGTATTTAAAGAAAACTAAGGTTTATAAAAAACAAAATAAAATTCTTAAAAATAAACATTTTATAAAAAAAAATAAGTCTTTTCAAGATTATTACTGATTTGTAATAATCACATTTTCCTTAACTATATATTTAGTGGAAAGTAAAGAATTAAATAGAACAACACAAAGTACAATTCAATTCAGAATATGATCAGATTAGATTGAAATATTGTTTGCAAATGATATGATACAAATTTTAACACCAAGTAAAAAACAATTCAATTTCTATAAGGCTTAGTAGATCAACAAACTAAGAATTTAAGGTTTATTGGAAGCTCAGAAAATTTAAAAGTCATCAGAGGTGGAGTCGGGTAAATCTTCTGCTGCAGCAACCTTTGTCAAGGTGTTATCGTTTTTCAACGAAGATAAAACTACCTCGGAAATACTTGGAGTAATTAAATTTTCATAGTCAATAGATGGAACTTCATCCAAAAAACGGTCCGGCAGGTCCGAGTTGTGTAATGATTGTTGACTTTGATTTGCAGGTATAGTCTGTCTATTATTAAGCATTTGTGGGAGCTGAATTTGCTTCTCTTGATTGTAATCTTTTGAATGCTTAACCAGCGAAGGTCGGCTTGTCTTCCTTGGTGCCCGTGACATGTTTGTCTTTGAGGTGCTTTGGTTCGAATCGCTATTAAGTTGGTAAAAGCCTAAGTGTTTGCCGTGCGGACATTGTACAGCCTCTTGTGAGCAGTTGTCTAAATCACAGCTTAGTCGCCTCATAGCCAAAAACTTTTTAGTATTTGCTGAAAAATAGATTTATAACGTACAATTAATGCAAAATATCATCGCTCTGGTCTTTTTGGACAGAGCAATCACAGTCATAGCGATCAGAAAAAGTCACAAAATCATAAATATAGCCGAATTTAAAAGCAGTAGAAAGTTGTGATTACCTCTCATAAAAAACATCATAAAGATCACTTAATTCACATAAAAAAACACATTCACAAGCTTATTATTTAATTTAAATAGCATGCCATAGCAATCATAAAATTCGAGAACCAAATCCAGAGCAATCATAAACTTACCTTCGTAATTTTGGAGCGCGGGAACGTGGCACAGAAGTATACTCCTCGGCGGTTAGACGACCACTGGTGTTACCCCGCAGGAGGGGAATAGAGTGTCTATAACGCGTTACCAGGGATGAGCGCGATGTTTTACCTCAGCGCAGAGCGATGAGATAAAATGCCCGGTCACGATTTTAAGTTCAAATTGTGGCAAAAGTATTGTTAATATAACTAAAAATATTTTATTACGATGAAGATTAACTATCTGTTATGTAATCTAAATAAGTTGTTTCATATTAACCTTCTCATTAAAAAGTAAAAAAATCTTTTTTTCATTCAATCGGGAGTTCGGTCAACCCAGAGCGATCAGGATTTTAGGGTTTAAGATTTTTTTTTAGATATTTATAATAAACTTATTCATAATATTAGCGTTGTATCACGTAGATTAGGCACCGAACTCTATATAAAAAAATATCTTGAAAACGTTTTTCGATTTTAAAGGGGGCTTATTCAGCCCGACACGAAAAAAAATGCCTTTGGAGATCGACCCTTACACGATTAAAAAGTTTTGTAAAAGGCTACATGAATAAAACATATTTTGACTTTAATGTATAATCGATTTTACAGAAATTTACTAAAGGAGTGTATTGTTTTAGGGGTTATTGTATGTATATGAGATTGTTTGTTCCACTATAAACTTTATTCGCATCAACATATTTGGGCGTATCGGATATCGTTAGAATCCTTACGTCATCCCGAGTGACTCTAGGTATATTTTTTTTTAGTCAGCATACAATACAAAATATAATACAGCTCCATATTTTGTAAAAAAAATCTATAAGCCATGCTAATTCATGCGGTGTTATTACCTAAGTGATATGTAAATGAAGGCAAAATGATCGGGTACGTGACGAAATTGCTCTCGAGTCGACAATGATCGCAAAAAATATTTAATGCATAATGGAGTTTTACGCACGAATCATCTCGCTCACTTGTTACCGAGTATATGAGGCAATTTGCCGCAGCTAGCAGTAAACGAATTAATTTTATTTGCCGAAGCAATAACATATAAGTTTATGACGTTACCTCGATACCCCTTTTAATCTTCCTTCTATGTGGTCTTTTTAGTAACCTTAATATATTTTTTACACTGACTAGGATGCTCCTGATGTTAAATACTATCAATCAAAATATATTATTCAGTGGCGAGAAATGCTTTATTTAACGCCGGCCTATTAGAAACCGCGTATCTACAAATGCGAATAATTAAGTAGCTTTTGGTTCTCTATCAACATCACTCTCAGAGTGAAACCTAACAGTAAATTTGTTATTTCACTTCATTTTTCTGTAATAAAAGGATACCAACCTAGCCAAGCTAGCTCATTAGTGCTTTAGCTTTAACAACCTATAGGGAGGCAGTATCACTTCTAGAAATAAATTTAAAAAGAATTCTTTCCCTAAAACCGGCTGAATCACTAAATTGATTTCGTTCTCAATAGGTGCTTTAAAGAGTTTAAAAGATACTTCATTTCTATGTTCTTTGTCATTCGCTTTTGTTACATTACCCTTTGGTACGGTATGTTCGACATTAACTATTATAAGTCGATCTCTTTGAGTGGTATTATGACTTTAAATGTTAAATTCGTTTTTTTACTCCGCATTATTACCGTATAATTGTGCTAGCATAACTAGAGCCGAACTTTGTGGTATTAAAAACTAGTAGTGTGGTATTAAAAGTAGATAACTGCCTATGGATTTTTGTTTAATACGTGACATTTCTGATGGGTGACGGAATATTACCAAGACTTCGCGTGCTATAGGATTCGTTCTATCTCTCCCTCCCTCGCAGTCTCTAACCACAGGAAGTCTATTACTGAAGAAGGCCTCTCCTAAGGATTTCTATACAGACCTGTCGGAAGTGACCTGCATCCCAGCGACAATGCTACTTTAGTGCGTTATTGTTGTTACATTGAAGGTGAAAATTATAGTGGACACTATGAAAGAACACAGAAAATACACTGAGCCACACACGAAATTACAGACCCAGTAGCAAACCATGACCCACCTACGAACGATTCAGGTGAACATATTACTTTGCAGTAGAAAGACCCTAAGACTTCTACTAAACTGTATTATAACATGAAATCCACATATACCATCAAACAACCTCAAACGGTCATACTAAAGCGAAAAAATACACGAAATTCCCCATTTTAAAGGGCACGCGAAAAAATATACCTTCAAATAAAATTGGGTAGTGAAGCCGTGGTAGCGGGTAGCGGCGGCGCGATAAAGGTCGACATTTGTCAGACGCGTCGATCGCCAACAACCAGTCGTGGATTATCTTGGGTAGAGGAATTCCAATAATATTTCACTAGCCGCCCACTGCCGGGTGAATGGTGGTACAAATCGTAAGCAACAGCGGGTTACGTTTTTATGTTTTTATGCCGGATATATCAAGACTGCGACCGAAAACGAAGCCAGGTGATAGTTTTAGTGGTTATAGTCACAATGCAACTAACAATTTCGAAAAATGCCACAAATTTTTGTTTGCAATTTTTAAATATCGTGTTATTTGGGTGGTTAATATCTAGTTTTAAATATTTTTCTAAGTTACAAAACCGGCACTCACTATTAGTGGTTTGGGCATATTGAGAAAACTACAGGAATACCTCGGCAATAAATGCTTGAGTTTCAATATACCATGGTATGGTTACTGCTGACGGAGAAAATTGGTGGTTATTGAGAATATTATGTCAAAAGCTAGACCCTGGCGCCAATCAGGATTTTACTGCGTGAAAACAACTCAACGGCAGTAATAAGGTGTTATTCAGGTTGGCATAATTTCAGGCAGTCAATTAATTAATACTAAAAAAATTCTCAACATTTGTTCGGTATAGTAAATTAAGATAAAAAAAAAATATTTTTGACGGCAGAAAATAGGTGTTCAAGGCCATTCTATTTCTTTTAAACTGGGCGTTATTGGTGCAACCTATCATAAATAAAAATAAAAATAAAATTAGGGCTTTAATGCAACAAAATGTTTCAATTCTTAAGAAACTGGAATAATGCTAAACAAAAACTTTAACTTTCCTAAAATTTGGTTTTAAAGACTTTACACTATCGCAAATGTTTATGCCTTGTCCCGTGGACTAAAGGCAACCGGACTTTCTAACTGTAGACGTTTGCATCTGAAAATCTGGCTGGCACTGACGTACTATTAATTTGTGTGCCTCCCAAAGCTCTGGCTCACCAGGGCCATTGCCTATTAACATTTGTCTACTGCAATCGTCTCTGTGTATAATGTTAATGTTCCGTATAAACCTAGGACTTGCCAAGATGGAGGAACTTCGTCAAATTGATAGTGGAATCGTTCTGTACTATTCATAGCTGCAGTCTTTGTAATGTATCACATTGAATAAGATCGTAAAAGGCTGAATTTGGGTGAACAGGATTTATTAATAATAATAGTATACAGGGTATATCAAAACCGCGACCGAAAATGAAGCCAGGTGGTAGTATTAGTGACTTCAGACAGAATGCAAGTAAAAATTTCGCAAAAAAAAAACCACAACGTTTTTTTGTAGTTTTTTACATATCGTCGTATTTGGGTGATGTATACCTACATAGTTATCCTAAAATAAAAATTTACACCTCTTTATTTTTAAACACGCAATGGTACGTAAGGGTTTAAATAAGTATTTACGCAAAAACTAGGTATTTACTACCCAAACACGATGATTTTTTAAAAAATCTAAAAAAAAACTGTCACTGTTATGGTGAAATTTTTATTTGCGTCGTGTTTGTAACCCCTAAAACTACCACCTGGCTTCGTTTTCGGTCGCAGTCTTTCCTGAATCGGAAGATTTGTAAATTTTTTTTATACTAGTATTATATTGTCAGTATTGATAATAACAACCATAAGAATTATTATTAGGATTAATGTTTGCTAGAATTCGTCAAACAGCTTATAAGGCGTTGGATGTTTAGCATTCTCATAAAGATCGAATGTCTAGAGAATTCTACTCCCTAATAATCAAATGGTATATAATATTACCTACGTTTTATAATATGCTTTATTTTAATAATGCCCATACTTTGGCATCTAAAACATACAACAATGCCGCATCTAAAACATACAATAGAAATTTAGCACATGTCCAGGTCTCTTTGTCTTCTTGATGGTCTGAAAGTTCTGTTTAGTATAAAATCTAGATTCCTAAATACGGTTCATTATAACATAATTGTGGTCTCATTTACATAAATTACATTATGGAAGGACGTTTAAGCCGCGGCGTTCTACACCGTCCTGTAGGCGGGCGGCTAGAAATATAAAAATTAGAATAAAAAACTCTTAAATATTTTGTTCTAAGAACCCTCATTAACATTTTTAGTGTGAAGGTTTGAAATTAAATTATTAGGGACAGACTACGTTAATTCCAGCTATTACCAGATTTGAAACACTATGAAATAATTTCTCCTTTTTCTCAATAATTTAATTGTACATTTACTGTTTCTGTGCGACCTCTAAATAAGTGTAATGTACAATGTACAGTTACAATTTTAATAATATCACTACCATAATTTACAGATTTATACATATTTGAGAAGTTGTATTATACTTAATTATTACTAAAACATAATATGTCTTTAGCTAACAATTACGACGATTGATACATTGTTAAGGGCCAAATACACTGGATAACTCGGTCAATAAAAAGCATCACAAATTCATAATAATGAAACATTTTCCACATCCCGAAAGCGGACCCAAATAACTGAAATAAACGATTTCCCGCATGCGGGCTATATAGCATGCGTAAAAAATCTCCCGCAACCAAACAATGGAATGCAAATGAACCATTGATCTTTTCATGTTCCAAGACCATCAATAAAGCGCTATTTAAAAAAATATCTCCCAATACATCAGCAGGGTAAGTTGAGCTGTCCATAAATCAAGAGTCGAACGGCGTCCCATCGACCACACAAAAGCACGAACGTTTCCAAGATTGAATTTCTCTGGCCCATTCGACTGAACAAAACACTCAATTTGAGATCAAGCACATTTTTTCGTACCAATCCGGCTTAATTTCCAGTTTAAAAGGACCTTTCTTTTATATATAAAGATATAGATAAAGATAGTCTCGGCCCGGCTGAGATGTGTTTATTTATTTTGTGAGACGTAGGCCGTTTTAATCCCTTTTGTCTTTGAGATTAAGTTTGAGAGCTGCCGCATTAGCCGAAATAAAGATGCGTTGGGAAGGTTTATTTCTTAATTATTTAAGTGGGGTTTTTGTATGCTAGCTAATAGCCACTATTTATGGTCTTTGGTTACTATTGAAACTTTTTCTGTAAATATATGTAACAGTCCTACGCCCAAATACTGGAACGCAACTTAAATATAACTTGCGCTTAACTACGTTAATCCCGATTAAATGTACTGGCTAAGTGAGCCGTGCGCTGTTAAGAGCAACTTAGTATTTGAATGTCGTTCCAGTATTCGGGCGCTAGTCTCACTGATACACTATGTTTTGTTGAATCGAAAACTGTCCAAGATTTTTTCATATCGGAGACTAATGTTTTAATCACCCTAAACGAGGCTCCGTAATTTAATTATAATTATGTGTTAAAATATATTTATACTTATTGTAGATAATACATTCCATGTTAATATTATAAATAAAAAAATTATCCCTTGCTTTGTTCATATTATTAGGAATCTCGTGCCTAAGCTTGATGTTCCTGGAAAAGTTTATCATTTTTATTTGATGAAACCGCAATACACACATGTGTTAGTACACGAATAAGTATAAATTATAAGCATCACAATAAAACACGCCATCCATCTCTCTTCAATGTAGATAGTTAGAGAACTTATTTACTTTATTTACTCACTTTATTGTACACCACTTAATACAAAAACAAGTATACAGTTAACAATTGCTCTGATTGCATTTTTTAAGTCTCAAAATGCCCGTGTTAAATAATATAAAAGATCGCCTTAAAAACTCTATTTGACCGGAGTATCCTGGATTACGAGATTTTATTAATTCCTCTCGTGAACAATCCACCAGCCTTGGAAATTGAATTTGCCCGAGATAGGATCAGGTTTTTTCCATTACAAAGTGATGACAGCCCGTGATCTCGACAAAGATTAGAATTTAATAGGGTATATTAATTTTTAGAGATCCTTACATCAAGAGTCGGAGGTCTATTAAGGAAATGCGACGTACGGGACTATAAAATGCTGCTATCTCATAATATGAGCTATTTTTTAGATTGACACGATAAAGTACTACAAGGCACGTGGTCGTAATTTCAGTGCGATTGAAATAAAGTATTCACTGAAAAGAAAAGCCTGTCTTACCAGTTGACAAAGTTAAGCAGGCCTGGTTGGAACTAGATTTAGAGAAATTTACTCTCTCTCTCTCTCTCTCTCTCTCACTCTCTATGTAGATTAACATAGGCCTCCCCAAGGATCTCCACATAAACTATAAATATAAATATACTACCATCAGGTAATTTTTGGTATTATATATCTTTAAACAACACATTCGTCCCATTGACGAACAAATGCATTTGCCTGATTAAACTTATTGTTAAACCAAATGGCGCTGCATCCACTTTGATTTTATTGACTCATACTCAAATAAAAAAATAAAACCAAAGATTAGGCAAAAGGAAAATATTCTGAAAAGCAAACCCTGACACCAGAATTACGAATAACACGGATCCGATGTAGAACTAAACAAGAATACAATAAAATATTTCACGTTTCTGAACACTGCGACCCAACATATATTCGCTATGACAATTTGATCATCATCAACCCTATTTAGCCACATGAGAATCGATATACTCCTCCAAGAAACTCAACTAGAAGCCGCCTACACCAGGTACCTCTCGCAATCTTCATGAAGTATCTCTTCCTGATAGATATACTTGATAATCCTTAACAATATTTTCGCAAAACAAAATAAGTGCTAAGCTTGGTTTCAATTGAGTAGGCAACAGATTCACCGGCCTATTTTTAATCCTATTAGATAAAGACTTTCCATTCATCGGGCGCATAGCAACTAATCTACTGGGAATCTTCCGGAGTTGTGCGTTCTATCAAGATTGTTGCTAAGTGACTGCTAGTCGTTGAGATTATATACTTCATTTTTATTCCAATCATATCGTTGTTTGCAAGCATTTACATTGAAGGGACTGTCATATTCGTTGCTGTAATGTGAGATTAAATCAGGTTATTTTACGGTTAATATCTAAGCTTGTATGCTTTAGAAACAACGTCGGTGTAAATTTTAACAAATTAGTTAAATTGCAAAACTCATCGATTAGCAACATTGTGATCCTAAAGCGTACATTATGGACAGACGACCAAGATAAGGAATTCGTTGGATGATACGCTTCTATCAAGGTGCTATGGGCATCCTTTTGAAAGCCCTACGTTTAGCAATGGTCTTCCTGTAGCTCAAGAGATAAAACGCAATCAACTGTGAGCGGAAAACCAGTATTGAAACGAGACGAGAGTTAGATTGAAGACAAGTTAGACATTCCCGGAGACTCGCTGATCTTCAATGCTCAGTGTCATTAAAATGCGTGCCACTGTTGATCCTGGCTTACAGGAGTTGCAGTGGCGGGTGTGAGGGTGGGACAATCTCCTATTGAAACGAGAAACTGCGATTTCAACCCCTCATGGCAAAGTGTATTTGACCAATAGATATTTTATCTTTCTATCTATGTATCTATGCACGTTAACCAATCACCAAACCACGTCAAATATTTATCACGGGTAGGTGTATGCTGGGTGAATGATATTGTGATGTTACAAAAATAAAAACCAAATCTGTAAAATTATTGGCGCCCCAAACACTCAAAAAAGAACTTGGAAGACTTAAATACCTTCCTAGAAATAAATAACAACACAATCGTCGCTGTTAGTACACTAGCCAAAGGTCTGGTCATTCATTATAAAACACTTATTTTGAGAGCACTCCGAGCAATTATTAAGCAGAATTTGGGAATTTAAAACGCGCTCGCCCTTGCCCTTTCGTGGCCGATTTGAAGTTCAATTGAGTTCATCTTACTTAAATGTCTTGGCATTTGTTTGGGCGATAAACATTTTCGACAGTTCAGAATATTTCGCCGACAAGTTTATGATTTTAATTTCCAAAGTATTTGTTGAAATAATTTATGTTATTTTATTTTGTAATAATGTTATTTTTTATTTAAATTACACCGTGTATGGAGGTATGTGGAGTTTCGTACGTGTTAGAGTATTGACTGGCAACAAATTCATCTCTTGCCGGTTGACGCGATTGTGCCGGCTTACTCCAACAGTATTTAAAGTGGCAACTGGCAAGCTATGTTCCCATAAGCAGTTGATTTGGGTAATTACGGCGGTATTTTGGTACCTACATATTGCGTATGGTGGTCTTCAGGGCATAAATGCCCTCGACAAGCGAATGGGCAAAATCATTAAAAAATATTTTCAGAATGATTGTGAGACGGAAGCACGTGGGTTCGACTCTCCTACCGTGGTGCGCGACCAAAAAGTCTCGTAGTTTTAGATACTCACGACAAAAGTGCTGTATCTCATAATTATGGTTCAAATTAGTAATATTGTTTATTAGCCCATCTGTGTCCATAATACTGTGTTGAAATATAAAATAAATATGACTGAAATCTATCTTAATCGCGTAATAAAACCAAAAAAGTCCGAACAATCCTGTAATCTTGAAGTTTGGAAAGTCTTATCAAGCTTCTTATCAAGCAAAATACTGCAAATGCCTATGTAACTTCTCCATTTCATCGTCAATAAAACCAAACATTACTTAATTTATTTAAAATGTAATTAGATGAAGGAAATAAAAATAAAAATTAGCTTAATCAAGAATATTACCGACTAAAAATAAATAATTTTATTAAAAAAAAACATATTATCACATTCATCGGTGCCTATTATGGATGCACAAGATGATGTCGATACGCAAGAAAAACTCTATCGAAGAGCTAAAGTTTTCTTCTTTACAATATTATTTTTAAGTACTCCAGCTAACCACGTGAAAACTTGTGACGATTGCCTCATATGTATGTATTTTTGTATTTTATAAACGCGTATTAATTTGTATACACAGATGTAAAATTTCATAAAAGAGCAAAAATTTATGTAAAAATAGAACCCATAATTTTGTAAATAATTTTAATAAAATAAAAATAGAACAACACTTACCAAAAAGCACCGCGTAGCGGGGTAAGCAATATCGCGTCCCGGTGTAACTTAGATCGCGGGCGGCGCGCGCGAGCGAAGCTAGGGGCGCGCGTTCCCTACGACGCGCTGCCACCGTCTGAGCGATCCCGCCCGCCCAACCACCGCGCCGTAGGGCTGTCAACTACCGAGTACTATGCGGATTTGCGCTGAGTTTGTGCTGTGTAATATTATTTTGTGCGATAAATATTTGGGATTCAATTTACTGTTGTCTTACTGCCTACTGGTATTTCTTGGAATGACTTCTATAAAAGCCTTCTATAAAAGCTACTATATTAAGCCAGCTTGTGTTGAAGTTATTTTAATTGACTATTATGAATCTTGTAATGAAATTTTAATCGAAATTCTGTTATTTTTAAGATGTATTTTATAAGATTTAGTTTTTATGATACAGAAAAATGTCTATTCGCATATGATTCCCATGACATAAGTTATTGTACTTATAAAAACAATCAAAACAAAAATCCGCTTTTTTTTAAATCACACAGAACAGATACTATTGAAAAAAAGAAAAAATACACTTTCAAATAAAGAACTCGACAGATG
This sequence comes from Deilephila elpenor, assembly GCA_949752805.1. NCBI lineage: Eukaryota > Metazoa > Arthropoda > Insecta > Lepidoptera > Sphingidae > Deilephila > Deilephila elpenor. Next base: position 2,914,492 of record OX457102.1, read on the forward strand.
TAATCAGGAGATATTAAAGGTGCGTCGCCGAGCGTTTATCACAAAAATCAAAAGGCATGAAACAGGTGTTGTTGAAAAGCCCAGCTCTCGCAAGCCGCCATTGAAAAGGATGTCATTACGAAAGCCAAAGAAAACATCTTGATCGATGTTTTTTTAATTTACATTTTTTTCCACTTGCAACGTTTTGCATGAGACAAATATTGAGAGTAAGAATTGATTAATCAGACTAATGTTAATATTGTTCCTGTTTCATAATAGGACTAATTTGTAGCTATGAGAGAGGAGAATAATGTTTACTTACCATGTAGAAGAAGACTAAAGAAGCGCTAGCTTATTGTCGTTAAGGAAGATATGAGAGTCAGTGGCCTTACCGTTGAGGATGCCGAAGACCGTGGAAACTCAGCCGGAAGACGGACCCTGGCATCGGCCGGGATAACGCTTAAATAGAAGAAAGAGAAAAGAATTGTCTATGAAAAGAGATTTGTCTATGGCCAATTTAAACTCTATCTGAATTAAAACCTACCCTTATTCGCAACGCAGTTATCCTGCCGAGCGATAAAAATGCTGCAATGGTATGTAAAATTAATAATGCAATTTAATAAGGCTTCAGAAAGGAACCAAGTATGCAAATTGAATCGCCGTTTCCCGCGTCACAAAACTATTAGATGAGAGACAAAACAAGTTTTTAATTGGAACAGGAGACTTCCGATCTGCCACTGTTGAAGCTAACTTTACTCTGTTCAATTGTGTTACAAGTTTAAGCCTGCTTAATAATTTTCTACGTCGTTCTCATGAAGTCAGTGTTTTAATCAAATATGATCTGAATTTTAAAGGTAAGAAATTAAATTTTTCCATCTTTGTATGTTCCTTTTTTCTTATCATTTGTTATTATCTTATTTTGTAGCACACGCTTGCACATTTTTTGTTGTTCTGTTGATTAGTTTTAATTTTATTTGAGTAATTATGTTGAGCTGTTTATGTTTTCTATTTCTATGAACGATGATTACTTATGATTGGCGCACATATCGGACTGATTATTGGGAAAGGTGTCCTAGATACAAGTGTCCAAATGTAATCTGATTTTATTGCTAAGAAATGTAACGAATACGGATCATCTAACTTGATGCCAAGGGCGTCTTAAATATGACGCCGGCACTTTATAGATTTTGATCGTTGAAAAAACTAACTCCCATTGTACTTTGTGTTTTTGTGAATCTGCTAAATAGAAAAATTCAACAATGTATTCTTCAGTTATTGATATAAATAATAAGTAAAATATTTCATAATATATCGTGGTTTTCCGCACGAAAGTTATGATTGATTATAAGTTTTGTATTATATTGTATCAGCCCTTATACGTCCCACTGCAGGGCACGGGCCTACTCTACAATCGAGAGTACGATTGAGAGTGGTTAGGCCATATAGTCCACCATGCTGGCCTAGTGCGAGTTAACGGACTTTACACACCATAGAAATTCTTAAAAATCGCTATGGTATGCAGATGTCTTCACGATGTTTTCCTTCACCGTTATAGTGCGTGGCGATTGACTAATAATACACACATGACTCCAAAAAGTCGGAGGTGTGCCCTGGGATTTGAACCCGCGACTACCTTGAACACATGTGCATTTAGGCAGCCGCGTCTGGTCCGTCACCCACAGGCCACAACGCAAATGATTAATTATAAAATATATAAAATAATGATATTATCTATATTTCTTTCGGGAGAACGTAATTAATAATTATTCTCACACAAGCATAATATGTCAAAAAGACAGAATATTTATTACTCATGGTAAAACAAATCAATACATTAAACCTATACCATCTTAATAATAAACGCGCATTAGCGAAGGATTAACTTTAGTCCAAGACTTACGCCTGCCGCCTGGTTTAAGCAAATAACGTATTAATAAACTTGGCGTAATGAAACAAACCATACAACGCCCTATTTTGCCCTTGCGTCCTATAGAAACTAAGCATAAAAAATACGTATTAGTATCGTCTTAGATAAAGAAACTTAAAAAAAGAAGAATTAATTATGAATAATCCCTGCGTCGCAGTTTTCTGATGCATTAGCAGCAATCCTGGCAATTAAGTTGACAAAAGAATCTGGAATGGGAAATATCCCGAAAATGTCCGAGGATTAGGAAAAGGAGGGGACAATAAATATTGTTAATCTCACGAGATTATTGCTAAGTTTCTTACGGTTGTATTGCGAGGCTTACATTTTGTACATTTCAGGATTTGTCTAAGTATATTTTACGGCCATATTCATAGACAGATTTAAAACCTATTTTAGTTATAGAATGATTTGTGCCTTTCGAACGACTTTTGAATTCAGTTTGAGCGAAGAAGACAAAACATTCGATTATAATAGGTTTAAAACCTGTCTATATAAGAGGCCGTTAGTGTTTCATAATCATTAAAAGTCGGTGAAATAGTACCCCTTCTTTCCCACAATTAACTATTTTACCCAAATGCGCGTTCTCAGTTATAAAGATCATTGATACATAAAGTTTTCAAGTGAGTAGATAGTATAACCATAATATTATAACAGGTAGATTTACGATGACATAATTAAATATTTTCAAGCTTATTGTTTATTAACCGATGAATGATTCAATACTCTTAAATAATATGAAGCAAAAATTTTGAGCAGGCATTTAACATGGATCGGTATACGGCAGGCTGTATAAATGTTTAACGGGTCGTAATCATAATATTTTTATTTCATTTAAGTATATTTTAAATGATAAATGAATAAAACCACTCACGACTCCCCAGCCTACCGTCTCAATTCCTGAAACAACAGATAGATATGCTAATGTAGTGTAAACGGGCCAAATCTCTATCTACGGTCTATAGTTTATATTCGGATCTCACATAGTACAAGGTCAAGCTTAAATAACGTAGGTTTGAATCCCGAATCACCACAGACTACACTTATTATCTGTATTTTCTTGCTTAATGCTTACAATCATTCTACCATTGGTTATTCCACAACAAAACCCGACTTACCTATTTTGCAAAATTATATAAGTACCTATTTTAAATATGCATGCTACCTCTTTTATAGACATGATAAAGTGACTACAATGCACCTGGTTAGGTTCAGTGCAATCCAATTATAGTAACTAAATCTCTCCGGTCGACACAAATATGCCCGGTCGATCTCTGATATACACAGTCTAAATCCAATGAGTAACTCATTGCGTGGAATGGCATGCTCGTCTCGCCATTCAACGAAATAAAATTAAATATTAAAAAATGTAATACATGTTTTCCGTCGATAAAACAGCTAAATATCATTAATCCAAAACATTTTCTAGTAACTAAATTCAATTGGAAGTTTGTACGAATATTAAATTATTTTAGGTTCATTTACTTCTCCTTTCAGCAATTAATCGGCTTTGCGAGCGAAATCAGGGTATTAACGAAAGTTATACCGACAACAAGCCGGATAAAATTTATCAAGAATACAAAGTTGTTGGCTCTTTGGAATAATAAAATTTTGGATCTTCTTTATTTTAAAAACCAGATTATTATTAAAAAACTAGCTTCTGCCCGCTAACTTCGTCTGCGTGATTAACTTTGTTTAAAAAAATATACATGTATAGATTGTTTGGTATTTCTCATCCCGTCCCGTCCCGTCCCGTAATATCCCGCCCGTACTATCTCATTCTCACTCAAGGTATGTAATCCACACCTATCGCATCCCTTTGAGTATAAAAAGTAACAAATATATCGAATTTCCGTCCTCATCCCACAGGAACACTTAATTTATCTGGATAAAATGTAGCTTAAGTGTTAATCCAGTGTTAATATGGGGAATATTAGTTTTTCTCATTTATCTTCCATAATACAAAGAAACACCCTGTATGTAAATAAGACATTTACCAGTTTTTCAGTTGGACTTGTACCTATATAACTGTGAAACCGCATCTCATTTCGTCTTGTAGTTTTTGCGTTATGCGCAAGTAAATAAAAAAAACACCCTGTCTATAAATAAAATATAATATACCAGTTTTCAAATTGGACGTGCACCATTATTACTGTGAAAACTGCATCTCATTTCGTATGGTAGTTTTTGAGTAATGTGCAAGCAAACAAAAAGAAACATTCTGTATGTAAATGAAATATATACCAGTTTTTAAGTTGGACCTGCACCATTGTTATTGTGAAAACTGCATTTCATTTGGTGCGGTAGTTTATGAGTAATGTGCAAGCAAACAAAAAGAAACACCCTGTATGTCAATGCAACATATACCAGTTTTTAAGTTGAACCTGCAGCAATATAACTGTGAAAACCGCATCTCATTTGGTGCGGTAGTTTATGAGTAATGTGCAAGCAAACAAAAAGAAACACCCTGTATGCAAATGCAACATATACCAGTTTTTAAGTTGAACCTGCAGCAATACAACTGTGAAAACCGCATCTCATTTGGTGCAGTAGTTTTTGCGTGATGCGCAAGCAAACATACAGACAGACAGACAGACAGACAGACAGACAGACAGACAGACAGACAAAAATTCTAAAAAAAATTGTTTTGGATTCTGTTGCTGTTATAAAGACCCCCCGCGTTGAAATTTCTTAAATATCTTCCATGTACAGACATCGACCATTTACATTTTTATTATATGTATAGAAAAAAAATTGTTTTGGATTATGTTGCTGTTATAAAGACCCTCCGCGTTGAAATTTCTTAAATATCTTCCATGTACAGACATCGACCATTTACATTTTTATTATATGTATAGATATATTAAGTTGCTAAAACAGATACTGCATTATTAGTCTAGTAGCATCCCAGATTCGAATCCCAAGCCGGACAAACCCCTTAGTGTAACTTTTCGGATTGTAAAATCTCATATGAGTTGGTGGGGGCTACAATTTGTGTACCTTCCTACAACATTGCGATATGCCTGCCTTCTATTACGCTTGGGGCGGAAATATGATCAGCAATCTGTAATTGGCAGTAGAGTCACCTATTACTACCTGTACGGGGATAAAGGCGTGAACTTATGTGTAATAAAAGTCAACAATTTAAAAAGTCACCCCTACCACAATGCCTGAAAACGAAAGTTTTCGACCAGTGCGTCCTACCGGTCATGACCTACGGTGCTGAGACGTGGACACTCACAGTACGACTGATCCACCAGCTTAAAGTCGCTCAGCGAGCTATGGAGCGTGCTATGCTCGGAGTCTCTCTGAAGGATAGGATCCGTAACGATCTTATCCGACAAAGAACCAAAGTCATAGACATAGCACATAGGATCAGCAAGCTGAAGTGGCAGTGGGCTGGCCACATTTGTCGAAGAACCGACTACCGCTGGAGTAAACGTGTTCTTGAGTGGAGACCGCGCCTTGGCAAGCGTAGTGTAGGACGCCCTCCAGCTAGGTGGAGTGACGATTTACGAAAGGTCGCTGGTAGATGTTGGATGCGACAAGCCGAAGACAGGGTGAAATGGCGCATTTTTGAGGAGGCCTATGTCCAGCAGTGGACTAGTATGGGCTGATGATGATGATGATGATGATTTAAAAAATGCTATGGGGCCAAAAAATCAAGGACAATTATATAGACTACACTCTCAAAGTGTGCCAACATCATGGACGTGTATAATACGTCCACGGCCAACATTAACGGAAAGGTATAGGCAAGTCGTCGACTGTATCTTGAGAGAGGTAAACAGCCGGGTTTTACATCCATTAAGTGGACCGCATAATGGCAAACATTGGCCTAATTTCACTCGCACCTTACCTTCCTGAGGCCGCATTAGATACACCGTCATGGGGGTGTATTTACGTTTTAGCGTAAAAACCAAATAATTTTATTATTGGAATCATCAGCCTATCAGCCTACTGCTGAAAACGGTTTTCTCCAATTACTCATCCATGCTTAGCCGTTGTAAGAAGATCGTCACTCTATATAGGTCCTCTGCGTCATCGAGGTAGTATTTATTTTTTATTTATTTATTACATCTTTAAGTGCACAATAAAGAAACATTTACTGTAAAGGAATGTCATAATAACAGTACAAGAGGCGGCCTTATCGCACTAGGCAATTTAGTAGTACTATAAATTAAGAATTGTTTGTTACATGTTTATTTATTTTAAACAAAAACAGAAAACCCTTGGGGGACGAGAGACATACTGAGTCCGTCCCCACACCACCCTGTTTAGAGTTCGTTAAACCTGAGTGCGGACACGTCATAACTGCTTATCACTGAATTAGGTCGCTTAAGTTTGAGAGAATTGCTGATCTCACGCACCTTTTTCACTTTTATCCTCTCGTAAAAGGAAAAAACCTAAATGTTTGTCTTTTAAGACGAAAAGCCGAGTCATGTGGATGTAGCTACTAGCTAAATCCTTTTAAGTGTGCTATTACGTTCTATTCTGGAGCTATTATAGGATTTCAATACTCAGTATCTACTATTGAAGGGTATGTTAAATACTGAACTCCAATTAATGAATATGCTAAATATGCAGGCTCGTCCGGGCCGGTACCACTGCCTCACAGGAAACCAATGTGAAGCGACAGCGAAGCTGTCGCGTTTCCTTTAGAGAATGAGATTGCCGGATGCTCAAATCCCCTTTCGTTTTCCCGTCCTTTTTTCCTTTCCGCTCCCCTCCAATTTGATGGTCCGGCAACATATCCATGATCCAAGCGTTGTGGAAGTTCATGGGCGGCAGTAATCACTAGCAATCAGGTCACCTGTTTTCTTGTTTGCTGGACTTATGCAATAAAAATAAAATAAGAATTTCCACTTCTACTCTTTCCTGAAACGTATCAATGATTATTTAATATTTTTTTCTTAAATAAGTTAAAACATAAGAGCGCAATTTAAAAAAAGGGAGAGTTCAAATACGGTGGTTGGTAGGTACCTACAACCTATAACTCGAAATGTAAAATGAATCATTTGAAAACACTGAACACCATGCAGCCGGAGTTTTTCCAGTGTATAATCTGCATTACTAAAGAGTTCACGCGTTCCTATTGCTGGAATCCAGTTGATCATGGAAGAAAATAAACGGTTAAAAATAGAACGCGCACTTAAAAAAATAATATCGCTAATCTGACAAGTGCCAACGTTGCGTATCAATCTTATCAATATACAGAAATGGTGTAATATTATCATTCTCATAACAAAATTCCAGTACTTATTGTATATTTTCGAGGACGATTGTTTTGTTGTGATTATAGTGAGTGCCATGGACGCTGGTTTATTTAGGGATATTGCAACTGCGTGTAACTTTCTGTACATACAATCAAGAAACGTGTTGATTCGCACATTGGATGTACCCGACGGGTGGTTACACAACCTTCACTCGCTTTACAGTAAGTATTACATATTGTATCCTTGTTAGGTCGGTGTGTTTGTGTATAACTGTTTTGGTCATTATGTTAAGAATTTAATTGTTGCAGAGAATTTAAACAAAAGCACAAGTATGGTCGAATTGGAACTACCAGCAACCGATGTTATCTGGCGAATAAATGAATTAGGTTACATGTTTTATTTATTTACATTAATGGTTGCGTTATCAGTAGATTTTTTTTTGTACATTATTATTGAACGCATTCATTGTGTAGTAGGTTGGTAGTTTTGACATTTGACATCTGTCACAAACCCATGACAGTTATAAAAAAATGGCGGCGATTGGAATGTGCGAAACTCCCGGTTGCAAATCAATTGCACAGTTACAATGTCCGACGTGTATAAAACTGGGTATACAAGGCTCGTTTTTCTGCAATCAAGACTGTTTTAAAAAGTCGTGGAAGACGCACAAAATTATCCATTCGTTGGCGAGTAAGTGAGGTTATGTCTACTTGCGCGATGAGTTTGCGAGTGGGGTAATGGTGATTTTGTAATTTCTGTTGTAGAGGGCGAGAATGCGGATGCGGCGAACGTGGAGTATAACCCTTGGCCGTCATACAGTTTCACTGGCAAGCTGAGGCCGTATCCTGCTGGTCCGAAACGCACCGTGCCTGTGCATTTCGAGCGACCTGATTATGCGGATCATCCCACCGGCTTCCCCGCATCGGAGAATGCTGCGAAAGGCTCCGGACAGATTAAAGTGCTGGACGATGAAGAGATCGAGGGGATGAAAGTGGCGTGTCGACTCGGCAGAGAAGTGTTGGATGAAGCTGCCAAGTAAGTTGTTTTCCTGCATCGTGAAATGTTGGTACATTCAATTATGCTCATTATTTGTTTTATTATTCTTCCTGTTACAATGCTAAAAGTGCAATTATAGTATTTTAAATTCAAATTAAATTTTACATTGCAATTTATTACAAATTTAATCTGATTTTATTTAATAAAAGTTACTTTTAACATTTGTCCATGTGTAAACTTGGCTATACTATACAAAAAAAATGGTTGTAGTTTCAATTAATAACCTATGTTTCAACTACAAAGATTTTTATGAAGTAATGTGAATTTATTTGAATAATCCATAAATTTCCAGAGTGTGTGATGTTGGTGTGACCACAGATGAAATTGACCGGGTTGTACATGAGGCGTGCATTGAGCGTGAATGTTACCCCAGCCCGCTCAACTATCACAACTTTCCAAACAGTTGCTGTACCTCAGTCAATGAGGTCATTTGCCATGGAATACCAGATTTACGCCCTCTCCAGGTTCGTTATTTTTTATTAAATCCTGATCATGTAATATTGCAAGAGATAATGTTAATGTGATTTTTCAATATAATTATCTGCCTGCAGCAAGTCTCTGGTAAACATAAATCACCCCCAAAATGTTTCACCCTGTAGGCTGTATGGGTTTAAGGTGGATAGAGATCCAAAACTAACATAACAAATTTTCATCTGTCACAATTTATATAATAAGTAGAATATAATCACCATTGGAAGATAAAGTCTAAGCCACACTGTAATGTATTTCAAATGGTAAAATGTAATTATCCCTTACTGCCAATTGTCTGTGTGAAGAGAACTGGAATGGCCACTAATAAATAGAGGCTGATGAGCATGAAAATATGATTAAACACTGACAGAAAAGCAGCTCAAATACCTATGCTACTAAAGTATTGTATTGCTTAGGTGGGGTGTTAAGAATTGCTTACAATCAACATTCTAAATTCTTTTTCAGGATGGAGACATCTGCAATGTGGATGTCACTGTTTACCACCGTGGCTTCCATGGTGACTTGAATGAGACATTCTTTGTTGGCAATGTACCAGAAACAAGCCAGAAATTGGTGCAAGTGACATATGAATGCTTGCAAAAGGCGATAGATATTGTCAAGCCTGGAGAAAAGTACAGAGAAATTGGCAATGTCATACAGAAGCATGCACAAGCGAACGGATTCAGTGTAGTGAGATCGTACTGTGGGCATGGAATACACAGACTGTTCCACACTGCTCCTAATGTGCCTCATTATGCCAGTGAGTATTTGTGTACGCGAAAATTTATTAATTATAAGTAAAGCTCATACAATAGGGAATTGTATGTGCATTTCTAGTCTTAAGTATAGAATATTTAATATGATTTAATCAAAAAAATATTCACTTTAGAACTTTTTAATATTTAGATCAAATAATACTTGGATGGTTCTGCATGGATCTTAGAAAAAGTTCATCCTAAAATTATTGATAACGCAGTTTAATAAGGTGGCTAAGATATGGCATATAATTATATTACTACCACAGCTTATATTTGATTTTGTATTTTCAGAGAACAAAGCAGTTGGAGTGATGAAACCAGGTCATTGCTTTACGATCGAGCCAATGATCAATGAGGGAGGATGGCGTGATGAGCAGTGGCCTGACCACTGGACCGCTGTCACGGCTGACGGCTCTAGATCCGCTCAGGTATAAATAATAAAATAAATACACAAAGTCTTGGCCCTTGAAAGAAACAAAAATAGAAGAGGAACAATTTATTGCCACATGCACCATGATGTAAACAAATGCTGTAGAATATTATAATAACTCGGTGGCCATCTCAGCTTAAAGTGTGAAGTAGCCATTGCAGTGATAATTTTCACCTAAACTAATTTATAAGTCTTGTATCGAAAAAATCAGAAACTAGAAGAGGCTTCTCAGTCTCACAACACCCATAACTGAATCAAAAGTAAGTTGGTCCTACAAACATTTATCTCGGGATCAATGTCTATGGTTGAACTCATCATTGTAACACAGGACCTTATTGCAGTTATGATAAATATCTGGTATTTGTAATTCTCAATTAAAACCAGAGTAATATTTATTTTATTTATTACAATGGCCTTTCCAATAGACAATAGCAGTAATGTCTAATAAGCATTAATATTTCAGTTTGAACAAACACTATTGGTTACGGAGACTGGATGCGAAATTCTCACAAAACGCAAAGCAGGACGACCGTGGTTTATGGATCAACTGGAGAAGCTCAACCCTAAATCCTAGTGTTTCACGAAGGTAACACTAACACTAGAGGAAGACTCGTTTCTAGTTTTAGATATAGACCCATATAAATTCTGTGTATATTGTAATGAAATTTAGATTTAAAACACATGTGGCAAACGTCAATGATTTAGTCAGCTCTGGAATAGTTGACTCTAAAATCTGTAGGAGATTGGTTAAGTTTACACTTTACACAATGATGTCCTTTTTGGACCTTTAACAATAGAATACTGAGTTTAACATAAGTTTTGTAAAAAGTTTTTGTGACATCACTTTGAAAACTGTATGAATTTTTTGCATTGTTAATTTTGACTTTTAGTGTGTCTAATTATAAGTCTGTTAGGTGATACATAATTGAATAATCCATTTGTTGAGTTAGGTAGCAATCTAGATAAATAATTATCCCTAATAGCTGTATAAAGTTGTCCTTTAAACCATAACTTACAAAGAATGCACGTCAATATTTAAATGTCAATTTCGAAGAATATAAATTGTCTAGATTCTAGACTCTAGAAGTCGCACACATACACACCTGCCTACAAAACTTAATAAAACGTTTACATGGTTTTATAATATGATATGCATTGTTTATTGAATTAATAGGTTCTGGTCTTGAACCAATAATACATGACAACCTCTTCATAATATAGTTACTATCTATCTATTATACAAATAATACATTTATCGAAATTCTCTTCTAAGAGAAACACTAGCACTGAACCCAAAATCCATCTAGTAATTAAAATTAATGATGTTGTTTTGCATAGATTTAAATCATCTTATAAACATATTTTTGTTTGTTTAAGAAAACAGTATTGTAGTTTCTTTGCACACTATTTCAACTCAATCTATACATACAAGGATCAGAATAAAAGACTTTTTTTGTGTTATAATGTTGGTCTTTGCAAATAATTACTTTGCTGAATATTTTTTGCACAATATCTTAGGACTTTATAATTACCATATATCTTTGGTCATTTCAACACCGACACTTACATTCAAACGAATGTTAAAATAACTGGTAGTCTGACTTTTATGTTAGCAAAAATATTTGCAATAATAATTAACTTTAAAAAATATTTTTCATATTAACTCTTGACTCTCATAATCTAAGCTGGTGGAAGAATTGACTGTTGTGCTACAAATCCATTTTACTCAAAGTAGTCGCATATTTTAAACGAAAATATTCTAATATTTTATAAGCTAACAAGTTGATGCTCGTCCCTCCTGGTAAACAAAGGAAGCTTTGTTGAGGTGGTTAATGCGCCATTTTAGCATTTTCACGTCTTTTCTTTCTATGTTATTATCTTCACATCCACCAAAGCATACTCATTCTACTATTTGAACAATTTCATTGGAGTGAAAGACAATTTAGACATTACCAGATTCTATAGGCAGTGAGCTTTACTGTTTGAAGTCACAAAAAATTGTTGGATTGTCTTTAAAAATCTAAAAATTCAGTCGCTTAATTCTTTAGGAGGGCTGTGCACTAAACTGTCGGACTATAACATAAAAAAATATAGAAAAAATTGCTTTGGTAAGTCAAAGTTTATGTGGCTTTAAATAATTCATACTGACATCAGATGATTCAAGCATTATTTCAGAATCCCCTCTACATTACTATATACAGGTGCCTTAGCATTTATAATGCTTAACATGAATTCTCAATAAGTAGGAATATACACAAATGCAATAGTTATCTTAAAGACATGATCCATAAGCAATAATAGAATATCAAATTGTACTGAGTAGTTTTCGAATAGGTTTCAGTAGAAATAGTTGTTTAAAAAGACTTCTCAAAGATACAAAATAATAGATATAGATTTGTACTTACATATATGAAGTTTGTATACCTTTTCTTCCTAATAAATTGGTATAAGTTTATCATTATGTTTGTCGAATGAAAATTAAATGCAATATTAATTGCATGATATGGCAGGATCCCAGTAATAATTCAGTTTTTAATGATTAATAATTGTGTTTCGTCGAGTAGGATACACAATTTTTGTACTGACAAAATTAGTTTGGCCGAAGTATATTGAACTGATGTATTAAATTATTGCTTTGTGAAATTGTTTTGTCCGTTGTACAACTATATAAAGTTTGTTCAAATTTTGTACACAAATGATACCAAAATAAAGTGCTGAAGCTGAATTTATAATTTTGTAAATTGTAAGTGATTGAAAATAAAAAGATATTTGCATAAATTGTTTTTATTTGGATAAACATAACAACAATATATCTAAATGCACTAGTTATCTAGTTATAACTAAATTATTTACAAAAATAATTCTAAACTAGAATACACATTTATTATAATCACAACATAAAAATATGCCCTGTCGCATCTTTATATAGAATATTTGTTATAAGTTTTATTCTTATACAAATCTTTCATAAATAAATTTCACAATATGACTATTGCAAAATTGTACATAAAATACTTATGTACTGCTTAAAATGGGATTGCTTTGTTTGATATGAAAGTTACGCTAAAAGGTATTTTTGCTAAGTACATCACTTTATTTTATATACCGACGTACGATCTATGTCGTATGAATTTCATATCAAAGAAAAAGTAGCTACATTTGCAAATTTCATTTTTATCAGAGAATATCCCAAAAAATTACATTTGAAAAAAGAAAACTATAGTATTGGCATCAAATAAATTAAATCTGGCATAGAATTAAAAAGTTATTAATATTTGCATTTCCGTACACATTATCTGTTAAATAATAAATTCATCAAAATTTACTATATTTGTGAGTTGGAAACCTAGTCTAGTTTTTAGTCATAAAAATAATGAACTTATGAAGTCATACATCAAATTAGAATTGTACCCAACTTTTCTCTGAATCAGAATGTTAAAGAGAAATTTATAACAAAAGCCATTTAGAAGTATAAGTTAAATCACTGATCTCCAGAAATTGTTGTCTACTGCAAATAGATTGTTCTGTTTAATCTTAAACTTAAAAGTTCACCAAACACTAGTATTCATATTCTTCAAATAATGGTATATAATCGTCGCTCCTGGCTCTTAACTTTAGTCCGAATTGTGTCACTTGATTGCCATCGAAGCCTTGGGTTTTGTCCACTGTTTTAACCGTGGCTGATTTCCAGTTGTCTACCGAATTCCTTTGTGCAGCTTCTTTTACTCGCCTTAAGTTTGCCAGTTTTCCTGTTATGTATTCTCTCTGAAAATTATTTTTTTTAGAACACTAATGATTACATTTTGTGGTGTTTTGAAAGCTGCATGTAATTGTATGATATAAGATTTAGAAGATTAATATTAATGTGTCAATTAGAATTTGCTTTTCTTAGTTTATTGGGATTAAAGTGAGTTTATTGGGAATTTAAATTGGAAATAAATGAATTTACCTGAGCGGGGCTGTCGACATAACTTGCGTATATCCTTAAAACTGGTTCCCCTGTATTGTCGTCAAATATCAATTTACTTTTTGGTGGTATCTTTGCCTTAACCACAGTCAATTTTGGGCCAGAATTCGCCGGTACGTCTATCTGAGGGACGATTCCGTTCGACGCGGCAGTGGCTATATCATTTTTCTCAGACAATGTGACAAGCCTTATCGGAGCTCGTCTTGATAATAACGTAGCTTTTGCTTTATTAAAATCATGATCTTCACTGATAGTTGCTTCGACGATTTGACCAGCATAAACTGTTCCTTCTTGTGTCATTTTAGGTTTCACATCGCTTGCTCTCAATAAGGTATATGTCACATTAACACTGTCTGCTGGTTTCGTGAACGGAACACCAAGCAGAGGCTTCAGCTCAGTAATGGTTTCATTTTTAATTTCATTGTTCTCTTTGACAAAATATGCTTTAAGGTCAGGTGATAAGGTTGTTTTTACTTCATCAGTCTTAGTTTCTTGGGGATTTTCTACTTGGGCCAAAGCAGATGCAGATCTAGCGTCATTTATTGCTGAATAAAATCCTTTTGCAATAACATCACCGATGCTCTGACCGACTTGTGCGTAATACACAGGGGTTGTGTTTTGTTCTTCAGTGTTATTTTCTATTACATACTTGATGGTGGTTGTGGCGGGCTGTGTTTCTGCTGCTAGAAGTTCCAACGTTATGTTTTGAGGCTGTGACGAGGTAGTATCAGGTTTTTCAGATACATTATTCACGACAAATGCTTGCGGTACCAATGTTACTATTGCATTTTCTTGAGTTTCTCTCTGTACGATATTCTTGTGAGGTAGACTCGGCACGAATGACGATGGTTCCGGCTTAAGTTCCTCGTTTTCTAGTAGTATTAATTGGGATTGCTGTGGCGGTTGGCTAGATTGTAGTTGAACTGGCGGGGAGTCTGCAGCGTACGGTATAAATTCTACTGCAGAGAATCTTTGAAGCAATTGAGCCTGTAATTTCTGTAGGAACATCGGATCTGCTTGATACAATGCGTTCGGGGGTATAACTATACCTTCTGCGCCAGAATTTATCAACTCTTGCTGCGATGGGAGGTTGTTATAGCCCTGGAATAAAACATATTATATTATCTACAATAGCGCTAATTACTTTGAGTTGTTTATAAAAGTTACCTGGATAGCAAATTGCTGAGGGGCAGGAGGTTGTACTACAGGCGTTGGAGGCAGACTGATCGCTGACAGTCCAAAATCTGAGGCGTATTGCAAAGCTGCACCGTTTCTTATTAGTGTTTGCAGTTCTGGCGAATTCAATGACTGGAAAAATAAAATAAATTGTTACAAATTGGAAAAAACTAATCTTTTGCAAGTTTTGTCGTTCTCGTCATGCACATTCCAGCCGCAGGAAGTTTGACAATAGGACTCTAAGGATTTCCACAGTGACCTTTTCAATGCGGCCTGTATCCAACAACTTCCTGCAACTTATTTTTAACTCTTTGTTTTCTATATTTTATAAAATACTCGTTTTTAGAACTAGTTTCTCGTAATGTCAGAATCTTTAAAACTCCAGTATCATTCTGTTCTGACTTGTGGTATATTGTTACTAACCGTTGCTCTAGAAAATCCAATAGGCGTCTCTATTTTGGCGTCTCTATATTGGTACATAGGTTCTTGATGTTTTTCTGTTACTTCGTAGGTAGGTTTTGGCTGAAACGACAAGAACATCCATGTTTTTACAAAAAACTTAACTTCCTACAGTTTCAGAGGTGTCGTAGATTATATTCTGTTGGTAGAATATAATCTTTACCATCATAGTTGTAGGCTTTTCCTATGCATAATTTTACTAGAGGTTTGCATTTAGTCGCCCTGTCCCCTTTTTCTCCGATAAAAGATTAATATTGCTTTAACGTCCATTCATATTTAATGACTAAAATTGCTTATTCAAGTCAAAAGGTTCCTAGTCTAGCTAAGATGGTACATGAAATAATAAGCATGCCTTACCGCTTCTGAAACGGGGTTGGTGTCGGATGTATCGAGGACCACTATAGGCTTCTCTGAAAAGCTGAGGTTAGGCGCTGGGATAGTGTGGATGGCACCTGCCGGTCATAAAACTCTGAACCAATCGTGCCCGTCTACAGCAATACGTTGATACAAAAATCCGAGCCGAAAATAATTTTAATGAGATCGACATCGTCTGATTCGCTGAACACTAGCGTACTCATACAACTACATGCAAAAAAAAAGAAATTAAGTGATGTTAAAGCAGCTTATAAATTGAATAGTTAATAATACCGTGTGAGGTGGACACCAAGTAGGTTTAATCAATTCTGGGTTAAAAATTATTCTTTCCTGTACCTAGTTCTTTATTTTTTATCATCGTATTGAAAAAAATCTATTAATTGGGGATCAATTACAGTTCCTGATTTTTGTAGCAACGTTATTGCTGTAGACGGCATCGGTTACATCATTTGTGCATTTCGTGCTAGAAAACCTACTAGAGATCTTGTAGCAGCAGTTTTCGATAGAAATAAGATTGTAGTTATTTATCTCCATTAAAGTAGGTAGGTATTGCATGATATTGTTAACTAGAAAGTGTACTGTTTGCGTGCAAGTAACATGAAAATGAAAGCATAAATTAAAAATAATATCTGGTCTACGATATAAACACGTTTTAAATCATTCGACCCATACCAAATGCTCTATATTTAGCGTAAATATTATCTGTCCATGCATGATTCTGACATGCTCAAAAATTTACTCCAAAAGTCTTTGAATGACCATCAAAAAACAATATTCGCATGACCTTCAAAATGTAATTTGATTTTTTAATTAAAACTAATTTATTCGAATTCTTCCTTTGGCTTTCTTTAGCACATGCAAAGAAATGTCTACATGCACTAACAGTAGAAATAATTTTAGCAGAACACAGCGTGGATACTGGATTATAAATTAAATACGCAAAGAATGCTCAAAGAATGTGCAGTGCTCTTTGTTCAGTGATTGTACCACCATCTGTCTGGACGAGAGGTTGGGTGGAGGCGGCTCGTATGAACTCGTACTCCTGGGGCGTCGGCGACAGCGGCAAGCGAGCCGTGGTCTTCCACGGACCATTGAACATGTGACGGTTCGGCGATGGGTAGTGTTTTACTGCGTATCTGGAAAAATACGCGTTTTCATGTGAAAGTTGTCTAACAATGCTCATGTTATTGTTGCGTTTAGTTTCTGTTTTAAGAACATAGTTATTTGATCACACTTTGGTCGGTTTAATCGATATATCTTTTAAATTTTGATTCAAACTAATGTGGCTTGATCGTACACTAAAAATGGGTAAGGATAAAATTACGAGAAGGTAATCAACGGATGAGTTAAATGAAGAATGGATTACCTATGCGGTGGATTCCTATACAGGACATAGGGTGCTCTGTTTGAGGCAGCCTGGGCGAGCCGCTGATGAGTCCAGGGTCGATGCAACGTAACCCCGGGCCTGAAGGCGGTTGGTGCGCGGATCCTGTTGACGTTGGTCATGCGGCTCATGTATGCCGCTTGCGACAGCGAGCATAGTGTGAGGACTAACTGGACCTACAGAAAATGAGTAGTATTATTAAAATAATTATAAAAACTCTTTATTTATAACAGCATGTAACAAAGAATACACCAAAAAAAATATCAGTAAATAGGAAAATATCCAATAATCATAATAGAAAAACAAATAATGGCGATAATATAACTGGTGGTTTTATCGCTTCAAGCGATCTATTAAAGACAGCCTGTTGGGAATTGGGATAGGAAAGATCCAATAGTTATGGACGGTTCTTATTAATTACTATAAACTTACATGCAATATAATACACATACATACTAATAATATACTGATCAAGTATTGTAATAACAAAGAAACCCCTCAATAATACAGATAGATACAAAAGTGGGGAGTCACAATACAAAACAATATATATCAAGTAGAAAGCTGTTGAAGTGACATCTTGAAACTAGGAATCATTTGCGGTGGAGCAACAATGTTAAAAGTGTAGAAAGGTTGCTGTAAGGTTATTTCCACTGGATTGGAGAGTTAAAATAAATATGATGATATAAGGGCCACGTGTATTATTAACACAGCTTCAAAAGCTAATGAATTAACTAATTAATTATCGTTAAATACTTTGCTTAGTCTTGAGTATGTCGGTAATTAATGGATGATACGTACGCTTTTATTGATTGATTTATATGATTTAAGTTTGGTTATTTACAAAGACATAATTTAGATTAGGTATATAGATATTTGTACTATTTCGATACAAGAATTATCACTCATAAATCTGAGAGTAGTTATAATTATTCTCATTGAACATTATAAAATAGTCACCCACATATTATAAAACAGGTATTTATAAATACGATTACTCAGTTACGAGTTAACATTCCTCATATGGAAGCTGTTGGAAAAATATAGGGTCGAGTTGCACACAGACCGGTTCGGTTTCTTCGCGAGAAAATTATTCTCGGTAAACGTATCACATTGAATAAGATCGTAAAAGGCTGAATTTGGGTGAACTAATAGTATATAGGTGTTTGGTGGCCTGCTGGTAACAGACCAGACGCGGCTACCAACATATTCACGGTGGTCGCGAGTTCAAATTCCAGGACATACCTCTGACTTTTCGGAGTTATGTGTGTATTGATAGTCAATCACCACGATTTTAAAGAATTTCTAAGGTATGTAAGTCCGCCAACCCGCACTAGGCCAGCGTGGTGGACTATTGTGCCTAACCACTCTCAATCGATTCTCTCGATTGTAGAGTAGGCCCGTGCCCAGCAGTGGGACGTATGTGGGCTGATATAGATAGATAGATATAGGTGTTAGGTGGCCTGTTGGAAACTGACCAGGCGCGGCTAACGATACGGTTCTCGCGGGCTCAAATCCCGGGGCACGCTTCTTCCATTTCAGAGCCACAAGTGTCTTGTTGCAGGAAGTCGCTGTATACTCGTACAGGCCGCTTCCAACATGTCTATACGGCGATCCATACGAGAGGCCTTTGTTCAGCAGAGGACTTCCGTGGCTGAAGAAAGAGAGATGTGTACAACATGGCATTTGGTTAGCCTCCAATCATATCTTGAGTTTAAAATGTATGGATTAGGCAAATTCTGTAGATTTTGCCTATATTCTCGGGAATCTATGCATCCACTTATACCGGGTATATCAAGATTGCGACCGAAAACGAAGCCAGGTGGTAGGTTTAGTGGTTACAGACATGATGCAAATAAAAATTTCACCAAAACAATGACATAATTTTTTTAGAATTTTTTAAAAATTGTCTTGTTTGGGTGGTAAATACCTAGTTTTTGCGAAAATATTAATTTAAACCTTTACGTACCATTGAGTGTTTAAAATATAATATAGAGGTCTACATCATTATTTTAGGAAAACTATGTATTTATCACCCAAATACGACGTAAAGTAAAAAGTTAGAAAAACAAGTTGACGATTATTTTTGTGAAATTTTTGCTTGCATTGTGTCTGAAGTCACTAATACTACCACCTAGCTTCGTTTTCGGTCGCAGTCTTGATATACCCTGTATGTATACGAGATTCCTTTCCACGCAACTCCTTTTTCCCTCTCTCTCTTCAGCCGCAGGAAGTCCACTGTTGAATATAAGCCTCCCTGAAGAATCTTCACATGGACCTCTTATCATTCACTACTAATCCATGGTATACTATTTCAAAGAGCACCTTCAATCATTCATAACATTCACGTAAAACTAATCATTTTTTTAACTATTATAGGCCAAAGGAATTCTGCTGAAGACACTAATGCTGTGAAGATTCCTAGAAATTATAAAAGTGGTCTGAAACCAATAACTTCCAGATATCTTTTATAGATCGTATTCTCTTGATTATAACAATTTTTCGCTGATTTTGTACATATCGTCAATTATTGTATTTTAAAACAGCTAAGAATACATTTATATTTCTGTAAGCCATATGTAATGCTTAACTTTCTTGGATAATTACTAAGAATAACAAAATACAGTTAGTATCAGGAATCGTACCAAATCAATTTACAATAATTTTTTATACATACAGATATCAAACAACGAAAATTACCTTAATTTATTCATCAACCTTGTAAATATGTTTTTATTGCCGGCATCTAATTATTTATAATACCACCATAAAAATCGCATTAGCATCGTAATTATTAATGCTATTTACAGCAAAAAATGTCGTAAAAACGGTAATACAGTATGATTTTTCGCGTGTAGTGTTCAATAATGTTTTCCATTTGTGCACTCTTCCGTGACTCGGTTGCGTAAAATGAACTTTTCAGAATTACAAGTGATTCATTAGATAGTTAATTAGCTCATCAACTATTCTAGTAGTAGGTACTAAGGCCACGTACCTATGGCTCGGAGCGACGGCTTAGAATATCGATTTATTAATTCAATCGATGATCTATGAAATCGATTTTTACAATCGATTGCAGCCGCAACACAAACCTAGATTTAGGTCTAGGTCTGCACTTAGGTGCAGGTATATTTATATCTGCAGGAGTAAACTATTAAGCTCTTTTGATCGCAGATTTTCTTTTGTTATTTAACTAATACAGTGTATCTATATTACAAAGTTTATAGTAGGTAAGTCATTCCCAACCGAATATTATATAAGTTTTAATATTTTGATATTGAACAATTAACCCATACAATAGATATTATACATCATCGGCCTTATTCATAGACAGTTTTAAAAACCTATTTTAGTTACTAACTTAACTGAATACTAAAGTCGTCTGAAAGGGTCAAATATTTGATAACTAAAAATAGGTTTTAAAACTGTATGAATAAGGCTGTATAGGTACATATAGCTTAGGAGTTCACAAAACCTACACAGAGTAGGTAAAATAGAATTATTTATTCAGGAAGACAAATTATTTGTATTTTTGACCGACATAGGATATTAGTAATTTCTCTTCAAAGCACGACATAACCTCAAAGATTAACAAAGCATATAAATTCTGAGCATTAATTAAAAGAACACTGAACGGTCTGCCTCACTCCACTTGCTTCGGGTCCGTTATGGAAAATTATTGTTTATGCTTCGTTTATCTGTGGTTTGTCAAAGTACATTGCAATAAACACTGTCTTTAATGGCAGTCATTCAAGATAAATGTTTGAAGACTGTTTTCTCACCTGTTTTACGTGATGAAAATTTCCATTTCATATGTTTTGCATGTTTTTTGTATTGTATTCTTTTCCACTTAAGTGTATATTTTTCTACTAGAGTTTTTTTAGCTTAGATAATTATAAAGCTAATTATTAAAGCTACATTGACTAAAATAGTATATAACCTCAACGCCCAACATTTCCGGTGCCTACTGTGTATTACCGTCATAGTTGTACGATACAAGTTTTAGAAAACCGTCAGTCACATCCTTCAGTAAAGGATGTTTACGACAGATGCCACCGGGCCCAGAACATTGTCATTACGCGATGTGAAATCTAGATGGACCGGTCGTATGGGATAGTTAAGTTCTCTCCTACGTATGTGTGCGTTGGACATGTGCGGTACATTGTTGATGTACTAGGCCAAGTTTGAATCGTTTTATACGTTCTAGAAGGACAAAGACAGACTTTAGTCTTCCATCCTTTTCCCTCTTGCTCGCCTCCTGATTTGACGATCCGGTACCACATCTATGATCCAAGCGTTGTGGATGTTCATTGCCCGCAGTGATCACTTTCCATCAGCTGAATTGTTTGCTCGTTTGGGGTGTAGTGGATTGCTCGCGTTGCAATTTGTCAGTCGACCAGCAATGGTGACATTCTGCAAATAATCCGTCGGCAATGCATAAACTCTCTTCCAGTGGCTCCAAGTAGCTGTTTTTTCAGCGGCCACACCCCGGAAACCGCGTCGACTCGCGGGCTAAACCTGGAGGAGGGGGCTCGGGGACAACATCACTCGAACTTTTCCGGTTATCCCTCGGACTTGTGTCTTGGCTTACAGCAGTCCGCTTCCAGCGGCAAGACTCTCAGGCATCCGCAGGAAGGCCTCAAGGCAACAATAGGGGTTTCGTTATTGTTTGCCAAACTGCCGCGTCTGGCCTCCCTCCGGTCGTAGCGGTTCTCCGTTCCATCGGGTCAGGGGAGGTCGGACGAGAGAGTGCTCTTGCGTTTGCGCGTGCGCCTGAGCACTATAATATCTCCTGCGTATCTGACCGCTTATGTTTTATAAGGACTCCGATTTGTAAAGACTGATGGCGACAGGTTGCGGTAGTGAGGTTTGGCTTCGATGCAAGCTGAGCTTTGTCCAAGACCTGCACATCAGCGGCCCTGGGGGTGTGAGTACACGCCGTGGTCGTCTTCACTCTGAGCTGGGGTGACAGAGTGATGTCGGCAGCACCCAGGGCGACAAAGCAGCCTTATTTAGGGGAGCACTGCTTTCCCTGCTCAGCCAGGGAGGGGGTTAGAAAAGGTACTCTAAAAAAAATGCTCGCCCCAAAAACTCAGGACTGTAGTTACCACGGCTGCGTCTGCATCACTTTACTCGTGGTCGACAAAAAAGCAAGAATAATAAAAGCATCAACACAACTACCTTGATTTTTGGAGCCTGGAATGTACGTACCCTTCTGGATCGTGACACCAGTGCCTGCCCTGAACGGAAGACAGCTATAGTTGCTCGGGAACTTCGTCGCTACAATATCGATGTGGCTGCTATCAGCGAAACACACCTACCTGACGAAGGTGAGCTGACCGAGCACGGCGGTGGCTATACTT
The DNA here is from genome assembly GCA_949752805.1 of Deilephila elpenor. Classification (NCBI taxonomy): domain Eukaryota; kingdom Metazoa; phylum Arthropoda; class Insecta; order Lepidoptera; family Sphingidae; genus Deilephila; species Deilephila elpenor. Next base: position 2,937,050 of record OX457102.1, read on the forward strand.
TCTACTGGAAAGGAATGACTTCGTCTGAACCAAGACGTTCGGGAGTTGGTTTCGCGGTCAGGAATAGTATGGTCAGGGGCCTCCAAGAATTTCCAGTGCACATATCGGACCGTATTACCACCTTGCGCCTGCACTTGGATCGTGACAATTACCTTAATGTCATCAGTATCTATGCGCCAACGCTAGATAAATCTGATGACATTAAAGATAAATTTTATGACAATCTCACGCAATGTCTCTCCAAAATACCCAATAGTGAACGCATCCTACTTTTGGGAGACTTTAATGCCAGAGTTGGCCGCGATTACGAAGCCTGGCCAAAAGTCCTGGGCCATCATGGAGTAGGCAACATGAACTCGAACGGCCAGCTGTTACTTAGTTTATGTGCTCAATTCCAACTAGCAGTTACAAACACTATGTTTCGCCTCTCTGCTAAGCACAAAACTACGTGGATGCACCCAAGATCAAAGCATTGGCATCTCATCGACTATGCCATCGTGAGGCAGCGAGATATCTCACAGGTCCAAATCTCCCGCGTTATGCGCGGTGCACACTGTTGGACAGATCATAGGCTAGTCATTACTAAACTGCAACTTCGATGTCGACGCCCCTGTAGATCGAACAGAAAAAAGCCTATCAGTATGGATGTGGAGAAACTAAAAAATAGTGAGGTCAGGAAAGCTTACCAGCAAACTCTAAGCTCTAAACTATTGCCCTCCAGTGACGCCGGTGTAATTGAAGCTGACTGGACAACTTTAATGTCTTCTATACAAGATGTGGCCATGAACACCTTAGGCCTAAAGGTTAGAAAGAATGAAGATTGGTTCGACCAAAATAACGAATTACTCGTTGAAGCAATAACCAAACACAGAAAAATATTACACAATAAAGCTAATCGAAATAGTACACACATGCAGATAAGAAACAGTGACCAAAATCTTCGCAAACTCGCAAGAGAAGTCAAAGATAAGTGGTGGCGTGACAAGGCTGATTATATACAGTGGCTTGCTGACAGTAATCAGATGGGAGAATTTTACAACGAACTTCGCAACCTTATTGGCAGTACTAGTTTTATAAAAGTTCCGTTGAAGCCAGCTTATGGCAATAATCTTTTAAAGACCAAAGATGAAGTGCTTAGACGGTGGGAGGAGCACTTCAATACTCTTCTGAATATAGACCGAACAGCAGATTTATTATATATCCGTAGTCTACCTCAATCACAAACTGCCAATGAGCTTGATGTGGCCTTGTCCCGAAACGAAGTTGTGTCTGCCATAAAGCAGCAACAAAATAAGCGCGCGGTTGGCGTAGATTTTATACCGGGTGAACTGCTGAAATGCGGCGGTGGTGAGTTGCATTCTAAGGTCTGGGAAATGTTCGCTCGTATGTGGGAGGAGGAACAGGTCCCTAAAACTTTTAAGTTGTCTCGCATTAAAGCCCTGTATAAGAACAAGGGTGACCGAGCAGATTGCAACTCATACCGAGGTATTTCACTCCTCTCAGTTCCTGGAAAAATCTTTGCTAGAGTTTTACTAAATCGACTTAAGCCACTCTCTGAACGGATCTTGCCTGAAACCCAGTTCGGGTTTCGACCCGACAGAGGAACTTGTGAGGCAATTTTTGCAGTCCGACAACTTCAGGAAAAGAGTAGGGAACAGGGCAGATACCTGTACCTCTGCTTTGTAGACCTGGAGAAGGCTTTTGATTGCATACCGCGCGAGGCTCTCTGGTTAGTCTTAGGAAAACTGGGATGCACAGAGAAGTTTGTGAGACTCCTGCGACTCCTGCACGACAACATGGAGTGCTGTGTATTCGCCGACGGCGCACAATCAAGCTTCTTCTCGGTAACCTGTGGAGTGAAGCAAGGCTGCGTCTTGGCGCCTACTTTGTTCGCCTTGTATTTCGCAGTTGTAGTCCGGGAAGTCCTTAAGTCTTCTTCTGAAGGAGTACGCATTCGATTTCGAACTGACGGCAACCTGTTCAACCTATCTAGGCTTAAAGCCAAAACTAAGGTTTCCTATGCACAGATAGTAGAAATCATGTACGCAGATGACTTGTGTTTCGTGGCAGAATCCCCAGAAAGTCTTCAGCTGCTGGTGACGAGTCTTCACGAGCAATGCTGTAAATTCGGCCTAAAGATCAGCGTCAGGAAGACCGAAGTAATGTCCCTGGATGTTAACGGTCGTGAGGCGCTGACCATTAAGCTCGACGAAGATATATTGAAGCAAGTCGGTACTTTTCGTTATTTGGGGAGCACAATAACAGCTAAGTGTGATATTGACTGCGAAATTAACAGCAGGATCGCTGCTGCGGCCGCGGCGTTTGGTAAACTGAACACCAAGATCTTTCGTTCCCATGACCTCAAGTTATGTACCAAAGTCGCTGTTTACATGGCCGTAGTTTTGCCTAACATACTCTACTCTGCAGAAACGTGGACTCCGTACCGCCGTCACATCAGACAACTTGACCGTTTCCACCTCAAATGTCTTCGTGCTATCCTTAAAATCACCTGGAGAGATCGTGTACGGAACACTGAAGTATTGAGACGAGCCAATGTAGGTGGCATTGAGTCGTACCTCATGAGGAGGCAACTTCGTTGGTGCGGTCACGTCTCGCGTATGTCTGAAGATAGGGTGGCCAAGCGTATCTTTTATTGCGAGCTACAGGAGGGCAAGCGAAAGCATGGCGGACAACTCCTGCGATATAAGGATGTGCTTAAGCGCCACATGAAGGGCTGTGACATAGATCCAACACAGTGGGAAGACCTATCATCTGACCGTGAAAAGTGGAAGTCACACGTGAAACGAAAGGTACATCATTTCGAATTGCATCGGTGTGCTGAGCTGGATGCCAAGCGAGATCGAATAAAAGCCCGACCACCAGTGGCTATTAACTATAAGTATAGGAACGGTGCTCTAACGTGTCCACAATGTGCGCGGACCTTCACCAACAAGATTGGCTATTTAATGGTTTCTTAGATTTACGCGAATGTTACACATTGAAATAAAACTATTTTATTACGGATTTTATCGCGATTTTTAAATCACCTCAACTCCATTAACAATAAAATTCAATTTACTATGGAGTTGGAACATAATAAATCTCTTGCCTTCTTAGATGTTTTAGTAATCCGTAATCCTGATCAGTCCTTAGGTCATACCGTGTATAGAAAAAAGACCCATACAGATAAATATCTGAACGGTGAATCTCACCACCATCCGAAACAGTTAGCTACCGTGGGTAAATCTTTGTTTCAGAGAGCACAAGGAATCTGTGATGAGAAACACCTGGCGACTGAGCTGCAACACGTCAAGCAGGTACTGCGAGACAACAAGCTCCAAGTTCCACGCCGCCGTCACAGAAACCGAGTGAAACCAGCCACAGTTGAACGGGCCCCGGTTATACTACCTTACATCAAAGGAGTCACAGACAAGATTGGCTACATCCTGAAGCGTGCTTCCATTAAAACATACTTCAAGCCGCCCAAGAAGATTAGTCAATTCTTACCACCTGTCAAGTGTCATATACCTTTGCAAGAACCGGGCGTATATAAAATAGATTGTGACTGTGGCCTCTCTTATATCGGCCAAACCAAGAGAAGCATAGGGACCCGCGTAAAAGAACACATAGCTGACGTCAAACACCGACGCTCAACGAAGTCTGCAGTTGCTGAACACATCGAAGAAGGCTCCAAGCATTACCTTCGTTTTGATAAGCCCCTAATCCTCGCTAAAGAACACCGCTTCCTACCCAGGATGTTTCGCGAGGCTATTGAAATTAAAAAACATCCAAATTTCAATAGAGAAGATGGCTTGAAGCTTGCACCATCATGGGATCCAGTTCTACATTTGATTAAATCGGAACCCAAAAGACCAGCTGCCAGACCTCAAGACACTGTGAGCCCCTACTGCGTAGATCGGATCGCAACAACTAGTTAACTTTTTAATTTAATAATTGAAAATTAAGGGTAGTTTAATTGTGACAGTCACAGAGCGGATGACTAATACCTCAGTCCGCCCCGTGACCACGAAAGCTGTAAAGTAATCGAAACGTCGGGAAGTTAAAAAATGTAAAAATTAAACCAAATCGCGATAAAATCCGTAATAAAATAGTTTTATTTCAATTGGCTATTTAAGTCATGTTAGAGCACATCACAGAGAATAGCAAAGGGGAAAAATATAAGCGATCGCCATAGCCGAAACCGGCTGGGAGGATTATTATTATTATGTTTGCTCGTTTGCCGGATCTATTTTAGGTATCAGCCCATATACGTCCCACTGCTGGGCACGGGCCTACTCTACAATCGAGAGAATCGATTGAGGGTGGTTAGGCCATATAGTCCACCACGCTGGCCAAGTGCGGGTTGGCGGACTAGTGGCGAATCTATTGTATTGTATAAAAAGCAATGGGACTAGAATGCAGGTACATTCTAGTTAAGTAAAGAAAAGATATAGCATCCATCTACGAAAGTTGGCACATCGTCGGTCGACATCATTATATCCGCCTGATTGTATTCAGATACACAGGTGAACCCAAAACGACGCATTTACGTGGGTTATTATATAGCTATCTTAACCGGTGGAGCGTAGGCAGATAGGAAAGGCGGTAGGAGGTCTACCACCAGCAAAATAGGAAGTCACCTTTGACCTCTTGAGTATGTTTGTTGATAGTAAATAATAAATCATAGTAATGGTAGGCTGCTTGGCACCACTGCCAAAGTTTGATATATACGTGTGCAGTGTGCTCATATAAATATTGGAGAAAGATAACATTGTGAGGAATCCTACATCTTAAAAGTTATTCGAAAACCCAAAGGTGGAGTCGACGAACACGTGGGTTTTCGTGATTGATTGGCCTGATTAGCCTATGTCTATCACTTGGAGCTATGATGATGGTATGATAACTTTAATATAAGTTAAAACCACGGAACCTCATCACCAGTTGACAACACTGCCGTCAAACAGTAGTGTAAATGCTCTGCTGTGTTTCAGTTTGAAGGTCTTAGGATGGCGAACGCAGTGGAATGCCAAGCCTTGCTTTGTTATTTATAGTGTTGTTTGGTTTTGCTACTGTCCATGAGCGGTCATATCGCTTACCATCAGGCGAATAGCATTCTTGACACGCCATTCATCGCAATAAATAAGTTCTACATGATTTTTGTTCGATGTTAACAGACCTAGTCACATTTGAGCCTAAAAAGTTTATGTTGAGTTTAAAAGATCTGGGCAACAAACTTTAATTCAATTACCATTGATATTTTAAACACTTATCTTATAAACACTCTACGGCGTTTGGAGTCAGCATTGAAAAATATAATATTTAAATTACTGCCTCGGTGGCATAATTGTATTACTGTACGGTTACAAAGCTGAGGTCTCGGGTTCGAATCCCGGGTCGGGCAAAGTGACATTGGATTTTTATATTAATTATCAGCCCGGAGTCAGGAATTTGTGCCCGATATGGCGATAGGCTCGCCACCTATCACATCGTTGGATGGAACATACAAGGCGAAATGTAGGTCCTAGTGGCGCCTCTGCCTACCCCTTCGGGGATAAAGGCGTGAGTTTTTGTATCTATGTAATTTTTTTGCCTTTAAAAAAGTAATCCATTCATATAACAAAGCGTGCCTTAATTGTCTACAAAAAGAAATTAAATTACCAATTAATATCTCAATACACACTACGTTGCTAGTCATTATGAAACACTTAACTAAGGCCGACGAACGGCCTTCTCAACGAACTTGCGTTCATTACTCCCTCATTTATGTTAATATATTCAATTTTCTCCTGTATATTGATAAATCTGCACTGCCTTGCAGTTCATTTAAGTTATTAACCTTCACCGGTATTACAAGAAATACCGCAAGTAGAAGTTGAGAAAACGATTAAAACTGGTAAATGGTAACATATTTGTAATCCATTAAAAGTCAAAGAAAAAAATAAACAAACCCAACTGTCACATGCATAGTCCTGATCCCATACTAACATAAGAGTCTTGAGGTATCAGGAACTACGAGACATTTTTCGGTCTAAAAAACTGTCTGTCTGGTTTAAACATTTGTCTCAGTGCGAGAATCGAACCCGAGGCCTCTCGTTTTATAGCCGGCGTCTAACCCACTGGGCCTCAAAGACTGTCGCAAAAATTATGTAGATGCAGAAGAGTCACTAAGAAATCACATTATAGCCCTTGATTGCGAAAAAACTACACAACGAAAAAAAAAATCAATTTTAAATTTATCATTTATTATTAATTTTTATGTTGAAGTCGGTTATTATATTTAGATATTGTCTGAATATTTAATAAGATCTTATATAATATTCAAATGGATTATTGTATTAATTTATAACTTCTGTTCATTCCAGAACTTTTTAGGTGTCAAGTCAAACAGACAAAAAAAGCTTGGCTATAATATTTTAGGCTATAATATAAATTTAATAAACCTTCTATAGTTACTATTTACATGTAATATGCACACGATTAAAAAAATAATAGGTATTTTAGTTAAAGTTTTAGCAATTAAAGCTTTAACCGAATATGTGTAAATAAAATACTGACAAAAATATATATTTTATAGTAAATATAGCATCAAACTCACCTTCATGATGAAATCTCTCATGGTTTCACACTGTTCACAGTAAATCACAAATTTTTAGTCACTTATTTCTGCACATCATCTATTGTCATTATAATTTATAGTTCCTTCGACACAAGCTGGCAGTATTAAAAAAAACTTTAAAAACCTAACGTTTGAAAATAGAAAACGAAACAATGCCGTCGGGCAGCGGACGAGCTGGTATGAAAGACGAAATAGGTCACTATACAGCTTTATACCAGCCCCCACTAGGCAAGCTAGTCTATAGTCAATGCTCGCTGGTGGGAACTTAAATATATGTAATTTTTACTAAAATATAACTGACAGGTATTAAAATATGTTAGACCAGTATGTCGGATTTTTTTTAAATAGTATGAACGTAAAGTTGCTTCGAAGTTTTCAAGGTAATTTCTCCTAAAATGGTAGAATAAAATGTTATCACCTAATCATCGGGCTTTTAGATTAAAACTTTGCATGTTTCCTATGATTTAAATCATCTTTTAACTAATTACAACATATTATCAGCAGTTCCAATTGTTTCCAAACTGCCATTCCTTAATTAAATTACAATAGATCAATTTTATCCAGGATAGTTTAGACTATGATGTATAGACATAACATAACATAATTAACATTATTTAGATCGTTTTCGAACTTCAGGCGCCCGTTTGCATTGTCGTCAAAAAAGAAGAATAGTTTATCTCTCGCCTTTTATTAATTTGGACATGTTAATATTATTATTAGATTACGAGTATAATTGATTGGTGTTTATATAAAAAAAAACATATTATCTCAAACAATGAGTTTAATAGATATTTTTTTGAAAAAAATTGTAGTTCCAAGTTTCGCCACATGCCAACAGAATTTAGATTAATTATAATATTCTTTTAGCACATGCTTTGTCATAGTTTCTAGCATTGGAGAGTTGTGTTCAAATTCAACGATATTGCGTTCGTGCATTATTTTTTGTTATAACCATAGATAAAATGCAATACATAAGTAATGAGTATAATGGAGTAGCTTTCATAGACCCAATGTAAGTCTGTAAGAAGTCAAAACACTTATTGGATCAAAAGAACCGCCGTTTATTTTCCCTTCGTCGTAATCATGGCGGAGATACCACACGGCCTAAGAAAATGTGTGAAAACAACGTATGGACAGTTGCGTCGGTCACTTTTCCAATCGCGTGCGCGCGTGTCAATGACTCGCTTCTGAAGGAGTCAAAAAAACTGGACAAGCGCGATTACGAGTTACGGTCTAAGGGTTCTGTATCTGCTATTGTTAACTGTGTTTGTATTATGTGGTGTAATAAATTGTTGTCCGTCCACCTAGCTATCTAATATTATATCTGAAGAGTTTCTTTGTTGAACGCTTATTACAAGAACTATTGTTATGGGCTGATACAATACAAAAAATCAAGACCTATACTTGAGTATAAAAATGAAAGCGGTTGAGCCTTTCTTTGTGTATGTCCCGATATTATTCTGCAATTAATTTTAAACTTAAATGCAATACCCATGAAATTAATAATTGATTGAGAAATAATAATGTGTGCGCATTACGTTTGGTCTGAAGTATGAGTCGAGACAAATGCGGAATTCTAAAAGTGACCGCTCTCGCCACTGTTAATCATTAATATCACGTAGTGTTTTCAACTTTAATAACGTTAGATAATTTTATGATTTCATGTATTTTTGTGGTCTATTTAACTAATAAACAATCATTTATGCTTATCTAATCGGGATCTAGAGCCATCAAGATTGTTGCTTTTATAAAATTGCTAATTTCACTATCATACTGATGGATTTGTCAATTCATGTCATTTTAACCAAATGTGTAGACCCTGAAAGATTTATTTATAAATTAGTAATAGTATGAATTTTCTACAGCAGTTTTGATGGCATTTTGTAATGAACTATCGGTGTGCGTATTTCCATAAAATAATTTGGTGTAAGTGGATATGAATCCACGATAACGTACGGAATTTCTTTAAGGCTTTATCTTTTAGGAATAAAGAAACAGTGTCAAAAAGCTTACGAAGCTTACGGAATTGGTGTACCTATGACATTTGTTGCTGATTCACGCAAAAAAATATGAATGGAGACTAGACTTTGATTACAGATAAAACTTATACCTATATTAGAATAATATACTGGCTTTTATATACTAAGCGTAGCTGGGTTCGTCCAATAATTTATAATGTAATATCTGGTATATAATACAGAAATAATAGGTAAATAAATTAAATTTTCACTTTAAGCTTGTATAGCAACCCTTCAAAAGATTACAATGACATGACAACAGTTAAACCCAATTATTAATAATAAATAATAAATACACTCAACAGTCACATACATAGTCCTAACCCCACACTAAGATCGAACCTTGTGTCGTCGGTATTAGGAACTACGAGAGACTTTTTGGTCTCACAAACACCCAGATCCGAAACAAATATCTATGGTTATCACAAACATTTGTCTCGGTGAAGGGATCGAACCCGCGGCCTCTCATTAATTAGGCATATACGCTGTTGCCTATAAGGTCACCAACCGCTTATAATTACAGACCCTAGTCCCCAATCATACAGAAAGCGGACGCTATCAAGCGAGACGCGGAAGGTCTATAATAGTATAATGATATCTTCTATACCACCTGCTTACGTAAGTCTTTCTCTAAATGCGTTCTCTTTCCGTAATAACACGGCAGGAAAATATGAAAATCTATATAAATTACATAATATAAATCCGTTGGTTAGCGGAGTAAAACGCTATTTAGGAATCTGTATTAGCTCATATATGTACGTCCCATGACAGGGCACGGGCCTCCTCTACAATCGGGAGTACGATTGAGAGGGGTTAGGCTGTTTAGGCTATATAGTCCACCACGCTGCCCTAGTGCGCGTTGACGGACTTTACATACCATAGAAATTCTTACAAATCGCTACGGTGTGGAGGTTTCCTCACGATGTTTTCCTTTACAGTCATATTGCTTGGTGATTGACTATCAATACATAAATTACTCCAAAAAGTCAGAGGTGTGCCCTAAGATTTGAAACTGCGACCACCGTGAATATGTTGCCAGCCGCGTCTGGTCCCTTATCAACGCACGCATTTTTAATATTCAATATCATATTTTCTTACAGAAGAAAAACATGATCCAAGTGTACTGAAATCTTACATAGAACGTCCATTTTGTAAAATACCATTACATTGGATCATCAAGCTCGGATATTGTTCTAGATTATTTCCTTATGGCATGTGATTAGACTTCAACGTATCAATATTGAATGTTATAAAAAGAAATGGTGCGGTATTGACTAGTAGCTCAGTACTATCATCTGGGTCCAAAGTATTTTTGATCTGAAACGTCTAAGGCGGGTCAGAAAATATGGGATTGTATGTACGTATGTAGTACGAAACAGATTTTTAATTTTTTTTATGAATATAAAAATGTTTATTAAATAAACAGACGTCTTTTTCTTGAATTGAATTTAGTGTTTTATTTTTCCCTATTTATTTATATATCCTGTCATAAACTATTCTGTTTTTCATACTAACTGTAAAAATTTGAAGTTTCACATCTGCTAGGGGTCCCGCGATGGCTCACATTTTTTTATGTATCTTGAAATCTTTCGTTAACAGCAAAAGCTTTCTTAACGTAAACTTAGAAAGATTTTATCTCCAATACCCAGTACTTGATGCCATTCGAATACCAATTTAAATGCCGCAATCACAGCTTAATTATAAAGTCTCGATCACATCTCGTCTAAGGCGGCTATAAATTTCAAATAGCTGGCGTTTTCCTTTCCTTCAGTGTGTTGAATCGTGCGTGCACCGACGAAGCTAAGCGTCGACTTCCGCAGGAGAAATGCGACACCGTGGTTCTTAGCAGTGTTTATTATATGTTCTTTAGCGATATGAAGGGTATATTCTAGTATTATACTAGTATGTAATGTACATAATACCGGGAGTATCAAGACTGCGACCGAAAACGAAGCCAGGTGGTAGTTTTAGTGGTTACAGACACAATGCAACAAAAAAATTCGCAAAATGCGACAGTTTTTTTGCATTTTTTTAAATATCACCAGTTTGGGTGGGAAAAACCTTGCTGTTGCAAAAATAGTAATTTAAACCCTTGTATACCAGTGCGTCATTAAAATTAAAAAGGTGTACATTATTATTTTAGGAAAAGTATGTATAATGACTATCAGTAAAAAAAATACATTAATTTGCGAAATTTTTAGTTGCATTCTATCTCAAGTCGCTAATAATATCACCTGGCTTCGTTTTCTGTCGCAGTCTTGATATACCCTGCATATGACTAGATTTTTTGTGTTACTTTGTTTACCTATAAGACCGCTCAGATGAGTTTAGCTAAGCGGTAATAAAAATACACTTACTTTTTTGATCACATATATGTATACAGGGTATATCAAGACCGCGACCGAAAACGAAGCCAGGAGGTAGTATTAGTGATATCAAAAACAATGCAAGTAAAAATTTCACAAAAAAAATCGTCAATTTTTTTTTTGTTATTTTTTTACAAATCGTCGTATTTGAGTGATTAAACATAGTTTTTCTAAAATAATGACGTACATCGCTTAATTTCTAACACGCAATGGTACGTAAGGGTTTAAATTACTATTTTTGCAAAAACTAGGTATTTACCCCTCAAAAACGACGATTTTTAAAAAATTGTAATGCAAATTTTTTTGTTGCATTGTGTCTGTAGCCCCTAAAACTACCACCTGGCTTCGTTTTCGGTCGCGGTCTTGATATACCCTGTATATGTGACCAAAATTTTGAAATCTAAAATCGTGATTTTGACAAACCCACCAAATTTTGTCCAATTTACCTGGGGTGATTAGACACGTCATGTCCATATTGTGGAAATATCATACAGTATGAGGGTCAAATACTGGTTGCCTGATAACCACATAAGGATCATCTAAAAGCTGCAGTAGCGAGTTGTATTTTAAAACTAAAATATGATATACATTATTATGTCGAAATCTTCGAAAGAATGAAACGGTACAGGACGAGATAGAATAAGTAAAATGTTGTTGTTACATGTATAAACACAATATGTCTGCTCCCAATTATTGCATTGGATTGTATTTTAATAATTGTAGTTTTATCAAATTGCAAATGTTGCATTCTGTATCAGCCCATATACGTCCCACTGCAGGGCACAGGACTCCTCTACAATCGAGAGTACGATTGAGAGGGGTTAGGCCAATGTTGCATTATTCAGGGATAATGTGGCCACATCATAGTTTTCTTCTACTCGTGTTTTGTACACAGCAAACATTTAATTCAATTTTGTTGCTATGAATGTTACGCCAGGCGTGTCTAACTACAATAGGTACACGAATTATCACAATTAACGTTACCATAATATTGTTAATTAAAATAATAAATAAAAAGGTACATTCCACAATTATTTTCCTTCTCACTACTGTATAGTTTTGACCTCACAATAAGGTACAGTACACATCTTGTGTCATGTGTATTAGAAACTATACGAACAGACAGACAGGGGGGCTACTCTATGATCCGAAACGAATGATCCGAAGTTCGAATGTTCGTCCGTTGTAAGTAAATCTGTACGAATGTGCCTAGGTACCTACTCCACAAAATGTTCGGATCCTCTACCGTACGTCGTAACCATAGGGCATAGACTAAGTTAGGCGTAATTGATATTATAAAGTAACCCCAACAAACCCGTAAAAGATACTTGCGAAGCGCATAATCATTTGTCTCGGTCCGTATATAACCATGGGCATTTTGTTCCACAGCCAAATCAAATCAAGTACAGAATATTTATTGAACCCGATTGGGTGATAACAGAGTTTATAAATAAATAAATACACCCAACAGTCACATACATAGTCCTGACCCCACACTAAGATCGAGTCTTGTGTCGTGGGTATCAGAAGCTACGAGAGACTTTTCGGTCTCACAAATACCCAGACCCGAAACAAATACCTGGGGATCACACAAATATTTGTTTCGGTGCGGGGATCGAACCCGCGGCCTCTCGTTTCACAGGCGGCGTCTAACCAACTGCGCCACGGAGGCTGTCATAATATATGATTTAATTGATATAATTTATTTAGTAAAAAGACAGGACGCCTCTATTCGCAACTCGTACCTACATGTCTGACATTATGACGGCTAGTCCCCTTAATATCTTGGTACTGAAATAAACTCCGCGAATCATGAGCGACATTTGTGGCACCCCTGCCTACCCCTTCGGTACATGCGTGAGGGTGTAGTAATTAACATGTCCAATGTAATAAAACGTGAAGAGTGAAAAACTATTCTTAATATTTTGGCAACAGCGCTTTCGGCGACTGAAGATCGCAGACGACCTTTATTAGGTGCATCGCAGTTAGGGCAGTATAAAAAAGACATTTCTCCATAATCACACATCCCTCATAATTTATTTACACATTAGTAAAGTATTTAACAAAATATAAATAGCAATATTTACATCATAAGAGTAATTTTTACATCCGATTTTAAACATAAAATTTTACATAAGAAATTCCGAGTTCATACCGATGAATGATTACTGCATTCTTCTATCGAAAATTATAAGAAAAAGTACAATTCGCAAAATCATTGGAAATTTAATCAGGCTACAGTCAATTAGAAAATTGTATTGCTTGTAAACTTGTACTCAAGTACAGTGGTTCTCAATTCGAGTTGTTTCGTCTAGATAAAGTATGTCATATAACTATGTTGTCTCTGCTAATAAACAATACATTTTAACATAAAATTAGTGGCACTTAACTGGATTTTAATTTGCTCCGTGGAACTCAAATTGCTTGTGAACCACTGTCTTTTAAGTCCTTAACTTAGCAGTTAAACCTACTTACTTTACCTTACAGTTAAAGCATATCTCGAAAGTCTTAGATCGTTCTTTTTGAATTTTTTTAGTACAATATCTGAGTGAAATAATTTTGTAAGTTTTGAGTATCACTTTGTATAAAGCAGTATATTATATTATTGGCGTTTGATTTGATCGCGAATCGACAAGATTTTTTCTTAATTTAAATAAAAAACAAAATAACAAAATTTTAATAAATACACGCCCAATTACTTTCAATGTTATAAATATATGTGAGCATTTTTAACGTCTTAAATTTTTAATAACCGAATAATAAATTAACAAGAACTGCAGTACTCAACCCGGTGTCGCGATATGTATGAGATAATGTCGCTAAATTGCACAGTAGCCTCGCGACTCGGTCTTATTATGTCGGCCAAATACGATCAAATCTTGCGACATATCACTTAATGTTAAACGTGGAAGTAGTGCTGCAGGTCTTCACCTCCAATAGCCGCAGTTTGGATCACAGGAACTTCTGAAAATCAATACAATACAGATGAATAAAAAGACAAAAACACACTCTATAACCAGTCGGAAATATCTGTGAACCTAGCTGGAATGCGGTTCACAATTAATTTTTTTGTGCTTCCCTATCTACTATGTTATTTTACATTCAAAACGTTTTGAGATGGATGCGAATTCTATTTTTTATTCGTTTTTCTATTTTAATTCAATTTGTTTACCCTATATTTTGAATTTGCTGAACTTATGTTCCAATGACGTTAATTATTCAGGTACACAGATATTTCCGACGCGTAATACATATATAATACAAAACTATATGTTATTTAATTGTTAGGTGTTATAGTTAGTTTCAGTCTCAATTATTACAAAGATAAATTTATAGTTAGGCCCAGTTGCATGTACTAACTTTGACAATATTAACATCATGCATTTGAAGTTGCAAATGGGATTGACATTTTCAAAATTAAAGTTCTGGGCAAAAGTAGTTGATGAATCTGGGCCTTAATAAGTCCGATCCCACATAAATTATCGTACATAATATTATGTCTCGTGTGGGACCAAACCTGTGGCTTTCCGTTTTACAAACTCATACAATGTGGTAAGTATTATTAGTTTTAGCTACTTATAAATATATTATAATATATACATTGTTGAAAACCTAAAAATTCAATATTTTGACCTCGTTACACAAAAATATTTTCTATAAAATTGCGGAAGTCTTATATAAAGTTATCTTAACAAGTACACTTTAATGTTTTTGATTAATACATAGTAATTCTAATTAGCGTTATATAATACTTTCAAGAAGTAATCTCTGAGAACATCATTCATAATGATCTGACACATTGTTTGTATTTACATAGACTTGAAACTTTCTATTTTTAATTCTGAAGTTGTTGCATGGCTTGCATTTTTGTTTCAATGCATTTATAAGTAAATGCGATGATACATTAGCATATATTTAAACAAATACAATATTAGAAAAATGTGAAATTTTAATTACAATCAAACAAAAATATGATTACGAACAGATAATAGCGTCAAAGGTTGACTTCGACTACAATACTTTATTAATTTATTTTCAATTCTTAACTTGAAATAATATTTGATTAATAATATTTAAATAAACATTACATATTTTCAATAATCTCCGCAAAAACCCATCAGGTCGTTGAATTACCTACTTGGAGTATAATAGTTTTATTCACACTTTTTCCTGTTAGGATGTAAAGTTTTGCGAATACAAAGTTATCACTTTCTCTAGCAAACACACATAACTCCGTAATACCATACTTAAAATATAATTATATCTTAAATGGTTAAAATTAAGTGAGCATCCACGCCGTCATATAAAGGCGCGATTTTAAACTATTTAGTGATTCTATTACATATAATTATACGAAATAAAATAATTAATTACGTCTCAAGATAGTCAAATTAGTAACGGTAAAATGTTTATTAAATTCAGAGTTAAATTATAATTTTAAGTCGGTGTTGTTTGTGAAGTTTATGTCGTATGTACATTGTAGAGTCATCCATTCTATAACGTAAACATCATAGTATATTTATTAGCCCATAAACAGAGTAATAATAATTCTACGAGTATACGGTTAACGTCTTTATTCAAACTAAACAAGAAGACTTGTACTACCAATTAGAAATTAATACTCCACTAGATAGATATTGAGCTAATATATATTTTTTTTAATAAAATAATTAGCACAACTATGACAATTTTTTGTAAAGCCAGCTGGAAATTTTGTTTTTGTCTGGCTCCATAAAATTTCAGCATGATGCTAAATAGATACTCTATTTTTCTTAAAAAATTAGACCATCATAATACTACGCAAAGAAATGGCTTCAAATCAGAGTTTCAGATATAAAGACATTCAAACCAACTGTTAAAGTTACGTGTGTCAATTATAGTTTAGTATTGATAGATTATCCAAAATATTATAAAATGATTTTTGAGGATGTAAAGATATTGGACTGACTAGATTTTAGGTCAATATTGTCAATGTCTTTATCTTTACTAGATGCCAATGACATCCATATTTTGGATGTTTCGTAATGTTAAAACCAATTTATAAAATAAAGAATGAAATTAATGAATTAGTAAGTAATTATTTACAATGTTGTCTTTAGTAGTGGGGTGGTTAACACAGTTATTTTTGCTTTACAATCTCTTTTCATGTTGTAATTTAATACAGAAAAGGTAAAAACATTACCAAACCAATGTGTTCAATAAATACAAGTTTACCAGAAATGTCTTTTAAAACTATTATGTAATCATACATTCACTCCTTAAGTGGTCTTTAGATGAATGTTTTTTAAATCATATTTTGGAAAGCACATATTTCATTGCTTTTAATTCTATCTATATCTATATCTATATCAGCCCATATACGTCCCACTTAAGGGCACGGGCCTACTCTACAATCGAGAGAATCGATTAAGAGTGGTTAGGCCATATAGTCCACCACGCTGGCCTAGTGCGGGTTGGCGGACTTACATACCGTAGAAATTCTTTAAAATCGCTACGGTATGCAGGTTTCCTCACGATGTTTTCCTTCACCGTTAAAGTGCGTGGTGATTGACTATCAATACACACATAACTCCGAAAAGTTTTAGTTGCTTTTAGTTATGACATATTCATGTTTTGTAGATCTATGTACAAGGTGGTTTGATCTACAATAACGTCAGTCACAGTCAAGTCATCACATACCTCAAGTCAGTTAAGTCAGTCGTATCACACTTGAACGATCTTGTTGCCGCGAAGAATGTACTTCACGTCTTTCCTTCTATTCTGTTCTGTTGTACGGGGCGGTTCTGTCGTGGTCGATGTGGTAGTAGTAGAAGTCGTGGTACTAGAGGATGTGGTGTATAAAGGATCGGGCAGCAACTCCGCCGGTAGCACCCCTATTTCATTATCGTGAACTACTGGAGTGGGAATAAAAGGGATTTGGCCTTTCTTCATCATTTTAGCATACGTCCCCGGTCTAGTATACCGTGGAAATTCTTCTATAGATCTTTCGTTCTGATTAAGGTACACATTGACCTTTTTCAAATTGTTACTGATCTTTTGTATTTTTTCAGGAGTTAAGCCTTTAGATTCTGTTACGACAGAGTGTTTGGAAATGCTGTAATCGAAAGACGGATGGGGATGTCTTGGGTCATAATCGGAGTAAGCGTCTACCATGGCTGGTTCTCCATAAGAATTGACTTCTCCCCAAGCCATGGGTCTGAAGGGTGGCACCGGTTGTGGCGGAGGCGGGGGCTGGTGGATGTAAGGCTCTTCGGGATAAGATGGGGCAGTGGAGAAGACGTTTTTGATGGCACTGTATACTGAGTTGAGGATGGATGGAGGTGGGTCTATAGGTGTGTGGCCAGAGCTTGCAGTGTCCCAACCGTTGTTGTGCGTCGCTTCACCCAGAGGCGTGAGTAATAGAAGTCCGGCGTGCACCCCATTCAGTTTACCACCGCCTGTCTCAAAAAGTCAGTCACATTATGTCATTTTTGTTATGGGCTCCCTACTGTTGCTGCACGTTGCACAATTTGTTTTCCTGTAATGTTTATGCTTAAATACTGGGAACCCCTAATAATCATAATCACGTCGTAATGTTTACCAAAGTGTCTTGTTTTTGTTTTTATATCATTATATTTGCGAATTCAGTTTGGATAATTTCATTACATAACTTATTTAGATTACGAAATTCTGAGTCATTTCAACAGATTATAATTTGTGGGTGCAGTTAATAATATAGTTATATCTAAGTTTTCTACTGCGGTACATTACGTCATAATAGTAATGTATCAGTCTACATCAAATACTTGGTGCATGAACTTAAGTAGCAAACGGTACCTAAATGATGAAAATGTATTGGTATTGCTCGTCGCATTGATCTTTTTGGCGATCTTCCTAGAATGTTAAATAAAATTGTAAAATCTAGTTACGTTTACACATATAACAGCACAATGGAAAGTTTTAATGCATACTTAAATCTTATTGAGAATATGGATTACATCAATTTGATCATTTCCGAAAAGAAAACGACATTTACTTTTGTCTCACTAGTATGGAATATTTTAAAAGACTTTGTGATCCAACACTACTTTTCTTTACGACCAAATTGTAAGAAAAGATTGTTGTTTCATTTAACCTCAGTTTTAATGATAATAACTTGGTAATATGTAGTCTGGGCAGTTGTGGCACTTTATTTTTACTCAGATCACATTTCCTTTACGCAAGAATCGATTCGGGCGAAAATCGGTCAATACAAACATGACATGGCTTAAATTACACGAAATACCAAACTGGACTTGTGTACAGTTACATATTCTCTGATTAGTTACTCATTGAATAATAAATATGAATAAGGTATGAATGCATTGTTCAATTAAAATTCTTATTATCATGAATCACTTTAAGAAACTTTTCACTCCGAAATTAAATACTGAAAAGTGAAAACTACTCGTTGGATTCACTAATTAGCCACTCAACCTCAACTCAACAATTTTACTAACAAATCCTCATGTTAACCTCTACGAATCTATTCTCCAGAAGGTATTGTCGAGTATTATTCACACTTATCGAACTTTTAAGTTACCCCTTAATACATGGGTTCATGTTCGCAGAATACACTTTTCTTTTTTACTCCAAAAACAAACAATTACGCGGAATTTACGTCTAATGATGTAACAGATGAGCTGTGGATGTTATCAGGATCTTTCACTGCTGCTACATTGCACAAGCGGTCCACTTCCTAGAGAACTAATTTGACAGCTCCATTGTATTTTTCATTATTCTAGTCAAATTGTTTATGTGAAGCAACTCGAGCGTGGCGTGACCTAGTATCGTCTACGTTTATTGTTGCTTTTAATTTGTCTGTTTTACTTTCATTTGGCAATTTAAAACATTGCCTTTTAACTAAATACTATACGTTATCATCTACATTTCAATATTCCGATAAGTTCAGCTTACATTACTTATTTTGTCCTACGTATGGCTTATTAGTAAAATGACTAGTCATTACTACTTTGCTTGTATGGGTACTTCATTATCACTTTAATACGTTGTGGTGTAATAAATACTTGTATATTTGTATTTCAAAAGAAACGACGTTCTATAGTGGCAATAGTTTGAATAATGTCATTGATAGAAGGAATAAAATTATGTCACTTAACAATGAATTAAAGTGGCTACCTTAACTAAACATCGTCTCATAATGCATTGCAGTTACTCATCACTTTACCAAATGATTAAGTTACCACATTCTGAACAAATTCTGCGAATTTTATCCTTAGATTTAATTTTATGAAACAAATACACCCAACAGTCATATACATAGTCCTGACCCCACATTAAGATCAATTAAGTCTTGTGTCGCAGGTATCAGAACTACGAGAGACTTTCGGTCTCACAAACACCCAGACCCGAAAGAAATATTTGTGGGGCGCACAAACATTTCTCTTGGTGCGGGGATCGAACCCGCGGCCACTCGTTTCACAGCCGGCGTCTAACCAACTGCGCCACGGAGGCTGTCCAAATAAAAATTACATGTAAATATTTCATGCTTTTTTTGTGTTTTACCCAAAACAAATTGTGATACAAACAAATGTCGCTATATTTTTATACATGTACACGTTAATACGAGTATTACGCTTATGAACATTGCGTAAGAGTAAAGATTCTCGCTCTTGTCAGGTACGCAATCAACAAAGTTGTGAGGGTCCCAAATAATTATTTTCTATGCAATTTTTCACACGGCTTCATGCAGTGAATAGAATATTATCAATAAGGTATTTTTCCAACTTAGGTAAGATAAAAACAAACAATTTTATGAGTTTCACATTTAAAATTATAAAACTGTTTAATTCTACAATATGTGCGTATAACATTTGATTATTTTAGTTGGTATTTATTTTTAAATGCACAACTATCGTGGCATCACAAAATATCTACATTTATTTCTTTTTTTTATTATCTTAAAGACGTTACTCGTTAAAGCGATATACATTTTAGTATTCCTTGTATCTAGTTTTAAAATATTTCATCATCATCCATCCATCCATCAGCCAAAGGAAGTCCACTGCTGAACATAGGCATAAAATATTTATTTTTAATTAATTTTTTGCTCTCTAATTAAGAGTAACATAAAAATAATATCGGAAATACTACGGATGTTTATTCTCCCGGATACGCAGCTCAATCCGGCCCTGCTCAGACTCCGTGAAAGTAGCGACCAATGCGCACTTCCGAGTGCAGTTTTTATCCTCACCCTACAGAAAGTCACCATACGAGATATCTTGATAATGTCAAAAACCAGTGGAGGTGCGTTGACCTATCGTGTTTACTTTGATATAAAGCACTTTATGCAATCGATCGAAAGTTGTTACGTCAACAGCTCAAATTGAGATACCCGTGTAATTTGCAAGTATGTGATTTTAAATATATCTGAATTGTGTGTGATGTCAATTATTGAGGTCTGAAATGAAAGGATTGTGATGTAAGATTTTCGAACTAAAAACGCAACGTTGGGTTTGGTGAGCCAATGACCTGATTACTATGGCAGGAGAAATTACGCCATCACTAAAATACTTTTTAATCTTTTGGGGAAGCTACAAGGAAGTATCGCTGGTGATTCTAAAAAATATGAATATAAAGGATTTTTCGGACTCTCGAAATTCTGCTGTTAACTAGCAATAATACATCAATTTAACGAAGGAAAAACACATTATAATACACATTGCGAAGATAAAAACATCCCATATTAGAATTTCGATGTTCCTTAGTAGTAATAGCAGCTTTTTTGACAATAAATTAAAATCGGGTTCTCGTTCTTAATCATCATAATAGTGTTGTTTTGATAAGCTATTTTACTACCGGCACGATTATTAATACAATACACCTGAATATAAGTGAAACGCAATTCAGATATTCAATCCACCAACGCAAAATGCCTATCAATCGCCGGGCGAAACAATAATGAGGGTTGAATTGTATCTGGATAACTGATATATTGACCACGCCGTCTTTCTGTATCTGAATCAGAGTTCAAGAATACGATTGAGGGTTAGGCCATGATATAAACAACGGCCTAGTGTTTTAGATACTATAGAAGTTCTTACTAATCGCTGTGGTATGCAGGTTACCTAACGATGTTTTCCTTCACCGCTATAATGCGTGGTAATTGACTATCACCACACATGACTCCGAAAAGTCAGAGGTGTGTCCTGAGATTTGAACCTGTGATCTTCGTGAACATCTGACGCGTCTGGTCCGTTACCAACAGGCCACCACGCACATACCACGCTATACTTAAAACGTATTTCACGATGTGCATAACCGATAAGCCAATGGATTTAGAATGCAAATATCTCCG
The DNA here is from genome assembly GCA_949752805.1 of Deilephila elpenor. NCBI lineage: Eukaryota > Metazoa > Arthropoda > Insecta > Lepidoptera > Sphingidae > Deilephila > Deilephila elpenor. The sequence goes on from OX457102.1 coordinate 2,958,386, forward strand.
GAACTGCTTCAGATCACGTAATGTAATTACATTGGAGCTGCGTTGGCTGAGCTTGCAACGTAATCCACTCCAAATGTCATGGCTACAACTAACTACTAAAGATAAAGTTACAGAACTTGATTTCTAACAATAGACATGGAACAGAATCCATATTTTTTGCATTAACATCATTTTTTCTTCTACTGCTTTTATTTATATATTTGTTTCAGTCACCTCTGTGACAGCTTTCATATTAACTCCGAATAAGTAACTGTTGAGAAAATAATAATTTGGAAATTTTAAAGTTATTATGTAATTTAAATATAAGACTCGGTCTTAATGGTCCACATCCACTGGCATTTCGCCGACCGGTCGTTTTATACGGAATTCGTGAATTGCAACTTCTACTTTTAAAGTTACTACCGCAATTACCTTCAGGAATGTATGAATTTCATTTATATTTCTCAATTATGGTTTATAAATATTTCTTTCTGTATCTAGGTTATTAATGCTTGTTTTTGTATCTCAGTGCACGGTAATATTATGAAATCAGTGTAGATTGGTTGCATCATCGGAATATGGTACAATTGACCTGAGGCGCACCTATCTGGTCTTTACTATCTCTGACACAAAAACTGAGCTTCCCTGTAGAAATTTATTGGATTACATAGCGTTACTTTATTACCTCATCGATTGATGGATCATATATGGAACACCAATATGCTTATAATGTGTCAGTTTTATCCTTGTTTCACTCTCTTGAAGATTTAATAGGCACTTTGGGCCATCGGCCTTTTTATGTTTCTGTTTAATGTTATAATAAAACAAACCCAAAGGATACAACATAATGATTTGATATTTTTATCGACGAACTGTTTAGTTACTGTCTAATAATAAATATTTTATTTTTTCTTGAACTTTGATCTTGGTATTGTAGAATCTTTGATTTTTATTAACATGATTGAGTTTATTTTGTAAGCTTTGGCCTTATGTGATGAAAAACACACACGACATAAATGAATGAGCCATTGTCATATAATTGAAGTAATGTATTTTTAAATGGCTTAGCAATTTCACCATAAACCTATCGAACACCAGTTTTAAGTATTCAAAGAACTCAAGCCATGACTATTTGTTAATATTAAAAGTATGATTAATGTAATGTTACGTGTCATACTGAAACCACAACTACATATTTCTTATCAGCTTAAGCAAGTTTCATGGGTATGTCTGGGCATCCCGTTCAGTAATTTAGAGCGTTTGGACTTAATATGGGGTGACACACTAATAATTACTACAATACTATTAGATTAATCTCAATACTTTTAGTTGGAGACTTTGGTTATGTTACTCGGAAATATAATGTTCCGGATTTGTAAATGATTTGATAGTCGGTTATCTATAATAACTTTAACCTATGATCATTATTTATTGCCTTAAGATTATGGCAATTGAGATAAAACAGTTTTAGCAGTTTGACCTGAATGTATTTATCTTAGTAGATCGTAGGTTATCAGTGTTATGGAATATTCATCGATAATCATCGTTGCCGTTCATTCATTTTACATTTAACTATCTATATCTATCTATATCAGCCCATATACGTCCCACTGCAGGGCACGGGCCTACTCTACAATCGAGAGAATCGATTGAGAGTGGTTAGGCCATATAGTCCACCACGCTGGCCTAGTGCGGGTTGGCGGACTTACATACCGTAGAAATTCTTTAAAATCGCTACGGCATGCAGGTTTCCTCACGATGTTTTCCTTCACCGTTAAAGTGCGTGGTGATTGACTATCAATACACACATAACTCCGAAAAGTCAGAGGTGTGCCCTGGGATTTGAACCCGCGACCACCGTGAACATGTAGGCAGCCGCGTCTGGTCCGTTACCAACAGGCCACCACGCACTTAACAATGGGATTTCATAATTGATAAATGATAATAAATTTTAATGAATCATATTTTCTGAAACTATATAATAATCACATAACTTTTTAATAATATCCCAACCAAAATCATCAGGATTTCTTCCATGATTGCGGTTCTCGCAGACCTAAAAGCTGCAGGTAGCTCATTCATATCCGCTTTTATAGCAGCCACTGAACAACACGATGGAGAATCCGTCATAGTGAGATGCGCAAGTCCGGAACGGCCCTATTGTATCAGACACACTATTTCGATTACCTACCATCAATTTTACTATAATAATTTCATTGTTAATATAAAAAAGAGCACCTAATTCCAAATTCGTATCTTTCTAAGTAGGATGAAGAAAGTGGAACGGTAACCAAGATACTATTACGGAGATCTCCAGGCATACATGAGTCTCGTATTTCCCCGCAGTCCCGTTAGCATCGACCGGTCCGTCACATAATGCAGTGAAAGTGCATAACACAAATATCGACGCAGGTGCTATGGTTTATACAATAGCCTTCCCTGAAAACTGTTAGATAATAGCCATCTATTATCGTTGGTGTCCACTCAATTTGCTTCCTTCATCAAATTAGGTCGACACTCAGATTTCTAATTAAACGTTTTGTGCACACAATTTCTTTGTTTGCAATAATTTCAGAACCGGATTAGTCTAGTGGCAATGTGTACTATGTAAACGAGTGATCCTTAGAACCCAAGCTTGGGTTTACTGTGAGATTTCCTGTTTTATATATCATATGAATTCCACGCGCCTTGGTTTTGTGTTCGGTATTGACATATATTTACATCTAACTCCGTTCATAAGTATGAGCATACATATGAGTATTTAAACATTTGAACAAATAAATATATCCATTATAACGAGCTAGAATATATTTATTGTATCGTAATAAATTGTGATCATCTCGGTAAGTACTTAAATATATTAACAAAGAATATATTTAAGTACTTACCGAGATGCAAGCACTTAAAGACTATTACACAACAAAAATTATTTCACTATCCTTACTTCGGAACATGTCTCAAAATTATATTTACTTTAAAAAAATGTGAAATTGTACAATGAAGCCATCTTTCACACATACCAAACTGCTTGCATTTATGGTACACGTGCCCTTGAAAGCACAATTGGCCGAAGCATCAAGAGAAACCAGTGAATGGTCTACCTACCTCGTAACACCGAAATGCGCCGTCCATTGCAAAATAAAATGACAGGGCGAACCTTCCACACGTGGTTATTTGTTATGACTTATTTCACCACAAACAAACGACTATATCCGTTTAAAAGGGAAAGTTATGCAAATGCCGAAGAATGAACGTTTTCGGCATGGTTCAGATGTCGACGTTAAGTCGGACATGCAAATTAAGCGTCGAGTATAATTCACAATAAACACAATATTACCAAACACCTTTAGTGAAGTTTGAAAGAATACAACCAAGATGAGGCAGTTGAAATCGGAGAGCGTGAGCAAGTATACAGCAATATTTGAGCTTGGAACATTGAAACATATACATCGAAGAATATCATGTGTGTCCAAAAAGCTATATTGAACAGCTTCTTAAGGAACAGAAGAGGAGTAGCATTCAATGCTGAAATCCAGATACAAAACAAGAATGCCAAGGATTTCGTTTCTAGCCAAACGATATAGAAAAGGGTAATGGATCATTAGAGGTATATCTTACCACAACTCATTGATCAAATCGTAATATCGAAAATACAATTCTTCGGAGGGCCAGGGCATCGGTTCTACGTCGTCTACATTAACCGAAGACATCACTATCATCTCTGAAAAAGAAAGTCGATCTTTTGACATAACGATCATTATTCTCACACTGTTATTACTATTGTTTTTATGGACACTTTCAAATGTGCAACTATCCGTTTTTGGAACAAAAAATAAGTCACTCATTTTGCTTTCAATCGATATTCTGATAAATTTGCACATGTAACAGAATTTGTTTAACAGTTTAATATTGCTTTGTTTAAAATTTACTTAGTTTTAAACCACTTTAATGTATTGTTTTGGATTAATATGTGATAAATTGATGTCAGTCTTTTCCTCGTTTTACGAATTGGTGTTACAAATTCATTAGAAACTTTGGCGCTTAATACTTCCAACACTTTCCATCTTACCAGTCAATTTGTCTACGAAAGACAGGTTTAAGTTTACATTAAGAAATGGCGAACTAGCTGGGCGACGCGTCATTAGAAATTAGCACTAGGTAATGAATGAATAAAAAAAAATATTTTACATTTTCCTCAAGAAGATTTGTGAATGTTAAACTTTTTTACCTGTGACGATTATGACAATAAATAGACAAACAGTTCTGCCGAAAGTCACGTAAATAAAATCTGATGTCTTGTATAACTCCGTAGAATGTAAGGTAGATAAATTTAAATTAATAATGAGCCCCTTCAATGATGTTTTAATTATGTTTTATGGTCCGTGACATAATATTTTGAATGATGTAACTGTGTGTAAAAATACAATTTTCACTTTAAGCATTATAGGAATATTTTAAAATATGTTGCCGATTTCCATAATTTATTTCCGCCTACTGTCTATTAGGCCTCCAAGGATTGCTACATCGACCTGTTGGAAGTGGCATCCAAGCCTATTCAGCCTTGGACTTCCTGTGGCTGAAGAGATAGATACTGTCTATTATAGGGACCATGTATAAGAGAGTGCCTCCTATCCTATTTTAATTTTGTAAATATACATCATACAACGGTCTGAATGGACTAGTGGCAGTATGTACAGGCTATTACCATGACGTTCTATGTTTGATTCTGAGATCGGACAAGGTTCTGCGAGTTTTCCTCTTGGAAAAATTGTATCCCAGGAATTGGAATTTGGCCTCGGCATAGCGATAGGCTCGCCCCTATTACATATTATAATGGATATATACTCGGCAAACTGTGAATGTATTTTAGAATATCTCTGCTTATTCTTTCAGTGACACGAGCGTGAGCTTATATATTGTCCATAGCAGAATATGAATATTCAACACTTTAACTGTGACAACATTCGCACATCTGCATATGACTTGAGACATTCATAACTAATGGACGCTCGGCGACCATAAAATTGAGTTAAACGGTCTTTGAAGACCATCTGTGACAACTGTTACGACTAATTTGACTAACGTTTTACAGTAAATCAGAGCTTTGAGATACTGGACAGTTCACCTGATGGTAAGCGATACGACTGCTCATAGGCAGTAGAAAACCAAACAACATAATGAAAACAATTACAAAACAATGCTTGGCATTCTACTACGCTCACCATCCTGAGACAAGACAAATAGTTCTGACGTAGGTAGCAGACACTTTGAGAGACTTTTCGGGCTCACAAACAAATGGATCTAAAACAAATACTTGTGAATTACACAAACATTGTTTCGGTGCGGGGATCGAACCCGCGGCTTCGCGTTTCACAGCACCAAATGCGTGACAGCGGCTGCGGCTGTGCAGTTGTAATTGGCAAGGTTTAAGTGCGTTTAATGTTTGCCAAAACAATAATACGTGTAGGTACAAATGTCAATCAATGACTACTGGCACATGATAACAAAAATTGTAGTGAATTCTTTAAATGTTCTTTTAATTAAACTAATTAAGTGTATCAACACGCGTAAATTCCCAAGTAATCGCGTTAAACGAATATCAGTGTACAAAGTTAAATAAAATTAAGGGAATTCCAACATCAAATTATAGTTGATAAAGAATACTTTCGGCTGTCCGTAGATATGATTTTTTAAAATAATATTCTATTTAAGACTCAATATTTGCATTTACAAAATAATATATTATTTTGTGTCACTAAATTTTGCATTTTTAGTGGTCTCGTTTATGACATTTTTGAACATTTTGTGTGTTCACTGTAGAACATAATTTCTCTCTCATTTAAAAAAAATACCTAAAATACTCTTTTTTAACCTTTGTACACTGGCCAAAATAACTGCCTTTTAGAAAAAATAAAGGAAAATTACCAGTGGCGTGCCTAGGGTTTTGGAATAGGGCAAGCCCAATATTATTTTAGTTTTAATACATATTTATTTAGAAGGAAAAAAATACTAAGAACGACGAAATCGAATTTACGGCGCGGCGGCAGACCTACCACACTATCTGTACAATATTAGGATTAGGTAATACAAATATAGATAGCTTGTGGTCATGCAATCGTAACTTTTTAATGCACTAACTACTGAGCACTTTTAATACCCGGCATTACACTAGCACAACGATAGCTACTATGGTCCCGTGTTTGACTACGCAGTTAACCAAAATTGCGGACAGAAATTGTTATAAATACATTAAGGTTAAGTTTTTACAAGTAATTTTAATTACAAGTAATAGCATGCCTTTTTGAAAGGACCACAAACTCATTGAAATCATTAGAATTAATCCAAACATTCTAATACACAAGTGTCCCTTGAAAAATATATTATGTAACACGACTGTTTAATAACCTATATGAAGGGGAGCATTTAGAAATCGAATTACGTAGTTTAGTAAACTGAACCGATAAAATGCCTCTTGTGATTTACCACGAACTTAAGAAATGCACAAACTCGGCGTAGTTTTCGCGCCAGTTTCAATATAATTGAATTAAATTACCTTTATAACGGCAATGAACACTTTCACCATCACACTAAAACCATCACAGGAAACATTACAAATCATTTTCGTATCAAAAAGTTTAAATAACATTAAAAAACGAATAATTAACCTACAACCGAACTATTTACAATTACACAAATACTTATGAAGTTAGTAGTAATTCGTACAGTATTGCTACTAAACGAGAAAATAAACATTACAACATGCAATTATAATTTATGAAATAAATATAAAAACCTCATTATTTGTATTTAAAAAATGATTAAATAATTTTAAAAAAGAACCAACATAATAATAACAATAAATATAATTTAGTAAACAAATAATGTTACACATCGACGACCTTCAAACGTACGATGTTCACTCAAAACAATCCTGTAGTCAAAAGCTGGGCTTTTGGTTTAGTACTTTAATGCTATATATAAATATCTGTATCTATACATTCGTAGTGCCAGAGTGTAGCATTTCACCCGTCAGTGTGAAAGAGATAGCATGCGTTGCCAAAAGCCTCGTAAAAGCACACGAGAGAGAAAAAGGCAGATATATATTTTGCGCGTACCGTCTTTAAAAAAACCGTGGAGCCACGTTCAACGTGAGAGGTGAAATTATTGAATGAATTTATTACAAGCGTTGCGCAGCGCGGTCGGCGCTTCGGTTCGCCATCGCAGGCGCGCTTCATTGAAGAGCGCCATGCCGCGACGGAACGCGGTAAATTCAAAAATGGTAGATGTTTCGTAATTACTGTTTTGTATTGAATGTAATGGTTTCGTTCAAAATTTAGTATATACGTATTAAGTAGGGCAAGCCGGGCTTTTGGGCTTGTATGGAAGTACCGCCACTAAAAATTACATAAAACGTTTCTGGCGGGCTCGCAGTTCAGTTTTTCGAACTCTGACCGTCGTTGCGCAACAAGCGTGACCTACTTTGATAGCTTTTACTTTTACCGTGTCCGTATGGCAGAAGCGGTAAAATCGTTTCGTAATTCTAAAACAATAGTAAAAAAAATAATTGACCAAATTTTAAAAAATAAATTATTATTTTCTTTAGCCTCAGCGTCTTTCGTAATATTCGTTTTTGACATCGTGATAGTCTGGATGTAATAGATACATGTGCTTATATTAATTTTTATAATCAAAGTGAAGTTCCAAGTAGAGAAAGTTAATAAAATAGGAAATAATTTGCTTTTGTTTAAGACTTGCCGTCAATTAACTTATGAAGTATCTGCCCGAAGTCGGGCTGGAACGCTAGTATGCTAATGTTTTATCTTCGTCATGTTGACCTCCGAACTTAGGCGTTAATTTTATGACTATTATTATTCATTATAGCGTGTATTATCAATAACATTTTTATCTTCACAATAGGTTTAAAAATATTCTAATATCTTATGAAATTGCTTGTTTTTCTATTCAAATTGTTTTGTATTATTTTAACTAGCGTAAAATTTACTAGCTTTTGGGTTTCTGATAATTTCACCGATCAAAACGAAACAGTGCAGCGTGACTATTATTTCTCGTCGGTGGTAATAAGAAAATAGCATAACCAGGTCGCTATTGCTCTCAGCTTCACTCGAGTGAAAAAGTTTTTATGCGATGAAAGCTCCGCTATGTGTTTTGCCGAGATAAAAAATACCCTATAGCCTTCCTCGATAAATGGCCTATCCAACACTACCAAACACTACTACTATTAAACACTACTTCCTGAGATTAACGAGTACAAACAAACGAACTCTTGACTATAGATTTGCTGCTTTTGAAAGCATGTAAAATAATGCGTATGCAAAGATTAATGACAGTAGATGAAGCGAAAGAGGTATGGACCGTAGCACTTGGCGCTCAATAGTTTCTGCCTACCCCAATCGGACATAGGCGTGAGTTTATGTATGTATGTATAATAAAAACAGAATTAAATTCAACAGTTTTCGCTTGTTTTACTCCGTGTCAGCAGTTACATAATATCTATTGGCTACACTCATCCAGTTGGTTGCATAACTGTTATGACTATGTTACTATTTGGCCAGTTTAGTGGTACGACACGTAATTGAATTGTTTATTTGTTTTAGTGTTCCAGTTTTTTTGTTTTCTCTTTGTTGTCGATTTAAATCTGAGTAAATTTTACTGTGAATGTGTATTTTATTTGTTGAGTTAATGAACATTCGTTTGTTTTGATATTATGTTACTCATTTAATTCATTGAATAACTATCATCAATTGAATGTTATTTGAAATTAAGATTTTTTTTTTATATTATTTCTATTTTTAGTCTGTTTTAGATTTTAGTTAATATACTTTAAAAACATGAAATAACTTTGTTTCTTCCATTGTGCTGTTATTTAAAACTGGAATTTAATTATGAATTACAGAATATTAATGTAGTTGTTCTAAATGAAACTTACCGTCTAAATGCGCTGGGTATTTATGGGCAGCGAAACCTGTGGGCGAGGCAGGAGCGGAGTGAGAGTATTGCGCGGGAGCTGTGGCCCCATACGCACTGGGGGGGCCATATTCAACGTGGCTGGTCGGTGGGGGTCCGTATACTGCCGTTGCTGGAATAAAATGTGTCTCATCATGTGACGTGTAACGGAGATTTTTGTTGTATATTTTGTATGTCTAATTAAAATATATGGTTTGCTGTAAAACAATATTATTGTATAGCTCGTTAGTCTGATGTATTTGTGTTAATGAAAGAAATAATTAGGGTATAATATAAGGAAACTGGCTTGATGTTAACTTATGCTGGTAATCCAATCAAATAAATGAATAAACTAATCTAACTGACAATAAAACCTTTATAGTGTCCATTAAAATACTTGAGCTGCTGAAACATATCATTCATATTTCTACTATTTCAGACGGAAGTTAAGAATTTAAGGTTAGAGAAAATATTTAAACAAAGTATATGGTAAAATATTCAAATTATTTCAAAAATATAAGCCGCTGTGTTTTCGCAATGAATCACACTCGTTCTTATTCCAACCATAGATACATACTCGTATAAGTGTTGTGTAATTTGTACTGGTTCTAACTGGGACGGATTCAGGAAAATCCGGACTGTTATCTAAAACAGGGACCTAATGCAACAATTTATGAAATCCCGAATGCGTCATGTCCGCTTTTATACATTGATAGGGATAGAATAAACCAGATTTTAATTGTGTTCATAGTTAAATTTTCCAGCGAAGTTAATTAGAATTACTTTTGTTGACACAACCATTATAAAAAGAAACGGAAATATTTCAATGGAATGTGGTAAAATATCCATGAATTTATATCTTATAAGTAGGTAACTAACGCTATTTTTTTTTTGAAATTCCCTAATATTTCTATACCGACATAGACGCTTGCCAATACCCCTGAAGGGTTGGGCAAAAATAAAACTAAAGCCACCCATAGTTCGCCAAGCTTATTTTCTTAGATACGACAGAAGATTCGCCTATTGTCTCAGAAAAAAAAAAACTATTTAAATAGGATATAATACATTATATGATTCATACATGCTGCCCAATCAATGAGACAACTAAACTAACCTTTCAAATGAAGCAAAAGAAAAGAAAACACGATCCGATACGTAACAAAAATGCTTCTCAATACTCCAATATCATTAGCATCAATAGCATTATGTAAATCCGATATAAATCGCGAAACGCACAAAAACATATTGCGTAACTCATTTCCTCGTCGGAGGCAGTTGCATTAATATACGATTATAATTTCAGAGCTAATAAAGTCGTTGGTAATACGCCGGATGTGTGAGATAGAACAGTATACTATGATAGTACTGAAGATATACTAGTTATGTAAGCTGAAGACGTTAAACTCGTCGAAGGTGATGCATCGCTTGCGTCCAATGGCGTTAGATATAGTTAAAAAGCAAATTCAATACTTAGGAAGTAAATATTTTGAATAGCATTAGATAAGCACATCCGTTCGATGAGAGTTTATGCGAATGATGATATTAAAGATTTTTTTTATAATTCAATGCGACAAAAGATTTTACAATTAAATATAATTAATCTAAAGTCGTCGCACTATAAACCATTGATAAGAAAGTGGTTTAATAGACCGTAATGCTGACTATTCTCAGCATTCTCAAATACATATTGCTTTGTATCGATCGTATATATATCGTATATATATATAATAAAAATAATAAATATATATATATATATATATATATATTAAAAATAATAAATATATTTTTAAAGAGGAGAACATTAGATACTTACAACCAGGCTTCTTTTCACTAAGCGCCGCTGAGCTCACGATTTTCTTTCCAAGGTTGCTAACAGCGTCTCCCTTCACAGCGATAACTTTACCCAAAGTGCTGGCCAGGGCACCGCCTCCCTTTATCAACTGTCCTTTAAGGATCGTCACACCTCCAGTGATGGCTTTAACAGCTTGGAAGAGTGTGTAAAGGATCGATTTCTTCAAGCCCCAGTAGTCATATTTTTCACCATGCTGCAAATGTGATACAGATATAAGAGAAAAATTTCAACTGGTCACAATTACGTAACAAAAGATGAAATTGGTGATACAAATGGTATCATATAAAATATGCTTGACTTTGAGTTCCGACCAAAATTTGTAAATATATTGGTTTTTTTTTATCGCGATGAATGGCGAGACGAGCATGCCATTCGCCTGATGGTAAGCGATACGACCGCTCATGGACAGTAGCAAAACCAAACAACACCATGGATTACAAGGCAATGCTTGGCATTCCACTGTACTTGCGATCCTGAGACATAAAATGTTAAGACTCATTATGTCCAGTAGTTACTCTGGCTACAATGTCCTTTTATTAACAGGCGAGTTTATAGTTCTGCTATTACCATCCGACAGTAAAATATTTTTTTACAGAATCATCATGATATTACGGTTATAATTACTGATTGTTTACTGAATGAAAATGATCTTAAACTTAATTTAAAGGTATTTTAAATAAGTACGTGTAAGGAAGTTTTCAGCACTCTTTCTAAATTAGGGTGCAAATACGGATTGTTTTGCGACCATTTTATTCAGGAATAATAAACCTTACCGGTTCGTAAGAGTAGCCGGTGTGTTCGCCACCGCCGCCAGTTTTGCTTGAAGCTGACGCGATGAAAGCTGAAGCTTGGCCAAGCAGTCCGACCTTACTTTGCAGACCTGAAGACGCTTTGGACACGACTGACGACAGCGCTTGGGCTGACGACCTCTTGGTCCTGATTGAAGAAGACATGTTAATTAAGTTCAAAAATGGTGCAAAAGATTCCTACAACAAAAGTAAATTAAGAATAACTAAATTGAGTCCGTTTATGTTAAAGCCAAAAATTCAATCAAAATTTGAAAAATATGGATTATTTTTACCAGATATTAAATAGTTTGCAGTAGGTATATTGAATGTTTTAAATGTAACGCAAGAATTAATATTCAATTTAAATGATAATATTGGCGTATTTTGATTGTAAATCTTCTCTATTATTTCGTCTGTATTTATCTTTTAAATTCCCATACAACTGACCTCATAATCTCTTCAGCTGCCAGCCCTTCCGCCAATACCTCCAGCTGTTGTGGAGACATCCTACTGATGGCTGCCATGTCGATGATGTCCAGGTACAAGGGTTCTGATTTCGGTGCTGGAGCACCCATACACGCTGCCATGCACGCCAGACAAAACCACACCTGAGGAAGAAAGGATAGTTAGTTATTTACTCGCTTATACGAGATCTGACCTACGGTATCAGCCTATTTACGTCCCACTGCAGGGCACGGGCCTCATCTAAAATCGAGAATACGATCAAGAGGGGTTAGGCCATATAGTCCACCACGTTGGCCTAGTGCAGGTTACCATACCATAGAAATTAGAAACGCAACTCACGTAAGTCGCTATGTCGGATCTATCCGGCGGATTAGCATATCCCATCACCAACAAAATTATTATAGTTATTATTATCGGCAACTTATTTCCAAAATAAAAAGTAATTAGTGGCTTAACCGACTTTACCTAGATTGTCGAATGGTAAATTTTAGGCTATATATTTACTGTTTAATTCAGTAAAGGTTCATCAAATCTTTTTGTCTGTTTTTCTGTGCGGTTGTGCGTGATGAACTCAGAAAAGGCTTAATTAATTTCGATGAAATTTGGTATGCAGGTAGCTGACACCCTGGATTAACACTTTTTATCCCGAAAAATTTTGTGTTCCCGTGGGATGAGGAAGTAATTCTGATATATTCGTTACTTTTTTATTCTCAAAGGAATGGGATGGGACTGGATTACATGATTAGTGAGAATGAGATGGGACGGGCGGGATGTAACGGGACGGGACGGGATGGGAAATTTCAAATAAAGTTAATTTCAAATAAATGTAATCACGCAGACTTTGCGGACGGAAGCTAGTTGCTATAATATATTATTCGCACTACGAATAGTTTATCTAATTATTAATAATGTTTTATAACCATTCGGTTTTACCCAACAAGAAATCATACTATGAGTTAATGACCTCTCACTTGACAAAAAGAAAATGACTTATTAGATCATGCTAGCAATAGAAATATTCTCTCATTGATCAATAGGATCATTGTCTTGAGGTATATGTCACTCTTGATTTCCATTCTTCGTTAGAACATTAATCTTCAGTAACATTGATGCTAGCTATACGTAATTATAGAATAGTAACCGTTTGATGAAAAGACTGCCTCGGTGGCGCCGTTGTACTACGGTATAATTGCAAAGCTAAGGTCTCGGGTTCGAGTCCCGGGTCGGGCAAAGTGATGTTGGATTTTTCTATTCATTATCAGCCCGGAATCAGGAATTTGTGCTCGATATGGCGATCGCTCGCCCCCTATCACACCGTGAGAGTAAATAAAAGGCCAAACGTGGGTGTCCTGGTTGCACCTCTACATACCCCTTATGTGAAAAAGGCGTGAGCTTATGTATGTATGTTTGATGAAAAGCAGAGTTTGTTAGTCCATGTGTAGCAAATTACTGTCACGATTTTTTAGATAGCCAGTGCTTATACGAATAAGCATAGACCGGAATAATTTTATTGACCGGCGAGTCATTCGTCATTACTTGCTATCCGATATTCTCCCACACAACACTATCAAGTATATTTGCGGTCACTTTGCCGTAATGATACATGATAACAAGGGCGATTTCAAAACACCCTTCCAATCTGAATGCCACTTAGATTTACATAACATCAGGTTAAATAATACGGTGAATAAAAATGAGTTACTTAATGTTCAATAAAAATACCTGGCAGACGGCTACCACAAGCCTTGGCACTGGCAGTGAAAAGCGAAAGTTTTTACTCAGCTGTCGCAACGGCGCGCTTCCGCTTACCATGGCCACTAAATTGGCATCAACAAAATATAGAACTGTGAATATTTTATTACTAAACAGGTTAGGCACGGTTGGTTAGACGCCGACTGTGAAACGCGAGGCCGTGGTTTCGATCCGAGATAAATATTTGTGTGATCTACAAAGTAAAAATACTACGTTAAATAATTTATTTATCAGCCAAGCTTACTAATAATGAATTTTGATAAAGTAATAAAAAACGCGACAGCCCTGCCAAAAGGCTGAAAGACTGCCCTTCTGTATGGCCTAACCCCTCTCAATCGTACTTTCGATTAGAGGAGGCCCTGCAGTGGGAAGTATTTGGGCTGATACATACCCTGCCAAAAGCTATCTAAAAGAAAAAAACAAGTTGTACAAGTTAAATTATACAATATTTTAATATTACATAACCTAAGGTCTGTCAATTTGCTTGCTGAATAAACAGATAAATAAAATTGACATTGAACGTAAGAGATATGAAGAAAGAAAAACATGAATTGCTCACCAATGCGAGTTTTTTAAGTATAAGCAGATTGAAGCTTACTTAGTGGCCATACGAACATTTTACGATCGTGAGTCATAAAACGTAGCCGGAGATTATTTGCACGTAATTGCATTTAATTAAACATTTATTCGAGATGAAAAGCTATACATATTACAATATTTTAGCGTGTAATATTTTAATTCATTGAAATACATTTTAAATTATTTTCCATTCATCCATCCTTTATTACATTTTTTCATATTATGTGCGAGTCATAATCTCAAGGAATAACATTTATCTATCGATAATTTCCAGTTTTTTAAATCTTTAATAATATTTCAAAAAGGCATGGCGTGGTGTGCCTAATCACCCGAAGTTTTTACGTCAAAATTGTATAGCAACCTAGATTATGTACAACGTCATTTGCGAGAATTTAATTAATTACCCTATAAATTGACGTAATGACATAGAACGCGCCTGGTAACTAAACAGTCCAGGCATTATCCTCATCCAGACCCTGTAAAACCCTGAACGTAAATACCGCTGTGCGTCACAGGACACCTGGAAAAACCCAAGTACTGAAGTCTAGACCGCAGAGATTCCTTCCCAGTTTTTGTTTGTTCTCTCTAACTACGACTAGAAAATAAACAAAAACCCATAGAAATATATTGTAAATTGTTTTTTCAGAATGAGGAAAAACATTTTCCACTGATACGAGTTATGTGTTAAATAATTTCATTTGAATTATTTTTATTTTGTAAATATATTATTTACACGAGGAAAAAGCATTCACGTTAGTTTTGTATACTGGGTGGTATTGTCAAATCTTAACATTAATTTACCCCACATGTTTCTCATCACTCCAGGTAGTATTGTACAAAAATGGAAAAAAAATATTGATTTTTTTTGTCAAAAATCTAAATTTTAGTTTTTTTTGTGCAATATTACCTTGAGTGATGAGAAACATGTGGGTAAAATTAATGCTAACATATCAATATCATCCAGTATATTTGACTTACATTTCATCTCGAAATATTATAATTTAGAAATTATACTGTAGCTATTATCAACACAGCTCTCAACTCATGTTCTACTGTTTTTATTTTTTATTATCACAGGAATATAAATTATAGTTCACCGTTGCTACCAATTTGCTCGAGCAAATATTGGGCAACTAACAATCGGCTGTACACATACATTTTTTGACATGCAGTAATTTTTGTGTCCACTGATGCGTTGTAAAAGAGTGTGGCTAGCTTCCGTTCGTAAACATTTTTTTTACATCCATTGACTCGTTTGGAAACGTTTTGCGTAATTCTTTCATAACTAGTTTATTTTTTGTAAATTGTTGAGTATTTCTGATTTTAATGGGCCGTGGAATTTTGTTATGGTAGACTTGGTTATGTTTGTACTTGTATTATACTTTTATGGAACTTATGCTGAGGTGCTGTAAATGAAGTTATGTAATTATATTTCTATCACCAAAAAATGTTAAACATAAAAATCTATAAATCCTCATCATAATAAAGATAGAGTTTTGTACAATAGGGTATTTGACTATTATCGAGATTTTGTTTTATTCTGCAGACAAACACAAGTGCCATTAAAACAAAACATTTTTGTGAAAACAGTATTAAAGTTGCTTGTAACATGAGGCAAATATTAGTATTTCAAATGAAAGAGTGGGAACGTAGTGGGGACATATTACCGTCTCTTTCACGCCCGCACACTATGAAGATTAGTGATGTCACTTATTTTGTTTTGCATCCCTTTTCTTCTACTAAGTTTTTAAGTTTCTAACTTGTTTGATTCTGAATGGATTTACAAAATTCTTATTTTGCTAGATTTTGGATATGGATACTTTTTGATGAATACAATAAAAAAAGCGTACTCTTGATTGTTGAGCGCGTACCCTGCAATGGGAAGTATATCGGCTGATGCAGACAGATAATTAGTACGTATAGAAAATAGCGCCATTAGCGCGGGTTGCTCCAAGCGCCAGTTTCCTAATACTTTCTTTCCTTTCGTGCGAGGTCTATGTGCTGTAAATGTTCACGGCACTGCTATTAGCTAGCTTACGTCGCTAATACGCTGTTTTAAGACGAACGAACTAAACTAAGTACAAAAATAAGATAAAATAAATATTGACGAATTAAACTTGCACAAATATTTTTGGGAATAAGTAATATATTTCTGTTTATGTTCACCGTATTCTGAACGAAAAATAAAGTATTCTTCTTCATATAAACTTAAGTGAATGATGGTACATCTTTCAATCCTAATGTAATTGAATTTTTGAGATTAAATTTTCGAACGATCGCTACGAGTCAAAGAAAATTATTTGAAATTGTCAAATAAAGACTCCAACAAAAAATAATATTTTGAAAAAACATAATCAAGTAATATTTGCATATAACCACTAAATAGGAAAACAATAGATATACAACAATAGATTTTAATAGTACAAGCTGTTAATACAATAGCAGGGTGTCGCGTAATATGTTTAATTAATGACATCATGCTTCCAACTTGAACGTTATTATTTTTTATTTGATAATAAATAATACTATTGTTTAATAAATTATATCATCAAAGTTGACATGATTCTATAGGCAAATATTTCTACCGTTCGTCATCGCAATACTACAATGGAGCTTCCATTGTATTATTTATTTATCTCTTTACTTTGACGTCCATTCTTTTGTATTTGTGGTTTGTACCTACAAACAATTAATGTCACATTTACGTAGGCAAAGTTAAAACAATCACAAAAATATAAATAAATATTTAAATCGTATGAAATATTGTAATAGTAATTTTCATTCAAATCTATTTATATTTTAAACAGGATGTAACAATATGCGCTTGAAACGGTAACAATAATCGTGAACTACGTAAAGCTAACGGTAGAAAATAGTGGCTACTTTGCGATTTTTTTTAATGTTTGATTTTCATTGCCTTACCGAAACTCTTAATCTAGAACACTGATTCCATAAGAAAACGATGTATGTATATTCACCAATAAGTATAAGCTTGTAATAAAACACATTTTAATTTAACCGTATCTAAGGTAAAACGTTGCTGAATTCAGCTGTAATTTGGACAATACTGTTATGTTTGCACAGTTTCAATTATAATGATTTTTAAATCAGTCCAGTGTGTAGTACATTTTATTATGTTTTATGTACGATACGCGAAAAACAAATAACAAGAAAGGAAACTGACAATTGATACTATTATTGCGTTATACGATTAAAAATTGAAATGCGGTTCCAAAAAAATATTTTTAAGTAAATTGTCAACCTACTTTTATATACCATCCCTATTTTAAGCCCGTTACAAATAGTTAAATACGGAAAAAATCCAATCACAAGCAAGATATTGTGCAACATGGCGCATGATGTTCCATGCAACACAAATGATTTCACACGTGGCTGATGTGTATCCACCGTTACGCGACAAATGAATAATTAAGCATTCATGTTCGCAATGCATCAATTAACACATTGGTTAAGCCAATAATGGACGAATTTACGGTATAGTTGGTAGGTATAGTGTTGTTTCAACTGCCATTACACTTCACTTTAGTCACGGCTCAGGCTATCCTGCTCACACTTCAATGACTGAGCTGGGATGGACAGTCCTTAAACTGTGAAGTTGTTAAGTATTCGAACCACTACCAAATCAGTCAAAAATCCTGCTAAGGAAAGTCGACAGCTTGGCCCAAGGCACACGTTGTGAAAACTTACATTTACGACCAATCACAAAACGTTAAATAAATCCACAAGTTGAAGATTAAACTTAGGAACTGAGATGGTATGTGAATGTTAGTAATCTTTTGAAAGTTGACAGTTGTAAAGTCAGTTGCAGTGAACGATTTACAGCCGAAATTAATAGACGACCTTTATCTAAGGATCGATTCGAAAATTAGACCAAAAGATATCGACGCGCCCACAATTCACGTATCTTGATTGGTTATCTTCGGGACAGAACCTTAGGTAAAGATTAGGATCGCTTATTAATTTCGGTTGGCAGCTGGTATGGAAAAGTATGGAGATTGTAGGTACTTAAAAAGTCATTGACATCATAGCAAAGTAAATATTTTACGCTACACAACGTAGTACTCATCGCGTCTAAACCGTGACGTGAATAATCGAAAGTAAATTTTATTGGCGGTGCGATCATGACTTACTAACACTTGAATGTGCAAAGCGTGCTAGTTTTTTTAATGTAGCGTGCACACTATTGCACTGAGAAATCTAATCTTCATTCAACAACTTCAGATCGACTAGTATTGTGGATGTGAGTGTTTTTGTTCTTCTGTTAAACCAGCGATAAAGGAAAAGTTCCTTGGTTTTTTGGCAATTATTTAAAAGCCAATTAGTTGTCCTGCCGCATGATTACCTAGATTTGGATCATCCAAATAAATCGAATATTATTGTACGAAAGTTATAGCTTGATACAAGGTGATATAGAACTTATGAGGTAATTACAGCGTTGAGAAAATCTACACATATTATTTTAAGCTCAAATAAAATAAATGAAAAATGAAGACCATGAAAAAAGAATATCTTGTACTACGTAAACTACTGCCCTCAATATAAAGATGATTAATTTCATAATATAATTTTATAGTGTTGGCATAACACTACGATTATTATTCTTTTTTTTTTTCCAACAGCACGAACTATCATTTTCAAGTGTTTGTTAATGGAATTTATTAACACACTATTAATTCGTTGACACAGTTGGCTATTCGGAAGTGACGTAATCCATCGATAACATCGAGACTGGTTTAGAAAAGAAGTAATATTACAATGTTTATGTTTATTAATGTGGTATGCTCTTATTAACATCTTATTAAATATTTGACATAATTTGGGATTTCGTAAGTTTCATAACCAAGCATTGGATACTAAGTTGGATACGTTATATTGAAGGTAAAAAATACATATTATATAGATACACATAGATAAACTCACGCCTTTATCCCAAAAAGGGTAGGTAGACGCGCCACCAGGTCACCCACATTTCGCCTTGTATGTTCCGTCCCATGATATGATAGGGGGCACGCCTATAGTTATATCGGGCACAAATACCTGACCCCAGGCTGATAATGAATAGAAAAACCCAATATCAGTTTGCCCGACCCGGGATTCGAACCCGAGACCTCAGCTTTGTAGTACCGTAGTTCAACTACGCCACCGAGGCAGTCAGGCAAGGTAAAAATATTAGAAAAATTACACACATAATTAATTATCATCGAATTACAATGCAGCACTTGTTTATACCGAATCATATTTTTGATAGTGCTGTCTTTTGGGAGCACTTCTCGGAAGCACTTCTCGGAAGTTACGCAACTAAACGAAGCGGGGATTTAATGCTTGATAATATGATGAAATCACATAGAGTATATATGTTTCTATCTGCTTTTAAAGTTTTACTCATTAAACTTTGACCTAGTTTGCCAGTCAGACGTAACTTCTCGAAAAAAGATTGATATCCATGGTGGAGGCGTATGTTCAGCAGTGGACTAGTGAAGTAGTAAATACTGTCAACCTACCATAAGTTCAAGTGTAGTGAAATTACGAACTACAAATAAAAGATAAAATATCTGTTAAAAGCATTGTTTGACATAAACGTTAACAAAACATTTATATTCGTAATCTAATAATAATAACATGTGAAATGTATCAACTGCCTCGGTGGCGTAGTTGTACTACGATACGATTACAAAGTTGAGGTCTCGGGTTCGAAACCTGGGTAGGGCAAAATGATATTGGATTTTTCTATTCATTATCAGCCCGGAGTCAGGAATTTGTGCCCTATATGGCGATAGGCTCGCCCCCTATCACATCGTGAGACGGAAAATACGAGGCGAAAAGTGTTTGTCCTAGTGGCGCCTCTGCCTACCCCTTCTGGGATAAAGGCGTGAGTTTATGAATGTATGAAATGTATCAAAAGTGAAGACCACCACGCACTATAATGGCGAAGGGAAACATCGAGAGGAAACCTGCATACCATAGCGATTTGAAATAATTTATATGGTATGTAAATTCCGCCAACCCGCACTTAGCCAGCGTGGTGGACTATATGGCCTAACCCCTCTCAATCTTTTCGATTGTAGAGGAGGCTCGTGCCCTGCAGTGAGACGCACATATATGAGCTGATACAGTATTAAAACTCGAGAAAACCGATATTTGTTTAAATATTTAGTATAGATTCACGGCATTGCGTGATCATACCCGTGACCAACGTTGACTACACAAAAAGAATCATATGTAATCTCCGCACGCATAACCATAGACGTTTTGACACAAATTAAATGTTTTGTAACAAAAACGAACCGGACGCGATCTGCCGAGGCGGCGGTCGCTCATTCATCACATGGCACACCTCTCACTTTTCGAAGACGTGTATATCATTCCTTTACGTCTACACTATAACAGGAAACCATCGTGAGGAAACCTGCATACCATAGAGACCTTCATGAGGATTTTTATATCCGCCAACCTGCAGTAGGCCAGCGTGGCGAAACTTTTCATGATGATGATGATAATTAAATTTTTATATTTATTTTTAATTAGTAAAACGGGATTAAGAGTTCATGGGGGAGGCCTTTGTGTAGCAGTGGAGAGAGAGAGAGAGAGAGAGAGTAAAACGGGATTTTCCAACAAAAATATAATTAAATAATTAATTAATAGATGGTGGGTCTATAAGGCAGCAACGCTAATTGTAATTTATGGAAAATTTGGTGATAATTGCATGCAATGCATATTATATTCTTAAGCTATCGTTTGTGCAATTACGTTTCTGTTCGTAAAAAAAATTAAATTAAAAAATATATGGTATAAGCATTCTCAATCGTACTCTCGGTTATAAAATAGTCCCGTCTTCAACAATGGGTAATAAGGGCCAATATGGGAACGAAAAATTCAATTTTCACACTTTGTTACTCAAACTATTTCATTAAAGTTATATGAAAAAATGTTCTCATACATCACAACTTTACCATAACTAGTATGTTTGTGACAAATCAAGACGTATGATCACTTTCTATCGACGATATTAGGGTTGTCAAATAAAATATATCGTGTTTTGTTCTGCAACATAATATGCTTTTGGGAAAATTGGCAAATTTTTTTTAAGACTGGAAACGGATCGTAATACCAATGGATAGGTAAACGGTGCCTCTAAACAAAAAAAACAGATTTGAAACGATTAAAGAGTTTTTTATAGAGTATTATTGTTTCTATCGTCTTTATAAAAACTGTATTTGGTATACCGCTACTCATAAACTGCTTGACGCCAGCGGTCAATAACCTTGCAAGTTTGCTACATATTATTATGCTACAAAATTATGATTGAATATACTCATTTACTCTTATTCAATATCATCAATTGTTACGCCCGTCCCTAGTCATATAAACGAAAATAAACTCGGAAAAATTTGAATGACAGAATCATCTCTGTCGTACTTTTTGGATATAAAAACGTCAGATTACGTAGTCAATACACTTGACAGCCAAAAAACATAAACAGGCGGCTAACCAACTGCGCTAAAGAGACTTTCAAAATATATACGATATAAATATAGTTATTTTCAATACATTATAACTTATACTCAATAAAAATAAGCGTCAGACTTGCATAAAAGTATTCTTTTCAAAGTCGGCAACCGTATTCAATGACAAAATGCTTCGAATGTTTATAATTTAATGTCAGACGTATGCAGAAAGCAAGACGAGTTCGCTTTCGTTCGTGGCGTCGTGTGAATGGCCGAAGATCGCCACACCTTTATGAAAAGGTTATGACCGAGCGGAATAATAAAATAAAATAAATAAAATAATTCTTATACAATAAATGCGACGTAATTTTTACGGTAAAAGTTCTTTAACACGTGTTTTATTGAGATAAAACTGACTAGGGTATCTGTGTTTTGTAATGCTATACTGTTTCGTCTTTTATCTGTTTATACTGGCACGGAAAAATGACTGCAATTCACCACACGTGTAGTGCTGACCAAATAGTATTTCCAACAACGTAAGATTACCTCATACCGGTCGGAAAAATAAAGCCGGTTTGTTTGTATCCGAGTATACACAGAATAAATCCGAAACGCGACGTACTTACGTATGTTGCTAAGACGTAGTAACTTGAAAATAAAATATATTCCTCTTGCTTCAATTCTGATTCGAATTTTTTAACGTGTCCATTGTTTCACAATAAAATTATAATATTTTGAATCTAGTCCAATTAACTTAAAGTTTAAAATCGTTAGTTACTTTGTGTAAATGAAGATATATCGTGAACTACAAGAACGCACATTAGCAAAATAATTTTAAAACCAAAAAAATATGTAGCAGTTAATGGATGTAATTTCTGAACGAAATAAACGCATAATGTAAATGAATAGCATAAGTTTCTTCATATATACGATCTTCCTTATTGCTTTCTATGGAATATGTAGAACACATTACTATGTTTGTAAATTATATCGATAGCATAATTAGATAGTTTTTTATGACCACTGAAATTATATGAGGTTTCTATTATGAAATAACACATTTTTTAATTAACCTAAAGATACATTAATTTGTTGGACATATTTATTTTTAATAATTGGGTTACCAATTACTATATTTCTATGTATTTTAAAACACTTTTTCTTTCATTTTTTCCACTTATAAATAAAAAACCAAAGATCTGTTTAATAAAATTACTTTTTATTAAATTTGTAGTGTGAGATTTAACTTTCACCAGTTAAGTTATTGAACTGACAACTTGCAGATGTTGAAAATTAAGTGACTGCTTATTCTTAAATGATATTGTAACTTTGAGTTATATAATAGATAATTATTTGATTTATTATCATCGTCTGTCTTAAAGGCACTTTTCATTTCATAACTACTTACAATCTCAATAGTAATTCTTGTATTATATTTTTCCTTTAGTATAATGAGCTTTATTAAAGAAGATGTAGTTTCGTGTTAAGTTACCATAATAACACACACATTAGAATTAGTTACATATGTTGCCAAACTACTTATGGAAGATCTGACGGAGCTAAAATCGGTGAGGCGCGCCCTATATTATAGTGAAATCTCTGCCCACCTCTTTAGTGATACAGGCTTATGTTCCAACTGTGATGACAAATCTTGATGCAACCATACTGCAAATACTCATAGATTGACGCGCTCATTCGTACAATAAAGTAACAGGGATGATGATTACAACCGAACAACGCCTGGTGAAGAAATGACGCGTCTAAGGAACAACAATAAAACACATTGACAACACTTAACAAATACATTCTCAATTTTACGCCAATAAATATTGATTAACCAATTACCGAATTGAAGCCATAAAAAATAAACATTGCGGTGGTATCTACCCAGGCGGTGTCTCACATATGAAACACCAATGTGATGTTTTATAAATCATGTTTGATAAAACAGTTGGTAACTGGAATAGTAACTAAGTACGGGTTCGCGTAACTTACATCACCATTATACATAATACAGGGAAGATCAGTGTCGTGCCCGTTATGATGACGCATTCTGCTCTCGATAGTCGAACATTATTGAGGTCATAGCAAAACTTGTTACTGAAATTGCGTAATGCACATTCATGAGAATTTTAAACAGTATAAGCTTCGATTGTGTCATAATCGTCATGATATAAGTAGCTATTATGTGCCGTGATATTATTGTGACCGTTGGTATCTATGTCTCGCGGGAACTAAAGAAGCGGGATGGAAGATATTCGAACTGCATAGGACTGACAGGGAAAGAAATAGGGGTACGATGCTGTTCTTTCTCATTGCAGTGTCCTACTTAACTGTCTCAAAAACATTGGCCATTCATAAAACGCAAAGCAAAACTTACTATGTAAAGATTGAAATATTGTATTTGTAAACAATTTGTTAAGGCCTATGTTCAGCATTGGACTTCCTGTAGCTGAATAGATAGAAACAATTTCTATTAAATTGCCATTATCGCCACATGAGCCTTACTTTCACATATTTTCTTCACGCAACATTTTTATATAGAAAATAATATCTCATAAAATTGTTTTAAAAACCTCTAGAAATAGTAATTTGGTATATGTTAGTTTAATTTTCAAGATAATTTTTCGTAAAAACATTTAGTATAGAGAAATGTGTAATATTATTTAAGAGGTCTGATGTAATATTTTATTGAATTACTAATTTATTTTAAACTGTAATGGTCCATAATGCTTTTATTATTTAAGGGAATTCCATTCTACTAATTACAACACAGTGAGGCAACCAATATATCAATAATATATTTGTTCGTATCATCAAATATGTTAGCAGTATCTATAAATTTTACGATAAGGTATTTTTTCGAGATAATCATTGTTATGGTATATAGTCTATATGAAAGACACATACACTAATAAATAGGATACACATAAATAAATAATATAATAAGTAGAGTGAACTCTCTACTCTACCTTTTTAATTTTTCATGTACGCGAAATCTCGTATAAATTACCCGAGAATTCGTGCCTGCCTTTGGCGAAAGATTCGTCTATTTCCTGGTTTGTAAATAAGCTTGGCGAAATATGCATCCGCACAAATGAGACCTCTGCCTACCCTCTCGGGGATATAGTCACGTGCGGATAAAGACGTGAGTGTGAGTGCATGAGCGGGTGCGTGTGTGCGCGTGTGTACATAATTCAAAGAACAATAGTTAAATAAGCCTTCGGAGAATTTCCAGTTTTAGAAAAGTGTGATTCACATTTTTTTGTGTTGCTATTGTTGAACCAACGTAACGTCGGCATTAGGCTATGATTAAACCTTTCATTATGTTTTAAAATAGGAAAGACTTTTAACGTATTTTTAGATATTACTAGACTTTTGGATTGCAACTGCACTCGAGAGACATTTTATTTTAATTGAATTCTGTTTTTTTTTTAATTGATTTAAGAATATCACGTAAAAATATTATCTACGCGTATTTAAATGATAAGAAATGTGTAGTAGTGTGGCACTAATTGACTAAATAAAAACCAATTATAATATGTTTGGAGTTGACTGAAGTAGATGTTTTTAATGTTGAGTTCTCTTAAGAAGCTCGTGCTTGGAGCATGGCGACTACACTTATGGATGTCTGTACGATGTTGATAATAACTCAGAATATTTTATAGAAATATTTCTATTGAACAACGAAACAAAGAATGAAAAACAAAATCTCGAATACGGGTGCAATATGAGACATTAACACGCCTATCTTCAAATGCCAGAAGCAGATTACCATAGATTGATGTTTACGAACGCGTAAAAATGGTAAAATTCCTAAAAAGTCTTACTAAGTAGTTTTCACGTCATAAATAGTAACCTGTATTTAGTATTAACAATTAGTAAAATATTAATCAATTAAATAAACACACCAAAAGATACACACTCAAATACAAGTCTTTTATCGTGGGTATCAAAAACTATGAGAGACTTTCCGGTCTCACAAACTCCCAGAACCGAAACAAATGCTTGTGGAGCACTTAAATATTTGTCGCGATGCTGGGATTGTACCCGCGGCGTCTCGTTTTACAGCCAAATCTGCGTCTAACCAACTGCGCCACGGAGGCTGACTGTATAGAACTATATTATTGAAGAAAACTGTGTCCCAAATACTGAAGAAACTATTGATAGCTTGGAAATTGACCGCAATCACTTTCTGTTGTAATGTGTTGTAGATGAATGCAAATAAAATCTAGAATACATTATAGATGACGCAAAGCTATGGATGCAATTTACTCTTACATTAGAAATTACTCGACTGCCTCGGTGGCGTAGTTTTTCTATCCAATATCACTTTGCCTGACCCGGGCTTCGAACCCTAGACCTCAGCTTTGTAATCGTACCGGATGACAAACCTGATGTCTCGGGTTCGAAGCCCGGGTCGGGCAAAGTGATATTGGATTTTTCTATTAATTATCAGCCCAGAGTCAGGAATTTGTGCCCTATATGGCGATAGGCTCGCCCCCTATCACATCGTGAGACGGAACATACAAGGCGACATGTGGGTGTCCTGGTAGCACCTCTGCCTACCCTTTCTGGGAAAAAGGTGTGAGTTTATTTACGTATTTGGAAATTACTCGACATTGCTTATTTTTGTTGTATCTGATAGCATAAATTCGTTACATATTAAATTTAAATAAGGTTTATATAAGTCGATATGGGCTGTTTTTCACGTCCATGTTTTTATCTAAGTCATAAACGACACCCGACTAAAACACATGTCTTGTAAGGATTATGGTATTTATCTATCGGAATTGTAGCCTAAACTCAATGAGCTTAAAAATAGTTTATTTATAAGCATGTTTTAGAATCTAACTAGATACCATTCGTAGACTTCTAAAAATCAGAATTTCGGCCTACTAATTTTGTAAATTATATTATCATATTTATATTGTAATTAGTGTTTTATAAAAGTGGCTTGTTAATTTATTTCGTTGCGTAAGTTTGATTCGCAACATTTAATTTCATCGTAATAATTTCCTCGGAGTCGGAAGTGCTCATTACTATGGAAAGTAAGTGTCCGTATATATTTATTTTATTTAACTACTGCTGGTCTACATATATTTTTTAGTTTTATCTTATGTATAATCTTCTTAAAATTATTTATTTGCCGAATTAAATAGTGAAGCCCAACCCATTATAACTCATTAAACCCAAGCACGATAAAATGAAAGTTATCGAGAATTTCGCTCACCTTCAAACTACGTGTGAACATCATCCTTGAAACTCGATAGTCACTCACACACTTAACGAACACTAAGCACTGCGATGCACAAAATATTGGCAAAGTTTTATCGATATCGAAATTTTGACGTTTGTGCGGCGACTTTCTACTGAACGCGCGTACCAAGCCGCCGAGACGCAGTCACTCTCACCGACCCAGGTGCAGATTTCTTTTTATTTAAACCCTCCCTCCTCCGCGCGATTGTGAATTATCGCATAATAGCATCGCGTTATCAAAACACTAGTAATTGGTGCGGACTTACTTGTGTTGAAGTCGCACTGTCTCCGAAAAGGTCGTTACAAAATTCGGTGATTTTCCGTTATAACAAGGCTGTTGACCCTGAGTGACAGACTCAATTATATGCAATGAAAATCATGAGCTAAGTACAAAATATTTAACATGATTATTGTCGTTAACGTGGGAGAGGTATTTCTCAATGGTATAGAAATATTTAGATCAATCACTTGTTTACATGCATTTCCTATAGATTTCTTGCAACTAATTGTATGAATTAGGCCCCTGCCATAGAGCTTGGGTCAAAGCGTGGCCGTTGCCGCCATGGTGAATGCACCAATAACATCTAAAATAATTATCTGCATATTTAAATGGGATCAAACTTCATTTGATGCCTGTAAATATATAAATGTCTGATGATTCTTAAACATATTTTCAGCCAGAAACGTGTCAATTGACCAAGTGGTGAGGAATAATTCAGCTTGATTGATTACTTTGCTAATAATAAGGTATATAGGCAAAATTGACCACCTCTAAATGCTGTTCTCATTTTGTGGTGGAGTAACATTATTTTTATGCGTTTCAAAAGATTGAGACTATGATTTTATATTTAGCTGAGTGCCCAAAATGTGCCTTAAATTTTTAGAAATCATCTAGATTGGTCTTAAATTGCCTTTATAAATAGAGATCCTCAGATTCTCAGCTTATACAGGGTATATAGGCTGCGACCGAAAACGAAGCTAGGTGTTAGTTTTTTCTTGCAAATTCTTAAATATCATCGTGTCTGGGTGGTAAATACCTAGTTTTTGCCAAAAATGTTAAATTGAAACTTACTGTTACGTTGCGTCTTTATAAATCAAAAGGTGTACATTATTATTTTGGGAAAACTGTATCTACCACCCAAATACGACTATAAGTAAAAAACAACAAAAATAAAGTGTCGGAAGTCACTCATACCTGGCATCGTTTTCGCTCGCAGTCTTGACATACCCTATATGAACTTATAAACAATGATAGGACTGGGTCATATAGATTTGTAGAATACTATCACCGTCATTCTAGGCTACAAGAAGACCAATGCCTTAGGCCCTACTCAAAAATTTCCAGTAACATCTTTGTAAGATGTTAATTAGCTGAAATAAATTTCCTATTATACACATAAAACCACAACGATGTATATTATTATTGAACACATTCAGGTCGAGAGGAAGACGGTATTAACTATTTATAATATTATCGCAGTTTGCGAAACTGTTCTTGATGTAACGTATATTTAACTTTTAATTAACGATTTGTTATGCCCTCATCGTATCCTTACTATTGGTCAATGCAGGACCAAATTATATTGGGAATTGATGTAAATTGCTTCATAATATAATGAGCTTCCTGCCTTTACTTTGTATTTTGGTAAGATAAAGGTTTGGGCATTTGTTGGTATTACAGAAGAATTTAAACTGCACAATCCTTGGTTGTATTGTTGTATGGCTATGGCTGATACAATACAATCAGCCCATGAATGTCCCACTGCAGGGCACGGGCTTTCTCTACAATTGAGAGAACGATTGATAGGGGTTAGCCCGTATAGTCCACCACGCTGGCTACCATGTCCTTTAAACCGGAACACAACAGTGTATGTAAATTGCTGAATGACGGGAGAAATAGAGATTATGGTGGTACCTACCCAGGCAGCCTCCCACATGATATAGAGAGACATATCACCACTTAATATTTGCAAAGGAATCACCAATATTAAGCTATGAACCAACGTTCTTAATCACAGTGTATTTTTTGTACCTGGCATTAATCAAGTAAGAAGACACAACAAATTATATTGTCAAAGAACCATGTTATATTTTGTGTGGCCACTAAGTACTTTTATTTCATACGTATCATACAAAGGTTGGCTTTAAATGTTGGTCGTATGATTTTAATTAAAGCTTTTCTTTTTCTTTTGAGACGTATTTAATATGTTATAAAAAAATGTTTTGTTAAGGATATGGGATGGATCCATAATTGATAACCACAATATTCTTATAAGCTTTTAACCGAGAGTATGAACGGAGAATTGATATGTTAGTAGATATGATTTCTCCTTGAAGGAGGCTTAGGTTCAGCAGTGGACTACCTGTGGCTGACTCTTATAAAGAAATGGCACGGATCGGGTAGAAAAGCTGACCTAATAAGTCCCGCATTAGTTGTATCAAAAGCAAACAATCTTATTGCACGTTACGTCACGAACCCTATAAGTAAAAGGTCTGACATTAGACCCGTTGTTGCAGTTACGTGATGTTCGTCAGGCCTTTCTATTTAATGTAATGTTAGATGACACCTAGAGCCTGGATCCGACGTAACCTAAGTATAATATATAATTCTTCCTTCCGAGACCGTTCCTCGGATTAATAAAACGAAATCCACTATTAAACACATTGAAAAGCACCTCTTAACTATATAATTAGACAAATGGATGTAAAAAAGAAAAACTTGGAACAAACCAAGTACTTGGTTTTGGGAGGCTTAAACTTTCTGTACTTTTTTAAATATAATATAAATTTTAAAAAATTTGTATAGCACTGTGACCAAACCCCACTCAATTTTGCTCTCGATTGTAAAGGAGGCCCGTGCCCTGCAGTGGGACGTGTGTGGAATTATTTATATTTCTCTTAGTTTTTCTCTTTATAAAAAAATATATACATATAAAATATAAAAAATGATTTACCCTCCAGTGGCGAAACTCAAGAATTATTTATATAATTATATTATAATAGGACTTGACTTGCAAATGTCAAATTGATGTTCTTTGGGGACCAGATTTTGAATCTTGAGACACAGTACAACCACTGCTGAATATGGGCCTACCCAAGGCTCATTTGGGGGTATCTCGCGCTGATGAAGTTGCAGCCCATAATTGTTAGCTTATCAATTGGTTACACTATCTCTGCTATCCTTATTATGCCATCGATCTCTTTCGAGTTTCGTTCAATCTGTCAGGGTGTATAGAGGCAGCCTATTAGTGTAATAAATAAAAAAACCTTTGATGTTTCTAAATCTAAATGATGATTTAGATTTTTCGTAGGACGGAAATTTGAGGAACCGTATTCATCTTGCCTTCTAGGTCACTAATAAAATGCTTCACACATTATTTTATGGTAAATTAAGTGAAAGCTAGTCACATTTGGGTTATTTGCAATTTATTACTTTGAAATAAATACAAACTGCATTTTCTGTTATCTAATTAACTGTCTGTACGGAAGAGTTGCGATTATGAAAGAATAAAGAATTAACTAGTAGCCAAGCATATTTATCTAATTTAAATATTCATCCACGCTTATTTAATTAATTGTATGTATTGTAGAGCATATACTTTTTGGGCCGAAAGCAAGTGACGTCACTAATATTATCCAACTGTCACAAAATAAACGCAAATATGTTAAATAATTTGTTTTATATAAAATAATTAACTTGTGGGTCAAACCCAATTTTCCATACACGGAGAGTAAAAATAAACTTTATGTAACTCGTTCCACATTCACTGTTACACAACATTACACA
Source organism: Deilephila elpenor (assembly GCA_949752805.1). Lineage (NCBI taxonomy): Eukaryota > Metazoa > Arthropoda > Insecta > Lepidoptera > Sphingidae > Deilephila > Deilephila elpenor. The sequence continues at coordinate 2,989,277 of OX457102.1, forward strand.
TCCTGTGCGTCCGCTTTGCTTACACGGAATTCCGTATATTTAATAAATATCGATGGCTTGGGGAAATTTTGTTAATACATCTCGTAGATTTGATTTGGGGCAAATAGAAGCTGAAGAAGGATGGTAGTAGACTTGGCTAGTCTGCCTACCTGTCCAGGAATACAGGCGTTTTAAAGCAGACGAGTATCAAAAGAGGCAGAAAGGATTTCGGAGATGTATAGGCAAAAAAAGTTATCTGAGTGGCAAGTTCGAATAATGTAAGTATGAAGAGATAAATCGGAATGCATTTTCTTATTAATCCTAGTTGAAATAAGTTACAGAGCGTACGAGTATATATCAACAATATTTGTTTTATTTTATACAAATAAAACATGATACAATACATTTAAATTTGTTTCTTTGTTGGTGTCTTTTAGGGGTAGCGGTAAGAAGAAGAAAGCCGGCATAATTGTGTAGAATTACTTGATTCAAGTCGTCTGTAGGCTGCCGATACGATGTTTGTGAAGCTTTTCACTTCGCCTCAGCTGTAGGTCTGGTCATTTTATAAAGCCAACTATTATAGTTCGCATTTGAAGTTTTTCTCCGGTATAAAAATCCCGCTTTAATATTTCCCCGGGATGAAAAATCGAGCCTTCTTAAATATCTAACACTTAAAGAATTCTGAAATAGTTCCTGAGGTTAGCGCTCCCAAAAAAACAGACAAACTTTATCTTTTTTTATTCAATAGGTCCGGCAAATGAGCGGGTCATCTAATGTTAAGTGATTACTGCCGCCCATGAACATCCGCAACGCTTGAATTATAAATGAGTTACCGGCCCATCAGATCGCTCAGGTCTATATACTAGTATAGATATTTATAAAAGACATATTTTAATTTATTTATTTATACTTTTTATTGAACATCTCAAGTTACATAGTGATTAAATATAACGAATAAAAAATAAAATGGTGTAATACATACATAAACACACGCCTTTATCCCAGATGGGGTTGGTAGAGGCGCCACTAGGATATCCACATTTCGCCTAGAATGTTCCGTCCCATGATGTGATAGAGGGCGAGCCTATCGCCATATCGGGCACAAATTCCTGACTCCGGGCTGATAATGAATAGAAAAACCCAATATCATTTGTAAAATGGTGTAATGGGTGACCATAATACCGCATGGAGCTATTTCTTCCTGGCAACCTTTGGATGAACAGGAATTGATGAATTGACAAATTGGTTAGTTGCAAAATTACAGTGATTTTGTGATTTGGGTAAAAAATGGTTATCGAAATGTTTTATCAAGAAGTTGTGAATGTAAGAGCTGGAAGGTGACCTCCTAAGACAACTTACATCGAAAAATAAATTATCTTCGAAAAGGCCAGGAGAACCCTAAACCGGAGAGCATAAAAATATTAATGTGAAAGAGGTGTGCCATAATCGTAGCTTATTGCAGGTGATAGTGTGTGCCTACCCTTATAGGATGAAAGCATGAATTTTTACACATAAATATATCTTACATCCAATTAAAAATTAGGTAATAAAGTCACAGTGACACGAATCATTTTATTCACAATCTAAAAATATCATAAATATTTATAAATGAATATACAAGTCCAACATATTGACACACTTTAGTTTCTGATGAGTATTTTTGTGTTACGTATGTGCAGTCACAAGTGAATGTTGATCGAAATCGTTTTATTTCACTTCCTGATTCACTGCCATTTAAAGATATTTTTTTATTAAATAGGGCCAGTCGATGACCAAGCATATCACAAACATCACGAGATGTAAGAATGCTTCATTTTAATAGCTTCATTTTGTTGGTTAGGCGCCGGCTATGAAACTAGGGGCCGCGGGTTCGATTCCCACACCGTGTTTGTGTGCTCCATCAGTATTTGTTTCGGGTCTGGGTGTTTGTGGGACCGACAAGTCCCTTGTAGTTTCTGATACCCGCGACAAGTCTTGTAAGTGCGGAATCAGGACTGTATAAGTAACTTTTGGATGTATTTATTTATTTTATTATGCTTACTGGCACATCAAATTAACAGCAGACCTAACGGTAGGTGCAGTGTAGTACAAATAGATTATCCACCAGTGGGAGATGGTGGTTATGGTTTACTGGTGGTAGGTCTTTGGCGCAGTTGGTTAGACGCCGGCTGTGAAACGACAGGCCGCGGGTTCGATCCCCGCACTGAGAGAAATATTTGTGACGCCACAAGCTTTTTCTCGGGTCTGGGTGTTTGTGAGACCGAAAAGTCTGACGTAGCTTCTGATACACACGACACAAGACTTGATTGATCTTAATTTGGGGTCAGGACTATGTATTTGACTGTTGGGTGTATTTGGGTGTATTTATATTTTGGCCGTTTAGAAAAAGAAATAGATGTCATACAAATTCTCATTGATCGTTTTTCAGACCTAGCCCATAAAAAGTACCCTAACATCGGAAAATCCAAGGAAGCTATACCGCAAAACCGTACGAACCACCATAATAAAATCCCCTTGCATACAATAATTAATGCTAAGCAGGATAATGTGATAATGAGTGGTCATAATTTGCGTCATGTTGCATAACCTACATCACTATGACGCTGCCAACCTCAGAATGTATTATATTATTACACACTCGTAATACCTATTTAATGATGACGATTTTCGGACTAAACAGGGCGAGACAGCGGAAAAAAAGGATCCGCGTTCTATAACTTCAACCCTTATTGCGAGGGAGTAAGGTTCAGATGGTAACTTGGAGGCATGTGTTACGAAATATATGATGTGACAAGTTTTTAGCTCAAGTGGTTGTAATAATACGATTGTTTACAGCCGTCAGGAGAAGGTTTTCGTCACTTCGAGTTAGCACGTCCAATTTGAAATCGTAGTGAAATTGTCTTTGCGTCACATTATTCGCGTCACTTTAATGTGCACACGACTTTTAATAAGCGTGGTTGATGTGAACGGAAGTCCGTATTTTTAGATTGATAATAAATAAATACACCCAACAGCCACATACATAGTCCTAACCCCATACTAAGATCAAGTCTTGTGTCGTTGGTATCAGAAACTACGAGAGATTTTTCGGTCTCACAAACACGCAGACCCGAAACAAATACCTGTGGATCACACAAATATTTGTTTCGGTGGGGGAGTCGAACCTGCAGCCTCGAGTTTCACAGTCAGTATCTAAGCAACTTCGTCACGGAGGCTATTGTGACGATGGAAGCTTATAGAGCTGTGTCAAGGCTTCATAAACCGCCGGCTTGAAGAAAGAAGATATGAGAGTCAGAGGTTTTAAGGCCAAGAACGCTAAAGACCAGACGAAATTGCCCAGACTAAGCAGGAAATCGAAACCGTAGAAACAAAGGAAGAAAGAAAGAAATCCTTGGAAGTGGTCTGTATACGACAGCAGACTTATTGACTGATGATGATTAATATTTAAAAAGTGAAGATCGTGCTGCCTAACGCTGGTACTGTTTTAAAGGTATTATTGGATTTAGGATGCGTTGGGGTAACACTGTAATACAAGGATGGAAGGGGTAAGAATGTAAACTCCTACATATTATAGGAGGTTACGTGTGCGAGCCATTAGCATCATCTTAAAAGTAAATAAACACAAAAATACAAAAATAAATCTTTCCTAATGCATTAAATTGGTATGTTGTTGATAAACAACTGTTTCAAAGAAGTTTTAATGAAGTAGCTTGATCTTCACAGGTCATTGCTCCCTGTCGGGTCCACAATATAATTCTGATAAAGAATATAAAGAACCCAAATGTGTGGCGATTGGTCATGCGTTTTTACTGTTTCATTGTTTGTATCGAATATTGATAATAAATAACAATATTCAAATCTCAAACGCATAGTCAAACTTCCCAATAAATCTTTGTGGGTATCAAAAAATGCGACAGGCCTTTGGTCTCACAACACCCAAATTCGAAAAAATTGTGCGCGGTGAATCTACTGGTGGTAGGTCTCACATATATTGTGAGAGACCGCCTGGTATTGGTAATTGGATAGATTTCACCGCAAAGTCTATTTCTCCCGCCAAACAGCAGTGTAGCGGTTTGAAGGACATTGTAGCCAGAGTAACTACTGGACATAATGAGACTTAACATCTCATGTCTCAGAATGACGAGCGCAGTGGAATGCATTGCTTAGTAATTCAAGGTGTTGTTTGGTTTTGCTACTGTCCATGACTAGTCGTATCGCTTGACCACCAGGCGAATGGCGTGCTCGTCTCGCCATTCAATTGAATAAAAATCGGTAATGGAAACCCTAACCTATCCTCAAAAACCGTAAATTCACGTACGCAATCATTGCACCCTTTTACATTCAAACAATGTGCAATATCTTGTAACATTGTTACAACCATAATGAACATAATTCAATTATCACATACAAGCTGTGAATTATTACGGTATTTTAGCGTAAAATGCCGAATCACAATTATTTTTATGGAACTTCATGCGGTTGAGGTTATTACGTGTGTTAGGTTCTCTGCCTACTTCATCGTAGCATAACATGATCGTGCTATGAACTTTTCAGATAAAAATGTATTTATTATAAAATTTAATTTTGACAGCCTCCGTGGTGCAGTTGGTTAGACGCTGGCTGTGAAACGTGAGGCTGCGGTTCCATCTCCGCACCGAGACAAATTTTTGTGTGATCCACAGGTATATCTTTCGGGTCTGGGTGTTTGTGAGACCGAAAAGTCTCTCGTAGTTCCTGATACCCGCGACCCCATATTATCATACAAGTCTTGTGCCGTGATGTTACAAACACCCAGACCCGAAACAAATACTTGTAGATCACACAAGCATTTGTCTCGGCGCGGGGATTGAACCCGCAGCCTCTCGTTTCACAGTCGGCGTCTAACCAACTGTCATTTAGTTTCATAGCACAGCGATATTAACACGTTGTAGTGGGTAGATACCTTAATCGCGTCTTAGGAAATTTGATGTGGTCAACTTTATTAGTAAGCCGATGGCCTAATATAACAATATCGGTCCCACAGATGGAAACGGTTATTTCCCCACATTATGTGAGAGGGCTGAGCCAGAATGAATGTCGGTAATACCACAAAATATACTCAAATACATTCTGTACGATCTATTATACTCTATTATAAGATTAAAATGGTCATTGAGGTTTCTCATTCGGAGTCTTGCTTAAAAAAGGACTGTAATGCGCACTACATTTTCCTTTGTATCTTTTTAAATCTGTTCAAAATAAAGCTTTATAGCATTGTGTTTTAAAATTATTAGTTTTTTAATTTGTAGCAGACCTTATTGCGATTAATCCTAAAGTGTTATGTCATCAGCTGGAGAAATTGAAAGACTCACTTAAACAAAAAAGGTCAAAGTGAGCAGTAAAATAATTCACGTAATTTCTTGACGCGCCGATGAAGTTACGGTGCAGTTGCAATTGAGTTTCAACTAAACTAAACTGTCATTAGAGACGTCAAATGAATGGGTAAATACCGATCAAGTTGCGATCTGAATCACGCAAATTAAACGCACAGCAGTAGAATACGCTTATACCCTATCTAAACTAAGAAGTTCCATTTGACATTGGGAAATAGGGATGCTGTCAAATAAATCGGTTCTTACAATTTCCGATTATATAGAGATATCGATAATATTTGTTTGTATTTCTTAATCGATTACAGTTTATATTTTTAGTTTACATTATTTCGTTTTTCTTTTCATGAACATTTTTATTCTAATGAGTCATCCACAATTGCATAGTCACTTTACTATTTAGGAACAAAATGAGTGATTTATCTATTACTAGCGGCCCGGCCCGGCTTCACCCGGGTGCAGACACTTTTTGAGTCCAGTCCACATCACGCACATTCTTATGAACACATGATACATACATACAATACAATACATATAATCCAAAGTGAGGAACCTCCTCACTATGTGTGTCGTATCCTACAATACTGCCTTCATTTCCATTGTAATATCCAAATCTATTATTTAATAATAAATTAATTTATATTAATATTATTATTTCATTATTTATTGATGTATGTTCGTTGACAGCATACCTATTATTAGCTGCAAGTTCAGTATTTTTAAAAATTAAAACACAACTGTTTTATATCTGCTCGATTATTTAAATATTTTTACCGATTATGCGTATACAAATGCGTTTGAATAGTCTCGACTCTACCGGTAAAAGACCTAACGAGGTGACTTTGTAATGCGTCTAGAAAAAAAATATGTTGTTTAAAATGGTTATTTTGCTTTATTTAAAGGATTCTAGTTTAAATTTAGTGATTATAGATTGTAAGTCTAGTGATAAAATAAGAATAGCTTCATAATTCCATGGATTTACGGAAAGTGTTATTGAAATTGTGTGGGTTACGTCTGCACAAAGTTATTTACGTTAAAAGTATGAAACGTCAAATGGAACCTGTTAGTTTAGATAGACTATAAGCGCTCGCGTATCGCGAACTAGACGCGAGCGTATCTGGCAGCGGTTGTCTAAATCACGAGAATAGAAAAAGGGCTGTTTTGATCGAAACTTAACTGCAACTGCACTGCAACTGAACTTATTTAATTACGTGAATTAGCCCACAGAAGGAAGAGTGTAACGTGTTTTACATTTATTACGAGATCTGATACAAGATTCGTATGTCGCTTAAGCTGTTACAGCTTCGAAGGGATGCACTGTCATACTAAACATATTCTCCAAGTCTGATACCGTCTGATTTTCATTATATGTCCTGATCTCTACAATTTTTTTCCTTTAAACACTACTTCAAATAAAAAGTTCAGTACTCTCGATTGTAGAGGAGGCCCGTCCCCTAGCAGTGGATTTGTACATGGGCTGATACAAATACAGATTAATTTTTCTAACAATAAACTATGTATTTAATAAGTACCGTGCGCTATTTATATGTTCACGGTGGTCGCGGGTTCAAATCCCAGGGCACACCTCTGACTTTTCGGAGTTATGTGTGTATTGATAGTCAATCACCACGCACTTTAACGGTGAAGGAAAACATCGTGAGGAAACCTGCATACCGTAGCGATTTTAAAGAATTTCTACGATATGTAAGTCCGCCAACCTGCACTAGGCCAGCGTGGTGGACTATATGGCCTAACCACTCTCAATCGATTCTCTCGATTGTAGAGTAGACCCGTGCCCTGCAGTGGGACGTATATGGGCTGATATACGCTATTTAATTTTAATGCCAACCCGCACTAGGCCAGCGTGGAGGACTATATGGCCTAACCCCTCCCAATCGTACTCTAGATTGTAGAGGAGGCTCGTGCCGTGCAGTGGGACGGATATGGGTTGATACAGAAACGATTTAATAAAAACATGTGTAAATGAAGTTTGCCTAGATTCTACTGGGTAGGAAATTACTCTGGTCACTTTTAAAAAAAAACTTCATGCCTTTTTCTCAAAAGGGGTAGATAGAGGTGCTACTAGGATACCCACCTTTCGCCTGTTTTCCTTCCCAAGAAGTGATAAGGGGCGAGCCCATCAATTCAATTAATTTGACATATACAGTCTATCTAAACTAAGAAGTTCCATTTGACGTTTCATACTTTTAACGTAAATAACTTTGTGCACACGTTACTCACACAATTTCAATAACACTTTCCGCAAATCCATGGAATTATGAAGCTATTCTTATTTTAACACAAGATTTACAATCCATGCCTCGACTGCCTCGGTGGCGTAGTTGTATCACGGAACGGCTACAAAGCTGAGGTCTCGGGTTCGAGTCCCGGGTCGGGCAAAGTGGTATTGGATTTTTCTATTCATTATCAGCCCGGAGTCAGGAATTTGTGCCCGATATGGCGATAGGCTCGCCCCCTATCACATCATGGGACGGAACATACAAGGCGAAATGTGGGTGTCCTGGTGGCGCCTCTGCCTACCCCTTCGGGGATAAAGGCGTGAGTTTATGTATTTACAATCCATAATCACTGAATTTAAACTAAAATCCTTTAAATAAAGCAAAATAACCATTTTAAACAACTTTTTTTTTCTAGACGTCATTACAAAGTCACCTCGTTAGATCTTATCCCGGTAGAGTCGAGACTATTCAAAGGCATTTGTATCCGCATAATCGGTAAAAATATTTAAATAATCGAGCAATTTTAATCCAGATGTTTTTTAATTTTTTAAAATATTGAACTTTCAGCTAATAATAGGTATACTGTCAACGAACATTCATCAATAAATAATGTAATAATAATATTAATATAAATTAATTTATTATTAATTAATAGATTTGGATATAACAATGGAAATGAAGGCAGTATTGTAGGATACGGCACACATAGTGAGGAGGTTCCTCACTTTGGAGTATATGTATTATATTGTATGTATGTATCATGTGTTCCTAAGCATGTGCGTGATGTGGACTGGACTCAAAAAGTGTGCAGACACTTTTTGAGACCCGGGCGATGCCGGGCCTGTCCGCTAGTAATAGATAAATCACTCCTTTTGTTCCTAAATAGCAAAGTGACTTATGCAATTGTGGATGTCTCATTAGAATAAAAATGTTCATGAAAAAAAACGAAATGATGTAAACTGAAAATATAAACTGTAATCGATTAAGAAATACAAACAAATATTATCGATATCTCTAAATAATCGGATATTGTAAGAACCGATTTATTAGACAACATCCCTATTTCACGCTGTCAAATTGAACTTCTTAATTTAAATAGTAAGACATTCATTGCCATATTATAATTGTCTTTTGCATAAAATTGTTTTCCAAAAACAGACATTTCTAATATAAATAAACACATGTAAAAAGCGAACATTTTCGCTATACATAACAATCTTTCCTCGAAGTTTGAAAGTTGGAATTTCCACGTGTCTTGGCAGATTTTGTAAGCGCTTGTTTGCTTGGAAAGGACCTACATTATGGGAAGGGGAAATCACTTATTTAAGACAAAAGAGCCATCCATAAACATAATCGGTAACTAATTCACAGTCGGCGTCAACTAATATTAAGACGAACGTTTGGTCAAATTTATTGAATGTATAGATGTGTAGAGACTAAAAACATATCTGATATATTATGTATTCAGGGACAGAAAATCGCTATGCATTACGGTGCAGATATTGAGATCCAGTTATAAATAAATAAAAACCTAAATAAATAAATAAATACACCCAACAGTCACATACATAGTCCTGACCCCATACTAAGATCGAGTCTTGTGTCGTGGGTATTAGGAACTACGAGAGACTTTTCGGTCTCATAAACACCCAGACCCGAAACAAATACTTGTGGTTCTCACAAACATTTGTCTCGGTGCGGGGATCGAACCCGCGGCCTCTCGTTTCACAGGCGGCGTCTAACCAATTGCACCACGGAGGCTGTCAAATACTTTTAAGTTTGGTTATAATTTTTCATACAGGTAAGTTAAAACATGCGTTGTTGGTAAAGGACCTAACGCGCCTACCGAGACGGTGTCCCGGGTTCGAATCACAAGGCACATCACTGGCTATTTGGAATCATGTATTGATAGTTACCTATCCCTATCTATATTCATATATATCTTAACCCTTTAAATATGAAGAAAAACATCGAGAGGAAACCTACATGCAATAGAGATCGTAACAAAATTTTCTTTAGTACGTGAAGTCCGACAACATGGATTAGGGCAGCGTAGTGGGCTCAGTGGGGTTAATCTATAATCCGACACGACGCGACGTTCGAATGTTCGAACGTTCGACGTGCACCTACAAGTTATACGTTTTCCAATTCTGAAAATCAATACAATTCTTTATGACACTTATCAGTCGTTCCGTACGTTTTCTACAGTTACGACGAGGATTCGAACATTTGTAGATTTAGTTACATTCGTATCGTCAGTTCGAACATTCGAAAGTCGTGTCGGAACATAGAGTAACCCCTCTAATCCCTAATCCCTCTCGATCGAAAATTCAATTGAGAGAGGTTCCATGCCCAAAACCATGCGACTATGGTCGGTGTAACAACAAAATTACCTATTTTAAACTGCAAATTATTATACATAAGACTATTTAATTGAATAAAAGAGACAATAACGTAATGTTTAATGTAATGGCGTCATGGTGTACCCAAGTGTTTGATAATTTGATACAACGAATAAACAGGAAAGTTATGGCTCATAAATGTATAGTATATATAAATCGGGTCGCTCGCGATCACATTCAAAGCCTCGGCTTCCTTCAACGCCACGCCATATCCAGCGAATAAATTTAATTTAAACATCCGGATTTATATTAATACAAAAAGCAGTTAAAATGGCGCGCCTGAATAAAATTTCGGTAATTATTAAAAATATTAATTTAAATACTTGGTTTTAATTAAAAAGTGTAAAATATCGAATAAATAATTAGTGTAACGAAAAAACAATTTTGTAAATGCAAATGAATTAAAAGCAAATAAATGGTTCATTTTCTTGAATTAAAATGAAGTTGTTGTTGTTGTTAAAGGTGGTGTTGGTTGCTGTTTGTGCTGTTTTCGTTGTTGGACGTGAGTATTTTAAATTATTTATAAAACTTCTTTGCATCAAATAATTGTTTAATCTTCGGTGAATACACACATTTATTTCTAACTTTTTATCGAAAATAGGTTCAAAGGACTGGTTTCGAGCAGACTAAACATGTTTTTACATACGAAATAAACAAGTTTCTTTTTTCTTTATTAGCAACGTCACAAATATTTATGAGTAACCATTCCAACAACGAGGATAATATGCTAAAAACTTCCATAGTTCTCCTTTATAAACCGATATACGACATTTTAACATAGTGTCCATATTTAATAAAGCTTACCAAATGATTACAGTCAGGTTTATTAAAAAAATACATTATGAAAGCTAGTTAGTTGTAATTTGTTGTACGAAATCTTTTTTTTTATTATTTTCTAAAATAACATGTACGGTTTTGCAGATGCATTCGAACTTCCCGAAGAATGCAAGGACAAAATGTTCTGCAACACGAAGCCTGGCTTCTATGACGGCTTACAACAGGAAATTGATGAAAAGTTCGAACCGATCAAAAAGGTATTTGGTAAAGATACTTAAGTAAAATAGCTTTGTAAGAATACGCATAGTCAAAGCGTCAATTTTATAGTAAACACAGCCAATTCAACCTTATCTCAAGTATGCAAGGCATTTATTCCTATAAACATAAAACTCGCTAACTCGCGCCGATTCTACGGTATACGCGCGTCTGCGAGCGTCCAGCGCTTTTTATTGCCGAAGAAATATGTGCATTACATTGAGGACGCAAGAGTGAATTTACTGCGCTGTTACATAGATTGCCGAAAAGCGACGTATAATAATTGCTTCTGATATATAATTTAATGTATTCTCCTTTCAGAAATGGAACTTGCAAAACGACGAGCCTGAGGACGAAGAAGAAGCGATTTTTCCGTCAGACGGGAAAAATTGTCCGTACGTCACTAGGGTGAGTGGAAAGCTGATATCAATTCCAAAGATTGAGTAATGGATAAAAAAAAATATATTACGCTGAATTGCAAAATTACAGCCCAACTAGCTTAAGTCGGCGTGTAGCGAAATTAGGAACTACAAATACAGTTTATCATGTGCTTTCATAATATAAACAACGATCATTTCTACTCTTAATCTAATAGTAATAATGTGTTCAATGTAATAACTATTTTCAGAAATCTATTGTTATATAACATCAGTAATTTCAGCGACAGAAGTTCGTAGATGATTTGTTACTAAAAATCCGTTTGTAATTTTGATAATTGTAGAATAAACTGACGTAGACAATAGACATAGCTTTTCATAGTGATGAAAATACGTACGTCGCATTTTGAGCTAAGCCTGTGGCAGATGTAATATATTAAGTAATATACGGTTTAAATCAGCCAGACCAAGACCACCACCTGGCCAGACCGGCGCGATATAACCATCTGCACAGAGGAACTATAATTAGATTGAACTGAAATCAGATGTCTAATAGTCACTATAGAAATGTCGCTTAATGTCACTATTTACTTTAACAAGTATCAACTATATTGATACATAAAGCCTATCAGATGAAGCCCACGATTTATTTAGTACTAGCATATTCAATTCACTTATTTTTCTAGATGGAGACCCCATATGTATTGAAAACGAACGAAACAACCAAGGTCATCGTGCAGTCCAGCTTCTACAAGCAAAAGTTCAGAATTACAGAGTGCTTGTAAGTGTGATCTCTTTATATAATTTGGAGATATGCTTCATAGCAGACTTAAGGCCAATTTACACGGGGAGAGCTTCTAGCCTCGGATATACGATTATCGTAAGGATATAAAAAAGTTGCATCGTGTAAACATTTGTCAGAACACGATAATCTGTGGCGGTTATGTTATGCGATAATCGTATACGATTCTCGCCGCGAGAAACTCTCCCCGTGTAAATGTCGTTTGAATATGGCTGCACCTAGTAATTACTCCAGTAATTCGTTTTTCACTAGTGACCTAACTTAGCGCGACTTATTATCCCGTGATAGCCCATCATTCTAATGTATAAGATTTATAAAACTGTAAAGTTTCATCAAAATTATAAAATCTTGACATAGTATGTTAGAAGTCTTAAATTATAATAATTGTATTCTCCACTGTAACTTATTATCTAACGTTATTAAAATTGATATTCTCAATAATAATTTTCAATCACCCTTTCAAAATTTGCTGGAGCGGTGGTTTTCTACAGGATATTTTTTTATATCTGTGTCTACAGTCCCTATAGTTTTAATATATAAATGTTTTATACCCACAGTGTTGAAGATCCTGACACCAAAGACAGTGACGTCTGCTTCGAAAATTTCACCGGCCTCAACAAGGGGTACTGCCGGACCAAATACGCATCCATCGCCTTGTACGTCTATGACAATGTGAAGGCGAAGATTGAGCGTGTACCAGTTTCCATCCCCGTATGCTGTGCATGCACCATCTACTCATAAGACGAAGTATCACCAAATTATGCCAAAAACTAGTTATAAGTTGTAAAGTAATTGAAGTTATGCCAATAAAGTATATATTATAGCAGATTTTGTTTCAATTAATCTTCGACATTAAGTTTGGATAATGTCTCATGCCATCAGATATAGGTGGATGTATTATTATATTATACTAGCCAAAAGATTCCACTGCTGGACAAGGGCCTCCCCTAAATTCTTTCATAAATCTCTATTGAGAGCAATTTGCATACAGTTCTTGTTAAATCTATTGAGGTCTTTCCGCCATCACTTTTGGGGTCTGCCTCTTCGCCTATACCCGTCTTGCGGCATACATTCGCCGATGATTATAACTCATTGATGAGGGTGCATCCTGCAAACGTGCCCGGCCCAATCTCACTAGAGTCTAGCGGTCTAAATGTATAACACTTTAAATATCTGCGGATTGATCCAAATATTACTACTGACAAATCGAGAATCATCAACCTTGTTTCCACTAACAGATTGTTAAATAACTAAGCTTACTCATTTCATGAGATACGATATTATGTCCAATGTAATTTAACTAATATTATTTGGTACATCAAAGACCATTGTAGGAATAGGGCGTCAAAACAATATCTATTTAAATTACTATTACACTACTTTATTATATCATATCTTTAAACGTATGAATTTGATTTTATAGTTTGTTAGAAGCTGTTCAAGTAATGTTGTTTCAATTGGTTTTTTAATTCTTATTATTAAAGGTATGTTTTAGTGGCTTAAGTAAATCATTTATTAATTTAGTAATTAAATATTATTGGATAGATATATTTGTACGATAAGTAACTGAGATTATTTTTTACATAATTAATTTACTCATGCATTATTTACTTAAATGTTTTATACATAATGGAGCTAAAAACCTATTGACTCATTTTATAAATATGCATAACAAAGATGATGAAAAACCCAATGTTTCTTGAGGTGAGGTAAATTATTAAATTCCAAGTTGATTTACCTGTTGAACAACAATTGTCATTATCATAGTTCTGACTGAATAATACAGGTCACTACTTACTCATTAGTTCTACGAATGTCTATGACGAATTTTGGCTATACCGTTACCGATGTCGCCCCACACGCTCTCTTGAAAAATCACCCTATTTACACTCCCACCTGGGGTAATGCAGACATGATATAAGCGGCACTTTATTCGCCAAGCATATTCCCGTGCAATATTTGATAGGTTGACGTGTCAAACAACGCATCACAATTTGAAATACGAAATCGGCTGGATTGCTCAGCCTAGAATCCAAAGCCGGTTCTTAGCTGATGACGCTGTAACAAGCGACAGTGATGCGACTTCTTTATTATGAATATAGATTTATTTACAAAAAGCGCAGTTACTTGGTGAGTTTTTAACAATTTGTTTCCTCTCCAGTTCTTAGAGCAGAGGTAGGGATCCCAATGTACCGCGAACATGAGCGCTCGGGTATCAAAAATTATACGTATCATACACATAATTGGAATGTTCTTGTGCATGTCACAGCTCAGTACACAAATCCAGGGACTTACATATATATGTACATACATAAACTCACGCCTGTATCCTAGAAGGGGTAGACAGAGGCATCACCAGGACATCCACATTTCGTCTTGAATGTTCTGTCCCACGATGTGATAGGGGCGAGCCTATTGCCATATCGGGCTGAAACTCTTAACTCCGGGCTGATAATGAATAGAAAAATCAAATATCACTTTGCCGAACCCGAGACCTCACTTTTGTAATCGTACCGCAGTACAACTACGCCACCGTGGTATATACTTTTTGTATTATTTTCTTGCCTATTTTGTGGTAGAGCCACACTGTAGTTAAATTTAACTACATTTGCGCCGATTCGACTAAGGTACTACTGTCCTACAAAAAACGAAGCTAGATGACGACTTTGCTGTCGAGTTTTTTCCAGATTCTATTCCCTTTGATTAAGGTGCTGGCAACGCACCTCTGATTCATTCCTCCAAGCTGGACATCTATGCCAAAAGCCAAAAATCAAACGATATAATAATCGTTTTTAAAGCACCTATGAACTATAAGGAAAATGAATAATTATTACACAAACTAACGTACAATTATTTATAAGTCGACCGCTATGCGCTTCGAATAACCGCGTTGTTATAATTTTATAAAGTTTTCAACGTTAAAAAACCATGTTTTATAGTGTTTGTAGTGCAATAGTTTGCAAATGGATACGTTTTATCGACATTC
The DNA here is from genome assembly GCA_949752805.1 of Deilephila elpenor. NCBI lineage: Eukaryota > Metazoa > Arthropoda > Insecta > Lepidoptera > Sphingidae > Deilephila > Deilephila elpenor. The sequence goes on from OX457102.1 coordinate 3,004,464, forward strand.
TGTAATTGTAAGTACTTTAGGACTCATTTTTATATCTCTTTATTAATTTTGTATGTGTTTTAAAATATTTTGCGCAGTTTAAACTTTTGATTCATGATATTGTGTTTTGAAAACTAATACTTGGAGGTAAAGTCTGTTTTACATTGCATGTGGTACATTTGTTTTAAATAAAAAAAATGTGAATATAACTATAAGATGTTCTAATCTCCATACTTCTCCACTTCACTCCTCCTCCTTGTTTATAGAACATTAAAAGAATGAGCCATAACCTAATACCTAGTACATTTAATATGACGTAATTTCAAGATGGCGGGGGAACATATACGATAACGTTATCAAGCCTCTGACAGCAGGATTACAGAATACGCACAATTTTGTATCAATTTGTTTATAAAACTGCGTGGAGACATAGAACTGACGGTTCTACTCTCTTTTGTTCGTGGAAATGAACGTAATGTCACGCTATTATCCTAATTTAGGCAAAGGTTATGGATCACCACTTTGCTGCATACTGAAATGTCATTAAAACTCAATTTATGTACCTACATTCATGGATACTTATTTTATCTTATTTGGGAACATACAAAGTTACAAAATATATAACACAAAATATATAACACAACATATATAACAGATACCCTAATTAATTCTTAAGTATTAATAAGTGGGTGTAATTAATTATATTATAAGATTTTTAATAATTCATTGAATAATTTATTATTGATTACATCATTATTATTTAATTATGTCATTATAGTATAATATTCTCGCTGTCCTTATCTGAGAAAAGGTCACCTCTGCATTTTTGTAAGCTTTCTTAGATAACATTTTTTGTTCACATCTGGCAATGCAAAATGAACCATATTTATGAAGTATAAAGTTCTTAGTATAATTAGTAATTTAATAATTCCATGCTAGGGAATGGCTCTCCTACTACGTTTTGTCAGTCTGGCCCCCACTCAATTTGTTAATTTCTTTTATTTCCAGCTAATACTGATGTTCCTGACGTCTTCATATTGTTACTGTAAGGCATAATATTACTAAGCTTTAGCTTCTTTTTAGATTGTATTAGTATCGGTCCAAATACGCCCCACTGCATGGCCCGGGCCTCCCCTGCAATCGAGAGTACGATTGAGAGAGGTTAGGCCATATAGTCCACCATGCTGGCCTTGTTCGGGTTGGCGGTAGATTAGCTTAAATTATTTAGACTACTACCAAAAACGTGCCTTTAAATAAACAGAATTCTTGGTTTGGATTTCTAACACAAATGTTTTATTTAGTATTATTTTTAATGATTATATTTTTTATAAGACTTATATAATGATCTATTTATTTATAAGATACATAAGACCTGATCAAATAGCAGCCTTTTTTTATTTACAATATTTCTCTTCTACAAAATAGCGAGTCTACCAAAATGTATTTTTAACTAGGAATCAAATCTGCTACTTAAAACGCCATTTACACAGGGAGCGTTTCCCGCGGCGAGAATCGCATGCGATATCGTGTTCTGACAAATGTTTACACTTTTTTATATCTTACGATTATCGTATCTTCGAGGCGAGAAACTCTCCACGTGTAAAGGGGCCTTGGCTTTTCCTGGCTATTATAAGACTTAGGGCCTCGTTCACCATCTTCAAGTAAATCGTTGATAAGGCTAATCATCAGTAAAAGTCATCCGTAACATCATGTGTCGATTTCACCATGCTCCAGTAATACTAATCCTATGATTACATTAATAAGTAATTGTCTGCATCGTCTGCCGATTAGCGTATTTACTTAATGGTTATAATAAGGTTAAAATCTCAACCTCCTTTTTTATTTTTTAAGAAAAAAACACGTTGACACTTTAGCGGGAGGCAGGACGAGGAACATTAATTGACGCAATATTGAACGAATGATTCGTTCAATTTCTTATGTCATTCACTTAACCAGCACTTTACTTTATTTTCACTTGTGAAATCGACGGAAGATACTCTTCACATTTGCTTGTCAAATAACGTTAATCAAAAAGTAAGTAATCAACGGTTTACTTGAAGATGGTGAACGAGGCCCTAAAAGCAATAAAGAAGATAACTAATGCCCTTTTTATTATTTCCTAGTTGTCAATGAAACAAAGCCACGGGGTTATGACAAGTATCAAAATGAAATAGATAGACTAGTTAGAAGGCATACAGCTCTCAAGGTAAGTTTACTAATATTCTATTATTCTGGTACGACCACCTCGGTGGATCAGTTGTACAACGGTGAGGTCTCGGATTCGAATCCCGGGTCGGACAAAGTGATATTTTTGACCGATTATGACGATGGCCTAGCCCCCTATAACATAAGGTGAAACGTGGGTGTCCTGGTAGCACCTCTGCCTAATCCTTTTGGGATAAAGGCGTGAGTTTGTCTATGTATGTATTATGTATTCCATTACTTACTCTTACAACATTAGTTAATATAAGTTGTTATTGAGAAAAAATATAATTAAATAATGGTTTCTTAGATTTACGCGAATGTTACACATTGAAATCAACTATTATTTACGGATTTTATCGCGATTTAATTTTATTTTTACAATTTTTTTACTTCCCGACGTTTCGATTGCTTTACAGCTTTCGTGGTCACGAGGCAGACTGTGTATAAGTAAATAATGTTCATCAGCTTAGCCGCTGGATATTTTTACTTTATTGGTTAGCCCACATTATCACATTTAAATTATTTATTCATATTTTTATACTCTTTATTGTACATTGTCGCTTTATTGTATATTAAGTGATACATATGACACATATTTTGGCAACAAAGATTTTTTATTTACATGTAGCGGTCTTATTGCAATTTACGTAATAATATCATGTTTCCACTACCCTGTATATTTATATGGTATCAAAATAACAAAACAGCACTGCAAGTATCATGAGACGCAATGGTGCCAGAAACATGATGGACAGACAGTTGGAAGATGTTCACAAATAAAGCATAGGAATTGAACATCCTACACTGAACGTCCACTTCACTGTTTCTCAGATAATTAAATTTTACAGGAATGGGCGGACTTCAATCTAAGACAAATGCACGATGTCGAAGAGTCGAGCGGAGAAGTTGCCCGTTGTCGGTGGGAAACTAAGGTAACACTCTTCCTCTATCTCTATGTCTTCAGCCAGAGAAAGTCTGTTGTTGAATGTCTCTCCCAACAATTTCTATAGCGATATGTTCGAAGCGGCCTGCATTCAATAGCGCTTTGCACATTATATCTGAAATTATGGCAATATCTAAAAAGAAACATAAAAAAAAACAAGCATTTAAAGACAGCCTCCGTGACACAGTTGGTTAGCCGCCGGCTGTGAAACGAGAGGCCGCGGGTTCGATCCCGCACCGAGACAAATGTTTGTGTGAACCACAAGTATTTGTTTCGGGTCTGGGTGTTTGTGAGACCGAAAAGTCTCTCGTAGTTTCTGATATCCACGATACTAGACTTGATATTAGTGTCGGGTCAGGACTATGAATGTGACTGTTGGTTGTATTTATTTACTTATTTAATGTTATGTAAATTGGATGCACGCGTCTACATCCCACAGCCGAAGTTTAGTAGCGGCTCTGTTAAAAAGTCATCAAGGATTACAAACATCAATAACAAGATTTTGTTTTTCAGGTGATAAGACCTCATGCATGCACACATACAGATGGTGCAGTAATGTTTCTAGTTGTGCAGTCTAAAGATTTTGTACAACAGGTACTAGTGACGCGATGTCTGTAAGTATTATTATTTATAATCTTTCTTATATGAGTTTAATTGTTAAAAATTGTAAATGTTCATTAAGATACCGAAAATGTAGCAAGTTATGTATGCCAAAATTATTCTTAAGGGGCCGTCCATTAATCACGTGAGGCTCGAAAGGGGAGGGGTTATCAAAAATCACCAAATATCACAAGGGGACGGGGGGGTGTTGTAGTAAGATACCACGTGTATTTATTTTTTCGTCAATGCGCGATTTCTAAACCGAAAAACGGCGTGTAGTGTGAACTTGACTCGCCGTTATTAGGCAATGAAAAAAGTCCTATATTGTACTTTATTGTACCTGTATTGCAAGATGATATTGTAAAAAAATTACATTCTTTGTAGGTGCTAAAAATACACGTGATTTTGGGTGGAGGGTGGGGTTTAATCTTAAACCTCACCACGTATCACCTAGGGGGAGGGGGGAGGGCTAAAAATGCTAAAAAAACATCACGTTATTAATGGACAGAACCCACTTTATAGTTATGTTGGTTTACTGTAAGAACGTCTCGGCTTGACCGCTGTGGCACTGACTCACAGGGAGCCGACGTGAAGTGACAGCTTTGCTGTTGCGTCTCGTTCGGTAAGTGAGACCACCAGTGCCCCTAGCCGGAACATTTTGAAGTATCGTATAGTAATTCTCGTATAGTAAAGTAAACGTTTCCCGCTGTGAAATTTTAGTTCCAAATACGCTCACAATGGCGCTGTTTAAATTCCCATACAAAATTTTACTATTACTATTCTATTACGATACTGCAAAATGTTCCGGCTAGAGGCACTGAGAACGAATTTCCGTTTTCCCCTCCCGTCCAATCCAACTGTTTTGGATGCCCATAGGTGGCTCAAATCGCTAACCTAGAGACCGCTGACCTTGTTGCTTGTTTTTCAAACCTGTACAATAAAGATACAATGTTGGTATGCTGTGACACATCTGCACCTCCCATCAATGGCATTGTATTCACATTATAAAAAAATAACTGTTTTCCAGGAACCGCCGTCAAAGCTGCCACGAAGACGTTGGATTGAACCAATTCCACATGGAGACAAAATGTGGAAATGAAGTCAAATTGATGCCTTTTTACATCTACGATATCAACGTGAAGCAAATTAAACTTCAACACTGTTATGTCCCTATTTGTTGTTTATGTATGCTAAATGATACAAATGCTTTATGATAGACCAACATCTTTATATTTTTCAGATTAAGGTTAAACGAGGTTGTTATTAAAATATCCTTTGGGCATCAATACAAATATGCATACATAAAGGAGAATGCCCATTCATGGTATCGGTAATCAATATAGTTGACTCCGATACCGATACTGCTTAAAATTCATTATATAATTTTTTATGGTTTATCCTTAAAAAAGTGTTTCCTGTTTTAAAATAAAGTAATTATCATCACATTTCACGATACGTCAGCCATCACTACAAATGGGGCTACCAGAGTGAAGGAGAAATGAACTTGAAGTTCAGCTTTAAGTTAATTTCTCCAAGAACTCTGGGACTGGGTCTAACTGGGACCTTATTTTTATTGAAAATATATATATTTCCCTAGACACAAAAATAGGTTTAATCGAGGGACAAAAATATTCGCACCGATACCAAGTTTCATAGTAAAATGGGCATTCTCCTTTACAGTAAACGTAATATGTGGATAATACTCACACGAGTAAGTGTTCTATAATCCTTCGTCCTTCCGGCATAGCGTGAAGAAGTAGCTTAGTTGGCCGGCATATGTGTGACGAATGGCATGAGACCACCGTCTGATGCCATTTGATACTCTGGACGGCATTGCGCTCACCATGAGGTGCAGTGCAGACACTTTGCCGTCCCATAATAATAAAAAGAAGTATCACCTTGCGGTTTGTAAATAATCTTAAACAAGCATTAGCTTCATCAATATAAACCAATAAAGCTAGGCTTTGAAACGCAGTGTTAGAAACAACTTTTGCGAACAGTTTTGAGTTTTTTCGTAGGTTCCACTCGCAACGCAAGAGGACTGGGTGTTAGGTAATGTGAAAATCGCTTTCCCTTAGTTTGCAGTATGTCATTACTTCCCAGAATTTGATCCTTATTAGCAATATTATGGAATGGTGTAAAAATACAGCATGTGTATTTTTTTGCAAAATCGTTTAGTTCTATTCCTAGCTTGCATAACTGGGAATTTGCCGCAATAATTTTAAAGGTATTTTTAATGTTACCATACAACCTCCCGTGATATACTAAAAAGCCTACCCTAAATGTAAGGCACTCGTAAAATTATGAAACATATAATTCTGCACCATGTCTTAAAAGCCATACGTAAGAGAAGGTAGAAGAAGATTAGTATAAGTTACGTGCATGAATGAACTACGAGTATTGCGTCATATCAATAACTTCCTCTTGTAACCTTACACCAGAAGTAGCTTAAATAGTGGTTTTCGATAAGCTACTTATTACGCGTCGGAAATATCTGTGGACTTGAATATATGACGTCATTGGAACAAAAGTTCAGCAAATTCAAATTATAGGTTAAACAAATTGAATTAAAATAGAAAAAAGAATAAAAAATAGAATTCGCATCCATCTCAAAACGTTTTTAATGTAAAATAACATAGTAGATAGGGGAACAAAAAAAATTAAATGTGAACCGCATTCCAGCTAGGTTCACAAATATTTCCGACAATTTATACATCATTGTTTTTCAATGTCGCTCAAGATCTCAAACGGTTTTCAACCAATTTATCGATGTTTTGTTATAAGTACTCAATAATCTTAAACTAGTGAAATAAATTTAATTATAATAGATATAGAATTAAGGCTTCACTTGGCTACGCTACAGCACAATTAAACCAATGTATAATTTGCGTCAGTGATAGAAAATTATGTTCGAAATCCAAAACTGTTATAAATCCGTTCTGAAATAACAAAAGCTGTGACGTCACTGATACTATGGACAGCACTTGTGGCACCTCTGCCTACACCTTCGGAAGTACAAGCATGAGTTTAATTGTATGTATGTGGATTAGAGCACGGTGTACCATCTCTTATACTATAGTTATATTAGGCATTATATTTTTACCAAGTTTTCCATTAGAGGATGTATGAAAAAAAATTGCTTGGAAAATACTATGCCAAAAGCATTATTAACCTCTAATAAATATATTATTCCTTTGACTTATAGTTACCTGTGGCAATATTTTTCTTCAAAATAAGATAATTTAATTTTACTATATAGTGTAACTTTGTGTACAAAGTTTAATTGTGAGACTTTGAAAACTTTTTATTTCAAATTCCTCTGTATTTTATTTAAAATAAGTATGATAATGAATGTTTCGAATAAAAATATTTATCGTTTAATTTTTATTTCCCACCGACATGTTTGTATCTTTTACGTTATATTTCCTTTTTTTTTTAATCGCGATGTATGGCAAAACGGACATGCCAATCGCCTGATGGTAAGCGACAAGACCGCTCATGGACAGTAGCAAAACCAAACAACACCATTAATTACAAAGCAATGCTTGGCATTCCACTGCACTCGCCATCCTGAGACAAAAGATGTTACGCCTTATTATGTCCAGTAGTTACTCTGGCTACAATGTCTTTGAATCGGAACACAACAGTGCATTTACACTGCTGTTTGGCGGGAGAAATAGACATTGTGGTGGTACCTACCTAGGCGGCCTCTCACATATGAGAGAACTACCACCAGTGTAGCCACCTTGTCGTGCTAGTATAGAAAAACTAGACCTCGTCTACGATGTATTGGCGTGCGAATGCATTTTTGTAAAAAAAAATGAATAGTTTATCTGTCTTCACACTTTATTTTATTGGACATATTAACGTTATTAGGTTACGCGTATAAATGCTTGTCGCTTATATTATAAAATAAATATCTCAAACAATAAGTTAAAAAAAATATATATTTTTATTGTAGTTCCAAAATTCGCCGCACAACAATAGAGTTTAGACAGACTATAATTTCTCAACCATAACAGCGACTGGTCGATGTTGACATCGTAATGAAATTACGACATCTATTGACATAAACGTAAACTATACAGGGTATATCAAGACCGCAACCGAAAACGAAGCCAGGTGGTAGTTTTAGCGGCTACAGACACAATGCAACTAAAAATTTTGCAAAAAAGCGACGGATTTTATTTTTACAAATTTTAAAAATCATCGTTTTTGAGGTGTAAATACCTAGTTTATGCAAAAATAGTAATTTAAACCCTTACGTACCATTGCGTGTTTAAAAATTAAGCGATGTACGTCATTATTTTAGAAAAACTATGTTTAATCACTCAAATACGACGATATGTAAAAAATAACAAAAAAAAAAATTACGATTTTTTTTGTAAAATTTTTAGTTGCATTGTGTTTGATATCACTAATACTACCTCCTGGCTTCGTTTTCGGTCGCGGTCTTGATATACCCTGTATAAAAAAAACGAAAAACAAAAACAACTAATATTATTTGTTTCACTATAACTTGAGAACAACAACCGGTTGATTTGTCATCCAGTTTGGTATGATGTAACAAAAACATGTTATTTTCGTGTGATATATCATGCCATGGGAAAAGGGTATTTTAGTTTCTAGTGCTCGTTGGTTAATTATGACAAAAACGCTTTATAAGGAAAAGCTAACTTACTCTATGGTAATTAAGTTTTGGGCATTGACCTTTAAAAACATTTAATTTATATGTAGTAAAAGAGTTTCGAACTATGGTATTTTTTACGTAGGTAACTATTATAAGCAGATTGTGTATTCCTTTAATATAGTAGGGTATAGGTACATATTCTATGTCAAAACATGGCACTTATGCTAATTATGCATACATTTGACAGCCTCCGTGGCGCTGTTGGTTAGACGCCGGCTGTGAAACGAGAGGCCGCGGGTTCGATCTTCGTCACACCCAACAGTCACATACATAGTTCTGACCACACACTAAAATAAGGGTCTTGGGTCGCAGGTATCAGAAAGTGCAAAAGACATTTCATACATATACATAAACGTCACGCCTGTATCCCATAGGGGTAGGCAGAGATTGTGGATATCCATTTTGCTCGATCTTGACATACTACTTTCGCTTCGTCTACTTTCATAAATCTCTTCATGCATTCTTGTTGGTTCAGGGTACTTTTAACCTGGCTCTTGCCTAAGGTGCCATCAATTTGGTTTAAGTAAGTCCGATGGGGTCGACCCCACCTACTCTTCCATTCATACTCGCCTCATATATCTGTTTTGCTATTTCGGTCTCACAAATACCCAGACCCATAACAAATACATAACATAGCACACACAAACATTTGTATCTACGGTTCTGGCTCACCAGTTCTGCTTAGGTACATGGAGCTATGTCGCCCATCGCAAAAAGGGACAATGGCAAATGTTTACGCGATCAACTTTTTTATGCTCTTACGACAATCGTATCTTTACAAATAAATTATTCTTATTCTTATCTTCTAGGCGAGAAACTCTCCCTATGTAAATGGGGCCAAATTACAAATTTAAATATTGAAAGGCATCTAAACTGATTTCATACAAGGCCTACATACTGGTATTTAATTTAAAATGTTAATATCAAATAGTACTTAAACAGGGTATATCAAGACCGCGACCGAAAACGAAGCCAGGTGGTGGTTTTAGCGGTTACATACACAATGCAACTAAAAATTTTGAAAAAACAGCGACTGATTTTTTTTTGCAGTATTTTAAAAATCATCATGTTTGGGGGATAAATACCTACTTTTTGCAAAAATAGTAATATAAACCCATACATACCATTGCGTGTTTAAAAATAAACTGGTGTACGTCATAATTCTCAAAAAACTATGTATTTATCAATCAAATATGACGATAAGTAAAAAATGAAAAAAAAAAATTACGATTTTTTTTGTGAAAATTTTATTTGAATTGTGTTTGATATCACTAATACTACCACCAGGCTTCGTTTTCGGTCGCGGTCTTGATATACCCTGTATGGCTAGCAATGTGCTTTATTTTCTTAGTGTCAGTAGGTAATTACTGTTGATAGGTCTCTCGTGTGTGAGAGGCCGCCTGGTTAGGTACCACCGCAATGTCTATTTCTCCTGTCATACAGCAAAGTAAATGCACTGTTGCATGCACTGGACATATTGAGACTTAACATTTTATGTCTTAGGATAACGAGCGCAGTGGAATGCCAAGCAATGCTTTGAAAGTCATGATGTTATTTGGTTTTCTATTTTCCACGAGCGGTCACATCGCTTACCATCACGCGAATGGCATGCTCGTCTCGCCATACATAGCAATAAAAAAATTCACTTCCAATTATTTTGCCGTACTCACCCTGATTTTTTTGTTAGTTCTTGTATCTTATCTGCTTCCTTTACGTCACTTCCGTTACATCATGTACATGAGTATGAATCATTGGTTATTCCTGTATGACGTCAAGCCCTGTGCACTAATTAAGTTAAACCAGCCTAACTTTATTATGACGTACGCCTCGGCACAGCTAATGAAAGATTTGAGGTTTTACCCCATTGTTTGAACATTGGTATGGATTTAATTACCATGATAAGGCATAGGAAACTAATGGATGGTCGCCATGATTTGAATAAAATTTTATATTTTCTAGGGGATTATTTTCCTGAATGCCTAAATAGATACAAACATACAATTCTTTATGAAATATAATCCTGAATATTTCTGTGATACAATTTTTTAAACATGTCTTGAGAGTCAGAAATATATTGATCAGGACGGAAACTACAATAATTGAATATACGTATATATTATATGAAATCTATATTGGAGTTTCTACAGCCGATTAAGTCTGAAATATAAAATTATTTGAATTTTATTTTTAAGAAATTACCATAGTATTATTAAAGTCGCCGACGTGACGCCATAATTACAATGTTTTTATAATAATCCAATAATCAACAATTGTTTGTTCAACAAAGTAGTTCTATTACGGAACGAATACAAAGTTGAGGTCTCAGGTTCGAGTCCCGGGTCGGGCAAAGTGATATTGGATTTTTCTATTCATTATCAGCCCGGAGTCAGAAATTTATACCCGATATGGCGATAGGCTCGCCCCCTATCACATCGTGGGACGGAACATACAAGTGGCCTCTGCCTACCCCTTCGGGGATAAAGGCGTGAGTTTATGTATGTATGTATGTATGTATGTTTGTTCAAATTTAATTGTCTAAAATTATAGTCTCATAAGACAAACGTGGCCGCCATTTTGAAACTTTCTAGTTAATGATCCAGTTGCTTCAAAAAACAATATCGAAAGGCCCATAAGACCATATTCTTAATTCAAATTCGTATGCAGAATCGACAACTATTATTGTGGCCGCTATTTGAAACATTTTACTGGTAAGATTACTTCCAACGTCCTGATCGCCCGGTGGACCACCACGCACCAGACGCAGCTGCCGAAATGTTCACGGTGTTCGCGGGTTCAAATCCCAAAGCACACCTCTGACTTTTCGGTGTCGTGTGTATTGATATTCAATCAACACGCACTATAACTGTGAAGGAAGTCCTCGTGAGGACACGTGCATACCATAGTGATTTGTAAAAAATCCATGATATGTAAAGTCCGCCAACACGCACTAATCCTGTAAGTGTGGACTATATGGCCTAAGCCCTCTCAATCGTTCGATTGTAGAGGAGACCCGTGCCCTGCAGCGGGACGTATCTGGGCTAATACAGAAGTACAAATTAACCCCAATATTAAGCTATAATTCTCTATCTATCTATCTATATCAGCCCATATACGTCGCACTGCAGGGCACGGGCCTACTCTACAATCGAGAGAATCGATTGTATAGTCTCTCAATCGATATAATTCTCTATATATATTTTATTTTTATTGTGCTTGCGATGTCATCAAACATGAAATAGGGAAAACCGATAAAAATCCTAATATTGGCAAAAACTATAAATATATAATATCGGCTATGGGGAATATATTTAATCTTTACCAGTACCTAACATAGTACGCAAGTATTCTGTGTTGCTTTTGTGAATTAAAAAAATATGGGGACTTCAAAACGCATCTTAACTCTGATGTTGGTTAGTATTTTAATTATTTTAGTATTATTTTCCTTTTTTCTCGTAAGTCGTAGGTAATATTTATCACAAAAAAACACTAATTTATTTTTGTTGAAATAGTAAATAGATACTTAGATAATTTCTAATCGAATATGTTGTTCATCATTCTTGTCGTTTGTGGCGCTTGTGTGCTTACCTGTCATATTAGTTCTTTTTCTACAATATTGTGATCATTATTGTAATTGCCTTACCGGACAATAAATGTTGTTAAACTTACAATCTCGAGGTTATTATTTTCCAACAATTTTATTAAAAATACAACAAATATTAGCGTCTTATTTATTTTGTCATTAAGCTAGAAAAAATGTTAAAGCGACTTCTATACATAAAGTTTGTTTGATGATATGCGTTTAACTTTTGTAATTGGGACTTAAGGGACATAACTATCACAAAATGATACCATAAAATAGGTTTTGTTTAAGATTAAAATAAAGTGACTGCCTCAGTGGCGTAGTTGTACTACGGTACGATTACAAAGCTGAGGTCTCGGGTTCGATTCCCGGGTCGGGCAAAGTGATATTTTCCGGAACTAACCTAACTGACCCCTTCAAGAAAAAGGCGTGAGTTTATGTATGTATGTATGTACGTATATGTAAAATAACGTAAAGGTAAGGCCGCCAATTGTAACCATGACTTTAGTTTTAAATTATTTAACTGTTATTATTGTGTTACTCCCTTTTATTGTGGTATACAATAAAGTATGTAAATAAATAAATAAACAGAATGATAACACATATAACAACGAAGTGAGATTTCCAATATAATATTTAAATAATCTGTAAATCTTTTGAATTTGCTTTTAAAATTGGGTTACTTGATTAGTAAAGGTAAAATGGTAATATCAGTATATTATTTAAAAAATTTGGTAAACATATGACTTAAAATAGTACAGTTTCTGTAATAATGAACATTGGGTAATATATCGAATATATTTTTTCAGGTAATTACTGAAATTGCTTCGCGCTGCTTGGGAATGTCCAACGTGCCCGTTGGTAAGGATTTTATAATTATGTACTCGTATATTACTCGATAACAGTATATTGATAGTATATTGATAGTCAATCACCACGCACTTTAACGGTGAAGGAAAACATCGTGAGGAAACCTGCATACCGTAGCGATTTTAAAGAATTTCTACGGTATGTAAGTCCGCCAACCCGCACTAGGCCAGCGTGGTGGACTATATGGCCTAACCACTCTCAATCGATTCTCTCGATTGTAGAGTAGGCCCATGCCCTGCAGTGGGACGTATATGGGCTGATATAGATATTTACTATATTTACTATTACTCTTATAACTTTTAACTTATAACCTTTTTAATACAAATATATTTATTATTTCTTCGGCTTATATTTTTATGTACATGTTTCACCGATACATTTAATTAATTATGAAGTCCAATTTCACAATTTTATTATACATTGTTTAAGACATTTATTATGTTTCAGCGATCATGCCAAAAGAATGTGCTCACGAATACTTCTGTACTCACCGGGCTGATAATTATCCTGAAAAACTAATTGAGAAAATGCTGGAAGATGTAGTAAGTAGCAACTATACACCGTGTTTTATTTTCACCAATAAATTGAAAGCCTCCGAAGCGCATTGTTGGTTAGACGCCGCCTGTGAAACGAGAGGGCGCGGGTTCGATCCCCGCATCGAAATAAATGTTTGTGTGATCCACAGGTATTTGTTTCGGGTCTGGGTGTTTGTGAGACCGAAAAGTCTCTCGTAGTCTTCTGATTCCCACGACACAAGACTCGATCTTAGTGTGGGGTCGGGACTATTTATGGGACTGTTGGGTGTATTTAATATTTATTATTATTTCCTATCTCATTGTGAGGCGCTTATGGACTTTAGGACACTAAAGCCACCCCTGGCTCAATATAGATGTAGGATTTGAATGTTATGATGAAATATGACTAGAATGAATTTTTTTACGAATGACTGATATGGAATGTAGTTTATATGAAAGAGATAACAAATGGAAGAACTAAAGAGTAAAAAAGATAGAGGATGAATGATTAAGATGTTGAAATATGAAAGGACAGAATAAGAGAGAAAAGTTTGGAAGACGATGGAAGACGTACGACGACTCAAAGACGAATATATTATATTGAAGAATTTTCGATCAATCTTTGTTTAATTTTACTAAAAAGGTGTACATGATTAATTAAGAAAAACTATGTACCTATCATCCAAATATGACAATAACTAAAAAATACATTAAAATTGTCGTTTTGTTGTTTGTGGAAATGTTAGTTGCATCGTGTCTAAAGTCACTAATACTACCACCTGGCTTCATTTTCGGTCGCAGTCTTGATATACCCTGTATAATAAAAAATCAAAATGGCTCTAAAATATATTGGCTATTGGGTGTATTTATTATTAAGTTTTTATTATGTCACAGGATCATATGTTTGAGCAGAAAGAGCACATAGGAGAGAGACTGGCAACGCTGATACCGCCAAATGAATGCGAGGCCATACAATATGTAAGAATCACGCTTTTACTTGTTTTTACATGCATTGTAACTTATGCCGCTAATGTATGACAATCCCACGAGATATCCCAAATTTTGCTTGCATCCCACGAAGTGTAACGATATTTAATACAATTACTACCCTCGGTTTTCTTCTTCTATTCATTCCAATCCATCCAAAGGTTGTCTGAAAGAGATGGCAGTTAGCGATAACACCGCCGTTTGTACTGTTATTTATATTTAAGCCCCTTGTTTGAATTCTTTATTTATGTTTTATTTACAATAAGTAAATAAATTATAAATAAATAACAGTAAATTAACATATTATGCCAATCCCATTTGATAATTAGACTTTTCGACTTATTAAACTTATTAGTGTACTACTGACCGCGCAATTTTTTTAAACGAATTTGATATAAATATTTTAATTTCATATACTCTTTATTTTATTAATTTAGGCTTTTAATACTTCCGTTTTGAATGGGAGTGCACTTACATTCATTTATTTCGAATATCAATTTATCAGGCTAATTCACGTAATTTATTGACGCGCCGATCAAGTTCCGATGCAGTTTCGATTAGGTTTACGTCTTAATGGTACGTACGTCAAAATGGTATTCTTGTAATTGTTTAGCTGCGCGTAAGATATGCATAAACTGCGCATGTGCTGCACGTTGGTTGGACTAAACTGTAATTGGACACGTCAAATGAATAGGTAAATACCAATCAATTTGCGATCTGAATCACGCATGTATAAAACGTGCAGCAGTAGAATACGCTAAAGCGCTCGCGTGACGCGAACTTGACGCGAGCGTATCTGACAGCGGTTGTCTAAATTACGAGAATACAAAAAGGGCTGTTTTGATCGAAACTTAACTGCAACTGCACTGCAACTGAACTTATTTAATTACGTGAATTGGCCTACAGATATAATGTTACTAAACTATAATAAGTAAATAAAAGTTGTAACATAATATTATTATTTTTGCAGAACAAACCTATTTATCAGATTATCGATGAGGCTGGCAACACAAGATTTGTAGTCCAATCAGAGAAGAGGTTCAGGCAAATTGTTACTGTGGAGAAGTGCAAGTGAGTTCTTCTTTATTACGATGAAGTGCGGGACGAGCATGCCATTCACCTGATGGTAAACGATACGACCGCTCATGGACAGTAGATAACGAAACAACACCATGACTTACAAAGCTTTGCTTGGCATCCCACTGCGCTCGCCATTCTGAGACATAACATGTTAAGTCTCAATATGTCCAGTAGTTACTCTGGCTACAATGTCCTTTAAACCGAAACACAACAGTGCATTTACACTGCTGTTTGGCGGGATAAATAGACATTGCGGTGGTACCTACCCAGGCGGCCTCTTACATAAGAGAGACCTACCATCAGTTGTTTTGATTTTATAAAAAAATCGTATATCAATAGGTATATTTTTGTTTATATTTTTATTAATGTCTAATTAGTATTTACTATTTAATATTATGATTTAATATATCATCATTACTCGACGTAGAAGTTGCGAATCTAAACCATCGATCAATTATACACGTATAATTGATGTATAATTGATCGATGATCTAAACACCTAGTACGAAGTCTAAAGTTTTTAAAGCGATTGTGACACATTTAAAATATACATTGCTAACAATACTGAGGTACTTTGTTTATACTTAGTTACTGAGAAATTATATTGATTATATGTTAGTAAAAAAACGTAACGTAGGAAAGAATTTAAAGAAGCAATCAGAGTATAATACATAATATTATATTATATATTAATAAAGTTTATTTTACATTACAGGCACCCAGGCAAACTCTCGAGAAGCACGAGAAACCTGTCGGATAGTGTGGTGGACCTGAACAGGTTTAAATGCGTTGAAAAGACGCTGGAATATAAGTTCGTGGTGCTGAGCTTGGACGGACAGTCGATGGAAGCTGTGAAGGTGAAGGGCGGCCTGCCAGTCTGCTGCTCGTGCCAAACAACCGACTAACTCCTTCTACATTCAAATTCCCCACCCTGGAACCAAGACTCGCTGATAATATGTCAACTTTAGTTTGAACCCAAATGCAAAAACGTACAAATTATGAAATAAACGACTTCGTAATTTAAATAAAATAACTAGTTTAATACCAATATTTATATGTCTTTCACTCACTATGTCTACTACCCTCCCTGTTTTCCTACTTCCATTCACTCCAGTTCATACAAAAGTAGCAAAACCAAACAAAACCATGAATTACAAGGCAATGCTTGGCATTCCACTGCGCGCGCCATCCTGAGACTTAAGATATTAAGTCTCAATATGTCTAGTAGTTACTCTCGCTACAATGTCCTTCACACCGGAACACAACAGTGCATTTACACTGCTGTTTGGCGGGAGAAATAGACATTGAGGTGGTACCTAGCCAGGTGGCATCTCACATATAAGAGACCTACCACCAGGCCTAACCCCTCTCAATCGTACTATCGATTGTAGAGGAGGCCCGTGCCCTGCAGTGGAACGTATATTGACTAATACAGTACAGTAGTGGCGAAGGCTCCTTAGAAGCCAGTTCCTACCGGCTTCCCTTTTGTAATTTATCATTACACTATAAACAAGCAAATTATTCAAACTTATTTATTTAATATCAAAACTCAATTATTATTTTTTACATTCAACGACATCTGTCGGCCAGATACGTAAACATTACTAGGAAGCGGCACAGTAAGCCCTTTTTATTGCGACGCGGTGCGACCTCTGGCGAATTCCTGTAAAATTGTTCGGCTTATTCAATAACACTAGCGCGGCCCGTGCGCCGCCGCCCGCCGCCCGCCCCGCCGCCACCGCGCCGCCGCCGCGCCGCCCGTTACGCATTGTATAGTATGCAACAAACCACGCAAAATTGTACCTTAAATTGATATTGATTTAAGGTTCAATTTACGCTAAAAAAGCAAGAGGCAAGCCGCAGCTTCTCCGGCATTTCGTGTGTTTAGGTATAGATATTACTTATTACAATAGCGAAATGCGGAGTTTAATGTATTTATAAGTGTTGTATTTACATTTTTACAATATATTCATGGTTCATGCAATTAGTTTTAAATGTTTTTAATTACAAAATGTGTAATATTAATATTATGGTTTTAATGGAAATTACTAATCGTTAGGAGCGTACTAATATGTTTAGGTTGTCGATTTTACAAATAAAGTTAGTGTTTAGATTTTAGGACGTGCTCGATCCTCGCCTGAGGAATACATTGTCTTACTAATGTTACAACTGATAAATGCGGGGCTATCGTACTTGTTAACATATTGAGTCTAGGTTTTTATTTCTTTTATATTAATCTTATATTCACGTGCAGTTTAGAAATATACTTTTTTATTTTTCTCATTATGTAAGCATGGTTTACTTTTTATTTCATGGACATTGTAAATATTGTATAAGTACATAGGTAACGAAAATATTAAAATTTAATTGACGGCCGCAATAGGCAGATGCCACAATATCACTTACCAAATGAAACCCATTATTTTAGTTTGGTGAGTAAGATTCTCGAAGCAATAATTTGCTGGTGGGAGGATATTCGCAAAGGTCCGAATATAAGGACACACGTGCATAAGTGTGTCGCGTTTTGCGTTCATTCTGTGAAACATCACTCAGTAAATTTTTAATCTCTATTCGGACTGCACTACGCTTACTATCAGTCGCATTCACAGATTACTTAGTACTAGTCGCATTGTAGTCATTTCGTAATCCCTTAGCCCTTCTAATATTATAAATGTGAATGTTAGTTTGTTTGTTACGCTTGCACGCAAAAACTACTCAACCGATCATCATGAAACTTTGTACACATATTCTTGGAGGTATTAGAAGTAACATAGACTACTTTTTATTCCGAAAAAAATAGTGTTCCCGTGGGATGACGAAGGAATTCCGATATATTTGCTACTTTTTCATACTCAAAAAGATGGGATGGGACTGGATAACATTTCATTAGTTAGAATGAGACGGGGCGGGCGGGATATAACGGGATGGGACGGGACGGGATGGGAGATTTCAAATAAAATTAACCACGCAGACGAAGTTTGCGGGCAGAAGCTAGTAACAGGATAAAGAAAATAAACATATTTTGTGTTTTGAGCTTCGGCTTCCCTTTTAAAAAATGTCACCCTTCGCCACTGCAGTACAGTTATCTAGAAAGGACGTATTTCCGAAAATAAACCAATAAACTGACGGGCAAACCCTGTAGGTATATAATATAAAAATTCCCGGTTATTGTTCCATACATATTATTTTATCGTAACATATAAAATAGATAACACGATAAGGAAAACAGCTGTATATAATGTTCGCTGTTCCATTTTTATCACAACGATTCTGACTTCGGAGCTATATACATATTGCGTGTGTCAAAAAAACTAATATGAAACAAGTGACAATAGCGATAGTTGTGAGTGAATTCGTGTAAATGATTATCCCTTTTTTTCTAAAACATGGATTATATCCTCAATTTTTATAGACTTTTTTTAAATAAAGTTTTGTTGTGCTGTGAAAAATAAAGATTAAAAACATTCGCTGTTTACTAGTGCCTTATAAAATTTTGTAATAAAAACACACTAATATTTAGAAACAAATTATGAGCAAGTGATATATTGTAATATTTTGTATTTTAGGTACTCTTCCAAATTGTGTCTGTGTGCGATGCAGTTCCAAGTAAACTGTCACGTAAGATATATTTTTTAAATTATTCCATACATACATATGGAAACTCATGCCTATTTCCCAGAAGGGGTAGGCAGAGGTGCTACCAGGATACCCACGTTTCGCCTTGTTGTTCCGTCCCACGATGTGATAGGGGGCGAGCCTATAGCCATATCGGGTACACATTCTTGACTTAGGGCTGACAATAAATAGAAAAAAACCAATATAACTTTGCCCTACCTAGGATTTGAACCCGAGACCTCAGCGTTGTTATCGTAAATACACAGGATGAATTGCCACACTTGCATTGCCCCGTGGTGCAGTTGGCTAGACACCTGCTGTGAAACGAAAGGCCGCGGGTTCAATCCCCGCACCGAGACATATGTTTGTGTGAAGCACAAGTATTTGTTTTGGATCTGGGTATGTCTAAGAATGAAAAGTCACTCGTAATTTCTTATACCCATGACAAAAGACTTATCTTAAAGTGGGGTCAGAGCTACGTATATGACTGTTGTTTTTTTTGTTAATTATGTTAGGCGAATGAGCAAACAGGTCATGATGGTAATTGATCACTGCTGCCTATGAACATCCACTACGGTTGGATAATAGACGTCATGCTGGCCCATCAAATTCGGACGGGACCGGGAAAGAAAGAAGAATAGTAAGAGGCAAAAGGTATTGGGCATCCGTCAATATCACTCACCCAACGAAACGTAACAGTAAAGATGTCATTGAAATAAAACTATTTCTTACGGATTTAATCGCGATTTGGTTTAATTTTCAATTATTAAATTAAAAAGTTAATTAGTTGGAAGAGTTAAGTAAGTGAAGATCGGAGCGCAAAAACTAACTAACTTTTTAATTTAATAATTGAAAATGTAGGGTAGTCAAATTGTAGCAGTCACTGAGCGGATGACTAATACCTCACTCAGTCCGCCCCGTGACCACGAAAGCTGTAAAGCATTCGAAACCTTTGGAAGTTAAAAAATGTAAAAAATAAACCAAATCGCGATAAAATCCGTAAAAAATAGTTTTATTTCAATGTGTAACATTCGCGTAAATCTAAGAAACCATTAGGTAAAGATGTCAGTTTACGTCGATCTCCCGTGAGACAGTAGTACCGCCCCAGACAAGCCTGCACATTAATGCTGAGTCATGATTGGCAACAGCGTGGCTCAACCATTTGTGGATATATTTATTATTATTATTATATTTGATACCAAAATATACGGTAATGACTATCCGGCTGATACGAAACCTTACCAATACTATTTGGGTTTCCAGCAGTATATGGTAGTGCAAAATGAATCGGAGAGGAAGACGTGGTGTAGTCAATACATTGTCGTGTTATTTATATTATCGTGTCTTCACTCTGTGTAATGTTATGTTTCCAATAATACAGTGACGCCCAGCATGCCCAGCGAATGTGCGGGAAAGAACTTTTGCTCCATCAAACATCCCGATTATCCAGAAAATGCAATCGAAAATCTGCTGAATGGCACCGTAAGTAACTATATTAAAACTTTAAAGAAGCAAACATTAAAGATACTGGTTGTGAAACAAGAGACCGCGAGTTCGATCCCCGCACTGAGACAAATATTTGTCTGATCACAGGTATTTGTTTCGGGTCTGGGTGTTTGTGAGACCGAAAAGTCTCTCGTAGTTTTTGATACCCACGAGTACGACTCGATTTTAGTGTCGGATCATGACTATGTATGTGACTGTTGGGTGTATTTATATATTTATTTATTCTAGAGCTGTATAGTATTAGTCTATAGTTGCCAAGTTCTTTACAACCAAAAGTTCGATTGATGGGACTCAGGGTTTGAGTTCTCCGCGCTGGCCCAGTGCGAGTTGGCGTACTTCACATACCATCTATATTACATAAAATAAATTAGTAATTGATCGATGTTTCTACATGGAAGATAAATGAGAAAAACTAATATTGTATTAACGTAATAGAACCCAAAACAATTATTGTTAGAAATTTTGTCTGTTTGTCTGTACCTTTGTGCACGCTATTCTCAGAAACGGCGGAACCAATTTCGCTTAAACTTCATAGGAAGGTAGCTTACACACTGCATTAACACATAGGCTACTTTTTATCCAGAAAAATGTAGTGTACTGTGGGATGAGCAAGGACGCAAAAATCAATACAGAGGAATGAGTTTGAATGTAAATAAGACGGTACATGAAATAATATTATGTTGCTTATGTAGACTGGACTCAAAAATATCTGCCTCCGAGCGGAGCCAGGCCGGGCCCTGGTAGTAAATATGTCGCCAACCTCTTGCTGTGGGTTTTATGACATTAACCAAATAAATTCAAGCAATGTTTCGGCCGCTTATGTACATACGTTAATTTCGTATGTAATTATAAGATAATTCTTATAAACATGTACTTAGATAAATAAAACCATGCCGTTATAATAACGCTGATAACCCCGGAAAAAACCATCGTGGGAACGTTGTGTTCAATATACGATGTTCTTGTTATCTTAGTTTCAGATTGAAATAAATCTATTTTTACAGATTTTTAAATATTTCTTTTTTAACTTTCCGATATTTTGAAGTCTTCACAGTTTTCGTGGTCACGGGACGAACTGAATAAACACCCTTAAAAACTGTTTCATTTCAATTTTCGCGTAATCTTATATAAGATATTTCTTTTTTTCTAGCCTATACTGTCCCACTGCAGGGCAAAGGCCTCCCTTTCCTTCTTCCACCCATCTTCTTTCATATAAGATCATGTCACACGTTAAAAATCTAATAATATTCTGTCATGGATGCGTGGCATTACTGTTTAGCCGAGTAATAACCAATGTCCAAAAAGTCACAGTGAGACAGAATTTACATCACCCAAGTCCCAAATATAAAGATACCGTACACCAACCCTTCTATAAAACTCTAGTTTTAATAAAATAAACAAGAAGATTTACAAAAGGTGTAACTAATTTGAAGCAAAGACACTTACATAAATATATATACCCACCAGTCACATATATTATATAGTCCTGAGCTCACATCAAGATTAATTAAGTCTTGTGCCATGGGTATTAGAAGCTACGAGAGACGTTTCGGTCTCACAAACACCCAGACCCAAGACAAATACTTGTGGGTCTCACAAATGTTTGTCTCTGTACGAGGATCGAACCCGTGGCCTCTCGTTTCATAGCCAGCGTCTAACTAACTGCGCCACGGAGGCTATTATAACAACACACATACATAAACGTCACGACTGTATCCCAAAGGAGTAGGCAGAGACTATAGATCTCCACTCTGCCCGATCCTGATATACTATTTTCACTTCGTCCATTTTCATACTTTCTTTGAAGCAAAGATACGGTCACAAATTGTGATATAAATAAATGAATTAGCGTTGCGCTGTGGTCTGTACCGCAATGCTACATTTTGCTGAGTGCTCGCTAGTCACAGCTACGACGTGCAAAATTCTTCCTTCTTTTTTTTACATATGTATATGTACGTCGTTTTGTTCGCTAGTGACAAATAATCAGTTTTTCTTTTTTTCTTCTTTCTTTCATATAATTGAATCCATATACGAACCATTGCAGGGCACGGGTCTCCTGCACAATTGAGATTAGAGGGGGGTTAGCTCATGGTTTACCACGCTGGCTTTTTGGGAGTCGGTGGGCTTCGCATGCCATAGAAATTCTTGTACAACTTTATGCAGGTTTCCCCACTTTGTTTAAACCACAAAATTGAGCGACAATTGTATATTAATAAACAAATAACTTCGAAAAGCCTCATCACCCTTGGGCTTGATACCCCTTTGACTTTTCAGAATGTGCAAAAAACACTATATTTACTAAACTAATTATTGTTTTTCACAGGAGAACTTGTTTGAAGACTTGGTTGAGTCTCCACTGGGCTACCACGCTACGGACCTACAGCCTAGAGATTGCCAATTCACCTTATCTGTGAGTATCAGCTCTTGTCAAGAGAAATCTGCAGCATTTTCTGAATCAGTTTTGTAGCTATGCAGGGTGTCCCAAAACTAGACGAAAAACCAGTAACAGGAAATAGTCCAAACTATGACAGCACAACAACACAACTATATCCAATTTTATATCATTGTAAAGTAACTACTGTCGCCATGACTGATATTAACCACACTCCTTTAGTGAAAACAGTTTTGATGATATATGGGAGCATTTTTTTCAATCACAAGCAAATACTTGCCTGAAATATACACATTCTCCATGTTTCCTTGCAGGTAAGTCCAATTTATGAAATCATTGACGAAAACGACAAATTAAGATACGTAGTGCAGTCACAGACGAAATTCAGACAGATTATGAGGATAGAAGAATGCACGTAAGTAAATATGGTATTAAAAAAGGCTGATTTAAATGCATAACCCATTAATGGACACTGGATTAGCTTTTTTATTAACTAAAACGAGCCTCATGTCTGCCACAAATAAATTGAAACGTTTCAATACTTCTTGCTTAATGCACCAAGGCCGTCACCCCGTGACTATCAATATTAAATCTAATAAATAAATGAATACACCCAACAGTCACGTATATAGTCTTGAACCCACACTAAAATCGAGTCTTTAGTCGTGGGTATCAGGAACTATGAGAGAAACATCCGAATCCAAAACAAATACTTGTAATTCACCCAAATATTAATTTTCTCAATGCGGGAAGGTACCCGCTACCTTGCACAGCCAGCGTCTAACCAACTGCGTCACGGAGCCCCCGGGACGCAGTTAGTCAATGCCCAGCAGTACCTATGCCTACTAATTATAACGTTCTTCAAATTGGAACACGCACTTTTGCACGGGGAGAGTTTCTCGCCTAATAGATACAATTATCGTTAGGATATAAAAAGTTGCATCGTGTGAACATTTGTCATAACACTATAATCTATAGCGGTCATGTCATGCGAGAGTCGCATACGATTCTCGCCGATTATGCACTAGAGCATATCATAGTATTTTTTTACTTAGCAATATCGTATTATGGGGCCGTTTTAATAAACGTTTTCAATATTGCTGTATCAGTATTTTCAAGCTACCAGTGGGCTAAAAGCATTATTTTTTACATTTTTTTATTTAACGTTAGTGCAATGGTACACAATTTATTTCTTGTTTCTATTTTTCATACTAATGCTAGTACCTAAATTTAGGATATTAATGTTATGATGAAAGATGAATAGAATGAAGCTTTAGACGAATGACTGATATGGAACGTAGTTTGAGTGAAAGAGTGAGACTTTAGAGGTTGAATGATTATTTTCATACTAATGCTAGTACCTAAATTTAGGATATTAATGTTATAATGAAAGATGAATAGAATGAAACTTTAGACGAATGACTGATATGGAACGTAGTTTGAGTGAAATAGTTAGAGGTTGAATGATTAAGATGTTGAAATATGAAAGGACTGAATAAGAGAGAACAGTTTGGAAGACGATGGAAGACTTGGACATCGAGCAACGTAAATACTTATTAAAAGTGTAAATAATTAAAGGGATGAATATCTGAACTATCTTCGTTTTGATTTCAACCCTAACGGGACAATCCAACATACATTAACTAAAATGTTTTTTTTTTTTTCAGAAATCCTGGGCGCATCCGAGATTACACGTATAATTTTTCGCTAAGCATGCTTCGCTTAATCAGTTTTTCGTGTGTGCAACAGTACTTGCGCCATGAGTTTGTTGTTTTGAGTCTTGATGGAGGATCGTTTGAGACAGTAGCTGTGAAGGGAGGTCTCCCAAGCTATTGCGCATGCCGAATCGAAAACGGAATCGAAAAATAACACGTAAAACACACATAGAAAGGATGGATATTTTAATCTTAAAATAAAATAGAACGGGCAAATTAAAAACGACATTTCTAGTCGTAACATTATCCTATGCTGTCGAAAATTTTTATACAAAACCCAATAAAGAGTGCAAGAAGTCGTTGCTTGCTTGCCGCTTCCAACACGTCGGTATGGAATCCTTAGCCTTGTTCATTATTGAACTTCCTTTGGCTGAATTAGAAGGATATAGACACTATTAAGTGTCCGGTAATATCATGTATCCTTATTTATAGTCCTTCTTGCTCCCCGCCCGATTTGATGGGCCGGGAACACATCTATGCTCAAGTGTTGTGGATGTTCATGGGCGGCGGTGATCACTTTCCATCACGTGACCTGTTGGCTCGTTTGCCAGACATATAGAAGAAAAAAAATACGAGTAGTAATTGTGATCTTTTAAGGAATACTCCCAATTACAACAAACACTAAATTACAAAAGTATATTCTCTATCAAGTGTAATAATATTAAACAAATATAAATTAGTTTTTAATTATCATCTACAGCCTACGCTTTATTTCATTTTATTTTATATTTAAACACAAAAATATATCTAAAATCTTTGCTACGATTTTTCTATTTTTCTTATATTATATTGTAAATTGTAACATTTAATATTATTGTTTAAAGATTTACGTTACGATTGCCACGGATGTGTATGTGTCTATAATATGTAAATAATATGTTATGTTTAACATTTGTTTTTCTTTATCGTACTTACAATTATTATTCTCTTGTAAATAAAATGTTGAATATTGTTAGTTTTGTGAGCAATAAAATAATCTTTAATGTAACTAGTTTTCGCTGTCATCAATGGATGCTGTAATTCCCTACGTATAATAAAAACGGTAATTGGTTTTTACTCAGTACATACATATGTATATAAGTAATAAGTATATACGAGTATACTTATGAATTAGACATTAAAATTAAAAACTGAACTGAATTAGTCATAAGTGACAGTGGTGCGATTGCGCAATACATAATATATGTTTACATATGTATCAGCCCATATACGGCCCACGGCAGGGCACGAGCCTACTCTACAATCGAGGGTACGATTGAGGGTGGTTAGGCCATATAGTCCACCACGCTGCCCTAGTGCGGGTTGACGGTCTTTAAAACTTTACGTGATTCGTAAGTAAAATAAAAAAAAGATACTGTAATTAAGATGTCCTCCACGCTGACAGAGCAGGTTGGCGCATTTTATATCCCTCAGAAAATATTGTTAAGGTCTTATGGTATGGAAGATTTCTCACATTTCCTTCGTAGTTAAAGTGCAGGGAGGTTGTCTGTATTTGTAAACGGCGGGAAATAAAATAAGTGATAAGTTTCAAAATAATTTAATTGTTAATAAATTACACTTAATTAAAACAGGTACAATAATAGCGTCAAAAACATTGTTCTAAGAGAATGGACGAAAGCGGTGTACGAAAGGCACTTATCGAGCCAATGTAGATGAAAGGGCTGAAAAAAAATCGCCTAATGACGTATCTTAGTGAAATAAATTATCTTCTGGGAAAACAGCAAGTTCGAAGTATTGCTAACGACCCAAGCACGAACATTTTATTTAAGATAAAATTACTTACTGACTAGTAGTCCAATGAAATCCATTCTTTTATCAAACAGTGTTAGACTAGAATGATAACCTAATTCGTAATACTACATTCCATGAACCGACCACATGTCCAGCAGTGGACCTAGTCATAGTTTAACACTTGTTATATACCTAGGTATTATATATTCTAACACTTGTAAATGATAAATTAGGCACATAAATTACTTCAATTCAAACAATATTAATAATATCAAAGAAATTGCGTACTGATACCCCACGATTTATACAATTCAGTTATATTGCAAACAAAAACATATTTCAGTAAAAAGGAATAATATAACATTTAAAAACGATTATAAAAAAAATCTGGTAATAATTCATTCTCTCAGTCAGTTCTCATTTTGATTGCGAATCAATTGCATTTTTCTGCATATACCTCGAGAACATAACGACAATTAATTTCAAATGAAGTAATGTTTATATTGTTACCCAAAAATGTACACACATTTAGTAGTTGTAAAGTTCCCCTTTAAGATAATGACATTTTAAGTGTATATCGCAAATTATATTTCAATAATGCGTGCGCAATGCATTGGTTTCTTCTTGTTTGTACATACATAAAACTGTTCTTTGGTGTCGATAAATTCCTCATTTTGAAATGAGAATAATTTTGTGATTATTCGTATTTAAATTAGTCATCTGTTGATTGGCACGAGCAGCACACTGGCAGGCCGCCTTGCACCTTCACGGCTTCCATCGACTTTCCATCCAGGCTCAGCACCACGAACTTAAAGTCAAGTGTCTTTTCAACGCACGCTAACTTGTTCATCTGCACTAGTTCAAACGATAGATTTCTCGTACTCCGCCTTAGAGGACCCGGATCTCTGCAATATATATAACTTTTATTAATATTTATATTTGTGATAATGTTGTGTGATACTGCAAAAGAACCAACAATAAATATCGATATGACTAAGTTCTAAAGAGAAACATAAGTCTTTGGAATAAAAATAGTAATCAAATATGGACCTTTCAGGTCCAAACTTTTATCCGTCAATTGACGTAATTTAAAATTGCGTTATTTATACATAAATCAATTAAACCATTCACAAAACCAAAGAATAAAAATAAAAAAATACTCACGCGCACTCCTCTACGCGAACAGCTTGCATAAATCTCTTCTTTGACTGGACTACAAACCGTGTCGTTCCATTCACATCGACAATATGATAAATAGGGTCAATCTGTAAAAATGATAACGAACAATCGGCTTAGCTGATGGTAAAATGGAAATAACTATATTCTAACGAATATTAACAACATTAACATTTTTTGTTTACAATCTCTTAATTTGTTATTAAAATGCAAAACATCGTACTGATATTCGGCCTAGTTGCATGAGTGACGTCTACACGACGCGTTACAAGTCATGGCGAGGTACTGTCGCGTGGGACAGGGTTACGCTAGTTCCATGAGTGACATCTACACGACGCGTTACAAGTCATGGCGAGGTACTGTCGCGTGGGACAGGGCTACGCTAGTTCCATGAGTGACGTCTCCACGACGCGTTACAAGTCATGGCGAGGTACTGTCGCGTGGGACAGGGCTACGCTAGTTCGTTGAGTGACGTCTCCACGACGCGTTACAAATCATGGCGAGGTACTGTCGCGTGGGACAGGGCTACGCTAGTTGCATGAGTGACGTCTACTCGACGCGTTACAAATCATGTGTTGGTACTTACTCGTCGGATGGCTTCACACTCGTTGGGCGGGGTCTCTGAGCTAGATCTGTGGCCAATGGGCTGGTCATGGTCTACGAAATAATCTCCCTGTGGATAAAGTAAATCTTATTAAGGATAATCGTATATGCCATTTGTTTGATTATTTCAAAAAACAAAAGTAAAGTTATATGAAAATGTACCCAGGACTGATTTATAAATTAGCAAGTAAAAAATATTTTGCGCAAATTATCACAAAAAACTACATGTGTAATTATAATTAAACAGTCCAGTGGTACAAATTTTACATTTACATATAGTCAGTTTCTAATTTGTTTAATGGAAAACTTTGATCTTAGTGTTGAAAGTTCAAATACGAAAAGGTGAAAGATATAGAAACTTCCAACTGCAAATTATGTCAGCCAGAATCAATAGGGGACGCAATGAATTTAAACTAAACACTGAACTTCAAGTTTCTTAGGAGGACTAACTTGTATTTAAGCTGCATCGAAATTAATCAGTAAGAGAAAACAAATATATGGAGTTAGAAATGGGAAAACGGATTAGTTTAAACAAAATACATAGACAGCCTCCGTGGTGCCATTGGCTGTGAAATGAAAGTTGGGAGTTTAATCCCCGCATCAAGACAAATATTTGTGCGGCCTACAAATGTTTATTTTGAGTTCGTAATGGGAACTAAAATCTCTTGATTTTTTATTGTATCTTGTGTTGGTTGAGCTCTATGTGTGTGACTTTTTGGTGTATTTATTTAATTACTTACGGTGTCTGCTAACATGCTCTCGATAAGTTTTTCAGGATAATCGGGATGCTTATCGAAGCAGAAGGTTTTGTCTGAACAGTTTGAAGGCATGGTCGCTGAAAGAAAACGTTATTTTTAGTTTTGAAATTCCTATATTTCTTACAAATATTTACTTTTATCTATTAGCGCACAATAATGTAGACCAATTAAAAATGCACTGTGTGATTTTGCCATAATATGATCGTTAATTTAATCTTTATGTTTCTATCCACCCAAGGTAAATTCATGCAGGATTTGAAAAATACCACCTAGTACTTCTGTCAACAATCGCGATTTTAGGTTACAAGATTTTTTATGTAATTTTATGTTATTGAATTAATATAGGAATAATCGTCAAAGTAATTACAAACATTTTGTCCTTACCTACAAGAAAGCTGGGCATCGCATAACAAAACGATACCATTTGAGAAAAAGCCTGAAAAAGAAAATCAAACAGTAAAAAAATATAGTATAATACAAACAAAATATTTCTAATCATTTTAAAACAATTTTAAATTATAACATATTTTATTAATCAAAATAATTAATGAAAGATACAAATAGGTATTTATATTACGCGTTAAAAATATAAATAAGATTAAAATTTTACAATATATCTGATCCATTACCACAGTATAACCATACCCGTGATATAATTTACGTTCGAACAATTAAATAATTAAATACACCCAACAGTCACATACATAGTCCTGACCCCACACTAACATCGAGTCTTGTGTCGTGGGTATCAGAAGCTACGAGAGACTTTTCGGTCTCACAAACACCCAGACCCGAAACAAATACCTGTGGATCACACAAATATTTGTTTCGGTGCGGGGATCGAACCCGCGGCCTCTCGTTTCACAGGCGGCGTCAAACCAACTGCGCCACGGAGGCTGTCAGAATTGTAACATTAAAATTATGATACTCACAATAGTCGCTAGAACTAATCTTAAACTCTCCATAATTGTTTCTTTTTTCCGAGTTGGAAGCACTAAACGGATGTGTGTCCACTAAGGCACTATAACACAATATAATACTACTTTCCGAGACAGGATCGTTATATACTTATGAATGAAAATATTTTCCTCGTTACGACAAATCTGTGACATCACTCGAAACCCCGTGATGTAACTTTGTCGTCACCATTCTGAAAGCGCATTCATACGCGCATTCAGTTCTAAGAATTTAATACCCAGTGGCTCATTGGTAAACGTAATAACTGCGTAATTTTCCAATACCTTCGTCAATTCATATTTAGCTGTGGCAAGCTTAACCCCCAACTAGTATCGTAAATTTTACATACATTTCGTGGTATCGTGGAGGCCGCCCGGCCCGCATAGTATGTTTATTTCTAGCAAGCATGTTTTGACTATGCTAATAAATGCTCATAAATGAAAAAAAAATGGCTTTTTTATGTAATTAACTAGTTTTTATCCATATAAATCGTCTTAATCTAATACTAGAACGGACCTCAAAATAGTAAAAACTTTTTGGTAATATTTTCTTGAAGTTGCTAGAAACTATGCTACTTACATTCAAAAAGTTATAACAAAAAACATAACAACCTCCGGGGCGCAGTTGGTTTGACACCGGCTGTGAAACGAGAGGCCGCGGGTTCGATCTCCACACTGAGACAAATGTTTGTGTGAACCACAAGTATTTGTTTCGGGTCTGGGTGTTTGTGAGACCGAAAAAGTCTCTCGTAGTTCCTGATACCCACGGCACAAGACTCGACCTTTGTGTGGGGTCAGGACTACGTATGTGGCTGTTGGGTGTATTTATTTATTTATTTATAAATGAAAATAATAGGCTTGTTTTATGTAATTTACTAGTTTTTATTCATATAAATCGTCTTACTTAAATACTACAACAGACCTCAAAATAGTAACAACTTCTTGGTATTTTTTTTTTTGAAGTTGCAAACTATGCAATTTTCCATTTAGAAAGTTATAACAAAAGGCATATATTGTTTTACTTAATCTGTAATGTGTAAATGAAAAAAAATACTTTATAGCCTGTAAACGACGTGAATTCAACACATTTTTAATCTGAGACTTGAAAAATGATTTGTGAACTCTTAACTATTAAGGGCTAATGTTTTTGAATAAAACAATATTATTGTTTTTTAATGTGTACATTTTGAGTGTTTTACTGCCAGCATGGACCTTAAAAATAATATCCTCAATAACTTTATATAACTTTATACATATAAGGATATCGAGTAATATATGACACATATTTTACGGTTCAAAGTGCATGCGTAATGGATATATTAATGAATGATATGACACATTTCTGTTTAAACGATAAACCTAACCTATAAAAATGAACTCTTTCCTTTTATTTGCCGTTTGTCATTACTTCGCACAATTTGATCCTTATTAGCAACAATATCGCATGGCGTAATAATACAGCACGGTTTTTTTTTTCACAATCATCGTGTTCGATTCCTTGAAAACACACCTAGACATATTTATCAAGAATATAAGTTTTAATTACAATTTTTATCGAAATCGGGCTCGTGACTTCTTTCAGCATTTTTGCTATTCCTCATAGTTTTGGAGTTGACCATCCACGGCCATTTGAAAGATTCACTCTGTATAGCCTAACCCCTCTCAATCGTGCTCTCGATTATAGGGGAAGCCCGAGGCCTTCAATGGAACGTACATGGGTTGATAGAGATACATTTTAATTCGTTTTCGATAAAAACAAGATTTGTGTTATTCTAGTTTTATTTATAGGACAAATTTTTGGTTTAGTAGCAAAATTTAAACCTACTGTGACAAAGCTTATGTTTAACACGTTAAGTGCGAAGCGAGGCCTAAATCACCCCTGATGCAACTTCCCTGTGGTGCGGCAAGCAAAAAAGTGAATTTCTCTGTCGTGCGAATGGCATAGCTTTGGTTTGGTCCAGTGTAGGAAAGAGATAAATATATATTTGAGATCACTAATGGTTCCGGACTCGGTGGTGTACCTACCTTGGTACCGGATGTCTTAGGCCTCGTGCCGCACTGAATTAATATAATTTTAATGCAGTGCGGAACGAGGCTAAAACGTCCCATATCCCCCCTGACCTCGTACCGCACTCAACGCGAGCTTCCCGCGACCAGTGTTGTGCATCACGTCGATTGGAGAGCACGTCCTTTTACAGCGCCGAACATGTCTAAACGATGTCGGAAGAAGTTAACATATATATTGAGATTTTTATAAAAAAATTATATTGATACTGATTTTTTAATGTTAATTCAAGTTCTAATAATTGTATTTTTAAAGCCCGAGGCAGAATAAATAGGACAGTTTCTTTTCTACTTCTGGTTGCCTTTTTTTTCTATTCTGTGAACCGCATTAAGATTTTCATATACAAATAGAAAGATAAACCTTATGCATAAACCGTAATCCATTATTTTCCAATGATAAGTCTGTAATAGGTGCCTCTTAATGGTATAGAATGGAACGCTTCGTGCGCGAGTCCGACTCGCACTTGGCCGGTTTTTTTTTTCTTTATGGCGCCTTCAAGCACAATTTAGATTATTTAAAAAAAAATGTATCCTTTGATAGCTTTGTGTTGTTTTGCCAGGTTTTGCCCTTAAAACGATCTAATGAGATATAATTGATCAAAATCGGTCAAGTCGTTGCGTAGTTAAGACAGTTTAAAAACGTCGATATTATTTTTCCCATCACTAATCGCAGCGGAAATTTGCCCTATTTCAGTGCGTTACGAGGTGTATAAGATCCCATATTTTGTTTTGCTAATAATTCCTAAACTAGCCATCAGATCCCGGGGCGACGGTGGATTAGGGTTCATCAATTCACTGTCTATATCAATAAGGACCAAAATTCTCATTTATCTTTGATTTCGCGCCAGAAAATGGATTTTAGTCTGTAAAAGGAGGTGGGGTCTAATAGACCGCGTGTCGCCCTAACGTCTGGTCACGGTACGGGCCGATTATACCTCGTGCCGCAGGAACGGAAAGTATGCAAAAATTGGTGCCGCAGCTAACGTGTTAAACATGAACGATATACATTTTATCTACAATGAGCTGTCAATCTTGGCTCACACACTTGAGATATTTGCGACTTAAGGATTTTTAATAAAAAGCATTAATTGTTTGTCAAAACGCGATTACAAAACTGCCAATGCTACCTGAATGAGATACATGTTTAAACATTTTAACAAGTCACATCAAAAACCCATAGTTACTCGACAAATAAAATATCTAATTGAAAAAGAGAGACGACTACAAAGCTGAGGTCTCGGGTTCGAATCCCGGGTCGGGCAAACTGGTATTGGGTTATTCTATTCATTATCAGCCCGGAGTCAGGAATTTGTGCTCGATATGGCGATAGGCTCGCCCCCTATCACATCATGGGACGGAACATACAAGGCGAAATGTGGGTGTCCTAATGTCGCCTCTGCCTACCCCTTCTGGGATAAAGGCGTGAGTTTATGTATGTAAAGAGAGAAACGAATGAGAAATACTAATACTGCGGGACTATATTAACGTAATAGAATCCAAAACAATGGTTGTTAATTTTTATTTGTTCGTCTGTGCCTATGTGCACGCTAATCTCAGAAACGGTTGAACCAATTTCGCTGTTTGGTATGGAGGTAGCTGACACCCTGGATTAATAAGGAATAAAAAACAATGTAAGTTGTAAAGTATGCTTGTCAGTATGCTTTTGTATTCCAAAGTGAACAGACGTGTGACACTTGTTTCCGCGAATTTAATATTTTTTTGCAAGTTCGGCTTTGTGATTGGTTATATTCATCTTTGGACAATTCCTTGTCGCACTCGTAGTGTCTTTACCTGTTGTCTACGCCTACTGGGAGGAGCTCGAGTGAGATAGACAGCTGTAACTCAGCGTGTACTCGTACTTCAAACCGTGTGGACAAATACAAATATTTGGAAAAAGAGTCGCTGTGTGGACAGGTTTTGAACCTGCGGTCGGCGAGCCGTGCGTGGTTGAACGAAGCATCGCTGGGAGTTAGGCCAACTCACAAGTCGCCTGCGCTGACGAAATAAGCTTGCTCTATCGCCCCATCGGTTCCCTGCTGTCGCTTCGTTAATTATTCGGTGTCCAACGCTAATAAACGTTATCATAATGAGATGTGCTATGTGTAACTCAAATTTCAATGACGGCGTTCAGTGCGGCAACTGTAAAGTTCACCTGGATTTTGCATGTGCGAATATCACGGAAGCTGGATGGAGAAAGCTAGGCGCCGGGAGACAAGCGCAGTGGAAGTGTCCATCGTGTCGGCTATCGTCCCCAGCCCCACCCCCTACCCCGCCAGCCCCGGAAATAGCATCGCTAGAAACTATACTAATCGAAATTCGTGACCTAAAACGGCAGCTCTCGACATTGCCCGCCATGGCAGAAGACGTTCGTGCACTCAAGAACGAAATTGTAGAACTCAGAGCTTCCTGCGAGTTTAACGGTGCCAAACTTGACGAATTTGGCACCAAAGCATCGGACCTGGATCACAGGATAACCGATCTGGAGAAATTTCGCCTTTCAACCGAAGCTCTGCAAACTAACATTGGTAAGATCCAAGAAGAGCTGTCAACGTTCGATCAAAGATCGCGTCAGAATAATGTGGAGATTAAGGGCATCCCGGTAAAAAAAGATGAAAATTTGTTTGCGATACTCGATTCAATTACGCTGAATCTTAATTACAGTATTCCGAAAACGCAGATAAATTTCATTACGCGTATACCTTCTCATAACTCTAAGGAGAAGCCCATAATTGTAAGTTTCATTAACAGGTATATTAAAGAGGAGTTTATTTCAACTGCCCGATCTGATAAGAAACTGTCCACTGGCAGTCTCGGATTTCATGGCGAGTGTCATCGAGTTTACATTAATGACCATCTCAGTGCAGAGTCAAAGAAATTACTAAATAACGCCAAATTGATTTGTAAAGATAAAAACTATAACTACATTTGGGTGAAGCATGGGAAAATTCACGTACGTAAAAACGATACATCGCGTGTATTTATAATATCAAAGGAGGCTGATTTAAACAAAATAATCTAGTCTACTTTTTTATTTTGCTTCACATATTTTTGCTACTGCTAACTTATATTATGCTAAAATGTATTCCCGCGATGCTTCGCTTTTATATAAAGCTAGCCGATGTTCTGCTTCCATGCTTCATTCATATTCATATTATAATTTGTAAAATAATAATAATTTGTAAAAGGTTTGGCACCCATGTCCATTGCTTTTGTTCAAATCAATTGTTCACCTGTATTGTTAATTTACCCCGTTGTCTCCAAAGAGTACGCACAAAATATCGCTCTCACTCTTATTTTAATATTTATTTGTGCTGTCTGGCTTGTTTGCTCGTTAGATGCTATTATATGTTACTTTGTTTTTTGAATTGCTGTACCCGTAACGTATGTAGAGTTGAACGATATAATGTCTACATTACAGACTATCATGCTGCTATGGATGCTATATTTAATGGCTAATTATGGACGGAATTTAAACATCTATTACCAAAATGTACGTGGGCTCCGCACTAAAACTGAATCTTTTCGTCGTCAAGTTCGTCTTAACTCTTATGACATTATTATCCTTACCGAAACGTGGCTGACGGAAGGTTTCATAAACTCTGAGGTTTTTGATGACCGCTACATTGTGTGGCGTAGAGACCGTGACTACAATTTAACATGTCAAACGCGAGGCGGGGGGGTGTTGATAGCTACGCATAGAGATATTCCCGTAGAATCGCAGCCGTTTATGCAATCTACAGCTGAAGATCTTTGGCTGACTATGCGTCTTCGCCTGTCTGAGTCACGGTGTCGCATCAAACTACACCTATGTGTAGTTTACCTGTGTCAGCAAAATCAGGGTCTCTCTTTCACAAGACAACTTTCCAACTTCCTATCAAAACTAGCGGACGCAACCGCAAGTAACTCCTCTGATAAATTTATTATATTGGGAGATTTTAATTTGAGCAATATATCTTGGGTTCGTGATGACGATCATAACTTTGCATTACTCCCGACAAATGTCAACACTAATGACGAATACCTGCTTACAGATGAGATGTGTACTCTTGGCCTCCGTCAATTCAATGGGGTGACTAATAAATTCAACAAATCCTTAGATCTTGTATTTTCAAACACTTCTATACAAGTTCAGAAATGCGAGGATGCTCTTATTACAATTGATGAGTTTCACCCTGCACTCTTATTAAATGCTGATTTTCTTGAAATTAGTACTTTAAAACCGGCACCTCGTACCTGTTATATTTACAATAAAGGAGACTATGACTCTATTAATAGGGAGATATCTGCCATTGATTGGGAAATCCAATTTCGAAACTTGTCAGTCGATGAATCTCTTGATAATTTCTTAAAAATTATTTTTGATTTGCACACAAAATATAATCCCACCAAGCGAATACTAAACAATAACTTTCCTATCTGGTACGATAGTTCATTAAGAAAAATACTTAAAGAAAAACTTAAATATTGGCGAAAGTTTAAATAATACAGAAATTTGTCAGATTGGCAGTCTTTCAAAATTTTACAGAAAAGAGCAAAAACGTTAGAAGCTACATGTTATAGACGTTATTTAGATGTAACTGAACAATCTATCTTAGACAATCCAAAACATTTTTGGACTTTCGTCAAGAACAGGTGTAAGTCTAATTCAATACCTAGTACCTTCACCCATAGTAATGTCACTTTCAGCACTCCTGAAACTATTTGTAACGCATTTTCGTCTTACTTTTATTCTTCATTTCTTAATCACTCACCAAGCCCCAGCTCCAATGCTCAGTCTTCTCATCAGAGTGCAAGTTCATTCTCATTCCCCGGCATTTCCAAGATTATCATAGAAATAGAAGAAGTTACAACACTACTACGGAAACTTGATCCCTCTAAATCTTCGGGACCGGACAATCTTACACCAAAATTCCTTATCAAATGCGCCAGATCTGTTGCCATCCCAATTTCTCTTCTCTTTCAGAAGTCAATCTCACTCTGTACGGTACCTCGCATATGGAAATCAGCTTACATTACTCCAATTCTCAAGAAAGGTTCCAAAACTGAAATTTCCAATTATAGGCCGATTTCCAAGCTATGTGTAGTTGCTAAAGTCTTTGAGTCAATAATATACAAACAAACTTATAGTTGCCTGAAAAACTTATTAAGTCCTTACCAACATGGTTTTCTGAAGGGGCGATCGACTGTCACAAATTTAATTTATTTTAATGACTATATCACCAAGGCGATGGACGACGGTAAACAGGTCGATGTTATTTACACGGACTACAGCAAGGCCTTTGACCGAATTGACCACAACATCCTTTTACTGAAACTTAACAAAATTGGCATACACGGTGACTTACTCAGATGGTTCTCATCTTACATTGAGAATAGATCACAAGCAGTAGTCTTGAATAACTACACATCCGGCTGGGTTTCTATACCTAGTGGCGTACCTCAGGGGTCTCTGCTGGGCCCGTTACTTTTTGTTATATATGTCGACGATATATCTTCGTGCCTTCAGTCATCTCATTTACTCTGTTTTGCTGACGATATGAAAATATTCAAGACAGTTTCATCTACAGATGACATGGCTGCCTTGCAGGCTGATCTGTCGCGTCTCGAAGACTACTGCTGCTTGAATTTGCTTGATCTCAATCCGTCAAAGTGCTCCTTGGTGACTTTTACCCGAAAACGTCTGGCTCTCCCCACATCATATACTCTACGTGGTCAATGTCTACCAACAATGAATACGATTCGTGACTTGGGGGTTTTTCATGACTCTAAGCTAGCATTTGACGTTCACGTAGACGAAATTATAAAAAAAGCCTCTAAAGCATTGGGTTTCATAATACGACTCTCTAATTCCTTTTCCGAAGCTAAAACATTTAAAATTTTATACTGCACCTATGTCAGAAGCCATTTAGAATACGCGTCGCAAATTTGGAACCCCCATTACAATAAATATACATATCGTATTGAAAACGTCCAAAAACGGTTCATTCGATATTTATGTTTTCGCTTAAAAATACCCTATAGCTCTAGCATTTACTATGAACTCTGTAAAAAGTTCCATCTTCTCCCACTCGAAAAACGTCGCGAAATAGCGGACAGCACTCTATTTTTAAAATTAATATCTGGTGAAATTGATTGTCCAGCCCTTTTGGATAAAGTCTCGTTTAGAGTCCCACGTAAGATAATCAGGTTCATTCCTCCTATCCAAGTCCCACCAGCCTCTTCTAATCTCAGACAAAATTCCTATATGGTGCGAGCAAGCAAGAACTTAAACTCAATTTGCGAAAAATTCGATGTAGACCCTTTTAATACAAGCATTGTTTCGGTACGACGGTTGCTAAGCCTTTCTTTCTTTTCGAACTAGTTTATCTTAAGCTATTTTAGTGTTACTCTTATGTTCTAAGTATAATTCAATCACATAATCGTGAAAACCTGTAATTGGCTATCTATTTCTTACTCTTTTACCTATTGTGTTGTATGTAAGCTGTTGGTTTTCCAATAAATATAAAATAAAATAAAATAAAATAAAAATAAAATAATTTATTAATAAATTATACTTATATATTAAAGCAGGTACAATAATAGCATCTTTGTTCGATTGTGGAAGTCTTTATCATTGCGCAAATGATATTTTGGTGATGAATCTAATCTAGGATGAGAACATATTGAAAATGTTTTTGAGCGCGTCCGTGCGTTGTAAAGCACATCGCTCTATCAGCCAAGCTGTTTACATTTTCCAATGATATCAGTCTTTAAAAGCCATTACAATTCTTATCGTTATTTTAAAAGTACACCCCACTGGCTACTACTTTAATTTAACTTATTCACGCACCAAACGTTATTTAACTATCTAGAGAAAACTTAACAAAAGCTTTTTTTTTTTTAATTTATTTTATGAATACTTATTTATACGTAGTTTCTGATACTCACGACACAAGACTCGATCTTAGTGTGGAGTCAGGACTATGTATGTGACTGAGTGGGTGTATTTATTTATTTATATTCTTTGGTAGCAAAGCCATGTCCATTCTTATTAGAATTTAAAACGAATGTAGAAATATTATCAGCGAGTCTTGGTTCCAGGGTGGGGAAGTTGAATGTAGAAGGAGTTAGTCGGTTGTTTGGCACGAGCAGCAGACTGGCAGGCCGCCTTTCACCTTCACAGCTTCCATCGACTGTCCGTCCAAGCTCAGCACCACAAACTTATAGTCCAGTGTCTTTTCAACGCAGGCCAAATTGTTCATCTTCACTAGTTCCAACGATAGATTTCTCGTCCGCCTCATAAGAGGTCCCGGATCTCTGTAACATACAACCTTTATTCAAATATGTGTTTAAACTCTAAGTTCTATATCGCAGATTATTTTACCAATTGCTCACACTAAGAATTAAAACAACCTTCTTCATATTTTTATACCAAGATTAAAGGCATAATTAATTAATGTGGGGTCAGGACTATGTATGTGACTGTTGGGTGATTTTATTTATTTAATTCATGTTAAAGCTTTAGCAATACTAGTTTTTATTGAATCAAAAATGTTCACGAAATACTCACGCGCACTTCTCCACTCGAACAACTTGCATGAATCTCTTCTGTGATTGGACTACGAATCGTGGGTGTCCCGCCTCATCGACAATGTGATAAATTGGATCAATCTGTAAAAACAATAAAACATTAGGTGCTAAGCTCACTCAGCTCATCCAAATCAGACATTGCAGACGGTCACTTTGTAGGTACCTACCATGATATCTATCTAATTATAAATTTGGGACTTCCCTTTTACAAACGTATCGGCAAAGTCAAAAGTCTTATGGAAATTAATCCGACGATTTATTTCACAGTTCTAAATTATACGGTGACTAATGCTATGAAACGAATGTGCCTATTAAATAAAACAAAAATTCCCGCAATGAAAAATTAATGGAGGATAAAAATATATAACTAAACGTGCTTTTATTGCATACTTAATTAAATTTAAAATTTATCAACTAAAACTTAATTCAGAATTAAAAACAAATGAACTATGTTTCGAGAAAGCGTGAGACGGGCATGTACTGGGAGCGTGAGTGACGTCTATACCACATTCCATCAAGTCGCATCATATCGTATGAAACAGACTGCGCTAGTATTTCGGAGCTCGTGTACACCGCCCGTTAAAACAGGTCGAACGTGGTTCTCTCCCGTGAGACAGGTCTGCGCGAGTTGCGTGAGTGACGTCAGCACGACGCGGTACAAGTCAAAACACGATACAATACCGCGAGACAGGTATGTCCTAGTTGCAAGAGTGACGTCAGCACGACGCGTTACAAGTCAAAACACGATACAATACCGCGAGACAGGTATGTCCTAGCTGCAAGAGTGACGTCAGCACGACGCGTTACAAGTCAAAACACGACACAATACCGCGAGACAGGTATGTCCTAGTTGCAAGAGTGACGTCAGCACGACGCGTTACAAGTCCAAACATGATACTTACGCGTAGGATGGGCTCGCACTCATTGGGCGGTGTTTCTGTGCCAGATCTATGGCCGATGTGCTCTTCGTGGTCATCGAAATAGTCCTCCTGTAAATTATAATTATTATATTTAAAAAAAAATTACATATACATTTAATTACAATTACTCTATCAGTCCACAATCGCCCACTGCTGATCACGGGACTTCTCTATATCGAGATTTTGATTGGGAGGGCTTTGGGGGTTGTTCACCCCGCTGGCCTAGTACGGGTTGGCTAATTCACACACAGATTTTCTATACTATTAATTATAACCATATTTAAAATAAATATTTAGAGTACTTACAGTGCCCTCTAGCATGCTCTCGATAAGCTTCTGTGGATAGTTTGGAGACATGTCGAAACAGTAGTTCTGGCTTGTGCAATTTCCTGGCATCTCCGCTGCAAACATAATAAATCTATGTAAACTAACATTAGGTAAAAAACAAAAAAAGATTGCAAAATAAACAATATATCAAAATGTCTAATCAGAATTTTAAAGATTACTTTTTTTCTTTTAGTGTAAGCATTGGAAGTTCTTCTATATTCTATCACTGAGTTTACACGATTATGTATAAGTATAAGATTAAGTCTACTATGTTAAAATAATCTTGAAATTCAGTACAAAATATTCAATTATATTTGCTACAAACAAGAAGAAAGCAAAATAAATATAAAGTTATATTCCTTACCGACAGGAAAGCTGGGCATCGCGTAACAGAGCGACGACATTTGGGAGATAACCTGAAAATAATTAAAACTTTAATGAAGAATTCTTGGACTCAGTTGTTGCAATTTAATATTAATCACAAGTTTATTTCAAATCACTGTTTCGTTTAAATAATGATGAAAAGTATTTTTTAAATAAATCTAAATTGTATATTTTTTAAGGTTTCACTACAAATAAAAGGTGCTAATTATAATTTAAAATCAAATCACGTCACAATTTTCAGAATAAAATACTATCAAATTATTGCCGAATTATAATTAATATTTAAAAAAAGGACACTCACAACAATCACGGCAACAACGAGATTAAAACCCTCCATATTTGATAATTGTATTGGTCCTTCACAAACAGAACACACTAGATACGTGTTTCTTGCAAGTTGCAAATTCACAGAATGATGCTACTGGTTTGACTCGCCGTGTTCTTATACTATTTTTCCTCCATACAAACTGTTCGGTAAGGCCAGAAATCCCGTGATGTAAGTATTTCGTCACTCATCTCGTTAAAGCCGTTGACGACGTATTTCCCAGACCGGCTTGTTAGAAGGGACTGTGGAATTTACAATAACTTAATGTTTACTAACGTAATAATTATGAAATTTGTAAAGGGGGTTTTATGCAATATTTCGCGGTGTTGCTTAATAGTAAATGAGTTAAGGAAAAGTATTTATTATATTCTCGATATCATTTTGGGGTGAGGAAAACTTTTAAGCTACTATCGCTGTGCCGGGAGCGGCCGAAAGGGGTGAGTCGATGTCTCTTGTCTTCGTAAAACACCTACAGGCACTACTCTCGCGTGGCGTCCTCGAATAAAGCCTACACCGTCATACCGACAAACGAACGAAATAAATAAACAATCCAAGTCAGTATCTAAGGATTAGCTTCGAAAATAAAATAAACAAAACACGGGGAATGTGTCAATAATAATTATTTGATCTGAGTGATATATTTTTCGGAACCGATCCTTAAATAGCGATCACGATTGTATATTGATTTTCGTGATCGTCTCATGCGTTACAAGCTATGATGGGTGTCGTTGGGTCCAATAACAGAAGAACCCTGCACTTCCTCGAGACTATACAACACCACGTAAGCAATAACCAATTTTCATGTTGGAAAAGTAACTTACTTCTTTAGACTAACTGAACACTAATATCTTTACATCATCAGGCAGCCTTATTAGACAGATAAAAAACCTATTTTAGTTATAGTAATGTTTTGTACATTTCGAACGACTTCAGAATTCAGTTCAGCGAAGGGTGCAAACATTCGATAGCTAAAATAGGTTTTAAATATGTCTATGAATAAGGCCGTTTGATTGATAACGATTTTGGAGGGTATAAACACGGAAATAAATATACGATCTTGATTGCTACTACAGGATAGATTACGAAAAATACACCACCCCGGTAAAAAAAAAATATCGACACGCGGGCATTTGATTTGTTTTGATTGGTTTATTTTCGGAATGGACGGATCAGTATGTCAATACCAATAAGGATCTCTTATTAATTTTGCCCGTTAGTAGAGATTAGGCTTCGATGTATTAATTCTATTAAATGTAAATAACTTCGCCTAATCATCTAGTAGGCGGTTTCTTACTCTAGCAGTGTTCGCAGCTATGAGTCTGAGGTCTTGGATACGATTCCCAGTGTGGTTTTCCACATCGTGGAAATTTTCAGTTTACATACCTCATATCTCAAACCACCACCCTTATAATATGACTAGAACTTAATGTCTACGGTGGCGATAAGCCTCCACCTTTTATATCTTGGGGCGAAAATACATCCAGCAAAATGACAGGCTATAACTTAAGCGTCTTTTTATGTATACTGTGGTTTTATTTTGTCTTAATTACTTCATTATTTTCTTTCTCTCTCTCTCTCTCTCTGCAGCCAAAGAAGTCCACTGCTGGACATAGGCCTCCCCCATGGATCTCCACATAGACCTGCTAGAAGTGGCCTGCATCCTGCGACTTCCTGCGACCTTAACCAGGTCTTCCATATTTTTTCAAGTGTCCGTTATTGAAAGCAAAAGATCTGTTATCCATTGACTTATATTCTACCGATAGACGAGACGCGTCATAGAAATAAAGTGCCCCCGTATTTTAAAAGCACACTGCAATATTACATCACTTACCTGGTATTTTGTGAAAATATTTAAACTTCAGACGATTTATTTATTTATTCTTAACTGCACAAAAAAAAGGAAAAGCCCTTAAAGATATTACAAATTAAGTAAAAGTACAGATGGCGGTCTTATCGCTCTAGGCGATTTCTTACAGACAACCTTAGGACG
Organism: Deilephila elpenor; assembly: GCA_949752805.1. Classification (NCBI taxonomy): domain Eukaryota; kingdom Metazoa; phylum Arthropoda; class Insecta; order Lepidoptera; family Sphingidae; genus Deilephila; species Deilephila elpenor. The sequence continues at coordinate 3,047,944 of OX457102.1, forward strand.
GATATCAGAAAAGGAAAAAAAAGAGAGAAGATTTACTTTCGGTTTGACGGCGAAACATTAATTTATTACGTTTAAACGTATGCGATAAGGCGTACTGCACTGTCACTGTCACGAAGCAAGCTGATTCATGTGCGGTGCATGCACTGCAAGTAGGTGGGACACATTTTGTGTACTGAATGTCTTATCTAGTGTAACATTGATATCGATGTCAGTTAGACTTTCAGGTCACTCTTCTTTATATGAAAATGACTATATTACTATGCAATATGTAATATTTATAAATAATACAGAGTATGGAGGAAATAATGAATTATTTTTGGATTTCCCTGTCTCGTTTTTAATAGCCAGAAGGGCGTATCTGTCGTATGAGTATCTGTATATGAAAATGGTCCTTGATTAGGCTAAGCTAAAGTATTTTATAGTGACTTAAATATCATAGGATTTATTACAAGACTTGTGTATTCAAACATCATATTTTTATTTACTTAACTTTTTTTTATTTATTAATTTTTATTGTACACTAATAAAACATAACAACATAAAGATATATAATAATACAAAAGTAAAGGCGGTCTTATAGCTCGAAGCGATCTCCGCCAGACAACCATTGGTTGGATATAAGGGAAGGAGAAAGAGAGGGCAGTGTAAAAATAATAATAGTAAATAAATAAATACACCCAACAGTCACATAGTCCTGACTCCACATTGAGATCAATTAAGTCTTGTGTCGTGGGTATCAGGAACTACGAGAGATTTTTCGGTCTCACAAACACCCAGACCCGAAACAAATACCTGTGGATCACACAAATATTTGTTTCAATAAAGAATAAATGTTAAAAAAGTCGTACATCGTATTTAATAGTAAACACATAGAAAACTACAAATAGAAGTAATATTTAAATTAGGTAATTGCCGAAAAGCGTTCAACTTGCATAGATCCTCTACAAAACTGTGAATTATCACTGGCAAAGCTTGAAAACTAGCGTTTTAAAAACATTTTATGTAATTAAAATATCAATAATTTCGCTGCACTTTAAATGTTATATTTATAAAGATATTAAATCGTTTTTTTAATTATGTAAAATATTTATTAGAAAAAAATAACTAAATTTTAGTGAATTTTATTCGAATTCTGAGAACTGTATTACCATAATACACCTTGGCTATACTGTTTCCTTGGAACAGTGAGACTGGCGGGGGCTGACAACCACAATAATGAATACTACTACTATTGAAATAAAACTATTTTATACGGATTTTAACGCGATTTGGTTTATTTTTTTAACTTCCCGACGTTTCGATTACTTTACAGCTTTCGTGGTCGCGATAAAATCCGTATAAAATAGTTTTATTTCAATGTGTAACATTCGCATAAATCTAAGAAACCATTATACTACTAATATATCAGCCCATATACGTCCCACTGCAGGGCACGGGCCTACTCTACAATCGAGAGAATCGATTGAAAGTGGTTAGGCCATATAGTCCACCACGCTGGCCTAGTGCGGATTGGCGGACTTACATACCGTAGAAATTCTTTAAAACCGCTACGGTTTGCAGGTTTCCTCACGATGTTTTCCTTCACCGTTAAAGTGCTTGGTGATTGACTATCAATACACACATAACTCCGAAGTCAGAGGTGTGCCCTGGGATTTGAACCCGCGACCACAGTGTGCATGTAGGCAGCCGCATCCGGTCCGTTACCAACAGGCCACCACGCTCTTAACTCTTAATAATGAATAACCTTTAATAATAACCCCCAATTATGTCGCACTCCTTGTTCATCTTGAATATGTCCAGTCGTTTATCCGGGTCTTACAGACACATACATAACTCAAAACGCGTCTTACGTGGGTTATTATGACGGGCTTTAACATCATCTTAATGACCGCCTCACACGTTCAAGTGCGTTTGCGCAAACGAGAGTTGCACCAGTATTGAATTGAAAATTTGAACGAAGTACATACACACATGCATAAACTCACGCCTTTATCCCAGACAGAAGGGGTAGATTGCTGGCTACAATGTCCTTCAAACCGGAACAAAACAGTGCATTTACACTGATGTTTGGCGGGAGAAATAGGCATTGCGGTGGTACCTACCCAGGCGACCTCTCACATACGAGAGACCTACCACCAGTAAAAAACATTTTGTTTTCCTTATAGTTGTAGTTATGATTTTAAAAATACTAACGAGCAGAAATAACTTTTTCCCATACTTAACATAATGCATTAAGAGGTGTGATTGTTGCGTCACATTATAAATTCCGATGACTAATGGAACGCGTGCTGTTGCACAAGATAAAGTCACTTAATATTAATTTACGTTCGAAGTTGTTTCCAGCCTTATTTAATTCATGTTTTTGTCAATAGATGGCGCAATAGGACATCAAGATGTCGACAGTGGTCGATCCATTCGTATTATTCAGTATGGTGATGATATTGAAATATTATTGAAATCATATTTATTTACCAAAACTCAGCATTTAAAATAGCAAAACAAATGGTTTTCCATGGACTAGTTCATTGTTTATGTTTGCTGCGGGTGCGATGTTAATGCAGTTTTAAATATAGGTATGTTCATTAATGTATGGTCTGGGTGTTTGTGAGACCGAAAAGTCTCTCGTAGTTTCTGATACCTGCGACACAAGATTTAATTGATCTCAATGTGGGGTCAGGACTATGTATGTGACTGTTGGGTGTATTTATTTATTTATTTATTTCTATCTATATCAGCCCATATACGTCCCACTGCAGGGCACGGGCCTACTCTACAATCGAGAGAATTGATTGAGAGTGGTTAGGCCATATAGTCCACCACGCTGGCCTAGTGCGGGTTGGCGGACTTACATACCGTAGAAATTCTTTAAAATCGCTACGGTATGCAGGTTTCCTCACGATGTTTTCCTTCACCGTTAAAGTGCGTGGTGATTGACTATCAATACACACATAACTCTGAAAAGTCAGAGGTGTGCCCTGGGATTTGAACCCGCGACCACCGTGAACATGTAGGCAGCCGCGTCTGGTCCGTTACCAACAGGCCACCACGCACACCTTTATTTATTTATTCGTTATAAATCGAATACGTCCAAAACCGCGCTGTATAATGCTGTGTAAGCAATATAATTACTTATCCTGAGATGGTAGGGACAACGCCTAAAACTATTCCGCTCCCCCAGCCGTTACTGTAATGTTTGAAATCATGATAGTCAGTATTGTACTGTACTTTATTAACCCATATACGGCCTACTGCATAGGCCTTCAACGAAAAGTTCGAAATAATCTGAACAAAGAATCTGACAAAACAATATTCAAGTCGAAACTTAAATAACTAGGCCAATTTGCTCCAATCGATACATATAATAAATTTGTAACCGATCGATGTCTGTACATGGAAGATAAATGAGAAGAACTAATATGAAGTGTCTGTATTAACGTAATAGAACCCAAAACAATGATTTTTCGAATTTTTTACCTTCTGTGCGGTTGTGCGCGATGAACTCAGAAACGGCTTAACGGATTTCGACGAAATTTGGTATGGCGGTAGCTGACACCCTGGATTAACACTTAGGCTACTTTTTATCCCGCAAAATATTGTGCTCCCGTGGGATAAGGAAGGGATTCCGATAGATTTGTTACTTTTTTATACTAAAAGGGATGGGGTGGGACTGGATTACATGAATGACACGGGACGGGCGGGATATAACGGGATAGGACGGGAAGGGATATTAAATAAATAAAAATAAAATAAATACACCCAACAGTCACATACATAGTCCTAACCCCACACTAAGATCAAGACCTGTGTCGTGGGTATCAGAAACTACGAGAGACTTTTCGGTCTCACAAACACCCAGACCCGAAACAAATACTTGTGGTTCACAAATAATCTTTACATATATTTTTTTAAATAAAGTTAATCACGCAGACGAAGTTTGCAGGCAGAAGCCTGTCTAAATAAATTGCAAACATTGATTCTTCAGTCAAATTGCTCGTATAGATTTGTAGGACATTTCACTAGCTGATCAGTTTGTACTTTTGTTATAAATGATAATAAAAAACAGGTGTTAGGCCGTACAGATAATATGATATGACAGTCAGTGACACGCATTTAAACGAAACCAAGTCATTGAAGCTGAGCGAGGCTCGGAACTAACTGGACGTTGACCTGCAATAATAGGGTGGATTCAACAATCTTCAAATAAAATTTATCATTCAAATGAGAATATTTCAGGTGTCCATTTTTGACAGATCACATTTGACAATGGAGAACAATTGGAGAAGAATGGGCAAGGTCATCAAATTTTTGACAGCGAGCCCGAAATGAGCTCTTGGACACCTGAAGTAATAACCGGATTGAATATCGGTGGTCAAGTCAATCTGTTTTATTTAAAACATAAAATGCTGTTAGGTTAGCTAATTATGTACTAATTTAAGCCCGAAGGTCCCTTAAGGACTGAATAAATTAACCGGCTTGGTATTACATGGATCTCACAACTTTTTATGGTAGAACTGAGTTGCGAGACCTTTTTGATGGCATAAAGGTAACTATTGAAACAATTTCATATAACTTGAAATTTGGTCATGTTGTATTTTAATTGCCATTGGAAAATCAGGCCATAAAATAATTGACGAATTCTCTTGCGAAGAAAAAAGATTGTTGCTCTTATAATTTTGAAAGGCACCAAGCCATGTGTAGGTAATAAACTATTATTAATTTTTAATTAAAAACGAACTCAATAAAGGAGGCCGATGCCCAAATTACCCACTTTTATTTTTTAAATTACTAAATTGGCGTCAGTCCTTTAAAAGTGTGCAAAACAAATTAATCAGACGAAGTTTTGAAATTCTCGAAAAACGAGTTTAAAGATTCCGCAAAATAAAGGCAAAAGCAAAGCAATAAAATCGTGTTAAATGAAGAGATATAATGTCGCCAAAATACCTTAAAAATATTATACAAGGTATAATAAGACTGGGACCGAAAACGAAGCCAGGTAGTAGTATTAGTGACTTCAGACACAATGCAACTAAAAATTTCCCAAAAAAAACATGATCATTTTTTTTTATCTTCGTATTTGGGCGGTGAATACATAGTTTCCTAAAATAATAATGTACATCTTTATATTTTTAAAGACGTAAGAGGTACGCAAGAGTTTAAATTACTATTTTCCCAAAAACTAGGTATTTGCCACCCAACATGATGATATTTAAAAAATTGCAAAAATTGGTCGAACACGACTCCTTATTCAGTAAATTTTCTCATAGTCATAAGATATTATATTAAATGTATCATAGAAAATATACTTTATTACACTGTTCGCGGAGACCTAAACTTTTTGTAACTAACTAACCTCTTTTCGGCACTAGAGGTCAATAACACTAGACTTATATTAATATAAGTAACATAAGTTCTTATTTATGTAAAATAAATGTATATGACTGTTTGTTGCCAAAATATATAAAAAAATATGTGAATAACACAGAGTGCTGGTTTATATAAAAAAATCCAAACGTCTGTATCGAACTTTTTTTTTTAAATTTTATACATAACTGTCCTGCAAGCCAACTCGCCTACCAAGCGTGGCGAATATAAGCAATATTGCGGCGGAATATCACTACGCACGTCACAGAGGTCCACATTAAGTTCCATCTGTCATCGGTGATGAACTCTTAATGAATTGCCGCACTTATCAGGGCATTGTTGCCTTTTAGAGCCGATAAAAAAATAATTAGTTTGTGGCTTTCGTGACATAAGTGAGTGTGAAACGCGTCACGTGGTGGTAATATTGTTTGCAACACTTAACAATTTTATCTCTCGACATGACTGACATAATAATGTCATGGGTCACTTGGTGTATTGAAAACTGTGTAAAATAATTATTCATGAAATTGTACATTTTCACCCGCTCCGGTTTCACTAATAAAGCGTCTGTCTGTTTACCAATAATTCACATACAAACATAACTCACGCCTTTATCCCAGAAGAGGTAGGCAGAGGCGCCACCAGGACACCCACATTTCGCCTTGTATGTTCTGTCCCATGATGTGAGAGGCGAGCCCATCGCCATATCGGGCACAAATTCCTGACTCCGGGATGATAATGAATAGAAAAAACCCAATATCACTTTGCCCGACCCGAGATTCAAACCTGAGACCTCAGCTTTGTAGTCGTACCGTAGTACAACTAGGCCACCGAAGCAGTGATGTTATATTCCTGTGAAAATGCAAAATTTATTCAAATTATATTATTTAAAGTAATAGTTTTCACATATAGTCACTTACTCTTATTAAAATAATAGATCTGATTAATGTTAGTCACAAATAAAAACTGATTGTATTAGCATAATGGTTTCTTAGATTTACGCGAATGTTACACATTGAAATAAAACTATTTTTACGGATTTTATCGCGATTTGGTTTAATTTTTACATTTTTACAGTCCGCCCCGTGACCACGAAAGCTGTAAAGTAATCGAAACGTCGGGAAGTTAAAAAATGTAAAAATTAAACCAAATCGCGATAAAATCCGTAAAAATAGTTTTATTTCAATGATTTTATTAGTTTAAGTAAGTTTTTAGTTAGAACTCCTAAGTGCTACTAAGTTGATTCATTTACATAAATATGTTTTACGTATATTTCCTTGTTTTTTTTTTTTATCATCATCATAATATAAATTTATCATTGAACTATAAATATTTCTATCCAGGGTAAAAAATCGTAGTGGCCACTTTCGGCATATTGTAGTGTGCGCATTTCCGGGGCTACCGAATGTGTCAGTTTCGCTTCAGAAACTCAGTTTCATCCAAAGTATAATATTGTAACTGGATTTTCTAAAAATCGAATTATAATTTACTATGTATAACATACTGTTATGTAACCCTGCCCCAAGTATACGTATGTATGTGTTATATAAGTTAATTATAAGTTATGCCAAAAATTGACTTCAAACAGCTCACCTGTAAAGTAAGCACTTTTCATTTTCGATACTTTTTTATTGCAATGAATGCCGAGACGAGTATGCCATTCGCCTGATGGTAATCGATACCCTCCCACAGAGAGTAGCAAAACCAAACAACACCATAAATGACAAAGCAATGCTTGACATTCCACTGAGCTCGCCATCCTGAGAAAAGATGTTACCTCTCATTATGTTTAGTAGTGACTCTGGCTACAATTTCCTTTCTGCATTCACATTGCTTTTAAGCGGGAGAAATTGACATTGCAGTGCAGGGCCTGATTAACCCTTAGGCTAATTAGGCTGCAGCCTAGGGCGCGAGGATCGGGGGGGCGCGCTGTCATCTTATCTTCGCATGCACTATTAATCTAGCGTCATTGCTTTTACCCTAAATATTTCAATTAGACCGAGCCAAAACACAAAACCTAAACTGTGAACTGGAAAAGGTTGCGAGTCCCTGAGATTATAACAATAAATCAAATTTAAAAAAGCACCTAAATATTTAAAAAATACTTAAAGTCGAAGCAAATGTTGAATATCATGCAGATTAAAGGACAACGTTAGTTTCGCTTGCAGATCAATTTGACAACTTTTATAAGTTTTATGAATCATGTTAAAATTTTCACACTTGTAAACAAAACAAAACGAATATACCACTTTTTAGGCTCATTGTAATGCACAGGCGCGTCCTCATTATTAGCCTAGGGCGGTCAGAACCCTAGATCAGGCGCTGTTGCAGTGGGACCTACCCGGGCAGCCTCTCACATATTATAGGAGGCCTACCACCAGTAAAACTACCTAGGAACTTTACCTAAGGACCATCGATATATGAATCTAGGTACATGCTGCAAGTATACAGGATAATTATTTCAAGGGTAATGGACAAATTCGAAACTATGAGAAATAGCGAAAATTACATAAAGTAAGTGAGCTTTTGACAGCCTGCGTGGCGCAGTTGGTTAGACGCCGCCTGTAAAACGAAAGGCCGCGGGTTCGATCCCCGCACCAAAACAAATATTTGTGTGATCCACAGGTACTTGTTTCGGGTCTAGGTGTTTTTGAGACCGAAAGTCTCTCGTAGTTTCTGATACCCACGACACAAGACTCGATCTTAGTGTGGGGTCAGGACTATGTATGTGACTGTTGGGTGTATTTATTGAAGTGAAACTTCTTTATCGGGGTTGGAAAAAATTTTTCGTTACGCGTCACATTCTTCCGTTACGCGCCATCTTTTTTTTATTTAGTAAATTAGTACCCACTTCAGTAAGCCACACCCCCAACCGTTTCCAAGCCCCACCCAAAATTTTAAGTCCCACCCACTTTTTTGTAATTTGATCCTTACCCCCCCCTCTGGCCTTCCCCCACCCTAAATCCAAAACAGTGCCCAATAGCCTCCCCACGAAACCTAAACCCCCCCCCCCCCCCCGCCCCTACCCCACCCTAAAATTTTTACCTCACCCCCCCTACTCATATCTCCGGCATTATCCATCGTAGACCCACCGACCTTGGGTTCATTGGAACCGGCTCGGTGAGGGCTACAATCCTGCCCCAACAGAATTCCCGAATTCCCCCTCCACAACTTTCCCCACCCAAAAATATTTTAAGGTGCCCAATAGCCTCCCCACGAAACCTAAACCCCCCCCCCCCGCCCCTACCGCCACCTAAAAATTTTACCTCACCCCCCCTAAACCTATCTCGGCCAATAAAGGTCGTGGACCCACCGAGCTTGGTATCCTCGGAACCGTCTCGGTGAGGGCTACAAATTGGCCCCGATAGAAATCCCAAATTCCCTCAAAAATTTCTCCCCTCCTAAACTTAAACTTTATTTAATTTAGCTTTATTTTACCAATTCTGTAAATTTGTAAATAGTAGATCATTTTTCGAAAAATGATGTCATAAAGAAGTTTTACTTCTTACGTGTGTACACTAATACACACACACATATTTTTTTAATTATTTATTTATTTATAAATAGTTGCTTTTTTTTTTAAATCTATACAGGTCGAGCCCGTTGGTTTAGAAAAAAATAACACTTTATATAATATTACACAATTTGATAATGTTGCTAATAAAGATCAAAGTCTGGAAAGTAATGACATACCACAAACTAAAAAAAAGAGGTAATTTTTAGAAAATTGTTTTTTACCTTCATTATGCTGAAAGGATTAGTCACTCTTCCATATTGTCTTCACTCATTCGCACTACTGGTAACTTAGTGCTTATGCTTTGGAACTGTACGAAACAAATTGTGTATGTGTAAATAATGACAAGAATTCCATTATTCATAAAATACGCATTATTGTAGGACTTCCCCACAATAAGTGTACTAAAAGTGTTGCTTGACTCATACTACTCGATATTATGGTGAACCGGTTTAATAAATGCAATTATGTGTGTATATCGACCACCTGGGACCGTCCGTGTAAAACTCCATTTACACGGGGAGAGTTTCTCGCCTCACGCCTCGAAGATACGATTATCGTAAGGTTATAAAAAAGTTGCATCGTGTAAACATTTGTCAGTGCCCCTAGCCGGAACATTTTGAAGTATCGTATAGTTATTCTCGTATAGTAAAGTAAACGTTTCCCGCTGTGAAATTTTAGTTCCAAATACGCTCACAATGGCGCTGTTTAAATTCCCATACAAAATTTTACTATTACTATTCTATTACGATACTGCAAAATGTTCCGGCTAGGGGCACAGAACACGGTAACCTATGGCGGTTATGTCATGCGATAATCGTATACGATTCTCGCCGCGAGAAACTCTCCCCGTGTAAATGGCGTTTAACTCATGGATACATAATTTTTTCTTTTCTTAGGTTCTTTGTTCCCAATACTGATCGTCATCTGTAGCTTTAATAAAGCGTTTAAGAATATCTTAAGCGCGTAAGCCTAAGACAAAATCACGTGATTTTATCTGCACATATTAACTACTATATTTACATAAAAATATTGAATCGAGCCCTAGATTGTTCAGGAGAGCTAGCCGGTCCATGTACCTGGACCGAATCGGGCTGGATTATTATATACAAGGCCTTGTTCATAGACAGTTTATAAACCCTATTTAGCTATCGAATGTCTTATCTTCTTCGCTCAAACTGAATTCAAAAGGCGGTGGAGAAGAGCAAAACATTCGATAACTAAAATATGTTTATAAACTGTCTATAAACAAGGCAGTAAGCATTTTAATTTATGATTTATCTGGCACGGTTGAATGTAGAATTATCATAGGAAACCTGGCGAAGCCACAAGACAGATTAGTGGTGGATAACAGCGTCATCGATACGAGAAACTACGTCACATGCTACCCGCCTGCCAAACGTTGCGAGTATCAAGGTAACATAGCAGGTGGGACGGGGACGGGACGGCGACGCGACGCTGACAGGAGGTTGACGAGTCGTGAAGAGTTTTGATAAAACACACACACACAGTCGTCCCGCCGATCGATACGATGCCGTCCTCGCGTCCTGTCAGCGTCGCCGTCCAGCCTGCTATTTGGCGAGACTTTTATAAACATTCCTGCTTCCTTTGACGATACTGATGATGATGACCTAATACTGTATCATACACAACAGGTAAACAATTGCCATGTCATTTATTAGTAATTGTAATGTTTTCCTTGCAATCTCGTCAAAGGAAAACCGCAAAAATGTTTCATTTCACTTATGACGCACTTATTACAATATATTATATTTTAGAAATATGGAGCTGTACTACGAATATTCGGCTCATTGTTCTTTCTGTTTTTGAATATTTTAATAGAGGCCCACTTTTCTTAATTAAAATATAGAATGTTTCATATTTAGCTTGTCGTTGTTTCATATTAAGACAGCGGGCGGCACGGGACGACAACGCGACGAATCTTCGTATTGAAATCAACTCCTAGTGACTTCTTTTAAAAACTATAAAGTCGATGAATATTCTCTATATGACATATTATGTCGACACTGTTGAATCGTTTTCACGCATATCGAATGATACAACTATCATTCGATATGCGTGAAAATGACGGCACTAAAAGTAAGTTTTATCACGGAGAAACGCACGATATATCGAATAATGTTGTTTGTTGTCGGCGCCGAAAGGTCGCTTGCAGTTGTAATATATCGGCTAGTATGGAAGAGGTCACACAGACCGCGACGGGGCAGTAGGACGACTCGTCAGCGACCTGCCTATCCCATCCCGCCGGCTGTCTGTCGAAACCATAAAAGAAGTTACGCATCATAATTATCATATTATCCGTCCTTTCAATTTCAAAAAAACACTAATTAGTTACTAACTACCCGTTTAATTAATTAGGAAGGTAATTCAACGCAAAAAAAAGCAACCAAGTTCCAAAGTCACATTCGGAAGAAGTGGAACACTGAGTCATAAAAACGGGATTTCCTACGTCATTTGGAACAACGTTAAACAATCCACCATGACAATACAGGAAACAAGCGCACACTGGACATAAAAAACGCCCTATTACATGTGTGATTTTCAATATTCATTAACATTTTTAATACTTTGCATTTGTATTATTAAATTGATAAAAATAATACTAAAATCGATCAATAATAATTTAAAATTCGTTCCATGAGGAATTTGATCCATTTTCTTGAAAAGTAGACTTGTTTTGATATAGTTTGGTATGTATTTCTAAAGTTTAGCTATTGGTCATCGTAAAGCGTGAAATGTGAATCCAAATAATACACAATACTTGTCACACTGTCACAAAGTGTTGCTCAAGGTATTTTTTTTTAACTTTTATTAAAAATGCTGTATCTTGAAAACTATCAGGGATAAGACTATAATTGTTTTTGTTCCTGTGCCGTCATAGCTTGGTTGATGGTGGTTACTGGTTTATCGTCTAGTTTTACACCTTATGTTTGTGTAATGTACATACATTAAGATATTTAAATTATTGTTAGAAAACATTATCATTTAGGAGCGTCGTTAGAGTTACTACACATTGATTTCAATTGAATTAACTTCAATCAAATTTATAGTTCATTTAAGTTGTCTCACTATTGGCATCGTAATTTTTTTAATTTGCTATATGTGGTTTCAATTAGCAAAATGTACGGTATCATTCCCTGCCTCTACATATAAATTTTAACCGTTCCAAAAGTCAGATATCTCCTATACGAAATACGCTTAATATTTTCCTTAAGTCTATTTATATAGTGAAAGATTGTGGGTATCCAAGTATAAGAAATCGCATTGTAATTATCACAAAAGAACTCAATAAAACATTTCCGAATTCAACGAACTTTTAATATTAACTCAATATTAATACCTTTTCTTGAAAAACAATAGCACATCACAGACTTGTTATTGAAAAAATGGGGGCAACAGGAATGCCGAAGCATCACCTACAGCGATTTACAATAACATCAAATTAGTCATTTATGAATACGTCAATTTAATTTATGTATTACAGCGGAGAACGTCAACAATTTTACTGAAGATAGGAAAATCATTTTCCTCATTTAATTCAGAGAGGAACATACCGTTTATAAGGATAAATATTTTATGGCGAAGCTGCACTATAGGTATGTATTTCTGTGAAATGAATTCACAGCTACAAAACGTTTCGAATCGGTGGTACAATAATTGGCGATTTAAAAAATCTTGTAATACTTTATTAAAGGTCAAAGAGCAGCATGTTTAAGCATAAATTACTTAAATCAGGTTTTAAAATCACCTTCTGTCCACTTCCGAAGTTTTGTGATGTTCTTGTTGTTTTGAAGGTCCTGTTTATTTTTTACCTACACTAATGGTATCCATAAGACTACACATCTTGACCAATCGGTTTACAATGATGAACAGGATCCATATTATGAGACTGTCCCACCCAAACACCCGCCACTGCAACTCCTGTGAGCTAGGATCAACAGTGGCACGCATTTAATGACACTGAGCATTGACAAGTATGCAAAATTTCAAGTCAATCTGACGTTTGCAGTGCTCGAAAATCGACTTCAAAGATTCCGTTACATACATACTGCATACATACAGGCGAAGCTAATAAAAGCGTGTTAAAAATCTGATTAAACATTGTACTTATGTCTAAAGTCTAATACAAAACCAACTCAAGACATATAGGTCACAAGATAAGTACGTTTTGGAAAATATACAGCGCTGAATGCTGGCGGACACTCCGAATATGTTATGCTGTACGAATTACTATCCCAAAATTTAAACCTACTTTACTGGGTCAAAAATACCTAAATTTGGTTATTTATGGGACATAATTACAAAACGTGTTAGCGACGTACATGATGGTCGAAAAACGGTTAAATCCGGTCTAAATTCAAGTCGCGTTTCGGGCGACGACGCATTTATGTTGTAAATCTGTTTGGTAAATTGGTATATTATAATGATTGCATTGCGTTTCGATTATTTGCATTAAAGTGAATGTACCAGCGGAAAAATATTTTATTTCAGCAATAATATTGTGAAACAATAACGCCGAGTTTTCTGCGCGTTTTTCTTGCCCAGCGTGCGTTGGTCAAGCGTTTGTCACCGATGCGGACGAAGCGACACTAGTGTGTACAAAAGACGCTCGCCCAAACCGCTCCACGATGAATGATCCACAGACCACATCTCATGTCAGTATTCGAAACACACTGCAAGAGAGCGCTCGCGTTCGAGCTCTCGCATCGCAACATGGCTTACGGAGTTTTTATTATCGTAAGTACAACATTTTATTACATTACCGGAGAGACGAGTTTTCAAGGATTTTTGAATGCAGTACCGTGAATCGAGTGTTTTTTTTTTCAATGTTTTCGTACGCTGGCTATGTTTGTTGTGGATACTGTGATGTTATTTAGTGATATATTTTTTACTGTGTTACGAGATTACTTTGTTTTACTGTTCATATAAACCCTCCATTATGTAGGATTTTAATTTATTTTACAAAAGAAATCGAGGCATAATTTACCACGCAGTGCCTATCTAGATTGATTTGGCTCATTAAGTAGTGTTTTTTTTAATTCTCTGTTATTACTCTAATGAACAGATTAGAACTACGTAGAAATCAATTGGTAATTGGCTTTTCTGTCATTAAAATATGATTTGTATCAAGTAATATTTATAACATTATTGCAATGTTTTGTCTTACAAGTATTGTGTTTGTTGTTACACTACTCGATTCAACTCTAAATTCCCTTGTTCGTATCATGGAAACAAGGTATCAGGTTTTACGTAGTAGTAATAGTAATTATACAAAGTTTATATTTATACTTAGTAATAGTTACTTACTAAATTACCTAATCACGTAAATTGAAAAACGTATTAGGGTGATCCATAGCTCTGCCACTAAATAGATATTGATCGTTTGTATAAAATAATGGATATTATTATTGATAATTTTATGTTACTAATATCAATAATAATAGGATTTTATAAAACCAAAATAAAAACACACAATACTGATGAACTATATATGTACATATTTTGTAATATTATTTCGTAGTATGTTTTAAATATAGCAGTAGTTTATTTAATGAAATAAAACTATATTTTACGGATTTTATCGCGATTTGGTTTAATTGTTACATTTTTTAAATTCCCGACGTTTCGATTACTTTATAGCTTTCGTGGTCACGGGGCGGACCCGTCCGCCGTCCGTAACAATTAAACCAAATCGCGATAAAATCCGTAAAATATAGTTTTATTTCAATGTGTAACATTCGCGTAAATCTAAGAAACCAGTAGTTTATTTGTTAAAAATACTTTCCATGGGCAAGAGCTGCTGGGTTTTTAAGGAGGTAATCGTGACCTCGGCAGTGCAATTAGATGCATAGGTGTGAATCATGTGATACGTCGGTAACTTCTTGCAACATGTTCTTGATTTTTATTACACATTATGTAATATAAACAGAATTAGATAGCCTCCGTGGCGCAGTTGGTCAGACGCCACCTGTGAAACGAGAGGCCGCGGGTTCGATCCCCGCACCGAAACAAATATTTGTGTGATCCACAGATATTTGTTTCGGGTCTGGGTGTTTGTGAGACCGAAAAGTCTCTCGTAGTTTCTGATACCCACGACACAAGACTCGATCTTAGTGTGGGGTCAGGATTATGTATGTGACTGTTGGGTGTACTTATTTATTTATTTGTTTGTAAATTTCGTCACGGTTCACCTTTACGCGTGTCGATCTATAGATGTTCCGCTTCGAGACTGTCTCTCCTTCTTTGCGTTATTCTACCTAATGGGTATGTAAATGGCCTGTGTGTTAGAATTATACATGTTTTATTATTATATTATTTCTGTGTGTATTGATAGTCAATCACCCACGCCTTGTTCCCAGAAAGAGTAGGCAGAGGTACTACCAGAACTACATTTCGCCTTGTAGGCAACAAAAAAATACTGAATCTAAACAATGTTGCACATTTTTATAGTTTCTATAAATTATTGCCAATTTAACAATTACATATTCTACAAATATCGTTCATGTATAAATGATAAATTCCTTTCGCTCATTTCTGTTAAAAATATCCCGTAACACGGTATTATACATAGCTCCTACGTGTTTTATAAATAAAATCCTGTGTGCCTGAGTCCAGTTTTACAGGCCAGAACAGGATTGGCGATGATGCGCCTGGACGAGCCTGTTTTAAACAGACGTGCTAAGTAACTTCGCGTCCATAAATAGCATGCATACTCAATACACACATAAACTAAAGCCTTTTTCTCAGAAGGGTAGGACTTTATCTCAATCCGCGACAATATTCGTAAAATTAATTCAATAAATATAATGTATCAAAATTCTAAATTTTTTTTGACGTCGGTGCCGACTTTAATATATAGGACTAGCTGTATCCCGCGGTTTTACCCGCGTAGTTCGTAGTGGGATGATATGTATTATGTAGCTTAGTCGTACAGCTGGCACTGACTTCAAGAATATAGTTGGCAATATTTCGATATTTTAGAATTTTAAAACATGATTTTATTTATCTCTTTTTAATTACAGTTTTGAAGTCAGTTTATTTTTTAAATTATCTTTTAAGATTAATGTCTATGAGGGGACACTTTAGCATTACTGTCTTTTTCAAATCTAATAAAAAATATCTACATATACACATAAACTCACGCCTTTATCCCAGAAGGAGTGGGCAGAGGTTCTCCTGGTAGCAACCAGGACACCCACGTGTCGCCTTGTATGTTCCGTCCCACAATGTGATAGGGGGCGAGTCTATCGCCATACCGAGCACAAAATGACTCCGGGCTGAAAATGAATAGAAACATCCAATATCATCGCCCGACCCAGGATCCGAACCCGGGACCTCAGCTTTGCAATCACACAACGCAACTGCGCCACAGAGGCAGTCAAGTTATTTACACTGTCTAAATAAATCTTAATACTTCACTCTTAAACTGGTGTTAGCTACACGAATGAGCGATGTTTAAGTACTCTACAGATTTTTGCTTTCTTTGCGAAGTAAACATTAGTAGTCATGCATTCTCAGAATCCGCATTTGACTTCTGCAAATGGATACTACAGCGTTCAATATGTGTCTTATTTATTCGTATTAATAACCGGTTTAAACTAGTTTCTGTTGTTTTTCACTATTTTTTTATGGATCACGGATTTCTGTAAATATTAATACAAAAAAAAAAAGAAGCCGAAATTCATTCATATATACTTAAATATATTCTAACAATAGAAGGTGGGTAGATGTTATAGAACACAAAGTACTTGAACACATCCTTCTAATACTTTTTCAACTAATTCCGTACCTGTTCATTAATCTCAAGCCAGGACAAAATAACTTTATATCTATTCATACATGTCTCTTCCTCTTAAAACAATCTGTCTATTGATGAAAACTGCATGAAATTCTTTAGAACAACTAAGACCTTATAAGCATAGCGGGAAGCGACGTTATGTTATAGTATGTAGAGATTATAAATCAAACGTATTATATTTTTATAGTATTCTTTTTCTTCCGATTTGTTATTTCCTTGTTTGATCCAGAATAAAACCGGACCTACATCAAGCGATTTAACATTATTTAATATTTTTCCTCTTCGTATCATTTATCGGTATAAAACTTTATATTCAATACGCATTATTTCCAGCCACACTGGCGACCAAGGGCATTTTGCTCAAAATTAACTTTGAATCACCATCTGTGAACCTCGCACTTTATCGGTGAAGGAAAACTTCGCGAGGAAACCTGCATGCCATAGCGATTTGTAATAATTTCTATGGCATGTAAAGTCCGCCAAACAGAACTAGGCCAGCGTGGAGAACTATATGGTCTAGCCCCTCTCAATCGTACTCTCGATTGAGAGGAGGTTCGTGCCCTGCAATGGGACGTATAAGGGCTGATACATCAATTTGAATTCGGTCCGATACAGGGTATTTATTCTATGATCCGAAACGAAGCTCGAATATTGCGAACGTTGCGACGTACAAATGTGCCTAGGTACTCCACAAAATGATCGAATCCTGTATCTCACGTCGTAACCATAAGTTCGGTGTCAATGATAAGTGTCATAGAGAGTAGTCATGGTTTTTAGAAGTGAAAACATATAACTTACTTCGGTCGAACGGTCGAACATTCGAACTTCGTTTCGTGTCACACAGTAACCCCCCAGTTTATTAAACTCTCTTCGGTATTGGCAACATCTTCATAGCTTACAAAAACTGTCCGATAAGTCACAGAAAATGGACGAATGAATTTTTGGATTTAAGTGCCAACTATTATAACTTGCACTGATATATACAGTATAATAAATATTGAGACTGAAAATTTAAGCAGAAAAAAACACTTCAATATAGCCTAAAAAAGTGAAAAGTTATGTCAACATTTCCCAAATATCATTTGTTTTTTGGTTCGCCTGTAAAGTAGCCATTTGTCCATTGCGTCAATTTTAATTACACTCGACTATATTCATAAATATAATATGTATATTTTTTTATTGCGAAGTATGGCGAGACGAGCATGCCATACGCCTGATGGTAAGCGATATGACCGCTCATGGACAGTAGCAAAACCGAACAACACCATGAATACAAAGTAATACTTGGCATTCCGCTGCGCTCGTCATCCTGAGATATAAAATGTTGAGTCTCATTATTTCCATTAGTTACTCTGGTTACAATGTCCTTCAAACCGGTATTCAGCAGTGCGTTTACACTGTTGTTTGGCGGGAGAAATAGACATTGCGGTGGTACCTAGTACCTACCCAGGAGGCCTCTCACATATGAGAGACTTACCACCAGAATGTATATGAAACAATGTAAAAAAGTCTTATAAACACGTGAGATGAAAACACCTAGTCGTTTAAGTTCCTTTTTATTTTGATTAATATAACTATCCTATAGAAATTGTGAGTTAAATGAACGAATAAGATAATAACAATTCACCTTTGACAGTCACAGACGTCGAGTCGCGATAAAGGTTGACATGACCCTAATTTATTTCAGTTTTATTTATAAAACATTGTGAGTCGATGTTGATTAGTTTTTAGATTTATTTATTTATGAAATTAGGCTTCCATACTTTAACTCACGTTGGCGCGTCGCTCTATGTGTGCGTCAAGCTTGTTTATACACGTGTGCCGTGTGCGTGACAGATGGTACAATCAAGTACATTTCATTAATAAAAACGCCTGTCAAACATGGTCATTTTAAGTATTTTATTTGAAAATTACATTTATAAGAGCTGCATGTTAGTAAGAACAATATTAAACAAGGATATACAAACAAAGATAATATTTTCAAAGAAAAAAATACAACACAGAATGAAACTCAGAAGAAGCAACGATATATTGTTAATGGCACCACGCACAAATCTTAAACCACAAATTAAAGAACGTGAAAGCGTATGGATAATGAAATATTATACAGGGTATATCAAGACCGCGACCGAAAACGAAGCCAGGTGATAGTTTTAGCGGTTACAGACACGATGCAACTAAAAATTTTGAAAAAACAGCGACGGATTTCTTTTTACAGTATTTTAAAAATCATCATGTTTGGGGGATAAATACCTAGTTTTTGCAAAAATAGTAATATAAACACTTACATACCATTGCGTGTTTAAAAATAAAGTGGTGTACGTCATAATTTTCAAAAAACTATGTATTTATCACTCAAATATGACGATAAGTAAAAAATTAGAAATAAAGTTGCCGATTTTTTTTGAGAAATTTTTGCTTGCGTTGTCTCTGAAGTCACTAATACTATCACCTGGCTTCGTTTTCGGTCGCGGTCTTGATATACCCTGTATGGTTGGGAGTGCAAAAACCGCCCATGTCATAGGTTTACATTTAAACGTGATAGAACATACATAATTATACTTTATGAATACCGAAGTTTATTCGTACTGTCACAAAATTAGTATATTACGCACCTAGGGAGAAAGGTAGGGTAATCTTGCCAGTGGATTATTGTTACCCAAGCCGAAGGCGAGGATGCCCTATATTTCTCCAGTCGTGCGTGTACTATTTCTTCTTAAACTGGGAAGAAAAATTCGCTTTTCCGCCCCAGTATACGGCGAGAGAACGAGGCACTTTTGTCCCATATGTAGGGGCCGAAAAGCTCTATCCTGAACTGCTCTTACCGTCGCTTTAGCGTGCCAAATTAAAAAATAGTCTTCCAGGGGCAAGCAATGATTGATGTAGATAAAAATTAATGCAGAAAAAAGGCATAAAGCAAAACAAACCAACATTTGTAAATGAGCCGTAGTTTATATTCACAGAGCGGATCCGCGCTATCTCACGATTCAATCTGGAATCTCGTCACGTACCACGAGAGGATAATCTCAGTGAGCAGGGGAACTCCAGCAGATTACCCGCTCATTATCCAATAATAACATAACGCTGCCATTTTGGAAAGACCACCAAAACAACAATGCGGTGTGTCATCACAAGTTGTTTTGTATCTGGCTCTTATTAGTCTTGTTGCATGTTTAAATTAGCATATTTTTGTATCCATTTCGTATTATACCTCATTGTACATCCCTTATTTGTTTGGCACTGAATTTATGCTGCGATATTCTTTATTATTTATCAGCTATTACATTATTTGCAACAAAACATAATTTACCAGCTAAAATATTATTTGCCATCGGAAGATAAGGATATTCAAATAAGGTCATATCAACAATTCAGAACAATATATGAAACATCTTTTAAGGGTATGGTGGTACTAATAATATACTTTAATTCTGCATGTTTCAACATGTTGAATAATTTGATAAAAAAGACAAAATCATGAAAATAATCTCGTAAACGGCTGAACCGATTTGAATGAAATTTAAACAACACCTACCCAAAGCCATTCTTAAGCTTTTTTTTTTCATTATTTTCGATTTATTCGATAACCATATGACATACAGATTGAAACTTGCAAAAATAAAGAATTCGTTGGTATCAACATACTCTCCCGAGGTGATATCGTTCTGGAGTTATTTCGCTTTCGTTGTTAATTGTTGGGCCTTGGATCTTAGGAAAAAAAAATCGATAGTCGAGACAAACGAAATCACTTTAATTTCCATAATATATTTATTTACAGACAACAATATGCTGCTTGCAGGCAGCTAACGCCGCATCTACTAAAAAAGGTAAGAATTTATTCACCTTTAGATCATAATATTTTTTGTAAGTGGTAGAGCCACGCTGTTGTCAGTCATGGCTCAGGATGAATAGGCATGCTCGTCTGGGGTGTTACCACTGTCTCGCAGGAAATCTACGTGAAGAGACAGCTTCGCAGTCGCGGTTCGTTCGGTGAGGGTGGCTGCCGGATGCCCAATACCGCTTTCCCCCTCTCCTCCCAATTTGATGGCCTGCAACACAACCATGATCCAACTATATGGATGTTCATGGGTGGCAGTAATTACTTACCATCAGGTGGTCTGTTTTCTCGTTTGCCGGACCTATGCTATAAAAATAATAATATTCAATAAAAAAAGTGTTTCTGCAATTCACACACGGCAGGAGTGAAACTTCAGAAGAGCAGCCTACGTGAGATAAACATTAAATATAGATTCTGAAAAAGCTGCACCAAGTAGATACACTTTTATTATTTATTTATTATTTTATTTCGTATGTTTTCAAGATTTGAGACCAATCGGATCACTAACAAAAAAATTACAGCCGAAGTATTCAATTCTGACGATTTAGAATGTCGGTAGAAAGGAACCTTTCTCAGATATCGAATTTGACACCAATCGGACTAATAACTTAAAAGTTCAAAGTGGCGGCCAAAATTTTCAATTATTATAACTATGAATTTAGAATATCAGGGTGTAAGTCACTGAAATATTGAATATAAGAGCAGTCGAACTGATAGGTAAATAGTTCAAAATGACGGCCACAATTTTCAATTCTGACCATCAATCTAAATTATAGAGTGAACAGTAATTCCGATAGCGAATTTTAGACCAATTGGACAAAAATATGAGACTTCATTTAATTTATAGTTGAACAGAAGTATTTATAATTTGCTAATTTGTAAACGTGTCACATTTTCGTTTCATAAATTTTCATATTACCACGATTTTTTAGAAGTTTCACTTCAAAATCGGCCAAGTACTAGGGTTTGTGTTAAATGGTTTCTCTCTCTCTCTCTCGGCCCGAACGAAAATGTTCGCCAACTCATTTTTCGAATCTGTAACGCCATGTAAAGCTGTGGAACAGTTTGCAGGCGCACGCAGTTCCTACTTCTTACAATCCCGGCTCCTTCCTCTTTAGTGTAGCGAAGAGTCACGTAGGCTGGCATAACCGAGTCTAGTGGCAAGAGATGATGATCTGTTGCCAGTCATCTTAGGTACCATCAGGTGCTATGTAGTCACGTTGCCGTGCCAAGCTAAAATAAACCCAATTTCATAGTCCGACGAAGTTACCATCAAAGTGAGCCGACACATCGTTTATAAACATTGATTAATTACATAAAGTATTTGTTATTTAATTCGAAACAACTCACGGCAACGCCTGGTATCCACGACCTCTCGACCTCAAGATAAATGCGCAGTTACCATTATTATGTAACGATGAAGGACCTTGTTGGAATTCTCATGTTTATTATGTACATACATACATAAACTCACGCCTTTATCCCCGAAGGAGTAGGCAGAGGCGCCACCAGGACACCCACATTTCGCCTTGTGTGTTCCGTCCCACGATGTGATAGGGGGCGAGCCTATCGCCATATCGGGCACAAATTCCTGACTCCGGGCTGATAACGAATAGAAAAATCCAATATCACTTTGCCCGAGCCGGGACTAGAACCCGAGACCTCAGCTTTGTAACCGTACCGTAATACAACTACGCCACCGAGGCAGAGGAAGCCGAAATATAATCCGTCTAAAGCATCTTAACGTATTAAATAAACAAATATATAAGTAATGTTGCAAGTTATTCCTTTTTTATGGTGGCACACAACGTGACTGCATGCACTGGTGGTAGGTCTCATATGTAAAAGGCCGCCTGGGTAGGTACTACCGCAATGTCTATTTCTCCCGCCAATCAGCAGTGTAAATAGACTGTTGTGTTACGGTTTCAAGGAAATTGTAGCCAGAGTAACTACTGGACATATTGAGATTTAACATCTTATGTCTCAGGATGGAATGCCAAGCATTGCTATGTAATTCATCGTGTTGCTACTGTCCATGAGCGGTCGTATCGCTTACCATCAAGCGAATGGCATGCTCGTCTCGCCATTCATTAATAATTAAAATCCTGATGCAATTAAAATGCAATACATATGTACTAGCCACCTGCAACATACATATATCTCACGCTAGTCGCACGCATGAAATGATCGACAACAGTCAATACAGGCTGAATAAACGCAACATTCATCTTTTATATCCAAA
Source organism: Deilephila elpenor (assembly GCA_949752805.1). Taxonomy (NCBI): domain Eukaryota; kingdom Metazoa; phylum Arthropoda; class Insecta; order Lepidoptera; family Sphingidae; genus Deilephila; species Deilephila elpenor. The sequence continues at coordinate 3,070,718 of OX457102.1, forward strand.
TAAATAAATATATGTACAAAAATACACATGCCAATTATAAGGACGACCCGAAATCAGTGGGAGGATAATCGCACCGCCGCGCCGCGCCGAGCCGGTTAGCCACCGTACATGACAGTAGAAAAGAAATCTAACATAGTTACCCAAACAAAGGCGTCGCAATTCGGGTTCAGCCTGCGTAAGCCTTGTACCCAGCATTTTTGTATGTGGACCGGCATTAGATAACTCTCCCCGGCGACACTATTATGAATCGATTAAATTTCATTCAACATCAGTTTACCGGTAGTCTCATTGCCAAGGCAGTATAAAGTCATTCTCGCGATCTACCATGCTATACAATTTATTCAGAATCAGGATTTACGACTCGGCCCCAAGCACCTCATTGACTATTTTAGCAATTTCAAACATCCCACGCAAAATAGAGCAATTTTTTTAGTGGCTTTTAAGCCCACGTCCATACATTATAAATTTCCAGCGCAGTTATGATTCATATTAATTTGTAAGATAGAGTAGAAGTTGCTGCAGGCCGCTTCCAACTAGCCGCAATGGAAATCATGGGATGACGCTTATGCTAGCTTTGAAATTTCTTTGTGGATGTAGTATCTATAAATGTGTATCGATTTATGTAAAAATAATACTGATCGTAATTCGTGCCAAGATCGGGTTTAGAATCTAGTTAATGCGGCACACGATATAAATTCTTTTTTTAATAAGTTAGGGTCAATAGGTACACGTTAAAAAAAACAATAAATTATTTATTTATTTATTTATATTGATAGACACACCAAATTAAATTATTGTCCATTATAGTTCCTGACTCCATTTTTATTCTTGCCTTTCCAAAGTATTTGGGTTCAGCTAGTATCTTGCTTTCTCGCGCTGCATCTTGTTCAGCTAGTTTTTCCAGCTACCTAATCCTGTAATTGTCACATTTTTTACAAGCTGTAATTTTACATGTTTTTACAACGCTATTGTTCGTACTATTTTTTTCCTTTTTGTTTCCCAGCTACAACATCATACCTATAACCAATACACGTCTTGCCTTTCCATCAATATGTCCCATTGTTGAGGATGGGCTTTCCCCTGAGATATTTTTTAAGCAGTCGTCCTCTATGGTGGCACAATGCGAGTTCCCATACAGGATTTCCCATACTTATAAATTCGTGGGACGACTCTTAACAACGAAATTTTTCTCATTAAGTTTTCTTTGAGTTATAATGTGAGTAGAAACTAACAAATAATAAACAGATAACTACGAAAAGTAAGAGGTGTACGCTTTGGGTCGAAAACATGCTAGGATATAGCCTCTGGTCCGTTAATACCGCCTTACATTTCACTAAAGTTATTGTTTACTTCAATTTCAGATTACGTTCCCATTAAGTATCCTGGTCCAATCCAGGATGTGAGCAATCGTTATGGGACGGTCGAGGAGGATCTACCCGACGCCTGCAAGAACAAAGGCTTCTGCACAGTTAAACCCAAAGACTATCCTCAGGAGCGATTCAATGCCATGTTCAAAGGCACGGTAAGAGTAATTCAATTATAAAATAGCTTACAGCTTCTTAGCACGTCTTATGTAAATTCCGCGAATGAGAAAGTCCTATCAAGTTACACAAATGGAAAATTTCAATTAACATTCAAAATTCAAAACTTCTTAAATGTCAAAATTTATCTCATCTATTATCTAATCACTTCGTTACATAGTGTATACAACCATGTTGTTTTTGTTTTTGAGGCCAAACGATACCCACGAGAGACCAAACACGACGACAGCGTCATAGTTGCTTCTGGATTAATATCTGAGCGTCCGCAAGAATGTGTCCCTGAACCATGGCCTGCCGCGGTCTTCCGAAATAAGGTTTAATTCCCTTCCACACTTACTCGGAATCGGTGAAACATTTCAGGCGCGTTGCAGAGTGATTAGGACCATCATTTTACTTGATTTTACTGACTCGCCTTTTGGGAGAAAGCCATTTAGTTTACTACGCTGGCCTGCGTTGGTAAACTGCACACAGCTTCAAAATTCTTGTTGGGAACTTACAGATTTCCACCCATTACGATATTTTCCCCCGCCGTTAAAAAAACCTATAGTTAAAATATTTAACTAACAACACGTTCAATGGCGAAAACGATCTCTTTTAACATCTTTCATCTCTCCATCTTTCCCTGAGGCCTGGATCCAATAAATGTAACATAGGTACTTACAATTACACTATCACTATAACAACCACTCTTTTCGGTTATTCGAGATATATCTTCTTCTTTATTTTCTATTCTTTCTTTTCTAATGTAATTAAATTTTCGAACTTGCGTAATCTGGCATGAGGTCTAGGGCGTGGCAACTTTCGCTCACCATCTAAGCCTCTCGAATCGATACCGCATAAATGCCGGTCGATGTTACGTTATTTTGAAATGACTTATACTTGCTATATGGTCAAATCTCTACACAAAAGTTTTAATTTAAAAACTTTTTTTTCAGAAACTCGCACCGCAGCCTAGCCTAGTCGTAGAAACTTTCGGAGACAGACAAGGAGATCCTGACGCAACTGATAATTGCGAATCTTTTATCGAGGTATGTATATGTTTCCTGATATCTGTCTCTTCTAGGTTTATGGATCCAACTCATGTCTATTGAGTTTCTAAGATAACTGTGTCGACTAGGAAGAGATTGCCATATCTCGCCGGTGGATAAATAAATAAATACCCCCAACAGTCACATACATGGTCCTGTCCCCACACTCAAATGTATTAAACCTTGCATCGTATCAGAAACTACGAGAAACTTTTCGGTGTCACAAACATTTGTCTCGGCGCGGGGTTTGATCCTACGGCCTCCCGTACGAAACAAAGCTACTCTTTTAGATACTTATATAATAGGTCCAGCAAACGAGCAAACAGTTAACCTGGTGGTAAGTGTTCATTGCTACCCATGAACATCTACTACCCTTGGATCCTAGATGTGTTACCCATCAAATCGGTACGGGAGCGGAAAACCTCGCCTCGCCTAATCTATGAGGATATCTCCAGTTTGCTTATCCTTATTTACATAACACACATCAATATATTTATAGTTACGCATACTATTATAAAATATAAAGTCGAGTGCTATTTGCATATACATAAAATGTTTGTATAAGTTACAATAAAAATATATAAAATTAGCATACTCGTTAGACGTATTACTACACAGTAACACAAAATTAACATATCAAAATGACTGATAAGTTATATTCTGTGTCGGCCCGTGTATAGAAAAAGGTAAAGGAGGGTAGTAAATCTGGTATTGAGATCAAGCCAATTGTGCGCCGTTCCGATTTCAGCCTGACTAAATCATAGTATATATCATATTATATAGACAGCCTCCGTGGCGCAGTTGGTTAGACGCCGCCTGTGAAACGTGAGGCCGCGGATTCGATCCCCGCACCAAAACAAATATTTGTGTGATCCACAGGTATTTGTTTCGGGTCTGGGTGTTTGTGAGACCGAAAAGTCTCTCGTAGTTTCTGATACCCACGACACAAGACTCGATCTTAGTGTGAGGTCAAGACTATGTATGTGACTGTTGTGTGTATTTATTTATTTATTTTGTCTGGGTTCTACAAAGCCGACGTAATTACATGCACCCGACAGGCACATACATAGTCTCGACCACACTCTAAGTTCTAGTATTTTTACCGGCTTTATTACGGAGGGAAGTCGACAATTATTTATTTCCAACTCGTCCTATTAATTTAACTTTGTGATTGATTTCGTTGCGGCTTAAAGACAAGTTAGACATTCCCAGGGACTCGCTGAGCTTCAATGCTCAGTGTTATTAAAATGCGTGCCACTATTGATCCTGGCTTACAGGAATTGCCGTGGCGGGTACGAGGGCGGGACAGTCCAAGAGTATTGTGGCGTGGGTATCAGTACTACGAGAGACTTTTTGACCTCACAAACACCCAGACCCGAAAGAAATACCTTTGGGTCGCACAATTGAAAGGCTAAAATGAAAAGGGTTACTGTATACACATTTATACCAAAATGTCCACTTACTGCCTCGGTGACGTAGTTATACTACGGTACGGTAACAAAGTTGAGATCTGGGGCTCGAGTCTCGGGTCCGGCAAAGTGATACTGGGTTATTCTATTCATTATCAGCCCGGAGTAATTTGAGCCCGATATGGCTATAGGCTCGCCCCCTATCACATCGTAGGACGGAACATACATTTTATGAGAAAAATAAATAAAACTGACTAATTGATTTACGATATATTAAATAATATAGTAGTGTTTGTAATGTTTGTTTGTCCATAGTACGAGCCGTTGTTCAAAGTTCGCAGCACTCGAGGTCAGTGGCACACTGTGATTCAGGCGCCAGAGGAAAACTACGTCCAAAAAGTCCGCCTCGAAACTTGCAAGTACGTACGATTTTTTTATTATACAGGCTACTACAAACGATATTCGATATTGACAGCCTCCGTGGCGCAGCTGACATGACGGTTAGCAACAAGGCCATAGCTGATAACCGTCTATGTTCATCCACAATACTTAGATTGAAAAACCGGCCTTTTATAATGGAAAAGATAGACTGAAGAGAAAGGGTATTTGGCTAACAAATTTCAAAGTCAAACTACAAATGACAGTATGAAAAAATGACTAACACACATACACACATCTGCTTATTGTATCCACGACTGAAATTGCGAAGAAGACCACTGTGAAACGAGAGCTCACGGGTTCGGTTCCCGGACAGAGACAAGTGTATACTGTGTGATATGTGTGTATAGTGTGATATTTTTAGTAAAGACTTTTTTTTTTTTTTATTGCAATGAATGACGAGCCGAGCAAGCCGTTCGCCTGATGGTAAGCGATACGACCGCTCATAAACAGTAGCAACATTCCACTGCGCTCGCAATCCTGAGACATAAGATGTTAAGTCTCAATATGTCCAGTAGTTACTCTGGCTACAATGTCCTTCAATTCGAAACACAACAGTGCATTTACGCAGTGTTGTTTCACGGGAGAAATAGACATTGCGGTGGTACCTACCCAGATGGCCTCTCACATATGAGATACCTACCACCAGTAAGACTAAAGAGAAGTTTTATTTAATATACTACAAATGTATGATTTTATTTACTTTTATCAATTTGCAATATTGTTATCAAAACATTTTTGTCATTATCTTATCCACCATAGATAGCCCCTTTTCTCTCTTCTTTCTCTTATATCCATCCCAAGTTTGTAAGAAATTGTCTAGTGCAATAAGACCATCATTAGTTAATAATAATTTATATTATTATGATTTCAGAGAGATTGACAGTGCGTGCTTCCAAGAAGCGGTGCTCGCGCCATCCGTGGTGACATTCTGCAAGCAGAAGTACAGCGTTTGGCAATTCCTCGTGTCAGACGGAAATAACGGCACAGAGACAATAAAAGCCGAGCTTCCTGTCTGCTGTTCCTGCCATTACAAAATCAACACCGAAAAGTAAAACTATTTGAAATTAGAATACATATGTTCGCCATCCAAACGAACGCACCGGTATTTTCGTATGTCAGATTGTGGCAAAGTGACAGATGGATGATGTCATTTTGATGGTTGGATTGTGATTGGAAAGTGACGTACTTTGGCAGTAAATTTTGACGCGCAAAAGTGGGTCATGTCTTAGCGTTGGCGGATTTTCCCGACAATGTTTCGTTTAAAAATGAAATGGTAAGCAGATAAATGTAAATACATAATGTGTTACTGTACAATTTTTTTAAGTATTTTTGTGTATTAGATAAGGTGAAAAGTTTGATAACTGTTACAACTATCAAAAATAACAATTGATTGTAATCCTTCTTAGGATGGTTATCTTTAACAATGTACACATCTTTTCATTGATTCAAGTACTACTTGAATTGAAAGCAAATAAAACACAATTTTCATTTGACATTGTGTATATTGTATATTTGCCCTGTTATCAGCCATTCTTTAAAGAAAATAAATATTATTTTGAAGTACAATAAGCAGTTGATTTTTATTTTATCATTATTTTTCCAACGGTAATGTGTTGTTAGCTTCTATTGACTTTTACACCAGTTATGATTTTAAGTGTCTAGATTTCGAGGCAATATCAGACAAATTTCGAAATAATTTTGGAAATGATAGAGCCACGCTGTTGTGAGCCATGACTCAGAATGAATGGGCAGGCTCGTCCGAGGGGGTACCACTGTCTCAACTTTGTTGAAATATAGTAAAATTTTGATCCATTGTTACCTAATATAAATATTAGTGTCTGTAAGCTAAACTCAATTTTCGTTAACAACGCTCATAAGAGCAAAACGCCTACAATAACTTAAAACCGTACACAAGCTAAAATTACATCGTCCATGTAAACAAATATGTACATAAAAAGAAATTTTCTTAACGATGAAAAAGAAATCACTAAAATCGGTCCAATGCTACCGAAGATATTGAGTATTTACATGTATATTAATTTTCTCGCCCTCTCTCCTCACCCCCCACCTCTTCTTCACTGCCTCACTATAGTTTGACGTTAATTCTGAACCTGTTGCAAAAAGAATCATTGAAAACCTACTCAATTTTGAGTTGTACTGTCTAGGTCCGAAGTCCGAACATATTTATCAGGTCTTCCCCACTTTTTTATGGAACCAAATGACAACTATTCCGCATCAAACTAAAGATGAGTCACTAAAATCGGTTCAAAGCCGCCGAAGATATTAAGATTTATGTATGCATATTAATTTTCTCATCACCTCCTCACCCCCACCCCTCTCTACCTCACTAAAATGTGACTTAAGTCTAAAGGTTTACTCTATGACCTCATTAAAATCTATTGCAAAAAGAACCATTCGAAACCTGCTCAATTTCGAGGAGTTCTACTCTCCGGGTCCAAAGATATTTTAATCAGGTCTTCACCAATTTTTTATGGGACCAAGTGCCAGCTATTTTGCATCCAAGGAAAGAAGAATTACGTAAACCTGATCATAAATCGCAGCGTAATCGGTGTACCTACATTAAAAAAACCATCGAACTGATAACCTCTTCTTAATGTCGGTTAAAAAATTAAACTTAGCAGATTAAGTTACTTAATTAAAAAGGTACTCGCGACAAACTTCAAGATCATATAAATTGTGTGTTTAATCATATAAACAAGTTGAAAGTTAAAATTTTAAAGGTTTTTTTTCTTTTCTTTTTAGAGCATTTAAATAATAGCTTCTTTTTGGTTAGTATTGAAGTATCGAAGTATTCTACGGCTAACAACACGCTACGAACTACTCGGGTAAAACAGCGGGACACAGCTAGTCCGACCTCAAAAACTAGTTGGCGTATTTAAATATTTTAAAGAATTTAAAAACATTATTTATATTTATTGAAATAAAACTAATTTTACGGATTTTATCGCGTATTGCGATAAAATTCATAAATCCGTAAAATTCGTTTTATTTCAATGTGTAACATTCGCGTAAATCTTATCCTTATACTTTTATTTACATAAATATTTTTAATAACTTAATTTTTCAAATTTCTATAGCAGTAATCAAAACTTATTTCTTTTTTTTTTCTGTTAAGACAACTATCTAAACGTTTTCCTAGTAGTCCATTGAAATGTAAATTTCTTAGGCCTTAGTGTGCGTTTTTCATAGGACGCAATTTTATGATTTTGATGTGTATGGGGGGTTAGTATAAGCTTAAGTTCATGTGTCATTTTCGATTAATTTAGATATTACTGCAGGTTTCACCACAACAATTGAGTCACACTGCAGAGTATTTGAGGCGTCTAATAAACTAACATAAGAAGAGAGGAAAAGGGGTGCCAGAAGATAGATGAGAATGACGATGATGAGAATAGATGAATATAACAGAAGTTAGCAGTGCTCGTGGTGGTGATTCATTTTATTATTATAAAGCTAATGTGCTTGATGATAAGTAATTGTTGCAAGCACCCCACGCTTTTTAACAATAAAATAAGTATTTCACTCAATTCTCTAATCTTAATTTAATTATTAATCATATTTTTACGTTTAAGTTTTGTACTAAAGCGTGTATTTTAAACCAGTTATTTTTATTTTTTTTGGTGAAAACGGCGGTATTATTATATCTCAGGAAGGCACGAAAATTACTCACTTAAAAAAAATTAAAAAAGTCAAATCCTGAAGGCCCTGGTAATCTGTCTCGGTACTCGATAAGTGTGCAAAATTTCAATTCATTCCGATGTAAACATCGTATCGAAAATCAATCGATTTCCTCGAAAATCGATTTCAATTATTCCATTACATAAACAAGGGCAAAACTAATAAAATTCGAATTAGAAAAATAATCTATTTTCTTCGGATTTCATCACGGATCAGGATTTTTTCTATTGTATCAGGCCACATAGGTTCGACTGCGATTCCCAGTCGATATAGCCACTCTCTATAAAGAATTAGAAGCACTCCCGGTTAAAGCAATTTTTATTTTAACAGTAACAATGATCACACATAAAGTAGTACTTCATTTGCCTAGTTATACATCTATGCTACAAAACCGTATTTTTATGCTTTACACTCTTTCATACAGCAACATTGAAGATAGGTATTACCAAAATTATTAAATAGAAACCTATCTCAATTCTCACACAAATACATATTATATTATAATACACCATAAATTAACTTCAGACACTCAGCTATGTTTATATTCCGACACACAAACATTAACTGAAAATTACAGTTGTTTGTACTATGATATTACAATAGTGTAACGGGAACATACTTCCCGGGGCTTACGCCGGGCTTATTTAATTATGCGTGGTCGGGAATGCGCGATCACCCGTCCCGCTCTAGCACAACCCACGCCGCCGGCGCACGAGTCGCGCCAGAACCATATTATACGCGAGAGGCCGCCCAAGCGCGTCGTGAAATGTTTCGCAGTTTGTTTGCACGCGTCTTATTTTCACTAACTCGCCCTGTTACTGTGTACTAACGTTTATAAGATAAATATATTATACTGCCTTGGAATCGTGTTTGCTTTCTACATGAATATAGGAACCTCTAGCATAGAACGGCTAAAGTGGCGCCCAACGTGGGGCCGAATCCAAGAAAACATCTCACAGGGCGAGTCCATTACACGCGCCATCTTGAGCGAGTTCATTTTACGCGCCACGTGATCGGCGCGCATATAGTTTACGAATCCACTCAATAATTCGCTGAACGCTCACCGGTTACACGGATCAACATACCGCCAAAGAGACGAGGTGATCGTGATGAATATGACCGATCCGACGACGAGAAGCCCATCCAAACGTCGGCGCCATCCACAATCGTCATGTCTGAAGACATGCTTCGAAACCTCATACGGCGCCAGGGAAATCTGTCGAAGTGCACGGCGCGCTTCGGCGGCTCGCCGGCGAACGCGGAGGAAGTGGAAGCTTTCATTGACGCCGTCGAGGTCTTCAAAGACTGCACGTGCGTCAGCGACGAGCACACCTTGAAGGGGCTGCCTAAGCTGCTGGTCGGCGAGGCCGCCATTTGGTGTCAAGGTGTGAAGTCGTCCGTCTCGGCATGGAGCGATGCGCTGCAGCGTCTTTGAGGGATGTTCGGCGTGCAGCGCCCCGCATACAAAATCTTCATAAATCCCTCTGTTTCTAAGAACAACTCACCTCGTCTCAACCACGCGTTTGACGCTATCTTGTCAACATTTGGGTTGTTGAAATCGAGGCTGTGGCTGCCATGTAGGGATTTTTGAATACAAGTATCAATTTTTTGTTGGTTAGTGTTTATTTCCAATTGTTTAGTATGGTCAGCGAGTTTAAGTGATGTGTATGTGTCTGCTTGGGATATGGCCTTGTGTAGCGTAGAGAGTATGTGTGGAAGAACGTTTCTTTATTAATAGCTTGAATTTTGCATTTGTCTATTCCTAACTCCATCTGTATATCATGTGAAAAGTCTGTGTAATATCGGCAAGTGTGTGGATCTCATCTAGTATGATTCCAAACAATTTGATATCGTCCATGTACATGAGGTGTGACAGATTAGTTTGGCTCGCCCAAACCGTTCCACGATGAATGATCCACAAACCACATCTCAGTAATCGAAACACACTGCAAGAGAGCTCTCGCATCGCAACATGGCTTACGGAGTTTTTGTTATCGTAAGTTCAACATTTTATTTATTACTGTGTTACGAGATTACTTCGTTTTACTGTCCGTATAAAGTATAAACCCTCCATTTGTGGGATTTTAATAGATGGGAAATTTCAAATAAAGATAATCACGCAACGTTTGCGGGCAGAAGCTAGTTTATACTAAGTTTATATTTATTATACTTAGTAATACAGTAGAACGCCGATTATCCGAATTAATTGGGACCGGGGTCGATTCGGATAATCGAAAATTCGGATATTCGGGCATAGGTAATAAAGAAAAACAAACTGTCGTACACATCTATAAACATCATTAAGTTTAAGAGACATAGTTTTACAACAACGCTCACTTGAACATCTCAATCAGAGGAAGTTGTAACCCCATCAGGCCTTAACAAAAATACTTTAAAATTTCAGTTCAGTGTTTCAGTGACAGCCTCCGTGGCGCAGTTGGTTAGACACCGGCTGTGAAACGAGAGGCCGCGGGTTCGATCCCCGCACCGAATCAAGTATTTGTGTGATCCACAGGTATTTGTTTCGGGTCTGGGTGTTTATGAGACCGCAAAGTCTCTCGTAGCTTCTGATACCCACGACACAAACTCGATCTTAGTGTGGGGTCAGGACTATGTATGTGACTGTTGGGTGAAAAAAATTAATAGGTAGTTACGCAAACCTCGCGACAAGCTTGTTTTGCTTGTATTTATTATTTTAATATATGCTGGGAGCTGCAGTATTCGTTATTACCTATATTTACTAGCTATTACACGACTTGCAATAAAAGATAATTTACCCGCTAAAATATTATTTGCCATCGGAAGATAAGGATATTAAAATAAGGTCATTTCAACAATTCAAAACAATATCTGAAACATCTTTTAAGGGTATGGTGGACCTAAGAAGATGCTTTAATTCTGCATGTTTCAACATATTTAATAATTGGATAAAAAAAGACAAAATCATGATAATAATCTCGTAAACCGCTACCTACCCAAAGCAAATCTTAAGGTTCTCTTCTTCATGATTTTTCCTCTTTTTCGATTTACTCCATAATTTCATACGACATACAGATAGAAACTTGCAAAAATAAAGAGTTCGTTAGTATCAACATACTCTCCAGAGGTGATATCGTTCTGGAGTTATTTCGCTATCGTTGTTAATTGATGGGCCTTGGATCTTAGAAAAATAAATTTTCGATAGTCGAGGCAAACGAAATCACTTTAATTGCCATATTTTTATTTACAGACAACGATATTATGCTGCTTGCAGGCAGTTAACGCCGCATCTACTAAAAACGGTAAGAATTTATTCACCTTTAAATCATAATATTATATCATATATAGCGTTTCCTATAATTTTCGTTACCTCTACCTTTCTTTAATTCATATTTTTTTCAAGATTTGAGACCAATCGGATCACTAACAAAAAATTGGCAGCCGAAGTATTCAATTCTGACGATTTGAGTTCGCTACCTGGAGGATCACTCGTTGATCAGTGACAGACAGTACGGATTCCGTCAAAACCGATCAACGGGTGATCTTCTGGCGTTTGTCCTGCATCGCTGGGGTGAGACGATTGACCGGCGTGGCGAGGCTATAAACTCGTGGGACGACTTTTAACAACGCAATTTTCCTCATTAAGTTTTCTTCGAGTTATAATGTGAGCAGAAACTAACAAATAATAAACAGATAACTACGAGAAGTAAGAATTGTACGCTTTGGGCCGAAAACATGCTAGGATATAGCCCTTTCTCCGTTAATACCGCCTTACATTTCACTAAAGTTATGGTTTGTTTCAATTGCAGATTACGTTCCCATTAAGTATCGTGGTGTGAGCAATCGTTATGGGACGGTCGAGGAGGAACTACCCGACGACTGCATTAACAAAGGCTTCTGCACAGTTAAACCCAAAGACTATCCTCAGGAGCAATTCAATGCCATGTTCAAAGGCACGGTAAGAGTATTTCAATTATAAAATAGCTTCCAGCTTGTTAGCACGACTTATGTAAATCCCGCGAATGAGAAAGTCCTATCAAATTACACAAATGAAAAATTTAAAACAATATTCAAAATTCAAATTTTCTTAAATGTCAAAATTAATCTCATCTATTATCTAATCACTTCGTTGCATGGTGTATGTAACCATATTGTTTTTGTTTGTGAGGCCAAACGGTACCCACGAGAGGCCAAACACGATAAGAACGTCATAATTGCTTCTTGATTAATATCTGAGCGTCCGCAAGAATGTGTCCCTGAACCATGGCCTGCTAGGGTCTTCCGAAATAAGGTTTAATTCCCTTATTTCACACTTACTTGGGATCGGTGAAACATTTCAGGCGCGTTGCAGAGTGATTAGGACCATCATTTTACTTGATTTTACTGACTCGCCTTTTGGGAGAAAGCCTTTTAGTTTACCACGCTGGCCTGCGTTGGTAAACTGCACACAGCTTTAAAATTCTTGTTGGGAACTTACAGATTTCCACCCATTACGATATTTTCCCCCGCCGTTAAAAAAACCGATAGTTAAAATATTTAACTAACAACATCTTTCATCTCTCCATCTTTCCCTGAGGCCTGGATCCAATAAATGTTACATACTGACAATTACACTATCACTATTATAACCACTCTTTTCGGTTATTCGAGATATATCTTCTTCTTTATTTTCTATTATTTCCTTTCTAATGTAATTGAATTTTTGGACTTGCGTAATCTGGCATGAGGTCTAGGGCGTGGCAACTTTCGCTCACCATCTACGCCTCTCGAGTCGATACCGCGTAAATTCTGGTCGATGTTACGTGATTTTGAAATTGCTTATACATTGCTATATTGTCAAATCTCTACACGAAAGTTGTAATTTAACGAAAATATTTTTTCAGGAACTCGCACCGCAGCCAAGCCTAGTCGTAGATACATTCGGGTACAGAGCAGAAGATGCTGACGCAACTGATAATTGCGAAACTATTATCGAGGTATGTATATGTTTCAGGTTATCTGTCACTTCTAAGTTTATGGACCCGACTCATGTCTATTGAGTTTCTAAGGTAACTGTGTCGAATAGGAAGAGATTTCCATATCTCGCCGGTGGATAAATAAATAAATACCTCCAACTGTCACATACATAGTTCTGTCCCCACACCCAAAGCTAGTGTCGTATCAGAAACTACGAGAAACTTTTCGGACTCACAAAAATTTGTGTCGGCGCGGGGTTTGATCCTGCGGCCTCGCGTTTCCCCACCGTCTGTAACTCTTCCTGCATTTTGTACTTACCAATAGATGCATTAAGAACACTTTCTTGTGCCAGTATAACAAAAAATCTTAATCAAATTAACACTGAATAATTGAGGCTTCTGTCGGGTCTATGAGGAGTAAGGATTTATCTCACCTCATGATTTGATGACAGACATAGTTCCTCACAGATAAGCCTGGCTTTTTATGCTAGTGGAAAATACCAAACACTGGTTGGTCAAAGCAAGTACTATGATGTTTCACAGCCTATAGTTTCAAGTGCTATTCGCCAAGTGACGAAAGCCTTAAGGGCATGAGACACATATACAAAGAATATGTTAAATTTCCCATGACAAGGCAAGCCCGTGACGATATAAAACGGCCGTGAGCAAGGCCCCTGTGACCCTCCTGAAATTCTACCAGTAGTTCAATTTGTCGAACCAACACCCGTTTTCGAGAAGTCATGGCTGAAATACTAGTGATATTGGATTTTTCTATTCATTATCAGCCTGGAGTCAGGAATTGTGCCCAATATTGCGATAGGCCCGCCCCCTATCACATCGTGGGGACGGAACAAACAAGGCGAAAAATCTTGGTAGTGCTTCTGCCTACCCCTTCTGGGATAAAGGCGTGAGTTTATGTATGTGTGTTTGTCAACTATGACAAAGCCGTAAATATTGTTTCAAACAAATACAAAGTTGTTAAACTCCAAAGTTATCAAGATACCATTCAAGAAAGTTGTGCAAGCAACACACCCAATCGCTGAACACCTGGAAAACTGCATATTGTACTAATTCTCCGGTTTGAGCGATTTTGCTTCACTGAGGCAATAGGAGAATATCATTGGTATATTGAGTAAACATCACATTTTACGGAATTTGTAATAAAAAATTGTAACTTAAAAATAATTAACGCTGCTCTAAATTAAATCTAGTAGCGGCTTTTGTTAAAAAAAATATTTCGCTCTGTTTAAAAAAGCACTAGAGCTACCTGATCGTTCCTTTCTGGTGAAAACTGACTTCCGAACCGAATAAAATTGACTAATTGATGTACGATGTATTAAATATAGTATTTGTATTGTTTGTTTGTATGTTGTCCGCAGTACGAGCCGTTGTACAAAGTTCGCAGCACTCATGGCCAGTGGCACACTGTGATTCAGGCGCCAGAGAAGAACTACGTCCAAAAAGTCCGCCTCGAAACTTGCAAGTACGTACTTTTTTTATTGTTCAGGCTACTACAAACGATATTCGATATAGACAGCCTTCGTGGCGAGGCTGGTTAAACGCCGGCTGTGAAAAGAGAGGCCGTGGGTTCGATCCCCACACCGAAACAAATATTTGTGTGATCCACAGATATTGGTTTCGGGTCTGGGTTTATGTGACACCGAAAAGCCTCTCGTAGTTCCTGATACTCACGACACAAAACTGGATCTTAGTGTGGAGTCAGTACTATGGGTGTAACTGTTGGGTGTATTTATTTATATATTTATTATTTTATATAATTGTGCGGTTCTGTGTGTTAAAACCTACTTCCAGTGGCTTCGTTTTCACTCATATCGACTGTTATATGATTCAAGAGTGTTGACAACTACAAACTAAAAACGTAGTGACTAGGAGTAGATTTCAGAACGAAAAATTGCACGTTTCGTAGTAGCCCAGTCCGACAAACAAACACGTTGCTGACCGTCACGGCCTTATTAATAGACAGATTTATAACCCATTTAACCTGTCGAATGTTTTGTCTTCTTCGCTCGAATTGAATTAAACAGTCGTTCGAAAGGGACAAAAACTATAAATGTATGAAATGAAAATAGTTTAATTATATGACTTTGTATATTTTTATCAATTTGCAATATTGTTATTAGTACATTTTCGTCATTATCCTATACCATAGATAGCACCTTTTCTCTCTCCTTTCTCTTATATCCATCCCAAGTTTGTAAGAAATTGTCTAGTGCAATAAGACCATCATTTGTACTTACTTTAAAATTATATTATAGTTGTAATAATAATAATCATTATTATTATGATTTCAGAGAGATTGACGGTGCGTGCTTCCAAGGAGCATTGCCCGCCACATCCGTGGTGACATTCTGCAAGCAGAAGTACAGCGTTTGGGAATTCCTCGTGTCAGACGGAAATAACGGCACAGAGACAATAAAAGTCGAGCTCCCTGTTTGCTGTTCCTGCCAATACAAAATCAACACTGGAAAGTAATAATATTTGAAATTAGAACACAAATGTTCGCCATTCAAACAAACGCACGCAGTTTTTTCATAGGTCAGATTGTTTGTGTCAAAGTGACAGATGGATGATGTCACTTTGACGGTTGGATTACGTCACTTTAATTTACTTTTTTTTTTTTTCTAAATTTATTTTGACTCACGAATGTGAGTCATGTTATACATAATCTTATAAGCGTTGGCGGAATTTCTCGACAATGTTTCGTTTAAAAATGAAATGGTAAGGAAATAAATGTAAATAATGGTAACAACATTTATTTTTACATTTATTTCAATATTTTAATTTTTTTTATGTATTTTTGTTTATTAGGCAAGGTGAAAAGTTTGAGAACTGTTACAACTCGCAAAAATAACAATTGAAATAATCCTTCTTAGGATGGTTGTATTTAACCATTTACACATCTTTTCATTAATTCAAGTACTACTTGAATTGAAAGCAAATAATACACAATTTTCATTTGATATATTTGTGTCTCATACAATGCTAGGATTTTAAGCGTTTTGAATGTTATTTGGGTTTCTTTCGTGACATAATAAATGCATACTTACATAAACTGGCGCCTTTTTCTCAGAAGTGGTTGGTATAGGTGCTACCAGGACACCCACGTTTCGCCTTGTGTCTTCCGTACCAGGATATGATAAGAGGAGCCTATCGCCATATCAGGCACAAATTCCTGACTCCGAATCTTGATCACTTGCCCGATCCAGGATTCGAACCCGAAACTCCAGCGTTATAATCGTACCGTAGTACAGCTGCACCACCGATACAGTAACAATAAATAAATATACCTTGAAATAGTGTGTATAAACAAGGAACAAGTTTCGTGCGAGATAGTAATCAAGAACTTTCACCTGACGACGGTCGAGCGGCGGCGAATGAATTAAGGATGTCACTGTGCCTACAAATTGCTGTATTTTCCCCTTGAGAAACAAGAAAGACGGTTAAGGATCATCCCTACATTTAACGCTCACTATAAAAATAAAAATAATTTTCAAACACTGCAGCAATCGTGAAATAATTATTGATACACAGGTACTTTAATCCAAAATTTAAAATTCTGATTCGTGATTCCATATCTTATTCGGGTAGGGCTCCATACATAATTGAGAATAAAAATATATCCGTATTTTAGAATAATTGGACCAGCCTCTCTATAGTTATTCTTTCAAGAACCTTCATGGGCCGGTTCGACAATTTTGACGGTACCCACCTAGTACCTACAACGACTTGCTATGACAATTTTGTTTTAATTTTTAGTTTGGTCAACGGACGCAACTGCTTCTAATAAGTATCTGTGGAGACGCTTGAAGCCTTTGTTCAACAGTGGACATACCTGAAATTACGTCGTTGATGTTTAATTTTCTGGAGAATTCATAATCCTTCTTACCCTGTTGCCTGCATCCCCAATGATTGCCACGCTCGGTCGGCAACGCCTGGAGGATTCTTAACTCTCGTGGGTTCAGGCTTTTGTCAAACTATACCTAACTAGTACATAATGTAATGGTTATTTGCCATTACATATGCACGTGATACACAGCGTTGTCACATAGTTACAAATTATTATTCGTGGCATACACACTCCTTCCGATTACCTAATACAGTTATGCAAGCATGCGACCACAAAATGATTTAAAACTATATCCGCTAAATATTATGGTTAATTGGATCGTCATTAAATAATTTAGGTATTTTTAATACTATACCACATAGCGGTAAGGAAACTTACCACAGCAACTGCAAATCGAAATTCCCTGTAACCGCAATCGGGTGCCAGCGCAGATTGGTGGACATAATGATAACATTAATTAACCATTAACCACATAAAGGGTGCGCGGTGGTCTGTTGGTAACGATCCATACGCGGCTGCCAACATGTTCACGGTGATTAAATCCCAAGGCACATCTCTGACTTTTCACGTGAGTGTTGACGGTCAATCGCCACGCATTATAACAGTGAATGAAAACATAGTGATGAAACCTGCATATCAGCGATTTGTAACAAAAAAATGTTATGTATAGTCCGCTAACCCACACTAGGCCAGCGTCGTGGAATATAGCTTATCAATCGTACCTAGCCCTCTTAATCGTACTCTGGATTGTAGAGAAGGTATGTGTTCTGCAGTGCGACATATAAGACGACTGATACAGATGTAGAAGTTTAATTAAATTTAAAGGTAGAGCCACTCGTTAAATACATGAAAGATTCGATGCAATACTATTTTCTCATTTAGTATATATGTTACCGGAAATGTATGAAATTTAGGAATTGTATACATTTCCTAGGAAATGTATACAATTCCGAAGCTATTTAGGAAATGTATAAAATATTCTTTTAATAATTATTTTATACATACATATCCTAGGAAATGTATACATTTCCTAGGCATTGTATACAATTCCAATATCGTATTAGGAAATGTATAAGAATAATGGTTTCTGTAATAAAACACGTTGTTCAAATGAGAGTAATATTTTTTATCACAGGTAATAATCATAGCGGTAAATTCTATAATACTCGTATCTTCATATTACCTATGTTACTAATTAAAAATAACCCTTCCGGTGTCCAAGAAGCTCATTTCGGGCTCCCTGTCAAGATTCATGTGACATTCTCCATTGTTCTTCAATGGTAGGTAGGTAGGTTAGGTTAGGTTAGGTTAGTTTATGTTAATTAATATCTTAAATACTTACATTTACTTACATTTCCGATTACTATTTAGGAAATGTATAAGTTTCCTAGGAAATGTGTCTAATGTAATTTATTTTACACATTTCCGGGCGATTTTAGGAATTACATACATTTCCTAGGAATTGTATACAATGACGGATTACACACATTTCCGTTAACATATATATAAATATAGGTATGTCATTTTGATGTGACTAGTAATTTAACAATTTTAAAGTATTCGTAGCGTGTTAGTTCAGTAACGCCAGGCTATACAACCCTGCATGGAATTGTATCAGTACTTTTTTCGAATAGGTACTTATTTTTTCATATATTGTACTCTTATTGTACATAAGAAAACATAACAATATTTAGAAAATAATATGCATGTGATATTTATTGTCCGCGATAAGCTAGCGGCCCGTCTGGTGGCACGCGGCACCGCCATTCCTAGACTTCAGCAATGCCAGGGCTACCTACCATCAAGCCGCTGCTACTATGCCGTACGCTGGCACGAGATAGTTACCATGCTCCTTATAGTCACAGCAACCTGATCTACGCCGCGTATCCAGGTAAAATACTATGTCTCCACGAAGAACTCCATTATCTCATGTAGTCTTGATTAAAATTCACGTTCCTTTTCACATCATCAACATCCCTTGCATCTTCGACTATAACAAAGGTAAGTATATTATATTAAGCGTTCGGGCCTTTCTGATTCCTTCCATATATCTCCAAACAATTTCCAAGATTGCCGAGAACTTCATCAAACTCAATAAAAGCATTTAAGTAACGGATGTGCAAAAAGTTTACACGAAAAATAACAAAATTGTTATTCGTATTATATTGTTTATTAAGGTACGAAGCGCTGTTTCTTAGGACCATTCTTACCATAGTGTGGCGACCTAAGTGAGGGGCATTGCAAGCTGCTGCATTTTTCTGGCGGCCCTTAACCAGATGTACACTAGCTGATCACCGAGGTCGACATCCTCGCTTAGGTCCCTAGAGCATTTGTCACACCACACACACATTATTCGTTATTTAAGCGACCGATTACATCCTACCACACTCACATAAAAAGCACATAATTACTACAAAAAATTGCGTCATTATCGTCAGAAAAACAATAAGTGAAATAGTTCTTGGAATTTGTTTGAACTGCTGTCGGCAAGGCTTGTCCGAGTCACGCTAAAAATAATGTTTGCTCGTTTGAATTTGCACAAGGCGTTTACTGTGCGCCGAAACTATGACATTTGATTATCCTGTCATACACATCTGGCCATGTATTCCTAATATTTGTCATTTTGTAAACATGAAGTGCTAAAGTTCGTGGTGGCATGATGGTGACGAAAGGGACCAGATTTTTAAATGGTTTGTTAGTATTGTTAGTCATACTTCATACAATTTAACGGTGTAGTAAAATATCGCAACAGAACCGCACATCATAGAGATCTTAACAAGTATTTCTTCGTACAGGAGTCTGGTTTTTAGTAGTATGGAAAGTGCGCCACCCTGTATAGGTGGTACACTATGGACTATTCTGTAAGCCTCTCTATAAAAATTTCATTAGCTTACATAGCTAAGACTCGCATAATAATGCAATCTCACGGACATTTAATACAGTGCTATAATTTTTATTTTAAATAAGTAGGCTTCAATTTTATGCAAGATATCGCCAATATTGTCAATATTACAGTTTTGACATATAATGAGATATTTTTGTAATCATGTCATATACGCACAGCCAATTGAGGTTACTTTGGCACAGTCTTGGATCCATATAATTTCGATGTATCTATCTGGACATCCTTCTGACCTAATGGCAAAGCCCTTTCATATTTGCAGTTATGTTTTGCTGTGTGTCCTCTTTCCTATTAATTTTTGAAATGTGGTTATAAGCCGTGTTTTTAAATTAAATAAATGATAATGATCTAGACAATGTAAAAACAAGATATTATTGCACGTACGTACACTTCTATATTTGTCGGACCACCAAAATAAAACAGAATGGAGCTGCTTGCACAATTACTTAAAGCAATGAATAAGCAGAAATTAATTTATTGACGTAAATATTCTCGGGTCTACTAGTAGGTAATATAAGTTACCCAATAGATGCATAAAGTTATGTGTGTATTGATAGTCAATCACCACGCACTTTATCGGTGAAGGAAAACATCGTGAGGAAACCTGCATACCGTAGCGATTTTAAAGAATTTCTACGGTATGTAAGTCCGCCAACCCGCACTAGGCCAGCGTGGCGGACTATATGGCCTAACCACTCTCAATCGATTCTCTCGATTGTAGAGTAGCCCCGTGCCCTGCAGTGGGACGTATATGGGCTGATATAGATAGATATAATACTCTGCGAAATATAGTATCTCATTCCCGTCCACAAAAATCCTCGGTGTGGAGCTGTTTGTCATAACCTGATTCTTTGACCGATTTATAATCAGTTCAACCTCAAGGCTTGCTCTACTCAGGTCGTTGAGCTTGTGTTGTAGTAGTAGAAAGAGGCGAAAAGGATAATATCGTCCACAAATCGGAAGTAGCCTTTGGCCCTCGATGTTAATGCCACGTTCAGCCCAAAGATCGGTTAAGGATTTGGAAATGTCCTGTCAGGCACTTGTGAATAGTTTTGGTGAAAAGGGGTCATCTGCCTCGGTGGCGTAGTTGTATTACGGTACGGTTACAAAGCTGAGGTCTCGGGTTCGAGTCCCGGGTCGGGCAAAGTGATATTAGATTTATCTATTCATTATCAGCCCGGAGTCAGGAATTTGTGCCCGATATGGCGATAGGCTCGCCCCCTATCACATCGTGGGACGGAACATGCAGGGCGAAATGTGGGTGTCCTAGTGGCGCCTCTGCCTACCCCTTCGGGGATAAAGGCGTGAGTTTATGTATGTATATGTATGTAAAAGGGGTCATCCTGTTTATTTCATAGGCTCTTTATTTTAATCAGTAATTTTGAAATTAGCACGTGGTTTTCCCTTTTCATATTCAAATGACGTAAATTAAACAGATTACATATTATATTGCCTTATAATCTAATTTAAGTTACAATTTATTTACAATAAGGGAATACCAATAAGTTTCCTCAATTGCTGATTTTATATAAATACAAAATTATTTGTTCAAATGTTTGTCGTTTCATTAGTGATGTGACAATATTTTCACGCGACGATAAAAGTTCATTTTATTTTTAAAAAAAGTTCTTATGTACGCATAAGGATTATAGTGAATGGTTACTGTCGCCTGAAGGTTTCAACAATACTGTACACTTGAAGCTTCTGCATACAAATTGAAGATTGACACGCCTTGTTAAATAAATGCCATAGACATGCCATTTACCACTATAAAATTGAGTGTAGGAGAATATAAGAAGGAGGATGAGAAGAAATTCCAGAAAAATAATAGTTATATTTTTTGCATGTATTACTGTAAGAATAAAGATTAACAACAATTAAGATTAACATGCTTCACATAGAGATCAGATGAGTAATAATATGGAAAAAGAGGGTATTTGCTCTTTTAAGAAAAAAAAATCCGTCACAGTTCTTATTGGTAACTGAGACATAAACCTACCGGTAGACAAAGTTCAGTTTTTGTATTACAATGCAATATGATAAGATTAAGTACCAAGACGAGGACGGGTTGGTCGCCTTCAACCACTCTAAAAAATCCTCCTAAATCATGATGTGTAGTTGTCACTTGAGCACAAATAGTCGATATAGACACAATATCAGTCATCCACAAAATAGCAGTAATACAATTCTAAGACATTAGCTGACGAGCAATTCAAGTTAATTCTACAAACAGACACGTTCTACCTGCTGATTTGTAATTAAATACTACACATTAACACAATAGACGCTATCCAATTACGATAATGAACTTTGAACTTGGAAATGGACAGCGTTTACATAAACAAGCCAGCGCCAGAGGAACAAGATCCGCCGCCGCCCGCGAGAGAAGCGAATTGTGAACTCAAGCGGGGGATCTGATCGCGAAAGTGAAGTTCTGGTTGTGATGGCGGTGTGGCCGTCTGTCGGACAGGTCGGAGTGTTCAGTAGCCATACACCAGCGGCGGCCGGCGCATGTGTCGACATCGACTCGCAGCCACACTACACCGCATCACGTAAATAATGTCGCACGTCAGATATGCAATTATTGAGTGACCAGTGAGGAAACGACTCGCTTGTATAATTTGTGATGATGTTTTGAGTGTATTTAGTGTCAAAAGTGTTTAGTTATGGCCTGGATACAGCATTTATTCGTCTGGCTCTTCGTTGTAAGTATTTACGCAAATATAAATCCACTATCCGGCTTTGTTCTGAGATGAAATTGCATGTGCATGATATTTTTTATGAAAATAGCTAGCGTGTGGAAGAAGAGAAAGGCGTTCGAGAATAGTTTTTATTGAGAGCCGTGAACGCGAAACGTTTCAGCTGTTTATTGCTGCGATTTTCACGCTTGTTTTAGTAGTGTGATTAGATTAATGCACCTATACCAGGTTGAATTATTGCAATATACTAATATCAATTTCCATTTAGTCGTTGAAATCAGTTCATTTACATTAGTCGATATTATAATGTTTAGGTTGTTTCCATCGATCTCCCTAATATTGTGTTGGACTACTTATGTTTTAATTTTTATTCTATCGAAATTGATAAAACTAGAAGCTACTGTACATACTCGTATGAGTAGAAGCTGTCCGAACCTCACACTTGCCACAGCAACTCCTGTAAGCCAGGATCTACTGGCACATTATGATGTCATCGATTAAGAATCTCAACGTCTCTCTGGGAATAATTAACTAATCTTTAACCTGCAACAGAATTAATCAAATGGCGAAATGAATAAGAGGTGTTGCAAAATATTTTTAACCCACATACCTACATAAGAATACCTCCTAAATCTAAGGCATAATTTACATAAGAATGTTGAAACTACCCAAAGTTCCCTGATGGATAATAACAACCATCGTAAAGTGATAACCGTCGACGACGAATTGGGAATTTGCGACACAAGGCAAGAAGGGGTTAGAATATTTTAATACCAAAAATTATCGCTCCCGGTCCCGAATTTGAAACTTATTTTGGAAAGCTAGAACTTCTTATAGATCACAGCACTCCAGTACATAACAGGCTATAATAATGTAAATGAGTTTGATGCTGAAACAAATCTCAATCAGCGATTTAAATATAACTAATAGGAAAGTGAAATTATGCGCGTAAACTGGTTTGATCACAAAGAATTTAAATGACTAATAATGACGTACCGCATACGTCACAGACACTTAAATTATAATTGTTAATTAATTATCGCTATTACAAGGAAACCTGCAATGGCGGTGCAAAATATATTAAAATTTGTTGGACAGTCGAATATCGGTGCATCTGCATCTGCATCTGTTTTTGTATCTACAAAAACACTGATTTTGGAATTTACAAAATTTTATTACAAAGAAGTCACAAACTCCATGAGGTATTTTGAAATGTTTATATTTCAAAATGTAATGTTCAGCAGAAGTGACAAATAATCGATCTTAACTAAGACTGGTCTAAAATAATGCTAGGTCGTTTGCTTTATCCAATCTAAGTGCGTTCCTGATAGCATCTTAAAGGGGCGTCCAGACTTAGACAGAAGTGGCAACTTATTTCCCTAATGACAGAGACCAGTCCTGGTTCTGCGCCAGGCAATCATAGGGACGGAATCGGAGTGTTTCTCACCCTGAAATATTTAGTGCCGCCCGAAATGCGCACGATGGCCACCGAGGGGTTTTGGCTGATAGGATCCTACTAATCTAACATACCGCAATTCTTATTTTGCAATATATTTTCGGTCACTATTCTGAAATATACATGTGTGTGTATTCATCAATATATGTGTTAGTTATATCAGCTAGGAAGTGGGTCAGTCAGTCCATTGCCTTTCTAGCTTATTAAACTATCCATCCAGATACTCATAGAATAAAAGGTTCTATCTACCCTTTATTGAATATCCGCATCAGTAAAACTACATTGTGGCATGTAAATCATATTGTAACTGAATGGTACTCGTATATCATACTGACAACATAATTTCCATGTTTATTCATTACAAGCACTTGTTTCTTTCTGTCTTTCCATTTTGAGATTTTGTCTCTTCCTTTCTTTATTTTTATCCCTTCGCTTGTTCTTTTCTTTCACGGCAATCATTCTATACTTACTTCCTTCATTAAAATTCAGTTTTTATAAAAAATCATTAAGTCTTCTATGCAAAACAGCTATCTACGAAAATGGTAATGTTGTTATAAAAAAAGCTAATAAAATTATGTGAATATTACGAAAGAATTCTTGATGATCTCGAATAGATCCGGCTCATAATACAACAATAAAAGAAGTTGCTAACCGGCGCCAATAACACTTAATTATAACTTCTTGTGCAACATCCTAATTCATTCATTTACGTTCTGATATTCTTACGCGAAATTGTTTTTGTTTATATCTTCGTTCCATTGTTGCTGTGGTGCAAAATACTTAGTAGGGTCATAAAATGAGAAAAAATGGCATACAAACTACGAGAGTTTTAGACCCGCAACTGCCAACTTATAAATATTTTGTGAGCACACAAACATTTGCGTCGATGCGGATCCTGTGATTCTTCTTTTCGTTACCAGCTCTATCCCCACTGCTGTAAAAAGGCCAGATCTTTCACTATCTTACACTTAAATAACTAGAAGGTAGCTAAGTACATCACGAGATAATGTCCTTGCCCCACTTTATGTGATCGTAAATATATTGCGTAATGCGATGATTCATAGAGAACCGTAAGTAGATCGATATGTCCGAAGTCGAAGGAAAACGCCTTACAACTTTACGATTCGATCTCTCCAAGCACCAGATTTGACAGTACTTTACTTGTTAGAAAAATAATAGCACAATACTGATTGACAAGTTCATGCGCGATGAACCTACGGAAGAAACAACCTCAGACAATAGAGCCAAAAACATAAGGGGTAAATGGCAATACATTTAATGACACGAAATTGTATATCCTTTGGAATTGTCGCATAGGTCAAGTCAATAAGCAAATTGCTCATCTGATACTAACATCTATAACACTTGAAAGATAGGTGCGTTACTAGCGTCTGAAAATAGAAGGGAAAAGAAAGGAAAGAAGGCGGAAAGGGAAGGGATTGTTAAGCCTCCGGTAATCCCACCCACTGTAAATACATATAAGCGTTAATACGATTGCGCGTCGTGAATATGTTGGTGCCAATCCAAATACTCTAATCAATTCAATTTTAACCAACTTCTTATCCATACTGTTACAAACATTATTGAATACGTTTTGAAGAGCCGTTGTGTCAAATAACAAACAATGACAACCAACATCTACTCTATCAGCCCATGTACATCCTACAGGTCACGGACCTCCTCTAAAATCGAGCGTACTTTTCAGAAGGGTTAGACCATATAATCCACGCTGGCCTAATACGGATTGGCGGACTTAACACAAAATAGATTTTTTTTTTACAAATCGTTATGGTATGCAAGTTTGCTCACGATCTATTTCTTCACCGTTATAGTGAGTGCGTAACTCACATGTTTGGTGCTAATTTAATACCACATTTGTTGGCTTTAATCATCAGCTGACGGGTTACACGTGTCATTCTTTATAGTTCTGTGTTGTGTGAAACCAGTTTTAAATGTTTTCACGTCGCGTCGCGTCGATTAGAATTTCGAAGGTACAAGAATACTATTGTATTACACTGCTAAGGAATTAGGTGTAACTCTTTAAGCCGACACATATGTAACTATCATTTTAATCATGGGGATTACTCTATGATCCGAAACGAAGTTCGCATGTTCGAACATCGTACGTTAACTATACGAATGTGCGAGGTACTCCACAAAATGTTTGAATCCTCTATCGTAAGTCGTAACCATAGACTAAGTTTAGAGTGAATGATAAGTGTCATAGAGTATAGTATCGATTTTTAGAAATTGAAAACTTGCGTTCGAATATTCGAACTTCGTTTCGGATCATAGAGTAACCCCTGATTTCACACAGGCTCGTCGTTCCCACGAACTTTGTGTTATAATACTTTCTGCAATTTTTATCTGTTCAGAATTAAAATATGTATTTTTTGTAACTATTGAAACAAAATATTGCTTGATTATTTTGCTTATCAAAATATTGCTTGGTAACTTGATTCTGAACTTTCTCGTATTATCAATACAATCAGCTATTCTATAAAAATGTAAACCTTAGTTTGAACAACCTTGTCGTTATATTGGTAATAACATTTCACCGATTGCATTCAATAACGTTCTCGATGCTTGTGATTTCGTCCTTTTGTGAACTTAACAACAACAACATATTACAGAATATAAAGTAGATTTTTATTCAATTAAAAACCGGCTTGATAAACTTTTAAATGTGAATAAAATTCAAGTGAAGGCCGCGAAAGTCACCCAATCTAAAATAAAGACAATTAATTTGGTTGACTAAATATAGACATGGCTTTTTATTATTATAAACCCTGACGTGTGATGAATTTTTAATTTATTTTTAGTGTAAGAGTTTTCATTTTATCCATTGTTTTTAGTGGAACAAGAAGCGACCGCATTGAACCAGATGGTAAAATGCAAATTAATTAATTACTGACAAATGTTTGTATCTAGTAGCCTGGCATCAGCTGTGGGTCTCCACACTCGATGAAAAAAAACAATAGCAACTATACGTCACGTCGGCTTTCTAACATTGATACCACCTTGGTCGGGTCATCCTATTTGTTACCACGTTATTACTAGTTACTACGCCAGGCTCTACCACTTCCAACACATTCCTCCACTCGACTACGATACCTATATGAATAGAAATGCAAGAAACATAAGAAGAAAATAAACATTAATATCGTGCCATGTAAGATCCAAGCCCGCAAGAAAATGAATAAATTGTAATAAAATCCACGTTGTATATTTGTCACAAAGTAGTAAAAACATATTTAATTAGGTGATACAATATTGGCTTGGCGGTGTATGCGAATACGTGGCCTTCGCGTGCGTGCCATTTGCGAGTAGTGTTTGTAAAAGTGTGTCTGTTGTCACTTTCTTTAAAACATATATTATGATATACAGCGCATAATTTGCGTCGCCGATATCGCGCGTAGGGTTGGGAATTAGCCACATCTTATACCGGGTATATCAAGACTGCGACCGAAAAAGAACCTAAGTGGTAGTTTTAGTGGTTACAAATACAAAGCAAAAAAAAGTATTTGCAATTTTTTTAAAATCATCGTCTTGGGGTGGTAAATACCCAGTTTTTGCGAACATATAAACCCTTTCGTACCGATGCGTCTTTAAAAATGAAAAGGTGTACATCATTATTTTAGGAAAACTATGTACCCAAACTCCAAAGAGGAGAATAAGTAAAAAATTAAAAAAAGAATTCGTTGCATTGTGTCTGAACTCACTAATAATACCACCTGGCTTTGTTTTCGGTCGCGGTCTGGATATACCCTATATACATACATAAACGTATGTGCTAATAGCCAAATACAATAATCAGGCCCATGTACGTCCCACACAACACTCTAAAATAGAGAGTCTTATAGAGGGGTTTAGCCATAGTCCACCATGGCACCGTGGTGTTATTTATAACACAAGGAAAATAATTCTAAATATGAATTTCAAAATCGTATCCTTTTTTTTAATCATATTTTTCTCAATTCACTTGCCGGCCTCTGTGTACTATAGATATCTTTGTATTATTTTTAGTTGTGACTGCCTCGGTGGCGTAGTTGTACTACGGTACGACTACAAAGCTGAAGTCTCGGGTTCGAATCCCGGGTCGGGCAAAGTGATATTGAGTTTTTCTAATAATTAGTTCCCGAAATGACGATAGACTCGCCCCCTATCACATCATGGGACGGAACATGCAAGGCAAAATGTGTGTCCTGGTGGCGCCTCTGCCTACCCCTTCTGGGATAAAGGCGTAAGTTTATGTATGTATTTTTAGTTGTATGTGAAGTCCGCTAACCTTCAGGCCAGCGTAATGAACTAGGGCATAATTGGTGATGGTACCCGAAGCTGACAGCGGTTAAGTATCCGTCATCGTGACCATATAAGTGTGCCGCGTTTTGGGTACACCAGTGTATATGTGGATCAGTTAAGGCTCAGGCCGAATTTAACGCGTCAACCGGCAAAAAGAGATAGCCATATCGAGACAGTGGATACTCTGTCTACCCTGCCCTGCATTTACTCTGGTACATTGTAATCACTTAGTTGTGCCGACATAAAAAATGCTTGTTATTTTCCAGTAGTTTACACTTTAACGTCGCATTTTCTACGGTTAATGACAATTTGTAATCACTGCGACATTTAATTGTTTGACAACCCTAGCAATGCTGCATAACGAGCGGGCTTATGTCTTTCACGGAATGTGTAATCACTTTTACAGTTCAAAAAGCAATATATTAAATGTATTTCATATTTTTTTTAAATTCTAGTAATATAAATTGTTATCATCATGAATGTCGGTATTTATGCCATAAATTTACTTATGGCAGGTCTCTCATATGTGAGATTCCGCGTGGGTAGGTACCACCGCAATGTCTATTTTCTCCCGCCAACAGCAGTGTAATTGCACTGTTGTGTTCCGGTTTGAAGGACATTGTAGCCAGAGCAACTACTGGACATATTGAGACTTAACATCTTATGTCTCAGGATGTCGAGCGCAATGGAATGCCAAGCAATGCTTTGTAATGTATGGTGTTTGGTTTTCTACTGTCCATGAACGGTCGTAACGCTTACCATCAGACGAATGGCATGCTCGTGTCGCCATTCATCGCAATAAAAATATATATATATAAGACAGCAGTGTTTGAACACTATTTAAAATATCAGTTAAATACATTACGTACATGGAATTTATTTCTTTGCCAAATATCGAAGTGAAAAAATGGTTTGAATAAAAATCCATTACGCCATTAAGCTTATTTTGGCAGCCATCGTGGCGTAGTCGGTAAGACGCCGGCTGCGTAACGAGAGGCAGTGGGGTCGATCCCCGCACCGGGACAAATATTTGAGTGATCCAGTTATTTGTTTCCGATCTGGCTGTTTGTGCCACTGAAAAGTCTCTCGTAGTTTCCGATACCTACGACTCGATCTTAGTGTGGGGTCAGGCCGATGTATGGCGCATGTGACTGTTGGGGGTATATCATAAACAGTCGGTTATATTCAGAAACAAAAATCAATAAGTTTAGACTGCCCTTTCTTGCTCCTATTTATATATCCATCCCATGGTTGCCTGTAAGAAATTACCTAGTGTGATAAAGCCGCCACTTGCACTATTATTTGTATTTTATAATTTTGCATTTGTATATCTACCTGTAGACCAAAAAAAAAGTTTCAATGGAACTCAATACCTAGTGTCATAAAGCCGCCACTTGCACTATTATTTGTATTTTATAATTTTGCATTTGTATATCTACCTGTAGAGCAAGAAAAAAAGTTTCAATGGAACTCAATACCTAGTGTCATAAAGCCGCCACTTGCACTATTATTTGTATTGTATAATTTTGCATTAGTATATCAACCTGTAGTGCAAGAAAAAATTAAATAAATAAATAAGTTTCAATAGAACTAAATTTTTATTAACACCCAAAATCGGAACAAATGAGGGTTATCCCCCTGCGTCAGACTAATTTTGAACTACTCTAATGATTTTTAAATTATACGCGTGATTAGGGTTGGCATACTTCGACAGGTAAAGTTAATTTTAGTTAGTTAATATAAGAAATAAAATCTTACAATGATCAACGAAGTATAAATGTAGTATGTAGTATTTTTGTAGATTTCAATGAAAACTCATTTGCACATATCGCCTTATTTCCGCCGATTATCCTTATTACCTTAATCCATACACTTCATTTTCTTGTAAATCTGATCGACCGACGTGAGCTATCTTTCACTAGTAAATACTTTTTGTAAACAAAGTTGTAACATGTGACATATTTGGAACATGTGACAACCCTATCAGCAGTAACCTTGTCTATCCGGTTATTTTTGTTGGTTTACGCAGTAAGAGCTCGTAAGCGACTAACTTAATGATTTCATAATGATACATTGTTTAAGCATATATTTTTACATACATTTCAATATCACTTCGTTATTTTTTTGTACATTTTATTGTCCTCATTTTATGTCAGGATCGAGCAAAGTGGCGATCCATAGTCTCTGCCTACCCCTATGAAATACAGGGGCGATGATTATGTATGTATGTACCTATGTATTTTACGTTTGGTCTAGACAGGAGAATGCCCATTCATGGTAATTGGTATTGGTAAAAAATATCGTTGATCCCGATGCCAATACTGCTTAAAATTATTAATTATAGTATTTTTATGCTTTGTCCTTAAACATTTTTCTCTTTTATCCCGGGTTGAAAATAGGTTTCATTGAGGGTCAAAAATCTTCGCACCGATACCAAGCTTTATAGTAAAATGAGCATTCTCCTTTAAAAATTTAACTTTGCTATAAATGTAACTGCTAAAGATTTGGCATCTGAATTGTAAAACGTTGGATGTAGTCGAAGTTGTTGTCAAAGTTAGTTAATGCAACTGAGCCTATTTAGTCATCGTAGCTCCTTCGCTCCGAACCGACAGCGGAAATGACAGATTTTATTGTATATATCAGCTTCCTGATATCGCAATGACTTAACGTAATTCAATTATAAACTTGAAATTAATTAACAAGAGGCCCTTAAGAAGTGCAAGTGTGTTTTGTATCCAATAAATTTTGTTTCCTATACCCAAACGCACCTTATTAACGCACCCCCCCGACCCACACTATACCAAAAAAAATCAAAGGAAATAACCTAACAAATGCATAACGTACTTTGAACATATTCTGAAAATATGTTAAATGAATTAATTTAAAATATATAATGCATTTGAAGTGTAATTAAAAGTGATGAAAACGATGGCCACGCCTGAAGACAATTTATTTTCCAATGTCATTGTTAAGAAATGGGAGGAATATAATATTAATTGGAGACGGTAGTAACAAAACTGACATACAAAAAAATCAATTTGCTCGCTAGGATTAACATTTAAAAATGATTAAAATCGCTCCAGCCATTTCCGCGTCCATGGGGAACATACATAATTTATTTTTATTTATTTTTAAAGACTAAAATGGATTCTTATTTTTGGAATTAACTACAAATAAGCATTGATTTTTTTAAACAATTATACATTTCTACAATTTAAATATTTTTAATCATCAACAGACAGTCTTGGTAATGCAATGGCCTAGAAACATGAATCAAAAGAAGTGGTAACGGATCCCAAACAGGCAAATAATTGTCATTTGATGTTGGCTTGTGGACTTTTGATATAATGTTCGGGGTATCTTGCAACCCATGTTAACTTTAGTAGGTCTATAATTTTCTCTTTTCAGAAATAGTCCTTGAAATAGTGTAGTCCTTTACTGGTGGTAGGTCTCTCATATGTGAGAGGCCGCCTGGGTAGGTACCACCGCAATGTCTATTTCTCCCGCCAAACAGCAGTGTAAATGCGCTGTTGTGTTCCGGTTTGAAGGACATTGTAGCCAGAGTAACTACTGGACATATTGAGACTTAACATCTTATGTCTCAGGATGGCGAGCGCAGTGGAATGCCAAGCATTGCCTTGTAATTCATGGTGTTGTTTGGTTTTGCTACTGTCCATGAGCGGTCGTATCGCTTACCATCAGGCGAATGGCATGCTCGTCTCGCCATACATTTGCAATAAAAAAAAAACCCTTTTTTAATACATTTCGCATTATAAAAGACTTTGCGTGTACATAAGTCATACCATAAGTAAGAGAAGATAAGATACATTCATATACATTTAACGTAATTAAAATATTGCATAATTTTCTAATACATTTTAAACACGCAATTACTAATTACTTAATCACCTCATTTTGGTTTGCATGTGAGGATTTCCAGTAGCAGATTTTTTTACATTTATGTGGGAATAGGTCCGTTAGGGCGAACGAAGATTGTTAAAATATTCTTCAGTATAATTATTTATTGTTATAATTCGTCTTTCCGTCGTTCACGTCTTCCATCGTCTTCCAAACTATTCTTTCTTATTCCGTCCTTTCATATTTCAACATCTTAATCATTCATTCTTTAACTCTTTCGCTCTTAGTACTTGGCAAAATGTGGGTGTCCTGGTAGCACCTCTGCCTACCCCTTCTGAAAAAAGGCGTGAGTTTATATATGCATGAGTATATTTAAAAAATCAATCCGATTTCGATTTTAAAACAATCCATTACTATTAATTCGATGTTGGTGATGACGAAGTCGTGGGTGGTGGTAAAATTGTACTTTACAATATGAATATAGTGAGTATGCATGTGTACATACATAAAACATAATATAATTGGGTTTCATATACTTCTTCTGGGAAAATGAAACACTAAAATATCATTTAAAAATAGTATTCGTAGAATAGCTTTAAAGTAACTGTGAACAATAACATTGAAATGAATTCCTGCCGCTGCCATAAAGTTAAGCGTATGAATATTTCCAATAAGCGTTTTAATCCGTATGCTGTTTCTACGAAGCGATAAATAAACATTGTACAAGAAAACGACTGTCCACACCGACTTCTGAATAATTAAAAGAGTTATCGACCTGCAACAACCGCTTATCATAATAATATCATTAAAATGTACGTTGCTGGCTATATTTTATTTAACCTATATATTGATGACTATAGTTGATTCACTTTAACAGTGAAGGATAACACCGATACGTACAAGAATTTATATGAAGTTTACTACTCTGTCAGCGTGGTAAACTGGGTATGGCCTAATCTCTCTCATCCGGACTAATTATCAATTATTATTACTTGTTTAGTTGGGTGTTTTAGTAAAGCGTATATATTAGATTTTTAACCTAATATTTATATATCAATGTATAAATACGGTCGAAAATAATAACGATAATTAAGTTTTTCTAAGGATCGATTCCGATGTTAACCAATTGATCGATATACGTGAAATGTGATCTTTTATCCGATTTGTTTATTTTCGGGGTCGATCTTTAGATAGAGATCAAAATCGTTTATTAATTTCGGACAATAGCTATGTTATGTTTGCTTCATATTTGGATACGAATATTTGTATTATTTTGGAGATCGAACCTGTAGCCTCTTCAAACACAGTTTCAGAGCGGTTTAAGCAACACCAACTGGCATCTCATTCTAGACAATATCTCAATTACAGACAATTTCTCGTTTTATATCTACAGTAAAATAAAATAAACAGGCGAGATGTTTCTTTCTACGTACCTAGTTTCTAATAAAAAAAACTTTTAGTTGTGCAGAATGCAGTTGGTTAGACGCTAGATGTGAAACTAATAGCCGTGAGTTCGATCCCCGCGCAGGTCTGGGTGTTTGTGGGACCAAAAACTCTAGTACTTTCTGATACCAACGACATAAGGCTTAATTGATCTTAATGTGGGGTCAGGACTTAACGTGTGACTGTTGAATGTAATTATTTATTTAGTAGCTTCTGCCCGCAAACTTCGTCTGCGTGATTAACTTTATTTGGATTTTCCCATCTTGTCTCGTCCCGTCCCGTTATTTCCCGCCCGTCCCGTCTCCAGTTCCATTCCATCCTTTTAAGTATAAAAAACTAACAAATATATCGGAACTACTTCCTCATCCCACGGGAACACTAAATTTTCAAGATAAAATGTAGCCTAAGTGCTAATCCATACCAAATTTCATCGAAATCCGTTCAGCCGTTTTTGAGTTCATCTCGCACAACCGCACAGAAAAACAGACAAACATACAAAAATTCTAAAAATCATTGTTTTGGGTTCTATTACGTTAATAGAGACCGCTCATATTAGTATTTCTCATTTATCTTCCATGTACAGACATCAATCGGTTATAAATTTATTATATGTATTATATTAGACTTTCCATTCAAATTCCCAATGTCATAAAATCAGAATTAAAGTCGGACGTATAGGAAACGTTAAACTTGTGTTTGATAGCCTCCGTGGCGCAGTTGGTTAGACTCCGGCTGTGAAACGAGAAGCCGCGGATTCAATCCCCGCACCGACACAAATGTTTGCGTGGCCCACGAACGAGTCTGGGTCAAAACTATATAACAACTAAACTGTTTTGTGTGTGTTACTAACTAAAAGTGTACGTGATAACACGTGTGTCGCTGGCCGTGACGTAAAATCGGGGAATCCATTGACTTTAGTTGAAATAACGTGTGATTTGTGAATAATGTGTTTTTTATGTTCACGTAGTTTTGCATGAGTAATGTGAATTGATGTCATACATGATGTGAGCACTTGGTCATTGTTGTCTAATTTCATTCGTCACTACCTAAAACATTTATATCAAAAAACTGAGCAGCCTACCTTGATACTATAAGCCATATAATTCTGCAACATGAATGAAAGTGTAGCGATTCGGTGTAAAGCCCG
The DNA here is from genome assembly GCA_949752805.1 of Deilephila elpenor. NCBI lineage: Eukaryota > Metazoa > Arthropoda > Insecta > Lepidoptera > Sphingidae > Deilephila > Deilephila elpenor. The sequence goes on from OX457102.1 coordinate 3,105,445, forward strand.
CCAACATGCACAAGTCCAGCGAGGTGGACTATATGGCCTAACCCTCAATCGTACTCTGAGGAGGCCCGTGCAGTGGGGTGAATATGGGCTGATACAGATACGGGTATGCAGAAAAATAAACCCCGTTTAAAAATGAAGGATATGCCTCTTACTTAGCCTCAGCCGAGTTATGAACATTGAAGCTCTTTAAAAACTACTGAACTCTTTTTATTAAACATACATACACACATAAACTCACGCCTTTATCCCCGAAGGGGTAGGCAGAGGCGCCACCAGGACACCCACATTTCGCCTTGTATGTTCCGTCCCACGATGTGATAGGGGGCGAGCCTATCGCCATATCGGGCACAAATTCCTGACTCCGGGCTGATAATGAATATAAAAATCCACTATCACTGCCCGAGCCGGGACTCGAACCCGAGACCTCAGCTTAGTAACCGTACCGTACCGAGGCAGGCTCTTTTTATAACTCACAATAATAAACTATTGTTCTCAATTCTCATAATATTACTGGGAACGATATAAATATCTTTATCATTTATTTTTAATTGCAATAGTTATAATATACGATAAAAACTAATGAAAGTATGTTCACTTAATTATTTTTATTCATGGTTGCTTTATCACTTATCGTTGCAACTATCGCTATGCTTTGTTTTAATAAGGTAGTAAGTGGCATGTTTACAAATTAATACAATTTATGTGTTATTTTAATATGTATATGCACCAGTGTCATCTTTCGAGCTTAGCGTACATATGAATTCGAACAAGAGAGCTTAAATATCTAAATCTGGAAAATAACCATCTCTCTATTTGGAATGGACAGCACAAATCATTTCAATAAGACTGCAAATATTTTATAATTTTCTTGGGGAAGGCATATGTTCAACAGTGGACTTCCTATAGCTGAAGAGAGTGAGAGATTTCATAAAAAATAATATGCGATTTTTTATTCCATTCCAGATGTCAACGTCAGCTTACAAATGCAAGAACTGTTTCATATTTCAACCATACCAATCAATCTACGACCAGGACCAAAACTACCAAATTAGACAGATGGTAGCTAGGTCGGCAGAAGACAGTCTCCGGGCCAGCGAGAGATCCCTCCCGATCCACAGTGAGACTCAGAGGATACAGGAAGAAGAACGAAGAAGACACAACCCTAAAGTTGAAGAATCCAAACCTAGAGTTGAAAATGGATCCTACAAGATTTTAAATAACCCTCCTGAACCTTTTATTACGAATAGAAGAAGTGAGTATTGTTTGTTGAATAGAATTAGATATGCGAGGCAAGATTGTGTAAAACGGCTTTATTCATAGACAGATTTAAAACCTATTTTAATTAGCGAATGTCCTGTCCCTTTCGACCGACTTTAGAATGCAGTTTGAGCAAAATAGACAAAACATTTAATAACTAAAATAGGTTTTAAATCTGTTCATGAATAAGGCCGATAGTATTTATATATACTTTTGTATTGGTGTACTAAACAAAATTGGTTTTTTACTCTCCTTCCGTTTCTATACAATGTGGTAAGATTACGTAAAAATATGTTAGTTGTGCAATGTTTTTCCTATTATTGCAATAATGTTTAAATTATTATTGTGGTATCATTTAAAGTCTGCTTCACCCTCGCTGTAAGTTGTAACTGGCGCTAAATATAATTTTATGCTCTTTGCAAAAAGACCTGGTTACATCGCTGACGTCAAGTAATTCAGGAAAAAAACAATCATACACAGTTATGCACGTCATTTTGAGGACTAGGTAGAGTAATAATATGGACAGTGTTTTGCTCCTTACGTATCAAAAATGTTTATATGGGAAGTATTATTTTTTCCTATCCTGCATTAAACTTAGCAGGTGCCAGCGTTCGCGTTCCTACACAATTTTCTTTATTCCACTTGGCTCTCGACATCCTAAGTCGTAAGTCTAAGCTCTCATATCTTCCTTGACGGCATCAAGTCAGGGCTTTGTAAGACAATCATGATATTAATAGTATAAAGAAAAATATCAAGAACAAATAAACACATCTTATATTTAGATATTATGTATTTCGCTAATTATAAACTTCGAGGTCGTTGTCTTCGATATTTATTTTTATTTTCTACTTTTCTACTTTTCATTTTTTACATTTTTATATACATATATAAAAAAAAAAATATACATATAAAAATATAAAAAATACATATAACCCTTCGTTGGCGAGGCTCAAGACCCAAGCCACCGGTGGTTAGGGATCCAAAGTGAGGAACCTCCTCACTATGCGAGCCGTGTCCAGCAACACTGCCTTTTGGATCTGGCTCTTGACCCAACGACCAATTGAGAGCCTCTGTAGATGTTGGTCGAGGCTCTTTGCTATCAACCCATGAGCAGAAACGACAATCGGGACAATAATTGTTGAGTCCACATCCCACATGTCGGTAACCTCGTGTGCCAAATCTGAATATTTAGACAATTTGTCTTTTTCGGCTTTTACAAGGTTATCGTCATGCGGAACGGTAACGTCAACAAGTATAGCCCGGCGCGCACATCGATCTATTATCACAATATCAGGCTTATTGGCAACAATAGTCCTGTCTGTAATAACAGACCGATCCCAGTACAGCGTAGCATGACCATTTTCAAGAACTGGTTGGGGAACATACTGGTAATATGGCACTTCAGGAGTCACAAGTTTATACCGAAGAGCAATTTGCTGATGTATGATCTTGGCTACTAGGTTGTGTCTATGCAAGTACTCGCCGTTAGCAAGATACGAACAACCGGAGATAACATGCCTGATTGACTCGCCAGGACGGTGGCATGCTCGACAAATGTCGACCGTACCGTCCTTCAGGATGTATTTCCTATAGTTGTTCGTCTTAATAACTTCGTCCATAATTGCAAAGATTATGTGATCAAACACGGCAAGCACACGAAAACATGAATTCACGATGTTGATACTTTAAATAAATACACCCAACGGTAAATTTCATAGTCCTGGCCCCAAATGAAGAGACTACGAGACACTTTCGGCCTCACAAACGTCGCTTTCGGTGCGGGATCGAACCCGCGGTCTCATTTCACAGCCGGCGTCTAACCAATTGCGTGACGGTGGTTGTCTAATCGATCAATTGTGTCCAAAATACCAATATTAAAAACTGTAGTGCATTGGGAAAGTGTTTAGTCTAATCACAATTATTTTAACTAACTGCCAGTGTTTAATTCCAAAAGAACAAAGCACTTCTTTATTAGGTACTTTTAACTACATAAGTATAATGCGATGAATAAACATTTTAAAATTAATCACAGACAATATACCTGAGGCAAATTAATATAACAGTTGTTAGATAAAACATTAAAGCCATATATGTATTTATTTAATTCTTTTTACACTTTTTACAGAGATACAATTAAAAATTTACAATGCAATAATAGTACAAGTGGCGGCCTTATCATACTAGGTAATTTCTTACATGCACCCATGGGATGGAAATAAAAATAGAAAAAATAAAATATAATTACCCCATTTTCTAACACCCAACAGTCTGTCTTTCCGCGTTGTCACCGACCATTGTGATTCCCCACTCATTTCACAACTATGAGGATAATTTTTACAGTCATCTGCTGCGTCAATATACCGTTACGAAACATCGGAGACAGCCATAAATGCCCCACGTAAATGCATATTTCATATTTATATTACTTCATGTAAAATTTTGCCTGTTGTAATCTTAAAATTATCAAGAATCTTACGGATAACTTATTAAATAGAATGACAGCAAAGCAAGAACGGGGCAACTATTTCATAAAATTTACCACTTTCCGAAAAATAAATAAAGTCCACGTCTGGCCGAATGGTTGTTTTCACTGAGCTACTTACTTATACGTTCGCGCTATTTTTAAACTTGACGGCTGTCTTAGCGGTAGTAATATTGAAGTGTTAAATTAATAAATACATAGGTCTCAGAAATATGTCCTAATTCCTCAGTGACTTTAAATATAATTGCCAGGTATAAAATTACGCAATGCAGATTACATTAAAATAATCCTTAATTAATAATACTTCTCCACACCCTATTGACTGTTGTCGATAACATTCTATTTTTAAAATTGTACAGCCAGTCTCAAAATAAACTAGTTGGAAGCTTATTTAAGGGATATTTTTATATTGCGTAATTTATTCAGCAATGTTCCATTATTTAAAAACCCAGCTGCGAGGAATACCAAGGCCGGCCGATAACATTACGACATTAATGCCCACTGCACCGTCTACCTTAATGTCCGCTGTTTAAACACTGACGTCACTACCGCGACTTCCTGCTTATAGAAACACATGTACGCAATCGCTCGATTATGAATAATTTTAACGATTTTAGATGCGAATTATTTAAAACGCTCAATGGAAAAAACTCATAACGTTATTCGATGGCTATGCTGCCATAACATAAAATCATGTTTTCTAATTGTTGGAGATCTAAAAAGTCAATTGGGTATACGGTTACCTATGGTAAACCTATGAGGTTAAAAATCATACTTAATAAAAATAGCAAAGATCTCGCGAAAGTCTGCAAGGATGCCTTTGTCCAAGAGTGCAATTATAGGGCAATTAATAGCAATAAAATCCTTTAATTCATTTTTCATACATAGCACTTTTCTTAAAGCAATCTGAAAAAGGTGATAATATTATGTTGTATTTTGGAATTAAATATGTCAGAACTGAGAACCTCTTTACAGCTTCAAGAGAGTGTAATTAAAAGTAGCTAGCTGACTTAAAAATTCAAATAAAGAACGTATACGAATCACTACATCCCAATCAAAGAGACCCACATTAACTGCAGCCAATTTAAATTTCACCCGGATCGTTCCAAACGGTTCCGTACTTTCCCCGTCGTGTTTAATTTCATTTGACGTAATCAGGCCAGAGAGAGGCGATGGTAATTTGCAAAGATGTGCATAATTACCACTCGAATGTTTATCGATGAAAGTAACCAATGCACTGATTAAAATATTACCTACATGTTTATTCAACTGACTGCCTCGGTAGCGTAGTCGTACCACGGTACGATTACAAAAGTAAGGTCTCAGGTTCGAATCACGGGTACGGGAGAGTGATATTGTATTTTTCTATTGATTATCAGCCCGGATTCAGGAATTTGTGCCCTATATGGCGATAGGTTCGCCCCCTATCACATCGAGAGACGGAACATATAAAGCGAAATGTGGGTGTCCTGGTTGTAACACCTCTGCCTACCCCTTCTGGGAAAAAGGCGTGAGATTATATATGTATGTTTATTCACCTGACGCGGAATATGATTCACACTTACATTCACAATTCAGTAATCAAGTTTCAATTGCATGAATTATTCATCGATAATCATCTGATTTAAAGATTAATTACCATAATATAATAACATACATGTTTAGAGCGGTAAAATCAGTAATTAAATTGTCTACGCGGAACCCATTTAAAATTATGTTTATAAGGCTCCAACAATCGCACCTGTATCGAATAAAAAAATACAAAAACAGACAGCTATTGGTGACTTAATGAAACCTCGTTGAAGGAAGTAAGACAAGCTTCCTTTGGACACATAAACCATATTATATACTCGCTTCTGTAGCATCTACTAAGCCTCATGTTTGTAATTAGGATGGAAGGCCTTGACAATAGAATAAATACAGAAAGTATGCTGTACTATTTAGGCATTTGTCTCCGAGGCGTTCCCTCTCGTCGAACCAAGATTGCTGGCTGAAGTTTATGTCGCCCACAAATATCTCAAAACTAAAAATCTCTCCTGGTTTTCAGGGTCAGGACTGTGTATGTGACTGTTGGGTGTTGGTATACTTAATATGTCTAGATACCGTACATACATAAACTCACGCCTTTATCCCAGACGGGTAGGCAGAGATGCTACCAGGACACCCACATTTCGCCTTGTATGTTCCGTCCCACAATGTGATAGGGGGCGAGCCTATCGCCAGAGAAATCCAATATCACTTTGCCCGACCCAGGACTCGAACCGAGACCTCAGCTTTGCAATCATACCGTAGTACAACTACGCCCCCGAGGCAGTCACCGTTGTCTAAGTACCGTTTTTTAAATAGGTGTTATATTGTGTTTACAGGTCAAGGAGATGCCACGTCGAATGACAGGATAGTGTTTCCGGGTCCCACGTCGACGCGGTCGTTCATACCAGAGGTCCCGGAGGAGTGCAAGAGGATCGGGATATGCGACAGTATACCCAACTACCCAAAAGAACACGTAGCTAATATTATATCTGAAGTGAGTCCTATTTAAATCTTTTCGGTCTCAAAAACCCAGAGCTGAAACAAATGCTTGTAAATCACACAAATATTTGTCTTGGTGCGAGGATCGAACCCGCAGCTTTCGCTTTCCAATGAATGTGTAAACAAGCAGCGAAGGCAGCGAAGGCTGTCTAAAATTATATTGCATATTATACAGAATGCATGAGTTCCTTTTTAATTTTTCTTTCTGGGTTATATCCAGCAAAACCGGGGTCCGACTTCTTTTACCAATATATTCCATTTCGCCCGTTTTTCTGTATTCTTTAATTGCGTAATGGAAATGAATTATAATGACAAAATTTGTTCTTAAATACATAGCCACGCCTATGTTTAATCCGAATAGCTGGACACTGTCGAGAAAATAATAATATGGGCAATACTTGGCCCGCGCCTAAAATAAAATATTAATTGAATCGGGCAGCAACAAGGAAATAATTTAATTACTTACCTCCCTATAATAATGACCCACGGCATTGTTAAGGTCCTGAAATAAGGCCAGCAACTTTCAAAAGGTTACCCATACTTCTAGTACCCAGGAGAAAATAGTCTTCTCCCGCCAAACAGCAGTGTAAATGCACTGTTGCGTTCCAGTTTGAAGGACATTGTAGCCAGATTAACAACTGGACATAATGAGACTTAACATCTTATGTCTCAGGAGGGCAAGCGCAGTGGAGTGCTAATCAATGCTCTGTAATTCATGGTGTTGTTTGGTTTTCTACTGTCCATGAGTGGCCGTATCGCTTACCATCAGACGAATGGCATGCCCGTCTCGACATTCAACGCATTAAAAAAAGTCTCATTCACGCTGTCGGTTACGAGTACTCCTTTTATTATCTTTATAGTTGGGAGATGGAGTGAAGAACTTCCAAAGCGACGAGCTTGAGTTAGACACCCCAGAGATAGCCCAGAGACTGGGCCCGCAAGAAGAAAATATGGAGCTTTGCAATTTCAGAGAAAGGGTAAGCAGTGTTTATGTATTACAGTACAATGGTACCTATTTTTTTTAAGTTTAAATGTGCTTCCACTGTCAATGGTCCAGCAATGTGTGACGGGAATTCTAAAAATGCTGCGTGTCATATATCTTTTAATTACACTTCACACCATTTTATAGATTATGGATCGTTTACGATCTTCTGTCATCTGAAAGCGCTGTTGTGCAAAATAATAAGAATAGTTTTTCTCTTTTTAAATTATATTAAATTGGACATGTTATTACTATTAGATTATACATATATCCTCGTTAAATATATTATGAAACCGCTTATCTTAAACAATATGTTGAACTGATATTACTTTCATTTGTAGTTCATAATTTCACCACACGCCAACTTATTGTAGATGCTGTACTAGCTAATTTACTTGCTAATAACACCATCGCCTCACATCCCTCCGTGATTTGAGTTCGCTTACTCTTCGCTAGTTCGCCAAACCTTAATCCGTCGACCTGCCGGGTACACCGCAAAGGGATGAATTCCCGTAGCCTCGGGAAGGTGTTGGAGCCCTTTTCTCGAAAACACGCTATGGTAACTTCAACGAACTAAAAATAGCAATGACTTAGTACATTTAAAAAAAAAATTGAAATATATTTTGGTTTAATTTCCAGATAGCGTATCCGCAAGCAGCGCCGGACAAAGAGGGCCGATGGTACACGGTAGTAAACCCAGAGAATAACCGCCTCCAGGGTTTCAAAGTCGAAATATGCGAGTAAGTACACTTTGTATTATTATATGAGCCAATATTCCTGCCAATATTTTCTCAGAGCATGAGCCTCCTCTACAATCAAGAATTATAATTTCAATTGTTTAGGTTTAGGAGTTAGGCCATTGTCCAACATGTTGGCCAATTCCTAGTTAGCGGTCTAAGTACATATTATTTTCTCTCCGTACGATAAACGCTGTGGAAATTATCGTGCCGCGTCATCGATTACGTCATCGTCCTCTGATTGTCAACCGTTTGTATTGTATTCGAGAATTTCACACAATTGTAACATAATTACCTATACACATTCTCCATCTCTGTGTGCGTGGCGGCCTGTTGGTAATGAACCGACCGTGGCTGCAGAGACGATGGCCACGGTTCGAATCCCAGAGCACATCTCTAACAATAAAATAGACATTACGGTGGTACCTACCCAGGCGGCCTACACATAAGAGACCTACCACCAGTAAAATAATAATAAACAGTCTCTCGTAGTTTCTCACATAGCTTCGCATCTTACTGTGGGCTGGGTCTCCTCGTCTCTTGTCTTTGTACTGTCTGTGTATTATTTATGTATTTATTCTGTATTTATTAATTATTAAGTGGTCGGTAATCCGTCCTCTCGGCGTTCATAATATAAAGGTAGGTACCCAAGTCCCTTGAAAGTAGAAATGAATACAATTTTTTAAGCCGTTATAAAACCGACTTGTCAGGTCTATAGTAGAGTAACTGGGTAACCAAGGAAACTTTCAATACATATAAAAGGACCAGATCCAACTTTTTACTTTGTAGACAAATACCTAAGCCAATCCTGCAGTGCCCTGACGTATATGGGCAGACAATATGACATATACATACATACCTACAGATGGTTACCTATATGTTGTTTTTTTTCGTTTCAGCCCCAAAAAAACCGAGTGTGCCAATTTCGCGACGTTCCAGCCGGGATATGAAGCTCGTTGCGTTCAGAAATACGTTCATCGGTCAATGTTGGTATTAGACGCCGATGGAAAGACTACAAACATGATGCTTAAAGTGCCCAGCTGTTGTTCATGTCTCGCCAAACTTACCTTATGATTTCAATTGCGCATTTTTTTGGATTTAATGTGTTGTAATCGTACTTGACGTTTTCGAACGCAATGTTTTTGACGAGGTCGTAACAAAAAGGTATTTTTACTCATAATTTAATAGGAATATGAGTTTAAATGACGCGTATTCTAAACTTCATCTTATGTTTAAGTTTTAAAAGTTTGTTACGCCATAACTATTATTTGGGATGACGAATGTCTTATAATAAAAAAAAACATATACATGAACTCTGTAGGTACGGAACAAGCTGATTTGTATTGCGAAGTTTTATACTGTCAAGGCCATACCATTGCCTCCAACTAAACGCTATTATTATGAGTAGCATGATATGTTCTAAAGCCTATTATTAGTTTAAACATTGCTTTAAACTGTTCAACCTTGTCCAATAAAAAAAACTAGACATATAAGTTTAACTAATAGTTTAAATTAAATTAAAGCCCTAGTCTCGTATATAAAACACTGTTATATTTTAACATCACAACAATAAATAATTAAGCTATATATCCTTGTGCACGATAGTCAATATGTGGGGCTGATAAACTAAATACGTACGGCATTATTGAATGTTTTGTCCCTTTTGAACGACTTTAGAATTCAGTTTGAGCAAAGAAGAGAAAACATTCGATAGCTAAAATAAGTTTTAAATCTGTCTATGAATCAGGCCGGTAATATTAAATATTAATATGTGAAGGACAAAATTGTTCATTCCTGGGAAATTATTTTGAAAAAGTATTTATACGTAATTTTAGTGCTTAGGTAAAAAGAATATTATATAGGTTAATGTCGACCAAGCAAAATTACATTCATAAAAAAACTATCAAGTAAAAATTATGGATGTGTGAGTGAGCAAAAGCGAATACCTACTGACTTGACATTATTCTCGTATTTTACTACATTGGGATACAATATTGTGAGGTGTGGTCCCCGTCGCACAATATGAAGCCATTCTATATGATTTATTGGTCTATAACTGGTGACGCATCGTGTACAAGAACCTTATTATAATTTATGCTTTTACAATATTTTTTTTAGATCAATACAAGAATGACAGAAATCAGGCACAAGTAATTTAATTATTGAGAGGCTATGGAGATAGCAAAACCAAATTTTAATATTTAATATTTTATGTTGATTTATTGATCCGTGTGATTATTATGTTTTTCGATAATATTGTATATTTATTGTTTGAAATACACTAAATTATTCCACAGATTTAAGTAAATACTTGCCTGTAATTGTATTTAATTATACATACAACAAATAAATATTTTTATCGATTGTTAAACTGACTATTATTTAACAAATCGTATGTAAAATTGGTATTTATATAATTATATATTATTTAGATGACAATGGTTTTATTAAAGTCTTGATGATTTCTTATAATAAGTAGATACCTATATTGACGGCCACGCGTCGGTGGCGCAGGTGTACTGCGGTGCGATAGCAAAGCTGAGATCTCGGATTTGAATCCCGGTAGAGGCAAAAAATTTTCTATACATTATCAGACCGGAGTCAGGAATTTGTGCCCTATGATGATAGGCTGGCCCCCGTATCACATCGTAGGATGGAACACAAAAGACGCATCGTGTGTGTACTAGTGGCGCCTCTATCTATCCCTTCTGGGGAAAGGCGTGAGTGTATGTACGTATGTGTGGAAGTACTTTTATTATAATATTTTCTGTGAAATATTGCGTTTACATTTTAAGTTCTTCATTTTCATAGACGATAACTCAGTCTCAAGTGAACGTTGGTTTGACAAATATGAAATATAATAAAATACGGCGATTCAAAAGTACATATTTTGTTGCTGTAAAAATGCTGAATGTGCCTGCCTATGAAAATAATGGTATGATTATTTAGAATTCAACATTACAGCCATATTACTCAATTGGCTATTTGACTAATTTCTGAAAAGTGTTTTAAAGTCTAGATATAATCACTCTATACCTCTTCAAACTATTAATTTATTTTTAAAGAGTTGTTTAAAACGAATAAACATATTTTTCAGTTTTATCATCTTAAATGTCACCAAAACGGTAGGTCACGTGACTTTGAAAAAGTTACGTCACGCTTTATAAATGGTGAATGATCTTAGTGGCAGAGATGAATGAAAATTGAAAATCGTGACATCACACGCTGCACAATGACAGCTTGTCGTGTTTTGTTACATTTATTCAACAGATAAAAAATGGCAAACTTATTTTAGATAATTTAAATATTTATAATTTAGATAAATGTAAATAAAAATACCTATAATTATTGTTTACCAAAAAGCTATCATATGCAACACATTTTATAATTTATTGCCACAACAGTCAAATACCCAATTAACAATTAATCGCAATAAGGACGTACGTTATTATGTTCCTTTGCTTATCAGTGCACCTTACAGCTGTCACCTGTCAGTTGTCATTTGCCTGGGTGCGAGAAGACCAATGATTAAAGAATAAAGAGGATGACGCACAACAGTAGTTCTATATATCAAGTTATAGTTATGTTAGGAGTATCGACGCGGAATTGTACATTTATGCATCTGTCTCACTTACACAAAGGTAACTTGTCCCTTAATGAAAGAGACAAATAATAACTCCATTGTTCCGAATATGGCAATATTTTGTTCACTAACCACACTGAGACCGCCCTTGGCCCAAAATGACGCCATTTTTCTTTTCTGCATGTAATGTCAAACTGTGGCGTTATCTGTCAATAGGAGTAAACAAATCTGCACAATCAAAGAATTTCGATTTTTTTCATTGTTAATCTCGTGTCTTAAGTTTTTTAAGTTTGCTTATTAGATTAATTGTAAAGTTTTTAAAATGCCTCAGTGTTGTGTGAAAGGATGCTAGTCGAGTTCAAGCAAAAAGGACCCCAAAATTTCTTTTCATAGGTTAGTAACTGTTTTTACGAAATAATAACAAATATGTGTCTAAATTTACATTTTGGGTTTGTTTTTATCATTTATAATTGTTTAAGGATCTTGTTGATTAAGTTTTAGACTCTTCTAAGCGTTATTTATACAAGTAGTACGAATAACAACCGTATTGATTGTTTAAATTATTCATATCGATATTATCATTTTTAAATATTTTGATGTTTATTTTTCAAAAAAAGAAATAATAGAATATATATATATATATATATATATATATATATATATATATATATATATATATTCAGAACGACAAAGAAAGTGAAATTAAAAATATTTTTTAGATTACCTATAAGCATACAGACCAGGACAAAATGGGTACAAAATATCGAAAGACACTATTGGAACCCTCCAATAAATACATTTATTTGTTGTTTACATTTTAAACAGTCGTCGCTTTTACAGTTACAATTATCAAATTGGGCAATAGTTCCCTATTGCACGAGGCTCCAAAATAAGTAAAAATGTTTTTTTTTTGTTATCTTTATTGATGTATACCTTATGGACTTTTTTAATTTTAATAATCTCTAAATTGGTAAAATTAATAATTAAAAAGTGATATTTTAAATTTGCCGTTAATCATTTCGATACGCGACGCTAATGGTTGCAACACAATGTGACGACAGCGTACACGACCTTAGCTTGTTGGGTGCATTATTTTACGTTTATGTTGCACGTTGATGTTTGTAAAAAATTTAAGAAGAGGTAACAATAAAATAGTTATTGCGATTTTATGTAGTTTTCTTTTACGTCCACATTATTTTATAAATAAATAAATAAATACACCCAACAGTCACATACATGGTCCTAACCCCACATTAAGATCAATTAAGTCTTGTGTCGTGGGTATCAGAAGCTACGAGAGAATTTTCGGCCTCACCAATATTTGTGCCCGTGCGAGGATTGAACCCGCAGCCTCTCGTTTCACAGCCGGCGTCTAACCTACTGCGCCGCGGAGGCTGTCTTATACACGCAGACGAAGGCGCAAGCAAATTATAAATATTAATATAGTTGTATTTTATCTCACGTGTGTATTATTTGACACAAATCCAATCCAATCATCAGGTAAAACTTACCATAAAATAAATCATAGTATGAATAAAATATCAAAACATCGAACTATTTTTATCGGATTTAATTTTGAATGACTTTACTGTCTAATCCTAAAATCCCCTGTTTATACTCAATTGATATGTAAAGCGAAAATTAAAAAAGTTATACAAGTTTATACACTGATATTTATGTACATTCAAAGTTTGTCAGTCGTATTTATGCCACTATTGATGCATCGATGTCGATAGAAAATTCGGTACTAGCATATCACTATTTTTAGGGGCGGAGCCGCCGCCATGTTGGTAATTCAAAGGGACCCGTGTCACGTGACCTTATGCTCTATCCTCTTTATTCTATAATCATTGGAGAAGACCGATCATGTTGATTTACTTTTGAGTTTGGTACGCAGAAAATGCTTTCGTATTTTAGTAGAAAAACATTTTTAACATTGTGCCTTTCGTTTCTGAGACCGGGATTCGCTGTGACGTACACCAACATGTCCGGAGGCTTGGAACCAGGTAACTATTGTTTGTTATTACCTATTGTCCATAAATTGTTTGCCGGAAACCTCAAATTACAGTTGTTTGAAAAGTTATTATTGTATATAGAATAAGAGCGGCTGTAAGTCAGCTATTGTTTTACACTTGTACAAAAGTATAGGGACTTATTTATTAGGAATTTGTCTAAATTCATTGTACGTGGCATGAAACGTTCTAGATAAAACACTTGCCAAATATTTAATAAATTATAAATATTTACAAAAATAACACCAGTCCATACCTAAATATAAATATTAATAAATACCCCCAAGAGTCTACGTATATAGTCCTGAACCTACAGTGGGATCTAAGTCTTGTGGTGTATCAGAAACTATGAGAGACTTTGTTCTAACATCATCCAGACCTGAAATAAAGTTGGGCACAAACATTTGTTTCAGTTGAAACTGCTCGTTGTAGTTTCAGTAATATTTTGTATTTCTTTTTACATTGAATCATACACAATGGTAGAGAACCTGTCATAGTAAGATACAGCCTGTCTGAATAACACCAATCTGGCATAATTGTATTGATTTGCAACAAGTGACCATATCTTTCCAATATTCACTTCAGTTGTTTATTTCATCATCAATATCTTAAGTTTGAATTTATTGTTTTGATTATTACGGAAACAATTGTCATCCTAGGCACCAAAAGTCTGCTGCTGGGCCTAGACCTCCGCCAAGGAAGTCCTTGTTCCTTGCAACAGGTTGATGAGTAAGTACTCATCAACCTGTTGCAATTGGCTTGCATACATCCTTTCTGCAATTATTTTCATCCCATCAAACAATTAAGATCAGATCGGTCACAAAGTGTCCATTAAATAATTTCTTGAGGCTTATCTTTCGAAGGAAAATTTAAATTGTTTTATTTTTCACATTGTTGAGTTAGATATTGGTTTTCATTGAGATATATTTAATCCCTCTTCACAGCTACAGCTGGTTTTAACATACCGATTACAAGCTTCAATCAACAAGTTCAATTTTTGATTGAAGATTACAAGATATCTTACTAATTTCAGACCATTTTATGATTTGGTTACTTCTATACCAAGCATTCAGTAATATAAGATCTATATTCAAACTAAAATAAATTTAATAATATCTGCACATTTGTGTGGAAGAAACTACTTTCTTTTTAAGATAAAGCTACTAATATGCTGCACTTATGTATATGTCTTGTTCATGGCAAATTTATTAACTCATGTGCTTAAAATAAAGTTGATATTATAATATTAATATTCACTATTAAATTATTGTTATTGCAACTGCATTCTATAATTTGTGTACTTAGTTAAACATCACGAGTAAAAGTTTGTAAAGGTTACCATGACCTTATGATATTTCGTAATAAAAAGAATGTTGTTTAATTCTAAAACTAATATCAATAAAATATAATATATCATTTGAATCATAGTTATATTTGATTGCTTGTTTGGTTTTGCCGCTGTGGTGAACTATTGGAAAGGCAATGTTCAGCAGTGGACTTCCTTTGATTGAACATATTGTATTACAGCAAATTTAAAAAAATAAAAAAGTTCCAATTAACCAAGCACAACCAACTGCTAAAATATTTAATAGATATCATATAATAAATTTGTAATCGATCGATGTCTGTACATGAAAGATAAATGAGAAAACCTAATATGGGGGGGGAGAGGGTGTATTAACGTAATAGAATCTAAAACAATGATGTTTAGATTTTTTCTGTTTATATGTTTGTCTGTCTCTATGATCCATATACTCTGTATCTACTCTATGATCACACAGACGAAGTTTGCAGGCAGAAGCTGGTAATATAATATAACTATTAAATATCAAATATCCTTAAAACTTGTTCTCATAGATGCATGTGTTCTCTTTTCAGATAAGTTCTCGGTGGCTTATGTGACCGTGCCAAACACTGATGTTGGCAAGACTATTGGTAAGGGGCTTGTGACAAACAAACTGGCGGCTTGTGTCAACATTATTCCCCAAGTCACATCTATTTACGAATGGAAAAATGAAATCAATGAAGACAGTGAGGTAATTACTGCACAATAGTTCCTACATATACAGCCTCTTTCCTTTAATTCGCCGTATATCATTAATTTCTAGATTTTGATCTTAATCACCAACTTTAACGAATAGTGTAATAATACAGCAAGTGTCTTTTTTTTTAAAAAACATTGGGTTCCTTCCTTGCTTGGCATATTGATTTATCAAAATCCTAAGTATGCAGGTATCAAAATCGGGCTCAACCCTCACTCAACGAACGCGCTCATAGTTTGACGACAGATTGCAAATAAAATTCACCCTGTATATTTTTTATGTTAGTTTTGGATAATAGTAGGTGTAGAAAAAGTTTAACCATCGCACTCGGACCAACCACTGTGGTCGCCCTTAGTATTTTATTTTATTTTATAAGGAAAACATACAGTTTCTTATCTATACGCTACAATTTAGTAATCCTCTAACCATTTATATGTACACTGGAACGTGGTACGTATGGACCTACACTGGCGACAATTAACTACCACTTATAATTAACTTTTAATTATTATTGTCCACTTCACTTGATATACTATTCAGTGTTAGCTTCAATCTTTTACACTTTGTAATCATTTTCTTAAATCCATCCCATCGTTGTCAGTAAGACATTGCCTTTGAGCGTTAAGACCGCCAATTGTACTTTTTAATGTGATTTTTATTTTATTTGTATTTTTTCGTGTGTGTGCAATAAAATGTATATGAATACTTGCGTTTTCTGCAATTCCAGGCTCTGCTAATGATAAAAACCCGCACATCTCAAGTGGACAAACTAACGGAATATGTCAAGGCGAATCACCCTTACGAAGTGTGTGAAGTCATCTCACTGCCAATACAGAATGGTAACCCACAATACTTGAAGTGGATCGGCGAGACTGTTCCCGATCCAAATACCAACATCTCTTGAATACCTCAAAGCCTTATAAGTTATCTTAACTAGCATTAAGCGCTGTTTACACGGGAAGTTTCTCGCGGCGAAAATCATAGCGATTATCGCATGACATAACCGCCATAGATTATCGTGTTTTGACAAATGTTTACACGATACGATAATCGTATCTTCGAGGCGAGATACTCTCCCCGTGTAAATGGGGCTTTACTTTATAAATCCTAAGTCAAAAATTCAAATATACGACTATTCATGTAATGTAAATTATTTCAAAATTGTGAATTTTAAAAAACATTGCGAGGAAGTAAAAGTTAGATTTATCGTTTTGTAAAGCCATGCAATGTTACTTTTATTAAAACTATTAATTAACCAGAGTTTTAGTGTGGTTTTAGCTCACGTGCAAATTTTAACATGCGCTCTAGATAAACCTTTATATGTAGGTTAGGTCTTGCAAAAAAGTGCAACAATGAACAGTTATATGTAGCTTTTATTTATGCATTTCTCCAATCTGTCTAGAATACTTCGGTATAAATATTTTTTTACAGTTAGGTTTTTATTTCGATGAATGGCAAGATGAGCATGTCATTCGCCTGGTGGTAAGCGATACGACCGCTCCCACCAGTAGCAAAACCAAACACCATGAATTACAAAGCAATACTTCGCATTCCACTGCGCTTGCCATCCTAAGACACAAGATGTTAAGTCTCATTATGTCCAGTAGTTATTCTAGCTACAATGTCCTTCCAACCGGAACACAACAGGTTACTCATAAGTAGATAGGTTTTAAGTTGAAAACGTTTAAATAAAAACCTGAAAATACTTTGTTTTTTATTGATTAATTATACATATTAGGTAGCTCATAATTTAATCCTATTTCCTATTCATACTATTATAAATGTGAAAATATGTGAAGGTTTATGGAAATTTGCTAGAAGTAAAGAGACACTTTTCAATGGAGATAGAAAGATTTTAGCTTACAAATAGATCATTTCCTAGAATAACACAAAAAATTTAATACATTGTTCATACGAACAATCTGCACTACATAAGCTTTGGGAGTGTGATCGTTTTCGTTGGTCCAATTAATGTGGAATAATGATATATAAGCAAATAGCATCTAGTATACGGACCTCTTGGCATGTAGGAAGAAATTCCGTGCTCTCCGGAGCTTTTGCTTTGCCCTACCCATTATCGGTTCCATATGTAGCCGCTCGAGCTATAGAACCCTTTTAAGTGTTTTTCCTTGGTACTTTACATCCGGCCTCTCCCGCTTTACTGTGGACAGAAGTGGTCAATTATTTGATTCCAACTCCTACGTGTTCTTGCGTGCCACTGTTGATCTTAGCTAACAGGAGTTGCTATGGGCAATTTGGCGAGAATGATACTGCTTATTATCATGGCAATATTTGCTTCCTTTGCCAAAGTATTTTTAGGTAGATAAAACAACAAAACAAAAACTAATTCGATAACTAAAATAAGTTTCGAATCCGTGAATGAATAAGGCCGTATTATGAGAAAGGCTATGTGCCGATATTGGTGAAAAACGTTTAAACTTTAAAATACAGGGTATATCAAGACCGTGACCGAAAACGAAGCCAGGTGGTAGTCATAGCGGCTACAGACACAATGCAACTAAAAATATTGCAAAATAAGCGACGGTTTTTTTACAATTTTAAAAAAATCATGGTTTTTGAGGGGTAAATACCTAGTTTTTGCAAAAATCGTAATTTAAACTCTTACGTACCATTGCGTGTTTAAAAATTAAGCGATGTACGTCATTATTTTAGAAAAACTATGTTTAATCACTCAAATACGACGATATGTAAAAAATAACAAAAAAAAATTTGACGATTTTTTTTGTAAAATTTTTACTTGCATTGTGTTTGATACCACTAATACTACCACCTGGCTTCGTTTTCGGTTGCGGTCTTGATATACCCTGTATATTAAAAAAAATGATATACGTTTTTAATGATTAATTTCATGTGTCGAGGTTTTTGAAGCGTTTTGTAACTACTACCTGTGGTAGATCATTTACCTCAATCACCAGTAGATGTCACTAGCAGTTTTCACTTGTCGGAGACTCTCAACAGGGAAAAGAACGAACTTCAATCAACCGTATAGATTTCAGGAAAAATTACAAGGCATAGTCTTGGATAAATCATTCTTTATATAAAAAGATCTATATCAATTATTTTATGGCGGTGGCATTGCTAATGATACTTAGCAGTTAGGTGCGACTACAATGCGATGTAAACTGATTGTTATCCCGTCGCGTTTTTTTTTTATTGCAATGAATAGCGAGACTAGCATGCCATTTGCCTGATGGTAAGCAATACGACCGCTCATGGACAGTAGCAAAACCAAACAATACCATGAATTCCAAGGTAATGTTTGGCATTCCACTGCGCTCGCCATCCTGAGACATAAGATGTCAAGTCTCAATATGTCCCGTAGATACTCTGACTACAATGTCCTTCAAACTGGAACACAACAGTGCATTTACACTGCTGTTTGGCGGGAGAAATAGACATTGCGGTGGTACCTACCCAGGCGGCCTCTCACATATGAGAGACATACCACCAGTAAAAGTTTCTTGTGGTTGATAAGATTATTAGGGACCCTATATCGTTTACCTCCCCCTTCTTTTTCCTTGCCTTTCCCTTCCATTTTTAAAGGTACATCAATAAACCAAGTGTTGTAGATGTTCATAGAAGATGCTAATCACTTCAAATCAGATGAAACGTTCTGCGTGTGCCGGAAATAAGTAATAACTAGCGGTCCAACCCGGTTTCGCCCAGGTGCAGATACTTTTTGAGTCCAGTCTACATCAGACAGATATTATTTATTTTAGTTATTTATTTTTTATTTATAATTCTTTATTGTACCTACACAAAACATAGGAATAACAGATATGGAACTTAAATCTAAACATGAGTACAAACGGCGGTTATTTCAGTTATTATACAGACAGATATTATACATTCAGTTCATAGATGCAACAAGATGACCTAAGTAGGTGTCTACGTAGTACGTACAATGTACATCGTGACGTAAAACACAAGAATAAGGCCGAGATAACGGAATAGAGCAGTAGATACCAACTTACCTAACTTCAATACTACATAATGGTTTCTTAGATTTACGCGAATGTTACACATTGAAATAAAACTATTTTTACGGATTTTATCACGATTTCAATACTACACCTGAATTTTCATTATAAAGGAGTGTTTCACATCGATGCAGCTGTAATGTATAGCTTACATAAATAATTATCCATCTGATATGATTATTTTCATCAAGGTCGTTCCTGGCCACATGTAATAAAAAATAGAAGAAAATAATTCGATATTTGAAAACTTAACTAAACATCGGAACTGCGCAACAGAATAAGTTATTAAATTGACAATTGAAATTTATGTCTTATCTATACATATAACAAATTTGAGACCGATCGATGTTTGTACATGGAAGATAAATGAGAAAAAATAATACGGGGGTCTGTTTTAACGTAATAGAACCCAAAACAATGATTTTTAGAATTTTTGTCTGTGCGGTTGTGCGCGATTAACTCAGAAACGGCTTATCGGAATTAGATGAAATTTGGTATGCTGACACCCTAGATTAATACTTGGGTTACTTTTTATCCCGAAAAACTTAGTGTTCCCGTGGGATGAGGAATGAATTCCAATATATTTGTTACTTTTTATACTCAAAGGGATGGGATGGGACTGGATTACATGCCTTGAGTGAGAATGAGACGGGACGGGTGGGATATAACGGGACGGGATGGGAATCTCCAAATAAAGTTAATGACGCAGACGAAATTTCGGGCAGTAGCTAGTTTTTAATGTATTTCATTATTAAATTTTATTTTATATGTTTTTTTTATTTGATTCATTATACCAATATTTTTGATGCATATGATAGATAAATTCGTGGTACAATTGAGGTCTTATCATAGGAAATTATAGTGAATTTATAAGGCTTTATTCTACGAATACGGGTGCCGTGTTTACGCGTGGTTGCTACGTTACAACACGACGGCGTATCAACAAGCTATTGGTACGTCACTGTCAAGTTTACTCACCACCAATCTTGAATCGCCACACCGTGGTAGGTGTATGCAAACTTTGACACTATCTACATATAACATCACACTCAAGGACGCAACGTTTAAGTAGGATGCTCAAAATATTTGAGTTTCCAAATGGTTTAAAAGTAAATGTGGTGCGCAGATCATATTGTCGATTGTTACTAACTTTTCTTGAATGGCTCTAGAAATTCTAGATCTAAGAATGAAAGTCGACTACGTCCCCTATAATCCGTAAAGTAGATGTAAAAAAACACAATCCTTGCTCTGAGAACAAACAATTAAATTTACGAGTTTATTAATTAATTGCACCGTATCAGCCCAAAATCGCCCGCTACAGGCCACGGGGCTCCTCTACAAACGATCGTTCAGTTGAGATGGATGAGGCCCTATACTATACACCACGCTAGCTTAGTGCGAGTAGACATCATACACCATAGAAATATATGACTTATTAAAATTATCAATTAACTAGTTGAATTATATTATATGAGTTCTTTGAGGAAGACCCAAATGCAGTATGTACTATCTACGCAATAAGCATAATATTATGTATTGTTTAATTACACATAGCAAAGTAATTTCGTCGATGTCTTTTCCTCGTGATTCGATCCCAGCTCCGAGACCAATGTTTGTGTCATCTCCAAATATTTGTTTTCAATTACAATATTATGAGATCGACAGTATCTCGTAGTTACTGATTTTCAAGACTCAAGAATTGTATATTACTGTAAAGGTATTATGGGAAACGTCCAGAGGTGACATTCAAGTGGCAGGCAGCGCTCTCCATTACGTTCAGTGTTATTGCGAGGACCAAAATAACATTGGCTCGATATTCTTTATTTGGAACAGGCGACTGCGCTAATAACCATGTGTCAACTTACATTGTTTTTTTACGTTTGTTTCAACTAGTTTACATAAAATTATTACCCGTCGGAAATATCTGTGAACCTGAATAATTGACGTCATTGGAATATAAGTTCAGCAAATTCAAAATATAGATTAAACAAATTGAATTAAAATAGAAAAATAAAATAAAAAACAGAATTCGCATCCATCTCACAACGTTTTTAATGTAAAATAACATAGTAGATAGGGGAACACAAATAAATTAAATGTGAACCGCGTTCCAGCTAGGTTCACAGATATTTCCGAGAAGTTATACGTGTATATTTTTTCGTGACGTTCGACTTATAACACTATACTTTCGCTATAACACTTGCATAAGATTTTCCGCTCGATTCATAAGTAAAACAAACAATTACGAAATAAAAGGAGAATTCCCATTCATGGTATCGGTAAAAAATATCTTTGATCACGCAAAAATTTTTTGTGGTTTGTACTCAAACGTATTCCTGGTTACCCGGGCGACATATTAAAAAAAAATAGTAATTATAATTACATTTTACGATACGTCAGCCATTTCTACAAATAGGGCTACCAAAGTGACTGGACTTTACGTTCATTTCTCCAAGAACTCCGGGCGTGGATCGCAATTGTGTTAATTTTTATTTAAATAATATATTTTAAACCCTACACAAAAAAGTAGGTTTCATCGAGGGACAATAATCTTCGTGCCGATACCAAGATTCATATTAAAATGGCCATTCTCCTTTTGAACATAAAATAACAAATAATTTTGAAATGTGCCCACCGGCAACAAGGTTACATCTCGACGTTAGACGTTTGTGTCGGCCTGGTGCAAACCGGATGTCCACAGGCTGAACCTGACATGTGACACTTGAGTCATTGACAGATGATCATCATGTAAGGTCACGATCCGGGATATGAACATCCTGCAATCGGCTTTCTAGCCAGTTTTACCGGTGGTAGGTCTCTCGTGTGTGAGAGACGTCCTGGGTAGGTATCACCGCAGTGTCTATTTCTCCAGCCAAACAGCAGTGTATTTTTTTTATTCAATAGGTTGGGCAACCGTGCGAACAGGTTGACAGTAATTGGTCACTGCCGCCCATGAACATCCATAACGCTTACATAATAGATGTGTTGGCGGCCCTACAAATCGGGAAGCGTCACAGAAAAAGAACGGGAAGTGGCGGGCATCCGGCAATCTTAAACTAAATAACATTTTATAGATTCCATAAGTTATTTTCACCAAACATGCCAAATATAAAGCTCTTTTATTAGAGACTAGTGGTCTTACCCGTCAATGCCCGGTTTCGAGTAGCAATGCAACCCCGGCTGCGACTTACTTAACACTCATCCTTATAACTTTTGCCAATTCAATTTTTGTAAGTAGCGGCTGAACCGAGATCGGGGGTAAATGGCATTTCCTCCCCTCCCCCCCCCCCGCACCACCCTTTACTTTATCCTTATTAAAAATGTTCTAACATAACCATATCGTGGTAATGAAACTACAAAGAATACTGGGCGACGCTAGCGGCATCTTATTAAAAATTATAAAACTCCAAATAATGCGACGATTGTGTAATCATAATTCCTCTATTATTTTCTAACATTATGTTCATTGATACAAGGGCTCTCTACAAAATACAACTTGAATATTAAAATGCCTACGATGTTTTCTCTTGAACCATCTTGCGTAATCCTCGACTCTGCCAACCTTCACACCCGCTCGAGAACTATACATATATTGAAATCCTTATTCTGTTCTTCTCAATATAACTGCCAGCGCCATCGTCATACCAGAATTAGATTGCTTTACTCATCGCTTATAAAAAATCAGCCGTTACAAAATTATAAAAAAAAATATATTTCTCAATGGAATCAATTACCGCCATAAACAGTACCCTATTCGTAATCCATGATGTGATCTATCAATGTTCTTCAATCTACCCAAATACAATGAAAAGTGGCTTCGCTGACTTCATACAGCCATAAAATATATTCACTTACTTTCGCATTCTTAATATTTATTAGTAGGATTACATCGCTCAATTGTATAAATAAAAAAATACAGTGTTTATTATATTTTTACAAGGAGCCAGTAGTTTGTTATTCTTTGTTGGTAATGGTACAATATATTTGCTTTCAGTGACGTTCGATAATCATTAAATTATTCATAATGAAACTATGTGCCGCTTGACTTAGTATTCTGTGGCTTGACAGACACACTATATTATACATATATTTTCCGTGAAAGTTTACTAATGCTTTGAATTTATTCACAAGTTCCTAATTTTGTAATGTTGTTATTGAACGTACTAGGTGTGTCAGTCCCCTGTGTAATTTTAACAAGAACTGCACGTGTCCCCGCATGATATATCTTCGCTGGAAGTTTAATGTAAATAGTGTCCATTATGTTCTAATTGGCTCATTTATTTTAACTACAGGCGACTCACATAAACCCGAGCCCGTATGTAACAAAGAAAAGACAAATAGCTACCTTATTATAGCGAGAGGCGCGAACGTATCGCCGCTTTCGCATTTCGCTCGACCAATCGCAGCTCGTAGACGTCTACGAGATTCGTAGCGTCCGCTGACGCAGTAACAGGGCGGCGTAGCGCTACGCTTATCGGGACACGGGCTGAATACATTGACCTTTGTCGAAAACCTCCGCATTCCCCGGATAATTCACTCACTCGACGTAACATAGCTGGTAAACAGTGTGACGGCGAACGACGGGCGCTTACAGCGGTGAGTGATCAACACTGTTATGGCATCGTTAAAAATCGTGCGAGAAACATCTGCAGTCATAAAAGCAGCGGCGGCGGCGATGCTCGGCAAGCGGGCTGCGGCCTGAGGCCCGTTACAGAAGCGCAGAAGGATAGAGAAGGTAATCTGGGAGAATGTGGAGCGTGGAGTCGACTGGCGGGCGGTAGTGCGCCGTCGCGGATCGATCGGGCGGCATCGACCGCGGGACGGACGGACGGCGTGCGCGGCAGGGGCGGCGGGGGCGGCGCCGGCGGGGGCGGCAGGCGCGGGCCGGCGGGCGGCAGTGACTCAGTCGCGCGCGGGCACGGCGTGAGGGCGCGCGCATCGGTGCACGTGCATGGCGCGCCTGACTGGATGCCTCGCGCCCTCGGGGAATGGCTTCGTCCGAGGAAGAGGCGACTACGCCGAACCCTGAAGATGACTGCCTCAGTGTCCGAAAATGGTGGTGTTTCCTGTTGTCGTCGATTTTCACGTTCCTCGCCGGACTGCTCGTGGTGCTGGTATGGCGCGCGTGCGCGTTCGTCTGCTGCCACAAGGAGCCGGAGCTGGCGCCCAACGACCCCAAGCAGAAGGAGCAGAAAGCAGCGCGACAGGGCAAACAAGAGTTCGAGGGGACGTTCATGACCGAAGCGAAAGACTGGGCCGGCGAACTTATATCCGGTCAGACCACCACCGGACGAATACTGGTACGTACTGCACATGTTACTTCCAATCCTCGCTTCAGCGTAATGTGGCCACAGCTGTCTTAGCAATGTGAGCACAAATAACATTACCGAGGTGTTCACCAACGACAAGAAACTATCAAGGCGTGCTCGGTCCCATATTAAATCAACGACATGCCTCTCGATTTATGTGTTTAACCATTCCCTGATCAATAAAAGATGAATAATAAAACATCTTTTCGTCTCCAAGTGTTTTCCTCCGTTCTTTATTTATCGGCAGTCATTTTCACAAATAGCTTTCCCGCATTGCTTAAATGGATTTCAATATTGTGTGGGTAATTGAAATTAAACAAAAGTCGTTAGTTTTGTCAGTTGAAATATTTGTAAAATTATTTATTGGCAGCGTGAGTAAAGTGCGCTGCGTTTGAATTAGTGAGTACTCCCCAAATTTCCAGAAGGGAAGCGATGAGTTGGTAATTAACCTCGATTTGTGCTCGTTTGGCACAACACACCCTTTAACGATATCAAAACGACCATCGTACTATCGCCATGATGTCATAAACGCACATTATGGAATATGAATGTGTTTATCGTCCCATAGCTTTTGTGCGCGGCTCCTCTCGCTTTATCATCCAGGTTCCCATTACGTAACGGTGATAATGGACTCTTTAGCAACGCTGGCTATTGATTTCGTGTATTAGTGCTTCTTTTTACGCTTTTATTTAGGTATGCCTACGTTATTTTTTTGTACTTTTCTTTTAGGTAATTTATGACAAGTCCGAATAACTTTTAGTATTAATGTGAAATACATATATTATATTTAGGTCTGCCTACGTAATTTGTTGTACTTTTCTTTTAGGTAATTTATGACAAGTCCGAATAACTTTTAGTATTAATGTGAAATACATATATTATAATAGTATTTAAATTGTAATTAATATCCATTTTTTAACTTCACTGTTTCCTCTACTAAATCGATTTACATTTAACATCTTAGTAATATATTTATATATCAAGATTGTTTTCATTATCTTTTATCTATTAAGGTAAGAAATTATACTCAAATGGTTTAAGGATTAAACACGAATTTCATTGAATGTTACAGTTTTGTTTCACAGATTTAGAATAACGTTACATTCTAAAGATTTAGCTTGACTTACATCGCACTGGTATTGAATAAAACATGTTCCTGAAAGACCATACACGTCCGAAAATTCATTTTGTATGAGTTCCGGTAGCCTAATTCACATTCTAGTGGCGAAGTCGTCCGCATTTCCGCCTCCATAAAACCAACTTTTGCACGCTGAGTCAATTTTAAACTACCCTCTTTTCAATTGGCTTAGAATTTATTTTGAAATTTTATAATGTTATTCACGTACATTTTCTTAATATAAATTATTATTCAGTTTAATTATCGATGGAAAAATAGTATGTTGTACATTTATAAAAATAAATGGTAACAGAAAAGCTTATTTACCATAATTCGGTGATGTTTGAACTAAACATTTGCTATAGTTTTTGCTTATACCATTTTATTTTTCTTCTATTATGAGGGAATAACTAACAAACAACATATTTACTTTCTATGTACTTTAATATTATGTGTTTAACAGTTTACAACATCGGAATTTCGATTCTTTACATCAAGTTATATTAAACACTTCTCCTTGTGTTTCACTTTGTTGTATCTTATTTGGTGAGGTCGAACATTAAAAGTGGATAGTTAAGATAGCGATTTGTAATAATTTCTTTGCTATGGAAATTCCGCCAACCCGCACTATGCCAGCGTGGTGGACTATATGGCCTCACCCCTTTCAATGGCACTCTCGATTGTAGAGGAGGATCGTGCCCTGCAGTGGGACGTATATGGGTAGTATAATTTTTGATACAGTTAAGATAATACATAGTTTAATAGCTATAAATTTAGGTCATTAACGAAATCGCGTGCCACGTGCCACGCCTTTTATATAGCGTAAAAAATAATTTCACACATTTGAGATTCCGTGATTCGTTCCAAACTATCGCATAAAATTCCAATAACTCCTTTTTTTAATAACCACCTCATAATATCCTCTTTTCATATGATAAAAACTATACGTGCGAATTGAAAACGCCACAGCATCATAATTGGAATTAAAAAATACAGGCGCGAATCAAAACGGACAGAATCGATTAAAAATATACCTTTACAGATTACACGAGGCACCGAACTTATGAACCGTATAAAGCAATTATTTTGACCGGAATATTATTAGATTGTGAGAAGATCGCTTATCTATGTATCTTATCATTGTTTCCATGTAGCATTTCTTCAGGATAACCAGAAGCCGGTGGTAGAAACTTGTAGCCGTCGATTTATGTTTTCAATAATTTCATTTGAATAATTTCAGCGTTTGCGGTTAATAATATAATAATAGTTTATTTCCAAAAATGTATTACACATACCTTGTTAACAATCAGTAGATAACTTTACAGATTATGATTATTGTTGCACATATCATATTCATAGGTATATTAACCCTGTCTCTTAAACTCGGGCTTGTCTGTAGCTTAAAGGACAGTGTTAGCTCAAGACATTATAATTACAACAACAGATTAGTGAACGGTGTTGAAAGTACCGTATAGGAAAAAGGAGAGGTAATTTGAAATAAAAATAAAATACATACATACATACATAAATTCACGCCTTTACCCCCGAAGGGGTAGGCAGAGGCGCCACTACGACACCCACATTTCGCCTTGTATGTTCCGTCCCACAATGTGATAGGGGGCGAGCATATCGCCATATCGGGCACATGTTCCTGACTCCGGACTGATAATGAATAGAAAAATCCAATATCACTTTGCCCGACCTGGGACTCGAACCTGAAACCTCAGCTTTGTACCGTACCGTAATACAACTACGCCACCGAGGTAGTATTATCTTTAAAATTCCTCCCAAATGTAAAAGTTACAAGCAATTTATGAACTGAAACCATTAACCGACCTCGCTTAATTGCGCGCATGCTAGACAGCCATCACAATGACGACCAGCAAGAAATAATCTTTTATCGTTGGCGAATACCGTATTTAGATTCCAGTCAATATGTCATGCTACTATAAAAAAATATTCATCAGTATATGCTGGCCGACCCGTACTAGGCCAGCGCAGTAAACTCTTTAGCCTATCCCCTTTCAATCGTACTCTAGATTGAGAGGAGGCCCGTGCCCTGCAGTGGGACGTATATGGGCTGATTCAGTACAGTATGTGCTGCTGAATTTAAGCTTTAACAAAGAAAAATAACAAAATTGTTTTATAATGCGACATTTCAGTCGTATCTTGTTTTCTTTATAAAGATATCTGTACACTAGTGGATAACGAAATCCTTCTTTACAGTTATTCATCATTAAAAATTCAATACATTATCCAACTATGCTAAGAGACCTTGTACATTATGCATGTTCTCTTTTGCATTACCATATAAAAGTCTGCAATAATATTAGTAAAATCTAGGTGCCTTATATACTTGAGTTTATGAATAGGGTCGATATATACATTATATATAACTATATATACATTGTTCATTTTAAGCTTGATATGTTTTTATACGAATTATATACAAATGTTTCTATATAATAATTGTAAGATTACGAAAAGGAACCGTTAAAGAGATGTGAGGAAGTATTACAACTAAGTTTATAGTAATTTAATATATTTTTTATTGTTTTAATCAACAAAATAATATATGAATTCATATACAACAAATATGAAAGATTTAACTTAAGGCGATTGTCATATTCTTACAAAATTGTATTAGTAATGTTATCAACATAATATAGAAAATTAATACAGTACGTACCATTAAACAACTAAATAGTTTTGTATGTTTTATCTTAAACTGCTAAATAAAAGAAGATGACGCGCGAAAAACAAAAGAATTTTGCGCAAAATTCCAACTTTCTATTTCGATCTTGTACTTCTTTTAATCCCTGAAAGCCTAGACGACTGTGTGTCTCAGAGAACAAAAAACGGTAATCGCTATAAGAAACGTAAAACTTTATGCAAACAAAAACTTAGTGCTTTGCAAGCGAACAACGCTTCTCTGGCAACGCCACAACATAATAGCCTCGCTAGACAATCGACAACGCGTGTCTATAAAGATTTTTACCGAGTTTTGTACTTCCCTACCAAAATTATTATAAACGTGTATGAAATTAAATTTGAATATTTACTCTAATTTCACCACGCACTATAACGGTGAAGGAAAATATTGTGAAGAAACTTGCATACCGTGGCGATTTTAAAGAATTTCTACGGTATATAAAGTCCGCCAGACCGCACTAGGCTAGCGTGGTGGACTTTATGGCCTAGCCCCTCTCAATCGTACTTTTAATTGTAAAGGAGGCCCGTGCTCTGCAATGGGACGTATATGCGCTGATACAGGTACAAACTCTTATTTAATTGAGATCTGTGATCATAATAGAAAGCTCCACCCTCACCATAATTTGTTAAGTCTAAGGGCCGATTTGACAATCGCCAAAAAAACTATACCATGAAATAGAAAAAAAAGTTATCTTCCATTGCACTTTAACAATTTTTATATAATTTCCAATGATCCTTATTCTCTTTTCAAACCTATTTAAAGGTGAAAGTGGAGTTCCACACAGGATATGGTTGGCAACACGTGTCGTGGTCGGTGTGCCAGGCCGTACTGCGCGGAACGCTGGCAACCCTGCGCGGTGGCCGGCGGTGTTGGGCACGTGACGCGCGGGTAGGACCCTGACCCAGTTTACATCTATCGATGCGGCCCTCCGCTCCCCGCGTAGTTCAAGTACATTTTCCCTTTCGTTAACCATTGATGCGTTTTTGTTGCTCGCACAGGGCTGCGTTCGCCATGTTTGTTTAATAGGTTTGTGGTGTCCATTGCGGAGGTATTGATTGATGGACTTTTCATCCGAGCTTAAACTATACTTCTGCGCACAGTACATTTTGGCGTGGTATATTAAATTAATTGGAATACCTATTCAATTAGATCGATGAAAAACCACTTAGTAGATAAGTAACACTGAGTTAATAGAAAAAATAACTATCCATTTCTTGATATTTTAAAGCATTAAATAAGCATCGTACATAAACGTTATTTTATGATTGTTTTAAAAATAAACATACTTATAATTTTTATGGAAGCTAATGAACGTAATCTATCAATACAGTAGTTTTAGTTAGGTCATTTAGCTAATTGATTAACTCGTGCAACTACAGAATATTATGGTAACTTGTATGTTATATTTCGTTACATAGTAAATAGAAACATCAAAGGCTACATCGTTTGGTATAAATAAATACACGCAACAGTCACATACATAGTCCTGACCCCACATTAAGATAAATTAAGTCTTGTGTTGTGGGAATCAGAAGCTACGAGAGACTTTTCGGTCTCACAAACACCCAGACCTGAAACAAATACTTGTGGGCCTCACAAATATTTGCCTCGGTGCGGGGATCGAACCGGCGGCCTTTCGTTTCACAACCGGCGTCTAACCAACTGCGCCATGGAGGCTGTCAAAAATAAAATAACTAATTATGATTATCAATTTGACCCTTAGTTTCGGCGCCGAGTTTCATTAATCTGTGACAGCGTAGAGAAATAAAAACATCATGTTTATCTTAAAACTGTCAATCAAAGCATTATTGTTGTAATATTATTTGGGTTATCGTTGTTTTTCGTGTATGATAATATTTTTATTTAGTAATGAAATATTTTTAGAGTATCAACAAAATAACATTTATTATTTTAATATTTGTTTAATATTATAATAAATCAGCCCATATATGAAAAAATCTGTTTCTTGACGGAAAACAAATGTAGAATTTGTTTTTAAATATTCTGAACAGTAAATCCTACATTAAATACAATATATTTATTTATTTTATTTATTTACACACTTTATTGTACACCACAATAAAAGAGAATAAAACAGTAACAGTAAATCACTTAAAGCTAATGTCATGGTTACAATTGGCGGCCTTATCGCTAACATAATTGATAAAAATAAGTTTTTTCAGTTTAGTATTAAAAGTCGGTCAAATTTGTAATTCTGCGTAAATGTAGTAACCACTGCGATGAAGATAGAGCTTCTGAAAACCTGTCAATGTATTTTTTTGTATTTTTCCTGAACTTTAATAAATTTCTAAGTTTGTTCTAATATACAGGAATTTTAGAATAAGGTACATAAAAAGATACGTGTGTTTACTTATTCGCATGTTACAATATAAAGTTACTCCTTTTTTACGTATTAGGTACTTTAAAACTGAAACAAAAACTAGCGCATTATACTACATATTATTTATTATTTTCATTGTTCAAACAATAAAATTAAATGATGCGATACTCGACTATGTAACTCTACTTCGATATACATTTGTATATAAGAGAGGGAAAGTGAGTGAAATACTGGGGCTTATATATTAGAAAGAGCAGTGAGAGTTGTACTTCCTTTGCGAGAGAAATGTCTTCCGGCCCGCCGCGTTTGGCAGCGGACCGAACCCAAGGGTTCACGTCGGAAACTTCTTTAAATTATGGTTATTGTAATGTTGTAATAACGATTATACGTTTAGTGTTGTATGCTATGTAAAACTCCTTATTGAATTGTGAATAAGTATGTGGTCGCATAATTATATAGTGTAACAAAAAGCATGATCACAACGCAGATTTTTTATTGTTAGTTGTTATAAAGGCAAAAGTTTTTGTGCCTTCCAATCAATTATTGGGCAGAGTAACCTTGCAAGGACATCTACAATAAAATAATTTAGACGTGTCTAGAACGGAGGAGTTGTAAAAATAAATAGAAAAGTACATAAAATAAAATTTTTATGTTGCCAATAAAAATGTAACTTCGAAGAGTTTTTTGTATATCCCGTGTTGTGTAAAAACCGCGAGACTTATTTTGATTCGCATAAAAATTAATCATTTAAAATTGTTTTCGAAGATGCATTCAAGATAAAAACGTTAAGGAAAATGTTTTAAAGCTGCGTAACCTTAACCGAAAGTATTGGACATACGCAACAAAATCCGAATACAAAACATTTTAAAACTTTAAAAAATACTTTGAAACATTCTAAAATTCTGTAACTCTTAAGTCTATCATCACTCTCGTGACCAACACAATTATTAATTAATGTAAATTTTCGTTGCTACCAAAACGTACTCACTACATTGGCGTGACAGACTTAATTTCATATAATTAGGCACGCATTGTCTGCCTGTATACAAAATAGCAATTTAGATAGTTTGTATAATACATACTTACACACATTACACATACATTTGACTTTTTTTACGTGATAATAAACGATTCAGATATTACGATATTATCCTGCACTCTTTTTGACGGCATCACAACTATTAGTGGCGCTGCAGTCACTGCCGTGCAAAGCTAATAAAAACTTTTAAACAATATAAAAACATTGTTGGATCCATAGGTCACTGTTATACATTATATGAGGAAATGGAATGTAAAATAAATATAATTTGTTAAAATAACAATCGTCATAATAGTCATAATAATTGGAATCGTCAAGTGTTTACAGTGCCCCTAGCCGGAACATTTTGCAGTATCGTAATAGAATAGTAATAGTAAAATTTTATATGGGAATTTAAACAGCGCCATTGTGAGCGTATTTGGAACTAAAATTTCACAGCGGGAAACGTTTACTTTACTATACGAGAATTACTATACGATACTTCAAAATGTTCCGGCTAAGGGCACAGATAATGGTACGGGAGCTAGCAACGTCTGGAAAACAAGCATTTCAGGTAGGCCAGTTTTTAGATATGCTATCTCTCTCACTCTCCCGGACGTCATACAGGCTATCTGGCTGGCGGTAGTGGTTG
Source organism: Deilephila elpenor (assembly GCA_949752805.1). Lineage (NCBI taxonomy): Eukaryota > Metazoa > Arthropoda > Insecta > Lepidoptera > Sphingidae > Deilephila > Deilephila elpenor. The sequence continues at coordinate 3,138,220 of OX457102.1, forward strand.
CGTTCGTCAGTGCGCATCCTACCTATACAGGTAAAATATCGAATTTTAAAATCATTTTAAGAAGCTTTTTTCCTTTATTATTATTTTTATTGAACTTTTTGCAACATGAATCTATTATTGCCAGATATTTCTATTGTTGTTTAAACTATGCCAGACGCTAATTTTGAATTAAAAAAATATTATTTTTCAAAGTATTTCAGTATGGCTGTAATTTTTATATGATGTTATTTAAGTATCTAAAAACCTAAATTTAATTTGCCAGACATTAATTCGATTGTTAAACCTTCAGCCAGACCGACCTAAAAGTGAAAAGTGATGTGGTATCATTTTGCTTGATCTAGGAATAGTTGTCGAATAAATTACATAGAACTAATTAAAAACTATTGAATTAATGTGTGGATTAATATAGTATCAAAATAACTATTTATCGTTGTACAAAATAAGATAATAATCAATCTCAAGGATGAAAATAACCAAAAATTATATTTTTCAATCCATAATTTTATCACAAAAAAAACGGAGGCATCTTGATAATTATCATCATCATCATCATCTTCAGCACTGTTGTCATTTTTATTGTCATCGTCGTCTTTTGAAATGTCATCGTCTTGTAATAAGTTATTATCTGTAAAAGAATGAAACATTTTATAATCTATCGGCAAATAAATTTATTAGTATTTTATTTTTAATTTTTACCTTTAATGATAATGTCGGCAACTAATGATGGCAATTGCTCTCCAACAAACCAGATAAAATCATATTTATGGTCTAGCCGGAAACTTGAGGTGATAGAGATGTTGGTTGTTGTAAATGATCATTTCTCCAAACTTTGTAACGTAACGAACTCGTAGTAAATGCTGATAAAATTCAGTTTTGCATGGTGGTAGGCTTGATGGATCAAAATTACGATTTTGTTTTTTCAAAATTATCATCTGATTTTGTAGACCGATATGTGTTTGAAAACAGATGACACCGAACTTCATTGACGTTCCATGAATCCCGAGCTCCGTAAATACGACAAATTAACTTTTCTAAGATCTTAAATGTCTCATCCAGCAATTCTTCATCATCTGTTATAATATTTTGACAGGCTAATTGATACTCTTCTGATTGCTCTAACAGTTTAAAGATCGAAGTTTGCCTTTCCGGAAAAAACCTGGTGTGTAGTCGCATCCAGTGAGTGCATAAAAGCACGGTAGAGCTTTCGATAAAGAATTTCGTGTACTTGATGACGCTTATAAATCGCTCATAATTCCCCACGCCCAAATTTACCCAGATTTTAGTGATGCATTCAAATGCTCCATGTTACCAAGAAGTATTATTAAAATATATGTGTCTGAGCAGCGTATCACAACTTCGCCATCGACATTTATTTGACAAATGTGACATATTATTATTTGAGAATCGGCTTCTTCTTGTTCTTCGCAAGACAGTACATCTTCAACAGTTTTAATAACCTTATTACTTTCAACCCGGTATGAAAAGCACTTGTTAATTGCATTAGAAGTGTCAATTTCTTGGATATTAACTTCTGTATGTGAATTCTGAGACGTATTATCTGGCAGGGTTTCGCTAACATCTACTGCAGTATTTGATAACGAAGTTGAACTAGATGTGCTGGGAAGATCTACTGTTGACGAGAAATTAATTTCAGATAAATTACGATATTTTGTCATTAGAGCTGTAAAACTGCTGTAACAATTTCTGTGATATCCATCAGTGTCATTAACTTGCTCCGGTAACTGTACACTATTATACCGGGTATATCAAGACTGCGACCGAAAACGAAGCCAGGTTGTAGTTTTAGTGGCTCCAAACACGATGCAAATAAAATTTCGCCAAAACAGTGATAGATATTCTTTATATATTTTTTAAAATCATCTTGTTTTGGTGGAAAATACCTATTTTTTGCGAAAATACTAATTTAAACCCTTATGTACCATTTCGTGTTTAAAAATAAAGAGGTCTACATCTTTATTTTAGGAAAATTATGTTTTTATCACCCAAATACGACGATTAGTAAAAAATTACAAAAAAAAGTTGACGATTTTTTTTGCGAAATTTTTACTTGCATTGTGTCTGAAGTCACTAATACTACCACCTGGCTTCGTTTTCGGTCGCGGTCTTGATATACCCTGTATTTCACTTTAAAATTTACACGTATTTGCAGAACTTCTTTACACTTTTTTAATGTATCTTCAACAAAAGTTATTATTTTTCCATTTCTGTCTTTACAAAAACCACATTTTAATTTTTCGCTAGCCATTGTAATACAATTTTGTTATACACATTAAAAATAACACGTGATTGTCTGTACTCTTTCAACATGCCCAATCACTTTTCACTTTTAGATCGGTCTGGCTGAAGGTTTAACAATCGAATTATTGTCTGGCAAATTAAATTTAGGTTTTTAGATACTTAAATAACATCATATAAAAATTACAGCCATACTGAAATACTTTGAAAAATAATATTTTTTTAATTCAAAATTAGCGTCTGGCACAGTTTAAACAACAATAGAAATATCTGGCAATAATAGATTCATGTTGCAAAAAGTTCAATAGAAATAATAATAAAGGAAAAAAGCTTCTTAAAATGATTTTAAAATTCGATATTTTACCTGTATAGGTAGGCTGCGCACTGACGAACGCAACCACTACCGCCAGCCAGATAGCCTGTATGACGTCCGGGAGAGTGAGAGAGATAGCATATCTAAAAACTGGCCTACCTGAAATTCTCTCTCAAAAACGTTGCTACCTCTTAGACTATAAGCAGAATTATAATATTAAAGCGCTAACCAAATCTAAAGACAAGTCTCAAATCATGTTGCTCTGCCATTAAGTGAGGAATCTGTGCAATTACGGAAATATCAAACAATTGACCTTTTTTAAAATGTAAATGTCCCAAAATACATGGCCTACTAAAAATGCAAGAAAAATGTTAAGTTATTTAAAGGTGAATAGCAATCCTCATCCATCAATCTAAGAGCATTTTACCCCAAATCCAAAAGGTTATATCACCACTGAAATAGAGCAAAAAGGCAGCCCACTTCCATCTATTTGATCTTGAAGCAGCTCAACCAATCAATACACACAAGGACGGCGCCGAAACCGTCCAATAAATTTCCAATCCATTTCAGGCGACAGCAAAAATGCATCTAAAATTGTACCTCCCAGACGTTTTGCTCTGACCTAATAACCTTTGAAACTTAGGCCCGCTGTCTGCAGATATTCTAGACTTAGTTTATTTATACTTTGACCGTGGTCTTGGATGTAAAATTAGTTGGTTCTTTTTAGGAATACGAGAATTCATAGTGAGGTAACAGCAACAGATGACACACTTAACACCTTGTGGTACCTGAATAGTGAAATATATACTCTAAAGTTTCATACAAATAATTACTACTTTGGAAACACTTTCAGGGACATAGTCACTTTCTAACAACTTACTCATATGGTGGTTCATACTTCCAATATAAATTACTTGCCTTTTTAAGTCATAAATTGGTAAGGTTCCCCAAATTGAGCATATAAATATGTACAGTAATTACTTCGCTACTGGAAATGTTGACTTAGATTAACTTACCCAACGAACAACTTAGATTTTTTTGCCCTTTGCTACATACTTTTGATCCTATGTCAGAGTAATATTTTTTTTTTTTACTTTTTTTATTTTGCTGAATTAAGAATTAACAGTCCCATACAATTCCCAATCGTGCGTTAAGTTGGCAGTGTCGTCACCCTTTTTGTCAGCGACGTCAATAATATTATTTTCGCTTCAATAAAATCTAACTGATTGACTTTGTATATAAATTTAATCTTAATTATTTCATCTTATATTTATATTTTTTTTATTACCGAGTCATCTTTTTGTAACGCCATATTTCCTATAAATTATATCATGTTTCTTTATGATCCTTTTGGTACAATCTCGTCCCGGGGATTGCCTCAATTACCACGCGCCTAATTTCAGAATATAGTTATGAACTACGAAATTACTAAATAAGATAACTTCAACATCAAGCTATTACTAAAGTATAAATACTGTAAGGTAAACTGCAAATTAATGAGAACTCGTATGACCTTTGAAACTGGTGCCTCGTCTATTTTCACACATAAATCATCCCCCGATCGACACGTCACATCTGTTTAATCTATTAGTGGTCGGATCGAGGTCATTGCAACATTGGATACCTCGACTGTACGATCCAGACACTGACATTTCAGATCTAGGTAACCTATTTCTACATTTACATTGTTTCCAAAAAGGTTCATGTGCAACTTGTAGGCTTTATTTCAAAGTTGATTTAGACTTTGCGAAATATGTCGTCTGGAGACAAGTCCGAAACTTTGAGTCTGTGGAGGACAGTTGTCTACTTTCGTAGCAAGTTTTATTTTATAATTAAAATATTATATTTCATTAGAAACCGAATGGCAATGCGTATATTATTGTTGTTTGTTCCCTCAGCATAATTTGCATGACGTGGTACCAGTACGGTTTCATTATTCATGTAGCTAAAAGGTTTTGAGTCATGGTATACGACCGCCCGCCTTATAGTTGGAACTGTAACGAAAAATAAATCTATCCCGATTCTTCTTCCTTTAAATAACTTTAAGTGGAATTCAGAATCAAATCAAGAGCTTTGTTATAACAATTTATGTGTGTATGTGTGTATGATGATTTTAGCTAAGCTAAAATTGATTATTTTACAGTAGTTCATCATTATTATTACAATATGGTGGTAGGTCTCTCATATGTGAGAGGCTGCCTGGGTAGGTACCACCGCAATGTCTATTTCTCCCGCCAAACAGCAGTGTAAATGCGCTGTTGTGTTCCGGTTTGAAGGACATTGTAGCCAGAGTAACTACTGGACATCTTGAGACTTAACCTCTTATGTCTCAGGATGGCGAGCGCAGTGGAATGCCAAGCATTGCCTTGTAATTCATAGTGTTGTTTGGTTTTGCTACTGTCCATGAGCGGTCTTATCGCTTACCATCAGGCGAATGGCATGCTCGTCTAGCCATTCATTGCAATAAAAAAAAAAATCGTCCACCGTTAGACATTTATTTCGTCCACGGCACAGCACCGAAGACTATTGTAATAAAGATCATATTTTCGGCTTCCTTCTTCTCCTTTTGTAACCATCCTTTTAATCTACAAGACCAAAGGACTAAAATTGAGGCTAAGAGTTTCTTGGAAACGCCCATTTCAATACGTGTTTTGTCCGTAGAGTACATCTATAAACTTTCTCATAAATCACAAGTTTTGAAGTGGGCCGTACCCAGAAATCTGTGGGCTGAACAAAGGCTCCTCCCGTTCAATGTGGCCTATTACGCATTCCAATGTGTCCGCCTTTATTCGTATACGTCAGTTGGACTGGAATTTGTGCTGGATACCTATATTATGTAGGGAGTTTGAGCTCTAAGTATCCGTAACATGAAACTTCGCACAAGGTCCAGTGACCGTGGGAGGAGAGGAATTTGGGATCGTTGTTCTGAAATAAACGAGGTTTTATTTAATTCTAGCTGTCCCGGCGTTCTTTGTACCGCCTAAATGCTAAATTTATCATATTTCGAAATTTGTACCAACCAAAATTTTATAACCTTTTCTAGATTGAAATAGTGCTGTGTTTTTCAGTTTGTATCGCTATTTTCGTTTATTTTTGGTTTGTTCTTAAATAAACAGGTTTTTATTTAATATTAATGAAATTAGCCCGTTAATACTCCACTGATAACTTACGGCTTACATAGTAATGGGGCCACGCTGGACCACCATTCGAACGGTTATAATATCCTTTTTAATTTTTGCGTAGAATTCTACACAGCGCAAGTTTGAGCATTGATTATGTGATAGTTAACAATTAATCTTCACTTAGAATGCGATTACTCCAAAGTTTCATAAGCGGTATGTGTCCCGGAATGAAAATGAAGACCCGTAATTCGTTCCCCATCCATCTAGACTATAATTAGTAACCTTTTGTACCATACGTCCGCATATCACAATACTGTTTTGTATCTTCCTACTGCCGGCAGCAGTGTAGAATATTGTTGTATTCTAGTTTAATGAACATTTTAGTTAGTAATTACTGGGCTTAGAAAAACTTTATAACATATATACGCTTTATATACACGTATATACACATGTATACGTTTAATAATGTCAATTTTTCTGCCTTTATTAAACTAACTTTATTTCTGAGTTCTTTAATTTCTTTCGTCCTGCATTTTATATAAATCTTTGAACACGAGGAGTGTAAGACTATTCGGCAGGCACACGCCACGTTACTAATTAAAAAATGTATGAAAACCCCAACGCGCTCTAAGAATCTTACGAGCTACAAAATATTTTGACTACATTACAATAACCTCATACAGCCTTGCGGTAACACGCACGACTTATTAGACATTCTTTTCCAAACATTCATATAGCACCCACGCACGCATACTAACAATTATTTTTTTCAAACCTTACGGCTTTTATGATGAAATACTAGTAAGTATACTTCTTCCGTAGTAAAATAAATACACCCAATAAATACACCCAACGGTCACATACATAGTCCTGACCCCACACTAAGATCGAGTCTTATGTCGTGGGTATCAGAAGCTACGAGAGACTTTTCGGTCTCACAAACACCCAGACCCGAAACAAATACCTGTGGATCACACAAATATTTGTTTCGGTGCGGGGATCGAACCCGCGGCCTCTCGTTTCACGGGCGGCGTCAAACCAACTGCGCCACGGATGCTGTCGAACCTTTTTACATTGTTGAAAATATTCTCTTCTTTGGATTTGTTCCGTCTAGATGAAATGCTTCAAGTAGACTTGACATCTTTAAAACACTTAAAACGAGTGACAGGTAGTCATAAGGGTTTCTGAGAAATTAGAAGATATAAAACAGAACATTCAAAATCTTTGTCAAAGTGTGGACTTGTTATTTAACGTCTTCGAAACATGTCCACTGGCTTTTCTGGCTTGCACCATCAATTATCTGCTATAAGATAACCTTTCTAATAGAAGTTCCTATGGATATGGATATGGAGTAAATTCTTTGAAATATGTGAACGGCCCTCAAAGGTGTTAGTACTTGCATCCGGCAAATATATTAAAATGTTGAAGGAAGACTTTCAAAACCAGCCTTCAAGAAATCCCATATCTTCTTAGAGCTAAGCTCCTTTACGGCCGAAATTCAGAAATGTAGACTAAAGACAACGATCAAATCTACTTACCTTAATGTCATAATTATATTTTTATCCAATTCCCCGAGATTGGTTTTATACTCGACCCAAACTATTTTCAATACTGTATTAAAATCCTCATTTGACCCAAAATGTAAGAGACTAAATTGCATAAATTCAAAGTGAGTAAATTGCACAAAAACGAATGTCAACTTTGAATGTGCCAATGTTTTCAAATGAATTATATCTAAAAGCAAAATACTGGTTGCAAAGTTGAAATAAAAGTTATTCTGCTGAACATCAGCGGCCTAACAATGCTATGTCACGTCAGTTTATGTGGACGACCCATATGTCCACTTCCAGTCCAATTGGTTATCCAAGCCAGCGATCCAAATACGGCGCGTCGTTTGCCAGATTATCGCTACTACTACTATAAAACGTGTTTCTTTGCCAGAATTTATGATCTCATTTTAATGGCAGACGGCTGGGTTTTCCTAGTTGAAGTTCATTGCCTGTTGCCTTTCTGTTGGAACGATTTTTGTGGTGCTGCCAATGTTTTCGGACTCGTATGGTTTTGTTCAATGACTCCTAGTAACCTTATGTTTTCACTACGAAGCCAGTTATTATGTCGTACTAAATTCTGCTCGCGGCTTAGGTGACCTCCAAGATAAAACAGATTTCTATCTCTGTTATTAAAATTTAATTTATGCATATCGGCAGGCCGAGCGTTATACCGGACTAACTTATTTTTTTCGGACAACCGTCTGAGAGATACGTTTTTCTTTCTACATGAAAAGTACCCCATGTACTTCTTTGTACTCTTGAAAACGTGAACATGATGATCGGTTTAACAAAGGTGTTATTAAACAAGAAAACAATTAAATATTAGTAATAAATGCGTACGTTTTGTGACATCTTTAAATTGACTGCATATAACATATTTTTTGGAATTTCCTTTAGAGACCTTTAAGGTCTGTGCCTACAACCTTATATCGAACAATATATTATTTGGTTATAAATGTATTCAGAATCTATTTGTATATCGTATTAACGCACTCATATTTGGTCATCTGCTTTTTAATGATACTCATCCGCTCAGTACACGACACAAGTGTACAGGCAGTTAGTTTGCGCCAATCCAAACATAATTTAGTCACAATATGCCATAAATCGATGCATCCCATATTCACATACTTTCCAATAACCTATCGACATATAAAAAACTGGCCTAACCACTCTCAATCAATTCTTTCGATTGTAGAGTAGGCCCGTGCCCTGCAGTGGGACGTATATGGGCTGATATAGATAGAATATAAAAAACTATAATTATTTTACTATCAATAGAAATCGACGCTTACTTTACGAAGACTTGCTTTTATGTAGCATAGAATGAAATATCGAAACAAGCGACCTCTTCGAAGAGAAATGTACGACGATTCCGAAACACACCCGCCCGTGTCGATGGAAATCTAAAAAATACCGCTCCTTCAAGATCAAGAAACGAGATAAAATAGCCGCCGGATGAAAAAGGGTTCGCAAATTGCGAAAAACTGAGTGGAAGCGCTCGGGGACTCGCTTTTACCGACATTAAGCAATCTCCACATGAAATTCAAGTTGTGGCGATTCAATGTGGATATTTTTTTTCGATTACGTCATACATTTATACAAATCAATTCATTCCACGTGTATTTACGTCGCAATTAATTCAAATGTATTTTTTGCTTGACAATCTACTTACCATTAGGCATTCATTACTACTGACTTTTCATTGATGAAAATTGCGTCATCACTATGATGTCAGTTCACTAATTGATAATTGGATGACGAATGTAATGAAACGGCATATAGTACGTACGTGCTCAGAGTAATATATCAAAATCGTAAAGGCGGGTAGTAGATAAAGATATGTGAATAAGGAAGCGGCTGCGGGGCTGTTTCGTGGAGCGGGGCCCGTGTCCTCCTAATCCCGGTATATAGGTCAGTGGGTGGAGCCCTATCGATTGCCGGCACTTGTGCGGTTCGCAGGATTCCGTCGCGTTTCGTTTGTACGCGGCCTTCAAAGGAATCCATGAATTATTTATACCTCATACTTTTACAGCCTTTTAAAAATTAAGTAGTAGTATTCAAACGTCGCGATTCAACTTAGAATTTTACGTTAAAACCTTTGAAATGTCGCCGTTGGAAAAACCTTTTCTTTGCATTGAGGGTTTGTTGTAATTGCCAGCGCCAGTGCAGCCAACAAGCGAATTGTTCTAAAAGAAAACATGAGCCGCTTTCATTTGTGATAAAATGAAATGCAAGCTTAATTAATTCAGCGAAATAAATGCAGGGAAACTTGACAATTATGTTTTGAAACGGCAAACTTAACTCGTTTCATACAAGCGTTCAAACTTTAGTAACTAGCCCATCGGTTAGTCGATCAGCCTGATAGTCCTCTACACGAAGTTATAATGAAAAAACTTCGTAAATAGGTGACGGGATGTTAGTTTTGCGGAATCGGAAAAACATCCGAAGTCCATCTTGTAACCTAATATACAAAAGACGGCGAACACTGATGACAAACGGCGCCTGAACATGACGCGCTGCGGTGAAAGAGTGATAGAGAGTTTTGTCACCTTCATCACCCCTCTGGAGCGACAGAGAAGGCCTCTGGTGACGTCACATGCGTACTCGTAAATTGGCATAGTGTGGGCATAGTATATTACGTCCAATTTCGAATGGCCCGCGGATGATATGTGATGGGATGGGAAGCGCGGCTCTTGCCAAATTTGTCACAAGCAGTGGTTGGCTTCCTGCCACCTCAGCTGTCCCCGACGCGATGTTAAGTGTATTATTTATAAAATTTTATTTGTTTTGAATCATTACGTTCGTGCCAACATACACGTGACATTATAATTAACATCATATTAAAGATGTTTATAAAAAAAACTTTTTATTGAGTATTTTTAGACAATTATTGGATTATTAACTCGCGCCATTGATATGTAATGTCATTATCTACTAATAGTATGCGTTGATAGCACGAGGTCGTGTCTTCTAATTTTGGTCTGCATTATTCTATAAAATTAAGGCTTTGAAATATTTAAGTTATACTTACGCATATTTTAAAAATCCCATCGTCATTACAATCTACTACTTACTCTTACACTGAATATGATAAAGAATTCGTAAGCCAAGTCAGAATATGACATTCTTTATACTCAAAGTACTAACGCGATCACTAACAGGCATTGATCAACAATTTCCCCTAAGTAGCTGGTTAAGTAGAGAATAAGGTTTTGTACTAAATTTTGAAATTTAATTTTACGAGTAGCTTGTATACACTGGTCTCTGTTAGATGCATACGTTAAACAGTTTTTCTCGTCACTGAAGATGATACTTACGTGGATCGTGGATTGAAAGTGTTGGACGTGATAGTTTGTAAATACTAACCGTAAGTTTAGTTGTGGTCTGTTTGGACTTTCAAACCAATGGCGATCGTAAGCTATAATCTTCTTCAGTTGATGTACCATGACACAGTGGACCGTCGGCGTCACCCAAGTTCCCACCAACAACTTCTCCGCCCAACAGCCGGCCATCAGTTCCATATCTACAGGGTCTTCGTAAATTTCTTGGAGTTCTTCCAATTTCTAAAGACATTCAATAATTTATTAGAATCAATTATGACTTTAACAACTTTTTTAATTATCCAAAATTATCCATTCTATATTACTCTTTAGTGTGTATAAAACAATATCGAAAACAATTAACTGTTTAGGGGTAAATTTTCCATAATCTCGTCAACATAGTCAAATGTTACTGGTGATAGGGTTCGATCCCCGCACCGAGAGAAATGTTTGTGCGGCCCACAAATATTTCTTTCGGGTCTGCGTGTTTGTGAGACCGAAAAGTCTCTCGTAGTTCTGATACCTGCGACACAAGACTTAATTGATCTTAATGTGGGGTCGGGACTATGTGTGTGACTGTTGGGTGTATTTATTTATTTATTTATTTATAGGTATCTCATATGTGACAGGCCGTGTGGGTAAGTATCAACGCAATGTCTATTTCTCCCGCCAAACAGCAGTGTAAATGCACTGTTGTGTACCGGTTTGAAGGACATTGTAGCCAGAGTAACTACTGGACATAATGAGACTTAACATCTTATGTCTCAGAATGACGAGGGCAGTGGAATGCCAAGCATTGTCTTGCAATTCGTGGTGACGTTTAGTTTTGCTACTGCCCATGAGCGGTCTTATCTCTTACCATCAGGCGAATGACATGCTCGCAATAAAAAAATAAATTGAAATAAAACTATTTTATACGGATTTTATCGCGATTTGACAGTCTGCCCCGTGACCATGAAAGCTGTAAAGTAATCGAAACGTCGGGAAGTTAAAAAATGTAATAACCGACTTCAAAAAACTGACAAAAAATCATATTAAAAATAAAATTCTAAAAAAAGAAAAAAAATCTGACTTATGACAAACTAAAAATGCACTAAAAAGTAAAAAAATAATTGCGTGTTTTTCACACAAGATTGTATTTATACACATACCTATATTATGTATCCAGTTAAACTTTACATCTAACTCAACACATATCTATGAGTAACAAATAATTATAATAAAAAAAATTAATTACAGTTCACCTAAGCTAAAATTTGAAATATATGTATGCACTACTTAAAAGACGATCAAATTATTAGAATAATGTACAATTATAGTTATTTTTGGAGTCGGTGTCAGCCAAGTTTTATGAGTTAGTAACTACATAAACGTCAGATATTATATTTTATTGAATTAAGGTTAATAAACAATAAATCAAAACTAACCGCGCCTCTACGCGGCCCACATAATAGTACAAGAGGATATTCGTATAAAATAGATTTCATAAAGTTGTTGTCATTTAATATTGTCAGGTATCTTTGGCTGACACCGACTCCAAAAATAACTATAATTGTACATTATTCTAATAATTTGATCGTCTTTTAAGTAGTGCATACATATATTTCAAATTTTAGCTTAGGTGAACTGTAATTAATTTTTTTTATTATAATTATTTGTTACTCATAGATATGTGTTGAGTTAGATGTAAAGTTTAACTGGATACATAATATAGGTATGTGTATAAATACAATCTTGTGTGAAAAACACGCAATTATTTTTTTACTTTTTAGTGCATTTTTAGTTTGTCATAAGTCAGATTTTTTTTCTTTTTTTAGAATTTTATTTTTAATATGATTTTTTGTCAGTTTTTTGAAGTCGGTTATTTTTTTTTGTTAAAATTTTGGTTTATTTTTTCATTTTTAGTGACTTAAATGTTCGATAGTCAAATTTTTACGTACACAGCTTTTGGTAGCTTAAATAAATTAATCTTAGGTTCTCATAAGAAACAATAGACCGTATTTTTTTTTTACATCATGGTACTTTTTTTCTCAATCGGCAGCAAGAAAATACTGTGTAGCGTTTTGCCAAAAGTTTGACGAGCAGCAACCCCGGTTAGCGACTGGACTTCCACAAATTTAGGCTTCGTTAGGTATATCTATTGTTGGTGCGTAACAACGTTTGATATGCTCCGCGATTAATTTTAGCAGAAATGATTTACCATTACCTGCACCACCCGTGACAAACTAACAGCTGACTTTCTCGTCCTTCCAAATTGAGTTTGATTGCCGTTAAGACTTTCTGAAACACATTCTTTTGTTGGATATTTAATCCTCGAATGCTTCTTAGGAACAATTCATCCGACATGACGGCTCGTTCTTCCATGTTTTCACAAAAGTTATCATCGTCATGTACAATTTATTCACCAACACATAACAATCGGCAATGCCCCCAATTGCCGATATCTGTTTCATTACGGAATGGTATATGGCATACTATTAAACTGTAATAATATGATTCTTTGTCACTATTACAATTTACAACAGATCTTCATGATTTATTGGTATAGTCGCCGAAGATATTGACTATTTACATGTTTGTTCTTTTTATCAACCGCCCCCCTCGCCCCTACCCCTACTTTCATCCACCACTGTAACTTTACTTTTATACTGAATCCAATGCAAAAAGAACCATTGGAATCGTACTCAATTTTGAGGAGTTCTACTCTCCAGATCTGAAGATATTCATCAGATTTTCATAACTTATTGGTGAGATCAAAGTATTAATACGTTCTTTCTGATGCAAAAAAAATTACTAAAATCGGTCAAAAGCTGCCGAAGATATTGACTATTTACATATTTCTTAATTTTCTCACCCCCCCCTTGCCCCTACCCCTACTTTCCTCCACCACTGTAATTTTGGTTTTATACTTAATTCAATGCAAGAAGAACCATTGGAATCCTACTTTATTTTAAGGAGTTCCCCTCTCCAGGTCCGAAGATATTCATCAGATCGTCACCATATTTTTATGGGACCAAATGACAAGCACCAGCTTTCAATTAAAGAAAGAATTATCGAAATCGGTTTACCCAGTACAGAGAAATGAGGTAACAAACATAAAAAAAAAAAAGCAACATACAGTCGAATTGAGAACCTCCTCCTTTTTTTGAAGTCGGTTAAAAATTAAACCAAATCGCGATAAAATCCGTATAAAATAGTTTTATTTCAATGTGTAACATTCGCGTAAATCTAAGAAACCATTATAAAAAAATAAATAATAAAAGATTACAAATATTATCTCCGGTAACCACAGCGGGGTGTCTAATTACGTTTTATGTTATCCAATAATGTCTCTTATGGAATAGTATGAACAAGGGCGCATTAATTTTCCAGGTGATTGCATCCGCCACGACCCGTTGTGTTCTAGTGGACTTCATATAATATGCATACGGATTCTGCTGTGCGGTTACCCACCTTAGTCGATGCCCAGCATATTATATCAGAATATCCCAGTGGCTTACATTTATAATAGGACTGAATTTGTACACCAGACAAAATTATTTTGTGTTGATTCGAAAGTGTTCACTATTTTCTTTGGAAACTTATAACTAGTGTAATGTTAATACAGACTTACTATATTACGTAGAAACACATACAAAATGAGATCAATGATACACTTAATTGAATAAAATAGCACACAGAATATCTTATACTTTCAGTTTGATCTTCAATGTTATAAGTCAAAAGTTTCAATGCATAAGCTTTTTAGTAGAAGAGAACCGTGTTCTGCAATGGAACGTGTATGGTCTAGATTATTAACTTTTATAAGTACTAGTGACTGCGTCGCTGGCGTAGTTGTATTACGGTACGATTACAAAGCTGAGGTCTCGGGTTCGAGTTCCGGGTCGGGCAAAGTGATATTGTATTTATCACATCGTGGGACGGAACATACCAAGGCAAAATGTGGGTGTCCTGGTGGCGCCTCTGCCTACCCCTTCGGGGATAAAGGCGTGATATTTATGTATGTATGTATGTATAAGTACTAGAAATATAGACGGCATGAATGGGCAAGAGCTCGAAGCGTAAGAACCTATGTTTGATATTCAGGTCGGTACTTTATGGATGTTTTTGTTAGAAATACGTTAATTCCTTGAGATTAACTAATTAATTGAAATAGACTATATTACGTAGACAAGTAGGCATAAATGCATGCATTGTTTTTACCGCCATATTCTTCATTACACAGATGCAAAAAATATATGAATCATTTATAAAAAAAATACTATGATTCATAAATATGTCCGCGACGCGTCGAACCAAGGCCGTATTGAATCAAGCGAACATTCGGAATATTGTACGAATTTTTATGAGGTCGCATTGCTGGACGGTCGTAAATATAACACAATGCCTCGGTAAACATTTAACACCCAATCAATGCACTGACTAACAATTGTGTGAATAGTTGACATAATTCGGCATAAAGTTTCCATAGTTGCAGGAAGTCACTGCAGCCGCTTCCAACAGGTCGATGTGCGAATCCTTGCGAGGACTACATTCAGCAGTAGACTTCCTGTGGCTGAAGAGAAAGTGATTGTTTTCCATAAAAGAACGGCAAATATCACGTAAATTCAGCCTCAGTTTGAAATGTATTAAGTTATGGATTATCTGAATATCTTTAATTATAGAAAACGTTTGTAACTATAAATATCATTGAAGAAAGCGTGAAGGAACTCTGTACTCTTTGAGTGGCAATACTTTTGGTGGCAAAGTCGTCATCATTCTGTGATGATTTTATATAAAAAGTGAAAACTACAATTTTTTTTTATTTCACAAGTTAAATATTCATTCCATTAAACGAATTGACAATAAACTTTCGATATTCTCAACCATTTTTATACAATACTAAGTTAAACCAAAGATTTTCTTGAAAAGACGTCGCACGAAGAATGGTATTGTGGGTATCTGAATGCAGACCATCTTCCTTATTGATAAACATAATACGGGCCGTGCTCCTACTGGGCGGATGCCAGATAGAGGCCATTCTAGGAAATAGCTTTTATCCGTCCACAAATTTAACAGGAAAAAAACCCGACCTCCCAAGATAAAAATAGCTAAAGGCCAACATTTTTCGCCAAGTAGACAATATCGGCCATTTTGGTCCTCTCGTAAAAAATGACAATGTCCGGACGAAACTTCGGAAGTTTACGCTTTGTGTTACTGTTCGTTTGTTTGGGCGCTTATAAACTTCGGTATTTGGAAGATCTAATAAGTCATACATACTAGTTAATTTTAATGAGAAATATACTATATAAGGGAAAAAGATCACAAACAGTTAAAGTCAAACAAAGACAATATTAGATATACCCCATATATTTTACTTCCATGTATCTTCTTATTTTTATATTTGTATATACGGTGACTATAAGCTAATTGATGGTTAGCGTAATGCTACCAAAACAGAGTATCCACCAGCTTTAAATACGTTATCTCACTACACGATTAAACAGATCTGCTAAATGACCAATGAATGACGTCACTATATAAAAAAATAAAAAATAAAAGTAGTTTATTGTCACGTAAATTACATAAACATAAATTGTAAGTTGGCACAGTTTTTAAGTTTTTGTTATAATATTGTGTACTGGTTTCTGGATCCCAAACTAGGCCAGAAGCCTGTATCTTGGGAGACAGTGTTCAGTCGCTTCAAAGGTAGAAAGTTTGTACATAAGTTCGCTGTTTATGTATTATTTCATTATGTCAAACTCTTGATTAGATATTTGTCACTATTCGAACTCCCAAATCAAATACTGAACTCAATTCGATAAGTATAGTAGTAATTCCCGTTGAAAACTGATTTAAATTTCCGCGAAAATATAAACTTACCTCCGACAAACACTAGTATAAATATAAATTTACTGAAGTATAGAGATTGTCGAATGCACTATATCCTTTCCTCTTTTCATCCTTCTTCCTTCCCGCTCCCTTCCCGAATTTATGAGCCAGCAACACATATCCAAGCGTTATGGGCGGCAGTGACCACTTACAATCGGGTGACCTGCTTGCTGGATTGCCGGATTTATTCTATATAAAATATGTATCCAATAAATGCTTTATGTTAAATTGAACCTATGTAAGGTTAACTCTTCAAGATAAAGAAACTCTTCAATTCAACTTTCTATTACATTTTATTGAAGTCTTCTAGAACATACTACTCACTTTCCAACATCACTTTTGTCACACGTGACATACATCGTCTTTTAAAAAAACATATAATTACAACCAACCAGCATCAATACATTTAAAAAGGTACTTCATAATAAACTGCAAAACCAGCAAACTGCACCCAGTAGCATATTGAATCTAACAGCTATGATGACGCAAACAAATATTGGCTATCTTTTTATATAACTATGAGTAATCAATCAACACAATTGTTTTGGATCGTGCATACAAATGAAATTCATTTGACTCCGCATATTGATTGTGGATAAAAGACAAATTGTTAGATGGGTTTTTATTTAATAGACAACACTACGAATAGCATACCGTATAATGTATGTGTCATGTATATGAAACCGGCACGAAGTAAACTCTTGTTTTTATACAGACACATATCGGTGAAGGAAAACATCGCGAGGAAACCTGTATACCACAGAGATTTTTAAGAATTTCTATAGTTTAAGTCCGCCAACCCGCAGTAGGCCAGGGTGGCGGATGATATGGCCTAACCCTTTTCAATCGTACTCTTGATATATTCGACTTTCTCAATATATTCTACCCGTTGGAAGCTATCTACATCCAACGACTCCTTGCAATGTTTCTTAAGTCTTCTGCTTCCTTCTCTCAGTTTCATCTCCTATTAGATCTCCGCACTACATTTGGCTAAATATTTACTCCTACAAATTATCTTTTAATTCTATTTCATTTAACACCGAACAAGTGTTTAGCTCGTTCAGTGACCTTGATATATCTATACGCCCGAAAAGTAACATTTTACAATGATAGAAACCTAGACATACCTTATAACCGACGAAACTATACACTTATTACATCCGGTTTCGTACATGCCTAAATGTCCTTCGGGTCATTGGTAACCATCTCACTAGACTGCACTGCAACTGAACATGAGTTTCATAGTAACTTTACTATGACAAAAATAATTTAAAAACATCGCGAGAAACCCAACAATAGTCTCTCGCATCCTCTTCCTAACTTAATCCCTACTAATATTATACATGTGAATGTACGTTTGTTTGTTACGCTTTCACGCGAAAACTACTCAACCGATAATCATGAAACTTTGCACTCATATTCTTGGAGGTATTATAAGTAACATAGGCTACTTTTTATCCCGAAAAATTTATATTTTCTACTTTTTTAGTCAAAAGCATGGGATGGGACTGGATTACATTCCATTAGTAAGAATGAGACGGGGCGGGCGGGATATAACGGGACGGAACGGGACGGGATGGGAGATTTCAAATAAAGTTAACGCAGACAAAGTTTGCACTTTGCAGGCAGAAGCTAGTAGTTAATAAGTGAGCGCGGGTTGAGAAGAAAATATATCGATAAATCCTAAAGTAACGTTTACAGATATTCGTGCTGGCAACAGTAATTGAAATCGTGTATTGGTAATTTCGCGGCAGAATTTTCAAATCATTCAGGGAATTTACTTGCTTTAACGACTGTTGTTTGGCTATAAACTGAACTGGGGGCTTAACGAGATTTCTTAGACGGAGACGCACTCCGATAAACATGGCGGGGTCAGTAGCCACCAACCCCTCCAATTAATAATGGACGTTTTGTCATTTTCAGTTTAGCCTTTTTTCTTCATTATGATCACCAGCAACATCTCTCGAGTTAACACAGGTATTTACATTTTAAACAAAAATTAATATTTAATTTGCAGCTTTTGCCCTTTGTTTCTCCACCAATTAACACAGACAGTCTTGACTTCTGAATACAAATCTTTTGGATAACAAAAGACCAGACTTTGGGTTCTCATAATACACAGACCCGAGAAAAAATATTATAGAAACGTTGGTCACAATTACGATCGAATTCGCACCCGCAGCTTTTATTTTCACAGGTGGCTTATTAACCAACATGAAATTAATTCCGCCCCCTGAAATAGTCTACCGAGGAAATTTTATTTATAAGCAGCCATTAATTCAAGAACTAGAAATATAACGTGATAAATACGACGTGTCACTGTGTCCTTTGATCTCAAGGGTCGTGATTTATTGGTCGCTCTCGCGAATTTATAATTTTTTTGTAAGTGGAAGTAACACTGTTTGTTGTCGTGAGTGCGACATAAATACCGATGAAGTGGGTGATTTCGGACTTCCTTATTTAGTCCGACTATACCTTCAAAGAAATTAATTTTCCTCACTGCCGAAGGAGGGTAATGGTACATAATGTGTTTATTTTACATTATCTTATGTAGGGCTCTAATTTCCCAACATGGTTTATTCATTAATACGATTGACAACAATCGACGGGTTAAAGGGACAACACATTGATTTTTCCTCAAAACTGTGACGTATAAACACGGTAACAATTACGAAACAATTATACAATAACCCGTAAAAATATTTTAATAACGCATAAATTGTACAATAAATCATTGAACGCACTCAGCGCGACCACGACCAAAGCATCGTAACGTTAACCCGCCCGAGAGCGGGCTATATATACCCGGGGCTATATTTAACCCTCGTGTCACATAGCGCGACATCGCGCCGCGTTATTGCTACTCGATTATTGCAAGCGCGCGAATGTTAACCCTATAACACGGCTTGTTCTGACTGCTTTGATCGGTTTGTACTTTGAGTGATTTATAGAGGGGTTGAAATGACCGGCAGTTGAAAGAAAGCTAGGAACTAGCAAGTCATTATAATTTACAATTCTAAAAAGGGTTGAATTTAGACAAGTAGCAGTAAAATTGTAATGAAAATTCTCCGGTATATTATGCGTTAAGATCATATTTTCGATTCCTATGAGAGGTATGGTCAGACCTCAGTTGTTTTTCTATACAGATACAGAGTCAAAAATATCTGAGTGTGCCTCGTAAGTGTATTGTGCTCAGAGTTTTTAATCGCTGTTTAATTAAATATAGATATTAATTAATATATTATATTATTATAATATATTATATTATTTAGGACAGAAAAATATGGCGCGCAAATGAAGAGACCTATAACCCAGCAGTGGGTTATTGTGGGATGATAATTATTTATATACATCGAAATAATATGTATTGATAGGCTGGTATGATCCGACCGAATCATAACTTACCATGAGGTGCATTACAGACATTTTGTCGCGGCAGTATTTTTATAGATCATCTAAATTCTATTGGTAAGTGGCAAAATTAGGAACTACAAATAGAATTACAAAAATATCCAATTAACGCATTGTCTAACACATGTTTTCATAAATAATATAAACAACAAGCATTTATTCTCGTATTAATATTAACATGTCCAATGTAATTAAATGTGAAAAGAGAAAAAAAAATGTTTTTACAACAGTGCTTTCGGCGCCAGAAGATCGTAGACGACCTATAAGTAATTACCGTGCATCGCCCATGAAATCTATAACCCATAGAGGTCATAGAACGATGCGTCACTAATAGACTTTTTTAAAAAAGGAAGGAAAAGCACAGAAAGAGGACAGGGGTGTATGGGGAATATGAATATAAAAAAGACGCTAATACTTTAACATAGTATGTTGCGGTAAAACTAGTCGTTTATTGAAATAACTGATGTCAACGACCTTCTCACAAATACATGTGACTCGGAAACATTAAGCGGTAATATCTATGATATATTTTACGCGAGTAATAACTTGCTCTCGGTATAATCTTCCAATTATTTAAATGTATAATTGTGTATGTATACATATTGTCCTACATTTAGATAGGGTCAGGCGTGTGACGTCATTTTCGTAATATTCAGTTGCGGGTCAATATTACCGGGATACTTACCCGCCTCATCAAAGCCGGCATTATTGTTTCCACCGATTATGACCGACAGATACTGTATATGGGCTCCAATTAACTTACCATAACGATTATTTTAGGCCGTTCTAGTTTAAAAAATTGAAAACTTTATAGATTGTCCAACATGAGAATCGAACCCAGAAACTCACAGTTGACACGGCACCCTGCCATTAGACGAATGACGTAACGTAGCCCATCAATATCTATGGATTAAACTGTCAAGTGTCACAACAGTAATTATTTCTAACGGCAGTAAAACCCGCCCACGACCCCTGTCAGTTGTTCGGAAACGCGTGTCAACCTAAATAAAAAAACATCACAAATGATTTACCGCTTTCTCTCTGCAATACACTCTTAATAATACAAAATGGCCGGTGGTAACATTACACTCCTCTTTGTGAGACAGGCTAATACACAGACTAAGGAGTAAATAATACGAGAAAAACCGAGGAACTTTGATAGCTAGACGTATTGTCTATTAAACTTATGATACTAAGCTGTTCTATTCAATTAAGTCCGAAAATAAAAAAAAAATACACAAAATCTTAAACTTTAATTTAAAGTTACCAGTAAATTCAAATGTAGCGAGCAAAGTGACTATCCATAGTCTCTGCCTACCCCTATGTGATACAGGCGCAAAGATAATTAAGTATGCATGTACCCACCTCCGTAGGAAAAACGAAACTAATTTATACAATAATAAAAATACACAAAACTGAATACGTATTTTAAACTAAAATCCTAAACCTCAAGGAACCTAGTAATATTTAAACACTGAACAGAATAACATTTTAGCAGTGTATCCGAATTGCAAAATATGGCGTCCGACCTCAACAAAGGATATTCAGTGCATTGTATGCGGCGACAATGAGGTCGCGATGCGCCGCGCCGCGCTCGCAACTTTTGAATCGCAGTAACCACACACGAGAAGATAAGGAAGTACTGGCCCAGAAACGGTAAAACGGTCACGTGTAATTAAAGTGCTTATGTAGCGCCGCCATATTTTTTCTATCCTGTACCATAGACAAAGGTTACTCGTTCTAGAATTAGGTAGTGTCACGTATAGATCGTTTACGATCTTTTGTCGCCGAAAGCGCTGTTGTTAAAATAATAACAAGAGTTTTTCTCGTTTCAAATTGTATGTCATTCGATATGTTAATACTATTAGATTACGGGAATAAATAATTGTTTTAAAATTTTAAAAAAAGGTCCGATACAAGCAACTATCAATCGTGTAAGTTTCATGTGCTGCTTTTCATTTAAAAGTTCAGACTAAGCCCCGGGGATTCCAATAAATTAATCAAAACAAACGAACCTCACAAAATGTTATAATAAATACGGAATAAATACTTTTTACATAATGTATAACTGTACAATAACGGGGAGTAGGAAAACGACTAATGTTGTATTAAAATCGGTTCTATATTGATATTGTTTTTCAAGAGTAGACCCACTGAGCTGTCATATTTATGACATAAGCACCGATTTGAAAATAGAAATGCATATACCTATATACATTGATGTATCGACGGATATCGATTGCGCACTAGTGAGGGGAAAATAAAGACTATTTTGATTGTGTTATTTGTATAATGTATACAACTGTTCGAAAATAAATGTGAATAAAAGTGCTTGTGTGTTGTAAGTTCTATTTAAATAGTGACACAAAAATCTACGCTTTCCGTCTTGGATGACAAATTATATGTTATAAATATCACGGTAATAGTGTCGTTCAGACGGCCTACTAGAAGTTTTTACGTTTTTTAACATTGTATTGTCTAGGTCATAGCAGAACTTTTTTTTCGGCAATACAGCAAATTAGTAAAGCAGAACATGAAAATTGCTTTCAAAGATAGTTGTGACAAAATCGCAGTATTTTCCCCAAGCTTAACTGTACCTATGTCAATAAGCTACCTTCCTTCTGCATGCCTAATCCGCCTAATCGGCTAAAATTCATTAAATTCAGCCTGCAACCTGGATTCTTCAAATCTAGACCGCAGCCAGGTGGAGATCTGAGAGATTCCTCGGCGAAAGTGCTTCTTCTACTCACATATTCACAAAGACAAGTTCCCTTTCACATTTCGTTATTTCGGCGCGGAATAGGTAGTTCGCGAACTCTTAGCCGGCCTGAATCTTATATGTATATCTATATATACCTTATATGTATATCTGTATATATATAAATATATCACACAAACATTTGTTTCAGTGCGGGTGTCTTAGAAAACCAACGTGTAACAGAAGCTTTGCTGTCATTTAATTTGGCGAATAAGATTACCAGGAATTATATAAACCAATATAGGGGCAAGATAGGGCGGCAAAACATTACGACCTACGTGGTGTAGAAATTAACGGGCGGCGGAAATACTTATTAAATGAGCCGTTTCACGGTGGGTCGAAACGGCTATTTTTGTGACATAGGATTTTTTTTCGGATTTTCCAATTTTTTTTGACGCCAACGTTTTGATATTATCATTCCTTACACTATTCATTCTTTGTATTTTTTTGCTTAACCCTATAATTTCGGCAAAAAAAAATATTTTAGGTTTTTAATGTATGGAACGCACTATAAAAACCTAAATTTCTACGAAGTCCTGCTAGATCCTGCGTTAAAACCTTATTTTTCTGAATCCTGGCCAGTTCTACTTTACTTGTACATTTCGAATGTCTGCATTGACTTGCAACTTTTCCAGTTATAGGGATCGGAAAAATGGTAAAAATAGTACTATTTCTAATTTTGTAATTGACATTTTAAGTCAATTTAACCACAAGATAGTAAGACAAAAACATTGTGGATATACAAACTATTATATAAAAATCTAATAGAATAACACAATAGAAGTAAATAAGTAAATATTTATTGGCATAATTGGTTGTTGTACCCAAAACATGTGGTTACACAATTAACGTAAACACAGTAATAAATCATAAATGCAAATGGACCACCAGATGGCAAAGGATTACTTTCAGTCATTAACACTGATGACATCTGGAGATTACAGGTGCATTTAGTTAATTGTTTTACAACTACTGTTTGTTTATTGTCTTTAATTAACTAAAACAAAACAAACATTCTCGTGATATCGATTGTAAACATGTTTTGTCCTTTTACTTAGTTCTATCATTAATGAGAGCATCTAGGGCAATAAAATTTGTTTATTGCCCAGGGTATAAAATGACTTATATTTTGAATTCGTTCTTAATGTACATTTATCCGTGCTACGATCCATACCATTTTATTTTGAATCCTTGTTTCGGTATCATGGAGGGTCTAGTTACTAATCTCGATTTGTTTGTTGTTTTAAGAGACCAGCTTGGATCTCTATCAGATAGCAAAAAACTTTCTGATTTTCTGCAACAGAAAATAAACGTGACTGAAGAAAATAGTGTAGTGCTTCAAAAGTTTTGTGTAAAATTCTGTTCTTCTATAACTGCTAGATGGCAAAAATGCAATCGTATATTTTCTAACTTTATTAAAAAAAATGGTGATTGGCTAGAAAGTGAAATAATTTGGCCTAAAGGACTAAAATTAAACGAAAGACACGAAGAACATGAAGTACATGAAGAACACGAAAGACATGAAGAGGACTTAAGTCTTGAGAATCTGTCTCCATCCACATCGAAAGCTTCTACAGCTTTGATTTGTCCCAGAAAATCATTCGATGATTTGTCCAACAGACAAAAACGAAGACGAGTAGACCAAATTCAAAATAATTTGTCTCAGGAAGAATTAATTGCAGCTACATCAAATACACTGAAATGTAATGGACAAGAAGCCATCGCTAATATAATAAACCATTTACTTAAAAATCCAGAAGATATAACAAAAGTGAATAATTGCTTAAATGCAAAAAAATATGTTCCATACACTGCTGATAAAGCGTTGGCGCTACTTGTTTCCCTAAATTTGTCGAAGGCACAATATATAAACCTAAGAGAATCAGCAAGCGAAAAAGGCTTTCAATTGTATCCTTCTTATTATAAATTAAAAGAAGCAAAATTGAAATGTTACCCAAGAAAGGAGGATATGACATTTAGTGATTGCACGGCATCAGTTAAATTGCAAGCTCTGCTCAACTTGACAGCCTCAAGGCTTTTGGATACAATTGAGTTCGATTTAGATTCTGCAACTGACCTGAAGCTTATCAGCAAATGGGGCTTTGATGGATCCTCGGGGCAAAGCAATTATAAGCAGATCTCTGAAGTAGGCGTGGACGATTCCAGTATATTTATGGCAAGTCTTGTTCCAATAAGACTACAACATGATGATGGAACGGTTTTATGGGAAAACGATCGAAGTTCATCCACATTTTACTGTCGTCCCATTATGTTTACGTTCACAAAAGAAACACAAATTACTGTAGCAGCTATAAAAGCTGGTATATCAGGAGAAATCGAGGCACTCCAGCCATCTATATTTAGGAAAGTGAAAATTGCCCACGAATTAATGATGACAATGATTGACGGCAAAATAACTTCATACTTTTCTGAGACTTCAACAGCAGTTTGTGACATTTGCAAAGCGAAACCAACAGAAATGAATAATTTGGAATCCCACAAACTGCGATCTAAGAATGAAGAAATGTACCAGTATGGATTGTCATCATTGCATGCGTGGATAAGATGCATGGAGTGCCTACTCCACATAGCTTACCGTTTGGAGATTAAGAAATGGAACTGCAGGGGTGACGATAAAGAGAAAATGAAGACCAGAAAGTCTGCAATTCAACAAGAATTTAAAGAAGAATGTGGCTTGCTAATTGATATAGTGAAGCAAGGAGCAGGCACCACTAATGATGGTAATACGGCTCGAAGATTTTTTAAAAATACAGCCATGACAGCACGTATCACTGGCATTAATGAGCAGTTGATAGAGAATTTTTATATCATTCTACAAACCATTGCGTCTGGAGAGCGTGTTGATATTACTAAATTCGCTTTATTTTCTACCGAAACCGCAAAACTATATGTTGATTTATATCCGTGGTATTATATGCCTTCCAGTGTACATAAATTATTAGTTCATGGGGCTGACATAATTAAACATTTTGGGGCTATACCCATTGGGAAGCTGTCGGAAGAAGCCGCAGAAGCACGGAACAAAGACTTCCGAAAATATAGGGAAAATCATTCCCGAAAAATTAGTAGGATATCTTCGAATGAGGACATCTTACATAATCTCCTTTTGTCATCTGATCCAAAGATCACAAGTCTTAGATCACGCATGACAAAAAAACATGTTATGGTTCTCTCAACAAAAGCTAAAGAGCTTCTGCATTTGCCATCAAAACCAGAAGACTTAGAATTTATTAATGTAGAGAGTATTTTAGAAGATCTACAAAACAGTAGTGATAGTGAGTAGTATATAGGTATAGGCTTTATACTAGCCTTTTTTATTATTATTTTTTAATTGGGGTTATTTCCATCATTTGTTTTTTTTTAATCTGGCACGGCACATATACAAGTTTTCCTTGGTATTTGTTAATTTATTAGATTAATTTATCTTATTTGTGTCAAATTTACTGAAGATAATTGTAAAAAATCTTTTGGGAAATATTGAATTTTATCATTTCTTTCGAACTGCATAACTGAAAAAGTTGCAGTTCGATGCAGACTTTCGAAGTATAGAAGTATAGTAGAACAGACCAAGATTCAGAATAATAAGGTTTCAACGCAGGATCTAGCAGGACTTCGTAGAAATTTAGGTTTTTATAGTGCGTTCCATACATTAAAAACCTAAAATATTTTTTTTTGCCGAAATTATAGGGTTAAGCAAAAAAATACAAAGAATGAATAGTGTAAGGAATGATAATATCAAAACGTTGGCGTCAAAAAAAATTGGAAAATCCGAAAAAAAATCCTATGTCACAAAAATAGCCGTTTCGACCCACTGTGCGTTTGTTGGTTTGCCAGATCTAAGCCATTAACACAGAATCTTTTACCTTTCGTTCGCCGCCCAATTTTCAATCCATTAGTTTATTTAACATAAAATCTTCAAAGCAGGATGTATGCTTTAAAGTGTAATTCGTATTATGTTCAAATGGTAAAAAAAAATAATGCAATCTCATTTAACAGCTTACAATCTCGACTGTTGAAGTACAATTTTTCGTTTAATAAAATATGTATGTAGTTGTATGTATTTTTCAAAAAATAACTACACGCTATAATAATAACATGTGTATAAGGTTTGCAAGTGTGTGCTTGGCGACCACTACCACAATTATTTCTTACTACTGTTTTTATGTTATAAGTAATACGAGAAACTTCTTTTGCACTCCTTGGAAAAAAAATCTGTAGGTAAACTTGTTTTTTTAATACAATGAATGGCAAGACGAGCATGTCATTCGCCTGATGGTAAGCGATAAGACCGCTCATGGACAGTAGAATAACAAAAAACGCCATCAATTACAAAGCATTGCTTTGCAGTCCACTGCGCTCGCCATTTTGACACATAAGATGTTAAGTCTCATTATGTCCAGTAGTTACTCTGGCTACCATGTCCTTTAAACCGGAACACAACAGTGCATTTACACTGCTGTTTGGCGGGAGAAATAGACATTGCGGTGGTACCTACCCAGGCGGCGTCTCACATATGAGATACCACCAGTAAAACTAGAATCAACTTATTCTTAAGCACACTTTTTTCTTCTTGTTCGGGTAAATAACTACACTATTCCTGGGTCTAGCACTGTCCAAATGAAATAATGACAAATTATTTTCATCCACTGACTGCTTCGGTGGCGTAGTTGTATTACGGTACGGTTACAAAGCTGAGGTCTCGGGTTCGAGTCCCGGGTCGGGCAAAGCGATATTGGATTTTTCTATTCATTATCAGCCCGGAGTCAGGAATTTATGCCCGATATGGCGATAGGCTCGCCCCCTATCACATCATGGGACGGAACATACTAGGCGAAATGTGGGTGTCCTGGTGGCGCCTCTGCCTACCCCTTCGGGGATAAAGGCGTGAGTTTATGTATGTATGTATGTATTTTCATCCAAGTTCACTGAATCTTTTCATCTTAAAATTGAATAATCATCAGACTCCATTAGTATATTTTTTGTAACATATTAATCCAATTTTAAATTGACACCATGATCGAACAGCATGTAAACACATTATCTCACTAAACAGAATGAAATGTAATTTTAAACAAACATATCAGTCGTATTGGAACTCTACATAATGATCAGCGGAACTTTATTCCGAAAACGTATACGTTACATACATACATAAACTCACACCTTTGTCCCAGAAAGG
The DNA here is from genome assembly GCA_949752805.1 of Deilephila elpenor. Classification (NCBI taxonomy): domain Eukaryota; kingdom Metazoa; phylum Arthropoda; class Insecta; order Lepidoptera; family Sphingidae; genus Deilephila; species Deilephila elpenor. The sequence goes on from OX457102.1 coordinate 3,166,024, forward strand.
GTAGGCAGAGGTGCTAGTAGGACACCCATCGCCTAACGCCTTATATGTTCTATCCCACTATGTGATAGGGGGCGAGCCTATCGCCATATAGGGCAGAAATTCCTGACTCCGGCTGATAATAATAAAAAAATCCAATATCACCTTAACCGACCCGGAATTATTTATTTATTTATTGTTTATTTATTAGTACGGTTATACCAATTACACTAATTAACAACTTATTACATCTATATAAATATTACCATAAAAGAACAAAAATAAAATATTAAAAGATTTACAATTAAACGTAAATGGCCGAAAAGGATATTTAACTAGCTTATGTTTCACCCGCAACCAAATTTTTCAGACTCAGAACAAACAGACAGACAAACGAATATAACAAATACATAATTTATGTACCACACAAATAAGTAATGAATAAAAATGTTTTAAAAATACACGCAGACATTCGTTTTGCATTTAGCGCTCGTTCAGCGTTGCATATAATTCCCACTTTGCAAACCATAAAATATAAAATATAGTATGTTTTGTTCAATTAGCCTGCAGATCGTTAGCGTTTTCCATCCTACACATCTGTGTCAAGTCCTTCCCGTTTTAACAGAAATGCATTGAGCTTTAAATACGGCTGTTGCGTTGAATAGCTTTTATGCTAATTCACGTTATAGTTAAGTAATAGGATAGTCGAGGATCGTTTGCAAAAATATATAGAACACAACAGCGCACATATCGGGAGAAATAGACATTGCGATGGTACCTACCCACATATGAGAGACCTACCACCACCACGATTTAGCCAACTGGAGCTCGAAACATGATAATTCAGTCTACATATTCTGTTCAAAAGTCGATTACAACTCTCTTAAATGTGGGAGTAAAATACGTTTTGTCGAACTGTCATTGGATGGAAGCATAGTCCGTCCGATGAAGATTGATGACGTCAGCGAACAAGTTTTTTGTCCATTGGAATCTTTTGTGCAGAATCTAGTTAATAGCCTTCCGATATGTGGGGAGTAGAAAGGCGATATCTTTATCGGGTCACCGACTTACCGATCTAGATTCTTCGCACGAAAATAATTCTATTAACACTGATACTGAGAAATTCTGGTTCCATTTAAGGCAATGTTGTTGCTATTTCAGCAAATTAACCTTACACCATTTTTTGTGATGCACCTCGTTGTTACAAAAAACTACTTTTTTTCACGAAGCGTGGCACTTCGTGAAATATATTATTCGGCTTAAAATCATAGTACAAGTTTATAACAAGTAAATGTTTATATTACTTCTACACCATAAAATTAATCAATCATTCGGAAAATAAAATCGCGTATCAAAATTCACAATTAACAGAACTCTATTGAGGAACGTTAAACCGTGTACATAACGAGATATTGACAAAAACACGAAACGCAAATATCGGCTCGGCCGGATAATTGGAATAAAACGAAGGAAATTAAAAAAGCCAATAATCGCGGCTTTGATCTCGGCGGTGGAGCGAGTGCCCACTTGACGGGCCCCTGCGGCAGGGTTGCCAATCTAATTTACTCCATAGTTTCAAGCTGGATGGCCACGTCACCTTTGACTATCAGTTCTCTCGCTCTCTCTCTTGAGAAGTTCAGCTTCAGGAAGTCCACTGCTAAACATAGATGTTCCCTTAGAATCTCCACATCGACCTGTTAGAAGCATGCATCCAGCTACTTTCAACCTTACCAATATTATATATTATATTTTTTGTTATGCCACGTTCTAATTACTCACACACGTCGGACGCTACGCACAAAGTTATGACAACTTACTGAAGATTACAGGCTACTTCTATACGGTTGCTATGATATTCATTCTATGTTCAGTTCTGGAGTTGTGGCTGAGGATGATATGTATCAGCCCATATACGTCCCACTGCGATCGGGCCTACTCTACAATCGAGAGTATGATTGAGAGTGGTTAGGCCATATAGTCCACCAAGCCGGCTTAGTACGAGTTGGCAGACTTTACATATCATAGAAATTCTTCCAAATCGCTATGGTATGCAGGTTTCTTCACGATGTTTTCCTTCACCGTTATAGTGCGTAGATATTATACGGCGTGTATATTCACAAAATAGATAATTATATAAAACTTCACAAGCACGCTTCACCGTGATAACCCTACACGCGCGTTTATAATGTGCACTCTGTATTAATTGAATTCCAACTCTTATTGTGTAAACAAAAGTGTAAAATAAACATTTTCCAATGGATTTTATCGGGCGTATTTTATTTTATGCGGATATCGCGGCGTCCGTATTGAGAGGAGTGAAATTCTTGGAAAATTCATTGCAGTTTCCATTCATATTGTGCGTGTAGTTGCCACGGCTTCCGATGTTGACCTGGGGTTTTAGTTTTTACTTGAGCTATTTTTATTTACTTGAGGTTGAGGTCACGGCTATGTTTATTTATACTTAGTTTATTTGTTGGTTACGTAGCACTAGTAGCATTTGCGCGCATGATATAATTGTTACGGTGTATTTTTCGTCAAGACGCCCACTGCCGTTCTTCCGCATAGTTCTTCATAAAGCATCTTCACATAGTAATACCGTCAATTGGTATTTATTCGAAAAGTTTATGCAACTATCAGATCCGCAAAAAATGAGATCTCGATAAAATAGTTTCGGTGCGATTATAAAACCCGCGGCCTCCCGTTTTAGTCTCTTACCAACTGCGCCAAGATAGCTATCGTACATACTATAATAAAAGAGGATGTGCATTTATCCGCAGAAGGAAGCCGCAGTAAAAATTAACGATCTCCAAGAGAAGTGTGTCAAGTCGTAAAACAGATACGACTTAATCACAATGCCATGCGACACGAAGACCGCAGTAAATCGGCAGTAAATGATGCGAGGATACTTCGTGAATGCGTCGTGATAAACATATGAACTAGCTTTCAAATGTAGCTCTAATATAGCATACGCGGCCGCTACATAAGCTATAGAGCATAACTAATTATAGCGTAGCATAGCGGCAATCATTCACGGTCCAAAATGTAAGTAGTCCTTCGAAGTAGTCAGTCTTGTCAGTATTCAAAATACCTACTATGAAAAAGCTGTCCGGCTGCACGATTCATGCTGACTTCACTGTTTCAGAAATTCAGTTTCGGATGAGGCTTTGTAAATTATTGTAAGGTGCTATGACAAAAGGTCTGGAGAAAATGGCTGTTTTTACACGTAAGACCCAGTCCGAAAACCCCTCGATTTGAACTTGACACAGTTAGTACGTTAGCGGAATCGCTTGCAAGGCATTTGCTTGCAATAAATTATTACGGATTTATAGCTAAATCATTTTTTTTATATTTAATACCTATAACTTTTAAATTACCAAAATCTACCCGCGTAGATACGCATTATTGTGTTCACACCCGATGGAAGATCGCATCAATCATATAATTCTTGCAACATGCATAAAAATCTGCTTGTATAAAGCCTGTGCAAGAGTAAAGTAGAATAAAAATTAATTCGCAGCATTTGAACCAGTTCTAAAGTTGTAAAATAAAGTCCGGGAAGAAGCGAACAAGTCGCAAGCCGCTGCTAGAAGCGAGTGCTAGATTCATGTTATGTTTCATTCATTTATCGCTGTAATTTCTGTTACTTCATTGAGTCAGATTTCAACGGAAACCCATTCAGAATTCATTGAAATATTTTCAAGCCAACGCGGCCGCTTCACAGAACTGTTTTAGCTTCAATCATAATTAATTCTACATCTGAGAACATTGCATTTCTCTTTATATTGTTAACTTTATTTAGCGTTAACTGTTTACCACATTTGCGAGAAACATTTATATTTTATGATTGTTATGTCTACGGTAATTGTATTTTTAGTATATCTCCACAATCGAGGCTATTTGGCCAACTGGTCTGCACAATTAAAAAACTACAAAAAACACAACTTACAGGTCTTATATTATATTTATCTATATTTATATAAGTTGCATATTGCACTTACCGAACGAAATGAAACACAGTTGTTTACACTTACTGTGACCATAAATATATTTATATAGACCTAGAATAACATATTCATGTATACATGTTATGATCCAAGTATTTAAAACATTTAAAACTTTGCCTTGGTGGCGTAGTTGTACTACGGTACAATTACAAAGCTGAGGTCTCGGGTTCGAATTCCGGGTCGGGTAAAGTCGTATTTGATTTTTCTATTCATTATCGGCCCGGAGTCACGAATTTGTGCCCAATATGGCGATGGTCTCGCCCCCTATCACGTCATGGGACGGAACATATAAGACGAAAAGTGGGTGTCCTAGTAGCACCTGTGCCTACCCTTTCTGGGAAAAAGGCGTGAGTTTATGTATGTATGTACATTAAATTCTTAATATCAATACAAAATTGCAGAGGCGTAGGCCTCCCTAGTCCTACTGCAACCAAAACTTCATTGCAATTTCTGAGGAAAACTGTCCCGATTGAACATGCAAACGTGACCTCATACGTTAGGCGATACATCTTTATGCTTTTGCATACAAACTAATCTCAACAATATGTATAAAAAGATACACTTTCATTAAGTATATTCTGAATATTTGTGCCGTTAGTACTCCTTTTTCTTTTTCTTTTTTAATTGATGTGTTAAATCTTTGTACTTAATTATTAGAATATTATTCAATTAATGTTATACTCGTAGATGTTTTAATTGACTAAAATTAAAGAAATAATCATTATTAAGATACAATCTACTGCAGCCCTCAGTAAATTCGATCAAATCATTAAAGGGACAGTTTGCGGTTGAAGTTCTGTTTTATGTGAAAAGGCAAGGTTCGTTCGACATAAAAACTTTATTAGACGAACGTGAATGCGTAGAAAAACATAGTCCAATTGAATCCAAACGAAATGCCTACGTCTGACCTATATTCTCTGGGCAATAACCTTTTTACGGCCCGACATAGACCGTTGGGACTATTCATAAAAAACTGCTATTTCTACAAACGGGTGACAAAGGCAGAAAAGGCTGTGTGCTTACAACATGATTTTGGGCAAATATTTTTTGATGTTACATTTGTGTTACTCACGGCGATGTCTGGCAATAAAGAATAAGATAATTGGAAGTGAAAATTTAGGTTTAGAGAAGAACAATCAGGGATAAGCAGGATACGATTTAACGTCACTAATGCAGGAGTATAACAAAAAAGCTTTTTAAGTGAGCAAGCAGCTCACTATATTGAATTATTGTTATTTGAATAGCAATATACATAGAACGCAATGCCAAATACTTGGCTCCTTTTAGCCATATTTTCCCAGGACAATACCTAGCTATACTAGTTTATTTTGCGTGTTATATTGGCAAAGTCCTTACCAATTACTAGTACAGCTCGCGGCTTCCCCCGCGTGATAACGTTTTTCCCGAATCAAAAATCTGCTTTATATTTTCCCAGGATAAAAAGTGATGACCGTCCTCGATAAATGGGATAATCCAACACTAAAATATTTTTTCAATTCGGAACAGTAGTTCCTTATATGAGCGAGTTCAAAGAAACTTATTGTCATCTTTATATATGTACATATATATATGTATTAGTGTAGATTAGTATAGATAACTGCCTCGGTGGCGTAGTTGTACTACGGTACGACTACAAAGCTGAGGTCTCGGGTTTGAATCCCGGGTCGGGCAAAGTGATATTGGGTTTTTCTATTAATTGTCAGCCCGGAGTCAGGAATTCGTGCCCGATATGGCGATAGGATCGCCCCCTATCACATCATGGGACGGAACATACAAGGCGAAATGTTGGTGTCCTGGTGGCGCCTCTGCCTACCTCTTCTGGGATAAAAGCGCGAGTTTATGAATGTATGTATGTAGTATAGATAACAAAGAAAACACGTGATGTCTCTGAAACTCGTCAAGCACTCAATGTGAGATGGGCATAAAATATTCACTACACCACTTATTACGAGAAACACCATGAATAGTAAGCAGTGTTTACAGCTATAGTATTATAGACTTTTGATAGCCTCAGTAGATTACGTCTAGACAGTCCTAGATAGAAAATTCCTTTCAGTGAAATTATTTACTTCTACATACATACATACATACATACATACATACATACATACATACATACATACATACATACATACATACATACATACATACATACATACATACATACATAAATACGTACATACATACATACATACATACATACATACATACATACATACATACATAAACTCACGCCTTTTTCAAACGGTATGCAGAGGTGCTACCAGGACACCCACATTTCGTCTTGTAAGTTCCATCCCACGATGTGATGGGGGCGAGCCTATCGCCATATCAGGCACAAATTCCTGACTCCGGGCTGATCATGTATTTCTATAACTAGAAAAGAATATTGTTGATTTGCACCACAATGGTAATAGAAAAAAGTATTGTAATATAATCCTTTTATGTTAGTTCAACAATAATGACAATAAGATATACTAGTAGCTATATATGTTCATGACATAGCATAATCATGGTTGCTGTTTCCAAAAATCGTTCCAGAGAATGTTGCAGAGCAATAATATATTTCCACTTAATCAAAGATGCGAGATCGAGATCCCGCGAGATCGGGATTACATTCACTAGTTGCCACGGTATATATTTCCGACCTGGTATGCGCTGGCCTTAACTGTTTGTAGGTAAATAATTACACGAAAAATGTTACTTAGTAAACAATAATTTTCGATTCCATTTTCTCCTAACACAGTTTAACAACTTGGCGACATAAAACTGCCAGTATAGCTGTAATTGTCGATATAAATTATAGAAACTTTTCCCATAAATAACATTATGAGACATCACTGCGCAATTGTGGCGTTCCTACACAACGCTAGGCAAATGACCATCTCTTTTATTTTATTTATTTAGCTTCTACGATTTAGTCCGCGGCTTCGCTTGTGTGCCTAAGATAACTCAGGAAGATAATTGTTCCTTGATATAAGATCTTCGTCCATCATACCACAAATCCTTGTTTTTATTTTCAGGCATTAAATAGCAATTCATTCATGTCGGTAGGCCGAGTTTTTATGTCGGACGACATACAATAATTATTTTGCAATCACTCAAAAGCGGTACTGGATTTTTGGAGGTAGAGTACCCTATGTTATTTTCGATATCCAAAGTCGCATAATGTTTAGTAATTAAAACTTAAAAGCATAACAAATATAGTAAGGGTAAGAATACAAAATAACTAAACCTGAATGGGAAACCATGATACCAGTAAGTTAGGTTATGAATATAAAACATCAAACTTGTGTTCAGATAAAATACATTAAATTACGCAATAATAATAGTCCAATTTATTATATTAGATATTCTTTTAACCAGGAAGTAACATTTTTATAATTTTCAAATACTTAACCGAGAAAACAGTAGTCTATACCCAACATTTTTCTATGTCTCCTTACAATCAATTTTATTAGTCACAGCTTTTCAGTACCCCTCGACAAAATAAACCTCGATAGTATAACCTTTTATAACAAACGTATTTACATTAGCAAAGCCTTCAACTTTAGGTACAGTAACGCGCAAAACAAAGGGTGAACGAACTACCAAACGATATCAAATGGTTTAAGAATTCTTTTGGTAACATAACGTAAGTAGGTCGACGATAAATAAAATGTTACTACCCTCGCACTGGCTTCAAGTTATTTCGCTTTAATGGATTTATTTATCGGATAGATACTTACTATATATCCAAGGTACGAAAAATATGTAAAACAAGAATAAATATATTCTTACTAATAACATATACAGGGTATCTCAAGACCGCGACCGAAAACGAAGCCAGGTGGTAGTTTTAGTGGTTACAGACACGATGCAAATAAAAATTTCACCAAAACAGCGACAGATATTTTTTTAGATTTTTTTTAATATCATCTTGTTTTTTCGGTCGCAGTTTTGATATACCCTGTATAATTCGAAATTGTTTACACTTTCACGCCTGAGCCGATCATTATGAAATTTTGCATTCATGTTAGAGGTACAGGGATGGACATTGGATACTTTTCATCCAGAAAACATACGGTTCTTAAGGGATAGAAAAAAATTTACGATGGTAGTCCGAATAAAAATGAGAATATGAATGTGAACGTAAACTTATTGGTCTAGAAGCCAGATTAATGGATTGTCAACCACAAAGCTCTTGTTACGAGTCCCTGGTCGGGAAGTCGACTACAAACGGTACAACTTAAGCTTGTGTTTGTATATTTTATACATAAGGTTTTTCCTATTAAAGGAGTGATAATGCCTCGGTGGCGCAGTTGTACTACGGTACGATTACAAAACTGGGATCTTGGGTTCGAGTCTCGGGTTGGACAAACTGAGATTGGAATTTTCTCTTCATTACCAGTATGGCGATAGGCTCGCCCCCTATCACATCACGGGACGGAACATACAAGGCGGACTGTGGGTGTCCTGGTAGCACCTCTGCCTACCCCTTCTGGGAAAAAGGCGTGAGTTTATGTATGTATGTAAATGATAATAATTAATTTAGGAATAAGCTAAATTATTCTTAACATATCATGAGAAAATTGCTGTAAGAACCTAGACTGTGAAATAGTTAAGCAACCATAACATAGACCTTACAGAGCGACACTACCCAAGTTCGCTGTAAGGGCGACGAATAAATCTTGGCGTCTTCAAGTCAAGGCGGCAACCTTGCCAGACGCAACAAGGATAGTGTACCAACCTTTCAATATAATTGGATGTGAACCTGTGTAAATGGATTAGCCTTCCTATGTGCACTCTGAGCTGTAATCTAATAATGTGTGTCATGTTTTCCGGTGTGTAGATTAATTTATTATTACATAACTGTGCTGTAGTAAGCATAGTAGCTAAACCATTTGACCTTTTGAAATTGAACTGTGCTGACCCGACACGCCGCCGCTTCTGGCCGCTTCAAGGTGTTGATTAAAAATCTTAGTAGTGTACTTATACTGCTTATAATTGGGCTTTTTATATTTTGTATTCGGATGTGTTATTTGAATAAAACTACAGTAATATAAACAAAAAGAATATGTATGATTATAGTTTTTGATACCAAACTATAGAAACCACCCTTGAATGACGTCTGAATGAACACACGTGCTTATGTCATATTTTCCGGTGTAATGCGCATATTTACAATCGCACAATCTTCTCAATTAGTTTTTACAATCTAATTCTTACAAACTATGTCAGGACAAAATTGTTAATAATGATTTGTCCACATCAGTTATTAAGGAACTATTGCTATTTTTGCTATTTATTTATTGTTTATTTATTAGTACGGTTATACCAATTACACTAATTAACAACTTATTACATCTGTATAAATATTACAATAAAAGAACAAAAATAAAATATTTGACTTATATCTAGCATACAAAATATAACGCAAAAAAATATCAACAACATGTTATTACAAAACTTACAATCATAAAAATAAACAAGCATATATACATCACGCATTCAACTCACAGAAACACAAACATTCCGACAAGATCACCTTCCATTCATCTGTAGATATATCGAAGTGTGGTGCGCTGTCCAGGAGAGCATTGAGTGTGGTGAGAGTTCGCGGTATTGGGGACCTGGCACGCGCCACGGTACGACAAGTAGGGACTGCGAACAATCTGTGCTTCCGGCCGCGGCAGTAATTATTAGGCACAAACAGTCTACACAGTTCACTATTCAGGTCGGGAGCATCAACCATACCTCTGAGGATCTTGCACATAATAACTAACTGATCTTTCCATCTTCTTACCTCTAGGGAGTTGTAACCGAGGCAGCCCAGTAGATATTTAGTAGGATACATGAGTGGATAGTATGTGTGTACACGCTTATATAAATATCATGAAGATGTACAGTGGCGGCGTAAAGGGGGGGCGATGGGGGCGGTCCGCCCCGGGTACCAAGCACTAAGGGGTGACAACGACAACCCGACAAGCGACAACAAACAAACGAACAACAACAAACGAAGAGCGTGGACCTCGATCGTGGGCGAAACGATCCTGCTCGCCACCGCCTACAGAGTCCCTTTTTTTTTTTAGAAATCAAAAGTCTGATCTTATACGAGCACGAAAAGTCCGGAGTAAGCATGTATAGTATTTACTATTTAGTGTCATATTTTAGGTAGGGGTGGTCAATACGAAACCGCCCAGGGTGCCAACCTACCTTACGCCGCCACTGAAGATGTACAGTAATTCAACATATCTTAATATGACAGCGGTGCCTAGGCAATAATGAGCTCTGATAGAATTAAATGGTTTAATTTTGCGAACAATCATTGTCGCGTTATGGCCGTGAACTTACGCTTATTCAAATTAAAGAAGTCACGCGTGTGGGTGTCCTATGACAACTGCCACAATTAATCGTGTTTATTATGTCGGACGCCCGCCTACAATATTTTTATTATAATTGTTATTGTAATTATATAGTTTCAGTCTTCAGACCTCCTCTTAGAGACATTTCTGACCAAATAAAAAAAATGAGCGACTTATTGATGTTTTGTTTTGATTAGAAACTGGGTCCTTCCTTTTGCACCGGGCTCCCAACCAACTGCGCCATAGAGACATATAACATTAACCTTAAACAGTAGTTGTCCACGCTCTAATAGGTATGTGATCTGTATTTAGACCTCTTTTTGGCGCGTTGCCTATTTTGGATCTATTTATTGACCCCTTAACCAAGCCACACAGTGAAAATCAACATAAAAAAGACATTTCAAGTGACAAACTACTTAATGGCCATTGCATCCTCTGAGTCGAGCGACTCGTGTGAGTTTTGAAGGCAAGTTGCCAAGACCCGAAGTGATAACTTGATGCAATTTCTAACTTTCCACCACTTTGATGCTTCCGTGCACTTGAGCATGAAATGAATTTATTAGAAAATTTAATTACGGCCAGCTATATTAGCGAGCTTGGAAGAAAATTTATTAACTACCATGTCGCGAGGGCGTGAGTGACGCTGCCTACTATCAGACCCGCGCGGGATTTTAATTTGTTTCAATGTAAACAATGCATGAACAACAGCAATTACTTACATGAATGCTAAATGTTATACCTTTTATAGTATATTAAAAACGTAACTTATATTTAATCTACTATTATACTCGTAATTGAAAATGCCCTGCTTATTAAAATACTAGCTGTGAAGTTTTGATTAGGGTCATCTCTAAAGCCACCAAAAATGAGTAAAATTTAACACATCTTCTGTGAACATCGGTTAAAAAGTTAATACCTATTACTAAACACATTACAAAATTCTACCTAAACTTTTCTCTCCAATATACATACATAAATAAACGTCACGCCGATATCCCACAGAAGTAGGCAGAGACTATGGATCTCCATTTTCCTCGATCTTGACATATAGAAGATAAATTTTCAATAATACTAACTTATTTATCACTTACATTAAAACTTTTCTAAAATATGCTTCTAGAATCTCGTATTTAGGCACAGACCTGTATCAAATGAATTTTATTAAATAAATCGATAGCGGGAGTCCAACAACTCTCAGCCTTTAATTTTTATTCTCAAAGCCAGTCGTTGCATCTACGGCTCCCCTCATATCCTCCCCTACGGTTATTCATAGGCGTAACCCCTTAACTGTGGTGAGCCATTTCCTCCTTAACCGATTCGTACAAAAGATACGTTTATTTATAAACAAGAGGCAAGCAACTTTTCCCGTATATGTAACTTGTAACACGATAGAATAGCGTAGTCTGTTTTGTAATAATTATTTTATGTTTGAAATTCATAATTATCATCTTCAGCTATAACACTGAAGACAGGCCGCCCTCTAAGGAATCAAATTAAATAAATAAATACATCCAACAGTCACACGCATAGTCATGGCCTCACATTAATATCAATTAAGTCTTGTGTCGCAGGTATCAGAACTACGAGACACTTTTCGGTCTCACTAACACTCAGACCCGAACGAAATATTTGTGGGCCGCACAAACATTTCTCTCGGGGAGGGGATCGAACCGGAAGGCCGCGCCCTCTCGTTTCTTAGCCATCTAACCAACTGCGCCACGGAGGCTGAAATTAATTAATTACTTATTGGTCAGGAGTTTGCTCATACTCGCGACACAACCGGATAGGTATGGCATCTTACGCTGCACTCCAACATTCTTAAATTATACGAAATTATTCACAATACCCATTTAGGTATTTGTTATTTATGCAATTTGTTATTATCGCATATTTATTCTCATGCATAATGCAGTACCAACTGATAATGAAAGGAAGTATTTAATTTGCATTAATTTGCTGGTCTAACCAGTGTTACGCGTAGATAACAATTCATATAGAGTGCGTTTTGTGGACAACGAAAATACTCGTATTAGTAATTGGAATTGTGCTTTTGTTTATAACTATAGACACTTCGAGGTACGTTTAATATTTAATATCGACTAAGAATTCCCCACACTTTACTCGCAATAAACGAACTCTATTCTAAAAAACGATACATTATTTTGGTTCGAAAAGAAACCTGTCAATTCCCGCTATCAATCAATCTGTTGCTTATACGTGTAAACTGTTGAAGGCGGGTCTTAACCAACAGGTAGATTCTTAAGTCAATTTAACACAAAATATAATTATTTAAAGCATATTAGGTCCTACGTATTTGGCACTCGGCAGCCCGCTGTCAATACGTTACCCGTAGTTATATTATGTGTTCCATACCCGTCGCGTCGGGGGGTTGCGACGAATGCTTCGGCGATACCCGACCCTCCGACACACGGGTACGAGAGGAACACGGGTTGGTTTTTAGTCAGTAAGAGTCTGACAGTCCCCTCCGCACCTCCCCAGGGCGGAGGATGTCCAAGAGGATTTTCCAACACGATACCAAAAAAAAAAAAAAAGTAAATTACTCAACGTTTACAAGTACAATGAAGGATATTATTAATAACTTTTTACTGCAATTTTTTATTTCAAAGTCAAATTATTGCAAAGTCGGTTTTGTCTTCTGTCTGTCATTACTCTACGCCTACATGGGGTCGCCACAAGACAAAGTAGAATATAAGGAATGTGGTTGTAATGTTGTCTGCCACCGACGCTCCAATAATAAATCCTCCACGCTGACTGGGTTCGTAAATTTCACTCATGTTTGGAATGATTGTGCAGTCCTCCAAGACTCATACGAGTATAAGACTCTTCTCAAATGTCCCACGTTAGTTCTAAAGTTATCCCGGCAAACGCCAATGTCCTTTCTATCCAGCGCGGCGTCCTCAATTTTATGACCACTCACTCTGATATCTTGACGATACCAAGCTACTTATTTTTGGTCAACGTTGAGGTTCTATACCCGTCATCTTGTAACTAATGAACACAACGCCGATATAACAAAGATTTGGTTTTCTATATAAATTCTGTTCTTTAATAACATAAACGTTTAATTAAAAACCGTATCAATATGACTAAAACGGAGCGTATTTTGCGTATAAGGCAACACTTATTACTTGATAAATATTTAAAGTAGGACCAAAGAGAATATAAAATACTACGTTAGTAGCAACGATCGATTGGTTTTAGGAAACAAAAGAGTAATAATTAAAAAATAAACTTTATGATCCTCGTCATAAGATTTAGATTGAAGTATCAGCATACTTTGCAAAAACACATGAGTCAATTACTGCACTATTATACTGAAGTTATACTGAAGCTATAAAGAAATGAGAAAAAAACATTCGGACCGTGCCAATAGTGCATAAAACACGTGAACTGTCTTTCAGCAGTCCCATTACCACAGTGAATTAAAACGAATATTCTATTTTAAATGCGCTCTATTTGATAGACGCACGTGAATATTTCAATCTTATTCTGCTTAAGTTGAGGTCATTGCCTGATTCACCTTCAGATGACATCATATTCGACGATGGATTTATATGCAGAGGTTTCAACGTGATCATCTGTTAAATAATTATGCTTTCGTTTCGTCGTTCGAAAACTATATTCAATAGCATTTTACACTGATTTGCTTCATGGTATTTACCACCTTAACTTGAACAAGAGGGAAGCCTAGAGCCTAGTACATAACTACTACATTATCAAACTGTATTGTTAACTGTAATTGTTTTCTGGATCTATTGTTCCCTCTTTTTTTTATTGTCTGCTTTCAGAACTTTGTTTGACGGCACAGCGCTTATTATCACAAAATCTAAGGATACCTACTGGGAACATAATTCATAACTTTCATTAGTTTGCAGATAATCTTCTGGATGATATAAAACTAAGGATGTGTGTTTTTCGATTTAAAATGCAGCCTGCTTTCGTCTGCAGTCTACGGGCCATAATTCTGCCAAAATTATGTTTTACTCTTTCTCTATTTACAACACTTTTTTGAGATAAAAATGTTTCTACATTAGCCAACATTGAATTTAAGACTTAAATTATATAGTTGTTATATACAAAATCGTTTTAAAACTTTTTTTGATATTCCGTTCGTAATCCCTGCAGCTACGCGTAACATACTAACCAAACATAGAAGTGAGTCATGAATATAATGTACTCGACAACATTAACAAACTCCAAAAACGTCTCCACAATTGAATTTCTTTTTTACGAATGGGCATGAACTAATACAGTTTGAAGATCCATATCGGCAACGCGACTTGAATTTATTGTTATACATTAACAATCATTCATTCATTCCTTCTGTTTATGTGTTATCTCGGCCGGTGCCAGGGTCCGCCTTCCGGCTAAGTCTCCTACATTTTGCCCGATCTTTAGCATCCTCAATAGTAAGGCATTGACTCTCATATCTTCCTTCACGACATCAAGCCAGCGCTTCTTCGGTCTACCCCTCTGCTGAGGCCCTGGAATGTTAAGGCTCAAGCACACATTGCCAACGTACTCCTGCGGCTTTCTTAGGACATTCCTGGAAAAGTGACATTAACAATCATTGTTATTTTTTATCATATTATTATTGTTTGTCAGCCTCAGATGAAGTAGAGATGGGTGACGCCAGCTCTGAAACGAGACGCTGCGAGTCCGATCCTCGCACTGAGACATTTTTATGTAGGCCACAAATATTTGGTTTCGGTCTTTGTTGTGGGACAGAAAAGTCTCATAGTTTATAATACCCACGATACAAAACTTGTGTCTTATTGCGGGTATAGGACTATGTGTGTGACTGCTGGGTGTGTGAATTAATTTAAATTTTTGAAGAAGAGATATGTTCAATAGTAGATGTACAGTGGTTTGGAGTGAAAAAAATAACCAAGATCTTCGTTACCACCACACACATAGCGAATTTAGATGAAAAGCATAATTTAGAGTTGCACAAGCCTAAATTTGCGCAAGTAAATCGGAACTTTTTTGGCTGCCTTTAGGGTAGGCTCCAGATACCAATGAGCGTTGTAATGTTTCGCAGGTATTTGGATGATAAATAGGCGGCTAAAAGAAATCTTGCCCAGAACGCCAATCTAGCTAAAACCAATACTGACAATTACATGGAAAAGTAATGTAATAATATCAACAATAATATATTTTTACTATTCATTCACATTTCTATCGACAAAACAATCTTCTATTAAAAGAGGCCATTACAGTATAAGACATCTCTTTCTGACTTGTGCAGGTGGTCCATTGTTGAACATAGGTCTGCCCCAATGATTAATAGCACCAAGTTTAAAATAAAACGCTTAAAAATACGCCATTTTTATGACAGTCGTGCAAAAACACAACTAAAACGGTGCCATAAGGTAAAACCGCGCTGCAGCCTAAACGAGCATAAAAGTGATAAATTTCCTTCAGTCACACTCATATTGCCTCCCATAAAATATGCCTACAAAAGCCCAAACCCAGAACCCCTGACATGAATCACTGCCGGATATTAAGCCTTGTGTGGGTCAGCATGCTGCCTTCATCCATGCATCGAAACGGTTATTTACCCAGCATTTGTGTTTTATTTCTTCGAAATACTATTGAAAGTAAATATTTTTAGTCATCATTGTTACCTGTTATATTGTATTAAAATATTTTAAACGACATAATAAACAAACCTTTCTCACAAAATATATGTACGTTACGAAAAAATGTTGTGGAGGTACCTTCCATTCGGTCATCCGTCAGAACATTCTAATATAAAAAATAGCGTAGACCATAAATAAAATGCAGTTTCAAAATATCCTATTTCCCATTGGTAAATGTTTAAAACACATAAATATATTATGAGTTGGACCCTCGTTACGTGACGCCCAACTTACACTTGCCCATTTTTGGTATATTTTTTATTTACGTTCATCAGTCTTCAGTAGTCCAGTACTTGACTTAAATATTGTATAATTAGGTAGAAGTATTATTCCGTTAAATTTGTGCAAATTATACCATTCTTTATGTAAACTTCGAGCTGGATGACTGTTTGCTAAACCTTCATCTGATATTTTGCTAACTAATCCTCTAACCTAATAAAACGTGTGCAACTGCTTTGTAATCATTTGTATTATTATCGGTGCTTTGCTAATTACTATACCAATACTACTATACAATGATGTTTGGTTACCAGTTACATCTACTTTAATAAAATTCACATCACTTCTACGCTCCTTACTAGATGGTAGATCTATTGTATGCAAGGGACGATATGGTCCGATCGCTTTGTCTAGTTCTACCACCAAGCAGCATTTAGTAGGATTGCTGTGTTCTGCTTTGAAGAACATTGTGACCAGTGGTTACTAAACATTAAGAGACCTTAACACCTACTAGCTAAGAGTTACAAGCGCCATGCAGAATTATACACTTATAATAAGCGCTGCATTGTGCTGTTTCTGTTGGGTTTCAATCAAGTGACCAATTTTATTTGTTATTAGAATTTATATTTTAAGTTATAAAATGTTCATACATTAATGAATACTACAAGTAATCCTACATGATTGCATCAGGCTTTGTAAAATCTTGTGTAAATATCTAAGACCTAAAACCATATCAAAACTTTGCTGCAGTCATATAACCTTCGATCACCTCGACCTAGAATACCTAGGCATTAGTAATTCCACATTCTATAATGCTATTGTCACGTTTATTTAGAACACAATGCGTAAGTACGTAGGGGACTGCAATTTGAGCTCGTCTGTATGATTAGAGTAAATTGCAATTTTACTTGCAACATCCGTTTTAACCTGTTCTATTAACGTTGTCCTAATATTCATACTAAATCCATTAAGTCAACAAAATGACTTTCCTTTGTAAATAATTCTTCATGAAACAAGCATAATTGGATCAGTAATTGTAGGTCGTTCTCTTGTAATCGACTACTAGACATGTCATAGTCATCAGAACTAGTGAAAATGCAAAAGTACCATCTGACACCACTCATAATCGATCAAAGTAAGAAAACAAACGCATTTCCTGATTAACCGTTAACCAAAGCGATTTATCTTATCCATCAGACCTATTCTCGCCGCAAAAACTAAATATACTATATGTAATAATTCAACAGCTGCTCTAGAACTTGTATGATGAGCTCAGTACTTACGAGATGGTGTGGGCCGTCTTAATTGATAACATTAGCGTGTACTTTGACTCATAAACTGATGCTTTGTGATCCGATACACGTGCGAATGGTAATGAAACTTATTTGAATATGTTTTTTTACTTCCTGGCCTTGATTAATGTTTCTTGCAACTGATTGATTGAGATCTGAATATATAAATCGCATGTCTGCATTGTATTTGTTTACTCAATCATTCTTTAGTAGGATTGTACCTACATGTAACCTTGAAGAAGTAGTTGGAGGTTCCGACTGCTAGTGCCAACTAGCATTATCCACAATTTGGCGACCTTATTTGCTTTCCCTAGTTAGAGTGATTATGTAGCAAGGTACCTTAAACCCCAGGCAGCTCTTATGAGATTAATAACCGTAAAACTTACATTAGGTAGATTGCCCGGCTTGGGAATCGAAACCAGGACGTCACAGTTCGCTGCTGTCACTAGAATATACCCTGTTCTAGCGACTAGACCCATTGAAAATTAAATACTGTTATCTATTCTAATTTTAACCCTTTGTACTTAATGGAGGAGTTTATCAGTGGTTTTTCAATTACACGGTAATCGATACGTCGCAATTCGGAACCGATGATAATTTCTTTTCTGCCTGAAAGTTTTGTTGTGATAAGTCTTATTTTTATTTTCTTTCCGATTAATTTCGTTAGGAGTTTATTACAGGAGCTATTTTTTCCGAGAGATTCGTCAATATACAGGGTATATCAAGACCGCGACCGAAAACGAAGCCAAGTGGTAGTATTAGTGATATCAAACACAATGCAAGTAAAAATTTCACAAAAAAAATCGTCAATTTTTTTTTGTAATTTTTTACTTATCGTCGTATTTGAGTGATAAATACATAGTTTTTCTAAAATTATGACGTACACCGCTTAATTTTTAAACATACAATGGGTACGTAAGGGTTTAAATTACTTTTTTTTGCCAAAACTAGGTATTTTCCCCTCAAACACGATGATTTTTAAAATACTGTAAAAATTTTAGTTGCATTGTGTCTGTAACCGCTAAAACTACACCCGGCTTAGTTTTCGGTCGCGGTCTTGATATACCCTGTATAATGTAGGATGTTATTTCATTAATTGCCACTGTGGATCCTTCCTCTCAGGAGTTGCAATGTTACAATATACTACTCGTATATGCAGAATGACATATACATTTACATTAGTTTCAGCGTCTATTAATAAATTCCACTTGTCCTATTATTGAAATTCGGCATGTTTGCGCTGCGAATTGAATCAATAAAAATCAATTCCAATTAATCAAACCAAATTAACTAATTGGGTCGACAGAATTTATTTGATCAAATAATTTTCTACTAGAGAAAAGTCTCGGAACACTATATAAATGTCCTTGTTAAACTAATTAATAAATTGAGTATTCCATTTGGCTATGATGCAATACTAAATTAAGCTCAAAATGAAAACACCCGCGCAGTATTATTACCTATCCAAAGCCGTCAACTCAGTATGACATTTCACAATTCACCAGGTTCAAAATCAAATTGTTCTACATATATTCTAGTAGTCTTTACAAGATCTTAACAATCCTCTGGTACTACTAGGGCTTCAGAAGGCGTAATCTCTGAAGTGTAGAAACAATGCGAGAAACACCGCAACGAAAGACGTCATATTTGAATAACTTTATATTATCAGCCCACATAGTTTTGTATAGTGTATGTCACATTGTTACTGCTAAGCTCGGGACTCTTATGCTTGCTTATTGCGAATCCTACTTTATACACTATAGAAATTATATTTTAAGTAATTGAAGTACTTTTAAATCAGTACTAATAAATGCAATGTGTTGAACTAAGTGTCAGTTTTTATATTGAATGCGACAAATTATACGATTTTCAACAAACTTTCCCAAACTTTTTTGAAGTCAATGTGCCAATTTTTTTTATCAATATTATGGACTACAATCATACTATAGAACATAGACCTCCCCAAGTTTTTAATAATACGTATGTATAATATATTCTGTGAATGCACTTTGTAAAATTGTAAATTCTCCGTGTTCCAGGTAGTGTTGGTGTTCATTCTGAGTATAGCATCGCTAATCATCTACTTCATTGACGCGTCCAGGTAAATATCAAATCTATACAATAAAATGAAATACGTTTCTTAGCTAAAGTATTAATTCAATATATCTTACAATAATGCTGAAAACATAAAGGAATACGTGAGTTGAAACCGTATAAATGTGGTCCGAAGTGTCTTGCTGGAAATATGTTATAGTTTAAATGTTAGCTTTTGTTTTATTTGTCAGCTGAATATTGTACTTAGAAAGTGGCTTTCCGTGATTTGTTATTGTACTTGTTTTGTTATGACAAACACAGTGGCACTCTAACCGACTTCATGCCTAACGTTTACAGTGAGGAGGTGGAGCGATGTCAGAAATGGAGCGACAATATTACTCAGCAAATCGACCTTGCCTTTAACATATTTTTTATGGTCTACTTTTTTATACGAGTAAGTTGTTTCTCTTCGGTTTATGGACGGTCTCCTTTAATGAATCTATAACAATAAAATGGCAGTAAATTGATGAATTTATTGCCAACCGCAAGTTTTGATCGTTTTTTTGGTGTCTTGACTACGTTTTAAACGGATTAATGTCTGATTGTATTTCTGTTTCAGTTTATAGCAGCTAGTGACAAACTATGGTTCATGCTCGAAATGTATTCATTTGTAGATTATTTCACGATACCCCCATCCTTTGTATCAATATACCTGGATAGAACGTGGATAGGTGAGTGTATATCTCAATATTTCTTGTTTGATTCCAAAAATATTTTAATAGAATGTCAACTGAAATTGTGTATAAAGTTTCTTTTCTTTTTTATGTGTAATTGCCATTCTATTCCAAAAATAAAATACCTCATAAAATTCTATTAAAATATTTTTAGATTAATTTCAAAAATTAAATGGCGTTCTTCTCAACATTTCTGTCGCTTTGTCTTGATATTAACTCGCTTATCTCTCGGCAAAAATGTTTCATCTTTGTTTTTTCAGTTTACTCTCTTCTAATTGGTTGTTCATTTGTTTCCAGGGCTGAGATTTCTCAGAGCTCTACGCTTAATGACCGTGCCTGATATTTTGCAGTACCTCAATATATTAAAGACATCGAGTTCAATTCGGTTGGCGCAATTAGTTTCTATATTTATATCAGTATGGTTAACTGCTGCCGGCATTATTCATTTGGTAAGTTCATTCTCCATTCCCATTGATTATCTTTCTTCCTTCACATTATTCATTCTAAATTCTACGGGTTAGATATTCAAAGCATTTTAAATAAAGGGTTTCACTTTTCAAAGGCAATTAGCCTCAACAATTACGTTGAAACGATCGCGAAACTAAGGGTCTTTTTGGAGATCATATTTCTATTCACTGCTAAGTCTATTTACATCTAGAAAGAAGACTAGATTACTTTAAATGTTTATTAAGGGAAGAGATGCTCCCAATGCTAGGTTAAATTTATTTCATGCTCTTCAAATACTTCCCAGATCTACATACGAAGGTAGATTTAACTGATACTTTCTCGCTTGCATAAGAAATATAGTTGTAGTGCCTTCGCTTACTCTTATACACATTGCTGGCGCAGTAACTTTTTCTACTAGTTGTGTGTTAATGTACTTCCATAGTGTGACTTAAATGCGTGAGTATTTCATGTTTGTTTTGTGTGTTTCAGCTGGAAAACTCTGGAGATCCGTTAGAGTTTGAGAACGCGCAGAAGCTTTCATATTGGACTTGTGTATACTTCCTAATAGTCACCATGTCCACAGTAGGTTACGGTGATGTGTTTTGTCACACTGTACTTGGCAGAACGTTTTTGGTTTTTTTTCTCCTCGTCGGCTTGGTAAGTTTCTCTTTCACTTATTCTCAATAACTTAATATTAATTACCTACTAAGAATAATATGAATATCACAAAGAAAACTATATGTCTATATTAACATTGTGCAAGGAGAGGCAAGTTCTAAATGTAATCTGTCCACACAAACACTATATACTCTTATTTTATTTTTCTAAAGTGTAAACTTGCCGACTATTCTATCGGACTGCTTGCTATTCCTTGCGATAATCTATATGTATAACAAAGCAAAAGGAAATGTATCGGAGACTCGCCGTCGTGGTCGGACGGACACGAAATAGATCCACGTGACTTGCTAGACAAGCGTACTAACTAACGCACAGCTCGTGAATGATCGTAAGCCTGACTAGTGCACCATACTAGAGCATGCACTGTGAGTGCACGGGCGAGGCGGCCCGCTCCACGCGAGAGAGCCCTCGTGGAGCTCGCAGCTCGTGCTCGGCGCGAGAGCATGGTGTATGTCGTTTCTTTTGCTTTGTTACGTGAGTATGATGAGGACGAGCTGCCGGAGGAGCTCGGCGCTGCTCTCGCCTCGCGACTCGCGACTCGCGCCGGTCGTGTCGTGTCGGCAGCAGCGCGCCCGGGGGCCCGGAGCCCGGAGCCCGGCGCCGCGCCGCGTCCCACCCCTCCCACCTCGCGATCTCTGCATGCCGCACCTGTGCCTGGCTGTGTTCTGTTGCTCACATCACCGGTAGACACACACTCGTTCCTTTTATTTTTGTTTCGCTCCGCTCCCGGCCACACTTTACGACTCAGCGTCCCCATAGAACGCGTACCGAGACTCGAGGTGGACATTGTCGTGCACCACGCGACGGTGTCCGCGTGCGCTCGGACGCCACTTTCCACCGACACCGTGGTCTGTTGCAGGCAATGTTCGCTAGTAGCATTCCCGAAATTATAGAGCTGGTAGGAAGTAGGTCCAAGTACAGTGGCGAGCTGAAGCGTGAACACGGAAAAAGGTATCATTTTGACGTATAAATCCGTCACCGAAAGCGAAGGCGAGCCATATCGCGCGCGAAGCGCCCGACGTGGGTCGCGCGACCTGTCGGGGACTCTGTGAGATCATCACCTATAAGAAAGCTTGCTCAGTGCCGTCAGATGTATTGTGTCATCTACTCGCGGGCACCCGGCGGCCCCGCGGCGGGTCGCGGCGCGCGGTTCGCCCTGGTACTACGCGGCCGGCCTCGGCCCGCGCCGGCCCGGACGCCGTAGCGCCAGGGCGAGCGCGCCGCCGGACCCCGCCGCGACGCCCGCCCCGTGCTCGCGCTCTACCCAGCGTCTATATCGAATGCCCATCGATTTAGTTCACGTTCCGACCGAATCTATTTCTTTTTAATTTCCTCTCATCAACCAGTTAGAGTATGTATATCCTTAGGCTTTGCATGCACCCGGTCACGAGTCCCGTCACGGCTTGCGCCGGTCACAGCTCCCGCCGCTAGCGTAGCTCGGCACGGCACCCACGTCCCGCACACCCACAGCCCACACACACGCCACAGCCACCACTCACAGCCGCAGACAGACGACACTCGAGCCACAGCCTTGTGCGACGCGAGGTACGCGGCCGCGGGCCGGGCGGGGGGCGGGGCGGGGCGGCGCGGGGCGGGTGCGGGCGCGCGGGGCGGGGTGGTCGCTCACCTCACGGTGTTTGCTGTGTATCGTAGGCTGTGTTCGCCAGCTGGATCCCCGAGATCACGGAGCTGGCGGCGCAGCGGAACAAATACGGCGGCCGGTACAACAAGGACGTCCGCCGCAGGTACCCTGCTCTCACGCCCCCGCTCCACGCGGCTTCCTGCCTTCCCACCTCTCACGGTTTCGATCTTGATTGATTGAATGCGGAGTTTGCTAATGAAATTTATTAATCCTTCACTAGAATCGGTCTCTCGGTGCCGTGGCGCATGCTCGGAGAGTTAGTCCCGGCGGCCGCGCCCCTCTCCCCCAACTAGAGAGACAGGCGCGCGGTCGACCGAAGCACTACTACATGCCTTTTTCGTAATCTCACTCGAGACACCGTTGAGCTTTTGATCCTTCTAACGAGACTAGATTTGGAGAGAGCCGATGTAAAGTTTTGTAATGCTGTCGATGAGTAGTGTTTGGTTTGTTCGCTTGCACACGATGCCTGTCGCCACGCTGTAGCGCTAGCTCCGGCACCTCGCCACGAGTCCCGACGATCACACACAGCCAGTGCCCGCGCCGCCCCCCGCCCCCCACCCGCGCCGCGTCCGCCGCGAGCGCGCCAAGCGCCCGCGCGCCCTGCCGCGCCGCCCGCGCCGCCGCCGCGGCCGCGCCCGCGCCACCCGCGCGCCCCGCGCACCCCGCGCCGCTGCAGGAGCTGTCGTCGCCTCTCGGCCGAGCCGGCCGCCGTCCGCGCCCGCCGAGCCGCGGCCGGCGGCCGGCTCGCGCCCCGATCCGGTCGATTCAATGTGAACGTCTTGTTTTGTCTGTCGGCGTTTAGGCGATATTTGCCAGTTGTATCCCAGAGATAATTGACTTAATCGGCACTAGACCCAAGTACGGCGGCACCCTCAAGAATGAGCGGGGACGCAGGTGAGCCGCTGTCTTCACTCCGTTCCGTTGAATGTGTTCCGTGTTGTGAAATCTATTCTTCCTTTTCCTCTCTTAGCACGCTTCTGTGTACTCACTTATCTTTGGCGGGACTCGAGTCCCGCGAGTTGTCTTTGTTTTTATGAGTCGATATTGATTGTGAATTACCTTTGAATTGATTTGAGTTCAGTTAAAATAGTGAACCGCAGATAGTGGCTAGTGTTATCGCTCGTCATATAGGTATCATGATTATGTTCTGTTAGTAGGTAGGTAAGGAATGTTATGGTAAAGCTTAGTTGCGGAAGTTAAATGTTGAGTGGTACCGTACCGTAGTGAGTTGTTGGAGTTGTGGTGTGCGTCGCGCGTCGACAGCTCCTGGCGCGGGCGCGGCCCGGCGGCCCGCCGGCCTGCCGGGGGCTGTTGATGCTCCAGCATCCCCTCCCCCGCCCCCGCCACTCCGCCACTCCGCCACCTCCGCCACCGACTCCCCGCCTGCACGTCTCTACCGTATCTGTACTTCCATGTTGACCCAATTTGTTGTTGTTGTTGTTGTTGTATATTATTTAATGTATCTTTTGATTCGATCCCCTCGGTTCTTAGTGTAATGTATATTTTGGTATTTATATAATTCATAGAGCGTGGCAAGGCTGTGTGCATTGAGGACGTTTTGACGCAAACTAGCTTAGTGTATCGACTTATCATTCAACATGATCGACATCATCTAGCGGCGACACACCAATCATTATATACAAAATTTTCAATTTATTGATTTTTAAATTGTTTGCAATGTTCGTAAAATATTAATGAAACCAAAAGGTAGATAATTTAATAATGTTTGATTGTGAAAATAACAATGAAATCAGTTCCTTTGCCACACCTTAGATGAATAATAGTTTGCATGGTTGTGAGTAGACAGAGCGACTTGCATTTTGTTTGTATCTATCTCCTTCTGGCATACCTTCATGAGTTTAGTGTCTGATGCCCGTCCTGCTGTCGTTTGTGTATGATCGTTAACATCATTAACCTCCATCATTGTACAGACTACAGACAAGCAAACTGTCAACACTTCCACTATCTCATCTAACTCTCTTTTAAATTGAACTCAATAAGAATTGAGACTGCTCGTACACCTACTCGTATAACTTATGTTCTTACTGTTCGTAAAACTCTATACTTCTATGAACAACAAAATGTTACAAGACGCAAGCTTAATTTAAGTGTAATAATGTGCTGATAAAATAAATTGTGCATCTAGACACATTATTATTCAAAAATCATGTAAACTTTACACAAAAGTAATCAATAACACAATATTGAAATGACATATTGTGTCTAGATCTCAATTTCACGGTTACTCTGTCACACTGTCACTCAGACCCCATTATCCTTGCAACAAACGCTGTTTTTTTCTTATTCAAAGAATATTCCCGGCAAGCGTCATCCCAAAACAATCCTGTTCCCGGTATATTCGTGATCTAGCTCGGTAGATAGTCACACAGTCCTGAACGAAACTGAGCTTTCTAGTTAATTAAGATGGTTCATTTCTTTGTGGGTTCAAAAACTAAATTCATTTGAATATACGAGTTTCAATCATTTCATTAAATATATCAGAAACCTCATCCACAAACTTATGAACAGAATAGTAAATAATGGAGGTTATATAAAAAGCAACGTCTTTGATTTTCAAAATTTTATCATTAACGTGAACATCAGCACCTCCGCCCATGCCATCAATGTGTTTGTTTTTAGGTGCTCTGTATAATTTGGCTTCAAACCAAAGGCGTTGTATGTGATCAAGTAGATTTTCACGCTTTCTTCACTTATTGTTTTGTTTAACCCTGTTGCGACCTCTTTGATTTTTTTTTATTTGAACTATATCCATGTGGTCCCAGGTGTTAAATAAAACTTCAAATTGCTGGACTTCTATCTTTCCTGTCTTTTATATATAAGGTTTTGTGCTTTTTGAAACTTGCTTTTTTAAAAATAACTTGAGCAAATATAAAGTTTCACTCTCTGAAAGCTTCAGAGCTTAAATTTTTGATCAGCAAAGGGATAAATTGTAAAATTTTGGTAACATTATTTCAAATCTTCAAAACAGAAGCTTCACTTTTTCAATAAATTTGCTTCAACAGCTTCTTCATACAATATGCAATTATTTTTGTAGATGCACATTACAATGTATGCTTACAAGGACGATGTTATAATATTTCAATTGGTTTTCAGGCATATTGTTGTTTGTGGACATATAACATACGAATCAGTCAGCCATTTTTTAAAAGACTTCCTACATGAGGACCGAGAAGACGTAGATGTTGAGGTTGTTTTTTTACACAGGTCAGTACATACTACATTTTTACTCATTAATTAATATTAGAAAATTAAAGAATAAGTAAATTAACAATGATATATTTTATCAAACAATTCGGAAACGTAATTGATTTAGCAATAAGTATCGTCTGAAATCATTTAGCCTCGATATACGAAATTCAAAATTAGATAGTTTACTTAAAGCAGTTTATGAACAGTTGTTTGTCTGATACATGTATAAGCAGTATCGGTGACTAAGCTACACCTACCATGTAACTGTGCCTGGCACAGGCTAGTACAAACTTGTGCGAACAATCCCGTTCGGCGTATGAAGTAAATGATGAGGCGCGTCGCGAACACGCGTCGGTTCTAAATATTATAAAGTATTGCGTGGAGGTGGTGTGTCATGCATGATCCAACGACGCTTTCAGAAAAGAGCCCGACCTTGAGCTGGAAGGTCTACTGAAGCGTCACTACACCACCGTCGAGTTTTTTCAGGGTACAATGATGAATGCCGTCGACCTTGAACGAGTCAAGGTTAGAGTAAGACAAATAGCGCAGGCATTAGATTGCAGCACGGCCGTTATTATCATTGATACGCGTCTCAGTGAATCAGTATATTTTATTTATTTATATGTGCATATAAAACGGACTTTTCCTTCTGTAAAGACGCTGTTTCATAGTCACAGTAGGTTTTTATCACTTTGGTAACGTTTATCTTGTGATTATTTTGATGCAATCATTGCTTGTCACGGCGGTGCGGCGGCGCGCCGGGTCGCCCCCACCGCACCACGACTGCGTATTTTGGTAAATAGTAATGCATGGTAAGGCCACCACAGACGGCGGACTGTCCCTTTACAAGTAGTGTTAATTGAGCGTTGATGACAGGAAACCGCCCGACCTGGAGCTCGAAGGCCTGTTCAAGAGACACTTTACCACTGTGGAATTCTTTCAAGGCACCATTATGAATCCAATCGACCTACAGAGGGTAAAAGTAAGTAGCACTGCACACACGAAGATGTGTTCTTTGGGCGTGGTGTCGGTTTGAGCTGTACAGACTGTCATTTCTCTAGACGTAGAGCGTATGCTCGTTCACTAAGCTCTTTCGAGTTGCTCTCGGAACAGTAACCCTTCTGATGTGTTGACCTGAGCGCTGTCTGTACGTGCCTGTCGCTACTCAGTGTGTGGCCCGGCCCTGCGCCCGACGCGTCCTACGGGGCCGGGCGCGTTGTGTGTTCCGATATCCGATACCCCTCTGATCCTTCGCCGTGCGCAGTCTCGGCCACCGTTTGTCTGACTGTTCCAAACCAATAATGGGTGTTGTATGCGATGCTGGCCCGTGTGAATTCGATATCGATTGCACTGTACGTAAGAGTTGTATTGGCATTAATGGCTGCCGAAGAAAGGATTTCCTTTTTCAAAATTATTACTTTCCTTAGTCTCGAGTACAGTTGTCGATTGTCGATGCGTGTTGCGGTAAGTGTCGATGCATGGCTTTCTGGAATGTCGGTGTGACGCATGTGCTTGACTCTCATCCAATCGTTTGCCTGTAAATGAGCACTACGATGTGTTACAGTACCTTATTAATTCAAAAGCTGCTTTGATTCCTTTTGAATTCCTAGTAGGCCGTAGTGCTCATTTTCTAGGTAGATATGCTGCTAAGTGTAGCATGGAATGTACTCGCCTGTCCTTCCTTTAGATAAAATTGATGTTATACCTGTGTGTTTACATATGTGTCATTGTATTATAAAATTTTATGGACCTTATAATACTACATTGTGGGGTGAGTGTTCTTTCATTAATATTTCAATTCAATCAAATTTTTAACTAACCAAATTACTCAATTAACTATTAATTAAAATTAACCAAATGAACTTGGGTAAGCAAGTAATGTAACTTTTTGAAAATTAACTTAATGGCGTATGTCTTACTAACTTTATAAATAATGTATTAGAAGAAGACACTTTGTTGCAACGATTTGATATAATGATTGGTGTGTAGGTTCACGAAGCAGACGCTTGCTTGGTGCTAGCAAACAAATACTGCCAAGATCCAGATGCGGAGGACGCCGCGAATATTATGAGGGTCATCTCCATTAAGAACTACTCCGACGATATCAGGGTTATTATACAACTGATGCAGTATCATAATAAGGTAATATGCTCATATTATTATACAACAAGTTTGTCTCTACAAGCCGATACAAATTCAAAATTTGCCAATACATACATTTGAAAATTATTTTGAAAATATAATAGTGTTATTTGAAGTTACAATAACGGTTTGAAAATATGCTCAATGAAGATAATTTATAATATTACAAATAAATAGCTGAAAGTAAGACTGCCGTAAACACTGGCCATCAATTCCAGGCCTACCTGCTGAATATCCCATCATGGGACTGGAAGCAGGGCGATGACGTCATCTGCCTGGCGGAACTGAAACTCGGTTTCATCGCGCAGAGCTGCCTCGCGCCCGGCTTCTCGACCATGATGGCCAACTTATTCGCTATGAGGAGTTTTAAGACGGTCAGCTCTCACATTTGTCATCTCATTAACACTTATCTATTATCCATCAGTCAGTACTTTCAGAGATACAAACCTGATCGGCTGCAATCTGCGAATTCAATTCTCTGAAAGTACTTCAAGTTTTAACGTAATGTGCGGCATTTCCACAGTCACAAGACATGGCTATATGGACTAATGACTACATGCGCGGTACCGGCATGGAGATGTACACGGAGACGTTAAGTACCACGTTTATCGGGATGCCGTTCAAACAGGCGACAGAGTAAGTGGGCGGCGAACGAGACGCTTTCAACATTGTGAAACGAAGACGTCACACAATGAATTGTTCTATTATGTAAAAGTGTTTGGCCTTCATACCGCCGCGATCGCGGGACAAGCGTCACTAACCGACTACTGAAACGCAAAGCTTCTCTCATTCATTGTTTATGTACATTTTTTTTTGCCCGCTTTAAACTGTGATTTGAATCTTGGTGTCTCTTTTCCAGTCTCATTTTCCTTAGGTACTGCACTGAATAACTGTGTAGATGTTAGTGTAGTTCGATGCCGGGATACTAATTGTTTAGATACCTGAGGAAGAGAATTGCCGAGAGGTAGAGGTCGCAGAGGGCTATGACTAACATAGCACGAGCTTCAGCGTGTACCGTTGGTTGTTTTCAGTCCCCTGACACACAAGCATGGCAGAACGATTACCTGCAGGGTACGGGATGCGAGATGTACACCGAAACACTGTCGACCTCCTTCACGGGAATGAGCTTCGCTCAGGCCAGCGAGTAAGACCCTCTCGATCCTTGGGCCCGCCTGCACCCTCGCACCGTAGACACTGTGTGCCCAGTCGCTAACCCTGGCTAATGAGTGTGCACTAACTACCAGTACCGACAGTAGGAAGTCCATTGAACTCAATACGTTCTCTGGTTTCAGACTAGATTGTGCATGTTGAATGGGTACATGATAGAATAGCGGTATGGAATGTTGGCGTAGGTAGTCGTCTTAGTTTCCTTTACATATCCCACTAGTTAGTTTATTCAAATCGTTTTTATTGATCAGAGTATTTGGAGTCGTTCATGATAGTGCCATCAAATTACTTCAGTGCAGTAACACTAGGTGGTTCTCGTACAATCCGCTTCACTGTCATCAGAAGGTCATATCGCATCTGTGCATGTTTTACTAACTGTACTACACTCAATTTATTGCTTTTGAGCACATCTCTCTAATACTTGCTAACTTCAGCATGGACCCCGGCTTGCGGAGCTTCATCCTCTGTGCTTCCTGTGACGTCATATAGAACAGTTATGGAAGCCAAATAACATTAGACATAAGCAAATTTTGACATAGCCTTGCATCAAAATCATGCATAAAGTTTTAACAAAGCCGCTAACATTTTTGTCATGACAAAATTTTTAAAGAGTTCGCATGAATTTGAATCACTAACACAACCGATTGGCAATATTAATTAGGCTTATAATGCTAAGTAATCGAACAATGCAGTAATTGGATGAGTTTATTCCGATATGTGTTTGGGTTATTGAGAACTACAGTACGAACTATTTGGCAGGTTATGCTTCACAAAGTTGAAGTTGTTGCTCTTGGCGATTGAGATTAAAGGGGAGGAGGGTGCCGACAGCAAGATCTCCATCAATCCTCGAAACGCGAAGATACATGCCAACACGCAGGGGTTCTTTATAGCACAATCTGCTGATGAAGTCAAGAGGTAACATATCATTTCATAGATTAATTAGGTAAATGGGAATTAAAATAAAAGTATAGAAAGACAACTCGACATACACCACTCGAGCGATCGAATGAAAGAAGGTCGCTTTTATAATGATAGTGTGTTAAAAAGTGGAGCAGGAAAATCGATTATTATTCAACCGCAATAATGTTATTGCTTCCAGAGCTTGGTACTACTGCAAGGCCTGCCACGAGGACATCAAAGACGAGACCCTCATCAAGAAATGCAAATGCAAAAACTGTAAGATCACTTAATTGCTTTTTATCCTAACCAATACTATTAGTCTGTAAAAACAATAGCTATCTCTTTTAGTACAACGCCTATCGACTAATTCAAAACGTAACGAACAATTCTGTGACATTCTTTCTGGAGATCTTAATATACATATATATTTATAATTGAGAGAATCACGAGCTGTGTCCCATAACGTATGATGAATCACTTGGACACCGTGTTTGTAAACGTTGTCACTTGAATGAACACCGTAGGTACTTGTAATCAAGTACACCGACACAGACTCGCTACAGCTGCGCCACACTGTTTACTTTCTTACTTGTGAGACATTAATGGAATATTGTTCGGCTAAACTTTTAGTGACCGCGCACCAGCGGAAGGTCGGAGCCGACATAGGTAACTTGCACCACACCTAACCTCACAAATTGACGTTTTCCGATTATTTTTCGTGTCTATATAATTTTGTTGAGTTGCTTTAGTGGTGTTGCGTCCGTACCTCACAGACTGGATCGGCTGCAAAGCATTATCTTGATCCGTGCTCGTTCACACCCTATATAATATAATTTAGCATTCATTGTGTATGTCCGCTCGCTCGTGAATGAATACCGCCACAAGACAAACCACTCCGACACTTCACCATTTTTCTATGCCTTTTGAGATTGTCGCTCTGATTTGTATCGATATCGGCAGGATTTAGTGCATCATACAATATCACAATGCATTAAACGTCACCGAATTAGGAACAGTATGAAATAACAGTATGAAATTGGCAAGAGCAAACATCACGTAACTAAATTGAGCACGTATCAACGGTGTGTATAGAGATTGATATGATGCACTTGAAAGCCCAGCACAGACAGTACATTGCATGCGACATCAGATGGAAGTAGAACTGAGTTTTGCAAAACAGCAAGTGCACCGTCATTTTACCCTGACACACTTAGATAATATTAATATTTATCCACGAAAGCATGTCTCAGAAACGAAAGTGAAGACAGAGTGTTGATAGAATTTGCCCCAACGAGTGAGCTTCTGAGGACAAAGACTCATAAGACAGTTCTGGCTTGTCTGTGCTAACGACAGTTATGACTAATGAAAATAAAAACTAAACAGTCATTACCATTTATCACCCACATTTTTGATGGGATCAAACGTATTTGATGGTAACTTTGATCTTGTCAAATGCAAAAGTCATCAGCAAGCGTAGGACATGTTTCAGTTTTTGGATTTTTACAGATGTCGGAATGATGATGATGCAGACTGGAATGGTGAAACAAAGTCTTAATACGTACCGTGCGTGTCTCGACGGTACGGAACGGATAAACGCTATTCCCTATTACCGTACCTTACACACGTATAATTTGTTTGCAACAACTAACCATTGCTCATGAGAGAACGTTGGGCTACAGAACGCTAATACACGATTAAACGATACACGCAGCTATTATATTGCAGCTGGGCTAAGTCACTAAACAGATGGATACGCTTTTATGTATTACGAGTACGTTAGGTTCCCAGGGGACAGATACCAGAATCACCAAACCCATAGGACATTTCATACCAAGATTTTGATTGCGGGAATCCGAAGCGCTTTTCTTTAACTAGTCTAATCAATTAATAAAGCTTTAATAAGTAAAGTTTTGGGCGCCCGCAATCAAAACTGCTAAAGGAATGGCCACATCTTCCTGTCAACGATGAAACTGTCCTGAGCTTTGCATCTCTGTCTGCATATAAACCTATGATTTGCGTTTCTTCCGTAATGTCCACCATTTAAAGCAGGATGACTAAATTAGACGCAAGGTAGTTTAAAGGTGTTGTTTCTCGGTTCAGTGGCCACATTCAGGAAGGGCGTACGAGCCGTCCAGATGGTTGGCAGGGCAAGTACGTAATCATGTGTATAAGATTCAGTGTAAATGTCTTTGTGACTATGTGATGTTACACGGGGCGCCACGCGGTGGCCGAGTCGCAACCACGTGTCCTGTATCATTGTCTTGTCTATTATACGTTACTCTATGTGCATTACTGCAGTTAGATGTTTGCCTCTCTATTAGCAAATATATTGAGACAGACTTATTGTGATGTCTATTATTTATTTTGGTGTTGTTGTTATTACATATATCGACAATTTTATATTCCATAGGAGTATTTTGAGCCCTGATTTCTGCATCGAAATAGACCCTCTGATATTGATGTTGTGAAGTTATAGTTTTTTATAAAGTTTATAATTTTGTAAATTTATTACGCTTATGATATTGGACTAATGTAATTGTATTTATTTATCGATAACCCTCTATAGGGATTTTTATTAGATTATCCCGCCTCGATAGAACCGTCTGGATTTTGCAGTCATTGGCTGCTGCGTTTATTCCGTCGGTACATACGGTATATTTAAAATTTTCCACCCGCATCTAAAGTTTTGATTTCATCAACTCGAGTAAAGATTAGATAGCTCGGTACCATCCGAAGTATCATGCAGTCATTTAGGCCCCATATCTAATCCCATTCGAATGTAGGGTTCTAAACTCATTTAAAAATAACAATAAATTCATATTAGTAACGCACATAATGCTTGTGTAATAGTTATATGTATATTATTTTGTGTCGTAGCTTTGTTTGCATGTCCGGTGAATGGTTTATGTGTTTTGTATTTAGTACGTAGTTTGTTGTAACAGTAATTTATTGTACTTTTATAAACAATTCGGTTTCACTTTTGGAATGCCGCCGCTCGATTCGGAATGCCCTGAATTTTGAAAATCACACTCTAAGCCTGCATTGAATAATTAATGAATCAGGTCGTTCCGAAATGTAATGCTAACTTCCACGCCTGAGCGCTATGGGCTAAGCTTGCTTGACTTGCGCCAAACGCATCAAAAGTGAAACCGAATGGGTCGTGAAGGCCGAGCCAGGAGTAACCGCTGGCGCGAACACGCTGTATATTGCGATGTGCCTGTAGGTACCGTATCTACTGAGTGGTGTACCGGAATGCGATATTGTGCTGATGTTTTGCAGATGATCACCATCCTCCCCCCACCTTCACGCCGCCAGAGTTGCCCAAGAAGGTCCATGTTCGAGGTACATCTCGGTCTTTCGGGGCTGAGTGTTTTTTTTTGTTTTTACTTTTATCATCGGCCCACACTTAACCATCGAACGAGTGGCAATGTGCTTCGTCCCAGGTTACCGCGAGGTACCGTGCACTTAGATGCTTGATCACGCATACTTCATAGCGAGCACTGGTAAACTGCAGCGGCCGCGGCCGCGGGGCTGGTCGACCGCTTGTCAGGCATGAACCCGGCTGAATCTGTAGTTACCCGAGTCCTGTCGCTTCTGCGAGCGAACTTTCACCGACCGGTTACAACCCTAAATTTAATTGTTCACCAAACGGGATGTTTTTCTGTTCCTTTTGCATCACATTTTACGAAGTAAGGTTGAAATTTACGATCATCGATCTGTGCTTCTTGGTAAACTCTAAAGCGGATGTATTTTCATTTGTGGTTTGTACCCTTGCGCCGAGCATTGCAAATATACCATGGCATTGCATCTACCCGTCTATGATATGCCCGCCATATTTGTTGTCTTTGAAACGGAGTTGCCAATTTTTGGATAATCAGCCGAAATTATTGAGTATTGCCACACAAATGTACTAAGTTGGGCCCTGTTCCTAAACACAGTAGTGTTCTCACCTAGATCAACACAGTAGATCTTGTTAGATTTTTTCACTATGAGAAAAAGTCGTTATAAGTATCCAAAATTGGCGACACTCAATCATGAATGCGACGTATAAGCTTTTAATGTAGAATTATTTTCAAAATAAATTATTCTGAACAAGGTAAATATTCACATTAAATTTTGTAAGATTATTAAAGATGAATAAATGAAAATATAAATACAATTGGATATTTTGATTGATCAGTGCAATTTGTAATACTTTTTTAACGACTTACAGGTGAAATAGCTCGCGAAAGAGGGGAAGACACCAGCTGTGAGTAATATTATTATGAAACACCATCATACTGTAATATAATAATAATAATAAAGCTCATTTATTTCAGGTAAAAAGACCCATAAAAAAAAAAAAAAAAAAATACAAAATACAAAATACAAAATTACAAAGATTACAAAAAATTACAAAAATAACTGAAGCAGAATATACAAAATATATCAAAACAAATTAAGAATACAAATGTCACAAAATACGATTATTAAAAATACAATTAATTAATTGAGAAAATCAAAAGAGAAATTAATAAATCCTAATAGGCGGCGTTACTGCAATATGTCTATCGCAGCAATGCCGTATGTAGGGGCAGTCCAACCTGCTGGTAATCATAGCTAGGACTGAGTTAGAACTAGCTCGCACTCTACGCACTAAGGATGCGCATCGTTTACGCACCATTGCGTGGAAGCATGTTGTACGTGTTTCCGCGAACATGCCCGAGGCACTGCAGAAACGAGGCAGCCCCATCACCGCTCTAAATGCATTATTATAAAGGACGCGAAGGCCACCGTAACTTTTCGTCGTATAGTCAGCCCATAAAGTACAAGTGTAGAGGGATGTACAATATGCTTTGAAGAGCATAGTCTTCACCTCCCCCGAACATCGAGCAAACCTACGGGCTATCATATTACCACGCAAAGACAGTGACCTTCGCTGCCTTTCAATGTCATCATTGTCCTTGAGATCGACAGTTAGTATGTGACCCAAGTATTTAATTTTTTTCACTCTTTCAATGGGGACGCCATTGAGTTTGATAGATGGTAAATTAGACGGCACCTTTACACTGGTCTCAAACACCATGTACTGACTTTTGCTAACATTATATTTTAAGCCATGGTCACAGATGTATTCCTCACAAATGCAAATTAAACTTCTTAATCCACAGACTGAAGCGCTCAGCAGCACCATATCGTCAGCATAGCTTAAATTATTGACACAGACATCATCTACATGGCAGCCGATATGGTTGCCACTGAGCGTCGCAATGAGCTCGTTAATATATAAATTAAACAATGTTGGTGAAGTTAATCCACCTTGCCTCACGCCACATTCGAGCCGATACAAGTCTGACTTCGCATTTGCCCATCTTACATAGTTTGACTGATGTAAATACCAGTACTGGAATATACTGATTAGTTCTTGCGACAACCCCGTATTATGCAGCTTTCTCCAAAGAATGTCGTAGGAAACTAGGTCAAAAGCTTTGGATAAATCTAGGAAACATGCATAAACAGGCGTTCTTCTTTTTAGTATATAGTTGTCGTACATCTAACGTATCGCTATTTTCAGAGTAAATGTCTTTTAAAAGACATCAAAACATGAGAAATCCCCATTTATCCAATATACTGAAATCACTGCAGTTGTCAAAATGATTACCTTAAGTAGATTGTAGAATTAGTTATGCATTAAGCTAACTTTATATTATGTCCTGGCAATTAGTGCAGTTTTACTGCCAATCTTTTAAAACATGTTTATGATAAAACCTCCAATATTTTCAATACGGAAGTACCCGCAACAATAAGTCGATGTCAAAATTTTATTGATGCATAATTAACTTCATTAACTGTTTAGACATGACTTTATGTCGAGCCATCCACAGGTTACTAAACTGATTTGGTCCAAGAAATGATAGCGAGCCAATCGTCTTTTCGCGTAAAAATCTAATTCCAGGCCTCTTATAAAACAATAATCAAACTGATGAACTGGATTGCCAAACCTGTTATTCAAATCCAAGACCAAGAACAATGAGAAGACGAATTTCATGTCTTATAAATATCTTTAACTTGCCACCTCCTCTATGAAACGATATAAATCACAGCTTATTGTGCAGCTAGTAGTATCAACAATGTTGGGCTTAGTTGAAAGCTTTATAATGTCTAGACTCTAGAGGGAGCGCTGTCCTACATTCGCGTCTTCCAAAAAAGCTCAATTTTTTGGTTCGTAATTTTGATACTTGGTAGCATTGCCATAGAAGTGAAAATTGATCTAATTATTTGTGATTACATACATACATACATATACTCACGCCCTTTTCTCAGAGGGGCTAGGCAGAGGCGATACCATGACACCCACGTTCCGCCTTGTATGTTCCGTCCCACGACGTGATAGGGGCAAGCCTATCGTCAAATAGGGCACAAATTCTACACACATACATAGACTCACGCCTTTATCCCCGAAGGGGTAGGCAGAGGCGACAAATTCTGATGATATATTTAACAATAAATTGCTATCAATTCCGTTGGTAACCGAAAGTATATTTCTTATTTAGTTAATATTCATCCAAAACGAGTGAGTGGAACCTAATAGCACTAAACTACATCATTTAATTACTTTTTCAAATAATTAATCCCAAGTTGTCAAGTGTCAGCCAATAGGAGGAAATAAAAAGGAGCCCTTGTACCTCCATTATTGAGTCCGTTTTTTAAATTCAAGCGCTCCCTCGAGACGTTATACACTGTATAGTTGAAAGTAACACCGTTGTACGTAGTGATAAACCGCAACCACCGCAACGCGGCGCCGACGGCGCTGCTGTCGCCGATGGCCAACCAGCTGATGAACACCACCACCACGAGGCAGGTCAACAAGGTCAAGCCCAACGTCAACAGAGCGCCACCAGACACGTGAGTTCCACACACAACTACTTTCAATACTAATCACTAGGAATTCAAACAAGTTTTTTTAAGTTTGAAATCAGAACACCTTAGGAGTAAATCCTTTTTGGAATATAAAAATGATTTTAAATAGTAGCGACATCTATGTTACATTTTTGGAACTTAATTGGGAAACTTTGATTTTGTCTCACAAAACAATTGTTATTATGTTTTTATGTATGAGATTTGTGAATTATTTGAAAAATTATGTTGTTTTTATTATTTACGGTACTTATTTTATGTGTGAATAAATGTTTTGAGTTTCGCTTTAGGCCTTCAATGTGCATTATATGTTCAATCAAATCACTTAGTTCTATGTTTTCTGTTGTGTTTATCAAAAAAGTCCACGGGTTCGATTCCCAGAATCGGACAGATCTATGTGCAAAACCATAATACCTGCTATAAATGTATTTACAATGAAAACTAGTTTCACAAAACTATATAAATTATGAGTCTATTAATTTATTATCATTTATATTGTTTCCTAGTATTTGTAAAATAATAAATGTTTATACATATAAAATGTGAAATATATTAATATTATTTATGATCTGTTTATCCCATGTATCTCTTGTAGTTCTATAGAACTATACTATCACTATTGGCACGTCGTGCACAAAGCACTAAAGATATTAGATATAAGAATAGTAATATCCCAATTTATGCTACCTCTTAATATTTTTATTGGAAGTTACGCGATGCCTTTATATTTTTAAAAATGTCTAACAATGGGTACACGACGGCAGTTTTATTTTTTCGGAATAAATATAATACCTACGTATCTTATCCTCTCTTATTCTAAAATAATGTAAAATTAATTACTAAACGCCTAATTAAATTTCATAATTAAATGATAATACAAGCCCTTATTTTTTAATTACGGCCAAAGGTGCCGCTACTCGCTTTGTGTTAGATTTTGCATCCATCAGCATAAGAGTCTCCGTGGGTTGTCCAATATACATAATACAATGGTTATAATAGAACAATATTCATAAAGAAAAGAAGAAAAACGTGGATGTCCTGGTAGTAACCAGGACATCCACGTTTCGCCTTGTATTTTCTATCCCACGATGTGATAGGGGGCCAGCCGATTATTATTATAAATTGAATAATAAATAAAATCTTTGTTACACAGGCGCAAACGCAGAATGTAAGTGAGAATGCTTTTAAGGCCCTCTTGGTAATCTTAACTCAAATTCATTATTCCTTTACAAAGTTAGTCTTATCCACTTGTGGTAATCCGTTTTGGGGTGCGATCAACTATACGTATCCCTTGGTTTTATAGAATTAATAGTCGTGTTAAGTGTGGATGAATTCAGAGCATACTAACGATTAACGAATTCATCTTTATTTATTATGAATGTTATCCGCGAATATTAACCCTATGATTAACCGCATAAAGCATAATTTGCATCGCGTCGCCTGACTTCCAAAATATATAAAGCACATATATTCCTTTTAAAATCTGAACGGAAGAAGATATTTTGACCCTGTGTTACAGGAACCCTCAAGATCAAGACACAAATTACCAGGCTTATCATCTTGCCTACGAAGTGAAAAAGCTCATGTAATTCAAAAAATTATATATCAGCTAGATGAAGTTCCATTGTAGTGTTTTTTTATGATATGCAATGAATTGAATAGTTTCACGACGCTTGAATTGTTTGTTACGGTCGAATTTTCCTGATTACATTAAAATCTTTGCAAATATCATGGTTCTTGTGATCCTTTGGAATTAAATTAAGTTCGTTTCCTTCTATGCATTAATTCTTCCATCTCTGTTATACTTTACATTCTCCAAAAAATCCATGATATATATTTCTTTAATTCATAATATTTATCCAATATTAAAATTATGTCAAGCCAATGTGGGTGTTTTGTTCAAATAAATTAAGTATTGTATTTGCGTCCTAATTAATATCAACAAGATTTTCAAAGCAGATCAATATACCTAAACTAATTGAATATGCCCAAGACACAGTTATTTTCTATCGTAACATACAATTCAAGTCTTTATTCTAGAGTGTAGTGTAGTGCTTGCCTCGCATTTGCCATTACCAAATATTCTTTTCAAATATAGTAATTAGCATTTTTCGAAGCACGTCGACTATGCACGGCACCATAAAAAATGTTTTTATATAAATTATATATTTAAAATTCATGGAATGTGTGTAATTTTCATGGCAGTATTTTTATTGCATAAATTGTTTGCACTACATATTTATTTTATTATTTCTTAAAAATCAAGATTCTTGCTTATATTTTTTCGTACCTGAATTTAAAAA
The DNA here is from genome assembly GCA_949752805.1 of Deilephila elpenor. Lineage (NCBI taxonomy): Eukaryota > Metazoa > Arthropoda > Insecta > Lepidoptera > Sphingidae > Deilephila > Deilephila elpenor. Next base: position 3,205,676 of record OX457102.1, read on the forward strand.
TTACAACACAGTTTTCTTAAAATAAATATTTTATCCAGTCAATAACAAATGTACGAAAACGAAATTTTTAACATGCAAAAAATTATTTGTAATTCTAATCTGCATATACGTGTTATGAAGTTAATTTGTTTTGAAGTGTATCAGGTGCAAATAATTATTGCTCACCTAATAATATTATATAATCTATTTAGTAGATATTTATTTAGTCAAATACAGATTAAGTGCTTGCAGTGGAAATATAGCTGTTTTTTAATCACAACAATTTAGTTTTTATAATCAAGTTAGCAAGAATTAAAACAAGCGTAATGTTAATTTAAAATTTTGTTGAATTGCTTTGTAAAATTCAGGTAGTACTAGGTTCGTACAAATTAAACCTAAAGGTCATAAACAAATGCCTGTCTTTTATCAAAACATTACACTGTACATAATTTTATTCACAACGTAGCTTTATAAGAATTGCAATTCTACATACACATAAATCAACTTTATTACATTTAAATTACTACTGGTTTGTAGGCACATACACCAATTTTTTTATTAAATTAGATAAGGCTGTTTATACCGAGTTACAAAATAATAATATGACCGAAAATATACATTAAATATTTAAATTATTTCTATTGTGTTGTGTGTAATTGCCAGATCAAAACAATATGTTTAATTTTTAAATTAATCTTATTATCCATTATATGGCATATTGTTGGCATTTATAACAATATCATACAAAAAATAAGTCAAACTGTATTGAAATCGACAATAAAGTTATTTATCAGTTTAATTTCTTGCAAAAACAGTTGTGGCATTGCCTGTCAATGTTAGACAAATCTGTTGCTGGTGCGATTGGATTTTCCGTGTACCATCCGTTCTTGTGATTGATCAGCGAACATTGGCATTCACATTGATATAAAATAACAGTGCGTGAAATTAACAACGCCAAATTCTCATTGTTAACCCTAAAAACAAATATTCAACACTAAAAATACGTAATACAGAATATTTACAATATACATAGGTATTTATAAGTCTTTGTTTCCTTAGGATTAGTTCAAGTTAACTATTTTCTTAGCAGCTTCAGGTATTTAAAACAAATTATCGCTTATACACAATTATTTATTACAATTTACTGCACACACATCACCTTTCATACTTCACTTTCCAACTCACTAAACTAGAACAATAAAACAAATAATAAACATTTATTAAACACGCAACAAAGCACCGAATATCTCAAAACGACTGAGTCGATTTTGACGAACCTCTTTTGGGTTTGTAGGCCCACAAGCAGGAGTAGCGGCGGTAACCAGAACAGCAACGGTGTGAGCTTACCTGCCGGCCTGGCCGATGACCAGTCGAAAGACTTTGACTTTGAAAAGACTGAAATGAAATACGACTCCACTGGCATGTTCCACTGGAGCCCAGCGAGAAACCTAGAGGACTGTATATTGGTAAGAATTTATATATTTAATTTATAGTACCTAAAACCTTGATTATTTTTTAAGTCCCATTTACAAGGGAAGAGTTTCTCGCTTCGAAGATACGATTATCGTAAAGATATAAAAAAGTTGCATCGTGTAAACATTTGTCAGAACACGATAATCTATGGCGGTTATGTCATGCTATAATCGCATACGATTCTCGCCGCGAGAAACTCTCTCATCTCTCAAGTAATTTGATTCGTTTCTGAATAACCTCATATCTCATTATTCGGCATATTATCTAGATATAATTTATTTCTCATTATGTTGGTTAAATGGCCAAATAAAAATATTTCCGACTAAATTCGATAATCGAACAGTAAACAATGTTACTTACCACCCAAAAGTTAAATTCACGATCTATCTCATTCATCATAGCCATAATGATGTACTGCTACAGAAAACCTTAGCGAAACATTATATTACTTTTTGAAAGATAGAAAAAGAGGTCATTCTATAAAGACTAACTTCTTTGTTCATTAGTAGATTTTTTATTAAAGATTGATTTTATATAAGTAGAGTTTATAGAAGATAGATTGTATATATGTGTACGCTAGAACACATTTGGTGCTGGATTGGTGAAGTAAAAGATTTTTCTTGAGTTTTTTCTGATTTCTTTATTCGTTGCTTTCTTGAGGTAAGGCCGCCGACGACTGTGCCGAACCAAAAACCCGGCTCCATATTTATATGATTTTGCGGTAAACGTAAGCGGCGCTCTGATTGGCTAGCCAATCACAGGGCCTACTTATTAGCCAATAGGAGCGCGGCTGTATGTTAACTGTCGGGCGGCGTTACCGTAGGGAGAGCCATCGTAACAATTAGGCTCTTAACTATTCTAAATACATATTTACTATTATATAATTAATACTGTTATGTACATTATTATAAGCGTACGTATATGTTAAAATCAAAATTTATTGTACAACGATAAGTTATTAGATACTATCTCGTACATAATATACTTTATCAGACACTATCTCGTACATAATATACATTATTAGACACTATCCGTACATTATATACATTACTAGACACTATCCCGTACATCACTCCCGCCGTGCGACTGCGTCGCATCAAGTTTTGGTGCGGGTGTGTCGATCGTTGCTATTGGTAACACCACGAGTTTCTTCACTGGCCGCCGTAATACTCCTCCTTTTGTGCGGATGTCTACTGTCCGTACGACGTTGTCTGGACCAGGGTAGGTAGCGATGACTCGTCCTCGGATCCACACGTTTCTTGGTAAGTTCGAGTCGACGACTTGCACAAGGTCGCCGTTTTTTATGGGTGTTCCTCTTCCGTGCGGCTCCCGCCGGTGTTGCAGCTCTGGTAGGTACTCTCTGACCCAGCGTGACCAAAATATGTCCGCTAGGCGTTGTGCAGCTCGCCAACTGGATCTGATAGAGTCGGATTCCTTAAACGTCCCTGGCTGTGGTACTAACCCTGGTCCCCCCAAAAGGAAATGGTTGGGTGTCAGGGCTTCCGGATCTTCGGTGTGGACTGAGACGTGTGTCAATGGTCGACTGTTGATCGTATATTCCACCTCGGCAAGTAGTGTGGATAAGACTTCTTCTGTTGGGTGTCGCTCATGTAGCGTTGCTGCCAGTGCTGTTTTTACAGAGCGAACCATTCGTTCCCAAGCTCCACCCATAAAGGGTGCTCCTGGTGGAATGTAGCGCCAGGAGATGGTCTTTTTAGCGGCTTCTTCAGCTGTCGCCACGTCGATGGCTCTTCTAAGTTCCTTATCGGCGCCTTTTAAATTAGTGCCGTTGTCCGACCAAATCTCGGTGGGGCAGCCACGTCGTGCTATCATTCTTCTTAGTGCCATTATTGCGGAGTCCGTGCTGAGTGATCCAGCTAATTCTAAGTGTATGGCCCGAACTGTTAAGCACGTAAACAGGGCCACGTATCTCTTCTGTTGAGTCCGACCGACGGTGACGGTGAGCGGGCCGAAATAATCTATGCCTGTATATGTGAATGGTCGCTTGTGGTGAGCCAAACGACTCGCCGGCAAATCCCCAGTTCTTGGTTGTGGGGGAGCTTGAGTTCTCATTCTGCAGAACAGACATTTCTTCACGATCGTACGACACACCGGTCGTAAACGTATGATCCAATATTGTTGTCTACACTCATTTACAGTGGCTTCTACTCCGGAGTGATGTAGTTTGCGATGCATTGCTTCTATCCACAGCTTGACCGTCGGATGATCACCGTCTAAGACCATGGGATTCTTCATTTGTTCTTCTATGTTTTCTGTTGCTTTAATACGGCTTCTGAGTCTAAGTGTATCGTTTATATATTCGACACTTAGGTGTTGTATGCGACTCCCTCGTTCTACCTGCTTCCCATTATTTAAGTTTTCTATGTCCTCAGCGAAGGATTGTTCTTGAACGTTACGCATCAGGAGTTTTTCCGCCAATTGGAGAATTTCGGCTGAGACGGGTATGTATTTCCTGTTATCCTGGGTCAGCTTCTTCTTTGTTCCTTGTGGTAAGCTTAACAACGGCTTTTTTCGTTTGCTCCAAGCTGGATCAACTTCCTTATTTCTCTTTGACCTCTTATAGTTGACGCTCTGCTTTTCCATCTTGCATATCTGGATGAAGTGTAGTACTCTTGCTGTTGCGTATCTAAGGCGCTCCCAGTTGGAGAACCGCGATACCTCAGGTAGTGCTTCTGAGAGCTTTGGTTTGTTGGTATTTGCTGTATAGAATACTTTTTCTTCTCCAGAGGGTTCCGAGATGGTTACTGATTCGGTTGGCCAGAATTCATCCGCATCATAGAGGAACTCAGGTCCTTTGTACCATCTGTGTTCTTTTCCGAATGTTGCAGGAACGTCTCGTGTAGCGTCGTCAGCCACGTTAAGTTTGGTCGGGATCCAGCGCCATTCGTTAACTTTTGAACATTCTTCTATGGCTGCCAATCGGTGTGCTACATAGGGCTTGTATGATCTGGACCCTGTGCGTATCCAGGTGAGCACTGTCTTGCTGTCTGTCCAGAATACCTTACGATCTGGTTTTCTTTCATGTTCTTGTATCACAGTTTCCGCGAGTCGTGCTCCCATGACCGCGGCTTGTAGTTCTAGCCTCGGGATGGATGTGAGCTTCAGTGGTGCTACTTTCGCCTTTCCCATGATGTGAGAGAGATTCACTTCGCCGTTTGGAGTAGTTGTTCTCCAAAAAAGTACTGTAGAATAGGCGGACTCGCTTGCGTCGGTGAAGACGTGTAATTCCAACGAGGGTGCGTCACTGTAGTTCAAGTAACACCTTGGTAGCGTGATGGTGTCCAGATTTTTCAGGTGAGTTATCCAGTTCATCCATTGTTCCGAAAGATCTTCGTCTATCTGGTCGTCCCATGCTGTTCCTCTGCGCCACACTTCTTGCAGAAGTTGTTTTGCCATTATCGTCACTGGTGAGGCGAATCCGAGTGGGTCAAAAAATGACATGACGATACGAAGAGCTTCTCGTTTGGTGGGTGTTTTCCCTTCTGTTATATTCTTTGGAATGTGAGTCATGTTTAATTTAAATGTGAATTCGTCTGTTGTAATGTTCCACAGTATACCGAGTACTCGTTCGGTTTTTTCTTCTGACCTGTAGAGTTCTATATTGTTTGTAGCACTATCTTCACCAAGCTCCTCCAGTAATGCTTGTGAGTTTGATTTCCACTGTTTCAGTTCGAAGTGAGCCGCTCGGTGTATTTCTCGTACGCCCTTTGTTATTTCTTTGGCGTCATCGAGGGTTTTGAAGCTGTCTATATAGTCGTCTACATAATGTTTCTTGATTATTGCTGCTGCAGCTTTTGGATGAATATCTTCGTATTGCTTTGCGTTCAAGTCCTTTATATAAATTGCTGTCGTTGGTGAACTTGACGCGCCGAAGATCAAGGATGTCATTCTGTACTCTTCCGGAGGTTGATCGTCTCGACGATTGCCGCGCCACAAATACCGTAAGGCGTCTCTATCTTCTGGTCGTAGTGTCACTTGCATAAACATTTCTTTTATGTCGGCTGTGACCGCCACGGCGTGTTGGCGGAAACGCATGATGACCCCCGGCAGTGACTGTAGCAGGTCGGGTCCTTTAAGTAACATGTCGTTGAGGGCTACTCCTTTTGTCTTGGCTGCAGCGTCGTGTACAATCCTCAATTTTTCCGGCTTCATTGGATTGACCACTGCAAAGTGCGGTAGGTACCAGGTCTTGCCCTGGGTTTTCGTATTTGGAGCTATTTCAGCATATCCCTTCGTGATGAGTGCTTCCATGTGTTCTGTATATTTCTGTTTCAGCTTGGGATCGCGGTCAATTTTCTTTTCTATTCCCAAGAGGCGTCTCAGTGAGCTTTCGTAATTGTCTGGGAATGTGACGTCTTCTTTGCGCCATAGAAGTCCTGTTTCGTACCTTCCTGTTTCTGTCTTCCTCGTCACTTTTTCTAGGATGCGCAGAGCTTGTTCTTCTGGATCGGATTTAGGCCTCTTAGGGTTGATGCAAAGTGCGTCCATCTCGAAGTACTGTTGTACAAGGTTTTCCAGGTCGTCCTTGTTGTCATCTGTGAGATGTGACACGAAATCCACATCGTTGCCTATTGTTCTTGTGCGGTTCCCGTGTAATACCCAACCTAGTGGCGTGAGAGATGCCACTGGTTGGTTTTTGCTGCCTCTTCTTGTTTCTGTTGCTAATAATAGATGCCAATTGTCTTGACCAATCAGCACCCGAGGTTCTGCTTCTGCATAGGTGAGGAACTTGCGGATATCTTCTAGGTGTCTGCACCCTTCTATTGTTTTCTCTGTGACTCGTTGCGGCGTTACTTGTAGTCTGTTTATGGTGCGTGCTTGTATTCTTTCTGTGTGTTCATTGATACCTCTCAACTTTATGTTGACCCTTCTCGATGTTGTTTCTGATGCTTTCATATCGTTGATGGTTTCAAGTTTGAACGGGTCCACCGGTCCTGTTGCTCCGACGCGTTCGGCTATACTTCTGTCCACTAATGTGACAGTCGATCCGTCGTCTAATAGAGCAAAGGTCTTCACTGATCCTCGTGGCCCTGTGACTTGAATTGGCAGTATTTTCAGATATGACTGTTTTCTCGTTGTCCATGCGGAATTAATGGCTTCTGTTGGTTCTTCTGTCTTGTTTTCTTTCTTTGTGTAGTGCAGCATTTTGTGGTGGTAATGCTTGCATTCGTTGATACCGCATGGTACTGCTCGGCAACTATGAGTTTTGTTTCTGTATCGTAGACATCTGAAGCACAGGCGTTTCGACTTCGCTATGTCCCATCTTCCGTTTTCTTCTGTTTGTTTGAATTTTTCACAACTTGTTGTGTTGTGACCTATTTGATCACAAACGGGACACTTCGATGTGTGTGTGTTTTCTGTTACGTTGTGCACCTTCTGAGGTTTCCGCTGTGCAAACGTTGAGCTCTGTATTGTTATTTGTTCTGGTAGCGCATATGGGGCGCACCAGTCAGCTTCACGCTTCAGAAATTTTTCTAACTTCATTAGCTCTGGATCTTCCTTGTTCTGTGTGTTCGCGAATTCGTAGTACCGGTATCGCAGTGCAGGTGGCAATTTTTCCATCACTGTTTTCGATATCTCTGGGTTGTATAAATATTTGATGCAGCTGAGGGTCTTCAATGTTGCTACTATGTTGGTGATCTTAGTGGCGAAAATACATATATCTCTTGGAGAATCTACTAGGCGAGGTAACGCCCGGAGTGCTTCGATTTCCATGATTGCGATGGATTCCGGTCTGCCGAATCTTGATTCCAGTGTCTTTAGAATTTCCGTTGGGTGGGCACTCGTCACGAGTAGCGCTTCAACTGCTTCTCTTGCTTTTCCTTTGAGGTTTCTTCTAAGGCGGTTTGTATTTTCGACTGCGGAAAACATATCTTCGGTTTCTGTATATGCTGCTCGGAACGGTAGCCACTCTTGGTGCGAACCACTGAAGATTGGTAGCTCTGTATATTTCGGACGTTGCGCGGCTTTGACTGCGAGTGTGATTGCCGTTGCTAGTCCTGTGAAGTCTGTTTGCGAGACTCCCGCCGGTACTGATTGCGGGTGACATGACTGTTTCGGTTCTTGGTAGTTTCTTACTATTTCTTGTTCGGTTGTAGCTTCTATTACTTCGGGTTGCCTTGGCACTTCTTGAGGTTTGTCGGCAATGGCAAGTATCGGACGTGGTACTTGTGATTCCAGCCAGCTGTCAATTCTTTCGTTGACTTCGGTTTTCGATGATTCTGAACTCATGTCATCTTCGTTTGCGGAATCTTCGGCTTCAAGTAAGGCGAGACGTGCTGCTGCGAGTTCAACTTGCTTGCTCAATAGTTCTTCTCTCGCCTTTGCTATTTTGTATGCTTTCTTGCTGTAGGTGGACCCCCCTCCCCGTTTCCTATTATCGGAGACAGGGTGGTCCGGCGGTCCTTCTGTTTGTGGTGGACCCGAAATGCCTTTCATTCTTTTGACTGTCGAAGTTTCTTTGAAGGCGTCAATGACAGACGTTGGTGCCTCTTCTCTTGTCGGTTTGTCGACAATTCTCCTGGTGACGTCCGTAGTCACGTTAGGTGCTCCTTTTTTCTGTTTGGCGGAGGGCGCGGCGGTCGATGAGCGTTCTGTTGAGGCCTCCGTCCCGGTAGTCGTTGTCGCTGTTCTGTCTGTTGACCCCGTGGCGGTGGTTCCCGTTGCTGTACTCATTTCGGCCGTAGTTCCGCTCGTCGAGGTAGTCAAAGTACCCTTAGACGAAGACGGAGTTTCTTCTGTAGGTTTGCGTCCTCTTCCTTCCGAGCGTGTGACCGGCATTTTTTCTTTCTTGATACTTCACAAAATCCGGCTCGAAGGACCATTAAATGTGTACGCTAGAACACATTTGGTGCTGGATTGGTGAAGTAAAAGATTTTTCTTGAGTTTTTTCTGATTTTTTTATTCGTTGCTTTCTTGAGGTAAGGCCGCCGACGACTGTGCCGAACCAAAAACCCGGCTCCATATTTATATGATTTTGCGGTAAACGTAAGCGGCGCTCTGATTGGCTAGCCAATCACAGGGCCTACTTATTAGCCAATAGGAGCGCGGCTGTATGTTAACTGTCGGGCGGCGTTACCGTAGGGAGAGCCATCGTAACAATTAGGCTCTTAACTATTCTAAATACATATTTACTATTATATAATTAATACTGTTATGTACATTATTATAAGCGTACGTATATGTTAAAATCAAAATTTATTGTACAACGATAAGTTATTAGATACTATCTCGTACATAATATACTTTATCAGACACTATCTCGTACATAATATACATTATTAGACACTATCCGTACATTATATACATTACTAGACACTATCCCGTACAATATAAGTTAGTTTTTTATTAAAGATGATAACAATTGCAATAATTTAGTAAAATGATCACTTAATATTAATTAAGGCGTGATACGTCCGCCTTTAAGATGAAAGTCGTTGATTGCAGACCGCTTCAGATGGCAACCCTTGGGGGAAGCCTATGCTCAGCAGAAGACTTCCTATAATAGAAATAAGAAATATAATGTAATTAAAATAACAATCTCAATCAATATGATTTCACAGGATAGAAACCAAGCGGCGATGACGGTACTAAATGGTCACGTAGTGGTGTGTCTGTTCGCGGACCCTGACTCCCCGCTCATAGGGCTGCGCAATCTTGTGATGCCACTCAGAGCGTCCAACTTCCACTACCACGAGCTCAAGCACGTGGTGATCGTGGGCAGCGTCGAATACATCAGAAGAGAGTGGAAGATGCTACAGAATCTTCCTAAGATATCCGTATTGAATGTATGTGAATAATTTTCGTTTTCCCATTCTTAGTCCTGATATTTTTGTGGTGGCTTGTTAGTACGTAGCGAATGTGACCACTAACACGGTGGTCGCAGGTCCAATTCTTAGGGCACATCTTTGACATGTCATAGATTGACGCTTTACAAAGCACAAATCCGGCCCCACGTGGAGTACTGCTCTCACCTCTGGGCAGGTGCCCCAAAATACCAGCTCAACCCACTTGACTCCTTACAGCGACGAGCTTGTCGAATAGTCGATGATCCCAATCTTACGGACAAATTGGAACCGTTAGGACTGCGGAGAGACTTCGGGTCTCTCTGTGTGTTCTATCGTCTGTTCCATGGGGAGTGCTCCGAGGAATTGTTTGAGATGGTACCAACATCGCCCTTCTACCATCGCACCACCCGTCACCGCAGCAGAGTTCATCCCTACCACCTGGAAGCGTACCGCTCCCGAACGGTACGTTTCCAGCGTTCTTTCTTACCACGTACGTGCAAGCTCTGGAATGAACTCCCTGCATCGGTGTTTCCTGAGCGCTATGACCTGTCCTTCTTCAAACGAGGCTTAAAGAGAGTACTATCCTTAAGGTAGGCAGCGACTTTGTTGTGCTGGACCCCTGGCATTGCAAAGGTCTATGGGCAGCGGTAGCCGCTTACCATCAGGCGGGCCCCTAGCTCGTCTGCCTATACGGCAATAAAAAAAAAAAAAAAAAAAAAAAAAAAAATGTCAAAGTCCTTAATATCTTGCCAAATGCTGGACGTAGTGCCTAAATATCATAACCAACATTGGCATATTTGCTACAAATCTTATATTTTTATTTTCCCGTTTCAAACGTCTCTTCTTTAATCTCCTGTAATAAAATCTCTGATTGTTGACTTGCTGGTCAACAATCAGGTCAAACTCTTTCCTAATCAAATGTGTATGTCGAGAGTAGGTCATGTAATGATTGAAATTCGATACATTATGGTATCTACTCGTTCCCAGGGTTCATTAGATTATTCAAATTGAGTAGACTGACTTTTGCATATCCGGTTTCGAAAATAGGCTGGCATAGATATCTGTTAGATGTAGTCATAATGTTTCTCACTGGCCGCCACTAGTCGGACTTTTCGTACGATTAAGCCGTATAAAAATCTAAGGAACGGTTGCATCGGTCGCAGGGTTCACCGCTAAGCCGGGCCGACTTGCGTGCAGTGAACGTGAACTTGTGCGACATGTGCTGCATCCTGTCGGCGAAGGTGCCGTCCAACGACGACCCCACGCTGGCTGACAAGGAGGCGATCCTGGCTTCGCTGAACATCAAGGCGATGACGTTCGACGACACCATCGGCGTGCTGAGCGCCGGCAACGGAGCGCCGCCGCCGCTGCCCGGCCAGCCGCCCGCGCCCGTGCTGCTGCAGCGCCGCGGCTCCGTGTACGGCGCCAACGTGCCCATGATCACCGGTACCCATGCTATACTTTCATTAAAAAAATGGATATTATTTTATCGGATTAACCAAATCCGAGACAAAATCCGTAAAAAATAGTTTATTTCAATGTGTAACATTCGCGTAAATCTAAGAAACCGTCCTATTATACTTCTTCCCAATATTACATTTTTAAACAGTATAAAGTATCATGTTCCAAAATGTCGTATATAAAGAAAACTAATATTGCTCAGACTTCGGCCGCGGGAAACCTTTTCCGAGATAAAGACCCCGCTATAGTCTCCCTGAATAAATTGATTATTCAATACTAAAAGAATTTTTCAATTCGTACCAGTGGTTCCTGAGATGAGCACGTTCAAACAAATAAACTCTTCAGCTTTGTATATTAGTAAACATATAGATATGTACTGATGGATGTGTGATGTGTTGCAGAGTTGGTGAACGACAGCAACGTGCAGTTCCTGGACCAGGACGACGACGATGACCCGGACACGGAGCTGTACCTGACGCAACCGTTCGCGTGCGGCACCGCGTTCGCAGTCAGCGTGCTCGATTCCCTCATGTCCACGGTGAGCTTCTCTCTCTCTCTCTGTCTTAAGCCAGCGGAAGTTCCGAGTTCCCATAAACATAAGCCAACCCAAGAACTTTCGTAGAGACCTATTAGAAACTGCCTGCATCCAGAGACCTTCACTGTGTGGTCTGTGCTACTGACGTGTGTCGTAGCCGACTTTTCACTTGACAGTACTGTAAACATTGGTGGTACGCACTCGGTTTTTTTTTTTTGGGTATAAATCAATTCGTATGATACAACAGTGGAAGAAATTGGATAGATTTTATTTCAAGGGTAGAAGAATTCCATGCTCCAACAATATGTTTAATTAACAATTTTTGGTAAATTTCAGACGTACTTCAATCAAAATGCGTTAACGTTAATTCGTTCGCTGATCACGGGCGGCGCGACGCCTGAGCTTGAGTTGATCTTGGCGGAAGGAGCCGGGCTCCGGGGCGGGTACTCCACGCCAGAAAGTTTAGCTAACAGGTACCTTCTTACTCACTTTCCCTCACACTCACCACTGCAAATCCTGACAACCAGGTTCAACAGCAGAGAATTGACACCGATCTCCGGACCTCGGCGAGTCTCTCAGGAGCACTGGCTTGTCTTTACCCCGCATCGAAATTAATAAGAAAGAGAAAACAAACAGGAGGAGTTTTAAATAAATAACGTCCTACGTCAGTTTGTATATTTTATTTTTCGGTATGTTTCCGAATATAAAAAGTAACCTTCAAACGAGGCTTAAAGAGGGTATTATTCTTACGGAGGTGTCGGCACTGCGAAGGTCCATGGGCGGTGACCTCTTACCATCAGGCGGGCCGCATGCTCGTCTGCCTGATAAGACGATTAAAAAAAAACATGTGTTACGTCCGTAGGGACCGTTGCCGCGTGGGCCAGATCTCGCTGTACGACGGTCCGCTGGCGCAGTTCGGCGAGGCGGGCAAGTACGGCGACCTGTTCGTGGCCGCGCTCAGTACCTACGGCATGCTGTGCATCGGCCTCTACCGCTTCCGAGACACCTCCTCCTCCTGCGACGCCAGCAGCAAGCGCTACGTCATCACCAACCCGCCCGATGACTTCTCGCTGCTGCCTACTGATCAGGTACCGCTCTCTCTCTCTCTATCGTTCGCTATCTCTTCAGCCACAGGAACACAGCTGAAGTATCTCCAACATCAACCCGTTGGAAGTGAACCACTATCAATAGCACTTAATAATAAATGTATACACCAGTCACATACATAGTCCTAACCCCACACTAAATGTGGCTATCAGAAATCAAAGAGTTTTCGGTCCCACATAAACCCAGACCCGAAATACCTGTGGATCGAAAACATTTGCCACGGTGCGGGGATCACAGAGGCCTCTCGCTTCACAGCCGGCGTCTAACCATCTGCGCCACGGAGGCTGTCATAAGCTGTAACTTTATGTCTAAATTTTATGTTTACGTACCCCGAAATGACTAGTTAGTACGACTTACAGCCGTTACACGTAATATCTCTAGACCGTGGTTCCTCGAATCTCGAGAAGGTGGGTATTCTTAAAACGTAAAAAATGAAATCCCTATTTATGGTTGACTTAAAACACAATTTGATCCATAAGTCGTTGAAGGAGTGCAATGTGGGTTGCAGGTATTCGTCCTCATGCAGTTCGACCCGGGCGTGGAGTACCGCTCGAGCCGGCGCGCGGGCTCGGCCACGGGCAGCGGCGGCAAGGACGACGCCTCCTGACTATTGCTGTGCAGCGCCCTCACAGACGGGCCCTACTCCTACATATAGGCTGTAGGGCTCCGCTCCACATCACTCCGACAATCCTACCCTCACCTCGCCTCCTGCCCCACGCCTCCTGCCCACTAGGCCGCCGGCGACATGTAGCACGTGCACGGCAACGAAACATGTCAAGTTAAAAGGCTGAAATGTCATAAAATGAAAAAGAAATATTTTGTCTAGTTATAATAACTGAGTCAATTGACTAGTCCTCGGGAGACGCACACTCCCTCGGAGTAGTGGATACAAATAGTTCAAAACGGGCTTTGCTCCAATAATAATGCTACACCTCGTCGCGGCCGAAGCACTCTGTCCCTATTTTAAAATTTGATTTAGCATATTACATGATTCAACCTTCCACACCTCACAGTGCACCGTTAACTCTCTCACACTCTTCAGCCGCACCTCTGAGACAGACTATTTTTTGTTGAACATTATGATTTCATTATAAGCAACGAAATTATATTGTGAAAACTCCAAAATACACATACGGTAATTGATGAGGGCAACACTGTTTTAGTGAAGGAGCTTGCAGCCAAACATGCACTGATAGAGGGGCAATGATATTGAAACTGCACTATATAACAAAAACACAAAATTCAAATAATTTACTAACTTTTAGACGGTTGTAAACGACTTGTTATAATTAGGATTAATAATATTGGTGGTGGCCAAGTTTAGTTAAAGTTGTAATATATTAATATATTGATGATATTATACAAAGCACACGCCTTGGAGAATATGAAACGCCATTTCTTGCTTCTTCTACACTCCGCGCACTGACATTGTCTTTGCTACAGTCCTGTCTTCCTCATGTCTATCACTCACTCTTTCGTATTTCAAACACTACAGCCATTTTGCTCACCATCAGGTCCGCCATTTTGTTTAACGTAACATCCGCCATCTTGTACGACACGAATAAAAACGCGGCAATGTGGCAAATAACTTTCTGATAACTATTCTATATATTAAAAGTAAGCGAAGACCTAAACATGAAGAAGGTAAATGCTCAATAAGGGACACTTTAAACTTTTAATTGCATGACAGTTACAAATGTGTAATAGTTTTTGATCTTAAGCTACTATTCTAATCTTTTTCTTCTTTCAGATTTATCCATTCCTTATTATTGAGTAGATTTATTTCACGTTTCACATATTTTAAGGCGCTATTATACAAAGTATAGACGTAAGCATTTAATATGATCATCGACTGATTGGTAAGCTGTTAAGCACATCGTATAGTGCAGGTTATGTTGTGATTGATATTAATTTTAGCAGTTATTGTTAAGTTACGTTAGTCGTTTGAGTACTGAATTCACATTGAATTCTTCGCTTAGTTGTAAGCCGCATCTGCCATAATTCAAATGCACGTATGATGGTAGAACGCGTACACATTGCTCATTATGATTTTGATTTGTATACTTAGGCTAGAGACACAAAGTGGTTCACATTGCTCGTCACTCGCTCGTTGCTTCATCATTTGAACGTGACGAGGAGTGTGGATCGACTGCTATATACATAGTCACACTCAATCTTACCCCTATAGTTATGTTTATTTTCTTTTTTAATAAAATTTGATTAGCTTTTTAATTTTTATTTTGTTTTTATTTTATATTTTCCTACTTCGGGCGGGGGATTGTCAAAGTGGACGTGAATAATGGCGCTGCACATGGAGATACATACGAACTGATACATATTATTATACGATATAAAATGCCATTGCGTGATCGGTTGAAATAAATGAAAAAATGAGTTTTTATGTTGCGAGTGACACTGAGTGCAAGTGTAATTTCGCTGTAAATGTGTGATATTATTTTCGAAACGTCGTTGTTAAATAGGGCTTTTGAAGCCTGCGATGTATTTAGTGTTAACTCCGGGTGCTTTGACGATTGTGGACTCTCATAGTTTACTATGTTGTTTGTATTAAATAAGGCGTCACTTTGATCGGCTGCACGGTATTACGGTGATTATTTATAAACGAATAATACTAGCCCGCTAACTAATACCTGTGCAGTTGGTTAAAGGCCATTTTTTAGAATTTACTAGATATTAGTTACATTTGCATCACCGATAGATTCATCGCTACAGTAAAGTATAGATAAAGATGCAATGATTTATTATTGAGTACACGATGTTTGATGAAGTTCGGGCATACGATCACGTGCACACCACGCGCACCTTCATTTAAACTAATGTATTATAAATAAACAATACCTCAATTTAACTGATAGTATGTAACGTTGTATGGACATGTGAGTTTGTCAAACATCATGTAAATATATGATTTTTGTCACGTCATGTATCATCCATTCGTATAGATTAGGCAAACCGGCCTTAACTACAAAATAGTTTAAATGTGTATGTCGAAACAGATGAGTATGTGCAACTATTACGAGAACGATTCCAACCGTCAGCTGTTTACCAAGTGTAACGTTTCATTCGGTCCATAAATGAAATAGTACACGACCCTAGTGTAAAGGAATTGAATGCAAACAAACTGCCATATTTTTGTAATCATCAATCCCTTGCGCATTAATATGAAAAGTATAGTTTCATAATGGACTTAAAATTATAAATTAGCACGTACGCGGGATGCATAGCAAATGACTTATGGTTTCGTCGCTAGCAACTCTTAAAAAGAATAAAACATCTATTCAAAGAAACCCTTATAGATGATACAGAAACGGACAAAGCACAAAACTTACCAAATACAATTTGTCTGTTATAACATTGTTGTAGATTTCAAAAGTTTATTTATACGAAAGAAACACCGCTAGTGCCCAGATAATTTATAGGGCATAACAGCCTTATTAAGCCTTCGTTGAAGTACCTAATTAAATATAAGAAGAATCGGATTATCTATTCTTCCACAAAATAGATCTAGATTCTAGATGCTTATTTATTCTGTGTAGAGCCGCGGCTCGAGCTATAGCTATAGTGACGTTGCAAAAATCGTCAAGACTGCTCCTGTCAAAACAAAATTATAAAATTGTTAAAACATAAAATATATAATAATAGTTATTATAGGCTAGTCATTTGCTATAAGGCGCCCTAAAAGATTTTAGCAGCAAATCCCTATTAGCGCAGGATGAAAATCGCGTCAATGTGAATACGGTTGCTGTTGAAATCTTCCACAAATCGTTTGGCATCAACAAATTAACCCTAAGTATTCGTGTCGACCTCTAGTCTTATGTAATATGCATATAAATACACGTTAAACGCCGAATGTAAAGAAATTGTAAAGTTTCGAGATGGTTGTGCACGATAGATTTATTTATGTAATTATAAATCGGTCTGTCCATAAAAATATTAATAAAAAAAAGAAATTAAGGGGCTATGTTCGGTTACCGATGGTGACGGCTTCCCGGACGCAAGGCGCGGTCTGCGGGACTAGTAAGGACTAGGGATGTACTGACCACCTCAGAGCCGGAAGCTGTAGTAGTTATAAACGAATATTCAAATAGAAATAGCGTACAAAACGGGCACGCCCTTGCTTGTCGCCATTGTCTCCATAACAAACAATACGCCTTTATTGTTGAGTATTGACGTATTAAGTTTGTAGACCAACTTTTATACGTATGCAATTCAATTTTTTCAATGATCTTCATTGAAAAGGTTAAGACGTAATCAATAAATACGCACGGGGACGACAGATGTTGCCAAAATGTAATGATATTTTCAAAGAAATGAAGGCCTTACTATCTTCGATCTTACTATCGTAGTCGGTAATTTTATATTTATTTTATTAGTAAACGTTATAAAACAAGTCAAGGCAGTAAATAAAAATTAAACCCACATGGAGCAAAAAAAAATAACACTCCAAATTAATCATCAAAAATATTTGATTTTTATATCTGTTTTGCTGTAAAATCCTACATATTGGGCTTTACTCGTATCATATTACAATAACAATGATTTAAAGGAGTTAATTATAAAGTAACAAGGAGCGGCGCAGCCAGGGTGTGCCCGTCGTTTGAGCTTGATATATCGTAAGTAGAGATCCATGCATGGAGCCCTAGACGCCAAACTAAGTACCTAATATTTAGAGTACCGCAGTGTGCTGCATTCTACACACAATTTTAAACACTTAATTAGCTAGTGTTGTATATAGTCAAATGTAATTTTGTATGTTACGTAAGAATTTTTCAATATACGTCTCCTTTGCATTAAAATAGAGTGCTACGGTTAAATTAACAAAAACTTTATATTCGATATACTATGGTGTGTAGTTCGTTGTGGAATAGGCTTCGGTGTCACTGTATGCTAGTTAGGTATACCGTATAGAGTGCGGACGTGTCAATGTAAAAATGTAAAATACACGCTATCGACTTGGGATTAATTAATTATGAACGTTAAAAAATAAGTATTGATAATTAAAATGAACGATTTTTCCTTTAATATTTTTATACAGCATTACAAAAAAAATATTTATCGCAATTAAAAGTTTAGAGAGGTGGGTCAGTGTGCAATTTAAAGAGAAATAGTATTATAAAATTTGTATAATCGCCTTAACGAGAGAGAATATAGCTGAGTCCTTCTGCGTGTTTGCTTGGAGTCTAAATTTACGATTACCGTTTATTATGCATTGTGTATGTGTTGTATGAGTGTCTCAAGGGTCACAGTTCATGACTCGACTTGTTGCTAGGTGAAACCTTTTGTCGTATAAAGGCACCGTAATATTATATGCGTACTCGCCGTTATAACAAGGCAAACGGAAAATCAATTATCTTCACACATCTTCATAATTCTTTTCTAACATAATTCGGCACATTTTATCATCACCGTTTTTATTCACGATACCAAAATGTATGACATCACGTCCTCGGGCGGGAGAACAACATGAAAAAATATTGGAAATGACGTCAATATCACTCGTTATTGACATACGTGTATCCTCGATAGACACCGATACGCTTTTAGAAAAGATATGCCAGCACTGACACCCCACAACTAACTGGGCGGTCAGACAAATATAAAATACGCAGTTTAAAATTTCAATATCTAAGTAATTATAAGATTCACATAGAAGCGGCTCTAAAAGCTAAAGTTAAACACATAAGCTGCAAATATCACGAAAATTATCTCCCATTAAATACTAGTCAGTTTACATAGAATATTAGAAATTTGAATAGGAAATATAAAGGTAATGAATTCTCCCACCCGTTTGTCTATACCATCCAACGATCATTCACGAGCTACTAAAACAAGGTACACTATAAAAATTAGTATTAAAAATCAGTAATTAAATAAAGTCGCGAAAAATTATACGCAAACTCTAGTAAATTCATGTTCTGTGTGCATTAAATCTTAGAATTAACAACATTGTTGACTATTGCTAATAGCTTGAGGTTGTTAACGTTTTTAGAAACGGAAAAATGGTGAATTTTTCATGTATTATATATTATACGTACATATATCTTTAACGCTCTATAACGAATGTTCGCTAGCCCCTTTTGTAAGCTGAACGCCATCTTAATGTGTTGTCACACACTAGTCCTCTTATTAAACGTAGTATCAATATATAATGATGGCTGTGAGATTAATAAATGTAACAATTTAAATTTATATTGTGTAAATGAACAAAGTAATATTAAAATAGCAACATGAACTCGCTCTGTCGCAACGACTGCTCTTACGCTGTACCTTCGCCTCTCTTAGTGGAAATAAAAAATACACGACAGTTATGTTGAAAATATTATTTTACAACAAGTTAATAAGACATTATTTGTTTCCACTAAGATTGGATCTACAATATAACTGTATTGGCATTGCATGTCGTGTTCTTTTGACGCACAAGAGAACGTATAAAAGTAATGACGAAAGAAAGATAAATATATGAAATATTATAGTTATTTTTCATTTATAGATAGTGACGCGTAGATTCTTGTGTTTTTAAAGACATTTAAATGGTAATATTACTTAAGTGCAATGCCAATATAAATATAAACAATTATTAGGTAAATAATTGACGCCTTAAACGTTATCATGCAATGGGTTGCCATAGTAAATTAATTCAAAATGTTGGCAGTAATAAACTTTTAAATCTAGATTCCCAAATATTCGATTCCAAGTAGTTCGTAGGGAATTTTCTTTTCAAAATATCCCCTATTCACGTTTTTAACTTTACGCCTAATTCTAAGCACATTTTGTGCATAATTAGTTATCACCTTGTTGTGGCAACCCAAGACTCGAAGCTCACAGCTTTCTCCGCAGTTGCTCAAATTTCTCAGCGTAAATTATAAAACCATAATTCACCGCTTCTAGATAACCATTTACAGGAATAAAACCACCGCGTACCTTACGTAATATTACACAGCCCATGACCTCGGCGGCCATTTTGGGCACCTATCTAAACAAAATGGCGTCCAGGCATGGGTTCTGTAATATTATTAGACTGTTCGAAATGTATCACCCACGAGAACAAATTATTTAATATTGTTGATGTTGATTGTTAATAAAATGCAAATAATGTAAATATCAAAATAAATTCTGTATTTGTATTTGATTTATTGTCTTGCGTTCTTGTTTACTTTTATGTTCTTACCCTTTACAAAACCGTCCCATTCATTCCCTCCAGACGTATAAAATAAATAAATAAAATAATGGCGATAACTTTATATCTGTGTATTCGTATCAACACCTACTTCATCTCGTCTCTGCATAACCCGAAGGGAGACGGTATTTAACTCCAGCTTATATACACTGTATTTGCAAATGAAGCCTTATAAATAATTAAATAACAGAAGATATGGAAACACTACTATTCAAATACACGTGGATAACAAATAAATAAAACTATTATAGTAAAGTATACATATATTTCATCATACTTGTGGAAATAACATTACACGTTACTTGACAACTCTTCACGAACGAATAATCGTTATGTACATTAGAAAAATAGTGCATAAATAATTTATTATCTATGAAACAGCCTCAGACTAGAATTAATTTACATCCATGACTACCCTCAAATCCTTTCAATCAATACACACTGCGCAGCAAGTTATCTTCGAATAATATTCACACGAACTTATCAAATGTACGTCAGTCTAATACAATTTTATATAAATTAATGAATTTGAAACTAATTCGTGTTTGAACTCTTAAGTATATTAAGGTAAGCCAACAAATTTCAAGGTCAATAAATATTTACGATTTAACAATACGCCATGTTGCTTTATCTCGTTCTTTATGCAAGTGAAGCCTCGTTTAGGCATTATAAACACGCAAAATTTAACAAAAATCAAAATTAGTGATTATTCTTTACCTTATCAATGTGGCATAATGATTTCGTTCCTTTTCGTGATTTTAAATTGTGCTTTTTGGCGGAAGTAACTGTCGCTACTCGCTTTTTCTCATCTTCCAAAAACAAAGGAGGTAACGACACCTTTCTTATACCGCACTGGTTGGGGATACCGTTACACAACCTCGACATATCTGTTGGACTTAAATCAGGGGTGTGCAGCGGTTCTAGTCTTGTCAAGTCCCTGTGCCTCGCCGTGACAACCCTGCTATTCATTATATTATTCCTGTCAGACGCACTCAAAGCCATATTGCCGTAGTTCCTAACATCTAAAGAGACGAACGACTTTGCACTATTCCTGTCGCAATTAAAGGAGGAATCGGGGCGGGATCCACGCATCCATCGTGACGATGCTACTTCAGACCTTATGATGGATTGGTTTTGACGCTTTTTTGCACCTGGACTGTGTATTTGTAACGGCGTTATATGTAGTAGAGAACAGAACGAGTCCGGGAGATCAGGATCTTCGTTGAAAGTGGAAAAAGATACTCTCTCTCGCACTAGTCTCGGCTCACACAAGTCTTCTACAGATACTCTGGGGGAGTTTTGCGGTGTGACGTCACTGCTGCTCTCTGACAAGCGTTCTTCGCTCTCGCTGAACTGCTCGTAGTCGCTGTAATGCATCACGATTACCTCATCATGCTCCACTTGTCTGTACGACAGACGCTTCTCAGGTACCTGTAGGCCTCTGCCAACGACCCTGTTAACACCAATAAATATCAAGGTTAATATTTATGACGCCACGTCCTAATTTAACTGTCATTATACTGAATTTGTCTTATAATTGATTTGATGGTAGAGAAGAAAATCGATAGTAAGATCTTGGATTAAGACAGCCTCCATGGCGCAGTTAGTTTGACGCCGCCTGTGAAACGAGAGGCCGCGGGTTCGATCCCCGCACCGAAACAAATATTTGTGTAATCCACAGGTATTTGTTTCGGGTCTGGGTGTTTGTGAGACCGAAAAGTCTCTCGTAGCTTCTGTTACCCACGACACAAGACTCGATCTTAGTGTGGGGTCAGGACTATGTATGTGACTGTTGGGTGTATTTATTTATTTATTTATTAGATTTCTGCGGATTTTAAATATTTTGTCTGATTCCTGTGATGACGTTTCGAGTCTCGATATTTAAGACCAAAAAGTCCTTCGTATAATCTGATGCCTACGTTAAATAAATCTATTGCGACAGTGGGAATACGTACCTATATTACTTTTTAACCGACTTAAAAAATAAGGAGCAGGTTCTCAATTCGTCAGATTTTTTTATTCTTAACGTCTCATCATTGAAATTAATATGAATAAAACAACGTGTTTGCGTCTTGCATCAGGCTATAATTTGCATTATAACAAAAATTAGATAACAATCGCAATACAATTTATTTTTGCTGCTAGCCAAGACAGCGCTTAGTCAAGCGTCACTCTTTAAATATTTATAAAATTGGTCGCTCTACTTATGACACCATACATTTATACTATTGTACTATACTATTGTGTATACATGTATTGTATTGACCCATATAAGTCCCACTGCAGGGCACGGGCCTCCTCTACAATCGAGCGTACGATTAAGACGGGTTAGGCCATATAGTCTACCACGCGATGTAGTGTGGATTAGCGGAATTTACATAGCATAGACATTATTAGAAATCGCTACAGTATACAGGTTTCCTCAGGATGTTTTCCTTCACCGTTTTAGTGCGTGGTGATTGACTATCAATACACACATGACTCCGGAAAAGTCAGAGGTGTGCCGTGGGATTTGAACCCGCGACCACCGTGAATAAGTTAGCAGTCGCATGTGGTCCATATACCAACAGGCTACTAGGCATATTTATACTACTCGTATACTAAACCGCTTTCCGAACCGGGTGGTAGTTCAAAAAATGACTGAGTCTAAAATATAATGTTGAGCATTTAATGGATTCAATAAATTATTTTCATTTTTTCACTATCCATAAATTAAATCTACTTGAAACGCCACACCGCGCCGTGACCAATCAATAGTCATAAATAAATAACGTCGCGACTCGCGACCCTGAATTTACGAAATGTAAAGAAGTATAATTAAAAAAATACTTAGTTCGAACGGAATAAGTTTTTTTAAGATATTCAAAGAAGTCAAAAAGACTTTAATTTTCCTCTATATGCTCTTATACCACAAGAATTTTACGCCTAATTCTTTCTAAAATGCAAGGAAGACAAAACAATCAATTTGCTTACCTAATGGTAGTTGAAATGCATTCTGTCTAGAGCCTGAGGGGTGACCCACGGCAATTAATTTGTTTGCCTGACATACTCATAGAATAACCATGGTATGTGTTGAAGGTTACCATAATAGAAAAATATATTACCTAAGCTGAGGATGTAAATGTCTCCACTGTTTACACTCCTCGATAATGTGAGGTCTGGTTGATTTCTCTCCATCTTCATTGTACAGCGTCCTTTCTATCCTTTCCCACTCTTCTGTCAATATTTTCGTGGCTTCCTCAGTGCTTCTCTGTAATGCTGAACCAGCACTGCTATCACTCTCTTCACTCCGGAAGTCTGGAGTGCCTGGAACAACACATTTATAAGTTTAACAGTGTTCATAGCACAGTTGCTTAAAATACTGGCTGTCAAAATATTGACTTCAAGTATCACACATGTGACATTGTGACATGCTATTTCCATACCTTAGAGTAGTTAAAATATAAAGGGAGCGTTGTAATGCATTTTTGTCTTCAAAATATAGATTTTTTGTTTGGTAGCAATGCTACCAACATTAAGAACTTAGTGCAAATTGAGCTAATTACAAAATTAAAATAAAGTCCATTGATAACTGAAAGTTATTTTTGTAAATATTTTTTATTTTATTAATCTTTGGGAAACAAACAGAACAATAGTAACTAACACTGTATAAACACGTTTCCACTAATTACTTTAACATTAATAATTACTTTAACATAAATATAGGTCTAAAACGAGTTTGAGTGGAATTCAATAGTGAATTCAAACTATTTTTTTTATTTTTATTTTACAAATAATTTGTGCATATTGGACACTCCGTCAAATGCATGCCAATAGGAGGGCAGAAACAGATGGCCCAGCTTCACCATTTTTATCTTTTGAAGTACCAGCGCTCCTTCTATTCAATAAATACTCTTATTTCCCATTCATAAGCCCAACATACAGTTTATGTAATAATCACGGATCAGGACAATATATTATTTTACGTGACTGTTGGGTGTAATTTATGGGTTTTTATAGACTTTTTTTATGGGATAAGTTTATAGATTTTGAGGTGAAAATATAAAAAGACTTTTAAGTGGTGACACTTTTTAAAAATGAAGGATAATATACGCCTGCACGAATCATGGATTTTTATATTAAATGATTGGCCTATAATAAAATACCAGTAGCATATAACATATTTTCCAGTCTCTCTAATTTAATAATAAACTAATGAGTGGATATTTAAAATTCTATAGGTAACTATATTTTTCCTAGCCAAATAATTAGGTAAGCATATTCAATTTTTAATTTAAGCCATTGCCTCTCCCTTTGCTCCGTCCGTTTTCTAATCAGGCCAGTTTTTTTATTTCATACAATTTATAAACGTATAAGATGCCGCTCTACAATATACAGCCGGTACCTGATTCACTCTCAGAAAAGAAGTCCGAAAACGGTGTGCCAGCTCGATCGACACTACTCAACGCGTAACTTTGTAAATCGTAAGAATAATTCAAATTTCTATTCACAAAATTGCTCGTATTCGCCGACAATGGAGGTAGTTCTGCACTGGTTCTGTAGCCAAACTTCTGCTGATTTATACTAGGTAAACAATCATACAATTTTCCAATATTTTTATCACGAAGAGACAAATAATTTCTGGCGGACATAATCAAGGACTACATAAAACAAATAACAATGTATCTATTCCCATTATTACTTGAACTTTAATGAATTATTTAATTTATTTAAAATTTAGTATTCTGTTTACTACTCGTAGAACTAATGAAATTGACAATTGACAATGACAACTGACAAGTCACACAGTACGTTCCACTTGACGATCGCAACGACCACGCTCACGACCGCGATATTTACCGTTCCATTTGCTTCTGAGCGTTATGATCGCAAACCCAAGTGGAACGGGTTATGGCGCGTTTTGAGCGTTTAAGTAACAAATAACTATTTTAAAAAAGCTATAAAGAGTTAGGTTGCATTATGGGTTAAATCTTGACGGTAAAACATTAAAGTTTTATCGTCTTGTATTCTGTGATAAGCATTAATAAAATTAGATAAATTTATTGATGTTGAAAAAACCCATTTTACGTTCGAAGTAACAAAAATATCCCTCCGTATCATATAATGTAATTTTCTCTGTTGACATTTTTCTTGTTTTGACGTTTCAAAATCCCGCCAATTTTCTCAACGCGCACCACGACCCACCTCTTGACATGGGTCGTCGTGAGCGTATGTCATGACGTCATCAGTGACGTTTTCACCGCGACCACGACGATCGTGATCGTCAAATGGAACGGCGAAATGAGTGTTTTTAGCGCCGTGAACGCTTAATGGAACGCGCCCACAGTCTAACGAGCACAGACCACAGACTAAAGAGTAACCATCGAGTAACACAGACCCACAGAGTACATTATTGGTACATTATATATCTGAGAACTGCGCGCTCTGATCGAAAAAACGAGCTGTAGTCCAGTCATTATAGTAAGTTCACCTCGGAATTCGAGATACCCAGCTGTAAGTCTGTAAATACTCGTATATTGACGCCCTAAAAGTTGTCTCAAAACCTACATATGGTAGGGTGTACGCAACTATTAAATTTCAAGGTCAAAGGTCACAAAAATCGCTTTTTATGTAAATATCTCATTTCCTATGGGTTTTTTGCTATTTGTATTTATTATCAATATTGTAGAATACAAAATTCTCTACAAATTTTGTTTAAAAAAAATTTCATACGGTGAACCCTTTTCGATATAGAGGGCGGAGAGCGCGCGGTCACAGGAACACTTCAGGTCAACCGGTGCCTCCGGTCAAAAACGCGCCATATATAGTTGATGAACTATTGATAAATCAATGAATAAAGAAATTTGTAACTATTATATTATATTTTATCATTTTTTGCCTAACCTATCCACTTTTTATTCAGTATTAATTTATTTAACAACACTTACCTGCCCATGTAATTGCAGAATTAATAATGAAAATATAGGAACTATATTTGAATTTTAATATAATTAATATTAATAACTTCTGACATGATGAAAAAAAGCAAATAAATTATGAATTAATCTTTTGATTAAAAAATATCATTAAATACATTTATTTTTATAAAATGTAAAAATATGGAATAAAGGGTACAAAAACTACAATTTATAATTTTAATCATCTTCCTCTTCATCGTCGTCTTCCGGCTGCTGGTAAATTTTAAACTGGTTTTCATTATCGTCTTCAACGACATTTGTCTCAAGTTCTTCCATGATTTCGGGATCAAAGGTTCCATCTTCGTTAATGTCGCTCTGATATGGTAGAGCATTGAGACAAGCTTGCCCATTACATTGGCCACAAGCTAAAGAGCATTGCAAGCCGGCTTTCCTGCATCCGCATCGCGAACCACAACCACTCTTGCAGTTGCAGAAAATTGTATTTAGCAAATCTTCTGGAGCAGGTGGTAAAATTGTCATGATAAGCTCCAGAAAATCGTTTCGCATTGCCCATCCCTATACCTGGGGTTCCAAATCATGCCATAACCAAATTTGAACTTGATAATATACACGTTTGAAATGTTGATGAGCAGCTGCACTTGTTGGTGGAATATTTGAAAGCTGCACAGGTTTATTAAGTTTTGTAGACTTGTAATGCATATAACGAAGATGATCGAGACTTTTCACAGATTTCGGCGCATTATAGACTGCCAATAAGGTTTGAGTTCCACTCTCTATTAATCTCTGGGCCGAACAATTTTCTTCCTCAATTGCTGCAGCTAAGTTCTTCCAAATTTGTCAGTTTCTCAAAAACTTTTAAAAATGATTAATTCCCTTTTTAAAAAGCGCAGAAGTTGTGTCACTCAATGCTTGCAGAAATACGGCATCTGTACGACAAATTGTATTTATTTTGTGAGCTGCTTTTGTAATAGTCTGATGTTAAACTCATTATTCAATTAATCTTACAATTTACATTATAGTAATATGCGCTATGCGTACGTGACACGTATATTACAGCCAATTAACAATATCAATTAAAATGTGGAGCAAGTTCTGAATGCGCTCAGTGGAGCTCAGTCATCAAGCAAGTCATCAGTGGACAGTGACTCTGCACTCTGCTCTGCACTCTGCATTTCTAGTATTATTCTACTCTTTGCTGCAGTCTGCAGTGAGCACTGAGCTGTCGACTGTCAGTCGTTAATCTGTCAGTGTCATTGAAACACGGAGGAAAATTGATTTTTCTACACAAGTTTATTACAATTAAAAGCGCATTAAAACAATTATTTAAATTAAACAACATGTCACAAATAATCACGAAGAATGGAGACAAATTCCCAGATGATGTGAGTATTCTTTATTTAATAAGATTTTCATAAACGGAGATTTTACCGCATGAGACAAATTGTTTTTATCATTTAAAGGCGTATTTTAGTGATACAAATTACAAGCCGAAGAAAGGACACAACAGGCGAGTTATAAATAAGAAGTCAAATGATGCAGTAGCATTAAATTCTTTGTATTGCATGTGAGTTTAAATATAATTTGATTTTGGATTGCCGCATAGCGACGATGTTTTTTATTTGATAAAATCCAGAAGTTTAAGATCAGACAGTCCTCGCCTTTTTCCCGGTGCTTCAGTAAGATTAATTACCAAAAACATATAATCAAATGACATTCTAACAAAGAATGCAATGCTGCAATTCTTATGATAATTGGAGCTAGTCTGATCAAATAATTTTGTTTCCATAGATTATCTCAAATAGACTTGGATATGTAGGAACCAAAAAATAATCCTTTATCACATATTTTTACTAAAACAATGAAATGTTATTGTACTCTGTGTCTACAGGTTCAGAAAAGTTCTTACAAATTATTTATATTGTTGGTAATTTTGCAGTGTGTATGTAATGTACAATGTGCATTATGGTTTTTTGCATGATTTTATTATTTCACAAAGTTAAATACAATCTGTATGTGGTATAATAAAGAAAATACTTGTGATAATTAAACACCACATATTAAGCATTATAATTATGAAAATTCTATTTTAGCAATATCACCAAAAATAGATATGTTCTTTAGTAATGATGTGTAAAAAATATTTGTGTTCAATAATTATTGAAAATCCATTACTCATATATAAACAGATTTCTTATATTAATTGTAAATTAATAAGTAAGTAAAAACACTTCATTCCATGGGAAATAATGTAATATCAGCCCCTAATGTAATTTTCCCAAAGCTGGGTATAGGTTTCCTGTACAGATGAAATGGCCTTAGTAAACCTCGTGGACCTGGTATGATGCAGTAGAATTTGCAAGCCATTAAAATTATGACTGCATAATAGCAATATCTATACACCAGAGGCTAAAAAGATCACATGCCATTTAATTTTAACCTCAAGTAACAATGTATTGAGTCATGTTATATTATTGTTTTGGTGATAACAGATCTTTTCTTATGCAGAAAATCTTGATGCCATTCATGTACATCCAACAAGTGCCGGGCAAGCAGATCCGTACGAAACTTGCATCCGCCTTCAACTACTGGCTCAAGATTTCCGAAGAGAAACTTCGTGCGGTGGGAGAGATTGTGCAAATGCTCCACAACTCCAGCTTACTGTAAGTATTATAAGAACATAAGATTTTTATTGATCTGTTTATAAGCCTGTCTTCTACGGATTTTCCATGGTCTACAAATGTTTTTATATGTGAAGTCCTTGCTTATAATTCTAAGTCAGTTACTGCACTTTCTTCTTGAAGTAGGCAACTGCTTGTCTGTGCCCCTGGCGTTGTAGAGTCCATGAGCAGCGGTAGCCACTTACCATCAGGCGGGCTGCTAGCTCGTCTGCCTATGAAGGCAATAAAAAAAAATTGAAATATAATATTATGAGTAACTAAGGATTTTATTTTTCTTTTAATGGTCATATAAATCACTGAAAAATTATAAGATAATTTATTCAACAGTTTGCCTTCTTCGTTAACATATCAATGAGGCTCCCTGCATTGTGAGAGGAATTTTATAATTTCTCGTATTTTGTTGAATGATTTATAAAAAAATACACCAAGATGATGGATTCTGTGTTTTGAATATTGGATTTAATTAATCATGGTGGTGTTGATCTAATGGAAGCATATATTTTATTGTTTATTATCTAAACCCGAAAGACTCAGTTTTCTCAGACTCGATGTAATTGCATGGAATTACTGACCGCCTGTCCTGAAACCCTCAGGAAAAGAGTGGTTCAGCAATTCCATTGTCCCGATTTACAGAAAATGTGTCCCTTAATTAACTCAAAATTATTCAAGTGTCCATTGCTGCTTGCATCTGTAGGATGATAATGCCTATAGCAGAATAAAATGTATTCAAGTATTTTGTTCGGCTTTTGGCTACTATACTAGTGAAACCTATTACTTTTTATTTGTAAAAGTAAAGATAAATTGCATAGGTATAAAGTGGTTTCGCAAAAATATTAATCATTTTCAAGTCAAAAACAGTGGTGTTAAAAGAATGAATAATAGTAGGTATGCCATTCGAATCAAATGTTCGTGATGCTTCATATTCAAAAATAGTTGTATGAGGTTTAAAAGTAATTCTATAAATAAACACGATGCTGTGTCTCTGCCAACATCTGGGCATATGACGGGAATATAGTTCTCGAACAGCCTGTTGCAATAAAAACATCATTTATATTTTGTTATCTCATAAACGGATGAAGGAATTTAAAGAAAGAATACAGGGGACAGTTTACGTGTTACGATTAAATATTTGGTTTGTCGAAATCTGTTTTAATGCATCATATGAAAGACCTTGTATTTCCATTGGTTCGGTTTCTACTTTTGTAGCGTAATGAACCACAAGACGTGAGTTCGATCCCCGAGCCCATATAAAAGTTCGTGTGGTAAAAAAATATTTATCTGGTCTAGGGCGTTGTGGGACATAACTGGTATTGCCAACGCAGAGATTGCCCGGAAGCAAATATATGTAAAATAGTCCACCTTTTGTAACAAAATGCATTGAAAAATAAATCATACAAAACTCAATAAAACACAAAACATGCACGTCATATAACAATACTGATTTTAATCATATGCAATAGTCTCATGTCATGTTTATAAATGTCTGTAAAATAAACTAGATTTTTCCGCATGCATATATCTACATAAAGTATGTACTTATAACAGTGTATTACGTATTGGTGCATGTATTTACGCTGGCAATTGGCATAGTGACTGCGATGAATTATGAAATAAACTAGGTGCAATATTTTTTCAAAAGTTATCTCATGAGAAAATCTCAACAGTTGGTAATGATTATGCCGGCTAATAAGCCTTGAGTTTACTAACAAGTAAACTCAATTAAACTAGTTTAACGTGGGTTCTACTCTCTACACCATTTGTCGTTTAGGTATGAATAATCAGTCCCTTATAGCCTGAGACGAGCTTATTCATGTTGACCATGAGGTCTCCACCTATCATAGGTACTGGATTGTCTTCTTCTCCGTGTTCCGCTCCTATCGGATGTTGGACAAGATCAGGGCAATTTTAATTTTTCAATCTGCTGCACTAAATAGTGAGGAAGTGCTGCCGCAGAACCAGTCCTGCAGGTTTTCTAACCATGAGTACTGCCTTCTGCCAACACTCTCCTTTCCAGCAATCTTCCCCTGGGTGATGAGCTGGAGCAGCCTGTATTTGCCACTGTATTCTATCAGCTCATAATAGCCCACTGCTGAGCACGAGACTCTTCTTCACCTGGGAGTTCAATTAAGAGAGGTTAGGGTTAGTTTGGGTTGGCGGAATTCACATACCTTGCACATTCTTGGAAACCTCTATATTATGCAAGTTTTCTCTCGATGTTCTCCTTCACTGTTAAAGCGCGTGGTACTTGACTATCAATACACACATGACTCCGAATAATCAAATGTCTGCCCTGGCATTCGAACCCTCGATTATCGACTCGACAGTTGCGCCCGGTCCGTTGCCAATAGACCACGCACTTTCATATTGGCAACAAACTGGACAAAGTTTGTGTGATGCATCTGCTGTACTCGTTTGTTTCAGCGTGAGCATATGTAGACCTAGTCATTAGTATCCGGATAAATACTGACAGATATTTTGCCTCCAGGAAATCATAAGTTTTAAATATATCGGCAGCGTTTTGATTTTCCATACAAATACAAAGCACTTTACGGAATTTACGAACAATACAAAAGGAAAGATCTGGTAGGATTCATGAGCATGAATATTTTAACGATACCCGCTTTTGTAGTCTGCAGTAATGACGTCGCAGCGCTATAATTACTGCGCAAATGAACACCTAGGCAATGCCTTCGTTATTTAGAGACCTCCGCTGATGTAGCTTCAATAGCAGGAAATGAATACGAGCCTGACTTATATATCAGTAAGATTGTATATTACGGGTTGTTTTCCGCACTTTTTAAGTCACCTGAAGGCGCTGTGCGTAGTCAAAATAGACTTCTTAAATATCATCTCACTTCGCGCACCCGGAGCGCGGCGCATTGCGCACACTCACATCAGCCGATGCCCCAGTTCAAATAACTACAGCATGCTAACTCACCTATACCTTTTTCAATAATTTCCTATGGACGCTCCATTGTCCATAATCTGAATTACATTGACTTTCTCTTTTATATTACGTAGTTTATAATATCTTAAATGGTTTTATTATTACATATATTATTATTGTTATAAGTTATCAAATTTAATTGTTTTTAAATTACTATAGACTAAAATAATTAATATATTCACTGTTCTTACTGACTACTATACTTGGCGCGAGGGTATGCATTATCGCAACATTCCGTTAATCGATAAAACGATAATTAGTGGTTTCTTAAAAAAAACGTTGCGTTTGCAGTTATAACTCGTTTCCATTACTGTACTGCTCCCGAAGGACGCAAGTCATAGCCATAACAATTTTGGACAATAATAAATAAGCTATACAATTCGTTTTTGTATCTGCCATGTAGTTTTTGTGATACTTTATGTATTGCTCACAAATTTTTAGCAAGTTTACATTTATGTATATGGATAGCAATATTTAAATATTAAGTTCTAAAGTTAAACAAGGAAAATAACTATTAATGGCATGCTAACTACTCTGGATAAATAAAAATGAAATGCAAAATTTTGGTAATCGATCATTGAGTACATGTAGCTCGATTTGGCTACGTTTAGTTTTACAATGTCCTACTCATAAATATGATCAAGATTAACACACATTTTTTCATCGCTGCTCTAAAATGTACACATTATGCTAAAAACTGTTTTAAGAAGCCTATTTTGACCACGCACAGCGCTCTAATAAAAACGTGTTAAAAATGATAGTCGCTCCGAAGGGCGAAGTGTGTTCATGAAATTTCTTCTATCAACACACCCATCTTACTGAGGGATCGAAGGTAATCGTGTGGCTGTCGCGTGTGTTAATTTAATGCTTAGTTTTTATCATTATTATTTATATTGTAATGACAAAAAAAGGAGATCGTAGGTGAGTTGGCGTGACGTGATTATGTCATCTTCCCGGAAGTATATAATAAATTGCCCACGAATAGAGATCTATTTTATTCAGCCCATCGTTATCTCACGTCGGTTCGTAACATATTTTTTACGTAGGCATGTTTAACTGAAGTAAATTCGCGTGCCTTCAAATCAAAAGAGCATTTTAATCTACATAATACTGGATTCGAAACAGGTCGTTTCCGTGCCGGTTTTTTTACGAAAACGCATTATTTCTTTATCATTTACGAGTTCTTGGTTAACATCAATATATAAACAAGTAACTTTATTACGAGCTTACTGTTTGCATGTCCTGTATTTTTAAAATATTTTTATATTTGATAGTAGTCACCTGACACACGCAAAAAATTGTGTTCACATATCTATTTGTGTTCATATTTATTTGCTAAACTAACCTTAGCAATATTTGTCTACGGATTAATCCTAGTAAAACTTAGCACAAACTAAAAATGTGTTATTCTAAAAATCTTCCAGAGTCGTAGCTTCATCGGTTAGTGAAAACCGCATTGAAATAGATATTTTTCTATTTCCTAATATTTAAAAGTTGTAATAAAATACTTAGGTCCAATAATTTCAATAGTTATGTTGCTAATTAATGATTGTTTAAAATTTCATTGGATATGCGATGTATTTGGCATGCATTACTTTTAACGCTAACACCTAATTTGCATGTTTATAAGGAGAATATTTTTTGTACAATAACAACTGCTTGCAGCGCTGATAACACCTGCATTTTATGTAAATACTATGTTTTAATTTATTTCCATTCTTATTAACCGAATGCATTCACCTTCAGACAATTTGTATTGTAAATAAAGGTACGTGACATTTTAACGATTCATTAAAAATTAACCTGTCAACGTTGCTAATAAATTAAATCGGGTAGGTCATTTAATTATATATAATTTATGTAGAAACATTCGTAGTTAGAATGCTCAAAGACTCATAAGCATCACATCAACATGTGTCTAATTTATCTAAGAGTTTTTAGAGGAGTAATATAATATTCCCATATTTAGTAGAATGTAATAATTAGTCAGGATTGGGACCTTGGTCGTCTTAAAGGATATTTATTTTACAACATTTTTCTCAACCCGTGAGACGAAATTTATCCTGATTTATCGACTGCACTGCTTGAATAAAAAGCAATTACGGCTATATTCGCTACATGCGGTTAATTCTCAGCTCTTTAAAATTTGTGCTGATAATTCCCAGAAGTTGTTATTTATCTGCAGTCTGAAATGTTAGCAATTAATTCGTCGAAGACATAAAACACTTTAATATAAGAAATAAAAGTAGGTACATATTGACAGCACTTGACAGCACAATCCATAAAACTGACGTCCTTCATGTAAGTAAGGTGAAACTGATATATATGTTATACTGAATTAAACAACCGTTTACTTAGAAAGCTGATTTATTACTGCATACTAATTACGTTAACTTTTTAATTTTACAAATTGGCGGGAAAGTGTCATAGACCACGGGTGACCATAGACATTAGACACATCATTCCTCCACATCTAATTTGGACACCTGGTAACAAACATTAAATAATCAATAATAAATAAATACTACATAAACAACTTTGTATAAAGAACAATATGTACAAACAGCATTAAACTTTACACCATATTTGTTTCCTATACTTAAAAATATTTCTTATAGTCTACTATTTTCCTCGTACGTTTCGGACGCGTGAGTGCGAGCGATTGCCCTGGTATTTCTGCGTCAGTGGCATCACTGCGCAAATTGTCGCTGACGTCACGCACAGGTGATCTGCGAAGCGTACTCTCGTCAGTCCTTCCTTCACACTCATCAGCTGCGACTTCTTTTGCGTTGTTATCCGTGGTTGATGGCAGCCGCAACTCATCAGATTCTAATACAGGCACCTGCTCATTGGTTCCCCTGATCAACGGCCTGCTGTCTATTGTCACTGGCTGGCATTCAAGCGCATTATCTGTGGTTGCAATAGATGGTGATGAAGGAACCCGATGAGATTCATGAAGCATACCATTAGGCAGCCTATTTTCGCCTTTATATCGCATCATCTGATCAACGTGCCTAATACAGTACACATTCAAATCGTATATTAAAATTTTGTACATCTTATTACCTATTTTCTCCTTAACAACACCTAGTTTCCAAGTTTCATTCCGAGCACTGTACCAACGGGTCCACACCTTGTCACCTATTTCGAATCGTCTTTTCCCGGGCACTGCCGCGACTGTTTGGTTCTTATTACTTACAATAGAAGGTAATATTAAATCAAGGCGAGATCGCAATGTTCTTCCAAACATTAACTGAGAAGGCGTTTGGCCGGTGGTACAATGCACAGTATTTCTATAACTAAATAAATAACCTAACAATTGTTGCTGTGTTTGCTGTAATGGTACATTTTCTTTTATAATGCACTTTAACATTTTTTTGCAAATTCTTACCGAATTTTCGGCTAAACCATTACTTGGTGGATGATATATAGGTGACGTCAAATATTCAATACCATTACTGCTGCAGAATTGCTTAAACTCTAAGGAGTTAATTTTAACGTCATTGTCGGATACCAACAGCTCCGGTAGTCCAAATGTAGAAAAAATTGCCTTTAATGTGTCAATCAAAGCACTTGTGGATGTTCCGTTACGCATGTGTAAACATTCTAACCACTTAGAATACGCATCTATGACCACCAAGTATACCCTTTGCCCTATAGTCATGTAGTCGATGTGCACGCGCTGCCAAGGGCGCGCGGCGGCGGGCCAGGGTGCGGGCGGGTCCCGCGGCGGCGCCGGGCGCACGCTCACGCAAGTTTCGCACGAACCTATCCACCGCTCGATTTCTTTGTCGATACCTGGCCACCACATCCTACTTCGTGCATTGCTTTTTGATTTTACGATACCTAAGTGAGTTTCGTGCAATTCTCTTAACATTTTTTTTCTTAATGTTGACGGTATAACCATTCTATGTCCCCTAAATAAACAACCGTTTTCGAACTGTAGGTCCGATTTACATTGAAAATATGGCAATATCGATGAACATTTAATATTACGTGGCCAACCGTGTTTCATGTATTTAATAACAATTTTCAATGTTTCATCACGTTCAGTCATTTTTATAATGTCGCTAAACGTTACTGCCGGCGATGATGTATCAAGAAACCTAAGCGCATAATAAGAATCTACATCACTGTCTACACTGTCCGCTGTCGTATGTTGTAATGGAGCACGTGAAAAATAATCTGCAGCTTGGTTGCTCTCGCTGGGTACGTACTGTACTGTATAATTATAGGCAGACAATATTATTGCATATCTCTGTAGTCTCAACGCGGTAGTTACGGGTATACCAGTCTTATTATTAAATATTGATACTAATGGTCTATGATCGGTTTTTAAAATAAATGGATCGGCGCGGCCATATAAATATTGATGGAAACGTCTAATTCCAAAAATGATAGCTGTCGCCTCTTTTTGTATTTGGCTATAATTTCGTTCACTAGAGGTGAGCGAGCGAGACGCATACGCCAGCGGACGCTCAACGCCCGCGTCGTCGCGCTGCGATAGCACGGCGCCGAGGCCGCACGGCCCAGCATCTACCGCCACTACTAACTGGGTCGTAGGTTCGAAATGGGCAAGAACGCGCTCTGATGCTAGCTCGCGCCTAATCGCCGCAACACTACGGCGCTGTCGCTCCCCCCACACCCAGGGTGTTTCGCTACGCAACAATTCATGTAGGGGACTTAACACGGATGACGCATTTGGAATAAAATTCCTGTAATAATTTACCATCCCCAAAAATCTTTTAACCTCCGTTACGTTAGTGGGCTCGGGAGCAATGGTGTAAAGTTTAATGCTGTTTGTACATATTGTTCTTTATACAAAGTTGTTTATGTAGTATTTATTTATTATTGATTATTTAATGTTTGTTACCAGGTGTCCAAATTAGATGTGGAGGAATGATGTGTCTAATGTCTATGGTCACCCGTGGTCTATGACACTTTCCCGCAACATGACATGCCAGAATCACCTGGTTCGCCTAGACCGTTATCTACGTGATAAACGCCCGAGTTTCGTACACCATTACACACTTTTTTCAAATGTCCCTTTTTACCGCACTTTGAACACTTA
The DNA here is from genome assembly GCA_949752805.1 of Deilephila elpenor. Taxonomy (NCBI): domain Eukaryota; kingdom Metazoa; phylum Arthropoda; class Insecta; order Lepidoptera; family Sphingidae; genus Deilephila; species Deilephila elpenor. The sequence goes on from OX457102.1 coordinate 3,241,848, forward strand.
TAGTTCTTATATCGGCACTTCTCACTTGCATGATTTTTTAAGCCGCATACCGAACACCGGAAGAAGTCCTCGGAGACCGCGCCGTCCGCGCCGGTCGCGCCGCCCGCGCCTTTCACGCCGCCTCGCCGTGTTTCTCCGCGGCCGTGCTGACTCTGGATTTTCACCCTATATATCGCCTCTTCCTTAACTCGTGCTAGTATTGTGGTGTACATCATGACTTTTGCCTCCTTAACGCAGGCAGCTTGTTCTGCCAATTCAATAGCCCTCGCCAATGTCAACGTTGAAGCGTTCTGTTCGAACAACTTGTCCCGTTCAGGCCCCGAGCCCAGGCCAAGGACGAAACGATCCCGTAAGTTCGTTTCTAGGGCGGTTCCGAAATCACAATAGCTTGCAAGTCCTCTAATTCGAGCCACCCATTCTCCTATAGTTTCGCCTGAATTTCTAATTGCTCCATAAAAGTTTGCTTTGTCTGCAAAAGAGCACTGCTTCGGCTTGAAATGGCTGTCGAGTAATAAAATCAGGTCCGAAAACTTTAGCAAATCCAATTCTTTAGGGTAAGCTAAGTTACGTAGTAAACGGTAAGTCTCGTCGGTAAGGTAAGTAAGAAGAATTCCACTCCTGTTATCTTCCTTGACTTCGTTTATCTTCAAAAACTGAAGTAATTTGCCTTTAAATATCTGCCACTCGCCTGTTTTATGATCGAAATTCGACAAATTTCCGATATAGGCCATTTTATTTAAATCGTGGGTAGTACTGGTACCTCGTCGCCAATGATATATATGTTATACTGAATTAAACAACCGTTTACTTAGAAAGCTGATTTATTACTGCATACTAATTACGTTAACTTTTTAATTTTACAAATTGGCGGGAAAGTGTCATAAACCACGGGTGACCATAGACATTAGACACATCAGAAACACAAGAATATACTCTTGTAAATGTATCCTCCATTATTGTTACAAGTGGATACGTTTATTTTTATCAAGTCGATCTTCATAACAGTTGCAAAATTTCGATAGACTCGTATTTGTACCTTTGAAACTGAATCACAGTTTGTAGTTTCATATTTAAAATATGAACCAGAGTCCATTACTTTCTTGTAGGGAACAATGTCCTATAAATAGTGGTCGAAATGCTGGTGAAAGTTAGTAGACATTTTTGTCGTAAAATAATAAGATTGAAATCAAAAGATTACTCAGTAGATTACAAACTAAAAAGTAAACTGTATTGCCAGTCACAATCTAGGATTAGATTATATTCGATGAAAGTAGTCGAAGTGTGTACAAATAAAAATTTCATTGATTCAAACATTTGCCTAGGTGCGTCAAGTCCGTACTCACATCATCTGTAAGCCTTCAAAATAATTTATTTCAATGTTGGGGCGTTTGTTTTAGACACATTGTGGCGACCAAGCAGGCTTTAGCGGCATCTTGTCTGATTGAATTGAACTGGTAAGCTGTGGGCTTGGTGATTTGGTAAATTAAATCTTTCGGGAGTTTGGTATTTCATATTTGGCAACACTATACAAGGTATATCAAGACCGCGACCGAAAATGAAGCCAGGTGGTAGTTTTAGTGGTTTTAGACACAATGCAACAAAAAAATCGCAGAAAAAATGCCATTTTTTTTGTATTTTTTTACTGACCGTCGTATTTGGGTGGTAAATTCCTAGTTTTCCTAAAATAATAATATACATACATCTTTTTATTTTTAAAGACACAATGGTAGGCAAGTGATTAAATTACTATTTTCACAAAACCTAGGTATTTATCACCCAAACAAGATGATATTTAAAAAGTTGCAAAAAAAATCGGTCTCTTTTTTATGAAATATTTAGTTGCTTTGTGTCTGTAACCACTAAAACTACCACCTGGCTTCGTTTTCGGTCGCAGTCTTGATATACCCGGTATACACGTTTGATCTGGTGAACTGACTTGCAGGATAGTTGATACGCCATATTACACAACAATTATATCTCATGGCACATCTGTGGTGGTGTTACCATCCGTGGTGGTGGTATTAATTACTTCGAACATTCTTGTTGCTGGTAATGGAATGATTTGCGCAGTGGCATGAGAAGTGCACAGCCAAATCGGCGTGAATCGTGTTTAACATTATTTTGCAGCGCTTAATGAAGGGCAGGGCAAAGCGCTCGGGAAACACCGAAGCAGAGAGTTAGTTCCAAAGCATCCGTCCGTGTAGAAAGGTAGCTGATAAAGTATCGTAAGAGGATGGGGTGTTTCCGGGTGATAGGGATGAACTTCCTTTGAGCGGCAGGGAGTGTAATTTTACATGGAATATGAAGTCTGCTAACCGCACTAGCTCTTCGTGGTGGAATATAGCCTGCGCCTCGGATGGCACAGTAATGGGCTGATACAGTAATTTCTATAATGATAAGGACTGCCTCAATGGCGTAGTTGTACGATGGTACGATTACAACGCTGGGGTCTCGGGCTCGAATTCCGGGTCGGGCAAAGTGATATTTAATTTTGCTCTTTTATAATCAGCCCGGAGTCCAAAATTTGTGCCCATTATGTCGATAATCGCATCTATGACACTTGGAACGGAACAAACAGGCACAACCGTGGGTGCAAATCTGGTAGCACCTCTGCCTATTCGTTCTGGAAAAAAAGCGCGAATTTATGTATGTAATAATAACCACGGAAGTATTAGTAATTGAATAGTATATAAATGTTTCGTAAACACAGAAGCTATTAAACACCACACTACAACACTAAACTTTTAATTGATTGAAAAATGAGATGTCTCAAATATTTATTTAACATTTGACACAACTGTGATCTGCTTGATACCAGAGCCCGTAAATATTTACACTGACTAGGTAACTAGTGCGATTTTTATACCATGTATTCGGTGATCAATAACTGGAAGTGGCCTTACCGTTCTTGTCCTTATCGTGGAAACTGCACATTTTCTCACCAGGTAATTAATATTTATTAAAAAGATTATATCTCTGACAAATATAATGAACAATATAATAAAATATAATGAATCGTAACAATAAAAAATTAAAGTTTGGATTTTCATTATGAGATACGGCTTAGAAGTAACAAAGTATAACAAACTTTTACGATTTAGAGCATTGGGTATCGCTATTATAGCGGAAAGTGTGGGTGTGATAACATAGCCCAATTGCGAGATCAGTAACTCCGAATATCAATGCATTCTGTAATTTTTTTATGCATGTTCCATTTCATTATATAGCCTATCTTATGCAACATTTGATGACGTAACTAGAACAAAATGAACTTAAAGACTGACAGTCTCAATGGGCAACCTAATACGCCTTCGTGAGCCATCGAAAACATCCATCATGGTAACAAGTGACTCCGTTTTTGGATAACCGTGTATCGTGGTTTCCTAGATTTACGCAAATGTTACACATTGAAATAAAACTATTTTTTACGGATTTTATCGCGATTTGGTTTAATTATTACATTTTTAACTTCGCGTCGTTTCGATTGCTTTACAGCTTTCGTGGTCACGGGGCGGAGTCCGCGATAAAATCCGTAAAAAATGTTTTATTTCAATGTTTAACCGTGTATCAACTCGAAAAGTGATTTAAAAACAATCTGATACAGGGAACTCGGTAATATTTATGTCTAAACCTGTACTCCAAGGAAACAATGAGTCAAACGAATTGAGTACACAAGCAACGTATGTTTCGTAGAACAACCTTTTTGAATTTATGAATGACATTTGAAATTATAATAAGTATCTCATAAATAGCATAACAATCGTAATTACATAATGCATTATGTTTTTATGCCTAGTGTCAATGGGGCCGTTATCCTATATCAGGAGCTGTGGAATCGATAGCCTGCTTGGGAACGAACGGAACTGCCAAGATGGAGATTGAAGTTTTGAACTCAAGGCTGTAGTAGATACATCTCAGACTTTTTGAAATTACTGAAAAAATATAAAATTTTACGTATTAAGTTGTTTATCGTTAGATTTAAAGGAGGGAAATATCAAAAGGATATAGAAGTCATACATAATCGGCCATATTCACGGACAAATTTAAAACTTGTTTCAGTTATTGAATGTTTTGTCCCTTTTGAACGACTTTTTTAAGGAAAAAGACAAACATTCGATACCTAAAAATAGGTTTGAAATCTGTCTATGTATGTACCTGATATTTTGTTAAAATTTTAGACTTCATCAGCGTGATCACAATTTATTTTGGAGTAGTTTTGATATCAGATAACTTGATCGTAGAGTTATAATGCAAATCAATTGCGACAAATTCAGAATGCCATTTTGCACTGATCACATATTATCGTGGCACGTAGAAGTTATGGAGATGTTATTTTATGAGATGTTATGGATGACTTTTGAATTTCAAGCGGTAAACTTATGAATAAGAACCTTCACAAATTAAACTACCACAATAACACTCGTTCATCCTTGAAAACAGTAGGTAAATAGTAAAAGGTTAGAATTTGCGATTTTAGAAGAACACAATTTTTTACAACCTGTTGTTACAAAAAATAATTTAACATTTGCTCGGGAGGATTCTTGAATGTTATAGTGAAATGTATTATGCACGTAATTTATTACAATCATTATATTACATAAAAGCATCTTAGTTATTTTATTTCTGGTCTGGATGTAGTGAAACTAAAAAGTATCTCGTTTCGTTTCGATCTCCTAAGATTTATTTCGTGACTACATTTATGACTGTTGGTGACATTAAAAAGGAAACTATGAACTTTATACTTAAACATGTTTATTTAAATTGTACATTTGCAACCTAATATTGTCAATATCAATTTATAATTCTAGTAACATGACGTCACATTTAATCTAAATTTCAAAAATGAAATGCAATGGAAATTGAATGACCCCAATAATTATGGAAGTAAAATATTGTAGTTACTTTCGATGCATATGTTCAATTTGAATCAATCAGAACAATTAATTGTCCTAATAATCGTTTCATTGATCTCGTGATGGTCTGCATACTACATAGATTTATTGTTTAAGAACAGTGAAGTTTAACCATCGATAGCAAAGCGGGCAGTTTCGACGACAGGTTGTTTGTATTTCCCCGGATTACATATACGTTGTATTAAATCTGCTATATTCATTAATAATCTTCTATCGCAGATGAGCCTGAGTACGGAAACTTTTGCTGGTGAGAAAGGCGGCAGGTCGTAATCCACTGATCAATTAATATGAACAATATATTTTATAGATGATAGGATATTGGTATTCAATTGTGAGGATATTATAGCGATTAATGCAAGTGTGTAGAGTTTTGATTTCAACCTGCATATGTCCGATAATAATTAACGAAATATAGGTACTGGAATGACAGCGACTACAATGCAATGTAAGCTCAATGCACTCCCGGTAAATATGCGGATGAACCCGTAACGCGATACATTACGTAGGTAACTATGACGGGTCTTTAAGCGCTACATACAATCGCAATCCGGGCGCATACGAGATCATACCACCAGCAAAAAGTTAACCTTGATATATTGTCCCCAGTATCGACGACATTCAGGACAACAGCATTCTGAGGCGGGGCATCCCTGTGGCGCACTCCATCTATGGCGTGGCGAGCACCATTAACGCAGCCAACTATGCCATGATCATAGCTCTGCAGAAGTGTCTAGAACTGGATCACCCTTTGGTAAGTAAGTAGATACACCACACACTTGTAAAGATTAAGCCCAAATGACTCTGCGCACTAGTCCACCGATCCGCACTAGGCCAGCGTGGTGGGCTATATGGCCTGACCCCTCTCAATCGTACTCTCCATTGTAGAGGAGGCTCGAGCCCTGCAGTGGCACGTATATCAGCTGATAGAGATACAGACTAGAATATTCTTTATGATATGTTTGTGAGAACTTTCTGTCATCATAGTTTTATGGTACGTTGTATTGAGCAAAGCTTAATTCTGCAAAATAGATAAAAATGTCATGTTGTGTCTACACCGTGTAAGCGTTGGATAGAGACAGATAGAAATAAAATTCAAAAACCAGCTCCCCCAATGACAGGTTTTATATCAAACCGAGTGAAATCAACTGTTACATAAAACAAAATAGAAGGAATCAAAGTCCAATTAAAATAAAAGAAATTCAAGGATAGGTATCCGGAAGACGAATAACAAAGAGTAATTAAAGTTTTCTATTTACAGCTATTTATTATACAAGTCTATTTTTTTTTGTTATAATGCAAATCTTTGCTATTGTAGTCTGACTGCAAACCTAATTAAGTATTATCGAAAACAGACATTGGACACTCATTAGAATATTTTTTTTCAGTCGTTTCCACATGTCATGTCATCAATTACGTAGGTGTCTTGTCAAATTGTCTTACGGACAAATTGGAACCGTTATAGAGTAAGATCCCAGAGCGTTCTGACATAACTTATTTTCACATGGATGAAACCTTCACGACTTAGTAGCGTCTAGTATACTTTAAATACCTGCCTACTTGTGGAGCTTGCCCAGTGACACCTGGGCAGGTACCAGGTGAGAAAGGTAACTAAAAATATGAGTTATCTAACTTAAATTTGTATGGCTGATTTTTATATTGTAGAATACTATTCTCAACTAGAATTATAAAGTGTCAGACATTTTTCATGGACCACAACTTTTGTCAGACGCTTTAAAGCTTGACAAAAAAATAATGAACTTTACTTATTTTTTCATGTCTTACTTTTAAATATGTTATTCAAGTAACTATTACAAACTTATATTTCATCAGTCAGACAAATTCGAGTGACCGAACATCCCCTAAACACAAAATTATTCAGCCGGGAGTGCGAGCGCGAGTCACTATGCGCATGCATTTCAGTGCGAGTGAGATGTTCACAACAATTTGGTTCCCCTTCTTAAATTGTTTTTCATGTTTTTAATACAGAGGTTGAAGCAAATTTCGTTATCAGATGCTCTAATACCGACATCGCTATAATAATGCTAGGACATATGCATAACTTGAAAAATGATGACTCGAATGTATGGTTAAACGCAGGCACCGGAAATAACCAAACATATATTAATTTGACAAAAGTTTACGAGCATTTAGGACCCTCTTTGTGTAGACTGCCAGGATTTCATGCATTGACTGGATGTGATTTCAATCCCGCCCTTTTTAAGAAAGGAAAAAAAAACCATTCAATTTATTAATGAAAAGACATGAATATCAGCAAGCTTTTATGCAGTTTGGAGATCTAGGGTCGTGTACCTACTGATGAGCATATTATACAATTTTTTTTTTCCAATAAATTCAGAAATTCATCTGCGAAATTTACATTGTTTCTGGAGTACTCGATGTTAATGCTGTCCGACTTCAGCTGTTTGTAAATAATTACAGCGTAAGTAGTATTAACGAAGAATTCAATCGTAAAAAATGGAAAAATTTTGATGCAAGCAATTTACCACCATGTAAAATTGAATTATTTCAACAATTTCTCCGAGCGAATTACATTTCTAGTATATAGAATAACGCAAATGAAAAACTACCAACCATTTTAACTCCTGAACACAATGGGTGCAGGCTAGAAGAAAACCAATATCACTTTCATTGGTTTGATGGTGACCAATTACCCGGAGACATTAGTGAATTCCTTAAAAATTCAGGTACTATACTTTGACTTAAGTTTTAAATTTATTGTATTTTTAATTTTATGTTTTTGAATTCTTTTAACTGTTTTTGCATAAGACGCTGCCAGCAACGACAACATCACTGATGACGACGAGGATGACTTGAATGGACAATATCATGATTGAATGAACGATGAAAATTCCAATGACTGTGTCGATAATTGCGATGATTAAAAGATAAACAAATATTTGCTGTAATTAATCATAGTTATATATTTATTGGTGAAATATTTTTTTCTTAAATATTTTCTAACTGGTATCTTTTTTACAATAAAATAAAGATAATTCCTTATAAAACAAAATGGCTCCTCATATATTCACTATCCCAAATACATGCGATAAATAAATTCACTTTAATATTTATTAATTCACAAATTAATATTGAATCTCATCCCTGATTAGAAAAATATATTTGTAAAGATTCGAAATGGCTCAAAGAGATAAAAAAAGATTCAACTTGACAAATATATATACCTATACATTTTGCTTGGGTTTAATCTTTTTAAATCTTTTTTTTTTAATAAATGATCTTATTCAAATAAGGATGCAAAAATCTGGGATTGAAATTAGTAAGTATTTTCTATATATTTCAATTTATTACTCTGAAATGCATGCGCATAGTGACTCGCGCTCGCACTCCCGGCTGAATAATTTTGTGTTTAGGGGATGTTCGGTCACTCGAATTTGTCTGACTGATGAAATATAAGTTTGTAATAGTTACTTGAATAACATATTTAAAAGTCAGACATGAAAAAATAAGTAAAGTTTATAAATTTTTTGTCGAGCTTTAAAGCGTCTGACAAAAGTTGTGGTCCATGAAAAGTGTCTGACACTTTATAATTCTAGTTTAGAATAGTATTCTACAATATATATATAAAAATCAGCCATACAAATTTAAGTTAGATAACTCATATTTTTAGTTACCTTTCTCACCTGGTACCTGCCCAGGTGTCACTGGGCAAGCTCCACAAGAAGGCAGGTATTTAAAGTATACTAGACGCTACTAAGTCGTGAAGGTTTCATCCATGTGAAAATAAGTTATGTCAGAACGCTCTGGGATCTAGGACTATTAGGACTGCGGAGAGACTTCGGGTCTCTCTGCGTGTTCTATCGTCTGTTCCATGGGGAGTGCTCCGAGGAATTGTTTGAGATGGTACCAACGTCGCCCTTCTACCATCGCACCACCCGTCACCGCAGCAGAGTTCATTCCTACCACCTGGAAGCGTACCGCTCCCGAACGGTACGTTTTCAGCGTTCTTTCTTACCACGTACATGCAAGCTCTGGAATGAACTCCCTGCATCGGTGTTTCCTGAGCGCTATGACCTGTCCTTCTTCAAAAGAGGCTTAAAGAGAGTACTTTCCTTAAGGTAGGCAGCGACTTTGTTGTGCTGGACCCCTGGCACTGCGAAGTTCTCTGGGCAGCGGTAGCCGCTTACCATCAGGCGGACCGCTAGCTCGTCTGCCTATAAAGGCAATAAAAAAAAAAAAAAAAAATGATGAAATGACCATATTATTTCGTCATTCCTCAGGTTCAATTTATTAATTGTTCGTTTGAATACAATATTTATTAATAACAGCTTTTCTACGTAATTTCATGACTCTTATACATTCTTCGATTTCTTTCACATTATGTTCGTTTGTAAACTGTCATAAATGAAATCTTAATTCGGCATTTTTACTTGTATTTTACATAATGGTTTCTTAGATTTACGCAAATGTTACACATTGAAATAAAATTATTCTTTAGTCACTGAGCGGATGACTAATACCTCAGCCCGCCCCGTGACCACGAAAGCTGTAAAGTAATCGAAACGTCGCGTCGGGAAGTTAAAAAATGTAAAAATTAAACCAAATCGCGATAAAATCCGTAAATATAGTTTTATTTCAATTGTATTTTATAGTTTCGGGTAACCATAAAATAACCTCTTTATGCTTATTACAATTAATTTACATAGATGCCGTAAAATTTTAAAAAACCAGGAGTTATTCATAATGGGTGATAAAAAGTCAAATGTTGGAGTTTCCAGTGTTTACCTTGAAATGACTTATCCCTAGATATTATTCATTATTACACAAAATATATGTGCTAAGCTAGGACTGAATGCAAGCTGCTTCCAACAGGTCGTTGTGGATATCCTTGGGGAGCGCTTATGTCCAGCATTGGACTACCTGTGGCTAAAGAGAGAAAGAGAAAGAGAGAGAAAGAGAAACAAGGACTATCGTTATCAATTAACTATATTTTATAGTATCAGCCCATATTCGCCCACCGCTGAGCCAGGATTTCCTCTACAACCAAAAGTTCAATGAGAAGGGATTTTATAATTTTATATATTTTTTAATATGTTTTCTTTTAAACATGAATATTTTAATTTGTAATCCTCTGGTCCTTATTTAGCGAAGATTCACCTGCAAAGCTGTAATAAACATTATTTTTATTTTTATATTTAGTTATAAACTCTTTTTTTTTTGTCCTGGTGTACAATAAATAATATATGAATAAATAAATATTATACCTTTTAAGGTCCCGCCAAACAGCAAACATGATGGTGTTGTGTAACATGTTTCATACCAACATAATTATACATTACAACTCCAAACGATCCGTCAATGCCACAATGTCTGGGATGACCTTTTAGGTGACCTAGGTCCTAGACGATCAATATTACGAAATGTGCAATCTCATTGACCATCTAGGGTTAATATTGAAGATTGCGCAATGAATTAAATATTTGGATTCAAAGCTACTTTTAATTTTATTGTACAATATATTGTACAAGGCCTACATTAACACTATTGTAGGCCCAGGGGCTGCCTAAAAGTATTTCTAGAACATCTATGGTGGTTTCAGGCGACATCAGTATACACAGAGCAGTTGTTAGAGCTGCACCGAGGTCAGGGCATGGAACTCTACTGGAGGGACAACTTCCAATGTCCCTCGGAGGAGGAATACAAACAAATGACTATCAAAAGTAAGTAATGACGTCTTGGTAATGACGAAATGAATTATTTTGTAGTAAGGATTAGTTTTATGTCATTTCAGTAATATAAATAAGTGGCGTGGAGCAGTTGGTTAGGCGCCAGCTTTGAAACGAGAGACTGTGGGTTTAATCTCCGGACCGAGATAAATGTATGGACGATTCACGGGTATATTTTTCGGTTCTAGATGTTTGTGAGACGGAAGAGTCTCTCACAGTTGCTGATACCCACGTTATATGACTTGTATCTTAGTCTCTGGTCAGGACTATATATACGACGGTTGGATGTATGTGTTTATTTATATATATATTTGTGTTTTCAGAGACCGGTGGGCTGTTCATGTTGGCGATAAGGCTTATGCAGTTGTTCAGCGAGAACAAGTCGGACTTCACAAAGCTCTCCGCCATACTGGGACTTTACTTCCAGATTAGAGATGACTACTGCAATCTATCTATGCAAGAAGTATGTATTATCTACTTTTATGAATATTAAGACATATTTTTTAGTAAATCAAATATGAAAATTTATTGTTGCTTCGAGATTTTCGTTTCCAGATCTTTAAATAATTTAATTACTCCTCAATAGAAAACCTTTATATTTATTATACCTACATGCGAATGTAATTAAATTATATGTTTAATCATGTGTGTCGTTTTGTTCTAGTATACGGAGAACAAGAGTTACTGCGAAGATCTGACTGAGGGCAAGTTCAGTTTCCCCATCATCCACGCCATCAGAAACCAGGAGGGGGACAACCAAGTGCTTCGTATCCTTTTTAATACGCCTTAGTATTTTTAAATAACTTTCTTTTTATAATTCTAATAACATAACCACCTCAACTCAATCAACAACAAAAGATACTCCTCGAACCATTGCCGTTGCTTATACCGTGCCGGGACCCCACTCAGTAATAAAATTCTCAGCTCTGATTGGTTATAAACCAAAACGACTCAATACAATGACATTTAATTGAAATTAACAAGTTTTCCTACAATATCAGAACTGACAAATTGAATGATAGAATTAGGATTTTATAAACAATTTCCAATTAATGGTATACACTACTTGAGTATCAAGTTCTAACTACTACCTCCGACATATACATAAACGTATGACGATATGAGTGTGGCCTGAAGTGGGGCGTAAATGATGGTATGATGATGATGGTATGTGAGCTGGTATTATCCGAATGAGTTCCTGAGCGCATGGCACAGATATTCTGCGGCAGCGCACGCGCGAGGTGGAGGTGAAGCGCTACTGCATCACGCTGCTGGAGCGCCTCGGCAGCTTCCGCTACACGCGCGACACGCTCGCCGCGCTCGACCGCCGCGCACGCGCCGAGGTACCAACACTATTTCATTTATTTTATTGCGATGAATGCCGAGACGAGCATGTCGTTCGACCCATGGTAACCGATAGGAACGCTCACGGGCAGCAGCAAAACCAAATCATGAATTCCAAAGCAATTGTTGGCATTCCACTGCGCTCGCAGATGTTAAGTTTCATTATATCCAGTAGTTACTCTGGCTACAATGTTCTTGAAACGGGAATACAACAGTGAATTTACACTGCTGTTTGCCCAAAGAAATAGACGTTAGTACCTACTCAGGTAAAATTTTATTGTTTTTTTTTTTTAGGTCACCCGCGTGAAAAAATCTAGGATAAAAGTCCAGCTTTATATTTTCCCGGGATAAAAAGTACCCCATAACTTTCCCCGATAAATGGACTATCCAACACTAAAATAATTTCTTTATTCGAACCAGAAGTTCCCGAGATTAACGCGTACAAAGAAATAAACTTTTCAACTTCGTATATTAGTTACTATAGATTAATTTGGAATACTTAAATTCCGTATTTTTATTACATTATGCATATTCTAAAAAAATCGTTCATAGTTCACAGTCGCTTAATATTAGCTTTAATAATATTAAACTAGTTATACTAATGACACAATTTTGTTGCAGGTAAAGCGACTTGGCGGCAATCCACAATTAGAAGCCCTTCTTGACGATTTACTCACGTGGAGGCGGGAAGGAGACGACATTCCCGAAATACAAACCAACTGCATTTAAATACTTCATACTGACATAGTATTGGACCATTTTGAAGACATTGCCAGGTTAGAAAATATTCCTCCAACTTGCAGATTGTAATATCATCTTTCATTTTAAATAAGAACACAACTCGTGACCAGCAGTGAGTTGTATGTGAGATAAACTAAATATAGTATGTTTTATATGTTTTCTGCAATTTAATGTTCAAAATTAGTTCTAATATTTAAATTCCACAAGTTAATTAACCATATCGGTTTGAACGACATAACTTAATATCTTCTTAAAGTTACTCTACAATATTACATTCATTATATTCCCAATAGTCGAGAATGAAGTGATATACCGGGTATATCAAGACCGCGACCGAAAACGAACCCAGGTGGTAGTATTAGTGACTTCAGACACAATGCAAATAAAATGTTCGCAAAAAAAATGTTTTTTTTGTAATGTTTTACTTATCGTTGTATTTGGGTGATAAATACAAAGTTTTCCTAAAATAATAATAAACACCTTTTTGTTTTTAGAGACACAATGGTACGAAAGGATTTAAATTACTATATTCGCAAAAACTAGGTATTTACCACCCAAACACGATACCTATTTAAAAAATTGTAAAAAAAAAGTTTTCGCTTTTTTGCGAAATTTTTGTTGCTTTGTGTCTGCGACCACTAAAACTACCATTTGGCTTCATTTTCGGTGGCTGTCTTGATATACCCGGTATCTACATTTAGTATTTTTAGTTTAGATCATAACAAATTGATGTACATCGAATTACTTAAGCGTCACTGCCAAAAACTAAAACGGTACAGTATGCACAAAAATATCGTTCAGATTTGGTTTAATAATGTTATTTATTAATAGACATTATCACTAATTTCAAAATTCAGTCAAGAAGACTTAAGGTCAATAACGATAGTTTCTGAATTTAATTAATATACAAAGGTTTTTAGTCAATGTTATAATGCATAATATGGTTGGTATGTAATCCAAAAAAACTGTGGAAGGAAAACGTACCTATTAGAGTGTACATCTAATTATTACATGTTTAAATATTTTATTATATGTATGTCCTGTATTTTCCTAGTGCAATATGAAATATTTTTCATGTAAGCGCATATAACGTTATGCGTAAATTCTACACTCAATTATGAAAAATAAACATGCGTCGAAATATCAAAATAATAATTTACAAGTTTAATAAAGCATTCGAGATTATCTCTCTTCAGTCGGTCCCTCATTATTGAGGATCGTGACTCTCAATTGTCTTGATGACCTCTCTCCACCAGCTTCGGTCTTCTGCTTGATGTAATGCTGTGTTAATAGGGACCTTCAGTGTATTGGCAACCTGATCTACCCATCGTTTGGGAGTTCGTCCTCGTCGTCTTTTTCCCTCCAGTTTTCCAACAATGAGCAGTTTTTCCAGGTTATCTGGTTCGCGTCTGGCGATATGTCCGAAGTATTTTAAGGTTCTGTGTAGGCAGGTTGCAGAAAGTTTTGGTCTTCTTTCGAGATGCAGTTGTTTCACGATGGATATGTTGGTTCGATGTGCCGTCCACGGTATTCTCAACATCCTGCGCCAGCACCACATCTCAAACGCATCTATCCTCCTTTTATCTGCTGCTTTGACGGTCCAGGATTCACAACCGTATAGAAAGATCGGTATCACCAAAGTGTCAATTATTCTTATTTTTGTTCTATTAGAGATGTTGCTATCCTTCCAGACTTTTTGGAGTTGAGTCATTGCAGCTTTGGCCATTCCGATGCGTCGTCGTATCTCAGGTTCACAGTTACCCCTGTTGTTTAATACAGAGCCGAGATATAAGAACTGGTCTACGGTGTCGTATTCCCCAAGTATCCCTGTGTTCCCAAAAGTCTCTGAACGGTCGACTAGCATTAGTTTGGTTTTTTCTTTATTTATTGTGAGGCCAAAATCTTTGCTGCATTGTTCCAAACGTGTTAATAAATCCACCATTTCTTCTTCTGTGGACGCGAAAAGTGTAGTGTCGTCGGCGTAACGATGATTTGAGATAGCAGCACCGCCAATTTTGATCCCACCTTTCCACCCTTCGCATGATGTGTTCACCATAGATGTTAAATAGAATTGGCGATATGACACAGCCTTGTCTAACACCTTTCTAAAATTGGAAATGGCCCGATGTTGTGTGTGCCACCTTAACTGTTCCGTATCCCTTTTCGTAGAGGCTGCGTATGAGTAAAACAAGGTGTGCCGGAACTCCGGCCTCAAGAAGGACTTTCCATAGTTGCTTCCACCTCACACAGTCAAAAGCCTTTTGGTAGTCTACGAAGCACATAATTGCAGGGATATTCGAGATTATAAGTTGCATAAAAACATATGAAATTTATGAAGTATAATAATTTGTCGCATGTGAGTAAACAACAGAGGCTTTGTCATTATTTTTTCAATACATTGCTTGTCTAACCTCGACCTTGGGAATGGTTTTGGTACCCACTACGCAATGGAATGCAATCAACAAAAACAAAGCCGCTTTAGGTCGGGACGCGGAGGTTGTATGTATCTTTTCTACAGATATTCAATTCTGAGCCTTATGTATCATACATTTACAGTTGGAGTAGTGTAGACCTAGTCTGTTCACAGGATATTACTTAGGTATAATTATTTTATTAGCGCATTTTATTGTTCTAACTTAATAAGGACGCTTAATTAATATGTACTTATATCGCGATTAAGTACCTTTTGAGAGCCATTATTATCAGTAAATATTGAATACATATTAATATAATATGCTTTTAGTACATGTAATATTTTAATAGATATGCATTACTTCTTATTTGCTTTGCGATCAATATAAAAGTTATGTAAGTTTTCTTACTTGTAGTCAGATAAATATTTTTTTTATGTAGTGTTTTTATTTATGTTAAGCACCTTCGTATATAATTTCTCATTAACTATAAAATATTTTTACGGCATCGGGATCATAATTATAATTAAAGCCATTCATATAAAAATAGCATTTTCTTGGACTAATATAATTAACAGTTAGTAGAAGCAGAGCAGAGCTATTAAAATGTATGTTTTTAAATGGATCGCTTTGATATCTTAGTATTTAAAATAGTTTGTACTATTGTTTAATAATTTCTTCTCAATGGCATTGTAAATAGGATAGTAACCTTGAGATTTGAGATATCTTTTGTCCAAGAGGAAAAGCTATTAAGCTTTCCTTTCGATACCCCGGGTGAGGCCGAAAGGGTCAGTGTCTTTGGCCTTCCAGCCCGGCAGGCTGCGGATTGTGGCTGGGCTGAGTCTGTAACAAAACCTATGCCAACATACTGACTAAAACCCCTCGGTGACCGTCACACGCATTATGGGCGGCACCGGACATACCAGCGCGAAAAGCGCCTCGATTCACGTCCGTCACCGCCCGGCGCAAAACCATTGCTGGTCTTTCCATTGGAGGGCTTGAATGCCCCAAACTTACCACTTTTTTGGACACCCGTTTGAGATGT
Source organism: Deilephila elpenor (assembly GCA_949752805.1). NCBI lineage: Eukaryota > Metazoa > Arthropoda > Insecta > Lepidoptera > Sphingidae > Deilephila > Deilephila elpenor. Next base: position 3,258,007 of record OX457102.1, read on the forward strand.
CGTGGGTGTCCACGAAGAGACTAGCCCATGCGCTCTATCGCACATCTCGGAATCGTTATAAGTGAGGGCACTCCACCCCCGCAGATTGAAATTGGAATTCTTGCTGCCCCGAATCCCAAGGCAAGAAATTTGAGAGCTATGTCCAGTTTTCCGAATCAGAAAATCTGTTTTGCCGAATTTGTCTATTTTTACTTTGATTGAATTTGTCTCGATCAGTTTTATGGGCGTGTGAGGATAAATACCGTTGGGGTAATTTTGGATGCAATCGTTGCACTTCATTTTTAGGGGCTACATTTGTGATCAATTATGTTACATACTTACTCGCAACATATCTATCTATGGTTATTAGTTTTGTTACAAAATGGTCTTACTAATCATTTGTGTGACTAACATATTTAATGGTACAATCTCTAGTTGAATCGTATGTGTTTTTTCATAAGTATGATAATTTCAACTATATATTGTTACCAAATGTTTTAAAATACAAGGACAGATTTAGATTGCAAATCAACATAATAGTTAAGTGACTTTCTCATAGCTTTCATATGATTTTACTAAAACATAAATATCTAAACAATTATATTAGGTGTAGATAGTAAAAGACAAATTTTGGAAATAATAAAGTTGGCAACACCAAAGAACCGCTCAATAGTGTTGCATTCCTTGAAAAAAGTTGTAACAGCAAAATAAAAGACTATTATAAACGTATCATAAATTAACGTTCTCTTTAGAGGCGCAAAAACCTGAAAGGAATTTATTCTGAAGGAAAAATATAATTTCAGTTTATTTTCAGGATCGAGTCGTTGGTTTATGCACTTGTTAAGTAGAGTAACAAACAATTTAGCTACAAAAATCCTGAAAAATAAATGGTTATAGGTACTTATTCTAAAGCAATTTATTAAAGTAACGGATCTTCAGAATAATTCCTTAGAAATAATGTTGACCAAATATTGAACCAGTCATATGTAATTTAAGGATTTTTGTATACTTCCTAATATTGCTTGGAACATCAGTTGCTTGGCGGTGCTTGTAGATTTAACAAATTGTAGAATAGATGGTTTGCCGGCGTAGATGGTATAATATAGATAATTATTGAAAAAAAAAAATAATTGCGGCTTTGTAAAGTAATGCAAATTTAAGTCACATTTTTTGGCCGAATGTGTTCGATTTAATTAGCTCGCAATTTTTCGATGATATTTTGTGATGTGTATAGTGTTCAAAAATAGTGTAAAGTACGATAACATTGAAAAATTCCAAAAAAGAACGTGGCTAATAAATATATTCATATCATTTTACACTATTATTGAAATACCCTGTTTAAAAGCTAGACTTTAAGTAGATCTCTGCAATAATGTAAAAAAATGATTTATATTTTTTTATGATTTGCATAGTATTTTGTAACTTGTGAAGCTTGAATCTTGCAATATCTAGGACTAAGTTATTTAAATATGTACTTAGCACATAGTTAAATAGATGTGCCATGGTTAATGCAAATTTTAAGGTGTGACCATATAAACACACAGCTCGTTTGATTACTAATAAATTATTATGATCTAATAAAAAAGTTTGTGTTCCTAAAATTTCTGAAATTCATACGAATTATTTTGAATAATTAAAAAAATATTTGATGTAATTATATATGTATAAGTACAATAAGTATTTTTTTCCCATATGGTCACACTTACTACTAATCAATTAGATGAAATGAATTTTCTACAATACTTTATACAGCTTCCCGTATATTCAATACAGTTAAAGTACGATTTATGTAAGCAATATACTGCATTGTTTCTTGTATAAGGTTTGGTATCTTGCACATTTTTAGACTCTGCACATTCCATAAATGGTGATTTTTGCTCTTAAAATTTAAAGTAGTTGGTAGAACTTAGGCCTAATCGTACTTAGCAGGCACACAACGCTACGAAGCTAGCCAATATCGACAATAATAATATAAGGTTCTAAAATGCTAATTGTATCGGTTTTTGTAAACAAAATATGGTGACAATTATAAAAATATTGTTTATCTCATTGTTGATACTGCAACTGGACGCAAATGATTGGTTTTGTGGTTAATGGAAGATATGCATTGGTTCAATTATGTTCAATTATATTGGTCGTTCTTTGTGCGTGAAATTTTTTTTTGGAAACTGGTTCAGGCACGAAATTCAATGTGATAGTACTGCCTGTAGACTATGCCTTTTATAACCACTTTTTAAATACAGCACTCTTCGGTTGATCGGTGAAATTTCGTGAATAGAGCTACAGAAAAAAATGTAAACCGGCATGTGAATTGTATTATGACTATTCAAATATCTTGAAGACCATTGTAAAAATTTAATCAGTGCGTCTCTTCCACGTACTAATTTTCGTGGTTCCTTCGCAATTGTTCCATTTCATTAGAAATTATATTCTACATATTAATGTAGAATATAATGTAAGTTAGTGGTGGACTTTTATTTCATCAATAACGTTTTGATAACTTGCTAAAAATGTAACATGGATTAGTAATAAAATATGATTTAAAGCAACACTAGAAAAACTAAAAGTCCATCACTTACCACTGTTGATTTAAAACTTCAGGTTTTAATGTTGTTTTATTTGAAAATAAATATTTCCTCGAGTGTTTATTGTGTTTTATTTCATAAAACCTAATGTTTATACAAGCTATTTGAGTTTCAAATGACGTGTAACAAATTTCCATAAACGAAAATTACAAATGACTACCTGATCAGAGCGTAAATTTGTCCAGAATGAAAAATTTATAAACTGCCTATTGGCTATTAAGAGGCCCAGTCCTGCTTCACCCCAATATAGTTATTTTTGTAACACTCAACTTTAATTAGTTTCACACATACCAATTCACTATTAACTCTACCCACTTTGAAGTAAAAGTACTAAATAAAATCATATATTCTACCCTCAGTAATCGCGACCTATTCGTAGGGTACCCTCCTCACAGTGGATAAAAAAATAAAATTATTAAGTTGGTAGCCTCTTTTCGTTTCTGTTCCCCTAGTACTTTTTCAATCGAAACATACGGAAAATGTTGCTTCTGTATACTGCTTGTCCATTTTAAAAAGAAAGATTATTTATTACCCTCTGTCATTTTATGTTCTCCTAGTACTTTGTTATAGACAAAAGTTACTTGGTCCAATAAAGACCATCGAAGAAATTATTTTTTACCCTCTGTTATTTCATGTTCTCCTAGTACTTTGCTCTGGACTTGCTAGTCAAGTCCGATAAATTGCGATGAAGAAATTATTAATTACCCTCTGTTATGTCATGTTCTCCTAGTACTTTGAGCTCTAAACTTTTGATTGATTAAAGGTAACAGAAATTATTAAATTACCCTCTGTAATTTTATGTTCTAGTAATATTACTAGTATTATATAATATCTCTAGTCAGACAAGGACTAGAAACAAGATTACCACCACCCACAGTATGTTTTGGTAACTAACGCGACATTGATGTGTAATTTATTGATTTGTCTTATTGATATGGGCTGTGAGTTGTGTATTTATTACTCATGACAGCGGGGTGGTTAAATTAAAACAGAATCGGCAATGTTTTACGTACTTTATTAACTTTTTTTTTACATTTGTCACAAACTACAGAACTGCGACCCTAATAGTCAAGGTTTTCGTTGAATCAAAATGCTCCTGAACTTTAATATCAACATAAATAACTACAATTAAAATTATGTTTTATATTAATTTAATTATATTTTATTTTTTTCATTATTCGTCACAATAAAAGAATATTACACTTTAAAAAATCTAAATTCATATACAAATAATCTCTCTTATGGAAACTAAAAGTCGAAGCTGTATTTTTATAATGGAAAAAACATGATGTTTTATCACAATGTTACGGACACTTAGTTCCCCAGTAGATTCACTATCAAATATACATAAAGTTACAATTTAAACATAAGCATTTTTTTTGTTTCAAGAAAGCAGAAGGTCACTCGCCTTGTAGAGCTAATCTGCATTGTGTACGACTCCGTATTGGGCTATTTATTACTCTAACATCGACTATTAAAAGGTACAAAATTTGTAGACCGCTGAAGGCATACGACACGTGACTACACACTGCGAACAAAACCTAGTGCTTCATTGAAATATGTAAAGTTAACTTTGCTCTCCATTGACGCAGAACATGGCTTCTCTTAGGTTGCACACATTGTATCTTTCCGCAGAAAAATAATTCAAAAAACAACTCGATTTAAACTCAAGATTATTTTTCATTTGATAATTAATTGAGTATTTACACATAATATCAAAAAAATACGTCAAATATTTTTATTCGCTTTTACAAATCAGTCAATGTTAGTTAAAGTGAGTAATTTGGACGTAATGTCGTTATTGCACTAAATAAGCGTCAGAACAAGAGAAGCATGTTTCGCATTAATGGAATGTGCACATCTAAAATATATTACAATATAATAATAAAAATTAATACAATTTCATTAGCACACTATAATAAGAATTAATTGTAAAACGTACGTCATTCACGCATAGGCAAGAATTGTCATTTTACTTGAAGAACAAGCAGCGGCAGTACTCATAAATATATTTTAAAAACATTATTTGTATAGTAACAATTTAGAGAAAGATTTCATATTTTACAAAGAACTTTTACAATATAAATATTAGGTCCTGTTGTCTATGGTTACATAAAATTAATGTCAAATGAGATTTCCACTGCACGTTTTCAGTACTAGCGATGGACCTGCCACCATACTAGGTTTCTCATTGCGTCGTTTATAGTTCGATCGTGTAATAAAATCACAATTCTTGTTGGCACACAGCATTCGTCACACGAGCACACATGTCAACTGTCCGTTCGGATCTTTGTGATTGTGGGACGTCACTTTCGACGACAAAATATCAAATCAGGAGCCTTGCACACGACCTCATACTAAATTCACTAGCAGCACCGCATAATTTTGACAAGCGTAAGGCAACACCTTTACTTAACATTTAAGCATATTTTTATAGTCCTTAGTCTATTAAAAGGCTGAAAGATAAGGCTAAGCTACAAGTATACTGCCGCGCTACGCAAAATGACTTATGACGAAAAAGAATTTATAGATCTGTTTACTACATTGAAACGATATTTTGGTCTTTAGCAAATCGGAAGTTGTGACAATAAAATGCATGTTAACTAAGTGTTTTAAATAGATAAAAACAAAAGAAGGTTTTTCCACAAACCCCTAAAGATATCAACCGTATTTATAAAACACTCAGAAAAAAATTGCAACATTCATATACGGGCAAATATCTACGCCTCATTAAATATCCGTACACAACAAACTAAGACATAGTCAAATACTATAAACATAAAAGACATGTTTTTCGAAATCTCTAAAAGCTCGCTTTTGGCACAGCACGGCAGTGTAGAGATGCGTAGTGGTGGGGGGTGGGGGGTGGTGCGGCACACAATCACAAAGCCTGGCGACAGTGCGGGCGGCAGGGGTGGCGGAGTCAGGGGATCCACCCCACCACGTAGCTGCGGCTGCGGGTGAACTGCGTCAGCCGACGAATGCGACCACCTGCAACATACCACTCACTTTAAAACTCATTTATTAAGTTTAAATTCATCGTCAAATTAAACCTTCAATTAACCGAAAGTCCATCGAATTTTCATAGCCAGCAAATTGACAAAAGATCCATAAAAATTACAAAAGGTCCAATCCACATTGATGTTTGTGAGGAATAGGTACCTGAAAATGAAATCTGGAACTTCACTTGTAAGTTTTAGCTTTGTAGGAATTTCACAAAACCTTTGTATAAAATATTACATGTAATTGTGAATTTTAAAAAAACTCTTAGATTATGTAGCAGATATGATGTAACACTGTATTGTACACTTTAAATCTATGTATGTGTATTTCATTTGTTTTATAATAATAATTATGATTAATATATAGGGCATACAAATTAGAAATAAAGCAATACAGAAGAATATAAAAATGAAGTAAGAACCATTATAAACCTATGATATGTAAATTGTTAAAATATTTGTAATATTATAATAAGCATGATCTGTGCTCATACTCAGTATGTCAGTTAGATGGGCAGTGAGCAACTTGGGACAGAATTACTCAATATAATTAAGGTTTGTTACGGAGAGACATAGACTATTAATTAATATGTGTATTTTTAAGATACTCAAACATGAGTTTAGTATACAATTTCTATATTTCGAAATCGAAAAAGACTTGCATGTTTGAATAGCTAATAATCCACGATTTGCAGAGATAATCATGCGCAAACATATAAATACAAGGTAGGTGCAACATATACAAATATATACAGATAAGAAATATAATAACATTTAGAGTGTTGTGATTTTGGTAAATTGAATATAATATTAATCCTTATGTTAAATTTCGACATAAAATTAAGAAAGTGATTATTTTATGACATAAAATTAAACATTGTTATTTTATATTATGTATTTAAATTATTTTAATGAATATATTGTGATTAATTTATGAATGATAGAGATAGCTATACGAGTAGTAGTTGACGTGTGTGCACTTACCATACGTGGGAGGCGGGGCTTTAAGCGCTATTCTGGCTCCGGCGCTGCTGGCGTACTGCAATGTATACACAGGGATACAGGACACAGGCCATTACATACAAACATAACGTATACCGATATTCGCATAGTATAACACATTAGTTTTTTTTTTAATGAAAACATACTTCGTATTTTCAAGTCCAATTCTTTGATTAAGAATCGATTTATATATCGATTGTTTAATTAATCGAGTTGTTACTTAAGTGGATATATATATCACTAGAAATGAACAAAACAAAAAATTGACAATTTTAAATATTTCTTTTCGAATCCATTATACAAATCCAAAATTTAGAAAAGTTTATTTTTTATTTTAGCATTGAATATCGGTAAAATTCGTTACGGGTAAAATACATCAGATAGGATTAATTAAAACAATAAAACAAGAAATCACATTACAGGAGTATATTATCAAATCATGCTTTAACATCACATATTCACTCTTCGTTTAGTGTACAGGACTCATTCACGGCATTCGGTTAGTACTCACACACATGCGTGTAAGACTTGTTTCAATGGATTAGTCATTGCGTATCAAACTCTATTGTCGATAAAATTGAACTGTTTTAATGTCGATAAATTGATTTAAGGATTTTTTTATCGATAGTTCAACTGAACTTTTGTTGGATAATAGATAAAAACACTTCAATCCAGCTAACGAGATAAATTAATTAAATGTGCTTGTAATAAGCTTATTTTTAACGACGTATACATAACACAATAAACAATGCACCAATTAAATTATCGACTCTGACATATCCTTAAATCAATGCTAATTATATTATGGCGATATTATAAAAAAAAATAGGTGAACACACATAGCCTATCCTGTCGTATCCGGGACCCCACGGAGGGCGAAGGCTCAAACGCACTTGATTAGGAAAGCCTTTTTCTGTGGAAAACACATTATTCCCCAAAAAATAGCACGGCAAATATCGTATTCGGCCTTATGTGCAGCAAATCCAATTAAACAAAAACCAGGAGTTTTACCGATGTTATGCGGCCATTTCTATATATAATCATTCGGTTCTACGCTCCCCTCTCGGCTAAAAATCAAATTGTTAAGTGTTAAAATTATTGAAAACACGTCAGGGTAAAAATGTATTAGTTAAAGAATTCCTTTTCAGAGACAGAATGAGAGCAGATCTTGTAAATATTGTATAGAACTTGTTTAGAATAGAGTAACAGTGTGTTAAAAGTCAACATGCCACTTATGCCTGAGGATTTTACTGTTTAAAGTGACACGTTTCATAAGAATAGTTTTAACTGGTGCAGTTTTATAGAAACCATAATCTTTGATTATTATACGCCAAAATGATCATATTGCTGTGCTGTAAGTTAAAAATATTTTTTATAAGTTTGAAATTAAATATCCTCTACAAAATTAAGCCCCTTTACAATCGCTACAACCCTACCCAACAAAACTGACATAAGTACCCCGAACCTTGATAAGTTTAAGTTATCCTCATTCGCTGCGTAAGTTATGATCATTTCAGCCTAGTACAATTTTTCAGTTACGTTTTATAAAGCGAATTAAAGGAAATATAAACGGGGAGTAAAACAGCACCGTGTGAGTCTGGCACTCAGTAAGTGGCACTACGAGTATAAGCTGCAATAAGCGAAGTATTGTTATCGCGCGCTCACGCGAGTGCCCGGCGGGCTCTGACCTCGTGGCTATTGGCTACGCGCGCCCTTTTGCAGGTTGTTAAAGAATCTGAACTGAAGTCGCAGCGTTAGGTCTTTCCGTACTGTAATGGAACAACATATACTCTTCAACTACTGTACACTATGGGCGCTCTCGATGACACATCCAACGTCGAGTATGCTCCACGTTGAACAGATATTTTTTATCGATATTAATCGGTTGCTCACATCTCTATTATAAATGCATTGATAACTCTTCAAACTATATCTGAAGGAGCGACAAAATTCGATACTGAGTCCCGATAAAATATCGATAGATCAAAACGTCTGTTCGACGGCAGCGACATAGACCTAAACAGAGGTAACGGGGGAGGCACGCGTGAGTGTGTGTGCTACTACTCACGAGTGCGGGTTGGGGTTAATATCGGGCATCTCCGCTTTCACGAATCGGTCCACTAGGTCGCCGGCGCGCAGTTCCACAGTCCTGTCACTTCCGTCGTCAGCGGTTTCCAACTCGGTGGCGACGGGTATGACGCGCTCTTTGGGGAACGCGTCGCCGTTCTGAGCTGATTCTGTATGTTCTTTGGCGGGTATGAGGAGGGATGTCTCGACGGCCTCGGTGTGGACGGGGCGGGCGGCGAGGGGCGGCGGCGCGGGGGAGGTGGGCGTGGGCGGGGACAGCGGCACGGCGCTGGGCGGCGTCATGAGCAGTGAGGCGTCCACGCCCACGCCGGGCGGCGGCCCGCGCGGCAGGCGCAGCCGCAGCGACGCACTCGCGCGCTTTAGCACTCGACAATCTACGCACCACGCCCACGTTCATGCAACTACCCACTGTCTGACGCGATCGACCCCAACATATCGATAAAGCAATTCAATGATGCTGTTACTCAAAAAGCAGATATACTCGAGCCGTAGCACAGTTATCCCCCGAACGCTTTATATCGATAAATTTTATTCCCTCGCGTCAGACTCGGGCGTTGTTTCTGCGACGTTTATATACACGAGTTCTTCATGTCGATGCGAGTTTCATGGTGTCTGTTAATAAGCTGAGAATGATCTAGTGACGTCAATCACATCATGTGTGCGTATGTGAACGAGCTTTGTACATCGCATGTCGAATCAGTAATGTAACTTCACTCGATTCTATATCATTCAAGATTTTCTAATTTCAAGCGGTTTGACATGATAAAAGAATTTAATAATTAATAGCTACCGCAAGAAAACTTCTCATAATCTAATGCTAACTATAAAAGTGAACTTAATTTAAAAACAGTAAATAATGCATTACGCTGTAAATTCATTTTTAATATATTTTTATGTCGAGTGAATTACATACTTTAATTATGTGTGGATTAATTGTCGTATATGGAAGTTTAAAATGCGCATATCTTCGCTTCTTAGTCCATGCACAGTCATCTTCTACTTTCAATGAAGTATACATTTCTTGATGGATGGTCTTCATATGAAACCGATTCGGTTTATCCGAACATAAATAGTTGTCACAATTCAATCTTGCGATAGTTGTAACATGTAATGACAAGGCCGAAAACACAAGATTTCGGTAAAATTATGATTTTGAATGTTTAGTCTTTTTTGCCAATCATTTTTCTGTAATTCATTTGAATTACAGTAACACAATTCACAATGATCATAATGAGATATCGCAACACAATATGGAGTTATATTCTATAATTTATGAAACCTGAAATAAAGTATTATAAATAGTCCAAAAGGGGAACGACAATTAGCATCACCCATTTTGGAAAATTCAGTTAAAAGTAAAAAAATATTGTGAAACATAATATTCTTATACGTATTTTCAATATTTTCTTGTAAGCAACAAATTTTATTGTTCTTTTTGTAATATCATAACAAATTGTAAGTTGACGGGTCTCGGGAACAAAATCGTAAAAAAAAATTGGTAAATCTTAGTTCAAGATTATTCTGAATGGCTTTAAAAACCTATATGGCAATATACTTATTTTTATTTCTCACGTTTTTTAATTAATGAAATCATAATTTTTAGAATAATATACGAATATGTTCTTAAGCGCTGTCTTCATTACGACACGGCCGTACATTCAATGCATAATATCGAGTGTCTACTGTCTACATAGGTGTCCAATGCACCTATAAATATTCGGTGACACCTCAATGTATACAGAGTGTAGATAGCGACCCAGTGTGATAGATCCGTCATTGTAAAGGTCCATGATGGTGACCGCTTACCATCAGACGGGCCGTATGTATGTCAGACAATAATAAATAAATTAACCCAACAGTCAAATATATAGTCTAGACTCCACACTAAGATGCAAGTTTTGTAACGTGTATCAGAAACTATGAGACTATGGCCTCACAAAATCTAGACCCGAAACAAATACTTGCGGGGGATATAAACATTAATTTAACTACGTCACGGAGGCTGAAATAATATTTACAAAAAGTTGTATATTACGGCCTCCATGACGCAGTTTGTTAGACATCGCCTGTGAAACAAGAAGCCGCTACGTTCCCCGCACCGATTTTTTTTTGTGGGCATTACTTCGGGTCTTGGTGTTCGTGGCACCAGAACTCTCGTAGTTTCCGATACACACGACACAAGAGTCGACCTTATTGTAGTCCGGACTATGTATATGACTGTTGTGTATATTTATATAATAGACGCGGTACTGACTTCTATCGATGTTCCGCTGCAGATGCGAGGCGACGCGGTGGCGCGCGTCGCTGTACTCCAGGTGCAGGCCCAGGCGCAGCAGCGTGGGGTTCTGCTCCACCAGCTGCGTGATCTCCATCTCGATCTTGTTGCCCAGCACTTGCGACCGCTGTGGGATACACATTGTTATCGATCAATTATCGACTGTCGATATACACGTTACTATTAGCCCGTCAATTATCGACTGTCGTTAGTATACACGTCAATACTTTTCCATAGTTTGATTTGTCGATAGTAATTAGTAAATGTGTTGATTGTTGATAGCATGTACAGACAAACATTTTGAAACTTTCCCTAAGACTCGCTGAGCTTCAATGCTCGGTAACTTTAAAATGCGTGCCACTGTTGATCCTGGCGTACAGGAGTTGCTGTGGTGGGTGTGAGGGCGGAACAGTGTACCAACTACTGCTTGCGACTGAACAGAGAGATAGAGACAGAAAGAATGTGAGAGAGCAGTGACCTGGTTGGAGGCGCGGAACTCCTCGACCGAGGTGGTGTGCAGCAGCGCGGCCACGAGCTGCACGACGCCGGGCGGCGAGATGAAGTTGGTCTCGACGTTGAGCACGCGCAGCGCGTGGTTGCTGCGCAGCGCCGCCGCCAGCGCGCCCGCCAGCCGGTCCGACAGCCCCACGTTCACCAGCGACACCACCTCCACGTGCGAGTTGTCCGCCAGAGCAGAGAACAGCTTCTCGAACTTCTCCTCGCTTATGTTCTGCAACGGTACATCCCACGTATGCATTCATTCATTACAATATTAATGAAACACATCAAATCACATACATAGTCCTGACTCAACACTAAGATCGAGTCTTGTGTCCTGTATCAGAAACTACGAGACTTTTAGGTCGCACAAACATTCAGGCTAGAAACAAATACTAATTCGCGTAAACATAAGAAATTATTACGGTCATCACCGATTTAAAGAGATTGTACTTTACTTATGAGCTTATGATTACCCACTGAGTAAGTAGCTTCGACATAATGCGTGTCATAAAACGGAAGACTTGTTTATGCCGAAACTAAGATGGATCAGACAATAGTGTGTTAGTAAAAATACTGTAACAACTTACCTTAATATTATTCCAATTGAGATCAGTTAACGTCGGGTCATTTTCTTGCACCCTCTTTATAGTTTCGTCGGGGTCTGTGTCGTTGGGAGGGTCCATTGGGTAAACCTGAAACGGACATTATATTTCCATTACTATTTTGAAAAAAGAAACAAGACACAGTTGGGGTTGCTAAGGCAGTTTCTTGTGGTGCTTCTTCTATTAGGCGTGCTATGAATCAGTGATCGATTTAATTATCGAATAAAACCTTTGTGAAAGACTATTTAATTTAAATAAAAAACCTGTACATCAATCGGTAAAACGTTGCAAAAAGTACTTGCAATTGCCATATGATTTAAAAGTTGTAAATACCTTTGGTTTGGTAGCTTTGGTGATGCCGTCCCACCCGAGGCCGACCGGTTGTCCCTTGTTGAGCAGCGACGCGTGGTACTGATCCTGGTTCATCATCGAGTGGAAGCCGAGGATAGCTGGAAAACAAACGTACGTCATTAATTACAAATATCGATAAAATATATCGATGTAATGTAGACATCGTATATCCAAGCGGAGTAGTCTCGTCTTTCGGTTTAACTAAATACAAGTAAACAAATATATAATCTACATTTTGAATTTTATTATTCCATTAATTGTAAGTAATTTAATATTTTTATTTCGATTCTTTGGCTACCAAGAAACTCTAAATTTGTGTAACAAAATTGCCTTTACTAAATCAAAATCAGCACATCATAGCTACGAAATAATCAGGTATCTTTTGTTTTACCAATGAGGTAACAAAGCCTAGACAGTCCAGACTCAATATCGATAAAATCTGGGTACAATTTATAAGTAGTAGCATCGTAATTTATATTTATCAAGATGTGTACAAAACAAATTATCTCCATGCGAGAAATCTTTTAATAAACCCAAGTAACGACACATTTGTAACGAAAACAAGAAATTTAATAACCTATGCATACTCTAGGATATTATGCCATGTCTCGCTGATTCGCAGATACTTAGTGTCACAGTGTTCAATATTAGTGCAATAAATTTTACATTCAAATTTCATTGCGGTAAATGTTTTATGCATTTTTCTCGGATCAGAGTGAGTGTGGATAAATAAAATCTTGTACGTAATTACGTGAGCTGTTGTGACAATACTAGATTTTTGCCAAATTGTCATAAATTTAACGCGTGCGGTTTATTACAGATGTCATGGAGATGCACTGACTCATGCTCGGATGATAAATAAATAACCCTTACTCTTGTGTCATGGCGGTAAATTTTCCACAGCACATGAAAACGGATACCACTAAATAAATGTATACGTCTCATACACAGCGGTCAATCAAGAATCGAATCGCTAGCATATTTCCACATACACCGTCACTATCTCAAAGGTAACTGGGTCGTCAAACTCTGCGAGTGTTAAAATTTTTATGATACCGATAAAAAACAGCCGAAATAAATATAACGGCCATATTATTAGAACAGTGAAACCCCGCGAAAAATCTTCGAAACAGCCTGAACAATACAGTGTATAAAAAGTATTTGGTTACACCTTATTCGGATCGACCCTCTCAGAGTAAATAAAGAAGATTGTCAGGAAAGATAATTCACAAAAACCCGCACTGTAAAGCGTATAAAACTTTACCACAGCTAGCGTCAGCTGACCACTTATTAGCATTACATTGCGTAATTATAAAAAACAACTTTATAATATAACGCAAAAAAAAATGTACGTATATTTTTTAAAAACCTTTTGGATAAACCGTATTTTAAATGAATCGGTGTTTTTATTTTTCATAATCATCACACACAATATTGCTTTGCCTAATACAGCAGTAAGAGGTTCTAGCTAGATTCAGTAACCAGCAAAATTGAATATTAAATATATTATATCTAAAGCGACGGGAGCCTTTAGCAAATATAACCGGCAATATTACACATATATCTAACACAATTGGAAGCCAGATTTGCTTTTAGCGAATACGACTAATTAAAAATATTTTACCAGGCTCTCAGTAGACGAGTCAGTTATTAATAAAACTATAGCGACACATAATACGACTCTGTAATAAACATTCGCATTGTGTCATGTTTTTTTGTTCCAGATTGCTTTCTTGATTTTTGGCAAACACGCAGGGGTTTAAATAATGAGTGATGTAACTAGCTCTTTCATTCCTAGTGACAGTTCCGGTAACTTTCGCATTTCGTTTAGTATGTTTGATTAGCGGAGCCACAACTCTTTCTTTTCAGTTCAACTCACAACTGAACTTTCATTTGATAGTTCTAGGTTAGCTTTTAGGTCCCCAATATAATGCTCAACAACTTCTACTCTGTTCTTCTGATGCTGTCCGTATCTGAGATTCTCAAATTGGTACTTATCGAGTGTTTCTGTACCTACATCGTTGATAATTTTTCTAACAAGTGAGCTTATAATTCGTTTACCATTCTTGTGTTATAATGGGTGTTAAAATATTGGCTGTTTTAATATTTAATTGTAGTGTGGGCTTTTGCGCGTGCGTAAACGTACGTGTGCGTTCGTGCGTACACGTGTACGTAATTTGCGTGTACCCCGCGCTCACCACTGCAACTCCTTTAAGCCAGGATCAACAGTGGTACGCATTTTATTGACATCTAACTTGGCTTTAACCAATGATATGCGTGTGAGGGATGCGTAAGACCGGAATGGTTGGCGCTTACTTGGCGACGGCGATAGGCTGAGTATACCGACCGACTGCGACCGAAAGCGAAGCCAAGTGCACCGAAAAAAATCGCCAAATAGCGACGTTTTTTGCCATTTTGAGTGGTAAATACATAGTTTTTGCTTAAATGTTTAGTTGCATTGTGTCTAAAGTCACTAGAACTACAATCTGGCTTCGTTTTCGGTCGTAGTCTGGATATACCTGTATATGCGTGCGTGTGTTTGTGTATGAGTAGTACCTGCGAGGTCGATGATCTCCTCCTGCGTGGCGCTGGTGAGCGCCTGCTCGTATTCGTCGCCGAGGTCGATGGTGATCTGCTCTTCCGCGTCACGTACCTTCTCGGGCGCCGGCGGCGGGATCCACTGCGGACGCAATACAGTACTTATTTTAATACACGTAAAGAGCATTTTAGAATGCCAAGCTATACCAACACGATAAGGTGTTATAAGCGTATCGAATATCCTCGATATGGAAATAGCGATTCGGGAGAAATTATTATCTCCTACCAAGAAATCAATTTTGCTGGTGTGTTAACGTGGAGGAGTATAATAATATTGATTATTGGCCGATGTTAATAAACGATCTTCGTTTCTATCTAAAGATCGATCGCGAAAATAAACCAATGGGCTCAAGGTATTGCCGACACGCTCACATTTGATGTGTTCTGATTGGTCTATTTTCCGGATCGATCCTTAGATAGGGATTGGGATTGCTTATTAATTTTGTGTGTATATAAGCCAAATAAAGAACTACGGATTGTTTACGAGGCCAGATACTAAGTCACAAAAAGTTTGGTATACGTATATTATTATATTATTATCATACTGTCAACTAACTGGCTGTCAACCTAAAATCGAATATTTCGAAGATTTTTTCAGAAGAGACATTCGAATGTATTACGCATATAAATTATAAATTCAAAGTTCATTATTCAGCCATGAGAATCCATACTACAAAACTACAAAATCGATGAAATCAAAATGCTCAAATAACCAATTTTAAGAACAATTGCTAATTGACTTGAGGAATTTTTAACGTAAATATGATGCTCATTACCAAACTGTATCTATGGAGGATGTTTTCAGATAACACTACATAATTGTGGCGTGACTAAGTTTGTTATCATACGTCTCCTAATATGCTACACGATCATCCAAATTACGTCACAGCATTCTCATGACTTTGCGGTGCAAACAATATACTATAAAGACTTGATCAGTGGAATCTCCTTAAATACATTAAGACATTTATATCAATATAAGTGCTTATATCTTCATCTATATTGTTTAACTCTGTTTACCAAAAAGATAACATAATTTGCAAAGCGATACGTATAGTAACAACATATATCTTTTTAAATCTGAAATCAAAATAATAGATATTACGGTTAAACGTGTACAAGAAAGTCAAAATTTTCTGTGTCGGTTCAACCTTCAAAATAGAAAACGGACAGTGGATAAATATCTACCCCTGTTTACTAATTAAATCTGGGCGTCTGGGTGTTTGTGAGACCGAAAAGTCTCTTGTAGTTCCTGATACCCACGACACAAGACTCGATCTTAGTGTGGGGTCAGGACTATGTATGTGACTGTTGGGTGTATTTATTATTATTAAATACACAGGTAAACACCTAAGTTAACCATAAATGCACAGTTCCCGAAACCTACAATAATTTTCGAGGTGACATCACCAACTTACAACTCGTAATATTAAGTGATAAATTGCCTATATAAATAACAAATACTTTGATTCGATTTGTATCTTGAGATAGATGGTTGTGTCAGCGGCGTGCACAGGATTATGACACTGGGCATGCGGCGGAGTACTCGGTCACAAAAAAAATCTTTTAAATAGATTTTTAGCATAGCCACAGCCACGCGACGGATCCCTAAGTCGGAAACCATTCCAACAGAACAAGTCTTAGATGTACTACTATGAACATGTACATCTTCTACGGCAACGCAGAAAAAACAGCGATCGATTGTCGCGGCGGAAGAAATTCTAATAAGTAAAATAATAGTTATACGTTTCATAACTTTTAACATGAAACTTTCGAGTTACATTCCCTTTTTGCTGGTTTAATTGTTGTAACTCGGGTACACACCTACCTTTAGACACAATTTGAATCTTTTCACTGAATCACAATAATTGAGAGAACTTGTTATTTTTAATAAAAAAACATTTTCAACACAAACCTCACAATCGAATAACATTTAAAAAAATCAACAAACGCACTAGTAAAAGCAAATCACTACAATTATTATAGAAACTCAGTAATAAACTGTTAAATGTACACACTTTAAATGTTAAAATAAAAAATCTTATAATTATGAAAACTATAAATAAACTGGCGCAAACAAAATAGTAAACAATGCTTATTACATGAAAAAAGCAAAATGGCCCCCGCGAAACACAAAACATTTCTGCTATTTATACAAATAAAACCTTACTAAACAAAAATGCATAATGTGCATACGTGATTTATTAGATTTCCGTCTATTATTTTTACTCGGGTTATAGGCAACGAACATTTCCGATTACTCCCGACAACTGCCGAACTTCCGTAGCCTGCCGCAGGAGTTGATTTAGATTCGGCCAATTAGGCTTTCGATATTCATGGGTGTGTGCGTTTGCGAACTGTGCACGGACACCAAAATTACTACACACATACGAACAAATCTCCTGCGGGACGCGGCGGCATGACTTGGTTGATTAGGTACATTATTTTGTAGCGCTATTGCTATTTATAAAATATTAGGCGTTTTTAATTTATTATATTTTGTTTATTCATTTATTTACTATTAATTAAAGTCATCTAAAACGTACGAACGTTTTATTAAAATATCTGTGAATGGCAAGTAAAGCACTGCATTTCTGCCTACAAGGAGCGCACGCCCCTGGGTTGTGTCAGCATCACGAACAAAACAGCTGACGAATTACCAATACGTGTTAAGTAAACTTTTTATTTCTAGCTTGTGTATCAGTGGTGGTCTGTTAGTCACGGAGCCGAGGTGGTGGGCGGAAGACGCGTCGGTGGGCGGGAACCAACAGGACATCTAACAAATATACGTGTTGGTGGCGACAGCTGACGTCACGTGCGTCGCGGCGTCGTGCGACCGACATGTCTCGACGCTCTCCGCGAATTTTTCTTTTAATTACTGAGCTATTCGCAATTGAGACAATAATGAGCGAAATGTTTGTATCACTGAGAGCGATTTCGCTAGCGCGTCTTTGTGTAAAAATAATAATTATTTTTAAACTGGCTATTTCAATTCAGCATTCAAATATGAAATCATACATATGCAATATTGTATTGTATTCTTTACGACAAATGTAGATTTGCAAAATTTATAAAATTTTGGTGATGGATGCTTTCACAGCCAAATGTTAATAAAAAGAGATTATAATATTTTATTTCAGATGACTTTAAGCGGCCCGCATTCAGCTATTTTGTTCTTGCTATGGCCAAAAATGGACTTGTATGGCTGAAAATGCTGCTGACAGTGACTGCAATGCAGTGAAAGATTCTTTCGCAGGCGGTATAATGCCAGACTTATCGAAATTGACGAGGATTACAACAAATTTAATTAACACCCAACAGTCCTGTATCGTAGATATCAGAAACTACAACACTTTTAAGTCTCACAAACACCCAGATCCGAAACAAATATTTATATACCTATCGCAGAAAAATTCGCGCATCTTCTGGACCTTCTCTACAATCGAAGTTATGATAAGAGAATGTTTGATGGTTACCTTCTTTCCTCGTATGACTCCGGCCACGTAGGGCTTGACCTCGGGCCGGTCGGGGGTCTCCAAGGCCTGTTTGTTGATGTGCTCGATGAGCTTCTTGCGGTTGAGCGGACCCGTCGGGTCCTTCTCACACGCGTAGTTGTTGCGCTGTGACGGCGGCAGGAAGTTGTCCTGAAACCACGTGTTTAATACATCTATTTATATCTGTATCTGTATCAACCCATATACGTCCCACTGCTGGGCACGGGCCTACTCTACAATCGAGAGAAACGATTGAGAGTGGTTAGGCCATATAGTACACCACGCTGGCCTAGTGCGGGTTGGCAGACTTACATACCGTAGAAATTCTTTAAAATCGCTACGGTATGCAGGTTTCCTCACGATGTTTTCCTTTACTGTTAAAGTGCGTGGTGATTGACTATGAATACACACATAACTCCGAAAAGTCAGAGGTGTGCCCTGGGATTTGAACCCGCGACCACCGTGAACATGTAGGCAGTCGCGTCTGGTCCGTTACCAATAGGCCACCAGGCACTTTATTTATATGTTTATCTTTATTATTGCAGCAAACAGCCGTCTGATGAAAAGGGATTATTATCGCTCATAAATATGTATGACACTAATCGTATGTATATGCGTTGCTGGCTAAAAAATAAAGAACAGAGGGAAGGTAAAGTACGAGGAGACGAAAAAGATATTAGGTATCTGACAAACAATTGTATTATAATAAAATTTGTATTATTACAATATATAGAAACTATAATAAAATACCTTTTTATACTATTACTTCATCTTTATGTATTGTTTTGCTAACGCGTTGCGAATTACGATATAGCCTGTTTTGTTTATTGATTGGAATAAACGTTATGTTGTAACTGGCCATTATATTGATTGCAATTGATTGTTTGTAAATAAATAGATTCATCAGAATCTTCACAATCATTTTGTCTACAGAATTAAAATATGTTTTCATAATAACAGTCGAACTTTAGAACTGTATGTGTGCACATCCTGATAACTTCTCAAGGATGGTTTATGTCGTAATGACTTGATGAGACCTTCCTTTTCATTGTTGTTACATTTCTATTTAGGTGGACATCATTATAAATTTGTAGTCTACGTCAACTAGTCTGTGATTAAAATACTACAATACATTGCAAAATATTCTGTTGTGCGTTATTTAAATAAAGCAGTCTCAACGTTACGCTTATAGGTCATGTTATTTTGAAGCTTTGCAAAATTTTTTTTACTTCAACATTATCAAAATAAATAAGAAAAAATTAAAAGTAGTGAAAAATTCCAAAATTGATTATGTTATGCCTATGCCATAACAAGCATAATAATGACGTCATATTCGCTTTTGAATTGCATAAACGTTTATGAAATAAAATGTTATATTTTTGTAATCTTTTTTTATACTTACCAGAGACAACTTGAGTCCTTTTTTAATTTAACTCTAGGAGCAATACGAAACAATGATTCAAGAATTTGTTGAGTTTACAGTTATAAATATCTTGTTATTTGTGTCAAACCGATTCAAATAAATATTTAGAAAATATTACCTCATTTTATGGCAGACTTTGTTTTACGAGTATTTGCCGTACTATTAATTAAGTCAGTAAGGAAAAACATTGCAGTTAGTCTACGAGAATAATTAACTAACTTCATACATAACCGGCGTATGAACAAATATGTATAATTCCATTCATTTTTTGTAATAATAAAAAATAAGAAATTGCGTATTCTCACAATCGAACCTATGATACTCGTACAATAACAAAGCTCATTATTTATGCTACTTCCAATTTCCAAATCCGCATTGATTAAAACAATCATATACAAAAAACTCGAATAACGAGTATATCTCGTCTTACTCAATATTAAAGGTCCTCACAAAAACACATTTACAAAGTACAATTTTTAGTACATTAATATTTAAGTGCATAGTCCTTATCATCCTAATCCACAGTATCCCTGTAGTTTAATCGTGTATTAATACACACGTTATCAACCAAATTACATTGAGATATGCAAGTAGGGCGTCAATATTTCGTTTCGATCACGTGATAAGAGGAGAGCTTTGGTAATCAAATCACTATCATTGATTTACGATTGCCTTTCAAAATTATCTCATACTATGTTTAGACCTTGACTTAATGTTTACAATGTGATATGGTCGGCGTATGTAGTATTGAATTTTTGTATTAACGAATTTATTTTTCAGTAAAAGAAATCTCATGGTTTCCTATATTTAGATTCTGTGATGATATAATCTCATCACCTCGGAAAATAACATATTGTTATAAAAATAACATAATAAGAGATGTCTATTAAAACGATATTGGCCCAATATAATCAGATATGAACAACTTTAGACAGATTAAACGGGTATCCCCAACGTTACCTTGACAGAATAATTTACTAGTAACTAGACTATAAATTGGTAAATAATAAAATTAGTTAGAAATGACAATTGAATAAATAAATGCCTTAAATACTATTCGAAGCGTGTGTTTCATAAACGAAACCTAGTAAGTCTGCTGTCTAGTGTCTACATACATAATTTAGGATAACACGGTAACCGTGAAAGAACATAATTGCGACTTGCAAACTGCAATGATCATCGGTTGATTTACACAACTGTTTGAATTATAAATATACAAGATTTACTATATGCCGTGTGAAGTTAACGAAAACAAAATATACAAATTATTCTGTAGGTATTTTTTTGTAATTCAAAGACTTTCGAGTTTCAGAATCAACCAGTGTATAATCGATTTTGTATAGGCCGGCATAATTTTGTCGATCGGTGAGAGATAGTCGTAATTTTGCCGGTCAAGACTGTACTGGGACCATACTACATTTACCATCAATGTCAGTACGGCTTATTTGCCGTACCAGTATAAGATCTTTCCCAGTAGGTTTTATCCTGTACTGTCGCGGATTCATATACAAAAATATATACCTTACAAAGTACTTAGTCCCCTTCCTTTGTTAGAGGAGTCTTAAAAACTATTAGACAATATTAAGCCTTAGGTTCAACATTGAGGGGAGGACATAAAAAAATCCGGTCGCCGCTTATAATTTCCTGTTTCACCCTTCATCATTTTAGTCACATGCATTTCAACCCCTCGGTATACACATCTTTGAATAAAGCTTTAATACCTAACTAGATATAAAATTTTGCAATATTATCTTTTTACATACATCTCAAAACCATTATCAAAAATCAATATTACTATAATAATTCCTTCTTCCTTTGTGTCAATAGCTCAAAAGTATTTAATACTTTCTTGTTTACTGTAATTAATGATGTTTACATCATACTTAGATATTGTGCCATTCTAACATTACATGAACAAATAGTTTAATTTCATATGATATAAAATAAAATTGTATTTGTTTAGCAATTTATTTAAATTGTTTAAAACATTTTATAGTTTATAGGCAGATAATTATAAAGGTTATATTATAATTAATTAATATTTTCCTTGCTATATTGGAATTTACAAAGAAATAATAAGTAATAAATGCGCCCAACAGTCATATGACATAGTTTTGACCCCACAATAAAATACAAGACTTGTATGTATAAAATACTGGTGAGACTTTTCAGTCTCAATATGCATAATATGAAATGCATTATAAGGGAACAGAATCAGAATATTTGAAGTATAACTATGTCTATATATTTGAAGTTAGTAAAAAGAAAATTGAAATTTTGGTAATCACACCAGTATTTGTCTTGGTGCAAGGTTCAAACCGTGAGCTTCTAATTTTACATCAGTTTTATCACCAATCTTATTATGGTAGATGTCCATTTTATAGTACCAACTTTAAATTTAACTACTGGTTTTACATTACTCATAAATTTAATTGAAACAGTCATCATTTGATCATTAACAACACAGAATATCATGTTTTAAATATGACAATGACTCAGAATAATTAATTTGTGACAATAACAGTTGAGGCTACAGAGAAATAAGTACCTATATTATGGATAAAAAGATATAATATACTATATATCCTCGTATTGTAGTAACACCATAATACAAGGATGGAATGGGTAAGAACATAAACTCCTATAAAATATAGCACAACGCACCCTAATTTTAATTAAATCAATAAGTTAAATAAATAATTAGGCAATACTGAAACTCAAGTCCAGTTAATACACAAACACTAATGACATTAGGGAGTTACTGGAAATATCACATAATATAATTTTGTGCTTATTGACTGCTCATTATTTATACAGTTGTATGCAAAGAATGAAGAGCCGAGTTCTAACCATTTAATTATTGTAAAGATGGGCAGTTACAGTTCCGTGGTTATTGGAGCATACTGTGTAATGAGTTTCATAATAGCCACTGTCATTAGAGTTAATGTAGGTATCTCCCTAACTGTATACACAATTGTTGATTGTTTATGATTTAGAATGAGTTTGCATATGTTTTTTTTTTTGCCCATTGGGTAAATTTGTCTTAGCCATTCATATTTATAAATATTGTAATTTGTGTAGATAAAAACTATATTAAAATCTTATCATTAATATATAAAAGAGTTTGAAGATGTACTACATGCAGAAATTTGTCTGTACATCTTTTAATTATTTAAATCCTTAAACAATTAATTTAATAAAATCTACAAATCAACCTAAAAGTAAATTTAAAAATCCATTCTATTTTTATATCAACAAGAATTCTCACTATCTATTTAAAAAACAATTACTTAATACATGCCAAACATAAAACAGATTTGGCTGTTGGCCAGACTATGCCTATTCAAATGGCAAAAAAAAAACTCACCAAATTGCATCAGTCGCTTTAATTTTTCCTTCACATACATCAACACAGTGATAATGACAAGGTGAATCGTGAGAACCAAGGCAGTATTGCAATAGGGACATGAGACAGGTTTACATTAGCATAACCTCATCCTTAATTTCCTTATCCTGTTTATTTTGCAATGTACTCAATTTAAATGAATATATCACTGAAAATGTGACACCATCATATTTAATTGCCAATTTGTTTTATTTTTAATTTAAAAAAAAGATAATGGGTCCGTAATAAAATACTACACCATTATTCAAATTTTTGTCAATAATATTAAGTATGTAATCTCAGAATAATGATCAACTGTAGGAAGATTCGGAAGATTCAAGTCTATAAATAAATCCACTTTTGATATTTTTTATGCAATTCCATAGTAACAAATAAATTAGCGTTCAGTTTAGTCTATATTTTGAAGAAATTCAATTCACATGTTTCCTTTTATTACTTCATGCTACAATCTACAGTTGAAATAAATTTGGAAAATTTAGTCACATTAAACACACAATAATGTCAATTGGCTTTGGAATGCCCAAAGCCTGTATGGTTTAACCATTTCTTATAATATTTGTATTTTGTATTATCAACAATGTTTATAGGCTGAGTATATTACATGCAAGGGCAAAGCTTACATAACAGAACCACCATAAGAAATTATTATATTTCAGCCAGAAATGAGTAAATACTAATGAGTAAATCTTTCTACAATTATTATCAAAATAATATGTGGAAACAAATCGTGAAATGTTACAAATTGTGAATTATTTTTAAAGAACTAAAATTTATAAAAATACAGTCACAAACTAATGGGCAATATAAGAAGGTTAAGCATTATTTAATGTGACCTTAGTCGCAATTCACAGATAGATAGTAATTGGGTGATGTAAGCTTTTATTATGCAGGTACTTAATCTACCCCACTATGAACTGGATAAACTCTGATTTATTACCTACTGTAGTTTTCAAACAAGACTAGAGAATGACATCATCATTATATTTAACGACAGGACATCTCCCACAGCATACACCTTTCCGAAGGATATACAGTGTAATTGGAATAAGCCTGCATGCAATGAATTCTTGAACATTTATTAGGTCCAATAATTATGATGCTGGCTATTCCACTATCCATAATCAGAATGATTCCCATAAAATGTATTGCAATTGTTTTCTTCAGTTTATATATTTGGCCTGAATTTGCTCAAAATAAAGGGTAGAGTAGTTTAGTATCTTTAATGACGTCACGAAAATTTGTAGTACAAGTCACATTATGTATACTATTCCTAATAATGATAAGGTTTATGACTAAGAGTAAACAAAATACATAAATATATTTATCAATTTTATACACAAAATTGGTCATAAATTTAATCATTTAAATGTTGGCACTAACATACCTTACATAAATAGAGAAAGTTTATCTCTTTTGATCTGATATTAAATATATTTTGAGTTACTGAATATTCCTCTTACTTAATATTATTGAGTAAAATATATTGTAGGTACTAAATTCATAAACTGTACCTTTAATTCTAGTTGATCCTGGCTGAATATTGTATTCTGTCCTTGATTCAGTGTCGCTATTTGTGTTTCATAAACAAAGAGGTTACTTACATCTGGATCAACCTCCTTGGCGAGCATGGTGAGCTCCTCTTGCGTCAGCTTAGACAGTAGCTCGTCCACGTCCACCTCATCGTATGTCGACAACTCCCGTCCGTACAATTTGGCCGGGGTCGTCATCGTTGTGGTCTTCGTAGACGAGGATTTCTACGACCAGAAAACACTACTTTAACGCCACTTTCAACACAATCAAGGTTTTTTAACGACACAACGCGGTACTTATCTACAGTCACAGTTAAAATATTATATAATAAATGCAATAAATCATTAAAATATAATAGATAAAACAATATTTTTTGACAAGCCACTCGGCGTACACCACACCCACAATTTAAATGATTGTTGAAAATATAACGTTTTGATTAAGAATAATAGCACTTTAACGGATTTATTCTATTAAAAACTACAAAATTAATGTAAAATATAAAAAGGTTATTACATTTTAACAAATGTACAAAATTTAACTCCAAAAATACCAAACACGACTAGCGACACACGCGCCCTCTTGAAATGACAAATACAGACTAATAATGTTTAAGAGTGAGCGAGATAAAGATGACCAAGTGAAACAGCCTTTTACTTAATGCGGGAAAGAAACAAAACATAGCAAGTGAGGACTGACGACCGAAGAAACTCACGGCTGGTGGAAAGAAAAAAGATTATTGGATACCGGTTTTCTTATCAAGGCGTTAAACATAAAACAATGACGATATGTGTAAGGAAATGAAAAAACAGAACAATTAACAGGTCACAGTTATGAAATAAAAGGTAATCGTATCAAGCATATCAGTGTTTGTTACATTGATTTCTAGTAAAGTATATCGAAGTGCGATATAACTTATCACTAGCAAATGAAATATTGATTTTTGAAATCTTATGTCACCAGTCACCACCACTAAACTATGATTAGTTTGTAAGGAAAAGTTTTCTTTGTTAAAAAAATTATGAAACCCCTCAAGTTTAACGATGTTTTACAATATTAGGTAAATAGAGTCTCTCGACTTTTTTTAGACACCCCGTAGGCACCGATGTCCGATACCCGGCACTGTAGCATCCCTTGTGGCATCCCTTATTACGTATCTTACTAAATGGGTATGAGTTTGCCACTTATTCATGAAATATAAATGATGCTGTTTTTTTAATCCTATTCTTGAATAACACCTTTTTAAGGCCCATAAGGTTTCAGAAGCGCCAGTGAAGCGCGCAGCTAAAATTTAATCAATTAGGTAGAAGTTAGAACTGATAGCATGTTTCGGATGGCGCCTACGATTACAATGTGGATGAGTCATATTTTAATCGCAAGACATAAACAGCACTAGTTTTCTTGTACCGTGAATTCGTTTAATAAACATTTTCTTAGGACAGCCGACAGACTTATAGACCTTACCAGAGATCGGAAAAATATTAGTACCTACTCCATTCAAATATTTATATGCCGAGGCTCGTACTCGCTATCAAAGCGCAGAAATCTCCGTAAACCGTAGCAATCAAGTCGACATAAAATAACTTGTCTCAAATGATTACGACGTCTAACTTCCAAAGATAACAAAGTATTCAACTTATCCGAATCTTCAGCGAGTGCTTTTAAATTCAGACATCATACTACGACGACGATTACGTAATACATTATGGCACTCCTCGGCTCGCCTACATTGATATTGAACTCGCGACCTGCACACAACACATTACGCACGCGTGTCACCGTTATGTGGTCAATTATGTCCGATATTTATGCATCAGTTTGGAGGTCGTTGCTGTACATTCAACGTCTCATGTATACGTGGTATGACTGACCAGCTGATGAGTTTAAAGAATGTTTATTTTATTCATTATTAATAAGGATTGTGAAGCAATATTGACAGTAAAGGTTTTAGTACTCCCCGCGCCCTGGACAAGAAGGCTAGGGCGCGATGGATCAGATTGTTGGGGTTCTCGGGACGAGATTGTATGGGCGATCTGAATGTGATAGCTGGGACTCTGGGTAAAATGATTACAGCACTTTGTATCAGCCAGTCAAACCCAAACAAATAATAGCAAAATTTATATAAACTGGGCCTGAAGCACCCAATTATTTCTAGAGCCGCGTATTGTCGTTCAACCGTGCTAGGGCACACTAGGGAGTAGGGGTACTTGCTACTTCTCACTTTTCATTCCCGACCTTACAGTAATTCCTAGTCTGAGGACTCATTATTTATTTGTTACCACCCGCCGACTCTGCTTTATGAAGTGAAATACTGTTAGTGCAGGTTTTATATTGGGCCTTTTCTCGATTGCATTTTTCGACGCTAGTTCGAGTAAACTTTCTTGCGATGTCAACCATTTGGCATTTTCAAATCGAAAATCTCCCCAGACTAATTTACCTGTTCGGTAATTTAAACCTGTGTTCTTACATCATACAGCCTATGCAGTATGCACGTTATCACTGGACCAATGAGGTGATAATGGCAAACTAATAACGCGATAACACTGATAACACGTGTCATTCCTATATATTCAATTTATCATATAAAATGCAATATGAAAATGGCGAAACCGAATTGCAGGCTGCTAGACGTGCCTTTCGTTCAAACTTAGAAAATACGTTTAAACAAATATAGAGCGAATTTCTAGGAACAACATCGTTAAACACGGAACACAAGAAGACATCAATAAATTATGATCTGTAATATTTGTTTTGTCGCTGTGGTTGGTCGATACGTCTAGATATAGTTTTAGTTTCATATACCTATTTAAATATGATTTACAAAACAAAGTTCAACAGTTTAAAAAAAAGTAACTAACGGGTTCAACAAGCAAAATGTTCCTACACTTTTACATGTTGTAATGTACTCCGACCGTTAAGTGAGTAAATAATAAGATAAATAATATTTATATAATTCTTAATACATAAAATTAAATACTTTTAAATACTTGTTGTTTTTGAAGTGAAACTTCTTTATCGGGGTTGGAAAAAATTTTTCGTTACGCGTCACATTCTTCCGTTACGCGCCATCTTTTTTTATTTAGTAAATTAGTACCCACTTCAGTAAGCCACACCCCCAACCGTTTCCAAGCCCCACCCAAAATTTTAAGTCCCACCCACTTTTTTGTAATTTGATCCTTACCCCCCCTCTGGCCTTCCCCCACCCTAAATACAAAACAATGCCCAATAGCCTCCCCACGAAACCTCCCCCCCCCGCTTACCCCCACCCTAAAAATTTTACCTCACCCCCCCTACTCATATCTCCGGCATTATCCATCGTAGACCCACCGACCTTGGGTTCATTGGAACCGGCTCGGTGAGGGCTACAATCCTGCCCCAACAGAATTCCCGAATTCCCCCTCCACAACTTTCCCCACCCAAAAATATTTTAAGGTGCCCAATAGCCTCCCCACGAAACCTAACCCCCCCCCCGCCCCTACCCCCACCTAAAATTTTTACCTCACCCCCCCTATTCCTATCTCCGCCAATATCCATCGTAGATCCATCGACCCTGGGTTCATTAGAACCGGCTCGGTGAGGCCTACAATCCTGCCTCAACAGAATTCCCGAATTCCCCCTCCACAACTTTCCCCACCCAAAAATATTTTAAGGTGCCCAATAGCCCCCCCACGAAACCTAACCCCCCCCCCGCCCCTACCCCACCTAAATTTTTTACCTCACCCCCCCTAAACCTATCTCGGCCAATAAAGGTCGTGGACCCACCGAGCTTGGTATCCTCGGAACCGTCTCGGTGAGGGCTACAAATTGGCCCTGATAGAAATCCCAAATTCCCTCAAAAATTTCCCCACACCTAAACTTAAACTTTATTTAATTTAGCTTTATTTTACCAATTCTGTAAATTTGTAAATAGTAGATCATTTTTCGAAAAATGATGTCTTAGAGAAGTTTCACTTCTTACGTGTGTACACTAATACACACACACATTTTTTTATTAATAGGATCGAAGTACTACTTATTATGGTTGTTGCCAGAAGCAATATTGGAACTTGTTATGCCAATTAACAAAAAAAAAACAAATTAATTAACTAGGTATGCAAATAGTCACGACAACAGGATACACAAATGATTTACATTTATTATCATAATAAATAAACGACTATCTATAGATCTATACATATAATAAAGTAACCGGTCGATGTCTGTACATGGAAGATAAATGAGAAAAACTAATAGGGGGGTCTGTATTAACGTAAGAAAACCTAAAACAACGATTTTTTTAAATTTTTGTTTGTTTATCTGTGCGTTTGTGCGCGATGAACTCAGAAACGGCTTAATGGATTTCAATGAAATTTGGTATGGAGGTATCTGACACCCTGGATTAACACTTAGGCTACATTTTATCCCGAAGTCAATCACGCAGACGAAGTTTGCGTGCAGAAGCTAGTCTAAAATAAGATAGGTACAGACCTGACTATCACCGCTTCATGAATTAGATTTAAATATATTAATTTCTTTATGTTAAATAGTTTGAAAACTCGTCGATACATCTAATATGTAGGTATTGTGGCGAAAGTAAAAGTTGACATGGCTTTGACGTAATTACGTGACACAAAAAAAATGGACAGAGCTTAAAATACAGATTTATAACTCGTCGGAAATATCTGTGAACCTAGCTGTCATGCGGTTCACATTTCATTTTTTTGTGTTCCCCTATCTACTATGTTATGTTATATTAAAAACGTTTTGAGATGGATGCGAATTCAGTTTTTTATTCGTTTTTCTGTTTTAATTCAATTTGTTTAACCTATATTTTGAATTAGCTGAACTTATGTTCCAGTGACGTTAATTATTCAGGTCCACAGATATTTCCGACGAGTTATACAAACATATCTGACCCGGTGGCCAAAAGAGGAAACTAATGACGCCTGACATTACGCCAACATTTTACCCATGTACTTTCTTTCAAATTGCCAGGTGTTTAACGTCAAGTCCAACACCAAATACGATAACAGCGACTCTCTCACCGGGTCAGATATGTTTGTCTTACAGTACACAGAAAGTCGAGAAACATTGTGACAAAAGTGTGAGGACGACAAACTAATGCGGCCAGTAGCTGTCCCTTGCTACTTTCTAGGACTACCATTGGTTCGAGTCAAAGCATTTTTCTTTTTAAAGCTCGGGTTTCCTGTACATTTAGCCGATGGCAAGTAGTTAATATATTATAATGTTGAAAAAGGTTTTTAAAGAGTAGCCACGTGCAAGTTGATAAAATATACCTATATGTATAGTATAACTGTATATGTATATACCTATTTTTAAAATATTATTAACGTATTTGTTAGTTAATAACAGTAGGCGGCCACTTTAGATAATTTGGTGAATATTGAATATGAATATAAAATATTGTACAATAGAATATGCAATCGGAAAGCGTGAAGTCTGATTTGGCCGAAGTTTAAGGCCGTATGAGTCACGCTTAAAAATCGAAAGGAATATTGCAACAATAATATTCGCATCGTTTGTAAACAAAGAAGATTCCTACGTGATCATTCGTGTCTTCGTGATATTCTACTACATAATATGGTTTAACCATACAAAATAATAACTTTGTGTCTAATTTACTTAATGATGCCCTTGCATGTCTATATGATTATAGTAATGATATGGTTGAAAATAAAGTTGAAAAAATATTGTTAAAATAAAGCAGTACCTCCTTCAGTTTTAGAAATAACTTGGGACGTTAAGCCATACCGCCAATATACCAAACGGACCCTATCACCAGGCCGGGTACCAGCCGTGAACAACTCTATGAGATTTTTCCAACGGAAAATGTCACGAAAATTTGACTCTGGAGAATCAAAACCAAGACTAGGGTTCGCTGCGGCTAAGCCAATGAGACGACTGAATAATTCAAGTTATATAAAATGTACCTAAATAAATGTTTTAATATGGAACTCACTATTCTGTTTTTACAAGTAAAACAACGTTACGAATATTTACGATAACAGCCAACCAAGGTCCTTCCTAAAGTAAAATGATTGTTGATGTTTCTTTTCCCGACCTTCGTAGAAACCTTCACATTATTCCTTTAATTTATTTATTGTTTGAAATAAAATAAGATTTTTTAGCGCATCGTGCTTATAAGTAGGTTATCGTTAAAAAAAAAACAGAAGAAGAAATATAAATAACTTGTGTCTAGTATATTTTATTTTTACAATATTTGTTCTACTTCTTCAGCGACAGAAAGTCTATCGTCCCGAAGAGCTTCCGCAACATTCTGTAGAAATCATACTCAGGCACACAATATTGTATAATATGTGACTGTTGGGTTAGTTTATTTATAATTACCTATTTATTTTAATTCAAGGAAATAAATCCAACAAGCACTTTGTATTTCAACAATGCATTTAGGACGCAGATCGCTTCCTACAAGTTAATGTGGTGACCCCGAGAATCCTCATTCTCGAGGAAGGTCTACGTTCATTACCTACGGCTGAAAATGATACTTATGATGGGGTATTTTCGACTACGCAATATTTTAATGCTACTACAAGACCCAAGGCGGACCCGTCTTAGAAGATCCGATAAAACAATTCACAAACCAACGGGCTTAGTTACTTTTAGTATTCTGTGGTTACATCACGTAAGATTGTATCGATGTAAAACTCCGCATAAGAAGTGTTAATATCTCGAACAATAAGTCAATTCGTATAGAAACCCACACGCCAACAACCGTTTGATATACGTTTAAATTAAAAAGTCCATTGTCTTCAAATTAACATCAGCTAGAGAGAGTACAGCCTTTGTTTCGAACAAAATCGTTAAGATATTGTGTGACCAAGCAATTAAATACTAATAAGAGGCAATTTGTGGTTAGGAATATTTTAGAAGCATATTAATTATCATACTTCCTATATTATTTCGAATGGTTTTAAAATGTGTTTGTAAATGAAGTATTATTTAGTTTTATAGTTCAAATGACGTTCCATATAAAATATAAATGATTTTTAAATTTTTCAATATCCTACTGTTTATTTTAAAGCCTAAAGTATTTATTTACATTCTATGTCCGTTTAAATAAGCGTGATGTTATGAATTCATAGTAAATTATACAATAAGTTATACTCGTACATCGCTAGATGCAGGCTGCCTCCAACAGGTCACTGTGGAAATCATTGGGGAGGCTTATGTTCAGCATTGGACTTCCTTTGGCTGATGGATATACAATAAAATATATCATAAAATGGCATTAAATGTAATGTAATTCAGGAATTAAAAAATTGAAATTCAGATTGGAACTATTGAGTCAAATCAATAACAAAATAAAGTTGTATGCCCGATATATCTTCAAAGTCGAGCAAAAGGCCGCGAAAATTCCTACATACTGGCATACCTACATTCGATTGAAAAGGAAGACACAAGAGTAAATGCACGACAATGATTGATATGTATCGATAAACGTTTGTTCCTGTTGACCACGCGACTAGGCCGACCGCTGGCCAAGCGCCAATCTGCTATAATTGGTGGTCGCCACACCAGAGACAAGCGGTATTCTTAGCAGCCCACTCGGGCACTGGCCTTCCCGCCACACGCATGCAATACACACGAAAAAATAATAAATCGCACCGTTTGCACTTGACCTAGTATTAGGGATGTTCGTTCACGATTCGCGAAAACCGGTGAACGACCTCTGTGTTGTCTTTGAAAATACAGACTGGGTTAAAAAAAGCTGTTAAATTTTCTAATGCATAGATTTTAATAAGTCTTTATAAACAGGTTTACATAATTGTTTATGAATTGAAATTATAGACAATTGATGACATTTGAAATTATAAAAATATCAATGTCATTTTTTGAAATTTCGTGTAGCCGCTTGTGTTTCGTGTTACCAAAGTAAATTATAATCGATTTATGGCTTAAATTTCAAAAATGTCGTTTCCCTATGGTCCTCCGTATCCAGTGTCCCCGTTAATAAGGGGTGCAAGATTTGCTCTGCTTATACTTGGTATATTTTACGCCAGAGTGAAACAAACCATGTATAATTCTATGGAAGCGGATTATAAAGCTGAAAAAGCAAGGCAAAAAGAGCTTAGAGATAAAGAATTGGAAGGTGTAAGAGCGAAAATAGCACAAGAAGAAATAGAAAATGTTAAGGCTTTGGAAACTGGGAAGTTATTCGACACGAAAGATGGGAATTAAAAAAAATTATGATATTCTTGCATAAAGTTGTTGAATTATAGTGTTTTGTACATAACTATTTTTTCCTAAACAATTTAATATTTACTATTCAGTATTGAGTTGCATTGTCAATTTCTTGCGAGTCGCTATTTTCATTACCTCATTGTGATGTAAATTAAAAGTGCTTTGTTTTCAATACAAAAGACAGTAAGATTTAATGATTAGACCGTGAGTATCGACACTGAACACATTGGATTATGTATTTTATCCTTAAAAAGCGAGCGTTGGAAGATTAATCGAATGTCAGTGCGATTCTCGCGCGGCGCGAAAGTTGAGAAAAGTAGATTTTCACCGCCACATATAAAATGCTGGCGTGGATCCATTGTCACACGTGTTAAGTTCACAGTGACGTCATTAGCATGCACACGAGGTTCGCACGTCTGCCATCGACAACACTTTCTACAAATACGATTTCCCATGGATTTCTTGTTATAATATTATGTTTAGCCTACTCACTACTGGCCATTAGTATAGCGAATATAAATCTAGGTTTTAAAGAGAGTTTGAGACAGCTGCCAAATAGCAGGCCGAGTTAGTAGACTAATATGTGAAAAATTCAGAACTGGCAAGAAATCTCTTGGTTATTTATAGACTTAAAAATTAATTCATATCCCGTTGGCGATAGTAAATTCTTCGTATATTCTTCTTCAATCTACCCTTATCCTAAGCTTACACGGGGTCAGAGCAGCATGACTATTCAGCTATGTAACAAATTGATTTAATTTCTTATTTTTGTCCGGCTCTCTACCAAAGATCATACAACAAAGGATTATAAAGCGCTTAATACTGGCCGAAAAACGCATTTTATGTTTATTGAAGTGTAATTTATGCCCTTCTCTAAGCTATCTGGTTAATGACGTTAATTTGACCGGTTTTCGCTTTCGGTTTTATTTGCAATACCAGCTGTACGGTACAACCTGACTTTCCGTAGGCATATTTGAATTAGTTCGCGTTCCACTGTTAATCGAGCTGCGCGTGCTACTGTCAAATCAATCATATTGTCATTCAATCATTATACTCCATAGAGCATTATGTATAGTGTTATCATCAATAACTTTTAATACATCTATCATGTGAAATCATATCTCATAAAAAAACTATAACTTGAGTGGTGCTCAACCTAGGCGGTAGGCCTATTACTTAGCCCTGTTTAAGCTTTTTGAAAATTATAAGCCTTGAATTCTAACAGATTTTTCAAATTAATATCTCACTTGCTAGTTCTCTTGTTAATAAACGAGTTATACAGTTAAGTACTTTATTAGTCTAAAAACTATATTAGTGTAATGAAAAAGTTAAGTTTTTCCAAGCCACGTAAAGATCAAGTGGCCAACGTATTAACGTAAATACTTGTGTTAATCTCATGACTTCTTAAAACGTTTCCTTCAAATAATAACCTCATTTTTGTAAAACAGTCTGAACCGTTAAGATTCAAAAACCATTATGCATTTCCGAAAACACCGCTCTTGAGTAATAAAAAGCTTCTCGCGGATGCAAAGCGCAAGAGATATCGTGTGACACGCAAATAGTGTTTCCTTACCGGTTATTATCACAATGTTACCGGTTTTCGAGACGTCGCGTCGGCGAAAGTGAGGTTTTTGATTGATAGCACTCATTGCGTGTTAAAACAAAATCTCATTAGATTATCTAAACGGTTAAAGATTTAAAACGTACCGGTTTTTCGAACTCAATATTTTTACTTTCGTTGTCAGTTTATTCTGTGTTTAAATTGTATTCATGATATTAACTTTTAAAACTAGTTTGGATATTGTTATACCTATATTATGTATTTACACACCTACACTTGTTTTGGACTGTTTCGTCTTAAATCTAGTTTTATTTTCTCATTGGTACGTAGTTATATTAGCAGAAAACAATATGTTAATAAAGAGACGACCTGGCCAGAGAAGGCCATGTGTTGCATAATGCAAAGGACAAGACTGTCGCCATGTGATAGGCATTATAAAATTTAACATCTTCTATTTACACTTTACTGGGTAAGTATGGTCATTTAGTTTTAAACGGGCCCTCATATTCCATCACGGTTTTTCTCGTAAAAATCGTAACAAAGTGCAATTAAGAACGATGAGGAAATATGACTACACTGGCGCATTATAATCATAATAAATATAATATATGCTTTATTGTAAACCATGACAATATACACTTTAAAGCATATACGTATATACTTACACTTATACACATACATATACATAGTTCTGTACAATGAGCAGCCTTATCACGAATAGCGACTTCTACCAGGCAACCTTTGGATGGACAGGAATTATAAGTAAATCCTGTTCCGTCCTAATGCTTTATAATCTTTGTGGAATGCTAAGCTTTGCCTTGTAATTCATCGTTTTGTTTGGTTTTGCTGCTGTTCAGTATTCATTAACGGCAATGGCATGCTCGTCTCCCCATTCATCACAAAAAAATAAATCTAAATAAGTTATTTATGTAACTTCATGGGGTAACCCGACGGGGTAGGCACTAGGCAGCGGCACTAGGCAGCCACAATCCGCAGAACTTATTTCCAGCCAAGATGTAATAGGGAGTGAACCTATTGCCATGCTGGGCAATGGCAGTTCCAATCCTTCGAGTTTTCTCACACCGATAAATTCTTACAAAGTGGATTCCCAGGTTAAAAAGCCTTACGCTTTTACTGGATCAATGAGGTGGTATATAAATAATCAAATTAGTATTTTTGAAACCTTTGCCATGTCGCTATTATACATTTAGCTACCCCGCATCACGGACATTTGTCGCCACGATTAACAACTGTCACGTGTGTGATAGAATTAAACTCACGTTTCACTTGGCACGACGTCGAAAGCCCTTATGTAAATTGTCTGTTTAGTTTTCACCTTTCGTAAAGTGTATTTATTTCCAATTCGTTTATTTAACTTTGCTATTGATTTCGTTGCGGGTTAAAGACAAGTTAGACATTCCCGGAGACTCGCTGAACTTCAATGCTCAGTGTCATTAAAATGCGTACCACTGTTGATCCTGGCTTACAGGAGTTGTAGTGGCGGGTGTGGGGGCAGCACAGTCTCCTTTCGTAAAGTGTAGTTATAAATAATTATTGATGCAACACACGTCCCTATGAAATTGTCATTCAATCTTCTGTTTTCAAATGAGAGTGAATAAATTAAGTTTTAGCTAAAAACAATTACCTGCCTACATTTATATTATTTTCGTACATGAAATGACTGAATCCACCTGAGTATTTCGCTTTACGCGTGAGACTAAATGACTTCAATATTTCCTGATGGTAAGAGTTGTCATTCAAATAGAGTAACTACTGGCGTGACATGCCTGTGTCTCTATGGTCGACAAGATGATGCCGACCGCCTCGATACAGAAGCACAAATCGAAACGAAACACGCGTATTCTGACTGTATTTATTCGAATATTCGGAGACTGAGCACGGTATACCGTAGTCACTAGTGACCCGTGCAAATGAAACACTCGTGCACGGGTCACTCTGATAGGTGTACCGTAAGTACCCAGTCTGCGGAAAAATAAGAATAATGAATTAACAAATTACTTTTTATAGGGTCCTTAGTCTCTGGCGATCACAATCACTGAAGGAAATGCTACCGTTAAAGTGTGCTCCTTATTATAGGTTTATTAAAACATATCTCTGAATTACTGTGTAGAACTGATCATACATAAAAAATGAGTTCAATGATGGAGAGCTAGAGTAGATTATTATTAATTGCAAATTTCCATATTAATAGTATGTGCGAATATACAAATTACTAGAAAACATGTTAAAGCATCATTAAAATAAATTATATATACGACACGAGCGCTAACAGAGTGCACTGGCTACTTAATTTAATATAGTAGCCATTAGGATATCACTAAGCTGCCACTTCTAGTGATCATAACATTAATCTACCTAATAATATAAATCAGCAAAATTATTTGGATGATACAATGTTTTCAATTAATAGCACGGAAATTATTTTCACGGAGGAACTACTTGAGAAGAATATCAGCCGTTTTTGAAAGAAAAGTTATTCAGCGGAATCTAAAAAAAATTAGTATTTTTTTGGATTCCGCTGAATAAGTAATTGACCATACTTTTGTCCTAAAAGCGCCCATTTTCCCGTTAGAGTATATATTTACAACCAAAAGAAACGAATATGAATTTATCACAGATTGTATACACAATTGCATTCAGTGATAGATCAAAAAATTAATCGAAATTCAATTTTCTATACTGGCGCCAGGCAAGGAATGTTCGTATAAAGGTAGCATTTCTTTAAATTTGTTTCCGCTTTGTTGACAAATGTGTTAATAAGATCTAGCGTTGCTCAAGAGTTAGGCAACGTCCTACGTTACGCCCTGATCATCTGGGTCGGTATTGCGTTGTTGAGACTAACTGGAAATATGCTTTCCTATTTGCCAAGTTTTGCATCAGATTGCTTCACAAAACAAATCTGGCTGAAATATTTCCGCTTTGGTAACGTTTCAAATTAGAAAGCATATTATTTATTTTTAATATAAGGTTAAACCACCCATTTAGAATTGTGGAATGCGAAATATTAAAGCTATTGGGTTAAAAGCGCTCTACCTATTTGGATCAACTTGTTCCGTTTCATTCTATTCGTAATCATTGGAAACAAATAGATTATTCTCTTTCTCTTCTTCATCAGCTACAGGAAGTCCACTCTGGACATTGGCCTCCGTCTAGGATTGTCATAGAGACCTTTTGGAAGCGCCCTGCATCCAGCGACTTTTATTACTGTCTTATAGAAAATCATAGTAAGTGGCGAATATTGGTAAATTTTTTGGTGAATTATAATAATTAAGCCCCCCATTTTATCGCAGTTAACCACGACAGTGAGGTGACCTGGGAACGACACTCAAAGCCTAAATACATACATATATAAACACGCCTTTTTCCCAGAATGGTAAGCAGAGGTGTTACCAGGACACCCACGTTTCGCCTTGTGTGTTCTGTTCCACGATGTGATAGGGAGCGAGCTTATCGCCATATCGGTTAATGCCTTTACTAATAGTTACATGTTAGGCAGATAGAGCTACAATAAACAATGCAGTTTTAAAACACACTTGACGAATACCCTAAAGATTAATCCCGCATAAAGCTTCATGTCTGCCTATAGAAACTTGATTAGGTTTAAACGTGGGAAACTTTCAACCTCATTTTGTAATTTATTCAAGTCTTTATACGGAAAATTACGATTTGTCACTTTAAATAAATACTTTTATAGGAATTATGTATACGTAAGCATGTAAGCGCGTGGTGGCCTGTTGGTAAACGGACCAGACGCGGCTGCCTACATGTTCACGGTGGTCGCGGGTTCAAATCCCAGGGCACACCTCTGACTTTTCGGAGTTATGTGTGTATTGATAGTCAATCACCACGCACTTTAACGGTGAAGGAAAACATCGTGAGGAAACCTGCATACCGTAGCGATTTTAAAGAATTTCTACGGTCAGCATGGTGGACTATATGGCCTAACCACTCTCAATCGATTCTCTCGATTGTAGAGTAGGCCCGTGCCCTGCAGTGGGATGTATATGGGCTGATATAGAAGCATGTAGAGTTTCATATTTCTTATGATAAAGTAGAATAAAAAGTTTATCATTACATGTTAATCATATTTAACAGGCATTATGACATGAGGTATCATCAGCGCCATGAAATCACAAATAATCACGTGAGTAATGATTCTTTTTCAGATTCTTGCAGATGTGCTCTTGTGACAATTTTTTGCTGCACTCAGAAAATTAATTCGCCGTTCGAAAATCAAGTTTTTTAATCTGTTGGCAAGTGGCGAGCGGTGCAATTTTTTGCATGACTACCTTGGTATTCCGTTACTGCAACCGGTTCTGACCCGCCCACGGCGAGGGTTATTTATGGATTTGTATTAAAAAAAAACAGAATGCCGAAATAAAAACATAAATCAATTTTCCACAACAATGTGGACTATGATTGGATTTGGACAATATAAAACTGGATCACAATCTGCCCTAGATATTAGAAACTACTGTTATATATTAATTCTTTTCTACATAAAACCTACAATTTTACGAATTAATGTTGGTTGCCAAACAGTACTACGTATATATTTTTATAATAAAACAAGCTTTTTTACTGGTAACTCTGTATTCCCGTTATACAAAATTCAATAATTCATATTTGGAACCACAACGGTCAGCGTCACGCAATGTTTTTATACCGTAAAAATATAAATAACAATTACAATGAAACTTTTTATAAATGTCTGAGATTGGCTGATGGAAATAACTGCTCGAGCGTATACAAGAGTGGTTAAATATAGACGCCGTGATTCTGGTAGCAGATGAACCGTGTAAATCATAATATTTGTTGATTTTAAAGACTGGCGAGAAACAGGTGAAGTTTGTTAACAAGGTACACCTCTGAAATTGTGCCTTTACCGACAGTTTTTTTGCAAAAACTCTTTGAAATGCTAAAAAATTACCTGATAGCGGGGACAGGACGTAACTTTCTTTAACACTATTGTTCGTTATTGTATGACTAAAGCCGCTTGATGCTGAAGCAAGTTGCTATGGATATTCTGAGTGTGGGGGATATGTTGAGAATGCTAAGGATGATAAGCGTGATAAGAATAAAATGCTTTTTTTCCTAGTTAACCATATAGTTACTACATATCAATATTTCTCCGCTTACTCAAAAAACTACGAATACGTCTTAGGTACATACATGGTTTATTAATAAGATGAGGACATGACAAAATTATTGCTTATTTTTATTCAATATACCTAGTGGTACCTATATGTAACTGGCGCAATTGTTTCCAATGTCGCGTGTAATTTAAATAGTCGGGTTACAGCAGGAATATTACGATTTGTTAATTTTAAAATGTGTTTTATTGTTACACTTAATATAAGAAACCATGGAAACACATAGAGAATGCGAGGCATATTTCAATATTGATTTTTTAACTGGACGAATGAAATTATTTTACTTTTAATGAATATACTAATTAGTTTAAAGTACGTGTATTCATAAATATGTAACTAGTTGGCGTGAGAGTAGCTTAAAAGTAACTTTCTAGTTGAATAATAAAATTGTAATTATGAAATATTTTAATTGGAATAACTGTTATAGAATAAAACGTTACGTAATATGTATAAATACAGTAACCAGGGTACCATTAACAGTAATATAGCAACTGATAGAAAAAAATGTGTTAAAAACAAATTGCATCCAAGAATTTCAGTTGTCTACGAAAAACGGAACAATGAAGTATCAAAGCGATTGGTAATATCGGTAAGGACTGGTCAATTAGAACACAATGGAGCATCGCGAATCGTTAAAACGAGTCAAATCGATTCACTACAATCGGTGACCGTGCGATTATTGCCGATACCACGGCTGGATGGCGAACAAACATAGGATTATTTCGAGGCCGTGAAAAATTTCCTTCCGTATGAAAAACGTATAATTAATAAATCAAACAATGAAACTGAACTTACTTGTGGCGGTTTATCCTGTTTGTTAAGAATTGATTATTAGATTATGTATATGGAAGGATAATGATCATGATTTAATGTTATGTATAGTCCTAAATTACTACAGTCTACAACAATCGTTAACGCACTGAATTCAGCAAACGAAAGCAACAGCTCAAAGGATATTGAATATTAAACGAGAATTATTAACGTGACAAATTATCTATGGCTTGAAGCATCAACTCTTTTTCTACCTGGTCTCATCCTTCACATGATCTGGTTACTATGATGCAACATTACTGTTAAGGTATCGCTACAGAATGATATCATTTTGATAGTTATTTTTCAAAGGTATTTTTGAAATAGTTCCTTATACTCTACCACAGAAGCCTAATGTTACTGAGCATACCATCAAATTGATTGCAGTGAACTCTTAGTTCACTTAGGTAACTTATATTTTATGGTGTGTATTGATAGTCAATTTCCACGCACTATAACGGTGAAGGGAAACATCGTGAGGAAACTTGCATGCCGTAGTGATTAAAACAAATTCTAAGGTATATAAGTCCGCCAACCCGCACTAGGCCAGCGTGGTGGACTATATGGCTTAACCACTGTCAATCGATTCTCTCGATTATAGAGGAGGCCTGTGCCCAACAGTGGGACGTATATGGGCTGATACAGAAGTCCGCCTAACCAGCACTAAGCCAGCGTGGTGGAGTATCACATTTATTTATCAATATATCCACTGCTGAACATAGGCCTCCCCCAAGAATTTCCACATCGACCTGTTGGAAGCGGCCTGCATCCAGCGACTTCTTCTTAACCAGGTCGTCCGTCCATCTTGTGGGCGGGCGTCCGACATTTAGCTTACCTGTCCGTGTCCTCCACTTCAGAACCTTTCGGCCTCAACGGCCATCAGCTCTTCGTGCTA
The DNA here is from genome assembly GCA_949752805.1 of Deilephila elpenor. Lineage (NCBI taxonomy): Eukaryota > Metazoa > Arthropoda > Insecta > Lepidoptera > Sphingidae > Deilephila > Deilephila elpenor. Next base: position 3,299,485 of record OX457102.1, read on the forward strand.
GGTGCCCGGCCCATATTCCTTATTCTATATGATATCACTATCACATAATCCCTCTCAAACAAATTCTCGATTGGAGAGGACTTCCGTGCTAAGTGCGATGATGGTGTGATACTGTACAGAAAGTTTAGGTATGCGTAAAATTCTTTAATAGATTCTTGATGGTATCGACTTTAAAGAAAATAAATTACTTACTTTATTTTAAATTTAATCAACTTAAATGAAACCTAACTGTGTCAACAGTTAATTAACAAGAGTAACTAGGTAATTTCTTATCAGTAATGTTGAGATGCAAGTTTAATTAGTCTGTTAACTGAGTGGCACTCAATGTAATCTGCACTAAATCTCTCTCACAACACTGTTTAAGTACCTACTCGTAAGTCACTAAAACCACTGCAAATACTTTAACTTAAAATGAACAATAATTTAATTAAAGAAAATGTCATAAGCTTTTCATAAGTGGCACATCTAAATAATGTTTACATACAAAATATTTACAGTGAATTCTCATAGTTCATATTTCATCATGGATGGCCCGTCTAAATCACAGACTGCATCAATACTGCAAAAAAAAGTGAGCAACGAATGTGTAGTTTCTCACTCTTGTGCTCTAACTTACTGAGAGGGCCATGTGATCCTATATTCGGTTTTGAGATTTCACAATCAAATTTTTCTGTTATTGATGTTCCATACTATTCGTAGAGTTAGAAATTACATAGAACTGCAGAACATTTTTATTTATTGCCATAATTAAAGAGCCACCATATTGTGCAATACCTATTAACTGTATCTGTATCTATATCTGCCCATATACGTCCCAATGCAGGCCACCGGCGTCCTCTACAATCGAGAGTACCTACGATTGAGAGGGGTGCTACCTTTAAATGTATTATTATCGGTTGGATACCTATAATTATCTGTCACATTGGGATTGGTTGCAGCCATGGACGTACTATATAAACTAGGTCCATGGTTGCAGTGCAATACTTGTTGACCATAGAGTATAATGAGGTCAAGGTCGCAACACAATTCAGCCTATTCTATGCTAGCACACTTTCTAAATGTAGCAACATCGTGTAATTATTTTTTAACACTTGACATTTCAATAACAATCATTAATTGGAAATCTACGATTGAGATGTAATGTTACATAATTTTAAATACAATTTTATAGGTCTTTAATTACATAAATATTTTTTTATAATTAGTGCTTTGGTAGATATTATTATTTTTATAATATAAATACAAAGTGTTGCCAATTCGTAACCGCATTGACCTTTACAGTTTTATCAACCTAATAATAAACATCTAAATATTTTTATTTTGTGCTCAGTGCCCACTTGTACGTATGGTTGTCCTAAGGATTTCCACAGTGACTCTACCTAGTGGCAGATTAACCTTCCATAATCCATTCATCAGCCAAAGGAAGTCCACTACTGAACATAGGCCTCCCCCAATGATTTCCACAATTTCCAGATTACCCATAAGTATTGCAAAATGAGAAAAATATGCTATGCTATAAAGTAGCATAATAATCACTCTTGATATTTATTGCCATTCAAAACCTATAGTAAACTAAAGTCCAGTCACTTGACACTGGCAGTAACATTCGCAATGAACCAGAATCAGTTGCCATTAACAAAAAAAAAACTAATGTCCCCCCTAATCCCTATTCAATATGCTACGGGCTACGCATTAACATAAGCCGTCACCGACTCTACCTACAAGTATTTATATTTTATTCCGTAAATTATTTCACGGCAAACCCCTTGATAAACACACTGAAAATATAACCAACAGCTTATTTATCTAAGTAGATCTAGGTATGTGTGTTAGTAGGCCTAATTGTTTTCGCCTCACTCGTTAATAAATTCGCTTTAAAACAATAACAAAGCGACACGAAAAATATAAATCATCCTTGAACACGTCTATTCCAAACATTCCACGTCTATTTATAAAATGACAGTACACAATTCCCCTACTATAAAATAAATAGGATTGAGTGGACATTCGTTGCTCGCCGATTTTGTTGCCAAGGTCGAGTAAAACGCCCACGGTAAACAATAATAATATTTTGACTCGCTTCCTGCATGTCATTGCTTTGATACACTTAAATTAAGTACGTTATTTATCCTAACGATAACTTTTTATGTACACAGCCTTCGAATATTATTGTAGGCTTTACTTTTAACAGCCGGAATGTATAATGTAATATATTCCAAGTCGGAAAATACTGATTTAAAAAATAATTTGCACATACTTGTTTATTTCTGGTTAGCTTTACTTTTCAAATATGCGTTATTATTTTCGTATGAGTCCTTCACATATTTAACGAATGTTCGGATTTCTTTTGTTTTATCAATTGAAATTAATTATTTCCTGATATAAAATCTGTTAAGCTAATTTGTTTCTGTTAAGCTAATTTGTCAACACTCATAATTGTTATGTTTACCAGTATAAATACATGTATATAGTACAATATTTATGTTATGTATAATTGTAAGCATAATGTTAGTGTTGCTTAATAATAAAATAAATAAATATAAAACAAGTCATAAGTTCAGTACAAAATACATATTATTAAGTTGGTATCTACAACCTCAACTTTCCACCGGGGCATTTCCATGGATATAATTTACAATTTATCAACAACCGAATAATTATATGTATATCTCGCAACTGTTTTCTTGTTATTTCCTGTGCGTTTTATTACAAATACAGCGTGTAGTTGTACGTGTGACCTATATTCAGCCGATGACGATATCGCCTCTCCGGTGCCCTTGGGCGAGCCCTGCCATTACATTTTATTTTTCTTTTCCATTGCTCATCTTTTGTTTGTTTATAGGTCATGAGTTATTCGGCTTTGTTACTCTGCGTGTGTCATTTCATCCGCTTTCTTTGTATTGTAGGAAATATAAAAAGCTTAAAAAGTAAACAAACTTTATTTGCTCATTCGCTCATAGATACTTCAAAAGAATTTTGTTTTATGTTATTATTTTTCAGAAACGTTTTCGACTATAGCTACAAAATTTAACGATTTTTAATTTTTTTCTAGAAATCCACAATTTCGAATATTCTTCTTCAACCCGCCTAGCAGAGGACGGAGGTGGAATAAGTCCTATACCAGCAACACTTACACCGCTATTAGAGTATTATACAGGGTATATCATGACCGCGATCGAAAACGAAGCCAGGTGGTAGTATTTGTGACTTCAGAGTTCAGACACAATGCAAGTAAAAAAATCGACAACTTTTTTTTGTAATTTTCTACTTATCGTCGTATTTGGGTGATAAATACATAGTTTTCCCAAAATAATGATGTAGACCTCTTTATTTTTAAACACTCAATGGTACGTAAGGGTTTAAATTATTATTTTCGTAAAAACTTGATATTTACCACACAAACAAGATGATTTTTAAAAAACATATCTGTCGCTGCTTTGGTGAAATTTTTATTTGCATCGTGTCTGTAACCACTAAAACTACCACCTGGCTCCGTTATCGGTCGCGGTCGGTATACCCGGTATACTTTTTGTGCTATAATGCCATAAACTTATCATAACCCGTCTTATTCATTAAAAGTATTATTTTATTGATCAAACTATTTTCCAGTTATCCCGTTTACAGTCCATCACTTACTCTGATGATCAAAACACGTACCTCTGTAAGTAGGAAGTGGTTCCCCCATTTGAATTATGTGTGTTGGCATCAGTCGCCAAGCCCGGCACATTTATCATATCTCCTGATTGATATAGTGCAATACAATTGCATTGTTTATTTGTTTATGTGTACTAAGTGAACAGACCTGACACGTGATATAAGATCATTGGATAAGAAATATGTCCTCTTTTTGCTGTTCTCGAAAAACCGTGTACATTTGCAATGGTATTTCATATAGCTTCTCTTTTTTACAACTACCAATATTTTATCATACTTCACCATTTACAAAAAAGATTTGATAGATGTTCTGAAAAACTCAGTGAATTTTTTGCTATGTGCTGCCTTGGACTTTCTCTTTCACTGTTGTATTTTTTTCAGTATTACTCTATCTTAACCTAGTATCTATTTCAAGTAAATTTTCTTCGTTAAATACTCGTGACTTCATTAGAAATCGCAGAAGCAATTTCTTTTATTGGGTATAATAATTAATACTGGCTTGGTCTCTATGGCAATATATGGAGTATCATCCGCAATGTGTAATTTATAAATATCTCCAATGCTATCTACAAATCAAATTATCCAATAGTTTCCAAGAACGCATTAGTGTATTTGGCATCTTTACTGTGACGAGCAAATCTAATACGATTTCCTTGTAATGTCTAATTAGAATGAAAAATGTTATATTAAATATTTTAGTATATTTTAAAGCTTATAAGAAACATTGAATCCATAGCCTCGCCTAACATTTGCGACTTCGGCAGCTAAATAACACTACCGTTAAGTCATATCTATGATTATTTTTTTATAAATTACTTACAAAAATATCTTTAGAAACAGATTCAGACAATCGCAATACAGTACAAAAGTTTCATTTGGTTATTCACAAAATTACTTAAATGATATAGAAGTTCAAAGAATTTATTTCTACTATTAGTTACTTTACTATAAATTACTAGTATATGGAATTAAAATAATTCAAGAGACAAAATGATAAAATTTTGGACAAATTCCATGCCAGGATAATAATTTCTACTACTAACAACATGGGCGGATTTCTCCAAGAAGTGTCAGAATTCTATTTAATTTTGGCAAGATATTAAAACCATTATTTATTAGTAATTACATATTACAAGATTTAAAATAGGAGAATTATGAATGGTGTGTAAAATACGATTCAATCGCTAGGTTGATCAATCTTCTTTTTGTATGTTTCCTATCCGAAAAGGAGTTGATGGGAGCTAAAGTATTTTCCTAGGGGTTGACTACAGGGATCTAAGTTGGTCGTAAAATAAAAAGACCAAATCTGTCCCGGACATAGATTAGAATCTTGATGTACTGACGCCACAGTGTGGAATACTATAAGAAAGACGAAGAAATAGGTGTCTATAGACACAAATAAACTTATATAATTGTGTATGAAGTAACACATAAATATATATCCAGGAACAGAACGAGAATCTTTCACGAAGCTCCACATATTAATAAACTATAATGTTCCGTAGAATGTGTTGAAAAAACGTTTGATACGAGAATAGATAGGCAATAAACCATGCGAGAGTACGAAAAAGACATTAACCTCTGTTCAAAGTTTCGGAATAACAATACGAGTTAGGATGAGCATCGATTTCGAAACACTGATTGCTACTTATTTGATGTTATATATGAATTTTTATATTAGAATAAATCAATAAATACACTCAACAATCACATACTGTTATTTAATACCATACAACAAATAAGAGTTCCATTTTCACCCCAAAAGCTAGAGCATTCAGATCCTTTATAAAAAATTACATTAAAAGTGAAACAAAATGATCTACTACTTGAGGTATTTCATTATAATGCAGGAAAATTGATGTATTGTTTAGTTTCATTGAAGTATTCAGACATACATGTGCGAGAAAATGGGTCGCGTCATTACCGCCGCTATTAAACATTTAGAACCGCAAAAGATTAGTAGAAACATTAACAGAGCTTTTGAAACTGATGAGCATATGGCTTTCTTATTCACCATGTGGAATGCAAAAACGGAGCTTTTGACAAATATTCTGAAAGAACGATATAACCACGTCATAGCTCTATCTAACCTTTCTAAAATTGCTTATCTATAATATTGGTAAATAACTTTTGAAATATTGGTTAGGTTATTAAATTTAATTATTACTTGTCTGTAGCCTTCCATTGTAGGGCAAAGGCTTCTTTTCTCGCTTTCCATTCCTTTAAGGATTTTCCATAACCGAACTTTATAAATTTTATATTAATTTTCCAATTCATTCATTTAATTCATGTCGCTTTCTGCGTCTAGGCTTACCACGCTTTCGACGTTTCTTTAGAACTTATTGCATGGTGGTTTTGATTACCACTTCAGTCAGTGTTCGGTACAATATCAATATCGTCTGTCTTGATTTTGTAAAGTTTTTCTGAATTGATTGGTTAAACTACGTCATCAAAAAAATATTCAGTTCTAAACACATTTAAGTGTTACGAAAGAACCCATAAAGTTTCAGATTGGGTAAAGCCCGATTGTAGGAGTATTAAAAGTGTTTTAATCATTCCTATGTCAAATTAATGTTTGTGCAAATTTATTAGAACCGAATTGCAGTTTATTGATAATTTGTTACGATTTGACAAACATGAGTCACGAGGCTCCAACTAAAGATCAGTGCCAAGTGCAAACTGCTCCCAAATTCAATGGACGTATCTACAAATTAGTTTTGTCATGTCTCTGGAGTTTCGCAGCCAATAGCCGCGTCACTTTATATGATTGAAGAAAGAGAGATACCTAGTGTAATTTTAATCTTAACACCGAGCAGTGTTGTTTTACATTAAACTGTATTTCATAAACTTTATTATTTTCAACTGCTTCAATAACATCATTACGTGCATTGCCAAATGATTTCTATTTATTGCAAAGCAGTTTTTTTTTGTATCTACTAAATTCAGGTGTATAAGAGATCCGAGAACAATACCAAATAATGTCCGAATAATTCGTGTAAAAAAATAAACCTTTAAAACCTATTGAGTAATGAGTTAGATTAAGGCAATAAAAAACAAAAATAAAAGGTTATTAAAAATAATCAAGGAGGTAATCATAATTCATTCAAAGCGTGATAAAACTATGAAGCATGTGTTATTATGATGGATAGTAAAGTAATTAAAATTTTACAACAAAATTACGTTTTATAATTACAAATTCCTGAAAACTATAAAAATATTGACTAACAGTCATAAGAACGTTGATATTTCGACTGTCCACGTAATTATACTTCTACTTCATTAAACTGTGTTAACATCAGTAGCTTACAATAATAATTCTTTATTAATAAAGAAAACATTAACGTTTTAAAACACAGAAAATGACGAAGCACATAGCTATAAAATAGGGCTCTAATAGTTTATTTTCATCATAATGTACCTATTTGATATTTTGTTAAAATGTGAACAAAACAAACAGTGACTATAGTCAGTCTATTGCCGGCAACTACAGTTGAAACCAAAAAGATTGGTCTTCTAACATAAATATTAATCACAAATAATTACGCGAGCGAATAGTAGCCGTTTATAAAATTCTTTACACCAAAATAATGTTGGTGAGCGTTCATTCTGCACATTATATGAATGTTGATGTTGGAGATGCAAATTTAGCTCGGGATTAGTAGCCGTGACGCGCGCTTACTCAGCCGCCGGCTCCGACTCTTTCGTCTCCTTCAGACCCTTCCACTTTGTTATTACTGATTCACACGGTCTTTGTTCGTCCCTGAACCTCCAGTGCGAAAAATAGTTTTGCTTTGACATTGCCTGCACCAACGTCACAGCCCACACGAGCTCCATGAGATATTATGACAGTATTTGACACTACGCGTGTAATATTCGTGTATTTTACAACTGGCATTTGTTGGAGAGTAGACTTTGCGTGTTTCCAACGGTAGTGAGTAGATTCTAGAGAGAGCATGAGTGAGGAATGAAATATTTGAAATAGATGAACATCCTTACAATGCTTTTATCGCTAAACAAACGTAAGGCCGACCTTAGTGTGAGTCATTTCTATCCGCGCTTTCTATTTACAATCAACCTTGTTTTAATTTTATTTTTAAACGCAAAGCTTTTATTTGATTTCCAAAAATGTACGTATCTCGGTGAGGCGGAGCCGTGCGATCTATTTTAGATTCGGCTGCACGCAATTCAACAACGTCGTATATAAATATATTGTTGTCGAACGATATTCACCTCTCATACCTTACAAATAAGGCTTAAGTTTGTTTGCACTTAACGCGGAGTAAACAAAAAAAGCTGAGCTTTTAAATCGCCATTTTAATGCCTTCTGTTACCATATTTACGAGACAAGCTTGAGGGATTTATTAGGTTTTATTTGCATATAAAAATACATGGTGCATATTTAAAATTCTAGCGAGTCGTTTTGATTAACCCGGCGTTGCAATTATAAAGATTTAATTCGACATTAAAACATCAGAGAATTTTCTACGTCACTTGTAAATAAACCAAGGAATCTGGTATAAAAATCCTTGAATTTTTTGTATTGAAACGCGCAAATCGCCTCTGTATGCTTTGTGTATTGAAACAATGCGATATATCTGTAGGCAGTTGGCTCGCATTGTAAATGTTTAGTCCGAGTGTCGCGGGCAATTAGCACTTTTGCCGGCTGTCATCGAACCCGTGTGATGAAACTGTTTTACAACGGACGCGAACGTGCTCGCTGTGACGGCATCGGTAATGTCGGCCTAATGTGCCTACGTACCTTTGTTATTGTGAATACATTAAAGACAAACGTGATGTTGCCGATAAAAATGAATGCCGTTAGTTGTGTAACGTTCCTATTGTCACAGGGCACGAACTCTATTTGACGTCACAATCTGATTGGAATTGTGATCATGGTGTTCCAAATTTAATTCAATTATAGTGCTGGTATTTAAAAAATGAGTGTGTGTATTAGTGTACACACGTAAGAAGTGAAACTTCTTTATGACATCATTTTTCGAAAAATGATCTACTATTTACAAATTTACAGAATTGGTAAAATAAAGCTAAATTAAATAAAGTTTAAGTTTAGGAGGGGGGAAATTTTTGAGGGAATTTGGGATTTCTATCGGGGCCAATTTGTAGCCCTAACCGAGACGGTTCCGAGGATACCAAGCTCGGTGGGTCCACGACCTTTATTGGCCGAGATAGGTTTAGGGGGGGTGAGGTAAAAATTTTAGGTGGGGGTAGAGGCGGGGGGGGGGGGGGGGGGTTAGGGTTCGTGGGGAGGCTATTGGGCACCTTAAAATATTTTTGGGTGGGGAAAGTGGTGGAGGAGGAATTCGGGAATTCTGTTGGGGCAGGATTGTAGGCCTCACCGAGACGGTTCCGAGGATACCAAGCTCGGTGGGTCCACGACCTTTATTGGCCGAGATAGGTTTAGGGGGGTGAGGTAAAAATTTTAGGTGGGGGTAGGGGCGGGCGGGGGGGGGTTAGGTTTCGTGGGGAGGCTATTGGGCACCTTAAAATATTTTTGGGTGTGGAAAGTTGTGGAGGGGGAATTCGGGAATTCTGTTGGGGCAGGATTGTAGCCCTCACCGAGCCGGTTCCAATGAACCCAAGGTCGGTGGGTCTACGATGGATAATGCCGGAGATATGAGTAGGGGGGGTGAGGTAAAATTTTTAGGGTGGGGGTAAGCGGGGGCGGGGGGGGAGGTTTCGTGGGGAGGCTATTGGGCACTGTTTTGGATTTAGGGTGGGGGAAGGCCAGAGGGGGGGTAAGGATCAAATTACAAAAAAGTGGGTGGGACTTAAAATTTTGGGTGGGGCTTGGGCACGGTTGGGGGTGTGGCTTACTGAAGTGGGTACAGAATGTGTTCTAATGGTATACACTGTATTATGTCCAAATGTGGGATGATACACTAGTGTGGGATTCGTACTAAATACAGTTACAATACACAGGATTACTACTAAGTATTACTAATTTACTAAATAAATAAAGATGGCGCGTAACGCAAAAATGTGACTTAGAAATAAAGATGGCGCGTAACGCAAAAATTTTTCCAACCCCGATAAAGAAGTTTCACTTCAAAAAATAAAAACCAAAATAATATCATCAATTTTACAAATCTAAAAGTTGACGTGTCGCTAAAACAACAAAACTCAGTTTTGGCAGGTTTCAATTTTAAGCGAGCAGAGAATTGGAAATCTTTCCGAAAATTATATCTCGAACAAAATATTTTCCAGCCCTATTTTTTAGCTCAATAAGACTGAGTTAAAAGGAGTAAATACCTAGTAAATTTAATAAAACCATGACCCTAAAAACTATGGATTTTCTTGATAATTTCCCTAAGGAAAGCAATCGGGTATAATCTGATATTTTTGGAATTAATTTATGATAATTTTATATGAATCGTATACTAATAAAATAGGTACCTTAGTACTTAATATTGAGCTTTTGTGCCATAGCCACAAATAAGTCTAGATTATATTGAATTGTTTATGTCTCGTAATATCGAGATATTTTTATCACTTAAAAAACATTCATGTTCTCAAATACGAGTATTGTAGAAACTGATAAAAAAAACTGAAGGAATTAAACAGGCAATTGGCCTTTATGATATTTCAGATTTCGAACGTAGCTTCCATATAAACAACTCCCAAACTCTTCGGCGGAGTGCGATGACCCCTTCGTCTGAAGGCGGATACTTTCCAGATATTTAATGTGAGGAGTATTGAATATTTCAAAAATACTGATATTTAAGCTTATTTCTTTTGTACTTTCTCATAGTTAGAATTACAAAAGAAAGTGGATGAACTTTTTGGCTCTAAATGTAAAAAAGAACGTTATAAAAGATATATTACGCGTTTATGAAAATATAGCTAAAGTAGCACCGGAAAAGCATTAGGATTTTTGAGCTTGTTACTTCAACGATTTTTTCACTTTAAACTTTACTATTTTAAATAGACGATTTCGGATAAGTAAGATAGCTTTAATGTTGATGTAATCGGTTTTAAAGAAAGTCAATTAGTCCGCATAAAACTTTACACTATTTCTCATGTTAATAAACAAAATAAATAGATATGATTTAAAATGCGTGGTAATCCCGACATTGAGTTAACAACCTATTATTATTATGGGGAAATCATGTACCTAACTCAATTGCCCAAATTGAAATGTGTTAAATCCCGCCTCGGTGGCGTACGGTACGACTAAAAAGTTGAGGTCTCGGGTTCGAATCCCGGGTCGGGCAAAGTGATATTGGGTTTTTCTATTCATATTATCAATCCGGAGTCAGGTATTGTGCCCGATTAGGCTATGGGCCCGCCCTCTATCAAATCGTGTAACAGAACATACAAGACGAATTGTGGGTGTCTTGGATAAAGCCTCTGCCTACCCCTTATGGGCTAAAGGCGTAAGTTTATGTATATATGTAAGTTTAATCAGTATGAAACATTGACACAACGTTTAATGTTTAAAACTAATATGTAATAAATACTATTAACAAAAAATATTGCGCACAATTTTCAACATTAATATGCAATGCGTTGCGTGCACTGTTCTGAGAACAGTTAGACTCAGTTCCATAAAAGACGTGATGGAATACGTTTCCGCTTCCGTGTTGTATAAGAATCAAGGCGAAATTATTTCATACACGAAACTGCTAACTCGCCATATTGAACAAAGACGGGAAAGAAATTCATGAATTGACTATTCTCACACACAGGAAACAATCTGTTGCTTTCAAACAAACGTGTTTTATGCAAAGTTGCCTCTTTCAAACGCAGAATTTACTATAATCTTAATTGTGTCTTTTTACTTACATACGATAGATAAAACAATGTTGTTTTCATTGACGAAGTACCAGAAGAAAAGCGTGAATGAGAGAACACCTATAGATTATAAGTTATATGAGATATTAAAACCAGCAGTAGGTTTTTATGGATTGGTATTTAAATTTTGAACTAAAAAAGCTGGTTCAACGATGAAGAGGCAATCGATGAACCTAAATGACGAAGGTAGAGGAACGTCAAGAGCAGCGTGATCATGTAAAAACGATATAAGCTGATGGGTCGTAAGGGTTGAACGGAAAAAAATCCTTTAACCTATCACTTAAAACAAACTTCCTAATGAAACAACAATGTAAACTTATTGCTAAATCTACAACAAAACAACTAAGCCCCATACATTGTCTCAAGGAAACTAATATTTCAGTATGTGGGGCAAGCGTTTCAATGAATCATATAAAGCGGGTGTTTACATTGTGTATTTTACATTAAACATTGTTTCACTGCACCCGAATTAGAATTTAGTATAGAAAATGTTATTTAGTTCGGTCAGAGAGCTGGCTACGAGAGAAAAAGCGAGGGTGTGAGCTCGGGTCAACCATCTCTATGATTTATTAAATTGCCGATAGATCTGGCCAGTATTGTATATTAGGAATTGAAGTCTCATTTTCGTTTTTAAATTTACAATCCGGCTATAGACCTTTTGGCTCATCCGCCTATTTCTGTTAAAAAAAAGTACATTTTAATACTAAACGGATGGTTATAAAGTACGATATTGTATTATCTCACTACGGTAGTAAAATTTTACGACGAGAGTCCGAGACATAATGAGAAAGATTTGGCTGATGCACTCCAGCAAGATGAGAATCGTTCGAGCAAACCTAACCTAACCTAACAATCACTATTTGTGTATTCTTGGTTCAATAAACATAATACTGCTGCTCTTATTAATATAAATTAAATACTTAGTAACGCAAACTACCATCGCAACAAGTATCTAGATATCAATATATCTACCTGCATAAGCATAGGGAACCTAAAACATGATCTCACACTAATAAGCCAGTATCAAACTTATTATATTTTTTAAAATAGGTTTAAATGTTTTAATGAATGCTGAATGTAAACGAGAAACAGAATATACACAATCTAAAATAACATCTATCTATCTATCTATATCAGCCCATATACGTCCCACTGCAGGGCACGGGCCTACTCTACAATCGAGAGAATCGATTGAGAGTGGTTAGGCCATATAGTCCACCACGCTGGCCAAGTGCGGGTTGGCGGACTTACATATTAAAGGTATTATTATAAGATATTGCATAGTGAAAAATATTTTTGAAAGGGATCTCTACAATTAGCAAATCTGCAATTACGTGAACTATTTTACAATTTACCAACAAGTATCAGCTTAGTTTATCATAAATAAGCAGACAAACCGACATTTCTGTGATAGTATGAGCAAACGAGACAAATATTGTGCAAATGGTGCTTTATGTGGCGAATATAATCCCATTGTGTTGGAACAAAGGGCTGTTCTTTCTACGTGGGACATAAAAGGAACGATTTACCTCACGTTCGGCCGATACACGATCTTCAATCACGTTTATATGGACTCAAACGAGGTTAGGAAATACTATGTTCATTTGCTACGCCGCGCCGCACAATACGGTTCCTAGGGATTATATTTTATTTAAGGACTTCTAATGGTTAATGCATTATATCTTATATCTAATACACTAAGAAATTGGGAACATGCTAAATGTACTACCTGCAGGCGTCACAATATGAACAACATGTATCTAAATTAATATACTTAAATTAAATACTTTGTAATGCAATCTACATCGTAATAAGTTAATAGATATCACTTGTCCATATATCTGTTGTTGTTATACATATATCTACGTGTGTAGTGTGCACGAGGAACATCGTTCATTTTATTTTCAATTGTCACACAAAAGTTTTTCATTAATTGCAGAATCGGCTTCAATTTTAGTATTAAGTACAAGTACCTGATGCACCTACTGTGGTATTGAGAAGGCTATATAAAATATTACAGTTGTATATGTATTATGTACAAAAACATTTGGCTTTTAAATTGAATTCACTGTGTAATTTCATCGTATTCAAATATATAGAAGAAGTGCTATGAAGTATTCGGTGATTAATATACCGCTGCTCTTAAAATAAAGCGTGCCACAGTGCGTTTTTGTAATTCCACGAAATTACACAGTATTTAATCTTGGCTATTGAATTTGAAATGAAAGTAAATCATTAACATTTCAAGTAATTTAATAGACTAATTGAGATAGATGCTTGTAGAAATGCCTTCATAAAGTTAAATTTTCTAATTTATGAACCTAATGAAAAGGTCGTTCACGGACTGTCTAATTATCTTTTCACGATACACTTGTGTTATATGAGGCATAAACAAAACATTTAGATCTCAGGGACAACTGTTTGTTCCAACATCCAAAATATACGCCGAATTTAGTTCACAAGGAAATAAAAGTAAAATATGCGGTGTATTTACGTCGCTGGAAATAAAAATATATTATACTGTCTGGATTCTTATTGATAAAAATGTAGGTGTTTAATGTAGTTTTCACGTTTTAAGTAAATAAAATGCTATTCACAAATAGAATTTGTCATAAAACTACTAAGATCAAAGCGTTTTATTTTCTTCGTCAATTTTTTGGACTGTCAGTGACGAGGAAACTTGGATATTATTTGGCTTGTATCTTACATGTTCTATTTAAATAATTAGCGCATTTTCTACTAGTTTGATATCATTTCGTGGAAATGATGTTTTGAACAGATGACAAGTGAGTTTTATGCGTGAGGTGAGGCGTGACACCAGCTGGACTATGTGTTCGCCTTCACCTTGGGCCGGCCGCTGTTTCATATCACCGAGAGTGAGCATTGACAGCGCCCGTGACACCGGCGAGCTGGACTTGTCCAAAATAAACACCTCCAACAATGATACAGACGAGACGCAATAAAAATATATTTGTCGCCACCCGCTTTCTCTGTCACATATTTCAGGAAACTGATACGGGATTTAGGAGATTTAGTGCAGCTGGGAAGTCGTTTAAATACTTTTATTCCACGTATTCCAGATGCATAGTATTCACGGTGCTAAAAGTGTCTTTGCGGCAAAAATACACCTGCGACGCAAGTCACGATCAAGGCCGCGTTTTAATTGACGGTGAATATTGACACTGGTTGACTTACTGGGCCGGTGCGTTTCTTGGTGGTGGTGGTGGTGGTGACGGTCTCCACGGACTCCACCGTCTCCTCCACCTCGTCGCCGTCCTCGGGATTGTTGTTCCATGATCCGAAAAATTCCGTCATATTTTTTGGTAGATTTGCAATCGCCCACAACACTGACCTCAGAGGTTTCGACACACATTCACTACACTATCCACACCGCGCAGATATTTCAATAAAACGATCGTAAATCAAATTCAATTTTCGTATTCGATATGTCCTTTTTCGTCGTTGGGTAGAGAACCCATTGCTGAACACTATGTAAACCGGCCGATAATTTGCGAGGTGCCAATTGGCGGTAATAGCGTCCTGCGCCAGCGCACTGCGGAGACGGCCAGACCTGATCTTGTATAAAATCCTACTGGAAAACTGAAATAACCGCCGCGAACAAAAAGCACCAGCCAAAACATTTCACGTGCGGATTATTATTAGTTGGACGATCTAGCCGAAAGAGTTAAGTGTCGGTCTGGCCTTTTACATGAATAAAGTCGCAGTGACAGTACTATTTTCCGCATTTATTACATGCTCAGCGTGACACCTTCGTTATTTTATTTATCGCGCGGTCCTGCGCTCGCTCCCACAATTTACAATGACGTAAATGACTCCTAACTGTCACCTTTAAATGCTTTGTTAAATCCAAGAGCCGGTTAATTTTGTGAACAAATTTTACATTATTAGTTGTCATTGTAAGTGCGAAATCTTGGAGGGACTTTCGGCGCAGATTACGCGTTATGCGAATTGGCTCAATATCAGAAGATTTTTATGATATCTAAATTAATGGATAACTTTAAACAATAGTTACCATGCGTGGTTCTATTATAGTTTTAGTGCTTTTCCTTTCCTAATTAACTATAATCAAAAGTGCTACTTTGTGGTTTGTATACTTTCATCTTCAGCGAATACGAGATTAAATAAATTAGGTTATGAAAAATCTAATTTATTATAATGAAAAACTATGCGATGACTAACAAATCTATGTTATGTAGAACGTATAAACAGACACGTTGGTGAAATTGAATGTTTTCGATTTAAATAAAAACGGTGTTGTATGCAACCGTCCAATTGCGGCGTCAGCGTAGGCGCTGACAGCTACTCCACTTAATATAAATACGCGGTTCTCCTAACAGCCCGCGATAAATCCGTACCATTTTCCCGAAATTAACGTACAAAATTCTGTTTTAACAGCTTATCAATAAAGTCCTATATCGAGTGTAGCCCAACACTATATTCAAGAAGATATCTTGCAACGATCTCTGTTTTAGCGAGGTTGTTTCTGTACCGACTACTCTAATGTAAGTTCTGTTGATTGGAACCTTCCTATGAGAGACATGATAATCGTATGTTATGGCGGAGGCTTAGGGCCTTTGAACTTTTTTGGTAGAAAAAAGAAAATCTGTGTGCGCGTACTAAGCGCTCGGAAAATTTTAAGAGAGTGAGAGGAGATAGCAGGATTGCCTTAGAGTAACAGAGACGGAAACATAAGTTGCAGTACATTCCGCTTCAGCAACGAAATACGACAGCAAACAAATAAAAGCAATATTTATTTCACAACAAACCATTTAGCGAAAATCGTAAAAAATATTTTGTTTTAAAGCTAAGGAAATAAATGCAAACGGCTTAATTAAAAATTAAATTATTTCGGCCATGTATAAAAACCTAGAATGCTTTGTTTTGAAAAACCTACTCCAAAATGTTAAAAATAATATTTGATTAATCTTAATATGTAAACAAAGATTAACAAATGTGCGGTTTGAACAAAACATTTGCATGGAGAGGATTAGTGCGGGTGTTAAGCTGTGCCAAGAAACACCGGTGGTCGACAACAAATAACATTACACGGCGATAACCATCGTAACTAATAAGCGATTATTTCAATACGTTGTAATGCGTTATAATGAATAGACATTGTACATGCGACGAATGCTATTTCTGTCTGTTTTGTTTGGGTATCATTATTGCAATGTTTTGATAGTGGTTATAAATTAACAAATTAAAAATTAATCATTTGTGACAAATATAAAAGAATATTTGAAATATCTGGATTTACAGCAACGAATTGTAATTACATTTCGTGTAATGGTGTGTAGTGGTTTTTTCTGCTACAATAACGTCTTGATACTGTGAAATTTATCAATTCATATTATGTTTCTCAAAGCAATATGGTATGCTACTTGCTAGATTTTTGTTGGTGGCTTTGCTATATCTGTCATTAATTTACTGGAATGAAATCCGAAACGTCGCTTTTATATTTTCGTTCTAAATCTACTAAATCCCTTAATCTGTTTTGGAGGGCATTGACCTTACGTCGTCGCCGTTGCTTCACAAGTATTTTTTCACCACAGTGATTTATACAGAAATGATTAAAAATGTTTTGAATGCAATTGATAAATAAATAGCCCCAGTGGTCTAGTAGCAATGTGTATGGGTCATAAGTTCAATAGTTGGGTACAGTATCCAAATCTGGGACTCTTTCTGTGATTATTTTGTATTGAGAAATTCGTTTAAATTGCTTGAAACTGTCCTATCATAAGACGAACAACAGCGTAATGTCGATAAAGGTTATTCGAAGACATATTACTCTTAAATTTATATTTCCTTTGACAAATCGTGACGGTCATCCCGTGATGACGTTTTAACATGCATGTATACATAATATTTAAAGTTTAATCATCTCAGAAGTCACAAGACACGTACAAATGGCCTCACTTCATAGTTTGTAGCGTTACAAGTAATTACATGCTTGGCTGCCGATTAATAACATAATTACTGTTCATTAAAGTAATATGAGCTTGAGTAATTATAATTATATTTTACTGAATAAACGTACTAACGGTTGGCTTAGTACGGGACCTGTAAGGAACTATAACAGGAAACCTAGCCATAGTTCAAATGGCCATATTTGTAGAAAAAATACTTTTTGGCACATCAGACGCTGAGTCACCAGAAATAGGTCTATTTCATGTATTTATGGACGGTTAAATGTAGGGCAAACCTTTTCTAGGTAAATATACGTGTATCATACGATATTTAATGAAAACAAACTGCTGAAGGAAGAGTATTTAAAGAAGAAATATTTGTAAACAGATACACAAGCAACAGTCTAGGTGCGGGGTTCAAACCCACGGCGCGGCGTTCTGTTTCAAAGCCCAGGTCTAGGCAACCTCGCCATGGAGGCAGTCATTGAATTATTCACAATACTTATAGATTGTAGGTGTGGTGTCTTCAAAAATTATACTATGCGAGAAAAGCGAAATACCTACGAGTTGAGATGATGGCTGTACACTGACCCTATTACGTACATATTATGTACGGTATACCCATTAATGTTATTTCCTGCCAATACTTAATGCTAATTAATAGTGGAATTAATCTTTTGAATACCGCAAACCAAACACATAATTGCAATGAAATATTAGATAGTCATATATTTGTCCCTTACTGATGATTGAACTACCTATTTACAGAAAACGCGACATTCATGTTAATAAATTACATGTTTAATATATTATGGAGATAATTTAATATCAAAATAATCAAAATTATATACTCTGTGATGCCACAGTTATGTCAAATCGGAAATTATGAAACTCCAGCCGCGATCTTTGATCCGAGGAAACACTCACGTGATATTATTTTCGTCCCATTTCCAAATGTCCGTTTGGCGTCCATCGCGTCTCGCGTATTCCAAGGTGACTTACCTGAAATGATAATCAAAATTAACAAATGCCAGAATGTATATTTAGGTTATGTAAAGCGCGGGAGATTTTGCCGCCATTTCTCCTGTCACGGGCGAGGCCAGATGGGATCTCACCTGGGCAAGCGCGCCCGTGACCTATCTCCTTCCCCCACTTCCGCGGGCTTAAAATACGGCGACACATCCGGCCAATGCACATGTTATGCAATATGACACGCTCGCTCCCACTTAGCTACGAATAGTAAAGAGGTTATGAATGCTAAGATTTCCCGAGGCGGCCGCTCACCACTTGCATGATGTAATTAAAAATAAAAAGTTTATAAGACAGCGCTATTTTAAAAATACTTTTAGTTGACAGTTAGCTTACTAACTTACTTACTTTAGTTTTCTTCTTACTAATTCTTACATTTAAGTTTAATATTATTCGTCGTGTAGACAAACGTTTCGTGTCAAACGGTCGGAAATGTCTTTTTCTACGCGTGAAAAGTAGGAAGTACAAGTGCTACAATTTAGGTCACGTTATAGAGGACCGAATTAGCGAAATTCTTTGAAAATTTTTAAGTTACGCGTAGAGAGATTTACTACTGTACGTGTCTTCATTTATTTTATATCCCTGTTGATTATATATTATGTCGGACAGGTTTACAAAAATCATCAATAATCTCCTAATTGATGACACAAAATTTATGATGAGTATTATAAAATTCATGATTATTAATTTTCTCAGCGCTTCGAAAGCAATAGTGCCGAAAAGCATTTGTGGTGTATTGTATCAGCCCATATACGTCACAAAGCAGGGCATGAGCCTCCTCTACAATCAAGAGAACGACTGAGAGGGGTTAGGCCATATAGTCCACCATGCTGGCCTAGTGCGAGTGTGCGGACTCACATACCATAGAAATTATTACAAAGTGCTATGGTTGGCCGGTTTCCTCACGATGTTTTCCTTCACCGTTATAGTGCGTGGTGATTGACTATCAATACACACATGACTTCGAAAAGTCAGAGGTGTGCCCTGGGATTTGAAACCGCGACCACCGTGAACATGTTGGCAGACGCGTCTGGTCCGTTTTGTGCGTCAGGCCAATTTTGTGGTGACCATAAAATAATATAGAGCATGGAATTTATTACTTAATTTCAGGCATAACTTCCAGAAAAACTAGATATACTTAGTTATACTATATCCCTAAAAATGAAAGCCCAAACAGTAAGAAAATTAACGAATATTTTTTTTTAGTTGACATCGTATATTTTTCTAGATATTAAATTAAGATCTGTAAATAGAATAGTAATTTAAACTACATAATTAATTTTACAATATTTACGAGGAAACGAAAAGCGCGTGACGCTGAAATATTATGTATAATAAAAATATTTATTATATTAGAAATAAAATAAATTGTGAATCTGCCAAGCGTAAAGTGGTCATAAATTGGTGATGAAAAACGAAAACGATAATCATATTCCACTTGCGAAAAGCCCGATGCGACTTATATTTAACACACGCTCGTCAAAATAAACTCGGCTATTATTATCTACTTATTTATGATAAGGTACAATACTTTCTAATATAAAAATACTGTTTGTTAAAAAATATACTATTTACATTTATATGAACAAGGGACCTTTCATAAAAATGTTAATTGGTACAAACTGTTTACAACACCTCTTGACAAGTTTTGTCGAAGGCCTTATATTATAGTTATTTGTTTCAAATTATTAAAAGCATTAGCAAATAACTGTTCCGTCTGTCATGTTTTGGCAAACGTCACTTCCTGTCTGTCCTGGTCGGTGCCAGGGTCCGCCTCCCTAGTTAATCTTCCTCACTGCGCCATGGCTGCATTTATCAAACGTCATTGTTGGGCAAAAATATACTGCCTACTGTAATGTTAATGAATTGGCTATTTCCTGGTGCAATGAAAGTTTAGTTTCTTTAGAGTATTAATTATTTTTATTATTTCTAATCGTGTGCGTTTTGCCTAAAAAATCGTTTAGCGCCTCATAAATGTTTTTGTGTTTTTAAAATTTCGATTCACATATCCCTTTCGACCTTCCCCGGGGTACCGAAAGGGTAGCTTAATAGCTTTTCCTCTTGCCCAAAGAAAATGTCTGGGGATGATATGTACACGCTAGATTTGAGTACTATAAATTATGATTTGATAACCATCAACCAACTTAAGTTTATCTAGACACTATATTATGTATGAACTATTCAAAGAAAAATCCTAACGCGTGAGATTATTTTGTGTCCAAAACAATCCATTCAAAGTGCAGCGCAGTTCATTCTACGCAGATTTTCATTCATATTTAAGCAACTATTATTAGGAGAAATAGGAAGGGATTTATTATAATTAATGTTTTTACGCAGACCAATATTTACGGTACATTAGCGCGAAGTCTTTGGCTGTCGTGGGAGTCGATGAATCACTTCACAGTATTCTGTATTCTAAGATCACTAGCGCCGCGCAAGAAGGAAAAAGGAAAATATTCGTACAACCAGCACTTATACATATACTAATTAAAAATATATTTATATGCATTTTATTTTGCATTACGCGAATACCAAAAATAGTGATTATTAGCTGAACAAATAATTTAATAAGTAGTGCTTTGGGGTAACACCGTAATAGTAGTTCATAGGAGTAAGAACGTAATATCCTATAAAATGTAGGAGTTCTTTCCAACCTTGTATTAAGGTGTTGTTACCCCAACGCAGGATGTGTTGGGGTAATTTTAATTTAATTTTGTTTTAATTTAATTTAATTTTAATTTTGTTGCACTAAATATCAAATATGATAGTAGGTAACTAAATATTTAATTAATATTTAATTTTCAAATTTTTTCAATTAGAAAATCAATATATTAATGAATACAAGTAAGCATGAAGAGATTGATGATAGTAGACGGAGCGAAACTATGTAGTATGTCAAGAACAAAGTGGAGATCCATAGTCTCTGCCTACCCCTATGGGATACAGGCGTGACGTCTATGCATTAAGTATGTAAGTAAAGGTTGTTACTTACCTTAAATAACGTTCGTTAGCATAACCACAAGAAATTATGATTATTATTATTGCGGTCACGAACTCTGAATGACGTCGCCTATTTTTATTCGTCTGATAAAGACGTTGATTACATTTTCATGAAAAAGGCAATGATTCAAACAACGAAATTAGCTACAGTATACGGCACGGGCCTATTGTACAATCGCGAGTACGATTGAGAGGTATCATATTGTCCACCACGCTGGCCTAGTGCGTGTTGGCGGACTTTACATACATACCATAGACATTCTTACAAATCGCTATGGTATGCAGGTTTCCTAACAATGCTTTCCTTCGCCGTTATAGTGGCGATTGACAATCAATACACACATGACTCCGAAAATTCAGAGGTGTGCCTTGGGATTTGAACCCGCGAATCACTGGGAACATGTCTGAGTTGGCAGCCATGTCTGAGTCACCAACAGGTATAATATACTTAATTTAAATTTATTTATCTTACTCTAAAGTCACAATTTTTGATGAAATTGCAGATATTTTGTTAAGCCTTATTGATAAAGTTGTTCGAGTAGTTCACATCTCAGATAAAAACTATTTCGAACCCGAATAATAAATTGCATTAAATAAATATTTTTTAACACAACAATTAATGGCTTTTGTCTATGCATTCATAGATGATTATTGAAATACTCCGTGACAGCTGCACAGGCGCAGCCAGACATCGTTATTTATGCGATCTATATAGGTTAGTGCGTGTAGCGACACCTGTCGGACAAGCGACGAAACATTTCCGCCGCGAGCACCGACGAACGCTCGCGCCGCACCGTCGAGTTACGCGCCTTGCCAACGGAAGCGCCAATTATAACTGTTTCCAAACATTAAATTGTTTTATGTGTTGTACTTGTTTTTTAATTACGTATCAGTATCCATTAAGTAGATAACTTGACGCATCAATTAACACGCTTACACTTTGCCTTTTAAAACCGCCAAAGGCCCCAAAGTTGCGCGGTAAAATGTAGGTTTCCGATAACCAGTATTAAAATTATGAATACGTTACCTCGACCAAGTTATTAAATTAATAAGACTGTCCCGCCCTCACACCCGCCACTGCAACCCCTGTAAGCCAGGATCTACAGTGGCACGCATTTTAATGACACTGAGCATTGAAGCTCAGCGCGTCTCCGGGAATGTCTAACTTGTCTTTAACCCGCAACGAAATCAATCAAAAAGTTAAATTAATAGGAGGAGTTGGAAATAAATTATTGTCCACTTCCCTCCCTAATAAAGCGGGTGACAAAACAATGAACTAAAGAGGTAATTAGCCAGAGAAGCCAGCTGTAAAGCACCACGGAATAGTGATTATTACATTTAAATGGGACCTAATATGTAAGCTGTTATACTTGATTCCAATAATAGGTATGGCAAAATCGTCGGAAAGCACGGAAATTCTTCCTAGTCTCCACAAGGTCCATGTAGTATACAACTCCAGATGTTATTTGCATAGTATCTAGCATGGTTTTACGCTCATTCTGCCAAAGACTACACTCCCAAAGTATATGATGCGCGGACTGCTCATATTCGCAATAAGGTGTTGAACATGAGCACGCAGGCGAATCAACGAGCTTAAATGAGTACAGTTTAGACTTAAAGTTACCATGGCCCGTAAGAAACTGTGATACGTAATAATCGATATCTAGCCAAGTCTTTGTCAACCGATCACGCACGCATGGAAAATATTGGTATAGATGCCGACCCTTCAAAGATACATCCCATCTATTTTGCCATTCATCTATTATTTCGTTATATACAACTGAGAGCGGCTTAAATAGTCTGTTTACTTTTAAAAGTTCACGTGAATTTAAGAATCTTTTGTTCATATTCTCTCTAGTTGAGTAATACATCGCGGCGCGACGTTGTACCTCCAGGTCGACTGGAAGTACACCCGCTAGGACAGGTAAAGCTTCGGTACTAACAGTCAGTTATTAAATCAATGAGAAAAGTGTGTGAACCTAATACGCCTTAATTATTAAGAGCCGTCCGGAAAACGATCGAAAAGTGAGGTACCTAATTGAATCTACGAAATTCTTTTACTACAGATGTATTAATGGGAAGTACAACACCATTTATAGAAGCGATTAAACATTTGTTCGATAAGGATTCTTCTCCAAAAAAAACCGTTTCGCCGCAGTGCTCTTATTGGAGTAAGTATTTTAAAACCATACAGCGTCAAAGAATAGCGTCAGCAATGTTTTGAAGATTTACTACCATCCAGATTCTAAACAACGATAAAATAACAGAGCTGCCAATAAAATTTCTCTTTTGTCAAGATTTAATTAATTCATTAATTTCATTCGCTTCACCAAGCTT
Organism: Deilephila elpenor; assembly: GCA_949752805.1. NCBI lineage: Eukaryota > Metazoa > Arthropoda > Insecta > Lepidoptera > Sphingidae > Deilephila > Deilephila elpenor. The sequence continues at coordinate 3,323,244 of OX457102.1, forward strand.
GTGACGTAGACTGATCTAGGTTGTAGAAAGCATTAACAATTGGCCGCAAGCTGGGTTTGCCTTTATTATTTTTCACCCGTTTTTAGTTTACAAGACGATAAACACTTCGTGCATACATAACATTGCCTATGTTACTAATTCCTGGCAATTTGACATTGTGTGTTTGTGGTTTTCTGATATGTGTATCGTATAAATTTGTTTTAATCTATCCACAATACCCGATAAATTTGTCAACCGAAACAGTGGATTTAGGTACCTACCTATTGAATCCGTGACAGAAACTAAAGCTGAAGAATTTAAAACAAATCATGAGCAATGCTGAACTCTAAGAAGGTCTCATCTATCATGATACGTAGGTTATTGACTCGATTAAAACTAATAGCTACTACATCATGGCACGCCGATAGCCATCTGCCAATGACTTTGATAGACAGGTCGACACATCACGGGCGGTTGACCGTACTCAAATATCGCATGCCAATGATTGTACACACGGGACGCATCAATCTCTAGACTACGCCTGCAACGATGATTCAATAGAAAAATAAGAACTAGGTCATCTATGGAAAAATAAACATTTGTTTCATTAGCAAAGTAATTAAAAATGAAATATCAGGCTACATATTTTAGACATTCCCGTCCTCTTTGCCGCCACTGCAACTCCTGTAAGCGAGGGCCCGGGGCTAACGGTGGCAAAGAATTGACACCGAATTCTTGAGCTCGGTGAGTCCCTCGAGACACTAGCTTGTCTTAGCCCGCGTGGAAATCAAACAAAAAGAAAAAACACTGAGGAAGAGTTGGAAGCAAATAATTACAAGAAACAAAAACGAATAAATAAATGTCAAGGGATTAATTAATAATATAGGAAACTGTGAAATTAGTTGGTGGATCCGTAAGTTCAGCAGATAACCTTCTGTGGCTGAAAATGATGATAATTATCATTATTATAATGATTATTACAATGACACTAAAATAACATTTAGTACCAAGGAGATAATAAGTTAGTTCTTTAAAGAAGAATTACAATTATTGTGAGTAATAAAATAAATAATAAATAAATACACCCAACAGTCCCATACATAGTCCTGACCACACGGCCCACACTAAGATCGAGTCTTGTGTCGTGGGTATCAGAAACTACGAGAGTTTTTCGGTCTCACAAACACCCGGACCCGAAACAAATACCTGTTTCACACAAATATTTGTTTCGGTGCGGGGATCGAGACAGAAGCAACAAAAGATAATATTTTAGTCGCACAACACCCAAGCCCGAAATATTAGTGGGAAAAAATATTAGTGGAATACACACACATTTATATCGAGACAGGGATCGAACTTGTTGTCTATGATTAGGTACCCCATGGTTTTAGTAACTGCCCCATGGAGGCTGCGAATCAATTTTTATAAGGCATAGTCTATAATCCAAACTCTTGAATACTTTTATCAAATTGCAGGATTAGTAGAAGGAAAAGTCAAAAGTTTAGTGATGCAAAGAATGAGTACAAAACTTTTAAGAAATATTAAGAACGAATTAGATGTTTGGAAACAAATTTCAAGTTACTGGGATTGCCAATAAAACATTGCATTGTTGCAAAAAAAGTTGTGTAAGCAAATAGAGTTGATCAGAAAATAAAAATAACATGCGATTTAGACGGCGGGGCGTCTTTCATGCGTCATTATTGATCTATGTACGAAATGCTTGATGTTCGTCGGAATGGTAATGGTATGAAGGTGGTATGAATGGTAATGGTCGGAATGGGAATGGTAAAGGTTAGAATTTGAACTGCGCCTAATATTTCATAACCTTAAGGTTATGAATGTACTACTCGTAATTATGTAAAATAAAAAAAAACACAAATAACGACAAAAAATGATTAAAATAAATACATTCGCGTAAATCTAAGAAACCATTATAAAAAATGATTTCTTCGACGAATGCATCGTGGTAACGAATCGAATTTTTATGTATATGACCTTTATTTATACCTCATTAGGTATGCATTTTGGACTAATTGTGTATATCACATTTTGAAACCAATAAAACGGTAATAATATAATGACAGACGTTCATAAACCCGCTCCTGGTTCGAAAGTAATCCATAGCGAAACAAGTACGCCACGATGCCAGATGAATCAAGAGAAAGTAATGAGAAATCACCAGAAAACAGCGGAACATCGTTTTATTTAAACGAGACTGTGGATAGTCGGGTCACGTATTACCTACGTTTTTACTATACAAATCCATTTCACTTTTGTTCCGACGCTATTCGATACGCGTTTAAAATTTCGACGGTAATTTCCTAACCTTCCTTTTTTTAAGTATCCGCACCGTGAAGCGTGAAATATAGACCGCTAGTTTTTGCTTTTAATTGATCACTAGGTTCCGTAACTCGTCAGTTTGGGCCAAATTCTTCAAACAGTGAGCGAGATTTCTTAACTTTTACAAATATTTCTTTTTGTCAAATGTAGCACTAGGAAGGGGACAGAAATATTGAATTAGGTACCTAGATTATCGTCCTACGGATCATTACTTATGTAGGTATAAAGTTTTTGATGAAGTTTACAAAATTGTGCATTGCATTTAATTAACAATACATAAGTTCTATTAGCCCATCTTATAACATTACATATCCTTAATCAATCCATATCGTATAGTAATTGCAAGTGAGATAATTAAACCTAATAAGAGCATGCTTGATGCCACCGCAGAAACAATTTTGCTCGAAACAATAGAACGAAAATAAATGACTCGAGAATGTTGGCGACTTGCAAAAGCATTGTTCTACTGAATCCTCTCATCGCAGACACACACATGATCCCACACGTGCTTTGCCAAACCGACGAAATGTAGAGTTTCGCTGCACGTTGCTGTTTGTGAAGGACGCAGTTTGTTGTTTACAGACTGCGACGTCACTGTGAGGTGCTGATCGCTTTGCAAAAGCGTACGAAAGGAAAAGCTCCAACAATACGACGAATTGTACGTAGGAAATAAAGAAATATTAAAATAAACACATAGAATATTTTTTCAATTAGCTCTGTATAGTCTACATCTATCTACAATTATTTCTTTCCAGTGGACATGACTATTCCATGTTTCATCATCATCATCATCATCAGCCCTTCTGCGTCCACTGCTTGGAAACGGTTATTGGTTGATGGATCATATCAATCAAAGATGATTGATTTTTCATCCGGAGCACGATAGTCATTATCTCTTCGGATATGGATATCCTGTCTCCCATACAACAGTCTTATCAGTTATCAAATACTGTAATCTTATTTATTGTCATCTTTATCATTGGAAATTGTTTTTGTTTTTATTTCCTACTGAGTCACTGATATCAATATTTTGATGATTAATTTCCTTGGCAATGCAAGTCATAAACAGGATGTTCGGTTTGACTCGTTGAATATTCCATTTTGGTGACATGTTGAAAGCAGTAAGGCAATAAGACTTTCGATGCTCTGGGATCATCTGGGATGGATTGATTGGGTCTTTCTTGTGAACACGTGGTTATGGTAAACATAAACCAGTAAGTAGTACCGTCAAACTACCCATATCCAGCCGGTGTGGCGCCGCCGTTGGCTGAAACGCCAGGTGAGAAGCGAGAGCCTGTGGATACTATCCCTACAGACTAATATTTATGTGATCCACAATTGTATCAGGTGTGGGTATTGTGAGGCGGACCTCGATAAAGTCGTAACAAATTAAAAAGTCGGCTATAAAGAAGTCTATAACATTTTTGAGTTGATAAAAAAATGTTATATACTTAATTTAGCATTAGGTGCTTGTCAGTCGTCAGTCCCACGGGACTGACGTTGTTTGTTGACGGTGTAATGGACAGCCAATGACATTTGGCGTGACGTGTGCAATGACGTAAGATTGTAATACAATCAGCTCTATGAATAAACGTGCCACTAATTGCTGAACGAGCATGTTACACCACAAAGCAATTAAAGACTTTGTTATTGATATCATAGTCATGCTCCGCTTATGATTATTATCTCTTGTAGATAATCTTGATATTCTTTATTTTATTTTTATTTATCTTCATTTACTTCGTCGATATTTCATCATGTCTCAGAAATATCTACTGTATTTCTAGGCATTTGTATTTTAGCTTCATCAAAATCATGGGGTGTTTTGACGAAAGATAGAACTCTGTTTAGTGTTTACAAAGCCAAAGTTTATATAGATATACAGGGTATATCAAGACCGCGACCGAAAACGAAGCCAGGTGGTAGTATTAGTGATATCAAACATAAAGCAAGTAAAAATTTCACAAAAAAAACGTAAATTTTTATTTTTTTATTTTTTACTTATCGTCGTATTTGAATGATACATAGATTTTCTAAAATTATGACGTACACCGCTTTATTTTTAAACACGCAATGGTACGTAAGGGTTTAAATTACTATTTTTGCAAAAACTAGGTATTTACCCCCAAAACACGATGTTTTTTAAACTACTGTAAAAAATAACCCATCGCTGTTTTTGCAAAATTTTTAGTTGCATTCTGTCTGTAACTGCTAAAACACGATGTTTTGAATGTTGAATTTACACCTTCGTATACGATTATATACGTATAAACTATATTATATTATATGTAAAAGAGGAATGTTTATTGTTAAGGAAAATATTATACTTAATCCCGATTTTAATCGGTTTCTACAGTCTAATTCCGTGTTTTAATCATTTAGCACCCAGGACGCAATAGCGCCATATCATGCTTTTTATACAACTGTATTCACACATTTCAGTATGAATTGTCCGTCATTTAGTCCATCGGACCACGTCTGTAATATAATAGATTGAGGCAATGTATTCGCGGTTTGACGTATTGTAGGACGATAATCGTATTATTATTTTCGCTCTCATTGTCTTATAGCGCGGCCGGCGCCGCTTGAGTAACTTGACGCACTGTTGTGGTTTCCACTCGCTTTCACTGATAATCACATTGGGCAGTTTTTGCGGCAACATCTGATTACTATGCTGAAATCAGATTAGTTTCTGCAGCGATATTGCAGAAAAATGTATTTCTAAGTCTCTAGTATTTTTAAGTAATATGCTGGAAAATAAAAGGACCCTACATTATGTAGTATTGTTGTCCATGATATTGAAAAGGAAAGATTAAGGGTACAGGGCCAGTAATAATATTCAAAATTGACACATACATTTCATTTATTTAATTGCAATGAAAAAAAATACTTTCGTAAAAGATTTAAGTTAGATATTTATAGACGCTTTTGCCTTTGTTTTAGATGCATTTATCGTTGAAATTAAATATCTAATACGTAGGTTAGTATCAGAAACAAAAATGCTAATCAAGAAGAAGGGATCAGCAAAATCATAACCCAAATTATATGTAAAAATGGAGTATCAAAAGAACTAAATGCTAATAATAAAGTAATGTTTGGAAGAAAATAATGTGGGCGTGAATTGAGCAATTAGTTGTTATTGGACTGACAGGCGTGGTTCGACTGTGTATCAATATTTTACTGGATAAGGCGTGGTTTGACCTTCGTGGATACAGTATAACTAAATGGATTTCTGTAATAAGTAAATTGTGTCTATGGCGCAGCACAGAAAGTGATTTGGAAACTTTATGATGTATTTTGAAGTTATGTAGGTACCTATGTATATCGTTTTTTGTAACGGCGAAATAAAGTAGCGAATAAAACCTTAATATGAACACATTATGCATGTAGAGAGATTTTAGGGTTTGGAATTTAAGTAGGTACGAATGCGCAGCAATCATTTTAAAGTTAAATAACCACCAACATAATCGTTTAAAAAAGAAACAACCATAATTTTCAAACATCACCGCCAATGTGATTTGTCATCAAAAATCTGTGTTAAATGTCGACAGTTTTATATAAACAGTTATATTTAAATCGATTAATTTGAATATGATAAATAATACTATTTCGGTACAATCCCGTCCTACTTCCTCCCGTTTCCAGCCCACTATTTTCGCATCAAAGGGTTAATCTGCTAATCCCAATATCCCAGTGCGTTGACAGGCATTCGTCTCAGCCCATAACTCGTGCTGTTTCGCAACATCGGCCCTGTTCGGGACATTGGACGAATGTGTGTGTAGGTGGGCTCTGTCATTTCATATTTAATCGTTAATTGGGGGTCTCGGGTTGCCGTTATGCAATACGTAATTGGAGCAGACGGTTTCTGGAATGGATATTAAGCTGTGGAACGTGTTGCCATCACACGTGTTCCCTCCTTCCTATAATCCTGGGTCCTTCAACCGTAGCGTGAAGAGGCATCTCAGCGGGCCGGCATGATTGTATCGAATGGTATGAGACTACCGTCTGATACTATTCGATACTCTATCTGGACGGCATGGCATTAGCACTTACTATCAGGTTCAATGCAGTCACAAAGCCGTGCCAGATTTAAAAAAAAATGGCAAATTATAATGCGACGATCGTAATCCAGGTGGAACGTTGATTTTCACAGAGCGGTTGGATGAAAGAGAGATGCTGATATTACTCAATGGTATAGCTGAAACCCTGGTGTATATGGAAGGTAGATGAAGATGCCTATGTTCAGCAGTAGTTTGCTAATAGGCAGATGATGTTTATGTTCGGATAGAGAGTCTTGCCGTTCTTGTTCATGAGGTATTATTGAAATAAAACTACTTTTTACGGATTTTATCGCGGATTTGGTTCAATTTTTACATTTTTTAATTTTAATATTATAATATGGGCAGTTAAATGATAACACTTGCTGAGCGGATAACTAATATCTCCGTCCGCCCCGTGACCACGAGAGCTGTAAAGTAACCGAAACGTCGAAAAATGTAAAAATTAAACCATGATCCGCGATGAAATCCTTAAAAACATTGAGCTTATGCAGTAATATTAGCTCAATGCTTAAAAAATAGTTTTATTTCAATGTGTAACATTCGCGTAAATCGAAGAAATATCATGGATGTTACACATATACATCAATGGCTCTATAATGATACCGATGACGATATCCTATTAGGTGTTACAACACACAAACCAAAAAAGCAAATATATGTTTGCATAAACATTAACCACGTCTTAAAATCAAGCCTGGTGTTTCGTTTTATAGCCGAATACTGCTAAATAATAATTAATAATATAGCTCTAAGCCTATGGGATCATATTACGAGCTATACAAAAATAATAAACTTTGAAAGTTAAATTGCATGTCCGTTAAATATGTGCTTAACGGTCGTCGGATCAATAGTGTCGCGGTAAGCACTTGTGTTTTTTCGGATGTGCCATGTGTGCCGAGTTGAGTCAATATCCGGTGGCGTATAAAAATTGACAAAAAATCGTGTCAAGTTCTACCCACTGTGTGTGGTTTTTGGAATATCCGTATGTTATATGATTTCAAAACTTGAAGGATTTCATCCTGTTTATTTTTGCGTAGAGGTATTACTGTTTTTTTTTTTTTAAATATGGTGTGCTCTACGCCCCACCCTGTCACACCCTATCCAGGACAAGGATTTTTGTTTATGTTTACGAGGTTTTATTGTTATTGGTAATTGGCTGTTGCCGAAAAAACCATTTGGATTTGGAATACCTACACTGTAACTTTTTTTAAATCTATGTCAGAAATCTATGTCTTTTTTTAAATAAATGTTCTCGAAATGTTTGTGATTTATTGTAAGTTATAAATTTTATTTAGGTGTTTAATACTTTTTAATTCTATTAATTAGTCGTTGCAAGTTGTACTAAGTGTACAGTTTTGTATCGATTGTTATTAATCAATCAACACTAATTTAATATTTACAGACAACGCCCGTGCGATGTCAAAACAAACGCAAACAATAAACAGATTCAGTATTCACGCTAAAAAGATCTATCCGGAAGTTAAAAATCAATCAAGACAAAAATAAACTAACCCAAGCTTAGTGCAAAGTTGCGCCGATAGATGGCGTTAACAGTCGAAAGTAGAGTCCAGAGCGATTACTTTTAATAGCCATTGTTTGTTGAACCTAAAATTATTAGTCAAATTAATTATTTTGCAGCATGGATAGAGTCATAACGCACCTATTAAACATGCACACACTTTAATGGCAGATTCATGAAGGCTTAAGATTATTTTGACATAGTCTACATATTGGGTATTTTTAGTTTTGTTAAATTCTACATTTAAATAATTATGGTATTAAATTAATGATATTAATTAATCACGTTAAGCACAAGAACAATATGTGTCCTGGTAATTACATATTAATCGTAAGCTTTTATTAATTGTGTGTATTTGGAAATTCAGCCTGTATAATATACTCGCAAAGCGATTCAGTTTTATTTTATGTGTGGTACATCGTTAAATTTTATCGCAGTTTTTAGCATATTATTGAAAGAGCAGTCGTAAAGGATATACACAAATAGCAGAGCAAACAAGTAAACATGAATTTGGTGCAACCAATGAGTGTAAAATACAGTGGGTACATCAGCCGCCATTTTATACCACATCTATCATTTAAAATGAATAATTTTAAGTGAAACTACCCATTTAACTCGAATGATTTAAATATTATTTAATATTAAATAATTTGAATATTTGTTTAATATTTATTACATTACTTTTCTAGGAATGAGTTTGTGATTGACAGAACAAACAAGCTTTACCTAAAAGTGAAAAATTTCTAACGCCACCTTCCTTTTGTGTTCCGGTTTGAAGGACATTGTAGATAGAGTAACTGCTGGACATAATGAGACTTAACGCCATTCATCGTAATAATTTAAAAAAAAACACCTAGCTTCGTATAATGATGTTTAATTCCGAAAAAAATGATAGTCACAGGTTTTTCTCTATGCCGGAATAGAACCTGCGTAGCTTCGTTGCAGAGCCTATGCCCTTATATTTTCTAAATTTGTTGGAATCCGTATGGGGATGTAATCCATGGTTTATGGCCAACTCAAGTATCATAAAGATTTTTTTATAAATTCCTTTTAAATCCTCCTTTTAAATTCCTTTTAAATTCCTGAATGCCTTTTAAAACATTCTTTACTTCCAGATGGAATAATTAGATACATCCGCGGAGTTCTTGATTACATGTTTCTATTCAGGATTGACTAGTGCATTTCCTTTTAAAATATCGATGTGTGTTAACGCAAACTTCTTGCCCTCATCGCATATTATCTTGAAAGAATATCAGTTGATAATGAATTATGAATAATTTTGAAATTTTATACTTGAACGGCCTTATCAATATAATATATTTAAAACCTAATTTAGTTATCGAATGTTTTGTCCCTTTCGAACGACTTTTGAATTCAATTTGAGCGAATAAGACAGAACATTCGAAAACAAAAATAGGTTTTAAAACTGTCTATAAATAAGGCCAGTGTTATTATAGTACCCCCATACAACCTCCTTGGAGCAGTCGGTTAGACGCCGGCTATGAAACGAGAGTCCCGGGCTCGGTCCCCACACCGAGAAAATGTTTTTGTGATCCACGGGTATTTTTTGGGGTCTAAGTGTTTGTGAGTACGAAAAGTCACACGTAGTTTCTGATACCTACGACACAAGACTCGATATTCATGTGATTGTTAGGTGAAAAGGAAATTGTTTAAAAATAAAACTTATTGATAGAAATTAAAAGGCAGTTTGAACGTTATTCCCTTTGCCATTTCCTAACTCATTAAAAAGTTGAAAGCAAACGCATGATTAAATAAACGATGCAAGTGGAATGGCGGGCGGAAACTTCTACGAGCTACTGGAAATAATTTCCTTTTCTCTAATACTATTAGAAAAGTACCCATTTGTTTTTATGCAATTACGCATTATTCTAAAATTATACCCTGCGTTGTGTTTCCGGTTTCATTTTGCGTAATCAGACTTAATTGCTTACTATAAACAAGTATGCGAATAAAATATCTCCTTTATGAGGTTTTAAGTTCTGCACGTGTATATAAAGTATAGTAAATAATCAATATTAACACAGCTTGATAAAAATGACATTCATGATTTTATTGTGAATGAATGCTAGAAACGCATATTTAATTTATGTCGGTTCGACCGTGAGCAATCAGCTTTTTTTACTCAAACATTAAATTTCTCCTAAAGCGTTTTATGACTGGCGAGACCAACGACCGTCCACGCTTGAGTCATCAATCCTGAGGCAGAAATACTCTTTTTGCATTTGGGTCGGACATAAAACTATTTAACGCCACTCGCGGAACCACATTACTGTTTCGCGAGTACTTTGATAGTCACGGTTTCACACCGCAAACAATTGGAAACTGTCGTTTGTTCTACTATGTGGTCTACAAGAAATTGTGTAAACGATATCATTTGACGAGAAAAATATGGATTTGTTTATGCCTTTTCTATGTCAATTTTGTCATAGACATGAAGGGACAATGGGCACATCATTGCTACCTATAAGGAGTATTTGGGCGTCCGCCCAGTGCGCCAGAAATTAGGGGACAACGCAGACCTAGATTTTTTGTTTTGGCATTGTAGCCATCCAGTCCAAGGCATACAACAAATTCACTCTGGGGGCACTAGCAATCCCACCCTAGAACACTTGTAGTGCTAAAACCGGCCCTAACTATTGAATAATATTACTTCGTCGTCTTTCTCGTACATATGCAAAACCTTTTACGCCAAAGCCTCTTGGAACGCTTAATCCCAGTGCCTATGAACTTTTTATCTCATTATCATTTGCAACTGAATATGGGAAGTACGAACAAAATGTTTTCTAAATACATTGATTTCGAATTCAAGTAATTCCTTTTGTTTTTAATACGAAATTACTTTACTGCTTCTAAAAATAAAATTGAATACTGGCCCGTGAAAACGAAATACATATAATAAAAGCGAATAAATGTAATAAATTGCGAAAAGAAAGTGTTCTCATCTTGCCAATTTCAATGGTATTTTACATCCTTAATGGCAGCAACAAAAATATTTACAGGACGGTGCACGCCTTGTGTAAAATTAAAAATAAAGCTCTAAAGTACCTAATTGCAGAAATGAATGGTCGCCTTTTTCTTGTATAAGCGTGTTAGCAACCATACCTTAAACTCTTGCAAGTTTCTTTAACCGTGAGATAAATATTTACTCCCGGCAAGTTGCTAAGAACAATGATCTACTTTTACCATTCCCAAACACGCATGTATTAAGAGTAATAAACGGCTGTTCTATATTTATTTGTAAAACAGTGTCATGTTTTAGGAAGCCAATGGTAATTTGGGTGTAGCCACATCGCACATGTGAGGTTAGTCATTAAGGCAACGACCTTAGGGGAGCGGTCAAGTGTGAGCGGCGCAAGGCGAATCGGAAGCGATATTAATTACCGTCCAAATAGTTGGCTTCGATTGGTAGTTGGTACTTGGTACGGTCGCGTTCGGGATTATATTGGCTCGCAAAGTGTTGACACTCGCATAAAAGTATTTGTTGTTAGTAAACATCACAATCTTATTGCAAAATAAACTTTTCACGAAATTTCGTATTGGGTATAGTGTTAAATTTTAAAGCGATTGACATATTTTGTGGGGACTTGATAGTTGATAACTTCCGTCAATTATTCGCAAGAAATGGTATGATATGGTAAGACTCCAATACATGAGAAGTAACTTCTGTAAAGTTCATGGATTTTTCATTTTCAATATACTTTACTACTCCTAATACCTGGATTTAGCTAAAGGAAATGTATTCAGAACACTGATTAAAATTATTTAGAATAACAATTTAGATCGAATGTGTGTAAACAAAAAAAACAAATCATATCTTTCGTAACTATTCATGTTGCTGTTTTCTCGACAGTGGAAGAAGTGTCATTAAAGCCACCCACAGCTCGCCGAGCTTATTTTAATCCCAAGATGTGATAGAAGACGACTTTATTCTCATATCAGTCATCGTTTCTAGTCGTGCTCAACTTGTTTTTATTTTTTATTGCAGTGAATGGCAAGACGGGCATGGCGTTCGCCTGATGGTAAGCGATAGACCGCTCAGAGACAGTAGCAAAACCGAACAACACCATGAATTACAAAGCAATGCTTGGCATTGCCCTGCATTCGCCATCCTGAGACATAAGATGTTAAGTCTCAATATGTCCAGTAGTAACTCTGGCTACAATATCCTTCAAACCGAAACACAACAGTGCATTTACACTGCTGTTTGTCGGGTGAAATACACTGCGGTAGTAGTCACATTGGCCTCTCACATATAAGAGACCTACCACCAGTGTCATGTGTGTATCAACTACTCGTTTCTAACCTTAAATAACGTATTCGATTGACTTCTGACGAGTCATAGAGGTATTACGTCCTAGGCCGGTGATGTAAGTTAGTAAGGTCGTTGCAGATGTAAAAACCGAGCATTCACGATCTGAGGAGACAATGTGAAGCGATTACCTCGACATTGGTACGCGCGGTGAGCGAGACACTCTATTTCTGTTCACGACGCGTCGCTACGCCCCTCGCTTGTTTTTCATGTTCAAAGCTTATTGTATTAGAATTTTGTTCAGTTGGGCTTTAGGTGGATTATTCACGTATTAATTTATTAACAATAACATGACTAATCAAGAGTTCATGATGATGATGATCTCTTGATTAGTCATGTTACAGTTCTCAAGTTGAGTAAGTAAGCTTTAAAAAAATGACTAACAGATATAGGTATTATAGATTATATAGATATAGATATATTCCCATTATATAGGAAAAGCTATGAAGTCAGCAACGGATTCGATATAGGGCGATCGTGTAAGCAATAGTTGCATATGGTTTCGAAAGAATTTCATTGCGAAAGACTCCAGTTGTTAATGCGTTAGATTATTTTTACTTTCTATTTTAATGTGCTGTATTAGTCCATTCACATCCCACTGCAGGGCACGAGCCTCCTCCACAATCGAGAGTACGATGGAGTGGGGTTAGAGTTAGTCCATGCAGTCCACCACGCTGACCTAGTGCGGGTTGGCGAACTTTTCTACTACTTTACTTACTTACTTACTTTAATACTTAATCAAAATTATAAGACACTCCACAATATAGTCAATAATGTATGGTACTACTGAGCAGCGGTTTCTCTCCGATTGAGAAGGGTTTAGGCGACCTGGCCTAGTACGGGTTTGTCTACTTCAAATACCTTTTACATTATTATTGAGATCAGTAATGTAAGTATCCTCAGACATAACTTCGAAAAGTTAGACGTATTTGCATTAAACTCAAATCTACTGATTTGCTACACCAGCTTAATGCAGGTCAGGTCAATGCTCAGTTAAGATTATTATATATCAGACTAATTGCTTTAAACTATATTAATGATAGAGGCCAGCAAGTCTAATAATAAACAATTATTTGTTACTCGCACAGTGTTTTATCAACCGTCATATTAGAGCAGGGAATGCATTATGATAAATTACAAAAAACATTCGCCATGTAGCAGCAGAAAATATATTAAAGCACTTGCAATGTAATTGAAAATATTTATACAGTTTTCAACAGCTCAACGTCTGCAGCAAGACTACAGATGCAACATTGACGTAGAGTTTAGGTGGAATGAGTAAACTTTGCGAAGAGGGAGTCAATTTGGATCGCTTTTTATGGCAATTACCATTAACCAAATTGTATCTCTTTTTTGCTGACACATATTTAAATTTAAAACTTCCCTATTAAAAATAATTTCAGAAAAACTTAATACTTTAAGCATGAAAATCTATGTATATTATTACGTATATATTCTTGTCGCGTTATTAGTTTGAAATATAAATATTTTTCTCACAAAGATTAGTTACAGTTGAGGTAAAAAATCTTCATAAAAAGTTATTAAAAACGAAACTATTATCTTCCACATCTACATCTACTTTTCCTAACACGGCTATTAAAACCACTACAATAATATTTACTATTTCCCAATCAATGTATCCCGCGAGCCAGTCACGTGAACATACATATGTTAACGAAACTATAAACAATAACAAAATAATATATTCAATGTAATATGGCGGAAACGTTTACTGCCCTACCTGAATGAATACATATTTAACCAATGGGAGAACAAATCCATCGTTGCTTCATTATCTGCGGTATGTCAGATGAGTTTTGATTTCGAAAGCCTTTCGTTCCTTAGAACCATAGAAGTTCGTCGGTACTCGGTATTATATGCCTTAGTCTTGTCTTAGGCCTTAAGACAACTTAGGTGAGTCCAGAATACGAGGCCACCCGAAAAAAGCTGACACAATAAAATCAGTGAAGGTTTACAACGAATAGTCATACAATTGGATGCCGTAGATTGAGCGAAATTAAAGAGACTAAGAAAAAAGGTGCACCCTGACAGATGTGTACCTAATTCGGTCAAACGCCGGAATTACACAAGAGTGATGGTAAGAGTCACTAATGTAGATATTCACAGATGGTTTCTAGAAAAAGTGCTTCTCTAGGAAACAAACACAATACATTTTTTTAAATGGTAGAGTCTTAGAGCCTACCGCCTGTAATGCATATGAGGGAACCGTCAAGTTTTAGTCGGAATTCTGGCTGTTTTGGTAAGGGACCTAGCCCGACCTTAACTTTGGAAGAAGAGAATAGGACTCTTTCTACTCGAAAAAGAAAGTCTTACAGTGAATGTCATTAGATCTGAAGTAGGGTCGGCAAGTAGTACAAGGGTCGACTCAACGGTCTACCTCGGCGCCACTGTCGCACAATAGTCAACAGAAAACTGTCGTGAACAGTTTTGCTTTTGCGTTTCGTTAGGTGAGAGAGATTGCTAGCGACGTAAAAGCTAGAGGTACTCATATCCACCCAGATAGCGACCACCGGAGAGATGGTAGAAAACCTGTCATAGTCTCTCACGCAAATACAGCGTGATACGGGTTTAACACCTGCGGGTTAATGTAATGCGGTATCATCATTACGACAAGTGTTGGCGAAAACTCTGTTTATATTCATTTTCACTTTAATCACTTTCACCTTTGTCAACCAAAAAACACAAATAAAAATTCAAAAGCATTGCTGAATCGAGAATAATATTAAATAAGAATACCGACCACACAGCATGTTTACGTTGCCAATACTGCTGACTGCAAGGAGGAAATAAACAATTGCATTCAATTGTTTATGTTAAAATCGTCTAAAGCCAATGTTGGCAACAGTATTAGGTTTGTAAATCACAATCCGACCCGAAACTTCCGATAAGCCATTGATCCTAGGCTCATCGTACTACAAACTGAGCGATTTAACAAGCTTATAACATTATTTGTAAATAAAAGAATACAGTAGTAGTAATAATCCCAATATTTCTTTTAAAGTTCATCACCTAATCAAAAATAAATAATAATATAGTAAACTTTCCGCGAAAACATAAAAAATA
Organism: Deilephila elpenor; assembly: GCA_949752805.1. NCBI lineage: Eukaryota > Metazoa > Arthropoda > Insecta > Lepidoptera > Sphingidae > Deilephila > Deilephila elpenor. Next base: position 3,338,557 of record OX457102.1, read on the forward strand.
TCATCAGGCAAAGACGAAATCCTAGAGTGAGGCCTTTGTCCAGTAGAGGAATATATGTAGCCTGCAATGATGGCATCCAAATAACTTAAGGATTGTAGGTGTTGCCAGCTTATAATTTTCATGGAGAAAATGATAAGAATCTCAACAATAAAGCTTGTGATAACGTAAAAAGTGTTTTAGTACAGTGTTAAACGCACTGTATTTAACGATTTCTAAATTACTTTGCGAGATTACGATTTATTGTGGTTCGTTTTGGTTTGTCCTTTGCGGGTTTATACCTCTTCATGTGCGAATTTATTTGGATTGGCAAGTTAATCAGTCAGACCGCGGGAACGTGGCATTCCAAATTATTTTCTTCTGTCTACATTAGATATTCTATTTAGAAAGCGACGCCCTCCGGCCGGCGTACTGACATTGAGGAATATTTTATCGGTGTCAAAGAACCTATTAACGTTAGTGAAATTACGCATTACAATTTTTCATCCATTATTCAGGTCATCTAGGGATATATAAATAATATTGAATAAATAACACATGGAATTTGCTATTTGTGGATCCATTAATGTCATTGTGATAGACATGTCCGGTGTCCTTAATTAGCGTACAAAATAATGTCTAGATTATGTCTGAAAAACAAGGTGAATGTCTTGATTTTTCTATCAATATATGTAAGTACGTACAGTAGAGTATGAGGAAACCAAAGTAGTATTAAATGAGCCATATTATAGCCATACAGTTGTAAACAGAAAGAGCAGATAGAGATGCAACAAAAGCAACAACAAAACATTAAAAACATCGATATCGTACTAGTATTATCTCAATGATTAAAAATGTATTGAGTTCTGTCATTCAATAGTGAGTAAATCTGCTATATGAATCTCAAACAGTCAGACTTTATGTCAATAAAGGATTTTGCACATAAATTAATTGGACTGAAAATAAAAACTTAAGTTTAACGCCGAAATTTCTGTAAATAATTTTAAATTCTTGCTTAAAATCATTATTATTTTCTTGCAGTTTACATGACAGTCGCTGTGTTCAAGACAGTCTTTTGTAGTGTGCAGAAAGACCTGTCTTTCAGTAGGTCACTTGTCAAATGACGTAGTAAACCTGATAATGTTTTCAAGCATTATGAAGGCCGGGCATAATTAATAGCTACTGTCAAACTGTACAAATCATTCAGTTAGGCTTGTATTATGATAGTGTCTTATTGCATTTGAAATTCATATAATATAGAGTTTACTCGTTCAATATTCGTGCTGCGGCGGCTTGATAAATGCGAGTTCCAAATACGTCAGTGGAAACGACCTGTTCGAGCCATGTGCACTAAATTTCCTACGTACGCCGATGAAGCATTATTGTTCCACTACATTTAGCCAATATCCGCAGTTTCTCTTCGATTTGCTCCGAACGCAGTAAAATATGCACAGTCTGAGAAATGGCTAATTCCGTGCGTCGCCGGCCCACACAGACGGTACTTAACATCCGCGAGACCACTTGCTGTCACTTGAACAGAACAAGTGTTGAAAACATCTCCCGCCCAATTTGACTGAGCGATAGGTGACCGAATTCGCGCGTTAATTCCTCGCCAACGATTTGTCCGTCCAGTTTTAATTATATCCGCTGCGTTCCATTTTCGAGCTTCGCGACGAAACCGTTCCGTTGCGGCTTCCGCGAGTTGACGCCGAGCTGGATGTCGATCGGTTGTCGAACGCGGGTGATGGACGTCGCCCCGCGCCGCCGCCCGCCCCCGCGCCGCACCCCCGCGGCCCCATGCCGACAAGTTATAATCGGATGTTACTGCACGCCAATTTGCGATCAACAACCCTGACTGAACGATGCAGTCGATACTTTCTAGAGCGCATCCTCCGCTCCCGAGCTGGGTAAGTGGCGAGTAAAGGAACGACGTGCAATACATTTTGTTTTCCGAGTGGAGCTTGTTTTATACGCGAGTTAATAGCGGGCGCGCGGCCGCTGGAGCGTGATCAAACGGACGGGATGTTCCGTGCTCGTCAATTAGGCAAAATCGCACATTTGGCAATGTTCCCGAACAGTTGTTACACTCTAGACTTTAGCGTGTTTGATTCGTGGAACTGGCGCAGTTGAGCATGTCCTTATAAGGCGGTATTGCGTTTGGAAACCTGCATCGCGTCGCGCTCCATGCATCCTTAAATGATGCTTATCGAACACCAGCTGTTGCGACGAGTTCTTTAAGTCCGTGCCATTTACGCGTAAACTAACAAACCCATTTGAACTGCCAACATCCCTAACATCGCAATATAAGAGCTTTGGATCTAAATAAACAAAGAGACATATTTCTAAAACCTAATAAAGGAATCGGACAAGAACGTCATTATTGTCTGATTTTGAACAAAGTGATGTCGTGTAAAACGTGACACATCTTCTCGTGAAGGTGCAATACAGGATACATTCATATAATTTTCTCTCTTTAATGCGCATTAAGCTTTTCTTTCGACGCCGCAATGTTTTTGTTTGCTTGCCAATATGCAAGCTTATTCCTTGATGTTGAGATTTATGTATTAATCACAATGAGTTTGCATTTATTTAAATCGCTTATAGTGTAAAGTAGCTTGGGGTATGTGCCCTGAGGTATGGGGTTTGACGAAAAGGTTGACCTAATGCATTTTCTATTTCTTTCGAGATAAATGTCCTATCTGAAATTGCAGAATCCACTACTCTTAGTTTTATTTTTAAAGAAATTAAAAAGAAATAAATTTAACAACAAAATACCTACAAGCATGAAGCCCGTGAGCATGCTAAATATATGTTTTGTCTTTATACTTAAAACTACTACTTTTCCTACATTTTTTTATTGTTTTTTGTTTACGTTTTGTTTTCTATGTCATTTTTTTTACTGTAGTTCCTTTAAATCCCATGTTGTGCCAATAAAATCGCTCTTTCATTCTTACAATTTAAAATAATTTATGCCTAATACAGTGATAAATCTTGGGACAGAAATAAGCTGGTCAAACTGTTGATGGTGCTAGAGACACCTCTCTATTCTGTATACATAGGTACGTAAAAACACGCGTGACCTTATACATGTACGTATAATTAACCGAGTAATCTCTGAGAAAAGGAGCATTCACAGCGATAAATAACTCCCTAATAAAACAGCTATAAAAGTCGGGATGGCGTCGACCGATCGTTGCACTTTTGCTGTCACTATTTTCGCCAACTTTCACTCATGATAAACATCTTTGTTTTTATGACGAAGTTTGATTTCCGACGTTTGTTGATAACTTTATCTATTCATCTATGCTAATTAATTACAAGTATTATACGGTCTGTTTCGAGTACAAACTTTACCGGCATTGCGCAATGATTCATAAGAGTGATATTAATCAATTCCTAAAATTACACAAAAATAAACATATTTTAAATTACGATTTTCATCGGTAAAGTTTAGAGTAGCAATTATGCACATTTGCATTTAAAATAAGCGCAACTTAAACTAACCTGGATTTAAAAGTATTTGATACGTAATGTTGTTCTAAAATGATGCATCATATTGTGTTTCATCATATATTTTATTATTTTTATTTAGCTTCCATTCTTTATTATTTATTCTTTTACACTTCCCTCTCTTTCTCCTTCTTTTAAATCCATCCCATGGTTGTCTGTATGACATTGCTTTATGCCATAAGACCGCAATTTGTACAATTTTTCTGATTCTGTATGTTATTTTTGTGTGTGCAATAATGATTTAAATAAATAAATTGTGTAATAATGGAATTTGTGACTATCAAATATCATCTGAAATATCAGAATTCAGAAGAGTTATTATGACTTTACATATAGTTTAGAGATCTTTACATAATTATTAATTTATAGCAGTCGCCTCATTGCTTCAATGGCGTCACGTTTAGGCTGTGAACTGTATGTTCTGGGTTAAATTCTTAGGTCGGCTAAACAACTTTCTGTGTGTTTGAGTTTTTCGTTTCTACTTATAATCTCAGATGTAGATGTGCTAGTTCATGCAGAATACACGATAGTACCAACACAATCTTAAAACAAAAAACTTAAGAAACATAGAATTTAGCGATTTTAACGTCATCTAGCATCTGCACATTAACCAGAAACTAAAAGTGAATTAAACATCAAACCCGTCGCTAAGTAGGTCCCCAGGATGTTGACAGACCTCGTTAAATATACCGCGCGACAAGTGCACAAAAACCAAAACACGGTTCATAATAAAATTAAACTCGTGTTTTCGCGCTCGCCCACGCAATTCCAAGAAACGTCAATTACTTGCAACGCTAATTAAACTGTGGAACATTCAAAATCATACAGATAATGTTGTATACGCACTGAAATATTGGAAAAACAACGCACGGAGCGCAACAATGGAGGAAAATTTGCTAAGAATAACGCGTGATCAAAGAAGACGCACCGCAGGCGCATTCTAAAAATATTCTTTGCATTAATAACAATAGATTTTTCATTTTTGTGTAAAGTTTATAGCAAACCGTAAACCTATTTGACAATTTCATTTCATTCAAAGACGAGTTGAAGATACGCAAGCTTACAGAGCTTCAGTGCTCGGTGTCATTAAAATGCGTGCCCTCTCGATCCTGTCTTACAAAGGTAGCAGCGAGGGGATGTGACGACGGAGCAGTACCTAAATACCAACTTGAAATAACCTTGCAACTTAGAATTGAATTGATAGGTCAGGGGTACTTACTTCAAGAGCCTTCGCTTTAGATTTTTTTTATGAATCGGGTTTGTGCGCACAAATATTTTGCCTCTGGATATTTTAGTACCAAAAGTTCCTTGTAATTTCTGCTAGATACCCACGACTAGGGACTTTTGGCCTTAATGATAGACAGATTCAAAACCTATTTCAGCTATCGAATATTTTGACTTCTTTGCTCAAACTGAATTCTAAACTTGTTCGAAAGGGACAAAACATTCGATAACTAAAATAGGTTTTAAAACTGACTATGAATAAGGCTGTTAGTATATAATTGGGGAGCCAGAAGTAAGTGTATGACTATAGGATTTATCTATTATTATGGAAGATTTTTAGTCAACAGTTAACAATGGACAATAATTCAATTTTCGATAAAAATGATTGCATTTAACGAGACATAGTTGTTTAGGTATTTAAGTCTACAAAATGGATCAGTTAAACTAATTATTACAAAATCAGATTTTCTCTAAAATATCTGCAACATACTAACATGTTCTAACAAATTATCCTGTTTAATTCTGGCGTACCGTATCTTACAGAATTTACAATTGTGTCGCCACTTTATATGATATGTCTGGGCAGTTAATGAGACCGTACGTCATTCTAAGTTTAGTTTCGTGAAATTAATTTGCGTGCACCGGGGTTCGTACGTATGCCATTATGATTTTACAATTCTCGTGGATACATTGGTGTTCCATCGGATATAAGACAAAGAATACAATTTTACAAGCTTTGTTTTCAATATAGCATCTTTATATATTTGTCGGAATTAAAAGAACTGTGGGTTTCTAAATTGTGAGATAAGGTTGCTATAAATGACAATTGTGTAACTTAAGAGTTGTGCTTAAGAATTATCTAATTTTAAAATTTATTTCTACTTTTATGTTTATTTGTACCTATAGTAAATTGACCACTCTAAACAATAATAATTGAAATAAATTATCCTTTAGGTAAATTTGTTTTTCTATACTATTATTTCGGTTTCATTCGCCTTTCATCGCCTACGTAAGTTTTACGCAGCTGGTTTTGATACTACTACAGAAATATTTGACTTAACAAGCTACGTTGGCAAGTTAATGTTGGCTTCGATAACATACTTCGTTTTTTTATTATTAGTCCGCGCAAATAATCTATTTTTAGGAGTCGAACCTAAGACTTCACGGCTCATGGCTCACGCGTCCTACCACGGGACCAGACAGGATATAGTACCATTACATGGATGTTAAATCTTTTGATGATCAGAAAGCATGTTATGAGCATGACCAAAAACTATAATAATAAAAAAGGAAATCTTTTAAGAACTGTAAATTATTCAGGTACATCATAAGTGCTTTTAAAATCATGACCTAGGTAAAATGCACAACTCACAAATGTATTCGAGGCCCAATTTAATGATTTATAGACAACATTACATTAGTTCGGAACAGGTGAGACGTGTCGGGAATGACGCAGCGCGCGTGCGTTTAAACTTTAAACGATATCCTCCATTATTTACCTCGAGAAACTTAAACACACTAACAACCCGTTTGAAAAAGCTTTATCACAAGAAATTTATATAAAGCGGATCTTTCAAAGAAATCTGAGTTTAATCAGGTTAGTAAATTTTCTATATCTCCTCTACAATCTCTGGGACCTCCTCTACAATCAAGAGTAGGTATGATTAAGAGGGGTCTATTTAGTCCACCCCGCTGGCCTAGTGCGAGTTACAAAAATAATTCGGCTTTTCCATTCGCTAATTACAACCAGAGTTTGACGTAGGGCCAATAAGATTTTTGGAAGTAGTTCTTCGAAAATTTAAATATCTGTAAATAAATATGATGTACAGTTATACACAAAATCACAGGCAATAAAAAAAATCATAAATAGGACGACATTGATACATTATATTACCGCTACCAAATAAAAGTTTTTTTTTTTTATAATATAATAACATGACAAATTGACGACAATGTTACTTGATATATAAATTAAAACAATTCAATCCAAATGGAATATTGATCAGCGACTGGTGATCCCCACTCGGACATAATAATGCCGGTCAGCCAAGCCAAACAAGAACAGAACTCTGAACATAATTCATATTATTTATAACATTTTTTTTAAACCAAGTACTTGGTTTTGCGGGCCTAATTTTAAACCTATTGTAATATTTTTGAATTATAATACATTAAAAAAAAAAAACTAAATACTGCAATTCCTTACCACTCCCTAATGAACTAAAGCCATTAGAATTAAGTCTTTGTTGAAGAATATTTTAAAGCTTTTGTTTTGAATATTCTAAATGCGTAGTTCCAACTTCCAAGCATCAGCCAGGTGAGATGTATGAATGAGATTATTCAAATCGTGCGTAGAATCCATTCCCACCTACCGAATATTTTAGTACATGTTTGTAGGTATTTGCCTACATGTTTTAGTGGTTTCATTCACAGACCGTCGTACACACCTCATCCTTGGCGTAGGTCTTTTATAAATTATTAATATCGAGCTCATTTTCTCTTAATTTCTTAAGTCTTTTTTAAAATTTTTACATAATATACAATACACATACAAAATACATATAAAAATATTAAAAAAATATTGACGCTTCGGTGGCGAGTCTCGGGACCCAAAACCACCGGTGATTAGGACTCCAAAGTAAACTACACTATTAGTTTATTAAAATTATTATTGTAAGTTTCTAAGCTCAAATCCGGGGAAAATAAATAACTTTTCTTATCTCCACGGCGAAAGAAACTTCTGATACACGTGTGGTAAATGTAAAAAATTATAACGCAACAAAAATCTAGACGCGCAATATTAGATTTTCAAACAAACATTTGTGCCTACTTGAAACAATTACTTTATATCGCACTTAGATTCTTATTAATAAAAATCATAACACTTTGCTAAAATAAGAATATTATAAATAATAAAAAAACACCCAACAGTCACATACATAGTCCTGATGCAACTGTATAGTACAAAGTACCTAAGATTTATATTTTAGAAATATATTCTTAAATATTACAGAATTACCTAAAACTTGGTCGCTTAGTGTAAAACCAAGCTAATTCACATTAGTATTCTGTGTTCACATGTTGGGTATTCGATTGTTCGATTCTCTCGATTGTAGAGTAGGCCCGTACCCTGCAGTGGGACGTATATGGGCTGATATAGATAGATAGACATAGATGTTGGGGAGATCATAATTATTATTAGTCAAACAGTTACCACACAAATACGCCATTGAGTAACATCTGGATTGTTGTACACTGTTTAGTGGGAAGAATAACCGAATGATACAGTTTATATATAAAATCGACGTCACACACTGATTAATCACAGATTCTTGGAACCAAGAACATGCATTTATTTGTTTGTAAGCACTTAGGTCCCTTGTGGAGGAAGTAGAGTGTGTAAATGTGGAATTTTAAGAAAATCTATCCACAGACCATGTTTAAAATTTGAATAAATTGAAAGAAAGGAAAACGATTTATTAATCACAGACGCAACGTATACAATATGGTTTTAAAAATAATAATAAAAATCTGCTAAATTTATGATATGGTGCAAAACACAACACGACCCTGATATTCAGGGGAAACTCTAACGATTGATTAATTGATCTTAATTTATTGTTCAATTAAGTGTTTATCAACAGGGTATAAGACATCCAATCTGACACATCCATGTTCTGTTTACAGGCGCGATACATAAATAAATAATAAATAAATAAATACACCCAATAGTCACATACATAGTACTGACCCCACACTAAGATCGAGTCTTGTGTCGTGGATATCAGAAACTTAACGAGACTTTAAGGTCTTACAAACACCCAGACCCGAAACAAATACACTGTGTATCACACAAATGATCACCGTGGATCACACAAATATTTGTCTAGGTGCGGGGATTGAACCTGCGGCTTCTCGTTTGTCAGCCGGCGTCTAACTAACTACGCCACGGAGGCTGTCAGTGTTTGATAAATGGTGGTTTATAAATGCTTAGCAATGAACGTCAAATTATAATTTTAAATAATCGATGTAGCTTAAAGGTAGCAGAAATTAGGTTAATAATATAATAAATTAATCACATATTTTTGGTGGAAATAAATTCCTTTGATACTTTGGTGTAATGACAAGAAAATGAGAATATCAAAAAATATAGTTAATTGGAATAAAACAAAATATTGCATGTTATCTTTAAAAGCAACAATTATTTGTAGTTATGTTATAGATCAAACAGGAAAACTATGTTGCTCTTACTGATAAATTGATGTTAAGATTAAATGAATTAAAGATAAAAAATTCCTGATATTGTCCATCGATTGTAAATCATGCAACATTGCTTTTGTGTCGCAAACAGTTGTTTTATTTGCAATTATACGACTGGCAACTATGTCGCCACACTTTGTTGCACTGTTTTTGTGTCCCTTTTAAAAATGTTGAAAAAAACATCGACATTTGCCAAGGCGCTTTGTTAAATATTTCAAGTTATTTATTCGGCCACTCAAGGGTGTCAACATCTGTGTTCACGATAATGTTGTCACTGCAATATGGGGAGCAAATGGTAAATATTTTTTCATATAAACTCCGGATTGAATGCTTTCACTTGACGTGTTTTGATCAGATTGGCTGGAACATGTGTATGGGTTATTAATAAGCTTTACGATTTAATGCAGGTACATCGGCTTTTGCACCCAAACCGACAGTAAATACGTGAATACAAGTGGCTCGGGCGCACACATTAATGCTCACATTCGTATTGTGAATAAACATCGTAATGTAGCAGATAAACTAGGATGGGAGCCAAGACGAAAATATGCCACGGCGCGTTTTTCCATTGGATTTTGCGCTTTGGAAACGGACAGTAGTCGGCGCATAACCAACGAACAGTCTTTGTGTCCAAACTGATGGTATGTGATAACGATAAGACTATCAAAGCTACAGTATGTTGACATGCCTGTCATGCTGCATGCTGCATGCACGGCGGCACGGTTACAAGAGAACGTTGCATCACTCGCCGTTAACGCTGGCTGATTACATTACAAAGACGCTACTGTTTCTATCTCAATACATAATCTCGTATAAGACGGCCCAAACTATGAATCCAACTGATCTAAGATAATAAAGTCTTTGATGATCTGTTTGTTAATAAATTAGAAAGTGTGTACCTATGCGTGTGTCGTGTGAGTGCATATTGTGTGTCCTGTGTTTGTGTATCTCTTGCAAGGTCGCACGTGGAGTGGTCGTGTACGAAACAGGTCGATGCACACGCGTCAAGGTGGGCACGGAAATTTTCATTCAACTGCCCGTTCTATTTACATCGTCGATTGCCACAAAATTATTATAAGTGCCGAGATGCGCGCGCGCTTCTTCCACTGACGTAGCGGCGGCGGACCTTCACGTGCCTTCGGAACGGTTCCGTCATTAGGAACTTTACGAACTTTGAACCGGCCGCTTTGAAAGCCGCACTCCCGGAAATCTTTTGGACATCCGGACATCTGTCGTCGGATGAGAAAAAGAAAGAGTGCGGTGGCGAGTGCGGACGGTGGTGGCGCTGGTGCGCCGTCGGTGCGGCCGGCCGCTGTTTACGTCCGTGTTCACTGTCAAACGTGTTATCTGTTATGTGAGCAGGTGCGTCTGGCGCTGGCGTCGCGGCATGCGCGCGCGCCGGTGCTATATTTGTGTCGCGCGGGCGTCGTTACATAAAACTGTCGTGTGTCGATCCTCACCTCCTCTATCTTGAGGCTGGTGCGGACCACCTTGCGGGTGACCGCGGTCTCGTACGTCTCCTCGATTGTCTCCGCCATGGTTGCGATCGCGGACGCAGCGGGCGACGCGCGCGGTAGTTGCGGCGGTACTGAGCGGCGCGCGGTTATTTTTAGTCGGCGGCGTGGTGCGACCGGCCTGCCCGTGGTCTGCTGTATCTACTGGCAGACGCGAGGCTCAGCGCCCGCCGCCGCCGCCGCGAGGCTCCAGGGCGGCGCGGCGCGGGTCACGCGCCTGCTGCTGACTGCTCCGTGCTGCGCCGCTGTACATGCCGGAGCTGTACGCTGGACAAACCTCTTGTCTCTCTTTATGTCGATGGCCACTGGCCCGCTGCGCCATATTCCCTGTACCGCATGCCAAATGTGCCAGTTTTATTTGATCGTTATTAATGGCGATTCGACGAAAAAACTTTATGCGGGTACAGTCTGTTTTGTTCACTGTGTCAAGATCAATGTGCTGTGCAATGATCAAACGATGAATGTGTCAGGATTGTCTGGTATAAATTGGATCAGGCAATATAATAGCTTTTATGTGTGGTATTCCCGAATTTAAGAAGACATCATTTGTATAGCTATGGCTAATTTTTCATTCCAAATCATAACATTCGTCTCATTTATTTGACTCTTTAAGAGTAGGTCCTTTAGTTTTCTTTAATATTTCGGGTTAAGACGGACATCGGAACAGTTTTTGGTTGAAATTGTCAAAGTTCTTACACTATGACAAGCAAATGAGTAAAACATTAGGTCTACAATGCTACAGAGCCAATATTTGCGATTAGATCATTTAAAATTGACTTCAAAATATTTGTTTACACATAGCTAGTAAAAGTAAGTAATGATAAAGAAAATTAATTTATAAGGTAATATTTATACTCACGCCAAAGTCACACCAAAGTCCCAGGAACATGGCTAAGTGCTAATGACACGGATGATGTCGCACCTGTTGAAGACAATGAGTCAACTTAGGATTCTTTATGTCTTTGTAGCTATAATTGTAATTCTTTATTTTAATAATACACTCATATTTGTGTCACGAAGAAACATTCCACATAAAGAAGACATTAAAAGCAAATAAATAAGACATATAAATGACGTGGTGTTGAGCTTCTGCCCTTCAGGATTGTGAGGAATGAAAGTTGCGCAGTTGTTTTTCATTATACAAGAATAATTTTATAAACAAAGAAAAATTTACTGAATACAGGAAACACGTCAGATATTATTGTAAATAATGATATAACTTTACGCTTGATTCTAAAAAGTTTAATGCAGTGCGGTTAGTGACTTTCAGTCGAGCGGATAAGTAATTGTCGGACATTTCACATTGATGACGTTTACCACCACTTACCAACTTGTTATTTCTAGTTTCACAGCTTGAAACGGTGACTACGGCGCTGGGCACACACCGTCTTTGTTTCGAACGGTTTTGAGTTCAAAACCGATATCTATGCGTGGATATGTTTTTTAACGCGGCCGATTAAATGTTCGTATTTCTCGACAAATATACTGTAACAATAGATTAATTTTGTCTTAAGTTTATGAGGTTCAAATTAACATATTCTTATCCTACCTTCATTTGAAATCGTTACATACAGCGCCATCTAGAACGTTAATGTTTAACTAGTCACTCCAACTGAGAGTTAACATAGGAAAATGTTATTAGTTTGACAATACTCGTAACTTGTAAAGTTGTGGACTATTTGCTAATAGATGGCGTATAATGCAAACGCGTTGGGTATCAATTTCAGATCAAACGTATGTATAATTTGGAATAAATAGGTACTAAATTGACTGTACACGTAGTGGGTTGAAAAATGGTAAAAACATAGACGAACATTTTCAGTGCACATCGAATTGAAAACTGTACTGAAAAGTCTGTTAATTGAGTAATGTAATACGAATTGGTGGGCTTAACTGGCATTCAGAAAACAGAGATGAAGTAGCTTTCCTAATGCTTTTCGTTCGGCTTAGTGATAGCCGGAGACTTAGAAGCTGGTGGTAGGGTAGGATACTAATATCCAAATGGGCTAACTCGCTGAATCTTAGCGCCCTATAAAATATATTTAGCAAAATGTCAAAATGGCTATTTTGTGTCTATTATATTATTTTAGCTACGATTTAGAAACAAAGTATCGATGGTTTTTGAGGTCATTGCTTTATTTAATAGTTTTTTTAATGTCCCACTATGCATCTGATGGTAAGTTGAGTGTCATCCAGAATGATTATGCCTGACCAATTATTTATCATCACATACCTAGTTGATTTTGACCGCTCATGGACAGTAGCAAAACCAAACACCATGAATTACAAAGCAGTGCTTGGCATTCCACTGCGCTCGCCATTCTGAGACGTAAGATGTTAAGTCTCATTATATCCAGTAGCTACTCTGGCTACATTGTCCTTCAAACCACAATACAGCAGTGCATTTACACTGCTGTTTGGCGGGAGAAATAGATATTGCGGTGCTACCTGGGTAGGCATACATATGAGAGACCTACCAGTCACCACTATCTTATTTAAGGCTAACACCCATGTATCAAGACACAATTTAGACACTTACCTAAATGCGTAATTTCAACGGCTTGGATTGTCAAATAAAATCCGTTCATGGATGTAGGTATATCAGAATTACAATAAAGTGATATTGGCGTACTACAAAAAAAGTGTCCAACACTATAAAAACCTTCATCTTTATACTATACTTTCGGGTAGTAGAATAAAAATGACTGTATCTAAATTATATTTTATCTTCTGGGTTCAATAAATAATTTTTATTTCATTTCATTTAATGTCCACACGCCATAAGAATTTTTGAGTGCAGTGAACTGAAGAATTGGAAGAGAGCAACAAGGACGGATGCACATAATATTCACGTGCACATAGAATAAATATTTATATATTATAATTATATATATTATAGTCAAAGCAGTAGGTTTACAATGACGACAGGAAGAGCAGAAGTGGTATACATCGTTTTGGATTTTCACAATATTGACACTTCAGTAATGAGTACGAGTTCAGAAATCAAATGTTGATACCTTACAAGGAGTATAATAAAAATAAAACACGAAAAATTTCTTAAAACTTTATTATCGCGCTCAGCAATATACAATGTTTTATCATTTTATAAATTACACAAATAAATATGTACGCCTAGGACTAATAGAATTTTGAGATACATTCCTTTTATACATATATCACTGTAACGTGCTAGAGGACCACTCACACAAGTACAGTTAGCAAAAAAGACAATTGGCTTGTTACTCGATGGTTCGCGTGAAAATTGAAAATCGTATACAAAAAGTATAAAAGCGTTACGAAAGTGTTTGTAACTGTACTTTGATAAGCTTTTGCAAGCATGTGGTAGTGTGTTCCCTTGTGATTCAACGTTACGTCCTATCACTTGCGCTAATACTTAACAAAAATATCAATTTGTTCTTGGTGATTTGTGCTGCACTCACACTACTCCACTTGGCTGTAAAAAACAAACGGTATTCGTTAGAAAATGTGAACCTACGGCAGAGGACGTCCATACTCAGTAATTCTTGTCATATGTATCAGACACTGAGAGATTTTTTGATCTTACAACACCTGGGTGTTTGTGAGATCAAAAAAGCAGCTCTGGAGCTGGAAAGTAGATATTTTGTGGATTGCATACACATTAGTCTTGGTGCAGGAATCGAACCCACAGTGTCTCACTTCACAGCCGGTGTCTAACCAGCTGCACCACCATCTAATTATAAGTTTAATATTTATTTACTGAAAATCTCACAGCCCTTATTAATTTTATACAATTATACTACTCGGTGTTGTTTATATCCTACTCTCGATTAGCCCGTGCCTTGGACGTGTATGGGATGATGCAGTACAGTTTTCATAATTTTAATTATGGATACTAACATGACGCGCATGGTGTTGGTGAAGCCAGAGCCCTGGCGCCAACCAGTGACCACCACCACGTGGTCGCCAGTCTTGATGAAGCCGCGGTTGCGACCGAACCGAAGGCCGCTCTGCACGCGGTTGTCGACGTCCTTCAACCAGTCTCCCGCGGGACCCTCTGTGACAAACAAGGCGGTTTAATTATAATGTAAAAATATTTTAGCTGGAATGCCTAAAAATTTATTAATTATTGTAGTTTGCTAAAATACATAAATAATGTATGTGTCAATTATTATTGTATATTATTACAATTTTGTGGTGTGAAGTCCGCCAACCCGCACTAGGCTAGCGAGGTGGACTATGAACTAACTCGCAATGTAAGAGTTGCGCAGGTGTTCAGCATGATCACGCGGTGATAGGTATGTGTGTATGTGTGTTGAAGTGGCAGTGGGCTGGGCACATAGCTCGGACAACTGATCGTCGATGGGACCAAAAGGTTCTGGAGTGGAGACCATGGTCTCTAACACTTCACTTTTCTGTACATGTACAGAAAAGTGAAGTGTTAGACGCCCGCCTACAAGGTGGATGGACAAACTGTTTAAGTTTGCAGTAAGTCGCTGCATGTAGGCCGCTATAAACAGGTCGATATGGGGCGGCCTATGTTCAGCAGTGGACTTCTAGAGAGAGATACTAAAAAGAGACAGAGAGAGAGAGTATAGTGCGTGTACCCTGGTAGACGATGGGCAGGACGCCGCGGTAGAGGTGCGCCTGGCGCGCGGTCTGCGCGTGGCGCGTGACGGCGATGATGGGGCAGCGCGGCCGGTACTTGCTGAGGAGATGCGCCGACTTGCCGCTGGTGGTCACCACCACGATGGCCGACGCCAGGCACTTGGTGGACGCCTCCACCGCTGCGATCGCTGTCGAGTGCGCGGGATCCAGGGGCGCTTTCACCTGCAACAGAAATGTCTTTAATCACCTACACAGACTTGAACATTAACATGCTTACACTGGGTAATAATATTAATAGGCGCCACTGGTGGACCTGCCAATAGTTTCCATATTAATGACCCACCAGCATCGTCGTACCACCATCACTGGCAGCAGTGCTTTTCTTCTTCGGTCGCCGTCAACTTGCGATAACCAAATTTATGAATGCCCATTTACAAAAATTTTCTTTTAGGCCAAAATCTAATTATTATTATAAATATTATCATCATCACTATTGTAATGGATGTAATAAATAAATAAATGTACACATTGGTTTTAGTTTTGCATTTTTTCTTGTATTTCTTGGTATTGAGTTTAAGTGTATTGCTGAAGAGTGTATCATCTATACTTTATAGGAGTGGTTTCCAACAATGACCCAAAACTAATTGACAGGATTAGACTCATTGCCATGCATGAGTACACTCATTGCCCGTGTGTGGTATCAAGTCTTTACATTGAGAGGTATGTTAACATTTAACAAGGGTACAAACTGTAACACCCTGTTATATAAATGTGACAGTGAGGTACTGACCTCAGAGACGAGGTCATTGAAGAGTTGCTTGTGCCAGATGGCAGCCTCGGCCTCCTTGCAGATGTTGGCCATGGTGAGTACGCACTCGAGCGGGTAGTCTCCCTTGGCGGTCTCGCCGGACAGCATGACGCAGTCGGCGCCGTCGAGGATGGCGTTGGCCACGTCCGAGATCTCGGCGCGGGTGGCGCGCGGCTTCTTCACCATCGACTCCAGCATCTGCGTCGCGCAGATCACCGGCTTGCCCACCTGCAGCAGTTACTTCATATATAAATACGCCCAACACTCACATACACATATAGTCGTGACTGTAAATAAAGAGAATAAGAGTTATCATAATCTAAGAGGCCCAGAAACACTCAGATCCGAAACAAACACTTATCTCGGCACAGGGATCGAACCCGGTGATAAGTTAGGTACTCATGGGAGATTTACTGTATTGCCCACTCAAAGTTTTCTCGGCCTTAGTACATAGTAAACCAAAGACCTCAATTATATTCCTCATATAATGCCACTATACTTCACAGACAGGCGGCCAGATGTACAGTTGAAAATCAAATCATCTGGCATTAATGATAATTAAAAAAACTTAATTATGAGGAAATTATTTTAAAATTTGACTGAAATGAAGATGGAAAACTAATTAACGTAATATTTACCTCCCAATCTTTATTCCCCAATATTTATACCTCATCTAATTTAAAAATAAAATCAATAATATGTGTACTGACTCTGTTGCAGCGCGCGATCATGGTCTTCTGAGCGAGGAACACCTTCTCCGGCGGGATCTCGATGCCGAGGTCACCGCGGGCGACCATGATACCGTCCGATTCCTGGAAACAATACAATACATCTTTATATATTTCTTTCGACATAGCTCTTTTTAATACCTACATGGCATAGTTACTATATACGCCTAATGGTAAACGCAATATCGTTCAGATAGAGTCTCAACCGGCGTCAGATTTTCGTCTCTCCCCGGTCGATAAAATTATGCCAACCTAATTGTGTCCGGATATACACAAATTGGAAGGGGAAGTCTGGAAGTGGTAGAGCCAAGTTGTTGTCAGCCATGAGCATGAATGGGTAGGTTCGTCCGGACAGTATCACTGGCTCACAAGAAATCGACGTGAACGACAGCTTTGCTGTTTGCACCAGCAATAAGCTTTGTCTCGGCCCGTGTAAGGTAATTTTTCCAACTCAACCTTCACCATTTCGCTCGATAGTATTCTGTGAGATTCTCTCTCATATCTACCTCGACGCGACATTTCTTGATGTATATTGTAAAAGATAAATGGCGCAGGTCGGGGACAGGTCGCTCCCAATAGATTACTGTAAAATTCACGAGAGATATAATCGCAAGATATAATCTGGTCGGTGATGATTTGATACGTAGAACGAATTAGTCCGCAAACAAGGTGTACAGACGACCTAGTTAATACAAAGATAATCTTTTTCTTTGTAATGAGGACGCAAAGTGTGAAATTCTCACAAAGTCTAGTTAATAGATACTGTCTGTAGAAATCCCATATTCTAAATGTAGCAGCAAAGTGTTTTGATATGACAAAGAGACTTTGAAATAAAACTATTTTATACGGATTTTATCGCGATTTGGTTTAATTTTTACACCAAAACCAAATTTTTGGTAAAAATTAAACCAAATCGCGATAAAATCCGTATAAAATAGTTTTATTTCAATGTGTAACATTCGCGTAAATCAAAGAAACCATTATACAAAGAGACTTCTTAAAATTTTCGTAAAGATTATTTGAAAATATTTTCGTTACTGAACCTTCAATGTTTTGTTGAATTTTTGTTCTAAACAGAAGTCAACGACCAACAGCGATGCGGAAACGGTGAATCTATCGCGTCGCGTCGTGACGCAAACCCTACGTCAAATATGGATGCGCACCTCCGAGCTCGTTGCGATTGATGCAAGCCATATTGACCGTACTCGGAGTTATTTTTAATGGACTACTTGAACTTATTGAAGGGAAGACTTTTATGTAGGGAAGGCATGGAGGATTAATCAAGACATTTAACAAAAGAATCACGTTTAACATATCATATAGCATTGAAAAAACCACAAAAAATTGTCAACAATGCTAAGTTCTGAGTTCATCATCGAAAATTGGAGAACACTAATTATAATTAACATTATATAGAAGACAAGAGCTAAGCGTAAAGTATGTTAAAATATATTATAACAAATGAAATAAAAACAACAATAAAAACAATATGCTGTTCAGTGTAAAGGAAATATAATTTAAATTTATAAATCGGCTGATTGTAATTTAATAGGAAACCTGGTCATTGGTCAAAGAAAGAAGGCACGGAATATGGAAGAGGTAAAGAGTAAGCTTTGAAGTAGATGGCGAGTAAAGAATGAAAAATAATAATTATTATAACAAAATTAATTAAAAATAAAACTTCCTTTATCAAGCCTTCGAAAGTAGAATATTGATCTCTATTTAATACAACACATACAATCGTCTCCATGTTTTTAACACAGCAGGGAAAACTATATTATTAGTATGATGTTTTATGGAATCTCACCTGCCAGCATTCCATAGCAGACATTAAGATCTAAAAAATAATTTAATCATTACTAACCCTAGTGCTCCTGACAATTTTCAAATACATTGTTATTCCTGCATATACTGCCAAAAACTATAGTCTACAAGTTAAAACCAGTAACACGCACATGCAAAACCGGTGATATCTGCATTGTATTGAAATCAGGACGCTTTACTTACAGTTGCAATTTTGCATCGGCCTGACACAAGTAAATTGCCCCCGTCCGGCCATTACAAACGTTGGTCATATGACTCGGTACAGGCGGTTTCGTTTGCGTGCAATTTTACAACTACCGTCCATTAGCTCATGTGGTTGGACCACGTGACAAAACGTTTACACCTACAGGTTCAATGACCGTTTGGTGTATTGTTTGATCAATTGTTTGATCAAATAATTGTCTCAGGCCGTGGCTAGTACACGATTATACATCTGTGACTATGTGTGGTTACAATGGAATAAACCTATGAACTACTTATATGCAGCCGTCTGAGATATTAAATTCTGAAGTTATCACGCTGGACCAATGTTACGCTGGGTACGCAAAAATATATAAGAAAATATTACCTTGCCACAAAAAAATTCAATAGACAAAATGAATAGTCACAAATAGTCACACTAGGATACTATAAAAAGAAATGTGACGCGAAAAAGGAGACGCCTAACCCCTCTCGATAGTACTCTCGATTGTAGAGGAAGCTCGTGCCTTGCAGTAGGACGTATATGGGCTGATATAGTACTGTACAGTACAAAAAAAGGAGAAAAAATTAAGTTAAAAAAGTATATCAGGCGAAACCAAACCATATCACTAGTATTGACACAAACAAGAACATACATTAAGATTTGACCGCAACGACCTTTAAAAGATAACTGCTCAAAATAGTAACATTGACTGCGTACATTTACACTGAACATTTAATACACAAAGCATTAAAGTATCATTGAAGTAAACACGATGTTTATTTTTGTGCATGTGTCAACACACAGTTAATACGAAGCAAAATATTTCAGTGGTGATTAAATACAGGTGGATCTTGTGAAATTATATATAGCGGCATGCCATCGCGAAATATTGCATATACATGGTGTTTCGAAAGTTAAAAAAAAATAAAAGCACACAAAATCAGTGGCGTGAGATGTTCATCTCTCGCTGATCAATACACTTAAATCTCAACTATATCTAGCGTCGTGGGAATCAGGAACTACAAGTCTTCGGTCTCACAAACACCCAAAAACGAAACTTGTGGTTCACAAACATTTGTGTCGGTGCGGGGATCGAACCTACGGTCTCTCGTGTCACAGGCGGCATCTAACCGACTACGCTACGAAGGCTTTCGGAGGCTATATAACTTGGCAAAAAATAATAGGACGCGGTGAAAATTGGAACTAAATAAATAAATTGTGGCAACACTATTAAACACGTCATTACTGTGTTCTCTGAGAAATTTTAACACGGATTTATGTAAATTCTGGTACGGTTGTTACTTGTTTTTTTTTATTTAAAATGAACAAAACTCTCATTAACAACAATAAATAAAAATAAGAAATATTTATACAATTTCCGTCGTACGGTTTAGGGTGGCCATATTAATATTATAATATTAGATCTAACCACCCTCATTAAATCCATCCTATTTTTTGCCAACCTGTATGGTGGGACGTATATTATCTATGGGCTGATACAGCATCATTATACGGAGTTATTTTATTTACTCACGGCAATGATCTCGTCAAGGTTGACCATCCCCTGGTGGTTCTCTATCTTGGAGATGATCTTGATGTTCTTGCCCTTCTCGCCCAGGATGCCGCGGATCTCATGCAGCGCCGCGCCATTGCGGATGAATGACGCGAAGATCATGTCCACCTATGCAATACAAATTTAAGTATTAATAAATAAACATATGCATCAATAGATATTAATGGTCAAGTAAATGGCTTACATGGTGATTATCATATGTAAAATCTAAAATATTTGTGTCGTAGGTTAATTGCCAGCCTTACATAAGAGGGAACAAAGAGAATATAAAACACTACGTTAAGAGGGAATAGGAAGGAAAAGGGACGGAAAGAGGGGGGTGATCATGGGGGTCTGGCAAATGAAAAGTCTTGTAGAGCAGAAATATTAGAAAACAAAATTATGGCCAAACTTCACTCGGTACAAAAATTATTTCATACTTGGGGAACCCTAAAAAAACATTTTAATGAACCCGTAGTTATAAGATAGTAAATAAAAGTATTGAGATAACGCAGATATCATTATCATATCATTACAAGGTCGACGACGTCTACTATTTTTCCGTGACGTAACATCAATATTATGAATTATACGATAAAGCTATTATTTAAATACACGTGATTTTATTACATTCTTGGATGGAAATCATTCGGCAATCATCTGTTCCGATTGTTAATGACTTCATTCATTTTATAGCTTTACATTTAGCCGTTATCTTAATCACGCGACCCCACTAGTGTAATATGATAAATAAGAAATATATGTTTTGTATGTATGTTGGTGTATCAATAATACGTATATTAATTTACATGAATACCGATAAAATAATCGTGCAACAAAGTAGGAAGGCAATTTTATTTTTTATTATTTTACAGCTCCTGATATTAGCCATTAAAGCTATAATTGTTTAACTATGTTCATAATGCAGTGTATTTAATTCTACCCTTTTTTATTAGGTAGTTGTAAAAAAAAGGGCAATACTTACGCCTTGTTCAACGCCGAAGAGCAAGTCAGACTTGTCTTTTTCAGAAACGGCGGGCAAGTCCACTGGCAGACCGGGGAGGTTGACACCCTTTCTTGATCCCAGCATACCTGTTCGACACCAAAGGTACAGTAAGTATAAAATAAAATACATCAGTCACATACATAGACCTGAATACCTGAATGACCTGTATCAGAAAGTACATGATTTTCGATCTCATGACACTCAATACAAATAAAGAAATACTTATGCGTGTGGTAGGACTTTTCGATCTGATGTTGATCATCATCCATAATAGTGGAAAACTTTCATAGAAGCCCTGATAAATTGGTCGCGTTTTTTTTAGCCTAGTCGATCTTCTATATGAACTGCAATTACCATCGGGTGTATTCTAAACATCGTGAGGGAACCTGCATACCCTATATGTGAAGTCCGTAAACCCGTGTCTATCTACAATATTTAAGGTACTTCTCGTCCATGAGGCATCGCCGTGGGACACCCTATATAACTGACCTCCATTCTCAATAGAGCAGACGAGTGTGTCAGCGCTGGCGGACTGGCAGATGACGGAGATGAGGCCGTCGTCGATGAAGATCCTGTTGCCCGGCTTCACCACGGTGGTGATGTTCTTGTAGTCCACGTAGACGGTCTGCGCCGAGCCGCGCTCCTGGTAGGCCGCGTCTGTGGTCAGTTTGATGGTGTCGCCTTTCTTCAGCTCCACTTCTGCTGAACCACCCTGTTGATATTCATCTTTATTAGTTTTTATAATGGAAAATAAAAAAAAACTTAAATGAAAATTTGTTCACATACAAAAAGGAAGCCGGTAGGAATCGGTCAAAATGAACTTGGCGATGGAAGACAACCACTTCCCGAATTAATTAGGTTCGTGGTCTCCCTGGTGGTATCGGATGATGCTATCGCTACCGATGAATAATTATCCTAAAGATGTAACTACTGACATGCTGATCACGGGTATAGCGTCCTCAATGTGCGAAGTGTGGCGAGTTTTGCTAAATCCCCAATTAAATCTATGTGGACGAATCCGCAGATAAAAGTTAAGGCTAAAGAATGAATAATGTTTTTAAACGGCATAAAAGTTGTTTACATCTAATTTTAAATACAAAGATAACAAGAAACAAATTAAAGATATATAGGCATTACATAATAAACTGTTTCGTACATTGACATTAGAGATTACCACACGAACATATGAACAATTGAGCAGCGTTCATCGACTTATCACATGTTTCGTTTACTGATAACGAATTACATCAAAAGTATCACGCGCCCAGTAATTCTACGAATTAAAGAATTATTTTAGCTAATATTTTCTTATCCTTAAGGAAAAAAACTTTAATCGATATTATAATAAAGACATTAATCGACACTATAGGTAAAACTCCTCCCCGGAAATCGATTTTTACCGATTCATTTCATGAAAAGATAATATTTTTAACATTATTCCGCATTATTATCATGTTTCATATCATAAAAGTTAAAATGGTATGAGACTACGTCCGATACCATTCGATACTCTGTCTGGACGCCATTAGCACTTACCCACAGGTGCAATGCAGTCACTGCCGGGCCAGAATTTAAAAAAAGGGTTTAAATGAATATTCCAGAAAATCTTTGAATCGAAGTGCTTATGCTTGGGAGTCCTATATTCACCAGCGAACTAGGAATAAAAATAGTGCTAGGTACTTTTAGACTTCTAGTTTCTACTTACTCCTTCCAAAAGACCGGTTCTGATCTCAGGGCCCTTGGTGTCGAGAGCGATGGCGAGAGAGAAGGGGGTGCCGATCTTGGCGCTGTAGTTCTTCTCAGCCTCGCGGCAGTTGCGGATGGTCTCTGCGTGGTACTCGTGCGAGCCGTGGGAGAAGTTCATGCGGGCCACGTTCATGCCCGTTTCCATCATTTTTTCCAACATGGCGACATCGCGAGAAGCGGGGCCTATGAAGATATTGAAAACAATTTTGAAACTAGGATCTTTGAACATACGCTTTTTAATTATGTAAGCAAATTAATTCGATTACTTTAGTTATATGTAATTATATTTAGTGAAAATGCATGTTACGATATTTTCCAAGTTTACAGCATTACATAAATAAAAATGTAAACGGTTTATAGCAGTAAAACTTAAACTGTATTATATTTTACAGCAAAACCTTAAAGAGAGCTTAGTAATAAAGGCAAATAAGTCTTCCTATGTTCTTTCTACACTAAACTTGGTTGATAATTTAGCACAAGGAAATCTTAACAGCAGACAAGGAGTTTATACTATTGAGTCCAGTCAATACATTTTCATTTATATTTTGGGCTTGTTGTACTAACGTCACATGTGGTCTTATATGCTCCACTATAAGTATCCTGAACTTGGGTTTTGAACTCTTTCAGCTCTTGTATAAACCTTAGTGGTTTCTTTGATGCTGTTAATGTAGTTATTTATGTATTCTTTTTTTAATTTTCTAATAAAAAAAATACATGTTCAGACAGGTAAATTTAAAGCCTACTTTAGATAGGTTTTATTTGTATACTCTTGAGTGCAAGTGAAAAAAATCGAATACTTTTTATCACAATCGTACATTGACCTTTCTATCGAATTCTGTCTGACTCGAGTAGCAAGATAAATGGATCAATAATTTTTCATGACCAAAATCCAACAGTAATTTTTATTCATTACTCGGAAAAACTGATTTTGGAATTTATATCATAAGTCATACACACACAAACTCACGCTGGTATTCTCAAGGGTGGGTAGATGCCACCAATGGCCACCACATTTTGTCGAGCTTAATTCCACGTCATAAAGGAATCTATCTCTATATCTATATCAACCCATATACGTCCCACTGCAGGGCACGGGCCTACTCTACAACCGAGAGAATCGATTGAGAGTGGTTAGGCCATATAGTCCACCATGCTGGCGTCATAAAGAAAGCGAAAGAATTAATCATACTGATAGTATTCCTTTATTACGTCTCTCGTTTTTTTAAAACATGTCGGTAATAAATATTGTACGAGATATTCCAAGATAATATTTATTCTGGAAATAAAAAGTAACAAGTGGTCGATAGTGAATCATCGAATCATTATTCATTGGTATTGTATCGACGCGACGTGCGTGTGGCGGAAATTGTATCGTGATAAACCTTAGCCCAGACTGATAACGCTGATTGAGACTTATAGCGGCGACTGGCCAATTCCGATACATTATTTCAAGTGTGTTGTGGTTTTCGTTGCCAAAGGCAAAATCTTTTTGATTTTGTTTTTTGGAAAATGTTACAAACTTTACCACTGTAAGCATCAGTTTTGTGCTGAGAGTTTGCATAAAGTTTTGTTAGCTGTCAGCATTAATTGATTACACACTTACAGATAACAACATTAGCCTCTCGGGTTTCGAACCCGCGGTCTCTCGTTCCACAGCCGTCTCAACCAACTGCGCCATAGACGCTGTCATTTATAATATTAATTTATTTTTACGAAAAAAATACGCTACAAAAATTGGTGACCAAGTCGCGGCATCAGTCGGCCATTCCCAGTATGATCGTAAAATCTCACCGATAGTACAGATGATGCCAGACAGACGCACATACGAGGCCTTGGAGTCGATGTCGAGGCTGCACATGTTTTGCAGGTGCGAGCCCACGTTGGCAGCAGCCAGCTGCATGCCGGGCTTCTCAGCTGACCCCGCCTGTCACAAAAATATATTAAACGACTTTGGAAATACACAATGGACGGGGCTCAAACGGGAAAGGGACCCAAACTTCAAAGTACATACAATGAACTACAAGCTAATCATAAAAGGAACCTTTTGAGAATTAAAAAACACAATGGAGCGATTCAACTCGGGGATTAACAAATATCTGAGGGTTCGTGCAAAGGAAAAACGCACAAAAACGTTGCAACCTTCGAAAAATAACATTTTTGTAACCCAGTAGAATTATTTTTGAAACTTTTTGTATATTGAAATAGAAGCAATTTGATTCTTGACATGTTCATCTGCTTTATCGAAATATAAAATCATCTCATACTAAAAACGCTAGGTATTTCAAAGGAATGTTGATTTTTCAGGTTAGTAACATTCTGATTGATAGTTCACGATTGTCGCAGTATAAATAACATCAACACCTTTGTTGAGTTCAGTGGCGTTACAGACCAACTTATTACATAATATACTACTGTACGCTAAATTGTAGAAACACTTCGGCAAGGGATGGTCGTAAATTACACAAAATCAAGTAAAGTGGAAGAATTTTATAAAATCCTTTTTTTAGTAGTAAACATTCTTCCTGGACTAATCTGACAAAAACTACATATTTGAGTTACATTGAAAGTTGATCATAAGTTTTGTACCAACTATAAAAATAATTATCTATATTTCCGTTCTATAAGTAGAAATTCGTAAAAGACCAGTAGGTATAACAATCCGTAAATTGAAAACGGAAACAATATATCTTACTTACGTCAATATGCTTGTGCAAGAACTGAAACGCATCAATTCAAACAATATGAACTAATAAAACGTGATAAATCATGCATCTGCATCGAAGGCGAATATAAAAGATAACAAGTACTAATGGGCATGACCTTGAATACATCATGTTCTCATCTACATTTGAACTCGACTGACAGACGAGGTCATGACATGAAGTCTACGTGTCTCGGGAAGGAAATTATTTTATTTTTTTGCTGTTAGTGCAAATTGATTATTTCTGATGATAAAGAAGGCAATAGTGGTCAGACATATAAACAATAAACATATATGTACATAAGTATTTATTTTGCTGCCTCGGTGGCGTAGTTGTATTACGGTACGGTTACAAAGCTGAGGTCTCGGGTTCGAGTCCCGGGTCGGGCAAAGTGATATTGGATTTTTCTATTCATTATCAGCCCGGAGTCAGGAATTTGTGCCCGATATGGCGATAGGCTCGCCCCCTATCACATCGTGGGACGGAACATACAAGGCGAAATGTGGGTGTCCTGGTGGCGCCTCTGCCTACCCCTTCTGGGATAAAGGCGTGAGTTTATGTATGTGTGTATGTATGTATTTATTTTGTTAATCACACAAAGATCAGGGACTACTCAGGGCTTCTCACTCATTGTCCCACAGAGGGTTGTTAAAACAGTGTAAAGAAGAGAATAATTGGGAATTCTAATATATTCGAATGTACACTTCATCTGTGAGAGTCCCAACTCCCACCAGACCTGAAAGCAATGGGACAGACTTGTCCACCATCGAAATATGAAACAATGAATTGTGATTAAGGCACCTGCACATTGCGTGAATAGGAAAGACTCATTGAAATACTAAATCTCGTGAATTGAAATGAAAATGAAAATAATTTATTAAATCCATTAAAATGTTCAACATTGTTTAGATTCAGTCATTTTTTGAACTACCACCCGGTTCGGAAAGCGGTTTTCACTAGAGAAATTACATGGTATTCGAAATTTTCATCAACGTTTACAACTACTTCATTAGTATCAACTTTACTTCAGATCAGCTGATAATTATTGTAAACAAACAATAAGTTTGACGAACTTATTTATTTAAAACTAAAACATTTTTTTGGTCCGCTCAAGGCTATAATAGGGAAAAATTCAGATTTTTTTTTAAATTTTACACTGCTTATATTTGAACCTAATGTTTGTTGGGGATAGGCAAGAAATGAGAAGACGTGCGTCATTTACATAAAAAATGTAGAAACGTTCCTCTTTTCCCACGGCAATTCAAGTCAGTATCTGAACACATTCGCCAAAAAAAGGAGAAACTGGAAATCAATACAATTGTCCCCCTTGTGAAATTGTTCCATCTTCTCTTGGGGTCAGTGACCCACATTAAGAACTATACTACAATATCAATCAATACAGAAAGTACTTCGTAAGCTCTCCAAAAAACTGATAAAATTTGTCAATGGGAAAATAGCTAATGGGTTAGTCCTATGTTAGATTTTTCTATTTTGAATAAAAACCACACATATTGGTTCACAATTTGGAATCGGGCAGCCGAACCACCAAATTTCCTGTGACAAAATTACGTTTCATATGATAAGGAAACACGTTGGTTAAGTGAAAATTAATTTATCACGCTAATTACGTGATTTCATAATTAAGATTAAGATCTATTGTACCATAAGTAAGAATAAATTATTAAAGGCATGATCATACGAATTTTTAACTTAATTTTAGCACGATGAAAATATCAGGCGATCAGATTGCATCAAAATGGAAACTTCCACAGCATTTGTATGGTTTGCCGAAACCAATACCCTTATTGCTCACTCGAGCGTAACACGACTTAATTATATTAGATTGAATAGCAATGATGAGATCTCTTATTAAATTGCTTTTACTCAATTACATTTTATTCCAAGGCGAATTATATGGGTGCGAATAGTGCTGTAGTAGCAATATATTATTTCAGATTTATAGGAATAGGGCTGCAGTGTGAAATTAATCTAGTTTCTGTCCTGAACATAAATCCTATTACTTTGACCTTTACTTTGACCTCATTACGAAGGATCTGCATCCGCACTGCAGTAGCTTTAATGATATTTTTTATGGGTGCCTAATTTTTTGAACACTCCCCTTGGGTAGATATAGTTATTCTCTTATTACATGTTGTGGCTAACAGACGATATCACAAGGCAATAAAGCTTTACACCTCGGAAACACGATAAGCTCGTCTCTGTGCGTAATATGTACCTACGTGTCTAGATATGTATAAACTCGTGCATTTTGCATAGTCATAATATGAGATTTATAAAGTGACGTCACAAAAAACACGAACCAAAAATGTATTTTTGCAAATTATCTGATAATTTTTAGATTTTAACATAGACTATTACGACGCGTAAAGATCAGTTTTATTGGTATATGTATCAAAAGCTTGAGGTTCAAAAAAAAGTTGTGTTCTTACTAGGAACCATACTCTGAACATCCCAAATACAAAAATGTATTTTTAAATATAGATTATATTTGCCACAAAACACTGCTACTTCATTTACAATTTTAATCCCAAACATTGTGATTCTTTTAAAATCTACAGTAAGTAGTATGTACATTAGACAATTTAACTTATCGTACTAAAATTTACTAATAGCACAGAAAATATTAGAAACTCACCAGTTTTATTTCTTTGAATAAACTTAAAACGAGTTAAGCACAATATAATTAACACAGCGTCACAACGCACCACGCTTACTCTGTTGCCCCCAAGAGACTACTTTATGTGTTCCTTGGATTGCTTTTATTTTACAAACTGATAACTGTGATAAGATTACAACATTGTTAACGTAAGCACTGATTGCAATGATTGAATTGATATTAAAACTGTGTGAGCTTATTTACAGGAACTTAATTTGATTTTCAACTATAATGGGTTTTTTGGTCCAAATATCCTAGACCACATTTTGGTTGCATTTAGGTGTAAATATACCAATTGATTATCTTCATTTACTTGTGGAATTTAATTTGATTTGATTATGGGAAACTATAATAATTATCATAAGGAACAGCAGTAACATTGGACACTTCAGGGATGAAAGTGTTGATCTGAAAATAATCAATATAAATGTGAAGCTATTTTAGTCAAATCAGCAGTATTATAAGTGGAAAATTATGAATGAGATTACAATTAATTTGGTAAAGAAATAATTTTCTGTAATTTATAAAATAAAGATGTAATATTTTTTCATTGGAAACAATATTTTTGAGATCCATGCTAATTCATTACCTTATATTATTTATAATTAGTTAAAGTTTTTCAAGAGGCACAATATTCTGTGCCTGTTATACATATAGTTATGTAAATTTATTTCCTTATCCTATTGACACTTTAATTGCTTACAGAAATAACTTATAAAGCAAATAATCACTGTATTAACAATTCAGTTTTGTAACAGTTAAATCACATACCTAACTAAAAGAAATGGTATTTGATAGTGCCTAATATTTATCAGATTGCATTTGGAAGGATTCTTTGTAATTTAGTTGGTAAGTAAATGCACTTATATAATATGAAGATTATGACAGTCCAGAAATAAGATCTACAGAAAACAAACGACTAGTAAGAAACTTAGCTACAATTAATCAATGAAACATATGTTACCGCATATGTTATTAATCAAAAGGAAGTCAAATTCTACATACCTAGTACATTAAGACAATATTTGGAACTAATTATGGTGAGTGAATTGCAGCCATTCCTGTTAAAAATTCCCTTTTATAGGCTATACAAGATGTTAGACACAATAGGGCAAAAACCGGCGTTGAAAACTATCGACAAGGTAACGTGAACAGCGACACCGTGACAAATGGTAACCGCTCACGTAATAAACACAAAAATAGAATTTATAATGTATTATTAATAAATTACCTCCACTTTGCCATCGTAGATCGTAGGATAAACCATATTTAAATTGTTTCGATGGATGTATCTTTCACTAAACACCGCGTGAGTACGGCTCGGCGGCTTTCGTGATCTTGAACTGCCCTTCCGAGTGAAAAACTGAAGCCCGCAGCCACGGAGGACTGTGATTTGAATTGCGTACTCGATGTGAGCACAGAAACGCGAGCGCGCGCACAACGTCGCCACCGCCACCGCAGGGTGAGTGAAACCACCGGGCACCGTAACTTAATATTCGCCCTGTTTTCACCTCATATAAAACTCCTTTGCGACTTTATTGCGCTAACTGCAGTTATCGATCTCTCCCTTTTTCTAACCAACTACTAGATAATTGTGTTCTAATTTTAAAAGTTTGAAATCTTGCCAATAATTTCAGCCAAAGCCCATAGGTGCAAATCTGACGTGTACGTATTTATTTAGTTTGCAAATACAAACAAATTCTCGGGCATATCATAGGTTAGTATTTGTATATTTGATCAATATCTAACGGCAAGAATCAGATATTTTTGAAGTATTCGCCATTTCCGCCATATTGCCTTCCGGAAGGAAGTTAAAGTAGGTATAGTGTCTATATCCTTGTGAGTATCTTTTCTCATGTTTGCCAACATTCAACTTGCAGTGCTGGCCAAAGAATAGTTTAATTTGGTTTTGGAAACAAAACGATGCAGTGCAACAAAGAGCTGTTGTTATGTTGGTATTTATTTTGTTATTATTTGTTGATTTTTATTTTGTATTCTAACTAATGTAAAGTGAACTCTTTCTGAATATTATAATACGACATATTTGACAATATTTTGGAAATCGTAGTTTAAATGTCTTTTCAATTATTAAAATACATAATTTCATTGACTAATCTTCAAAGACGCCTCGTGTTATAATTTTTAATGAATAAATAGGTTTGAAATAATAGTAATGTCATTGTAAAAAGATACAAACATTCTGTACCATTCTAACTGAGCTGCGATATATGCGACATATTACTCTGATTTCATTACATATAGCCAATTCAAAATGTAAACAACAAACAAAAAGTCCCACGTCGTGCCGACGTGTAGGTTCAATGATTTATTGATTAATGAGTAATGTGTAAGATATTTTAATAACTCAAAAGTTTTACTAATGCTAAACGGTTTAATTTTAAAATATCAATAATATCAATTATATAACTGTAATAAGACAAAACGTTTTATAAAGTTTACTTTAATTTTATACATTGCTTAATTTGTAGGTTAGAATTGTAAAATAACCGAATATCAATTAACAATCTATTTCAGTCTCAATTTTCAAAAATTTAAAAAGTGTAATAAAAAATAGTGATGTATAAATGCTTCTGTTTCCAAAAAAACATATAATACAACTGTAATATCTTTATTTATACGTTTAACACCATTAAGTGATTAAAGTCGGCAAATGCCGGGTAGTAACTCAATTCGAAATGCGATAAATTAATTAGACCTTGACACACACGTCTTTGATAATACTTGGTCTTGATCTTGAACAATTGTTTCATTATGATCTATAACTTAGATCGATATCGAGTAGACATGGGCCCGTCTGGAAACGACCTAAGAAATCAGTCACTCAATATTCTAAAATCATATATTTTACGCTACGGCAGAATATTTTGAATAAATATAAATGTTCTAAATACTTACAAAAGCCATTATTCAATTCTTTTTAAGTAGAAAAATCGATATTATATCTTTAAGCACTTATATCGCTGACGGATTAGGTAGTTTCAAGTTTGACAGCAGTTACTATTCATGCAAGGACTTTTAGAGGTCGAGCCAATGTCATAGACAAGTAAATGAGCAGGTAGCTATTTAACGTTGGCCAACATTATTTTGCCGGTGTAAGTACTTCAATACAAATATTTTTATTTCTAAAACTGTTTATTAAAAAAATATCACGGATTATGGAACTATTTTTTTTACGGATTTTAAAGTATTTCATTGGTACTTTTGGAACATAAATTTTAGTATGCCGGTACGTAGCCATTGTTTATTAAAAGTAGACTTTTATAAAAGTATTAAAATGTATGAGCAAAGTATTCAAAAAATGTAATTAATCCTTTCATTTAAAAAACTACCTGTTTGCGCCTATATTGTTAAAAATAATAGTATTTTGATCTTGTTTAAAAAGAAAACAACAATGTTCGTAGTGTTGTTTAAAAAAGCATTAACACTTAAATCAACAATTATTCGTGTATTAAAGAAGTAGTATTAATACTGTTATATTTAAGGTTAATTAATACTTACGGAATATCTGCCTCTGGTTTCTACTGCCTTCATTTTATTCCCACGGAAAATTATCAAAATAAAATGTTCACACACGCTAACTCTCTCACTTCGAAATCAGTTGTGGTTGCGGTCTTGGTTCCCCGACGTTTATCTGGAGACTGATAAAAAATAGACATACCCTCTTATCTTCATCAACCGTCAATAAGTCACCTACAAATTCCGTGCACACTATCTATAATTGAAGTGAAACTTCTTTATCGGGGTTGGAAAAAATTTTTCGTTACGCGTCACATTCTTCCGTTACGCGCCATCTTTTTTTATTTAGTAAATTAGTACTCACTTCAGTAAGCCACACCCCCAACCGTTTCCAAGCCCCACCCAAAATTTTAAGTTCCACCCACTTTTTTGTAATTTGATCCTTACCCCCCTTCTGGCCTTCCCCCACCCTAAATCCAAAACAGTGCCCAATAGCCTACCCACGAAACCCCCCCCCCCCCCCGCTTACCCCCACCCTAAAAATTTTACCTCACCCCCCCCTACTCATATCTCCGGCATTATCCATCGTAGACCCACCGACCTTGGGTTCATTGGAACCGGCTCGGTGAGGGCTACAATCCTGCCCCAACAGAATTCCCGAATTCCCCCTCCACAACTTTCCCCACCCAAAAATATTTTAAGGTGCCCAATAGCCTCCCCACGAAACCTACCCCCCCCCCCGCCCCTACCCCCACCTAAATTTTTTACCTCACCCCCCCAATTCCTATCTCCGCCAATATCCATCGTAGACCCATCGACCCTGGGTTCATTAGAACCGGGTCGGTGAGGCCTACAATCCTGCCCCAACAGAATTCCCGAATTCCCCCTCCACAACTTTCCCCACCCAAAAATATTTTAAGGTGCCCAATAGCCCACCCACGAAACCTAACCCCCCCTCCGCCCCTACCCCCACCTAAAATTTTTACCTCACCCCCCCTAAACCTATCTCGGCCAATAAAGGTCGTGGACCCACCGAACTTGGTATCCTCGGAACCGTCTCGGTGAGGGCTACAAATTGGCCCCGATAGAAATCCCAAATTCCCTCAAAAATTTCCCCCCTCCTAAACTTAAACTTTATTTAATTTAGCTTTATTTTACCAATTCTGTAAATTTGTAAATAGTAGATCATTTTTCGAAAAATGATGTCATAAAGAAGTTTCACTTCTTACGTGTGTACACTAATACACACACACATTTTTTATTTATATTTCACTGGGGATGCATTTATCTCTGTCTTACTTAAAATATATGTTTTTATTAAAGTCTTGTTTTTATAAAATTAATTACTATAACCCTCGTGGACCCGCTGGGGTCAATTGGAAGTGACTTTGAACTTTTCTTATGAGGGCATTGAATGGTTCCATTATGCCAAATGGTTTGATTTATTTGCATTCGCAGCAAGTAAATGTTCAGATGAAAAGAATCTGTTTTATCAATTGCGAAGGCGAGAAGGTATTTGATAAATCTAAACATAATATTTGAGCTGATAATATTTTTAGAAGTCGGGTTACTGAAGTGTTCTGAATTTATCGAGAGCATTTAAATGAAACTTAAATGTAGATTGTAGATCGATTATGAGTAACGAGATCTGAAATATCTTGAATCTATGGCCAAGACGCGTCAAATCTTAGGTTTCGTTCAATATGCTTGTATAAAGCTTTTCATGTACTAGACTACTGAAAGTTATGGATGCTAACACAGATAACACGAAACTCAGTAGGTATTTAAAGTGCAGCATCTTAAATATGTTTAATGGAAGGAAAAATCACCGAGTTTACTGAACTTATTTTATTAATCAATTTACAATGAAAATGAACGACAATCATCATTGTTATAACATTTTTCCAATTATTATAAACAAAATTCATATAGCTACTGACAAGAATTTTCACCTTTTTTAAAGGCTTTTGGAATGGCATCCGCAAATTACGTAAGAAATGTATATAATTTAATTTTCAACGCCGCTTTTGCATTCATTCTGTTCTTACAAATAAACAGTAATCATTACTCGTATCCTGATTGAAGTTGGTAATAATTTTAACTAGTGTCTCACATCATGTTATGTTAGTTGCATTCACCAACTAATATAATTACCAGCTGCCATATGCAATTGTTACTTTTGCAAAAACGACGTAAACATATTCAAAATAAACAATCTAAGTTGATATTTAGATACAAAAAATAACCTATATTTACACTAAAATAATTACCACATAGAAAAATATATCAGATGGTAGGTAGCAATAACTATCTGTAACACAAGTCGTAAGTATTAAACGTGTATAAAAAGCAGTCGTTACTTAACGCCAGGCAATAATTGTATCGTTGTAGTTATGAACATACTAATGACGCTTTTAAATAAATTAAAGGGTGTCCGCTTTCTAGCAGAAAATAAAGATGTTAGTGTAAACAAGGGACTTATTAAAACCGGCGATAGTATACGCTTGCATGTAATTAATAATAACAGGCCTATATAATAATAACAGGATTCTCGTAAGATGGCCCTTGTGTTGGCGACTTATCCGATATATGGTCATGCGCATTTCAATTGCCTATAGATACCTACACACTCTCGCACATAGCGCAGTAAGCGGCCGGCGCATGCAATCCATATCAATAAATATATAGAATAATCAAAACATTGTTTGTAATAAGTCCCCTGTTGCTTACAAGCTGTATGCGATTTTTTGCGGCTAGCGTGAAAGTATTAAAAGTAATTCGGCAGTGTATATCGGTCGTAACGGTATTCTATGTTTCCATGGTAATGCACAATTACATCAGAATACTAAAGGAGTATTATACGTCGAGCTGCCATCTCTGGCTCGAATTCGAGATAAAGTCTTTTCTTACCTTAAAAATATCTAAGCATATCCCAATGACAAACGAAAGTCTAATATTCTATTACATTCTATTTCGAGTTAACTTGCCTGACCATTCAGGCTGGACACCCCAACTACTGTGCGTTTTGTAAGAAAATACATTGCAAATGAATAAAAGTATATGGTGTATTGAACAGGTTGCCTTTTCATTATATTTTTAACTATTAATGCTATGCTTGCTAAAAAGTTTGTATGCTATTTCAGAAACTGATGCCAGTGCATATAAAAAAATAAATATAAGTAGAATCACCAACAAAATAATTGACAAGGTCTAGTCCAAAAAGCCGTTCTTATATTGAAGATTATAATTTTAATAACATTGGTCTCCTTAAAAGAACAGATTATCGCTAAAGTAGCGACTTAATGTAAATTGTTTCAACGCTAAATAAAATTCATCTCCACAAATATACTCTTTTATAATGTAGTAACAGGATATAAAAAGTTAGCCTAAAACATTTATTTAATTTAAAGAATTACTTTTTGTACTCGACCTTTTTATTGGAAAGACTAATTATTTTCATAAAGGGTTTAATTAATGCAATTACGATTGGTGCGAATAATTCAATGACGCCTTGATGCGAACACAACGAGGCACTCGGATTACTTGTTCCCTTAGATGTAGCAGTCTGATTAACAACGAAAGAATCATTTGTACTATTATAACAGCAGGTTACAAACTATGAACAATGAACATTTACTTCACAATTCAACACAAACATATTGTCAACATTTCCTTCGTATAAGAGACATTTTAGGCCAATACTTTCAATGCATTTACAGAGATTACATGAATCAACACAGATATACAACAATATGTATACAATGGGGTGTACATAACTATTTTTTTAAATATTTGAGTCAGTATTGTCAGGTTGTAACAAGTGAAAATATGTGTGAAATATTTTACAATATACTTTGATCATTTCCAAATATATTCTACTTTATTTTAGCTACATTCATAATATCACTTCAGGCCGACACACATTACACTCTGTGTCTATACTTTATACATGTCTTTTAAGCATCTAAACAGTGAATACGAGACAATTTAGATATTAGGAGCATGCAACTGTGTTACAAGCCAACTTACATTTAAAAATGCTTTTTTTAAAGTGTACATATTGTAGAAAATATTTTACATCACTGGTGCAGTAACTGGTTGAGAATAACCAGTGGTTATATTCGTACAGTAAAATTGTTTCATTTGAAACTATTGTTAAAGGGCGTCATTGGGCTATTGTCTCTGTACTGGTGACTATAATAAAAGTAGTTAAGTTTGAATATAACCATGTATCTGTTAGGCGCATTAACTTAATTTATACAACTAAAGTGCCAGTGAGGCTACTTAGGAATCACATTAAACATTGCATTTAACATTAATTTGTGCATAATCTTATATCTCAGTTGCATGTTCCAACACATCATATTCATTCTAATCAATGCATCACAATACTATATCCATTGCAGCAACTTAGCAATGTGATTTGGGACTCTCCAAATTACTTTTGATGCTACAATAAAGAAGCTCTTCTTAACTTTTCTTACTCATGTTCGAGGACATGTCATGTATGAAATCATATTGTTAGTGGGCTTCACTGGGCTTGACTTACCAAGTTAACACTATTAGCATTCTTCGTCGGTCTCATAAATTCAACATCAAACATTCACATAGTAAATTGCAAACGAAATCAAACGCGCGAAAGCTCCAAAAGTATGAAGAGTTCCAGACCACGGCCGTGACACGGACACTACAGCGGTTCGGTATTCACTAGCCGACGTCCGTTTTGACGTAGAAGAGTAGGTAGGGCGTGGCGGCGGAGCGCATCTTGGGCTCTGCGGAGAGCAGGTCTTCGAATTCGTCGGCGGAGATTGGTTTGACGAGGTCGTCGTCGCAGGCGAGCCAGTGCGGGGCGGCGCGCGGTGGAACGCAGCAGTCGTTGGCGGCGCAGCCCGAGGCGCGCGGGCGGCTGAACAGCGAGCGCATGAACCCGCCCGACGAGCTGCTCGCCTCGCCCGCGCGCCCGCACTTGTACTCGCACGGACTGTTGCGCGCGTACGCCACGTAGTGCCCGCCCGTCAGCGTCTGGCCCAGGTGCATGATCACCGCCCATAGTATGTACCTGAAATGTCACCACATAATGCTTTATTGAAATGTATTTAATTTTAAAGAATGAATATTACGCGAAGCTCCACCGCTCCGTCGTAGGCGTTTATCTGAAGCGGGGCGCGGCGATACTCGATAAATTAAAAAATTGTAAATGTTTTCTAATAAATGACTAATAGTTTGTATTCACTATCGAGTATATATGTATTATAGGGCATGCCAGGCTTTTGGGCTTGTATGGAAGTACAGCCACTAATGTCCAGCAGCAGATAAACATAGATTGACGATGATATGAATGAACTGTTGTATATTGGAATACAGTTGAAAGTGGATGGTGTAGTTGGAACCTGTGCGCGGGCGTGTGTTCGGGCGCGCGCGCGGCGCAGGGTTCGCAGAAGCACGGCATGAGCATGGGCGTGGGCGCGTGGCGCGTGATCTTCTCCATGCCGCCGCTGAAGCGCTTGAGCTGCAGCACCAGCAGGCGCGGCAGGCGCGAGTACGCCACGCTGCGCCGCGCCTCGTTG
The DNA here is from genome assembly GCA_949752805.1 of Deilephila elpenor. Taxonomy (NCBI): domain Eukaryota; kingdom Metazoa; phylum Arthropoda; class Insecta; order Lepidoptera; family Sphingidae; genus Deilephila; species Deilephila elpenor. The sequence goes on from OX457102.1 coordinate 3,375,899, forward strand.
TAGCGCAGGCAGCGCTCGCACCAGTACTACACACAATTACTTATATTTACTCATAATATGGCCATGGTTGACTACTTATTTAATTTATGCCGGTATAATGTTTTAGCGGTTAGCTGAACACTAACCTTGTGTTGGCTGATGGTCTATGTTGGCGAGGCTTGGGGCTTAAAATTTTCGATTAAAGGTAAATTAATGTCATGTAAATAGTCATCTAACTCTGCTTGTCCCCCCACTTAGTTTTTACCCTTTGATCTCCTATTTTCAGAGGAAATGCATTTACAATCCATGTATTATAGTGTTCACGGGCAACAAATGTGCTTTTTGGTAGTTTGCTGTTCGTATATACTACAAATTATGTTATGATGCTACACAAATTACTCAAACAAATGAACTCTTTAGCTTTATGTATTATTTATTTATTTATACTCTTTATGGTGCATATCAAGTTATATAGAAATTAGATAACAAATAAAAATTAAAATGGTTTAATGGGTAAACATATCGCATTGGGCGATTTCTTCCTGGCAACCTTTGGACGAACAGGAGTTTTTGGATTAACACTAGTATAGATTTAGTTGAATGTTACCTTATTCTGGTCGCGCAGGTACTCGGTGGAGAGGCAGGCGGCGCGGAAGGGCTCGGCGGAGGGCTCGTCGTCGCACACGGGCACGCACAGCTCGCACACCGCCTGCGCCTTCTCCGTCACCGCCTCGCACTCCAGGCACATCGTGCGCACCACCATCGTGCCTGTTATACATACATACATAAACTCACGCCCTTTTTCTTAAAGGGATAGGCAGAGATGCTATTCATTTGATTGAATTTAGGACAGATATTTTTTATCGTCGTCGTATTTCGTCACTTAGGGATACAAACATACTGACAACACGCTGATGCAATAATGCATATCATATATTTCATAATCAACCAATTTCCTAAACTAAAAGTAATTGGCTTTTGATTTTACCTTCAAAATCTTCAGCGACAAAGTCCCATCCGGGCTGCGATCGTTCATCCTTCTCCGGTTCTGCCGGCGAAGGCGCCCGTTCTTCAATGGGCGAGCTCCTTTTTTCAGTTGCTTTCACTTCTTTACGTTTTTTCCATGACTTGCGCAAGTTGCCTAGCGTGGGCTTACCACCGTCGCCGTCTAAGCTCGGTTGCCTGCCGATACCATTGCTTTGAAAATATCAAAATGGATAATTAGGTATTTACTGTTATTACAGTAGGGCCTACATATTTTTAGTATTGGATAAAATGCGTAGCGGTAGTAATTAAGAGGAATTTAGGAGAAGACAATATTTTGTTTAATTATCGCCATCTTTAGCCACAATAAGTCCACAAATATTTCTACAATGACTTATTGGAACCTGTCTACGTCATATGCTATCCAGCCACATTTGCTCTATCTTAACGTTTACTTTTATTGAAAAAAAAAATTAAGTTTCGAATATTTATTTCATGGTCACAGGGCAATCTCTATCAAAAAGCTTTTGAGGGCATAAAAATGTTTGAGAATGACACGTATGTATGTGTTTGTGCGTGTGTGTATGTGTGTGTGTGCGTGTACCTGTGCAGCGCGTGTCCGTTGTGCGCGAGCGGCGCGGCGCGGGCGGCGAGCGCGCGGCACGTCTCGCGGATGTTGTCGAGGATGCACACCAGCAACTCGTGCGCGTCCTGCTGACGGTTACCTGCCACAACACGCCTTTTTATTAAGGAAAACTTTTTTTAAAAGCCTGTATTGTGGCTCTACCGTGAGGCTTGGGTTTCCCTACTTCACTTGACTCTATCTTCGGCAAGCCTTGCCATTTTGGCTCAAATGCATCCGCCAATAATTTTCACAGCGTTTTAGATCTTTCGCATAGGAAAACTAACAAATTGCGTATCAATCAATAAAAACAGTAAGAGATAGCGATTCCACTTCGATCAAACCTGACTACAAATCCTAAGGTAACTACAGTATGGCTTATGGCAGTATGATATTGTTACAACCATGCTTATTGTTTTTAACCAATCAATCACATTTCCATAAAAAAAACTACGTAATGATCTGTTGTACAGATTGGCAAAAAAGTGTAAAAACGGAACTAATCCTTTATTTCACCTGGCCACATTGTTACATCTTTGACATTTGTAAATTTTCATTGGATTCCGCGCTGAAGATTTCGTTTTTAGCCATATACTTGCAGTGAGAACCTTTATTCGAAACGACTAGTGATACAAAATGAATAAAACTATTAGAAGTTCCGCAAGGGAAATTATAAAGTTTACCCACGCTGTCTTGCAAAATATTAAGCAAAAACAAGTTTATCGGACCTCGATGATGTTTACCAAAGAATCGCCGATATGACTGGTAAGTGGAAGTTTATTTTGTTATATTTCAGTCAATCTTATATTATTCTATGGATTTAGAGTGGTTTTTAATTCTTGTCCTACGTATTCTTTCATAATTAGCAATTTTCTTATCAAGCCTCTAGGTTATGTTTACATTCAAGTGATAGAATCAGTTTAGAGATTGACTACCACAACTTGATACTTTTTTACTTGATTCACCAATAATTAGTTATATCTTTGAACACTATTTCTGATTCAAAAAGTGGAGGTTTTTCTCTTAATAATAAAAAATACGCCCAACAGTCACATACATAATCTTTCTTGTATATTATAGTTTATAATAATAATATTTTTATATGCATTTGGTTTTCTATAATCTTAAGTTTTTTTATATATGTAAAAAAACTAAGATTTCAAATAAAGAGGAATAATAACAAGAAATGTTGGATACATATGAATATTTTCTATCACTAAGTATTTACTTTATTTTCAGGTCCTAAAATTGCGAAATTTTCTTCCGGGGGTAAGGGACGAACTGAATTTCAATGGAAGTCGTAAACATATTCTGAGAATAGTTCTGAATCGATATCTTCGGATATCGAATATTTAGAAGAGAGTTGCTCAGACTGAAAGACACACTGAGAAATGTTTTATCTGAAAATTACAATGTTGTTACTAAAGTTCTAAATAAACTAACAAAATGAATAAATATTGGTTTACTTTTTTATAAGACAAACACACCTTTATCATAACTCGTATGTCAAACTGTAAACATTACACCCAAATAATTAAAGTAATATTTTATATAATCATTTTATATAAACCGATCGATTTTCGATGGAGTTCGGTCTTTATACGTTTTTATAGTGACTATTCAAGTTAACATTTTAGTTAATTATCCGCTATTAAATCATGTAATTTGATTGAATTATATTTAATTGAATGTTTTTATCTTATTTTAAACTAAGTTTCAAAACTAAAAACTGAACTATACAGGGATGCCATATAAACAGCTCAGTGGCGCCTCCATTTATTTTTACATTTTTTTGCCAACCTGTACATGTGGGAATACCATCTCGCAATGTTTTATGATTAGTTATAGTACATATTTTAGTAGAAAGCTAGTTATTTTTACCTTCGAATGTGGAATTGACGTCTCTAAGTGCGGCAAGGAAGGCGTCGGCCGCATAAGGCTCGGGACTCGCGTCCACGTTACTGCTGTTCATACATTTGTTCTCAGCTGCTCGCAAATTAAAATATGTCTCGTGCAGTTTCTCAGTAGCTATCTGCGAATAAACGTATGCAATAAGATAACACGTGTCTATCATACTCTTATCAATTGATACGGACTCGTAATGTTATTTTTAGATGTGGGGCAAAACTATTGATAAATTTTGTGTTGAATACCGCAAAAAAATTCAAGAACTTACTTGAGATTGAAATTTAGAATATGCCAGAATATACAGTATGATATTGAAATATGGTATTTAATTTAAACCACTTCAGGTATTAAGGAAATATTGACAATTAATTCACTGGGTTCTATTTACATGCGTAGGTTCAGGCCAGAACCCTGGATAGTAGACAGAGGAACCTTTAGTTTCACCCACGTCACCAAGCTTATTCGGGCATTATATGCAAAAAGTTAATTCTCGAGAATCTCATAATGATATAGATTAGATTCAACATTATTTAGATTCAGTCATTTTTTGAACTACCACCCGGTTGGGAATGCGGTTTTCACAAGAGAAAATGGGCAAGAAGTGTTGCTCCTTTCAAAACCAGTAAATGAAATGAAAATGAAAATATTTATTGAACCCATGAAATACTATTCTAGTGGTACCAGAGGTTCCCAAACTAGGCACAGCCTGTATCTTGGGATACCAATCTTAGAATTGGATACACATAAAAAATGTGAAAATATAGTAATTATTACAAAAGATGGTTAAGTCAGAGCATTTCATTAATATTTAGTTGTAATTGGCAAGTAAGATATATTTTTAATAAGAATATGTTTACTTTATAATTAATATGGCTGATAGAAACAAAGTAGCCCATAACAAAGAATCAGTATACTCTGTTTCGCCAACGCAGTAAATAATTGTAAAAGCATTAAATAATCTGTTCATCAATTACAATGTAAGCAAATCGGACAGACCATCACATTTGCAGATTATGTTCACCATCATATGTAGGTTTTATCTTTTGACAATTTGAGAGCAGATAAGATGTATTTTTCTTTTATTAACTATTTATCATATCAAAGATTTCTCTTTAAAATGGTAAAGGATGTTGAAACATTAAAATAATAATTTCGATATTAATAGGAGGTTTAGAAACATAGTATTGGCTGTGATCAGAATTTGATGGTGTGAGTCCAAAAGTCTGTTGCGATTCCTGATGCTCACAATATGTATTTACTCTTATATTTTGAGTGCATGAAACAAGCTTATCTCTTATTTTATCTAGTGTTAGTACATTCCATACAGTTTTTCTTAAAATGAATTTTATACACATCCATCATCTAATTTTAATGACAAAATGTAATAATATTAAGTGTAATAATTTATATAAATATTTTACCTGTATTTTACTTTTCCCTGAACTACTGTCTGACTGTCCCAGAGATAACAAATCCTTGCTGCTCCAAGATCTGGTTCCTGACGAAGCCAGGCCAGCTGCACTTCTGCCGAGCGACGAGCTTTTTAACCGGATGCTGCCAAGTTTCTGCTCAACACTTGCCAAATCTGATACTAAGTGGTGTAGATTATGTAGGAAGCGAGGGGCATATCTGTAAAGGATTTTAATTCATTGCAATCTCATTATTTTGAACTGTAATTAGCATTTTTATTCCCAGCTTCTGCAATATAGTGCCAACTTAGGCCATCCCTAAGGGTGACCATAGCAACATATTTGAAACTGCATTCACCCAGAAACTTTTTGTAGATCTCTATAACTTTACTTAGATAGTCTGTCCTTTCAAGTAAAAAATGTTAATTATATTTGTAATTAATACACATTACTTTAACACTGTATTTTTATACAAAAATTAAAAATAATTTACATGTATAGACAATTGTGACTAAATTAAAGGTAAAAAAGATGCTTATTATGACTAATTTAAAGGTAAAAAGTCACAAGAATTTTTATACTAAGACAATCACATGTGTCCCATAATTATATTTATAATTTTTGTTGAATTTACTTACCGTAAAGTATAAAGTACACTATTGAGGAAACAAGTGTTGCCCAAGTTGGAGAGTGTTGCAACAGGCGTCTTTCTCTGTGCACTTGCTCCATACTGACTGTCCGTCTGATGGTGGCCATTCAACATGGCAGAGCTGCCCGGTGACGGCTCCAGTATTACTAATTCTGGCTCAAATGTCTTCACTGAAACATTATAATTTTGATACAAAAATTTGATTCTTGATTAAGTCTTAAAAAAAGAAGCAGTGGCTATGTGGGGCTCTATTTAGTATTAGGTATTCATATTCACAAGATGGTCAGACGATCTGGTAAAGGTCGCTGGATGCAGGCTGCCTCCAACAGGTCACTGTGGAAATCATTAGGAGAGGCCTATGTTCAGCAGTGGACGTCCTTTGGCTGATGGTTGATGATGATCATGATGATGATTCATATTCAAATTGGTCAGGAATAATAATAATTTAAGCATTGTATCAGCTTGTATACGCCCCACTGCTAGGCACGGGCCTACTCAACAATCGAGAGAATCAACTAAGAGTGGTTAGGCCATATATGGTCCACCACGATGGCCTAGTGCGGGTTGGCAGACTTACATATCGTAGAAATTCTTTTAAATCGCTACAGTATGCAGGTTTCCTCACAATTTATTTCTTCACCCTTAAATGGTGTGGTGATTGACTATCAATACACAATTTAATATAAGCATTATAAGCCATTAAAACAAATATGCACTAAGATAATGAATATTACAAGAATAGTGATACATGAGCTTGGATTTCAACTTACAAAACTAAGCAAAGTGTTAAGGAATGGAGGTTTTAGAATGGTGACAGTGTGTTGCACAATCAATGGATATTAATTGACTAAATTCTCTGTAAATACTCTATATTAATTCTTCAAACAAACTTATTGCAATGATTGTATACTATAAATGAGTCATAAAATGCGATTTATGCTATGTTACAATCATACAATCATATAAAAACTTTTAATACTTTTACAAAAAATAATAAGATTGATAAATGAAACACTTCCTTGGAACTGTATAGGGAATATTTTTCTCGAAAATAAATCGAATTGGTGTTTGGTAAGCGGCCGGCTGTTTGTATATAGGCTACAGCATTAACTACCGGTACTTGTTACACAATACATACCCGCAGATGTCGACGACTCGTTCAAAGGCTTCAATTTCTTAGCGGCACTTAACGCGTTGGCGTACACACTCTTTAAAGGCCGTTTCACTGGCTTGTTCTCCTTATTATCACTAGATTTATTCGGATCACTGTTTTCTTTCGGTCTGTTAGGTCTCTGATTTTCGTTGGTCAAATGTGTCGCATTATTCCTGTTTAATGACAGTGTAAATCTCGTTCTCTCAACACCTTTTTTCGTTTCTGACACAGAGTTAACTGGCATCTTCAGCGCACCTGCGAAACGCAATAGTAACAAGCAATTAAACTTGAAATACGGACGGCGATCACTTTACAACTTTCTCATGGCATGTCAAGGATTTATGCCCCTTAAATATCACTTCCTGTGAGATCTTACTTGCTGAAAAGTCTTCATTAAGTGTATCGACTTACATTATATCGTAAGGCAATATGATATCATTGAAAATTATTTAGTAAAACACAGAATTTCTATAAATTAACCGCGAACAGCCCCATTGCAAGCAATCGGCCATATTGGATAACTTGATTGATGGCTGTCGTTTGATTCGTCTCTGCTAACCTGACGTTTATCCTTTATGACAGCAGGTACTAGTGTCTATGGTAATGCAGGATACCTGTTTGCAAACCCATTTGTGCACTAACTTCTGTGGCAACTATGCCATATTTTTATATACATTTAATAAATGATTCAATAACTTTACACCAATTTATAGTTGGTTTGTCACCTGAAAAAAGAACATAACTCAAAACTGTAAAATTGTACAATAATTGCCATGGGGTAAATTAATTAGCACATAAAAAAGTTTTAATGTTTGGCTTTTTATGAACAGAAATATTAAGTTTTAAAAAGAAACAAAATGATAATTAACTTTAACATAGTACATATTGTAACATGTTTTGATACTTAGAAGAGGTGCCGTAAATGGGCTGTATTTTAACATTTTATATGGTTGGTTGCAAGGCATGCGTGTTTTCATAGGTAGTTTACCGCAGTTTCTTTCGGAACGAAATAAAAATCGTAAAAAAAAGGCGCCATTCATGTTTTGGCGGGAGTTTTGACACAGCTGTTCACATTAATTGTGAACTTCACAACTTTTGTAGAACTTATGTAGCTGTTAACAATTCTAAACCGATAGTCATCACAATTCGACCTTTACTAATTCCTATGAGATGCCCTAATACTAATATTGCTCCTTCTATATAAATACGAGTTAACTTTAGATATTGGAACTATCGATTATAATTGATTCGATTACAGAATATTCACGTGCTCAACAGTACGTGTATATGGATTAATATCAATTAAAGGAGGTTCGTTGTAAAATCAGAGGACAAATATTGTACGGTGTGTAAAATGATATCGCCTTGATTTACATTAGAACCACGGTGTTCATAGGACCACTTCAATAGTCAACTCTCCTTCTCTTTCCTCTCTTTCTTTCTACTTACGTTTTCATAGGTCGGTAACGCACTGGCGATCATTTTATTTGTTTTTATAAGTGGTTGTGACCACTTATCAGATTGGCACTAGCTCATTTGTTGGCCATGGAGAAAGAAGACGATAGGATAGTATTATTATTGTTGTACAGTAAAACAGCTCTTGTTATTGCTTAGGTAATTATGTTTTATTGAAATAATTACGAGGCTTCGTTACAACTGTCGTCCCGCCATAGCGTTAAGTCCACTTCCGGTATTTCGCTACAGCTCACTATTGGATTTCTGAAAAATAAATGGTGCATTAAAAAAAAACTTCACAGATAATTACGGAATAATTACGTACAGATAATTACATATAGGTAGAATTCCATAATTAAAAACCTTTAATAATCCTCACTGATGTATTTCCTATTAATTTATTGCCTTACCTATTGTGTTATTAATTATAAGAGTTCGTTAAAAGTATTTGCTTTCCTACATAAAAACTCTCATTTTAAATTGCTTTTTATTTCTTCCTATAATATGCAGTAGTTGCTTTTCGGGCAGATACGAATATGATACCGCCAGGTTTTGGGCTTACCGGAGCCTCAACCTTCGAACGAAACGCACTAGCCAAGCTGTAAAGGATTACCTGAACAGGTGTGGAAACCTGCAGTTGTGAATCAGACACGCTCCGGTTTAACTGTAAACTTCAACGGTACAGGCAAACCTGTCAGGTCCACCCTACCGTGTATTTACCCTTACTTCACTGTCAAGTAGGATTTCTGTGAAGCAGTGGTAGCACAACGTTCGAACAGACCTTGTAGTTTTAAAGACCATCTGCAAGGCTCTACCATTTACAGTAACTTGTACGCAAAATATAAGGTTTCTTACTTCGCTGAAATTGTCTGGAAGGCATGATGTTGGACTTGAGTGACGTCATCACCTACAGCGCACAGCAGTCCAGCCAGACTAGCTTTTCTTATTTCCTGCAATTGTTCTGAAATGGGAAGTTAAAGAGTTATTAAATTTATGTTCTAAAACTCAGAAGAATATTAAAGATATCTACAGTAATCTTAAATATAAAACTTAAGTGTAGAATGTTCGACACTTTGGAGAATGTTTTTATATTTTTAGTCTTAAGATGTCAGCTACGCCTCAACGACAACATGACGCATTTTTTATTTAGGCTATCCCAGCCCTGGAAACACGAGGTTTTAGAAGACAAATTATATAAATTATCTTTTATGTAATGTATGTAATAATTGATAATGGCTGGGAGATCTATGCAAAGATAATTTAACATACTAACCGTAAGAGGAAGCGTGTGGACTCTTCGCATATTCGTACCAATCTATCTATATCAGCCCATATACGTCCCACTGCAGGGCACGGGCCTACTCTACAATCGATGGAATCGATTAAGAGTGGTTAGGCCATATAGTCCACCACGCTGGCCTAGTGCGGGTTGGCGGACTTACATACCGTAGAAATTGTTTAAAATCGCTACGGTATGCAGGTTTCCTCACGATGTTTTCCTTCACCGTTAAAGTGCGTGGTGATTGACTATCAATACACACATAACTCCGAAAAGTCAGAGGTGTGCTCTGGGATTTGAACCCGCGACCACCGCGAACATGTAGGCAGCCGCGTCTGGTCCGTTACCAACAGGCCACCACGCACTCGTACCAATGGCGGTCGACAATTATACCCTTTTTCAATTGTTCTACCAAGAGACAGTAAACAGTCGGAGTCACCCAAGTTCCCTGTAGCAACTTCTCGGCATAACAACCAGTCATCAATTCGATGTCAACTGGATCACGGTAAATATCTTGGAGTTCTATAATTTTCTGTGAAAATTTAATCATCGCATCAAAATTAATGACTTACGTGATTTTACAATCTCAGATCCATGCGGGCCAGATCACGGGGCCACAGGTTCTGTCCATGTTCGCTCGAAACTAGAGATTTACCATCTTAATTAACTGTCGCACCAGAAAGCTGTGGAACCACATGGGCTCTCTTTTCTTTTATCGTCGGTCCTTTCCAGGTTGTGTGAGGCAAGTACGCCAGTGTGATTGCCAGAAAATGCCGCCGACGGCATGAGGCAATTGTATTTTGTTAATATCTGGACGGCATTGCACTCGCTATCAGATACATTGCAGTCACTTTGCAGAGGCAGGTAATATTGTAGTTTGTCGACTAAGTGCCAGTATTACTTATAGATAATAAACAAACATTGTCTATGATAGTAAGAACAATAATATGTTGTCGGTGATTGTTACTTCCGTCTGGTCTTATCTTGACATACGTTCCATACTGTCTTTGTACTGTAGGTATTTGCTCAATATATAATCCAAGTTAATCTTGTTTGCTCACTTATTTATTCTTCCAAACTCATCAGGAAGAAAAAGAAATGTTTATTTGCGTGGTGGCCTATTAGTAACGGACCAGACATGGCTGCCTACATATTCACGGTGATCGCCAATACCAGGGCACATCTACAAGTCCCCTTAGACAATCAATAAATTTTAAAAGACTAAATTTACTAATTGAGTCTTTTAATGAGTGACAAAATCAATAATAAATAAAGAAAACTTACATGAGATTCGATGACGTCAAGCAAATCTTCAAACTTTGTGAGGTTTTTGGTATATCCGGAGCAGTAATCTCTGTATTGTATGTAAGGCGCCATTCCTAAATATTTTCCGTTATTTATATCTGAGGACGCTAAATCAAATGCTTGCTGATGCTGCCCCAGTGCAACTTCACTCATCTAAAAAAATGCTTCAATGTAACGTTAGCCTATTCATACATTTACGTACAATTGTGAGAATAAGTAATTTTACAAATATTACACAAATTATACTTTGTGTCTCTCTCCGTCTTCAGACACAGGTAGAAGCATTGCTGAATATTGACCTCCCAAGGATCTCCAGAGTGACTTGTTTATGTCATGCATCCAGCGCCATCCATCAGAAACTTCAAAGTAGGTTTCCATACCACCAACAATAATAATTTTACCTCAGGATGAATAGCATAGTCCTCGAATCTGCCGCTTGGTTGTATGTACATGCCGTGAGTTAATCCCACCATATAGTCGTCATAAGGCAAATCTTGAGTCCGTAGCGTGAAGTTCGCTATCGTTGTCCTTTTCATATAATAGCCATCCTTGTCGTACAACTTACAAGTCGAGTTATTGTTAAGTTTGATGATGATCATCAATAGTGATGTGTTAATGTAATGCAATGTTTCTTTATTGCCTAAGTAGGCAGATAAGAAAGCGGTCGCTATAATTGGACTTTGCAAAAGTTAAGCACACAGTTAATATTCGCAGGTTCATGTTCGTAGTATAATACATGAAACATGTAAATACTTAATATCTTCCGTGGCATTGAACCGATTTTAGTGATTTCTTTTTCATCGGTAAGAACGTTTTTTTATGTACATATTTGTTTACGTGGACGATATATTTTTAGTTTGTGTACGGTTTTAAGTACAATAGTACAATAGTAGGCATGCTCTTATTAGCGTTGTTAACGATAATTAAGTTTAGCTTACAGACACTGAAAGGTAAAAAAAAAACCGACTTCAACTACTGAAAAGTATAAAATAAATTAATAAAGATTTAATTTATATTCATTCCTAACTGTTTTCTTTACCGTAGAACTTACCAAACTTAATTTACCGAATGTTAAGCAGGTAGAAAAGGTCTGAGTTTCCGTTCGGGGACAAAGGAACATCTGCCTGCTACGACTATTATTATTATACGTAAGGAAACTGTGGAAGCATGTGTGGCTGCAGATAAGCAGGCCTGAAATGCTCTACAGTATGCCTCCATTGTTCTGGCGAAACATGCAGCAACATTATGAAATTGTCAAAGTTAATGGAAGAAAATGCATTCAAAGATAAACTTCCAACTATGACTCCAATTTTAACTCCTGTCATTCCTCAAACTTTCACATTTGACGTTGATTTAGATTCTGAGCCACAGCCTGGACTATCGAAGAAAAGTAGATCAGAGTAGCTAGCTAATAAGTGATAGGAAGTATTATGATGTCGAGGATTACCTTATAAGCAACATGTCCGTGGAGTAGCCCTAGCGCCTGGAAGTGATAATATAACATACTAGCATAATTTTATTAGCGAGGCCTTATCACAGCCTCCGTGGCGCAGTTGGTTAGATGGCGGCTGTGAAACGAGATGCCGCGGGTTCGATCCCCGCACCGAAATAAATATTTGGGGTGTTTGTGAGAACGAAAAGTCTCTCGTAATAAAACCCCTGACACAAGACTCGATCTTAGTGTGGGGTCAGGACTATATATGTGACCGTGGGGTGTTTATATTTATTTATCTATTGTCTCGAGATACTCGTAAACAAAAGGACATGTATACGAAGATTATCAAAAGATTTGAGGGCATTGTTTATTTGTTTACCTAAGCGGTGGTGACTACTCACCGTCAGATTGGCACTTGGTCAATTCACGGGCTTGAATATGAAGAAGATAGGTGAATATAAAGTTTTAGAGTAATATAGTGTAATTAAAACAACTTTTATTATTGCTTGTTTATTTTATTTATATAACAACTTTTACAATGCAATCTTACCAGGGGTGATAATCCCTGCGCTCTGACGGACATTATGTATGACGGACTTATAGTAATTTCGAACCCCCCCTTCACCTAAATTGCACTTACAGCGGTGTGCCATCAGGATTTTGTTGTAGAGTCGATGAAAAATACCCCTTAAGTAACTTTTCGCCGTTGTTTCAACTGCGTTTATTTTTATGATGGTAAGATTATTATTGCGTATCATGTGTCAATGAAATACATCTGTTCCTTCTCCCATTACGCCGCAAACAATGATAACTATCTAACAATTTCTTAAATATTTACTATTTAGTATATTTATTTCGTTAAATGCATAGAGTTCTGTATGGTGATGTGTTTGTCAAGATCTGGAAAATTTTAACACACTTATACATTTTCAATACAAACAGTATTTTATGTTTTGTGTGTCTAAGTAATAATAGTCGGAATTAACGAAGAATGGTGAAAAGAATAGATACAAGAAAAAGCAGAAAACAAGCAAAGACTGATACTCCGTACATCTTTGATATCCTATATAAAAATGGTATGTTTTATTGAACTGATTACGGCGCTAGGTTGCAACTCTTCTCCTGCCATAGGGTCAAGTCCACTTGCGGTATTTCACTACAGCTCACTTTTGGATTACTGAAATGGTAAATTAAAAAAAATATATTTGAATGCGATTTTCGAGCACTTCAAAACGTAGGATTGATTTGAAAATTTGCACACTTATAAAGAACTAATTAATGACTATACAATAATTTGAAAAGTTTTTGACATCATCTTTATCAGGAAATTTAAGAATAGCATTTTTTTTTAATTTTGTAAAATAAAAATTTGCCCACAGTTGCCTTCCTTGTATAATGGTAGCAGTTTTTACTAAAAAAATAAATAATAACTAACAGTTTAAAAACTCGCTTTAGTAAACGAGCCAACCAAAAAAGTAAAAATAATAGTCTTTGAGTTATGATAAAAAATGGAGTGAAATACATTCGTTTTATTGTCAAAAAGCGTGGGGTGCTTGCTTACAACAATTATCATCTATCTACACAATTTTTGTAACAATAACGTGAATGTATTTCACTCCATTTTCTTATCTTAAACTCATAAACAATAATTTTTGGTTGAGCATTCTTCTAAAGCCTGTTTATTTCTTTAAACTATTATTTATTATTCTAAAGCAAGTGAGAAGCTTAAAGACGTAAAATCTCTCATCGTATGTTTCTTTTAATTTATTTTGCTATACGACTTGTATACTAGGGTACCTACCAATACCCTAAATATTTTCAAACGACAAAATTATGTTAAGATTTCCCAAAAAAATCTTCAAATATCATCAATTGTGTATAACTTTTCGAAATTGGCCCAAAATATAAACGTCTTGACCCTCGCGACATGGTCGTTTGTAATCATCATCCACTTTTGTGTACAGTGATCGCTTTCCGGGTGGACACAAACATCAGACAACCGGTTTTTGGGCCTTGCGGAACCCCCACAATTATGGAACGAAACGCTGCAGTTAAGCCAAACTTCGTTGACACGTAGGTTCTCTGAGACTATGGTAGCTTAGCCAGACTTTGTAGTTTTAAAGAAGTCACGTATTTATAAAAAAAAAAAAACTTACCTGTCTGAAATTCTCAGGAAGGCATTACGTTGGATTTGGGTGACATCATCACCAACAGCGCACATCAACGCGGCTAGGCTTGCTTTCCTTATTTCTTGCAATTTTTCTATAATATAAGGTTGAAGAGTTATTCAATGTACCTATGTTCTGTAACTCGCAAGAACATATCTGCACTAGACTTCAACTAGTGAAAACCGCTTTTCAACATTTTAATGATGATAATGATTTTTAAAATTTGTAACATTTTAAAGAATTCAATAAGTTATTTTCATTTTTTATTCTCATTTCATACTAGAGGATAGTCAACGAGTACTAAATTGTAGAATCTTCCTTACTTTGGCGAATGCTTTTATATTTTCATATAATTAGCTGCACAGTAATATTTGAGTTTCAGAATATCAGCAGAGTGGCTAATTAAATGTAATAATTGGTTCAACCTGGCGATAAACTTGGAGACAATGTGAACCGTTTCTAAACCTATGCAAAGATTTTGTATGGCTGTGAGATCGTTGCATAGTGGTTGTTTAAAAATACTAACCGTAAGTTAATCTGTATGGTCTCGTGGAAGATTCGTGCCAATGACGGTCGGTAATTATATTCTTCTTCAATTGTTCTACAATGAAGCAGTAGACTGTCGGAGTTACCCAAGCGCCTTTCAGCAAGCCCTCACCCCAAACACCGGCCATAAGTTCGATGTTAACGGGATTGCGGTAAACATTCCTCATTTGTTCCACTTTCTGTAAAAAATATCATATAACAATTAATAGCCAACCCGCACGAGACCAGCGTGGTGGACTACTGGTCTAACCGCTCGCAAGCGTACTCTCAGTTGCAGCCTTGACCAGCCTGCCAAGAGACCTACCGTGTATATGAAGGCTGCGACCGAAAATGAAGCCAGGTGGTAATTTTAGTAGTTACAGACATAATGCAACTAAGATTATCGCAAAAAAGCGAAAGTTTTCTTTTGCATTTTTTTAAATATCACCTGTTTTGGTTACCATCCAATACCTAGTTTTTGCGAAAATAGTAAATAGTAATTTAAACCCTTTCGTACCATTGCTTCTTTAAAAATAAAAAGGTGTACATTATTATTTTGGTAAAAATAAGAATTTAAACATTACAAAAAAAAAATACAACTTTTTTAGTTGCGTTGTGTCTGCAGTCACTAATAATACCACCTGGCTTCGTTTTCGGTCGCAGTCTTTATATACCCTGTATTATATGGCTGATACGGATATAGAAAACTAATAACGATGTACTCAATTATTTCATTTCTAATACATGTGGGCCTGATTACGGAGTCTTTATATTCGTGACCTCTATCTTGACCGAATCAAGAAGTTATCTAACCCATATTTCTGTTCCTGTAAAATAGTTTTTTTAAGTGCCTTCTTTTCTTTTATCCTGGGTCCATGTCAGGTAGGGTGAAGACGCAAGTAACTCAGTAGAATTGTGTCGAAGGATGTGAGGAAGTCTTTGCTTATATTCTATCTGGACGGCATTGCCTTTACACCAGGTCCAGTTTATCACTTTGCTGAGGCAGGATAAATGTTCACATGTAATTACAAAAAGAAAACCAACTAAAATTATAAGGAAGGGAATTAAATTAAATTCATTAAATTTTATACATACATACATAAACTCACGCCTTTATCCCAGAAGGGGTAAGCAGAGGCGCTACTAGGACACCTATGTGATAGGAGGCGAGCCTATCGCCATATCGGGCACAAATTCTTGACTCCGGGCTGATAATGAATAGAAAACCTAATATCACTTTGCCCGACAGTTAATTTTAAAGGATTCAAATAGTATGACGAGTGACAAAATTAAGAATTTCCAAAAATAACTTACATGAGGAGGCATGACGTCAAGTAAATCTTCAAACGAGGTGTGGTTTTTGGTATATCCGGAGCAGTAATCCAGGTATTGTATGTAAGGCGCCAATCCTAAGTATCTTCCGTTATTTAAATCTCCGGTTGGCACATCTATTGCGTGCTGCAACGGCCCCAGACCAACTTCACTCAACTGGAAAAAATATAAAGGGTACAGTCGATTGAAGAACAGTGTCTTTCAGTGTCACGTTGGCCTATTTATTCATACGTCGACGTGCAATGACAAAAAGAAATTTTACAATTATTAAACTAATTTAAAGACAGGTTAGACATTCCCGGA
This sequence comes from Deilephila elpenor, assembly GCA_949752805.1. Lineage (NCBI taxonomy): Eukaryota > Metazoa > Arthropoda > Insecta > Lepidoptera > Sphingidae > Deilephila > Deilephila elpenor. Next base: position 3,392,405 of record OX457102.1, read on the forward strand.
GACTCGCTGAGCTTCAATGCTCTGTGTCATTAAAATGCGTGCCACTGTTGATCCTGGCTTACAGGAGTTGCAGTGGCGGGTGTGAGGGCGGGACAGTCTAATATAATTATTAAACTAATTATCATTTAGTCCATTAATATTATTTTTACTACTTTAAATAACTAAACAATAATAGCACGGATGATTGTGTAGCGACGCTGTCATCATAGCCCCTGCATAAAAGTCAAACCAAGCCGTTCCACAAAGGTACATTAATGAATTGGTTACAATTACCCTCTGAGCATATTGTAGTTCAGTACTGAAATCGCGTCTTATTTGATTCAGAAACCTTCGCGTAGGATTCCACGCCACCAACAATAAGAACCTTACCTCAGGATGTATTATATAGTCCTCGAATCTGCCGCTGGGTTGTATGTACATGCCATGAGTTAATCCCACCATATTGTCGTCGAAGGCCAAATCATGAACACGTAGTGTGTGGTTTACGATTGACGTTTCTCTGATAAAGTAGCCATCCTTGTCGTACAACCTACAATTCGAGTTATCATTAAGTTGGGTTGGATGATGATCGTCAATAGTGATTCATAACATAATGCCTTGTTTTTTTATTGCCTACGCAGATAACGCGGTCGCTTGTTTACTTTCCAAAGTTAAGGATACAGTTAAGTTGCGGCTTATCTGCAGGACTTGTTATTGGTACGATAAGATAAGTCCAGTAAGAGATTATTGATTTTGGTCAACAATCCACGTTAGTTTTATAAAAATTAAATATTATATTTCCGGCGAAGAGGTATTCTGGGACCTGAAGGAGGGCACCTACTAATTGATCAATCGCTTAGGTATAAAAGGGCGGCTATGATAAGGCAAAAATACATAAGCATTTCATTTTCTCATTTATGACACGGCTTCAATGATCTTCAAAACAACACAAGTTTTTGGGGGTGTTTCAATACCCAATTACTAAGGAAAGATAAGTACATATCAAAAACTACATTAAAATAGTATATTCTGTTTGGTGCCAAAAATATTTAACTGACTTCCTATAAGTTGTTAACTATTTTTACGTTTGTACGCCTCTGTGGCTAAACCTGACTGGGTCCATTTTTGTTATATAACACCTTGCACGCTTATGTGTGTACACATAAACACAAATAAAACATATTTATCTTTTATCTTTAGCCATATTGGGGGTTATATAATAGTAATACGTACTTAAGAATGGCGTCTTGTGTTTTGTGGAACCAACGCATTATATATGGAAATTCAACAGCTACACCAGGCTCGACGTTCTCATCGTAAGCATCTCTGAATCCAGTGTCATTTAGAAGAACGCCTTCCTCAATCAATCTATCTTTACCTAAAAATATAAAGATATTTACAGTAAATAAATACAATTTCAATTATAAACATACAAAAAGCAAAATACAAATTTCACTGGTATAAGCAGTTATTCTGTAGTGGTACTACACGAGTCTCAACTGTAACTTACCAAGCATAAGTGCGAAGAATTCATAGTAGAGCATTTGATTGTAAAAAGCAATATTAATATCCTTGGCAACGTTGAATAGTTTTTCGTCGTCCCAGGAAGGATTCAGTTTCCCCAGTGTCTCCGCGACCATATTGTGGTATCTCCAAAACCACGTTGTAAATAGATTTGTTCCCATTATTCCATTGGGTACTAAAAATGAATTCACACTTTAAATAATATTCTCCTCAAATTTTTTTTTGGTTTCTAATGCGTTCAATAAATTTGTGAGTATGAGTGGTTGAAACTTGAAATATATTAGCAGTAATAACTATTTTTATAGTAAAATAAAAAGCGACTATAATATCAGTGTGATGTGTTTGATCTAGTTTTCTTTCCTAACATGTAATAGCTGAAATAAGAAAATCCGATTAATTACCATATCTGACGCAATTCGTTTCCCTCGCTTCCTTTATATTACACGTTGTGGTCGGCACGGCGTCACTGGGGAACGCCCTTCCATCCACAATTTCAACCTTCATTTTACCTCCTTCATAAGTTCTGACACGGCTGATTACTCCTTTTTTATATTCGTACATCGGTGATAAGTCAAAAAATGATGTTGTTAGGGTCATCTAAAAAGTTAAAATATGTAATGCAACTTTCTGTATACCATTGCTTTGCATTTGCAGTTTTGCAAGGAAGTTCATAATATGGTTCAGCGGGTAGCTTAAAATTGTTATAAAATCTATCCACCACCTGGCGTTAGGCAATGTGGTCAATAATGCCCTAGCCACATAATAATTATTATTATAGTTTTTTCATCTATTTTTTTATGCTACATTATTTTGACCGATTTAAGAAAGAGGTGGTTCTATATTAAATTGTATGTATGTTTTAAGTAGGTACTTCACCGGTTTCTCCATAATTTCTAGACTGATGTTGAATATATCTCGTTTGATTCAGCTTATCTCTAAGTCGATCTCATTTTTACTTTTTGGTTATTGGACGTCGGACTTGTGAGATATTTGTTGAAAGAAATTGATTTTTACTTTACAAGGGTTTGTTTTTCTGAAGTCGGTTCAATGTTGTTTCTTGTCTATCTGAAACCTCCTGTTTAAATAGAAAGATGTGGATTAAAGACTACTTACCCTATTAGGGATGGAGTTTGGGGCGCATCCCATATTATGGAAAGATTGGGGTCTGGTTTGGTTAAAGCATTTGGTGTTGTCGAATCTGTGGACGTGGTCATCGTTGGGTATATCTATTGGCACACACCAGTACTTTTTTCTGCCTTCAGGTAAGCAGCAATCTGTAGTGTTGAATACATAATTTTCTGGAAAAAAAAAACCAACATTCGTATTCAATTTCATCAGAGTGGTAATATGTTACTGGAGATAGTTTAAGATATAATGATTATTACACTACTTTACTGAGTGGATATTGAAAATTATTGAGAATGGTTATTATTATATTATATATTATTATATTATTATATTAATTGTCATACCTATATTAAAATGAAAAAAAAATACCTATAATACCAACTATACAACTAAACTCAATCAGTTTGTAGCTAAAAGCAGTTTGATATGTTTTGCGGTATTGAAAGCGACAATTATCAATACCAACATTATAAGGAGACTAACTAGCATTTGCCTTCGTCTACGTGTATATTTTGCATAAAAGCAGTTTTTTTTGCATTTTTTTAAACATCATCGTGTTTGGGTGGTAAATACCTAGTTTTGCGAAAATAAAATGTAATCCTTTGCGTACCATTGCGTCTTTAAGAATAATAAGGTTTGCATTATTATTTTAGGAAAACTATGTATTTACCATCCAATTACGACAATAAGTAAAAAATACAAATTTTTCTTGCGACATTTTTAGTCGCGTTGTATTCAGAATTCAGATACAATGATACGTTGTATTCACCATTCACAAATTTTAGGCTTGGTTTTCGGTCACTGTCTGGATATACCCTGTATGTAGATAATGCTCGTGGATAAGGAATAATTCACATTAGTATAGGTTATTTATAATTCCATTAAATTAATAGGTATAGGTAATAAGATGTTGAAGACCGGGCGAAATGGAGGAGACTCAGCCGGAAGGCGGACCCTGGCACCGGCCGGGATAACGCCTAAGTAGAAGAGAGAGAGAGAGAGAGGTAATAAGATTTCAGCTTGAATAATGGTTAGTGGTTCATAAGTAAGAAGATAATAATTACGTATGTCATGAATTGACGTGAGATCTCCGCCCACAAACTCCGGGAAATACGATGCACTCATCGCAAGATCGTCACTGATGGATTCACCCACTTGTAGAAATGTTGATCGAGTTGCTCTAGCAGAAGGCAAATTGTTGCCTTCTTTCGTTTTTCTTGGCTGGTAATCTGGAAAGAAGACAGCTCATTGCAACACCCACTAAAGGTAATCCTGATATATGTACTCCTCGGGCCTCTTTTAATCAACCTCAAAAAATTCGAACCAAAGAGTAATTTTAAAAAATTGGTTGTCTGTAAAGTCGGTTTACTGACGATAGTTGAACATGACAACGTCTTAAGAAAATACTGATGGAATGGTAGCATTTTTCAAAAGAAAATTTTAATTTCATTTGTTTAATATCTATGAAAATCATTTTAAAATTAAAAAATAAAAATACAACAAAATACTTGAATAAAATTTATTGTTTAAATTTCTACTCAATTGTTAAAAATTAAATTTTGATTTTATTATTTTAATAATATAATTAAATTTTTTCAATTAGATACTTAATTATTTTTGCAAATTTAATTGTAATTTGTTATAAAAAAGTAATAATTTTAAATAATTCATTATAAGAATAATTCATTATAAGAATAATTCATTATAAGAATAAACAATTTGTCGCTCGTTCCGCGCTCTCGCTTGCACTTCAAGCCTTACATGGAACGCCTCAGAGCGAGGTAACGCCGCATGACGAGGTAACGCCGCATGACGTCATGTTTTTTCGTGCGTGCAGCCGGCTCTATCGAATTATAAGACGTTGTCACGTCAAAAAATAATCAACTTCATAATTTTATTGTAATTAACCAATAATAAAAGAGAGAAATAAAACTTATCTTTTCTTTATAATAAATTTAAAATACTTAACTAAATATGTCAAGTGCGAACTGAATTTTTAATCGACTTCAAAAAAAGGAGATTATCAATTCAACCTGTACCTATGAATGTAATTTTGACAGAATTGCACCATTTTTGGATATGTTAGCCTACACAAGCGTCTGACTATGTATGCTAAATTTTATAAATGTATGTTTGCCTACGCATATATCAAAAATTATAAGTGGGATTTTTAAAAATTCTTTTTTAGTTGGATTAGGTATAGTCCAACTTAGGAGGTGTGAGAGTTTTATCGAAATCTGTTATTAGTTTTTGAGATATAGCAGGGGTTCACAATATTTTTCAGTCAGCGGCGTACATACATATTTACTATTTAGTCTCGGTACTATAAGCTATCTAGCTGGTTGAAATGTACAATTATACTAGTTAGGTAGATAAGCACAAAACTAAAAATTCCAAGAGGGATAATTCTTTCGCGGCGCCCTCTTTTATCGTCACCAGAACGCACACTTTAGGACACCGTGATATAAAGTGTAAAGTTTGCATCATTCACTACAAAAACTTGTAGATACATGTCTTAGTAAAAACAATGTTTCAATTACCACTATACAAATTTAAAAAATGAAGAAATAAACAATAATTTAAAAAAAAGTACCGTCTTCAAAACTGTAATTAAAAAGAGAGTAATAAAATGAATCTTTTAAAATTCTTAAATACCTAAATATGCTAACACTTTTTTTGAGGATACTTACTTTCACTGAAGTTGCTGGGTAATATCCTCCACTGGGGAGTATAGAACGGCCCACGGCTGGGATACTTGAGGTTATTGCAAGAACCATCGGTTCGTCTGTACTCATTTTCGTCACATGGTTCGAACTCGATTGCGCAGATCCTGAAAAAATACGTAATTATATACGTTTGAGCACGACCGTAGATATTTCTTACTGTAGAGAAGGTATAATTCCAATCGAATAGATCTAGCTAGATAAGTCTACTAAACCACTGCAACTTCTCTCGGTGAAGGTCATCAGTGGCACGTAAAGAATTACAACTGAGCACTAGAGCTCGGCGAGTCTCTCTCAAACTACCATGCCTTTATTCACAAACTATTATCCCTCGTCATCGAAAAAATACTGTCTTGTAATTTATTATTATTGCTATAATAAAATTCAAAAACAATTTTATGAGTATGTATTTAATGCAAAACTATTGTTGCTTCGATTTGAATCCCATTGGTTTCATAACATTTTACATTGTTGGTCAAATTAATAAAAATAACAATGTAAGTTTTTTAAAGCCCTTTGCTTAAAATGCATATTAACATAATATAATAGTATGTATTCTATCTATAAACTTACTCCGCAATATTTTGTTCCTTGTATTTTTCTAATTGTTCATCTGTTACTGGGACTCCTTCGTACGAATCGTAGAATATCGCAGTTGCAATGAAACAAAACAAATTAAAAACTATAATATACGACCACATGTTGGTAGCCGTCTATATTTTTTGAAAATTTGTTCGTTAAACGATCCTTAAATAGTCTGAAAATTCATGATTTCCGCTTGTTCAAGTGGCATAATTGTTAAATAAGTAAATAATAGAGTAAGAGCCCGCCAGCCCCAGCCTTACGTTATTGTATAAAAGTTGAGTTTGTCTACGCATGCCTCTAACATAGGCTTCCTATGATCAGCATGTATATTTGTGATATGTATATCAAAAATCAAAATTATCATCAAAAGTATCTTATCTACCTACTAAGGAAACACCTTGGTAGTTCCTAAGTATATTTATTAACATCAAGTTTATGACTATAGTGTCTGTAGAATTATAAATAATAATAAATAAATACACCCAACAGTGACATATACAGGGTATATCAAGACCGCGACCGAAAACGAAGCCAGGTGGTAGTATTAGTGGTTACAGACACAATGCAACTAAAAATTTCGCAAAATAAATCGTCATTTTTTTTTGGTATTTTTTTTTACTTTATGTCGTATTTGGGTGATAAATACATATTTTTTCCAAAATAATGATGCACAAATTTTTATTTTTAAAGACGCAATGATATGTAAGGGTTTAAATAACTATTTTCGCAAAAATTAAGGATTTACCACCTAAAAGCTATGATTTTTAAAAAATTGCCAAAAATAATCTATCGCTTATTTTGCGAAATTTTTAGTTGCACTAAAACTACCACTCGGCTTCGTTTTCGGTCGCGGTCTTGATATACCCGGTATACTTACATATATATATACTTTTATTATATGACCGTAACTTTTGTGTAGATATTTATGTATATTTTATATATATGTCTATATTAAATATTAAATATGTGTATTTCATGTAAGTACCTATATGAATATGGTATATTAATTATTATTCGTACACCTGACGCTGCCAACTTTCGTCCTTTTCGCTTGTATCCATCCCATGGTTGTCTGTCAGAAATTGCCTTGTGCGATAAGACCGCCAATCGTACTTTTTTACTGTACATTGTCTCCATTTTGTTGTATATCCTGTGTACAATAAATCTTTAAATAAATAAACATCCAGAATCGAAATACATACCTGTGGATCACAGAAATATTTGTTTCGTTGCGAGGTTAAAACTCGCGGCCTCTCGTTTCTCTAACCAACTGCACCATTACATTTTATGATACCTTTAAACTTTTATTGCTACACATTGAACATGATATTTGCGATCTAAACTTCATAATCGATGATCGTATAAAACCTGTGTTACAGGCATGCGTGGACAAATTTCAGGTTGCATAAATAAAGTAACTCTGGGGCTCGCGGGCTCTTAAACCATAAGAAAAAAAAAATGTTACATTATATCACATATTTGTAAAATTAATTTCACGATTACTTGGAACACAAAACTTTTACTTGTGTTGTAGATTTTGTTGAACATTATTTAATCGGTGAAACTAAAAACAGCATAAAATAAACACAGGTGTTCACATAATCATAAGGAAAATGAGCAAAATGTATGGAATTTGGTACCGGTACCGATAGAAGTAATCTTAGTTGAAAATATATTGTTTTAATACATGCTATTAAGTTATAAGCAGGTACACATACTTTTAGTTAACTTTTCTCAATTTTGACATGGTATTATTATAATTTCAAGTAATTTTGCGTATTATAGGTAAACAAAACAATTTCGAAGTATGTTTTTATAATTTTCTTATCTAAGTATAGATAAAATGTGCAGATATAGGTACAATTAATTGTCTATAACAATGCTATTTAAAAACAATGCTGGCTTATTATATCCCTCGTGTCTAGCATATCCTAAATATCAGATAATTAATACCTACTATAATTCACACAGAAAAGCCGTTCGGCATCCGTGCGGAGTCCTGCCAAACATGTTAGTACAATAATGTCGTAATATTTATTATATTTTTATTTGTATTTACTAATTAGTAACAAAATATTGTTCTCATATTTCAAGAGATAACAGCTAAATAGTATATTTTTGATTGTATCTGTATCTGTATCAGCCCATATACGTCCCACTGCTGGGCACGGGCCTACTCTACAATCGACAGAATCGATTGAGAGTGGTTAGGCCATATAGTCCACCACGCTGGCCTAGTCCGGGTTGGCGGAATACCGTAGAAATTCTTTAAAATCGCCACGGTATGCAGGTTTCCTCACGATTTATTTTTGATTGTATTTTGATCTAAATATCCAGGATCTTCTGAAGACTATATCTCATAACTGATAATTCGTACGGGTTTGTTCATATAGTTGACAGCCTCCGTGGCGCAGTTGGTTCGACGCCGGCTGTGGAACGAGAGGCCGCGGGTTCGATCCCGGCACCGAGACGAATGTTAGTGTGAAGCACAAGTATTTGTTTCGGGTCTGGGTGTTTGTGAGACCGAAAAGTCTCGCGTAGTTCCTGATACCCACGACACAAGACTCGATCTTAGTGTGGGGTCGGGATTTTGTATGTGACTGTCATATTGGTGTAAATTTATTTATTTATAGTAGTTATTTTACTCCTTAAAAGAACTATCTAACGATGGTAAATTCATTTTGATTGGACATGGGTACCAAAACGCCCATTCTCCTTTGTTTCACACCCGTCTAAAGCTGGACGATATTTTAGACAGGGTGTATCGCATGCGCTGCCATAAACGAAGATGGGTCCTATTGAGCTAGACTATAGCCTTTCAACTACAGGACAATGACGTCATCTTCTCTTATAGGTATAATTTTGAAAGGAACCTAATATTAAATTGAGCATTATATTAACAAAGATTATTTGTGATATTGTATATTATTTATTTATATTTTTATTTATTTATATTTTTATTTATGTATTTATGAGTCATAATATGTATATTATGTTTGTGTATTTATATGTTGAACTAGTATTACTTAACTTTATATCTACACTGCCCTCTCTTTTTCCTTCTCTTAAATCCATCCTATGGTTGTCTGTAAGACATTGCCTAGAGCGATAAGACCGCCACTTGTACTTTTATTATTTTTGTAATTTCTGTATATTGTGTTTCATTGTTGTGTACAATAAAGACTTAATATATAATATATATATATATAGTTTGTTTAAATTATATTTCGACTTACAAAATATATATACCTATTCATGTAAATTCAAATCAATTCAAAAAACATCGTGAGGAAACCTGCATACCGTAGCGATTTTAAAGAATTTCTACGGTATGTAAGTCCGCCAACCCGCACTAGGCCAGCGTGGTGGACTATATGGCCTAACTACTCTCAATCGATTCTCTCGATTGTAGAGTAGGCCCGTGCCCTGCAGTGGGACGTATATGGGCTGATATAGATAGATAGATTCATGTAAATTTAGAATAGACGAAATAAGAGTTTAATAAATAAAAAAATCCTGCTGGTTGACATTTTTATTTACACAAACTGCATTCGATTTCTTCTTTCGATGTCATGAGCATGCGATCCGATCTAAGTCGAAATCGTATTAGCAAAAATGGATCCAAAAAGTATCTAAGTATCTCTAAATAGTTGGTGCGTGAACAAGTTAGAACATTACTGGTGGTAGGTCTCTCATATGTGAGAGGCTGCCTGGACAGGTACCACCGCAATGTCTTTTTCTCTCGCAAACAACAATCTTAATGCACTATTGTGTTCCGGTTTGAAGGACATTGCAGCCAGAGTGACTACTGCAGATAATATTGAGACTTAACAACTTATGTCTTAGGATGGCGAGCGCACTGGAGTGCCAAGTAATGCTTTGTAATTCATGGTGTTGTTTGGACGACATTGCAGCCAAAGTGACTACTGCACATAATATTGACACTTAACATCTTATGTCTAAGGATGGCGAGCACACTGGAGTGCCAAGCAATGCTTTGTAATATATGGTGTTGTTAGGTTTGCTACTGTCCATGAGCGGTCGTATCGCTTACCATCAGGCGAATGGCATGCTCGTCTTGCCATTGTTGTTACACGGGCTAATAAATGTTTAATTAGGTGTAAGCGACTTTCAGCACGGAAGCATGATACAATTACAAATTCAATTTTTTCTTTAAATGTAAAATTTTATTTAAATATATATTTATTCATTTGTTTTACAGATGGTCGTTAAACAGTTGTCCAATATTTGTATTTTATTGTTTGTAAAAGGTGTAATTAATATATTTGAAATACAAAATGTCTATAGAGAAAGTTAATTTCCATTTCCAATGAAATACAGGAAATGTAAATAAATTTTATATTTGCAGAAATTATTAATTATGTATTATGTAAGGACATATGCAAATGATAGTCAGTTTGCCTATTTTGTGGCTCCGATGAGAAGAATACATATAAAAAATGAGAATTATAAGAATTTCAATTGTGTCAAAAACTGAAAATATGAGTATTGAGTTCACTTGCATATTCTTGCAAGTATATGACATCTGCGAGTATATGACTGCCTCGGTGGCGTAGTTTTATTACGGTACGGTTACAAAGCTGAGGTCTCGGGTTCGAGTCCCGGGTCGGGCAAAGTGATATTGTATTTTTCAATTCATTATCGGCCCGGAGTCAGGAATTTGTGCCCGATATGGCAATAGGCTCGCCCCCTATCACATCCTGGTGGCGCCTCTGCCTGCCCCTTCGGGGATAAAGGCGTGAGTTTGTGTGTGTGTGAGTGTGTGTGTATATGACATCTCATTAGTGCCACTATTCACCGAACACTGGTAATTTCGTATTCGATATTTCAGAACGAAACACTTACGAATAATTACCTGACCTGGCAGTCGAAACCAAAACCTCCCGGCTTGCCATGTCACTGTCGCTAGACATATGAAGGGACTTACCATGTCATGGAGGTCCTGAGCCGTAAACCAAAATATCGTTCAAGTAAAAATCTAACCGAAAAACACCGAATATGTTTCGAATAAGTTCGGATAGGGGCATAATTTGTTCAACACACATAATGTCAGATTGTATGTTTGTGTACCGTATTTTATTTTCTTTTTATAATTTCTAAAATAACAATATCTGTCCGCAATTTTGGTTAATTGCGCAGTTAAACACGGCACCATAGTAGCTATCATTGTGTAATGCCGGGTATTAAAAGTGCTCAGTAGTTAGTACAATAAAACGTTATATGACCACAAGCTATCTATATTTGTATTACCTAATCCTAATATTGTATAGATTGTGTGGTAGGTCTGCCGCCGCGCCGTAAATTCGATTTCGTCGTTCTTAGTATTTTTTTCCTTCTAAATAAATATGTCTTAAACATAAAATAATTTTGGGCTTGTCCTACTCCAAAACCCTAGGTACGCCACTGGTATATACATGTACGAGTATGTAACGGAATTCACTTCAAAACGTCGAATTATTTGAAATTTTGCACACTTATCAAAGACCGATGACAATACAATAATTTAAAAGATTTTGACATTATCTTGACCAGGACCTTCAGTTTTTTTTTTTAAATAATTCAAATAAATGTATTTCACTCCATATTCTAATCTTAAACTCATATATTATTTTTCTTTTTTAATATTGGTTCTTTTACTAAAGCGTGTTTTTAGTTTATTAAACAATTATTTTTAAATTAATGTCTGTCATTTAACACAAAATTTTGTAGTGTAAATAACACATGGGAACACGATATTCTGGAATTTCTGATATTCTAGTTGATCTCCGTCACTGAGACAATCTTGACAGTTGACGTAAAGTGCTCGTGTATCTGAAGGATTAAATCGTAGGATTAAATTCACGTTTAATATTTGTATGATTAACACGTTGTTACTACCTCATATCTGCGGCAGACTAGAGTCTACTTGAAATTTACTTGGATTACGTAATACTCCACTAAGTAAATGACTTGATTAGTGTTGCGTATTATGTTCCTTTATAGTATCAGCTTTCGGGATAGTGGTACACTGGTTGTGTGTAACTTCTTACTTCTTAGCTTTATTGTGAGTTTTAACTTCTAAAATTTAGTTTACGTAATACAGTTTTTGTAAGATTTAGTTGGGAAATAGTCATGTTCTTTTTCCAAGAATTGTTTGTCCCGGAATAATAAGTTCACCTCCTATATTGAGATGGAAAGTATTTGAGTGAACTGTCAGTTACCAACTTACCGTAGTGGCATCTCTGCCTATCCCTTGGGGGACATCGGCGGTAGCTGATACATTTATGTAGATTAGTTTATGGGTTTTACTATGCTTAACTTTTGTTAGCCATTGAGATAATATATGGACAAGGCGGAGCGCGTGTAGTGTTCCGAAGTCAGTACTGCGCGCTCTAGTGGAAAAGTCGACGGCGCGGCGCCATTAAAAGTAGTCGTCGCATTGATAATGAAAATGCCTGCTAGAATTATGACAAAAAGTTTCCAAAAAATAAAATAACCATTGTTATCACCGTTAAGTAAAAATCTATTACAATTAATTAATTATTTATTTGAGCATTTTATTTGAGCATAGTTACGAAAAAATCTAATAGATGGTGCGGCCATCGAATTTCACGGCCATCTTCCTGGATTCCCAATATATTGAAGGGCCTGGCCTTAGTATTTAAATCAATGATGTTTATGCAAGGTAGGAAGCAGCTACATGATCCAAGTATTTATAGCAAGTGTAGTTACTAGCTTGTGATCAGAGACGTCCCTGCGCGATCAAAATGAAATAGGTAAAAATATTAACGTATAAATGTTGTGTAAATTTATATATACATAAAGGAGAAAGGAAGTGTCTTCGACCATTAGTTATTTTGAATGATGTCAGTGTCTGAGCCCGTCTTACCACAACTGGTAGTGCATTCAAAGGCTTTTACTTTAAAAGACTTATCTATGAAAGTCATGGCGTGTATTGGCATTCTCAATTTCAGATTATCCGACGACCTCAAAGACTTTGAATGTGACTAATGAAGAAATAGAAAACTTTCTTTAAGATATGGAGGGGTGAGGGGATTAAAATGATATTGTAAAGAAGAGTAAGAACACGCCGCCCTGAGGTACATCGGAAGATACAGAAAACCAAGAAGCAAATAATTCCTTAAAACAGATGCGTTTCTGGCGACGAAATGTACGTAAAACGCTGCTCTATTTACGTGGTTTTGAGTTAAACGTAGGGCGTAACACGGGCGCAGTTTCACTGTATGTGCCGCCGTAGGCCGGCGCGGCGTGTCAGTCGCTCAGCTGATTCCTTTAGAAAATAATGTTAGGAACAAAATAGGCACTCCAATAAGTCGGTTTAATTTCTAGATTACTTTTGTTTTGTGAAAGGGAAAATAATATATCTTGTGCTTCCTTTGTTCTATGTTGTTCGTTTCAGCAGAATGTTTCTTTTCGAGATTGAGAGAAATATGTTGGATATTCTGCTGTTTTGTCTGCATGTTATTTTGAAACTCTAGTGGTAGTTCTCGTTACGGGTAAAGTCTGTGTATATTCGGTTTCAACTAAACAGGGATAATTTTGTATGTCCCAATCTTCGCTGGAATTACCATCATAATATGTATTAACTGCCACGTTGTAGTGCCAGTAGAAAAAAAGAGGAATCAAAAATATTTTCAAGAAAAATAATGCTTTTAACAAACTTCCGACGTTTTTAATTAAATCCATCTTATATACCTACTTTAGAATGTGAATACAACAATAAAGGATAAAAGGGAAAAAATAAACCAAATAAACGCTGGAAATAAGCAGCTTCATTGAAATCAAATTCCGTATTTGCGTCCATTGTTCCACCCATGCTTGGAGCGAGAACTTTGCTCATTGAATATTGCTTTTACTTGTCATGCCACCTGCTTGAATTTCTAGAACATTCCACAGTATCGATGAAATTCCAGATGCTTTTAATAATTTAAATTAAACATGTACAAACATATTGTATTAGTATAATATTTTTAGAGTTCCGCGCTTAAGTTGAGAAAAATAGCATTATTGGCGCGTTTCGTAGCCGGATGGGTGTCAGTAAGCGTAATAATATGTAATAAGCGCCGTAAGACGCAAAAATTTTAAAATCTTGAAATCTAATTTATGAATATGTTTGTCTCTGTTTGGTGGTGCTTTTTCTAAATCTATCTCTCTTTATCTCTTCAGCCAAAGGAAGTTCACTGCTGAACATAGGTCTCCCCCATGAATCGCCAGATAGACCTGTAGAAAGCGGCCTGAATCCAGCGACTTCCTGCGACTTTAATCAGGTCGTCCGTCCACCTTGTGGGTGGGCGTCCGACACTTCGCTTGCTTATACATTGCCATCATTCTAGAAATTAAAAAAAATATATTTATCTCATTCTCTGATAGGCTTCATTCGTTAAGTTTCTCTTCTGCTGTGTGTGAATTACACACACATACACTTTTTCTTGCCTTTTATTTTTTCATATTTATTCCGAAATGGATTTCGTAAAGTCAAATATATAAATTTTATATTTGTACAGTTGTTGAATTACGTTTTAATTCAATTTATCAAATATGTTGGTCTGGTTGGTAGGTACCAGATCCACATGTGACTCATTTGCAGGTTTTTAATCACATAGGAAATTGTTGCCATGTTAACACAAGCAACCTTGACAGCTTCCTACAATTTTTAATCATGTGCCTTGTTGGCCTCCCCTAGTGGGTGTTTGAAGGTCACAATGAGAGATATGTTGGATTTCCTTCATGGTAATATAATAAATATACCTAGCAGTCACATTTATAGCCTTGACGCCGCCAGTGGCGGCGTAAAGGGGGGGCGATGGGGGCGGTCCGCCCCGGGTACCAAGCACCAAGGGGTGACAACGACAACCCGACAAGCGAAAACAAACGAAGAGCGTGGACCACGATTGTGGGCGAAACGATCCTGCTCGCCACCGCCTACAAAGGAGTACCTTTTTTTTTTTTTTTACTATTTGGTGTCATATTTTAGGTAGGGGTGCTCAATACGAAACCACCCAGGGTGCCAACGTACCTTACGCCGCCACTGGACGCCGCACTAAGATCGAAGCTATCAGAAACTACGAGAGACTACAGTGTCAAAACGCCCAGACCCGAAACAAATACTTGTGGAGCTCTTAAACATTAGTCTCAGTGCGAGGATCGAGCCCATAATATAATGTAATAAAACGCTTATTTTCCCTAAAGCATTTTTATTAGTCGTCGTCACTAGAGCGAGTATTGACCTTAGTTACTTTATAAAATTAATAATAAACTCCGATAGCAAAGTGTCTCACGTAACAAGAACACTCGAAACTCGATTGAAGCTGTTAATTTGGTTTCTGGCCGGGCACGGCTTTAGTTGTCTTGAGGTGGGACGACCCACTAAGATATTACGCGATTGTTTAAAATAATATATTTACGATAGTTAAAGATCATTATTGCATTCTTACCCAGAATGTTTGCTATAGAAGATTGATATTCAGGCAGGAATATATAAATAAATGCATCCAACAGTCACATAGGTACATAGTCCTGACCCCTGATTCGAGTCCTGTGTTGAGTCCTGCGTAATTTCGCCTTTTCACCTTGTAGGGAAATGAAGAACGCTGCACCTCGATGCGAATAGTTTTCAACTAGTATTGCACGATATACTTCATATCGATATATCCATGGGTCAATTCCTGACACTGCACGGTATTACTTTGACATTTACTTAATATAATGACGGTGTCTGTAAAGAAATAATGTGCAACGTGAATCATAATTTTCTGTTTCGTATTCAAATTGAGGTACTACCTTGTACTTTTAGTAAAAGGCGTTCCGTAGGATTCCATTGTTTTTATATTTGTGAAAATGGATTTAGATATTTCTAAACATCATTTAGTAATTAATTGGTTGTTTCCCTAACACAGAACATGCACCAATAATAACTTTTTGATTATGTTACCTATTATGAGTTAAAATAATTTCTTCGTTGTTTTGTTCGAAATTATAATATTTCAATTTTAATGACACATTAATAAAACATTTTAATTTACTCGGATTGACTCACAGGCCAGTGTTATAGGCGAATGTTGGAATGTGTCCATTACGTGTATATTAATAACTTTGACCAATAATTGACCCCCCAAGTAAAACGGTCCTACTACGCCCCCGCCTCGCCAGCGGTCGATACCAACCACTCACGGCATTTCGATTATTTTCATTTCTGTGATCTTCTGTTGAGATGCGAATCACATTACCTTTTGATAAGCTCTTGTCTTGTCATCACTGACGGGCTTTTGATAAAACAACGTCTTTTTATTTTAACGAATAAGGCAAGATGATATTAAAAAAATAGCATTAAAATAATGTCTATTTTATTGTACTTGTAAACGTTGATTTATTTATTGACTTGACTAGCCAACTCATCATAATACGAGTATATGCGTAACATATTAAACGTGAGCCGCCAGGTGCCAGAAATGTAGGACCTAATTTGCCTTCAATTAATTATTAATTTGTATGAAAACTTAAGTTTCAAGTAATATCTCAACGGCGCTATTCTATTAGTAAACATCGAAAACGTTCTACTTTGACTAACACTTTGTAACATTGTGAGCAATAATTAATATAATATATTATTCTACATGATGTTTTGCAATATCAAATAGAAAAGCTTAAAAACTACATACTAAATTAAATCAAAACAAGTCTATTTATCAAGAATGTTTACTGACTGCCTCGGTGGCGTAGTTCTACTACGGTACGACTACAAAAGCTGAGGTCTCGGGTTCGAATCCGGGTCGGGCAAAGTGATATTGTATTTTTCTATTAATTATCAGCCCGGAGTCAGGAATTTTTGCCCGGTATGGCGATAGGCTCGCGACCTATCACATCATGGGACGGAATATACAAGGCGAAATGTGGGTGTCCTGGTGGCGCCTTTGCCTACCCTTTCTGGGATAAACGCGTGAGTTTATGTATGTATGTATGTATATTTACTAGAATGGCTATTACTTGAAAACTATCGGGGATATATATTTTTTTGTTGATATGCCGTCGTAATTTGGTATTTCTCCCGTTATCAGCTTATCGCATAGTTCTGGGACACCCTTTAAGTCCGCTAATATAACTGTTAAATGAGATCTCGGTAAAACTCTTTAATTAAAAGAAACAGATTCACCGCATCTTAACTAAGTATTTGAAATTTAAATAAGTATTTGCACGCGTTAATTAGTTTCTCAGTGGATTTTTTTTTAATCAGTGACGAAGTTTACATTTACAGGTTGATCTGGGATTGCGCCAACAATTGCTTTATGTATTGGATTCGTTTTGCTTGAATTAAAAAAATAGGCTTTCTTAGCTCTGTTTTCTAAAGTCAGTTCTAATTAAGGTGCTTTGTGCCCGATATGGCGATAGGCTCGTCCGAAATGGTCGGGCAAAGTGATATTGGATTTTTCTATTCATTATCGGCCCGGAGTCAGGAATTTGTGCCCGATATGGCGATAGGCTCGCCCCCTATCACATCGCGGGACGGAAGATACAAGGCGAAATGTGGGTGTCCTGGTGGCGCCTCTGCCTACCCCTTCTGGATAAAAGACGTGAGTTTATGTATTTATGTATGTATAATCTTTATCTTTGATAAAACATTCGGTTACAATAAAATTTTTTTTTTTTATTGTGTCGCGTATTTTGGTTTAATTTAACTTCCTTATATTTTGATGACAGCTTCGTAGTCACAGCATGGACTTCGGTTTTAGTCATCCGGAATATTGGTGTTACTACGACTATCATGATTTTAAAATTATCCTTAATAGTTGTAATTTATCATCGAATCACCAATCATATCTATATTTAAATATGTCTATGTTTTTAAATACAAGTATACTGTTTAATTATTCTAGATTATTATTTACTCCTTGACTCTCATTCTCCTGTTTTTATATCCATCCCAAGGTTGCCTGGAAGAAATTGCCCAGTGTGATAAGGCCGCCTCTTGTACTTTTTCTTTTTTTATATTATTTCATTGTAACTGTTTTTCTTGAAGGATAATAAATAAATAAATAAATAAATCATTAGGCCTTAAAATGTCCATAAAAATTGTCGCACATTTCGAGATTTAAAAAGATAAAGCGGAAATTCACCCCAGGCGTACGAGGACGTCACAAAAGTAGAACAAGTGTTCACAACTGCTTCGTCGCGGACTAACTCTTCCATTATCACCGGCAAACTTGGATGCGTAGGAAACAACTCCAGACTTATCACGGACCACCGACATAGTTCTGCAAAAGTATCTTGTTTTAAAATGTATCAAACCGTGTTGGCTCTGTGTGCAATAGTTTGCGTCTTTGTTACGTGTTAGTTTGCACGCTATTTGTTATATAAAATTCAAAGAGCTTTTTATTTCATGTGTATTTTTAGGTTTAATTTGAGTGCAAGTTTAGCTACGTAGATTTTACTGGTAGGTCTCCCATATGTGAGAGTCCGCCTGGGTAGGTACCACCGCGATGTCTATTTCTCCCGCCAAACAGCAATGTAAATGGACTGAGTTGAGTTCCAGTTTAAAGGACATTGTAGCCGGAGTAACTACTGCACATACTGAGACTTAACATTTTATGTCTCAGGATGGCGAGCGCAGTTTAATGCCAAGCATTGGAATTCATGGTGTTGTTTGGTTTTACTACTGTCCTTGAGTGTTCATATCGCCTTAAATCAGGTGAATGGCATGCTCGTCGCGCCATTCAGATTAATAAAAAAAAATAATCTACAAAAGTACAGACGGTGGTCTTATCCCTCTCGGCGATTCCTTAAGCTTCAAAGAGTTTTAGTTCTCTATGCGAATAAAATGCGTACCCCTGCCGATAATCGCTTAAAAGAGTTGCCGTAGGGGCGGAATGGTCACTACTAGAGTCTCTCTATTATACTATATTTGTTCGCTTTGTAATAAAGGGGCGTAACACCTCTATGGGGTCTATTTACTTTCAAAAGCAGATACGAATAGGATATTAGTTGTTGCATATTTACTTTTCTGTTTCGTGTTTTTTTTAAAATTGTGTTTGTATATTTTGATTTAGGCGAACATTAAAAGACAAATATTTCTTACCCACTAAAGGATTCTTCTATACCCGCATGGAATTCAGGTGAAATAAAACAACAGCTTTTTGCACAATTTATTTTCAAATGCACATTGACCTTATACGTCCAATAATTATTTTAAATAATCGCTATTTATGTTTTTAACATAGAAAATATCAATACTTATAATATTTACATGTTACTAATTGTATTTACAAAATTATTTTGAGAAATCATATTTCTGCAAATAAAAGTAAACAATAAATGTGAATTTATTTCAGATAATTTCATGATACCAATATTATATCGGAATTAAGAATATAATTTACGAAGTGCATAAAATAACCAATTTAAATTTGATTTGAATAACTATAAACACATTTTTCACATCAGTTCTATTTCAATTTGTAAATTGAAACGGAACAGCCAATATTTCTTTAACATATTACGCTCTATCAAAATTATATTATTTAATATACCTAAATATATTTACAACACAATTATGTATATACACATTAATTTTCTAACTTAGGTCGACATTTTTATTATATTGTATTTCAATTAATGTCGTCGTAAATTAAAAACGAATTTGTGCCAAGTTTCAATTACCATATTAATAGCATAAAAAATCATAAGTGAATTCATCAATGTATAACAGCAGATTGTATTTATAGTTTTAAATTTTAAAAGTAAATTGTAATTGGTTTTTTATATCTAAATGTTTAGTGAGATAGATATCAAATGGTAGTTTTTAGGGTCTCCAATAGATTGGCAAGTGTCTTGTTGGTCACAGATGAGGTAAGAACGTCTGTCTGAATGGAATTATATTGAGCCTGCGAGCCTTAATGAGACTGATCTCAAAACAGAAATTAATTTTGCAAATACGCTATTCAGGTTTGAATTCACAGAATTGTACGTGAAATGCATTTACCGATATACATGTTGAGTTTGGTTTACAAGGAATTAATTAATGTGTGAATTTGCTTGATCATTCCAAAATGTCGTAATATTGAACATTATTATCTAAGTAAAGTATGTTTGTAAGGACTTTTGACTGAAAACATATGTATTTTTTGTTTTGCTACGACTAAAGTATACAATAGAAAAGAAATTGCAAATGCTGTAGGTATTTAGGCAATTAAAGTGCCTCATGTTTTCGATTGCGAAGTGCCGAGCGCATTTGGATCGGTTGCCATTAAAGTTTATATAGTTTATGGCTTAACTGAGCTTTCTGTTATATGACTGATGACTGGTATTTATTGTTAAAAATCGGCTCCGGAGGTAGTCGCAGTTTGACAAAATATATTGATTATTTTATTTTAAGCTGCACGTACAGGTACCTAAGAGAGATTTTTGTTACCATCGAATGACGGTTGTGAGAAATTGTTTTAATAAATCACAGGGGGCTATTAAAAACTGATGTACGTACTAGTTCGTAAAACAATAATTAACACATTTTTTAAATAATAAATTTATGTGATATTACAAATCTAACCTTATTTTGCTTGCATCAATTTTGTAAATTATCAGGATGTTTAAAAATAGGTATAGTATTTACAAGAATATTACAGTGTAAGCTCCGACATTAAATGCGTTTAGGCGTACAGGTCCTGCGGAGTGCGGGGGACGCGGTGGGCGCGGGGGACGCGCGGGGTGCGCGGGGCGCGGGACTCGCGTCAAATCCACGTGCGCTCCACGCTCGGCCGGTGCGAGGAATTCGAAGCGCACTCTCCGAGCAGGCCGGACGCGGCGCGCCGCTGTCAGGCCGTGCTCACCAGCGTGTTGTTGTAAGTGCTATGCATTGAAATGCGAATTGTGCCTGCGAAAATAATATATAGCGTAAATCTTTGGGTGCAAGCAATCATCCGGTCGCTCACAGATGTCGAGATGGGCAGTCAAACGGAAGCGGTCAAAGAATTGAAAATAGTTGAAAGTAGAAGCTAGTGGATGAGGAAGCGAGTACGAAAAGCGATAGGTTCAACGCATATGACAAGCCTAACTACAGTTTTTTTTTATTGTTTTCTAAGCGAATGCGTTTTTACCACGCTGTTTTATAACACCCATAAAATTATCTATTATAGAATTTGAGTCGCGTACTCTTACTTGTTTATTTTATTTGCATGAAGCAAGTGGGGAGAGCCAGGTGGGTTTTTGATGAATTTTGTCGTCTTGAACAAACCTACGAAGAAGAAGAGTACTTGTGTTGAACACAGATTTTGAATACAATAAATAAAATGTATAGGAATGAGCGTAAACTTTTGCAGTTTAAGAAGGATGGGTTAGAAAGGTAATTTTTTAGACGAAAGGAAATGATAGACTGTTTATAGACTAAAATATACTGCAACACTAAAATACTAACTAAAGATATGTTTTTTTCTTTAACTTGATCATTAACCTTTACCTAGATATACACCTCATTAAATTAATGTAACTGTGGAAATGGTATCGTCGGTATAATAAATGCATTTCTAATTCTACTGCATGTGGCCTAAGACTTCTACGTAACTGAAACTTAAAGAACGTCAATCAAAGCTACAAAAAATAAAATGAGTTCAAATATAGTGAATGATTATTTGCATCTTACTTGTGCCATTTTTCCGGCTCGGCGATAGAGATCTCATTGATCTGTCCAACCGATCACCTCCGAATGCTCGGTGTCTAGTGAGACCACTTCCACCCAAGGCTCCACAACACCAGAAAAACTGTTTGAAGCCCCGTCTGAATCTATGGGATTAAAATAATTAGTGACAATACACATTATTTTATTTGATAGAGCAATCAGGTCTTATAAATCAATGCCCATTAAATTGTTTTTTCTGTTCCCTTTGCTATTCATTTCGTATTACAGTACAATCTCTAAGTTTGTACCCATTAGTTTATCAAATCAAATCATCTAAGCAGTTTACGACAGCGAAACTGAGGCCGCAGTTTTTGTAGTTCCATCAAGGTTCTCAACAGTAATATATATTTCGTAATGAGCTGACAATGAGACTTTTTATGCGGTTGAAGAGACTTTGTACACAAAAAGAGTTGATTACTTACTTGGAATTCATCCAACAGTAAATGATGGGATTGTACATGGAGTTACTCATGGCGAGCCAATAGATGCCGAGGTATATTTCTTGGATGTGGGAATAGTTCACCACGTCCGGATAGTAGGAAGTGACCACGAAGTACACGTGGAATGGTAACCAGCACACGGCGAAGATTACCACAACCACGATCATCATTTTGACAACCTGGAACAAATTAATGCAATTTTAATAGCCTGCACTCGAATATAAATAATTTGATTTTAAAAGTGCTTTAATAATATCAATGACGTGTTGGCCATAGACGTAAGTTACACTGCGGTAAATTTAAAACATCTAATATCATCACCTATCGACGTATGCTTCTGCTCGCGGAATTCATGCGTAAGAAACAAATTCAAGAAAGTAATAAGAATAAAGGAAGAAAGATAGAATTCATATATGGAACATTAAAAAACAGTGTTAAAAGGAAAATTAATACTAAATTTCAAAGGATTTAAAGTAAGTGATGCATGTCTTGACTATGACAAAGTGGCGGTTTGTTAGCATTTTTGCTTTGTTATAGCGTAAAGTGTAAACCACAACACTACGCTGGTTTTTATTAAACATTTTAAATAGCTTAGTTTTCTCTTATTCTCGTTGATTTACGTCGGTGTTCTCGACGCAGTATTAAAGTTAATTATTGCCTTTTACCTAACTGCATACTTGTAAAATTAGGCTGTACGTTTATTAAGGCATAAAATTTGATTATTTTTACGATAACTTGTGTTACTATTTCGGGAAGACCTAATTAGTTTACATTAATAATAGGACCCTATTTTAGTCATATGCCTATTATAGTTAGTTTCGACTTAGCTTTCGAGCTTACTTTTATCGCACCGCACATAAGGCATGTTAGGAATAGAGATTTTGTTTTTGCCAAATATATCGGCACAGTGACATCTGTTTGAATAAAATTGGATCTTATTTCCATATAATAATATTAAATTGCTTTGGAAAGGTTGTTTTTGTCTAAGGTCTAGATTGTAATCTCTTTATATGATGTTATAAAGAGCACCTTTGTTTAGTTTTACTTAATTTTGATTAGTTTAAATACCGTGTTATTTTACATTTTCTGTATTTGCATTGAGATTACGATAGGCCCAAATTATTCAGTGATTTAAGCCGGGGTTTTAGCTATCTGTAATTTGTACCCAATTTTGTGAAATGTTGTACGACTGCTTTGTTCTCGTTGATGTCCTTTATACATAGGTTGGGAAAATATAGTTTTTAAATAATAAAATACTCTCGTGTTCGCTTTTACGAATGGCAGCTTGTGCGACAATTTATCCAAGGAGCCAAAAAATCTCTTCACAACAATTTGCCCTTCGCTTCAAACCTTAAGAGGAAATGTCCACTGCGTTACATACGCTTCTCCTAAATGCATCCAAGGCAGGTTATTGAAGGGTGTTCCTATGTAATCTTTAACCCTCCAAGGCAAGATATTGGGATAATCTTACCCTCCGTTTGCTCTTCACGTTGTCAAGCTGCCTCTGCGTGCACTCTCCGATGGACTGCGACCCCCACAACTCCACTCCGACCCTGGAGTATGCGTACGTCATCGCCATGATGGGCAGAAAGTATGTCAGCACCATAAACATCACGTTGTATCTGAAATTGAGTACTTTTTAAAGATTCGCCAACTGATAACCTTCCGCACCATTATGCTGTGAAACAGTTCACTGGCTTATAATCTATATTATAATAAAATTAAAAATTAATATAATGTACTCCTCTACTTCCTATCATCCCAGGATTTTTAGACGTAGCCTGAAAATAATTTAAAGTTGTTTATATTGGTATTGCACTACCAAAAAGAGAGCAGCCAAATTGCCGTGCCATGGAAAAAAAAATTTAGAACTTTTTTACTTTTCTTGACACGTGGCCTTACGGGAATATGTTTAAATCAAGTGATGATTAGTCATAACCCTACAAGTAAGTTTAGTACTAAAAATTCGTATGTGTTTCGTGTTGACAGTACTAAAAATTATGACAGACTTTGCTAAGATAAAAATGAATTTTTTTAAATATTCATACACGATGCAAACGAATGTACAAGCCGATTAATGTATTAGATTTTTTTTTAGCAAAGTTTGAAATTCGTAGCTCTTTAGTTTTTAGCTTCTTAAAATAGCCTGTGGATTTTCTTTCGCCTCATTTCTTGGATATATAACTTTGTGGAAAATATTTGAGCTTGCTAATGATGACGACGCGATGTGCACCCATTCGTCAATTAATCTTAATCTTCAGGGTTCTAGACGATTAAGCAAAAGCTGAAACTTGCAAAGCCACCAGTTATTTATGAACTGTATATTAACGAGCTAAAGTTAAAAGCGTGAAAAACTTGACTATTCCAAGAATTAGACAATAATATTATTTTGAGCAGAGAAAATTGTTTTGATATTTTTTTATTTCTGTAAATCTCTGGGTAGGTTTGCAGCTTTGGTAGTATTTTCGATAAGTTAAATATTAAAGTCCTCTGAGAATATTTTCTAAAATGTGATTATATTGCACGTTAGTTTTTTAGCGTGAGGATAGAAAAGGTGGCGTGACGACCTCGAACAATTTAGCAGCATTTGGATGGTGTCGGCAACTGATCGGGATAAATGGAAGGGATTGAGGGAGAACATTGTCAAGCAGTGAGATACTATAGTTTAATAATAAAAAAAAAACATTTTTTTTAAGACACCTTAATTACATATTACTATCACTTTTCCAATTTTATTGTCTAAGGAAGTGGACGAGATACGTATACGTATATATGACTTTCTTCAAGCCTCATGATGGAAAATATCCTCGTTCAAAGTTTGTTTCATCATCATCATCATCATCATCATCATCATCATCAGCCCGTTGCAGTCCACTGCTGGAAATAGGCCTCTACCAAGGTACGCCACAGAGTCCGGTCTGCTGCTTTACGCATCCAGTCGCTGCCGGCCCTTTTATGCAAGTTTGTTTAACTTGAGCTAAATCGTCTCATAATAAAATACTACTTGTTTCTTAAAACACTGCACACTACAATTACAAAATCCGTGATTTACAGGCTATCCAATTACTTCCTTAATAAATAGCTCAGTGTGGTATGTTCATCACGATTTCAATTACCTTCAAAGGCAATTCCTTCAAAGACCCGTTGTTGTAATTGATCTAAATAAATGATTTAACATTCCTGAATCTTATCTCTGCTTTTGTGCTAATCCGTATTTGTTTCCTGTTGGAATTTAGCCTTAGAATTTTACCCGGTAATTTCTTGGTGCTCTTGAAACTGTGGTTTTTAACCAACTTCTAAAAAGAGGAGGAGGTTCTCAATTTGACTGTATGTTTTTTGTGTGTTACAATTATTATGTTCGTGTATCAATAAACAGGAAAAATGTATATACGATTACATTTTTCGATTAATTATTTCTAGGTTTCAAAATGTGACTACGATACTCGTTATTATATTGATAGCCAATCTTTATGTAAAGTAATTTATTTAATCGAGAATCAAATGACATTAAGACTAAATTTCAACCAGTATTTAGGTGCAATGAACATTGTATACAAAAAATATATTTACATGGAGGACAACTTACCTTTGCGCAAAAATCGTGAAGCTACCCAAACATTTTTGTTGAAAGTAATTGTAGCAAAATAATGATAATATACATATAAATAACTTACACGTATTCCATGTGGGACCTCGTAGTTATACCGTCCGGCCACTCCGAGAAACACACGCGCCTGTGAAATAAAATAAGTAAGGTCACACCTCCATTGGAAGTTTAACGGCTGCGATATTTCAGACCGCTGGGAACGATCAACATATTTATAAGCCTCCGTTATTCAAGTTGGGCTTTATTAATTCATTGGAATTTATGCCTGTACAAGGGTTAGATAGAGGTGCCCTTTACCAACTAAAGTCAACCGAAATTATTGCCCAAGACATATCAGACGGTGAGCCTATCGCCATGTTGGGCACAAATTCCTGTTCTCATGTGAAATTTATTAAAGCGAAAATGCCACTTATACTGTTTTTTTTTATCAAAATGAACACCATGACCCCGCGGTTCATAGTCTATGTTTATCTAAAATTTGGGTTTGACTCAAGATGTGTGTCTTATTGGGATAAACTTGATATAGAGTGATAAATAATACTGGAACCAAAAACATTATAAAAGTTGAGCAATTTAGGCTATAGTCTGTAATGTACAGTTCCTTGTGTGAAACAATATATTAAAAAAAAGGAAATAATTTGTTAAATAAGTATGAATCTAATTTTTGTAAAACTTTAACATTAATATTTCATTTTACGTCGAAGATTGGATATTTACATTAGAAAAAAGTAAGCTGTCAATAATTGTTTTATTTTTCGCTGAATTGACTACATTAACGCGATTATAACGAATAATTTAACAAGTTCAACACAATTAAGGACGACTTTTATAGCGTTTTCGGAAGGTTAAATATTTTTGTAGGCTACTGATTTTATAAAATGGATACAATAATATTTTCGGTACATTTGAAGTTAAGAATGTTTCAAAATATAAAACAGTTCATTACACAAGCAAACGTAACAATTTATGAAAAGGAAAGTATATTAAACAAGAAGAAACAAACATTAATTTATTTTATAAATTAAAGACTGTAATGAACAACAATAATTATTCTATATTACTGGGTCACCTTTCATTAGTGCCTAATTAGACGCGGCGTATTTAACTTGTGTGGAACTTGTCCCTTATCGTGTTTATTAGGGTGAGAACATTAAGCCTTCCGGATAATACTACTTGGACGAGGCGAAAAGTTTGTAGGCAAATTATTTATGCTTCTATGTACATTTGTGCCGCATACTCGTCGAGTAGAGTTTATTATGGACAAGCGCCCTTGAAAGTATATTGTAGTTACTGTTGAACTTTATAATTTGGAAGCATAATATGTTAGGAGCAAACACGACCATTTTGTTCTGGGAAATGGAATATGTTTTAGTCGCAATAAGAACTGTATTGTGTTAGCCCGTAGTCACTTCCTGGTAAGCACATGACTTCTTTGTAACTGAGACTTATTTAATAATAAAAATAATAAATACACCCAACAGTCACATACACAGTCCTGACCCCACATTAAGATCAATTGTTTTGTGTCGTGGGTGTTGGAAACTACGAGAGACTTTTTGGTCTCATAAACACCCAGACCCGAGACAAATATTTGTGGGCCTCACAAACATTTGTCACGATGCAAGGATCGAGCCCGCGGCCTCTCGTTTTACAGCCGACGTCTAACTAATTGCGCCACGGAGGCTCTCTGCTCTCTCTCTCTGTCTTTGATCTTGGGAGAGTTTAGGCCATAGTTCTCAGTAGTATTGCAAATATGCTCTATGTCAAGCCTTTTAGTATTTCCATAGGTATGTTGATCATTATGACATTGGACAAGACCGACAGTAGAGATGTAAATGGCCCTTAAATACCTGTTTAACTATATTACCCATTATACTATATTATTTTAACTTCTCTAACATAAATAAATTATATAAAAATTATTGTTCAAAAGAAGCAAGAATATAATAAGTAAATACGATTACATATATTTTTTAAATATGTACATGTTTCCATGGTCTAACCTGAGACTTCCGTCGGGCAGAAAGTCGTTGACGGTGGTGAAGTATATGAGGTTGGGGCTGCTGATGATGGAGCTCCAGGCCCAGATGGCAGCGGTGATGCCCAGCGTCGCTCTCTTCCCGAGCCTGGGCCGTAGAGGACTCATGATAGCCACATATCTGTGAAACAAGCACTCGATTATTTTGACTAGCTCGTAACGATCGTATAACAATTCAGTATCATCGTGTCTCCACCATTCTATATATTTAGTTTTTTTACATACAAATAAAAAAAAACATTCAATTATTTTACAAGTTCATCAAGTCTATTTAAAGTTAAGAACAACAAAGAAATACTTATTCCGCCGCGTAATGACTGTTTTAATTTTCTCTAATTGAAAAAAGATGATGAAATAAAACCGAAAGGGGTTTTTATTTTACATTTATAAGGAAAAAACGTGGTTTACCCTTTACAATAGACACGATTGTTAGGTGTAATTATTCTTTGATTGTCCGAAATTACAGTGCCTAAAAATCTTAATTATTTTTTGTTAAGGAAAAACAAAATGTTTGCTTGTGGTTGATAATTAGAACTTTCTTGATTAAGCCGCTAATGCTTTTTAGAATGAGCTGATTTAAAAACTGTATGGATAACCTAGATTAAAGTTTATTTTATCACAAACTACTTTCTTGGATAGTTTATCGTACGGTTACTAGATTTTTATAAATTATTCTATCGAAAAAAAAAAAAAAAAAAAACCGTATTCGGAACTTGTATACAAATCACTGACTTGAAATCAGGTTTACCTCCCTATTTACATTCTGATAATAATATTCTATTTGACAATAACAGAATTGACATTCACCAATAATATTTACTATTCACTATTATTACCCCACACAAGTAAAGTGCGTTTGCGTAAACTAAGTTTGCGCAGTTATTTGCCCACACAAGTTCCAGTATACTGGTGAAAATTCAGACTTGCACAGTTATATCGTTTCATGTGTGGCAGCCATTAGAAACTTCGAATCAGTATTACCAAATTCAATTTATTGGTGATCGATAGTGTTCTCATGGGATTAGCACGCCCCTCGCTTTCTAATGAAGACATCCGGAAAGCATGTATCCTTTCAAATATTCTGGATATTACGTCCATTCATTGCATTAAGTGTGGGTAATCGTCAATACTGGTATTCGTACATAAAATATAGCATCGATAACATGCCAATTAAATTAAATGGACTGAAATCAGATTACAGT
The DNA here is from genome assembly GCA_949752805.1 of Deilephila elpenor. Classification (NCBI taxonomy): domain Eukaryota; kingdom Metazoa; phylum Arthropoda; class Insecta; order Lepidoptera; family Sphingidae; genus Deilephila; species Deilephila elpenor. The sequence continues at coordinate 3,421,313 of OX457102.1, forward strand.
ATTTTTTGTAATGCAAGCAGTTAGTTTTGCAAGCAACAGAAAAATACCCAGGTTCTAGATATGGTTCTTGTTTTTGTAAATATATAATGTTTAAGCCGTTTTATTTTTCTTTTATTGCTATAAATGGCGAGACGAAACTTGTACAAGGTGGTTATATCATAGGATATTTATCTAAATGAAACAAACGTACTAGCTTGCCTATAGTCAAATAATTTCGGAGCGTTTTTATTTGGCTAAGTTACAACGGTGCTAATACCATTGTTTATACTGTGGCTAGTTTTTACGGATCAGTGTCGATTACGCTTTATACGCATTACGCTTTATATACGCTTCATAGAAAAAAAATCAATTTCAGACATAGTTTCTTTATATTGTGTTTACGCGAAAGTTGCACATGGAAAAAAACCACATTTTACGGATTTCATCCGAAACTACGGGAAGTTAGAAATGAATGTAACTAAATTTACAAAATCTGCGATAAAATCTGTAAAATATATTGATTTATTCCAAGATTACTCACCTATCGACACTAATAGCCAGCAATGTGAAGACAGATGCCGATATGCTGAGCACCGCGATGAACTGACAGAACTTGCAGTAGAAGTGACCGAAAGGCCAGTCGGAATTCAGCATGTACGTGAAGTTGAAGGTCACGTTGAGGGTAGACACCATCGCGTCAGCCACGGAGAGGTTAACTGCAAGAAAAACAAACATTTTGAATTTTTGGAAAGTTTCAATAGTAATAGCTCTTGTAATGCACGCAAGATTGTTCTATCCAGGGCAGTCCTCATTCAGTGTCTTCGAGTCACGTGGACCAGGTCTGTTAGGTTAAATCGAATGATTGTGGGATTCATAAGTATAGAATATTAATGTTTCTTGTCTAGTTTGGACACAAGAATTGATTGATCTATTTTAGCGTCATGACTATTATATGTGTCTATGGTATTTCTTTCAATTCCTTCATACCCAAGAAGTAATTAGTGACGCTCCTCATCCTCTTGTTGGCCAGCACGATCCATATGACGACGAGGTTGCCGACGGTGGCGACCACCACCATTCCAGCGAACAGCACTGTCCACAGCACTTGCCGCCACCACGGCAGGATGAATGACTGGTAGGCCTGGCAACAAAAACACAAGTCAATTGACAGGGACAAAACGGACAGGCTTGACGCACGACAGGTGCATGTTTGGGGGAGTAATATCGATTCACTGTCCTATAAAGACTACATTTATAGTATGCCGGTTCTGGTTGGTGTTATTTTAAGGGATAATTGGTATTAAGCTGTGTGAGAAATGATGGACGCTTCCGATATAGGAACTGAGAAAGTCCCGCTCTACTAAACCTTGTGACGTTCCTTAGAAGTGTTACTGCGGTTTCTCCACCAATAGTATTACATTCTATTATTCGTTTTTGCGAGCATGGCGAGACGAGCAATTTAGTTTATTGGGAAGCATCATCAGAACCTATTATTACTATTACTGCACTGCGCTCGTCACCTCAATTTATTGGGTCACAATATTACTGGTTATAATGTCCTTTAAAATGAAACATAACAATCGTTCAATACTATTATTCAGTGGCAGTCAAAGTTGAAATTTCTTCCTTTATTTAGTGCACGCCATTAAATGAACAAAGCAGAAAGCTTCCGACAGCGTCTTTTAATATAAAAATATGAAGTTATTGTTTTTTTTATTAAAATGAGTTGTGTTTCATAAAATTAAATAGTTGATTTCCTTTTTATGACTTGGAAACAGCAAGTAATAAAGAACTTGTGAAAAATAATTTGCAATTTCAGCTTTAGATAAACAGTTGGCGGAACAAATTATTATTTTTTGAAATAAAACCCTTCATTTCCGGATAGATATTATTATTTCTATGATTTATAGAACCTTTTTGGTCCTGTGTGTGATTGTTTGTGATTAGCATCAGATATTTGTATTGATGAATTCACCCAAGACAAAAAGAAGAAGAATTATATGTTTGATTTTGTATAAAACTGGCGGCCCGGCCCAGTTCTTCGTTTCCGTCATGCATTATTGTTGTGTTATTTCAATTACTGTTTACGTGGCACACGCAGCGGAAGTTCTCAAACTGAATTTTCCCCGTTTTTGCAAAATTTTATCATTCACGCTCTGCTCCTTTTTTTTCACAACAATAAGATGCACGCAATGCGTCGTGTTACATAGCCTATAGTCATCCTCGACATTTGGGCTGGCTAACACAAAAATAATGCATTCGAATCAGGAATTGCTGCAATAAGCGCGTTCAACAAATGCTTCAGCTTTATAATATGTAATGACAGCCTTCGTGGCGCAGTTGCTTAGACGTCGGCTGTGAAACGAGAGGCAACGGGTTCGATCCCCTCACCAAGATTAATGTTTGTAAGGCCCACAATTATTTGTCTCGGGTTTGGGTGTTGGTGAGACCGAAAAGTCTCTCGTAGTTCTTTATACCCACGACACAAGACGAGAGAATGTGGGTTTAGGATTATGTATGTGACTGTTGGGTGTATTTATTATTATTATTTATAAAATAGGTTCAAAAAATCCCTCAAGAATACATTATGTTCTAATTTTATCAGTACATTTCTACCTTATCAGATTTCTAACTTGTTTCCCTTGTACAAGCGATCGATACTTGTAAGTGTAACTTGTAGCGAAGAAATTCACTTACAGTTTCACTCTTTTCCCGAATTCACTAAGTTTATTTACGATGTGGAGTAGTTTTTAGGTACTCTTCCTGGTGATTCAATTTCTTTTATCGTTAATTTTAATTTACGGGTGAATTGGTAACGTAACGATTTAGGTAATTGTCTTTTTACGTCTTTTAATTTTTAATTTCGACATAATTTGTACCCGTGTTTAATGTCAAACATTTAAATTATTCTTAAAAACCAAGAGCCTCACAATATTTTCATATGTTCTTAGATTCAGCGCATATGTAGATTACGTGTGATTATATATAAGCGTCTTATTGTACACGATAATGTATTCTATTTTAAAATAAACGTGGTGAGGTGACATTATATTTGACGCCCGAATACTCAAACGCCACTTATATATTATGTTGCACTTAACTACGAAAGTCCCGCTTAAATGTACTGTTTAAGTGGGACGTGGGTAGTTAAATGCAACTTAATAATTAAATGGCGATTGAGTATTCGAGCGTGAGATTAGTATATTAAGTACGAAGTCAAGTACTACATACATAAAATACATATACTCACGCCTTTATCCCCGAAGGGGTAGGCAGAGGCGCCACCTGGACACCCACATTTCGCCTTGTATGTTCCGTCCCACGATGTAATAGAGGGCGAGGCTATCGCCATATCGGGCACAAATTCTTGACTCCGGGCTGATAATGAATAGTAAAATCCAATATCACTTTGCCCGACCCGCGACTCGAACACGAGACCTCAGCTTTGTAACCATACCGTAGTACAACTACGGCACCAAGGCAGTCAAGTACTACAGCCATATATTTAGCACAATAGAAAATAGTACACAAAAAGAAAATTATTCCGTAATATGTCTCCGTGCAGGCCGCCAAATGTTATTCCTGTATAATTTTCTTTTGTTCCAGCGGTTTTGGGGGAGCATTACAGCTGACGTCACCGCCCAGCAGATTTATTTGTGTATTTGGACGTTGTACTAGTAAATTTAAATGAGGTAGGGCTAATCTTTATTCCGGTTTTATTTTGTCTCCAATTAATAACTGCACCAAAAGATTTCTGTAGTGTAGACGAAAATAAAACACAAGTTTGCCTATAAACAGGCTTCTTTTTGTATAAACAGGCTTAATTGATAATGGAAATAATTTATTGAATTATTAAAATGTTCAACATAATTTAGATTCACAATTTTTTTTTGTTCACCCGTTATTACTCTACCCGTTATCAATATTCAAATAATAACAAGAATTACGTTAAAGTAATTGTTCAAATAATGCACCCAACAGTCACATACATAGTCCCGACCCCACACTAAGATCGAGTCTTGTCTCGTGGGTGTCATAAACTACGAGAGACTTTTCGGTCTCACAAACACCCAGACCCGAAACAAATACCTGTGGTTCACACAAATATTTGTTTTGGTGCGGGGATCGAACCCACGGCCTCTCGTTTCACAGCTGGCGTCTAACCAACTGCACCACGGAGGCTATTTTCCCTTTATTCCCGAGGACGAGTATTCGATCAGAAGTTAATTACTCCACAGTATAACACGGGGTAACAGCCTATGTATTTTTACAACGAAATTGAGTTTCACACGCGAGCATGTTTATTTTCAAAGCGCGAATAGCTGTTGTTAAAAAACGTATTGTAAATTGGCTGTGTGTACCTTTTTCTTTTAAAAAAAATCCCATGAAAATAATTCATTCTTCGTATAAATAGAAATATTAATAATCCATTCAGGAATTGAATGCAATCTCAATATGAATGTTTATTATTTCTGTATCAAACGCTTGTTAATTAATTAAAAATAAATATCTGACTCCTGTTTTTTTTTATTGCGATTAATAGCGAGACGACTGACGAGCATGCCATCCGCCTGATGGTAAGCGACATGACCATTCAATGACAGTAGAAAACCAAACAACTCCATAAATTACAAAGCAATGGTAGGCGTTTCACTGCGATCGCCATCCTAAGTCATAAGATGTTGAGTCTCCTTATGCCCTGTAGTAACTCTGGCTACAATGTCTTTCAAATCGAAACACAAAAGTGCATTTACGCTGCTGTTTGGCGAGAGAAATAGACATTGCGTTGGTACCTACCCAGGCGGCCTCTCACTTATGGGTGATCTACCACCAGTAAAAATTGATATGAATGACTGCCTCGGTGGCGTAGTTGTACGGTACGCATATAAAGCTGAGGTCTCGGGTTTGAATCCCGGGTCGGGCAAAGTGATATTGGGATTTTCTATTCATTATCAGCCCGGAGTCAGGAATTTGTGCCCGATATGGCGATAGGCTCGCCCCATATCATATCATGGGACGGAACATACAAGGCGAAATATGGGTATCCTGGTGGCACCACTGCCTACCCCTTCTGAGATAAAGGCGTGAGTTTATGTATGTATGTAATTAATTTAATATGGATTAAGATAAACACAAGTCTTGTGCTGCGTGTATCAGCAAACAACATAGACTTTTTCTAGCAAACTGAGCAACCTAGACAATCAAATTAATATTATTCACCAAAAGCAGATCCTAGCTTGGTTTTTCTCACACAAACTAGTCGCGTCACAAACAAAACAAAATCAAATAAGAATACAATATATACTCGTTTACTTTTAGTCATAAAGTATTCATGAAGTAACAATGTACTTTATACAATCTTAACTTGTAGATATGAAGTTGGTCTAATCGTTAGCTTTCCGTGGAAACTTAGCTTTCACTTGTTAACTCCCAAATGGATTTGCCCTCGGTCGTGACGTGTTTCAAGTGGTTATCGCATCTAAGTGTCCCACTGCGGTATCTATTAAATAATTGTCTGCGAAGTAGTTTTCTCTTCTAGATACTACAAAATAAAAATATTTGCTTTGTAGCAGAAGACGAATGTTGTCACAAAATCGAGAATGGCAGACGATATTTTGCGCGTGGAACATAAATGAAAATAAAAATAAAAATAGGCGGACTAATGGCTAACAGTCAGTAATGTCGCTCTGTGGGTGATGTCTCATGACAGTATTGGGAAACTGGGAAAATGGAAATTGGGAAATCTATTGTACTTTTTTTATATCGGCACGATTATAGCTACCATACCAACCAAATAAAATATGTACTCGCGACAATTAAATATCTCTCGCCGATTGATTTTATATTGCTGGCCTACGTAAAACCTAGCATAGGCATGTTGTACCCAAATATCACTAACAAATAAATAAATACACCCAACAGTCACATACGTAGTCCTGACCTCACATTGAGATCAATTAAGTCTTGTGTCGTGGGTATCAGAAACTACGAGAGACTTTTCGGTATCACTAACACCCAGACTCAAGACAAATATCTATAGGCCTCACATACAATGGTTTCGGTGCAGGGTTCGAACCCGCGGTCTCTCGTTTCACAGCCGCCGTTTAACCAAATGCGCCACGGAGGCTATCTGCCGTGCATTGTGTTTATCACTTAGGCGGGTTCTCGAAGATCGCACACGTTGGTTGCTCTCTCGACACTCATCTACCATGTATGAGGCCGCTGGCAATTGTATAATCGATTTTGAAAAACTATCTTATGTATAATATATCATGTATAATAACAGCTGTGATTTGTGATCGGAAACGGCCGTAATAGGTAATTCAGGCTCAGCCTAATTGGTAATTTATTATTCTCTTTTAATATGATTAAATTATTGTTTTGTTCAAATTACATGTTGCAAATAAATTAACGAAACACATATACTAACTTCGATATTTATTATTTGTTATCTCAACACTCTACATTCAATATAATTTTGCAGTTTCCCTGATTTCTTATTTTGTCAAAATAAGGGTCTTCAGGATGTTTCTTTGCAGTCAGGAGTAAAGTAAACATCCCTTATGTCTTTTACCTTGAAGTTGTTTTGTGTTTCTTCGCTGTTAGATTTCTATCTGGGTTGTTTGGTGTCCTTATCTTTGCTATTGTGTATTTTTTGTTGTTGAAAACAGTGTTTACGAATGTGTCAGATGACGTAGTTTTACTGGAAATATTTTTTGTCTCGCTTTCAGCAAGAAATTGACACATGAATTTGTTACCACTGGCTCGTAAGGTTTTTTATTTATTAAATTACAATATGAAAATATTTTTCTTATTGTGAGCACTGAAATAGCAAAAAATAAATATTTTTAAAAGTAGGTGTTGCGTATTATCATGTACACTAGACACAAACACCCAGACCCGAAACAAATACTTGTGGTTCTCACAAACATTTGTCTCGGTGCGGGGATCGAGCCCGCGGCCTATCGTTTCACAGGTGGCGTCTAACCAACTGCGCCACGGATGCTGTCAAATGTTAATAGTAAGTTCGTACCTCGGTGGCGTTCGGTGTGCTGTTGACGTATCTATCGTTCTCCACATCGTAGAAAGTGACGTAGAAGTTGTGGAAATCGGTCATGGATGTGGAGCGATTGGACGCTATGGTGGGCCCGAGGTCGTCCAGCATCCTGGCATCGGGATACACCTGGAGACAAGAAAAAATGGCATTGCATTAGTTCCACTTATATTTCACGTACATTAGTTTAACTTTATGAATGATATCGTTGCGGGTTAACTACAGGTTAGACATTCCCGGAGACTCGCTGAGCTTCAATGCTCGGTGTCATTAAAATGCGTGCCACTGTTGATCTTGGCTTACAAGAGTTTGAGCGCAGACAGTCTTAGATATAATAATGTGGTATAATGTGTTGGAGGTATTAGTTCGGTTTCTAAGTAGGATACTCGCATCCACCCGGATAACGACCTTGTACCCTGACCTTGACCCTGACATTGACCTTGACCTTGATCCTGCCCCTGGCCTTGACCCATTAAAGCCATAGTGACACACAAGTGTTTCGCTTTTCGAGATTTACCTGCCTTGTATCAGTTTTGAACAGGCCGGCATGATTGTGTCGTTGAGAGATAGTGGTAATGTTTCTCGCCAGTCGATGTTCTACTAGGACCGCAATAAAATACAATCAAGTGGTAGTGCGGTAGGTTTGCTGTGCCATTACAAAGTAATAATAAAAGTTTAAACATGCGAAATAAAATTGGTTAAACTGGGACTATTGTTTAGATCGAAAACAATCTGGGGGGAAAACTTCATGACGCTGAGAGACTTAGCATCGGTTGGTAACAAACCAATCCTTAGCCATTCCACGTCTATACTTATTTATGTTCTGGCGTTTCGTACAAATACCTAAAACGATACAATATGTTACAACAGAACTTTTATTCCCTTCACGAAGAAAAAATATTTGATAATGTTCTATCGCAAATCAAACAAGCTTGGACTATACTGGAATCCATTTTGAACTTGTGCTCTGTCAAAGGTTATTAATGATTTTTGAACATGTAAGCGACGTGAACATGCATTTCAACTCGGGATAGATTGATAAATGAACAAGTGGAGTGCAGTTTATTAACTTAACTTAAACTTTACTTAGCAATACTTTTAGAAAGCTCAACAAAAGACTGATGAAGGTTATTCACAACTGTAAATAAATGATTATTTTATCGTAGTCTTAATGACTCAAAAACTAAATTAAAAAGCCTTCAAGTACGACAAGATTTATTGATATAAATTGAGTTTTAATAATATCAAAAAATATTTTATGTTGTGCACATTTGACGATGGACCGCTTTCCTAACCTCAAAGAAATACTTTGATACTCAGGATTATTTATATATTCCCGGATGGATATAAGCGAAGGTGCCAATATAGCCATACATATGATAGGAGGCTAGCCTGCCGCTTTACCGAGCACAAATTGCAGTTCTCGGAAACTCATAAGATTTTTCAAATTGAAAAATAAATACACCCAACAGTCACATACATAGTCCTGACCCCCACACTAAGATCGAGTCTTGTGTCGTGGGTATTTGGAACTACAAGGGACTTTTTGGTTTCAAAAACACCGAGACCCGAAACAAATACCTGTGATTCACACAAACATTTGTTTCGGTGCGGGAATGACAGACGGCGTCTAACCAACTGCGCCACGAAGACTGTGAAAAACGTGGATTTCTTGACCAAGAAAGACCACAAGACTCACGAAACGACGGACTTAATACAAACTAATATTATAAATGAATAAGTGGATTCATCCAAAATAAGTTTAATTTGGGCCATAGTCAAAATTACGAGTTTAATACCACAGCCAATAAACTGTCGGTAGATTTTAATACTATTAAAATAAAGTACGGGATTGTCGCAACTCGCAGGGTTGCCAATTTTACTAATAAATACGGGTATACTTTAATACTGTCAAGACCAATTTGTTTTCAAAATATTTACCCGCAAGTGATAATGTAAACTATTTATTTAAACTATTTATTTACTGTTCTGTGTTATTCTCTTTTATTGTGGTGTACAATAAAGTGTGTAAATAAAAATAAATAAATAAATAATTCCACTTTACATCTGATTTATATGGCACTATCGAAAAAAAAAACAGTACCAACCGCACATTATAAATACATTTCGATAATGTTTTGAAGTTCGAATAATGTATTCGGACACCTATAATATGCCGTAAAATGTTAACAGCCCTATACGAGTATTATCCTTATAAACTTGCACAAAGCAGTTAAACAAATCTGTTGAAAACTAATTACGTTTGAAACCGATACGCTCTGAATAATCCTAATAACTAATTATTTGTTATGACCAATATCCGGGCTTTGTAGTTTGTTGTTTCAGACGTGTCGCTTGCATAGGAACAGAGGACTGAGATACAACCTTAGAACTACAGTATCTTTAAGCTGCATCAACTCATATACGTTCTACTGCAGGGCACGGGCCTCCTCTACAATCGACAGTCCAATTGAGATGTATTAAGCCATATTGTAGTCCATGCTGGGGTGGTGTTTGGCGGCCTTTAATGGGAATATTCTGAACCGCCTTCGCTTTTGGCGGGCATATTCAAATCTTTAATGGAATGTACCAGCTAAGGATAGTGTAGGGGAGGAAAGCCCGTAACGAAGATGTAGCGCGAATATAGGCTCATACTGGTACATACATACATAAACTTCACGCCTTTTTCCGAAAAACGGTAGGCAGAGGTGCAACCAGGACACTCACGTTTCGCCTTATATACTATATTTTGACAGCCTTATATTTTGACAGCCTCCGTGGCGCAGTTGGTTAGACGCCGGCTGTGAAACGAGAGGCCGCGGGTTCGATCCCCGCATCGAAACAAATATTTGTGTGAACCACAAGTATTTGTTTCGGGTCTGGGTGTTTGTGAGACCGAAAAGTCTCTCGCAGTTCCTGATACCCACGACACAAGACTCGATCTTAGTGTGGGGTCAGGACTATGTATGTGACTGTTGGGTGTATTAAAATAAAAAAAAAAAAAATGTTCCGTCTCACGATGTGACAGACGGCGTCTATCGCCATATCGGGCACTAATGCCTCATTCCGGGCTGATAATGAATAGAAAAAATCCGATATCACTTTGCCCGATCCGAGATTCGAACCCTAGACCTTAGCGTCGTAATCGTACCGTAGTACAACTACGCCACCGATGCAGTCCACCATACTACGTTACCATATTTTATAATTGAAAATAATGCATGAACAACTTTGAAATAAATCAAACTGCGACCTTTATTATACATACTCGTATTCATTATTGGAAACTGGGTTATGAAAAGAGCCTCACTAGAGTTTCATGCCAGTTCTTCTATGGTGAAAGCTGTCCTTTGAACAGGGAGGTAAAGAAAACAATGACGAAATAAAATGATGTAGGTATAGCATAATATCCATCCATCCATCCATCAGCCAAAGGACGTCCACTGCTGAACATAGGCCTCTCCCAATGATTTCCACAGTGACCTGTTGGAGGCAGCCTGCATCCAGCGACGTCCCGCCACCTTTACCAGGTCGTCTGACCATCTTGTGGGTGGACGTCCTACGCTGCGCTTTCCGCTACGTGGCCTCCATTCGAGAACTTTTTGGCCCCATCGGCCATCAGTTCTCCGCGCTATGTGCCCCGCCCATTGCCACTTCAACTTACTAATCCGCTGGGCTATGTCGGTTACTTTAGTTCTCCTACGGATCTCCTCATTTCTGATTCGATCTCGTAGGGAAACCCCGAGCATAGCCCTCTCCATAGCTCGTTGAGTGACTTTGAGCCGCCTAATAAGGCCCATAGTGAGAGGCCACGTCTCGGTGCCGTATGTCATCACTGGCAACACACAACTATCGAAGACTTTCGATTTGAGGCACTGAGGTATTTTGGACAAGAAGACGTCGCGTAGTTTCCCGAACGCTGCCCAACCGAGTTGGATTCGACGATTGACCTCTCTCTCGAAGTTGGACCTGCCTAACCGGACCACTTGTCCTAAATAGACATATTCGTCTACAACTTCAAGAGTCGAGCCCCCAACTCCAATGGTGGTGGGCACAACATGGACATTCGACATGATCTTCGTTTTGTCCATGTTCATTTTAAGACCCACCTGTTGGGAGACTCGATTGAGGTCTTCGAGCATAGTGCTAAGGTTCTCCAGCGATTCTGCCAAGACTACAATATCGTCGGCAAATCGAAGGTGAGTGATATACTCGCCGTTGATGTTGATGCCGAATCCTTTCCACTGCAAGAGCTTGAAGGCGTTTTCCAGCGCGGCAGTGAACAGTTTCGGAGATATGACATCTCCCTGTCTCACGCCTCTCTGTAGCGGAATAGCCTTCGTGCTCTGATCTTGTACTCGGACCGACATGGTGGCGTTGTTGTATATACACTTCAACACTTCGATGTACCGATAGTCTATGTGGCATCGCTGGAGAGACTCTAGCACAGCCCAGGTCTCGATCGAATCAAAGGCTTTCTCATAGTCCACAAACGCTAAACAAAGCGGCAAGTTATATTCCTCGGTTTTTTGTACAACTTGCCGAAGCGTATGAATGTGGTCTATGGTACTAAAGCCTTTTCGGAAACCGGCTTGTTCGGGAGGCTGGAAGTCATCAAACCTGCGTTCGAGACGATTTGTGATGACCCGGCAGCCCCGCTATTCCTGGCTATGGTAGCATAATATGGAATCAATTAATTAGTTTCATTACCATTTTCATAATAATCCACATTTATCCTGAAATATGTCGACGTTTATTAATGAATAGTAACGGCGAACCTAGGTCTGACTAGAAACAGGCGACAACCCCAACTTTTAATTTCTCACGGGATCGCACAAATCGGATCACTGCCAATGGCTAGCTAAATTATAATTGAATACGATCCCAAATAAGGTGATTTTGATGTTTTGACGTTGAATAGAAATTATTATTTTGAAATAAACAAATTTTTACGGATGTTATCGCGGATTTGGTTTATTTTTTAATTTTTTTAACTTCCCGACGTTTGATTGCTATACAGCTTTCGTGTTCACGGGGCGGACTACATCGTAAATTTAATTCTTCCATTTTTGATCGTCAAGAAATTAAAAAAAAAACCAAATCTGCGATAAAATCCGTAGAAAATAGTTTTATTTCAATGTGTAACATTCGCGTAAATCTAAAAAACCATGTAAACCTTTGCTTTACTTGTAGCTAGCTTAGGCTCGACTCTCTTTATATTAAAGGACGAACTAAGTAAGATCTAATTAGAATGGTGACACATTTATTTATAATTTCAGTAAAGTAGCAAGCCAGAATACTAACATACAATAAAAATAATGTCGTAGTAATTAAACTTATTTTTAAAGTACGCCGATATATTACAAGGCGATGTGATTGACCACAACGACTGAAGATCTTTGGCGTCTCATTAATTAAACGCCTTCAGGAAGCTGATTAATTTTCCTACTAAAAACAAATAATACTTAAGAAATTGGCATTGCGGGAAACGTTTTAAAAGCGAACGCAATAAACGGAGGCAGAAGTATATTTTAATAAATGGTAATAATGGAATCAACCAATGATCAGAATTAAGTGTTGGGTTAGTTCTGTACTTAGTTCGATAAATGATATTATCTGTATAATTCTGAAAGCCCTGCACAATAGTTTAATCTTAGCCTTTACAAAAACTACCCATGCTAGCGTTCGTAGCCACAGCTAAATTTTTATACAGTAAGTTTTCGCCTCACGTTTTTACCTTTTGACAATTGAGTACATCGGCATAAGATTATATGGCAAGAGATAATAGTTCAATACTTTTTAGCACTCTATCTAGAAAGTAATGCTATTATAATTGATTCGCTCTACACGACTAAAACCTCGCTAGAATTTTCATCTTCAAAGGATTTTTGACTTTTATGCAAATTACTGTCACATGTAGCTAGACTCAAAATCGCTTGCTAATCGCACTTGTCTTTATAATTAACCACTCACTCACTAAAAGCCACTCGCATAATGGCTATTCATAAAGTGGGTATAAATAGTTTGGGGTCATTTGAAAAGTGATTCATCGTAGATACATTAAAGTAAGCTTAGTGTCATTAACTACGGCAAACTGAGCTTAGTTTGGTACGACGGCGATTTCTATAAAGCTGAAAAGTGAAAAAATCCTGATTTATACACAGATTTATGAAGAAAGTAGGTATTTGCAGGAATTAATATAAGTTGTGGAGGATTTTAGCGGATTGGGCTCATTGTGCCGATTGAGATATTTATTTGTAAATTGTATGCCAGTGGCAAATATATAAACAATATAACAAAGGAAATAAATGCAATAAATAAATACACCCAACAGTCACATACATAGTCCTGACCCCATACTAAGATCGAGTCTTGTGTCGTGAGTATCAAAAACTACGAGAGACTTTTCGGTCTCACAAACACCCAGACCCGGAACAAATACCTTTGGATCACACAAACATTTGTTTCGGTGCGGGGATCGAACCCGCGGCCTCTTGTTTCACAGGCGGCGTTTAACCAACTGCGCCACGGTGGCTGTCAAAGTAAAAATGGATATTATCACTTAGTCCTTAAATGTATAAAAGCAAAGCATTTACAGGTAGTGTTGATATTTTACCAGGTTCAAAAAATTTGGGACAGATTGACATACTCTCTGAGCTAAATTTATTCCAGCTGTTGAGGGTTGCGGTCAGTATAAATATGTGTACAGCGCACAAATATTTGTTTCCAATGTTGGTACGTTCGGAAACTGTATTTGTAAACACGCAACGCGAGAGTAATCTCGAATTTTGGCAATAATTTATTTTTTTAAAGCAAAAACGGTCCAAAATGTCAAAACAATATAAGTGAATACACTCAAGGCGTCAATAAGCAGTAAGGTGCTTCATTTCGCCGTCTAAAGATGACAACAAACATCCCCCGAGCCTTGTAAATCCACGAGCTCCGAGCAAAACGCTCCAATCCGTGTTTGCCTTATTTACATAATACGTGATAATAACACCGGTTTATCTAAGCGAAAATATAATAAGAATATAATATGATAATTTGGAGATTTAACCACGGGGTTTATAGACATTAGAGGAATTATTAATTAAGTAATTTAAAAAAAGTTTATGTTCTTAAAATAATTTTGCGTCAAGGAATGTAAAACTATTATTATTATGAATAATGAAGGACATGGTGACTGGTGCGTAATTGACCCAACGCGTTTTGTGCGGTGCGGGGGAGGCTAAAGTAAACCTGATTTTTCAAAAGGTGGGTATGTACCTATCTGATTCCTAAAGGGGCTGATGCTAAGCGGTAGCTAAGGCGGAGTTGGCAAGTACAAAACAAAGAGTGGACTGTATTGATGTTATCCCCTTCAGAGGGCTGATTCGCGGTGCGATGCGGTTGGGTCGGGAGCAAGGGATGTGCACGCCTTACCTTGACATCTGCATCCTCGGCGAGGTGGCACGCGGTTCCCGGCGCGATGGCGTCGACGTATTCACGACACTCGCGCGAACAGGGGCTTGTCCCGTAAAATAGCTATGCCAGCATCAACCTTGCGGTTCTCAGTCCTTTATTATCAATAGGTACACACAAAGCGGGGTGCGATTAAACAGTTTAGCGCGGATTAGCGGAACGCCATTTGCACATGCGGGTTAGCGGCGGCGGGAACACTTACGTCCTTACGAGTACATGTGCGGCGCGTGCGGCGGTTCGAAGCGAAGTACGTGTGGGGCACAGCGCGTCCCCACTTCCCGTAGCTCCCGCGCGACGTACGCGCAAGGAGTACAGACATATTAGGTCAGGCGTGCGTTAGAGGGAAAGGGAAAATAGCGGGAATATGACACAACACAGCACTCATTGCAGTACTGCCAACCTCGCGAAATATGTATAGAAAACATCGATCAATAATTATACAAATATATAAATATGGCGGAACCATTCCCCCCGGCCTTAAAGGGTACCTTTAATAATAATAATAAAAATAAATGTTACGAATTACGAATAATAAAAGTAACGCGGTAATAAAGAATGACCCTAAACCTAACCTTAAAGCGGAAGCGAATAAGTCAACGACTATACCCACGGAGCTCTCGGCATCGGCTACGAATCTAATATTCGCAGCCACTAGGTGTCCTAGTCCTACGAGCTACCGTGAGAGGTATAAATTTATTGATTGGGCAACGGGCACAGTCGGACGACGGGTCGCACGAAGCTTCCCCTATTTGTCTTAACTGTCACGACGCGTGTTGCTCCATCCTTCGAAGGGTGGACTGCTTCCACCACACCGAGAGGCCATGAAAGAGGCGGTGCATTATCAACTATAATAACCACTACCGTCCCTAATTGAATGGGAGTGGAAGGCGTGGTCCATTTAGCTCGAGCTTGCAATTGATGCAAATACTCAATCCTCCAGCGTTGCCAAAAGGATTGGACCATTTTATCTAAAAGCGAATGTCTCTCACGTAGATTACAGGAGTCTACATGAGACGCGGGTAGCGAACATAAAGGAGCGGTATGAAGAAAATGAGCGGGCGTGAGCGCTGCGGGCTCTGCGGGATCGCTACTTAGCGAAGTAAGCGGACGCGAATTTATAAGTGCCTCGACCTGTGTGAGTACTGTTAATAACTCTTCATAGGAAAGCAGCTGCTGTCCTATGACCTTGAACAGGTGAGATTTTACGACCTTCACCATAGATTCCCAGCATCCACCCCAGTGAGGGCTTGCAGGTGGAATCTGCTTGAAGTCTATACGACTTTCGGAAAGTTCGTCTTCAAAGTGCGGGCGATAATAGTCAAGAAATTTGTATAGGTCGCGTAAATACGAACTACAACCGACAAAATTCGTAGCGTTATCCGTATACAAACACTGAACTGGGCCGCGGCGAGAAAGAAAGCGTTTCAGTGCGGCGAGAAAACTAACCGTGCTCAAGTCGGAAGCTATTTCAACGTGCAAGCAACGCGTAGTTAGACAAGTAAATATACAGAGCCAGGCCTTGCGACTTCTGACGCCCCTGCCACGCACGGGTGTGTATTTTATAGGACCTGCGTAATCACAACCCGTATGCGAAAAGGGTTTGTCGACCTGGTTGACGCGGTAAGCGGGTAAATCGGCCATCCTTGGAAACAATGGTCGCGGTTTGGACCGAAAACAAGTGTTACACTTGTATATGCGGTGACGAATAATTCGCCGAGCGGCAAGTATCCAATAGCGACGCCTAATTATAGACATTAGAAGTTCAGGACCAGCGTGTAAATACTTTTTATGATAATAGTCGACTATCAAATCAACTATGTGATCGCGGCGTGGGAGAACACGCGGATGTCTCTGCGAATAGTCGACGACCGCATTCGACAAACGGCCACCGACGCGAATTATATTCTCTGTGTCTAAGAATGGACTAAGCCTTTGCAAAGCGGGCGAACAAATCTGTTTCTTTGTTAATTTAATTATGTCATCAGTGAAATAAACACGTTGAAGAGCGAGTATGATTTGATTTTCGGCGTATTTTAAATCAGAAGAGGTTACGAAAAGTCGACGCGGTAACAATTTCGAAAAGCGATAAACATAAACCATTATGCGTAATAGTTTAGACCAAGAAGAAATACGAAGCGCGAGCGAGTAAATTAGCGAATCAACAGCGGGTGTGGTGACAGCATGTATCAACGGTTTCAAATCAGGTATGTCTTCGACATCATTATCATCGAACGAAGCGATAGGCCACTCTGCAGGATCCTTACAAGCCCACGACGGTCCCGAAAACCACAAGGGATGGTCAATAAGGGCCGCGGGCGATAAGCCACGAGATAGGCAATCAGCAGGGTTTTCAATTCCTGCTATGTGATGGAAACAGCTGGCGGGAACGTTGTCGGTCACCTTAACTACTCGATTAGCGACAAACGTCTGCCAGCGGTGCGGAGAAGAATTGATCCAACACAGGGTTACCTTCGAATCGGTAAATGCGAATACGTTCGCAATTTTATAACGCGGCTGAAATATGTCGATAACCTTCTTCATGAGTGCGGATAGAAGAACCGCTGCACATAACTCCAACCTAGCGATAGAAACAGTTTTAAGCGGCGAGACTTTAGACTTAGAACAGACAAGTACAATATTTCCAGTGCAGTTTATTACGGTTTGCATGTATATCACTGCGCCGTAAGCACGTTCGCTAGCGTCAGCAAAACCCAACAGGTTGACAGCGCAACCTTGAACTACGCCCAAATGTCGCGGTATACGTACCCCATTCAAGGCGGGCAGTTCATTGCAGAACTGTGACCAAAGCGTTGCGATGCGTTTTGGTGGAGCGTCATCCCAGTCGCATTTTGCCATCCAAAGTTCTCTGATGAGAAGTTTGGCGTACAAAATGACGGGAGCCACTAAACCCAAATTATCCCACAAACGGGCTACAGCGGAAAGAATGTTACGCTTGGTGCACCCCGGATTGGGTGCGGCGACCTTAAACGTGAAAACATCGTCGGAACTATCCCAATGCGTGCCTAAAATTTTATGCGGTATGGCGCCCCGATCAATTTCGAGACAAGAGGAAGCGCGATGCGAAACGGGTATGTCACGAAGAGCTGCGGCGGAATTGCTGGACCACTTGACGAGGTCAAATTGACCGGACTTAAATAATCCTATAAGCTGGATGCAGGCATCTGCAGCAACAGATTCATCATCCTGAAACGAATCGTCGGCCATTATGCTGAAACACACATCGTCCATATAAGTCGAACTGGATGCGATTGCGGCTGCCACTGGAAATTTGTGTCCTTCGTCTGTTATTAGCTGTCTGACGACGCGGACGGCGTGGAATACACTAGACTTCATTCCAAAACACACGCGATTAAATTCAAAAATTGACAAAGGGTCAGTGACCTGAAAGCGAAAAAGAATACGTTGGAATTTACGATCGGATTCGTTCATAAGAATCTGTAAAAACATCTGGCGGCAATCGGCGGAAACAGCGATTTTAAAGAGGCGGAAATTAAGAAGTATTAAATTTAAATCACCTTGAAGATTAGGCCCTGAATGCAAAACTTCGTTCAAGGATAGCCCAGAACTAGTCTTGCAACTGGCATCCAATACCATGCGTACCTTGGTAGTTGACTTGTCTTCACGTTGCACGCAATGGTGCGGTACGAAATAAGATGCGGAAAAATCGACACTATCAACAGGTCCTATTTCGGTAATATAACCTTTGGTAACATATTCGTGGATTATGTCGGCGTAAGCGGTGCGCAACATGGGCGAAGACTGCAACTTGCGTTCCAAGCAAAGAAAACGTCTGTGTGCGGTTTGAAACGAATTACCTAATTTATAAACGTCATCCTTAAACGGTAAGGCGACTGAGTACCTGCCACTAGCATCACGCGTAGTGGTAGCGCGGAAATGGTTCTCACATTCAAGGTCATCTTGACTGTGGGCGGGCGGAGCGGAGATTTCCTCGAGTTCCCAAAATCTTTTAAGAAGGATGTCCAAAGAAATCTGGTCGACGACCGTACAACAAGCCGATGTCGACTTTAAACTCGATTTTCTAGGTACCAAAACTGGAGCGGAACCCATTAGTACGTAACCTAAAATTGTATTAATAGCGGGCGGTAAGCCATTCATACTGTTAACAGTACCCGGCAATAACAGATGTGGGAAGACATCTGCACCTAGAAGTACATGTACCTCTGACGGTGTGGCGAAAGCAGCGTCTGCGAGCGGCAACGTATTTAAATAATGCGCGAAAAAAGTTCTATCAACGGGAACCGAAGGTAGACTATCCGTGATGCGGTCGACAACAAGTGCGGATACGTTGAAACAAATATTATTATCAAAACGCGAGAATACTTTAAATTGCGCGGAACCTCTAATACACTTTTCTATACCACCGAAACCACGTACCATAGTTTGCGTATTCTTATTGTAATTTAAACCTAGCAACGCACAACATTCCGATGTTATAAAATTACTTTGTGAACCAGAATCAAGTAAACATTTAATAAAATGCGCCTGACCTTTGTTATGGCAACACTATCAATGTTAATTGTCTATTTTCATATTGTCTATTGTCTGATCTTATGATGTCATGTCATGTCGAGTGTGTCTCTATTTAAAGATAATAAACTATGTGAACCAAGCTATTACAAATCTATTACTTCAACTATAACCAATACATGGTGTCAGAAGTAAGCGAAAATGGAAGTAGGAGCGGCTGAGAAATCAAGAAAACATGCCGTAAGCATGGCATGTGCGCCCATGAGTACAACGGGAAACATGGCCGACAACTGGAAGAAGTGGCTACAGGCATTTAAAATATATCTAAGAGCATCATCACTGGATATAGAACCAAACTCACGTAAGGTTGCTTTATTTCTTCATGTTATAGGAGAACGTGGACTAGAGATTTTTAATTCTTTCCAAAAAAGTGACGAACACATTATATATGAAGAATTACTGGAGCTCTTTAATAATCATTTCATACCGAAAACTAATATAACTTATGAATGTCACAACTTTTTTACATATAAACAAGCCGAAGATGAATCGCTGGAACAATTTGTAGTCAATTTACGAGCGCGGAGTCAGTCGTGCGAATTCGGGTCATTACAAGACAGATTGATTAAATCAATATTTATCTGCAACATGCATACGAAATATAATTATGTCAGAGAAAGACTACTAATGCAAGATGAGCTAACACTGGATGCAGCGATAGAGTTGTCAAAGAGTATAGTCATTGCTAAGAGCCAAACCATGTCTCTGCAACAGCAAGTCGGAAATGACACAGTCATGTATATTTCAAAAAATAAATCGTCTACACACATGTCACGTCAAAATCGAAATCAACGGTTCGAGGGGTCTCCATCATCACAGAGAAATCAGTCAATACATCGGTCACAGTCAACACATAGGTATCCAACGGCGCACAGGTCACAAGCAGTCAATCAAAAGTGTGGAAGATGTGGACAAACTCATCGATACAAATGTCCTGCAACACATGTAAAGTGTCATAAATGTAACAAAATTGGTCATTACCAGAAAATGTGTAAGTTTTCTCACGTAAATTATATAGAAGCCGAGTCATCAACGTCAAGAACTACAAATGTATCAGATTTCTTCATTGGTCACTTAAAGTCAAATATGTCATCACAATCAGATTATTTAATGAATATCACTGTCAATAATGTAAGTATGAATTGTATACTAGACACAGGAAGTGATGCAAATGTAATGTCAATAAATGTCTATAATAATCTAGGTTTAAAAAACAAAATTGCCAAATGTCAAGCTAAAATAAGGTCTTACAGTGGTAATAGTATTGAAGTAATAGGAGAACAAATATTAAAATGCAGTTTGTCAGTCAATAATAATAACATTACATGTCATATTAAATTTATAATTGCGAATGTGTTATCACCTACTGTATTGGGAAAAGATACATGTACAGAGTTAGGTCTAGTCAAAAGAGTGTTCAGCATTGAACAACCTTGTCTTAAGTCGCAGTCAAAACAGTTAACAATTAAGTCAGTCAGTGAGTTCAAGAACAATCAGTCTAATGTATCTTTGCCTAAACAAACTAAGTCGTGTCAGTCTAATGTTTCAATGTCCAAGCATATTAATAAGAGTCAGTCAGAGTCAGTAGAGTCATATATGTTAACACTTCAGTCAACTGAACAAAACATGTCAATGTCAAAGTCACATAATATTAATGTTCAAAATTTACTTACTAAATATGATAATGTATTTGTTGGTCTTGGCTGTTTACCTGGAGAATGCAACATTAAAGTAGACCCAAAGGTCACATCACGGATTGATGCACCAAGGAAGGTACCATTTTCTATGTATACAAGGTTGAAGCAAGAATTGAACAAAATGGAGCAGATGGGAGTCATCACAAAAGTCACAGAGCCAACAGAATGGGTGAGTTCTCTTATTCTTGTTGAGAAGAAGAATGGTCAATTGAGGGTTTGTCTTGACCCTAGAAATTTAAATCAAGCAATTTGTCGTAGTCATTACCCAATACCAACTGTTGACATGGTTCGTTCAAAAGTCGCAGGTGCCAAATATTACTCTACTTTAGATGCCAGCAGTGGGTTTTGGATGTGTCGCCTTAATGAAGAGAGCTCATATCTGACAACATTTAACACACCATTTGGTAGATATCGTTTCAATCGTTTGCCTTATGGAATAAATTGTGCTCCTGAATATTTTCATAGACGAATGACAGAAATTTTTGGTGATATACCAGGTGTAACTGTCTATAGTGATGATCTATTGGTCTCAGGTTCAACAATGAAAGAACATAATGAACGTCTAAAATTGGTCTTTGAAAAAGCTCAAAAGCTTAATGTCAAATTTAATAGAGCTAAATGTTTATTTGCACATACAAGTGTAAAATATTTAGGTCATGTCTTCTCACATCAGGGTGTAACTCCTGATGATGAAAAAGTCAGAGCAATTTGTGAAATGCCATCTCCTAAGTGTACTAAAGATTTGCAAAGGTATTTGGGAATGATTAATTATCTTGGTCCGTTTATTAATAATTTGGCAAATGAAGTTGGTCCTTTGAGAGATTTATTGAAAAAAGATACTGTCTTTACATGGAATGAAAATTATGAGAAAATTTTCAAACGCCTAAAAAATCTTATATGTCAGGCTCCAGTCTTAGCACATTTTGATGTGAATATTCCTATAGTCATGTCTGTGGATGCAAGCAGTACAGCAGTGGGTGCTGTATTGTTACAAAATAATCATCCTATATATTACTCATCTAAAACTTTAACTGTGTCTCAGCAAAGAATGGCTCAAATTGAAAAAGAACTTTATGCCATTGTTTTTGCATGTGTCAAATTTCACCAATTTATTTATGGTCAAACAGTTACTGTTGAAACTGATCATTGTCCATTAATAACCCTTTTCAAAAAACCACTTGCAGAGGTACCTACTCGTCTCCAAAGAATGATGTTAAAAATTCAAGCTTATAGTTTAAATGTTATTTACAAAAGAGGTACACTTATGTTTATAGCTGATACTCTGTCTAGAGCAGCATTGTCTGAAACAAGTACAGATGATCTTGATGAGGATATTGTGGTTCATGTTAATTCACTTATGAAGTCGCTGCCTGTCTCGCCTGAACGTCTTCAGTGGCTGAAAGATGCTACCAATAATGATGAGACAATGCAAATATTAAAAAAATATTGTCACCTGGGTTGGCCCAATACAAAAAAGCAAGTTATGCCTCAGGCACAGGTATATTGGCAGTATAGACATGATTTACATACAGAACATGACTTGTTATTCAGAAGTAGCAGTATTGTTATTCCAAAAATAGTGAGACCAGATATTCTTAAAATTATACATAGTGGACATTTAGGGGTGGAACGTTCAAAGTCTTTTGCCAGAGGTAATGTGTTTTGGCCTTTCATGTCAAGTGACATTAAAAATGTAGTAGAATCTTGTTCTATTTGTCTAACAAATAGAAATTCAAATCCACCAGAACCTTTAATGCCACACAGTTTATCAAGTCTTCCATGGGAAAAACTTGGAATGGATTTCATGAAGTATAATAATGATACTTACCTAGTAGTTGAAGACTACTATTCCAACTATATTGAAGTCAGTCGCGTTAGTTCTACTAGTGCCTATGTCCTAATAAATACTCTAAAGCCTATATATAGTCGTCATGGTATTCCATGTGAAGTAGTGAGTGACAATGGTCCGCCATTCAACTCAGCTGAATTTAAACAATTTAATGCTGATTGGGACATTAAACACACTACGTCCAGTCCATATTTGCCCAGATCAAATGGTCTAGTGGAATCTGGAGTGAAAATAGTTAAAAAAATATTTACAAAATGTCATGAGTCAGGTTCAGATCCTTACCTAGCTCTTCTCCAATATAGGAATACTCCAAGGGGAAATCTAGCCTCACCAGCACAACTGCTGATGTCTCGCAGTCTCAGAACTCAGTTACCTACTGTTGTAGAAAAATTATATCCTAAAGTAGTCAGGTTTAAAGAACATTTAGAATCTAAAAAGAAAAATCAGAAAAAAATGGAGAAGTATTATAATAAGAAAGGTAAATCATTACAGAAGCTGCAAGAAGGAGAAAAAGTTTATTTTAAAAAGAATCCAGAGAGTAAATGGGTGCCAGGTGAGATCAAAGAAGTCTGTGTAGAGCCAAGGTCTTATGTTGTAGGTAGTCCAGATGGTTTCATTGGAAGGCGAAATAGACAGCATATTTTACAACCTGCTACATCAGCATCACCAGAAATGCAGGTAAAGAAAAACACAGAAACTACATCTCAGAGTCCGCAGGTAATAACTTCATCACAGGTAAAGCAGACAACACCAAGTGCATCACAGGTTTACTCAAGGAGTGGTAGATTTATTAAACCACCTGTAAGGTTAAATTTATAATAAGTTGACTGTAGTGTATTATGTTGATTTTGTTAATGTATCTTTAAGTATATGTTAAATATTACTTTTATTAAAGAAAGGGGGATGTTATGGCAACACTATCAATGTTAATTGTCTATTTTCATATTGTCTATTGTCTGATCTTATGATGTCATGTCATGTCGAGTGTGTCTCTATTTAAAGATAATAAACTATGTGAACCAAGCTATTACAAATCTATTACTTCAACTATAACCAATACAACCTTCAAAGTCATACACGACTACTTGAGCCGTCGACAACAATATAGTGGACAGCGTAGATCGCTCGTTACGGTAATGATTAGCGGTTGCGTTCGATACTGGCGCAGCGATGTGCAGCGATGCAACGTCGCGCGCTTCGTTGGCGGGCATCGATGACGCATCGAGAGATGTGGCGCGCGCGCTCGGAGTAGCGTGAGCTGTGGACGCGGGGGTAGCGGATTCGACTCCCGGTGCGGGCAAAGTTACATTACGTTGAGTATGCAAAACTATTTTATTGAAATGTAATAAAGTATGATGTTTTGAGTTACAATTTCGACATCTGGAATTCGACTTACAATCTCGTAATTTATGAGATAAACTAAGGCAGTTTATACAAGCGTTGTAATCTTTAACACATTTAAATCGTGCGGAAGGCGTAGTAAACTGGTTAAATTTAGGACATTTAAACAGATGAGCGTGAACGAAATTATCACAAAGACATTTCTGACTAGGTGATGAGACCAGCGTGTAGGCCTGCGGGTTAGGTACGTGATTACGAGGTTTATTTCTAACAAAATTATTATTTCGCGGGATATTGGTACCGGTGGAATTTATTTGCGTGTTAGTGTATATTTTAAACTGACTACGAATAAAATCATTTAAATCGCGGAATGTAGGTATTTCTACATCGCGGTATCTTTCTTCAAAGGCATGAACCGTCTCAGTGTCAAGTCTCCGCAAGGCGAGGTACAACAGAATGAAGTCCGCTAAATCATCCAATTGCAAGTTTTTTAAAGCGCTTGCTGCGGTAATAAATTGTTCTAAAAACTCTTGGAATTTAGACGCTGAGGCGGAACCCATACTTTTGAAGTTAATCATTTGGTCCAAATAAGTGGACGCGAGTGTACGAATGTCTTGATACCTATCAATAAGACATTGCAGTATAATTGTATAATTTTCTGCGCACGGCGTAATACCCGAGAACACGTGCTTAGCCTTTTGTGAAAGTTTACTAATTAGGTAATATAACCTATCACTATCTGATAACGTTGTATTATCATGTACAATAGATTTAAAACTTGCGTAAAATAAAGGCCAGTTGCGAATATCACCGTCAAAGCACATTATTTCTAGCGGCGGCAAAGATGGTTTTTTATGTTTTAAAACATTGCGACTCGGAAACGTGTCCACTCCCGAATGGGTGGATTCAACACGTGCTAAGACGCGTTTTATGCGGCAATATAAATCTTCAAACGAAATTAAAGATTCAAAATCTGGTTTACTAGTAGGATCAGACTTAAGCAAAGCGCGGTTATAATCATCAACTGAATCTCGAAATTGTTCTGACAATCTATCGATCGATCCTACTGAACTGAGAAATGTTTCCATGCATTCCTCACTAGTAAATGCGTTTTGCGACTTATCGAAAATATTTTGTATGATTGCAAAATATGTGTTTCGCTTACTTTCCGATAAAGTAAGCTCACTGTCGGACACGGGTGATTCGGCGCCCTTTGTCCTTGAACGCGACATTTTTATATAATAATAATTTCTTAAGCGATTAACGAATGGCGGTATGCGGTAAAACTAAGCGAAATATATATATTATATAAACGAATTGGGTGCAAATTACGTTGCACCAAAAGACGATATTAATCCGACGCGAAGTGACCAAATTTATGGTGCGTAATTGACCCAACGCGTTTTGTGCGGTGCGGGGGAGGCTAAAGTAAACCTGATTTTTCAAAAGGTGGGTATGTACCTATCTGATTCCTAAAGGGGCTGATGCTAAGCGGTAGCTAAGGCGGAGTTGGCAAGTACAAAACAAAGAGTGGACTGTATTGATGTTATCCCCTTCAGAGGGCTGATTCGCGGTGCGATGCGGTTGGGTCGGGAGCAAGGGATGTGCACGCCTTACCTTGACATCTGCATCCTCGGCGAGGTGGCACGCGGTTCCCGGCGCGATGGCGTCGACGTATTCACGACACTCGCGCGAACAGGGGCTTGTCCCGTAAAATAGCTATGCCAGCATCAACCTTGCGGTTCTCAGTCCTTTATTATCAATAGGTACACACAAAGCGGGGTGCGATTAAACAGTTTAGCGCGGATTAGCGGAACGCCATTTGCACATGCGGGTTAGCGGCGGCGGGAACACTTACGTCCTTACGAGTACATGTGCGGCGCGTGCGGCGGTTCGAAGCGAAGTACGTGTGGGTAGCGTTGCCAGGCGTCCGGATAAAGCCGGACATAGTTAGGCTTTTTGATTGCATGTCCGGCTAAAATAAACGGTGTCCGTCTTGTCCGGCTTTTGTTAGGCTTTTTACATTTCGCAAACAAGCGAGCACTACCGCCGCGCCGCCGAGCGTGGCCGAGATTTATGATAATAATCAAAAAGACTTGATTTTACATCAAAAAAAATTGTCGTACCTATTAATACTAAGATAAAATCCTCAATAATATAGGGTGTCCGGCTTTTTTAACCAAATGTCCGGCCAAACTGGCTGGTCTGTCCGGCTATTAGGTTTGGCGACCTGGCAACGCTACGTGTGGGGCACAGCGCGTCCCCACTTCCCGTAGCTCCCGCGCGACGTACGCGCAAGGAGTACAGACATATTAGGTCAGGCGTGCGTTAGAGGGAAAGGGAAAATAGCGGGAATATGACACAACACAGCACTCATTGCAGTACTGCCAACCTCGCGAAATATGTATAGAAAACATAGATCAATAATTATACAAATATATAAATATGGCGGAACCAGTGACGTCACATAGTGCATTATTGTCGATTAAAATAAGATATTCAATTAAATGTGTACTAGTTTATCTGTGTCTGTAATGTTTCGGGTCTGGGTGTTTGTGAGACCGAAAAGTCTCTCGTTGTTCCTGATTCCCACGACCCAAGACTCGATCTTAGTGTGGGGTCAGGACCATGTGTCACATACATGGTGTTGGGTGTATTATTTATTTATTTATATTTAATTGTAAGTGTTATTATATCTGGAGGTAGGAAACCGTTGGATTTCTTTTACAACAAATTGTTTTATAAAACAAAACTTTTTCGTAAGCAATTTGTGGTTTGTGATAAAGAAATTGTAACGAATTTGATAGAACCACGGGAGGTTAATCAACTTGGTGTGTCGATGAAGAGAATCATTACAGATTTAATTGACCCCAATTGAGGCGTAATATATTTGTCAATGATACAATAAAGGTCGCAGACGATGTCTCGATCCATGAGGTGAAGGATATAGAGATAGCTATGATCAATCTCAGGTCTCCGGATTAGCTTTTGTTCATCAGTGGACACCAGACATAGTTGATCAATACTGAAGATGGTGTAGTAAACAATACACACGAAGTTAGTTTAGTCGTAAATAAAAATAAAGTTAAAAATATCTTTCTAGCGTGATTTTATTTTGGACAAGAACCTAGACTCATAAATATATTATGTAGAATTGAAGAAAACATATTGTATAAAATACAATTAGTCAGTCTAACATGCTATAAATATACCACAACAATAAGTTTGTATGCCTTTAAAGACTTTGAATGTCGTTATAAGAATCTTATATACCCACGCTCATACACCGAAAATGGAAATACGAGTATCTCAAACACAAATTAACGATGCTAAATATAACTGCTCTTTAGTAATTCATTGCGTAAAGCATTAAAAGTCAACAGAAGATTCCAAGAAACACAAGAAGAACAGAACTTCAAAATTATAATTTGTAATGAGTTACCGCAACTGTTAGATCAAATTGTTACTTTAAAGACACCGACGTGAATAATGAATTCACAGGTTTTGTTCCCCAGATTGTGTCCCTAGAAAATGCGTGGTGGCTTGTTGGTAACGCGGCTATCAAGTGAGTCAACATGTTCACGGTAGTCGAGGGTTCAAATTCCAGGACACACTTCTGACTTTTCGGAGTCATATACCGGGTATATCAAGAATGTGACCGAAAACGAAGCCAAGTGGTAGTTTTATTGGTAACAGACACAATGCAATGAAAAATTTCGCAAAAAAAAAAGCGACAGTTTATTTTTTGCAATTTTTTAAACATCGTCTTGTTTGGGTGGTAAATACCTAGTTTTTGCAAAAATCGTAATTTAAACCTTTGTGTACTATTGCGTCTTTAAAATAAACAGGTTTACATTATTATTTTAGTAAAATTATGTATTAATCACCCGAAAACGATGATCAGTAAAAAAATTCAAAAAAAATGACAATTTTTTTTGCGAAATTTTTAGTTGCATTGTGTTTGAAGTCACTAAAAATTTAAAATACCACCTGGCTTCGTTTTCGGTCGCGGTCTTGAGATACCCTGTATATATTCAAAGTCAATCACCACGCACTATAAGAATGAAGGAAAACATCATCAGGAAACCTGCATACAATATCGAATTGAATATCGAAATTTGTAAAGAATTTCTACGGTTTGTAAAGTAGACCAGCGTGGTGGACTATATGGTCTATCCTCTCTAAATCGTTCTCTCGATTGTAGAGGAGGCTCATGCCCTCTAGTGTGACGTATATGGGCTGATAAAGTTTCCAAGATTAATACAGGCTACAATATCAGACACAAAGAGGTATTTAATAAAAATGAAAGGAGAAAGGAGCATGTTTTGTTGTTATTCGCAACATTAAATTTTACACACTTCGTAAATAAACATTATGTAGGCTATACAAGCGTATGTGGTAGAAACGCAAGGGTTCCTTTCCCCAACACTGATTATGACACGACGTAACATTGTTTTTGTGAATTTTGGTCCATCAGGCACAACAAACAGCGCTTGTGTATTCTACGGATCAAAAGTCGTTGAGCTCTTTGCCTATTCAATCGATTGAAGCCAATCCGTATTGTAAACATGTTTGCGATTTACATATTTAATATAATATTTTTGTTATTTTTTCAATAAGGTTGTCTGTGCCCTGTGGTATGCATGGGGTTGGCGTTGTAAAGCCAATAGTCAGTGGTAGAGCCACGTTATTGCCAGTCATGACTTGACAGCCTCCGTGGCGCTGTTGGTTACACGCCGCCTGTGAAACGATAGGCCGCGGGTTCGATCCCCGCACCGAGACAAATGTTTGTGAGAATCACAAGTATTTGGTTCGGGTCTGGGTGTTTGTGAGACCGAAAAGTCTCTCGTAGTTCCTGATACACAGTCCCACGCAGTTCACAAAAAAGGCCCCGGACATTTAAAAAATAATACAAACACATTTTCTTTACTTTCTTACAAGACGTAGTTCTTTATCGTGGCGGTAGATGTCGTTACGAGTATATTAACATCGGAGTGAACCAAAGCAAATTCCTAAGGTAAACGTATCGAGTAGTTGATACGTCAACCAGATTACGACGATTACTTTAAAATTTGGCGTACAAATTATTTTTTCTGTCATAAAAATTAAATAAGAAAATAATGTATTATTTAATATTCTTTGATATGCATTCGTATAATAACAAGACTCTACAAATGGTTTCAATGAATGTTATCATGACCCCTTGTCGCTATACAGTGTCCATATTTATAGCTCTTAGGTAGTTATCAAAGCTCGCTACATCCGCATAGAGACCCACAAACATTCGATAATGAACTTTAATGACGTGGTAAGTTTAGCGATTAATATAGGTTTTAATTACGTGTAACTTATCAGCCCATACACATTTCAGTGTAGAGCACGGATCTCCAGGACTTTACATACTTTATAAATTCTAATAAATCGCTACGGTATGCAGGTTCCTCACGATGTTCTCGTGCACCGTCTTGTGTATCAATAACCACTAGACTCCGAAAATTCGGATGTGTGCCCTGGGAATTGAACCCGTGACCATCGTGAACATGTCAGCAACCCCGTCTGGTGCACTTTAATGACAAACAAGCGATAATGCACTTTAATGACGTGGCTATTTTAGCGTTCAATATAGTTTCAATTACGTGTAATCGTTGGATATGATCTGGGCCTGTTTGGGCGCTGGGGACGACCGCACGGTTTTACTGATGGTTTAATCCTGCCATGTTTACTCAAATCCAGACGACACGGCACGCCCCGCTATTTCATTATCGGTTTAAATTTCCTCCATTAGCCGGAGTCAGGTATTGGGTTTATTTTTGACACGCCGACTTTACGTGGATATTTATGCGCATTAACATCCACAACGCTTGGATCATGATGTGTTGCCGGACCGACAAATCGGGGGGGGGGGGGGGGGGGGGAAGGGGTGTTGGGCAAGTTGTCACTTCACGTCGATCTCATATGAGACAGTGGAAAGCTTAAAGGAAAATTATAATTTATACTGACCCGCATACAATTTGTGATGCGTACATGCTGGAAAAGGACACCCAAAATCCATTTGTACAAAACCAAAAACGCCAACATTGTAAACACTCATTTATCACACAAGAAATTGTTGGTTTCAAACATTGAACAAACATTTATTTGTATTACGGCTACGTTACGTACACTATAATTGTCCATATCTGTTGGTGCAGTCATTATACAAATAATTCAGGAACAATATTAGCTTGTTTATCGGGGAAATAAGCGTTTTCTGCGCAGCGTATCGTTAATTTGTAGAGTCCATACATATGTTAACTCACGCTTATATCGCCGAAGAGTTAAAAGTGCTCCTAATGTCAGCTTCATATCAATACGCTTGATAACTGCCAACATATTCACAGTGGTCGCGGGTTCAAATCCCAGGGAGTCATGTGTGTATTGATGCGTGCCATAGCGATTTCTAATAATTTATATGGTATGTAAAGTCCGCCAACCCGCACTAGGCCAGCGATGGACTATCGCTTAACTCCTCTCAATCGTACTCTCGATTGTAAAGGAGGTTTGGGCGGGGAGGGAGGAAGGGCTATATTTATTATTCAGCAATGCATTATGTATGACTGAAGATCATAGACAAAATGTTAATGATAAATCAAGGCAGAGCCAGTAATGAATGAACGGCTATAAACAATAGCTATTTATCATCAAGTAAACCTATTACACAAACCACAAGCTCTCATTACCGGCTATAGAAGCGCGTGCCGGCATAATTCTCGCATAAATTGTGTGCAATTTGCTCGATGCAGCAATTAGCAATCAAACCGCAATTACTCCAATAGAAACGAAAACTTGATACACAATTTTTTTGTAACACAATTATTTGTGCCTTGTGGTAAGTGCGTGGTGGTACGCTAGTAACGAAGCTGACGTAGCTGCCGAAACTGTGACTGTGGGTTCGAATCTCAACGCCCCAAAAATATCACTCGCGTAAAAATCTCTAGTAATACAATGCTCTCAACGATTCTGATGATTACTAAACGACGTATGTTAATACATAAAGTCATAATTTACTTACACTTATGTATAATTATTTTATATTACCATTATTTATTATTTTTGAATCTCGATATGCAAATAGTTTTTTTTATTACAGTGAATGGTGAGGCGAGCTTGACATTCGCCTGATGGTAAGCGATACGACCGCTCATGGACAGTAGCAAAACCAAACCACACCATGAATTACAAAGTAATGCTTGGCATTCCACTGTGCTTGCCATCCTGAGATTTAAGATTTTAAGTCTCATTATGTCCAGTAGTTATTCTGACTACAATATCCTTCAGACCGGAACACAACAGCGCATTTACAATGCTGTTTGACGGAATCAGAATCGTACTTAGAACTTATTCAGAATACACCATATAAACTCTTCACAATAACATATTACAACCATATTCAATATAAAATAAATTGAGGCCACTAACATCCAAAACCCTCTAATATCAGGAAGGAAGATTGTGTTTCAATTTCCGTAGGCAGATACCGTCGGGTCGCTTGATAAACCGGCAGATGACAAAATCTTTTTTATGACCCTCGGGCATCAGATAAACCGATATTAACTATTGTTCGCGCTGCTGTCCCTTATCTACTGACCTATCTCGGGATGGTAGGACCTTTATTGAAAGGTTTAGTTGGTTGGA
The DNA here is from genome assembly GCA_949752805.1 of Deilephila elpenor. Taxonomy (NCBI): domain Eukaryota; kingdom Metazoa; phylum Arthropoda; class Insecta; order Lepidoptera; family Sphingidae; genus Deilephila; species Deilephila elpenor. Next base: position 3,452,937 of record OX457102.1, read on the forward strand.
GTTCGTTGGACTTTTTGTTTGATTTAACTGTGTTAGAAAGGCGTAAGTGGTGAGTGATTACCGTCCATGAACGAGTAATAATAAATTTGTTAGTAAAGGATTTCATAAATAATAAATATCCCAATAAATAAGTAAGCGCAGCGTTGGCCGGCCGGCGGCAAGATGGGTCGACGACATTGTCAAAGTCGCAGGCCGAACCTGGATGCGACTGACAAAAGACAAGTCAAAGTGGCATAGTATGAGGGAGGCCTATACCCAGCAGTGGGACCCTACAGGCTGTGGATGATGATGATGATAAATAAATACACCCAACAGTCACATACATAGTCCTGACCTACACTAAGATCGAGACTTGTGTCGTGGGTATCAATAACTACGAGAGACTTTTTGGTCTCTCAAACACTCAGACCCGAAACAAATGCCTGCGGATCATACAAATATTCGTTTCGGTGCGGGGATCGAACCCGCGGTCTCTTGTTTCACATCCGGCGTCTAACCAACCAAGAAGGCTGAATAAATATCCAAATAGTCACAAATAAGTCCTGGCCCCTCAGTAAGATAACAAGTTTGGTGTGGTGGGTATTAGAAACTACGATATATCATATACGTGTTTGGCCACAAGCAATTTCACAGGCGATTACCAAAAATTTCGCCATGGAGGATAGAAATGAATGATTTATGAATTGTATTTTCTTTTTACTAAACTTTACTTAACTTTACTTTTTTTTTTGGATCTTTTACTAAAGCGTGTTTTTGAGTTCTATAAGTAAAAAAAAAAAATAGATTCATTTTTATATATTCGTTCAATTGATCGTTAAGGTTTGATTCTGAAATTTGCCACTTTCAAATATTTTCAAAAAGTCTTAGTCCTGAAGGTCCTAGTGAATATACCTGGACAATTTTTTTAAACTATTTTATTGGCAAAATTACAACGAATCCGAAGTTTTGAAGTGCTGGAAAATCGAGTTCAAAGATTTTGCACTAACATAGATTCTTTTGTCTAAAAGGCCCTAAAAAAATTCTTAAAAAAAAAAACAAAACTACTTAGTTTTGTTTTTTTTTAAGAATTTTTTCTGTTATTAAAAAGTACACATATACAGCGTGATATTGACACCCCCTACATTAAATTAAACCATGAGCATCGCATAGAAAGGGATATTATTTGCACGCATAGGCATTGTCGTAGAAGGAAAAACTAAAAACTTGATTTTTCAAACAAATTATAAGTCAAAATAATGACATTAAATTTAAACAGCCTATATTTACATTTACCTGGTATACAGCGTCCGCACGGAGCGGAGCGGCAACATCGCAATATTCCCGCGTTTATGAAAACAGCCGACCCGCTAGCACGGGCGGCGCTGCGATCGCGGGAATAATCTTCCCAAGTCACATATTTTTCATAGTAATCACAGTTCACACAACACATAAATACATAAAATTAACTAATTCAAATTGTTGTGTTTTATGCACCAAATCTCTCACAATATGTTCATGGCCATGACGCCGTTTTGATTACACTCACCATACAACAACACCATATCTGTGTATTCCACAGTACTTATTGTATTAAGAATACGCGCAATACAATAATACTGAACAACTTAAATCTACAAAAACTAAAATGTACTTATAAACACTAATACGAACACCTAATTATTAAAAAGAACAGTTAAAACACAAAAACTAACACCTAATAATAAAGTACTTAATTGCAATATGTGTTTCTATCACTTAAACACTCTTAACTATTCACTTACTTAACACAAAATACAAATAACAGAATTTAAAATACTAACAAAATGGCGATTTCTGCGCGCGCGCGTGTTTTTGTTTACATTATTAATTGAACGCAATAAACCGAACACTGAGCGTGCCGCCGCGCGCCGCTATACATTAGGATTTGCTAAAAAGTTGAAGATCCCTAAGGATTGATTGGATGGATTGGTTGATGCAGTAATTACGTAACTGGATTGGACAATAGTATTTAAAATGAGATACTCTGATTGGCGTAAAAATACTTTATGTGATTGGTAGTTTAAAATAAGAGCCGTGATTACAATATCTTGAAATCGATATCGATTACTTGTAGTTTAGTCAAATGTGTCAACTTTACTTTTCTAAGCAATTTTACCCGTAAGTAGTTCATTAATTAAACAATCTACAGCAGCGAATGCATACGTGTATTTTGTATAAAATTACGATTTCTCAAAGTGGTTTACTTTGGAAAAATTAAATATTGTCAAGTTATTGTCATTTTCAGGAAATGTAGTCAGATATCTCTGTAAATTTTATTTTTGTTCAAGATGAAAAGCTTTAAGCTCCCCTTTTGATACCCCGGGGAAGCCGAGAGAGGTATATCATTCCGGATATTGTGGCCGAGCTGGGTCCCTAGCAATACCTACGCCAACATATCAGTATGCTAAAAACCCCTTGATGACCGGTTGGGTTTTAATTATTGAAGATGTTCCAAATTATTAAAACCAACCGTAAGCAATAAAAACGAATTACCATGATATTTCTGTATTACTATTAAGTTACTACTGAAATACTATTGACTAGATCAACTCAAATTAAATAATATTGAGATAAAAAATGTCGATTAAGTGTCCTCGAATAATTTCACAACACTACTTCAAAAATGTTTCGTATGCTGTCACTTTCTTATAATTATACTTACTCCAAGGGCGAAAAAGGGACAGCATATTATGATATAAAAAGATGTATGATCTGGCAACAAGTGATTATAGTAAATTCAAAGTACAGAAGGAACATAGCGCGTTATGATACGTTTACGTAAAATTGTTTTGAAAATGTTAAATTGAAATATTGCGTGTTGGATTCAAACATTACTTGAAATTGAATGCATATTGTTTAAAAATAAAGCTGAAATAAATTTTATTCTTGATGCATGATTTTATTTGGACCGATTGTCACGTGCCGAAGAATAGTTTTTTTGATGATTATGATTACAATTTAAGTATTTGTATTGTGCAATTAAAATGCTTTGTATGTATGTCCGATATTCAAGAAACCTTTTAATGTAATGCCATTTTGATAGTATTGGAATTTGAGACTACCTAGTAATTAGTGTTTGTATTTAATTAAATCCTTACTAAAAGGTGAACTGTTAAACCCCAGTTAATCATAAGTACTTACTTATAAAAAAACGATCACTCATTATGTTCTAGACTACATTAATAATTATTATTTTAGTGTAGAACATATTGAGTGATCTGTATTTCGCCAAGTTTTATGTTTGCGGGGTCAAAGTTCTTTGTCAGCTGAGCGGCAAAACTACTCGTGCATGTACAGAGTGATCGAAAATTGCGAAATACAAAATCGTGATTTTTGACAAAACTACCAGGTGGATTTTTATGTAACTTGGTACAATGTTTCTTGGGGTGGTCACGAACATGTGGACAAAATTATGTCAAATATGTCAATATCACGCTGTATAAGCGAAGCTAATGAAAGCGCGTAAATAATGTTCATTAGTTAATTTACGCAAAAAGGACGCAAAAACATTCGGTAAAAACTTGCAGATACAAAAGAAAATAACGAATGCCGCTACATAAATTCCTCAGTATTTTGTAAAGACGTTATTAAGTTGACAAATGTGGTTAATTTAACTGATTTCACGCTGCGTACAATTTCTACGGACCATTGAAATAGTAGTCTTTTGTAATAACTTAAAACTTTCCTGGAAATGTATAAGATAAGTGACGCGGAATCAGAAAAACCAAGGTGTTCTTTGATCCCCTGCAGAGTAAATAGTGAGTAAACTGTAGAATAGTGGAAATAACTTTCATATAATTTACGAAAGAAATATTACTATTCTTACTGTTTGTACTTGTTTTTATGCCAAGTTGTTTGTTTGTACGAACGTTATAGAAAAAGTTGGCTCTTGTTACGTCTATCCACCGTCATGACGTCGATATATAAAGATTGTTGTTCAAAACCACTCCATGATCAAAACTTCGTGATGTCTGTTGCCATTGGATAACTCCTGTCACTGTAAATGTCAAAGACTAGAAAAAGAGCTCGATGTCTATATCTCTGTCTGTCTTACTCATTGATCTCAAATACAAATGAATATGTCCCCCAAAAAAAATTGTAATGTCTAGCGCGTAAATGTCTCTTGTTTAAAAATTAAACAATTCTGACATTCAAATTGTTGATCATTCTTATTTGCTCGAAGTTAATTATGCAGAAGGATTTTTAGTGTTTGATTTATTCCATCAAAGTTAGTACAAAAAAAAAAAATAGTTTCTTCGTCGCAATATGCTGACTTTAATTATAAATTTATGTACATATTTACTGGTTTTTAAATATTTGCAGCTGTTGGTTCAATGTTTTAGCCTCTCTATGTTAATTTTTAACAACATCATAAATTGCGATAACTTTTAACAACATCAACAATTGTTATCCAAATGGACACAGCGTGGTTATTTAAGTGTATTAACTATCAAACTAAAAAAGAGACTTCTCTTTCTCTTCTCTTCCTCTATTTCATTGTTAATGTCAGGCGGCAATGAAAAACATAGCTACTGAGCTATGATTTTCTAGGGTTTATTTATATTAATAATAAATTATATTATTTGACCAATTTACTCAGTTTAAACTATTGCAAAAATGCCTTACTTTTTACTAAACATAATATATTTTAGTTAAAAAATCGCTTTAAAAGCCAAACGAACTAAAAACTAGAAAATAATTGTTGAATATGACATTTTTGCTGCAGTGAAATAAAGCCCGTTAGTTGGAAAAGTTAGCTGAAAAGCGCGGGGATCAATACCGATGATGCTGGTCAGAATACATAAACTTAAATTACTATATTGCCGTCACTCTTGGATGCATGTGTACACAGTTCTAAGGCTAACAGACGAGTCCAAAACAGTGGCCAAATAGCAAGAAAAATTCCCACACATACAAATAAGTGTAGCTAACATTGTAATAAAGAAGAAAGCGTGTTAAAAATATTCATGGAAGAGTATCCAAAAGCGGTAAACATAATTCATTTGTTCATAAAACCAATTCAAACGTTCCCAAACAGCGTATAATATTCAGTATCCGTCGCATTGTGATGGAAAACCGATCCGTTGGAATCCGTCGAAAATGTACGCCTAAATTGCCGTTCCTTTCTACCGCCTGACAATTGTGTAGAATGTGGCTTATTTAAGATCTTTTCAATCAAACTGCTTTATTGCGTATATTGGGACGTTGGTGTCAAGGAATTTCTCCTGATATTGCTTGTGCCATAATAACGTGGGTATTCGTTCTCGTTGTAGGACATGCGTTTTCCATTTTCCTTATTTCGGAATTCGAATTTTTTTGTGACTATTATGGGCGGGCGGTCAGTAAACTGGTGTTAATATGTAAAAGATATTTAGTACTGTAACGAGCTTTGCTTTGTTTAATCATAATATTAAAATTGTTTCCCTCAGATCGTTCGCTCCCTTTCACATCGTGGGACGGAACATGCAAGGCGAAATGTGGGTGTCCTGGTGGAGCCTCTGCCTACCTCTTCGGGGATAAAGGCGTGAGTTTATGTATGTTTCCTTCATTAACTTTATATAGCAAAGTACCGTCTCGTTATGTGGTCTTTTCTAACTTTGTATCCAAATTTACCACCTTGTGAGTGTCGAGGATGGATACCGATTCGCTCTCCATTAAAAATTATTTCGACCTTATCGGCTATCAGTACCACGCGCTATACACCATGCCCACTGTCATTTCAACTAATTAATCCACAGCACTGTGTCCACAACTTTATCTATAGACGTTACGTACGTGGAGTACACATTTTTAAATGACCGGCATACATTTTTCTACCGACGAGAGAAAGTTATAATGTTTCTCATGACTCGATACTCAACTTAGATCACAGTGCAATTGCCATCAGTGCGATCACTTTGCCGTACGAGTTTATAAAATACCAAACGCCAAAACATATTTTTTTAACAATTTATTTATACATTTATCTATAAACTGACGCCTTTGTCCCAAAGGACTACTCCTTTGGGACAAAGGCGTCAGTTTATGAGTACTGAGGAGCTACAAGAACACTTCGCCGTGGAAGTTCCGTCCCACGAGGTGACGAGTCTATCGCGATATCGGGCACTTTCTGACTCCGGGCGGAAAATGAATACGAAAATTCAGTACCACTTTGCCCGACCCGGGGTTTAAACTTGAGACCTCAGCGTTGTAATCGTACCGTAGTACTACTGCGCCACCGAATATAATCACATATATACCCAAAACTTTGATAATTAGTATACTTTATCCCAATTACATACGAAACAGTCCGAACGAGGTAATAAATTACATCGCCTCATACAACTTACGCATTTAACCGCTCAGATTTATAGTCTGCGCCAATACGTTTCTTTAGTAAGGAGGATTTATCAACGTCTGCGAGGCAAGTAGCAGCTTTCTAGTGTAATAACTACATTTGTACCCTGACTGCGGATATTGTGTAGAATAAGAATTTTGAGTTGTTTCGAATTTTAAAATGTGGATGTGGAAATTGTGACTATTAATATTTGGAGGACATTCAAAGTTTTTTATGCAATGTTGAATTATTGGTATCGAGAATAGGAGTGCACACTGCTTTGTATTGTTCTAAATTGTATCCCAAAATGTTGATGTTGATATGGGCTGAAAAGAAGAAGAAGAAGAAGATTTATTTACCACCTAACTATTAGGTATATCTGCATTCTTGAATGAATAGATAACTATTGTCCCGTAGTGCGCAGAACATGTTTCTTAGTACAATTTCTTAGTACAAGTCCCAGTCTACTTGAATGCTATTTTTTAGTCAGAGTCTCACTCAAAGTTACACTAACGACTATTTAATAGACATTGTTACTTTTTTATTGCGTTGAATGGCGAAACGAGCAGGCCTTTCGCCTGGTGGTAGTGATATGACTGCTCATGGACAGTACCAAAACCAAACACCATGAATTACAAAGGTATGTTTGTCATGCCATTGCGCTCGCCATCCGGATATATAAGATGTTAAGTCTCATTACTTCCAGTAGTTACTCTGGCTACAATGTCCTTCAAACCGGAACACAACAGTGCATTTACACTGGTGTTTGACGGGATAATAGACATTGCGGAGATTCCTACAAACTACCATACATTCTATATACAGTTCTTACTACTAGAGGACATTATTTTCTAATATGCGTTTTTCCAAAGACATCCAGGTATTTACCATAAACCCCGTACAACACAATCCTAATTTATTGGACAGCTGGTCCCAAAGTCAATCTTATGATCTACTACTTCACGCTCCCTCGTCAGTCTTGTTAATTTATTTGCTCCTAATACAACCATCTAAATACAGAATTCATTCAGCCGTCAATCCAAACACCTAGCTTCGTTAATTATTCCCCAGTATTAGGGTTCCTTTGTCGTGAAGTCGGAAAGCGTAGTCTTAACCCAAATCCATGTAGACAGTGAACCCATGTCTGATTATGCTGCCAGCGTGATTTGTAATCTGTGGATATTCTATTTTCAAAATATATGCTTGCAATGGTGAGTTATTAATAAAAAATATTAGGGTCTATATTATGCTCTGTACAAGATTTGTAATCTGTGGATATTCTATTTTTAAAATATATGCTTGCAATGGTGAGTTATTAAGGTCTATATTATGCTCTGTTCGGGATTTGTAATCTGTGGATATTCTATTTTCAAAATATATGCTTGCAATGGTGAGTTATTAATAAAAAATATTAGGGTTTATATTATGCTCCGTACGAGGTATGTAATCTGTGGATATTCTATTTTTAAAATAAATGTTCGGAGCGGTGATATTATTATGTGTATGTATAGTACCTCCGAATTTTCAGACGTCCAGTTACGAGGACAGATGGTATAATAAAAGTTGCAGCACTTGCAGGAAGTCGTCGTAGGCTGCTTCCTCCAGGGCCCTTGGAAGAGGTGAATGACTGAAGAGTGGAGAGGAAGAAATAGACTCCGATTTTGCTTATTCACTTCTTGAACCGGCGGATAGACATAGTTAAGACATAGGCTTAAATCGCCTCACATGTTTACACTATATAAATGCTGTGTTTTATCACTTTTAATAAGGCCACAGCTTCCTATTAATTTCTTTAATCAAACTACATAAGGCGTCTCACAAATCTCATTCCAGCGTCAAATAAATAATTCAAGATGCGCGCATCAATCCATTAAATAAAGAACAGATTATGTTAATCACAATGTGCGCTGTACCGTGATGGAATCAGATGTAAGCTACAAGCCTACGTGATACGTCCCTTTGGAATTGATCAGGCAGTTACGAAGCGAGACTTATCAACTTACTTACACATATATTGTATTCTATATGCTGCTGCTGGTTTCTACGATCAAGATTGGTTAGGGCATAGTATTTTGTTACTGACTGAAATGGCTATAAGGCATCCACCGAAGAGAGAATGTGATTCTTGCAATCATGATAATGACAGCGAAACGAGAGGCCGAGGGTTCGATTCCGGCGCCGAGACAAATATTTGTATTATTAGGTATTTGTTGCGGGTCTGGGTTTGTGAGACCGAAATGTCTCTCATAGTTCCTGATACCCATGACACAATACTCGATCTTGGTGTGGGGTCAGGACTATGTATGTGACTGTTGGGTGTATTTATTAATTAATTTTACCATTTCTTATAATTATTATTGTTCCATTGCTGGACATAAGCTTTATCTACGATTGAGGCGTTAGGCGATGTGGCGATCCATGGGGGAGGCCTAAGTTCAGTAGTGGACTGTGGCTGTGTTCCAGTGGCTGAAGAGAGAGGGACAGAGAGAGAGAGAGAGAGGCGTAAGGCTTCTATCAATATAATTGGAGTTGTCATGGATAGTTCCCAGATAGGTTTTCTAATGGTTCTTCCAATTTTTTGTTACAGCGAATGATATTTTTATCTTTGAATTCCTTCCACAAGTGTTGACTGACTACATGGGATAATTAAAACTACAGGTCAGGGGTTATTTCTCTTTGCAAAATAGTAATGTTTGAGAAAGCAAAAAAAACTCTCATAGTTTTCACCCATGACATAAGACTTGGCATCTTACTATGGGATAAGAATCATAATATGTATTTATGTAAAAAGACTTCGGACCCCGAGCTCGTTCCTGTAATCTCCATCTCGATAGCGCGGTCTCCTTTGACTACGCTATGGCGCTCTTACATTCATTAATTCCTTTTGCAGGCGAATTTATAACACGGGTTCTTATGCGCACGCTCCCCGTTTGTTTTCTGTTTCGAATTATTAATTAAATAATAATAGGCAAAAGCCGTGCCAACGTTCCGCTTAAAGAGTTTCAATTCGGATCTGAATAAAGGAATTGAGTTTGCAAATGTTTTATAGAAAGTCGGTAGAACTTTCAGAAGTGGAATGATGACAGGGTTTATAACAATCTTTGGGATAATCCCTTTGGCTAATGCTGAGTGAAAGACAGTAAATGAACGATTGTGGTTGGGAACCTTGACTCCATGCATTTGTGTGTAAGTTCCACGTATTGACAGCCTCCGTGGTGCAGTCGGTTAGACTCTGGCTGTGAAACGAGAGACCCCGGATTCGATCCCCGCATCGAGATAAATGTTTTGTGAACCACAAATATTTCTTTCGGGTCTGGGTGTTTGTGAGACCGAAAAATCTTTTGTAGTTCCTGATACCCACGACACAAGATTCGATCTTAGTGTGGTGTCAGGACTATGTATGTGATTGTTGGGTGTATTTATTTATCTAAAGCGTACATCTCGTTGTTCTAAGTAGAGGATCCACGGAATCTTGGGGTGGACAGGCCCCTTAAGCTTCCGATTGTCATTGTCGGCTTCTTATGTAGCCTGTTTGGTATACCCACAATTTGATCCGCACATTGACTGAGATGTTTTCAATCGAGAGTACTGTTCTCAATATACATGGTAGTCCTAAAAGCAATCAGTAAAGGATACTTAGATAAATGTCATATCGCAGATACTAGAACTTGTAGAGTTCATACGTTCATTACACATTTTTTTACAGGATTCATTGATATAACGACATCTTGTAGTTCATTCTCAACATAGACTGGCATTCATTCTTTATAATAGAATACGTGACTTATGTGAACGAATCTTTGTTCTCAATAAAAGACCTCGGTATACCAAATAAAAAAATAAATGCTTGGGTTCTTTAAGAGTATTGATCTTATAATCTTCGCCCCTTATCGCATCGTGGGATGGAATGTACAAGGTGAAGTGTAGGCGTCCTATTAGTATTTCTGCCAACCCTTTCTGGGAAAAAGGCGTGAGTTTATGCATGTATGATCTTGAAATAAAACTATTTTATACGGATTTTATCGCGATTTGGTTTAATTTTTACATTTTTTAACTTCCCGACGTTTCGATTACTTTACAGCTTTCGTGGTCACGGGGCGGACTGAGTCCGACTGAGTATAAAATAGTTTTATTTCAATGTGTAACATTCGCGTAAATCTAAGAAACCATCATGTATGATCTTATAATACACATATATCAGCTCACATAAAATGCTCATCGCTAAGCACGGGGCTATTCCACAAACAAGAGCTCGATTGAGAGGGCTTATGCCGTCCAATACGCTTGCCTATTGCTGGTTGGCTCGTTTTAATAACGTATATTTATTTATGATGTCGTGTAATAAATTAATTAAACCTTATAGTAAACTCGAGCCGTGTCAAAAACCCATTGAAATTCAACTCAAGCGAAAAACGCTCGAAAGTATTGAACAAACGAGATAATGTGAGCGGACGTGATGTCGCCGGTTATAAAAATGCCCGTTTTATACCTCAGTGTCAGGCAAGACTTTAGAGCCTGCACTCAATTGAATGGCCTGTTTACGAGCTCTTTGAGTGTTGTAGTTACTGTTGGACGGTTTTCGTGTTGTATTTTGTACTGCGGTTTGATGGCTTGATAAAATGACTTTAGAATTTAATTTATTTGTGTGTGACACCACAAAGATTGCACTGTTCAACTATACATCATTTTCATTCTATCCTCTGTGGGACATTATTATGTCCTTCAAGATTACGTCTTATTAACCTTTTACCTTAGATTTGGGAATATGATTTGACACCTATACAATTTAATCTGGCATCAACTTTCATTGCTCCTCATGACAAGTGAGGTATTGTGTAGATAGATTATAATTGAAAAACACGAGATTGTTATATTTTAATTTTGGTAATGGTCTTGTAATGTGACACTGTATGAAGTATGGAGTTTTAAAGCCTTAGTAAACTATAAGTACGAAAGCTATACTTGTCACTGAATTATTAATGTCCTAGAAATAATGGGTCTTGTATGATGAAGTTGTCGGACGATCAATTATTAATGTCGTTGTTTTAAACGACAAATTCCTATAAAACAAGCTATCTAAAATTAGCTGCCATAATTCAGTTGTCAAATAGAAAAAAACAGTTGACTATTCTATCAATGAAACTCGTTTATCCCAGTCGATATGATCCGTCGCGTCAAACGCTTTGTGCATCAGACGAATCAAACGTCGCCCTTGTGCGTTATAAACCAACGGTTTTGATTCACCATTTTATTACTAACTTCCATTTGGTTTGCGATATCTGTCTGTAACGCTAAGCATATTGTAACATTTAATAAAACCATGTTTTAGTATAGGCTGTGAAACCGTCGAAACGAATAGTTGAGTCTAGATGTATATCTCGTTAAATACCAAAGTGAAGTAAAACATTCCACTGGGGTTTTCTTCGATCAAACACAAAGCTCAAGGCAGAATAGTCCGCATTATTTTTTTATCAAACGTTATATTAGCTTGAAATAAAACTAATTTTTACGGATTTTATCGCGTATTTGGTTTAATTTTACATTTTTCACTTCCCATTTGTTTTTATTTAACATTTTTAACTTCCCGACGTTTCTATTGCTTTCCAGATTTCGTGGTCATGAGGCGGACTGAGTCATTAGTCATCCGCACCATCCGTATGGTGAGTCCGTCCTATTTGAGCGTTGTTCAGGTTGTACATCATCTGTGAAAGGACAGGCGCGGGTTCGATCCCCGCACCGAAACAAATGTTTGTGCTACTCAAATGTTTTCTTTTCCCTTCTAGGTATACCATATTCTTCCCAGTTTTTCACATTTAACTAGAAACTAATTTTACTGTAGAAGACAACTAACAAACAAATTGTTCCTCCGCTTAATCTTGCGGCAAAGATAAGAACTTAGGAACTTTTAAATACAAAGGGTTTAACCACGAAGCTCTTTGCGTAATAGTTTCAAACTTACTCCAAACAATATTCAGTCTTAAGTTGGACTGCATCGAACGTGGGACTTTACTGTATAAAATATTGAACTGAGAATTTAGATATGTTGAAATTGTACAACATTTATTAATTATTGGTAACATTAAAATAAAAAAATAAAAATAAATTTATTGAAAAACACAGTTAGTTAGGTACATACAATTTGAAAAGGGGTCCCCAAACTAAGCTAGGACATTGTAACATAATTTGTCTGATATAAAGGTTATTATGTGTGACTGTGTTATAATTATTATTTATTTAATAGGGATTTCACGGGGTATATCACCTTTTGCAGTTTTTTTTTAGTTATCGATAAATATGGAATATAAGCCACGCTTATAATAGTCTCTCTCTCAGTCTGATCTTACTATTACCTACATTATTAATATTACAATTTTACTTGAAAATATTTCGTATCGCCTTCAGCTATTATCTCGTTTTTGGATAATTATTATCAAATTAATATTAACATGGTTTAGTTAACTTTATTAACTCGTAATATTTAGTAATCGAATTAATTGTTGCAGTAAAGTAAATTAGTCATTAAGAAAAGTTTGATTATTAACAAAGCTATAATACCGCCACTTGTACTTTCTTTTGTTATTTCTGTATTGTGTTTCATTGTTGTGTACAATAAAGACTAAAATAATAATAAAAGTTTTTAATATTTTTGTTCAGCTGACAAATTCTGACCATCTGATAGGACTCGTAAATAAATACATTCCTGACAGTTACATACATGGTTCTAACTCCATGAAATGATATAACTCAAACAAGTCTTGTGTCGTGGGTATTAGAAACTACAAGACACTCCACAGTACCAGAAACACGCATATCCGAAATAAATATTTATCGCCTGTACAAACATTAGTCTCGGTGCGGGAATCGAACCCGCAGCCATGCATTTCACAGCCGTGCCACCAACTGCGCCACGGAGGATAAACCTAACTAGTTACGTTACAAACTGCTGGTTCTAATTTCTTTAAACCTTTAAAAAGTGTGTTTTTAACTATAACTAGCTTCTGCCCGCTAACTTCGTCTGCGTGATTAACTTTTTTTATAAAAATATACATGTATAGATTATTTGGTATTTATCATCCCGTCCCGTCCCGTTATATCCCGCCCGTCCTATCTCATTCTTACTCAAGGTATGTAATCCACGCCCATCGCATCCCTTTGAGTATAAAAAGTAACAAATATATCGGATTTCCGTCCTCATCACACGGGAACACTTAATTTATCTGGATAAAATGTAGCCTAAGTGTTAATCCAGTGTTAATATGGGGAATATTCGTTTTTCTCATTTATCTTCCATAATACAAAGAAACACCCTGTATGTAAATAAGACATTTACCAGTTTTTAAGTTGGACTTGTACCTATATAACTGTGAAACCGCATCTCATTTCGTCTTGTAGTTTTTGCGTTATGGGCAAGTAAATAAAAAGAAACACCCTGTCTATAAATAAAATATATACCAGTTTTCAAATTGGACGTGCACCAATATTACTGTGAAAACTGCATCTCATTTCGTATGGTAGTTTTTGAGTAATGTGCAAGCAAACAAAAAGAAACATCCTGTACGTAAATGAAATATATACCAGTTTTTAAGTTGGATCTGCACCATTGTAATTGTGAAAACTGCATCTCATTTGGTGCGGTAGTTTATGAGTAAAGTGCAAGCAAACAAAAAGAAACACCCTGTATGTCAATGCAACATATACCAGTTTTTAAGTTGAACCTGCAGCAATATAGTTGTGAAAATCGCATCTCTTTTGGTGCGGTAGTTTATGAGTAATGTGCAAGTAAACAAAAAGAATCACCCTGTATGCAAATGCAACATATACCAGTTTTTAAGTTGAACCTGCAGCAATACATCTGTGAAAACCGCATCTCATTTGGTGCAGTAGTTTTTGCGTGATGCGCAAGCAAACATACAGACAGACAGACAGACAGACAGACAAAAATTCTAAAAAAAATTGTTTTGGATTCTGTTGCTGTTATAAAGACCCCCCGCGTTGAAATTTCTTAAATATCTTCCATGTACAGACATCGACCATTTACATTTTTATTATATGTATATAGAAGATTTAATTGAATTGTACCAAAGATTACGAACCATAATATATAATCCATATTTTGTTTGATATTATATTTAAAGTGCAATTGTCTCCAAGTGTAATAAAATTATGAATCGAAATATAATAAAATATGTTAAATAAATAAAATGTTAATATTTATTTAAAACATTGTATATTTTATTGACCCGAAGATTCATCGGGTATAAAAATGCAATGAGACGTATTAAATTGGATTTGTCACGTATAATATAAGGGCGGATTTATGACCATGTTATTACCTTTTGAAATATTTTATTATAAATTGGTGAACGAAGATATTTCGGAGCGATTTCACGTTTGATTGCACCAAATGCTTTTGACAAATCGTTGGAAAATGTGAACAAATAAAATTGATAGTTGTATAAATTGTTTAAATAGTCAGTTCATTGAGACCAGTAATGCTCACGATTTTACGCGACTATTAAGCTTGATTTAATTAGCTTGATTTAATTATGTTTTGCTTCGGTAGGCAAATTGGGTTAACAACACAAATATAATAATTGTAGACAAACATGCTCGAATTCAAAGACAACCTATTAAGTATAAACTACTCGATCCTGGCCGCGGTTTGCGTGTTAATGTAGATTTTGTAAATTAATCCAGGATGTTGGTTGACACTTGTGGACAAATGATTGATATAAAACATTTTTTACTGCTCCTGCTGCTACTGACTGCCTCGGTGGCGTAGTTGTATTACGGTACGGCTACAAAGCTGAGGTCTCGGGTTCGAGTCCCGGGTCGGTCAAAGTGGTATTGGATTTTTCTATTCATTATCATCCCGGAGTCAGGAATTTGTGCCCGTTAAGGCGATAGGCTCGTCCCCTATCACATCATGGGACGGAACATACAAGGCGAAATGTGGGTGTCCTGGTGGCGCCTCTGCCTACCCCTTTGGGGATAAAGGCGTGAGTGTATGTATGTATGTTTACTACTCCTATAGAAAAGCAGTATTATTCTAGGTGAAGGTTCTATTCATTTCTGAATCCTTGACGACGTTTATGCAAATTTCATCATGATTGGTCAAGGAGTTAAGACATGGAAGCTTATCGAACAAACTAACTATCGCTTTTGTGGCTCGACAGCCTCCGTGGCGCAGTTGCTTACACGCCGGCTATGAAACGTGAGGTCGCGGGTTCGATTCCCGCACCGAGACAAGTGTTTGTGAGGCCCACAAACACATATTGTGTGAGAAATTTGTCTCAGGTCGGGGTGTTTGTGAGACGGAAAAGTCTCTCGTAGTTTCTGACACCCACGACACAAGACAGTTGATCTTAATGTGGGGTCAGGACTGTGTATGTGACTGTTGGGTGTATTTATTTTTTAATGTTTCTTTTTTTTGTGTTTCTGGGTATTGAGTTCGAGTGTGTGGCTGTGGAGTATCCGTATCAGCCCATATACGTCCCACTGTTTCCCCACGATGTTTACCTTCATCGTTCTAAAAGAGTGTATGGTGTGAATTCACACAAAGAAAACGAGACTTCTCTTTTCGATACGCGTTCGATGCCGGTGATGTGCAGAATTAAGTCTTTTGTAACTGCGTTGTGGCGAACATCGCTCCAGTTGACCGAAAACAATAGAATGTCGTCACGTTTTGTCCCAAAGGCAGAAAATTTATACGCCACCACTAGATGTCACTATTAGATGTTTGTTGGGACCATTCATACACGTAAATTGTATTTCATTTCCTTCAGGATCATTTTGTCGCACATCTTGATTATTAAGGACCATTATTATGAGTTAAAACTGCGTGTTTTTGAGCAAGCTGGAATAATTTTAGATTGTCTATCGCGGATTATTCTAGTATAAAATAAAATCTTACGAAATGCTCTTATGAAAAGCACTTTAGCCGTTCAAGAATACCAGTTTACTTTCAGAAAACCTATTGTTCAAACAAGACTAAATGTTGCAGTAAAACAAAGATCCAGTTGTGAAGCATTCTACCCCATCAAACCGCAGGAAGAAAATAAAATTGGGTACTTTCAACATTTCCTCGAACGAAACTCACGGACTTAACTTTTTTATTTGCAGGTCGGTTTATCGGCTTCGGGACGACCCACATTCCATTTGCCGGTTCGCGGTCGCCACTTTAGAAGTCGTTTGCTCCAATGCGATGGATCTCGGTTTTTCCACAGACATTACTGGGTGGCTGACACGCATTTCCATTGTATAACAGTAAGGTTGAGTAGGCAGGTAATTAATACTATGGTTGATGTAGCCTAAATGAGGTTTTAGCGACCAAAAGTTTAAATTATATATCGTATAGCGTCATCGTCAAAGTTTCTAGTAGTTCCTGATACCCGCGACACAAGACTCGATATTATTGTGGGGCCAGGACTATGATGTGACTGTTGGGTGTATTATTATTTAAAAAAAACCATTCGCCTTCTGTAGGTTTGTCCCAAGATGAAATAGGGGACGAGCTTACTGCCACACCGGCTGGGTTTTTCAAATATTGCATTAAGTTTTTGGCCGACTTGAAAAGAGGGGGTAATCAATCCGACGCATTTTTTTTTATTATTTGTTGTTAACGTGATGCAAACTACACAGAATGTATACACGCTGCTATTTTTTCGATAAATTATACAAGGATTTTTATCGCAGGTAGTGAAAACAATTGTCCCGATTCCAATAATAATACCTTTAGTAATCTCAAACCCAACAAAAGGGAATCAGCGTCCCCATTTTTTACATTACGATAGGTTCATTTAAAACTACCCGGCTTTTTCCACGTCATTAAGCAGCGTCATTCAATGTTAGGCTACTTCTAAATGCAAGTCACGTAGTAATCGCCTTGGTCAGTGCGAGGTGGGCACAAAAAAAGCCAGTAATGCTAACCGGTGTTCCCAAACCGGTTTTACCTGTCTTTCACGCTAATATTTATTATGTTGAAGGCTCACGCCGGTAATCCAGCAATATTTCTGTTTGAGTTGGCCTATAAAGTAAATGTCTATTCCATAGCCATCGAGATGTAGCTTATGTTTTCATAGGCATGAGCAAGTGATCCTCCATGAGATGTGATTAATTGTTTTGTGCACATTCCATGAAAGGAATAAAGCCTAGTATTTGTTAGGGTAAGATGGGTCTTCACGTTACTAAGATGTAAAGAACTAGTATTTACGCGATTGACGTATTGTCTGATAAGGGACGTAATTCGGTGTTCTGAGATCGTGAGGAGATTATTGATATTGAAGAGTTTTCTCAGTAAAAAGCCCGAGTATTGTTACTAATTCTGACATTACCTAGTCTTTAGGGACATGTGGACATGTTGGGCAACTACGGTCGGTTCTTTTAAGACACCACTGTTCGATTTATGACCAAGTAAACCTTTATTAATATGCTTTGGTTTCAAACCTTGTTTTCATACTGCCACTCTATAATGACACTTGAAGCTAGCAGAATATTGTATCAGCGGTTTTTATGAAAGAGGCATAATTTATATTAGATTAAATAAATAATCAGTCTTTTGAGGCATCTTCTCGCAATAACAATATCTACGCTGCAATTTTACCGCTAGAATTTTCACGTTGACGGAATTTCAAATATGTTCAATAAGGCGGCACGTTGAGCTACCTCGCACAGGTTCTAGCAACGGTAATATGGAAAAAAATATGTAAATTCAGCCTAGACGATGCCGGTTGTTCTTGTAATAGCGGCAGTAAAGGTCCCGCCAAAACGGTTTACGCTGATGTTTACCAAAAATATTTACTTTCATACCTTCCCAGGTAAATGTTTGTCTTTTGTTATTCTGTAATACGAAGGGGTTCTGTTAATATGATTAAATTTGTCGTTAGATTTTTCGGTTATCGTACGTTTTATATTAATTTTCATATTACAATATTATCCCCTTATTCAAGTACTCTTTAAAGGATCTTTTGAAGATTGAATGATATATCCTTTTCATTTGGAATGTCCTGTAGATGTATAAAAGTACAAAGGAGAAGCAGTTCGTAGCCTGTAAAGTTACTGGGCATAAGATTCGTAGCAGTTTGTTTCTTGGGGTCAAGCTCAATGCAGTGCAATGCCTACATAGTAGTAATTTCTTAGCAGTTACTCCTGTGTATTTGTAGCTGTGACTTATATCATCAGACCAACGGCCAATCTACGGTTCTTACTTCCTCATGATTCTTGGTTATAAAAAATATGTTGCACTTGTTGGTAGCTATAATCGAATGTAAATAAAGTATCCATGACGAGAAATAACTGTCAATATTCGAAACTCTGTATTTACAGATAGAGGAACCCCCTTTTTTGTCGGTGGTAGGAAGTTTGAATCCGCCTATACCGGGTTTATCAAGACTGCGACCGAAAACGAAGCCAGGTGGTAGTTTTAGTGGTTACAAACATGATGCAAATAAAAATTTCGCCAAAACAGTGACAGATATTTTTTTACAATTTTTAAAAAATCATCGTGTTTGGGTGGTAAATACCTAGTTAAAATACTAACTTAAACCCTTACGTACCATTGCGTGTTTAAAAATAAAGAGGTGTACATCATTATTTTAGGAAAACTTTGTTTGTAACACCCAAATACGACGATAAGTAAAAAATTAAAAAAAAAAGTTGTCGATTTATTTGCGAAATTTTTACTTGCATTGTGTCTGAAGTCACTAATACTACCACCTGGCTTCGTTTTCGGTCGCGGTCTTGATATACCCTGTATATGCAAAACTTGCAATTTGGAATAAGGCCCGGTAGAATCTTTTTAACATAATTAACACAACGCCTATATCCCTGAAGGGTAAGGTACTGGGAACAATAGTGCCACCACGCTCCTCATATTCTGTTGCTCGAACTCCAAAAGGGAAAATTATTTATAGAATTTCATCTTCCCTGCCCTGACGGTCTCGCGGATATTGCGTTCGATTACATCCTTTAATATCTTCCTGCGTTATTGGTATCTATATTAATATAACTATTATAACATAATGGAAAAAATACGGTTTAGTAGCTACTCATATGCTGGACACTACGCAAAAAAATCTAACTGTGAAGTCGCCTTTAAAAAAATTCAACGCTTTAAATGAATTATTCGGATGGTCTCGTGCCGGTAATTCGTACTCTACCTTCACTGCATCAGCAGCAATTTAGTCACTTTAGCATGCAAGTGTACAACAATTAAAAAGCCCTTGGATATTTTTGATAAATTTTGCTATATGGTTGAATATTCCAAAAGTACTAATTCACCAAACCAACAGGAACAAATAGTCCCTAATGCGTGTTCCAGATTCGCATAATAACCTCACTTATCGATAATGTTGGAAACGGCCGGATTTTATTCCAAATCCATCTCTGTCCATTCCAATCCGAGAACGTTTTGTTTTAGGAACGAAAATAAACGTTTAATATTTGTCGTCCAGTCGCTATGTATTTGGCGTTGACAATGGAGATCTCATCGGAATCGGTCCACAGATGGCAACAATGCGCTCTCGCGCCGCCATAGATTTAGATGTCCCAGAATTGATTGCTATTGCAGGGTTGGCGCTTGTACACTAACAATTATTAACATTTCTTTACTTCGAATAGGTAGCAATTTTTATACATACTAATACAAACAACATGACTGAACACAATACTCAGAAACTAACTACGAGTCGCTGGATTATTTCAGGTCTATTTTCTATGTTTTTTTCCATTCAAGCTAGCCCATTAGTTCAAGTAGACTTAACCAATTATACCACTTCTAATTCAACAGTTGATTTCGACGAAATATATTGCACGAAACGTAAAACAAAATTGTTTCTTCTTTAATCAGTATTCATTGATGGTTAAATTCGTGTCAAGTCCGACTGTAATCGGAATTAGCTGTAAAACAGTTCGGCACTTACTTAACTTGCATTCGCAAACTTTCCACTTTCATAAATGTAGTAGTGCTAAACAAGCGACGTCGCCACTATGCAGTTAAGAAAGAAAGAAACTAGCAATATCAAAGTCTTTACTATTTAAACCGAGAAATCCAATCGGGAAGGCGCAGTGTCCCGAGGGAATCGTTTTATTTTTAACACGGGAGACATGGATTTGTCTGGATCCAAGGGATTTAAAGCGGACATCTGACGTGATCTGAGTTAAATGAGACGACCGAGAGCGGCTTATGCACTCTTTATTCAGATATTTGGATTTTTTATGTCTTTCGAGAGGGGGAAGGAAATTAGCTATTAAACTTTTATTATCGCTGGGGAGATCATAAACTGGTTAATCTGATGGAAAGCGATTACTGCTCCCCATCGTTGCTGATAGTCTCGGGCATGCGTGCTAATCAATCTAACATAGAATTATGGGATTTTAAGCAACCATAGTTTCGTTTCAATCAGTTATTGAAAAATAAATACGAATTCTATGATTTGCTCTAGTACATACTCTTAAATAATACGCACAATAATTTACTTAATTTTATGAGCTTTCGATTCAAGTTATAGAACAGTTGTTAGCTGCCATACGTGCACGAAGTCGTTAAAGTAAATAGGAGCAAAAAAGATAACGCCCAGCCCATGCCAGCCCAAAATTTCCACGACTGACACTGTCTGTTACAAAAACTTTCAGTAACATAATATGATATCTAGTCATGCAATATTTTGCTATCATCTTTTATACATATACCAGTAATATTGATATCATACATACAATTAGTATATGAACTGACACACACTGAAACTGTTTAAATAAAGCCCTATTGAATAAATGAAAATGGACTCAATTTAATAACTGACGTATTTTCCCTGTTCAGGTGCAAGGCGAGTTGACGTCATAACGTAGAAAAATGAACACATTGATATTAATTTCTACAACTTGAAAAGTTATAGCGATAAGTTGGAAACGTGAGACGTAGAATTCTTTATAGAGGCGTTGGTAGAGTGAGGTTAAGGAATAAAAGTTATAGATGCCAACTACTTGAAGCTCAACGAGATTTTAGCGTATCTTGGTCAAGTATCATATGACACAGTATCTTTTTTTAAATAGTCACCAAATTATTGGCACCTTTGACAGAACGTCTGTCATCCAATAATGGTAATATATTATTAAAATGTACTCGAAATAAAGTGGTTTCCTTATAATTTTATTGTAACAAATTAAAAGATAAAATCTAACTCTTGCACAGCACCACAAAGTGCACTAAATTTAATCTCGGCTCTGTTACTTTCATTATTGGATTTCATTGCTATATTTTAATTAATTCTACTGCAGCCCGAACGGAGTAGACTTTAATCCTTCTACTTTATTCGATGTTCTATTAGTCTTATCTACGTCGCTGTCACTTATGAAATCTTTAGTATTATCACTTTTGATACGTAGTTTTCTTATTTTATTTATTACCTTATTTTGCCACTTCTTTCATAGTCCGATAAACTAACAAGCTGGTTTTGTGATCATAAGCAATAGCAACCGTCTATAAACACCCATAACTCTTAAGGAACGTCAGTTTTTAGCTCTTCAAAAATAAATATCGAAGCAGAAGAAGACAGAAGGAGGGTACGTATTGTTATATAAATACATTAATAGCTACAAATATATTCAGTGTAATAAACAAAAAATAGATTATGTATTTTTGTTCCAAATTATTTCATACATCCTCCCGATTAAATCTCATTAATAAACTTGGAAATACGCCCGGGAATTGTTTAGTGTTGCTGCTGTATTTACTTAACAATACTATTGGGCGCAGACGGGAGCATTTAATTGTAACGAGCACTGTAAGAGCAACTTTAAAGTGTTTTGCCCATCAACTCGGGACTTCTACAACGCGGATGGAAGTGAATTATTCCTCGGTAATTGTTGCAATCGTTAGAGAAATAAGTAATAAAACCCTCATTAAATTAACCGAGGAACAATGCTTTGGACATTTATTGTAATTGGATTTGAACGAAATTGTTGTAATTTCGTTAGGTTTTATTGAAACATTGTAATTAGGGGTATTTTCATTAAGAAATGGATTGCAAGATCCTGAAGATAGTTAGTGATTTTTGGAATCTGTTGATATTGAAGTAGTTGGTAAGGCAAAATTGTGCCGACCAAATATTCCGATCGTATATGCTTTATTTAGATTGTACTGCAATCATCATTAGGTGCATTGAAGGTACTGTTCCGTGCAAGTATATAAAAAACCTGCACATGATAGAAAACATCTTCGGAGTCATGAAATGCAACATAACCGTCTTACAACGTAACAAAGCGAACGTGCGTAAAATTTCATTCAGATCACGTTCGTATCATGTGCTCAATGTTCATAACAATGCATTTGTCTCGGAACAGTTTTCTTTGAAACAAATCTGTCACGGCCACCCACTAGGAACTGTTTCAGTGTTTCAACTAGGTCGTTAACGTAAAACTGTTTGGTTTCCAACGTATTTTCAGGATGGTCGATCAATCATTTTTTTGTTAGTTCATCTAAATGGCTTCGCTCGACAATGGCTATTAAAATTCTCGACGGGTGGAAGAGTAATGAACGGAGCTTTCAAGCTAGACTAAACTAAACTAAAACGTTGAGTTTAGAACGATTTACGTGAAAATTGCTGGAATGTGCTCGCATGGATGCCATCTACTGGCAAGTGTAGTGTCGGACGTCCATAAGGTTGACAGATGAACTAATAAGTGTTGCAGGACGTTACTGGATGTAGGTCGTTTCGAACAGGTTACTATAGAAATCCTTAGAGGTAGCCTTTGTTCAGAGCTGGATTTTCTGTAGCTGAAGATGATGATGATGAATGGCCTATCCTCGAAGTAGTATCCGAGTGACGACAATATTTAGACCTTGAAAATTAATAAGTATAAGGCACAAAATATACATATTTGCTTTACAACAGAAAGCAAGAGCAGAATAAACAAACGCTTGAAAATAAACGTAAGTTCCAGCTTTATTTAAAAAGCTATTATTCAATGAACAGCCCATTACGTTTCATGAAAAGCGATAAATTTTATTTTGAATTGAAGAACAGGACAGGTAAAGAGTAAAATATTTTCCTCCGCCATTACGACTTAGAATGTTAAATGAAGCGTGAAAGAGTATTTGTGCGCAAACACTATAGTAGAATTTACTTAACAATTTTCACCTGTTGATAGTCAAGCTTCTTGGATTTGACTGTATTTTTATTCAAGAAAAACAAGTGACAAACGAAATTTATCTTGCCCGCATAGTGAAATTTACCCGTAATTTTAAAAGCTGTAGAGCACGCTATAGTCGGCCATTACAGAAATGAGGAACCTCGAGCGGTGTGATATCTCTGTAGTGCTTCAACCGACGTGAGTCGAAGGTTTTGTTGTCCTGCGGTGAGTGGGATTGCCGCAAACAACAGTCCTTTACTCCTCATATCCTTTTTCCTTCCCATTCTCTCTAGAATGACTGGTGTCGCACCTAGAATCCTAGTGTTGGAAATGTTTACCCTAGCCGTAATCGTTTACCACCAACTACGAAGTTGTAAGCCGTTTCCTCGTTTGCGGAAACTATTCAATAGAAGATAAAACAGTGTAATATAAAAGGGAAAAACTTCAAAGGCTTATTGCCACTTTCGTTATTTATAACTGAACTCAAAACGCTGAATGAAAATACTCAGTAGTGATATAGAGCGTCCCAGTTACGTTTTATGTGTCAGGCATTGAAAGGATGGGAAGTGGGAATGCGGAATGCGGAAGTACCGTATAACGTATCAGGTCTGATTGATGTTTCTATGTTACTGAAGTTCGTACTGCAAGTAGACGATTACTGCAAAGATCGTGAAGAAAATTTTTTCAATAGGATAATAAAAATTATACATTTTAGTAATAATTTAATAGACTCGATTACGACGAGATTTTACTGGTAGGTCTCTCATATGTGAGAGGCCGCTTGTGTAGGTACCATTGCAATGTCTATTTCTCCCGCCAAATAGCAGTGTAAATGCACTGTTATGTTCCGGTTTGAAGGACATTGTAGACAGAGTAACTACTGAGTATAATGAGACTTAACCTCTTATGGCTCAGGATGTCGAGCGCAGTGGAATGCCAAGCATTCCTTTGCAATTCATGATTTTGGTTTTGCTACTGTCCATGAGCGGTCATATCGATTACCATCAGGTGAATGGCATGAACGTCTCCACATTCATTATAAAAAAGGTTCCACTAAAGCAATGTTATAAAGAAGTGTTATTAGAAAAAATAAAGTTTCTGTTTATTTTGGAGAGGAAGTCAGTAACAGCTCTCTACAAATCAAATACAATAGTTATTGCTTTAAAGGCAGCGAAATAGTTTTCAATATTGTTTGAATATTGAGAAACTAAAAGGTTCTTTGCGTATAATAAAAGCGTTCAAAGCGCTCAACTTTTTATTTATTCAGAAACTAGCAGCTTTATTCGACTTCTTGGGTTGGTAAACTGTATTGTAGTCTCGGCAGAACGATTGTATCTGAAAGTAAGTGTACTCATATCTGATATTTATTTCCACTACTGTTCTTTTACAAGAAGAAGTGCTCTTCCGCAGAATCTGATATTCGTGATATAAGTACTTTCGATATAACGTAAAAGGGGAGGAAAAAAATATTGAGTAAAAAATATAGCCTCAATGATATAGTGGCATGTAATGATATAGTACATGGCGTATAATCAGTAATGTCTTGAGTTCTATTCTATGTAGTCCACTTTGTGTGAATTTTTACGAATCGAAAAATATTATTATAGCCATTATTGAGTAATTTAATCTGGCCGTGAGGTACATACTCGCAAATCAGTAATCAACGCTTTAGTTTTGAACTTTCGAAATATCCTAGAGATATCAGAGAGAGAGACACAGCCCATCAACACAAAAAACAACCATAACACCTTAACCAAGTCCAAACTTAAATGAACTTCGAACGACTAGAACCCGTCAGCTTAACAATGTCGCAGTAAGAGGAAGGGAAACTATGAAACGCACAAACATTTCGCGGTTGACAGTACTCCGTTTCAAATGGGAATAGTTGCCATTTTTTATGGAAAAATGAGAGGTATTCCCGGCATTTGCTATCGACGCTGGCTCTGAACACCGGCACGACGGTGCATTTCAATGAAGATACCAGAGCACTATTATTATCTGCGGGCATGCAGTTCTTGTGTGTATTCGAGGGAATTGGAAAAAAGCCGCACCAACGTGCCTCCACTTCAAAATGTTCAATAATATTGATTCAATTTGTATAAGTTTTATAGAGGGTCGATTTTGTGAAGACAGATTTGGGAGGAGAGGCAAATAAGCAACTGCTGATAAGTGATTTAAGAATATTTGCAAAGACTCGGGTTCGAAACTCGGTTCGGGCAAAGTGATATTGGATTTTCTATTCATTATTAGCCCAGTGTCAGAAATTTGTGTTCAATATGGCGATAGGCTCGCCTTCTATTACATCCTGGGACAGAATACACAAAGCGAAACCTGGGTGTCCTGATAGGCCCTCTGCCTACCCGTTCTGGGATAAAGGCATAAGTTTATGTATGTAGGTATGTCCAAGTTGTATCAGGAAGTAAGGAGTAAAAAATCCACCTGATCGTAAGGAGGCAGCCCTGTTGTCGGAGACGGTCAATAAACGGTGCATTGTGTCGTGTATATTGTTGCTGAATTACTTATAGCTGACTACACAGCAAGCCAACTGACAAATGCGCTCAGTACGCTTAACTTGATCGTGATATAAGACATTGGGGGTAATTTTAGTAAGAATTGTATGTTGTGTGTATAAAGGCCATGTCTCAACATTATTTTTAATGCGTCTATTATTCTGACTTTTACGGTACATACACACAAAAGAGAGGTACAGGTGACATAAAAACGAAAGTCTTTTTTTACTGCAATGAATGGCGAGACGAGCATGCCATTCGCCTGATGGTAAGCGATAAGACCGCTCATAGACAGTAGCTAAGCCAAACAACACCATGAATTATAAAGCAATTCTTGGCATTCCGCT
The DNA here is from genome assembly GCA_949752805.1 of Deilephila elpenor. Lineage (NCBI taxonomy): Eukaryota > Metazoa > Arthropoda > Insecta > Lepidoptera > Sphingidae > Deilephila > Deilephila elpenor. The sequence goes on from OX457102.1 coordinate 3,479,255, forward strand.
GCGCTCGCCAACCTAATACATACAATGTTATGTCTCATTATGTCCAGTAGTTACTCTGGCTACAATATTCTTCAAACTGGAACACAACAGTGCATATATACTGCTGTTTGGTGGAAGACATGGACATTGCTGTGGTACATACCATGGTGGTGATTAGTTTATTGCATCTTTGTGCATTTCGCTTCTTAACAAATCATAGGACCGAAATAAGTTCCGCGAACTTCGATTGAACTAACAGCACGTATGGCAATCAGTTCGGGGATATAAGCATGGGTTTTTATATTAATTTTATGGCTTTTTGTAATACACAAAATAAGCCTTCTTTCCATTTTTTTCGAGCTAATTAGTAAATATAATTCTTATGTTAAACTGAACTAATTAAGGACTCTTGCTGTATGTAAATCACATATTCACATACGTAAAGGTATAAAATTACCTATTAATCACCGAAATCTCGTCTCATTCCTGGAATCTACATATACATATACCACATTCACTTCTTGGAGTTGTCCGAATTCAACACTGCATAGAGAAAAAATCAATATATAATAATATATAAAAAGAATATCATAGATTAAAACAAAGATTTAATCAATTTTCAAACTATGGCTACTTAGAAATTGTCTAAGCTGAATGTACACTATTCATCTTAGACAATTTCTGTTGGTGTTCATTTCAGAGCTCCATATGTTGCAAGACATAATATGTCTCTGTCATCAATTCTAGAATTCGCTTTATAAAACTACAAGACGCGAAAGATTGTGCGCTTCTGTTTAATAGACAATTTCGTGAATATCGCACGGAATGTATTTAATATGTATACAGTTTAAATCTTGTCTTGGTCCTAATAAGTAGTTTTTGTTTCTTGATGAGTTGTATCTAATAATTTGTGATTTATTAGCGTTCCAGGTGAAGGAAACATTGTGAAGAAACCTGCATGCCATAGCGATATGTAATAATTCCTATGGTTTGTATAGTCTCTCATACCGCACTAGGCCAGTGTGGACTATATGGCCTAACTTCTCTCAATCGTACTCTCGATTGTAGAAGAGGACCGTACCCTACTGGGACGTAAAATGGGCTGATACAAACAGAATTTTATGCAGAATCTTTTCAGGACTAACCCTTAACTACCACAATCAGAGACATTTACTCTCCCACCGTGCTGGCCTCAAGAAGTTTATAAACTTCACACAAACAAAATTGTGGCTTCTTATGGTTGTATAATTAAATTCGTATCAACAAAACGTATTTAATAAGCGGGTTAACTCCAACTCACACTTGTCTTCCAGAATTTCATCACCCTTATAGATGTTTAAGACGCATAATAGCAGCCGAGGGAAGTCGGTCGGGACCGCTTGTCTAAATAAATTACGCGACGAAGACGTTGCTTCATAATTCATTAAGATTGACATCGAAAGGTGGCGTTTTGTTCAAGCAATTTGCCAATCTGAGTTACGCCGCTCTTGAACAGACTTGACCTATTGTTTGTTGTTCGAAAATGTTTTCGGTGCCTTTCAATCTTGGGATGTTTGTCATAAATTATGACCTTATAATGCAACATAATTTATTGATAAAACTGTTATGTTATGGGTTTTAATCCATGATGACGAATGACGAACGATCACGTTTGTCAATAATTTTCAATGACAATGATTGATCACACTATGATAGCAGTATTAATAGGCATAATCAGAAAACTTAAAACTAGCTTGCAAATTATAATACATAGATTTTTCTGGAAGTTTTGAAGATCAATTTAAGTTATCGGTTGATATAGGAAGCACTAATATAATAACTAAAAGTTATTAATAATTATAATAATTATAATTTTGTTCCTCAAAAACGATACCTGTTCTGGGTGGAAGGTACTAGCCCATTTTGTAACTTTAGTTATTAATCATAGTATCTATATTACCACATGTTCACTTGCCACAATAAAAAGTTACTCCTCAGTTAAAATATCTCGGATCACTACTAAGCATATTATTAGAATCTTAAAAGAAAATGTGCTGCCCAATCAAAACGTATTTGACTGAACTTCAAACTACATTTATAAGTCGTAAGATTTCTGCCCAAACAATACTTTTTATAATACCCAAAGTTCGGAATTTCAAAAAATTATTTTCACAAAACGCCAAGACTAAATTCTTAAAGAGCGCAAAGAAAATATGATGCAAATTTTTCATTGTAAATCTCCGCTTGAACATTTTCAGAGTCTTGCAGGTCACGACTTTAAACCTTGGATATTTTAAGGCCTGCGCGTAAATTAAAGAGCAGTTTAAATTTAAAATGAAAGTAAAGATTTGAGTTTGTCAGTGATTCATCCAGAAAATAACTTTGTATAACTTGCTACTTGAGATTCGTTGAGTATTTTTAGGCTTTATATAGTTATGACTAAATGATGTCGTATATAGTATATACCTACTTTATATCAATTAATATAATATGTATGTCACTGCTGGACATTGTTTCGAACATAATAAGTAAGGTGAATTTATCTTACTCCATCAGCCTGGGCCAATGGGGGTTGAAAGACGAATAGGTTACATTATAATTGTAACTAATCTACCACTAATTTAAATGTTATAACCACACAGTCTCTGATCTGTTTAACGACTATTCTTATTTTAAATGGCAACCGTAGTTCCTCATTCTTCTCTTACATAAAAAGGGTAGATTTTTTTCCACTTAGTCACTCCCTGAACACGTCACTAAAGAACCGAGTTATCATGAAAATGGATTATACCACTCTAATTTACCTCAAAATTTTCTAAATTGCGTACAGACTAATGAATGTCCCAGACTCCTAAAAACTAGGATACAGCCGTCGGGGAGGTTTTATTCTTAACAGAAATGTATGGCTGCCGCAATTCGCGACATATTTTTACAAAAACTATTAGCATTGTGTCGACCCGGCCAGTAAAGACATTTTTTCTGGAGTGTCACATATTTCTTGCAGTGTATTGTTGGGTCTGTAATATTTAAATTTAAATTTTTAATCATGGTATTATCATTCAAGTAGACTGTCAGTTTTCCTACACAAATAAAAACAATATTAAAGTTTTCGCTCAGATGATATGACTTCAAAATCACAAATAACTCATCCAAAAATATTAAATAAAAGACGCTGTCATTTATGATTTTAATGAAAGCTAATATCTTAAAATTTATGGCCTAATCTCTCTTAATCGATCTGTTGTTTATAGAGGAGGCGTGTACCCTGCAGTGGGACTTCTATGGGCTGGACTATTAATATCTGAGTATGTATGTAAACATACATAAACTCACGCCTTTTTACCGGAAGGGGTACGCAGAGGTGCTACCAGGACACCCACATTTCACCTTGTATGTTCCGTCACACGATGTAATAGGGGGCGAGCCTATCACCATAACCACAGATTCCTGACTTCGGACTGATATAAAAATCGAATATCACGTTGCCCGACCCCGGATTCGAACCCGAGACGTCAGCTTTGTCATCGTACCGTAGTACAACTACGCCACTGAGGCAGTCAATCGGCATTAATATCTTAATATACAAAACACTCAAAATCCTCAATGTAGTAGGGAAAAGCTAAATTCCTTAGCATTCCAACAAGTACAACAAACTACATTAAATTTTACAGCTTTGTGACAATTGAGCTCCCACGCTTATTACGAACAATTGTTGCTCGGGGATTTGTTAAGAGGTTTCGAGATCAAAACAAATTGTCAAGAGACATCATTGCTATTTGAATTAAAATTAAACGTGGTTAGTATATAGAGTACAGTAATTATGTTATTGTGTTTATGTATAATGTTATGTATTATTATGATTAGGCCAAATGTAGGTGTCCTAGTGACGCCCCTGCCTACTCCTTATGGGATAAAGGCGTGAGTTTATGTATGTGTGTAATTATGTACCTTATTTGTGTAAGGTTATTTAAAATCGTGTAATGAGAAATGTAAAGATATATTTTGGTAATCTGAAATGGGTGTAACACGGAAAGTAGATCTTTATAAATTATAATTAAATATTATTAATTTGCATAATATTAGTGACGCAAGCAATAGAAATAATAAATAAATATACTTACAAATTCATGGTATTGCTATTAATAAAATTTAATAATAGCTATTATGGTCATAAGTTGAAGGCTCAGCGTGCGCTGTTAAAGATTTCCGCATCTTTATTTCAATTTACTCTAAAACTAACATAAGCGTGAAAAACATTCGAAATAAATCTTGATTGGTTTGTGACAAATCCTATTATTATTGTTTCTTCTTGGCAGTTTTGTACAAAATGGTTGGGGCATTAAATTACTGCTTTGGCTTAGCGAAGTTTCATATTGTAACTGATTCGCCCTCATAAATCAAGAATTGTATTGTTAAGGCCTAAATGCCAGTCAATTGTTCGCACTGTTCTAAATGTCGGTATATCACGGAAACCTTTCTCAAAAGTCACATTTACTATATAACTAAAATATTAATAGTGTTACCATTCTGCATGAAGATATAAGGCTGAGAACGATACTGTACTGTATCATCCCATTATCTCCAGGACTTCTCGATAAATGAAGGTCATTGTAGCCCGAGTAAACTGGACATAATGAAACTTAACATCTTATGTCTCAGGATGGCGCAGTGGAATGCCAAGCATTGCTTTGTTTCATGGATTGTTTGGTTATCTATTGTCCATGAGCGGTCGTATTGCTTACCACCAGGCGAATGGCATGCTCGTCTCGCCATTAATAACAACAAAAAAAGAGATGTAATTTTGGAAAATTTATGCGATAGTCCACCACGCTGGTCTATTGAGAAGCGGTGGTGTTTGTATATCATAGAAAACATTGTCAATGTCTCTACGGTATGCATTCCCCATGATGTTTTAAAGTGCGAGGAATTTGATCCCTGGAAATTAACCCCGCGACCACCAGTTAAAGAAAAGGATAAAATTCGGCATATCAGGCTACTGACATACATCGGACGGTCTCAGCAATTATCGTTCCCACTGTCGTTTCTGCCCATGGGTTAATAACATAGAGCTTTGACCAACATCTTAAGAGCAACGGGATTTTAGGGTCAAGAGCCATATTTGGAAGCAATTATGCACGCATTGTAAGGAGGTTCCTCAGTTTGGGTCCTTATCCGGCGATGATTTGGGACTCGAGCCTCGCCACCGGATGATAAAACATTTTTTATGTGTAAAAAAATAATATAAAAGAAATCACAAGTGAACAACGAGATGTATTAGTGCTATTGTTATTTTTGTAGTGTTATAATTTATTAGGAACAATAAATAACGAATGAAATCCGACCGAAGTGCGGAGATTGATTAATGGCTAGGAAAACGGATCTTAGTATTAGCTATGCTATTTTTGTTGAAACAAAGAGAGATTTAGAGCCAATTGCACAAAAAAATTCTCTTTAACTTTGACTTTAGCAATGTCAAATAAGTCACAAATGTATGAAGATGACACTGTCAAATTAAAATTATCGTCAAACTTAGTTTGTGCAACTAGGCCTTAGATAATAAGAAAATGGATAAATAAGCTGAAAAATCTTACAGACAGCTGCAGTGGCATTCAAAATAATGCAGTTGTGGTTACCTGAAACAAGTTAAATCAAATAGATTAAATTAAGTATAATCCCACTTTTGTTAAATGATATTTACAAAAAGTTTACTCATTTTATTTATTAATTTTTACGAAAAAAATGCTAATAAATTATCCCACAACTTTGACTACTAGTAAATTTATTTGGGATTTATAAATAAATACACACCCTGCAGTCACATACATAGTTCTGACCCCACACTAAGATCGAGTCTTGTGTCGTGGGTATCAGGAACTACGAGAGACTTTTCGGTCTCACAAACACCCAGACCCGAAACAAATACCTGTGGATCACACAAACACATTTTGTTTCGGTGCAGGGATCGAACCCGCGGCCTCTCGTTTCACAGGCGGCGTCTAACCAACTGCGCCACGGAGGCTGTCTAAACAGTAAAACTTATATAAAACTGCATATTCATAAAAATAATAGTACATAACTCTTGCGGTCCTAGCGCCACAATTTGATAAAAATGTACATTGTTTTTTTACAAAATTATTTATTAGATAGATGAATAAATAGGTCAACATGGTTACTGCAGTAATGTGAATATTATGTTTATAAAATGTATGAAAATCGGCACACAGAAATATCTCGTCCCGAAAAATATTGAATTTGTCACATATCTCGCTGAAAATGAATTTATATGCCACTGCGCCACTCGCTCGATAATTATAGGCTTTTTGAACAGGTCCAAAAATATTTACTACAAAGATTATCTTTTATCGTTAATAAAAAGTCGGATATTCGATCGTAATCTTATTATAGAAGCCGATTACGTTGCGTTAAATTAGCATTCCCTCGGGTTTTATTTCCGTAATGCGGATTTAATTACATTGCTTCGCTAATTTTATTTTTCGTATTTATTCAACCGATTTTTATTATATACGATTACGGTTTTAGACATTAGCCCCTTTACGTGTTGTGATTTATTTAATTCCACATTTGAAATGTTTATCTAATAGCTAAATGATTTCAAACATGAAAATGAAGTGAATGTCTGCACATTAAGGTGTAGGTAAATAAATTAATAGCCTTTGCAAAACTTTATTCTAAATACTACGATGGTGGTTATAAAGGACCTGGTGGCAAACCCAGTGTAGTCCAAATGCGACAAAAATAAAACAAAATCAAAATTCAATCTTTTTGATGTTGCCAAATTATTTTTTATACAAAAAAGCCAAGCGGCATCAATGGCGGGCGATTGCTAAATAAATTAATGAGTGCCTATTTGTCTCCCATTCTGCGGTTTTGTCTGCTTAACAAAGCGAATTAGCATCACAGTATTGTCTAATCCTCAAATAGTAGGGATAAACGGGATTGAATCGACCGAACAGCTCACTCCCGCCGGGCCACAAATTGCGATTGACAAATTAAAATTTAAACCGATTTTGATCGCCTGCATCTGTCGCGATACGCCGATTTGTTTTCTATCGATGGACCTTCCCGAAAATGGGATAATGTGTCTTTTAGGGTATTGTATTTTAACATTTTTTAACCGAATATTGTTTTTAGAGACTCAGAATATTTAACCTTTTAAAATCCTAGATCCTGCTATAATTAAACACGTAACATTTGTAAAAATGGAACATTATGCTTCTTTCAAGCAAATACAACTGAATGAATTTTGTTGAATCTTTTTAGCACTATTTTATCAGAATCACAAAGGCTATAATTTACTGGGCGATCTGGGCAAAGTTGAGTTGGGCCGCTAGTATAAAATATCAAAAGTAATCAATTTATGTAGGCTCATATCACTATCTTTTGAACTTACCCCTTACCACGCACGAATTTACCCAACAAAGGAAATCTTAATGAGAGTGACGGTGTCAGGGGACCATACGAAATATAAACAAAGGATAGACGACACAAACCTTCGGTTAATTGAACGGGTAATCAATGAGATAATCGGGACCTTATTAAGGAAGCCTTGCGTCCCCAAGGATTTGAATCACACACAGAATAGTGATTTGATTAAACGGATTGAATGGTGTATTCAAAAACCTGGCGCGTCCCGTGGGATGTTCGGTGTGCTGCTGAATAAATATTTGGAATTGAATTTCAATTGAGTTGATATTACTTCGTTGGTGTTTGTGTATTCTTGAGTGGTGAAGTTATTGGTAGGCTAGTTGGGCATGACGTGTAGGTAGATCTTAGGTATGAAGCTAGAACACCTCTTTTTGTGGTTTTATAGATAAATTCTAAATCATTATTAATTAGGTAGTCTAACGGTAAAAACAGAATGAATCTGAACAGCTGACATACCTTCCAAAAATATTCAAGTCTTCAGCCTGTATTTATTCAGTTAAGTGGCGTAAAACCGAATACCGTCAATAGCAGACAAGGCGCAGATTCAAACTAATATTTCAAATAAATTTAATAAAGTAAAGTGACATCTTTTTATAAATATAAATAAAGAGCGCCAAAATGGGCCTACGGTAAACATGGACGAGAATTTTAGCGATAATTAAATTTCAACAAAGCTTTTGACAAATATAGTAAATACACCCGTGATAAAACGGCACGTCCCATAAACTAAACGACGCCACAAAAGTATGAAAAATTATACCAATATTTTGTCTGGCAAATGAAAAAAATTGGCCAGTATTTCACGTCCTGCGCTCTTTGAAATATGGCACACCATAAAATATTCTATTATAGAAAAAAGTGAAAATAAAAAAAAACCAAACACGTCTTGTGGACAGTCTCTCTCATCATAACAACGCTCAGAGCGTAGTCTTTGTTCAAAGTAAAACAAATTGCGGCTATTTATTTTAGTCGCGAAAGTGTCACCATTTTAGTAAATGTAGTCAATGATTTATTGATATTGACGATTATTATTTGTTTGTCTAACTTATCTTCATTTTTTCTTTTTTTTATCGCATGTGATTTTTGTGTAGGATGGTGAATCGTTTCTCTGCTGAGTGTCGTGATTGTACTGTGGGGTAAACAAACCAGAAGAGGGCTAGGGTTTCGCTATTTGATACGATAACCCGCCCTCTGCTGGTTTTGTGTAGGTGTAGTTTTTGTCTAATTTACCTGGTTGTTGACATGAAATGCCAACTATAATAATGCGCCATCTCATATTGGACGAATCGAAAGTAGTGTCAGGATACAGAAGTACGTTTATGTATGTAATGGGTGTTTATAAAGTCAGCCCTCGTAGTACCCGCAGTCGCCTTATATCACAGTTTTTAATGAATAATTTATTCACTATGTTAAGTGAGACTGCCGTCTGATACCATTCGATACTCTGTCTGGACGGCATCAGCGCTTGTCATCGGGTGCAATGCAGTCACTGTGCCGTGCCGGTAAAAAAAAAAGTACTCCAATGCCGCAAACTTACTAAAAACAAATTCTAAGCTTAAATACACCAGATATGTTTAATCATTCCAACACCCGCCAAAGTAAAGAACACCAACTAGTTTCATTAATCCACACTCGGAAGCTAACGAGGTTTAAATAAATACAAGCCGACGCCTTAATAAGTTAAATTGAATCCAACTCGACCCAAAACACGATTAAACTGGGCCATTTGGTCCGTTTCGTGGAATCTAAATGGTAAAATTAATCGTACAATAAGTAATACGGGGCTGTAAAATTGGTCCGTGGCAGCAAATGATTCTTTGATTTTCAAATTGTTCGAATAATTGCTGGATTCAGTTCGCGGATATGTTTTAAAGCAGGGTTGATTTGAGTCGGAATATCTGTCGGTATTTTTTTGAATCACGTAATCAACATTTTGACTGCTAGCCTGCAAACTCAATTGTAAAGCGATTTTATTAACCTAAATTTAGATGCGAATCGTCTTTTACTGATACTTATCTTGGCCTAATTACGTTTTATCGTAGCAAAGTGAGGCAAATTTTTGAGGTCGTGTTTTTATTGCCTATTTCTTTTAGAGGACCATAATTTTATAGAGGAAAGTAAATTGCAAAATTTTTGTGAACAGGAAGAGTTTGTTTCTTATATGTAACTTTTGAGGAAACTTCGTGGTGTCCCGAAGAAAAAGTGCTCTGATTTTTCATACTTTCCTTATCTTAGAACAAAATACAATTTCTTTATGGTAGTACTGCAATCAAAATAAACAGTAAGGGGAACCTAATGCTAATTTCCATCTTTCGTCCCATCTTTTATTTTTCCTCTCCATTTAAAGAAGTCGGAAATACACCTACGTTTTCATGTGATCTAGGTGATCAATAGCGGATGTCATCGAATGTTATTAAACAGAATAAAAGATGGCACAAAATATATTTATTAGTATATTCAGAACCCTTCCTTTCTTTGTAATAAACATACGCGACCAAAGCAAATACAATTACTACAGGCCCATGTTATTTTAGTCTCAAATTACGGGATAAATTCAATTCAGACCACAGAACGGAAAATAAAGCTGATATTGCTTCGACGTAATTGAACGCGATGTGTGATCTAGACTAATAAAATTAACGTCAAAAAGTTCGTTAACTCACCATTTAGAGTTCGTACAAATATTGGCAATTGTTCGTAATTCCGTTCAGTTCAGAACTCAATATATGTAGATACGAGTATAGAGATCTCTAGTACCTCGGACTGCCTCGGTGGCGTAGTTGTATTACGGTACGGTTACAAAGCTGAGGTCTCGGGTTCGAATCCCGGGTCGGGCAAAGTGATATTGGATTTTCCTATTCATTATCAGCCCGGAGTCAGGAATTTGTGCCCGATATGGCGATAGGCTCGCCCCCTATCACATCGTGGGACGGAACATGCAAGGCGAAATGTGGGTGTCCTAGTGGCACCTCTGCCTACCCCTTCGGGAATAAAGGCGTGAGTTAATGTATGTATGTATGTAGATCTCTAATATTTGTCAGGTCTTGAAGCGAAGTGGTTATTTTTCAATTTTAAATTGATATTCAGCAACAGCTTTTTATTGTGTAAGATTACATGCTATAAGCTCTTATCATTGACATCTTATCTTTAGACAGCCTCCGTGGCGCAGTTGGTTAGACGCCGCCTGTGAAACGAGAGGCCGGAAACAAATATTTGTGTGATCCACAGGTATTTGTTTCAGGTCTGGGTGTTTGTGAGACCGAAAACGTAGTTTTCTGATACCCACGACACAAGACTCGATCTTAGTGTGGGGTCAGGACTATGTATGTGACTGTTAAGCGTATTTATTTATTTATCAATAAATTAAATGCATATATTTAAATCAACCGTTTGATTTAAATTTAAAAATTACCTTTATTACCAAAGCATAAAAGCCGAAAGTTGCTTTTAATAGTAAGTATTGGAGCAAGGGAACAGCCGATAAAATAAAAACAAATCCTTTTATTGTAAATAACCTTCCTTCATCGGCGAACAGCGCGGGTGGGGACAAAACGATCTTTTTACCCGTGATGTTAGGACCTTAAACTTTTTACAATGTGTTAACGACGTGGACTGCCTACCCGCTGTTCTTTAGATATCAATATACGCCGAAAACTTTGGCTTAGTTTTTGTAACCATAAATTGAATACTTTTTAACTGCCACGACAGTGAGTACTACGTGCTTGGCAGTTAATGTATTATGAAGTATATTTACTTGAATATTCTATTGGGTATCCCCCGGTGAGTGATGGTTTTCGTTTAGTCCCACTGGTTATTTTTCGTCGGCCGATATTACCATGCTAGGCTGATCAAATACAATCTAATACAGCAATAGATAAATATTCCAGTGATTGAAGGGCAAACAGGTATCACTAATAATGGTATAGAAAATAATACAAGCATTATACTTATGACAAAAGTAAAATATATCATAAAATTGGCACCAAGTTGTTGGCAGTGGTTGAAGTACTGCATATTCAGTTGCACCTTGACCTATGACCAAATAACTATAGGAGAACAATCAGCCTTAGCGCTGTTCAATTTCGCACGAGCATTATAACCGCAATATTGCATTACAGGCAGGTTGAGTTTAGTTTCAACTCAACTGACGACCTTCCGTATATTGCTGTGTTCTTAAATAATTGAAATCTGTTTATGATGTGCATACATACATTCACACATAATCTCTAGCCTTTAAGTCGACCAAGCTGGTTTGAATTCAAAACAGTTTTTATAGAACTTCTGAATATAGAGATGTTTATTATCCCTTTGTATTAAGCTCTAATTACATGTGTTATTTAGAAGTCAGTGTATGCTTTGTCATCAAGCTTGAAACTGTCAACACCGCCCATCAAATCCCGACTACGGTATACGGTAGCACACAGTCCTAACCAACAGGCCACCAAGCACTTTATCTTTGTAATGATGAAAGCATAAAAGATTCATTTCGTTCCATTCATAATTCTCGTTCATCAATACTGGTTAACATTGCCAATAATTTATTAGGACATGTGAAGAATAATGACCGTTTTGTGTGAAATATTCTGGAGTTGTTTCATCAAAGTAATGAAGCGTGCACGAGTTTTGTTCATGAGCTTTACCATCTGTATTGATAAGGGTCTTTGCCCACTACAACGTAGCATATCATGATCGTTCTATGAACGTATTGGACAAAAAACATCTTTCTATCGATTACTATGGTATGAAGTGGTAGTCTGTAAGTTACAAGCTGGACACGGCTGCCGTGACGGCGGTCTCCGGTTCAAATCTCAGGGCTGGTGACCCGTTTGCTTGGTTGCAGGTAATTACTGTGGAATGCCAAAAGCCGATGTCGAAACCGTCTATATGGCAACGTTTCCTTGTAATTTATATGACGATTTTTTTTTCCCGACACGTGGCTAACACTGTCATGCTATGCTATGTTATAGTGGACAGAGACCTTTGGTTTCAATATAAACATATTAAACGTAGATTTCATTTCCTCCCCTATTTTTAGACTCTATATAAATATTTACGTTTTTTGCACTATTTCAATTTAAGTGTTAATACGCGATTGGGTTCTGCGCGACTGCAAATTAGAATCTCAATGATAGACAAATGTTTTTACAATCGACAAATATTTGTTTTAAGGTGTTGAAAAACCGAAAAGTTACTATGATATAATTATATCCCACCGCGGAGCCGAAACAGTTTGCGTGATTTAGAGTGTATTTGTCTCATCTGTTATTTTTATTATTTATAATTTTTTTTACATTTTTATTATATACACACTTGACAACACATAAAATATAATTTGAATTAAAACAAGTACAACCTTACTGCACTAGGCAAACTTTTATATCAATTTCAAACTACAAATCTGTTGTCACAGAAATAATTGTTTTAGATATAACAAGTAAATATATTGTAGTAGTGATTGGGGAAGTGACTTCCCTTGACAATGTGGTTGCGGATACCATCACCACGGAGATAATCACTTCAGGTTTAGTTGTGTTTACACTATTTTATTACACTATTTTTTTATACATATTATAGGGTACAAACGGTTCCCCTGATGGTATGTGATCACCGCCGTCCATGAACATCTGTAACACCAGGGTATGGAGATGCGTTGCCGGCCTTTCAGGTGGGAATACGCTCGTCTTTTGAAGGTCTCCAGGTCGTATTTGTCCGGAAATACCGCTGTTGGCAGTTGTTTCCACAGATATAGTACGTAGAAGAAAGTGTCGGGAGAAACGTATTGTGATGGATTTCCAACCGTCAAGGTGGTGTGGGTGGTATTTGGATGTGGTATTTGAAGGATTGCCAAAAGTGGATAAATAATTAATTACCATGTGGATAAATCCTAATTTGATGCAATCGGAAAAATGTTAGACAATAATTGAAAGTTTAAAATCCGTGAACCATCAACACTTATACAGGAAGTATAGACACTTCAACAATACGCGAACAAAGCAAATATATTCATACAAAGTTGTCGACAGGTTACTCCAATCCCATTGATGTTGAAAACGGCGCCTCTCATGACGGAAGGCACATTGAAGTGATCCCACAAAGCCGTCACATGCATACGAACGATTTCATTTAGCATTTGTAAACAGAATTGGAAGTAAACAAAACGGACCGCAGATTTGGACGACTGCCAGCGTTATTGAAAGGAAAGAGGCTGTTAAACTTCTGACGCCCCTCGTTACAAATCAAAAGATTCGCATACTCGGGCAGATTGACATGATGACAGTTCTGTTATTCAGAATGATGTTAGCATTCATTGATCCCTTTTCACAGCAGGGATTAAATAAATATTAAAAAAATAAACCCATATTATACACAAAAACCCACAGTAAAATTGTATTGTGTCGGTGTCACAAAGTATACGAACTTTTTGGTTTCAAAACAGATATGCAGTGAATTATATATCTAACGAATCAGTCAATGGTCACTATATCTATGAAAAATCAATACATAAACATCAGTGGCGTGCCTAGGGTTCTGGAGTAGGGCAAGCCCAATATTATTTTAGTTTTAATACATATTTATTTAGAACGACAAAAATACTAAGAACGACGAAATCGAATTTACGACGCGGCGGTAGACCTACCACACAATCTGTAAAATATTAGGATTAGGTAATACAAATATAGATAGCCTGCGGTCATGCAACCGTAACTTTTTAATGCACTAACTACTGAGCACTTTGAATACCCGGCATTACACGAGCACAACGATAGCTACTATTGGCTACTATGCTCCCGTGTTTGACTGCGCAGTTAACCAAAATTGCGGACAGAAATTGTTATACCTAAATACATTAACGTTAAGTTTTTACAAGTAATTTTAATTACAAGTAATAGCATGCCTTTTGAAAGGACCACAAACTCATTGAAATCATAAGAATTAATCCAAACATTCTAATACACAAGTGTCCCTTGAAAAGCAAATGTAACACGACTGTTTAATATAATAACCTATATGAATGGGAGCATTTAGAAATTGAATTACGTAGTTAAGTAAACTAAACCGATAAAATGCCTCTTGTGATTTACCACGAATTTAAGAAATGCACAAACTCGGCGTAGTTTTCGCGCCAGTTTCAATATAATTGAATTAAATTACCTTTATAACGGCAATGAACACTTTCACCATCACACTAAAACCATCACAGGAAACAATACAAATCATTTTCGTATCAAAAAGTTTAAATAACATTAAAAAAACGAATAATTAACCTTCAACCGAACTATTTACAATTGCACAATGTCAAAAATCAAAATACTTATGAAGTTAGTAGTAATTCGTACAGTATTGCTAGTAAACGAAAAAATAAACATTAGAACATGCAATTATAATTTATGAAATAAATATAAAAACTTCATTATTTGTATTCAAAAATGATTAAATAATTTTAAAAAAGAACCAACGTAATTTATTAACAATAAATATAATTTAGTTAACAAATAATGTTACACATGACGACCTTCAAATGTACGATGTTCAGTCAAAACAATTCTGTGGTCAAAAGCTGGGCTTTTGGTTTAGTACTTTATTGCTATATATAGATATCTGTAGCTATACATTCGTAGTGCCATGGTGTAGCATATCACCCGTCAGTGTGAAAGAGATAGCATGCGTTGCCAAAAGCCTCGTAAAAGCACACGAGAGAGAAGAAGGCAGATATATGTTTTGCGCGTACCGTCTTTTAAAAAATGCGTGGAGCTACGTTCAACGTGAGAGTTAAAATTATTGAATGAATTTATTAAATGCGTTGCGCAGCGCGGGCGGCGCTTCGGCTCGCGCTTCATTGAAGAGCGCCATGCCGCGACGGAACGCGGTAAATTCAAAAATGGTAGATGTTTCGTAATTACTGTTTTGTATTGAATGTAATGGTTTCGTTCAGAATTTAGTATATACGTATTAAGTAGGGCAAGCCGGGCTTTTGGGCTTGTATGGAAGTACCGCCACTAATAAACATATATATATTGTTTTACTTAAAAATCATAAATATAACATGATTTATTCCAGATGGTTTATCAAGTTCAGATCTGGAAATTTTAGCTACTATTTTCTTTTTTGTAAAGAAATGTATGGTAGTAAAAAAACATGCCAAAGCAATACAATCGTTAAACATCGAAACCGGGATTTGAACCAGGGACACCTATTAATATTGTTTTTACCACTGAGCTATTTCGGCTGTATTAAACTTATAGGTAGATATCCTATAAGTATATCCTAGATATCCTTTTAATGTAAAATGAATTGGGATGTAAAGTCATACTTAACTTACCTATTATGCAGTTGTGTCCCGTCCAGTAAAGTAGTTTTGGGAAAAGATACGCAGACAACGGCTTAGTTAACAATAAATAAATAAATACATCCAACAGTCACATACATAGTCCTGACCCCACAATAAGATCTAGTATTGTGTCTTTTCGGTCTCACAAACAACCAGACCCGAAAAAAATACCTGTGGTTCACACAAATATTTGTTTCTGTGTGGGGATCGAATCCGTAGATAATGATAATAATGATCAGAATCTAGTAAAAAATGTTCGGTGGTAAAGTCGGTGAATGTAATTTAATTCTTTTTCGTGAACGAAGTGCTGATGTAGTTTGGACGCATATTTTCCTTCACGTTTCATCAAGCTGTTTTAAGCAAGAAACAATTGCAAACGTAAGTAACTTCAAGCATTTTATGCTTGAGCACAAACGATTTCTCCCATTTTGTTTCGTTCAGTACCGAAGTAACCTACACTGAAGTACTATTGAGCAAGCTTTCAATTTTGTTCTATGCAGTGTCTTATATTCTACGAAGGCTAGCAAGATTTGACGTTGTTGAAGATGATAGGGTTTAGAAATATCCGTTTCATATCAGAGTCGAACATTCAGTGTTTTCCGGACGCTAGTCAAAGGTATTGTTTGTGCAGATATTGAACAAATCGAACACCAATTTATGTTAAATACGGAAAATAATTTATGTCTGAAATATATTAGATATTATTCCATCTAGAAATCATTTATATGTACTGCGTTTAGGATAACGCAGATAACAAATTTTGTCATAGAAGATTATCTCACAAAAGGAAATAAATATTTGAAAACCACAGCGTTTGATGTTTTTGTAATAAGTTCGTGTGAATTTATGTAACGAATGAAGTACACACAAACATTTGCTTACGGTTGCAGTACTAATATCTCCACGCTTACATTGATTTGTGGCCACTGACTGACGTGTTTATTGAGTGTGAACTTATCCGGATGGTATTAGACTTACATTCTGACAGTATTGCCGCGGTTTATGATAGCTTCATTATTTATGATTTTAATAGTATAATTAACTTATTTTTATAGACGTGATTTCACGTGTATTTATTTATCTGCTGTTGATGTGAAACTAGCGCCACCTATAGTTTGCCGAGCTTATTTCTGAAGTGAGTTTATTGCAATGAACCTATTTTGTTATAAGAAGAACATAATGTAAGGAGAAGAGACGAAACGTTTATTTGGCAGCCAGAAGGGTTATGCATCGATGTTACAAAAATATTTTTATGAATTTGGATCATAAAATAAAAATAACGACGTCAAAAACATAAAAAAAAACATGCTACATTCAGCCGATGCACAATAACACTTGATCTAACTATTTCCAAATTATTTTGCTATGTACGCACGACAAGATTTTGATAAGAATATATCAAAATACTAAATCGTTCAACTTCACTTCAGTATTATTAAATTCTGTAAGTGCAGATGTGAATTAATTTCGTGCCGGCTTGAATATGGAATGTAATATCGACTGTGAGACTCAAGGCGTCCTAGCTACTGACGCAAGGACGCTGTCACAAATAACGTACGTAAGTGCACGCCCATAGCTACGAGAGGGTATGCAGCTGTACTACTATTGGTATTAATCATTTGCTGAGCTTATTATAATAAATAAAAACACCCAAAATTCACATACACAGTCCTGATACCACATTAGGCTCAACTTAGTCTTGTGTAGTGGGTATCAGAAACTACGAGAAACTTTTCAGTCTCAGAAACACCCAGACCCGAGACAAATATTGGTACGACTCACAAACATTTGTCTCGGTGAGGGGAACCCGCTGCCTCTCGTTTCTATTCCGAGACAAATATTCCTATTCCGACTCTCTTATAACTGATTTATGTATTTTTAAATATAAATAGGTACCTACTATGAAACGGATTGCTTTTATTCAATAATCGACTGCAGAACCTCATGGTTTACAGCATATACTCACTGCCATTTAAAAAAATGACTACTAAGTCTTTAAAGGAGTATACTGAATCATCTTTAAAGTTCAAAGAATTAAAGTATATGCCTAATAACGTGACATCTAATATAATAATGCATCGTAACGTTTTACAAGACCCCCTTCCCCCAAAGTGCGTTACATAATACTTGAACGCCTTAACATGAAGTACTAGACTGTTAAAAGTATTATTCTTTAGTTTTGTTTGTGCCTACTGAAGTTAGGGAAGGCAAGCGGCTATTTCGCGTCGAATATAATTGATGATTAGTGCGAAACCAAAACACTCATCGGTCCGCGCGTGATAGCTTAATTTACGAGTTTACAAAACAATTAGTCAATTGCTCATGACCTTTGACGTAATCGATGGAATGGAAGCTGTGTTTATGTTTCATTTTTAGAAGATTCTGATTTTTATGGCGTCGGATCGACACATTAAGGGGAAGGTCAAGCCACAATGAAGGCTAGTTGGACTAACTATACATTCATGTAATGTATGTTTTTTTTTATATGGCTGCTAGAGGGGCGCCTTTGAGGTGCTTGCCTTTTTTTTGTGTCCAAGAAGAAAAGCTATTAAGCTCCCCTTTCGGTACCCCGGGGGAGGCCGAAAGGGGTATGTCAGTGTCTCTGGCCTTCTAACCCGGCAAATTACGGATTGTGGTCGGGCTGGGACCCTAACAAAACCTACGGCAGCATACTGACTAAAAACCCCTCGGTGACCTTCACACGCATTATGGGCGGCACGGGACATCTTAGGGCGATAAGCGCCCTGATATACGTCCGCGTAACCGCCCGGCGCAAAACCGTTGCTGATACATCCATAGTGGGGGTCTGAATGCCCCACATTTACTGCTGGTTTGGACGCCCGTTTCGGATGTTGTGGGTGTCCACGATAGAGTCTGACCCATGAGCTCTATCGCACGTCTCGAAGTTGTTATGAGTTATGGCGCACCACCCCCGCAGTTTGCCTAACGACTTTGATGGCCCCTTTAAGTCACCTCTTACGACAGGCAGGAGGTATCATGGCGGAATTCTTGCAGCCCAGAACCACTGGGCAATTGAGGTGCTTGCCTAGGGCGCTCTCAACATTTAATCCGCCCCTGCTCCATACAATACGTTATATCATACGATACAGCTGTAAAGTGTGTTGTAGTCACTTTGTCTATCTATAAACATGATAGGTACTTCAGGTTCTTGGATAAACACGCCTTTGAGACTGTAAAGTCGGTGATTTTCCAACAATTTTACTGAAAAAGTCGGAGCAGCAAAACAATTACTTCACTGCGCTCTTTTGTGAAACCTTAGCACCACTCCAGTCGATACAAACTATTGAAGTTGCACTGAATTAAGCTATTCATAAATATTATCTTATTCCGGGGAAGCTATATAACTTTTCTTGTTTTTAAAACTACATTAAAAATATTTTCGGTTTTTTACTTAGAAGGTACTCAAGATTTTTTACAGACACGACCAAAGTCACTGCAATGCTTTAGAGTCAAGAATCTAGATGGTAAATGCAGTGCTGTGCTGATATGCACAAAAATTTCAACCAGCTAGCGACAGCTATCTGCCATCAGTTGACATAATTATGCCGGCCAGACAAACATCATACATACAGAGTCCCAATCCGGAACGCGAGTATGACGAACTATGAGTATGACGGGTTTGATGCTGTATGATTTTTCACTTTGCTCGGTGATCGCTATCCGGATATGACTAACCGAGCAAACTTTCAAGTAATAGGCACGGTAGGATGTTTATAGGCCATGCGCCGTATTGACAAGCTCCTAATATAATAACGCGAGTCGCGCCCATATTAGCTGAGTCACCCGATGTGCGGCCCTGACATAATAATGTGTTATCCGTTGAAGGGCGAACCGTGTTTGCAATATATTATATTCCATTAATAATTTCCTGAGCTTTTCTGTTCTTTTGGTACATTATGTATGAACCGAAAATCTAAACATTGTTATCATTATGTTGTTAAGTCCATTTCATAGTTGTCTGTAAAAATGGAGACAGTGATAGGATTACTTTCCGTGCTTTTATGTGCATATCATTTTTAGTTTCTATTGTGGCCGAAATACAAAAAATATGTATAAAGAATAGTCGAAAATAACATGTTTCATTATATCGTATAGATTTACCAACTAAATAATAATGTCGTTTTTCGATTTTGTTAAAATTATTAAATTAATTTTATTCCGATTTTTTCATTAAGTTCGAGATACAGTCTCTGTTTAACCAATTGATATAAAAAAAACTTAAATTCTTCAAATGTTTTATTAATACAAGCAAAATATACGACCAATCATTACGTTACCTTTTATGAAATAGTATTAAATATTTTTTTAAAATACACATAATATTTATTTATTTTGAATATGAAAATACACAACTCAAAACAAGTTAAAGTAACTTCAGAAGTTTGTGTAAATTTATGCACGTCCAAATAAATTACTTCGCTCCATGTTGACCCCTCTTGAAAATTGGGCGTTAACAAAAAGAAAAATGGTCGCAATCAAAAACATAAATTCACTCAATCACATTTAGCCCATTCTACGTTATTTTCGCAAACTTCAACATTAGTTATGGCATGAGAGCGCATTTTGATTTACTGCGTATGAATGAATTTAAAATTGATGGCGAGTTGGTTGATTTACTAGAATATTTTTAGCTATTAGATCAGCATTATTAAAAACTACTCGCTGGGAAACAAGATCAGCTGGCGTACTTAATACCATTCAGTTCCAAATGCCACCACGGTCGTGTCGAATAGGGTTAACGTGGCGCTACTGTAGTGTTCAATAGTACCAAAATGATAAGTATTCGATCCTAACTAATGTTAGCAAAATGATATCAAGTTTTAATAGTAATCCTGGTTGTTTGTTCAACATGGCAAACGAGTATTTACCTAATACAGAAAATGTCATGGTTTTGTTTGGTGATTAGGTAATTATACATTAACCCTTATGTAATATGTTTCCCCCACATTTTGAGATAACTTGGCGTTAATTGATCACAGAGACCTAATGATGTTAGTTGTTGAAAATCTTTATTAGATTCGTGGCCAATGTAATATTACAATATTCAGGGTAATCATTTTGATTTTTGTGCGGTTTATCACTGCGATCGTTGATACCTCAATAAGTGCAACAGTTAATGATAAACAACTGAAAACGGCTTTACTTGTCCCTCCAGACACATATTATGTTAGTCTATTCTAATATGTTTATTATTATAATATATTTTATTAATTTTTCATTTATGTTACTTTGATATTAATTACTACTAAGAAGCACGTAGCACTTTTTAAACAGTACGCTTAAAATTTGGAATAAACCGACTTGAACTTGAATTGTCCTCAGTTGGTAGTATTTTTCCGTAATTATAATAAAGCGTCTAATTACTACTACTAATTTTGTTATACTGACGTTTTATTTTCTCCGCAGCAATAAAACATTTCGAGACCATTGGCGTCTTACAAAAATCATAAACTATATAAAGCATTTGTGAATAGTATTTTTGCTTCACTGGTTATTACAATTATGATTTTATATAAAATAACTATGTTATATATCTTAACCGCATATAAAAGCAAAACCCATTTTATCTTCTCATGAAAAGATTTAGTAATATAACCCACGAAAAATATGGAAAGTTATAAAATCATGGAGGCCTTACTGTGTCACCGTAAAATATTCTTTTATTTATTATGTGCAAAGTTTTTTATTCGGTGTCGGGCCGGGGTTTGCGACCGCCATAAACTTCATATTTTCTTAAGTGTTCCATAAATTATAAGTGGGTAAATGAAATGACTTTATTACTTATTTAGCCTATAATAAATTGTTCCGAAATATTGCTTGGGACTTGATACTCATACAAGATTTGTTGTCTTTTATTAAACCTCTATTTTAAGAAATCACTATTTGTCTACAACCGTATATGTAATTGGTTCATTATTACACGAAGAACGATTTTCCATTTCTCGCATCCAACACCAATTTATTAATAGACATCAATTAACATTAATTGAAATTGATGTTTGGATACTATAAATTTGGTGCTTTAACACTTTCATACCAAGAATTTGGAGGCGTTTTTGCTCGGTATATAACTTTACACGCTTAACTTACACGTTCATGGCGATGATTATAAATATGTATTTTTAAATTCATTCTCTTTTTCTCATAACAGAATCACGTGAGCTGTTTTACAGAACCACCACGCCTCGAGTACTTTGACTGTAAAAGTTTGTCCTTTGTGACAAACAAACCAAAAGTGTAGAACTTTTTGTTACACATGTTCCCTTCCTTCTATAATCTATAGCTTTATATACCAGAAAATATAATGGGTTAGGTTAGTTAAAATTCTTTATATTCCTCATCTACACACTTTTCGTGGTAATAGCTCTTTATTATGCATGTAACATAAGACTTGGCTTATGATTGTCTACGAAGTTTCTAGTTTTCTATAATGACACGGCAAAGTAAGACTATCTTTGAAAATTCTTATCCAGTCAGTTTATTTTTATAAATTTAAATCTCAATAAATTGGCAATTCCTCTAAATAAATTAATTCAGTATTCATTAATAATAGGGCAGTTGACTTTGTCTATCTATAGAAAAATAAGATTCAATTGAGTGGTGGATAACGAGATGTTCCCACTACGCGCGCATTTTTACTATGAGTATCTACCTCATTTCACAACACATTTTAATGCGGTTCCTGTAAAAAATATTTTATTATATTGAAGCCTAAACCGCCACATCAATGATCAGTTGAATCTGCAGCGACAGCCATCGAATAAATTTAATTTTAGAACTGACACCCCGGTTGACAACGAAACGTTCCACGACGCGTTCGTTTACCGCTAATCAAATTAAAATCTGGTTTGGGACCAATCAGCGATACCGCGTGGGCGGGCGTGTGCGACACAAACGACATTATCGTCATACCGCTGCCGAAGGTTGGTTCACATGTCGGGATATTTCCGTCCACGCTCCAAATGGTAGATGTCATTACGATAATTAATTTATCGATTGCTAATAGTGGTATTATAATTTATTGAGTTAATGCTAATTGGTTGTTAGGTAGGTGCCCAAAATTGACAGGAAATTTACTGTTGGCTTTGTATTGTTAATTAAATTATTGCCTCTCTCTTTACTGATTGGTTTAGTAGCAGCGGTTATTGGCTGTGGCCTGTGATGCTTGAGAGCTTGTGCTAGATTTTCAGGTTACATAATTTGTTTTGTCTCAGTTATTTCGTAGGAAAATATGGCGATAAACTGGCCCTTATTCCATCTTAGGTTGGAATGTAGCTTGGGAAACTAGAATATATTGAGGAATTATGTCTGCACTGCACCTGGTGGTAAGCGCAAATGCCGTCCAGACAGAGTATTGAATGCCATCAGACGGTTTTCCAACGCCATTCGATGCTATTATTCCCGCCTGCTAAAGTAATGATAATAGTGGTATCTGTGCCTGCCCTCTTAGAGATACATACGTGGACGTATGAATGTAAAACATTATGTACCGCAAATCGCTTTGTTGAAAGCGTTCATTCCATCATTTATCACGTCCTTCGCCTTCTTAAGTTATTTGACCATGCATAAGTGTACGCATATTAACTATAATAATATTGCTGGATATTTTATAGCTTAAATACCGCTTATATATTAGAGCACGAGAAATATTTTTATTGAAAAAAAAAAATCTGTTTTGTACGAACTAGTGGTACGATGGAGAAGAATTGCTTTAATAATTTCAATTTTCTTTCAAAATAACTTCGTAAGGACATTGTGTCTATGGACTATGCCTCTCAATTTTAGAATAGGTCAATGCCCAGTGAAATCTTTCCATTGGGTGCATATTACTATTGTGATTATAATATATTAATACTTCTTTTTACGTGCATTTAAACAGAGTTTCAATGCAAATAATATTGTGGCGAAAGCGTTGACATATTGGTTGCGTCGTGTCTCGCTATCAGATTATTGCGACGTCGAAATATCGACAATACTTCGCACCAGGCTGAAAATACAGACTGCATTGAAGCTCACAAAGTCCTCTATTGAATACTACTGATGACTAGCTCACGGCACATCGTCTAACTTTTCGTATAGAAGGTGCAAATAGCATCTTTGCTTATTCAAAGTGAAATCTGGGATTAACATGCCCCGAGTCCCGACTGTGTATTCAGTTTGAATGTCCACAAAGAATTTAGAAATGCAAAGGAAATGTAAAGCTGCTGCCTATCGCTAAATTCAAATTGGTTGAACCTTAATCGAGATGGTAGTTTTTTTTTTACTGGCACGATGTAGTGACTGCGTTTTTTTTTATTTTTTCCTAGAGCAAAATCTATTAAGTTCCCCTTTCGGTACCCCGTGGGAGGCCGAAGTGGGTATGTCAGTGTCTCTGGCCTTCCAACCCGGCACATAGGTACCTAAGTGATAAACTAGTAGTTCTAGTCCACTTAAGGTGTGACTTAAACGCTACTTTCACGGGGAGAGTTTCTCACAGCGAGAGTCATATGTGATCATCGCATGACATCACCGCCATATGACTATCGTGTTCTGACATATGGCTACACGATGCAACTTTTTTATACATACATACATACATAAACTCACGCCTTTATCCCCAAAGGGGTAGGCAGAGGCGCCACTAGGACACCCACATTTCGCCTTGCATGTTCCGTCCCATGATGTGATAACTTTTTTATATCCTTACGTTAATCGTATCTTCGAGGCGTGAAACTGCCCGTGTAAATGGGGCTTTAAATTGTGTCCACTCAACGTGAGAAGCCTATCTCTCGTCTTCTTCTTCTTCTTGGAGTGCCTCTTCAGTTCTGAAGGTTGGCCGTCAGCTTCTTGTATTTCTCCCTGTCCTTAGCCAGGTGGAATAGTTGTTCAACGGTGCTGATACCGGTCCACTCCCGGATGTTTCTCTATCTCTCGTCAGTTGGCATTATTATGCTGGCCTTGTTGTAGCCGGATATACACTGAATAAACCGGAAATAAGATAACACAAAAACACTATCTTTGTTATTTATTTGATATTAAAAAACCTTTCTGAGACGCAACCTAGTTGACAGATAATACAAATGGTTAGAGCTCACCCTTTTGTAAAGAGGAAGGTGGGGAAATCTCAAGTACAATACAATGGCATACATTAGAAAAAATAAAATAAAACCCAGTGTCTTTTGTTACAAAGAGACGCCACCTGACTATCTGTAGAAAATTATTTGCAATTCTTGTCTATTATTGCAGTAGCGTAAAGAAATTGAAGACATATTTTTTCATTACTATTTTGTAGTATTTGAATATTATTCGCCCACATAGGCTATAGTTGGTGGATTGAAAACAAAACAAATGAATCTACATTATCTTCAGCTACAGTAAATCTGTTGAACGTAACTTAAGTTCCAAAGATATTTTTATTGCGATGAATGTCGAGACGAGCAAGCCATTCGCCTGATGGCAAACAATAAGACCGCTCATGGACAGTAGAAAACCAAACAATACCATGAATTAAAAAGCATTGCTTGGCAATTCCCTGCGCTCGCCATCCTGAGACATAAGATGTGAAGTCTCAGTATGTCCAGTAGTCACTCTGGCTCCTATGGCAAAACGTTGTAACTTGTGAATGCTGAGTGTCATTTATTGCCAGACTAACCTTTTTTACCTACACTATTGCTTTCAGACTGAACAATGTTTTATTTAACTTGAAGAATAAAGTCAATAAGTTCAAACTTGAACCAATTTGTGCCAAATATATTGGGACAAATTAACCATGACTGGCTCAGTGAGGTGGTTGTAGTTCTTCTTCGTTCGAGTCAATGGCTCAAAATTAGTTATAGTACGTTAAGATTACAAAGCTGAGGTTTAGGGTTCGAATCTCGACTTGACCAAAGTTAAATCGAATTTTTCTATTAATTATATCAGCCCGGAGTCCGGAATTTGTGCCTGGTATGGCGATTTGCTCGCCTCAACCACATTATGGGACGAAATACAGGACGAAATGTGGGCGTCCTGGAAGCACCTCTGCCTACTCCTTCTGGTAAGAAGGCGTGAGTTTATGTATGTATAAATTAACCAACATATACATATAAGATGATCCGACTGAGAGATAAAATAAACATGAAGATCCCTAATGAACAAAATCTCATATTATCTGTATAAAAGTTTGAGGACATTTTATTCTGAAATAAATATTTAATAATAATAATAATAATATTAATAAGCCTAGGCCTTATGTCAGAAACTTAGATATTACTTTTGTGATAAGAAATTTGGATTCAAGGCACAATAAAGGGTGATGTAATTTATTACCGTTTGAAGCAAGGACAAGAAGATAAGGGAGACAAATGGAAGCGCATACGAAATAAATGACCCTGGGACCTTCATGCAAAATAGTTTTTGTGTTCTGTCCTTGTCAGGCAGTAAAAAATTAAATCGCGGTTGTCGTAGATATGGAATACAAACTGGGGAATATAAAACGGATAATACTCAATTGAAATGCTTATATTCTGGTACTACCTAACAAGCATTCGATTCTAGTCGTTCAATTTGAAGCCAAATGTTTGCACACTTGACAAATATTTGAAGATTGTATTATTGTACTCATTTCTAGTTGAGAATGGGACTTAAATATATTAACCCCTCTCAAGGGATATCTGTCATATAATCAAAAGTATTGTGAAAATTTCAAATTACCAATAACGTAATTTAAGACTGCCTCGGTGGCGTAGTTGTACTATGGTTCGACCGCAAAGCTGAGGTCGAGGTCGAGTCCCGGGTCGGGCATAGTGATATTGGGTTTTTCTATTCATTAACAGCCCGGAGTCAGGAATTTGTGTCCGATATGGCGATAGGCTCGCCCTCTATCACATCATGGGACGGAACATACAACGCGAAATGTGGGTGGCCTGGTGGCTCCTAAGCCTACCCCTTCTGGGATAAAGGCGTGAGTTTATTTATGTATGTATGTAATTTAAGACATGACGAAACGACTTTCTAACTTTGAAATGTTATTAACCCTTAACAATAGACTATTGTGCACTATAAAACAGGGACAGACTCAACTATTACTCTATTGTAGAACATAATGAATTATCTTCAAGTCAAAATATACGCTTTATCGACAGTCCTACGGTACAAATAGATAGTCCGGTACCTACAAATAGACAGACTGATAGCAATATGACAAGCACGATTCAGCCGGACCCGGCTCGGCCACAACATCCATAAAGTACCGGGCTGGAATATCAGTGACACTGACATACCCCTTTCAGACCCCCAGGGGTACCGAAAGGGAAGTTTAATAGCTTTTCTCTTGCACAAATAAAATTAATCTTATTTATTCCGGGATAGGCATTTTTAGTATTTGGTGCATTATTTCATGTAGGGGTGCTCAATACAAAACCACCCAGGGTGCCAACCTACCTGACGCTGCCACTGGATTCGGGTCATGTATGGCGAATCTTGTGGCATTATCTTTGTCAGGTCAAATATCAGAGCACAAAAGCTAAATATACATAATTGGTTTTGAAGACAGTTGTCTCGGGATGTTGATGAAATTTTGTCTCACCATATCTCGACCAGAGAGATCCGCGATATTATCCGGTCCTAAAGTGAATTTGATATGGGGAAGGGTAAGAAAAGGGACTCCTTGTTCTGAAAATAATTGTAATCATTTGTCGATTTTGTGTTATGTGGTAGTTTGGTCGTATTGGATTATCTAAAAGTTTTTTAAAATTATATAAGTATTATGTAAATAACTATTTGAATGAAAAAAGGTTTATTTTAGCCCTTAGAAGCTGATGCTATTGGTATCCGTTATAAAACATGATGTACAACAGCTGACGCTATTGGTACTCGTAATAAATATGACGAACAAACATCACAGCTTACATTTTTGTGTTATGAATATAGTCTCATGGGAAATGAAGTGTGCGAGGATGATGACATCACGATAATGTATCAGGGACACGTCACGAAATGATAAATCTGTTTCACGGAACAAGACGTGATGTGTAATGCTGAGAGAGACACTCACATTTTTTTAAAGACACAGCAAAGTGATTGATATGGTGGTGATAATAATTAAGGAAGGCAACGAAGATATTTCTTAGACGGATGGTGAAAAAGAAATCGAAATAAGGAAATATTTTTATAGTACCTAAGATTAATTAATAGTCTATTTAAAGGTGGATTTACATTGCTTAGGTTGTTTAAAATGTGCTTTATGTTGTTGATGATTATTTTTAACCAACTAAATCTAAGATCCATCATTGTTATTAAGTTATATTTCAATTTCACGATGATTGTATCATGAATGAAAACGCAATGCTAAAACAGCGCAAAAACAAAACATTGCATATTAACAAGACAATCTAGATTTAAATACACAGATCAAATTTTTACTACTTTATAAATTTCAGTTTTACAACTTTTTAAACTATAAAACGGAAAACCATACCAATGTAAACATCGTTTGCGGTTTTTATATGCGCGTAAAATTTTAGCGCGATAAATAAAAAAGATGTTACGGCTTGCGAGATTTTTTATAACAAATTTGCGGTGGTGTCCACTGATGATTGACCAAACGCTTATTGGTCAACACGATTCGTTAACAAAAAACACGGTTTTGGCAAACGTAGCCTGTGACGTATTTTGACCAGATAGCGGGACGACTCGCACAAGAGGGCCGGCAGCGACTGGATGCGTAAAGCAGCAGACCGGGCTTTGTGGCGTACCTTGGGAGAGGCCTATGTCTAGTAGTGGACTTCTACGGGCTGATGATGATTTGTTAACAACCATATCTATCAGGTCATGTGTATTGTAAGTATTGCTTTTAATGCGTGTGACTGTTGTAAAGATTTGATAGGAAACCGATCTGCAAAATCGCAAGTGTGCCGGGCTTAGAGGCAAGTGACACTAGCATACCACTTTCTGCCATCCCTATCGTCCTAGATCGGGTGCTTAATAGCCTTTCTTTCATGTTAATGAGGTGCATTTTGAAACCTCAAAGTGGGACGATCTGCCTACTGATGTATATAAAAGTAAGCAAAAGAATCTTATGATCAAAGAATTATACATGTAATACGTCCATTTGGAATCTCGAATACTTTATAGCGATTCTAAAAATACTCTTTGTATAAACACGCGTATGGAGCGGCCGAGATTAATGGTAATGGTATAGAGATGATACAACACCTGATTCGGACTCGGAATGTTAACAAAAAATTACTCGGAAATTTAAATACGCGTTTTATACTTGCTGAGTAATTTTTATAGTATTAATTATGATGCCATTGTGGAAACGTAGGTTTTTAAATACTACTACATAATAGTACTGTACTGTACTATACTAGACCACATACGACCCACGGCAGGACACGAGCCTTCTCTACTATCGGAACCATTTGTACAAATAAACACTTCAATACACCGGGAAGAGAGGGAAATTTATTAATGTATATTTTTAAAACCATTTTGTGATTTATTATATTATCCAATACGGATTTCGAGATGTATGGAGTGTAAGAGAATTTTGTAAACACGTTGGTTTTGATATATCCACATTCATGCTCCGCTCATGAATCCTAAATTTGTCGATTCACACTATACAAAAAATATTTCATTCGTTGAGCAGGAGTGGGTAAATTTTGTAAAGAGTGAGGTTCGAAAATACAGATTCTAGAATGGGCAATCTTTTTTTCCATTAAATCATATCATTTTTCAGACAATGTTACCGCCATGGTCAAGCTGGGCCATTCATTTTTCGATACATCTTTAGTTGTAACACTTTTTCTGACAGTTTTCATATAATTTAGAAAACAAAAATCCTCGGAATTTATGCCCGATATGGCGATAGGCTCGCCCCCTATCACATCATGGGACGGAACATAGAAGGCGAAATGTGGGTGTCCTGGTGGCGCCTCTGCCTACCCCATCTGGGATAAAGGCGTGAGTTTATGTATGTATGTAAAAACTTCGTTAACATTTGTTCTTGGATAAATATTACGTAAATATCAAATAACAATTCTGCGAACAATATGAATGACTATTGATAATTACGTGAACAATATTACAGTTGTAATTGATACTTTCAGCTTTCCAATTATTCGTGGTATGGATTTATTTCAGCATCCAGGTGATATTATTGAAAGCAAAAAACATTTTTTTTTATTTATTGTTTTCATTTATAGTTGTGCAAAGTCATGTAGCGAATAGATGATTTTAAGGTTTTATTCGTAAGGGGCTTACGCTAAAGTAGACCACGCTGGCTTCGTGCGATAGCAGGTTCCACATACAATAGGGAATCTTGTTAAAATTATTATAGTAAGCGGGTTTTCTTTCGATGTTTTCCTTCACGGTGAAAGTCCATGGTAATTGACTATTAGTACAAAAATGATATCAAAATATCAGAAGTATGCTTATTGTATCTACAATTTCCTTTGCTACGTACTTTTTTTCCACATTTCGTTCGCGGAATGCTAATTAAGTCGACAATTTTCTTCTGATTTATTATTGTCCTATTGGTAGTTGCTTTATAAGTTAGATCATTATGAATGGTTATTACACGTACTTTCTTTGTTCCACTTTTCGTTTGATGTCTTATGCTTACCCTCACTTGGTTATCATAGCATATCCATATGCTAATAATCAGTTTGCATTACAAATGGCACTTCACTAATTGCTTAATCACTTTGGCGATGGCCACTTTACATACAAATTAATATGTAAACCCACACGTAGTTAATCGAAGAATTAATATAATTACGCGTAGAACAGCTTTGAGGCCGACATTTGTATACAGTTTAGTCGCTTATTGCTGATTGTCTTGTATATGTTTGGTAGGGTCGTACTACATTATTATGTTATTATTCTGTAGCGGTTTTGGCACTACCGGCGCCTTGGACGTTCCTAACATAGGTACAAAAAAGCAACTAAGTATGTATATGGCGCCTCACTACTCAAAATACGCTACTGTGATTATTGTTTTTGCCAGTTGGGTTTTGAATTTCGATGGCACTTATTTCTGGTTTGGTATCGGCAGACATGGACGTACAATACAATACAATAATTCTAAATTGCACACCAAATTACAGTATTGAGTTTAAATATATGTTATGTTTGGTAATACAATGGGCGGTCTTATCGCTTAAAGCGATTTCTACCAGACAACCGTGGGATGGAGAATATTATGGACGTAATTAGGTAATTGTATATTTTATAATCGTTAAATGCCCAAACATGGTCGCTGTGTAACTCAATGTCTAACTCGCATTCTAGCTGGATGATAGTAATAAAATTCACTCAATAAAGAATACAAAATGATTTTCCAAATTTCTTACACCGTGTTTTAGTATATTTTATTATGAATTAGCCTATTTTATATCGTTGTAGGCTATCACAGTCCGTCTTCAAAATAGGCCAATATTTCCGGAAAGATTCTAACTACATTATACATAATTAAATAATAATGATACTACTGCAAATTCCGTAACGTCTATACTACACACAGCCACAGTATACACAAGTTTCCGAAGCTCAACTTGACATTTTATCGTTCATGAAACAGTTGGAACGAGTCCACTAACCACTAACCAATAGCAAAGTTGCGCGTCTCAACTGCGCCAAGTATTCCCTATCTGCTTCCCGCCAGTGAAAGCATTCGCTCGCTGATATTATGTTCAACTATAACAGCAGAATATTTGTTTGAAACTCTAGGATAATATTTAAATACAAAGTCCATACACGACGGCTTGACACTTCTGGTCGAAATTAATAAGCGATCCTTAACGTTATCTATCCATCGATGCCGAAAATAAGCCAATCAGAATAATTCGAATGTGGGCGTGTCGATAATTCTTTGAAGTGATTGGTTTTTTTCGAAATATATCCTTAGATAATAAAGCGGAGACGATCGTTAAATAAATTTGTTCCATTAATCATTAATGCATAAGTATGTGTGAGCGTGTTTGGTTTAGAATTTCCTGGAGGCCAACAAATTGTTTGATTTATGTGTGTCAATTAATGGCTTTCTTTATTAATGTGTTTCGTTCATTATGATCCCAAAAATTTTACCTTAAAAAGAAGACAAAATGGTTATGTAACTGGAGAGTACCTGGAAAGAAAAAAAAATAGTCATAAGTTATTCACAACATTCAGTCGCTAACGTAAAATTATATGGAAATATTACGTTCATTAAAAGGTAAGTAATACTTACAACTAAAATAAAAGATTTTGAGATATTTGAGAATCGGATAACGTCGTAAATATTATACAAAATAGCACTAAAAATCTAAACTCACTTAAATATATATTAAAAATCTCGCTTCATTTGTACTCAGTACTCCGTTGTTCTTATCTATACCATCAGATACATTTAGTTCTTTGTCGTGCCAGGAAGGTAAAAAACGTATAAAATAAAAATCCAACTAGGGTATAGTTGGATTGGGTGTCTGACACAGAAGTCGCAGGTTTGATTCCCGGCAATTTACGAGTGTATTAACACTAAACATATTATATTTTCCAACTTATTAACACTGCAATTGCGTTGAAATAGCTTTATTTTCTAATGTAACGAATATTTCGAAGGAATTCGCATAAGGTCAGAGCAAAAAACAGTATATTACGGGCCAGCCCCTAGTTATTAATATAGATTCTAAAATATTTTTCCCAAGAGCCTAATTCAATGCAGCACAACCGGAAGAAATCTTCGATAAGCTATTTACTCCTACAATACATTTCAAGACGAAGGTTCTTCAGAGAAATGGCGTTCGGGAAAAAAACGATCTGCCTTTTTCAATAGCGAATATTTAAAAGCTACTTAAGTAAAACTGCTTAGGCGGTCGTAAACCTATATAAAACCCGTAAAATTGCTATGGAGAGGTTTTATATCCTATTTATTATTTATCGAGTAATTTATAATACGTACAACGGAGTGGACATTATGGACTGACTGTCAAAATTAATAAAGATCTTGATCGCTATCAAACCATTGATTTTAAAAAAAAAAGCAACATACAGTCGAATTGAGAACCTCCTCCTTTTTTTGAAGTCGGTTAAAAAGCAGAATATGTTTTATGATTTTAGACTTAGATCGTTAGATATACAGGGTATATCAAGACCGCGACCGAAAACGAAGCCAGGTGGTAGTTTTAGGGGC
This sequence comes from Deilephila elpenor, assembly GCA_949752805.1. Taxonomy (NCBI): domain Eukaryota; kingdom Metazoa; phylum Arthropoda; class Insecta; order Lepidoptera; family Sphingidae; genus Deilephila; species Deilephila elpenor. The sequence goes on from OX457102.1 coordinate 3,512,143, forward strand.
TACAGACACAATGCAACTAAAAATTTTGCAAAATAAGCGACAGATTTTTTTTTACAATTTTTTAAAAATCATCATTTTTGAAGGGTAAATACCTAGTTTTTGCAAAAACAGTAATTTAAACCCTTACGTACCATTGCGTGTTTAAAAATTAAGCGATGTACGTAATTATTTTAGAAAAACTATGTTTAATCACTCAAATACGACGATAAGTAAAAAATTACAAAAAAAAAGTTGTCGATTTTTTTTGCGAAATTTTTACTTGCATTGTGTCTGAAGTCACTAATACTACCACCTGGCTTCGTTTTCGGTCGCGGTCTTGATATACCCTGTATAAAAACATCGTTCTTTAATTCCGGCCACAAATACCAAATCACATTAATTATACATAGTGCAGTTAGTTATGAGACTATCTGTAGAAAGATAGACCGCTAGATCGATTCTCCCAGTAAAAGTTAATACGGTCCATAATTATCGAATTCGTGTCTAGAAGCCTAAGATTTATCCTTAACTACTTTATTCTTCTCTTTATTATTTTTGACAGCCTCTGTGGCGCAGTTGGTTAGACGTTTGTGTAATCCAGATATTTTTTTCGGGTCTGGTTGTTTGTGAGATCGAACAGTCTCTCGTAGTTTCTGATACCCACGACACAAGATTCGATATTAGTGTGGGGTCAGGAGTGTTAGTGTATGTGACTGTTGGGTGTATTTATTTATATATCGGTCTATTTTCAAAGGTTGACACGCTTATGATCCTCAATAATTGGTGATCCCTTACTATGGGTACCAAATTGTAGGATCTTATAACATATATTGTACGTTCATCATTAGACACAAAGGCTTGGAGCGTTTTTGCTAAGTCGCAGAGACGTCGTTAAATCTGTATCGATAACAAGGTGCTCGATGTTCCGTAAGTTTCTTTTAACTTTTGGCAATAGCTCACGAGGGCGCCACTTGTTTGGTCGATAGCAAGAGTAGGGTACTGTTATGGATTATTACTAGCATACTTGAAATTTTCGCGGTGTTCCGCATTTCTTCAGGCAATTTGTCACAGTAAGTAACATTTTTGATGTAGGAAACAAATTTTTATGATGCAAAGATTTAACTATTTATATTTTCGCGTTACTGAGAAAACGAAGTTAGATATTATGCATTAGATAGATAATCCCACTGCAGACGATAAAGGTTATGATGCACATGTCATAAAAACAAATCGATGGCTCCAATGAACACTCCTCTAACTCAAAATTCATAGGTTTACAGGAGGAGCATTTGAAAGAAAAAAGTTGATAAAATCTTTACTATTGCAGATATAATTATGAGTTTTTTTGTGTGAATAGCTGATTTACTGTTGCTTTAAACCCCATTAATAATATTTTGTACATCTTTCTGGTTTTAATGTTAGCTCTACTTAGCGGAATGTAACAGAAAAAACTCTTATTCAAAATTAGGATACACTCCGCTAACTCACAGTTAGTGGAGTATATGAGGGAACACTCAAGAATACACAACTTTAAATTAAATCCGTGTCAGAACTAAAACACATATTACTTACGTTAAAAATCAATTTTGTAAGTATTTTACAGTATCATAACCATTATTTTCTTATAATAAGACCTATTCTATCAACTTATAAAAGTTGGCGTTGTATAGTTATAATAATAAGAAAATCTTCGGCCGTGATACAAACCGCTATCAATAATATAGCGTAATGTTACTCAAAATGTGTATGGACTTGGCGGTTTGTATTAGTAAATATTCAAGAAAATCGTAGGATTGCACCCTAGTTGGTTTAAGCTTTTTAAATAATAAGGAGTATCTATTGAAATAAAACTATTTTATACGGATTTTATCGCGATTTGGTTTAATTTTTTTAATTTTTTGACTTCCCGACGTTTCTATTACTTTACAGCTTTCGTGGTCACGGACGGACTCAATTTTTTTTTAAATATAACGTATAAAATAGTTTTATTTCAATGTGTAACATTCGTGTAAATCTAAGAAACCATTAAGGAGTATCTATTTGGTATAATATAGCCAAAAACGTTGTTAAAATTTTATTTTATGTAGGAGGGAAGTATAATTCGGAACAAAGTTTAGATTTAAACAGAATATTTATTTATTTTTATTATAAATCTTCAAAATGCCTTAATAACACAGCACTCTCGTGGTACGAATAAAACTATAATTTTAACTTAAAAACTTGTAGTAAATAATATTCTTACATAATAAATCACAGTAATATGATCGCAGGAATTTTTAAAGAGATGGTGAGATCAAGCAATGGCATGTATTGACAATATTTTGAAATATTAATGTTTATAATATTTTTTCAAAAATTATAATCATAAACAAAAGATAATGTAATATTATCAAAATTTAAGAAAACAAAAATGATTTGAATTTTGCTAAACAATTTTCTTCATAATTATTATTCGTTTCGGGTTCTCCTGTCACTGAAAAATTCTTATAAAAATTGTGATATTTTTGAAGGACTATGCACTATTAATACAAAAATAAACTAACTCCTTGTACTTAGCTCTGCTAATTGCCAAAACGTTTTCATATGTCTTTTGTGGCAAAGCCTCCACACGAGGCTGTCTAGTACCCAATTTTTTGAAGCATTGAATTTGTTTACAACAATGGCGTTTTTGAAGTTGAGAATTACATCTTGTTTCATCTCTATAACAGTGCAAGGCTTTCCGTGTACATTTATATATATAATATGTATATATTATTTATTATCGTAAAGTTTTCATCTGTTTCATATTAATTCACACTGCTTATAGGTTTATTTATGCAGGTTAATCTTTAGCGTAGGAATTTCTTTACAGTAACTAAGCTGTTTATAATATTAAGTTTTATTTTGTTTAGGACTTGGCACCGACTTTGAACCTATGAATAGGTAGCACATACAAATAATTGTATTTTATTGATATGAAAGCTATAGGTTTGCATAAGAGGTGTATTAAATTAAATCTTTATTAAGTTGTTTTATACTTTTCAGTACTTGAAGTCGGTTTTTTTTTATACGTAGTTTTCTTGTTTTTTTTTTACTTTTTAGTGTCTGTAAGCTAAACTTAATTTCCGTTAGCAACGCTCATAAGAGCATAACGTCTACAATAACTTAAAACCGTACACAAACTAAAATTATATCGTCCACGTAAACAAATATGTACATTAAAAAAAATGTTCTTACAGATGACAAAAAAATCACTAAAATCGGTTCAATGCTACGGAGGATATTAAGTATTTACATTTTCTCACCCCCCTCTTAACCCCTACTCCTTTTTCTCTACCTCACTTAAACTTGACTTTAATACTGAACCTATTGCAAAAAGAACCATTTTTATGGGACCAAATGACAGCTATTTTGCATCCAACTAAAGAAGAATTACGTAAATCGGATCATAAATCTCAGCGTAATCGCTGTACATACATAAAAAAACCCAACGAATTGATAACCTCCTCTTGAAGTCGGTTAAAAAGTGATCGCAAACGGGCAATACACCGCCAACTGTCAAAAAGAGTAAATATTAACAAATGACTCTCCGCCAATTCTAGATGGCGGCATGTTCCACGCAGGCTGCCCGCCGCGCGCGCCGTAAAAACTCCGCTATATTAACATGGCGGTATGTTTATCGCACGATTGCCAAAAGTACATATAGTTAGCGTTATGTACACCTGAAAACTTCTTTATTTTTCACAATATTTTTCTAAATTTTGGTGGGCGTAATACTTACTAAATTATAAAGCAATTTACGTGAAAAACGAAAATTACAAAATTTTGAGTTAGAGGAGTGTTCATTGGAGCCATCGAAATGACGTCATTAATGTTAGTTTAACGCATGAAGATATTGTGTTGCATAAAACATCAGTACACGGAGAGGTAACGAATGAACAACATTCCTTAGAGCCGATGGGGGCAAGTCGTGAAACCGCACTAGTATATAAATGTTGCTCATTTTCTCGAGCGACTCCTGACTCTGAGCTATTTTCCTTTACCTGCGCTCGTTGTATCAATTTATTTTTGCAATTGTGTAGTCGGTGGTTTGAATGCGAAGACGATTTCTTTTAAAGTACACGGACCAACCTATCTATACATTTGAGCTCTATAAAGCTTGATGATTTAATTAAGAGAAGAAATTCATTAAAATAAAAACTTAAGAAATGTGTAACTTTTCTTTGGCTCTCCTCTATAAGTATTAGAAACTCATGTTACGACTAATTTACCAATTTGTGTTCGTAGTACTATTGTGAGTTTGCAGTACAAAATTGCGTAGAAATTTAAATTAATAATATTATACTTAATTCATATTTTGATGATGAAGTTTTACTAAAAAGTTCGTAATGGAATGCTGAAGTTTGTAGTAACTACTTACGTTAAATATCATTCACAATTTTAACTAATAAGTAATCGAAATAAATCCCCTTATTCCGTTGTATAGGCTTCGTGCAGAATTTTACCACTAAAACATTGGCAACAGTAACTCGAGGTACTTAGATTTTAGAATAATGACCTAACTAAGTTAGAATAACGCTTTCAAGACTAGGCAAACAGATTCGCAACTCGAATTAAAAAAATTGTTTCTCGAACGTTGTCGTGCGTTCAGAAAAAGCAACTACCCTTGTACAATTAATGATGGCAAGACGGACAGCTTCACAGAAAAAAGGTCAACAGAGTTATCAAAGTTGGCGAGGTCGGAAGACTTTTCAAAACCCTTCGCTAGGACTCACAATTGAATTTAGTACAAGTTGTGAAATTGATTTTTCTGGTATTTTGTATTCTGTCCTTAAAATGTTGTTTACAGAAGACTGGATTTTAATAATAAAATGATACCCATTGAAATGTTTATGGAAAAGTTTTGTTTTGAAACGGAAAGGAGTGTCAGTTTTCCTTTTTTTGTCTCTAATGCTAATTTAAGGTTGGGAACTTCCTACTGGAATATGAATTATTTATGAAGTGTACGGGTGTGTATTGTAAACAAGTCACTGAGGAAATCTCTGTAGAAGTTCGTTGCTTACGGTTTAGCAGTGTTTTGTAGCTGATAATGATAATAACGAAGGTTGTACGAGTATATCTCCAGGTAGTGTTCATTGTTTGCATATTATAAACGTTAATCTTTGTAATCAGCCAATATCAGTTTAGTTTCATATATTTCTTTATGATAATATGCAATCTTTTCGTAGAATCAGTGATGAGTCATCACTGATGACACTAATTGGATATCACAGAGACTTAAAAGTGGGCTGTATCCAGTGTATTTAATAAAAATAAATCTCTATACCCTAGCTCAAGTCTTCAACTCAACGATGTTCTTTTCATGTTTACTTGATTAATCGATTATCGATAAAAGTGAGCATCGCATACCCTAGTTCAAGTCTTCAAACCAGCATTTTTAATATTTATTTGATTTATCGATAAAATTGTGCATCGCGTGAATGTTATTGAAAAATCGCCGCGTCATCACCGATGCCTCCCACGTCCATTCGCGTTTCATTTTCAGTAAGCCTGTTTTTCAGCCATCGTCCGCACAATATGGAACCGTTCAGCCATAATTCGCGAAGTCTGTTTGTTACCGTCCATTCCAATTGTTTATTCTTACTACACTAGTGGAATTTTTTTGATGTATGAATTATTTTTTATAGTTTTCACGTGTATTGCCTTAGTGATAGAGAGTAATTTATGTATAGCGAAATTTAAGTTGCTATTTAGGCACTGCCTCGGTGGCGTAGCTGTATTACGGTGCGGTTATAAAGCTGAGGTCTCGGGTTCGAGTCCCGGGTCGGGCAATGTGATATTGGATTTTTCTATTCATTATCAGCCCGGTGTCAGGAATTTGTGGCCGATATGTCGATAGGCTCGCCCCCTATCACATCATGGGACGGAACATACAAAGCGAAATGTGGGTGTCCTGGTGGCGCCTCTGCCTACCCCTTCTGGGATAAAGGCAAGAGTTTATGTATGTGTGTAAATTACTATTTTTACGAAACTTTCATGATCAATTTGTAGATAATACTATTTGTGGATAGTGTAATTATTTCAAAAAAAGTAAAATTATAAAATTTAAATGTCTGTCGATTGTATATTACATAATTTATTTTAATATGTGTTTATTATGTTTATTGAGGTGAGCAATAAATATTAATACACCAATATTCGTTATTTGCTAAGGTGGTAGAATATTAATTGTCTCCGCCTGGAAATTACCTTATTTCTAAATTAATTACTGAGCCTTATTAAGGACCACAACAAAACTACGTGAGTGTGTCGCTGTTTTGTTTAAGTTTATGTATCTTCAGCTTTGACCAGACGGATAACCGGCATTATTATGTCGATTTTCGAAAATAATCATCTCCCCCAACCGCACCCCTTTCTTCCATATTTATTTTACCTACCATACAGACATACATCATTTGCTGGAGGAATATGTCCGATTTCATGAAGAGAGACAGAAGCGCGTAAAGACTTATGATCTAAACAGTTATGATGTAGGAGAATTTATAATATTTATAATAATCTGATAATCCAACCTCTAAGGCAGCTAAAGAGTTAAGATGATAAGTCTTCACAAATAGGCATATAAGTTAATCTTAAGTATAATGCTAATCATAATTGTATAACGTTAATTATAGTGTTAGAAATACGATGGGGCTGACATGCACAATTAACGTCAAAAGCCCCGAATAAATAAATAGAAAAAAAAAACTACCATACACCACTATGTAGTAGCTATTTACCAGAGGCAGTTAAAAATGTTTTAAAATAAAATCGCAATGTTTTTTAAGTAATTATGGCTTTTAGCCGATGAAACAGTTACTCAGGGACGACTAAGTGTCTGCGAACCACCTGCTATCATGACAAATCGTTTTGCAAATTGAATATAAATAATGTGAAATATTATTGTACACTTTTTTTCGTTTGATTGGGTTAACAGACCATAAATTGCCTCGGTGGTGCAATTGTACTACGGTATGATTGCAAAGAAAAGTGACGGGTTCGAGTCCCGGTTCGGGCAAAGTTATAATGGATTTTTCTATTTATTATCAGCCCGGAGTTAGGAATTTGTGCCCGATACGGCGATAGGCTCGCCCCCTATCCCATCGAGGGACGGGAAATACAAGGCGAAACGTGGGAGTCCTGGTTGCACCTCTGCCTACCTCTTCTGGGAAAAAGGCGTGAGTTTATGTAAAGACCATCGAGTGTATGATTTAAACTCGTGAACGGTATGTTTTTTTTTATATTTTTCCACGCCGCGACTATTCCTAAGAATCACAAGAATATCCGAGTACCTATTCTTGTTTGTTGCATGCGTTTTATAGATTCTCACATATATAGACCGTCACATACCGGGTATATCAAGACCGCGACTGAAAACGAAGCCGGGTGGTAGTTTTAGTGGTTATAGGCACAATGCAACTAAAAATTTCGCAAAATAAGCGACAGATTATTTTTTGCAATTTTTTAAAAATCGTCGTTTTTACGTGGTAAATCCTTAGTTTTTGCGAAAATAATTATTTAAACCCTTACGTACCATTGCATCTTTATAAATAAAAAGGTGTACATCATTATTTAGGAAAAAATAGTATTTTTTCACCCAAAAACGACGATAAGTAAAAAATTTCAAAAAAGAAATTGATCATTTTTTTTGTAAATATTTTACTTGCATTGTGTTTGATATCACTAATACTATCACCTGGCTTCGTTTTCGGTCGCGGTCTTGATATACTCTGTATATACTTCGCAGCCAACAATATGATTATGTGTAGTGTAGCGGGTATTTAAAACTCCGAGAGTCTTTTTGGGTCTCATCAACACCCATACCCGAAACAAGTACTTATGAAACACAAAAACATTTGTCTCGTCGGCCTGTCGTTTCACAGCTAGCCTCTTAAACCATAATATGTGCTTGTGCATATACATATGCATATATGTTATCAGTTATACTATAGAAAAAAAAGACGCTCGATGCTTGAAGAATTGTAGACAATTAGTTAAATGTAAAGGCTAGTCTTAGAGCTTATTCTGTATTTATAGCGAGGTAATGGAAAGTAAATAAATTACTTTAAGCCATTAAGAGAATTATCCGCATCGTGGGTGGAAAGGACAAAATGCAAAGTGTACACAAACAGTGCACATAAACATTCCGCGGAATTCACTGTTAAAGTACAAGCGGGAAATGTTAATTATTTTTATGAAAATTCAAAAATAAACCTTTTGTGTAAATTCTATACGGACAATTCATATCAGTAATTATTTAAATAGAACAATTATACACTTTGATTTTTTTTATGTCATTTTCTTTTTTTTTTTTTTTTTTTTAATCAATTTTTATTTAGGGGATTTTAGACAATATTAGTCTATGCCAGCCCCATCGTAACCTAATTATTACAATGCAAATAATTAACACTAGGCCTTAACTGCTAACTTATATAATAGAATAGCTGCGTCAGAAAGAGGTTTCGACAAAATACTTTGTACAATACCAACATCCATAAGGTTTATATCTAGAGACTTTAAGAGAACCTCCCTGGCAGCTTTGGTCCTGGCACACTCCAACAATATGTGATGGACATCTTCAACCACGCCACAGTCAGTACAATTTGGGCTGAACTTTTTCCTCATAAGATGGTAAAATTTGTTTGTTGGAAAGTGCCCGGAGCGAAGTCTATGAGCTATTACAATTAGTTTTCTATTAAGCTTTGTATTAGCAAACCAGGGGATGTGAGGAGGTTCACTTTGAATAGTTTTGAACCAAATTCCTTTTTCACGTGATCTTTCATTAAAATATTCGTGCCAATTCGTATGATATATTTTTTTATATTTAGGTAAATATTCGGAGTAACATGGAGATATATTAATTTCTATACCATTTGTGACAGCTAAATTTGCCAGCCGATCTGCTTCTTCATTCCCTGGTAAGCCAATATGTGACGGAACCCATTGCAGTTTTGGAGTAATATTCTTCGACTGGAAGTAAAGAATTTGCTTTAGAATGGCATAAGCTATCGAAACACCTCTGTAGCCAGAGGCGCATCGAGCTAAATGCTGCAGAGCGCACCTGCTGTCTACCAAGACTACAAACTGTTTACATCCTATATTTTGTAAATATTTTAAAGCTTCCAAAACTGCAACGAGTTCGGCAGTGTCATTTTCTTAGGAATTGAAATAAAAATACTTATACATTAATGTATTGGAAATTAGAAATAGATGGTTACAATTTTTGTTATCACATCCTAAATAAATCAATGTCAAAAGTAATGTTTGTATTTGTAATAGTCAAACAACGTCAAGGGTAAAATTAGCACAGGGGATCGCTTAAAAAAAGAAAGATACTAGACTAGGTACCATACATAATTCAGTGTCATTATGGTACATAAATATTATTTGAAAAGCATAAATGGCTTACCACCTTACCCGGCGCCACCAGGACACCCACATTTCGCCTTGCATGTTCCGTCCCACGATGTGATAGGGGGCGAGCCTATCGCCATATCGGGCACAAATTCCTGACTCCGGGCTGATAATGAATAGAAAAATCCAATATCACTTTGCCCGACCCGGGACTCGAACCCGAGACCTCAGCTTTGTAACCGTACCGTAATACAACTGCGCTACCGAGGCAGTATTGTTTTTTTATAATTATTAAATAATAATAATCTTTGTTTATAGAACTTTTGGTGTGGAGATCCTTGTGGAAGGCGTGTGTTGAGCAGTGGACTTCCTGTGCTGATTAGATAGATAGAACTTTAGAATAAAATTGATTTTAAGTTAAATTCTTTGCCAAGGGCAACATTGCAATATTTAACATACGTACATTTCCGTTTACGTTTACATAATGTATAGTCTTGACTGAATGATATAAATAAAGCTTTGTTATGATAGTAGTGAGTGCTTGTATAAATTCTCATTTTAACCGTGAATATTTTTTTTATGACTGCCTTTTGACTGCCTCGGTGGCGTAGTTGTATTACGGTACGGTTACAAAGCTGAGGTCTCGGGTTCGAGTCCCGGGTCGGGCAAAGCGATATTGGATTTTTCTATTCATTATCAGTCCGGAGTCAGGAATTTGTGCCCGATATGGCGATAGGCTCGCCACCTATCACATCGTGGGACGGAACATACAAGGCGAAATGTGGGTGTCCTGGTGGCGCCTCTGCCTACCCCTTCGGGGATAAAGGCGTGAGTTTATGTATGTATGTATGTATGTATTTTTTTTATAAATTCACATGGTGCCAACCTTACATTGAGACACATAATATTATGTTATATGTATGATTCTTCTTCTTCTTCTTTTCAGCCACAGGAAGTGCACAGATGAACATAGGCCTCCCCTAAATATCTCTGCCTGCATCCATCCATTATTTAAACTAAGTGTATGGTATTTTTGGTCATGAAATTATATTCGGGTCGAAACAAATATTTTTCATTTCGCAATTAATAATTAGGCGTGGAATTTTTTATTCTCATTCTTTTTCCTTTTTTACTGTTTTTTAACTTATAATTTCACTATCAGCAGTATCACACATTATTTCCTCCAAACAACGTGTACTTTATAGCAGGTACAACTTTTTTTTTTAAATATGTGGAGGTCCATATACGATCATTCATTTTATATGCATTTCATACTATAATAATAATAGCCACAGATATCGATGAAAATAATCAGCATACACGCGATGAGACATTAACATGGAAGATACAAAGACGCTTCGAGATACCGCCAGTATGATAAGCAAACTTCATTGTGGCGACTATTAAGGGAAGAACGTTAAGTTAATAATTAAAATATTCCAGCGCAATTTCAAAGCGAGAGCGGGTAAAATTTTTGATACTTGGGAAGTGACTGTACTGCAACAAATAGCAAATGAATAATAAAAATAACTAGTATTCAATTATGCCGGCGTAATGGACACCGGAATATACATCTGTAGATAATAATTGAGATGGTTCCCATTGCGGGTTCTTCAATAGCGCGTATATTGGACACTACCCGGGCCAGAGATATAATCTCTGTGAATTCTCTATTTAAACTGCACAGAGCTTCCGTCAGGGACGTTTGAGACACTTTGTCATGACATTAAAGAAACAAAAAATTTAATACCTACCGAAAAATATTATTGTAAGAATTCCCACATTTTACTAAATTTTGAGGTACCACGTTAATTACCTTAAATTACGTTATTTAATGCAATGTAAACATATTAAATCCGACTATTAAACCCGGCAGCACGCATCAATAGCGATAAAACATTACTGTAGGCGCTGAAAGAAATGTTCGGATCATTTCGTAGTGAATCTGTTTATTTTGACGGGTAGCCACATGTAAGATTTATAAATAAATTCGCTCCGAAAGACAATACTGTATTTTTTTGTACTCAAATCTGTTTATTTAGCGTATTATAATATTTGTGCACGTGTTTTAGAATTATACAGATCTATTTTTTCGTTGAGGTGTTTATTTAATCACGTTAAACGAGTAATTCTATGTGCGATTATTTTTATTAAAATTAAGATATTTTCAGCCAGTAATATTTTTATTCGGTCTGTTTATTTAAATATCGAATATGATTAGGGAAAAAATATGTTTGCTTCGACGAAATACGCTGTGTCGCTGCATTATAAACAATATGTAATTGTTTGATTGAAAAAATCTGTGATTGAAAAATATCAGATTATATTTTTGACTATTTCGATTTTCTTAGGAACAGCTTTTTGACAGCCTCCGTGGCGCAGTTGGTTAGACGCCGCCTGTGAAACGAGAGGCCGCGGGTTCGATCCCCGCACCGAAACAAATATTTTTGTGATCCACAGGTATTTGTTTCGGGTCTGGGTGTTTGTGAGACCGAAAAGTCTCTCGTAGTTTTTGATACCCACGACACAAGACTCGATCTTAGTGTGGGGTCAGGACTATGTATGTGACTGTTGGTTGTATTTATTTATTTATTTAACATCGAGCGAACGATTCGGTGGAAGATGCATACGCTCACACTAACACAACATTTCTAAAATGTTATCGTTCTTTCTCCTTCATTTATTTACTCGGATACCAGACACAGAAGTATTTGGACCTCACTTCTGAGATTGTCAAGCCTTGATAAGCTCGCTAATGTTGCCATTGCAAAAAATATTTTTGTTTACGGTGGTTTCTTCCTCTTGGAAGCAAAATATTTTAACGCCAAATGTTAATATATGTATGTAGAAATAATTGAAATTAAAAGTATGTGATGCTAATACCGCAGAATTTTTATAACTTGTACCTGTATCTGAAGAGTTTTACGCGTATTTTATAACCGAGATGAAGACATTTCGAGCGCCGCACCGCCGCAACTAATCCGAGAATATTTAACATCCGCGATACTCGTAAATCCAGTCATTATGTTCCCGATTTTAAGTCTGTCGCTGGAATTCGGCTTGATATCCCTCCAATAACTTTCAAGTGAGTTCATTAATAACTTTAAATTCCAGAAATAATTCGTGGTTTTCTACAAAATCATGTCTATTATGCCCAGCAGTTGCTCTGGCTACAATACTTCAACTGAAACACAACATTGCATTTACCCTGCTATTTAACGGAAGAAATAGACATGGCGATGGTACCTACCCAGGTAGTTTCTCACATATGAGAGACCTTCCATCAGTATTCATTGACAATAGATAGTCTTTTGCCAGCCTACACAATTATGAGGTCCAGCTCAGGTACCTAGATAGGCAGACGACATATATTTTCATGGAAATGATGGGTTTTCCACCAGTGTGTATGGTGGTGGCTACCAGACGGATAAGAAAATAGTATCAACATATAGCTTCTAAATTGAAGAGGCTAGTCTATCTCAGTCCCACCATAGTCTACCACGTTGGCAAAATCATTATTAGTAGACGTTACAGATCTTTAATTTGGTGGTGACTTCTTAATGTTTTCCTTCAATGTACGGAGTACGAACTTTAATTATCAATAATAAAATATAGTTTATTAGTGCGCACATTTCACAAAAAAATCAGAAGTTTGTCAACCTTTGATCTAATATCGAATTTGTTTCTGCAGTTGTTTCAGCCATGTAATTACAACTTACAACTGCTCAAATAAACCGCCTACAGGGTCGAAAATACGAAACAAAATTAACGTTTAACGGATTCTATAGAATTAAGTGCAAGTTTTAATATATTCCAAAATTTATCGCATATTATGGAGATTAAATATTTTGAACGCGAGTCGGGTTCCGCAACCAAACTTTGTTTGTTGGCTGAGGCTAACCAATGGTAAATTTGAGTTCGTTTTAACTCAAACCCTATTTTAAGCCTGTTAAACGTGGCCGTAGGCGGTTGGGCCGAAGTTACAAACTCGTGTCCTAGATGTAACTGGATAAAATTATTTATATTTTATAATTTGAAACACGTATACGTATGTTATGATGGAACTCAAAGTGGAACTTGTCTGTAATAATCAATGTGTACGCTTAAGAGGGATTAGCCTAAATAGGCCACCACGCTGGCCTATTCCACTAATCTGGACTTTACATACCATAACAACTTTTAAGAATTTCATTTAATTTCAATATTTTCATTGAAATAAAACTATTTTATACGGATTTTATCGCGATTTGGTTTAATTTTTACATTTTTTAACTTCCCGACGTTTCGATTACTTTACAGCTTTCGTGGTCACGGTCGCGATAAAATCCGTATAAAATAGTTTTATTTCAATGTGTAACATTCGCGTAAATCTAAGAAACCATTATTCAATATTTTCCTTCACCGTTTTAGTTTGGCATCATGTATTGACATACATTTCTATATCTATATCAGCCCATATACGTCCCACTGCAGGGCACGGGCCTACTATACAATCGAGAGAATCGATTGAGAGTGGTTAGGCCATATAGTCATATATAGTTAGGACATACATTTATTTACCTAAAAATATTATAACTATTTAGCGAGCAAGCTTCTTTCGATCTCGTCGTTCCAGGCTGTGCATAAGTTTATAAATAAAAGTTGAAACCGTCTGTGGTTAATTAAATAAGCAACTAGAAGTAAACTAATGTGAATGTGTCGTATGTACTTAAATAGAACTACATTTGAACGAATGAATGTTTTAATAATTACAGTTTTCATAATGTGGTAGAAATAAACCTTAGTCTACAATATCAAAAGCTACCATTTCCATCTATTCGCGTCTGGCAGTTTCCAGCCCGGAATATTCCTCAATTACCTTGTACAAAAACACGTCAACGTACGCAAATAATGGATGTGCTAATGTTGATGGTGTCAGGCACTCGTTACAGAGGCGTCAAAGTATGCTCTTTTCGGCAGGACTCGCAAATATAACACAAAAGGCTACAATTTCATCTGCCTCAAAAGACACCGCCCACAGACAGGGCTGCGGCTTTCTGAAGGAGGAAGAGCATTGAATAAATTTGAATCTACATCTTTTACTTACTACTTACACATTTCCGTGCAAAGAAAACCGTATCATATTTTAGTACGGCTGTGTGAAAGACCTTTGTATTCTTGTATCATGTTTGGAAGTCGAGAAAGCAAAAGACGTCGTATAATAGACGCTACATTCATGTATAAAGACGGAACGGCACGATTGTGATTTTTTATGGCAGGCATAATTACATATACGGTGCTAAACCCGTAGTTTTTAATTGGTAAATTTGTGAAAGCGTATCCTTGTAAAGCTATCATGTTTGAGGAGCAGCAAATTTATTTGGTTCCAAATAAGCCGGTATACGTCCGCGCCCTACCTGAACGAAACTAGGACCAATGCCATAAATCTTCGAGTATTTTTCTCTATTGTTTGACAGAAACAAGACCCCTTATATATCTTCTAGTATAATTCTGTCCATACATTTTGACAGCCTCCGTGGTGTAATTGGTTAGTCGCCGGCTGTGTTACATGAGGCCACGAGCTCTGTCACCAAGACAAATGTTCGTGTGAACCACATGTATTTGTTCGGGTCTGAGTGTTGAAGAGACTAAAAGGTCTCTCGTAATTTCTAATAGATACGATACTTACTGGTTGTATGTCTCTCATATGTGAGACGTCGCCTCGGTTGGCCACCGCAATATCTATCTCTCCCGCCAAACAACAGTATAAATGAACTATTGCAATGGCATGCTCGTCTCGCTATTCATTGCAATAAAAATGATACAAGACTCGTGTCTGCGGGTTCAGTCGTCTCTTGATTCACTAAACTACCTTATAGCCTATAAAGTTCAACATATCTGCGATGACACGTTCAATTTACGTCAGTATTCAACCCTTAAGCTTAATAAAACGTGTTTATTTATGTAGGGCGCGAGTACTGAGCAAATTAACTGTTACTGTCACTACACTCAGCGCAATGGCTCCAACCAAATTGGTTTTTCTATGAGACGTTACCGACTGATTGGACGGAGTTGTTTGTTTACATTTGTATTGTACTTTGATGTAGTAAATTGTGGCTCATATTTTATTTTTAAAACGAAGGCAGTGTCGTCGAACGACACATGTCAAGCATAATATTGATAACATAAAATTAGTTGGGATTGATAACTTTATTTTTAACTACAACACTATAAACACCGGGCAATAGTAGTAAATACTACAACCAGCTAAAATACCCATCACCACGCCATTTTTATTCCTCTTTCTTGCCCTACTTTGACATTGGCAAAATCATCGAAAGCCGATGGATCTATACAACTTTTAAAAGAAGAAGAAGAACTTTATTTTATTTACATTTTGTCGTCCAAATATTTTAAATTTCCGTAATAACCTTGAATGGAATAAGTCCTCAAAAGATGTTCGTAGATATAAAAACATAACATCAAAACATTGGCTTGTCAAATTACAGTTCGGCTTACGATGACAAATTGATCGAGCGGCTCGAATGACGTCTTCATGGAAAATAATTTCACAAAAGATTGGCAAGAAACAAAGGCATTAAATTATTATTATGAATAAAATACATTGTTTTGAATTCTCGGAAGCTGACTTAAATTACTGTTTGAAGGACTTATGGTTTGTCTTAACTGTATGAAAAGCCGTATTCCCGACAGGATTTCTATTTGGTAAAATTACAAAACCAAAAATGCTTAAATTAAATTTTCATCCCCAATAACGGCTTGGCGTTTATTTTTAAAATATTTTCGTAGTCCAAACTTATCTAGTAGAAATTATACATGTTAAAGATTTTACATCTATTGTCTTGGTATACGCATTGTCTGCCTGAGAGCATTATTATTTTACAAAGTAAAATCGATAAATTAACACGATATTCTAAATTCACACTAACCTAATATTGTTGAAATTTTTGCACATTCGCCTCTTAACATTGACGTGAAAAATCCAAACAATTGAAATTTCAATCAACTTCAAACAGGAAACGGTTATAAACAATACAACCGTCATACCCAACGTAGCCATTGGATTGATCTAATAAACCGCTGTAACGTATTAATTTCCCCACGGATCCGAAAGTGTTGACATTGGCTGGTGGGTACCATAAAGTCGGGATATTGGTCGTCAAACACAACCGAATCCGATATTGCTGACGTTAATCACGTCTAATGTCTTTGATGTTATCGAACGAAATAAAGATTTAATGACAGTGCCGTTCCTGTTCACATTTCCGGCGTTTCAACATACATAATCGTCACGCCTGTATCCCGTAGGGGTAGGCAGAGATTCTCATCAGTGTCTTCACTTCACTTTATCCCAGATGGGGTAGGCAAATGCGCCACTAGGACAGCCACATTTCGCCTCGCTTGTTCCTTGTTTCTTTTATTTATATGGCAGTATAAAAAACCAGCGCTGCTACAAAATGAAAATGCGTTTACCAACTAAACTAATTCGATTACACTTCAATAAATCAGATAACAAATACAATTGCATGTCATTATTTATTATCTCGCCGCGTGTACACATTGCATTTGTAACATTTGCATACACTAATGTTTGTTTATTATTCATCAAATGAGTCAATTATTTTGTTTCGCTTCTGCATACTAACAGACCACATTTATCGGAGACAAAATAATACTAAAATTCGAATAGCCATAAGTCGCCAATTATCCTTTACTTTTTTATTGATTTCTATTTAGAAAAAGCATTCGTATTTATTTCATTTCTTGTGTGCAGTAAAGAGTATATAAATAAATAAAATAAATGAATATAACGTAAAACAGATATTCAATGTACTGGATGAATAACAGCCTCCGTGGCGCAGTTGGTTAGACGCTGCCTGTGAAACGAGAGGTCGCGGGTTCGATCCCCGCATCGAAACAAATATTTGTGTGATCCACAGGTATTTGTTTCGGGTCTGGGTGTTTGTGAGACAGAAAAGTCTCTCGTAGTTTCTAATACCCACGACACAAGACTCGATCTTAGTGTGGGATCTACTACGTATGTGACTGTTGGGTGTATTTATTTATTATAACAACATGATAAAAACATCAACAAATCAGTCTCTCTCTTCAGCCACAAGAAGTCCACTGCTGAACCTATGTTCAGATCTATGCCTAACAAAACCAATACGTAGCAATAAATTAAAATATATCCAATAGAAAAACATACGTATACTGTGCCTTATTCTAAAATCGAGAAATCGTTTGGTAAGATATCTATATATCTTGTGTCGAAGTGTTATTCAGTCTTAAAATACCCAGAGCACTAAATATCTGTTGACCCACAATATGGTCCCTAGTTTTGTAACCATCTTTGTGGTGTCGTGTCACCACTACTAGTTTGGATTGAAAATTTAAAACCTGCAAATTTATTCCTATAAGGAATAAACGTTGACTCGTTTGTACAATACAGCAACATAATTTAATGTTGCAAGGCCAGATGCACTTGTACCGAAACTCGAACAAATCTCCTGGGGAAATTGATATATCTCAGAACGAGCTCAGAAAAAGAGTAGGACTTGGAAACTAAATACACTGAATTGACTTTCAATCGGATATCGCGGGCCAAATATATAGTCACAACAAAAAAAGTTGTACTACAGCACGGTTACAACGCTGAGGTTTCGAGTTCGAATCCTGGGTCGGGCAATGTGATTCTGGATTTGTTATCTCTATTCATTATTATCAGTCCGGAGTCAGAAATGTGTGCCCGATATGGCGATAGGCTCGCCCCTTATCACATCGTGGGACGGAACACGCAAGGCGTTACGAGGGTGTCCTGGGAGCACCTTTGACTACGCTTGCTGGAAAAAAGGCGTGAGTTTATGTACCTATGTAAAAAAAAAACTCGCACTCCAAATTTTGTTTTCTACATGCCACTTATCTCGCTACCAAATATATTCTCATTGTTTGCACACGCATTGCAGTACTGTCATAAAATCTATGAGCACTATTGAGTGTATTGAAACGTAATAAAAGTGATAGACCAATTGTTTTGATTATTATATTTTTATTTCTTTTTAATAGGTTTCACATGCATACATTGCGTACATCTGGTATAGTGGCTACGACACTTAATATTTGTAATGAGATGGTGAAGCACAATGTGTTATTATAATCATTATCATTATGGATCCGTTCTAGGCCAGAGGGAAGACTTGAACGCAGCATTGCGACGTACATGAGCTGATGAAATATCCATCTAATGGTTGTCTGGCAGAGATTGCCTTAGTGCGACAAGACCGCCATTTACACTTAGTTGCTTTATTGTCTTTAAACACTGTTATATTTATTGCGTACAATAAATAATCATTATCATCATCATCATCAGCCCGTTGCAGTCCACTGCTGGACATAGGCCTCTCCCAAGGTACGCCACAGTAGTGATGGGCGATTCCGAGATGTTATATCAATCGAAAGAATCGGAGTCGTAAAAATAAACAATCGAGTCAACCATCGACTCGCCGTTTTACAAAACAATCGAGATGTTTTTCGATTGTTTCGAGTCAATGGATTTGACCGTTAGTTTTCGATCGTTCGAATCAGTCACCGAGTCTCGCTCGGTTCTTGTTTATTAGTGGAATGCAAGTATAGCAATGCGTATAGATAAGGGGCCATTCATTTATTACGTAAGACTATATTTTCTAGTTTTTTCAATCACAACGCAAGTCAAGAACTCGCGTCTAAACCATCGAGTAACAACACTCGATTACTCTCGAGGCTCGAATGAACGCGCCGCGCTCCAGTCGCAATAACAGACCAATTCGGACTCGAGTCCAAGTTGAAACAATCGAGAACCATCGAGATGTTCGAACTGTTATGGGGAAAACCGTCTTTGGGTTTTAAAAAAAATATAATAACGAAACACAACTTTATTATCACAAAAATATAGTAAAATATAATTTTATAAAACACGAACACGAAAATAGTAAAGAAAACAGGAACACGAAAATAGTAAAATACACGAACACGAAAAATGGTAGCGTAACAGGAATGACGACGCGAGACTGACTGGAGCGGCCCGGACTCGGGCTTATATATGATTCTTAAAATGATGACTGTTAGATCATAGGCAATTCTAATTACATGTGAGGGATGTAACAGCCCCTGGGAGAAGAGTGAACTTCGGGGTTGCAACTCCGAAGTTCATAATGGTTTTCGTCTTTACTCTAAGACATCCTCAGTCTAGGAGGAGGTATGGTTGGAGATGGGTCTTCTATGTCTTCTAATGGAATTCCTACTTCAGGGTCGAGAGGATTTGGTTGGGATTTGGTAAGGAAAGTTACTCTGGGGATGCTACCATTTTTCCTACAATATATGATTAATTTGTACATGATATAGCAACTTATTAGAACTGCTATACATATAGTGGTTATTGGATAGTGTGCCCCGTACTCTATTACATGTGGTTTTTCTATTATGTTATCTAGTGCTAGTAAATGAGCCTGAATTTCGGGATTAGAATTAAAATTATCTAAATCAACGTTTTTGAGATGAGTTGGGGACACACTACGCGACATTTTAATAATATTATCTAAGGTATAAAATGAGTCATCAATTAAACTATAGTTAGATTGTTTTAAAGGTAAGCTTACATCATATACAGAGCCTTTTGGAACGAGAACTGCGCTTTTGCAATATCCGGTACACAAATTGGGCATTACGAGTATGCCGGCGCCTGTTATGGACACTTCATATGGCTCTTTGTTAATGCAATCTATTATTAAATTACTTTGTTGAGATTGAACATATAACCATTTATTAAATTTTAAAGGGTGCCAAATGTCTACAGAGCCAGAAATGAATTTGGGATGACATTGGGATGGTAAATAATTAAGAGTTTTAGTCATGATTTCGGTTTCGCAACTTGGGTTAGCGCTAATAGAGTATATATTAATAATATTACATACTGGTTTCTTAGATTTACGCGAATGTTACACATTGAAATAAAACTATTTTATACGGATTTTATCGCGATTTGGTTTAATTTTTACATTTTTTAACTTCCCGACGTTTCGATTACTTTACAGCTTTCGTGGTCACGGGGCGGACCACGAAAGCTGTAAAGTAATCGAAACGTCGGGAAGTTAAAAAATGTAAAAATTAAACCAAATCGCGATAAAATCCGTATAAAATAGTTTTATTTCAATATTACATACGTAGTGAATTTCACTGTAAACTCGGCATTCATCTAATGAATTTATCGTACAGTACTGAGTTTTGTCGTTGGTCACTGCAATATATTTTGCGCTAGGAACGAGTAGCCCAAATATTTCTGTTTTGTTATGCGGGACTAGTAGAGGTTAGCTGTGATATAAATTGTATTCCTTAGGGAATACTAGCGGAATCTGCACAATAAAAACGATCTTATTTAACGCATGAAAACATTTTAAATTGATCAAAGATAACAGATTATGAATTTCACTTAAATCTAAGCTTAGCGGTAGATCTAAATTATTCGGTATATTATTATAATGATCAACAAGTTCTCGGTACAGTTGCGTCGGCGATAAGACAGCTGGGCTCAACATGTTTTTGTTACAGAATATGATAGCATTGCTTAAATCTTCTAATTGAAATGAGAGTGTTAAGACAGTGGTTTCCAAACTGTTGAGAATTAAATTTAAGTTTGAATGAATTTGGTTATGTGAGTTCTCTAACGAAATGTTTACCATTAATACCGAAAGCTTGTCAATCGCATCAGTCAGAATAGCTTCGTTAGTTTTTAGTTGTTGTATTGATTTGTTATAGGTAGAAAGTGATGAAGTAGTTATTAATATATTTTCTTTAACTAATGAGGCTATTTTCTTCTGATCGTCTTGCAACATAGAAATAGCATTATTGTATCTTATTGCGTCATCTTCGTCTAAAGTGCCAAAAATAGTTGATAAAATAGAACCTCCAGCCCCAATCCAGGTTGACCTACGTTGTTTATTGGAAATAAGGTGTTCAATGGATTTATACGAATCTAGGATATCACTATATCGAATTGATAAAGGTTCTACAGTACTGAGACAGTAGTCGTGGTTTGCAATATAATCAAGTGAGCAAAATTGTTTAACCTTTTGGATTACAGAGTCGACATTCTCTATATGAGCTGGAAAATGAGAAATATCTTGCGGGATTAAAATATCTAAGTGACCACTTTGAATTTTCATCTTTCCTTCATAGTCAAAGAAAATACCTGATCTTGTGGTGATAGGATGTATATACTGGTGCGCTTGTACAGTGACGCTGAAATGGAATATTAACTAAGGTAAGTATAGATAAGGTAAGTATTCGTATTATTATATTCTAAATGAAATAGGATTCCTTAACTTAGACTAAGATTAAATCTTATACTCTACCTTATTAAATATATGTATATAAAATAATGTTTTTTTTTTTTCAGGTTTGTTGCGGCATTAGAACAGAGACCATGTGGGCTGGTTTTATTTCATCATAATGATGCTTAACGTGTCGTCGATTGATCAAGAGTGACAATGTGTTGTTACCATGTATACGGACAATGCGATATGGACCTTTCCAAAGGGAGGATAGCGACTTTCCTTGACGAACATAATTTTTCAAAAAAACATAGTCGCCCGTTTTGTACGAAATGGGCCTAGTTCGTTGATCATAGTAATTTTTTGATCTTTCTTTAGACGCAGTGATATTTTGAATAGCTCTATTCCGTGAATGTTGTAAGCGGTGTTGGAGCATTTTTAAATACTCCGGATATGTGGTATCAGGTGCTGAATCAAAAATTGAGTCAGTAATAAAGGGTTTATGACCGAAAAGAAGTTCGTATGGAGTGAAGTTAGTTGTAGAATGGACATTGGTATTATATGTCATTATAGCGGTGTATACATATCTAGGCCAATTGGTGTGATTGGGATCTACAAATGATTTTAAGTATTCTTTGAGAGTGGAATGGCTCCTTTCGAGTGCGCCCTGAGTTTGTGGATGGTATGGTGTAGACCAGAGCTGTTTAATTTTTAGGAAGCTACAAGTCTGTTTGAAAAGGTCTGAGGTAAAGTTTGACCCTTGGTCTGTTAGTATCGACTTCGGGATGCCAAAGAGACTAATAAAATGAACGAGACAGTCTGTGCTTTCTTCTGCTGTAATATTGCGCATAGGGTATGCGACTGAGAACTTGGTGAGATCATCTTGCATGGTAAGAATATATTTGAGTTTGGCACTGCCGGACTCAGGAAGAGGGCCAACTACGTCAAGTGCTACACGCTGAAAGGGACTCGTAGATGTTGTAGTAATTTGCATCGGTGCACGATTTGTTTTCCTAAGAGCTTTATTCAGTTGGCAAGAGGAACAATGTTTAACGTAATCTTCAATTTCCGAACGCATTCCTTTCCAGTAATATTTCTCTTGGATCCTTTTAAGCATTCTATTTGAGCCTATATGACCGGTGATAGGAATATCGTGATTTTCTTTGAGTATTTTCTTTATTTCCGTTGGAGTAGGATAAATAATATTGTTGCGATAAATGTTAATGATTATGTTGGTATTATGGAAAAGATAAGTAAGTATATTAAATATTTTGACATATGATTGTTTCTCGAAGGGATTTCTAAAGTCGGAAATTGCGATTTCTCTTACAGTTGGGTCAGAGGATAGTTCGGTTCTTACGGTTTTTAAGGTGTCGTAGATTTCTTTGTAAGAACTTTCATCGAAATGATGAACCTTAAAGAATAAAAAGTAGTAATCTTTATTATCATGAGAAAATTTAGAAAAAGAATACAGAGTCCGTTCAGAATTTATTAAGATTTCCGGGTTTTGAAAATTTCCTAGAAGTTCCTGTACATACGGATTAGATTCGTCCAAATCGATCGAGGAAGGAACTAGAATAATTTTGCATTTTGATCTTATAAGATTTTCATTATGTTCAATAAGCGTAGTATCATAGTTGCCCTTTTTGACTGCGAATTCTTTTAGGAAATTGGAATAATCTTCGTCGTTGTATGATAGCGTTTGAGACTTCGAACCGGACAGTTCCCCGTTAGGTATAGGTTGTGTGTTTGGCACGTCTGAGTTTTCAATTTGGGAAATAGAGGGATTAACGTCCTCAAGGGGGATTTGTTGGTACTCTGGTGCTGGAATTTGTACAAGATCTGCGTTAGGAATTTCTGTAAGTTCTTCAATACTAGGGTTTTCAGCACCGATGTCAAGATTAATCTCATTTGAATTTAAGTTAGAATCAACCTCATCTAGGCTAAATGATGGAGGAGACACAAGTAGATCCATTAGGTCTTGGTCAAGATTTGAATCGGTGAAAGGGGTGTCATTTGGAATAGTAGGATTGGTAGGGTTAGTAGGATTAGTAAGATTAGCAGGATTAGTAGGACTAGTAGGATTAGTAGGATAAGTAGGATTAGTAGGATTAGTAGGGTTAGTAGGATTAGTAAGGTTAGTAGGATTGATAGGGTTGGTAGGATTGGTAGGATTGGTAGGATTCGTAGGATTGGTAGGATTGGTAGGATTTTTAGGATTGGTAGGATTGGTAGGACTGGTAGGACTGGTAGGATTGGTAGGATTGGTAGGATTGGTAGGATTTAGTGTGTTCTCGTTATAAATTGGGTTGACTGGGAATCTGGAAAGAGCATCGGCGGCAGAATTAAGTTTCCCTTTTCTATATATAATCTCATAATCGTACTCTTCAAGTTTTAGGCGCCACCTCTGCATTTTGCTGGACGGGTCTTTATGATTAAAGAGCCACTTCAGTGGTCGGTGGTCAGTTATGATTTGGAATTTCCGGCCATATAAATATGGGCGGAATGTTTTACAGCCAAATATAATGGCGAGTAGCTCTTTTTCCGTCGTTGAGTAATTACATTCACTCTTGTTGAGAGTCCGGGAAGCAAAAGCGATGGGTCTATCTCGTCCAATGGGACCCTGAGATAGCACAGCACCAATAGCGTGATTTGACCCGTCCGTGGTGAGTATAAATGGTTTGGTGAAGTCGGGATAGCATAATACAGGCGCAGTGGTCAGTTTTTGTTTCAGACATTCGAAAGCCAACTGTTGTTGATTCTGCCATTCAAAGGCTGTATCTTTCTTTAGCAGCGACGTAAGAGGTTGAGCAATTTTTGAGAAATCTGGAATAAATCGCCTATAATAGGACACAAGGCCAAGAAAGGATTTTATATCTTTTGGCGATTCGGGGACCGGAAAATGGGTTACTGCCTTTACTTTGTCGGGATTAGGTTTGACTCCATCTTCGGAGATGATATGTCCGAGGTATGCAACTTCATGTCGCAAGAATTCACACTTATCAGGCTGCAGTTTAAGATTGTACTTTCGGAGACGTTGAAATACTGATGTAAGGTTAGCAATATGGGATTGTAAATCATGGGAATATATTACTATGTCGTCTAAGTAAACAAAACAGCGGACACCTTGTAGCCCGGATAGTGCCGTATTCATTAGTCTTTGAAATGTGGAGGGCGCGTTTTTTAGACCGAATGGCATTCGTGTGAACTGAAAGTGTCCTTCGGGGATAGAAAACGCAGTTTTAGTAGCATCCTCCTTATTAATTTGAATTTGGTGGAAACCAGAAGCCAGATCAAGTGTAGAAAAATATTTACTGTTACCTAACTGATCGAGGAATTTCCGAGATTTGCGGTATAGGATAAGTATCACCCACCGTGATGTCATTGAGTTTTCTGTAATCTACGACAATCCGCCATTTTTGTTGCCCAGAGGCATCGCGTTTCTTGGGGACGATCCAGATTGGGGATGACCAAGGGGAAGTAGAAGGCTCAATTATGCCTTGGTCTAGCATTTGTCCGATTTGTTTTTTGACTTCAGCCTTATGTATTTCAGGAAATCGGTAAGACTTGGTATGAATTGGATTGTCGCAAGTAGTCTTAATCTCATGTTTAATGGCCTCTGTGCACGAGAGTATTTCACCCTGTAGGTGGAATATATCAGAATAGTCTGAGCAAATTTGGAGCAGGGATTGGGTCTCTTCGGCATTTAGATGAGATATACGGACTTGATCAAGGACATCTTTTGTCCTTTGTATAGTATCACTTTTGGAATGGGAATTGAATACATCTGGGGTAGTAAGGTAAGATGCGTCAATCGGAGTTAAAGTAAGGTTAAGGTTTGAAGTGAGAGAGATCGGGGACTCGGAAACATTAGCTACAGTCAAGTTGATCCTATTATTTTGTTTTACTTCAACAAGGCAGTTTGCTATCAATAGGTTTTCGGAAGGGCTCTGATCTAAGATAAGGCCCGTCTTTACGTTAGGGTTGGAAACAGAGCATTCGATGACGGTTTCGGTTCGGGGTGGTATTATATAGGTAGGCTCGCAGAAGTGTAATTTAATTTTTTGATTTTTAAAGTACAGTGAATCGGTGCTATAGTCAACAGAGCAACCAAAGGATTTGAGGAAATCATTTCCAATTATGCCGTCATAGGGCAGGCTAATGTTGTTTATAACGTGAAATCTGTGTTGCATTGGTTTGTGTGAGGAATTTAGAGGAGTTAATTTTAACAAAAAATGGCCGGAGGTTTCCGTTGTTTCCTCCCCGGGATCGATGCCTTTTATTATAATTGATTCTTTTGTGAGAGTGACTTTGTTGCGAATGCTATCTAATTTGAGTAGACTTACGGATGCTCCAGAGTCTACCAGTAAGGATAAAGGTATATCAGAAACGGAGGTTTGGACAAGAATATGAGGCAACATGAGTTTGTTGTGATTGTAGGAAACTTCGTAAATCCTCTGAGGATCTCTGGGTATAAAAGCCTTATCGGATTCAGTGGATATATTGGAAACGGTGGACACAATTGGTATATGGGATACAGCGGATACAGTGGATAGAGCGGATATAGGAGATGCAGTGGATACAGTGGATACAGCGGATACAGCGGATACAGTGGATAGAGTGGATACAGCGGATACAGGAGATACAGCGGATACAGTGGATACAGCGGATGCAGCGGATACAGAAGGTACAGCGGATGCAGGAGATACAGCGGATACAGTGGGAATGGAAGATTTGTTGTCGATCTTAACGGGTTGGCGCCTCGTTCTATATTTGAACGAGGCGTGTTTTAGTTTTTTGTACCGTCAAAATCGTCAGAGGGTTCGCGCGGAGCATCGTGATAGACAGGTAAATTATCCGAAGTTTGTACAAAATTAATAGCACGCGGTCTGAACGAGGGATTTGATTGACTCGAATTAAAGTTTGAGAACCGTTGGTTATTGTATTGTCTCTTACGGCAGTTCTCGATACTGTGGCCGATGTTTTTGCAGTATCTGCATGTTATTGCGTTCTGAGAAGTGTTATTAGTGATCCGCGGTCTCTGATCGTATTTAAAATTAATTGATTGTTGGCGTATTGTATTTGGGCGTTCATGCCGAATTGGTATATTAGGCGTCTGGATGGGGGTGTAGCGTCTGACACTAGTTTGTAGAATTTTTTCTTCTGATAATGCAAAGTTAATAGCATCATTCAAGGTTTCGGGGTCACGGCATCTGACTATAGTTGACAATCTAGGGTTAAGGCCGACTATAAAAGTGTGTGTCGCCAAATCTTGCATGGCGGCGACGCGGCCCGCTAATTCACCCTTCTTTTTAGTGGGTATTGAAATATTAATTTCCGTGAGTAATTTAGATAGGCATGACTCTACTTTTAGTGCAAACTGACTGACGGTATCTGTGTTACTTTGCTTGCATTCCTGAAGGTCGGATAGTAACGACGAATAATGTTTTTTATCGCCGAATTGGGATTTTAAGAATTCTTTGAGTTGGTCCCAAGATGAAAATTCTTTGAATGAGCAAGCTACATCTGCTTTGCCATGTAATTGGCTTAATATATATTTAAATAAGATAGGCCTTTGGACTTCTGACGCTATCTCGTAAGCATTATTGCAATTGTTAATAAACGAATTTAAAGACTCCCTATTTCCGTCATATGCTTTAATGAATTTGATAAGGGTGTTGAGTTCTATTTCAATACTCATATTGGAATGTCGTGATTTTCTATGAGTGTCTGTTATAGGGCTCGGAGGGAGCTCAACCTTATCTGGAGTTGGACTCGACTCGTGGGCCTGAGGTTCTCTGTGTTCAATAGTTAATTCTATTTTGGGCACTTTAGGCATACTATGATTAAATGAAAGTATATAGTGAGATTAAGGGAGAATATGACCAAATACGATACTAATAATTGTTGTTATTAATATAAATATTTAAATGGGCTAGCAACTGTTGTGTTGTGTTATATGCAGTGACCAAAGACTTACATGTACGTAACAATGTAGACTGCGTGAGTTATCGGCATTGTAGATAGCACTTCCGGTCGCACAGCAGAAGATGCGGGGCAGGGTCGATGCAGGCAGGATCACGGCACGTACAAGGCAGGGTCGATGTAGGCAGGATGACGGCACACACAGGGCAGGGTCGATGCAGGCAGGATCACGTCACGCACAAGGCAGGGTCGATGTAGGCAGGATCACGGCACGCACTCAGTATTTTCCGGAAACACCGTTGACTGTGCTTTGATACGGCTTCTTTGGATGCAGTGAGAGGTCGCCGGTAGACCGCAGCAGAGCTCAACGCAGATAATTGTAGGAGTAGCGCTTGTATGGCAAATCCACAGCAAATCCAACTGCGCACGGGATTCGAGTATTTTCAGTCACTTCACAGAACTTCAGTCACTTCACTTCTACTGGACACAGCAACACATTGAGTTCGTGATAGGGAAACACTTGGAGACGTATTCCGAGATTTTTGTTTTTTCGAAAAAATCCTTTTCGCTGCCACCAAAATGTTATGGGGAAAACCGTCTTTGGGTTTTTAAAAAAATATAATAAAGAAACACAACTTTATTATCACAAAAATATAGTAAAATATAATTTTATAAAACACGAACACGAAAATAGTAAAGAAAACAGGAACACGAAAATAGTAAAATACACGAACACGAAAAATGGTAGCGTAACAGGAATGACGACGCGAGACTGACTGGAGCGGCCCGGACTCGGGCTTATATATGATTCTTAAAATGATGACTGTTAGATCATAGGCAATTCTAAATACATGTGAGGGATGTAACAGAACAATCGAAACAATCGAATGAAACCTCTCGTCATCGCGCATCGCTACGCCACAGAGCCCGGTCTGCTGCTTTACGCATCCAGTCGCTGCCGACCCTTTTATGTAAGTCGTCCCGCCATCTGGCCAGAGGACGTCCCACGCTACGTTTTCCAATAAAGAATAAGAAATAAAATATCTAATATAACGAGTATATGAAGAAAAACAGAGTCATCAAGAAACCTACTGAATATAAAAAGTAGCATTTAGCAAGAAAACTCTTCTTGTAATCTAGATGGTATATTTAAACAACATGTACAGATTCGAAGCTTCGAAGTTAAGACCTCTATTAGTAATCCCGCTCTTAAAAGATTTGTCCCTAAATGAACAATGCAAAGTCTGCCCTGTTAAAGAACAAAGGAAGCCTTAAATAATGGCGTAACTCTCTGTGTATTTTTGAATTATTATCAATATTATGTGACGGCAAAATAAGCTCTCCTATTCATGATATTTTATTGTTTACATCGGATACATCAATCAAAGAGAAGCATAGATACCGAATAGGTAATATGGGTTAATATTACTCCTTCTGGGAAAAAGGCTTTAGTTTAAGTACTAGTTTATGTACGTACATATTATGTATGTAGAAGCCAGAAGGCCAAGGACTTGTTATATTTATATAGTGGTGCCTTTCACAGATTTCCATTCCAACCACGTTTACCTACCCACGACTGTAATTTTTGAAGTCTTGTAAACTACGATTTATAATGTCCTTAACTATCGAGACCTGGGTTATTATGTAAGCACAAGTGACATTTTTAACTAACCCCCATCAAAATAAGATGAGTGAATTGAAATAATAAAAAGATACTCTTCAAAATTAAACAGGAACAAATATCTCCGTACCTAATCTACCGTAGTTATATGTTATATACAATATATTATAACACTTCCTCAACAGAGGTTGTTTGAGGTTAATTTAAGGCTCGACGGTATCACCACATTTGACTTGATTTAATATGTTATCAATATCGATTTAAGTTTGAAACTCCGCCGTCCCCCCCGCCCATTAACCTTAAATAAACACTCGTTTCTTACCTTAAAGTTAGTGTAATTTGCAAATAAATATACAGGGTATATCAAGACCGCGACCGAAAACAAAGCCAGGAGGTAGTATTAGTGATATCAAACACAATGCAAGTAAAAATTTTACAAAAAAAATCGTCAATTTTTTTTTTGTTAATTTTTACATATCGTCGTATTTGAGTGATTAAACATAGTTTTTCTAAAATAATGACGTACATCGCTTAATTTTTAAACACGCAATGGTACGTAAGGGTTTAAATTACTATTTTTGCAAAAACTAGGTATTTACCCCTCAACAACGATGATTTTTGAAAAATTGTTAAAAAAAATCCGTCGCTTATTTTGCAAAATTTTTAGTTGCATTGTGTCTGTAGCCGCTAAAACTACCACCTGGTTTCGTTTTCGGTCGCGGTCTTGATATACCCTGTATAAAGGTAAGAAGAATAAATATATATAAAGGTTGCAAGGTAAATATATAAATTTACATTCGGGTATAATATATTGATAAAAGAATATAGCTGAATGAAGCACTCATTGACAGCCTCCGTGGCGTAGTTGGTTAAGAGCCGGCTGCGGTACGAGTGGCCGCAGTTTCGAACATCGCACCGAGACATACGTTTTGTGTGATCCATATTTGACCAATATTTGTCTCTAGTCTATGTGTTGTGAGTCCAACAAGTCATTCGAGTCTTAAGATACACACGACACTAATCGTGTATCTTTGTGTGGAGTCAGCACTGTTTGTGACTGTTGTGTGTTTTATTTCATTTATTGAATTTTACCTTGTCATGCATATTTGCGTTGACCAGTTTGTAATAGTTTTGAAATCGTGTATTGTTCAAGTTTGACAAACTTTAATACAAAATCCCCGTGCGGGATATGTAAAAGTTTGTGAATAAATTTTACGAAGCAGATTTTGCAGGCAAAATTTCGAATATCTCGGTGAAACAGGAGATTAACAATATACTTTTTTCAATAGAAACAATGATGGTATGATCATTTTTAACTGTAGGAGTAAATTGATTTACCCTTTACTACTTGACATCAATTCAAACCCAACCTTCCCGGGGAAATACAAAAACGAGGGAAAGTTTATCAAATTTGAGACTGATTGAGAACTCAATTCACAATTTCGATTTGTTTACGTCATTACTACACTTATAACGCATTATGGTAGTCAAAACATGATCTGATCATGATCATTATCAACCACAGGAAATTAAATTTTAAGCGTATACAAGTTCCCCAAGGGTATCCACAGCGACCTAGTGTTGGAAGTCCCTCGCATCGAGCGACTTGCTTCAAACTTCGTTGAGTAGTCGGTTCATCATATTGCACTTCGACTCTCCACTTGCCGGTGCCATATAAAATTTATTTAATTAAAGTTATAATACGATTCGCAATATTTCATTCGTCTTTTTATTTAGTCTCGATAAGTCTACCGCTTAATGCTATATCATAATAATTTAATCCATCCACAGTTTGTCTAGAAGAGATCGCAGGTAGCGAAAAGGCCGCCAATTGTACTCGTAACCATGCCTTTAGTTTTAAGTGACGTAACTGTTATTAAGTTTATCTCTTTTATTGTGGTGTACAATAAAGTACGTAAATAATTATGACCACAATGCACTTAATGTTCATTGCAGCCGTGTCCAGAGATTCGAAGAGATAATTATGCAAGCTTGGTTATTTCTTTCTTCAAGCAGTCAAGCAAAACCTCAGACAAGTATTTAGTTGAGTTACCCACTTGTTACGAGATAAACATGGACTTGGGCAACACTGCAGAGTAAACAATCTTGAGCCTCGTGTGTGTGTAACATCCGTCTGCAAATATTTGCGTCTACTGTGAACGATCTTTATCTTCACTAACGAGCGTGAGTAAATGCTTCATTTAATGTGTACAGGGAAGCGGTTTCGTGCTAATGTTAGGGAACACTACTTCAATGCCCTTTGAGGTAAATAAAGAAAAGAAAGAAGCAATTTGTTTTGTCGAGTTCTTTGCGCAATTTTTTTAAGAGCTGCAATACTAAGCAGTAAGTATTCTTAATGATTCATAAGTTCTCGAAGAAAATTATTTGGGTGAAGAATATTTCTACGATTTTCTGTTAAAAATTCAATGAACCCGATCGAAAATTTTCATAAAATATATCCTACCGCGCGTTGAAGATCGTCATATCTCGGAAACAGTGTTTAGAGCATAGTAAAAAAGAAACAGAAAGAAAAGAAAATAATTAAGAACAAAATCGAAATTATGCATTTCCCTTTAGAAGACAAAAATATTAGACTAATAATTGCATAAACCTGACATAAAGCACAATGGGTAAATTATATGGGTCAATAATTGAAGCTTTAATGTACTTGAAATGAATTTGAACACATAATTACAAAATGGAGATAGTTTGAAGGCTTCTATTAATTAAACCTATTTTCTGGTTGAAGTGGAAACCGCACGAATTAGTCTATCAAAGTTACCTAATATAATTTGCCTCGTAGGTCAAAAGCTTGTGTTTGGTGGAAAACTTTTCGATAGGCTATTGTAATGGAGTGATATGGCATCATCAGACAAGATGAGCGATTATTACCTTAAGTAGATTTAGTATTTGAGAGCAGAACGGTCTTTTGAAGACGTGACAAAACGGGTATCACGTCTAAATTGATAGTAGGCTGGACATGTCATCCGGAGAGGAACATCGTGGTGCAACTGTCTCGTTGAGTGGAAGGTATAGGGAGAAACCTCTTCAAGGATGTAAATAAATGCGCTGGAAAGACGTGATAAACTCGCAGGTTTGAATTGGATCCAAAAAAATTAATACCGCTACGAATTGAAACTGTTGAAGGATGCCGACTTCAAAGAGGTTGCAAAAGGCTAGAAAGAAGAAGATAAAGATCCTTCACAATAAACTTGGGCTATCTTTGAAACATAGTCTCGTGGACGAAAAAGTGAGTAACGGATTGTTGGGCTGCAGCAGATCTCCTCATTCCTTCATGCTTTGAAGGTCTTACAGCTCAAAAAAACAATAATCTTTTTGGTGGTAAAGAATAACAAGCAATTTATGTAGGTTTAAAAATACTATTCATATCATAAAAATAGCTATAAATCGAAAACTTTTATATTTTACCCTCATAAATTTTCAAACGTCCCAAAAGGATCTTTTTACAATTTTTTACTTGCGTTGTTCAAGCTCCATAATTTTTAATGCCTTTATTTATTCTCTTTATTGTAGATATCAAGCTAGATGTATTGGATAACAAATAAAAATTAAATGGTACAATGGGTGATCATTCCTGGCCACCTTTGAATGAACAAGAATTGTTGGATTGACAAATTGGGCTCGACGTGCCTTCGTTTTCGGAAGCGCTTCCCTAACAACCGGTTTAGAATTGTAATTATGAGTGTAGGCAGAGATTTCGTATCCCAAGTACGAAAATCTTGTTCTGTTGTATTTTTATTTCGGTCTTGTGTAAATGTTGATAAAGCGATGTGTGGGAGAGAGCCCTCGTCAACACTAGTTGAGTTGATTATATTTGTTCCAATACAAAAATTTATTTTTTGGGATAAAACGTGTGGGCTAGCCACACAAATAACCCCAAGTCAAATTTGATTTTAATTATAGCTCGGCAGCTGAATTGTGATAAAAATTAATTGATAATTACTGTATGAATTTTATTAAGTTTTTTTCTGTGATAAAGACATTTGACACTTATTGAAAAATAAATTACACTCACATGTAATTTAAAGTTCTATGATAAGGTGGATTTATTAAGCGCTATTCGTTCAGCATTGTGTTTTATGTCTGTGTGGGGTTGTAATCATAATTTAAAAACAATATATATTGTTATATACTTTTGTTAGCATACATGTTATATACCGTGTATTTTAACCAACCGGCATAAAATTGACAATTGGTGGATGCTTTAAATGGACGGTCCTACATTTAACAGTACGTGCATAGTTATTGTATCACATTATAAAATAAAAAGATAAGAAAGACTACAGTGGCACGCAATACTATGTAAAAAGGAATCAGTTTTCACTTTCTTGCTATGGATTTTTCGGAACATTTATGATCTACCAATTTATTAGAATCAAAGGCTACAAATCTGAGGTCTCGGGTTCGAGTCCCGGGTCCGGCAACGTGATATTGGATTTTTCTATTCATTATCAGCCCGGAGTCAGAAATTTGTGCCCGATATGGCGATAGGCTAGCCCCCTATCAAATCGTGGGGCGGAAGATACAAGGCGAAATGTGCGTGTCCTGGTGGGTGCCTGAGGTGAGTTTATGTATGTATGTAAAGGCCGTAGTTTAAAAGTTAGATGTTAACGCGTTGAGATTCCAATTTATAAAAGTTGTTGAAAATGTGAAACAAATACTGTTTAATTATCCATAACGTCCAATAAACGAAGAAATATGGCAGGGAGCCAAAATTGCATTCGTTTTTGCACTCGCCGAGCTCTTCTCTTGCTGTAAATTGGTTTAACCTCTCGCAACGTTTATGACATGGGTAATTAAAAATTGTACAGAAAAAGGTCCGCACCCACTTTGCCATAATACGGAGTGGTGGATACAAAGTGTTATTAAACTAAATCATGATGGATCAGTCAATGAAAACACCTTTAAATGTCACACCATAGAAAAATAATATTCACATCAACTAAACAAGCTGAATCGATTCAAATCCCAGGGCACACGTACGACTTTTTAGAGGTCCGTGCCCTGCAGAGGGATGTATATGGGCTAATTCAGATACAGAAACAGAACTAAATAAGAAAGCAATGTGTCCTACAGAAATCTATTTGTAAATTATGCAGTGGTTCGTAGAATAAAATTTAATATTTTTTGGTGCACAAAATATTGACGCGTAAACTTGAATGTGGTTACAATTAAACTTTTAATATTTGCACTCTCCCGTTTATCACATACAAAATAATATAAGCTACAGCTCAACAGATTTTATGGAATTTGTTTTTCTAACTACAGTTTAATTAAAACAATTATATCGTTATATTTTACGACCCAATGGGTGGTTATATTTATCTGAAATAATATTTTAACATGTCCATTAAATGGCTTTCACAAAACGTATCGCTGCAAACGAACGTTTAATTTGATAATATCGCCGAGAACTAAGCAATTAAGCACAGTTGGTCTCATTGATTGCGATTGTTATGAAACAAGTACAATGGAATATTAATATATAATTGTAATGTTTTTTTGAGTATTCTTTTAGAGATTTTTGACCGACTTCAAAAGAGGAGGTAATCAATTCGACTGAATTTTTTTTTTCTTTTTTGTATGTTTGTTACGCGAATACGCTGGTATTTGGGATCCGATTTTAAAAATTTCTTTTTATACCGAAAAGACATGGTGATTACAATTCAGTTGATAGTTATTGTTTAAGGTTGCAGGAAGGCGCTGGATGCAGGCCGCTTCCAAGAGGTCGATGTGGAGATTCATGGGGGAGGCCTACGTTCAGCAGTGGACTTCCTGAGGCTGCAGAGAGGGGGAGGGAGAGAGAAAGTCCATCTTTCGTCCATTGAATGACATCCATGAAGAGAGGGGGTGTGGTGGGGTGAGGGGGGTGAGGGGGGAGGGAATGACGGGGGTGAGGAGGGAGAGGGGGAGGAGAGGGGGAGGTGAGGGGGAGGAGAGGGGGGGGGGTGAAAGAGAGAGAGAGAGAGAGATAGAGAAATTGAATGCCATTCAGTTATAAGAGTATCCACTGACATGAGATAGCTGTCTCTAGCTAGTCGACACAGTTATGCCGGCCTGAATTTTTTCGAATTGAGATGATGAGGCTAACTATATCTTAATTGACCGTTGATTCGCACATAGGCTAAGAACCTGGCTTTCTACGCCGGGGGTTGCGGGTTCGATCGCTGCGCGGCAAACAATATTACGACGTACAGATATTTGTTCGGGATTGGTGTGTGTGTATGTGTAATTTATGTTTATAAACGCACTCGCGAAACAAAATAAATTCTAGTGTAAGGTGACGTATGAAAACAACAAACCCCTTTATATTATGTTCTAGGTCTCCAGTAACGCGTATAAGTTTATGCAATGGGTAAAGAACATCAATTTACGAGAATAGCACACGATCCAACCCCATAATATACGAAATGGGGAAAATTCAACAAATTGCGCTATTACTGGCTTGCCGAACCTACACTTTACTAAGGCGTTGTTCAATATTTCTGATAACTTTTTATTGTTCCTTTTATTTACTACAATTACACATCTATATCAAACAAAGCCTAAGTGTGTCGTTGGTTTTTTTGCGGCTAAATATGACGTTACTTACGATAGAGAAAATACTGCAATCGTTTTATGTATCGCTGATATTATTCAGAGATCTAATTGCTGATAAATCTATAATTTCTTTATTAATATTACAATCTAAGTTCTATGTTATAGTGAACTGTTGATTATATCAAGCAATCTTATACTTCAACTCACTCTGAAACAAATACTGCATTAATTTAGATCGTTATATTAATGTTTTGTGCAAAAAAAACAAAGAAACATTATCAAAAACATTCAAGTACAGAATACTAAAGATAACGCCAAATCAATTAAGTGAGATGGGTAGATTAAATCTATCTGCAATGAAATATCAATATACTTTGTTATTTTCTCATCAGTAATCAAAATTGTAAAGCATTGATACCGATATTTTTATAAGCAGTACGTGATCGCTGGATAAAATTTTCAAAAAAAATCAGGTTATCAAAATATATTGTGATGAAAATCTCGTTTATCTAGACTGTAGACTATTGATACAATATTAACACAAGAGAGTGATATTTTTAAATGACGTCGACATTGAATGCTTAGATTCAATAAATTGATATGTAGATCTATCTTACTTACTTCAACGGACGAAGCTTACACAGAATTTGACTCCGACTTGACTAGAATTTTGACAATGATTTTTATCTACATCGCAATCAGTAATAAATGCTTGTGGTCTATAAAAGTTCTTACTAGATAAAGCTGGGACATATCTCAGTAAATTAAATGGCTAAAATCTCTTTGAAAGGAAGGGCATTGACCTCCTTCTATAGAGCTTTTGATATTACTCTTTCAAACATGATTTAAAGAAAATGTAATGAACATCGAAATATACATTTAATAAATTGTTGCAGAGAGCTTTTCACATTGTATGATAGCATTATTTCAATGTTTATTTTTAATATTACAGTACAATTGCGTTGATAGACCGGACAATCATCTTTTACCAGTCTCTCATTGGTAAAGTATAGCGTTAGTAAAAAAACATAAGCAACTATGCAGACTGCCGCGGGCCAGTTGGTTGGCGCGAAATTAGAGGCTACGGGTTCGAGCCCCGCACCGCCGCGCTGTTTGTATGATCCACAGATATTTGTTTCGGGTCTGGGTGTTTGTGAGATCGAAAAGTCGTAGTCCCTGATACTCACGACACAAGATTCGATGTTAGCGTGGGCTAAAGGATATGTATGTGACTGTTGGGTGTATTTATAATTAAAAATTTGGCACTGATAATATCTCTATGACATGGGGCAAGATTTAAATAACTACTTATGACGTCATCCGAATACTAAGAAATCTTTATGACCGAAATAATCGCGATTCATTAAAAATTTGATAAATTATAACCTACTAGTTCAAGATTTTGGAGCTGTCCGTACTACGTAACTTCAGGAACGGCGGTGTTTTGGTATATTATAATAATTAGTGGCGCGGTCTATCCGAGGATCACACAAATATTTGTCTCGGTGCGGGGATCGAATTCGAGGCCTGTCGTCTCACAGACGGCATCTAACCAACTGCGCCACGAAGGCTGTTGAATTAAATAAGCACCTACTCGAAAAAGAGCCTAATCCTCTTTCCTTACTGAATTAAGAATAATAATCCTCAAATAAAAGCTTTGCTGATATATCTGCCGGCACTTGGATTTTACTTTGTAAATAATAATCTTTCTACTACATTGATGTTTCTTTTTTCTCAGAATAATCAGTGAATGAGTTTATTAAACACGACATGTGATTGAGTTGTTTTTGACGATTCCTATATTAAAATCTGTTGCTAACTGTCATATTTACACATATAGGAATGCTAATGAGTAGTTCCGCGTAGTTTTTTATCGAGGCCAACTATATTAAAACGTGTCAGCTGCTGTACAATATTTTCTTGAGCTATGCTTGTTGACAGTTAAAGAAATGGAAGATTCTTATTTGATAAATAGTTAGCTAAATACGTACGGATATGCCCATCGGACATGATAAGGAGTATTACATATTATATATTTTATTGCTGTGGATGGCGAGACGAGCATGCCATTTGCCTGATGGTAAGCGATACGACCGCTCATGGACAGTAGCAAAACCAAAACAACACCATGAATTACAAAGCAATGCTTGGCACTCTACTGCGCTCGCCATTCTGAGACATAAGATATTAAGTCTCATTATGTCCAGTAGTTACTTTGGCTACAATGTCCTTCAAACCGGAACACAACAGTGCATTTACACTGCTGTTTGGCGGGAGAAATAGACATTATATATGGATTTTATTTAATAATAAATATTTGAGCAGAGATAGCTGGCAGGCATGAGCTATGGTCATTCAATTTAAGTTAAAAAGATTAAATACAAAATTACTCGAGAAAACTTTAAGTTAGAATAGTATATCAATTAGAACTAATCTACAATGCAGTTAAAGTTAAGCTGGAGACTTAGTAATAAGCAGAATATAATGTAATTAATTTTTAAATCCCTCGGCTTGGAAATTTAAATGCGGAGCTAATTTTCATTGCTTTAAGACTTACCTCAGACTCAGACAGACAGACCTCAGACTGCACAGATAAGCCCTCATACTTAGTCATTCACCGAATTATCCACGTACTGAATTCTATTAAATATATATCGCTGTAGGTCCTAATATACAGATTTAGTCTTATTATTCAATTCTCCCACTTTAGTCCCCTATTACTGGCGAATGAATGTTTTGTTTAAAGGAAAAGACCAAATCCAAAATAGAATTAAAATAAATAAATGAATGAAAAAGATAATCTTAGCAACAGAAGTCTGATCTAGATAAATTCATTGTATTTTTCTTGAAAAAACGTAGTATTTAGCAGCCCATAGTCTAAATAATATCTTAAAATACGACACAAAAGTAAATAGTTATAGTATATAATCTTAAATAATATTGAATTTGTATCTATTGTAGGTGTACCCGTATATATCCTTTTTCTCCACACCGTTTTGTTAAGGTTGTAATGTAATGTTAGAGAGAGAAGTAAAAACAACAAGTTTCAATTACCAACTGGATTTATTATAATATTAAACTTATATTTATAGTTACAATTTCCTGACGTATGCGTTTATACATGTTGTGTCCCCACAATATTCCCCCCTTTAAAAAAAATTATTGTATAAAATTTGGCGACAATTTGGAAATAAATTTATTATAACAATGTGCAATATAGCTTAACAATATGTAGTTGTTTACACAGCTAGTATAATATGATTACATACCTACTAAGTGCATATGATAACATCGTTACATATAATATTTCATACACAACAATAACTTTTACTTTTGCTCTTTTTCGTTGAATCCTATATATTTACTTACAATTTTATCCTAACAGTATGTATATAAAATAATAAAAGGTAAGTATATAAAAAGGTTGTAAAAGAAATGTAAAATGTAAAAAGTAAGAAAAGATTAATTAATCCTGTATAAACATAATATAGTACCTGTATAAACTTGTATACACTATAACACTATTACACAATATTACGTCCTGGTGTCTGTTGTTGAGCCATTGGTATGTTACTCATACTGTGCCACACTGCTATTTCTTTTCTGATTATTTTTTGAGAACCTCGTTTGCATTTCTTGAACATCATATATGCAATATAGATAGCGACTATGATGCCGATTACCACAATAATCATTCCATATTTATGTGCTACTTCCTCCAAATGCGCATTAGATGCATTGTTTGCTCCATTTTGCGCAATGATCACTTCTTCTGTTTTTTTCTCAACACTGTATGTTTTACCCATTTTGATTTTATATAAAGTTTGAGTGCTAATTTAATAGTAATGAGTGCTTGGGTTCACGTTTCGTAAAATAATGTTAAATAAAATACATGATATTATGTATAGTAGCAGCTTTACATTTTTGATGGCTCAACAAAAGACACTGTTATTGGATCTCATAATAAACATCTAGTATAACATTTCTTAGATACTAATTATATTATTCGAGTTTGCTTATGCATTTTAGTTAATATTAGTAAAATTATAGTTTTTTTTTGGTTATTTTATTATAAAAATCTAACAGGTGTTTTTATTACTCTTCCACTTCTAGTTTTTTTTATTTTGTTTTCTTTATTTTCTACTGATACATTTTCTTTTAACAAATATGCTGGTTTTAATCTATCTATGGAAACTGATAAAACTCTGTCTGCCAATTGAATTTTATAAACTTTCTCTGATCTTTCCAATATTTTATAAGGACCTTCATAGGGACATACCAATGATCTTTTTATAGTGTCGTTTCGCAAAAATACATGAGAGCAGTCTTTAAGATCGGAATGTACGAAAAATGATTTGGTGTTATGAGATTTGTCGCTAGTTGCTTTATACTGTCGTATCGTATCTCTAATGTTCTGTACTACAGTGTACGGATCATAATTATTACTAGTCTCTATAAAAAATTCTCCTGGTAGTCGTAGGGATCGTCCGTAAACCATTTGCGCGGCACTTACATTGGTTTCTAATTTTATGGCTGCACGAAGTCCTAACATTACACTAGGTAGTTCGTGTGTCCAATTTTTATTACCATTTAGTCTTGCCATTAATGATGCCTTTATACATCTATGCCACCTCTCCACCGCGCCGTTACTCTGCGGATGGTATGGTGTTGTTCTAATTTTTCTAACTCCTAGGTATGCCATTAATGTAGCGAATAATTTACTTTCGAACTGCCTGCCCTGGTCACTGGTGAGTTTAACAGGACAACCAAATCTACATATCCATTCCGTATATAACTTATTTGCTACTGTTTCTGCTGAAATATCCTTAAGCGGATATGCCTCTGGCCACCCTGTTCCTCTATCAAC
Organism: Deilephila elpenor; assembly: GCA_949752805.1. NCBI lineage: Eukaryota > Metazoa > Arthropoda > Insecta > Lepidoptera > Sphingidae > Deilephila > Deilephila elpenor. Next base: position 3,552,773 of record OX457102.1, read on the forward strand.
TATCGTTAGGCAATATCTGTGATCATTCGAGGTTATGGGAAGAGGACCTATTAAATCAATATGTATATGATCAAATCTATCAACTGTTTGAAATTTACCATAATTGGTAATAGTATGTCTATTAATTTTAGCTTTTTGACATTTTATACACGTTTTTGTCCATAGCCCAATGTCACGATTCATGTTTGGCCACCAAAATTTTTCTTTAATCATCTGGCGTGTCGTGCGTACGCCTGGATGACTAAGATTATGTAATGAATAAAATATGTCTTTTCTAAATTTTTCGGTTACATAGGGACGTGCATTGTCCTTAGATACTTCGCAATATATTGAACTACTTGTATGTGGTATATGTATCTTTTTAAATTGAAATTTAGGATCATTTAACAATGTTTTAAGTCGACAGTCATTACTTTGATCTAATGCCAATTCCTCATAGTCAACAACATTTGATGTACATGCTACAGTCTCTATACGAGATAATGCGTCTGCGACTACATTATCTTGTCCACTAACGTGACGTATGTCAGTTGTGAATTCACTTATAAAAAGTAATTGCCTTATTCGTCTTGGACTTTCTTTGTTGTTGTTTTTACCTAATTTTGAAAATGCAAATATAAGAGGTTTATGGTCTGTAAATATGATTAATTCGTGACCTTCGAATAGGCTTCTGAAGTGTTCTACAGCTAAAAATATTGCAAGTAATTCTCTGTCGTATGTGCTGTAATTCTTTTGTGTGTCTGTTAATTTTCTAGAAAAGTAACCTAAAGGATGCCATGTGTCGTCAACATATTGTTGCAACACTGCGCCTACACAGTTATTTGATGTATCGGCAAAAAGTGCATATGGCACGTTGGTTATTGGAAATGATAACGTCACTGCTTTCGCAAGATTGTTTTTGCATTCTTTGTATGCTTGCTCAGCGTCCGGTGTCCAATCTATAATTGTTTTATCGTTTTTTTTAGAGTTATGAATGTAATTATTTAATATTTCTAAGTATTCCATAGCTTTAGGTAAATGACTGCGATAGAAGTTAATCATGCCTAAAAATTTTCTTAATTGACTAACATTTTGCGGTTTCGGATAATCTATAATTGCTTGCACTTTGCTTTCTAAAGGCTTAATACCTGTTCTGGTGACTTTATATCCTAAAAATTCAATATTAGTAGTTTTAAAAGTACATTTTTCAAGATTAATAGTAATGCCATAATCATTCAAACGTTGAAATACTTTTTCTAAATGTTCGTTATGCTGTTCTGAGTTTACTGAACTTATTAATATATCATCTGAATAACAGTACAAAAAATCTAAGTTTGATAAAACGGTGTTAGTCATAAATCGCTGAAACGTTTGTGCAGCGTTTCTTAAGCCAAAAGTCATGCGTTCGAATTCATAAAGACCAAATGGTGTTGTAATAGCTGTTTTGCAAATATCATCCGGGTTAATTAGAATATTATGATAAGCTTTTTTTATATCTATTTTTGAAAATATCGTTTTATTAGCTAGCATATAAGTAAAATCCTGCAGGCGTGGTATAGGGTACCTATCAGGTTTCGTTACTGCATTTAATGCCCTATAGTCACCACACGGACGAATTTGTCCGTCCTTTTTTGGGACTAAGTGTAGTGGACTTGCCCAAGCTGACTTTGATGGTCTACATATACCTGCTTCTAACATGTTTTTGAACTCCTGTTTAGCTATTTTATATCGCTCTGGGGCTAGCGGTCTAGGTTTACAAAAGATGGGAGGACCAGTGGTATCAATATAATGATATACTGTGTGCTTTGGCGTTTCCTTGAATGACATGGGTTTAAGGATATCTGGATATTTTTTTAATATATCAAATATAGGATGATCATTTCGCATAGTAGAAATGGCAAGTGTATGCTGGTATACGATCGTTCCATGGACTACCAAGTTTGTAATTTTATCTATTAAGCAATGACCATTAATATCGATAATTAATTTGTGATAATTTAGAAAATCTGCCCCTAGTATTGGTTGTTTAACGTCACATACAATAAATGTCCATGTGAAAGGTCTTCTTAATTTTAAATCTAATGTAAGTGTCTTGGTTCCGTACGTATTTATTTTTGAACCATTTGCGGCAAAGAGTTTATAGTCACTATTATAATTTAATTCTTTTTTATTTCTTACAAAACATTTTGGCAAAACAGAAATACATGCACCTGAATCTACTAAAAATTTTATATTATAGTTTTTATCACTTACAATAAGGCGGTGGTCCTTGACTGCACAACCTCCCGCTACTGGTTGCACTTCTTTTAGTTTCCCTGCGTTTGTGCTGTCGGCTGAGTTTTCCAGTTGCACGGCGGCACGCATTTTCTAGCTCTGCTCCTGAACCTGTGGTGATACACGCACAACCAGTTTGGACTCTCCGGTGTTCGACGTGACCTGGAATGAGATCGTGTACGTGAGTATCTCCTGTAACCACTTCTGCTCCTATATCCTCTTCTATCCACGTCTAATTCTTTTATTTTCAGGTTGATCTTCGCTATTTCCGCCATGATTGCAGCTACGTCTAAGAACGTCGAGGTTTCCGCACGAGTTGGAGTAACTTCGCTGACCTGCGCAGGTGAGTGATTTTCCATGACTTTGTCAGCTATTGCGGCTAATTCTTCCAGATCCTTCGCAGATGTGACAATGAGCACGGCTCTGACTGATGCAGGTAAGTGTCCTTGCCATAATATTTTTAATGTGTCATTTTCAATTTTGCCTCTTGCTAATTCCTTCATTCTTCGCAATAATTGGCTTGGTTTTTGATCACCCAGTTCAATTTCCGATATTAATTTTTGTATTTGTCTTGTTTCAGATTCTTCATATATTTGTAATAGGCGATTCTTAAGTGTTTCAAATTTGTTGTTCTCCGGGGGATCTGCCACTATGTCTGCTACTTGTTGAATCACATCCTTGCTCAGCTTTGCCACCACCATGAAATATTTATTAGCGTCTGATGTCTTTTGCGGCGTCAAAATAGCTTCTACTTGGATGAACCACAGCCTAGGGTTTTCCGGCCAAAAATCTGGTATTTTGCTTGCCACTGAGAGAGTGGATATAATTGCTGTTTCTTCTGTCTTGGGTAATACGGTTGGAGTTGGCACTGCATACTGCGGGTTCATTTTTCTAGTGCACGGATTCACAGTACGTGTATTATACGTGCTGTCGTGACGCGTTCGGGGTCACCACTGTAATGTAATGTTAGAGAGAGAAGTAAAAACAACAAGTTTCAATTACCAACTGGATTTATTATAATATTAAACTTATATTTATAGTTACAATTTCCTGACGTATGCGTTTATACATGTTGTGTCCCCACAAGGTCAAGTACATCGTACATTCTCAACAACGTATATCCTCAAATATGTGTAACACTCTCATGTTTAAAACAGGATCCAGCCGTTGAGGTCGGAAAATGGAGGAAACAAGAGGGTTTTCCTCCTTAACAACGATATTAAAGGTTCGAGAAGGGCCCAGGAGTTCCATATCAAAATATTACAGCCGTTCTTAGGGCGCATAAAACTTGAACCGTGCGACAGTTCACCGCCCGTATTTGTATCTGCGTTTAACAATTTTAGGAGCACTGTGGGATGTTACATGTATTTGGGTAAATTCTGTCTGTGGACATTTCAGGTTTTAATAAAAAATATTTCGTATATTATTTAAGTTGTGTTTCTGAATTGTGGAGGATACTAACGCTCAGAAGTGACTGAAATGAGCGAATAATATAATGTGTCTTCTTATTTTATTAACTGTTAAAGGCACGTATAGATAATTTATTTTTAATTTCTGAAGATATCAATGTGCCGGTCGAATCATTAAAGATGCAACGAATCTGCGGCGTGAGAAAAATCGTGAGGTGCAGACTTCGTGTAAGGATAAAATAGAATAAGGTAAAGCGCAATAAATATTATATATATACGATAAAAACAGCTAAACTTCTTGTACATAAAAACTTCATGTTTAACGATATGTAGGTACCTACATTTACAGAACGTGAAATGGCCATATGAGAAGCCGAACCTCGAAGATTTCCGAGAATACAGAAATTCAAAATCTCCTTACCATATTTCAAAGATGATAGTGAGTTTATGCTGAAAGTATTCGAACATTGAAATATAAAGCGATTTTTCGTATTCATTTTTTCCTGTATGGGCAATAAAAAGGGTACCAGTAAAATATGAATAATATGTCATGTGTTAAGACTTGGGTTTTTTGAAAATAATATTATGCTTTTAGAACGATTTACAACGTTGTTGGTAAGATTTTTATTAGATTTCTAAACCACGTTTTTTACCAGAAAATCGGTACTATTACGTTACTATAACGGTGAAGGAAAACATCGTGAGGAAACCTGCATACTGTAGCGATTTTAAAGAGTTTCTACGGTATGTAAAAGTCCGCCAACCCGTACTAGGCCAGCGTGGTGGACTATATGGCCTAACCCCTCTCAATCGTTCTCTCGATTGTAAAGGAGGCTCATGCCCTGCAGTGGAACGTATATGGGCTGATACAGTACAGTACAGAAAACGAATATTGATTGTTGTATTAACCTACTAACGTTATAATTTACAATAAATACGACTCGAAGGAATATATTTTAATGAAACTGGAAAAAATTAATGAAAATCTGACTCAATATGTTGACTGGTGCAAGTAGGCCTCAAATCTAGTATTATTTTGTCCATATATAAACTCACGCCTTTATCCCAGATAGGGTAGGCAGAGGCACCACCAAGTCAACCAGATTTCACCATATATGTTCTGTCCCACGATGTGATAGGGGGCGAGCCTAAAACCTGATAATGCATAGAAAAATCCATAATCACTTTGCCCAACCTGGGATTCGAACCCCAGACCTCAGCTGTATAATTGTACCATAGTACAACTATGCTACCGAGGCAGTCTATTTTATTGAGACACATAAAAACGCGATATTAAATACATGTCTCATCTAAACAGAAATTATTGTGTTTTTCTCGTAAAACACCACTGAAGCCTAAAGACGCATCAATAAAATATCAGCTGAAAGGTCGGCAATAATCTTCGCTATGGTATTAATGTTCATTTATTTATTATTTTTCTACCTGACCTTATCTCATACGTAACGTGCTATTTTATGTATCTAGAGGTTGTTTTTACCCGGTTGAAGAACATTGTATCTAATGTTCTATACTGGATCTAGCCTGCGTATAGGTTTCGAACGAACCAAAGTATTATTGTCGACAGGCGAGATTTAGCTACATCTAGCTGAATATTTGGTAAGTACAGCAATTATTATCAGGCCACACATCAGGCACATTGTAGTCAGCTTCGTGCTAATATAAACATATTAATATTGAAACAATCGTACGGCGAAACGAGTCGGAAAAATTTTGCGCAGGATTAGCCACAAAGGAATAATCCTCTTTATTGTAACGCTGAATAGAACACATATTTAAATATTATAGTTTTAGGTGTAATCTCGGGCAACGCTCGTTGCCAGTAGATTTGATGTATAAACACTTTTGTGAACTCTGAATTTGTGTTGGGAATTCACATTTTATCTTGAATCTACTTGGCACTTCAACTAAACTTTTGTTGTGGTTTTTCTGAAGTTTCTTTTTTATGTATATATGGTGCCGGTATTTGGTAATTTGCTTAATATTTTTGCTATAAGAAAGTTTGATGGAATTTGCGCCCAGCATGGCGTTATTCAAATCGCATAGATACATTATATTTTAGTGTGTATATCCGGGGTCGAAAAAGTTTTTAATCGAACCGGATATACACTATTCTGTTTTTCATATTAAGTCCTTGCTTGTTAGGAAAATCAATATTATTAACGAAAGAGATAAATTCCACGAAATGTAATATAATTATGTTTCCATGAACTAGTTTCTTAATTCTAATATCCATAATGAGGTTGTTTATCAATTTGTGAAGGCATGTTATTCTTATGTTATTTGCATCATGATAATAAAGGTATGTAAGGATCAATGAATCGTCGTATTTTAAAAATAAACTGACTGCGGCTGGATTGTGTCGTTGCATTCATGCATTATGCAAGTATACAACATGTATGAAATTTCCAGGAAATATTTTTCGAATGGTATTGTGTTTTAAATAAAACCAGTTCTTTCCTGTTATTCTCTGTTAGATGTAAGCCCATAATTTTAGGACAGTATTTCTGATATGATTGAGTAATAATAATCATGGAATTATTTTCTGGAAGGAATAAAGTTCCTGCGATACCTATTTTGCTGTCCATCTTAGGACCTGATATTTTGCGAAAAATATAATTAACATTAAACAGGCCTACATTTACTGCCAGAGTATCATACACATAACTATAAAATTGTCAGTCATACATTTCGGTCACATAGTACTCAAAAATGAAATATGAAACAAAATGTGATTACAAAATAATTATGTCCGAACGGAAATTGAATCAGTGGTGTATCATTTAAGAGCCAAGTTCCCGCCCACTAGGGCAATAAATCATTAACTTCTGTTGCTGGAGTTTGTTGCTCGTATATTTTCCTACGTTTATTATCAATAACTCCAAATGAATTATGGTTACACAAGGCACTAATAAAATGGTTTGAAAATGACCCAATTCTAAAGACAATTTTGTGTAATCTAAATGATTATTTTCAAAGTTGAAGCGATTTGTAGATTGTCACTACTTGATAGCTTCAACTTGGACTAGATATTACGGTAGATTTATTGTTCGTGTCTAGCCCTATGACGCGAAATGGTTTGAAAGGCTTACGAAGAAAATTTTCCTAAATCCGTTTTGTGAGGCAGAAGCTTATTTTAGATTTATATCATTGGATTTTCTTATCCTTATATTAATAGGGAAAGCGAAAACTTCAGGTAGGTTTTTAAGAATATTATGTGCGTGGTGGAGTGTGTGCGTGTGTTTTGGGCTAATCAAGTCGTAATATTTGGCGTGGGCTTCTGAATTAAGCGAACGAACTTGGGCCCTAATACTCAATGTTCCCTTAACATAATCAAATAAATGAAAATATAGTCTATTCGAACTACAAGTCCGTCGCCTTTGATGTTCCTTTACAAAATTTATTAAATAAATGAAAAGAAATAGACTTATTTTTTCTACTATTCCGTTGGCTATACTAATGTTTTTACTTTAACAACATCAGTAATTAGGAAACTTTATTACCAAACATTTCTTTGCTAAAGCAACAAAAATCTTAGCTTTTCCAAAAAAATCATAATAACTTTGAAAGTTATAGTCCTGTTTACATAATACAACTTACACGGCACAGCTAAAGTTAAAAGCTGGTTGTGAAACGAGAAGGCGTGGGTGATACCAGGATAGGATAAAAGTTTGTGTACAAATATTCGTTTCGAGTCTCCGTTGTAAGATTAAAATCCCGTTACAACACGTGACGAACTTATTCATGTTTTATTGTCAGCGCAATGTTTGTGACCATTGAATGTTGCTTATTTATTGTGTATCTCCAAATATCCCATTTGTAAATATCAATTATAAATAAATAAATAAAATAAATACACCCAACAGTCACATACACAGTCTCGACCCCACACTAAGATCGAGTCTTGTGTCGTGGGTATCAGAAGCTACGGAGAGACTTTTCGGGCTCACAAACACCCAGACCCGAAATACCTGTGGGTCACACAATTATTTATTACGTTGCGGGGATCGAACCCACTGCCACTCGTTTCACAGCCGGCGATTACCCAACTGCGCCACGGAGGCTGTCGAATAATTAACTTACGAGTGGTCTAAATAGTGGATGTTGTTAGATGGCAATCATTAATTACAGTCATAATAACGATCTAATACTCGTCCTATTTCATTTAAATATTATGGTATTTAACACAAATCGATTGGCTATCTACCGGGTATATCAACACCGCGACCGAAAACGAAGCCGGGTGGTAGTTTTAGTGGTTACATACACAATGCAAATAAAAATTTCGCAAAATAAGCGTCATTTTTTTGCAATTTTTAAAAAATCATAGGTTTTGGGTAAATACCTAGTTATTCCGAAAATAGTAATATAAACCCAAACGTACCATTGCGTCTTAAAAAATAAAAAGGTGTACATCATTATTTTAGTAAAACTTTGTATTTATCACCCAAATACGACGATAAGTTAAAAATTACAAAAAAAAATCTTATTATAAAGCGAAATTATTGGTTGCATTGTGTCTGAAGTCACTAATACTACCACCTGGCTTCCTTTCCGGTCGCAGTCTTGATATACCCTGTATAAAGTACATTATAATTATAATTGCCTTCCCCCTTGTCTTTAAAAGAATTTTATGGCAAAGCAATAAAAATAATTTTACCAACAGAAGTGTAATAACACCGAGCGCTGAAAGCGTTTAACATTATTTAAGTGCAGAATAAAATATCGACGATGAATCCGTTTTTCATTAATTATACTGTTCATAGATTTGTTTAGGATTGTAGTGAGAAAAGATGGATGTTCGAGATATCTGCTTTTTTTAAACACTGATGGAACGAAAAAGGAAATTGATATTTTGTAAACCATTTCTAGTCAACAGTCTTAAATAAGTCTGCCATGTTTTTGATTGATATAACTTAATGTAATTACAAGAGATATTAAATAAAATAAAAGAATAAATTGCAACATTTCAAACAAAGACAATTGACAGTTATTGCCTTATATGTAAATCGTTTAAAACTACAGTAGTCTTTACTGATTTATACATTGCATAATAGGTTATTTTACTCAATTTTTTTTATTGTATTTATCAAAAGATATCCATATACAGAATCTAGCACACAAAGAATTTTGTAAATCCATTCACAATTAAACACTTTAGAAACGTTTAAAATCTTGTAGTGGGAGTAAAAGAAAAGGGATGCAAAACTAAACTAGTGACGTCACTAGGCCTGATATGCATTGCAGTGTGCGGGTGTGAAAGAGACGGTGAGATATAGATTTTATTTAAAACACTAATATGTGCCTCATGTTACAAGCTACTTTGATACTGTTTTGACAGAAATGTTTTATTTTAATGGTATTTGTGTTTGTATGCAAAATAATACAAAAAGTCGATCATAGTAAAATACCCTTTTGTGTTATTTTTATCTATTCAATGAAATAGCATCAACATATATTCCAAATAAATCATTCTACCGAGTAGATCCGACTTTTTTCAATAGAGTCGAACGCTATCAAGTCTATCACAAATTCAAACCACGACGAACTTTGTTTGGGTAATAACCAATAACGCCACCAAAATCCCAGCGTATCAAAAAGGCTTTTGATAAATGGAAAGTCACTTTTCAAACATGGACCCGTCACGTCAAAGCATGCCAATACGTTTCTGAGTGACAAATACTGAAACAAAAATGTGTGCATTGATTGTGTTTGCTATACGTAGGTTCCAAAGGCAAGATTGGTTTGCAACTGAATACTGGTAGTAATTTTTCACGTTGTTTTCCCTTGTTTGTTAGAACTGACGAATAAAGGTGTTTTTACTGCAAAACCCAGCAGCGGTGTAAAATATTTAGTGGCAATTATGAATTGATACCGTTCGATTTGAATGAATCTTTTGAATATGAGTGCTTTAAGCAACCTGTATAATTTAATAAAGAATAATTGGTGGAAAAAATAATCTCTTGTATGTTCGAATTATAAATTCTTTCACGAATCATGTACGTTTATTTTTTATATTAATTTATACCAGTTGTCAATTGTTGATCAATTATTTTAATATGTGTATGGGATCATCACCAAACTTATACTTAAAAAACGTAAAATACTTTGCAATCATTTATTTTCATATTCAGTTAGTGACACAAGACGTCGGTAAATTAAGTTAAACATCGCAAAAACAATCCCACCTTTGCTCTTTTCCCGAATTTATTTATTTACGCATCATAAATATGACTATTACGACCAAAGATCTTCAAGTTAAATAAAGAATTATTTCATATTCGCTGTCTCTTTTCCGCGCACTATTTCTTGCACCAGTGTGACAGAGAGAGAACAACTTTGTGCGAAATGATTGTGTTCCAGATGAACTGCTGGGAAATGGCTTTTGTAAAAATGCACCGCAACTTATCATTGAACTGGCTTCGTATTGTTCAGTTTTCTAGGCAAAGAAATATTCAGCTAAAGCATAATAGTTTTATTTTGTGACTGTAAATTAATGATTCTTATGCCGTGGTTACTAGATGTTAATTTGCGCTGAACAGTGCTTTCATTGAGGTGGCTTTTGTTTATTCTGATGCTAATTATGAAAAGAATATTCCTGTTTTTGATTCACGGAAAAATTGTTTACACTTGAGATGCATGAATAACCATTACTCAATTTAACTGGGAGATATTACTATCTTTTTTTTATTTCGCCTGATGGCAAGCGATATGATCGCGCGTGGATTTTTCTATTCATTATCAGCCCGGAGTCAGGAATTTGTGCCCGATATGGCGATAAGCTCACATCGTGGGATGGAACATACAAGGCGAAATGGGGGTGTCCTGGTGGTGCCTCTACCTACCCCTTCTGGGATAAAGGCGTGAGTTTAGATGTGTATGTATGCTAATAATATGGTTATGACGTAAATGCTGAGGCAGATTTTGAGGGAAATTCTATGATGATTAATTTATTTCTCGGCCATTACCTCGTAGTTAGCTAATTGCGAGACTAAACAATGTAACATCAGCCCTACGTGTAATAAATTAAAAGTTAATTGGATTGTGTGGCTTCGGAATTTTATCAGCCTTCCACATCACAGCTATAAGTGGTTTCATTGGGTATTGTGTCCATGTTCAATTTGGGCTTGTGTTTCTTTTATTTGAGTCCTTTGTTAGGATACACGGGGTATTATAAATTTATTTGTATTTTAATTTCGCGCTTTTCATGATTTCTTTTTTCCAGCATATCTATATTAGTTAATATTATCATAAAAATAAATTCAAGGTTTGTCAGTTAGCTATAGAGCGTAACATTCTGGGAATAAGGCAGACATTTGACAGAGTGCGAAATTCGCTTAAAAACCGGCGTGGCAGACGTGGAAAGTAAAACAGAACTCCTTATATGGAACTGGGCAGGCCATGTGACTCGAATGCAACCAGATCCTTGGGCAAATATCGTTACCCAATGGATACCTGATGGTCGACGACGCCGCGGCAGACCTAAAAAACGCTGGCGAGACGCCCTGGATGCTTTCAAGCCCATGTGGCCAGAAATTTCATTAGGGCGAGAATTGTGGAAGGACAGGGGGGAGACCTTTGCCCAGCAATGGGATAAAATAGATTAATTAAAAAAATATATATATACAATATTTAATAAAGAAGATATTAAGGAAGGAAGCTAGTAATAAATTTGTAATAAGGTATACCAGAGCAGTTTTGTAATATATAAAAATTAATCTTCAAACCAATTCTTTCTTATGAAAATAAAGCAAGAGAAAAATTTTCATTTTTATTAGCAAATACAATGTTTCCACAATATTTCACTGTCAAAAATGATCCATTCTCGTCATTATCAGCGCGCTGCTAAAAATAGACCGTCTACGTCGTTAGATCTTCAACCGGTCTCAGCCAATTACTGGCAGTCGTGTCAGTCCATCTACCCAGGGGCCCAGCTTTACTCAACCAAGTATTGGCTCCAAATCAAATAAGCGCATACTTAGCTTTAAGAATTGAAAATTTATTTCACTTGGCTCCGTTTCGTAGACGCCTACGCGGGCACGTAGCAAAGTGCTACAAATTTAGTAGACTCTGACCTTTCTTGAGATATTCTTTATTGTAGTACATTTGTCGAGAAATAAATTGGGGTTAATCTTTTTGTTTTAATAGCAATCTTTAACACAGATGAGTTTAACAATTGACGTCCATGCCTATCAATTGGAGTTAAGTTAATGTAAATATTTAAAGTGGTCTTGTTCATATTAACGTAATTTACCTTTAAATATGATTTAAAAAAGGGACTTATTCAATATGTATCTAAAAGCATCTTCATTTATTTTATCAAGAATTTTCAAACGGGATTCGCTTATCGCTCGGAAATCCTCAGTAAGTAGAGTTTCAGTTTATGCTATTTTCCGCGTAAATACCCGTTCCTGAGTATATACACTAGGAGCAGTTGTCTTTAAGGCAAGCCATCAAGAGTTCAAATCTACATAATCCAACCCCCTAGCGTTAAACGTTTCAGGGTTTACTTGAGCTGATGTATTTACATAATGGGGTTATTTTATCGCTTATATCATATTTTTTATTTTTATACACTAGATCCAATTTTAATCATGAGAGTGCCAGCTGCATTATAAAAGTTTAGGTAATTTTCAAAGCGTATTTCTGATAGCTAAATAATTATAAATGGCTTGTAATGGTCTGTGCAAAGTACCCATTATACAAGGTTTTTAGATGGATGGAACAATTTAGTTTAGCCTTATAAAGATTTTTTCTACCTATGTCTGAGCCAGACTAGAATATAATGGGTTCCGTACCAACTTAAATAAGTTTATAAATCACAGGCAAGGTACATATTGTAGTAGAACTGTTGTAAAACGCTTTTATAAAAAGGTAAGTATGTCTTAAAAGCAAATCTACCTCAGTTTTCAAAATAACGTTTTAAATTATTATATTCAAATTTATTTACTCCTAACACAAAATATGAAGTACGAAATACCGTTTTTATTATATTAAGCTTGATTTATATTATCCCCATCGGATCACAAATATTTCATATCCATTTCAACTTGATGTCTACACGTGTTCCTGATAAAAAAGGTCTTGACGGACAGACAGATGGACAATGAAGTAAATCCACAAGGGATATATTTTCTTTATGACGCTAAAAAAACATGAAAATTCGATTTCTTAGAATTACGCGAATGTTACACATTGAAATAAAACTATTTTTTTGGACGTGACCACGAAAGCTGAAAAGCAATCGAAACGTCGGGAAGTTAAAAAATGTAAACATTAAACCAAATTGCGATAAAATCCGTAAAAATTGTTTTATTTCAATATGAAAATTCGAGTTTTGTGACACGATTTACTGTGTTATTTTTTTTGTGACGGAGTCTCCTAACGAGACATAAGCAGTAGCCCCTAACCTAATTAGATCATGTCTGTCGATCGAGGCGTCTGTACGATCTTATCTTGCTTATGGCGATGACGTCAGCGACATGACATCCTCCTAACGATGTCGTAACAGCCCGCCCAAATAAAGGCCAAATTAAGATACTTCGCGTGTGATAGTGCGCTAACGGGCCGTTTCCGCCCACAATGCAAATGCCACAGAAGGTTTAGCGCGGTATTTCTCTAATTATTTTGTGGAGACTCGACTAAACCAAGGGCGTCGATAAAAGCTGATACCTACTGCGGTTTTTAGAGAAAGATCGCCATTATTTGCCCTGTTTATTATTGCTTTAGTTATGATTTATACAAGCACGACAAAGTTGAAACCAGATTTAACCAGTTGAACCCAATATGCTACACACCTATACCTACCGCTGTTACGACTTCTCTACTATCGTGTATGGTGGTCGCTCTTCGGACAGATACAAAAATCCCACTAGCAGCTTCTGTATCTCAACGATATCTATATAACCAAAGATACTATTCATAGTATTCTTTTCGAAAACGGTATGCTAAAAACTACCATGTATTATCACAATGCAATACAAACTCGCCGTCACGCTTGTCAACCTTCTGAATACGCATGGCTTGTAACAAAGCAGGGAGCATTGTTAAAATAATTTGTTGTTCAAACAAGCACCGTTCAAAAGCGGCGAATTAAGCCAAGTAATGGAAAACGGCACGGCGCTCATTATAATATAGGTTAAACTCATAAATCTAGTTGGCCACGCTCCACGATTTGTTTTTATTTGCATGCCGGTATTTATGACCTTTTTTCGTAATTAACAGAATTTTCAACAAGATATTTAAATATGAAAAAAATGTTTTAAAATGTTTTTGTTTTCTAAAAGAAAGGGTAAAGAATGGGCGGTTGTCCTAATGGTAAGTTATTGCCGTTTGGGAACTAACAGCAGGCATAAATTGGCCCTTTTCTGTAATGTTAGTCCCTCAGCTGTATTGATTCGGAAAAATACAATAAATTAGGGTTAGAATTCAGAGCATCGCGTGCGAGCTTTTAGAAAGGTAAAATAGGAAAAGAATTTTCTCAAAGAAAAAAGAATCAAAGGTAAGGTAATTACGATTCGATCTAGTGAACAAAATATCGACAATAAGCAGAAATTACGCTAATGTCATCTATACTTTGCAGGGTTCATTTTCACCCCAAATTTAATATGGCATGTATTAATTCCATGTTTTATAAACTGTAATGGTGACATAAAGTGGATTGCCCGTCCTGGGATTGAACCTTTAACTTCATGGTTCATGCTGTATACACGTGATCTCAATCGACCTATGAGGTGAAATTTTAGGTCTAGGTAATGGATACTAGGATTAACTTAAAAATATGTTTGATTTATAGTTTCAATATATATTTTGACGTCATCACAAAATAAATCAAGATTATCAAGGACATAATACTTCAGAATAAAAATTTACGTAGAAATGTTTTCCTGCGAATACTTAGTGTGCTATGAGTACATAATGTATGTATTTGACACATGTCTAGTTTAGAATCTGTCGGGTTCAGTTTGATACAGTAGCTATATTCATGTTTAAATCAATATTAAACCTCATCTAAGCTTTGATACTTACTTAATGTGGGTGGAATTATATGCTTTTCATAAATTACCTAAGCTTATAAAATCCAAGAAGATTTACGCATTGGAAAGCGATTCCCGTCATTGTTAAACACCCACAACACTATAAATAATGGGTGAATTTGCACCTTGGACGATGGAGTGAGAAAACGGGGCTTATTTCAGAAAGCATCCGTCAAAATCAGTAAAATAATCTTAAATCCGCCATTAAACATGAAGCCTCTTTAAATATTATGTTTAAGAGGGTTCCAGGGCGATAAATATTAACTAAGTGCGTGGTGGCCTGTTGGTAACGGACCAGACGCGGCTGCCTACATGTTCACGGTGGTCGCGGGTTCAAATCCCAGGGCACACCTCTGACTTTTCGGAGTTATGTGTGTATTGATAGTCAATCACCATGCACTTTAACGGTGAAGGAAAACATCGTGAGGAAACCTGCATACCGTAGCGATTTTAAAGAATTTCTACGGTATGTAAGTCCGCCAACCCGCACTAGGCCAGCGTGGTGGACTATATGGCCTAACCACTCTCAATCGATTCTCTCGATTGTAGAGTAGGCCCGTGCCCTGCAGTGGGACGTATATGGGCTGATATAGAAATATTAACTAAAGCCATTTGCCGTCAAAGGGCGTGACGGAATGCTATCTCATCCGGGCCGTGAATGGACTTGACGGTGCCTTTATCAAGATCTGTCGCCGTACTTACATGAACAAGTTGCTCTGCGTTCATCTGCAGAGTGTCTGGGTTTGAAACTGTCTATTTTGATACGAGCTGGCTTGCTTCAATTTATGTAATAATGATTTTGTAACTAGTTCAGATTCTGATATGAATGGTTCGGTTCGATTAGTGCAGTACAATTTTCACAGAAAAATGTCGTTAAGTAACAAATTAGATACGCATTGCATTTAATATATAAATAATTACTCCAAATAGTGACATTCAAATAAACTTTGAGTCTTGTGTCTTGGGTATCAGGAACTACGAGAGACTTTTTGGTCTCACAAACGCCCAGACCAGAAAATACTTGTGATTCACACAAACATTTGTCTCGGTGCGGGGATCGAACCCGCGGTCTCACGTTTCACATATTGAAACGATTTAAATACAATCCTGGGCGTCGACATAATGACATAAATAGCATAGCCGATCTAGGAATCGAACCCCACAGATTACAGGTTCTGATATAACGACCCTGTATTTATGTAATATACTTAAAATAAAACTTTTCCAAATTACCACCCTGGGAGCGCAAAGTTGCCCACTCCGTCACAAAGAAATAATAACATTGAGTTTCCCTTACACTCCATAAATCGTAAAATGCGTAAAAGAATGCCAGTCGCTTCCTCTTGAACAATTTCATTGGAGTAGTACGAGAGCCTCGATTGTTCCACAGAGCATGACTTCCCTCTGAATAAATTAAAATCACAAGTTTTAATACGCTTTATTCTTTCGCGAGGTTATTTCTTATGGAACTTGGGAAAATTATGAGTATTTTGAACTTATAACATTTGGTCGTAAAACTTCCGCTTTGAGTAAATAAGTAGGAACATTCCCATCTAAATCTCTAAAGACAGATATGGGTGTAGTGCGCTTAATACCAATTAAACATTTATGTATACTGGCACGTAGAAGTGACTACATGGAGAAGTGACTACGCGCAGAAGTGACTACGCGAAGAAGTGACTACACGTAGTACTTCTGGTAGTAAGTGCAGTCCAGCTACGCAGAATGTCTATTTCCAGCCGGCCAATTCAAGTATGCTCGCCTTTTCTTGTAACTTAATAATAGAAGAATCTTTATCTTAGTAATAGAGAGTATAGCCTTTGAAATAGACCACGAATATACCGGGCGGTACCGCTGTTTCATAGAAAGCCGACGTTAAGTCACAGCTGCGTCGTCGAGTTTCGCTAGTGACATTGCCAGCGACTTCATTATACGTATCTCCCTTTTCATCGTCCGTAATCAAAGCCCTACAATTTCAAGTATTGTCATGTTTATGTGTCAATGATATTTGAGCTTGAATTTTGACAAGGAGGCTAAAGTTACACGACTGCAGTTTGTTTCAACCGATGAAAAATACATTGTAATAAATCCTTTCAAGAAAATTTAACAAATTCTAAAACTTTCGAGAAAGATATGAATTCAAATAGTAATTCCATTACAAAGTGGCACAAAATTAGCTGATCCAACAGATTCCGAATATATTTCACGACTCAGCCAACTCGTACGGCTTTAGGGGTTTTATATGAAATATTCAATCATTTCACCATTTTAATATTTAACTGCTCTTTCTACGAATCTTGTTATTCTGCTTTGGCTTACACATGAGAATTAATACAATGTAGGGACGTAATCTAAAGCCACTGTGGACTGCAAGCGTTTTGACAAGTTTTACGATTTGAATTTTAAAACGGAATAGATTATTTTCATATATATTTTCTCCATTAAGACAGAATTAGAATTTTACTTTTTTGAATAATCGACATCAATTATTCAAAAAAGCAAAATTCTTACGAGGTTACGAGGCGGGCAAAAAATTAAAAACGTAAAACTAAACCAAATCCGCCATAGAATTCGTAGAAATTGCTTTATTTCCATGTGTAACATTTGCTTAAATCTATATAAGCATTAATATGATCATAATTAAGTATACCTATACTATAAGAGCTATTGGAAAAGCGGAGCCTCCTAACACTGGTATTGTTATACTAAAAAGAGGTGCTCCAATAAAGATAATCGGTATTTAGATTAAGTTAAGTTGACGCAAATAAATATATTTCTTTTTATAATTCTACAATTAAAATATTTAAATTAACAAATGTTGTAAAATACTGCGGAATGAATTTCGAACAACAATAATTACGTATTTATAAATCAGTTCATTATATAGATTATTCACATTGCATATATGAACGTGGAATTCAATATATGTAGATAATAATACTGTAGATTATGTTCAAAGTGAATTAAATAAATCATGAACATTGAAAATATTCAGTGAATATTATTAATATACAGATTTTGACCGGTTTATTTCACGTTTTAACATTATTCAATGCGGTTTTAATTTGTTATGATAATATCGTTTATGATTCATTAACTTTCGAATGAACAAGAAATTAATCCCATATTACGAACATACTTCGGAATATGTTTTTTCTGGAAATGCAGTGCATTAAGCTCAGTTCGGTTTTCGATTCCCACTATATCAGGCAAACAAGGCTTACTATAAACACTTCATTTCTTGTTGTATCATCAAAATTAGAACTTCTATTGAAATTTTAAAGTAAATTTTGTAGCTATCAAAGTTATTTATTAATACTTCGTTAGTGAATATTACGACAAATCAACAATTTGGCATAATAACTTTGGAAGATTAGGCAGCATAATTCGCTTTGACAAGCTTTAAAATTAAATAATAACGACACCCAAGCGTAACATAATGCTTAATTTTAATTTTAGAAGTACACATGTCTGCTAATTTGATTACAATTACCGCAAGATGGCGTTAATAATTGCTAATGGAGACAAATGACAGCCGCCACGTTAATTGAAAGAAAATTTGTAGGCTTAGGAAATGATGTCAGAGAATATTTAACATGGCTTTGTACGGTCTTTAGATGATTTAATTATTAAGATGTACACGTCATAATAACTCAAATTAATTTATTACCGTTCTCTGACGTTCGGCTTAGTTTGAAAACATTCGTGGCGCTACATTTCGGCAGCCGGCTGCGTATTAAAAGGCCCCTCGTTTCTGATACCTAAAATATAAAACTATTTCCGTAGTCGGTACTATGAGTTTTTTTCAGCTGACTCCCGAATATCCTTCAAGATTCGTGCATTTTTCCTGAATAAAAATAAATCGATGTCACTCCCAACCTACAACATATCGTTATGAAAAAACTATCATGTCGTTCCCAAGTTTTATATAGTTTTTATACAAAAAAAAACCCAGATATTTGACACCTATACTTTTTACTAATAGATACAAACATATAGAAAAGACAAAATAACAAAAACATTACATGCACAACTAAAAGCTATTATTATATTCCGCAAACAAATAACGTCATCAATCTCACGGATTTACTTAACTCGTATACCAAAGTCTAGGTCACGAACAGCCATTGGGAATGCGATAGAGCGACCGTTCGGAATTGTACCGAATTGTTCGTGGCCAACGGTGCGTGGGAACTTGGGTCTTGTCGGCCCTCGCAACATCGTTCATTAAGTGGGAGACAAAGCAACCACTTGGGGTCGCACTGTCCACCAACACCAATTAATAGTCTATGACAAGACAAATGTCGACGGGTTGGTTCGCACCAGATGACCAAGTTGGCAAAGTCATTTGGAAATTATTAACACCAGGTCCCTGCGGCGTATTCGTTGATAGGACAAATTGGATCCATAGTGCCGTTCCGGATTGTATTATTAAGTGATTTATATGAATTTCTGGGTGTTTTAGATTCACCTTTTATCGTGTTACTATTTTTATAAATACCCCAGTATATTACGTGACTGCCTCGGTGGCGTAGTTGTACTACGGTACGACAACAAAGCTGAGATCTGGGGTTCGAATCCCGGGCAAAGTGATATTGGGTTTTTCTATTTATTATCAGCCCGGAGTCAGGAATTTGTGCCCGATATGGCGATAGGCTCGCCAACTATCACATCATGGGACGGAACATACAAGGCGAAATGTGGGTGTCCTGGTGGCGCCTCTGGTAAGGTATACGACCGCTCATGGACAGTAGAAAACCAAAAAAAAACATGAATTACAAAGCATTCCACAGCGCTCGCCATCCGTAAACATAAGATGGCAAGTTTCAATATGCCTAGTAGTTACTCTGGCTACAATTTCCATCAAACTGGAATACACGAGTGCATTTATACTGCTGTTTCGCGGGAGAAATGGACATTGCGGTGGTACCTACCCAGGCGACCTCTCACCTACGAGAAACCTACCACCAGTAAAAGTTTCGATAAAACAACACTCTTTTTTTTTCAGGAGTGAATCGGGTGTTTGATACAATTCTACGGAAATTTCTATGCTGAATGAATGATGGTCTGCTAGTCAATATGACGAGGAAGGAAATGCATCTGAACTTGACCAGAGTGCTACTGCTCTTGAACCACGAGGGATCAAATCCGAGATGCGAAGCGTTAGGTAAACAAATGAATTCTCGGCGGCCCCGTATCAATGCTGTTCTAAATAACATTCCAAGAGAGAGCTCAGAAGTATAGGTATTTATATTAGACGTGGATTATCATTATCAAAAGTATTGACAGCCTACGTGGCGCAGTTGGTTAGACGCTGGCTGTGAAACGAGAGGCCGCGGATTGGATCCCCGCACCAAGACAAATGTTCGTGAGATCCACAGGTATTTGTTTCGGGTCTGGGTGTTTATGAGACCGAAAAATCTCTCGTAGCCTCTGATACCCCACGACACAAGCCGGGCCAGCGGCTTTGATGTGTAGGGCGTTCCACAGTTGTGACCTATGGTTGTGACATTTAGTTTTACATTTTTTAGTCTGTTGGAAACAGATATTGCGTGTTCATAGTACTTTTTTCTTGTTCCAAATAGTCTGGTTTTATATTATATTACCTATTTATATGTCTTCGTAAGTGTGTAAGAAGAAAAAACTAGTTAAATAAATGCACCTAGCTACTGCTACCCTTTCTAGAAAATAATTTAACAACTATTTCCATTTTGATGTGCTTATTAAAAATACATTTTTCTTTTACCAATACCGGATTTTTTTCGGTGCAAAAGTGTAAATATGTATGACGCATTGCAATAGTGTTTTCACAACACGAAATACATTTTAATCGATTAACGTATAAAATAATACTGATGATTCAATCGCAATTTGTAGCATCTGTTCATGTGAAATAACATATTATTTGGAGCAACATTTGCTATTTTATCGGGAACTAATAAACCCGTTGAGATATAATATTACTCGTGCTATTCGTTTATTTTTGGCTATTTTTAACTAACGCCGCCAGATGTTTACAGTTCCCGCGTAGGGGCGCCTCGAGCGCGATTTGTGTGGTTAGTAAACAAGTATAAATCAATTTATTCTCTTGAAATAAGCATTTTTCACAGTCGCTTAGATTCTGTATTTTTCACCCTTTAACAATAACATTATTGTGATGGTGATTATGATTTATTGATTGATAAATTGAGACTGACGTCATTACGTACGTGTTTCGTAAAAAAAATTGTAGTAAATCTAAGTTAGAGTCAACATAATGTTTTTCAGCTGAGTTTCTTTCTTGTACTCGGTAGGATAAAACAAAAGCCTGATCAATTGTATAACAAAATGCATCGTTTCATCTTCGCCAATTGGGCAACTGGGGTTAAGTCTGACCACGGTCAAAGTTAGTACTTTGTTGTTTTTTTAATCCTTCTTCCCAGGCTTATAGGAGAGATGTGACACAGGTTCTGTGCCAGCCTGGAGATATACGTATCTTTTTGATAACATTTACAGGGATAAAAAAGAAAATGATTGAGCTATTCACACATGGACTATTTGCTCAATGCCTGGCGCAAATGTAAAAAGGAGATAATAATCGATCACCATCAGACAGCCTACATGTCGGTCCAATAATGACATAGAAAACAAGAGGTTTGGCAAAAGACAATTACAGAGATTTACGGCGTTACGACACGTCATTACTTCGTCGATGTACGCCCGATTTTTTTCCGAAATCCGAGTAATAGATTTCATTTATCCTCTAACTTCAGCCAAACATTTTTTTGACAATCCAAAATACGTCGACTCGTTGCGAACAACAGCTTTGTAAAATCATGCGTCCGTATTTTGAGAAATACTTAATCTCGCCTTCCTTTTACTGTGAAATATTGTAATTTAGTTCTTTATTATTCTTCGAACGCTTGAGCCTTCAAGTATTGTAAGAAAATTTAATCAAAGGACCAACCCGCGTTGAAACGCCGTAATGAACTGTCCCGTTCTATAAGATTGTGGAAGGTTGATTATAACGGAGAAAACCATATAAATCGGTCTTATAGTATAGAAATAATATATGATATATATGTCGCGGACAAACGACACAAAGAACGAGTGGAGATGACCTAGATACGTAAAATATTATTGAGTTTCTATGACAATTCGAAGAATGTTTGGAACAATACTTACGCCATGAGTTTGTTATATTAATTTGAATTTATAAAATAATATTAGCTAAACGTTTGTCTCTTTAAAGTGATGTGTTTATGGTCTATTTGACAGTCTACGTGACAAATAAAAAAGCCATCTGTGGAAAAAGAAGCCTTGGATTCGATACCCGTAACGATTCCTTTTTTTAATAAGCGACAAATATTGTTACTGTAATGGACATCATTAATTTCATGCCAAAATCAGGATGAGAATTGTATAGATACAAGCAGAATTTTTAATAGAAATATGTCCACGTCCAACAGTAAGTACACCTTTTATGATAGCCATTATGAGAAGTAGTGGTTATGATAAGTTCCTGGTTATTTCTATCTATACAATTATGGTATGGTATCTATACCAGCAGAATTTTTAATAGAAATATATCCACGTCCAACAGAAAGTACACCTTTTATGATAGCCATTATGAGAAGTAGTGGTTATGATAAGTTCCTGGTTATTTCTATCTATACAATTATGGTATGGTATCTATACCAGCAGAATTTTTAATAGAAATATATCCACGTCCAACAGAAAGTACACCTTTTATGATAGCCATTATGAGAAGTAGTGGTTATGATAAGTTCCTGGTTATTTCTATCTATACAATTATGGTATGGTATCTATACCAGCAGAATTTTTAATAGAAATATATCCACGTCCAACAGAAAGTACACCTTTCATGATAGCCATTATGAGAAGTAGTGGTTATGATAAGTTCCTGGTTATTTCTATCTATACAATTATGGTATGGTATCTATACCAGCAGAATTTTTAATAGAAATATATCCACGTCCAACAGAAAGTACACCTTTTATGATAGCCATTATGAGAAGTAGTGGTTATGATAAGTTCCTGGTTACTTCTATCTATACAATTATGGTATGGTATCTATACCAGCAGAATTTTTAATAGAAATATATCCACGTCCAACAGAAAGTACACCTTTTATGATAGCCATTATGAGAAGTAGTGGTTATGATAAGTTCCTGGTTATTTCTATCTATACAATTATGGTATGGTATCTATACCAGCAGAATTTTTAATAGAAATATATCCACGTCCAACAGAAAGTACACCTTTTATGATAGCCATTATGAGAAGTAGTGGTTATGATAAGTTCCTGGTTATTTCTATCTATACAATTATGGTATGGTATCTATACCAGCAGAATTTTTAATAGAAATATATCCACGTCCAACAGAAAGTACACCTTTTATGATAGCCATTATGAGAAGTAGAAGTTTCTGGTTATTTCTTATACATATAAATATCAAGTTCTTTATGTCTGTATCTGTGTCAGCCCATATACGACCCACTGCAGGGCACGGACCGCCTCTACAATCGAGAATACAATTGAGATGGGTTAGGCCATGTTATAGTCCACCACAAAATATTGTTATTTAATATTTATAATACATACATACATAAACTCACGCCTTTATCCCCGAAGGGGTAGGCAGAGGCGCCACTAGGACACCCATATAATATTATATGATATTTATAATATGTACTATTGATATATAATTTATTATTATTTATTTACTTTCATTTTTTACTAAACGCAATAAGCCTATTACATATTTAGGGATGGTGGCGTGTGTTATATTTAACGCCTTTTACAAAAAACGTTTCATCTCAAAGCAACACAGGGAAAAATAAATAAGCAATTTATAAGAAATATTCTTACGTCAGAGTTCACGAATATTGTGAGTTACGCCGATAATAAGATCATTATGGCGACATCGCCGTTAGCCATTTTCGTGTTTGGTGGGTTATTTAGTTTCACTGAGCGAGCAGTTTGATTAATATTATATTATTAATTTATTTTGGTGTGTTGGTATAGTCAAGTATAAATAAATAAATAAAATATACATAGTCCTGATCCCACACTAAGATCGAGTCTTGTGTCGTGGGTATCAGAAACTACGAGAGACTTTTCGGTCTCACAAACACCCAGAGCCGAAACAAATACTTATGGATCACACAAATATTTGTCTCGGTGCGGGGGTCGAACGCGCGGCCTCACGTTTCACAGCTGGAGTTCAACCAACTGCGCCACGGATGCTGTCGAATGATTACGCCAGGTTTTGGGTTCGAAGGTCAGGTCGGCCAATCCACCCAGTGAGTTTCTCAATTCGAAGGACTTGGTTTATAAGCCGAATTTTACGGCAACATGCATTAAAATATTTTAAGCCAACCCCAGGCAGTTGTAGAGTGAATGCAGATAGAAAAAAACAATATATTTTCGGTCTCAAATCTGTTAATGTATTTACACCTTATAGACAGAACATTTACGCAATTTTAGTAAAACGTTACCACAAGATTCAGAAAATACTAGTGACGTTAAGATATTTAAAAACCGCAAAGAACAACATTACTACACAGAAAAATACAATAAAAGCTACTAGTTAAATCCCGACAAAATTAGAATATCACTTCTTTTAAAATAGTTTCTTAGTTATAGTTTTATTTCAATCACTTCTTTTTTCAGTCCTTGCTGGCGACAGAAACGAAAAATTATCCAAATGATTATCTAAATCAACTCTTAATTCGTTTAAAATTCATCCTTAGAAATATTTAATTTAATTAACATCGTCGTGATTACGCCCGGGTGCTAGAAACGGTTTCAATCTTCGCAAACTCATTTTTATATTTAAACTTTTCTTTTCTTGTGAATTTTCTCGAATATTTTATCAATCTTGTCATTTCTTACAGACACTTTGATGAGTTGAGGCATTTAAGATTTATATTGACGCATTTATCTTCATCAGTATTGTTGAGTCGGCGGCTGATTTGAGTCGGTTCGATAGTGTCGCTTAAGGAATTTAATATTCTTTTGTTATGTGTAGGGAAATGTTTTGAGTCCTAGCATCTATTTATTATGTATTTATTTTATTTAGTTACACATTCCCGGAGACTCGCTGAGCTTTAATGTTCAGTGTCGTTAAAATGTGTCCCACTGGTGACCCTGGCTTACAGGAGTTGCAGTGGCGGGTGTGAGGGCGGGACAGTCATAACATCTATTGTTCAATTGTTTACGTTATATCGATTAACCAAGTTTCAAATGAGTCATTTCCTATGTATCCTTTAAGTTTAGATAGTTTAATTGACTTATACTTCAATCGCAATAATGGTTTTAATTTATGTTCTGTTTAGTTTCAAGTCGTATATTTTAGTTTTTTTTACTGCCTCGGTGGCGTAGTGACTGCCTCGGTGGCGTAGTTGTATTACGGTACGGTTACAAAGCTGAGGTCTCGGGTTCGAGTCCCGGGTCGGGCAAAGTGATATTGGATTTTTCTATTCATTATCAGCCCGGAGTCAGGAATTTGTGCCCGATATGGCGATAGGCTCGCCCCCTATCACATCATGGGACGGAACATACAAGGCGAAATGTGGGTGTCCTGGTGGCGCCTCTGCCTACCCCTTCGGGGATAAAGGCGTGAGTTTATGTATGTATGTATGTCGTATATTTTCTTGTATTGCGATGAATGGCGAAAGGAGTATGCTATTTACCTGATGGTAAGCGATATGACCGCTCATGGACAGTAGCAAAACCAAACAACACCATGAATTGCAAAGCAATGCTTGACATTCTACTGCGCTCGCCATCCTGAGACATAAGATGTTAAGTCTCATTATGTCCAGTAGTTACTCTGGCTACAATGTCCTTCAAACCAGAACACAAGAATGTATTTATAATGCTGTTAGGCGGGAGAAATAGACATTACAGTGGTACCTACCCAGGCGGCTTCTCACATATTATGAGAGACCGACCACCAGTAAATATTTGTATTAATTTATTCAGTTTTTTTTTTATTTTTATTTGAAACATCAATCCTACATTAAGCATCAAATCACCTTACTGTGTATATCTTAGTAATTATTTTCTATTACGTCATTTGTTTGTTATTCTTATATTAATGTTTGTATTTAATCAATTTTTCCTAATATCCCCCAACACATGAGCCGAAGATTAATCCGACAAGGGTCCAGCATCATTTATATTAATAAAATTAATTAAAGCGAAGCATTCTCATAATGCGGGACGCTGAAAACAGGACGCAATGTACGGCGTATAAAGAAAATATTATGTTGATTCCGTTATGGAATATCCATAAATGCAATATCATGTTTCATTAAAAAAATGAAATATTAGTCATCTTCATAACATAATTTTATTTTCATAAGGCAGCGTGTATGGTCTATGAATAAGTCTTTATTTAAATGTCTTAAGCCCGATTACTCAAACGCTACTTAAATATTATGTTGCACTTAACTACGTAAGTCTCGTTTATAGGTACTGACCAAGTGGGACGTGGGTAGTTAAGTGCAAGTTAATATTTAAATGTTGTTTGAGTATTTGGGCGTTACTGAATCTAAATAATGTCGAACATTTTAATGGATTCAATAATTTTTTTTAAATTTCACTTTATTTCAATAACTAATAAAAATTATATTCATATTCCAATCGATATTAACTTTTCCCCAATTCAAAGAAAACGTTGGTTCAATGCGCAGTACAAAGGATACGCGATCTAAAACAATACAAACTTCTTCAATACCGCAATGTGTAAATTCTTGGCATTTCTTTCGAAACTATGCTGTAACTATCTAGTTTAAGTTCTTATGAATAAATTGATCCGAAACCCTATTAAATACTTAAGAAACTACGATTTCAGCGGGGAATGTTTTCCACTTACGTATTTAAATTATCTTTAGTCTCAAGCCTTGGCTTCGGGGATTGCAGATTAGCTAAGATAACTGTAATAAATGTGTTTATACTTCTGAACACAGTTTGTTTACTGTAGCGATCGAAAATGGTATATATATTTTACACGAATAAAGGTTATTTAATAATATTTTTTAATAAAATATTGATTATTAAATTCCGTGTTGCTGTTTTCTGAATCGCTTGTTATAATACTAAAGGGTGCGGGTTCCATTTTTTACCGGCATGGCAAGGTGACCTCAATGCGTACGCTCACTGCAGTCCAGAGTAATAACCGGCCGACAAACATTTGCGACCATAAATTAGGCTTATTATTATGGGACCTAAAATAGTCCCTGAGTTTGTATCTCACTGAGATAGAGTACGATTAATCCCTATTAATTGTACTCTCGATGGTAGAGGGAGATTAGGGCATATATCGATGGAAATTAGGGCATATAGTGTATGCATAAAGATCGATGCAGTATATAATCCTGCAGTTACAGCACTGCAGTAAGATAATGTTTCAATTTGGGAAGCGGTTGTGTAATGATTTCGCAGCAGCAACTTCGCTCGGTAATTACTGTGGCGATTAAAGATTGTATCTGGTATTTTTGTGTAGGTGTTCCGTGAGTATTGGTAATTGGCTCTCAGTATGATTTGATTATGGCTGCCGATTTTTGGATTTGTAATCGATTTGAAAGCATTATTTTGATATTTGGGTAATGTTTGTTATGAGTGGAAATATGATTTTTAACAATGTAATTAATTATTGTACTTCTTTATTTATGAGAATATCATCATGGCCTTCAACAACTATGACAAAATATAATGGTCATTGTGATTGTAACTGTAATCGTAGCCATCACGTGATACGGTGAATTATTGAATTTTTTAAATATTCCCATGTTATGCCAGCATAATATTTTCTTTTTCCATTTATTTTCTTTTTTCACGCTTTCGTTAAAAATGCATATTCCAAACAGTTTTTATTAAAATTAAATAAATGTTATCTCAACCGAAGAATATGTTTACGGATTTCCGAAGCCGGGCGGTACAAGTTTCGTACATTTCGACAATTCAGCCGCGGGATGGCTTTGCCAAATGGAATCCAGAATAAGCTTTATCCAAAATAAAGTAAGATAGATTTCCCTGCAAACGCTGTGGATTTCACACTAGCCTGAGAATTTTGGGATTTGACAGCCTCCGTGGCGCAGTTGGTTAGACGCCGGCTGTGAAACGAGAGGCCGCGGGTTCGATCCCCGCACCACCACCGGATTTTATCGCGATTTGGCTTAATTTTTACATTTTTTAACTTCCCGACGTTTCGATGGCTTTACAGCTTTCGTGGTCACGGGGCGGACTGAGGTATTAGTCATCCGCTCAGTGACTGTTACAATTTAAATACCCTTAATTTACAAGTATTAAACTATAAAGTTAATTGCTTTTTGCGGTCCGATCTACGCAGAAGGAGCTCACTGTGTCTTGAGGTCTAGTAGTTTGTCTTTTGGGTTGGGGCATTTGGTGGCTGCATCCAAAGACCTTCGGCGACACTTTCCCTTTAATTCTCTTCCCGTCTATTTTACCTTTTCCTTAACATGATTAAAAGGCGTCAACGCTCCTACGTTTAAAGCTTAGTATGTTGATGATTCACCTATAATAATGCGAAAAGTTTGCATTGTTTGCCGGAAAATTCTATTTAGTCCATTGTCGCTTTTCCTTGTGCTAATTAAAGTTACATAATAGGCTATTTATGTCCTAATTACCCATACAAACATTAGAAGTATACCTGTAAAATAAAGCAAGTACTAGGTTCATAATTATTTATATTTGCAAGTTTTAATTACATTTGCCTGTATACGGCTTTAGTTATTGTTATTTATTTAATGTTTTGGTATGATGAAAGCCCTTTGTGACGTAGGTAATAAGCCCTTTATGTTTACATGACGTAATGAACTGTTTTATGATTTATAATAGACCGTGCTCTACGGAAATGTTTCAAGCCATAGAAAAACGTAATTTATAGTTTAAAAAAGTGAAATGTGAATTAATTGTGGTAAGTTACAACGGAATTCAGAAACTTTTTGTAGTTTGCAGGAAATTGTTGGACGCGAGACACTTCCACAAGGTATTTGTGGTAATCCTCACGGTAAGCCGAAGTACAGCATTAGATTTTCGAAGCTGAAAATTATTATTATTTTATTCGGACAAAATAAAACAGGTTGCAGGAAGTCACTGGATGCAGACCGCTTCTAACAGGTCGATGTGGAAATGGGGGGGGGGGGGGGGGCTATGTTCAGCAGTGGACTTACTGTGACTGAATAGAAAGATTGACTGAAAAGAAAAAAATATTTGTTTTATGCTAAATAAAACTGTTTTGAATTTGTGCCCGATATGGCGATAGGCTCGCCCCCTATCACATCGTGGGACGGAACATACAAGGCGAAATGTGGGTCTCCTGGTGGCGCCTCTGCCTACCCCTTCGGGGATAAAGGCGTGAGTTTATGTATGTATGTATGTAAAACTGTCTTTCATAAGTCACAAATTTATGACAAAATGATGTCACGTTACAGTTGAGAAAACTGCGATTTGTTTTATAGCAACAGGTCTGTTACCTGCAAATGAAATCTGAATATGTTTGAGGGAAAATGTTGTTGGAATTATTCAACATCTGATAAATCAAATCATATTCGCTGAATGTCTGGCTCGGTACGATCGGGATCAGTGGCGTGTGATTGAAGATATTCATATCCATCAGTGCGTAATTAGGCCTATTAGTGGTTACAGATAATAGTAATAACATATGATTAATCATGAGTGACTTATACCTCCGTATTAAAATTTCGAAAGCTTTTTACTGAAGGATTAAGACTTTCATTTTGCGCTTTGAGTTATGCTATTATCTATTTCTTATCGAAAATCCATTTTCATAATATATTTATAAATAAATACACTTTAACACGGTATATATATAATTTTTCTTCTACCTATAATTATCTTGAGTGTGGATCGAAAAAATGTTTGGTAACGTACTCGTATATTGCGGAGATTTGGCTTGCCATTTTATGATTAGCCGGCCTGACGTCAAGCCGTAAAAATATAATGCAGGCTGTAAATATTTTTGAACTATAGATGTTACATTCAACGAATTCCGCTTGTCTATGATATTTATAGAACGTATGCATACACCTTTATCTTAGTATGCGTAATGTTAGTCGTGTATTTTTAAATTCTATTGAAAATAAATAAAATTATTTAATACATTTTTATTTATTAAATATTTGTTTATTTATTTTATGTTAGTAGTGTGTATTTTTAAATTCTTATACAATAAAAAGAATTGCCTGCTATAGAATAACCATGTATATATAGTTAACAATACATTATGTGATTCACTTACTTTTATGTATGTTAATAAAGAAAATAATATGAATGTCATAATCTGTCCGCCTATCACCGGACTCAGGGGCAGTAAAAACGTTTCTAATACAATTAGAATTAAAAGCGTCATTTTCATTTCACCCTTTCATATAAGATTCATTACTGCCCTCTTTACATTTTTGACGTAAAGGGTAAGGGTTAATTTTATGTTCTGCGTATTTTTTAAAAATCGGGACGTAATTGCTAGCAAAATTGTGACATAATCTATTTGTTATTGCAAGTAATAATGTTGAAGGCCCGAAACCTTTTTTTTTATTTTCTTTTCTTTTCCAATATTGTAGATAACTATCCACATGCGGCGATTATTGCCTACAATCAGGTGAGCCATTTCTATACTAGCTCATTCTCGGCCTACTGCAGAGCACGGGTCTCCTCTACAATCGAGAGTACAATTGAGAGGGGTTAGGCCACATAGTCAACTAAGTTGGCTTAGTGCGGGTTGGCGGACTTTACATACCGTAGATTTTTGTACAAATCATTATGGTATACAAATTTCCTCACGATGTTTCCCTTCACCGTTATAGTGTGAGACATTTACATGTATTTATTCATTTATTAAAAATAAATGCCTCAGTGGCGTAGTTGTATTACGTTACGACTACAAAGCTGAGGTCTCGGGTTCGAGTCTCGGGTCGGGCACAGTGATATTGGATTTTTCTATTCATTATCAGCCCGGAGTCAGAAATTTGTGCCCGATATGGCGATAGGCTCGCCCCCTATCACATCGTGGGACGAAACATACAAGGCGAAATTTGGGTGTCCTGGTGGCGCCTCTGCCTACCCCTTCGGGGATAAAGGCGTGAGTTTATGCATGTATGTATGTATGTATTAAAAATAAATAATTTTATGACTAAATATATTATGTTATTTGATGTAGTACATGACGCCAGTCAACAAGCCGGTGGTGTGAAGGTAAATGACCATGAACGTCCATGAACTTCCGAAATAATAGGAATAGTAGGTGCTTCCAGCCTTTTGTCAAGTAAATGTTAAAAGTTTGTTGGGAAACCTTACACGACGATCTAATTTGTGTAAAGTACTAAGGTTTGAAATTTGGTGTGAAGATCATTTATTTTTAGCCTGTTATAAAAAAAGCGGTGTGAGCAATTTAAATCAATCAACAATGGAACTCAGCTTCAATACACCTTTCATCTAGAAATCACTTATTAAATACATAATAAATACACCCCTGCAGACACAGGTCTTGTGTCGTGGGTATCAGAAACAACGAGAGACTTTTCGGTCTCACAAACACCCAGACCCGAAACAAATACACGTGGTTCACACAAACATTTGTCTCGGTGCGGTTATCGAACCCGCGGCCTCGCGTTTCACAGCCGGCGTCTAACCAACTGCGCCACGGAGGTTGTCGAGTATGAAATTAAAACAACAGTAACACAGGTTAAAATGTACATGTGCCCAGCTAAACGACTTACGATACATTATATTAAATTTAATTAAAATCAAAACAATCATGTTAAAAAGCAATTCATTTATCCTCATTGAAAATTCTTTTTTCAGCGAGTTAAGACTTTCTTTGCGGCTGACTTCATACGGCCTATATTAATGAAACGCAAACTCAATTTCTGACTCATCTTGATTTGGATTTGAATGAGAAAAATCATTAATTATCTGCGAAATTTTAACCGTTCAATGCCCAATTTTGATGATTGAATGAGAAATTTCAATAATGGCTTTAATGGACGAATTGGAGTCATTAAATATGGGTATTGGGGAAATATAGTCGTCGCAATTAAACAGTTTTGATAATTTAATAAATAAGTAAGCAAATTATTTTAAGTTATCAGAAGATACCACACGTGGCTATCTATTTCTCACATTCCTTAGCAATGTTGTAGTTGTAAGAAAGGTAGATATTTCAAACGAAAGTGATTACTGCGTTTGTGTTCCGGCTCACTGGTTTGAATGATCGTGCGTTTTCGCGGTAGATCAACAACCTAAAAAGGTTGGCTTTTGCGATATGGCGAAGATATAAATTATAGTTGAAAGGATAGTTTGGGTTAATATAAGCGGAAACAACCTTTAAAATAGCCGTTTAACATTACTACATTTATTAGAAGGAGATGCAAAGTATACAAAAATAAGCTATTCATATGACAAACTTTACTACGCATTAACTAGTTTAGACTATTCTTTTGAATAAGACTCATAATCACTCCCACAAAAGCTTGCCAAATCCAAAAAAAGTGCAGATCTTCATTCCAATAGCTATTAGTTTGAAAAAGCGAGGACTCACGCTCCAAATACTCGTTCTTATGATTCGCGTGAGAAGCAAGCAAAAAATCGATATTCCTGACCCTTTTCTAAAATGCACCGATCGTAAAACACCAAAAAATTTACAAAGAATTAGTAACAACTCTTGTTGATGTAAACGACGTTGCTATTATATCTGGGAGCATATCAAAACGTATTTTATTCGTAGAGAACAAATAACTTGTAGTCAAGCAAAATCACCGATGTAGAAGGCTGCGCTTTTTTTACAAAGATAGGTGCTCAGGTAAATTCATAATTTAAAAAAGAAACCGGAAGCTATGAAAAACATGGCGGTGATCTTCATTCTCATAACCATTAGTATGAAAAGGCGAGAATTGACGCCCCAAATATGGCAGGCGCTATATGCTCTCGGCCGCTCTTATGACGATGTGTGAGTCAACGAGACATCGCAGCTCTTAATCACCACTTTACATTCAGCAGCAGTCGGATTTCATCTTAGTAAAAGTCATGGACACTAAAAGGTTGGATACAGCTTTAGGAATTTCAAAAAGTCTAATTTTATTAACATATGTACAACAGATAACTGTCAATATTAATAGGTTTTTTAATAAAATGTCTAAACCATGTCCCCCCTTCTTGGATTCAAGACACGATCTGTGAACATTAAGGTGCTCAGTTAGTTTCCGATGTGGGATTTAACTATGTCTATTTCGATTTGAAAAATCAGATGATATCGGCGAAGTGTGACATCTAGTGACACCTCTGAGAGAGATACATGCATCAGCCAATTTAAATAATCCAACGAATCATAAATGAATTTCGATTTTCAATATATAGATTGAAATAATTTTTCATCCGGAAATTGAAGCGATGCATACTTCACAACCAAGACCACTAGATTCAATTATTCCTCTTTACTACTCACTTAAACAACTGTAGTAAAACGTATACCTTTTCTTTAAACAAATCGGCTAATTCTAGGTTCCTAAGCCACTCAGATTCATGCGCTCAAGTGAAACCCTTTTAATCAAACAAAGTGGTTGCTTTAGTGAAAAAGAGTGCGAGAAAATTGTATCTGCTTTCTAAAAGTGAATAAACCACACACTACATTGCTTTAACTGTAAGATTGATTAAAGTCTTGTGGAATTGGGCCTGACCAACAACGCCAGGCAACACTCAAACGCAAATAGATATTGACAATTAACTAAATTAAGTTTATATAAAATCGCATTAAAATAACTCTTAGGCCGTAATACGGCTTCCGACAAGACAAGAGATAATTCATATAGATTGTATCTTTTTGTCTGAAGTAATTTAACAGACGTTACTATTAGTTGAAACTAGAGAACATCTAACGTAACTAAAATAAGGAAGAGAGTTCCATACAGAGCGTTTAGCTCATAATTCATCAGCCACATCGACTGCCAAATATAAAGCTATAAGCTATAATAATAAGAATTTCCACAGTGATCCCTTGGCAATAGCCTACATCAAAAAACATATATCTACCTTTATTAGTATGTCTACTTCGTGGACGTGCTACGCTTAGCGGAACGTTGTCTACTCCAAATTCAAAAACTTTTTCACTTCCCTCGGCCTTCAGTTTTCGGCCTACCAGTGGCGAAGGGTGACATTTTTTAAAAGGGAAGCCGAAGCTCAAAACACAAAATATGTTTATTTTCTTTATCCTGTTACTAGCTTCTGCCCGCAAACTTCGTCTGCGTGGTTAATTTTATTTGAAATCTCCCATCCCGTCCCGTCCCATCCCGTTATATCCCGCCCGCCCCGTCTCATTCTCACTAATGAAATGTAATCCAGTCCCATCCCATCTTTTTGAGTATGAAAAAGTAGCAAATATATCGGAATTCCTTCTTCATCCCACGGGAACACTATTTTTTTCGGAATAAAAAGTAGTCTATGTTACTTCTAATACCTCCAAGAATATGTGTACAAAGTTTCATGATGATCGGTTGAGTAGTTTTTGCGTGCAAGCGTAACAAACAAACTAACATTCACATTTATAATATTAGAAGGGCTAAGGGATTACGAAATGACTACAATGCGACTAGTACTAAGTAATCTGTGAATGCGACTGATAGTAAGCGTAGTGCAGTCCGAATAGAGATTAAAAATTTACTGTGTGATGTTTCACAGAATGAACGCAAAACGCGACACACTTATGCACGTGTGTCCTTATATTCGGACCTTTGCGAATATCCTCCCACCAGCAAATTATTGCTTCGAGAATCTTACTCACCAAACTAAAATAATGGGTTTCATTTGGTAAGTGATATTGTGGCATCTGCCTATTGCGTCCGTCAATTAAATTTTAATATTTTCGTTACCTATGTACTTATACAATATTTACAATGTCCATGAAATAAAAAGTAAACCATGCTTACATAATGAGAAAAATAAAAAAGTATATTTCTAAACTGCACGTGAATATAAGATTAATATAAAAGAAATAAAAACCTAGACTCAATATGTTAACAAGTACGATAGCCCCGCATTTATCAGTTGTAACATTAGTAAGACAATGTATTCCTCAGGCGAGGATCGAGCACGTTCTAAAATCTAAACACTAACTTTATTTGTAAAATCGACAATCTAAACATATTAGTACGCTCCTAACGATTAGTAATTTCCATTAAAACCATAATATTAATATTACACATTTTGTAATTAAAAACATTTAAAACTAATTGCATGAACCATGAATATATTGTAAAAATGTAAATACAACACTTATAAATACATTAAACTCCGCATTTCGCTATTGTAATAAGTAATATCTATACCTAAACACACGAAATGCCGGAGAAGCTGCGGCTTGTCTCTTGCTTTTTTAGCGTAAATTGAACCTTAAATCACTATCAATTTAAGGTACAATTTTGCGTGGTTTTTTGCATACTATACAATGCGTAACGGGCGGCGCGGCGGCGGCGCGGTGGCGGCGGGGCGGCGGCGGGCGGCGGCGCACGGGCCGCGCTAGTGTTATTGAATAAGCCGAACAATTTTACAGGAATTCGCCAGAGGTCGCACCGCGTCGCAATAAAAAGGGCTTAGTAACTGTGCCGCTTCCTAGTAATGTTTACGTATCTGGCCGACAGATGTCGTTGAATGTAAAAAATAATAATTGAGTTTTGATATTAAATTAATAAGTTTGAATAATTTGCTTGTTTATAGTGTAATGATAAATTACAAAAGGGAAGCCGGTAGGAACTGGCTTCTTAGGAGCCTTCGCCACTACGGCCTACAGATTCTGCCCAGACACTTGAACTTGTTAATTAGCTGGGCTACGTCGGTCACTTTTGTTTTAATTAGGATCTGCTTAATTCTGAATGAATTTCAGGCGGAAATACCGAATGTAGCCCGTAGATTATAAATATAATACCAACTATTCTTTTAAAAAACGTGTATTGAAACAATACTCTGATCCAGAAATTATATATTACTCCATCTTGTCCATGGTTTTACCATTCCAATTATTACATTAACGGCATTAGTAAGTAGATTAATTACGTGAAACTAACCATAATATGGTATCTCTCTGTGATGTTAATTAATTTGAAATACAATTGCTAAATTAATCATTATCCTCCACTTGGATACAGGGGTCGGTGACCGTACACTGGTATGGTACAATGAACCAAGTAATTCAAGCATTTGGTGTTGGTTTTATGAAATCTCTCAAAAATTGTCATTTTATATTATAGGTAGGTATTTAAATTAAAATACTTAATAATTTAATAACTTTTATCCTACATTTATTTGAAATGTGAGTTAATATTTCAATTCCCATAGCTGTAATACGTTTGTAAGTATTCAATGGAACAATTTTCATTTACTTGTTGCGCGTCCGCGACCCTGCTAACCTCCCGCTTGGCCTTAGGGAACTCTTAATTCATCTTCCAAGGAACCAATATGTTCAAGACTCGGTATTGAGTTTTATTGTTTACAACTTTTATCATTATAGTTTTTTCCTTCAAGTATTTCCTAGAAGACTAAGGATAAAGATCAAAAGTACCTACTCCACCAGACAAGAATGAATGGAGGTTATAGAATAAGAAAATCTTGTATTGCTCGTCTACTTAAGGGTAATATTATTATTAGTTTAGTACATGTATATATTACTTTTGTTGAAGTCTTGTCGCCAAACTTCGAAACTGTGCGCAATGAACGTTATACCTATTCCATTGCGGAAATCTTACCAACCATAGAGCAGACAATTGAAAACGTTTAAGAGTCCAATAATTAAACCAATAAATATACCCAAAAGTCACATACATTGGGATTGGGGTCAGGCCCAAACTAAGATCGACTGTCGTGGGATTCAGAAACTTCTACAGACTTTTCAATCTTACGAACACACAAATAATATGTGTGATCCACAGGTATTCAGAACACCTGTGGATCACACAAATTACTTGTCTCGGTGCGGGGATCGAACCCGCGGCCTCACGTTGCTCTACCGGCGTCTAACCAACTATGCCACGGAGGCTGTACTACTAATAATATAGTAAAAGCAATAAACATGATGTGTGTATTTAGTTTTCTAGAAAGCTCAGAGCTAACATGAAACCACGGTATGTCCGCATACGCAAATTGAATCTCTCGAGATAATATGTATCTCTATATATGATTTTTAAAGTGCTCCAGTCTCCTATGAGTCGGTCGCTTAGATCTCCAATTGTAGGAGGTTGCAGCTTTAATAATAAATACAAATGTCTGTATATGGTCTTAGATAAATAAATGACGTCAACAGGACCTGCTCGTTGGGTCACACGGATTTTTTGTCCGTTCACACTTGTATCAAAGTTTTTGAATTTGCGTTCAGACAAATGTGCGATAAACCGAATTTGTACGTTAATTCCACTGTCAAGTTTTTGTTCATTTTTGCGAGTGCATAATCAACAAGTTTTAGTGGGTACAAAAAGCATACATACATAAACTCACGCCTTTATCTCAGAAGGGGTAGGCACACGCGCCACCAGGACATATTTCGCCTTGTAATTTCCGTCCCACGATGTGATAGGGGGTGAGCCTATCGCCATATTGGACACAAATTCCTGACTCCAGACTGATAATAGAAAAATCCAATATCACTTTGCCCGACCTGGAATTCGATCCCAAGACCTCAGTTTTGTAATCATACCGTAGTACAACTACACCACCGAAGCAGTTACAAAAAAGGAACTGGGTACAAAAAAGTACAATATACATCCATACACATCCCACTGCTGGGCATAATTCTACAATTGTGCGTAATTTAAAACTTAACTTAGTGCCATAATGGTTTCTTAGATTTACGCGAATGTTACACATTCCGAAGTCCGAGTCCGCCCCGTGACCACGAAAGCTGTAAAGTAATCGAAACGTCGGGAAGTTAAAAAATGTAAAAATTAAACCAAATCGCGATAAAATCCGTATAAAATAGTTTTATTTCAATTAACTTAGCATATTGGGCCAGTGTATGTTGATGGATTTCGCAAACTTTAGAAAATTTTGGGTAACTTGTTTCTTCGTTTTGCCTTGATTGTTGAAACAATTCGTAATTAACTTTCAATACTTGTAGTTGACCTGTAATATACCTTATAACTTCAGAGTTGTGAAGAAAGAAAATTAAGGAATATTTGTGTTGGGCTCGAAATTCGGACCTTCTATTTCCGGATCCTATAACGTTTTATACATTAAATATTTTCCTAACAAGTACGATTTTGCTTTCAGTTGCTTTTTTCCGCTTCCTTTTTATTATAAAACATAATTCTACACAACGATAATGTAACAAACGCTCGATTCCCGGTCACCGGCTTAACTTAAATGTTTTCGCAATTCAATACCGACCAATATATCCGCTTCAAAAAACTAACGTAAAATTGCTCGATCAGGCAGTCAAATATTGGACCTCACGTTTCATAGCGCATGTATGCCACTACACTGTTGAGGGGACTTATATTCTGAAATAAAATTCACATACATACATAATCTTACCCCTTTTTCCAAGAAGGGGTAAGCTAAGGTGCTACCAGAACATCCACACTTCGCCTTGAATGTTTATTTATTTATGCTTTAATACATAGTTTAAAAGCAGACATAAAGCCTTATTATCCCTGACTCCAGGCTGATAATGAATAGAAAAATCGAATATCCCTTTGCCCGATCCGGAATTCGAACCAGAGACCTCAGCTTTGTAATCGTACTGTAGTACAACTATACCACCGAGAGCAAATAAAATTCACGTGTACATAAATATGCACAATTCACGCCTATTTTGTCAACAGAGTAAGCAGAGACTATGAATTGAATGCGAAGTTCCTAACACACCTCTTCTGCTTCTTAGAGTGTCATCAATCTTGTCATCCAATTTTTTTTGATACTACAAATCAAATAGTCATTACATTACGTTCCTTTAGCGCTGTTATTGTTGGAATATGGCTGACTTGCCAGTATCAAGTGACGTCATTAATCTTGTACCCTTCAAGGGGATACTTAAGTTGCCCTTTTACGTACTTAAGTGGTTCTCGCCGGCTGTCCGAAATTGGTACGCTGGCATCTTTTATATTACGGTTTGTTAAAACCCAAATGGGGTATATTTGGTTCCGGTATTTTATATGCCTAAGTGTATGCAAATTTTACTATATGATTTGATTCCTTTGCACTAAGCCTACTTGTCTCTTCTTCCGTTCTTTTGTTTCCTTCCTCTCCTATTTTGAGAGGCCGGTAATTCACCTACGGTCCTATGTAACAGCTGCAAATGTGGAATACTATATATTCAAGAGTCGATCAAAAATAAAGCTGTAACCTTGATGTCCAAGGGCGACGGTAGCCACTAACCATCAGCCGTGAGCTCGTCTGTCCTCAACGTCTTTGTGAAAAATAAGATTTTTAATCTTTTGTTCCTAGTTGCATTGTGACATCCATCTTTGTTCGAACGTAAGCGGAGGCTGAGAGGCCATTTTGCTATAGTACAATGGAGAAAGTTCATACATTTAATATCCTGATCCCTGTATACCAAAGGGCGGGATCAATAATATCGTAGAACTTTGTTTGAACGACCCTAGAATATGTTATTTTTGCTGCTATATGTATTAAGAACTATGAATACAATAAAACTATCTTCTAAAAACAGTTATACCCAGGTAAAATCACACGAAAACTGGTTTTGAGAAATTAAGGTTATTGTTACATATTAAACATTTAAAATCACACGACAACTTGTTTTGAGAAAATAAGGTTACATATTCAACATCATTAAGGTTGCTGTGATTTACCTTCATTCTTATTACAATATTATAAAGAATTTACATTTATTTTCAATTACAATTAATTATGGGTTGAATTTGAACGCAGAAATATTTTTATATAAATATTATTTGCCTTGTTAATAGAATTCAATAACTTAAGGCGGGTTTTCTGACGTAAGATTCGGACCCAGGACTTCAAATGCTAAATATCCCAGTCACTAGCGCAATTTAAAAGTGACAGTCGGTCTATCATTTTGAATCATCCTACCAAAAATTTGCGACGTCATCATTCACCTATTAGCTATTTGCAGATACCTTCGGTAAATTGTCCAATACAAAAAAATATTCAATATCGATTTCATGTTGTCCATCAGTCATTGATGCTATTAATAAAACCATGCCGATATGGAATATGACGAGTGAAATCCAATTAGTTCCCTGCATGTCCATACTATTACCAAGCGAACTTCAATATCAATAAAGCGTAAATGATAGGAACGAAGATAATATAACGATTACTTTATAGCTCGTTGGCGTAGATTTATTACGGTACGGTTACAAAGCTGAGGTCTCTGGTTCGAGTCCCGGGTTGGGCAAGGTGATATTGGATTTTCTATCAGTCCGGAGTCAAGAATTTGTGCTCGATATGACGAAAGGCTCGCCCCCTATTACATCGTGGGACGGAACATACAAGGTGAAATGTGGGTGTCCTGGTGGCGCCTCTGTCTACCCCTTCGGGGATAAAGGCGTGAGTTTATGTATGTATGTATGTACTTTATAGCTGTAAAAGGCGCTTTGTATAATCCGCTGTATTACATAACAAAACGTCAGATTGAAAAACGTCGCTGTTTTGAAATGCGTCTTTCCAATATTCAGACGAATTGCAACACGACTGAAATAACTTACGTCATAGTATAAGAGCAAATCGCGTTCGTCAAAGCGCCTTATGTCCCATTTACACGGGGAGAGTTTCTCGCCTCGAAGATACGATTTATCGTAAGGATATAAAAAAGTTGCATCGTGTAAACAATGTCAGAACACGATAATCTTATAGCGCCTATGTCATGCGATAATGGCATACGATTCTCGCCGCGAGAAACTCTCCCGTGTAAACTTACTTTTTAATATAAAAGCAAAACGCGTTCGTCAAAGTGCCTTACTAACGTCACACACAATCCAAGGCTATGCCTTATTAAAATTCAAAAAAACATTAAAGAAAGAATATTTTCTTTTCAAATTCTATTCTTATTTATTTTCTATAAATTAACCGATTAAACAGATATAATTGAAGTGTATATAATTTGCTTACATTTTATTTTTCCTCGAGGATGTTTCTTAAGATTCTGTATACTGCCACGACTTTAGGTAGTATGTCATCGATTAGCAATGTGAAAGAGATAAACCTTTAACTTATAAGTTAGAGCGAATTGCATTGAATGTTTTGCACAAAATCCGCATCACACACAAACCGGAATGAAATGCGCAAATTGGGTATTTGACTATTTTTTTTTATTGTATTCGTCAAAAAGTAAAGTAATTCGTCCATAACCAAAATCTAACAAACAAAGAATTTTGTAAATCCATTCAGAATTTAAAAAGTTAGAAACGTTTTAAATCTTGTAGTGGGGGTAAAAGAAAAGGGATGCAAAACACAATTAGTGACGTCACTATTCTTAATATGCATTATAGTGTGCGGGTGTGAAAGAGACGGCAAGATGGTCTGGCACTTCGGCCCCACTCTTTCATTTAAAATACTAATATTTGCCTCATGTTACAAGCTACTTTATCACTGTTTTCACAAAAATGTTTTGTTTTAATGGCACTTCTGCTTGTCTGCAAAATAATAAAAAAAATCGATGATAGTCAAATACCCAATTGTGACACAAAGACTTATTAGCCTTTGTTACTCCGAGGCGAACCGCGACACAAAGTACAATCAAGATAGCATTCGTAAAAAGAATCGTGCGTGTCCATAAGTATAATGTTGTAACACGTTGTGAGCATACGGCTGTATCCTCAACGGGGTAGACAGAAGAGCTACATCAACCACGGTTGCCTGAGCTCGAATTCGTTTGAGGTTCTGTAAGCTTGTCATTATAAATTCGACACAAATTCTTGTTTCAGAAAACTCATATAAAATTAAATACCGCCTCTTAAATCCAGTGGCGTCATGTATAAGTTGATCCGTGAGGTCTTGGGTTCGTTAAACGAGAGGCCGCGGGTTCGATCCCCGCACCGAGACAAATGTTTGTACGGCTCACAAATATTTGTCTCGGGTCTGGGTGTTTGTGAGACCAAATAGTCTCCCGTAGTTACTGATATCCACGACACAAGATTCGATCTTAGTGTATGGTCAGGACTATGTAGGTGACTGTTGGGTGTATTTATTATTATTATACTAATATACAAAGCTGAAGAGCTTATTTGTTTGAACGCGCTAATCACAGGTTCAAATTGACAACTTATTTTAGTGTTGGATATTTTATATCGATATTTTATCCCGAGAATAAATATAACGGGACTTTTAGCCCTGAAAATCATTTTCACGCGGACGAAGCCGCAGGGAATACTAGTGAGAGAATAAATGGATGGATACTATACAGTGTTATCGGAGCTATATCGCATATTGAAGATATGCAGTGGACAGCTGCATGATATGCCTTTGCTCGTCTCAAACGTGCATTCACATTACAAAAGGCCTTTTGTGGATCGTATATTGGTTTGCGGACATATGAATTTTGCTCGACTACGAACCAATCGAGCGGTAACGTAGTCAAATGATTTGCAGAGTTGGAGATTTAGAGTTCGAATCTACAAGACTTGTGTGATCTTGATGGCCTGTTGCTTAACAGAACGCGGCTATCGGCACGGTTCGAATCCCAGGGCACACCTCTCTCTTTTAGAACTAATGTTTTACTACACACCATAACGGTTAAGAAAAACGTGAGCATTCCTACCATACATATTTTACGAGAATTTGTAATGTTTGACAAATCCACACTTTAGTATTGGTTTTACAGATTAATAAGTTACTTCTTATACACGCTTTTCTGGAGAAATATTCGTATTTATGAGTTCT
This sequence comes from Deilephila elpenor, assembly GCA_949752805.1. Lineage (NCBI taxonomy): Eukaryota > Metazoa > Arthropoda > Insecta > Lepidoptera > Sphingidae > Deilephila > Deilephila elpenor. Next base: position 3,595,384 of record OX457102.1, read on the forward strand.
CCAAAACATTTTTGAAAAAGAGTAAAGTCTAGCTACGCGGATAATATGTAGACCAACATAGTGGACAAAGGGCCTAGTCATAGAGATCGTAAACCTGGCGGCTGATCTTAAAATTATGCGCCAAATATTATGCCAGTTAATATGAGGGTTAATATTTGGTTAATAAACTTAATATTACACACTCTTACACTAAAGCAGAACCACTATATGTTATGAAATTAGTGGTCAGCCTCCGTGGCGCAGCTGGTTGAGGCGTCACACATGTTGTGGGGCCAACGAATATTTGTTTTGTATTTGAGTGCTGTGAGGCCGAAAAGTCTCCCGTACTCTGTTATGCCAACGAGGAAAGACTTTGTTATTTCTATCTTACTGAGGGGTCTGGACTATGCATGTAACAGTTGGGTGTAAACTTTATTTGATTAATGAAATAATGAATGTCGTAATTCGTTATTTCATCAACTATTTTACTTGTGAACGATAAATTTTACAACCCTTTAATGTCTGTATCAGCCCCTTTATGTACGTCCCACTGCAGGGCACGGGCCTCCTCTACTATCGATGAATGAGATTGAGAAGGGTTAGGCCATTTAGTCCACCACGCTGGTGTAATTCGGGTTGGCGGACTTTAAATACCATAGATTTTTTTACAAATCGCTATGGTATGCAGGATTTCTCACGATATTTTCCTTTTAATGTCAATCCACTGATTTAGTTTTATTTTACTCGTATTTTGATAAAACTAATGTCATGCAATAAGCAACTGTGTTATTTTTGATTGAACAACTCTATCTTTATTCTAATCAAGGTCCATTAAATTAGTTTCAACATGCATGAAACTGAATTATTTCTCCCACAAAACAACAGGGAATGCACTGTTGTGTTCCGGTTTGAAGGACATAGTAGCCAGAGTAACTACTGGACATAATGAGACTTAACATCTTATGTTAATTGTTTTGTAATTTATGGTGTTGTTTGATTTTGATAATGCCTATGAGCGATCGATCTTACCATCAGGCGAAGGGCATGCTCGTCTCGCCATTCATTGCAATAAAAACAAACTACATGCGTAATGTAAATTCGACTTGAGGCATTAATTAATTTAATCATAAACAGTACAAAGAAACTAAGCCTAAAGTACAATACAATATTGTAGTCAAATTATTCTAGAATATTCGATAAATGGACATTGTGACGTCATTTTCTACTAAGAACGTAAACAAGGAGTGATATTATCTTGAAATATGGTCACGTTGCTATTGTTGCGAGTTCCTTTACAAACAACAATAAGTGTTCTGTTTTTGACAATAGGTACGTACGTGAAAAGAAATTTCTAAACCCATTCAGAGTTAAGAAAGATACAAACATTTTAAACGACGTAGACAGCTGTTCTGATGTAGTTATTTGAGAGCCGGCTGTTAAACGGGAGGCCGCGGGTTTGATTCCCACACCGAGACAAGTGTTTGTGTAGCCCACAAATGTTTGTTTCGCTGCAGGATGTGAGACCTAAAGTCTCTCGTAATTTCTAATTCCACAACACATCTTATCTTATCTTCGGGGTAAAATCGAGTAAAAGGACAAGAGTAATGTCGTCATCGCCATTACAGTGCGAAAGAGATAGAAAGATTTTCCCGCTACGCCCCCAACTTTACATTTAAAATACTCATAGCTGCGTCATTTTACAACCTATTTTAATGGCAGCTGTTTTGGCAGAAACATTTTATTTTAATGGTATTCAAAATACTAATTGCTGGCTCATTTTACAACTTATTTTAACGCCATTTCGGCAGCAGTGTTCAATTTTTATGATATTTACATTACTTTTCATATATAACTACACATAAAAGTGACTACAATGCATCTACATACATACATACATACATACATAAACTCACGCCTTTATCCCCGAAGGGGTAGGCAGAGGCGCCACCAGGACACCCACATTTCGCCTTGTGTGTTCCGTCCCATGATGTGAGTGGGGGCGAGCCTATCGCCATATCGGGCACAAATTCCTGACTCCGGGCTGATAATGAATAGAAAAATCCAATATCACTTTGCCCGACCTGGGACTCGAACCCGAGACCTCAGCTTTGTAACCGTACCGTAATACAACTACGCCACCGAGGCAGTCAACTATCAATACTACAATCTATACTACAATGCATCTATTTTAAATAAATAAATACACCCAACAGTCACATACATAGTCCTGACCCCACATTAAGATTAATTGAGTCTTGTGTCGTGGGTATCAGAACTATGAGAGACTTTTCGGTCTCACAAACACCCAGACCCGAATGAAATATTTCTGGGCCATACAAACTTTTCTCTTTGTGCGGGGATCGAACCCGCGGCCTCTCGTTTCACAGCCGGCGTCTAACCAACTTGGCTACAGAGATTGTCAAATGGTGATACATTTCCTCTTTAAAACCCTATGCTCATAAAATGATATTCCACAGAACTCATATAAATAACCCAAGATAAATATACCTCTGAACGGCAGTTGTAAATAGGTTGCTATGTAAAATAACCGTAATGTTATGGGCTAAATCGACTCGACTAAAACGATTTCTTCCGATAGATAGAATAGTTTTACCTTTCATTATTCCAAGCACTCTTTGCCTTCCATATCAGGAATTATAGTTGGAAATCCTTTTTAAAAAAAGTGAAATTACCAAAGACTCATTTCTCTGATTACAGGAATACGATTAAAATACGGAACGTAATAGACATAATACTTTTTCATCAATTGTTTCTGATAAATTACTGAACATTTTTCGGGAGAAAGTTATGCATTTAATAAAATGCAAAAATAAGGCAATAAAATAGTGTAACGAGCGGCGTTTAATTTTGATTTGAAAATCGCGGGCGCGCTCGGCTCGCTCGCGCCATACCCTGCCATTGATTCCCGAAGCGCGCTCCGCCAATCGGAGCGCGTTGCGGTTCGCGCGAAACTCCGTCGGCGCGACAGCGGTACGGCGAAGAGAAGATGGCGCCGACGCACGATGTCAAGTTACGACGCATTTGTTTGAGTTCTTGTGTGTAAAAGTTTTTTTCATAAATATAGTTGAGATTTTGTACAAACGAGTAGTTTCACTTGTTTATAGTGGCGCTCAACTTGCGGCCCGATCACGTAGCCGAGCATAACAAGTTCTTTCGACATTCGAAGTATTTGTTGGAAAAGCATGCCGCTTTCATGCAGGAGGGTCGTAACCCGTCGCGGCCAAGGTCAAGCCGTCGAAAAGGAAGACCCCAAGCTCACTACGTCGGAGTCAGAACAAGAAGACATCTGTGTCGAGGTCGACCCGTCGGCCCATGCATCAATGCTGACGCCGCCCGCGCCGTCACCGGCCGCGACGCCGCCCGCGCCGTCACCGGCCGCGACGTCGCCCGCGCCGTCACCGGCCGCGCCGTCGCCGACATCGGAGCATAATATGCTCAAACTCATGGAGTTTTTTGCCAAGGCACAAGAAACGAATCAAAAGCTGGTGGAAACAATCCTCGCAACCTCAACCGCGACATCACCCGATGCCAGCGGTGTCTATAAAACGAAGCCAACCGGCAACTTCAGCAAATGCTCGGCCCGCTTCGACGGAGCGACGAGAGACGCCGAGACGCTGGAAGCATTCATCGATGCCGTCCTTGTGTTCAAAGAGTGTGCCGGAGTGAGCGACAAAAACGCAGTACGAGGCTTGCCGATGCTGCTCGCCGGAGACGCAGCAGTCTGGTGGCAAGGCATGAAGAAGGACATCCACGATTGGGAGGACGCCGTCGCGAGACTCCGCGGGATGTACGGCATCGTGAGACCAGCGTATAAACTGTTCCGTGAGATCTTCGCGTATGAACACGCATTACCGGAACGCAGTGAAGTGTTTGCCTGTAGGATTAGGGCCCTGATGAGCCAACTACCGTATGATTTGTGTGACGCGGCTAGAATAGATATTGTGTATGGTTTGTTGGACCGCAAAATACGTAAACGTTTACCCCGCGAAACCGTAAATACATTCGAGCAATTAATCGTGCAACTACGTTGTGTCGAGGAGTCAATGGCAGAGGTATATTGTCAAGGTAAAACCGTAAGTACACCCAAGATATCTACCAAAGTTCTTAATAATGTCCATAACAGTGCTTGCGAGCCGGCCAGTAAGCCCATATTTACCCCCTCCGCTCCAAACAGTGCCTCCAAACCACAACGTAAGCGTTGTTCATATTGTAGGAACTACGGTCATGATATAAATGATTGTAGGAATTATAAAAATAACAATAAATCGCAGTTTTCTGGAGGCGACCAATCCATACGTTGTTACGGGTGCGGACAACCTGGCGTAGTTAAATCTAAATGTCGTAAATGTACCAACAATAACGCTAAGGTTCTTACAGACCCTGTGTCTTTTAATGTGATAAAATGCAGTGATCATAGTCCGAACAGTTCTGTGTCCGATGATTCATATATTCGCGCAACGTCGCCGCCCGTAGAGGGCGAGGCGCCTTATTCTGATGAACGTACCTATTCTGATAGACGCGCTTATTATAATAATTACGATGAAACTACTTCAATAAGTTCTCGCGATTGTTTACAATTGTATTCCGAACACGATGTTGTCGAGTTGAAACATTCGGCATTACAGAATAATATTGACCATGACCAGTATCACCCCGTGGTGAATATTAGTGTTTTGGGGGAAGACGGTGTCGCTATTATTGATACGGGTGCTACGCACTGTATTGCTAGTCCATTGTTACACCGCTTATTTCAGAGAGGTGGTGTCCAGTTTTCGGAGTCGCAGCGTAATATACGATTAGCCGACGGTACCGAAACGTTGCGTAAGTGTTACTTGTATACGGTTACGGTTAAATTACAGTATCGAGAGATACCTGCTACGTTCATTGTGATCCCCGGGGCGGACGCAAGAACGCTTTTGGGCTACAACTTTATCAAGCGTGCCGGCATCGTGCTCAACCCACTGGAAGGGAATTGGACCTTCGCCTCTGCACCGGACTGCGTGTACGACTTCGTGCAGTCATATAATGTAAAGTCCACAGGAGACGCGGATCTTCTGTTCACAGACGCCTCGTCTTTGAGCTTGAGACCTGACGAAGGGCCTCATCTGTCCGAGGATCAACGTAGTCAGCTGAATGAGCTCATCACCAGGTGCGCTAGCCGCTTCGTTGCAGAAGGTGAGGCTACAAGTTTTATTACACATCGCATTAAGGTAGACGAGAAACAAGAACCCATAGCTTCTCCCCCATTCCGTATGTCACCTGCGAAGGTGGCCATTTTGGAGAAGGAGTTGGACAAGCTACAGCGCACCGACGTTATTGAGGAGTGCGAATCTCCATGGGCAGCCAACGTCGTCTTGGTCCCTAAGAAGGACGGAAGCTCACGGCTCTGTATAGACTATCGGAAGCTAAATGCAGTCACAGAGTCTGATAAGTACCCGCTGCCGCGCATGGACGATGTACTACACGCTGCCAAAACGGCAAGCTTTATGACAACTCTTGATTTGCAATCTGGCTATTTTCAGGTGTCCGTGGCGGAGGATGATCGCGACAAGACCGCGTTCGTCACTCCTCTCGGGACCTTTAGGTTCAAGCGGATGCCCATGGGTCTCCGCAATTCCGGGGCTACATTCCAGCGCCTGATGGATAGATTTAAATCTAACTTGCGAGGTACAACTCTTTTATGTTATCTCGACGATCTCATCGTCCTTTCCGATTCGTTCACCAAGCACTTGGAAGACCTGCAAGCCGTCTTTGATAGGCTAGAACTATTTAGTTTGCGAGTGAACCGCGCCAAAAGCGTCTTCGCTCGCGATTCTGTTAAGTTCCTTGGGAACTTGATCGTACCAGGCGGTATCCAGGTAGACCCTGAAAAGACAGCTGCTATTAACGACATGGCAGTGCCGACGAATCTAAAGCATCTTAAATGCTTCTTGCAAACGTCAAGTTGGTTTAGACGTTTCATACCCAACTATGCAGAAATAGCTAGGCCGTTGACGGCGTTGCTAAAAAAGGGTAGCCTCTGGCGTTGGTCGGTTGAAGAGCAGGCCGCATTTGAGCATCTAAAGCAACTCTTAGTATCTGCACCTATACTGCGGCAAGCCGACCAAACCCAGCCATACACCCTTAGGACTGACAGTAGTGCATACTGTCTCGGAGCGGTTCTAATGCAGGGGGAGGGGCCTGACGAGCGCCCCGTAGAATACGCTAGCCGCCTGTTAACTCAGGCTGAACGGAACTACACGACGACCGAGAGAGAAGCTCTAGCCGTAGTGTGGGCTGTCACTAAGTTCCGCGGCTATATCGAAGGAGCTCGGGTTGTCGTCAAATCAGACCATCAACCGCTGAGGTGGTTGATGAGCGTTAAGTCTCCAAGCGGTCGTTTGACCCGGTGGGCGCTTACTCTCCAGGAATTCGACCTGCGCATCGAGTACACCCCCGGTAAGTCAAATGTAATCGCCGACACACTGTCGCGTCCTGCCTGCACGAGCGAGATTGGCGGTTGCGACTTATGTCACGCAGTAGTTGACGTCCCGTCAGAAAACGTGTCCAACTACAGAAACTTGCAGCTTCAAGACCCTGACGTCAGGAAGATTATGGAAGATTTGGAGGCGGCGGACGAACCATTAAGGGGGAGACCGTGGATGGATCGCGGTTATATTATGTCCGATGGTATACTTTATAGGTACAACCCGGAGCCCAGTGATGATGAAGGCGCCTGCCTCGTCGTCCCGGCAAGTCACAGGTCCCAAATCCTTTCAGAATACCACGATGCTCCGACGGCAGGTCATCTAGGAGTCGAGCGCACTCTGCAGCGCATCGCTACGCGCTATTATTGGCCAGGTATGCGGGCGTACATTTCTGATTACGTGAAGGAGTGTACTTCGTGTCAGCGTTACAAGGCTGACACGCGTAAACCAGCGGGGCTAGTGCAATCCCCAGCTGTAGCGCAAAGGTTTGAAGTGGTCGCCGTGGATCTGTTCGGTCCACTCCCTGCCACGGAGTCAGGCAACCGTTGGATCCTTATAGCTGAAGATGTCTGTTCCAGGTGGGTGGAATTGTTCCCGTTGCAGAACGCCACGAGTTTTCTTTGCGCCAAAACTTTAATCGACGAAGTTTTCCTTCGCTACGGAGTCCCTCGCAGACTCATCAGTGATAACGGCGTGCAGTTTATCAGCGAGGTGATGCAGCAAGTGTGTTTTGCGTTTGGAATCAACCAGGCGCTGACACCCTACTATCACCCTGAGGCTAACCCGGTCGAACGCAAAAATCGTGACCTAAAACCACAACTCGCTGCTTACGTCAGTCAAGACCATTCCACTTGGGATGCCCATTTGGCCGCTATTAGGTTCGCTATGAACTCGGCTATTACATATAGTACGTCGTTTTCTCCAGCTATGCTTACGTTCGGGCGTGAGATTCGCGCACCTGCCGACGTCGTGCACGATATGCGCACTATTCTGGATGGGGACAAGTTTGTAGCCAACGTCACACCCTATCTGAGACGTCTGACTACGGTTTTAATAGACGCAAGGGACGCGCACGAAAAGGCTCAAGCAGTCCAAAAGAAGTATGCGGACGAGAAACGCCGTCCCGCACCCGACTACAAGGTAGGTGATCTGGTTTTGCTAAAGACTCAAGGGGCTAACGATACTGCTCGTGGTCAAACTCCAAAATTTATACCGCGACGCGACGGGCCTTACGTAATAAAAGAGGTATTGAGTAGTACTACTTATCGCATAGAAAATGGCAACGGTGATACTTTAGGGAAATATCACGTTTCGCAGCTTACTCCATTCGTCGGTCGGTCGGAATCTCCAGTACACGGAAAACGTAGGAGAGGTCGTCCGCGTAAAAACTGTTAAGTCATTTAGAGGCGAACAACTTTCGGGATTACGTGCTTACTTTGTATGTTTTTTTTATTAGTATCTGTGTAAAATATGTTTGTGTAAAATGCGCTATTCCAAACGCGTGGGCGCATTGTTTGGACTAGAGGGGGAGGCTGTAACGAGCGGCGTTTAATTTTGATTTGAAAATCGCGGGCGCGCTCGGCTCGCTCGCGCCATACCCTGCCATTGATTCCCGAAGCGCGCTCCGCCAATCGGAGCGCGTTGCGGTTCGCGCGAAACTCCGTCGGCGCGACAGCGGTACGGCGAAGAGAAGATGGCGCCGACGCACGATGTCAAGTTACGACGCATTTGTTTGAGTTCTTGTGTGTAAAAGTTTTTTTCATAAATATAGTTGAGATTTTGTACAAACGAGTAGTTTCACTTGTTTATAATAGGTATTTTTTTAACAGTGACAGTAGAATTTAGTAATAAAAGCCGTCTTTCCCACAGAAGTTATTATCAAATTTAAATACGGCAAGATTTCATATGACGTACATAACAAAATAATCATTAGATAATGTGTACGGTTTTCATGTAATTTTGTAAAGCGGCTTAAGTTGTCAGTCAGCACTGTTAGCATCCCTTGTTACAAGTTGAATGGAAGAAAATCCTCAAGTTAAATAACTCTGTTTGACTTGTTTATCTTAACTCACATGTATTAGGTATGCACTTATGTTTAAATAATAATAGCTACACCAAACAGGAACATAAATCCTAATGTTATATTCTAACAGTGTTATATTATAATCCTTTTTTCGTAGGTATCACAAGCTATGAGAGAATTTTAGGTCTGACAACACTCAGACTAGACACAAATATTTGCGGCCGTAATTTGACGTATGGGGGCTAATATTTTTATTAATGTATAATGTAGTAGGTGAACACAATACTGAACGCCATGGGTCATTACTCATTTGTCAAATCACAGGATCGATAATCATTTTATTTGTTTGATTATACATTAATTTTATTGACGGCCTCCGTGGCGCAGTTGGTTAGACGCTGGCTGTGAAACGAGAGTCCGCTGGTTCGATCCCCGTACCAAGAAGAATGTTTGTATGAACCACAAGTATTTGTTTCGGGTCTGGGTGTTTGTGAGACCGAAAAGTCTCTCGTAGTTCCTGATACCCACGACACAAGACTCGATCTTAGTGCGGGGTCAGGACTACGTATGTGACTGTTGGGTGTATTTTTTTATTATTTACTAGCTTCTGCCCGCTAACTTCGTCTGCGTGATTAACTTTGTTTAAAAAAATATACACGTATAGATTATTTGGTATTTCTCATCCCGTCCCGTCCCGTCCCGTCATATCCCGCCCGTCCTATCTCATTCTCACTCAAGTCTCAAGGTATGTAATCCACGCCCATCGCATCCCTTTGAGTATAAAAAGTAACAAACATATCGGATTTCCGTCCTCATCCCACGGGAACACTTAATTTATCTGGATAAAATGTAGCCTAAGTGTTAATCCAGTTTTAATATGGGAATATTAGTTTTTCTCATTTATCTTCCATAATACAAAGAAACACCCTGTATGTAAATAAAACACTTAGCAGTTTTTAAGTTGGACTTGTACCTATATAACTGTGAAACCGCATCTCATTTCGCCTGTAGTTTTTGCGTTATGCGCAAGTAAATAAAAAGAAACACCCTGTCTATAAATAAAATATATACCAGTTTTCAAATTGGACGTGCACCATTATTATTGTGAAAACTGCACCTCATTTCGTGCGGTAGTTTTTGAGTAATGTGCAAGCAAAGGAAAAGAAACACCATGTATGTCAATTAAATATATATCAGTTTTCAATTTGGACCTGCAGCAATATAACTGTGAAAACTCCATCTCATTTGGTGCGGTAGTTTTTGAGTAAGGTGCAAGCAAACAAAAAGAAACATCCTGTATGTAAATGCAACATATACCAGTTTTTAAGTTGAACCTACAGCAATACAACTGTCAAAACCGCATCTCATTTGGTGCAGTAGTTGTTGCGTGATGCGCAAGCAAACATACAGACAGACAGACAGACAAAAATTCAAAAAAAAAAATGTTTTGGATTTTGTTGCTGTTATAAAGACCTCCCGCGTTGAAATTTCTTAAATATCTTCCATGTACAGACATCGACCATTTACATTTTTATTATATGTATAGATTAATTAACAAGCCTTCATACCGTACTATTGAGGAGACTGAGGCATCTAGTAGTTCGCACGCAATTGTTTCGGATCTGCTGGTCTACACTGGACAATCGAATTAATTTGTTTGGAATTCAAAAACTTCTCTTTGTTACTATAGAACGCTACAATAGCGGCCGATATTATTCTATTTCTCTTTTGCTAGATCGTGGTGGGGCGTTTAATGGAGCTAAATTAAACCAAGGTACCTATGAAGAATAGGTGGGCGTTGAGGGAGCAAAAATTCCATCGTAATTTATGATGTAAGATATTATGTCGGTCGGGACTATGTACCTATGTAATCCTTACCCGTCGTAGTTTACGCACCATTAATGTTATCATATATTATGTCGCCATAATTATATACATATAACATTGGTATATAATACTCATCGTTAACATTCTTGCATCCATCATTTATATTATAGACTATCCTCCGATGCTTTATCAGCAATTTTTTTACATTCACGCGACATAAAAATACTAAATGCGAATAAACCGTAATGCCTTATTTTATTATTTACCTATAAAATCACCATTAAATGCACTGTAACCATATTTTCTTTTCGATTATATTTTAATATGGTATTTTAGAAATAAGCAAGCTTTAGAATACTTGAAACCTAAGAACGGCAGTGCGCTGTGAAAGACAATAACTTAAGAAAATCGGTAAACATTAAGGAATAATACCACGTGCTTATTTCCAGTAAGGATCAATGAACCAAAAATATATTCAGCTTACAAGTTAAACACTTTTGTTAAATCCGAATCAAATGACGTCAATTCATAACAAAGCATCAACTTCATTCGTTAAAAGTTGATCATTTCGTAACCAAAGGGGTTCGGTATTTTCTCGTTTCTAGTCGAATAATAATTAAGTGTAAAAAAAGTTAATGTAAAAAAATATACAATTATTGTTTTATCAATATTTTAGCCTATTCCATAAAATCATTAATTGCAAAAATCCTGGTGTTAACCCGTTTGATTTGATAAATCCGTACTGTAATCGTAGTAATTAATATGCGCAATTAAACCTCGGGTATTTTAAAAATCACTCTCTTTATTCTTTTAAAAGGAAAGAAAAATCTACGGCCAATGCGTCATTACAAAAGAGAGCAGTCTAAAAGCACACGCTCTGGAACTCAAAGGCTTTAATAACGCGCACGGTTCGCGATTCCCATGTGTTTAAACTTTTCTTTTCTTTCTTTTCATCACCAAATATTAAAAAAGTACGTCAGCACTAAGTGTCGAAGAGAGTATTTTAATACGTAATTGATTTAAAAAACCCTTTACTCTTTTATTTATTTTGTCTTAAGGATAATGAAGATTTTCGAGGAAAGTTAATTATTGGTTTCTTTCTTAAGTTTACTTACGATGTTTTTTGATTCTTAAGTTATACTTTCCCGGGAACTTTCAACATTTACTTTATTTTATTTCAACGAAAAATAATTCTGTGGGCTTAGCGAAGTATTACAAACAATTTTTTTTTGTAATTATATAAAATGAACTGAATGACTTACCTTTAGTAGCAGGAAAAAATCACCAGTAGCAACCAGACGTCACAATTAAATTTAATCAATCACAGTGAATTGCGATAAAACCACTCGATAAACATTATAAGTAGCTTTACGATACATTACAAACATTTAAAAACTATTGCATACTTTCTCACTGCGCAAACTTCGGAAAAGTTTCACATACGCAAATCACTTTTGAGGGGTTCAACAAAAATTCATGGCACATAACATTCTTAATTCAAAACCGAAAAAAAACATTGATGATATATATTTTTTTACTTTTAAAAGCGTCGGGAGTAGTTTTCCAGCCAGCCGTGAGCGGGCCGAGTCGTGTTCGGCGCAGAGTCAGGGAGATACTGCTGACCCGACACAGAGCGAGCGCGAATTGAACTTCGAACTAGATTCGCGCAAACGTCAAATACATACTTCGAGATTTTCGGCGCAGTATTAACATAGTGAGGTGTTAATTTTATTGTAGGGTATATAGTGATTTTTATGTAATACCTATTAGTGTTAAATACTACATGGAATATCTACTTTGCGATTTTTTAATCAAATTAAGTTGTAAGGTGTTATTTTATGGGTATTCTTTGGTAAGATTTTTGTTATTGTATGTTATTTTTTTATGTACATGACCTTCAAATCTCGATATTTTAGTAAGAAAAATGTACCCTTTTTTGGCAGTCGTGTAAAAATGGAGATGTGAATTTTATGGTGCGTGGTTATCTATGTCGCATATTATCGTGTTTTTAATTAATTAATTACTTTATTATGAACACTGAAAAGAATGTATTTCAGTATTTGGCGCCGAATTATTGTCAAGAGGCGTTAATTATACGGTGTTAAAGTAGTCCCAATGTTTTAATTTATTACTTTGATGTACTTTATTATAGTTACCTACACTTATAATTATGAAATTGAATTAATTGATCAAGTATTCATATTTTATTATAGAACTGTAATTGTAACATGTTTTTGGCATTACTTTTCTTTGTCACAGCTAGAAACACGGTAGAAAAAAATATTAAAAAGCCAGTATTATTTTTTATTGTCATTTGAATTAAGAACAACTTTATTACAGGCTGGTAAAAAGTGCGGCGCAAAAACGAACTTATATTAGTACGTAACACACCGTCGAAACTTTATAAAGTTAGATTTCGAGGTCAAATTAAGTATGAAGTTGGGGCTACCTGTTGACGTAAGTAAGCTTCTAAACTTTCATTTTATAAATCTGTATTTGAGTGGAAACAGACACGAACCAACTTCCACGTTGTGCTTTATAAGGCGGTGGAGTTTTCTGGAACGTTCAATTATTATAATTTTATTGTGTTTTGTTGTTCGAAATTGAGATAATGTGCCTGTTTCTTTGCAAATAAGATACTTTTAACAGAATTTCAGCTTTAGAATCGTTTGGCTTGTACAAATGGTTTGAAAGGGATTGGGTTAATCAAGATTTCCTTTTAAGTTACATTTTTTTTTGTAACGTAGTTTTTTTTGTTCAAACAAACAATGGGAGGATCCCATTACGCGATTTTGCTCTTTGAAACTTTAACAGTACATGTCAATATTTAAATGTATTAATAGTTACATACAGACATGTGATTATTAATTTATCTCCAAGTTTCGATTACCATTTGCCGAAAACACTGAAATCGTGCATCGATGAATGTAATTATGTTGAAATTACACATCTGGTTAATTAGCTGGAGAGATAAACCCAATTGTCTCTCCATTTATTTCACATGTATGAGTAGCGCGTAATTCTTTTATCCGGGAGGTCGACAATAATTGAACGACTTATTATAGTGTAGGTAAGGTAAATTATAATCAGTTGTTAGCTGTATAGGTTTTTTATTAGATATTGATTACATATTCTAGTCTAATTTATTATTATTTTTTGCTTTTTAGTTTTTGATCAGACTTATTTAATATGTATTTAGAAGGACTAGTAGCGATCATGTAGTTCCATATCGTCATGTCTCCAAATCTTCAAAACCAACTACGTCACAGATGTATGTTTTAATATGCTTTCCCCTTTTCTCCCACATACTCCCTTTATTGCATTTACTTAGTTCTTACTTATTTCTTAATAGCGACAACTTAATTTTTAACTAACTAATGGTAACACTTTAATTCTTTCGAAAAAATATCACGTAATCCCAAAAAAAAGTGCCAAAACCTAACATTGTGTAGTTAGGCTGAAAATGATACATTTAGAATAGCAAGTAATATGTTAAGGCCACTACATAAGCCGATTACCATAAACGCATGAAAATACTGATAAATAAATTAAAAATTGAATCGCGTCGGATCAAGCACTGCGTTTGAGTGTCGAGTGCGCTATCGGATCGGCAAACCGTTTTATCTGTTCGCATATTTGCTCATTACATATTAAATGTTTATGCAATGTGCATCCATCGCTGTGTAACTTGATTACGATATATTTATCACATTCTTCTGTTTTATAGCGAGTGAAATTAACGGGAATTAATACATTGACCGTCCTAGAAAGACAGGTTTAATTATGTATATTTAAACTCAACTTAATATTTGTTAATTTCAAAGAGAACACGATTTCGATTTTGCCATACCTATTATTGGAATCAAGTATAACAGCTTACATATTAGGTCCCATTTAAATGTAATAATCACTATTCCGTGGTGCTTTACAGCTGGCTTCTCTGGCTGTAAATGTCTTTATGCGAGGTTGTTTGCCTCTTTAGTTCATTGTTTTGTCACCCGCTTTATTAGGGAGGGAAGTGGACAATAATTTATTTCCAACTCCTCCTATTAATTTAACTTTTTGATTGATTTCGTTGCGGGTTAAAGACAAGTTAGACATTCCCGGAGACGCGCTGAGCTTCAATGCTCAGTGTCATTAATATGCGTGCCACTGTTGATCCTGGCTTACAGGAGTTGCAGTGGCGGGTGTGAGGGCGGGACAGTCTCCTAATTTCAAAGAGAACATATTATTTTAATATTCATAATAATCTGTATATTGCATAGTTCTCTGTGCACACATTCATCATATAATTACAAGAATTTCTATGGTAATTGTAGCGCACCAACCGACGCTAACTCAGCGTGGACTGTGGCCTAACCTCTCTCAATGTGACTCTTGGTTGAAGACTGCTTAGCAGTGACACATTATGGGTTGATGATACAGTAAAGTACAGTACGCTAGCACATTTTGACAAGCAAAGCTAATTTTTCTCGGCGCGACGATTGAACCCGCGACGTCTCGTTTCAGTCTTCTTCCACTGCCCCACGGCAGCTGACAATTGAATATGGGAGTGTTCAGTTTGATGTCAAGAGTGTGCGTCAGTGATACAACCGCATCTGTTACCGGTTTCGTTTTGTTTCCCAATTTTCCAACGGAGTCGGGACGACAAACAGGTTAAAAATTAGATAAGTAATAAACAAAATAAATAGAAAACAGGGTAAATCATCAATCATAAATAAATAATAAAGGGGTAAATAGGGACTAATTTTTTAAAAGATTTAGTCATTTTATTTGGTATGTGCAACTGTGTTCTATAAATTGAAATAATCACATGTGTGATAAATATACAAATACGATATATATTTTCATAGTTTGGATATACGTATTTATGGTTATAATGTATACAGTAGTGTCTACCGTTTGCAGACGAGTTTTACGAGTTTTTGTAACTAAGAATGATCCTGTAAACATTCAGTATAAATTTTGTATGCTTATATTTTTTAAATATTAAATATGATTTTTTTAGCATCACAGTTGTCAGTTTTATAATAAAGATTTCTATCTTAGAAGTTGACATAGAATAAATCAAACGTTTAGTGATGTAGAGTCTTGATTTAAAAGTTAAAAGTCTCGCAAGCAACACAAACCTGCTTTGGGGATTGGGACTTAAAATAAACAACTTATTTGGACCGAAAATGCTCTTTATTATTCTCTTATTTGATTTTATTTAAGATAAAGATGACAAAGATAGATTATTTTATAAACAATGTTTAAATACATTTATTGCAGTATGGGTAATGCATTTAAGAAAAATTTAAAACCTAAGCGTGCGAAAAACTTAAGTACAATTTGTTATCTGATTGCAAAAACCTATTTTTTGAGTAACTAGCTATTGCGATACGTCTTTATTTAAAAAAATAAACTGAAATAGAAATAAAATGGCAATAATATCTAATCATTATTTACATATTATTTTATTCCATTTCGGCAACACATTATCTAGTTTATCTTCCAGCTCCATTTTTTACACACATTTTTCGAATGTACAATTTACCTGAAACATTATCTGACAGTATCGAAAGTAACGTGTTCTTTATAATTCAGTAAAGGGTATTGTGAACATTTATTGGTGTTATTTTAGAACAAAGTTTTATTCGGAAACGGCTTTTGTTATAGCTCATGATTAAATAGCGTTTGTCGCGCATTGGGTGCTAAGCTAGCTTTAAAACTAAAGCCGTGGTTTTGATTCCTGTGCGGGGAAATATTTGAGTGATCTTTAATATGCTCGTTACGCGCTTAGCGCCCGAATACTGGAACGACATTCAAATATTAAGTTGCTCTTAACAGCGCACGGCTCACTTAGCCAGTACATTTAATCGGGATTAACGTAGTTAAGCGCGAGTTATATTTAAGTTGCGTTCCAGTATTTGGGCGTAGATGTTTTAGATCCCTACTCTCCGTATGTTCTGAATATCTTGATAGATACTTATCTATGAAGATGGTTACTATAGAGACGGAGATATTATAGTAGGATACTCAATGGCTTCTTAGATTTACGCTAATGTTACAAATTGAATAACTATTCTTTACAGATTTTATCGTGGATTTGGTTTTTATTTTTTCATTTTTTACTCCCCGACGTTTCGATTATTTTACAGCTTTCGTGGTCACGGGGCGGACAAAAGTGTTACTCATCTGTTTAGTGACTTTTAGAATTTTAGTTAAAAATGTAATAAATAAATCCGTAAATATTAGGGTGTACTTTAAAAAAATATATTAGTGTTAAAGTAACTTTGATCAACTGGCGAGAAGAAATAGTATTTTACGTTAAAGCTGACACAAGAACCTCTTTAGGAAATTAAATACTAAGTTTATCAGTCCTTTCGAGTTTGTTTTCTATAGTGTGATGTTCTCTTTGAGGGTAACAATGGACTTGACAAAGATAAAGAAAGATATGTGCTAATACACAGCTTAGGTAACATATTGGTTGTCTTTACATCCAGTGGCAGCACTAACTGACTTTGTACCGTGAAGTCTTGGGTTCGGTAACCAATCAGGGCAGTTTATTTTGTGTGAGCTTTTGATTTAAAAATGACAGAGTTGCCCGTGCTTTATGTGCCCGGCATCGCCATATCGCATCGCGGCATCGTGCATTCGACATTTCGAAAGTAAATAAGTTTGGTGAAACAACCAACCACCACGTTAACCCATGCGAGAATACAGACGAGAACTAAATGAATGTAGCTTATAAAAATCTGTGTTGTAGTTCGTTGGGAGTGGACTATAAAATGAGTGGGCGCGAGTTCGATCCACGCACCGAGACAAATGTTTGTGTACTCCACAAATATTTGTTTCGGGCTTGGATGTTGTTAGACAAAAGTCTCTCGTAATTTCTTATCACCTCGACAAGTCTTAGATCTTTATGTCTGGACTATGTGATTGCCGGGTGTATTAAATTAAACATATTTACTAACTTAAATAATATAATCATTGGATATTCTAGTATATTATGCTATGCTTTCTCTGTGTAATTTATGACTGTCATTTATGTCAGTTTTTATAATAAAATATTTTATTTCAGTCGCGATTCTTTTAATGAATAATGAATCCTGATATTCCTGCGGGTTTAAGACCAGGAATATCACACTCTGCTCCTTTCAAATGTTGTCTAGCAGAGAATGCCTCAGTCATTAAAGGCAGACGGCTTTATAAAACTTAATATATGAAATATTTAGGTAATAATATAACTATCAGGTATTATAAAAAAACAGATGTTCCAATTAATTTCAAATTTAAAATCAACATAATTGTACACTTAGTACCTATTTTATACTCGTAAAACAGAGGAGAATCTTTAAAATACGCCTTCTATAAAGTGAGTTAAGTCATCTCCGTTGTTGGGAAGTAAGGTTTGAGTTTAAAATCTTTTAAGCGGCTTGGCAATAGAACATATTGCCTGTTTGCTATATAAAGTAGACTTTCAAATAAATTATTTTTTTCTTGCACTGCCTCTCTTCCATTCTTGTCTGCTCAGGTGCCTTTCTTTCTATCATCTTCATATATTTCTAACTCTTATTACTATTATAACCCTTTTAGGAAAGTAACAAATTCCAAACACAATTTAATATTATGTCCATAAATTCAGTTTCTTTATATTAAACAGTAAAGGTCTCGTATAGTTTCGGTAAAATTTACGTCGTTGATGGAAATAAATAAAAACAAATAAATAAATCCAACAGTTACATACATTATGCAATCTCGTTCTCGCGAGATCTCGGCCTTTTTTTAGTGAGATTGTTCTCGGACGAAAAAAGGGCAAGATCTCGCGAGTTTAACGAGATTGCACTACGGAGCTGCGATTGAACTAAACTGAAATCTTTCATTTGATTGGTATATTTTGTTAATTAATCTGTAATATCTAATGGATCTACTGAGTACATATAGTTTTATTAAATTGATAATAATATCTCAGTTTGATAGTCAACTCAACTTCGATAATAAGGTAATTTTTTTGACTTCTCGTTTTGTTTGTGATAAAAGAACTGTTTTATTACTAAAAGATTTTTGTTTTATATTAGAAGAGAAGGCTGATTGTTTCTTTCATTTCTTATTTGATAGATACGTAGGACCACGATGTAGAATATAAAGATTACTATCACATTATAAAATTCATTGCTTGCTATTTAAATTAACAACTTGTTACTACGCTAAGGGAAGGCAACAATACTTTGGTCCTTTATTACGATACCCACGGGACAATAACCTGGAGTTGATCTTAGACAGTCCCGAGACCTTTTAACATAATTCTCTTAAATCTATATAAATCAGTTCACTTTCAGAGTAATTATTAACAAATTTAATATCAGAACTGTTCTGCAAATAAATGTATGATAATTTATTACACGGAACACAAATGTATCCGCATCATAATTTAATAAATTCTAGCGAATACATGATCAGAAATTTTCAACTGAAACTGATAATTATATAATAATAATAATAAATACATCCAACAGTCACATACATAGTCCTGACCCCACACAAAGATCGAGTCTTGTGTCGTGGGTATCAGAAACTACGAGAGACTTTTCGGTCTCACAAACACCCAGACCCGAAACAAATACCTGTGCATCACACTAATATTTGTTTCGGTGCGGGGATCGAACCCGCGGCCTCTCGTTTCACAGGCGGTGTCTAACCAACTGCGCCACGGAGGCTGTCAATATGAGAGCATTGTTTTAAGCATAGGTTTTACAAAAGAATACAATGAAATGAATTACTTATAAAAAGTCTCGGTACGTTTAAGAGAAATTGAATTACATATCGACGTTGTGAAATTTCAGACGTTCCGATTTTAAACCATAAATTAATGCGGAGGATACGAAACAAATGACGTTTGAATATGCTTGCAGGGTATTCCAGAAGTAGACGCTAAACCGGCAACGAAAGATAGGACAAACTATGATGGCACGGCAACAAAAAAATGTATAGCCTAATCCCCCGATAGTTTTCAAGTAACAGCCATTTCTGGTAAATCTTCATAAAAATCTACAAAGACCAACACAATGTGGCATTGTGACCAATTATTTCGACTGCTTATTATTTCCATTAACGTTTTGCAATGTTAAATAGATAAATTTAATAACTACATACCAAACTAGAACAAATCAAGTTTTTTCAAGAAATATTATCAAATTCCTTGTGGACGGAATGTTCAATTATTTGGTGATCAACTTTATCGTGTCGTACTGAAATAAAATATGTACGCCCGTGGCAAGTATTATCTAAAATTGTCGCATTTTATATACACTTGGTATTTTTATTAAGTTTTTAGTTGCGAATTACCTAATTTTTTGTTTATTATATATTTATTTATTAAATTACTCAATAAATACTTTTATTATAATGCCCCGCTCACGAAATTCTACCTATTACATTCAAAAACGCCGACTGCACTAAACAGTTTCATGTGGCAAGTGCAGTGCGTTCAGGATAGAGTATTGATAATGTAATTATTGCATAAATATGCCGAACTTTTGGAACAGCATTCACTGAGGCCGACTCATAAACTTGGCCCATTTGCATGCATAGGCATGTGGGCGACGTGAATTCTATGGACGACCGCCCACATCCTCGCGTTGCAAGTGGCCTTGAGCCTTGAAATTTTAAGGAAGTTTATATGATAAATATGTTTAATAAAAATCGTTTGAAGTCGTTTAAAGTATTTAATTAAAATTAGTATTGTCAGGCATGACTACCAGGCATATTCGAGGGGTATATCCGTGTGAGTATGGTTATCTATACACTTTTATTTTAACTATGAAGATTGCTTAATTTATCTTCCACATCAAACTTTGGTCTTTTGCTCTTTATACATGTCTTTCACTTCACTTTGAATATTGCGATTTGAAAAATCTCATATGCATTGCCTGGGATTGGCATTCGTGATCAGCATGGCAAAGGTTGAACTCCGTATCCGATCTGGGAAAGGAAATAAGCTCAGCGAAATGTGAGATGTACTATGACCTCTGCTTACACCTTCGGGGGTACAGACGTGAGATTTTAAGTGATCCAATTACTACTCGTAGTAGACCTTGTTGCTCAGCTCTGCTATATTTTATTTTATTTACGCACAGGTCAATGTACACTTTGTAGGTATTTTGTCCGTTTCATACAGTAAAGTGAAAGCAATAAATAAATTAAAACACCCAACAGTCACATACATAGTCTTGACCCCACATTAAGATCAATTAAGTATTTTGTGGTGGTATCAGAAACTACGTAAGACCTTCCGGTCTCACAAACATCCAGACCTAAGACAAATATTTGCGGGCATCACAAACATTTGTCTCGATGCGGTGATCGGACCCGCGGCCTCATGTTTCACAGCCAGCGTCTAGCCTACTGCACCACGGAGGCTGCCAAAGGAATCGATGACGAAATAATGAATGTTGCGTGGAGTCGTTGGATGCAGGCTTCCTGTGGGAGGCGAAGTGTTGGTCGCTGTGGAAAGTATTAGAGAGGGGAAATGTTTAGTAGTGGATTTCCTGTGACTAAAGAAGAAGATATAAGTTTCAGAAGGGCCAATTCCTATCCCATAACAAAATATGACACTCTGTATATCATTTTTTTTTATTTATTGCCTGCAACAAGACACGTGTAAATTGGCCTTAAAATAAGCGAGACAGTGGTACAAAGAATATACATAGAAAGATCTTGGCGATTGTCCAATATTCAGGTGCATTTTATTACGAACGTGTTCGATTCTTATTGTCTCAGTTATAGCTTCCTTAGAAACTGCCACGATCAGCGCTTGCCTCGATACGTTTATGTAATGTCTAAATGTCGAACCGTAGAATATAAGAACGGATATAGAAACATGTTTGCTCGGACAATCATATTATCTGTAATAATACATTATAGTTTCATTTGGTCTGACAAAAAAAGGGACTAAGCCGTCGAATAAGTTCATTCATGTTTCTATCCATAAAGCATAATGTTTGAAAAGATTACACCATTCTTGATGTTATTTGCTCTGATATAGGGTGAACCTATTTTCATGCAGGTGACTAATTCACCAGCCGGGAATTTCATACGAGGTTCATTAAACCCAAAAACTCACTCGTATAAGGCATATTTAATGCAATAAATTTTGCAAACAGGTACCCGGTAATGCAATTTGTTTCTCTAAGTCCATTAACTGTACATCAGAAAATTTCCATTTCTCTAAGTGCAATTTTGTAAACAGCGTTAAGTAATTAATTTTGCCTTTAGACGCTAATTATTTTCGTGACTTATTAACCCCAAAACGTATGTAATGTGGAAACATCAAAGAGAAACGATGTTGTTTTCGTATAGAGAATTACTTAATGTTTGTTCTATACTGGTAGGTGCGACGTATATTTTTCAGTTGAGTTTTATATATGGCAAGCAGTGCCGATGTCGACAATTCTGCCAATGTCAAATGTGTAATGAGTTCTCGTTTCATAACACATTCGTATTAATTTCACATTACACTCGTGTTTTGGTACTGTGACTTCGAATTTTGTTTATTTGTTAATTAATTTATCGCCATTAAACTAAATGTATTAAATAACAGCAACGTGGTTAGTGACATTTATTTTTAATATGAAGTCGTTTCATATTGTCACGAGATGAATGCAATGGAATCCACATAGGGTGTCTAGTGTCTACCGAGAAAGTTTCTCTATAGTACATTCTTGATGAGCTGGTGTGAACATCCGACCACCAGCTATACTATCGATATTACTGATCGGTAATAACAGTCACTGAACGAAGCACAACCGCGATACTAATCCTTTACGTTGGCTTAAGTGTCAGAAAACCAGGGTAAGGCGGTTTCTATTGAACCTCCAGTTATTGTTTCTCCAGTTTTCAAAATAACATTTTTAGACATTGTGGTACTAATACACTATCCGGCGCTTTGAATTCACAAATAATTATTATATAAAAAATAGAATCACGAGGGTATGTTACATCCTTAACATAGAATAAACAAGGCAATGTAAATTCCATTCCGCTGAGATATTTAAGCAATTAAGATTTTTTCTAAGTTCGATATTTACTCTTAAACCGGCTCTCTCTAAACGGAATTATGTGATTTGAAAACATAAGGACAAGTTTTTCCACTTAAACGCTGAGTAAATATTACTGACATACTACTTTTTATGAGGTAATATTTTTCAATGCCAATGCTATCGAACAGGCGGCTGAAGAAACTTGAGTTAGTTGGTACAAATCTCGCACCTAAAAGCTGTTAGTGTGATAAATAACCAAGTTTTCCGGATGGGGGTGTTCTGGGACTAATATTCAACTCAAACCTGGTAATTGTACTATTATAATACTTAAAAATACAGTTTTTCTCAATAATTATTTACCTCACCGTTCTAATTTCTAAACAACATTATATTTAGGTTAAGATATGATAACAATTTTAAACAATTTTTTGCATCAGTCGTGATCTGACCACTCGGATTAGTCAACTCATCGGAGTTAATACGGAAATGGTAGCTGCTAATCCACTGTTAATATATGGCAAGATAAGCACTATAATATTGGCATCTATGCAGATGTAGTACCAGATAGTACTCCCCTATAAGACGTTGACATCAACTGTTTGCATATACTTTACCATGCATCCGGCAGTTTCATCATTGATCAAGTGGTCATAGGAAGGCGGCGGTAGTCACTTAAAATAAGTTTGCTTTATCCTCATCTGCACCACTGACGCAAAAAAAAAACTGCTAATCTATACACCAGTAATAACTTGAAGTGCAACGCGTTTTCTCTGCAAGTCAGAAAAATAACGCAGCAGTTCAATGAAATAAATAACAGCGTATATTTTCAGTTGGATTACGAACGGTATTATTTTCCCCGAACTTACTTATCCGTTTAAGTGATTCCGATTCGGCCAGGTCCCGGGCGGAAGCTTATTCCACAATTTGTCCGTTTCGGATTGTTTTTTAATCTTCATCGGCTGTTCCGGACATGTCATTAAACGAAGTTTTTGGTTGGTATTTTTATAATTTACAAATTTATTTCAACGTTAGCCTAAGGAATTTTTGTAGTGAATTTTCAATTAACAGTCACCAATTTCAACCTGAATTATTTATTAATAGTGAACCCCTTCAAAAGTGAAGAAAATTTTGCAACTAAGCTTTTATATACATTCTGCACACGAAGTTCAAAGACATGTAACGTATTTTCACTTGTACTGTGACAGTATGAAACACTAACAATAATTTCAATCGAAGGATGTCGTGCTCAGCAGTGAAACATGTACGAAAGAAAGTTATTCAATTGCAGAAACATATAAATTCACGCTTTTTTGCTATTTAAAAATAAAGAGATTAAAAGTACGTATTATTTAATATATCTTTTCTTTTCATGAGACAATCCGGTTATTACAAAAATAATCAGTTTTCGGAGAATTTAATGTAAACCATTGACTTTAATCGTTAGGTCGCGTCTGACATTGAGGTCAACAACCTCATTCATTGCCACGGAATAAAGTTTTACGACTTAAGTCTAATTAGTATGCAAATTCATGATTTATTTAATAATATACAGGACAATACTCATTATAATACAACATGATTTTTTCCGACAGCTTATGTCCCAAAAGAGGCGCCACGTTAAATCGATTTGTATAAATAATGACTTTCAAATCTACCTAGTGTGATATAGTATGTACTGGGTAAATCTAAATAAGCCTCTGCACCAATTGATCGTCCCAATGTCTTTTAAATTCTACTAGTTTCTAGTTTCGCTTTTAAAGAATTTCTACGGTACCTATGTAAGTCCGCCAACACGCACTAGGCCAGCGTGGTGGACTATATGGCCTAAGCACTCTCAATTGATTCTTCCGATTGTAGAGTAGGCCCGTGCCCAGTAGTGGGACGTATATGGGCTGATACAACAACAACTAGTTTCTATAATGATCGGTATCTATAGACGTAAAACTGCTATTGTGATTATCACTGAAAAATGAATCTTATTCACTGGGAAGGCAGTCGGTATTCCCAGGGGAACTATTGTAGCATTTACCCACATACCTAGATTACCGTATTCATAAACTGTACCGTATTCATAAACTGTACTGTACTTCAGTTCACAAGTAAGGCCCTTATGTTCGTCGTAAAATTTAATCCTCCCACCATTTGAATCTTAATCCGAAGTTAAACGATTATCTAAGCGAGGGGATCAGGAGATAACACTGTTTATTAACATTATTGAGACATCGCTTTATTTAACCACCGCGGCTAAGTGTGTACGTATTGTACGTGTGTATTGGATACCGATGATACACACTTCAAAAATAACATAAAAATAAATACACCCAACAGTCACATTATATAGAGTCCAGACCCAACACTAAGATCGAGTCTTGTGTCGTGGGTATCAGGAATTACGAGAGACTTTTTCGGTCTCACAAACACCCAGACCCGAAACAAATACCTGTGGTTCACACACATATTTGTTTCGGTGCGGGGATCGAACCCGCGGGCTCTCATTTCACTTAAGCCTACGCCTGTATGTTTAATAGGGTAATGAGAGAGGCTAATAGAAGGTACTGTTCACAGTTCGCAACGTTCATTTTTCTCCTGTTATGATGAAAGATGGGTTGTTTTAAATAAATTATCAATTATAGAGATTTCTCGATATCATCACTACAAGTCCAAACACCTTCATAATTATTATCATAATTAGAAGAACGAAGTTCCTAATCGCGCGTTGCGAAAAGGGGCTAGACGGAAAAAATTAAGACTAAAAGTTGTATCGACACTTTTTATTCCACGGATGAGTTTGACATTATCAATTTAAAAATTTAGGAACTTGTTTTTTATTATTTTTTTTTTAATTCTTAGCCTATTATTTTATGTTTTTAACTGACTTCAGAGGAGGTAATCAATTCGTTGGGTTTTTTATTATTTATGTATAGTCTTTGTATGATGGCTATACAGTGTCTAATGTATAGTATACTATTATTTTTATTTTTATCAATAAAATTATGTACGCGCGTGAGAAGTTATACTTTTTTGGCATCATTAAAAAATAGTTTTTAATTGCATGCAAATAATTAATTACAATTAAATAATAGAAGGATTGGAAAAGGATAATCAACAAAGTTCAGTTTAAATTTGAAAAATTAAATAAATAAATATTTATTTTCTTACATTAAGTCTAACATAAATTGTCTTATTATTCGAATTGTATTTTTAATTAAATGATGTCCACTTCCATAGTATCTTCCGGTAATGTCTGAATCGAAACTTCAGTTATCAGTGGCTTATGATAACTAAAATATGATACGATAAATTCAAAAATTGAATTTAAGGTTGGTCATTTTTTAAATATTTTTATTGATTTCTTAATTTAATAATCACTTTTCATTTTTATCAAAAAAAAATTAATTAAATTTATTTAGTTATTTTTATAAATATTTATTATTTATTCAATTTAATAGCAAATATTAAAAATTAATATTATAATTTGATGTTCAATTTTAATTTTTATCACAAACTGTTTATTTAATGTTTTATTAAATTTATTTCTTTATTTTGTAAATATTAAATAACCAATAATAAGTATTTAACATTAATAATTTAATAATATTTAGTGTTAATTATATTAAATAAAAGTATTTTCATTTATATCAATAAATAATACATACGGATAGTTAACCTCAATTATATTGGAGCATTTGAAAAAGTATATAAGCACAATCCGACCGATCTCCTTTCTGAACTCACGCATAAATATTTGACAACCAATTTAAATGTCAATCCTTTTTCATTAGTGACATTATTCTACATATTTAAAATCAAAAATACGCCATTATTCGAATATTGTGGATATATGTTGTCGATTCGAAACATTTATTTAAATACGTTCTTTAATTTGAGGGAAGAGTTTACTGTATCGACGGTATGAACATGAAATGTTTGACAGTTGTGAAATATACAACTTGAACATAGTTATCATTAGTGGCGGTACTTCCATACAAGCCCAAAAGCCCGGCTTGCCCTACATAATACATATATACTCCATACTGAATACAAACTATTACATTCAATACAACAGTCATTTATTAGAAAACATCTAACATTTAAATTTTTTGAATTTACCGCGCCTCGATTCAATGAGACGCCAGCGCCGAAGCGCCGCGTAATTCCATGCGCGTAATATTCATTCATTAAAACTATATTGAACTTAAAAAAGACGGAGCACACAGCACATACATCTATCCTTTTCTCTCTCGTGTGCTTTTACGGGGCTTCTAGCAACGCGTGAACTGTATGGGGAAATGATATTACTCGATCGCTACGAATGTATAGCTATAGATATATTATATAGCAGTTTACTCTAGACGATATGCCCGGCTTCGGCCTTGGTGATGTAAAAACATCGTGCGTTGCATGGTCGTCACGTGATTATTTGTTAAATCAATTATATCAATTGTTATTAAATTAAGTTGGTTCCTTTTAGAAATTATATCTAATATTTTTTTTAGAACAAATAATGAAGTTTTAATATTTCTTTTAATAAATTGTATCTTTTGTATTGTTTATTTCACGTTTACTGGCAATACAGCACATATTTCTACTAACTTCATTTGTATTATGATATTTTATGAGTTGTGAATGTGTTTTGTTTAAGGTTAATGTTTAGTTTTTTAAGTTATTTAAACTTTTTGATACTATTGTTAGATTCAATATACTACTGGGTGCAGTTTGCTGGTTTTGCAGTTTATTATGAAGTACCTTTTTAAATGTATTGATGCTGGTTTGTTGTAAATATATGTTTTTTTAAAAGACGATGTATGTCACGTGTGACAAAAGTGATATTGGAAAAGTGAGTAGTATGTTCTAGAAGACTTCAATAAAATGTAATAGAAAGTTGAATTGAAGAGTTTCTTTATCTTGAAGAGTTGACTTTACATCTCAGAAGAGGGATATTTGTGCAAACGCTCACATGAGTTTGTTTTTTTTTCGTCATATAGTATAATATTTGTGGCGATATCTACATGTAAGGTGATGGAAAACGTTCTGGGAGCACCACGTAAGGTCAGAACCACATGTGACTCACGCTTGAAAAAGAGAAAGAATCGTGAATGTAACATTAAAACTTCTAACGATGATGATCACGGAAAAGAGAAAAGAAAGCGAAGCAGGCAATGGTAGAGTCGCAGAAGTTCGAGCAGACGCGCGCGACGTTGTGGACATCGTCAGCGGAGCCGTGCGGGTTCGGGTAGTTCTACCCGGCCTCATCGCCAGCGTTGCCGGAGCTGGTTGAGTTCCAGTGGTGGCACTCGGCGTCGCGAACAGTCCATGGAGCCGCACGAGTTCCAGCAGCTTCAACTGGGGTCATGAACCGCATCGGCGTCACCATATGCGTGACAGCAGTTCGTGGCGGCAGTCTTGTCGCAGTGATGAACACGCGGGCGGTGTCACAAGAACGACGCGTCAACGACCCAGCTCTTCGATGAGACGTTCTAATGACTACTGATAATATGACTAATTTACTTTTGACTAACTAAAAAAAAAAGAAAAAGAAAGAAAAGACAAGCAAAAAAAAAATGAAGACAGTTCGTGTTGCTGAGGGAGTTTCTTGCGCCGTTTCTTCTTCACAGCTACAACACGTTCCGAAGCGGTGGTAGCAGAAATTAACGATTCAAAAGATCTTGTAAAAGACTACTTGAATAAAGAATATTTTGATTTGATTTGATTTGACTGAATTGATGAATACTTTAGTAAATAATAATCGACACGAGGGTAACAAGTTCCCAATGTTGGGAAATGTTATTCCAGACTTTGATCCGATGGCACAAGGTCAGACTATACCAATGAGGCTTAATACAGTTGAAGAAATTGCAAAATTGTACAAATGGGGTGATGGTCAGATCATACATTACACTTTGCCAAAATTGGTAGGTGTAGCAAAACTTGGTATCAAACGATACCTACTATGTCGTTTTCGTGGGTGGAATGGAAGAATCATTTCCTTGTAGTGACGCAAAAGATTTGGGTATTTCGGGGTATTATATTTGGGTATTTTGGTTTAATGATTCCAATTTACCTACGATGAGTGGTATAAGCAGTAATATTATATTGCCAATGGGTATTGTTATTAAGATTATTGTGGAACTGTTTATGTGCGAGGGTTATTTTGCGGAAAACCTAGTTACGAATATTATCTTATGCCAGGTGAATTTGATTTGGTAAGTGGCAAGAGTTGTTTACTTATACAAAATGTAACTAATAACATTGTAGTTTTAAAACCTGATTTTTTGGTTACACATGCTCTTCGCTCGAATACTTGTTTAGATGTTAATGCTTTAACTACAGATGGTAATACATTTTGCTTTGAACTTAACTTTGATTCTAAATTGACTAACGTTGAATTATTTAAATTAAAAGGACTATTGGTTGACAGCCTCTGTGGCGCAGTTGGTTAGACGCTGTCTGTGAAACGAGAAGCCGCGGGTTCGATCCCCGCACCGAGAGAAATGTTTGTGCGACCCACAAATATTTCTTTCGGGTCTGGGTGTTTGTGAGATCGAAAAGTCTCGTAGTTCTGATACCTGCGACACAAGAATTAAGTGATCTTAATGTGGGGTCGGGACTATGTGTGTGACTGTTGGATGTATTTATTTATTTATTTATTTATTGGTTAGGTATAAAGAATGTTTTTCAATTAATTTTAAAGATTTAGGGGTCACAAACATAGAACAGATGGAAAACGAATTAACTGATAATAAGCCTTACGGGCTTACATTAAAGCTTAAAAAGTGCAAGTTATTTTACAAAGAAATTGATTTTCTTGGTTTCCACGTTAGTGGTGAGGGTATACGATCGGGATTCCATAAAATTTTAGCCGTGACTAATTTTCCGGTGCCTTAAAATGTTCACGATGTTAGATGTATTATAGGGCTCGCCAGTTACTTAATGCGTTTTATTAGAGATTTTACTTTAATTGCGTTTCCTCTTACCGATTTACTAGAGTCAAATTTAACATGGAAGTGAAACTATGAACATTTTGGAGCATACAAAACTATGAAACAGAAATTAGCTGAACGTCCCATTTAGTCACGCCAGAGACTGAGTTGCACATCGATGCTTCCAAGCTAGGAGTCGCTGGCATTTTGATGTAGAGGTACAGTGATGATTTGCATAGACCCGTAGCGTACTACAGTCGGAACACAAGCGAAGACGAACCAAAATTGCATTTGTTCGAATTAGAAACATTGGCTGTTATAGTTTTGCTGAAACGTTTTCGTGCATTGACTTAAATTCTATCGATAGACGAGACGCGTCATAGAAATAAAGTGCTCCCGTATTTTAAAAGCATACTAGCGACATTTGACGTTCATTGACTGGAATTATTACAAAAAAGGTCAAAGAATAACAGAATCTCTTAGACAGATAAGACACTTCATATCAATCACACCTTATATGGGTGAATTAATGTATTTACCTATACCTTTTCTAAAATTATTGTCTAAGTATAGATACCGACAAGTTAATATAATATTTCGTAATGATTTACGCGAATACTACATATTTGTTTGATGGGATGTCTAAGATAATGGAGGAAAACGAAGAAGACTTAGTTGTAATTTATTGAAAATGTGTAGGGATGTCTACCTCAGCAGGTTTGAGTCGGGTATAATATGGGTAGCTATATAGACAGAACTATAATCTTGTAAAATAAATACTAATAAAAATTAACATGTTTATACCTGTTTTTACACATCAGATTTATTTGCATTCTAATCATGAAATTAGACATCTTATATAACTTGTATCTCTTTATCACGCATTGAGTTCTTTCCGTTGTTGAGGTAGATTTGCGCGTCATCATGCTCTCAACGATACAATCCGTAGGGCTCTCGTGTCCGCAAACGTGCCTTGTTTGCTTGAGCCCCTGGTTTAATTCGCACCGACGCGACGGTAAGAGGCCTAATGGTCTCACATGGTTTGTGAAATACCAAAGCTAGCTCTATAAATGCATATTTGTAATATTAAAATAGTTTATGCCTATTTGGTCTACTGATGTGAAATAAACTATGTCTGATATACTTCGTCTCGCTCACTCGAAGGGCAATTTTTGTGCAATATTTTTTGGATAAAGATAGATTTGTAAAAAATGAAAAATGAATGAAAAAAATCTTTAATTGAAAATATTAACTATACATAAAGAATATTGCAAGGGTTCTCAAATTAGGCGTTGCCTGTGTCTTGAGAAACCAGTTAACATATAATTATTTTTACAATATTTGGGTGTGTGAGTGTGAGAGCGTGATGTGTACATATGTGTGTGCGTATGTGGTTCGATTAAGCTATGAAAGTATAATGTGTGTATACATAACTTTATATGTATATGTGTATATACGAGTATATATGTTGAAAAATTTCATCGTTTTATTTAATATCTAATTGTTGTGGAAGATGGCGGTTTAAATATTTACTTATAGAAATGGTTTTAAGTTGGTTGAGTACGAGCAATCATTCATAATTCATGTGGATTTATGTAAGAGGAAAGAATATTTTCAGTTTCGTCGTAATCGAGGTGAAGTAATAGTGTGGTTATTTTTTTATTAGTTTTTTTTTGACAGTACAGTTTTTTATATCACAGCGTGCATTTACTGAGTTGTATACTACGGAATGGGATATATATGGGAATCTATTAGCAAAGTGTGTTTTGGCGGGGTGAATGGGCAAACGAAAGACACGTTTTTTACGTAGTTCTGTGTAGACCTCGGATTTTAAAATGGCCTTGTGATTTTGAAGGCTTGCGTATAGGATAAAAAGTTGTCGAACTCTTAGTAGTTTGGCTTCATTGTAAAGGAGGTTTGTGGGAAATCTGAAGGGTTTGTCCAACGTTCTTTTTAGAACGGCTCGTTGGGCTCTCGAGATTTAGTAGGACGCTTTATGTAGAAGAGATAATAAGAAATATCAAAATATTGCATCTGTAGACAAAATTCGTCCGTGGCTTACTTCAGTCCAGAGATGATAGCGAAATAGAAGATAGTAGTGACTAAATGTCAAATGAGAGTGAACAATAAACTTAATGGTTAATGTATGATTCGTTGGGTTTAAATGGTAAGATATGACTAGACTAACAAATGCAGATTAGATAACTTTGATATGATGACGAATTTGACTAGACATGATTGATTGGTCAGTGCAGATAGCGAATGGTGTCAAGCAATTGGCATCGCACAGATGACCGTATACGACAATGTTTATGATGTGAATAGGTTACTCAGACATGATGACGAATTTGATTAGACATGATTATGACTGGTCAGTGCAGATAGCGAAAGGTGCCAAGCAATTGGCATCGCACAGATGACCGTATACGACAATGTTTATGATGTGAATAGGTTACTCAGACATGATGACGAATTTGATTAGACATGATTATGACTGGTCAGTGCAGATAGCGAAAGGTGCCAAGCAATTGGCATCGCACAGATGACCGTATACGACAATGTTTATGATGTGAATAGGTTACTCAGACATGATGACGATTTTGATTAGACATGATTATGACTGGTCAGTGCAGATAGCGAAAGGTGCCAAGCAATTGGCATCGCACAGATGACCATATACGACGTTGCACACTCACATTGGTCAGTGCAGATAGTGAACGGTGCCAAGCAATTGGCATTGCACAGATGACCATTCACTACACTACACATAACATTGGTCAGTGCAGATATCGAACGGTGCCAAGTATTTGGCATCGCACAGATGACCATTCATGACACTACACACCGATATTGGTCAGTGCAGATAGCGAATGGTGCTAAGAAATTGGCATCGCACAGATGACCATCATATTTACTCTACAGAGTACACAGTAACGCTGTTGGAATGTGAAAAGAGAATTGATGATGTGGTACATATAATTATATATTTTTTCTGTTATTTAGTTGTACCCGGATATGCAAGCCTAGTGAGAGGACTCACTCTAAGAGGATGGCCGAGCTGTTAGATTCAATATACTACTGGGTGCAGTTTGCTGGTTTTGCAGTTTATTATGAAGTACCTTTTTAAATGTATTGATGCTGGTTTGTTGTAAATATATGTTTTTTTAAAAGACGATGTATGTCACGTGTGACAAAAGTGATATTGGAAAAGTGAGTAGTATGTTCTAGAAGACTTCAATAAAATGTAATAGAAAGTTGAATTGAAGAGTTTCTTTATCTTGAAGAGTTGACTTTACACTATTATGAGTTGTATTGTTTTCTGTGATGGTTTGAGTGCGATGGTGAAAGCGTTCATTGCCGGTAAAAAGGTAAATTCATTCAATTATATTGAAAAATAAACCGGCGCGAAACCTATGCCGGGTTTGTACATTAAGTAAGTCGTGATAAATCACTATAGAAATTTCTTCAGTTCAGTTTAATAAACTACGTACTTTTATTACTACATACTCCCTTTAAAGCTATTAAACAATCGTGATTCATATGTTTTTAAACGACACGTCTTGTGTGTTAGATTGTTTGGATTATAATGCTTTAAATTTTCATTAAATTAGGTGGTCCTTTCAAAAGGCAATCTATTATTTTAAATTCAGAAAAACATTTAAAAATGAATGCGTTAATAATAATTTCTGCTTGCAATTTCGGTAAACCTCGAAGTCGACCACGGCACCACAGTATAGTGACGGCAATAGAAATGTAATGAATAGTTACGGATACATGTTCACAAGTAATCTATATTAATTGTTTTAATCTTAATATTGATTGTGTGGTAGGTTTGCCGACGTATTATAAATTAATTTTCTTCGTTCTTAGTAACTTTGTGTTTCTAAAACAATATTATTTAAACGTAAAAAAATATTCGGCTTGCCCTACTCCAAAACCCTAGGCACGCCACTGGTTATCATGCCGCCTAGAACTAACTTCATACTGTTAATTATTTGGTGTCACAGATGCGCGCGCATCTTAAAATTTCACTCTCATCATTTTTTCATAACGCGCCTAAAGAAGTATCTATATCTATATCAGCCCATATACGTCCCACTGCAGGGCACGGGCCTACTCTACAATCGAGAGAATCGATTGAGAGTGGAACCACTCTCAAAGAAGTATAACTTCAAAAATTATAATAAAAAATGTATACCCGAATAGTTATTTTCTTTATACCTCGACTAGAACTTAAATTTAAAATTTTGAATAAGGAACTTCGTTCCTATCCAGTGTCCCACAACACCACACGGTTTTTTTTTTCTATGTTACCAGGCTTACACCACGGCATTCTTCACACTTGGCTTTTCTTATATGTATCTACATCGTCATAAAATTTTCTCGATAGAAGCGTTTTAGATCCAAATTACATGAGCAAGGACCTCCGAATGCATCCATTACTGTTGGTAATCGCTTCTTGGGTGCTTACGGTATCAGACACACCATTTGCTCGTTAAACCCCTTTGCTATAAAAATCCTATCTTTATGCGAGTCGAAAATGCATTTTACAGAAACTGCGATATGCATGCATACAGAGTAGATACTGGACATAATGAGACTTAACATCTAATGTCACATGATGGCGAGCACAGTGGAGTGCTAAGCATTGCTTTGTAATTCATGTTGTTTGGTTTTGCTACTGTCATGAGCGGTCGTATCGCTTACCATGAGGCGAATGGCATGTCTCGCCATTAAAAAATGCAATATAAAAAAACATAGAAAGTATAAAATATATTTTAATTGTCTAACAATATAATGTATAATTAATCGATATATGTATCCGTATATTTGGTATCACCGTTTTGGGCTAATAGTTGCATGTATTAGTTGTGAACCGTCAGGTCTCAGGTTTAAATTTCAGATCGTACAACCGAATGCATCCGGTGAAAAATGCAGTGCGGTCGTAGTAGAGTATCTACATACTTGGCACAATTATACAAAATCGTTATTTGCTTCTGCAAGCTCCCGTCGGAAAAAAGTTCATTTGGATAACGTCCAAATGTCCAATATAAATTAAAAACTGATCATACTATAGAGTTAATTCTAAAGATGAAGAGATAAGACTAAATTTTTTAATAATATCGACCCCCATTCTTCATTCAAATCCACTTCACTCTGTAATATTATTAACTACCTTTACCCACTAAGCCGCAAACTGCTACGAACTAATGCATACACAACTCCGCAAAAATCTCTGAAACTTTACGGAACGAAACCATAAAATATTTCATAAAATAACCGCTGAGCTGGCTTTCATTCATTCCTAACTTTGTTTCGCTACGGTCTCATTATATGGACGTCGATATTAGTAGAAATAAATCCTTTTTACAAGGCTTTTGATTTTATTAGTTTAAATCAGGGAACGGTACGGCAGCACAAGTGATATTGTACTAAACAGAGCTTCGTCATTTGATGGTTACCCTGACCTTAATCGAAATGCTCTCTCACCTAACTCTGTCATTCCAGACCGTGGATTGCCGGCTTTACGTGTGCTTTTATTAATATAATATCTGTCATACTCGTAATATAAACATATGTATCCCCTGGATATCGATTGCGATACGCGTTGGAAAACCCTTATTATGAAACACGCAAGTATATCGCGTCTCTTTCCATCTCTCTCCCTCTTTCCATCCTTGTTCCTTCCCCCTCTCCTCCCGATCTGATGGGCTGGCATGATCAAAGCATTGTGGATGTTCATGGGCGACAGTGATCAGATACCTTCAGGTGACCTGCTTGCTCGTTTGGCGGACTTATGCTATAAAAAAAGGTTCGTGTATTTGTTTCGCTCAGTCCGGCTAATTTGTGTCCACTAAGGTGAGTTAACCCTTACTGGCTGGAGGGTACATGGTTTATATTGTACTTACATTAGGTGC
This sequence comes from Deilephila elpenor, assembly GCA_949752805.1. NCBI lineage: Eukaryota > Metazoa > Arthropoda > Insecta > Lepidoptera > Sphingidae > Deilephila > Deilephila elpenor. Next base: position 3,630,559 of record OX457102.1, read on the forward strand.
ATTGCAGTAACATTGAGAAATGTTTAAATTTTAACGTTCAATAGAACAAAATAAATATTTTGAACCTAATTGCTTGTTAAAACATCGGTTTACGTCATATGTTAATGAATGCGCATTTGCAATTACAAATTAAACACTGCACATTAAATTGTAATCACCGTTTCCGGCGATCGAACGCATATTATCACTCAAACACATGTGACCTACTAACAAAGTTGGCACGATAAAAATATTTGACGTCACAATTCTAAGAATCTATTAAAAACAGCATTTACCACCTAAATTGGAGTGAAAAATATCACTAATATTTTAGCTCGAGATATTTTTCGCTAAACCGACTTTGGATTTTCAACACGTAGGCATGCCGAATATTGGCGGCTATAGGTGAGCGGTATAAATTCTGCGCGTTCTTGAACTTAAGACAAAAAGCCCAGAATTCAAGAACATTCAGGCGAAGGTCGGCATTCAACAAGACCGTGGCGAACATCAACCGCAGATACAACTGTATTTTAAAGAAACTTTACAATGCTAAATAAGTCGCATTCTTTTTGCGATTTAATTTTGCATTTATTTTCTTATTGGAAAATAAAACATAAATAAATATAAATTATTCATTTTTCAACGACGCGAGGAGACAAAATCGAAGATTAAAATAAGTAATGCAGCGGCATCGGCAATTTACATTTTTTGTTTGCTTTGAAAGTGCTTAGGATTTTGATATTAAAATATTTTATACTGCGAACTAAGATAATAAAATAAATATTGCTTGTTACCTAAAGTAAAATACTCTTCGCATTTTTAAAGGTATGCAGCTTTGAAATCAAAATACTTTGGACTAACAATGAAATAGTTAACAAAAAAACCAGCGTTGAATAGCTAAAAAGCCTTCAGAGAAATTGGTGCGGCAATTTTTTCTTTCCATTTAGAAATATCTAAGAATTGTCTATACTAGCACTAAACTATAATTCTCAGTCATTCCTATATCCTTCCAGCCCACCAGGCACATAACATCGTATCCAGAATCACTCGAACGCTGACGTGATTATTCAGAATATATCAATGGCAATTAGCTTTGCTTTGCGGTTTGCTAATATATTGAAGTAGGTGTGGCCCGCACGATGTAATGGCCGCCACACACGACGAACACTCCGTTCGACATAATTAATTTTGTCCAGACCCTCGTATGGCAGTCAATGGAAGCGTGGTTTTAAAATAAAACTATTCAAAAGAATTGAACTGAAGAACTGCAACGGCTAATGTATAAATTTTTTTTGAATCAAAACAGTTGTCCAGATAGTTGATTGATGGGATATTGAGTACAGTATATGATAGTCTAAAATGTATATTTTTATTTAGTAACTCGAAAGCTGCCAAAAAGTTAGAACCTCAACAAGTAATAATCGCTTCCCATGCCAATCCATAATACGAACTTGTACAAGAATTTTGGCGATCTGTAAAGGTGGATGCGAAAGTAACAGTAATGATTTGGGGTTCCCAGCAGTCACTAACCAAATGAAACATGTCATATAGACTAGTCGAGGTAGGTACAACATATTTCTACCACTCCCAAATTCATAACATCATGTACTAATGATAAACCTAATGACTGATTCAAAGCAGCGAAAGAAGCCAAGCAAAGAGTCGACGCACATTGCAGTTTCGTGTTCTCGGCACAGTTAAACTCGTTCATATCCCGAGTGCTGGAAGTGGAAGCCCGCTGGGATCTGTTTCTGAACTCCCACCAAGTTAGTGTTGCAACTTGCAGCTAGATCACGTGGCAATTGTTCCACAGATTTGATGAAACTAAAGTGAATGAGCATGTACGGTACGCGGACGTTTTGATCACTATTATTTCACTTCGTGTTAGAAATTGTTTTTTATTTATTTAATCCACTTGCAACATTCTTAAATATGAGGATTTGTCAACTATTTTAACATAATATACGCCTAATGCTCGCTATCTGGACGCTATAGCTATAGAAGAACTATAGCTACCCACCTTATTCATAGAGTTTTAAAACCTATTTTATTATTCGAATGTTTCGTCTTCTTCGCTCAAAGTGAATTCAAAAATCAAAAGTCGTTCGAAAGGGACAAAATATTTCATAACTTAAAAACCGTCTATGAATAAGGCTGTATATGATTTTAGTCAATCAAATTCTCAACAGTCTGCAGTTTACGACACTCCCATAATATCAAACATAAAAAACGTGCAACCATTGCCAAGGTGAAGCGAAACGCTATCACTTTGTAGAAATAAATGTTTTATTTAGAAACCGGAGCGGTCATAAAACTGTTTTATGGTAAAAGCTTTCACGTTTTTTCGTTTATATCTAAGACCATGTCATGTGCCTTTGGAAATTTTATTTATCGATATGAACTGTAGGCCGAGAATAGTTGACCTACAAAGGTCGTTTAGATGTACATCATTTCTGATTATACTGTCAAAACATGTCTGATTTTTAATATTGACAGCCTCCGTGGCGCAGTTGGCGAGACTGTTATTTGTGAACGTATTACGACAGGCCGCGGGTTCGATCCCCGCACCGAGAGAAATGTAATAATAAAGAATAATTAAATATTTTATTAAAGGTTAGTACGTTTTATAAGTAGCATTTTATTTATCAAAGGCATTTACAAAATTATACTTTCATAATATAGTGACGTCTAGCGGTACACGTTAGAACTACATTAACACAACGCGGTTTAACCAGGAATTTCAATTCTCTTTATTGTGACCTTGTTTATAAAGCAATGAACTAGTTGCAATATCCTTAGCTCCTTAGGAACACAATACAATAACATTAATCAAGTTGTGACGCGGTTCCAACATGTGCAAAGCAGTTTGGTCCACGATAACAAACAGCGTCTGAGCGCCGTCTGGACATGCACGTGACAAGGCCATGTTTCAACAGTATTATGTTTTCATTGATATGAGAATTGAATAGCCGAATTTATATTAAACCCGTTGTTTTCATTGGAGGATATCTATTATTCAGGTCGATTAAGCTATTTTCCATTGAAATTAACGTTTTCGTATGGAGATACGCATTCGATGAGCTTTCTGTGGCTTTTGTGGCAAATAGGAATATTTGCACTAAGCGTTTTATCATTCGTGTTCTTTTGCTGTATATAATAGAATTTGAGTATGACCGAAACCGGGTTTGCCCGGGTGTATATCACACTACTCCACAATATAACACAATACACATTCCATGAATACATCTAAATAAGCATATTTCATAAGAACTTCTAAACATCTTAACCTATCTCTCTTCAGGGATTTTATTCAATAATAAAAAATTGCCTAAACGCATTTCCAGGTCCCAGCCTACGTCTGTGCCAAATTTCATTACGATCGGTTCAGTGGATATGTCATGAAATGGTAACAAACAGAGTTACTTTCGCATTTATAAGTTAGTCTATCCCTCGAGAACAACATTTTTGTTTTCGCATCCCATGTTCTTTTTTGTGCTCCTTACAACAAGTATGTAGCATCACACAATGATCAGTTCTATAATTAACGTGTGAAGGCACAACATACATACAAAAAAACATATTCGCATTTATTATAATGACAGCCTCCGTGGCGCAGTTGGTTAGACGCCGGCTGTGAAACGAAAGCCCGCGGGTTCGATCGTTTGTGAGACCGAATAGTCTTTCGTAATTTCTGATACTCACGACATAAAATTCAATCTTAGTGTGGGGTCAAGACTATGTCCTTAAGTAACTGTTGGGTAAATTTATTTCTTAATAGAAATTTTAGATGGTTGCTTGCAAGATATTGTCTTGAGCAATAAAGTGGACTTGTGTTCATATAACCAGAATTTATTTTTGATATTAATGTATTTTCTTGGTGTACTGAATATAATAAATAATATAGTTATTCATAATTCGCGTTACCTTTGTACTAATTAAACAGAGTAATAACATAGTTGGCCGAATCTCAAGGAAATTAGTCGAGATTGTTAGGAAAGTAGTACGACGGTAATATATTGTTTTGTAATCCCATGCCCGGCTGCCGTGGATTAATGGTCCACTTCCTTATCGATAGCTATTATATAAAATATTAATTGGACTTTAATTCATGTTTTTATGTAGAGACTAGGTCGCTTTTATGGGATTTTGAAACAGTTTCGATCGTCTTAATATTATTATTTGATGTGTACCGTATTCATCAGCGGCTTGATTCCCAATGTTTATGAAGAACGGTAGTCACTTTATCAACGCCTACGCAGTCTATAAATAGCGGAAGCTAACTGCTAATCAAAGACATCTCCAAATGCCCACTATTTGAACTCCCCTTTTACTTACCTTCTCTATCATCAAAGGCAGTCACAAGACTTAGAATCCGCATGGTTTTGTCATTGAAATAATTAGAAATAAAGAAAAAAATACATTCATTGAAGGCGCAAATAAACATAAGTAGCAAACAAAATAATAAATAATAAAAAAAACATGACAAACGTATTAATTAAACGCAACATTATTATACAATTAAATCGAAACAACTTTTGCGCCAACAATAGGCCTCCCGTTCAGCTTTTTGCTGCAGTATGGCCAAAGCAACAAACACTGCTCCGCTCTTTTTTTTTTATTGCAATGAATGGCGAGACGAGCATGCCATTGGCCTGATGGCAAGAGATACGACCGCTCATGGACAGTGGCAAAACCAAACAACACCATGAATTACAAGGCAATGCTGGGCATTTTACTGCGCTCGCCATCCTGAGACATAAGATGTTAAGTGTTAATATGGCCAGTAGTTATTTTGGCTACAATGTCCTGCAAACCGGAACACAACGGTGCATTTACACTGCTGTTTGGCGGTAGAAATAGACATTGCGGTGGTCCTACCCAGGCGACCTCTCACATATGAGAGACCTACCACCAGTAATAGACGGGGAGCCATTATTAGCAAAATTATCACCAAATTCACGTGCTGATCGACAGTTATTGTAATTAATTATAAAGGTCCTGCTTAAAAATACTAGTATCACTACTCAGTCCACAATTGTACAAAAAGAATGGACAGAATAGAGTAATACCATGAAAAATACCTTGAATAATAAACTCACCGATACGAAGTTTTCATTGTAGACGACCTTGAAAATACAATTCTACTAGATAGAGAGTGGGTTTACGTTAATTCTTCAAACTCTTCAGCATTAAAGTTGCTATATTCTTTATGTGTTTGGGCGTAGACTTTGACTAATATCATTTATCATTTGGTTGACAAAGATTTGGTAGCAAAAAAGATAAGGATATATTATACTTTATATTGGTTCTACTCCTTCAGGGACGCAAGCCTGAGCGTGATTCAAGTTAATCTGCCTTTGTATGTTTACAAATCCCTTGTTTACTAAAAATATTCATAAATGCAAAACAAATTATACATCCTACTAGGTTTAAAGATTACGAAAAGCCTTAAATAATTACCATATCTCATATAGAAGAGCTCTTATGTCTGTCAGGCGTTGCAATGCTCGGAATTTGTGCGCCGCTAACTAATTGTCTCTCGAGATTTAATTAAAATTACGTCTTGCAGGAACACTGAGTCGCAAATGGAACAAAGTAGGTTCGTGTGTGGTGAGCTGTGAATACTTTACAAGGTGTTAAAATTAACTATCTTTAAAATAAATTACGGATATCTTCAAGCGTCTTTGAGTGGGCAGAGAGCTTCGCTGAGCTTATTTTGGTCCTATTACGATACGATACGGGCTTATTACCGTGAAGCTAAATCAATCAAAGCGAAATATACTTTACTTTTTGATTGGAGTGTTACCCCTGATCTGACTATTACTGGTAAAAGAGTACTTACTGAAATGTAGTCATGGATGAACGCCTTCGACGATCAAGGAAATCATTTTGACGAAACAGCATTTTGTACAAAAACTGCTATGGTAGTTTGCTAACAATGGGCCAGACGTTGGATAGACTAAAACCCATCAGCATCTCAAGAAACTAAAATCCAAAAGTGGGATATTCCAGTCTTACTGGCAGCAACAGTATGTTATCTCCTTAACTACAATATAAGCAATTCTCCTTTATACAGGAAAGTTTACTGCAAGTAAATATCTTTCGCAATTTGACGAAATAGTTCCCGATTAATGTGTATCGCACGTAATTTAAATAGTATGGAGGTTTATGGGGCCATCAAATGCTGGTGTACGTACGAATTTGGGTCACTAATGTCGGTATGGACTCCTAACGCTCCTATTAAATTTATTTTCTTTTATTATTCGAATGTTAAGTCTGCTAGTGTGAAAATACACTTTAAGTTGTTTTTTATTCGATTATTTGTTTTTCAATCTAGCAAACGAAGCATTATTGTTAAAATGGGGAAAACAGGATGTAGGAATAGAGTCTCGGTTATATTTATATCATTTAACTTAATGTGGGCCATTTGTATATACTCAGCCTATCGTCGCGCACTGCTGGACGTAGGCCTTTCCAAGGAAGCGCCAACCGTCCCGGTCTTGAACTACCTTCATCCATCCGCTATCCGCCGCTCTTTTCAAGTCATGGGTACATCGTGCATCAGGGCGTCGAAAGTACGTTAAAATGTAGAGCATTTAAGACTTTAAAATTGTTAACGCAAAGACTAATCTTTGTCTGCACTCGGTACGTATGCTAAACTGACGTAGTATCGATAGAACATTATTTTTATGAAAATAAAAATAGATTTAACTCCATCCCATTTTCCAAATATCGTCTCACGTCTGATAATAAATAAAAGAACAACTCGTCCGTTTATAAATAGTTAAGGGTACGATATATTTCTATATCAGCCCATATACGTCCCACTGCAGGGCACGGGCCTACTCTACAATCGAGAGAATCGATTGAGAGTGGTTAGGCCATATAAGTCCACCACGCTGGCCTAGTGCGGGTTGGCGGACTTACATACCGTAGAAATTCTTTAAAATCGCTACGGTATGCAGGTTTCCTTCACGATATATTTGTATGAGTAAAATAATGAAACTCGACTCAAAATAGGTTGATTTCATTCACAGGATTTCCGTTCACCGTCGATCACAAATAAATGTCAGTTCTTTTAATATGCACACGCCACTCAAATGTCACGAAGCTCGGATTTTAATTACCTGTTTTAACGTTTCACATTTAAAAAATTCCACATCAATCGTAGTACGAATATGGTTCATTCTATTACAACAGGTATACTATGTATATCGCATACAGGTGTATATATCAGTGGGTTTGGAGTAATTTGTCATCTTGCCTTGATTTATTTATACTTGTTTGTACTCAAATAAATAAATATGAAAAGTATAGACGTAGATGATACGATCGCCGGTCATAACGCTATCGAATTTGAAAGCCATACGGTACGTTTTGTTTTAACCAAATGAAGGTTTGTAAATTCCTTATTCGGTGCCTCGGGGAGGCTGAAAAGGCTATGCCAGTGTCACTGGCCTTCCAGCCCACCACGCTTGCGAATGTCAAGGACAGGCTGAGTCCAAAAAAATACCTATAATTTTATTATACTGACCTCATAGAAAGGGGCGGTGAGAGGAGATTGTCAACTGTATCTCAAAATTATTGAATTTCCAGAAAAGCATAGTAATTATTGGAAATATTGATTGATTGAAGTTTAAGATTTATAGCCATTTAATGTAACTTACAGACAAATAGGATTACAAATAGTCAACACAACATTCAAATAATTTATAAAATCACAAATCCACTTGACCTTTACAAGTTATATTCCTAAGGCTTTCATAAATAACTCATAATATAAAAACAATAAACGACCCCTTCTCAGCCCTGAAACGTGGGGATATTATGAAATAAGGCGATAATACCCCGGCTGGGGTGCAGGAATAAAAACTATTACTTCGCACCCAGACCATCCATCAAAACTGATTGGCTTGCGGATAGCTTCGCGGGAGACTGTTTCGCAGCATCTCGTTAAAGTTTTTGCTTTTATAATTTAGTTATATGAGTGTGAGTTTAAGAATTTATTTAAATACCTTTTTCCAATAAACTATATACATCACTTTTTATCTTAATTGAAACACCAATTGACAGCCTCCGTGGCGCAATTGGTTTGACGCCGGCTGTGAAACGAGAGAGACGGTTTCGTTCCCCGCACTAAAACAAAAATGTTTGTTTGAACCACAAGTATTTGTTTCGGTTCTGGGTGAAAAATCTCTCGTAGTTCCTGATACCCATGACACAAGACACGATCTTAGTGTGGGGTCAGGTCTATGTATGTGACTGTTAGGTGTGTTTATGTTTAACATTCATTAAACCTTTCATCTTTAGCCATATGCAATCTGTTTCAAAGCAATCTTTTGAAAAATATTTAAAATAAAATATTGTTTTATTAAAAAACTATCAGTATGTCTGTGAAATACGTCACATCATGATACCATAGTCCGTACCACACTACTATCAGTTTTAAATGTTGCTTCTATTACCTGTTCTAAGTCTAGAGGAGACGAAGTAATTCCCTTGGTAATGGAAATCAAAGTTCGGGAAATATAGAACTAGATGAAACTGGATCAATCTACACAGTTAAGGAACAAGTTCGCTAACTCCTCGATAGTATTATTATCATAGATCAAAATAATTTCAAAAATTTTTAATCTAGGAGTCTAGAAAAGGAAGTAATATTTTTTACCGATTTCAAGAAAAAGAGGGGGTTCTCGATTCGTTGGAATCTTTCTTTTTTAACATTTCTAAAGTCTGACAGTCTGTTTTTTTTCTGTGATGCGCGTGTTTTGTATATGTTTTCTTTTATTACATTTCTTTAGTGATTGTACATTAAGTAAAATTAGTTTTAGTTAATTTAAACCACATTGTAAATATAATGTAGGTAAGTACACATATATATTTTTACAATGGTATTTTGTAAAGGTCACAGGACAATACGTTTTATAAAACCTTCTCAGAAGTATGTTTGGATTATAAAAGCCTACCTACGTATTCTATAAATGAGATTCCTTGATGCTATAAATTTTTTTGTTATCAAACGGAAAATCTTTTGCAAAATGTGTTGTGATCAGATCAATAATTTTGTCCTATACAGTTTCACAAATATTTAGTTAGCTGTCGTTATTTTTTGTTTGCACCGCGACGTAATTCAACAGAGGGTAGTTGTCACTTATCTTATCGCTAGATGAGCTAGATCTATTGTCATTCGAGTCTCGTGTATTTTCGAGCGCGCGTTTCACGTCTCGGTGCTCATGGGTTTTTACAGAATTCCTTCGTTTATCCTTCATTATCTGGTTTTAAGTGATATTTAGTGGGTCCATTGTCTATTGTCGTCGGCTTTGAACATCCACTTTCGGGAATGGAACACCGATAAGTATGCCTAATGTATTTATTTGAATTATATTTCCCTGAATCATCGCCTTTTTACGGTGTCTAAAAATGTTTTGTGAAGTTTCAGCTATACAGATCATTTTTTTAGATGAGTGTATTTTACTTTTTGACTTGAAGAATTATGTGGAGATATTTAATGGAAAATGTAGGATATACATTAATAAAACAAGAATAAAGTAATGTCTTACGATTGACGATAGCACTATAATTACAATTAGACTTAATAAATCACTAGTCTTTTTTCTTTCAATGTACATTAACTCGATATTTCAAATGAAAATTTAAATGAACCATTCACGTTTTTTGCACGACTAAGTAATCAACGAAAAAGCTAATATCGAAGATTGATATATTTTGCGATGCATTAGCATATTTTTTTAAATGTTTTAAACTTTTCTCAAATCTTTTCAAATCTTCGGCCGTTTAATATATCTTAGTGCTTTATTATTTATGAGTTTTTATTACAAAAGCGAAAAACTGAGTAATCATATAATGTAGGTATTTTTTATTTTAAATATTACAGAATTTATAAAGGCCCGCCTAAAAATTACAAAAACCAAAAAAATATTAGTATACTTGTATTACACGCTTTTTTTCATTAAATGTAGGTTTAAAAATATTTTTTAATAATCGATCTTGTATACGCATGTTTTAGTGACATCTAGCGGCAGATGTGGAAACTACTTTTTAAACCCGTGCAACGCTTTCATTGTATCAATAGGGTTAGACGTCGTCTTGAATTAATTTACGTCGCTATGAATCTCATTTCTCGAAGGAAACGATCTAAACTACAGTTATCGGAGCTAGGTTGCTCCAGCCTGGATAGTATGCAAATATAATTATCTGGTTCCCGATAGTGTAAAGTGGGATGAATTGATTATCTCATAGCTCAGATTGAAGTACGCATTTCTATATTACCATTTCTATAGTACCATTGCGTAATGTCTGAAATTTGGAGACGAGATTAAAAGGGAAACAGGAAATAATTAAAGAACATATAAGGCGTTAATCCCATTCTTATCATAGTGGAAATGATCTTGAAGTTAAAAATTACAAAAGGCACGCCATCGAAATCAATCTTGGGTTTCTCTCATCCATCCCCGCCTAGACCATAAGATATAGTGGTGACTTATAGTTACCGATACTACCAGGTATAATATAACTCATACATCGGCTTGATGTGAGTGTGGTGAAACGCGATCTAGACTTCCTAACACAAAAATGATTTTTTTTATATCTACAAGGTCTAAAATGAAATTCATACTACATTAAATCTCGCCTTTATCCCAGAAAGGGTAGGCAGAGGCGCCACCAGGACACTCACATTTCGCCTTGTATGTTCCGTTCCACGACGTGAAAGGGGGTGAGCCTATCGCCACAACGGGCACATATTCCTGACTCCTGATAATGAATAAAAAAATTAATACCACTTTGCCCGACCCGGGATTCGGACCCGAGACCTCAGCTTTGTAATCGTACCGTAGTACAACTCCGCCACCGAGGCAGTCAAAATGATAATGAATATAAACATGTACCTCCTCTTCTCAGTCGTGAATACTCCTGCCAGAGGTGTCGTGCTCATTTTCAGGAGGCGAATTGCTTTACAATCCCTCGCTATTCTCACTCACTCACTCTATTAAAACATTTCCCAATCGATTCAAATTTGAAATAAACGAGTTCGAAATTCCCGACAAATCCATATCGGAATCGGAACCCATTATTAATCGCTTCTATTAATTAGACGTCCAATTAAAATGAATTATTTGGCGAATAAAAATCTTCGAGCATATAATCGCTAATTATTATACGCGTACGGTAAAAGCGTTATTAGTAGAAATTGATTTTATATTATTTTTGTCGATGAAATATGAGGGAAATACGGGGCGTGAATGTAAGGGTGAAATTACATTAATTTTGTCAGAAGGGTTTTCTTCTACACTAGCGGCACGACCGGGCTTCACCAAATTATTCAACCCTACTCCCTCTTATATATACCGGTATATCAAGACTGGAACCGAAAACGAAGCCAGGTGGTAGTTTTGGGGGTTACAGACACGATGCAAATAAAAATTTCGCCAAAACATTGACAGGATTTTTTTTAGAATTTTTAAAAATCATTTTGTTTGGTTGGTAAATACCTATTTTTTGCGAAAATACTAATTTAAACCCTTACGTACCATCGCGTGTTTAAAAATAAAGAGGTGTAAGTGTTTATTTTAGGAAAACTACCAAAAAAAAATTACCAAAAAAAAGTTGACGATTTTTTTTGCGAAATTTTTCATTGCATTGTGTCTGAAGTCACTAATACTACCACCTGGCTTCGTTTTCGGTCGCGGTCTTGATATACCCTGTATATCAGTTCACAAAATATTCGGTTTTACTTGACACTTGTCGGAATAATCGTAAATTTTCACTCAATTTTTCAGAATTTAAAGTCGGATACATTGTCATTTATCCATTCGACAACCAAATTGTACAACTTAATACATTATGTAAAGGATGGTACAAGACAAGCCACAATGGATATTCTTAAATCGATAGCATCCATCGATAAATCACCAACAGACCCAACGGAGGATAAGAATCTCACTCCACCGACTCCATAAATACTGGCTACCGTTCACGGTACATTAGCGTGATGATATTTGATAACAAAACGCACATTTATCTTTCACCCTTGAATAATATAAAAAGTTTAATGTTTTTGTGCTTGCTTTTGTATCGTATTTTTCCTGTGTTGTGATTTATTCGGACAATTCGCAACATTGCGTAGTGTGGCAATATTCATTAATTGAATGAATGAAATGAAATAAAACTAATTTTTACGGACCGCGATAAAATCCGTAAAAAATAGTTTTGTATTAATTAATAGCCGTATTGTATTTTCGCAAATACAGGTAATTACCTATAGGTATAGGTAGTATACATGAATTCTTTAATAATTGTATAGATTTACATCAGCGAATGGACACCCCGTTGCTGAAACAAATCTCTCAAAACCTATTTACCGGATAATAAAATTATAATTATTATAGTTGCTTTCGTTAACCCAAAGCTACTTAACGTACGAATAGATTCATCAAATACTTCATTTAATTCCAGGCCATACTAATATCAGAATTGACAGCCTCCGTGGCGCAGTTGGTTAGACGCCGGCTGTAAAACGAGAGGCCGCGGGTTCGATCTCCGAACCGAGACAAATGTTTGTGAGGCCCACAGATATTTGCCTCAGGTCTGTGTGTTTTTGAGACCGAAAGTCTCTCGTAGTTTCTAATAATCACGATAAAATTTAATTGATCTTAATGTGGGGTCAGGGCTGTGTATGTGACTGTTTAGTGTGTTTATTGATTATAATTTATTTAAAAGCCACCCCATAATTCTTAGTACGATTTGAGTAGAAATCTATAACTCAACATGTTCTTTGAAGCGTAAATAAATTTTATATTAGCAAGCACGTATAGTTCTGAAGCAAATGTTACATATTTTCGAGCTTCGCATTTGAATTTGATTATTACTTCTTCAAGCATTTATACATAAAAAATGCCGGCAAGTGAAAGTTGAACTCGCGCACTAAAGGTTCTGTACATGGAGTTAATATTACTACTCGTACGATGGTTCTCTGTACATATAAGTACACAATAGCGCGTACTTAATTAACGATTTTTATTTACAATGATTTACGATTTATTGGAGACTTTGGACAATAGAGCAAAAATATAAATCTACCAAAAAAATAATTTTATGAGGACATTGAAATAAAACTATTTTATACGGATTTTATCGCGATTTGGTTTAATTTTTACATTTTTTAACTTCCCGACGTTTCGATTACTTTACAGCTTTCGTGGTCACGGGGCGGACAGTCCGCCCCGTGACCGTGGACCGGCGCTCACGCTTGAAGCAGAAAAGCTTTTGAAGAAACGAACAGACGGACAGACGGTTTAGTAATTAAATAAATAAATAATTACACCCCACGGTCAAATACGATATACGGGATCGAACACACGGCCTCTCGCTTCACAGCCGGCGTCTAACCAACTGCGCCGAGGAGACTGTCAAAATTTGTCGGCGCCTTTTGTTTGCGAAACCCTAAAAAATGTTATTTCTCATTCGCTGCTCAAAAAATCTCATCGTAGGCAGTAGCAACAATTTTAGCATCGAAACAAGTACGTAAAAGAGGTATTTTTCCAGCTCAGAGGTGTCGAAGATAATAATTCTGGTAGAAAAAATATTATCATAGTATTTCTGACGCGCAGTTTGTAAATATGGCAGCGATGGCTTGCATTGAGTCGCTGGAAAAACAATTGGCCCGCACGCTGAATACATGTGGCTTCAGCAGCTAAAAGCCTATACGTACCGTCGGCAAATAAATCGACTTAAAGTTTCTGGTACAAATTATTTTTAGCATTATTTTGTTCACTTAAATTCGTGATTTTAAAGATTCTTTTGCAGATTTCATGAATTCATTAAGTTTTATATCAATTAACGGCGAACACTTCTTTACTTTATTTTTCTTATAATCATAACAGCCGTTTGTAAGAAGTCTAGTGCAGTGTACAAACAAATAAATAATGTATAAAATTCTATGCGAGCATTCATTCTAGGAAACATGCATTATACACAGAAATAAAAAACGAAGTTGTTAACAAACTAAGTAAAAATCCGATTTAAAACTTAAAATATTTGTTAATTATTTTTTTATTTTATTTAAAATATTACATATTTCCTACATGTCACACATATAGCATTGCATACATGTACATAGGTTATTAAACACTTAACACATGTGCATAAGTACAGAAATTATTGTTCCTTCCTTCCTTTTTTATTTTCCACATTAATCAATTGACAAATATAATTTCAATACGCGTCTCAATATTCCTATCTAACTCCACGATCAGTATATTAAATTAAACTACGTCACAACTTGGATTGTTCTGCTATCGGTACACGGAAGCGTATACGAGTACACGCAATCTCATTTCCCTGTCGTTTTAAACCTCGCCTGCTCTCTAAAAATCATATGTAGATACATATCTCGAGAGATTCAATTTGCGTACGCGACATACCGTGGTCTCATGTTAGTTCTCATCTTTCTGGTAAACGAAAAACACACGGTGTATTTATCGTTTTAACTATAAGTAATAGTGTTACTACGATCGGTGGCGTAGTTGTATTACGGTACGGTTACAAAGCTGAGGTCTCGGGTTCGAGTCCCGGGTCGGGCAAAGTGATATTGGATTTTTCTATTCATTACCAGCCCGGAGTCAGGAATTTGTGCCCGATATGGCGATAGGCTCGCCCCCTATCACATCGCGGGACGGAACATACAAGGCGAAATGTGGGTGTCCTGGTGGCGCCTCTGCCTACCCCTTCGGGGATAAAGGCGTGAGTTTATGTAATAGTGTTAATTTTATTTTGAAGTATTTTTTTATGAATATCATTCTTTTGTTCTTATTACTTTGTAACTGCAGTCTAAAAGTTTTAATTTGTTAATTATCAGTACTTTTTCTATTTTTCGACAACCAACCAATATCAATATTCATACATTTGGGAGCTCAAATGCACGGCAGAGGTAGCTTAAACAAATTGGTCTAAGTTATAAAAGTATTAACTACACAGCATAAAATGTAAATTGGGATCCTTAAATTATGCTCTAAATAAAAGAAATATAAGTGAAACATGCACAAAACCTAATGTAGTTTGCACACAATTCTAAGTTAATGTTTTAAGATCAACTAAAGAAGTGATACTAAACAACTAATGAATAAATTGGGTTGAGTGCTCTTTACATCGAATACAATAAAGGTGTGTTAACAAGTTGGTCTAGACGTGCTTAAATTTTTACTGCTTATCTTCAGAATCATAGTATTGTATAATGAAAACAGGTGACCGTATATAAAATTGTCAAGCCACATACTGGTATAAAGCCTCCAAAAAATAAGTATCGGACTGCCTCGGTGGCGTAGTTGTATTACGGTACGGTTACAAAGCTGAGGTCTCGGGTTCGACTCCCGGGTCGGGCAAAGTGATATTGGATTTTTCTATTCATTATCAGCCCGGAGTCAGGAATTTGGGCCCGATATGGCGATAGGCTCGCCCCCTATCACATCATGGGACTGAACATACAAGGCGAAATGTGGGTGTCCTGGCGGCGCCTCTGCCTACCCTCTTCGGGGATAAAGGCGTGAGTTTATGTATGTATGTATGTATGTAAAAATAAGTATTTTAAAACCTGTCGGAAATATTTGTGAACCTAGCTGGAATGCGGTTCACATTTCATTTTTTTGTGTTCATCTATCTACTATGTTATTTTACATTAAAAACATTTTGAGATGGATGGAAATTCTATTTTTTATTATTGTTTCTTTTTTAATAAAATTTCTTTAACTTATATTTAGAATTTGCTGAACTTATGTTCCAATGACGTGAATTATTCGGGGTCACAGATATTTCCGACGGGTAATTCATATCAAAAATAATTATTTACTGGCCTCGGTGGCGTAGTTGTACTATAGTACGATTACAAAGCTGAGGTCTCGGGTTCGAATGCCGGGTCGGGCAAAGTTATATTCGATTTTTCTACTCATTATCAGCCCGGAGTCAGAAATTTGTGCCCGATATAGCGATAAGCTCGCCCACTATAACATCGTGGGACGGAAAATACAAGGCGAAATGTGAGTTTCCTGGTGCACCTCTGCCTACCCATTCCGGGAAAAGGGCGGTTTATGTATGTAAAATAATTATTCCTACTGTTTTTCCCGACATTATTTTTTAAACATTAAAATGTTTATAGTTAAAGTAATGCCAAAAATCTCCAGTCTTATTTTCGTGGGCTTAGTTTATGAATCAGATGGATATTCTCTTTATAGTACTCCATTGTGGTTCTCTAGTATCGTTTATTTTTAAAACTCTGAAGTTATCAGCATAAATGCCATCTTTGGATAAGTTATATTTTGTACTTTGTATTATTTTATGTGTGCAAAGATAAGAATTTTGTCAGGTTTTAGAAAGAAAGAAGAAAGAAAGAAAGATTTTCAGAGCTTTACTTACATTTATTTATGAATAAAGATAGCTTAAGAACTCAAAGATTAATTAGACATGATACAAATGCACTACAAATATGATTTGGAGGGAACTTAAATGTATAAAGTTTTGATGAGAAAACAATTATTAAAGCCTTTTGTTGTTAGAATTTTTGTTGACCTTAAATGAAGAAGTTAATGACAGTTAAAAAACTTAGCACTCTAGCGCCTCTAATTACCATTGACATCAATATGACATAGAGGTGGTTCCAAATTATACGTATATAGAGACAAACTTTTCTGGCCCGGTGAGAGAGTCGCAAATTAAAATTAAAATGCAACAAAGTGGATAAATAAGTCGTCGAATTAAAAATATTATCCAAAATACTATTATATTATTATGTATATAGTGCAGTTTCATTAATAATATACATTAGTATGTGACTAAATCATAACCTTCTTGTTTGGAGTTCGTTAGTAATATGAGAATATTGTATGTATCTGGACTTGACGTTAAACACCTGGCAATTTGAAAGAAAGTACATGGGTAAAATGTTGGCGTAATGTCAGCGAATGGCAAGCAGATTGACATTTCAAAATGGCGTCGTTAGTTTCCTCTTATGGCCACCGGGCCAGATAAGTTTGTCTCTCTGTATGTCTTTGATAAGCTAGTACCTATTTTATTGATAGCCTATTTACACGGAGAGAGATTATCGCCTGATTTCGTGCCAGAATCGTATGCAACTATCGCATTCGATGATCTCTATAATATTATCGTATTAAAAAAAAAAATACACCCAACAGTCACATACATACTACATAGTCCTGACCCCACACTAAGATCGAGTCTTGTGTCGTGGGTATCAGAAGCTACGAGAGACTTTACGGTCTCACAAACACCCAGACCCGAAACAAATACCTGTGGATCACACAAATATTTGTTTCGGTGCGGGGATCGAACCCGCGCGGCGGCCTCTCGTTTCACAGGCGGCGTCAAACCAATTGCGCCACGGAGGCTGTCATTAATGTTTATGACAAATGTTAACACGATGCAACTTTTTTATATCCGTAAAATAAAATAATATCGTTTTTAATATACTTACGATAATAGTACCTTCAAGGCGAGAAACTCTGCCCTTGTAATTGGAGTTTAAGTCATGTCGATAAAAACAAAACTCCAACATTAATGAACATCCTTTATAACTTTTACACCAGTTTCAAAGCAGGCTGTTACGCAAAACAATACGTAGGACGAACCTCTCAAAATATTCAAAGCGAGGAACAGTGACGAGTGTTTTGTCCGAGGGCGCGGAAGTCTTACATTAACAATTCATGTTGTGTTGTCGACACACCTTTGTCCCCAAAACGTTGCGCAACAACGCGACAGCTTTGACAACTCCAGTCCTAATTGACACGGTTTCAGACATGTGTATTTTCTTCTTTGGAAAAAGGATTATTTAATTATTTTTTACTGGTGGTCTCATATGTTAGAGACCGCCTGGGTAGGTACCACCGCAATGTCTATTTCCAATCAAAGTCTCGCCAAACAGCAGTGTAATATGCTCTGTTGTGTTCCCGTTTGAAGACCTTGTAGCCAGAGTAACTACTGGACATAATGATACTTAACATCTTATAAATGCAATTCATGTTGCTGTTTGGTTTTGCTACTGTCAAAATGTTACGTATATTTTATGATTTGTTGGTTAGTCAAGTCAATGAGTAAATTAATCAACGTTTACAAGTACAATGTAATAGATATTATTTGTTACTCTTTAGTACTATTTTCTTTCTTTCTTTCTTTCAAAATAAAATATTTGATATTCTTCATTTCAACTGCCAATTACGAGCGCAACCAGCCTACTTGTTAACTAAGCCCTTATTTTCTGTTTACCAAGACTTTCCAATCAAAGCCCTTATTTAAGCCCGACGCCTTTGTCTCAGCTTGTTCGTAACGAAAAAATAACGTCGGAAAATCAAGCCCCGGTTCGGAAATTGATTTTAGCAACTTATTATGAACTCGATTACTGCCGACACGTTGATTGGAACGGGAAAATTCTTCCTTTACCCGTTTTAATCTGTTTCCGAAATAACAATACAGTGACCCAAATTACTTAGTGGAAAATTTCGATAAATTTTATCAATGTATTATATAAATGGACGGCTTCGATGGCTCAGTTGATTAGACTTGAGAGATCCAAACTACTAACTGGTACTGGGACAAATATTTGTGTGATCCAGAGGTAGATTTGGGTCTGAGTATTTCTGAGACCGAAAAATCTCTCGTAATTATACCCACGATGCAAGACTTAACTGATCTTTCTGTGGGTTCATGAGAATATACGTGACTACTATGTATATTTAATTTGTGTTTATGAATTCAATAACAATTGTTTAAACCAGATACATTTTACTCCTTACAGCATGTGAAAGACAGTATTGATGTCAAATAAAGACAGCATAATGAATACAAGAAACATCATGACTTTCTCAGCCACTTGCAGGTGCCAGGACATTTGACATCGCCAAAAATAAAAATGTTTAGTAGCTATTTTTCAACACTTCTAGCAATCTTTACGGCTTTACGGCCTTATTCATAGACAGATTCAAAATCTGTTTTAGCTACCGAATGTTTTGTCGCATTCGTCCTTTAGAATTCAGTTTGAGCGAAGAAGACAAAACATTCCATAGCTAAAATTGGTTTTTATATCTGCCTATGAATAAGACCGTTAAAGTCGTGATGATTGCTAGAAGTGTTGAAAAATAGCGACTAAAGATTTTTATTTTTGGCACGATGTCAAATGTCCTGGCACCTGCAAGTGGCTGAGAAACCTAATATAAACGAAAATCTGAGTTTGTATAATATTAAATTTTCGCGCTATAATAACTTAAGCGGGCATCATAACATTTTGTATAATATTCGACGTATGAAGTACAAAAAATGGATATAGGGTGGCTCACATTCAGAAAAATATACTGTTCCGAAAGGGTATTAACTAAGTTAAGGGGGGCCAAATTCATATTAAATTCGGCCCATATGCGTCCTACTACAGGGCACGGGCATTAATCCTAGGATTTGGATCCCGGGATCCCGGTACTCAGCATCCCGGGATCGAAAACCATAATTGTGATATACTGCCGTTGCAACACAAGCCTAGCTTAGCTCAAGGCAGTTTAAAAAGTGAATATTGTAGCTATATAGAACTAAGAAATGTCGGTGTCCTGGTAGCACCTCTATCTACTCCTTCTGGGAAAAAGGCGTGAGTTTATGTATGTATGTTATTTTTTTAGGCAAATAAATTATTATTATAATACAATACACCAATACAAATGGTCTAAACGCCTAGATATCGCTTGTAACGTAAATGATCTTTAGAGCCTCAGAATACATCAAGCGTAGAATCGTGTATCAGGATCTCATTGATGTATCGGAGCTCACGAGGCAGTCGGGCGGACAAGAATGCGCGAACATATTATAAGGATCCAACCGTCCAACGCTATCTTGTCATAGCAATATATACTTTGTTGTAAACAAATAATACCCGTAATCGCATGTGGTGTTAATAACAATAAAATATCTTACGTAAATGCCTCAAATTATGTTTATGGAATAATGACACTTATTGATGGTTGTAGCGTCAAAATAACGTTTGATAGTTAAAGTGACTTCGTTTGCTATGGAACGCTATTGCTATGCTGGTATTATATAACAATAATTACAGTTCATCTATTCTTGTCATTTGCTTGGTTAGTGGAAAGATATGTATTGTTTTCCGAAATTGCCTACTTATTTTGGGACACTGGTCAACAAAACTTATCAGTCTTGTTAAGTTCGATGATCTTGCCCAAAAGCAGGTAAAAATTTTGTACGTTTTTTGAGAAACATTATTGACCCATATCTAATAGCCATTTTAGGAGCATATCAAATTGTATCAGATTTTATCAAAAAATAATTAACCTTGTATTTCTGAGTCAGGGACGCTAATATGCTGCTCTAACTGTTAGTCTACCATACCGCTCTTAGCAACAAGATCGCCAATTGTCACGCCAAATAGCATTTTTATTTCCCCATATTTTGCATTTTTGTATAATGAGATAAAAATAATACTGCTTTCACAGCGATAGCTCTACTAGCCAAATTATATAAAACAAAAACCTAACTCAAACATAATTAAAACGTAGATAAATTGCGCTTTGTTTATTCAAATCCGGGTGAAGTTTCGTTCCCAGTCGAAAAAAGGCATCGATCATGTGTTCAAATAAGATTAAAATGCCGGCGCGATCGATCAGTTGTGTCAACTGAAAGTGACGCTGTCTATAGGCGCAACTTCATGACGTCCATCCATCCGTCAATCATCCTGGATTCCGAATGGATCTTAGTATACTGTAAATACATTTAGCCAGTATTATGAAGGTTAATATTAATCGATTGAATCGGTTATATCGATGCGTTAATGCACTGTCACTTAGCATAATTGGGGAGTAAGACAAAGTTTTCTGACCCGGTGAGAGAGTCGCTGTTATCGCATTTGGTGTTGCCAGTAAAAATAAATTAAGCTACAAAGTGGGTAAATAAGTCGTCGAATTAAAAATATTATCCAAAATACTATTATATTATTATGTATATATAGTGCAGTTCCATTAATAATACACTGGTATGTGACTAAATCATAACCTACTTGTTTGAAGTTCGTTAAAAATATGAGAATATGCACACACTACATAATATGTATCTAGACTTGACGTTAAACACATGGCAATTTGAAAGAAAGTACATGGGTAAAATGTTGGCGTAATGTCAGCGAATGGCAAGCAGATTGACATTTCAAAATGGCGTCATTAGTTTCCTCTTTTGGCCACCGGACGACAAGCTACTACTGTTGGAAAATTGAGAAATCAGGCTGTGACTATCGTTTGAGGAAATAATATAGTATTTTAGTAGCAGGTTTTATTAGTAATTATATATTTTTTTATTGCTTAGTTTTAGAGTTTGAGAATCGATTCCGGATAGATAAACCAGTCTAAAGTTAGATTTTATTTTGGCAACCCTTTATATCATAATTTAGTGCAAAACAGACCCAACTATTGCTGCTAGTAATAGTAAAGTAGTTAAAATGGTAGTGAATACTACAAATGAGCTCTTTTACGAAATTTTATATTTTATAATTGTAATTGATTACGTATCCACTATTTTGCTGTTATTACTTAATTCAATACTTAAATACACTATTCAACAAATTGTCGCTTTCATTTAAATCTTTTTCAAGGCCGGTTTTTACGTCTTGAACAGTTTTGTAATTGTAAGCTTGAAGTGTCTTCCGTAAGATAAGGCCGGGTGTCCTGAACAGGCGCGAAGGTCGGGACCTGCGTCACGGGCTGTTATCACGTCTCGTTATCATAAAGCGACCATTAGGTGCTCAACCATTACTGTCCAACCGTGTGGAACAGTCATTTTTAACGGAATAATTTAATAAATAATTTAGCACGGGTTAATGGAAATCTATCTAATCTAGGATCTACTAACCTCGAGATAAACAGGGATTTGCGAGGATTTTCCCATGTTAAAAAAATGTTATATTTATACGAGTATACCAGTAATAGAAAAGATCTAGTACAGACATAGTTTAACGAACCAGAGATCAATATTGTCTATAAGAAAGGGTTGGTGACCCGAAGAATAGGGGCCGAAGCAAGGACACGTATCGGTTTACGTTCCACGAGACGGATCAGTGACGTGGGTTGTGTCAATCTTGCTCCAGCTGAGGAAGTATATGTTATTACATAAAGTTCAATGTCCTGTTGATATAATGCTGCATTCACATGTATTCATACACGTGTATACATGCTTATGTATTATTTTAGCATTGGAATAATTGTATCTGTTATTTATTTTTATTACACCTAAAATCACTTTTTCAACATATTATACATATGTCCTATCAGCCCAAATACGTCGCACTGCAGGGCAAGAGCCTTCTCTACAATCGAGAGTTGCATTGAGAGGGGTTAGGCCATATGGTCCGCCACACTGGCCTAATGCGGGTTGGCGGACTTTACATACTGTAGACGTATTCAACCCCTGACTCAAAACAAGCCATAAAAACTGTATCATAGCGTATCAATTACGCCAATATCTGGTGAGATTTTGTTTAATTATAAGTTCATTTTAAAAAGTACAAAATAATGATTTTAGTGTAAAAGATGTATTTAGAAAACCAAATGCACTTTTGTGATGTAGGTAATAATACAATAGCCTTAACAAACTTAATACATACACATAACTTATAGCTTCGACCAGAGCCGCGGAAAATTCGATACCGTAATATCCGAGAAAATCGGGGTAATAAATTTGTTTTCCGGGTATCCGTACGTTCTGTGTGACGGATAGAAAAGTGGCACTGTACGGCAAAGGCTTGGATTTATTTAGAAAAGCGTGTAGTGCGCTTTGCATGCACGGGTACAGTCGAGAATATAAAATCAAAAGAAGTCAGTTGTACACCTTTTTATTCAGTCGCAGTAATGTTGGCTTCTTTTTCTGCATGACTTACTGTGTATTTTTATTTTTATTTTTACACTTCTGTAAAATTCATTAACATCTCTATGCAAAATTCAAATGTAACTGTTTCTGTCTGTATGTTACCATCCTAAACCGACGTGAGGTTTATGAAATTTAATTTCTTATAGCCGCCACACAGGTTCGAGTGCGTTTGCGCAAACACGAGTTTGCACTAGTCTCGAATTGACAATTGAATGAAGTTATTTGCCCACACACGTTCCTGTATACTGGTGCAATATCAGACTTGCATAGTTATATCGTTAGGTATGCGGCCAGGAGCCATATTATAATATAATATGTGATATAACTTTACGACCGCATGCCTGCCTGATATTCACCCTCTGGCACGCTACCCTAGTGCAGGGGGAAAACTACATACCCTTGAAATTGTTGTATAGAAATTTCAAATACAGTTTTCTCAAGTTTAGTTTATGTTTTCAATTCATAAAACTGTGCTTAGTATACATGTACATTGTACGTGTTAGGGCTAGCGCGCATGAGTTAATTTTGTCAGAGTCACGTCTCCAAAGCAGAATGCGCTCACGGTAGAGGTAGTGACAAAAATGTCACGTCGTAACATGCGCGTATCTCCATATAACCGCGGACTTCATAAGAGTGGCGAATTAGTCACGGAGACAAAAGCAACCCGTGCGCGCTAGCCTTTAGCGTCACAATCTGCAGCTTCTAGTTACACCGGCGTGGGTGTCGGAGTTGTCCTACTTCGAATTCACGGCTTGGCTGTCGAATACACATGATCTGTAAACTACGACGTACGCTGCATGTGTTTATGCAACGTGCAAACTGAGTTAGAACTTCTAAAATAAAAGTTGGTCTCCCTCTTTGTTGAGGATGGCTTAATAGGAACAAGTTACTCAATTAAATTACTAAAATATACATATATCGAAATTCACAATGGAAATCACAGATTCCGATGTCATGGTTGTAGGATTTTCATAATAATTCCAGGTAGTTTTTTTATTCAGTAAATATATTTCTCACCTTGTCGCACACAAAAATTGCTCTTTTCTAAATACCCAGATAAACTTAAGAATTGCGAGTATTAACTCTTCAAAAATAATCACAATTAAAGTAAATGTTACTCGGTGCTGTAATAAAACTTTGTAGACTTGGTGGCATTAAGTACGCCTACTCAATTAACATTCACAAAGGATAAATACAGGCAGTATCTCAAAAATAGACATTTTCTAGATTATTAATATAAATTTTTCATTAGCAAACAAAACCATAACGTGATTCGGAAAAAAAAAAAATTTTTTGTTTGTATATCAACAACGAATAAACTATATAATGATAGACTCAACAAAGTCCATACCAGAATACTAATCTTATGCCATGGATAGTAAAAAGTACAAGACACTATTCAGTGTCTTTACATGTTACATGCAGTTTTTTTCTGAAATGCGCATTTTTCTCGATGCAGGGATTCAAGTCGAGGCCTATGGTTTCACAGCAGGTGACTAACAAACTACGTCATGGAGGCTGCAGTTGTTATTTGCTCCTTGCTATTCTGGGCATAATCATGCCACCAATCA
This sequence comes from Deilephila elpenor, assembly GCA_949752805.1. NCBI lineage: Eukaryota > Metazoa > Arthropoda > Insecta > Lepidoptera > Sphingidae > Deilephila > Deilephila elpenor. Next base: position 3,655,041 of record OX457102.1, read on the forward strand.
AGCCAACCGATGTTTTCAATTCACCACGATAACCTAATACTGATAAATGGATGCAAATATGGTATTGACAGCTTAGCATCAGAATTTCAAATCAGCAATAGAATAAATGAGGTTTATTTACTATTGCCTTTTCTAAACTAAAATAATCGAGACGAATCACGTCTTCTTAAATTCAATATTCATAAAATAATAGAAGCAAACGGTACTCAAAAATATCCTCGAAATTACAAGTCACGATTTTTACGTCAACAAAACAGTACAAGTCAGAGCACAAACATTTTAAGTAACAAGTCGGCTTGAACAAATTAGAATTATTCAGCGCAACTGTACCGCGGCGGACAGCAGGTGCCGAAGCGAGTTCCAAATGCAGACATTTAAATTCTTTTCGACCTTCGTACATTGCAAATCTTTTCTATCGGTATGTACCCACTTGTACTCCGGTTGTAGTGCTCATATTGGGACGTACTTAAACGGACAGCATTCGATGTTAAATTGTAGTTTCTTAGCAACGTTTCTATAGGTTCCTGTAAGAGTACGATTTAAATTCAAACCAACCAATAGATATTGAGGTGCTTTACGAGGGACTTACTGATCATAACGTATATCGTTGTATCTTTTAGTATAGCATTTATTATGCACGTAATAACGATAACCGGCATAGAAACCCCGCACAGAGTCGATGGCATGTCAAGTTCCTAGATCTCCAATAAATGATTTCTTCTATTTAAATACCATCCCATGGTTACCTGTAAGGAATTGCCTAGTGTAATAAGGCCGCCACTTATTTTAATTGTGTAATTTCTAAATTATATCTCTGTGTAGTGCAAAAAAGGATTATATAAATATTAATTATTCATTTTCAGAAAGCCACAATAAGACTGTTAACTAACAAGACACAATTAGTAGTCTCCAATTTGTTCCATAAAATTCCAAAGATTTTCCTTTGAAAGTACTTTTCGCGTACATAAAGAACTCTCTTCCTATTCTAAAACTTTTCCAGCTCAAACGAGTTGTATTTTATTTTGTCTATTTCTTTGTTTGCGTAACTCACTTTGATAAACATTGTTTTCAAACAATCTGTTACGCGTGCGATTTATTTTTTCTTCCGAATAGCAGTAAATATTCTGCGTGTGCCAGTAACACTTGTGAGAACAGTCAGAATATTAGTCCCAAGCTCGGCTTTGCCTGAGGACAATTCTGACTTCTGTTATTGCTTTGACACTTCTGTCCTCTTTGTTTCTTCCTTATTTCTATAATAAAATACATTTTGAGTCTATTTCTCTAGCCCTTACAAAGTTTTTCATTGCCCTAGAAAATATTTAAGTGACCATAATTTATGTTACTTTCAATTTAGGAATAATAGGGATATATCAATATTGTCATAAAATTAGCCAATCACTACCAAAATGAAGTTTCTTGTTTTGTTTCTAAGGATATTTTTTTTGGAAAAAATACATTTACCGTAGTGCCATTCTTTACTTCCAGGAACTTCACGTGAATCCGGAGACCTGACAGGTGTCCCGGAAAAAGAAATAGGGCCCAGACAGGCTACAGTAAATGAAGGAAATGAAATACCCACGACTTCACTTTTGGGAAATGACTGATAAGGCGCCTAATGACCCAGAGACATTTTTGACAGATGTTTTACGTACAATTTTAACCGACACCATAAAAAAACAGATTATATGTTGGAGTTTTTGTAACTGTGCGTTTTCATGCCTTCTTTGTTCCTGTGTGTCGATTGATTTAAAATTTTCTTTTTGCTTGTGGTATAATACTATACATGAATTTATGATGCATTTTGACATAAGCCCATATTATTCACTACTGAGTTCAGGCGCCTTCATTTACACACCATTTACTAAAATACCCACAATTATTATCTCATTTCGATTTATATAAAACTATTACTGCTGAATCCACGACAGACAAACGATCCCTAGAATTTCTAGCCAAAAATAAAACTAGCATCGAGAGAAAGATCACAAGTAAAGACAAGCGGGATAGATAAATGACGAGAATCTGAAAACTCAATAACGACAGCTTGTCAAAGCCAGAAAGGCTATTCTATTCAGACTCATAGTCACTTTGGAATAAAGCGTTTTTATTCCAAGATTTAAAAACAGTAATTTCATTTTAGTCTTTGTAGACCACCGTATCTGATTTGGGATCGTGTCGTGAGAAAGGAGTTTCAAGTAAAAACAAAAGTCTGTAAAATAGTTAACTGTTGATATATTATAAAAGGTAAAGCATACAAATTGCTTGTATAAGCTAGTTGAATTCTTTCTCTCTCCATCATAGCAGAGGTTTAAGCTTTGTAGTGAAGTGTATATGTCCAAAAAGCAATTTTAATGTATTGACTTTTAAATACATGACAATATTTACATATTGTCATGTATTATAAACATTTACTAAAAATTCTCACAACGTGTGGATATTCCTGTACTAAGCTTATTAATTCATCTATGTTATGTCATTGCGCGTGTCAATGATCTTTACTTTCGCAAGCCATGTTTCTTGCGTGCACTGTGCTCTCAAGTAATACACAATCGATAATTTCCTCCATATCAAACATGATTTATAATACATAATATTATGACAGCCTCCGTGGCGCAGTTGGTTAGACGCCGCCTACGAGATGCCGCGATCCCCGCACCGATACAAATATTTGTGTGAACCACAGGTATTTGTTTCAGGTCTGGGTGTTTGTGAGATTGAAAATACCCGGGTTCCACTTGGGAAACATACAATTATTTGCGTAAGGCATAAGTATTTCTTTCGGATGTAAAGACCTCTCGCAGTGTCTGTAACCACTGAAAGTTGAAACAAGACTTGCATGTCAATGTGGGCTTACGAATATTTGTTCAACTGTGTGCTATATTTACTTATTTGTAATGTCGTAAAGTTCTCATAACATCTTCAAACCAAAACAATATTATTTACATTTGCGAATACACTTAAGGCCGAAAAAGCTGGAAAGGAAGTTGCGAAGTTATCCGATCCTATTTTATCAATAGTGGTTCATAACTATACCACTAACCATATTACACAAAAACGATTAAGAAATCGAACCCTTTCCAATATCTATAAAATTCCTAATTCCCTAACTTAAACTTTCACCTTAATAAAACTTTGCTATCTAAAAACGGGAATATTTATTAAAACGGCGCAAGTATGACGTCATTGACAGATCAAGACTCGGTATTTTCGCGGTTGTTCAGACGAACGGGGTTCAATAAGCAAGAGTTCCTCAGACGGACGGAGCCGGAATATTTGACAACTTATAGAATGGCCTTCCAGGACCGGCGCGGAATAATATATGGGGGACTATAGACTGATGACGTCATTGAAACGTACCAAGGGTTTTATGGGCAGGGACAACGGTTTGCATTTGTAATAAGAAAAACTGAGGCCCGTAAGGTGTTTTGTATGTAAAAATTACGTGTCTGAAATCTCTGAATGTTGAGATTTTGGGATAGGAATTTGAAATTAGGGGACAAGGCACAGATGAAAATGGCAAAATATTTAAAAATCATAAGACAAAGATTATACTTTACAATTCATACGTTAGGTCAACCTTAGAGTACTGCAGTATTATCTGGTCACCACATTATACAGTCCATCAACAACGCATAGAACGGATTCAAAAAAGATTTACCAGACACCTTGCATTCCACAGTAAATCCCAAAAGACATTAAATTCTTACCCAATACGTTTAAAACGCTTTAAAATGAATGGTCTAAGTGACAGAAGGAAACTCCTGGATATGAACTTTCTATACAAAACTTTAAGAAATCAAGTAGATTGTCCACCGTTGCTAGACTTAATAAAAATACGTGTCCCTAGTCGTTTACCAATAAAACCCATGGGGTTATTATGTCCACCTCCAGCAAGAACTAATCTTAAGCAAAATTCTACAATAGCCAGGTTATCCAGGTCCTACAACTCTCTCGGCCAAAGCGTTGATGAGCTTAATGACTCAATGGGTACTTTCAAGACTGAAGTTCTAAAATTAATTAGTGATAAGAAATTGTAGACATATTATTTATTTTCATAAATTTATTTTTGTTTTTTTCCTTTTTTAATTCATTTTAATTGTTATTTCTTATTAATTTCTAGTTTAGTTATTATTTAACTTTGTATAATTTTAATATTTTATGATTATAGTATATTCCTTTATGTTTATAAAATTTAATTCTAATATTACTTAGCAGTTATTTGTTATTTAGTGCATGTTGTGACGCCTGCAGGTAGTACATTTAACATGTTACCAATTTAATTTGTATATTAAATGTAAGATAATGTAATTACCACTGGTAGTCCTAAATAAATAAAATAAAATAAAATCAAATAAATGAATATGTAACTGAGCTATAGGGGATATGTAGGGGAGCACTGTCAAAATGGAACTGGAGGTCGGAATTTCAAGCAAAGGGAATTTAATAAATAAATACACCCAACAGTCTCACACAATATTGTTCTGACCCTACATTGAGATACAAATCTCGGGCCGTGTATCAGAAACAGTGGAATTTTCTAGTTCACAATACCCCGGCTAAAACAGATATTCGATCACACAATTATTTTTCACGTAACTAATGGAGAAATAACACCAGACAAGAATTATATAAGTAAAATAGACTCAAAAATAATTCATTTAGCCTAACTTGTGGAGTGATTGGTTGCGGCATTTTTCCCAGCTCGCGTCCAGCACTTACCACCAGGACATATTATGTAAAGCGACAAATAAGACCCTAAGGCACTTTCCAAGTACATCCCTGGCGTTCCACGTTGTTCGGTAATGATTAACTTTGCCATCATCGCATCAATCGCGGTAACTTGGAGAAAACAATAATATTTTACTAAGAAGCAAACACGTGTAACAAATTACGCGGTTTCTCCAGTATGTTGGAATAAATATATTTATTTTGACATTGTTTGCTTAGGTTTATTTAAGTGATGAAGCGTTTACGTAAATGAAACGAAATGAAATTCGTTTATTAGTGACGTAAATAATGAAGGAGCATTTATAAGGAGTTGGTAAAAAAACGATTAAAATAAATAAAGGACTTGATTATCAATACATACATGCTTAAGAGACAAAGAAATTAGAAAAATCACGTAGGCTCTAGATACAACTCATAAGAAACCGTCAGAATAGAAAAAAGAATATCACGCCGGCATAAATGTGTGTACAATGACCCCCCCCCCCCCCCCGCCCTGAACTTAGCTATACTTGCTAACAGGTGCAACGTTCTCACTTTTTCATGCTAATAAATAAAATCTTTAAATCCATTCAAGCCTCCGCTATCGAATTTAAATTTTTGTTACTTTCTACAGATACATACGTAATAGAACTTTATTATTTTATCACATACGTCCGGCAAATTTATATTCAATATTTTAATACTTCATAAATTAATATTTCAGTTCCCTTAATTTCTGCCTAAATATTTCAAGCCAAACAACTACGAGTACATAATACACGAACTTAATGAATAAATCCTACATTAAAAGTTATCCAGGCCGTTAGCTGTTGTATTTTCCCCGAAATTGTCTGAAACTAGGACATGTAGAGTGACCTGGCTTAAGACGATGTTACGTAGTCGTTTGAACATCCACCCTGCGGCTTCTCACCCCTACAAGTTTACTAATACATATTTAAATTTGGGCTGATATCCAACATATAAGCAAATTGAGATCGCTTAATAATAAAGTGACCGAGGTTAAAATGAGTGGATGCTATACCTAATAATTATTATTTGAAAACTATCCGTAACACTATTTTTTAATTTTTGTTTTTTTTATAAATGAAATGAAATGAAAATATGTATTGAACCCATGAAATGTCATACATTATTTATATTCAGTCACTTTTTTCCACTACCACCCGGATCACAAGGCTGTTTTCGCCAGAGGAGAACGGGCAAGAAACTCTAGCGTTGTTCTTTTCAAAACAAGTTAACAATACAGTAATTATACAAAGGTTGCAGCGCAGTTAAAGTATATTTAAATTAATAAAAGCACAGAACTATATTGTGACGTATTATATCCGTTCGAATAAATAGCTTAAATCCTAATTGTAAACCAATGTTTGCGTCTATCAAACAGAACTATATAGGAAAGAAAGGAACAGGAAAACAGTTACGCCTCTGACAACAAAACCGAAATAAAATGTAACACACGTCGCTGTTCTGTACGTAAAAATATTCTATAATGAAAATGAAAATATATTTTTTAATCCATTAAAATGTTCAACATTATTTAGATTCATTCATTTTTTGATCTACCACCCGGTTCGGTAAGCGGTTTTTACTAGAAAAGAACGGGCAAGTAACTTTGGTGTTGCTCTTTTCAAAACCAGTTTACAATATAGTGATTATTACAACGTTACAAGTTGGTTTGAATCAGAGTAGTTCTATAATAATTTGTTATAACTTGCAAGTAAATTAAGTATGTACTTTAGATATATATATTTTTTAATTAAAACCATCACCGATTTGAAACGTAGAGTCATGTTGTTTCCCAACTGATTTAGAAATATATCATAATATTCGTATGAATATGAAAAACATGAGTTGTGTGCCAAAGTTAATAAAATAACACAAACACTTTGTGAACTCTTAATGTAAATGCTTCGATAAAGACTTAAGAAGAAAGTAAGACTTTCGAATTTTTTAACTTTACACGTATTCACTTGATTTATGTAAGATTTTCAAGTGAGATAGTTATAACAGTGAAATACAAAGATTATGTTAAAAGCAAAATGTAGATTAAGCAGGCGATATTCATATTGATTTAAGTAATTGAAAGTGTGGAGACTGGAGAGCCTTAGATTCGTAGATATGCTAACTGCTTTCTCAAAGTATTTAATTACTCGGAAAAAACTCAATACATATTTTAATGCAGACTAAATGAATGAAAGAAACCTTTCCAGTAAAAATTGTTTTATGTACGAATTGCTCACGCGATACTCTGTACATGGTCCCAATTAATGTTTTCATGTCTCTACCGTATTGTACGTCCGAGTTGGTAACAACTCACAATTCTACCATAAGCCAATCGATCAAAATTAATCATTACTACACACAACATTATTATTGTTAGGTCTGGGTGAAATCTCATAGTTTCTCAAAGTCTGATTCCCACAACACAAGACTTGATCTTAGTGTGGGATCAGGACTGTGTGTCACTCATAATCATAATTAAAGTATTCTTTATTCAAAGAGTCTTTCACACGATCTTTTGGATCGTTAATACGCTAACACCGCTTCGGAAAGTGTTGCATAGCTGTGAAGAAGAAACGGCGCAAGAAACTCTCTCAGCAACACAAACTGTCTTGTTTTTATTTTTGTTTCTTTCTCTTAAGTGTATTATTTATTGCAGGATATTTGCGAACACACCTTCGGAATAGTTCATTTTATCAAGCGGCGCACGTAACGTGCGTACAATACATCAAGCGTCGATGTTTGAGCCGTGGAGGCCATTCTAGTATTATTATCGACGCCGCACATTAATCCCCCGCGAGTGATTGCTGCCATTTTATTTATTTTCACAATATTGGAGGCGATTTAGTAATTTCACGTGAGCGAAAACAGCCATTTGTCAATAAGGAAAAATTCGTTCTTTTTCAGTATTCGATTTGCGTTAAATTAAGTGAAATACAAAATACATGTTTTGACAAAATGTGTCGAGATCTTCAACTCTGAGTAATTTTTAGAAAATCTTGTAATTGATACTAGTTGCTTGGGACCATAAGACAGGTGTGACTACGAGAACCCATCCCAGATAATATCGATGGGTGTGGATAGTACCTACTGGTAGCTTCTCTGCCTAATTTTGTACTGAATACACGCTCATGTATGTTCAAAACTTACTACTGCATCAATGGGAGTTTTATACTAGGGCAATTTGTAATATGTGGTTTGACTCATTTGCAATATTTTCTACCATATTATTTATTTATTGACAGCCTTCGTGGCGCAGTTGGTTAAACGCCGCCTCTGAAACGAGAGGCCGCGGGTTCGATCCCCGTACCGAAACAAATGTTTGTGTGATCCACAGGTATTTGTTTCGGGACTGGGTGTTTGTGAGACTGAAAAGTCGCTCGTAGTTTCTTATACGACACAAGATTCTATCTTAGTGTGGGGTCAGGACTATGTATGTGACTGATGGGTGTATTATTTATTTATGTAAATTTATCGGACGTACACTGGCCGATACAAATACCCCAACAAAATAAAGTACTTTTGAAAAATACACAAAAAAAAATTATAAATAAATAAATACACCCAACAGTCATATTTATAGTCCTGACCCGAAATTGAGGTCAATTATATCTTTGAGTATCAGATTTATGCCTTGGTTTTAATAAACAACTTGCAATTAATTTTAAGTAATTGAATTATTTGTTCATCTTAGACCAAAATTTTAGTTGTTGTTTAATACTTTATTACAAGGTTTTAACAAAAGCTTTTAATTTAAAACTTGTAACGCATAACGCATACTAATTGAATAGGCAAGTTTAAAATGTCTGACCTTTGAATTTTATTTATAACACTCTATTTTCAACACATTGGGTTGTAATTCGTGTTCCATTTTAAATCGACCGTTAAGAGAACAGATTTTTAAAATTATCTAGGTTTTAATTTTCTTTTAAAGTTGCATGCATAACATAAACTGAAACCTTGCAAGTATAAACTAGATGATTCGTTTTAAAGTTTTATATCAAATTCAAAAGACGTAAGACAGATTGAACAAATGCACACAAATATTTGTTTCAGTGCGGGGATCGAACCCCGGTCTCTTGTTTCACAGGCGGCGTCTTACCAACTGCGTCACGGAGGTTGTCCAGATTTAAAAAGAATAATTGGATTCCTGTTTGAATTTGAGTACTTATGTTTCCCGGTCCCAAGTTGATCATGATTTCTTTGTGAGATCAATCTGTCAATACATTTATGAAAAAAAAATCACTTAAGTCTGTTAAAAGCTGCAGAAATTACAATAAAAAATGTAGTCGAATTGAGAACCTCCTAATATTTTTGAAGTTGGTTAAAAAAAGAACAAAGTTAAAAAAAACACTGGATAAAAAGCGAGTAAACACCCTGGACACTATACAATATTCCACCGGGATGTCAATAAAAGTGCCAGTAAATAATAGCGCTCCGGTGCAATCCCGGATAGGCGGCTCTGCCAAGATATTATTTTCTGCCAGATAAATCTATTGAACAAAATCCTCACGTAGGAAACGCCGGCTTACAGACGTGACATGAGGCGCATTGGAGCCACGATATCATAATTCTTTGAAATGTCTTGAATTTTTATTTGAAAATATTTCATTTCAATTACGGAATGTTTGCGGCAAACACAGAGTCCTTATACAAGGTGAAAGATTGCTTATTAAAAATCGCTGGAAGTAAACTGATTAGAAAAGAGTATATACTGGTCAGTAAGCTGGTGGTAGAAAATTCTATGTACTTGTAAATCTAATTAAAATATATCGAATTGTCTTAAAATACGAGATTCCTTTGACAAAATTGTTTCTGAAACACTTCCGATTTAATTATTGACTATCCCTCTTTGAAATTTAAATATAATGCTAAAGTATTAAGAAGAGCCTTAATCCAAAAATAAAAACACTAGGCCTATACTGAAAATGATTTTAATACAAAATCGATTACTTATTCAATTGATTGTACGAAATGTATATCTTTTTTAGTCCGATAAGATTCAAGTAGGTCATATTTAATACAATATAAATATATCCAAATGTCATGAAATATGTACGTAATTTTAAAGATAGAGTGACCCGTATTACGACGTCAACCTAAATGAAATAAATTAATTTTACGAATAAAAACATTTCAAAACTATAAATTGAATCAGTTTCACAAAAGAAGTGCATTAATTTCATTGAGAAATTTCATCAATTTAACTTTTACATTGAATTATTTTGAAAGGCACAGTCGGTGTTATTTACGTGACACGAAAGCTTAGTCATAATTTTAATACAAATATAAAGTTATCTCTTGCCAGTCGCAACAATTATGCTGGTCTTGTCCATACCGAGAACATAAACTTGACTTGCGTTGTTACCATTGGTTTTCACCATTTCCGGTGGTTGTTTTCCGGGAGGATGCAAATATGCCACCAGCAGCGTTTGGATCTCTAGCAAAAGATAATTGTTGTTCACCTCCGAAATACTGACTAAATTTTATTGGTGGTAGGTCTCTCATATGTGAGGGGCCGCTTGGGTACCACCGCAATGTCTCTTTCTCCCGCCAAACAGCAGTGTAAATGCACTGTTGTGTTCCGGTTTGAATATTGTAGCCAGAGTAAACTATGGACATAATGAGACTTAACATCTTTTGTCTCATGATGGTGAGCGCTATGGAATACCAAGCATTGCTTTGTAACTCATGGTGCTGTTTGATTTTTCTACTATCCATGAGCGGTCGTAACGCTTACCATTAGGCGAATGGCAAGCTCGTCTCGCCATTCATTACAATAAAAATATAGACTGGGATGGTGATATACTGCCTCGGTGGCGTAGTTGTAATACGGTACAACTACAAAGCTGAGGTCTCGGGTTGGGATTCCGGGACAGGCAAAATGATATTGGGTTTTTCTATTCATTAACAGCCCGGAGTCAGGTCATGTGCCCGATATGGTGATAGGCTCGCCCCCTATCACATCATGGGACGGAACAAACAAGGTGAAATGTGGGTGTCCCGGTGGCGCCTCTGCCTACCCCTTCTGGGATAAAAGCGTGAGTTTATGAATGTATCTATGTATGTATGTATATGCATGGTGATATACTCCTCTTTATCATAAAGACACCAGTGAGTGGAATAAGGCCCATATTAACTGACATATTTATAAACGATCAAAGGACTATAGAAAACACAACTTTACTCTTAAGTAATGGTACGTGGCTATAGCCTTAAGGTCACTACGATGCTTCATGACGAGGTCAATGTACTACAGTGTTAAACCTACATAAGGCTATTAGCACTAATGTGCTTTATATAATAAAAAAATAGTAAATATGAAGTAAAATATGATGGCTGTTAGTGTCAATGACCCGAAATAGAATCCTTACCTGTGTAAAGAGCGTTATATGAATTCACTTTATTGAATCATTGGCAATGATGGTCTTGTTATTAACGTGGGTGTATAGGTATACTAATCGTAAGATTTAGGTTTGATTCCCACGAAGTTCTCAGCATCGTATTGAAAATATCATTTTTATATTTGAATATCATCGAATAACAGTTTTCTTCGATACCTATAAGTGAAAATGCACCGACAAATGAGTACAACCCAGCTGCCGATGCAGACACAAAAACCTTACAATAAATTACGGCAAGAGATCGTTTTTATCCGTCGCGCCGCTCAACCCGATGTATTATGTACTATACAAAAAGCAAATTGATCTTATTTATTCGATACAAGCCTCGCGAAACAATAAAATCGTGCCGATGTTTTTCGATTCTATTGGCTTTCCACGAATTTTATATCTCCTTTACGGACTTTTAAGTCCAATCAGTATTTAAGTGCGAGTTATAAGTACGTCTTTAGAGAGTACAAAGGTTACGTTGACAGCTCAAGAGTAGTCGATAAGATGAAACTTTATTATTTAAATGATATATTGACTGCCTCGGTGGCGTAGTTGTACTACGGTATGATTAGAAAGCTGAGGTTTCGGGTTCGAATCCTTGGTCGGGCAAAGTAATATTGAATTTTTATATTCATTATCAACCCGGAGTCAGGAATTTGTGGCCGATATGTCGATAGACTCGCCACCTATCACATCGTGGGACGGAACATATAAGGCGAAATGTGGGTGTCTTGGTTCCCCCTCTGCCTACCCCTTTAGCGAAAAAGGCGTTATGTATGTATGTATGTAAATTATTTAATTGAATAGCTTGATAGAATTAACGTTTCTTTACACTTCTCCTTCGGAAGCATTTTAACAAAAAACTTTAGGATGCCTTGAACGTGGAGTTTTTACTCTTGTGCGATAACAAATTTTCACCCGGAACCAATATTCATTCTACGGCCAATTCGAATAAACGTACAGATATTTAATAAAATATTATATCGGACTGCCTCGGTGGCGTAGTTGTATTACGGTACGGTTACAAAGCTGAGGTCTCGGATTCGAGTCCCGGGTCGGGCAAAGTGATATTGGATTTTTCTATTCATTATCAGCCCGGAGTCAGGAATTTGTGCCCGATATGGCGATAGGCTCGCCCCCTATCACATCATGGGACGGAACATACAAGGCGAAATGTGGGTGTCCTGGTGGCGGCTCTGCCTACCCCTTCGGGGATAAAGGCGTGAGTTTATGTATGTATGTATTATATCGGCTGTTGCTGACTATAGCTTTGACTGGTCTTGATCAAGTAATTACATTGTATATACTCATAATGAAACCAGGTTTTCATAAATAACCAGAAGCTGCCAATCTATTGTGCCTCGTTAGGTCAGTAAAATTGCCTGCCTTACCAATACCGAAGCCTCCTTTCTTCTTCTTTTTTCTAAATTTCCTAAGGCAGAAAATATAACCCCGATTTATGGATGTATTACTGAAATGTTATAGAATCCCTAAGTATCATATAAACCGCTTATAATTTTCCCTAATCCTGTATTACCAAGAAAGTTATAACACCCATCTTTATTGGAGATTAAAAACCTGTCAATATTCCGACTATTTCAATTAGGAAACTTTACGAAAGGATTCTGGGACGAAGCTGAAATTAATATTTATTGAGTGACGTCTTATTTTGCCGGCGTGAACGAATTAATCCGAATTATCATAAAGTTTTTAAAGCTCTTATATTCTAGGGACTTAGAGAATTTTGTCGACTTTTTGTAAAGAATAATTTGAAAGAATACTATGTATTTATCGCTTTATAGGTCTAGCGACAACGTCCGCAGTTTATGAAGTGTGAGGTATAAGTTTGGATGAATGTATTACAGTTTTGTAGATTTTATTTCGGAAATAACAGTAAATATATAACTACACCCAAAAGTCCCAAATAAAATGCTGATACCCCAGTAAAATCGAGACTTGTGTCGTAGGTATCAGAAATTACGAGAGACTTTTCGGTTTCACAAACACCCACTAAAAGGACTTTAAATATAAAACAATTACTACGCGAAATAATATGTGCTTGCTATTAAAATGATTCTGAACCCAGGCGAAGCCGAATCGTGCCGATACTATATTATAACAGCAGTGTTTTACTATTTCATTACATTAAATACATCAATCATTATTCAGACAAAAGTAGTCCACTGCTGAATAAGTCCTACCTTAAAAATTTCCTCAACTTTTTTCAACCTTCATTAGGCCGTCAGTCCACCTTTTGTTAAAAAATAAAAATTCTTTTGACGTCCTATGAATAGATGAGAATGTGTCATGGAACAGCCAAAAATAATACAAATAAAAAGAACATTATTTCGTGATCCACATACGCAGTTGCCCAAATCCTAACCCGTGAAATACGATTAAATTTGAACGCATTTTTGTACAACGAAACTTTTTGTGCGAATAAATTTATATCTTTCAATTGATTTAGAGTTTTTTATCGCTAGTTCTTACTCCCGACTCCTGTAAGATTACACTCTTAACTCCGTAGGATACACCTATAGTGGATACCATACCACCATAGTGGCACTAGCAAGTTCGTCGCCTTTCGGGTATATTCGGTTCCTCCAAGTCCGACATGGCGTGGCAAGCGGTGAGGCATAACCATATCTTAGTTGTACCGCATTTACAATTAGTTGCCTTATAGTGATTTTGTTGTGGCAATATAAAATATCACATACAATAAATAAATAAATACACCCAACAGTCACATACATAGTCCTGACCCCACATTAAGATTAATTAAGTCTTGTGCCGTGGGTATCAGAAGCTACGAGAGAGTTTTTGGTCTCACAGACACCCAGACCCGAGATAAATACTTGTGCGCTACACAAATATTTGTTTCGGTGCGGGGATCGAACCCGCGGCCTCTCGTTTCGCAGCCAGCGTCAAACCAACTGCGCCACGGAGGCTGTCATAGATTATCACAGTCCGCCAACCCGCACTAGGCCAGTGGCGGACTATATGACCTAACCCCTCCCAATCCTACTCTCGATTGGAGAGGAGGCCCGTGCCCTACAGTGGGACGTATTTGGGCTGATTCAGATTCAGACAGATTACAGACTCGAACAAACTAATAATAGAATCAGAAACAGATCTACCACAGGGGTATGCAATCAAATGAGATGCAATTGAAATGTTCAGAAGGGAGTGGGGTGGGTGAACTAAGTTATTAGGTATCTGAGGAATGCGACACTCAACAAGTCCTACAGTCTTGTACGGACAACTTGGCTAACTTACTTACTCGTGTTCATTCCACCAAGTTATACGAAACAGCGACAATACCCAGCCTGCGATACGAATGCATTGCTGCAATTGTTTGTTCAAATTACTGTTTCGAATTAAAAATAACGCAGGTAAATACCGACAATACAGGGTTTATCCAGACTGCAACCGAAAACTAGTCCAGATAGTATTAGTGACTTCAGACACAATGCAACTAAACATTTCGCAATTTCGCAATTCTTATTTTAGATTTTTTTACTTATCGCCGTATTTGGGCGATAAATACATTGCTTTCCTAAAGTAATGATGTACGCCATATTATTTTAAAAACGAAATGGTACGTAAGGGTTTAAATTACAATTTCTCAAAACCCAGGTATTGATCACCCAAACACGAAGATTTAAAAAAAAATGCGCAAATATCTGTTGTTTATTTAGCAAATATGTAAGTTGCATTGCGTCTGTAACCACTAAAACTATCACCTGCTTTCATTTTCAGTCGCAGTCTTGATACACCCGGTATAAGTCAAATATGACAAAGACTTAAAATAATCCATTTGCATGATAACAGGCTAACGATAACACATAATAAGGCTAACGATCGAACATCATTGCCCACATAACAACATTAATTATATTATAATATTGCGTAGGTTATTTCATAAGTGGTGGTACATAGGTCTCTAAGTGTGAGGCCGCCTGGGTAGGTACCACCGCGATGTCTATTTCTCCCGCCAAACAGCTGTGTAAATACACTGTTATGTTCCGGTTTGAAGGACATTATAGCCAGAGTACCTTCTGGACATAATGGTACTTAACACCTTATGTCTCAGGATGGCGAGCGAAGTGGAATGCCAAGCATTGCTTTGTAGTTCATGGTGTAGTTTGGTTTTTCTACTGTCCATGAGCGGTCATATCGCTTACCATCTGGCGAATGGCAAGCTCGTCTCGCCATTCACTGCAATAAAAAAGTAATATTATCTTTGCCATTAATTTAAATTAGAGTCCTTTTATCGGAGACATTGTCATTAGTGCAAACAAAAATTACAGTATGAATGTAAATTGCTGTTGAAGTAGTACCGTAGAGAGATTGCACGTTGAAATTATAATTTCTAATGTTCTGCATTATTCGGAGCGGGTGCAGTTTCACATTACAGCGATGCTAATACGAAATATTCGGGAACTCAGTTGCATTCTGAATTAATTGACAGTCTCCGCGGCGCAGTTTGTTAGACGCCGGCTGTGAACTTCAGGCCACCGGTTCGATCCCCGCGCCGGCATAAATATTTGACTAAACCATAAGTATTTGTTTCAGGTCTAGGTGTTTGTGAGACAGTAAAGTGTTTCGTAATTCCTGATGCCCACGACACAAGACTCGATCTCAGTTCGGGGTTAGGACTATGTATGTGACTGTTGGGTGTATTTATTTATTAATACACTCTTAGGACATACATTATCTAACTATTCTTTTACAAACTCATACCAGAAGTATTACGATAGCTGCTAGTATTGAATATCCCTACAATGTTAGAAGTAGTGAAGTGGGTTGGTATGACGAAAGTGGTACAACTGTCTCCCAGAAAGCTGACGTTAACGACACCATCGCTGTCGTATTTAATTTGGTAAATGAGACGAGGCCTAATACCTCTTCTCTCTTTAGTCCTTTTTCCTTCTGATCAATTACCTGTTTATTTTCGTCACAATATAAAATTCAATTACCCTATAGATAACTTAATAATATTGTCCGATGTTGTTTCGGAAGTATTTATTATGGTATGTGTAAGCAAAATGTTCCACGATTCATCTTAATGTACTTTATTCACGAGCAACTTCGGCAACAAGCATTCTACTGTTGCGTATTAATAGATTTGTGGGCGGTTAGCTGTTGTTAGTTTTGGACTGTAGTAAATGTTCATTCAGGAAAACAAAACAACGTATGCATATACTTGTCTCCCTCGCTTCAGCCACGGGAAGTCCATTACTAAACATATAACATAGTCCTCCATAAAGGATTTCCACTGCGGTATTTGTTTTGGGTCTGGGTGTTAGTGAAGCCGAAAAGTCTCTCGTAGTTCCTGATACCCACGACACAAGACTCGACCTTAGTGTGGGGTCAGGACTGTGTATTTTACAAATGGGTATATTTATTTATATTTTATTTAAACGTATTGAATAGTATATTCAGCAATGTACGTATGACCTGATAATCAGTATAATCATTTGTATGGCCTCAACAAGTAATCATATTGATATAAAGCCTGAGATACCTATGTACCTATGATATTACTCATTTATAAACTCATCTTGTAAATCCTCTAAATGTGTCAACTAAATTATTAATCCAATTTCCACACGACGCATTTTGAAACAATATATCTTTGAATAAATCAAAGTGACATCATATTATGTGTGTTCAAACCTAACCTTCATTGTCATATTTGTTTATAACACCCTTCAAGTTCGTGCAGAGTTTTAACCCTCGTCAAACCTATCAATTTTAAGTGTACATTTTCTTAAGCCTCTGTTTCATTTTCAACTGTGTTCCGAAGTTAAGTTAAATGAATTTAGTTTGTTGTTATTTCGCATTTGGCTGCGGTTAGGCATCGGTAGGGAATGAAATTGGGTAAAGTCTTCTTGTCAAATTGCTTGATAGTTTTACCAGGAAATTAAACGTTTAAACGTTTTGAGAGAAATATTTATATAAATATTTATAGTATAATGCCGCTCTAGTTTTAAAGCTGTATTGGCATTATATTTAAGGTGATTGGAAAAAAATTAAATATTTCAGTTTTAATCGTTTTAATGCAGGCAAATTGACTAATTTTTTGAACTGATTTGATTTTTTTTTGGCCGAATCCACTGTTTTATTTGTCGCTTTTTAGTTGATCGAAGCTTTTTAGATACATAAGGCGTAAAAAAATATAACTATAAAATGTCTTTAATACAATTTGCGGTTTCTCGTTTCACAACTGGCGTCTAACCAACTACGGAGATTTTCGAATAATTCAATACCTTTAATAAATAATAAGTCGCTTAAAAGTTGAATTGTACATTTGCACCATGTTTTCTGTTATTTATACATACATACATACATAAACTCACGCCTTTATCCCCGAAGGGGTAGGCAGAGGCGCCACTAGGACACCCACATTTCGCTTTGCATGTTCCGTCCCATCATGTGATAGGGGGCGAGCCTATCGCCATATCGGACACAAATTCCTGACTCCGGTCTGATAATCAACAGATTCTGTTATTTATGTGTATTATTATGTCCTTTTTCTCTGTGTATAATTCTCAGCTATACCACGGATCATCCATTCATGAAACAACTTCTTCGATTAATTATTATTACATAATGTAATAACAAGGTTTTTAATCTGAAATATGTTAATTTCCTGCTGTAAATATCCTTCCATTAATAGTAATCAAAAACATACTACTATTTGATATTATAAAGAACATGCTATTGACAGTTTATAAGTAAATTTTAGCTTGTCTTCGAAGAGAACAACTTCCGTTTTTTATATAGGTTTTCTGTAAAAAAAATTGGAAACATTTTGTTTACACTATTCTTTCATCTCAATATACCCACGATACAAGCTCAGCTTAGTGTGGGAACTATGTATCACTACTGAAGCAGCAAATATATCGCATTACGCCTAAAATATTACATTCTAAGTACAATTGTGTAATTGATGTAAGCTGTGTAAAAAATGGTAACAATAAAAATTATTATTTATTATTATTATTATTATTAATATTAATTAAATCATTTTGTAGGATTTCAAATCCTATTACTTGTACATAAAGTTGGTTATTGCGTGCGTTATGTGATATTTTCTATGTATATACTGGTGGCAAGCAACTTGATCAATACGACTTCGAAGACGGAAATAGTTCGGAGTTAAGAATCCAGGATGGTATTAAAGTTTGCTGGTTTGACTTATCGAAGTTTTCTCGCCATGTCTATAGGTAACTGATGCAAAGAACCATATTAACTTGGTAATTCCGACGCTAATTTAAGAACTTGTCACAAACTTATTTATATCAATTTTGTAACTTCTTCGGTATCAGCTACAGTTGTCTGTTGAACTTAAATTTGAATCAAAGATATTAAAGTTTTGCGCCCTATATCAGACTAACCGTCTTGCTCAATGGCTCTCTCTCTCTCTCTTTCTCCCTCTTCAGCCACAGAGAGAGCACGGCTGAGCATAGTCCTCCGCCAAATCTCGACTGTTGCCTGTTGCAAGAAGCCTCCATCTACGGCTTTTACTGAAGTTCCAAAAAATGCAATACAAAATAACAAATAATATACTTATCAAAGTTATAACGTCCCAAACACGTTCAACGATATCCAGATCTAAACCAAATAAAGATTACAAACACAACATCGAAAATTCTAGAGCCCGTGTGCAAAGTCAAGACCACCCAACTCGCTCAGACAACGCAGGCTTTGTTGCGGTCTCAAATTGTTTGTCGACTTTTAGTTTCACCCAACGGGATTAGTTTTAATATGTACCCACTTAATTTGTTGGAAGTTCTAATTGAAATCCGTTGGAAAAGATAGCGTTCTTGGCTTAGAGAGCTGATGTAACTTTTCATTCCGTAGCGTTGCTGTTTATGTTGACAAAACTTAGATACAAAAAAATATTGTTTTGACACCAAAATATTAAAACTTATGTAGAGTAGATTTTTCTCGCGTTAATGTATATTTAGAAAATCTGGATTGACGTTCGACATAGGAAGTGTTTTATGTAACGAAAACTTAGATGAAAACGTTTTTCTAGATTAAAGTTATTTATTTTGTTTTCTGTACTATCGACCACGTGTACATGCATATTATCTTGATTATCGGTCGAGGTGTCAAGGCGTGAAAACGTTATAAACAAACTTACATTCGCCTCAATAGTTGAAGAATTAAATTCTGACTGGTTGTACAATTATGACAATAAGTGCCCGGCTTTTCAAAGCAGAGGATAAGTAGGATAAAAAGAATAAAAATAAAATGTCTCCTACTCAAAAGGTCGATAGCCAAATTTTATAGTGAGAATAAAGCGAGTTAATGGGCTGGCCCTAGATACCTATAAATCAGGGGAACGGCAAGACAGAGCGCTCACCCATTACTTACAGTTAACTTTATTACGCTTCGGCTAATTAAACACTCGTTAACCATAAAACAGCCGTTTGATTTTAATGATCCCTCGGAGGAACATCATTGTTAATACATTTTTCTCCCAATGACATCTCATAGTAGGGGTTATGGCAATAATGATTCAGTAGGTGACTTAAATGTTTCTTCATACATGCACGGTTTTTTTTTATATGAGCTACTTTTATTATTGGCAATATAGTTGGCAAAGTAGAGACTTGAAGATGACAAACAAATTTCGAATGAAAAACGCCTTTATTTACAAAACACGACATTTTGTAAGGTTATTTTTAACGTGTTTGTACTCGTAAAAGTATTTTACATGTGGTTTTGGTGTATGACAAGTTACACGAGAGTAAAAAAAAGGAGAGAAGTAGGTATGTTAAATTTGGAAATGTTCAATTTTTTTATATGAAATATAAAGTTCAAATAGTGGCTTAACAAAATTAACTGTGTCTTTTTCATATTTTGAACAGATATATTTTATTACGTTTATTTTCATTACTTAGTTTGTCCTGAAATGTATTCAAATTATGCATATTGCAAAAGTCCCCAGGCTTTTTCCATTATTGAACTTTTAAAGCCTTAATTCTAAAATATTTGAAAATTTTCTAAAACTCGCGTCCATGTACACACCAAGTTGTAAAAGCTTTTATATTAATGGGATTTACAATTTTTTTAGATAATACGACTTCGAAGACGGAAATAGTTCGGAGTTAAGAATCCAGGATGGTATTAAAGTTTGCTGGTTTGACTTATCGAAGTTTTCTCGCCATGTCTATAGGTAACTGATGCAAAGAACCATATTAACTTGGTAATTCCGACGCTAATTTAAGAACTTGTCACAAACTTATTTATATCAATTTTGTAACTTCTTCGGTATCAGCTACAGTTGTCTGTTGAACTTAAATTTGAATCAAAGATATTAAAGTTTTGCGCCCTATATCAGACTAACCGTCTTGCTCAATGGCTCTCTCTCTCTCTCTTTCTCCCTCTTCAGCCACAGAGAGAGCACGGCTGAGCATAGTCCTCCGCCAAATCTCGACTGTACACACCAAGTTGTAAAAGCTTTTATATTAATGGGATTTACAATTTTTTTAGATAAATATTAAAAAATATTTTAAAAAATCAAATTTTGTCATCTGCTATGCATTATTTGTAATTTATGGTGTTGTTTAGTTTCGCTACTATCCATGAGCGGTCAGAACGCTTACCATCAGGCGAAAGGCATGCTCGTTTCGCCATTCATCGCAATAAAAATAAAAATTTGTAAAGGACTTAAAAGGTCCGGCTAAGCGGTGCTGGCAGGGAGCTGATCCAAGTCCCTGCCAACGGATAAATTAATGTCGATTTAAGCGGAATAAACAAATTAAAATGTTACAACAGAAACTTCGAACAAGCATATCGGACTTATTCAACGAAAAATTTGTTTAGTGCACAAAACTAACTAACAAGAACAACAACAATTATTAAGAAATTTAAAATCCCAGAACGAACTTTTTCAGTAATTAGACAAAATTAAATCTAAGTTCTACTAGAAAAAGAAACAGGTATAATTTTAAAGACTATAAAAAACGCCATAAAATACCCTTGAGTAAAATCAAAACAAGGAATATCGTAAAATTAATACGTTTGCGAACGTGGTGGACGTGAGGGTTTCTGCGGATTAGTCCGTCTGAGAGCCAGTAACGTGACCCGCGGCTAAAGGGACTTTAATGAGTTTACCAACATATTTCAAAAATCTGTCCACCATTCGAGCTCCAATTTTATTTTTGTTGCATAATTTTTTTTGTCATTGGAACAAACGTTCAGCAAATTCAAAATATAGGTTAAACAAATTAAATTAAAATAGAAAAAAGGATAAAAAATAGAATTCGCATCCATCTCAAAACGTTTTTAATGTAAAATAACATAGTAGATAGGAGAACACAAAAAAATGAAATGTGAACCGCATGACAGCTAGGTTCACAGATATTTCCGACAAGTTATACATACATACATAAACTCACGCCTTTATCCCAGAAGGGGTTGGCAGAGGCGCCACCCGGACACCCACATTTCGCCTTGTATGTTCCGTCCCATGATGTGATAGGGGGCGAGCCTATCGCCTTATCGGGTACAAATTCCTGACTCCAGGCTGATAATTAATAGAAAAATCCAATATCACTTTGCCCGACCCCGGATTCGAACCCGAGACCTCAGCTTTGTAGTCGCACCGTAGTACAACTACGCCACCGAGGCAGTTTTTTGGTGCTATGTGTATCATATGGTGTATCTTTCTTGTCACCTGCTATGGCGTTTCTTGTGCTAATCTTTCTAGTGTTATAGATATTACTGTTGGATTTTTTTATCTCACAACTATAACAGCGGGCATTCGGTGGAATGGCTGCTCCATACAAAAACGTGGGCTCAGGCTCTGGCTAGGATGTCACAAAGTTAAAAAAAGGATTAAACAGGATTCTAGCTTAAGCGAAGCAGCACGCTGAAATGAAGACGGTAAATAAAGCTGAAGCTGAAGTTAACCTTATTGAAGTTTGAGCTACAACGTCTAACTTTCAATATGAAACCTGCAATAAAGCTGGTATTGATATTTAACAACAAACTAAATCATATCATCTAGTTGGGGCTATTTAATCATGACCAACATCCAATTGCATTTTAGTACGTTTCCTCATTAAAATTCCATAATAGCGAATACCTCTTTATCCAGTATTGCTCCTGAAGTCCAAGATCAAGCATCAACCATGAAATGTTATCATTCCATTAAAAAAAATCACAATTGAAGAATTCGGCGAGTTCCTGAAAGACTTGTCTTGTCTTAAAGACGCAATAATAATACTAGTAATCATATAACATAGGCCAGTCACGGCAATCGGGGCCTCAAACAACTATCCAATTTACTACATACATACAGAAACTCATGCCTTTTTCCCAGGAGGAGTAGGCAGAGGTGCGACAAGGACACCCACGTTTCGCCTTGTATGTTCCGTCCCACGATGTGATAGGGAGAAAAATCCAATATCACTTTGCCCGACCCGGGGTTCGAACCCGAGACTTCTGCATTGTAATCGTACCGCAGTACAACTACGCCAACGAAACATTCGTTTGCAGTTATACCAATGAAATAAAAGTTACATTTTATTTACAACGTCAAAAGCCGGCCTAATAACGCAAAAAAATGTCGAAGAACACTATAAAATAAAGATTTTTCATCGACAAAAGATTGTGTTGCTGAACTTGTCCATAAAACAATACATTTACAGAACAAGTACAAGTTTGCCCATTACGTGTCCAGTCTGTCGGACGGCAGATGTTCTGTTCAAGTTTTTTTATCCCTAACAGTTATTAAACAACTTCCAACTTTCATAATTTCAATCTTCAAAGTTGAAGTGTAAGGTGAATATCCGAGCCTCCACTCCCGGTATTTTTTAAAGCAACTTGAAATTGTTAAAGTAGTTTTCAAATAATTTTACGACGTGCGAATAACTATTCGCTGAGCATTGCAATATTGGAAAAATTGTGTGTTAATTCGTACATTCTATGTCTAGAGGTTTATTCTTATTCATTTCCTGATTATTATAGACAAAATAATGTATGTGAAGTATGAACTCCTATGTTCCATTTTAGGTCGAGACAACCGCAAATACGACTTTTTTGGTAAAAAAATTGTAAGTGAGCTGCCTGAGACTCAAGTTTGTTTCCGAACCAGATTGTGATAGGCTCATCCCCATCACTTCTCGGGGCTAAATAGGGTCGGCATACGTTCTGTCTTTTTCTACATTCATTGGTAAATCACGTCTAATTGAAGCACAAAGCTTATCCAATTACTATGACTGAAAAAAGACCCTTTATGTTTTATGTTTTCCTAAGCCTCGTCGTTTCCAAACAAGCATAAAGACGTTAATTAACCACAAAAGTAATACCACAATAACCCTAGAACAGATCCTTTTGTTTGTACGCTTATGTTTGCCGAAATGAGAGAACTAATCGAGATTATTAACTGGCTGGAAAATGATTGTCCATTAGCTTCGGGCGCCGTACAATCCCATAGGTATTATTTATGTCGATATAGATTTCCAAAATAATTTCACGTTAACTAATTTATTTTCGATTATGTATTGGATAACGCAGTTGTGTAATATTGTCTAATATAATACAGGTTCGGTATTAAAATTCAATAAACACGGTTTACTTGACAAACCGATGATATCCTTAACAAGGGTCAGGTCAAAAGTACCTTGAACCGACGAGAATGCATGAAGAGATTGATGAAAGTGGATGAAGCGAAAGTAATATGTCAGGATCGAGCAAAGTGGCAACCCATAGTCTCTGTCTACCCCTATAGGATACAGGCGTGAAGAATAAGTATGTATGTACTTGACAATCAAATGTTAATTACAAGTGTATCCTGCTAGATGTCGCTATGCTAAATTTTATCTAAATAATACAATCTCTAAAATAAATTTTGCAAACGATAAAGCATTCCTAAGAATTATTCCAAATTAATAGATACAAATATATACCGGGTATATCAAGACCGCGACCGAAAACGAAGCCGGGTGGTAGTTTTAGCGGTTATAGACACAATACAACTAAAATTTTCGCAAAAAAAGCGACAGATATTTTTTTGCAATTTTTTAAAAATCATCGATTTTAGGTAGTAATTCCTTAGTTTTTGTGAAAATAGTAATTTAAACCCTTACGTACCATTGCGTCTTTAAAAATAAAAAGGTGCACATTATTATGTTGGAAAAAATATGTATTTATCAACCAAATACGACGATAAGTAAAAAATTCAAAAAAAAAGTTGTCGATTTTTTTTGCGAAATTTTTAGTTGCATTGTGTCTGAAGTCACTAATACTACCACCTGGCTTCGTTTTCGGTCGCGGTCTTGATATACCCTGTATGTTGATTCTATAATTACTGTCAAACGTTTTATTGGAAAACTACACAACAAGCAATAATTTAAAAAGTATAAATATACAAGTATAAATAAGAACAATGAATAGATCCTACTGATGAACTCGCAAAATGCCATCAAATGTTTGCAAACTTTTAAGGACTTAAATTCTGTATTATGAAATTCGGAGCAAATGCCCTAACTTTGAGTTCACGGTAGTCTACCAAGGGCGAGAATGGCCTAAGTTTAATTCCTTACCCTTTAATGTTGTTGGTATATTACTGCACATACTTTTGTGCGGATAATTTAGATTTTTATTTTATTGCTTAGTAAAGCCGTATGACGCATATTCATCACGTTATTTTCACCGAAGGATAGACAAAAATGCTAATAAAGCAGAAACATTTTGCCGATGTTTTGTCCAGATCAATTTCTGATAAAGGCCAAGCATAGCATTAGCTAATTAGCTAAAAATAAAATTCAGTCTCTGGAAACCAACATGCAACTTTCCTAACCAAACATCTAAACGTCATAGTGAATTGCCCGACCTGGCAACCGCACCTAAGCTCTCACGGTTCATGGCCCACTATTATACCCTGTTACTAAACCAACGACTCTACTTGTAATGATCATTTATGAAATCTAAAAAACGACATGTATAAATAACATACAATTTCATAAGCAAAAAACGAAAATAATTTCGGAAAATTAAAAGCATTTTCGCCGCCACATCTCAATCAAGTACAGAAGGTTGGAGAACAAAGATCGCATGAATTTCAAATGGTGTGCACAGAGTGAATTGGTAATCAGGCGCGCTTTTCCATGCTAATGGACTTCAACGGGACGAGGGATGTTTGGCGAGCTCGTCAATGTTTTTGACTCCTCCGTAGAGTGAACTATTGCTTACAGAATTAATGAGTATAATAAAAAGAAAATTAATATTCTCAAATGGTTTGAAATTTCTTATTTAAATTTGAGAACGTTTCATCAACATTTTGAGTCACAGGGAACCTGCTGAACCAAGGCCTCTCCTAAGAACTTCTACCCCCAAAACAAACTTCAAAAATGCGCCTGCATTATCTGATTTCTTATAACTTGTATTACGTTATTTGTCCACCTTGCGACGGACGTCCAAGTTTTACACGCTGTATGTGCTTTCCACTGCCACTATAACTTTTTAATGGCTTCTTGTGGATTTGCATAGGAATTTAAATTCCCACAATGTCCTGGTTAAAATTTGTTTGTAAATGCAATTCATTTAAATATGGATTTAATAAATTCAAATTTTACAGCTTTGTTAAATTTTGATAGGGTAGATATTTCCTCTATTCCAACCCCTGACTATCCTCATTTCTTCATAAGTCAATTGTCTCATTATGATGTTATAAAGAGCATATCATTTCCTCCAATGCAGTTGGGGACGACTGTATCAGTCGCAATGAGTTGTTACCAATCCTGGACGAAATTCTCCCTGTGCTTGCTTTTTCACGCTCTTAATTTTTCTCTTTCCAATTCCGTCTTCCCGTCTCTTTGGAAAGATGCTGAAGAAATGCCCCTCCCTTAACGACGTAGTCCTATATCTTCCATTGACTATCGTCCCATCTCTTTCCTACCATTTCTGGTTAAAGTAAAAAAATCTGTCTTTGAAAATCTGTCAAAAACGCAATTCATTGTTGTTGCCAGCTTCAGGATGGTTTCCAAAATTGATACCAGTCTACCACCTCATTTTAGTATTTGATGAATACGTTATCCTATATAGTGACAAGGTAAAGGTTAGTGAGTGATTGCAACTACAAGAGCTCACCCGCAAATTGTGTGCAGCTGCGGGGGCCTCAAGAAGACTACGGAATTTTCTAACGATTCCCACGAAAGTAACGCTTGTTCGGTCTCTTCTTTTTCCTCTCCTTGAATATGCTGATGCTACTAGTTGCCTCGATCTCACCGTAGCCCAGTTTGAAAACCTTAAGCGAATTCAAAATTTTTGTATCCAGTTCATATTTGGACTATTTGGCAATGTATTTACGGTACAGGAGAATAACTAAGACAAAACTAATCGCAATTAATTATTATAGTTCTAAATTACTATACTTATAATTAGGTTACGAATATATGTTGACATTGCGTTGCATTTATTTATATAGTTATATGCCAGCCATCGCTATGAAGCAACATTTATCTAAAACATAAATCTGCAGAACAAAATCAAACAATAAAACTGGCATTTCTACTAAGGAAATAATATTATTTAAATTAAAAAGTACCCATGTTATAAAAGAGCACAGAAAATTAATTTACCGTTTTACGAATCACAAGATAACAAGGCTACACAATTTAGCCGGACAGACACAAGAAAATTGTGACAAATAAAATTGCTGTGCCTTCTGCCGTCTGCGTAATACAAAGTTGTGATGGTGACACTTATTCTTAAGATTCTAATTGAATTAGCAAATGAACTCGTAAACAATCCTAGAGTTTGTTAGACTCAATTAAAATACGCCTTGGGCATGCTGAGAGGCTGTATTTTAGTTAAAAGAAAGAATTCTCATTTTCAGAAGCACATGGCCTGACGCAAATTGAAGCCACGTATTATGGTGTATGTATGGAGTATGGTATGGGTAAATAATAAATAAATAATGATGATAACGTCTCTTTTACTAAGATTATACTTTAGATTTTGTAGAAAATAATTAAAAAATTCTAAGTCTTAATAGTGCTGATGTGAAATGTGCGTGGTGGCCTGTTGGTAACGGACCAGACGCGGCTGCCTACATGTTCACGGTGGTCGCGGGTTCAAATCCCAGGGCACACCTCTGACTTTTCGGAGTTATGTGTGTATTGATAGTCAATTACCACGCACTATAACGGTGAAGGAAAACATCGTGAGGAAACCTGCATACCGTAGCGATTTTAAAAAAATTTCTACGGTATGTAAGTCCGCCAACCCGCACTAGGCCAGCGTGGTGGGCTATATGGCCTAACCACTCTCAATCGATTCTCTCGATTGTAGAGTAGGCCCGTGCCCTGCAGTGGGACGTATATGGGCTGATATAGAATAGAATATAGAAGTCTTAATAGGAGATTTTCTGACAGATCATCCTTCTATGAGTATAAATTTATGAAACCATATTGAAGTTGTTATGACTGGTAAAATTCGCGCGATTAAATAGGATCAAAAGCATTGGCCAAGACCAAGGTTGAAATTTCTTGTTTCTACTCGTACTAATAGTCCAGTCATTTGGTTCAAAAAGGGGACTACCTGGAAGGTTTTTCGGGAGTTCTGAGAATGATGTTAAAGATTTTGAGGTGCTCTTTTCGAATACTTTGCGATCCCGTGCTCGCGTCGCACTATTGGAAAAATAGCGTCGAAAATTTCTCGAGTAGAGTACTTATATACAAAATTAAACTAGAGAAAATTTCCTTCAGTTTACTTCAGTTCAATGTTCAATTTCGGACAGAATAATAAGAAATAATAATATTGTCACCAATTTCGCCGAGCTGCGTACAACAAATCTTTCTAGTGTTAATGAAGGTGTCTTCGCGCTTGTTTGCGACGAAACACTTCGGGTAGAATTTCTAATTAATGATTACAGATAAATCCATTGTCAAATTTATAACACCTATTAAAACTGGCAATTAAGATTATTTGGAAATCGAAAATCTTAGAAATCTTACTTTTCCAACAGTTGCCACGTCACGTTAGTCTAGTGGTAGAATTTACGAGGTGTCCACAGAGAGTTCTGTTTTCGTTTCTTAAGTTAGTTGATCTATTTCATGTTTCTTAGTAGATATAAAATTGACATATGAATTGACCTTGATAAGAATTTGTGTCAAAAATGATGACAGGTCGACCTCTATTACTTTAGGGATAAACATGCTTCGTGAAAACCAGATCGCACTAATGATGTTTCCGCCTATCCTCACGGGGATACAGACTGGAACTTGTGTATATATTACACTCATATAAGATGTGATGGGAAACTAAAATTTGATACAGGATCTATAAGTAGGACAAGAGAGGACAAGCCATTGTCTTTAAAACTATATTATTACTATACGATATTTTAGTCAATGGTAAAATACCTAGCCTGCGTATTATCTAGCTCTACTCAATGCTCAAACACCTCTACAATGTTATGGATATTTTTACAGTTCCAATATTTAGATCCATTTATTGCCTAGCAACAGAATCTTCGGAAAGTAACTTGATTTGCCATCCAAAGTCTATTCGGAGTAATGGCATCTTCCAATCTTTTACTTCCTTAGATCCTTTTCATCCTCGATATAAAAGGGTCCTAATAGAGTAAACGTCTCCAGCAGTTTCATTTCAAAGAACAATATCACCCTCTATAGGGTGTAAAGGGACCAATCACGGAATCGAAAACAGGTGGCAGTGCTTGTAAATACAGCAGTACCTGACACGCCGATTTATTTGAAATTAGATTTTGCCTGCAACTTCGATTGCCTGATTTATTTTATTTTTAATTTGTTTCACATATACTTCAAAAATCGAAAGATACACTATATTATTCGGTTCGATCCCCGCACCGAGACAAATATTTGTGT
This sequence comes from Deilephila elpenor, assembly GCA_949752805.1. Classification (NCBI taxonomy): domain Eukaryota; kingdom Metazoa; phylum Arthropoda; class Insecta; order Lepidoptera; family Sphingidae; genus Deilephila; species Deilephila elpenor. Next base: position 3,684,034 of record OX457102.1, read on the forward strand.
AAACCACAAGTATTTGTTTCGAGTCTGGGTGTTTGTGAGACTCTCGTGGTTTCTGATACCCACAATACAAGACTCGATCTTAATGTGGGGTCAGGACTATGTATGTGACTGTTGTGTGTACTTATTTATTTATTATATTATCCCATTTCTCCCCTCAAAAACCATGTCATACATAGATCATTATTGAGATGGGTGCGATTATTCCATCACTAATAAAAGTATTACTCAGGTACTTAATTACAAATTCCTACCTCAATAAAAAATATATATTCATTACGTATTGGAGTTTTACAACAACGCTCTTTTACAATTAAAATTAGCACGTTTTTTTTAGTTTTTCTGAAATACATACATACATACATGAACTCACGCCTTTATCCCCGAAGGGGTAGGCAGAGGCGCCACCAGGACACCCACATTTCGCCTTGTATGTTCCGTCCCATGATGTGATAGGGGGCGAGCCTATCGCCATATCGGGCACAAATTGCTGACTCCGGGCTGATAATGAATAGAAAAATCCAATACCACTTTGCCCGACCCGGGACTCGAACCCAAGTTCTCAGCTTTGTAGCCGTACCGTAATACAACTACGCCACCGAGGCAGTCAGAAATATTCCGCCTATTTGTTCTAAGAGCGTTCTAATGTCAAACAACTACACAGCTTTTCCTTAATTACATTTTTTTATATAAGCCCTCACCCAGGACGACTATTTTTAATTCCCTCTGCCTCTTGATTCTTTAAATGAATTACAAAATACAATTGGATTATTCTTACGTCTTGTTACTGGTGAGAAACAACTATCCGTCGTTGCAAATTATTTGCGCACTTTGTACTCGTATAAAAAACTTATTACTTATAGTTGCTTTACTCCGTGACGTAACTTCTAAAATAATTAATATGGAAACATCTCATCATCAGCCCGTTGCAGTCCACTGCTGGACATAGGCCTCTCCCAAGGTACGCCACAGAGCCCGGTCTGCTGCTTTACGCATCCATTCGCTGCCGGCCCTCTTGCGCAAGTCGTCCCGCCATCTGGCCAGAGGACGTCCCACGCTACATTTGTCAAGACACGGTCTCCACTCCAGAACACGCTTACTCCAGCGATTGTCTTAATATAATATGGGAATGATTGGACCTATCATCGATATAAGCCTCTCGTTAACTAGCTGGGAAAAATATTAATTTACAAAATAATGTTATTTTAGATCTCTTCGTAATAATTGTTATCACAAATATTTATTGACCTCATCGAACATGTTACTTAATTTCGTAGAAATAATCCCTTTGAGCCGCTTCAACGAAACCAATTTATTATACTCGTAATAACCATACTAATTTGGAAATATATTTGACATAATCGTTCTATGAAAAGACTTTGAGCGAATTCATGATTTATGAGTGCAATACGAATCCGTACAAAGAAAACCGAAAGCCTTTGCCAATCTTATTAAATCATCGGCTTAATTCTTTTATCCAACTTGAAGATGGCTGCATCGGGACGATATTCCTTTCAAAACAGTCTTAAGAGGCATTTCGTTTGTATATTTTTGTTAAATACATTCATCTTTTAAAATTAAAATCACTGATCCAAGAACAAATAATTTGTCAACAAAGATGTATGCAAAATATGTGGATTAATTGAATTTGGATATTATATTTTTATTATATGTAGTCATAAATATAATATTGTAAGTAGTGTTTGCTATTGTAATAAAGTAACTTTCGATAGAAGATTTCAATATGTTATATTATGTAACTTTAATACACACTATCTTATGAAATTAGTCAACTAAAGCGTAGAATTTTAACTAACTTTATATGTACTAAAATATATTTACGTGTAAGGGAAATCTATTTCCACAATTTTTCAAGCACAAGCAATTCGTGATAAATCCTCATTATTAGACAATTCGTACAATTAAAATGGAACAAACAGCAAAACTCTTTTAAATAATTTTCAGATTTCGAGGCACTGACCGAATAATCCTAATTACCATACATTTCCTTCCTAAGTAATTAACACTTATCACGAGGGTATTACCTACAAATTTACATTCTGAAAAAGAAACCTAATCTAAAACTACCGTTCATCGGCGTTAAATGACTAAATCCCGAGGGTCACGTGACCATTAGACAAAACAAAAACCAAGCAATCTTTTAATACGGACTATGACGGGGTTTTGATTTTGTAATAAATTCTATACTAGCTTCTGCCCACACACTTTATCAGCGTGATTAACTTTACGTGACATTAACTTTATTTGGAATTTCCCATCCCGTCTAGTCCCGTCCCATATTCCGCTCGTCCCGTCACATTCTCACTCAAGGCATGCAATCCAATCCCATCCCATTGCTTTGAGGACTAAACTTTACAAATATATCGGAATTCCTACCTTATATCACTGGAACACTTAATTTTTCGGGATAAAATGTAGCCTAATTGTTAATCCACCCTGGATTGATGGTAAGCTACCTCCATACCAAGTTTCATCGAAAGCCGTTTCTGAGTTCATCGCGCACTACCGCACAAACACACAACAAATCTAAAAAATATTGTTTTGGGTTCCATTACGTTATTTATCTTCCATGTAGAGAAATCGATCGGTAAATCCGCCTCTATTGACAATCGATTGGTGTAGTAAATAATTGACTATATTAAACAAGGTGCTATCAAATTCAGACCAAACATGTTGTAGTGATGCGCAGTGGGACCGAAAATTTCTTGAATGGAAGCTAGCTGCCTTCACTGCCGGCAAGCATTCAATCGGACGACCACACAGGTCCTCGTACTTTAGAAGTAAATAGTTGCAGATCGCTTCCACTTTCCAACAGATAACAATGATAGTCATTGGTGAAGACTGGAGGTATTTCCGACTTGACTTAAACTATTTAGGATAATGATAATCCCTTATCCCTTTCTTTCTCTATCTCTTCAACCTTAGAACTTCCATTACTAATCCTAAGTCCAGATAATAGGCCTCCCTTAAGACCTCCACATCGACCTGTTTGAAGCAGACTGCATCCAGCGACTGTACCATAACCAGGTCGTCCTTCGTGTCTCCTTTGATGCTACTAAGCCAATTATTAAATCATGCAGCACATTAATAATGGAACTAGGAACGTTATAAAAGCCCTCGTACCCAGAACCCAACATTTTCATTACAAAAATTTTAGTGTAACGAAACAACCGAAGTGTAAAGACCCTTTCACGTGGTTCAGTGTAACACAAAGAGCTGTAAAAGTTATTACTTGCTTTGTGAATGTGAGACGTAAGGACGGCCCTATTTACTTTGAGACAACAATATGTAAATGGTACTCATTTACGAATTTTTGAATGTATTTTGTGAGGCTTTGTACCTTACTTGTAAGTAAGAAGGGAATTTAGCTTTTTATGTGTCTTTATTCATTAAACATAAACCACGTCCATTCATCACCAGTTGGGCTTATATGGTGGATCTATGTGGAAATTTCTTCGATAAACGCTAAGAGTTTATTAAATATATACCTATATACTGGGTATATCAAGACCGCGACCGAAAACGAAGCCAGGTGGTAGTTTTAGCGGCTACAGACACAATGCAACTAAAAATTTTGCAAAATAAGCGACGGTTTTTTTTTTAAATATTTTAAAAATCATCCTTTTTGAGGGGTAAATACCTAGTTTGTGCAAAAATAGTAATTTAAACCCTTACGTACCATTGCGTGTTTACAAATTAAGCGATGTACGTCATTATTTTAGAAAAACTATGTAGTATTAATCACTCAAATACGACGATATGTAAAAAATAATGATATGCAAATTTTTACTTGCATTGTGTTTGATATCACTAATACTACCTCCTGGCTTCGTTTTCGGTCGCGGTCTTGATATACCCTGTATAACATTTATTCAACTATCCTGGAAATAACGCCCAGAACCTCACAGATCTCAACCCCAAAAAAGATGTAACAAAATAGTGGCGTACTTAAGCTTAAATTATCGACCCAATGTTACTTCACTCTGTATAAATAAAACAGACGGATATTGAGATCATGTGCTGACATTTTTATCCACGAATTAATCGAACGTCGGTTACCTAATCTCATACGGTACGAACTACGAAGCTGTCAAAGTATCCCTGAGGACGACAGCTTATATTCTAAATAGGTCCTTAAAGTTACCTTTAGATAAGAAACGGATATTAAATTTAAAAATATTGCGTCAATTTCCTTTTTTAATGGCAAAAAAAAAGTTTTCATCAACGTTCTAATTTTGCGTCCTCGATATAGATTCAAATTTAAATACTTTTTTTTTATTTCGTTTCAAATTTATCAAATTTCGTTCTCTGGTCCTTGACATTGGCAGAGTTGTCCCATCGGTGACAGTCATTTTAAATTAAATTGACTTGAATTGAAAAAAATATGTTGCCAATTTAGTATTTTAGTAGGATGTAGTGAGACAATCCAATTTTTCAGTCTTACAACGTAGAGGCGAAAATGTGCCAGGATTCTCACTAATTCTAACCACAGTGCGGCTATGTACTGCCTAACTATGGGCACAGCGTCCACATTACCTAGAGCAGTAACCTTTAAGGATAGTACGAGAAAAGCGTGGGTGCTATGTCGGGATAATGAAGCCCTTGGCATTCCCGGTAGCCAGGCCAAACGTGACGGCAATGCTCTTACTTCAAGTCGGCACCCGTGAGACAGTCTTTTCAAACTGGCCTTTTTGATTTGATATAATGACTAGAGTTTTTCTATTTATTATTATCTATAAAATAAGAAATAAAAACACCCAACATACACACGCATAGTCCTGACCCCACATTAAGATCAATTAAGTCTTCTGTCGTGGGTATCAGGAACTGCGAGAGACTTTACGGTCTCACAAACACACAGACTCGACCCAGACATACACATATATAGATTAGCCTTACATACATTAGTCCCGGTGCGTGGATCGAACCCGTGGCCCCTCATGTCACAGCCGGCGTCCAACCAACTGCGCCACGGAGGCTGTCACTCGTATTGGTCTACCAGTAAAATGTATGTATTGTGAACTGTGAGGTCCTGGCTTAAATTCCGCAGTCAATTGTCGATGTAATTTTTTTCATCAGACTTGTCCTGGACTGAACTTGTGGCCGCTATTGCGATAATTTCAGACCCAATTATACCGTGGGACGCATATAAGCTTAACTAAATGCACAGGGCGTTATTGGTATGCATGTCTACTTAACACCTCATTACAAGGTATACATTTACTGTTTGAACCCTAAAATATATTAGTCAATTGCGTTGTAAATGTAAAACATGCAAGCGTGTGTGGAAACAGTGAAATTATAATAAATTGAGCCGTGCATGCAGGTGGAGGGTTAACAAAGTGAAGCTTGGGTGATTTAATAAATTACCGCTGACGACGGCGCTGCTTTCCCCGTCGCGAAATAGACAACGTGGAGATGTGAGATAAACTTTTGCGGTAAAAATTTTACATATTTTTTGTTCCTTGCATGAACTAGAAACTACGTGTTACATTTTGTATCTGGGTCAAATTATAATCAATTTACGTGAGTTTTCTGTATACAAAAATCGTTTAGCCTGATACTGCGATTGACTTGCCTACATCGTTGATTATGACTTATGAGGGATTTTCCATTACTTTATAAGATGGGCGGTATTTGGGAGGACGATGACAATGATAATGATGATGTTAGTTATCATCATCACCATCATAATTTTTAGCCCGATGCAGTCCACTGCTGGACAAAGGCCTCTTCCAAGGTACGCCACAGGGCCCGGTCTGCTGCTTAACATAGCTGGTCGAAAAATATTCATCAATTAATAGCTAAATGAACGCTACTAAAATTCAACACCATCTCTAACTATTTTATTCACGGAAGCAACTTAGTACAAGATTTACGGGCAGTCTCTATTAGCTTCAACTAGATATTATTCAGCAATCAGAGACGACGTTTTAATGTGCTCTGAGTCGAGGATCTTGAGAATTTAGGTGCTAAGTTCCACGGGAGCCCACACCACTTAGCGTTAGTCATACTGTTTTAACTCAACTATGACTCTTGGTATCTAAGGGCCTTATTCATAGACACATTTAAAACCTATTTTAGTTATCGAATGTTTTGTCCTTTCGAACGACTTTAGAATTCAATTTGAGCGAAGAAGACAAAACGTTCGATAGCTAAAATAGGTTTTAAATCAGTCTATGAATAAGGCCGTAAGATTTTATTGGAAGTTACAGCATAAATTCGACTCATGGTTTTGTTTATAAATAAATAAATAATAATAGCGACTTATGTGAATGCACTTTTTAACCCAGAGATAAAGTTTGTAAAAGAAACTTTCGCAAAAAGCGTCTATCCGCGGAAGCTCAAAAAAGATTTACAGCATTTCGTCAACAATTTACGGCTTCATGTCAAAAGTAGATAATATCGTAGAATCATTGAATAACAATATTCTTTTGTTGTAAAAATTTACGCCTGCCATTTAATTGTCAGTTGACAATAAAATATTATGTTGTTGAGGACTTACCAAAAAATCTTAGCAAAATGTTTTACTTTATACGCTTAAATAAAGTTTTGTAAGAGCGATTTTGCAAGACAGGGGCTTAATTTAAACCCTATTACAATTAGTAAACATTACAGATCGTACCCATTGAATAAACTATTATGATATTAGATATTTTTTTTAACGGATTTGGTTTAATTTTTTAACTTCTGACGTGATGTTTCGATTACTTTCCAACTTTCGTGATCACAGGACGGACTCCACGAAATTTGTGTAATATTCGCGTAAATCTAAAAAAACACAAGTTTTATTTTTTGCCGTAAATATTTTTAAAATAAAACAATAGATTTACTATAACAAATCTCTTCGCTAACTTAATAAATATTGTTCCTTTCTTTCTATAATCCTAAGACCTTTTTACTGTAGTATGAAGACCTGGTTAAATAAATTTGATTTTTTATGAGATTATGAATGAAAAATTTCGAAATTCGAGTTCAATTCAGTCCATTACCAAGTGGCCACCACGCACAAACCTACTCTCTCTCCCTTTCTCTCTGTCCCCATCTCTTTCTCTCTTCAGCCCCAGGAAGTCGCAGCCAGGAAGTCAGTCCCATTTATCGCCACATAGACCTGTTGGAAGCGACATAAATACACAAACCTGCTACGTATAGAATATTGGAATTTCCATAACATTACGTAGATCGACACCATATTTCACGCTAAGTAAAATTCATTGTATTACAAGGTTTATAATAAAATTACGGCCAACTTCGGACATAACGTTGTTTGAACAACATCACGATCCATTTCGCGAGGATAGCATTTAAAAGTTTTCTAACAATTTTAATGTGTATGTAAATGGAGCCTGAAATGTTTCCATTACGATAAAGCTAAATCAAATATGAAATTAAATGGTTTTATAAAATATGGGCCTGAAAATTATGTGTTCAAGTATTTTGGGGTCATGTGGAGCAAGGATTTATTTTTTAAGTTAATAAAATGTGTATTAACGTTTTATGTATGGTATACGTACCTACTAGTGGTAATGTTAATGTTGAAGATTAGGTTTCCAAGCCGCATAAATATATAATTTGTTTCTGAATTCATAATGCGGCAATAATTGTGATAATGATCCTTCAAGATTAAGATGCGACAGGTGTCTAAGTACGAGGATTGGTTATAAAACGTCCGGCCAAATCAACATTACATTTACGACGATTAATAAGTGATACATCCATATAGGTTAGGTACGTCACAAAGTACTATATAATGACAACATAAATACACAATATAGATACTTACATTACATCCGAGGTGGAGGTACTTTACATTGAGGGGAGACCGCGCCTTGCCAAGCGTAGTGTAACGCCCTCCAGCTAGGTGGAGTGACGATATGCGAAAGCTGGCAGATGTTGGATGCGACAAACCGAAGACAGGGTGAAATGGCGCAATTTTGAGGAGGCCTATGTCCAGCAGTGGACTAGTATAGGCTGATGATGATCCGAGATGGCCGATTAAATTAGGGTCATATGACCCTAATTTGGCATCTGTCTAACAAACATAAGGGTAAATTATCAACACTCCCATTTATCAAACCTTTATTCCCATATAGTATGGCATAGGGGCAAAAAAAACAATGAATTTTTGTTTATTTGTTTTATATTTTGAACAATTACTTTTAAAGGTAAAAAAATATACTTAACGCAAGTAAACATAAATAAAATCTTTCCATAAACAAATACAAAACGGGTTACACTTCAAACCGTTTGTTTGCAATCCTGTTAACCCTCGAGCAGAAAGTAAACGGTTAATTATCTATACGCGGGCCACTTGGACCCGAAGGGCTAAGCTTAGAAAACAATTTGTAAAGGTAACGGGATGTTTGGTTTCCGAACGATTTTATCTCCCATTTGCATTGAGAGTATAGTGGTGGGACGGCGTTCGAATTTTGAATTCGGATTAGAATCGGATGCGCATCTTTTATGGATGGGGAATGAAGAGACAAAGAGATGGTAGTATTTTGAGTATCATTGAATAGTGAACAATGAGCTGATAGCAGATATGTTAGTTTACATCCATCGAAAAACTACCTAGTACAAAATAACTGTTGTTTATTCTTACGAAACTTCTAGCTACATTTTCTTTTTTCAAATTTAAGAACGAATTAACCAAACAACCCTTGTTATGGTGCATCTACACCGCAGTTACTTTTTGTTGAGCAAAGTTTCCAAATGTTTCCAGCAACATTTGATAACAAAATGTTATTTAATATTAGTACATATTGCCGTGTTATTAAATGTTAAGTACCTAATGTTCCCTAACTTTTGAAAAACAGTCTACATTTATCAACAATCGGCAATATTGTTCGAGAATGTTCTTTGTTATTTGCGATTATTGGCGGTATGGACGCGATAAGAAACATTGATAAAAATAATAACCAGTACCTAGCAACAAAAGTTATATATTGCTACTTAATGTAATCGTGGTGCACAGAGTTGCTCGGCAAATAACACCTGTGATGTGGATGCACCATTATGCTTTATCTTATACATGTTCTTTTTTCACGATATTATAACTTTTAACATAATATTATAGGTGGTGTGTATTTTCTTAATTCTTATCGATAAAACGCAAAGTATGTAAAGAAGTCCCCACACTATCCTGCCTAATGGGACCGTTTAGGCCAGGGAACAATATGTCTAAAGATTACGTGATCCTCGTGATTTTGGTCCATTTAATAACGATAAGTATTGAATCCCTTTTCCACAATGTAAAATTTTAGCATACGCTTGAAATGTGTTTTAATGAATTGGAAAGGATAATATGTACGGTTATTAAGGCTAAAGGTGAATGATTTTGAATTTAGAACCGTTGTTTTATATACCACGGCTGAGTTCAAAAAGACATCAAAAATACACATTGCTAAAGATTTGTTGAAATTATGTTTTCGTCCATTCTTCTCTCTTACACTTCACTGACTTTGATGTCGTCTCATAATGCGATAAGAAGATATATAATCGTTTTTTGAGCTATAAATCAGATCGCTCGCAAACAATGTTTCCTTAATAAAACAGAAAACTGTCACTAAACATGTCCTACTCGTTTTAGATACAAGATCAATCTCATGATGGCGCAAATCTTTATAACTTATACATAAGCTTACGCCTGTATCTTCGAGGTGTAAGTAGAGATAGATACTAATTCGTCCACTATACATCTTTACTTACTGCTTAATTTCATCCAGCATTTCATAAAGGTGACCTTAAGTGAGTGGTGAGTGACCTTAAGGTGTGTCGCGTTTCAGGTTCAACATATAATTTTATTTAATTATTTTACATACATACATATATAAACTCTCACCTTTATCCCCGAAGGGATAGGTAGAGGGGCCACCAGAACACCCACATTTTGCCTTGTATCCTCCGTCCCATGATGTGATAGGGGGCGAGCCCATCGCCATATCGGGCACAAATTCCTGACTCCGGGCTGATCATTAATAGAGAAATCCAATATCACTTTGCCCAACCCGGGACTCGAACCCGAGGCCTCAGCTTTGTAATCGCACCGTAATACAACTACGCAACCGAGGCAGTCGTTTATTTATTTTAATTATTGTATTATCAAATATTTTTTGTCTTTTTCATTATGCACTATATTTTGTTTCGAGCAAACCTATTTAGCCGTGTCGCGAGGTATAACAAAAATTTCGTAAGTGAATAATATATTTGGACAGCACCACACTTACAGGGACTACACGGCTTTAAAGCTTTCACTCGTACTCTCGATTGCGGAGGAGGCTCGTGCCCTACAGTGGGACGTATATGGGTTGATACATTAAACTTACAATAATGTGTAATCACTTTTTCATACCATGTAACAATAGAATCCCATACTATTTTTAGACAGATATAGGCAGACGTAAATAAACCGAAAAGATTGATAATGGAATAGACGTAGCTAAGCGAAAATCTACCAAGGTTTAACCATTAAGAGAATAACACATCACTGACACGTTGATATGGGACATTAATCACCCGCTTCCCGCCCTTTCTCAGCTCTGACGTCACGCTTCAGGAGTCCGTACAATCAGGACCGAATGATCGAGAACTGTTTGCAATTCGTTACCAAAGAGGAAAGTTTAGAAAAGCTGTTCTCCTTGCACAAAGTGTTGTAAATGTTTTGTAATTTCCTTTAAAAGCATGGTGAATATTTAATTTATTAATAAGAACAACTAAAAACACAATTGATTTTTGATCAGGATATAATAGGTAGAATTGTGTGAGTCATTGTCTGATCTGCCATCTGCTAGGCCCTAGTAGCTAGGGGATTTCTCTTTTTTAATGTTTTGCTATTCAAAAAGCATATTGATTGATAACATACAAATTACCTTTTCTATATTTATATCAGCCCATATACGTCCCACTGCTGGGCACGGGCCTACTCTACAATCGAGCAAATCGATTGAGAGTGGTTAGGCCATATAGTCCACCACGCTGGCCTAGTGCGGGTTGGCGGACTTACATACCGATTTTTAAATTAACTTTTGCCAATCGACAAAATTATGCCCGCCAACATAATAGTTAATTATAGTGTTGACCTCCCAGGTTGGCAATCCAGCTCGCGTGGTTTTCTGTTAACAAAAGGAGAGGTAACAAAAATGTCAGGTCAAATCATTCATCAGATATTTATCAGAAAACTGTTTTTGGAAGCGGTTTCAGTGTTTTCCGGCAAATCGCACTCAATCTTAAAAGAGAAAAATTATCCAGCGATAAAACCGAGAATAGCCGCGGCCGAGAATATCTCGTATTATAAAACAAGTCACGTTTCTGCCGGCGGTAAAGACTGTAAGTATTTTATAATGTAAATTTGTGTTGCTTTTGTTGGATCGAGTGACGCCGTGAAATTATGGGACAGTGGCAAACGACGGCCCTTATCAACAGCTGCGTGTGACGGCTTTATTAAAACCATTGTTAACTTGAATTTCGGCAATTTGCACTACAGAAAGAACGGTTTATTATTTTTTTGAGTGTTTATTACAATATTGTTAAAATAATAAATTATGTTTATTAAAATAAATAAATACTATAATATAGAGTTTTGTAAAATAAAAAGCAAGTTGTGTTGAAGATTCGAGTGACGATCGAATCAGTACTGTTCAATATGGATCATAACTGGAAAAACTTTCTCGAAAGTCCACACGCGCCTTAATTTTAAATGATCGTATTAATTCTCCATAAAATAATATTATTTTTTTGCTTGTCGAATAGCACGCCACCTATTTGTGTGCGTAGTGTTGTCAACAAAATTACAGTAACTCCTTAAAACCAGCCGATCACGAATCGCACCATATGACGGGTTTTACAAGGGAAGTAAATCGCAGCCAACACCATATCCAATCTACTATTAAAGGATGTATATGCATTATGCACTACTAGTATTCAGTAACATACTATTTGTCTCTTTATAGTAAATAGCGATCCATTTTAATAATTTAGCTATTATTTGTAGTATGTAGTTATTTATATTATGTAAACATGTTGGCCGACGTTCGCATGTCACTCTAGGTGGCTACTGAAAATCAGCGGTGCGCTATGGCTCGCGCCGCAGTGCAACATTATGCTGAGTGGTCACCTAAGTGCCACAGCCATGCGACGCGCAAACTGCTAGGCTAATTCGACATTATTTTTTCTTATTTTTAACCGACTTCAAAAAAAGGAGGAGGTTCTCAATTCGACTGTATGTTGCTTTTTTTTCTGTATTTTAATGTATGATTGTACGTCGTATTCTGTGGTGATAAATATGTTTTCTTCCTTTCTTATAGTACGTCCCGTGCCACAATTTAACAAAACCGGCATCTGTATCTATATCAGTCCAGAAAGACAAAACAGTATTGTACTAAGCAGTACGTATACACTCTCATTCATAAAGCCAGTGTTAAGAAGTTCAACGTGCGAGCTAGATTCAACGCGATTAATAAAGTCATTGACTTGTTTTTCAGCAATAAATTTAAGAAACAGTAAACATCGCCGGCTTTGTATTAAAATTCAATTATCAGCATAATGGCAGCTGTCGTTAAGCCATGTTAGAAGCTGCGCGTGGCTTTAAACTTTTAATACTAAAATAGCCTGTATAACAGGCCGCGTATATTAAGGCTCGTATCATGGTTATTAGAGCTATGGTCAATAACCATATTCAATCATATATTTTGATATAAGTCCAATGTTTTTCTGAAATGTGTAGAAACAACACTTATTTTAATGTCAAAAGAAGAAATACCCTGCATATCTTAGAGTGAGGATAGAGATTTCTGGAGACGTTGAAACTGTTTGTGTAGTATTCGTATGCGCCTTCATAACCATCATACATGATAGTGGAAAATTCACTGTAGAGAGCAATGTAAGCGTGACGCGTTTCGGTCTCAGCCTGTGTTGTTATAATGCCAATATTATAGTAGTTTTATAATACTATGTTTATATGTCAAAACTTAACTGACAGATTGGAAATACTACGTGATATAAAAATGGACTGGACTCGTGTTTTATCAAAATGAAGAATATCAAACAAACCCATTCAAAGACATAACAATTGTTTCAATAAATAAGGCCGGCTTATTTGGCTAGTCTAGGGAAAGATAATCCCTCACGTTTGTTTACTGTATTTGAGTAAACTGCATTTATTATGAGATATTTTATAGCACTTTGAAGTGCCAGTAGAAAAAGCCGAGAGAAAATTACCTCTGTGAAAAAAAACAAATTATAAACAAATCTAACCTCACTCGGACCTTAATTTTATACCTTCTCAAAATACTATAAATTACAAAGACAGGCATTATTACCTCAATGTTAATGAAATTTATAACGCCATTTCGGATTACGTGGGCAGTAAAACTTTTTTTAATATAATTCGTATTAAGGATTTCTTTTAGGTTCTTAGAATTAATCGAACTTAGTTAAATAATACAGCCATTAGCCAATTCTTAGTGAGGCCAAAAGAAAATATTTTTTCAATGGAAATATAAAAAAAAATAAACCCGACTGAGTCAATATCTCCCATCTTTATTAAATTCATTGAACTACAGAAAAGATAGAGACAAGATTTTAATTTGAATATTTTATCATGCTTTTGAATGATCTTAGTTAACAGTGTTCACAAACGCATCCCGTCCATACCAAATTTTTTATCCAAAACCTCGCAATGTGAAATCACTGATCTGGGAATCGCACCTGACTCCTCACTGCTCACAGCCTGTACTCACTTATACCAACCAATGAGGTTGCAAATATCTTATAATATGAAGGATAATTTAAGCATAAGCGCGGAAAACCGTCTATGAAGGATATTAATCTCCGCCGCCCACAGACACACATCTGGGAATGACAAGCTTGCACTTGAGAATAGCGAATAATAGGGAGCTATTTTACCATAGCATACAAATAAATTAAAGTATTTCTAGAGTGTTATAGAGTTTTGTAGAGTTAGATGCAAATTATGATTATGCTTTCAATCAAACTGTAAATAATTTTCAAATATTTAACAGTCTATAAATTAGAGAGTAACCCCACACTCAACCACCACTCCGAATAAATAGGCAGGTTAAGGGACACACAAAGAATTATTATAGTGACCCGAGATTGTTTTGTTAATACCCAATGGAAGCAAATAAACGTCTGTATTCACACAAAAAAAAACATTTGTCATAAATTTGACTCGGACGAACTTGCGGCCCGCTTGATGGTAAGCGGTCACCACGACTCATGGATCTTCGCAGTGCCAGGGCTCTAGCACAACCAGGTCGCAGCCTACCGTAAGGAGAGTACTGACTACCAAGTTGTGCATTCATTATATTGCATGTTGTATATAGATAGTTAAATTATATGTTGCGGGATTTTAGTAAAAAAATATTTTATTAAACAATTTTTATATTAATTAATTGTTTTACAAATATATTTTTATAACTATTTTAATCTAGCTATTTGTCAACAGAGAGATGGCAAGCGAAACACACAGTCACTTGTCTCGTATCGCCTTATATATTAAAATGTGACGTGGGAACAATGGGTACTGAGAACTGGAATGTGTATTGGTCTCTTCCACTAACACCTTTAGGAATTTACATTAGTATATGATATTAATTACTGTCTTGAAATGCAGATCAGTGTCCAGTATCTTATATACATTACACCATGTTTTACATAGGTATTGTTGCGTATATGGAGGACGTGGGTACAGCCCGCATAACTAGATCATGTTGCGTCAAACTTTAGACACACTAATTCCACTACATAAGCGATGACCGCTGAGTTTCATCTGGCTCAGTGTAATTGGCTTAGTACGTAACAGCCAATTTCGGTGCAATATTTACGAATGTCTGTTGTCTACACGAGCTCGCGCTAGAGTTACTTTATTTCGATCGTTCTAGAAATTGTTCTAGATTGTTCTACCTCAGTGTGAGACGGTAAATGGCTTGGCTTATAATGTAAAGTGTGTTCGCTTAATACAGTAGGTTTCGTTGATTTTATTAGGAATGAGGCACACGTCTGACTAGCAATTTGTTCACGTGTCTTGAAATGAAACGATTTTATTCTGAAAATAAAGAACACTTTTCAGCGACTAAATATGTCGTTCTGGTCTAATAGGCCGATTTTTAGGTATTTTTATAACATCCCCACCTGGGCATTACAACATGGTAAATACATTTCGTAAATGCTATATCGAAATAAAATAATGGCTGAAGCAATCTTCTTCCAAAGTGTATTTCTTTATTGTTTTCGTTTACGCATCCATGGAGCAATGACACAAGATGATTTTTTTTTCACACCAACAATTTATGTCCGGAGAGCGATATAAACAATTTTATATTCCAAAAAATATGGTCCCTAAGAACACCGTTCTCTGTGAAATAAAATAACGTAGGTTAACCCTTAAACCTTGTAATAAATAGTTACAAAACTACACCAACAACACAAAATTACCAGACTGTAAAAACGAGCAGTAAAACTGACGTATCCACGTAACTATCACCAACCCTTTTCATTCCCTATAAATGTAACTGCGGGCTATCCATTACTTAGCGGGATATCTGGCAACTTGTCTACTGAATCATTTAGCGGTGGCTCACAACAGTCTGCGGAGCCGGGTGTCATGTCACGTCGGTATGAAAGCCGTAGACCGACTCGTCCTAGCCACTGTTTCATACACCGGCCATCGACCACTGAATTCCTTACCTCCTTTTTCTTTGGACTTCACTTTTTCGTCTGTATAGTTCTAATGTATACGTATTTATTTATTTATTTATAAACATTTAAGTACGTTGTACCATGTTGGTAAATGTGTTGGTGATCACGGTTGTCGTGGGTTCAAATCCCAGGGCACACCTTTGACTTTTCGGAGTCATGTGTGTATTGATAGTCAATCACGATGCACTATAACGTTGAGGGTAAACATCGTGAGAAA
Organism: Deilephila elpenor; assembly: GCA_949752805.1. NCBI lineage: Eukaryota > Metazoa > Arthropoda > Insecta > Lepidoptera > Sphingidae > Deilephila > Deilephila elpenor. Next base: position 3,699,986 of record OX457102.1, read on the forward strand.
ACCTGCATACGATATGATTGGTAATAATTTCTATGTAGAAAAGTCCGCCAACGCGCTCTAGGCCAGCGTGGTGGATTATATGGCCTAACCCCTTCCAATCAATCCCCTCTGCAACACACAAAAAAAATACAAATAAAACGAAAATCACAAACATAAAAAGTACAATCGGCGGACTTATCGCTCAAAGGCTATGTGTTGACGTGTGGCTATCCGTCACTTAGCGGAATATCTGGCAAGTTGTGTACTGAATCATTTGAGATGGCTCACAATAGTCTGCGGAGCCGGGTGGCGTGTCGCGACGGTATAGAGGCCTCACTACACACCGACGGATACAATCACTCGCCCTTGTCACTGTTTCATATACCTGCCAATTGCCATCCTTTTACTTTATTTAATTTTTTTCTTTATATTTCGTGGAATGGCGAGACCAGAATGCCATTCGCCTGATGATAATCAATACGACCGCTCATGGACAGAAGCAAACCAAACAACACGATGAATTATAAATCAATGCTTGGCACTCCACTTCGCTCGCCATCCTAAGACATAAGATGTCAAGTCTCATTATGTCCAGAAGTTACTCTGACTACAATGTCCTTCAAACCGGAGCACAACAGTGTTGCCGATCGTTAACCCTTTCGGGGCGACGACGCATGGATCTTAATCTACAACATTAACATAATTACCATTGAAAATCTTCGAAGTTTCTTCGCGGAACCCTCGGTGTAGTTAACCTCATTATCTTCTAAACCATTACAGGGAGCGGCAATTGACTATGAAGTATTCACACTACTCCTAATTAGTTTATCAACGCCAAATGTAGAGACCAATTACTTAATTCAGTTTAGATGTATCATTAATCATGGTATATGCGTTCAGACATGCGTCACAGTGTGACGCATGTATCGTCGTGTTTGATGTGTTATTATAAAGTCTAAGTATACTTTTGCTGGTAAATTACTTTCGCCCACAACTTTATAATTAATAAGGTGCAAGGAAGCTTAAGATAGCGGGTGTGAATTGAGAGACCGTGGGCTCAATGCCCAGTCAAGCAAGCCTATTTGTGAAAGTCATGGCTTTGTAAATGTAAATCTATATTTACCTACACCTACAACAACTAGACAATACACAGATCAGACATAAGCTTGATAAACTATTTGTGACACTAGTGACACCTTTTTTAATTATATTATATTAATCCTTACCGAACCCCAGTAATCAATTACAATTTACACAAAACCTGAATCAGACATGGCGTGTTAACCCTAGATTAATTCAAGTGATAGAGCGCCCATTCCCACCGTGGCTTGATCTTCACAGAAATGTACCGAATAATCGAAACCCGCGCGAAACCGTTCAAGCAAGAGAGATTAGCACCGAAACATAAATTAACAATACACCGGCGTATACTTCTTGCTTGATGTTCAATATTATTTGAAAGCATCTTTTGTTCTTCAATCACTTCGTTCATTCGTTGGACTTATGAAAATCAACAATTTATTGGTCAAATAACTCATAACTAACTACTTAGAGCGTAATTTGTACAGGCAGGGCTCTCCAAAACTTCCAAGGTTATTTTCAAAAATACATTTCATTAAAAGGCCGTATTCTTGTTTGCCTCCTCAGTTGTATAAAAAAACGTATTTTTTATAAGCTTCGTTAAAATCACAAATCTTCCAAAAGCAAATTATCCGGTTAATATTTTGGACAAACCAGCAACTATCACATTTCCAGACAGATAAATTAGCTTATATTGTCCATTCTAAACGCGAAAATTACTCTGAAACTGAAACTAGACCGAACATTCCAAAAGCTGTAATGCTGAAACAACTAAATTCGCAGTCGGTAATAAAAAGTATGCGAAAACTTCACAACTTGTCCACTTCAATTCTATTTGAATTTCACTTATGCAATAAACGTACTTCGCCTGAATTTTCATCATTCTAGACTATTAAACCCTAAATGTATACAGGGTATATCAAGACCGCGACCGAAAACGAAGCCAGGTGGTAGTTTTAGGGGCTACAGACACAATGCAACAAAAATTTTTGCAAAATAAGCGACGGATTTTTTTTTACAATTTTTTTAAAATCATTGTTTTTGAGTGGTAAATACCTAGTTTTTGCAAAAATAGTAATTTAAACCCTTACGTACCATTGCGTGTTTAAAAATTAAGCGATGTACGTCATTATTTTAGAAAAACTATGTTTAATCACTCAAATACGACGATATGTAAAAAAAAACAAAAAAAAAGATTACGATTTTTTTTGTAAAATTTTTACTTTCTTTGTGTTTGATATCACTAATACTACCTACTGGCTTCGTTTTCGGTCGCGGTCTTGATATACCATGTATATATTATATTTGCGATACAAGTAGGTAGTAACATTTTTGTACATAGGTTGCAAAAAGTTTTTATTGTCCTCTCTATCCTTTGTCTTATTACTTTTCTAGACTATAGACAAACCTATTTAAACATCCAGTATGTTTCCATAATCCTGTATGTCTAAATAATTAAAAGCCACATTCATTTCAATGTAAAGTTTCTATTTTCAAACCCAAATTATCACTGAAATCCAAATTGAATATAGCGACATCTATTGCCACTGGTTTAAACTAAATCACTTGAAGTAAATATATCCATGGCATAGACTGAAATAATGTATTAATAACCCAGTGTGAGGAAAATATATTATTATAGTAAAGCTATATCATTCTTAGCGCACGTAGAAAGCGTGTTCCGCGGTTATCGTGAACGCGTTAATTAAAACATGCGGTTGGAAAATGGCGGTCGGAAAACATTTCCGCTGAAACACACGGATTAGCTTATCTTCCTTATTTATTAACATTATAACGCTGATGGATGAAACGTTAGTTTTAAATCATTTTGCATAATATTTAAGCTTACACACCTCAGACCTCAGATTAAAGAAAAAGTGATACGACCGAATGAAACTGGACTGTTCTTCCTTATATACAGGGTATATCAAGACCGCGACCGAAAACGAAGCCAGGAGGTAGCATTAGTGATATCAAACACAATGCAAGTAAAAATTTTACAAAAAAAAATCGACAAATTTTTTTTTGTTATTTTTTACATATCGTCGTATTTGAGTGATTAAACATAGTTTTTCTAAAATAATGACGTACATCGCTTAATTTTTAAACACGCAATGGTACGTAAGGGTTTAAATTACTATTTTTGCAAAAACTAGGTATTTACCACTCAAAAACAATGATTTTAAATAAAATTGTAAAAAAAAATCCGTCGCTTATTTTGCAAAAATTTTTGTTGCATTGTGTCTGTAGCCCCTAAAACTACCACCTGGCTTCGTTTTCGGTCGCGGTCTTGATATACCCTGTATATAGCGTTCTTATTTATTTATGTAGCTGTAATATATAGGTTTAATTAAGAACCATTACAAATTTATTCTCCCATATATTTCACCTTATGAAATTGTTGTGCTTAATAATCAAATCAACCCTGTTTCGGCGAAATTTTCTGCATTGATTATGATAGGTAAGATATGATAAGTATGATATTGTGTGTTGCCGTAGTTGGAAAACATATAATGAAAAACAATTACAAAAATCCGCCAAAAACAATTACACAAAAAGGTAATATAGCACAAAGATAACCACTAATCCAGTCAAAACGAATGTCTGTCGGAGCGAACGTGACACGTACACACAAATCTATACACGGAAATGCCTTAACGAATCGCGGAAGACATCGTAAAGTCCCCAAACTGAGTAATATACCGATTTATGTGTAGTAAAAAGGACGCTTATCTGTAAAGAAACGTGGTGATACGTCACTTTTTCACGTCACTTTTTCGTCATTCTATATCCGATATCGATATATTGACGTGAAGCTTTTGAAAATAACAACTCAATAAATATTAGTAGATATAGAAACACAAAATATTATTCTACAAATATTGCAGTTGCAAAAAAAAACGAATGACCAAATAATTGTTTTAAATAAATAAATGGCAACCCGTTTTCAATCGTGGCATTTTTAAGCCTTTTTTATTTATTACCAGTACAGGTTCCATCCTACGTCTCCACCGCACAGTATGATACGTATTTCGCGTCATAAATAACAAACGCCTTCAGAAAGCTATTTATTTTCTGTGACCATGCCTAGAGAAAACAAAAATATTCATTGCCATGATTGAACTTTGGCTTTACAGTCGATTATTTCCGCAACTCTAGTAGACGTGTTGGGAACAACTTTTAAAATAATGGTTTCTTAGATTTACGCGAATGTTACACATTGAAATAAAACTATTTTATACGGATTTTATCGCGATTTGGTTTAATTTTTTCATTTTTTAAATTCCCGACATTTCGATTACTTTTAAAATGTCTCTTGGTGATTTTTATAAGATCCTACCATTGAAATATTGATAGTTATGTCCGTTTAAGATTATTAATTTATTAGTTCATTGGTATCGCAGCAACGAGTACAAGTTGTATACCTCGTGTTTCAATATTCAATTCTTGGATAGAACAAACCAATTTGTCTGAGATTTTTTAAATCTTGGGATGAAAATAAGTTGAGCAACCTGAGTGCTACATTGATTACTCCTCTGCCCGACTCCCTCGAAGAATATATTTGAGCTCATGCGTGTATTTTATCTATTAAGTATGTAATATGACAGCCTCCGTGGCGCAGTTGGTTAGACGCCGCCCGTGAAACGAGAGGCCGCGGGTTCGATCCTCGCACCGAAACAAATATTTGTGTGCTCCACGGGTATTTGTTTCGGGTCTGGGTGTTTGTGAGACCGAAAAGTCTCGTAGCTTCTGATACCCACGACACAAGACTCGATCTTAGTGTGGGGTCAGGACTATGTATGTGACTGTTGGGTGTATTTATTTATTATTTATTAATATAGACAAAGCCACGTGTAAAAACTGGTATCATGTGCGATGATACATCGATGTTTTATGTTGTTCCTCGGAAGCCGGCGGATTATTTTTACGGCCACAGTTATAACGAAGTCTGTTGCCGTTGAGTTTTGTTAGGAGTCATAAATCATTTGTTTTTAAATTGAATTTGCCGAATATCGATAGCAGTTTGGTCTGAAATACAATCACAATGTTGGTTTTTTTTCACGTCGTAATTTACAAATATATTTTTGAATAACTTTTATTGTTTGTTTATTAAAAGGAGGATACAGAAGCCGCGTCTTTATTAAATAAATTATGATCACTAATAGTAATTGTGAATGTAATATAACATTTTCATCACCATCATCATCAACCCTTCCACGTCCACTGCTGGACATAGGCCTCTCCCATACCACACCACTGGGCTTGATCTTCAGCCCATCGTCTCCAACCGCTACCAGCTACCCTATGAATACGGTCGCTCCACATGGTTGGAGGGCGTCCTACACTACGTTTGCCATAAATTGCTATTTTACGTTTGCTACTTTCCTATATAACATTTTGCTGGTATATTCGTATTCTCTCGAATGGCGACCACCGTACTCAGTACACCCATCATAATGATCTACGCAATGATGTCGCGTTGTAGGATAAACATTGTTTATACGAGTTCGAATAGGTTGCTATAATTGCGTCGACTTCTAAAGACAGTCATCGTTTCTCGCCGGTTGACACTTGGACTGTACACTTAGACCCCATTTACGCGGGGAGTATCGTATGACTTAACCGCAATAGATTATCTTGTTCTGACAAATGTTTACACGATGCAACTTTTTTATATCCTTACGAAAATGGTATTTTCCAGGCGAGAAACTTTCCCCATGTAAACGGGGCTTTAGGTACCATCAGGTGTCAATGCAGTCACTTTGCTGTCAATATGAAAAAAAGCCAGTCTATTAATGTATAAGTTGACTACATTTTGAGTGGCAAAAAAACGGAACTCCATTAGCGCGAGGTGGCTGCGGCGTCGCCAAGGATTATTAATGGAGGAATATTAATAGCTTCTATCGAGCTTAATATGACAGACCTGTAATGGGGATTTGTCCGAATTTTAATGGTTGCATAATAGCATGTGGGCACTTATATTTGGCCTCCAATAGTTAAATAACGGGGTCAATTGATGGATTGGTTCATCGTTGTCAATTAAAAGAAGTTTATTTTGTTTTTACACACATAAGTTCATACCTGTATCCCGGAAAGTCGGCATTAACAGTTTATATTATACTATATCTGGACTGCACTGCTCTTACACTGCATTGTAATTTCTTTTTTGTGTTACTATAAAAAGCATGCCTGTCTGATAGGCCAGTGATACCGCCAAACTACAATTGGCTTTCTCGGTATAATAGAAGAATAACTTGGCTTTCCCCTATTTAAAAAAATAACTTTGATCTTTCTTTCAACTCCAATGTTATTGCAATAAATCAATTTTCTAGAATCTGGAACGCACACCTATTAGCTCCGTCACTACACTCTTTTCCTTTAAAGGTGTTAAAAGTAAAGCCAAATCAATTGAATCTGTGAATAGTATAAGGTAGAGGGCGCCACCGTCCTATAATTGACAATATCACTTAACTCCGGCATCTGGTTAGTAATGGCGTTTTGTTGGTGCGATCCTATTTCACGCCTCTTTTACCAGAGTTTCCGAGCTATGAAATTCCCTTTATTACAACTGAATTTACGGGAAAATGTTGAATGAAGTGATATTGGGTATTTGATGATTATTATTCAATCTCGCTTCAGTGTGGACGGGATTGAATAAGATTTGAGGTAGTTAGTTAATTTTGGACTTTACGGGCAGTTTTTGAACATTATTGGCGTCAGCATGACCAATTGACCTAAGTATTTGACGTGTAACAAAGCCAAATAACAGAAGGACTGTGAATTTAAGATAAGGATTGCCTTCCAAATATACATATTATAATTACCTATATACTACCTTGTGGTTAATTATGACGAAACCAATTAACTTCACGTATGTAACACTTATAAAAATAAAAGCATACAAAGTGAAACTATATTTTTCCCAGCACTAAAATGCCGAGAACTTCTGGAAAAATTAAACAGAATTTTAAATTTTCCAAAACTTGTAATAAACTTGAACAAGTAAACTAAAGCTCGACTCAGCAGATCGAAATAACATGTTTTAGAGCTGAAGTTTTCATAAGAAAAATTTATTTAAATATTAAAAAAAAATGCAAAATGGAAGCCGATGGGAATCGAGCCATGCGATATTTCAATATTTTTTTTTCAAAAATCAAAATTAATCCCTAGCAGTTTTCATTCCACCATCGAAATTTAAGCTAGGTTCAATTACCAATACAATTCTAAGCTATATTGGTTTATTTGAAAGGCAACAATTGTTGATATCGGCAGGCGGCGCGCGTTTGAAAACAAGTAGAGTGCGCCGGGTGATCCGGACGCGGCGGCCGAACGAACCGCATAGGAAATTGAACGTTGACATCCCACCGCGCCATACCGACCACTTCAGACCATCACTGAGGGGCCGAGTTCTCTCCATTTTACTGCCATTTCTATGGCGTTTTACTGGATTAACATGTGTGAAAGTTAGTAGTTTTTTTTGTGTTTTAATCCATTTTCAAACCAGTGTTTTCTTAGAATTCTGATTAGATTTTTTAATGGCTTTATATTTCACTGACATGCCGGTGACAACACTAAGGTACGTCTGTAAACCTAGTCTGTATTGAAAAATATTTTGAGACGGCGCGGCGTTCCAACTTTTTAATTCAAATTTTTGCTCATTCCTAAAACTCCCCAAGGCTAAGTTTTTCTTTGATTTTTCTGTCCTTTCACCTCCCCTTCAGAGAGGCTGGCAAGATATTTACTATACAAATATTACAGATATTCATGAGGTGCGGTATTTGTTTACTATACGTTGACCGGTTTTTCTCGGTTTCTCTTTCGGACCTCTGCAACAAAAAAAGTTGATATATATTATATAAAATAATTTCGCATAACACGCCACAAAATACCAAGACACATTTAGTCCATTTCAATGTATATTATTAGTGAATGTCACACGAATTGGTACAATCTCTCCATGTCGTATAAAGGTTACAAATCTCACGTAATAAATTAAAATAATAAAAATAGGACGAATATAAAATATTCGACGCAAATAATTTCACATTTAACCCAATTAATAAATAAATTGGCACGAGGCCTTATCAAACTCCAATTAATGTGACAACTTACGACGAATCAATTTATATTTTATGCCAATTAAAGATACTCTCTGTCTTGTGACCTTTTGGAACTGGATTAAACAGGTTCTGAAATTTTATGAAATAATTAAGTTCTTAAGAGTTCTTACGTAATAGAATTTAAATACATGCGTTCATATTATCAAGTTTTCATTTGATATAAGAGCCAAGAAGGGTAAAAGAGGTGATGGATTTTTCTGCCATTCGAAAGAAACTACTTCATGTTACATTTCATATACAAGGCTACATAAAAAAAAATGTAAATTCTAATAAAAATATTATAATGTCAACTTTTTTTATTTATTGCCCAAATTGTTTAAAAAAGTAACTAAAAAATATTTAGCAGCCGGATGTAAATACTACGCGCTACGTCGTAGTAAACCACGTAGCATTGATTTGCTACGTCGTAGGTGTCCAATTTAAAGTCTTGCAGGCTGTTGGAAAGTGGGAAAACTCAATAAGTTCGGAAGCAGATCATCCGCTGATAGTTGGATGAAGTTATGTGGAGGCGCGGGAAAGTTCTAACTTAAGTACAGGTCTTACTACTAGTACTTAATAGGTTTTACGTTGTTAAAAGTACTTCCGTTCATAACATTTTTAGATTTAACCAATACGAAATATAAGTTGTATCCATTAACTACTGTTTGAGTGCCGGTATGTCATACTTATATATATACATACATAATTTCACGCCTTTATCCCAGAAGGGATTGGCAGAGGTGCCCCAGGACACCCACATTTCGCTTTGTATGTTCCGTCCCATGATGTGATAGGGGACGAGCCTATCGCGATAATAAAAAAGGTAATCACTTATTAAAATATCTGGGAAATAAACGGAATTCTTATTAAAATAATGTGTTAAAAATTTAACTCACGGGAAATTAGACCCAATATATCACCCAAAAACACCGATGAAAAAACAACGCGATAAAAAATGAATAACAGTATTAATATTAGATAACAAACAAAAGATCCGTGTGACCCAGTTACGCGAAAATTTAAGTCCGTAATAAAAACCAGCGAGGCGGCCCTTACCCACAGTACTTATTATTTGGCGATGTAAATAACTAAATACATTTACAGCGTTAGAATTAGTAGACCGGAATATCCCGGATTATGATGAGCGGTATTAAATTAATTTTATTACAATTTTATGAGTTTGAATGGGAGTGATAGTCTGCCATTAGCATGAACCGTTATCCGATGAGACGGTGGTCGCTGGTTCTAATCACCTCAGATTTTTTAGAGGCATGTTTATTTTATGTGGATTATCACGTACTTTAACGGGAAAGAAAACATAATTAAACTTATATACCATATATTATATACATAGATATTTGTATATAATACACTACCCTTTCTTTCTCCTTCTCATAAATCCATCCTATGGTTATTGACCGCCATTTGTACTTTGTTGTCTTATTATCTCTTCATACTGCTATTTTTATTGTGAGTACAATAAAAATAAATAAGTAAATAGATAATAATTCTACACATTACATTTATTGGATAACGGAATACTGACAGGATAGTCAGTACGGTTTAAATTAATATCGTCATGCCTCCACAATCTAGTATAATTATTAATAGCTACATAACACTAATTCATTCATTAAAAGCTACATTTAGTCAAGCGAATATTGTGACCTACGATAGAGACCTCTATCTCAACACAATAGAAGCTATTTGTTAATTTACAGCCGCGCAAACATTGTAAGCCAAGAGACGAGTTTTTAATGAATAGAATTCCTCCACATTGGTATCGTTTGATTAATTCTTTTTAACGTGACACTGAAACATACAATTGCTATGTTTCTCAATAAGATATTGCTCTACATTTATTGCCTTATTTATAGACAGTTTTAAAACCTATTTTAGTTATGGAATGTTTTGTCTTCTTCGCTCAAACTGAATTCTAAAGTCTTTTGAAATGAACAAAATCATTGTTTTGAGTTCTAATTAATACAGAGTACAGACCCTCTATATTAGCTTTTCTCATTTATCTTACATGTACAGACATTGATCGGTTACAAATGTATTATATGTATAGATTTGAAACCGATTTTTTGAATTTATTTGTCTGTTTGTCGGTGTGTCTGTTTGTTGTGCGCGATAAACTCAAACAACGCTTAACGGATTTCGATAAAATTTGGTATGGAAGTAGCCGACATCCTGGATTAACACTTCTGGATTAACACTTTCTACTTTTTATCCCGAAAAATTAAGTGTTCCCGTGGGATGAGGAAGGAATCCCGATATATTTGTTATTTTTTATACTCAAAGGGATGGGATTTGACTGGATTACATGAGTTATAATGAGACAGAAACAGGACGGGCCGTGATAAGAAATTCCAAATTAAGTTAACATCAAATAAAGTAAATCACGCAAACGAAGTTTGTGGGCAGAAGCTATTTCATTAATAAAATTCGACGCATGTCGGTCAGTCACCGATGCCTGCAACTAAAGCTGACTGGTACAAGTACATTCTTCCCGTCTGCTGGCCTGCACACGTCTGGAAACGTATGTCAATCAAAAACGGGATAACTTATCTTAGCTCTCACCGCGTTAGTTCTCATTATTATCATCATTTCATATTTTTATCTCATCTTGTATACTAAAATCTAATTGGGGTATTTCGGCTTTATAGTATAAAAAAACTAACGTTTTATAATAGGAAGATTGTCCCGTTATTTCACAACGTAGTATATTCTTCCAAAATAATTCCGATAGTTCAGTGCGCATGGAAATGGAGCGGAATAATAAACGACTGGCCTGAACATCAGAGGGCGACAAGTCGTTAATTATGCGCGTCATTTCTTCCTCAATATACTTTATTTTAGATTTTATTTTTTATAGACTTTATTTTAGATTTATCTAAAGAGAATCTTATTTTTGCGTTGCGTTCTTATTTTCATAATCAGCATAATATATAGGAATATTATACGATCGCAGTTCGACAATTTTAGCAATTTTTATCTATTTCAAAATTAGGTACATACAGGCACCTGATTTTTGAGTAGGTTTTTCATGTTGCATTTTATGTCTTCAGCTAATAGCAATTGTTTTGGGATATTTAATGAATATCATTTTCGAATTCATTGCAATAGTACTAAAATTTTATGTGTCAGTCATAAGATATCATGTCCTGGTTCGATTCTCAGGTCGTGTAATAACTTGCACGGGATGATTATTTCAACAAATATATTTTTTTTAATATGCATCTGTCTCTAATTTTAACAAAAGAGGAACTCTACTTAAGATTTTAAAAATCCCAATTTCATTATTTCAAAAAGTCTGGTAAAAAATAAAGTTTGAGAATTTTTGTCTCTGTAAGAGTACCTATATTTGATTTTGTGATTGTGTCACAAAGTATTTACTCAACGAAATTACACTCAAAGGCGTGTGCCGGTCGTACTAAAATACCCACAATATTACTTGTATGAATCTAATCTATAGTGTAAATAAACCGTACATCAGTCACAATACCAATTATGAAATAATTCGACAAAAATATTTGATAACACAATGCTCACTTATTATTTAAAAATAAGTTAAGAAAATGTATCATGAAAAAATATATTGTAACATAATAAACATATTATACTTTCTGGCATAATATACACGTACAATTATATTTACTGGCTGAACTCCGACTGTGAAGAGATGCCGCGATTTTGATCCTCGCACCGAGAAAAATGATCGTGTGATCCACAAGTAACTATTTCTTTGTGTGGATGGGTTTTGGATTCTCAATTCTTGCACTTTAATTCGTATAAATCGGACAGCGGAAAAAATATTAATCACGCAAGGAAAATTGTGAAAAAATAAGGATTTTACACCTTAAAACATATTCAATGAAATTTTTACTCTTTCAGAAATATGTTTCTAATATGTAAAAGTGCTTAAACCACAGGAAGCCCACTACTGAATATACGTCTTACACAAGGATTCCAATTGCGAAGCTGTTGGAAGCGGCTTCGAACAAGCGATTTCTTACAACCTTAGCGACTGGATCGTTAGTCTACAATATAACACAAAACTTCACAAATACATACAAAAAACAATCACTTAACCTATCTTACTTTTATAATCCAAATAAAGCGTGCTTAAACGACATCAAATCCTTTTTAAATAGCTAAGGAAATACTTTTTAAGTGCGCTTCACAATGTATTTTCCGAAGGCGGACAGGAAGCGTGAAATTGGTATCATTCGAGAGCCAGTTCTAGCTCGTACAGACACAGGTATGTAATACGGATAGGAGAAGGGGTCATAGGCCCTAACTATAAATAGTTCTATGATTTAAGTGCTCATGAGATATTATGGCAAATATACGAAATGTAATTCCATCTCTTCTGGATAATGTACTCTTGTATGTTTTATACAGGGTATATCAAGACCGCGACCGAAAACGAAGCCAGGAGGTAGTATTAGTGATATCAAACACAATGCAAGTAAAAATTTTACAAAAAAAATCGTAAATTTTTTTTTTTGTTATTTTTTACATATCGTCGTATTTGAGTGATTATACATAGTTTTTCTATTATAATGACGTACAACGCTTAATTTTTAAACACGCAATGGTACGTAAGGGTTTAAATTACAATTTTTGCAAAAACTAGGAATTTACCCCTCAAAAACGATGATTTTTAAAAAATTGAAAAAAAAAATCAGTCGCTTATTCTGCAATTTTTTTTGTTGCATTGTGTCTGTAGCCGCTAAAACTACCACCTGGCTTCGTTTTCTGTCGCTGTCTTGATATACCCTGTATATATTAAATCTCACGCTTCCATGCTAGCCAAATAATCATTAGACTTATTTTTCATTATAAGTAAATAAGCACACGTAACATCAAAAATTTGATGTCCAAGGAATCCACGACATCCATCTCGACAGAATAATTTCATTATTAATAAACGCTTTCAAGTTACCTTCTTTTCTTCTGCTACCTTCTTTGTCGTCTCTTCAGAAGAATTTTATTCGAAATTAGTTGTTTCCATGACCAAAAAAAATCTACAACATATTTAATCACCTTTTATTTATTTATGCTGGTGGTAGGTCTCTCACGTGTGAGAGGCCGCCGGGGTAGGTACCACCGCAATGTCTATTTCTCCCGCCAAATAGCAGTATAAATGCACTGTTGTTTGAAGGACATTTTATCCAGAGTAACTACTGTACATAATGAAGTTTAACATCTTGTCTCAGGATGGCGAGCGTAGTAGAATGCCAAGCATTGCTTTGTAATTCATGAATCAGAATCAGAATTGTATTGTAGAATGAATGTACAAAGAGGTGTTCTTAATGTTGTTGTTTTGTTTTGCTACTGTCCATGAGCGTTTGTATCGCTTACCATCCGGCTAACGGCATGTTCGGGTCGCCATTAGGCAAAATTAAAAGTAAATAAATCCCCCACACCTAAATCCGTTCCTTATCTATAGTAATCCATAGCATTGTGCTGCGTGGTGGGGCGCAATCAGATCCTATTGTAGTACGAATTGATCCAATTACTCGTATCTTGGTGCTGTCATTGAAATCTAATTTGGACAATTGTCTTCAAGGACCTCGAAACTTTAAATTACTCTCTGCAAAATATTCTGTACCTTTTATTCTTGTACCTACATCATCTATGGAAATAGGTTATTTTCTATAAATATTACATTTTATTATCATAAAACTGCAGCACGCTTGATTGAAAGCCTTACCCACAATTGCAACGTTAAACGTCTTTCCTCAAGGGGACAAAATGCATTTTACGTTAGCCAGCATATTGAGGAAGTTTACAGGCCCGTTCACGGTAAGGCCCGAAGGAGCAAATCAGTAATCTGAAGATACCGGGTCCCATGTCGGCAGTTATTAAAGTTATGTCATATTTAATGGAATATCCACTCGATATTTTTATCCATAATTTTCTATCGAAAACAATTTAACTTCTCCGTTAGTTTGTATGAAAATATTATTAACAATTAACAATTATTTTGCTTGACTTGCAGTGTCGCCATTTGTGGTGTAATTTCATAGTGTTTTTTCACCAACCCATTGACAGCAGTGTATGTGGAATGTATGATCCTAAAATCGCTAGAATGCTTGCAGAATATAAATGTAACATTCCTGACTAGACCAGGTGCCCATAAAAGCACAATTATTCGCGTCTACACGATCCTACAGAATGACACTTCAGAATACGACTCGTACTCACAAAACGACAGTAAAACCAACAATTAACCGTGAAACAAGCGTAGTTTTCAATTTGTTGGAACACTAAGGCTCATTCACGCACACGTGACAAAGCTCTTTGTGAGGAATTCATTATCTTTGTGTACCACAGAAATACATTTAAATAGACGACGCAAATATATACGCTTTTCGAGTCCAAACTAAGCTTGATTCACTTTGACGATGTGTTATTTAGGCCTAGTTGCATCAAATCCCATATATTTGCAATCTCAAATGTATGGAAATACATTGTTAAAATTAAAGTTATCATCTAAGTTAGTTTACGCTACTGAGCCTTAGTCTCGAACATAGTTTTATTTTTTTTCTATGAATTTTTCAGGTTCTTCAAAACATAGATAAACTTGAAAACAGTTTCTCGCAAACAAAGAATTCCATTACTAAACTGCTGTATTAAGTAAAAATAGCAATAAAATTACACGCTTAGTTTTCATACATTTGAAGGAACTTGCATGGTCTATTTGAATCTATATGATCTGTGTTCTGTGTTGCATTGAATGCTAAATACGAATACTCTGAAGCTGGCATGTATTTAAAACGAGAACGAAACGAGAACTGCCAAGAGTTCGTGACAAAATGTGTTTACATTTCAAATACTAGCTCTTTTATGAAGGCAGGTAATTACTGCTAAGGTAATGAAAATTCTATGTTATTGTACACACGATGTGTCACCTTTGTGAAGGGGTAGACAGAGGTGAGACGAGGGCGCTCACATTTCATTAGCGTTTCATTCGTATGTGATAGGGGCATGTCGCCGTAAAGGGCTAAATCAAAATGCTTTGCAAATGAAAGTGCCACAGCTTGTTTAGCAGCGGGCTGATAAATTAGATGTGAGGTGCGAACCTAGGACACATACCTCCTTCTTTTCGAAATAGTATAGACCTATTGTTGTTATAAAATATTACGATCAAACCTTCGATGTCTTGTTCCATACCCATCTTTCTGTGCCTTGCAGGTTATCAAGTTTTTTTTTTTGTTGCGGATAGTAAGCGATACGACCGCTCATGGACAGTAGCAAAACCAAACAACACCAGGAATTAGAAAGCAATGCTTGGCATGCCACGATGCTCGCCATCCTGAGCCAAAAGATGTTAAGTTCCATTATGTCCAGTAGTTACTCTGCCTACAAAGTCCTTCAAACCAGAACACAACACTGCATTTATACTGCTGTTTGGCGGAAGAAATAGACGTTGCGGTGGTGCTAACCTACTCAGGCGGCGTCGCACATATAAGAGACCCACCAACAGTGATAAGTATTCACTTTCACAGCCGTTCTCCTGAAAATAGAGAATCTGCTAATTACGAAAGTGATTGAGAATTCAATACATCACCTAGACGCACGACGTAATGTACAAAGCTTACTAATGAAGCAAATCAGCGTTGGTTCTTGTTTAAAGAACATAATATAAAATACAAACATAAACTCACGCCTTTATCCCAGAAGGGTTTGCCAGAGGCGCCACCAGGACACCCACATTTCGCCTTGTATGTTCCGTCCCATGATGTGATAGGGGGCGAGCGCTATCGCCATATCGGGCACAAATTCCTGACTCCGGGCTGATAATGAGTAGAAAAACCCAATATCACTTTGCCCGACCCGAGATTCGAACCCGAGACCTCAGCTTTGTAGTCGTACCGTAGTAAAACTACGCCACCGAGGCAGTCGGTATAAAACCAATTCATTATTTTGTATAGGTACCAACATTTCAAATGAAATGCTATCGAGGCTACGCATCCGTGCTTCGTGGTAGATGAACTCTAAAACGAAGGAGAGTACTGTCCTCAGCAGTGTTAGCAGCAACTATAGTTCAATACAAAGGTAATTTATGCATTGGATAATTCCCTAATCAATAGGCTTTATTTGATTATTAAAACAACATGAATTTAAATTAATAAATAGAAGACTATACCTCGAGAAATATAGATAAAAAAAAATATGAAAATAATTTGAAAAACATATACTCACATAGTCCTGACCCCACACTAAGATCGAGTCTTGTGTCGTGGGTATCTGGAAGTACGAGAGACTGTCTCACAAACACCCAAACCCGAAACAAATACCACAGTTCACCAAAACATTTGTCTCGGTGCGGGAATCGAACCCGCAGCTGCTCGTTTCACAACCGGTGTCTAACCAACTGCGCCACGGAAGCTGTCTACCCTGTATTTTCTTGTTACTTCATATATTTATATGCGTAGAAGACGCTGCAGGAATAACTCTAAACCCGTTTATAATATTGAAATAAAACTATTTTATACGGATTTTATCGCGATTTGGTTTAATTTTTACATTTTTTAACTTCCCGAAGGTCACGGGGCGGTCCGCCCCGTGACCACGAAAGCTGTAAAGTAATCGAAACGTCGGGAAGTTAAAAAATGTAAAAATTAAACCAAATCGCGATAAAATCCGTATAAAATAGTTTTATTTCAATGAGTAACATTCGCGTAAATCTAAGAAACCGTTTATAATAACTTAGTGCAAAGTGTCATCTTTTGTAAGATACCATAATATCGTTCCGAGCTGCAATTAAAAATACGTTGAAAGAGCTTAAGAAAATGGAGTAACTATTACGAGTACAACAGCCATTGCACTCCATTTTACTTTATGAAGATTTAATTTTTATTATATAATACTTTTAAACCGAGTCAGTGTTTTCAAAAATGCAATGCACTTTTCCGATATTGCGACATAAATCCATGTAAATCGAATCCCGAATATGCCAATAAATTAGGTAGGTATATTACAAATCGTCGACCATTACACTACAACTCCTTATAAGTAGGTAATCATTGCCACGCAAAAACATACACAACGCCTGAATAATAATCGTAAGCACTGTTCTATATTACATCTATGATAAACACTGACTATAGCTTTAGGAACTTATGCATTTAGTTTACAATTGCTGCCGATTGGGGAAATATCCAAGGAAGACTTATGTGTTTTCATTTAAGAATATGAAGACGTAATGCTCCAAACAGCCTTGAAAAATATTTATCCAAGCCATAATCTACAAATCAATAAAAAAGCCATAGACACAAATATGATTTGAATGTAAAACAAACAAGGAACAAGCCAAAACAGTTTAAGAAATTAACCTTTTTGCCAGCCGACACCTTTAACTTATCAAACTTTATCGAGGAAGTTTTAATATGATCTGTTACCAAAGTTTAGTTTAATGAAATTACTTTGCACGATTCAGTTAAATCATAGCTACGTTTGCCCTAACAAAGAGTCTTAATACTTAGAAAAACTGAAGAGGCCTCTTCAAATCATAATTATACCTTTCAAGGAATATTACGGAGCTAATCAAATTGTTCTAATTTCGGCAGACTTCTGCTATTATTAAAAAAGATATGATTTGATGGAATTAATGTTCGGTGATTTTTTATCTGCTACTTTTTATACGTATAGGCTAAGCTTATGCTTCCAATTGTGTGTAATTAATTAATTAATTGTCATCCAGATTTAATACTGTGTGGTGACAGACGATATTACTTCATGACTTATTTTCGGTTCTTTATTCTACACATATATATAAGACTGAAACATTGTTTTATGTTTATAATAAATACACCCCAGTCACATACATAGTTCTGACCCCACATTAAGATCAATGAAGTCTTGTGTCGTTGGTATCAGAAAATATGCGAGTTTTAGGTCTCACAAACACCCCGACCCGAGACAAATATTTGTTGGCCTCACAAACATTATGTGCAGGGATCGAACCCGCGGCCTCTCGTTTCTTAGCCGGCGTCTAACCAACTGCGCCTGTCAAAGTTCTGCTGTTTAAAAGTTCAGGTACATAATAAAGAAGCATGATCTTTGCAAATCGGTTCAGAGGTTACGCATCGCATCAAGATATAAGTTTGAATAGTGAATGAGCCCTTTGAGCACAACTCTCTATTAAATGCATAATACAAAATGACAGCATAATTCATATTATTCCAGAAGTCTTAAAAGTCGTTGCCTAACAGCATATCAGCGTGAAAATTGACAAAAGGGATCCAACAATGGAACGTACAACTGTTTTTATACCGAAGCTTGCAAGCATTGTACGCTTTATCCTTTATAAATAGTTAAACCACGTCTGAAATCTCTCGGGGCACTTATTCTCGAGTATATCCATAGGGAGTGGCCCAACATAGCATCACTTTGGCTGAGGTTCTTATCCGATTACCGCGTCAGTATGGCTACAGTCGGCATTTTTCACACGCGTAATTTTTCCATAGTCCAGGCTCGTGTTGAACTAATCTCCATGTTAATATACTTGGATTTTTTCGTTGTTTTTGTAGGGTATATGTCTGAAGAGGGTGAGAGAAATTATAATTTATAATGCATACAATAAGACAAGAGATATTACATGTGTCGGTCTACATACATCGATTATGTTTTTGTTAACTTCGCCAACTGCAAATTCGCCTCCCTTTTGTTGGAAAATTAAAATTGAACGCCAACTTACGTAAATTTATGCAATTTTAAATTGCAAATTTAAAATGCTTTATGACACTAGCGCTGGTTCCTTAAACCTTTGAACGGTTATTCAAATATATTATGCCAGTGGAATAAATTGCTAGGATAATAAAAACCTAGCGGCTAACTTAGGTACATGTTAATCCAGGCTACTGTTGGGTCATGAAAAATTTCCGAAAATTTTCCAAATGAAATTTTTCAATTTTTCAGAAAAATATGAAAAATTTCAGAATATTTTTCCGATATTTTTCAATTTTTTAATTTCGAACGAAACGTAACGTCCAGAAAAACGGGGTGAATCGAAACTCAGGGAGAACTAGAAAAAAAAATATTGTTTGTTTTTTCGTGTTTTATGAACCAAATTGATTATATTTTATTTATAATTAATGATTTATGACTCTTTTTTACAAATTGCAGCCATTACATTTAATCCCTATCGCGATTTTGGACTTTACAGTATTACAAATGTATGTATTTTTACTTCATTAGCAAATTTATTACGAATATAAAACAATTAAATCGATTTTACGATTAAAAAGCAACAATTAAGTTAAATAATCGAATTTTTCCATTATTTTTCCATTTTGAAATTTTTCCGAAAAATTTCCTGAATTTTTTCCGAAAAATAGAATTTTTCCGAAAATTACACAACACTAATCCAGGCTATGATTTACTTATGTCTCCAAATTAATCCAAAGGCCAAAGGACGTTAAGGATAAGTCGTGAAAAGGACCCAGAACGATATATGTATTATCTTTTGAGAGCATGTTAAGTAGTACTAATAAGATTCTTTAATTCTACAACATTCAGCTGTCTATCTATTTTGGCTTTCTAATAAACCGAAATAAAAACCGATTTGAAAGAAATTTATACACCATAAAAGGGTTTTTTTTTGTCTAAATATAATTTTAAAAAAGTCACATAATATGTATTTAATATAACAAAGTTAAAATTGCATAGTTTATTTCTTGCAATCTATTGATCTATCTATTCAGCCACAGGAAGTCCACTGCTGAACATAGGCCATCCCCATTGGTACAATTCATCATCACCAGCCTATATACCTGCAAATGGGTACTTTACCTAGCTAAAGAGCAAGTGTTGATACAACCACGAAAAATTCTATAACTTTTATCAATGAGCAATAAAATTACCAAAGTTACTGAGGTACGTCATAATAAAGAAAAAACCGTTTTTTTAATAAAATACTTCATATTAAAAAATATATTAGATAAAAATTTACGGGCACTATTTACGAAGTATTGTGAATTATAGTTTTAAGTAATGTCAAATATATACCAATTATTCAATTATTATAACTGATTATACTATACAACCATCACATTAAGCCGTATGTATCTTGTTTTCTTTGCCTCTTGGACAAGGTGAAGTAATTAAATTGTCTACGACAGTTGGAGCTGTCAGTGTCACTTTGGCATTGCTGTCATGTCACTTTTGCTTACCTGAGAGTTTTTGAAAAACTAATTTATCGGAAAATCCATTGTTAATTAGTATATTAAATTTATTTGAGTGTGATAGGGCAAAATGTCGTCTGAAAATTCGCCGGTGAAGGAATCTATATCGTCTAGCGCCGTTGAAACGGTGGAGGAATTCGAAAATCAAGTAGGAAGAAGTATTGTTACGCCTACTTTCCTTTATTGTGATAATGGATAATTATTTCTAATATTTGTTCTAGGATACGTTGTTGAAACATGTAGATATATCTATAGTGGAGTCGGAAAAGCGCGCGAATGGAACTCTGCACGTCCGCGACCATTACACTGTGTATCTAATTGATCTCAAGTAAGTTTTCATTGGTTTGTTTTCTCAACAGATTACACCTCTACCGTGATTTAATTAGAGTCGCTCTCGCGATTTATATGTTCTTGCATTGTTTACTCGTAACTGGAACGTCACTTGTTGGGTGAATCACTTTCTTTAAGCGAAATTAGAACACTTGCAGTGACCTTAATAAGTGTATTGTTTGTGTTTATTTTAAAGATTACAGCAATAATATTACAAATTTACTCTTTTCTAAATCCTATTACTTATAGGTAATATTTAAAATAGACAATTTAGATACAGTTTCTTCTAACATATTTTGTTACTGATTTGTTTTCACTATCATTTCTATTTATAAGACAATAAACATTCTTTTAATGTATTTGATCTGATAGGAATCAACAGATAAAACACTTACATTACAAACACCTTGTAAATTTTAATAAAAGCATGTGTGTAAATTCTATTCTACTGATTATTATAAATGTTTTTACTTTCATACAAACAATATCATTCAATATCATCTTCAATATCATTGTAATAACACAAAAACAGTTCATATATGAAGTAAAACATATACATACATTGCATAATAATATATTTTACAACTTGTCATACTATTCATATTAGAAAAAGTATTGCTTTTGTTTCATTGTGTTTACAATGCTAATTTATGTTTTACAAAGTATAACCATACATTGTTACAATTATTATTCCATTATTCTGACAAAATAACAACAACACATGAAACTACCAGTAAAATTATTGTTCCTAATATTATTGCTTTTAAACTATTGTGTATATTCATAAGTGTGTATTCAGGTTTGAGCCCTTACCTACAAATGTCCTAGTTAACATCTGATAATTTCTTAGGCATTTCTTGGAAGCTGCATTAAAGCCATCAGGACAGTATGTCTAACAATTCTTGTTGGTCAATTGTGAAAGTAATGAATGGGATCATAAACTTCTAATACAGTGTTATGATGAAACATGTTGGTTAAAGCACCAATATTTTAATGCCATTCAAACCTATTTATATTATTATATACAATAAATCTAAATTCCTACACACATTCATACGTGAGTTTATCTTATTGTTACTACCTACAAATGAATACTATATAATACATGATTTCATCTTACTGTTAATTTGTAATTGCACTCTTAGGTGATTATATCTTATAATAAGCATTACATTACAATAGTTTAAATAAAAGCAAATTGAATTTATCGCCATAATTTATTTGTCAATACACAAAAATGTAGCAATGGGTTGTAATTTAATTTATAATGTATACACACAAAATGTTCCAGAAAGCCTTTTTTAAATGTTTATGGTTGATAACAAATTTGATAAAAGAAAGTACTATGAACTTTTAGATTACACAGCTCAATGACTTTTTTCTTATCTGCTTTTTTAATTATCGCTTGTCAGCATGCAATGTTAGGTTAAGATAATCTATTACAGATATTTAATGATAGATAACATCAACACAGATTAAACTCCTTTGTTATTACCTAGCTTTATTTTTTTATACTAGCTGACAAAGTGACTAAAATTTGTCTGATGGTAAGCACAGTGACGTGATCAACTTTTAACCCTTGCTGGTTGATATAATTATGCCTCTGATTGTATATACACAGATACAGATATTCACAGCATGACCAGAAATATGATACATACATAGGTTACTATTATGGGTCCTTAACCATTGTGTATGGTGGTCGCTATCTGCATACATATGAACATCCTACCACCAAACCATTTGCATTGAATGATACATTTGTTTCCAGAGTCACAGACCCAGAATACAAATTAGTGCAGTCGAAAATCAGCACAATATGGAGGAGATACACAGAATTTGAACAGATCCATGATTACCTCCAAGTCACCTATCCACATGTTATTATACCTCCTCTGCCAGAAAAGAGGGTGAGTGCTATTATTGATGTACATGTTTAACAATAGCGGAAGACTCACATAGTATTTCACTATTGTCCCTTCATAACTGTCCTGGTCATAGCACATTGCTAGAGCACTACTGTTCCCGTATCCAAACCCATGAATATTCATATCTGGCACCCTTGGTGTTCCCCTAACGTCACCGTACTCAGGAATCGCTACTACTGCCCCATAAAGACTCAAAATATTTTACAATTCTTATTGCCTTTTGAGGTAGAAGTTGTTGTTTTGCCAGTCTCTAGAATTTGGCAATGTTTGATGATTCTAGAGCCACCAGTGGTGAGATTATCGGTAAAATTTTGTTACACCAAGTACACACCAAGTGTGTATATACAAAACATATTATCTCTGTGCAGGTATTGTACGCGTGGCGCAAGTCTGACACGACAGATCCTGAGTTCGTCGAGCGGCGGCGCGCCGGCCTGGAGAACTTCCTGCTTCGCGTCGCGTCGCACCCGCGCCTCTGCTTTGACGACCAGTTCATCAACTTCTTGCAGCAGGAACACGGCTGGCGAGAGACTATCACAGACAGTGGTACAATTCATTATTAATAATACTTAGAATTACCCAGTTATAATAATAAATACCTCCTAGGTGGACAAAGGACTTAGTTAATGTTGCAACAAGACACTGGATTTAAGCCCCTTTTAACAGATCACGATAAAAATTGTTGAGGACACCTTTGTTCAAAAGTGGTCTTCCTTTGGCTGAAAAGAGAGAAAATACTATTCAAAATAGTCAAATTAGTTAGAAAAGGTTGTTGACAGTAAAGAGAGATTGTTCTGTTGTCAGTTAAGATTTCGTTTGGGGTAGTCAAATGTAATTATTTCTTATTCTCAATTAAAACTATGGCACCATAGAAATTCTTAATTGAGAAAAAGTTCTACCTAGCTTCATTAAACACTGAATACAAACTATTGCAGGATATTTATTACAAGCAGAGAACAAAATAAAGTCATTAGCAGTATCTATCAGACTGAAAAAACCCGATCCAGAGATAGACAGTCTCAAATACTACGGCAGGCAGCTAGAGGTTAACTTAGGCAATTTTCTATACACCAGGTGAGTTGTGAACAGTTTTAAATCTTTATATTAGTAAAATCAAATACATTTATTTATTTAATTTTAAATTCCATTCATATAGCCAAGCATACACTTCCAAAGGTTTTCTAATATACCAACTCAATGTCACTTCTACTAAACTATAATTAAACCATGCGATTGTGGACTTAATTAAAATATGTGAAATAATTTGCAGATCAAAAATCATAGAAAAGAACTTTGCTCTATGTAAACTACACGCCAACTACGGCAAGCTATTTAGTGAATGGAGTGTTATTGAAAAGGAAATGGGAGATGGCTTACAGAAGGCAGGACATTACTTTGGTAAGTCTTTTTACGTCTCTTTTGAAGTGTTTGTACAAACCATAATATTTTTTTATGGTTCTTTGATAATTATTTGAAAAATGAATCCTAGAAATGGGCCAAGGAATAAAATCTAAATTCACTACAGTTTTATAATGCAGTCAATGCCCTATTATGCTTATCCTTTCTTTTTCCTACCTCCACCTGTGTTCTTATCTTGAATTGCATCACCCACAATTCACATTAGTATTTAGTGATGGTGGTAAAGTGGTACCATTAAGTGAGTCACCTACTTACTTCTATGCTGTAAACAAAACTGCCCATACTGGCCCATAGACGATATTATTATTTAATGAATGAATTTGCAAAAAACACCTTTTACTGGTTCCATTAAAATTCCATTTGAAATCTTGATGATTACAGACTCGATAGCGGACAGCATAGACTCAGTGGCCGAAGACGAGGAGCAACTAGCGGACCAGCTGAAGGAGTACCTGTTCTACGCGAGCGCGCTGCAGCAACTGTGCAGCAACCACGAGGCGCTGCAGCACGCGCTCGAGCACGCGCAGGACACGCTGCACAACCGGTGCGTACCAACACAGAAAAAAAAAACTGAAAGAAACAAAAAAAAACATAAAAAAAACAAAAATACAATAAGGTAAAAAACTAGAAAAAAACAAAAAATAAAAATCAAACAACTAAAAAAAAAAAAAGCCAATGTTGCCATGTTATGACCTTTATTGTCTCCATCAAGGCAAAAGGTTTCATGGTCAGCAATGCGTAAGTGAAAACCAGCAGACAAGGCTCTGTGGCATACCTTGGGAGAGGCCTATGTCCAGCAGTGGACTGCAACGGGCTGATGTTGATGATAATGATGATGAATGCGTAAAGGACACTTCTGGTGTTGCAGTCGTCCGTAGTTTACGGTAAATGCTTACCATTAGATAAGTCGTAAAGTTGTTTGCCAGCTCAGTGGTATAAAAATATATATGGGTATAATAAGACAGTCTTACTGACTGAACCGATATTCATGTAACCCATAATTACTACTATTAGAATCTCACCACCTCACAAATCACTGCTGCAAACTTCAGTAAACTGAGACCTAACTATAATTTTTGCATATGCAGCTATCACGCGCAAGGCGTGTTATTTCTAATTCTGGTTCTAAATTCTGTAAGTTGTAGTTAAAACCTCCAATTTCAAAGCATTTTTTGTATTCCAGGATAGCGGAGAGGAACCGCGCGGCGGCTGGCAAGTCGGGCATAATGTCTCGTCTGTTCGGCACCACCGACCCCAACATCGTGCGCGACCAGACCACGCGCGCGCTCGACGCCAAGATCGCCGCCGACAATGAAGCCATACTCAAGGCCAAGCACGACCTGGAGTGAGACACTTTACTGCTTATTTTTTACACTTTATTAAATAATTTTAAAAAATACATCCAACACATACATAGTCCTGAACCCACGCTACGATCGAGTCTTGTGTCGTGGGTGTCAGGAACTACGAGATACTTCGGTCTCACAAACACCCAGACCCGAAATAAATACTTCTGGTTCACACAAATATTTGTCTCGGTGCGGGGATCGATCTCGCGGCCTCTCGTTTCACAGCCGGCGTCTAACCAGCCACGGAGACTGCGCAGTTGGTATAAATAAATTGAAATATCAAATAAACTATAAACGATAATATGTTTATTTTCAGAGAATTCACCAAAAAAGCGATTGTGGAGATAGAATATTTCCAGAAGCAAAAAGACAAAGATCTGCACGAGTCGCTCGTGGGATTCATCACGTTACAAGTGAAGGCTGCTAAAAAGGTACATCTAACAACTTTATCTAGATTCTAGATTATCTATCTTTGTTAATTAGCTTTGTTTTAACTACCACAGGTACTCTGTATTTTTTTTTAAATTATTGGCTCTCATAATTACTTCAACAGTCAGCACTTTTTATGTCAATATTTGTTTCTTGGCCCTACCATTAATCACATTATGATAATTTCTTATCAAATCCACCTCTGTCCTAAAACGGCTATGTTGTGGTGACTTAAATCCTAATGTGGGTGGACGTTGAGCAAGAAAATGTGTATTTTTTTATACTGGTGTAACAAAGGCCTCTTTTTTCTCGTAATAAGTGTAATGCCATCCAAATTGAGTATCCGAAATGGCTATCTCGCCTGTGGACGTAAATATTTCAATCCACTCGAAACCTGATAACTGATTTTAATGTCCTTGCAGAATTTACAAGCCTGGACGCAAATAAAGGAGTGTCTACAGAACATGCCGTGAACATTAGTCAAGGCGCTGCGCTCGATACCAAAATGTACCTACTTATTTATAATAATCGTAAGCGTATAGTACTTTTGTATTCACTTTGTAAGTAGACCCCTCGAGAGAAAACTTCATGGTGTTTTTGTCTCAAATAGAATTTAAGTCAAGGACCGTTCGTGTATTATGTGAGTATGATTTCATTTCTGACTTAAAATTTATGAGTATTATATTTTATTACATTGCTGCATTTATTATAGTTGTATTTATACAGAGGTAGAAAAACTGTAAAATATTTTTGTTATTCTTTTTATTTGTATCTATTCAAAAAATAGGATGTGTTGTTCATTTCGTCCATAAGAACAATAAGCCTATATTCACATAATACGACAACGCGTCCTCTGAAAGATATTATGTCCACAGCTTTACATATTCCTTCTAAAGTATTTTGTCTCTTTCATTCCTACAAAGACAGTAAGGGATAGTATGGTCTAACCGGCACCGCTATGTTATTTTCAATATCAATGTGCCTATACTTTAAATATTTATTTCAAGCTTTCATTTCGCTCATAAAGAGGTTTAGAAAATTAAAACTTTATTATATCAATAACCGATATTGAGAAATTTTTGGATGTATCCTTAGATGAATAATAAAAAGGTGTTTCTATTTATAAAACTCAGCTACAAGACTACTGAATTAGCTCAATAATTTAAATATTTTATATTATTTGATACAGTGTTTAACAAAAACTCTTCAATGGCAATATCTTTTTATTTTAATAATCGATTTCCAAAGTGATGCAGCTGATTGATGTGGGGGAAAATGACCTTGTACGTACGGTGAGTGTTCGTCGTCTTTGACGTACGCCGCGTATCAAATGGTCGAATTTGTTATAGTTGGTGCTTTCCGTGTATGGATATCGATTTTAATAACGCAGTCATAAGAATATTTTTTATTAAATGCTGTATTCCGGAAGGGGATTTTTCCAGTCAAAACAAATCAACGGTTCCATCAATACTGTCAATTTCTACCCATCTGACAATTCTGAGTGTTGTAAATTTAGAATATTTGTACAATATGTAGGCTACCTGTTGTTTGAGAAATCTATATCAAGTATTCAAACAAAATTGTTTTTTTCTTTTTATACTTTTTTAGAGTTATGTTTTTCATATTGTGTTCAATAGGAATTTTTATATCAATTATTTGATTATAAAAAGGTAAATGCATTCCATTATATCGAAATCTTCATTTTAAACAGAAATGAGATTCGAACAACTAATCTACCATCTGATTGATAACTTAAGTTTTATAAAGATAGGTTTTATTCATATGAAAATAAGGCTGTTTCAATTACTAAAGTCACAATGTCCAGACATTGAAATATAGCCTTTAATCACATGCTGATAAGTCGTATATTTCTATATTATAATATCCAATCTTCTCACAACGCAGGTAGTTGGTAATTTAAAAAATAATGTCAATACAGTTTGTAAATACTAAAATTCAAGTCTCGAAAGTAAACGAGTACTAGTGATGTGAATTTTATCGATGTCTACATTACATAAGTTTCTACTGATTCAAACAATGTGTTAATACTCAACTGTGATTTAACACCATTTTATGTTGATATTGTATTTACAAATGCTCCTATACGTACGGTTTATATTATGCTCTAGAAATTGTAGGTAAGTAATTTAACATTTCTGTTGTTTTTTTTTAAATTACACATCTAGCTTACAGATCATTTTTATATACCTTATATATCTATACATACATATAATAAATTTGTAACCAATCGATGTCTGTACGTGGAAAATAAATGAGAAAAACTAATATGGCGGGTCTGTATTAACGTAATAGAACGCAAAACAATGATTTTTAGAAGTTTTGTTTGTTTGTCTGTGCGGTTGTGCGCGATGAACTCAGAAACGGCTTAACGGATTTCGATGAAATTTGGTATGGAGGTAGCGTACACCCTGGATTAACATTTAGTCTACTGTTTATCACGAAAAATATTGTGTTCCCGTGGGATGAGGAAGGACCCCGATATATTTGTTACGTTTTTATACTCAAAGGGTTGGGATGGGACTGGATTATATGCCTTGAGTGAGCATGAGACGGGATGGGTGGGATATGACGGGATGGAAATTTCCAAATAAGATTAATTTCAAAAAAAAATTCAATCACGCAGATGAAGTTTGCGGGCAGAAGCTAGTCATAAATAAAGCAAGGCTTATAATACTCTGGTATTGATATAGCATGAGTGATGATAGAACCTCCATCTATCATATTATACGGAAAGGTCATGTAGACATTAGAGGGGTGAATAACAGGGCAGAGAAGGGTAACGTATGATTGTCCGTCACTCGTTACATTCGTGCGCTAAAATGTCTTATAAACTCCACGTCGAACATACCCCGTCCCACAGGACAGCCGTGCAATAAGTGTCTAAATTATGACCTATAAAATATTAACACTGGCAGTCATGTCACTTTTCAGTGTATAGTGGAGATTATGGTTTAAGAAATTTATTCTTATAAACAAAAAATAAGTTACATAAGAATAATTCATCGTAGTACATTGGTCGTCGTGCATTATTTAATTTTTTTAATAATTTAAATACATGTTATTATAATTTCTAGAGCTATATAAATAATTACGTATATTATAGGAGTATTTTGTATATTTACGTGCATCCAAATAGCTCATTTACGTTACGTTGCTAGTTTTCATTATTAAAGTTATATTTATGTTGGTATTATTTGCAAATTGTAAGGAAGATTTTTAATAAAATCAATACTTAAAAATGTGTTTTATTTTTACATTATAGACACTACTCCTAAATAACAACAGTGTTACTTTTTTACTGTTAAGAGTTTTGGCACCCCTGGAGAGGTCGAAATAATTATGAGCGGCACCAGACATTCCCTAGCAAGAAGCGTCCGCCCGGCTCAAAACCATTACTGGTCCCTCTATTGGACAGCCTCCGTGGCGCAGTTGGTTAGACGCCGCCTGTGAAACGAGAGGCCGCGGGTTCGATCCCCGCACCGAGACAAATATTTGTGTGAACCACAAGTATTTGTTTCGTGTCTGGGTGTTTGTGAGACCGAAAAGTCTCTCGTAGTTTCTAATACCCACGACACAAGACTCGATCTTAGTGTCAGGACTATGTATGTTACTATTGGGTGTATTTATTTATTTAAGGGGGCACGGATACCCCCACTTAGAACTCTGTGTGGACTCCCGTTAAAAGTGTTACGAGCATCCAGGACTTGTGTGAAGTCATGCGCTATCTTCAACATCTCACCGTCTACGATGGTAAAAAACCCGACATTGTGATACAAATGTAATGTTTTGACTTCAGCGTTATGTCCAGTGTTTAGGCATTTTAATCATTTTATATGTGGGTAGTCTACAAAATTTAGTATTCGGGCCGCGTCGACCGATACTTCAGAACTCAGTGAGCACTAAATTATTGCGATATTTGGTCAAAAATTGTCATTATTCCAAAGTTCGGTTTTAGTGAAGATCGTGTAAGTCTGACATTTGAACATATTTCTGACATTATTTCAAGATTTTGGTGTGTTATTGTGATGTGTCTGCATTGCCTAGGATCGTGCTGCGGTTGTTCAGGTTAGTGGTCTTTTACATGACTATTTGAAGAGGATAATCGGGACACATACCTCGATAGTAATATACTGTGCAAAGATTGTATTTGCACTAGGCGAGCATCATTGTATAGACTGGCAAAAGATAACCACCCACACGCCATGCCCCAATTTTAGGAAATAGTCGAAAATAAAAAGTAGTAAAATTACTTATAAGTGCGAACACCGTACAAATTCAACGTGTATATTTTTCATAATACTTAGAAAGCTATGTTTACATAGAAAACGCCGCGTTTAATACTTCGTTCTCGTCAATTACATCGATTTTCCATTATAATTTCCATACATTGAAGGTACTAACTCGGCATGGCTGTAAAATATTAATATCTTCGAACCAACACCTGGCTATCAGATGCCGTTGTCACATGGCTAATTGTAAAGCTTGGATCGATTTATCGACCCCATGAGTCCGGAACATTGGGGTTAAATGTTATTTCTTCTATAAGAATAAACCAAAGAGAAAGGGCATATACGTATATGAATGGAATTTTAGTTCAGTAAGAATGGAGTTAACGAAATTAGCCACTGTATTTCTTGGCTGAAGCTGTTGCACACTTACTTCAATAAGGATCACTCTGAATCCTGATTTTGTGGTAGCATTCATAGGTTTTAAAGCGACATTCCATTTCAATATAGAAACTCAGGTCCTTGACCACCTCTTTTATACAAACTTAACCAGTATTTTTCAATTAATGAATTAAATATTCATTAAATTCGTTACTAAAGATCGATATAGTGAATAGAGTTTACAAAACTAGGCCTAGTGGGCGTGCTTATATTACGCTGCATTTTTATAGCTGTCCCATATAGGTTTCATATCAGATAAAAGATAAATTGCGTTCAAACACGACATTTGATCGATTTTGCCACACACTTACACCTGATATAATATTTTGGCTTTCCCTTGGTCCTTGACATCGTTGTATCGTATCAGTTATCTCCGTGATAACAATGAACGCGCTTAGGTGTTACGGGTTATATAGGTTTTAGTGTATATCAGAGAAAATAATTATAGACCACGAATGGTAGGTAATCAATAAGGTCAATTGTCAGAATTCGGTGATAACTAAATACGCACAAAAAAACACATAGATACATGACACAATAGCGTAAGATATAAGAAATAAATAATGTCTCGTAAGTATTAGAAATTATTTAGAGTTTTTGGGTCCCACAACATACAGGATCTACTCAATCGAAAGTAACAGCAGGTTCCTGTGACCTAAATTGATTGAATATAATTAACATTAATTTAAAATGATGCTACTGTACAATATGGAAGCGAAACGTGAAATTTTCCGTGAACTGGAAATCCTTTTATCCTAAGGAAACAACGGCAACGTCGACGCTATCAATTCATGGTTGAACACCTCTGTAGCATCAATTATTCGTGTCACAAAGCCGGCAATCGATCAAAAATGGGTCACTCGCATAAACACCGCCTCTTATTACGGACCATTACCCTAACCTAATGTTTGGAGTTGCCATAAAACATTTCCTTCCTAGTAATACAAACATTTTCTTGTAACCTGGATAAAGTAGAGAAACTGAAGAGCTTTTCAACAAAACAGCTTGGAATTAAGAAATATACGAGATGAAGCATCAGCAAGTAAGCGTGGACTACTGGTCGATGGGGAAGGCGATGATGATGTATCTGGTAATGACAGCGATGGGATGGTTGATGTTGCGACTGTTCAACACAGTGTTCACATTGCCAAGGAGAATGAGGTCGCAGCAGGAACACTTGCAGAACACATTGCAGGATCTGCAGGTAAAACAATTTATCTTTATACAAACGATATCGGAATAAACATATCTGAGAGTAGATAAATATTCACAGCATACCTACATTTTGTGATAATATTTAATGAGGCTCACGTTTTATTTGTTCAGATGTATTTCACATTTCCATTACGTAAATTATGTTTGTGCAAGTCCGCTTTCATTTGCATAATTTTGTAGCTCTGGAAAAATCCTTATTATTCCCCCTGTCTTTATGCAATTTAAATGATGAATATAAATTCTTTTAGACCGATGTTGATGTTATAAAGATTGTAGTGAGTTAGCAGCTAAAAGCTAATCTTTGGGATTAGAAAGAACATCATCATTTATTATCTATACTACGAGTACATTTACATACTAATTCATATTTTTATCTCGGAAGTAATTGAGTATTCTTCCACTGGATAACTTAATCCATATACGATTAGATATCAATTTAAGTACATATTATGTGTTCAAGGATATTGCCCCAAATACAATAGGGTATTCCACACTTTTTTTAAAATTAGATGTCGTAAGTTATTCCTAAGGTAAAAACAAACTAGTAAAAGAATAACATTTTATAAAAAAAAAATGTATAGGTTTATCCCAGAACTTCACACAAGTTTTACTATTTACTAACGGATTTACGTAATTTAGTTATCCATCATGGCAGCTACCGTTTCACATATTTATATGCCAATTAAAAAATTGAAATATTAAAAATGAAACGAAAATTTATTCTATATAAAATCAAATTAACACAATTGGTTACTACTATATTATATAATATATAGATTTAGTGTTTTTAGATTTTTCTCACTTATATTAAAATTCCGCTACTTTTTATATCTCACTTGGAGACACCACTAAACATACTAACGTTAACAAACAAGTGACATTCGAACTCAATTGATTTCTAGCGACGGTTCCCCGACATGAATATCACAGAGGAAGATCTTAAAGACGCTGAGAAAGAACTAGAAGAAATAATAAAAGAAAATGAAGAAAACAAAGAAACGCCTACATTACCGGAAGAAACACCTGCATTACCTGAAGAAACGAAAGCAATAGAAGAAAGCAAGAAAACTATTTAGCGCACCCCGACACTTGAAGGTCAATTAGTTTAATCTGTCACCTTGTAATATTGCTTGATAATAATTACATGTTTATTTTAATATATTAGCGATATTATTACCTGATTCAGAATAATCTTAATTTGATATGAGTCCTGTAAGCAATGACTCTGTTTGATGATGAATACGCTATCAAACTAGAGGTCTGGGAAGCAAATTCAGGACACACGTCGATATCTTTGCGAAGTTGTATATTATTCTAAACTTAGGGCTTTAACTAAATCGTGAGACAACCTACATGCCTTGAACAAGATTTGCCAAGGTATGTGAAGTCAACTTCATTAGAAACAACGTAGTAAACTAAAAAGATTAATAAAAATAGGTTAAGTAGATCCTCAAAGAAATAAATATATTCAGTCCGGTTTGTATTTATGACAGTCTAGTCCGCTGACAAAGAATACTCTGCAAACATTATGGGATTAAAGATCACTGGTTACTCCTCTGCCTACCCTTTAGGTATGCGGACGTGAAGTACGATCGCCCTTTTGAATGTAGTGCGCATACCTCAATATGTCGATAGTCTGCCCACTATTATTGTAGGTAACCAATAAAAAAGGTATTTTGGTTCGAATTAAACATAGTAGTTGTAGCTAGTTCTGATAGATGTCGCTATAGGGGAATGCAGAAGTGGAACTTAACACTTTTACCTAGTACCTACACTCAAAACATAACCGGTAAATGGTTCTTGACTCAATCAGTATAATACTGCTGTATTGTCATCGTTACCTTTACAGTCATCATTAAATTTCATCTACAATAAATTCGGTCATTTAATTACATTACTAATACCTACATAATCATCATTGGCCATTAACATCTGCGTGAGATGATTAAGTACCTACCGTTTGTTGGATTAGCTAGGTTTAAAAATGCACCTAAGCTGGTGACTGATTTAACCGATTTGTGCATAACAAATAGGGTCACGGTTTGCACACATTTTTTTATTGCTATGAATGGCGAGACGAGCATGCCATTCGCCTGATATGACCGTTCATGGACAGTTGCAAAACCAAACAACACCATTAATTTCATAGCAATGCTTGGCGTTCCACTGCGCTCACTATCCTGAAATATAAAATGTTAAGTCTCAATATGTCCAGTAGTTACTCTGGGTACAATGTCCTTCAAACCAGAACACAGCGTTACACTACTGATTGGCGAGAAAAATAGACATTGCGGTGGTACCTACCCAGGCGGCCTTTTACATATGAGAAACATACCACCAGTAAAAACAACAGATTTTATACAAATTTAAATAAATTATGAGAAATACAGTACTGCCGTTTGCAACACCTAAGGATCATTGCACTTGAAGTAATTCCAATAATTAGGTTGGTTCTGATTGCAGCGGTCACGAAACATGCGAACAAACCTGTTTGGTCACGGACCAGTGATCCTCTGACAAAGGATTCCAACGCGTTTCCGGCAATTTTAGATCTATCTTAAGAGTATTTTAAATACTAAATGTGAAATAACAAAGGATGAGGTAAGACAAAGCAGTTGTCAATTAGGGGCTTACCGCTTAGTATAACGAAGTTTTTAAGTATAAATTTCAGACAATATTTGTACATTTTTAAGTGTCTCGTTTAATTATAATGTTACGAAGTTATTTATTAAATGTTATTCACCAGTATTATTGATGAAAATCCGTATTAAAATGGAGGTATTTGTCACTCCCCACTCTATTCCAAACGTAGCTCTGAAAGTCTGGACAAAAAATCAATAAAGACGCCAACAGGTGGGTACTTAACCAACAAACCGAATTAGAGGTGGCATTCAACAAACTCAATCAGTTAGAACTCCCGCCGGTAGATGGCGTTGTAATTAATTTTCGTAAAGCTCGCGGAACCGGCCCTCGAGGCGTGGTTCAGAGCTTTCACCCCAAGTTTAATTTTATTGATCGGTCCATTCACAACATAGTGTAGTACGTAAATAGTTGCCGTTTTCGGCGAGTTGTTATCTATTTTAGTTTGTTTTTATAAATAATATCGATAGGTATGTGGATGCGATACGTGTTATCAGAATGGGCGGCACTCGTAAACATGTGTGTTAAACAATGTTAATCAGTTGTTCTCATGCATTGTCGGCCGCCAGCCGCGTCGTTTGCTCAATTAATAAACGTGTTATAATTAATGCTATGATATGTGAATGGACCGCTCGTGCGAAGGTTTTTTAGTTGGTTGTTGGTGACAGTTTGAAAATGACGAGATCCAGCTACAGGCCCCTGGTCCCGCGCTCCTCCGTCAACTCCCTCGATACTCGCGATATCGGGTAAGTCCATTGTTCCTTATCCTATTGTATATTTCCCAATAATTTCACAATTTAACGTCGATAAAAATATGTGTTTTATACATAAACAAAAGAATATTGCAATCGAATTTTAGTAATTCGTATTCCTTTGTGAGTTGTCGCGACTCGTTCTTTGCCCACGAGTGGGTAAACTGGTTTATCATGGCAGTTAGTGCAAACGGCCCTTTGCAGCCTGCCGAGTCCTTTATTAAGAAACAAATTAAACCTGTACTTATGCATATTATACCGATGGTTTTCGTCTTTGTGCACAATTCACAAATAATTGCTGTAATTTGGAGGATACATTTTTTTATCACACGGTTTGTACTCGTATTTAATTTGTCTTGTCAAATTATTATAGTGTCATATTATGTTCGAAGCGATCATTTGAACGGCAAAACCACCGAGTCTCTGTGTGATTCTGAAAGTAAATTAACCTATTGGCTTCGGTCGTTATTATTTTGTAATAACAACAGCGTAGCGGTATCGAAAACGATGTGCGTGTTCTTAATATCAAATTTGGCCACTAGTTGAATACTATCACACCCGACATGGGGCGTTCTCTAAGCATGGGATATATTGGCGTTTAAATTTATGTAGCGTTATTTAATTTTAATACTGAAACATGCATTTATAAATATAAAACACTATAACATTAATTAATAAGACAGTGCGTGGCAGTCGGATAAAAACCATAATTTATTTCATTTTTATTGTTCAGCACCGTACAGTACAGTATTGTTCAGTACAGATCTAAAGTATCATACATTACAAACAAGAAACATACTATAGTTTATCACACTAACTTAATCATTGACCGTGCTTTGCGAAATTCAAATTAATTTACTACTAATTTATTCCCAACTAATTAGTAATCCTGATAGAAGAGCTGTATGAGGTATACATATTTAAAACATTAATACTAAAACAATACCTAATCCCGCCATACATACCTCGAACAATAGTTGATTTATATGTCGATGCCTTTGACATTTCCTAAAGGGTTAACTATTGCGCAATTTGTATGAACCTTGTAAGGCTTAATGAATAATACATAATTAATGTTTAATAATATAACCCTTAAAGGCCCCGCTGCTGGGTAGAGTCTCTTCCACCATGTTTCCCTAGTACAATAATTCCTAATATACACATCCCTTGGAAAAGTCAGAACGTAAGTTTGTTCATACAAGACCTTATTGAAAATAATTGTTCACAATATTTATGAACATCAAAGAAATAAAAAATACCACAACAACACGATAACACCATTTATCTACTTTAAAGAAAATTGTTTTTACCTCAGATAAATAATGCGGACAAAAAACCATACATAAAAACTAATAATGCGTTGATGCATTCGACTGATTAGGTAAAACATTGAATATCTCAATCACTAGTTGCACTTTTATACACGTGGTCTCCAGTTAAATTTGTAGTTCAAGTCGCTTCGTTTGGCTTTACCATTTAAAAATAAAAGCTTAGCTGATCCTGGGTTAGTTACTCTGATATCAAAATCGAAATGTTTTACCCATTTCAAAATTAAGATAGGCGCAAACGTAAAAACAATGAATAAAATTTAATACAAATATCAATGCAGGTATGTAAGTCATAAATTTCTACGGTATGTAAGTCCGCCAACCCGCACTAGGCCAGCGTGGCGGAGTATATGGCCTAACCACTCTCAATCGATTCTCTCGGTTGTAGAGTAGGCCCGTGCCCAGCAGTGGGACAATACAAAAAAAAAATCAATGCAGGTTTTAAATATAAAGAACCCAAACAAAGTAAACTTCTACAGCCCAGATTTCCATGAAATCCATTCTTTCTGGAAGGGCCTTCAATACGGCCCCTTATCTCGTATTAGCTGAAGATATTAAATATTTGAAGTCAAACAGAAAGGCACTCAAACATCTCTTATTAGTTTGCAAACTGAGTGTACAATATTGTCATTCCAAGTACACGTAACACAATATGGCTGACAATGAACGAAAACAAATGGGCCGATAGCGTAACTATACATCGGTATATCTGAACTTGCTTGGCATGAGTTTCTATTTGCGAGGGTTGGGCGTAGGCAGACTAGGTTAAGATGTACTGTCTTTATCAACTTAACTGGAAAAATATATAGAATTAGATGACATTTACATGTGTTTGTCGTTTTTTACTGCCTGTGGTTTTTATGTAGGGGAGTGATTCGTTTCTCTGCTGAGTGTTCTGATTGCACCTGTGTTTTGATTGTTGGCCTGTGGGGTTATATATCGTGTTTGTTATTAAGGCATTCCTCAAAGTTTATACATTACTTTTCCCCATCTCTGTCCCCATCTCTAGAGAAAAAGTTAGGAAGGCAGGAAAAGTTACGCAAAAACAAGTCAATATTACGCTTTTTCGAAAGCAAACAATTTCGAAGGCGTATAAAGTGGAGCGAAGATGTCTGTCTACCTGCCCGCACAGTCATTTTGGAACAATCTGGCAGGGACGACGGGCGCCACTGTGTCCCCGAAATGTATTCCACCTAACTACACAGTAGACTGTGTGTCAGATTACAAAACCACAATATACCTAATGCTTTGACGCCCACGACATAGTTTGGCAATTTTTGTTTATTGGGTAAAACTTGGTGGTTTTTGTAAATGGCT
This sequence comes from Deilephila elpenor, assembly GCA_949752805.1. Taxonomy (NCBI): domain Eukaryota; kingdom Metazoa; phylum Arthropoda; class Insecta; order Lepidoptera; family Sphingidae; genus Deilephila; species Deilephila elpenor. The sequence goes on from OX457102.1 coordinate 3,737,740, forward strand.
CTTCACCGTTGTCTGTATCACTTCGAACTAGTGCAACAATTTTCTATAGAGATTTAGAAAAAATCTACACCCAATTCCATATTCCTAATTTATTAGAAATTTAGATTCTATAGTCGCTATGCCAAAGAGATGTGTTGTACTAAAATAATGAACTTCAATAAGTACTGTTAAGATGAATATAATATACTTAATATAGGTAAGAACCATCCGGCTGACCGAATAGTTGTTATATTTTAAAGACCTGATGAAGAGTACGATAAAACAATGAGATAAATAAATTACTTTATAATAATTCAATCAATAACTACGGCCCACAAGTCACTTACATATTATATAAACATCGTAATGTCCGGCCAAAGGTTATGAATTCTTATGAAAAATAGGTAATTTCGAATCGTATCATTTTATCGCTAATTACTTGTTGGCGTTTTTATGATAATCCTAATCACAATTAAATTAAATCTTATAATCAAAAACAGATCAAATGATAAAGCTATGAATACTTTTGATTCCTTTTTCATTGTCATTGTTATTATAAACACAAAATATAATTCATTTTATTGGCTTGGTTAACACAGTCTTAGCAGTGTGTACACCAAATATCATTCAACTGTATTTTTGACGATTTTTAGTATAATATTATGGATATTTATTATGGATAAATTATAATAGAATAGATTATTTTCTTATTTTTCTTAAAACTTTGATGTCAGACGTATTAGACATGTTTAAAATATTTTGATTTATCCGTAATGACCGTGTCATGTCCCGACAATAGTTTAAAGAATAGCTACCAAATCGAAAAACTATACGTGTATAAATACTTTAAAAATAAACTTATGAAAATAAAGAACACTATTAAAACTAGTGAGATATACTTAATTATAAAACTGTATCCTTTGATTCTGTGCCCCTAGCCGGAACATTTTGAAGTATCGTATAGTAATTCTCGTATAGTAAAGTAAACGATTCCCGCTGTGAAATTTTAGTTCCAAATACGCTCACAATGGCGCTGTTTAAATTCCCATACAAAATTTTACTATTACTATTCTATTACGATACTACAAAATGTTCCGGCTAGGGGCACTGATCTCGTATAAACTACACATATATCATATTCAACTCATTAGGCAAAAGTTGATTAAAATATGTGCACTGATTACAAATAATTATGCAATTTGCGTTTAACACCAATTATTATTACTACGTATCTATGAAAATTCATATAATTGAAATCACAGGCCTTCTAAACGGCTAATTAATTTTTGCCTTAAAATATAATCACACGTAATTATTTATTGATAATTATTAGGCTACATCCGATTCGAAGTCTTAATTGGGTATATCCTGAACAACGTTGCTTAACTTGAGTTATTCTAAAATAACAATAGTTAATAATCGTGATATAATTATTGAAGCAGTGCGTGTTCTTAATTTCTAGGCTTTAGACACTATCTGGTTGGCGATTAAACTAATAGGGCTTTTATCTCATATCTCATAAGACTTTTCATGATTAATTTATTAAAGTATAGCATAAAACTGCCTCGGTGGCGTAGTTGTATTACGGAACGGTTACAAAGCTGAGGTCTCGGGTTCGAATGCCGGATCGGGCAAAGTGAAATTGTATTTTTCAATTCATTATCAGCCCGAAGTCAGGAATTTGTGCCCGATATGGCGATAGGCTCGCCCCCTATCACATCATGGGACGGAACATACAAGGCGAAATGTGGGTGTCCTAACGATCGTTACTAACCTACATTATAATCATTGCACACTCTAGTTATGAAGGAAACTCTACACCATTAGCACTTTATTTTGACGTTTCATTGAAAACACATAAAAGTGACGTATAAGGCGCCACAGGGACATCGACGCACAGACTGAAATCCCGTAATGACCATACTCAACTATACTTGAGACGAAGCTGTGTCTGTGACGTAAAACATAGGCTATCTTACTTGCTATGAGGCAAATTATCTGATTCGAACCGACGAAGTCTCTCCGTGAATATGTTAAATAAATTAGTCAGTGTTACTCAAATGCTATATTACAATATCGCTTGGTTTACTGGTCAAAGACGTCATAAAGAAACCTATATGCATAACTGAGCGTTCTCTACAATAAATTTGGCTATATATGAATAAAAATTGAATTCGATGAACACGACACAGAATGCTCGAACCAAGATCCCAGAATGTTTGTGATCTTTACCCGGGTGTAAATGTCCAGGGGAACTTATAATAATCTCCCCCGGTTCTTTCCAATAGTTCTATCCAAGACGTCTTACACCGGGTACTCGCCAACGAGCTGTAACTTGCATGTAACAGTACCGAGGTTCTAATATGTACACGTGTTACAGTTAGGCTCTTGGAAATGAATTTATTTATTGGAAAACTAATAGCTGATATACAAAAAATACGCGACAACTGCATCGGTGGCGTAGTTGTATTACGGTACGGTTACAAAGCTGAGGTCTCAGGTTCGAGTCCCGGGTCGGGCAAAGTGATATTGGATTTTTCTATGCATTATCAGCCCGTAGTCAGGAATTTGTGCCCGATATGGCGATAGGCTCGCCCCCTATCACATCGTGGGACGAAACATACAAGGCGAAATGTGGGTGCCCTTGTGGCGCCGCTGCCTACCCCTTCGGAGATAAAGGCGTGAGTTTATGTATATATTATGTATGTATGTCGCGACAACTGAAACACCAATAATAATTACTATATTACATATGTCGACACCTATACCGTAAACTCTTACACAAGCCTTCATAAGTCATATTTACAAAGTTAAAATTCATCAGACGATAATGAGACCGTTTTCGTCTGTAACACTTCACTGTATATCGTGCAAATAAATCTAATTAAATCTGGAAGGCCGTCACGCAGTTACATCAATAAAATTCATTTTGTATGAATGTTTGTGCTCATTTGAAGTGTTTGAACTTTTAACAAAACAATGATTTTTAATATTAAACAAAACTAGGATATTAAATAATACCTCAGTTAAACTAATTAATTACATATGTTTGGCTTCAGGATAATACTTTAGTCGATGTAATAATGTCAATAATAATAACTATAACTTTGCATTATCCAGATATTTATTTAAATTCAGAGCATTACTTCAGGCAATTAATTTAACGTATCCTTGTTTCCTTAAATCTTTGTTATTACTGTAATGAGCCTCCCATATACTAAATCAATATAATGTTATTTTCATACTGTTTCTAATTAATACAATTTATAAACAATCGGTATAGCTCTACATAATAAAATTTTATAAATTCATTTATCAATTGTACAATATATTTACAGGAAGATACAAACCTAATACAATATTGTCGCTATTAACTGAATTAACTATTTACTAACACACTAATTAACATAAGAACATAGAAAGGGTAGGCAGTGCCGCCACCAGGACACCCACATTCCACCTTGTATGTTCCGTCCCATGATGAGACAGGGGGCGAGCGTATCGCCATATCGGGCACAAATTCCTGACTGCGGGCTGATAATGAATAGAAAAACCCAATATCACTTTGCCCGACCCGGGATTCGAACCTGAGACCTCAGCTTTGTAGTCGTACCGTAGTACAACTACGCCACCGAGGCAGCCTAATTAACTAAAACTTCAAACATAATTATTATAATATCAACATTTGCTATATTTATTTATTGACAAAAAGTCCTTTTAACTAGAAGTCTGATTCTAGTAGAAATAAAATAAAATAAAATGTATGTTACTATCCTTTGTTTTGTAAAGGATAAAAATAAAACTAGGCTTCTTTGAAGACCATTTTCAAGATGTCTGGGAATTGTGTTAAATTAAAGATTCTCGGAATTACTAATAAACAACCTAAAGCAATTTTAATTGAAATTAAAAATGTACAATTTTCAATTTGTAAATCTATTTTACTGTGGAATTGGATTGCAATTCTTAATATGCTAAATATCTAACATAAAATCTGAGAAACAAGGAATTATGTAATAAAACAGGGAATCAGTAAATTTCCTTCGTTTTTATTCTTAAAATAATATTTAGTAACCTTATTAGTAACCTTGTAGGTGTATTAAAATATCAGATGTATGGTGTGTTCTTAGTTTGTAATCTTAGGTGTTGTTTCTGGTTATCTCGCTAGTCTAGTGGTGGCCTGTACGAGCTATTATCCGTGAGGACCTGGGTTGAAATCCTTTACCAGGTAATCCTCATGAGCGAGCCAATACTAGGCATAGAGAACAAGGTGTTTTTTACATCTGAGACTGAATTCGCAAATATTTGTAAGCTGCGAATTTAACAAATCATGCCAAGTATACTTTCCGATCACTTAATTTCTATATTTGCAAATAATATACGTCATTATTTCAATAACAATAATAGTAGGTCAATAGTAGCTTTAGGGCAGAGCTCGGTCGGATGACAGTCTCCGTGGCGCAGTTGGTTAGACGCCGCCTGTGAAACGAGAGGCCGCGGGTTCGATCCCCGCACCGAAACAAATATTTGTGTGATCCACAGGTATTTGTTCCGGGTCTGAGTGTTTGTGAGAACGAAAAGTCTCTCGTAGTTTCTGATACCCACGACACAAGACTCGATCTTAGTGTGGGGTCAGGACTATGTATGTGACTGTTGGGTGTACCCTATTTATTATTTATTTATTTATTATTTGCTAAGACCGGTGTTAAACACGTTAATCCAATGTACATATTACTGAATGTGGATGTGCGTATATTATAATAACATTTTAAAACTATAGTCTCTCAAGCGGCTCAAGAGCTATCATTGGTAAATGGCAACGACCGAGATCAACAATTCAAAGTATATATTTACAATCAACCTTGAGGAACCGCCCGTCACCTTATCCTGTGCCCTACCCCCAATTTAAATATCTGCGGCTCAACCACAAAAACTTTTCTATATTTCCGGGCCTTTGTCTTAACTTCAAATTACATTACGCCGAATTTCAGAATTTCTTTATTGACAATTACTCCACAAACTTTACTTATTCTCTTGTAAAATATAGTATATTTTATTTTCCTTAAAACATTTTTGGGTGGTTATATAACACTTTCTTTGTTTATATACTAGTTATTTTCGAACTCTAAATAAAACATTTAGTAAACACCTCTAAATTGAGTCCCAAATATATAGGTAAGAAGTTTGTTAAATAAAATTATTTTCTCATAGAGACATTGTTTATCTATTGAAGCCTGCGCCTATCGAAGCCTGGTCTATCAATTTATCATATCAGACATATTTTCCAACCTAATGCGTATACACATTTACATTTTGTTATGACATGCTTGTTTTTATCTATACATACATATAATAAATTTGTAACCGATCGATGTATTTACATGGAAGATAAATGAGAAAAACGAATATGAGGCGTCTTTATTAACGTAATAGAACCCAAAACAATAATTTTTAGAATTGTTGTCTAGTTGTCTGTGCGTTTATGCGCGATGAACTCAGAGACGGCTTAACGGAATTTAATGAAATTTGGTGTGGAGGTAGCTGATACCCTGGAATTACACTTTTTGCCCCGAAAAAATTAGTATTCCCGTGGGATGATGAAGGAATTCCGATATATTTACAAGCTAGTCAACAATAAATTGTACATGAACCTCATTAGATTACTAAACATCAATCGTTGAAAATTTCAAAATAAATCTCTTTGATTTTATTCCCTCTCTCTTTCCTGGAGAATTTAAAAACAAATCTCTCTGTTTTCCTCTCTCTCTCTCTTCAGCCACAGGTAGTCCATTTCAAAACACAATCCTAGCCCAAGAAATTCTGTAGATTGACTGTCGGTTGTACTATTTAATTTATTTTTGCCATATCATCTTAAACCACATTTTTCTCATTGTTCACGTACAATACTAACTGTCATTAAACATCTGAATAGAGCAAAGTCTAGAACCAACGTGTTGTAAATAACCAGCATCAGACTGCAATGTAAACAGTTTGTGACGTATGCGTTACACAAAGCGTCTAACCGATTGTCTCCGCAGCGCGGGCCTTGTGAGCGATTAGTTTTGCACCTTATCAATTAATTTGTATGTTCCAGCTTATTGCTCAGGCTCGGGAGTGTTCCGGTTATTAACATGAGAAAATGAGGATGACGATATGGGGGAGTCGTGGTCTGATGCTGGCTTGTTCTAGAAGACAGACTAAGAACGTAGAAAGGACGGTCGCAGCTAATTATGGCGACGATCTTCGCTAAGACTATACTGAGAGTCCATCACATATTTAATCTTGTATCATAGGCCTTTATGCTACAGGGACTTGCCATTTCTAATATGCCCAGACCTGTTGGCTGATGCAAATACTTATTAATCATAAAGTTTCTCTCTCTGCGGAGATTGAACATTGCGTCCTTTTGTTTTAGAATAGGCTTCATATGACATCTTAATTCTTTAGGAAAACCCAACTTTACTTTTATTTACTTTTATTACTCTCCTTCATAGTAATAATGAACTTGTACATCCACATCTTATACAATAAACCGCATAAGTATGATATTTGGGAGATATCAGACACCTATAAAAAGGGTCCAAACGCTTAAAACCGCTGGGTCATGGACTAACTAACCAAAGTATAGAAAACACGAACTTATAACCAATTAAATATTTATCTAATTACTCTCAATAACATCGACCGTCCTTCTCATGTCGTAAGAAATATCCACAAGCCTTGAGCTAAATGCATTAAAAATTTGTTCTGGCTACCACGCAAGAGTTACTAGCCAACTCGAACACTGAACCTTTTAAGGCCACGGCTTTACAAGGACCTAAACGTAGTTTATTTGTTTCCTGGGTACAGAGTTACACAATGCGTGTGATGAAGAATTTTTGATGTTGCATATTCACGACTGTATTTCCAAGAGGCAGGTAAAATTACTTCAACTGTCCTTAGTATGCTAAGAAGTAAGTCTATAGTTATGCCTGGCTGGAATTCCAGTTCCGTGCACTGGAAAAAGTTCGAATACGTGAATTTAAATAAGTAATGTAATTTATTATTACTTCTTTATTTATAACCCCGAGTAACATAAGGAAATATGTATTGGTACAAAGGATAACGCAAATAATATGCAGAGTGCAGACATTTTATATCATATGGCATGGTAAGGATTCTATATTTTGCCGGTAACATAATATTCCTGTGGTTTGACCTACAGACCGTTCCTTTTATCCGACACCTACAATAACACGAAGCCAGTTAACCGCAGAATAAATAAAATAAATACATAGCACATACATTTAATCAATTTAAATACGTTACCTGTGTCAAGGGTTTGAAAAACTACGAAAGACTATTCTATCTCACACCAAACATTATGCCTTGTCTCGACACTCGATTTTATTAGCAATTAAGAATTACGATCAGAAACATGTTCTCTTGGTGCTATTGGACGTTTCAGTAGCGACAGCTCACCTGTAACAAATATTAAATAAAAGTCACAGGCCCAATCAGTTGTAGACTGTCAGGTCCTCACACCCGCCACTGCAACTCCTGTAGGCTATAAGCCGGGGTCAAGAGTAGCACGCATTTTAATGACACCGAGCATTGAAGCTCAGCAAGTCTTCGAGAATGTCTAACTTGTCTTTAACCCGCAACGAAAACAATCACAACGTTAAATTAATAACCACTTGTAAATGACAAATACCTAGATATAAGCAAAACAAAAACTAAGGAATCGCGTTTCGGGTTAAGCCCGTGTTCATCCATTCTCCAAGAAGCCGGCAAAAATATGTCCCCCAGCGATAAGTGTGGTTACTGAATACTCCATTTGAATTACCCAGACTTACCGCTAGGTGCATTGTAGTCACGATGTCCTAAAAACAATCGCTCTCGACATATTTATATATTTTTTTCCATTGTTTCAAACATATTAATTAAACGAATATATTACGCACATTACTGAACTCGTGGAAAAAGTACAATGCATAAGGCTCGTTATAAAAATCGTGATAACATTCGACATTGAGATATTCAGTCGCAATATATAGTGTGATAACACGTCGTTGATATCAACGCTATCACAAAGGCACGGAATAAACGTAATTGCATTGTTTCCATAAGATAAATCTATATAAAGGCTAGAAGATTAGTGTTTTTTGATAGAAGTGACGCAATGAGCGTTAAAAATGGGCGTAACTCGCCTCAACAAGTCAAATGTTTAAGCAGTACACAATATTTTGGTTTTTACATGAGTTTTGTGGGGATAAAATACATAAGTATATGTATTGCTTACTGATTCGTATCCCCGCGATACGGTAATTGTCTTGTATCGTAATATAGATTGTGGAGTGAGAATTATGCGAATGAATTGTGGATGTATTGTATTGTACATATTTATTTATTACCATTATGGATTTGAGTTGACATGACGATTATCTGGTCACGTTATCAGGACAAATAAAGTCTGAAAAAAATCTGTAGAAGATTATTTTAATCAAAACACGTTTTGTTTGTTATCAAATAAAAAGTCACAAACGTTTCTTTAATTTATTGTGAATTAAAAATACCCAATGGGTTAAACTTATATTTTTTTAAAAGATACAATAAAAGCCCAATGGATCAGAAGGTTATCTATGCCGGTAACAATAGGCGAATTGTGAAAATAAGCATAAAGCGTCTTTATAATACCTATATGATTTGTACCCACGTACCCTACACAATATAATACAAAAATTGTAACATGTGCCGTACATTTATACCAGAAATATTTTGCTTGCCGCAGTCTTTTAAAAATGTGTAAATCCAATATGCTTTTATATTAATTATAATCTCGATATTACAACGTTATTTGCGCGCTGCAGGAAAGTCACCGAGGATTTAAAACACAAACCAAACATGCACATCATAATGATATTGTATCTTGATTCCACACAACAGTTTAATAAATATACTTGATATTATAATCACAGTATAACAGTTGATACGGTATCTGCAAGGAAAGAATATTTTCATTTCCTAATTTTGTACCAATCCATTACTAGGTAGTGATGCAATAAATAGCTATAGCAGTCAAGCTAAGCATGTGAAATAAAATATAACATTTCACAAATTATATACAATCACTAAAGTTTGCTATCTGGCTAAATAAATCGCGTATAATATTTCGGCGGCCGGTTAATAATTTGATGCTATCTCGTGTGTTCTATGAAAAAGTGAGTGAAATGGATAGCGCAAAGACAGGTGTTAAGCAATTATCGTATTTGATTTTACGGAGACGTTTAGAGCGATTGTTGCATAAACGCATATTGGTTGATTTGGGCGGCACGCTTACTTGACGTTAGCAATAGCTGCTATGTATAACTTGCTACGACTTGCAAATTCACAAGTTGATGAAGTTATTTTGAAATAGCAATAATTGCCATTACTACTAGGTACATTTCAGTGATCCTTGTCAAAGCAGGAAGCTGCAACAATTCAGAACCCCCAATAGATAATCAATGTGTACAACTTTTATATTTTTGAATCGATCTACAGACGCATACGAATTACTCGCAGGTCGTTAAGTATTTTTTTATTGCATAGGTTCGACAAACAGGTCACCTGATGATAATTAATCACTGCCGCCCATGAACATCCACAACGCTAGATCATGGATGTGTTGCCGGCCCAATTGGGAGGGGAGAGAGAAGGCAAAAGGGCATCCGGCAATCTCTCACCGAACGAAACGTGACAGCGAAGCTCTATCTTCACGTCGATCCTCTGTAAGACAGTGGCACCACCCCGGAAGACCCTGCCCATTCATGCTGAGTCCTGACTGACAACAGCGTGACTCTACCACTTACATTTATTTGAACTTAATCTGATTTTTTCTGAACCGCACTATAATTATTATAAGATGTATTTTCACTGTGACTACCAGTAGCAAAAGTCAACTGCTGAACATTGTACCTCCATAAATAACCCCCATAAACGTATACCTTATTATCCACAACATCAAGCGGATAGTCCACTATCGGCGATCGTGTTGTGAGCATCTTACTCGTGTATATTCAGTGAGCTTTCCATTTCGCGCCACATTAGCATGAACCGGGGATAAGCCACCCGGCCACTAACACTGATAATACTGTAGTGTACGCTAGCTGATACTAAAGCTATCTGCAAATATTGGGATATGGAAATATATTTACTGAGACTTTATTGGTAAAAAAAAATTTTGGTTTCGTAATGCTGGAGGAAAAATATTTTACATAACGCAGAAAGTCGCAAAATGTAGGCCTTCTTTATATCGATTGAATTTTTTGACAGTTCACAATGTTTTATTAATCGTAGTTAACGTTGGTCACTTAATATAACGTCGCTTCCTTTTTCAGCCATCTACAAAACAAACATTTTATATTCTTAAAATTCTTTTCGCCTATTTTTCAGCATTTTATCTTCACTACTTTCAGACTTACAGGAGCATTCATTAAAAATACAGCCTTATAAAAGTAAAACAGTTAATGCAGACAACTTTCTTTTTTCTTTTTCCACGGCCACTCAGACTGGCTGGCGTACTTACGCTGAAAAACTTGAGTGCAAACAAATTGCTGCAAGATTGATGAACGAACGAGAAAGGGTTGGCAACTCTTCGTTTTGTTTCTGTCTGGATGGAGTTTCAGATTTAATGAAAAATTCAAGGGGCGCAGTCATTAAAATGTATCCCTAATTAGATAATTCAAATGGAAGTACGTTGAAGAGCATCATTGATAAGTCGTGGAAATTATGATTGTGAGAAGTGCAGGAATTCGAGAAAGTGGATATAATAATACTAATGATAAATAAATAATTATATTCAGAAACTGAGATGATGTTTTAAAATGATTTAAGATTGAAACAAACTAATTATATTGAATGTAAAAATAAATAACTGAAGCGTAGGTATGCATTCTTGTCCTGTATAAGCAATTACATTATTCATTATTAACACATATTCTATATTATACATACTCTTCAGGTATCGATACATAAAATGATTCATAAATTGCGTCATCCTATACTTCAAAAACGATAAAGAAAACTAAATTATTCTGCAAATAAATCATATTTCCCATAATATTAGTCATGTGCCACGTATTGTACTATTTATTAGAATCAATATTAAACATTTTGAAACTTTTCTGAAACCCAATCACATTTTGCTATATCAACTGTGACGAAATTGTATTCCTTTATTCTAGATATTAATATGTATTTTAAGGAAAATCAAATTATAAGTAAATAAATACACCGAACAGTCAAATACAGGCCATCCTGACTTCACAATAAGATCTAATTTTTTGTGGCGGGTATCTGGAACTACGAGAGACTTTTCGGTCTCACAAACACCCTTTACTTATAGTTATTTATTATTTACACACAACAGGCATTCGTACAAAAACAATTCTATTGTGGTAGCGCCACGCTGTGGAGTCATAACTCTTGCCTCAGCATGAATGGGCAGGCTCGTCGGGCTGGTACCACAGTCTCACAGAAGATCGACGTGAAGCTAGAGCTTCGCTGTCACGTTTCGTTCGGTGAGTGAGATTGCTGGATGCTCAATACTCTTTTCCTCTTCCAATCGTTTTTCCTTCCCGCTCTCCTCCCAATTTGATGGGACACATCCATGATCCAAGCGTTGTGGATGTTCATGGGCGGCAGTGTTCACTAGCCATCAGGTGACCTGTAGGCTTATTCACGTAATCAGTTCAGTTGCAGTGCAGTTGCAGTTAAATTTCGATCAAAACAGCCCTTTTTGTATTCTCGTAATTTAGACAACCGCTGTCAGATACGCTCGCGTCAAGTTCGCGTCACGCGAGCGCTTTAGCTTATTCTACGGCTGCGCGTTTTATACATGCGTGATTCAGATCGCAATTTGAAGCGCAATTTGATTGGTATTTATCTATTCATTTGACGTCTCCAATGACAGTTTAGTCCGCCCAACGTGCAGCACATGCGCAGTTTATGCATATCTTACGCGCAGCTAAACAATTACAAAAATACCATTTTGATGTACATTCCATTAAGACGTAAACCTAATCGCAACTGCATGGAAACTTGATCGGCGCGTCAATAAATTACGTGAATTAGCCTACTGTTTGCTCTTTTGCCGTTTGCTATAAAAATATATACATATGTATATCATTCATACTACTCATAACTATCACAATAAATGCATCAATAGTTGTTTTACAAAAACTTCAGTTTGCTCTACATTCCTTATCAATTTTGTGGGTCGGGGTTCACATAGCTTTGTAATGTCAATGAACTGTAATCTTATGTCACGGAATTGTTTCGAAGTTCCGATAGATGTCGCTTGGGTCAGTAAATGACATAAATTGCTTTGATATAAATTATTTGGTTCTAGGATTTCGTTATTTAACAATAGATGATGAATACTTGAGCGCGTTGGGAAAAAATAAAAGTTAATTCCTTTAAAGGACATTAACTGTCATTGATAACATTGTTGGTACAATTAACTCAATTAGTAATAGAGTTAACTTTAATGATGGAATGTAGGATTCGAATTTTAAATAAGAGAACAATTGAATATCACTGTCGTCTCTCGTGAGAGAGCCATTTAGAATTTCGGTACAGAAGTCAGTTTTAACTTGACAGTTCTAGAGCCTTGTTTGTGCCTAGTTTAAGCCAAACGAAGTTCCAAAATAAAACAACTGCCTTTTGCATATGATCCTCAAAATGTCTGTCATTTTCTTCGTGAGAACGGATGCAATTACATTTAATCACCAGCTCTAAAGGAAACATTCTGAAGGAGATAACACGCATCTCAAAATAACATGATATCGCGCAAGTGAGTGACTTATTTATTACAACAGTTCTTATCAGTCAAGCTTGCGTCAATATTACCAACTGTAAATATGTAGTTAATTATACGTATGTTAGTTCAATAGACGGAGATTTCGTGAGGTTATCAGTTGAACTGATTAGGTATTTTAAGATTGAACAGCCGGTTAAATATGTGTATTAAATAACTTACTAATACGGGGAAATATTATAATAATACTTCCTGATTTAAAGCATTAGTGTTGCAATTGGTGTAATAGGTCTCTGGAATTCACGAATGAGGTAACCATGTCGATAAAGGAGCGATGCCAAAACACAGAGCTACGAACCAACTGTTCCAAAAGTTTAACAAATCATGTTTTCGATACGAAAAATCAAACCGCGAATTGCCAGAAATGGGATGAATCAATATGAAACTGACTTTTCCTATCCTTAAACACTTGAAGGAAACCACGTCAAATAGTGACTAATAATCTCGAGAAACTTAATCATCACTTTCACGTTTAATATGAACCCCTTTCTACGAGTTGATTACGCAACGAAGGTGTTAAAGCAAGCAACCTGACTTTAGACGGAAAGTAATCTTAGAACGATATTGTATCTTAATTACACCGTCAGGCATTAACGCATCTATAACCGTAGAATGTTACGATGTTGACGCGAGAACACGAACGTTAGTCGGTGTAAATGCGGCCGGTGTAAGTAGGGTTGACTGGAACATTGCCAAGTATCGTTATGCATATCGCTAAGAGCTTGTTAAAAGTTATCTGTGGATGTTTGGATCCGATCCATTTTTAATTGCTTTCATCTGGTTCTCACAGCGCTTTGATTACGTACAGCTTGTAGCGAAGTTATTAATTCGTTTCTATAATTTTTAGATATTTTATGTGCAGTGCATGGGAACGACGAAGAATGAACATTTTATTTGTAAAATATTTTTGTTTTAATAGCTTCATGAAAGTTTGTGGAAATGTATTCAGAGATCACCATAGAAATGACTCAACATTGGTAACCTTTTTAATTCTTAAGAAATTTCCTTAAGGTACGGCTACTGAAGTTATTAACGAAGACATAAAGTCATAACTTTATATTCAAGTTCTATTTTATTATTGTAGATAAGAACTCTATTTCAACAGCTCAAGAATTCCTTAACACATATCACAAACTTAGTTACAGTATTCGTGACAACATCCACTTCTAAATTAATCGAAGTAAACAAATATGTTACCTGCCCTTACATAAGAGGAAAATACAACTGAAACTTTCCCAACTTGGCGAACTTGTATTGCACAACTTCTTTACGATATATGTCCGTCTGTGGAGGTAATTGAGTTCTCCTGTACAAAACTAGGTTCTGCATTCAGCTCGAAATAGTTTTACAGAACTTTATTAATTTCCATAACGCGACGTGGATGCCGGAATTCACAATGGTTTTTAAATTAACTTCTTGTCTTTGCTTGTGAATTATAATTTACTTCGTTCCAGTTTCAATATGCTTAGTGGATTTGCAAGCGTTCTTTGTAACTGTTTCTTTTTAAGCATGTTTTAAGTGTTCGTTTTAATTCTGGTAGCCTTTGTTTTTAAATCATATTTCATGTTTTATTGCCGCGTTAAAGATAGTGTTTCAATAGAGCTACAATGTAGTTAAATAGATCACTCAAATATCTGATACTAATCCCTCGACAGACAACAAATTTGCATCTCTGAATGATACAAATTGAAATGTCCGTCTGTATAATGTTTAGGTGAAATAACAGCTCCTTTCCACAGCGCACTGAACTAAACTTCTATTTCCTAATCTAGGCCGTATTATCAATTTAGCAACTTCAATAGAAACCTTAAGAAACAAACACGAGTCGGTGCAAAATGTCACAGCTTTCTAAAAGACTTGGGGAAGAACTGGGTTACGTCAACACGAACCTTAAAGGAAATAGGTCGGTCTCTAATGAACGCCAGTGTTGCCCCCACTAGCCAACTCACTTTTAAGAATTTTAAATTCGAGAAACTTAGAAACTCCGGTAAAATACGTGTGACTTAAGACCTTAATTACTGGAGTTGTAAAAATATATACCTGCCTGGGGTTATTTTATTAAGAAAATATATAACTTACGCATGAATACTCAAACGTCACTTAAATATTTTGTTGCACTTAACTACACAAGTCCCGCTTAAATGTACCGATGAAGTTGGACGTGGGTCGTTAAGTGCAACTTAATATTTAAATGGTGGTTAAGTATTCGGGCGTTATACTTTTTAAACTGTTCATTAAGTAACTCTTTTAAGAGTCAGAATTACCGCACCGAACACTAGTATTTTTTAATTATATTAGAGTGAGCGTGAATTCTACGCTCCCATAGAGAATAATCACGAACTCATTGAGTTCATTAATTGTTGTGATAATGTAATGACGACAATATGCCGATGATTCTTAGTCAGGTAACGACAGCTCAAGTGCTATAACAGACCTTTAATAATTTCGGAATTTTGTAAACTTCAACAAATAATTCATACATCCTTGATATAAATAAACACGTTAGTTGCCTAGGGGAAGCGCACACACGTAGCCAATTAGTACCCAAAGTATATATAGATGGAAACAAAGGCAAACTAACAATGGAACGGACGCGTCTCAGCGACACACAAATAGACCAATCGATATCTATTTCTAGCTACATAATATTCCAAGAATTTCTAAGCACTGGACCTTCTGTGTGTTTAATAATATCAGTTGTCTAATTATGCTGAATTATTAGCCCTATTTACTATTGAGACGGGTTGGTTCTTAGTCTACCACGCTAACAGCGGATTGAAATACTTGAAAGACTTGAAATTCCTTAATTTATCTCAAGTATGCAGATTTTACAATGTGTTTCTCGTAGTGAGGGGCAATTAACAATGAATACGAAAATATTTTAAAATGTATAATGTGTGAGCAAACATTTTCCCGCCAGATTTGTTTATGATCTATCATCATCCCAGCCAGTTGCACTCAATCTTCGCCTGGTCTTTAGCATCTTTTGTTATAAAAACCATGATATGTGTATTGATAATAATCAATCACCATGCACTTTAACGGTGATGGAAAACATCGTGAGAAAACCTGCATAACGCAGCGATTTTAAACGAATTTCTACGGTATGTAAGTCCGCCACACCGCACTAGGCCAGCGTGGTGGACTATATAGCCTAACCACTCTCAATCGATTCTCTTGATTGTAGAGTAGGACCGTGCCCAACAGTGGGTCGTATATGGGCTGATACAATCACAATCAAACTATAAAACCATTTCCTCTTAAATATTCATTGACGTCTGACGATATCAAGCTAGCTCTTTTTGGCCAGCAACGAGCTTTGTTATGTTTAGGGTTGAGGTCCATGCTCATGTTAATAGCGAACCCCTATGGTTTTTGTGATCAAATGGTTATTGTAATTTGAATCATAGAATAAGACAGTAACGATGTTGTTTTCACAAATTCTTTGTCAGGATTCATTTCTCAAGCAAATATTCAGCAAGGTTTAACAGCTGTCTCGTGAAACTTGTATGACAGGCAATTTCCTTCATGAGGTGCGGATCGGATGGCCTTTTCAATTTCACCAACGAAATTCCGACGAACGCGAACTTTGGCAAACATATGTCAACAGAGACATGGTGATTTAATATTTTGTGTATAACAGCATTTAATATATAACATCTCTTTTTCCGTGTAAATAATAAATCTGTATAAGAATTTGCACTGATTCATCTTGTCGATTGCTTTGTTTATTTCATTTAATTAAATTTCATTTAATGAATTTAATCTTGTATTCTCTAATCAGTATGTTCCCCACTCTAAGATTTGTGTACTACTGTTGCACTTGGTAACCAAGATCATCATCATCATAGCCATAAATATTATAATTGATCTATTCCACTGTGATTAGTGTCACATTATTGTAGCACATTACCAACGCGCCGTTAAACCACTTTTTTCTATTTACCATTGTCCTGGGACCTTTGGCCCTTGACACCTTTCGATTTCCCGGACAAAAATCCCTAATAATTCGTGTCGCTAGGTAACATTCCCAGGGCTGAATTCGTGAAGACAATTCATGATAAATTAGAAACAAAAAGATTTACTTGCGTCTCGTAATTATTTTGTATTTACCTAGACTATTCTGGCCGAGATGAGATAAAAGGACCTGTTCGCTGCTGGAACTAATTGATGGAATGTAATTAGTGGATTCATTGCTTAGGAAAATTAATTGTAAAATAAGGATAAAAATATTAATGCTGGGTATTTCAGGTCGACGGGCTTTGTTGACAAGCAAGCACAAAGACCTACGACCTAATTATTTATAATTGTGGTGTTGTTAATAAAATAATAATACTATTTAAAGACCTACAAAGCTATACCTACACGTCGCTGAGGAAATTCTAAGACCAGAAGCTTGTGGCTGAATATGATGATGATGTGCGTGGATTGGCGGCACGTATAACCCTCTGATATTATAGATTTTCATGGGAGGCGATGATTACCTTACTTTCAAGTGAATCGCTTGCCGTTTATCAAACCTCTCATACAAAAAATCAATAAGGCTCGATATGCGCTATCAGATCATTATTATATGGACAAATTATTTCAAAATTTACCTCGGAACGTGTAGCTGTGACGAAGAAACACGAACTCTCTTCTTTTTTTATTTCTATACATTATTTTGAAATGAAATATAAACAAGAACTATGTGTAAAATATTGTGTAGAAAAAAATCCAGGCTCTAAAGACACACATAGTGACGAACGAGAGAACCTGAGAGAAGTCCCGGACAGAATGATTTATGAGTTGAACATTCGTTTGGAGAGGGTGTTTTGAGTCCTTAAAGTATTTCATAGTTAATAGTAGCTATCTACATTTCAGGGCATCTTACAACGAATACTGAACTTTGTGTTGTGACTATTACATTATGAACGTAAGAAAGTTATCTCCAATGAGGTTATTCTTGTTTTTGCTCTACATTAGCCTCCAATTTTCATCAATCAAACACTACGTAATCTCACCAGAACCTCATTTGTCAGAAAGGACGTCACGTGCAGGGAAGGTTAATTTGATCCAAAGTTTGACCTAGTTGAATACAAAGATTAACCCACTTTTGGTCCAAGTTCTCCAATTGTTTTTATAATGATAGACCACATTTTAAAAAATAATAACTTTGCGTTTCACTGGTAATTAGACATGAGTAATTTAAAACAAATTGTAGTTTAATGACCGCTTATTTTCCTATTATATGGCAAAGAGGATTTATCAATTTGCTTATACGCATTCCACCTATGTACAGAATACAGATAAACATTCCCCACAGGCCTAATTTTTAACGTTGATATCTTAAATTGTATCCAATAATCTTCTGGAAAACGGTTGATCCATAATAATAATAACACGGAGCAACATAATTTATTGACTATAGTTCTTATTTACAAGAGTATAAGTGCCAGTTTACGGAAATTTCAAAGCAACCACGGGCTTCTCAAGTAAATGAAAACTTTGTCAATCAAATAATTTAAATGAACTCAGCGTACCTGGACTATGTTTATTTCTTCATCAGATCAGCAACTATTTATCACCAAATGTTATCCTATGTTACATAACCCACGTCTCGATAGCGTAATCATTCGGATGGGCCTCTACTAAATTAATTCTAAGCGAGTCTTATACAGAATATTCACAATATCTTACTTTTATGTCTAAATCACATATTACATAACCATCAACATTTTCTCTGCCTACATCTAAAAATTACCTTTTTGTACGGTATATGTGAGCCAATAGGTTAAATACAAAGCCACTCTTCTCTACTCCTTTCTTTAACAGAGTCACCCCGGCTAGCTTACGAAACGACAACTTCGTAGTTGGTAGTCACTTGGTCGACCCCAACGAAGAAGTTCACCAATTTATATGATTGCTGCACCATTAAAGGTTGCAATAGATTGGAAGATCCTATAACCCAGGGCCCTTCAGCAACAGAGTGACGAAGCAGTTAAGTAGACCCGCCTAAATGCGTTAAATCCATCCATCCATCCATCAGCCAAAGGAAGTCCACTGCTGAACATAAGCCTCCCCCAAAGATTTTCACAGTGACCTGTTGGAGGCAGCCTGCATCCAGCGACGTCCCGCGACCTTTACCATGTCGTCTGACCACCTTGTGCGTGGACGTCCTACGCTACGTTTTCCACATGATGTTTCAATTGCGTTGAATTATATTAAAGAATTATCTATTGCAAATGGCCACTAATTATCCCATCAGGTGTGGCGCAGCTACATTACCAAGTCAGAAAAAACTGAGAAAAAACTCTGAAAACATAACATTAGTTTTCTTATATTCTTGTGTAACAAGGGGCATAACTCATCTCGATTCAAGGTCACTACTTAATAAACCAAGGCGAGTGTTGCGAATTCTAACAAGAAAGCTTTTTGCCTCATATATATCTCAATATTCTCCGTATTTTTTGTTCAAATCCTTGCAGTGGATTATTCTTATTGCCAGATTTTTTTATACTACGTGGTTTGCAAAGCCTGTGTTGATCCTGTATTATGATTTGATTTATAGACCCAAAAACATGTATCAACCCCTAGAAACGTAACAAATATTTATCGTATAAAAATGCAGGTGATCTACGTAACATTTTAATGTAGACAATTTCTTTGATTCTTCAAGTCTTCAATAACAGTATTATTTATAGAAAAAACTAAATATTTGTCCGCGAAATAATTTCTAGTGAAAGTATATTAGTAGCCTTACTTCTTACGAGTGAAAATGTTAAAATTACTGAAATTAGCAGAGCCACGCTTTTGTCAGTCTTGACTCATCATGAACGGGCAGGCTCGTCCGGGGCAACCACTGACTCACAGGAGATCGACGTGAAGCGACAGCTTTGCTCTCGCGTTTCGTTCGGTAAGTTAGATTGCCGAATGCCTAATACCCTTTACCTCTTCTCACCCTTTTTCCTCCCCGCTCCCCTCCCAATTTGGTTGGCCGTCAACATATCTATGAAAATGCGTTGTGGATATTCATGGGCGGCTTCGATCACTTACCATCGGATGAACTGTTTGCTTGTTTACCGGACCGTGGATAAAAAAATAGTCCGTGACTACCTTCCAATACGACTCACGCACCCACCAAATAATAACGTAGGGAAACTGATAAAATGGTCATTAAAAGAATCTTCACGATCTCTGATACCTCTTTGCCTAATTTTCCATGATACAAAAACGGCCTATCTGTTAATGAATTATCATCGACATTCATGAACACTGGCATGGGTTTAGGGATTCCTAATTTGCATGAACACTGTACATTTAGAGCATGCGATGAAAAGGGTGGGGGAGGAGAATAGTGCGGGGGGAGGATTAACGTGAAATTACCGACGCAGTCCACAGTTCACACGTACAATTCACATTTAATTAGCACGCAAATTGACTTCGTTTGATATTAATTACACGCGGCTTCTATTTACTCATGCCGTAATTAATACGAGTCATTGAAAAGGGCTTTAATTAAGTTAATAGAATAATGTTATGTGCTCCTGACACTTACTCGCATGAAGTAATGAAATATCATCAATGAGCCTTGAATTTTATTACGGAAGTCAGGAAAGTGTTAATTACATTTGTAATTGTCATGATAATAGATATGTAAATAATGGGCATCGGAATAAATATTAGGGTTGTGAAAAAATAGGTAGCTGTATTAACCGATCTTATGCAATGAAAATATCAATTACATTCAATACATCTAACAGGAAATATATATATGTCTGTTTAAAATGTTAATATTTAACAGTTTTTGTTACCTTATTCCATGCCAAACTATAGTACAAATGTATTAATAATTAATTAATAGTAAAACAGCTACTATCGCTCCCGAAAAACGGACCTTGACATCTAATATCATCTAAATCTCAATTGCACAAGAATATCAATTATATCATAGGGTAAAAATCCATCGTTCAGCCGTTACTCTGCCTGGACAGCACTTCATTCAACATCAGATAGTCATTTAGCTTCACATAATAGTAATACTTAATGGCCAAACAGCGTGCATCCTACACCAGTCATAATGTTTACGCTAATCGCCGTGCGCTTTGATCTATTTCCAACGAGTGGAAATGTCGAGTGCAGCCGACACATCAATTGTGCAAT
The DNA here is from genome assembly GCA_949752805.1 of Deilephila elpenor. Classification (NCBI taxonomy): domain Eukaryota; kingdom Metazoa; phylum Arthropoda; class Insecta; order Lepidoptera; family Sphingidae; genus Deilephila; species Deilephila elpenor. The sequence goes on from OX457102.1 coordinate 3,758,696, forward strand.
AAACGTGAGTGTTTTAACTTATATACTGTAATGTACAAGTAATAATAAATACACCCAACAGTCACATACACACCTGACCCCACACTAAGATAGAATCTTATGTCGTGGGTATCAGGTACTACGAGAAACTTTTAGATCTCATAAACACATACACATACGTACATTTTTCATGTCTTGGGTAATTTAACCAGCTTCTACAATCCAAATACCTACCATCGTTCAGTAACAATCGATACATGTTAGAACGCAAAAATACTACCAATTCTGTCACGTGTAGCTCGCAGCGTAATGGCGCTACTATATGGTACTACACTATCGGCGCACGTTCCAACGCATTTGGTCCGATGCCAAGTGGCGACAGTGGAGAGGACACGAGAGCCAAGCCACGGCCCATTGTTACCACCTATTGTTTGTATGAAATCTCCACTCAAATTTCATATAACACGCGTTAACGTTTATAGCGCTACTAGATAGTAAGGCATTGTTCGAGCTTATGTATCAAAGGAGTAGCGGTGAATTAGAACAGTATATGGTGATTTGGAAGCTGTAAGTTCTCTCTAATCACTGCCAGTTAGTTTAACAGGTAATAAGTATATTAAATTATCTAACGTAGTTCTAAAATTGCACATCTACGATTTTCATAAAATCATAGAAAAGAGTCTGATATAGTGTCCAATTTTAGTCACATTATTTAATTCTTTAATCAAAAACAGGATTACTTTTCCACAAAAGCAATAAGTCGACGGGCCATTGTTTCGATTAACGTGTTGTCATTTTATAGAACTGTTGTTTACTTGTTTATAGTTCAGTTCAAAATGGAATATTTTACCTGGAAATATGGTTTGTTTTGCTGTTCATCGTTTGAAATTATAATTATTTTTAGAAGAAGATATTGAAAGCTTTTAAATTATTTCACAGTAAATCCTCTGTTTCTGGTGAAATAATTAGGTTTCTTAAATATCAAGTATTTTAAACGATATTTAAATAAAACTCCAACCGCAGTTCATTACATACGAGGAAAACGTAACAAAAAACAACCTTTTCTTAGTATTAAAATGAAAACACGATAAAATTAAGAACTAATCACCAAATATATACAATTACGACCAGTGAAGTAGACATACACAAACGAATAGATGAAACCTAACACTTAAAAATATAGATATATAATGCAACATATTTATATGTATAAAAATAATAGGAAAAAGGTACTCGAAGCAATAATAGGACTAACTGCGCTTTGGAAAATTTCATTTCCCGAACTAGAGATTTAACCGCTACAGTAATACTATCCCAGTCCACACTAACATTAGCGAGTGAGTAAGCTAAGACAATAAATGTAGGACGATATCCACAAATCCATCTAAAATCCTTAGAAATTCACAAGCAGCGATTACTTATCGTCAAGTGACCTACTTACTCATTTGCCTACAAAGAACATGTCTAGCGTCCAAAGCGCTTCCTTTACTATGTTCAGGTTGAACTAACGACATCCGCTCTTGTTCCGTCCCGAGGAACTTGAACACCGCTAGTCTAATAACGCGGTAAATCTCTAATAAGCCAACAAGTGTCGAAGGAGTTTAAACATCGCATCGCACGGTAACTTCGAATCTGTTGACCTCATAGAATCATTAATTTAATGGCATGTATATATAGATTATAGTGGTATAGTGCCTGTGCTATAGTAATGCTTGTTAGTGAAGCGTTGAACTTAATAACTTCAGAGTAATGTTCATCTGCCTATAAGAGAAAAAATATATCTTAAAATTTCTTAAATAGCTACTAATTTATTTAAAAAAGGTTTGCAGTAAAAATCTTCATTCAAATGCTCTCGTAAATCATCGAAAAAATGGCTATTATTAGGTCTGTTTTATAGAATACAACTTACGCAATAATGTGCGACTGTATCTAGACAGCCAAAGAAAAAGTTGTGAGCCTACTTTGACAGATGGTCGATATAGATAAGCTCCACAACAGAAAGTGGATCAGATTGACGTAGGTCCGGAAAAATATGTGTATAATAAGAGATCTGAGTTTATCAGAGCATAAGTATGGTCTGTCCTATGATAATGTTGAAGCGAATATTAAAATGTATTATTTTTTAAATAAACGCGATGTGTTTGCAATTCTATATATTTCGTTTCGTAGTTATAAACACGAATAGGAAATGTTTCAGGGAAACATACAGACAACACGTTGAAGATGTTGAAACACAACATTATCCTGCTATCGACAAATAAATAACACGAAACCGTAAAAGTTCACAAAGATTTCTGGAAAAATAAAGCTCAGTTCTTATTTTTACCAACGTTTCATCGGTTGGCATTCAACCAACGGTGTTAAATTGTGAACATTCTGAATCACTTCGTCATTGAATATGACCGAAATTTGTGTTAATCATACACGTTGCATTTAAATGAGCCAGTAACATCGCATACTGTTAAATTCACGACGAAGTGTAATCATCAAAAAATGCTCGCTATTCTGGCACCATCCCAATGGACTCGTACTAGAGTTGTAACCTCTTGGACATTACTCAAAGTGATTTTGTCAACAAACTGATCCAAAGTCCTAATTGTTCTGGCATTAGATTAACGAGTTTATATTTGTCTATTTTTAATGTGTTTATGTTCTAATTCCGTAAAATTGTAAACCACGTGTTGAACAATTGGTAATTAAGATTTATTTGTTTAAATTGAATTACAGCCAACAACATGAGCCACCTAGTGTCAGTATTACTTCTATGTTAAATTGTAGTTTAGGCTGAAATATTTATATAGCTTTATCAAAGTTAAAGATTTTATCGGATCCCTATACAATTGAATTATATCTACACATCTTTATAGCTCGCTTTTTTCAATAAATAACAATTAACAATTACATTACGGATACTGATTCACCTGGGTACCCCTCTTTGTAAAACATTTTTATGTTCATGCGATAGATAACGAGAACATAAACACTGATATTTCTGATAAGAAATGATAGCCAGTCTACAAAATCACGTGGCCTATTGATAAATTAGTAAATCCACATTTGCTATAAATAAACAAACGTGTTGTACTCGTAGTTAATCATCATCACAGAAAAGAAGAACTATTGTTTGTTACCAATATCTAGAAGGCATAGTCTATACACATTATAATACAAAACTTGCGAATCACTTAACACGTTAGCTCGCCCCATGACCGACAAGGCTGTTACAGTCTTTGAAACGTTCAAAAATCTTAATAAAACAAAGCAACAACAAAGTACATAACATTAAGTTTAGTTCCATGTATTTTTTATACATAATAACTTAGTAAAATAGGGAACATAATTCAGAATAAACGATGGATACGTAACATAATTCCTAACAATTTAAGCATGAATCTACGCAGATGTACTCGTACTAGCCTTTCATCTTACTTATTACGTCTAAAGACAGGATTCACTGCGGCAATTCGCTACCTTGGGCATAAACACCCGGATCCCTAAGGACTTACGCAATCGCAAAAACACGGGTCGAGCAAAACCTCAAGGTCTTTCGCTAACAGATGTAATACAAACGAAAGACCATAGAGAAACATAAATCTTATAGTAGAGCCACACTGTAGTTACTTTTAACTACTGCAGGAATGGGCCGGCTCATCTGAGGTATTATTGTTGCATTCTTTTATTAGTCTTCGCAAGCAGACGATGCGGTCCGCCTGATGGTAAGCCGTCACTGCCATTAATGGACTTTCGCAGATCCAAGGGCCCAGCACAATCAGGTCTTCACGCTGTCTACCTTACCAGATTGCTGGTTACCATCTAATAAACTGATTTTAAGCGACGGCTTTACTAATTTTTACGGATTTTATCGCGATTAGGTTTAATTTTTACATTTTTTAACTTCCCGACGTTTTGATTGCTTTACAGCTTTCGTGGTCATGGGGTCGGACAGTAAAAATGCAGGTCCGTAAAAAATTGTTTTATTTCAATGTGTAACACTCGCGTAAATCTAATAAACCATTAGACGGCTTTACTGTTATTTTTCGTTCGTTGATTTAATTTTTAGGAAATGCAATGCAAGGGGCATTCTCTTCATGTCTTTTTACCTGTCCTTCCCCTCCCGTTTTGGGTGTTCACAAGGCGCGTACATGTGTGTTGTAGATATTCATGTATAGCGGTAATCTTTCACCATTAAGAGCACTGTAGGCTACGAGTAGTTCGTCGGACGTAGGTAATACAAAAAGCAATATGCCCTAGGATCCTGGTGAATGTAAGAAAAAAATATTTATTTTCGTGTACGATCCTGGCAGGGGCGCGTATAAAACAGAAACGGTTAATAAAAGACGTATGGAATACACAATGAGGTCAGGCAGGCATCCGAGCTACGTTCACATAAACCAGGACACGACACAAATGTTTCAAAGCCTGCCTAATAAGGTTAATCTGGGAATAACAAACATTTTTGTTTATTACACTGAATTGCTGACATCCTTCGTGCATGCTTGGCTTCTGAATAATGTACAGGACTAGATCACTTTGATATATCAAGCCCTTGATGTTCAATAGTATGCCACAGTATCGACCGCGTAGTTATCCAATAGCCAATTATGAGAAAAGTCGCGCGAGATTCGGTTACTAACAAATTCACGAATTCGTCCCATACAGCGAGATACCGTCAGCACAAAAACGTCTTAGGCTTAACCGTACTTTGAAATGGTCGCCTAAACCAACCAGCTAAATGCAAATCGATGCTGATAAAGGTAATTCAGGCCTTAGTCACCTTAGCACAAAGACAATGACGTAACAAGCGCAGACACGCGTGATATATCATCATATATTATTTTAGTTTTAATTGCACAGCTTAAAATAGCGTACAAACATGCATACATACATACATAAACTCACGTCTATATCCTAGGTGGGGTAGGCAGAGGCGCCACCAGGACACCCACTTTTCGCCTTATATTCCGTCCCATGATGTGATAGGGGGCGGGCCTGTCGCCATATCGAGCACAAATTCCTGACTTCGGACTGATAATGAATATAATAAATAGACTACCGTCTATGTACAGTAATGAGCACTACAGTGTGGAATATCAACCTCTTGTAACACGTTATTACAAATATTCACGTTTGAGATGTTGCTCAAACTATACCGACATGGTTCGTACTTCGTAATAAAAGTATTAATATATGAGCATCTGATCGATTCATCAGTGATAGTGATTTCAGATGATATACGCTGACGCTTAAGACGAAGGTATTTTTTATACTGACACTAAAAAATTACTATAATTCACTGAAGCATGATGGCTATCTCTCATGTTTACAATTATGATTTATGCTGGCCTACTCGAAACCAAAGCGCCACATACACGTGCATGGATCAGTCTGAAGACTTTCCACAACTGTTTTTAATAATTGAATTTCCAAAATCAAAATTAAAATATTCTTTATTCAAGTAGTATTTTAAAAATGTGAATTGTTCTGCTGACTCTGCTTCGGAACGTGTTGTAGCTTTGAAGAAAAAATGGCGCAAAAAAAAAAACTCCTTCAATAACACGAACTGTCTTCTGTCTTTTTTTCACCACTATCAGGATTGATACGAAACTACAACGACAAATTATAGTGCTTTGTCACAAGTGGGTTTACATTGCGCTTGCCGTTTGATGAGCACTTAAGCACGTATTTTTCTTTAATCTAAGTTGTCTACTCAGTACTCTGCTAGACCAAAGTCCCCCTTAACTATTAATTAAACGACTTGAACTATATATTATATAATTTTCATAAGTATAATATAAACCTTATGACTATGTTTCCTCATAACATAGTTAATAGTTAACAATGCGTCAACTACGTCGGAATACGTGGATATTTATAAGGGAAAAACATTTACTCACACACGAGAAACGACATAACATCACCATCTACGTCACTTTATAATTAATAACGTAACCATTCGTAATCATTTTAACTGGCACGACTATTCGTTTACAATGCATCCATACTGTGAATAAAGCAGCCACAAATTTTGACTGCTTCCGTGGCGCAGTTGGTTAGACGCCGCCCGTGAAACGACAGGCCGCGGGTTCAACCCTTGCACCGAGACAAATGTTTGTGTTGCCCACAAATAATTCTCTCGGGTCTCGGTGTTTGTGAGACCAGAAAGTCTCTCGTAGTTTCTAATATCCCCGACACAAGACTCAACTGATCTTAATGTGGGATCAGGACTATGTATGTGACTGTTGGGTGTATTTATTAGTTTATTTCACTGGACGACAAATCATCTACAATGCGTCTGATTACAAGTGCAATGCAGTACAGATAGAGTATACATAGACACGAGATAGATTCCTCTCTCCACTCGACACAGTTATACCAACCTTGTTCAGAAACTCAGGATGAAGCAAACACGCAAGTCACGTGGTACATTATACCATTGTGAAGAGTGATTGATAGTTTAACGGTTATCAATATACTTCCAGCTTTTGTTATTATGGCAGTGTAATTAACACTTTAAATTAAGTTATGTGTGTATTGATAGTTATGTGTGTATTGATAGTCAATCACCACGCACTTTAACGGTGAAGGAAAACATCGTGAGGCAACCTGCATACCGTAGCGATTAAAAAAAAAAAAAGAATTTCTACGGTATGTAAGTCCGCCAACCCGCACTAGGCCAGCGTGGTGGACTATATGGCCTAACGACTCTCAATCGATTCTCTCGATTGTAGAGTAGGCCCGTGTCCTGCAGTGGGACGTATATAGGCTGATATAGATAGATAGTAATTAACACATAACTTATCGAAAATAAACATATGATGTAAACGCAAGTTTATTAATGTTGTGCTAAATATAAAATATAATAACATAATTTTACTCGTATTCAGAGTGAGGTTAATATGCTCTCGTTACTTGAATAACTTTCCTGAAAATTCTTTGCACGGAGGGCTAATATAGTATTCGGAGAAACGTCTTGAATATTTCGTGGTGGAAGATACATACGACAAATTACGATGTAATTTGTACATACGAGTATATGATATAACTACTCCTAGTTCTGAGCCAGACTGCGAGTAGTTTCAGATAATTATATAGAGAAATTTATAATATAGGACGATAGGGTAATAACAAGTAATCTACCTAAAAAATATAAGATATTTGTTCTTATGGTACTTAAACAATACCTTATCAATTTAATATCTATATTGCTACTGCAATTATAGTCGATTTTAACAAATTGCTTTCACTTCATCCTACATTAATATCTCTTATCTTGCAGGTTCAGTCTATCATACAAAAAAAATTAAATTAAACCTAACTCGTGCGTAGTCGTACTTCTCATGTTACATACTAAAATGTCATACCAGACGGTTATATAGAAATTGTCCAATAAATTTGGGTTATAAATACCAGCAGTTATCGAAGCATCGTTTATTTTGACAAGTGCCGTGAACCTGCTTTTACACTCATCAGTTCTTGGTTCGCGCGAGTGAAACATCTGTTCCACTAGTTTTTCAGAGACCCACAGTAGTAAACTAAACAATTTTATTACAGTTTTTGCTAATGAAATCGTAAATTTTAGAAGCGTTATACATATCAAGATTGTTTATAAAATAAGACGTAGAGAAATAAAACATTTACTGTTCGAAACAAAATTATAGTTCATAAAGAGTCACATATCACTTCAAAACTAAAAAGAGGCATGTCAGACTGAGTTATTTATATCATTTGTATTTATTATTAGACTTCGGGTAACGACCGGCAATTTAATTTTTATGAGCTATATTTTATTTTAACTTCTTAACGACATATCAATTTAGTTTAGTCATAGTTTAAGATACGCATTTTGAGTATCCTTAAAATAAATTAACATAAATTAATGACACAACCAATCATACAAAGAAAAACATTATAAATGAATCTAAGCTAACATTGTCCAAACGAGATAAAATTAATTCTTTAGCACACTTAAACAGGTTAAACTATGAATTATAAAACTTATCTTCATGGAAAAAAACCTGTACCAAAAACGAGAATATTCTCCAACCGCAACAAATACAAAAGAACAATCATAATCATTGAAATAAAACTAGTCCGCCCCGTGACCACGAAAGCTGTAAACCAATCGAAACATCGGGAATCAAAAAATGTAAAAATTAAACCAAATCCCCGAAGAAATCCGTAAAAATTAGTTTTATTTCAATGTGTAACATTCGCGTAAATCTAAGAAACCATTAATCATATACATAATAAATATAGGAATAAAAACCCTTGCATAACAAGCGAACCTTTTTATTCATTCCAAAGGGATTTGTACATACTAAATTAGAACCCAGTCTCACCAGAACTATTTAAATATATTAGCGAAAACATTTTGCCATGAATTGAACATTTTATTAAACCCAAAACCCTTTTACAGTTAGTCAGCATAAAAATCTTTATTTTACCCACACTATAACGAAAACGTACGAGTTTCCCCTGTTCCGGATTAACTAGACTATTCAGAACTAACGCGGAAATTAATCCCTTTATGTTATTTGCCGTAAGTACCGATACAATTCATTGAATTTAAACAACTTTTTACTACTGAGCTATTAATCTCTTGATAGTACTGTTTTTTTTTCAGTAGATGTCGCTATACTTATTTCACGCGAACTACAACTTACAAGTAAAAAAGTAGAAACAGAAGCTAGTAGCTACCATATGTTTTCTTAAGTGTTTAACAATACTCTTTTTTTTAACTCAGGAAGATTTATTTATCTTGAAGACCTCGCAGGTTATACTTATACAAGATAAATATTATATTTAAAGGCTACTTTTTTGTTACTGAAAAATATTTTGTGCATTATGCTTCGAAAATACTGCATTGCAGTTCATAACGAGACATAATTGAATACAAGTGTTTATTTATGAATGAATTACTGCGTGACATACGCAACAGCTGTTTTATCATTCAAAACATTACCATGAGGCAGCACACGTAGAGATAAAGCATAAAAGCGAGGATGAAACATGTTACTGAAAAGCGGAATTAAAGGCACGTAAACGCTTTCCTGAAGGATATGAGAACGTCACCGTATTCAAATTGAATCACATCTCTATTTAAACATTCATACGAAACACACTCATTTTCGTTTCTGACGGGTCGTACCTTTAGTATACAACCACGTCACTTTAACACACACTATAAATAAATGTGTATATAAATACATACATTAACTCACGCCCTTTTTCCCAAAAGGGGTAAGCAGAGGTGCTACCAGGACACACACATTTCGCCTTGTACCTATGTTCCGTCCCACGATGTGATAAGAGGCGAGCCTATCGCCATATCAGGCACAAATTCCTGACTCTGGACTGATAATGAATAGAAAAATCCAATATAACTTTGCCCGACCCGGGATTCGAACCCAAGACCTCAGCATTGCAATAGTACCGTAGTACAACTGCACCACAGAGGCAATCTAAAACTATACAATACGAAAGTAAATAAAATCCAAATCATATTTTTCTGAAGAAAGCTCACTGTAGTGAGCTTACAAGAATATGTTAAAGGAATCTGTGTACATTTCATTTTCAACATTAATATACTCGTGTTCGAAACCCTAAAATTCGTGTGGAAACTATCATTTCTACATATTAAATGGTCTAGGTACCTCTTGAACTTACAAATGACTATCGCCCGAATACTTAAAGGACATTTAAATATTACACTTAATCAGTACTTTGAAGCGGGATTTTTGTAGTTAAGTACAACATCATATTTAAGTGGCGTTTGAGTATTCGGGCGATATATGCATTGTTTTACGTTTAATGATTCCATAAATGATAAGTATGCTTTCTAGTGATATTATTTCGATAAAGCCTGTCCTGCGATGGATAAATAAATTCATTCCTTTAACCCACCTCATCTATCAACGAACTAACTTCTTGAATATCTAGAATAGCAGCGTCTCTTGCCAAAATCCTGCAGTTGGTTCTCTCAACATATTGGAACGTGTGGAAACAGTTTAAGCTTTGAGTCTCCCTCTGTGAACCATTATTGGACATTTGACATTTAATTTAGTCACTGTTATCCCGTGAAATATAAATAGGATTCTCACAGCGGACCAACGCGAGGTCGTTCAACTTTGAACATAGAACTAAAACTTATATTGACGACGGGTAATGTTTACGAATGACAGAATAAAAATAAATGTCCAAGTATCTCAGCCAATTGAATAAATTATGTTATTTACGAGTATGGAATGTAAATATTGTGTCAAAGTCCGTTTTAAATATCAAATTATTTTTATTTTTATTTCTCGAGGCGATACACATGCGTTGTACACCGTCCAATCCTGGTTTCTTGTGTTTCTACGCTCAGATATAACGATCTAATTAATAAGTTTGTTATGTAATCTTAATCTATTTGATGTAAATTTGCTAGTAATATCCACTCAACCAGGGCCGTATGTACCTGTTAGATGGGAACTATTAGACTCTTGAATATTATCTAACTCGCCTTGAGGGATGACATAAGTCAACCTGCATTATACCGGTCTCCGTGCGAATATCAAAGTTATCCCAAGTTTTGTAGTTGGCGCGAAATTAGGGTGATTGAATAGGGCCCTGTCGATCGTATAAGGGGCCAACCGTCCAGCACTTGATTACGTTAAAGGAATTATATTATTAACAAATAAGCTTAATTTTATGAAGTAACTTTATTTTGTATCAAATAGGATTGATCGATGATGATTGTAGATGTGCAGAAAAACATATCCTAGGTTTTGATACATCTATAGCTTTTCAATTGTTAATGTGCATTGGTAATTAAATAAATAAAAAATAAAAATGGTAATTTGTACGTAGAGAGAAACAGCTAGAACAAGAAGAAAGTTATTTGTTGATGCGTGTAACTATTCTGGAATGACACCATCAGTGTTATTAAAATAAATCATACCAACGGATCGCTTTAGTATAAACTGTATTGAGTCACCTTTGAGACGGCATCCCACGCTGTCCTCGCGAGATACAGTTCACTCTGATTCAGTTCTGCGAATATCTATTGGTTACGTCCAAATAGTTCAAAGTGGGTGCTAATAATAAATCACACTTTTATACAGGAGACAGAAATAGATTTATATTATTGTGTTAGTGCTAGCTCTATATGATGTTTCCACGGCCTCGTCAGATATAAAAGCCTCGAAATTTGAAACAAAATAAACAGTATATTTTATTATGAATAGTTGAAAGGCGAAACATTTTGAGTGTACTGTAACCTTATAAATGCTACAGGATGTCACTGAATGCAGATCGTTTTCAATAAGCCGCTCTGAAGTCTAAAGATCCTCAGAAGAAGCCAATATTTAATTTAGTAGACATTCTGTAGCTTTATATGACGATAATCAAAATCTAGGCATAATGGATAGATCGTATTTTTAGCTTGTCGATTGTAAGTAAACACTTTTATAACACTTATTTTCCATTAAATAAACCCTACAGTTATAAAAGCGCTGTATAACGCTGGAAGTGAATTTAATATTCCCCACGGGCATAGTCGAACAGGTCAACGACACGGGGTTCTCAATAAAAGTCGGCGCTGCGTTCCATTACGTATTTTTCTTTTTTCCGGGATTCGTTTGCGTAACGCGATACTTCATTGCCGGGAACGCCTGGGACGCCGAGCACAGGCCCTCATTAGTGAAACGAATTCACGTAAATATGCCTACGTTCCCGCCATATTCCATTTAATTTACTTAACATTTTTCATGTTTTTCTCATTTAATATTATTAATGATTTCTGGTTGTACATTTTAATATTTTTGAAATGCGACAACAGCATTCGCGTGATATATACGAGTATTACGTCTCGTTAACTCGGTTTAATGTGTTATTTTAATATTGTGCACCTACATATAGCTATGTAGTTTTGTGAACTCTTCAGTGTTCTTTTAATGCTAAAGATCGTGGCTCAAATGGAATTTCCGGCAACATCGGTCATTTGACAGTATTTCCCGTGTATTAGGCGGTATGCCCTTTTACCTTGTTTTACTATGAGACGCCTGAAGCTTTAACGTTTCTGATGGAATATGTATAAAGAATATTTATTACGATACGTTGCAAGGATATCTATTATCGGAATCCGGTTTTTCACAAAAATAATCCATCCAGGTCCACCAATCCGGTCTGACGAGTTTTAGTCATGGTAATTAAAGATTGTCATTTCGAAGTTATGACAGCATTTTTGTATACCAGAACCAATTTTGCATTTGAAAATACGGCGCTATCAATTGAACCTCTTTATATTTATGCGTTTTCGTTGAACTGATACTAGATTTAATCCCCAAGCAAAAGAAATTTCTAAATTCTGGCTTTATAAAAAAATCGAGATTCCATAAAAACAACAATAATTAATTGAAGTACCATTTCTATTACTAGTTTCTAAAACAACTTCCATAATTAAACAGCAACACAGCAGTTCCATTGAATTGTATAGACATTTGTTTGCAGAGGGTAAAGACCCGTTGATGAAGAAACTCATTGTAGACAAAGGGCTGTATTTGCTTATATCGATGCAGCACAAACAAAGTGTCGACGACTCGCACAAACACTCTAGTTCAGATTAAAATTAAACCGCAATGCTTTACCACCCTTCGGACGTATAATAAATATATGAAGAGCCAGGGATCGCTCAGATAGACGAGACTGCTTCAATGAAGATCTCGGGTTCAATATATTAAGGTTTTTTATTTCATCACTGATTCTAAGAGTAGTACTTATAATTACTGTAGAGAGGCCCACATAAATTTTCAGCCACTAAAATCGATAAAGATAGTAAACAGATAAATTACCACAATTCTATCACATCCACATGGCTTAACATTTAAAGTACAAAAAGTTATATGGCAAATTCAGATCAGAAAATCTCGTTTATTTATAGTCATATGGTATAAAAGGCCATCATATCAAGCTCCATAAACCGAATTAAAAATGTATGTTTAAAACGCATAACAGAGTAAACTCTATTTGATATAAAGACGGCTACTACTGGACACAGACCCTCTCGAGACCACCGCCCACGCGACAGCAATGCATATTATAAATAAAAATCTACACAAAATGAAATTAATGATACAATTTTAAAACTTATTTTCAGTAAAAACAAGAATGACATTATATTTATTATTTATGTATTATGGACTATCAAACCGAGATATACAATTAACAAAGTAGTATAAAGTTACATGAACGTAGGTACATTTCCATTGTATCTTTTATTAATAGATAAGATAAGTCACAACATTTGTATATACAGGAGTAGCAAAGCATAAAAAAATAATTATAGGTAAATAAAATTACAATAAATTCAAACGGAAAAAAATAACAATTAATAAATTGAAAAACTTACAATAAGAATATTTATTGCTTTACATTTGTATTATTCTCGCTCATATCGCGTGACGTAGTTAGTCTGTGTATACTGAAATTGACACCTCCGTCTAGACAGACGTTATTTGGCGTCAAAAGCCTAATATGGGTAGGTAGTAGCTACATTTCAATACACAATGAATTCAGCTAATTTCAGTCTCGAGCGTTTCCTTTAATCGAGAGTTCGAAATTAGAAACTTCTTAGAAACCAGAGTTGTTTATACTTAAAATGAATGAGCGATGTTGAAGAGGGAAAATAAATGTTATTTCTGCTTAGGTTTAGGTACTAAAAACACGGAAGAAAATTAAAAAGCAACTATTTTCGCTCACCTATAAATTATACTTAAATGGTAATATCATCGAAGGATTGTCGGACCAGGACATGTAGAAGCACCAGTCATGGCCACCTTTCTAAAAGATTATTTTAAAGCTGTGCGCCAGCCAAAGACATACTGAAATCATTACAAGTATATGTATCAGCCCGTATACGACCCACTGCAGGGCACGGGCCTTCTCTACAATCGAAAGTACGATTGAGAGGGCTTAGGTCATATAGTCCATCACGCTGGCCTAGTGCAGGTTGGCGGACTTTACATACCGTAGAAATTCTCTAAAATCGCCACGGTATGCAGGTTTCCTCACAATGTTTTCCTTTACCGTTATAAAGCGTGGTGATTGACTATGTCACATGACTCCAAAAAGTCAGTGCGACCACCGTGAACATTTTGGCAGTCGCGTCTGGTCCGTTACCAACAAGCCACCACGCACTTATTATTACGTCATTACAAGTACTTAAATCGTAATGTCTCATCACGGTCGTTCGTAAAAATGCCATAAATACGGAGCAGACATTTACGAAGGCTCATCCATCCCAAATAAATGTCAGGCCCTAAATAATTCCGCTGCTATCGCACATTGATCTAATACCGACGCGTACTTCGCCCCGGGCATTTATCCCGAACACTCCGGTAGATGGGGCCTCGTAATCTTATCCGTGATGTCCGTCTCCCGGGTGAAAGCGTTGTCCCGGAAAATTGCTCGATAAAACACCCTAACATTTTTTGACAAGAACCGACGCGAAAAGACCTTTTTTGCTACAAATATCCACAGTCGCGACATCGAGATTTCCGTTCGTGTCATGAGTTTTTAATTAACTCGACGCGCCAGAAAATGTTTTCGAAGTTGTTCTCCTTATTTCTTTTCTTATCTGAGAGATCGATTATTATATACCTAATTATCTTCTGAAAGAATCGTTGTATGTAATGAAATTACTTTTTATTCGTAACGAGCATTCGTAAAAATATCTCTTACATATTTATCGTTTTGTCGATACAGCATATTCGATGTCTGTAGCCTTAAATTCATAATCAAGTATCTACCGCATAAGAACGCGTTAATTAAAAATATTATTTCCCAAAATAACATCGATATATCAGAAACTGAATGCTGATGGGAATTTAGTAATAAAATGGTTCAACCAATATTCAACCAGGTCTAAAATTCATCCTCACATAACTCCTCAAATATTAAAAATTTCACGAATACTTTACAATTGACATTTAAGGGCGGGTTATACCGATTTTTGCCTTTTTTAAACATCGGTAGCTCCGTTGATATACAAATTATACATAAATAACCAGCATTTAAGCAAAATTGGGAATACAACCGAGGGAATTGTAAAGCCAGAAACATAAATTAAATACAATACAAAGCTTACAATTTAAAGAGACTACGTAATTTTCTGCCTTTCGCCACTAAGATTGAGCTTGCACAATCTCTCCTACTTCCCATTTTAGACTATGCTGATGCTACATATCTGGATCTAACCGAAGAACAGCTGAATAAACTCGAACGCTTACAAAATTTCTGTATCAGATTTATTTTCGGTTTACGCAAATTCGATCACGTATCCGAATATCGTAGAAAGCTGAAATGGTTACCTATCCGACTTCGCCGGAATACTCACATCCTGTCACTCTTGCACAGTATACTTTTTAATCCTGCCGCTCCTCAATACCTCAAAAACCGTTTTGGGTTTTTGCACCAAAATCATTCCAGATCCTTACGTTCCTCTAATTCCTTGCAACTCAAAACTCCCATCCATTCTTCCCAGTTTTCCCACCTATCCTATACTGTGCAAGCAGTTCGACTATGGAACGCACTACCGTTGGAGATTAGACGCGCAAAATCTACACACCGCTTTAAACTTCTCGTAAAGAAATACTACCTTTCTGATGTAGCTTAATAATATATTTTTCGCCACCTTTGCGATTGTTTATTCTATCTTCAATATAGTATATATTAGTTTATTTGTATTTATTTACGTATTAGTATATATTATATTCATTCCGCAATATCCTTTGGATTTTCTTTATTGTACACCGCCACCTACTTCTGATACTATCCATACAAAGGTTGTCTGGAAGAGATCGCTTTAAGCGATAAGGCCGCCCATTGTAATACCATAAATTATTGTATTTCGTCTGATTTTGTATATATATATATATATATATTTTTGGTTTACAATAAAGAGTTTTGTATTGTATTGTATTGTATAAATTATAATAATAAATTCGATCAAAAATCACCTCAAATATGGGTCTAAATCGCTTTTTCAAACACGTTTTATACTGCGAGATTCTATCAAAATCATGTAAAAATTGTATGAAAAGATAGGCTTTTTAATTTTTTAGGGATCTGTAAGAAAACATTTTTAAATATTGGTGTAATTTTTTTATAAAGAAATAAAAACTAAAATTTTTAGCAATGCACGCGTTCGGACCAGCTCGTCAGTCGACGCCGAGGCGTCATCGAGGTCGGACCCACGCCGATTTTTTCACAAAATGTCACTGCGAAATACATTAAAACAATAGCGTAAATGCGCCACAGTAAAAATAAATTCATTTGATACACTGTACTTAATAAAATTGACATTTAAAATATGAATGACATGTTAAATGAAACTGAAGTTATTGATATAATAGATTCAGTATTACAATGTCATTGTATGGAAAATATTTAAGGTAATCTCTATGTCTTAGAGTATTTAATATCTAGAGAGAGCACTATCATACAATTGCGTCTTGAAAAACGAGTCAATGAACCTATGTAAGAACTATTCTAGTAGATTGAAATTCAAATCATTTATTGGTCACGTAGACATTTAAATAGCTCTTATGACAAATACACATAGTACTTTTTTCTATTTACAAGATATTTGTTACAATATTATTTATATTAAATTTACTATTTTTTGGAAGTTATTAAGAATTACACACAGGCGAAGCTAGTAAAAACGTGTTAATAATGGCGACTAACAATTATTAAAAAAGGAATATTATGGGGGTGTAATAAGGGACGAAATATTGTATTAAAAATCATAACCACTTCAATGTATTAATGTCAAAAACTCATAATTACTAAAATAATGGCATGCTTAGTTTTCTTTATTGGACCTAACGAGGCGAAAAGGCATTGATTTTTTCGAACGATTTTTCTTAGCGCCGCGCCGCGCCGCGCTTGGGACGGGAATGAATTGGTAGAAATAATTTAGATGGGAAATCTGTATACATATATTATTATAAACGTTCCAGAAAAAATGTAATATTGATATTAATGTGGAAGCACAATAAAACAAACAGTCCAGGAGATGCTAGTTTATTTCTGACTTGACAGAAGAAAAGTGCAAAAGCGCGCGCATCGGTTTCCGCCTTTATTGCAAGGCATAGAAAATGTGAAATACATACCAAAAAATTCAATCTTTTTTTTTAGTTTCCTATAGGTACTTCAAAATTTTTAATTCGTATTCAGAATTTTAAATGGTGGCCGTGATTGAAATAAAACTATTTTATACGGATTTTATCGCGATTTGGTTAAATTTTTACATTTTTTTTTTCATTTTTTAACTTCCCGATGTTTCGATTACTTTACAGCTTTCGTGATCACGGGGCGGGGTGGCCGTGATTTTGTGGTCTTAAATTATTAATCCGATTGTTTTATAAATCTATATCTGAGACACTCTTTGTTCGAAAAATTTAAATTCATAGGCAGAATTTGGGCAAAAATATTGAAATTTTTTGTTATTGATCCGATTTGTCTCAAATCGATATTTCCCTCTCTTAGTGTCGATATTCTAAATGCATAGTCAAAATTACTGGGATAGCTGATACATTTCTTTTGAAGGGATAGGAGAAAATATAAAGGCTTGGAATGACAAAGGATGGAACGGGACCGATCGGGAAGTGACGGAACAGACAGGATTGAACAGGATAGGTTGTGGTGGGAAGAAATGCAGTATATTAATGAAATTCAATAGATAAGTGAATAGAAAGTGCAATGTGAGACCTCCCATCAAATGGACCGATGACTTGGAAGAAATTGTGGGACACTATTGGTTATAAATTGCAGAAAATAGCAAATAGCCGACGCTGTATGCTGTGGACAAAATGGTGAGGCTATGTCCAGTAGCGGACAGCAGTCGCGAATGCGTCAAGTATAATGGAAAAAACCGGTGTATATTAATTATGTAAGTCTATAGTAAACAACCGTTACAATAAAAACTCAAAGTAAAAATTTAATTTAATTTAATTAAAACATATAACATTAATAATGTAATAATAAAGCATTTTATCAAACAATATAATGAACAATTTAAAATACCCCACACGAACAATTAAATAAATAAACCACGATAAAATATATACTCAATGTACATTCCTATTAAGAACTAGGGAGCGTTCATGAGAATATTTTGAAATGGCACGGTGAGTTAGCATGCTGTACTTATTTGAACTGTGGCGTCGGCTGATGTCAGTGTGCGCTGTGCGCCGAGCTCCGGGTGTGCGGAGTGAGATGACGTTTAATACCTAAACACCTCGGTAAAAGAGGCCCTTAAAGATAAAGACGATGAATAAACTTCATTAATTGCCGCAACCTTGCATACCGCATACGTCACAAGTTCTAATTCGCCTTAAAGACAAGACGGTAATTGCTTCCTGCCATTACGTCGTAATCATCAATGGACAAAGAAGTCAAACTATCGCCTTCTTTGTCAAGATCGCTTTGTGACCTGTCGACTTATAATCTACTCTTTGTGAAAATGACGAAGTACGCAACGCCGGGGTCAAAGGTTTATTGACAGGATGCTGCTTTAGCTGACAAATTCATAAAGTAGTTGACCAGTACAGTGATGTGTTGTATACACAACAAAACACAATATTATGTTGTTCTCCTTCTGCAATAAGAACTTTCGAAATAAAGGCACTATGGATATACGGCTGACACAAACGAATTCCAGCAACCTTTATTAGGACTTGCGTTCACTTTGCGAGTGATCATTTGATGCTGTACTTTTCTACAAAACAGCAAATAAATAAATACAGTTTTAATTTAACAGTCATACGGCTGATTCGTAATCTAAGCTACTCCCAAAATACCACTACTCACGTCATCCAGGCGAAAGGGAGACCGAAAATTCGTCTTCTCTATTCTATTCTCAATCTTGAGTCGGTACCAACCTGTTCATGACTCAAGCCGACTTTTTTTTATTGCCTGAATGGCGAGACGAGCATGCCTTTAACCTGATGGTAAGCGATACGACCACTCAATGACAGTAGCAAAACCGAACAACACCACAAATTACAAAGCAATGCTTGGTTTCTTCATATCATAGTGAAAAGCAGCTTTAGCGTGGCACTATTATATTTACAACGCGACTTATATAATATATGAAACGTAATATACCTATATTCAAATCCCAGGGCACACCTCTGACTTTTCGGAGTTATGTGTGTATTGATAGTCAATCACCACGCACTTTAACGGTGAAGGAAAACATCGTGAGGAAACCTTCATACCGTAGCGATTTTAAAAGAATTTCTACGGTATGTAAGTCCGCCAACCCGCACTAGGCCAGCGTGGTGGACTATATGGCCTAACCACTCTCAATCGATTCTCTCGATTGTAGAGTAGGCCCGTGCCCTGCAGTGGGACGTATATGGGCTGATATAGACTATAGAATATACCTATATACATGCCAACATCCATTATGTTTCTATTACTTTAGCGCATGACCTCGAGTCTGTCTCAAGTCAAAGTACGTTAAATAGAAATTCCTTGTTAGGGAAATTAATTCATTAAAACGCCATTAAACATAATAACAATTTTCGTTACGACAATATGGAACATCTGATAGATAAAAAATTATGATGTGCTAAGGGTAAAATCAAAACTTAAATAAGGACAAATTACTTAAACCTTTTCACGTTAGATTTTGTGTCAAAAAACACAATTTAACTGATCTTAGAAAAAATAATTTGGCTTCAAAAGCGTTCGCTTAAAGTTATAAAGAAAGATTTGAGAATCACTGATATAATTACTCCTAAATTAGAGAATTTCCTTAAAAAGCTTACAGGCAGTCCTGAATTTACAATCCATAACATTCAGCAGCTTGCTTTTAGGCAAAGAAAACTAAAAGATTGTACCAGTATCAGGCCATATGCGTCCCACAGCGTGACATAGGTCTCCTCTTCAATCGGGAGGACGATTGACAGGGGTTAAGCCATATAGTCCTTCACGCTGGCCTACGGCCGGTATGCAAACTTTACATACCATAGAAATTCCTACAAATCGCTATGGTATGCAGGTTTTCACGCAATGTTTTCTCACTTTTCCTTCACCATTATAGTAACTGTTATTCATCAATAAAATTAAATGAAAATATCGACGACTAGAGCAATCTCAATCACAGTTGGTGTCGTAAAGGTAAGGTATAGGTTATGGTTATTATTACTTTATGTCGGCACGCATAAACGTACGGTTAATTAAAGCTTCGAACACGTTTACAACGTTATGGTCGAGGCATAACGTTCTAATAACGCGACCGATGTCTAATGTACTAAAAATCATGTGTAGTAATTACATCTCGACAGAAATTGGCAGTCATTGAGAAGACTTAAATGTATTAAATTAAAAATTGCAAGTAATATAACAGAGATGAAAGAACAAAAGCAAAATATAAGAAATGCAATATATAAAATAAAAATATTTCAGAAATTATTTTAAATTCCAAGTTCTTTAGTATAATAATTATGTTTATTCTTCATAAATATTTATTGAAATCAAAGTAAATATATTTAGTACCATACCTAAAAGTAATATATTTTGCCGTGGAAATACTTTCATATTCTGAGAAATACACTTGTACTAGTAATGGGATTTCTCATTTCGCCGAAATGATATTCATCGGAAACTGATATCACGTTATTGAAGTATCACATCTCGGAATATTACACGTTGAGTACATAAATACGTTTACATCAAAACATCTTATTACGAAAAAAAAGAAAGACTGATTCGGAGATAAGTTATTCAAATGTGTTTTTCGTAGAAAATAACTTTATACTTTATTTATTAATTTTAGCTCGTGAAAGATTTTCCTTTGCCTATAATTTAAAAGGTGCTTGTGCTTTTTTATACTGATACAGTGTGCAAAGTACACTCATAAAAACATAAAATCACTAAAATCTAAATGAAAATCTTAGTCTTCGATCTCCATCTCTCAGCGACCACAATTAGGCAAGCCGATTCGATCTAAACCAAGATGGACCCAAAACTTGAAATATTTGTGAGGTTTAATATTGTGAGTTTGCCATCATTGCATACAGTAGTCGATTCCGGACAGATAGAATATTCCTACCAGTTACCACTAATTTTCGGATCTCCAACGATCTCACAAAACGAAAACAAACAGCAATGCTGATATTAATTTCAGTGATCTGTCTGACAGTGGTCGAGCCATTTGTATTACGGGTTTACGACCTCCAGCAAGGCTCTTCTACTTACTATTATTAATTGACAACCCTGATCCAAAATGGATTAATAGATACACATCGTTGAATATCCTATCTAGAGTCAGAATATTCTGACCAAGTGACCAGTGGTCTAATATGTGTTTCGGAAATACCTATAACCAAGCAAATTATTCATCTACTCCTTTCATAAATTCTCAGAATATTAGTTTTTTAATACAGTAAGGAAATGGTGCGTTGGATCTCATGCTATAATTGTATTCTTGTGAAGGAAACGTGTGGGATTATCCGTGAAATGACGTGACTTTAATTATACAAGAACTAAAAGTCGATCTATGTGATGGAAAATTGGATAGCGTTAAACGTAATTATTATTAATAGATTATTTCATAAACCAAACAGTCATTATAAAGGCCTCCGTGGCGCAGTTGGTTAGAGGCCGGCTGTGAAATGAGAGACCACTGGTTCGATCCCCGCACGGAAACAAATGTTTGTATGAACCACAAATATTTGTTTCGTTCGGGTCTGGGTGTTTGTGCAACCGAAAAGTCTCTCGTAGTTCTTGATACCCACGACACAAGACTCGATCTTAGTGTGGGGTATGGGTGTGTCGATCTTAGTGTGACTGTTGGGTGTACTTATTTATTATATCGCAGCAGTATAAAATTGATATCAAGGAGACAGCAATAAGTGCAATACATTAACACGGTTTACCTTCCCTATGTAGTTATACAGGCTGACAAACTACGCTGTACAAAATAAAACATTGATTATTTTGTACTCTTTTTCCCTGATAATGAAAAATAGGAGATCCGGTTGTAACCTTGTTTCTTCGATCAAAGTGTATATTTGATCGAAGCCTTGCTTTCAGTCAGAACGCTACAGTTGAAACGTAAACAAATCGGCGCACACGAACGTGCTCGTTTATTTAGATTCTTATTTCCGTTTTTCGGTACGTTCGTGTTGTTCAACGATTTTCTCTCATTTCTAGCAAGTAACGGTTCTCCGCAAGGTCGCTACTTCCCAAGGGCCTATGAATTAATTAAGCACACAGCTAAGATCAAACTGCGTGATTTCTAAGTTTGAGTTTAATTACGGTTTATTTTATAGATAAATGGTTAATAAATCAATTTAACGTAATCACACCTGCTTTTTAACTTGTTTACATCTGGTTGCCAAGAGTGAGAAATCGTCACTAAAGTTTTTTTAATTACCCATCGAATATACAGTCATATTAAAGTCAAATTGAAGTAACATATCTTCTGGCTGTTTTCAGAATCATAGCCATTTAGCGTGCGTTAATAATTCCTTAAACTGTTCAAACCGTTCTTATAGGTCATCTAAAAAGAAGGAATGGTTTGAACCGAGTGAATATGAACTCACTCGAATTTCACAATTACTTTTTCAATTTCATGACAATCATCAGCTACTATCAACACAGACTGAAATTTAAAATTTTCGCAGTAATTTGCAAAGACTACAACTTATTACATTTCAATTCCAGTAGTCTTTCTTAAAACCATACAATATACCGAGTAAGGTTACTCGGAATAATTCAGCGTGCGCTACCACAGAAACATTTTGTTAACACACAAAGCCTCTGTGAATGTGTCTGGTGTTTATTGAGATACAGAATATATTGCGACGAGGCCAGTTGATTCAATTGAGGTTGCAGTTCTGAGAACACTGCAACTAAAACCCTTGTGTTTCCAGCACAATAGGATAAATTCCGCGTGATCACTGAAAACGTAGAGAAAAGATTACATATCCTTAAATATTTCTAAGGTAAAAACCTGTATATTATCTACGTATTTTCGCTCGATAAATATTTTATCCATCACTATTATCCATCAGTATAAATAGGTCCACTGCAAAAGATAATCGTTTTCTAGTTTACGCCTTTCCAATCTACCCTCTCAACGAAATATTTGAAAGTAAAATATGAGTTGAAGAGCATATTAAATTTGTCGCAAATGTTACATACCAGCAATTCTTCTATCACATCAAAAGTTATCTGTAGGACTTAAGAATAATGACTATAAACTGGTCGTTAAATACAAATTGGATCAACCCACAAGGTCGCAATCAAACCAAAATATACATTATTCGTAGTTTTTACAAGAGCTTATGAATAGTCAATTACTACTACCGCGTCGAAATGTGTTATGCAGGAGAAGCGAGTGTATGGCACAGCACAACTTTTATGCATTATATATACTTTTTTAGTAGTTTTATTAAATTTAATAACATATAAAAAAAAAATATTTTCGTTTATACAAACTGAAGCCAACAGGTCACTGTAAAAATTATTGAGAGAGGTCGAAGTTTAATGGTGGACTTCTTGTAACTGAGGATGATGATGATGATATTAATAACTAGTGTGATAGACTACATTCTGGTACGTTTGTCAAAGGCCTAGTCTCATATATATAATAGAAGACCGGAAACCCTGTCCTATGGGACAACATTCAATATTTGGTTAATAAAGAATAGTTAGGAAGTAAATGCTATCATTAGACTCTCATTACTTTCGTTCACATACTCCATTTTCTTCTTTATTACTGCGTTGTATCTAATGTTTTACATAGATCTATAGCAATTGCTTTTTGTGAATTATGTTCTGTAAGCTGCAACATTAAATAAATGGTACCTATTAATCTTCTACTATCCATTTCTCTTGTGCTGGTCGTGATTCCATCAAATCAATTGAAATACACAGTTTTTTTAGGTTTGTTTAGCTTTGATTAGAATTTTGGTCGTATAGTGTTTTCTCCTCCCGCACCCAATACTCAATACTCAATACTTTATTCCACTCCACCATCTCCATGCATCCTTTATCCAGATATTGTATCATTCCTTTTCAGAGCCCATAGTCTGGCAACGAAAGTACTATTCTACTGTTTTTAAAAATAGATCGCAATTGCTTATCCTTTGTTATCAAACTTTATAATAATTGGCCTATTTATAGGACATACAGAAACAAAACCGAATCCACTCCTCTGTGGTCTATTAAAAGTGAGCCCCCATTCTGTTTTTTTAGAGAAGTCAAGAGAACGCGGCACGTGCATCCTATCTCGATGTATGCTTTCTTTGTAATGAGGATGAATGTTTACAAATGAGCACATGTTGTCACCACATGGCTCAGTTCAGATGACACGCGTTACGCGATCACCCGCCATGTCCGTGCCTTACTGTTTAGAGAAACAGTATAATAAGTATTATAATATGTAATCTATTATAATGTCAATCGGTGGTTGAATCTGTTGTCATAAATGTTTATTTCAGTGTTTTGCAAATTTTGATGAAACAACATTTTTACGATATTATTTTGATTATTCTGACTTTTCGAAAAGACACCGTATTGTGCCAACGTGATTTCGAAAGACTTGGAAAAGTCTTTTGCCTTTCGTAGTGTAAGAAAATGTAAGCATATGTGCTAATGTAGCTTATAATTATAACATTAAAAACATTCAAGGATATAACGTTTGCGTAAAAGAAAAACATATTTTTGTATTTTAATGCATTATGTAGTCAACTTCTTCAATTACTATTTTCCGACGATAAATCTAAATGAAAATGAGGAATATTGTGGCACCCCTCGGGGTTGTTTTCCAAAGAGAATCGGCGTCACTCAGGCGGCCAGTCGTAAAAGTAACCGAGGCTTTACTATAAAAAAACATGAAGGGCCGATCGCACTTGTGTCTAGTAATATCGTGAAAGGAAATTGTAGTAGCTACACAAATCACTTAATTTTATATACATATTAATTTTATGTCTTTCTCATTTAATAATTATTTCAAGAAGCAACGTGCAAGCAGTTATACATAGCATACAATTTAATTGATGTTAGGTAACTTATAAATAATAAAGGAATGTATCAAATCATATCCATGTAAATTAAAAAGTACTGATTTAGCACAAACAACGATTCGCAAATAACATTACTTAGAAACATTAGGTATGTTTCAATAATATTGAGTCATAAAAATAACAAATTTAAAGAGAGTCACACTGATGATATAAATACCTCCTGATTATCCGACATTTACATAACATTGAGAAGCCAATAAAACGTATTTATACAATGAAAACACAATCAATCTAGCCAAAACAAACAAACCAGACACATTTAAAAATTTTGAATAAACAATACTCACTGACCGCGGATCGCTCAGCGGTTCCAACATCTGCAATATTTTTTGAAAACAAACATATCTTTGATGTAGTATATGTTTATTCGTAAAACAAAGGTTTTAAATATGGACTTATTTCTATATTTTCGTACAAAAACCCGGTTTCTGCAAAACATTACGCTTTTACCAATTCATCATCATTGTATGATACAGTAATGGTATTGTTTTTGGAACTCGAAGCGTTTATTGAAACAAAAAAACCTTGTTTTTCAATTTCAAACTTTAAGCATCAGATGATTGAAGATTTTAAAAACACCAAAAGTGGTAGAGCTACGCTGTTGTCAGTTATTACTTATGACTCAGCATGAACGTGCAGGCTCGTCCGAGGCGGTACCACTGTCTCACAGGAGATCGAGGTGAAGTGTCAGCTATGTTATCGTGTTTGGTTCGGTGAATGAGATTGCCGGATGCTCGATACCTCGTTCCTCTTCGCATCCTTTTTCCTTCACGCTTCCTTTCCAATTGATGGGCCTGGCATCTACGATCCAAGCGATGTGGACGTTCATGGGCAGCAGTGATCACTTACCATGACCTGTTTGCCCGTTTGCCGGACTTATTCTATAAAAAAATATTCATTCTTACTTACTATAACATGCTTTGAGACACACTTAGAATCAACGAAGTGATTTATTAATTTATAATTTAAGACAACTCGAAGACGTGTAATTTATAACTTCCTGCACCACAACGTAAACTAGGTCATAGAAAGTCAATAATTATAGACACAGTTGTATCAAAAACAAACATAATAATCACTATCAACAAAACGTTTCAACTAATGATAAACGATTGGTGTTCAAAGAGACACTAGACGACGTTTACCTCCAAGTTAATATAACGAGCAGATCTGTCTTCACTGGTCAGTAGTCTGTACTCTGTGTTAACTCCGTCTCTCTTCTTCTTAATATGTTAATAAGAGACAAAAGATGTGCTAGACTAACTTACTGTAGAAGTGCATTGTAGTTTATTCACCCGTCAAACCAGTTGTGTGGGTAGAGGTGTCAACTTTCCTTTTTACTACTAGCTCATACTACGTTTTAATGCTAACGAGAATCCTTTGTTTTTATTCACAGGTAAGGAATTATGCAATGATTCATTATTCAGGTCAGTGAATCAACGTTTAATTTTATTATTTTATTCAAATTTAACCTCAGGTAAGTAGAACAAACACGCTTTTGTATGTATAATATTTTTTTATTAATATAATTTCGAGCCGTCTCGGCATGGTTTTTTGAACATATTTCACGTTATGGTGAGCCAGTAAACACCTACAATATTTGAGAATTATATGTGAATTAAGTTCGTTAACGGCCTTTAGCAATGCATGACGATAATTTTACACGAATGATATACATAGCCCAACGAAATTCAATTAACTAAACTAGTAATACTAAAGTACTCTGAATGAATTATGAACAAAATTACCACGCAACATGTTTCTAAATATAGATAACCTGTACCATAAAGCAGACGTTTATGACGAGCCGTGGAAATAATTAATGAATAAGTAAGTTTTTAGCTATTTAGGAAATTCTAAGATTAGGAGAGGCAAGGCGACACGTATTCATAACATCGAGCTATACCTAATTTAATAAACAAACAGACCAATATAAAAAATATTACGCAAAATCATTAATTTGCACGAAATTATATTAATTATCTACAAAAGGATTTTGGCAATCAATCCATTAGAAATATGAGGATGCCAATTATTTAAGCATAACACCTTATTTGTAATTTGTATAAACCTTCAACCACATTCAAGCCAAATAAGAAGCCGTACTGGCAACCTAAATATTAAATGTTGACGCTAATCTGGCCCCTAGTATAACGAAATGAAGACCTGATAATGTCAGGCTACTAAAGTTACATCTCTAATTATGTCTAGAACATGAGTGGAAATGGGACCCGCCCATCGATACTCGTGTTTATACATTCTGTGTGGATAAATTCTATGCGATTTTTTTATTTTTGATGTCAAATGCCATGAGGTCTAGCGAAAACCCACCTAAACAGAACATACAGGTAGGTGCAGTTGTTCAAATCTTAAAGTACTCTATATTCCTCATTTCGTTTACGAGAGATATGCTTCGTCTTAAATTCAATCATTTTCGACGGAAAAAAAATTAAAAGTTGAAAATATGTAATCTTTTCTGACCGACCGCGACGCGACGTATCTTTCATCTAGAAACAGCGTACGACGCCGAAGAATGCATAAGGTCATGGGTTAGATTTTCAGATTGGGCTTGTTCTTTGTGTTTTTATTTCAATTTCTTTTTTCTTTTTGAATCTCTGCGATGTTTACGTGAGATGTAATAGAACTCATCAAATCCAGCTATTCTATTATTGCTACTTATTTCATTTATTTGCACAATCAAGTTGGTATAATGGTTATAAGGGAACTCCATAATTCTTATAAATCCTCGATGAATCGTCAATGTCAGCAGTATTCATAATCCTGATGTGGGTCCACCCCACTCGCTTATCATTTGTTTCTTTCGGAAATAACGATACAGTGAAACAAATAGTCTAAATCAATAATTCCGCGGCAATTTTGGCATCAGTCTTCGGAATATAATTTACTAAAAATGATTTATACACCCATACAGGTACACCGCAAGATTAAAATCATGTCGTTATTTTTTATTTCACTGTCCTGGTAGTGTCATCCATCAAAGTCTATGTTTATTTGTATCGGAATAATATTAGTGGTATTTATATTAATAAATAGAATATTAGTTTTTGGAACACGTAGTTACCTACTTAAGAAAATTGGAATACTTTAATCAATAACATTTGTTTTTTTCGTAACATTAAATGTTATTTTTCCTCCTTTGTTTCTTTTTTAAATATACTTGTCGACACGATTAAACGAAACAAGCTGTCAGCGCAAACGTTAAATAGAGAACGTTACGTCTTATACTGTGTATCAAACTAAAAATAAGGCGGGACTCATAAAAGATAATCGATTTTCGACCATCAGTTGTTCGCCGAGACGAATGGGATTGTAGAATGGTCCGCGAGATTTTCCCTTATGTCTACTTTTTGGCGTAAATCGATAAAGGTCTCAACGACCGGCTCACACCGTGTCATAATTAAATCATGAAACTCCACGACACTGACCGCATTTTGGTTCTTTGCCTGCAGCATCTAACGCGGGGAAATGCACCTACTTTCTTTCCACTGCAACTAGCGGGCTTTGGCTACACTCACGAAAACGCGCACGTACCTTATCGACGTAAACAACGTAATACCTACATGTCATCAGGAACTTTAAAACGTGTGTTTAAAGTCCACATTCCACTGCGCAGTGTGTATATACGACGTACTCGTAGTGCGCACGATCCCGTTTATTTTTCTGTAGTGAGATGGTTGTGCCCGTGTGGTGTGCTCCTATGTGGTTAGTCGCTCGCAGGCAACGGCGCGGGTGAGACGCGCTCGCGGTGTCCGTGTACAAACGAACATTCTTGTGAATTGTAATATCTGTTTGGAACATGTGCTGTGGTGTTTGTTGAAGATGACCGGTGAAATTAGCTGCAGCAACAAATGGTATGCGTTTGTTGGCGCGTGTAGCTGAACACGAGCGATGCACTTGCGTGCGCTGCTGTCACTCGAACGGACCGCCGGCATGAAGGGCCAACCGGTTTGGTGAGATCTCAGGCCGATCCGCACTCATATGTAGATTAGACAGCCCTTAGATCTTCTTATAGAGAAGTGAACCGTTTGATTACAAAAATTATTTTCGTCTGTAGTGTATAGCTTTGCTTAAACGGAATTAGATCTATCAACATTCTCATAAATATGACAATATTCTGAGATGTTTTCGGCGCCGGAGCTTTAGGATTTCTTTTATCTCATACATTATGCAACGAGCTGAGAATATCACTCCATGATCTGTATTCTGTATTCTCGGTGGGTCTTACGAATGTGTTTTACTCTTTAATATGCCTCATGGTTTCGTTTGGGTAAAGAGATTTAACATTACACATCTGAGTTTTAGTTTCGAGATTATTAATTTAATTTTGTTTGTTTGCCTCTCATTATGCTTAACGTGTGGTCTTTCCTTATTCGTCATCTGTCGTCAAACGTATGTGGAATTATTAATGTTGACAATGTTTCATGTTTATAGATACTTTCCTTGATTAGTAATTAATTATATATATTTTTAAGTAATCGATCTACGTCTGCTAGACACCAATTACTGTATTGTACCTTCTGTTTGTATATTTTCCATTTGCAATGTTTACACAACATTTGCGTCTGAATTAATTATCACTTAAATACGACACTTTGGCAAATCTTCCTTTTTTTATAATAGATTTCGTATATTTATAAACACATCGATTGTTATTAAGACATGTTACAACGATAATAATATCTGCTATTTTAACTTCTTAGTGTTTCATAAAAGCCATTCCAATAATTTTTATATTATTTTAATTGCTACTAGCTTAAGTATTGTGTGAAGTAACACTTTTAAAGTTCATATTTGTTTTTTAACTACGCCGAAATAACTTTATCACTTAATTATATTTGCCGATTTTAACTAGTTTGCGGAAGATATGCCTCCGTTTGTCCATTCGTGATATAATGATCAGTTGACTTAATAATAAAGTACAACAATATTCAAGATGTTATTGTTATCACAATGAACCGTAACATTAAAATAAAACAATGAACAAATTCCTTCACATTATATACGATTCCCTATGTTCGCTATACAGGAATGGAATCTTTATCATGACAACCATTATCATTGTTCGAAAATGATAATGCCTTTCAAGGCACAAAACTGTAATAATAACATAATTTATGTTTTTAAACATCACTTCAGCTACCAAATTTAAAGGCAAAGCCATGCCCGTTTTAAGGGAAAAGAATAAAATAAAATAAAATATCTAATCTGATTACAATAAATCAACTTGGTATTAAAACAAATAGCCAAACTAAGAATATCTCTCGGGTCTCATTTCTTGCACTAATTGTTGCAGACCTTCACAAAAGTCGTTGTAATAAGAAACATATTGTGTTCGTAATGAACAAGCTATCAAAACAATCCGCAAACTCTATTAGATTCGGACAGAACCTTTGGGAAATAGGGATTCGACACCCCTTTCATTAACCAAGCTCTCTGTAGCCTGATATAAGTTAACGTACTATTAGTTCACGAAACTATTTCGACACGATGTTTGCATTCGTTGAAAGCTCAACGCAATTTAAGGTTTGTTTTTTTATCCAAGTATTATCCCAACCATTAACCCCCGCTCATACTTTAACGTCTGCACGATCATTAACAGTTATTTCATTAACTCTATAGGTAATTATTACCAAGCTTTTATATGAAGATGTAATCTATCAACGATATGTAACGTTATAACACTATATACCTAATGAACACTACTATAGTTACTTCTTAGAACAAAAGCCAATCTATCACCTTCCCAATGTTTTCCAACTCAACGTTTTAAATCAGATATTGTGATAACGCCGAGTCACGCATCAAGATAAACTTCGTGATTCTGTAGTAGAGCCCCTCTCGGACAACAAGGAGCCGGTATGTTGACATGATAGCCTGAACAAACTTTCCAAGGAAATGAGTTGACACAGACTACGCAGACGCCTCGAGATAAGTTTGCGCTTTCAATATGCCAAGACCTGTACATTATTGAATCTCGGTTTACCATACAACTTTGCCTTTCGAATAACAATTGCGATTTTGTATTTCGAATGTCTATGGCGTGTTTTAAACCTTGTATACGATGGTCACTACCCAGGCGGATACGAATATCCTACAAGCAACGAGGTTACACAAAATTATAATATTTTTTCGAGTTTATCTTTTAATGGGCTGCCACCAACTATACAATTATCTTATTAATCTAAACATATATAATCCGATTATAGTCTTCACGAATATACAACCAGTTAGTACAGTTTATAACACCACAACGCACAAAAAATATAGCCTTACGATAGAAAGAGTGTACAATTTGGAAGGAATTTTAGATAGGTTAATTTCGTTTCAAGAAAACTAAAGCCCATTTGTTCTGCCCTAGGGACGTACTTATACCGAATGATGCTAAAAAGTCCGAGGAAGAACGTTAAATGTATTCTAGTTAAGAAGAATATTATAAAAGAAAACAAAATAAAAAAGGCCCTATGGTTTGCTCCCTATTTCATGAAATAAAATGAATTATTAGACAGAGAAAGTATTACGCCAATCTTAAAGAATTTAAATAAAAAAGTAATCATCATTATTCCAAGAATATTGTAAAAATAAAATGTCATCTCCATCAAAAAATTAAGACAACAATTTACGGGATACTACAAAGAGCGAAACAACCCCAAGTTATATGAATCGGAAACCATTTAAAAACAACTGAACAAAACAGTACTACAACTGCATTGATCCAAAATAACGTAGCATTGCGGCTGTTCTAAAAAATATATTTTATTTCTCCCCAACGTTGCACAATTGTATAAACGTGCCTCGTCGCACCACGGAAGGGATATCCATTGTGTCTACAGCTTTCCTTTGTAGTCTCATTAAAATGGCCGCCAGATCTGGCGTATTGTTTCCGACTCTTGAATTCGTTACGAAATATGCCGTTCCATGGAGTAAACAAATAGCAACGTTCTTAACCCAAATTGGAAGCTATTATGTTTGGTCTGAAAGCATTTTTGGAACATCACAATGTGTTGATATAATATTCCGAGCAACCGTGTTTTCTTTTATCCGGATAATAAAGGTTTTATAAGTGTAAAGAAAATGAAAAGTAAAGGTCTATGTGATTATGTAATTTAGGCATTGTTATGTTTGTTTGTTACCTTTTTCTGACAGTTTGTGAAAATAAAAATGTTATGTAAGGGGTTTATTATTCCAAATGGAAACGGACAAATGGAACAAATTAAATAAAAATAAACTTATTTTTATATACTCTACAAATATACATATTCAATAAAACGAGTTTGTGAGTAATTGATCTCCGCTTTGCTATTGACATTGATTTAATGAATGTTTTCGTTAGTAAAATAAACTGCAAAAATATTGTCACTATATGTTTGAAATCAATCCAATTCAAAATAAACAATCATATTAATTAATGTTCTTTGTATTGGTACGATATTTTCTTTTCTTTCTAGGAGGCCTATTTTCAGCAGTGGACTTCCTGTGGCTGAAAAGAGATAGAGACAGAAACAAAATGGAAATTGTTTAAAAATTAGGCCGCATTAATTTGCGAAAAGCAAATTATAATTAACGGCCTCTGACAGCAAACTCTTTACAAGGGAACCTGTCGGCGCCCATAACTGATGTAATTACTTTCGAACAGTTAATTTGAACAGAAACCAAATGAACTGAAATAGAAAGTTCTGCTGAGTCGGCAATGTCAGCTAATCTGACCTGTTTCCGTCTCCGGTCACAGTATTTACGAGCCTGAATGGAATTGTAATGGTGTCACCTGATCAATTCAACCATGGGGAACAGCATTTGTTACAATGTGTTCAATTTACGTTTACAGGCGTAAGCGTATTTCTGTTTCACTGATGGGATGAACTCTTATGTTTTTTTAATATAATACAGTACCACATTTAGAAAAAAATATCTCTTGATAGTACAAAAATTTGCAACTTAACATTAATATAAAACTGAATCAATATTTATTGAATATATTCTCAAGTATAAAACAACATAATAAAAATGCCAATATCCCCATCGCATTTGAGTGTGCGGTTAAAATGAAATAAAGTTTCTCGACAAAAACATCCTAAAATCCAATACGAATGCACAAACAGCTGAAATTCATCACTGTAGACGGTCGTATGCTCAAAGAATTATAACCGATGCAAGAGATGCCAGGGCCCCAGATCACTATCACCTACATAAACGAGGATGCCTCCAAATATATTTGTATCGAATTTTTTGCGGGGTCATCGACATCACGCCAAAAGCTGAATACAATTTTTATAGCTACGACGCCGAGATTTTGAAATTACTTTTTTGAAAGCTTTTTAAGGTGTAAAAAACAGCCGATCATATGTTGTGACCTGTGCTTGTGTTTAACTTCAATCAGTATTGATAAGTACGTCAGCGCTTTTACATGAGTCATTATCCTGATATCATAACCACAGGTGAAACCATCACTTCGATTACGCATCACTGACACTTATTTCGCAGTCCAACCATCGTGACTTACAATATTACTATGTTTAGAATAAAACTCTACTTAGTATTTCTTTATACCGTACCCCTATACCGATTAGTTCTTGATCATCACATTTTGCACCTGTATGCTAAGAATCGCTTTACTAAGCATAATATAAATTAACACGCAAATGTTGAGTCATTTGACTTTTATAGCGCCAATGTTGTCTATAAATGGAATTAACATCACCTAATTAATATTTTTATGTATTTTATCCGGTTAGGCATGTCACAGAATGGCAACCTCCAATGTGTCATCGACATCGCACAGCATCTCATGATTTTTTACATCTTAATTTGATACGGAAACCACATTTTCGGGGACAGTGATAATTATATATTTTTTAAATATTTAAACCAGGACCGATCATTCAATAATATCGTTGATTTTTGAACAAGTCCGTGCCCTGCAGCGGGACCTATATAGGCTGGATGTATTATTAAAACCTTTCTAAGATATAAGTGTTTATTGTTTAATCAATTGTGTCAGAAAATACCAAGAAATATCGTGTTCTAAAAAAACATTTCATCTGGCTAATGAGTAATGATGACACATTTTCGAACAATAGAAAAGCGAAACAAAAGGTGCGAGTAATCGTATCATACAAAATTTCACCTCGATCGACGCTAAGTGGCATCGAAAGAAACACTCGCGATGTAATTAGTAGAACACAGATAAAAATTGCGTGTCTGCTGACTGCTAACGGTATTGAACACGGACTCACGTGTTACGTCAGGTAGATAGGTTAAAAAATTGACACATCGTAGTTAGAACAGAAAATGGAGTAATTAACATCTTTTTCACCGACTATTTCGTAGAATTTGTTCTCCTTACCTAAAGAAATATTAGGCTGTTTGTAAACCCCAGAAAAAAATAAGGTCTGAATAGACAGTACTTAGGTATGTTGTAAATTGTTCGAATTTATCTAAACACGCTAGGTACGGGAAAACCAAACCAGAACAAAAACACAACAATATTACGATAGTTTTATCCCATGACGTAATAGAGAGCTAGTCCTGCTGGGTATATTTACTTCAGGACGGATCATAAAGCACTACCCGACTTAGGTAGCGACTTCAGGCTGTGTGCGTCACCATTGAATCAATGAGGCGACAAACCTCATAATAGATGTAAATTGTAGTTTTATACAAAACAAATGTATTTGGCAGATAAACCAACACTTATACAATTTATTTGTTTACAATGTCAAACACAAACCGGCAGTAGTTTTCCGAGGTTTACGCTTCATAGATTCCTCGTTTGTCATCTTCATCACCACTGACCTAATCCATTTTCACTTCGTACACTTCGATAAAACATTTCTGTATACTCACCTATGTTTATCTAAGTAGTTTATTTGATGTTTTACTTTCACCATGACATGGGTGGTTTTTGCGGTTAAGAGTTACGTACTAAGAACTTTTGACCGTCTACTTTTAAGTCTGTGTGTCGATCGTTCTCATGATTAATCTTGTTAGTGTAGTTTAAATGGAAACTGATAAGTTCAGCATCAGAGTTTTGACCTGTAATGTAGGACAACGTAAATACGTTGTAATTATTATGGATAATCCAGAATTATTCTGAAGATATTAGTTTTTTCATTCTCCTGGCAGTAACATAACTTTATTAAAAACTAACTTATGCTATGTTATAAATCAATCAGATCTTTAACTGACAATTTATGATGACAATTACAAATTATCGAATGCAAAGTTAGAAGCTTTGCAATAAAAGAAATTCAGGCAACTGCAAACCATCCAATGTTTGATAGAAAGTTATAAATCATTGAACAATGTGAGCTTTCGAGTTACCCAACATAATAATGACCTGAATGTTTAGTTACCGCTTGATAAAAACCGGAACAAACGGCTCAAGTATAAATCACTAACAGCCATCCGTGCAAAGATTAACCGCGTTTGATGTTGCCTAATCACTTGACCGCTCACGACACCGCGGCTACTTCGCCGTACTTCCAAGATTTAATCTTGCCACGAAGGTTTGTGGTCCGAGAAATCCCCTGGCATTTTCAAAATGTTTTATAATAAATGTACTAACACTCAGTACAGTTTGCAGTTCAAATAATGCTATAATTTACACAGCATGCGACAATAATGGCTGCAAAATAATAGTTCTTTATAAATATTTTTCATTGTACATATGTTATTTACTTCTATGGTATACACGTGGTTTGTAGGATGTCATATTATAAAGCGTGTAAAGCGATAATTTATTTAATACCCCATACACATCCACGAACTAAGGATCAAAGTAAGCATTTTAAAACGAATAGCTCATGATCAGACACATCGTCACATTTGATGCATAATACCCTTACGTAATATGAAAACAAAGGAACGCAATTTTGGCTGCTCTCCCATTTGTCGTAATGGAGTTTCAATACACATCTGCCACCTTCACGAATGAGACACCGTTTACTTACAGCATTAAACCACGTAAAAATACCACCTTTTGGTTATAGTGTTAAATGAGTAAATAGAAAGTACCAATACATTCTTAGATAACTGTTTCCAATGGTGCAATACGCTCATACGCTAGTTTTAACAGACTTGCCTTTCAATCATATTTGTCTGGTAAAATTAATTACAGTTAAGGCTTCATCCAATGACAACCTGATTATAACCGTACATGCTAATGAGTTATCACACAAGTAGGCATGATTTTGTTTAGTTGTAATGGGTGCCATTTGATTGATATTTTTTTGGTAATTTGATAGTGATAGTCGTGAGAAATGACTGCTGCGTTTTCTTTGGCAAAAATTAAACCATGAGACTGCGAAAACTAAATTGGACAATTATATAGATATAAAACGCATGGTTATTGCAATCGTTAATTATATTCATTAATAATAAATTGGAGATGTAACTGGGATTGACAGAAGACCATTCATTGTGCCTACAAAGATATCGTTACAAAGGTGCAAAACCTCATTGAACTCCAAGACCGCGGTGAAATTTAGATCGAGATTTCTAGGTCACGTCTATACGAGCATTTCTTAATACGCATTACCATTTCCTTACGTATTATAATTTCAGGTTATTATTCAAATACATGTATGTTTATTACATTGCTCTATGTTGTACATGCGCGTTTATTGATAATATAATTATATCAACACTAAACACTTCCTAAAAATATTGCATTATTCGTGTTGAGTTTATTGTCCCTAAGAGATTCGCCGAGCTCGGTGTCAATTCATTACAAAGTATTGCTGATCCTGGCTGATAGAAATTGTGGCTGGTATGCGGGCAGAATAATCTCTCCGGACTCTGTGGCGTACCTTGGGAGAGGCCTATGTCCAGCAGTGGACTTGCAACGGGCTGATGTAGGTTGTTATTGTTGGTGGTGGATTCTATGAGCAAATAAAAACGTGGCCTCTATTGATTATAGTATATAACAAAAAATACAATTAATGTCAAGAAAATAATGTGGTGTAAACAGCAAAAAGAACTTCACCACCTATTTTTTTTTTACTATAGTTGATATTTGAAAACTAGTTCCATGGAACCCTTGTAAGATTTTGGCTAATGTACAATGCTGTTCAATAAATACGGAATACAAATCAGAGAGTAGATAAATACCTGTATCCGAAAACACCTGCCGTTGACATTACATCGGACATTGTAATAGGGCTGTAACGCTGTTCTCTGTTCAATTGTGCTATTACTAGTTTATTTTCACTTAAATCTTTACAATACGTATTAGTCTGTAAATGCATCCAGGTTGTTTCCAATAAGATAGAGATGGTTTAGTTCAGTTCAGTTTTTTCTAAAAAGGGTAAGCAATGCCGAGTTTATAAATACATTATTTAATATATTAATTGAATGTCAGCGTTTTATTTTCAAATTTTATTTAAATTAAAAATATATCACTGTTTTCAAATTTAATTGAGCTAAATATAAAACATGGTAGTCGGATCAGCAGTCACAAATTCTGTAAGCGCGACAACCCTGTCGTGTGGAATTGATATCCAATTTATTTGGGCACCTGCTCCCGTACTTTATGTAACAAATGCCAATAAAATTGGGACCCACCTGTAATTTTATTCGGGATGTATTGACAATGTTAACATGATTTACACATCGCAATCCCGTACAAATAGAACTGAAGGTAGAATGTGACATAATATATTTTCGATTACATTTCTGCTTCAGTGAACAGCTTCTATGTATCTACGATGTTGGCACCTAAAATGTATTAAGTTTCATTATAAAAGCTTCGTCTGTGACTCTTTGTAGTGTTATTCTAAGTAAATGATCTAATAAGCTGTTGCCTCGCTTTTTCGCGGTATAAAAACTTTAAACATAACTAAATGAGTCTAAATGAACTAGACCACCTGTTGAGTAAGTAAAAGCCGCTTTACTACACAAGTATTTTTATTTATAAAGGGCTAATGGACCTCAATATACGTTTAATAAGCGGACCCAATTTCATAAAAAACCATCACGAATATTAAAGTTTATTCGTATTAAGCACAAATATAATACTTTTATTATCACGCATATTTTGGCAACGTTTCAAGAAATTTCGAAGCTTACTAGAACTTTTTATTACTTAGTCATGATGCAATTGCAGTTTCTTATGAAAACACAAGCATAGTATAGTATAATTATAATCCATCATTGCTTTACAGTGTTCTTTCTCATAGTTTGATAACAAAACGGTTCGGCATTTTTATAAAAACATAATCTAAAGACATAAAAACGTGGTGTTCAAATTGCATCTAAGAGTTTTGAAGCGATTCTTTTAAGGCAAAAGTTCATTCAACTCGTTTTTCATTTCAAAACCTCATTTCACATTAACTTTTTGTTGCAATAAACTAGTCGGCCATTATCGAATCTAAATGCAATCGATTTGCTTTCATATAACTTCCTAAGCGTAACATCTGTACAAAAAATATTTAAATTTTGTCACATCCACGTGTAACGGTACTTTACATACTAGAGGCATGTATTACCTTTAAAGGTTTTAGAATTATCATTTGAATGAGTTAAATAATTAACATATTTTAACAATACTCAGAATATACCTTAATTTTACAGTTAGAGTAAAGAAGTCAGGAAACATTTTAAATTGTGGTTACATTACTTAACAGTTTAGACATAAAATGTAGAACAACGACATTGGCAAAAAATAATACACAAAATACATCTATAATAGAAAAATAATACCTTATAGCCGTTGACAACAGTTGACAAGGCCTTAAACCCAGCGGAGTGATTTGCAACATATAACCCAACATATTAAAAACGTTTCATCAACAAATATAATATGAAGAGAAAAAATAAATGGCTGTAGGTCATGAAATGGCCTCGTTTGAGGTTACCCATAGACTATGAGTTAAACAGGTGGTACTATTAAACGGGCAAGGTTCATTGCTCCTGTCAATATGGGCCTCGAGTACTCGGCCTTCTTAAAAATATGAGTAACGGTTAGCACAGATCATTATGCCACTTACGGTAAATTGGACTAATGAAGTCTGCGCTCTGGTGAAATTAACCGCTCAGATTAGTTTCCGGGTACTTGATAATGATGCCATTGGGACAACATCATCAATTATGCTATGGATTTTTTTTTTTAATTTTTATTATTTACAGTGGGATCCTTTTGAAATAGTTCATTTTTGCGTAGATAATAAAAGAAAAAAAAAACCTTCAATAATAAATACCCAAA
This sequence comes from Deilephila elpenor, assembly GCA_949752805.1. Lineage (NCBI taxonomy): Eukaryota > Metazoa > Arthropoda > Insecta > Lepidoptera > Sphingidae > Deilephila > Deilephila elpenor. The sequence goes on from OX457102.1 coordinate 3,797,978, forward strand.
TTCATGATATTTTTATGTGTGAAACGGAACAACAAAAGAAAGTTGTTTTTTGTTTAATCACATTTATTGAAACAGAATGACTATGGCCTATTTCTTATTTTACTAACTTCGTGTAACTGTTTGTTTTAGGAACGGCAACATTGTTGTTCATCTAATTCTACTTCAATGTTATAAGAGCTGGATTGATTCCAAAGTTACTTTCACTAGTACAAGTTTCGACATTTGGCTACAGTTTAAACGGAGGTTATATTTTAATCTAACGAAATTTTACCTAGATATACATCACGAACAATTATGTACATTTACGAAAAAAAAATGCTTATCCATATTTATTTGACGTTACTATACGACAAAAAGAACACTCATAAGAAAAACAGTCGTTTCAGATCTCATCAAGTTGTTCTTATTTCGCGAATATCTTAGATCTTTACCGGCGCTGCTGTGGTTCGGCGAGTTATATAACAAATGTGGCAATATCAAACTACCCACAATGGGCTTGAGAAATTCACCGACTGCCGTTTGACACGCGATTGTCTCTGGCATAACAAGGTTTTGCCATCAAATTATTTTGCCCAAATGACACTATGATTTCTTATTTATGGTTCCAATTAAATACAGCGAAATGTATCCTAGATAGCAATAGATGGACATGCTAATAAGCAAAGGTAGGAAACAAAAAAACTGTTTTTAAAACTGACACCACAGAGTGAATACTAATAGAAAGATAAAGCTAGTTGCGTACGCGTTAGCTATGGATGTTTATCTTCACGAGTCGACACAAGGTGAGCTGAACCCAAAACTCAACACGCTCATTTTAAGTCTTAAGCATTATCGCTACGTATTTGGTGGCGAATATCTCACTTATCATAAGAGGAAACACTTACTCCCTACTCGAACCCATGTCATGAATAAAATAATTTTTAATAAAAAATAAAAACCGACTTCAAAGTGCTACTACAAAGTAACAAATAATATATATTTCATCGTGCTAGTACACAATGATTAATGTTCTTATTGACTTGACTAGCTAACAAATCTTAAATACGTAATATTTTGAAGGCGGGTCGCTAAGTGCCGAACATGTACCTACGCCTTACGCTTAACATTAATTTGTTAAAGAAATTCTAGCGAAAAACACGCAAGATTTACACGGAATATTAATTTGTCTTAATATATCAGGCCGTAATCGTCCACTGTTGAGCATGGGACACAACATACCCTTTCTTGTACTTAAATGCCTTTATGTCATGCAGGTTTCCTGACTATGATTTAAATATATCACTATTAAAGAGTTTAGTAATTGAATATCATCAACACACAAGTGACTCCGATAATTCCGGAGGTGTATACCCTGGAATTATAACCGAGACGGTGGTCAACCGTCTCGTGGATCATATCTAGATAATTATCAACAGGCTACCACACACATATAAGACACATAGAAATTCTATCAAAACTTCAATAAATTTACACGTTGGATTAGCACATTATATTCATTTTTGTTTAATTTACTTACGTGCCTTTCTGAGCCAACATTGCAGGATCTACATGTAATATCAAATGGTGTAACATTTGCTTAAATTTATACGTGTTTGTTATTTAGCGACCCGCCTTCAAAATATTACGTATTTAAGATTTGTTAGCTAGTCAAGTCAATAAGAACATTAATCATTGTGTACTAGCACGATGAAATATATATTATTTGTTACTTTGTAGTAGCACTTTGAAGTCGGTTTTTATTTTTTATTAAAAAATATTTTATTTGTCCCTTTTTAGTTTTCATAGGCATCGTAACGATGAGAAAGGTGATCATAATATAATCAAAACGTAGTCTTTAAAATTTTCGAATCCTTCAGACCAAACATGATATTATTGCTGTGAAATTATGAGAAGATTGTAAGTCATTATAATCATGATATCCGCTATTGTTAGACACTGACCAGGTCGGATTCTCTTAGTTTACGTCGGTAATTTACGTATCTATTTCTCTCACTCTCCCTCTTCTTCACCTACTTTTATATTGAAAACGGAAATTTATTGTATCTTTTACCTACCCCCCTCCCCTACACGCCTTTCCCCTTTTAACCCCTCCTTTGTAGTAATACACTTATACTGAACCAGGTGCAAAAAGAATTATTGCCGTACCGTTCAATTTTGAGGAGTTCTGTTCTTCAGGTCCGAAGATATTCATCAGGTCATCACCATTTTTTAATGACACCAATCTAACATATCATACTTGTCGAGTGTCGACAAAATTATTATTTTTTTAATCGTTTAAGTACTGCCACAGATATTGAGTATTTACATTAGTATCTATTCTCTCCCCCCCCATACACCCCTTTCCCCTTTTAACCCCCCCTTTGTAGTAATACACTTATACTGAACCAGGTGCAAAAAGAATTATTGCTGTACCGTTCAATTTTGAGGAGTTCTGGTCTTCAGGACCAAAGATATTCATCAGGTCTTCACCAATTTTTTATGGTACCAACCTAGTACATCATGCTTTCGGACAAAAAAGAAATTTTTAAAATCGGATCCCAAATACCAGCGTAATCGAGTAACAAACATACAAAAAAAAAAAAAAAGTCAGTCGAATTGATTACCTCCTCTTTTGAAGTCGGTCAAAAAGTAAGCAATTTGTATATAAAAAGTCACTTTTGACAGCAACTTTTACGCTAATTCGAAATGTATTCGGAAATAATTTCCCGGGGGAGACCGATTCAGTCGGAATATTCTAAAGTGCTGAAGTGACTTTTTTGCGCTCACAATAATTTCTCATTGAAAATAAACAGGCTGTACGGAGTGAATGGTTGTGAAAAGTTTATTTAGCATAAAACTGCCAGTGTTGCAAAAAGTAGAAATAACAATTGTTTATTTATTGATGGCTGCTATTAACCGTATTTTTGTTCTGAAGTGTTTTGATGACGAATTTATTTGTTTATCTTCAATTTTCTGCTATGTTAGATCCTTTCAGTAAAAATTAGATTATTCAATATAATACCTTAGCTGGAAATACCAAGTTAGCTTAATATAAGGCGATGTTAATAAGCTAACCGACAACGCTGTCTTACTACTTATAGAAACTAAGCAACTTGACTTACGATCTCTGCTGATTACGAGACTGCGGCTATGGTTTTAAATTCCAAGAAAATATGTATACAACATACAAAAATTTGTTATCAGCATATAAATTAAGTCATTGTTTATCGTGCCATCTACTTTTGTATACAACAAATTTTCATGTCCATACATTGTACAATGTTAATGAACTTTTAGGTTTATTTTGCAACTAGAACATAAATGTTTATTTCTACTGTAAAATATAACGCTAGTAATGATTTCCTCAATGCTATTGTTTTGATAACTGGTTATAAATGTGTCACGAATGCGTCATGAATTCCTGGGAGTAGTTCTGACCTTGTATCGATAAACAATAAAAATGAAGTTCTAAAACAGTGAAGCCTCTGCATGCATGGGCGTCAAATGGCGTGCTGGAAAAGAAAAGGGTACTCAGTTCTTAAAAGTCTGCAACGTGCCCATAATTCCATTGTATTTATAGTATTTTATGGGTTGCGCTAATAACATGCTATCAGGTTGATAAATTCTTTGCTTGTTTAGTTCCGCAACCAAACTAAGAACTAAAAATGTACTTAATAAAGTATTGCACATTTTCTGGTTATTTTGGAAATAGTCATATTGCCCGTTTGCGCCGGATTCTGTGTTTCAGCAACAAGAACGGCACTCAATTCTACAGCAACATGTTGGAAGTGAATTTCAGCGATTTCCTGAAAACATTATAGGATAGCCATCTTTATTTAATTGACATACTAATGCATATCTAATAAGGCAATACCATCTACCATTACAAATTGCTCTGTCAATGATGTATTAAAGCAACACTCCACACAGCCGTAGATACTAATGTATTGGCATTCACAAACCCCTCGCCACACCATGAACTAGTTCAAAGCAGAACCATTACAAATGTAAATAAAAATTAAAATTGCAAACACTACTCATAGCGATGCTAATGCCCGCATAAAATTAAATAGGCCACGCGAACCACATCGCAGGTGGTTCCTCGCTTTTTATGTTTTATTACTTGCGATACTTTGACCCACTTATGAATATATTACAATACAACTGTGTAATGAAAAGGACAATGAATGATATTTTTCAGGTAGTTTCGTTTGAATACGTGTTTTAACTAACTTCAATGTAATTTTGGTGCTGCAAATTGATTTGAATTTTAGTATTGTAGCAGTTATACAATTATAATATCGTTGGTATTAAAAGTTTTAATTTCATAAAAAAATATTAGTATATTTTTGTTTATTATTTTACTATGTAGTATTTACGTTATAAAATAACGTACTCAGCAATGCAAATATTGAATTATCTATTAACTCTCCTACTCCAGCCAAATATGTCTATGATTAGATAAAAGCGGTCTCTTGCCTCCAATAAACATTCGCAACATGCATCCGCACTTTAGACAAGCAATAACATTTGATTAGGACGAATGCTATCTGTATAGGATATAGATGAATCAAGTGGCCTAGATCCAGACTATCGGATATCGGCACTGCTATTAATAAGTCAACCTTTACTCATCATGCTTGATTCACGGACTTCCAGATTCAGATTATTCCGGTGGAATTTAATTTATTTCCATCCCAAACAACCATCGAGTTTTATTGGATTTTAAATTTGGAATTCTATTAATAGATTTCATCGGCTGTTTGTTATTTATTCCTTTGCCAATGATCAAAGAATGGAAATTGAAAATTTATTGTTAGATGCTATGGAGCTAAGTAGAGGGAACTGCAGAAATTGTCAAATTACTATAATTATTGGATTATTTGCACAGACCTGCAAAGCAAATTTAATTTTGGATGAATGAATATTGGCGAACATTAACAAAAATATTGCGGATGAGAAATCTACATATTTCTCGGAGTGTTAAATAGTTTAACAGAAACCACAAACATAAGTTCTGGGCATAACTGTTAAGTACCGCATTTTTACAACGATACGCTATTTTTATTGTTAGCTGAAATAAGCAAACTGCCTCTAGTTTGTATGGTTGACTATGTAAGGGAACTTGAGTGTTCGCCCACTCATGGAGCCGTATCTAATAGAAGTCTCTTTACAGCTACTTAACAATCGTGATATAACTGAAAAACTTTGCAGACAAAATAAGAATCTAGTCTTATCCAATAAAGGATTGTTATTTCACCGTTACAGTATCAGTTATTGAATTCGTTCCCGTTTTATGTCTCCTATGCCTTGGACATGTTTATTTGTGTTGTTTTTATAACAGAGTGAAACTGGTGAAACATTCGTATACGCGTGGGTCCGCATTGCGCTATCACAAGCTATAAATATACAACAAAGGCAAGTTGTAAAACACATGACAGCTTTCGTGGCGCAATTGGTTAGACGCCGGCTGTGAAAAGTGGGGGTTCGGTGTGTACCGCACCGAGACAAATAGCCCTGTATTTGTGATCCACAGGTATTTGTTTCGGGTCTAGGTGTTTGTGAAGCCGAAAAGTCTCTCGTAGTTCCTGATACCTACGTTACCAGACTCGATCTAAGTGTAGCGTCAGGACTATGTAGGTGGCTGTTGGGTGTATTTATTTACATATATATAATACAATTTTGTATACACGTACATTATAAAAAAGCCTCTATAATTTAAAGAATCCCTTTAAAGGTAGTTTTTTCCCTGCTAATACTGAACGGTGTCCGTGATGTATAGTTCCGTTGAATCAGTGCTTTGACTGTTTAATCTTAGTATTTTAATATTTATTTGAAATAAAGGCAAAATCACATATACAGAATTAAGTACCGTTCCAACGACACGGGGTTACATCTACTGCTAACTGCTAGTGTTCACTGAATACATGCATACATACATAAACTCACGCCTTTTTCTCAGAAGGGGTAGGCAGAGGTGCAAACAATACACCCACGGTTCGCCGTGTATGTTCCCATAATGTGATATGGGGCGAGCCTATCGCCTTATCGGGCATTCCAGACTCCGGGCTGATAATGAAAAATCCAATATCGGGAAAAAGGATTCGAACTCGAGAACTCAGCTTTGCAATCATACTATAGTAGCGCCACCGAGGCAATCTGAATACAGTAAAGTAAAGCTACATGCACATAATATTTTACAAATGGCTATAAGGCGAGTGCTCACGACAGCTCCGGTTGCATTTCACGGAGTGCAGACTGCAGACGAGCGCTTGTTAGCCGATCCACTAGCGCGTCAAACTGCGTTGCCATGCAGTATGCACCTTCCATGTTCCCGCTACACGCTGAAATTAACGGCGTAATTAATAGCTTTTTTTACACCAGTTCCACGAACGAGCATCGGACCTGGTTTATGGTAATTGATTACCACTACTCTAAATATTAAAAACCCATTAAATTTAAAAATCATAGGTAAGTTAAGTTTTTACAAATGGATGTACCATTTACATACATGTATAAGATCACGCCTATGTCCCGGAAAGGTTAAGCAAAGATACTGCTAGTCCTAACATATCGCCATGCCGAACACAAATTCCAGTTCAGGGTGCTCATATTGGGAGGCTTCACCTTGGATTTATATCAAAAATATTAGAATACAGTTTTACCATTAGCGTTGATTTAAATAATGTTATTTCGTTCAAGAAAGTTTCAGTATAAAGCGGCTTATTCTATAACGATCGTTTGATTTAGAAAGGTTCTCGCTGGAAAAGGTCATTACTTATTTTGCCCATTCTTGTATAATAACTAATGATTTACCGCAGACAGCGCTTTATGTAAGGTATAGAAAGGTTAATAGCAGCCGTATGAAATACTGCATACTAGGAAATAAGATATTACACAACAGTATTCTTACTGATGAGATGAATCTCGTAATCCTGACCATAAACATTCAAGTTTGAATCCCGGGCTGCCAAAACTGCTTACTGTCAGGTTGTTGTCAATTTCAGAGTAACTAAGTTTTTTGACGCTAAATTTTGTACCAATAACTGTAGCTTTGCAACCATCATACTCTACCTCTACATTAATAAAATGGTTGCAATATGATCGTTATTTGTTTTTAATCAGATCTGAGTACACATTGTACGAGAACTATAGAAGCCAAGTTTCACTTCTCATGCGTTTCATCACGCGATGATAAACAGTTACACGTTTTCCCTTTAATTTTCTTACAATTAATTTAATTTTCTTACGATTAGCTCACGTGCATCCGGATGGAGCAATTACTGAGCTACTTAGCTTATGTTTAGTATCGACAAAGCAGAACTCGTGATCACGCGTCTTGAAGCGAAACTAACATGCTCAATAGGCCAAAAAATACTATAATTTCTGCATACAATGGTCATATTTAAATAATAAAAAACCCACAAGAACACAAAAAACACTAGCAGACTATTCAAAATCTAGCAATTTGCAATTATTTAAGTTGGCACATAAAGCATTCGACTCTTCGGAAAAAAAATACGTCACATACACTTTATGTGAGTATAGTTTTCACATTTATTATCCATCTTCGTCTATGCACGCATGACTCAATCCAAGTATAAGCCAGTGTTCATATCGTTAACTAAACAAGAAAATAAAAATAAGGCAGAATAATAAACCTTCCTTTGTCCAAAAAAAAACGTTATTTATAATCATAACACTGTTACAAAGTTTGACGTAACACAGTTCAGAGCCGGCGTTAATCGATTCACTATAAGCGTCTACAAATTCGCCAATATAATATCCAATCCCCTTCATGTCGAGACGACAGGACGGGCTCTTTGAACTAAACATTAATTACTTGGCGTTTCCTATTAAAAACTGTCGAAATAAATCATCAATATTCGGGTATATTCATTACAATCTTTTTCAAGCGAAGATAATCTGAAGACTATTCAGAGAATTGCAGGAGATTCAATAACATTTACCTCTGTTTCTTTTCCCAATTTTCTAATTTTCATTTTTAACACGACAACGTACTTATATTTTTCATGGTAACAACTATGCTGCGTTAACGCTATGAGGAGATATTTTTATAATGAAACTCTAGATAATTATCGAAACATCAGGGATATTCGTGGAACTGCCAGTAAATCATAACCCTAACAGATTTACTTTTTTTAACTTTTATTAGCTACATATTTATCTGCCAATATTATTGTTTAACCAGCTACATTTTTAAATTCATTTATATGTGCACCTATCTATCTACCAGTTAGTTTTGCACATTATAAAATACATCATTGACGTAAACTAGTAAATACTTCGAACATACACTAACTTTCTTCTACATATAATATAGTCTTTTTTGTTATTTTACTCGTTAAAACATATGCTTGCTTTGTTCTCAATATGTATAGCAGTTATAAATACACCGTTCTTTTTTATTTGATGAATATGGAAGCATAATGGCTTGAAACACGATGGAAACTAAGCATATTGTTAATTTTTATTATGCAGTTATGATATTCGTATATGCTTTCAATAATTAACATTAAATCCGTGGAATGGTCAATAACACATTCATGCACTGTTCGACACTTTTATGCTCATAAGGTTAGTAAAACTGTTCAAACATTCATGCTAAAGAAGGAGCTCTTTTACGACTCGTGCAATATGACAAATCGATTCCCAAGACGAATGCGCACACAATGTGAACTTTGCGAATAAAATGAGATGTCGAAAGCGCTCAAAAATGCAATAGAATGGTCATGGTCCAATACAAGGTCTTAAGATTAAAGAACTGAAACATTTACGGGCTTCGAAGGAAAGATGAAGATATAATTGTATTTAACTAAAAGCATTAAAAAGTTAATTTAATTGCTACTAAATTAAACTTAACTGCGAAAACAACTGTACAGAGATTTCGATCCTTGGCAAAGGCAATGTCGCCGACTGCCACGGCTGCGACCTTCATAGTTCTGGGGTCACGGCTTTCAAGTGAAACGAGTAAATTCAGACGAATAGCATTTAAAACTGTTCCTTTAGCACGCCATGAGTTTACAAATTATCGTATTATATCCGCGAAACACGAAAACATCTAAGGTTCCTACCACTGGTACTCTCATTATCCGTGACAAATATCTTATACGCGATAACTACTCGCTTTTGCGGTCAGCTGTTCCGGTGATTTACTACAAACCTACATATACTACTGCCTAAAAACGTATTATTTTGTAAACAATCGGCTTGTTTGAAGTCTTTCGAAAGTGATTGATGTAATTTTAACGTCATGTGTGGCTGACTCGCATAAATGTCAAATTGGTGTGACTCTAAAGCTATTCCTATGTTTGTCCCAACTCACATTACAATGAATAAAAGTTATATTTAAAACAAAACTGCAGTGTTAATCATTTTAAAATACTACAGTAAACCGCAAAATTGAAAACAGACCAGCTTTGAATTCTTACAAACAGACTAACATGTGGCTTCGACGGATGAGCACACAAAAATTTAGGTTATTGCTACAGAAACGTATTTTAAGAGGCAGTACCATTTCCCGTTTAATGTGCTTACGTGGGCCACGTAGAATAACATGGTTCTACGTAAGTGTATGACGTGGCCGATTCAATCTATCCGAAGGACTATTTCGATAGGCAATTCATAGCAACGCGATGTAAATGAGAGCTGGCGTGAAAAATTGTTTACTATCATGGAAATGGCAATTTCATTCAGTTTGCGCAACATTTTATAGTCGCAACGGAACCGCATATAAAAATATGCTTTACTCATAGCTAAATTTCGGATTTATTTTTAGCATCAATAAGCAAGGGCTTCATATTAAAAAAAAAGATATTTATCTTTTTTTTTACTATAACACTATAACATAGACCGTCTTAAGAAAATTTTGATCAGTGGGAGTGAGTGTTTAGAAAATTGTTGTGACAATGCTAGCCCTCATTACGAATTCGTAAAGTCTGCATCGACTGATTTGACTACCTACAAAAACTTTGTACGCAGCAACGAAATACAGAAGTGTATGATCGTAAAGAGACGCATCAAAGCCTTAGCTTTCAACCAAATAAAGCTCTTTAATCGTTAACAGTTAAAACGTGCAAATGGTACTCTCGAAAGCCTTGATTCGTAATTAATAAGATGTAATCACGACCGGTCGACGTGACCCTGAATGAAATTGCCGAATGCGTGCGTTTTCTAAGCTTTCCTTTGTGATTCGCACTACCCTCCAGTAGGCACGCAATCGCAAACAGACTTGGCGATACTAATTTCGGAAAAGATTTGTTTACTTCTGAATACTGACTGTTCAACAAAAGTATAAATATCCCGTTACTATAAAGTGCAAAAACATACACTGAAATGTTTTAAACAATGAAGTGTTTTGCTTCTTTTTAATACTAACTACATATTTTTTTCTGTAATAGATGGATTGAAAATTGACATGATCAAAATATTTAAAGTAGATGTTAGATGTGATGCCTTGGATGCCCAAACTTAACATGCGAGGTTATAAATATTCAAAATACATGATAACAAATTGGCAAGCAGATTGCAGGTACCACAGCATCTCAAATGCTGCCCTAAATTCGTATCTGGATCTAGATACTGTAACGTATTACAACCTTGAAGATGACGGGAACAAATGATGGCCTAGTTTCTGTGATAACAGCGAAATTTTGCGAATTAATCACTAGCAGGAACTTTCTAATATAAATGATCACGATTCCAAGGCCTTTATATTTTTCCTAATGATTTATGAATGTTCTGCGGAAATTTATTTAACAAAAACAATTCTACAAATGAAGTGGATAATTAAATACTACATAAATGTTATTTTTTGGTTTGGGTTTCGAAACGGCCACCGAAGTTGATATTTCGCGTCGGTTTTTGATCGTACCGGTCCGTTTATACGTCATCTACATCAGATTCATGTCTGTGGTCGAAACTTATTACAGCAAGGCTTCCTACTTATAAGATAGATTTATAACATGGAAGTAAAACATGGCACAGGAAACTCCTAAATTAACAGCAAAAGACTAAACTAAAGAACAATAAAAATACTTTTTAACAAGCCTCTGCTGTGACTAAGAATTTCATTTTAAATTTGTGTAGTTTCATTATAGGTTCTACGTATCAAACACGATTCATTTCATTCTATAGAATGCTTCTCAATGATCGCACGATAAAGGGCAGATATGTATGATATATTAGAAAAGAGAGTAAACAGGAATAGCGTTATTTGTGCTATAAAATTTAATTGAGTTGTTTTCACGTGACTTTGCGTTTATTGGCAGGGGTAATTAGGCTATGCCCACTTATCCATCGGCCTTTAGGGCTGAAATATGGATCATTAAAATCTATTTTTGATATTAAAATGTGGGTCGCGGTGTGCGCCAGCCAGGTCGGTTAAAATTGTCCACGTAATTTATCCAGATGCATTTGTGCTGTGCCCAATAGATTATTCTAATTGTACTGCAATGCAACGGTACAAATGAAAATTATTTACTGTTATTCACGTTTACTGCGCAGTTCTTTTGATAACGTTTAATTTCTGCATGCCATATAGCTCACTATTTAATTTTTGCATGCTATGTAATCGATTGCCAACATGAGTTTATACCTTTAGGCAAATTATTCAATCCCAAGTAAATAATATTTTTGTGAAAAATATTGAGCAAATATTGAGCACTCAAAAAAGTAAATAAAACGCGGACGTAGGAATCGATCTTAACAATACACAAAACAATAAATATAACCAAATCAAAAAAAAACATAATACCTCTAACAAAAGTATGCTCGTGTTTCATATCATGTTTTTGCCAGAAACTCTCACCAATAACCTTACCAACATAGTATTGACGTGTAGGCAAAATACTCATCATTAGTTGTCTCTGGCCTCGCTGTGACCGAGACCCTGCACTTGAAGGGCTGCGCTAAGCCGCATAATGAGCTAACATCATACTTCCAGTATTTAGTGTATTTAACGAGCTAAAGAGGATTTTCTACTGCCGTTTATCGACCTGTTGTCATTTTCCCGAAGTGATTTGTCGTTGCTATAAACCTTTTATTGAGTCGAGTAACAATTTTAGATCTTTAACCCATAAATTACTTAATTAGAGATATGTTTGAATACGTCATACTACGTCATTAAATTTTCACAAACATACGCTAAACAAAAACACACCATAACGGACACTTCCTAATACTAAAATAAATTTAAAATTGGTATATGAGAATCGAAAACAGGCAATTAAATCTTTTAAATATTTCAGCACATCTTCTTACTTCTTACCAGCAGTTAGGACTTTACCAATATTCAAAATAATTCTGTAATACATAATATTTGTTCTTGCAAAGTAAGTTATGTAAAAATATTCCAATGTTCATTACATTATGTAGTAAGAGTAAATAAACATTAGGTAATGTTTGGTTTAAGAAATTCATCCATTGAAAACAATTTATAGCTTTTGCGATTATGGATCCTTTATCTTAATGTTGTTTTAAGTGACTTTGGTGTCGAAATATCGCTTAAGAAGTCGACTTCTTCGCTTGTTTCGAGAGTATTTTTTACTACAAAAATATCTTAGAAATAGTTTGACAGGAATAAAATATTGAATGATCGTCATCATCGCGATTTAAAATTAAAATCACTTTATCTATACTCCACAATCGCCTACAATTGATAATTCAACCACGGAGTAATGGCGTAGGTAGACAAATAATATTTAATGTCGGCTGTTGCTATTTATGTATCATGACAATAATACCACGCGTCCATTTAATAAACCGGAAGTCGTCATTACTGGATGATCCGCCATTTTGAATTAACGTCAGTTATGCGAATCATACGAATCATGCTCAGGAATATTCGATGTCCTTTGTAATTGCGTTGCAGTTATTTTTTACAATCTATATTTTGAATGTTAAACGAAAATGTAAAATATAAAATCTATTTAAAATTATCAGGTACACGAATAAAATATCTGTTATATAAGTACACTATATGGCCTAACCCCTCTCAACCGTACTTTCGAATATAGAGGTGGCCCGTGCTCTACAGTGGGCCGTATATGGGCTGATACAGCATCAAATATACATGTACCTACAGTATACACATATATTGACATTACTCATAGTGACACTTTGTTAATCTAACTGCTATTACTGCGTAAAAAGTTACCGATCACCGTTTTAATGACTGGAATGCATCGTTTAATTGGTCATAAAATTAGATTTTATCTATATTATTACAACACAGTCCACACAATTATGATCACTACTATTAATTCATTAAAAACGCTACACGCTTTCCTAAATTAATAAAACTTCCTTTTACGGCACTTAAAAATATATTGGTAATATTTTCACTATAAATAAATGCCTTATGGGTTAAGGCATTAAAATAAATATATCTGAATCTATCGCAAATTAGGTTTATAATTCCATAAGCACCATCAACATGACTGACAGAAGTTACGTAAATATTTTATTTTTTTAGACAATAAACGGTTACGTGTACATATCTTATTTAAAACTAGTTTTATCTAAGTAGTTATAAAACACACATAACCTACACCATTATCTATAGATTGGCATAAAGTAATGCTATAATTATTTAGCAAACAAATTACAACTATTATGAAATATATTATGTAACAATACGCATGAGATCTGAAGCTCGACAACTCCGCAATAACAATGGAGGTCTGTAAGCATCTTACTTAAATTGATAGCAAGACTCTTAGGTGTGTGTGAAGCATAAATAGATCATACCGGATTGTGTGGCAACTCTTGTCAGTCTCCGTCGCAGCTCCTGTCTATGGTAATACAAGCTGTCAATACAAGATTAGAATACTAAACATGTAGACTATTTTATGTTGAATCTATAACATGAGAATTAGCAGGGTTAAACCTCAACATGCTTTTCTATATTTTAATTGTTGGCCGTTTTAATTTATAATTGGTAATCATTGTTCATAAAATAAATTTATATTATTGAACAAATTACCTACTTTGTTCCCCTCTACTCTTTGTATTTTTTTATAAAAAGCATGTCTTACTATTGTTGAACTTCATCCTATTCGTATAAAAATCCAAAGAATAATTTCTGTTCAGCATTGCTACCTTTTGTTGAAACACAGACAAACACAAAGAAAATTCCATAGTACACACTAAGCACTTAGCCAGTACATGTAAGTAATGTTATTGCGTAGTTCAATGGCATAATGAGATTAAAAAATGTTTGTGTAATACCGGCTACGGTGGCAAACGGAAGCATAGAATGCGCCTCCCCATACCTTGCGTAGATTATTCTACCACTATTATTCCTATATTTCTATTACTAATGGTAAGTCAATTGTAATAATAATTTTAATAGTAGGTGTGTTTATTATAGCTGGTTTCTAGTCCAGTCACACAGGACATTAATATTACAAAAAATGCGGCAATTCTGTAGCAAATTCTAGAATATTTACGAGCGAAGTCGCAGGCAAAGCTGGTATGTTGAAAACGTGTTTACAAATTATCACGCCTGTTCATGACGTGCCTATCACGAGATATGATCGCCCGCTGAAACATGTGAACGATTTACCGCAAATTGAATTATGAAAGTACGTAAAAACGACGAAAAAGTACGTGTTTAGTTACGTAATTGAAGCAAATCAACTATTTTAGGTATCGTATTTTATGTGTCCGTCAAATACTTTACGTACATTTTTAAAGAATAAGTTGGCAATTGTTCAAAGAATATCGAATAGTGTATAAAATTTGTGTGGACTTGGGAGAAATAGATAAATGTACTACGGTAAAAATAGGATTCGTTGGACACAAGCATGTGTTACTGTTGTTATGTGGCCATATTTGAGTCATAGTCAATTACACAACAGACACATTTTTAGCTACAGGGAAAATCAGAATTTTGATAATGCTGTCAGATTAATGTTGATATTACCTGGATAATAGATCTCCTAAAATCATATTGAAATTTTAGATTTATATGAATAACCATAAATTGTCCACCACTGTCACCGCCGTAAAATAAATCGTGTCCAAAACCGTATAGTTACTGCGTCACAGCCAGTCTACGCCCTTGAAAAAAATCAAGTTCGTTCCCCATTTTCCCCCCACATTAAACGATGAAAATTGGTCTAAGAAGATCGGTCAACAGTCTGGTATAATAATATCCTGCACACACTCCAGCACACGTGACGTCTGGTGACGATACAAGCCAAAGATTACGCGTGTACAGCTGCTACAAATGATTTCACACGATTTATATACTTATAAATTAAATAAACCAGTAAATTAGATATGAGTGTACATAATGTTTGGCGTATGAATGCTTTGTATTTCATTTTTGTTGCGTTACACGTGGTAGTAAATTGGTATCGTAAAACGGTAATGAAGTTTCAGAACAATTTTAGCATTTTTGTTTACTAATATTGATACTAAGAATTATGAAACATATGTATACAATTGTACCTATCACACTAGTATGCGTGAAAGAAATTTAGATTTGTTACATAATATGCATATTACTCTTGTATTTCCGGGTCATAAGGCTTTATGATACGAATTTATTACCATAATTAACATAAGATATACCTACTCTTAATTCTTGACAGAATATAAAATGAACGCTGTTTTCCCTTATATTATATATTAAATTGTTACGAAACGGTATATAAATTTTATGAACAAAGCCATACTGACAAGATGAATATTACTGAATATTATTAACCAAAAAATCGTCATAAGAGCCAATGAAAATTTAACATTGATGTCGAAGTTTCCCGGCACCTCATTTCAATTTCCGACGTTGTTTCAATAAGGGGAGAATGTAACAAAGATGTAGAATTATTAACACATGAAAAGACCTTTTAGCATCAACTACAGCACTTTTCAGTAATGCCATTGTTCAATCTTCGTCCACGTTAGTTTAAAAAGACCTCAGCTAGCTTGAAAAGAAAGTCGTTTTGATTCAAAAGGCTAGTACAAAAGAACGGTCCTGCTTGAGAAAGATTGTAGAATTCCTAATTTATCAAAGTGCCTACGTTGTTCATGAAACATTGGTATTTGATGTAACTGTTGGCTTGAAATAGCTTTAAGCAGACTGGATAAATTTTTGAGTCCCTCGCTCGCATCTTTTTATTTTATGAGTAACTTGGTTTTATAAATAGTGCTTTATATAAATAGATTGAGCTTCGAGTGATGTCGATTTACTTGTGAAAATTATCTGACGAAAAGTCTCCGAAGTCACCACAAAAAATGTAGGTAATAAATATTATCTATCAACATAACACTTTACATAACTGGCAAATCGACAACAATATTCGGTAATATCAAAGCTTTCCAAGATTGATTGAAGTGAAGACTGCAACCTCTTAACAGTCTTATTTTCTAGATTTTTATTCCGCGCCTTCAAAATTAATTTTATTTTGAATTAAAAATAAATTGCTAGATTCGTTCTCGCCTTTTTTATGTGTTCTGTTAATGGGTGTGAATAAAAAGTGGAACAAGCTATCGGTGGTGCGACGTGGTCGGCGGGAGTGAACGGGACCCGGGACAATGAACCCTGTCTGGTTTCCACGTCGCCGCTTCCGCGAGTACAATCACCTGCTTAAGTAACTAAGTGAACACAGAAATTATCTAAAGCTGTCTAAACATTCACTTATTGATTCCCCGGAAGTAATTAGTACTTGGTTGTAGTGCTAGTAATGTCTAAGTTAAATGAAATAAATGATTAATTTGCACAAGCAGGCAACATATTACTAGAAAATTTGTCGAACGTGATAAGTTTTTTTTAAAGCTTGTAATTATCTGATTTAAGTATTTATCAGCTCTGGTAAGTAAAATAGAAAACTTCAAAATATTTAATTAAAGCTTTGGTTCGGATATTACAACGAGGAAGGTATATTTTAAGTATTGTTCTAAAACAAATAGATGAGGGGCGCACATATAGTAACAATTATAGATGTGTATCGAATACATAAACCATTAAAGGCTAAAACAAACCTGCATTTAAACTCTTTTATTCCTCGAGTTTACCTATTTATTTACCTACTGATCAATGTTATATGCATATCTAATAGTAGGTTATTTCTTTTTGTAGTAACAAATCGTACAAATTTTTAAGCACATATTTAATACAGAGTGAAAAAAGTTATTTTACCATCTAGAACTTTAGACACCCAACTACACCCGCGAAAACTTGCATATCTCTAATTTATGCGTAAATTAATTTGCGTCTTCGTTTACTTTTCTTTACATTCTTATTCATTAAAATAAATGAATGGCACCGAATTGCCTTGAAAAATTACAAATAGTATTAAGTAATTATAGTCATATTTTAACAGTCAAGACTCAAGAGCAATGACTCTACTTTTCAGATAATATTACAGTTGTCACAAGTCTTTGTTCATAACAGGTGCCGAAACCTGTTCTTATACAAAAATATGTAATATTGTACGCTATCTGACAAAATGTTCTGATTTCCTTATAATAATCCTTGTGAACGTTGTTGTTTATACAACTAAAGTTGAACAAAACAAGCTCGTTATTATTTTGTTATAAATAAGTTTTTGTCTGAATATTGTAGAGCTATGAAAGTTTGCAGTCAGACTGCAGTGCTCCTTGGTGGCTAAATAAAAGTACAATATTCTTGATGTCGCATAATTGTCGTATAACTTTTATAAAGTCGTTTTGTTTAATAGTCGGCATTGTAGGTGACAGGTATTATTTAACTGTAAATTGTTAGGTTATACGAATTATATAACATGCGCTACGCGACCTTATTATTTTTAAGTCTCCGGTTATGTTACTGCATTTGTTAATAAAAAACTAAGCTGGTATTATTTTATATACAACTACGAACTTCCTGATCTTAAAAATAATTGTTAATAATTGTTTTTTCTGCTAACTGCGATTAAGTTACATTTTTTACTTCGTTCTCCAATCGAAACTCACCAAGATATCGTATCAAATAGCAACCACATGTCAAACACAGACAGAAATATATTTGCCAGTCAAAACATCAGTGTAAGAAACTATTACACCAAATATTTAAAACATTTCATACTGGCTAACTGGAAAGGCAACCTAGCCAACAAAACGAGATAATAAAATAGTTTGGGTCTATCTGAACACACAATGCAAATCCAGTTTGAAACCGCAAAGGTATTCGCCAAAGTTTCCTGTCTAGACTCTGGGATTATGAGACTTATGTATAAGAACGGAATTACAATAACGTATTTATCGATTTAACTACCGGATGCAGAAGTAACTTATGAATTAACCAAGGTGTTTATTACGCATCCTGTGCCTCGTGTAACTCGTCCGGGAGTTGAAAGAAGGGATTAAGGAATTTCTTCAACAGATTAAATCAATATAACGATTACGAAATTAGTGAGTAAAATTGTAAACTTAATGAAGAATCTAACGTCATATCAACTATTAAAAAAATACGTTGGGTATAGGATGAAGAATAAAATAAATAATTATAAGGATGAAGAATATCTTCTAGGTCGATACCGCAACAATTCTTAATATAATATAAATATAAATACACCCAACAGTCACATACATAGTCTTGACCCCACACTAAGATCGAGTCTTGTGTCGTGGGTATCAGGAACTACGAGAGACTTTTCGGTCTCACAAACACCCAGACCCAAAACAAATACTTGTGGTTCTCACAAACATTTGTCTCGGTGCGGGGATCGAACCCGCGGCCTCTCGTTTCACAGGCGGCGTCTAACCAACTGCGCCACGGAGGCTGTCAGTCTTGAATTATGACATCAGCATACACAAGATTACACAGACAATTACCAATATTCGATCTATCACCTTGCGTTCAGGAACTAAGAATCGAGAAATATTAAATCGTGGAACAGTATAGTGAACGGAAAGAGCAAACGCATTGATATTCAGACGCCGTAGAAAGTTCCGCTCAGGAAAGGCAATCTGTATTACCATGGCATTCGCATTCACAATAGAACCATCTAATTACGAGTCCGCTTCCTTATTGTGATCGTGCGGTTTGTACTTTCGATAAATAACCTCTCCACTTTGATCTGCCTTTATTATGTCGACCCAGTTTCATCCTAATTCTCATAATAAATTTTTGTTTTGAAACTACGCCCTTATTTATAGAAATTTGTTTGTATTTTGCTAACGACTGTGTATGTTGCTCATTATTTGTATTATTAAAGGGCGTATTGAGCACTAATGAACCATTTTATTAATTATTATATTTGTAAGTTCATTACAAATGTTTATGGATGTATTAGTCAAGGGTGAATGTAAATCATCTATTGTTAGACTTCATTGTAAAGACTATAAATAGTCATCTATATTTAACACAATTGACTCCCTCGTATCATCCTACGCATTATCATATAAATACACTGGCCATGAAAACAATAACCGACACGCATTTCCTGCGTATCTTTTACATGTAAGTTGCCTCACATCACGCCAGTTACATAAACCCGGAAGTTAAATAAGAAGCCCCATACAAGATCATTTTAACTTCCTCGTGGTTTAATCTTGAAGCCGGCATCGTCGTTAGTCAGCAGAAAATGATAACAGATCACAGCTTGAGGGCTCTTCACATTTTTAAGTGAACCCCGAACGGTTCTGCGCTGTTCCGGAAAGCGATGGTTTGGCACGTTACTAAATGAATTTTCTACACAATTACCTGCACATTTTGAAATTTTTAAATTTTTCGTTGTTAAATATTTGAATTTTCAAATATAATCAACGCAGTCCGCGTAGCTTTCCAGTGAAATTTTGGAATTATTTGATAAAGTTATTAGTTTAAATACGCAAACACATTTAAATGAGATGAATATATTTGCATATCATTAGTGTAGAGCTGTTATCACCGCATAAATTGCCCCAGCGGGATGCAATATTATAGCCTGTCAATACATGACATTAATTACTCAGATAAGCTTGTTCACTTAGCACTGTTAGTGCATAATATCCAAAGCATTCAATACTCATGCTTGCATTTCACAATGTTACAACTTATTGCTGTAATAATTTAGACTGTGCATACTATTTATTTACGAATTCATTACTATTTATTAATTTCACTTTTTCTCTCATCTCTTTTTCATAACAGTCGCTTTCGTTGCCTTATGTAGATAGACTGTTTAATGATTGAACATCAATACGTCTTCTAACATTATTCACCTTCATAAAGATTGATTTGAAATTAATTAATTACGTGGGGCCTTTTCTACATACCCCTTGCTAAGGCTTCGTCATTTTGCCCGACCTTTGGCATCATTCGTTTTAAAAATATTGACTCATATATTTTCCTTAATCGCATCAATTTAAGGTAAATGATTTAAAATTTTGGGATCATGCATTCTTTGCGGTTTATGTTCCACATCGCGTCAGACTGGTTAAAATAAACTTTGTCTAGAAGTGCGTGAAGCAGAAACTGAACTCTGAAAGGTATATAGACGTCACTATTATTTATTTCTGAATTTCTGAGTTATGTAAACAGGAAACAGTAATTCTCGCGGTTTCAGTACGTATGTACACGGTAACAAGCTTTTATCACTTACTCTACTGAGTAATACCATTAATTTTAAGTTTTCCTGTACACTCATCTTGCTAACCCGTTTAGTCAAGATACATGTGTAATAAATATAGATCACCTACATTACATAGTGTCGAATCGAGTTGAATAAATAAACCATTACGTGGAGTACGTATTGTTTCATAAATTAATCAATGTGTAACTTTTAATGTTTTTATAATGTAACTTCCAATTTCCAATGATATATTATAAGCTCATGTAGCCTACAATTTGTCGAGCTTATATCACAGCCACTGTTTACTAAAGTTACTAAACTAATAAAGCGATTTAATTAGTGTATTTGTTTCGTAAAAAGGTTTCTAGCTCTTTTAAAATAATAAAATATTTTTTCTACAATATAACTTAAAAATATTTTTGTTGCCTCGTTTATTTATGTCACTCCAAAGCTGGAAGATAAAACTTCGTCTTAACTAGCAACCTGGAACACCCAGAGGTACTTCTACGTGGAACAAAGCGTTTTATACAACCCTTCTCTAGTCTATTTTAATCCCAAGATTTCCTCGCAGTGATATGTAGAGTCATCTCCGGCTTACATCAAATTAGCTGTGTCTGTACAGACATGCTGGTGTTGAGAACTATAATCAGGAAACACCTCGTACAAACATCAACTGCGATCGTTCAATTGTTAAGGCCATGATCTTTGGTTTAAAAATTTCTTATGTTAAATATTTTTTCTTTACAAAATGATAGAGTTCCTCAGCGTGATATTTAGATTAAATTGATTAATATGGTTTAATTAAGCTGTCTTTTGATTTCCCCCTACAAATAATGCCAAGGATGATAATTGTAAAAGACATGTAATAGAAATAATTACAGGTTTTAAGAGATGAATATGGTTAAAATACCAGAGATAATTAAAGATATCTTGTTAAATTAAACCATTCAGTTGAAAGCCAACAAATTGGAAACAACAACCGCATTTCACGTCAAAAGTTTTGACTTAAGAACGGCTAGATAATTAAATCTTAATTTGCCCCTTTGACTTAGGCCTTTGGCTTTGAACGCTTTACCTACAGCTATATCTATTATCTAAGTAAGAACTTTAGCCCTGACTGACGATCAACCCTTCGAGTTCATTTACCTAAAATATAGACTAAGCGTTCATTCCAATTTCGCTCTTGAAGTGTTACGGGTCATAAAACTACATCAATCTCAAACACGCTGGTTTTTAGTATAGCCTTTGATGAAAGAATTTCAATTACCATCTGAGTTTTTACGAGCCCCTCATCTTTAGGCGCTTAATAAAAAGTATGAGATTTAATTGCGAAGTGTTTTGTATATACTAAATTGGTTTCAGGCCCGACCACGACCTTTGGTTTTAAATTTAGTTAACCTGATTTGTGAGAATTATTTGATATAATTCATGACCTTAGTTTTATAACCTGCGTTGGGTTAGTACAACGTTTTTTATGTTGTAATAAATGTT
Organism: Deilephila elpenor; assembly: GCA_949752805.1. NCBI lineage: Eukaryota > Metazoa > Arthropoda > Insecta > Lepidoptera > Sphingidae > Deilephila > Deilephila elpenor. The sequence continues at coordinate 3,819,991 of OX457102.1, forward strand.
TACCGTTTTCCGACTCGCTACTAATAACGCCGGTCTTGTTGAGAAAGCTAGAATTACCAGGTTCATGAAAATATTAGTTTAAAGAAAGATTATGTATATTAATGATTGTGCTCCTGAAATAACTCACTCTGTGTTATAGTTTAAAGATATTGAGCCTTAGCTATAGCCTTTTTCTAGCAATCGGTAGGCTTTATTTGGCAGATAGCAAAATGTGCGACACCTCATAATTTTAATACTAACATTTTTGCTATAATCATTTGAATTATCTATTGTAACCATCGATAGTTAATTTTATCTGTTAACACAGTACAATTAAATCGATATAATCATTACCCCGACGTCCATAAATTTTGTATATATGCCCATAATAGTAGAACATCTAAACAGAAATACAGACGTGCTCAAAAGACATTCTGCCAAGAACAACGACAGACAAAACATTCGCTTTTTAAAAATCAATAACTTCGCGCGCAACTGCCGAAAAGACGCGCCAAGTACGTCACTCGTCGGCGCAGTTTTTGCACTTGGCCTTAACTAATACCTATAGTTTTAGGTTATGTAGGATGTTTCAGTTAGCCGCGTCCTCTGTCCTCTCATCACTCAATTGTGTGGGGGACGGATGACTATTTTTGAGCCGACTGCGCTCAGTATAATGACAGGATTGCCCCCCGCATCTGCCAGAATGTGCTTCCAAAAATAAATCATCGCGGGTGTTACTTACGCCTTTATTGTTCTGGAAGTAGTCAGTGTTTAGAAAAAACTGGTTGTTACGTAAAGCCCATTGTTGGTTCATTTAAACTGTTGATCTAAAAGTGAGATATGTATGATAATTAGATGATAGAACTGTTGTTTTTACCTTAGGATTCGTTTACTTTTATTTAAAAAGAAATAAAAATATTTGACTGTAGTCACAGACCTATGAAAACAACTATTTATTACCTGGAAAGTACATATGCGCGTGCCTACTGCCTAGTAAGTCGTAGAAAATTATAAAGAGCTTTTTCCTTTAACAAACAACAATTTATAAAACTTGCATAAATTTTCATAAAAATAGCAGTCCATTAAACAATACCCATCAAAGCAAATCGCATAGATTAAGTTTCAAAGCAATTCAACTTCGTTGGAAACTTAAACGCTGAACATTTACTATGCAGGGCATAAAGCATTTCTTGGAACCATTAAATTGTTATTATAACATTCTGTAGACTAAATAAATGAATTCATAACCGATAGAAAAGAATTTGCAAAAGTAAGAATAAAAAAATATCTGAATAACTCGGAACTTTGAGAAGGTTTAGAATATTTTTTCTTTTATATTGTAATTGTTTTATATATCTTTGTTCTTTGTACAATGTTGAATCTTATAATCAAAGTGGTTAGATGTAATAAGTGACTAATAAAGCATGAATAAGCCTATAACGACTGTGAAACGTGCAGCCTTTGTTGGTTTTCACATACTAGAAAATATATTTCCCGTAAAAATAGATATAGGCAATTTCTCGTGTTTTCAAAAACAAATTCTTCTACCACTAAATCTCTTGTTTTTATGAAGATAAAATCTGCCTAGTGTTTTACTAAGCCTGCGTTTCATAATATACAAAACATTACCTCCCACTCACTTATCACTCACAAAGAATATCGTATTTCCGACTACAATATACTTACTCAATCTCCATCAAGCTAGACATATATATAACAAACAAATGTCTAGGAAAATTTACTTTTGATATCGCCTCCAATTCTCGGAAATAAACTTTCAATGTTGAATTTTCTCTTCGTAGATATTTTTAGCATTCCATTTAACTTTTATGAGTTCACTTCCGACCTTATTTAAAGAACTTTATTAAAACTTATTGCATCTTAAATTTATTCGAGCAGTTACGCTTTCTGAGCCTTAGTACGGTGTTTGGTACTACAGTTTCTTGCAGAGTTTATTGTCTTTAAAGAACCGACCTCGTACAAGGGGGGTGTTTATTAGGGTAACATGTCAATGTCGTCTGTCGTATGGAGACTAATGGCCGGGTTGTCTGGACTGAATTTGTTGCAAAACGACATAAATGTAAGCTAGTGCCAAAACAAACACGGTTATTCAGAAGATTTATCTCAATTTCCAGTTGACAATCAACAGAGACGTTAGCCATTAATCGTGTTTTCTACCATTGCTGACTTCACTCAATCAAGTACTATTAACATCACTAGCTAATATACACTATAGTTACCAACATTTAATATTAAAGCATCATTAAACACATTACGCGACGAGTGAGCAGTAACAGTGGTTGGTTCAACACAAATCACATAAGACCCAATGGCGGACAGCTTCGTTCACGGTCAGTGGATCAGAAACCGCAGTTAATTGCCGCCGCCCGACCGGAACCACCGTTAGACCCGGCCATTCTTCACTTGTCATCACAAATACCAATGGAATTCTACAAAAGCGGCCCGATTCAATCCAGATATCGATGCGGTAAACGATACGATACGTTTTACACGAAACAATTTTAGGTTCGATATTTCACCACGTTTAAGTGCACTTAATCAAATCAATGGATACTCTCTATGTCGTTCTCCAACTTCAAGTTATCACCGAAGAAAATTTCGTAAAACAATTTTAATGATTTGTGCGTAACGTGATGATAGACATATTATACATATATATCTATCTACTTACGTTAAGACACTTTAGCGTTTATAAATATTTACATTTGACTTATTAGTGAGGTTTTATTTTTTACATTAAATTAAAAGTTTGGATAAAACTAATGACTTCCTGTGACTTTGCCAGGGCAATAATATTTATCTTGGGAAGGGACCTTTATATTTTACGACATTACTAAAGAACGTAAAATTGATCACATCCGGCGCTATAAAATTCGTTAGTGGATTTTGAGGTAAAAAGAAAAAAAGAAAATTTCTGTGTACAATGTTGATAATGATCATAATATTCTCATTGGCCTACCGTTCAAGGACAAAAAACAAATTAGATATCTCAGATCTAACAACTTACCGCTAAACCGATCGACTTTGGCAGCGTTTTAAAGTCTATGAATATTCCATCATTTAGAATTCAAATCTATTAATTTAATTGGTTTACATTTCTAATGCATTTGCACACAGCTTGTCTTGTTTATATTTCTCTTACAAATCTAATAAATTCTTAACACGATGGTTTATAGGTATGTGAGAAGAGCGAACCTGTTACTTATAATCAAGGGACACCACTTATCCCAGAAGCAAATATATCGACAACATTTTCTTCCTCACCTGCTGTAAGTTTCACTCAGTGAAATAATAATTGCAGCATTGCTACAAACTCGAATGACTTTCCAACCCCATTATGCTTTACTTTATTACACGTTTTCCCTAGATAATTTATCCTATTATTTAATGCAATTTATTTTTCATTTTATGTGATAAATTATATTTCGAGTGGTTTCACGTGTGAAATAATTTAACCTAATGTTTCACGACTTTTGTTTCTAGTTTGTATGGCTTTTAACATACTATGCATATCACATATGAAGGAAAGTAACAATCATATAATATGATCTTTCATTCTATATAGTTATATCATATATTTAAAATATACCATAGCTGATTATGGTAGTCTCTGTTAATTATCTACTATCAGGATAACGCGTTGTTGAAGTAATCAATCACGGGCCTGATGTCGGCGCAAGTGATAGCGGTCGTAAACCTCATCTGATAACATTGAGTTATGTGCTTCTTCTGCTCTTTTGTGTTTTATATTGGTGATTAATATTGTGTCAGCGCGGTGATTCCTGCTTTCATCGTTATATGAATAATATCGGCCTGTTTACAGTTCATTAAGCGTCGGAAAACATTGGATAGAATGTTTGATGAATTTACTTTCCACGTTTTTGTGCACAATGCTGTTATTATTATATATCTAATGTTAAATAAATCATCGTTAAAGTGGTGAAGTATTTAGAATCAAAAAGTAGCTCAACAGCTTTTCTGACAAAAAAAGTGTTTCGTCTAGAAAAAAGTATTTAAATACTTCCGTAGTTAATTGCAAGTTTCAGGTATTTGGTGCAATGCACTGCACAAATTAAAACAAAATAGTAAAGAGGGGAAATTTAGTATCGGAAAAATAGGAAAAGAACGCTGGAACAACAACGGCGTTAAAGTTGATTGATTGGTACAAACTCTCTGATTGGTGCGCAATTCCTTTTTTATGGACGGCTCGAACCTACCGGCTCCGCCCGCTTACTCTCAACATTTATTTTGCCATATTTACAAACATTGGCCGTTTTATAGCTAACATATATTTTATTACCCAGTGATTGTTTAAAAAGATTCGCTCCACATTAATTGACTTAACCTGCGACGAAAATAAACTTGGCAATATTTGTTTACATGGACTGATAAAACACGTAATTATCCGCGGTTAGTGCTTTAAAAACATCCACCAAAATATACATATTAAATGGAAACTCTTTGTATAAACCAGCGTTAGATCCGAACACCGTTTAGAAGTACGTCAAGCGATAATGGTCGACATTTAACACGAAACGAAAACTCATCTCACGCAATACTCTGGAAATAGCATAGATTTCCAGTCAATGAAAAGTCGAGAAGCTTCTAAATCCACAAAGCAAGACTTTTATTTTAACGTGTGGGGTGTGAATTGAAACACTTCAGGATACAGCTACGCTACCGACAGTGGGTATTACAACCTATAAAAATATACTTAAATGTGGTATTTAACATTGCTAAAGGGCGATAAAACGCTACCTAATCTACTGTAAATAATTTGTAAATGAATTCACCATATATTAAAAATAACTTAAAATAAAAATAGAAAATATACTCATTAACGCATAAATAGTAACTTAATAAACCTTGACCTTTGTAATAAACATCAACAAAAAGAGACATTATTGTCGAATTGACCTTTGACGTCGTTTGATTTGATAAAGATTATCTAATAAATAATTCAAGGAGGCACCTATGATTTGTCAATAATGTGTTATCATTAGTTACCGGTAGACAATAGCTTTTGTCGCGCAACAAATGATCACAATAAACTTTGGAGTTTAGACTGCCCTCTCTTTTTCATGCTCTTAAATAATCCCATTGTTGTCTATAAGAAATTGCCTAGAACGACAAAACCGCTTTGTTTCTTTCCATCTGTTATTATTATGGTTTATTCTGCGTATAATAAATAAATATATGCACAAATTTAAACCACATTTTACACTTTTACTATAAAGAAACAATGGCCGAACTGTATTATTACGCTACCAGAAGACGGAAGATTTCCAAGCAAGTTATCATTCCAACATCGAAATGCTGACTCCGTTATGACTGTCCGATAAACTGCCATTTACCATCCATACAGTTAGTAGTGTTTTGCGTGCCTGCCCATGGTTACATAACAAATTCAAAGAACATGGTATGGGCATGACGTGACGGAAATGACGTTGTCTATTACAATAGCGTCCTACAAACTCGGCTCGTATTGTTATCCAAATTTAGTTACGTACTGCCTATATGTGATATTAAATAGTCAACTATGTATATGCCTCGTGGAATCTTCGAAGCTGAAGTTTTTACGCTTATGGCAAACGTTATAATCAGTTTTATGTATTCAGAAGTGGTTGTTCATAAGTATTCAGCAGTATGTATGCACTGTGAACCTTGAGGTCTTAGGTTCGATAACCTGCCGAGCACTCCACGTTATTTAAGAATTGCAATTTAAGTAAGGTCGTATGAATGGCCCAGGCTCAAATAGTATCCGTCATAACGATGGACTCGCCTCCTACCTGGGTTCCTAGTTGCGCCACTACCTATACCTTCAATTGCATACAGGCGTAAGCTTATGTTGTATTGATATTATTACTTAGATTCTAAAACGGCTTTTGAATTAATTGCGGTACAGAAAAAACTATAAAATCCTAATAATTTTGACTTAAATTCCTTCCGGAAATGAAATCACCGCCTTTAATGACTAACGACGCATTAAAGGGAGGAAATCAATCGCAATATCAGAAAATGATTGTACCCAAAGCGATAAAATAGTACAATGGCCTGTAATTAAACCTGTAAATTCGTGCCAAAAATACGTCACACAACATCTGCACGTTTGTATCCACGTGTTACAAGAGCTTTGATAGTGACAACTGACACTCATATTTATAGCATTAAAATGCTTTCATCTTATTTTCAAACATTATCCATAACATGTGACGTCAAAATCCAGTAGTGTGCTGTGTGCAATATTATCATTGCGACTTTCTTAGTTCAGGTAATAGAGCATCTGAATAAAAAATTTAACCGCAATTAGCAAATAATTACAAACACTTATATTGCTTTATACATAATGATATTTATTATTTATATTAACATCTGTTCTTTTTCCACTCTGGCCTATATTTTAAGCGCTGGCCAGATGTGCATCATTACAAACGCATCAACATTGGCTAATGTTCAGGTCAAAAGTATATTTTCGTTTGGCGCGAAAAAAATGTTCCGCCATCGTTATTTATTTTGACTGTAGACAACATTGCAGCAACGGCTTAAAATGGTAAACCGACTCGCAAATAAACTGCACGAGAACGCAATGCTTTTAGAGACGCACTCCCCGTAAATCATATGTGAGTGCACCGCAATAGCCGTACGCCATATTACTTACACAAGGCGAAACCCATATACGTACTACGGAAATCAAGCAAACCCCTTTTATAATAAATCGAATTTACCGATAAAACCAACATTTGCAATTCGTATGCATCTATTCAGTTTACAAATATGTATGCGTATTATTACTGTACTTTTCCACTCCTCGATTCTCATGTATGGCCCATTTGAATTCGGAATTATAGGAAACTGTATCAATAAAATGACATTATGGTTAACATATACCTAGCCATTGCGGAAAAATACATTACATCCTTTGTTAATTACAAAACAATTCCGCCCAAATATCCATCACTGCAACTCCTCTCAGGTCGGAGTTTGGACCTACAGTGGCACGTATTGTATTGACATCAAGCCCTAAAGATCAGATTTTAGGGACACGAGCTTATCTGTATCCCAACGAAATGAATTTAAAATTTGTATGTTGAAGCAAAAATATCGTACACCAGCTTAACTTTTAAATGTAAAATTACCGTAATTAAATTCGAACTTTTTGTTGGCCTAAAACTGAATACATTTAGGACAGAACATTTTTAACGCCGCACCGCTAAACACGCTGTCTCAATGAGTTTGAATTAACATGTTTCAATCAATCGAAGATTAGATTAGACATCTTTGAAGATGTTTAGTCTAGAGTGACCCATATTACATTTCCATTTTAGTATTTTTAAATGTTTATAATCATCAAAAACATTTTAGTTTTGTAAATAAATCTTAAAAAGCACTTAAAAACCTGTTAAGGAGTTTGACGAAGAAAATATCATATTGCGCGTTGGTGAGTGTCCATTTACTGCAATAATAAATTTGTTAATGGATTTCTGTATTTACAGTTCTGTTTACCACTTGTCTTTACAAATATTTACTATAGTTCCTCTTCAATCTATATTTGGCTGGCTATCCAGACGAAAAACTGTTAACTCCTACTTAATTAGAACAGAACCAATTTTAATTTAAATTCTTGCTACATTCAGATTTCAGAGTACAAAATACAATCACAATAAAACTTAACAAATTTAATTTTGTGATTTCGGCGATTTTATAATTTAAACAAAGTTGGTTATTTTCTTAACATAATATTTATATTTTAATGTTAGTAAAATATTTATTGTATTCTCTTCACTGACAATAAATTAACTTTTCAATCATCCGTACAACCTTATTTTATGTCAGTTGTCATCAATTTATGATACAAACACGTAGTACATACATGGTATTTACCAAAATATTTATTGAATAAATATAGTATAATATTCGGCTAAATCTGAAAGTCCGATAATCACTAAGTTCTTATCACTAATTCCTTGAAAGGAATTTGAGTCAACCGAAGAGGGCTAGCGAATTGCCATGGCGGTTAGATTAATGTTGTTGGAGCGAAATATTATACTGCCGTATTTAGATGAATTTAGTGATTATGTATCGAAATTTCCCGAAATTCGGATTTACTCGGATATACATTATTTTTCCTCAATATTTTTGAGAGTATGGCAAAATTTGTTGTTAAATCGCTCAACCTGGTGCACTTTAGTGTTAATAACAATGTTAAATCAATATTGGTACTTATAACTTACGTATGTGACCTCCGAAAAGATCTGCTCAATGCAGTGGAACGAATTCACGAGGTTACTGGGTCCGAATCTGAACTTAGTTCTGATTTATTTAAAGGATACATGCCTCTTTATGTAACAAGACGGTTTTATTGCCTAATAAATTATTTTAAGGGTTCTAAATAAGTGTGAAACGTGAAAACGTGGCTTTTATCGTAATTATTATTTGTTCATAATTTTTTTTATTACGATACGTATTACAACGTGAATTTCAATGATTATAAACTGGCAAAATCAAAACATCTTGATGTACCACCACAATCTTATCAGAGTCCCAAATATAAACCACAAATAATTTTCAATTTCTATTTGTGCTGTTTGAATGTCAAATAGAAATGAAACCACATCAACGTATGATTTACGTCGTATAACATTACGTTAATACTTTTTATTTAGTTCTTGCAACCTAATTATACAAAGATACTTCGTCAGAGTTAAACTATAAAACTACAAAAAAATATATATATTATACACTAAAAAGTAGCTGTCCGTATACATAGTTAACTCTGACGAAGGTACACTTGTCCATTTTCTCAAGTTGTCTGACTCCAACAATTCAAGATAAAGAGAAGCGAGAAAACATTGTTTCTTTTATAAGGCTTTAAAAACAACAGCCCTGAAGCTAACGTTGCGCCGCGCCGTCCCCTTTAAATCTATTTTCCTTTCGAGTCCGTACACAACACTGAATAATAGAGGTTCGCAAGCATTCCCAGAAACAATTCTTGATCCATGACATAATCTCCGAATAGCAAAGTATTTACTCTTTATTGCTTTGGGTTGTTTCGTTTTACGAGTTTTCACTAGATTTTTTTTAGCGATACATCTGGTTGGTTTTACGAGCTATTACAACCGCGCTGTAAACCACAGCGATTAGCGTCTTTAACGTGCTTGCGGACATTTTTAATGGCCGTTCCTTTATTTTTAATCAACTATTATTTCACATATTCAAGGATTTAAACAGGATCGTCACGCGGAAATTGCCTGCCCCCGTAAACATTACCGGAATTATTCGAATTGTTGAACCTAAGCTAAATACAATTAGACCCGACCTTCAGCCGATTCGTCCATATTGGTTACGGATTTTGTCGTTTCAATCTGTGATTCCGGCAAATGCAATTTTGATGATATTGAATGATACCGACGGGAACGTACATTTCAGACATCTGCGACTACACCTACAAACTATGTTATGATATAAGGGTCTATTATGTTACTTACTATGATTCAGCGCTGAAGAGTCCATAGAACTCGATTCCTACTGGCTTTCCTTTTGTAATTATTGTGCCTTAAAATTTATATTACCAAGTACAATGACACGAAACAATCTGAAGTAATCGTTGAGAAAGTATGGTTATATTATATTTAAAAACATAAGGCTTTAAACACGTTCGAAATACTCACTATCGTAATTTAATAAAACCCAAAGTAAGGGATCGAAATAAAATGACTCTTTACTACTGCTATTCTTGGCATTTATTTATGAAGTAAGACTTTTATTGTGTCGCCCTGAGAAAATTCATCGACCTGCTGTTGTTTCGCACTTATGTACCATTTTATTAATACAGCAGAAAGCTTGGCGCCGTTCGAACAGATGTGGGATAATACAGTCTAAAAATCATTCAGTGTTGCAAAAATTCAAGTGATATCTACTATTTTTCAACTATATTTTATGTTTCCATCGTCGCGAGTATTTAATTTTATTGTTAACAAACCTAAATAAAAGTATATAAAACCTTTGGCATAATTATTAAAGTATATTAATGCTACTATTGTTAAATATTGGGTAGTAATTATTAACCAATCTCGCACGTTCGGTTGCCTCGTGGCACCCCAGGGCGCGATAATGGTGACGACATTGGGGTGTGGATAGTATTAAATTAAAATTTATCTCACGTTTCACCATAATCCAATTTAACGCCACTCAGATTGGCATTGGCAAACATCGACATATCGCCATGTCTGATTGAAATTACCCACGAAAAAATTAAAAGCATGTAATGAGGATGTCGGCATTTTGAGCCAGAATTCCTATTTTAATTTTGGAATCCCGGTCACTTTCGGATGTTGAAATAAAATTAATTTTGTTTTTTTGGCTCAACAACAAAACTGTAGGTACATACGAATAAAAAAACCAAATACGAATGCGTGATCATCGTAACTGTGCGTCACTGAATTGGCAACATACATATATGTAATAATATCTACATGCATGTAGCTTCCTCAATGGAAATGCCTAAGAGCATTGTCAATGTGACAAAAATACAACGGACCCTGTACACGAAGAACCCTCAAGGTTACCTTTGATTTTACGACGTTGCCGGTTATAATTAGCAATGTTAAAAAAAATATTTTCTTCTTAGTCAATCATCATTCGCCCACAATCACCGCTGGAAACCCAAAGAAAATTATCACGTTTCCTGTTAATAAACTGCAATTTTAGCATAAATTTATTTCTCCAAAATAGAGAAAATAAATCACAATGTATGCGAGTTTGTAATTTTTTTTTTTAAATTTATTGGGATATAATGACTAGAATTGCTACACCCCAAATAATATTTAGAAATTATAGAAATAAATCTGCATAACTATTCATTTAAATTTTAACACAATCCTACAAAAAGTATACATTAAAAACAAGAGATATAAAGCAATGTTTGTAAAAGTAGTTTTAGTAAAGTATGTCTCACATTCACGTCTATGATGATTGCCAGCTGAGATTTGTACAGCTTGTTAAGACGTGGAAAATTTCTTTGACAAGATAATAAAGATATGTAGCCGCACACACAGTATGAATGACAGCTGAGCACCTGTTCCTTCAAATCGTTTACACAACTGCGTAAAAAAATAAACGCTAAATTAGTTACTTGCGTACCAATGAAAGCAGACGGTTTGTTTAGAAACTAAGAAGTGTTTGAAAAGTGGTTCATGGTTTTCTTTTATTTTATATTTAGCATATAATATCCATATATCGCAATATCCATTTACATGACCGTTATTCAACAGTCATCCAAGAGATAGATAGAATACGAGTTCGCGAAAATGCCTGCAACCAACAAAAAAATTCCACTGAGTTACAAACAGTTTTACGAAGGCTTTGGGCTATAATGAGTGCGTATAAAAAGCAAAAAGATCTCCATTTTTTTAGCTTCGCCTTTACCCGGTTAGCGGTCGTTTGATTTTAGGAAAATTATAAGTCAGAGCTAGTGATGCTTTGTATCAATTAATTTTGCAGTAACCCTGTACCTGTATCAGGCTATAAACGTTCCACTGCAGGGCTCGTGCTTCCTCAACAATCGAGTGCGATTGAGAGGGGCAGTATTCCTGGCTGTTTGTTAATAATCTGTTTTGTTTGATTGTAGGACTACGTCGCCACCCGGGGAGCCCTTGGTGCGCGTTCCCGTGGGCAAGCCGCGATGCCCGCCCGCCATCTCAAGACTGCGCCTGGAGAAGGTGGAGGGAGGGCTGGCCGTCGCCGGCGTGGTGGTCGCTGCTAACTGCCAGATTGTGTTGCCTATATTCGGCTTCTTGTTCATGCTGGTTGGCTGCGTACTCACCGGTAAATATTAATTCACTTTTACTTTTTTGGGCTGCAGATTTAACATTTAAATTAAAACCAAAAACAATTTTAGACTACTCCTTTCAGGCAGTTCTTGCAGTTTTAATAATACTTATAAATACCTGATCGGTTTAATTAAACCCTATCTGTACTAATATCCCTTCATTTACCCTGTCACTAAACCATATTAAATCATTTTTATTTACTCAAAATTGTGGTATTACTTCCGTCCGAACCGCAGCGTGTACTCATTAAAAAGGCAGACCCTCCATTGAAATATAACGAGATTGTCTGTGCTCACTGCTCAAGTATGAGGTTTTAATAGTAACACAATACTTTCCAGTGGCGTCGTACCGCGGCTGCGGCGAGAACGAGGAGCCGGATCATTATGCGGCGCGGATCGCATTCACCGGCAACTCGAGAGTGCTCGGACCCGTCTGCATCGTCGCCGGCGCGCTCATGACTATTGCCGGTACTTTCATTCATATTGCTTGCATTATTTATTCTTGAGGGAATTTTACAGTAGCTACCCTGTCTGTAAATGGCAGGATATGGAAGAACAAAAATGTAGTTGTGTAATATGTTTTTCCCTCGAGCTGTTGTCGGAGCTAGCTACTATCCAGTATGGAAAATTCGGATGTTAAATAGTTTATAATATCTTAGCACAATATTTTCTGATTCGATGGAGTCATTAAGACTCTGCGCTAAAACATTACCAAATGGATATAAACTTGGATAAACTATTGTATCGCCCAAATAAATTCCGAGTCTACATGTGATATTCATATTTTTAGAAGCACATAAGTCACCGGATAAGCACTAGCATGGTGATTCTAAAAAGTAAATCCAATTATAAAGAAAACAATGATAAACCGCAATTAAATTTGATTAAGAGCTGTATACAATCGAGTTTCAAATATAGGTGTTGTAATATCAATGTTTTGTTGCAGGCATCGTATTATGCATACTAATGCGCGCTGCTCAGCGGCGGCAACGCAGGCTGGCATTCCATTGTCCAATTCACGGGGACTTTTATCCGCTTAGCCCGCAGAACAGCAGGAAATATTCGCGTAAGTATTTAGATACCTATTTTGGCTGTTTGTTTTTCACTCACGAAGGTTGTTTTTGAGATTCTTCATTAATAAGAGTTTATTTAAAACGGTTTAGCAATATTATTTATTTTTCTTCCATAATAACCATATTACCATAGTATATAACTGGTAGAGTCCAGGACCTATTCAATTTTATTATTTAGGATTAGTTTACTTATTAGGCCATTAGTGCACAGTACGTATGAATCCTAATCACTCTGAAACGCCTGGACAAGTCCGGAAAATAAACGTAATCGGTAAAAAATTTCAAAATCCATTAAATGCAAATATGTATCCTCTCATAATAGAGCTTACGGTTGTAGAGGAGTCCAGTATTCAACAGTAGGCAATAGGGCTAATACAGTACAGAATCCAATTACCCAACATTAAAATCTCTCTGATTGGTTCTAGAGAGTTCCTATTCCAATATGCAGTTTTAGAATTGCAGGCAGTGCAGAGTTAATTCCATAGGGACTTGGTAATCGAAGGTTCGTTTTGGCATTGCAGGCAGTCCGTCCGGCATGTGGCGCTGGCTGCGCAGCTGGCTGGGCATGGTGGAGGACGGCGAGGCGCCGCGCTGCCCGCGCTCCGTGGAGCCCGCGTCGCCCGCGCGCGCCGACGCGCCCTGCCCCCCGCCCTTACCTTTCCTCGTGCCATCTGATTCAGTTGTGTAAGTATCACTTTATAAAGCTTCGTAAACAAGCAACTCATTTGATGGTGATATGGACACACCATACCTACATAAACATTGACGTATTTTTTTTTAGTTACACGAAGGTGGCATAAAATATTACGGCCCAAAGTTTGTCTTTGGGTGAAAACAGCTTTGCTATTATGTTTCGATCGGTGTAAGAGTGCGAGATTTGCTATGTTTTATACACTTCAAGTATCATGAAGCGTCTATTTATACCGTACATCTTTCACTGGCCGTTACTTTAAACTGCCTGATGTATATTAGTACAAGTCCAGTTTAACATAAACGTTAGTAAACACGACGCCAATGTCGAACAAATCTATAAATACAATTACATTCGCAGAATTAGTTGTTGATGTATTCTTATTTATTAAAAGGAAAATCAACACTAACAAGTACATTAGGTATACGGATCTGTATATTGGTTTTTGCTTTGCAGAGGTATGGCGTCAGTGTTAGGTGCGCCGCTCAGTCCAGAACAAACATTTGGGTCCATCAAGTCTCTCGCGATATCTAGAGAAGTAGCCAGTTTCCCGCTATCTCGCTCGCCGACTCCGCCACCATTGAGGTAAATATCAGGTGTAATACTGTATTGTAATTCAATTACTTCATATTGTACTGAGTAGGTATGCTATTGATGTAGATAGAGTAATTATTTACAATATTTCGATTAAATTGTTCCTTAACCATTGTGCTTTGTCCCGTTTATATTTAATATTCAATATTCAAAACTATTTAAAGTTTTCAAAGTATTAAACTATAAAACAACCAGCATCATTTTATAATTTCATTTGAATGAAAGTGGAAGAATTCTCAATAATGTAAGTTATTTTTTGCAGTTGTCCTCCATTCAAAGAAGAATCGAAATGTCTCGAAGACAACATCCCGAATGCAGTTATAATGCGGCCAGACTTCGACTGCGGATCACCGACGTGCAATTATCGAGTTGTTGAATGTAAACTAACTACTACAGATGAAATAAATCGTGCCTCCGTCAACTATAGTGTTAATAAGATCGCTGATATTGAACAAACACGACCTACTACAGTTTCTATATCAATACCCGACGAGGGCAAGGGTTAAGGCATTCCTAATGTGCAAGGTTTTTAGATAATTCTTGTTTTAAAAACGTTCAGAGTGGGCAGTTGGAACAATATCCGGATATTTGGCGTAATATGAAATTTCGCTGAAATATAATTTTAAGTGTAAATATTTTTTTGTATTTCAACACGTTGCAATAACAAAATGCTTGTTAACTTTTATTCTGCTCAATTTACACTCGTCTTCCACCAACGCTCACTTGTGTGAACTTCTTTGAAATCAAAGCGAACAAAGCCTATTTTGTCACGTTACAACACGAACTATATTGTTCACACAATTTTTCGCTGCATTTAAATTTCTGCAGTTTATTTTGGTTATATGTTATTTTTTTCCATGTACAATTTGTGTTTCCGAAGGCTGCAATTCCAACATTTAGCAATACAATGCGCCAAATATTGTTAAGTGAATCGAGGTATTGATTGAATAATGGAATAAGTAATGTATGGTAAACGGTATGTATAATGTCTTACGCTTATTGTAATCAAGGCAGTCTTAAGACAAAAATGATTAGGCAAATGGTCAGATTTTTTACTGATTAATTGTAAACATAAAGCAACTAAAATTATGAGCAGTTATAAAATAACTTGATGATGAATTTTAAATAAGGTGCACAGTGGGTAATAATGATTGAAAAACCTTTTTTTCATGAAAATTTTGGGTGCTTTTACTTGAATTAGTTTTAAGATTGACTTGATTAAGTATGCGCGGGTTTTAAGTAAGTCTTCTATGATTAAATTTATAATTTGTTCTACACAGTCGCATTTTTATTCTGATCGCATGTTAGTTGAAGGCATGACTTCAACGTTCTTTTTTGGCGTTCTAGTCGTAGTTGCGTCTCTGCAATTATTTTGTTGATATAACATTGAACTCATACTTGATAGAGAGAAAGGAATATAAGTGTTTTTGGCTCACTAGAATAACCGTTCCTTATTGTATGTTATTTGTAGGGAAATGTCCATACATAACATTTAAACGTAATATTAGCATAAGCATATTATTCTAAGAACATTAAATCACGTACCCTAGTTGTAGTTCCGAAATGTGATATTTTTTTATTTAACCATGCAATGTATTTTAATTGAGTATGAATTTTGTTTTAAATTGTTTTTCATTAGTTTTTCATTGTCATTATTTTGGTGCGAGGAGCCAAAGGAAGATGCCAAATCACAGTTCATCGCGTCCATGAGTGTTACGATTATTTCATTTTGTATTCACCTTCAATAAAATAATGTGCTCAGAAAAGACAATTTAGGAGACAAGGATGTAGGTATTGTCGTAGTCCTCGTATACTCTAGAAACTGTATGTAGGTAGGTCGTACATAATGACTTGTAAGTTTGTGATGAAGGCATTTATTGGCCGAGATGTTCGAAATTTCCAGGAATGAAATGTTTTTTATAATCCGTAGTTAAGTGCCACGCCTAAACTATTATATTGTATACTTAAACTAAGCTTATTTAATATTGTTATAAATATAAGGATGGAGTGAAAATACAAATTTGAATTTTATACTCATTGTTTTATTTTTATAATGGTATTTAAATGTACCTATACCTGACAACAAAAATCTTCAGTTTATCCATTACCTACAGAAAGCACGTTAACCAGTGTGCAGTTACTATGAGCGTTTTCTATTTAATAATAGTACTTAGCAGCCGTCGTTGCGCAACAAAAGAAACCTTATTGATGCATTGAAAATTGTAACACAGCACTAACTATAATCCTCTAATTTGATGGTAATATTTTTTTATATTTTATTTCCAAACTTACATCTACTTTTACAGGGTATCCTAATGCAGTAGTGTAGCATGTTACATGTTTGTTTTTCATTTTGTTCTATAGCAAATGATGGTCATCACTATTCTTGTGAATTCACTAAGAGAACAGTAGAATACGAGTAGGTCTGTTTCCTGCGCAATGAGGTTAAGTGTGCGAAGAGCGCGTATTATTGGCGCCTCTTTACGCAAATTTATAACATTGGTAATATTTACGTAATTCCCAAAGACTCTTCGAGCTGCACCTACTAGTCCATGCTTTAAAAATACTTGCTACTCTTGATCGTTGCTTACAGAAAAGCGCGAAAGGAAGAATGGGCTTTATTGACCATTACAGCTAAAAAAGTGATATATAAATAAATAAATAAATAAATAATAATACACCCAACAGTCACATACATAGTCCTGACCCCACACTAAGATCGAGTCTTGTGTCGTGGGTATCAGGAACTACGAGAGACTTTTCGGTCTCACAAACACCCAGACCCGAAACAAATACTTGTGGTTCTCACAAACATTTGTCTCGGTGCGGGGATCGAACCCGCGGCCTCTCGTTTCACAGGCGGCGTCTAACCAACTGCGCTACGGAGGCTGTATGTACCTGCTTAAGGGCGGTGTAATGTCAAGGAAAGACTATATTAGAAAAACCTTAGGATAAAATATAGCTGGTGATTGATAGGTGCAGTGCAGTACAGGTGGATTCGCGATACTCTTGTTTGCGTCCTCTGGCGGATTCTAAATCCCTATATCTTCTTTCTCATCGTTCCCTCACTGCTGAGGATCGCGACCACGTGTGATGTACCTTCATCGAGTCCTGGGTGGCATACACCTAATATATTGTACCAAAGCCTTGTATAAAGTGATTATTATCCGAGCGGCTACGATAATCCTAGCAACAGTAAGTACGCATATCTACGACAGTTTCTATTTACTATTTGTTCTTAGTTCTTACTTCTATCTTATAAAATTCTACAGCAGACAGACAACTTTACGCACTACTGTCAAAACAAGCCTCATGAACTCTGCCAGTCTCTGCAGCAGAGGCGGATTATAGCAGAAGTAACTAGTAAGGGGCACCCAGTATCGTCCCCCCTTGCCTAAATTTCTTTTTTGTAAGTACAGTACAGATGGTAACAGTAGTTTCTTTTTCTGCTGGTTAAATAATTTATGGCAAATCAAGACTCCGTCGATACATTGTGCTACGGACCCTGCACTCTTGCACAATTCGGCGCTACACTTATTTATGTGATAAAGACAAATATAATATCATGTGCATATAACAAGTGTATTCAATACTACAACCATAATTTTAGTACGAAAAATAAGTACACAAGTATTATGAAAGTGGTTACTGGTAGGTACCATTAGGTACCTATCTACATGTTTAAATAAAATTACATAGGTATTAACAAAATTGTTGTTACCATAGACACGATAATTAAAACCGAATTTGTGCGATACAACCCGCGATTACACTCCGCGCTTATTTAAATGTATGCACGGAAATATTTTATTTGCTGCGCCAATAAACCAAAATTTTCTTTTAGAAAAACGTTAATATTAAAAATTCAGCTAAACTTATTTTTAGTACTGGCACTTCCGTTTCCCCAGTAATCTGGGCAAGGCACTCCGCTAAAAGCAGGTGGCCGCCATCTTGAATAAAAATTCATGATGGCAAATGCCTTTCCAAATATAAAGTGAAAAGAAATATATTAACCGTGTCATATATTAAAATATTTAATAAAAAACGTACATATTTATCGATTCCGGGTACACTGTTATGAAACGTTCCAGTTGATATTTGTGATTTAAAAAGAATACCAATAAAACAAATCAGCTGTTATCCGTCAATCGATGTCAACAAAATTACATAATTTTGTTTAGAAAAACAGTGTAGCCTCAGTTTTTAGTGTCATTTTTGAAATTATCAAACATGCAAACTCGGTAGAATGTTTTTATAGATAAATTGTTAAAGTAGATGTGTGTGCAACGACTCACTTATTTTGCGACTGTGTTTTTTGTATAATGTAGTCCTGAAACATATTTAGTTATGGATCAAAACAATATAATCGAGTCCGGTGGATTTTATTTTATACATAATTTTGATTCTGGAAACCTCGGACATGTCGAGCGGGTGCCCACGGAGCTAATTGGTAAACATTTTCTTTTGTGTTTGGTCACGCTTTCAAAGTTCATTGCTGTGTCCCTTGTTGTAGTGCCAACAATAACATTTTCATGGTCTTGGACTTACCGTGACAGTCTTTACATTGAGTCTAATTCTATTATTGTAGTTTGAATGATTATTATTAGTTTTCAATAAATATTCGGAATTTTTCACATAACATTAAGAAACTTCAAAACGTCATTGGTTAATATTACAACAAAAGCAATAACAGAACCTTCTTTGCTTTTTGTTTTATTGAATAAATTAATTTATTACAAAGAGTTTTAATGATCATAAAACATTAGATTCTAATTTGTATTCAACATACATCTTAATCAAAGTGCACTCTCTTTAGTATATTTATTTGTTGTAGCTCCAAGTGTTAACCCTAAAACAAACAGCACAGAGACTCCGGACTATGAGTTTAACTTATGGACTAGGCCCGACTGTGCTGGCACTGAGTTTGAAAATGGAAATCGCACTTGGTTCTATTTTGGTGTGCAAGCAAGTGAGCCGACAGTACTGGTAAGACTCTTATGAAAAGTTATGCATTGGTTCATATTCATTAGTAATCAATTTCTAGAATTCATCTAGATTTGCAGGGCTTATGAGTAGAATACGAGTACCTTTATTATGAAGTCAGGCATAAAGCTACATTAAAATTATAATATTCTATATTATTACAGTCATTTTACTGACTTTTCGTAATACTGACCTGCTTCAAAGCCACCACAATTAGTTTCGCATTAGTCTGATTACAAAACATTTATATGATTTCTTTGCAAAATGCAACAATGTCAGATAGTTATATGTAAGAAAAAGCAGTTTTTTGCTAAATATTTGTGAGCAGGTTTTTCAATCATTTGTACATTAGTGGAATAGAAGAGTTCGTAACTTTTTTATCCAATATTAATTGAAACTGTTTGAAAATGTATATGAATATTTTAGGTACGGCTGAATTTAATCAACCTGAACAAACAAGGCAAAATGTACAACCAGGGCATGGCCCCAGTGACACGCACACTACCTGGCAAGCCACAATGGGAGCGCATCAGAGATCGTCCTGTACACTCAGTAAGCACTTGCTCCTGCAATTCTTTGTTACCACTAAATTACATTAATAATAACCAGCATTCAAATCAAGCAATAACATTTACTTAACCAATTAGTTGTGGGCTGTATATACCTTTGCATTGTGAGGAATTAAGCAAATAAATAATTTAAAGCTTTTCCTAACATAATTTTAATAATTTATTTATGGTTTAACATTGGTAGCTGTATCTATTGAGATGTATCTGTATCACATTCTTTGTATGTTTTTCCAGGAAGCTCAATGTTCATTTATCCATCATGGTTTAAGAAATATGTATTTATAAATCAATTATTTTATTTTGTTTATAGACTGATGACAACACCTTCACACTGAGCTTCAAGTACAGAACATCTGACAATATGAAGGCTACAACATTCTTCGCATTTACATATCCATTTTCATTTGCTGAGCTACAGATTGCTCTCAATTCCATCGACTTGAAGATGCTTCCATTGCCCACCCCGCAGTCGCCTGACGACATTTATTATTGCAGAGAATGCCTAATATATTCACTAGAAGGTAAAAAGTAGTACTATTTCTGAAATAAATTGTGTCACAAATTCCGTTATGTTCACAGAGTGAAAGAAACATTTTATAGAATTTGTAATACAAAAAATATGTGACTTATTAAACAGGGAGGCGTGTAGATCTGCTGACAATATCTTCCTATCATGGTATATCATCTGAAAAGGAGGAGAGACTGAAGAGTCTATTCCCGGACAATCAAGAGAGACCATTTAAGTTTCCAGGCAAAAAAGTAAGGTCTTTTGAGCAGAAATCTATATTTATTATCTCTATTTTGTTTCATAATTGAAGATATTGTTTTCTAACTCTGTCAAATACATTTATATTTATTCCCAGGTGATATTCATATCCGCTCGAGTCCACCCAGGGGAGACACCATCTAGCTTCGTATTCAACGGATTCCTCAACCTGTTGTTGACCCGAAACGATCCGATCGCGATCCAACTGCGCAAGCTGTATGTATTCAAGATGATTCCATTCTTGAACCCGGACGGCGTTGCCAGGGGACACTACAGGACAGACACCAGGGGAGTGAACCTGAACAGAGTGTATTTGAATCCCTCGTTGATTTATCACCCAACTGTGTTTGCCTCGAGAGCGCTCATCAGGTTAGTAAAGAATTAAAATTAATAATGATACTAAAATCTTCTATCAGTCCAAAATTGGCAGGTGACTAAAGCCCAAATAGCTTGACTTAGAATATATGAATGTGTGTATGAGCTGCGGGATATGCCTCACGCACAACAATAAAAAAAAATCGCTTTAAAACCAAAATCGTTAAATAAATTGTCAATAAAAATGATTCAGACTTGTCCACCACTAACTGAAATGTTGTGAATCCTTGATTTTACAAAAAATCTGTGCTTAGTTTAAGCTATGTTTTTTTTCCAAAGGTATTACCATTACGGCTGTGAGAAAGAAGATACATGTGATGATAGCAAAAGTTTTACATCACGCAGCATTCAGAACATCAGCGAGAGCGCTGAGGTAACAGTTTAATTTATCATTATAATCACTGTTTACTTAATATTTTATATCCGTAATAATTGCAATAAGTTGTCAATAGTACCTTGACAACTTAGGGTAATTATTTTTTTAATTACCGATGCAACAAGAGTGGTGTTATGTCTGTGTATACCATCGTAACTTTTAATCTGTTGAACCGATTTTTATTTTATTTTATTTTATGTTTGAAAGGTATCTCTTGGTCATTAGCAATGATTTAGTATATTTAAACCATCAAATCAATTTTCAATTTGCTTCGAAGAGATTCTCTTTGACAAGTCATTCTCGGAACATATTTGATACGATCCATGGTTATAACAATTTAGGGTGGCCAATGTAATTGTGATGGCGCTCGACAGGTGTTATTTGTATTAACTATCCACTACATGTAATATAACTGTAACTAACGACCACAACAATGTAATCACAAGTACATGCAAATAAAATAATACCATAAACAAGTATTAAACAATTTGATTTATGCGCGTTTTCCTTCTTTTATGAAGTCTCAAGGCAAGTCGTGGAACTCAATCTTTATGATGAAACGATTCCGCGGCCCACTATCGTAAAACTGGATGTAGTTGACGTGATTTTACACGCGTTTATGAACCCAATAACTGGGTCGTTATAGTTAATACTCCAAGCGGACTCATAAAAAACGATCATACTCTTACATTGTGAGAACACGCTTGATTTTATAACTTGAAGTAAAATTTGCTACCTATATTCTAATCATAATTATGCAAAATACAGGCGTGAAATTCATTTGAAAAGGTAATTCCTTATCGCGGGAAAGCAACGCTCGAAAGTGTTCCAACTACCACAAAATAAATAGTATGACAACATAGCAACCGCATATTGCTTTTACTCGCCCACCAATATCATAAGGTCTTGACCAAGCGAAAATGATAACATTATCGACGTGTTGTACTATCTGCAGGTACTGCTGATTTTACCAATAAAATTTCGAATAAATACAATCCTTTCCGTGCGCCAAGAAAGTTAAATAAATCTCCCTTCACAGGAAAGAGAACAGATAGGGTGTTTCAGGCTCGTCAAACTTCCAGCCTGGCACTAAGTAGCCCCGAAGCGTCTGCCATCTGCCGATACAGACTATAACATGAATTATCCTCTACAAACGTTTATTTGTATTTAAAACTAGAAACTTCCAGAAAGTGTAGCGTTGTAACAGACAATCTTACATCACTTGAACGAAGTTGATAGTAGACCGCTTGTAACTCTATGAAATCTTTCTTAGAAGTCATATATATTGAGCAATATTGTTACTAATGACGATGGTTCCTAAGGCATTGCTAACCAAGCTTTATATTGCCATGATATGTCAAAGACACGGGTTTGCCTACTTTGGGACCCAGATATTAGATACATAAATATTTCCCACAGCTAATAGACACAAAGAAGAAGAAGGTGACAAGCTCGACATCATATAAAGGCAACGAGAACTATAAACGCGAGAAGTCAGCGAAGTCCATGACGGGCAATAAGTCTTCTACTATGATCAAGCAGCCGTCGTCGTCAGAGTCCAAGAATTCCAAGGAAAGCAAATCTATTGGGGGCGAGGCAGCTAATTTAGCCGAACAGGTAATTTATTGTAGTTTGTCTATATATTTGTGCAGTTTGATGAGAAATATCTTGATTTAAATTCATGGATTGATTTTTAATATCAATTATGAAGTGGAAATTTTCGCAACGTCACGGATTTTTCCCAAAGCATTTGTATCCGTCGTTTTGGGATTAATTTAAATGGCATATAGGAGGAGCCATCAATTCTTTTAGTCCATCCAGTTAAGGCTGTACGTTGTAAATCAGTCAAATATAAGCATATTATTAGATCTCTAGATCTTAAAAAGTGTGTATAATAAATAAGCTGAAGTAACATAAGCTTAGCGATGGAACCCATCTATTGGTATTTAGTTTATCCTCTAAAGTCAGCTTATCTGCTTATTAACAATGCAACGAAGCATTACACCAGCTCTACTAATTTGCCACGTTTATCTTTAGCGTGCGTGTGAACGTACTTTTAATGTTATGAGTACGCCCACGCACCACGATGCTATCACGTGACGCTAAACCCAGAACGAGTACTGACAAAAAAAGTTTCGGATTATTGTTTTGTTTAAATATTAGGAAATATATTTTTAAAGGTGGAGTATTGGGAGTAATCAATGAAGCTATATGTATTTAATCTTAGCAATGATAGTAGGCACTAGGCAGGTATATTCTTTCTGCCAATCTAAACATAAGTATTTCAAAAGAGGGTGGCTAATTGGTGATGGCTGCACTTGATGAACTGCGTCAGAAACGATTTATAAAGCTTGTCCAATATATGGAATATTCCATATCCACAAGTTATTTTCTATAAATGCGAGGCCCTCAACGAAAACAAACTTCACCCTTCATAAAATGTTTGATTTTTTAAAGATCGAATTAAGTCGCAATCCAGCCGGTGACGTCACAAGAGCTGAACCACCTAACCACGTAGTACAACCAAGTACTATTGTCCAGGTGTACGACATGAAGCTCCAAGAAATGCCGTCACAAACTAGCAACACCTCGCTCAGGCAGTCCAACTCGAACCTGGGCGAGAGTCGCTCGCTCTTGAACGACAACACGCTGCGCAGCTGCCTCGGCTCCAACGTGCACCTCAGCACCAGCGAGGAACTTAACATGCAGGTGCTACACCCATCTGCACCAAACACACTGTAGTTAGAACAAAAATTTATAAGTGATCTTTGTCGCTATTCAAGGATTAAAGTCGAAAAACTCCTGAAACTTAATATGCAGGTGCAAAACCCATAACATCTGCTTAAAAGACATCCGGGGCATGCTGTGGGACGTGTATGAGTTGATTTAGTATTTTAGATATAGTATACTGTATATATCTTTACTAGGATAGTTATAGCAGCTAATACTTGTTTCAGGGTTTGAATCCGTTGCGGCCTCTACGGGATACTCTCAAGAACAGTATAAGCCTGCTTATGGAGTCCAATTCTACTGTTACCGGGTATGTCCACAAAAAATGGTCTTTGTATCTACGATGACATCTTATTGTGTTTGTGTCATCATTTCTTATTCATTTTGTGATAATAGGCAATCTAAATTGCGCAAAGATTTACATGTTGCTTCAATTTCCAAAATGAAAGAAATCAATTCTGATGTTTTAGGGTATTATCTTATTTTTTAATACATGTAAAATTCAGCTCAGCCTCCCATTGTATAGCTAAACGTCTGCTTTCAACAGTGACTATAGCGACCAGTATAAGATTTAACTTCAATTATACAACTTCAATAACTTGAATTATAAGATATACATAACTTCCACCGCCTATCCCCGAAAAAGTTGTTATATGTATGATAATAAAATAAAGTTGTTGTGGTTGTCAGTGACAGTTCGGTGGGCGCAAAGGACTCTCGCCTTGGCAACTTAAAGATGGGCTGGTGTCGCGACTGCAAGGCGGCCGTGGCGAGGCTCGAGGACTCCATGCCAGGGATCACCTCCATGGTGCCAGGGTACAGCGCTTCCATGGTAAGTAATAAGTATCAAATCTCAAAAGTGGCACTTAAGCTACTTAAGAAATAACAATAGAATACGCTTCACATACCCCTTCCATGTTAACCAATATTTAAGGCTGCAAGATGATTTCATACTCAATTTGTCGAAATGATTCTATAAACGTAAACAAATTCAATATGCGCGTTCATCTCTATTCGCCGAAAACATGCGGACGTTTGGAAAGACCTTAAGGATTAAAACATGTTTCAATGATAATAATAGAATTTTCTTTTAATTTAATAAGTTCCAGATACATATGTATAGTCTGATATTATAGTATATGAATTGTCTACAGTCTACATAATACATATCAAAACTTAATAATACATGTGAAATATTAAACAACCTTTGAAACTTAAACAAGCTAGTTATATCCATTATCCACACCTCCCTCCCAGATCCGTCCCACTTCTCCCACCTGCCGAAGCATAGATGAGTATAGAGAACAACAAAGACAACAAGTAGACGAACAAGAGCGTAAGGTATTTATCATTTGGATACTTAAATTTCACTTTTAAATACCTTGTAGAGATCCAGTTGTCTTGACTACATTATTATTGTTTTTCGCGCCTATGACTGCACTTACCGGCCTTGCGGAAGACCAGCGTAGGTTTTATTATTTTATTTTATTTACCAAGACATGTTGAGCATGCGCCGTTTATTGACAAGCATTGATAAATTAGTATGTTGAATTAAATATAAGCATAGCTGTAAACCATTGCTTGTAACAAATAAATGTTTCTTTCTTTCATCAATAATAGCTCGGTTCGACCAAGATGATACAAACTGTGCTCTTTCGTTTCGTTCAAACGTTATTCGTTCCTTTAATCCATTCGCTCCCCATCTTCCATTCTAAAAATTAGGCAAGTTTTACAAAATACTACAGATTGTTGGTGCTCATACAGTTTTATAGTCTGCGAATTACTTTCTATCAAATGATCCACTTTCTCGTTTCCTGCTGTAGCGTAAAAGTAAAAGTTTTCTAATCAAACTTACAGAATTTGTCTTCACTTCTTATGAAACTAAATTTTATTCTAAAACTAAAAGTTCTAAAAGTTGTGTTAAAACTGGATAATTGAAATTATGTGTAAGATTGATATAACAAGCCTTTTATTGATATTTTAGCTGAACGACTCGGAGGGGCCGGAAAATGATGAAACCGTCTACTTTTGCACGAACTGTTTCAAGAGATACGTCATATCCGAGTACAACGAAGAAGTTGTGAGTGCATACAGCTCATGTATTTATAATTTAACCACTGTCTCCGTAATATAAAGTACATCGCATTAGCTATCGAATATTTTATTCCTTTCGAACGACTTTAGAATTCAGTTTGAGCGAAGAAGACAAAACATTCGATAACTAAAATAGGTTTTAAAACTGTCTATAAATAAGGCCGTTATAATTTTACCGTTAGAAAATTTGGAATACAAGTAATTTAAAATTATACTGAGATACAAATGTTACTGACCATTTCTTTCTGAATTTATTTTATGGCATAACAGTATTTTTTTCTGGCAGCGTAGGCTTCGCTACGGGTGATGGTTGTATTTGTATAAGAGACGCAAAATATCATAGAACTAAATACCGTGCGGTTAAAATGATGTTCAACAATGAACTGCTATAACCTGTGTTTATCCGGTCTCTGCTAGCTAGGTTAATGACAAGATATATTTTGGGTCTGGCTATTTGCGAGAGTTTCGTAGTTTCTAATATAAATAATAAATAAATAAATACACCCAACAGTCACATACATAGTCCTGACCCCACACTAAGATCGAGTCTTGTGTCGTGGGTATCAGGAACTACGAGAGACTTTTCGGTCTCACAACACCGATACGACACAAGTGTAACATGTTAGTGTGGGGTTAGTTGTATGCGACTGTTGCGTGTATTTATAATGTGTTTGTCAGAAGCTGGGTTCTGCGGCGTCGCGCGCGAGCGTGTCGGCCGCGTCCGTGCCCAGCGCGCCGCACGCGCACCCCGCGCACCCCGCGCACCCCGCGCACCACGCCGGCAGCACCGGCGACTCCAACACCGTAACTATACCTGCTTCATACTATTGTGTCTAACTATACCTCTGACAAAGCTGAAATACGCACGAGACCACGCCCACTCCGCCCCTGCTGACCATGCGGGTAGCACTGGCGACTCTAACACCGTAGCTATACCTGCTTCACTAACTATCCTATTGTGTCTAACTATACCTCTGACAAAGGCGAAATACGCACGAGAACACGCGCTCCCAGATCCCGCCGACAATGCGGAGAATATATTTACTATACTTTATATCTGACAATACAGTGTAGAGACAAAATACGCGCCTAGTGGGTGCCCAGCATACAATACGTGATTGATTCGACTTCGCGCGTTGTGTGATATAAAATATCCAAAAGAAACTAATACTATTCGAATGAACACGACGGTATTGATATGGCCGTTGGCAATATGTATACTAGGCAACTAACATTTCTTAGCATCGTGAAAAATTTAATTTCTCACCGAACTATAAATTATCTGAATTTCAAATTACTCATGGATTTCTGAAATGTAAAGCTATGATATATATTTTTTTCTCTAAATATGACAGATCAGATGAAAATATGGCAGAGAAATGAGATTATCAACAATAAAAATAAATTGCTAAATTTCCTTTTTAATCTTGCTAAGTTAATTATAATTTCTCATAGTCACAACCATCTCCACCGTCAAAAGAAGAGCCACCGAAGTCGCCTATTAACAGTAAAATAGTAAAGAAGAAGCCAGCAGCGCCTCCCCCCGGTAACGCCGCGCCCAGGCCGCCGCCTAAGGAAACTGAATCCGGACTCTACTTGTACATTGATCTTCACGGACACGCCTCTAAAAAGGGTTAGTTCTGTTTACTATTGGTCAAGAACGGGAAAATATAACGACGCGGACAGTGCGTTATCATCACAGTAGCCATCAGTTATTGTCAGTAAAATAAATTACTTTTGCGAATACTATAATAAATGGCGTGGCTATACAATAATCTTAATCACAATTCAAAATCTTATGAAAAAAAATTACATTCTTTTGTTTCATCCTACTAAGTGTTTGCTATTAAGGTCACTTGTGTTTTGTAATTGAGTTTATTGTTTAAAAAAACTAGTTTCCTGTATTTTGTTCTTTATCCACTTGTTTTAAATATCATTACATCTGTGCAGGTATATTCATGTACGGCAACCACTTCGAGGACCTGGAGAGTTGCGTGGAGTGCATGCTGCTGCCGCGCATCATGTCGCTCAACAACCTGCACTTCCACTTCTCCTCCTGCAACTTCACCGAGAAGAACATGTACCTCAAGTGAGTATGCAGCATTTTGTATCATAAAATGCATACATTAGCATCAAGTTGTTATCGCAGTAGGGATAAACGGAAGTGCAATTTAATATGATGATAAAGAAATGTATAGTTTTCTATTTGTGGGACAAATTTACCTATGTTGTTCGCTGGATAGAAGAAAAGGTCTCATCCATGGAACTTTCAAGGTTTGCTAAAATACTAACGTTACTTTTGTATTCTGGGTGTTCATTAAAATTATTACTCACGTCGAGATCAGCTACTTTGTGTATAGTTATATAAGTTTATAATCGTCCACTACTATGTACAGAACGCCTTTACTATCAAGAATTCGGTGGAGAGGACTTTTTCCATAGTTTTTGGTGTCATACTGGCTGTGGATGTGCGTTTATTTGACCAGTGCTAAATAACAAAAACGTAATGGCACGTATGTGTCGCAGGGACCGGCGCGACGGCATGTCCCGCGAGGGCTCGGGGCGCGTGGCGGTGCTGAAGGCCACGGGGCTGGTGCGCTCCTACACGCTGGAGTGCAACTACAACACGGGCCGCCTCGTCAACGTGCTGCCGCCGCCCGTGCGCGAGCCCGCCGCGCCCGCCGCCGCCGCCGCGCCGCCGCCGCCCAAGTACACCCCCCACATCTTCGAAGAGGTAAACCCCTTCCAGGTTTGTGCCCCGGGCCATCCCACTACGCTTAAACTATGATCTCATGTCATCTCATGCCGCTGCCGTGTAACATGTAGTCGTTGTTGTTGCTGACAGGTGTTGACAGCGTCGGAATAGTGTTATAAATTAGATTTAAGATATATGAAAAATAATGTGTCGTTTGTAAGAATATTTTCGATAGTACATATGTATAATAGATAGCGAATCGGTAGTATTAATAAAAACAAAACTATAAATATCAAACATTCGCATGTATTTTACTCATGTCATTGTTACTTTTCGATAGTTAAAACTATAACATGCTTCAAAAAGTATTTTAGACGTGACACAAATTTCAGGTAAGGCATTGCCGCACCAGATATCTGGAGTTTTTCAAAGAGATAGACCCAATGAAGGTTTGTTAGTCTTTAATGAAAACTAGCTTATATGTTTAATAATAAATATATAACGTTTATTTTTTCGTACAAGTAGTTTCAACGCTTTTAGTACGCTTATATAATGATCTCTTCAAAAACCTCCAGATGGTATTTATTATAAAACACTGCTACTTAGCACTAAGGTAATTCACCACTCCATTTTGTCACACATTGAAAAGGATATGGATGAACGTTTTATGATTGCATGTTATGTGATCTCACTCATTTCGACCACTTTATTTAATTATCCTTTAATTTTTAAATATCGAAAATTAATAAATGTAAAAAATAAATAGAAGACATCCTATACATATAATTAAGTTACAGCTGAGTATATATTTTCGTTACTGCAGGAATACGTGATATCTTTTGAAAACAATATAAGCATTTTAAAGTGTCCCAACATAATTTTAAAAAAAATGTTATGTTGTTGTATATATTGTTGTTGTGTAGTGGATGTATAATAAGTGTGTGCGTGGCAGGTGGGTCGTTCGCTGGGCGCCTCGATCCTGGACCTGACGGGGCAGCATCCCAACTCGCGCATCCCGTGCTCCGAGCACCGCAACCTCACCGCCGTGCGCGAGTGGCTGCGCGCGCACACGCGCACCATGCGCCCGCAGGTACCGCGCACGCGCACACGCACGCGCACACGCACACACACACACACGCGCACACGCACACTGCACGGACTACTAACTCCTTGCAAGACTGGGACTATCTACTCCTCCTTTTATTTATAACGTAATTTTAAATACAGATGTTTGTATTGGTAACAGCTGGTCTTTAATTTTTCAGTGCTACTAAATAAAACGTCTAAGTAAAACTCTGGGTAAGATATAAGTTGTCAGCGTGAGTCGTGTTGTCCCGAATCGAAAATAACACCACACATCTTAGTACGTATTAGAACTAATTGCAGTGAGGATTTAGTCGCACTTTTATATCGTTGTCGAGTCTACCATTATGAGAAATATCTTCTACAAGGGTGAATATCTAACATGGTATTACTTACAGCTCACAATGTCACGTCTGCGTCCGAAGACGTCGACGTCGCCCACTCGAGTGCCGCTCTACGCTCGGTCCAAAGGGAAAGTGACCGAAGAACGTAAAGAAAACACGTACGCGGGCGCTAAAACAGACACGGAACAGAAACGACCCGCACCAGTACTCGCGCAGCGATCCGGACACGAAATCATGAATATGAACATGAAATTCGTCAAAAAGAACGAACCCGTAAAGACACCCTCGAAGACACGCTACCTCACCGAAAACGAGCCCAAACCTAAAACGCTGTCCACGAAAAGGAGAAACATATTAGCCATTCGAAAACCCAATTCGAGCAAAACCCAAGTGGGCGGTGTCGTCAAAGCAAAGATGAGCAGACGATCAGCTGACGATTCTGAAAATCCTCGGTCTTCACACTTATCTGCTAAACTGAGCAAGCGGAGTTTCTCAAGGTCTATCAGAGGCTCGGCGACCAGATCCAGCAACCGCTGCAGGGCGATGGCATCATCTTCCTCCGAAGATATGATGGGCGGTAACTGGGAGGATGTAGCCGGGGGCACGGTCCTCGGATCCCAGAGCGGCGTGTCGCATCCGGAGTCCCTGTCGATGGCCGGGAAGCGACGATCTTTCCCCAACCCATCGCCCTCCCATCTCAAAAAGATCCGGTTAAAGACGGGCTTGTAGCGCAAGCCCCGAGCCCGGCCCGCGGCGCCCTCACACAAACCTGACCTGTGAAATTGTCATCATGCGCATTTTATACGCCACTGTCTTCGTTTGTAGGTTGACATTAATACGATGTGGGTATTTTGCGGGACTTCTTTGGGCATTTACTAAGAACACTTCATTTTCAAGTCTCTACTATACAATTTTAATCATGGTAAGTGTCTGGCAACTGTCACTTTGTTGCAAAATTCTCAGCCAATGTTGTGCATTTTGTAAACATGTCGATTTTATTAACCAAATACGTCGTCACATAACCAATTCTGACGTAGCCATGAAAATGTCTTCAGTCCTCCATTCAGTGTGGAAATATAGGGCGCCACAAGCTTGCCATGTATCGACGTTTGGAAGATTGTTGTAACTTATTTTTAACTATTTAAATATTTTTTAATGGCAAAAAAACAGCTTAATCTTTTTTGTTATATTGCCTGTTTATGTTTTTGGAGATCATCATTTTTGTTGACTGATATATTAGCTATGTGTACTCATTGTACACTGTTAAACATCTTTAAGTCTGTGCATAATTTTATGTTCCTCGTTTTATTGTTAACAAAAATATAAGAAATATATATATGAAGCTTTATAAAAACGTATTAATATGTCTATAGAAAATTGTAAAGTGTAATCAAAGTAGATTTAATGAGCTCATGGAGCATTTTGGTGTGTGCTATTGTGTAATTTGTATCATTGAATTGATCTCAATTGTTAGCATGGAGCCAGTTCAACACACACTCTGTGTTATAATCGCAAATATTTCTGTGTCTATTGCTGTGGTTTTTGTGACTAGATATATTGAAAAAGTTTAGATAAAAATTGAAACAGAAATAGTAACAGAAACAAAGTTTTTGTGTGATATACAACTATTTCATTTATAATGGTTTATATTGAATAGATAATGTATTTTACAAGATAATCACATTATAGTTTAAGCTGTAGCTCTTCTTACAGCATACAATCATAGTGCAATAACTATACTTGGATTTTATATAAAATTTTAATTGTAACAATATTATATACTTATAATGTACTTCAAATTCTCTAAAGTTGTGGTAATATAAGAAATGTTTATGGTAGAATGGCATAGCATAGTAACTATTTATTTATCTGAAATATTAATATATGGTGACAAACAATGTTCTCACAATTGGTGTTTTTCTTCATACTTCAGATATAACTTAAAGTTAGATTCCTGTACAGCAGCTGAGAAGGTTTCTTTCAACCATTTTTTTTTCTCATTTATTGCAATGAATGGCGAAATGAGCATGCCATTCGCCTGATGGTAAACAATATGACCGCTCATGGACAGTAGCAAAACCAAACAACACCATGAATTACAAGGCATTGCTTGGCATACCACCGAGCTCGCCATCCTGAGACATAAGATGTTAAGTTTCAATATGTCCAGTAGGTAGTTAATTTATTGTGCATTAATTTTTCACTGTGTAATGTAATGCCCATATTATTTGTTTCCAGGACAGATTTTGTCATATATTTTTATAGCTTTATATGGGCAATAGTAGTTTTTGTGTGCTCTACAAGATTACTTCGTCTTGTAATTGTCCAAAACTGTTGAAACCAAGCTTATGGCATACCATCACTGGTTACAATAATACCACTCAACCCTACATTTGCCATTTCTGTGGTCTCAGATTTAGCAAGTTGTTATTTATAATTATATTAAAGTTTCAGTAAATTATATGAATACTATTTTTAAATATACTTTTATAATATACTATAAACACCAATATGCTTGAAGAAATAAACAGAATTGGAACTAATGTCACTCAATATTGAGCATATTTTTTAACATTTAATTTTGTTTGCTTTTTTGATGCTTATGTTGTTATTGCTCAATTAGAAGTCTGAAAACATGAGTATTCTTAAGGAAAGTAATAGAAAATAAAAGTAGTCTGGATAAAAAATATTTGCTTTATGAAATGAAAAAGTAAATACCACAAACTTCTTTATTCAAAGTCCACAGTAAACTTAGCCTAGTAGATTACAGCCTGCGTCCTCGTCGGCCTCCCTTCCTGCGGGTGGAGTCCGATGGCACAGGAGTCACATCCTCAATACGGCCGATCTTCATGCTGGAACGAGCCAAAGCACGGAGAGCAGACTGAGCGCCGGGTCCAGGGGTCTTGGTCTTGTTACCGCCAGTGGCGCGCAACTTGATGTGTAACGCAGTGATGCCAAGAGTTTTGCATTTCTCGGCGACATCCTGACAAAAACCATTATATGATTAACTATGAAGATTTCACTTTGAAGATACATTGAAGGAAATAACCCCAAAATATACGTTTATTGTAAGAAATAAACAATTCTATTCAAATGCAACGTGTACTATTGTTTTGAGTTGTAAACAAACCTGAGCGGCCAACATAGCGGCGTAGGGTGAAGCTTCATCACGATCAGCCTTCACCTTCATACCACCGGTGACACGGGCGATGGTTTCCCGACCAGACAAGTCGGTAACGTGCACGAATGTGTCATTGAATGAGGCAAAAATGTGGGCTACACCGAACACTGTCTCACCCACCAGATGCTGGGGACCGAGGGTCACCTGTACCTCCTCTTTTGCAACTTTGTTTTTTCTCGGAGCCATGGCTCAGTCTGAAAATAACAACACTTCTTGAGCACTTTTGTAACCTCAATGAATCTTTGTAATCAACACACTATTTATCACGTTATACGATTTGGCAGACAAAGAACGTATGGGCTGCTTGGGGATAATATTATTTCACATTATAATGCAATAATTTAGGACATTTTTAAAAAAACTCGAAAATACCTTTAGCTTTGAAAGCTGTCAAAAACTAGAAAGGAGTTGTATTGAAAATGTTGCCAGCATAAAACTAAATTATACAAAAAAAAAATATTTTATCAATCAGCTGTGGTAAGTCTCACCCAAACAACTTTTCAACTAATGGATGGTTCTACAATTTAATTTGATTGGTTTGTATGGTGCGTAGTGCGTACTATATAAAATCGTACACTATCCTTATGAATGTTTACACACTTGACCCATAATCCAAAGAACTGAATTAAATTATTCTTTTTACGTACTTTTAATTTTAGTACATAAGTCTATGTTTACTTAATGTAGCTCCAGTATTTTTTAAAGTAATAGTTATTAACTGGTTTGGTCCCATTATTTATTTGCCTTGCACGCAGTATACTGCCAATTCTTTCATCAAGGATATATAAATAAATATTGGTTAAAAAAAGGAACATTTTCTAAGAGAATTACGTTAATAATTTTATTGCAATAATAAATCATGTCCATATTAAGTTATGTAAGAACCAAAAGTATTTTAAATAACGTAGAAGAATAAATTTGATCGCGTCCTTAAGGCAATGTGACAACATCCGGAAGTAGCGTACGTCATTGCCAACAGATTAATATTTCCATCGCGTATTCGTTGCTGAGTAAATCGTCGGTTTTAGCGACGTAATTATTGTAAATAAGTGTGAAATATTGTGATAAACTTCCTTTAGCGTTAGTTAATCTAGTTCAATTTTAATAAGTGAGTATTAGCATCGTATATTGTTGTGGTTTCCGATTCAACTTGTGAGTACGCGAATGACGTTCTGTCATTCGTGTTACCCAATTCAATATCGTAGTCTTACTGCGTTTTTCTGTCTCAATGTGTGTGATGGCGTATTTGCCGTTTTGTAACACCACTTGGTGATATGAAGGTGCCAGAAAATAATACGCAACTATTTAAAATAGGTTTTGCAAGTAATGACTCGTCTGCCATAAGTTCTTTGTGAAGATTCTGGAGACCATATGAAATAATTTTAATCTCATACATTCCAGATTCAAAATGTTTATCTTGGATTGGTTCACTGGTGTCCTTGGCTTCCTTGGTAAGTAAAATAACTTATTTATTACTACTTAGCAATATCTGCTAATAAGATTCTAATTGCTAGCTTTTTTGTGGGAAATTTTATTTTCTTTCTTTATTTTGTCAATCCAATGATTTATTAAATAATTTTCTCATAGCATGTGTAACAATACAAATGCATTATGATAAATATTCAGGATAATTGAAGTGGAAATGTAACATTGTAAGTTACTCATTAGTATAGTTTGTATTAGTATATACTGTTTGTAGCATCTTATGTGTAACTGTTTGTTTGTTCCTTAAAAATAAAGAAATAAAAAGTAATGTAAGTTCAAACAAAACCGCTCCATTTGTTACCAGGTCAGTGTATCATATTATAATGAGTGTTGGCTCATGACACACATTTGGTATCAGACTTGACCATTGAACCTCAATGCATATTGTTAAGTCTTATTTATTTGCTGACAAGCTTTAGCAAAAAATCACAAAGTAAGATGTATTGTGTAAATATATCTGTGAGAATAATTTGCAGTTTTCTATATAAGTAAACAAGTTGCATGTATATATTGTGTTTTAAGTATACACTTTCATAAAACCTTAATACAATAATCTCTTCCTATTCTTAATTCAATTTGAATTAAATTTCAACAGGTTTGTGGAAAAAATCAGGCAAACTTCTATTCCTTGGATTGGACAATGCTGGCAAGACAACACTTCTCCACATGCTGAAGGATGACAGATTGGCCCAACATGTACCCACATTGCATCCCAGTAAGTAGATATACACTTAAAATTACAATATACTAGTTACACATAAGGAAACTTAAAACAGGTGTCAGTGGAGATATCTGAGAGGGGTATGTGTTTTCAATTGTCTTCCTATGGCTGACGAGAGTAAGAGAAGGTTATTGATTACAACAACAAAATTGCTGGCTGC
Organism: Deilephila elpenor; assembly: GCA_949752805.1. Classification (NCBI taxonomy): domain Eukaryota; kingdom Metazoa; phylum Arthropoda; class Insecta; order Lepidoptera; family Sphingidae; genus Deilephila; species Deilephila elpenor. Next base: position 3,855,738 of record OX457102.1, read on the forward strand.
AGGCCATTCCAATTGGTTACGGTGACTAAAGAGAAAGAGATAGTGTTATAGATTGGTCAATACAGTACACATTTTCTATTAGTTGATATGACACAAGGTCTGTGTCTGCACTGATGTACAGACATCAATTTTTTTCAGGTCTATTGTGTTTATTTAGACTGGTTTTCTATAAAGTTTAAATATTGTATAAATGGATGCATTAACCAAGAATGGATATTATTAGATGTACCAATCTTTGCCCAACATTGCTTTAAAATAGAAGTTTTTATTAGATAAGTTATACAGAGTGATAAGATAAAATTTTAAAATCATCAATATCAAACAACTACTCAAACTCTATAATTTTGTCTTGTATTGCTTTTTATGATTTTATGTTTCATTTACATATAAGAGAAAATTAACATGATTATGTGAATAATCTGTCTGCCTTTAGAGGATCTACAATAGAAAACTTATATTTTGCAATGTAATAAGCTTGCATCCTTTGTTAATAAGACAAATCATCTTTTATTTATTGACTTATTGCTTCAACATAAATACATTTTGGCCAATTATTTTGGCAGTATACGACAACACTTAAGAAGTAAAATAATTATGTCATTTTTATAATTAATTTGACTTTGTTATTTTGTAGTATATATTATATGTATCCAATTATTGTAGTATACATTAAATTTAATTGCATTATTTATATCCAAGGTCAGTATTATAATTTAAAACAAATTTAACTCCCTATTATTATTAAATGTATTGGTAAAAATGCAATGTATAATTTGCTGCCATATCTAATGTTCTTTAATTTAATTAGTTTTGCTTAATATATGTACATCTTGCATAGCATATTTATTGTGTTATATTTAAACTAGAAATGCTTCAAACATTTCATAAATATAACTATGGGTAAATATTCTTATGTTGAGCTGTAGGGTTCCTACCACTGAAAATGTCAAGATGAAATATTGCAGAAGAAATTAATAGACATGATGCCATTATTATTTTTCAACCTGATTGTACACTAAAAAAGTGCCCATGAACTAGGTAAATTACATTATTTCAACAAGAACTGGAAAATTATTTTTATTTTATTATTGATTAGTTAAAAATGTAAATGTAATCATTATCCATCCATCAGCCCAAGGAAGTCCACTGCTGAACATAGGCCTCTCCCAATGATTTCCACAGTGACCTGTTGGAGGCAGCCTGTATCCAGCGACATCCATCCTGTAAATGTTATGAATGTGTGTAATCTGATGTAAGTTTATAAGTGTAATGTTTGTCCCACAGCATCGGAAGAGCTGTCCATAGGCAGTATGCGGTTCACGACGTTCGACCTGGGCGGGCATCAGCAGGCGCGGCGCGTGTGGCGCGACTACTTCCCCGCAGTGGACGCCATCGTGTTCCTGGTGGACGCGTGCGACCGCCCCCGCCTGCCCGAGTCCAAGGAGGAGCTGGACTCGCTGCTCACCGACGAGACGCTCAGCAACTGCCCCGTGCTCATCCTCGGCAACAAGATCGACAAACCCAACGCCGCCAGCGAGGACGAGCTGCGCCAGTTCTTCAACCTCTACCAACAGACTACTGGAAAGGTCAGTTCACTTTAACCACACATATGGTATTTATTTGCCAGTTTTCAAAACTGTCTCCGGGGCACAGTTTGTTAAGAGCCGGCTGCGAAACGAGAGCCTGCGGTTTCGTTTTCCGCAATAAAAATCTCGTAATTTCAGATATCCACGACTCAAGACTTGATATGTTGTACTAGGACACTGTGTGGGACTGATTCTTTATATTTATTTATGTGAATCATGCCGTGTTTACGGAACATCCTACTGGATACTTTTGCGATATCCTTATCTCAAGTACACCAAATCACACTGTATATGACACTATAATAAAGTTTTCGGTTTAAAATAATGGTGTCAATTTTAATAAATACATGACTGGTTCTAGAATGAAGTAAAATATTTGTAATAAATGGCTATGTCCTTCTTTTGTTTGAAAAAACCGGACGTAATATATTTTATTATACGTATTTTTTGCGCCATTATTAATTCATTTCCCTGTCATTTTTAAGTCGCATTTTGTAATTAATGCTTAAAGATTATTTCTTGAATTTTATCACTATTTAAAGACTATGAATACTAATAAGAATACTACGTCATTAAAATAATTGAGTGTCGCGATCCTCAATAGTGAGGGACAGGCAGAGAGAGATAGACTATAGAATAAGTTTTTATAAATTTACATCAAGCAAGTATTGTAATTTCTTTATACACTGAATCTCAATAATTTGGTCAATAATAGGATTGGTACTTTTTGTAATCATTCATATAAGTCACCACTATTTAGAATTGTAAATTCGTGGTTGAATATTATACTTTTCATGATTAATATTACCTTGTGAGCCAGATTTAGCTTTACAAGGCCTCACAAGATGTTCGATAATATATAAATACCAATGTCGACTAGTCCTCATTGATTTTAATAATTAAATACCAAATTCTGAAAATACACACGTTTTAGTAACTCCGATTGTGGAGTACTCGTTGTTTATCGAGTTTATCTACACACATATATTGATCTGGTTATCGCTGCGCATTTGTACCGTGTAAAATTTATTATACGGCGTTCAGTGAAATATAAAAAATGAATGATATGTTTATAAGGTCAATCATAACACCAGTAAATTGAATTATGAATGGCTCGCGATAATTGGCATTCAGAATGAAATTGTAATTTTAATTTAATGTAGTAGATTAGCCGAAAAATAAAATGAGATTTTTATTATATAAAATATTTTTTCTTTCCTAATGTAAGATTATTTTGCCATTGGATATTATCTTATCTGTTAATTGTAATTGTATTTACTATAGATATTAGTCTCCATTTTTTATTTCCTCCCTGTTTCTGCCCATTTCGAGAGCAGCGGCAATCACATACTATCAGGTGAACCGATTGTTTGTTTGTCAGACTTATGCAATAAAATAAATGTTTGTTTGCAGGGCAAAGTATCCAGATCGGAGTTGCCGGGGCGGCCGCTGGAGCTGTTCATGTGCTCGGTGCTGAAGCGCCAGGGCTACGGCGAGGGCTTCCGCTGGCTCGCGCAGTACATCGACTGAACTAGCCCTCCGCCCCCGCCCCGCTCGCACCCACACCACGCCTCCGGCTCGCTTCTGTTCGTCCGCTTCCTCTAACCGCCTCCACCACCCAGCTACCCACCACCTGCACTCGGCTCGCCACTGATGACGTGCGTCTCAAATTATGAAAATTTACTTTTATCTTACCTCTACCTTCATTTGCCTTTTATCGTTAAAGGTGAAGAAACAATAACTAAATACTTGGAGTCAAACATGATGGAAACACCCAAGCAGTAGGTACTATGCTCAAGTGTCTTGCAGTGTCCTTGTAAACAAATGAATACTTTGACGAGTGGTGTATGATATGTGCATTGTATAAGTTAGCGAGCTGAAAGCGTGATAAGTAGCTATGTTGGCGTATTGTAAATTCCAAGTGTGTCCTGTGAGCTGCTGAATGCGTGAAGCACGTCAGTGAGTTCGCTTTCGTTGTCGCTGTGTCAGTATTTAGCTTTGATTCCCACTTGGAATTATGCCTTCTTTTTATCTATTCATTGCAATACATAAAATATAAAAGCCCTAATTTAAGGTGTTGTCTTATTTTATCGACAATCGGAAGCGATCTTTCACAAGTCAGCAGTGCGTGCAGGCCTCGCCTACTAGTAATGCAAAACAAATTGAAATCTCTAAATACAACTGCTCATTACATATCTTTTTATGTTTTGTATTTATAATCTTATTTAATTTGATACTATGGATTGTATGCATAGTTTTCATGTGATAAGCTAGTGATTGCCCAGTTGGAAGAAAAGGAGACTGCCAATCCGGAGCTCGCATGTTCGAACCCTGTATTCATGGTTAATCATCACTACAATAAACTGAACATAACTCTTGAGGAAACCTGCATACATGAGTGCTATCCATAATATTTTCAAAACAATACGTAAAGTCTAACTGAAACTATACCAGTTAGTCATAGTTGCTGGTGGAGGGACATTCACGTCGCAGGGTCACCAATCACTAAACTTATAAAATCTGGCATAATAACCTATGCCAGGGTCCAGGATAAGGCGGTATATAACAGGTTTCGATGTGCCCGGTATAACTATATTAATGGGCGAGAGATGCTTATCTTTCGCCGATGGACACTTTATCTCCACAGCATTGCATTTACCAATTGGTGAATCGATCCTGGTTTATCGAGTCGAAAAAACCTTACATTGACAACAAAATGTTAGCTTGTTATTGAATAGAAGTGAGCTGGTAAACATTGCTTTTTATATCTTAGCTACTTCGTCTCTATTGTATGCGTACTTATAAATTATTTATAAATAGTACAAAAGTTTTTTAAAACATTCTGTGTGGTTGGGTGCGAGCCAAGCATTACTAGTTAGCGAGATAACGAATATTACGTCTTTAAAATGTTGCAGTCACTTTAGCCCTATTATAATTTTGGCTGTAAAGCTAATAATTTAATTTCTACGTAATTATAAAAGATAACGCAAGGGATTCCTCGAAACTTTTTAGGTTTCTGAAACCATTTAAATTTGCGTATTTAAATAAGGTAATGGTGCAAAGCTAATGATCATTTGTGTAATAGCAATATCATTGTTATCGCCAGGTGTGTATTAAGGGCAGTCGCATTCGGTTCAGTGTTGACGTTCAGTCGCATTTTCGGCAAATAGCCATCATCTCATAAATAATATACTTGCGTAAAGTATGTATCTTACGGATAAAACCTGTCTAGTAACAGACGTAATATATTTGCACTTATCTTGGGAACAATGGAAACTACGCACATGTTTACAATACGAACGGCCAAGGAACGGAATTTTTAACTTTGTTCATGTCTAGAACAAGTTTGCGCTCTGCTGGTGGGGTCGATCAGTCTTCGCTTGAATCTTATTTTATTTTCAATGTGATAATTCAGTAGTTTTACAGCGAATGTGTTACATCTGTTACGTATTATAAAATTTAAACAATACAATTAAAATTAATTCAACATCTAAATATTTATTTTATCTCATTCCAGCGTTGAGTGATAGATTTATTGCGATATGTATTTATCAGGTAGCACTCATTGTGTTGTATATGCTTAACGGCGTCGAATGTTATATTTTTGTAAATTATTTCAATCATTTTTTTCGGATTGTTTGTAAACATTTAAAGTTTGGGACGGCTAGTCTGCAGAGGACAATGGGCAATTTATTTTCTTATGATATTAAAAAAAATCGAATATTTTTCCTTTCGATAAAGTAACTGTTGAAATGGGATTTACATATTTTGTAAGTATATCGCTGTTATGGCGCAAGCTTAGTGCAGCGACGAGGGCAGGCGTCCGCAGCCGTGGTCTCGCCGGACGAGCCGTTTCCAATGACTTGTTACGATCAACTCTGCTGGATCTTCCAGCGGTATTTAGAGAATGTTGGTATATTATTTGCAGTTTAAGTCCAAAACCAGTTTGTAATAAAATTTGTATGAAATAACGGTGCTGTTTTATTTACGTGTTCCACAGACCACACGGCACACATGATTATCACTTCACATATCGTTTGACCGCAGCAGTCGATTTGTACACACTTTCCCTTTCTTCTGTCACAGAAAATCCACTGCTGAACATTATAAAAGATTTCCATAGCTATCCGTTAGAAATGACCTGCATCCAGCGACTCCATGTACATTAACTAGGTCGTCTGTAACTGTTCACCTTACATAAACTCCGCCAAATCCGAAGGGTGGAATTTAAAAATAACATTAGTGTGGATGAAATACATCCGTACACAGCCTGAACAAATAATATTATATAATTGATCACTGCCCTACTAAAGAACAATAGGTAGGGGCTATCGGTAGATTTGTTACTATTGAAATATGTATATTTGCGACGGTATAAAGAAATTCGATAACAAAATAATATCACAAAAATATTACTCTCGCAGTTGGGTAGATAAAAAAAATTAACGTTATCGCCTGGCATTTCTGTTATCCTAGTACTTTTCTGGTTTGATTAAATTATTTTGTTCTCAACTCTACTAATGTCACGAAAATATTACTCGTAGTCGGGTAAACAAAAAATAAATAATATCTAGATGATATCCTCGCGTTTATGTTGTCCTAGTACTTTTCTGGTTTTAACTCGAATTTTCATTCCACTATGTCACAAAAATATTGTTTGTAGTCTCGGGTTAACAATAATAAATAATTAAAAGTAATCTCCTCGCATTTCTGTTGTCCTAGTACTTTTTCTAGTTCGCTTATATGATTTTGTTCTCAATCAATTAACCTAATGTCACAAAAATATTACTCCGTAGACGGGTAAGCAAAAAATTAAAACTAGAAGTACCAAGGCGGCAGAAACCAAGGATTACCCTCATGTTAAACTCTTTTTTTTTTTCCCGACTAGTTATAATATTTTTTAATACCTGTTTTAAGACCATAATAGGCAGATATAGTAATTTCGCTTAACCATTGTTATAATCTAAAATCGTGAATTATAAGTATTTAAGTTCACGTGGAAGCCCGAATATTTTCAGTAAATGGGGTATCTTGTATTTTATTTACATATACTTATTTATATAAAAACAAATTCGGATTATTTGGAATACTTTAAAACAAAAAATAGCCAAACGTCTAGGTGTTCCAACATGTTGCTATGTCTGAAAAACAGGTTTCCATTTCTATAGAGTTTTTTTAGTTTATGATGTCGATAATAGGCAAGGTTAAATAAGACAACGATTTATATACTAATTAAATTTTTAATGATAGGAAAATAATGCAATAAAAATACTAATGTATAGAATATTTCTAAAGTAATAAATTTACCAACAACTCTTTTCAAATTTTCGTCAACATTTTAGTGCAAAATATGTGGGAATGCTTTAAATAAATAGTTTGATGAATAAAGCAATGAGAGTATAAGTTCCATTTCAAAACAATGCATTAAAGATAAACTATACTTAATAAAATGTCGATTTACTGTCAAATGTTATTTACAAACTGTATTTCAAAAGTAAATGATTATTGCACATTCATCGCTTAAAAATAAATTGCATGAATTCATAACATTGGTAATGGTATCCAGCGTGAAACCATGATTTCTAGTGCTGTTCACGCACACCTAATTATACCTCAATAAAATTTCTCTATAAACAGATCTCGCACGCTTTCTACTGATTACATTCATTAAAACCCTTCAGCGGTCGAATATATCGCTCTATACGCGCAAAAATACATGGGACATAATATATTATTAAACTCACTATGATCACTGATCACACAATATGAAGTACGCGCGTATATATGTGAGGTAATATCACATTTTTACTATTCTATAATATGATTTACATAAATTACTCTAACTACGTCACGCGAACCATTTTTATATTCACATAAATTATCATTATTTATCTTGTCTTTAAAGAAACAGCACACACAAAATGTACATTTTAAAATTGAAGAAAATACATCTTTTGTCTATAACTGTTTGAAAAGAAATACAAACATTATGTCTATTATGCCTATTATTATTTAGTCTTCTGGGCAAGTCCAACCGAAATTGCAACAACATTTAATGTGTGAAATTGGCTGAAAGCAGATTAGTACATACAAGATTCTTAGTTAATTAGATATACATCGTCATTTAACGTAATAAAGCAAAACCAATCAACTCTTGTTGTTGTTCAAAACAACTGATAACACTATGTAAAAGGAATTTATATTCGTGGCAAAGTGCAATGTTTAGTAAAAAACAAAACCTATGATTACACAAGAAAATACCACCTAATATTTTTAATTAAAATTTTCAATCTTAGTTATTATTTTGGGTGAATTAGCAAAATTGCAATGTTCATGGAGTCTGTCGGATATATGCGTGTACAGCGAAAAATAAATACAAAAGAGTGGACACAACACGACACGTCACGCGGGTGAGTGTGTGCGCTACTAACCTACCTCCTTACTATACAGGGTCAGGCACATCGTGGCGTCAACTATCCTTCACTACGAACAATATTTACCTTTGGCCTTCCACATGCATGGCGTCACAACTAAACTCCTCAACATTTAATGCTACTCAACCATCAGGCATTTTGTAATATATATGGCGCCGTACATTTATTAGGGCTAAATATTGTTAACAGCAGAGGGTGGGTAACGGTTACGTCGCTAAATAACGATTGTGCTACGCTTACTAAATGCAGACTATTTGGTAACTTAACCTAACATTTCGTCACTGCTGAGATTTTCATATAGTATACTTCGGGTATACGCTAATATCGTTACAATTTGAAAATTGAATATTAACAATAGTATGTCAAAATGAACAGCGACATGGAACATTGATACGTTGAAAAAATAAAATAAAATTATAAACTACATCTACTCACTAGTATTTACTATACTGTCACATCTAAAACATTTAAATTCAATAACAACGGTGTCCTTATCGATCGAAGTATTATTTACAAAGTTGTGTTCCGTTTTGATACATAATCATAAAATTGAAGATTACCGATAAATCACTGTCGGATATTTTCTTATTGATAGCTAAATCACACGTGAACCTATAAAGTGAAATTCGTCGCACACTAACTCATCGTCAATAAATTTCATTCACTTTGGTACATAAAACTAGTTTTTTTCATAGCCTTTTCAACGCTACAACTAAACTTCATTGAGATGTCGAGTCGCAGTTAAAAGGAAATAACAATAAAGAAAAAACTATCATAAATGAAAATGATTACATATAACATGTTTATATCTTCATGAGATGACTTGATGATAACTCCCAATATAATGGTGGTTCTCCACACATTCGCCAAGTCGTACATTCCATGTATGCGCATCAGGTAGCCAGTGTAGGTGAGTCAGTTCATCCATTTCCTGCAGTTGGGTGCGCCGCACATGCACATGATCTTGTGTGCGTCGTCTTCTATGTCGAATTTGTAATCGTACGCGAGCTGCGGGGCAAATATAATAATAAAACGTAGACAGTATAAGATTTGGTAAAAGAGAACAGTATTAAAACCAACATCCAAAAAACCAGTTGATATTTTTTTAATAAGTAGATAGAACTCTAACACAAAACAGACACATTTAGATGTAGTTTATCAGCCTATATTTTAAATGAAAATTATGCACACATCCAAAATGTATACATTACACTGAACACAGTTGACTTTTTTACACTCTGATTTTATTTTACGTTTAATTATATTTTTGCTATTATGATTTTATTTTCCTAGGGAGTAAATAAAGACTCTCGAAAGCGCTGAGCGTAATAATTGATGGACAAAATGTCGGAGTGTAGGTCAGAGTAGTGGTAAAGCTATGTGGCGTACTGCGTACCTCCTCGCCGCGCGCGATGCGTCGCTTGGCGAAGATGATGATGCGCAGGTGCCGGTCCACCTCCACGGTCTCGGCCACGCAGTTGGGCTGGCAGGAGTGGTTGATGTAGCGCGCCAGCCCGCCGCACAGCGTGGCGTCCACCACGCGCCGCTCGTCCAGCCGGAACATGTAGATGCCGCGGTTCTGGAAACATACATGATTTTTGTTACACTTTCATCCATTCTATCTTACGTTAGCCCAAGGTGCTAAGGTCCACCTGCCTACTCAATTTGCTTTATATCACCCGGTATCTAGAATAGGCGTTATAAGACCATAATAATATCTTTTTTTACGATATTTTCTATTTTGCTTTTTCATTCTTGTAGAACGATATCATTTAATGTGCAATATTCAGTTTCCTATAAAACTGTATCACCATATATATGTAATGAAAGGGCCATATTTTCTGTAAGTGAGTCAATAATTCTTTATTAACCTTTATTAAACTTTACATAAATGAGCACCAGGGAGATATGTACTCCTCAAATCAAATTGTTATGCTGATAAAAGTGCAATTATAATATTACATCCATCAATCGACTAGCATTTTGATAATAAATTGATATTTTTTTTTTGGTTTAATCATACCTTAGCTTCATATTTCTTTTCGCGGATCTCGGAGAGTTCAGATCGAATAATTTCTCCGATGTACTCAATCACCATGGTGTGCTTCTCCAAGTCGCGCGCCGCGTACAAACCTAAACCTTGGATCTTAGACCTGGAAATAAATAAAACAAATAAAAAACACTGCTATACAAAAATATATAAAGTTCCACAATATTATAAAAAAAATGGTTATATATGGCACACCTGAATGTTAACCTAACTTATTATATGTGTATTTTTGTAAATAGTAAATTATAACATGGCTCACTAGAACGGTATTCGTCTGTATATAAAGTGTGTGCGTGGTCGGGTACCTGGCGAGGTAGACGTTGTTGCGCCACTCGGACTTCATCTTCTTGTACTGGCTGCTCTTGGTGTGCACGAACTGCTTGATGTAGGGGCAGGGCGGGTCGCCGGGCTGCTGCGGCGCGGGCGCGGGCGCGGGCGTGGACACGAGCGAGCGCGTGGCGCGGCGCCACGCCCCGCGCGCGCGCGCCTCGCCCCGCGCACACCCCGACGGGTTCACCGCCAGCCCGCCCTCCAGCAGCGCCGAGCGACCGAACTTGAACCGGTAGTCCGTCAGCGTCTCGATACCTGCACCATGCATTCGCATTTCTTACAACAGGGAACACTGAATAATATACAGCAGCACTGTACCGCCATTTCCGTTCGTATCTCTGTCATTCCTAGGCAGTTTCTCTATCTTTCCTCTTGCTCCACTGGTTCTCCAATTGCTTGGTAAATACTTCCGCAGTGTGCACAGATTTTGTTCGCGATATATAGCTCAATTATGACCAATTATATTCACAAATGCATTATATTTTATGCCTCTTCTACAAATTAACTAAACTAGCAAGTCTATGGACGTTGCATCTCACCTGGCAGGCTCTCGAGAACCCGCACGACAGCAGGCTCTGTCAGACCGAACAGATCTTCTCCGGTCACGTAGTTGGGCCATAATTTTAATACCCCTTCTTCACCGCGACCTTCGCGCAAGGCGGCCACCGCATCCAGCACCTAAGAGGAACAATATTCAATTTAGAGAAAAACAGGGTTGTGTGAATATATTAAATGATGGCCTATTTGGGAGTGTGATGAGAGTAGGTCTTTATAAAAATGTTAACTATACATGCGCGTCCTACTCGATTACTGGTCTGAAACTAAAAATATTTGACGAGTGAGTCACCACAGGCAAAATGATATTGCAACATATATAGAAAAGGTCGGTAAAAGAGTAAGAGTATATAGTGGGAGCGGCATGTGGTAGTTACGTGTGCCCAGGCGGCGCGCGGCGTGGGCGCGGAGGTCTCGGAGCGCGGCTCGTCCTGCGCGCGCACGTGGAAGCGCGGCCGCCCCTCCTCCTCCGAGATCCAGCACAGGTAGCGGCTGCGCGTGTTCGCGCGCCCGGCCGACCAGTAGAAACGCACCTGTACACGATGTTTATTACATAAAGTCTTTGAACTTGAAAAATACTATTCAAAGAAAGTCTTAATATTACGAACTATGAATTCAAAATCGTTCAATCAAATTCGCGGCTCATGCTACAACCCCCTTACCTATGGAAAAATTGACTAGTATACGAGTAATGGTTTCTTAGATTTACGCGAATGTTGCAAAAATATTTTTTATGGATTTTATCGTGGTAAAATTCATAAAAATTAGTTTTATTTCAACCGTCAGGCTAGTCTCTACATTTATAAATTCTATAAACAAATAGACGTAAAAACCATTTTCAATGGAGATTTTAGCAGCGTATAGAATGTAGATACGAGGTATAAACTTACGATCTTGTATCCGATGGGGTAGATGTAGTTGGGCGTGTGGAAGGCGGCGAGCTGGTGCTGCAGCAGGTGTCCGGGGCTGAGGAAGATGAGGCCGCCCACGCGGATGAGGTGGTTGGTGTCGGAGTGCAGCATGACGGACGCCACCTGGCGCTGCTCGTCGCGCGCCACGAACACGCGACGCTGCACGCTCAGCGTCGTTAGCTCGTTGTCTTTCTCGTTCTGCACACACGTCACAATATTCATTTGTCGTCCAGCATCTCCAGTAACAAGCTCAATATCTAAGTTAAAAATGGGTTTATACATATACGAATTTAAAATATCTGTTTGTTTTAATAAGTATCACTGAAACATTATATTTTATTTTGTTTTAATGTCCTAGAAACTGTATATTTTATACCGTGAGGACATTTAAAAACACAAATTAGATATGAACAAACATACAAAGTTCAGAGAAATATACTACAATACAAAATCCGTACAACAATATGTTTTTACGTTCTACAAATATCTTAAATATCTTATATACGGTTATCGAACCCATCAAATTTACCACAGAAAGCTAATTGTATGTTAAATCAATAAAATTCATGATAATCTCTACAGTCTGATTATAATTCAATTTATAATAACTTTACCTTGGGAGCATGTGAGGCGCAGAACGCAGTCTTGTTCTTGTAGAACACGCAGTTGTCTTTAACAGCGCAGCCGAGGTGATACACGCTTCCACAGCGCACTTTGAAGCACCTCACAGTAGCGCCCAGTCGCCGACAAACTGCGCACGTGGCATTAGATCCAGCCGCCAACGCAGTCTCCACGTTCATCAGCGCACCGCTCACGGTCTCGTACACTCCCTCCGACCACAGCGCGCAGTTCAGATGTACCCATCGGTCCACATCACAATTCAATAGCCTGGAAACCCCGTCCGCAACTCCATCTCCTTGAATGCCGCACAGTTCACACTTTCTCGTGTCTTCATTAGTCACTGGCATGATCGAAACTCCAGTGCGGAACACCAACTCAGTGAGCTCCCTGTCCGTGGGCCGTTTGTATTTCGCCGGCGGACCGATACAACCAGGCGACCAAGCTTTATACCTAATACCGCGGAACTTCTCTTTTTCTGTACTTTGGTTGCTCTTCTCGTCTTGCTCGACGCTCTTTAAATCTTCGTCTAGAGCGCTAACGTCGTCACCGACTTCCTTCATCAATTCATCGTTATCGAGAGAATCCATGAACGATAAGTCCATTTTTTCATCTTTTATATCTGGCTTGATATCCAAGTCATCTGTTTCCATACTTTCTGTAGATGCAGTGTCGAAGTCATCGCGATCTTTCGATAAATTTGTGTCAACGTCCGATTTGTTGTCTTCTTTTATCGATGCTTTAGATTTTCCATCAAGTATGATGTTGGTGGGTCGCCATGCGAACCGTTCATAGCACTGCGTGCTGCAAAAATACAGTTCGGAATCGCTGTCGCATAATATTTCTCCAGCGTTACCCTTGTTAGCGGACAACAGCGGGAACTCGGACGCTTTTGCTCGAACAACAGAATCCAAGATCACGACATCGCAATGACGACAGAACTTCGCTGCTCCGTTCAGGATACTTTGAATATCAATAGGAGTACCTTCCTTGCCATCTTTTCCTTTTGACCTGTACAGCCCAAGCTTGTGAGAAGGTGGTGTGGCGGTTCTCTCAATAATTTGGTATGATGTCGGAGGTGGGATGTGTAGAATTCCTGCCAGTTCTTTAAGAACTCCCAGTATATCTTCAGCGGCTCCAGAAGTTAACGTAAGGGTAACAGTGACATTTTCATTGCTTTCCGTGCTACCAGGCGAATCAACCATTTTGGCTTTATGAGGAGAATCATTGTCAAGACATTTGATTGCCTTTTGGCTATCGTCTTCCTCTTTGACCGGATATAATGATACTGGTTTCACTCTAATAGGAACTGGTGCTATAATAGGAATAATTGGCGAGACTCTACCTGAAGCCGAGTCACTGTCCTCATCTTCTTCATCGTCTTCAATGAGTTTAAGGCCAGGGAATCTATTCGGAGGGTCGATTTCGAGGCACTCCGGACTAGAACAGCTAACAATACTGTCCGGAGTATCTGTGTCTCTCTCTTTACAAATGAAATCGAGTTTCTTTTCCTCTGGGTCGTCATCAAACATAATTGGCTGGAATTCTTGATCGTAAAAACCTCTTTGCGTAGACGTAGGTGGCTTCTCTGGAAGAGGTTCTTCTTCTCCAAACGGCTTTGTATTGTAATAATCAGCAACATTTGGAATTCTTGCGATCCCGAAGTCTCCAGTCAAATCCCCTTTTAGTATATCGTAGTCTTTATTTTTGAGTTTTGTTAAATCACCAGATCCGAAAAGCGGACAAACTGCAAAATTTGTCGTTAAAGCGGGCTCTTGAATTTGCATGGCAGGCAACAACCGCAATTGCGCCATCAAGTTATCGATGAATGTGTCATAGTCCTCCTCATACCGAGATCCCTTTCGTGGCCTCTTTTTAGCACTCGCAGCATTCAAACTATTTTCAGCAGCGGCTTTCATATTGAGTTGCATTTGCTTCCTTTTCTTTTGTTGATACTCCCGTCGTTTACGTTTTTTAGCTTCTGACGGTGTTTCAGGTGCGTTTACTTCTGAAGAAGGATCCATGTTTCCGCTTTCTGGAAACTCTTCTTTCAAGGGCTGATCAAGTTTACCCTGATCTGAAGCTGTAGAAACGCCAGAAGTAGCGGATTGCTGTGAGCTTTCATCGAGTAATTCTTTCTTGACATCCATAGGCGTAAAAGGTCGATGCACAGGACTTTGTTGTGGAGGAGCAATTTCTTTCTTTATAGCTTGCTGAATTTGCTGATTTTCTATACTTGTAGTTTGATACATTTGCACTGTTTTCATAGTTGGCGAATTTTCTGGAATGGGTGTGGTTTCTTCTTTACTTAACATTTTGATAGGAGGCTTTCTTACATCCATCAAAGACTGCGTTGACGTTTGTTGCAGTAATGGCGAACAGGTGGAAGTTGTTATTGAGGATTGCACGGTACGCGTGGCAAAAGGCGAGTTGACTGTTGTCATATGACGAGGGGAATTCTTAGGTAATTCAACTTCTTGGGTTAAACCTATGGTCGGGGGTGGTATAGACGGCCTCGCCAGTTGAGCTTCCAGGGATGGAATTGATCCGAGTGCAGGCGCAGTCCTTTGAATCGTGACTGTGCGTTGGGGGACGACAGTCGTTGCAGTGGTTGTAGTCTGCAAAAGTTGTTTAAGCAAAACATTCTGCGATTCGTCGTTTCTCTGATTTGCGTTATTTTGCTGTGAGTTTTTGTTAGCGGAGTCTGTTGCACCCGCGGCTGCGTTTGCGTCGTCAGTTTCCATTGGCTCTGACTTTACTACAACTGCTTCGACGCTATGTCTTTTCGTAGGTTGTATATGGCCTACAATGACTTCACTCTTGGGTTCATCAGTGGATTTAGACCTCTTTAACGGTGAAGTTAACTGTGTGTGAAGCAGTTTAGATGAAGTAATGAAATTTATGGAACCGGTAGTATTCTTGGCTTGCATTTGACTTATTCCTGGGCTGACTATACTGTGAGTTCTTACAGTTACGTTAGGTGCCGGTTCTTTATTTCCAATCATTGGCCTCGAAGTCATGACTAGAGCCGGGGGCTGACTAGTACTTATACTTTGTTGATTGAAGGGTAAATTGCTTGTATTAATTTGCCTTGTGGGTTGCAGTAAAGTGTGTCCTAGAATACTAGTTGGCAAAGGTTGATTTTTCTGAAAACCACTAATACTTGTGGTTATAGTGTTACTGGTGTGCATAATCGGTGACGGCGCTGAAGAACTGCCGTGGATTTTTGAAAGGGCCGGCATTTGAATTATTTGTGATGTTACCGGAGTTGAATTCGAATCATCCATTGGTGTAAAAGATTGATTCGATATCAAAGGAGACTGAGCGGGTGATTTCATTAGAGTATTCTGCATGCTTACTGGAGAGTTTATAGGAGAAACTGTAGGAGACTTTCTGATTTGTCCCATAGATGAAAGTGCATTAACGCGAGAACCGACCATTTGCGCTGCACTCATGGGCATATTATCAGAGCTTGACATTGTTGTCAATGGTTTTTCAATTCTCTGAATGGGTGAAGGCCGTGGTGGTGGCACTTCAACTTTCGATGAAGGTAAAAGGTTTTCAAAATTAACTTGAGTGGGAGTAGTCGCATCACTGTTCTTTCTTGTAACAGTTTGTGATTCTACCTTCGATGTGTTTGTATTTAAAGAGGACATAAATGTCCGCAGTTGTTGCGATACATTTGCCATATTTGAGGTTAGCTCTGCGGGTTGAGACAAAGGTGACAATTGAGGCACCGTAGCCGATTGAGGAATTAACCTATCAATATCTCTCTTTGAAAAACTAGGTTGTTCTTGAACTTCCTTCGGCTCTGGTTTGGGAGGAGCACTTACTGGAGGATTTTGAACGTTAGCATTTGGAGGTTTAGGATTAGGTTGCTTCATGTCAAAACCTTTATTGTCATCAGTGATATTCTCTAGTATACATAACATATCCTCAAACGATTCAACATGTTTAGGGTTACCTTCCACAGTTTCAGGGTGCTCTTGCATAGTGATGTCATTGAGATATCGTTCTTGAGATGGTGTTGGAGATGGTATTGATATTTGAACAGATTCTTGCGCCATATCTGATGTTATTTGCATATTTGAATCTATAACCATTTCTTTAGTCTGATTAGCTATAGCTTTAATGGTTTTAACGACACTTTCTTCAGATTTGTCTGCCGGAGGATTCGGAGGAGGAGGGTCAGCTAAAGTTTTGTTATATGACAGTAATATGTCGTTTGGAACATTATCTTCAGGCTTATCCTCATCGTCACCTTCCATTATATTGTCAGGAATTTTCTCAGGTATTGGATCGGGGCTTTTAATTTCAGCTTTTCCCAATAATAATGGCGTGCGGTCCGTTAAACACAGTGTATGTGGTAATTCTGTTTGTTGGCTGATTTCTGATTCAATATCAATGTCTTTACTTGGCTCCTTGAACAAACTGCTCGGCCTCTGATCAACTTGCCTCGTCTGAGAACTCAATTGAGATGACAATAATTGTTGTGACCCCGAATTCAAAGCATTTGAAATGGTCTCTCGTTCAGACATGCTATCCGCAGCATTAGTGCTGTCTGGCGACGCTGCGTCATCTTGGAATATCTTCGCAGGCAGAGTGGCGTCATGCGTTACAGATAAGCTCGAGAGCTTCGCGTTAGACAAAGATAACGCCATTGGTTTCTCTATTGTTTTTACTATTTTCTGTTTGACCTGATGTTGAGTCAAAATAGAGACAGGCACCCTAGACGGTCCTGCACCGGCACTTGACGTAGCTAATGTTATAACTGGGTTTACATTAGCTACTTTAGGAACATTAGATATCACACTAATAACAGAACTAATTGGCTTGGAGAGCACAGGAGTTGATACGTTGATCGTCAATGGCGGGTTAAGATTTATAGGCAGTTTCTTTATTTGGGTTTTAGCACCGCCGCCCCCTATTGGAACAGAAAGGTTTTTCAAAACTGGCACAGATATGGTTTGATTTGCGATTGACACTGAAGCGACTGTCGCTTGAGAAACTTCATTCAAAATCTTCGTGTTAGCATGCGGTGACAACACAGCAAGACGGGATAACGCCGCGCTTGACGAGGGATTTACTATTTTGTATTGCTGTACAGCAGATGCTTGCTTGCCTGTAGATAGGCTGATGACAGCGACAGTCTTTGTAGTAGTTTCAGTGCGTGTGGAGGAACGATCTGGAGTTGCATCGTCTTCTAACTCATCTTCAGGTTTTCCACTATCAATAAGCTCTTCAAAATCTTCCTCGGTTGCAATGCGCTCTTCTGGTGAAACGACGCCGGGTTCGACCAACACAATGTCATCATCATCCAAGTGTTCTAGCTCCTCGTCATCGTTATCATCGTGAGCTGCTGATGCGTACTCTACGTTATCCGATGCGAAAAGCACGTAATTTCTTGCGTCTGAAGGCTCACCCATTGAGTCTTCGTCGGCTGTAGGAGCCGGTGTCTTACCGGCGAAACGCGGTCGCGGCGGTGTGCGACGTTTCAGGATGGATACCTTAGGAAAAATAAATATAATTATGTTGATTTATTTTACAAAGTTCATCTCTCTATTAAAAAGATATAACTGGTGAAAAACAAGTTTACCTTACTGATATGAGTGGGCCGCCTATTATCATCGTCTCTGTTGGGCCAGATCGGCGCTCCACCTCGTAAGCCCGGTTTAAAATACCTAAATCCGCCAGGCGGTCCACCTCCGAACAGACCCGGCTTGAAGTATCGATAGCCGGGCGGTATGGGAGCGACATGGTGAGAGTGCAGACCTCCACCATGCTCAAGGGCTGGTGAGGGGGACGCTGCGGGAGAAGCCGAGGGCGTCGGCGTGCGCGCTACATGCGGGGACCTCGACACAGATGGCGAGGCTGGCGCACCACCCATTGGACTGTATTGCTGCCGTTGCAGCATTTGTTGACGCTACAAAACAAGTACATGTTACATATTTTTTTATAATCTATTTGTAATTATTTTAAATCATTTAAATCGTTTTTACTCACGGCCATTTCGCTATTAGGATTTCCAGGTGAAGGCAAAGGTTGCGGACTGCCTAGTGGAGACGTTTGTTGTCTACTTCCGAATGGCACGCCCACCCTCATTCCTACATGTTAAGCCAAAAACAGTTAAATAAAGATGTTTGAGAATAAAGGTTCAAAGTATAATATTCATGTAAAACGTACCCTGTTGATGATGTGGTGGACGGGCAAAACGTGTTGGTAGCGGTGAACACCCCGGCGCAGGTCTTGGGAATCTTCCACCAGCGAAATCCGACTAGGAACGAAGAATTTAAATTGAATAAAACAGTAACAATGTAGCAAAAAGATAATATTGATTTAAAACATACATTCTGCAACTGCGGTGAATGTGACGCAACAGGACTCTGAATTTGTGATTGTTGATAAATCTGAAAACAAAAATGATCCGTTAATCTTTAAAGAAATGTAATATATTATTGAAATATTTTGAAAATATGAAGAATAAAACTTGCCTGTGGACTACGGCTAGGTGTGGGCAGCTGAGGACTTGTCCTTTGAGCTTGCAACTGCTGCAGGAAATGTTGCGGCGACATGGAAGACTGCATGGGCGACTGCTGCGTGTGCATGGGCGATTGTTGCACGTGCATCGGCGACTGTTGCGAGTGCATGGGGCTCTGCTGGTGCATCGGCGAGTGTTGCGAGGACATCTGTTGCTGCGGGTGCATGGGCGACTGCTGGTGCATCGGCGACTGTTGCGGATGCATCGGGGACTGTTGCGGATGCATCGGAGATTGTTGCGGATGCATCGGAGACTGCTGCGGATGCATTGGCGACTGCTGAGGTAGGTTAGTCTGCTGCACGTGCATCGGCGATTGTTGCGAGTGCAATGGAGATTGCTGAGTGTGTAACGGCGACTGCGTCGACGGATGCAACGGAGACTGCGATGTATGATGTAACGGAGACTGCTGCGAGTGTAGAGGTGATTGCATAGGAGATGTCAGATGATGTAGAGGAGATTGCGGAGCTAGAGAATGTAGAGGCGACTGCGAATGTGGAGATTGTACATGTAGCGGTGACATTGCTGGCCGTGTCCCTGTTGGCCGAGGGGTTTGATTTCCACTCGGCATTGGATTTCTAACTAGCTGCTGTTGTCCGAATTGTACCATTCCACCAACAGACTGAGGTCTTTCCTGTCCAGACAGTTGTCTAACTAGCTGCTGTTGTGGTGCTCCCGTTTGTTCTATCACCAAAGTGCGACCGCTTTGCAATAAGCGTCCTTGGGTATTGAGTGGGGATGTAACAAGTCCTATTCTTTGTTGAGACAATTGATCAGTACTGAGGACTGTTTGCTGAGTCCTAATGAGCGTCTGCTGCTGCTGTATGGTGCCCTGGAGACCCAACTGCATCGGACGATTGATAGTACCTTGCTGTTGGAGTTGCTGAGTCTGAGCAATATTTTGATTCGGAGTAAACACTGTTTGATTCGTTTGAATTTGTTGTTGACTTATATTCGTCTGCTGGGCTAATTGAGGATTTTGTTGACGATGCTTCGTTTCGTATTCCTACGATAGAAAAAGAGATTATTGAAATAAATATAGTGCAATATTAATTCTTGGCAAAACAATAACTTACCTGAATAAGCATACTGTGTTGCCTAGCTTGTTTCCTGGCAGCCTCAAGGTGCTTTTGTAGAGCTTGCTGTTCGGCGGATACTCGCTGAAGCTCTGCAGCGTCATTAGGCATCAACTCGTTACCGGATTTTCTCAGTTGTCTTTGTTTGCTGTTCAGCGACTGGAAAATTATTTCTACATGTGTAGAAAGAAACGGAGGCAAAGTACACGACGAGTCGAGGGAGGACACCCGAGTTAGTCACACAAGAAGATTCGTTTACACCTCGACCTGAAACGGGAAGCGACGGGGGTGCGGCGAAAACGCCTGCGCGCTACGCTCTACAAAGCTCACGAACACGAAAGCGCACTACTGCGGCTCACCTTGCGGATTTTGCGAAGCTTCTGCACCTCAACTTCGTAGTAGCGCTGCTGGTCCGTGGCAAAGGCGTTGTACTGCTTGAGCCACTGCTCGTAGAGGCGGCGCGCGTGGTGGTCGGCGTCGGAGGCGGGGCGCTCGGGCGGCGCGGGCGGCTGCGCCGGCGCCACGCCCGCGTACAGCGGGATGGAGGGCGGCGCGGGCGCGGGCGGCGGGGGCGCGGGGGGCGCGGCGCCCGGGGCCCCGCCCGCCGCGCCGCAGCCGCCCCACTCCACCTCGCGCTCCTGCTCGCGCTTCTCTTGTTCCAGGAGCTCCTCGAGAAGCAACGGTTGCTCCTGGTTTATGTTCTGACGGTTAAATGTTTGCTTTTTGACGCCACTCGCACCGCGAGGACGTCGCCGCCACCGAGGACTAAGTCGCCAGTTGCGTTCGTACGTTCATTTAAATACAATCATTCTACTACTTGATTTTAGAGCCTATAATTTGTCACTACTTTTGATCTAACGAAGCTGACGACAGTTAACAGGCAAATAGAAATACTTAATAGTGGTAACGTACAACCTGAATTACATCCTCGTCACCTGTCTCATCTTGGACGTAAGCCGACTGATGTGTAACAGATAAAATATTGTAAATTAATAAATGTATTATTGACACAAAATAATAAAATATCAATCGACTTGACAGACATTCAAATAGTGTACAAATACCGAATCAAGTACAATTCCATAGATTTAAACACCGAGGTAGCATCAGCATTGTAGGTAATCTAATATGTGCAATCTATTATGATTCCATATAAATAATATAACTACGACAGAGTGCCACATAAACTAAGTACATGAATTCAATACTTATTGTAGCAAAATAAAATAAAACAGTCAATACTTTCCATTTAGAAAATACAATGAGGAGATGTGTTCATATGTCACGTTTATTTCCCATTAATTTATTATTTGCCATGGGAACGATCACAGATTTAATTAAATTAATTTTTATATGAGTAGGTATCGTAGCTATTTTTTTTTTGTTGATCTTGATAGCCCGTAACCTTTATAAGCAAACAGGATATGTTCCACCACCATGACGACCTGACAAACAAGCAAGATGAGACAGGAGCGGGTATGAGTACTCAAAAAACCTCACTGAACTGTTGTGTACGTTGAACAAACTAACTCGAACAATCTTGTCAAATTACATACATACATAAACTCAAGCCTTTATCCCAGAAGGGGTAAGCAGACAGTGCCACCAGGACACCCACATTTCGCTTTGTATGTTACGTGCCATGTATGTGATAGGGAGCGAGCCTATCGCCATATCGGGCATAAATTCCTGACTCCGGGCTTATAATGAATAGAAAAACCCAATACAACTTTGCACGACCCGGGATTCGAACCCGAGACCTCAGCTTTGTAGTCGTACCGTAGTACAACAACGCCACCGAGGTAATCAAATTACTGTTATTAAAATAATATTTTTACATTGAAACTTTAAACAAAAAAAAGTATTACAAGAAATATTGTATTATTATTTAGTATGTATATATCTATATAACAATATTTGTCGTATTTTCACTTAATTAAAAACGAATTTGTATTATCTCTGCATCACCCAAAGGTTGACTTATGGAGGGTTTAATTAAAATAAATGTTACTTTGTACTTTTTTAATAATGTTGCGACAAATTTTGTGTTTGAAGTTTTTTTTATTTATCTATTAAATATGATAATGACGTAATTGTTAAAAAGTGTATAATTTCACTTTATCGTGTGGCACTCGCAGGCTAAATAGATACCGTCGTTCTACTTCATAAAAATAATTTTACTGATATTTATTATAGCAATTACAAGTTGAATGTTTAATATCTGTACCTAATATATAATAATGAAGTGTATTACTTTTAATAAAAACATCGAGTTACACATCTTGACAAGATTGTTCAGTGTGATTTGTGATTGGTTTACTAACATTCTTAATGTAGACTAGTATTCTTGAATCTTATAACCAATGATTGTTATTATTTGTAGCACGTTAGTGTTGTTGTGTTAGGAAGGATGCTGAAAAGGTACAAAGGTTAGTCAGTGCTCATGCGTGCGGCGAACAAGCAAAGTAATAAGCGTTAAACAGACACACAAAGGTGGTTAGCGGTGACAAGGCCCTCTAAAACGGTTGGTGCGGGACCTTCTCTAGAGAAGGAAGTATGGGAAGATTAAGTAGACAGGATACAAGGAGACCGTGACAACTAAGTGACTCGACAAAACATACAAATCCCGGAAATGTCTCAAAACTGAATTATTCCAATAGTTTTGAAAGTCAGATCTTAGAAAACGTAATGTTATTCTAATTTGAGATCGAAGTGACAGTATTGTTCCGAGTAATATTGTAGAGTAGCGTCTCGATCAAGAGTAGAATAAAGTTGTCGACACGTGGATAGACATGGGTGTTGGCTAAGTGTGGTGGGTGTGGGTGTGCGGGAGGGGCGGGGCGGGGGAGGTGCGTCTGACCTGCAGCAGCAGCGGGCGGCGATGCAGCCAGTCCGCCCACGCGTCCGCCTCATAGGGCGCCTGCCCGCGCCAACAACCATCAATCACCGACATGCAAACAACACGCCTGTACTCCGCCGTCCACCAACCTACCGCGCTCGCGCTCACAGTACATACACATACTACTCGCCGCTGTACCGGCACGAGGCATCACGACATATTCACTACCCTCGCTAATTATTCATAGTAACAGTATGAACTGGAGGCGAACATTCAAATATACCCATGCAATATTAGTCCTCTTAAATTCAATGCAATGAGGAACTTTTACCATAATTGTTTACTTGTATGATTTAATTTTGCAATCTCGACGTTGTGGAAATATCGATAACATTAAGTGTTTTTTTAGGTTTATCGATATCGGCAACATCGAGATATGAGGAGCAGAGATGTACCGCCACCAATGCGTAGACATTAATATTGCTATGGATATGTTTACGTATGTTGAACTTGACGTTGTCTGCGATGCGATCAAATCGAAGCTTATGAACATCATAATTACTGGTTCACATTTAAACACGAGACGCGTGAAATTACATTCAATAGCTTTACACTGAAAAAAATGTGAACCCAAAAGCTTACGGCATACACTTAAAGCTGCTGAAATCATTCCGACACGGCACATGTCAATACACGAAGCATGTCGAAAAGAATTCAAAATAAAACATGGAGATAAAAAAATACAATTGCATGCACGACAATTTATTAAAATCTTCAAAGACAACGTTACTAACTTAGTATTCGACAATTAGTACGATTACTTTTTAATTCATTCAAGATTAGCGTTATTTTTTCTTTATTTGAGGCAAATTTATTTGATGCAAAACTTCGAGGCAACTTTTACAAGTACAATTTATTGAGGAATAACACAAAACTATTTTAAAGGATATTATTCGGCCCGCTATAATAATAGGCCACGTGCTTAAGTGAAAATGATGCACCAATATATTGTCAATCGAATTTCAAAAATAGTAATAGTAATTATTGTAGGTAGTTTTAATTAAAAACTGCCTCGAAGCGTGTAGTAGGTAGAGGTGGGAGTTAATAAGGTACCTGAGGGTAGGGCGGCGGCGGCGGCTGCGGCGCGCGCAACGTGCCCGGGTACGGCGGCGGAGGCGGCGCGCGCGACACCCCGCCCACAGCGCCCACTCCGCCCACTCCCGACACGCCCACCGTCGCTGTGGGGAGATACTACTCAGTCAAATCCTACACCGACACCATTATTAATTATTTTTGAAGATATTAATAAAGTAAGTTTCGACACTAATACTTTATTTCAAAATCTATATTTATATACGTATGTATAAAGCTGAAGAGTTTGTTGTTTGAAAGCGCTAATGTCAGGAACTCATGAATCGAATCGAAAAATTATTTCAATGTTGGATAGCCCATTTATCGAGGAAAGTTATGGGGTACCTGCTTTATATCCAGGGAAAATATACAGCGGTATTTTTATCTCGGAAAAACTTGTAAGTAATATTTTATGTATTGAAGCACTAAAGTGCACGACTTTGTAAAAAAATCAGTAAAGTATTTTGAAAGTGTTGTATAATGTATATTAGTGTGCACCGGAGTAGGGCAGGTGCTTGAGCGCCACGGTGCGGTCCTCGCGCACCACGCCCACGGCTCCGTCGGCGCCCACGAGGCGCGTGCCGGGCGCGATGCAGCGCCCCGCCGCCAGCGCCGCGTTCACCTGCGCCGTCATCGCGTTCACGATGCTCTGCGTGTTCACGCCGCCCTGACAAACCAACATACTCAACACTTCTCACTACTATTGTGTATTGTCATCGGTACAACTATTCAAGTTTTCTCATAAAACACGTAATGCTACTCTCCAGTTTATATGAACTAACGCAATATCAAATTTTATGACCAGCATAAGATTTTAAACAGTCAATATGGTGCACAACATCAAAATCGTAATATCTTTGCATTTTCGTAAAAATAAAATACGTGTTTTTTTTATTATGTAATTGTATTGTTCATTTCAACCACTTCATTTAATTTTATTAAAAGGCAAAAAAAATCTTGATAATATTATTACTTTAATTTTAAATTACATTACAAAAACGATTAAAAACAAACCTGGGCGAAGTGCATTTGCTGTCCTCCCGTAAACTGCACTTGTGGTCGTTGCACTACTTGTTGACCCATCACTGGTTGTCCTTGCTGACCGAATTGCGGGGGACGCTGGCCAATAGCTTGTTGCTATGGAAAAAATAAAACAAATAAAAACTCATGTAGTTAAGCTCCCGCTTCGCTGTGGCAGGAAGTGAACAATTAGTTCTTGTTAACTCCTTTTACTTGTTTTTACTTTTAATCAATATCGGTGCAAGTTAAGACAAGCTAGTGGCCGTGAGAGACTCGCCGAGCTCCGAAGCTCGGTGCCATAAGTTCCAGTGGTAGGTGTGTGAGTGGGAAAAATTAATGTAGCGAAACGAATATATTGTTCAAAATATATTACCTGTGGGTGTAGCTGTAATCTCTGTTGCGTGTTCGCGAACATTGGTTGGAATGAAGGTCGCTGAGGTTTGTCTTCGTTCTCCAGCTTCACCTCAGACTTGATGGCTTGCATCGCCGACTAGTGATGCAAAAACAACCAACACATAATAAAACCAGTAAAATATCTACTAGCTAGATTTGAACTTGAAAGGAGTTATTTGTGAAAATCTCTATTCATTAGAAAATTTAGATAATATTACGGTCTAATCAAATATCGATTCACTATGGTATTTTTACTAGGTATCAGAGTGTACCTGTAACGCCATCTGTTGGTTCTGCGTGATGACTCTCTGCACGCCGTCGTTGAACATCTGTCCGCCGCCGGGCGTGGGCGGCGGCTCCACCTTGATCTCCTGCGTGTCCGGCTTTATATCGTCCACTTCTGACTTCACTTCCGTTTTACTCATATCGATGTTTTTGTCGGGTTTATGCGCATCACTACAAAGAGTGGACCGGTCATTTCATTTCTTTTTTAAAAATTATTGTTAAAGTTGATATAAAACACTCATTATACTCATTATCTACTACAATCACGGTTATGAACAATTAATGAAAAATTTGTTAATTTAAATATGTTGCTGATAATGATGCTTAATTCTGTAAGATCAATTTGATTTTATAGTGGTGTAGTTATTGCTTACATTACAGAGAGCAACTAAGAGTATAACTTGCAAATCGCGCTTGCTTCATTCACAAGATTACTTTTACTATGGATATAACATTCATAATGGATGTGCAATCTGAAAATCTAGTGACCAACATCTATGGTCCCACCTGAGCTTGTGGTGTATATCAACTTCGTTCACGCGATTGTATTTATTATCGATATAACTAACATTATCAATAGTCTGTAATGCAGTACAATTACCACGGGACGAGTGCCTGTAGTCCCGCTTGTGGTTATGGTGAGTATCGAACTTTGCACACGATTGTATTATTATCGATGCGACTAAAATTATCGATAATTGGTATAACCGACTAGTAATTACTACCTATGATCTCGCTTCAGGTTGTGATGTCTATCAGACACGTCATCAAGTTCTAGTCCATCGAGGAGGTGACCGGCGTCGTTAAGTGCGGCCAGCTCGGGGTCGGCGTACTCCAGGATGTTGAACTGCTCGCCGATCTCCGCTGTGAGCGACTCTAGCAACTCTTCATCGTCTTCACCGCCCAAACCGCCCAGGATGTCACCCACCTGCAATACAATCCTTGCTTTATCTTTGCAACGAGACATGACAATATGTTGGCAGCAGCGGTGAATAATCAATTAGCCATCTTTGTAACAGCGGTGCGCAACGTCCAAACACAGAAAGTGTACGCGCCGTAGGCTACATGATGAAACATTATTTGTAACTAATATTTTATGTGTGATTTTTTTATTTCCTAATTAAACTTAAAAAACAATCTCAAATAATCTCACTTAAAATACAAATATAGAGGTGAATATGGTATATTTAATATAGCAGAACTAAATGACTGTTAAGTATTATTACGAAAATATACTGCAACAAAATAATATTCGATGCAGAGGAGATATTAATGTTGAAATATAATGTATTGATGAAATGTAAAGCACCTCTCCAATATTGCCAGGATCTTGCTCCAACTTGTCCATATCACCCATGTCCATTTCATCAGTACCATGGTCTTGATTTGGCTCCTGTTTAGGTTCGTTGGGAGCTGCAAGAGAATATAAAACTTAACTCTACATAATGATGACTTTAACTCTACATAATTATTTCTAATAAATAAATATAATATAAAAATGTAGCTAACTCTCCTTCAAATAATCGCCTATTAAGACGAATATTTATTTATAAGAAAGTTAGCACTTTCTATTCTCCACATTTAAAACAAGGTGATAATGTCTTAAGTCAACTTGTAGAACGGATGGAGAACTTATAATTTTGTTCAATATTAAATAAACAATCCTCTATTTATTGTAAAGCATTAAAAATAGTATGAATTAGTAAGCATATGATAATTTTCAGAAAGCTGTTAAATAGATAATAACTTAAGAAAAGCAGAAAATATATTGAAAATGTGTTCAATTCATATAAACTATACCATTATAGGAAACAACAATAACACGAAAGTTATGAGTTATTTTTAATCCACAGTTGATACTGTCTTTGTAGTATTCCTTGATGCTTCTCTCAATAATTGAAGTAGATAAACACAGTCAAAACAATAGTTAAAAATAATAATAAATACTGTAGACTTACCATTTGATTGAGAAATTACAGATTGTTTTTGCTCTAGGACTTGTTGGGCAGAAGGATTGGAAATATTCTGCTGTTGCATTTGATTGTTGTCCGCTGCGACTATGCGCTGTTGCATTATCACTGTGAATATAACAAAAATTTAAATAAACCAATTTCATAGATTATAAAACTGGTTCGCTGATTTTTTTTATTGTGCTGGATTTATAAAAAGATATAGTTTTAAATGTATAGTCAATAAAATATAACTGTTTTTTTCGACTAGGAATAAAGTGGTGTAAAAATAATAGTATTTTTTGAATGTACTTAAATATCTTACATTCACCAAAAACTTACAAAAGAGTAGAACATTTCATGGTAGTTTATAAATATGAAACAAAGATATTCTGCTGTGTTGCAGTTTGTACGCACAATGTTCAGGAGCACGTGGCGGCAGCGGCGCGCGGGGGCGCAGTGCCACCGGCAGCGGGTGACGGAAGGGCTGCCCCTCCGCGCCCTCCGCCTCGCCCGCACCCGCCACTCCGCCCGGGCCGCCGCCAGGAGTCCCCGCCCCATCGTCACTGTTAGCCTCTGTGCACAATCCATATTCCTTTACAAACCCTAGTAGTAGTAATGTTATAATAATAAGGAAATCGTTCAAAAGTATTTCCACATCAATCTATCGAATCAATATAAAATATAATATGGAAAAATACAAATCGATACTCACGCGGTGGCCACATCTTTTCAGGGTGTCGCTGGAGTAGATCTCTCAACTGACGATTGATATCATCACTGTTGCCGTAATGTAAGGGGAACCTCTGCGCGGGGAAGGCACTGCGCGGCGCCTCAGCTGGCGGGGGCGCGGCGTTGGGCCCCGGCGGCGGGGGCGGCGCCGCGGGCGCGGGCGATGGGGGCGGCGCACCCGCGGGGGACGAGCCCCCGTCCGCGCCGCGCAGGCGCTGCATCGCTGCTGCCGAGGGCACACCTAGAGTTACTTTACTACTCACTCATGGTTATTGACATACTACGACACTTCGAGTATTGTCAATAATGATCATGTGAGCTTGGAATACTTGGAAAATAACAAAATCACATTCTTTTATACAAATTATACAAATGGGGGATTGAATTTTGTTGAAGACGTTTACCTGAGGTACAGTTATCTTAGTTTATGGATAACCTAATATTTTAAGCAAACATATAGTGTAGTGTATAACGTAGTGCGTTTGGTACCTTGCATGCGCTGGTCGTGTATGATCTGCTGCTGCTGCTGCGTCTGCTGCTGGCGCTGCTGCTGCAGGTTCTTCCACTGGCGCTCCTGCTCGGCCTCGCGCGCGCTGCGCTGCTGCCCGCACGCGCGCTCCTGCTCCTACACCGCGCACAACACACGTTACATGACGCGCACACACTGCCGACCTCACGACCATCACTACTTGCTTTCATCATTGTATTGTATTCATATTTTAGTTTACATCCAATTATAACTAGAAAGGCATTTGTTTTGAAAAATATACCTTACAATGAAAAAACCAAGTATGTTAATTCATAACATGCTTCTCTATGCAGGCAGTTTAATATCAGGCTATAGTACAAAAATACAAATAATTTTATTTTAACATTACTATTTTAAGTACTTATAACATAATAATAAATAATATTGTAATATCTATCGTTATTCTACAATATGCAGTAAAACTTATCCTATATTTTCCTACAAACTATGATATTTTAACTATAAAAATAATTCGTATTCAACAATAAATAAACTTATAAACACCTAGTAAATAATTAGATTTCAAAATAAAGGAGAGTTTAATCTATAATAACCACTATTTCATGATATTGAGAAAACAATGATAAAGTTATTTTAATTATATTGCACAAAATTAATGCTTGAAAAATATGTTAAATTTCATTGCTATTACAGATAGATTTGCCAAAAAGAAACATTCTGTTCATGTTCTGACACAGATCCGATTTTTGGTATCGCCTTTAATGAAACCTTTTTAGTGCAAAGTCAATTACTGTACCTTATTTACTATCTATAAGGATCGAACATGAAGTATTAAATCAAAATTTATCCTTTTACTTTCGAAAAACTAAATCAAATATGTTATAAGACATATCAAATACGCTATAACTGCTTGTACCTTCACCAAAAACAATATCTTGTGCATATGACGTATCCTAATTGAAAATAACATTATTGTTTGCAAATTAATAAATAATAACTTACTAACTGAATTTCATACAATGTCCACTTTAAAACTCCATTGGACACAAGACAAAAACAACTAAATTACAATTACAATCTTTCTTTATTGGGATTATTTATTTTTACTTTATGGACTTAAACAAAAAAATAGAAATTAATCAACGACACAAAAAGCTAGGATTAAAAACCAAACAATTCTATCGACTCTTGTATTTTAATCAGTAATTTATGTAGATGTACTCCTAAAGCAAATTCTAAATTATTTATGTACAAATTTTCCGTTTGCAATTATAGCTACAAATATACATATTGTGATTTATTAAATTCAACATCCATGCCAGTGTTTTATTTACATAAATCAATGACCATTAAGTTTACAATAAAACACCAATTCCTTGTTATGTCATAATAAACTAGTGAAACCACATATTATAATACACCCATAGGATTGCCCTCCCTTCGATAAACTTAATGAAAATTAACTTATGAGTTGATATTGTTACAACGTGTTAATATTTTTACTACATAACAGTACAAAACAGATAATTATTAATTAAATATATATAAACATAAAATGGTCAAATTCGATAAATTAATTATGTTGAATTGCATCCGTGAGGTTACTGTACAAAGAATATTTTATATTGTATGCGCATCGTTTTATTTTTTCAACAGATATTTATATGCGTTTATCAGACGCAATAAACACAAATAAATATATTTTTAATATGATGCGGATACACGACAACAAAGTAAGAGCAATCCTTACTTGTACAACATATATCTGAAAGCTTTATACACAAGAGCGTAACGACGCAAATCAAACGTGAACTATGTAAAACTATAAGTATGTTAGAATTGTTAGCACACCACAACCAGCCACCGACTGCTTCCGATGTTAAAGCCAACACTACCAAGGCAAAGCAGAAATAAAATAAAAAACAACATTACGGACAACAGAGGACACGAGTCCGGGAGGCGTTTCAGGATTCATCGGGAGGGTAACGTCCTCGCATAAAAAAGCTAAAGAAAAATTATAAAAGAAAATAATCACACAGCTTACAACGCCATTGAACAGCCAAAACGTTTTGTTGGGTGATTACTAATTTAACTCTTTGACAATTAAACCGAGGGAGGTGCGAAGGAACGCGAGGTGACAGTACGCGCGATCACCCAACAACTCATCAATCGTAGCTCGCATACACATACAAGTACTCCGTGTCATGTGTGCAGTGTACTGCTGGTCCACAGTCTAAACTATAATAGAGGTGCCTTAATTACTATAATGTATTTATATGAGTGGTATGGTTCAAATATTGAACTACAACATTTATAGAATACTGTCTATCTATCTATATCAGCCCATATACGTCCCACTGCAGGGCACGGGCCTACTCTACAATCGAGAGTACGATTGAGAGTGGTTAGGCCATATAGTCCACCACGCTGGCCTAGTGCGGGTTGGCGGACTTACATACCGTAGAAATTCTTTTGAAAATCGCTACGGTATGCAGGTTTCCTCACGATGTTTTCCTTCACCGTTAAAGTGCGTGGTGATTGACTATCAATACACACATAACTCCGAAAAGTCAGAGGTGTGCCCTGGGATTTGAACCCGCGACCACCGTGAACATATTGTAGGCAGCCGCGTCTGGTCCGTTACCAACAGGCCACCACGCACTTATACATAGAATACAGTAACATTAGCTATTTTAAATAATAAAGTACCAAAATCTTTCAAGAGAAGATTAAAATTTCGATTTATTATTTTGTTGAAATAGTTTAAATTTATAGAGATACCAATGACCCTTCGAAATTGAAAAGCAAGAAACATTACTTGCAAAATAAGACAGAGAAGAACCAGCTTGAATAAATAAAGGAGATATTGGAGTTGTGAAAGTAGTGTGTGAGAGTGTGCGTGTAGTGTGTATGGCGTGTGGTGTGGAGTTGGTGTGGAGTTGGTGTGCGTATGCGAGGGCGCGGTACCGTGTGCGCGTGCGCGAGGCGCGGCAGCGTGCGCATGATCTCGGAGGGGGTGAGCACGCGGATGTGCGCGTCCGCCTCCAGGAGCCCGCCCGCCGTCACCGTGACGTTGGGCGCGCGCACCCCGGGCGCGGCGTGCGGCGCGCTGGGCGGCGGCGCGGGCGGCGGCGCGGGCGTGCTGGGCGCGGCGGGCGCGGGCGCGGCGGGTGCGCTGCCGGCGGCGGGGTCGGCGTCGCTGGCGCCGGGGCCGCCCGTGCCGCTCGTGCTCTGTCGCGCGCGCACCAATCAATGCTTAGTTGCAGCTACCGTTTAGCTCCGAAGGCGTCTCACCCAGAAACGATAATGAATTACGAATCGCCTGGCTTTTATTAGTTCCGTTGCCTTCCATGAGGAAACATTTGTGCGACTGTGAATCGGGCGATCGATCGACACGACACGGCCCAGAAAGAAACGACCGACCGAACTGAAGTCGACAATTAAAGAAGACTTTACTCATCGAAAACTAATACTGTAGATCCTTTCACTTCGACTGCTAAAATTGCATTATCACATCGAAGACAAAACTCGATAGACTTCGATGCATCGACTGATGCCTTTCAACAAAAAACGGTCTGAAAATGCGAGCGTTCCGCCGTAACATAGAACTTCGATATAGAAACACAAACATAAAATTGCAGTGCTACTATGTGTTTTTAATATTATTTACACGTGTATGAGCGTCGAAACAAGCGATAGAATCTACAGCACTGGTGTTGTTTGGTCAGTGACAAATACTTTTCTACTACGCCATATATTCTAAAATCTAATTAGTCAGCTTTAGCTGCCAAGTATTGAATCGTTACAATTCCTGATATAGCAAATGAATTAAGTTTTTTAGTATTTGGTAAATGAGCTATTTCAAAATCAACACTCCATATTTAGCACGTAATGCAAATATCAACAATGGTCAGTCACTATTGTAAAGATCGATATTTTTTGATTGATCATAAAAGCATCTTTTGTGAACAGAATAACATATATTGACAAAAAACAACAATAGCATAAAGTGATTTAACACAGCACTAAAAACAATAGTCGTCTGACTTTTTTGTGTTCGATAAGAGCAGTTCGTGCACACATCCTATATGATACTGTGAAAGGCACACATTGTAAAACACAGTGGTATGTGAGTTGGGTTAGCACACTCCACGTCTAGCGATACAGTAAGCGCACATACCTGCTGAGCCTTCTTCATCCGGATCGCGCTTCTGTTATCCCGCGCGCGTTGCAAATACGGAGCTTTCTGTTCGGATGGCAAAGCGCGCCATTTCTTAAGAATTTGCTTGCAACGGTCAACCCAGTTAGGATATTCGGTCTTCCATTCGGGATGGTTAGTGTTGGCGTAAAGCACGGCGGATATCGTCGCTGCTGATCCTAGACCTGTGATTCACGATAATGTATTCGATAAAATATTACCACCGGTGAGGTGTAAAAATGAACTTGACACCAAGTATATAAGTAAGAATGAAAACAAGTATATATCTGTAGTTATGATCAGTGTATGTGATAGTGTGTGTGTGTGTGTGTACTGACTCTCGTCGGCGCGCATCTTCTCTGCGCTGCGCTGGTTGTAGGAGGGCGGCGGCGCGGCGGGCGGCTCGCTCCACGCGCCCACCTCGGGGAACAGCGGACTCATGGCGCTGCTGCCGCTGCAACACACGCATACATCTACATCTTGTACGGAACACCACACTATTTCTACTTTCTCTAAATAAACAGCATCGATAAAATGACGCAACTACTTAACCGGTAACAGAATTGGATCTCAGCAATTCATTTATTCATCAACATGTTTATTTGATAATAATTTTCCGTAATTTATAAACATCTCGTTGTTATTTCTTTATTGTAGCATTAAACCCTACATTAATTATGGTCCTTCGAGCCAGATTTCTACAACTCATTTAATTACTTCCCCTTTTTATAATGATAGTGACAGTATTCCATTTGTAACGATTCTATGAGTACATTACACATACCTGCTACCAAATTCATTGTGATAAGGCGATGTATACTCCATAGGACTCTGCAGCTGTTGTCTCTGTTGCGAGAACTGCGACATTGAGTTCACATACGACACCGAAGACTCTTGGGATTCCTAGATAAATATGTTTTGATAAATCAATCAAATTATAGGCACAAAAAACTGGCCCTATACATATTTTTTTTACAAAAGTATAAATTCAATTTGAAATAGGCAACAATTTTGGCAATCAAACTACAGAATAACGACATTTTTGTAATATAGATTAGTTTCTAAAATGATAAGTTTCGGTATACCTGTGAGTCGTCAGTGAGCACTCCCTTGAATATCTCGTCGACGTCGTTGCCGTCCATGTCGGGCAGC
Organism: Deilephila elpenor; assembly: GCA_949752805.1. Lineage (NCBI taxonomy): Eukaryota > Metazoa > Arthropoda > Insecta > Lepidoptera > Sphingidae > Deilephila > Deilephila elpenor. Next base: position 3,890,022 of record OX457102.1, read on the forward strand.
GTGTCGCGCACCATGGCGTCCAAGTTCACGCCCAGTAGTGACAGATCGTCTTTGGGCGATATCGTGGAAGCTTGCGATGATCCACCCGTTTCTAATCAGTAAAATATTATGGTTATATTTTATAAGACACATGAAAAATATAGTAAGTTAAACCCAAATATTACGATAACATTGTATTATACACAGCAAAATATAAATTATACTAATGTAGTTTTTAAGTAATCATTGTAACTAACAATTATATGGAATTCTATTCTGAAATAAATATTTAAATAAATAAATAAAAAAAACAACAAATTAAAAGCCCTCATCTTATGTGGATCTATGCATATTCTTTTCCATGCATATTCTTTTCCATTCATAGCTAAGAATCTATGTATTTATTCAAGTTCAATTATTATGTATGCAGGTATTTTTTCGTATATTTTTTTTGTGAAATTAACTTAAGATCATCATCTTATTGAATGATTCAAAATTGTACTAAAGTACATTGTGGGCCAGTATAGACAATGTAAGGACGCATATTTGTTCCTAATATTATGACTATTAAATAGTTTACTTACCACTACTAATGGTCTCGGTCTTGGTGGTATGTATTGTAGAAATACTCTCAGTGGCGACCGTGGGCGGTTGTTCAGCCTCGGGCGGTTGTGGTCCCAATATCGCGTTCTTCAAAGCTGTAGAATCCTCAGTATGTTTGAGTTGACCATCATCTGCTTCCGTTTTTATTTTCACGCTCCCGTCTACGTTGCTAGTATTGGAAGAATCGTCTTTTTCCTCTTTGGGTTTTAGAGATTGTAGTACTTCAATTTCCTCCTGTACATCAAAAAGTTATGTTCGATGTAATTAAACACATATACTTGCATTATTGAATTGGCATATTTTTATGTAGGTAAATAATATGGGCTGATTTAAGAATATGTAATAGTATCCATCTGCGAGATATTATTACATATTTTACTACCAACTATATTTCCAACTCACGGTGTTAAGTGTGATGACTACGGAGCCGTCGTGATCGTTGAAAGAAGTCAATGATGCGACCACGTCTTCTCCATCGCTGTCCGAGTTTTCTATATCCAGTTTGAAGTCTCTCAGCTCGCGGAATCCTTCTGGTGTGCTTGGCCTGAGCGTTCCACCTGGGCTTTCAGCAGGATTACCTGATGAAAATCAGAATATTTTTTATTACAACACTTGCAAGTCAGGTGGACCACAATACATATTATATTATAATTATTTGTATTCTTCATGCATTAGCCAAAAAAATATTTAAAATTTATTTATTAAATTACAATAAGGGTAATATTAGCCATTCGACAGTATAACTTACCAGTGGAAGTGACGGCGGGCTTAGATGGTTCCAGAAGGTCTTTACCGAAGAATGCTTCTTGCATGTACGGCGGAAACTGTTCCATCAATTTCGAGCGCGGTTTTCTTCTCGGCTTACGTTTGTTACTTGGTGATTCTGAGTAAAATACAAAAATATTGCATTTGAAAAATAGAATAAAGTTATACATTTGTACTTTTATTGTTGCCTCACGTATTTTATTCGTATCTTCTTGGAAATCATTCGATAGAATTCAATTACAAACTTCCGAAACTACGAAATAAACGAGCCAAATCAAAGTAAATATCGATTTCGATTTTAGCTAGGTATCAACAACAATCATAATTGAACAACTCAACGTCTTTAAAACATACTTTTCGACGACACAATAAGAAAGAACCCCAAAGTCTTTTTTTTTAAAGAATTCAATACTCCTTACCTCCGGATACTTGCGAACCGTCTCCCTCTTTGTCATCATCAGCCTGCGCCTTAGCAGTAGTCTGTCTTTGTCGCACAATAAACCCGCCTATACCCAGCTTGTTCAGGTTCCGTTGTCTCTTTCTGCGCAGCACCGTGAGGCCCGAGTCGGTGGTGTACACCGTGAAGCCTTCGGGCGGAGGTCCGTCCGTCGCCACGTTCCACAGAGTGCCCTCCTTGAAGTTTGTGTTGGCAGCTAAACCTATTGACAATATTCAATGAGATCGTTAAGTTCCCGTCGCCAATGTTTATCTGTTTTTACTTCAAATTTATTTCTGTATGGTTCTTGTGAAGTTATGAATTTATTAATATGTAGCATTTAGTTTGCAAGTATACTATTTTTTTACTGCTTTTTTAAATATCAGCAACAATAGTTTATTTATGAATATGTTACTTTTCATACCCGGCTCTTCTTTAACTTCAGCAGTGCTGTCTGGCTTGGAGTCGTCGCCCATCTCGACGTCGGCGTTCTGAACCACTGTTTCAATAGATGCCATTATTTCTATTCCATAATGCCAGCGTCCGACACACAAAAACTCACATTAGATACTATTCTATACTATATAACTATACTTAGATAGCTGCTAAGTGTTAAGAGCAAGAATAGTAGCAATTAGAGAACGAGATTATTTGAAGGCTTTATGTTGTCATATTTTAAAAAATACAATATTATTGTAAATATTTAGTTTCGATAATTATTTTAGGTACAGACGGCTTAATGTTATATCAAATATAACATGCATTATGTTATATCATGAAACATAGCCAAAATCTTAATACAATATCATCCAAAACCAGCGTAATATATTTTTATGCCATGAACGTATTCCATCCCACTACACGGGCGAGTAACAGAAATAAGAGAGTGCAATGCAAGCAGAGTTTCGTATGTAGAGTATGTCTCACCGGCGTCCTTGTCGGTGTTGTCGTTCTTGAAGCGCCTCTTGCGGCGCGTGTGCGTGATGCCCAGCTCGGCCTCCAGCTGCTTCATGTGGTGCGCGCCGCGCTGCGACAGACACACGTCGTCCACGTAGTACTCGCCCGCCAGCCCCAGCGACTGCGCCGTGGGCCGCGGCGTCGCGCGCGCCGGCCCCGCGCTCGCCGCCAGCGCGCGCGCCACGTGCGGCGCCGGCACGTCGCGCCCGCGGCACGCGCTGCACTTGTACCTGACCATCATAATATGCGCTTTAGTACCTTCTATCTATAAGAGACAATTGCTTGTGTGGAACCTTAGCATGGTCAAAAATCACGTAGCGACTTAAAATCAGGCGTGCCGCTAGAACTAAAAAATAACCTAAAAGCCTCTTCAAACAGTCAACCAAAAAATTAATCTAAGAACGCTTACCCCGCTCGACAACACAACTCCGCGTCGTTTTCGTTGCGTATCGAATCGCACGAGGCGTGAAGCCATCGACTGCAATTTTCACATTGGATAATCAACTCTCCATCCGAATACGGTTCCGAACAAATGGAGCACATCACCAGCGACGCGCACGGTGCGCATTCTGTTAATCAAAAATGTATATTGGTTATAAATTCACATTAAATGGTGAAATAAAATAATGAAATTTTTCTAAATTTTTAACCAATCAATGATGAAATATCATGATATATTATGCGACCTTATTGTAGTTAGTCAAAGTGAGTGCACGAGGCCTGGTAGATGGCAAGTGGAGTATGTACCGGTGTAGTTGTCGCACCAGGCGCGCGTGTCGCGCGTGCCGCACACGAGGCAGCGGCGGCAGCGCTCGCAGCGCCAGGGCCCGCGCGGCACGTCGGCGAGCGGCGGGCGCGCGCAGTACGTGTGCCACGTGGTGTCGCAGTCGTCGCACAGCAGCAGCAGCGTGTCGTCGCCGCGGTTGCCGCAGCCCTCGCACACCGTGCAGTCCAGGCAGCGCCAGCCCTGCTGCACGATCACCGCCGACACCTGCACCACACGCAACCACATTATCATAACACGCTTCAATCATTCTATTATCACTTATTATTTATGCAGAGCGTGTCCCAAATACTGCACCAACGAGTCGCAGAAATGTATTGAAGTTTAAAATACAAGGATTCAATACGTTACGCACAGAAACACCGTCGAGTTTTAACGGCTCACGCGTAATTCGCATCACTGTAAACTTATTTTTCTGGACTACATAAAATAAAATAATATGAAACTTGTGAAAAATACTATACAAAAAGGCATATGACTGTCTTCAATTCTAATCATGAAAAGCTTTCATAAAATAACAATAATTTACCTTGATATTGACACAATAAGGATGGTAAGTTTGGCCGCACTGCGCGCAAGCTATCAGACAGCCTTCGGAGTCCGTCCCTACAGCACCGCACATTACGCAAAGGTCTTGCGTCAACACAAACTTGTCTTTACTCGAACACAACACCAACTTATTTTCGACACCTAAAAGAGTATCGATATATTAGGAGTAAGACCATTGATAACGAACTACCACAAATAATTATTGATGTCTTGTTTTACCTGGATCATCCTCTGCTGTTTTATTATCAGGAGCCTGCGGTCTTTGCAGGCCTAGTCCTGGCACGCCGAAAACTCCCCGCATCTTAGGTTTCGAGCCTCTCTTCCTTCCGAAGTCTAAAACGGATCTTTGTCGTTTCTGGAATCCCAACTTGCCAGCAGGAGGGAATCCGCCTTTGAGTTTATATCCACCGATCTTTTTCTTGGCTACTTTTGAGGATACGCTGTATGGTTTTCCTTTTCCTAGACCAACGTCAGGCTGAAACATATCAGGGTGTTTGTAAGCAAGAAAAAGTGAGTGCGCTATGTAACCAGACGTCTAGAAGTAATTAAGTTATTTAATACCCATACTTTGGTTTCAATTGCCAAAGGATCTTGTTCTTGTGAATTTTCATCGCCGAACGACGAGTCCTGGGATGCAGAAGCCATGCTGTCATCTTCAAAAGCTGTCACACAAATAAAGGCATAAGGAGATAATCGAATAAATAAATATAAGAGTAAATGAATATAGTTTAGTTCTTACAGCTGGGCTTGGAGCCCGTCAGCGGCATCTGGCTCTTGCATATTGGACAATTGTATTCATACGTAGGGTTCAGCTCTTTGTTTTTCCGATACTGCGTTGGCTCGGCGTCCGGATCGCACGTGCCGTGGACGTACCTGGACGAAAGGGTTATATTAGTGGTCTCATTTCACACTTCTTAATTAATTGCTCGATATAGATATAAATTAAAAGTATTTTAATTGAGTACTAAGATTAATTAAATTTTAGTGAATATAGTTCACCGATTGCTGAGGAATGTGGTAATCTTTGGAATATTTAGACCAGTAGATGTGAGGATAACGAATGCAACTTTGAGCTATACAGCTTTTTTTACTAAGATAATAAGAAAACACCAATAGTCTGCCATGGTAGATAATATAAGTGGTGAGTGCCGGTACCTCTTGCAGAGCGTGCAGCGTATCATATCTCGGTAGGCGGCGGCGCGGTAGGCGCGGCGGCACAGCGGGCAGCACGAGCCCTTGTTGCGCTGCTGGTAGCACGAGTCGCACACCGTGTAGTGCGCGTGCCAGCGCGACGACGGACCCGCGCCCGGCGAGCGCGAGCCGCAGTCCGAGCACACGCGGCAGCACTGCACACATACACTACATTATACACTTATATATTACGGTCGAATAGACATGGGAACAGATACAGTTGCAAAACTCATTTACGCACGTAAAATCGACAATCGGGACAGCAGTGGATACGTAAAGCAGCAGACCGGGCTCTGTGGCGTACCTTGGGAGAGGCGTATGTCCAGCAGTGGACTGCAACGGGCTGATGATGATGATGAGGATAGAATTTTTACAAAGAGAGCATAGTGTTACCTTGCACTTCCAGCCGTACTTGGGCACGGTGGCCATGAGCGGGCGCAGGCAGGCGGCGTGGTAGAGCTTGTCGCAGTGGTCGCACGCCACGGCGCGCGCGTCCCCCGGCGGCGCCGCCTCGCGACACACCTGGCACACGCGGCACGCGCGGCACGCCCAGCCCGCGCGCACGCCTGCACAACACCGATACAACATTTTTTTTTATGAACTTTAAACAAATTGCCAGATGCCCAATACCCTTCTCTTCTCTCCATCACTCTTCCTTCCCACTCTCCTCCGGCCGGCAACACATCCATGATCGTGGTTCATGGGCGGCAATGATCACCTACCGTCAGGTGACTTGCTTGCAAATGTGGTTCGATCCCAAGGCCGAGACAAATGTTTGTGTGAACCAAAAGTATTTGTTTCAAGTCTAGTTTTTGGTGCGGCTGAAAAGTCTCTCGTAGTTCCACGACACAAGACTCAATCTTGGTGTGGAGGTCAGGACCATGTATATGACTGTTGGCTTTATTTATTAATTTTATATACGCCCCACTGTATGGCACGGACCTCCTCTACAATCGAGAGTAAGATTGGGATTGGACTCAATGTGTTTCTTCTTGACAATTATGTCAAGGCGAATCTACTTGTTTAAAGTACTTGCTGCTTACGTACTCATACGCACTTGTTTTACGTGAACGCACGCACTTTATGCCTCAATGAATTTTGACGAAATCTTGAATATGGATTTGGTTCCTTTACCTACAGCTCAACAACAGGATAGATAGATTTTAATTACGCAAAACTCTGAACAATGACGCACAATACTGTCTACGACATTCACATATAGGGACGAAGTTCTCTATTTTTTCATAATACGTTAAAACATGAAATTGTTATGCTACATTCTTTTTACAATATAGTATAGATAGTAAAACACACCTGGCAATTGCGCGAGTCCCACACATGTTCCATGGTAATGCGCGCCGCACGTCACGCAAGTCATAAGATTTGTTATATCACCAATGGTCCTACAAGTTCTACAATCTATTTCTGCTGAACCTGCAAATAAACATTATACGTTATCATACAGTAATGAACATAATTATGAGCCCACACTTTCCAAATAAACTGTCAAACACTTTCAAGCTACGAGGTAATAAATACTATAATATGATTTGACTCTCGAAAAACTTTTAAAAATCAAATTTCTCATTGCATAAGTTGAAATACAGAAAAAAACCTTTGTCAATAATCTTTCCAAATTGAATTCATTTGATTTTCTTATAAAATTTGAAAATGCGAAATAATGTAAATTCCATACTTACATACAACAGGTACTTGATATACATGGTCCTTACAAAACGACGACTTAGATTGGAAGTCCATAAACCCGCCGGACGCGAGGACACAAGGCAAATGGTAGTACTTGTTGCAACTCATCTAAGAACACACAGAAATACCCAGTAATAATGTAATAATGTGCATGTTTTACGATAAATATTTCACAAGCAACAGTCTTAACCTAAGGAAATATCATAGTGGGCAAAAGGAAACAAATTTATATCTATCCGACATACTTTTTTTATCTGAAACATCAACAACCTAACAAATTTATTGGGAGAGTGTATTCATATAACAATAAGAAACATAAAATTTGTCACACACAACATTCATATAGCATGATACAGGTTACGATATGCAAATATCTCACCTTACAAGGAACACTGGCACCATGTCTCAAACAAAAGGCACATTTTCTCGACAAAGCAGTCGACACAATTCCCTTCAACCTCGCCTCCTCCGTTTCCTTGTCCTCCTCCATGGAAATGTTCTGGAAGGGCGGGCTGAACTCAATGCAGCAGCGGTGGACGTAGAACGCTCCTGAAGATACCACAGCCGCTAGCTCTAACACTTCAATATGGCCGATGATGGACAGTTCGTCTGTGTGCTCCATGTTGTATAACGGTGTCCTGAGATGAATATTGAAATATTTAAATGGGCACCTTATTGTTAATAATATATCAAACTTATAGAAAACGTGAAGATACAATTGAACATGCAGAAATAATTCTAAGACGAGAGAAAACAATTGATTGCCAATTAAATTCATCTGGACAGTGTACTTTCTGATTAAAGGATGTGAAAAGAAGAACATGTTATTTTTGTAAACTAAAACTAGAAGGATAAAATTGTCACAGTGCCTTTAATTTGTTCATTGAGTTATTTTTTAGACACAGTTATATTAAACTTCGAAAATATTCCGAGGTTTAGTATTCCATTAGCTCAAATAAAACAACCCAAGACTTACTTGCACTTGTTGAAAGCTTTCTGACGCCTGCTGAGTGGTAACCCTAATGGATGTTGATTTGGGTCTACAAGTTCAGGTGGAGGAGATACGAGGCCCGGCGTGACGGGCGTGGTGGGCGTGCTGGTGGGCGTGGCGACGCTGGTGGGCGTGGCGCCGCCGGGCGTGGTGGTGCCGTCCGCCTCGGTGAGCGTGCACAGCACCTGGCGCATCTCGCCCTGCCCCAGCTGGCTACGCTCGCCCAGGTTGCATAGCGCGCACACTTTACCTGGCCTAGAAGGACACCATCTTATGTATATTAAGCAATAACAAAAATAAGGATTTTTCGAGTAATTTCCTTCGATTTGTATGAGTTAATCTTTGTACTCAGTTATCCTTGCACTCATATTAATTTTAGATCTAAGAAACATAATTTCCTCTTAGATTCTACTTTTGATTTTCACTTCAAAATCATCATTTTGGGTATGCAATACAGACGAGCTGATGATTTAGATATTATTCTCCACATTGTTATAAATAAAAACCAGTGAATCAAAAACTTACCATTTCTCAGGCATGAAAGGTGGTTCTTCAGGCACTGGTGGTATGGTAAAGTCGTCCTCGTCCATCATGTCTTCCTGTGCGTCATCACGGCTGCTGCGATGCCTCTTCGCCCCTCTGAGAGAACCGGGGTTACCTCTATACCTACATTTGGGAAAGACAAATTTGAAATGAATATTCTGACCAGGGTACCAATATAAAACTGAATGGTGTGGTTCAAAAATATTTTGTTTGGAAACAACACGTAAGACGCCAGATAGTTGATTATTAGATTTGACAAGGTGGGTGTATTAGCCATAAGTAATCTGTTTGTAATTACTTTGTGATACATAATGGGATAATTTAGAGTTGATTGCCAAGTTGCATGCAACCTAGGCTTTAATCTACTGTCATTTTCATTAATGCAAGTATTTAATATTAATATTTTCATTTGTATGAAATAATGAGATATCTCTTAAATAGGCTAATTGCATTGTAGTAACTCTGGTATACTGACATATCAAAAATCAAATCAAAGATAATCATTTATATCATATTTTGCCCTTTCCACTATATGCATTGATGCTATCTTACATTTTAAAGATATTTTTTCCTTGTTCACTGCAATTTAGGGTTATTCACACCATTTTTACTTTCCTTTATTTGTCAGACACATTCTTTTACAAGTAAGGCTTTTTTTATCAGTAACATACTTTACTTTATGGAGAAATTATTTTCTGCTAGTTTACATAATTCTTACCTCCTGACAATCTTTCCTTCTCGTGATAGCTTAGGGCCTTCTTTCCGCGGTCTACCCGGACCTCTTCGGCCAGATGTAAAGAATGGCCGTGTGTATGCTTGGTGGTGGAAGAATGCAGGCTGCACCAGTCCCCCGTGCGGCGAAGCTGGCTCCTCGCCGCGTGGAGACGAGGCGCACGACGTCGGAGTTGAACCAGGACCTGGATAGAAATCTAAAACATACCTAAATTAGTGATATAATAAATTAAAGTGACCTAAAATTTATCTAGGACATGAATCGGCTTATGTAATGGAGATCTTGAACTGAATCCTAAAAAATACACCTCTTAACCGTTAGAAGTTACATGTAGAATCCTACAATTTGACAGATATTAGGCCCAGTTGGTTAAAAAAATGAGAGGCTGCATTATGGATTTAGGTGTTTGTGAGACAGAAAAATACCTTGTATTTTGTGATACCCATGACATAAGACTTATATCTTAGTCAGGGGTCCGGAATTTGTAAGGAGACTTTTTAATATTTATATAAGAAATATTAACTGTATATTACTGGAACATTGAATGTATACATTGCAAAAAAAATGTGAGAGCTCTCCACAAGAATTTTTAAAGACATTTGATATTTACTAAAGTATAAGAGCTAAATGTGGTGGTAATGGATGCCACCTGGTTTTTATAAGCGTTTTAAGTTGTTACAAGCATATGGCTTGTAAAAAAGATGAAAAAGTCATATTCTGCAAACATCAAATAAATGTGAGATATTGTCAAGCAGATCTTATACATAACTCCTTTCAATGATAGAGGAGGCCCATGACAAGCTTTCAAGTTTAAATTTTGATGACATTTCTAGACTTAAATTTTTGATAGTTAGGTCTTAATAATACTGTTGAATTGTTAACTGGATGAAAATTGCTTTCAATAGAGATTTATGAAAGAACTTAGGGGAGGCCCAGCAGTGGGAACTTATAGGCTAGTATAATAATAATTTAAGTTACAGTCTGATCATCAGTAAATAGATATAATTGTTACAAAAATAGTAACAACAGACTAGTACCAAAATATCAAATTACCATTCAATAAAAACTCTATAATGTGATAAATAACAATATCTTTTCATTGGTACTAAATTACATATAAAAAAGTTAACGCCAAACATTATCAGACTCAAATTAGTTGGAAATAGCAAAAGAGACTGATTCATACATGATAAAAATCTTCCTACCAAGATACTAAAAGTTTCCTCTATAAATGTTTGTATATGCTAAAATATTTTTTCCCACTAAAATTGGTATTCAGATGCAAACATTTGTACGAAAGATACAACATTAAGAAGCATGAGATAAACTTTGACAAATCAAATGAATGTTCATTGAGAAGATTTTGTAATACCAGGGCACTTGTAGAAACGTTAGTATAATTTCCGTAGTCCATGATGTCATTAGGAGTTTGTGAATTCTGTAGATCGTACCTGACGTCGGCGGGGCTTCACCATCTTCCTCGGAGCCATCATCAGCCAGCAAGTCCACGTCCAGTACACTATCGTCCGGTACGTCCATCTAAAACATAAATATTACTCCCTTTACGCACAACACACTTCACAAACACACTTTTGTGGTTATGATGAAATTATTTACAACCACAATACAGAAGTATTGAGACCGCCATAATGAACAAGTGGAACCACTAACTAAACTTCTAAACTTACCGCAAAACCTTGCGATGGACCTTAAAGTTATCAAATCTAATATGAAAAATTAAAATTACGAAATAAAATCATTTTTCTATTTTAATTTACATTGAAAACACAAAAACACGAAAAATACGACTCGCAAAATACGAACGAAACGAAGCGCACTTTAGTGTTGCACACATTATCTAAGTAATTGACAACGAAATTTCGTTCACTACTATCGAATATCGATATTAGAATCGATCATCGATTTTACGAAAAATAGGATCTCCTTTAATTTGCATAATGCAGAGTTATCTAGTTACTTAACTTAAAAAATATTTGTGAAAATATTAAAGAAAGAAGTAAGTAATAATGTTTTGTGCAAGTTATAAATTGTTAACATATTATGTGGAAGATAAGTTTATAGTGATATAGTCTATGGATTACGTAAATACATTGTACAACGATATACATGTGTTGTATTTATATGTGTAATCAGGAATACGTGATGTAAACGTTAGTTCCTGACGTTTTTGTTGTAGTTGTGAGTAGGTGGATCTGCAATATACGTGTCAAGAGTCATTGACTTTATTTTATTTATACTCTTAATGCGATAGCAACTATTGCAATCATGAAAAACACACTATTTTCGTTGTTTTTGTTAGTAAGTTTAAGTACTTATTGCAATTCGTCACTATTTGAAAGTGACTCTTGTTATACCTTCGGCAGCGGTAATGTGTTCCCTGGCGGCGCCAAAAAAATTGATCACAAACTACAATTTACTAAAGCTATGAGTAAGTACCATGTAGATTGTTTTAAAAAGTTTTCTATTATACATTTTTGACCTAACATAAAATAGCGTGTTCTTTATTCAGTATCGAAGCCGGCACCGGAATGGGAGGCAACTGCCGTAATAAATGGAGAATTCACGCAACTTTCGTTATCGAGCTTCAAGGGAAAATACTTAGTGTTCTTCTTCTACCCGTTAGATTTGTAAGTATCATGATTACGAGTCAAACAAAACGCGTTGTAAAGAAATATTTATACTACATATCTTCGATTATTTGATGTATCCTTATAGGTAACTATATCTCATTCACATATTATTTTACTTAAAATTTTGCTACTTGATATACATAATACATATACATCTAGAACCTAAGCAATAATGACGACTGTTAAAAAAAAATTATAACAGTTTTGCAAATGTTTGATATTTTGTAATGATTAAAAAGCTGACGTGTCAAAAACATGTTACGGATTCTTGTTTCTTTTTTGGACAATAATAATGGTTTTTCTATTATTTCAGCACATTCGTTTGTCCTACAGAAATCTTGGCTTTCTCAGAACGAATTGAAGAGTTCAGAAAAATAAACACTGAAGTAGTAGCCTGCTCTGTGGATTCACATTTTACGCATCTTGCCTGGATTAACACTCCCCGTAAAGAGGGAGGACTAGGCAAAATTAATATTCCTTTACTTAGTGATCTTACACATTCCATTGCCAAAGACTATGGGGTATTCTTAGAAGATCTGGGACACACTCTAAGAGGATTATTTATAATTGATGACAAAGGTATTTTAAGGCAAATTACTATGAACGATCTACCCGTGGGACGGTCGGTTGATGAGACCTTGAGACTAGTCCAAGCGTTCCAATACACAGACAAGCACGGTGAAGTATGCCCTGCCGGGTGGAAACCGGGTCAAGACACCGTAAGTATTTTTAAGTAGCTATCGCTAATTACTTATGATAAGGAATTTATCATTAAACTCTTTATCTTCTTATTTCAGATAATACCAAACCCTGACGAGAAGAAAAAATACTTTGAAAAAGTAGCGAAGAATTAATGTTTAAATTTGATTGTTCATTTCTTTCCCCTTTGTCATTGTTGCATTTTTTTATTTGATGAAACACATAAATCGTTTCATGATTGTCATAATTCCAATCGCATCTTTTTTTTTTTAAGAAACCAACTCTCTGTCCGATAGAATACGTGCAAGTACAAATCGCAGATTTACATTAGGACAACCAATTATTGAGCCATGGAAATTGCTTTATTTTGAAGTGTCTTACCAGTGTAATTTAATTATCCTGTACAAAACATGATTTAATACTCGTGATTAAGTTGATATGAATTGGTAGTCATTCCATTTACTTAAAATTGTACTCTACATCACTATTTTAACATATTAAGACTGATATAAATAAATTTATGTAAGAATTTACACAGTGAAATTTAAAGTAGTCAATTCATTTTTGTACGTAAAATTTAAAATAAATCAATCTTTATTATGTACCAAATTTATTTCAATCCTTTATTCCCGCTGAGTGTTCTTTTTAAAGACAGTCCCTAAAGTTATGTACCCACCTTTGCATTACAATTTTTATCTATTCACTTTGTACAAAAATCGATATGTATTGAATAAACATCGATTACTATTAACCTAATTTTATAAGCGTGAAGCACTAGTTTACAATGCCTTTATAATCGGTTCCTAGATTAAATTAAAATGCATTACACAAAGCATTTACATGCCTATTAAACAAACTTACCGTATGTAAATCGCTATCGGTAACATTAGCTTGGAGATTTTTCTAGTAAAATAACTTAGATTTTTTATTTCACTTAATCATAAAAGAAATTAGATAATACTTTCATAATAATGTACCTGACCTTCCTGATCTTAAACCAATATGCATTCGGAAGTCAGAACTCTTCTACAGAATTAGGAGATATGCACGTTTCATAACGATGTGTTCCTTCTAAAATAAAGAAGACGAACAAGGTACATTTGTGATTTGAAAAGTTAGACGTGTAAACATAAGGTTGAATCCTAGATTAGACTGCGCAGATCTTGTTATTATTATGTGCGATTCTTTTGCTAAGGCACTCTGTCCTATTGTTGGATAAGGATTAAGGAAATCTGTACTATGTGTCTGACTATGTGGGTAAAATTACTTAAATCAAAGAAAGTTTTAACATAGGTACCGTAATTTTTATAGAGTAAACGTTTTCAAGCAAAGGCATCCACGTCCTAAAAATTGAGAAACTCAGGGTGAATTGGGTATTCTACCCATTTTCAAAAAGTCTTTTAAGTTGTTCCTAAGATTAAGACAAACTATTAAAAAAAATATCAAATTTTTATTCGCTCGGCAAGTCCAATAAAAAACCATATAAAATTTAAATTTTAAATTTATGCGCGCAAATATGTGAAAACGCTAGGCGCCATGTTCCTTTAAAATGATACGTCACTCAACCAGTAAACAACCTGTGTTTGTATGAGCTCTTGGACACCGGAGGGGGTATTCTACTTACGGAATGACGTAGAATCGTTATCCATCATGGCGGCAGCCGTTTCACATATTTTTAGGACAGATAAAAAAATTGAAATTTTCAAAACGAATTATAAAATTTATTCCTTGGAAATAAAAACTGAAATTAACATATACTTATTGCTTAATGCTCTCCTATATACATTTATAGTTTTTAGATTTTTTCTTTCTTATAGTAATATTAACGGTGAAGGAAAACATCGTGAGGAAACCTGCACACCGTAGCGATTTTAAAGAATTTCTACGGTATGTAAGTCCGCCAACCCGCACTAGGCCAGCGTGGTGGACTATATGGCCTAACCACTCTCAATCGATTCTCTCGATTGTAGAGTAGGCCCGTGCCCTGCAGTGGGACATATATGGGCTGATATAGATAGATAGATAGTAAAATACCCAATTATATAAGTGAGCGTGGATGGCGAAATCCGTAAATATGAGGATAAGCGAAACATGCTGAAAGGAGTCCCGAGCCCGATTTTTGATAAATAAATATTCCTAGCGAGGAATCGTACCTGATAAATGTGATTACATATTCCGAACTAAAGGAACATAGATACATACATAAACTCACGCGTTTTTCCCAAAAGAGGTAGGCAGGGGTGCTACAAGGGCACCCACGTTTCGCCTTGTGTGTTCCGTCCCAAGATATGATTTAGGGCGAGCCCATTTCTCACCCAACTTGGGATTCGAACACGAGACCTCAGAGTTGTAATCGTACCTTAGTACAACTGCACTACTGAGGCATTCAACTAATAACAAGAAATATATTTTTTCCCATGTCGCCCTGGCCCTCATTGTCCATAAATCTTCACAGTAAATAAAACGTTTAATGCGCTACATCCATATTGTAGCTACCTTGCCACTATAGCTTAAAGGAATCAACTCCAGTTGGCGATATCACCTTACCGGAGACTGACATTAAAATTTCTAGTTCGACTTTTGCGTCTAGTTTCGCTATTGATATTTCTGCAGGACCAATAAATCCCAACCTACAACCACTTCCATCCTCTCGTCAGTCCTCTTACATTCATACGTATTGGCGATTCCCTAGGTATCGTAGTAAACATGACGGATATGTTATGGTAGGTACAAGGCACCAAGGTATCGTAGTCTCAAGAAGCTATTTATTTATTATAATAAAATTTTTTAACAGTATGATAAAATTAAAACCTAAGTTGAAAAGTAATAAGTAGGTAATAATAAACTTTGCGTATTGACAGTCAATCACCTCGTACAACGTTGAAGGAGAACATGAGAAAAGCTGTATACCTCAGAGTTTGCTGAGGAGTGACTCACCCCTACCCATGCTCCCCTCACTGTAGCTTAACTTTTATACTGAACCTAATGCAAAAAGAGCCATTGGAAGCCTACTAAATTTTGAGGAGTTCTACTCTACAGGTTCGAAGATATTCCTCAGATCTTAACCTTTTTTAGGGCACCAAATGACATGCACCAGTTTTCAATCAAAGAATGAATAATCAAATTGTCACGCAGTACGAAGTTATGAGATAACAAAACATTAAAAAAACACACAGTCGAATTGAGAACCTTTTATTGAAGTCGGTAAAATAACACAAAAACAAAGTTGTAAAAGGTTGTATAGAAATATTGACATCACACGGTGGGCAATGGAAACAGATTGTGGACTTTTGGCTTCGAAAATAATTATTTAGTGTTATTGATAAGATAGAAAAATGTGAAGTGCGATTATATTTCGCATTGAGTGTTCCGTAGGTATATATGTATACTTAATTTTATAATTTACACTTAATAGTA
The DNA here is from genome assembly GCA_949752805.1 of Deilephila elpenor. Lineage (NCBI taxonomy): Eukaryota > Metazoa > Arthropoda > Insecta > Lepidoptera > Sphingidae > Deilephila > Deilephila elpenor. The sequence continues at coordinate 3,906,027 of OX457102.1, forward strand.
TAAAATATGAATCCAAGCATGTCAAGATTGTTATGTAGGTCTATAATATATGTAAATATTATAGGTGATGCAGAGAAAACTAATTAACGCTGCCACTCTCCCCCGGGATAGAGAAAAGCGGCTATGTTTGGTTCACCAGTCATACAACCCAGCGAACCACGTTGAATGCGGCTCGGGCGCAATGGATAAAACACGACGGGTTTGTTATAGCCGCAGTCAACTTGGTAAATATAGCTCAATAATGATTTTGCCATCCATCCATCCATGCAGTTGGATTGAGTTCCAAACCAAATCTTACACCGGCACACCAAAACCCAATGATTATAGAATATTTATTCTTTATTCTTTAATCATTGCCAAAACCCCACATTGGCTGCATCTTCGGCGCACTTGTAACGGCCACGGGAAGTCAAGGCGAGCAGCGCCGTATTTTCTGCTGGAACCATAATATTAAAGCTACATAGAGAAGGTATACGATCTAGTGAGTTTCGCATTACCTCTCACAACGTTGAGTAATTTCTAAATAATTGGGTATTTGACTGTTGTGGCAATAAATTATAAAATGTGTTGCATATGATAGCTTTTTGGTAAACAATAATTATAGGTATTTTTATTTACATTTATCTAAATTATAAATATTTAAATTGTCTAAAATAAGTTTGCCATTTTTTATCTGTTGATTAAGTGTAACAAAACACGACAAGCTGTCATTGTGCAGCGTTTGATGTCACGATTTACAATTTTCATTCATCTCTGCCACTAAGATCATTCACCATTTATAAAGCGTGACGTAACTTTTTCAAAGTCACGTGACCTACCGTTTTGGTGACATATATGATGATAAAACTGAAAAATATGTTTATTCGTTATAAACAACGCTTTAAAAATAAATTAATAGTTTGAAGAGGTATAGAGTGATTATATCTAGACTTTAAAACACTTTTCAGAAATTAGTCAAATAGCCAATTTCCGCTATAACTATTTATTGCCGAAAGGAGCATAACAGGCATTTCTTACTAAAAAAGATCCGCAAACTAATAGCATTTTCATCCTAAGCCGCAATCACTGAGGTCTGATAAATCTATACTGCATGATGTATCCGGTCAATAGTCCAAAATAAAATGTATGAAAAATAAAAGGGATGCGTTTTATTACTCAATCTCTGTACATATCGTTTCGTCCTTGGTCCTTTGCGGATTTCAAAAACCATCTTATAACATCAGCCTGACAGGTGTTAATCTCTAGCCGAGCGTTCCACTTGACGATCACAACACCCACGCTCACGACCGCAATTTTTCCGTTCCACTTGTTCGTGAGCGTTACGATCGCAAACCTAAGTGGAACGGATGGTCGATTCTTTGGGAACGGGTTATGGGCATGGACCTATTATACAAACTACGTCCATGTTTAGGGGGCGTATTCTTCTTCTTCTTTTAAAGGTTGTATGGCTCCATCGGCATTCGATGATTTTGCCAATGTCAAAGTAGGGCAAGAAAGAGGAATAAAAATGGCGTGGTGATCGGTACAGGGGGCGTATTGAGCGTTGATGAATGGCGAGTTAGAAAAAAAAAAAAAAAAAAAAGAGGTTAGGAAAACATATAAAATACTTTGGTCAAAATATTTTTACATGTACCTACTGAAAAAAAAAATGAAATTTTATTTTGTATAATCCATTTTAGTGGATTATTTAATTGATTTCCGTTCGAAATCGATTGTAGACAAAACTTGTTAATGTGTCGCAATAATGCTCCAGAAAGTAGTATTAATCTGTGGTAGTATTCATTCAGGTCACATGAAAAATGGATGCACGTTGAGCATCTACTGCAGAAACATAATTTTTTACCAAAATACTCCTCCATATCGTTTAATTTAATTTTCATAGTCTCCATTTTTCTTTTTTGACATTTCAAATTCCAGCTAATGTTCTAAACGCTCACCACGGCCCACTTCTTGTTATGTCAAGGTCGTCGTGAGCGTATGTCGTGACGTTTTCGCCGAAACCACAACGTCGCGGAACGTGTCAAGTGGAACGGCAAAATGAGTGTTTTGAGCGCTGTGAACTCTTAGTGGAACGCGGCCTAATTTTAGTCTGTGGTAACTGACAGTATCAGTCACAGATAGTGTTGAGTAGGACATGACTTGAAAAAGAGTTTGTAAGAGTAGCCTCATTTTTGTACTGAGCCAGTACAATGTCCCACTTCAATTGAAACGAGGCGTACTGACGCTTCGCAGTACGTTAGATAGTTTGAAGGTATTAGTACAATTAGTGAAGTCTGACATGACATGATAATATCGAATATTATGTATATTAATTGTAAGTAAATAAAAAATAGTATTTTTTTTAAAGTATGCAATAGAAAAGATATAATAAAAAAAATATTTAAAAAAATATAAAAATTGTAATTTATAAATAATATGAGGTGAAGTGGCGAAAATCAAATAAGAACATTTTGCGATGCATGTGTCCATTTGGTCCAGTTCATAGATAATACACTATGTCCAGTTCATTAGAGGCATTGATTAGAGGTCAGTGCTTCTCCGTCATGTAAAATATTCCTCTCTCCCTCGTTTGAAGCACGATCATGTAATTGACGTAGTACCGGGACACAAAATATGAAGTAGTACACTTTAAAAAGTTGAGCCGCTCTTACATTTTGACGTCATGTACGGGACAAATGTACTACCTCTTGTATGTCCTACTCAACACTAGTCACAGAGTACATTGCAGTATATTCACACTGTCACAGAGTACATTGTTTAGATGGAGAATAGTAGTTTCAAATTCAGAGATTTCTAAGGACTAAGGAATCCTAAAAGATTCCACAACATTTGATAACATTCTCAAACAAGTGATAATTTAGCGTATCCAAGTATTATCTGATTTGAAAAGTCATTGGTAGTATACTTGTATAATTTTTGAAGTTATATTGTTTTATAGTATTTTTTGGTGTAAAAACTATTGCCCTACGATGTTTGCAATTCGAGCCGTAATAATTCACCGAAATTCAGTTGTAAAAATATTACATTCTGCACGACGAGGTTTACACACAAGTATTAATGATTTTTATTTATTCGTAATGTTTTTTTCGTAATTTATGCTTTGTATTCGTTGGTGCTGGTATTCTGCAGTTCATGTTGTTGTTTTTAACTTAAAACCCTAATTATTGTGATGACTGGTGCTTTGTGGTTTAATATTTTTATAAACGTTACTTTTAATGCTTCTTAATTATTGTAAAATATGTATTTTATATGTGAGGCATAAACATTATATTATTTTCTCTAGATTTGAATACACCAGTGTTTATACAAACAAGAAGTTTTGGTTCTGAAAAGAAAGGCAAGACAATCATGGTTGATCCAAAGCGGGTACTCAGTTATGATGACATGTTGAAGGTGATTCACCAGCCTGAGAAGGTGATCATTGATGTTCGCAACCCTGATGAAGTACATGAGACTGGGAAGATTCCATCAAGCATCAACATACCATGTACTTATATATTTTATCTTCCATTAAAAATGTGCAATGCACAAATTAGAAAGTAACTGATCTATTAAACCTAAAACAAAACAAAATGTCTTTCATGCCAGGTTAATGATCTGCAATTACTTTGTATAAAAAAAAAGAGGTAACATTTTCAAATTTTCATTACATTGCAAAAAAAAAAACTACTTACAGCAAATTAAAATAGACTTCTTTTACTTTTATATTTTATGTATTAAATATAAATTATTTTGTCCAGTGGGTAATGTCCAAGATGCATTAGTGACCATGTCTGACGAAGAATTTCAGCGACAATTTCAACGAAGCAAACCATCTTCATCTGATGAACTCATTTTCTATTGCAAATCAGGAAGAAGATCTTCTGAGGCTTTGGATAAAGCTCTGAAGCTTGGATATTCTAAGTATAAATCAATCTTTTATATTATGGAACTATGACAAAATGTGTTTCAAGATGTTGATAAATGAATACAACTGTGCTGTTTAAGTGCGCTGCAAGTAAACATATTGAGACAAAAGTTTACAATCTATACCCACAAATATCATAAAAAGCTGAATTATTTTAGCTCACTTACTTATTTTTACTTTAATTAGTACAATTAATCTACAGTTTTAGTAAATAATACATTCAAACCATCCACAATTCAAAGTGTTACAATTTCATACCACAGTAAAAAACTCCTTGTTTATTTCCAGTTCCAAAACATACCTGGGAAGCTGGAATGACTGGTCCAGTCGACAAAAGTGATTTTCCAATTCAACTGAAGATTATAATTGCATTGTGATAATATTTGCATAATATTTTATATTGATTGTGAAGTATATTATCTCACACTTTCATTACAGTAATATATTAGTGTTATTTTTAATGTTTATTTTATTAAAAGGTGAGAAATATTATATTTATATTTGTGAAATTATTTCATAAATTCTGTAAAATGCAGTATATGTTTTAAAATTATTTTAACAATGGCAGTTAAACTACACTTAAAATGTAAAAGGAGTGGAAATCAAATAAAATTGATATTGAAATATTTATTTAACTTCTGAAAGCACATCAACATATTAATATAAAATCTCTTTTATTGGATTCATAATAATTTTTATGAATACAATATAATTTTGGCCAATGTATTTTGTATAATACATATTTAAGAAGGAAAATCATCTGAAATAATTATTTATTACTCTCTCTGTTTTGTGCATTGAACTTGTATAATATTTAGACATTTTTTATTAGTAATAACTAAAATAGTAAATACATTTCAAAATATTAAGCTTTAGCTACCAATGTCAGCATTCATTTATTTTCAGCATTTAAGTAGATACATTATTACATTCTACATTAGCATAGTCATAACTATGATATCAATTATATTGAGTAATGTATATAAAGCTGTAAGCTGAAAAGCAGGACAGTTATGTAGCTGACCTTAATGTAGCTCATTTATTAAAGCCAATAATGATTAGTATGGAAAGACAATCCAGTTATAATTCACATTTAATGGTGCACACATCATTAATCTACAATCTGTATTATTAATGTAAAAATATTACTTTAATGAAGCTACACATGTAATTTCAGTCCAGCAGTGGACTGCAACAGGCTGATGATGATGATGTAATTTCCACACATACACATCTATTGAACCATGGAAAACTATAAGTGGTAAATGATAATATTATTGTTCCCTGCTTGCCCAATCTGTCCAACTGCCAACATAATTCTTCACACTGTTGATTAAATACATATAATATAAAATAAACTCAAAATAAAAATTCTTAGTACTGTCACTAATATTGCAATTAATTTACTAAAGGCATTATCCAAAGATTAAATTGTTGCAAGTATATCTAATGACTTTATCAGCATTGATAATTACATTTGTTAGACAGTATAGATAATTAATTTATAAATTTATGTATAACTATTTAATTTCTGGATTGTGATCACCTTAAATGATTTTAAAATGACTTACTTTTTGTACCCAATGTTGAGTGCATTCTGTTGTGCCATTCCAGACCGTTTGCCAATTGCACAGTAAAATATAATTTCAGTATTTTCTTTTGGTAATGGTCTATTGTAGGTCTCCTGAAACTCCTTTTCTGTCATTGAGCTAAGAGCCATTGTTACATTTCCCACTGTGCACAAAAACATAGTTTAATATATATTTTTTTACAAAACCTCAGTTATAAAATAGATATTTCTGGTGCATAGTATTGTTTTTTGTCTTATACTTGTATGGCCTTTAAAATTTAGTTGGAGTGAAGAGAAAACATTCAATAACTAAAACAGGGTTTAAATCTGTCTATGAATAAGGCCAGTAATGCTTTTAGTCAATAATATTTAAATTTAAAGTTTTAAATCCTTTTTTAGGATTTAGTTAGGTGATTTCAATACCAATAGTCAAGTGAGCTAGTTAGAAGAAGTACATACATGCAATATTGATGCTATTAGGAATCTTTCCATGTTCTTTGATTTCTTCAGATTCTCTCACATCCACAATCAATATCTCCTTGTTAGTCGTCGCTTTCTTTACATACTCATAATCAGCTATCATGTTTTCGGTCGTAGCTTCTTGTGTATATCGACGTACATTTGGGATGCTAATTTTTGGAGCGATATCTGTAATCGCATTTGTTTATAAAATGCTATTAAAATAAAATAATATTACACTGATAACATAGACATTGAGTACATACGGAATGACGATACATTTTGAGCCTGGATGCGGTAAATGTGAACCGGTTTAAATATTTTGAACGTTAACGGGATAACTCTACTAGTAAACCTTCTTCCAAACATGATCTTTTACAGTTTATAACCGAAAGGATTTATTAAACTTATTTGATGTATTTTATAGATAAATATGCCGAATAAGTACTGCGGACTTTCTTCTGTTAAAATTATCACAAGCTAGATAAAAAGCAATCACATAATAGTTTCATGATTTTAAATACTGAAACTTGCAATTTTAGACCTTAAGTTCAGTACATAGAAAATACTTATTTCAGTACATTTATTTATTGATTTGAAAAGACTAGGTACTGCAAAAATATTTGACAACTCTGTTTTTTCTCATGCTCTTTTAGGTTTCTCTATTTACAATTATTCCTTTGGAAAATATTGTGCAAAAAAAGGGGAAACAATTTAAAATCTTTTTATTATTATTACATTTAAACAAATCTAACATTTAAATTCAATTGAGTTTATTTCTTATAGTTAATTGGGGTAACTTTGCCTCAGTTCTACTACTTACGTTTCGCCGCTAGTAAAAGCGTCGAATTTTTATTTTTAATTACACGTACAAGTAGTACAATTATATGTAATAAATCACAAATTAAAGTAATGGACTGATAAGTTAATAATCATAAATCACGATACATATTAGTTACCATAAATACAGGAATTATAACTGATGCAACACTAGGGTGTAGTATTTTTATTTTGGCAAAATATGGTATTACTAAATTTGACAATTGACCCCATCAATCAAAAGCTTTTCATCGTAAATGCTGAAATAATTTCGATTTTGTGACAAAAATTGCCTCCCACGACGATGTGAGTAATATTTTCTCGTTGCACACACGAAAATCAACTGATTGTGCGATAATTGTATGTTTCCATAGCGTTACATATGTGTAGATTACGCATCGTCGATGTCTTGTATTTCTTGTTGTATTCTATTTCTACTCTTAGCTGCCGTACTAATAAACATGAGTAACTTATTTTACTTCCAGATCCTTGACGCATAACGTATAGGAGAGTGGTGTGTAGTGGTGCAGTGTGAGATGGTTTCTGTTCGGAAATCTGTGAAATCACTTTTGTAGCCAATATGGGGTCCATGCGACCTACAGGAAGGTTTCTTTCATTCACAAACAACATACAAAGGACGCAGAAACAAGCTGGTGAGTTAATCGCATTGATTTACAAACACACTGATGACATTCCAAAGTTGTGACTCATGATTGATGTTGATATTTCGTGTGTCCTTGTTTACGATAGTATACCGAAATTAGTTTGCAATATTTCGTGGGAAGTGAAACCGTGACCTAACATGCCTTTTAATGTGAGGTATCACGTATGTAAACAATATTATGTGTATTAAGTAATCAGAAACAATGTTATTCAGACAAGTTCAAACATGTTAAATATGACACAATTCTTTTAATGACTTAATCAATATGTGGTTTTAAATAAACTTTTAGTAAAAAAAGGTATTTTATAAATGTAAAAGCGAAAACATGTGTTGCCTTGTTTATTTATTACAATTTTCTATCTTGGCATGACAACAGGATAACATTCAAATGAAAATTTATAACTGAAAACATAATAATAATTTTATAACATATTCAAGTTGAGATATTAAGTGCTTCCAGCAAGATAAAGTTTTTAGCTGCCTATATCATTTACTTGAATTATTGTTATTCTATATTCAGTTTACAATAATAACTATTTATAAGAATACTCTCGACTAAAGACTTTACAATAAATCGTGGCAATGATGATTGTTTTTTGAATTATAGTATGGTAATATATCATTTATATTATGGTGTAAAAAAATACTTTGTTATTGGTATACTGCAATAAATTTTTGATTATAATACTCTTAACATTTAACTAGTTTGGTGTGTATAGCCTTGAAAGTTATTAAATTATTCTATACTAAAATAAAATGAAGCCAGTTTCAATGTTATTTTGTACTATCAAGTACTATTATTTTTTTACATTTTTATTATTTTTGCTTGAAACTATTATAATATTTTTGATGCTTATTGAATTTTCTTTTTGATTTGAATAGTTCCAAGTGGATTTCCACAAAGTTTATCAGGTAGTGAGACTGATGTCTCAACATCAAACGAAAACTTGTCAAGAGAGGAGCGTTATGTAGTTCGTCACACCACACGAGTTGAGCCTCAGGGACAAGAGAATCAGAGCCAGTCCAACAACAACAATAATAACAACAGAAACTCCTTGAAGGTCAGATTAAATATAGAAATTATACTGTATTTTGTTCCAAATGTGGTTTAACCTTATGGATTCAAGACAGGAAATTCTTTAATTAATTTCATGCTTTTGTTACATTTATTCTAATTTGCTACTTTTCCTTAACAATTAATTTCCAATTCAAATTAGTAACTTCGTAAATATTTAACAATTAATTGTCAACATAGTCATCTTTAGCCACAGGAAGTGACCAACTGATCTACTATTTAATTGTTATGAGATAAAGACAATTTAGGCATTTGTAGAGAGTTGCTCAGCATAATTGGGCATTCTCATTAAAATGCGTGCCACTTTCGATCTAGGCTCACAGGAGTTGTAGTGGCCATTGTGAGGAAGAGACAGGCTCTATTACTAAAATTACAAGACAAGTTTTATACAATTCCTTCATATTTCCTATAGGAAAGTGTAACAGGCAGCAATCGCAACTCGTTAAAAGACTCAGTCGGCGGCAGCAACAGTAACCGAAGCTCTCTAGATGTCTCCTCATCATCATACAACACATTAATCATTCACAACCAAGACGATTCGTGGTCGACGCGACCGACGCCCATTCGGTAAGGCTATACTTCTCATATCTTATGTTTGTTTGAATGTTTACATTGATTATCCAGTGTTTGTATGCACATAATACTTAATTAATTTAATTTAACTTAATAACTTTTATATTTGTAGAGATTGTGAGAAGACTTATAATATATTTGTATAACTTATTAATTGTATAAGTTACGTATATTACCGGATATCTTCTAGTGCATATGCCTATATTTTTCCGTCACCATTGGGGAGTAATTACTAACTAGGTCTTGTATTGTATTGTATCCGCCTATATATGTCCCACTGCAGGGCACGGTCGTACTCTACAATCGAGAGCACGATTGAGAGTGGTTAGGCCATATATAGTCCACCTTGCTGACCTAGTGCGGTTTGGCGGACTTTAAATACCAAAGGGATTCTTTACAAATCGCTATGGTATGCAGGTTTCCTCGCGATGTTTTCCTTCACCGTTATAGTGCGTGGTGATAGGCTATCAATACTCACAATATGACTCCCGAAAAGTCAGAGGTGTGGCTTGGGATTTGAACTCGCGACCACCGTGAACATGTAGGCAGTCGCGTCTGGTCCGTCACCAACAGTCTACGACACACCTTTTGTACATAGCTAAAAGTCAAAATTCTATCCCTTGGGTACTGAATTTGCACTAGTTTACCCGTATATTCCGAATACGTACCTCAAATTATTCTATATTGACAATGTTCCGCCAGAGAACACGAACGATCAAGTAGTGAAGTAAAGCACACGAGCACGCAGTCGTCGCCGTACCACACGCTGAAGAAGAGCGAGGGCGTGAAGAAGCCCAGCGGCATCCCGCTGCCCAAGACGCACAAGGAGCAGGTCACCACCACCGCCAACTACATCGACATAGGTGGGCAGAGGATATACACCAGCCCGCCCGACCATGGCGTGCAGGTCAGTTCAAGTCCTATATTTGTCGATCGAAAAGTCAAATAGAAATAAAAGTTAAAAAAAAAAGTTGATGTGTGCTTTTGCTGTTTAAGTGAGGACGAGGATTTTGGTAAGCGTTTTTTTATGATTGAAGTATATTTTTATTTTTTCGTGCATGACGTTATTTTTATAAATTTGTATTTCCTATTTTTCACCTCACAATTCGCGTAATTATTTGATTGAATTGAAATTTTATAGTATAATTACTGTATGATACTGTATACTGCTATGTTGTATTAAATCATCACATGAGTTTTATCAATATTTTACTATTTCATAGTTTATTCTGTTCTTTTTTTTTATTCAATTTATACGATAAAAATATATTTTGATATCACAATTTCAATTTTTAATATAAGCTTTATATTTCACCTTCCATGGTTATAGTAACAGCCAAAATTACCAAGCGATTCAAATTCCTATCAACATAGATCCCTAAAATAAATCAATTAATATATTATGTCAATTACTATCGGCGTATGTGTCCTTTGGGTGTATTATTGATAAATCTTTGACCCTATTGGTCTATTTCCGGGATCGATAGATAGAGGTCGAGATCGTTTGTTAATTGTGCCGTATCTACATATTTTGTCGCCCCGTCGATAAAATGATGAGTAACGCATATTGAATTCAGGAAATAACCGAAATCCCCGACGACTTCCTGAATCAATCATCGGTGTTGAAGCACTTGGCTAAGGAAGTGGCACAGTCCCCGACGCCGCGTGGGCCGACGCCGCCCGCGTCGCCGCGCGCGCCCCCGCCCCGCGACGACAGCCGCAAGACCAAGGGGAAAGGGTCCAAGTCCAAACTGAGCAAGGAGAAGCTCAGCTTGTCGAGATCGCAACCTGATCTTACCAGGTGAGTTTTAAATATGACTTCATATATTAAGTGGGACTCAAATACATAATATTTATAGATTTCAATAGAGCTTATTTCATTTAGGAGTATCAATTGAACGATTGATTTGATTTAATACTATAAAGTATAAAACATATTTTTAAAAGTATGAGAAATGTAATAGGTAGTGGCACAGAGTAGTGGGCACGATGATTTGCATTACGTACGCAAATAATTCACGTATTTTTATGATAATAGAAAACGATCGATATTATAAGAAATACAGTTTTGTGAATCAAAAGTAACTTTAAAATATATATTCCAAGATGTACCATAGTACACAGTAGTAGTAGAGCGGAAGTAACGTCCATATTCGACACAAGACCAATTTATCCAGAGCCGGGGCAAATATTTACGGACGCAACGTAACTTGCCACTGACAATGAGTGAAAGGGAAATGAATGTACAGCAAACTTATTCTGTGCTTTACTTTCACTTAATCTCATTATGCGCAGCCTCCAGTGTGTATGCGAGAAGCCGCTTGTAAAATAACACAACGTGAGTTTGATCGCCTATATTGTTATACCAAAAAGTTCTTCGTTTATTTTGCTGGTATATCTAGCAAGAGATATGTTAGTCTTGGGCCAAGGTAGTCTTCACATACCATCGTAATTCATAAGAAAATCATTCAGGCATACCAATTTCTTTAAGATGATTCCCTTCACCCTTATCATAAACATAGCCTAGGGCAATCGACTACTGGATATATACATAAATTGTTTTGAAATATTGTAGGCTTAAAACAAAAATACTAGGACTAAAAGTGATACAGGCTACAGCCCATCATAGTTATTAGTTACCTTGGAAATAAAATCCTACCCTATTTTTTGGAAGTGATAGAATCACGCAGTTGTCAGTCATGACTCAATATGAATGGTCAGGCTTGTGGGGGGCGGTACTGTCTAACGGGATATCGACAAGAAGCGCTAGCTTGGCTGTCGGGTTTCGTTCGGTGAGAGATTGCCGGATGCAGCCTTTTCTTCTTCCCATCCTTTCTCCTTCCCGCGCTCCTCCCAATTTGATGGGCTGGTAACGTATCCATGATCCAGAGTTGAGGATGTCGATGGTTCGCAGTGATCGCTTACCATCAGGTGGCCTGTTTGCTCGTTTGTCTGACCTATGCAATAAAAAATAAATAGATTAGTACCTACTTATCCATTAGTACTTTAGTGTTGGTTAGTAAGAGTGTGTCGTGGTGCGTGTAGCGTGGGCGTGCGCGCGGTGCCGGGCGGCTCGGAGTCGAGCGGCTGGTGCAGCGGCGGCGAGGGCTCGCTGGAGGAGCCCGACGACGCCTTCACGGCCGTGCTGGACGCGCTCGCCGCGGAGAACCACCAGCTCAAGAGGCAGCTGGCTGACGCGTGCGGACGAGTCGCCAAGACTAGCAAGGTCGGTACAACATACATTATAGCCATACGGTTTCCGCAGTTCAGTCCGCGGCGCACATACAGCGGCCCAAATAGATACTTCACATTTGTATGACTATGAAGCTACATATGTATAATTCCTAGGCACAGGCTACAATTGTGTAGGGTTGGAAGACTAAGGCCCGTATTCACAAACAAGACTTTACTCAGTGTTGAAGTAACCCTATGTTAAGTAAGACATTTCTCATAGTGATCGTTCCGCTCAGCCTTTTTATTCATAAACAATACTTGAGTCACCCTTTTACTATGGGAACGCACAGTGTCCAATGCGGATCAGTGATTGGTCAATTACTGTTGCTAATTTCTCTCCGGTGATTTTTTTTTTGCGTTCTCCCGCGAGTTACGTGTGAGTGTAAAGCGCCTTTGACAACTTCAAATATTTACATGCCAAATATTTTATAAAATTTCCTTCCCACATTTTTAAGCCGTAAATTGTATTTTTGTGGATTAAAAAATGAATGCGGACGGAATTTCCAACACATCTTTTACAAGTAAAACTTTTTTAACAATTCTTGATACTGTCGGTTGGCTGACTTGTATAAGATCACCTGTAACCATCTGTAATAGACATTTCTTATTACATACATACATACATAAACTCACGCCTTTATCCCCGAAGGGGGAGGCAGAGGCGCCACTAGGACACCCACATTTCGCCTTGCATGTTCCGTCCCATGATGTGATAGGGGGCGAGCCTATCGCCATATCGGGCACAAATCTCTGACTCCGGGCTGATAATGAATAGAAAAATCCAATATCACTTTGCCCGACCCGGGATTCGAACCCGAGACCACAGCTTTGTAACCGTACCGTAATACAACTACGCCACCGAGGCAGTCACATTTCTTATTAATTTTGCGTTAAAATATAGTTAATAAAAAGTATATAGATGATTCATCCATAATACATCCATCCATCAGCCAAAGGAAGGAACTGCTGAACATAGGCCTCCCCCAATGATTTCTACAGTGACCTGTTGGAGACAGCCTGCATCGAAATAGATGATTACTAACCTGAAAACTCCCAGACGAATAAAATCTTATGGCCACAAGTAATTGATAAACTGGCGGTATTGGAAGGCCCCTTTTAGTTAATTTTGTCAGGTCTAAATCGACAAGTGGCAATAGTACACATATATGAAGAACAATATCTTTAGCAAATCGATAGCGTCTTCGAATTTCTTCATTATTGTAAAAACAAAAAGGATTTTGAAAATCTCGAATAATATTTCTTGTACTTATCGTCCTGCGGTCGGTAAGGACATCATTAATATAATTGTCGGACTCCTCCTCGCTGCTGTAATCCATTGCATTGAAAATTGAAAAAACCTAATGCAAAACCTTAGTGCAAAACACATAAAATGAAAAGGTAGATACATTCACAACTGTCACTTTTACATCTTCAATCAACACTATGCGTTGCGTAAAATAGCTGTTGAGTTTCTTTACCTGAGGGCCTCCATAAGTGAACGCATAGTGTCACTCATCACTCAAGTATTGTTTTTGAATCAAAATTGACAATTCTGTGCGTTTGGCTACACTATGCGTCCTCATAGTATTGTTTGTGAATACGGGTGTAAGAAGTCATTAGCCAAGTATGGTTCGATGAACTTCACATACCTTTGAAATTTATTATCTAAACATAATCCATGATAATTTGAAATTACTCATCTCTTACACTTACACAATATAACTACATCATCATATTTTGAAGTAAAAATCATCATGGTATAATTAAAGGTGAAACTTCGAGTAATAATATATTATAGTGAGAGCATTATTAATTCGCTCACTTTAACAGAAATCTGTTCTGAATGTACACCCAGCTAAAAATAATAGCGTACCCGTAAATTCAGTTGAATTTAGTGAATGAAAGTGATTCTCAGAAGTCGATGAGTCAGTGTAGGTGTTGTGGATTGATAGCGCATTGGAGTCGACCTCCAAACATTGCCCACGCGGTGTGGAGTGGTGGGTCAGTAGCACGGTATATTTAGCGCGTGATCCTGCCTGATGATGCATGGCCCACGCATACACCGATATGCTGCCGGGAATAGACTGATGCATCATCTACTTACTTCTACATCAAGCATCGATAATAATTGGTATTCGCATATGTACCTGTGTGCTTTATGGGTATTATAACATGTCGATAGGTATAATGCAATGGGTTTATGTGAGTGGGATATGGTTTTGCTGCTTGTGAGATGACTAGCATTCTTTCATTCAAAAATAGTGATAAAACGTAGTTTTGTTATGTGTAATGATAATATCCGGAAATGTTAAGATTCCATAGATCCATTATAGGACTAAGGGTACTGTTCCACAAATTATAAATAAAAAACAGTAGTGTTTGTTTGAAATGGTGAACCTATAAGATCGGTTACCGATTTTGGATTTAAGGAAAGGAGGGTCAAGTGAACAAATTAAACAGGTTTTCTGGGCATTGTCATTGACACAAAATTTATCATTGATATTGACCTCGGTAATAAAATTCTGAAACGACAAATATTATAGAATTATGATTAATTAAATAAGTACTACTACACACTACTCCTATAGCTGCCCGCCGAAAGGACATGTACTGGTTGGCATATATGCCGGCGCTCGCACTTCATGTAGTTGCTAGCTCAGTACAGTGTTTGTATATAATGTAATAGTGTGTGTGTGTGCAGCTGGAGGAGGAGGTGGAGAAGGTGCGCAGCGCCCACGAGGAGCTGGTGAGCTCGTGCGAGCGGCGCGAGCGCCTGGAGCGCGCCGCGCGCGTGCGCCTGCAGGCCGACTGCCGCCGCCTGCAAGACCTCAACCGCGCGCTCAAGCAACAGGTACAACACTAACACTAATCCTCCATCCTCATACTTACTGCTGGTAGCTCTCTCATATGCAAGAGGCCGCCTAGGACCGATGAGAGACTGCAATGTCTATTTCTCACGCCACACAGCAATCTAAATGCACTGTTCTGTTCCGGTTTGACGAACATTGTAGCCTGAGTAATTACTGGACGTGATTACACTTGACATCTTACGTCTCAGGATGGCGAGCGCAGTGGACTGCAAAGCATTGCTTTGTAATTTATGGTGCTTCTGTCCACGGGCAGTCGTATCGTTTACTATCAGGCGAATGGCATGCTCGTCTCGCCATTGACGGCAGTAAAAAAAAAACACGCCACACCTCTCTCATTTTCATTCATTTCTCTTCATCGCTCAGTGAAGATCGCCAATATACACATAAAACTGAAATGATAAATTAAATTTTTATCTAACATAATTTTTTATTCAAGCTTCAATTAACTTTTTAAACAAATATATTTTATCTAGAACACTGAAAATCGTGTAAACAATTAGAAATAATAATGCATTGTGAACATTTGTATTGCTCAGGTGGATTTACTGTCGCAAGGCGTGCGCACGGAGAACGACAACAGCGCGGAAGCGCTGCGCAAGGAACTGCAGAACAGAGAGATGCTCATCGCACAACTCATCACGCAAAGTATGAACACCTTACACACTTATGCATTCTATTCATTAAATAAACGTCTTTTTGAAAAGGTACATAGAAAATAGTAGCCATTTATTGTTAAGTTTTTATGTATGTATATTACGAATAGATTTGTGTAATTATTTTATTGCAATCGGCTTTCTGCCTGTTGTCAATTCGTACTTATATTATAAGCCATTATATTATTAGACATAACAAATAAAAATTCAAATGGGACAATTGTTAGAGGTTATGGTAGATACACAGTAAAAAGTGTAAATAGATATAATAAGAGTTTAATATAATACTAATATTGAACAGACAAAGAGCTGGCGTGCGCTAAGGAGCGGCAGGAGATCGAGATGTCCGCGCAGCGCGCCACGCTGCAGGAGCAGCGCACGCACATCGACATCCTCGACACCGCACTCACCAACGCACAGGCCAACGTCGTGCGACTCGAGGAGGAGGTACCACACATTACTTATACACTACGAGTATACCAGTTTTACTAAGTTGTTGAGCCACACTGTAGTTACCTTTAAACTACAAGAGGAATGAGCTATATTGACAGTGTTGCTACTGCCAGAAAACCGACGTAAAGTGACAGCTTCGTAGCCGTTAACTTGGTTTGGTAAGTGTTATTCTTGGATACCTAATATTTCTGTTCTCTTATGTGTTTTGCCTTCATATTCCTCCCATTTTGAAAAGTGGGTAAAACATCTACGATCTGAACGTAGATGTTCATAGGTAAAAGTAAATACTTACCATACATTGAGTTGTTTCTCCATTGGCAAGATATATGCAACAAACCTAACATAAACTCATAGAAGTGACAATGATGGGGATGATGGTGAAGCTTTACACTGCAGAGTGCGCATGTGTTGCAGTGTCGGCACGCGGGCGGGTACGTGGAGCGCGTGGCGGGGCTGCAGCGCGCGCTGGGCTCGCTGCAGCTGGCCGCCGAGCGCCGCGAGCACTCCGAGCGCAAACTGCGCCACCAGCTCGAGACCGAGCTGCACGCGCTCAGGTACACGCAGCTGTACATCTATCAACCACTAAATAAACAACAATTCTTTAACACCATATGAAGGATCCGGATTATTTAATTTTATTAGGTTGCTTTAAGACATTTTTTGTAATTTTTTGTCAAAAATATTTTTATCTAGAAATCCATATACCCAATATAATAACAATAAATGATAAAAAAAAACATTTTTCACAGTATTATAAAACATAGAAACATACAATAATGTGTTGCAGGAAGCGCGAGTGCAATTGCGGCGGCGCGAACTCGGCGAGCGGCGGCGGCAGCGGCGAGTCGGAGGCGGAGCTGCGGCGCCAGGTGCGCGAGCGTGACGAGCGCCTGCTGGCGCTGGAGGGCGAGTGCGCCAAATGGGAGCAGCGCTACCTCGAGGAGGCCGCGCTGCGGCAGGCCGCCGTCTCCGCCGCCTCCATACCCAAGTACACACCACATCTCTATATCTATATCTACTGTATCAGCTCATATACGTCCCCTGCACCACGAGCCTCCTTTACATCGAAAGTACGATTGAATGGGGTGAGGCCATAATATAGTCGACCATTGGTTTGGCATCTATCTATAACATATGAACATTAGCCTGGTCTATGATGGAAACGATTTAGCGGGTTCTTTAGGTCACGATGCTCACTAAAGTTGATACAGATTGGGAAACATCACATATCTTTGAAATTATTTCACCATTAAAGTGTTAATTTTTTCTACAGTGTGTTCTAAATTATTTTTAGGGATGCGAAAATAGCAGCGCTGGAGAAAACGTCGGCCGAGTCTGAGCGGTTAATGGCAGAGGCGCGGAACGAGAAAATACGACACATGGACGAACTTCACTCGGCACAGAAAAAAGTCGCCGATCTGGAGGGCAGGTAAAGAGTATAAATCTGTTTAGAACTTAACTAAGTTAGAAGAACTTCAGACCAATTGATTTTTATTAGATTAAGCTTAATTTTTGTTACAAGATAATGGTAAATACCAGTGCAATATTTTACACCCCACTTGACTCTTTTTTCTTTTTTGATACCTACGATCAGTGGCCTAGACTATAATCAGGTGGGGTGCATGATGTTGGGGTGACGCGAGATAGAAACACTGCTACTTCTTGACTCTATAATGTTGCCAAACATTTTTAGATGTTCCGAAAATATCAGAAAGAGTATTACATTTCACAAAATGATTAATTTGGAAATCTGTGACTACATTCATGTGGTTTAATTTTCAGGGTAAAAGAGTTGGAGTCGAAGGTAGCTGAACGCGACGCTATGATCAAGGTTTTGCAGAAGCACACCAGCGCCGCCTACGATAGTGGCGCCTCGCTTAGAAACAACTCCAGTAGAGAGGAACTCGGTATGTATTGCTTGGTATCAACATTCTCATTTATATTATTCTGAAAACATGTAGTGATTCTGTGATGGAATAAAATATATTATATGTGTGGTGTATCTTTTTCCATTGTCCTAATTTAAAGTAGACCTTTGATATAAAATTTCAATTCTATGACCATTATTTTAATATCCGGGTGATAAAAGTATAGATGTAAACCGGGTAATAAAAGTATATAGTGATAGAAGCATAATTTTATAAGAGATAAAGGATTTCAATGGTTTTTCAATACATAGCATTTACTTTCGATTGTATATGTATAATTCGTACAATAAACTAATAATTGTCATAAATTATTGTATTTGTTGGTAGGTGTCTATCAAATCTGCGTGTAAATGATGTTTGCACAGTTGTAATGTAGTAATGTTGTGTTGTGTCGTGTTGCAGTGGGTCTGTCGTCGGGCGCGTCGTTCTCGAGCGCGGAGGGCGGCGCCAGCGTGGCGGGCCGCTACCGACACCTGGCGCGCCGGAACTACTCGCCGCACAACGACAACTCCAGCGGTACTTATACACACACACATACATATACAAAAGCCATGCAGCTATATTTTAATTACAAACAACATGCTATATTATAATCACAAACAAAACTGAGCACTAGTCTTCTATCTCTAGTCTGTATCACATATCATACATTACATGTTAATTGAAGTTTGCATCACATCAAGTTTACTTTGGCATTGACAATTTAATCATATGAATTAGTGTAAAGACCCATTTACACGAAGAGAGTCTCTTGATTTTATGAGATTTTATTTATGAGAATCGTAAGCCGTTATCGCAATCGATATTTGCTATATAAATAAATAAATAAATACACCCAACAGTCACACACATAGTCCCGACCCCACATTAAGATCAATTAAGTCTTGTGTCGCAGGTATCAGAACTACGAGAGACTTTTCGGTCTCACAAACACCCATATATAATTATCATATTCTGGCAAAATTTTAAACAATGCAATTTTTTTAATACCCTTAAGATAATCGTTTGGAGGCGAGAAAATCTCATCTTACAAATGGGGCTTAAGACAAATTAGTGTGGTATGATGTGACACGATGTATTGAGATGTTCGTATTGTGTGGCAGCGTGCGGGTTCGAGAGCGGGTCGCTGCGGCTGGAGGAGCGGCTGGAGGAGCAGCTGGCGGCGCTGGAGTCGCGCCTGGAGCGCGCGCCCGTGCCCGCCGTGAGTTACCGCCCCGCCGCACACAACCACTACTACTGACACCGCACACACATACACACATCTCTTCATTCCCCTACCACTGTAGTAATGACTTCGAATAGTATGCGTTATTGTACGAACATTTTGTCTTCCAAAAAAGTATTAAATGTGTTTCATCTCTCAGAATTACTCATTTAACAACAAAAATTCCAATGTAAGACCAGAAATTAAGAGGCGGGGCCCCATTCAAAACCTTTATAGCTTTTTGATGAAATCAGTCGAATTAGACATGTGGTGCACCAGCATTGCAGGCGCCCTGTGCGATCGCCCGACTGCTCTATACCCAAACGCACCTCACAATTTTATTTATCGGGATCAAGGCGTGCCGTATGTACGTAAATATATTAATCAGACCAATAAACTATGACACACAAAGTCAATTATCCAGACTGAATCTTGCTACAGTCGCAACCATTCCAGGCAGAAGTAATATGACCAAATATTAGCTCCAATTACTCACGTCTGTACCTCTCACACTACATCACATTCCTTCTGTGAATTCCGTTGTCTACGTAACATTCCTTCAGAAATAGCTTTGGTTTTGTTTTATTTGATATTATGTCTCACATGCTGTTTTATAACTCAATAACATTTGTGTTTTTAACTTATGTCAATAGAGGTTGTTGCTTTGTTTTTATTAATATGAATGAAGTGAGCTTTATACAGTTAAATAATTTCAACACAGAATTGTAGTGCATATTTTGCACATAATATATCACAGATAGAATGAATTATGCAAGAATTGCATTATAATATTGTTGATTCATCCTTGGCCCGCTTTCGGTATATGAAAATGAAACAATGTTTTGATTTTATTTACTGGGATGGCAGATAAGTTTTAACAATAGCTGGATATGACAGAATATGTAAATATAAAATAATGTATAAGCAGAAAACATTAAATTTATTACCAGTATTTCAAAATGAGTTGTTTTTTTAATATTTATTATTATCAATGGTTATCAAGACCAGGGACAAGGTTTTAACAATATTATATTGGTAATGAAATTTTACGAATATCCTGTAAATATACAATACTATCACCAATACAATGTTTAAAATCATTACCAAGATATTGTCTTACTACTTGAAAAAATATGTGCTACCACAATACAGTTTGTTGTTAATGGGAATATACATGTAACATTATGTATATTCCCACGAGTTTATGTAAACATTTATTCATATAAATTCAGTGTATTTTAAAACTAACATGTATAAGTTGTTAGCCATGTGTACAGATAAAGCTAAGCTGCATATTATATAGGTTCCTTCTTTTTAATGGGATTTATTAACAGTGATACCACGAGATTCAAATGTATCTGAGTAGCTTAGTTTCATTGGTGCAAATGATCTTTAGTCAGTATTTAAATGTGTTTAGTATGTATGCAGTGCCTCTGAAAATGTGTTGTGGATGCTCCATGCCAATAATGGTTTCGATTTATATGAATCTCTTCCTGACATGTTTACACTCCACTAGTAACATCCTAGTCTCATTAAGTATAGCTGATTATAAGTTTGTAACTAGAATTGTAAAGAGATTGTTGGATTTGTTCATTTATAGATAACCAGCCATTGCTTGAAGCCTAAACTGTGTATTTGGGTTTGTATAATTACCTACAAATACTTTAAAAACATTGTACTGAAACCTAAAATCAAAGTATCTGATCTAATTTTTTTAAAAGTAATATTTTATAACATTTTTAAAGGTTGGTTTTATAGAGAATCCTATTAAAATGTTTATTTAGTTATTAAATTAATCTTTTTTGAGTTTCCTAATAACCAACGAAAAGAGGTTTAAAGCATTGATGGAGAAAAGGTAAATAAATATATGAACAAATTTAATAATAATAAACTGCTACTTTACATAAATAAAGGTGTAGGAAGTAATATTTTTATTTAGCCTTAAGTTTCCCACGCGTTTTTATAAACGAATAGCTATTACATTAAGAGGCATTGGTCACAAAAATATGCCAAAGTTAGAATAAATTGTATTTGGCACCTGTTTATAAAAAAATGTTTTCTTATTTATTTGGTGTAAGAAAATGTAGAATTAAGTTTTTTGTTTGTTTCTGCTATTTATTTTTATACGATTTTGCATATTAACAATGTAGCCAATGTATGAAATTATTTACTCCTTATTAAGTGTAACTTAAAATGAAAATTCTAAATGCATTCTTTTTACCTATCAGAACCTCGATTTATATTTTTTTTATGGGACTTAAATATGTAAAATATGTGTTTTATTGATGCAAATCTCATTTAGTTTTGATGATCTGTCGTCTAATGTTTGTACCTAATACCTATTTTAACTTTATAATTTTAAAGCTAAAATTATGGTATATTGACAAATTAGTACGTAAACACTTAGGCCTATACAACCTGTAAGTAGCGACGTGGCGAGGCTCTAATGTAACAACAATTTATATTTATACATATATCGTATATTTTCGTAAGGTGTATTCAATGTAATATTTTTATAGGAAGCATGTTTTAGAATAAAAATCATGTTTTGTTTGTTGTGGTTTTAATGGCTGTTTCCTAACAATAATAAGCTTTGTGAGCTTAGTTTTTGCTGACCTCACCCGTTTGTACACATAATGCATATTTTAATACACGTACAATGAAATTGTGTATTTCGAGCCAACATTTCTAATGTTTTACTTTGAAAGTATTAACATAATGTATTTGCTTTTGTTTGAAGTGTTGCAGTGGTAGCCCACTGACACCGTTTTTATAACAAGGCTAAATCAATCGCGTCGAGTTTAGTATTATATTTGAGGTAAAGGGTCCAAATACAGGTAAGATCAAAATTTAAATTATCGTTTATTATCAATACTGATATAAACTAGTTTTGTTTCAATCACGTCAGCTACATGATATAGTTAAGAATATTTTTGCGGTTGTTTTAAATGAAGGCTAGTATTGCACGACACGCGTGGTTTTATTAGAATGGCCGATTAATAAGCATCAAATCGCCGCTTGTCTAATAAGGTAAGCATCACTAATTCGTGTTGATTTGCATTGTTCTATTGCTTAAATGTATTAACTTACAATTCAAACATTTCCCAATACCAGGAATTTATACAAGACATTTATATAGATGTTGTAGTCTATTTTTTCATATTTTCTGTCAAAGCACTTTAACTTAATAACTGAATCCTAATAAGAAAATAAAGCCCATGAATATACACCACATAAGCAATCAACCTTAGCTATGTGTTTACTAACACACAAAATTAATAAACAATCCCAATCCCTATCTAAGGATCGATCCGGAAAATAGACCAATCAGAACACATCAAATGTGAGCGTGTCGGCAATACCTTGAGCCCATTGGTTTATTTTCACGATCGATCTTTAGATAGAAACGAAGATCGTTTATTAATCATGGCCATTAGTGATACAATTTTAATTTCGTTGTAACATAAATTCAAATCTATCTATATTTTCCCCCCTGATAAGTTACATTTTTTAATTTCCATTCTTTACCACATGACTAATCGATATTCGCCTCCACCAATTAATTTACAGAAGTTATTGAGGTTTTTAATTAATTATAGTATTTTTTTAGAACTTTTTAAAGTATTATTATTTAGACTTGAATATTATTTAGGACAAATGGCAATTCCCATTGTCTGATATATTACAGTACTTTTTCTGAGTTCTGACAGCCTCCATGGCGCAGTTGATTAGACGCCGGCTGTGGAATGAGAAACTGTGGGTTCGACCCCTGCACCGAGACAAATGTTTGTGTGAACCACAAGTATTTGTTTCGGGTTTGGATGTTTGTGAGCCTGAAAAGTCTCTGATACCACCGACATAAGACTCGATCTTAGTCAGACTCAGGACTATGTATGGGACTGTTGGGTGTATTTATTTATTATTATTTACTCAGAAAAGTATAAAAATTAGTAACGACTAGGCGTCATATACCTTGTAGCGCGGGTTGTGTTGCTTCCCCGGGCTGGGCACGGTGGGCGCGCGCGGTGGCAGCGGGCGCGGCGAGGAGGCGCTGCTGCTGGAGCGCCAGGGCCGCGCCTCGCAGCAGACGCGCTCGTCCAGTCTGCCGCCGCCGCCCTCCGCGCTGCCGCGCCCGCCCAGGAAACCCTCCGCCAGGAACACCAGATACGACCGCTTGGAACATCGGGATGCGAGGAAGGTGAATTAGACTTTTTTAATTTGAAAAAATTTGAAAGTTCTTTTCATTATTTCTAATGCTACTGTGACTGCTGTCAATAGTACGTGCACCTTGATTAATTTTGTTTACCAATTTTGAGACACCTGTATTTTCATTATTTGTTTTGGATCCTTTCAAACCATTTCATTGTATAAATAACTTCAACATCATCCTAAAAAGGGCATAGCATTCTCAAAACGTATGTTTCAGGATTCCGATGGGTCTGGTTCGATAGCGTCCACCGCTTCTCGCAGTTCTCCACTGCCTTACGACACGGGGACTGTTCGGAAACTGCCGTCAGTGCCGACGTCGGCCTCGCTGCCCGCCGCGGAGTCCCGGGAGTCGCTGGTCCGGCCGCGGGACTCCAGCCTGCCCTCGCCCTCCAAGCTCGCCGTGTACGCCGCCGCGCGACGCCGCTCAGCAGAATCAGCCAAGGACAACAAAAGAACGCACCATTACCGCATTCAGTTTTGATAAATAAAATATTTATTCTTTTGGTTGATTTTTTGACATTTAGCTTTCCGGATTGTTTTGTTTTTTCTAAGGTCGAAGTACAATGAGTTTATCCGCATACGTCTATGCAAATATTATTCAAATAATTAAGGAAGCCGGCGCCTGGGATGTGTTTATTTTATGATATGAGATAATGTTCATTACAATGCAACAGCTACTTGTTAAATATTTACAAATACCAAACAAAAATTAAAATCACACATAATTCATACATTTGGGATACGAAAGTTACTAAAAAAATTGCTGGAGGATGTATCTCAAGTCCATGGGATTTGCCAAATTACACGTATGGAATAAAATTCATCCGATTTAATTATGTTAACTATTACCAGTACCCACCAGCTATTGAATGAAAGAATGAGTATTTGAGATTTAATCATTGCATTTTAGCCTTGATCAAATTACAAAATATTATTCGAGGATTACGTAGGAGTAGAACTGTATATAGTTTACAATTGCGTGTGTTTTAGTGAAATTGTATGTGTGTTGTATTAGAACCAGCAGCTAATAAGATATTTAGTGTTGTTGTTTATTTGATAATATCGCAGATCCTAAGGTTAGTTTACATAAAGACTGTCGTTGGGAAGTTTCAATTTATTATTTTCAATAAGCAATAAATGAAGTACAACCGTTATGCCCGTGGTAATTGGAACTAATGAAAGCTTAGTTTCTTCATTACCCATATTACAGGCGGAGTGCGTATATTGTTATATTTTCTAGTATAATTATAATATGCATTTAGTCTGAATGTTATTTAGCTCAAATAGATGTGTAAATGCTTTTTCCTATTTAACATTGATATTTAATGTTTGATGTGTTTAGCTCGATGGTCGTTACACCTGTTTCTGTATGAAATGCGTGTTACACGGTGGTATCGGGTTGGTGCAGGGAACTCATGTCCGTAATAAGTGGTTATCGACAAGATCGACTAGGTGGATGCAAATTGTTACATCACTAGAGTTGACATGCGCGGAGCATAAAAGGATGTGTTGTATGGATTTGTACTTCGTCACATGAATCACCTTGCAAAAGTAAAGCTATTTGAATTAATTGTGTACGTTTATGTGTTGTTGTTTGATAAGTTGAGGGTTAATGCTCGTTTACGGAAGGAAAATACTATTAAATGAGTTGATTTTATTTGTAGTGTGACTTTGTAAGTGTTGTGGCTTGCAGGTTTTTTAATTGTCCGAATTGTATTGAAAGATTGGGTTTTCATTCCACTTTAGCCAATGAAAAACTAAAATAAACGGTAATTGTTTTTTTTTTACTAAATTACGTTGTTTTATTTTATCAGTTTCGCTTGTTTATTGCGTTAATTATTACACAATAATATATGTTCTCACAGCATTTTTCTATCGCTCGTGTCTTGTGTCTTATATTCAAGAAGTTGGGACACTGTAATAAATAACAGCGATGTTATAAATCGATTAACATAAAATACTAGGGACTTACCTTTTGTTTTTCCTTATGAAATGTAATATTAAAATGTCAAAAGTTTTGATTCAAAAGTTAATTAAGTAAACATTTCAAAAGGTAAAAAAGAAATAAAGCCATATACGGCTATGAGCTATCACGCCTCTTCACGCAATCGGTGAGGTGGTCCTTCCTTGTCGGGTAGCAGAACCCGGGATCCCCGAGGTCGAACATCAAGCTTGTATCAACAAAGAGAGTAGGTAGAAGAACTATCAAAGCTTTTTCTCATATCAAGTTGTGTTGGGTCCTCGGAGTTTATTGAAAGATATTTATCATATTGTAACAGTGCTATGTCGATATTTAATTAAACGCCTTAGTAACCTGGCCTATAGATTAGCATAGCACAACTGTTGAATTTGATCTCGAATTGTTCTCGATCCAGCCTTGATCCTGACATTTAGATACCTATCGAGAATTGAGGTCGCGCGGCGGCCTCGCGCGCATGACCGACCGCCGCGCCGCCGCACGCTTCGCTCTGCGCGCCGTTTGCGCAACACGCTCCTTGCGAGTTGCCACCAATTGCCATTGCAGATATTATGCCTCCTGAATAGTGAATACTCTATCCGTAATCCGCATATCAACTTCCAATTTACATATTCGCCCATATTGAAATCGATTTCGAGCTACCTTATCTCAGTTTGCGTTTATTGAAATCGGACGCCCAATGGTCATGTAAAATTCGTAGTTTAACGAATAATTCTGAAAAATAAGTCTTCAGAAAATATTTTGCATTTTATTTGCAACATTAGTTGAACATTGTCATCATTAACGTTAATGTATACGATGGCAAAACTCTGTAAACTTGTCTTTAAATTACGAAGGTAAATTCTGTGTTTTCAGGATTTCGAGAATTTTGATCCCCACTTTAATAAAACGTTTTTCGGCGTAATACATAAATAATTTGTAGAACATTTCTCCTCATTATAGGGTTATAAAAGCATTAAATAGCCGAATTTAAGTAGAGAGCGTCTGTTGTCGTGTCACTTACGAGCTGTTCGTGAAGATTTATGAACAGTATTCTCACGATCAAGGAAAATTGTTTAAGGAAATCCAGTCTTCAATGTTAACCGCTGTTGTAATGAAATCACGGAACAAGTTTAATTTTACGAATTGACCCAAAAGAGTTGCGAGACGTTACTGTTTCCCTTGGGAATTCTTATGGTTTCTTGACTCTCGTTGAGTTTGACCTTTATAAACATAATGACTTATTCAATATCGCATTACAAATACCCATGTTACGTAAATCATTCTACTTTTTATTACAATATATTTCATTTTATGTAAAAGAACATCTTACGTAGGTAACACTCATCAATAATTTTGTGATTATGTCACAGATACTTGGGGTTGACGGAATATTCATTATTTTAAGTTAGACCAGGGGGCTCCAATTGTTTTCAGTCCGCGGCGCCCACACATGTTCACTATATTTTTGTTTCGGGGGCCTTACCTATCCAGATGGTCGAAATAGATAGGTACAATGATACTTGATACTAGTATAATATAGTAATGAGTAATGTCTATAGAAAACGCTGTCATAACTCATAAATTAATTGCGTCTGCCAAAACGTTAATTTTTTTTGTTCATAATGTTACTAGTACTGCTATAATTCGTGCGTATTCCGGCACTGTCAACTGTCAGCAAAGAGGGTAGAAAAAGGTGGGCCGGATCCACAACTTTTTATCCACATATTTTAGAAGTTCGAATGCTCCCTTTAGAATCAAGATATTATATACTCTAAGAATAGGTACTATTTAGGCCTTAGGGAGATAGGCACAAAAACTAAATTTGAGATGGAGAGAATTGCTACAGGACGCCCTCATTCACTTTCTACGGCACACACTTTCATATCCCCTCTGGTAACCCTTTACACATTATTCAAGTCGAGAAGATTTCTTTTGTGAATGTAAATCTAACCTTGA
This sequence comes from Deilephila elpenor, assembly GCA_949752805.1. Taxonomy (NCBI): domain Eukaryota; kingdom Metazoa; phylum Arthropoda; class Insecta; order Lepidoptera; family Sphingidae; genus Deilephila; species Deilephila elpenor. The sequence continues at coordinate 3,933,561 of OX457102.1, forward strand.
CCTTTTGGGTAATAAAATAAATTAGAAACTCCTATTAATCAACATTATATTGAGCTCATTGTTAGATATTTTTATAGCGTAGGTAAATGGGGAAAAAAATCTGTGTCGCGGCTGCTTGAAAATTACTTTGAATAGATTGGATTATACCGTATACAAATACAGATGGGTGGTGTGAGCCGATTTAATATAGTTTTTCAATTGATTGCACAGGTGGATTTGAGAGTCATATTAGTTTTTTTTTCCGGAAAATTATCATAGCGACTCGCCTTATTTTTAACTTGGCGTTAGCTGACTTTCACGTCTATTGTTTGAAACCGATGTTTAAAACGGTTGGTGTTTTTTTAAATGTGATCAAATTATCAGCTGCTTTTAGTTTATATTCTGACAGCTGTATTTTAGTGTTAGTTTGTATGCTTCTATTTTCAGTTGTAGTTCGCGTTTCCGATTGCCGTGGGTGTATTCTATAATTCAGTGCCACTTAAGCCAGTTACTTCATTATTTAGTTGATCATATTATGAATAGCGGCGAGTATAAATCGATTCCTCTTGACCTAAATCCTGTTAGGTCAAAGTCATGTCACAGGCAAGCCGGCCGGAATAACAATGCCAATCTCTTGTAAGAGTAAGTACATCTAATACGATGCGTGTTTTGTTGATGAGGAAAAAAGCGCTCAGTTATACCTCTTCCAATAAATAATGGACATGTTCTACGAAATAAGGAACGCAAATTGCGCTACAGTTTAACCGTAAAATTGTTTTCCGATTTACAATTAGTGTGTTATAACCCTGTTGCGATTTCCCAATATTTCCTCTTCTATATTTTAATCGGCTAATGAATGAATTGAAATAGTATCTATACTTTTTAAGTATTGTACATATGCCTATCCAATGTAATCGTATGTTTACAGATTGTTGGTCAGCCATGTCTATTATGTTATTGTGTGTCAGTTGCAGTGGCGCATCCTCGGACTAAACCAAGGTTTGGTTTTGAATTGATAGGATGTTGTGAGTAAACAAAGGGATAATTCGAAATGGACAGAAGCTATTAGCTAATTGAATGAATAAATTCATGTATAATCCCACAACAATCTGTGTATTATCCATTGTGATATTATCTATAAGTCCTTGAGGAATCGTAATATTTAGCGGTCCCTTGTATATGTATATTATGTACTGAATTTATATGTTACTGCCCATACCAGTTATCAGTTTGCTAGTGCATTTTATTTACTTTATTCACAAAAGCATTCATTTTTACGTATTTCCTAGCATCATCTCGGAATCGCATACTATTCATAGGTGATATAATATATGTTACACTTGTGGCTTAGGCTATAGGTACTAGTTTGTCATATCGCGTGTAGGGAGAACTGGTTTCGCCTAGGCGAAGCTAGTTCATCCTAAAATCGGGTTTGGCCGGTAACATATATTTCGATTAAAAACATTAGAACTATCATAAATTTTATTTAACTTACGCATGGGTATGCTCAGCATTTTTTTTAAAGATCTGTGTAATACTTATATTATCGACATATATTTAACGGGAAACAAATCACAGACACTCATTCTTTTCAATAATCGAAAATCTCAGACAATAATAGTTAGGTACTTATTTGAACAGGGAATACGACCACGTCTTCCAATCGACTTGACCAATCTTATCTACTACTAATATCTACGGTGCAAAATAAGGTACTAATAGGGTGTAAACAACCCAATATCCGGATATAAATGCGTTTGTAATAAAATGGTTTGGTTGGTAATTGAGAAACTATGGGCGCCGGATGATGCGTCCGCGGGCTGACCACTTTGCGGTCGAGACGAGTCGTTTGACTAGAGCCTTGTTTACGTGCGTCGCCGTGTAGTGTGTACACTCATGTCACGTGTTCTCGCAAATACCTTGCCTTAGTAAGGTGCGATATCATCTCGGTACCTGAGCTCAGTTTGTAAATTTGCGTATTACAGCTCTGGAATGATATGGAATTCAAATCGGAATAGGCGAAGTGCATTTGTCGGTAAAAGTCTTGTGATTATTCGTGCTGATCCTAATCTTTTTTCAAATGTTGCGCTGGTACGTATGGGCTGATGTTGGTCTCTACTTGTTACATATTAAAATGGCAGGTACGGGTACTATAATAACTACTAGGTACACTTTGAATTTTAAAAAAACGCGTTTTATAGTTCTATATCTATCTATATCAGCCCATATACGTCCCACTGCAGGGCACGGGCCTACTCTACAATTGAGAGAATCGATTGAGAGTGGTTAGGCCATATAGTCTACCACGCTGGCCTAGTGCGGGTTGGCGGACTTACATACCGTAGAAATTCTTTAAAATCGATGTTTTCCTTCACCGTTAAAGTGCGTGGTGATTGACTATCAATACACACATAACTCCGAAAAGTCAGAGGTGTGCCCAGGGATTTGAACCCGCGACCACCGTGAACATGTAGGCAGCCGCGTCTGGTCCGTTACCAACAGGCCACCACGCACTTTTATAGTTTTATAGTTGACATCATTTAATACTACTTCAATAATTGTCATTGATCACACAAACATTTGTCTCGGTGCAGGTATCGAACCCGCGGCTTCTCTTTTCACAGCCGGCCTTCAACCAACTGCGCCACGGGGGCTGTCTTAGTTTATGTAAGGAATTCGACTGTTAAATAATTGTATTACATTGTAATCGCGTAGTGATTCAATGAAAGTAATTCGTATTTTGTGATCTAATAAGGTTGTGAAAATCGTTACGTTCGTCCTTAGTCACCCTTACCTATGTTGCCACATGAAACCCTGTATCATTGAGAAAATAAAACTAGTGAAATGAGACTCGAGATATAGGTACTGGATAACATAAGAATTTGTTTTTTAATATTTGCACAACATTCTTTAAACACATATAATACAAATACCACGCCAACAAATTTTAAATCGAAGGCCAAGTAAATACAATGCTCGATCCGATACGTGTATAAAATCTACACATATCTAGTATAAATTAGCAAGTCATAGCCCTCAATATCTCAACGCCCAACGCTTAATACGTGATTTATGATAGTAATACGTTCACAATAGCCAAGACGCTGACCCGGCGCTACAATAGAGACAAAATTGCCGACCTTCTACCACAGCGATTGTAGAACAAGTCTTGTATAGGCTTATTTATGGACGAATAAAGCATTATATATATTATTTAATATTTACTATAGAAGCAAACAAATAAAAAAAATGTCTGCATTTGTAATGTAAATTCGTCCAATAACAATTTTCTTGACGGTACTTTCTAGTATTATCGAAACAATAACAGACACCGGAGCTAAAAGAAATTGATTTCAATAATGTTAATCCTTGGATATTATTTTTTCCCGCAGCAGCCTTTTATTACTGTACATAATCCAATTAGGCAAAATATTTGTATTTAAGCGCTGGTATAAGAGGCTTAACGTATAATCCATTAGTGGATGAACAGTCTGCTACTTATCGATTCTGATTACTGATTAATCCATACACTCACTTGATTGGACACATTTGCGCATCGTACACGGCACAGACAAATGAATTCAGAAAGCTGTCCCTAGACGCCGATTAATGTTTTCATCTCATAACAGGTTACTCCATTTGATAGCTTTATATAATTTTATTTCTTTATTCTACTAAAGTAAAATATTTATCTTAATGTTCCCTATATATGATATACACTGCAAATTACGTCTTATTTAAAGCTCTATGAGTACGCTAAGATTATGTAATATGTGGACCAAAAAAGCCTTAAATTATTATATGCTACATCGTACTTGGTATTATCATTATTTATCCTGAAACAAATTGTGCAGAAATTTGTCATTGACTCGGTTTTTCCTCAGTGTACAGGTACAAAGTGCCATCATCGTCCTGATACAGGAAATTATGATTACGTCACAAATGTTGTGTTTACAAGGAATCGTAGCGAGAAACGTGCACGAAACGGTTAATATTAAAGCAGTGTAGTGTAGGCAGCGCGAGGCCCGCGCGCAACGTTAACCCAATTCCATAGGTATCAGCTTTCACAACAAGTTGCATCACAACGGTACAATGTAGAGATGTGCGAACTTGCTGCTTTACATCAAAATAAACATTTTTCTTATTGTCTTCTAACATTCTTTACGTTTATCATTAGCCACGATTAGGTACAAGTGTAATAAACTAGCTAGTTGCCAGGTGTTGCGGCCATATGGTAGACTTTGCGACAGACTGTCTTGAACTCAATATTGAATGAAGATTATGGTCCACCCATATAATAGAATGTATCGAAAAATGGGCCGATGTATTAGTTTGATTTGTTCCCTTACTAGCCAAGTTTGTTCTGTTTTTTGTTTTTGTCTTAATGACTAACACCCAAAATTAATAAGCAGTCCCAATCCCTATCTAAGGATCGATCCGGAAAATAGACCAATCAGAACACATCAAATGTGAGCGTGTCGGCAATACCTTGAGCCCATTGGTTTATTTTTACGATCGATCTTTAGATAGAAACGAAGATCGTTTATTAATCATGGCCATATAACCTTCCAGTCTAGACTCTTGATGGGTCGGTTGATACCTAAGAGACTGATCAAGAACACTGAATGGAATATCTTTAATTAAAGCGGTGACGCGGTTCGTCTTTTCAGTTACTGTTCCGACTGGCTTAACAATTGCAACTACAGCTGTGATATAAACTATAGTTCCAATCACAAAAAATATTTAGTACTACTTCAGTAACAGATGGCAGGCAGTTACTTTTGAATCGGTCAATAACATCGAAGTTAACCGATGTGTCTGGAAATGATAAAAATGTAGAATGTAAAACTAGTTTACGGCCAGCCACGCTCGCATGTGTATCGTATTGTAGATTGACAATTTCATATGGGTATTCATGATATTATATGCACATATGGATTAAAGCGGTTCGGTTTGAAACGGATTCAAGAACCACGCACACGGGTAATAAAGAAACACCATTTATGGAATCGGTTGCATTCCACGGTGTTATTTTACTTTCGAAAGTGATAGTTTTTTATTTGACTTTGTATTGTGTATTAAAATTCAGTTTATGGTTACAAGGAGATAAAATAAAATAATTACTATGCATTTATACTCTGATCAATAATGTTGATGTAAATTGGTACTTTAGGCAAAGTATGACGTGTCATCCTGTGTTATTTCTTTCCCCCCCAATTAAACAATTTAATAATACAAAACTATACATATCATGGCCAGTTTTATAGTTAATAAATATAAAATTAATGATCATCAACTTTGTAACCTTGCACCGGTTATCTAGCAATATTTTTTATTGAATTTGGCTTTGAAGTAGTAATTTCGGTACAAGGCATTTTAAACATTTAGATTTAATTAAGTAAACGCAGCATAAAGTGATTGACCATGTATTAAGCTATTTTTGACCCTGTCGTGATCAATCGCTCACTGATTGTCTGGTTGAAGGCATTGCACGTATGGTACACGCTACACACGAATTCAATTATACTGTTTGTTGATGGTTCTATGAAATATTATTTGCGAATACTTAGTTGGATCTATGTTACATACATTGGTACATACAGCCACGGTGATTTTGCCGAAAAGTAGCAGATTTATATGAAAGGCCCACAAGCCGCGGATAGTATTCAAACTATTATTTATAAGCTAATCCAAATAATGGAGGCTCTTTTAAATATGAAATTAAATATTTCACGGTTTACAGCTTAAACGTAATATGCCACTGCACTAATAAGGCGGAAGTGGGAAGGAATTAATTAAATTATCACAATAATTTCCAGATTGTAGGTATATATTTAGGAAATATAATTATTATTTGATTGCTTATTTATAAATATTTATACATAGATATTACATTCAAGTCATTTAAATTCCGTTTCCGAAGTATGTGTAATCACTAGCTACTTACCATGTTATTCTGTGGAACAAAGATCAAGCTCATTAAATTATGCATTACGCCATTATCTGTTTTTGATTATTTCATACTAATGGCACATTAATTGTATGTGACTATTGGCCAATTTCAATTTACAATTTCAAGCTTCCCGGAGTTAGCATCGATAAGTTGCTATGGTATGTAGGGCGCAAGGATTTAAAACTTTTGTCCTCCTGGTTTCAGATTAACCATATCACTGCAGTTTAGTGGCCGCAAGACTTCCCCATTACCATACCATACCATTACAACTATATCAATGAGGAAAAATATTCGTAATTTCCTCATTTATTGTGAGGATACTCGCGTGATTTAATTTTGTAGGTGGAAATGTAGTATGTACGACTAGTATTTCAGAACTACATTGTACTGAAAGATAAATTCACTGGTGGTAGGTCTATCATATGTAAAAGGCTGCCTGGGTGGGTACCACCGCAATGCCTATTTCTACCGTCAAACAGCAGTGTAAATGCACTGTTGTATTCCGGTTCGAAGGACATTGTAGCCAGAGTAACTACTGGATATATTGAGGCACAACATCTTATGTCTCAGGATTGCAAGCGCAGTGGAATGCTAAGCATTGCTTGGAACTCGTGGTGTTGTTTGGTTTTGCTACTGTCCATGAGCGGTCATTGTTTATTTTAAATTATTTTTTATCGTGAATACCACAGATGGTTACCAACATTCAGCCTGCCTTAGTTGAAGACTCACTACGCGCGCGAGACGAGATACACGCGTTTTATTGCATTATGAATGAGGGGTATTCTAGGCTCGGCATTCGGCTTTATTATGTCGAGGACAGTTCAAGGTCCTTTAGCGCAGTTAGAACATTATTCGTTGAAACGTTTTGCACATATTTAATATTGACAATACTCTCAAAGTGGACAGACCAATCACGAATAACAATAAAATAATCGTTGGATGCAGGCTGCAGACCGCCTTCAGAAGGTCTCTGTGGATTTTCGAATATAGGACGGATTTTTTGTTTTTAAATATTAGATACAATTGCTTTATTATAGATGTAAGTACTCGCACTTATGGGCACAGAAGAGATTTGATAAACTTTTCTTTATAACTAATACATACTGAGTTCTAGACACACTGCTACAGGCTACTTATAAGTAGGTAAGTAGATTGTAGGTATAAAGATATTACGTCCTCACGAGCTAATAAAACCAGTCGACGTATAAATTATATATTATTTCCTCGTTACGTAATGGACTTTTGATATTAATAAACATACAAATCAAGTTTAATGGCTTGCCCAAGCGTTAATTTCCCTGTAGAGCAATACTTTTAATGATTTCGTCCGAGCTCCGATTAGCCTCTTTATGTTTAGAATATTACAATTCGGGTAACTTCTACTAGCCGATTATAACCTGTTTTCTAGGTCAAGATACTTTACCAAGAAACAAAACTGAGTAATATTAGGTATTCGGCTGTGGGAATAAATTGAATTTTAGTATTATTTTCGTATTCTTTACTTTGTCGGATATTTATTCCCGTGCTCGACTTTATTATCATGTTTCGCAATTTATCAGGCTAGTGCAGTATTAGAGAATATTTTAGTAATGAATATATAAATGATACTAGATTCCACAGCCCACAATAACTTTCTTCACCACAAAGAACACAATACGAGTATAACACGGTTTTCAAAACACAGTATTCGAATTTAGAACGAATATTTGTAAATCGTGCATCTAAAGATGTCAAACGCGTAATCTCATATTTGTGTAGTCTTTACTCTTTGGGTACTATATTGTAACAATTGTGTGTTATAATGTAGATATTATGTTTCATTTCAACATTGCTTTTCTAATCGTTGTTGGTATTCCATAGTCATGACATGGGCGTAGCAGGGTCTTTATGAACTTGTCAAAAGATTACTATTTACCTCAACAATTTTAAGAAATTCTTAGCAAGTATTTTTCAAATAAAAGAAGGCAGATCGTAAGTCTCACTCGTACGAGGTGGTTGTGTTCGTTATCTTGTTAATCGTGGGTACAATTATTGTGTTAGTGATTTCTTTTGTTCTCGGCGGCGCAACGCACCGCTCGCCGCTCGGTTACTACCTGGCGGTTGGGTCACTGATAACGATGCGTCTTTATTTATACTATTATAATGAATATTAATGCAATTGAAAATGATATTTTACAACATAGTGATGGCGATATGAGCGAAACAGAAATTATTGGCGATGTTATTATGGAAAATCAAGAATCAGATTATGCAAAAGCGGAGGTTTGCAGAGATAATATGTCTGGAAGAGCAAGTAAGAGGGGGAGACAAGAGGAAGAAGAGGAAGAGGAGTGGAAAATAATTACAAAAGATAGGAAATTAAAATCAAACAGCGAAAAAGTCGAAATATATATATCATCTAACGAAAGGATGCCTAAACTTTTTGCAATGGCCAAACTATTTAAATCCCTTGGCTTAGACGATATTGAAAGAGTAAAATTTTTAACCCCTTTTAAAGTTCGGGTTGATGTTTGTAGTGAAAAAATTGCACATAAAATTGAAAATAGCCAAGAGTTATTAGATAAGGGATGGAAGATTCATCGAGCTATGGAAAATAACGTGTCTTTTGGAGTTATTAAGAACGTGGACATAGGAATGGATGACAAGGAAATCATAGCGAACATAACATGCCCTGATAATGCTATATTACTTTCTGCTTATCGTCTTAATTATCGTAGCAAAGAAGATGGCGGATGGAAAGCAAGCGAAGCGATTCGTCTATGTTTCAAGGGCTCGTTTCTTCCCGGCTATGTTACAGTAGATAGTTTACGTATAAAAGTGAACCCTTATGTTTTTCCAGTTTCACAATGTGGTAGATGCTGGAAACTAGGTCACATTACTAAAAGATGTCCAACAAATGCTGTAGTATGCCCTAAATGTGGCGGTAAACATACGAATTGTGAGACTAAAAATTTTAGATGCGTAAACTGCAACGGTAGTCACATGGCATTAGCAAAGGCATCTTGTCCTGCGTTTATTAAGGAAAAAAAGTTAAGGGAGATCATGGCAGAATTTAACGTCACCTACAGACGAGCGCTTACCATGTACGTTCCTCCACGTCCTGAAGCAGATGACTTACAACAAACAACGCAAACAAGAAAGTCAAAGCCCATTGTAGTAGACAGTGCTCAAACTCCTGTATCATTATTACCAGACACACCAACATATGCAAGAGTAATGCATGTAAATGCTACTAGACCAGAAGACAGACAAAAACCTTCTCATCCAGTATTTAAAAAACGACAACGAAGACCTTCATCGCCATTCATTTGGTCCGAAAACGTAGAAGTACCGCCTGACCCTATAACAAATCATTCAGAAGGTCACGAAGAGTCGATGAAAAGAACTGTTCATTTAAAAGAATTGTTGGAGAAAATAAAAAACGCCTTATTTATTAAAAATGCAACGGTGCAAACTAAAATTAAGACGGTGATTAAGTATTGTATGGAGTGGCTAGTATTACTGATTGCAGATTTTATTCCTGAATGGCCTATTTTACATAGTATTTTAGATTTTTTATGTATTGATGGATAACACAATTAAAAAAGTAGTAAAATTAAATATTATCCAGTGGAATGCTCAAAGCTTAAAACCCAAGTTAATGGTACTAGAACAATTTTTATCGCAAGAAAACATCCACATTGCTGCCGTAAGCGAAACTTGGTTAACACCAGAAACTGATATTAATTTAAGTGGTTACAATATTTACCGGAAAGATAGAGAGGATGCGTATGGTGGTGTTGCGATTTTAGTTCACAAATCTGTTAAAGCAAGTCAGCTCTCTTTAAGAAATATTAATCCTGGTATTGAAGTATTGGGCATAAGAATTTATAACTGTAACGAAATTCATAATTTTTTGTCAATATATTGTGCACCTTCCGTTCATACTAATCAACGCGATTGGGAACTTTTGTTCGGTGAGTGGAATAAAAAATCAATTATAGTTGGCGATTTCAATGGACACCATTTAAATTGGTCCTATAAGACAGACCAAAGAGGTTTACAAATATTTGAGGCGCTTATGGATAACACATTTATAACATTAAATAACGGTCGACCTACCAGAATCAAGTTAGTTAATAATGTATTGCAACAATCGTCTCCGGATATAACCTGTGTGACTACTGACATCGCATTAAAATTTGACTGGACTACATGTAATGAGACTCTCGGTAGCGATCATTCAATTGTTAAAATTAATACATTTTTTAATTCAAAAACCGATATGATAGTTAAAAGAAATTTAAAAAAAGCCGATTGGGTTAGCTATAAAAAACGATTAAATGCTGCTTTCGAAGAGGTAGTAGTGGAGGGCGATCTACAATTATCATATAATAAATTTATTAACTGTGTAAATTCTTCAGCAGATATGCATATACCTTTTGTCAAGTGCAACACGAACCCAGATACAAAATTTGTTCCCAAGCCATACTGGAATACTCGCATGTCTAAATCAGTAGCAGAACGTCGTCTAGCTCTCTCAAGGTTCCGACGAAATCCTACTCCAAATAATTTAATAGAGGTACAAGATAAAGCTAGAATTGCACAACGGGTAATACGAGAAGAAAAAAGCAAAGCTTGGCAAGAGTATTGCTCTTCAATAGATGGTTCTACATCTCAGAGTGAACTATGGAGTAAATTAAAATGGTTCAAAGGTAGTAAAAAAACAAGATCGTACATAAACGAGGACAGTGCAAATCAGCTCCTTCAAAATTTATCTCCTGATTATGTATGTCCCGAGGATCCAATTTTTGTTGCAACTAACGGTACACTAGACACTCCGATAATAAAACAAGAATTAGAGCGTTGTTTGCGGCGTAAAGACACTTCCCCCGGCAGTGATCAGGTGTCGTACTCAATGATAACAAACTTACCGGACAATGGTAAATCTTTTCTATTAACTTTATACAATGATTTTTATAAATTCGGTTTTGTTCCCGTGCAATGGCGTGATATAACTATAGTGCCAATCCCAAAGCCAGGTCGCGATAGTCAATCTGTCTCGGCCTATCGTCCAATTTCGATGATCTCCTGTGTATGTAAAATTTTTCACAACATACTAGTCAGTAGATTAGAGTGGTTTGTGGAGAAGAATCATATTTTGGCCTCAGATACGACTGGCTTTAGGAAAGGGCTTTCAACTTATGATAATATAACTAGACTGGTTGCACACATTCAATTAGGATTTTTACACAAAAAATCTACTATAGCTTGCTTTATAGATATTGACAACGCCTATAATAATGTTGATATTACATATCTATTGAATACACTAGTTAAAATAGGTGTAGATGCTCAAATATGTCGATACTTGTGGTCATTTTTAAAATATAGAAAGCTCAGTATTAACCTAGAAAAATCAACACTTTGTCGTAGTACACACCGAGGATTGGCACAAGGAGATCCGTTGTCACCTCTCTTGTTTAATATCGTTACTAGTCACATATGCAAACTTATTAAAAATGTCAAAATCTCACAATATGCGGACGATTTTGTGTTGTATATAAGTTGTAAAAATACTGAGGAAGGGTCTCAAAATTTACAAATAGCATTAAATAAATTAACTTGTATTCTTTCAAATATAGGATTGACCATATCTCCATCAAAAAGTAAAATATGTGTTTTTAGGAACAATATTTTAAGAAACCCAATAAATATTTTAGTTACCAATAATGTCCTAGAAATAGTAGATAAGTTTAAATATTTGGGTCTTTGGTTGGACAAGTCTTTGCGCTGGGGGACTCATATTAATGGCCTTAAAGAAAGGTGCGATAAATTAATTAATATTTTTAAAATACTTGCTGGATCGGGCTGGGGAATGCACCCTCGACACCTTAGACGTTTGTATATAGCTTGTATCCGGAGTAGGTTAGATTATGTTTGTTTTATTTATGGTAATAGTTGCAAAAGTAATCTATCTAAATTAGATAAAATCCAAAATCAGAGCATGCGAGTTATTGGAGGGTTTATCCGTACTACAGCTATACATGTCATGGAGTCTGAACTTAACCTTCAACCTTTGAATGTACGTAGATACTATCTTGCTGGTAAATATTGGTTACAGAGGAAATCACACTCCTCTTGTCAAATAATTAATTTTTTAAATGAGTTAAGCATAGAATACAACAGGACAACGTGGCGATTTAAAGCAAAACCAACATTAGTATTAATTCATGAACAATTTAAAGATTTCCCTATATATACTAATTCTGAAAATGAAATGTTCTCTTTAAAAAAATGGGTTAGTAGTGTGGATGTATCCCATATAAAACCATATATTGATGTTATCCATAACCCCAAACATAAATATGATCCATGCTATATGAGGAACATATGTGATAATTATTTAAGAGAAAAATATAACAGCTATTATAAAATTTATACTGATGGCTCTAAAGAAGGTGTAAGATCAGGTGTGGCCATGTTTGATCCGCAAATGAATTGTTTTATAAAATTAAAATTGGAAACAAACATATGTATCATGAACACAGAGCTGATTGCTATTGCAGAAGCAGTTTCGTATATTCAGTCTTTGGGCACTGGTATGCACGTAATTTTGACGGACTCCAAAAGTGCGCTCCAGCATCTCGTTCGGTGTACAACAAACTTTCGAGGTGCACCAATAGCATACCAAATTTTACAATCACTAGATGACATGAAAGGCCAAAATAAATACATCACACTTCAATGGATACCGTCGCATATTGGCCTGCAAGGCAACGAAGTGGCGGATCGATTAGCCAAACAAGCCCTTGAAGATGGTATCTATATGAACTGGCTACCCTACCACAACGATCATTTGCCCTTATTAAAAGAAAAATGTAGGAATATGTGGAAACAACACTTCGATGAAAGATCATTGTCCAAGGGAATTTGGTACAAGACAATACAGCCTGAACTTTCTAAAATTCCGTGGTTTGATAGATCTGACATATCGAGGACTGAAGTAATAACCTTAATGAGGTTACGAGCAGGACATATTCCATTAAATAGCTTTGCTCACCTCATGGGTAAAACTAATTCACCGCACTGTGCGGAGTGTAATGTAGTAGAAGATGTCTACCATATTTTAATGGAATGTGTGCGAATTGAAAAGGAAAGGACAGACTTTATTGAAAAATTTGGCAATGATCTGTTAATGACTGGAAGGTGTAACTATATTTTGGCTTTCCCATTATCGGAAGAAGCAAATATGTTGGCCAAAATTGTAATTACTGGAATGAAACGTAGAAAATAAGTTGTTTATATTAGTTTTAGTGTAGCATATGTATCATATTGTCTTTCTGTCGTCTTAAGTGTATCTTCGAGGATGACATTATCTATGTGATCAAACCCTCTTAAATAATAAAGAAAAAAAAAAAAAAAAAAAAAATAAAAGAATTAGAAATTTATTTAGGTTTTGCAAATGGAACCGAATTCTCAGGATTCGTTGCTAATAAAGGATACCGTTAAGCAATTAGTTATACTTTATATTATTATAACTTTGTTGGTTTTGATAATTTAGTTCCTATTTTTATGTAGAGGAAGTGAAATACAGAAATAAAATGTATATACACACTGGCAAATCCAGACAAGCCTCCAGTTATTGACAATACATTAAACCATAATACATAGTTCCTTATGTATATGCGAAAGTTACACATTGAAATAAATATATTTTACGTATTTATCACAGCTTTTGATTTCTTTTGATAAAAAACCACGTGAACGCAAAAGTTTTACGTCAATAGTAAATTATACCTCTCGATTCTCGAAGCACTCAATATGTCAAATGAAACTTCGACAAAGCGTACTGGTGCTTGCACAACCATTTCCATAAACACAAGTTCCCGGCTTCAATCTCCACCGAAGGGTACTGAGTCACTGATGGGAACAACTAGTTAGGAGTTTTTCCCCTTTATTAGACGGTACTAGGCATCTATAAATAAGCTATTATGTTGTAAGAAATAAACGGAAACTTCGGGTCAAGTTTTTATAAGGCATAGCGGTTACCACGAGTTTATTTTAATAAGCATTGCAAATATGTTAATGTTGTCTCCGAGAATTTATCTGGGAACCTGTGTTTTTTTTCGCCGCATGCAATTTTTTATACATCCGGTTTGTGTTTATTTACGTAAATATTTATGGAAGTATCTTTCTTAAATTCTTAGCTTGCCAAGTAAATAAATATTTACCATTTAGTGAAACTGTCATTGCGCTTTTATTTACTCAAACAATCATAACTTTTATTATTATAGGATGTAAAAGAAACGCCTTAATTTTTATAACATTAATTAATATTGAATTTCATAAAAAGTATATTATTATTATTTCATTAATAAAAATATACTTTTTATGAAATGCAATTGCTATAACATTATTGTTAGAATATTTAGATTTTCTATACACCAAATAAACTTTTTATGGTAAGCTTTATAGTATATTGTTTGTAGTTGTTTTGTTTAAAAATAATAAAGTTAGTCTGTCATGAGTATTCACTAAGAAACGTCGTTTTATTTGCATCGCTAGAAATATTCCCGATCTAACAGGTTATGGGCCCAGTCAACCTAGATAAACCTGAATAATAGGATAAAGAAAGTTTAAATTGAATTATTTTAACAAAAAGCGTGTGTGCTTAAAATGTCTTCAAACGCATTCTTGACCAACGTCCCTAAGCTGCTAGGTCGACAAAATTATAATGAATGGGCATTCGCAGCGGAAAATTTGCTGGTCTTGGAAGGTATGTCTGACTTAATTAAACAACAAGGTTCAGAAGCCAGGGCAAACGAAGACAGGAAGGCGATGGCAAAGCTTATTTTGACGATAGATCCGTCTTTATACACTCACATAAGGGATGCCACCAGTACAAATCATTTATGGAATAAATTAAAGAGCTTGTTTGATGATTGTGGTTTTTCAAGACGTATTACATTGTTGAGAAATCTTATATCGATTCGCCTTGACACTTGCGAATCTATGACGAGCTATATCACGCAAATCACTGAGACAGCTCAAAAATTATCGGGGGCAGGATTCCCAGTAAATGATGAGTGGATTGGGTGTTTAATGTTAGCTGGTTTGCCTGAAAAGTATTTCCCAATGATGATGGCTATTGAGCATTCCGGGATCGTCATTACTGCAGACGTAGTGAAAACGAAGCTCATAGATATGGCAGGGAAAGATTGCGAAGCGGGAAGCGCATTCTTGAGTAGAGGTCACCACAGTTGTCATAGTTTGAAAGTTGGCAGTATTGGTAACAATGGTAACTCCAGTCAACAACATGGCAGTGGAACGTCTATGTCCGGATTGTCAAATGACAAGTTTGACAAATCGAAAATAAAATGTTATCGTTGTAAACAGTTGGGACATTACAAATCTCAATGCAACAAGAGTAATCAGTCTCAGATGAAGAAAACAAGCGTTTTTTCGGCAGTTTTCTTGAATGGAAAGTTCAGTAAACAAGACTTTTATTTGGATAGCGGTGCGAGTGTACATATGACACCAAATTATAATGCGATACAGAATGCATCTTTTAATTCCAGCATCAAGGAGATTATAGCAGCAAATAAGAATGCTATGCCAGTGTTGTGCTCGGGAGATGTGGATATCGTGACCGTTACTCCAGATTGCCTCTATGAAGTGACATTGAAAGATGTTTTGTGTGTGCCTGATCTCAGCACAAATTTAATTTCAATTAGTCAGCTTATAAGGAATGGTAATAAAGTCGAATTTAAGGAGAATTGTTGCTATGTTTATAACCGTAAAAATTGTTTAGTGGCTGTAGCTAACCAAACTGATGGTGTTTACAAAATGATGCTAGAACATAAACATTGTTTATTGACTTCAACTTTTTTACCAGTTAGCAGTGAAGTTTGGCACAGGAGACTTGGACATCTGAATATCAGTGACCTGAACAAGATGAAAGATGGAGCAGTCACAGGAATAACATACACCGATAAGTCTGTAATCAACAAGAGTACATGCACTGTGTGTTGTGAAGGTAAGCAGTCGCGTTTATCATTTGCTCAGACGGGAACACGGAGCAGTGAGCCATTGGAAGTTATCCATGCTGATATCTGCGGTCCCATGGAGGTTACGTCAATTGGAGGAGCAAGGTATTTCGTTATTTTTGTTGATGACTTTACTCGTATGGTGTTTGTTTATTTTCTCAAAGAGAAAAGTGAAGTTTTTAAATACTTCAGGGAATTTAAGTTAATGGTGGAGAACAAACAAAGCAGAAAAATTAAAATATTCCGAACTGATAATGGCTTAGAGTTTTGTAGTAATGTATTTGAGAATTTCCTAAAGGATAGTGGTATTATACATCAAAAGACTAATGCGTATACTCCCGAACAAAATGGTTTGAGTGAACGTGTTAATCGTACAATTGTTGAGAGAGCTCGATGCTTATTATTTGATGCGAGTTTAGATAAAAAGTTTTGGTCAGAAGCAACAAACACTGCTGTCTATCTGAAGAATAGATCTGTCGCATCAGGTTTAAATAATAAAACTCCGTATGAGCTATGGACTAATAAGAAACCAGATTTAAGGTAAACTATCCAGTAGATGACACCTTAAGGGTTTATTAGTATGTGTATAGACATAGTTTGGTATGAAATCATCTTACAGGGAGTTTCTACTTGGTAATAGTTGCGCAAATTATTACACTTTCAGAATATGACAAGATTTGTATAAATAAAACTGATGCGTATTTTTATATATTTTTTAATAAAATGAAGGTAGTAACCTAGTAGTTGACACCTAGTAAAAACAAAAATATTTAGTAGTTGACACTTGTTATTTTCAGTAGTTGACATAGTATGTTTAAATTAAGATGTACACAAAAATGAAATGTTATTAGATACAACTGACTGAACCTATATACTTATGTATTTGTAAACTTAAAAATATATACCTATATTTATACATACTGACAGCTGGAAATGAGCTATCCTGTTTAGTATCAATATTCAGTAATTTTATATCAGTCATTTAATAGTTCCATAAATATTCTAGTTCGGGAACCGAGTATACATTTCTTGTCTGACTCATTTTTAATGGCTCGTCAATATGGAACAACACATATTCCCATTCATAGTCCAATTGATCCACTTTTTCAGGCCATTTCCAAAGTCTCCCACATTTCTGCATTGACGAAATAGTAGCAGCTGTTTTAGTAACATGAGTAATTACCCCCGGAAACAACTCTTCTTCGTAAGAAAATACTACATACTCTCCTAATTTTCTCTGTACTGGTTTTTTAAGTTTTTTTTTTTTAATGTTTTCTCTATCACTTTCATTTTCAGACTCACTTTCACTGTCAGCAAAAACACCATCCACATTTGAATCAGAACTATCGTCAAAATTAAGCATCCTCTTTTCAGTGTTTTTCTTACGCTTCTGAATGTTCTCTTTTTTTGTTTTCTCATTTTCTTCTCTTTTCTTTTGTCTTTTGGCAGCACGTTCCATTTTTAATTTTTCTAATTCTTCCTTTTTTGCTAACTTCTTTTTAAAATATTCTTGACACAAGTGTCCCGAAACTATAGAAGGCATTCTTTCTTTTATGGATCGTTTTCTGTCTGGTTCCTCTTTATTTTTCTTATAATAAAAATGTCTTTTAAAGGGGCTGGGGATTTCCGCAGACACTGAAGTTTCTATGGTTTCGTTATTGCACTCGCTAATGGCACCAGAAGCGAGCGGTAGAGCATCAGGGGCAAAGGGGCTAGGGAAAACCGCGGGCGCTGAAGAAGGTCCAGCTTGGCAAATGGCACCAGAAGCGAGCGGTAGAGCATCAGGGGCAAAGGGGCTAGGGAAAACCGCGGGCGCTGAAGAAGGTCCAGCTTGGCAAAGGTTCATATTATTTTCAAAATATGATTCAAAAATCGTAGGAGAGTTGTTTTTAGATGGCCGGTTGTTATGTGCTGTGCTTTGGTTTTGCCACTCGTTATTGCCACCAGAAGCGAGCGGTATAATGTTAAATAAAATATTTGTATCTTCACTGTTTTCTGCGGTAGGCTCAGGGATAACAACAGATGAATTTGTCAAACCGTTTTCTATTTCTGATTTTGTACTTTGCCACAGTTCAAACAGTGAGATATCTTTTTCGTCTAACTCATTTTTATCTCCGTTGCAAAATATAATGAGCTTGCTTTGGGGAATACTTTGATTGAGAAACCGAAGCCCTTCTTCTAAAAATCTTCTACGTCCCTCAACATTTGTGACTTGATTATGAAGGTGTTCATTGTTTAATGGAACAGTGACTATTTCCGGGTGCCACGGAAATAGCCCACATTTTCTAAAACCATTTTCGAAGATTATCGCGTTCAGTGTAGTGTCGATAACTTCTTTCAGAAGTTTTGGAAAATCTTTTTTCTTTAAGATTGGAGCTTCCAAATTAGATATTCTCCATTCGTGTACCCTCTTTTTCCAATGCTCTTTCAGAGTTCTGAATACAGCAACATCCATTGGCTGTAATAGGTGTGTTGCATTAGGGTACAGGGCAATGAGGATGATGCCATTTTTTTCGCAAAACTGACTCACTTGTAGACTTAGATGAGACGCATGCCCGTCCACGAAAAGAATGACCGGCAAAGGAATACTTTCTTTCTTCAGCCAAGGATGAAAAATGTCGGCAATAAATTCGAAGAACGCCTCGCAAGTCATCCAACCAGAATCTGTTTTTCCCAGACCCCATTCTGGAGGAAAATTCTGCGCAATTTCTTGTGGGATTCTTTTATATTTAAACAAAATTGTTGGAGGAGGTATAGCACCAGATGCGCTACCTGTGATAAGGACGGTTAGGCATTCTTTCTCATCTGGATTAACTTGCTGATATACTGTCTTGTCCCCTTTTTGTGCTAAAACTTTACCACCCTTCGGATTTAAAAAAAAAGCAGTTTCATCTGTATTAAAGATCCTTCTAGGATCTTGTAAAACGTCTTTTTGTTGAGTCTGATCCAAAAATGTCTCTACTTCTTTAAACCAATTTAAAATGTTCTCCTTGGATATAACAGCTCTTGATCTTGTAAGGTTTTGAGACATACGAACACTTATTCCAGGATTCCTCTTCATGAATCCTTTCATCCACGATTTTCCTGGGCAATTGTCTTTAAACGGGTTCGGCCTTTTTAATTCTGTTAATAGACGCTGCACACTAAAGACAACCTCCTTCATAGTGACGGGAAATCCTGCACGGGCCATTTCAAAAATCCAATCTACAATGGTTTTTTCCTCTGTTCTACTCAATACGGCTGGTGGCCCCATTTTTCGGTCAATTGGATGTTTTCCTTCAACCTTGTACTTTAGTGTAATCCTTGGTACGTTAAATTTTTTTGCAGCAGTCTTATAAGGAGTTTTATGTAAACGCACATCTTCTACCGCTGCTTCCATAGCCTCTTGTGTATAATTCCTAAAATTTCCTTTTGTCGGTGGCATCTACAAAACGAAAGAAAAATAATTCGATAGTTGACACCTAAATCTCTAATAGTTGACACCTGCTGTCAACTACTGAACAAAATGGTTTTAAATTATTTTAGAAGATATAATAGAGTAATTTAATGTATAAGCAGCAAGATGACACATAAATTATTAGATATTAATAAATTTCAAGAAAATCCATTAGTTGACAGCACATGTCAACTACTCAATCTTAAGTCGTTTTAAGGATCAGTAAATGACATGACCCCTTATTTATATTTTTTTTTTATTGTTTGTCATGTTAAATGACATGCATTCACACTTCAGACTCTAATATAAAGGATACAATTAATATTTATTCATAATTATAAAAGATTACGTACCTTTCCAATATTAATCTTTCGGCTTGCTCTTAACAAATTGCACACGAAAATAACAATAAATATGGCGCGAAACAACCGGCTATCATGGATCGAACGCTGTGACTAGCGATGACGTTAAAACGCCACGATAGTTTTTGTTGGTGCCGCTAGATGTCTATACTATATCATAAACACAATGTCTATCTTTGGCTACTTGTTTTATTCTTGTTATTTTATTTTCTTCGTCAAAGTGTCAACTATTGATGCAGTGTCAATTACTGGTGGTTTTACCTTAAGTCATGTTCGAATATTTGGAAGTCCAGTGATGGTTCACATACCTAAAGAGAAAAGACTGAAATGGGATAGTAAATCTAAAAAGCATATACTAGTTGGTTTTTCCGAGAATGTAAAGGGATACAGAGTTTATGATCTAATTAAAAGATGTGTTACAATAAGTAGAGATGTTATCATACATGAAAATGTCGATGGAAACTGTACTTCGAATTCAAATATAACAGTTTCAGTTGGGGATATTATCCATTCAGAGATTTCAAGCAGTTCTATTAGCAAAGATGAAGAAAAGATTGAAACTGAGTCTCATGATGAGTCTGTTACAGGTCTTAATACTTCTTCTGAATCACAGTATGCTAACGCTTTGACTGATTTGGATTCAACGTTGCAGCAATCTCAAGAATCTGAAGAAGAGGAATCATCAGAACCACCAGCGATTCGAGTAATTCCAAAACGAGTGAGGAAGCCACCGGAAAGGTATGGGTATACTAACCTATGTAGAACGGCGAATTCAGAGCTTTACAGTGATCCAATTACTGTCCGAGAGGTTCTGGAGAGTCCAGATAGAGACAAGTGGATTAAGGCAATGAAGGATGAGCTGCAGGCATTTGAAGAAATGATGCGTCGGTTCCGATTTAAAGAAAACAAAGAATTTTTGTTTAAAATATGTAAAAGGTAAAGCTGAGCTTGTTGGTTTTGTTGACGCCGACTGGGCGAGTAATATTATAAATCGCAGATCATATACTGGTTATTGTTTTATTATGTCAGGGTCACCTGTTTCTTGGGAAAGTAGAAAACAGAGAACCGTAGCATTGTCTAGTATGGAAGCAGATTATATGTCTATCGCAGAAGCTAGTAAAGAAACCATATATAAAAAAATTGCTAGGTGAACTGACTGGTAATTTATGTAATGTTGTAGTTTATAATGATAACCAGAGCGCACAGAAATTGTTAGCAAATTATGTTTGTCAAAAAAGGAGCAAACATATTGATATTCGGTATCATTTTGTGAAAGATGTAATTAATAATAAAATTATTGATTTGAAATATTTGCCAACAACTGATATGCCAGCTGATGTTCTGACTAAAGCTTTAAGTCCTTTTAAACATTACAAATGTATTGAAGGTTTGGGGATTAGTCAAATAGACTAAATACGACTATTTGTTTTGATATGTTAGTTTATTTGATGTAGTTGGGGTGTTAGAATATTTAGATTTTCTATACACCAAATAAACTTTTTATGGTTAGCTTTATAGTATATTGTTTGTAGTTGTTTTGTTTAAAAATAATAAAGTTAGTCTGTCATGAGTATTCACTAAGAAACGTCGTTTTATTTGCATCGCTAGAAATATTCCCGATCTAACAATTATGGTATACGGATGTTATGTATTATTGGAGCGATTGTGTTCGTATGAGAACATTATGTATTATGTAACACTACTAAGTGTAGTATAGATGGAATCACTCGTCTGTAAATTGAATATCATGACTATAATGATATGCACTCATACAGCAGCTGTAATAGGGTAATGTGTATAAATAATTGTTATTGCACAAGTTCTAAAACTGGAAGTAAGTCTCGGACGCTTGGTCTTATATTGTAAGAACATAATATCACAATAATATGCATTATGCACTTGAACGGTAGCGGGCGCATCTAGCTCCAATTTACTGTATGAGCGAAATTCAACAGCACTATATACGATTATTAAACAGTTCTGAAATTAATTTATAATGAGATGAATTGTCAACAACTCCTGTTGACAAGAAGGGTTAATATTCCCTTATATGACTTTGAAGTAGATATTCTTACAATGTTAATATTAAGTTGCTGTACCTACGTACACCACGTTTATGACTCGATTTTGAAACATATTGGCGTTTAATTGTTACAATATGCATAGAAATCACTAATTCATAAAGTAATCAAATAAGTAATTTGTGTAAAATGACATACCTATTCATAGATTCATAGTTATATGAAAAAATATTTCTATGAATATCTATACTCGTCACATTAAAACCAGGAAGAGTTGATTAGCCCGAGGAGGTGATACGTATTGTTAGTTTACAGATAAATAGACAAGATAAGAACATGGCAAAGTTAGACAGAAACCCTCGATTCGTTATCAATGGCGATTTGATGATGAATATGATGACTAATACTCGTTACGTAAGACTACAATGATGGATAGTTATACAATTCATAAGTTATAAAAGATAATTTCCTTAGAAATCTCGCACATCATTTATTTTTTTTATAAACGAACGGACTTGTAAGGAGTTGATTGGCATATGAGCGTAACTAAGGCCAGTTAATTATAATTTATTGCAATATTTCTAAACTAAAATCATATGAAACAACATTACCTATGGGTTTTGATCAGTATGTTTTATATTTTTTTATTTGTTCTTGTATCTCGACTGCACTGCACTCATTATCTGGTGCAATGTAGTACTTTGTGGTGCCAGTATATAAAAGTATGATGTATTTTCCGTAGGTGTTAATTCCATGATTGGCAGTCACGTGCGTGGTCATGCTGCGTCGCGCATTGTCGCAGCTCGTGAGGCAGATTGCGTTAGATAAGGGCCGGTGTGAGAATTTAGCGAACGTGAATGGATCACCGTTCTAAACACTACGGGACTGATTTTGTTGGAGCATTGACACTACTATTCTGGACAATTTTATGTCTCATTTTTTTTTTACAGAACATATTACGCCAGATAGGAGGAAAAGTTCTGAGGTGAATTGGAAGAAAACTGGTAGAGTTATTAACTATGAAATAAGACATATTTTTATATTAGAAGTCATATATCTATACTCTAAAGGCTCTTTTTAACCAACTTAAAAAAAGGAGGAGGTTCTCAATTCGACTGTATGTTTTTATGTTTGTTACCTCACAAATTTGTACTGGGTGACCCGATTTGAAAATGGTGAAGATCTGATCTTCGGACCTGGAGATTAGAACTCCTCAATACTGGGTAGGATTCCAATGGTTCTTTTTGCATTAGGTTAAGTATAAAAGTTAAGCTACAGTGGGGAAGAGAAGAAGGGGTAGGGGTGAGGTGGTAAGAAAATAATATACACGCGATTAAAGTCTTCTGCAGCTTTTAATCTATTTCTAGTGATTTCTTTTTCCTCGGAAATAATGTATTAACAGGTTAATCCCACAAATAAATAACGAAAATGTAATGATCATCTTCGCACCGGGAGACCATAAGTCCTTAAATTTCAACAGGAATCAAATGATTATTTTACATTAAGTTATTTCAATAACTGCCTGGATGGCGTAGTTGTATTACGGTACGGTTACAAAGCTAAGGTCTCGGGTTCGAGTCCCGGGTCGAGCAAAGTGATATTGGATTTTTCTATTCATTATCAGCCCGGAGTCAGGAATTTGTGCCCGATATGGCGATAGGCTCGCCCCCCTCACATCGTGGGACGGAACATACAAGGCGAAATGTGGGTGCCCTGGTGGCGCCTCTGCCTACCCCTTCGGGGATAAAGACGTGAGTTTATGTATGTATGTATGTTATTTCAATAAAAGGAGAAAGTGAAGAAGATGAAGGGTGTAAGAGGGGGATGAGAGAAATAGATGACACTTGGCGGCCCGCATTCAATATGTTACGCATATATTATTATTTATTAGCCAGTCAAGGCAATAAGTAAATTAATGAAAGTTGAAAAGTACTATGAAATAAATATTATTTGTTACCATTTAGTGCATATTTTTTTTTGGCGGTTTTTATTTTTTTGTTCCATTTCAACCCTGGCATCTTAATAATTCCCGCTTGATCGTAACTTGTTTTACAAATAAATGTTACATTGACATTTTTATTCGTCAAGTTGATACACCTTTCCTGATGGGGCATACTGATTGCAATCAACAATGTCACCGGGCAAGTTTTTGGCATCCGTTAATGTCCTTCCCAGAATAATATTGAATGGAATTTGTGTAATGGTAATTGGTATTACGAAGACTATTGGCTCCTGGGAATGTACGGTTAGATCAAATTCAAGGTGGACAATACAATCAAATTATACATCGTCATGGAATGTGTTATATGTCTTTAACAAGAGAAATATATGCACTGATACTTTTATGAATATCACAATTTAATATTAAAGATTTATATTCATCAACTCCATGATTGATAAATATGATGTGATGTTCATAGACTTACATAATACGAGTATGTCTGAACGAATCGCAACTAAACGAGCGAACGAAATTAACATTTTAGTTTTTTACAAATTAATATATTGTTACAATGAACTCGGATGTTTAAAATGTTCGTGTCTGAGACGCAGAACGTGCAACCTGCTTTAATAATATCGCGACGATTTTATGCGAAAAGCATCAAAATCCGAAGCAAAAAGCCGTTCTCACGTTCATACAATGGTATCGGAAAGTTGTGCGAACGAACTGGCAAGGAAAGTCTAACTGCTACAATTCAGTTAACGTTTTTACGGCGAGCAAGACAAGGCTATACAGTATACGGTTTCAGTGGCAGTCTCATACCTATTCGCATTAAGTAATAGCAAGTTTCCTGCCTATATCACGGAACGCGATTCAACCGTGAACCGCGCAAAAACTCCACGCGCGGAGAAATTTCCTTAGCGTCCAATGTTTTTGTTGCGTGTAAAATTG
The DNA here is from genome assembly GCA_949752805.1 of Deilephila elpenor. Lineage (NCBI taxonomy): Eukaryota > Metazoa > Arthropoda > Insecta > Lepidoptera > Sphingidae > Deilephila > Deilephila elpenor. The sequence continues at coordinate 3,958,233 of OX457102.1, forward strand.
CCACATAACGGGTTCGTTCTTGTGTATAACGTTATATTGTCCATGTATACTGTGTGGTGGTCCATACTACTACATATTTATAATTTGTTGTTATAGAAATTCATATAAGTAGAATAAATAGCATTAATTATTTATTAATATCATGTTGGTCATTAATTTCTTATTTTAATATGGAATACGGCGACAAGTTCAATTTTAATGTTGAGAGTTTAAAATAATAATGTTGTCCATGGTCACATTAATAGAAGAAGGCATTGTAAACTGTTTGATTTATGTAAATACAATTTTGAATTAATTAAAATTTTATGCACCAAATTATACAGTTGGTAAAGTAGTAAAAGTATAGGATGCTGCCAATTCTATAATTCGTCTAAATCTGTATATCAATTCTCTAATGGTTAAGGTGAACATTCTTGTGGCCGTGTTCTGGGTGGCCGTGCATGTGACGTTGTGGACATTCATAAGGTGAATACCATTTTTAGGGATATTACATTTAATACTCATTGTATTTTGCTTCTTTATTTCTTATTCATAATTTCCACGAGACCTCCAAAGTCAGGTTCGGCTTGCTTTAAGTTACAAATTGGTACTTATTACATATTTCAGTTATGTATGTCCAGCATTATTTTGTTTAAATTATACAATATAAACATGTATCGATAATAAAAGTAAACAAAATATTGAATATGCTATCGGTACGACGCAACGCTTTGACAAATAATGTAATACATCTCATGCTATAGAGCAGGTCAAGCTTGTGCACACTACAAACAAAAACGGTATTATCTTGTTTGCAGTAACACTTCTCACCAATACTATCACAACAGTTGATTTCACTTCCATCTTCAGCCTAATCTTTAGAAGGATATTATTTTATGTCAATTGCAACAGAATTGGGTTCTATAGCCAAATAAAGACTATAAATAAATTGATTATAATGTATACAGTCAATAGTATACATGTTTAACATATCAATGTTTGTATCAAGTATTTGTCTAGTGAGTCAGGTAAAAAATGCACCAAGTGTGGAAGATCGAGTTGGTCGGGCGCGCCGCACGTGCACGCCCCTCCGCCGCGGTATCCTGTGATACCATCCGTAGCGGTGATAGCGGGATTAGCGGGTGCTCGTCGGACGATTTCGTACTGCGTCGGCCTTCTTCGTGCCCCCTACACGGACGTGACTGCGATAGCGGCGAGAGCGAACGAGACCTCGCCCCCTCTCTACCCGCCCGGGACGATACCTACTCAACTTGCCAGTTGCCAGTCTGCCTCTAGCCTTTAATGCGCTCGGTGGTATTGTCGCTCGCATGAGTGAATTTATCCGTCTTTGAATTCGTGTGCTCGCTTTGAATTAGATCAAAACTTTGGAACCTTTTACATGACAGACGGTGGATTCGGTCCGCGGCAGTGAGTTTTGCTCGAGGACTGTTGGATTTATGTGTAATCGGTGACAGTGAAGTGGGGCTGGTCGCGCTAAGTCGTCGACCGTCGTCGTGCCTGAGTTGGCGTCGTCCCTCCGATTCTCGCGAGGTAAACGTCGAGACTCCTACGACGAGAGAGTTCGCCAATGAGAAACCGGATTGCGGTGTTGTGCCTATAACCATTTAAAAGCTGTGCGAAATAATTAGACATGTCGATCGCGAGTCCGACGAGCAGCTCCGAGCTGAACGTGGCTCGGTACACTTGTACCGTTAGCCGACGTCGCGGTCGATGCCTGCCCGCGGATGTTCTTGTAACAAATCCTCAAAAATGCTAATTCATCCACTAATGCCGATCGGAACCGTGTTATGATATGTTAATGATAAAACGGCTGTTGCGTACCGTACTCTGGTACGAAACATTTAAGAATAAGGAAATCTTTAACGCGTTAGCATGCTTCAATGCCATTATCTTGATAAAGGTGGTTACGTATGCGGAAATCGCGATGAGCTACTTAAATCTACCTTAATAAACGTTAGTTGAACATCTGGCCTTTGTTTCGTCAACTGTTCGGAACCAAGCGAGTATATTATGTGTAAAAAATCTGATTACTATCGTGAATAAAGATGAAATGACGATGCGCGCTATTGATATTCCAATTAGGAAGACTATTGAGCTAACAAGTCGATCCAAATGTTGTCCAGCGATTCTAATGGGCGTGGCAAGTGTCCAAGTGCTTCAAGGCTCACGGGGACTGGTTTTTAAATGGTGTGCTGCGAGTGTGCCCACTTGAGAAATTTCGACATCAGCAATGCGCGCTGGCTCACCAGACGCTCGGGCTCTCACGATTCCACTCGATCTGTTAGCCATTTGGTCGACCACATCTAAATAATTCCGCCAATGTGCGTCCAGCTGTTGGAGACGTGGCTTATATTGTATTTTTTATTCGCTAAAGAACTAACTTAGAAAGTTTGAGCAGTGACGATGCAAGCATCGGAACAAGCGTCTATACAAAATGTGATCATAATATACTTTCTAACAACCCTATGACTCCTGCGGATAGGTTATTTAGGTATTACGTAGTCTTTGTATTTAAAATATTGTCTGCAACTGTTGTAGAGAAAATAGAAAACTACCTATAGCATATTTAATGAACATTTGATATAATAGGAAAGCAAGTGATTTTTCTCAGTAATCATATAAGCAAGATACCATTAAAATATTCACAAGTGAGTCCTCCTTATTTAATTTTGCTGTTCCGAAAACATGAAAACATGATGCATCGGGAATGGGATAAATTTTCGAAAGGTTTAACAGCATGATCATGTGCCAATTTTTTCAGCGACATTCATAATAATCGTGTTCGATTTAAAATTATTGGTTTTACTTCCCGCATCGCGAGCTTCAATGCAGAAATTACTGAATCAAAGAGTTCAATGAAAGTAACGTTCTGGACACGAATAAAAATACCATATTGCTGTTAACAGTTCTTTCTAAATATTGCGTTTATTTTTAGTGAGATGGCAAACGCGCACGCGGAGCGGCAACGCTGCCAACGAAGTAGGTCGCGATATTTGCGCGTTGTACCTGAAAACATGCGCTAGCACACTGCGCACTGACAACCAGCGAAGGACGAAACGCACCAAATAGGCCACCCAGATAACAGAAAAAAACAAACTTTGCACCGGACATGATAAATGAAGCAACGCGTGATTTATTACTCGGATCCAATATTCGTGAATGTGAAAATATTGGAACATGTCTTGCCGACGATGGTATGCTGTTGATTAATCGTGGTATTTCAAAGAATCTGCCCAAATAAACAGGTCAAACATCGAGAATAACGTATTAGCCGGAAGCTTTGTGATTCACGCTTGCAGTTGAATCTTGAACACGATTTTTCTATTTCTTAATAATTAACGCCAAAAACATTAGTGATATATATAGTTGGAGAATGGTTATGAGAGGTGTAATAGTTATAGAGCACTTGTTAGTCCACGCTCCTTGAAGGAGGGAGTGAGGCAGTGAACGACCGAAATATAGCGTGAAAGATAATTTCCCGCGGTTGGGCCGATGTCGACAGCTGATAGGCCGGGGTTAACGGCCTCGACTTTGTCTCGATGTCCACGCACTTATCGTCCTATACGATGAAAGGTCGATGGGTTATCGGACTATTTTTATAGACGCGATTTACTATCCGACGATACTTCGACGGACTTTATGAGTTACTTCACCAGCGATTATCCAAGATTTACGATAGGATTACTATGTATATTGAAAACTACCTGTACCATGATTACTTTGAATTTTTTTATAAATAAATTTTCCCAAAAACATAAAATTTCTGAGCTGTTCTACTAAGTGAAATATCGTATTTCTAACAAACTTCGTAAATGTGTCTAACTACAAGATTATCTATCGATCCGCCACGAATCTAAATGTTAAATTGTTAATCGATTCGGCGTGATAGGGCAAGGAGCGCCTAGACTTCCTCGTTGGAACGAGCTATACGTAGTACCTTAGTGATTAGGTTTACCACCAACGTTATTAGTTTAGGCACATAAGTTACAAAAAATCAACCTTGAAAGTACAATAATCAACGGCATCTATGTTCTAAATGTTACAACAAATTGTGTTTTAATGCTAATTACAAGACACAATATTATAAAGTATAAAAGGAAACAGACAGTATGTTATCGAGTTGGTGACGTCACATCCTCACGAATAAACGGCAAGGTTACAGTAATTGACCAAGATTGGCTTACAACAAGATCATGATTCATAATAATACATCGCGATGAGCGACAGTGCTCTTGATTTATATCTGTTAATACGTAGTTCCTGGGAATTACAGGAGCGTCGCAGAATGATGCATATGGATTATATTTTAACCCAAGTAAATAAACTTAAATTAATCTAAATACTAACACAATAACCAGGACTACAAATACAAAATCATGAGATATTAATGTTTGGTCCGGTTATGCAAGCGAATTTCTAATGTTACTGCGTGTATTGCTTTGATTTTTTAAATAAAAAAAAGCACGAAATATAATGTTACCTCGCACTAAGGTGAATGATGCAATTAAAATGTAGGTATGTAGCGATCGTTGGAAATAATTTAATAATTAACAACATACCTTGAATACAATGAACCTTAATAAATTTTGCATAGCAAATAACTAAACCAGACGATGGATACATCCGTAAGGATACGATGCAGGTCATTTTTCAATGACATAAATGATCGTAAACAAGGTTAAATATTTATAGCAATGCCTACGTATATTTCACCAACAGAAACAATTTGATATTATTAACGTGATCGCGTATCTTACCCATTTACAATACAGGTGTTTACAATTCAATACAAAAACAACTAAAAGGACCAGGTAAGGAAAAACTGGCTTAAGTTCCTTAACCCCTGTACGAGTGCCTAATGTTGGAATTACTTCCCGTTCGAAATCAATAAAAGCCTACAGTGTATATGGGTGTAAACAAAAACAACCTCCTAGGTTGGCATGACGCCAGACCAACGCGCAAATTGACTACACCGGCTGAATGAAGTAGTGAAATTCATTTAACCAGGCTCCTTTAGCGTCGCTTACATTTTCCTAAACAATTTCGTCTCTTCGCCTCCATCAGCGGTCTAACTCCATTAATATGGCTGTTTGTATCAAAGCAACGTTGAGTTTTATCAGTTCACAAAATCAAATTTGAAAGCGGGAAATTGTGTTAGTCCCTTGATAAATGCTTTAAAAGCTTTCATTGCACTTCCTCATTAATGATGGTACGACGTAGACCACCTGTGTTCAAAGAATCTTTTTTGTACACAAGCCAATTACGCTACGTTTAGCGAGGGAATATAATGCAGTGTGTCTAAAAATAATCTGGACATTAATGTATACTTATACTAGAACACGTTAGGCGTTCAATGACACGTAGGAATGTTAATGCAGAAGTAGTACCTATAGTTTTCAGCAGATTGTTAGTTATAAAATCGTGACATAACCCATGCGGAAGTGAATTTCGAACATAGCTGGCGTGATTATGAGCATGTACGTTGGTAATACGGTTGGAAACTCGCTGCAACTTCCTGATGCGCGAGTGCATGTTGCGAAATCACTGGCGCACGATCTCCGATCAGGGTCACCGATTTGAATTTCGATTTTATTGTAATGTGGGCTGACAGTATGAATAAATGGCGATTGTTTTCGTTTTGTAAACATAACTGGTTCTTTGATATTGATGCTCTCTTTTTTATATTTTTGTTTATCGTCTATGGTGACCTTTGGAGGTTAAATTCTAATGCCAATTTTTTTTGGAAAATAATATAAGCAAACTATCGGGTTGTGCCTACAACGTTGCTATAATTCCGAATATACATAAAATGAGCATTGCAATTAGTGACATATTAATATCGATTACATATAATACAGTTAGAACAGGTTTTGATTTACCGCGCGCTGTGACCATCGGCCACCGTCCACTTTCACCGTCCGCCATCTTGTCGGCGGCCATGTCGTGAGTGTGCGCACCTCATTGAGCTATTGGCACGTCTATTGTTACGTCTCACTTGGGTGACGTCACACCCGTCTCTCGCGTGCATATGAGGGGAAATTACTCAAATCTTATTTTATTAGGAATTTCGTGATGAATGTAGAAGTAATTGAATCAGACCATGTACATCGCAATGCCGGGCATGGACTTCTAAGGTTTTAAAAGATCGAGCTTCTTGGTCCACCAGGCTGAGTCATTTCGGCTTTGTGAATTTCACATCTTTTCAAAAACTCTCGACTGTTATATGTGTAATTATACAGCAGATTAGATAAAAGTAATTGTTACTACTTATGAAATCGTAATTGAAATGAGAAGATCCGTAAGAAAACAGACATTGGGATGGAACTGAGGGTTAATAATGTTGTATAATGGAGACCGTGTACCAGCAAACGCCGCGTGGTTAATTCGATGTTCATCTGCAAAGTACACAGCCGACCTAAAAGAAAGTGTACTGTGTAGGATTTCGCTAGATGCAGGTCGTCAATAAATAATAGACGTGTCAATTATATGTTATGAAAAAATCATATACATTATGAAACACGAACAGCGAATGCCGTGAAAGGTGAAGATCTCAAAAATAGAACTTTAATTTTCCATTTTTCGAAGTATGTGGATTGTGGGCTCACCTTATTCGTTTATTATAATTTATAAGGTGAAACTTCTTACAGCAACAGTGAAACTATTTGTAGTAAGTAAAGTTAAAATCGGAGCTCAGAACCCGAGCTCGGAGCGACACAGCAGTAAAGTTGCACAGTTTTAGTGTCGTAGTATTTTAGTGAACTAGTGCTCGTTTTAAAGACTTACGGCTCTATTCATAGAAAGTTTGAAAACCCATTTTAGTTATCGAATGTTTTGTCCCTTAGAACGACGTTTGAATTCAGTATGAGCGAAAAAGACAAATCATTCGATAACTAAAAATAGGTTTTAAAACGGTCTATGAATAAGGCCGATAGTAAATAGCTTCCCACTTCCTACCCACTGTATTGATACCAATCTAAATCGAGATTATTTTGTGGCATTAATCTCTAGTTTATCCGTCCCTCGGAAAGCGCGCTAACATTTTAGCAGTACTTACTACTTAGTAGTTTCCATTGAGTGGATAGTGATTGCATTTTAATTCGGCTATAAAAGTCGTGAATGTAGAACTGTCTTTCTGTCTACAATAGAGAATAGGAGTCTACTGATTTTCTAGTGACAGTTACTTTATAAAAAAACGTGAGTACCTATTTGTGTCGTGTTAATTTTTTACTATTTTAGTACGAAGACAAGATTTAGAACGTTTCTAACTTTGTAAATTCTGAATGGATTTATAAAATTATTTTTTTGTTAGATTTTGGATATGGATACTTTTCGACGAATACAATTTAAAAAAATGAGTCAAATACCCAATTGCAATACATTCTGGAACGTGACAAGGCGTTTATACGGTCGGTCTAGTTTCAGATGTTCCCGAGTCTCGGGCTGGCGAGTTTGATAAAGAATTAGGCGACCACGCGAAGGCCGTCGCGCTACTTAAATTTATTTAGTCAAAAGGTCGCATCTGTTTTGTGTTAGTTTCCTCATTTTGTTGGTCGCGACTCGCGGATGACGTGCACTGTTAATTTAATTTATAGTTTTCGTAAGTAAATTAGTTTGTTTTGGTAGGTCAAACAGCACACGAATACAAGATATCGTTGCTTTTTATACGAGACCATTAGCTTAGATTAAAACAGTGCTAAAATATTGCGATTTTTATCTTATACAGCATAATGGCTACTTGAATAATAATATGTAATCGATTTTACTTACTATTCTTGTTAACAATACATTTCTGAGTCAGACAATAGTCAATAAGGTAACAATCGTTTGCGTCGATCTCACGTAACATACTTGAATTATAATAAGATGTCATATAATACTTATATGAAATTGACTAATTCATTCAATTGACCGATCTAATCACATAATTGGTCTTTAAAGTGTTCAAATGTCGCATCAGTAAGCGTACTTAATCCGGCATGGCGGGCGGGACTCAGTTTGCCGAACTAATCCCCTTCAAATTATCTCTAACTGTCCGTGCTCTGTGCTATTGCTCCCGTCTGAGAAGTTTGCAGATCCCGCTATCCATATAAACTTTGATACTTACGACGTATTCGATAAACAATTAGCTAATTTAATATTTATTCATACTATCTGTATAATTTCAAAGTAAAGTGAGGTCTATCGCTATCCCGTACCACGATTAGCCAGTGAACTTAATTTATAAATATGTACCCTAAATTCAATTTTATCATAAACAAAAGAATTCTCAAGTTGCCGCTTGACTGAACTAGACGGAATCTTTTAAGTTTCAACTTATTGATAGTGTCGTACGTCCAACGCGTATTCATATTCCTATGAGGGGCGCAATTTCATCGTTTCCCTTTACCGTTAGCGCGCGGTATGCACTACAACCGAGTTTCCAGTAAGCGATCGGTATACGCTGGTGGAATTTGTACGGATTGCTCCGCTGGCTCCACATGGACACATCGCGCAAATATGCCGCTCCTACCTGCATCAATAACTTGCTCAATAAAGCGAATATCTTACCTAAGTGGCAAGTATGCAATATTTTTAACAATGGAATACGCTGGACGACCGCTGTCTTGTACTATATATAAACCTGAAATGTAAATTTTATTACATCGAAGCATCACAGTGTTTGCGTAATTAGCAGTCTCTGTGACGTAGATTTAGTCTTGGGTTATGAAAAGAGACCGCGGGCTCGATCTCCGCATTAGATAAATTGTATGATTCATAATTATTTGCTAACAGTCTGGGTATAGTGAGACCTAAAAGTTTCATTGTTTCGGATACTCACGAGTCACGACACAAGACTAGTTCTTTTGTGGGGTCAAATTTGTCCATGAGCGCAAAGTAAATCTGAACCAGGCACAGGGCTTGCGTAAATGATCTTGATCTGGTATAAAAATGAAAAGAACTACATACATCAGCAGCGAGAGGCTTTGTTTTACTGTTGCTAGGGGAACATGAACAAAGGAAGCAGCAACTCGCAGCCTGCGCAGCAAGGGTTCCGGAAATTGAACCCAGGTTTATTTACAATTTAATAGACCGCGCTAGGTTATGGGGCAGGCCTTTTAAAACAAATTACCATTACAATAAATATACTGCTCAAACATGTCCAATAATTTATGTGCGATTTAAGCAATGTGTTTATAAAACAATAATAATAATATTATTATTGAAACTCTTTATTGAAACACCATACAGTAACAAAATAAAATTACTAAAAATGCCATAAAAATTAAGTGCCCAAAATCGGCGGTCTTATCGCTAAAAGCGATCTCTTCCAGACAATCGTGAAAAGCAATCTAACTATGGCAAGGAAAATACTAAGCATGAATTATTGGTTAGCGATAAGTCTCTAGAGCCCTTGCAAATTGTCATTGTGTGAACGCGAAGGGTCGAATAGGTTGGCCATTGACGTCATCGGTCACATTAATCTCGAGATAAGTGGATCTCGCTAATCAAATTAATCCTCAAATATTAATGTAAACTGGAACGTAATTTGTCTGTGAATGGCTGAAATTTAATTTCGCGATCTAACTACTTCGTTCTTCAATGTCCTTATTATACATACTTTAGAAATTATCCCCTATTGTACCATTTTTCAAATCAATTTATAAAAAATGATTAATTTTAATTTAATTAATAATATTCTTTAATACCTTAATATTAATAATACTTTGGCTTATATATTTTCATAATTTAATTAGACTTTGGTTTTTATTAGCCGCCGTCTGCTGCTGTCACTGACTCTGTTAAGCCCTGTGGGTCTACTCTTGAAAAACAATATCAATATAGAACCGATTTTAATACAACATTAGTCGTTTTCGTACTCCTGAGTGCTGTTGTAATACGATGGTGGCGCCACACGGCTAGCGGTATTAAAAGAAGTTAATTATTCGTTATTGGAGTCGGTTTGGCATACAAACGGTACTCTTGACGCTATTTTGACAGCTCAAATTGAGTTATTCTTGTGTTCTCATCAAATAATTTCCAATACGTAAACGGCAACTTGTTTGTTATTGACTTGTACTTTTTTAAGTTGTATCAAGTGCGATAATTCTCAAAAATGTATAAATGGGCCTATCATTGGTTGCATTCATAAGATTGCGCCTTTCTTGTACGGAAAACCTAATGTTTGACGAACCGCGCGTTTAATGTTATAAGTACAGAAATGGCCTTTTCGCTAAAGAGGAATTATTCGGACAGTAGCACGTGTCGAAAGAAATATGTATCGAATTGACCTAATGGAATCAAATGATGATTTGAAACCAAAGTACTTATTTAATAAAACTTAGGACACTCGTTTTACTCATCATTACCCAGATGTACCTTCTTTATATTATTCAATCAAACTTCTTTAGGATCATACACTTACAGTAAATAATTTTAACATAGTTCTTCTAAATCAACATGTGCAAATTATAAAACAGCATATTTTAACCATTGAACATACGCCGTCCTCATTCTTTGGTCCTCATAGTACCACAGTTCGCGATGACTGATTTGTTTATTTAATTTGACATGCATTGTTTATACAAGTGACACTCTCGAACTTCAAAGCAGTCTTACAATTTTTTATTGGGCTTGAAACAAAATCTTTTTATCCAAGTGTTATCTAGATTTAATAATACAAGCATAATATGAGATTACTTAAATACGTATTTATATATGTTTAAAATATGAATGAACTATTTTCCGTTCCAATAAAGGTGTATTTACTACATTTAAAAGCGTTTAAAATAGTTTACCGATTTTTGTCACTGACAGACATCCCTATTTTAAGCGTCGCAGGGCTAACTTCACTTGTAACGCTCTTATCACAATCCGATCTTACGAATATTTCGACATCAATGCAAGACTTAGGATTCTTGTTTCAAGAGTAGCGAAGTTGTACAAATCGGATCCGTAATTGGTCTTATATTGTCTTGGATTGATATTGATATTAATTTCAAGAGTAGACTTGCTGGTCTGACGAACGGTATGTGCGGCACTGCGGCAAGCAACGCAGTTCAAGCAACTAAGGAGGTTGCACAGATAGGTTTCACTCTGTGCGTAAATCCGTTGACCAATGGGAGAGCCGAAACTTGACAACAAATGTTATATTGACAATTTTGCATTGAAGTCTTCACGGGTCTCCATGACAACGGATAATAATTATTTGAGTTCAAAATATATAGAATTTTATTAAAAAATTGTTTGTGCGTTATTCTAAACGAAGTCGGTAAAAAGGCACATAAGACCATTTTCTCAAATATTGATACGTGACATAATTAGTTCATATTTTCTCATGTAAATTCGCGTGTTATTAACTATATTATTTTATTTTTTTCTGCTAATAAACCTATTCTTTGATCAAGTTATATTTCACTGGACTTGTATAGATACCTACTCTTAAATTATCGCTAATTGTACCGTAATTTCATAAAAACAAATTGTAATATCATTATAAAAATAAACTATTTTGTTATAAATGATCACAAGCAAAACCTGGATCAATACTGATGGACACATTTTACAATAATCATTGAATTGTAATTTTTATCTTAATTCACAATACGGACCTCAAATAATATACGTAGGTATAGGTAGGTAGTAGGTATATATCTACACAACCTCCAGCACAATAGAAGATGTTATAGATCTCAGCACATTTACTTGTTGAAATCCGCAGCTTTATCAAAAAGGAACTAAATAGTGGGATTTATAAAAAAGAATTGTCTATTTGCCTCCATTACAAATTGAAAGACAATTAAATATTGATAAATATTGGCTGGAGAAGCTAGATGTAAAGCAACACGGACTAATATTAACAAGGGACGTATGGAATGAATTAGCTTTTTTTAATATGTACGGAAAAAATTAAGAAACATTGAGCGGAAAGTACTGAAATAATTCCTAGATTGATCCATTTGCCACACCCAATAGCAACACGAGATGCTATTTGCACAGTATTCAACTGTAATGTATTATTATAATACGCTCATCGGATGAACTAGTGATATTTTCGTAATTGCTCCGACCACCGTACACGAAGGTGGTAAACTCGTAAATGAAATTCAAATATTACGCGTTTCAGGTTCAGCCTTCTTAAATATGCTTTCGAGCAGGCTAGTATAATAGTGTTTGACGGCAGAAGCTGATTATTTCTTGCTGGTGGATATTGTAATTGGATTTAAAATTGTAATACATCAGATGCATTGCGGTTGCATTTTGATGCTTATATGAAAAAAAAAATGGTCACACTACCATCGGAGATTTTTTTCCTTTTATTATCATTCGTTAATGTGTTATTTCTATCTTGATATAACACCGGGGCTCCTGCTATTATTACTGTAAAATTATCGACAAATAAATCCATTCCGCAATGTCGCACGCGGCGGCGATTTGACGAGAATGACGTCTGGCTGTGCGGTGTATTTTCAAATAAGTCTGCGTCCAGCACCGCAAACCGCTGTCAGTTCTATCAAGACCAAAATATCATCAATGAGTTGACCCTTCACCATTGCGGCTGGCTGACGCTTACCGCTCCAAAACAAAAGACAAATGATGACGTTTTTCATACAAAACCGAGTCTGACACCGCATTGCACGCAACGCATTGCCGCGCGTACCGTTCGTCAGACCAGGGCTTTAGGGATGTAATAAATTATAATACCTATTTATTTAAGCCAATAGAAGTTTTTTTTTACGATAATCTCATTCGCTGTACATGAATGTTTAATAAAACATTTTGAATACGAACTTTTTTAGTGAAACCCACAAGCACAACAGTAGGTCACCGTAATATGAGTTTCATGAACTTGACAAGTTTGGTGTATCTGTTTACGACATCTTGTGTTTTGTTGCAGGCATTCCGCCGTTTAAGGAGAGTTCGCCGAGCCCCGCCAAAACGTGAGTCGCAAACATTCATATTTCGTACGCACGACAAAATATTTGCCAGACTGCCTGCCAGTCATCGCCAAAACATTTCCTCATGTTTGGGTGCCAATTGCGAGAAAATATTTTGTTTCAATAATTTCGTTTAGCTGTTATTTTGTCAGTTTATTTTGAACATAGGATGTTATCTATTGAAAATAAAAACTGAAGTAAAGTAAGGGTTCTAGCATACGTTTGTGCGACACAGAATCTGCATGTCTATTTCGGAAGTAATTTAACAGCGTGAATGCACTCTACTCCTAATTTCTATCTTGCATGTTATAAATTGGTATCAATTACTATAAACTGAATTAAATGAATTAATACAATAAATTGCCAGCCGCTGTCTCGACCCCAAAGGTCACAGATGGCTTGTCTCACCATCTGAATTGCTTAGAAAAGTTGTGCTGTAGTTTATAAACTATTTTGTTATCTTGTTAATAAAATACGGGACTTTGTAGATATTTGTTACACTTTCGCGCAAAAACTACTGAGCAGATTTTGATGAAACTTTACATCACTATAACATATGCTAATGTATAAACATAAGATTAACATATCGACTATAATTTGACCAGGATAAACCTGATTTGGTAATATAAGTAAATCTGTGGGAAAAAGCTAGCAGTTAATAATTATACTATGTAGAACTAAGGTAGATATGTAGGAATATACCTAGGTATAATCTCAGTACTGTAACACAGTGCGGGTAAAAAAATATAATTCGATGTTATTTAAGAGTAGGTACTAGTAAGGAACGGAGTTTTTAAAGATAAGAGGGAGCACTTACGTAATCTTACAAAATCTCTGGTGCTTCGTTATTCAGAGCAGGTGCTTGAGCCTTGAGATTTGTTAATTTCTTTTAGTTTCTGTTGGAATGCGACATAACATTATGTTTTCAAAGCGGTAATTGGTACTTGAACTGTAAAACAAGATCACAATGGACAAATATTTTTTTCTATGCTATGACGTCAATATGAAGTTTTAGCTTTTTCGACATGTCGCTGAAAGGAATTTCTGCCTGAATATGACATAGAAGTCCAACATTTCCTATTATCACTGCCACCAATTACTTAAACCGGCGTAGATATTTTTTATTGCATATGTCCGGTACACGAGCTAACAGGTCACCTGATAGGAAATGATCACTGCCGCCCATGAACATGATCATGGATATGTTGCCGGGTTATCAAATCGTGGCTCTACCACTTTACGAAATATAGAAATAATTCCGATTATTAATTTAGATACTTTGAAATAATCGGTATAAAATTATTTAACATTGGAAATGTTTTTAGAAGCTAACATAACATTAGCTAGTATTGATAAAAACATTTAAATTATACAGTATACGCTTATAATTAGGACTGTTGAAAAATAAATATAATTTTAAAACACTCGCTAGTACTCGGTCGTTTTCCACGTTTTACACATCGAAATACCGAACTTGTCGGTTGACCTTCAACGAACCTGAATATTCATAATAAGTGTACAAATTACTTCTTCATTGGACAAAACGCGGTTCGACAACCTTCAATAAAAGGTTAAAATAGATAATGTACAGGCGTTAACGTAATTCGAAATTTAAAATACAAAACAAACTTCATGATCAACCTATTAAAACTAATTAAAATATATTTATTGAGTTTAATATATTATATTATTTGTCAGGAGTCGCAACTCGTAACGTATTTGCAATGTGACTGATTTGATTTGTTCACATACGCCGGGAATCCATTAGTGCTTAGTCGGATGCCAGCACACGGGATTTAGATTCGGGAAATCCTTTTACACGTACACATAAAAGCATTTACTGGGTTCAGTGAATTACCACGTATCCATCAAAGGCTGTTCTGGGCCCGACAACGGTAATGAAATGTGACTGCCGCACTATCCAACTCATTCAAATATTTACCTTTTACATCAGCCCTTTACATTAGGTTACATCATATTTATAACGAGAAATACACGAGGCCTGAGATTGACGAGATGTTTATTTAATACATATTATTATTACTTGTTTACCGCATTCTTTAAATGCTATGATCTGATGAATGAAATTTGTAATATTGAGTCTGGCTTTTGTTTCTCAATTTTGAACAATGATATACATAACTACTCTCTATTCACTGTTGCTAACACGTGAATGAGCATTTGAAATGAATATAACCCTGAGGCACGTTACAAAAAACGAGAAATGGAAAAAAATGCTTCTTAATTTAGTCCTTTGAATTGCAGCTTTGCATTTCTTGTAATTTAAAAGTGCTATAAATAAAAAACTTTTGTGAAAGAACTTCTTTGGCTTCTTACGGCAGTTTATATTTATAATTGTTTTTGTATGACGCCAACTGTTTCTCCAAATGTTGTAGGGTTTCTATACTATAATGCTAACTTTTTCTTCACTTACAAAGTTATTTTAGGTCCTTGTAAGTTGAATTAATTATATGAATTTGCTATTTCCAACTAACTTTTGTGCAATAAATTATATTAATCATTCATATACTTGACTGTATAAGAATAATATCGGTTTAGTTATACGAATGTGATACATAGTCAGCCTTTGTCACAGTAACAGAGAATAGACTATATGTGTTCTTTCGTAGAGTATAAAATAACGTAAAAAAAATTACAAGCTTTTATGCAGGTTTTTGTTTGGAAAATAATAACATAATTTTATGTACATGACTGTACCCGAATGGCCTTTCAGTAGCATTGTAAGACACGTGCGTACGTGTGCGTACGTATTGTAGATTTATCTTTTTACGTAAACATATTTTAATTACACGCAATCTCAACACACGTACTGAACATCACGCCAGAATACAAGGTCTAGTATTGATGAAAATAAATATTTGAAATGCGCGAACCTATAGAACTAGAATTTTTTATTGTAAATATAATGTTCTTTGTATAAGAATTTAAAAACCAAAACTAACAACGTCATTGTTTGAATTGGAAATCTCAGTTATTAGGTGCTGCTGCTATTGAAATATGTTGTTGTGCAGTAGGGAAATAAAATGTGAAAAGAATGTTGAATTGGTATAATAAAAAATAAAAATATGATTACCTAGGCTACATTAGACAATATATTGTACAATAAACGCTTTTTCTTAAACTGAAGTAAGAATGCATAATTCTTGCATTACCTATGGTTATGTTCAGAGCAGTCGCTTACACTTTTCTAGTTGTAGCGCCACAGGTTAAAACCCACCTGCTCGTTAAATCGATCGTCCTATTTTAAGCATAATGACATTGAACAAAAGGGCGAGAATCCCTTAGTAAGGGACTAGTATTTTATCATACCAGTCTAACACTCAATAGTTTTCACATTAGCTATACAGGACAACGAGTTCTTTAAACACCGAACTAGGTATTTAACTCTTTTTTACAATGGTTTTTATAGCTATATTTCATATATGCATAATAAATGTAACATGCTCGACTACCGTGACAAAAAACGTTTCTTTTTAATATATTTTTTCCACTATCTTTTGTCTCCACTCTTCACCAAGTCGTGTATAAATACAAGTAGTGTTAAATTATTCACTTTTTTTTTGTTACGAAAGTAAATTAAATGGCTTTTAGCACAGAGGCGTTTATTCACAAAAGGTCAAAGGCCGCTGTTGTGACTTTAACGCGTCCGAGTACGACTTGATACATTTTACACTGTATAAGTCTGGCTGCGTCGTAAAACTGTGGTAAAACAGTCGTAACGGGCCGAGGAAAGTTTGCGACAGACGTATTAATGTTCACGGCCGTCTCGCTTAGAAAAACGGCTCCCATTCGGTAACAGTTAACTACAAGATTTATTTTAGTTGATGATCCACGCTGGTTTTTTTCTCGCACACATGACATCTACGCCTACGGTTTATGTGCCAGTGACACCTTAATGTTTTTGTGTTTGGTAAATATTAAATACTTGCGGATACATTCAATTATCGTATTACTATGTGAAATATTCCATTTAGTATATTAACAAGATTGTAATTAACGAGTCATCGACGAATCATTGCATTTGCAAATGTCCGTTAATTCGTGGCTGTAATACATAATTATCTCCAAGTCCAAAGAGTATCAGACATTGAGTTCGGGTATTTTAAAAATATTTAAGGTTTCGATTTTTAAATCCTTTAAAGTTTTGACCTTTTCACATGTTTACAAACAATTAATAACTGTCCGAGACTGGTAAATTGAGCGTATAGTTCGTTATTTTCACATTCCCAAAGTTTAAAAATAATCAATAATTTCGCATACACCGTGACATTTCATTGACAGATTAATTATAGCAATACTCGAAATACCAGAGAGTGAAAGCGTAAAATGCGTAAAGTGCTTGCAATAGCATTACGGATAGTGTAATTAGGTGTGTTAGTAAAATTTATACACACATTTCACATGGCTTTGTTTATGAATAGAGTGCTTTCAGCGAAAACACCTTGCGGTAGAAGCTTGATACGTGGTCGGCTCCTTGTTGGTATACTATCGGTCGATCAGGATGTCACTCGTACCAGTACACCTGCACTATTAACGCCACTAAACTCAGTGTCATTTGTTTCACTTTAATTGTACTTAATGTTTTTGATAAAGTTTGTATAAAAAGTGTACTTATTTATACAAACTGACGTTTTGAAGCGTTCTACAACCGGTTATGGTATCATTTGATTTATTATGGAGGAGTTGTTAACAGTTTTACTAAATATTTGAGCTTTTTGTGTTATGGTAATTGTTGGAATAATGATGATAAAATACTTAAGAAAATTTTAACTACGCTGCAAAAGAATTTGTCTCATTGAGCCATAGGTTTTATAGGTCCCTTAAATCAAACACTCCAAAATGTTATTTTACTAAAATCCACTTGACTGTTTTTGTTTATTTATTTATTTAAATACAAAGTTTTTCAATAATAAAAAAAAAACTCGTACAAACCCGGAGGCACCGTTGAAAATCATTTTAACAAGCATGGGTTAATTACTATTGCCTTGACATTTCCCGTAAGTCGTAACACTACAAAGCGTATCATGGGTCGGTGAAAGGGCATTTATGAAAGAATGTTAAAAAACGCCCTTCGGTGGCATTCGTATCTTGAATAAACTTGACCCAATAGATGAACTTGCCAGACCGAAACATGACCGCATCCACGGGTCAAACCGGGGCACTCGCCTCCCAACCCCCGCCCCTTGATAGAAAAATAATTGCAGATTAAGCAATTCTATTTGTGTTTGTATCTTTATATCCAAAATCGGAGTTATTTTAAAGTGTATTGTAAATTGCATTATAAAGTGGTCTGTTTGTGCGTTGTACTTTGTATTATGAACTGCAATACACATTTATTAAAAAAGAATAAGCCACTACTTGGATTACTTTCCACGTTATTTGACCAAATATTTATATATATTTAATTTGAAATACACGATAACAAGAAAACAGGTTTAATTCAACAGATATCTCCTGTCCCCACTTCTGCAGTCGTGTATTAACTTTTTGGCCCCCAGCACGCTCCTGGCTACGGCCATTGAATGGAATACTTGTCCAAGTCCGAGACCTTGACGATACTTTTTGTTTCAGCTTTTTGCTTTGTGCTCTTTGGATTTCGGTCAGGTTTTTATCTTGTTTGATGATAATGGCCGTTGTGACATTCGATTTGTATAGTAATAAAAGTAATTTATACCGATTTTTTGATAGGGCTGTCTCGTGCCCTTACCGAAGATGAGAACAAATGTTATAAGGGCGGTGTCGGCTATGTTATTAAAGTTATCCCCCGTTTACTGTTACTACGTGACTGAAGTTCCCCAAATATACTTTCTACTTTATGACTGTATTGATCTGACATCGTGGAAACTTATGATTTATGTTACATCCATATCAATTGCAAGATCGATTTCGTTACCAAGAATAGAGCATTATTATTTTAAATCCCATTATTTTATTTGGGTGTGGTGTTCCAAAGACTTATTATAAATCTAAAGAAAATTTATTAAATCTAAAACTTTCAATATTACGACAATGCCATTAAGAACATCAACATCATCAACAGGAACATCAAAGAACGAATAAAGTAGATTGAAATGAACAAAACGGGAAAATTCCCGGATGCAATGTCCCCGGGCGAACAAATTATGTACTATACCTACGCATCGTGAATGCTAGATGGCCTCATATGCTTGGAGAAACTTGTATGTTTAGTTCCACTAGCTGCGGTTCTGGGCTCGATATATCGCTTTGAGTCAGATTTTAGTAATAGGAGGCAAGAGAACAGACCGACCACTTGATGGTATGTGGTCACCACCGCCCATAATCCCAGCACTAAGGAAATTGTCAGTGCGTTGTCCATAACTTTTATAATACTTTGATATTTGAAATGAAGTGAGATGGTCAGGTTTTGCTCCGGAGCGATATCAATTGTAAACAATCATTATCACAACAGCCAAGATAATAGCACGCGTTATTTTTTATTTGTATTATGATTATTCATTAAACAACATAATGCTTCGTATTGCCTTGGAAATATTTTAATATTGACGGAAGAATAAAATAAATACACGTTATTCCAGTAAGTTAGTTGGACTAATATCTTGACTAATATAGTTTGAAGAAACTGTGATGAAGATTGATCGGGAATCTTTTCTTTCCCGACCCGCTTCCATTGCGCTTCGTCTCGGCCATAAAATCAAATCCGCAATCAAGTATATTAAATTCGCAAGTAATGCTTAAATGTTAAACGATTCTACAAGATCGTTGCTCTGTCGTGATGAAAAAGCCCCCGCTACACCAAATTTGATTTGCCGTACAATACAATGAAGTTACGGTTTGCGCGGTTGTCGCGCCAGGGGCGGCGGGGGCAGGGGCGCAGGTCAATGACGTCCCTCGTCTGGGGCCCGCTGCCCCCGGCCTCCGCCCCGCGCCCGCCTGAACCACTTCCCCGCAGCCTGTAGCTTACCGTCATCTCTATCTGGTTTATGCGGAGTAGTTACTTGCTTACCTGTCCGACGTTCCAGTTAGCTTACACTTTGCGACTGTTTAATATTAGTGCCCGTGAATATAACCCAACAGAATCCGCGGCCACACCGCTCCCGACCCATATACGTGCAGTGTTTCATATTTAAATAAGCTATTGCTGTGTCATACACAGAGAATATGAATAACCTTTGCCTTTTAACAGTTCGCTAAATGTATGCCGATTGGCGAACTAAACGAACAAACGGTTATCCATCGGCTATAGAGTATAGTCGATAGTCGATGATACGAGAGGCGTGGAGTTGTCTGAAATCAACGCGGCTCGGCCGGTGTGGCGCAACAATCGCTTTCGCAAACCGTTTCGTAACATCCAATGCCGAAAATAGTCGAAAGTTACTTCATGTTTTTTGTCCTCACGCACGTCTCGCTTTCCGGTCAGCTCAAACGAAGTATTTTTACGGTTTTCTTTTGTGGCATGCGAACACTCAGATTGGACGAGTTGGTTTTGTTGTGGCCCGATCACAGATGAACATGCCATTGTTTCTAGTAAATAATTTAAAGCTGGTTCATCGTACTTGGTGTAATGTGCTAAGTTCTTATAACAGTTCATTATTCCGCACGTCCACGCGTTACAACGATAAAGGTAATTTTCGTGTCTACATCGAGATCCTTTATTATGTACGCAAGAACATAGTAGAAACATACTGTACATGCGTACGAAGGCAGGTTACAAATTATCGTATTATTTTTTTAAACGTGTGGTATCTCTAAAGTATAGGTCCGTTTCCGTCGATTATAGTCCAAGGAAGGATCAGAGTGTACTGCAGTGTTCCGGATGGCCCGCCACCAAATGTCATGTCGTGCAGCTAAAAGCCGTGTACTATTCATTGTTTCGCAATGTGTGTTTGTTTCGAACATCAATTGCGTATTTACTGTTAGTACATACGTATATTTGGCTTGTAACTAGCGTATGAAATTGCCAATTTTACGAACTGTGTTATTAGGTTGGAAAATATAAAAAAAACGATATTTTAAATATGACATAATAATAGATTGTTTAACACAACGCTAAAAAGAAGAGTTTGAAGAAAACAATAGATATAAGCATACAATAAAACGTTGAATTATTCTGTGAAAGTGTCGTTAGAGCTTCCAGGACGTGCGAATTGTAATGCGATATTTTCTCTTATTATTTATGTGATAAATGTAAATGAAAATTTCGAGTACATAACAAGTCTTGTAATGTCAAACGGTCTCAACAATTGATTTCTCCAGCGTTGTTTTAACAGCATTAGAGTAACGGAGATCGTCACTAAGGGAGTCTTGGAAGAAAATTATATAGCACTTTACTTAGATATGCATTGACACGAGAATATTCGTGTTAACAGTACCTTGCGCACAGTACGCCGTGTATGAATCGTGTGGGACTGTTTTTTGCTAAGCCGTTTTCTCCGCATTCCTCCCACGGCTCTGTGATACAGTGAAATGGTGACTAACGGAACTTGACAATTACTCATTACGTCTCCAGTTTTATTTTGATTATAACCTTGACGATTATGACGACTGTTATGTAAACTGCTGCCAGTAACACCTTTTATTCTCTTTATTGCATTTTCGGGAAATCTTTCTATTTATTACAAAACAACCACAAAAAGCACGAAGAAACGAAATATTTGAGAATAATGAGTGGTTCTGAACTATAATTCAACTATACTATATAGTTATTAATGTCTTATTTTTGTATGGAAGCAAATTAGTTTATAAAATATAAAATGTAGTACAAAAGCATTGGAATAAAATACAGCAAACAATTTCCCTGATTTGTGCTTGGCATTCGTTCCATTTTATAGCGCTCTCGATAATATTTCATTCGTAGTACCGATTTATAAAGAACCTACTTTCTTGTATTATTTTTCTAGTGCTTTTAAGATCATATATGTACGTTTATATGAGTTTCTTAATACTGTTTGTATTTGATTAGGGTAAGAATGCTTTTGGCCAAGTTAATGGTGAGCCAATATGGGTTTTGTTGCAGATTATATTTCTGATTGCCAGATTGATTTGGTACAACCACTGCAAAAACGACTGATAATGATTTTCTCCATAAAAAAAAATGCTTTCATGCGAAATAAATCGGAGGCAGTTTGTGTTTGTTACTTGTTCACACTCATATGTTTCTACCAATTTTGGTGAAATTTGGCAAAGATGTAGCTGATACCCTGTATTCACACATAGGCTACTTTTTATCCCGACTAAAAATAGTTTTCCCGTGGGAGGATCAAGAAGTCTTTTCGCCCAAACGGCTGTACCAATTTTAATAAAAATTGTTATGGAGGTAAGGCGACCGAAGTTGAATATGAGAGGACAGGATTGCATGCCTTGAATCATGGAATATATTGAGGGACAGAACGTGATGTAACGGGACGCGACGAGAAATGCAGTATAAAGGACGGAAATCACATTGAGTTTAAATATAAAACAGTGTATACGCGAAATAATAAGTATTTGATGTGGACTGGACTCGAAAAGTGTCTGCATTTGCGGCGAAGCCGGTTCGGGCCACTTGTATTATAAAAAGCCTTCCATCAACTGAACTACAAGTCCCTCAATATTCAATTCAATTGATGATAATGGTTCTGTAAATTATTAGGTCAAATATTTTGATTACCATAGCGTAACCGGGGCAAATGGTGTTCCGTTATAGGAAGCATATGACATGGATTGATATCTTTGTCTGCAGTATGATTTTAGAAGCATTTAAAAAAAGTGTATTGTTATAATAAAATTAACTTAAACGAGGAATTTTATTTTAGTTTAGCTTTTAAGCAGTTTCTTATATAAATAGATCGTGTAAATATGTAAACGGTCAATAGAAAATAAAATTTTAAGCTCCGTTTTTAAAGCATTTTCATGAGTTCATTAGAATTAATTGACAAATTAAAATTTAATAAGTAGATACAAAAATGTTTCATTCCATTACAGCCCAAAATGGTGACTGATTACCGTCGCCAATAATGTTAGACAGGTAAGCAAAATATGCATGTACTCAGCCACTGCTTACATTAAATTCAGAGAAAAAACGCTCGTAGAAAAACGTAGTTGAAATAATGTTCGATGTCGTTCAGGCGGCATGCATCATCTATCATTCTATTGTGAATTTAATCTGGAATTATTCATTCAGATCTGATCATCTTAGCACTGTAATGAGTTCATATGCCACCCACGCCGCGCCTCCGAGCCTGGCGTCTTATTAAACAGTTATTATGCGCCACTAGATGTTTTGAATAAAACATATCTTGGTGTTGATAATTTAATGGCTGGTACGTAAACACGTTAGGTTGATTAATACAATTTCCGAGATATTGTTAAGTGAAGTTCAAGGTCCGGCTGGGTTCGTTCGCGTTTGAAACACTCGCGGCTGCTCCGCGCGTACGAATTATAAACAAATATTAATGCTACTAGCACATTCGCTACTATTATCTTTTCAATTATATTTTCAACTCCTTCTTTTCATAATAGTTAGTAAAATTCATTTCATTTTTCATTAATTTTGTTTCGGATTAATAAAGGTATTTTCGGGATTCCCAGAAACTCGCTGAGCTTCAGTGCTATAAAATACGAGTACAATGCTTGCTGCTGTCGATATTGGCTTACAGGGGTTGCAGTGACGTGTGTGAGTGTGAGAGACTCTAGTATTTTCCAATATTGGATAAATACTTAACACAGGTCACATTTTTTCCATGCCGGACGTACATTTAAATAATTTTGTACCTCCCGCCTATTCTAGTAATTTTATTGTATTCTAAATCAGCACGCAGCAATCAGCAGGGCACGGGGTTTCCCCAATAAGACGAGGCTTAGAACCTTAACCGCATCGTTGGCCCAATACAAGCTATTGAACATATTGTTTTCATACCACCAGTGGCTTGTCTTTTAAGCCGTTTAAGTTACATTATATTCACATCGAAGTCAAAGCTTGAAAATAATCTAATTTTTTTCTAGTATTAAAATATTTGATACCTACTACAACATTTCGATATTTGTAGTAGAATTTCACACTCTCCATTCCTCCATAGCATGTTAATCGGCTTTACGTCGCAAGTAAACCCGGAAGGATATGCGTGCCAACAGCCGAGTGACGTACAGCACCGCTAGCGGCGGTTAACGGTCTCCCGGGCATTTCCAATCGCTGCACCACCTGATGACACTTATTTACCAACATTACTCGTCATTATACCATATGCACTTCGTTTATTACATTATATTTGTATTTATCTTTTATTAATTTGTCGGTGCTGAACTGTATCAGCCCGTAAGCGACGGTTGAGGCCATACTATCGAGGATGTGTTTGAAAGGACTAAATTGGGTTATTGGAAAGTAATAACAATTAAATGTGCTGTTCATAATTATGTACAAAGATCTAACGCGTATATAATAATATCTATCTTTTAGTATTTCCATAGATATTATTTTTACTTAGGTATTATATTTTCATACTTTGAGGTCTAAGCGTAATGTAGAGAACTTACTTGAACTCCTTTTCAATCGGCCGAAGGGTTATCTACCAGGCTTTTATCAGTTATCTAAAAATATTCAAAATATCTCGGTTATTTAGAATCGATATTAATTAATCAATTAAATGATAGAGATAAAACGAGATATACATATCATAAGGTTTTTTAACCTCGGAAGAATGCATGATTATATTTCCTAGACCTTGATGTATTAGCATTACAGTCATCAAATGTTACTATTAATGTAAGCTCAGGGAAGTCTCTCTTTAAAAATATAGGAATTAGGAAGATACATAAATATAAACGTAACTGATTATTCACACAGATTATTCGGCGTCTATAATGATAACGATACCGATTTAAATAAAACATTTTGTTACAAACCACTCGGCAACACAAACACAATTTCCTTAATGTTGTTTATATTTATTATACTTCATTATTATGTACTTTATAATTGCATAGCTTTTGGGATCATTTACGAGAAGTAGTTATTCCTCATTATTTCACTAATGTGACGTGCCGTTTCGTATTAATATAAACATTATACCTAAAGCTACAGAGTTATCTCATGAATGCAATAATAGAACCAACTACCTAAACACTTTATCGACATATGGCATATTACCCGGTCATACAATACCCACTCGGGAAAAAAACTGTCTAGACCATTTTATGTTAAAAATAAATAGAAACCATATCATTGCCTCGATTGCCATACTCCACACCTCTATAACGGACCATTTAACGACCTTCCTATCCTTGTCGAAAATTAAAAGTCATCAAACCGTCGCCAAGACAAAAACTAACATCAACTATGAGGAAGCTTTAAGGTTCTTACAGGACAGCAATATGGAAAATCTACTTTTTTGCAATGACCCTAGAATACTAACTAGCTTACTCATACACAGGCTACAAGAGTCTATAACCAGGAATACTACCACTACACGTATCACAAATAGTAAACGTATAATAAAACCCTGGATTACCCCAGGTATTTTAAAATGTATTAAAAACCGCAATAATTTACAAAAAAAGGCTAAAAAAGATCCACATAATGAAATTTTAAGAGTCACTTATATCCGATATAGGAATTTTTGTAACAATCTTATTAAAAAAATTAAAAGAAAATACGAGAGAGAATTAATATCGAAATCTGTCACTAACAATAAATTGCTTTGGAAAAACATAAAAACCATTACCTATTTAAACACACAACGAAAACAAAATATGCAATTAATGAATATCGGAACAACACCGACTGATTCAGCGAACTATGTCAACAACTATTACGTAAATATTGGCAAGGAATTAGCTCAAAAAATTAAACATCCGATTAACGATTTCATTTCTAACATTGAAAGTTGTGACCTTCCTACTCAACTAAATACATTTGTGGTTTTGAAGACTGATATAGGCGAAGTAGATAGAATATTGACAAGTTTGAAAACGGACAGTTCTCCCGGATGGGACTGTATCACTACTAGGTATTTAAAACATGCAAGGCATCTGGTTGTGCCAGTTCTGACTCATCTTATAAACCTGTGCCTTCGTGAGAGTGTATTCCCAGATTCACTTAAACAATCCACTATAACACCTATATACAAGAGTGGGGACCAAGACGATGTTAGCAACTATAGGCCCATATCTATATTGCCTGCTATATCTAAGATTTTCGAGAAAATTATAAATATTCAACTAATTAATTATTTAGATAAATATCGTATATTATCAGACTCACAAATGGGCTTTAGAAAGGGGAAATCAACTGAGGACGCCGTTATCGCCTTAAGTTCGACTATAGTAGAAAATTTAGACAAGAGAAACAAATGCTTGGCTGTGTTTTTGGATTTAAAAAAAGCTTTCGACACCGTCTCCGTCCCCATTCTTCTAAATAAACTAGAAAAAGTTGGGATACGAGGAGCACCTCTCCTTTTATTCAAAAATTATTTGCAGAAGAGAACACAGAGAGTCAAGCTGGGCCAACACATGAGTAACGAGGCTGAAGTCTTGTACGGTGTCCCTCAGGGAAGCGTTTTGGGCCCTACACTATTTTTAATTTACATCAATGACCTCTGTAATATGCGCGTCAAAAATGCCAAAATATTTTCATACGCTGATGACACAGCTGTGGTCTTTTCTGGAAACTCCTGGCAAGAGGTGCAACATAGTGCTGAGCTTGGAATCGCTCAAATAGCTAAATGGCTTATACGAAACCTGCTCACGCTAAACACCTCTAAAACAAACTTTGTATGTTTCAGTATAACTAATCGGACACAACCTAGTGAAGATTTTAGTATCGCAGTTCACACATGCAACGATCCCAGCTCTTGTATTTGTCCAAAAATTGATAGAGTTCCTGAAACTAAATACTTGGGAGTTATAATAGACCAAAGACTATCTTGGAACCCACACATCAGTCAAGTTGCTAGTCGTATTAGAAAGTTAATTTGGATTTTTAAAACACTAAGACACGTTGTTCCTACTCAGAAGATAAATGAAAATAACCCCTCCAGAAACTTATTAAATGAAATATATGCTGCATTTGTTCAATCCGTGTTAGCCTGCATTCCTGTGCATTCCTGTGTGGGGTGGTGCAGTAAAAACGAAATTAATTGAACTTGAACGTTCACAACGTGCCTTGATAAAAGTAATGTATTTTAAAAGTACACGTTACCCAACTCATAATCTATACTTAATAAGTAATCTACTCTCAGTAAGAAAATTATATATCCAACAAACTGTTTTGAGGAAACATAAAAGTACGAATCATGTAGAAGATATAGGAGCCAAAAGAAGGAAACATGTCATTGTAAAAATACCAAAATCAAATACATCTCTCGCGGATATGCAATATAATAAACGTTCAGCGCAATTATACAATAAAATCCATAAAGAGTTGAATATCTACAGTAAAGTTTACCACGATTGTAAAAAGCGTATAAAAAAATGGATAATCTCACTCACTTATGAGGAGACAGAAGCACTATTACGATGATTAAATACACACACGTACACACACACACACGCATACCCACACGCACCTACATACTCACACTCACGCTCACACACGCACACACTATACTTATATATACACATTAATCATGGCATAATATTGAAAATTAATGTTTAAGATTTAATATATTTTTGTATCAATTCAGGTAACGTTTAAATACATGTATATTATCTAATTTTAGTTATGGAAGAGCGGTGTCTCCTAACACAGGCACTAATGCTTAAAAGGAGGCTCCAGCGAACTGTTATTGTAAGCGAAAACTTTGTAAAAATTAATAAACGTTATTATTATTATATATAATTTATAACAATAAATCATCTCTTTGTGGAATTGTGTTACATTTATAGGAAAAATTGCAAAATAAACCTATTGTTAATAATATTGTAACAACGTAGTAAAATGACTAACAGAGTGCAGTGGACTAAATTGAGTTGATGTAATAATAATAATGCTCAAATTTATGCTATTCTATTTTCCCTAAATATTGGAACGCACGTTTGTACGGTGTAATAAGTTCAAGATTTTCATACCTACGTATACAACATAATGAACGCGGATCTGGCCGATAGGGTCAACGGTTTTCCTTGGCGGGGTGTTCACCTCCACCAACCTCATTTGCTCCCAACTGTAAGATACGATCATCGCAAAAAATCGATGTGTTTGCTCAGTAATTATTTGTCACGGTGACTGTGTGTGTTCTGCCGATTGCGAAATACAAATACTAGTTGTCATTGTGGTAGGAGCTACAGTATAATAACACCTCTATTAGATCGCGGCGTTGGGGAGGGCGACGCGGGAAGGCGCGCGGCGCGACGGCCTCAAATCGCTGATTACATCTTGTAGCAGTGGACGCGAGTCGCGGCCCGCGAGCCCTCGTTCACGTATTTACACAGGAAAATTAGAGTATTTCGATACGGTGACCTGGCTCCGCGTACTCGCATGCCATCCAAACGGGCCACGTGTGCTCCACCCGATGACACACCTGTTTGGTAAACTCCGCGCATTGTTTACAACATCTTCCACTCGGCTGCTCCCCCTCGGCTTTGATAAATAAATCGACACGTTCATAAATCCTCCACCTCACTTCACTAAACTAATATTTTCTCCGGTTATGGCTAAAGTTTCTACTACGATCACCTTGATAGTTTGTTGATATTTTCTGACCCGAGCGGATTAATATATTATCGAGATCGTTCGCAAGAAAGACGAGTTTTTTTCACTTTTGTCGAGTTGAACACCTTGAGTTCGCCAATTCCGCCAAGAGAGGTCATGCAATGACAGAAGATACGTTCGATAAATTAACTATACGAAACGATGCCTTATAAGATAAAGTGGAATGGCGATAACTTGGTAATCATATCGTGGCGATAACTGAGCGTAATCGTGTTCAGCGGCAGAATTTAGCATACAAATACATTCTGAGTCATTGTACGATTAACATTACAAAGAAATATAATTAGCTAAGATGCGTGTCTCAAGTATTGGTATTGACTGTCGAGTATCGAGTAAAGACTAAAGAGCGAGTAGTGTCGGAGTGGCGGCGCGGCGCGGCGTAGTGCGGCGCCTTGCGGCGAGCTCGTTGCTCGCAACCTTGCGCCGCGGGCGCGGGCGCGGGCGCGGGAGCGAGCGGCGCAGGTCAGATTTTTCGAAGGTCGATGACTCGCTTGTAATCGCTGCGAGTTATTATTATTTGTTAGCGCACCCCGCGCCCGATCAACACAATTTTCGAATCGCTCCAACGCGCTCGTATTGACGCGCGCTATTCATTTCCCCCGATGTCGTCTTATGTCTGCGTGTGGTTCGTGGTTAGTTTGTCACTTGTCTTTAACCTGTTCCTTTAACCTTTACAACAGTCATTTTTTAACAGCCAGCAGAGTATCTATAGACCGCTTTTATTTGTATTATGAATATGGCTATTCATATTACAAAGTTAGTAAACAGAGGCGTTCATTGTTAGAAGGCGGAATGCGGATGTAAAATGGATGAATAGGCAACATAAAACTAAACACTAAAGTAAAGCGTATGTGCGAGCGGTAAAGATGGAACAAATTATTTAGTTTCAATTGACGAGCGTCAAATAATTTACGCGAACAATGTATGGCGACGACTTAAATGTACCGCGACATTGTCGCCGGCGTTCGACTTGCTCAACATCTGTAGCCATTTGTTAGGTAGGACACACTCACAAAAAATAAAATGAATAGCATTGACAACGATCTCCCGAATAGGGATAATGATTTGGTCCGGTGTAAAGCGATCGCATAGTGTTATGGCGCGGCGAGGGCGAACTAACTACGGGCTAGTTAATATTGTTGAGTTACGTTTTGTTCCTCATCTTAAATTTTCTGTCAATATGACAGTCGATACCGCTGTTTAATCATGAAAGGATTTTCTCACAATTTTGTAGAGGATATATTTTTTATTTTTGATATAATAATACAACTCCAGAATGTTCGTATTAATTAAGCGGTTCTAATCAACCTGTAATTTAAAATTAGATGTGACTAATCCGACAAATACACTGAACCAAATATTGTAAATAATTAAATGGAAGTAGAAAAAATCAATACAAACATTTCAATTTTAAAGTATTTCATAAAAAGTAGTGGGGAATTGTTTTTACAACATCCGGCCGACACTGTTGAGTGGTGACTCAGGAGGACTTATTGTCTAGGTTCAATTTTGGACTGTCGTATTAAATGAATTAGCAGCTATCAGACCTGGAGAGTGGTGTCATTCGCGTCATGTTTCCATTAGGACGAAGATGTAAATAACAGAATATTCAAATATAAGAATTTTTATTCATTGGCTCTACACCAAGTTTTATTGAACAGCAGTTAGAATCCTAGGTCCCGGTTATTACCGTTTAGCAATAGCAGCCATCGTACCGTTTTAAATTAAGTCACTAGATTAGCTTTACCTCTAGATAAACAGCAGCATACAACTACGTGTCAAACTACAGCTGCAGCTGTACCGTACAATAGTATGTACAGTATACGACGTCTAGCCAAACATACAAATTCCAAACAGAAAAAGCTTCGCAGTGAAAAGAATATACAGACAATACTTTAGAAATGTGTAGACGGCGTAACAACGTCATAGACAATCCACGCCAACGCGCTCGTTGAGTCTAGACTTTCACAGTTGTCTATGCGTTGCCTACGCATACGCTCGACACATCTCTATTTATCTAAGATTTTTAGAATTTAACACTGTCTACTAATGAGTTATTACAATAAATACAGCGAATATCTCGCAAAGTTTAATAACAGTTTTAAGTTTTCGCAAATTGAATGCGTAATTAAATATAACTGACTTATACCATGTCTATCATAGCCCACGCTTAGTTCATAATTGACGTCGTTGAGCATGCCAGTGTAAGTATATTGGAAGTAATTCTATAAATAAAATTAATATACAACGAAGCCTCGCAACTAAACTAATGCTTAAAGAGCGATTAGTAATCCTTAAGTGTAGTAATTTTGGTACTTATTGATATTTATGCTTAAAATATATATATGTAAAATAATTCTCGGATTGATATGTGGTTAGGTTACGCGGCAGTTCAATTTGTGCGGTTTCAGTTCAAGGAAAACATAAGCTCACCGATATCGAATCATTTTCTTACAGGGTTGTCGTCATGTGGGCAGTCGTTAGTCACGACGTAAAATTTTCGTTTTGCAAAAAAATATCGTAAATCGTATACTGTGGGACGCACTCTGTAAAATATCAAGAGGCATGTATTTCGGAAAATATTATCCAACCCCAATTCAAGATATCAACTCGGAAATTAAATAACAATATACAATAAAACGCTGATTGATGCAATAAAAGTGTATCTCTCAATAACCGATTATGTAAATTAATAAAAGTTCATGAGATTTTAAGCAAGCAGCGCAGAGACTAAAAACTCGTTTTTATTGCAAATGAAATAGAAATATTTGTATTATTAAGGCTATTATATGCCATTTAAATATAATTACAGCGCTATTATATCATATTCATATAGTCTAATTGTAACAAG
Source organism: Deilephila elpenor (assembly GCA_949752805.1). NCBI lineage: Eukaryota > Metazoa > Arthropoda > Insecta > Lepidoptera > Sphingidae > Deilephila > Deilephila elpenor. The sequence goes on from OX457102.1 coordinate 3,989,683, forward strand.
CCGGAATATACCAATGTTATAATTTTATCCACAACGAACGCGTCAGAAGAATAAGTTTAAGATGAATATTAAAATGTATCGTTCAGCTTATTATGAACATGATTTATTACGTCATCGTTTTACGCTTCCGTTGAGATTCGATATACTTTGAATGCATTATAAAATTACTTTTAAATTACGGTGTAACGATATTCATCATCATGAATTTTATTAAAAGTGACAACTTCTTTTTATGTTATTTGGGTTGGAAAATTAAGGTTATTTTTTTGCTTTATTACATAATTTTCCGTACCTTAATACGTTAGTTAATTAAGTCATAATAAAACAATAAAGAGATTGGAAGAATTTAAACAAACAATAATTAATTTTCCTAAACAATATTGTTAGTTTTATTGTACATTATAATGTTACACAAAACATCAAATGTAATAATGTCACACTACACATACGTTAGGTGGGCAGAAAAACTATACAATGACAGAAATTTCGAACAAAAACCCACACCAAATGGCACCTGCACAGTGCACTCCTGTTCTATTCTCGATCAGCTGAGATTTTTTGTTTCATATCAAATCGTAAAGGGCATGAAACTTGTTTTTTTGGCAGGAGAAAAAACGCCCCAACCCTAGTTTACCGAAGGTCAACTACCTGCGATCGCGGTTAGCGGAGGGCCTAAGCGTTATGGATAGGTCGGGAGTCGGGACCGACCCGTCCGCGTCGCCTTCCAAAAATGTTACTTATCTTCGTAGATTATTGCCGTCTTTATAGGTTTTATGGTGACTCGTTCTTTGTTTAAAGTATCATTCTTGTATAAATATTTAATCATAAAATCTTTAAACTTGAAATCGTTTATTGTTATTGAGTTCTATTAGTGTAGAGATGTTAGGAATATTAGTATTTTCGCTTGTTTATCTACATTATATCATGTGTTATATTGACGTACGATATGAGGTATGGGTATACTCCCAACGGACTAAAAATTTGGAGGTCATTGTATTCATATCCATAAATCTCTCGGTTGAATACTAATCTACTAGTAATTTATATCTTCAACCCAAATACGCTCAGCGAGACGCAGGGAACTCTACCCAGTTCGTGAGAATGTTAGTCTTAGTGTTATAGAAACCTTGTCTTTAATTATAAAGGTATGAATGAATAAATTTAAAAAATGTTTACGTGAATCAGGCAACGTGTAGCAAACTGAGCCGAAAACAAACTTACAAGGAATTCGGGCAAAGTTCCGTTGTTCAATCAGCAGCTATGTATGTCCCGCCAGTTCTTAGAATGTTGTCAGAATATATAATAGCTTTTACCGAAATGAAGCGTTCCTACTATGCTATATTCACTTGACCAAATCATAATTGTCCATGGTATTAAACATTTTCGAACTCCTCCAATGGAGCCGAGTCAAATGACGAAGTATTTAAAAGATAGCATCCTATTTCTTAAGCAATGATAAAAGTCAAATATATAAATCTTAAGTATTCAGGGTAACCTTTATTAATCGCAATAAAACTTAGACTGAAGGTTTCAAACTTCAAAGAAACGGAGCTACAAGCTTGAGAAAACGGTAAAAATAAACTAAGCAAAGGAGAAAATTCAATAAGGTATATATAATAAGAGCCCTTTGAGTTCGCCCACGCTGGCTTGTCGCAGACTGCGCACTGCGAAAAGCCCTGATCGTTATCAGCTGCACCTGTAAAGGCTTCTAATACTCCGTCGAGCGAATCAATTTATTGCATCTCATATTTTCTTTAAAAATAGATTTTATAATAGCCTTTTATTGAGCTTTGCTATTTAATAAATGTCATGACCGTCACCCACAAGAAGCAGATTGCTTTGAACCCTAATCCTAGCATTAATAAATAGTGAATAGTATATATTAATTTGCTCTTCACTATTTTTAATTTTATTAAAGTATTAAATAAATTATAAAGAAGCGATAAAAATATGCGAAATCAAATTTACCGTATAATGCGATTTAAAATATTTAAAATTGTATTTAAAAAAAAAGATATTCTAGGCTTCGAAGGTTTTCCATGCAATGGTCTGTCTACTTCGCATGCGTGTTTTAATGGTGTTAAGACAATTTACCCCGATTAATTACTCCGATAAATATTGACTTCAGACAAAACTTTGAAATTACTGTGATTTAAAATATCTACAAAGTAGAGTCTACATAATTTATTCTTGTAATCTTTTTTTTTATTGTTGTGAATGGCGAGACGAACATGCCGCCCGCTTGATGGTAAACGATACGACCGCTCATGGACAGTAGCATAACCAAACAACACCATGATCTACAAAGCAATGCTTGGCATTGCCCTGCGCTCGTCCTATAATCTGCACCTAACCGTCGCGTCGCTCGCAGCCGTGAGAAAATACACGTGTAAAAATATTTACTTTCTTCCAACAGAGTAGCTCATTTTCCTTAACCGTGTTAAATCAATTCCACTAACAAATATATTGACAAACTTGTGAAATTCTTTTATTGCAGCGGTACATTTAGAGAAATGAAAAACGTTACTGATATTAAAATTCGATACCGACTGCAGACCGCCTAGACTGTGGTGGTGGGTTCGAATCCCAGGTGACAGCACTGACTATGGAATAATGGGTGTATTGTTACTTGTTAGTAAATTAACACACAATGGGCGTATTTACTATTTAGAAAACTTATTGTCATAGTCTAATGGAAATGTTATAACATGTAGTGGAATTGCTTTACACTTGATTAGCAACTAAAACTGGTTTAATGGTACTTAAATCGATCCCATTTATTCCAAAATAAAATAAAAATATCGGAATAAAATAAATTGCTATTAAAAAAAAAACAATTCCAAGCAGATCCCACGTGTCGACACCCGACACGTGTTTTGTTCAATCCGATTGTAATAATTTGTATGGCCACACAGTACTCGGTACACCTATAGACATCCCACGCAAACACATCCAATGCGATTGCGTGGGATTGCGTATGCTTCAAAATCAAAGGGTTAAAACATACAGTGCTCTATTTATATTAACTTTAAAATGTACATTAACGATTATTCTATATAAACAAATACAAATAGTTATTCATAACATAATATAGTCATCACCCGCTATTTTTTAAATAAAATTATAATTAAAACAAAAACTTTTGTGTTATTTTATTTTGTTTACATTCTAAGCGTTCTTTTTTTAAACTAACACCTGACTTGCGTAAAGAACGCGTCTCAAGAATGCGGTATGTGAAAAAACGAAATTTTGCCGACCCACTGACCCAATTGTGGTGTCCGTGAGTGAGGCAAGGTCAGCTTGCCCCGCGCCGTTCAATTCGCTTACACTGCCACTTGTACACTGCTCTACTCACCTATTTAATCTTAAGGCTGTTTGAACAGCATTACGATGGATTATGGTCTTCAGTCTGCGATTGGACATGTGTAGCGCCGGCGACATGTGCAAATCTCAAGGGATTGGTCCTTGAAAATATTTAAGTCTGCTTGGTTTTACTCCGAAAGCTTTGATGCCTTTATTGATATTGAGTCAAAAAACTATAACAATTGAAACTAATTGTGTACCTAATATGTAGTAAATTTCAATTACTATGTTATTAGACGGGAAGTTAAGTGACTATTTAAAATTAAACAAAAACTAAATTGCTTAAATTCTAGCTCTAAAGCTATTTATTCCATGACTATACTTACTAAGAATTTATTAATTACTTATGAATAATCAATAAACACTTTCATAAATTAAATATTACTTCATGGAACCAAGTAGTGAGTAATGGGGTAAAATCTTGCCAAATGTCATCAGTGTCAAGTGTTATCGTATCGACTTGTTGACCTCTTTAACACTCAATTCGATGCGCGTGACCAAATAAAAATAATCATTTTAAATTCCACCGCTTTAAGTTTGTTACGGCCGGGCCGTAATATTATAATCTAACCATATTTTTAAAATTGCTTCTAATTGAAACCTAAAAATACATTTCTATATTGTAAAACGCAACTGCAATAATTAATTTCAAAATTATTTAGTATGTAGCTGACATCGTACATATCTTACGATCGTAAATACATGTAATGTAACAGATTAAAAATCCAACAAGGCAAAGGCATCCCTCTCATTATGCCTAGACTGTAGTCGACTGCTAAGCGAGTTGAATATTATCACCTTAAACGTTTAGATAAATGAAATAGCAAATGAATACAGTAATTTGTCAGATAAGGAAGTGTCATTGAACGTAACTCACTTACAGATAAGGTTTCGTCGATAACGCTGTATGTACCAACAAGTGGATACGTCAATAAACAAATAAGCAATTAACCGCTAATGTTGTGTAATTTTTGTAGAGGTATATCTGTCTTCCAAACTACTCGATAACAATATGTAACATAATAACATCGTGCGTATCTTATTAGCTTTAAAAAATATTTTTATCTTTTGTAGTTACAAGGAAGTATACATCCAATATTCGTAGCAATTGGGTGTGATAAAAAATAGATGTTTTAAATAGATAGATAAACGGACTGTGGAATGGAGTTTCGACATAGATTTACATTAGCGAATTCTAATAAATGAAACCATTGATAAAGAATTATAATTTTAGAGGTAATTGTTGTTTGGAAAACATTTTTATCAATATTTGTACCATTTGGCAAATGAATGAGGCTTTGGGATTTATTACCATAAGTGTAACCAAAAATTATAAATGAATAAGCGAGTCGTAAAACCCTCTGCCATATACTTTTTTAAAACAATAAAAAATGACAGAATAGTAAATAATCGCGATTAATTAGATTTAAGGCGTAGGTAGTGCGAAATTAAACCGAGTACCTATATAAATGTAGAGTTAGCAAAACTGGCGAAGTAGTTATGACTTTAGAAAGCTGCAATCATTCTGATATATTGATTGTTAGGTATTAATAACATTCCACATGATTACATCGTAGACTAGACTAACAACAGTGTCTTAAAAAGTTTATTTCAAATGTTGTCCAGTCAGTAACGTAAAGTCGTAACTTGACGGTCGGTTAGGAATGGACCGTTTCGAGTAACGGCAGTGGAACTACCGGCGGACCACACCAAATTGCTTTTATTTTACTTTTAAACTGCAATCACATTGCGAGCCGACATTCTTTCTAAGCTTTATGGACTAACTGTTTTTTATTGTGTGATACTTTTACTTGCGATTCAAATTAGCCACACTGCAAAAAATGTGTAATTCTCTCCGTACAAATAGAGAGAAATTGTAGAGCTATGATATCGCAGGCATTGCATAACATGTTTTCCGACATGCAGTAAATGAATTCGCCCAATTATTCGACAATTATTACTTAATATTAAATGTCAAAACAAAACATTTTACTATAACATGTAACATACGTTGCGTGGCGCGGCCGATGGCTCCAATACGATCGAATAACGCAACAATTGTGTAATAACAACGAAACAAGTGAAATTGTTGTTGCTAACCGACTTGTGAATTGTGATGATATGAATTTAACGCGCGACCCGGTTGCGCAAAAAGGGGGTAACGGTACCGCGGCACGACCGGAGGCTGAGGCGCGCCGAAACTACACCCGCTTGGAAAGTACTCAAAACAGTCACTTTCTCTAGAACAGGTCCTAGTGGCGGACGGGCCGCAGAACGTGCTCACACAGTTCGATTCAGTTCCCGCTAATAATTGGGTATTTTACTATAAGAAAGAAAACATCTAAAAACTATAAATGTATATAGTAGAGCATTAAGCAATAAGTATATGTTAATTTCAGTTTTTATTTCCAAGGAATAAATTTTATAATTCGTTTTGAAAATTTCAATTTTTTTATCTGTCCTAAAAATATGTGAAACGGCTGCCGCCATGATGGATAACGATTCTACGTCATTCCGTAAGTAGAATACCCCTCCGGTGTCCAAGAGCTCATACAAACACAGGTTGTTTACTGGTTGAGTGACGTATCATTTTAAAGGAACATGGCGCCTAGCGTTTTCACATATTTGCGCGCATAAATTTAAAATTTAAATTTTAAATGGTTTTTTATTGGACTTGCCGAGCGAATAAAAATTTGATATTTTTTTAAATAGTTAGTCTTAATCTTAGGAACAACTTAAAAGACTTTTTGAAAATGGGTGGAATACCCAATTCAATAATTAGACAAGAAAATGTTAAGACGATTGACGGCTGACCGGTGCTAACAAGTAACAACGTTATCCGATGCATCGACGCGGTCGAGGTTCGTACAAGCCAGGCTTAACCTTACTTTAACCTTGCCAGTTTTGCAATCTGATGACTGCGCTGCTAGTTTTGCAATTTTTCTTTACAATTTGTATTGGTCAATCTATTTTTTTGGCGATATTTCCAAACCCACGGCCATGGGAAATAAAAAAAACCCTTCGTTCGCTTAACATTTTATTGCAAAAATACAAGTACACGGAACACTAAATGAATGCAATACATTAATCAAAGATGCACAGTTCAATGGTGATGTGATGTGGAAATTGTAAAAGTTATGATGTTGCAAATTCCGTCGATCGCGTTAGTGAAAGGCTCGTCAGTTTTGCCACGAGTTATATCGCCGCCATTAAAAATAAAAAAAAACTGGTAAGGCAATGACTTGGCGTAGGTATGAGAAAAAGAACTCGAACGGTGTTGTGCGAGCGAGATAGTGGAAGAACCAAACAAGTGCGTTACCCCCACGGAGATTATCCGCGTATTTATTTTTATTTATCTTTGATGCGCAGCGGTCCGTGGCGATACTGCACGAAGCGACGCACCAGGGAATACTCATGCCTGCTGCCTCGCACACCGTCCACCCTCTACACCCGATCCGTTCAACTATCTCAGTATCATTTCACTCGATTACCAATTAATATTCCTTTGTGTATTTCTCGCACATGACTCGAGACAACTGCACCTGGGCACCATGAATTGCATTCCATGTGTAAAACATATTAGTTATTTCAGTATTATATAAGCGGCAAACAGATAAACTAGCGACGGGCCTGGATGCTTTAGAGTATCATGGTTTAAATAGCTTTGTAATTACTAATTAGTATATCAACTTATCTGAACCGGTTTATTTGTCCTTAGTCGGTTCAGTTTCACATTTGAATGTTTAATTTTTAAACTAGGAACTACCAATAATTGTTTTACCAAACTTTTGAGCCTTGTTAGCAATATAATTTATTCGATGACTTTATCTGACATTCTCGAAGGGTAATAGAATTAAACAGTGTAGGTAAATGTTCTTTTTGTATTAAATTAAAGTTAACCGAAAATTATCGTTTTATTATCAAAAAAGACGCATAGTATCACCCTCGTAAAAGTTATGCAAGTCATCAAACAATTCACACCGAATAAGTTATTTTGCTTTTTGTTTTTTTAATTCGGGTGCTTTATCACTGGTTATCTAAGATATCTCACCAATGTTTCCTTCATTTGTTATCACTAAAACTCGTGGACGACTGTGGTTATCAGAATTATTCGAATTGCTATTAAGAAACTAATTTTCAAACGTGACTTATTATTGTTTTGTTCAAATAAGTAGCGATTCGTGAAGTATTGTGCTGCATATTGAAGCAAACTTAACGATGACCTTTACGCTCGGCCGCGTGGCCATGAGAATTTCTGAAGGTTGCGTATCACTTCTCGGATGACTAGCCGACAACGGCCGCTGTTTCCGAGATTGATATGCCCCATCTGTCATTAACGATCATCTTATGATATACCACAATCACATCAAGAGTACTGCTATTAATCTCAACAAAAACTTCTGTCAATCCCAACAAACCTCGTGAGTGCCGCCGAGTTGTGTCGTACAAAAACAGCCTACAATCTTCTGTCTGACATTGCTCGCTGTGTGTGTGTGCGGCTGTGTGCCGAGCCAATAGGTCGACCAACCAGTCGACCAGACGCTCTCCCTCCCTGTCCTCCATCTACTCCCCGCCCCCGACTCCCTCAGTGCGCCAGCCAGTCAGCGTTTAGTCGTCGGACCGGCTGTACGTCTCGCGATAACGTTACTACACATTTCTTTACGTCATAGTTAATTTTGTGCTCATTTTAAAACTCACACAGTTCAAGTAAGTGGCACGTGCTTTATCATCAATTTTAACGTTCGTAGAGGTCGATTCACGTTCTATAATTGCGATCCAAAAGTCATAAAACTTACTACCGCTTTGTCTTGTTACAGGTACCTACTTGGAACTGGGTGTGAACCCAGATACGTTGTGTGTGGTTTTATGTAATCTTATTTATACTGTTATTGAAGCAACTCTTAGTGGTATTTGTGATTTATACGCTCAGTGTACGTGAAACGCTACATACGTATTGGAGTTAATTGATTTACTATAAAGTGAAGTGTCCAACTGCAACTATCCGCTTGTTATGCTTTACAAACAAGTGATTTGTGCCATTACTGGATTGTTATCTGCTTGGATTCTCACCAGCTAAATGGCCATTGTAAGTACAATTTATCTTTCTTCATTCCGCCGGGCGTCGCGCTATTTAATTACCTGCTTAGAGGACATGTCTGTGCGCCGTTTACACAGTGCTCGTCTTTAAATAAAAAGTGTTAACATTCAATGAAATTTTATCTCGAAAAGACAGTTGAAATTGGGTCAGCGGCGGACTGTGATGTATTTGTGTTTAGATTGAGATCAAGCCAACTTGTACGAGCGTTATAGAGTGCTACGCACTGTACTTACTATAAAGCGATCGGAAAACTCGTACGTCCGCTAATGAACCGTAATTGAACTTCTTTAAAATAAACATGACACGTTTGTCGCCAATTACGAAGGCGCTTTGTGTGGAGCGCGCGCACGAGTCACGAACAGAGAGCACTGCAGCTCTAGGGTCTCGGGAGTCGGAATACTGTGACCGCGGACAGTGCCAGTAACATCGACCAGCAGGTGCAATTGTACACTTTACGAATTCTCACGCTCGCTAGCTTTGTTGGCCTTCTGAATCTATTTGCAACGTGTATAAATTACTCATTGTGAATTGTTGAGCAAGGCTGCAACCTAATGAGATATCGAGATCGCCAATATACGGGCGCCATCTTTGAGAATTGACTGACGCGCATCACGACCTCGGGTGCAAGTTCACTAAATTTAGAACATAGTTGACATTTTATCTCCATGATTATTTAAATACCTATTCGTTGCCCTCGCTTTCCGCGCCTTCGCCCGATATTTTTATAACAGAACTCGACACAAAAACGTTTCGTGCTTCGATTATTATATCGCGAGTAGGTATTTAAAGAAGAGGATATTGGTATAGAAACAACAACCGATCGTCCACATACAACTCGGAGAATCAATGTTATCAAGATTCGTGACTTATCGCGGCAGTTAATCGGCTCGGCTAGTTATTGCTTATCGTGAGCATTTCCTCAGTAAACTGGGCACACGTCGGATCGCGATTGCATCGGCGTGGTTGCGAGATGTCTGTTGATCATGTAGAGAGGTACAGTAGTAAGTGGGTCAAGGCGCGCTCGCGGGCGGCTGCCGTTTCCTACACGCAGACACCGGCTGCATTATTAGGAAGACCCTTGTTATTCACACTAGATCAATCTCGGCTGAATACCCGCTTGTTATATTGTTCCTATTCTGGTTCCCAGACGGTGACTCTCGACCTTTTCGCGCCGAGTGCTTTCACGGAACATTTGAGACAAGTAGATTATAACTTTGTATATATTCTGTGATATTATGTAAAGGCTTACGTAGCCATGTCGATTTATTCCTATAGAGCTAAACACTTGACGCGTAACAATACTAGCAATTCGATGGAATCATAAAACGCTGTAGGGAAGCCCGTATGTCATTGGAATAATAAGTACGAATATGTGCAATTAGCTTTCCATGAAACGACTAAGTTCCGTCATCTGGCGCGCCAGAAGCCAAGCCGCGGAAAGAAGCTATATTATGAAAAAGTTTATTAGTTATTCTTCGCGTGTGTTTTAAACCACTAGATAAAGTTAAATCTATCCGTGGTGCTGTGAGCGTGGTGTTGTAACGAATTGTTACGAACATTTTCAAACAAAAGCCGAGGGATTTAAGAGGACCTACGGGATCGCAAGTGGGTCACACGCTATCAAGCACTTGATTTAATTCCAGGTCAAGGATTTTATTGATAAACTGTCGAGCGTATATCTACTCGTAAGTTAATTACGTTTTCACGAGTATCTAGTAGAACACATTTAGGAGGTTCTGGTGACGTGACTCACTAGAATTGGTGTTGTGTAAACAAACAAAACTGAATGCGGTGGTAGATAAGGGCAGTTTGCGCTAGTTAGTGGCTGAGCACCGAGTACCGACCCACATAGATACCAGCTATCTGAGAACCGTTATCACGTAGTGCGTCCACTTTCTCTGCATGCTCTATTTAGTGAGATGCCTTCGCGTTTGTTTGCGTTAACTTTCTTGTTTTAGGTGAGCACTGAGCGCGTGCAGTTATTACAATTTTTTTATCACCTCACTTTTCATCGTTTATTCGTCGTAGTGAAACTTGTGAGTTAATTATCGCCATATCTTTCTTGTTAACACTATTTGTAATGAAGACATATTGTACACTATGTTAGCCGTATCGTGAAATGGAAAATATACCTACTAGGTCCGGTATTTATAACTAACTCCATTCAACTTTCATATGGTTTCGTATATTAAATATTTATGAATGAATGGTATCAATTTGTGTCTGTTACGCTTCGGATAAAAATTCACGGCCCAATACTTCGTAAGTGGCGGTGTTCTAATTTCTTATTACAGTTATCGGTACAGTAACGATAGTGGCGTGTGCTGTTCGGTGTTCACACAGTCGACAGTCACCCAGTGTGCCAAAAGCACAGTGTAATGTAACATTGACTTTCACATTTGTAACGTGGTGACGTAACGCCCCCTCGCCCCGCGCACGCCCCCGTGCCCCGCGCCCCGCGCTGCCTGCCCGCCCAGAGCGCCTTTGCGATTAGGTAAACGTTGCGCGCGCGCACCGCTTTCACCCCACTTTCACCTGTATTTCCGCGTTGCTTCAGATTGCTCACGACCCGACGTTAGAATATTGCATATTTCAATGCATGACATGCCCATTTTAGTGTTATTTTACAATTTGTTAACGATGATTAAATGACGGCTAATTAAAATGTCGTTAGTGTCTCGGAAAATGTGATCTCGGAGGGTCCTAATTTTGTTTAATTATAATGTGTTTTGGTAATTAGTGTCGAATATCGGAAAATAATACGTTTTAAATGTCGTTTTGTTCATTCGACCTCAATAAGAATTCATATTATATAACCTATGTGTTATATCTTGTTTGAGTTTTAAAATGCATATTCGTATAAGGTATTTATCATTCAAATCATTAAACTTTTGTATTTAAAAGGTTCTCGACATTAATTATATCTAGCGCTCGTAAAAATATACTGCAAGATTCGAATTGAAGAGTAATTTAATTAATTTGCCATAACACCTTGTGGTAAATCTTAGCATGATTTTGGGGCCCTTCCGACGGTGGGCAATGGCTACAATTACGATCATAGCAACTCGTAAATTACAGTTGATTAACGATGACATAACGGCTGGGCAGAATGTCACGAATGTTATCTGCGGCGATAACATGACTCGCCGGTCGCTTCCGACGTATCTAATAAAAACATGTGTACAGACGTCATCGCGATATTTATGTCAACAGTGTATGTTACAGTTTCCAAATGCATTTCTATGTCACGCCGTTAGTCGAAACAGCTCGTTTATACCATGTTACGTTTATTGCTTCTGTAGTTTTGAAGATTTATTACTGGTTCAACATGGATACTGATGACGTACGTAGTGGCGAAGGCTCCATGGAAGCCAATTCCCGCCGGGTTCCCTTTTGTAATTTATCATTACACTATAAACAAGCAATATATTCAAACTTATTTATTTAATATCAAAACTCAATTATTATTTTTTACATTCAACGACATCTGTCGGCCAGATACGTAAATATTACTAGGAAGCGGCACAGTAAGCCCTTTTTACATTGCGACGCGCTGCGACCTCTGGCGAATTCCTGTAAAATTGTTCGGCTTATTCAATAACACTAGCGCGGCCCGTGCGCCGCCGCCCGCCGCCGCCCCGCCGCCACCGCGCCGCCGCCGCGCCGCCCCTTACGCATTGTATAGTATGCAACAAACCACGCAAAATTGTACCTTAAATTTATAATGATTTAAGGTTCAATTTACGTTAAAAAAGCAAGAAATAAGCCGGAGCTTCTCCGGCATTTCGTGTGTACTTACGTATAGATATTACTTAAATGCGGAGTCTAATGTATTTATAAGTGTTGTATTTACATTTTTACAATATATTCATGGTTCATGCAATTAGTTTTAAATGTTTTTAATTACAAACTGTGTAATATTAATATTATGGTTTTAATGGAAATTACTAATCGTTAGGAGCGTACTAATATGTTTAGATTGTCGATTTTACAAATAAAGTTAGTGTTTAGATTTTAGGACGTGCTCGACCCTCGCCTGATTAATACATTGTCTTACTATTGTTACAACTGATTAATGCGGGGCTACCGTACTTGTTAGGTTTTTATTTCTTTTATATTAATCTTATATTCACGTGCGGTTTAGAAATATACTTTTTTATTTTTCTCATTATGTAAGCATGGTTTAGTTTTTATTTCATGGACATTGTAAATATTGTATAAGTACATAGGTAACGAAAATATTAAAATTTAATTGACGGCCGCAATAGGCAGATGCCACAATATCACTTACCAAATGAAACCCAATAATTTGGTTTGGTGAGTAAGATTCTCGGAGCAATAATTTGCTGTTGGGAGGATATTTGCATAGGTCCGAATATAAGGACACACGTGCATAAATGTGTCGCGTTTTGCGTTCATTCTGTGAAACATCACACAGTAAATTTGATCTCTATTCGGACTGCACTACGCTTACTATCAGTCGCATTGTAGTCATTTCGTAATCCCTTAACCCTACTAATATTATAAATGTGAATGTAAGTTTGTTTGTTACGCTTTAACGCAAAACCACTCAACCGATCATCATGAAACTTTGTAGACATATTCTTGGATGTATAAGAAGTAACATAGGCTACTTTTTATCCCGAAAAGTTTAGTGTTTCCGTGGGATGAAGAAGGAATTCCGATATATTTGCTACTTTTTCATAAGTACTCAAAAAGATGGGATGGGACCGGATTACATTCCATTAGTGAAAATGAGACGGGGCGGGCGGGATATAACGGGATGGGACGGGACGGGATGGTAGATTTCAAATAAAATTAACCACGCAGACGAAGTTTGCGGGCAGAAGCTAGTAACAGGATAAAGAAAATAAACATATTTTGTGACTTGAGCTTCGGCTTCCCTTTTAAAAAATGTCACCCTTCGCCACTGTGACGTAGTAGGCGATAGGCAATAATCAATATAAAATGAGGGCTTGAGACCAATCCTTATCTATTCATATAATAAATAAGGAACTTCATTTCAATTAGTAACCGATCGATGTCTGTACATGGATGTTGGAACATAAATGAAAAAAAGACGAATATAAGGGTACTGTATGAAGGTAATAGAACTCGAAACAATCATTGTTAGAATTTTTGACTGCTTTACTTTTGCCTTTGTACACGCTAATCTCAGAAACTGCATAACCATTTCCGCTTAAATTTGGTATGGAGTTAGTTGAAACCCTGGAATAGAGGACGGCATTGAGATTACTTTGAATATACTCGTAAAAAACAGTACGCTGACAGTATATTTTTAGCCGCACGAAAAACCGATGGCTGGCGTGGCAATCGACGCATGCCGTGGCGATGCCTCGCCACAGCATGCATTGAAATAAAAAAAAAATAGTATGGTCTAACAATTCTCCAGATCTGCGCGGTCTAGTTACCTACAATTGTTAGACGTGGCATATGTAGGTCACTCCCAATGCGCCTCGCTGACCCAGACCTTCCGTCGCGTCCACTCTAAACTGACCGTGTTATGTAAATTGTTTTCACTATCTAGCTAGACAGCTTCAACAGCCTGCTTCATGAACTAAACGTCTAACACTAGATTGATAAAAATAAAGGTTTTTAGTTAACTTAGGCTTATGTTGAACAGGCCCACAGAAGAATTAAATCTACTTAGTTTTAAAAATATTTCATGTTTGAACTGGCATTTAATTATGAACCCAGAAATATGAAATTAGGGTACCTTATAGATAAGTGGCCATTGTATACGAATGCTAACGGAGACATCGACCAATGTATTATAGACTCTCATCACGTATGGGAAAGATGAAAGTGAATGTGACGGTAGGCGGGGCGAAATAAAACTGTTACCGTGCATAGTCATATAATTTAGCTGAAGTACTTAAAATAAAGAGATTATGAACAATATAATATTAATTAATGAGGTCTGCATTTAGATGCTCTAATTTGATTTAAGAATTGGTACATTTTGCATGCATCATTTAAAAATATCGCAATGTAAATCATGTCTTTTTCATGTATAATTTACAAAATTTAGAGTTCGATAAGATACAAGGCTTACTTGTGTTTCGATAAGTCTCACATTAAAAAATATTTAAGCGAGCCCTACTCTAGTACAAGCAAGATATTACATGTGTATTTAATAATGTCTAGTAGCTAACGGACATATTTACACAGATAAAGAAGTCGTAACAGTGCAAGGAAACCTTAGAGCTTCCCCAATTTGTAGCGCATAATTTATATAGTCTAGTATGCAAAAAAACCTACTGTGTTTACTGTGTAATACAAACCTGATACGAAATATAGTTTGACATCGTTTATCAAACCATTGGATTTTTTTATAAGCTATACGATCTTTGTGGAAAAACTGATTATTGGGAAATTTCTTAACATGATTTATGACTTATATCGGGTTTTTTAGATAAGTATTAAGTATGCTTCATGCGTAAAAATATAGAATTCTCTATTTCCCACATTACTCCATCACGTGACGCTTGTAAGATTTAATGCGAAATAAATTGGTTAAGACCTTGTGCACAGTCGCTGGTCGTAAATTAAAAAAAAAGATGAGTAGCTATGATACAAAATGTTTGGCATTATGAATCATTTCCGGACGGTATAGCTTCAAACATATTATGTACGTAGTGTAGTCGCAATATATTACTTTCTGTGTCCTCGATGTGGGCAGATGCAACGACTGCACCCACACTTTGGTAATGGTGATGTCAGTTCTATAATGTAATAGAATTTTTAATACGAATTACCTCTTCTTGGATACCTAGATCAGAATCCTGGGATAAGAAAATGAGTTATACATTGCGGTCGAACCTGTATTGCAGCTTTTAGATACCACTTTTGTAATCTCGGATAAAATATTACTTTTAACGAGTCATAATAATTACAACGAATTGCCGACCAGGATTACATTTGACGGCATTTTCATTCAGCATTAAAACTTTCAGTCATTTGAATTGTTTTTATATCTTGAAAATAATTATTTCTTCCTAGAATATGTACACCGTTTAGCGACTTTTACGAAACATTTTGATAAAATAATATTCATAACTTATTTTTAGTTAGGAAAAAACTGTATTCATTTACATGGTACATTATTTTCGGAGAGATATTTTCTGAAGGTATTAAATTAAATGTGAGTGACGTGTGAAATATTTATCGATATTCTTTCATCGTTAGCCAGAACTGAGCGTTTCTTAGAAGTCTCAAAATGGTTTTCGCGATCGCGCCATGAATCATCCACTTTTTGTCCGCCCGGGGGATTTCTTGCAACTTGTTTATTATGTTTGTACCAAGATTAGATAAGTTTTTAATTTCTTAAAATATCACAGCGACGATATTATGTCATTTTATCGCACTTATCGTAATGATACAAAACATTGCGTGGCTAAAAAGTAAAACATCTCACCAGAACATTACGAGGCAGTTCTACGAAATCATTTTCCTTATACGTAAACTTACATAATAATGTTTATTTCTTCTCTAAACTCTGTATTACGATGGTGTTGGGAGTCGAAACGTCTGTGCAAGCAGTTACAGATTTGAAAGAAACTGCTCCATAAGTCATAACGAACACCAGTTTGTAGGTAGACTATTAATATAACTGACACGTCGTTGATTATTACCGAGTTATTTATACGTTTAGCCGGAGCAAGAATTTGCGTTTCCGCCGATAAGAGCGTCTCTATCAACGTGTTATATTATTCAGCTTGTTGGACGAGGTTAACATCGTTGAGGCGCTTTTAGTGCAGTTTTATTGAAACGATTATTATGATGCTTCTTGTTTGAATCAATTGAATGCCTACGTCTCAATATCCATTATGAATAGTTGTGTCGCTAGGCCGGAATAGTGGTGTGACATTGGCCCGGTGACCGATACCGAGCGCTTGTCTTTGGCAGTAAGTTTACACAACTGCCACACAACTCACATCACTAAAAGTAGAACGTTACATATACTATATGTATCCGTATGTGTTACTTATATAATCGATACAATGCTCGCAGTTAATTATAATCGTTCTCATTGTTAAATACTTTAAATGCCAGTTAATAAAACAACCAATACTGTTAAGTAATCATAAAACATTTAAGTCGGGATGCTGATACAAAGCTATTAAGTTTTTTAATATACAATATATTATCGTTAAAAAATCAAATAATGTTCATTAGTATTGTAAAATCCAATTTGTTTTTATATTAGCTCTTTGTCTCTGTGAGCTGCATTGTAACAAGTTACGTAATGATTTGTGTTCGTAACAATGCACGTTGAATGTGCTATCAGGATCTTTCTCTTAACGTGACCGCGAGCGAGCTTTGTTCGGGATTGTATCCGTAACAAGTAAATATTAAACTTGAAAAACTCGTGTTGTTTTACGTGAATTGTGTTGTTTACCATCAGATGTGGGTAGGCTGCTCATTTTATTAGGCCATACTTAAATAGTACTAAACAGGTTCGTGAGTTGTTTGCGAATTGTACGGTTGCAGTCAGCTATTGACCTACTGACACAAAAACGACTGAAGGAAAACAACTTAGTTGCGTGTCACAATCGACGCGCTATGTAGAGGTAACGATCAAGATTACTTTCGTCTACCGATTTATATATAAGCGTCAACAGTTTATTTTACGATAATTATACTAAAATATAACCTTAATAAAATACATGACCATTCACTTCATACTTATATAAGCTGTACAAAAATAATTCGAAAAACTGGGACGATGTATTGCGACCTCATTTTATTCAATTAAAAATTACTCGTATGAGTTTATTACAATATGGTCTGACTAAAGATTCCTTTAATATGGCTGCTGTAGTCGACGAGCGACTTATAGCCCTTACATAAGTAAATAAAAATAAAACAACTTTAAACATATGTATGTATTGCTTTTAATAACACGAATTCCTTGAATAAGCACAAAAATGTACTTTCAGTCGTATCACGATTCTCATAACTGGATTTTAATTGTAATATATTACCTGCTACCGATTTCCTAGAATTCTTTTACACGTAATAAAAACTCTTATTGGAATAACCAGAATGCTCTCAATAACCTCATTTGCACTCGGATAAAGAATATTCTCGGAAATCGATGGTAGAATTTAAATCGAATTTGATTTCAATCGAGTAAATTCTATTCGGTTTGTAAATGGAATTGCTAAGTTATCATCCGGTTTGGCCAGAACGTAAGCGGTTGCTATAGTACATTAGTGGGTAGCTTCGATTCATGTCCACGAATACAAACTAGTTTTTTGAAACTTATGTGAGTGCACTACCCATTTAGATCGAATGAATATATTAATTATTATTATACATGCACTGAATGTAGTACAAAATAAATGACAAAATTTCACGTTGTTACAGATTGATATTTATGTCGGATCTGTCAACAATAGCTAAAATAAATCTCCTTTAAATTGGTAAGCAGTGTAAACACGAAAAATTCTAGAAACAAACATTTCGACTACAATTTTACACTCAAAAGGTTTTACCCGCCACTGCCGCACTCAATACAATATCGTCTAATATAACACATAATTCCACGTTGCAAACCACAAAAACGCTACTCAAAGCAAAATTCCTGGAGGAGAGCACCTGCTTGCCAATGACCTCTACACAATAAAGCCACGACACCACCATTGTGTATCCACAAAGCTTCCTATATCATAACGTAGACAACAAAGGGACATATACGATCCCGATAATGCTATGTGAATTTTGGAGACGTTCCAAATGTACGCGTTTTACTTGTTACAAATCTTAAAATAGACTGTAGGTATTTTATCGTTGCTATTTGCATTCCAACAGCTGTTCGTATCCAGTGATTGTGGTAAAAACGTGTTTATAATAATCGAATTAATCTGAAGTTATCCGCTTGCACGTGTCAGTCGGTGACGCGGACTGCCGAGTGCGGAGACTGTTCTATTGTCACTTTGTTTGTAAACAATAATATGTTATTAATCGTTTTTGTACACGAGTGCTACGAAACACCGCCAATTAAATACATATGACATTAATTAGCGACACTAATTATTGGGGTGCTTAATGAAATGATACTCTTATCGGAATTATGGCATATCGTAATTATCTACGCGGCTTTTATTACTCCTTAGTTAAAAAATAATAATTTCCTGATTTTGTGGATTTTTCAGGAAGTCCAATGACTTGCTAAAGATATTTTTTGACTTCTAAGTCTATTGGAGGTCAATAAATATAGTTTTTTTTTAAAGTAATATAACATCATTAGTTTCGTGGAATAACATCGTTAGTTTAGGTCTATTAGCACAGTGAAACTATAGTAACAAAGCAATTTACAGACAAGCAGACGGCGGCAATAAAGACGCGCGCATTGAAAACGTTGAAATAAAACAAATACAGGAAGTATTAGCAATTTAACTGTTCGATGTTAGTCGGTCGACGTCCATAAACAATGCGGATCTAATTATAGAGCGTGGCAGCGCTGGCCGGTGACGTTAAATAGCACACGAAACTGGGCCACGCCGCGCGGCGCTGAACACAGTCCACGTTCCCGCTCCCGGTACACCCGGAGCTCCCGTGCATCGAACTCGCCTCGCTTATATTCCACCAGGATAGGGTAGGCAGAAGACGAATATTATTACGCAGTGGAATATGCTGACACAAGCATAATTCGCCTTTAAACTAAGAATCTGACATATTTTTATCTTTCATAAAATCGACTGATTTTTTCCTTTTTATAACGTAGAAAATTGGATTCGGACGAATCTTGTATTGCGAGCTACATACGCTGAACACGTTGTTCTAATAGCTTTATGTATCAAGGATATCGGCAGTCCTAGTCCTCAATTGTACCTTAATTTAATTTCCTGCCGTTATTTTATGTACTTCAGTCTACACGAACTCACTCGTAAAGGAGGCCCGTTCTAAACAGTAGAACGGCTTAATTAGTGGCCTAATATTATTAATGTATGAACTCAATACCCACTGATATCTGCATTTAAAAGTATTACGATTTATATCAATAATGTGTGCTACGTATGTCCTAGATTTATATTAAATCGAGGCTATAGTCCATATAATATAGAAAATGTGTGTATTCTGACAAAACGCCCAATATTAGTAATCAAATAATCACTTATATCGTTGTAGGCAATCATTATAAATACAAAACTCGTGCAATTCGCTTAAGAAGTTTATATTTCACGGTAATAGTACATGCATGGAATCAATATCGGTGGAATAATTTGTGTTCACGTTCTTAGTCATGATGCAACAATATAGATTTAATTACCTCAAACAAAAGCAATCGATTGCTTTAAACGAAGTAAATATTTGGACAGAACGTCCGAACCGCCTTGCCTTATTGACCTATCATCCGCGCAGTTTATTTGTGTAATAGCCAAGGCTATACGGAAAACACAATGGTGCTCACTATATTCTTATAATGTGGAAATGATCGAGTAATTGTGTGATAAAGTTAATCGGTGTAATTTGTTTGTATTGTGGAGTTTTGTTTCGTTTGAATGCATTTATTTATTTTTTAATCGATAGCTATGAAGATTTTTTTACACCAGCTCGATTAGTCACAATAATGCGCTAGATGGTAAGTGCAGCGCACTCTACATTGAGTATCCACCGGCCCGAGACGGCTCACTTTCTCCAGTCGACATAATTATTCTAAGTTACTGATTTTTATGACAAGTGACATATTGGGATACCAAAAACTAAAAGACGAAATTAACATGTCTACTGACAATCATATCACAACGACCATCGTGTTATAGCAGAAACATAGATAAAACGCTTCATAGCACTTCCCAAATCGATAGTTAATTTTATAGCTTAAAATCAGTAGTAATATATTTTTATAATCAAGAATCTTTGTTTTATTTTTAGGCTATGGATCTATTAGTAAAGTATTTAAATTATTAATAAGAACAAATTTATTTAATACATGTCCTGCAACAACGAATAACCATTTTGTTTTTACAGATAGTGAATGACCTTGACCTAATTATTTAAAACATTTAGGAAATAGTTGTTAGACTTTTAATATTAACAACGCCTTTATTAAATATTATTATTTAATTAATATTTTTTATTTAATGTTTTTATACTACTGATCACTAAGTAACATTAAACGTACTAGGTATCTGTTAAATGTAATATATTATTTAGTTATTGAAGTGAAACTTTGTTTGAACAGTTTGTCCGCCATTTTGAACTTTTTAGTTATTGGTCTGATTGGTCTCAAAATCGATATCTGAGAGATCCTTAGCCTCGATAATCTAAATTGATAAAATTGAACATTTTGGTTGCCATTTTATGAAGAAGTTCGTCTCTTTTTGGTGCCGCTTCTCAAAATCTATATTTATCTCATTCTCTCATAGGCTACTTTCCGCAAGTTTCACTTCTGCTGTGTGTGAATTGCACACACACACTTTTTTTGTTTAGTTTTTTGTTTATATGTAATAGAGATAATAATAAAAGGAGATAACCCTGTTTAGGTCATTGCCATCATGGTTTGCAAAACAAATATTACAAAAACAATGGTCATACAGGAAAAACAAGTGTCAAGCAAATCTGCAGTTATAAGTTTTATTATTTGTTTATTGTTCCACGCAATGTTCTAAAATTGGATTGTAAATACCCTTTTGATTAAATTGGAAATATTGATACTAGCAATTCTAGAATTTAAATATAACCCAAATAAAGCAATTTTTTTCCCAGAAGTAATTAAATGTCCCATATTGTATACTGTTAACAGGCGCGCGTGAAGGGAGAATAATTTTCGCTCCCCCACCCTTTCACCGTTATTTGCTTGCCGAGCTTCAGTAGGGAGGGGTTGTAAGCTCGCAATACCTACAGCCAGACACGGAATCGGAATCCTTTTCCCCGAAATTCCGAGAGAATTGGTGCATTTTACAAAGCAAATTCTGCGAGCTATGGTCAATGATCGTTTGTAGGAATCCTTTGTTCGATTACTTACGTTTGAAATTTGATCATGAAGTCCTGTTTGTTAGCTATGCAGCAATGGCTTACGGATTTTTAAATCGTGGATCGGGTTTTTCGTCGTTGCAAGTCCGTGCCTGCGTAGAGGTAGGGAACTAATCGTTGCCCAAATTAGATTGGCAAAGGTTAATTTGACGACTACAGAACCGATGTATTGAGAATAATTTGTACGTATACACATACGTCGGCTGACCTCAAGAATAAAAAAACCGGTTTGAAGGTTTTTTAAATGCCACGTAGATGTCAAAAGTTGATATTTCAAGATTTCTTGTATTAAAACATACTACATGTATGTTGTATTTAATAAAATTAATTATTATAGTTGAAATTATTCGTCTTTGCGATATGAATATACTAATGATTAAAGAAAGCTAAATACAAAAAGAAAACTTTAATATTTTTTTCCCCGAACAACTAGAAATAAGATAAAAGACTGCTTTGCTGATGTCAAATGTACGACTTGATATTCAGCTCAGCAAGAATAAAAGTTTGCATTTTATAGTCGTCAAATCTCAAAACATTTAGTCACAAGACATCTCGAATTACATTTTAGAGAAATGACATCATAGTATATTAATACTTGCTAAACAATGTTTAATAAAAACACAGCGGAGTCTTATTTCAATAATGAAGGAGACAAAAAGTGTAGACATTACGATTCACCTTGTTTCGCGCGCCCGGGGGCAATGACCCGCCACAGCTGTGAGTTCGCGCTCCACGTAAATAATGCTGCATGAAAATATGATTCTTGCACGATCCACAAAATAGGATACTTGTATCACTTTACTAACTGCTGCAGGCTGTATGTGCAAATATAATCAACAGGTTTGTTGGAAAGAAAAAAAAACATATCTCTGGCTATAAACGTTTTGCACGATTTAAATATCGAATCTGCCATCTTGCAGACATGTGTATGGCCAGTATCTGAAAACTGAAAACCTAAAATAAAGTTTTATAAACACCCAACACATGGACATATGAATCTGCTATGTGCGATAATATTATCAATATATCACGATGCATGAAATAAAGATAATTAAATTATTCATAATTAAAATTCTTCGTTTTTATTGTTGTAGGTCGTGTACAATGTACATACATACGATAAATATATTTTACGCTAAAAACAGGCGTTTAGCTCGAGGCAGTGTTCAAAGCCGTGGATACGTCGACGTTAGATAAAATGAAGGATTAAAATCAATTGACAATGGCCGTCGCGTAATTTTTTTAGCAAAACGAGAAATTTCGGATTTCAATGTAATTCGCATATTTTCCGCCGACGCGGACACGGCTGCGAGTTGTTTGTGGGTTTTATCAAATCTCCATAAAGATAAGTTGCTATAAAAAATCTTGACGTGATTGATGAATGACGTTTTCCTTCTACGTATTGGCGACGTGTATGTATGTACGTATTTATGATCAATTTACTCGTTTCAATTGCTATTTGTATCGACCTCTAGTGTACAATAACAATTATTATGTAAGTACTTTGTGCCGATCCTGCTCCGTAAACATTAAACAATGTCGCAATCGATGGCTTGGGATTATTATCCAGTACTTTTTGAAACTGTTCCAACGAAAATACGAACAATTAACAAAAAAATAGTTTCCATTGGAATAACCCACATAAAGACACATTCCGACATTTAGCAAAAAATCTGTAAGCTATATAAATAATCTATACGAGGTTAAAACTTGCAGCGTCATGTGTATATCGGTCCTTGTTAAATAAATATTTATCCTGTACTGTAAAATATGCGAGAGAATTGATCGCACTGCGTTATTATTCAGGCAGTTACCCCGAATATGGCGCGTGGGGCGTTACTCCCATCTGACCGATAAAGATTAATTACAAAACGAAGGGTTTCAATCCGGTACGCTTTTATCAAAATATGAAATGTACACTGTATACGCATGTTTATTGGTATCTGCGTAGAAATCTTTAAAGATAGTATTGCTATGAGTAAGCATGAATGTACTTAACCTGTAGATGGAGTTTGAGTAACCTTTTAAAATTCCGAGACTAACTTTAGGATGATAAAATTTTAACAATTGCTGAAAAAATTAAAAGATTTTTTCTTTCTTGTTTGCTGCGTAATCGGTAATTCACGCAAGATTTAATTGTTACGCATGTAGGAAGTTTCCCTATTATATGCTTTAGGCAGTTAATCTCTCCACTTTTCTCTTTACACTTAAAGGCCAAACGGTAAAATTGCTAGCCTGATGGTGAACGATCACATTAAAAACTACTAACACCCATAACTCAGAGCTTTAAATGTCGACCTCGTAAAATAAAATATATTTTCTTTGATGTTTTAAATTGAAAATGACTGCCTATTTCTTGATTAATTCTGCTAGAAGATTTAAAAAGTCATGAGTTAATATTCTTGAATTATGGAATATTAGTTGTTTAACGGATCATATTTACCGCTTAATGTTGCAATAGAAGTATCATGTAGCAACCACACATCGAGCGTGTAGGTAGACTACCCACTATATAGACAGATGAGATGACGTACAAAGGCATCCGATACAGACAATTATGTATAAAAAATTAAAATAATTAATTAGTCTCCTTTTGATACCCACAATTGAATAATCTGTCTGCAATAAAAAATTGTTTTCGAAGAACACTCAGATCCAATTGTCCAGAATAGGTATACCGAACCTACAATATGAAATAAATTCTAAGCTGCTTTAATCGTTCGTTGATCTTGAACATAAAATATTTGGTAATTAAAATCTACCATGCTTGTCATTGCGGGTTTCACAATGAATACATACATTTGAAATTTTTGTATATAACTCTCAAGTATGTACTCAAATTAGCCTGTGATGATTTTAACCTTCAACGATAGAGGAAGCGATAATTAACTATGTAGGACACACATTTGAGAATTTATACTTGTTGGTTATCTAAATTTATACACATATTGGTAAATGGTTATTTATAACGTTTTATGTCGAATAAATAAAAATAAATTGCATACAATACCCTCCAAAATGCAGATACCGTTTATTTGTCATCACTGCATATACGGTGGTCGCGAACATCGCTGTTACATGGAGTTTACATAATCAAAAGCAAACATAAACGTCATTCGAAATCAGCACACGCCTATTGTGTATTTTTTATTCAACAAAATCGATTTACAAGTCAATTCACATGATGTGCTGAATCGTTTGTCAACGGATGTTGGATGTGGGTCAATGTCCATCGCAGTGCATTACTACCTAACCTTCTCTGTAGGTATTCAGTATTTTCAATGTGCGAATTTTTTTATATTTTCTTGCTCTTATATTCGCGTAAAACTTCCATTTAATTGAGCGGGATAAAATAGCCAGATGTTCATTCGTGTCGTGTGCCGCCCTTAAGCCGCTGGCACCGCAAATGCTGCCTTTACTTTTTATTTTACTTCAGATTTATTCGATATCCAAGGTCAAGGTCTGCAACTAAAAACTGAAATTCCTTACGACAGTGAAGGTCGGAATAGAATAATCAAACAAGAGATACGTCTGAATAAATTCTCTCGTGACTGCTTGATATTTATCAACTCCTATGACATTCTTATTATAAATACACCGGAAAGCGATGTATTAAAGAACGTTCTAGCTATTGAAGTGCGTCGATTTAATAATTTGGCACATACATGCGTGTTTTTTTTATCGAAAATATTCGCTACTTCCTAGAGAGCTATTTATTGACTCAGCAGTTGTTACATGCGCTCTAATGATTTGTTTATACGCTCTCGCACGTGTGTATAGAACCGTCATAATGAATCTTTATTATAAAGCTGCTTTCGAACAGTTCCTCGGTGGTCTCTGGACTAAAATAGGCTATGTATCATCGACGCCAAGGTCAGGGACCCAGGCAATACACAGGCCTACGCATTTGAATATCGTAAAGGTAACTAAATGCACCGATGACGTGTGCTGCCAGTCGATGCCAAATATATATTCATCAAAACCAGCATATACGAGGCATACGACAACAAATAATTTATAAGATGTCATTTACACGTGCATTCCATTGTTTCGGGAATAGCGTTTGTAATGTAGAGTCATTTTCCTTCTATTTGATTTGTCTCCAAAAGTTCTTACAGTATTACCCATTATACGTGGTTTTCCTTACTATTTTCCGCATAGGTTTTACGAGTGTTATATTTATCCTACACCTACGTAGTTTCAACGCAACACATTTTGACCACAATTATTAAACAATTTTTTTTTGTCTACTTTAATAGATTTATAACACATTTAGCAAAAATATTTGTCACTTTTTATCAGTATGGCAGAGGAATACGAATACACTCACAATATATTTTATTTTAAACCTGTGCCAAATGGATTACTGGACTTTGGAATCGAACGATGTTCGATTCAATCATTGGGAAACGCTGCGGCGGAAAGATAGCATAATCGTAGATTCGTACAGCCGTACTATTTAGTTTCCCTTGTCTTTTTTGTTTGTGAATAAAATGACATAGTACCAATTACCATTTTATAACACGTTTTTTCTTTATTTTCAGGTGGTCGAAGCAGTAAAGCCAGAGACATGAACGCGTGTGGGGGCTGCCATTCACATCAAGCAGGATAGCTGTTATCAAACGTAAGGTTATTTCTTATCGCCGTGATTTCCATTATCAATAGTTATCTTATAGTGATAACGCACTATGTTATATCTGTGACCTTTTGCGTGAGATGCCCTCTGTGATACGAGAGGCCATAGGATCAATCTCAGCACTGAGACACATACTGGTGTATTTAAATTTACAATAAATATCTAGTAGACATCTGCGACAAATAACTCGTTATGAGAGACTATCTCTCGTCGGTAGATACTCTATACTCTGTAGTCTCTTCTTAGTACTGCACAGACGATACAGAATACTGAATTATTAAATTGACCAACAATCTTCAAAAGTTCGCCCATTGCCAATTATACCGTTACTAACTACATCTCGTGTTACATAAATAATTAATCGCAGGAATATAGCGTTCCAGTAATACATGTGATAACAATTACATAAGATTGTTAATATTATGAGTGGCGTTGAGTAAATATTAAATAACAATGGCTAGAGATCCGCGTTCTGTGTGGCGCGGCGTGGGAGGTAGCGAACAGCAAGTTTGTCACAATGTTTTATGTTATTGTTTCGCTGTAATTACTACTAATCATGGTGAGCTGGATGAAATTAGCCTGCCTTTAAATGAAAGAATATAAGCAAGATATTCCGACAAAATCATGTTATATTAAATTGGAATCGCATTATCTTAAGGAGAATAATTCGATACAGCCCTCAACAATAGATTGGAGCAAGGATGGTACTTTTACGAGTACATCGGGATTCATTCATTAGATTGTAAGGAACATAAAGGCTGGGGCTTCCTTGACATTGAGTTTAGCCAGTAAATCACGTACCTCCAATTGCTCTATTACGGCTATTATACAATCATGGCTGTAACAGTTGCAAGAATTGTTCCTAAGAGCGCACTACTAGCTAGACCCCGATAGTAGCACTCGACCTTTTAAACATGTTGAAATAATTAAAATATTCTCATGGTAGAGTTCTCATATCCGCGTTGATGGTGACACACATATTATAAACTTTCAAGATAGCGTAACATTTGTCACCAACCACATTATTAACGGTATAATCACGGCACTGCAGCGTAGCATAGTAAGAACGTATCAACAGAGTATTCTTTGTATACTAACCAATGACGGAACGATCTACTGGACATCGATCCAAAGTAAGACATAAATGATACATTATTTTGCCTGATACGTTCATAACTAGGTCGCTTCTGGTTTGCATAATGGTTTCTTAGATTTACGCGAATGTTACACATTGAAATAAAACTATTTTATTACGGATTTTATCGCGATTTGGTTTAATTTTTACATTTTTTAACTTCCCGACGTTTCGATTACTTTACAGCTTTCGTGGTCACGGGGCGGACTGAGGTATTAGTCATCCGCTCTGTGACTGTCACAATTAAACTACCCTTAATTTTCAATTATTAAATTAAAAAGTTAACCAGTTGTTGCGATCCGATCTACGCAGATCTGTGAAGGATTCATACCAATTTGTCAGTGACATTAAACATCTACAATTAGCTGACAATGAAACAATGGTTAGTTTTGATGTGCAGTCACTTTTTACAAGCTTACCAGTACAAGACTGCATCAAAATTGTCACTAAGAAGTTAGCAGAGAATGACATGCCACTAGAATATGCAGAATTACTCAAACATTGCCTCACATCTGGCTACATGTTGTGGAATAATCAATACTATGTACAAATGGATGGTGTTGCTATGGGCTCACCTGTATCTCCTGTAGTTGCATGGAGGACTTCGAGGAGACAGCCCTTAGTACAGCCCCGGTCTCGCCAAGATTTTACAAGCGGTACGTAGATGATACTTTCACAATCTTACCATCTAACCAAGTAACTGCATTTTTAAATCACCTCAACTCCATTAACAATAAAATTCAATTTACTATGGAGTTGGAACATAATAAATCTCTTGCCTTCTTAGATGTTTTAGTAATCCGTAATCCTGATCAGTCCTTAGGTCATACCGTGTATAGAAAAAAGACCCATACAGATAAATATCTGAACGGTGAATCTCACCACCATCCGAAACAGTTAGCTACCGTGGGTAAATCTTTGTTTCAGAGAGCACAAGGAATCTGTGATGAGAAACACCTGGCGACTGAGCTGCAACACGTCAAGCAGGTACTGCGAGACAACAAGCTCCAAGTTCCACGCCGCCGTCACAGAAACCGAGTGAAACCAGCCACAGTTGAACGGGCCCCGGTTATACTACCTTACATCAAAGGAGTCACAGACAAGATTGGCTACATCCTGAAGCGTGCTTCCATTAAAACATACTTCAAGCCGCCCAAGAAGATTAGTCAATTCTTACCACCTGTCAAGTGCCATATACCTTTGCAAGAACCGGGCGTATATAAAATAGATTGTGACTGTGGCCTCTCTTATATCGGCCAAACCAAGAGAAGCATAGGGACCCGCGTAAAAGAACACATAGCTGACGTCAAACACCGACGCTCAACGAAGTCTGCAGTTGCTGAACACATCGAAGAAGGCTCCAAGCATTACCTTCGTTTTGATAAGCCCCTAATCCTCGCTAAAGAACACCGCTTCCTACCCAGGATGTTTCGCGAGGCTATTGAAATTAAAAAACATCCAAATTTCAATAGAGAAGATGGCTTGAAGCTTGCACCATCATGGGATCCAGTTCTACATTTGATTAAATCGGAACCCAAAAGACCAGCTGCCAGACCTCAAGACACTGTGAGCTCCTACTGCGTAGATCGGATCGCAACAACTAGTTAACTTTTTAATTTAATAATTGAAAATTAAGGGTAGTTTAATTGTGACAGTCACAGAGCGGATGACTAATACCTCAGTCCGCCCCGTGACCACGAAAGCTGTAAAGTAATCGAAACGTCGGGAAGTTAAAAAATGTAAAAATTAAACCAAATCGCGATAAAATCCGTAATAAAATAGTTTTATTTCAATAGGTCGCTTCTGTCTCTCACAAATACCCTTCATGGTTTATGACGGGTAAATAGATGCTCTTGTATCTGTCTACTCATCTACTTCTCGTAAAATGCGTCATAATGCTCCGATAATTTTTGGCAGTTGTTTTGCCTCCGGAATCCACGTGTCAAGAAAATTTGTCACTTTAAATAGCTAGGACGACGCGCCCTCGTCACACGTCACTTATTATTTTCGTAGCCTCGTGTTCCTTCGAAAATTGATCGTTAATTAGTGGTGTCATTGACCTCTCTGTTGTTATATGAAAATTATTAAAGATTGAAATAATTACCGTTCAAATGAAGTAGAGTTATAACCAGAATTTTACGCGTAGTTTCTTTTTACGATATACTTGACTTCGCTTTAGTTTTAGAAGGTCGTCATTTTTTCTTAAGTCGTATTTATTAGTTTAACTAATGAATTCTGCGAGCGTAATCTCGAGGCCAGCATTAATATACATTGTTTCAAGTAATTCGTTCCAAATACATTGTATTAAAATGTAACAACAAATGCTTTTCGATAGTGTGCTGCCATCTCTTGGCGTATTTTAAAACTGATTCTAGATCGTTGTACGCGGCCATCACAGTCGAGTATTTATACGGGTAATAAGTTTAAATTCTTGTCTTCACTACAAATAGCTATAATTTCATAGCCTCGTTATTATATTTACATTAACGGAATACATTAGCTCTAAACTTTAAGACCCAGGGTTCAATGGCTGGTTGGACAACATACTTTTTTCATGTTAAAACGCGCTTATGACCGGTATAGGATTATGGTTCGCCTTCAAAAAAAAGTAAGTTGTTAATCGGCTGACATTCTTTAATTGTTTCTTTATGATTAATTTCAGTTAAGCATTAATAAAACTCATAATTAGATTTATTTATTGGACTAGTCGGTTAATTTAAAGTGTATCTGGAAGTTATTAGTACAGTGCGTTCATTCGCGTAGGGGCGCGACGATGTTCGCAGATGGAAGGCAAATAAATACACGGAGCAGGCGTGCCTGTAACGGAATCCGTATGAGTGCTCTCGTCGCTCGGGTAATTGCATACTACGCATGGCCGCATGCAATCACCTCGCCTTTTAAACAATCTATAATTTTCGTCTATAGTGCACATTGACGGCTTTATGTGATATGTTATAGATGAGGTCCTATTAAAACCTTTTAAGAGCGAGACCTTTTTTAAATATTTTTGTTCCATATTCAAATAATGCTTGTGGGACATAGATTCCTTGTCACTCTTGAAATTATTGGTTAATGGATACGACCTTGATGGTATTAGATAAAAATGAGTTTTTGAATTAAATTGCGACAATGACCACACTTTAAAATCTCCCAAATAATCACAGCTATTTTAATATTTAATACTTCGTGTTTTTTTTTTTGTATTAACTCACAAAGTCTAAGAAGAAAGTACATTAAATGTAATAACTGAGGAACGTCGGCAAATCTCCGGTTGTTTATTTTTAAAAAGATAAAAATTCTTCCTCTGAAGCCAGACATATTTTTACCGCCGCTCCATTTTATAGACAAAATTAGATCTTACAAATGCAGGTACAATTTTTTCTTCCGTGTTTCGCTACAATTTACGCTGCAATGGGCTTCTCGTTTCCTCTATCTCGGTAATATGGTAAGACGGGGCTGTAAATTTCATAAACGCCCTTGAGCCTGTTCAATTTTAATTTTGACAGTTCTACGCTCGCCCACCTGTCTACTGTTGTAATAATACTGTCTGAGCCCTAACATTTCGCTCTTCTAAGAAACAGTCTAAATGTGGGAGCCATTGGCAACAACTTTTGTTGTATCTATTTACGTTATTTTTAATGTATCGATTTTTTGTATTTTGGTTATAGTATTGACGTGTAGCCCCTCAATGTCGGCTTCTTAAATTTTATCTATATGAATAAGTACCTATTCCGAAAATGTTTTATTACGTAGACCAAGTCATATTATGGGAATTATACAGGACTTCTCAACTAATTGTTGATGTTTAAGGGTCTCCGATATTCAATTGTTTTTAGGAACATCGTGAGTTGTGGTAGTCACCCACGTTTCGCTGTGTTCTATTTGTATCGCGCACGTCACGCGCCGCGATCTCCCGCAGGTGATAACTAATATTAGATACGTACCGACAGCCCGACTTGATTTATATCTTGTCCTTTGTCATAGCGTGTGTAGGCTGGTGTTGCGAAAATTTAAGCGTGAAATTCAAAATATAAATGAATGTGGTTATGAAGTTATGAACTTGTGTGTTCCGTGTTATAGAAAAGTCTGTTATTACCTGCCTTTAACGACGTTTTTTTTTCCAATGGGGTATTAAATATGCATGACGGGGTTCGTTGAAAAACGCACAGTGTGAATTGTGGACAATATTTAAATTTACAATTCAATTACATGTCCGGTGCATGAATTAAAAAAAAATTAAAACCGATGCGTGCGCAATTTAAACTTTTGTGTATATTCGTGGCCTCATTAACATGGTCACGTGACCGCCAATCTTAAGGACGTTGACCCGGCGGCATTATCGTTTACCGACTGGAATTAGTTTCACGGGCATGTTTGTGTGGATTATTTACCTACAATATAAGAATTATTGGATAATTATTATGAAGTTATTCACGAAAAGTAAATTAACATGAGGTCACATACACCATTTGTATTGCGATCGTATAGTACGCAGTCAAGGATAATAAGGTTAAGTAATAAGTTTAGAACTGTTTTTTAAACGACTTACTGTTGTTTTATAGTGGTGGATAAGATTTTACTGCAAATAAATGTCCAGACAGATGTCGAGCACAGTGTCGAATATTAAAAAAGTTCTCGTAATAAATTATTTTTATGATGTCAGAGCGCGCCAGTGTTTCACCACGTCTCTATATTAGATTATGAAAAGATTTTCTGTTATCGACTAGTATCTACGCAGACAATATCGTATACCATTCGGTGTAAATACCTATTAAGATAGGTAAATACATGGTGTCAGGTCGTTAAACTTTATCTTGCAGACGTTGGTGTAGGTGACATTGACCTTTTGGTGAAATCGTATGTTCGCTTATAGAGCGATCGATGTTCACGATGTTCTTTGTCGACCGCGCACGTGTTTCGCCGCCGACTAACAACCTATAAAGAAACTTCGCAAATACTTCTATTGTTACTTTTGTTGTTTATCGACTTTCGGAGTTTTTGCTACTGACTTACTTTCTTATTCTTTACGGATATCCCTGCGAATGTGATTAAGAAGTCATAGTAAGATATTGTTTAAAAGGTCTTTTATACGAATATATTTTTATGTTATCTTATTAATTTTAAAATTTATTTATTTATTTAACTTTGCAGACATGTTAATTTATGAATAACACAAAACATTGTATTATAGCTTACAATAAATACACTAAAAACATATTCTGTGAATGATAAAACAATAAATAACGTAGCAAAAGCATGATAAATCTACGAGAGCGGTAAACATTCGAAGTTCCAGTCGTGTGTCGTTGAAATGCGAAATATGAGAGAGCAACAGGGTGTAATAAAACGTGCTCTATATTGAAATGTATTTGGAGCGCATCCCGGACCGGTAGGGCTGAGGAGTGAGGCCTGAGGGCTGCAATCGATTGAGCCCGGGACATCACATGACTGCACCGGGCGCCGCGACGCAACCTTTACCTGTTTACAGTTTACAGTACACGCGGGTGCGCGCCACGCATGCCGCGCTCCGCTCTCCCCGGAATATTCAATCGTTTCTATTTGCCGTTGTATTAAAAAAGGTTTTATGCACTTAGCCTACAATGCATCTCGCTCTGTTTGTAAACAAATTATCGCCGTTTGCTCCGTGCCTGTGCGGAATTTGTCAATAATATGGATAGATGTTACTTGAAAATATTATTGATAATTGTATTATTTTTTCTCTGTCAGATAAAAGTGAGGGATTGAATGTAAATTGTAAGGTATGAAACAACATTGTTATTTTGTGTTTGATTACTGTCTGGGAAAAATATAAGTTGCTTAATGTCACTTCTTGAAGCAGGAAATAAATCTGCAATCAGTTTTAAAGATCTTATGCATATTTATTTTATAAAATAGTAGCGTTCTGTGCAGATAAAATTAAAATAAATTAACATCTAAGTATTATTGCCGATTAGAGTTTATACGTATATTACGTTTTATTTTCTATTTAATATGATTTTGAATATTTGTAGACTTTGAAATTATGGATATCCTATAGGCGTATATACGTTAGTCTTTTTAAAATTCACAATATAATAGCGTTCGACAGGTAGTCAGTGAGAAATCTTAATGTGGCCGGCAAATGGGTTGAGTGCGTGTGGAAAATATGAATTAGCATCGTTGAATGCTATGTTAGTAGTAAGTACATTAATTACCTTGCGCTAGTCGTCGCACTCATCGCCAGCTCTGTTTTAACACGAACAATGCTAGCCCTATATTATAGATAACCATCTTGAGCTACAATTTTAATGGTTCCAATAAGGAGGTTGTTGCCCTGTGCAAGAAATGATTGTTATTTTTGTAACACTACGATTAAGACGTGCAATTTATATTTCAGTTCGTTGTCATAAAATGCTGTGCGCGGTTTCAAAACATTGTGCAACAGAGATAAGAGCATCAAACAATAATAAATATCGTCTTGTTAAAATGTACAAATTATTAAGGTGGCAGTCAGATACAAGGGCAAACGGTAGCGCTACTTCCTCCACACATCGACTGCTTCCAAACGCAGAACGCTTGGCGCTAATTAATTATGCACGAGGTTTTTGACGTTTCATTCAACGAAGGTCAATTAACTTTTTAGCGAATGCTTCACGCGGAAGTTAGTGTCGTAAAAGTGGTGTTGCGAAACAAATTATAATAATCAGTACTGGCGTGCGCTGCGGACAGTCTGTGTGCGTGCGGGGGCGAGGTCCGCTCAAGGACATCAGCGACCAAAGACCGACGACCTGCTCGCGCCAACACGCACCAAAACGCGTCGCACGTTCAATACGCGCCACTAATATTTACCCTCGCGTGATTCATTGATCACGCTTATATTAACCATCGACTATGCAGCCACTCTTCGCCGATTCTAAATCAAACTTTATTGTTTCAGGTAGTGCTCTCAGCAGACGGCGCTCGTAGTATGGACGATCCTTTCAATAATGTACTGGAAGGGACACGCCAGTATTTTATGGGGGTGCCGAAGCCAGTTCAAGGGGAGGATTCTGGTCAGCCCGTTTGGCCGGCGTGCAGTCCACCTCCCGAGGAGGGAACACCGGCTCTGTCCGGTGCGCCTGCTCCCTCCTCCCGCCCACCTTCAGCAGCCGCTGCACCGCCCGCGGCTACACCCACCCCTGTGCCGATGCCGCCGCGACCTCCCTCCGAACCGCTCGAACCTAAGCCGCACATCATCCATAAGGCGACTGTCATGCGCGAAGCGGCGGAAAAACGTCGGGAACTCCCAGATATAGAGGACGAAGAAGAACCGGCCGACACCCTATCACCTCCCTCACATATCATACACAAACCGCCGGCAACGCTTTCTTCGCCTGCTCCGGCACCGGCTGGCCCGTGTCCATCTCCCGCCAGACCGCCATCTACGGCACCATCGCTTCCTCCCCCATCTCAGGAGCCACAGTTGGACCCGGCTGGAGCTTATCGGGCTCCTGTTCACCGGGTGCAGACACCCACTGCAAGGCAACCGGAACATTTTGCTCCAAGTCGCCCGCCAGATCCATACTCGGCATCTCGTCCACCGGAATCGTATCGACGTTATCATTACGAACAAAATCTTGCAGACGGAGGTAGAACTTCACACGGGCCGATCGCTTCTCCTCAACCATCTCTGCCGCCGCGACACAGTCCGCAGACCTACGCAAGAATATCTGGTTCCATGCCCCAGCATACAGTGTCGAGACTACGTGAGGGTGCCGCTTCTCATAGCCCACCCGCACAGCGCTACGTCATGCCGGTGACTCAGCCTCCACCTCCGCACAACGATAGGGTTCCACCCATACACCATCCGCAGACGCCTCCGGCGCAGAAATTGAGTACACTAGATGCGCGCTCCGCTCAAATATATCCTTCACTCCAACAACGGCGCGAACCGTCTCCTTATGCACGCACTGTGACACATTATGATCGTCATCATACAGTACCTTCGCGGAAGTATGATCCCCAGCAAGCATTCCCGGGATATCGACCTACACCGAGTGCGGCACCACCTGTACAGAATCATCGCGTAGACACGCATCACCAGGTCCCGTACAAACACATGGTATCGGAGGCAGTAAGTGCGCAATACGCGGCGCGGCCCTTAGATCGCTCACCGGTCCCGCAGGTACCGCATTCTCTGGAAGCTTCACGTATGTCAGCTCGTCCAGATTACGCCAATGTAAGCAGAAGTGTAGATGCCAGAGCCAGTTATCCATATCCAACACCACCGCCATCGACATCAAGGTACGCGTCCAGTGCCCCG
Organism: Deilephila elpenor; assembly: GCA_949752805.1. Classification (NCBI taxonomy): domain Eukaryota; kingdom Metazoa; phylum Arthropoda; class Insecta; order Lepidoptera; family Sphingidae; genus Deilephila; species Deilephila elpenor. Next base: position 4,025,201 of record OX457102.1, read on the forward strand.
ATGCCAGTTGCGCAAAACTCAGCTTTACCAGCTAGACAGGCTTATCGTACATCAACTACACCAAGAAGCAGCTACGACTACACGCCATCAAACTCCGTCCAGACATCACCCGCCCGCGCGGCAGCAAAGCCTGGATATCCCGGCCAACCAGCTCGTATGACGGTGTCGGTAACAAGTATTGTAAATGAAATGAATCAAACAAAGCAGAAGCGGGATTCACCAGTTATTGGAACTGGGCAGCCCAACCACCTTAATCAAACTAAACAAAAACGGGAGTCCCCACTAGACCTCTCAGTCAAGACTGTTAAAAACTCGGCAGATTCCTCGACGACACAAGACGATGCTATAGACTCGGTGTCAAGCGATACCAAGCATTTGCAACCGATGCCGTCTTCAAGCAGTCGCAGTACACACATACCACCTGCTGGCTATGTCGCAGCCCATAAAGTCGATTTTGCTCCTAATTTTTCAAAATACGGTGAAAGAAACGTTAGTCATAATTATAGCGCACCCACGCAACCAGTTCACCCTCCACTACGATTTAACGGCTCTTACGAAACCAGTAGGCCTGTTCCTGAACGTTACCCTGTAGAATCTCCTCACCAATCGCATACAGATAACAGTAAGTTTCCCGTTCCAGTAGTAGGAAGAACTGAATATGTTCCTAGAATAAATATACCTAGACACGTTGGAGATCATCGGCATCTTGAGAATAGAATTCGAGATGATAGATCTTTTATAATAGAAGACAGAAAACGACCGGCTGGACCGATTGTAAGCAACATTCCGGAAAAAATAGTTCGCTACGAAACTTGGACGGCTGATAGTCGGATACAACGCATGACTGCCCAACAATCAGCTCGCGAGCAAGACGAGTTGATGAGGCAACCGGTTTATAATTACAGCAGCCATAAGCAATTTGAGGCTTATCATAATGAATACAAGAGAGCCACATTATCTGGAGCATATCGCGACCATCCTTCACTTTCGACTCATAGATATCCGAGTAATCATTATCCCGCTGAACTACCCCCGCGTGAATCGAGCTTATATCACGCCACTTACGTAGACAGAAGCCTGCCTATTAACAACCGTAACCACGTGATACAGAGAATTCCGAGCCATAGAGATGTTCATCCTCATCACTTGGATCCTAATGGCGTTCCAGCTGACAAAAGGGTATTAAGTATTCTTAGAAACAGTTTAGAAACTAAACAATCTGGATTTGTGGAGCCTCCACGAACATCGAAACAAATACCTGATCTCATAGTTATTGATGATGTTGACGATTCTGTGATAGAAATAACGGATCTTACAAAAGATAATGATTCTGAGACACATATCAAAAGTGTCGTCAAACAAGTTAACAATTCAATCACTCAAAATTTAAGTCAACATATACAGATGCCAAAAGCTGTTGATTCGTTACCCCGTGATTCCGAATATCATACGTTCGATAATATGGATGGAAAGAGAAAGTCGCCTGAAAACGATGTTGCATCTAGAATAAGAACAAAGGCAGAACTAAAAGTAATGCCACCATCACAAGATAACTCATTAAAAGTAGAAACTAAAGTCAATAATCTAGCACTAAGGAGTGATAAAACTAAAATATTACCAAAATCGCAAAAACAACATCTTTTTAATCAAATAAGAGAAGATAATTTACGGCTAGAATCGGTTATTAAAAGTGAGAAACCCATAGAACGGATCATTCCAGAAGTTAAATCAGAGCTTATGAATATTGATGAAATTGAAAAGGATGCTGAAATTTCTATTAAAACCGAAAATATACTCGATAACTTAGAACCTGATGATCCAGTAGCAAGTGAAGACCTACCTCCTGAGGATTTAGATTGGGCAAGTGCTTGTGATAATTTTATGGAGCAGCTTAAAACAGGATGCCATAAGAAAAAAATACAAAGAAAACGTGTTGATACTTTAGATAATAATAATGAAAATAAGGCAGAAAAATCTCAACGACCTGAAGACACTGTTATAGATAAGTCGTCAATTGATATCGAAACACCAATCTTTATTAAACAAGAACCTATTGATGACGAAGAATTAAAACCTCAAAGTGAGTTCCTAGAATCAGACATCGAAGAGTCCAAAAAGTCGGAGATTGAAAATGAACAACCAGCCCTAAATATATCTTTAAAAAATGAAACCGTTAATAAAGAAAACAACAAAAGTGTTCAAAAACCGGACAAAACGAATAAGGGGGACGGAAAGCATGATAAAAATAAAACTGATAAAAAGTCAGACAAAGACGGTGAAAAAATATCTAAAGTAACAACAAAAACCAAATTAAAAGGTGATAAAAATCAGGCTACGTGCTCTACAAACGCAAAAAAAGAATCAAAAGAGAAAATAAATATAAAAACGGTTATAAAGGAAGAATTAGAGTCAACAGACGATGATGAACCACTCATAAAAAGTAAAATTTTGAAAGAAAAAGAGCAAAGTGAAAGGCTGAAGTATCAATTGCTGAAAGACCTCTCAGAAAAATCTGCCTATGTCAAGCTAGAGTGCTGTGACGTAGATGTAAATAAGAATAGTAGAAAATCTCTTGATTCCTCGTTAAATAAAGAAAAAGACGATAAATTGAACAGAAGTAGAGTTTCAAAACAAACATCAAAACAGAAAAGTAAAGCGCTACAGGCAGAGAACAACAAAAATGACAAGCAGGATGTTGATTCAAGTTCCGATAGTGATGATGAAAGCCTTAGTGTAGCAAGCAGGCTTCGATTACGTAAAAGTATTAAAATTGAAGATAAGGAAAGTAATAAAACTACCCCTGCTCAGAAAACACCTATAAAATCTTCTCCTTCAAAAAAAGTTGACAATAGCAGTAGTGGAAGTAATAGCTCAACTCCTGTCCGTAAACCTGATTTTGGTGACGGATCAGCTTTTCATCCGGGTTGGGAGGAAGAACTATATAAATATAAGCGATCATTGCGTATGCCTACTAGGCTCATTGCTATTCCACGAGGTCGTTCGGGTGGGCCTTTCGTTAGACGTTCTGGTGCTTTGTTCACTAGGGGATCCACGTCACTTCCTGACTTGGACCCAGCTCCTCTTTCTCCTGCGCCATCTTCTGCTCCATCAGCTGCAACAGATGATTTATATGCGAGACGTCAAGAAAAGTTAACTCTTGATAGTGACCTAGACTCCAATTCTAGCTGTTCTGCTCCTCGTCGGTTACATTATGATTCGGAAGCCTCTACATCTACAGTGTTTTCGTCGAGGACTAAAAGAAAGGGAAGCTCCATTGTAGATGTCCTCATACAAAAGTGTGGCCGGAAAGAAGAGACAAAAAAGAAATCTAAAGATAAGGATGATAAAACTCCCAAAGTGGTTGCAAAAAAGTCTAACACCTCAGAATTACTACCAACACCCAGCTTAGGACTCGTAAAAAACGGTAACAAGGGTAACCTGAGTGCAAAAAAGGAAAAATTTATGGAAGATATATATTACTTGGGTGCATTTAGAAAAGAAACAGTCACTGCTTTTAGAAATGCGTTTATTAAAAATACAGATGGCTTAATCGGTGCCACTGAAGAGTTTTCTCCAATTGTCCTAAAATCTAGAACCCGAACTGAAAGTAAGGTCCTGAAGCAAAGAGCAACTATAAAAGAGGTATTTGGAGACGAGCGACCCGCGTCTGCGCCGCCTACGTCTTGTAGAGACGATGAAACACAGGAAGAGAAAAACGACGAGCCCATAGTAATAAAAAAAGAACCGGCACCTAAACCACCTAAATTAAAGCCTAAAAAAATTCAAAAAGACAAAATGAAGCGGCGATCCAGCTCGATACGGGACGGTCTCAGGAGTACTAAATCATTAAAGAGAAACGACGCTAAAGGGCGACTTCTTCGTTTGAAAAAAAGAAACAGCCTTATGAAATCATTCAAAAATAAAAGAATCAAGGAAATAGCTGGAAACAAACACAAGACCGAGAACGCTCCTGATTCGGAAAATAATGATAAGCCAAAGGAAGAAACCAGCTCCTTGTCAAATCCTGAAGGAAACACAAAAAGGCGTTTAAAACGCCTTTTCGGAAGGAGAAAGTTCAGTTCTGGTTTTGATTACATTCGTAAGAAAAAGAAGATAATACGCAGAGAAGATACAAGCAATAAGATGCGCAGACCGGCTGTGAAACCCAGCCCTGAGTCTATCCACGACATCCACAAAGAAATCAAGAGCTGGTTCATCAACAAAAGTGTCGGCGAAACCCACCTACACCGTGCTGCCAGACTTGGTTACACGGTAAGTATATTCGGATGAGGACTTAGCTGTCACGTTTTCTCACGATATATCTATATGTCACATATATTTATGTTATTTACCAAAGTGACAATGTTTTTAGGACTGCGTCGCGTACTGTTTGGAGAAAATGGAATCGGACCCGTCAGCTAAAGACAACGCTGGTTTCACACCGCTACACGTAGCCGCAGCTAAGGGCCACGTCAGGATCTCGAGGCTACTATTACAGTACGGCGCTAATGTATCGGCCGCCGCACAGGGAGGCATTAGGTAAACCAAACCATTTTATCTTAGACCAATATATCTTTTAATTCATGTTCCTATAACTATATTTGATACATGGAATTTAGTCCTATGTCTTGTAATGCGTCATTATTTAGCGTTAGCCAATCAGTTTACCATCAACATACATAATATCTATACGTTTTAAAATAAAAATAGACGGTTATTAAACTTCCTTATACGTCACGAGTTTCTGTTGCCATGAAAAATGTTTTCATTTTTCCTTGTTTAGTAGACACCGCTATTGTAATCCTATTAAATGAGATTGTTTCCCTACAAAGCTTGATTTCCGTGTAACAACTTGTGTTTTTTTCTAGACCATTGCACGAGGCTTGTGAGAACTGCCACGTGGAAGTGATAAGGCTGTTGTTGGCGTATGGCGCAGACCCACTGCTGGGAACCTACGCGGGGCAGACGCCGGAGGAACTGACCGAAGGCTCGGCGACTATATTCTTGCGCCTGCATATCGCTGACGTGCAAGGTCAAGCCGTCGAACCTTGGCGGTTCCCACCACCTACTGAAATTATTGGTAAGGGGATTATTATTAACTCATGTGATGCTTTTACTGTACGTACACATTACACATGCCTGTGCCCCTAAGAGTAGACAAAGGGGTCACTAAAATTATTTTAATTTTATTTACTTATTTCTGTATTATTTCGTTAAAGACCGCGAAGAGATGGGTTGCGACCCGCTAGCATCGCCGCCGCCCGCCTCACCGCCGCCGCCGCCCGACTCCACCATCGAGATACAGTGCACGGAGGCCCCGCTGCCCCCTTTCTACAGCCTGCGGACGGCGCCGGGACAACCCGTCGACGGCCTCTGGTGCCTCTTACAGGACATCACCAATTTATTACAGGTAATGTCTATTGGCATTCATAACAGTCAACATTTCAAACGCTTTGCTACGGAGACAACAACTTTGATTATTATATGATTGATTCCGTTGTGGGTTAAAGAAAAACTAGACGTTCTCGGGGACTCGCTGAGCTTCAATGCTCGTGTCATTAAAATGTGCGCCACTGTGGATCCAGGCTTACAGGAGTTACAGTGGCGGATGTCAGGGCGGGACAGTCTCCAGTGAAATGTTAAAATTGCAATTATTCCTGATTTGCATGTTTTTGTATATTTCGGTTCTTATTTTTGAAGCCTCCGTCAACAAACTATGTTTACTATAGCAGAATATTACCCGAATAAATCGCAACAGGTAATTATTATCACCGCGCTCCGTAACTTCCTTGTTCCAGTTAATTATAATACATACATTGGAAATCTTTTTTTGTATATCTTATTGTCACCTCGCAACTAGGAAATACTTATCCTGATGTCAACACTCTTGAAAATAATTAAGTTATGATAATTAATTATTGTATTAATTTGGGTGTAATTAATTTATTAAGACTCCCACTAGATTAAACAGAAATTTAAATTGTACCTTTAATTCTTGAGAAATAAAACTGCATTTTAATGAAAAATATAAATCCTCTTACAGATAAAATCAAAAGATAGTTTATTGAAGCAAATTCACTGCGGGTCGGGGTCGCCCAAAGAGCTGCTGCGCGAGATCCGAACGCAGGAGTTCCTGGAGCGCGCGCAGTGCCACCAGCTGCTGTGCGCCGGAGAGAAGGTCAACGTGCGCGCCTCCAAGGTCGCGCTCGTGCGCGTCACCGACAAGCTGCGACAACTGCTCAAGATCGAGACTGTGCTCGTTAGCTGACACTAGCCCATCTAATGTGCTCCAAACCAGACAAATCTCACGCACGAACTGTAACATACCTGTTAATAAAAGTACTTTGGCGTCCGAAATTTCCAGCCTGTACAAAATTCCTTATGTAACTTTCATGATCAATTTTTATACGCCACGCTTTTCTGTTGTAGCGATGACTTAATAATCACAATTGTTTACAGTGTTTTACTGTGATCAATTCTAGTTGAAGTGAACAATATTTAGTAGTGAATTTGTACGAATCGATCCGAGGCGGCTCAACGACGAGATCTTAACTAGCACGACTGATTATTGTAATTTAACTTTGTATCTCATTTAAGAACAATATTATAAAATATTCGTTTTGCGAGACTGTGTAATTTAAGGCAGCCGTTACATAATCACCATAATTAATTTCTTTTCGCTGTAGGCTTTGGCACGACAGATGAACAATCGCCATGAAACGTTAATGGCCTCTCGTCGCCGAGACGGAGTGGTTCATTACCGTTGAAGGCCGTTGTGTTGTGTACTTTGAAAACGTTATTGTAAATATTGTAAATAGTGTAAACAATAAGTGTATAGTTTCTGCATATAAATGTTGCTTTAAATGTATGATATTTTCATGGGTGCTATTTAACGTTGGTTTATGGTTTATCGGTTTAGTTTAAGTGAATGAATACTGCGACTAGTTTGTTAGTTATAGTTAATCGTAAGATGAATCTAGTTACCATAATGTAAGGCGTTAGCATAATCTTATACTATGTGTGCAATAGTATACGCGCGTGAATCTTACACGGTATAGATAATATGTTAGTGGGGACGTCCGTGGTGGGTAGCAGGTAAGTGAGTCACAGGGTTGGAAGGAGCCTTATGCGCGCGGCGGTACTTGAGCCCCGGCGGCTCGCCTGGCCGGTGCAACGGTATGGCGTGTGCTTAGCTGAGTAACCGTAGAGCGCTCCTCGTAGCTATGTTTCCATACATCTGGGTGTTCCAGTGATATTTAGTACATTATCAATACATCACCGTCGAACTGTTATATTCATTGTTTTGAGATTATGCTAGTACTTTTTCGATCTTTTAATTTAATTATAATCATTTTTGTTTATTGTTATGTTTGCTAATATTGTCTGCCCGAAATATGTTTATTATGATATTTTACCTTATATTATGTAAAACATGTTTTATTTATATTTACAGTCAATTTAAAGTGTTAGGAAAATCATTAAATCATATATAAAATCATATCGCGAATTATCAACAATGTAAATAAGATTAAAATGTAAACAAATTATTTTTTAAATTATTTTGGAGCGATTTGTGTATGAACAATAAATACCAATGGATTATTGTCCAAGGGCACATTATTCATTGGTACATATTTAGTCCAATACTGTACAGTATTTTGAGAATGTTGTACAGCTAGTTAAATTTTTATACTGCATAATCAGTGAGACCATGGTCCGCCCTTTGTATATTTTGTGGAAACAAGAAACAAATAAGTACATTGTTAATCTGTGATGAACTATTATAGAAGAGAATTCGTGTGCGGATACCTGTGTGAATTTTATCATTTTTGGATTAGAATGTGTAATTAACATCTTATACAATATGTATACTATTTCTGAATGAAAAAAAAGTGTAAAAATTATCTGTTTTAGCTATACCTACAGTTTAAGTATTATTGTAATTATTGACACATAAAATTTGTTGATAACATGGAAAATAAAAAATGTGAACAATATTAATATGAATGAGTTTCTTTTATTTCCCCCAGTTACTGAAAGATGTCCTAAAATCTAAACTTTATGTGGATTTCAATAAAATGTTTACTTAAAATACCATTAGTAGTTTATTTTATTGAAATACATAAAACATTTTACATTAATAACTTATTACTACAAATTGAAAACGTGATTTCTTACTAGTATTGGGTACAAACACAGACATATAAGACTCTTATATGTCAGTGGGTACAAAACAAACCACTAATAAATTAAGGTCAAGAAAATATCACAGAAAGCTTTTTTAATTATTTTTATGAGAATTTAAAGAGGCCGCGTATAATCGACTGAGAGATGACATTCTCGCATGAATGATTAAGATTTGATAGCTTTTATAACAGCTAGAATGTCACCTCATTTTTGACATATCGATGTTCGATGATTCCGATAAATTTTTGAAAACGGACACGACGACTCGATTAATTGATTCTAATAATTACAACACTATCATAATACTCATTCATTTCATTCATTCCGGTCGCTTCCATTTCGTTCAGAAATTGTTAAATCGAAAACTAAATTTAAAATGTGATATTATTAGAATAATTATCACCACATTAATTATGTAGATTCAAATAGAATATTTTAAATTACAAACTTTTCTATTTTAAAGCACAATTATTTAAAAATATTTCAAATAATAGTCATTATCCATTCACAACAAACTTGTCAGTTAACAAGATTTGGGCGAGGCTTTTACCGTGTGTTTGTCATCATTTAATTATATTCAAATTGAAAAGCGTTTTTTGAAATAAAGCCGTAATGAAAATACAATAAAGTACGTTAACTTTGGTTATGATTTATTACGTACACACGATTATGCTGTTCCGCTTTATAAATATGTGTTTTTGTTTTTAAACAGAAAATGAAGTTTACATTGTTGGTGCTTGCGGTGACGAGTTGTGTGAGGACACAAGTCCCAGATACCGGTGTTTACAATCCGACCTACCCACAACAGTATCCAGACAATGGACAAAATGGCACACAGTATCGCCCGAATCAACAAGCGCCGTACGGCAGTTTTCCTGTTAACGGTAATGAAGTACAAAGCCAAAGCTCATTCTACCAAGACAGTAAGTACAACAGCGACAATTTTGGTGAAGATGGAAACGACGTAGAGGACACCGCAAGTGTATACGCAGGCATGGATTACGATGAGAGATACAAGTGTCCGCCTAATTGGTTACGTTATAGAGAGTCGTGTTACCGCTTTACTAAGTCCCCGGACCGTCCAAGGAACGAAGCGCGTAAGATATGTCAAGCATATGAGTCTGACTTAGCTGCCGTCAACACTGCTGAGGAGCATGGCTTCATTATAACTAATCTGATGAAGTTAGATCCTCAAAAAGGCTCTTGGTATATTGGAGCACACCAACAGTCACCTGGGTATTGGGCCAATGATGTGGACGGCTCTCAGTTGACTGGTCTTGATAATGCATTCTTTGAGGACCGACAATTAACCTACAATAGTTACAATTTACTACCTCGGGACTACTTAGTCTACAGATTTTCACATGAAGATGGACGCTGGGGTTTAGCTGCTGTTGAAGGAACTCAGTATTACCACTTTATATGTGAAGGACAAATGCAAAGGCTTCACTACCTCATTGAAGAAGAAAGGTCTTTCATATACGGCTTGGAGACATATGACCCAGAAAGAATTCCTAGAGGACCATTTTTTATTAAAGAACCTGTAGATACTATATATGACCCATTGAGGAACTACCATGTTCAGTTGACTTGTATTGCAGGAGGTTATCCAGCACCTGTTTACAAGTGGTATAGAGAAGATTATCAAGTTGACAGTCCTGTGTTTACAGAGATAGATCCATTAGTAGATACTAGATTTATCCTCAGCGGTGGAACTTTAATGATATACAATCCTGACACAGAAAAAGATAATTCTAAATATCACTGCACAGCAACTAATAAGTTTGGCACTATAAGGTCGGAATCAGTGCGGTTGTCATTTGGATTTATACGAGAGTTCAATCAAAAGAGACCGATAGAGAGTGGAAATCAATATTGGGGTAAGGTCATATACTGTGACCCCCCATCTTATTACCCTGCTGTGAACTTTTTGTGGGCTAGAGGCTACTTCCCTAACCTTGTAGAGGAAGATAAACGTGTATTTGTGTCTTATGATGGTGGCCTTTACTTCTCAGCTTTAGAAACAATAGACAGAGGAAATTATAGTTGTAATGTAATGAGTAGAGTGTCTGATGCAGGTAGAAACGGACCATTCTTCCCACTCCTGGTTTATCCACATTCTGATTATCAACAATTGAAATTCCCAAACAATTTCCCTAAAGTATTCCCAGAAGCTCCTGTGGTGGGTCAGGAAGTTAGATTGGAATGTGTTTCATTTGGATACCCAGTGCCTTCCTACAATTGGACCAGGAAAAATAGTGTTATACCTAAGAAAGCTCATTTCAGTAATTTTGATAGAGTATTAACCATACCTAATGTAGGTGTAGAAGATGAAGGTGAATATATTTGTGATGTCCGTAATGACAGAGCTCACATATTTAACAGTGTCTTTCTCAAGGTGCAGGCTGAGCCAAATTTCACAATACCTTTATCAAATAAGCATATGGACAATAAAGGAGAACTTCATTGGAATTGTGAGGCATTTGGCATACCTGATGTGAATTATACATGGTGGAAAAATGGTCATAAGCTTAGTATGGACACATTAGAACCTGAAGACAGAGATCGCTATATTATACAGGACAATGTATTGATTATCAAGTTCTTGGACCCAACAAGAGACCCCGGTATGTTTCAATGTGAGGCTAAAAATCAACTAAAAGCGAGTTACTCAACAGGACAGTTGCGAGTATTGTCTTTGAAACCATCTTTTAAGAAACGCCCCCTCGAATCTGAAACATATGGTTCAGAAGGTGGTAATGTAACCCTGAAATGTAATCCTGAGGCTGCTCCCAAACCAACATTTACGTGGAAGAAAGATAACGTTATTATTGGAGCTGGTGGGAAAAGATTTATTACTGACAAGGGAAATCTTATTATTCGACAGCTGTCTAGAGATGACGAAGGCGTCTACACTTGTGTAGCGAAAAATCAATATGGCACGGACGAAAACAGAGGCCGTTTGATTGTGTTGCGCGCTCCGAGGTTTATCGAGCGTCTACCCCCTCGCATCACGACCCAAGTAAACCAAAATGTATTTTTACATTGTAGCGCGGAAATAGATCCTATTTTAGATACAGCGTATTTGTGGAATCATAATGGAATACGCATGAAAGAAGCCGCAGACCTTTATGCCGACAAGAGGATTAAAATTGACGGTGGAGAGCTTACAATTCTCAACGTCAGCCTATCTGACGTCGGAGATTATGAATGTGTGGTCAAGTCGGCAATAGGAAGAATCTCCTCTCACACACAATTACGCATCGAAGGCCCACCCGGTTCCCCAGGTGGCCTTCAAATACTTAATATTCAACGATCTTCTGTGACTCTTGAATGGACTGATAGCAATTCGAACGGTCGTCCAGTCACCGGTTACATGGTAACCGGCCGAACCCATTGGAATTCGACGTGGTACGTCATCTCCGAAAATGTGGCTAATGTAATAGAGGTTGACAGATATAATGGAAGGAAACGAGCGACTATTACTACAACTTTATTGCCGTGGGCGGTGTATGAATTCCGCGTACAAGCTATTAACGTTTTGGGTGCTGGTAAACCTTCCGCGCCGAGTCCACAATTCTCTACACCACCTGATAAGCCGCACCAAGCTCCTTTCAATGTTGGTGGAGGGGGAGGCAAGACCGGCGACCTCACTATCACTTGGCAACCACTACCTCCTTCGTTGCAGAACGGTCCTGGCATCCATTATAAGATATTCTGGCGTCGCAATGGATCGGAAGTAGAATTCCAATCGCAGCTCCTTAAGAAATACGGGAATATCGGCACATATGTTGTCCATATATCGACGACATATTTCTACACACCATATGATGTCAAAGTGCAGGCTATTAATGACAACGGGCCCGGGCCTGAAAGCGAAGTTGTCACGATATACTCTGCCGAGGATATGCCGCAGGTGGCACCGCAGTTGGTGTACGCGCGTTCGTTCAACTCCACAGCGCTCAATGTGACTTGGAACCCTATCGACCAGTCGCGCGACAGGCTTCGTGGAAAACTTATCGGCCATCGGTTGAAGTATTGGAAGCAAGCCAACAAGGAGGAAGAATGCATCTATTACTTGTCGAGGACTACGCGCAACTGGGCTCTCATTGTGGGCTTGCAGCCGGACACATACTATTTTGTAAAGGTAATTAATTGTGTCAAAGCTAATCATTTCTATTGCATGCGTAGATAAATTTGACTTTAATTGAGAATATTTAAAACTATTATCCTTTATTGTTGACTTCCAAATCTAATTAGAATAATCTTATTTCGAACGGTTTTCTTATAGTCAGGACTTTAAAATTTTAATTGTGTGTAGGTGATGGCGTTCAACTCTGCGGGCGAGGGTCCCGAGAGCGAGCGGTACTTGGAGCGCACGTTCCGCAAGGCGCCGCAGAAGCCGCCGGCGTCGGTGAACGTGTGGGCGCACGACCCCACCACCGTGCGCGTGGTGTGGCGATACGTGCAGCCCACGGACGAAGAGGAACCTCTGCTTGGTTACAAGGTTGGCATTGTTTACCGTTTTTAAAAGTTAGGCGGTCGGGTTATCTAGTTTTAAAATGTATTTTCTCATATCTGTCCTGTTATGCAGTATTAACCGTATTCTTGTTTATTCCTCTGAACTGAAATGGGTCTCAATTGATGAAGATAATTATGTGTAGCCGTCACAATCCCACATCAAGGAAAAGGTTTCTCGCATTCCCTCCAACTTCTGCTTGGCATTCTTGCTGTATCTGTCTGTCGTGGGAGTCCATTTTGTGACGATTCTATTGAAAAAAAAAAAGGCATGCGTGATGCGACAGACGTGGCAAATCCAGTCCCACTTTATTTTTTCCGCACATTTCAGCAAAATTTACTATAATAATGAAATATACATACATAAACTCACGCCTTATCCCCGAAGGGGTAGGCAGAGGCGCCACCAGGACACCCACATTTCGCCTTTTATGTTCCGTCCCACGATGTGATAGGGGGCGAGCCTATCGCCACATCAGGCACAAATTCCTTACTCCGGGCTGATAATGAATAGAAAAATCCAATATCACTTTGCCCGACCTGGGACTCGAACCCGAGACCTCAGCTTTGTAACCGTACCGTAATACAACTACGCCACCGAGGCAGTCATAATGAAATATGTGACATAATATTTTTTTTACCTAATCCAGGTGCGAGTGTGGGAGATAGACCAGGACATGAGCACCGCGAACGACACGATAGTGCTGGTGGAGCGCAAGCTGGAGGCGTACGTGGGCCACCTGACGCCGGGCAAGTCCTACAACCTGCGCGTGCTGGCCTACTCCAACGGCGGCGACGGCCGCATGTCCTCGCCAGCCATCACCTTCCAGATGGGCGACTACCACTCCGACGCCAACGGATACTACGCACGAGACGCAGCCAACAAATATCACAGTATGTCAGTAGGAGTCTTACTACTATTCACGATCTGCATACGTTTCACCCACACTTGGCTAGTGTCGTGATGTTCACACTGACAATCACCCTTTAGCCGGTCGTTCGTTTTAATGTTACTCATATCTGCAATGTTATTCCACCGGCAGCCTTAGTGAGTAGTCTATTTTTATAATGCTGTTTACATATAAGTGATTTAGTGGTAGTGATATTGTGCACTTAACAAAATAACACATTCCATTTAGTTTTTATCATAGTTCTGTGTCGCAGTTGGATTGGTTATGTAAAACAGATGAATATTGTTCAGCCGAATTGCCTTGCGCTGTTTTAACTACCGGTACCTAAGATTAGATGTTTTGCAGAATGGCTCATCTGTAGACAAAATAAGTGTTTAGCGAGACCATGATCGGATACAAATAAAAATTATGAATTAGAAAGTTTGTCATTTAGCCTAATATATTTTTTGTATTCGCGTCTTTGGGGAGAATTATTCATTTAAAAATAAATTATCGATAAACTTTATCTTTTTTTTTTGTTTTTACTGTTTATACTTAGTATAATAATATATCCTAAAACTACAGAGCTTGGAAGCTTCAAGCTACAGAACAATGTTAACAGTTTCGTAACCTGCAATTAGGATAACACCCGCCATTCAACATCAATCCAACCGCGACATTTTATTTGTACATGCGTCCAACAAAGTTTCATATTTCATTTTATAAAAAAAAAAATTCAAACCAAATACTAATAGTTCAGTACTAATTTTTTACATTCAATTGTGGCTTTGGTTCTTTTCTAATGTTTATCTTACTCAGGCAATGTTAGTATTGGCAACGTGTTCTTTTTATGATATGAATAAATATATTTTTTATATTTTTATACATACTATGTACGTCAAATTAGATTGACAATAAGTAATGCAATGAGTGCATTCGGCATGTGAGCACATCACATGCATTCAAGTTTTATTCATACTCAGTGGTATTGAAATAGATAACAACTACAAATACTGCAAGCTGACATGTTTAAAAGCATATTTAATAAGTTTAGTGCTTTAAGAATTAGGGTATATTTTGTATTTTTCGTGAAATCGTTAATTTCTGTCAAACAACAGACTGCTTAAAGCTGCCGGAACAAAGGTCCCGCGAGAGTAGATTAAAATACATAACATCTTTGTCACATATAGTAAGCATTTAAGTTGTTTGATAGAACGTAATAATTCCATGGTATTTCTTCAATATTTTAAACTCCATATCACTATAGGAATCTCGTAGCTGTTAAGAATAGTTATATTATTGATTGATATTATTTACAATCCGAGCCATTTTAATCGATCTGATTTTATTTTATTGTTTTATATTCTTTTCAGAAATAAGCATTTATATGGTACAAAAATAAATCAACGCAATGTGAAATCTTATTGTATATTTTTACATATGTATATTTCTGACTGAAATTTTGCAGCTTACTGTAGGTTTAGAATATTGTTATATTAATGTGAGGTGTAGATAATGTTACATAGAAGCAATTGCTATTTGTGATCCATTAAGGTTATACTTTGCTCTATAAGCAAATACGTTGGACTTTAAGATATATGCTTTAACTTATAATAAATATCATTTGAGCCACTTTGAAATCACTCCATATTCTCTGTTTGACCTACATGTTAATTATTTTCTACACACAGTAACAGACATTGAATATTAGTTTGCATTTCGCTCGAGGTTTATGTAACGATTTAGAATTAAATTATTCAAATAAATATGTTCACGACACGCTAATCTCAATTTGACTTTTGAAATTTGTACACTTTTAAATTGTAGATTTACACTTTTACATTTTATGTACCCACATATAGTATTTTTATTTTTTTTTATATTTGTAGTTTTGTCACGTTTTGAAAATATAAAAATGAAGGCCTTATGTAATGTTAAATAATGTAATGTTTTCAGTAAAATGATGTCAAGATTGAGTGTCTTTTATTTATAAATTATGACTTCGTCCTGGATACTCCCCTTATCGGTCAAAAAATGATTGAACTATGCCCGTTTATGACCCCAATCTTAGTCTTTGGTACTTGCCACAACAAAAAATCGACCATCTATTCATCCAATAAAATATGAATAATCCACAACCCAAGATGTCCAAGCTATTACTAAAAGCTGGGTTATATACGAAACAACAGCCATTGTGAGTGAATGCTACATGAAGTCCTGACTATTGGAATTATTACACAAATAAATGAAAAAAGTGTGTGTGCACACACACACTTTATTCACACATGGCAGAAGTGAAACTTCAGAAAAGTAGCCTACGAAAGACTGAGATAAAAAATAGAGTACTAGAAGTATTATGATAATTATGAGCTTTGTTATTTTTATAATATTTTGTCTAATGATAAGTCGGAATCGCCTCTATAAAATCATTGATTGATGATATAATATTCTTAGTGGGTGGTATGTAACTGCGGGTAGATACATGTATAATTGCGACTAGACATCGGACTGTGGGTAGAACTTTCTATCTACACTTTGTCGCCCTAGTACTTTTGTACTTCTAAGAAATAATGAGGCATATTGATGACATAGGTTTAACGAATCCTCCTTTCTTTCTCTGCCGTCCTAGTACTTTTGCGGTCTAAGAAATATTTCGCATATTGATGACATAGATTTAACGAAACCTCCTTCTATTTTCTGCCGCCCTAGTACTTTTTGTGCTCTGAGAAATATTTCGCATTTTATAAAATAGGTTTAACGGAACCTCCTTTTGGTATGATTGCGTTTTAAAGATTTTTTTATTTTGTTTTCTATTTATGACTGGAAATTATTGATAATATCAGGGCGGTGTATGAAATAACCAGAAGAGAATGAGAAATTAAACATCATAAAAACAGAACGGCTTGGGTATTGTGGATAATAGGGGAAGTGGGGCGTAGTGTGAAAAATAAAAATCAACAAGTATCATGCATGTTATAATTTACGATGTACGACTACAAACACTCGATAAAAATAAACAAGTGCAATATTAACAACAGGCATTTATTTGTTTTTTATCAATTTTTTTTGTGTTTCACCTTACGTTTTAAACACTTTGCATCTACGTTATCTAAGATATCCATGTCTATTGGCATTTTCCTCTTTAGTAAGCTGTTGTCTTCTTTAGTTTGCATTTGTTTCAAGGGCAATAAACCGACTGCAAATGGGATATCATTTTCCATATCTTCTAGATGTTCAGTATTTGTAACAGGTTGTACATTTTCTTTGTCAGGTCCCACATTGTCATCCATAACACATCCCTCCCATTGCTCTGATTTTACATTCACGGGGTCAGTCAGATCTATGATAGAATCAGGATACTGGGATTCTGGAGCAAGTTCTACTTGTCTTTCATCCATCAATGAGGTATTACTTTCAGGCTTATCGTTATCATTCCCATCTTTATTATCGATGTCAAAACTATCCCACTGAAGTCCACTAGAAGTTATAGTTGCAGATAAATCACTATGGTCTTTGTCAGAATTAGTTTGCTTGCCGTTGTCAGCATCCTGGAATACAGATCCAACATTGAATTCTTGCATGTTTGTGTCTGAATTCTCAACGGAATCGTCTCCTTTGACAAGGTCTTCATTATTTTGAGATATACTCATCTTATTTTCCATATTAATTAAATCTTTTATTATATCATCTCTTTCCTTACTACGACTTTCTTCAAATTGGCTACTATGCTCGTATGCATCTCCTTCGTTTCTTTTGGGAGTAGCCATTAAGCAATCTAGAGAATCTTCTTTAAAATCGTTTGTTTGGGGAAGTTGCAAACCGAAGTCGTAGCAATCTTCGCTCCTCCTCAAGTCATCTGAGTGTAACGGATTAAATTGCTGATTTAAATTTTCTCCTAAATGTGATATCTTAGTGTCGAGTAAGGACATATTAAAACTCGTATCTAAGGTTGTACTTGCTGGACATAATTGTTCAATCACACGGGCGTCATTTAACTGCTGATCCTGGTAATATTTTTTCACGTCATCAGTCATTGATTTTGTAAAGAATTGCATGTCACCATCGATACACGAAAAGTCTGAATTATTCACGGAATCCATTGTGTTATTGGTGGTATCTTGAAGACGAGGATCCATGACAACATAATTTGGTTGCTCAGCAAAGGATTCTAAATTATCCGGTAATATAGCATTAAGGCTGTTAATAGTATCTTGGCGACAAAATTGTGACGAATCTTTGTCGTATTCGCTTGTTGTTGTGTATCCTTTATTACCGAGGAGCATTTCACCTCTCTCAATTGATTTCGATAGATCGTCGATGCTTTTGATTTCGCTTGGGTCAGAAACTTTTTCTATTATATTTGGTTGTTCGATAACTTCATACTGAATTTCACTGCTTTGAACCATGTCTAGTAAAACTTGCTCGTTTACATTTATATAGGAACCATCGCCTGATTCGAATAGTATAGGTAAGTCTGTGGGCAGTCCAGCGTTTTTCAAAGCATTAACATATTGAGACATAGCTGTACTTATCCCGCTCGACGCGGTTTCAGAAGTTGTATTTGTTGATGAATAGTTCGATGTGATTGTTTCAATGCCAGTAGATTCTTTTGAGTAAGGATTACTCGAGTCCAGTACATTCGAAGACACTGTCTGGTCCATATACATGAGATCATTATCGATGTTCATGTAACTAGATGACGATTCAGGCCCACATATACTGTTGACTGCTTGTGATAGAGTTACTCTGTCCATGTAATCCTGTGAACAATTGTTTTTTAGTAACCTTATAGAAAATCTGAAGGAACCCGATGCTTATTTGTAATATGTTTAAATTGACCTTGTAACAATCAATAAGAACACGTTGAGTAACCCGCGTTGTGCCCACCATGTATAGGCTAAGTGTTTTGTGTCTGTACCTAATGAGGATGATGACAATGAACCAAAATAACTTCTTATAAGTTGAATGGGTTCGACCTGAACACTATTCCAATGTCTGTCCGTTCTGTCGCGGTATAGCCCGCCCTGCCCGGTTTCATTCTCATTGTACCTCAATGGATGTAATGTTGTCCCATCCCATCCCTATGGGGCTTAAAAAAGTAACAAATAAATTTAATAATTGTTTCCTATCATTGTTTTGGGTTCTATTACCTACGTTCTAAATTATGTACAGACAAACTATTTTTGTGTTCTCGTGGGATGAGTAAGGAATTCAAATATATTTGTTACTTTTTCACTCGAAACGGATGGGATGGGCCAGGATTATATGCCTTGAGTTAGAATGGAAATGAGACGGGACGGGATGTGACGCGACGGGAAAGCAGTACAAAGGAAGGCATTCGGATTGAATATAAATAAAACATTATGAGAAATAATATGTTGTTGATATGGACTGGACTCAAAAACTATCTGTACCCGGCCGAAGCCGGGCCGGGCTGTTAGTTAGAAGAAGATATTTTCCTATTTAATTCTAATAGTTCTGCACATAAAATTACCTGCATATGACGACTCTGTAAATGCTTTAGATGGTGAATAGCTTTGCGGGAATCCTGTTCTCGACGGAGTAAGGCTCGTTCGGCAGCACGCCCGAGAGATCCCGGGCCCTCCCAACCTCCTGACCTCTGTGAAATCAAACAAATTATGATAAAACGACGCCTTAGCAATTTTTGGATTAGGTATTAATTTATATGGATTGTGTGCTTCTTCCGAATGTTTCGCGAACTTGGTAAATTGTGACTAATATTTTAAGAAATAGGTACCTACATTGTCTTCTGGATGAAATTATATATGTAAATAAAAGTAAAGTGCCTGGTCTTTACATTGTACAACATTCCCGAAATCATAATAACAAAGTTATTTAACAGTTAAATTTTGTTTCGACATTAATAATTTTAAACAAATTTTATGACATAGTATGATGGGGGTCGGTCCGGTTAATATTTACATACCCTGACACTGGGCCTGCCGCGGCGAGGTTTCATTGCTCGCGGCATATCGGCGTAGTCAATATTACTGGTTCCTCCGCCATTTTCTATATCAAATGGGATTCGCACCACCATGTCCTGTAAATAATTACGCCCACTACCGTCACACATGTAGTCTATCATATCTTTTAACGAGGGTATAAAAGACCTGAGAGTCTTTTTGTTCTCATGACACAAATCCGAAACAAATATTTGTAGAACCATTAGGGGAGATTTTTATAATGCCCTCATTTGCCATCAGAACCTATTTATCAGAATCAGTATAACTGGGCCCGCTGTGCCGCTTCATTACTGGCGCCGTATTGGTCGGTCTGATTGCACCGTAGATTGACATACATACATAGATAACATAAACATATTTCGGTGTGGGTTTCAAACCCACGACCCCTTTATGCAGCCCTGACGTACGTGACGAAGGTTTCCAAAGTATCAAATCATTGCAAGGGTGTAATAATTATCTTGTTCTGATTTAGCTTTAAGCATTGTAAATTAAATTATTTATAAATATTTAGGGTGATGCATCGTTCTTCCTACCTTGTTGTTCCTGCAAAGGTTGTCGGGCTGACTGGTGCTTGTAGCCGGTGCAAGTTGGGGCGGTTTCGGACCACTCTCCTTTTAAAAAAATGTGACATTCAAATACTATTGTTAAGTATAAAAATCTTTAAAAACCATATAACATCGCTTTTTAATATTTACCTACATAGACAGTCAAAAACCTTACTACGCTTCATATTATTTTTAGACTAATTATTCGCTTAAATAAACTTCAATATTTATATTTCTATTGATTTAATGGATACATCTAAGTCTAGATTTATTCTTTCAATCACTTCCACACTATATTTTATAGGTCTATGTATCCGCTCAAATGCCCGTGTCAAGTAGGACATGACATGCGATTTTACCCGTCGTATGCCCGTGTCAAGTAGTACATGACATGGCGATGTGCTCCGAATGCCTTAGAATAAAAGGAAATATAGCCGTTTCGGTCGTTCTATGGACAATTTGTATTATCCATCTCGCTTCCCCGTTAGTTTACGCTTCAAACTATGAAAAAACAATACCCCGCATCGTGAACAAAATAAAAAAAAAAACGGTTTGAAGGTCACTCGAGTGCGTGTTGAGTGGGTGTCGGCGAAGTGATTTTGTTTTGGAAATATTTCATAAATCGTAAGTGTTTGCTCCTGTTTCTTTGTTATTTTCGCCAGATGTAAACCACTTCCGCGTAGATATAAAAATTCAAGCATGAAATACGCATTAATGTGCCTTTTTTTCGAAGCCCAAAATATACTGTAGGTACATTTTGGCGCACGACATCGTAATTATTGCCTTTAAATTTGGCGTATTTGGCTGTATTTTCTTAATGTATGTATATTTTTTATTAATAGAATATTAGACTACTTATGCTGTAATACCTTTATTTCAAGTCAAATAGTGGTAGTTTTTTGCATCTTGGCCTTGTAAAATTGAACATAAATTAGGCCGCGCGGCGCCAGATATTTGTTTACAATCAAAGGGCTATAAATAATTCTTTTTGTATGGACGGGTGTAAGATTTTATTTTTTACTTTATAATATATTATATAAGTAAAAAAAAAAAACATTAAAAACCATATGTCATCGATTCAATTTTCGAGATATGATTTTTTAAATACAAGACGCGCCTAAATCGCGATATCTCAAAGTTCAACGCAGCATAACAATTCACTTGAGTCATTATCTGATAAACAAACTGAAGTATTATTTCAACACACTCATATTCTAAACAAAAAACATAACACTTGATAGTTAAACAAAGCACTTGAGTTCTGAGAACCGTTTGTTTACGTTTAAAAACGCTCGGGCAGATAACGGTTGTTTACGTTAATCGCCTCGGGCATAAGAACGTCATTTACCCCTTCCCCCTGGGACATGTGAGCGGGTATAGGCAGTTCAATTACCTGTGTATGTAAGTCGATGAGAGATTGTGGTGGTCGATTTATAACAACGGGCGGCGTAAACACGGGAAGCTCGCCTGTTAAATATTTTTATGTAGTTAGTATCATTAATCACCACAACACTGACGTGTTTCTAACCATTTTTAGTTGTTCGTGGTGAAAATTCTGGCCAAGGGACAAACTTCTCACCATTGATAATTAATGGCGATACATCAATCAGTTGGGTTAGTTTAATGACAGGCTGAAGACGGGTAGCAGCATCATTAGTGCGAGAAGCAACCGCCTGCGATCACTTCCTCGCTTGAATATTGGCAAAACCAATTATAATTTTTCTTGGAGGAGACCTATGTTAACTAATGGATTACTTGGCTGAAGATGATGTAATCACCAACAGGTGTCAACGCAACTTTTAAAAACTTTTATTGTAGTTTAGTAGTTTTTGGATTATATTATAGAAGAATTGACGAATTAGATAAGATTAGTTTAATCATGATTGTAAAATTATTTTCTAAAAGTGATATCTTACTATCATTTGTAATGCCGAGGCCTTCTTTAGTCACTTTTGACAGTCCCTTAATCTTCAAGAACTGCGCGGCGGCGACCAGCTCGTCCAAATTCTCCTCCAAGCATTGTGTCTTACCGCAGTACATGAACTCCACCAGACATTTCAATACACTGAATCGCATCTTTAGTATGATTAAAGGTTCCCCAGTTTGTTTTTGCAGAACCTCCTACAAATATGTAAAAACGTTATTTTATTGTAGTGCTGTAGAGTCGGTGTTACAAATTACTACTATTGTTATTGAATTAAAGAATATCAAGCATTAGTGCAAAAACATGCCATGCGGCGGTAGTTAAAATATTTAATTTAGGATATTATTAACCTAACTATATGTACCTATAACTCGTCGGAAATATCTGTGAACCTAGCTGTCATGCGGTTCACATTTGATTTTTTGTGTTCCCCTATCTACTATGTTATTTTACATTAAAAACGTTTTGAGATGGATGCGAATTCAATTTTTTATTAGTTTTTCTGTTTTAATTCAATTTGTTTAACCTATATTTTGAATTAGCTGAACTTATGTTCCAGTGACGTTAATTATTCAGGTCCACAGATATTTCCGACGAGTTATACTTCCTTAGACTTATGATAATACTACTATAAATTCACGTTTTTACCTGAAAATAAGCACTACTCGCAGCCAATACAGCTTTGTGAACGCGCAGCGTATGGGAGCTGCACATGAGCGTCATGTCAACTAATGATTGCATTTGCAATAGTTTGCCAAACCTCGACATCAGGTGTTCAGAATAATCTTCATAGTGTAGGCTATAACGTATTGGAGCCATTTTACGATTACTTTTTCTTACAACAACGTTGAGTCTAACAATGTCATTATTTGAAAGGTAAAAATAAATGAATAGTGAAAATAAAAATCAGACAGCCTGGTGTATTTTAATTTTAGAATAATTATATTCAACCTTTATTTCAATGTGTAGTTTCTTTTTTAATAAAGAGTACATATATCTATTTATTGTAACAGCAAAGAGTATTTATTTGGATTTAGCAAAAAGTATTTCATCAGTTGAAAATGAAAAATAATAAAATAGTAGTATTGTTGGAGTCCTTTTAATCTTTTTAAAAATGCAGAAAAAATAGTAAAATGTTAGAAAATGAATTTATTACAAATTTGTATTCATCGCGGTATGTTAACAATAAAAGTAGAGATTAAGAACTAAAGTACGAAGTAAATATAACAGACATAAATAAAAAAAACATATATACTATCACAGACTACTTAAGTACAGAAATGCGAATATTTCATAGAATATAAAATACATTTGTTTATACATGTTACACGTTCAGCTGCCGTTAAATCATTATTATTGAGTTAAAAGTTAGCCGAAGAATGTATTTCCTTTTATTTTGGAATGTACATAGGAATGCGATGATTTGTTCATAAGGCACTTGGAACAAATACAGTGAGAACGTGGTCAGATATATTTTTACGTAATATCATACAATATTTCAAATCGTTCGATACAGTAAAATGAAGGTAATTATGCGTGTTTCTCTTATATTTTATGGAAATTTATATTTTATAATATGCACTATAAAATCGTTAATCGTTCCATATAATCTAATCACATATTATATTATAATGAAATACATAATCAACACGTATTTAAATTGAATATATTATATTATAAGGAAGAATGTTAATACCACTACGAGTCGAAACCAATTTAGAATATATTGTCGAGAAGAAGTACGAGATTCGTTTCGCAGCTTGGTATTTGACAATGTAGACGTTTGTCTCACCATCAACATGAGAAGCACTGTTTATATGTTAAATACAAATTTGTAACATCTCCAAATACTTTTAGTATTCCCTTAGAAATCATCAGTTCCTATACAATACAATAGCTTTTACGTTTTTACCCTTACCTCCCTATGACGAAGCTCATAAACGCTGTGCATCAGCCGCGAAGCTTTCGCACGACTCACAAAAATACTGGAACACATTCTGATTATATCTGAGATAGAAAATTTAAATTGTACTTTTATCTGTATTTGTTTTTCGAATAATAAAAAAAAAATACAGCTATTCGCGATTTTCATAATGAATAGCCGAAATTATCGACCAAATATATCGCGATATAATTTAGGCGGGAACTTAATTAAATCATGTCCATTTTGTACCTAACCTCTAAACAGCATATTAACAATTACAATATTTATATCATTATAATTATAGTTATACGTTCTACTATATTGTCATACTAATACGTGGAACAACGAAAGGTAATTCCATCCCAGATATTGCAGAACACAACATACAAAACGAATTACAGCCATGAGTCTCCTTATGTACTTATGACGCTTATGACTTATATTTGTTAGTTCGCGTTAAATCCAATACTTTATAGAAAAATATTCATATTAAGAGACAGTTTTGCATTCGATTTATGTTTATTTTGAACATTAGAATTCCATAGGATTCTATTAGGGTTAATAATGATGCATATTCACAACCTTTAAGGAAAAATGTTACCAACAAAACTCCCATAATATAAGCCTTTTGCAATAGAAAATGTAATTTTAATTGTTATCATAATAAATAAAAAACAATGATGAGCGGTGGAAGAAATAGAATCCTATGTAAGCCTTTATTAATGTTACGAGTATTAGTAGTTTAAATAAATTTATTTCAGGTTAGCGTGGAGTGAGCATGAATTCAAAATGTCAAAATCGGATTGACACATTAATTGACCGCATATAAAAAAGTTACAACTAACAAATAGCATTTAACTGAACGGAATTAAATCACGTAAAGTATCATAAGAAAGTATTAAAATAATCTTATATGAACACTTTACATAGGTTTGAGTAAATTTGTACAATACATAGCATGTAGAAAAAATAGAGATTCATTTTATAGAGATCGTACAGTGAAACTAGACCATTGCCAGCGACGCTTCACTCCTCGATAGTCATCACCGGCGCGAGTACTGGACCACTATTGTTCAATCATTGACAAGCGGAAGCAGTAATCATAGTATAATAAATAAGAAACGACAAGTCACACGTCGTGAATCGATGTATGTAATCATGTGACTCTAGCGAATTTAAAGGTAATTTAGAAGATACTAGTTTATTAGTCGGTCGTAAACTATACTCGGACACCGTTCGATCTCTCGTATCAAACTGGGCAATGATCTGTTTCAGTGGCAGGTTACGTTACACCTAAAAATAAAAGCAAATTACAATATTTACAACAGCCGACATCAGTTACATCTCGCGATTAAATATCTAATATACACATTAATAATTTGTTCATATTTTAAAAATAACTTTTACGATCGAATCTATCCTTAAGAGTCAGAGACCGCCGGCGGCGCGTCAATTGTCGATGATTTTCAAGAAGTCGTCAGACGAGATGTGCAGGTCTTCCGCGGGCGCGTCGTGCGCGTCGTGCGCGTCGGGCACGCTGTTCTTGAGCTGGCCGAACGTGTAGGCGGGCCGGCTCCAGCAGAAGGCGGCCCGCGGCTCCGCGCCCGCCGACATGGGCATCGCCAGCTGCACGCGCGACTTGCACAGCTCGTTGTCGCTGAGCTGGCGCTTGAGCTTGTCCTTGCCCACCACGAGCTGGAAGCCGCGCAGGCCGGCGTCGCCGTGCTGGTTGGCGAGCTCCACGTCGCTCGCCTGCCGCTTGAGCTTGGCGGGCGCCGGCTCGACGGGACTGGAGCGCGCCGGCTTGTCGACGAGGCTGTCGTGGCGAGAGCTCCGGCCGGGCTTCCTGTGGGAGCCGCTGTTGCTGGGCGGCGCGGCGTGGCGGCTGCTGCCCGACGAGCTGCTCGTGTTAGTGTTGCTCGGGTTAGTGTCTTTGTTGTTAGTTCGTTTTAGTGATTCTATTACGCTGTAGAAGTGTTCGAGTTCGCTGGCGCTGTTGTTCCTCGACCTGGTGACGTTGTTCGTGCTATGTCTGTGTGGGCGGATCTGGGCGCGAGGGAGGTGTCCGTAGCTG
This sequence comes from Deilephila elpenor, assembly GCA_949752805.1. Classification (NCBI taxonomy): domain Eukaryota; kingdom Metazoa; phylum Arthropoda; class Insecta; order Lepidoptera; family Sphingidae; genus Deilephila; species Deilephila elpenor. Next base: position 4,051,247 of record OX457102.1, read on the forward strand.
CTTTGTCGGGATATGCCGACGGAGGTCTGCCGCCGCGGCATGCTGCAGCTCTTCGGCACGAACGAGTCCTGAGACATCACAACATTTTCGTAAACGTGGGCGTTGTCGAAATCTTCTTGCGATATGAGATTCTGTTTACTCTCTGTTGTGTCTTTCTTTTGACCGACAGAATTGCTTTTTTTATGGCCGCTGCGAATTTTTACTTCTGGAATCTTTTTAGTTAATTTACAATCGCTCGCACTACGCGGTAATAAGTTTGCGTAGCCGTGCTCTTTACCTTCTAGATTTTGTGACTTTTCCATCTTGAGACCGTTCGAAGATGAGGTACTTTCAGTATGTCTAGAGGAATTTGAGTGTTTGGAATTTCTGTTGGATGGATTCACTTTAATGGGGTCTGGCAGAACTTGTTGTAAAATGGCTTCATGGCGTTTTCTATCTACATCGGGTTTCGAAGATTTGTCTAGAACGACTTTGGTCTTATCGCTTTTGCAAATTTTGACACTGAATCTAAATGGAGGCTTAAATACAACTTGTAGTCTGGCTTTTTCGCCAGATAACAAGTTGGTTGCACTTTTGGACGGTCTGGCTTTACGAGTCCCCTTCTGAACTTGTCTGTGCGTTCTTTCTGTCAGTCCAACCGGAATGGATTTTGATTTAGGTATAGCTGTCGGCTGCGGCGAACTCAGCAGCCACTTCTGAACTTTTGTTAACGCCTCTGTATCCTTAGTAGGAGAGGCGGGATGTTTCTGCATAGAACTGTAATCTATTGTCTCCTTTTTCATTTTCATTTTGCGTTTCTTCACTTTTCCTTTATGTTTAGAGAGTATCACATGTTTGGGTGACTTCCCTTCGGCATTGGTAACGATGGCTGTGTTTTCTTTTGTGACTTTTGGACCTTCGTCTAATTTTGCCTGGTTACTAGGTTTCTGCAATAGATAAATATGGAATTAGTTTATGCTAGCTGTCCCATAGTTTTGCTAAGTTTATTTTCAAGGCTACTTACTCTTTTCTTAACGGCATTGTGCGAAGGAGTTGGTTTATCTCCTTGCTTGTTTTTGAGATCTTTCTTGTTGCGATACGCTCGCGTTCTTAATGCTACTTTCTTCTTAAGAGGCAGTTTGGACCTGGAATATTTATTTTTATTTTTACTATGTGTATTCTTACTTCTGTTATGTGTGGTATATATAAATATAGATTTCTAAGTCTTACCTAACGGCAGTGTGAACGATAAGCCCTTGATCGGCGGCGTCGGGCAAACGGACGGTTTCTGTGGTTGATGAGTGAATGATTGTGACTGATTTGAGCTTTTTCCCGTGACGACCGAAGAAACGCGTGCTCGCCACCTGTGCACAATACATAAAAATCAAACATTTTTCGAAGAAAATATTGGAGAAATAAAGCACACATGACGATATTTGTTTGATGGCGTCGTTAATGACAAAATGATTGTACGATAGATATTTTTATTCGCTTTTGAGAGAAATATGCTGTAACTAGACCAAAATGAAGTGATAATCGTGTATGCTTAATAACTGTTACTTTACTCTATCTTCCAAACACACTAGCTTATGAAAATATGCGTCAAAGTAAAATGATGTGCATTTAAAATCAGTCCACACTTCTAGCATACGCTGTACCTTATGTTTTGTGGCATATAATATTAATACTATTTAATACTTCGAGTTTAGTTCTAAGGTAGAGTCTAGGACTTGGCAGCATCGCTGAGAGAAAAAAAAGTCACTAAATTAATTTTTACTAAATAAATTACTAAATCTGGTATCTGAGTTTATATATAACAAATATTCAACACTCATTGTGTTTCTTATACGTATATTTTTTTACTTGTATTCCTAATTCGATTAAAAAGTCCGTATTCGTTACTATTTAATCAAGTTTGATGTTATTTGTCTATTTTAATTTCAAATCTCTGCAATATACAGGTAGCGGTGCAAATATGTCTAGTAAAATATATTCAGAAGCTAAATCGCTGAATACATATAATATTTTCTTCCAGTGCACGACTTGCTGGCATAAGAAATTTGTATATAGATTGATATTTAATAAATATTATATCTCCACCATCCTGTATAGTTCTAAAACGACATTGGACTAGAAAAGGACAGTTTCAAATTCACAATTAATATTATCACATCTCGAGCACCCTGTATTATGAATTTGGCTAGAAAAGGACGGCAATAAAACGACATTAGACTAGAAAAGGACAGCACTAAAGACAACAGAAATACATTTAACACTCACCAGTAACGCAATGACCGCGAGTAGTATGAGCAGCACGGCGTACCAGTGTCGCAGCACCCAGCGCTTGAACCCGGCGATGCTCTCGTCTGATAATAACAGCTTGCGGAGCGTGGCCAGCGGGCCCGACGGGTCCACCTCGCGGCAACGTTGGAACACGTCGCAGTACCTAGAGTAATGGATTTTTGTAAAATATACTTTATAGCATAAAAGCCTAATGAATATGTCCTTACGTAATATAATGTGTAATATTGTAACTATTGTATTTTTTTATTAATATTTACTGTGGAGTCAAAGGCCTGTATATCTGATGACTACACCGCCGTGAAAAAATGTGGTTTATTCTAAAAACCAGACTTGTCATTTAAGATGTATTTGACGGGGTGAATTAGTTTATTTTAATTATGAATACCCTGATAAAGGAAAAGAAGCTATTGTCCAATGTACTACAAAACCCTATGCAAAGCCAAAAATATTATTTAATAGCCGGTTATTGTTTAAAAGCCGCATTTAGATTCAGCACGTCAAAATAAATAAATGACAGTTTTCGTTTTTGATCGATTTTTTGTGTGCATATCTACTATATAATGAATGACATACCCGTTGTAGTCGTTGCAGGGCGTCCCCGGCTTGGAGTACATATCGGGCACATCGTAGGGCGCGGTGTTCCAGCGGAAGGAGGAGATGCACTGTCCGCCCGGCTTGCGGCAGCACAGCTCGCACGCCGAGCGCGGGTCGTCCGCGCGCGCGCCGCACTGGCACGACTCCAGCCCGTACGCCAGGCAGATAGAGCCCGTGCACTCCTGCACACAACGCAAATTCAAATTAAAACAAACGTAGAAAAGACGAGGATTGCAGGAAACATCGCATCATCATCATCATCAGCTCGTTGCAGACCACTGCAGCACATAGGCCTCTCCCAAGGTATTCTTTCGCGGACTCGATATTTGAGGATCTTAGGAAACTGCTAAAAGGTAGACTGACTACAGGTGATAAATGATCTATTACTTAAAATATATACATTATAAGTACTAGGTGGTACGTACTCCCATATAGCAGACGAGTTCCTTGTCGCAGCGCGTGCGGTTGGGCTTGTGTCGGCTGGCGGGGCAGGCGGCGCGCTTGCCGTCGCAGTGCGCCGCGTCGCGACACCCGTTGTCCGAGCGACACTTGTCGCCGAACTTGAGCGTGCACGACGGTGTGCAACACGGACCCTGCAGCACGCATATTATATTTATGAATAGTTTTTATTTGTGGGCATAAATGTATCCATATTGCATTTGTGGCTTTAATGCTGCTTGACAGCATACAAACAGTAAATTGAATGAGAGGAAATCTGTTAAGCTGCCTTTTCGTCACCTCCAGGGAAGCTGAAAGGGGTATGCCGTTGTCATAAGTTAAATATATAAATTTTGTTTATGCAAAACATTTATTTATTGACTAATAAGTAAATAACGCGGAAAATGTTGGGATGGAGTAAGTACCTACTTCACAAACAAAAAACTTTTAATTTCATTTGAAATACGAGTATATTTATTCGCAAACAAAACAAATGTCAAACAATCATGTTAAAATAATTGTAACACGCACCTGACTAGGACTACAAACGCTGTGCTCTGTGAGAGTGCAGGGCTTGTAGTGTGGGCGCGCTGCTTGTGGGCGACAACAAACGTCCGTGCACTCCGACGCCCATCCGCAGTCGCACTCTTCGCCCTCCTCCACCACTCCGTTGCCGCATATCGCTGGCTGGGGCTCTGCGAATAAATTAATACACTCATCAGTTATATCAGTAGCGGGCAGAGCTCGGTTGAGCGTCAAGGGCGCCAGAGATGAAGGAGCGCTGCAGACTGCAGTCCGCTTTTTCTGATTTTCGTGTTAAAGAAATATCGACCTGAGCAATAAAAGTCTGGACACAAAGAGAAGTCTTGTGTCGTGGGTAACAGCAACTAGGAGTGACTTTTCGGACTCTCAAGATTTAAACCCGTAACAAATATTTATGGTCCTATATAAATGTATGTCTCGATGCGGGTATCTCTTTTGTTGTATCATAGTCGGTTTCTTAACCATTTTCTCCACTGTGGCTTTCAAGTAATATAAAGCCAAATTGAAATAATCTCCTTTTTTTGAAGTCGATTAAAAAGAGAGCATATTATTTGAAAACCAGTAAAATGCAAATTGTTAAAAGGTAGTAAGTGAATAAGTAAGTCGAGTAGCAAAGGACCAATTGCTTTCGACTGCCTTTGGTAGCAAAAGCGACGCTTTATAGCGGTGTATGCTAATGAGGTTTCTAACTCATACATACGGAAATCTAACTGGAAAGAAAATTTGTCGGGAAAGTCTATGCGGCTTGGTACCGTAGCTTCAGAGGTAAGTTTATAATTTTGTTGATACTGATGCTTAATATTGTTTTCTTTTTCAAAATGCAAAACTATTTGTATATGTATATCGTATAAAAATTCTTCACCACCACAATATTTCGAAAACAAAACATTTGAGGGCTATTGATCTATAAGAAAGGTTAATAGAAATAACAATCACTTTGCACTATACGTTTAGGTTTTAATCTGGCGCAATGTTATTGGGTTGAGGTGGATTTAACCACTTAGTCCTCACTAACAACCTATTTTATATTTGATTTTATTCAGACTATTAGTTTTGTGATGTAGTAATAAAAATGTGTATGACGGCTTAACTTGCTCTAAGTCTCGGAGGTCACCGAGGTTACCAAACATGATTGCTCCCAATCCTACATACAAATTCTCGTTACACCAGCGAGATTCGACTGCTGACCTAAATATTCACCCAGTTTCTATTTTTTACGTTCAAAAACTAACAAGTCGACAAAAACAACGCTATAAACACCAGCACGATATACGATGATAGCATATAAAAGTCCATCTATAAGAAAATATTTTTATGACAGAATAGAATTTCCTAATTACTGGGAGAAAGCGAAGGGGAGCGAGCGGCGCCAGCGAGGCGCGGGGTGTCGGGATGTAGGCAGCGGTATATCTTGTCCCCTCCTTGTCGGGACGCTGTTTGTTATGCGAATTAATACGGATATCTGGAATGTGCAGGAAATAAGCTTACGGGACTTGTTTACCGCGACTCTGGGGTCTGGTGAGCAAGACTTATGTATTTCTAGTGGGGAATTATGAGGCGAATGTGATGCAATTTAGTTCATATTGTGGGTTCTTATTCAAATTACATGTACGCAAAATTCATAAGGATAAGACACTAAAAATAATACAAATTATTGTTGGAGCTAGTCGTGTTATGGTCCGAACTTCGAACAAGATGAGCTGTGTGTCAGCGTAATGATTATTTCAACAATAAAAAAAAACTGCCAGCTTAAATCCTGATATTTCATGAAGTATTCGTGTAGTGCAATAATTACCTGTAAAGCATCCCTTAGGAGACCTGGCCTTGTTATTGAGCACAGGGTCGATGGCGCGGAGGGAGCACGGGGAGAATTTGTTGTTGTTCTTCCGGTCGCCGCTGGTGGCTCTCGCGAACATTATGTAGTTGCCGTCTTCGCCAAACGGTGTGCACACTTCGGGATCGTGCTGAAATTGCGTTTCGATTTATTTGTTTAGGTTTTAAAAGAGTTTGCTTTGATTTGGAAAGAGGTTGTTTGTTTAAAAGATAAACATAGATAGGTAAACGCGGTGAACATTATAATAGAACGAAGTGGAGCTTAGGCTGTTTTGACTGTTTGTTATAGAGCCTGTTATTAAATTGGCTAGGTTATAAAAGTTTAATTTATTCGAGAATTGAAACACTTTATCGGCAATTTTGCAAAGTATAAAATTCTCACCGGCGATCCAAAATTGTGTCCAATTTCGTGCGCGAGTGTGACGTGCGAGACAGCGGGCGGCACGTGCTTGCCGTAGTTCAACAACGTCACGATGCCCGTGTTCAGAGACTTCATGCTGCCGCGGTAATGCTAACAAAACAATATCTTATTAAACAATGCACATTTCTAACGCCAAAATTGCATCAACTTGATCTAACTTACCCCATTCTTCTCACAAACACCGCCGGCGTTTTTAAGGTCACCCGTCCAAGCCAATCCCAATGTCCCCATTTCGAAATCCCTATACGTAAACATGTATGCTAAACAAAACGCGTCGTAATCCTCCTCTGTAAAATAAAAATGTGCCCATTACCGTTTTATATCAACAAATAATATGAACGAGTGTGGCAATTCTCTTTACAAGCGCATGTAATTTAGTTTATTAGCGTTGCTGTATTCACCCCAAGAGATATGTTCGACCTCCTTTTACAATTGAATGGAATTACGAACCCGAAAAAAGCTCCAAGTATTTTTCTACACCGTAGTTGTTGGGAAACCTATAAGCCGGGTCTTTAAGCGCGTCCAACGTGTGAACCTTTATCCTTTTGATCATAAAAGTGATGTTGTCTGGCTTGCCGTCTTGATTGAAGTCTGAAAAAGATTGTGTAATAAGTGTGCGTTTACGTAACGCTATTGTGTGAGGCTCAAAGCTAGCCGAATATTACCTGTCACTTTATATATGGCGTTGACTTTCTGTACGTGTCGTGTCATGACCTCGATGCAAGCCTCCTCCGAGCCGTATCTCTGGTAGAACATGTGGTCGGCTTGTAGATACACAAGGCAAGTGGTTTTCCTAGGGTCCACAGTAGCCCTCTTGTTTACATGGCGACCGTCGTCGGTTGCGTTGGCCGACAGCACCGTGTAGCCCACCGGCTCCTTCTTAACTATATCCTTGCTCACTGTGACAACACCCGCCTTCGTTTTGATCACTTCCACATGAGTCTTTGGCTTCGGTCTGGACTCCTCGGAGTCGAGTCGCACCTTCGTGATGAGGTTACTTTTGTCAATTTTGGTTTTCGGCTTCCGCGTGCTTAGCTTATTATCAAATGGCTCGCCGTTACTAGTGTAAGGGACGTCTAAGTCTAAAGGTAATTCGGGATTTTTCTTTGGCTCGTCATCTTGCATTTCATCTTCGGGGAGCCACCGCTTTTTGCGTCTATGTAGTTCGCTGCGTAAGTCCTCGGAGTGATTGTTCAAAGATGAGTCTTGGGGAGGTCGAAGTTCAGTAAAATTAAATAGCTCGGCTTTGGATCCGAGAGTTCTTTTGAGATGCAGGAGGTGTGACGCACACGGCGAGGCGTCGCTGTTGTCGTGCGGGTGCTGCACGTCCGACCTCCTGTATATGACACTGTGCATGTTGGGGTGGTCAACGTTATATCTAGACAGTGGCTCCACGTAATATTCCTCCGTCGGCGTCCAGATCGTTCCGTCAAAAAGACCGTCTGCGGTGATTATACCGTAAACGTGAGACGAATCGTCATCTGTAACAAAAAGCATTAAGTCGTAATGGGCGGTTGGACCGTAAAATATTAATTATAATTAAAATAAACAATTAACTCAAAGAGCCCACTATTTCAAAATAAGCCTTTGAAATACAAACAAGTCGGGGACTCGGGACACTCAAATAAATGTCTGACGATATTTTATGCAAACTAATTCGAGGTGCAAAGAGCCTCGGGAGTTTGAATGAATTAAAATCACGACTTGCAGTCGCAGTGAGTGGGGAGGGATAGAAACCGCTCATATATAACGGTAATTACCTACTACGCCCTGCTACCACCTTACACTCCATTTCCCCCTTTATTTGTTTTGTAGTATAAGAAAAATCAGCTGCGTGGAACAAGCAGCCCTGTAACTTTTTGATGATCTACATAAATTTCTTTAATGAGATGTGTTTACTGATAACGAGAATCATATGTATATAGGATAAGTATACTTATATAATAACTACTAGTGTATTTATTAGATGTCGCTACGATTACTACTAAATCCTTGAAAGTTTATGCAGGGGTGCGATAGAACCCACACCAATAATGTGCTACAGTAACATAGAGCATAAACGTACTACTAGACAAATTCAATGAAATCAGTTTAATGTAGTATCCAGTCTCGGGTATCAGTAATGAATAACTATCACAAGGAAAAATGAAAATTATGTTTCATTTTTTGTATCTACGCCTGTAACTTCATAAAAGTTATGACACCTAAGCTTTATGAATTGTTGTCCGAATTCTGTTACCAACTTTTTAATCAGGTATGAGTAATGTAAGATGGTAGAATACGTCGGTATTTTCTTTGTTCCCTCGTTTATATCCTATCATTAAAACAAAAGTTCGATTCACGGAAGTCAACACAGTGATAAAAAATAAGGACCCAATTTTTTATAGGAGAGTGAAAAATTTATAGAGGCCGATAGGAAGCAATCTTTAATTTTATACGTTTTGGGTAATTTATTACAATATTCAGCTGTGTCGTCGGTTACTATACGTAAATATTAAGAGACCTTTCACGAAACAATGCCTCATTAAACTTGCGAAGTAATTTTGCCAAACTTCACTTTGTCTCCACTCAGATGGGCCGTGGCATATAATTTCGTTTTATTAAGTTAGTTGCAGAATGTACAAGTTTGTTGGGCCCGTGTTTAATTGCTTGTTTTGGAAGTTGGCGCTCTTTAGTGCATCTACGTGTACACTGAGCTTAAAAAACTTGGATGCTGACAGCCATTCTTGTGTATTTCAACATTGTGTCGGAATGAGTGATGAATGGTTCAAATTAAGTAACTTTCCACTTTAAAGGTAACTAACAGCATTTTGAAACAATTTTTTAATATATTTTTTAATACCAACAACATTTAAACATACCTAAGTAGTAGATTGTTCAGAATAAGCTATCGAATGTACTGAAGTTATGAATTCAAAACAAATCTGTAAAAATCAAAATTGTCTGCCCGTCGCCTAAAACCCATTCAAGTGAATGGGAAAATTAATTTTAAAGTTATTAACGAGGCGGCAGTTTTTAACCGGTCTTATAATTAAAAGAAACCGGCACAAAGGAGTAAGTCGTTTAAAGAAAACAATTCAATTTCCGCAAGCCGCCGAACAATTAATGGAAGCCGGGAAATAAAAACGGACGAGAACTGCTATGATGGACAAATCGGTTCGTTTGTTAAAATGGATTTTTCCGAATCCAGAAATCGAATGAGCATTATATTCAGTAGGGACGGAATAACAAGGGGACGGTCCTCTATGTGTTTTATTTGCGCCGCGCTTAAGGCTCCTTTGTCGTTTTACTACATAAAAATTGATTGCATTAATAATAGGCTCGGGTTACAATTTGAAAAACTCTTCGCTTCCGTGCTTTTTTATTGTGGTAATTTGTTTGCTTTCTTTTATTTCCATGACAATGTAACTTTGTTTCAAAATTATATGGATGTACAAAATAAGGAGTCGGATTTGATAACATATTTTGTAGTTTTAAATAAAAAAAGTAGGTTTTAATAATTTAGCAATCGTACACTTTTGAAAGGAAAAGTACGAAATTGATAAAAATCGTGGAGTGGCTAGGATGATTTGATGATAATACTTTAAAAATTTAAAAGAGCTGGACTGAAGTTGTAACTTTACTACGTGTTTGCACGTTACAATCATATTCAAAAGCATATTAATACTGTTTCAAATTCTTAATACAGCAGTTCAGACACAGATTAAATACTAAACGATCGAATCTACATACATGTAACGTATTCACTGGTAGTGACTGTTCAGTTATCTTGAATCCCGCGAGGTGACGTGACTACACTGTCAAGGAGAGGGGATGACATGTGTCAAGTGAACAGCCAGTTAACTTTAAATAATTGGCCAAAAGCCACGGGAATTATAAAGCAGTCTACATACGGTTACATATCAATGAGTGTACAGTGTGACGGGCTGATTGTTAAACTGTTGCTCGACTTATGTGTATGATAATTGAGAACTTATTCAGTTTCATTGTAATATAGGATTTTATGTTATTATTTTATTTTACGAAAGTAAACGTGAGGAGTGTTTTTTTGATATGGATGAGATTTTAGGTCCATTATATAAAGATTGTGTTATAACTGAACAGAAGTTAAAAAGCAATTTTATTTTTATACAATTAATAATATTATTTCAATTTTTAAGTTTATATTTTCTGCTTGTTATATTTTCTCTCCTACTGTTAATTACATCATTACTAAATATAAATTCTAGATTGCAGTAGTTTCATTGCCCGCTGTGGAATGGCATACGTGCGTAGTTTTTCTGGCGTGATGTCGGAGGCTGCATGAATTGGCGCAAACGAGCCGGGCCGCACGTGACTCGCTTTTGTGACACTTCTATATTGTCTAGGGTTGACAGACCCTCCGATCATCTTTCAATGAGATAGTCTATCGATTATTCGGGAGTAATATCTGAAGATAGACTTGATGTGGCAATATGAGGGATATTTTGCCAAACAATATTTTTTATTTTTGTGATATTAGTCTAGATATGTAGTGACGTGAAAACCCATTTATTGATAGGCAATTGTAACTTGAATCGTTTAATAATTTAATTAGCAAGTCTGAAAACCAATTAATTTTATTATTTGATTAAAAGAAGTATGGGTCCACATATATTTTAACGATAGCTAGTAGGCTTTATAAGTTTACATAGAAGTTATAGATTCATATCTTCCTATTAATATTAATTATAATAAATCTGCCACAGCAATTCCATACCTAAATCATTATGAATTAATCCTACTAAACATAATATTCTGCCGGATGTAGTGTTGGACGTCAAAAACATTATCCACGCTATGTCGGATGCCCTTGCACACATTTCAGGTCAATGTCGACGAGTGCACCTTGCTAATTAATACCATACTATACCACGCGCCGCCAAAATACCTGTTAGCATTGCGAATCAACGGCAGACCCTTTTACCGTTCACCGGTTTGTTTCCAATAATATTATATTGTATTGTATCGGCCCATATACGCCCCACTGCAGGGCACGGGCCTACATTCTAGAGTACCTACGTCTGAGAGGGGTTAGAACCACCAATAATATGAGAGATGAAAATGTTTAGCGTTAATGTGTAGTCAACCCACAATATACAATTGTGCTTATTGATCAAACTTTCGATTTAAAAGTGCTCTGTGCTTTCTGTTTAGTATTCGACGATTATGAGCTGGTAGTTTTAGGAAAAACATTTATCAAGTGTGTGTGCCCATACAAAGACAAATAATTTATTTAAAACTAATATTTTTTACACCTTAGGTTACATTATTGGAGTTTTAGTACGGATCCCTATTTTTTTTAATATAATATAGTCTTAGAGGATTTCAACCAAGGAGGCGGAACATCGCGTGATCACGTGACGCAGCGAGTAAAAAGGACGACGTGACACTCGGTCTCTTTCACTCGTGTGCTCGGATGCGACGGATAATTATTGTTGTGCTCTTGATTTTTAAATGTTGTTATTTGATATAATTCTATTAATGATTAAATAGTTGATAATTAGATTACGATTATCCTTTTCTCTGTTTAAAATATTAAATGAGCTTCTGATCCTTAAGATCAGAAGTGGGATCGTTTAAAAACACGCGACTCTGATCGTTCGCCATCTCTCCAGCTGCAAATTATACTTTTTCCCGCCTGTTTTTTTTTTGTTTGTTATTTGTTCGCGTTGTAAACAAATACGTGTTAATTAATTCTTTACTTCTTAGCCCGTGATTACTTCCTTTGTTTGTGTTTAAGTAATATACGTGTTGATTTTGTGTGTATTTTAACAAATTACTTTGGATAGCTTGTTTCTCCGTCGCGATGATGAGCGCAGAAACCGTAACTGTGAAACGTTTAGTAGATCAAGGTGCCGCAATAGGTCGGATAGTTTGAAAAGTTCACGTAGGCGTCGTGATAGCTCTTATAGGCGTCGAAACAGCCCTCGCCGTGATCCTTTAAATGAAATACTTGATTGCGTAAATGCTCTGGAGGGACGGTTGCCTCCAAGGGCTACGTCTACCTCTACTTCTTTACCGTCGCATCCTTGCACTGGACACGAAACGACAGCATTGGCCTCGGCAACTACCGAGGTTCCTGCTACCAGCATACCAGGGACACGTGCCCCGGATGAGGCTGTGTCTGTTGAGGCGTCGCGTGAGGTCGACGCTGCGGACAGGATTGTTGGTGCACTTTCTACGTTATTTCAAGTAAGATCTAAGCATTACTACATATCTATGTTCGAATCCAGTTTACACGACTTTGACGTGTGGTGTGCTTAGGTAGATCGGGCGCGTGATCTAAATCATTGGGATGATTGGGAATGCCTGGGACGCATTGGCGGTTGTTTACGTGGTGATGCTAAGTCATGGCTCAATGAGTGGGTGACCAATGACCGATAATGGACGAGCTTTAAATCTGAATTCCGATCATTGTGTCCGCGCGAAGTTAACATGGTTACCGTACTATAGGACATCATAAATACTAATTCTAATAAGTTCTGCACGTACGCAGAATATGCAAGAAGGTCCCTGTTGCGATTGAACATCGTTAGGGGGCTTTCGGACGAGTTGAAAACCGCTATTCTAATCCGTGGCATTTCTGATCCTCAAGTCAAAGCCGCAACCGCTAACGCCAGGTTTGCAGTCAAAAGATCTAATAGAATTTTTCTCAGTTTACGTTAAGCCTAAAAGTGCACCTGCCGCTACCAGCAATCCTGCTCGCACGTCAGACACAATTAACCCTGACCTACGGAAACGAAAAACTCCTGGATAGTATGATCGATTGGTCTGGAGACTACGTGAGGTTCTAAAAACATTAGCTGACGCGGGATCTTCAATTAACCTTAAAAATTGTACGTTTTTGGACACTGAACTTGAATACCTGGGCAGACTTATTGGACATGGTCAGGTTAGGCCGAGTCCATGGTTCCCAAAGCACCGGAAAGCTGGACTCCGGTATGCGCGGCTCCTACAAGGTTGTCCGGGCACTACCACACGACCAATATAAACTGGAATTGCTGGCCGGTTCGTACGGGAAGAAGACATAAATCGCTGCAGGTGGTTATGGTTAACATATGGTTCAGTGGCGCGGTAAGTGGACACTGGAGACTTGCGACGCGTTCTTCAGTAGTGGTGAGTTTAGTAGCCCCGACATTGTGGCTATCTCGTACCCCGACATTGTGGTACTCACACCCCGACATTGTGGTGTTCATGGCCCCGACATTGTGGCTATCTCGTACCCCGACATTGTGGTACTCACACCCCGACATTGTGGTGTTCGCGGCCCCGACATTGTGGCTCTCTCGTACCCCGACATTGTGGTACTCACACCCCGACATTGTGGTGGTCCCGGCCCCGACATTGTGGCTCTCTCGTACCCCGACATTGTGGTACTCACACCCCGACATTGTGGTGTTCACGGCCCCGACATTGTGGCTATCTCGTACCCCGACATTGTGGTACTCACACCCCGACATTGTGGTGTTCGCGGCCCCGACATTGTGGCTATCTCGTACCCCGACATTGCGGTACTCACACCCCGACATTGTGGTGTTCGCGGCCCCGACATTGTGGCTGTTTCGCACCCCGACATTGTGGTGCTCGCGACCCCGACATTGTGGCTGTCTCGCACCCCGACATTGTGGTGCTCGAGGCCCGACATTGTGGCTGTCTCGCACCCCGACATTGTGGTGCTCGAGGCCCCGACATTGTGGCTGTCTCGCACCCCGACATTGTGGTGCTCGAGGCCCGACATTGTGGCTGTCTCGCACCCCGACATTGTGGTGCTCGAGGCCCCGACATTGTGGCTGTCTCGCACCCCGACATTGTGGTGCTCGAGGCCCCGACATTGTGGCTGTCTCGCACCCCGACATTGTGGTGCTCGAGGCCCCGACATTGTGGCTGTCTCGCACCCCGACATTGTGGTGCTCGAGGCCCCGACATTGTGGCTGTCTCGCACCCCGACATTGTGGTGCTCGAGGCCCCGATATTGTGGCTGTCTCGCACCCCGACATTGTGGTGCTCGAGGCCTCGACATTGTGGCTGTCTCGCACCCCGACATTGTAGTGCTCGAGGCCCCGACATTGTGGCTGTCTCGCACCCTGACATTGTGGTGCTCGAGGCCTCGACATTGTGGCTGTCTCGCACCCCGACATTGTGGTGCTCGTGGCTCGACATTAGGTTACACGTTGCCTTGGCATTGCGGCAGTCCATTTTTTTTTTTTTTAGAGTTGCCTTTTGGTTGCTCTTTATAGCTTGGGTAGTGGTTGCCAGATATTTTATTGTTTCAATAATGACTGAGGTTTAGAACTCATACATTGGTGATACAACTTGCAAATTGTTGCTTGTTTTAAAGCGATCGCAAATAAATTGCTCTTGAGATTATTACAATGGGGAGATTAAGACTTAACGGACATTATGTTCCAGGTGATGCTCTAACCAAACAGGTCCAGGGACATGGCGAATCTTCTGTAGAGGACCAATCAAACGAAGATCGGACAAGCCGTAAAGCTGACGGGGACGTTCAGCTGTCAGGAACGGCCGTCTTAGAGGATTTCAACCAAGGAGGCGGAACATCGCGTGATCACGTGACGCAGCGAGTAAAAAGGACGACGTGACACTCGGTCTCTTTCACTCGTGTGCTCGGATGCGACGGATAATTATTGTTGTGCTCTTGATTTTTAAATGTTGTTATTTGATATAATTCTATTAATGATTAAATAGTTGATAATTAGATTACGATTATCCTTTTCTCTGTTTAAAATATTAAATGAGCTTCTGATCCTTAAGAATAGTCTATGTCACCCGGGGATAATGTAGCTTCCCAACAGTGAAATAATTTTTCAAATCGGTTTAGTAGTTTCGGAACCTATTCAATGCAAACAAACAAATTATAATTAATGTTTTCTATTTATAATATTAGTATAGAAAAAAGCATTTATAAACAATTGAAATAGAATATAATCATGATATGTGTGCATTGCATTTCTATCAAGTTTACATTTGAATTGACATGGATATCACTGCAAAAAGATACTTAATATGACTTTCTGATTTACAAATTAACTTTATGTAGAAAATTATATTGTTCCGATCTTCGATGCATGGCATAAATTATTCAGAACAATAAAAACAGTTAATTGATGAGTACAATATACATAATATTTACATCGAGACTTTAAATTTCAGTTAAAAAATGTACAAAGCACATCACATAGAGGCAGCCCTCAATTTAGGCCAAGAGGAGTTGCATCACTTAGCTTATCAGATGGCGTGAGTGGATTATGTGATTTTTTATTGTTTTTATCTTCCTATCATCGTCTGGTCCAGGCAATTAGGCTCCTTCCTCGTCTGGACATATAAACTGCACGTAATTACTCACTGACTCACGGTCTAGTGCAAAATATTACTAGTATTTGTCTTCACGCCCTAGGTCATACATAATTACTTTGTATACATATGTTGCTTCAGATTAATTATGGTGTCTCGACATTTTATGAAATGATTTTATCCCGTTATAACTTAGGGTTATGCTGAACGATTTATTTATTGTCAATCTGTTGGAAATATCCCAAAATAAACATCAAGTGATTGTTTAATCTGGAATTAGGACTCTAGACCTTATTATAAGCTTGTTATAGTTGCTACGGGTATGCTTTCAAAGTAACGCTAGAAGAGTATTCTACATAGACATTTTATCAAATAAGGAAAACAATTTGAATCGAATGAACTGATTTGTTGATTCTAAATACGAAACTCGACACTATTGTGATGATCACTATGACGGATTTCTCACCATCATGTTTCGTGCTCGCTATTGGAATAGATACGAAAATTAGCCCAAAAGGCCAACTTATAAAGCATATCTACATATGGAAACAAACTTTATACTTCGTTATTTTTTTTCGCACGCAATAGTAAAACATTTCTATTCAATTATATTTAAACTTAGTACGTTTTGAAGGATTTAAGGCAAATTAAAACGTCGAATACTAGCGCACCTGTTAGAGTAAATTCGGAACGAGGTTAAATTTATTAGGTTTAGATTAATTTAATTAAAACCTATTTGATAAAAGGTCAAGAGTTAGTTTTAAAAGTAGATTTAGGGCAAAATTCAAATATAAAGAGAACATAATTGATTATTATATTGAGTCCATCCAGTCTATTATTATAATTATTATGAATACTTATTTAAAAATTGAGTTACAGTCTATATGTGATGAGTGTTTGATACCATGGCTATAAGCTAAATAGGCTTTTGGGTCTCAGAAACCAGACTCAAAAATTAATGATTTTAAACATTTGTCACGGTTGAAGAATCAAACCTGCTGACCTTTTTTTTCACAGCTGGCTTTATCCACTGAAGCAGTACAAATTTTAAACGTTTTTCCTCTAAAACAGACAAATACAGGCAATTTATTCCCTTCCATAAATGTAGCTATATTTAAAGATTGAAAAAAGATTGGAAGACCTTTACCCGGCGATACGTTTACGGTCTTATTGGTTTCTTTACACAGTTATGTCGTAAATGTGATAAGGGCGGGAGTCAATAGGCAACGGCAGTAGCTGAATGAATGTTGTTTTTCAATACTGTGATTGGAGTGTTTTCTAGACAGGCCAACTAATGGAGTAAAGTTCGGTACCTCATTTAACGCTAGTTTCAGGCAGCGAAAAACATACCTAAAGATGAAATTATAGAAAAGCTCTAGTATATAGCCAGTATTTGAGTTCCTGTATTTTGCGTTGATCCTGTTGATTAAATATAGATTTTTGACATACACTTCAAATGATTTTTTAAAATAAGTATAGGTATAACACAGATCCACTATCATGGACACATATTTTTTTTCGCAATATATAAACCCCAGGCAGATGTTACCTTACTTTTATACCTAATGATCCATAGAGTAGACTGTGGATATGATGGTCCATACACTTATGGATCTTAGTAACATAAGCCACACTTTTATACACAAGGTTCTATAGCCATATAGTTCACCACGCTGGCCTAGTGCGGGTAGGTGGAAGTTATACCATATAAATTCTTACAAATCGATATGGTATGCAGGTTTTCTCACGATGTTTTCCTCCACCGTTAAAGTGCATAAATATGTACCTTCTAATTTTCCCGAGTAAACTTGGGCCGTGTTGTAGTCCATCTGTCCAGATGAGGAGTGGAACTGGACACCGTCCGCGAACACTGAGCTAGGGTCTGGCCGCAGCACCAGCTTGAAGTCTCTGTAACAAACATGTCAATAAAATTACTTCTTTCTGACGAGGAGCAAGCTGATGGTTCTCTTCCCACTAGCCCCAAGGGTCCAGGAAGAGTATGTCAGGGTCACCAGACTTCCAGAAGCAATAAATTTGCTGGCTAGAGGGTATTGTTAATTATAGTTTACGCTATCAGATGTTGGGACGGAAATATGACGGGAGACTGTGGCACCGAGACCGCTTCTGTCTACCATTTCGGAAATAAAACGGTGTTATTATATATGTATAAGCGTAGCCTCGGGCATCCGGCGGTAAGATAGGTCGATGACATTGTTAAAGTCGCAGACCGAACCTGGATGCGAATAGCACAAGACAGAGAAAAGTGGCATAATATGAGAGGGGCCTATACCCAGCAGTGGGACTCTAAGGACTATGATTGTAGATTATGTACAGGAGATTGATCAGTGAAATATAGTCAGAATAATCGTTATACACTTTTAAGAAAGATATAGTATCTTATGAGTCGCGGTCAGAAATAGTAGATAAACAGTATTAGAGTAATTATTCTTGTACACGTATGAGCAACTATATATCAATTACGCTCCATATATAATTTATTCAAGTCCATATTAGCCTGTCCTTTATTTTTCCTTATTTATCTCGATCCAACCGTACCTACCTACCTGATTGCAAAAGGCTATAAGACTGCTATTTGTATTTTTTACTATATTAAGTATAACGTGTATTTCTTTGGTGTAATAAACGAGTTAAAAACAAAAATCTGCAAGATAATGAGCGTAGTTCCACTATCAAATATCTTCTTCATAAACGTAATATACGTTACGCCATGAAGTCATCATAAAATGTGTAATGATATCTGTTGAAAAGTTATAAGCGTAGTTATGCGATTTCATCATAACATATACAATAATAAGACGCGTACATCATGACGCAATTCGGGAAGAATCTAATTATTTATTACTCATACATCGGAATTCTTAAAAAAATCAAAGTGATTAAATACGCGGAAATTGAAAATTAGGTCACATAAATATCTTCACAGTAAAAAATGATCCGGCTAAACATAGTGTCTTTAATTGAAAATGAAATTGCTACATAGTTTTCTTTCTATCAGCTGACAACGACCTGCCAATAACTAATTACGCGCTGAAACAAAAAAGTTGCCTAACTAAAAACATTAAGGACGCGAGTTGGCAGTATATCACAGTTACACCTCAGATTTATTAGCCATTAGACCGGTTCCCAGTATTTAATACGAGCACTTTGAGCCGCGCTCCAACTTCTAAATCATAATTAGCAATACGTGCACTATATGGAGACCGTACTTCACTCTCCAGTTTTCACTATCCGTAAGTACAGCGCATCTAACGTAATTTGGCGCGTGGCGAAATTAGGAACTACAATCTGTATCTGTTACAGTCCATACTCGTATATATCCCACTGCAGGTCACGGACCTCCTCCACAATCAAGAATACGATTGAGAGGGGTTAGGCCATATAGTCTACCATGCTGGCCTCGTGCGGGTTGGCGGACTTTACATAACATAGAAATTCTCACATATCGCCGTGGTATTCAGTTTTCCTCACGATGTTTTCCGTTACCGTAACAGTGTGTGGACTGTGGTGATAGACTATTAATACACACATGGCTCCGAAAAGACAGGTGTGCCCGCGCCCAACGTGAACATGTTGGCAGCCTCGTCGTCTGTTCCGTTACTTACAGACCAGCACGCACTTAGGAAAGAACAGAAAGGAACTAAAAATAAAAGTAAAACATATCTGTTTAACGCATTGTTGGATATATATGCTTTTATAAGATGAACAAGGAGCATTTATACTTGCAACAGTACCAAAATGTCCTATGAATTAAAATGTGAACAGAGAAAAACTGTTCTTATTACATTGCGCAACAGGCCTTTCGGGTGGCAGAAGATCCAAGGCGATTTTTATCGTACTTTAGTATGTTAGAGTTCGCAGTGTGCTACTACAGAGTCAAGAAGTTCAAACTTGCAAAGTCACGTCGCTCTAATATTTTCGGGTATATTTTTGTAGGACCCTTAGTACAAGTACCCTTCTGACATACTTAAAACTTGAACATTATGAAATGTTTAAGGTTTAATTGCAATTATTACATGTAATTTTAAGCTTGAGAATTAATTTAATTATTAAGAATTAATAACGTTCATGTTGTACAAGGTCGAAGTCTTAGATTTTGATTTCTATGTCCAGTAGGTATTATAAAAAAAACAGAAGCTATTCTGTATTAAGTTATTGAGACATCAAAGTAATCTTTAGAGTTATATTTACCAAATTTTATAGTACATAACTAAGTATATTTATCTGAACATGCGTACCCAAAATTCAAATACGAGTAATTATATAGGTAACGCCAAGTGTGCCACCCACATTGTGACCACTTTGTTGGTGTATTACAACAGAGCCACCAAATATAACTGCAATCCAAATAAGTGAATAAACAAAATAATCACATGTTGCATGAATTAAGATCCGAGAATTTAACATTATGTAACAAGTAACGTGATGTCACACATCTTTTATTGCGTCGCCGCTCTCCTTGAGATAACATTATGTTTTATTTTTAATATAATGCATATGAAAGTTGTAACCATGCAAATTCAACTTATATAAATCTGTATGGACTGTGAACACACGCAAGGGGGTCGCATAATACTTTTTTATACATTTTATTGTTTTTTTTTATACTCCAATTAAAATGCAGTTTTTAAAGCGGTTTATTCGGGATGCTGTGACAGTCTTTGATAGAGGCCTATTTGACGATGATTATTATGTGACTCACGTTCGCATGCTAAACTCACACCCCAACATGTGCCAAGGTTAGAGTATTAGTCAGCTATCCTTGTGCAATGCGGATGTTATTAAAGCTTTTACATCAGTGGCTTGTTTATTAATTTATCAGTTTTTATTAATACTTAATCCTTATAAACATTTTTCGCAGTTAAAATCATCCTACTTCCTAGACATTAAATTAAATCATCTAGAGTTTTTATTGGCGTTTTACGACCTCTGTGTCCTTTAGGGCATGTCGAAACAAACCGGCCGGTACAATTGTGTCGAACACATTAATTTGTCGCCAGGAATCTTCGAAGCCAGAAATGGTCTAGAGGTTATACAATACTGTACATAGGTGTATGAGCAGTCACTTTCCCGTGCCTTAACAAAATTGTACAACCTAACGCGATAAACACGAAATCAAGACACGTTGAATTAGTATTGTTTGCGCTATATATAGAGAGTAAGCCAATAAAGTTTTCACAATACACTGCGATCGTAGTTCAGGAGCGCTAACGAGATATGTCTAATGATGTTAGGCAAGCGGATGTCTCTTGTTTGTCCGATGTAACTTCGTTACGGAGAAGTTGCTCTGATTCTATCCATTGCAGATGGAGTGCCCTTTTCAAACCACCCTGGCGTATCTACGTCGACGCGTTTGACCTAACTACTGTTATTGTCTGGCTCCCTATTGGTTTTTATTTGTGGAAGGAACTCGTTTATTCAATGTTAAATTATATTATATACGAAGCAATGAGGCGATTGTAGTTCCTTCGGATAATAATGAGACATGAATTTAAATGAGGGCATATAGAAGGGTTTTTTGTTATGTATTTTATTCCAGCTACAGTAATGTTCGTATCTTCGTATAAGATATTTTTTTCTATAAAATATATTTAGTAAAACGCACAAATGTGTTATTAAAGTGGAAAATATTAATAACGCGTAAATTTACAAGGCTTGAGCAGATTAAAAATGTGGAACATTACAGCCATGTCACTTTCAGTCGTGTAAAAAGGAACTAATTAACATTTGCCCCACTTGATTAAGAAATATTCTGGCGTCATTTTATATTTACAGTTTGGGAAATATTTCGCGGAAATGCAAAATCATTTTAAAAGGTATTCAACGTAGCTTAGTTGTTCTTGGAATCTTACATGAATGCCAGGAACGGTAGAGTAACAACGCAAATTACATTTAAGTTATTTTATAGCATAGAGGTAATTACTATTAAACTCTTAAAATATAGAAGTATTTAGTAATAACAAAATTTAAATTTCAATTAATACCTGGAATTTTATTTCCCATTTTTTATTATTTTTGCTTTATTAGTCTTTATTAGTCTTTATAAGTATAAATAAATTGCTTAACTCTTAAAATACGTGTTACTCATACAATTTATTTGTGACCTACATATACACTGAATAATTACCATATATAATAAACATCAACATATATAAGGGAATGTATAATGTTATTTCGAAAACATAATAGGCGATGATCCGCAGTAAAACGTATTGAGTTACTTGATATATAGAGAGCTGGGGGCGACTGGCAGAGGGCCAGAACTTAATGGAGGCTGCAAGAAAGGAGCCAAAGAAATTACTGGCCCGCTAAATTTGTAGCCTCCAAACAAAATGATTTAAAACGATTTAATCACATGAATATTCGACAAATAAGGTTTAATTTAAGTTCATCGGACTGAAATGTATATATAATATACGTTAGCATGCTGCATACGCATCAACCATTGCAGAAAGGTAGCACGCAGACCCCAGCCACCCTGAGACACTAGTGTAACAAAAATTTGTTCAACCAACTACAACGCATACTAATTAAACATTGTTAAAAAACTTGACAATTGAATTATACCGCTTGATTTTCCGGTTTTATTTACTAGTTGGTGTCGAATCAATCAGATTGGTACAACCTACATTAATAAATCAACAAATTCAATTAACTATCACGTGATTGAAGCACACAGCGGCCACACAGAATACCGCTAACGAGGCATAAAAATAAGTTTTTTCATTACGAAATTGGCTGCACGGCGAGCAGTTTCGCCAGCTCTATTGTTTACCAACCGGATTTCTAACTTGATTAACGAATTAATTACCTGAATAATTCCATCGGATCCCGCGAAATTAACCAGGAATAGCCTCGGAGTCATGTTTCACGCGGCTTCAATAAATATTAATGAGAGAACTTATATTTAGAGTTGAGGGAATGTCCGACTACCCCGGGTGTCTTCTTTATTGGATCAACTACGTTTTATAATACCTAATATGTTCAGTATTCCGCCGGATATTACAGTACTGTTTATTGATAATATAGTTTTAAAGCTCGTGGATATTCTGTTATAATAAATAAGAGGAGCAACGGTTATTACATTTTTGTTCTGGAGTATATTGTTTGTATAAGAAGTTATAGTAATCTGTTTATGGACACTATTCTATATAATTCTCCATAGACTCTGAACACTGAGCTGAGTCCTTAATAATCCTAAAGATAATTTTATACAACATATTTAGTGAAACTAGTACAAATGCATGCTGATGTTCTATAATATTTTTTTTGCGTGGATTTATTGTAATATAAAATTGTATTTGTTTATTTATGTTTACGTTTCAGATAAATAAACAGTACAAAAACCTGCCACTGTAATATACATGCCATCCCAGCAGCATACAAATGAAGTTCGTGTCAAATGGAGATTGCGAAATTCTTCGTTAGCAGAATTTCATTTCATAAAGACGATATTGTGTTGGTACGTCTTAGACAATGTTGCAGACACGCGGGTACTCTCGGCTGAATGTTTTGCGCTACTTTGCTCATTTTGTGCCAAAAGACGAGCTTCAACACGCCCTTTTAAGTCAAAACAAAGTGACAGCTAAAATTCCGCTCAACTTTTATTACTAAGTTGGTTCTCGTCCATCCTTATTTGCGAGGGTAAATCAAACCTGAAAACTCGGCAAGAAGTTATTAGCGAACGCAATTTCCAGAAGCCATTTCTCATTTTTGGTGAGGTGCTAAGGACACGGTGATTAACTGTTCATAAAAGAACAATGTGGAAGACGATTTGATTATGACAAAGTTAGAATACCTTTGTGAGCAATTTTTGAACACAATCATATTTGAACTATTAACTATATGCTCTTGCAAGAAAATATGAGATTGGTCCTGTTTAATGTGCCATCATTATCTTTCATAAGCAGGTTCAAAATATTTTTGGCTTTGTGATATGTGCTTTCATGATTTTACTTTAATGTAGCTCTGTTATTAAAATGTAATAGAGCCACTTAGTTATTGAAACAAACCCTACGCATCCTATCGTATGTTGTTAAAATGTATCACATTGTCAACAACTTTAACTTATCCTAGTTCATGATAAATCTATGGTTATTTGATTGTTTTAATGTGTCTTGGTAATTACAATAAAGACAGTTGATAATAAAAGCCAGGGGCAATCACTGACATTCGGCACTCAAGTCACAAGTGTAGTATTGCCAGTTATTGAGTTCTGCGAGAGAGGGTTCAGTGCTAACGGATGCTGGATGCGACGCGGTAATTGTGGCTGCATATTAAGAGGCGGCGTGGCATCCAAGTGCATCCACCTCACCCTAATTGAACCGCACGCTAATCTCATTGCCGCCAAATAACTACTATACCCCGCAAATTGCTTTCCGTCAATTTCATGCTTTTAGGGTTTCGTGACTGCTTGCTGCGGCGTACTAATTTAACATATACAATTAAATTAGAAACGCATGTAGAGTTCTGAGCCTGATATATGGGTGAGTAATGAGTATCTGTCTGCCTCGGTGGCGTAGTTGTATAACGGTACGGCTACAAAGCTGAGGTCTCGGGTTCGAGTCCCGGATCGGGCAAAGAGGTATTGGATTTTTCTATTTATTATCAGCCCGGAGTCAGGAATTTGTGCCCGATATGGCGATAGGCTCGCCCCCTATCACATCATGGGACGGAACATACAAGGCGAAATGTGGGAGTCCTGGTGGCGCCTCTGCCTACCCCTTCGGGGATAAAAGGCGTGAGTTTATGTTTGTATGTAATGATTATCATAGTCATTGCTAAATAGTTGGGAGGTAAGGTCTCGATTTTTGGATTTTAATGAAAAAATATTGAGTCGCTTCGTCTTTATGCACTTCGTTTCCGTATATTGTTATTTTTTTATGTACAATAAAGATTTAAATAATAAATAAATAACCTTTCTTTGTACTATTGGTGGTCTTGTAACTTATTTGGAATAAAGTTATATGATTAAAAATGCGTTAGTTCACTACGTAGTCGACACAAACTATGTTAAACGTGGCATGATATTACTAAACCGATGATAATAATTAAATATAGAAATCGGGCACAATTAGAAAATGAGGACCAATCAGAGACCTTATCAGTCGTAATTAATCAATTCATCCATTAACTAAAACTTGATTGAACTAACACAAAACTATAATTGGAATAAATCTAGATTTAGAACACTATTACGTAGAATTGGTGGGATTAACGAAACGTCAATGGAGTGGATTACAATGCTTTTAGGATTATAGGCATTTAAGAGTTTATTACTAAGCAATTGATTGGCACGGGTGTTGAAGTTAGAATAGTCAGCTATTTTCAATTACTATCTGTATAAATACTATACTAAGTTGTTATATATCTAACTTGGCTTAGGTATTAACTATAGAGGATGGATACAATAATATTTGTAAAAGCTTTTCAATTTCAATTTCGGAGCTTTTAGGACTGAAATTTAAATTTGAAGTAGTAGCTGTATTTCTTCAAATACTCTTTTCCGAGACATTTGTGTAATACTGTAATTTTTTATCCACGTTTTGCAGTTATTTTGGCGAATTGTCTAGCTGAAGTTATTATTTTCGGAAAATTAATATGTTCTAGTCAAACAATCTTCACATATATGTAGTGGATAAAGATGCATTCACATTTAGGAACTACTGTTGACTCATAAAATGATAGGAGACTTATTAAAATGTTAGATGAGACAGTTGTTAATGAAAATAATGACATAAATAAGTAACATTGAAATAAAACTATTTTTTACATATTCTATCGCGGATTTGGTTTAATTTTAATTTTTTTGACTTCCCGACATTTCGATTACTTTACAGCTTTCGTGATCTCGGGGCGGAATTAAATAAATAAGTAACTTAAATGAAGTACATATTCGCTGGGTGGACCGGCTAAAGCCAAATAGATAGAAACAACTAAGGTAACAATAATGTAGTGCTCCAAATTTCTAATGAACCACAAAGCACTTGGTGCGAGAAAAATTATCTTTACTTATGAAAAGACAATATCTTTGTAGACTACTTGTAATTACACATAATGAGAATTCCAAATAATTTAACATACAATAACTATTCGCAAGCAAAGTCACCCACCTCTCATATTTAAATTACTTGGCTCCAGGCCGTGAAAGTAATTTATAAGGGTCGTTAATTGTAATCATAGAAACTTCTAGTCTAGTTTTAGATCAATTAAGGTCCAAAATTCATAGTCAATGTTTTGGCGAGCGCTCCAAACGATCCTCGTGATAGGAATTAAAATTAATTAGTTCCAAAAAGCGCGGTAGATTGTAATTTACAATTTACATAATCCATTAATAAGCCGGGAGCTGTTATAAAACTTGCGACGAATAAGACACGTACGGCTCCCGTCGTTTCTATATTAAAATTTTAATAGTACTCAGGACAACGCGCTCTTGAGATTAGGCGGGTGTGTACATTACACCCGGGCTTACCTCCGCATGACAGTACACACCGCGTTTAATGTAAAACACATCATGAAAAATGAGTCTCAACTCGACCGCCTATTTACAAAGGAAAACGTTATAATCGACCTTTTAAAGGGAACATTTATTGACAATTAAATTCTTAAAAAATATATATTATTTATCTGGGCTTGTAACAATTGTTTACGCTAATTACGTGATTAAATTAATACACATAAGTATAGCAATTGTACTGTACAGTGTACTGTACTGGACCAGCCCATATACGTACCACTCTATAATCCATAGGGGTTAGGCCATGTATAGTCCACCACAATGGCTTAGTGTGGTTCGGTGGACTTTACATACCATTGAAATTCTTTCAAATCGCTGTGGTATGCAAGTGTAACAATGAATTACAGGGTTATAAAAACTATTTCGACACATAAATAGAGAATCACTAGTAATATTCGTACATTAAAACAATCCGAATGGAACACGTTACGTTTAATTTAGTGGTCAGAGCTGTACCTCTGAAGTATAGAATATTAATTGTCACTCCAACTATAAGTGGATTACGGGCTACGGCCACATTTGAATGTATTAATCGTGGTTAACCACACGTTCAAACATTATGCTAAAACTTATACATTGGCTGCGTGGGACGTAGATTTGTAAACAAGTTTAAACTTCAAGACCCTTACGTTAGGTATTGAGTCTATTAATATAGAGAGATGTTAAGGTTAAAATGGAATTTTAATTAAAAAAATAATATATACATATTATTAGGTAAAATGCTGCTTAGTGGCGCACAATGTTGGCATAACACAGTATTGTTAATTGATGACGAAAATGGTGATAATTTGAATATGAGATAAAAAAAATAAATACATTTAATAGCTATAGACACAGGCGTAAGCAGTGATAATAAAGTTCCCACTCACATAAAAGCCTTAAGTATAAACAAATTTAAATCCACTGTTAAGCGACAGTTGTGTAATAAAGCTTACTATAAAATTTCAGATTACCTAGAGGATAATAAGGCTTGGGAACATAACATAATATAAGTCCCCTAACCGGATGTGCATTGTTTGATATAGATGTGATGTAATAATTAGTTCATTTGATTTCATCGCAGTTGTAAGCAATTTGAGTAAGTCATGCTCGCTAAAACGTCTGTGCTTGCGGCGGCGTCGTGTGCCGGGTCGGTCACTTCCCTGTAACATGGTTGAGGAGGCCGATGGCTGGCACATGCGTCATACTCGTGAACGAGTGCTGCTTGTGTGGACTGGTCTGCTCGACTTGCTTATAATGATAACTTTTAATTGCTTTAAAACTATTACTACTATTCATTGCTTTGGTGAAGCAGTGCACTGATTCCGCGTTCTGGGTGACTTTACTTACCTAACTCAACCGTACCAAAATCACTTGACCAATAACACTATTCTTCATTATTCTTCTAAATTATCTATGAACTGCTCTGAATTTAACTGCGCTGCAACCTCTGTATAATTATTGTATTGTAAACTTGTTTTAAAAAGAGCAACGCTAGAGTTTCTTGCCCGTTCTTCTCTGGCGAAAACAGCCTTGTGAACCGGGTGGTAGTGGAAAAAAGTGACTGAATCTAAATAATGTATGACATTTCATGGGTTCAATAAATATTTTCATTTCATTTCATTTCATAGTTAAGATACGTTGCTTCTATCACAAGACTGAAGAACTGCGAAAGAATATACGGTCGCAACACCCAAACCCGAAACAAATATATCTATGTTATAAATATTTTCTCAGTACAGAATTGAATCAGTGACTTCCGATTCACAACCAGTTTCTTAACAGACTGAGCCACGGAGGCTGTTAAATCGTATATAGTTTGTCAACGTTCGAGATTGAGGGGGTGTGGAAGGAAGGGGGTGGGAGGGGGTGGAAGGTGGTGGGAGTATTGGGGAGTGAGGATACAACGTGACAACAAAGCTGTTACTTCACCTCGATGTTCACTGAGACAGCCAATGCATTTATGTTTTGGTCAAAACCGGTTACATTGTGACTCTACCACTTGAATCTTTAAAGATAAATGGTCAATTTTTATATAGTCAAAATATATTATAGCAACCGGTGTGTAGATCAAAAACAAAGGTAAATATTTAAATTCACACCACACGTGATAAAACTACGTAATAAACGCAGTCAAATTTCAAACGTCATTATTTCGCTCAAAATGTAGTTATTTTTCCGCGACACCCCAACTTAACTGTAGCGTTTGCGGTTTAATGTACTGCAAACCTTCACGTTTAATCGCTTTGATGTAACCTGTGAGGCGTAATTCAAATTTAAACACCTTTACATGCTTTTGTGTCGGTTTGTTGACGTCAGCCGCGACGCCTCTCCAATTTCAAGCTCCAAAGCGATCTAATTAGACGAATATCTACTACAATGTGCGTCTAATACTGTTAGTCAGTTCCGGGAATGCCGAATACGTGAAAAGTACAGTTTAAGTGATTTAGTATTGTGTGATGAACGGTCACTTTTTTATAAAAAGTTATTGATTGTCGCCATGGAGAAATTGGCTATAAAATGACAAATATTTGTTCCAGATTTGGATGTTTGGAGGCTGAAATGTCTTCTCACGAATTTTGTTGTGGGGTCGGGAATGTAGGATTGTTGGTGTAGTATAACGTAAAATATTTACAAATGGTATAGGCTAAGTATACGTTGTTAGCTTTTATTGCAATAAATCGTTTTGAATGAATTCTATTAATAAGATCAACACTCAAAAATATATATACAAGGTAGAAACTGTTGAAATGGCTTTGTGTTTATACGCAGGACAACCTAAATATACATAAAACTTGTTAATTACTTGGTAAACGACAGTTACAGGTTGCTTTTTAATAATTAAATTACGCGTTGCGAGATGAAACAATCTTGGAAAATATTCTCGTGAGACCGTTTCCGCTCCGTTTTTCATAATTAACAAGATTTATATAGATTAAAATGTTTCTTATTTGTTCGACTTTTTAATAAAAATTTAAATGTGAAATACGACGTGCGCTTTTGAAATATTTCATCAAGCTTTTTAAAAGTCTCGTACTTTTAAAATGCTTTTGTTCCTTTATTATGGTGTGTTTAATTATTCTTTTTGTATAGTTTTACTGTGATATAACAAAGGCAGCAAGAAGAAGTACCTAACGCGTAAATACTATTCAATGTGGTGAGATTGTTTAGTTATCAATACAAACGTGAATGAGCAAAAGCTCACCTGGTTTAAATATAACAGGATTGTAACAGAGAAGCCGAAACACAGCCCACAACAAACACAAACAGCGGGACATTTCGATTGTCCTTTGCCAGCCTGGCTGCCCTCAAACGGACTAGACTCCGTGGAATACATACGTCGATACAGCTGCGTGTGACAGCGGTGCAGCGAAGTGATAGAGGCTCGATCAACAGTGTAGTGGGGTCGGGGCTGCGGCGCGCCGCAAACCGCCGATCGCACCGCACACGTTTTCAATTCACGAAATTTATTCGCAATCGGGATGAAGACGGATATAATTTTTTTTTATACTTTTGACGCGATTGGAGAAAAATGAGACTACAATTTTTACGATGCGCGCTAAAACCGACAGCCAAAACGCGACATGATGAAGTTAGGTGTTAACTGTCTCCCAAATTTCCGTCACTCTCATAATTTTATTTGTTTATTTAAAAAATACTCGCTGTATCTAAAATAAAATAAAGTGACTCGTTCGGACGGCTATATTGATAAATGGTTCGATAAAATCGCTATCTATGACACGCTGTTTCAATTACAGGCCTCTAAGGTATGAAACAAAAAAAAACATACCTATATGACATTTTTTACGACCGGAAAGGCACACAATTAAACCTTTCTGATAATACATCACAGCTATCAATTAACATTCACGAGTCACAAATAATGATTAATACTAAATCGTTTTAATAACAATGTTAGTCGTAATGATTTACAAGGCCAATTATCTCTCTCTCTAAATCGTTCCCTCACTGCTGAGGATCGTGACTCCGTTTGATTCCGTCAACCAGTTGTCTCCATCGGTTTCGTTCTGTAGCTTGGTGGAGTGCGTCGCTGACAGGTATTTTTAGTTCCTCAGATATTTGGTCCGACCATCGTTTGGAACTTCTACCTCTAGGTCTTTTCCCTTCGATTTTACCAGTCACCATTAGACGTTCTAAATTGCTGGTGTCCCTGCGTGCAATATGCCAATTATAATTGCAATTAAAAACTCAGTTTATTAATTACACTCATATTCTGTAAAAATAATATCTTTTTGCATATTTACCGTTGTGTTTTTATGAATACAATAAAATGAAATAGAGTCTGCTTCATGTAAGCCACATCAATCAAGCTCGGCACACAGAGGCTTAAACAATTATTTTAATGATACATACGGGAAACGAGTGATGTTCTAGCTAACAATTTATCTTAATTACAACCAGCTAATTGTTTATACAAAGAAATTACTATAATCGTTATTGCTAAAAATATTTGCAGAAAACATGAGAAATTATGAAAATAATCGTAAGTTTTTTTGATATTTTGTTGTGAATGTTGAAAGATAAATATTAAAGTTTTAGTTTTATTTGAATAATAAATATTTATATACGCAATCAAAATGTTCGTGATTTTAAAATATATGAGGGACACTAAAATCTAAAAAAAAATATTTGTAGATACTTTTAGACTTTTTTAAACTAGTAGTTTATTTTCCTGATTAAAAGTTATGACATAAAATAATCCAAGGAATTATAAAATTAATAAATTACACGATTAGACTATCTTTAATATGTTAGAATGAGAAACAACTGAATAACCATTAGCTATTTGCAAATTTGTGTTTCTCCGGGGATTAATAAATATCCTACAGCACTTTTACAGTAATCCATGAATCTATATCAGCCCATATACGTCCCACTGCAGGGCACGGGCCTACTCTACAATCGAGAGAATCGATTGAGAGTGGTTAGGCCATATAGTCCACCACGCTGGCCTAGTGCGGGTTGGCGGACTTACATACCGTAGAAATTCTTTAAAATCGCTACGGTATGCAGGTTTCCTCACGATGTTTTCCTTCACCGTTAAAGTGCGTGGTGATTGACTATCAATACACACATAACTCCGAAAAGTCAGAGGTGTGCCCTGGGATTTGAACCCGCGACCACCGTGAACATGTAGGCAGCCGCGTCTGGTCCGTAACCAATCCAACATCCATAATGGTCGAGAAAATGAAGCAAACTTCCCCGAGGTAAAATTAATATTACCGGCATACTATCTGCTACCAAAATGCAAAATCTAAATGAACCACATTACACTTTGAACGGGGAAAATACACTACGTGTGTTAGTTCTGCTGCCTTGTTTTATCACAGAGCACGGATAAAACAACTAAACATTATTCCACGTCTAAATATCTTTTGGGTATTACGACATGTTTATCCGGGTCACGTGGAGTCCGAAACGCTATTTATTTAAGCCTGTACAAACGGGCAATGTTAACACTGGCGGCGGAACCTAGCTCCACAATAACCTTTATACATCTTAAAATATTTACTTAAGACATTACTTCTTTTAAGAAGTAGGTCAGAGTACTACAAAAAGATATTACTAAAGAAACCGGACGATTCTCAGCGTTTGTTAGAGATGAACAACGAACGTAAAATGTAAACAAGTCACAGAGCTAATTTAAAAATACTGTGAATTTTTTCTGCATTCACTTATAAAGGATTTTCAATTTAGCCGTGTTAAAAGGACGACGAGAATTTGATTATTTTCACTCTCTTGTCTTCGTGTGTTGTTTATTTGAATGAGGTTTTGGTCAGTAATTGAAGACTTTGGAGTTACATAATGGTTCGACTACCTTGTTAAAGTCGCGATTTGAACTTGGACGTGACTCATTAATGCTAAAAAGTGGCATAGTGTGGTTAAGATTTATACTCAGCGTAGGAGCCCTATAGACTGTCGATGATTATGGGAAAACAAAAGCATCTGTATTATTTATTCGAAACACGTTTGTGAACGGTATATGCATAGATATTTATTTTTCATATATGATTTAATATTTGTCGAAACTACAGCTTCAGTTCATTTATATTATGTCGATAGACTCGCCTTGTATGACTACTTAGGATGGAAATAAATATGGCGAACTGTGGGTGGCACTGGTGACACCTCTGCCGATCCCTCTGGGAGCATGATACATAAGATTTTATTTCTGTGAAAAGCATCTACTTCCATCCAAAAATAAAACTCAGAATTGAAGTAAAATATCTGTATTTGTAGCCAGCACACTGTATTTTTACTTAAAATAGTCCTTTATAACAAAAAATCTCTTTGAATAACAAGAGCGAGATATTCAAAACAGGTGTGCACTCCGAATCACGTAACAAGTGCAATAACAGTGTAGTTCGTGTCTCGAAATATGTTTACTGTAAAACGAAAATGAAAGCTGTATTGTAATCGGGCGGTTAATCTGCGTCTACCGAGCTCGCGAATATTTAATGGTTATGTTGGATTTGGTTGTAGATTTGGCTGCTGGTGTCACGTCACGGTGTAAAAGCAACATTTACCTTGAGCTTATAGATTTAGCCGGCCTTGGATTGCTAAGTAAATTGTTGAGTCCTATATTCTGCTTATTGATAATTAAGCTTTATGTTTTGCACGCCTGTAGGGCTCGAAGGACTGAGGTTTTGTTACTAACTATAAGTATGTGTTTTTTCGAGATTATCTCTTAAAATCAAAACTAAATTAATCGGTAAAAATACTCCTGGAAAGACAAATGTCTTTGGATCTGCTTGATTAAAAATTCGATTAATTTGAATTCAATTAATTAATAATTAATCATCAAATTTAAAATATGCATACATGCGATAAAACTGCTGGTAATACTAATATTGTAAGAAGTGTTTCAATAACGTAAAACTTTAGTTTAAGTTCTTTCAAGCAGCATAAATTAATCCTGAATAAAATCTCGTGTGGAGAGTTAAAGCGGTTTAAAACAAAAAACATATTCAACGACAACATTTGATTCACGTAACATCAAATTTGGCACGTGACCGCGCAGGGGGAGCGCTCGTCTTTTTACCTTTACCTTGGTTGTGCTTGTCAAGCCTCAAGTGGCGTCGATTACCAGTCTTTTTGCCGCGCCATCCGAGATTAAATCCTTTGATAAGTATCTTGTAATTTAGTCGCGGCATTTCCCCGTAATATAGGATCGATGACGTCAATTACTTAAAGGTTTTTAACCTCGCGATGAAATTTTTGTTTATTTTTTGTAAGGTAAAATTGCGGTAATAAATGTGGAATTTCTCCATCAGCATACATTGAACGGATATCAGATAAAATAATACACATTTTAACACATTTAAACCTGGTGTATAAAAGTTAATGTATGAAGCTAAAGCCAATAACACAGCACTTTTTGCGTACAAACGTAATCCCAACAGCCATGTGACCGCAGACTTAGCGCAAACGAACACAGTAGAGTTTTATTAGTACAATAACTTGTAGAAGTGGCGATTAGCCGCGATTCTTCGTGCCATTGGACTAAGTGAGCCTAGACTTAGCTTCTATTATGGCATTTCGACCACGAATTGTGTAGTGATGTAGTGGTTAGGAATTCGAACATCGATATATTATTATGAACACTGGTATTTAGGAGTAAATAGATATTGTATTAGATAAATTATGAGACCAAATAAAAATATCTGTGGTGATATCATTACTAAACACGGATTTTTTCAAGCTCTCGAAATCTGTCTAGATATAAGATTTAACAAAGTTAATCTGCATAATGGTTTCTTAGATTTACGCGAATGTTACACATTAAAATAAAACTATTTTATACTGATTTTATCGCGATTTGGTTTAATTTTTACATTTTTTAACTTCCCGACGTTTCGATTACTTTACAGCTTTCGTGGTCACGGGGCGGACTAGGTATTAGTCCAAATCGCGATAAAATCCGTATAAAATAGTTTTATTTCAAAGTTAATCTGTTTGGGATGTTTTTTCAACACCTTTACTTTTTCTCTAAGTAATGTGAATATATTTCGAGAGTTTATACAAATCACCTATACCTTACGCTTATTTGAAAAATAAAATTACAAGTTTTATCCACATTTATTAGACATTAGAGCATAAATTACAGAGTATAGTGTAAATTGTGTTATTTGAACCAGTACGTATGTATGAACAAGCTCTAAGCGCCATAATATTATCCTCATACCCAGCCAGGCCTCCGGTCGTGAGAACATTGCAGATGAGTCGCTTTGTCCGTGACGTGACATACTTCTGTTATATAAACAGTGCCGGCCATCATTTGATTTGCACTTACAAATACAATGGTAAGGCTATTGTTCGCGTTATATAATTTAATGGATAATTCTCAGGGAGAAATATATGTAGGCGCCTTACAGTCTAGTTGGACGAGGGGCTAATTTCAACGTTTATAAGGCTGTTATTGTAGTTCATCTTGTAAACAGGGCTTGCGTAGTCATCATAGCGGTTTCTGTCCTTTGTGAGGGGTAGGAACAATATTTATACGAATTGATTAAAAATAGACTTATTAGCTCATCGTCATCGGTCTACAGAAGTCCACTGTTGAAAATAAGCCTTTCTATATTTATTGTGTATTTATTTTTAATTACTAATATTTGGAAATTGATTTAAGTAGCATTCCTTGAATATATGTTTGTTTAGAAACAGATGAATAAAGAATGATGACGATTATCCACTGATCCGCCTGCCAGAATACATTCAAATAAAATAAATTATATCCAAAACTAAAAATCGTTAACTTAAAAAACCAGCACGGCATGGAAGCCATGCTACAAATGCGTCAGAATGTAGCTTTTTTGTCACCTCCTTGGTTGTTTATAAACCTTTTCAGATAATTCACCCACTGTAGCACATCCCTAAGGCAGTAGAGTGGCGTGGAGGGGCTGATTGTTCGCGACGTGACGCGCAGCAACATTATGTGGCTATTGGCGGCAGTCGTGTGGTCTAGCCTCGGATTCAATCGAATTATGCTCCCAACACGATTTTACTGTCATTGCTAAGCGAGGGTGTGCCAATATAGGTTTTTGATACTGATTTTTATAGGTCTAATGAGGGTTTTTATGGGTAGTTCTTTTTTTGAAAATGGTTATATAAGCTTCAAATGTAGATGGAGTATGCGATAATAATTCTGTTGCTCAGCTGTGTATTTCACGTGGTGATATGATAAATCTGATTACAATGTAACCAATCTATAGGTCTCCAACTATCTAGAGAGCCGGGGCATGAAGTGGGGGGAGGTGTGCAGTGACAGCTATCATGCAAAGATCAAGTGAGATAGAGAACTTACGAATAACATGTAATACAACGGTTAGTGTTGCACGACTAAAACTATTACCCAATTTTAGGGGCGATCCCGAAGTAATATTAAAAAAAAAGCGTTTATTGTTTACTAGGTAAATTTGGTGGCGGTTCCGCCCACGTACTTCAAACTGATAGCTCGGTAAAAGTGTCTTCCTAAATATGAGATTTTCGTCGAAGATACTTCAACACCTCCCTATTAATATTTAATGATATTGTATTGTATATTTAGTAAAAAAAAACAAGGCAATAATAATACTCGATACTTTATTGTCCAATACATATAAGGTATATTTTTGAATTGAATATTCCTAGTTAATCCTGATTATAAAATTATGTTCTATTACATTTTTGGTGGAGACAGAGGTAGACGTTAGTAGAGAGAGCTACTTTTATTATATTTTTGATAGCCAGTGTAGAGCTCTTTTTACTTTAAGAGCATTATTACGAACAGATGTAATTATTCATTTCGTGCAGTGTCTCCTTATTTTAGAAGCTGTAAAAATATATAATATAATAATCATGTCCTTTTTATTGTATTGTTTATGCAAAAGACTATTCAAATCATATTTATGGAAAATTAGCTGTTTACTGTTGGCAACATTAATAATACGTAAATATTTGATATTTATTGTAGGATTTTTTATATTGCATTTATCACGAATACCACGGGTTGGAATTGGGCCGATACAAACAAAAATACCAATTGAATTCTTTCTCTAAGTACAATGAATCAAAATACTCGTAAATTCGAATGAAAAGGAAGTTCTGTATTATTTTGCAGGCTGATGCTTTTATAATCATTTAATACCTAATATCGTTGCTTATATAAATACATATTAACATTATACACTTCACTTGATATTATTATACCTTTAAATACTTAAAACATGCGAAAATAAAATAATTCATTTACGACGATGTGTCAAACGTCATGTTTGTTTACAATGTGTTTGCAATGACATCGCACTGACACCACACGAACACGAAGGATGGACATAGCGGTATTTATAACATAAAGAGATGCTCTCTGTCTCTGTTCTATTGCGTTGATTTATATGTCTGCTTGTGGAAACAAAACATTCACCGGGCTATTGACAGTTCCCCAGCACGGCGCACACCTGGAATGTAAGGCCCTCTAGATAGTTGGAGGGCTATAATTTCAATTTGTACCCAAATCATTTTTCATATATGCATACTCTTTACTAGAGCTACGACATAAGAACTATCCATTTTTCCATAATGTAACTGTACCTCTTCGGACCAAAAAATATTAATCTTTTACTTTCTGAATGTATAAATACAAAATCTACAAATAGTTGAAAATAAAAACTAGTATTAATTTACTCTCCACTTAGTGCTATACAAATCAATAACATGAAACAGCGGTCGGTGGCACAAAGTTATATCACAGAGAACGTGCATCGAGCTGTTATTATTGACAAATGGGTTCAGTTAGATTAAGCTGTTAACGGCAATCACATGGCCAATTGGCTGCTTCCTCGAACGTTCGTCAATTGATGGTCAGTTGGCCTCATTTTCCTTTAACAACCAATCGCTGCCACCGGGGAACGGAATAATAGAACTTTTTGGTACATGCGCCTGTGTGTTACGTACTGCATGTTATGTCATTGTAATTTGAGGATGTATTCTTCGAATATATCGGTCATTGACTTCTATAATTTTGGAACTCATATTTATTCTTAAAGATCTTGTCTATAGATGTTATATTACAAAGTACGTGCATAAATAAGTGTTTTCTTCCGTCCATTGTGAAAGCAATGACATTTTTTTTAACTTTCTTTCTCTTCTTTTTGCTATTTCAAAAAAAGGTGTCAGGTTACGAAGCCGCAGTTTCGTGGTCTCGTCAATCTCTACCCTAGCCAAGAGGGTCTTCAGCTTATATTTTTGCGGAACAGAACACTTTTATGGCTCACGCGTTACCTTCTTCTTTAATCCTGGATTCATTCACCGTAGCATATATTTTTTTATAAAATCTTGCATCACAGTGTCAAATAGCAAAGAGATAACACATTTGTTTTCAATGGATACTGTACCTGGAGGTCACTGTACTTGAAACAAATTACCATCAGATGCAACGTAGTCACTTTGCCAAGCAGGATTAAAATAAAACGTTGCTTGCCATTATTTTTGCAACACGTTTCGAGCTCCCTTTTGTTCGCATAAGCAAGTATATTTTTATAAAGTGTCTTTCATGGCTCCTAAAGGAAAACATCTGGCATATGAATGCCGACGGACGTACACCGAAGTCCTAGCCATTTTTACAAATTCAAGGCACCTTTTTAGTTTATTCTAGAAGCGTGCCATACAAAAGAAGTGTTTTTGTAATGAGTCACCTGCCCGTCAATCCACTGGCAGCGAATAAAAAAACAGTAAAAGGGAATTCCATTGAAAATGTACGCTTGCAACTGTGTGTACAGACTAGTGTCGCTTCGATTGGAGATCACAATCGGAGAGCTGAATAATAAAATTGTTTTAAATTTTTTATTTAGTGATCGAATGTGTAGCGTAACGTGCCTAATTAATGTATAACTAAATAGTATGTAATTACAGTTCTTACAACTGTTAGGTTTTTAAAATAAATACCATTAATTATAAATACTTTGTTGTTTATTACCGAAACTCGGGTTTGAAAATACAAAAATGTATAATATAATACCGATGGAAAATACACTTTTAAATAATAAAAAAAGCTGTTAGGAATAAATTAATTGGGATAAAAATGATAATGGAATAAAGCGAAGAGTAGAATTTATTGAAAACAAAATATTTAAATTCAGCTTCATTACTGTAATTGATGTGTAAAATGTGACATGTGAGACATATTACTAGACATAATTTATTTTTATTGAACGTAGTAAATAAAAATAACATTATTTTGTGTTGCTCAAAAGTCTATAAAACATGTCAAAGACGTGGTAGTATTTCTCATGACTCAGAATATTGTGACAGACATATTTCTGTAATACATACTATACGTAAACTCACGCCTTCATCCCCGAAGGGGTAGGCAGAGGCGCCACCAAGACACCCACACTTCGCCTTGTATGTTCCGTCCCACGATGTGATAGGGGGCGAGCCTATTTCTGTAATACTATTTTAATAAACGAGTATTGTATTGAAAGTGGTTATGAGTTGGACATATCGTAAAGAAACATTGTGGTGCAAATATCTCGTGACTGGAAGCTATGGAAATACTACAAAAATACGCTGGAAAAACGACGCAAAGAGGATGCTAGTTTGGATTAGATTCAAAAAATTCAATGCCGCGAAAGAGGCTCACATCAACATCGTTGAAACAGGCCCAAAGAGACTCCTATTAATTTAACTTTTTGATTGATTTCGTTGCGGGTTAAAGACAAGTTAGACATTCCCGGAGACGCGCTGAGCTTCAATGCTCAGTGTCATTAAAATGCGTGCCACTGTTGATCCTGGCTTACAGGAGTTGCAGTGGCGGGTGTGAGGGCGGGACAGTCTCCTAAAAAAAGCCCAAAGAGACAGCGATTTAACTAAAAAATGTTTCTTCTTTCTGATTGCTTGACAGTCCTAAAGCTTTTAAAATGGCACCAACATGTAAGTTCGGAACCTTTCATTAATGTTATCTATTAATTCGGGTTTCGGCGGCACGCAACTGCTAGTCGATTCGTGATTTGCTCGCGTCATGGCGACCCTCCCCCTAAATGGACTAATTCTATTAAGCAATACATATAGCGTCGAATCTATTAGGGCACGGCTTATGTACCACATATAGCCTTAAATACCAAGTAGATAAGTTATAGTCTATCGGTATTATGGGTTCTTCTGGGAATTGAATTGTCCCTGTCTCCTCTTGTTGTGGTTTATCATAAACGTCTTATACTGGTATCCTCTCCTTCAAAAGTTTAGTGAATCTAAGTTGTCCTGAACTTTATTGGTACAGTAAAAGAGGTTTTATGTGAACATATAATAAAGAACAATATTATATATATATTTTTTACATCCGCCTTGGTATCAAATTCTTTGCATGTCTGATATCTAATCATATGTAAATGAATTCATAAAATACCTTTTAAGTTGCTTTGTTTATATCTAAATTAATGAACTGAGTACCTTTTTCACGAAAAAAGTTAAGGTTGTGAGTGAAAATGGACGCGTAGGTGGTTAGTCATTAAATTCTGAGGGTCTCAATATTTTTATTACCTACGGGAACTAATGACGCATAATTTATTTTCATACATATTCCCTTTTAATTTAATTTTAAAATTTTTATGTAAGTATACTAGTGTTCATTATTTTGGGATAGGAATAAAAAACAAATGCTAAAAATACCAGCATAATTAAGAGATTTTTCAAATGATATATTTGTACATAAACTTAAACAATTCGTGGTGTATTCAGATTTTAACCTAGTCAATAATTAATATATACAGTACACTCGTTCTAACCATGGGCTTATATTATCGTTTTACGACACACAGATCTTTAACCATCGACAGAAACCGTACACATATTAAGCATCCATTGACCGTATAATAGCTACGACCGCTTTGTGTTCTGCATATAGTAGCGCAATCAACGCGCGACGAACAAAGTTGTCACGAAAGATAGTAAAGTTCAATCAGCGTACCATAAAGAGGCATAAATGGTATTGGAATCGATACGGAACGGTTTAATTAAGGGAATGGAATAGGTTGCTTCCACCGCAGCGGGTGCACGTTCAGCTGTACAGCTTACAAATGGATTAGTCTGGAACACGTTCGTTTAAGTTATTCCAAACTATGAAGTGCACACTAGGGGTATCTGCTTGCGGTTCACTATTTTGTACCAAAAGGTGACATTAAGTGGCGTTTAGATTTTGCTTGTGTTTTGAAAATGGAACAGTTGTTCTCTTAACGGTCCCTGATTCTCAGTGAGGACTGTGGTAGGATTTATTACTGGCGTTTAGATTTTGGTTCTGTTTTGAAAATCGAACAGTTGTTCTATTAACGGTCCCTGATTCTCAGTAATTACTGAGGTAGTGTTTATTGCTGGCGTTAAGAATTTGTATCTGTTTTAAAAATGGAACAGTTGTTCTACTCTACGTCACAGTCCCACGAGGGAGGATGTAGAAACATAATTTTTATATCATGTAGCGGACTGATTTAACTGACTGAAGTATACTTTTCGACCGGTTGCCTGACGTAAAATCGTATAGAAATCTTGTACTGTGGGACGTTTTCTTAAAATAGGCTTTCGTATCAAGTAATATTGATTCTTACGTATTTTTAACTGGTACTAACCACTGATGAGAAAGAAAGTGATTCGGTCCATTCTTAAGACCTCTAGAATTGTTGACAGGATAATATCCTAAAATAAACTTTAACGCTTATAATATTCAATTTGAATTTATTAGTAAAGCCGCAACAAAACAAATTATAAATAAGTTAAACTTTAGTTTTTGTTTTCTTTACAACGTAAACAGATGCTGGGCGTTCTGAAGTTTCACCTCAACGTGGTTTGATTTAGAAAATTATTTATTTATTAAACATAATATGTATAACTTTTAAAATACAAAGGGAAATGACTAAAGGTAATTTTTATAAGTAGAGACTTGATGCAAGTCATAAGTTACCTACAATACAAATGAGTCGGCACGATCAGGGTGGGACCACTGTCTTGTAGAAGCGTTTCGTTCGGTCAATAAGATCCAAGAGCCGATGGTAAGGTTTACTCATCCGCCAGGGGAGCGACCACCATATGTGATGGTAGGCTACAATGAACGCTATAGGGATGACCCGCTCTAAACTAAAGCCGCTAAACAACGGTCATAGATTTTTTAGATTATACCCAATGTATAAGTTTTAAAAATAACATTGGGCATTCATCTATGTATTTTTCAAATATTTTCATTCGAGCTGCATTCTGCTATAAATTGCATAGTTAACACTATATTATCGTTTATATGCAACTTAATAACAATAAACTAATTAATAACCACAAAGTAAACGAGTGCGAGCAGATAATTTTGTAATTAAATGGTAAATTTAATGAAGTGTAAGCAAAGTTCGAATTTGTCATAAGCCAATATTCCAAAACCACATTTAATATCGCGTATTTTATTGTGATTGATAATTAATTGGTTTTTAATTAAATCTGTGCAAAATGAATGTAATATAAATAAATAGCTCATTGTTCGGTTCATACAAGGCATTTGTTTAATGAAATTTCAGTAGGACTTGGATTTGTATCTTGGATGCGCGTCAGAGAGAAGCTAAAAAAGCTGTTATAGGGTTTTCCATTTGGTAATGAATGGAAACTTTGTCAGTAGCTTAAAAACTTGACTTTACACTGACCACTTAAAAAACCTTATCTATAAAATTTCCTACCACAATGTAATTCGCTTATTACAGGAAAGTGAACTAAAACCTCATATTTCCTGTTCTATTTCGATGGATGGGTGAGATGTCAGAGGTTCAAATGCCCCGTTCCTTGTCTCATATTTTTTCTTTCCTTTTTTTTCCATTACAGGCCAGCTATAGTGAGACAAACTTTTCTGGCCCGGTGATTGAGTCGCTGTTATCGCATTTGGTGTTGCCAGTAAAAATAAATTAAGCAACAAAGTGGGTAAATAAGTCGTCGCATTAAAAATATTATCCAAAATACTATTATATTATTATGTATACTCTATATAGTGCAGTTTCATTAATAATACATTGGTTTGTGACTAAATCATAACCTACTTTTTTGAAGTTCGTTAAAAATATGAGTATATGCACACACTGAATAATATGTATCTGGAGTTGGCGTTAAACACCTGGCAATTTGAAAGAAAGTACATGGGTAAAATGTTGGCGTAATGTCAGCGAATGGTAAGTAGATTGACATTTCAAAATGGCGTCGTTAGTTCCTCTTTTGGCCACCGGGCTAGATAAGTTTGTAGCAGTGTACACACGTAAGTTACTAATATTTTCTACGTTCACGGGCAGCGATAATCACTTACCTAAATGTTTACTCTTTTAAAAGTTCAATGCAAAAAAATCATCCATTATGGAAAATTGTCTCTTCAAGTACATGAAGAGACAATTTTAAAACAACTATAAATAAATGTCATGTTAATTTAAATAGTTAATCGAATAAAACTTGATAAATTGTTCCGCTAGATGAACTGGATGCTGGAGCTTGTCACGCAGATAATAAATCCCAGTTGGGCAAGTTTAAGTGAAATTTGAAGTTAGATTACTTAGCAGATCGACACGGCGGTGACGTCAGCGCTTTATTCCACTCAAACTGTCGGAATACTAGTTCAAATAGCTTCGACTATCAATGTAAGCTTGGATACGACCCGCTAAATAAATTACGACATAATTACTAACACCACCATTATTTAGAAATAGCTTTATGAATTCCAGTTGGAATATTGCGGAGTTCAAAAATATTTCAGTAAAGGTTTAAAATATCGTATACACTACTAGCGACGTACAATAATTTATTAATACTCATTTATTGTAATGATTATAAGTTGAACGGAGTGGAGTACTCATATGTACATAAATAACAAGCACACACACGCACACACGCGCACGCTTACACACATAAACCTTTGCTTGATAATAAAATGCATTAATCAGTGCTTTAACAAACGTTTAACACAGGTCTTTTTCCGATGTTTTTGTTTGGATATTGCTACGTTACATAGAAACTCAATATGCATCTTTCTGTCTGGTGATTTGTATGCCTATAAGTCGATAATCACTGGTTCCATTTACAATTTTTAAATTTTATTTGGAAATAAATATTCTGGTGAGGTATTATACAGTTAGGATAATTAACTTAAAAAAAGTCCATAGAAAATTGGGCAGTGCGACATGCTTCTTACCAGTGACGAATAAGATGTAACACCATCCGACCTTATACAAAATTTCAGACTACCAAACGGGCAAATATGAACTGACATAAATGTTAAAAAACTAACCAGATATAGACAAAGCCGAGCCTAAACGTCATATGTATTATTATTCAAAATGTTATACATGCATCTTGATATGAATCATTTGTTACATATGTTATATGTTTATTACGAGAACAAGTACATAATATGTTGAATGGCTTCGCTATCGATCGTCGTTAATGAATGTTTCTTACATAATATGGATTACACAATAACCATACAATGATGTCAATTAACACACGTTTAATTGGATATGAAACTGTCGTTACTCATGTAAGAGAGCACTTGCTTTGAGCGCATGTCTCGGATCAATTAATTATTAATTCGGTCACAACACGTGCTTCCCTAACAATTATACTGCTTAGCTTAAACTCTGGAGTTGTTTTGAATAATATTTCTGATAGGAATGTACAGGAAGAAGGAGATATGATTTTAATGATTTCAAAACCTTTTTTGTTGCTGAAAATATTTTTTTGCCTATATTTGAATATCTCGAAATGGCCAATATCCTGCAGCACGGGCTGAAAGATAACAGATGAACCATTGATAATAAAGAGTAACTAAGTATTCAAATGTACGACTTTATTTTTATATAAAAATAATCTCATGAACACCGTAAAATTTAATATCACAAATTCACAACTAGTCGTAAAATATGCAGTCATGGCTCGGTTGACAAAACTATTAAATGTTACTACCTGTAGCATTATTTTCGCAGTCCTTGCACTACAAAGTTCCAGTTTATTAAATTCACGTAGCTACTTTCGTTTGCAACTCTCCGCCCCACTTCGGAATGTTAAGGTACAACTAATTTAGTGATGTAGCCGTTTCATACTTGGACTTATGCGAGAGAAATTCCCAAGACGATAAACTGTATCAAAACTTCGTCAAAACGTCTCGTGTCTCTCGTATACAAGTATTTAGCTGGTTCGCTTGGTCCTATTAAATTTATAATTATATTTCTTCTTTGCTTACTCGATATGGGTGATGTTAGTCGTTTTTGGGCTTCATATATAAGCAGTACATTCTTTCTATTCTAGTTTAAAGTATCTCGATGCAATAAGTATAACATATTTTGTACAAAATTGTACATTCTTATGAAAATTATTTATCATCACATCAACAGTCACATTCATAGTCCTGACCCCACACTAAGATCGAGTCTTGCGTCGTGGGTATCAGGAACTACGAGAGACTTTTCGGTCTCACAAACACGTAGATCCGAAACAAATACTTGGTTTCACACAAACATTGATCCCCGCAGATCGAACCCGCGAACTCTCGTTA
Source organism: Deilephila elpenor (assembly GCA_949752805.1). Classification (NCBI taxonomy): domain Eukaryota; kingdom Metazoa; phylum Arthropoda; class Insecta; order Lepidoptera; family Sphingidae; genus Deilephila; species Deilephila elpenor. The sequence goes on from OX457102.1 coordinate 4,095,755, forward strand.
CACAGCCGGCGTCTTACCAATTGCGTCACGGAGGCTGTCAGTATGTATCCAAGTTTGATCGTGTATATATAGATCAGTATGCCAGAGGCTGCGTATCAAAACGGGATTTGTATGTTAATCCGACGCGATAATTGACGGACGTCTCTGTGATCAAGGTGGGTGAATTACTGCGCGCATTGTATCGCTTAATAAAAGCCGAGCATTAATGGAAGTGTTAATTAATATCAACCCTTTAATTATACTGTTATACAGTTTCACATTGTGGGACGGAACATACAAGGCGAAATGTGGGTGTCCTGGTAGCATCTCTGCCTACCCCTTCTGGGAAAAAGGCGTGAGTTTATGTATGTATGTCATACAGTTGGCATATCACTACGATTGACAAGGATTAACTCTTAGTTTATAATTTTGGTAAAACTGGTTGGTAAATCTCTTCTATAAATCTATTTACACACACGGACAGCCTCCGTGGCGCAGTTAGTTGGACGCCGCCTGTGAAATGAGAGGCAGCGGGTTCGATCCCCGCACCGAGACAAATGTTTGTGTGAACCACAAATATTTGTTTCGGGTCTGGGTGTTTGTGAGACTGAAAAGTCTCTCGTAGTTTCTGATACCCACGACACAAGACTCGATCTTAGTGTGGGGTCAGGACTATGTATGTGACTGTTGGGTGTATTTATTTAGTCACAGCAAGTCCATGGAACGTAGACCTTCCCCAAAGATCTCAACATCGAACTCTATCCTTAAACCTCTTATATCTCTCTTATTTCTTGGACCTTCTTATCACTATAATGGTGTTCTGAGGCAGAAAGACCTTTCTTGCCGCTTTCCATTCCTGTCTATAAAGGGTTTATGGAACTGAACTAAGACTCTATGTGATCACCACATCTCAAATCAAATTTCACATACGTCAATCTATTTGATTTCAGCTGGTTTATCAGTCACTAAACTTAAAATAGGTTTAAAGCTTTCTTGATTTTTGTGACCTCATTGCTAAATAAATTCTGAATATGTAAATCAAAACTGGCATCATTCGGTGGTCCATATTATTTTGTATCACACAAACTAGCAATAATGGTTATTTACTTGGGTTAAGTCCTAACAAGATTGGCCATTAACAGGACAAGTAAGTACTTCAGACATGAATCTAACTTCATTACATTGTGACATATGTATAAACCCAACCATCTGAATAATTACACAAGTTGTGTCCAAATGGGTTGAAGTTTGTTGGGCGGATAATTAACATGACATAAACACATTAACTAATTTTACTCCAATAATGGTCAAAATTGTTTATAGCTGCGATATATCGTCAATATAGTCACAATGTCTGATAATATAATAAATTCAATTAAATATTTTTTGTTATGATACAATAATTCAGGCCATGTACGTCACACCGCAGGGCGCAGGACATTTGTAAAATATAGAGTTCGATTGAGAGGGCTATGCTTTATTCTGCCAGTTGCCACCGCGGCCTAGTGCGGGTTGGTGAACTTTACATACCACTAACATTATTGTAAAGATCTCTATTGTATGCTGGATTGCACACAATGGTCTCAGATACTCTTACTGTGCGTGATAATTGAGGATACAGACTTGACTCCAAAAAATCAGAGATGTATACTGATACACCAACCTGCTACCACCGTCTCGACACCCCCATCTGGTTCAATACCAACAAGCCACCATGCACTTAAATCCCTTAATGAAAAAGTAATTGGTTAATGAAAAATGATAATATGTGGATTCGAACCTGTTCTGCGCATGGAAGGACAGTCGCAGCGGCTGCGGCTGCGGCGGCGGCGGAGGCGGCGAGGCGGGCTGTGTCGCGCGGCGTCGTCGGTGTCCGCCCACCGGCTCGTACGCGGCCGGCTGCCAGTGCCGCACGAACGGTGTCAGTGACAACCCTGCAACAATATACACACATTACAGTTGTAGTCTATTAAATGAAAGCTGAAGTTTGAGGTAAATGCCAACCCTGTGAACAACACACAGGCTATTGAAAAAGTATGTAATTCAGTTACCAAAATAATTCAAATATTTCTGCTGTTGTAGATATAAACAGGTTTACACCAGTTACGTAGATAGTCATGATACAACACGCAAATATACTTTTTTATGGGTAAGTATTTGTGAATCATGGTGCAAAAATCGGACCATGGGCCTCTTCTGACTAACTGAAAATATTGTCGAGTTTGTAGACAATATTGAAATAAACCTATCAAAATGTACCTATAGCTGAATGACAACTCATTCAAGTTACGGACTTTAATTGTAATCATGAGAGGAAAGGAATTATCAACATATTTTGGTAGAGCAGTAACAAAAAGTAAAACACAACAACCATAAATTTTACAATTAGTCATACACAATTACACCGTCGACAACCCTACAATAGATACAAAAACTTACAAACTAATGTGTGATATTGTAGTTAAATAATGACGTCATTAAGGCAAAACGCCTCGGACGTACGAGTTACCTTCGATAATGCCATGTAATAATTACACTGTAGCTCAGGAGTATCGATTTTACGCGACTTGTTACAAAGAAAAGCCCATAAACCTTAATAGGTACATTGTAATTACTGTAGCAAAAACATTGTAGTTTATTGAATTATAGCGTAGTTATTACTCCTTTAACGGTAAAGGTTTGTTAAAAAATGTTAATAGAAAACATTATTGACCTATATTTACAAGCGTATAAGATTATGTCCTACAAGGAGTAGGTAGGGATGCCAATAATAAAGTCTATAGTTTACCGAGTTTGTTTACGTCCAAATATAAAACAGATCTTTCGTCAAGTCGGACGCAATTTTTTTTAGACTAAAATAATCACAGTCAGTCTGGCCTGGGAATCTAATTCTGTGAAGCGTCTTTTATTTAACCATTGACGAGGAAAAAGACATCCCGATATCGCTCCTTCAAAACGACACCTAGAGATCTTAAGTATAATGTTTTCCAAAAAGTAGAAAAATAGGGAAAATGCTAGCAGAACAGAGGTTCGCATTACAAGGCCGTTTGTTGGGCCAGCCTGGCCTGCTGGCTCAATTAGTAACAAGTGATGGATGACTGATCCGATTAACAGGTAAATAGGCTTGACACTTAGGACCTTATAAGCCATTTAACGCGATTTTTTCTAGTCGGGATTCAAATCCACGTAATTGGAACTAAGTAGTCACGCACCCAGTCGCTGCGTGTTAATATTCGACCGATTATACCCTCCAATAACGCTAAACCATATTGAAATACAAACCCGACTTGGAGAACAACTTCGTTGTTGCATTTCTTTCAGTGAGTCAGAGTGCTGGAGACCCAAAAGCTCGTAATATGATATGTTAAGCGCTCGGATATAATATAAGTATAGCATGTATGCTGTATTTTGGTTTGGTATAGAACAGACGACCTGGTTAAGGTCGCAGGAAGTTGCTAGATACAGGCCGCTTCCAACAGGTCCATGTGGAATTCCTTGAGGGAGACCTATGTCCAGCAGTGGACTCCCTGTGGCTGAACAGATAGACATTGAACAGACCGGCATGCTTATGTCGACAACCGGGAATAACAACCATATTTCGCCAATGCTACAGTTGGTTTGCACTGTCTTACCATAATTACATTGTACATTACATTTGTAAGAGACACTTTATCGTGCCAGTAAAAATAAAATTACTAAAACAAAACTATACAAAGTACAAAATAATAAAATGAATGAACATTTCTCCTACGCAAACGTAATTGTCATTGACATAATGTTATTAACATTTTTTACAGTAAGGAGAAGTTTTCGAAACAAAATGAAATCTTGTTAAGTAAAACCGAATCTGTCTAAAGACTTTGTAGAGACAAGTAATTGAAACAAATGAAATTCAATAAAAGTCTTTACAAAAACAAGAAAAGTTACGAAAGAAGTTGCGCGAGTAATTCGCTTTACGAAAAAATTGCAGCGAAAAACTTGTTTTCAAATCTTACTAAATTCAAAATTTTATCGGGATTTTTATTTATTTGTAATAGATTAGTAGACTCAATAGTGCATTATATTCTGGCAGATTGTTATATAATACAAAATACGTAAAAAATTGTTTAGACAGCACTTGAATTCAGCTTAGAAAACTAAAATAAAACATACAGACATTATTGGTTAAACATGAAGTATTAAGTATATTAATTATATACGTTAGCCAATATATCTTCCGTCGCTGGGAGTTTAACAAATTACACATGGCAACATCCACATCAGCATTTCGGTCAAGGACCTCAAAGACCTTTTGAATAAGCGACACTTTTAATTAAGTAATAAATTAATTAAGAAAAGTCGACACCAAAACTCATTGTTTAAACTAATGGGAAGGTGGAACTAATAATTATTTAAAGGAAGATGTTCGTTGCTGGGAAACAGTATCGGCAAGCTGCGGCAAACAGGTAGTTTTTTAATAAAACCACGGCCACAGCGACAGGTGAAACGAGCATTTGCATAAAGCGATCATTACCCAGCAGCCTTCTGAAGGTTTTTTAATTAAAATTTCAGAAACGATAAACTAACGATAAATCATTATGATTGATGGCATTCAATTGTCGAAGGATACACGGAAATTTTAACTAAATAAAACTGGCTGATGGTGTATGTTTAATGTGTGTCTGAAGATAATATTAGAAAATGTATTTTCTAGATCTACCATACAGTATTAGCCTCATTGACGTGAATACGAGTTATTTAATACTTTGATATTTTTTTTATTGCAATATATAGCATGCCATTCGCCTGATGGTAAGCGATACAACTGCTTACGTTTTCTAATTACTGTTATTATTTAGATAATTTATACTATGTACGTATAAGTGATGGCTCGTCCCCGCAATAAAGAGACGGAAAAAAATGCAAAATGTGGATTTTTAATTTACAGGAAATCATTATAAATTCATCTAATAAATTATACGTGCAATATGCATGAATAATCTATTATGTTAGGCCAAAATATTTTAATAGGTACGCTGTATAAGTTATGGCTATTTTAGAATTTGAAAGAGTTTAATAACGTTAGAATAGATAATAAAATAAATTTCATTTCTTATAAATGGTGTTCTTTAATTAAACTATTTTAATGTAAAGTAATTGATCTTTGTGATTCGCTTTTCCCCAGCTGCTCCTGTCACAAACAATTTAGCTTCCTCATTGTTAAAGTTTAATCCGAGATCTAATTAGTTCAACATTTCTTAAACTCAATACTTATTTTTTAAATGAATCTTTTTATTCTGTGTTTTTGTAGATATCTTTTTTCTGGTTTCATAATTATGCGAATTCGGCGCAATGTGATTACGATGCATGTTTATAAAATAGGGGTAACGTCCAAACATTACGAAAATTTTCTTGTCTGAAGTATGCAAATAATATGTCGTCGTAATGATTGGCTTTAGATAACATAATGACCTTCGAATCCTTAAGGAACTTTGAACACTAATGGTTTCTTAGATTTACGTGAATGTTACACATTGAAATAAAATTATTTTAACGGATTTTATCGCGATTTGGTTTAATTTTTACATTTTTTTAACTTCCCGAGGTTTCGATTACTTTACAGCTTTCGTGGTCAGTCCGCCCTGTGAACACGAAAGCTGTAAACCAAATCACGATAAAATCCGTAAAAATAGTTTTATTTCAACTTTGAACAATAAAATAAAATTCTGTTCTGCTGAACACATGCCTCCCGCATGGATCTCCACATAAACCTGCTGGAAGCGGCCTGCATCCAGCGACTTCCTGGGACCTTAACCGATTCGTCCGTCTGTTACGATTATTCGACGATATTAAGATTATATAAATCCAATGTATATACTTGAGTAATCTACTTTACATTGCATTATTCACTCCTTTTCAATGCACTTTCAGTAAAGATACAGTTTTGCAAAGTACCACTGGCAAAAAATATATTAGCATCTTTTGAACTTAGGCCCTTCCGGTTTAGCACATAAACTAAGTCATGTTACACTGCACGGTCGATGTAGAAAAACCTCATCTGAAGCCAACAACATGGAACATAACACATCGCATCCCGCAGCAATATATCACTCCGCACAGAAATGTGAGATCCAAGTTGGCCGTAATTGGAAAATCAAGAGCCATATATTTCTCCAAGAGAGTTGGCTAGGCTTTGCACGGGTCTAGAATTCACGAGTGAGACTAGAACGCTTACGTTACCTAGATTAGCGTGGTGGATGGACCGGGGTGAAGGGATTTATACGGGCCATGCTGGAGTTAAACTGCTTGTGTCACAGATAGTACAAAAAGCTAATATTGCACGTTGTTTACCCGACATGAAATACTGGATGCCGGATTTGGCTCGGTATTTGCATTCTTGTTTAGTTTTGGCATAACCAAGACGCCGATGTATTTTGGAAATTATCTCATCCACTAAAATCTGTCTAAGAATACGATAAATAGTATAGATATATTGATTTCCACCTTATTTAACGTCGCTATTGCCTTAATAAAAAATGTATGACTGTATTTTAATTTACAATAAACTTTTTATAAAATTTATGTTTTCAAAAGATGTCCTTTACGTTTTCTATATTTTTGCTAAGACCAATATTACGACCTAAGAGTCGCCATCCATACGCATACCGACGACGACGTACCCATTTTACAGTCATATTATACAAATAACTCAATAGACTGAGAGAACACATTCAACCAAACAGTAAACATTCAGTGTTCATGGATAAACGGATTAACAAGAAACTTGCGCTACACTCTCGCGTTTTTGTACAAAATTTCGAACAAGGTTTTTGCAAAATGTTAAGCAAATATACTCCGAGAAAATATAAAAGTGGAGTGTGTTGCAGTGTGCACCCGATGTGAATGTAAAGTGTATAATTTTTCGCACCATTTGCCAGCGGACGCAACGCGGACGAGCCTCCGACCGCGCTTGTAAATCTTCGCTTTTTCAATAACATGTATTTCATTTGCGTGCATGAGGATGCGTGGTATTTAATAAATTACATTATTCTTTGTACATCAGGTCGATTTTATGTTTTCGTGGAGGTTGCAGGGTCACACGATTTTAATGACTATGCGGAACTTATCCAGTTGCGAAAAATAATTGGATTCAAATAAACAGCGCAAACTTAATCTTGAATTCAACCAAAGACTGCCAGTTTACAAGCTACGTAATCACTCAGAAGAAACTTCAATATCAATTTGTTTTCTATCTGTTATAATATTGTATCTATCTTTCTGTTTTGGAATTATCTTCCAATTGCTACGAACGGTAAATCCATTTCAAATACGATTTCAAAGTACTATCATTGACATCAAACGTCACATGACAGAAGATCAATATTTGACGAGGCGATTAGAAAGCGAATGACAAAGTTATTATACAGTATTAATAAAATGTACCATTGTATGGGCTGACGTAACCCGGGTCCCATTGTGTTCAGTTTGACATTAATGATGAACTAAATTCATCGTTTCAGTGGGAGTCAACATAAACTTTCTCTACTGTAGCATTAAAATGTAAATAATGTTGTATCGAATGAAGCTATTGTTAAAAGTTGTCTCAGTAAGAACACACCGAGTCAGATTACTCCACAGGCTTACCGATAAACCGAGTTAGTTGTGGCGACTCCAATGTCATCATTTTTAATCCGTCCATTTCGTGTCATGATATAACAATTGATGTTCATTTATAAGAGTCGTGACTGGCGTCTTGACTTCACGAGGCACGCAACATCTCAAGTATTTTTAAACTCGGTCAAATGTATCGTGAAAAGGCCAATAGTAGCTGAGCGGGAAACCTTATTTTTCCGGAGCGAAGGTAAGGAACCCACGGAAACCAATATAGTGAGGGTAGTGACTCCAATGGAATACACGGAATTCCTGTTACTGTTGCAACCCGCTCTGCACTCGCCGAGTCTAGCGTATTTGCCGCGGAATAAATAGAGTACCGGAGTGAAGTGAATTACTATTGACTAAAAAGTAAAACTAACACTTTGCCTTGCATATAAAACACAAAGTGCTTTCTTTATGTCTTATACAATGCTCATAAAATATTCAACTACTTTCATATTTACGATTTTTGTGTATCAAATATAACGGCAAAAGCAGCCGCCGAAAATCATAACACGTATGAAGATTCTAAATTCATTAAAGATAAACTTAAGAAACTTGTACGAAGGCTATCGACTACTAAGCGTGTTCATTGAGAGTCATTGTAACTGGTTAAAAGTGTTATCTATACTTTAACCTAGTTTCATCGACACTCCGCATGCACGCTTCATCGACTTCCCTCCCATCCTTATCATTTTAGTGTAAAATTAAATACCGTTTGAAACTTACCCGCGAACGCTAAATTATACGGTTTCATTGATGGTGAATATCGTTAAAGAGCTTGCAATACTGGGCCACCTTTTGATACGGTGAGCGCTTCAAGACGAATTTACCTTTATGAGAGGTGAATAAAATCAATAGCCTCCCCTCGGCCGTGGCTTAATGAAGGCCGCCTGAATGCTTATTAGCCGCGATGCTGACTCTCAGAAAGGTTTAATAGAAAAGAGGATCCTGCCTCGTCAGTGTACCGGCCCGTATTTTAGATTAGTTCCAGATTCGCTGATTAATACAATGTGCGGTCCCGTCGTTCTTTGACTTGTCACAGACAGATGAAAAATGTGCTCGTATTAAACATCAAAGAGTTGATTTTGCGGTCGATGACGCCGCCCCGTATTTACATGACGCTGTAAACAAAACACCTGTGCTTTTGTTCTGATTAATATTTTGTTTGTATGTTTAAGTTTGTGAATATAACAGATAAATTGGTCGTGGCTATTTTTGGTAATAAAAATAGTTGAAGCATTTTTATTTCCAACTAAAGGTTTAAAACAAAATCACAAATTCATTTTTATTGATACATTTATCCCTCACCTAATCGTTTTTGTTGAACGGGGACATATTCGTAAATAGTTTTTATCAAACCCTTTAAGTAAAATTCGTTCCCGAGTGTAATGTAAGTTGGAAGAGATCACACATTACAAACTTTTATCACAAACTGTACGTCGAAGTCGGTATAAATTTCAACTCGGAACATCCGAAGTTAGTTGAAAGCGCGGCCTAACTAGGAAACGGCGAATATGTACGTGCCCAAAATCATAAGAAGCATCCCGGCTCGCTGCGGGTAGTGAGTTGGTTGGTATTTTCTCAGTAAGCCTGGAGGCAGCGGTGTTCTGACAACGGTAGTGGATGCACTCGAGTAGCCACGGTTCGACATAAATGGATTTCCATTAGAGGCACCTCTTTGCCAACTGAAAGAAAACGAGGGAACGAATTGCCGGCGCGCGGGGTTGAATACACTTGGATAGTACAAAACGGCTGTTTTTTAATCGAATAGCGTCTATGCTGATTAAATATTGGTTAATAGACTTCTTTTGTTATAAATTGGTTGCTATAAACCAATGCCGATGGTGAAGAATTTAATTATAAAGTCAATAACTGGTATAATACCATGTTTGATAAAAGAAGTATTGGCGTTCAAAAGAATTTTCTATTTTTATTCTTCCGTCTTTTGTCACGCAAATTATTAAATAAAAATCCTCATCCCGCTCTATTCAGTGGTGTCCGTATAATAAATGAAGGAACTTTTAAGAATCGATAGTATAAAATTATGCAAACATTTATTCTAAGAGGGAACGAATCAGCATCTATTTGTTATCCTCCGAACGCTATGAAGGGTATTATGTTCAAATACGTTTGAAAAGAATATATTTATACAGTGAATTTGTGTTGTCGCATTTTTGCTCCGTCCTATCATATCATGATAAGGAAACTTATTTTAAAATATTTATTGTTGCCATCATTTGAAAAAAAAATGGAAATCCTTTAAGAAATACGTACAGACATGATTTATTTAATTTTGTTATGTCCTTAGAGATGGGTGTTGAGTAAAGGGCGAGTTCGTCGACTCCAGCGAAGATGTGAATGAACGACAATGGGCGAGAGTAAGCCTCCTAATCCACTTAATTTGTAAAAATATGTTGTACGAATTTGTGAATAAAAGGAAGATTTGTAGGAATAATGTATTTGTACAAAATATGTTGTACAAATAATTTTGTGTGGAAGATTTGTAGGAATAATGTAAGTTTATAAGCCTATGATTATTTGTTGCTGTGTTGCTGTAGTGGACAATAAGTTACGCGACATTATCGAGTTAGTACGCCTACTCAGACATATCGATGAAATTCTTTGCACAAATCCCCAGCGTGAGCTAACGCAGATCAATCACTACAAACTTTTTATACTGCATAGTTTCTGAAAGGAGTCACTATTTTATCTGTCAGCTGAGACAGTCATATAATTTAAAATGGTTTATCTTGTACGAGGTTTCATTTATTTATTCCTCGGGGAATGAATAAAAACAGCGGGTATTCCACTGCCTGTCACATTAGTCTAATAAAAACTGCAAATCTTATTTCATTGAAGAACTATTATATAATAAATAGTACATGTTTTCGTGGTCTTAGCTCTCTTAGTAATGCTGATGCTTTCGAATTGCAATTCTTATCTAGAATAATGGGTATGAAGTTTAGAGCTAAACATCTCTTTCGTCTTACAATTCTTCATAAGATCATAAATACCATTGTTTTATAAGCCACAGTCTTTGAACTGTTTTCTTGTTTGTTTTAAAATACCAATCTTGTATATTAGACAGAGCATCCCACAGCAATGCCACATGGAGGAGAACTACCGTAAATATTGTAGATAGACAATTTTACTGAACGAATACAACATTTTGATTTTGAAAACAATTCGAACTGCGTTCAAAGATTTTTGAATAATCGTATGACTGAAACGACAATCGAACCTATCACGTGGCAAAAGAATAACACCGATAATTTTAAGATACCAATCAAAAGGCTCAATAATAAGGATTATTTTTCTCCATATAAAATAGCATCTTAAATAAAAGGAAGGAATTCAGTTGTTAGAATCATTATCACAGAACTATGTATGTTACTGTTGTCTATAAAACAATAAAGTCGAAGAAAAGGCTAACTATTATTTACGTTAGTTCCTGTAAATAGAAAATTTACTTACTTCAATCACCGAATTTCATTTCAAAGTCCTTAACAAGACTTAAAGTTGCCCATGTTATAAAATAATGTGTCTGTACTGGTCCAAATAAATCAACGCTAAAGCACATTGTGCTAACATTGGCCCAGCGACCCACATAAAACAAAGGGCATAGAAGATACATTATATAGAGAAATCATCCATATTTACCGACAAATCTTTACCCGAACCCTTTTCCAAAACTGAAGTGTATAGTAGTTATCTTCAACATTCTGGTTGATTCTCTGTTTTCCTTATAGTGTGCAATACGTTACCTTATTATATTATATTTTATTATCCACACTCAAGGAATTTGTTTTGCCAGTCGGCAGGTGAAAATAAAAGAGAAAAATTACGCACAATTTTTCCTACTTTGTCACTACTGTGCCTACATTTTAATATTATAAGATGTGGGTTTCTTTGTTATCTTCCACGCTGAAATTGCGGTTTGGTGGATGGACAAATTTTATTAGGAAAGAGCCAGTTTCCTGTCAGATCTAACAAACCTTATTTCTACTCCCACTGAAGAATCGTATTAAAAATAACATTTTGGATATCTAAAAGTATTTATTCACTTTTAAGATACTTCGAAAATCCGCTAATACAGAAAATATGCGACCAAATACTTCCTGCGATAACAAACCGAGTAATGAAAGCCTTATTTAGTTAATTTTCCTCGAATTTCAGCTAATTTACAGTCTTAAATTTCATATTATTATGTTTATTTCTTTGATTTGAATAAAGAATATTGTGTATATAGGGTTAGTTCAAAATGTAAAAATTCCTATCCGAAATTAGACTGCATTCCCGGGATCGTCAGGATAGCTTTAGAGATTCGGTAGTTTGCTTCCGCATTCCTACATAGCATCGCGTACGGCTACAGATTATTAGCAAAATACATTTCCTTGGCAGATACTACAGAAAATCCTTACCAATATAAAGTCGAAAGTGAGTTTCATGTTGAATCATGTTGAAACTTTTGCACAAATGTTGCCAGAAGTACAAAACAGTTACTCGGGTATATTACGTAGAAAAAATACTGTTCCCGATGTATAGAAAATAACTTTTTCATTTTGCAATATGATAGGATTATGCCTCCTATGCCGAATAACGACCTGAATTTATTACTTAAACCTACGCTAACGCGAGCCAAGAATCTAGTTTAGTAAAAAGTTAACATCTGAACCTAACTGGAAGCGGATTGACGTGACCTTTAAGGAAAAACGCACGAGTGTCACGCCATCGGGACTATTTACAAGCCATTATGTTTCTACAGATTTAATTTAATAAAATTCTGTCCGTCATGCCGACCTTGTGCAGGCTTTTATGTTTTATTAAGTTGCTCGGTTATTCGTTAATGAATTCAGTTCGATTTCATGTACAAAAATAACTTTATTATGTCTATAACTTCAATTTGTATAGTTTTTATACACTAGACACAAACTGTTGGTAACTCTTAAGCATTAAAAAGACAAAAAAAATGATGTAATTTCTAAATTGACACACCGTATAAAACTGTAAAATTAGGATTATAATACAGATAATTTATATTCATAATAAAACTCACCGAAATTCTAATTCAGTAAAATTAACACAAACCTGCACTAAATTAATTAGAATCATACATTCTAAATTCAGAACTAACTTCGCTAACGGAACACGGCGGCGCGGGCGGCGTTATGAATTTCAGTGTGTGCGCATTCTAACGTTCCGACTTCCGACGGTTCGAACAATCAACACTCGGAGTACTGGAGTGCCTGGCTGAATAGCATGTATCCCACCTTTTTATCAGCCTCCGCAACCCTGCTCGGAAACACTACACTTTAATCCAATTAAATTTAAGGGTTGTTTAAAAAATAATTGGCATAGGGCAGTTGCTTTTTAATGAATGCTCCATTCTTTTTGCCGCTGAGATCCTATCGTGGATATCCTTGTATTGACCGGAGCTTGAATTAAAAATAATTGATTTCGCAGTAAAACTCTATAGTTGCACACAGTACATAATGATTTCCTATCGATTTACGCTAAGGTAAGTATTAACTACAATCTAAAAAAGTTTCATTTTGCGTCATCCTGTTTTTTTCCTCCACCCAATTTGCCCCCCAAACCTTCATTGGATAGTCTGAAATAGAAGCATTCTTAGTGGAGTAGATTATTTATAAATTCGAGCCATGCGCGCCCCCAGACCCTCGGGTAAGTGACATAAACATCTGGTGTTTATTCATCGAGCCTTTCAGATATCTATCGCTACAATTCTCTTATCGCGACGTTTCGTCTACTTATATTTTATTTATAAATCCCGTTTGAGATATTTTCGTCTATTATTTTTTATTAACCAATAGAAAAGAAGCGTTTTCTAGAAATAATTATAATGTAATGATAAAGTAGTTAATAAAGGAGTGTAGGTGTGTACAACCAAGTTTGTGAAAGCTTTGAAAATGTATTATATTTTTCTAATATTATCGTAATGTTTTTATGTAGCGCTATCTTAATGATGTTGGATCTTTATAATGAGTCTCGTGGTTATGTGCTGGGTGTGTCGGAGCGATTATCATTATATTTCTGTTTGATGTCGACTTTTTATTGAAAATAAATGGATTTAAGCGGATTATCTAAGCATAATAATCTTATTCCCCCAGTACTGAGAACACCGTTATCTGAAAATATAGTCCTTAGCTATAAGTGGTCACATATTTTTGCTTAATCTATGCTAATTAAGGTTCATTATTATAATTAAAATCCTAGTAATCAATACTAGGCAGGATAAAATAAAAATGTGTGTGTGTATTAGTGTACACACGTAAGAAGTGAAACTTCTTTATGACATCATTTTTCGAAAAATGATCTACTATTTACAAATTTACAGAATTGGTAAAATAAAGCTAAATTAAATAAAGTTTAAGTTTAGGAGGGGGGAAATTTTTGACGGAATTTGGGATTTCTATCGGGGCCAATTTGTAGCCCTCACCGAGACGGTTCCGAGGATACCAAGCTCGGTGGGTCCACGACCTTTATTGGCCGAGATAGGTTTAGGGGGGGTGAGGTAAAAAATTTAGGTGGGGGTAGGGGCGGGGTGGGGGGGGGGTTTAGGTTTCGTGGGGGGGCTATTGGGCACCTTAAAATATTTTTAGGTGGGGAAAGTTGTGGAGGGGGAATTCGGGAATTCTGTTGGGGCAGGATTGTAGCCCTCACCGAGCCGGTTCCAATGAACCCAAGGTCGGTGGGTCTACGATGGATAATGCCGGAGATATGAGTAGGGGGGGTGAGGTAAAATTTTTAGGGTGGGGGTAAGCGGGGGGGGGGGGTTCGTGGGGAGGCTATTGGGCACTGTTTTGGATTTAGGGTGGGGGAAGGCCAGAGGGGGGGGTAAGGATCAAATTACAAAAAAGTGGGTGGGACTTAAAATTTTGTGTGGGGCTTGGAAACGGTTGGGGGTGTGGCTTACTGAAGTGGGTACTAATTTACTAAATAAAAAAAGATGGCGCGTAACGGAAGAATGTGACGCGTAACGAAAAAATTTTTCCAACCCCGATAAAGAAGTTTCACTTCAAAAGCATATCTTGACATAATATCTACTTAACATGAGTTAAAAAGTTTTAATGAATAATGCGTTGTTTTAACGCCGCGCTGTATGAAAGAAAACTGTGTACACATTGTGACAACATAAAATGTTATTTCACATTACGCGATGGCGCCGGAATGTAACACGAAGGTGTAGAGGTATTCTCACATTTACGCGTGTATTATCAGCGAGATTTTAGAACACAATGAGTACTTATTTAACGGCCATTAGGGGTTGGTTAGACAATGCTTAGTTAAAACAACATCGTTTGATTGTTATTGTACGTGCAGTCGATTTGATACAGTAGAGGACGCTATTCGTTAATTCAACATCCACAATGAGCACACAGAGCGTACGTAAATAGCGCTTCATTTGTTTATGCAAATGCAAACGTCGGTAATGTTCATTTTAGTAGACAGGCGAGCTCCGAGAGCAGATGATCGACCCACCGTGCCATAACCGGAACGTGACAAGTCAATCTAACTCCCCCCATCCACAGGGAGCCGCGCGACCTTCAGCTCTCTAACCTTAGAACATTGTGGTAAAGCACAAAATGGATCATAAAATTATACAACAAAATAAAAGAAAAGATGGAATCGCTATAAAACAAGGCACCGCGTTGACATATTGCAGAACGCGCTTACAATGTAAAGTCAAAATAAAAAGACATAAACAGGAATGAAAGCGCAAAGATAAGGAACGTTATTTATTCTCCGAAACAATTTAGGACACCGTCACGCCGGCGCTCACACCAACGCGACGCCTGCCGGAAAATAAGTACAAAATTAAAGAACAACTTCAACATCCTATTAAATCTCATTCGAGCTAGGCGGTCTAATGGCTTTTATTTTAATAAATTATTGGATGTAAAATGTGGCGAGACCGACCAAATTTCATTTTACAAACTGCTTACCCAGTATGTCTGAGCATCCCTTCGAGGGAAAAGGCAGAGGGGACAAATCCCTAGTGATTCAATCAATTTATACGTTCCCCTCGTCTCTCACTTTTTGTATCATTCCTGTATGCGTTTACATACTACGGTTTTTCATTTATTTACGGCTATAATTTGTATTATTATTATTATTTTTTATAGAAACAAGTAAACCTCCTACCAGTAAGTACCCTGAACATCTAAAACACCAAAAGCATTGTCGGTGCGTTGTCAGCCTTTAAGGAAAGTATGGGCTCGTTTCTTGAAAGTTTCTAATTTGTAACGATATGGGAATATGGTGAATTCGTATATTATACAATTGGATGTTGGTTGGCAATGGATTGGACTGCTGAAATACCATATTGTCATGATTCGAAGAATTGGAAAAACACCAGGTTCTTTCCTCGAGACGTGGTCGATGCGTGTAATACAATTGCGAAGTCATGCATATTAAATGTATTACAAGGCTTACGTCACGGTGTAAGCGCGCACCCGCTTGGATTTATTTTTGCGGGCCGACGACGAATTTAAAACACGTTGATGAGTCATTCGCGTTATCTCAGGTGCCTTCTGAATCCGAAGCTAAATTAACATTAGGTAACATGGCACAAATGGCAGGACGATGAAGCGATATAGAGCAGCGTCCTTATGTAATCAAGCAAGCTGTGAGTAGCGCAGTGAACTAAATTAAGAAGAATAATAAGCGTATAGTCACATGATTGAGGCAGGGAGGAGGATGTTTTAATCCTGCTCGAGCATAGAGGAGGTTCGTGCTCAGATGCTGGACGTGTATGGTGTGTTACCACATGTTTGAATGTAGTTTTGATCAGAACATAAATGGGTTAGCTTGATCGATATGTTACATTGCATGATAAGCGTACAGAAACCAGGCATTGCTTTGTAATTCATGGTGTTGTTTGGTTTTGCTACTGTCCATGAGCGGTCATATGGTTTACCATTACGCAATGGCATGCCTGTCTCGCCATTCATCGCAAATATGCATTTAGTATTCTTACGCCCGAATACTGGAACGACATTCAAATAATAAGTTGCTCTTAACAGCGCACGGCTCACTTAGCCAGTACATTTAATCGGGATTAACGTAGTTAAGCGCGAGTTATATTTAAGTTGCGTTCCAGTATTTGGGCGTTAGTGATATTGCTGTAAATGTAATAATCCTTACACAATAATATTTCCCAGATTTAAATTCAGGTCATTAAAGGACTGCAGTATCATGAAATTGCGTCCCGAGTACTAATGACTATTAATTAAACGCCTTAATTTTGATGGCGTTTTATAAGGTGCGTGTTAGGTGTTCAAATCACTGACATCCGCCACCGCAAACTACGCTCCGTGATTACAGTGACCTTTGTATTAAAAACGTATTACCATCATCGTTTTTTATACTCAATACATCTTCATGACTAAAACTTATATAACACATGTGTTTTTTGTATCGAAAAGTTATTGTTTTGTGTACACGTACCTAGAAAAATACCTGTAGATCAAACAAAAATACTTGATCGAGAATCGAGTCATTAGCAATGGTGTAAAGGATCAACTTCTTGGTTGCCATCTGTAATATGCCTATTAAATATGCTTTTATATAAAACATAAATAGACTAATGTGATCGCTGATCTCATAGTTCACAAATCATTTCTAATTTAATTTCAAACACATAAGTTTGACACGTTTATGAATAATTGTTGAACAAAATTGTTCAGAATTAATAATCCTTTGGAAATAAACTTGAGATTTGGACCCTTCATAAGCCCTTATTTACAATAAAGTTGTTTGAGTGAGTTATGCTGAATATGATACCGTGATATGAGCAAAGCCATTATTGCCCAGTAGAGCGACCCTTACCACGTAACTTAAATAAAACTATATAACTTTATGAGTTGCGAATTTAATGATAGAATATGTTTAAATATAAACATTTTCTGTTGAAGTGGGTGGTAACTTGTAGGTAGTGGCGGTACTTCCATACAAGCCCAAAAGCCCGGCTTGCCTTACTTAATACGTATATACTAAATTCTGAACGAAACCATTACATTCAATACAAAACAGTAATTACGAAACATCTACCATTTTTGAATTTACCGCGTTTCGTCGCGGCATGGCGCTCTTCAATGAAGCGCCTGCGATGGCGAGCCGAAGCGCCGCGCCGCCCGCGCTGCGCAACGCTTGTAATAAAATTTCATTCAATAATTTTACCTCTCACGTTGAATTACGTAGCTCCACACATTTTTTAAAAGACGGTACGCGCAAAATATATATCTGTCTTTTTCTCTCTCGTGTGCTTTTACGAGGCTTTTGGCAACGCATGCTATCTCTTTCACAATGACGGGTGAAATGCTACACTCTGGCACTATGAATGTATAGCTACAGATATTTATATTATATAGCAATAAAGTACTAAACCAAAAGCCCAGCTTTTGACCACAGAATTGTTTTGAGTGAACATCGTACGTTTGAAGGTCGTCATGTGTAACATTATTTGTTAACTAAATTATATTTATTGTTATTAATATGTTGGTTCTTTTTTAAAATTATTTAATCATTTTTTAAATACAAATAATGAGGTTTTCATATTTATTTCATAAATTATAATTGCATGTTGTAATGTTTATTTATTCGTTTAGTAGCAATACTGTACGAATTACTACTAACTTCATAAGTATTGTGATTTGTGACATTGTGTAATTGTAAATAGTTCGGTTGTAGGTTAATTATTCGTTTTTTAATGTTATTTAAACTTTTTGATACGAAAATGATTTGTAATGTTTCCTGTAATGGTTTTAGTGTGATGGTAAAAGTGTTCATTGCCGTTATAAAGGTAATTTAATTCAATTATATTGAAACTGGCGCGAAAACTACGCCGAGTTTGTGCATTTCTTAAGTTCGTGGTAAATCACAAGAGGCATTTTAGCGGTTCAGTTTACTAAACTACGTAATTCGATTTCTAAATGCTCCCCTTCATATAGGTTATTAAACAGTCGTGTTACATATATATTTTTCAAGGGACACTTGTGTATTAGAATGTTTGGATTAATTCTAATGATTTCAATGAGTTTGTGGTCCTTTCAAAAAGGCATGCTATTACTTGTAATTAAAATTACTTGTAAACACTTAACCTTAATGTTTTTATAACAATTTCTGTCCGCAATTTTGGTTAACTGCGCAGTCAAACACGGGACCATAGTAGCTATCGTTGTGCAGTGTGCTAGTGTAATGCCGGGTATTAAAAGTGCTCAGTACCTAGTTAGTGCCTTAAAAAGTTACGGTTGCATGACCACAGTGTATTACCTAATCCTAATATTGTACAGATAGTGTGGTAGGTCTGCCGCCGCGCCGTAAATTCGATTTCGTCGTTCTTAGTATTTTTTTCCTTCTAAATAAATATGTATTAAAACTAAAATAATATTGGGCTTGCCCTATTCCAAAACCCTAGGCACGCCACTGCTTGTAGGTAGCAAACCTGAATCAAATCCTGATAACTAATAAGGTGGTCGCGGGATTAAATCCCAGTACAGATATGATTGTTTTGAATCAAGTCTGTATTGTATAAGAACTGATCAGTAACCGTTATTAGCTGATATTTTAAATCTCGTCTCACAATGTCGATGGATTGTTGATGGATCTTAGATTCCCGTAGCCAGCAATTGTTTTGACGAAAAAAGAAGCGTAATATACAGAACGCTCTGGTAATTTACTATTTTTTAGGGATATTTATATCTGGATAAGTGGATACTTAATATCCTGAAAATATATGTTATAATAACTGAGATCCAGAAGTGACATTAAACCGCTACGCACCGTTTTAATAATACATAAGGTCCACTTAGACACCGATTAAAATAAATAATGTATTTCCTTAGGAAAAAAAAAGAGATTACCATAAAATTATAATAAATGATATAATACTTAATATATTATATAATGAATATAAATGTTATGACAAATATCTTGTAAATAGAAAATAAGTACTATGTGTATAAGAGCTATTTAATTGCGTACGTGACCAATAAACGAATTTCATTTGCTTTCACTGAGTAAAAATAGGTCGCTTGGCGACAGTAATAAAGTTGATTGGGTACACGTTTTAGAACTAGAGTGTAGAGTCCATCCAGCTTATATAAAACTTTTCTTCCCGCACCGGGGCTACGATTTCCAGACACAAAACAACCAATCAGGTTATGAAATAACGTATTACAGACTTTTCTGAACAAAAATTAGTATTCCGTCGCCGTCGCCGCACCAGAGTGGCGTCAACTACTGAATGAAGTGAGGCTTTGTTACATTTGGTAATGCCGAAATTTACTACAGTGAATTACCACCTCTAAACCTTTTATGTTAAGGTTCAATTTGTTTATAGTAAATATTTGGTAATGCCGAAACTTACTACACACGATTACCACCTCTAAGTCTTTGGTTATAAGGTTCAACTTGTTTATAATATCGATGAGATCACAGTCGTCACTGCACGCACTAGATGGTAAGTGTATGGAGCACTGGGTTTTGGGGTCACGTTACATAAAATTGTTTTGTAAAGTTGTGCGAAAGTATTTAATGATCCGTTTGAACGTAAACAGTAGTGTGGACTTGTGTCGAATGAATTGGTTTTAGTGCAGTACTCTTATATAGCAATCGTGTAAGTGATAGTTACGTTAGTAGCGCATCGGGCTGACACATTAGACATCGGAGGTTCGTTCCCAAAGTTTGTTTCAAATATTGATGAAATTATGCGTGTTATTTGGCTTTGTACGGTCGTATATTTTATTTTTGTGAAAAAATTGCTTATACAAAAAAAGTAGTATCGTTGAAATGTATTATGTTATATGTAACATGTAAAAACTTAATATTTTTTTTACTCCAAGCTAGACTACAATTTTTTAGCGCGGCCGACATGAATGTTGTTCGAAATTACTTTAACTGCCTCCACAGTTTACATATTTCAAAAGCAAAAAATATTCGTAAATACCAACTACAAACAAATATACAAACATAAATATATCACCCCTATTCCGTTGAAATCTAATGAACAACTACAAAATAGAACAATGCACCTCTAAATTGTTGAAACGATCAAAGTGTCACCGTGAACAGTCCAACAATTGAATTGGAATTAAAATGGCGCAACCGAGTGCACTTCAACAATGTAAACATTTCATCTAAAAGCATCTTTATGGAGCTAAAATAAAGGGGATCCTTTTAAATTGAAAACTTACGGGTGGCAGCCCTAAGGGGAGCTATGCCTGTATGCCAAAGGGATACAATAGACACTTTGCACTAAAGTCAATCTTTTGAGGTAACCGCGCGGGCTGCATGCTAATGCGGTCGGAGGGGAATATCAAAACATATTGTAACAATATTGTACCGGGATCAGGATTTTGCGACACCGACTTATTTACTTCAGGCTTATGTGCGATTCCGTTCGTTATTCTTGTTATTCTAAACGCTCGTAGCCCGCACCTGAATAGGGTTGCTACTGCATTTATTTTGAAGTTCATGTTTCAGAAATATTTGACAGGTTTGCAGTAGAAAGAAAATATTATTAAATATTCTAAAATTATAAGCTTAGGTTTGCACAAATTAGAATTCTACTGTATTAAGCCATCAAAACTGTATAATTAAATAAATATACATAATATTTACTTACTCCTAAGTCCTATATCAGTAGAATACGCTATAACAAACTTGTAACCAACAACAAGCATTCGATGTTCATTTTCGGATAATGAACCCACGACTCTTATTCTAAGGTTCAGCCTGAAAAAGTTAAAAAAATCTTTAAAGATTTACAGTAAATAAATATAATATTGTTTTTCATTGGACTGACACAAGAATGGAGTGCTAGGATGCTTTCATTCCTCAGTGATATATTTCGTGCTGTAATTGATGGTCTTTTTCCAACGGCTCTTTGTTAAAAACTAAGCTAAATCGTCGCGGAAGGCCGAGGCGGAACAATAGCCGCTATTGCCTGCTCATTTAGTTTTATCTTTATTTGTTTTGCTTTTAGATATAAAAAGTGTTCTACAACAATTCTGGTTAATATTGCAACTTTTTTTTTATTGCGTTGTATAGCGAGACGAGTATGCCATTCGCCTGATAGTAAGCGATACGACCGCTCATGAACAGCAACCAAATGTACAGCAAAACCAAACGACACCATGAAGTACGAAGCTATGCTTGGCATTCCACTGCGCTCGCCATCCTGAGAAGTTAAGTCTCATTATGTCCAGTAGTTAGTCGCGCTATAATGTCCTTTAAACCGGAACACAGCAGTGCATTTACATATTTTGTTTAGCGGGAGAAATAGCCATTGCGGTCGTACCTACCCTGGCGGCCTCTCACACATTAGAGAACTACCACCTATTTAAACGTGTCTTTATTTCATACTAGAGTCTGGAAAGTATTGTAATAACAAGCCTGCATCTTTAGGTCCCTCATGGCAATATTCTCGAAGAGTATTCAACTTCGCGTAAATTATTTTCATTAAACAAAAAAATATGGGTTGCTCAGTCTATGAACTATACGCTCTGTACTCTAAAGATTACCATTGACGTAATGAGGCGATGTTCCAACAACTGCCAAGTCGAAGTAGAAATAAAAACACTCATAGTAATTATGTTAAAAGGCGCGTGTAAATATTAGGAAGTTACAAAGAGCGTCGGCCTTGGCGCAACCTTACTGATAGCTTGAATGGAGGTAACTACATCCAATTGGATGTAACTAAACCCGGTATTTTAGCAACGCTCCTTGACATTGTATTTTGTATCGTATCATTATTAGTCAGAGGAACACAAACCGAGGTAATACACAGAAACTAAAGTATGGGAATTGGGAAGTAAAAGAACTTGATGACAATCCGTAGATGGTCATAGTGAGTATATACATAGGTACATGTGTATTTCGTAGGTATAATAATAATAAGAATTGTATTGCCGATTTTAATCATAGGAGTGGCTTCAATGCGGTGATCAAACATTTGTAATATCCAAACAAAGAAACACCAGCAGTCGATAAAAAATTAAGTGCCAAAGTAATGTTTAATACTCATCACTCCACTAAACAAATTAATTTTAATGACGCAACCAGTAGTGAGTAGTCACTACTCGAATAAATTCATGGTCAGTTTACCAAAGGAGCGTAAACTAAAAGTAAATTTCTATGAAAAGCCATATCAACTGTAGACAGATAACAAAATACCCACTGACACAATTGTACAAAGCAGTCCCAGCGGGCTGCATACGTGGCCCTGAGCAAAACCCATTTGTCATATATTAGTTTTGTAATCATTCTGTGGGCGTGATAGTAGGTACTTGGCCGCATTGTTGACCTACTAGCCTTTACATTCACGAGAAATTACAAAAAAATCCAATTCCGTTGCGTTGAAAAGCTTAATCTTCGATAAATAAGGAGACTTCGTTTTTGGAACGTTTCCAAATATCTCGACCTTGCCATACTTGAGGATACCATCGTAACCGGACCTCAAAACACCCTGAAACTATCTTTATCAATACTCCCTTCCGCTCTAACACCTTTGTTTTGTCATGAGTCAGAGAGGGACGTCGTGTTATATAGGAAATGTATGAAAAGTTCGGAGTGTGTACAGAATTGGGCGAATCCTTAGAGACGGCCAACAATGTGTGCCTTTCAGATATATTTGTTGTAATAATACAAGAAAAAGTGGGATTAATTTTGTGGACATTCGATTTGTAGAAACGGTTTAGGTCGTGAAATTGAAGACTTATGTTTTGATCCGGCCTAATAAAAGACAGTTACATGAATTACTAGAGTAGTTACCTACACATGTATAAGTAGGTAACACAGATAGGTAACGATGTCTCTATCAAGCAGCTACTAATTTTATGACTGTTTTATACCGACCAGGTTCAAAGCATGTTTACCATTCTTGTGTGTATAGATACAGTAATATTTTCTAAGAAAATCACGTTCCAGCGAAGAGATGAACCTTATTGATAGATTCAAGAAAAATATCATTTGATTCTTCGATGTATCAGAATAACTGAATATTTGATCACGAATAGTACGTTCACCCTTTGGCGAGATAAATCTTTATCACATCGCTAATACTTCTTTGAAGACGTAGTTAAGTCTGCGGAGATCAATGTCTCATTTCACCGAA
This sequence comes from Deilephila elpenor, assembly GCA_949752805.1. Classification (NCBI taxonomy): domain Eukaryota; kingdom Metazoa; phylum Arthropoda; class Insecta; order Lepidoptera; family Sphingidae; genus Deilephila; species Deilephila elpenor. Next base: position 4,119,504 of record OX457102.1, read on the forward strand.
CATTCATTACTGGATTACCACTTATGAATTATTTATATGTATGTATTTGTGTTATGTCCTTCCATGTGTTAAAGGTCGTAGTTCAAGAAGCTGGACTATTCTCGTTTAAGCGAAAAAAATATTGTTAGGTTCGATTAAAAAGAATACGCTACCTTAACAAAGTGACTATAATGTAGGTATCAACAACCTTCATTGCGCAGTTGGTTACACGCTGGCTGTGAAACGAGGGGCCACGGGTTCGATTCCCCCACCGAAACAAATATTTGTGGGATCCACAGGTATTTGGTTCGGGTGTAGGCGTTTGTGAGACCGAAAAGTTTTTAGTAACTTCTGAACCCACGCTACAAGACTCGATCTTAGTGTGGGGTCTGGACTATGTATGTGACTGTTGTTGTATTTATTTGCTTATCTGAAATGCAGTGTAATCCTAAGAGTATCCACAAGCTGGAGTTGGTAATCTCTAGCCTGTAAATAGTGATGTCAATTATATCGGACTGCTAATCGCACAGACACATTAAATATGTTATTTTATCACATTGCTTAACATCTCCTACCGTTAGCCAAATAGCCACTGGTATCTTTAAGCGTAAGAAGGACTTTTTTCATCTAACACAATCGCTTTCCATGTTAAATAAGGAATAACACCACTTCAATACAAACATTTGCTTCCAACGGAGTTGTGAACCTATCAATTATGCATAATTGCAATTAAGTTATTCTACTTTCGAAAGGAAATTGTATGAGCGAGGGTTTCCCGCCCTCACGCCTTCAAATGTTTTTCTTTTAATGTCGCAGCACAAATTGTATTTGTAAAAGTATCGTTTGTAATACGAGAAGCGTGTCACAAAAACGAGAACAATAGTCTCAAAGAAAATTGCGGGAAAAATTTCAAAATATTCTTTTTTTATTTTATGTTACTTTATTACAATCCATAAAAGAACAAAGGCATTACCTATTCACACCAATAAACGTAGATAGTTTACAAAAAATCAAGGTTTTATTTACACTCAAAATCTTATACCAAACTAAAAGAATATAGCACACAAAGTAATACAAAAATCGCGAGAACAGTAATAAAATCACACGAATAGAAGCGAAAATATGTCAACAGATTTATAGACGTTGTATTTTATTTTTCGTTGTTTACATGTACGTAAAAGCTCTGTCGCGCTGTCTATCTTATTACACTTGTGATATGACAGTAAACAACTTTATCTGATCGAATTTGTGTACAGCGGCAACATTGAAAGTATTCAATCACGCCAATCTATAAAAATCTGCCCAATTCATTTCAGAAGCGAGGGAGAGCAAATAAATAAATAAATGCTAATTCCAACGCGCGCGACCTACTCGCGGTTATGAATACAGGAAGCATTTGTCATTTCTCGCGCTGTTGGCCGTAGGAAAAACGAAATTTGTTGCAAAAATATTCAGCAGAGGCACCTACACGTCTGTATAGATTACGCTGATCATGAAACAGGCAGACGGCGGTGTCGGTATGTCGGGTTATTTATTGGTGAGCGGTGAACGTACCACCTGCGATCACCCGCCGGGGAATTCTGATAGAAAATGTGTACTAAAGCTGGCTTACACAAGGAAAAACTGATAAAGCCCCTGCTTGTTTAAAATATACTCCGCGAGCGAGTTCCGCGTGAGCGAGCACGGAAATGTGACGCCTCACTTTGTTAAGATGTCTTGTAGAATCAGTAACTTGTACATTAGATATTGACCTACATTGAAAAAATGATGAATTAAACGTATAGTAATCTCGTTCATATCCCCCTCTTCATATACTCTATTAATAATATATATCTAAAGGGGGAAATCGAGAGCTATATCAACAGACAGCACGACTTAGTAATGGTATTCAAGGCAGCACACCACTCCAATTGTTTCCAAACCATACAATAATAATGGCAAACATGTAATTTGCATTAAACATATCAATTAGTTGGAAGACGCGCGTACAATGCAGATATCAAATAGTCATCCATTGTGCAGTAATCACCCGGCATCAACATCAAAGGAGCCGGCACAATGAGACGCGTGACCTAATAATCTTGCAAATGAATAATGTCATTCGTCCCCGGTGTCCTCTGAATAATTTATTCCACCAATCGTGCTGAAAGCGGCCAACTTCTCTCTCGAAAGGTTACTGTTTAATTTGCAGCAATTCCTACACAGAATGCATTCGTTATGCAACAATAGGTATCTCATTCCGTGTTTTTTCAATGCGCTCCAGTGGCCTACATATGTAGAAATACGCTTGTGCACCATTTAGCTCGTTTTACATCCAAGTTTACATTGATCAACTGCACAAAGCTACTCTAACAAAATCGGCTTGTATTGAGCTTTACTGCAGGATACACACATTTCAAACTTATTTTGTTGTTCTACAAGTGATTTTTTATTCCGTGGCTAATGAAACCCGGCTCACCAACAAATAAAAGGGACAAGTAACTTTTACGAGTCGGTGGTACAAATTAACATTAGGGTTTCTGTCGCAGACCCGAGCGGGCAAGCAAGGTCATTGGATACTTTGTACCAATCAATTTCACTGAGAGCTATCGAACACAGAATTCCGAGAAGATTTCGTTTGAAGCTTAAGCAAAAAAACAATAAGATCCAATATAATTAAGATATTGAAAGTCGTTCGCAGAAAAACGACAATCATAATTTTACTCATAGCTACCTATGTTCTTTAGACTGAAAAAAGCCTAAAAACATTTTAAATATATTCAAATTGATTACAAACTTTGTTCAGTGAGCGAATTTTGGTTGAAAATGTCATTTGAATTCCGTGAATCGTGTTCCTTATTATGTAGTGGATTTATAAAGAGCCGGCAAACTGCGAATAGTTTTGGGACGTGCCCGTGCTCCATTTCTCTTGCATCAATTTTATATCTTAAACTGCGAAACTTAAGCGGCCCGTGGTAAAGTTCAAACGGTTCTAATTTACATCTTTATAAGTTACTCTTTATGGTTTCCTATCGCGAGGCGATACTCCACGCAAATCTTTGAAACACGTTAATGGTGTATCCCATTAGCCTACATCTTTTTGGTTTGACCATTGAAATTATAATTAATATTCTCGCGTAATTATCAGACCTTTCGTGGCGATGTCGGACACCCTTTTCTGTAACATTTCAATGGAATAAATAAGTTGTGTAGAAAATGTTCTTAATTATCATTAAAATATCTCGTTAGTATGTTTTTTTAGTTTTTGTTTCACAGGGCCTACAGCTAATTCACAACCTCATTTGACGATTATTTTTCATTACATTCTGAAGATTAAAAGCTTTTTTCTGTTGACATGACAAATTAATGTACATTTTATATAAAATACCATTTGAATTAAGAGTTTACAATGATAATTAAAAAATTAACGTGCTACAACTATTTTACATGTCTGAAAAGGCCAAACTTTCCTTCGTAATTACCGTGATACTGTGCCTCCGCCAAATAATGAAACAAAGTTCCTCAAACTATTTTACATACTGAAACGTGTTTTGTTTGTTTAAAGTTCAGTAGATGTGTGTCAACAGATAGTAGCTTAGTTCGTACAGCACATTTTTGTTATAATAATGACGATGATATCATGCTACAATTTATTGGGATCCAATAGGTGATAGAGAGCGCTCACGTCTCGCAGCAAAACCTACGGCTTCCGAATATCAATAATAGCTGGATTGTTATAGTTATAGCAGAACACGCTTATTAATTTGAGCATCTGGTATTCCGTATATCTAAATCAGCCCAAATATGTCCTAATGCAGCGCCCAGGTCTCCCCTACAATTAATAGTACGATTGGGAGCCATATACGCTGGCCTAGTGCGGGTTAGCGGACTTCAAATACCGTAGAAATTCTTCAAAGTCGCTATGGTATGCAGGTTTCCTCACGATGTAGTTCACCGTTATAGTGGCATCAGCCAGGGTCTGGCGGCATCATCTGGCATTGGCTAGGACTAAATATTCCAACACTAAAATATTTATAATTAGAACCAGGATCGTCGTGTCAACGCAGTAAGCTATAAACTAAAAACCTTTAGATAACGAAATGTGTCTAGTAACAGAATAATGCATAAAACAGCTGATGGGAATAAATACGGAGAGTAAAAAGTTTATGAGCCACTTTGCATCAATGATACGATAGACGATATAGATAAGTAGACGAATGAACCCATAAAACTCGATGTACTCGACTTTTGATGAATAAAACAAAAAAGTTACGTCTCGAAATACAATACACTTAAACTTTAATATACCCCAATGAAAGGCTTCTGCGATAAATAATATGATCGCAAATTTAAAATCTGGGTTGTCTTTTATCTTGAAATTAAATTTCGAATAATAATAGAAACTTTAAATTACAGCTATCCCAAAGTATTCTAGACAAACCATCTTAATATCAAAGACGTAATTTAAGTAAAACAATTTTATAATTCTTCAAAAAGTTAATGTCGACTGACGCTTTTACACGACAGCGTAGACATTCAAGTCCAAATGTGGTAAATGACACTTGTCCAAATACGCTTAATTAATACAATGTTGTCAGAGATTCTGGCTGACGCAAATGTAGTCACGACATGCAACCAAACCGAGCCATCGTTCATAGGTAACATTTGGCTCGTTGCGAATAAATCATGAATACAAGCCTAGGAACTTAAATAAGTACTAGTGACAAATGAGGGTACGTTTAAATATTGATTTGCAGACATTGAAAGCTTTTGAAATAGATTTATTGAGATATCGGATTACAGAGGTCAATTACTCTCAAACAAATCAATTTATGAACAACCAATTTAATTTTCTTTTGAGAAAAGCGTAGTAAATTGAGATAATATAACAAGTAAGAATATTTAAGTCAATGGTGATAAAATACAGAAATCCCGATACATCAATAGCAGGTTTACAATAAAACACTATTACGTAAACGCCGAAGGGTTCTTCAGTTGGGCCCATTCTCCTCAGTAATTCGAGTACGTCAACAACGCGGGTACGCAATGAGGAATATTGCAAAAAAATCCAATAACAGACGCGTAGGGGAGCGCGGGGTGCTCAGGAAATTGGAACGGTGACACCTCGTAGGTGGCGAGGGGCCCGCCACCTGCGCCAATTACACTTAGCGCCGCGGAAAATCATCCGCCCCGTGATTTAAATAGCAATTTCGGATCTTCACATAATCAGATTATGGAACAATTATACATAAATAAACGCACCATTATAAATCTCCTACATTATTATATCCTTGATGGAGGTGGATGAAATAAGAGTGATGTGCCAAGATTGAACAAGTAGGGACTCAAGTGTAATATATACAGATAGCGTTTAAATGCTATGTTTATTGTTTAAAGTGGCTTGCATCTACGATTTTATCTACTAAGTTAGCACTTCTCCATTCACCACTTGAACCCGTCTCGTTAAATGCTTATATGTATTTCCAGTTGGCAATCCGCTTAGCATACTTAAAAAAGCTTTGAACGTAAACTGTAGTGTGTAGTAGTTTCCTTCCATTCCCCAAATACTCCCGTGAATTTAGTCCTGAGAGCAATGAAATATACCACCTGTCTGCTAACTTCGTTTGACCACAGTTATCCTATTCGACGCGATTACGAGGCTGCGGAACCCGCATTCATGATTTAAATGGCAATTTCTGTTGCGAGCGCCAAATCAGATTAAGGAACGTTTGTACTCGTAGTAAACACTAGAATTATTCCCACACGTGTACATCGAAAAAGCCAACGCAGTCATAAATTCTATACTAACAATGTTACTTGTTTCTATCCAGTTATTTAGCTGGAAACATAATTTCAGTTTTCGATTCTTATTGGAACGACTCAAACAAATTGATGTACTTTTTCCGATGGCGCGCAGTGTACGATGTTTAAAATTGGCGGCAGGGTAATGTAACGTAAACCTGATTGATCGTCCTTAAATTATTAGACGTTGAAATTGGGATAAAAATGGAAAGTCGTACCGACGCGACCGTTATCGAAGTTGAGAGTTTTAGATATATTTTAGAAGATCATTTTCGACACGGAACGAAGCTTCATGTACTTAAGAAATATTTCGCGTGGCGTGTTTATTTTTGGGTAACTTAATATGAAGCAATTAAGTAAAGCTGTATGATTTTAAAGCTTACCGTTATATTGATTATAATTTAACAACTAAAATGTGAGATATGACATAGAAAGGTCTCAAACCAAATACAGATAGCCGAGATATTGCCGACCCTACGAACCGATTTTAACGAGAAGTGTACACAGGTCCAATGTTTTCAATTGTGATTTTAGTAAGCGTAAATTTTAAAGGTATATAGATTCTTCCAATATATAGACTTCCAATACTAAAAAGTCTATCCAATCTATAATAAACAATATATTTTTACGGTACGCAGCGATCTGGTTGTGGTGGGGCCCTAGCACTGCGAAGGTTCAACAGGCGGGCCGCTTGCTCGTTTGCCTGCTGCTGCTTTGTAAAGCTGATAAATAAAGTCTATCCAATCAACTGTTTAAAAAATACCGTCACCAAAATCAGTTACCTTTTATAAAACCTGAAGACCATACAGTTTATGCTAATCAGGTCGCTATTAACAATACTGGATATTTGTAGGTGAGCACGGCGTCGTTCTGAGCACTATAAAAACGATTTGCATAATTTCGTCGCTGACCCGTCGCTTTCTCGCGGCCTTGACAGCTTTCTTTGCGTTTGGTAGCTCGCTAAATTGGGTATTGAGAACATAGGATCTTTGTAACATAACCTTGCGGGGTTGGAGGGGAGCCAGCCTCCTATGACTTTGACCTACTGAGCGGCATGAGAATGTGGTGAAATTTACGACGCACTTTACTTTCTGCGGGTGAAGGTTTGGTCCATCGCAACCTCGGTTTAAAAGCTCCGCGGTAACTGAAGTTGCTCTTTACTTGCCAATATTTTCCATGTTTTTGCCAAGAGCATTTCTGATAATGTAATTGGTGCGTTCTATTCAAGTATTTGTTTGTTCATTTTGAGATCAATGTATGATGACCCTGACATAAATCTACTGCAGATCTTACTTTTAATGCCAAACTTATCTGTAAAAAACACTTTTATAATTTGTTTTAAGATTGGACGCGTTTTGTTGGAATTAAGTATTTATTATCTCTCTCTCCCTTCAGCCACAGTCCACTGCTGAACATACGACCTGTTGAAAACGACCTTTACCATAACCTTTTATTTTTCTAAAATAAATGTTTATTATTGTAATACAGCACTGCGTCTTTTCTTTTTATTGTCTCTACCATTTTCCGTAAGTGATTACTGTGAACAAAAATTGCCATTTCATCTCTATTCATACACATGTTCTGAAATATTCATTAGATAGTTATATTCATAAAATATCCAGTAATAAATGTATTTTGCGTAGTGCAGAACTAACTGAACCAACCGCACTATGTTTTGTATAAATATTGAGCGACCGCGAAGTTATCGAATAACGAACAAATATTTAAACACATTTGCCAGTTTGCTTTGTGACTGAGTAAATGTTATATTCATAGAAATATTTAATGTTTTAGCATATTTTTATTTGACTACTCTATGTATAGAACAGATATTTTTCGTAAAAACAACATCGTAATGATATGAAATTTAATGAATTGTTTTTAATAAGTGGTAGATAAATCTAGTACCTCTGCTAACCCCCACGGGGATGTAGGTGTGAGTATATGAGTGTTGATTTGAATACAATAGGTTTTTACTTATTGCTTCTATAGTCTAGGGACAGCGTATGTGGGTAGTGAATATTAAGCTTGTTTCTTTGAGGTGCCATAATATTTTACTGTCGCTCAAAGTAATTTACCAAATATAAAGGCCTTTGTAGTTTATTATATTATTATCAACATTTTTACAGCCTCTTTAGTAAATAATAAAACAAATATATTTGATATTTTTAGATTACAAAAGACATAACTCACATTCAGTCCAAGAAACAAAACAAAAACGTGATCCCAGCAAAAGATTTTCACGAAATATTGATTCTATTGACATTACGATATCTGAACAAAAACTTGACTCACTAAGGGACAAATTCACTGCGTTCCGCCCAATATGAAGGGATAAAGATAGTTTTTTCCAGATTGACCGGGTTTATTAAGCGTGCAACCGCGGGTATCGAAAAACTTTATATCGCCACTTTGAATGTCTGGGGACGCGTCACGTAGTAACCGATAACTCATGAATGAACATCTACGTCATGCTGTGATAGTTGGGACTTGAAATGCACGGATTTTTGTCAAAAATATTTGCTAGGGTTAAGACTGTATGCAAGTGTATTTTGAGGTCATAAAATATACAAGAATTGTAGAATCAATTATATTTATATGTCTGAGATTACAGTGAGTCGTGAATTATTGCTGAGTCGTACAAGTTAAAGATTTGTTTCTTCGTCTTCCACATTCATACGATGTAGTTTGGTACCTACAGATTGCAGTTTACTCAAGTTCTAAATTGTAAGTACTAGGTGTTATTGGCATTAATATGAAACGATACAGGAAACTGACTATCACTATAATAATATTTATCCCCCCAAACCATAAGGTCAGTATGGTGGAAGTATCATATGCCCTTCCGTAATACGAGAGCTCTACCTATAGTGTATATAACTATAGATTGTACGTCTTTATATTCCAATTATAATAATTAATAGTCAGGTCCATCAAGTCAGCGTACGGAACAATAATGTTAGATGTAGTCTATACACGAAATCCCAGATTAAGGTCAGCACTAAGCATCTAATTTCTCGCACAGCAGTAATGTAGCGTATTATGCGGGATTAACCTCATATAATTACATTCAATGTAATAAATTACGCCCCAAGGATTCCATGACCTGTTGGCAGTGACCTGTGTTCATTCATTGTGGAAATCCTTGGAGGTTTGTGTCCAGCTATGGACTACCTGTGGGAGGCGTATATCCAGCAGTGGGCTGTCCATGGCTGAAAATTATGACGATACATTCCAGTTATAGTAATAAAACTCTATATGTGGTTTAAAATGTTTATGTTTTTATATACATAACAAATGGCGCCTTGAATAATTTTGAGTAGATTGGAACGCGCGGTACACGTCATATCCACTCTGGCAAAACCCCGGGATATTGTATGTATTATGGAAAGCAGTTGCGATTACAATAAGTGCATTAAAGTGCCACAATACGTATGTGTTGGGTTAGATTAATATTTAAAAGGTTTCATGCAAGCAGCACTATTCTAAATTATATTCACATGGAAAAAAGCAAATTTACTGTCAAATGAAGATTTACTTATACTGCGCCTTTTTCTATGACGTAAGACGCGCTAGCATCCAAATAATCCTATAAAACAGAAGTTTAATTGGACTATACCGTCCGTAATCTTTTTAATTTACAGTCGCAATAAGACAAGCCTCTGAGTGCAGGCGCACAGATCTCCGACTCCACAAGGATTAATTAGCCGTGTAGCGGGCACTTGTTCTGTTTTTACGAGCCTTTTTGAGTTGCTCTCCTCGAGACCGTTTACGGAGACAGTTGTAGAGGTTATAAAGCTAGCGTTTACGGGCACCGCCGTAAACACATGCTGTGGTCCGGCGCTGGGGAAGCGTACCTCGTAAACGACACGCCCCTGTAAGTCCCAGACGAAAATTCGTATACACTGCGGGTCCAATTTATTTTTATTAAGTGATTCCATTGTGGAGGGCGTACGGAATCACTTTTGTGCTCGCGAGATCTGCAGTAAATTATTTACTGCGTCGAATGACGTATTTATGTACATTTGTTAAATCCTATATGTTTTTTGGTTGATACGCGTCTGAAAATTTCAATATAATAATAACAATTTTAATTATGCATCAAAGGTCTCAAGTCTACGGATTAGCATCATATACGTACAAAGATAATAAAATAGAGTTATCCACGCGAACAATAATATCACAAAGCAAACTTCTTCAGGTGCGCTAATATATTTGCATGAGCAGCAGACTTTGAATCTATAAGATTATTGCATTTTGACGTGCTATAAATTCTCCCGGTATAAAATAAATCTTCTCCGCAATAGAAGGTTATTTTACGGTGAATTTTGTGTGGCTAAAATTGCGAACTTGAGCTCAGTAGAGGAGATAAATTTATAAACTAATTACTTAACGCTTGACAAGATTTTCGAGAGCGTGAAAGTATTTCGACCGCGGTCTAAGCACCTTTAGTAATTTACTACACAGTTTATATACTCCAAAAAACCCAAAAACACATATATATATATTATGTAATACAATATATAGAAATAATGGTCTTCAAAAAAAAAACCTACTGAAGCCACGAGTGAAAGCCATCTTTTATTTTAACCAATTAAAAAAAATCAGTTAGAATACTACTATATTCTATATTCTATATCAGCCCATAAACGTCCCACTGCAGGGCACGGGCCTACTCTACAATCGAGAGAATCGATTGAGAGTGGTTAGGCCATATAGTCCACCACGCTGGCCTAGTGCGGGTTGGCGGACTTACATACCGTAGAAATTCTTTAAAATCGCTACGGTATGCAGGTTTCCTCACGATGTTTTCCTTCACCGTTAAAGTGCGTGGTGATTGACTATCAATACACACATAACTCCGAAAAGTCAGAGGTGTGCCCTGGGATTTGAACCCGCGACCACCGTGAACATGTAGAATACTACTAATAAATATAATTTTATTTGTAATGCCAATGTTTTTAAATAATTGGTTCGTACTAACAATCAAATTCAAAGTCGTAATAACTGAAAGTCGTAGTCGACAAAATTGACTCGATGAACAATATCAATATCCGCTGACTATTTCTCCGTAATTTAGTCGGGTGGACGTACCCTAGTCGGTGTGCACATCACCTAGTCGGGGGCCGGTCGTCTAGTCGGGGGCCGGTCGTCTAGTCGGGGGTCGCTAGTCGGATAAGACAAAAGCAGAGGTTACACGGGTTCTCACTCGACGAGCTTGGGGATTTTAATAGCCGGCGCCGGATGATCGGATCTAGCCTCGCCACGCGGATTGTCGGCGAATAACGCAAAATGTCACTTACTAACTTCATATGCAAATCCTTCTGGCAAATTGAAAAGACTCGCAAACTGAGTGTTTAAAGAATTTAGCTTGTTCAGCTTTTAGTTTGATTGAACGAATTTTTGTTCTATTGTGTTGCTGTGATGTAGTTTTGACTTTATAATTGGGGACAATTTGGAAGGCATGATGTTAAAGCTCTCAGTGCTTAAGCACTTTTGAGCCGTCGATCTTTATCTTTACATTTTTAGCGCTTTCGTTAAGGCGCTGAAAGGCTTTGCTATTTGAAACCTTATTCTGAAAATGGTTTAAAATTCTGTCTTTTAAAGTCATCTATCATGCATTCTGTTCAGAGATTTTACGAACTAAAGCCAAAGCTCCTTCACATAAGACATTATGACACCTTGTTATAAGAACTTTTTTTAAAGAAAGAATGAGATTTTGGTTTTTTTTGTCTTTTTTCGCTTTGCACGTGAACAAACTACCCAAGATTTTGATTACAGTTTAACAGATTATGTATTATATTAATGCGAAGTGTAACCTTAGAAAATGGAGGTTAAGTCAAAATAACCTACCTGGATGCACAACGCATTCATCAAAAATCAAATCACACTCACGATCGCGAAGAAAGGATGAAATATAAATGGCGGAAAATATCCACTTCAAAAAATGCTGCGCGCGCGAAACCTTATTTCAGCACGGAGTCTTTCACGTCCCCGCTAGATTTTCACATGGCCACCTTATATTATGTGCCTGATTTATGAATACTTTGAAGCATTAGGACGGTAATGGCTCGTAAAATTATTCTTCAGGTTACTCGGCTTCGTGTTTCTGTAGCGAGATGTGAGCGAAGAGGTCTTAAAAAAGGGCGCGCAAGTCTTCCGCGTAAGTGAACAATAAAATATGTATGTACCGCATATGGTTATTATAATGGAACCTGATGGCTTTTGGATTAGGGTTTTTGGGGGATAAGGATGAAAATACCTGTTTTTAGACTAGGTACGGGCATTAAGAGTAAAGTTTGTATACATTTTTAGTGATAAGGCCTGTGTACTATAGTGTGTGTTAAAATGGAGTTGACTTGAAATCTGCACTATTGACAACAAAAATCGATGCATCACAAATAATCTGCGCTTTGTTATATTTGAGGAAAATCGGAAAACATTTTTAGGGCGGATTTAATCAGTTCCCTAAAGAGGTAGGAAAAGTTTACGCTGCGCAGTCGAGAGCGGGGTGAATTTTTAATACCGAGCTTAGCGTAAAATATGCAGATGCAAATAACTTTTTACTTTCGCTCTCGTGCTAATTACCCGACACCTAAGCATCAAGACACCGCTTATCTAAGATTTTTTATAGTGTGGCAGAGCGCACTACATCCGATAGTGCAGTGGCATTCAGCGTCGACTCGCGTTTCCCATTATCACTTTAGATTATCTCCCGCCGTTCCACATAACTTAATTTTGTTATATGACTATGATGATAAGCTAATTTGAACTATTTTACAAGTATAATTTCTCCTAATAATATTTTCTCTCATAAACTCGAGGTTTTATTTTTCACACATTTTTGCACAAATGTATAACAACAAAGTCTTGGACAGGGCATAACCCTCCCTTCAGGTGCGTTCAGCATTTTAGTAAATAAAAAATATGTTAATAGAAACTTATGAGGTGAGAAAATAAAATAAAATTACAAAGTGATAGCAAAATTAATACATACTTAATAAATTAAAATAATACGTAACAAATCAAAATATTAAATAATACACCCAACAGTTACATACATAGTCCTGACCACACACTAAGATCGAGTCTTGTGTCGTGGGTATCAGGAAATACGAGAGACATTCGGTCTCACAAACACCCAAAAAAAAAACATATAAAAATTAAGGTAAAGGTTGAAAGTAAAGGAGCTAGAGCTAGTTATTCAATATGATTGTTGTAATATACAAGCAATGATAATTAAATACCCGCACTTGTGACATGTGCGGTGGTGGGGTACTGGGGAGCAACAGCTCGTCACTCACTCACCTGCTGGACACGGAACGAGGAATAGCGTTGGTAAAACTATCCTGTGTTTTATTGGTACCTCATACAGAACACTACAATTGTTAACATGACATACAAATGTAATATTGAGCTCCAGTGGTCCGGCGATGACTCGCTGCTAGATCAACTTGTCCACTGCTAATTAACTTATAGCCGGCGAGCCGCTTGACAAACTTTCGGCTAAATTTGCACATACTGAATATAGTAATTGGAGATCCGAAGTGTTTATTTATTGGAGACTGGAGTAGGGCATTTAATATTGCAATTATTGTAAGATTTTATGATATTTAACGTGAAAGGAAGCAACGTTATAGTAAGGATTTCAATACTAATGCACGAATCAAAGCTTTTAGGAAATGAGATATAATATTGAAATAAAACTATTTTATACGGATTTTATCGCGATTTGGTTTAATTTTTACATTTTTTAACTTCCCAAATCGCGATAAAATCCGTATAAAATAGTTTTATTTCAATGTGTAACATTCGCGTAAATCTAAGAAACCATGAGATATAATATGTTTTCCATTTATAATTATTATGTGGCCTATCTCGTACATAATTACCAACTTTAAATTCAGATACTTGAAAAATATAATATACATATTATTTCTTTACTTTCTCGCTTATGATTCGTAAAAATCATTACTTTTCCATCTAGACATTTCCAGTTGAACAACTCACAAACGCAGGCCCGAAGCTCAATCAACGAGATACATTTCAGCAGAAAATCGAACACGAGCAAACACGGTTCCCCTCGAATGTGCCTCAAAGAAAAATAAAGTCCATCCGTACCTGTATTTACCTTTTCTTAAAGATTTGTGTACACAATAAATATAGGCCCATTGCTGTGTCCAATCACGGGACCAATGCTCGGCCAACTCCGTGCTGTCCTAAATAAACTCACGGAATGAGGATACGCGCCGCCTATCAAAATTATTAGATATCCTAAAAGTGGATATGGGGTAGGTAATTCCGAATTCATACGTAGAGGATAGCAATTTACATCGCATTGTTGGTTGGTAAGGGAGGATAGTGAATTATTAAGTTGTTTCTTGGTATTAGGAAGCTTATATTATGAACGACTCAGTTTGTATAGATGGTCGTAGTTAGCTCTTGACGTCAGAGCTATATTTTTGAAAGTACACTTACCAAGTTAAAGTGGGGCTTACCAATCTTCTTATTTACAGTAAATATATCTGACATATTGAATTCTGAATTTAGGGTATTAATTTACTAAGTAACAGTTATTCCTTTTTTTATTCGATGTAACTTAGGCTTTGTAATTTACACATAGAGATTTATATAAAGAATATTTACATAAAGTAAAGACTCATCTGGATGAGCTTAAAAAAGTATTTTTTTAGTATACCCATATGTTTATTAGGAACTTTGTCTGTCGAAATTTAATTTAGAGACAACAAAGAAATATTAGGCAATATATTACTTAATGTATTTTTAAGCATTATAACGTGACTTGCACAACATATTGGAGTCTCAAAACTCATTAATACACGCCAGGGTCTGAACCCGCGCCCTTTACGAGATATTACAATCAATAACTCTGAGAACGTTATTGATGTTATTGCACTAAATAAACTTTTTCGGGGTTTTAAAATTACTCGAACGCTATAGAGACGAAGTTGTAAGGGCTAATGAACAAAATGCTCCGAGAGAGATTAATAGATGTGCAATATTTTATACGAATAATAGGCAAAAAAAGAAAAAATAATCGTATTTGACTAGTGATTAGGCATTCTTTTATTCATTTTTCTACTAAAAAAATTTCTGAAGCTGAAAAAAATTGGCAAGTCAATTGATTAATTGTAAGAGTTCGGCCGTAATGACAAATATATGCCCCAACTTTTAGTAATTGTCTATCTAATACTACATTTATCAAATGTAATAGAAACAACACAATCACTACTGCAAGGTATGTAATATAAACATTACTACTTACAATCTCTTTAACAGCGATAAATGTTTTATTCCATTAAAAGTATTAATTGAAACATGTTACTACCATAAAATGTTTACATATAAAATATAGGTATATAGATATCCGAATTGGCAAACTCTGCAGTTCCTTAACTAAAATATCTTCCCGCGGTAAGTAAATATTTAATAGAAGTTGTATCCGGGGCTTGGACGCACCAACATTCCGATTCCCGTAGGACATTCGGCAACAGGACATAAAACGCGTTTTAAATATTAACCCGTCATACACTTAACATTTTAATTCAATTTCTCTAGAAGCACATGTAAGTAACCATCGATTAAATTTTAGCTAGATATCGGAGTATTTAATTACAGCATGATTTTAAAGTATTAGATTAAAATCATGATCAAAATCACAATTATTATTTAAGATTTTAAAGTAATTGTAACACCATCTTCACCTATGTAGGTACCACAATAAAATATTTTAAATATTAATTTGAAAAATATAAATTGAATATGCTTTCAAACAAGGGATTGTGGATCTTTTTTATACTCCCTATGCTATACTATATGAAATAAAGTAATTTACAACTATTGCTCACGGTATATTTTAAATAGGTTTGGAGTGAATTTATGTACAGACATACCAGCATTTTAATTCACCCCTTTCTCCTAACGAACGCCTCAACATTCAATACATAAGTGGGTTTATGCACAAACTTTACCCGCCAATCCATATTCCAATAATAGGAAAATTGGCCTGAGATTGTGCTGGGAGCGTTTCACAAGGTCACCGTTCGACGAGGCTTCGTTGATTCTAGAAAATTCCCTCCAGGCTTAAACGGGATTACCGATCATTTGTTTTAGTTTTATTTTAGCTGACGCGCCTCATTGAGCTCGCTTGAAACGATACTGGAAAGGTCGCATTGTTTGAGACATATATGCGCCGATTCATTAAAATGGACTTGTATTGGCATTTTAAAAGTTTTACGTCAAAGCGACATTCAAAAGTTAAGCTTGATTGTCACGTGTGTATTTAAATTTGGAATGATAAATATTAAAATACTAGCTTTCAAAAGAATGTTTCAATTATTTATATAATATAATACATGTCTTTTCATACCTGTTGCAACTGATTTGGGTTATAATTTTATTAGCTTACCTGTTATAGACGCTATCGGGCGTACCTAGGCTTTTTGGCACGGTCCCATTTGGTTCTAAATTCATGTAAAGAATTCTCAAGTATGCAGTATTCCACGAAGTTTACACCGTAAGAGCCAGTAATAATTAACTAGGACACACCGTGGCTTTTTAATTCATGAAAATAAAAACTAAGCTGCACGTATAAAGTTAGCAAAGATTCTAGTGTAAAGAGGTCGCGCCATTTGTTTAGATGTTGCGGTTAACAAGAGCACGAGCTAAATAAAATCAAGCGGCCGCCGTTTACCCCGGGAATCCGGGCTGCAGCCTCGGCCAAAGCTTTTGCTTTTGTACAATTATGCAAATTTAATTTAAACGCCTAACTCACTTCGCACACGCCAGCGACTATTTTAAAACTATTACATGACAAAATGACCTACAAATAGTGGCCGGAGCTCGCGTGTCGCATACCATTGCCACGGAATTAAACTGAATAACATAATCCCACTAACTAGGTCTTTTGTGCGTTACAAATCTAGGCTTTGTTGCGCTATCTGATATAATATATAACAGCCCGTTTATGTCCCACTGAAGAACACAGGTCTTCTTAAATAGAGAAGAGTTTTGGAGCTGACTACCATGCAGACCTATTGCGAGTTGATTAACTTAACTTTAAAATTCTAGTAGTATTCTATTTTATTCTGGTCAATTCTATACTCTCAAGTATGCTAGTTTACTTCCTTCGTCGTTAAAGTGAGCGACAAATCACTAACAACACACATTATTTAAAACAGTCGAAGCCCTTGTCTCGAACCTTCGAGCTCTATCCGTCAATCCGGTCTGATGTCAACTAGACTATCGCGTAATTCGTCATATTATAAAACTCAATATTTCTAACTGCTAATTCATAATTGAAAATAAAATGAAATAAAACTGATTTTTACAAATTTTATCGCGATTTGGTTTAATTTTTACATTTTTTAACTTCCCGACGTTTCAATTGCTTTACAGCTTTCGTGGTCACGGGGCGGACTGACAGTTTTATTTCAATGTGTAAAATCGCGTAAATCTAAGAAACCATTATGAATATAAAATTACCCAATAATAGTTAAGGTTTTGTAAATAGAGAGCAGTAAAAGTTTTTATAATAAAACTATTACGTAAACGGTGCAAGTTTGTTGCACACCTTGTAATTAATGTTATGACTTGTTGCCACCGCAATAACTTTCCGACATCCTTGAGACAATTCCAACCGCACCTACAATTATACAATTAGCTTTCTAAATAAGAACTACGTTTTATATGTATGCCTTTAAGAGTACACGTTACACAAGCACCACTTTAATTGGCGTCTTGTTTTGATGCCGTAGATCTGATAAGTAACATACATTATACAATTGTGGAATCAGCTGAGAATGTACTTTTTTCTATTTAGCACCCAAAGAAGTTGTTTTAAAGCCTACGTCGTGGTATGACTTTTCTGTCTTTACTTTTATATTTTATGAACCATAATGTCATCTCATTATCTTGAAAGTACATACATACATACATACATAAACTCACGCCTTTATCCCCGAAGGGGTAGGCAGAGGCGCCACCAGGACACCCACATTTCGCCTTGTATGTTTCGTCCCATGATGTGATAGGGGGCGAGCCTATCGCCATATCGGGCACAAATTCCTGACTCCGGGCTGATAATGAATAGAAAAATCCAATATCACTTTGCCCGACCCGGGACTCGAACCCGAGACCTCAGCTTTGTAACCGTACCGTAATACAACTACGCCACCGAGGCAGTATCTTGAAAGTCCAAGCTAAATATCTCTCTCAAGGGTTTTCAAAGCGACTGATTTAAGAGGCCTGGGTTCGGCGACTTCCTGCAACAGTTATTAAGCCGTGGGCTTACTTTGTGCGCACACGAATGACGCTGCGTCGAATAATACGTCACAATAGGCACGCTAAAACATATTTTATTATGGTAGAAAATTATGATTAGCCTGCTAAACAGAACTGTTTAACCACTTTCATATTGGTTGGTTTACGCGAATGTTACACATTGAAAGTAATGTAAAGTAATCGAAACGTCGAAACGAAGAATTTAACCAAAGTCGCGATTAAATTCGTAAAAATAAGTTTTATTTCACTTTCGTATTATTATAAAGTTTTGTCTTATTCTTTACATAACAAATCCATCTATAATAAATCCCAAAACCTACCTAAAAAAAACAAAAATTAATAATGTTATAATCATGCGAGCTCAGTAAAAGTGTTGGGAAGTTGTCACGCCGGTCCTTCTAGTTAATTGGCAACTGTTAATCTGGCGGAACGAAGGGCCGTCCTAAACAAACGCGCTCCAAGTACAAGCATCAAATACCTCGCTTACACATCAACGGCTTTATTTTCTAACTCAAAACAGTATTACATATAGGGTATAATGTATATAGAATATATGAAAAGCTAAACGAAAACAGATGATAATATTTGTAATATGTTATGTTATAATGATTATAAATACTGTTTATTCAAACACGAAGCGAAAAGAAGCTGGTAAGTTTTTTTCCCTTTCACGCAAGAAGGTCGTGAAATATCTAAAAAGCCTAATCATTTTACAAAGCCCCTGAAAATTTGATTATTTTCATTCCACTTAAATGGCGGTCACAGCGAATAGAAAAGAACGTTACGTATAGGAAAACTTGTCCAAGGTATTATTTTAATCGTATGTTTACTAATTAACAACGCAAAATATATTTAAATTAATTATTGTTTTAGTATCTGAACTGTTTAGAAGTTGATTTAACTTCTGAAATGTCGAAGTAATAAAGGTGTTGAAAATAGAATTATAGAAATTAAACGGCTCACTGAAACGGAATTTTCACTTCCATTCCTTGTAAAGATGAAAATATAAATGATTTTACAATACAGCACCTCCGTTAATTAATAAATCGCCAACAATTAAAATATGTAACAAGTTTATTTATTATTAATGTTACTTATATTCTCAATAACTTAACATAACATATCTTAATTAAGAATGTAATTAATATGTCTTATGAATACTAATAAATACACTTATATCTGTAAGTAATAACTTGATCCATATTTGAAATAGATATTATTTTTATTATTTACATATATTTGCTGTGAAAAAAATTAATGTTATTACTCGCATTTATTTATAATATATTTTTAAATTCCCTGAAGCGTACTCTAACAGTTCAATCTAGCGTTAAATAAATATGTGATCTACGAGTATATATTAACTACTTATCAATAAAAGTTATTCATAACCATTTTTAAATATAGTGTGTACAAATTGGCCAGTAGATATTAGTGATGTAACGAATGTTAGTTTTCTTACATTCGCGAATGCGAATGCGGATATTCATATCTAACATTCGCGAATACGAATGCGAATGCGAATGTTGTTTTTCAAATTTGGCGCGCAACATTTCGGGCCAGCCATGTTTAAAACGAACAAAGTCGAGCATGTCGAGCCGGCCCGTGCTTTGACAGGTTGAATGAACAAATTTAGTAGTTACTAGCTTCTGCCCGCAAAATTCGTCTGCGTGATTAACTTTATATGGAATTACCCATTCCGTCCCGTGCCGTCCCGTTATATCCCGCCTGTCCCATTTTATTCTCACTCAAGCCATGTGATCCCGTCCCATCCCATCCCTTTGAGTATTAAAAGTAACAAATATATCGGAATTTCTTCCTCTTCCCGCGGGAACATTTTTTTCGGGATAAAACGTAGCCTAAGTGTTAATCCAGGGTGTCACTTACTTCCATACCAAATTTCATCGAAATCCGTTAAGCGGTTTTCGAGTTCACCACGCACAACCGCACAGACATACAAAAATTCTAAAAATCATTATTTTTATTACGTTAATACAGACCCCTATATTCGTTTTTCTCGTTTATCTTCCATAGTTCAAAGAAACACCCTGTTTGTAAATAAGACATATACCAGTTTTTAAGTTGGACTTGTACCTATATAACTATAAAAACCGCATCTCATTTCGTGTCGTAGTTTTTGCGTGATATGCAAGCAAACAAAAAAAAAAACAACCTGTATGTAAATGAAACATATACCACTTTTAAAGTAAAAGTTGGATCTCAACCAATATAACTGTGAAAACCGCATCTCATTTGGTGCGGTAGTTTATGAGTAATGTGCAAGCAAACAAAAAGAAACACCCTGTATGCAAATGCAACATATACCAGTTTTTAAGTTGAACCTGCAGCAATACAACTGTGAAAACCGCATCTCATTTGGTGCAGTAGTTTTTGCGTGATGCGCAAGCAAACATACAGACAGACAGACAAAAATTCTAAAAAAAATTGTTTTGGATTCTGTTGCTGTTATAAAGAAAATTGCCGCGTTGAAATTTCTTAAATATCTTCCATGTACAGACATCATCCATTTACATTTGTATTATATGTATAGATAGATAAGATTAAAGTCAAAGTTACTTTATGAAATATTGTTTTCTTAATTATTGTAAGGAAGAAATTATAATTTTATTTACAAGTATGTAGGTATTTATTATTTTGTTTTCTTGAGTATGTTTATTAATTGCATTGAAAAATAATTGAAAATGAAGGTTTTAAAAATATTACATTTTGGATATTAAACGTTTAATTTTGGTTGATTATTTTTTTAAACTGTAAATTCCATATGGTTTTGTAAAAAAAAATAGATGCTATAACATAATAAGTACAGTCAAAAGACTTACGAGACGTAGTATTATCAATATTATAAATAATTTAAAAACACGCTAGGTAATTATAATATGTAATTGTATTATTTTTCCAGAACCATCAAAATTTGTATAAATTTCCTTTTTATTTGTCAAAAACATTCGCTTAACATTCGCTTCGTTTCTTGCGAATACGAATGCGAATGCGAATGCCAAAAAATATGCGAATATTCGCGATTCGCGAATGCGAATGCGAACATTCGTTACATCACTAGTAGATATAATCTCTTTATTATAGAAACGTAGTACACTCACACATATATGTTTATCGAACAAATATTAGACATGATCAAAAGGTTATCCTTATGATCTGCGAATGTAGGTACATTACAATATCATCTCTAACCCTACACAAAATAATATAAAACTAATTTTTACAGATTTAATTTTTAATGTTTATTACTTCCCGACGCGACGTTTCGATCACTTTACAACATTCGTGGTCACGGGGCGCCCCGATGTAATTTCATTTCAATGTGTAACATTCGCGTAAATGTAAGAAACCATTATAAAATAATATAATATTGTTTATCACAGACAAGCTGGAATATCGAAACACACTTCCCAACATCTTAATTAATTTCTCTATAACTGAATATCATATGAAACCCACTCGAGTCCTTTGTGAGCGCCGGATCTGAACCCAAGACCGCGCTGCGTTCCTATTAGCGAAATAAAGGCGGCACTACAGAGAATGGGTAAAGGACGAACTACACAAGTACGAGGAGGTATAAGTTTATCCAAACGCGGAAACTCGTTTACCCTAACGGTTTCCGCTTGTGCGACCGATGCTACTCCGAAATTCTTATAGCAGAGCTCTTTTGGCAATATTTGAGAGCTTATTTATAATGTGTGAAATATCGCTCCCGCTACGTACAAAATGTAAGGCAAATTCTGGTATTCGCTGCGGTGTATTACGTTGAATTTGTATTATATATTTTTATTTAAATTGCTTAAAATTTACAACATATAAGGCAGTGTTGGAG
This sequence comes from Deilephila elpenor, assembly GCA_949752805.1. Taxonomy (NCBI): domain Eukaryota; kingdom Metazoa; phylum Arthropoda; class Insecta; order Lepidoptera; family Sphingidae; genus Deilephila; species Deilephila elpenor. The sequence continues at coordinate 4,141,417 of OX457102.1, forward strand.
ATAGAGAACTGTTTAGAGGTAAATATTATTAAATAGATAGATAATAGAATTAAATAGATAATATAAGTGTCATGACAGTTTCATATAGTGCTGATGAAACTGATAAAAATACATTTAAAAAGTTGTTACAAAAACTTAGCTCTAAAAATTAAGTAAAAAGCTCTTCAAAGCGAGCCATGCAAGGTGTTCCCATTAATCCCGCATTAAGTCCAATATGACAGGCCTGCAAGTTCCAAAAGTGTATCACGATCCGGCCATCGCAGATTGGACAGATATAAAATGTCATTACGGAGCATTCCTTTAGGAGCGCGGCCGGGCGTCCATCGTCCGACGTCGGGCGCCCGCTCGGGCCCGCGCCTTCCCTGATTAAACGACAACAATATAAATGATGGAGGCCCGCAATTAAGCGGACGCGCCCGCCGCATCAATCACCCGACAGATATCTCCGCAACTGATTTTGCTGTACTATTTTTCTAACTTAATGTTCCCCTCGATGCAACACGTATGAAACGCAATTCGTCAATGCCATAGGTTTTTGTGTAACCAACAATTTCGATGGGACAATTAATATTGAGGGATTATTTATATTGATAGTTTCCATTTCTAGTTGACAATATATCAGCATTATTTCCTACACACGCCTCGGTGGCGTAGTTGTACTACGGTATGATTAGAAAACTGTGGTCTCGGGTTCGAGTCCCGAGTCGTGCAAAGTGATATTGGATATTTCTATTCAGTATCAGGAATTTATGCCCGATATGGCGATATGCTCGCCCCCTATCACATCGTGTGACTGGTCATACAAGGCGATATGTGGAAGTCCTGGTAGCACCTCTGCCTACCCCTTCTAGGAAAAAGACGTGAGTCTATATATGTATGTATTTCCAATAAGTTAAAGTTACAAATAAACAAACTTTTTGATCATAGGAATACACAGTATGGTTTTATGACGCAAGTACTCTAAAGTCTAATACGACGATATAAATTTCACACTCCAAGGTATTAAAGATTGACTAGGTACAAAGAAAGTATATTTCAGTTATAACGAAGATGATAAGCAATAAGCATCAACGCTTACATGACTGTATTAAATATTCATATAGAAATTATGCTTAACTTTACATCGCTTACTACAATATAATCGCTTATACACAACAGAAATCCAAATCCAACACGAAAGATCAGTGCTCCCGTCAAGAACTCGCGTTCAGACACGTAGACCACAGATCACAGGTGAGGTTAATTATAAATAACTCATTAGACGCAGTGCCGGCTAATTAGGATTCCTTGTGGCGTAGGCGTTACAGTACCTAAGATGACATCGCTTTGTGATACAACATACTCTACAGTGAGTCACACAAACATCCGAGAGGAATACTAAGCTAGAGTAATTACCTTTGTGTTGTAGCTTTAAATATACTTATTCGTGATGTGTTTGATAAAATATTTTCCGGGGATATTTTATTTATTTATTAAATCCTTTTTTGCACTATATAAATATACAACTGCGTGACTGCCTCGGTGGCGTAGTTGTACTACGGTACGATTACAAAGCTGAGGTCTCGGGTTCGAATCCCGGGTCGGGCAGTTATATTGGGTTTTTCTATTAATTATCAGCCCCGCGTCAGGCGTTTGTGCCCGATATGGCGATAGAGTATCCCTATCACATCATGGGACGGAACATACAAGGCGAAATTTGGGTGTCCTGGTGGCGCCTCTGCCTACCCCTTCTGGGATAAAGGCTTGAGTTTATGTATAAATATACAATTAAGAAATTACACAATGAAAATAAAAGTAAAAGTAGCCAATGTAGTTCTAAGCCTAACCCCTCGCAATCGTACTCTCGATTGTAGAGGTGGTCCGTACCCGGCAGTGGGCCGTATATGAGCTGATGCTGATACAGACTGTTCTACGCATACTGATGGTATAAAATATATTTAAATACATTCCCAAGGCATTATAGGTATTAATATAATTAATTATTATTTATCATTCTGCCTTCATCTCACAATTTGTGGGGTTTTCGGCGCAACTAATATTTTGTTCTACTCATAAGATTATTTGGCTCCTGATTTTACAGCTGATCGCACGGCTGGTTTGAATCTGTTTAGGAATTTTTTTATTGGCAATTGTTTTTCACGACAAAGATATATTTTATTTCAATTCTACGTAAAAAATGCTCATCCAATATTCCAATAAATTACTAGTATTTTTCATGTTTTTTAATAATATATAAGTTTGAAAACAAGTATATTTCAATAAAGCCGACGGATGAAAATAGAAATCATTATTAACTTTGAAACTCGTCATAGTGAGGATTTAACGGAGCAACGTGCCTTAACTGTCTAGCGGTGAAGGTTGAACTTGTTAGGTAAAAAGGGTTATAAGGGCACATTATTTTAATATTAATGCTCAAAATATTTATATTCTTTTTTTTCGCTATACTTATTTTACAACATACATATGTGCGTATCTGTGGCGAAGCTTCCAAATATGTTGATTCATAGTGGATTCCCTCTGGTACGTGGAGCGATCCTTAAATAATAATTTATTGAATCCATTAAAATGTTCAACATGATTAAGAGTTATTTGATCTACCACCCGGTTCGGAAAGCGGTTATCACTAGAGAAGAACGGGCAAGAAACTCTATTGTTGCTCTTTTCAAAACCAGTTTACAATAAAGTGTAGTTTAGGTAGTAATCATTTACCTAATAATTCCGTTTGAGGTTATGCATTCCCTTTTAAAAGGTACTAAAATCGCCAATAGTATCCTCATATAGTCATCCGAATAAATCATTAATCCTTATAATGTGTAAATAAAAACTGACCATAACTATTATTCAGGAATATTAAAACAAACTGAGGAACTAATAACGTGGTGAACTTGTAACGTGCATTTAACATTTACAAGGGAGACTGCGACCAACTCCACGCCATTCTCTAACTTCTGAAGCGCCACCGGCCCGTCCCTAATAAATATGTAATTCATTGCGAGTAATATTAAAAAAGTTTACACACAATGCAGATTAGTACTCGTTTATTTGGACTGCCTCGGTGGAGCAGTTGTACTATGGTATGATTGCAAAGCTGAGGTCTCGGTTTCGAATCCCGGGTCGGGGAAAGTGATATTGGATTTTTCTATTAGCCCAGAGTCAGAAATTTGTACCCTATATGGCGATAGGTTCGCCCTCTATCACATCGTGGAACGGAAAATCCAAGGCGAAACATGGGTGTGCTGGTTGCACCTCTGCCTACCCCTTCTGGGAAAAAGGCGTGAGTGTATGTATGTATGTACTTGGAACAATATACGTCGCGGCAATACTACAAGTCGGATTTCAGTCGTTACCCATTCGGTTGAAAACGGATCATTCTTTTTATAAGCGGCCATTTCAGTGGCAGATTTTTAAGCCTGTCAAAGGATTTCTGACATTAAATTGTTCAGCCATCAATCAGTGAGCGAAAAATCTACCTGAGACAGTTAATGAATGAGATTACCCTTTTGTGATTCAAATCGTATATATTTTAATGTATTCATAGATATCAATGATTTTGCATTATCTTATCACTTTCAATTTTTTCATAAAGTTATGAATATCATCAACTAGGTATATTGCTATATTCTAATACTTTGTTTCTTACTTGATTCTATAGCAAAATTGCGGTAAACAGTCTTAACTTCAGTTGTAAAAATTAAAAATAACAAGCTATTTGGACAGCTACACTTAAAATTCAACTTACCAAATATAAAGTAAGATCAAAGAAGCGTTGAAATAAAGTTACCGCACTAGAAGTGTTCGTGTCAAAGCGCGGCGGGAACTAATCAGCGTGAATATATCCACTTATGTCGCCGAGCCTGCAGAGATCCATCGACCACTTTACCTGCAACAAAGAGTTACATGTTCATTGCTGTTGTACGACTTGTACTAGCACGTGACTCCAATTTACATGGTGCAGTGTAATATAAATAGAATACGTGGTAATCTCTCTCATAGAACACCTACTGACATCAGTTTATGGGTATAAAATCGTTTTATTATAGGCTTTAGATTTAAGTCAGGTGATAAGTAAATAAAAAATAAGATTAACCATTAAAGTGTAACATTATTGGACATTAAATTCAAGACTTCTTATGTCCCCACCATGGACGTCGCATCATACGAGTAATAAATAAACTAAGGTTTAACTTCTATTTTATTGGAACTCGGTAATAACATAAAACAAGGAAAGAATATGTATTTAAATTTCCAGAGGTTAAATGAATTTCAAGAAGCTAAAGCTCTCATGGCATTTCATAAAGGAGCAAAATGTTGGTGAATTTTTATGGTATTTGCTGGACCATCGTCGGTAGCGTTCTAGACTGCATTTAATTAAGACTAACTTTCGTGTATTATGTTAATTACAAATTTGGTGGCTTCGTAAGAGAACACCTGCATTTTTCTTTAATTAAAAACATTTGTTTTTTTAACGTAAAACAACATTGGTCTCGTAGTATGAATTGCTATTAAAAATATGAACAATATTAATAAAATGAAATTTTCAACAAAAACCTAACTGTAATTAAAACACAAATTAAAAAACAATACTCAAAATAGAATAAACAATAAACAACAAAGCTCGTTGTAGTAATTTTCGGATTTTATGACACATTTCATTTATTGAACGATTGGAATCTCACGTAGAATGCAGATATTTTTGTGAGTTCAAATTCTATAAAACAAAACATGGTTGACCCTAATGAAAAATAGTACGGGAGTTCATATATTCATGGTTATTGTAATTTCAAAATACAAGGAAATTGTTAATTATGTGTTTATTTGCTTTTAAGTTAAACAGAAGTGTCTTAAATGGCCAATCAAAATTTACGGCTCCATATGAAACTTTAGATAAATATTGCTTTTAAAAATAATGTCCTGAGAACTGAACTCAAGAATAACTTTATTTACGGATCATGTAAGTATCCGCTGTACCAATAAGTCGATCGTAATACGTACAACGAAGCAATATTTGTAAACACACATCAAAGCCCCAACAAAAGCCATTTGATGGAACGCGATAGCACGGCACGGCCACGCATTCTATGCATACTATTATCACACAATAAAGACAAGATACGCGACTGGCCCATTACAAAGGTTAAACGACATTTCACCATTCTTTGTGTCATCTTTACTTTGAGGTGCTTTGAGGGCGCAGGGGTGAGGCGCCGGGGGAGGGGGGTGCGGGAGCAAAGGCTTCATCTCTGGGGAGTGCAGGCCGGCAATAAAATGCAGCCAGCGACGGAATCGCTCTTTGTACAGCGCAAGAATCCCATAAAGTATTTATTGCCTTGTTTAGTTGCTATTCAAGTGCTATAGAATATTCTTTAAACGAGTATTACATCGCAATGCACTTTATTGATACTAGTTCATGTGGAATAAGGCGTTTTCCGAGTGCTATATTACATACTTACCCGTGACAGAAAGGATGTCTCTGATATCTTGTAATTTTATTACGCAATTACATAATGAACATTCACTTCATTCTATCTAATAGTACTCAATAAAATGTGCATAATATTCCCGCAAACGGTCCTAACAAATTTACATGAACACTTTGACAATTTGAATGGTGGTAAATGAACCAAAGCCGTAAACTAGTTACTATATAAAGACAGTTCGACATAGCAGTATCGAGCAAAACATATCCCACAATTTATAGAGCTCGTATGAAAATAAAATATCAAATCCGACCCTCCCATTCGAGAGGATTAACATATATCAAAAAGAAATGGTCGGGAAAAAAACGCAGCACTAAACCGAATCCCGGAGCAAAACAAGCGCAGTGTTGATTAATTGGCTACTAGCCCCCTTGTTGATTTATAGCTCGCGTCCACGTCGGCGGATACATGCACGGCTCTTCCTGCAACACTCGTATATGCACATGTGTGTACCGCAATCTATCTACCGCTCTTTTATAGGCAGTTTGGACACGTTAAAGTTAGGCAACCTAGCTTCAGAATACTTATATATTTATGGATATATAGTGAAGAAGTAGGCAGACATTTATTATTTGACAGCCTCCGTGGCGCAGTTGGTTAGACGACGGCTATGAAACGAGAGGCGGCGGGTTCGATCGCCGCACCGAAACAATTATTTGTGTGTTTCGGGTCTGGGTGTTTGTTTGTGGGGCAGGAGTATGTGACAGTTGGGTGTATTATTTATTTATTATTATTTATTTACACCTCACACACGGAATCCACAAAAATTGTCGTGCATAGGTATTGTAAAATGATATGGCTTAATTCCTTAATACCTAAAGAAAACGGATAATTCCATTATCTTGACTACTTTCTAGTTTCTACGACATAAAAGCCAATGAGTGGTTTTAATCAACCGTAATCTCAAGAAACCCAACACATTGAAAGTACACATTCGAAAGTGCAACATACATTAAGGCCAGTTTTTAGCGCACGCGGAGTGTAATTAACGCTCTTAAGAAAGTGACAGACTCGGTCAGGTACTTGGTACTTTGATGGCCGATAGCTTTACCGAGACCTCAGAAATCACGCTAATCCCTCGATCCCGTTTGTTATAAAACGACAACATTATTTAATCATGTCGTTTTTCTCGACATCAATCGTTACAACAAAGCTGTGGAGACGACGATTCAAATATCTTGTAAGCCTATTTGTATAAAGTCGACTGTGATTTGATTTACTTTGTGGTCAGTTTAAATCGGATTAAATTAATTTCTAATCTCGATTTAAAGGTCAATTATTAGACTCGTGTCTGTTTACTCCAACTGATTAAATATCACTGTCTTATAAAACTACTTGTGGAGACGAGGAAAATTAAAAACAACATGATAATAATAAACCTCGTTTGCGCTACGATGGCTTCAACAGAAGGCAAGTAATTTACAAAACAAAGGTTTGCAGTTATGAAAGAAAAACTTTATCAAAAGCTATTACTATACACAGTTTCGTGCACGCGGTAAAATTTAATCACGAGAATTTTTCTTTTGCTATTTGACGCCAATGACTCGCAGGTCCACGTAGAAAATATATCCGTCCATTACATTGCACTAGGCCAGCGTGGTGCACTATAATCCAACTCTAATAAATACAATAAGGTCAAGTCCAGCAAACCGTCTCGTAATTTCTGATTCCCTAGTCATAAGACTTGTATATCGTGTTGTACCTAATATCAGGATTGCGACTGTTGGGTGTCTTTCGAATCGAAGGTAGCATGACATACACCCAAATTACTAAAGCTGCACACTAACATGCATAAGAAAAGGGAACTAAACTTCTCCACCGAAACTACTAAACATGGCCAAATTACCGTCAAATTAATTAACTAGCGTAACTTTTTTCCCACTTGTACGTACAAATTAGGAAATTAGGTCGCGGGTATCGAACACCGGCAGACGGGCCGATCAAACGTCATTCATCAAGACTCGGCGCCGACAAGCGAGCTTCGAATACCGCTCCCTCGCAGAAATCCATACCAACAGCTCGCTAGTGATGTTACACTTACAATCGATTACTGAAGCTTACGATTTACGTTCGCTGAATTACGATCATGTGCTCATCGATTTGCATATTAGCAATTGAGTTATTTTATATCCTGTATGGACATTCGCATGACCCCGCATCCCGTTAGAATACTTTTTAAGAATAGTTTAGCTATGTGTAAGTGTCATTTTATGTATTGTTTATTTCATTTTCTTAAACAAATCTTTTATTTAAACCTTCATAATCACCACCACCTGTATGTGACGATTTACGATTAGGAGGGGTTGGGACGACAATGTACATGGACTAATACAGTACAATACAGTACATCATAAATTTATTGTTATGAATAGGAGGGAAATAGGTACTTACTATAATTATGACAAAGTAACATTTTGATAAATATCAAGATAGTTGATTCAGTCCGAAACGGAATATAATTAAGAAAACATTACGAGGAAATGTTTTTACTCCATTTTCATTCAATTCCATTACTCAAACACTCAATTATCGAAACTAGAACACGTGTACACGAGCCAAGTGTTTGAGTCCGAACTTACTAATGCGTAGTGTTATTCATTTAGTATGTTTTTACTACTACATCACTGAATTCATTTGAGATAATTAAAATTTACCAAAGAGGTCTAAAGTCGTTGAAAAAATATTTGGATCTCAGATATAATAATATGTTTATTAGTTTTTTAACTTACGAGTATAATAATTACTATTATTTTACTATTTTTCTTGATACTGCAGCTCCAGCGCGCGCAATGAATTTGCAGTTGATTGTAAAATATTAAAAAAAATATTATGTTCGATAAAATAAAAATAAAAAGAACAGATCAACAAAAAACACCTCGCGCGACTTAAAAACATTTCATTTTTCTGGCTACTAAAGTCTTTTCATTTAAAGTGTATTTACTTTTTTATCTTTTTAATCGATTAGTATCAGAATCGATAAAACACTAGGGCACATCTCTGATACCGGCAATAAATCCACGCGGCTCTTATCGCATAGTATTTTGATACCGATCTAGATATAGCCTCAATAAGCCTCGTGTAAGTGGATGGAACTCTACGTAATTAAACACTAAATTCTTACTGCACATCGTAAATGTTTGAATTACTTATGGCTCAGTAGATTGGTAGTCCGTGATGTGATTATTAGTAGCTAGGTTCGAGTCAAGAAGTTTCCTTAAAATAATATCTATGGAATTAAAAAGCATGTTAAATTATCCATTTTTAATTTTATCTATAACTGTTGCTGATCGTTAAATCTTGTGAAAAGCTCAAAGGAAGTCTTAAATATTTTTTTTTTCAAAAATATATACGACCCTGATAGCAAAATTAGGTATACTAAGATCCAAAATCTGCAATATAAGGCGAGGTATGTGTCTAAGAGAATGGTAATAAATAGGTGAATATATCGCAATTAAAAAAATATACGTTTTTAATTAAATACCGTTCGTTCAGCCTTTTAAAATCGCTTTCTTACTAAGCATTCCAATGTTTTAATCGATATTCATTAACGAAACTTAACGCAAAAAACTTGATTGGGGTATTCTAATTTCAAATTGGCAATAGTTTTAAAACTTGGCTCGCTCTTAATTTTCCTTTTTTCGTAATTAAATAAATTTCAATTTGGAATGTTCTAAATTATTAAAAATTCTGAACCACCGTATTTGTGCTAATGGAGCCTTTAAATACGAGATGCTTATACAGTTGTAAAAGGTACTTAAAGCAAAGTAAGAAATAAATGTTTTCATTCCAAGTACAAGGTTTGTCCATTTGGCTTATAGCAACGTGACGAGCGATTTTTGTTAAACAGGGTAAAGCATTATCTCGCATTAACTTTGCAAATTCTGTAGATTACAATAAGGTATACAGTTTTATATTTCTGTTAGGAAATAATAAGAAAAATATATCTTAAATAGAATATCGCACTACGCTGGCGTGCTACATTTATACCTAAGCCTTTTAGAATCGTGTTAGATAATATTGTACCCTGAGGCCTGAGTATAGAAATAGATACAGCAGACAAATCTTTATATTAAGTAGTACTTAGCACCGCCCGACCAAAGCTCCAATAATATTTATAGGCGATAAAGTCAACATCAAACGCCTACGCCCGCAGATAACAGTTATCAAATCAAAATGGCTTGCAATAGTTTACGCTGTTTACATTCAATAAACTTCCGCATGTTCGATGTGGCGTACCCGTGACATAACGGCATCCACGTTAATACTGCATTGTTTCTGATGCCGACTGATTGCACCCACTTTCGTACAGCAGGCTCAGTCGTCAATCAATATACAATTATTGCGAGGCGATTTTCTTTTTTTTCTTTCATAAAAAGCATTGTAATTATGCTACTATGTCTACATTATCGTATTGAATCTTTCGAAGACCGTCAATCAGTGACTTTCTTGTAAAATTGTTAAGGTGTTCGTTTTTTAAATATATTTTTTGAGCAAGATGTGTAGTGGATGTTTTCGAATACACAAAAATTATTGTTATCGATGTACAGATTATGTACTTGGTATCAGGAATACAAATTAATTAATATGAATGTAAAAGTCCAATATATTTCTACGAGCTGTGTTAACTCAATTTATCAAAAACCTGTAACAAATGCAACGAAGCGTATACAATTAAAGGAACGACAATTTCCTTATTTGCCAGTCAAGCTGATTTATAATTGAAATATCAATGAAAGTGCTTCCTTTTTGCAAATAAGACACATGTCAACTTCCGTCGTGGCCAGTCATTACGATGTACCAAAGCGTGTCCAGTGATAAATAATTAAATAGCACGCCATTGAAGTGACTTCCCGGATAAATTCGAACGAGCCTCCGCATGTGGGAGTGCGTGTGAACGAACTCGCGCCACTCGGGCGCACACGACGCCCGCACCGCCCCGCGCCCCGCGCGCGCCCTCATATCCACGTGAAAAATTATATATGCACACGATTTATATGTTATCATAGAAAGGATAGTCACGCACGCCCACGTATGCTTTTGTTATTAATATGGTCGATGTCAATGGCATTTAATTAACGCGCCCGTGAATTATTTTAGCACAGTAAAACATGTCAAACAAATCTAAAACATTCGCCAATAATATACCATGTTCACAATAGATTCGCCGTCGGAGTTTTGAAACAAACATTTGTTGAATGTAGTTGCTATCGGCTCGAGGAAACGTAAGAAAAATACAGCAGTAGTTCAGGTTTCGGACACGGCCGGTGTACAAGTTTTATAAGGCAGTGAAGTTGGAGCGGGTCGGAACAGCCGCGGGCCACGCGGGACCGATCCACAATTTTATGTTCACGCGTTCGCGAGAGATTTTTTACAAAGTATGCATATGAGACCTACGGAATATATTCGCCGAGTTTACTTCACTTCGAATATTCTTCTCCCGAGAAACTTATACGAGCGCCTCATAAATATGCAGCTCACTGGGCCGGGGATTGGCAAATTTGTGATCTATGAACGACGAAATAAAGTTCAACATTGAACACCCTGATCTCAACTGTAGTTATAGTAATTATATAAATATCAAATGTTACGTGTACTCGCGCTAACTTTTCAAATTACCTTTTGAGGGTTAACGCACAGAACATTACTTTTACCGACTCAATCACCTTCAAAAAAAGAAAGTTAATGATTTTAATATTCATTATTTTTTATTTTTTTATTTATCTAATTGAATACATGACTTGCCCTTTAATTGTGCTATGCAACATTTTGAAAAACGTAGTCGTATATTCCTTAATGTGAAGTTCATTTGGGAAAATTATTGTGATTGTAAAACAACAATTAGAAGCTGTTACAATAATAAACAAGGCATTATAAGAAAGAAAAATATTAACGTTCTTCAACAATACTTATGTATATTACAATATAAAGGAAAAGCAAATTAACTTCTTGCAAACGGCATAAGACCCAAAACCCAATGCACAATGACTCATCCAAAACAATGTATTTGAGTTGTTTTATTACGTGACTATGAACTTGATTGAAAACAATTTCCGTCACTACGTAACACGATTGCTCGCAGCATTTTTTATTTGGATAAAAAATTACGAAAACAAACCTGCAATCAGAGCAAATTCACGGTTCGCCGGATACAAAATAACGAAAGGAGAGACATAGTAAATAACTTAGGTGCGTTCGTATAAGGAAATGTAAGGAAACCATAGTTATATTGATACTCCGGCGGCATGCCTTCTACGTACCGCGCTTGATAAAGTGGCTATCACAGCGAAAAGGTCATTACAGAAGATATACCTATACATTGGCGCTCAAAAGATACGTAGTAATATAATCGCTCTAAAACTTTCTTTTATTTCAGTCAAATTATACGAAATAGTTTAGCATGGGGTATTTTTTTTTATACTGTTATCGCCAATCACGCAATCTCTTCTTTTCATCACAACCAAGACTTATTCTATCTATCAATATAAATTGTACTTGTATTTCCTTGTCATGGTTTTTGCCTTTTTCTAAAACGGCTCTAGGCAATTTCGCTGAAGCTTAAAAAAGCTAGCTTTCACATTCCATGCTATCTAGAATACTTTATCATATAAACTTACGTTTACATCCTCATGGGACTGATCCTTAACGCTCCCAAGTAAGGGCTATAAAGCGCCATATATTAGATATACATCATATTACAAACGATCTATACATTTCTCAAGATCCACTAGTCACAAGTAATACTCGTATATCGCTATAAAATAATATTGCGCCTAGTCAAAAACTCTTACTTAGAGAAAAAATCTAAAGTACCTGACAACCCAATACGAAAAGCAATCCAGTCACCCTAATCTAAAATGAAATAAAACTAAACCTTCTGTACGCATTTTTCTGCGGCTCGCTCGGAGTAGCGTACAGCTCTAATATATTCAGACTATGACGAACGCTAAGAGGCTTTTATGGACCGCGGTGGAATCTTTTCAAGCTCTCTATGCAAACAGATTACATAATTGATGCAGTCTCTAACCATCAACTTATTTCCTCATTGGATGAAGGAAATTGAAATATTAGGGGTATTTAATTGCAGCCTATTAACTTAATCGTTACTGAGACCTTCGATAAAGTGGTTTTCCCGACGGTAATTTCGTTGAGTTTGCTTATATTTACTTTGTAATTGTATGTGGTTATTCGTGGAATATGAAAATATTGTGTTATTATATGATAACGTTATATTAAATATAACTATGAGTATACTATTTCAGTGGTTTATCGGTAAATATACGCCGTGCTTCATCAACATTTGTAATATATTGTGTAAGCGCAAATAATTAACAACTATATTTCAATCGTTTATATTTCATAAATACTATTTAACAATTAAGTTAAATTATACAAAACAAAAGCTTATATAATAAAATTACAATATAATATATAAATATATAAAACATTTTATAAATGCTTCAATATTATACAAACTTCTTAATAATTTCTATTTAAATAATAACATTTGAAAATATTGAATAATATTCATAAATTTATAAGCAGTCTAATTCAACATTTTAAGTAAAAATAAATTATTAACGAGACACGAAAAGAAGCTTATCAAAGGCGCCACAAAATGTATACAGATTTTTAATTATGCCTTTCCAAGTGGCGCGGGCACTGCAAAACGTTTACAGAAGCGAGGCGGCCCGCCGCGCCGCACCGTGTGCACCGCGGGATAATGTACGTTCCTGTAGCCTAATACAATTCACATAACTTGCGAGCCCATGCTCCGAAAACACACACACACATACTCAAATTAATGCGAATATTCCCGCTTCACAAACGAAACCTATGTTGTAAATACAAGCAAGGGCTTTGGCCGCTGTTTACACTATCTGTGATATACTTTTTTGTGGCGAATATTGTAGTGTACAAAATTGATGCTTCAATGTGATCGAAATCTTAGTTGTTAACAGTCTGAAATAGAGAAACTTTGTTACTTCAAACATGCAATCAGGTAATTACGCGAAATAATAAGATGACAAAAACGACAATTACGCAATTACCTATACTCATGTATAATTGCTCCAGATTTATCATATGAGAGTTTAAACAGAAAAAATAAAAATAAAACCCGAATACAAGTACCCGAATAATATAAAAATAATGGTGACAATATTATGCCACGTTACAATTGGAATCGTCATGGAATCGGAAATAGAATAAATAACAAGCGTAACATTAAAAAATAATGCAAGATGGATTTGAGAGCACGCGGCGCGGCGGCGCGACGTACAATCAGCGAGGGGACACTTTCATTGTGTCCGAAATTATTTCCACGCCAGCGCCGCTCGCGCCCGCGCCTCCGCTCCGCCTGTCAGCGCATTAAGCAATATTTCCAATTTCACCGAGTCCGCATACTTGGTTTTATTAGATTTTTCACAACATCCCTCGGCGCGTTATCGCGGATCTTCACCGGTGCCAAATAATAATAAGAGAATTCAACGAAATTTGCCTCTCTGTCGTGGCAGCGCATTTCCCGCGTTCCTTCTCTCCGCAAAAAAATAACCACGATAGGTATCTTTCAATACGACAAAGGAATAAATTGTTTCTGCTGAATTGCGGTAAGTAAATATCGTCTGTTTTTTGCGCGCTCTTCGTGCGAAACTCTAAGTATTTAAACGCTGAACATCGGCGAAGAGCGAGTATGTTAATTAGCAAGTTTTATGCAGGCTCGCGCTCAGCGCTCAGCGCGGAGATAGTTTGCGACCGTCGCCCAGGGAGCCTTCCGACGCTTTATTGCTACACGCGTTGCTGCTAGCGCTTGCATGAAAAATATTTCTCTATTCGGTGCACTAATAAATCCATCCACTGACCACACAATGGCTGCGGCCACATTGCCCGTATTGTTTTCAATTTAGTATGAGCTGGTACGGAGTCAAAGCCACAATTTCTGAATTGGACTTTGTTTCATTTAGAATAGGACAATAGAAGTTGCCGTTTTGATTAAATTAAGCGTAAGACGAGAGGTTGGCGTGCGCTGTGAGAGCGTCGGGGAGTGTCAGGGAGTGTGGAGGCGCGCTGCACTGTGTACATCGGTGCGTGGTGACCGCATGTTGCCGCACTTGCACCCGACAGATTTAATCAGGCGCCAACAACCGCGAACACGATCTCAGGGCGTTCCACTCCACCGGTCACTTCAATCGCATGAATACTGCGGTGCCCACTTACATGTGCACGGGCTTTTTTATACCGTTCTCAGAACCCAATCGTTTTCTTGCCGCACATTGCTATGAAACATGACACGCGTACGCCTTTTACATTAACTACGTAATGTTTATAGCGAATGCACGCGCTAACAAATCATAATTGATAAAGTGGAAAAAATAACAATATAAAGAGGTCGCAAGGAATCGTGGCGGTGGTCGTGCGACGAATTTGGTTCATCACGATTCCGAGAAAGAAACGAATGGACAAAGAATCAAAGCATGAAATCACTCGGAAACATGCAAATCAGCGTGATGCTGCGTCGCGGGCATCGAACCTAGTGACCTTACCAGCGCGCCGAGTTCAATATACGTGCGACTGCTGACTACCGCGCAACCGTGATCAAATTAATCGGCGCTCACGTGAGATTACCATACGGAGACACTTGTACACCCCCGCCCCGCGCGCTCGCAGCCACGCCACACGCCGCCTACTACAGCGGATGCTTCTAATTAAGTAACTGAAACTCAAGCTGGCTTGTTATTTTTCAAAACATAAACACTAATTCAATTATATAATCCACGTACGAGAGTGAAATGAAGTTAGAGAATAAATCTCAATTAATTAATTGTTTGTGATTTAAACAGAAGCAGATTGATGATTGAGGAGTGAATCGACGTGACTAGACATACCGGAGTCGGTAATCAGACAGAGCTAAGTTGATCCGACACAATAAATTGCGTTTGCCTCGATTTGTACACTGCCAACTGCTCAACTGACGCGACGCTGACGTCGTTGAGGCGACATTGTAGCGTATTTCTGTAGACGGGTGGAGCCAAACATGTTGTTATTGACAGCGTAAGACTATTATGCAAAGCAATATGCCGAGTCATTTTGAAGGAAAATATTTTGGGAGCGTAAAGGATATACATTGGGAGCGGCGCAGTCCAGAGCGGAGGCGTTTAACGTGAGAAGCCGGAACGCGAGCGAATAGCGCGAGTTATACAAATTGCGTTCCATTCGCCGCGCCGCTGAAAAATGTGAGCTTCACACAAAAAAGGGTTGTCCGGAACGTTGCTCTAAGTAATATTACGTTTTAAAAAGTGGAAACGAAGGAAATCCTGTCCGGTGCGGAATTATTGTTATGTTGACAAATTACTGGTCGCGAGCAGGTCCCATTACGACTCTTTCCAAGTACGGAGACGGCCGCTTCAAGGTTGATTACATTTCCAACGTATTCCAAAAAAAACAAAACCAGTTGTTTTTAATTAATCTGTGCGCAAATAATAAGATATGACAAACGTAGAGTAAATTCCGATTACAAACTATGGCGCGGTAACTTTCCTATTCGATTATTGTTTCTGACAAATTAGGAGGACACGCGAGACAGAAATATTCGAAAAACTCCTAACGCGTCAGCAGTTTTAGTTTGTTCTTCGAACTTTGCTCTTTGTTCGTAAACAAGCCCGCTCCGAAATCAAACTTTATCTGCAAAGAAATGTATTTAAGAACAAGATTCTTATATTTACAATAACGTACGAAGTGTGCGAGTAAATATTGGAAGAAACGGCGTTGGAAACAAACAGAATGCAATGGATTTTAAATGTCGATGCGGTGATAGGTCTCGGGCTGTCTCGCGCGGGGATCGATCTGTCGCCCGTAGAATAAATAACGTTTTCGCGTAATTTAACGGTAACATTCCGCGATTGTATTCAGCCGGCGACGGGTACGTCAAGCAACACAAATTGCGCGGCCCGAGAGCCGGCTCGCTGTGACCCCACTGAAAAATGCTTTCCTTTTAACAACTGGGAAGGGAATGTTGCACGCTAAATGGTCATATTCAGTCAACTTTTACTGGGACAAATGGGCCTCGACGGGGTCAAGGAGTCCTTTCTGGCACCTGCTTTCCTGTTCAGACGTTTTTTCAGGACTATTTTTAACCCTCTCTTTTGTGTTCGGTTCGTTGATCTCGCAAACAATGATTTAACTGAATTATTTACACGGCAGTGTTGTGAACAATACGGCGAGTAAATCTATTTTGTTTATTCATGGCAGTAAATGCGACGCGTTACGTGAAATAACCGTGTTTACTTCAGTTTACGCAATTGCAATATGCAGTATGCACATATTGTTAACTGCAGTGAATGGCGTTCATTAATTAAATTAACTGATAAGTGAATACTTGACTTTATTATTTGATGAGCTTCATTTCTGAATTTATCATTAATTAGCGGGAACAATTCAAATACTTTACAATTTCAACTGGATCATGTGATATGAATTTTTAACAAAGATGAACTATGAACTGAATAAAATAAACATATGATACAAAAAATATTATTTTTATGACAGTGAAAAACTTCCCGCGTTTAGTCACAAAATGTAAAAAATATTGAAGAGCGAGCAAATCCCTTATTTTACATCAAAAAGCATTATAAAACCGAGCAAACAAAGGCGGTTGGTATATTAACTCTCAAAGAAGCCATTATTTTTCGCGGAGAATTTCATAATTTACACACACTACGTCATAGCGAAATATAAAGTGGAATAATAAGTTTTTTAATGCAATTACAGTCGCCGAGAGAGAAAGCAAAAACATAATAAAAAGAGGTGTGTTCAGTCAACCGAGCGCACTGGCGCGGCGCCCGGCTTAGACGCAGCACCGCCGGGGATACCATGCAAGGCACCACCACTCAATATTTTATTAACACTTACAATGTGATAAAACACTGCTATGGGCGTAATTTTTTCGAGTGTATTGACAGTAATCTTTACACTGTTGTTATTATTATTAAGCATCACAACCAGCTGTAGAAATGTTCATTCACGATGAATCCTTGTGTCGGTGTCAATAAATTCAACTTTTTTTTCTCTTTCCGGCATATTCAAGCTTATCTGGGCTAAAGTCCTTCATCCTTTTTTCTACTTCTCTCTGTCTAAGGCTTTTTTTATTAATACTTGTCTAAATCGCCTCTCAAACTGGCATTGCCTTCCACGTACGTAATCTTTTGATGTTCTGTGGAGTCCATTTTGTAACGATATTGGTTACAAACATTTGAACCAATGCGAAATTCCAAACTATAGTCATTAACGCAGAGCGTTAATCAAAAACCTACATATCTGTACGTTCAGCTATTTGTGTAATGCATATTTTTTGATTAAATAAACCTTTCCAAATACAATAAAACCACTTTAATCAACATAATTGGTGTAAAATATGTTCATACCACCCGTCTTGACAAATAACACAGCCTAGCAATCACATTTAAGCACTGGCCGCATGCCAACAATAAATTCCAGCTGTAGAGTGTGACCACTTGTATTTCAGATGTTCAAATAAAATACTATAATTTTCCTTAATTCATTATCATTTTCACCATCGTTGAAAATATTCACGTTTTCTACACTAATGTAATACATATGATTTTTTTGTATGAACGCGATTATTTCTTAAGGCATCGGTCAGATTTGAAAAATATTTTGCCATCATTTAGCTTAATTCTTTGGTAACCTTGTTTTATCATCGTGCAACTACCCTTAGGAACCAGTAAAATTAATAAATACAATTTACATGGATTCAACAGATTTATTTAATTATCAAAATCGGGTTAACAAAAAAAAACATACAATCGAATTGAGAACCTCCTCCTTTTTTGAAGTCGGTTAAAACCCAGTGGGTAGACGAGTGGAGTGACCTAACTAGGGCAAAGCCGCGTCGGACTGCTAGTTAATACAAGTTATTGATGGTTACTGTAACTGGTGGTGAACAAACTACGGATTAGATTAATTATCGGCAACCTTAACCATTGCTACACAGCATTGGTTAACGTTGGTTACCATTTAATATACACATGTAACGTACAATTTTCATAGCATTAAAAGGATTGCCGCAACATCCTTACCGCAATAATTCCAAGCAAAAAGTTTGATTGAAATTATTGACTATTGTAATGAGTATTAGATTTGGTAGTTTCGCAAACTGCATCTATCTGTGGACTGATGTATGATGGAAAAATAATATCCATCACACGATTAAGACAGAGATAACAATACTGTATATCCGTAGTCGTGAATAAGATAGCATTTGAAAGCCTCCGTGGCGCAGTTGGTTAGACACCGGCTGTGGAACGAGAGGCCGCGGGTTCGATCCCACAAGTCGAAATTTGTGAGGCCCACAAATTTGTGAGGCCCACAAGTATTTGTCTCGGGTCTAGGTGTTTGTGAGACCGAAAAGTCTCTCGTAGTTTCTGATTCCCACGATACAAGACTTAATTGATCTTAATGTGGGGTCAGGACTACCTATGTATGTGACTGTTGGGTGTAATTTATTTATTTATTAAGAATCTCTGCCCACTACACCGTATACTATAGCCGTGCTATGTGCGTATCAGACAAAAAAGCATTCTTCATTCGAATAACTATCCATTTCATCACCAGGTGACGTTCGATTCCTTAGTAATTTAAACAAAGAGTATTTTTTGCTACACACGTACATAACACGACTGTAAAGACTTACATCCCTATTCATAGGCAGATTTAAAACCTATTTTAGTTAACGAATGTTATGTCTTCTTCGCTCAAACTAATTTCTAAAGTCGTTCGAAAGGGACAAAACATTCGATAACTAGAATAGGTTTTAAAACTGTCTATGGATAAGGCCGGTAGGGTCTAAGCCTAAGGTCTATGCTTGTCTAAGTAATTACGTCTTCACAATTTAAATGTATTTAATTTACAAAACAATAATGTAATGGCTCTTACATAAAGAACTACTAGCCTTTCCGCCCACATCGCAGATTACTTTAATATTATAAATGTTGAGCCAAAGTAATGACCGCGGGCATTTCTCTTTATAACCATGCTCAATAGATATTTTGCAAAATCTTCCTTAATTATATTTTAAAGCGAATTTTTAAAAATATTAGGGACTTTAATGAGGAGAAATTATTAAAAAAACTGGTAATTACAATCATGTACAACAGAAAAATGAAATTCAATAAAAGGAATAATCACTCATTTTATGAGATTATTTAAAAAATGAAAACTATAAAATAAAAACAAATCGTAATGCTTGTGAGTTGGCAGTTGGCAGGCAAGTTCAATGCCACGCCTGACGCCACCATGCATTGCCAACTTAAGAATGGGAGCGGTTATGGCTGCCAAGTTCAAGCAAATGATTATACCAGCTATCCTTTCTGTTTTTGTGACGGCTGAACACTTTTAATCTATTTTAAGGGTTCTAAAAGTCTTTATTGCTAAAGTCTAGAGCCAATTGATGTCGTATCACAGAAGGCTCCAGAAGAGATTGCTTTGAAATTTTAGCAGAAAATTGAGTGTACTGTGCATTCGTAATAAGATCTTGTGTATCAATAATATACTGAAGTATAAAAATATACTGATAAAGTAATAACCAATTCATCAACATTACTGAACAACATTGAAATAAAACTATTTTATACGGATTTTATCGCGATTTGGATAAAATCCGTATAAAATAGTTTTATTTCAATGTGTAACATTCGCGTAAATCTAAGAAACCATTATTACTGAACAACTTAAGCAAAGTACAACATATTAATATTTAACTGCGTACTCAATCCACTGTACTGTACTGTATCAGCCACTGCAGGGCATGAGCCTCCACTACAATTAAGAGTACTATTGAGAGGGGTTAGGCCACCACGTTGGCCAAGTGCAGGTTGGCGGATTTTACATAATATAAAAATTTTCACAAATCGCTATGGAATGCAGGTTTCTTCACGATGTTTTCCTTCGCCGTTATAGTGCGTGGTGATTGACTATCAATACACACATGACTCCAAAAAGTTGGAGGTGTGCCCTGGGATTCAAACCCGCGACCACCGTGAACATGTTGACAGTCGCGTCTGATCCGTTTACTAACAGGCCACAACGCACTTCACCAAGAAAGACAATCCACACTACTCTTTTATATCTGTCAACTCATAACTCGTTAGAACAATCGAAATGCTTTTAAATTAGATAGCCAGTATAAAAGGAATGTCTAAATATAAAATAAGCACCAGTTTATAAACGGCTTAAATAATCGAATCTGTCAACACGACCGTTCCAGCGTGAGAGCGTCAAATAAACGCAAACAAGGCCGCTGATCAATAATATTAGCGGGAGGGCGGCGCACGTGTGGTCCATTTGCATAAATTGCAAGTGTTTTAAACGCACATGATTTCAACTATCTAATATCCATATCGGCCAATCTACTTATCGATACATCGGTTCTAAAAAAGCGTATAGCACATTTAGGGCTTTCTGCAATTTGTACTTTATTTGTACGTAAGTAAGGAAGAGCAGAGAGCTATATTGGGTTGATAGTACTTTGAGATTTGAGATATTTATACGTATTGTGTGCCAGTGTTAGGGACGGGCCACCTAAGAAATAATACCAAGGAGTGTTTATGTCTAGATCACCAAGTTGTCCTTACTCTGGATGGCGGCGAAAGAGTTCCTATAGACTACCGACTAACTAATGCCATAATTTATTTATAAATCAATCGTTGTTCTGAATGACTTTTATTTTTCAAACGGTTCTGTTTGAAATATCTGCCAGTACTGGAATTAGTGCCGAGTATAGTATGAAAAAAGCTCAGGGATCAGTGAGTGCAATTTATAGCTCTTCTACCAACCCCTTCGCGGCAATAGCCGTGAATTTACGTATAAAGTTATGTGTCTGTGTATAAATAGTAATCTTTACTCAAACGCAACGCAGACTGGACGATTAATACTACGGCTTGTTTATGAATGAACAAAGCGTGCAATTATTCATTGAGATTATTCATTTAATGCGTAACCGTCATAATGTTTTATGTACTCATTCTTACGTACCTACCATTAAGCAGTGTAAGTGTTGCTGAGTCTATTATACATTTTCAAACAACTCGGTATTTTGAAATGTTTTATAACAACATACAACGCGAAATGTGGGTGTCCTGGTACCTCTGCCTACTCCTTCTGGGAAAAAGGCGTGAGTTCATGTATGTATGTTTGTTTAAAATAAAGTTGTATTATTTTCCGTTATTAATTTAGGCATCTGCTTTGAGTACAAAACTTAAAGAAGCTCTTGTATAAGTTAAAACAAAAACATAACAAATAAATCTGTATAAATTTGGAAACAATCTGGAAAGTTTTGTTATTAGTGTTAAACTTTCAGCTAACAAGTTTTTCTCTGAGAATATATCGGTTTTCAAATAGGTCCTGGATCTTCACCAGCCCTCGTATTTACATCGAAGTAGGGTCAAAGGTCGATGTAACAGAAACTTTGGTTAGCTTAAGATTTTATCAACTCGCTTTTTGTGTAATAGGAAGAAAATGAGTGTACCTACTCCAAAAAAATATATAGCGATTGTTCTCCTAGAAAACTATGTGCATCTCCTTCCTATTATATTAGATCTTTTCACCTTAGAAAGAAGAAACACAGTAGAGTAAGCACAGACAGTACGATTCTTTAAAGATGCACGAAATAATTCTGTTACCAATCCGCACTTTATCTGGCAATCATTTGTCTTTAGGTGCAGTGCTGTCATTTTTTGAGCCAATATAAAAAATACATTGCACTACCTTATATACAATACACACATTTTGCTTACGTAAACCTCGTCCATTAACTTCTACCAATCTATACACTCAAGTTGTCGCTAGCCTTCATTCACAAACTCCCCTGTTATTTTCCCCGACATTTATTGACGTAATTAGATCAGTACGGAAAATAGCGAACAAAATCCGAGTTGACATCAGTCCAACTTGCGGAAAGACAAAAACGCAAGGATACAATCAGCCGAACCAGATCTGTGACGTAATATAATTACGGATATATAGAATATGTACCAGGACGACAGACATTCAGGGAACCTTGGTGCGTTGAGGAAGAAATGTTTAGTAGTATGTATATCCAATTGATGACTGATTGATCTACGTAAGACATCGTTTTGGACATTTGAAATTGAGGATTTCAACCTGGATAATACACATTCTGTGTACACATATAACAGACATTTTTCGGGTTTAATTGTTTCTGAAAATTTTGAATTTACACGAGTACCTGTACAACGATGCTAGTTACAATAGATAAATATATAAAAATGCACTTTCGCTAACGAACAGATAAATATACTTTCACATTTTATATTATTGTGTATTTTATCAGATAAAAATGTCCTGATTATATAGTACCCAATATTACAATAAATGTTCAATACTAAATTCGATGGTTTATCCGTTGTCTGACACCGCGAGCTAATAATTAATTTATGACCTTTAGGACCTTCGGTAACTGAACATTCCACTTGAAGTGATGCATTGATTTTCTATATTTATAATCCATACAACTGCTCTGATGGAATAAACACACAGATAGACAATCCTATGCGATGTCTATGCATTGCAAAAACATACCGGCTTCAAAATGGAGGTGTTTATAAATGTTCTCCATTATCAAAGAGCTTTTCCTTCATGTATATTTAAAAAACGTTGCAACCTTTAAACGCACTCCCAGGATATGTTAAGAGTGTTCATCTCTCCGAAATCGCTACAATGTCGACAACAACATATGCTTTGTCATGCTTCATTTACCTTCCAAATGAATACACATACACACACGGAAACTTGAGCTTCTGGACTCTCCTTAACGCGTAAAGCCTTGATCGCTTCGTTGGTTGATCATCATTCATGATGTGCGGTCCAACAGGTACTTCCTTGGCTTAATTCTTATGTCGTGGTATTTGGTTTCTGTTTATTTGTTAAAATAAATGAGTTATCAGGCACCTTTATTACAATTGTTACTAAGTTCAAAGTCAATTAGACGTTTAGACATCAAAATTATGTATGTATCAGCCCATACACGTCCAACTGCAGGGCAGGGCGTCCTCTACATTCGAAAGTATGATTGAGAGGGGTTAGGCCATAAAGTCCACCACGCTGCCCTAGTGCGAGTTGCCGGACTTTACATACCGTAGAAATTCATTAAAATCGCCACGGTATGAAAATCAAAATTAACAAACGAAAAAAATGTAAATGTGGGGTAAGGAAAAGACAAAAGTCTAGAAATTATAACCCTTGAAAGTCAGACAGTCCAGTTAATAAAAAGATAATGTGTCGTCCGACGAATTTATTATAAGATTTACAAATATTGAAAATCGTTACGAAAACAAATATTTTACCCCAAATTCTAGTGCGAATAAACTATTAATTTAATTTTATCGTACAGGTGCGCTACCAAGCTTTTTGAGAGAACATTTTACTCTTGAAAAACATCATCTGCAATGATTTTTGTTTATTAGCGAAGTATAGTCGAAATTAATTTGAAGTGCATTGTTATTAATACTCGGTTTCATAAAAGCAGTATTTTTTCGCCGTGCAAATGTATTGTCCGCTGAATTTTCATTGTAGTGTTGCAGCAGATATAGCGATACACCAAATATCAAATATTCGCACGAATAACCGTATATTCAGCAAAACTGTTCGCCCGGTTTGCTGCTTTCGGCCATAGTTTGCAATCCATTTTTTCTGATTGCCTTTGTATCCGAATTTCGTATCTCTGTGAACCGTCCTGCTGTAGGGCTGACAGTGTACACTTTCGGAAACCGCTTTATTTTTATGATGTAACTACCGGCATGACCCGGCGTCGCTCGTTAATTATAAACGACATATTATTTCGCGGTATTATCTGTAAAGCGATGGTGCAGCATCCATACCAATTCCTTTAGGCATTCCTTTAATTATAATTTATTTATCTTGAATGTGTTATAAATAAGATGTAGACAAATATCGTAATTTAATAAACCTTGTCATTAGGGACATCAGTTTTTTTTAAAATAATCCTTTGCTTCTACTGTAAAGTTTTATGAAAACCAGTTTCAGGAGTTATTGCGTTAAAAATAAGTAACATGCATCCTCAAAAACGTTCACGTTTAAATTAGCATGATTTATAAAATGGAAGTTGTAAGTTAGTTTGTAGAAAATGTAATATATTTTTGAATACAACGAATAATGCTGTATTGCTCAGCATTATTCGTTTATGCTGTATTGCTCAGCATTTCAGTAGGAAACTGTAATAACATTATGCACTGTAATACAGAAGCGTATATCCACTACCGGCGTCTCCCGGCACAAATTATATGAAACTAAGAACAATAGGCAAACATTACCAACTTTTAAACTCAAAAGGAGTTGTTCGGCGAAATTCCATTCACATTACACGTTAGATAAGCACGAACTCTGACAGTTAAAAGACGTATTAAAAGCATTTCGAGTGGGAGAGATGTTTGGCCGAGTATCACTGAGTTTTAACGCACTTTGGGAATTCGGAAACTTGGGCCCGGTTATTTAAGTTTGTGCGGCTCATTAAAATTCAATATGAGAGTGGGTGAGGGTCGATATCGATCGGTGGAGCTCCGTCGGTGCCTTACACGTTGCATTCGGTGTACGGGCGCAAGCGGTGGGTTCCATGTGCCTTACGCACTGCTAGTCGTGACGTCACTGCTTGTCTCTTACGCGCTCAATTATGACGAATCATGGCGTTTGTGTAATCGTGATATTTATACTTGGAACAGACCCTATAGTCATTAATTTATTTGTTGGATTTATTGCAATTATTATTAAACTCGAATTAGATTATAATACGATTTGTCTACCGATATTCGTACAGGGTAAGAAATAGGCTTTCTGTGTCGAAGTTTGCGGTTTCGATCCTTGCAAGGATAGTGTAGTCGATAGATATTACTGGATCAGCACATTTGTGCATATGAATTTGTGAAAATACCTACAGAAGTTTGTCGCCGAATTGTCCCCGTGTTTTGATTTCCTACAAAGATTATGAAAATAAGAGTAGAAAGGCCTTTTATTTTGCCGTCGATATTATCTCTTATCCCTCTAAAAGTAAGTAGAAAAAATTCACCAGAATATGAACATCAATAATTGAATAAAATACAAGAACTTGCAAGAGGAAAACGAATTCCAAACGTCAACAAACGCGGCAGAAGCGATTCCAACTCACACTAAGCATAACAGCTGCAACATTACCATTACCAGTGTAAAAATCTGCATCGAACAATCTTTTTCAACTGCGGCGCAAAGTTTTTATCGTCTCAAAAATGAGAGCCATTGGCGGCACGGCGCGGCGCGGCGCTCGGCTTGTTTCGGAGCACAGCGGTTCATGCAGCGGTAATAGCTTCTAAAGACGTTGCCAGCCCACTTACACCTCATTAAAGTCCTAATGAGTGCAATACACCGAACTACAATGCCCGCCCGCCGCCAAATATATGACGCCAGACGTGTCTAATTTCATTTCATTTTTGAAGATAATTACGCTTAAGATGTGTATGTCTATGAAATTAAGCTAGAAAAGTAAATAAAATGTCCGAAATATTTAATAAAATGTTATGATAATGATCTCTCTTTTCACACTTTCCTTGCTACATTTTTAAAGGCCTGCACTGCACCTTACAATGCTTTGTATTTGAAGATATCAGTTATCATCAGACTTGTTTCTTGGATCGTTTATGATTCTACGATAGACAGAATGTATTTCTCGGATGAAACTGCCTTTTAATTATTTGCGCGCATTTACTTATCAAAAGTACACGGAATGGTTTAAATTCGCATAATAAAAAATAATATCTTCATAGTATCTACTACCTACTTCTATCTACTATTATAATATTGTAGCTTAATTTAGTCATACAAGTAAATAACGTTTACGACATCCGTCCGAAGATATATCGAGTCCATTCTCAAGTCGAGGATACAGGGAAAATAATTTAATACGGGCTATTGTTTACGACAATGTACAACACGAAATATCTCCTCAATTCCGCATTTTCTATTTTCGTTAAGATTATGCGCTTTCGTGAATGAAAAAAGATTATGAAAAATAAACAAGGAATGAGCCGCACCGGAGTGTCTCGACTGACTCACTCCATTATTATTTATGGTGGCTTAGTCGATTCCGTGCCAGGATTTTAAGCCTCGCCAAGTCTCCTGGCTTAGAACTACCATTACCCTAGAGCATCGAAGTAACATCTCAACGTGCCTAGGTTTGGAAGGACTCCAGATTTCTAAACGTTGCTTATCGCGATTCCCTCGAAATTCTGTCCGACGCTTTTGTTGTTAGAACATTCAAGTGGTTTTATGGGAATTTCTGTAGATAACATCTTCCTTAAAATACTCGATGTTATTAAAACTTGAAATATTGCTCATCTATTTGGCTTTCACTGTCAGATTTCAAAAGTTTAAAATTGTTTTCAATTATAATAAAATAGAAATAACTATAAATATTTAAATATACCACGCTAAAAATAACCACTACTTTGACAAATTTTAACAAACTTCATCAATAATGCCTTTGCTAACAAAAATACGAGTGCCATTAAATATTCAATTCCATTAAGTCGAGTACATAAAAACCTGGTTAGTTGTTTCTTAGAGCCGACAATAACATTATTTTTATTACCTTAATTTCACGTCACTCGCACGTTAATAAACGAAAGTGGAAATACCTGAAACAGAAACACACTCTTTAGTCAATTACTCCACATCTTGTTTGTACTAGTTTAGATAATGTTACTAAGAATAACTAGTACTGGGAAATATATAAAAACATTAGACACAACTCACAAGAGACACCAAACAGAGTAATATTTTAAAGATTTTACCTAGTCTTGCAAACCTCCCAAATTAGTAAGTAACGAAAAAATATATATGAAATATGACAGAATTTAAAATAATCCTGAGGTATATTACAACGATTAACTCTATTAGGAATAACATTTAAATCTAAAATCAAATGAAATGTATGTCACACAAAACAACCAATTCCTTTTATATGATCGACAGCTTATAAAATCCGATGTCCGATGCATTGACGACACGACACTGCCGGACAAAAGCTCGTCACAATGGTTTGTCAGTGAAGTAACTGTCCACAATAGCGCGAGTGCCCTCGTCATGCATGGGAACGATAGATCCCGGCAAATACCGACGCATAGGAAAGCATGTTACGGACGAAAAAACACGGTAACTTACACAAGGGAATTCTAAAGGAATTTCGTGGTTCCGAAATCGGTGCAAATCGGCCTACATCGGTAGTCCGTGGGTATCTTTGTTTTTTATTAGGATGATATATATTTTTGATTTTAGACTAGTGAAAGTATAAATAAAATTTTATGTAGGTTAGGTATTTTCTCGGTTATAAAATGAGAGGATTAAATTATTAAGTCTCCATTTAACCACCTAATTGCGTATTCAAGTAATAAAATATAACGTGATTTCGCCTGTACATGGGGCAATTTGTCGTACCTTTCCTTCTGCGATGCCAGCTACTTTCTGAAGCAGTGACATATAAGAACCTAAGTATTTGTAAAAAAATCTCAGCTTATGTTACTACCTCCTTATCTCCCAAATATAAACACACTGGTTATATCAATGTATAATGCTCTTCAACAACGTAAGTACTTAAAAATTTAATCTGTGTTCCGAGGCACTCAGGGCGGACCAGCATTATTGTAAGATGGCCTTATGTCGCCGGGTCACACTTTTCACTCAGCTCACAACACGCTGAGAGCTTACAATTATTATAAATCGCCGCAGCTGGTGTTGAGAGCAGGATACAACAAAACACTTTTATTATTGCATGTACCAGGACGCAGTTTTCTCACTTTTACTATTTATTCCTCGTGAGGTCAACATTTTCAATCTTACAAAATTTTAGGGATAAAAAATGGTTGCCTGAAGTTTTTAATTTAAAAGTATTAAGCTACACTGAGTCACCAAATGGTATACTTTGCATAATTGTCGGAATAAAATTATTATAAACAAGTTCAGGGTCCTCAACGTACATCTACGGGGATACGTATCGTTGAGTGGAGTGAAATCAGTGGCCGTAGTGCGAGTTTTTATACCGACTCGATCGCGTTAGCGTTAACTTCAATTTGTATGGCATTTGGTCAGCGCCACCTAGTGTCAATATTCTGAATCATAATTTGCGAGTGCGAGATTTGTTTATGTTACGTTGTCGTTTGCGAGGACCGAATGATTCGCGGAGCGAGCGAGTTAACGCGCTAAAACGGTCATTTTGCGAGTGCGAGTTGCAAATTTTACACGTTTGACCGTTCGAACGGTTAGATTACTCACTCTCGCGATGGTAAAGTCATTCACAAAGGATTTTGGAGTGAGAGTGGTTTGTTAAGTAGTATTTTATACGAAGTTTTGTGTTTATGCCTGCCCCGGTGGTGCAGTTGTACTACGGTATGATTGTAAAGCCGAGGTCTCGGGTTTGAATCCCGGATCGGGCAAAGTAATTTTAGATTTTTCTATTCATTATCAGCCCGATGTTCCCGATAAGACGATAGGCTCACATCATGGGACGGAACACACAAGGCTTATCTAAGTTGTCTTCTTCTGCCTACCCCTTCTGGGAAAAAGACGTAACTTTATAAATGTACACGTATGTTTTGCGTTTGTGCACTTGTGGACATACAAAAAATGGCGCTTTTTTTTGCTTGGAGTATACGAGTGTTTGGCACAAGATGATCGTAATAAAACTTGTTATCTTTCAAGATCCCGCATAACTAATAACCCGTTAAATGATGTCACAAACTCAAAATTTAGGAAGAGATATCGTCTGTCTAAGAGAGAACTATTATTTTTTGTGTAAGAAACACATTTACGATAAATTATTCATTTGAGTTAACCAAAGCGCTGACACACAAAAATATTTTTAACAAATATAATATTCGGTTTCCTGACACACCGGCTGCTAGAGATTGTTATTGTTATGATTTTGATAAGCGACGCGACGCGTAATCCGACCGATTTGAGAGTACATCAGCAACACCAATAAGATAGCCAAACAAAATACGTATTAGATTTTGTCGGTTTATAACATAGGAACCCAGTGCTGCCAATATAAGCAAAAAAATTAACGCTGCTCACGGTGATTAAACGCCATTCGAGTCGATGGCCATGTTTAAAACTCGCACTCGCACTTGCTCGCAATACGACGTGACGGACGTTTGCTCGTTTAACGCGATGGTTGAGTCACTCGATCGTTTTTAAGAAACTCGCACTAAGCACACTGTGTGTAAATACTAACCTAGTATATATTTCTTTTAACGTTTATTAAAAACATACGCATTAACATTGAAATAAAATATATGGAAGTTACAATTGTTACTGTATGGCCTAACCACTCTCAATCGATTCTCTCGATTGTAGAGTAGGCCCGTGCCCTGCAGTGGGACGTATATGGGCTGATATAGATATAGATAGATGGAAGTTACAATTATTTCGCGGTTGAAGTTATCGATGCAGACCTAAATTCATAGTCCTCACTCTTCAATAAAATCTTATATCTTTATTAGCAACGAGCAATTTTTCGATCCTACAAGACATTATTCGCAAAGCAATATGTGTTAATTACAAATATATTTCAAATATATGTCGGTACATTAGTAATACCTCTGCTCGTTTGCTCCCCTGCCGTATAAAAAATAGATACATTTACCCCATAGCACGGTAGCAAAGGCTGAGACTACAAAGCGTTAAATGCTACGGTTCAATTACACTTCTTTTGCTTCTTCAACTGTTATTAATCAACTAGCGCAACCTCGTCAGTAACAGGTCTACTCTTTAAACGCCAACATTTTTCTGTTGAGAAATTGAACATTGCTATTAATAGAAACGCGATGAGCTATCACAGATTTCATATTCCAATTCAGAAATTTAACTGACATAAAACGAAAATACACAATAAAACATAAATTACGCGTAAAAATAAAAATTTTACATCACTTGTATAACATTGTTGGTAACAAAAATCATAAAAACATAATAACGATGATAAAAATAAATTGAAATTGCCCCCCGCGACATAGCGGCGTGACAATGAAATTTTAACACCCCTCGACACTCAAATTGAAATTCCATAATAGAAATATAAGTCTGTGAACTTTCAAAGGCGAATATCAAAAGAGCCGTTGTATTAATTCTTCGCATAAATAGCGAGAGAAAATATTTTAAAAAGTTAACAAAACTACATCGCTTTGATGTAGTTTATACTTTATGGAGAATTTTTCTGTAGAAAGGGCGAAACCTAAGAATCTTTGACAAGGAGCGGAGGGGAATACGCTTCACAGAAACTATTTGTTTACACAATCCAAATAATGCCGAGCTGCCAACACAAAGAAAATCACTAGCTTGTGGAAATTTAATACTTTAACTTAACGTTGAGGTTTATTTTTATACTGTTACATTTGAACGGTATCAGGAATATAGAGTATTTGAAATGCAGTGACAGAGATAGTACAAACTATAAATATTTATGAATATGTTTATAGGTTTGTGAGCCTGTACGTATATACGTCAGAATTTATCCTTACTAGGTGGATAGAACATCTAATAAAGGTTGCAAAAAACCGCCCGATACAGGCCACCAAGTCGCTATGGAAACCCTTCGGAGCTATATTCAGTAGTGGATTTTCTGTAGCTAAAGATAATCAGAATAAATAATTTCGTATATTGGATACCCGGTTCACTTCAACATAAAAATATTATAAAGTTACTTTTAACCAGCTGAGCTACAATCCTTTTACATTAAAGCATACATACGTATACGTCTTTGTTATGATAACTACCTTATAAGAAGAAGTTGTAAGATCCTTTAAGAATGTTTAGTTAGATATACACAAAAGGTAATATCAGACACAAAGTAACGGGGGGTACACGTCACATCGTGCGCATATAAACATGGAATTCCAATAAAAAGATATAAAAGGAAAATGTCGGACTCCGAGCTCCTTTCGATTTTAGGTATAATATATACCATTAGTCAGCAATAAACACAAACGACTTGCGACATTTACGACTAAAGATTCTGCGGTAGATTTACATTTGGCAAGACGCAAATGTTATCTCGATATAAATATTATCAATAAAAATAAGGAAATACTATATTTGAATAGGACTATTTCTCATTTATATAAGAACTTCTAAGAAATGATCGACTTTCAAGCATTACAAAACGAGGGAAGTCTAAACCATATTTCTCAGAAAACCTAAGTAGGTAGATGATTAATAAAAGAGGATGGATATTTTCTTTGTAAATGTTGTAACAATTTATGTCAAGATTTCAAGGTAAATAAGATTTACTTGTGGTTTGCAAGATGGTAGTAAGATTAAATGAGAATTATTCCCCTAATGGTGAGCGTACTTGATACGACAGATTCCTCGAGGAACTAAATTTGCAACAGTATCCCTTTCAAAGTTGTTAAACTGGATCGTATTAAATTCGAGTAAATTTTCCTTGTACCTAACGATGTACCAGATATTTCGTAGGGAGCACGACAAAGGAGACTAAAAGGTTGTATAGAATTTTGAATGTATGTACATACTATATATTTGTGTATTTTATCAAGCACCGGTCTTAGTAGTGGCACATACCTTTCGCCCAGTTTATTTCGGACCCAAGATATGCGGCGAGCTTCTAGTCATACGAAGCACATATTTCAGTCTAGTACAACTGATATGAAATTTCTCTATCGGTAACCAAACCCAGGACCTTTATGGTTTATAGTATACTGGCGCTTCCACGAAACCATACTCTACCATCGCAGTCGAACTTCGGACTACAAAGAACTGTTTTACAATACCAATTTAATTTTCAATTTCGAAACATTATTATTTCTATTCGGGAATAGTCAAACAGAATTCTACAAAACCGTCAGTACGATTGAATCAGAACCCTTTTACGTTTAAATATGTCTAAATACAAGAAGTCTTGAAAGGTTCAACATTAAATTTAATTATAAATTTTACTTTACATTTAATAAGTCACATTCGGCAAAGTTCGACTTCATTATTAACAAGCGGGGCAAATGAAAGTGACTTTTGATAAGGGTCTCTTATAGCCGTACTGTTTATTACTAAAATATTTTAAATGTGGAATAGCTAACATTATTTGAATTTATGGACTCCATTTCAGACAAATTATTCTATGATAATAATCTATGAATGAAATTTTAAGTCATGTACATCTTAATAGACGAAGTATTTTTAGCGATATAACTGTGTAACGTGGTAGAATACAATTTTAAATGTCTCAAAGACTTAAGTTTGAGGGGTTATAGATTAGAACACTATATTTTCTTTCAACGTTGATATAATGCAGATTATGAACCTTCGAAATTCGTGTGAACGATTTATATATTTACGTTTATTCACGATCTTCACCTAAAATTGAGGATGTGAGAGCATTCCACAGCATTTATAGACAAATCTTTTACAGTCCCAACTCTCCACGGGCACAAACACTGACGTCATAAAAATGATTAAAGGCTATTTTGTTTCGTACTAGGACTCAGCTGCGAAATATATTTGTCCATGTATATATTTATATATGTTTATACTGACATAGTTTGTAGAATATTATTTTTTCATTTATGCCCTAGACTGCCCTTTCTATCTCCTGTTTATATAATATCCATTGAATGGTTGCCTGTAAGAAATTACCTAGTGTGATAAGGCCGCCACTTGTACGATTATTATTTTATTTTATCATTTCTTTATCTATGTACAATGCGAAAAGGATTAAATAAATTAATATTTTCTTGCGGTAGAAAAGTAAAAGATGATATTAGTTATTTATTCGTACGTGTGTCGTTTAGAATCACAGCCGAGACCTGTTCTCGGGAGAATACATACACTACACATCAACCTTACAACTTTGCTTAGGTCTAGTTTACTAGTATACTTACTTACTTGCCACGTTTCAGTCACATTACTAGCCTATACTTTTTTCCAACAGGGAAAAACTCTTAAATACTGCAAGCGCATTAGATCGTACAAAAGTCCTATACATAATTAAAAAATTGAACCCATACATATTTCAAGATAATTCTTCCAAGAAATAAAATAATTCACTAATTAAAAAATCCTTTTACCGAGCATGTTTCTGAATTGCTGTCGCACGTAACACATATTCTTTCCGGGAATGACACACGACTTCTATGAAAGCAAATAAAAATGTCGTAAAAAGGTATGTAGATGCGTAAAAAACTCCATATGCTCGTTTAAAGTGATAAGTGTAATGAGATGTTGGTCCCGGAAAGTTTTATTAAGTAAGTAACAGGTCCGTGAGCGTTTCAGAGCACATGGCGCCGGTTGCGAGCGAAGTTAGCCGCGCAAGCAAAACTTTGCACCATAAATACAATTTCCGCGCTTACCAGACGTGATATCAAATAAACGAATGAGAGTAATAAACGCTATTTACAAAATTGTAAAAGTTCCGCAATCTTTGCCCAAATGGATTACCTTTATTTACCTCCGTCGTTTACGTCGAGGCCTGTTTTAACTTTGTTGCTTCTATTTTTTTCGTAATGTCAAAGGTAATGTTTTTGTGGGTGTCAATGAAACAACGCTGTGATGTTGAAATATTTTTTGTAGGTTTTCCTTAAGTAATAATGTACAATGTAATTGCCTATGATCATCTTCTCTTTCCTACTGTTACCTTGAATCATCATAAGGTTAGCAAGCAATTTTTTTTTTAGGATGCCCACATATTTTGCCCCCTACACATGAGAAAATTATTGGTTATAAAACCTCCCAATTCGTTTGCAGATTTTGCCGCACATTTTTAAATGATTCAAAACAGACGCTTTAAACAATTTCATATTGCATAAAATAAAAAATCAATTACATGATATATAAATTCCGCAAATATGAAAGCTAGAGGCGAGATGGAAATGTGACCACAACATATAATGTTAGTCGAATAGTATGAAATTGGAGCACCTACTTAGCTTGAAGTCAGCGGCGCATGCACCCGCTAACCGTTTTAACAGACCTTTTAATGTTTACGTAAATGCTGGCCGAACGTATAACACAAATGTCAAAAGAAAAAATACATATTAATTAATTTCTGGATATTTGCCAATGCCACCCACGACTACACCTTGTTAAGGTGGAGAGTTGTAACATTTTAACCGGAGTGCATCTTATTATTACTAAACAGGTCCTTTATATTTTTTTTATATAATTAATTGATGATGAAGAAACCATAAAATAATGGAATACATACATAAACTCACGTCTATTAAAATAAATAAATTACTATTTAAATAAAGTGATAGGAGGCGAGCCTATATCGGGCACAAATTCCTGATAATAAATAGAAAAATCCAACATCACTTTGCCCAACGCGGGGTTCGTACCCGAGACCTCAGCTTTGTAATCGTACCGTAGTACAACTACGCCACCGAGGCAGACACGGCAATAAAGGATTAATAAAACCCAAAATACCTTGTTTCAAGCTAAGATTAGATGGTAAACGAGGACAAAACGCCATCAATCAATCTCAACGTGTATAAATCCCTGTAGTGTCCACGAGCGTCCCTTCATTTACGTTGGGTGGATTAAGCTTAGTCCACCACGCTGGCCAAATGCGGATCGACGCCACGACGGCTTTTATTAACATACATACATAAACTCACGCCTTTATCCCCGAAGGGGTAGGCAGAGGCGCCACAAGGACACCCAATTTTCGCCTCGCCCCCTATCACATCGTGGGACGGAACATACAAGGAATTGGTACGCAAGTAAATTCTACATGGTCAGTGTAATGACATTGTTTACTAACAGGACTTTGATTACAACTCCTCTATTAAGAATTTAATTAGTGTTATGAAAAAGAGCTTTATTAAGTGTTGTGTTATTAAATACAACTTTGAACAAAAAGTGAACAACAAACCCAAATACCGTAATAAATAGCAAAAGGAAACAATTGAATGCAAAAGGAAGTAGCAACGGCCACAAATGATACCGTAATAAAACTTAACAAAACAAATTAATTAATTAGTTCAGACCAGAATTAAGACAAAAGCAATTATACTTACCGAAGTTCGATAACAAATATACTGTAGGAGTAGAATTCCGTGTTTGCTCAAAATAATTGATGCTCGATCGACGCCCTCGTTGACGAACAATACTAGAACATATTTCCAAAAGGAAAATGATGGAAGTTTGAAACAGTTGTACGATTTTTTCCCACGCGTATCATATTTTAAACAAAAAGTTGTAACCAGCTTTCTAGGTCAGTCTTTATTTAATTACAATTATATTATGAAAATAAATAATATAACGTTTAATAATAAATAAATATTTTTACTAATTCTTTACATAAAATTGGTCCTTCAAGCCGGATCTAAATAACAATGATTACTTTTTATAAAAAGACACTATTTTATACGATATTAATATCTAAATATACGACACAAACTTTTACTAATGATAATAATAATAATTTTAAGATCTGAGTCTTACAGTCTCTGAGACACGTATGTCATCAGAGACCGCAACCACGCCTCGCTTTACATGGATAACCGCACATTTATCTACACCAAACTCCATATTGATTGATTTGCTAAATCTTTCAGCTATTTTTAACAACTCAATCAATTCAGATTGTTTTGATGTAAATAACTTGAGATCATCCATGTAGAGCAAGTGAGAGATAGGCTCAGACCCTCTCCGCAGACGGTAGCCTAACCCCGAATCCAACAACAGAGTACTGAGGGGATTCAGGGCCATACAAAACCACAGTGGACTCAGACTGTCACCCTGGAATATACCCCGCTTGATTTTAATCGGCTCATCATTCACCGAAGGATTGGTAGCGCCTGGATATTTAAGAACAGTTGTCCATTGTCCCATACATGCCCCAAGAAAACGAGCGACGTGGATATGCATGGGGTTGTAGTGATGGTAGATAAAGGATTTACCCCGCTCTCTTTGGCGAATGAGAACTGGCGGAAACCTCTGGTGATGGGTATTAAGGATCGCGAGGAAATATGGAAGGGCAAGGAGCTGCATGGTCGGTTCTATCGGGCCCTCCATGGGCCTGATGTGGACCGATTAGCGTCTGTGACTTGGCTACGTTTCGGTAACCTCTTTGGGGAAACTGAGGGTTTTGTCTTTGCAATTATGGACGAAGTTATTAAGACGAACAACTATAGGAA
Source organism: Deilephila elpenor (assembly GCA_949752805.1). Lineage (NCBI taxonomy): Eukaryota > Metazoa > Arthropoda > Insecta > Lepidoptera > Sphingidae > Deilephila > Deilephila elpenor. The sequence goes on from OX457102.1 coordinate 4,178,114, forward strand.
ATACATCCTGAAGGACGGTACCGTCGACATCTGTCGGGCATGCCACCGTCCTGGCGAGTCCATCAGGCATGTTATCTCCGGTTGTTCGTATCTTGCTAACGGCGAGTATTTGCATAGACACAATCTAGTAGCCAAGATCATACATCAGCAAATTGCTCTTCGATATGGACTTGTGACTCCTGAAGTGCCATATTACCAGTATGTTCCCCAACCAGTTCTCTCTATTGGGATCGGTCTGTTATCACAGACAGGACTATTGTTGCCAATAAGCCTGATATTGTGATAATAGATCGATTGGCGCGCCGGGCAATACTTGTTGACGTCACCATTCCGCATGATGATAACCTCGTTAAAGCAGAAAATGATAAATTGTCAAAATATTTAGATTTGGCACACGAGGTTACTGAATTGTGGGATGTCGACTCAACAATTATTGTCCCGATTGTTGTTTCTGCACATGGATTGATACCAAAGAGCCTCGACCAACATCTCCAGAGGCTCTCAATGGGCCGTTGGGTCATGAGCCAGATTCAGAAGGCAGTATTGCTTGACACGGCACGTATAGTGAGGAGGTTCCTCACTTTGGGGTCCTAACCGCCGGTGGCTTGGGTCTCGAGCCTCGCCATCGTTGGGTTAATCTCTTTTTTTTTTATATTTTTATATGTATTTTGACTTTTATTATATATGTAAAAATGTAAAAAAATAGTAAAATAAATAAAGAGACCTATAATAATTTTAATATGATAATAATTTTACTTTTACGAGTAGAAATGACTAATGCCACTCGAATTAGTTATTCAAATTGTATAGGGGCATCGCAAGCCCTACTGAATCATAACAACTGCGCCAGTAAGTGTGCTCTGTGAATTTATTCAAATGAGCCATGTCAAAGGTCATAGAGTGGTAAGTCGACTGCCGACACCCGCGAGACTTTATTGTCTAGTACATAATGAGTTCTCTAGCCAAACCCTTTTGTCGTAAAGCATTTGGAGTGGTTTTATAACATATTTTGACCCTTTACGACCCAACTCTACACTCGAGTAAGTGTGCTTGTGAATCACTACCGATATTAATTATACAATAGATCTTTGCATTCACTTTGATGAATTTGTCTCGGTGTCGATAATTCATAGTTTATACCGATATTCATTTGGTTTAAGGAACGAAATATACATTATCATTTATTTTTTAATTGCAATTTGCATAATATTTTAAAATAAAAAAATTCGCGTAAATGTCATTGGTATGACTTCGATTTGGGTACAATTTTTGGCGTTAACGCACCCACAACAAATTTCTAGCGTATGAAATATTCCGCAAACCAAATAAACAAAAATATTTTTCGGCACACAAGCATGTTTTGTAAAAGGAAAACTTGTAATATAGTACGGCTTGTATGTACAGAGTTGAGAGCAAGGACAGTGTGATGTGAGAATTATGCGCCACCGGACTCCTTGTAAACGCGCCTCCGCTCCACAAACGTGTTCTATATCGCCCTTCATTATTTCGACACGAGAACACCACAAACTAACTCAAACGTATGAATGTTAAAGTGTAGAAATGCTTGTGTATTTTGTGATTATTAATTTTAATTGGGATAAGATGTCTTTCCGTTTTCTGTATACGGTATAATGACTTCAATGCTTCTGTTGATACAGATAGATTAACCACCCACGTGAGATAGCTATCTCTCGCCGGTTGACATGCTCGTATACCCGAAACGCGATATTTACGTGGGTCAGTATAAAGAGTCCATAACCTCTATGAATGGTAATCTTTAATCGGCCGGATACGAATATTCTATCTCCAGCATCTTTATAATTTATTGATTGTATTTATTAGACAAAAAATATTGAATTAACGAAGCTATGAGTTGTGATGTAATATTACAGTAGTATGCAGCAAAAAGGTCAATATAATTTATTTACATTAATTAAAGATATACAAATTTATCTGCCCAAGGAATTTTATCGTATATTTATAATCAAAACACTTGATTTATCACGCTTAGATATTTTTACATCTTCGTTAAATCACATTATTCTTCTAACAAATTAACACATCATCCATATACTACAGTTTCAAGAGCTTACACACGCTACACGCTAGCATACAATGAAGCATTAATAATCGCATCAATTTTTCACGTCAATGAAATACCAGCAGGAGCAGCGTGTGAGGCAGAGCAAATGTAGCAAATTAATTGTTGATTAATCCGATAGCTCATTAGCGGTGTGGCGTACCCGGCTGGTCAGCACCGCGATCTCATGCGGACTAGTCATCCGATCGAGACGTTATAGAGGGGACATCGGGAACTATATGTTTAATTTAACTTTTTGATTGATTTCGTTGCGGGTTAAAGACAAGTTAGACATTCCCGGAGACGCGCTGAGCTTCAATGCTCAGTGTCATTAAAATGCGTGCCACTGTTGATCCTGGCTTACAGGAGTTGCAGTGGCGGGTGTGAGGGCGGGACAGTCAAAAATATATGTTTAACAAAAGAGCGGTACTGTACTAGTATTCCTTTTTGTCCCTGTCACATCATAACTGAGGTATCGATATAACTCGATTCCCACCGGCTTCCCTTTTGTCCAAGGACAATAATGGCTACATGTAAGCCAAACATATAGGAAATCGTAGTAGTCAGTAACACAGAATAAGAAAAAAAATGTTATCGTAAATTAATAAATCATATTTTCATAATTGGTACCTCGAATTTTTGGCAAACAACCTTCTCTATTACTATATACTATTCTGGGGTCCATCTCTAGTTTTCCCGTATGCCTATTTCGTACGCATTGCACTCAAATTTCGTTTTCAATGTGTTCTCTAATATAATAGTTCGATGGTCAGCAGTGTTCACGATGCGGAGCCATCAGTCATCCGGTACCTGACTGACGACGAAGCTGCCTCCGTCTACATGTTAAGATCCAGCGATTAAATCACTCAATCACGAATCTGTATTGTAACGGTAATACTACGTGCACCGTGCTCCCGTCATTATTTAATGAAAATATCTGAATGCACAAACGACGCTATCGTTTATTGTACTAAGCGTTTAGAATAACCTACAGGCGTTTCAATTCACCAAATTCTAGTCTTAAAACTATTAAAAATGATTATGCAAATGCAGTCTTTAAAATATTAAATGTATATAATCAGAACAAAATGCGTACGCACGTTGGTGGAAAAATCAATTTTATTATAAAGTAAGTGCATAGTTGATGAAGCAGACATTATTTTAATTTACGATCCCGCTACCTGCTCGTTCTCTATACCTAGATGCCGTTGATTAATTGAGGCAAGTTTACTGCTGTCCACAAGGACATCGACCCTACGCAGATAACTAGCCGAACCTTGTTTGGTAACTAGCTACGAGCTACAGGGAGACCCTTTCCAACACATGTCACTGACGAAGGTAGCTCTGTTAATTACTCTATCAACAGATCTTTGACGTGAATTGATTACTTGGCAAACTTCGCCAAATCGATTTATAACAAAAAATGCATATACACCAGCGAGAACCCAATTAAACCGGCACTCGCCGATAGAATAACGGAAAGTGTAAAATTTAAATAGGTCATATAAAACGGCAGTTTATGTGAACATTACCCAGTCGGATATCGGCAACGCATAAGTTTCAATATAGAAGCTCATTTCGAAGGGAACCAACGAGTTTATTACAGTAAACATGACTCATAAAGCCAGATCACTGAGCCAATAAAACTGCTACCCCTGCGAGTCACTCGGCAAAAATACTCGCCGGCGTTACGGCGAAACTCCCATTACGGAGACCTTTTTCCGTTCGCATCGCCGACAGACAGCGCGAGCGACAAGGATGAAGAACGCGCGCGCTCGGACGCTACGCAACAATAAAATCGGCAACAAAAATAGCGCACAACGCCAACAAATTACACCCCAACCAAAAACATGTTTCCTATTCAAGATATATGGGCCCTCGTAAAGGGAACTCGGAAGAACTTAATAAATATATCCCAATAACTTGATTACTCTAGACCCTTTGAAGGGAAACATTGTGTACTGTATGGAAACAGGTGTTCGACGCAAGCCACTTTGCCGTTCAACTAAGAATAATGGCCACTCTCGGGTCCAACAAGGCTCCTGCAAGGCTGTATTCAGTAACTAAGTAAGTCCCCATAAAACAAACATTCAATACTTCAGCGAAATTTCCGGGGTGATTTCTCAGAGGCATTTTTCGCAATCGGGGTAAACTCTTTTACGTTTCTTTATCTGAAGGGATTTAAGCAATGAAATAAAAAATGTTGCCCTCTCAGGAATTTTAACTCATCATAATAAGGAAAATGCCTTGCAAAAGCTTAGAATTTCCTTCTCTGTTACTCTGTAATTCGCTGAAAAAACTTTTGAAAATTATATTCCGAACGACTTCCCGGAAATCCTGTGTAATAAATAAATAAACGTCGTCTGCAAATTTAACCGAAATATTATTAACAGTTAGCCGAGATTAAGAGCTAAGTAGTCGGGTAGATGCCTCCAAATACGGTATTTTAAAATGACTTGTCATAACAACACCTTCCCTAAAATGTGTACAATAAAGGTTAGGGCGTAAACAGAGTATGCGTAGTGACGGCGGAGCGTGTGAAATGCGGCTCTTTATAATATTCACGAGGATACGTGGCAAAAATGTTCGGTGACCTCGAAATGAGCCTTTTTCCCCGAGGGTTGTGGCCGGGGTCAATTTCGTAACACTTTGACCCTAAAGGCGACATTTCTCACCGCCTAAATTATCTTTGGGACACCTTGGAAAGGAGGTCACTAGCTTGATGAATAGTTAAGCCCAGGTTAATGGGCAGGATTCTGCCGCGAACTTGTTTGTGCGCCAGCCCTGTATAAACAAGAAAGAATAAAAAAATCTTTTCCAGCGCCTTTACTATTTTTAACGTAATGTAAACAGAATATTAAACTACTGCGCACTTCACTTTTCACATAATTTAGTTCTGTTTTTTTGCGGTAATTACAAAGTTACAAATATCTACTAGATACAATATTCCGTTTGATATAATTAGGAACTGTTTGTGTAAAAATATTACTTTCACTAATTTTCCCAGTATAAACAATTTCAATTTTCCTTTAATAACTCCAGTAGCGTCTACAACGGCAGATTAATTACGTAAATCATGATTTCCATGCTGTCGTATACCGGTGCACTTGTTTGATCGATAGCTAATCGATTCTGTGCATCCATTTACAACACCGTTGCCTATCGCCTCTCTAATAATCCTGCTCATATTAATATCGTAACTGTAACTCCAAGGCTGACTGACCACTAGGGACTAACTGTGCTTCCGATTCTGAATCGGTAAAAAATGTGATTGATGTTCAAATGTTTTATGTAGCGGTATCTCATGATTTTATAACGTTTCAGTAAACATATAGTTAATATTGCTAGTTTTGTAGAAAAAAAAAGTAAATAAAAAATATGATTACTTAAAAGAAATTGGGTAAGATATTCATTTCCAAACAATTAAGATTCAACTACCATACTATGCCGGAGTCAAGTGAATTTTAGTTATTTTATCGTGCCAAATTTAGAAAAAAGTTTTATTACAAATCGTGGCTCCATTTAAGATTCCTATATAAGTCTATTATGTGCAATCTTCAATACACGCATTAATTAAATATTAACGACATAAAGTTAATTGTAAAAATCGAATTTAAATTCGCAATTCCATTTACAATTTATATCTGCTGACCATTGCACAGAAAAAAATAAATTGCGTGTCCATCGCACCTGTGAAACCACAACTCAATCAGTCTGTACAATCAAACGCAGCGTTGGACGGGCATCGTCTTGAACAATTTGTAATGTGTCAGCTCGGGGCTACTGAACTGGACTGAATGCGGTAACAGTTTACACGTATCTAGTTAACGCCAGGGTAATTTGCAAAAACCGCGGGCCATGTCAATGACTGCTGGACGGAGTCACTGTTGCGTGAAAAGAGAAAGTTTCCATGGTATTGGGATTCTGCAAATTGGGTTTCAATTTCTATATGACCTTGCTACACGGATATTGTTGAACGGTAAAATTATTTTAAATGTTTAGTGTTTGTAGTTGACAGATAAAATGTTATAAACTTTGATTTGAATAAAATTGATTTTTTATTTATTATTGCAAAGAACGACTCAATACGCATCCCTGAAAGATTTCTACTTCGACCTGTTGGAATCAGCGTATATCCAGGTAGCTCTTACAACCTTCAGCTTTTGACCTTCCTTTGGATGGCTTATGTAAACTTTTTGTGGAAGATATCGCATACTTTAAATTTTATTTACTTTCCAATGTCACTTTATTTATTGACCCAGTAAAAAAAACTGTATAATACCAAAATACGGGCTGGTACGTTGGGAAGCCCAAGTTAAGTAATGTGCCATGTAGCTTGGCCGCAAATTGCTGTAAACTTTACAAACACGGATAAGGGAATCCTAAGGACCGGTGTTTAGGACAGATACGATGAGATTAATACTAAAAATATAAGAGCTATTATACAGTCTTTAACCTAAAGCTTTTCGGTAAGTCAATTAGTAGCCTCTTTAATGATAAGGGTGATTCGCGTTACCACATTATACTTTATGGTAAACGCTCCCTGTAGACTGATTTAGACTAGACAAATGAATTAAATGAAAATAAAATTGTCGTACTCTAATGGTTTCTTAGATTTACGCGAATGTTACACATTGAAATAAAACTATTTTATACGGATTTTATCGCGATTTGGTTTAATTTTTACATTTTTTAACTTCCCGACGCGACGTTTCGATTACTTTACAGCTTTCGTGGCAGTCCGCCCCGTGACCACGAAAGCTGTAAAGTAATCGAAACGTCGGGAAGTTAAAAAATGTAAAAATTAAACCAAATCGGATAAAATCCGTATAAAATAGTTTTATTTCAATGTTGTCGTACTCTCTTAAAAAAAACTTGAAATAAAGTAAGAGCATTGTCAGTGAAATTGCCGAAGGGCGAACAATATTTCATATATTGCTAATTAGTCACAAATGAGTCACATGCTCATTTATGAAAGGTTACTTTGAGGGTCATATGAGTAAAAAATACATCAATGATAATGTAAGAAAATCGAACCTTTCTATACCCTATCTAAACTAAGAAGTTCCATTTGACATTGGGAAATAGGGATGCTGTCAAATAAATCGGTTCTTACAATATTCGATTATATAGAGATATCGATAATATTTGTTTGTATTTCTTAATCGATTACAGTTTATATTTTCAGTTTACATCATTTCGTTTATTTCTTCATGAACATTTTTATTCTAATGAGACATCAACAATTGCATAAGTCACTTTACTATTTAGGAACAAAAGGAGTGATTTATCTATTACTAACGGCCCGGCCCGGCTTCACCCGGGTGCAGACACTTTTTGACTCCAGTCCACATCACGCACATGCTTATGAACACATGATACATACATACAATACAATACATATACTCCAAAGTGAGGAACCTCCTCACTATGTGTGTCGTATCCTACAATACTGCCTTCATTTCCATTGTAATATCCAAATCTATTATTTAATAATAAATTAATTTAATAATAAATTAATTGTGCGTGGTGGCCTGTTGGTAACGGACCAGACGCGGCTGCCTACATGTTCACGGTGGTCGCGGGTTCAAATCCCAGGGCACACCTCTGACTTTTCGGAGTTATGTGTGTATTGATAGTCAATCACCACGCACTTTAACGGTGAAGGAAAACATCGTGAGGAAACCTGCATACCGTAGCGATTTTAAAGAATTTCTACGGTATGTAAGTCCGCCAACCCGCACTAGGCCAGCGTGGTGGACTATATGGCCTAACCACTCTCAATCGATTCTCTCGATTGTAGAGTAGGCCCGTGCCCTGCAGTGGGACGTATATGGGCTGATATAGATAGATAGATAGATAGAAATTAATTTATATTAATATTATTATTTCATTATTTATTGATGTATGTTCGTTGACAGCATACCTATTATTAGCTGCAAGTTCAGTATTTTTAAAAATTAAAACACAACTGTTTTATATCTGCTCGATTATTTAAATATTTTTACCGATTATGCGTATACAAATGCGTTTGAATAGTCTCGACTCTACCGGTAAAAGACCTAACGAGGTGACTTTGTAATGACGTCTAGAAATAAAATATGTTGTTTAAAATGGTTATTTTGCTTTATTTAAAGGATTCTAGTTTAAATTTAGTGATTATGGATTGTAAGTCTAGTGATAAAATAAGAAGAGCTTCATAATTCCATGGATTTACGGAAAGTGTTATTGAAATTGTGTGGGTTACGTCTGCACAAAGTTATTTACGTTAAAAGTATGAAACGTCAAATGGAACCTGTTAGTTTAGATAGACTTTAAGAAATGTAATTATAGATTGAGCTCTACATGTTCCTGGTGGGACTTAGTTTTTGCTGTGTCACGATTTCTCAAGTTTCCGGATGTAGGCTATTGCATTCCTAATCGCCCGAGGCGAAGTCGTGGTTGGTGGTTTTTATTTAATTTAATTAGTGTTCACAATCGATGCTTAGAAATGCAATTCAACTTTTTTGCAAAAACTCATTTTTATTTTAGTAAGATAGTATTGTCGAACAGTACTTACAAACTTTTCGAACGTACGTCGTTAAGGTTAACTTAAATGTAATGAGGTCTTTAAACGACTGAAATTGCATTACCGTTACATTCAGTCCCAAATCGGTGATTCGATAAAACGGTTCGTTTTATCCATGTCTTAAATTTTAGGTGCCTTGATTAATAATATGGACACGAGTTACAGTTATGTTGAAACAAAGGACAAACGAATGATACCCATTTATTATTTTAATCTCGAAACAAAAGTTTGACGACTTGATGATATCTCGCGACGGGAAACAATAGTCTAATTTAGCTGACTAATCACAGTGCATCGTTCAACAATTATCATGAAAAAGTTTGCCATTGTTCCGTTCTTCATCATAACAGTATTGGCGGAACACGCAAGCATAATTTGTCTTCTGCAAACCCAACTTGTATTTCATTCAGCGGCGCGAAAGGAAAATTGTTACGCGAAATAATACAATGACTGTATGTACGAAATATTGGATGTCAAAAAAAACGACACGACTAGAGCAATTGTGTTTTTGTTTACTCATAACACGAGTGATTTTGCGTGTCGACGAGAACAAAAATTGCTAAAGTTTTGATTACAGTTTACGCGTACACGTATTCGTTAAGGTGTGTTTTCTTGTAGCTGTACTTTATGAAATAACATACATATGTATTATGTATATTGCAACGGATAACCGTTACAAATATAAATATGTAACTTCTTGAAGTATCTCTTTAAATTAATATTTAGACTTGAATGCGTCAGTGACATAGACGACTGATCGTGGAATTTGTAAGTCTGAAACATTAAAAAAAACTTTTTGCGCGACCGTAATATGTATCTAAGTAAGGCTCAAAAGTAGAAAGACCAAGACTTACTAGTTTTATGACTTAAATTGAGCAGATATAATTACGCAACCTAATGTAATATTTTTGTTCATAGATTGCTTCTTAACATACCTCTAAAAATAGGTTTCACATCGAAGATTCGAATCAGGATTAGTATTAAACCGGTCCCGAAGCAACCCAAACAAATAAAATCTATTTCTACAAGAACCCATATTGTTTTCGCAATGTCCAAATGTCAGAGCATTGGATACATAAAATGTTATCGCTATAGCTACGATACCAACAAGGCAAAACCTAATGTCTGAAAAAGTTCTATTAGTTTCTCAAGGTCATGAACCAGCGCAGTAACGGTTTAGAAAAATAGAGTTAGCCAACTTTTCGACAATATTTAATGTCAATTTATAAATGCGTACATTACTTTACTAGAACAGTTATTACAGTAACGCTAATCTTTATGTTTATATAGCACCCATTACCTAATAAATATGTCATATATAGTTGTACTACAGTACGATTACAAAGCTGAGGTCTCGGATTCGAATCCCGGGTCGGGCGAAATCATATTGGACTTTTCTATTAATTATTAGCTCGGAGTCAGGAATTAATGTCCGATATGGCGATTTATTTAGGATATCTTATTAAGGGATGGAAAATACAAGGCGAAATGTGGTCCTGGTGGAAATGGTATCCTGGCAGCACCTCTGCTTGCCCCTTCTAGGAAAAAGGCGTGACGTGAGTTTATGTATGTATGTACATAAATCATTCAGTAATGTTTTATGTTGCTATGCACACATTTGTTCAGTGCTGATTCCTCGATAGCTATTATCAAATCACGATACTCCACAAAAACACATACGTAACTATAAATTCCTCATTACCACCACTAAAGTAAATTATAAAATACTTTTGTTCTACAACTACTTTAAACTAAGTACATAAGGATTGGCCGATACATAGCTAGTTATTCCGCGAGATACTAGGTCCCCAGCGGTGGGTAACTACAAGCTGCGGAATACATAAACAGTTCAATTTAAAGCCCCAGTAATACATGAGGGAGCAGCAAACTTCGACAATGAAAGTAATGAAGTCACTGTTTTAGTTCGCATTTACGAGGTGCTTGCGGACTTGAGCCGCCTATTACACAGACGCGTAACATGAAAATATTGTCATTTTATTTGAAAATTAAGTGCGTTTGGAAACAACTCACAATATTTCCACATATATAACATAGTAATATGTGGAAACAACGGTGGTCAAGGTATACATATGATCTATTTTTGCAGGCAGTTGCAGGATGTAAGTCCCTTACAACAGGTCATTGTGGAAAGGTTCAGCAGAGGATTTCTTGAAGCTGAAGGTGCGAATTTGATGACACGAGGAAGTGGACAATTTAATACTGACTGTGATTTTATATTTGTGGTAAAACGATATATTTTTATAACCCACAAAGGCGAAAAGGATCAGTAAAGAAAGGTCTTTATTTTAACATGTTTCCCCTAACTAAAATTAAAAAATATACCTTTTATTAGCTGTTGATAGGCATGTGGTTTACTACAGAAGGTTACATCACCATAATAATATATGTTTAATAAAACCTGTTCGTCAAATTTTAATGAGAAGCAATAAAACACGTGGGAAGACGATTAATATAAGTTTTAGTAATAAAATTAATTCAAAGTAACTTCTACGTAATTTCGAACCTGTTAATGACTTTGTCACGTTCAATGTCAATTCGAACGATCATGGGCGTCCGGAAATATTAAAAAGTATACTTTAAAATTTTATAACTTACATTTACAAAAAATACTCTTTGTTAATGATCAAAATTACTGGCAACGGTGTAAGTGTCAGTCGGGATAACAGAGTAACTAAAATAGCACATCTGGACCATTTTCAAAGCAATCCCATTCAACGGACGTATTTAAATAAAATGGAGACATAGGCCTCGAAATTCGCCCCTCAGGTGCTTTGATACGCCAGCTTTATTCTCTTCCCCAATCAAAAGGTCTCAAGATTTAAAGCAATTTATTACGGAATGTAAACTTCTATTTGACTACGGTTTATTTACCAAGCCTCAAATGATTGAAACAATTATTAATATTACTGTAGGCTTTTGGAAGGTAAAATAATGAGTCCATTATGTTAGTAGTAATGAAACAGTTTCAATAAAAATGAGTTATTTACTTCCAGTTTAAAGAACTGTTTTGACTGTGTGTTCTTTGAGTTGTCTTATTTTTTTATTTGGGAACTAACAATCGTACATAGTATATTATTATATTTAGATACACATAATGCTGATAGTAAATCTACGATTCACAGCTTTTCCACATAGTGACATGTGGAAAAGTTTATATAAATTACAGTTTTGGTGAGATTGAGTTAACAGATACCATATACTTATCAACATTACAACTATTTCGCTATTTTAAAATCTAATATTTACATATGTAAACGAGTGGCACTATGGGTAAGAAATAAAATAAAGAATACTCGTCGAAAACGAAGACGCGAATATTACACACGGCTACAAAACAATATTTACCTAAAACACGGATAAATCGAAGTGTTTTCCCAGGTAATATTTTCCTTGTTATTACATTAATAAGCTATCATTCATGTCTACCGAAGCTAAACTTATACATAACATAAAAATAATTCATAAACCAGTTTAACAGTCTTCATTTCGTTAAGAAGCCCTATTGATACTAATTATGAAAATATTGTATGTTTTTTCGGGAGGCTTATACCACCGCTTGGTTGGCTTCCCTTTATAGTCTACAACATTTCTGCACCGGTTATTTCCTTTCCAAACATTCTTAGTATTACGTCTGACATTCTCTTGACCTTTACACTTTTTACTTGATTATTTATCGCTGTTAGTATCTAAGTTTTTATTAATGACACGCGCTCCCTCGTGGCTATTATTTCAAGATATATAATTGTTTTATTATTTGCTGGGTATAATTTTTGTGATAAATTGTGTTGTATTTATAATTAATTGCGTCATTATATTAACTGTATTTTTTTTTAATTATGTCCCATACTGTAGATACGTGTATTAAGGCTAGTGACTGTGATGTTAAATTGTTTTTATTTTGGTACGTTTATTTTTTATGAGAACATGTTCATGAGAGAATAAAAAACCACTTTAAGTATCTACCTTACAAAACCTATCATAAATAACTACCTTAAATACGCCTCTATCGTGACAGACAAATAGTTTTCGGGAAAAAATGTTTAATTGATTGTTTGAAATATAAAATGACTATGGAAAAAAACATAATAAAATATAAAATTTATTACTAGATATAAGTAATGGAAGTCTACAATTAAAAAATATTACATAAAGCGTTTAAATCGCAGCGCCGCCGACTCAACCTGTCACAGTTTACAACTGGGGATTTACAAATTAATTATAAGACACCTTACAAAACAACCCGTTATAGCTAATAAACAAATAAAAAGCTCTATCTATTCAACACACTAATGGAAGTCTTAGACTCAAAAATAGCCATAAAGCGTTGAAATCGCGGTACTAACTCAACCTCTTACAATTTACAATTAGGGATTTACAAATAAATTTTATAGACATCTCGCAAAAATAATATAATAAAAGCCATTTATTTATTCAGTCCACTAATGGAAGTTTGAAACTCAAAAATATAACAAACACAAGCCTTCTTAACAAATCTGAGCAATTAGGCTTTAGTCTACTATGCTGAGTCAGTGCTGATCGGTTTATAATACTTTAATATCTTATATGACACAAATGTATTTTTTTTACTTTTATCATAATTAATTTTATCATATTTAAAATTATTTAAATGTTGAAATGTAATAACATTTTGATCATATTGTTCCCTTTATTAATATACTGCTGGTTATACATACAGGCCGCGTCAGTTTGTATGCGTGAAACACAATTTAGCCTACGTGACCTCTTTTGTGACTTATTTCAAATTTAATTTAATTCAAAGTCACGTAATTCACAATATTGCTTAGACGTTAAAAGTGCTGTAGGCTATTGCATTCCTAATCGCCCGAGGCGAAGTCGTGGTTGGTGGTTTTTATTTAATTTAATTAGTGTTCACAATCGATGCTTAGAAATGCAATTCAACTTTTTTTGCAAAAACTCATTTTTATTTTAGTAAGATAGTATTGTCGAACAGTACTTTAAAACTTTTCGAACGTAAATCGTTAAGGTTAACTTAAATGTAATGAGGTCTTTAAACGACTGAAATTGCATTACCGTTACATTCAGTCCCAAATCGGTGATTCGATAAAACGGTTCGTTTTATCCATGTCTTAAATTTTAGGTGCCTTGATTAATAATATGGACACGAGTTACAGTTATGTTGAAACAAAGGACAAACGAATGATACCCATTTATTATTTTAATCTCGAAACAAAAGTTTGACGACTTGATGATATCTCGCGACGGGAAACAATAGTCTAATTTAGCTGACTAATCACAGTGCATCGTTCAACAATTATCATGAAAAAGTTTGCCATTGTTCCGTTCTTCATCATAACAGTATTGGCGGAACACGCAAGCATAATTTGTCTTCTGCAAACCCAACTTGTATTTCATTCAGCGGCGCGAAAGGAAAATTGTTACGCGAAATAATACAATGACTGTATGTACGAAATATTGGATGTCAAAAAAAACGACACGACTAGAGCAATTGTGTTTTTGTTTACTCATAACACGAGTGATTTTGCGTGTCGACGAGAACAAAAATTGCTAAAGTTTTGATTACAGTTTACGCGTACACGTATTCGTTAAGGTGTGTTTTCTTGTAGCTGTACTTTATGAAATAACATACATATGTATTATGTATATTGCAACGGATAACCGTTACAAATATAAATGTGTAACTTCTTGAAGTATCTCTTTAAATTAATATTTAGACTTGAATGCGTCAGTGACATAGACGACTGATCGTGGAATTTGTAAGTCTGAAACATTAAAAAAAACTTTTTGCGCGACCGTAATATGTATCTAAGTAAGGCTCAAAAGTAGAAAGACCAAGACTTACTAGTTTTATGACTTAAATTGAGCAGATATAATTACGCAACCTAATGTAATATTTTTGTTCATAGATTGCTTCTTAACATACCTCTAAAAATAGGTTTCACATCGAAGATTCGAATCAGGATTAGTATTAAACCGGTCCCGAAGCAACCCAAACAAATAAAATCTATTTCTACAAGAACCCATATTGTTTTCGCAATGTCCAAATGTCAGAGCATTGGATACATAAAATGTTATCGCTATAGCTACGATACCAACAAGGCAAAACCTAATGTCTGAAAAAGTTCTATTAGTTTCTCAAGGTCATGAACCAGCGCAGTAACGGTTTAGAAAAATAGAGTTAGCCAACTTTTCGACAATATTTAATGTCAATTTATAAATGCGTACATTACTTTACTAGAACAGTTATTACAGTAACGCTAATCTTTATGTTTATATAGCACCCATTACCTAATAAATATGTCATATATAGTTGTACTACAGTACGATTACAAAGCTGAGGTCTCGGATTCGAATCCCGGGTCGGGCGAAATCATATTGGACTTTTCTATTAATTATTAGCTCGGAGTCAGGAATTAATGTCCGATATGGCGATAGGCTCGCCTATCTTATTAAGGGATGGAAAATACAAGGCGAAATGTGGTCCTGGTGGAAATGGTATCCTGGCAGCACCTCTGCTTGCCCCTTCTAGGAAAAAGGCGTGACGTGAGTTTATGTATGTATGTACATAAATCATTCAGTAATGTTTTATGTTGCTATGCACACATTTGTTCAGTGCTGATTCCTCGATAGCTATTATCAAATCACGATACTCCACAAAAACACATACGTAACTATAAATTCCTCATTACCACCACTAAAGTAAATTATAAAATACTTTTGTTCTACAACTACTTTAAACTAAGTACATAAGGATTGGCCGATACATAGCTAGTTATTCCGCGAGATACTAGGTCCCCAGCGGTGGGTAACTACAAGCTGCGGAATACATAAACAGTTCAATTTAAAGCCCCAGTAATACATGAGGGAGCAGCAAACTTCGACAATGAAAGTAATGAAGTCACTGTTTTAGTTCGCATTTACGAGGTGCTTGCGGACTTGAGCCGCCTATTACACAGACGCGTAACATGAAAATATTGTCATTTTATTTGAAAATTAAGTGCGTTTGGAAACAACTCACAATATTTCCACATATATAACATAGTAATATGTGGAAACAACGGTGGTCAAGGTATACATATGATCTATTTTTGCAGGCAGTTGCAGGATGTAAGTCCCTTACAACAGGTCATTGTGGAAAGGTTCAGCAGAGGATTTCTTGAAGCTGAAGGTGCGAATTTGATGACACGAGGAAGTGGACAATTTAATACTGACTGTGATTTTATATTTGTGGTAAAACGATATATTTTTATAACCCACAAAGGCGAAAAGGATCAGTAAAGAAAGGTCTTTATTTTAACATGTTTCCCCTAACTAAAATTAAAAAATATACCTTTTATTAGCTGTTGATAGGCATGTGGTTTACTACAGAAGGTTACATCACCATAATAATATATGTTTAATAAAACCTGTTCGTCAAATTTTAATGAGAAGCAATAAAACACGTGGGAAGACGATTAATATAAGTTTTAGTAATAAAATTAATTCAAAGTAACTTCTACGTAATTTCGAACCTGTTAATGACTTTGTCACGTTCAATGTCAATTCGAACGATCATGGGCGTCCGGAAATATTAAAAAGTATACTTTAAAATTTTATAACTTACATTTACAAAAAATACTCTTTGTTAATGATCAAAATTACTGGCAACGGTGTAAGTGTCAGTCGGGATAACAGAGTAACTAAAATAGCACATCTGGACCATTTTCAAAGCAATCCCATTCAACGGACGTATTTAAATAAAATGGAGACATAGGCCTCGAAATTCGCCCCTCAGGTGCTTTGATACGCCAGCTTTATTCTCTTCCCCAATCAAAAGGTCTCAAGATTTAAAGCAATTTATTACGGAATGTAAACTTCTATTTGACTACGGTTTATTTACCAAGCCTCAAATGATTGAAACAATTATTAATATTACTGTAGGCTTTTGGAAGGTAAAATAATGAGTCCATTATGTTAGTAGTAATGAAACAGTTTCAATAAAAATGAGTTATTTACTTCCAGTTTAAAGAACTGTTTTGACTGTGTGTTCTTTGAGTTGTCTTATTTTTTTATTTGGGAACTAACAATCGTACATAGTATATTATTATATTTAGATACACATAATGCTGATAGTAAATCTACGATTCACAGCTTTTCCACATAGTGACATGTGGAAAAGTTTATATAAATTACAGTTTTGGTGAGATTGAGTTAACAGATACCATATACTTATCAACATTACAACTATTTCGCTATTTTAAAATCTAATATTTACATATGTAAACGAGTGGCACTATGGGTAAGAAATAAAATAAAGAATACTCGTCGAAAACGAAGACGCGAATATTACACACGGCTACAAAACAATATTTACCTAAAACACGGATAAATCGAAGTGTTTTCCCAGGTAATATTTTCCTTGTTATTACATTAATAAGCTATCATTCATGTCTACCGAAGCTAAACTTATACATAACATAAAAATAATTCATAAACCAGTTTAACAGTCTTCATTTCGTTAAGAAGCCCTATTGATACTAATTATGAAAATATTGTATGTTTTTTCGGGAGGCTTATACCACCGCTTGGTTGGCTTCCCTTTATAGTCTACAACATTTCTGCACCGGTTATTTCCTTTCCAAACATTCTTAGTATTACGTCTGACATTCTCTTGACCTTTACACTTTTTACTTGATTATTTATCGCTGTTAGTATCTAAGTTTTTATTAATGACACGCGCTCCCTCGTGGCTATTATTTCAAGATAATTGTTTTATTATTTGCTGGGTATAATTTTTGTGATAAATTGTGTTGTATTTATAATTAATTGCGTCATTATATTAACTGTATTTTTTTTTAATTATGTCCCATACTGTAGATACGTGTATTAAGGCTAGTGACTGTGATGTTAAATTGTTTTTATTTTGGTACGTTTATTTTTTATGAGAACATGTTCATGAGAGAATAAAAAACCACTTTAAGTATCTACCTTACAAAACCTATCATAAATAACTACCTTAAATACGCCTCTATCGTGACAGACAAATAGTTTTCGGGAAAAAATGTTTAATTGATTGTTTGAAATATAAAATGACTATGGAAAAAAACATAATAAAATATAAAATTTATTACTAGATATAAGTAATGGAAGTCTACAATTAAAAAATATTACATAAAGCGTTTAAATCGCAGCGCCGCCGACTCAACCTGTCACAGTTTACAACTGGGGATTTACAAATTAATTATAAGACACCTTACAAAACAACCCGTTATAGCTAATAAACAAATAAAAAGCTCTATCTATTCAACACACTAATGGAAGTCTTAGACTCAAAAATAGCCATAAAGCGTTGAAATCGCGGTACTAACTCAACCTCTTACAATTTACAATTAGGGATTTACAAATAAATTTTATAGACATCTCGCAAAAATAATATAATAAAAGCCATTTATTTATTCAGTCCACTAATGGAAGTTTGAAACTCAAAAATATAACAAAGAGTTGAAATCGCGCTGGCGTATGACAGTTTACAGTTGGCAGGGCGGCGGGCTCTCAAGTGTGGCGACTGGCGTGTAGTGCCGCCTCTCGTTGCCTAACCCAATTTCAGTAAAGAGCTCCCGGATAGTGCTTTGATTTCATTTCACAATCGAATATCGTACATCAAAGGACTTTTGTGTTAAATGAGTGTAGTTAGATTTTGCTGCAGTTTTTGGGTTTACAGTTGTAGTTTAGGAAAATATTGCTATATTTCTGGTGTAGGCTCAGTAGTGCGTAGGGTGAACGCAGTTTTGACACTTCTGGTCACAAGTGATGTGGCTTCGAATTTTTAATGATGGAAAGAAACTAGAATTATTAATCTCTACAATTCAAAATTGGAAGACCGCGATAGATTGTATGTTAATGTTCATAAATATTTTTAAATACTAATATTAAATTATTGTGTTGTAATTTAAGATACCAATCTATATAAAAACATCCAATTATTATACGAACCCTGCAAGAAATAAGACATACAATTGAAGACGCCAAAAACACGCCATAAACCGCCACAATACAAACAATTGTCTCAAAATAAAACGCTGAACTTTAGCGACGAAAGCACCTAAAGCAAAGAATATCCACAATATAATTGTGTGCGAAATAAACGCTTCTTTGTAAGCAAACAATAAAAAAGCTATAACGCAGAGAGCCGTTCAAAGGAAATTATTTCAATTTTCAAAAGAGAAAATTACAAGGGAGAATTTTTCGCCACGCACTAAAAGCAATACTGTTGACATTATTTGAATTGACGTAACGCTCGGCAAATTGTTGTAGAAGGAATAAAGTGTGCCGTCCTGCGACCTACATCCGACACTTATTACTGTCAGCGGCGTCGCGCATTCAATTCCCGCGGATATTGCTCTAATATTGTTGCCATTTCACACACATTCCTTTATCTTGTACAAATTTATTCTTCATTTCTGAGTTATTTGCTTACGAATATTTATCTGTGATTGCATATATTGTAGTTGTTTTTCATTTCTGATACTGCCTTGAGCTAGTACTTCGTGCCTACATTTTTATACTGATGTATCTTTCTTATTGCAAGCGGCAAGCAAGTTGTCAGTTCATGTGATGTAAAATTAACAGGAATGGAGGTAATTGAAAAACGACATAAAGTTTAACACAGGAAACCCACTGCTATACATAAGCCTACCCAGAAGATACACACCAACCTGTTGAAAGCTTACTTCGAGCGACTCCCCGCAACTGTTATGTCGTATGTCCGCCTTGCTAGACGGTTGAAAATGTCCTTAGAACTTATAATATAAAAAATATTGCAACTGCACATAAATGTCCCAAAAGGGGTGTAAAACCGGAAACTCATAAAAATCGATAACTAATATCAGGCGTGGAGTGCCGCAGCGTATAATTTAACGGCTGCTAGCCATTATTAAATGTTGATTTACAATATGTATTTATTCTTACGAAGAAATATTGAGTTAATTGTTAGATATTACTAGCAATTTAGTTTTGAACGCGTAAGAAACGTCTGCACTTTTAACGTCTAAGCAATATTGTGAATTACGTGACTTTGAATTAAATTAAATTTGAAATAAGTCACAAAAGAGGTCACGTAGGCTAAATTGTGTTTCACGCATACAAACTGACGCGGCCTGTATGTATAACCAGCAGTATATTAATAAAGGGAACAATATGATCAAAATGTTATTACATTTCAACATTTAAATAATTTTAAATATGATAAAATTAATTATGATAAAAGTAAAAAAAATACATTTGTGTCATATAAGATATTAAAGTATTATAAACCGATCAGCACTGACTCAGCATAGTAGACTAAAGCCTAATTGCTCAGATTTGTTAAGAAGGCTTGTGCCTACACAGTGCTAACGATGATTCATTTGCGGACTAATATAATAATAAAGAATTAAAAACACCTTTTACTATAAAAACAATCTAACATAACATGGCTTTTATCTAACCACAAAATAAAACGCCAACATAAGCATTTCCAAACAGCTGATCCACATTCAACAATAAAACGACACAATGATTACCTAATGAAAGAACTATACGAAATAAAACCCGAGTACATCTCGAGCAGTGTGAGGTGCAGGCAGCGGCTCGGAAGCGCCTAACGAGTTGGCACATGCCAGCACGGGCTATTGTCTCAAGCACTAGCTGAGCGCCGACAATCCAGTGTAATGCTGTTTAGGAGCTGTTGCATGTGTCAGTACTAAGTATCAGAATTATTATTTTTTTGTACGACCCTTTGGATTTTATAGCTTTTGGGAGAGTTTAGCTAAAGGTTTAGATGAATTATACATGGTGATATCTTTCTGTTAGCCTAGATACGAGCAATCAGTTGCTGAGTATGAGCCTCCTCTAATATTGATAAGGGTTAGGGCCTAAGAACACGCAGACCTCGTGCGGTTTGTTGTACACAATATTCTGCGTAATGAAGTTGCATTAATAATAATCTCTCGCTTTCTCTCTCCCAGTTTATTAGACCTGCTTAATCTGTAGTCTAAAATACTAAAACAACGATACTATTATATTAACATAATATCTCAGAAACGGACGCCGGAGAAATAAATTCAACGTACATTGTAATACAAAGCCCGACATTTAAATTCTCTACACACAGAATATTTAGGTATTCTAAAATAAGATTTGCGATTCTTTCTGGATTCAAGTCTTGGAATCCATTTATATAAATGTTATGTATTACGGCATAGTTAAAACATATGAATTTTTCAAAATATCGAATATATCAAAATAATTTATAACTAAATTAACCACTCAGAAATGTCGCATATTTTGGCTTCGCGCGCAAAAACTTGCTCTTCTAAATGCCAACCGGACTCATCTTGATTATTTAATTTAATGCCAATGTATCAAGGAAACGTGTATTCTGCGAAAATATTTCAATGGTAGCTGCACATACAGCTTTTTACGATGTATACTTTTATGTATTTATATTCTAGTCATTGATAGGCAACGTGTTCCCTGGATTGATAGAACCCTTCTTCCAGTTTTTCGAAGTTTCGAATAAAAAACAAACTAAAAGAAGTCTTCTCTGGCGAAAACAGCCTTGTGAACCGGGTGGTAGTGGAAAAAAGTGACTGAATCTAAATAATGTATGACATTTCATGGGTTCAAAAAATATTTTCATTTCATTTTCATTTCATTTCATTTCATTTCATTTCATTTCACTACAGAATAACAAAAAAAAATGGCATTCGGAAATGTAGCCTTCGAAATTCATAACAGTTCTGTGAAAAAGCGATGCAAAACACTTTTACAAGCTTATCTCTCAGCTGAAGCCACAAAACAATCCCGACAAACGACACAAAAACACAGAATGCGGCCAAATGAAATGCAAAAACGCTGGAAATAGAAAAGTTGTGGTAATCCCCGCTAGTGGAGAACTTGCTCGCTAATCTCGTAACAAGTAAGTAACCATTAAAGCATCGCAGACAACACGAACAAAACAATTTAAGGATTCGTTCTGAAATTGCTGTTTGCGCCAGGCGAAACCTCGCTTAGTGTACTTTGATATGACATTTTTATATCTACCGCTTCAGTAATAACTCGTTTTTTATTAAAAATCTCGAAACAAGCAATTTCATCTTATACTCTATTACATGTCGCGCAATATAACTTTTTTTTCGTGTTTCATAAAATGGAAAACGAAAATGAAGCCATGAGCGAAAATATTTGTAGTTTACGAAGGTCCGCATAAAAATAGACTTCCATTGAACAATTTTTGTACTCTATTGCCAGTATTTTACTTAATGAAAAATGTTTTTCATCATAAAAAAAGTATACCGAAGTTTTCCCAATGATCTTCTAGATTTCAAGCTTGACTTTACTTTGAAATACAAAAGATTTAAAAGTTAACAGCTGTCAACTTCATCAAGTTTTATTGATTACCTACATAAAATAAAATCATTTCCCTTATAGTTCATTCATAAACTTGTTTCAAAACATTTTAATTAAATAAATAAACGCAACTTCAACTGCATGTAATTCAAATGTATTTTATTTTGTCATAATAATAAAAACATTTGCAGCCGTACATCCACTTCAATGTAGGTTTCAACTCAAAGGAAAAGCTCGCATTTTAAATCTTCACCGACCCACATAAAAAACTTTAGCAAAGCCACTGTGCCATTACATCTCTGAGTCTATGTTTAATAAACCATAAACACACACTCGGTCCTACTGGGACACCACGTTGAAATGTTTCTATAGCTCGTAGCACCGTAGCGCCGGAGCGGCGTAGCGTTGTAGCTCAAAAGCTACGAGCAGCTGCATTAGTTTTATTTGTATGAAAGTACAAAATACACATAAACAGTACACAGCGAAATAAAGTCAACATTGTGTATTTAAGTTCTCGCTTTCAAACGGCATATGGACCGGGTCCGCACAACATAATCATAAGGTTTGTACACTGTACAGTTACATTAGTTGATTTCGTGTTCAAACTATTAGAGTTGTTGGTATTCGATGAGTTCATACGCATATACCGGTGTGATTAATTTTTGTGGTTAGCAACAAGCTACAATGTATTGAAACCGCACCCCATGGTCACGGGTAATCTGATTTATATTCATTGTTAAATTGGAACTACGCGCCAGTTACTATTAGCCGCCCAACATACGCTTAATTATTTTTATTGGCACATGTTTCCGACGTTTAAATATTCAATTAAATGTGTATAGTCACATAAGCACATTTTATAAAAACATACATTGATACATAAAACACGCCTTTCTCCCAGCGGGGATAGGCAGAGGTGTAACCAGAACACCTACGTTTCGCCCTGTAATTTCCGTCTCACGATGTGATGGGGGGCGAGCCTATCGCCATATCGGGCACAAATTTCTAACTCCAGGCTGATAATGAATAGAAAAAAAAAACAAAGTAACTATGCCCGACCCAGGATTCGAATCCGACACCTCAGCTTTGCAATCGTACTGTAGTACAATTGCGCCACCGAGGCAGTCAGTATAGTTTATAAAAAGTCATAAATAAAAATGAATAATAAACCGAGCAGAAAATTGTTTGGAAAATTATATCTATCACTAACTCAATTATTTTTCTGAAATCAAACATCGATTGAAAACAGCTTCGAAGGCGTAATTCTTGGGAAGCGTGTATTGAAAGAAAGTAATAGCCTCGCCCGTCTTGAACTTGTAAGGCGAAAACTTTTTTACTGACAATAAAACCTCGAGGGGGAATTACGGAGCCCTGCAGTTGATTCCCGAAAGAAATCTCATTAAAGTGTCTTACATTGAAGACTGATTAAGGTTCGGCGGCGCATCACTCGAATACTGATGTTACTTGTATTTAAGAACCCCACAATCACATGAACGTCGATTGAATTGAAACATTACTATTTACAAAAGCAATTACTCGTTTATATATTCATAGATAGTAAATTGAGGTCTATAATGCTACTATCCATTTTGAATAGTTTGGAAATGTGCTATCTGCAAATTGCATTAGCATATATTTATCATGAAATTATTGATCACAAATGCCCTGAAGAGGGTTCCGTCAGGTTATTGGTTGCTGGCGTGAAATATTAAGGCCTTTACCTTTTAGGTACTCTTGAGCAATGGCCTTTGCATCACAGCGTTAAAACTTCAAGAGAGGTTTCGGCGTTTCTATGAATTGAAATTTACTTACTTGGCAGATCGCCCCATTCTATGCCATTTGTGTAATTCAAACTACAGGAGCGTTAACGTTATTAAATGTAAAAAAATCTGCTATATCATTGCATATAATTACATAAATCAGTATCCGAAGAAATTACTAAATAGTAAATACATTGAAATGTATAGCTCGCGGAAAATCTATAGATCAAAGAAAAAGTTCAGCTAAAAGCAAACTCCACGACTCCGCGGCTTAAGTCAATGCTAAGTTATGATAAAACAGTCCTTAAGAACAATGAATGTAGATTAAAAAATAGCGAATATCCAGCGTTAAGTCTGAACCCTCTAAACAGAGGAGTTTTTAAGACTCGGAACAAGCCTCGGACTTAATTAAGAACCTGTTTGTTCTTAAAACATCATCCGAGCTCGTCTAATGCCTCACTTCGCTTCCATTTGTGATAAAAGCACGAAATTCTTTGAGATTTTCTTCCCTTGTAAAAAATATTAGTAAAAATTATAGTGCTATTTTTTCTCAAATGACAGAGAGTAAAAACATTATATATAATTAGATAAATCAGGGCCAGAATACTAAAAAGTTACTCGGGATGACTAACATAAAAATTAATCAACTCTTTTACTGGTCATGTTAAATGCATTTCTGTCTAATTAGCATTATTCCGACAGACGACCGGATTTCAATCTTTTTTAATTGGGAGATCTTACATTTCATAGGTAATCTACGTATTTAATAATCGCTTCAAAAAGATTCAGGAAAACGTCGTGTGGAAACCTGCTTACCTAAGATTATGCTGCAAGAATTTTCAAAATATACGATGTTAACTATTCCGCACTGACAATCTAGGCTCTAAATTGTCTCTCATATCGGTGAGGGCCAATGGTCTGTCTATTCCATTTCGTTACATATTTCAATCAATCTACCCCAGAAACTGTACCTTAAGAAATCACAATCCATTTAATCTAATTTGCCCTGATGAGTGAAACCAATGTGAAATGTTGATCTATTTATAAGAGCGTGTTTGCTGCTGTGCGGAGAGCATTTGAACCGTTCGAGTTTGTGCAAACAGTGACGCGCGTCGGAGCCAATTTCACGCAGCGATGTCACGATGCAGCACCCTTCGACTGCGACACACGCCTTCATCCACCTCCCTTTAACTTGATACCTTGCTTCAAAGGGAACGGTGTGATCGTATCTTTGAATGACGTCACTATTATCTACGTGTCCGTTTTAGCTCTTCTGATGCAAAAGGAATGGTGGGATGTCTTTTATAAGAATTTTTGGGCAACTTCACTTTTATCTACAAAAGTTTGTAAGTGTGTGTTTGACGGTAGAGGCATAGACGACAGCACGACAGCCTCCGTGGCGCAGTTGGTTAGACGCCGCCTGTGAAACGTGAGGCCGCGGGTTCGATCCCCGCACCGAAACAAATATTTGTGTGATCCACAGGTATTTATTTCGGGTCTGGGTGTTTGTGAGACCGAAAAGTCTCTCGTAGTTTCTGATACCCACGACACAAGACTCGATCTTAGTGTGGGGTCAGGACTATGTATGTGACTGTTGGGTGTATTTATTTATTTATTTATTTATAGAAGTATCAAATTAATACCAATAACATCTCGTGTTCCATATGCAGTCGTTTGTTATAATAGTTTGTTTATGAATGCTTTGTACTTAAAAAAGACAAAAAATACATTACATAATATTATATTTTTGTTCACTACACAAAATCGTTATAATAACAGGAATTATCTTCAATGAGCATGGTAAGCCGCGTTGTTTTATCAAACCCACTACAATTTGCAAGGAAAAAAGGTTAGCGCTACTGGTGTTTACACAGCGCTGTGCAAAGTTTGACGAGGTCTATTAATTGTATTCAACGTTTCCTAGAATAACTTCACCAGCTTAAGCTCTTGCAATACGCCCGTCTCTTTTATTTTATTTAAAGTTTTACAACGTTTTCATTCTTATGTTTTCCTATAAAGATGATGCACGATTTGAGACGCCAATTATCACTTATATAACTTAGATGGCAAATTGGTTTGTTAAATGTGATGAAGCCATATCTCACTGTGAGATGCGAAGTAATACGAGTCGATAAAAATAGACCCGGGCTTCGAACCCGAGACCTCAGCTTTGTAATCGTACCGACGTACAACTGCGCCACCGAGGCAGTCTGTATTACATCTAGTTAGATAACCATCGGTCTTTATAAAGAGTGGTTAAACAAAAATAATTTTCAATTCAGGAAGACACGGCGGCCGTAATCTCAACATGAAAGTGTTACAAAGTCGGCGAAGAAAATCCTTCTAAATCTGTGCCCTCGACGGGGCTCAGTTAAAGGGGGATTTGGTTGAAACGCCTCCTCGCAAGACTTTCATTAAGTCCTCGCTTAAACGCCACAAAGCTTCGCCTACTTTAAAACACACTGTATAAGGTAAACCGAGACGTTATGAAATGAAGTTTAACATTAATCTTGCACGCTAGTGTAATGCCAATGCTCAGAGGAATTCCAAGCATTGCTCAGTGAAATGCCAAGCATTGCTTACTGGAATGCCAAGCATTGGATTGCAATTCATGGTGTTTGCTTCTGCTACTGTCCATGAGAGCTCGTATCACTTACCGTCAGGCGAATGGCATGCTCGTCTCGCTATTCAATATACCCGTATTTCTGAGTATACATGATATTTAACAATATGAAGCCGGGGATAGCCAGGTACGTGTGTGGCAACAGGCTGGCTGTTAGCCGAACTGAATCCGGCTACAAATCCGATGGTGCTCGACGCTCACTCCATACATGAATTCGGGTCAACGCCGCGTAATGAAACGTCCAAAAGCCAATAGTGAGTTGTTGCCTTTATGACCCTTCATACATTGAAATCCTATGTAAATGAAAACAATTACATTGTAATACTGACAAACATAAATCAACAGAGGCCACTAGTTTAACATTTGAGTGCTTGTTAACGGATTGAACAGAAATGTATTTCCGAGAGCTTACCCGAAGTAATTCTGATAATCCAGTTTTAATAAGCGTATTAAATGTGACACAGAATTTATACAATATAAATTTAAAGCAAAGTTGACATGAAATAATAAAACTGCATATTTGTATTTTAAGTAAATACATAGTTATGGCTCCGGGGATATAGCAGCGAGGTACAAAATCCGCCGAGGTGACGCACTCAAAAGTGTTGCTTTCGCAATCTGTTTGTAAATATCTGGAGTGGCCTGTTGATAACGGACCAGACGCGGCTGCCCACATGTTAACGGTGGTCGCGGGTTCAAATTCCACGGCACACCTCTGACTTTTCGGAGTTATGTGTGTATTGATAGTCAATCACCACGCACTTTAACGGTGAAGGAAAACATCGTGAGGAAACCTGCATACCGTAGCGATTTAAAAAAATAATTTCTACGGTATGTAAGTCCGCCAACCCGCACTAGGCCGGCGTGGTGGACTATATGGCCTAACCACTCTCAATCGCTTCGCTCGATTGTAGAGTAGGCCCGTGCCCTGCAGTGGGATGTATATGGGCTGATACAGTAAATGGATATAATCTTGTCCACGAAAATATAATTATCTCTCGCGATTCCCTACTTCATCTGTACAGATTGCACTTGCCATCCCATGCAATGTACTTTCTCAGTTTGTATTAAATATACAAATGGAACCAAATAAAGAACCAATCTTTTTCGACCGAGAAAAAAACAAATATAATTTAATATTAACCACACGTGACGTCACTTTCCTCGAGCTGAATTTAAGGTTCATAATTATTTGTACATTTCATTGATTACGATAAAAACGCAACAGTGCGGCGATTTGCGCGCGGAGCGTTCGATGCGTGAGAATATGCCGCGTGTAAATTACATACTGTACTAGCATATGAATGTCACAGTAATTGAAGGTAACTGCATGTAACGGCCATTGAATCATGAGACACCTACTTTGCAATACGATGCATAAATCACGGAAAACCCATGTTACTGCGTATTCATCCGTCATCATATCTCCTCGCGGATCTATTGTCATACCTAAAGACTGTGAGGCCTCGAATTCAAATCTTAGATTGAAGTAGGAAAACTAATTCTCAGAATCGATGTTAATACGATGACCAGGTTGCAATAATTCGTAATTTTCATCAGTTATGAATGATGTTATGATTCGTTGTATCAGAAACTTCAAGGAATACTTAGATCGGACAACATTAAAACGCAAACAACATATCCACCAAACATTTATCAACAATTATTCAACCCGCAACATCTTGTACTACTGTACCTTCACACCCACAACACCAATGTGGCTGTCAAATAAATATATTGATATAGGCACGTCTGTTGTTCGCGGTGTATTGTGCAGTAAATCAGGGTTATTTGTGACGATATTCTGAGCATGCGACTATTCACTCAACTGCAAACTACGGCCATATAAATACGGACCACAAACGTGGCCATTGAACCCCTGCGCAAACCTCACTAACTCACCGTTAGATACGCGATTTATTACTTACCTATATTTCACATTTTCAATTTAATATCACTAGCAATGCATTCGCTTTATGCGAATCTTTCAAAGTGAAGGAAATGAACAACGTAAGTTGAAACTGGTACCGACAGTTTGTGAAACCAATAGGATAAGATCTAAATGCCCCGTTCAATAAATTTAAAAAATATGACTTTAAAAATTGTGCACATTTAAAAATTAAATAAAAAGTACGCCCACCCGCCGGCCGGCTTAAAACCAAGATGCGACAGCGATCTTCACGACTATAGGATATTGAGAATAATCAGGATTCTGGACCATCTTTTGTAACGATATTAGTTAAAACTACGGAAAGCGTTGATTACATTTTTGTACTAAATATTACTGCATAAGCACAGAATTGGGGGTTGTCTCGATAGACATAGAGGGTTTCGGAAAATTCCTGTCCACAAAGCAAAACACAAAGAATATTATAAAATTTTAAGTAGGATCTTGAAATTGAAGAGACCGACGTAATTGTGATGAATGACGAGAGATAATTGCCTTGCGGAAAATACCCAGTGCACAATCTGGCGGACTCACGTGACTTTTATGTTGAAAAATTCACAAAATTTGTATAATGGTCGGAGAGTTGGCTTTAATATCCCTATAAAACGTCCCACGCGCACAAGCTGACACCCACTCTATAACTTAAGAGCATATGAAAATTCTAAGAAATTGTATAAAAATAAATAGACTATAAATTAAAGAAAACGCGAAGGAAATTGGTAATAAATGAAATATTGTCTAAGCGTGCCAACAAGACGTTAGTGAGTGTTAGTGCCCATAGTGTTTTAAGAGTAGTTCTAAGGAATTCTAGTAATAAGACATACAATTTTTATGAAGCTCACTAAATTATAAGAAGATTCAACACCACAGAAAGTGATATCGGCGTGTAACTAAAACTTTAACCACCTCTAGAAACGTACTAAAAATAAATTGTGAAATAAGCTACACGAATTAATTACAATGACCTTTGTAATATAATAAAAAACAAAATAAGCTGCAGAACGGCTGACTCTAGACATCGTCCATTAATGCTAAATGTATACATTCAAATTAAAAACAATTTAGTATTATACCACGAGAAATATTGATGCATTAAGAACACAAATAAAAGGCTTAAATCACCCACTTAGACTGCTCTATACTTGCAAAGTTCAATGTTATATTCATCAGCTGTTAGGCTATTAATGTTTCTTTATTATTAATGGATTACCTAAAGTTCATAATATAAGAAAACTAACTTTACTTACATATTAAATGACCTTTTAAAAACGCTAGTTAATTTAAGTGCAATTAAAACAAAACGTTAACAGCTTGACAAGGCACGCCGCTGACCCCTAATTAGAGCAGTTTGCGCTATCGGTTTCCTAACACGTACTCACTAAATGCTGCTGGAGTAAATAAGTGCCAAGTCTGCATTACATAGACACGGCGCTATAGGTCGTCCACGAACTTCAGCCGCCGAAAGCTGTATTGTCAAAATAAAATGAATAGTGTCTGTGACTGTTGGGTGTATTTATTCTCCCTCTACATTTTATTCTATTGGAATCGTTAATACTATATATAACGAGTATAAACGCTTGTTAGTTTTAGTATGAAAACATATCTCAAACAATACTAGCGCATTAGACATGTTTTTTTTGTAGTTCCAAATTTCGCCACACGCCTATAGATGATAGATGACTTATACATCTATAATGTCAAGGGTGAGACAATCATGTTTGGCAACTTGTGAACGTGACATTTTGACATTGGAACGGCCTCAGATTCAATATTTTGTTGAAACACATTAATTCCGAATTCAAAAGTATCGATATATGATAATGGAGTTGTATAAAATCGGTTTCCGTTTTTGAATTGCCATTAAAGATGTTTATGAGATATGGAATTACACGCATAGCTGAGTTAGCATAAAAATGTGCTGGCACAAATTGATATAGTTCAGAGGTTATTGAATAGGTTCCGTTTTTAGCATGAATTAGAAGAAAGACAGATAGTTATGGACATTCGGTGGCCGATGATGATTATAATCACGACGAATATTTTTTTTTTTCACTAAATCTTAACCGTTTTCGATAGTTAAATAATTGGCATATTGTTCTTACCACGTAAACAAAAGGACTACGAGTATAATGAATATTGTTTTATAGACACATCAGTCGTGTACTTTGAACTTATGTCCATTGTGTGTAATCATAGAATTAATAGAATTCTTAAAACTAAATTAACCTACATGACGATTGTGGTCGTAAGGGCACACATTTGCAGAAAATGATTCGCACAAATTTAAATGTAGAAAGCAAACCGGGCTGATTACGCACTAATGGCAACATAATGATGATAAACGAACTAATAGATAATCTAATAAGCAGCAGGCTCCATCAGCGCAACGCGTCGTGCGGCCTACATGAGCATGAACTAACATTACTGCCTGGCTAATAACCAATGATTCATATGTGAAAGGCCATGCAGTAATCGACTAAAATAACATCTGATGTATGATTATTTTTTTCGAATTTTCCGGTCACGAATGATCGATGTAAGAATTAATTAACACTTACGCATGTAAACAACTTCACGGCAGTGGGTGGGATGAACGTAAATAACTGGCGTGCCATTCGCATTATCAAACGGCCTGCCTTCACATGAACCGGTCTAGAATAAATTATAAAAACCGACCAACAGCTCAGCTCTCTGCCTATTGTTATGTAATCATTATTCTCATTATAACTCCCTATCCATTTTGAGTTAGCATTGCTTAAAGTAACAAAAGTTAGCGTCATAAATATTCAGACTGACTTCGTAGTCCGTAAAGGAAATCCGATAGAAGGAATAAATTGAGTGGAGCGGGTTATATTGGCAGGTCTTTATGAGGAGGAGCAATGAGCGGGTCCGCGCCGGGCCGTGCTCTGTGCTGCAACGTGCCAGCACTCCGGATGATTTACTGCGCAATGTTACATCATCTGTAATAGTATGAACGCATCACTAATGTAAGATGCTTTTGGATACTTATTTTCCTTATTTTAAATCGCAAGAGCCGTCTTTATTGATCAAAACTTTTGTGATGTATGTTCTTACGTCACTCCTTATTACAGAATACTCGTCAAATAGTTTTACAAAAGTATTAGTATTTTTTAAGTACGTGAGTAACATTGAGAAACTGTATCGAGGATGACGCTTATTAAAATGCTAAGATATGAATCTCGAACAAAAAACGGAGCCGTTTCAATAGCTGCACGTTTGTAAAGGCGGCTATAGGCTCTCATCAGCGGGCATTGTCACGGCGCAAACAATTCAATAAGTTCATTTACCGTTGGCGCGCGGCTCAATAAAATTATTTAATAATCTTTATTTACATACATTTACACAGTCCACGCACATCGCACAGCCGCCGCCCCTTCCCCGGTCTCCCCTCGTCACCCGCGCCGCTCAAAGGGAATTAATAAAAAAAAATCTACGTGGACATTGCACGGATATTGACAGTCTATTTGTGGGAAGCGCTTAAAACCGAATCATTTATGAGCCAATAAAACACAATTTTACCCGGCAAAATGTAAAAAAACATGAATTTTCGTGAATTCGTCTCGTGGAAAAGCGACTGAGCGCGTGATTATTTACAGAATACAGAATTTTGGCGAAATATTAAACTCATTTAAATAAATATGAACTTTTTCGGAAATACATACGAGTATGACGTTACGTTTCATTTAAAATGTATTAAATACGCTAGCGAGGTTTTCCAAAATTAATGCTGAAGCTAATATAGCCACCATTTATAGTTTTTATTTAGGAATGAAGAAATAATATAGATAGTTTGAGAAACTGAATATGTGAGTTGTACAGACTACTATGTGCATACTACATGCTTCAGTAAACAAATCTACACTAGCATAATACAAAAGAAGGTAACTTTTTGCGGCTTTAATTATCAATAAGTAAGTTGTGTTTAAGAAATAATTAATACATCATATTTATATTAAATTGTACATTGTAGAACACTAGGACCAATAGTAATGTAAAATTTAAAATGATATGCAATATTTAAAAAATAAGACAGTGACCTCGTTGTTAGTGCTGTCAACGTTTATAATTAAAACAAGTGTGGTAACAAGTTACAACACATTAGTATGCGATAGTAATGTGAAAATTATATAGTCCTTTACCACACATTCTTTTGAGCTTCCACACATCGCAATACATAATATTTTTTCATCATCCTCGATTGTTTAAAAATGTGAACTAAACTCTAAACCGTGAAATAGTGTACAAGATAATAAATTTTGCGCTTGACGTAATATGTTGCGATGGTCGCAAAGTGCTGCGAGCTTTATTCACCAATCTATTTCGCTAACCGGGCCTCTAAAACACTTTTACAGAACTGCACATAAAAATATCCGTCAAACAACCTCGGGAACAGCTAACACAATTAGTAAATCCACTCATGTCAACAAAAAAAATTTAGGCGCGTGGAAAACGCCGGGCACAATGCGACAAACTAGAGCAAAATGATCTATTCAGATGAACAAATACGTGGACCCATTGTGTATGCACGCGACCGCACTGAGAACTGGGCCTTGCGGTCACTTCACACATAATAAAACCTAACAGTTTGATATTCAATCCCCGTGAACTTGCGAAATACGCAAAAACCTGATAATGGTGGAATCGTGAACGAACTCGCCACGCATCTTATAGACCGCAATGTACTAAGATTACTCGAGGTTTTTATATTTTCCAGGAATGCCGAATGATATAAATCATCCAAGACCTTAACTGAATGTGGAAATATTTTTTAATTGAAACGGTTGTTTGGTTACCAAATAAATTTAGAATTGTGGTAAAGCTCTCAGTGAATACAATATATTTTGTAGCACTCTAAACGTCAAATACTAAAAACATTACTGTCACGTCGAAAGTTTTGATGATAAATCACGACAAAGAAAGAAAAACCACTGAAATATCTTAAATAAACATTAAAAATTTAAAATATAACACGAGCTAAGGCTTTTTAGACTATTCATCAATGCTGGTGTCAATAGTGTAATGTTCCATTCGTGTATAAATTACAAAGTTGATATACTTATGTTTTTGAGACCACTGTGAGCTGAAGTGATATCCAATGCAAGGTGGGGGATCTATTGTGTAGCAGAGTAAGCGAAACCCTCAAATAACAAAAGTCTTATAAGTAAATTAAAAATTCTGAATCTAGTTTGGTCACTCGTCAAATAACTCAATCTCTTCTAGTGGCCGACAGTTTTGTGCACGCAGTAAAAAAATGTGGTGGACTTCGACTCACTGTTCACACAAACATATAACCGTCCCATATAGATACAAAGATCGTGAAATAATTTAAAGGAAAACTATTTATTCCTCGAAAATTCATCGGGGCCGTTTAATGGACGTCAACGATTACTACGGGCGAAAGTCTAAATATTTCATAAAGGCATGCGCATGATGTTTCCTTACCAACAAGAACATTGCATAAAACAGCGCGTGCAACATTGATCAAAGGGTGAAATTCGATTGTCCGCTGAATAAACAATACGGTTGCCGGAACGGAAACAAACGAAACGTTTTTTTAAACGACACAAAAATACTGGCGAAATTGATTTAACAGCTTCAGGTGGGACGCGGGGTTTGTTAACATATGTAAATGGAAAGAAATTGTTTTATTTTACTGTATTCGAATGGCAAATGACCATCGCCTATGAATGTTGTGATATTGCGAATCATGGGCGCGATGCTGGCTCATGATGGTTGAGGATTGGAATATGGAATGTAAGGATACAGAGGCCTTAAGAAAACTCATTGGAGGTAAGTAATACTATAGCGAACCTTTAACTTCGTTCCGAGATTCAGTGAGACAATAGTACCGCTTTATGGAATCAGCCCCTTCATGTTATATTCTCAACTACAACAAGGCTTAAAGTAAATTTAATGTTAGTGGGTGCCTACGTAAAGGGTTACAATGGAGCTTATGTAAATAATATTTTATAGCAAAATAAAAAATGTACATAAATTTTGAATTCAAATTAGTGCTAATAACAAAGTAGAAATGTTGGGTTAATATATGTAGGTGTACCCTTTATTTCGCGTCAAGGCATGAACTTTTAGCATTTACAAGGGACGGCAACAACTTAAACCAATTAAACTGTCCCTTTATACTGTCCTTTAGAAGAAGTTACAAGTACGACGCCAATTAGACGCTTTTTAATTCTGTTAAAATTAAAAAGCCGTCAATAAAATACTTCACTTAGCTAAATTGCGCAGCAGTCTTACCAATTATAGTTACTTTAATTAAATTTTCAAATGATTTGCAAATTTAATTTGAAGCAAAATAAACAACAATTAATTAAGGCTTTGGAACTAAGTTGCAATCAACGACGTTGAGCAAACACTATTAATTGGGAATTTAACTGTTTTCATTTAGGAAACGTGTTACAGAAAATTAATACATACATACATACATATACTCACGCCTTTATCCCCGAAGGGGTAGGCAAAGGCGCCACCAGGACACCCACATTTCGCCTTGTATGTTCCGTCCCACGATGTAATAGGGGGCGAGCCTATCGCCATATCGGGCACAAATTCCTGACTCCGGACTGATAATAATTAATAGAAAAATCCAATATCACTTTGCCCGACCCGGGACTCGAACCCGCGACCTCAGCTTTGTAACCGTACCGTAATACAACAACGCCACCGAGGCAGTCGAGGCAAAATTAATACTTTGTTTCAAAATGACTTTGTGTAAAACGTGTTTGTGTTGTCATAATTTATTTACTGCAAGTCACATATTAATAAACGCCGATGGCTTTATTAATTGACAGTATTAAAATTTGTTTTAGTTATCGAATGTTTTGTCCCTTTCGAACGGCTTTTGAATTCAGATTGCGCGAAGTAGACAAAACATTCGATAACTAAAATGGGTTTTAAAACTGTCTATGAATAAAGCCACTAGTACCTACAAATATTTATCAATGCAATAATTAAAACCTGTATCAGCTTATTACAGCTCTCTGCTTAACACGGGACTGTTCTACATCGAGAGTTCGATTGAGAGGGCATAGCTCTCCACCACGCCAGCAAATTGCAGTTTAGCGAACTTCAAACACCATAGAAATACTTGTAAACATTTTTATGATATGTTACCTCAGGATGTTTTCCTTCACCGTTAAAATGATTAAAAGCACAACGTCTTAAATAATAATCAGCTTGACCGTTGCGCCAATATGTTACCTTTAATTAACGGCTTATAATTGTGTGAACAACGAGATTAAACACCTTGTGACTTAAATTAAACATGCTGTGTTCACATCGAGTAGGATATAGTCTTCTTACCATGTAATTTGTAATAGTATTAAATTTTATAAGTTTATCATAAGATTGTATCTAGTTTTGTGAACCAATAAAAAAAAAAATACACCGACATAATAGCAATGACCTAGGCTTAATCTCGTGTCAATACAACAAACAATACTAAGCAACTAATAGGATGGTGAGCATTGTGACCTGTCTATTCAAGTATATTCCCAGATGTAGTTCATACACTTAATAGGTTCATCGAATACAATTGTATAAATGACTCAGATCAAACTTGGGCTGCGGATTAATTGCACGACACGACACCTAGACATGTAGTTCCGAGATCCCGGCGGCGTTACAACTGTAATAGTTAATCTGATATGAAAACGTGGTGATATTGTAAGGTGTAGTGATATGGCGACGCGGCGGGTGCATCGTAAAAGATAATGTTAACACCAGATTAAAGTTTTAATCGCGTCCCGTTATTGCGCTAAGTTGGCTGTCAGGTGTATTAGTGCCTCCTTACAACTTTGGAGACATGTTTTAATGTTGAAAACTGCGGAAGAATCTTTTAAAATGTAAGTGATGAAATAAAATGACGCGGTCTCCTATAAAACGAACATTGGTGGTGGATAGATTATCGTATGGCTTATTATGTTTCTTTTATTATTTACGTGTCATAAGATTAGCTTTTATTACTGTGTTTTACTATGAAAATAATACTTTTTGATAAACAATTTGGCTTCACCATGGGCACCTCTAAAGACTTCTATATCTCTGAATCCCCGCATTTCGAAAAGTCTAGACTCGACTATAACGATGTTATCTTGCTGACGTTTAATTTATAACATGAAAAAATCTAGCTCTACAAAATATCAAAGAATTCACCTCATAATACCAGTAGATATGAATTCCACAGTATGAAAATAAAAAGGCACTTGTCTATTCCCATCATGACACAGCCTTACGGCGGCACAGTCTAGCAGAATGATCTTAATTACTGGCGTACGACCGGCCCGAGCCATAGCATAATAAGACAACATCAAAGGAACGTTTCTGAGAGCATCGTCCTGCGATGCCGGCTGAATCACAGATCGTTAACCCACTTCACCCACGTGTGTATTTGGGCAACCATAAAAACATTGGGCTTGTCTAACTCAGGTTTAAGCTTATCTCGACTGGAATGTAGTTGAATGAGCGTGCCGCTGACCTCTGAGATGTAGATGTCCGGTTAATGATGCTATTTGTCATACGCAAAAAGTAACTGTTTGCTAGGCTTACATTATGAGGTGTGAACGATGCTTATTTGCAAATGAATGCTTATGCAAAACGGATAGTTGTACTTTTTAACAATTTGCTGAGCGAATGATTCATAGTTGCTGGTTGATCTATCTTCAATTTATAAGTACAATTTAAATCAATTAGGAACTGTTGATTGTATTTATTATTATTATATTTATGTCGCAAATTAATTTGAGTACACAAATTAGGTTTAACGAAGTTTTGAAGCGAATTGACTCAATGTACACGTCAGTTTGGTTCACATATGGGATGTAGCATGAGCCGTCGGCACAGGCTTGTGAATTAAATAATTATCAATATAGAAATTACCAGCTCATTGGCACATCACATAGTAGCGTCACTGCAATGCGATATTCATTAAATTAAATGATTAACCGAAACGAAATTATTGAATTTTACGAATCACGAAGACTGTTGCGCTGATCTGTTAATATAGGACAATATATATCACTAACGAAACGCATATGACGTCAGTTGTCACCCCTATACTACCAAACCCACTGAAATTTCCACTAAACGGGCTTTCAATTTTAATATGTGCATTATGTAAATGACTCGATGTAATGACGATATTACGTTTCAAACCAATTTCGCGAAATACCGCGGCGATGCGATTTCGTTGGAAAATAAATATTTTTCGCATTTAAAAAACTACAAACTTCGGAAATATTTACAGGTGTTTATCTCAAATGATTTACCAACGTTATGGATGAACGAAATTGCTTAAAAATTAGATAAAAATGCTCTACTATAAATACAGAATTCCCGGTTGCAGGCAGACAGTATCTGCGTCCGCTGTTAAGTTCTGTTTACTAGTTTTCAAACTTTGAAACTAACCACCGCCTGTCCTAAAGTATATTTTTAAAGATATGACGAACATAACTCTACTCTTGGTTTATAAAATTTACGTCAGCAATATAGGAGGATGCATCCCAAGTCTTTATTATGACAAAGTTTGTTGTGTCTCAACGGAGGGATCAAACAGCGTCATTTCATTATTTTTCTAAGTTTTCATCTAATGTGCGACTAATTTTAAGTAAAAAATATTATGTTGAACCGAATAGTACGTTAACAGAAGCAACGGCAACGTCCATAAATTATTGTGAGTTAAATAAGACAACGGTTTACTCAGTACTAATATAGGTATGTGTACTCGTCTAAATAGCTTTCAGCGAGATTATTATATCCTGCGTTACTACGTGTTAAGAAACAGAATTCACGAGGTTTAAATTTTTCAAAAAGTCCCGTTTTCATTAATTTTTTTTGTTAAACTTCACGATAAATATCATATCCGAATTCAGTACATAAAATAACTCTACTTTTTTCTGCGATCTGATATCATCAAATTGTTAGGAGCAGTGATGAATGATTGGAGGGTAGTTAATAAATTCGACTAAAGGCTGTACTGGATACGACAAGTAATAAATAAATCGACAAAAACGAACTCTACAAAAATGTTGTTTATAAACTCAGCCATGTAACAAGAAAAACTTATTGTACGAAGACACGCAACACATCCCGGCTCAGCCCCGCCCGGCAATATAAATAAACGAGTTAAATTTAATAGCAGTTTAATGTGACATTTTGAAAGGCAACGCGACGTCCGCGTAGAATGGGCCTAACCGCAGCCGCGCGTTATTTCGTGCCCTTTCAGGAGTTGTCCTACAATTCAGCAATTTAGGTTAGCCGTAGGTTTCTCTATTTAAATAAGTACACGGAGAGTTGGAGGTATAATTGAAAGCTGTTTCCTTAAACAATTAGGTTGTCAGCAGCGGGGAAATGGTTGCCTCGCCGCCGCGCCGCGCCGCTGCCGGGCACACCGCCGCAATTTCCAAACAAATAATTAATTTTGTTGAAAATTTTCGTTTAAGTTTCGAGTTGGCGACGCACGTCACCCCCACCTGCGTTTTGTTCTCAACATTACATTTGTATTCTTTGGCTCACTTAAATATACGCGTGACACTTGATCATCAAACAATGCCTTCTCCCGGCCGAATTAAATCAAATAGCTAAATGTTCTCGTTGCACAGAAAATGCAATGCGAATGTTTTATTAATGCCGTACTGACATATCTGTTCTATACTATAAATGATAAATAATTTGATACATTGAAAAAGCTATAATAACAGAATCACGAAATCAAGCCACTTATCGGCACGATCTGTTTGGACGACGTGACAAGCAGCGCAATGATTTACACAAGTTCAATTCTCCGGCGCACTCACACACTCGAGTGCAGATAATTATCAACATTCAAGTGCAGTAACATATTGAATTATTCAGCGCAACCGTTGGACAATTACACGCGAACGCACCAAGCCATATGTTTAAACCTACATAAAGCTAAATTTCTCACAGTTGTTTTTCTTTTGCTCGTGTTGTAAAACTGTGAGAACAGTGGCTGCAAACAAGAGCAAGGTAATAACCGGTTATGCAATGTAATGAACGCGAACTAAACCGCACTACGCCGCTCCAATGAAATTAATAGAGTAATTACGCTTGCCTTCGAAATTTCACTGAGTCGAACCGCCATGCCGCGCCGCGCCGCCATGGAAACAGATGACCGAGTTGGCGCGCCCCGCGCATACACGGTCGCCTTTCCCATTGTTTCATTACAATATTTGGTATAATACATAATTGATATAATATTTCAACAACTATTAACACACAAATCCTCATCAAACCACATCATTACTTGCACTTTAAGCTAAACTTATATCATGTATGAGTATACACGTATAAAGACATGCGTTCTTTAAATATCGTTGATTTTAGTATAAATGTAAAATAAATATGGTATTAATATAAAGGGATTCACGAAAAAATCATCTCTGGTTCCTAGAAAACATAATTTGAGTTCAAGACTCTTAAAATTAATAAGTTCGAACCCAAAGTAAACTTTAG
The DNA here is from genome assembly GCA_949752805.1 of Deilephila elpenor. Classification (NCBI taxonomy): domain Eukaryota; kingdom Metazoa; phylum Arthropoda; class Insecta; order Lepidoptera; family Sphingidae; genus Deilephila; species Deilephila elpenor. The sequence goes on from OX457102.1 coordinate 4,217,993, forward strand.
GTCCAATTTAGATTAGATCAAATATAGCAAGGTTAGGTTTTCATCGTCTAACGTCTTTTATTCGCGTCTTAAGTCAGCGAAACCCTTTTAGATAATTTAAGCCATTTCAGACAGGTGCGATGAGCTGACGACTGGTTGTTTGGCGAGCATTTCAGAATATAGCTGATCTATGAGTTACAGAATATCTTTACGTGATCGTAGTTAATCTCAATCACTTTAATTTAGTCTCGTCCTAATTACATGCATTATAAATTAAATACTTACATTACGAGTTGGAAAAAAAGCTCTTTGCCTCAAGTACATACCTGTAATAAAATATACTTTAGTTAATATGCATTCGTTTAACAACATAATGTTTGCCACAACGCTAACATTGAGGAGCTTTTTAACAATTTAATCATTCCAACAAGTTTAATGTAAAAGGTTGTTTTTGACATAAAAAATAACGACAGCTCAATCAGTTCAACTTTGAACTCAGATTTCAATCTAGGAGTGTTTTGTGTTTATAAATATTTAAAACACTCTGGTTCATACCTCCCTTCATTACATACAGACAGCTTAGTTAACTTTATTATTTAATATAAAAGCCACTTCAATCCATCTTCCATTCGTCGTCACTACAGTAAATATAGTAAATGTAGGTATTTAAAATTTATAAAAATGCTCATGTCCAATGTAAAACTAACACTTTGCGTGCAACATTCTTTGCGTGATAAAGTTTATTGGTTGCATCCTTTGGGAACTCTTACATTTTCCGCGATAAAACCGAAGTGTTGTTCCGTCTTTCATTGATTTAAGAGCATACATGACCTGACGCATATATCCTCAAAAGGGTAAGCAGCAGCCACTAACTAGTAGCAAAGCCCGTGACAGCAAATCGAGGTTTCGTTTGGTTGTTAGGTTTTGCCCGAAGAATAGCTTGTCGCCATTCCAGGCTAAAATTTGACTTTAACCCAAAAGCACCGTTGAATAGCATTATACACGTAATATCTTACTATAAGTATTCGACAACAATAAACATAACGCCCACAAATAAGGAAGTGGGCAGCCAGCCAACATCGATCTTAAAAAATAAATCCACGACACTTTTACAACAGTTCGTCTTGAAGAAACCTTAGTAGTCGCGATCCAATAACTACGTTCTTACTTAGCTCTGTCGGTTACGTACACTCCGGACAATTTACGTCATTCTTTATATTTATAATATAACTCGTATTATCTGAAACCTTACACCTGTTATCGCACAAAAGTTAATTTGTTATGTCGGTTTCACACGTGTCAGAAACGTCTTTATTTTTTCTAATTGTGTCCAACCTTGATTTTTTCGTTTATTACTAAAGTTATAAAGGTATGTTGTAGCCAGTTTTGAATAAGATGAGCTTGTCAGCATGACCACAATACCACTGTACACTACTACTACAATACAACTCACAAAAAAAACCGATGAAAAAGTGAAATTACGACAATGAATGGTATTTCCAGCGTACGTCGGTCAAGTCTCGTCCATACTCCACCGTCGACCTTCGATGACCGCCATCACACCTACATCAACGACCAATAAATTAAATTCATACATAACCATCACGCCTGACGAAAAGACAATTTATTCTTGAACGTGATTAACATTGACGTAGGTAAGTTTTAATTTTATCTAAGCCAAAAAAGTGGTTAAATTTATAGCCAAATTACCAAGAACACGATGGGAATGTAAAACTCCCACTACGTTTTAACACTCCCAAAGAATAAAAAAAAGAGATAGAGTACCTATAGAGATTAACAATCCGAATTTGATACAAACTGGTGTTTTATGTCTAGTATCCAATAGCTTAGGTAATAATTATACCAGCGGTAATAACTATAATCTGATGACTAGTAAAAATAACGCTCCAAGTTACAACAAACTCGGTCTCACCGAATATGGAATCTATACAGTTATAACTCGTTTACCATGGACTGATCAATACATTTATACTAACATCGCTGATATCAGTTGTTACGAGTCATGGCGGATTAAAAAATATAATTTTAAGAACTATTTGCACATTCATACAATGGCATTTAAGTCAGGGAAAATCCCAGCGTATAAAATCTGATTTACTCTCACGAATTTCATTGCTATGTATGCAAAATAAAAACAGTAATACTAAAGGACTTACACACTCAAAGTGTAACTTGAAATAATATTAAAATAACAACAATACACTACAGTATATAGATTTGATTTATCTTAATACTCAAGATTTTATGATGTGTACCTACACAGCTAAGCCTACAATTGTGTAAGCAAGGTTTTATGGTCCTTCGCAGAAAGGCTGTGTTATTTTGTTTATACGTTTATCGATTTAATTCCAAACCTGTTACAAATCACAGTTCAACGCAGAGGAATGTAATGCGATCATTCCACAGAACTAAACAGTGATACAGAAAATTTAAATGTCACTATAATATTGCGATTCAACACTCGCCGCGGCTGTTTACTGATTACATTCATATGTAAATTATGGAAAATATATTTGTATGCATTGTCTGCAAATACATATCAATTTAATTCTAACAACAATCCTCTATAATTTTGCAAATATGAACTCTTTTAGCTTATTTTTTCATGACAATTATAATCAAAGTTTTTTCAAGATGAACATAAGAAAACTAAAAATAATTTAATTATACGTGTCTTCCTTCATATTAACAGTATTTTTACGCGCCGAGCTGCCTAGTAACCGCAAAAATAGATTATTTAAAACAAACATAAAGTTTAGCGTATAGATATGACACGTGATCGGAAAGAATATTGCAGTTAATGCATTCAGAACAGTAGAATAAGAGAACAATAAACGAGAGACTAATAAAACTCTTTTCATTTGTGAGTCGGCCGACATTTCCTCCTATATTTCCGATGTAGCGGGCACCTATTCTACGGACGGGCTGCGGTTAAGTTTTATTGTCACGTCGGACGTCGGAGCATCCGGGCATCCGATGACGACATACGATGACCTCACCTCATACATTTGAATGCAAACATCTTTTTGAGTGTAATTTGAACTTTAACATTTCATTTCATGCTAGTGGAAATCCTTGGCAGGTGAATAAAGGTGAGTTTGAATGCATACAATTGTTGCTATTAATATTCAAAAATGTTTACTCGATAGGAATCTTCAAACCTGTTCCTCTTCGCGCCGCTGCTCTGTGCATCTTCAGGTTGGCAAATTAGTTTTGTTTCGTTTTTCAATTATTAATTCAACATTTTTTTATATTACAAATGCACAATGATAATACTTCATTTACATTTTTTTAAGTATTAAGATGTGGGGCGGTACGCCATATAGTCCACCACGCTGACCTAGTGCGGGTTAACGGACTTTACATACCATAGATATTCTTACAAATCGCTGATATGCAGGTTTCCTCAGGATTGTTTTCCTTCACTAATATAGTGCGTGATGATTGACCACCGAATGACCGACAGCTATAGGGCCTAAACCCTCTCAAGTGTACTCTCAATTGTAGAGGAGGCCCGTACCCTACAGTCAGACGTATATGGACTGATACAGAAGTAGTAAGAACTTTCTAAATTACCTTCAAGCTAATAAAATTTAAGGTGACCTACGAAACATTTTAAACCAACATCATACACATGTACACAATATTGCTTAAAATAAATTAATTATATTGAACAAGATTACATCAAACACCAATATTAAATTTCGTAGGCTAATATATCTGATTTCAACGAATAGGTTATTGGATAAAATTTCATTAGAAACGAATATGTCTAGAAATAGTCTGCACGCACTGTCTAGACAACCATATTATTTAAAGTGGGTTATGTATAAGATTTTCGCATCTAAATTTTAAGATTTCGTGCCGTTTCGCATACAAATAAACAACTAAATCCACATATTACGGCGCACATTTTCTACTTTAATAGTCCATCTCAAATTTTTTCATCTCAGTTATGAAAAAAAAATAACTGTTATTCGAAGAAAACGAATAATTAAAAGAGTAATCGTTTTGAGCACATAGGTATTCGATTTGTTTTTGCTAATGGCAAAGTGGTTTGACCACATTAAAAAAAGTTACATTAAAAGAGAGAATCGTATCTCTTAACCCTAAGTTATCTGCTTTAAATGACTTAATGAAAGATTCCAAATTATACAAAGTCTCATAATAATTTGGGTTGTACTTATTTCGCGTTCATACTTTATAAATAATGGCGGGGCCCAACCTTGAACATATTGCTCAGGCAATTGTAAACTCACACCCCTACTCCCGCAAGTTAATTAAGCACTTCGCCGCACACATAAGCAATTAAATATTGTCATAACATTTTCATAATAACCGCCGGTAAGGTAATCAAGCAAACATCTTGATAACCCAAAAGCCGCCAAAACCCACACCATGGTAGGACCAAACTCTGGCTTGCGTAGATAATGATCAAAATTTAATAACGCCTTATATCCACAAGGCACGCGGCTATTAATTGGCTTGTGTCGAAATAATTAGACAGCGGGTGCGGGAAGACGCGCGGCGCGGCGTGAGTGCGCGGCTCGACGCGGCCTTGCGGTTACCTTCTGTCGCCGTGTTGTGTTTTTGTATGTATTAACACACCTCCGTCATTGCTACGTTAATTATCTTGCTAGAAAGAATTAAAATTCAAATCTTAGTTTACAAAACTGTTAGATCCATCTATAAATCACTACTCCTAATCTAACGTAATAATACTATTTCACCCCCAGATGTGTTAACGCGAAGGCTCGATATACGTACTCAACGCGTTTGCGTTTAACAGCACTGAAACCATAAATTCAGTAAAAGTGCAGACGTTTGAATAGGAAAGGAGTCGGGCATTCATTTGCATTTCCACTACAATGCAGTAAATAAAATAAGATTAGGAATGTTTTTAAATAAGTGTTACATCAAGCTCTTGAAAATGTTGTGTAATATCAAACAAAAGCAAAACAATGGATCTTTCCACAAATTAAATTCATGGTTCCTACCAAAACTCAGTAACTAATTGCGGAAAACTGAAATTAACTTAACGACCATCAATCAAATGCTAAGGACAAACATCGCCCGAGATATCACTAAGCGAATGCTTAATGAAGATGCATTTGGCGAGCTCAGTTCTAAACTTACTTTTTGTCCCCTTCCATGTGCAGCCGATTATGTAGGCGGTACAAATGAATAATTTTGACTATAAAATACGCGTCCGAAAAAATGGACGAACAAAAAACAAATTGCTACTATAAAAGTGATTCACCAGTTTATTAACTCTGTCTACCGACCGTTACCATGTGTATGAAATATTTAATAGCGTGAATGTGGCGTTGAAAAGTTTAAAACGAATTTATTAAAATAAAAGTAACGGGACACAATCGCTCGGTGCACGCGATTTTACAATAAAACCTTGTGCAGACTAATATCTGAGGCTTCCTTACACTCGACAACCTATCTTAATAACTCTTGTTTTACATACGTTATAAAAATACAACAATTACTTTCCATTCATGTCATTGCACCGCGTATTATTAATACACATTGCCGCGGTAATTCTAGATACTGTAAAGACACATTTATCTGATGCTTATTTTATCTTCCTCTGTCTTATAATGTATTTTGATATAAGCACCTGAGATTAGTGCATTACATTTAAAGCTATTACTTAATAAAATAAATATTAAAATCAGATAACAAAAACTGAAATGAAAGTGGAACAGTTCATCAACATTTATTGTAATAAAATAACTAGCCATTTCACTAGGATTCACCACCGATATTCTAAAATTCCCTGAATTCTATCCTATATACCCTTAATGGTATCAATTTGACACGAAATTTAAAGTGCTCTTTGTCATACTCTGCCCCACACCACCCCACCATATACCAATATTCGAATCTCCTTGAAATTATGGCGATCTATTTGTGCGAAAGTAAAACAAAATAAAAAAAATAAAATAAAAATAAAATACAGTTTTGCATTTATTCGTACAAATAAGACATTTCATATACACAAGTTTACTGAGATTTTAAGGTAGAAATAGGTTAAGACATTTGCAAATCCTCGCGTTTCCGCTTCTAAAATTATTGCCTTACAGGCTGAGCCTCACGGTTTCATTTCATCAGGAGTTAAATCTTGTCAGAACGACGTAGGAACAACAGTTATTACGCTATTACTTAGTAATGAGATGCAGAATATGTGCAAATGAAATGTATTAAACTATTGTTTCTATAAAGAGGCGTTTAAAATATGAGTAATTCGAGCTGTAAAATAATTTATAACGGTATCACAATCTTACTGTAAAATTCATCGCATAGCCTCTAATGTTATAAATTATAGTAGAATTCAATTTATTTTCGTGCTGAAACTTGACCTTATTAAATCCTATGATCGACATTTTAAAACCTCATGTTTTAAATATTGTGTTAATATTGAAAATTTCGCTTATATTTATTTTCATCTTTCATTAATGTCGATCAAATCTTGCCACACGTCGGCATCTATTTTATCGATCATATATCATTAAATAAGTAAATATTGCATTGGACCTCCGACCTACTTACCAGCGTGATTTTCGACTTGGCAAACATATTTTATTGTATTGTAATAGGTGTTAACATATTGTTTCCTAATTCTCACTTATCAGAACCTTACAGCAACAAACAGCACGGCGAGGCCGAAACAATCGCCGACGACAAGCCGTGGCGCAACGTTCGCATCATTGATAATCGTGTTGTAACGTCATTATGATGCTTACCCACAGTTCAAAAGCTATCAAGATAAAGAATGCAGTTTCCAAGTATTGTTCGTTTTTAAGCTCGTGCACGCAAATTTTAAAGCCATTGTTTCCTGCAAAGAATTGACAATGTCGTTTAGCTACTATGCCTTCATTGTACACCCAACTTTGATTGTAAGGGTTTTTTGCCTCTCAAACAATCCGAGTATTTAATTGTCGTCTGTTTTCGTCGCTAACAACAATGTCTAAAACATCTACTAATTAATAAATAAATAAATAAATAAATACACCCAACAGTCACATACATAGTCCTGACCCCACACTAAGATCGAGTCTTGTGTTGTGGGTGTCAGGAACTACGAGAGACTTTTCGGTCTCACAAACACCCAGACCCGAAACAAATACTTGTGGTTCACACAAACATTTGTCTCGGTGCGGGGATCGAACCCGCGGCCTCTCGTTTCACAGCTGGCGTCTAACCAACTGCGCCACGGAGGCTGTCGAAATTCTCGGAAATGTCAGCGAAATGGTAGTGAGTATTTCGCTTCCACCTTTTAGCGAAACAGGAATCAAAGTGGCGGCTTTAACACTCGTTTTAGTCGAGCCAAGTCAGAGAGCAACTTCTTTGGGTAGCTCGTTAGAAGGAACAAAGGCGACGCACATCAAAGAGGTATTTCTTTATACTACGATGACATTTTAATAACGTGCCGGAGAATTGGATTTTTATATTATTGTTCGGTTCAATTTGCGTACGTATAGAATGGCGAATATATCCAGTTTAACGTGTTTTATATCCAATTTCTGACGGCAATGACACTAAATATTATGTTTTTTTTTTACTTGCAATTCTTTGTCTTTATTAATTTACTCATAGGAAATGATACTCGTACATGTATTTGAAAGACTGAGAGAAAAATAACAAGAACGAAGTCACGTATTATTAAAATAATTTCATCCTATCTTTTTGAACAACTGGTGGCGGAGTAATGAAATCTTCAGAGTACTTATTATATAATATAAACTACATTAAAATGTAAACGAGACAGTGGTGGTGTGAGCGGCAGGCGCGCGAGTAACGAGCCTCCGGTAGCGAAGTCATTTACCATGTAATGAGACTCATTGCCCCCAGCAAACCAGTTCGATGGACGCGCCAACTCAAACAGGATTCGCGGTCTACGCCTTCCGCACTGCACGGCTAATCATACACAAGTACACTTCACAGAATGTTACCCAATCTCATTTAAGAAACCCACCATCAGATTTAGCTCAAGTTAAATTCAAAATGTTTCTTGCTAACAGCATCCGCCAGGGATCATTGTGTCCGATCTGTTACGGTTTCGATCATGACCACACGACAGCGGTTTCAACTATAGGTTCATGCTTTACATTGGCGTTTTCGTAGTAATCGTGATGGGAACATGAAACTGGGAGCTTGCGTGAGGTTCTATGGCACGCAAATCACATCATTTTATGATCCTGTTAGCGTGGTGAATCGACAAAATTCAAATTATGAGGAAATTGAACAGCGGATTTGAAACGAAAGCGGTGGGGGCACGTTGAGATGGTGAGCGCCGCGGATCGGGGCTCCCCAGTTCACATCACTCCGGTCCCGTTAGCCGGACACCGCAACGCCCGTTTGTTATGCAACTGATATGTCCCTCGTTGTCTCGGGTCGAGTGACCGACCGAGCAGTCAGCGCAACTTAATATTGGTCACGTGGCAGTTTAGTAAGTGTGCGCTGTGAAACTTTACCAACGTGCCCACTGTACAAAAATAGACATCAACAAACTAGACTTCGACTAGACTCGTTGTAAGCGGTGCGCAACTGTAGGCAATGATCCGATACGTTATGTACACCCACAGTCCGCTAAAAAGGATTCAACTTAGAAATAAAACATTAAACTTGTGATAATGACTTGATCTATCATGATGGGCGCCCACGTCCACCCGTTTTCATTAAAAATAACATTTTAAATGGATCGTTTAATATACATTTCGTGTTGTATTTATGTTTCATCGTTTTGAGTTACAGTTATTACCAAAAACGATTTTGTATAGTGACTCATACAAGATAAGAACCCATAAAATATACTATCTCTCAACACACATTCTCTATTCTCTAAAGCTAAGACAGATTATTAACTTGCACAACCTTTTAATACTTTTGAGACATGTCTGACAGATGAGATATAACAAACTTGGAATGTTTAATATGCAAAGTTCTTCAATGAATAAAAGCAACGCGTGTGGGTGTACGTGTGTTTAAGCTAGAAGTTATATGCATAGTTAACAGTAGCGATCCCAACGTTTACTCAACGTGACCATATACATTAAATTGTTTAATCCCAATCGGCTGAAATATGTAGGGAGAGATTAATTTTCGAAGTGAACGTGCGCCCATTGGCACCTCGCGGCGGACGTGCCCCCTGCTTATGTAACATTCATTAGGCGCTTCGTTGTGCGGAAACACGTCTCACTAAGTCATGATCACGACACATTGCCGTACCGAATGAAAACAAAGTTTCTGTCACTCGACACTCGACTCCCAACGAGACGTGTTCTCTTCCTTATACCAATTGAATACATTTAGTGTCGCGTTCACGTCTTTTTTATCTACGAGGATGGCGGGCTGTCTGTCAGATATCAATACTGTTTTGTGCTGTCAACCCGTATAGGGAAGAATTAAGAAAATGTAGTTTATTTTCGCAACTTGTAGTTACGAGCAAGTACTTGAAATATATATTTTTTATAGCATAGGCCCGGCAAACGAGCATACTTGTCACCTGATGGGATGTGACCACTGCCGCCCATGAACATCCACAACGCTGGATCATGGATGTGTTGCCGGCCCATCGAATTGGGAAGAGAGCGGAAAGGAAAAAGGATGGGAAGAGGAAAGGGATATTGGTCATCCGTCAATCTCACTTACTTAAATATTACGGTGTCGTGTAAATATCTTAGCTCTACTTACGACACGTAGACCCGGTGAAAAGTAAAATGTTCTGTAACATTTTACGTTTCCCCATAACATAATAGAACTAATGAAACTAGTCGAAATGAAGCGAACCGATGCCAATAACTTAACAATTCCCCTAACGAGAACGGAACAAATTGAAATCCGAAAATACCCAATGCTGTCCGATTAAAAGAAAATGAGAACATTCCACCGCGTAGCGGGAACTAATGCGCGAGCTACGTCGTGGAGCGAGGGTACGTCGGTACCCTCTTCGGCTTCAAGTTGACCCCCGATAGCTGCCAGATTATCGTCTCTCGAAGCAATTTGTAGGGATTTGCGGGCGACCTCCGCGCCAAATAAAGCGATCGTCCGTCATTAGACCGCGTGTACTCCTGTTACCCTGGCTCATTTTCGATGTCTTCGCAAATCTTGTACAAGTGATTTATGTTCAATTACTTTGCACTTGCCAAATAGATTCGAATGGGCTGTAAACAATTCCAGCCGCGTCGTGTTTTATATTCATGTATGCCTAGTCTGTACTCTGTGTGTTGTCAACGTCTACGTATTTGTACACATTACAAGTAGACAAACAGAATAGCCAAGTTTTGTCTGACTGTATTTCAAAATATTAGATGTTCTTTTGTTTTTATCAGCAAATTGCACATTCGCTCGTCACGCGTTATGAGTTTTAGCCCACGGAAACCTAGAAAAATTTATATTTGTTAAAAGTACTTCGGTTCACATGTAATCAGTAATATATGTGTCGATAAATAAGTATTTCATATGTTCTCTCCGTGTTTGCTGGCGGCTACGATAATCCAATAGAAACAGGATTGTGTGGGTGTGTTGTGTAAAGAACACTACGGCGAAGATAATGTTCGACGAGAATTTACGTAAGAATACGATCTGGCCACTTCAGATAACAATATCTTCTTATGTCTTACTTTATACTTATAAAACTTCCTGGATTAGAGAACACATAACGACTAGATTTTTGTATCTGTATTACATGAGATAAAAAAATATGAAATTTTCATTAAACATTTTTGACTCCGTTTTTAAGTACATTTTTACCCGTGGGACATATAATACTATTTGAGATTTTCGAAATACGTATTTTACAACGATTACCATAGAATAAAATAATAAAAACTATATTACATATTTGAGGATTTCGTAAATCGAGTCTAGGGTTTTTAATTCTGTGTGCATTGTATCCTTGCAATAGATTATTATGTAGTAAGTGCAATTTTTATTACTGTGTTATGTATTTTATTTTAGAAATAATTATACTTATTTTGGACTTTATTATAATCACAATTTATTTAAAAAAACATTCATATAAGACAATATGTCGACGTTCCCTACGTAAACTACCGTATATAAGTATAAAACTACTATAACTATATTATGATACATTGATATAACGCACATTTCATGAAGCACCTTAAACGAAATCTTCGCTGAATTACAAAGTAAACAAATAAAAACACGTTTGCAAATGCACCATTTTACGAGACCAACACTTAAGCACGATAAAAAATAAAATTTTAGTACACATTTAAATCAATGGTAACTAAATATAGACATATATACAGAAAACAGGCAAATTAAACAAAAGTTTTGTGTGGTTTTAAGTAGTAGAAATCGTAATTGACTAGTTTTTAGATGTTATTGATACATTTAAAGTTCCCAGACCACACCAAATTAGTATAAAAGAGTGAATAAAGTCTATAAGAAAGTAAAAGAATAATATAGCACATAATGATAAACCAAAACAAAAGTTTATTGAAACATAAACAAGTTTACAATATTTTTTTAATACGAAAACATTGAAAATAATAATAATAGTTGAGTACGCGGCTAAGCGCGGTTTTAAGGTGCACAAGCGCATGCATAGTGAGACAGCGGCAAGCTCAGAGCGTAGGTGGCAAGGTTCCACCTCTCACCTTGCGGAACCAGCGGCGCGGGCTCCAACGGCGTAGCCACCACAGCCACCAACCGACCCACGGCCCCCACAGCCCACAGCACGCCCCACATGTCCCATAACCACATCACAACACTCCACTATCTCATTATTGGCACAACAATCACACAACTTAACCAATACGGGCACCTAACTATGCTAATAACTCCTATTGGCACGATCATACTTTGGAAAGAATCATGTCGCCATACGACCGCACGTGATCATAGTGCGTTCTATATCACATTATTGTTGAATTCTTCGATAAAATTAAAACTGTATACTATCGAAACAAAGACAGTACTGCACGTCATAACATTCCTACTTCCCCGAAGTAATACAACCAACAACACCAAGCTCCCGTAAAACACTAGTGTTGCTGTGTACTAAAGTAAATGAACGGCGTTCGTTGGTTTCGTTCAAAAACTAAACGGGCGACAGATCTGTCATCGTCAAATCGATTATTGCCTTAATCGATGACATTTGTAATGAATTACGGTACTGAAAATTACCAAACCCCTTTTTTCTTGTAAAGTTTCGGCTTACATGCACAAGGGTAAAAAGGTGTTACTGGAGGTAATTCTTTTTTCTTCATGGTCATCGTCATTTTGGCTATTTGTTCTAAATATGGCAATTTCATTTGTGAATCCCTGGGTAGCATATAATTACTCGCTGGCGTCCATTCCCCATCAATAAATTGAGCAGGTTGTGAAAATGCGCCATCAAAAGTGAGACCGAATGAGCCTTAAAATAAATAAATGATTTGAGAGATAAAGTATTAACAACATTTTCCAAAATGTACGAAGCCACTTACCATTACAACGTATACCCAAATTAATTATTTGATCGGGTTCGGGTTCAAAAAGCCACATTTTTACCACGTTCAAAACTGCTATAGCCTTGTTAATGGGAATTTGCTTCAACGACCGTTTTTCCTTAAAAATTAAGTTTTCAATAAAAAAAAGTTGCATATCTCTGTCAGAATTTATTTACAAGAGGACTTACTTTATTTTCAGCTACTTTGATCCATAAAGTCTCATCGAAATACATGAGGTATTCCATAGTTCTCATCTCTGGAGTTACTGACCCAATATTAAGTGTCGAATTTCTAACTTTAGTGTATCTATTATAGGGTTCAAAAGAATTATATTTATGTACTGTAGTGCGAATATCTACTAAATGATTAATACCCACAAAACCCCAAACTGGAGGACAAAAAATATTCTTCAGAGGCACTTGAGCTATTTCAGCAGCGTGTACTAAGACTTCCAATCCTAAATCTGAAGTTGCGACGACTATATTATTTTTATTAATATTGGCCATTTTCATAAGTATAGTTGCGTTATAACAAGCAGGTCCTAAATTTGGAAAAAGAACGTACATTTTTCGACTAGCGGATGCATTGATCATAAACGATATATTTTCCATTATATTCCTATTTTGATGAAGCCAATCTCCGATTGCCAAGTCGTTTCTAGAACAAAGTAATATAATACTATACTAAGCAAAAAACTGGGTTTATGGTTCTCTAGCTGACAGTAATGATAAGTCCCTGTAATTAATAATTCCTCTATGCTACTAAATACATGTGTTTTTTATCATAATTTTACGAAAATCAATTTAAATAGCTGCAAACATTTAAAAACATTCGAATTGTATTAATGACTTAGCTTTACTTCTTATACTTAATTCCACATTGTTTTTCTAATAAAAAGAAAATACATGAAATAAAATTATTAGCCACATGAAATAAAACTTACTTGAAAGGTACATGATCAAGTATTATAAGTAAGTCTGTATGTGTAAGGGCTACACCTATTTTGTCCACATATTTTACCACTTTTCCTGGGCTGGAAGTTGCAATATAGCTGCATTCTCGTTCTACTGATTCCATAAATTGTTCAGTGCATTCACTGTCATACAGGTATATTTTTGAAATGTTCTTGTCACCGCTACTTATGTCCAACAACCCAGATATAATATGCATAGTTAATGGATTACCAACTCCCATTATGCTAACCACAAAGTTTGAGTTAGATGATTGATCTTTTGATTGAAAAATTTCAGCACGTTCAGACAATTCATGCTTCTCTTCTAGGATTTTTTTTTGGAACTGAGAAAAGTTTTTAACTAAGCCTTCAAAATTTTCAGACGCAAAGAATGAATCAAATTGGTAATAAGAATGGCAATAATCCAAAAAATCTGCGGCTCCTCCAATATAACTAGGCTTACTGCCTTTCATTAACATTTCTTTCCATACAAGGGGAGATCCTCTATGATGCCATTTGTTCTTTTGATTTATTTTACACAACCAAGTCTGAAAACATTAATCAATCAAGCCAAAACTAAAAAAACATATACCTACACGTATGTATAATAGTGCACAACATGCATCTCAACCTTCCACTCTAAGACCGGTTTCTCAATGCGCTTGTAACAAAAGTTAGGAAGATTTTGTTTCAAATAATCCGCTACCAAACACACTTGTGCGAACAATTCACATTGCGATTCCCCAGCAATAATAATATGTACCACCATAATGGTCGAGGAAGTTAATTGAACGTAAAGGGAAAAATATTACGATTGTGATACACATACACTATGACAGGAAATATGATATAAAGAGTAATTTTTCTGTTGACGCATTACTAAAGAGTTTGTATGTGTATTTAAATCGATGTCTATTGGCGTTTAACATATCGATATACGGATTCGTTTCCGAACGAAAGTTTGCACATTTCAGCGTGGTCACTAACATGGGGGTGCCACTCTCTTGCATTCTATTCATAAGGTACTTGCCGCGCCATCTTGAATGCATAAGACACAAACCACGGGTCCAACCTGATGATCTTTTTGTTAAAGTATTACTAGATGTCGCGGCAAGTGCCAAAAAAAATTAAAAAACTAAAAGTATAAATAATAAACAAAACAAGCAGTCTTGCTTTTTAATAATTTTTATTTTCCTTATTAATATAAAAAATTCAAGTATATTTTATTTATTACTGTAACCATTTTATTACATACTTTACATTTTTTAATGTATGTACATACCCTCTTTACAATTTGTGTCAAAAATTGACACAAGTTTTTCGAAAACTCGTGTGCGTACTACTGCGATTCAATAGCTATAATTTTGCGACTTTGGCTTTTAACTGGACTTGTTTGATATCTTTTGCGTTTGACCTCGGCTTCCTATTACTGGATTTTCATACTTGCTTTCCGATTTGGATATTTCAAGAACAACAATGGCGCCTAGGAAGTGTTTCTGGAAGTGCTATTTTGAAATGGTGTGTACCTCTGAGGACGTTATAAGCCCTAACCACTTTGTTTGTACATAGATAATGCAAGAATTTTTCCTCCGTGGTATATCTTCTGCCTCGTGGTTTACTTTTGTACTTCATTTGGAGTTTGCTAAATACCCGGATGGGCTCGGGAAATTTTTCGATTTAATGTAAAAATTGTGCTGAATGTAATAATTTTCTTGCACTTTCTATTTGATTTTTGCATTTTAAAATCATGTTAAATATGGAGCATATATTATAGAATTGTCCTTAATTTCTATCAGAGGTGCATGTATATATTATTTACGCACACGAGGAAACCCGTAGATGACACATAACAAATATAATACTAACTAAGAATTATAGAAATTGCAGCATTAAACAATTTATATCTTGAAAACTCTTGAGCCATATTTGATTATGCTTAAACTAAATGTGAAAAGTCATCTAGTTTAACCTGAGAAACAAACATACAAAAAGACATAATATATACATGCACGTATGAAATTTTGGCTATCTATTGAAACATCGACATAGATAAACATGCAAACATTGCGCAATTGTAACAAAATGATAAAGATAATAATAATGATAATGTCGGGTAAAAATAAAGATAATGTTATTGCAAACGTGCTGTTTTTTTAAATACGGCAAATTGGTGCCAGTTCTCTTCGTTTTAAAATGAAATTATTGGGATTTGGATACAAAACGATGAGCTCGTGCCCAATTGTCGTGACTCCCCTCCATTCTTTAGGTAATAAAAAGGCATGAGCAGCACCATCTGGCGGATTTTATTTAAAACAATATTTCCAGCGACATCTCGCCGTCAGCAAAGGTAATTTTTTTTTACCTCAATATTTTTGAAGAGTGGCATATCTATTTCCTATATAGTGTATTATCTATGGTCACTAATGTCAAACTTTACTCCATAATCCGTGTGTCAAACTGTTTCGCGTTTTAAAAATATTATTTTTAACCTTCTACTTGCAAGTTGCATGGTCAAACGAAACCATCCAAGAGCGATCCTATTAAATGAAAGTATCCGTAAAAAAGCAATCGAATACCATATTATTGTGTTTTAGGTCAATGTAAGATATTGCAAACAATATTATGGCTACTCGTGCATGGGTTTTTTGCGATTTATCTATAAGCAGAAACTTCGAGTTTGATAAAGTAGAGTCAATAAAGAAGTTAGGCTATGACACTATAGCGATAAACACATACGTCGTTGAACCTAACGAAGAACCCAGAAAAAAGAAAAAAAAAGGAGAAAAAGATGGCATTAAAGACTTCTTACCACCACCAATTGAAATTCCAAGCGAAGTATCAAGTGTTATGAATGTGTTGCAGAGGGTGACGTTGGAATTCTCCGATTCAAGTATTTCCCTCAGAATGAATCAGTCAGAAAATCTTAAGAAATATGACATTATAGCTGTTATACCTAAAACATTACAAGCTTTCCAATATGCATGTGGCTCCATGGATATAGACATGATAAGTTTCGAGCCGGAAGGCAGGATACCATTCAAAGTGCATCGCAAGATGTACATGCAAGCTGTGAACAGAGGAATCTTTTTTGAAATTATGTATGCACCAGCTATAAGAGATTCCACAGCAAGAAAAAATATTATAAGCAATGCACATTTGTACCATTCTGTCGGACAATCAAAAAATATTATAATGACAAGTGGTGCAGATCATGCTGTGCATGTGCGTGATGTGCATGACATCATCAACTTAGGTTTCTTATTAGGACTCAACAATAATGAAAGCTTAGAAGTTGTGCGAACAAATCCTCGGAAACTCATCCTCAGAGCTGAAAGCAGAAGGATTGGAAAACATTACTTGGTAATCAATGAAAAAGACAAATAAATAACTCAATATTACTCATGAACTTTCATTTATATTTCTTCAAAAATACAAATAAATATTAATATATACACATACAAAAACTAAACTAAGCATCACAGATAACAAAATTAAATTAATTCCCCAACAGTTTGGGATTTGCTTGATTATGAATATAAAGATGGTCAAAAATTATAACCATAATTTATGTATTATTTGGCATATGAATTCAAATATTAAGCCTAGTATAAGAAAGCATTTCTCAATGTGTTTGCTCAATGTAACATATTAATTATTAACAAATACTGGAACGCACCTTAAATATAACTTGCGCTTAACTACGTTAATCCCGATTAAATGTACTGGCTAAGTGAGCGCTGTTAAGAGCAACTTATTATTTGAATGTCGTTCCAGTATTCGGGCGTTAGTGCTTTTTTTCATAGAAAATAGAAAACTTATATTTAAGCTCCATATTAAAAGACTACTTGTATTCTAAATAAAATCACTGGGAATTGAACCTTGACACAGTAGAATTAGCTTATTATCTATTTCTGCTATGCTTGTGTACCAATTTTAAATAAAATTATAGAACTATTGTTGAACAACATTTGACAGAAAAGGAGAGACCTATGCTATAAGTGGCTATAATCTATGTATGTTTTGATAATTGATAAATGTATGTCTGACATTCAAAATTTAAAATGCAGTTTACATTAAGAATGTATTACAATTTACAGTACAGCTATTGAATTGAAACAATACAATAAGTTATAAATTAAGATTAATGTGGAATAGTTTGTGCTTTTGAATATTTGTAAATACTGTAAATAATTATATCACATTGCATTTACTTTTATTATGCTTTGTTTGTGAATAAACAATATTACTTATTTATTAGGATTACTTCAAGGAAGTTAGTTTTCTCTGACTTCCGTGAAGTACTAATAATATTTTTAATCATTATACAGGTGTATAACATATTATATTGCAGGCAAAATCAAATATTCTTAAGAAATCAACAGCATACCTTACTATTTTTCAATTTGTATATTATATTATGTGCATAATGTAATTAAAAAAAATGTGTGAAAACAGCTGTTAATTACATTTAATTAACAATTACATTTAAAAAAAGTTAATTACAGATGTTAATTCAAAATGACAGCAAGTAATCTATTGTAACGAATAGAGTGCAGATGAAGTAAAAATATTAGATTGTGTTTCAGGTATCTCCACAAAGCAAGAAGTCATTTTGTAGGCTATATTCCGAATTCCTTTTCTTTTATTCGACAACTATCCCCCCCTTTACATTTGAGGGGTTTCTTACTCAGAACCAGTACTTTTAAAATTGTATTTAAGTTAAAGTAATTTAAATATGATTTAAAAACCCAGTTGGTTCCAACAGCTAAATCAATATAACTTCTCAGTCTATTTGACATATATTTACACTAGAATTAAATCCATCTTGTCTCTTTGGAATCATGTAAAATACACTGGTTTCTCTCTCGACGACCGCGCGTTAGGGATTTAATATAATGACTAAGATATTATACCAGAACGACCGTTACAAACAACACAAAAACAATGCTTCATATACCGCCCTCTATCATACATACTTTGTTGACGGTGTTCCCTCTAGTATATCTTAATAGCAATTACAGTGGTTTCTCTTTCCCACTATCTGGTACAATTTGTTTATTTTTGTCTTCAACAACAGTCCTGTCTGGAGACAACCGCGCGGTAATGAGCGAGATGTCGGCGGGGTGATCCTCGTGCAGGGTAAATATCTCGGCGACCCACTTGAATCTACGTAAAAAAAGCAATCTATAAACAAATGTATGGAAAACAAAAACACCTAATGAGACTGAATAGATACGCTCAAACGTAAAAAATATAACAAGCGAAAGCAGTGCAGAATGCATGGCGTGCAAGCAAAACGATTAGCAATGTTTATGATAAAGCAGGATGAAAGTGCGTTTATTATATAGTAAATATGAACTTATTCACAACTATTTACAAGTAGAGGTGGAAATAAAAAAACGATAACGATTTTTATATGTATTATTTGAAATGCAATCTCAACGTTTGGTACAATATAATACAAATGTATAAAATTCGCACACTCTAAATATTACAATTATGATACTCTCGAACAAAAGAGATTCACACGAAACTTAATTAAAAAACACCCTACGTTTATAACTGCCATAAGTACATAAAATATAAACGGTAGTGGAACATTATGCGGCGTATGTATCTCTTACACGATGTACTGAGCACCACTGGCCACGTACCGACTACATTTGTAGAATCATTTTAAGCACACGACATTCAACCGTATCAACATCGTCTAGAGCAGTGTAAGTTTGCGCGCTACTCGTTACTCGTTAGTAATGGCTGCAGATGAACGTTCCTAAGCAAGTTAAATGAGAGACATACAAGCTGGTAAACACGTGAATAAGCCTGCAACAGAGATCAGTTAGACTAGAAACATTTAATGAGCCTCCAAAACATACAATACTCTCTCATCACCATTGCAGGATAAACATAATGTGATGCGGCGTTGAGCAAAAACAATCGCTAATCTTATTTAAATCTAAGTTAACAGTCTTTAATTGTCTTTTAATTTAATAAATTTACAACATCTGCTTATGTTTAGCGCAAACTTTACTAATGAAATACATTTGTTGACAACACAAGTAGTAAACACACAAAGAATACCATTATAATTTAACAATACAAGTCATGGCAATAGTATTATAAAATGTTCTCATTATTTTCATTCAAAACATTATAATATCTCATAGTGTAACATAATAAAATAAATAATCACCTGACAATAATTATAAC
The DNA here is from genome assembly GCA_949752805.1 of Deilephila elpenor. NCBI lineage: Eukaryota > Metazoa > Arthropoda > Insecta > Lepidoptera > Sphingidae > Deilephila > Deilephila elpenor. The sequence goes on from OX457102.1 coordinate 4,237,628, forward strand.
CTTAACAAATTCAGTCTCATTGGTAAAATAATTCAAAATTCTATCAAAAGTCTTTCCTCAAAAACTTCACAACTAAATTGTTAATTTTACACATAACATTTCACAGAACCACATAAAAACAATTAGGAACATATAATTTATAATTTGATAGGAGTAAAATAAATGCAGGAATTTAAAATTTATCACTTATGCTACATATTTGTATATATTTGTTTTATGTGTTACTATTTTTATAAATTATCTTTATTATCATAGTTACATATATTCAAGTTGTTTCTTGTTTACTAATACAGTAGTCTACCTTATTACACTGACCTCCAGCGTAAGACATATCTTAGAGAATATAATAAGCCTATGGCAACATTAGGAGGTGGATATTCAGTGTTACAATAATTCTTGTTTCGTCAGACCAAGTCACTCACCACTGACGTACAGGAGTGAAGCCGTCATAAAATACACAGTTCACTATATTTAACTTCTGTGAACACTCATTTACACTCATCATTCGCCTTAATAATTATAAAAAATTGTAGATCTGTCAAGTGTGCCATGTCACTCTCCACTTATTAAATATACTTTTAACATTTACATAATATATTATCAATATATTTGTCTATTTTGGATTCAATATATTTTACATCTAATTTTCTTGGTAACTAAATAAGTAAATATGTATAGAATTTCATCTAAATAAAAAACATTATGGTGCTTACACTTCACAGATCTCCAATTAACTCCAACCATTTTACTAAAAAAATATTTTTATGTAAGGGAACAAATCGCAATAAGCTAATAACTAGATATTAGCTTATATTTTATATTTTAAAGGATAAACTAGTTTCTAACTCGGGTTAAGAAGTTCAAATTAAGAAGTTTTTGTTCGCGTCAAATCACGGTAGCCGTGAAACCACCTGATAGCTACTTTCAGAAAATAGCTTATAAGTAGTTTAAAAAAATAAAAAACCAAAACGGTTATAGTTCCATTATTTAAAAAAATACAATTAAACTTATTTGTTCTTTATATGGTACACGTAATGTAATCCAATTAGATTATCCACCGATAAAAGATAGTTATTTCTCACCCGTCGAGTTACTAACTACTAGTCATTTGTAGCTTATCCATACTAGGCCAGTGTGGTGGACTATATGGCCTAACCTCTCTCAATCGTACTCTCAATAGTAGAGGAGACCCGGCCCTGCAGTAGGACGTATATGGACTTATACAGATAATCATTTATTTGTTGGGGTAGGTCAGTATTTAGTAAATAGGTTGGAGCAGCGAACGTGTGTGTACAATTAGCATCAGTTGTTGAGGAAAGACACGCAGTGCGCGACAATGTTGACGTTCTCCACCAACCTGTTGTAGAGCTCGCGGCGAACACTCGCCGTGAACTTGCTGACGAGGCATAGAGTCACGGTGGCTGCGAAGATCGCGTTGTACAGCAACACCAGCTTGAAGTTGCCCAGCCACTCGATGCGACCGAACTCGCCCAGTAGGTCGAAGTTGGTTATACCTGGGCGGTAATTGTTGAATATTGTATTAAATAAAAGAGCGTTATGTTGTTGTTTTATTTGGTATCATATTGTCAATTGCTGGTTATAGCATAATATTTCACAATAAATACATTATTGATGGTATAAATCTATGTCGTTGGTTCATATCCGGCTCGAAGGACCATTTAATTATGTACCGTTAGCAACTAATACACTATAAAATTTAATATGTTGAAGAATTTTAAATTAAAGCTTATCAGATACGGATATAATGGGTGTCTGGAAGAGATCGCTTTTAGTGATAAGGCCGCTAATTGTTTCACCAAATGTAAATATGTTTCTTTTTTTTGTATTTTATGTTGTGTGGTGTAATAATAAAGTGTTATTATTATTATAATACGGAATAAATACACCCCATTTAGAACTATATATGTTTCAATTCGCAAGTGTTGTATCATAGGTATGGTTGCAATAATAATTTATGTTGCAAATTATAGTCATCTGTTATGGTGATATCTCGTTAGATCATTTTCATTTCTCTTTTTATATATTTTAATACTTCTTAACATCTTAGTTCACTGGCTTCTGCTCTGGTTTTGATACAATTTTTTTTTTTTTCTTTTTTGTAACATTCTGAATTTGTAATTGTGTTAAGTATATCATATTTAAATTTGTATTTTCATGTGCATGCTGTATACTGTTTATATACTGTGTATTTTTGAATTTATAAATTAATGTGAACCAACGTTGGCAGCCCTAATAAAGTGGAAAAAAAAGGTTACCGAGTATCTTGACGAGCAGCGGCTGCGCGGTGGAGTGCGCGAGCAGCAGCGTGCACAGCGCGATGATGCGCGGCAGCGGCGTGCGGCGCGCGCGCGGCAGCACGTGCAGCGCGCGCATGGGCCGCGTGAGCCCCGTGAGCGACGCCGCGTGCAGGTACAGGATCAGCACCGCCTCCAGGCACGCGCCCGCCCAGCCCAGCTTCGACAGCGACGCGATGCCCAGGCTGAATTGCTGCAACATACAAATATTTTCAACCTTATGGTAATGGACTAAAGGTTCATATTGAATTGAGGGAGAAAACTTATTTTTAACCCTGGACGCAAGAAGAAAGGGATATAGTAAGTTTGACGTGCGTATTCGTTTATATGCGCATGTTTTTGGGGCAGCCTAAATCCAAAACGAATGAACCGAATTCAATCCTTTTTTTCAAACTTGATTGATGTATATCACGACTGGTCGGAATTTTAAGCTACATATAACTTACGACATTTATCATGACAAATGTTGTTAAAATTTGGCGTATATTTTCCTGACTATTATCATTTGTCTACATTTCTACAATCAGATATATTGTAACAACCTATACAAGTGTCAAAACTACACACGTGATAATTTATGATAAAAAAATACATTACAGTAAATTTAAACTAGTGACATTATTAATACAGGCAATAATTCAAGTCTGTATGTAATATATTATACACGAAGAAAAACTCATCAATGTAATGAGTAGACTTTTTTTTTTTTAATCTTACAACCTGTAATTACTAATGTGCTTGTGACTTGCTTGACCTATCATATCTCGTGTGTGTCAATGACCTTTACTTCTGGTAGCATTCATTTGTTCGCGCTCTAATGTCCGTGAATTATTTTAACAGATTGTTTCGTAAAAAAATAAGATTTATGATATTTGGGTCAAGAGCCGAATACTCAACAAAGTAAATACGTTTTTCATTTAACTTTACACTCTGTACAGAACCAATTTAATGTTTACAATATGTATATGGCTCGCCCCCTATCATACGGGACGGAACATGCAAGGCGAAACGTGGGTGACCTGGTAGCACCTCTACCTACCCCTTCTGGGTAAAAGGCGTGAGTTTATGTATGTATGATAACAACTTACTGTCAAATAAGTCATTGGTTTGTTAACCGTACTTGTGCAATAAACCTTATGTGAATATACTTACCCTTGTGCTAAGCGGTAAAGCCTTGATGCCGATGAGCAGCTCGAGCGTGTTCTGCAGCACCATGAGTACTGTGATGGTGGTCAGAGCAAGCAGAAGCAGCATTGCTAATGGATACACCACGTTGCGCTGCAGAGATGACGTCTTGCGCTGGCTCTCCACTTCCTACCAATTAGTACAATACTTTTATTTCATCACAGTCGATATTATGATCATAATCAAATCATTTCGATTAATTGAAATCTAATATTGAACATAAGCCTTGCGAGAATTTCCAGTGGCCCACTGGAAGCGGTCTGCACATAACCTCTTTCTACTTGTGACCTTAATTTGCATGTGGAAAATACTATGCAGAATAGAATACACGGAAAGAGGTGATAATTCTAAAAAAAATATTTTAGGTTTTATCACTTCTATTGCAAGTGGCGCAGATTATTTTATCATACAAAACGTCATAACATAAAATACACGTGGTTGCATCATACTCAATACACATGTGCATGCTATGAATGACGAAGCTTATCGGAATTCTATAAACCGTGGCTAATTAAGATTTTTCAAACAATAGGATAGAAATGTTAATACGAGTATTATACCTATATTAGTCGTATATTTGAAGCCAACTTTATTAGAGATTGAACGATTAAATATGAATGTAGTTTCTTAACTGTACTGTACTGTATTAGCCCACCGCAGGGCACGAGCCTCCTTTTAAATCGAGATTGGGAGGGGTTAGGCCATATAAGTACGATTGGATAAGTAAAATAGTTTCTTATCTATTTTCAGTTTATTCTTCGCTATCTTTGCTAATAATATGAACCATTGCCACTGGATCTAAGTCAAGCCACTTGTGTTTTAATTATTTCACGTATGTAATTGCTTTAACTAGGAAAAGTCCGCACTATGTCTGGGGACCCTCAGACACCTGTCAAAATCACATTGTCCGCATCAGTCTAATAGGAGAAACGGAGGAGCGGTATTGAAGTTGGCAATGATATTATTTATTTATTTCTTCTCTTTATTGTAAATCTCATCTTCAAGTTATTATTAATAATTAAACGCAGTAAACAACAAGAACAAGTCAAAAGCCTAACACAACCACATATTATGCAAGTGACCTATTTAAAGTAGCCTACAAAAACAAATGCAATAAAATTATTTACTTTATAATTTTCAATACTGATCCTCATTCATTAATGCCTGTGGTTTGCCTCTCTGTATATAAAAGGTAATTCCGTTTTATTTTCCGCAATGCATTCTAGGGCAGGCAGTGGTAATTATTTTTAAAATTACATTTTTATCATATGTATAGATTAATATTTTATTTAGAAAAACATTCACCTAAATGTTTTATTCAAAGTATTTACTATTTTCTTATGCCCGCGCACCAGCCTCGTCTGAAGTTATATTTCTGTCATTACGTATTACACAACTAGGGTAAATACTAAATACTTACAGAAGAACAATCACGGAAAACTACAATTAGGGTGTTGTCACATAAAAATGATACGTAACAATGATTTCAAATAAATTAGAAAGTAAATTACTTAAATTACCTCTCCAGCAGGAAATAAGACTACATATATTGTTATATATTTTTCTTGCTACATAACTACAGTTGGTATTAAATAGCAGAAAGCAGTCTGTGAAAAGAGAGGCTGCAAGTTCTGTCGCCGTATTTTCGGAGGTGTGCGTTATATGTCTGTGACTCTGTGGTTGTATGGCAGATGTTATTACACGATTTATTTTTACTATAAACACAATACATGAGGTGTAAGCAATGGGTAAGAATGCTGTTCGTTTACTGGTGTTCAGTGAGTGAGATTGCTGAAGGTTTAACATCCTCACCTTCCTCCCATCCTTTTTCTACCCATGTTCAGATCAGCAAAGCACCAACAACTCAACTATTTCAATTATTTGCAGCAGTGATCGCTAAGTTGTCGGTGATTTGTTCAATTCCCACAGCTAAGCATAGAATAATATAATACAAACCTTTCTCATGGCAACGACTCGCTGCAGCCTCTCGTTGAGCCCCGCCTGCAACGCTCCGTTTCTGAGCCGCAGCAGTGGTATCTCCTTGCCCCGAGTGATTGATGTGTTCTTGCTGTCTTTGGAGATGGACACGTCAGCTTCCAGCGGCGCCGATATATCGCCACGATCCGGATACATCGGCTCTGGTGATATGTAGCCCACGCCTAGAAATAAACGAAAATTGTGTGATATTATATTTTCCTTGTGCACTGAAATTAACAATTTGGTTCGAAAAATATTGTAATTGGATATAGCCACTGTAATAAAATGAAACAATAGAGTTTCAATTATACTGTACTAATATCAATCAAAAAATACTTCCATATCACTGTACAAATTTATATTACTTTAGGTCATACACGATCCTAAAAATAACAACCTTATTATACTTATTTATGTTGAGACAATAGTGAAACAGCGTAAACAGCTAAAAATATTATGGGCAGTATCTTATTGTGCTTATATCGAACCGCATGGGAATGTTGTACCGAACGTAAACTATGCCGCGGTACAAGCTGGAGATATTATAAATAGTATTGCCGCGCTATATTTAGACTTGGAAATGGATACAGCTATAAATATTGATTTATTATATGAAACACTTGTAAAAGAAGCGGACGATGAGCGATGAACTGAAACGCATTACGAAAGCCCATACAAAAACATTGGCAACATGTTTGCAGATGCAGCAGTTGCCAGAAATATTAACGAAACGTACAAAATAAGAACATCATACTTAATCTCGCAATTGAATAACAAACGTATCGTAATTCTACTTTAATATCCATTTTACAGAAATACATTTCATTTACTATAATTTGGTTGTCATGATATTTATTACTAAATCTTTAGTTATTTTGGTCTAACGTTTTGAAATATCATCAAGATATGTCTACAAAAACTTAAGGAAGCATTCGTGTCGTTAAAACACTCGCGTTACCATCATTAATGATGAAAAACTAAAACTTGTTTGATACAAGCAGTGGAGCTAAAATTTCCTCGTAAAAAATTGTACAAATCATACAATAGTCATAATCAATAATGGTTATTGTTCGTACCACCAAGTTCTTGACGTCAGTAGTCAAAAAAAAATTACGCCATTGTTCGTCGTGGGTGAAATTTCATTAATTATGTTTTATTTGCGTCAAGAGAAGTTTCTACCTAATTCAAATCAATAAATACAACAGTTTCCTTTGCCTTTTTTCTATAGAATTCCTGAATATTCTTCCAACAGTTATTTTTGATACAGATTGCAGAAATATTTGGCTATGTATGTATTTGCCACCTGTGTGGTTTCAGTTCGAAAGAGAATTTTCCAGATCCTTAAACATTTATGTCCAAATGTAAAATGTATACAAAACGTAATAAACAAAAGAACTTGTAGCGCCGCTACAGCAATGCAGCGATATTTTTGAACTACAAACACCTGAATTAATTCATAACTTCCTAACGAAAATGAAAAACATACAACAAGTCTGTGCAATGCTACTATTGATTTATTTACAAAAACTACCGAAATGCCTTCATACAGAAAGACCTATGTGAATCATATAATTGAAAATGGGCAACTGTAGGAGAAATGTTCAAGTTCAGTAAGCACAAGGTAAACATTGTGTACTCTGTTTATGGGTTGGGAACTGGTGGCCTGTGAATGAAGGCACTAAGTGGAACTGTTTGTAATCACATATTATTACGCACTAGCTGGAACACATTGGAAAATGTTTGTTACACTTCATGCTATAATACCGTTGCCACAGGCAACATTCATATTTCGATAATGAACTGTTTTGTTGCCTCTGTAATAATTGGAGTAAGAAGCACAATAATTAAATAAATAAATATACAGGCGATAGGATATCACGTCCTGCACCGTGACTTTAAGAAATTATGAAAGATTTTTTGGTCAAGTAACACCCAGAGACACAAATATTTGTGGCTCATGAAAACATTTGTCTCAGTGCCAGGATAGAACCCGCGGATTGTCGTTTCATATGAGACTTCGTAAAAAATCTACTAAGGAGGCTCACGTAATAAAATAACGTAAATTATTATGTTAAGACCGGCTGTCTATCTAATATCAACCCTTTTGAGAATAGACCTTCTAGCTACACTGACTATTCCCCAATCTATAAATATTAAGTATAAATACATTAAAATAACAATAGCAGATGGTCTCAGCTATAAGCTTAGATACCCGCCAAGTGCGAGGTCGGACTAAGAAAAGTCTGCAATAAATCCTAGATGCGATTACGAGTATACCACAACTCGTAATACCCATGTTGTAACACTCGTAACTAGAGGATTATATGACAATAGAAACCATGTGCTATACGTAATGACACTTGGCACTATTCTTACCAAATTTATTTTCTGACGAGCTGGCAGGGGTTGTGACAATTTATTTATTAGGTGAAAATGTAATTAATAAATTCCTCAACATTATTATTGCACAAATAACAATTGGGGGGACAGTTATAATAAATAATAATAAATAAATACACCCAACAGTCACATACATAGTCCTGACCCCACACTAAGATCGAGTCTTGTGTCGTGGGTATCAGAAGCTACGAGAGACTTTTCGGTCTCACAAACACCCAGACCCGAAACAAATACCTGTGGATCACACAAATATTTGTTTCGGTGCGGGGATCGAACCCGCGGCCTCTCGTTTCACAGGCGGCGTCTAACCAACTGCGCCACGGAGTTGAGACAGAGGTTTGCATTAGAAACATTGCATGACACTTCGCAAGATATTATGACATTCATCAGTACAATACCACTTATTGGCTTAATTAACTTAATCACTATCTGAAACAGAATTAATCTGATGAGAAATTCTTATATCTTTATACCAGGGGATCATACAAAGATCACTCACCAAATATGCGTATTACTCACCTATAAAATTTCATAGTGGCAATTGCATTTTTCCCCCGACCGTTTTAGATCACAATTTCTATAATTAGACACCAATAATAGGTTTCGAATTGTTGCGTAGGACGTTTCGCATACGCGTTACACAACTAAGTACAAACTCATCTCGCACGTTTTAGCTATATTTAAATTGATATAATTAATAATCCGAATAGATAAAGCAATTTGTCGAGAGGTTAATTTAAGTTTGTTTAAGCTGCACATTTCAGATGTGTTTGAATTTCCTGTTACTGGATTCCATCATTCCCTGAAAATTGTATTTATTTATTTAGTCTTTATTGTACACAACAATGAAACACAGTATACAGAAATAACAAAATAAAAATAAAAGTGCAAGTGGCGGTCTTATCGCTCTAGGCAATGTCTTACAGATAACCATAGGTTGTTTTTAAGAAAAGGAGAAAGAGAGGGCAGTGTAGATATAAAGTTAAATAAAACTAGTTTAATATATAAATAATGCAGCAAAATTATGCAGCAGTCAGATTTTTTTTAGACAAAAATAGAAAATTTATGAACATAGGATCTCAGTAAAAAGGGTTGAGGAAGCATATGTTTTATAAAATACATAAAAATATTTCACATTTTAGTCATGTATCTAATATGAAGTGTAGAGTTAATTAGATACATAAAACAAATTTATGATGTCTGTGTAAATTAGTATATCTATCTATAAATAAAAGCAATTTGATAAATCATAAAGAAATTATTCATGAAAGGCCCATAGTGTATCCACGGGCTGTACATGTTTAGAGACGTTCCTAAATAAACATTGACAAATTTGATGTTTGCTGACCTTAAGCCTGAATGTTGAATAACATATTTAAACATCCAACTTAAGGAAAAATAACTCGTACAGAGGAACTACAACAGGCATCGCAGAGACACAGAAGCAGAGATGTCGCCTCAAAAAAAAAGTTAAACCAAATGCGTGACTATCTAATAAATATCATCGCAGTTATCCATATTCATAGAGTAATTTCGCATTATTAAACTATTATCATTATACAAAAAATGTATGAATATGTAATTAACATTAATACTGATATTTAAGTATATTAATAAACCCTGCTTCGTATTCTAATCCGTTGTGTTAACGACCACTGCACACAAGGTGTGTAACTTGCCATGGTGACACACGCAAAGTAGTCGCATTCAAGAATTAATGAGTGTTACGCGAACTAAGTGAGCCGACAAAATTATGACAACCAGCGAAGGATAATCGGGTCTCTCCCTCTTTTTAGTTGGTACACTGTCTCACTTGTTCCCAGGTGCAGTGTATTTGAGGTAACATAAAAAAATAACAGATTACCAATACAGAAATGTTTGATTCAAATGCGCAAATAATATGACGAGGGCAAGAATACATTTAAATGTATTTGCCTAATGTTGAGTCGAAGGTCGCATCACTTCGCGTTACTCCGATCACGTCGTGAAGGAAGTGATTCGTACCCTTGATAGTTGATACATTAGCCGCGATCTGTTACGTGTACTTCAATTAGCTTTGTTATCTCACTATGGATGGCCTCGTGAGTTGAACGCAACTTGAAATATTACTAGGTGATTTCCGAATTACACCCTTGGTTTGTGTAATCTATTGTTTAGTAAAATTGCGAAAATTATTTGCCTAAGGTAAGGTAAAAATATATTTTTTTTATTAATGTTCATGATCACTGTAATTATCATGATCTAGCTATTATTTTATTTATTTTTATTTCATTTATAGCCATTTTTAATAATCGTAATATAACTCACACCTCGCCAAAACATTACATTATAAAAGATGTTGGCCATGGCTTACTTTAAAACCCATTTTCTAAGAGAATCGTTTAACAAATAATTTAATTTGTAAAGCGCGCACAAAAATTATAGGAACAGTTGTTGAATATTTATTCATTACGCGTAGTATCGGCCATTAGTCTTTCCATTTACTTTTTTGTTTTTATGATTATAGTTTTTAAAGTGCTAGTAACGAAAAATGTTCGATTTAAACTCTATAATCGAAGTCCATATTGCTTTTTGCTCCGTTAGTTAAGTAATGCGATAACGCAAACAGTCCTTGGACGCAATTATTTATTAATTCGTTATTAATGAACAAACTAACACGGTTATATTGAAGGGCAACGTACAACGTGTCAATATGACTAGAGAGATAATTATTGGAAGTGAAACAAATTGAGTCTAGGCAATGATTGTTTTATGCTGACACTAGGTAACATAGTAAAGTCGACAGTAAGTACTAAGTACAACGTAAAAAACATGTAAAAAATATTGGAAATACATATTCACCACCAACATAATGTTGCTTACAGCTAAACGAAACACACAATAATGGATAAAATACAGATATACCATTACCTATCTTTTTTATCTTGTGTCAGATCTCAAGAGGTATCTTAGAACTCCAAGTATAAGTTATTTCTTGAACGTTACCTTTTACATTTTTGCTGTTCGGAGAATTCGCATTAACGATATTGTAGTTAAAGAAATACCGGTTTGACTAACACAAACTGCTCTATCCGTTCCAATTTTTATTTGTTGTGGCACAGAAATTATAGTTTAATAAAAAAATATAGCTAACCACTTTTCATACAAGCCTATTACTGCATCAATAACAGTAAACCTCTATTATAAAATATTGTTGAACTGTTCCATCCGTCTTATTTCCTTTTCTTTCCCTTATCATTTCAAGAGGACTGAGACAAATCTACAATCCAATTGTCATAGTTATTCAAATCATCATCACCATCATCAGCCCTTCTGCGTCCACTGCTGGACATAGGCGTCTCCTATAGCACACCACTGGGTGCAATCTTCAGCCCATCGTTTCGAACCGCTACCAGCCAACTTGTTGTTCAAATGGACGGCGATAATCATTACCATTCCACCATACCATCGGGTAAACCATTTGCTTATTTACCAGACCTATAAAAAAACACACGTTCAACCAAGATTTCTTCAAGTCGTCCTGGGCTTTACTGCGCTTACCATCAGACAAATTGTAGTCAATTTCTCGTACCAGTATCTTTAAAAAAGACTTTTCATAATAAAACTGACCTGTAGAAACGGCATTATTGATCCGCCGTCGTATCGTCTCCTCTTCAAAGGAGTACATGTAGTACTCCTCGTTGAGATCCCTCAGGAACTGCGGCTTGACCAGCACGCCGCCCACCACGCCGAACAGGCGCACGAAGCCCAGTGGCGTGAACACTGTTGGACAAGACAACATTATTATGAGAGGTAGATGTATGAAGTACTGGTAAAAACTTAGTATGGAACTGGTATTGCTTACGACTTCGCCCGCGAGGATAAGTTTTTCCGGGATTAAAGTCCCACTTTATATTTTTCCTGGATAAAAAGTATAGCTTTCCTGAAAAAAATTGACTATCCAACACTAAAAGGATGTTTTAATTTGAACGATCAGTTCCTGATATTAGGGTGTTCAAACAAACAAACTCTTAGCTTTAAGTATAGATTTAGGTCAAATATTAGTCAGCTGGATGCAAGTACAAGAGATCGCCGTGAAATTGTTCACAAGTAATTACATACTTGCAATGAAGAATATGCTATACAATTGCAAAATGATATAGCGAAACTTGTCTTAATAAAACATTACACAAACATTTATCTGTTCGTATAAAATATGAAGGGGTCAGAGGCTGGCCGACTTTCTGGAGAAAGAGGGACTCTTTGCGATGAACTCTTTTTTCCAGAAGCCGCCTCACAGGAAATGGACCTGGCTGAGTCCTGACGGTTCTACGAGAAACGAGATAGATTTCATCTTGACGACGAATAGACAGATGTTCAGTGATGTCTCTGTGATCAACAGGGTGAAAACCGGCAGTGATCACCGAATGGTAAGGGGCTCATTGAATATCAATGTCCAATTAGAAAGGCGTCGCTTGATGAAGTCTACGCTCCGACCTACTCGTGCCCATATCCAAAACCCCGAGAGCTTTCAACTTGAGCTGGCAAATCGCTTTGATTGTCTCAAAGAAAACTTTGCAGTGGACGAGCTAAACAGCGGTTTGGTAGAAGCTGTCCATACGGTGGGATCTAAGTATTTTAGACCTCGCCGTAGAGATAGACCACAAAAACTCTCGATCCACACTCTTGACCTCATGGCCGAACGTCGATCTATGGCGCTGCAGTCTTCCGATGACGCCGAAGCATATAGGCAGCTCAATAGACGGATCTGGAAGTCCTTGCGACACGATGTCCGTGCTCACAATACTGTGAGCATTAAAGAGACAATTGAGCGGAATGGAGGCTCCAAAGTGTTTGCAAGAGACTTGTCTATTGGGCAAAGCCAGTTGTGTAGGCTGAAGACGGACGGCGGCCGCGTAGTGTCGACGAGGGCAGAGGTTTTAAGGGAGATCGAGAGGTTCTACGGACAGCTTTACACCTCGGTTGCCGAACCTACTGTTAGCTCGGCCGAAGACCCGAGAGCCGAGTTGATCCGACACTTTAGCGATGATATCCCGGACATCAGCCTATGTGAGATTGAGATGGCCCTGAAACAGCTTAAGAACAACAAGGCGCCGGGTGAGGACGGAATCACTTCAGAGCTTCTGAAAGCGGGCGGAGCGCCGATGCTGAAAGTCCTTCAGAGGCTCTTCAATTCCGTTCTCCTCGAGGGATCAACGCCAGAGGCATGGAGCAGGAGCGTGGTGGTACTGTTCTTCAAAAAAGGTGATAACACTTTGCTGAAGAACTACAGGCCCATCTCGCTCCTGAGTCATGTCTATAAGCTGTTTTCGAGGGTCATCACAAATCGTCTCGAACGCAGGTTTGATGACTTCCAGCCTCCCGAACAAGCCGGTTTCCGAAAAGGCTTTAGTACCATAGACCACATTCATACGCTTCGGCAAGTTATACAAAAAACCGAGGAATATAACTTGCCGCTTTGTTTAGCGTTTGTGGACTATGAGAAAGCCTTTGATTCGATCGAGACCTGGGCTGTGCTAGAGTCTCTCCAGCGATGCCACATAGACTATCGGTACATCGAAGTGTTGAAGTGTATATACAACAACGCCACCATGTCGGTCCGAGTACAAGATCAGAGCACGAAGGCTATTCCACTACAGAGAGGCGTGAGACAGGGAGATGTCATATCTCCGAAACTGTTCACTGCCGCGCTGGAAAACGCCTTCAAGCTCTTGCAGTGGAAAGGATTCGGCATCAACATCAACGGCGAGTATATCACTCACCTTCGATTTGCCGACGATATTGTAGTCTTGGCAGAATCGCTGGAGAACCTTAGCACTATGCTCGAAGACCTCAATCGAGTCTCCCAACAGGTGGGTCTTAAAATGAACATGGACAAAACGAAGATCATGTCGAATGTCCATGTAGTGCCCACCCCCATTGGAGTTGGGGGCTCGACTCTTGAAGTTGTAGACGAATATGTCTATTTAGGACAAGTGGTCCGGTTAGGCAGGTCCAACTTCGAGAGAGAGGTCAATCGTCGAATCCAACTCGGCTGGGCAGCGTTCGGGAAACTACGCGACGTCTTCTTGTCCAAAATACCTCAGTGCCTCAAATCGAAAGTCTTCGATAGTTGTGTGTTGCCAGTGATGACATACGGCACCGAGACGTGGCCTCTCACTATGGGCCTTATTAGGCGGCTCAAAGTCACTCAACGAGCTATGGAGAGGGCTATGCTCGGGGTTTCCCTACGAGATCGAATCAGAAATGAGGAGATCCGTAGGAGAACTAAAGTAACCGACATAGCCCAGCGGATTAGTAAGTTGAAGTGGCAATGGGCGGGGCACATAGCGCGGAGAACTGATGGCCGATGGGGCCAAAAAGTTCTCGAATGGAGGCCACGTAGCGGAAAGCGCAGCGTAGGACGTCCACCCACAAGATGGTCAGACGACCTGGTAAAGGTGGCGGGACGTCGCTGGATGCAGGCTGCCTCCAACAGGTCACTGTGGAAATCATTGGGAGAGGCCTATGTTCAGCAGTGGACGTCCTTTGGCTGATGGATGGATGGATGGATAAAATATGAATTCAATATTTCATTCACCACAACCAATTTAGAAACATATTTACAAAATACAAATAAATCTCAACAGGAGAACTGTTTATATAATGTTAGTAGAAAACACGAACATGACGCACGTGATACAACAAACGAGAGCTATGTTGATAAATTGTAAGACAGAGACCGCCAATGTAAACATTTAACCGGTCGTATATAAATAATGTGATAATGAACTTTGAATATCCGCACGGATCAATATTTATAGCACACCGTTTATAGCATACTAGACCGTTATAGATACTATTGCACTGCGGCTGTAAATAACTGATTCATTGTCGAATTAACATTGTTTAATATTTCAAAAAGAGTTTTGGAATAAAATATAATTAAAAAACTAAAAACACTACACGAAAAATGTATTCCCGACACGCGTACTTGTCCGCTATTTGTAAATGCGAGTGAATTATTTTTAAACAGCATTGAACTCGACAGGTATTATTTGCAGAGCTTTATTTACTCCGCTTTTAAACGATGCAAAAATAGTGAAGACAAATACAAATAGCCATCCGTATGTTTTCTAAATCCAAAAAAAAACCTATAAATATTGTAGACACTTAACACACATAAAAACACAACTATAGCACTCCAAAATGTATTTAGTAAAAAAATGCAATTAAACTCAAAATCACAGTCACGACTAAATAATAATACCGGCTAAAAATGAGAGGAAAAAATAAACAGTTCGACGACAGACGGTTGAAATTTATCTTAACAACCGTTGCTAGGAGCGCCGTTACGTCGATTTGACTAAACACCACACACAACACGAAGCATCGAAACAATTTTGAAAGCGTTTTTAAAAATGAACACTAAGAAAGTGGTCAATCGCGCTTTAAAGACAACGAAGGAAGTAGAATTGAATGAAGAATGGAACAATTTTACCAAGAGGATCGGTGAAGTATCGAATATGGTGAGAGACATGGCTAGTGGTGACAAAGAAAAAGCTGCCGCTGCACAAGCTCTGGCCGACCAGTACCTCAACGGAAAAGTGATTCTAGATGAAGATATAAAGATGAACGTCAAAGAAGACCGAACTGTTATAAACCATAAAGCATTTAAATCCCTCGAAAACAAAGACACGGTAAGAAAATAAATATTAATGCCCCAAAACAACGTTTCTAGTACATTGGTACGAAGTCGTCTAAAGCTAAAATTAATAAACAAAACTATCAACAAAACGCTCCGTATGTGTACATTGTATATAACAAAGAAAAGCCATTATACTCAGTGTGTTCTGTGTGTTTATTTTAAATGTTGAAAAGTAGGTTATCATTATGTCGACGTACCTAGAGGCTGGAGTAGCGTTGCGATACACTAATGAGTTGTAGTGGCTAGCGTGCACCGTGTCACTGTGTTTCCTAGGCTATTCGCGTAACGGCACGTGGAAACAGCCGCATCTAACTACTACTTACTATCTGCTGGTTGCTACTACTTAGATAATACCATCTTAGTCTCATCGTTGTAGGTCATTTACCTAAAACGACATGCTCATTTTTTGATACAAAGTCATTTACTTGCTTTGTTGAATAAATAAATAATTGCGTACACCATGAGCATTAACCCTAATGTGATCTGTTCGTGCAATGTGTATACTTTTTGTGATTATAAACATTTCGACGTAGTTGAATATAAACAATAAAAATGCACAAGCTCGTCTTATTGGCAATAGCATGCCATCGATGCCAAAACTATTATAAATAACGCAGTGCTGCGTACATACATCAGTGATGTCATATGTGTCGCGCGTGGATTAATTGTTTAACGTACACAATCGCGGACTGAACGCTCATCGCCACCGACTATCTATTTTATAAGAGAAAGCAATTTGGCTCGCGTTTCTCTATAAATAAACATACAGCTCATGTAGATGCTGCTGTTCGCAGTATTTGCGGATAGAAAATATTCGCGTGGCATGCTCGCTAGTAAACGTTACCGCCGCGCCGTCCGCGCCGTCCTCGCTGAACCGTACCATCCTCCGATCTGTAAACTTTCAATCACAAATAGAAACAGTTTCGTAACGCACTGTTGCTGTAAACGTAAATATTGCTGTCGCAGCAACCACAACATCCAAAAAAAAATTGCCACGAAAAGTCAAAAATGTCGGGTTCAAAGAGATTTTATTTTTAAACATAAGTCATCGCGTACATAAACATAATGATAATAGACTTATCTTCATTCAGTTTCCTGATCTCCAGTTCAATTAGCGCGGGGCACAACAAACTTTGTCATTTACGCTGCATCATACATGCACAGTATGATTCAATGAGGCTGGTCACACGCTCGAACCATCCATTATTAATATCAGTGTATGATATTGGTTAGCAATTAGCACTATCAGCATATTTGTTGCAACGTTTTAAAATCAAAACAAATGGATACTTTTGGGGAAAAGAGAATCAATGTCACGTTTACCCATTACACTAATTTTAATATTATTGAATTTACTGTTCATCCCTTTGACGCCGTTTCTTTCTTTTTATAAATTTGTTATTATTAACTATTATTATTTCTACGCTCTTTTTTAAGGGTGTAATGAATAAAGACGCTTGGATGGCAGAAGTGAGCAAAGACGCGGAGAAACGGGCTTTGGATCGCAAGATACGTCGCGAGAAGGCAGACACGCTAAAAACTCAGGCCGTTAAGGCATTCCGCAGAGGCGAGTACGAACGCGCGCTCTCCTGCTACAACCGAGCCATCGAGCAAGTGCGCGACAACTCCATGCTCTACTGCGATAGAGCTCTCACTAACATCAAATTGGGGAATTTCGACAAGGTAATCACACGTAAATATTTATATGACGTTAACTTCAGTAGTGCGTCTGGGTGTTTCCCAAATTCCACGCTAATGAGAAATTACAATGGAATTGTCAATCTACGAAATATATTTTAATATAATTTTTAAGTATTATTTTGTTTCATTTATGAGACTTAAAAGTATTCGGTAGGTAATCATAAAGTTTAACTACAGCGTCACCGTAATCAAGGAAGTAAATATTCACGCACATGACCTTTGAGTTCGCTTCAAAACAAACTGCAAGTATGAATGTTGAAGACGCAAGTCGTGCTTGCATTTTACCTCCAACCGGTTTCATATAACCGAAAATTGAGAAGCGACAACACGCTAATGAATAAAAAACTGTTACAGTACATATAAAAGACCCGTATGAATATTTCTCGCACTATTTTCCTAATTGTACTGCGTCGCGTGACTACTAAAACAGTGGAACATATACATTTTTTATTCATTTATTTGATTTCTTGTCGTGTTCGAAGATTGAATTCAACACGCAACATTAAATAAATATAATTTATCAACGCTGGGCAAACAATACCCGTTGTTTATCAATACGCCTATTAACTTTCCTTTAGCTGTTGTTTGAATGACGTACATAGTTCCCGCAATAAGGCAGCGTGGTACCGACTAAGGAGCAAGTCGGATCCTAGCAGTAGATAAATTTATTATAGATTCATTTATTAAAAAAAGGGTTTCAAAGAAATGTACTAGGTTACATACATAAATCGTGACGACAAATATCCAGTGACGTACCTTCATTGGGCTGACCGACTTTTATTAATTCAAGAATGAGCCGCTTAATTGGCTGAAACCTACCACGGTCTCAAGGGTAAATAACACAGCAAATAATAATTGCAATGACATCTTAAATAACAATGGTGTCGATAGATCAATATTTACCTTTACACACACCGCGTGCAAAACGGAAACAATAATGCTTACACAAACTTCGTAAACAACGCTAAAACCATTGTTTATTGAACTCAGAGAATAAACTTTCGCATCGATGCTCATTTATTTTAGCATTCGTCAATACATATGCATTTATTGCTTCTTTCTCGAATAGAAAGAAACCTCCGCATCTATTAGCTTAAATTTCCAACAAGAGAATGCATTTGTCGTCAGCAAAGCGATTAGTAATGTCGGAACTAAACAGATCATTGCCATATCCATCCATAATTAAAGAAGCCAAAGAAAGTCATTTTAAAACGCCTGATTTGTATTAACCTCGTAACCAGATAAATAAACGTGATAAATAATATGTTTAGACTGAAGAAAGCTAACGTTGAAGTAAAATTAAACAGACGGGTAGCCAAAGTCATAGCCATAGGCTATAGTATCGTCTGAACTCTAAAATAACGACCCAAACAAACCAACACATTATGCAAATGTAAAATGTACACATAATAAAACACACAGTAACATAACAAATATAAATGCAAAAACATTTCGCCGGCGTAAATTACGTTGACTACCATCACAGTTAGATAATTACATGGATACCGACGTAATGAACGGCTACAGCCCGGTAGATTTTCATAATCATAAAGACGTGGCCGGCAAATGTTAATGATAGGCTTCTATTATGTAGCCAGCCATGCTGCTGCGGTCGGCTGTACTTATAGAATTTACTGGCGTCAAACAAACGGGTGGAAGTGAGACAGCGAGCAAGTGATCAGAGACGACTGACGAGTGGGTTACGGTTGCGAGGTGCGAGGTCAGGTGGAAATAAATCTACAACAACGAGCGATCCTATATCTAGCAAATAGAAATAGGCCTAGCGTTGTTTTGTCTGATCTAGCTTTCATTGTGCTCGCTTTGCAATCAATTTGTCTTTATAACTGGGATGCAGGGAATGTCATTAGACTTCATATGGCTATATAAGTATGAAACATACTAAGTATAGCTTAAAAACATAGTCTCCAGGATGCATATTAGAAAGCTATTAAAGAAACGTCTCTTCTATTTTAGTCATAAAATTTACACATATTATAGACGTAGCATCGTGTAAATACAAATCGGAAACAAAAACAAAGCATATTGTTTGAAATGTTCAATCAATATGTTTCACGTTTGTGTTGCGTGCGTAACTTTGTAATGTATGTAAATATTTTATTTCAGATTTTTGCCGACTGCGACTCTGCTCTGCGTCTCAACGAAAATAGCTTCAAAGCCCGCCTTTACAAAGCAAAGGCTTTTAAAGAACTAGAGGAAATTGATAAACTAGCGGAATGTAGAAAGGAATTAAATGAGAAATTTCCTCAACACGACGATTTGATTAAATACTTTTTGGACAAAAAGGAAGGTTACGGCGACGAAGAAGACGAAGAGGAAAATTAAGTTTCGTCGTGACAAGTTTGTGGTATAGTCATTACTCATTGGTGTTTTGTTTTATTTTAAATTTCTAGTTGAGTCTAGCATTAAAGATAGATTTGTCGATAACTCACATGTATATGCTTGGAACGACTTATATTATCTCTAAACTCAATAAACAATTAAATATATTTTTAAACATGTTTAAGTTTTCCTCCACACCGTCTAAAGTTGTCTTGTGGACTATGAATAAATATGCAAATATTGACTTAGAGCGGAACCAAGAATCTGAAATAGTCAGTTGGCTTCGGCTTATTGTAATTATAATTAACAATGTCTACGTATACCATATCTTTATCTGTTTATTTTATTGTCAGGTACGCGGATTCTTAATCGCATATAAATATTAACCTGAGATAACACAGATAGGTACAATGTATATTAGTGCTACAAGAAGGTTATCAAAACTAGATTAATAAATTGATGTTAATGAAAATAAAACTTCATTGATACTTATATGGATAACGACTTAATCAATTGCAATTAAAGTTCTGTTGGGCCAAATATTCTTTATTGTTTTGGGACTATGGAAGGAATGTAAGTGTGAGGACAAAACTAGATCGAGATACAAAGCACAATAAGTATGGTATCGGAATAAAACCTTTAGGTTTCATGTGCGACCGTTTCGGAAAAGGCAGTTTCAACTGATAACCTATCCTGGATCGATGCATTTCTGAGGATTCTCAAAAATAAATTCGGTTAAACTGAATGTGGCCATAAAATATATAACAAGTAGCTGGGTATATACTTATACCCGTGTAATTAGGACAATGGCAACACGTTTTTAGTTTGTGTGATAAAAATATAAAATGATAAAACCGTGTAATAAATATCGATTACAACAATTACTCAATAGATAAAGCCGAAACCGGACTCGTGCGGCTGCGAGTGATATGAACTAAAGAACCAATATCGACACTCAACAATCTACATCATCAGAGAAAGGTATTGAAATGTTCGACTCATAAATGAAAAAAGTACTTTTATATCACCTTACTAGTGGATAATAATGTATTCACAACACCTTATAATAATGTTATTTTTTTGCAGGTTAAAAACCACTTAAATATTCTCAGGTACTCGCCGAGCTTCATTGCTCTTTCATTTAATGCGTGCAACCCTGACTTTAGAATTATGTTGACGGGTGTAAGGGTGGTATATTTTTTAACTAAAGGAAAAAAATACTAAAACAGTATACTCATTAAGCGTAGATTAAGAACGATCCAATTAAACATAGACACCTCCGTTTTTTTTTTTTTTTTTTTTAATATTCCATCTCTCGTACATGCGTATATTCAGTTTCTTCATTCGTATTCATTAGTGGCACTTGTCTGTACGCAGTCAAATTTTACAAATATGCTATGAGCAAGGCAGATTATGGTTGGGATGTGATTGGAGGTCAATGTCTGACACCAATTATATTCAATGTTGCGACGTACCGCATAACTTGACATTCGACAATAGGTTTACATTAAACAATTGGAAAAAAATACAGTTACCATTTGTGAAACGACTACATATGAACATATAAACAATGTTTTATTGTTTATGTTTTAATGTTTTATTCTGTAAGCTGTAATCGTGAATGTAACTGCTTAGTCATTATAACCTATTACATCAAAACACGTAATTTAGGATAGTCTCTCACTAATACAGATAACCCTTAGATATTATGTATGTATAGTTTAAATAACAGAAAGGAATTAATGATCAACTTGTAGAGTTAATTGCATTGAAATGGCAGTTGTCTGCATTGTTTAGATAAAGTGTAGTTGATAAAAACGATGCTTTTAAATATTTAAGTGTAGATACTATCGGCCTTAATCATAGATAGATTTAAAACCTATTTTAGTTATCGAATGTCTTCTTCGCCCAAACTGAATTCAAAAGTCGTTCGAAAGGGACAAAACATTCGATAACTAAAATAGCTTTTAAATATGAATAAAGCCTATAGACAGACATCGCAATGTCGAACGACGCAATGGCCTAGATGTACACACGAGCAACCGACGCGCGCATCCTATACGATTGAACAGCTGTTCGTTACAGGACAATATTTTATACTACACTCCAGGGCTTGTAAACGATACCAATTCACATTAAAAGTATCGGTAAATACCGGTATTTTCATAAAGATACCTGTGTATCGTTAAAATTAAGTAACGGTAATTGAGTATCGTAACGAAACACAATCGTTATGATACCATAACGTTAACAATTATCGATATTTTTTTACGTAGATAACGTTAAAAATATCGGTAATTTCGTATCATTACTTTATGCGACGTTGCTTGTAGTTTAAATTGTAAAGACTGCCCGTTATTTATTTGGTGCTTATTTAATCACAAACGCGTGCCGACTGCCGCCACGCTCTTCGCATGAAGGTGGTTGGTTGGCAAACGTTGCGAGTTGCCGGTAGCGAAGGTAACGAAATACACTCATAACGTTAAAAGTATCGGTAAGTTTAAGCGAAGGTAACGAAATACACTCATAACGTTAAAAGTATCGGTAAGTTTGGTAGTACCGGTATTTATATGTAACGTTAAAATAACGTTAACTTGGGTATCGTTACTTATGAATTTACCGATACCTGCTTCTAGCTCCATTAACGATACCAAACTTTTACCGGTATTTCAAGCCCTGCTACACTCCACCAACACGCGATACATTTCGACGCGCCGGTCTAAAGTCCATCAGAGGTGTTTGCGATACATATTTACGACGTAAACTACAAAAAGTTTTAGAATCAAGCACACAAATATTCCATTATAAAATCTATCTCTACATGTAGGTTTTGAAATGCCTCTAGCTCATTATGGAGTAGATTTTAGACCAAATAAATCGGCATATATTAAACTAGTCAGTAGACTAATGAGTATTTGAAAAGCAGTTAAACAAGTCGTTGTAGCATTTCTGACTTTATCACTAACTATCGCAATTAATACGAATTAGTAGCAAATAGCGTTCAGAAATTCCAATCATCCAGTATCGAATGTTAATGCCTCCAACGAGTTGTATGAAGATATTTAGTTAATTCATCATGTCCTGTTTCTTAACCGGTTTCAAACGTCTATCAGCACACATCGAGACTGTATGCTGGCATTGTGCTGCCAAGACAAGACAATGTAATGAAACAATATAATCTATTTGAATAATGTTAATGAACACTTACCCAACAACATCAACACGCCGACAAACGAAACGCACGAGTACAGGAAAGGTAGATATGTCCATAAATCTGAGAACAAAATTACAACATCAATATAATTTCGTATAGCAAATAATTGATGTACAAAATATATGCATCAGTAACAAGTACATATGTATCTTATGAATGAAGCTGATTATCGCTTGTTAACACCTGTTACATAAACAATTACTATCACAAATATCTAATGGATCTATGAACTGAACATAGAGTTCAATTAAACTTTAGCAACTCTAATTATTGCTACATGCACAACATTATTATCACATTCAACTTAATATCGTATATATAAATTGTTTACGCCAAGTGCACTTGTACTAAAATGTTTTACGTGGCGTATCTATAGTGTGCGTCCTCGATGCCGTCGGTTGATGTATCCGTTTACATTAAAACTCGTAAACGAATTCGCCTTCGGTAAAAAATACACGAATGACACTGTTTAGAAAAAGCGTGCAATAAAACTTTTCGTCTCAAGTGTACCGTTGTTTCCGGCGCACCCATTAAGCGGCTGCGGCCAAAAAATTGCACGCTAGCTTTCTTCACGCTCAATTAAACACAGACACACTGCACCATATTCAAATTGAATATTCTTATACCAATTTCTAATCTATAGATTGAGCACGATTGAGTGTTCATAAGTTTTGTGTTAAGTGAACAATTAAGAAGACTAATAAAGAAGATAAGAATACTCATAAGGCCTGCCTTGTAACATTTGTAATGAACGAGCAATAACTAAAATGTGACCTATTGATATCAATATTCTAACATTGTAATACTTGTTCAAATTCGTTATTTCTCTTTTATTTTTATTGCCATTTGATGTTAGCTGTCTCTACCACAGAAGTGTTCAGCATTTAAGACAACACCCAAAATTAAACCCGTTTGAGCTCAGATTGAAATAGGTGTTTGAAATTGAGCCATTTTTAGTTGACATCCTATTAAACAGCTTTTTTTATAGCATAGGTCCGGCAAACGAGCAAGCAGGTCGCCTGATGGTAAATGATCACTGCCGCCCATGAACATTGAACATTCACAACGCTTTGATCATGGATGTGTTGCCGGCCCATCAGATCGGGAGGGAAGCTGTAAGGAAAAAGGATGAGAAGAAGTATGGGAAATTGGGCTACTTTAAAAAAGAAACTTAGTAATGAAGTGCTGCCTAGTGTCATGAATTTAAACTTTATTAACTGTGGTACAGTGACCGACTTATTACATCAAAGTGTATTCATAACTCACTCGGAATTTAACTTTCAATCTTTTTGGGACTTTAATTTGCATACAAAATATTGGCAAAATACGTGTGTGAAATACCGATGCGGTCGACCATTTAATCGTAATTGATACCATTTCAAATTGAAAATATGCTACGTTTGTTATTGTATGCAAAGGATTCCCAAATTGACAAGCTATAAAAATAAACAGTATTAAATAATTCAATGGCTCTCCGAAATATTTGTAGAAAACGCAAAATGTGTTACGTATTATCGAAAATTCTGTTAAATCTCTGAGTGTTCTATACACAACTCAGGCTTTAGCCTATTCGGTGGCGTACGCATCATCGATCATTTCGAACGTGTAGAGAAATCATCTTTACATAGAAATTATTGACATTCCAACGAAGCAGGCGTTGTTGTCATCGGATAGAAATATGTGTGCTAGAGGCAAGGATGTCTTCTTTAACTAAGAAATATCTCTAAATATTGAATATAGATGATTGTGATCGATATCGGAAATACAATAAAAGCAAGATTGTTAATACCAAATTGGAACATTGTCTTTCCACTTCCCTTCAAATAAAAAAAAATCTTAGTATCGAATTTTATCATATGGTATGGTTTGGTTATTACAAAAGATCGTTAATTGCGCTACTTACTAAGTAAAGCATCAATACTGGAACGATCGCCTTCCAGCCACGCCGATATGACGTACGCCAGCCCCAACATGGCCACCCCGAGCAGAGCCAACACTATGAAGGTCTCGTACACGCGACCCTTCAGCCCCCGACATCCAGGAAACCCGGACGACTCCGAGAACAGATACGCGAACGGCAGGAACACGAACATCGACAAATTTGAGAACAGGAACACATGATTCCATAGACCTGCGAACAAAGTTTTCTATAGGTACAATGGTGTTTTGAAATTTATTTAGATTTTTTCTAATCTAAATTACATCTAAATACACCCAGCTTCACTTTCTATCTCATCAAAATCTTTCAGGAAGTAACCCAACCTCACCTACTCGTGGTTGACTCTGCTGACCAACAATTTAAAATAGGGTATCGCGCCAAAGCGCGTTAAACCAGCATGGCTAATGAACGTCTAAACCCCCTTAAACGAACCACAGGCACACATTTAACTAAGTACCAATAAACTTTTTTGGTGAAATTAACTTCCCCATTGCTAATGTTAGAAGATTGATTGCCACGGAGGCAATTGAGCTAGCATCCGGCTGTAAAACGATGACGTGCGGTCAATATACCCACCAAGACAAATGTCTGATGATCATACTTGTTTTGGGTGTTGTGGAACCGAAAAAATTCTCGTAGTTATTGATACCATCGATTCAATGCCACGTCACGTATATTCTTATATGAGGCAAGGGGCGATATTATTTACATCATTTATTATACTTGTAAATATTTTAAATATCTAATTACTTAAATTACGTTAATTGATGGCAACAAAGATTAATTACTTATACATAAGTTAATTTGTCATAATTTTAATGACATGTAAATATCAATAATATAACATAAAAATAAAAAATTAACTTCTCATTTGGATTGTTGTTAACATTTGTTGATATATTTTTTGTTTTTATGATACGGAATATGCAATATTAATTTATGTTTACATCAGCTGTATTGCACCACGTGGCTGAAGAGTTCATAAGCAATTATGAATTACAAACGATTCGCCAAGCAATATATCGGTAAATACTTAAGTTTAAACAGCTGTTCTAAGTACTAAACACGTCACACAGCAAATAGTTCCCTATTTAAATACCTATTCAATTAGGAAATATTTTTCATACAACTGACTAGAATGATAAATTTTATTAAGATTATGGTTACTTGAGTTACTTGTGTAAATACATCAAAAATAGATATTATTTATCGAATAACTATACATAGCAATCAAAGCGAGAGATAATCACATTTTGAATACTCAATAATTATACAGTAATAGTAATATTATTCTAGTTTCATAAATTTATCTCCACAATATGTTCCAGTAGTGAATACGTAACATCATAGTGGGTGGCAATCGTTCAACCATGAACTCTTTGCAGCATGTGCATGAAATTGAAGATATATTATGTGTAGTCTTTTTTTTTTTCAAGAAGAAAGCTATTTATGATGGAAATTATTTCCATCTTACGAGAAATATGGAACAGGATTTAGTGAACACTGCCTTATATCCAATGTATTTTAACACTACCCAGATATCTGTGCTGGGTTAGGTTCCTAATCTTGATTGCCCGGTCTAGCATCCCAATGCGTCTTTTGGATCATCATTGCCCATACAACCCCTTTAAGATTAAATTTTTGTTATTTATTTAATTTCTTTTATATTTAAAACCATTAAAGCTACCTTAATACAAATAGGTGTATGTTTAAACTAACCTTGTATAAGAGAGCTGTTGAGCCACTTGACATAGTAACTATTCGGGTACAGTATGAGCACTTCATTGCTGACAATTGAGACGGGCAGCAGGAGTGCAGAACCCAACGATACGGCCAGTGCAAATGTGCACAGCCACACACTTATCCTGTACACTTTGACTTCATCCTCATCTGCTGTGAAGTAATCCTCGCTGTCGCGTCGTCTGAACTTCTCAATCAACATAAATGAGAAGAGATACAGCAGGATGAACAGGAGCAGAAATATCTGCAACAAGTAAATACATACATTTAAGACCTATTTTTCCAGTCAATAGATAATATTGGTATGAAAAAAATTATATGAGTTATGTGCCTAGGACCATAATTTCAGCACCGTAATAATAGAGGTACACCTAGGGGTGTACAACAACAACAACATTAGGATGTGTAATACAACATTAGGATGTTGTATTTATTTAGAAAGGAAATAACCTTGGCAAACTATAGGTGGCACTAGGCTCACATCTACCTATACCTTTGGGATTAGGGAATATAGAGCTGAGCTTGTATGTATGTGTTAATTGTAATTGGTTATAATAACAAAAAATTGTTTAATATCCTTTACTTTTATATTCAGTAATTTAACAACTTACTTGATGGAATCATTTTATACAATTAATAAGAAATTAACCTTTATAACAATTAATAATATACATATATGTATACAATTTGAATGTAACTGTATAATCACAAGCAGAAACAATATATTCATGATATTATGAAGGTTTTTGTTTGCTTACAACAATCCAAAAATATTATAATAATTTTAATGTAAACTACAAAATATTTAGGTGATTTTTAAAACTGACAATAAAACTTATCTATCCATAAACATTAACCATTTGAAGTGTCTTGTATGGAGGTATTGTATATCACACATAATGCATGCATTATTAAGGACCATTGAAGTAGAAAACTTCTCAAATAACATTAACACATCAGGACGCACTTTGTACAGGTGTTACAAAAAAATGTATCATATAAATGAGACCATCAGTGTTAAAGTTTTGGCAGGATTTATCACAGGTTTAGTTCACTTTTCCACTGACATTCTCTGATATGGTGGTTCAAAAATATGATATCTTCATATTGTTGTTGTCCTTGAACAACAAAGGATGTCTTCAACAGAATAATAAGACAAACAAACACTATTATCTTGTATGACAATATTTATATGTACATATTGGATGTATGTAGGTATCTATTCACAATTATAAAGTGCACATTCAAAGAATATGACACTTTTATTAAACAGTAAACAGATAAAAATAGTTACCAAACTTGCTCGTAATAAAAGGACAACAACAGGTAATTTCCTTAAGGAAAATAAGAATTTACAACTGGTAAATAGTATTATTTCTAAATAAGAGTTAATTGCATTTACTGTATTCAGAATTCACTATTATTTGGTTGTCCTTATCCCATTAGTATATCATATACATATTATCCCTAGCATAATATTTGTAAATTATAATTTGAGCCAACAAATGCTGCCAATGAATGTGATAAAATTTAATATTCCTTAATCCTCCCTCAAAATTAAATGTAGCTGGACACTCTCTGTCTGCATGTACTTGTCTTCACATAACATGACTGAAATATGATGTGTTTACATTTCAAAACAGACAACAAGCCTGGCTATTTTTACTTTGTTGATGTGACCTTGCTGATTTTGCCACAAATGTGTAAAAAAATTAAGATACAAAAATGTAACTGTGTATATTGGTTTGCAAGTAACAAAGATATGGATTATGCTAAAAATTCAATAACAAGCGGGACGTGTATATTATCCCTAGAGGTATCAAAATATGATGTGTAAACTGTAAAGTATAAACATTTTCTGTTATCTTCGATAGCTCTTATATCAATGAGAATGTTTTCATCCAAATAGAACCAATATTTTACAGGATATTATAATATTCTCAGATTTCTAATGGTACTTTTACAGACTCGCAAGCAATTTACGAAAACAATGTAACGAGATCAAGTACGCCTTTGTTGGGTCTTATACTTTACTTAGCTAATTGGCTACTTACAATCTGCTCCCTGACATTATTGTGGAATATCTGCTCGCGCAAGTCCGCCTCCTCATCATCCATCATCACGGTGTCAATAGATTTCTATCTTTTTATACAAGTGGATGTTGTTTTATATTTTTCACTAAAATAGCACTTCATTTTTAAAATTAATTACATTTTTCGCTTTACAATTACATTTCATCACATCACATGTTCACGGTCGATTTTATATCACTTATTGTAAACTGAAACAATTCGAGGTTCGTATGTATTGATGTTTCTAAAATTATTTTCAAAAGTAGCACGTAGTGAAACTGTGAACGCTACAAAAACACGGGCAATTTTAATAATACGAACGACTGACTGAATGAAATGTTGTCCTAGTTACTGTAGATAATAAATATTTATGCCAAGCTAAACTCACTTAATAAATGCCATTAATGGACGGACCCTTTAACAAATACACAGGAGAAAAAACAACATTTTCAATATTTTATATTTACAAATATATCTATTGCGGTGTCTTTTTATTATATAAATTATGATCATTGCAAATATATTTTATTTATACAATAAAATTGTGTATAAAACTGTTAAACATTTACCACTTATTTATTATGGTTTTCACTGAACGGTAAAAATTACGATCTTATTCGAAATAAGTGCACTTAATGCATTCTTGCTAAATGACTGGATCACTAAAGAACGCTGAAGATGAGAGTGTTTTGTAATCTCAGGATACTCCCTAAAATTCTAATGTTTTTTTCTTTGTACAGTATGTATTAGTTTATAGTAAATATTTAATATAACATATTTAATTATCACAACGAAGCACAGACTAAGGAGTAAACAACGAAGTAATTCATTAATAAATGATGTCAGTCAGTGGTTATCGGTCTACGTCAGTCATTCTTAGCCTGATCCACAGAGTACATGTAATATTTTGACATTTTATTAGCAAACAGCTGTTTGAAAAAGTTTAATGAACTTTTCAAAATGTTCCTTCAAACGTGTGTGTACATGTTTTTACCAATTATATGTTGTGTACTTGTGTACTAAAATACAATGTGATAAATTAAAATAGGCTGGACTTTAGGATGTTATGGCACGAGTTGAGGGGTAAAAGTGATCAAAGGTATTAGGGATTGGGTCCCTGATTACAACGTTATGATTCTTAATAAAAGGCGACGCGTAGTTTTCGAGAAATTAATAAAAATAGTTTCTAACCTCAAATCACACTATGAGTAAAACGGAACGTTATTATGGGCGAATGACAAACAAATCGATAATACTATGTCAAATATATAGTCTATGGTTTGAAAAAATGGTGAAACGGAACGTAAAAAAATAATAAAATATAATTAATTATACATTTAATAAATAAACATTTTATAAATGCTTTTTGTTTTATTTGTTTTCTAACAACCTAGAAGTTATGTTCCGATGGTAGTTAGTGTACCAACTTTGTGCGTAAAATAGGTCGACTTTGTCCCAAAACCGACTTAGGGCACCCCGACTTCACGTAGTCTTTTGGGTACCAACCCTAGAGTGTTTATAAAAAGCCGAAGGCGCGGAGGGAGAGCAGCCCCCGCCCGCTGTAACGAAGGATAGGCAACCGTGCGAGCCGTAGCGGCTGAGGCTGGTCGCCGGAGGCGACCAACAAGCCGAAGCTGCGGAGGTGAGCATGGGTGCCTATTCTTTGTTACGCAAGGGCGAAGGGGCTGCACTTCCCGCAGCGCCGGAGACGTTGCAGAAGCAAATTTGTTTTGACAACAAGTGTTTTGAGGTTAGGTTACATTCTCAGGAACGTTGCTTCACCTTTTCATGGGAGTGGTACCAGGGGAGATGGGACACTCCCCCCTACCCCCCCTCCCCCTCCCAACCCCCAACTCGTGCCATAGGTTTCTAAAGATTACCCTTAAAATAATATGTCTTCACTCGATAGTGAGTAAAATTATATGACACTTATCAAATTCAAATTCAAATTCAAATATGTTTTATTGTGGTACATAGGATGGTGTTATAACTATGACCCGCCGTATTGGCATACAATAATGCAACTTAAATCTAATAAAATTCGTAACTGTAAAACTATATAAATACTATAGAAAACAAACTAAAAGTATTATAACATTTCAATTATCACTAAGAAAATCATTCAAACTATAATAACATTTATTAATTAGGAATTTAAACAATGTACCTAATATAAATCCCTATCCAAATATAAATGCGATTTCTAAAGGCTTTACATATTATTTGTGTAACTTTATTTATATTTCTAGCTACCTGTCGTACAAAACCACAGTTTTCAGTTCGTGTTGTTGTTTGTGACCATTATTTAACGAAGCCGACAGCAGGAATAGATGTTATTTACTCAGAATTTAGAGGTTCTGACATCAAACAGGTTACTATAATACTTTTATTTCCAAATTTAATCTTTATTTTTTACAATAGAATGTAAGCAATACGTAATTTATGGTTCACATGTATAAACAAAATATTAAGTGAGTTTTAATAAAAAGAACTTTATATATTTTTTTACATTATACATTCTAATCATTCTATTATGCTTCATAATTATTTGTGCCAAAATGTGTAATTTAATATATCGCAAATCTAGACTTTTTCTGTATACACTAGGTACTTGAAATACTTATTTAAATATTTTAAAAAGTTATACATATCCCTGATAGTACTTGGTATTTATGTTTTGCAGGTACCTGTGTTAAGAATATTTGGACCAGCTCCTGACGGTCACAAGGTTTGCCTTCACATTCACGGAGTGTTCCCATACTTTTATATACCATGTCCAATATCAAACCCAGAGCCTCAGTTCTTATACCAGGTATGTATACAAGTATCATAATAATATTTATAGATGTACTTTATAAGTACACTATAGAATATACATTAATATAATGTTTCAAACATATACCTAATTGGAAGAATAATCTTGTTATACTAAATACTTGTTATAATAATAAACTTGAAATACTAGTCAAGTTAAAATCTCAAGTTGATATTGTTTTACATATTGCAATTTATTTACAGATAGCTGCAAGTTTAGACAAAGCATTAAATATAGCTTTAAAACAGGCAACATCTGCAAATCAGCATATATACAAAATAACCTTAGTGAAAGGAATGTAAGTAATTGAAATTATTTAATATATCTGCATAGTTTTGTTTCTCTAACAGTTCCTTGCAATCCTTTCTCTGTCTTTTATAAAACTTAATTACATAGATGAAAATAAGTATCAAATAAACATATGTTTTGGTACACAAATATTGAGATAATCTTTGCTGCTGAAATCTTGGTGGATTTGGCTAATATTGTGTTAGCAAAGAGATAATAATGAAAACTACATAGTTGCTATGTTTACTTACAGTTAAGATTTATAACATTAGATTGATTGATTTGCAGCCCATTTTATGGATTTCATGACAAAGAGCATTTGTATTTGAAGATATTTCTATACAATCCTGTTTTAATAAGACAAGCAGTTGAATTGTGCAGTAACGGTGCTATCCTGGGACAAACACTGCAACCGCATGAATCTCACCTTAATTTTACATTACAATTTTTCATAGACTTCAATCTTTTTGGAATGAGTAATGTTGATCTACAAAATGTATTATTTCGTAAGTCAAACTTATCCCAAAATAGCAATGATCCAATAGAAAGCCCTTCTGAATTTGGTTTGAAACCTGAAAGTTCATGTTTCTATGAAGCCGATTGTGTAGCATCAAGTATAATCAACCGTCAGAGAATTGGCAGGGGAGATGGTATTGAAAACCCTGGTCTGGAAGAAGTATGGAATCAAGAAATAGAAAGACGAAAGCAGTTAAATGTATCCCTAGCTTCAAAGTCATTGTCACAAGGAAGGTTACAATCAGATGAAACAGAATCTCACTACAAATATGATCAAATAATTAAGGTGAAAATATCTAATTTGATTGACAAACCGGTTGCTATAAATGACGAAGCTAAGGCGGCAATAGAACCAATTTGTTATCCAGCAGAAAATATGGAGGATTCACAAATATTTAAGGCAGTAGATGTCAGTGTTCATTTACCTAATAGCATGCTAGAGAATAGCCATAACGAAACTCACAGAAATTTAGAGCAAACCATTATCGAAGATTGTGACCAAACTCTTGTTAATGAAAGTGTTGCATTAAATGCTTCACTACATTACAGCCAAGTATTATGTATGTATTTGAAACCATAACTATATCTGGGTAGGTATTTATTATACATAAAATATTTTATTAATGTGTGTGTGTATAAATTTCCAGTAAATAGTGAAGATTTAGATCTTGTAGAGATGCTTGACGATATGGTAGAAAAACCTATTGAAGAGGACAGCATTATGGCTACTCCAGCAAATGCAGATCAACAATCAGATACCGAATTAGATGATGCTGAATATTCTCAAATATTCAATGAAGAAACAATATTTTTAGACAATCATGAAAGGTAAACGTCTACAAAAAATATTTTACTGTAAATAAATACAGATTTAAATAATTTCCTTATTTTAGTAAAGGTGAAGAAGAAAGTAATATTGTACAGTCTTGGAATGATTCATTTTGGGATGGAGCTAACATACCCCAGTTAGACGGGACTTGTGATGACGATAGTAAGTATAATTCAATTTAAAGTCGATTACAATACACATAAATTAAGATATATTAATAAAGTGTTTTTTTTATAGATTTTAAGAAAGTAAGAAAAAGAAAAAGGCGGTCACTTAAACTGGGATTGTCAAAACCTAAAAATATTAAAACACAACTTTCTAAACAAACTGAAAACACCAAAAATGAAAATCCTCGATCAGATATTAGTGAAACAGAAGAAATTGACAATTCTCGAGATGATATTTCTGATGTATCTGAATTGTATTTAAGAAAAAGCGTAAAAGAAGAACCAAATTCAATTTTGGATTCACCAATGTATAAAAATAGTAGTATGGATACGCAAGAATTAAGCAATATATCTGTTACTGATTTAGTCAAAAAACATGTTAACAAAGAATCAGATGCGAGTATTACCAAATCAAATATAGCTGAACATTATGATAATGAGAAAAAATATGAACCAATAGCGGGCCCGTCCATGAGCCATTTTAAAAGCGAACATAACACCACTGTAAATAATTCTTTGAACGAGTCACAACTATCGCTTGATGAAAGTAAATTAGGTATAATGAGCTTTTACGATTCGTCAAAAATATTTGACACATCGTTAGAATTCATTGTTGATAAAAATAATATTGAATGTGGAAACATTCACACAGAACTTAAAGAAAGAAAAGTCGATGCACTAAACGTAGAAAATAACGAAAATGTAAATGAATACAACACAGAATCTCTGGATATAGGTTGTAAATCATTCATAATCAAAAAAATAATAACCCCGTTAGTAAAACCACCCACCAAAAGCTATATTATTTCTACGTTAAGACAGTATAGAATTCCTAACATTAAGAATCCCGTTCCTTATTATTCCGATCATAAAGATGTGGGTGACAAAGTAGAAATAGGTCAAATGTTATTAAAGTTGCATAGTAAATTGTCCCGCGACCAAAAACCATTTGAAAAGGTTTTAAACAACACAAGCATTGAAGAATGGCGTCAGCTACTATTTTTGCAAACAAATGAAATGTCCCAAGAGGTTTCAAAACCAGATGCTTTGAAAACATTATTAGCAGGAAGAAGTAAATGTGTTCTAGAACCAGTTATGAAAGCTCCTACTAAGAAATCAGTTATTCAATGGTTACTGGAAAAAGATTTAGTGAAAGCTGATGAAAGTATACCAGAATTTAAAGATACTAGTAAAAATATAGATGAGTTAGATAATTCTCAAGCCTTGGGTTTAAATGAAGATGAAATAAATAGTAGTTTAAGCCTCGAAAGTACTGATAAGGTACCTACAAAGCTATATTTACATATAAGTATATATATTTTTTGCTATATAATTTGTTTATATTCTTTCTTACACTTTATAAGTATAATTTTTAGCAAGTAAAATCATATGATGATGACACATTGCAAGTAACAATGCATCCGGATGGATCATTTCTCTGCTTTGGAAGTGTGGACAATCAACATGAAACTACCAGTTCTATTGAATCATCAACAGTTGAAGTAAGTAACACGCTAAAGTTATAAGAAGGTTGTAAACACAATATAATTGAAATACAAAATTGTTTGTAACTTTCAGGTGAATTTTCTTACATTGATGCTAGTCGAAGTAATGACATCTACTAGAGGCGAATACAACCCGGATCCGGCAAGGGATTCAATAAGAGCAATATTTTACACTGTGACTAATGATTGCCCTGCTAATCATTTTCTTACGAAATCTGTAACTGAAATACTAGTAGTTGATGAGGAGAGTTCGCCGAAATATCTAGACCGGTGTACTTTTGATTGCCCTGTTACCTAC
This sequence comes from Deilephila elpenor, assembly GCA_949752805.1. Lineage (NCBI taxonomy): Eukaryota > Metazoa > Arthropoda > Insecta > Lepidoptera > Sphingidae > Deilephila > Deilephila elpenor. Next base: position 4,272,616 of record OX457102.1, read on the forward strand.
GTAAATAACGAAGTAGAAGTGATTGAGAAAATAATCGAGATACTTAATAAGCACAATCCAGATATCATGTGTGGATATGAAATAGAAATGAATTCTTGGGGATATATATTTGAAAGAGCCCAAATGCTTGGCTTGGAAATAATCAAAGACATATCTCGGATAACAGATAAAAACAGACAAAAGCGATGGAGAACCGATGATAACGATTTTGAAGGAAAAATAATAGGGAGAATAATTTTTAACGTTTGGCGGTTGTTGCGGCATGAACTGGCTTTGTCAAGTTATAGTTTTGAAAATTGCATGTACGAGATATTGAAAGAGAGGGTGCCTACATATAGTTATGCTCAATTGTCAGAATGGTGGTGTGATGAGTCAAGAATTTTTCGATGGATTCCCGTGGAATACTACCTTACAAGGTTGTCTGGAACAGTAAGAATGTTGGAAAAGTTAGACATTATAAGTAAGTACAACACTGTAACAAAAATATTAGTTGGCTCTTTAACCTTTTTGTATATAGACTTTATTATTAACTCTTAAATCAAAGTTTCGTGTTATATTACCATTTTAGACAGAACATCAGAACTGGCGAGATTGTTTGGGCTTCAGTGGTGGGAGGTGCTATCCCGAGGATCGCAGTTCCGCGTGGAATCTCTGATGCTGCGAGCTGCAAGGCCTCTCAACCTCGTGGCTCTCTCTCCTACAGTCAAGCAACGAGCCGCTATGCGGGCGCCTGAGTGTCTACCACTCATATTTGAACCTGGTAATATTCTAATACACACTTATGTACTTAATTTTACACACTAAATAGCTTTTAATGTGTAGTTCTAATCAGCAACGTCTGTTATTCGGGTTCAAAGAAGAGTACACCAGTCGTATGACGATAAATCTATGTACAAATGAATATTTCGATTAATTGCTGCGTAAGAGAAGAGTACTAAAATTTTATAAAAACATTTCCGATTTTTTTTAAATTTACTAGTTTGTAGGATTAGGAATGGTATAATAACAGAGTGCATTTTTTCCTGCAGAATCTCGGTTCTATTCCGATCCAGTCATCGTGTTAGATTTCCAGAGTCTCTATCCTTCCATGATGATAGCTTATAATTACTGCTTTTCGACATGTATTGGACGAGTTCAAAACATTGATGGGTAAGTCTTTTCGTCTATAGTTTTTAACCGACTTCAAAAAAAGGAGGAGGTTCTCAATTCGACTGTATGTTGCTTTTTTTTTTTTTTTTTTTTTATGTTTGTTACCTCATTTCTCTGTACTGGGTAAACCGATTTCGATAATTCTTTCTTTAATTGAAAGCTGGTGCTTGTCGTTTGGTCCCATAAAAATATAGTGACGATCTGATTAATATCTTCGGACCTGGAGAGGGGAACTCCTTAAAATTAAGTAGGATTCGAATGGTTCTTCTTGCATTGAATTAAGTATAAAAGCAAAATTACAGTGGTGGAGGAAAGTAGGGGTAGGGGCGAAGGGGGGGTTGAGAAAATTAATAAACATGTAAATAGTCAATATCTTCGGCGGCTTTTAACCGATTTTAGTGATTTCTTTTGCATCAGAAAGAACGTATTAACACTTTAATCTCACCAAAAAATCATGAAAATCTGATGAATATTTTCGGTCCTGGAGAGTAGAACTCCTCAAAATTGAGTACGATTCCAATTGTTTCTTTTTGCATTGGATTCAGTATAAAAGCAAAGTTACAGTGGTGGATGAAAGTAGGGGTCGGGGCGAGGGGGGCAGTTGATAAAATGAACAAACACGTAAATAGTCAATATCTTCGGCGCCTATACCAATAAATCATGAAGATCTTATGTAATAGTGACAAAGAATCATATTATAACAGTTTAATAGTATGCCATATACCATTCCGTAATGAAACTGATATCGGAAATTGGGGGCATTGCCGAATGTTATGTGTTGGTGAACAAATTGTACATGACGATGATAACTTTTGTGAAAACATGGAAGAACGAACCGTCATGTCGGATGAATTGTTCCTAAGAAGCATTCGAGGATTAAATATCCAACAAAAGAATGTGTTTCAGAAAGTCTCAACGGCAATCAAAATCAATTTGCAAGGACGATTCAAAACTTTATTCATGTAAGCCCGCATTTTTGAAAGCCTATTATTGCGTTCTTTACAAGTCTCTTTTGAAATTACTCTGGAGATAGATTCCCTTATTTGAGACAGGCGTTGCTCCCTTTCTCCGTTTGTCTCATTTATACGGAGCTCTCTCATACGAGCAGCGCGTTTACTAGGTCTACCCATATTCAGGCTATCGAACTTTTAAGTCACTAAAAATAAAAAAATAAACCAAAATTTTAACAAAAAAAATAACCGACTTCAAAAAAACTGACAAAAAATCATACTTAAAATAAAAATCTAAAATACTGACTAAAATCTGACTTATATAAAACAAACTAAAAATGCACTAAAAAGTAAAAAATAATTGCATATTCTAACGTCAATAATTTACAATCTATTCAATGTACATATAGGTACGATCTATGTGTTTTCCACGCAAGATTGTGTTTATATATTTTGTATCCAGTTAAACTTTACATCTAACTCAACACATACCTATGAGTAACAAATAATTATAAAAACATTCATTTACAGTTCACCTAAGCTAAAATTTGAAATATACATGTATGCACTACTTAAAAGACATTCAAATTATTATAATAATGTACAATTATTGTTATTTTTGGAGTCGATGTCAGCCAAAGAAACACGACATTATACCTGACAATATTAAATGACAACAACTTTATGAAATCTATTTTATACGAATATCCTCTTAAACTATTATGTGGTTTATTAACCTTAATTCAATAAAATATAATATCTGACATTTATGTAGTTACTAACTTATAAAACTTGGCTGACACCGACTCTAAAAATAACAATAATTGTACATTATTATAATAATTTGAATGTCTTTTAAGTAGTGCATACATGTATATTTCAAATTTTAGCTTAGGTGAACTGTAAATGAATGTTTTTATAATTATTTGTTACTCATAGGTATGTGTTGAGTTAGATGTAAAGTTTAACTGGATACAAAATATATAAACACAATCTTGCGTGGAAAACACATAGATCGTACCTATATGTACATTGAATAGATTGTAAATTATTGACGTTAGAATATGCAATTATGTGTTAGAAGATTTTGAATAGTTCGTGAACATTAAACCACTTTCGAGCAAAGGTTAAGAATCGTGACCCGTTAACACCAGTGGGGTAGGATTGTGGTGTTGGCTTATGAGGATAAATCATGAAAAGAGGCAAACAGGAGGTGTTGTTATTTTCTTAAAGTGATTAACATTTCTTATTTGCCCATGTTATTTCTGAAACAAATAAGTAGATAACATTATTTTTTCTAATTGAAAGGAATTCCGCCTACGAATTCGGAGCCTGGCGTCTAAGAATTCCTCAATCAAAGTTGGAAGCTCTGGTGAAAAATGGCTTGGTGCATTGGTCGCCTGTTGGAGTCGGTTTCGTGAAATCTTCTGTGCGTCGTGGCGTCTTGCCGGCACTTCTGCGAAGAATACTGGCGGCGAGGCAGGCCGTCAAGAAGAATATGAAGTTGCAAACAGACGAAGCTGTGAAGAAAGCGATGCATTCTCGACAACTAGGCAAGATATTTAGAAACATGTTTTATTTTAATAAATCAGTATCCGCATAATTTTTGATCCATAAATATTAAAAATCAACTTTGTGTAGGTGAATAACTTGATGTCTCTTGTTTATACTAATCATTAAGTAAAATAATAAAACATGGTATTTAAAATGAAAGTATATTAAGAACCCGAAATGTTATTTCTTAAGGTAATTTATTTAACAAATAAAAAAATATCATACTTCCCAGGTCTAAAATTGATTGCCAATGTGACATACGGGTACACAGCTGCTAACTTCAGCGGCCGCATGCCCTGCGTCGAGGTTGGGGACAGCGTCGTCGCCAAAGGCAGAGAGACCTTGGAACGAGCTATAAAATTGGTTCAGAATAACTCACAATGGAACGCAAAGGTATGCTACATTTTATAATGCTTAACATTGAAAATGGGCTATGATGCAGTACCTATGAAATGTCAGTCGTCTAATAACATCGCTGTATCTTCTTTTGTTTAGTTATTTTATATATTCCGGCTATAGGATTACTTAACTGCTTTTTACAAACATTTTAATTTATTCTTTATATAAACAGGTAGTGTACGGGGATACAGATTCCATGTTCGTGCTGGTTCCGGGCGGCACGCGGGCCGAGGCTTTTGAAATCGGACAACAAATAGCAGATGCCGTCACGGCCGACAATCCCTCGCCAGTTGCGCTTAAATTGGAAAAGGTATGCCTTATAATGTTGCACCCCACCTTCCTATCTTAAAGGTGGAATATTACAAAACTTCAAAATATCAATTTGTACATTGTTTCTAAAAACTAAGTTCCAAATAAACAGTAGCGAAAATTGTTTTTTAATAGTAATGTTCATACACTGTTCTTTCGTTAAGGGTTATAATTAGGAAAAACAAACAGCCTATGGCCTCTATTTGGTATAATCTCTCTTTATACGAAATTTCATCAAAATAATTTCATGTATTATAATGCGAAAACGTAACAGAGTCAGAAGAATTTTTGCATCTATAAATAATTAGAATAGAGGCAAAGATTATAATTTTAAACAGAATTGTCATTGCCACTTAGGTATATCAACCATGCATTCTGCAAACAAAGAAGCGTTACGTGGGTTACATGTATGAAAGCGCTCAACAAGAAACTCCCGTGTATGAGGCAAAGGGAATCGAAACCGTGAGAAGAGATGGTTGTCCTGCTGGTGTGAAGGTAATTATATTTATATTATTGATTCCCTCTTTTTGATAGCATATAAATCATATATATATATCTAGTTATATAGACATCTAGATGTCGCCAAGGAAGTTATGAGAGTCAATATTGAGGATGCGAAAACCAGGCGAAATGGAGGAGACACCGGCCGGGATAAAGCCTAACCAGAATAAATGAATCAATGATAACGAAAAATCCAATATAACTTTGCCCGACTCGGGATTCGAACGCGAGACCGCAGCTTTGCCATCATACCGTAGTACAACTGCGCCGCCGAGGCAGATATAATTCAAGGAAATCAAAATCGTATATTGCTTTAGTTTTAGCTTCCAATCGCTGTGGAACTTCTTGACGGAAATGAGGACATGTTTTGTGGCAGTTGTTGCAGCAGTCCCTGTGCGAGTTGTTCTCGTACGGCGACGTGTCTCGCGTGAAGCGGCGCGTGCAGGCGCTGCTGGCGCGGCTGGCGGAGGGCTCGCTGCCCGCGCACGAGTTGTTCTTCACCAGGGAGTACCACGGCGCCGCCGGGTACCGCCCCGGGGCCGCTGCGCCGCCGAACAAGATCGCTAAGTATGCCATACTGATTATAATTGTTTATGGTGGATATAAATACAGGTCAACAAGAGGATTTATGAAGTACTTGACATTTTATTTTTTATTATTTTTGTTAAAATTATATGCATTGTATCGTAAAAATGATTTTGGAAATCCATCAAGTAGTAAGCTAGTAAAACATACATATGTCGAGGTAGGGGTAATTTTGAAAGGGATGCTCAACAAGATTAATTAAAAATGTTTTTTTTATATGTATATTTGATTTTGGTTGTTGTATATAAGTTGATATAATATCATGTAGTGACGATATAATATGTTGTGTAATGATGCGTGTCTGTGCAGACGCATAGCTAGTCGCGACGCGCGCGCGGTGCCCCGGGCCGGCTGGCGCGTGTCGTGGCTGGTGCAGGCGGGCGCGCCGGGGGCGGCGCTGGTGCGGCTGGCGCGCACGCCGCTCGAGCTGCGCCGCGACCCGAGCCTGCGCCCCCACGTCGCCTACTACGCCGCCCGGGTGCTACTACCGCCGCTGCACCGCTGCCTCTCGCTGCTCGGAGTTGATGTCTTTAAATGGTCTGTATTACTTGTCATATGAATAACCGACACTATTTTTTTTATTCGTGCTTGCACGTAAATAGTTAAATATACACATTACACATCTAATACGCTGAATATTTTTCTATAGGGGTAATAATAACCGTTATGAATTTTGTTTACATTATTTTCTGTAGAAGTCTTACCACCTAGTGTTACTTTTTTCATTATCGTGCAAATACACACGCGCATATAACGCACGGGAGGCTTTTTTGTACAGGTGGAACGAGCTGGGCTACAACAGGGCGCGGCAGGAGAGCGAGTGCGTGCAGACGGGCGGCATCGCGCGCTACATGTCGCGCGAGCGCTGCGCGGCGTGCGGCGCGCGGGGCAGCGCGGCCGTGTGCGCCGCCTGCACGCGCACGCAGCGCGCCGCCGCCACGCTCGCCGCGCGCCACGCCGCCGCGCACGCACACCTCGCCTACTGCACACAAGTACGCATTACTCATTCATATAGTACTATACTGACTATTGATTGCTTCGATGCAGTGGCGCAGTTGTACTACGGTACGATGACAACGCTGAGGTCCCGGGCAAAATTATATTGGATGTTTCTATTCATTATCAGTCCGGAGTCAGGAATTTGTGCTTGATATGGCGATAGGCTCGCCCCTATCACATCGTGGGATGGAACACGCAAAGCGAAACTTGGGTATCCCGGTAGCATCTCTGCCTACCCCTTCTTAAAAAAAGGCGTGAGCTAATTTAAGTATGTATGATACTATACTGTAGAAGACTTCGCGAACTGCGTATTTCAACCTGAACCGTAGGAATAGAGGAGAGCGAAAAGGAAAAGAATATGACTATGTAGCTTATTAAGACAGAAACTAAAATAGCTCCGTTCATTTTCTTACACGTACCACAGAATACTAACCCGTACTTAGTATCGTATGTATGTTGTTTATGGTACTAAGTATTTCTTACGACAAGTATTGTTCGAGCTTTCTCTTTTGTGGCGGGTTATCTTGCATGCCCCCTAACACGCACATATAAAATATCCAGTTTTCGCATGCGTATATGGCCCTCTGTGCTTCATTATATTTTAATAATAATTGCTTTCCCATTTTAACTCTTAGATTTATTGAAGTGAAACTTCTTTATCGGGGTTGGAAAAAATTTTTCGTTACGCGTCACATTCTTTCGTTACGCGCCATCTTTTTTTATTTAGTAAATTAGTACCCACTTCAGTAAGCCACACCCCCAACCGTTTCCAAGCCCCACCCAAAATTTTAAGTCCCACCCACTTTTTTGTAATTTGATCCTTACCCCCCCTCTGGCCTTCCCCCACCCTAAATCCAAAACAGTGCCCAATAGCCTCCCCACGAAACCTTCCCCCCCCCGCTTACCCCCACCCTAAAAATTTTACCTCACCCCCCTATTCCTATCTCCGCCAATATCCATCGTAGACCCATCGACCCTGGGTTCATTAGAACCGGCTCGGTGAGGCCTACAATCCTGCCCCAACAGAATTCCCGAATTCCCCCTCCACAACTTTCCCCACCCAAAAATATTTTAAGGTGCCCAATAGCCCCCCCACGAAACCTAAACCCCCCCCCCCCCCCCCCGCCCCTACCCCCACCTAAAATTTTTACCTCACCCCACCTATTCCTATCTCCGCCAATATCCATCGTAGACCCATCGACCCTGGGTTCATTAGAACCGGCTCGGTGAGGCCTACAATCCTGCCCCAACAGAATTCCCGAATTCCCCCTCCACAACTTTCCCCACCCAAAAATATTTTAAGGTGCCCAATAGCCCCCCCACGAAACCTAAACCCCCCCCCCGCCCCTACCCCCACCTAAAAATTTTACCTCACCCCCCCTAAACCTATCTCGGCCAATAAAGGTCGTGGACCCACCGAGCTTGGTATCCTCGGAACTGTCTCGGTGAGGGCTACAAATTGGCCCCGATAGAAATCCCAAATTCCCTCAAAAATTTCCCCCTCCTAAACTTAAACTTTATTTAATTTAGCTTTATTTTACCACTTCTGTTTTGTAAATAGTAGATCATTTTTCGAAAAATGATGTCATAAAGAAGTTTCACTTCTTACGTGTGTACACTAATACACACACACATTTTTTTTTATTTAACGTTACTTTCATTTATTAAATAGTTAAACCCCGTACGTACTAAAACTGACCAATTTGCGTATATTCATCCTAAAAGCATTCTTTTCAAATAGTGTAGACCGTACTCATTGACGAACCGACATATCTCATCGGCATCGTCTTATCGGTGCTATGTTTTATAATATTATAGGATACTATTGATGAACAAGTACCTATCCTTTTTTAAGAGTTGATGCATGTTTACGGAACATAAATAGAAATAGATAGGTAATTATTTTAATCTTTACTTCATTTCCAGATTTGCGAATCTTGTTGTGGTCATACTCAAGCCCTAAGATGTGAAAATACTGAATGCCCTGTTCTATGGAGGCGTATAACTGCATATCAGAAACTAAATCAAATGCAAGAACTTTTGAATAATTTACCGTCTTAGATATAATTAATTTATTAGAATTGAATGATATATGTATTTATTAAAATTTTGTTTAATATACGGTAATAAGCAAATATATTCTTATATTTATTTGATTTCTGTTTTTTAATTGTTTTGCTTTTTTAACCTTTGCCACTGTTATCATTCAATTGACATTTTCATCAACACATGATGGCTAAGGCCTAGGCTCGATGATGACTAATTTGGACTTAATCTGACAAAATTCAAAATGATCTTTATTGTCATTTCATTGGGAGCGCTGAAGTCAATTTGCTTAAGTTTTAGCCAATAGGATTCGGCAGAAATGACATTTATGTGTAGTTCATGCATTTAGCCACGGCTTCACGGCCTACGTTCATTCAAGAGAATTTTAGTCGATCTGTCATTTGAAACTTGAAAGTACTAAGTAATCTGTGCATTTGAACTTGTGTGCTCACTGCTCACAATCGAATAAACAAGTCAAACTGGCGCGGCGTCAACATAAATATTGGCATTGGGGAAAACCGTAATAACAAAATACGTTTATTTAATATTAGTTGCGGAAACTTGAAAATGGATAAAAATCTAGAGTTGCGTAAACTTCCAATGGGATCCCTGTACAATATTGTGAACACGCTGGAAATTGACAATAGTTGGCAAAAAGTTATGGCTTTCATACCGAAGAATCCTCAAAGTGAACAATTTGAACAAAAATACAACATGGACCACATGAGGTAAGTGTTACAACATCATCATCGTCATCTTACAACAGTAATATGCAACATTGGTTGCATATTACTGTTGTAAGATGGTTTAAACTTTCATAAGTGTTGTTGAAAGACTGAAATCTTTCAAAACAAATTTAGATCATGATTTTTTACTTACATATTCTTAATTATTACTTATTTATTTTTGAATAACAACTAAGCATCCCTCTGATATGAATCCCAATTTCAGTAACTTAGATCCACACTAACACGAAGTTCTAAAAGTTTATTTCGAATATTATATGAGCTTTATTCTTTTTATTTTGTAAGTTTTTTTTAGAAAGCGATATAATGAACTTTGTTAAAATGAGTTCTTTAGTTTGCTGTATGTAATTACTTCTCAGAATTTGATCCTTGTTAGCAATATTATCAAATGGTGTAATAACACACCATGAGTTAATTTTTATTTTTAAAATCGTTGGTTTTGATTCCGCCATAGGAATATTAATTAATAAAAAATCCAAGTATAATGTTTTAGTTTTCATCAAAATTGGGCTTGAGGCTCTTTTCAGTATTTTTCTTCATCGTTTCAGATTTGGCCATCCACACCACTAGAAAAATACAATAGTTATATTACAGACCAAATCCTTGGTCCAATATCAGTAGGTTTACTAAATGTGCCAGTAGTAGGACATTCATATCTGTCTGTACAGTAACCTTTCACAATAGTGGAGACCTGTTATAACAACCCACAAAAGAGTGTTCAATTCAGACTCCAGCTCATGGAAATCTAATTTCAAGCTGAGTGGCATAATTGTGGCAGTAGTAACATATGACCATCAACCATTTCTTTTTATTATTGGATACTGTATTACACTTATAAGCACATAAAAAAAAATAATGTTATTTCTTCTGTGTGTAAATTATTTAGTTCCTTCTTTAATAACATGGCTGTATATATAATTTTGTATTTGTGTTTATGATTATACTTAAGTATAATAATAAGTTTTAAATATGTTATACTATTATGTTATCTAATAGAAGCACTTTATAATGTGCCAATTCTAATGGAATATACTTATGAGTCATGGGTATCTCACAAATATTAGTTTTAAAATATATTGTAGCTATACAAGGAAAAACATAATATCATGTGCACATTTTTCCTGTTATCGCAATTGTAAAAAAAACTTGTTGACTAACAATAATTAGCATAACTTGTTTCAAATCGAAAAACGATGTTACAACTTAAAATTGATAGTTTTAGTGTTTGAAAAAACTATATTGTTTTCAGATTGATACAAGAACACGCAAAAGAAACTCAGCGTAAATGTGCTGAAGTGTTATTTGATGAGTGGGGTACATCTGGCAGGGTCAGACCAACAATACAAACTTTAAAAGAAGTGTTGATAAAAGCACAAATATATAGAGCAGCCGACGAGATAGCTACTATGTTGCAAGGTAAGCATTTTGTAATTACATACATAAATATCACGCCTTTTCTTACAAGGGGCAGGCAGAGATGCAACCAGGACACCCACATATTGCCTTTTTTGTTCTGTCTCATGATGTGATTGGGGGCGAGCCTATCGCAATATACCACCATACAAATTCCTGGTTCCGGGCTGATAATGAATAGCAAGATCCAATATCACAGCGTTGTAATTGTACCATAGTACAACAACGCCACTGAGGCATTAAGTAAATACGAATACAATTAAATGCCCAAGAAGTATAGAAAAAATAACTATTAGGAATTATAAGAACAGCAATAAAGGACATCCTTATTCAGTAGTTTTGGCTGTCTAAACTATGCCTAGTTTAATGATACAAAAAGGAATTGTAATAGAGTAACAGTCTTCTCCACACAATCTTAAATATAACATCTAATCAAAGTAAATGGTCTTATACATACTATCTGTTCCCTATAATCATAGAGAATCGATTATAAATGTGTAATCACTCAATGAAGTAAGTATTTTGTAATAATAACTATTTTCAATATCATTCCTGCAGGCCATATACATACATAGGTCAAGAGAAATGAGAGAGAGGGACATTAATAATTATTGGGTAACCAAAATAAGATGAAGTAAAACAATACAATAATGTAGATGTATGAAGTTATGGAACTTTGAAGCTAATATAAATAGACTGACATTATATGCAGCATTTTCATTTCGTAACATTTATATAAACATAAGATTTGGTTTATTATTTATTTCAGAACCTTTACCTCAAAGGCCAAGTGTTGGTCCTGCTGCTGCAATTGAATTTGACATTACCTCTCTCCTAAATGGTGATAGCACAGAACAAAGTTCTGTTGGAGAAAGAAAATCTATGGACACAAACTCAGATTTACAAAACTCTAGCAATAAAAATCAAGCTCTGCATAATGGAACCACTGTACCAATGAAATCTGCTAGTGATCTCTTAAAATTCTCTAGTATTTGCCGTCCTTTCACCAAATCATTTGGACGCCAAACAACTGCTCAGATGTTACCAAATGAAGAGTTTGGAATGAAAAATTCGTCTACATTGCAAACAGAGGAACTTCCCGATTTCAGTGCGTTGATGGGCAAAAAAAGTGATGAAAAACCCACTGATGCGTATACAGAGAAAGCTACTGAGTCCACAGAGGTATCCGATTTAACTCAACCAAAATCACAGTCTCACCAAAATCAGTACAGCTCCACTGGCCCCCACATGGCGGCCCCGTCTATCGACTTATACAGTGTAGTTGATAGCAAGATTCTAGAAGACACAAATTTGATTTCCTTTAAGTACAGTGATCTTGAAATGATCACCAACAATTTCTCAGAATTAAAAAGCGAGGGACCTTCTGGACTATTTGGAAAAATAGGTAGAGGTGGTTTTGGCGAAGTATTTGTTGGTTCACATCACAAGCATGGTTTACTTGCTGTGAAGAAAGTGCGATGTTACCTTCAATTTGACTGTGAGCCAGAAGTAGCAATAAAAGTATTTAATGCTGAAGTGAAATCATTGTCGCAACTGCAACATGTTAATATAGTACCAATTTTGGGATATTCCGTGGATGGGCCAACGCCATGCATTATTTGTAAATATATCGAAGGTGGGTCACTCGAACAGAAGTTAGCAGCAAAAGTACTTAACGAAAATGACAGAATGAATATTATGATTGGCACTGCAGAAGGCCTAAAGTACATTCACAATACAATTAAACCTGTACAAGTTGACAGCGGTGAATCGCGCCCATCAAATTCATTAAAGACTTACTTTATCCATGGAGATGTTAAAAGTGCTAATATTTTGTTAACCAACGATTGCGTGCCAAAAGTAAGTACCTATATTCTTCTTTTTTTGTTTATATATTTATTCATGTTAATTACATTTACATAGCTTCTTTCATTACACGAAACCTCATATTTATAAAGGCGATTTCATCGATATGTATAATTCCTGAGAATTGTGCTGCAAATTGTAAATTCGCGCATTCCAATTACATATTAAGCGTTTTATCAAGGGTTATACGATATCAATATGAACCTGGGGTCAAAGTATTTTCCAACAAGTATTAAAAACCCAACATGCGGGCTATCTTGTTGGCGAGTTTTACGATTACCATTGCTAAATTGAAGACATAACTTTATGTTATCTGCATTAAATCATTATTTAATATTATGTTCTCTATTTTCAGTTGTGCGATTTTGGATTGGCGAAACAACTAGAATCTACGTACATTACGAGCTCCATGATGGGCACGTCAGCGTACATGCCACCTGAAGGATTTACAGGAACTATTACAAGGAAAACTGATATATTCAGTTTCGGTATAGTTATTCTCGAATTACTTACCGGCTTGAGACCCATTGTGTCAAGTAGCAATGGGAACATCAATATTAAAAGCTATGTTGAAGAGAACTGCGAAAATGATGATATTAGCCATCTTTTAGATCCAGTCGTGGATAAGTGGACGAAAGCACAAACAGTGTATACGTTAGCGAGACGTTGCTTGGCTTTGGATCGGAATGTCCGTCCATCTATGGATGAAGTATCTGCCATGTTAAACAGAATCAATTATCACGACAAATATGATTTGTTTTATGCTCGTGTTTAGAACACATAATTACCATAGGATATAGATTAAAACCCTTGTTAATATTGTTATGAAGATAAGTACATTTATAAAATATTATGGTTAATGCTAAATAGACTATGTATTTTGCATATTGCATTATAAAAACTGTACTGTGATAGTTTGGTGTCAATTATGGTTCATTTAAACTGGTCGATTACTTCTTTGATGTGGAGCACGCGGTGTGCGGGACACATCTTGTGCGTTAATAATATGCTTCTTGCGCCCGCATGCGGGATCCATCGACTGCATAAGACGATCTCCGCATGAAGGCCCCCTTTAGCATAACGCACCATTTACACGGAGAGTTTCTCGCGCCGAGAATCGTATGTCATTATCGCATAAGTTAACCGCCATAGATTAATGTGTTCTGACAAACGTTTACACAATGCAACTTTTTTACATCCTTGCGATAATCGTATCTTCGAGGCGAAAAACATTGCCCATGTGAATGGGGCTTTAGAAGTCTCTCGCACCCTTCAAATGGGCTATCGGCTCATAATAAATGAGCCTCTATAGACAATAAATGGAACATTGGTGCCTTAAAATGTTTTCCTTTATTTCAGTTACCACATAAAACTATTATAATAGTATTTGGTTTTATGAATACTAATATCCAATAAACTTAAATTATATTTTATATGTCTTTTGTATGTCTTGCCTTATTTTCTCTAACCGATCTAAGAATTCGTCATTCTTTATATCATGAATTGGTTCAATTGATGCATAAATTGTCTTTTGTTCTTCTTTTGTGCATAATCCAATTAAAGTGATGATTATGTTGTGAATCTGGGTAACATAAGATTGTTCTCTTGTGTTATACAAAATCTTAAATAATATGGAAATAAGTTTTTGGTCTGATGATAATCGCCAAATGCACCAACAATGTTTGATCCAATGCTCTAGGACCTGCAAATATAAAATGGTTTTGTTGAATGCGAAACAATTTATTTTTATTAACCGACTTCAGAGGAGGTTATCAATTCGTACATTTTTAGTAATCAAATCCAAAATATTTATCGTAAACCTTGCCAGCATTCGTGGCGCAGTTGTTTAAGCGTTGGCTGTGAAACTACAGGCTGCGGGTACGATCTCCGCGCCGAGACAAATGTTTGTGTGATCCACAGGTTTTTGGTCTGAGTGTTTGTGAGACCGAACTAAAATAGCTACTCTATAAACATCAATATTTTAAAAACAGTAATCCATACCTCTATAGCAGAAGGTAATAAAATGTCTGCAACACCTTGATTTGTGCATTCTTCCAAACTGTCCCACAAAACAGCCTTAAATGATTTTCGGTTAATGCAATTAACTCCATGCATGTCGATCACACTAGCAAGGAAATTGAGACATGCTGCTTTTCTGTACAAATTTGATTCCATGATAATCTGGTCCAGAATAGTTGTAAATGTTTTGTCTAAATTATGTTTCTGAAAAATAGAACTGCTGTTACAAACTCATATTTAATTGCAATATTCAATAAAAAAATCACTAAAAATCTTCTAAATTACTGTAGAACATAACCAGGGTATATTAATGTATTATAACTGAACCTAATTAAAGACTTACTTTAGCATGTCCTGGAAGAATTGTAAGCAATTGCACCAAATTTTCAAACACTAAGCCCAATATTTCTGTGTGTTTATCAGTAATTGCTTTTAAAAGACTTCTCAATATCACTTCATAAAAATTACCTTCTTTGAAGCTATCATTATTCTGTAAAAAATAACATCATATTTATAAGTTTAAGTTAAGTTTATGGACTAAACAAAAATATACCTTTGGACATTTTGTATAACTTTAGGATTATTTTTTTCTTTTTTTGACTCAACTCAATTATTACAATATACATGAACTGGAGTTCTGGATTTAAATTCTAATATAGTCAATGTTGGGTGAACTTATCAATAAAGGAACAATAAGGTCAACCAAGTTCAAAATGTTTGTGTAATAATATACTAAGATGATAATGATTATTTGGAAGATTCTAGTTCAGGCATACCATCAGAAACCTAAAAACATCATCTTTTCATACAATTAATAAAGAAATATTCCCTATTTATTTATTTTTATAATCTTCACGAAAAATTTAATGGTTTCTTCACAGTATATGGAATATAATAAGACATGGAATATAGTAAGACTGTTAACATTATACTCACAAGACCAAGCAGGACTGATGAACAACAATGCAATCCTTTAAATTTATTTGCAGGCTGATAGTCATCTATTAGAAGCAGGGATAGTGGCAGTACTGAAGCTGGTCTCATATTCACTCTGTAGTCCTGCCAACAATACATAAATTATAGTGGTGGAGTCACATTACAAAATATTTTGTTTACAATGTACCTCATAGATTCAGGAATCATAAGCTAAACTAGATTTATCTAGATGTACTATTGTTAATCACACTAGGCATTGGGGCATAATATACAGCGAATCAACTAACTATCCAACAACGCAGCTTGAGCGTATTCTACAGAAGGTACATCTAAATACTATATGAATAAGTCTTACATGTTGTATAAGAGTGAAGTACACTTCAACAAGACCAGGATGGAATCTATAATTATCTGGTGCCAGTTTCTGATGCAGTATTTTCATGCACTCATCAAATATTTCTTGCGTGTTGAATGTGTTTGTGTGTAACATTCGAGCCAAACTAATGCTGTACATGGAATCAAAAGCGCAGTCTATCTTCTGTGCATGCTGTTTGCAATAGAATGAACTCCAGGGGCCTTCTGTTTTAAGCTCCTCATACAATACCATAAATGAAGCAATTAAAACTGAACTGTGCGGATTCCTTCTTAGTTTTAACTCTGATACTAAACGCACAATCAGTATGAAATTTTCTTTTAAATATTTTTCACGAATGGCAAATTCTGGATGATATTTGGACCCATCAAACTCTTGAGCTAGTTTTGGTGCTAAGAAACGATTTATCACTTCAATACTTTTGGCTGTCTGGTCCATTTTATAATGTTATTGTAAAGTAAATATTAATACTTTATATTACACAAATTGATGTATGCGAAGGTAATTAATTATAAACAAAATTGAATAGCTTATAAGTTAGTACTTAGTAAGTTTGGAAACATATACACGCTTTATGAGTGGTAAAACTTGTAAACAGTAACATAAACATTGACACACATTCATCAATTCAATTTAAAAATATATATGGTTATCAATCAATGATTAAAGAATAAAGAGGATGACGCACAAAAGCAGTACTATATATCAAGTTATAGTTATGTTAGGAGTATCGACGCGGAATTGTACATTTATGTATCTGTCTCACTTACACAAAGGTAACTTGACCCTTAATGAAAGAGACAAATAATAACTGCTTAGTTTCGAATATGGCAATATTTTGTTCACTAACCACACTGAGACCGCCCATAGCCCAAAATGACGCCATTTTTGTTTCCTGCATGAAATGTCAAACTGTGGCGTTATCTGTCAATCGAAGTAAACAAATCTGCATAATCAAAGAATTTCGAATTATTCATTGTTGATCTCGTTTGTTAAGTTTGCTTATTAGTTTCATTGTTAAGTTTTTAAAATGCCTCAGTGTTGTGTTAAAGGATGCAAGTCGAGTTCAAGCAAAAAGGACCCCAATAATTCTTTTCATAGGTTAGTAACTGTTTTTACGAAATAATAACAAATATGTGTCTAAATTTACATTTTGGGTTTGTTTTTATCACTTATAATTGTATATGGATCTTGTTTATTAAGTTTTAGAGTATTCTAGGCGTTATTGATACAAGTAGTATGAATAACAACCGTATTGTTTGTTTACACACAAGTTTAGGGATGAGTGGATTCGATACGAAATTATTCATATCGATATTATCATTATTAAATATTTTGATGTTTATTTAAAAAAAAAAGAAAAAAATCGAAAAGTGCCATTGATTTTTATAATATATTAGATATATTCAGAACGACAAACAAAGTGAAATTAAAAATATTTATTAGATTACCTATATACCGGGTATATCAAGACTGCGACCGAAAACGAAGCCGGGTGATAGTTTTAGTGGTTACAGACACAATGCAAATTAAAATGTCGTAAAATAAGCGACAGTTTCTTTTTCGCAATTTTTTGAAAATCATTGTTTTTTTTTTAGGAAATACCTTGTTATCGCGAAAATCGTAATTTAAACCCTAACGTACCATTGCGTCTTAAAAGATAAAAAAGTGTACATCATTATTTTAGGAAAACTATGTATTTATCACCCAAATACGACGGTACGTAACGATAAGTAAAAAATCACCAAAAAAAAGTTGTCGATTTTTTTTCCGAAATTTTTAGTTGCTTTGTGTCTGACGTCACTAATACTACCACCTGGCTTCGTTTTCGGTCGCAGTCTTGATATACCCTGTATTATAATATTTTTTAGATCAAACCCGCGGCCTCTCGTTTTACAGCCGACGTTTAACCTACTGCGCCACGGAAGCTGTCTTATACACGCAAACGAAGTCGCAAGCAAATACTAGATATTAATAAAGTTGTATTTTATCTCACGTGTATTATTTGACACAAATCAAATCCAATCATCAGGTAAAACTTACCCAAGAAATAAATCATAGCATGAAAAAAATTTCAAAACATTGACCTATTTTTAATGGATTTAATTTTTAATGACTTTACTGTCAAATACTAAAATCCCCTGTTTATACTCAATTAACGTGTAAAGCGAAAATTAAAAACGTACAAGTTTATACACTGATATTTATGTACATTCAAAGTTTGTCAGTCGTATTTATGCCACTATTGATGCATCGATGTCGATAGAAAATTCGGTACTAGCGTATCACTATTTTTAGGGGCGGAGCCGCCGCCATGTTGGTATAACAAAGGGACCCGTGTCACGTGACCTTATGCTCTATCCTCTTTATTCTTTAATCATTGTTCAAATTTGACTGTAAACATTGTCAGTGTTGCAAATTAATTATTGGTACCTATATATTATTTTTTATATCTGCTAGGTAGTTTCCTAGCTATAAACTAAAGTAACTATCTGAAACAGTGCCTCTCTCAAAGCGACCACAACGCCCACACTCACGACCGCTATTTATGCGTTCCACATCGAGCGATATTATCGTAAACTGTGAGCGTTGATGAATGGCAAGTCCACAGGGCAAGTCAGAAAAAACAAGCTCTGAAGAGATTAGGATAACATGCGCTATTAAACTATAGACTGGTTTCCATCACAGACTAATAAACAAGAGTTTCCATCTAGCCTAGCACTTCCATCTTGCTCTACACTAAGCATTACGAAACTACACTACGAAAAACATTAAAATGCGTAGTTATATTTACAAAAACACAGGATAGGCTCTTGTATATTTAATAACAGAAACTTAGCCCGGATAGAGCCCGCTAGCCATAGACGAAAAATCTAATAGACGTAGTGACCCCGTGCCACCGAAAGGGACAACAAATAAAGTACTTAATTGGTTTAGGGTTGCCAAGTATGGTACAATTACCCACTATTAGGTAACTGCTTTTTAGAATGATACAAAATTTGCAAACAAGGAAGAAGGAAGGATAAATAAAAATGCAACAGTTTGATAGGATTGTTTTATTTATTACTGTATACATATATTTATAAAGTGTACAAAATTACGTATGATAGATCAACAATATATAACTATACGGGTTACTATACAGGGTACGGGGTAATACTACAGTCTCACTCTTGCCACACTGACATTTTAGGTTATAAAGTTTACGTGTTTAATAAAATTACAATAACATTGAGATAAACAAATGTATAACTACAATGTATTACAGTGTTATCTCTTTTATAAGATTTTATAGCAAACTAGTTAATTTAAATACTGCTGGATACTAGTAATTGTTACTAAAGTTATTTACTTACCCATGGAATGATAATCCTGTTATTTTCACACCACTGTCGCTTTTACAACCAAGTACGCTACACCGCACCATTTTGTGATGGATTTAGCAAAGATTTTAGAATTTAAACAATTATAAATCACTTTGAAAACTTCCGACACTAAACACAAACACGATACGACAGTCTTATGTCAAAATTTGTTTAGCAATTTCAATTCCGACCTTGAAAAAACCGGCACGCGGTGCAGGACAGAAAATGTATATTTCGATCTCTTTCTATCTTATAGCAAAACCTATAAGCGGCATCTCTTTCTGTGGGACTGAATAGGCACTATACAGCAGTCTATTAGATTTTTCGTCTATGCCGCTAGCGACTTGCATACGCTGATACACGTGTACAGTTAACAGCTAGTGTGCATATGTATATATTATACATATAAACTTTCCTCTTGAATCAATCTATCTTTGACTGAAAATAGCATTACAATCCGTCGAATAATTTAAATGATCTAAGCGAACCAGAAGCGAATTCTTTTTATACTATGTAAAGAAGATTAACAGCCGATGCCAACAATCAATCCCAATCTAAAATTTGCTGTTTGACATTGACAGCTCAATCTTTTTTCTGATTATAGCTTGCCAATAATTAATCTCAGTAGGGAAAAAACTATCTAAAAAATCAATCTACTTTTGGGAGGGCCAATCCCTGCTTGTGGATTGTCCTCTGTATGGAAATGACAGTTTAGGCTTGCCAATAAACAATTATCAGTTTTGACGTTTGGATGGATTGTTCAAAACAATCCAATATTGCAATCCGAGAATTTCCACGGATTATTTATGCAGATTTGCCAACAGCAATGAAACTAGAAAGTAGAAACGAATGTAGATGAAGATGACACAACATTGATTAACGATTTCTTCATTTAGATCTAAAATATTGTATTGTTGTGTATATTTTGATAAATATGATTTCTGTTATGATATGTTTCTTAATTTCATAGTTGTATTTTTATTTAATTGTTCAGTGTGTTTTGTGAAAAAAACATTTATAATGAAATATTCTTTATTACTCACAATTTACAATAATAATAGAAAGAATAAATATAATAGAAAAGGGAATCAAATTTTGATCATGGGAAGTTGTAGAGCCACGCTGCTATCAGCCATGACTCAGTATGAATGGGCAGGCTATGGCCTTCTCGCTCTCCTCCCGATTTGATGGGTCGGTTACACAGCCATGATTCAATCGTAGTGGATGTTCATGGGCGGCAGTGATCACTTTCCACGGATCTATGTAAATGTTCAATAACATTTCGCAATTTTCTCCACAATATTCTCATAATATTTCTATTAGAATGACAAGTGATAAATCATTGTTTACTGGATATATTATTTTTCAGTGGCCAGAAACACAACAATTCTGTAAAAATCTATATAATTGGCACAAATTGAATTGTTTTTATTGCAATTATTATTATTTCTAACGTTAATTTTTGTTTTTCACAAATTATTTATTTACAAAATGCTGAAAGTGCATAAATATGCAATGAAATATTCTGCGTCAAACTAAATTGTCAAGAGGGAACCGATTGTTTTCAATCTATCAACAAAGGCAATCGACTGTCGCCTGTTTTGTTTATTGGCAACAAGATATTCGACCAATCGAAAAGTAGAAACCAATCCGGATTGACTCCAATCTAACATTTTTGATTGATTGTTGGCATCGGCTGTAAAACTACAAATCAGTGGGTCAATGTTATATTGAAATACAAAGTTACCCCAATATATAGAAACTATTATTAGTAATTTATCCTGCTCACACTCGGGCAGCTGTCAGTTGACAGTTGTCACTTTTTTTTTCTTGAAAGCGGATTTTAGGTTATCTTAAAAATTACATAATTTCGTCAGTAAATAAACAATTTCTGGTTTACAATTTAATGTGAAATATAATATATCGCCATTATGCTGAAGTATGCTTTTTAGTGTAGTTTTTCCATAGTTGAATCATTTTTTTTAACAAACTCGTATACAAAGATTACGGTGTACTGTTGTTTTCAGGTTTGGCGTGAAATCTGCTATTCTAGGATCAGCTGTATATTACACAATTGATAAAGGCGTATGGAAAGATAGCGCTACAACTACTGCTATATACGAAGATCTTGAGAAAGGGATGTCGCCTTATGTTGGCGAATTGAAGAAACAAATTCCATATGAGGTATCACCATTCCTTTAGAAGTTATTCGTACATTTAGAAAATAATTTATATTGACTTGTAAATAAACGATTTCGCTTTCAGTTGCCACCACTGCCCTCTAATGATAGAATATCATACTTATTCAAATATTATTGGAACTGTGGAGTGAAAACAACTTTTAAGTTTTTGGTGGATTTGCCGAAGCATACAAGCGATGCAGCAAGCAAAACATACAATTTCATATCTTCGTCACTGGAAGCACCGCAACCCAATACTGGTGCTAGCCAAGATAAATGAACACATTCTATTAATGGAATTAGGATAACTTCATGTATTTAATTAAATAGTTATGGTTTTCAATACTGCTGCAAATAAAGCATTTTGATTTTGAACTATTATTAATTAACAATTTTCGTTTCTTGGCTTGGTATACAGTAATCCTATTAAAACAACAAAATGAATATGAACAGACAGAATCTGTATGTTCATATTCACCTGTATTACAGATTAAATATGAAACAGTTATTGAATAAATGTTATTAATAAATAGTAGGAAAACAAGCAGTTTTTTTGTGATCCTTCTCTCCTTGAAGTAACTTGTAGAGAATTTAAAAACCTTATTTCTGAATTGTCCTTACATGTTAAAATTTATTGACTTTCATAAGCAGACTCAGACAGTGAGGTGTGCAGGGTATGACAAATAAAAGGCATTTTTACAAAAAAATGGCCCACATCTGTGGCACAGTTTGATTTATTATTAATTTCAGTGTCATATTTTACAACTCTTCACTGTATGGACTCCTTCATAATCACTAAAGCACAACAGTTTCAATTTAAAAACAAAATCTTTTAATACAGATATTGTTCAATAGTAACTGTAAATATGTTTTGTAATTGCACAAAAAAATCGTCAAATGCTTATGAAGCAGGCCATACATAAACATGAATTACATTTAACATAGAACATGGAAATCTTCAGCACAATTCAGTTAGCTATGGATCCTAGTGCAAGTCAAAAATAGAGCAGAATTCCATATTTAATAAACTATACTAATATGTTGGAAATGTTAATTTTGTTGTAATTTTTGTTTATTGTGTTTTTATAAGTTTCCATAAAGAGTGAGAGTAATTTTTGTGCGCAATTTGCATGTCTAAAGTAATTATCAATATTTCACTAAGGAATGATTTTAATGTTTAATCAGGTTCACATTCATAAGCTTTAAGAAATTAAAAACAATCTGAATACAGAGACAAGTTTCGGCATTTATTAAAGGTGTTTGAAGGAAAAATCTTTACATTATATAGCAATAAGCTAAGAATGTGTTTTAAAAATTGTTAGTACTGACCACAAATAGAAAAGCATATGTAACAAGAACATACTGTTGCTTATGTCTCATATTATAAGGTTTTTTTTATATAAGTCAGTTTCAAGTACAAGGAAATTTTTTATAGCATCTGATATTAAGCTCATTGCCTTTTATCATCTTTTAAAGGTAAAAATATTATAAAATTTTCTGTCAAAAATTGTACCACTTTTGTGAGATTTGCGTTCACAAGTGGTGTTAGGAAAAGCTGTAGATTTCATGTTTAATATTAAGGGTAGGTCCTCTAGTCGTTAAGCAACAGTCTCTACTTCCATAGGCTCTTCATTACCAGTTTTCTTTTTCTTCTTTTTGTTTGACTTTGCTGATGAGTTGAGGAGGGACTGCAAAAGATAAAAATAATAATAGATCACTTGGTTCAACACTTAGATAACACTTACCCAAGTTATAAATAGCAATGTTGTAATGTTTCAAACCGAAGTGTGAAATTAAACATATCGGCTCAAAAAGATTACATTTATGTACCCTGTGCTTGTTCAAAGCATACATGTAAAGACATACTTCGAAAGATTCCAGGGATATTCATAGTGTCTCAAACTTAGAGAAAATTGTATCAACAGCTATAATTTGTACAAATATAAATTAATATTTACATTCAGCTCAGGATCTTTGATGCTGCGTTCACTTTTGCAGATGCTCTTGTCGAAGGGCAATCCTGTTATGCGGTGAGTACCACTAGGCAATAGCAGGACTGTAAACTTGAACTGGGCCACTAACTCACCAGGACGTTCATAAAGCACCTGGGAAAGAAACAAAACGTAAATTACTTCATTTCACTATCACAACTATTACCTTAGATTTGGGTTAATCTGGATATAACTAGAAACAGAAATGATTATAACAGTATGACAGATTGTCTCAAATGCATAATTAGGAACAAATTAAGAGAGGACGGGATTGTATAATTACTTTTCTTCAAAAATGGTTATCAGTTCTGACTTGATAAGAAAATATGAGAAAAAAATCAAATAAGGGTGAGAGAATACAATGTATTCACTATTGTTACAATTACATGTCATGTAAACCTTACCTGGAATGGCTCAATAAGTTTGTGGTTGACACATTCCACCACACCTAACCTTGCACTTGTCTCTTTGTCAAAGCTTCGAAGATTGAATGGCATAGAACCATGCTTGTTACGGACCTGTTCAAAAAATAAAGTGAATTATTTACTAAACAAATTTTTAAGTTATTCTAGTTGATGTCGGCAATCTGGTTCTAAATATAATATAAAAATGGTAGAGTAAATCCTATGATTAAAATCTACGCTTCAGTTACTATCTGATGAATTACTATCTCATTGTAATATTGGATTGGATAGAACATTGTAAATAATATCTGGTCTTGCACTTTGATACCTGAAGAACAACAGTTATTTTAGCATTTACCAAATAAATTATGGTACAATGATACAGACTAAATGTGTAATATCTTACCTCACTGTAAAACATTCTGGATGCCTTCAGTTTCAACTGATAAATTTCATCAGTTTTCTTGTATATTGTACACCTTGTATCCATTTCACGGCCCTGCCAAAACAAAAAACAATTTAGTAATGCAAGTCTTCACAAAATCCACAGGGTACAACATGAAAGCTTATTTTTGTCAGTAATATTTAACCAAAATTATATTAATTATAATTACAGTTCAAGAGTTTTACTATTTGATGTCCCCTGAGTACTGCCAAACAATATATTGGAAATACAGTCTGGAAAGAATTCAGGGTTACACAATAAATAATTGACTACAATTTCCCATTCCTTTAATATCACACCCAGACCCAAAACAAATACCTGTGGTTTGCACAAATATTTGTTTTAGTGCGGGTATCGACCCCACGGTATCTCGTTTCACAGTCACCGTCTAACGAACTGCACCATGGAGACTGTCAGCGACTGATATTTATCATTAATCATTGTAACTTAAGTTGAATCTGCTTTTATATTTTGATTAAAGTTTTCCTAAATACAGTGCAAACTCAATTTTTTTGTAAGTTTTAGTGGAATTATTTGTAAATTATTATTATGTAAAGGAAAAAATATTTAAAGTAGAGGTCAATTGTAATCTATATTCTGAAATAAAAGTGAATTCATTATAAAGATGATTTTGATACATGTATTTACAATCTAAAGGCATATTTTACATCTGCTCTTATGAGAAATTCCAGGGGAATACGAAAAATTCGTTATATCAAAGAATTTGGTATTTTGAGGGTTGTCATGTTAAGGTTGCACTGTATTAGTAATGATACTAATTTATTACAAAAACTTATATTATTAAGAATTTTTTTTATCTACAATATAATGCATTATAAATAAGGTATGTTAATTTGATGTGCAATAGTGATGTTATCTTTTTATCTAAATTACTTACCACACCCTCTCCAGTAGATATCAGTACATCCATTGCATACACCTCATATGTTTCAATGGTGGCCTTCTCATGCTCCTTGCGCTGGGCTTCTGAAGGGTTCTGAATAATGCTCTTCTCTCCATCAATACGGAACTGCTTCAGCTGATGCGACAGCATGCCTTCAATGGGCTTGCAACCATACTCAGCACTTATTTTTTGTACTGCTTCTGTGATAGCATAGTTCTGAAAACAGAAGTGTAATATTGTTAGTTACTCGACATTTTTGCATACAAATACTTCCAATTATATTTTCTGAGATAAAAAGATGTTTGTACTTATGAATTATAAATATTTACTTACGATTGCATTGTTTAAAGTGTACACTCTGGCAAACTTGAAGCTATGATCAATGTTTCACAATAAAATTTTGACAAATCTTGGGTTGTATTATATTATGTTATAAATTGTATAGCATTGAATAATACCTCATTGCCAGGCCGGAGCAATCTCAAGGCGGCTTCACTCGCATAATGTGCAGCGAGAAGCACATCTGCTGCGCGCCCCGTTACTTCTCCTCCCCCAACAGCGACAGTGTGCGCCACCACAGCAATGAATCCATCTATGTGAGCTCCCAAATCACTGGGAATAACATTCAAATAGTTACAACCTGGAATATCTTACATCGCTATTTTGCGATGCATTCGGCTATTCGTTAAAATCATTTAAATTGATCACTATCTTTTTTTGTAATGGTATTATTTACATTAACTAGAAGCCACACATAACCTTTAATGAAGCTATAATCGCATTCACACATTCACTTGTTTTGTAAACTGTAACTGCTTTGAGGCTATTTGGGTCACTTCCTTGAATTATACCTATACAACGGATTTGCACAAATGAATCGTATGAAGTTCAACTGCACAAATATACACTTACATCTTGGCCAAATTACCCTGCTTCAGAATATAGTCTGTTTCGCTGGGAATAGGTGAATAGTGGCATATGCAGTTGTTCACTGACACGCATGTTGAGAAAGCAATGCCTTTTTTGGAATCCTTTTCTTTTTTGAACACCTTCGAAGTTTCTTCTAATAGAAGTTTGTCCCCAAACTCACATATTTCTCTCGCAGAAGCGTCTGGAACGCATTTAGTGATCACTTGCTCTAGGACACCTGAAACATTTCAAAGTGATTGAGTCAAAAATTAAGTTTAATGTAGTAATAAATTGGCACGGGTGGCGGCTTCCACATTGTCCGCATGGCGATGACACGCGTCCATTGAACAACCTACATGCTCGACAACGTACGCTCGCACCAAAAAGTACTCTTCGTGACATAAAATTATAATCTCAAATAAACTTACGATTAACAATTTGTCCGGCTAACTTATACTTGGTTACCACCAAGTCTTCGGCAATAGTTTTTTCCACTTCTTTATCGTCAGCCATTTCTCAAAATTGTGAATTTTGACCACGGGGATTTTCGATTCTGATTGGTTGTGTAATAAATGGGTCACGTGACTGAAACAGCGAATCACGAAAATGGCGGGTAATACTGGTATAATTTTTGGAATAAGTCGGTGGTAAAGAATATATTTATTTAACAAAATACGACATTTTACTATTCAAAAATTTATTAATATACTTGATAATATGTGGTCTCGATATTTTAAATTAATTGCCGATATCATTCAAGCGTTCTATGCTTGGAGGAGAAAGGAACTGCTTTCTGATTGGTTGATAAGATTAACTTTTATTCTAAACGCCAATCATGGCCCAGTTCCTGTTTGACATAGAAATGTCGTTAAAGGGTTCTGTAAGCGATCAAATTAGTTTGCCAAACTTGTTTGTTCAAACTTCATGTTTTCATGAAACAATAGCTTAGACAATCAAACAAAAGATCAAATATATTGTTCGTAGATTCGATCACAGATAATAATTTACTATGGCAGATTTCCATCAAACACGACAAACACGTAGACTGTTTGACAAACGCGTCAAAAAAAGCTGCTTAATAAACAAATAATTTGACAAACACGTTAAAATTTGATCGTTTACAGCACCTTTATATTGTAGTCGATAAAGTTATCGAAAATGTCATTCCACTAGAACAATTCGATTTTAGTCTGTGGATTCTAACCAGATCAAGCTGTCAACCACTGTCAACCTTTACAAAAGAATGACACAGAAATCAAGTGTCATTAATGAAAGTGTTTGTGATTTGAAAACAACATGATTTTAATTATTAATGAAGTTAAAAATAATTAATTTCTAATTCCAAAATGGATAATTTAGAAGAAACAATGTGCCTATTATCAGAGAAAATTAAATTAGGTAAAGAACTCATCGAACAATTGCAACCCATTGAAAATATTGATGGGGTGATGAAATTGAACAGGAAAATTCGGCAAGAAATCGAATTTTTGAAGAGGGTAAGCATATATGTAAATCTAAATTAAAGAAAAAATGGAAAATAATAAAAATATATTGTTATTATTTTCCTTTATTCCTAGTTGCAAAAGTCAAAAAAAGTAAAAGTTGAGCAACTAGCATGTTCAAATCTACGGCACCTGGGCGCTATGGTGGAGTGCTCGAAACGGCCAGGCGTCATCGCTGTATGTAAAATATTTCATATGAACGACACCAACAAACTACTTATAGATATTGTCAGTGAACATGGCAAAACATGGACTAAAGGTAATTATTATTCTATCACAATCAATATAATATTTCAGTGGAAACAGAAACTGCCATAACATAATAGCATATTGTGAAGTTAATTTAGTTTGTGGTAGGAACAATAAATCAATTTAAGAATTAGATTGAATAATATATTTTTTTAATGATAGTTCTGTACAATATTTTGTTCCATAAAATTGTATTTTAATTTTTAATACAAATAAAGAGAAAATTGGCTACCTTTTCACATTAGATATAGGAATACAATTGCTTTGAATAAAAATAAAATTTGTGCTTTTAGTGATTGCCAGAAATCCTAAATCATTGTCAGCACTGAGTGCTGGGAAGGCATCATATGGTGCCCGGTCTATTCTCGACCAGGCTGAGGATTATTTGGAGTGTGCCAAACTATATCCATGTATGTACCAACCCCCTAAGGTATGAACTATAATAATTAATATGTATTCCATATTCACACTCATTCCTTTTTTATTCTCCTATGAAAAAGAGGTTTTTTAAGCTTTCAAGCTTAATGGATTAAGAAGTAAAACTAGCTAAAACTATTTGTTAAAATATGTTATAAATACCTTTCTAACATAGTTTGTACATATATTTTATATCTCTATTGACTAGTAATACAATTAAGAATGGTATTGAAAATTGCGGGACCTGTATTGACCTTTCATATGCACACTATTGCTATCTATTCTCACACATGCTGTTAGTTCTAATCCCATTCTCTATCAGTTAGGCTGTTACATAAACTTAAATATTAGTAATCATTAAATAGGCATATTCCTTTTTTTCAGGTAGTTTTTGAATTCATGAGTGGGATTGAAGAAAACTTGGCAAACAAATTAAAAGCTGTAGGTATAATAGTTAAAGGAGAAATACTACCAAATTCAGAATACATTGAAGGCTGTGAGGAGACTCGGGATTCAGAATCCAGTGATGAAGAAAGTTTAAACAAGTAAATATTGTCCACTATTCTTTAAATATCAAGCCAATCCGTTGATTCATACATATGCTGAATATAAAATAAAAAAATATATATTTTATAGATTGATGGTTTATAAATGATGTGTTGTTCAATGTTAATTGATGTTTGTTGCTTTCCAGTGCGCAGTCATCTCTAGACCAAGTATCGCAGTGTATAGATGACCATCCAGAGATAAACACATTAAATCTAGATGTTACCGCCATGATGGCATACATTAGCAATATGACAAATGGACACTGCAATTATGTATTCAAACAAGAAGTGCTCACTCAACAATGTGCTTGGGAAGCAGAGAGACCTGTGAAACCAATTTTAGAGAGATTATTTCAAGGTATGTTTATTCCTTAACATTACTTTGCAGAATTTTTCCTATTAATGATTCATTAGAATAAAGCACAAAATAAGAGTAAACATGAATTTAAAAAGAAACCTAAATAATTACCAAACCCCCCATTAAAGTTGTAAACTGAACTATAATAGTATAGTGCATTTTTTGTCTATACTGCCTTGTTTTGCACATGGCAAATGAAGGGAAATAAAAGCTACATATAAAAAAAATATTTTATTGTAGGTAAATCACTAGTATGTTGCAGAACAGCATGGGACGATTTTGAGAAGATTGTAAATACTTTAGGTGGGCCAATGGAAACAGCTAGGACAGAAGAATTAAGGAAAATTGTTACAGTGTTTCCTGATGATTATGGAGGTATTAGTGTTTGCTAAGTAATATAGCATAGATAGTCTTATTTACTTATTTATGTGTTATACTTTACTCTTTTTTTTATAGGTGAAGATGATTATCCTAGAAAAAATTTAAAAGTAAGAGGCCATGTTCGGCTGAGATCTAAAATAATTTTTAATTTTGGACACAGGATAAAAGCTCTGACAGTTTCTGCCAATGAAGGATTTACTAGATCTGCTCTGCAACAAGTAAGCATTCGATATTTAATAGCAATACCCATAACTATTTTAGTGTCTTAAAGTTGTGGGTGAATTGATGCTACTGCAACAATTTTTTTCTGCCTGAAACCATTTTTATAATTGATTGTTTTAATTGATTCATGACTTATTTCAGGGAGTAACATATGCAGCATTTATTCATGAATCCAGAGCTCTTACGGAAGGAAAGGAGAATACTGCCCAACAAATCCAATTATGATTATAATTTCACAGTTATAAATAATATTATTATGAAAAAATACATGCAACTACATTCAATTAATTTGTCAATATTTGATATCAATCAAACACACGTTCAGTAGTAAAATAGTTGTGGTGTATGTATATATGGTTATTTTTTACGTGCCGAATCTATAGTTTAAAGATTTATCATGTCTGGTTGCTAATTTAAATCGATTTAAAATTACGTCGATTTACAGTTTAACATGTATATATGGGTTGTGTACAAAACCACAATTAATGAAAAGAGTGGCTGTACTGAACCTTCTCAAATGTGATAAAGTGCTTTGTTATTATTGTATTAAAGATATTAAGCATTATGTAGGTTTTCATTATAATACCTTTTAGTATAATTAAAGAAATATGAAGTATCTATTTAAAACATTATTATTATTGTTTTCAAAGAGAATATAAAACACTACGTTGATTGTTTTGCTCGCCACAAAAAGGGTAGGTAGTTGACTCAATTTTTATTATATGAGTATATTGAACGTTTTGGTGACGTTATGCAAAATTGTAGAGAGAATGATTTTTTCACGTCGTTTTATTAAAAAACAAACATTTCTCTGGTGAAGGAGAAACAGAAAAGGATGCTACTCACTAGTCACGAGAGTAATTTGATATTGGAAATGCTACTGCCTACTACCATGCTATGATTTCATCTTCCAGTGAGGGCTCGCGAAAGAAAAAGCGAGTATCCCTACTATACGACTAAAAATAAGAGATATTAATAATTTTAGAGCCAATATTGATGCGATTTCTAATAATTAATGTTTGCTAAAAAGTATTTTTTGCAGTGTAAATTTGTAGTTCCAAATTTCGCCACACGCCATAAAGGGCGCGTTCCATTTGGCGTTCACGGCGCTAAAAACACTCATTTCGCCGTTCCATTTGACGATCACGATCGTCGTGGTCGCGGTGAAAACGTCACTGATGACGTCATGACATACGCTCACGACGACCCATGTCAAGAGGTGGGTCGTGGTGCGCGTTGAGAAAATTGGCGGGATTTTGAAACGTTAAAACAAGAAAAATGTCAACAGAGAAAATTACATTATATGATACGGAGAGGGATATTTTTGTTACTTCGAACGTAAAATGGGTTTTTTCAACATCAATAAATTTATCTCATTTTATTAATGCTTATCACAGAATACAAGACGATAAAACTTTAATGTTTTACCGTCAAGATTTAACCCATAATGCAACCTAACTCTTTATAGCTTTTTTAAAATAGGTATTTGTTACTTAAACTCTCAAAACGCCTCATAACCCGTTCCACTTGGGTTTGCGATCATAACGCTCACGAGCAAATGGAACGGTAAATATCGCGGTCGTGAGCGTGGTCGTTGCGATCGTCAAGTGGAACGCACTGAAAGTTTTATGACATTTGAGATGTTAGTGGATGTTAGTCAGCTGCACAGAGTACATTACTATATATGAAATAGAGGTCTATCTTCATGCTCAAAATGGGAAACACATGGTTGTCACTTCCAACACAAGTAAAAGATGGCGCTGTTACACAATTAACGCTGGGTACCTCTATATATATCGGTAGATGGCGCTGTTACACAATTAATTCTGGGTATGCATAGAATGGCTTTACTGATCACTGAACCCATTGATAGAATTTTTAAAATTACATTTTAAATATAACATTAAAAATGTAATTTTAAAAATTCTACCAATGGACTGACGTCTTTAATTGGTGAAAACATTATTTTCGATGAATATGCTTAATTAAAACGATTTTGCATTTTAATCATTTATTGCAATACAATTATACAATAGCATTATAATCACGATTATACTATGATACATAACACAATTTGTCTTTTATTTAAGATTTAAGAAAAAAATATACTAATTAAATACTTATAACTATTAATTAATGTCCATAAAACCATGTTATATTGGCAAACAAAATAATATTGATACTAATATGTCTTCTCTTTTTTAAAGTAAATGAATTCATCGAAACTATACTTCTCATCAGAAAAATCGAAACTCTTGCGTTTTTACGGTATAATTAAATCAAATATATCTAATTAATTTTTTTTTTATATTAGGGCAACAACATTAGGATTTGAACACATCATATTATTCGCTATTAAATGACATATATTCCTATACATTATTTTCTGATAATCCTTACAAAATATAAACTTGCAAGGTGTATAAATTTTTCTGATATGAAGTATATTCACAATATTCTGGATCCAAAAACAAGAGTTTACCAGACTATGGTCCTGTGTTTGAAATGTTTTTGCGAAAAAGAGAATTAAAAGCAGTCATTAAAATACAAAAAAATTGATTGATGATTCGTGATGGATATTTAGTAAGCAAAATATACAATTGTTACATTTATTTTTCTTTTTTATAGTATAATTTGATTTTATTTACACTCTTAATTTTAGGGACTATACTATAAGTTATCTTGCCAAATAGCCCGTTTACAAGGACAGAGTTTCTCGCCTGCTTTCAGACGAGAATCATATGCCAAGCATGCGAATAGCACAGTAAGAATAAGATAATCGTATTCTGGCAAATGTTTACACAATGCCACTTTTTTACATCCTTATACAACAAAAACCATATATAGGGGCATAGAACTTTTCCCGTGTAAATAGGACCTGTATTTCGAAGCGGCATTCTAGCAAAATTTAACAAAAAGATGACCGAAGATTTTCAATGACAAATATTATTTATTCTTTACTTTCCAGTGCATTTCCTTCTACAATAATACATGATATGTGGAACTTGTTTCATAGCAAAATATCTAAAACATAATATTTAAATTATCCAGTTTTAAATAAAAGCTGATATATCACCGACAATTTTTAAAATGGATTTATGACCAACTTTTTTATTAAACATCGCCAGTGTGCATCGTAATGGGCAATACTATGTCATCATATTCTCTACGTTACTAATTTACAAAGACAACAACAGAATGCGGCTATGTTAAAGTCATGCAATAAATATTTTACATAATATTTTGATTACATCAATAATATTGATCATGAAAAAATAATCTTTACGAAATATATTATACAGTAAATATTCAACTTTAAAAATGATTTTATGTTAGTTTATTAGGTATATACAATTATTAACATCGCTTCTTATAAATGATAGTGAGAAGAGAGTTATTAATAAAAAATATTTCTGGTTACTAAAATGTCAAATCGCAGCATGAGTAAATACCTTAATAATTGTTATTGAATGATTTAATTTAGTTAGGCTAATTATTCTAGGGAAAACGTGTGTTGAAGATTTTACTCCACCTAACTGTTTCTAAACAGAATAAATAATGGAAGATCATAAAACCATCAGAAATAACTGATTGTGTACTGAACCGTGTGTCGGGAATTACACGTGATGCAGAGCGGTAATAATGTTGATGTTTCGAGTGTTGGTAATAGTTGTGTATATTGTACCTATTCATGTCTTCAACCAAGACACACCATATTTATGCAATACAAACGCCTAAATACTCAAACGCCAATTTAATATTACTATGCAGGTAACTACGTACGTCCGATAATTAGTTGTTGCTTCTCAATGGGACTTGCGTAGTAAAGTGCAACATAATATTTGTATGGCGTTTCAGTATTCAGGCGCAAGTCTGGATATTGAGCTATAGTCCTTAAAGTGCTTCACAGACATTCGTTACTTTAAATCCTTATATATAATAATCCTTATATTCTCTTCTCATAATATTAATTTACAATTGAATAAAAGCAATACAGATCATTCGAACTTGCACTTAATTGAATGAGTTATTTAATACATGCTTGTTTTTTTTTGTATGGTAGTTACTAAATAGTTTGTACATAATTTTTGCCTGGTTTTATAATAAGCTTGGAAGCAAGCGCCGACGATTAGCGCAATAACATATTATAATCTATTGGATTCTTAAATGTCACGCTAGGTGTCGGCGAACGTAACTGGACAGACGTATCAGAAAATATTATTATATGGTTGTATAATAAGTATGAAAGCCGTAAGAGCGGCGTCCAGTTACGTCCGCCGACACCTAGCGTGACATTTTAGAATCCAATAGATTGATTATGTTATTGCCCTAATCGTCGGCGCTTGCTTCCAAGCTTATTAAGAAACCAGGCAAAAATTATGTACAAACTATTAAGTAACTACCATACAAAAAAAAACAAGCATGTATTAAATAACTCATTCATTCGAATCGTGAATCGCCGACCTTTTTGTTTTTTGGCGTTTTCACGCCATTGCATTTTCATGAGTAACTTTGCACTGGCAGAGCAATTTTCTAGGAAATTCAGCATACCAAGGTTGGAGGTAAATTTTCCAGCAGCTTTAATATTCGCAGTCTCCTTTTTTTATTTTTCAGTTTACAAATTTTGATTTTCGCCGCTCTTATTTTTGTATACATCTGTCTTTCCGTATTCGACAGATGGATTCTTTTACCAGATGCTTTTTTTCCTGTAAATAAAATATATTTATATACTAAACTGCTAAGATGATGTCTAAGTATCTGTTATATAGAATAAGTTATTATTGTGTATCATGCTAATCATCTATTGGTATCTGAAGAAATAATTAATCACCTCACACAAAATGTACTAAGTAAATACAAATTAAAAAAAAAATGTGTGTGTGTATTAGTGTACACACGTAAGAAGTGAAACTTCTTTATGACATCATTTTTCGAAAAATTATCTACTATTTACAAATTTACAGAATTGGTAAAATAAAGCTAAATTAAATAAAGTTTAAGTTTAGGAGGGGGGAAATTTTTGAGGGAATTTGGGATTTCTATCGGGGCCAATTTGTAGCCCTCACCGAGACGGTTCCGAGGATACCAAGCTCGGTGGGTCCACGACCTTTATTGGCGGAGATAGGAATAGGGGGGGTGAGGTAAAAATTTTAGGTGGGGGTAGGGGCGGGGGGGGGGGGGGTTAGGTTTCGTGGGTAGGCTATTGGGCACCTTAAAATATTTTTGGGTGGGGAAAGTTGTGGAGGGGGAATTCGGGAATTCTGTTGGGGCAGGATTGTAGCCCTCACCGAGCCGGTTCCAATGAACCCAAGGTCGGTGGGTCTACGATGGATAATGCCGGAGATATGAGTAGGGGGGGTGAGGTAAAATTTTTAGGGTGGGGGTAAGCGGGGGGGGGGGTTTCGTGGGGAGGCTATTGGGCACTGTTTTGGATTTAGGGTGGGGGAAGGCCAGAGGGGGGGGGTAAGGATCAAATTACAAAAAAGTGGGTGGGACTTAAAATTTTGGGTGGGGCTTGGAAACGGTTGGGGGTGTGGCTTACTGAAGTGGGTACTAATTAACTAAATAAAAAAAGATGGCGCGTAACGGAAGAATGTGACGCGTAACGAAAAATTTTTTCCAACCCCGATAAAGAAGTTTCACTTCAAAAAAACATTACAGGGAAATCGTTATAATTATTATTTTATCAACTGATTATGGCATTTTACAATTTTTATTACTACGTACTTACAAAATGGAAAGGCGTATGGAGTTAAAGCTTAGAAATAATATAGTAGATAGCAAATCAGTGTGATAATTGTAAGTAAATATTTTGACAGAAATAGGAATGACATGCATGCAAAACTTACTAAGAGCTTGCTCCTGTCTATTCTTCAAAATTGGTGGTTGTGGGGGTGGCTCATTCATTACAGTGTCTGGGTCTGAAATGTGGAAAGTTATTGTTTTCAATAAATCGTCAAGTTCTCTAGTTTACTACTTCACTTAGAAATACAGACTATTACATGCTGCCTATACTTTCATTCATAAAATATACAAACACAAAGCATATTGTTGTGCCCATACATCATTTGCCCCAGAACCAAGAGATTCTCATGTTCTTCCACTCTTATTTTGCAACCGTTAAACGAACCTAAAAACCCCATGTTGCTCCATCAGCACTTTGGAGAAACTCCGGGACCTCACAAAGAACGCGCCGAAGTTCCTCCAGTGCGTAGCTTGTAAAAGCACTACTCGTTAAAAGTACCTAATATTTATTATATTAGCATTAGGATTATAACAATATTTCTCTACTAAACATATAATAGTACCAAATAATTATGATGAATAATGATGTTTAACAGTATACTTATGGATTTGACAATAAAGTATAGCATAAAAACTTGATTCAGTAACCAGCAAGTTTCCTAGAAATAGATAAAACAGAATATTATTATTTGCTTACAAGAGTCATTTAAATGTAGGAATGCTGTTACATGAAACTTATCTGTAGTTTTACTTTTTATATTTTTATTTTATATTATTTTAGAAGTCCGTGGTGGCCTGTTGGTAAACGGATCATACGCAGATACCAAAACGTTCATGCTGGTCACGGGTTCGAATCTCAGGGCACGCCTCTGACTATTCAGAGTCACGTGTATTGATACTGGACTATATGGCCTAATTCCTTTTAATCGTGATTTCCATTGCAGAGGACACCCATGCTCTGCAGTGGGATGTATTTGGACTGTAACTGTATGGTACAACCCTTAGCATACATTTTAGTTTTTCTAATTATAATTAGCATGGATGTGCACATTGTATACAGTTATTTATGCAAAACCTATTTTCAACACAAGTTAAAAACACTTACCAATGTTTTCAAGTAGTAAATCATCTTTTACAATTGTTGGTAATGTGTGTACCACATAAGCACTTGATTTGATATCTGAAAATAATAAAAGTACATATACTATGATATCTTTGTCTATATTTTATCATTTCAGTAGCTATTAACATTGACCCAAAATTGATCAAATAATCAGTGTCAAGTCATCAGTTTAGTTGTTGTGTTTTGTGTATTTGTTTTGTCTACTTTAGGACTCAGATATATTGTATATAAACTTTGCATTATAATAATATTTTTATGACAAGATTAAATACATATACATACATGGCTGTAGCAAGATTAAATTTATTACAATTACCTATGGATGTTGATGGCATTGGTAGATTAGCAAGAGTGTGTTCTTGTAAAGGCATTTTGAAAAACAGTTTATCCACCTTTTCAGGTAAGAATGCTGAAATAAATAAGATGTCTTGTAAACTAACATTATGTGACACAACTTAAACATAACTTAAAGCAACAGAGTATGCTTTTATGTAAAATAATATATTTAAACTTACTTTGTATATTCAATGTTGGTACTGCAATATTGCTGAGTCTGTTGTTGCGGCAAAGATATATTTCTTCAAAATGTGAGCGGCACACACGGCGGTTATTGTAGATGTGCTGATTGTCTAATGCCAAGATAGCACCACCGATTGCATACAACCAAGTGTTAAAGCGTTGTCTGTCTTTCTTCGGGCTTGGAAATCCATGGAGACCTTTATGTGTACCTAAAATTTAAAAAAAGCTCTTCACACTGACGTTAAACAATCTTTACACAAAATATTACCTATTGTAATGAACTCGTAAACAATTTTTTCAGGAACAATTTTTCAGCATATAGTTGGTGAAGGAATTGTTGATTAAAAAAACTATTTTCTTGGAGAATTGATATAATACAAAAAACATATAAGTATTGATTAAAATCCATTTTAATAGAATATTC
Organism: Deilephila elpenor; assembly: GCA_949752805.1. Lineage (NCBI taxonomy): Eukaryota > Metazoa > Arthropoda > Insecta > Lepidoptera > Sphingidae > Deilephila > Deilephila elpenor. Next base: position 4,310,147 of record OX457102.1, read on the forward strand.
TTTTATTAGATTATTATTATCATAATCAGCCTATTCACTAGTTGAATATATTTTTACAATGGCATTTGTAGGGATTTTTTATTTTTAATTATATTAAGCATTTAAAATGTTTAGTTCACATCCAATACCTGTATCAATCTTTGTTTTTAATATTTTATTACTCAAACACATTGATGTAGTATATTATAATACTTATGCAACATATGTACAGTGCCTCAATTTAATGAATCTGAAGGGGATAAAAAAATGTTCAATAAACCAAGTTGCAGTGAGCAATGAGGGAAGATTTAAAGAGGTTAGGTAGGGTTACATTTGTTATACTAAGGTAACAAGGCCTGTTTTTCGTTACTAAGCTATTGCGAGTTTCAACTAAGATGAATAACAAATAATAGTGGTTATATTACTTAGTATCAAACAATAAAATGACTGAATTGCTAAGTTTTTAACGTGTTTGAACTCTAAACCTATCGTTGATTCATTATTGTGGAATTATTCGTAAAGTATTGATGAAATTCGTTAAGATTAACAAATAAATAACTAAAGGTGAAATAAACTTTCTATCTATATTAAGTAATGATAAATATCTTTATAAAGAGAATTTCGACAAATGTATTCGTTATTACAGGGAGATAAAGGAGCTTTCGAGAAAATCGTGAAATCAATGAATTTGTTTTAATGAGGTTCGATAAGTGGTTAAAAACAGGTTGGAAAGTTAACTTACCTTCGCCGTCTATACATACAGGAACACAGCACGCATCTCGATGGGTCATGGTGACTCGGAAATACTTCACAATCACCAAAAACAAACACAACAAAAGGACTCCTATCTCTGTTCTTAATGTAAAAACTACGAAGTTCGCAGTAGACTGTCACAGTTGAATGAATTTACCGGAGGAGCTTAAGCTCAACTCAACGGATAAACGCATTAAAGTGACCAATATTCACAAAAATTAAATCACAGCACCGGCGCAAACGACGCGACGCGATCCGTGGTAATTTTCGGAGAATGAGGAATAAAAATGACGTAACATGACGTCATGACGTTTTTTTTACCAGATTAAAACTGTGAAATAGCGACATCTGTTACCGCTGTGGCAAAGGCGGGCTTCTACGCCGGTCATTTCGTGTTACCAGTTGAAATGTATGAAGATTGAGGAGCCTGGTCAGCTGTCAGCTGTTTGTTGACAGTTGTTTTTAAACTTTGTTTACAAGTTAAAAAGTCGTATAAAATGAAATTATTTCTTTAGTATTTGATTAAATAATGGCACAGAAGGACAATGAAATAATAGATTCGCAAATATTGGCTGAAAACGTTGGATTTTTAGACAACTGCTTCGAATCTTCCTTTTCTTTGCAAAGTTCTATAAGAGTTGTAAAAGAATATGCGTCCGAGGAACAAAATGAATTTACTAACAATAAAACGACTAAAAGTATACTCTCTGAGAAAATTAACGTGTCTTTGCATATTAAAACAATATTAGACTCATCCAGCTGCAGTAATATAGGAACACAGAATAATGCAAAAGTTATGAGTAAAAAGTTGGAAGACTGGGGTTTACCTACTGAAATTACAAAAAAATACCAAGAGAGGGGCATTACGGAGATGTTTGATTGGCAAGTATCATGTCTAGGCAATTCAAAAGTGCTTATAGATGGCTGTAACTTAGTATATTCGGCTCCCACATCCGCAGGGAAAACATTAGTGGCCGAAATTCTCACTATAAAAACCATCCTCGAGCGGCGAAAAAAGGTATTAATAATCCTACCATTTGTTTCAATAGTTAGAGAAAAAATGTTTTACTTACAAGATATTTTGTCAAGTTGTGGAATAAGAGTTGAAGGGTTTATGGGCTCGCAGGCCCCTCCTGGTGGCTTTCAAGCAGTCCACCTCGCTATTTGTACTATTGAAAAAGCAAACAGTTTGGTAAATAAGCTCCTTGATGAAGGTACTATATCAGAATTGGGTGCTGTTATTGTTGATGAATTACATTTGTTAGGAGACCCTCATAGAGGATATATATTGGAGCTTTTACTGACGAAAATTAAATATATTTCCTCCAAATCAGATGACACACAAATACAAATAGTTGGCATGTCTGCTACACTTCCGAATTTGGAGATGTTGGCTAATTGGTTGAATGCAGAGTTATTTATAACTCAATTTCGCCCCATACCTTTGGATGAGTACTGCTTAGTTGGCAACAAATATTATGATAAACAGAAAAACTGTATAAATGTTGTTAAACATGCATCAGTAGAAAATGACAATGTATTAAATATTTGCTTAGAGACTATCAGAGATAGTTGCTCAGTATTGATTTTTTGTATGACAAAGAATAGGTGTGAAAACTTAGCACAAACTATTTCTACATCAATTAACAAACTTGGATGTAGCAGTGGTGAAATGTGTGGAATCTTAAGAAAAGAATTAAGTGTAGAGGGTATTACAGAGGTTCTTGAACAACTAAAGAATTGTCCTGTAGGCTTAGATGATTTTTTGAAAAGAACCATATCATTTGGAGTTGCATATCACCATGCAGGGCTGACCTTTGATGAGAGAGACATAATTGAAGGTGGCTTTAAATCAGGGGCAATAAGAGTTTTGATTGCCACCTCAACATTGAGTTCTGGTGTTAATCTACCTGCTAGGAAGGTCATAATCAGATCACCTGTTTTCCAAAAGCAACCCATAAACATTTTAAGTTATAAACAAATGGCCGGAAGGGCTGGTAGAATGGGTAGAGACACAAAAGGTGAAAGTATACTTATTTGTACTGAAGCAGAAAAACAAATTGGCTTTGATTTGATGATGGGTGAATTGGAATCAGTTAAAAGTTGTATTGAAAGTGAGGACAAGTTCATGAGGGCTGTTTTAGAAATGATAGCAAGTCAAGTGGTCTGTACAAAAAAAGAATTAGATTTGTATGCTAAATGTACATTACTGTATAATCAGCAAGATGGAACAGAATCACAGAATTTCCTTCTTGAAAACACATTAGAGGAGTTGAGAAATTTTGAATTAGTGAGGATTCAAAACAATGATGGTGAGAAACATTATGTGGCAACAGCTTTGGGTAAAGCTTGCCTTTCATCATCAATGGCTCCAAATGATGGGCTATCTTTATTCTGTGAGTTGCAAAAGGCCCGTCAATGTCTTGTTCTAGAGACAGATCTTCATCTCATATACATGGTGACTCCATACAGTGTTAGCAGTCAATGGAATAATATTGACTGGTTGCATTTATTGACTTTATGGGAATCCCTAACAAAAGCAATGAAACGGGTGGGACAATTGGTTGGAGTTGAGGAAAGCTTTATTATTCGCAACGTTAGAGGTGGAAGGAAGGTCAAAATTGATCAGAATAAATTAAATATACACAAAAGGTAATACTTATTTTCAAATACTTTATAATCTCGGATAATCTAAAAATGTGGACTCAAGATATAATTTCTTTCAGATTTTATACAGCTTTGGCTTTACAAGATTTGGTGAATGAAGTGCCACTGTCAGAAGTTGCATCAAAGTTTCAATGTGCTCGAGGTTTTCTACAGAGTCTTCAACAAGCAGCAGCTACTTTTGCAGGTCTGTTATTAGTTAAGAATATCTAAAACCTATTTTCTATGGCTAATAATATGGTATTACAATTTTCACCGGAGTACTGTATTGTAGGGTTGTTCTGTTGTAGGTATGGTGACAGCATTTTGTCGTCAATTGGGTTGGAGAAACCTGGAAATGTTGGTATCGCAGTTTCAGGATCGCTTACATTTCGGTATTCATTCTGAGTTACTCGAGTTAATGGGATTGCCGTCTTTAAACGGCAAGAGAGCGCGTACTCTATTTGACGCAGGCTTTGAAACAATATCCAGTATAGCATTAGCCGACATAAATATCATAGAAAACGTACTTCTTAAAGCTGTTCCATTTGAAAGTGAGAAAGAAAGAGAAGGTGATGATGACAATGAAATGAAAAAACGCAATAAAATCAAGAACATATGGGTTACTGGCCATTGTGGTATGACTGCTAAAGAAGCAGCGTTCAATCTAATTTTAGAAGCAAGAAGATATCTAGAAAAAGAAATTGGAGTTAGTGAAATAAAATGGGTTAAAGAAAATCCAAATACAACTAGTATTCCAGAAGAACATAACAAAAGTGTATTGAGTCAAATAAAAGAACATGATACAGTGGTACCCGTTGCTGGCAAAGAATGTTCCATGGTGCTCATTGATGATCATGAAACAATCATGGCAGTTAATACCGTATCTAATATTTTACCAAAGAAATCTAGTCAAAATGATGTTGAAATTTGTTCTAGTTTTAAGGAAAATTGTTCTGTAAACGCAAATGTTGTAAATAATACGACTAACAACTCTTTCGCTATAAACAATTTAATGAATGTAGCTAACGGCAACAGTGTGTTTAGGGATGAAAAAAATGAAATATTTGAAAAAATTACATCGGAAATGAAATGTTCACTGAGTATAGAAAATGTTGTGATTGGTAATAGTAATAGTCCGTCTTTTGGAGTAAAAGAGGAAATCATGTGGGAGTCCTTAAACTTTACCGAAGCAGCCATTGAAAATATTACTAAGCTTCGAACTTCAGATAAAATGTTCTCACCGAATATTAGTTTTGGAGAAGTTGACGATAAAATCGATGCTCCTAAAACCGAGACCGATGAAGTCGAAAACATAACCCCATCTAAAAGCACTTCTATCAAAGACGTGAGCTTATTTTCTTCTGAGGGCGATAATTCTAGTATTTTTAATGATAGTCTGCCAATAGACTTAATTCCAAGCAAATTACTTGATAATCAAACGAATTCGTTTACAAAACAGGAAGGTACTTCAGATTTTGAAACCATTAATTCGGAATCTATACTTAAAGGATTCAAATCTACGTTGGTCCCTGTCGAAGACGACGAAGATATAAAGTTAGTTTATGAAGAAGATGATGAAAATATTGAACCTACAACCTGTTTGAATATGTCAGATGATATAGAAGTAATAGAAACTCAGCAAATTACTGACATTATTAAAGAGAGTTATATAAAAAGTCCTTTTAAACGTGCTTCACAAAAAAGTAAAGAATCGACACAACCACTTGCAAAGAAAAAGAAGATTGGAAGGTCACAGAATGCAGCTTTAATAATAAACCCTGGTGTTTGTCAAATAGTTACAAATTATGAAAAATCAAAAAACTTTACGATAGAAATTAGCAATTATAAGCTGAATTGTTATTTATTAAAAAATAATGATATCGGCGATAATATACATGTGCTGGAAAATTTAGAGACCGCATCGATTTATTTAAATATAAAAAATACTATTCTGCCTTTTAATGAAATGATCGGAAGTAGTATATTAAATATCAAATCTCCTACGAAAGCCGCCAGTGTATGTGCAATAAAAGGCATATCCTTTTATCTAGAACCCATGACGTATGTATACATTGACCTGAGCTCTCTCCAGGGGAATATGTCAATTAAAAAAAGATTGTGTGCATGGTTTCGGAAACAAAATGTGACGTTAAAAATACTGTCGCTAAAAACATTACATTTTCACATCAAACGGTGGCTTGGCGTAGATGTACAGTGTTCTTGCAAGGATATTTCATTAGCTGAATGGCTAATAGACAGCGACGAAAAGATACCGAACATAGCACAGTTAGTAAGTAACTTTATTTTACAATAATTGGATTATGTGGAAACATTATTATTACTTTCATTTGTTTTTTTTATTTTTAGTTGAAAAAGTATTGCAAAATCGACCTATCAACAATATCCGTCAAGATTGATAATCGACAGCGCAAAATACGCAGTTTAGATGTGTTCGAAGACATGTGTATAAAAGTTTGGGCATTGGGCCTTATTGCAGAACAACAAGAACAATATTTGCGGAAACACCTCCAGAGCACGATCGGTTCGTTCTTTACTCTTTATCATTTGTGAAGTTACTGGAACTCGCATTAATTCGTTTAATCCGATCGACAGATATCGAAATTCAAGTTTCAAAGATTCTTGCAAACTGCGAGCATTACGGTATCAGTGTGGATAAGGATCTCGCGTCGAGACTTTTGATTGATGTGCGGAATTCGCAGGAAGTTCTGCAAAAGAAGGCGTTTAAACTGTGCGGATATCATTTTAACTTTAATTCATCGAAAGATGTTGCCAAGGTAAATCCATATCTTAATTTATAAGGCTTTTTAATTGAAATTAATTTATGTAAGCTGTATCCTAACCCGCAATAGCATTAACATTGAATGATATCTATTTGTGTCTGCACTCTGCGCGTAGGGTTTTGTACGTTTAGTGTAGTAGTTTGTTCTGTGACCGGAATTGGACTGCAGCATAGTGGCTTTGTCGACATCGTGATGGCGTCGCTTTAATTTCCCAAGGGCTTCTTTGACAATAGCGTCTTTTGCAGGTTTTAGGTATAAACAACGGCATTCGTAAAGTAAGTACAAAGAAAAGTGTGTTAACGTCACACCACACTCCTTTGGCGAGTATAGTTATTTATTGGAGAAAACTTAATTCGATATTGACTAAGATTTTATACCCGTTGACTGAGAAGGCGTGTATATACACCGAAGGGGATAGGTAAGTGAATGTTTTTAATGTGCGCATCCCTAAAGGGTCGCTGTAATTCAATTTGTCTTATCGATTGGATCTCGGTGCAGTGATACGATCACACATTTTACTTTTCCTCGTAAACTAGTGAGAAGTACCTACGGCTACCCTAAAAAAAGTTGTCATTTGGAGAAACATCCCCATGTGGCCTTTAAATATTGAATAAGCTATATTATTGCTATGGAAAATGCATCAAAGGATACTCTAATAATAAATTATTCTTGCTGTCCCTATATTGCGTAATCGTGAAAAAACAGAGCTCCTTCGGTATCCATTTTAATATTCTAAAGGAATAATTTTATTGCCTTAGTAAGTAGTATTCTTAAACTTACAATAGAACACTGGAGGACTCAATTTGAATGATAATTTTTATTTTCAAGAATTCCTTTTTTATTATAGTGCTTTAGAAGCTCTCTGATTAAGTTAAGGATATTAGTTGCACTTGATTTACAGAATCTTAACTACAACGGATTACAACAATGGTTCAATGCCATCTGGAAAATGTACGTCATATTATATGCCACACTCTTATGTCAGGTGTGTTTATTCCATAGTTATACTACATCTATGGTTTATTCACACAAAACTTAATAAACTGTATTGCAATAAGCACCTTTCATAAAACTGTCTTCGTACCGTATCGGTGGAACATCAAATATGTGTACATCAAATTGCAACGGTAACACGTGTGCAGAGTGCTGTCGTAAAAGAATATCGTGTTAAGGCATTGCGCCTGCCCCCGTCCGCCCGCGGCTGTTCATTAATTAAACTACTGCCATTGCCTCGCGTTTCTTTGTTTATCACGTATATTTTTTCTGCTGGAAATTATTATTAATTCGGCAATTATTGAAGCGATTCGTATGTGGAACTCGCGAAGTAATCAAAACGTATTTTCTTCGTTTCTTTGAACAATTGTATATAGTTTAATCAATTTCGCCCAAATAAGTATTTCAAGTCCTATAAGAACCGACACTAAAATGCTGAGATAGAAATCAATTTCCAACAGTTTAATGTCCTCATATCAAATTCAGTTATGTTTGTCAATGGTATTAGAAAAAACCTAGTAGGTTCTTTGGTCCCAACAAAAATAACTAACAAATATTTAATTTTATTGATCAATCAAACATTTGTTGGGGTGCGGGGATCGAACTTGCCGCGCCGTCCCTCATTTTATCCTGAATACTCAAGTACTTGACCCACAGTTCCACATTTATACATTTCTTATAGCGTCTTTGTAGGTGGCATTTCAAATAACTTTATAAAGGTGCACATACACAGCGCAATATGGGTGCCACTCCGACGTGCATTGTCTCGTACATTATTATAAAAACAATACGCGACTATACGATGTCTGTCCACACCAAGGAAGGCAGCGGTTCTAATGGCACTATTATATTTTCTCTAAGAATAGATACTGCACTAAAAATAAAGTTTATTAGAACATATAAACGCATTTTAAACTTAACTTTCTACTCATATAAAATTCACGAGCGGGTTTAGCTTCGGACATGGATACCATTAGATAGATGTACAGTTATTACGTCAGTATTCGAATAAACAAAAAAGTAATCGTAGTGCAATCTATATACATAGAATTTTAATGTAAATTTAATATTAAAAGTCATTAGTAGATCTCCGTTCTACGCGACACAGACATGCATAGGATGAAAATGCATGATTTTTTTTATTTGGGTGCACTTCACACCGCAGCGGGTCACGAGGCATACGATACAATTAAATTGCCCGAACTGCATGTTATAAAATGCATTCGGAAAATATAAATATCTTTAAAGATTGATCATAGAAATATGCTTAATATGCTTTTTATAATCCCATGAATATCGAATGTAAAATCAGGATTGGTTTGTAGAATAAACCCGTGTTACACGATGCACACCTGCACGGGCAGGATTAGTATGCATGAGCCGAACCTGCAGAATGTGCCGAGGACATTTTCAATCCCCGCACACTATCTCAGCTTAAACAAAGTCACGAACGAAGATATGATGGAGTTCAACTGCAGGAATATATTCAAGGCTGCGCCGGGCCACGTGATGGTCTCCGCAGATTACTGTCAGTTGGAAATGAGGGTTCTGACGCACTTCAGTGAAGATCCTGTGCTAATGAATATTATGAAGTCTGACGTAGACGTGTTTAAATCTATCGCGTCTTCGTGGAGTAATTTACCAGAGGACCAGGTTAGCAACATACTTTATTCATATTTCATTTAACAAATATTTAATTTGACAGATAGAAGATTAAGACGAAGATTTCCGGGCATTTTGATATTTCCACCTTTACCTTAGTTGCGCATAGAGGGCCGTTTATTTTTAAGGCGCTTCATTTGACCTTTCATGACTGCGCACCTGAAATCGTGCGGTACGGCTATTACAAATTTTAATTGGGTTTCAAATTATTTTAAAAACCTGTGTATAAAATTTCATTCGATACTTTTATAAGGATTAATATTACATGAGTATAATGAGAGTCTGTGGATCGATTACTAATAATGAAAAATCTAATCTCATGGATATAGTTACATTTTGCTTTTTATAAGCTTTTATACGTATTATAAAGCAGCATTGCCATCGTTTTTTTAAATACAATACATTTTTGTTAGAATTTGTCTTCTTTCTTTATTTACGGGTAATTGTAAATTGTAGAGTCTAACGGTCATCCTTGAAGCTATCCTAAAATATATTAATCTATATAACCTAGATGCTTTCTAGGTTATATAGGTTATAAAGATCGCATGACACAAATATAAAACCCTTTCAATATACCCCTCGGGGTATAAAAGACACACAGCGTCTGAAAAATAAAAATGTTTGTAGGTGGACGACGACCTCCGTCAAAAGGCGAAGCAACTTTGTTACGGAATCTTGTACGGAATGGGCAATAAAACATTAGCGCAGTATCTCGACGTGTCTGAAATGGAGGCGGCGGCGTTTATGGACTCCTTTTATAAAACGTACCCGGCTGTGAAAAAGTTCACGCAATATGTCATCGACGAGTGCCGGGACAAAGGCTACGTCGAAACGCTCACCAAGCGGAGACGGTATCTGCCAGATATTAACAGCAACGTGGTTTATAAGAGGGGTGAGTTGTATACTACATATTGTACTTTATTCAATATCTTGTCCCTTCGCCCCTGTTTAGGTGGTTGTTGCCCTTTATTTTGTCCGTGTATTTTTATTTGTAATATGCTGAACGGACTAGTAATTGGTAAAAGTTTGGTAGAGTCGGGAAAATATTTGATCTGATCTAGATTGAGTATATAACTTGATTGATCGGCGACACAGTCATTTAGGCTCCATTATCTTAAAAGTTTTTGTTTTATATTGTTACGACAAAACTACAATGCAGCTTTTGGTAAGCACAACGAAATGTAAATAGAGTATCTACTATCAACCGACGCGAGATAGTTATCTACAAATTACAATACAATAATTATAGCTAGCCGAACCTTATTTTATAATTACTATAGTTAATTGAACTACAGAAGAGCTCTATCATTTCCAAAATAATATTATAACTTATCGAATGTTTTTTGATTATTTAAGGTAAATGCTTTCGTTCTTATGTAGTTGTATATGTTCTTATATTTTTGAAATGTTTAGTAGTATGTATTTATTTTCATAGAGATTACATTTGACCTTTGACATTGCAGAAAGTAATTATTGAAAGTTATATCTAGTAAATGCAAGCTTCCACATATTCGGATCATACATAACGGACGAATCGCATTAAACGGATTATTTTTTACAATGCGTCCACAGTATCAGCAGCGATCGGATTTGCCGACATTATAACTTAATGGTGTGAACAATCCGTTTGATGCGATGCGTCCGATACGTACCTTGCGTGTATATGGACACCTGCCTTGAATTTGAATTGATGTTAGATTCGAACTACTACAGTATGCAACGCCATGCCATTATTTCAGACTTCAGTAAATGCAAAATTTTATAATGCAGTTAATGATTATTTTTCTCAATATATTTTTTTATTGATATTGTCCGTATTTTTATCTTGATTCGACATCGGCCCGCATTGAACTTGTATAATCTTAGTACGTAAGTAACATAATACGTTTAGATGGAAACATTTCCGAAAATGAAGATAGCTGATAGTACTATTAATGGGACACAAAAAAACAATCACGGTGAATTTTTTTTTACAACTTTTTATTAGAATTATTTAAGCTTCCATCATCAAAGGTATCCTAAATACCATCAGCTGTCTTCGTTTTCGGAAGCGTTTCCCTAATAACCGGTATAGGTAGTACTTGCATGCCAGCTACAAAAATGATAGTGTTATTTATGGAAAAATCTTCCACATTGATCCATTGTCTTGCGGCGAGTTTTGAGAATAACCAATATATGTTTAGAAGTTTCGTGTATACAGTGACTTAGATCGTTGATTAGAGTGACTCCACAGTTGACAGTAACATTATTTGTCCAACATTTATAAAAAAATCTAACTCCAACCTAATTTTTTTCGTACAGGGGCATCAGAACGTCAAGCGGTTAACACAACCATTCAGGGCTCAGCCGCTGACATAGCAAAATCAGCAATGTGTGCTATAGAAACGAAAACCAGAAACTACATTCCAAAACCTCGTCTCATACTGCAAATGCACGACGAATTAATATACGAAGTGGTGGAAACGAACAAGAAGACTTTTATAGCGGTGTTGAAACAAGTGATGGAGGAAACGGTTAAGCTGAGAGTTCCGCTGCCCGTCAAAGTGAAGGCGGGGTACACGTGGGGCAGTCTCGAACAAGTTCCGATGAAGTAATTGTGCTTCAACAATAATGTCTGACTCTGTGATATCATTAGCTTGTGATATTTTCTATTGTGTGCTGAAAATAAATGGATTTTCTCGATAAGTTGAAAAATGAAAAATCTTTATTTGAAAGTAATAATTTTACATAAAAGCACATTGGAACCATTCTCGAATTAGGCATTGCCTGTATCTTGAGAAACCATTGGCTCGTATTCACAATGGCCCAGCATCGGCAACTATGGGCGACGACGGCCGGCCGGCTAATTGTGCCGATGTTTCGTGACGTCACAACAGGTTGAGCAGTGTTGCTAAAGTCAATTTTCCAAATTCAAAATTTTGGCATGATAAATATAAACAATCAAAATGTCATATGAAGTGCATGCACTAAGTGCAATAAAATGCACCACAATGGGAACTCGTAACTCGTAATCCAGTGTAGGTATTGATACATTTTCAAGTATTACTAATCGTTTCGGTTGTACCTTAATTATTATTTTTTATTATTGTTTTTATTGTAAGTATCTTATAGTAATCCCCTTATTTTCTTTTCATAGTAGTAGTAGTATTTCCAGCCGAATTTGATTTCGCGCAATTGGAGTGCTTTCTCAAATATTGACAACTCTGGTAAAAAATTACAACATTGTATTCGTGGTTTATTGGTATTAGTCGCAGATATTGGTAAGTTAGAGAAAGAATAGAGAGAGAATACCTACGGAGAAGAACCATCATCGCCAGTCATCGTAGCTGATCCGTTGGCTCTGGATTTTATCTGTTAATTAGATTTGATAAAGGGATAAAATATGTTAATTTTTATCCAGCTTCAGTGGGACGGTTGATATGTATTCGGCTGTTAGTTGTGATGTTAAAGGCCAAAGGTACAATTTTGCTCCGAATCAAAAGTTATAAAAGTTGGTCTTCGTTTCTGGTACACGCCACTTAACACTTAGGTATTTATTTACTTATATCTGATGCGTAGTTACTAGTGGGACCTACCTGCAAGTCTCCTGCGTGTATTTATATATTATTCATTATAAAGGAAGTGTTGCTAAGTGGGAGTACAGCTAATGGAATGAACACATTCACTGATCTAGCGAAGTCGCTAATCTTATTAATATTTTTGCTGCGTGTTTAAAAATTCATAAGCAATACGCCTTGTATTCGTTACGAAAATATAATTTTCACGTAAGAGAAGATTCCATTAATATAACATCTCAGAATATTAGTTTCATTTCGACTCATAAATATAAATTAGAGCTGAAGTTAATAACGACTCTGTGTACTGCTTGCCAGAAAGGTTGTATAAATGTGACATTTTTTGAAATTTCCTGTATAAAAATCAGCTAACTTCTTCCCCTTTGATTTAGTGGTAATGTCTTTGGGATTTATACTGTGGGTTTGATGATTAGATTCCCAGGTGGAATTTATGTTGTACGCGTTTTTCGACTGGAAAAGCATGGTTTTCTCAGGACTAGATTTCCAGAAATGCTTGACGATGGACAGGTACTTGTAAAATGATGAATCTATTCAATATGCAACAAGCATTAAAATCATGCCGCGCCGACTCTACCCCATGGAAATGTGATATATGAGTACGAACACATAGAAAATAATTACATAAAATTATTCAGATTGCCATCTAGTCCAAATTGTATTTTATGCGTAAATATTATATTCTCGTTATATTTTCATTCTCAAAAATAAATAATTCAGCAATCGATTCCATCACCGGGAACTATTGAAATGAGGCTCATAAAATATTTACGGACCGCTTCGAATAAATAGGAAGCAGTCATACTGTACAGGTAGAGTCTTTGTTCGTAAATTTGTGGCATGACATCCAGCGGGGACGGGGTTTTAAATTTTCAGCGCCATCTCAGTGTGTTTTCCACGGGTTTCCCTCGTCGCGAGTGAGTCGCTGCGCCGGCAGAGGTCGCGGGTAGGCGCGCCGTCCGCCGGCCGCCGTCCTCGCGCGCAATCAATACCCTGCGCCGCCCGCCGCCAGCCCGAAGGCTCGCCTGTCACCCTCTGTCACGTCGGCCGTGCGCCACCGGCGCACCACCGACTCACCGCCGACGCGCTCCCGTCCCACCCCGTACCTCCACCGCCGTCAACCATTGCCAAAACTAACACCGTCAAATTAATTCCTGTAAAATGTGCACCGTACGTAGCGTGCTCTCGTCGCCGCGTATATCTTTATCGCGCATAGCCGCTCAGTGATTCGACGATGCCTGTTTGAAATTTACGTGTAAGTTAACTCGGCGACCATGCATCTACACTTCGAGAGGAACGTAAACGCCAAGTGTGACTGCACCATCCTGTCGCTGTCGTGGATGGGCAAGGTGCCCGACGAGCTGCCCGAGGTGAGTCATGAACTACTGTATAATGAGCAGTGAATAGTGTGTACTGTGTACAAAGTAGCGAGTAGTTCTCCGCCGCTGCAGTGCTTGTTACGTACTCACGCTAAAAGAAAGCATATCGCTCGCCGCATTTTCATTACTTGTATATTTATATTTAGAATTTCTAACACACGTAGAGTACGATACTGTTATTATTAGAAATGTATTGTAATGGCTTTACCTCGCAGTGTGCAGTCTTATCGTATTGAAATTATTAAACAATTCATTTATAAAATACAAAATTAAACTTAACATAACTTTAAAATAAATAGTTATCCGTCATAAGCCTTTTGTTTTCACCTAGTAATTAGTTCATTGCATGTCAGCATAATTGCTTTGTCTACTTCAGGACTTTAATTTACTTAGCTATGATTACATAAAACAATTTCGTAATCATTAGAACGACAAATAACTTTATAAGTTGAATTGCGATGACTGTGGCCGTGTGTTTAACTAATTGTAAGAACACATCTATAAGGCAAGGTATTCACAGCACCCCGTGTTGATGGAAAACCATTAGTGCTGGTTTCATCCCGCCGGCTGAAGATGAGGTCGGCTAAATCGCGCAGTAGCAAATAGCAATCTAGTAAAACGCTACCTAGTACCGACAAACCAAGTACTGACAGTAAGGGCTCGCATTTAATTACCTAAGCTTTCATCCCTCAGCTTTTGACCTATTTCATTTCTTCATATCTCTTTAGCGAAACTCCAAATTAAACAAACATTCAATTTAAACCGACGTGAAATTGGTTTCTATGGAAATGCACGAGGAGTAGGTTTGTTTGATTTATTCGACGCAGTCCCGTGCACAAACCATTTCGAATATAATAATGTGTACGCATGGAAAATATTTGTTCAACCAGCGCTGTAGAAGCGCCGGAACGTTTTGATATTTTTCATTTTGCAGTGTTTTTATTCAATCGAATATTTTATTCGACTAAAAGAATTCAAAACAGGTATAATCACAATATTTGTCCTGCTATATTTGTGACTTTTATTACATTCTGTTAAATGCAAATGTAAAACTTATCGATTTGGACGCTTGGGAGCCGTTGGGTTTTCAGACGTTAATCACATTACTAACGAGCATCCCAATTAAACCAGGTTTCGAATAAAAAAGCATTGCTATCTGTCTGTCCGTTTTAATCCTATAAAGCTACCGATAAAAAAAACATGTAGCTACACATTCACTGACTGATCTGGGATTTAAACTTACTGGACCAATTGACCTGTTCGTATTATCTATATCTACTATACATATAATAACTTTGTAACCGATCCATGTCTGTACATGGAAGATAATTGAAGAAGAAAGAAAGAGAAAAGCTAATATGGGAATTAAAATTGTTTTGGAAGAAAGAATTGTTTTGGGTACTATTACGTTAATACGGACTGTATTAACGTAATAGAACCCAAAACAATATTTTTTAGAATCTTTGTTTATCTGTGCCTTTTAACACGCTAATCCCTGAAACGTTTGAACGAATTTCGTTCATATTTGGTAAGAAGATAGCTGACACCCTGGATTAATATATAGGCTTTTAATCTTGAAAAAAGTCTTCCCGTGGGATGAGCAAAGAATTCAAATATAT
This sequence comes from Deilephila elpenor, assembly GCA_949752805.1. Taxonomy (NCBI): domain Eukaryota; kingdom Metazoa; phylum Arthropoda; class Insecta; order Lepidoptera; family Sphingidae; genus Deilephila; species Deilephila elpenor. The sequence continues at coordinate 4,325,551 of OX457102.1, forward strand.
TTGTTTTTTTTCAAACTCGAAAGGGATGGGATCGGACAAGATTACATGACCAGATTGAGACTGAGACTGGGACAGGGCGGGGTATAATCGGACGGGACGGGATGGTAATAGTAGTGCAGAGGACGGCATTGAGTTAGAATATAAATAAAACAGTACGAGAAATAATATGCTGCTGATGTGGACTAGACGCAAAAAGTATCTGCACCTGGGCGGAGCCGGGCCTGCTCCTAGTATCAGAATATATTTTTTAAAACATCTGGTAATCTCAACGTCTTCGAATATACTTATTGTCAAACTTTCATTTTCCCGACATCATACATAAGATGGATGTAAAAAGTCACTATTATTAAAATAGAGTAAGTAATAAACAAGCAAAACAAATACAAAGTTAAGAAGGCAATATAATCGTTTTAAAACTCGGTAGCGTGAAACCAATGTTGCTGAGAAATGTACAGTAATATTTTCTTACCTAGTCGTTACTACAAAGACGACGTGAAATAGAGACATAAAGGCTTTTGTCTTACGAGTTTTTATTATATTATTTTACTGCAGCATTTGATCAGCGCAGTAAATCCAGTTGTAATGGAATTTTCCAACTGAATCAAATAAATGGCGCGAGTCCCGCAGCGCCGAGTGCCCACCTGATATCTGCTAGCTCCTGCGTCTGTAACTCATTATGAAGTGGCGCCATTCTGAGCTTTCCGTTCGATTTAACTCTATAATGACTTCATCTTAAGCAGTAGATCGATGCCCTCGGAGCTGGAGGCTGCAGCTGTTAAAACGGACTACTTTGATGTCAGCTCTAATGGATATTGAAGCTGAAATGCCAATATCTATTGAGCTATAATTGATTAAATTTTGACTCCAGTGAGAGGCACTTTGTAATGGTATCTACATGCAACATAAGTAGGTAGTAAGTGAATCGCTTAAGACTAGTTAGGTGAAGCCATAGGGCTAATACTTCCTATAACGTAGGGGCGCGTCTCGCTATACAATCGTATAAATATGTAGGCATGTTGTCACTACGGTGCCTGGCGAACTACGATGCGAAGCCGATCAGCGAGCAGGCAATAATAAATTTGGACCAGACGCAATAATTAATTTCATTACTACGCTAATAAATAATAGCACCTAATAAATACGCGTCGCTAACGAAAACCGAATAATTTATAATATTTATTGCCAATAAAATAGGGGAGCTACATTATTTTACGTTACATTTAGCGAACATTCATTTTGGGTGGTTGGTTACTCTATGATACATTATTTTTTAGGTATTTAACTAATATTAAAATAGGGAGAGAAAAATAAAAACCTTTGTATACATATAATAGTACAATAATGGTAGGTTTCTTGCAACTACTACCCATACATATATTTGTACGACTAAATCCAGAAATTGTCTAGTAAGAAAGTCAAATTGAGTGTAAACAATTTCCTTATTTCTGTAAGAACATAACAACTTGTTGATTACATTTTGATGTTCTGAGCTGCGCTGGTAAGAAATCTGCCCTAATTGGGCGCCGATGGACGCATTAATGGGGGGTGTCGAAACGCGTAATATCTGGCTAATTGCCAATTTCGCCTTCGATCTCCGGTCTGCCGCCATCGCGATAGGACATGCACTATTACGTGCCTGCTTAATTGCTTGAGTTTCCTATTAATGCCGTCTGTGCGTGTAAAACAAGCTGCAACGTGATTAGGAAACACGCTTCGAGCACGCTCACTCCATTTAATCTTTCACACGTTAAACTTTAAAGAAATACTTCTCTTAACAAATAACAAAGTTGTAAAAACGTTTCAACAGAATGGACGGCTCATGGATTATTCACAAGATGCCCATTGCTCGTATAGCAAAATAAATCAGGAATAAAAAATGTTTTCGCTCTTTTTTGCAAGATTGGGTTGGCTATAGGATATGTTACAACGGCGAGGACACTCTAATCTTATACATAATTCTTTGGGGATTCGATAAAGCCGTCAGCCACACATCCACATTAATGTTTAAGTATACAATCCAAGAGTTGAATATTTTTCACAGAGTCTGATTGTGTCTGATTTTGGGAGTATTTTTATTAATGTTGAACTAAGTGTTTCTTGGAACAAAGAAATGAATTAAAAAGTAAACACCTATGTATAATAGCTACAAAATTAAAATTAAGTAGCTGCTAGTTTGGTTGGCGATTAGTAATTTGAAGTGGCAGTGGGCGAGGCACGTAGCGTTTATAAGTTGTAACTGATAGGCGATGGAGCAGATAAATTCTTGAGGGGTGAGCGTGTACCGGAAAGCCTCGAATTGGACCTCTACCCTCAAGGTAGACAGGCGACTTAATAAAGATCGATATGGACAAAGGCCTCGTCAGTTGCTTTGTAAATACCTGGGGGAGCTCCACAGATCAGATTATGATAAGTGGGTATGTTCTACAACTTCGAAAATTTGTCTATTAACCGCAATTTTTTAAATGATTTGTAAAATCCGTGCCAATATAATAGTGCAGGTGTATCAATGAACATAAGCCAGGCTAGGTAACAGTTAAGCGTATGAAATTTAAATGTGAACTAATGAAATTTCATCTGTCGCAAATAGTAAATAATTAATTGTCGGATCACAATGTGTTTAATCTAATTACAAATAAGAAACGGAGTCGTTGCATGTTGTACGGAGTTTCCCAGTTTATTACATCCCCCATTCCAGGTGCTTTGGAACATTAATTATTGTACATTCTACCTTCGTGTAGGTATAACGTTTTACGACACTGCTAATTACTTTCGCTATTATCGCAAGGTCGGAATTAAACGGGAAGCATTTCTAAAAGATATTCCTAATTAATGCTAGTATTCATTGGAATTTAGAAATAACTACCATTAATCCCATCAAATTATAAGCTGTTCTGCTGGAGCCTGGACATAGATTTTCCCTAAATATTCCCAAATTGACTGAAGTACTCTTCTGACCGCTACTGAGGGAACTTTTGAAAACTACCTGCACACAATGTCTTTCTATAATGTTTGTGAAGGTTTTAATTATCTCTCTCTTTTCAGCCACATGAAACCCAATGCCGAAGTATGCTTCCTCCAAGGATTTTCATATATTTATACCTGTATGTAATATAATTATAATTTGTCAGGAGGAAGGATGGAAGCTGAACCGCAACAACTACTACCAGGAGGGCTGGCTGGCGACCGGCAACGTGCGCGGCGTGGTGGGCGTCACGTTCACGTCGTCGCACGCGCGCCGCCCGCACGAGCTGCCGCTGCGCACAAACTACAACCTGCGCGGGCACCGATCTGATGTAAGTAATATGTATACATAAATATGATAAGTACATGTACATACATAAACTCACGCCTTTTTCCCAGAAGGGGTAGGCAGAGGTGCTACTAGAACACCCACATTTTGCCTTGTATGTTCCGTCCCATGATGTGATAGGATATGATAAGTGGTCTAGTATTATCATTTGTTTTTCTTAGTTTGTCATACACAAACATGATTGTGTGTGTTTTTTTTTTGTATTCGTTATGTTTATCGGTCAGTAATTGTGCAATGAATTAAGATTATTTTTGTGTATTTTAACCAAAGTATCATTGTAACAATTTTACGTAGATTTTTGATACTAAATAAAATAAATGACACTACTATAGAGTTTTGTGGAGATAGCTGATTATAACACAGAAATTGTACCACATGAACCACAGACAGCGAGCCACTTATCTCTGTCTGAAGTATTTTTTTTCTGAATCGTTGATGTCAATCAGGTGGCTAGTCACTGGGAAAATCACCCTTAAAAGGAATAAAAAAATACGAATATCAAATTACGTAATTGAAGGGGTAAATGCTATTTAAACTTGCGAGTAGAATATACGTTATGATAGCTTTAAATGTCGCTGCGTTAATTAAATGAAAAATATTATTCTTTGAGCTATTATATTTGAAATATTGCACAAGACAGCTAATTTAATAATAAAGGATCGTAAAGAGTCTACGAAGTACGTATAAAAATGTAATCGAATCCATCATCGGCTGGTAGAATCAGTGTAAATCACGAAAGGCAAGTTGATTAAAGGAAAATCTCTCTTGCCTTTTTCTATTTTCCGACTGGCAGACAGTAATTTGATAGACAGCAGGATGACGGCCTAAAGATAAAGCGATCGCTATTACTCGAGACGAATGAACACAGACAGTTTTGGTATTTTCGTTCTGGTCAAAGTTGTGCAACTCTGTTCTTAACCATATAGGGAGTTTATCTTTGTGGCATTGGTTATTCCTTACAATTTTTAACGGACTTAAAAAAGGATGAGGTTCTATGTTGTATTTTTGATGTATGTTCATCGATTTCTCCCTAATTTCGGGACCGATTTTGATGATTGTTTTTTCGATTGGTTCAGTTTATCTATAAATTCAAGTTCTTCATAATCTGAGAGACACGTGTCAAGTCTGTTTATTATTAGTTTGATCTGATTAAATGCCTCTGAGGATGGCATTATTACATCACTATATCACGTTGACAGGTAAAGCTAGATGCCTCTGAACCGCTACAGTATATTAACATTGCTGCATGGTCCGTAGTAGCAATGGTATTAGGTGGTTGTAATATACAAGTAGTCATCAGTCACAAAAGTAGATAGAAAATATAGCGAAATGGAAAATCGATGCTGTTTGAGCACGAACTACGTCAAATATTTATTTTACTGCCGGTAATAAAGAGCAATTTTTTTATGAGTGTTTTAATAGTTTGACATGATATTAAAAATAAACTTTAATTAAAAAATAAAATGACGATAAACTTGATTTGTTTCCGATGAAGATAATCAATATTTTTCCATACACTTAAACTGTGGAACAGTTTGTCAGCTCACGCTTTTTCTCATTCCTGTAATTTTGGATCCTTCCGCTGCAGTATGAAAAAGCGGTTATGTAGACATGCAAAAGGTGACGGTCTGTTGCCCAACCATCACTGTTTCTGGACGCCATGGTCCAGTCGTTATAGCGTCCTAGAAAAAAGAAATTAAGACTTTGTAACATTATTTTTAGTCTGGTCGGTAATGTATCTTCCACAATTTAATTATAATGAATCAGGCGGGATCTGTTAAATTGCGCCATACCAATGATAATATGATGATATATTCAACACAACACATTATGATAACAATAATGCTGCTTAGTTGCCAACTCCGTATCTATTACATGATGACTTAACAATTGAACTGCCGACAGAGAATTAGTCATGTAGATAGTTGGAATTTCGCAACTTCGTACAACTTATGCAATTATACAAGCAAAGTTTCTGAGCAAATAGAGCGGGGATCTAGATGTTGTATTCGTCTCTCAAAGTCATATCATCGCCAGCAACAACCTAACATAACAGTTCAATATCGCGGTTACGAAACTGTTGTCAGACAATCGACTTCTAAAATACAAGTACAATTTCCACAGAGCAAAGGGTCTCAAAAATATAAACTGCTTAAAGAGCAAACTCACGGATAGCTCAATGAATTAGCAGGCTCAAGTGGCAGTGGGCTGGTCACATCTGTAATGGAAACGATAAATCTTTGAGGGAACGGGGTTTCGAGAGGGCAGCGTGTTTCGGCAGAATTTAGTGCGGGGCGTGTTTCGCCTAGACACTCGACGCTCTACGATACGAGCGGCTTTCTGCTGTGAATGGAAAATCGAGTGCAGTCGTGCGTTTTGGACGATACACACAACAAATGTGAATTACCGATTGTTTCATGGACGGGTTGAGGATAATAACCTGGGTCAGCCAAATATGTCACTACATTTTCAATGAAATGTTAGTTATAGAAAAGTTAACCTATTTTTTTACAATCCAGGGCAAGGAGATTAACATCTTTTGACACTTTTTAATTTGTCATTAGGTATAGTATGCTCAATTTCAAAGAGATGTATTATATTTCTTGGCATAGTTGTCGCATTAAAGATAATGTACCTACTTGCCACGTTCATTTTCAATTTTCTTTTCTTCCGGAAACTCTATGTTTTTATGGCCTAATATATGCATCTACGAGTCATAGAGTCCGCATTACGTAATGGTTTCTGAATCGCTCAGTGCGGAACTGGCGGACTAAAGAGCTTCCGTTTATGTAACTATTGCTAACACGACTCAAGGTCTTGCGCCACATAGCTATTACGTTCCTGCATTGGGTACATGCGGGGATCGTGCAAATATGCTGAAAAATTAAAAGCCTCTGGGGCCTTGCGGGTCAGATATTTGCAATAATAATATTGATTGCCTACGTTATTGAGCAAGTAACTAAATATAAATTAATTAAAAGTGTACTCCATCATACATATTAGTTCTAATTGCTGTCAAATGACGTGTTCTAATGGATTATGGACGCAAAATGATTTAGGGATGAAAAGTGATTACGGATTGAAAAGCTGAATAAGCTTGGTATTAATCTGTTTATTTTTGTAATGAAAAGTTTAATTAGTTGAAAATACAATGATACATGTACATCACTGAAATATCTGCATTGTCTCGCCTTGAAAGCATACTTGACCTTCTCGAAAAGACGTATTAACATATATCTGCCTTTGTAGTCTGGCTTTGTTTATCCTTTCACAATTTTATTGTAAACTAAAATAAATAATGCTTGTAAGCATATCAGATGTACATTATGAATAAAATTTATTTAGCGCCTTTCTTCTCACATTTAAAGACTAACGTTATTGTTTTGATATTTTTTTAAAAGCCTTATAAAATTAAATATACTGGGTTCTTTTAACTCATACTCTCTGAAATAAAGTTATTTACATTTTACAGCTTGTGTAGTGTTATTAGATTACTTATGAGGTATTTACTATTCATAAAGACGTCGTCTACTTCTAAATAGAATCTAAGTTTAGAGCTTTCAATTTATATGTATTATTCTTTTTATAGAGAAAATGAAATTCTATTTTGCCCAATGTAGTCGACGAGCCAACGGAGGTTTTCGTTTGAGATATAAAGAAAGCTGCTCGAATGCTTCACACAACTCTTTGTGTTGTATTTAAAAGTGCCTTGTTATTTTGAACTTTTTCAAATGTTCTTTGCAACAAAGATGCTCTGTGCTTCCTCGCTAGTTTTATTCAAGTTAATGTTGTTTAGTGATGGACTGCTTCTTATATTAAAATGAAGTAAATAATGTTATTTTATGGAGCTATTTAGTGGCGTCTTTTTTATAGAAGCTCTAGCGGTCGGGCCTGGCTTCGCCCGAGTGCAAATACTTTTTGAATCCAGTCCACATTAACAACGTATTATATCGCGTACTATTTTAAATTTTAAACTCAATGTGACCGCCGTCGACTATATTGCTTTTTCCGTCGCGTAGGTAACGTTATTTACTTTTTGCTAGAGCCCTAAGGATCATAACATGATGTAAAATAGCCCATACTCTTCACGAAATTTGGGCTATCAATCAAATGAAAGATTTTTCATATCCGTCTGATAGTTCCAAAGATTAGCGCTTTCAAACAAACAAACTCATCAATTCGATTGTATCATATATCTCGTTTAATTAAAGAGCATAATCCAATTGATACGATCAAGTTTCCAGCAGATGTACTATTGTAGGTATGAAGCGATGTGTACCGTTTAATACTCAAACCCATAACTCAGTGGCTGTCACGTGCAATTACCGTCGTTTGTTCGTGTAGGTGGCGCTGCGATCTGGATTCCCGCGCAGCCCGACTGTTTCAGTGTTTTGTTTAAGTACGTGTAAGTTACATCGGGTATGTGGAATGTAATATCACTCGTCTGCCGTGTAGCTTCGTGTCGTCAAATAATACTGTCGCACAAAACGGGGATTGTCTGCACATGGCGCGCTTAACTTTTTTCATTTCTCTAACGTGTCTGGTACTCCAACGTGGTGTCTTTTAGGGACAGTTTTTGAAAAAAATCCAAAATAATAATCCTATTTGACCTTCAAAAATATTCTCAAAAGAATACAGGACCTACAATCTAAGATAGTAAACAAAGCTTAACATTGTGCTGAAATTAATTAGGTTAATGCGATCACGACAATTCCTATTAATGTAAAATTTATCAACCGGTGTCAACTGCCAGACACAATACGAGAGATGGTATTGAAATAGATTGTTCTCTCATCCTATAATATAATCCAAAGTATCTACACTGATATTATAATAAACGCGAAAGTAGCCGTTTATTATATTCACTGAACCGAACGTAATGAAATTTGATAACGGGAAAATCGTTACACTAAAGAAACCTAGGTTATAGGCTACTTTTTATTATCTACTGAATTCAGCTTCGTAGAAGAACCGAGAAAGGTTAGCTTGGGAAATAAAATATAGGTATCTTGTGAGATTTCTCATAAATTCGTTAATAACTATGGAATGGAGTAGATATTATACATTCAATAGTAGGTTACCACTACTGTCTGTTCTTTTTCACGAATAACCTTATAAAGATATCGTAAAAAACGTAGGCAACGACTGCGGATAATTTAGAAACCAGCAAAGGATATGGTCTATTATTCACTTTGTCACAATATATTTCATCATAATCTCAAGGCTTGAGCGTCTGGATTAGGGATAATATTTGAGACATAATAGAATAAGTAAGGAAAGGTGGATTCGTTTTCATCTGAAATTCTAATAATATGTGAGCTAACTGTATTTATACCTACTCGTGTTGCTCAGGACAACCTTATTACTTTAAAAGGGTACGGAAAATATTTTTTAGAATAAATTGCGTGTAGGATACGTTTATTCGCTTTAAGGGAAGTATATCAAGTTACTTTCAAAGGACATAGACAAGCTTTCATGACACGAACTTATTAAATTTAAAAAAAATAACTTCATCGCGTGTATGTTTCTAATTAAATGTTTATCTCGTGTATCCTTTGCTGTTAGACCTTTTCAAGCCGAACATAAACTTTAAAGAAATGTTTAGTTTAAATGTGCCCTTTAATTTGACACAAAGGAGGTACAATACGACACCAAGTCTTACTTTGCCTTCACGAAATTAGAAGGTCGGCTAACTAAAAATAACCTTTAGCGTTTGCGGTTTAAAATTTCACTAGGAACTTTATAAATCACCCAATGTAGTTATGCGATGTGATAGAGTCGCTCGTGTGAGAAAGTCGATGATCGATATTGTTCTTAACTGTAGAGGTACCTTACTCTTAAATCTTATCTTACTCTTAAATCTATGGGAAATATTAGGGGAAGGTAAGAAGACAGTATTCACAAAACGCATTAATTAAAGTATGAGACCGTACCAATCGCAGTCCATACAATATGCCGCGCCGATATGCAATAGGACTTACTTGGTGGGCGCCACTAGTAAAACGGTTCCCATTTAATGCGCTAACCAAGTCGCTTGCCCTGCTTTTGTGATTATTGGCAAATCTCTATTAATTATTATGAAGTTTTTGAACGAATATATATAAAATCCCTTATTGTAATTAATTCAATTCTAGAAATTAAGTCTATGGACATTGTCAGGTAATTCTGGTGAAATGGAACGAACCATATCAGAAGTTGGCGTCGTGCGACAGTTCCGGCGTGATCTTCGTGTGGATCAAGTACGAAGGCCGGTGGAGCATCGAGCTGATCAACGACAGAAGCACTCCCGTCACACACTTCTCCTGGTCGCATGATGGCCGCATGGCATTAATTTGTTATCAGGTCAGTTTTTTTACTGCATGGTAATTTGTATCAGCCCATATACGTCCCGTCAATCATCTCATTTAGCTTTAGTTATTAACAACTTCTTGGTGTGTATCTTGACTCATCATAAAACGTATTACTTAATACCATTGGCTTTTCAAATGATTTAAACATTTAATAAAAGACTATTAATGCAAAAGGCAGTTATAAAAATTTGTGATACTAAGCATCAATATACAAATCAAAGCACGCATGTAAATGTTAGGAAGAAAGAAAATCTTATAAATATAACATTTTAACACTATAGAGAGACTAAATTCGGCGGGTTTCGTATTAGATTAGATTTTGGCACGGAGCCCAAGAGCCCAATCTAGAAAACGAGTAACTTTAAAGTTCCAATAACCACATTTAGCGTTGTATAGTGTAAGTTACGAGTACTTACTAACGTTTCTCGCTTTCTGGATTACGGTTGTCTATTCACACAAATGCCATTATGGAACAAGCCGGCACAGAACAACTGTTAAAATAATTAAAACAGACTTGAGAGCAGGACGGTCGAATATTTCTATTTAATGATATCCACAGCGGCTTCAATCGGGGGATTAAAGTTATTATATCGATGTCGCAGCTGTCGAATCGATTCTATTACGTGATGTATTCACACGTATTTTCTCGTGTCGCTTGCCTAAGCCCCGAACGAGTCGAATTGTCGCTTCAATTTGCTAAAAGGCTTCTCAGGGCAGCCGACCGAGGAACGTTACATGACACGCGTCTTCGCAAACACACTTAATATGTGCTAAGAAAGGTGTGTCGATTTTGAGGTGCGCTTATTTGTATTTTGTGTACTGTGTGGGAATTATGATAGATCACGTTCAATAGTTAAGGGTTAAGGCAGTACGGGTACTCGTAGATGATAAATAACTCGTTTATGCGAATTGCTTTTAATATGGAATATTTCTTGTTACTGGTAGATATAGGTATGTATAAAAATATAAAAAAACGTTTTACCTAATGTATGTTGTTAATGTTAACGTGGTGTCTAATTTTTGATATTTGAATAGTATTTGTATAAAGCTTTGATTTAAAAAACTTAAGTACATAAAGTTTCTTATTATAATTGAATTGATTTGAAAAATTCAAAGAAAATAGCCTTTTGGTTAATCGAAATTGTCAGGATGTCAGCCATATTGACAAGTTCGCCGACGTCGACTGTGCAAGCTTCAGGACATTCAACGGATAATGTGAAGCCAGCGGCTTAACTCGACATAACATTATATTAAGCAAATTCAAGTGATCTAACTTTCCTACGCTCAAATCACTTTAGACCGCCAAACTTACCAAATTCAAGATTCAATTCAATTTATTATTACGTCAGTTTAGAAATTGAAACGACTTTTGCCCAGAGAGGTAGAATGTCTCGGAATTGATTAGTAATTTTATATCGCGTTGTAACGCAGCTTTGATGCTTTGTTTTATCGAATTCTTTTGGTTTACGACACCTTCCTTACGTAAATTGATCACAAAACACGATTGGTTACCTAACAGAGTTTTATGGTTATGAAATTTTGAATAAAAGAATAATATATATCTAATTAGACGTCAGCAGCAGAGCTAAAATCACTTAGGGCAAATTGGATAGGTACCAAATTCCAAAGAAAAAAATGGATAATTAATTAACAGACTCCGAGTACGTGATTTCCATTGAAAGAGGCTTTTATTTTTGTTCATATTCATTGGGAGCCGTGTATATTAATTCTGCTAAGGGACTATACAAGTACCTAACTTAAAAACAAACAAAGTTAATTATTTTTTAGCTAAAAGCTTTGTACAGTTTTGTTTATTATAAAAGTTTCTAAAATTTGATTTAGTATTTATTATAATTATTAGTAGCCATTTATGTTAGAGAGCAAACCTGGAAAACGTGCTTATTAAATGAACCTTTTGGTAAGGAAAGATTTTTGTTTTAATTTCTATACAGGATGGGTTTGTCCTGGTCGGGTCAGTGGCGGGGCAACGTTATTGGTCCTCAATGTTGTCTCTGGACGCCCGTATCACCTGCGGGTGTTGGACTCCTGACGACAACCAAGTGTATCTCGGCACAGCATCAGCCCAACTTGTTGTCATGGATGTCCACGGCGCTATGGTTTCACAAGTAAGTCTTATAAATATAACATAGCTGCAGTTCCTCATGGAAATGAGATCAGTGAACGCCAAGGCTAGTTTCGGATAAGGTCGAAAACATTACATCGGATTGATGGCCATCATTATTTTACCTGCGGTTTTCTTGGCTTTACTTTACGATGACGTAACAGTTTCCGAGTTCAAGTATTTATTAGTAATGCTGCAGTATTGTAAGGCAAACTGAGCTTTATTATAACGTTAGAATGTAATTGATTTAACTAACCTTTTGTGGTGTTTTTTAAATGAATCAAATGAACCAAGTTGAACGTGTTTTGAAAGTTTTATTTATTTGCTACAACAAAGGGATCTGTAATACAAAGGGTTGTGTATTACGAAACACGACGTTAAAATCGCGTTGACTTGAAAAAGTCACCATTCGAGGTTATTTAAACTCTGAACTGAATTATTTCGCGATCCGATTGAAATGATAAATTGTTTTTTTTACTGTACCTACTACTCATAGTTGGTGCCTAGAATAAAAATATACTCAACAAACATTGTAAAAGGCCCAAACATTAAATTACCCTCATTTTTCCATAGTTTTTATTTCTCCCATGCCATAAAACATTTTGATTATGTCATCAAACATGAATGCGTAGGTTCAATTGGTGGCTGAAGGTGGAATAACATCAATGGCGTGGTCGTGCGAGAAGTTCAAGATGGAAGAAGGTGAAGAGGGTAGCGATAACAATGGGGGGCACGTGTTGGCTGTCGCGCTGGGCAACGGAGAGATAGTGCTGCTACGGGGCCACGATGACGTCAGCCCCGTGAGAGTCAGGACTGGCCTAAGAGGCACCACGCTCGCCATGGAGTGGGCCAACTCCAGGGAACTGCTGGCTGTGGCGGGTACTTTAATAGCTGGTCAGTATGCATTTTAAAACTTCGTTTGTTTGGTTTATAGTACAGATTTATTCTGGCAAAAATGAAAAGGATGTTTCTGGTAGAGTACTTAATCCTCATTTTTGTCTATTAAAGCTACTGATTTCGCGAGATTAAACCTTAAATATTTTACATCGTTTACAATCGAAAGTTTAAAGCTTCTTTTTCTCCCTCTATATTGGAATATAAATTATATAATATTAAAATATCAACGAAAATTGAGTTTTCTGTGAGCATTGTCGTGAATAACGAGGGACAACAATGCCGCGACGAGGCCGAGTGAGTCGTGAACTTCCACAATAGACCTGTAACGGAGCGGTTCACTTCAATAGTTCTCGTGAAAATGTAAAAATGGCTGAAAAGCCTGCGCGCAGTGATAAACGATCCAAGACTAAGCGCTTTCTTTCAATCTCTAACTTATTTTACGAGCAATGTTAATTTTATCGTCAATAGACGTCAATTTTATACGTTACAGTAAATGTGTTCTCAATTATATGGGCACTTTACATTCGTCTCGCGTCGTAAACGGGACAAATCTCGTAAAAGATATGTTCGAGATAGCTCGCCTGATTAATTGTGATCGTTTTGAAATCTTCCTTAATTGTATTTTATTTGAATGTTTATGGCCATTACTGGAGCTGTTAGTTCGTAAGTTCATTGAGAATGAATTGGGACAAAGGAGCTTTCAGAATATTCCACAATATAATTAAATGTTTGAGTGAGCAACTGGAGGTTTTGTATTGTCTTAATGCTGTTAGAAGTTAGAACGATAATTCCAATATAATATTCCGCTCCCAATTTTGATGCAGTTTAGAACACAAAGGCGTTGTAAATGAACAACAAATGTAAAGTAACCACAACTGGACGCGGAGAAGGAACTTTATTATGATCTTAGCGTTCTATGGACTGATCAGCGCAATAATTTAAGTTGTAAAGTTTATTACTTAAAGAATATTTCTAATTGGATTAGCCCTTAGGAGTGTACAATTACTTGCCAATTTATTTTTTGCTCCGATATCTTTGTCCACTAGCTGTTGTTGCTAACTTTGCACATTAGCTATGAGTGGCTATATTATTTTCCAAGGCAAATGTTAAATAGGGCCTGGGACTAACAGCTAGTGTTATCACAATATACCGTGGTCATTGGATTCATTATGGCGTGTGTGAAACCTCTAACTTATATCTTTGATTAACCTTAACATTGTGAAACTACCTATCTTATTAGGTTAGAGTACCATTCTTTTAAAATTGTATGTAATCTTTAACTGTTTAGTTTTACATCTATTGTTTATATAACGACAAACAAAAATACAACATACCTTCAAGTTATTATGCTAGTTCAGATATCGTGACGGCACTTTACTTTCATTGTTGTCTGGTGTCAAGTACTCAATCTCTTTCATTTTATTTGATCTTTCACGTAAACCGGTGCTGAAATTATATCAAAAAAATATAACATATTAATTAGTGTAAAATTATTTTTGTTTTCAGAACCGAACGAACCTCCCGATACTCCTCCGTTTAAGAATGTGGTTAAATTCTATTCGGATACAGGAGCACTTATATACACCGTCCCAATACCTTACACACAGGTAACGCATATACTAATTTTGGGACGTATTTATAATCCTATAGGGAAATCATTAGTGTTGCCGGCGAGATGCAATTCAATTATGACGTTTTTGACGATTCGCCAGAGAACCAAGGTAACAGACATACACAAGAGGGCCGGCAGCCACTGGATGCACTAAGATGCCGACCGGACTTTGTGGCGTACCTTAAATGATCTTTGGTGGGGACCCATAGGTCCATACTGATCATAATCAGTAGTGGACTTTCTGTGGCTAAAGGTGATGAAGAAATGATGAAATGAAGAAATGATGTTTCTTAGTATTTGAGTTCCGTTCCCACATCCGTTTCTACGTATAGTATTTTCGAAATTTGTAGCTACTGGTGATGACGATGATGAAGGCGATTATGATATGTGTGTGTGTATGTGTGCGTACAGGCGCGCGTGACGGCGCTGACGTGGGGGCACGCGGCGCGGCGGCTGTTCGTGGGCGTGGGCGGCGCGGTGTGCACGGCGCGCGTGTGGCGCGTGGTGGCGCCGCTGCAGCTGCTGGCGCGCGTGCGAGCCGCGCAGGCGTTGCGCCACCCGCGCCTGGCCGCGCGCCTGCCGCTGCCGCCGCGCCTGCAGCCCGCGCTGCACAATCTCTTCGCGCACACCATACGGGTAATAACACTTGCTTAACTTATTTGTTCAATGAAGCAGAAAATCTGCATTACTCAACATCAACAAGCTTGTCACTCTAAAAAGAGGACCTAAACTATGCCACTGCAATTTGTCGCCAGTGCAACGTGCCCGAAACGAACGAGCTGCGCCGCTTCGTGTCTCGGCCGCCGGCGGCGGGCGGGCGGCTGCACTGCACCATGCTGCGCCACGACGACGAGGAGGCGGGCGCCTACACGCTGTACCTCGAGCACCTCGGCGGCCTCGTGCCGCTACTCAAGGGCCGCCGCACCAGCAAAATCAGACCCGAGTTCGTTATATTCGACCCGCAAGCAGAAGGTGATATTTTTGCGATTACATTTATTGATGTATAAAGGCAGGCAAATCGATTAGCATTATTTATCGATTTAGCATAATAGGATATTAAACGTGATGATCTTTAATTATCGCTTTATTTATAAAGCTAATTAAAAACAATTATTTCGTTCATCATTTTGGATGGTATCTCTGCGATTTGTACTCGCTGATTTCTAATAGAACGACGGGCTGACGACCATGTAAGGATTGCAATTAGTTAGATGCAAATGACTGCCGACAGGTCGCTGTAGAAATCCTTGATTTTAAGTTTTACCAGTAGAATTACCGTAAATAATGATAAAAATTTGTTTATAAGGCGATAAGTGATAGTTATGTAAGAGCAGTCAAAGTAGCAATACGGTACTTTTGTTTTATTGTTACATATTAATGTTGTTGATGACGATGATGGGTTGTAAAGTGATGAGTGATGAGTGATGTGTGTGTCAGTGTGCGAGCAGGCGTGCCCGGCGGCGACGCGCGAGAGCAGCAGCAGCAGCAGCGGCGCGGGCAGCTCGTCCAGCGGCAGCGCGTCCGCCAGCGCCGCGCCGCGCTCCCCGCACTCGCCGCGCTCCCCGCGCTCGCCCCGCGCCGCGGCGCATACCTCCTCCTCCGACACCGAGAGAGAAGAAGGTAACACTAGCGCATAACGCTGACTTGAAAGCAGAATACTTATTTTATGGCAGTGTCCCTTTATTTAGCAAAAATAACAGAAAGGGAAATATAAAAAGTATTTGAATTAAATAGCAAATCGTCACAAAAACTTTCTCAAATAATGTTTAAAAAAAGGTATAGTGAATTGGTGCGACTTTAAAGTTGACATATCAGGAAAACGAAATTGTTAATAATATCAAATTAATCATAGTAAAAGCCTTTTTATAGTCCAAAATATTACACGAATGTCATACTGTTAACACACCATCATGTTTGGGCCCCACGACAAAAGAAATTTGGGCATTCTCCTTTGCAAGTCTCGTCCCTTCAAAAGATAATTAATATGACGTGAAAATAGACTGGTAATTTTTTTTTGGATATGATAATATAGATATTTTATGAATACAGGTTGTTCAGGGTCTCCGAGGTTACAAAGACGAAGACGTGCGCGTGAGAGGCGGAAAGTGAGAAGCACCAGCGACAAAGATGACACGCCAGACGAACTGGCCTACATAGACTCTCTACCAGAAGTATGTACACGTCTATCCACATATTTAATCGTAATCATACTCATAATGTAAAGAGAGTAACGTGTTTCATTGCAGGACGTCCGATTAGTTGAAGTTACCTCCAATATATGGGGGACTAAGTTCAAAATGCACGGCTTGGCGAAAAATGTCCCAGCCAACCTCGGCCAAGTCACTTACAAGACATCTCTCCTTCACTTGCAACCGAGGCAGATGACGCTCATGATAACCGAACTGAGGGACGACTACCCTGTAGGACCCGATCCCAATTTCAACCCCAACATTTTTTCAGAAGATGAAGAAGAAGTGTTTCACTCGAATGACTCTAACGATTCTCCCTCCCACACCAACAACAATATCAGGAGAAAGTTGATGCTCAGCGACAGAATGAACAATACCAACAATATATTGAATCAAAGTGAGGTGTACGTATCAAACAATAACAACTCGAGCAGTCCATCACTCGCCCGCGCAGAATCATATGACGAATTCCCGTTCATCGATACCAACGATAGCGTTAGTAATGTGTCAGAGAGCGTGTACTCCACTCCAGTGAGGCACGCATCACAAGCCCCGGAGAGAAGGTTGAACAGTTCGTCAGGTGTGTCCAACCGACACGCCATCTCCCCGCTCAGATGCGAGAGTTCAGTTCCAACGTTACAATCTCCGAAAAACGCCGTAGCACCAACAGACATCATATTCGAGAGGCCATCTCCGCAAACTGTCACTTGTGGGGGCCGCGGAGACTTCTGCGGCGGCGGCAGGACCGACTACGGAGTCAGATCCGACAATACGGCTTTAAAAGGAAACTTGTCCAATATAGAGCAGCAATCGTTCAGTTTGAACCTCGGCATAGAACCGAGTCGGCAGGTGACCATTAAAAAGTGCGACGGTCACGTCACCGATAACTGTCTTTCAAAATTGCGGAAAAATATTTGCGGGCGAAGCGACGTGGCATACGACATGAACACCAGGATTTTGAAATCTTTATGCAACAGGAACTATGAGCACGAGGTGCACCCGGACGCGTTAGGTCGACGGACTGATGCACTCCGCAACTTGCAGCGAGGCGACGACCTTCGCTACATCGATGAAGAAATAGCCGGCGAGACCTCGGCACCCGGCCCCGCCCGCGAGCCCCGCGTCGCGCGCACCACCACCGTCGTGCCCATCAGCCCCGTGTGCGCCACCGTGCCCGTGTACGACACCATGACGCGCAGCTGCAGCGTCGGCTACCTCGACCTGGTGGACCCGCTGCACGCGCACGTCAGCCTCGCGGCCCTGCGCGGCGAGCCGCCCCGCCGCCTCGTGCTCGTCAACACGCGCCGCCGCGGCCGCGCGCGCCGACACGCGCGACACGCCGACCCGAGGCAACCGGACTCCATCAAAACGCCCAGCTTACGTCGCTGCGGGAAGTCGAGGAGCCTCGACTCCAGCGAAATGGCGCTCACCGCCGATCGCGGCAGAAGAAGCACTCGCATCGATTCGAAAGCGGAATGTTCGGGACACGCGCGCCACCCTAGCACCGGCGGCGAGGACACGAGCGCCACGAGCGCCGAGGAGGGCGGGCGGCGGTCGCGGCGCGACGTGCCCGTGTGCACGGTGTGTCGGCTGGGCGCGGGCGGCGCGGGTGGCGCGGCGGGTGCGGGGGGCGCGGGTGCGGAGCGGCGGGGCGGCGCGGGCGAGGCGTACGTGTGCGTGTCGTGCAGCGCGCGCGCCGCCCCGCCCCCCGCCGCGCCGCCCGCGCCCGCCTCGCCCGCGCCCTCGCCCGCGCCGCGCGCCTCCGCCACCGACAGCGACTCCGACTACAGCAAGTATTATAGTTAGTAGTAGATGCTTTCGCTCACTTCTCTCCGCCGCTCGATTCTGTCTGCACCCCGAAACGTCTTAAGATTTTGTGCCGGTAGTCGCCTCGCGTCTCAAACCGGAGTCGACGTAACTTTTTGAAGCTATATTTTAGCCGACGAGAACGCCACTTTGAAGTGGTCAATTTCTAAAGATTGCTCTTTACGATATGCTTAAACACAGTGCGCAAAAGTTACACCAGTAAACGCACTCTGCCAATGCGTAGATCACCGACTTCACAAAATCATAGTCTAAAACGTGCACCGTCCAGGTAAGAGGTCGCTTGGAGTAGGTGCGGGCACAGTGCAGACTGCAGAGTGTAGTGTGTAGTGGCGCAGTGCGTGTAGATGTGCGGTGGTGCAGGCTCGCTGGAGCAGCTGGCGCTGCGGCTGGTGGCGTCGCGCGCGGTGCGTGCGGTGCGCGGGGTGCGCGGCGCGCGGGGCGGGGCGGCGCGGGAGACCAGCTCGGCGCCCGCGTCGCCGCGCGCGGCTCGCTCGCACGCCGCCGACGCCACGCCGCACGCCACGCCACACGCCACGCCACACGCCACGCCGCGCGCCTCCAGATACTCCTCCACCTCGCCCATACGGTAATGTACCATTCGATCACAACTCCAAGACGCACTATGCAATAACTCTTCAATTTTTACACTATCATCACCCATGTCTTTTAACCCCCTTTACCTTATAGAATTCCCCTATAAAAAAACTGGTCAATTGTGTACCTGGCCATCCTTTTCACTCCCAATAGACGACCTGAGATAAACAGTTGGTCATTAGAGGTTAGGTCCATTATCCGAAATATTCACATCACATAAGATTATAATTATTTTTGAAGACAACTCCTCAACTCTCCGCTATTGAACCGACGAAGGAACAAGAAGCCTTCTGAAAGCTCAGATGACGAGTACTCTAACGGCGGCTACAGCGAGGTGAACAGCAGGAACTATAGGGATCTAGAGAGCTTCCAAAAGGCACAGCTCCGGAATAAGGTAACACTATATTTATTCTCCATTTATTATTATTTTCTGTTATTGAACCAGCAAACTTTCGGTAAAAAATGCAGTGGCTTCATTCCTTGAAGTATTTTTAATATAGAGTGAGCGCTTTTACTTCAAAAACGTAGATAAAATGGTGGTAAAATTATAAAAACTGTGACTGATAATCGCTGCGTTTATAAAACCACAATCCTTGAGATCATAGGCGTGTTGCTATCCTTTAAAAATAGGTCTTAAAAGATGATGACAGCAGAAGTGAAGTTTCAGAAAAGTTCCCTACTATAAATTTACGAGTAACAACGATTCTAAAGAAGTTTCACTACAAAAATAGGGAAGGGGAGGGGCAATAAGGAATGAACTGCAATTTCATTCAACGAATAAAAGCAAGAAAGACACACAGTACACATTGACGTCCTATAGAACTGTGATGACTACAAACTATCATCCCGGGCAAGCCGACGCGGTGACACTTTATAATCAAAACTCACTAAAGCAAGGCCCCACCATGCTATATTAGATACCTTCAAAAAGTATTATTAGTAACTCAAAATATGATCTTGCAGCTGAAACGCGCGGGCGGCATCCCGACGTCGTCGAACAACAACGAGCCTCGCTCCAGCGCGGCGCGGCGCCAGCTCGTCATGCACAACAAGGCGCCCATGTGGAACGAGAACAGCCAGGTCTACCAGCTCGACTTCGGCGGCCGCGTAACCCAGGAGTCCGCCAAGAATTTCCAAATCGAATATCATGGCAAACAGGTTACTATTATATAAAAATCCTATTTTAGATAAAAAAAAATACAATATGTTCCTCTGCTAAGTAATGCGGTATTTTAGGCGGTATTCCGCCTAGCTAATCAGTCTTCTCTTCACCCTCTTCTAACTACATTACTAACCATTTGTTAAAGACATCTGCATACTGGAAAACATTGACCCTTATATAACTACAGAAATGTTGTTACCCAGGTGATGCAGTTCGGACGTATCGACGGGAACGCGTACACCCTGGACTTCCAGTACCCGTTTTCAGCGCTGCAAGCGTTTGCCGTGGCGCTTGCCAACGTCACGCAGCGGCTCAAGTGAACGGCGCAGCGGGCCGGGACCCGCGCCCGGGGTATCACGACGTTCGGATCATTCATACGCCTAGGAATATAATAAGCACACGTTTCAAGACCGAATGAAGTCTTATATGCACTATAGGTCATATGTATTGATACATTTGTCCCCCGTATGAAAACGGATGAATGTGTAAACAGCTACGTCGTAAACATGAATTGAATAAAATATTGCAACGTGGCAATATTTGTGGAATTGATTGAATGCTTGACTTGTAGCATTTGAATCGGACGAACATTTGTATAGGTCCATATTACCATAATAAGCTTTAATCTTTTGCTCGTTTCAATCACAAAGACTCGTCAATCCGTGCCACGTGGTATCCTCTGGACACAGGTCCGTATTTAGGCAACGTAAATAGTTGATTATGAGGGTCACATGAACACTCTTAGATAACGCATTATGAAAATGAATACGCCCATCAATAAATATTTTTACACAGGCTTATAAGTAGATAGGTAGCTTTGTAAAGTAATATAATTCCATTGTCTCAATGCCACGTACACAATAAATCGATGCCATTGGGACCATGGTAACCGGTGAAATCGTGTCTTACTTGATGATCCACTATAACGAAAGTAAATCAATATTTTAGGTACAAACGTTACATAAGTATTATTACAATATATAGTAATGTGTGTATGGAATTTAAATGTCTGTAAATGTATTGATCTATCGCATAGGTACCTACGACTCTGCTAATATTCGTTTGTTAGTCAAGGAGCCTTTTGTTTATTTTTGAGTACCTAATTGGTAGTAGCGTTTCTCTCGCGTGACTGCAGACTTCAAGTGTTTGAATGGGCTTCGTTGCACGGATACTTTATTGCTACGTTCTATTTACTTGCATTGTTGTTAAATGAATTGGTTGAAGTATGGCATGATTGTTGTATGTTCCCTATTAATTTTACTGAGATTATATTTACTAAATATATCGTGTAGGTGTTGTCAATGTGGTGAAATACCAAATTCGTATGAATTCCTTAAAATTCTGATATGTCCGTTTCCAGCACCTAGCATTATTGAACAAATAATTCCTATTTATTATATAAATCAATTGTAAAGGTGTGCTCATTTCGACACACCATTAGAAATTTAAATTGTGAAATATAATACTTGTTGTACTGTGTGTTACTCTTTAAAATGAAATTGTTGTCATATTGATGTTTTACATTACGATTGGAATTAAATAATTTGTCCAAGAATAGGTACCTTACTCCGAGCTTGATGCTCGACGTCGCAGTATTTTCGTTTTAACATACATATCTATGGTTAATTATTACTGTTAAGTTGTTAGTGAAAAGTTATGGAGATTAAGTTTTTAATAAATTAATTTGAAGACTGCACACTGTAAATATATTTTGTGATAAAACATTTTATGTTTATAGTATTGACTATTTTAGTGAACGTAAGTTATAGAGATTAAACGAGCCAAATTATTTTGTTTGCTCAAAATAAACTGTTTTAATTTGATCTTAGTACCCTTTTTGTCGTTATTTATAGATTAAGATCTATAAGCAGTTTACGTTGTTTACATTTTTTTATTCTAAGTCAATAATTTTGTAATTGACAACTTGATATAATAATTTGCAATCAGATTGTTACACGCTGCTATATGAAAAATGCTTGTATAAGGCTTTACGCACATTTTTGTTTTAGGAAATTAGAATCCGAATCAGCTGTTCTGCTGTTAGGCGTCTGCCCACGCTTTAATTTCTCAGATTTAAAATTGTACATGGTTTTAAATCAGCCAGTATTTGTCTCCTCGCTTTTTACACATTTCGTCTTGTACATAAGTATGGTGAAGTGTAAATAAAATATTCTCCAATTAATGATGAATTTTTATTAAACAATAACTTGGATTTGCTAGGGAGCAGCACAACCCCATTGGGTTAAGCGTTACATGTTTATAATGGTCCTTGTTGGCCATGGGGCTGGTTGTGTGACTAATCACTCTCGCTACCACTCTGTCCTGGCACATAGTCTTCATCTTCCTCATCTGTCAGCTCTAGATCATCCAAGTCTTGGAATAGAGACTCGTCCACTTTGACTGCATCACCTGTTGACATTGATTACATGAAATAAGTAAGAATGCAATTTGCTTTATAGATGTATAATTCTGATTTTTCAATTTGCCCTACTAAAATAAATCTCAAAATTTTAAATTAGGTGTAAAACAGATTCAAGGTTTCCTTTACTCAATTTGTCATGTTTTGATTAACACCACTGTACATTATTACATAGTCAACTTTGTGACATTACAATTGCTCCGAGTCGGTATGAGTGGCATTAATTTTTTGGCACTGAGATTTTTTAATATTGCTAATCAACATGGACAAGGTGAAAACCCTGGCAATTGCATCATTACAATTAGCTGTCAATTGATTACTTTACCAAAAATATGTTCTCCTAGTTGAAGTTAGTGAATTTATATTTGGTACACAAAATAAATAATAAACATAACATACCATCATCAAGGAATTTAAGATCGGACTCATTGAGTGTGGTGTCACGCAGGAACAACTCTTTGCCAGTTAGTTTGTTCTTGTCTTTGGCTTCCCTCTCCCTTTTTGCAGGGATGCCCATATCTATTTCAAACTGTTTCCTCCACGCTAGAAATGATTCCACTGTTACTCTTGTGCCTTCAAACCTTTTCTGTGAATATAAAATAAATTGTGAGCAATAAAAAAAATATTGAGGATTTTATTTTATTCCTTTTGCAAATTCAACTTTTAAATTTGGCAAAGTTTGTTTCAATATTAGATTGGGTTTAAAGACTATGACTGTTGGTCCAATTACAAGTACAATACATTGTGTACATTGCAATAAATGACCATATGAAGCTCAAAAATACACCCAACATGCATAGTAACACAAACATCAACAAAACTATGTTATGGTCTCAATAATTAAGTTGGAAAGAGTATAGTCATACCAGTTCTGCTTCCTCATCTGCCTTCAGTTTGGCAAGTACTTGTTCTTCTCTTTCCTTTTTCACTTTGTCCCATTTCTCATTGAGCCACTCCTGACCGGCTGACACCAGTGTAAACACCATCACCATGCCCAGGTTCTCTTTACCCTGCAAATTTCTAATTCAGGTATCATATTTATGACTAACATAACCTAAAGTTTTTGTAGGATCATTTATAGAGGTGTACTGATTATCATTCGACATGAGGCAAAACTTGTTAAAGTATCTAAGTAAAAGGTACGTAATACCTCACATTACTATAGTTCGGTTACAATACATTGGGTATGGAGTATGAGTTCCAGCGATCAAGTTCATAGCAAGACAATTTGCTTCACATTATTGCAAATTCTTATAAGTTTTTTATATTTGTCAATGCACCATTTTTTTAAATTATGATCAGTATTTTTTAAAGGACTATGAACTATCATGAATAAAACTTACAAATACCACAAACCTGTGCAACCAAATGTGAAAGTAGTTCTTCTTTGTCAACAATGTTATCGAAGTTTTCTTCATTTTCAATTTCTATTTGAACCATATCATCTGGATACTTAGGTGTGTATGTGAATACCAACTGGCACGCTAGCCCGTCTCCATCATCGAACCCTTCAGATTTTATTGGTATACTGAATTTGTGAACAGGTTCAGTTTCTAGAACTAAAAATAAAAAAAATATATCGAACATTGGAATTTCTTTCATGCGATTGTAATTTCAACACTCCCGTGAGGTTTATTATTTTGTAGCTAAAATAACATAAGTAGGTTACTACTACTAAATTATTATTTCATGCAGTATAATTTTCAATGTATTATTTGGATTTGTATTTTTGGACCAAGATGGTAAACCACAAACATGGGAGATTAAGGCTACATTCTTGGTCAAGATCATTATACTTACTTTGCATATCGCCATAATATATGGAGTCCAATGCTTCCACTTCGCTAACCTGTTCGTAATGATAATCCATTATTAATAAAGGTATTTACTTTCATAAATAATCACACACGTTTCTCAGAATAAAATTCACGAACAACCACACGAACAACGGACAAGTGACAAGGTAAAGTGACAAACACTTAACACAGTGACAAGAGACAACTGACAATTTTTTTTATTGATATTTTGCTCATTGTTCTAAAATTAATTACCTTTTAGACTTATTAAATATGATAAGTGTGTGGTGACCTATTGATAACGGACCAGACGCACCCGCCAACATGTTTCGCACTAGTGACTGGTCGCGGGTTCAATTCCTAGGCTGTATGGTTTGCATTCCTCGAAGAAAAAATATAATTAAAAGTAACAAACGTCATTTTTTTTTTATTTATTATCCGTCTACGATCATCTTTCGCCCAAAAAGCGCTGTTAATAAAAGCTATGTGTATAGTTTTTCTCTCCTGACATTTTATTAAATTGGATATGTTATTACCACTAGACTACACGTATAAATGCTCATTGTTTAAATTATGAAAGCATGTGTTAAACAGTGTTTTTTTTTCCTTAATATATATTTCATACTTTTATCTGTAGTTCCTAAATCCGCCACACGCCAACTTAGGGGTAGACGCGGGCGGTGTACGGAATTTGTCATTTCACATTTGTCAAACGGCAAAATACAATTGATTGTTTCCTAAATTATTATTTATTACTATTTACTTGTTTAACTGCTGTTTTATATGAGCGTAGGAAATGGATTCGCCGGATATAATAATATCTGATAGTTCCCATGATACTACAGATATGATTGAACCAGGGTAAATTAATGGACCTAATAATATTTGTCATAAATATACAAATCTCCAAGAAATAAATAAATAATAGTAATGCTTTTTTTGCTTACAGAAACGAACAGAACTTAGAAAAGATTGCTGACGAAGAATTAATGCAACTGCAGGAGCAAGTAATTGCAAATTTTCAGAAACCAAATGTGCCAAATGTTAATGTGCCAGAAAGAATTATTATTTGTTTGGACGTTTGCTACAACAATCAGAATTCCCTATACCGCTTAGGTGATGGAACAACGTTCACTCCTATGAAGATGATAAAAAGGGTTCTTGATTTTTTTATACATTCAAAACATGCCATCAATAACAAAACAGAATTTGCTCTCATTGTATTGAAAGATACAGAACTGTGCTGGGTCCAGAATTTTACAAATACACCTAAAGATATTATAAATGCTATAGACTACACAAATGTTGAAGAATGTGCATCTGAACATTTTGATTTTGGCAAACTATTTCATATCATAAGACAGAAAGTTGACATACCTGAGTATAAGCAAGGGGAATGTATACTGCCCCCTCCATATGTCGTGAGAATGCTAGTATTGTATGGAAGATCAAACTGTGTTCCACTAATACCTCAAGAGGATCCTGACTTTTTGTTCTTTAAAAAGCAATTGTACTTTTATACTGACATTCTTTTGGCACACGAAGAGGATTGCAATTTACACAAATGTGAAGAAATATATGATGCACTACAAGATTTGGACAATGGATATTCATATGTATTTGAAGTCTCTAGAAATGCTACCAAAATTCATGATTGTATTGCTAAGTTACTGGCACACCCTTTGCAGAGGCCATTGCAGAAAAATACTGATTACTCCTTTGGTTCTCGATACTAAGCAAAACAGTGAACATAATTTAAATAAAACTTACATTAAATATAAATAAAACCTGTTTCATTTAATAAAAATAAAACTTGTTTCATTAAATATAAATAAAACATTCAGTTGTTTTGAAATATTTATTTCAGCTCTTTAAAGGGTTATGATTGGTATAAAAGAAAAAGACTAAGGCTATTATTACATGATAGTTTCAATTACTTAGACATTTATAATGTACTTTCTCAGATGATTGATGGAAATTTAACAAGGATTTCTAGACAGATACCATATTTACATTTAGGACATGGGCATAGGCAAAATTAGAATTTGCAGCTGGTATGTGGGGCTTCAAATTTAATATTGCTTTAAATTTAGTGAAATGAATCTTGAATTAATACTTTAATATGCCCATAGATGTATACATATGTAGGAACTTTAACAACTAAATTTATGTAATTGCATCTCAAATAATATTCCCAATTTTCAACATACCAGAAAGTGGGGTCACTATGAGCCCTGGATTGCAGTTATTTACCTAGTTCCATCTATGGATGTGAGCAAAGAATGTTTGTGAAAGTGGTAGATCCTACCTTACAATATGTTTGTGCTGAATTCCAACATTATGAGTTGTTTAATCCAGCCAACAGTTCCAATAATTACCTACTGGATCAAAATGTTACATCTACTCTTCCGGCACAGCCAACTTTTTAATTCCATACTTACCAATAGAGATTTACCTTTATAATACTTTGTTTCAACTAATTACAATTTAGAGGTAATGATATAAAGTGTGTATCATATGAAAATGGGTGCTATTAAATTTTGAATATTTATTCACAGGGGCAGACCCTTCAATGCTGGATTGTACAAGTTATTGTACAATTTGAGCAAAGTAAAAAGTTTTAACATTAATAAGATCATCATTAGACAAGTTGTATACAAGTTCATTTTTTAAGTTTTAATTGGGGCACAGTTAAATCATTCAGCATAACCTTTACAAAAGCAAAATAATGCAGATATCATCACAAGCGCAGAGCAAACTCTTTTATTAAAAAAAAAAACAAGTCTCACCAAGCTATACATCCATTAAATAATATAAAAATAAAGTTACATGTAAATAATTCATAAAAAAATATCAGTTTATTTACAAGAATTAAGTGTACATCTAGGAAAGTATTACATAAATATCTTGGATTTTAAGCCTTAATTGAACTTAACAATGCAGTGTGTAGGCAGTCCTTAAAATATTTTATTTTTACTGACAAACATGTATGTATGCTTTGGAGTTCAACTTTATGCTACGAGGCACTGACAAAATTTTGTCCCAATACTTCAAACTCTCTTATTCTTTGTCTCATCAATGTCTATCATGCCATAGAAATAGAACTTATTTTTCGATACCGGTACATTTTCGTTGGAAACGTTTTGGAATGAATTTTACTAGTTTACTAGTTGGCATTCATCAGATACATTCACCAGTTACTATGAATAACTTGAAGTACACTTCTCACACCACACATTCATTAAATACGCAAACAATTGCTTTGCTAGCTGTCAACGATTGTTAGGATTGACTTAGCGTGCCTTTTTGGAACTTGTAAATGATTACAGAAAGCTAATATAAACATGAACACAATATCCCAATACAAAATTTCGTTCGACATTTCTCAGAACAAGCCACAATGTGTCAGCAGTCACTACACATTACAAGTGAGATCCTAATGGTGTATTCATACACTATCGATGCCTAAGACTTTGACACTGGTTAATTTACGAATGAAATAAATAACATCACGTATCAGTCTCAACACTTTAAAATCTATTTACAACATTGTAATAAATTCAGCTGTTGTCAAATAAAGTACCGATTTTAATATAATGTAAAAATAGTAAAATAATGAGTCAACAGCTAAATCTCGCCACGTCTCGCTCGCTTCTCTATACAGCCGTACTATATATAATGAACAATGATACCCAGTTACATGGAATGATATATGATTTTCTTATAATATCTTACCAAGCCAATATGTTGTGATTGTAATAAGACAATAATTAAAGCGTATAAACGTTCGGCCCTGCGGCCGACGACGAATATTAGGTACAGTAACGTAACTATTTCACAGTAACATGTGACACTTTATAAAACAACAGGGGTCGCATCCCCACCAGCCTTTTGACGACGTTATGATTTTCATAACGGCAAATCAGTGAAGAAAAGAATCTCCTTACCATTATCAGTAACGCAGAACGCTAATAAATATCAAATTTAAATACCAAAAACACGAGCCGACGGCATGCGAGCCTTAAGTTAACTTTTTCGAGTATTATTGGCGCACACAATATACACATTCATTTCACAGCACTTCACGCCAGATTCGCGATCGATTCGCACACCGCACACGCGGCCGCATCACGAAACGCGACGGCGACGCGGTCGAACATTAACGGGTATATCGCAAGGAAGACAGGACTAGATGTATCGATATACGCAAAATCCAATTTCAACACGCGAGAAGCGTTCACACTCGACGACGGAACACGGCGCCACCCGGCCGGAGCCCCGGCCGCCGCCACGCCGTCAGTCGCGCGGCGCGCCCGACACGCACGGGCAGCGCGGGGGTCACAGCACGCAGGCGGCGAACACCGCCATGGCGCGTCAGGGCGGCGGCGCGGCGGCCGCGCGCTCGCCTCGGTCGCCGCGCTCGTGCGCGCGCTCGGGCAGCGCCGGCGCCGCCTCCTCCGTGCCCGCGCCGCCGCCGCGCGCCCGCATCGCGTGCGCGTACGTGCGATACCGTTTGATCTGCAAACAAACCGACCTCTCATTCCTCTGTTGGCCGATCAATGGCGGCGTAATACACGCAGCGTGGACATCGACTCACCTCGTAGACGAGGTAGTGTTCTTTGTCGCGCGCGTGTGGTGTGTTGTCCCGCGCGTGGCGCAGCGCCGCCAGCTCCTCCTCGAGGCGCGCGGCTCGCTCCTCGTGCTCGGCCAGCTGCTCGCGCTGCAACGTGTCGTGGCGTTATTGTGTGTACATGTGTAATACACTGTAAGGTGGCGACGGGGTTGTCGTCATAGCTACCATTGAGAGCTTGGTGTGCGTGCAGGGCAGGAGCGGGCGCTGGAACTTGCGCTGTGAGCCGACGGCGCCGGCGAGCGGCGCGGCCGAGTACGCGGCGCAAACGAAATTTATCGTTTCCACCCACGAACACAACTCCTTGGAATCACTGTCGAATAATAAATTATAATTAAACATTAAATAAAATAAAGTTATATTGTTAATTTAGCGATTAATTAAAATATTACCTTGTCTGAAACAAATATTCAGCCTGATCAGCTGTTTGTAACCTAAAAACGTGTTGTTTCTTCGTGTAGTCTGTCGCTTTTGTCGCAAGTGCGTGATGTATTCTAGAATTATTACAACACAATTTGATAAATTGATAAAATTACAAAATCAAAATTATTTTGAATACATGTCGTAGTTTCACCTTATGGCGTTATGTAAATTGTCGGACATCTGACTGCGTCGAAAGCCATGTTCGTCTTTGTGTAAGTAAAGAACCAAATCCCGTAGCGTACAATAGAACATCTTCCAGCC
This sequence comes from Deilephila elpenor, assembly GCA_949752805.1. Lineage (NCBI taxonomy): Eukaryota > Metazoa > Arthropoda > Insecta > Lepidoptera > Sphingidae > Deilephila > Deilephila elpenor. The sequence goes on from OX457102.1 coordinate 4,355,143, forward strand.
TCGCCTGCCGAACGGAGCTGGGAGAGGAAACATGGATTATTACACATATTAGTGTATTACAAATATAAACAGTGTGGTTAATGAATTGGCAAGTACTTTTCTTGCCGTTGGGGTCTACGCAGCACTTGCGCATGACGTAGCCCTTCTTGTACTCAACGGCGCGCGCCTGGTCGGGCACGTGCAGGAAGGGGTTGGAGCCGGCCGCCGCCGCGCCCGCGCGCGCCTCCGCCGCCGCCGCCGCCGCCGCCTCCGCGTCGCTGCACGCACAACGATATCCACATACAGACGAACCGATGTACAGGGTTATATTGATTTCAGTGCAAACATTTTAACAGGAGGTTCAGAGTCATGAATATACATAGTCCATTAGTAAAATAAAATGAAATATTATTTTTCAAAATATCCCATATTTTTTATAATATTCATAAAACAAAATACGCACGACCATAATAAGTTCATTCATTACACACATACACACGCGCTCTCGCGTCTATGTATAAAAATGACCTGCGACTGTGCTTGTAGAAGATGTTGAGTATAATTTGAATATTATGAAGTGGAAATAAACAACGTATTATGTGTCCACCACGTGTTAATCAGTATGATACTCTTGAGAACAATAAAAAAAAATTGTGCATACTGAAAAGTATCCCTGTTCATCGACAAGTACAGTCTGGTTTGTCTAAATACTTTCGACAAATATAATACAATCTCAGTTGGCGTAAATAGATTAGGTTGTAACATAAATAGGCTAGCTTTATTTCTGACAAACCGTCCAGTTGTAGAATAGTTTGCTAATTCATTTATTCCTACTTTTTTTTAAACAGTGTGTAAAAATAAATGCATTATTTTGTTGATTGCAGGAAACCAATTGTCTTCTATAGTTGATACTCTATCATTTCAATCTGATATTATCTAAGCATTATCTTCTAAACTAATATTATAAAGTGCAAAGATATGATTGTATGTTTGCATTAAATAGGCTCTGAAACTACTGAACCAATTTAAACATTCTTTCACCATTACTTTCCTATATTATCCCTGATGAACATAGGTGATAGAATATTTTCAAAAAGTGTATCCGCACCCGGACGAAGCCAGGCCGGGCCGCTAGTATTAAATAAATGTAAGATGTATAGTATAGTACTGACAGCGCCCACTGCAGCGGCTGCGTGCGTATGGCGTGGTAGAGGTGCTTGAGCGTCTCGCGCGGGAAGTTGTCTCCGTCGTTGAGCTCGGCCAAGTTTTCGATGAACTCTGCGCACGACATGCGCCGGAACGTGCCGCCGCCGCCGCACCCATGCAAGTCCGTGTTCAGCAACATTATCGCACACGTCAGCGTGTGCACAGCGTCTGATCACGATAGAATAAGAACGAAAATGTAGCAGTTTGACGTTTGACACACAAATAAGGGTGTAGGAAAGAAATAAAGACTAAGTCTTAATTTATAGAAGATAGCTGATGATGAGCGATCACTGTACACTATCATGGAAAATCTGTTATAGTAGACTCACGTTTCGGACTTTGCCAATGGTCTGTACCACATTTACCATCAATGACTCCTTATAGTGCATCAAAACAGCCGGAACCAGTAATGTAGTTGCAAGGTTGCAAGTGGTGTTCGGTTCGCAGTTACAGACAGTTCACCTTGCGATCGGAATGAGCCGGGGTTGCACTCGAGATACCGGCGCGAGAAGTGCACGAGCACGCGCTCGCGCTCCTGCGTCTCGCCGGAGAGCGCGAACCTCGCCAGGAACGTGCGCAGCGCCGCGTCCAGCGTCACGCCCGCGAACGAGAAGTGCTTCACGTACTCCTCTGCGACCGCGCGAGAGAACTCGTTGCTGCAACCGTTACAACAACATATTAACTTTATTTAATAAAATAAAAATCGAATTGTGCCACACTACAATTATATTTATGTGTCGTTTTTGTAAAGCATTGTTACGTAGGTATCACAATTTTATAATTGCGTTACATAAAAAAAAACATAGTTTAAGGATTCTTACTTTTTACTCAAATGTCTAGACACGTCAGACTTCTTGAATCCGTCGAGGTAGTAGAGTCGTTTGGCGAGTCTCTCGGCCGATGGAATGTCCACCGCCTTGGGGCTGTAGTGGAACGAGTGGAGCGAGTCGCCGTCCGAGCCCTCGTCCGAACCCGCGTCCGAACCGCTCCCTAGCTCCTGGAATGTGGGAACACTTGATTTTAAAAACTAGCAACATTTAAAATATTGGTGTAGGAATGAATATTGTTACTACTTTAATATCTTTATTATATTTTCTAATCGATTATCTCACCTGATAACCTTGGTTCTCAGGTGAGTTGAAACCATTCCCTGTGTTCTGCGCGTAGTTGTTATTATTGTTGTTGTTATTTACATTCTCGGTCGTGTTGGGCGTCTGCTTATCTGGTCCTTTTACTTGTATGACTATCCTGTGTTCGTTGTTGTCTCCGTTGAGCGTGACGTCACTGCCGTGCTCGTTGGAGTACGTGGAATTTGACTTGGCTCGCTTGTGGCACGGCTCGGAGACTAGTATGGTTGAATCCGAGTCGGACGGGTCGGACAGTTCCATCCGCGGACACTCGCGTCCCGTCTCGAACATGTCGTCTTGGTCCTGGTAGTCGGGGCTTGATATGTTTGATACGGCTTCAGATAGACTCATGTCCCCTGGAAATTAATATTGAATATATTGTCACATATGCTGGTGGTAGAATACACCGAACACAAACACTTTGGTGGAAAATAATAATAAAGAACCATCTCTCGACGATATATATTTTCTATCTCACTTTTCCTTGTAGTGGTATAAACATTGACACATGTCTATAACGACCAAGCTAGTGCTTTACGAGTGTTATGTAAACGTACATATGTCTAAACTCTGAAGTTAGTATGGTTAGAAGCTAGTAAGGACCGTCCGTGGAGTTTGTTGTGTAAGATTGTCATGTATACATATGTCTGAAGTTAGTGTGGTGTTATGAGTCTAGTAAGCTGATTGCTGACCGTTGAGTTTGTGGTGGTGGTGCGCGGCGTGGTGGTGGTGCGCGCGCTGCGGCGGCGTGCCGCGCGACGACATGCCCGACGACGACGCAGACGTCGGCGACGCGGGCGACGACGACCTGATAGCACACATTACACTTATACATAACATTACATCACGTGACTTAAACAATAACAAATTATATACGGTTATAGAATCGTCAAGTTACTAGATCAAGCAACACTCTTTATAATCCGTCTATTTTAGTTATCATTTATTATCAATTTCATTAAATAAATGAGACTGGTGGCCCAAATTCCATACAGGCTTACATCTTTAAAAATAACATACTACTTTACCATTTTACGCTATTTCATTAATAAAGTGGTTTATGAAAAGCAAATGATTGCATTACCGTTGCGACATGCCGTCTGAAATGGAGGTGGAGTTGGAGGTGGCGCCGGAGCCGTTGCAGTGCGCGCGCTCCGACGCACACGACACCGGCGCGTTGTACGTCCACACGATCCTGCAACGCAACAACTGAAAATCTCACCAATGTTCCAAAATATTATACACTGAATTATCGATTAATACAAGCGAGGAAATTTACTTTTTTTTACCAGGAAGTTGCAGATTGGATTTGCAAGGATTAATATTTATATACATAACAAATATATTATATTATATATCATTGAGAGATATGTCGTATTTTCTACAATACTCCAAGAATAATCCAATCGGGAGGACTATATTTTTTCTTACTAGTTTGTTGTCTTACACGCCCACAACTACTCTTGTAGCAACTAACAAGCAAAGATACGCTATCGAACAAGGTTTATTGAAGAACTATTAAAATTGATAATGGTTATTTCAATATTAAAATTGAATTCTGTTGAATTATTGGTTATTGAAACCAAGTGATATGTACCTGTCTCGTTCGGGATCGGAGTCGGAGCGCGGGCCGGGCGTGGCGGAGTCGGGCCGCGCGTCCAGCAGCGTGTTGAGCGATGACGTCACGTCCTCCTCCATGTCCACCGCCACGGCGCTCAGTGAAGACTCCTTCTGAAACTAACGTAGTATTGATGCACCTACACATACAAGAGTACTTAGTAACATCTACTGTGCCAGTTGTGCCGCATCAGCCTATATTCGCAGCTGGGTTTTCTTTTAATATTTAGAGGGCCCGATTAAATGCTTCATCAGGGATTCTACTAGAAGGCGGCTACTAGTAGAAGGCAGTGCGAGTGGTGTACAGGGCCAGACTAAGGTCTGATTGACTTTGAGAACAGTCAAAAGCCCACAATGGTCATACAAAATTCGAGCCACGAAGCTGATGGTAGGGCAGGTGTGTGGTATAGTGTGTAGTGTGTATGTGGTACCTGCAAATGGTCCTCGGAGCGCGAGGTGCGCACGGCGTGGTGCGCGCGCGCCGCCGCCTCGCCCGCCACGCACGCGCCGCCCGCCGCGCCCGCCCCGCCCGCCGGGGACGCCGGCTGCGAGATGAACCTACACACACACACATTGCTCATTCATATGTAATTCATTATAGGGTTGCCATGATTTAAAACATTTCGATAAAACAAAATATTTGTAAGTTCCAGAAGTGAAAACTTTTTAACTGCACTAAGGTAAGATTTAAATCGCCTAAAATCCATAGTATTTATTTTTAAATAATTCGTGTTATTGCAGTTAAGCAATCACATATGAACTAAAATTATACAGTGACAAACAATTACTCACTGACCTTTGATTATACACAAATTTCAAGGTGATCATTACATTTGGGGAGGCCGTCAAAGTACTACTTGTGCTGCTTTTATTGCTCTTAAATATTTTGAATATTTCAAGAAGTACTAATTGATTTCTCAAACATTACCATCTTAGCATAGAGATGCACAATCTTGGCGAAAATAGTTACAGCCACAGCTTTTTGTGAATAATAAAAACACCAATATGTTAAGACTGCATGAGTCATTCCGAACCGTGATATTATTACTCAGAATGTTTAATATTAAGATTTTAAACATAACAACTATTGTGCTCACCTACTAACAGACACTACTGGGCTTTAGTGTCTACTAACCATTACCGGGAATGACGATATCATGATAATGAGTTTCATTAATTTATTTACTTACCATTTGGTAGCGCCAAGGAAAATTTAATGTAATTATTATTATATTTGACAGGCTCCGTGGCGCATTTGGTTAAATGCCAGAAATAAAACGTTAGGCTGCGGGTTCGATCCCCGCACCGAGACAAATATTTGTGTGATCCACAGGTATTTGTTTTGGTTAGGTGTTAGAGACCGAAAAGTCTCTCGCAGTTCCTGATACCCACGACACAAGTCTCGATCTTAGTGTGGGGTCAGCATGTATGTATGTATTTATGTATGTATGTATGTATGTGATTGTTAGGTGTGTTTATTGTGTGGTTGCAGGTGACGTACATTTTGGTGGCATGGTCTCCGACGGTGACCAGGCCGGTGTCGGGCGAGGAGTTATGCCGCTGCGCCAGCTCCACGCGGCCGCTCGCTCGGTTCTCGCTAGGGGAGGCCGGGGTCGAGTTGTACCTGACAAGTTGACACATGATAACTGTACTGGGACTGCTTTATTTACTCTATTTTATCGTGTAAACACTAATATTAAAACACATAATTTCTCGGAACAACTATCAGTGAGACTAAATAAATATGCCGAAAATGATAAATACTGCGTTATTCTCACTCATGTTTCCATCCATTACGTAAGTTCGTGTTGTGTGAATAATGGGCTCATTCGATTACATATAGATGAACCACATTATTTATTAACAAAATTTTTCTTTGTCTATATTGTGTATATTATAATTAACAAGTATTTTTAATATAACACTGAAAAATTATCAGCATGGATAACGAACTAACCCAGAAAAACAGATGTATTTATTTTAAATCCATAAATAACATTTACTTTATGGTCAATAATGTTTTAGATATAATATACCTATATTTTACATAAACTATTTTTATGTGAAACAATATTGAACTGTCATAATTACAAACATTTGTTAATGTGCAATTTGTATTTGAATTAATGCGAAAATTCTTCTTCAAATATTACGATGCAATGATTACTCAATGTCATGATCATCTTAAGTGTGTATTTTGTTTATGTAAAATATATTTAGTCATGTTATTGTGCTATGTGTGTGCATTACTCAATTTATTTAATAGTGCTTTATAATTTTGTATACTAACATTCGTTGCACCTTGAGCTGTCTGGAAATAAATACATTTTATTTTATTTTCCGTTAGTTTAAGTAAGCCGTCTTCCAGCGTCGCGCTCAACGTAAACAAACTCGAACCAAAAATAAATAAACACGAAAAGCAGTAGTATGCCAGTAGTTTCAAATGTACACTGTTGCCTATACACAATAATATCGTGGGTTTCAACTTCAAATCAGGCATTTAAATTAATATTAAATTTAGTTAAAGATGAACATGTTTAACAGGAAAATATGTTTAAAGCTTATTTGGGTGGATTAAAGATGCGAATTGAAGATAATTACAACATATAACCGCTGCAAGCATTGTATTTATGCAAGGAAAACATTAAGACAATTTAAAAAGATAAAAAAAAAACTCATGTAGCCAGCAATTTACAGCAACAAATAAAAATATTGGACATCGAATTAATGTATATTATAGTAAAAGTGTGGTATCGTTAAGAGTGCATACCTATGGTAATGTGTGCGGTGTGTGGGCGCGTGGTGGTTGTGGTGCGGGTGCTCCACGCGCGACAGGTTGAGTATGAGGTCGCCGGTCATCATGTACGCCTCGAACTTGGGCTGCGAGACACGTGGCCGCCGCGCCCGCTGCTCCTCCGCCAGCAGCGCCTCGCAACTGTCGCCCGACTGCACCGCCGAACCGTTGCTCGACGAGTTGCTCGATGAGTTGCCGTTCGACGCGCTCGACGGCGGAGAACTCGATCTACGGGAACCTAACTATTACTACATTGCTTTCGTACCTTTGAAATATTATACTGGAAGGGACTGAAACACGAGCGGTACAGTACCGCAACTGCTGCTTCTGTCTCTGTTGCTCCTACGCTATCGTCATATTATCTTGCCTCTCTCTCAATGGTTTCCCGCGTGCCTGTCAGGGACGTTTTGTTCGCGCTGTTCGCTCGCGTATAATAACTTAAAGACGTAACTATTAGTTGATTGCTTGGGAGCCTGATGTTTTGTTTACATTTACTTTTCACATTAATGTAGGATAGGATAGCTCGGGGTCAGCACGCTCCCCTTGCCGCCTTATCTATTTAAGGGCGTATTGGGAACGTATACCTAATAACTGGAATTTATTTTATGTCAACAAACATTATCGCAGGAACTGTGCTACTTTCCGAAAAGCTATTAAATCAATTATAATTTTAATCTAAAAAATATATTGTATGCTGTAATACGTCCTGCGCAATTACACGCACTTGTTGATAAAAACGTGATCTTGAATAAAATTACTAAAGCAGATCAATCCGTCCGCCCCGGATGAGAGGGCGCTCGCGAGTCAACGATAATGTCAAACATAGTCGCCACATAATATACGGAAAATTCAAAGAACTAAAATAGATTGGAACCATTTGTAATAGTAATCGAATAAAATTCTATTCATAATTCTCCAATTTTGAATACGGAATGAACTTAAAGCTCGTTGTGGCAAATATTCCAATTAGTCGGTTAAGCGCCATCTTCTTTTTAGATTTTATTATTTGTAATTAATTATAAAACTGTTTCAAGTAGCGATATAAAAATTAACTGATCCGCTTACACTGGTCAGTGATGTGTTAACACTGTTAACGAGTCACAACAACGATCAGCTGTAATGACATTGCGGCGGAAGACATATGACTACACAACACGTGAGTAATGTACGATGACGTCACTTGTCACGAATTGTACCGACGAAAGCAACATGTTAATAACAGAGGGGGACACTCCCCCCACGCGGGCGCGACACATGGTTCCACTAATCGTCTATCTTGATACGAAATCAGCTGTCAAACTGTAAGGGGGCTCGCGCGCGATCACCAAATGTTGTGGGGTCAACACAAACCCGCCGGGACACAAATACGAACGCTAATAGAATATACAAGTTCATTCCGTTTTCTGAGCAAACATAAAATGTTTTCACAATGTACCCGTAGTTTATCCAATACCTATTGTTTGTAGTTTGCACCTACTAATGTTGTTGTGTGTTGTTTTGTACTTGTTTCGCTATTTTTTACTGTACTACAAGTCTGCAAGGGGTGTAATTAATCTTATAGGTAATTCCGAACGTGTGAGGGTTAATGCTTTGAGGCTTGTTTAAAATTCTTTTGTTTGTATAAGTCTCTCCTAATAAAATTATATAGTCATGTATGGGAGGTTATTCAATTTTTCTATTATTGTACACGTCCGGCAAACGAGCAAACAGGCCACTTGATTGCGAGTGATCATTGTCACCAATGAACATCCACAACCCTGGATCACACATGTGTTGCCAATCCATCAAATTGGGAGGAGAGCAGGAAGCAAAAAGGTTGAGAAGAGGAAAGGGGTCATCTGGATAAAAAGGAGATCGGTCGTTTTCCTATGAATATTGGGCCTAGTAGTGGAAACATGGTGGAGACAAATGAGACATAGAATTAAATAATAAGGATTTTTTATCCTTCAAATATAACATAGTCTTCTTGAGCTAGGATACGGGGTTTTTAAGATTTATCCTCTTAAAGTTTTACAAAATCTACCATTTTCTGCTATCTGAATACGTAATGTCATAGTTGGCTTATATTTTAAGTTTGGGATGAGTATGAATATACATTATTATAAAGTACGTAAGCTTATCAAGGAAGACAGAAAAACACATTTGAATATTTAAAAGTATATTATTTTGATATCAGGTTTATTGTATGTAGTTAGTCACTTTGTCATGCACGCTAGTTTAAAAAATATCTGAAGCTACCGTACACAATAATGAAAAAATAAAACAATGTTTGAGGATGAATCCATTCAGACATTACAGATCATGTCAGCCTTTGCGCCTTTACGATCGGTGTCTCGTAGTTGTTGGCTTCAGGCGCGCATCAATGATTTCCCGTAGTTTTTGCTTACATGACGATTATAAACATTTTAACTAATTTATATTGTTGAATCGAGGTATGCAATTGACTGCAAGGGACGCCGTAGAGAATAAACACATCACCCAGCCACAAAACGAAATTATATGATTTTCAAATTAATTCAATTTTAAATACACGACGAAATAAACAATGCAATTTGACAGATAATAGTAACGTGACAGATGTCAACTCTATTAATGTTGCTGACAAATACAAAAATGGTAGAAATATTTCATGATATCCTCATTTTTTTGTAAATATAATTCCAATGGTGTAGGATAAAAGTAAATAGAGAAATAAATCTAAAAAAATACGCCAAATTTTTTGGTAGTAATGAATTTCTTGTCCACAGTTGGACCAAATCGACCGATCTCCTTTTAGGGTTAAAAATGTTAAAACATTATAAACATGTATCCCCTCCTTTGTGTTCTTGTTATTCGTTAAAACGAAAAAATAACCGGTAATAATTGACTATTGGGGTATATTTGCATCATTCAAATAATAACAAACACATGTTTACCTTCCTTATTCGCTTGATTAATTCTTTACGTGTATGTTGAATGGAGTGTACATGAGTGAGCATAATGATGTGTAACCACAGTGCGCAGTGGTAAGTGGTCACCTGATGTGTCGTGTGCGTGTTGTATGTAAACAAGGCTCACTTGTCGTGGTTGGTGCGCGTGGCGACACCGACGCCGGCGCCGCTAGACCGCCGCTCCGCCGCCGCCGACAGGTACCGGCGCACGCTCGCCTTGATCTGCGGGTCTGCAACATCGCACCACTCAACACACACCGCACTTCACAGTACAGACCTTATGTCCACAACCATCTCACCGGCCGCGCCCTCGCAGACGTGCCACTTGCAAAAACATCCACATCCACCTTTAGTGATATTACATTATTAAAGGAAACAAAAGCAGCAAGCGAACTCTATCTCGGCCCGGATCCCGAGAGTCACCTATAAAATTACATCGCGTATAGCAATTCTTATTTGTGGCGGCTTACTTAGCAAACTCGACCGAACCACTCGGGAATATACGAATTTTATTACTTGCAGCTGCCGCAACACACGACACCATCTCTAAACTCACTTATTCTAACCGCACTCCTACTAAAATGTACACATTAGGTTAAAAACCTAGTTTAAAATGGGACACTCACCCTTCCTCAGTCTCAAAGTGACGGGATCGGATGACAGTCGCAAGCATTTTAAAACTGCAACAAATTAGAAAATAGTTGTTCAACTACAAACGGATGCACATATGTTGTACATAAACTAAAACAAAGGGCAGTGATTACAAAATATGTGTGCCGAACAATGGTGAGTTATTTCTAGATTTATGTCCGATAACGTGTAGATTACCCTTTCTCGATGAAAATCTATTTTTTCCTCGCACAAGTAAAAAGGTTATTAGTCATTGTGAGGGGCTGAGGGCTGCGACCTGCCGCTTGCCACCAGGCCCGAGCTGCTGACGGACACAATACGTGTGAAATGCGAATGGCGAGGTTGCGTGTCGAGTGCCGAGCGGCGGCCACGAGCGGCCCATAACGCGATCATTGAATTAGTGTTAATAAGTTCACAGATAACGGGCCCACTTGACGTTTTAATAGGTGATGGAAATTCGTGTTCGTGCGTGAACGTAATGCGATCGACAAGTGGTGTGAGATGTGATGTGAGACGACTGACGAGGTGTCGGTGTGGCTCGTGGCCCGCGGCTCGCGGAACGCATCAGATCCGCCGTGCGACTGCTCTTCTATTTCATTGCGAGATGTACAACTTAACATATTCAATTAAACTGTGCCCAGTTATCTACATGTTAAGAACGTTCACTAGATAAGTGGCATGTGCGTGATAAATGGCAAATTCCTTACCTTCTCTGGTAGTAAACCGGTTTACATCAGTCCCATTAACCTTGAGCAAAACGTCTCCCGCCTCGACCTGTAATTCAACATGCTCATTCAGTTATTTCGAAATTTAGACTCCCGGCCCAAAATAAATTTGCCAATTGTGAAAACAATGACCATTTGGGATAATACATTGTTAAAGTGTCGATGGCAGTGCGTTATTTCAATGAAAATATTATTTTGATAAGCGTCAGGTTGAAATTGAAAATAACATCCGCGTTATGAGTAAAATTAATGTATGTATAAACGTATAATTGTGACATCTGCGAAGTGCTACGTGACTTATAACTCAGAAGAGGAAACACGAACCGACAAGGTTTTAGCAAACATAATATTTCGATTGGCCACAACGTATACACATTATTATATGCGGTTACATTAATTTCGTAGATAAACACTCTCGAGAAGTAGACAACATTCTGAGGTTAACGGTTAATAGTGTTTGGTGTGTATCAATGATGCACTCAGTACTCTCGTCAATAAAATTCCATTAAACAAAACAGAACACAGCGCGTTTTACATTGTATACATACGTTAGATAACGCCGGACGTGTTTTTACACCAAAATGGACTTTTGCCAGTAGCACGGACCCTTGTAATTTTTATTTCACTCGATATTCACGGGCGACACGTGCCCGCGTGCCGAACATTTAGTATTCACACGGCACAGGCACAAACAACCATGCACACTATTGACACAAGTTTACGGATAATAAACGCGCGACACCACTACACCACATCATCCTTGCGCCGGCGTCAATGAATCACTGAGGCGTAACGCATTAATCACGACCAGTTTTTAAAAACACAATTTCGGAGCGTCGATACCCGATACACGACACTGCTACAATCACTCCGGCGCGCGACACGACCTTCTGCCGGTCGGCTAACGTGACAATTAAAAGTGGCGAAGGAGCGAAGGGTGTGAGCGTGCAGCGTGGAGCGTACTGGTGGATGAGTGTGTCGGATGCGTTTATCTGTCGCGAGCCGTGTGTGGCTGGTCCGTAGTCCGTACGCACGCTGCGGCTGAGTGCGCTGTGCGGCCGCGCCCGCCGCGCCGCTCGCCGTTATCACAGGAGGGACCGCTAATGGATCGAGCTTACAGATAAATTCGATCAAACTCCTACAGAAGGACGGAGGATGGAGCGGAAATATGAATTACGCGCCACTAGCCTACGCTCAACCCGCTGACGCACGACCTAAGTGTATTTTCACACTAATGAAATCCCTTGGCGCCGTAAATACAACCTACGTTGCATGGATGCTAATTTGATTTTTTCCACGATTATTTTTATCATTATACGTATAAAGGTAAAAAATAAATTTGGTGTTGTTTTAACAACATCACTCTGAAACTAAATATTGTAAAGAAGTTAAAATTATATGTTAAGAAGCTGTAAAAAATATGAATTATGTGTGATAAATTCGTAACGTGTGGCATGAATCAAACGATTTTAACCATTATATTTAGTTGAAAGAAATAGTTTTGGTGAAAATATCAAAGAATAATAATAAATGTATTCATAACGTATGATTTACAAAACTTCAAATGCTGATGTTTTATAAACATGCGAATTTTCAATAATGAAAATAAAAACTGAGAATATTTTCCCCGGCAGCAAATCCGCCAGAGGCAGCGACGTAAGGAGAATCGTTAATGTTCGTCTGTCAACAGGCTCCGTGTTATGACATGCGACTGTAGTCGGTACTCTGTGGAGCGCGCCGAGGCGCTGAGAAATGTGAATGACTGCATTACATAAGAGTTGCGTATGCCATATGGCACATACTCACTATAGTCTGCAGGGGCAGGAATAAATGGCACGAGTGGTATGGTGGTGCGGCGCGCGATCGAGAGGCCTTCGCCGGCGACGCCCACTTTTAAATACGTGTGCTTTTAGCACTTTTCTCCACAACAAGTTTATGTAGTGCATCAACTCGCAATTAAAGTAATTTCGCGGAACATTTTCTATAACGTCGGCGTGTGCGTGAGCGTGTGTCGATGGGAGCGCGGGCGGTTGAAACTTGTGCTAAGTGTATCAGCCGGACGGTATCCCACACCCATTCTCATAAATAGGGTCGTGTCCGACGTAGACACTATCATTTTTACGATGCGGCTAATCTAACTCAAATTTTAAGGAATACGTCTTAATTTTATGACTCTCAAAAACAAATTAAGTTCTAAAGAAACTTCATTAAAATGTAAATTATAAAATAGTAGGAAATATAAGTATTAAAGATTGATTAAATATTATTACCGAAACAAAGCACGCAGCAACATACGAGTACAATAATTTTTCGAGTCTTTCTGTTCATTCTTCGCTTCCTGGTCATGCAAAAACTACCAAACAGAATTTTGTGACGTTTTCAATGACGTGAGTTTAATACTAAACTACACTTATTTGAATACGCCATCAGGAAGTGGTTTTATAAAATATAAAACGTGTCACATACTATGGGGCAAGGGCGCGTTGTATGTGCACCGTGAATGACTCACTGGATACTTTTATACTTTAATGATTTTAATATTTATTGTATGAGCTAAAAATATATATATCCAACATAGACAAGAAATATACCAGCTAGAGACGAAAGGGAAGGATGAGAGCAAAGCGAATACAATTATTTATAACTTAACCTGTATCAGCTCATATACGTTCCACTGCATAGCACGGGTCTACTCTACAATCGAGAGTACGACTGAGTGCGGTTAGGCCATAACGCTGGCATAGTGCGGGTTGGCAGACTTTTACATACCATACATTTTTTTCCAAATCGCTATGGTATGCAGGTCTCCTCACGATGTTTTCCTTCATCGTTATAGTGCGTCGTGACTGACCAACAATACACTCATGACATCGAAAGGCGTGATCTGGGATTTGAACCCGCGACCACAATGAACATGTAGGCAGTAACGACTGGTCCGTCATCAACAGACCAACACGCACTTATACTACTTTAACTTCCTTAAATTAAATAAGACCAGTTACTGGAGATCACAATTTTAATGATATTTAATCTTAAGAACACCGCATCCAAAGTGAACCATGTCAAATCCCCGAAATAACAACAAACATGAATAGCAAAAGAATTTGTGTATGTAAACAATCTATGAGTTAAAAACAACTTTTATAAACTTGCATCATGAACACTTTAGATCACAATTTTACCCCGTTCATATCTCACGATGTCAGATTTGAGTTAACAAAATTGCAAGGTGAAGTAGGAAAACAGCATATATCTAAACATTTTTTCCAGATCTTTTGGAGATAATTTTCAACTTCTCACGAGTCTATTGAGCGATTACGTAGTCTGATTGAAGTTCCACTTCAAGTTTGGTAAGAGTCGACTATCCAACAATGCCCTGTAACAAGCTTTTGATAACGTTGCCATTCTCTATTATAGTTTGTACACTCTAGACCACTTTAAACTTACCATCAGATACGATATAATCCCCGTCTTGGCAAAATAACAACAAACAACGTGCACAACACATCACGGATTACACAACACTGGGGCTATGGTAACAGTGCATTAACCGCCGGGGGTGACGACTGACTTCTTTTATTGAATAATGACTAATGAATGAGCCATTTACACCAATTCACTGTTTGGAACGTGACTTTTGTCAGGCTGCAGTGTACCTGTCCGCGAGCTAACAACAGTTGCTAGGTGTACAATGTTTACTAGACTTTACTATATTTTAGTATAGAAAGGAATGATACATAATATTAATAATATTTCAAACAGTCATTATTGGGTCCTAGGACCCACTCGAAGACCAATACGAGAGCATGTATAATTATATGATTTGTGCTCGATATATCCTGTGGCAAAGTTGGCAACCCTACATCAGACCGCAGACTACGGTAGTGCGTATTTCACCTTGAGTTGTTTATTGCGTTTCGCGCCGAACTTGATTTTACGCGCGCGAAATTATGACTTATTGGAAACTATGAACGCCGCGGTAATATCTATTAGGGATGATATAGATGACTTATTTTCAGATCGGTGTATTTTAGACGTTATATTCGAATTGGAGTAGCACTCATTGCAACATTTTTATGCCAGATCTATATGAAGAAGTAATAACTATGCCAAATAATGTTTGAAAGCGTGTCTATAAGTAAACTTCTCTCATCTTTGACATATTGTGGATGGATGTGGTGGAGGGATGCTATGTTAGCTGGCATGTGGTTCCTTTCGGCCATCAGTATCCGGCAGTACGTGCCCTGCCCATAGCAATTACAAAAATCACAGACGACCTAATAAAGGACGCAGGCAATCAGTGGATGCAGTCTACCCATTTAATTATGTAGTATAGTTACAGACCTAGATTTTAATGTAAATCTAAGTTCGCAGCATCCGCATAATGAATCTTCTCGTATTGTTTTGATCAAACGCAAATTATACAGTTATAGTATGCGGAACAACATGACGCACCGGGCTGCGAGCGCCGCCGATCATGTGCGTACCTAGTTTTAATTCATAATATTAACCATATTTACATCAACATAACTTATTAACGGATGAATTGCTTTTTCTATACTGTACTATACATTTTTAGTAAATGTTGAAGTATCATTTGTCAGACATGTTTAACGTAACAATATAATGAAGTTAGAATGAATTAGTTATGGTTCGCTTTGTGGGGAGGTTCCTTGCTCCGCAAGTCTAGCAGCCGGCTGTGACGGCTTTTGTGCAAAAATGTTTTTGGGAAAATATAAACTAAAAAACAGTCTGTGTCAATAATGTCGGCTTCGTTTTCGGTCGCGGTCTTGATATACCCTGTATATTTTTAATGTAGTACCAAGAAAAAGAAGTCGGAATTTCAAGAATACGTTGCTTTGTCATAATTAATATTTGTATTATTCACTCCATCAGTCTAGAAAAATCATAAGCGCTGTAATAGCCGATGATTATAATTACTTTAAAAATAACCTCTGTTAAAAACACCACAATGTATAACATCACAATCGTGTCCCACGAACTAAATCGATAAACATGAATGGGGTTACAATAAAGTCCGCAAGAATGGAGAGGTCACGTTCTATTCTGCTCCCTGCCAAGGACGCGGCGTGATAGGGGAACGTAAACATCTAGTAAGCGCGCTAAAATTAACCGATTCTATGTGTTTACACTAGCGTAGCCATCTGTGCTGCACTCATTACCATATTTCTCAATCAAAATTTATGAAGGTCTGGGATTATAGCACCTGCCAATTCTAACGTACCTATTAAGTTTTTATATTCTTACTTTCTTTCCGTATTATGTTCTCAACGTAATTATGAACGACTACTTTTGGTCTACAGTACTAGTGTACAGGATAATATTTTGAAAGCATGTGGAGCAGGAATCGCTTGGTTACATATAAAATGACCAAATCCAAAGGTAATTGTTATCACAAATGTTTCTAATTAGAATTCATAAAACATTTCTGGGCACGACCTAGAATTGATTTCCTTTTATCACTAAAGGCTGATAACTCTATCGACTGCAAATTCTCTGAAAAAAATCTATTTTCTGCAAATTTTATTGCTCACTCGCGGCAGTAAAATTCTGCTTAGTGGTTACTGTTTAATACGACCTTTGCTTACATGGATGCTTCAGGCTTCTTAAAGAGAGTGTTAAGTTCTTCAACAGATATTTTTATAGCTGTAATACAGTTTACAAAAGAAATTCATGATATTCTAATATAACTTTGCACGGTAAAAGGAAATCAATCGCGTCGTAAATGAAGTTTCCTCAGTTTGTACAAAACGGAAAAAGGTTTCCAATATTTCACGCGATGTAGGCAGGCAAAGGGATGCAACTCTAATATACGTGCATAGCATTTCTATTTCTGTTACAGTACTTAACATTTTGTTACAAACATGTAAGTTTTATTCATCTTTTGTCATGGTTTTCAACCCTTTCTTGATTTGAATAAATAGTATATAATTTTAATGATCAAAATCGCATTAAAACATGGCAAATGAGGTTTACTATTTGATTCTCATTTGCTACCATAATCCAGAGCCTCGTCTTGCTCTGTTGATATGTTTCAAAGAAACTATGTGACTGAATGGACCGCCTTAAGCGGTTGGCCATTTGCCTAAGGACGACCCGCCGTCGGAGGCTTATAGCCAACTAAAGAAACGTAGGAGATACCAATGAATGCTAAGATAGAGACGTGAAATTTGCTGCTTTCTGCGACATTCAGCCTTCATTTTCGGCACATTGCACCGTGGTCGTGTCGGTCGATCGTAAAGCCTATTATTTCGGTGAGCCGCACGCGTTCATGCACCCTTTTTGGTGAGCAGCGGTGAGGCTTCACCTTTCTATTGACGTTTATCAATTTTCATTGTGATTTGGGGTGTTCCTAAACTTTTTACCGTCAAGTTTAATATTGCTCTAAACTATTTTGTTAGTATATACTTACTTGTGTTTATTAAATTGTTCTACTTCTTAAAAACATAGAAACAAACGACCACAGATTATTCAGAAAAGTGTAACAATGTTAATGTGAGAGAAGCTAATCTGCACACACTATCTCTATGAATGCTTGCAATTTTACATTGTAAAATGTAATGAGGCACTAGATACGCGTATTGCTGCCTCGATAAAATCAAATAATTCATCTTGGAATTGCATAAGACCAATAATCATATCATTAACATTGAACATTATGTAAAGAAGAATATATTTGAACTCACATGGCGTTGGAAATCTAATACAAGAGATGGGACTTACAAATTATAACATAAATAAATAAAGTTCAATCCAATAATAAAGTTATAAAATAAAAAAAGGTCAATGTGCGACAACAATCAATTACGATTACATTAAAATCATACTTTATCAATGGAGCTCCACGAGTAGTTAATGATTGACTAAACAGTGTGTTTAGTTATGTAAAATAATGCGTAATAATAGCGACATCGGCATATTAATGAGCTATCATTTTATAAAGATGTAATGATATACACTTGACAACAATGGGCTGCGAGAAACAAACGTCTTCATGCATGATCGGCGCAGACAATTAATATATAGTTTAGTTAAAAATCATTGGCGTCGGTCTGGGGCGGCGAGAACAAATGGCTGCTAATTATACCTACTTGAAAACAATTTATGTGTAGATGCCCGATATCCGATATTCACTGTAACGAGAAGTGAAGATGAAACCGTCCTAAAGAAGGACAGTGGTCCGGTTCACTAGATTGTGGAGTGACCTATTAAGATTGAAGTGAATTGTACCATTTAATTGACATTATTCTGAAGATTCAGGTCATCTTTGTGAAACAATAGGCGCTCATTTGATGAGATCACATCGGTTTTTGTTTTCAAACACATGAGTGTAGGCATTATTAAGAATCCCTTCTTGAATATGTTGATTAGCAAACCAAGGCCGATAAACAACTTGCCGCAAACTAAAATGCTTGATAAATATTTACAACTAATTAACCAAACAATCTTAGTTCACCTTCAACTTTTAAGGTCTCGCAGGTAAAACCTATTTTAAAATCTTTCTATGCGGTCATCACGTGGAAAATTGGCTTTATATAAAAAAAGCATTGGTTGTACTTCCGGCTGCACGGCGGCGGCTGTTGTGAAATGATTAATTGATAATGATTGAGAGCGGCGCGGAGCAGTTACCACGCCCACGCTGGATTACGGTCATGACCATCACTTGACGTAGGCAGGGTACCGTTTTAATGGTGAAAATGCAGACCGCACACAATGTTACGGTAAGGGCAAATGCTTTTGCATCTATGTGAAGGTATTCCGTTACCCAATTCTCAGTGTCGAGAGCGTTAATGAATATAGATTAATTTGACAACATGTGCTCATTTTTACTATAAAGTAACTAAATAATTAGGTAATAATATATTGTTAGCATTATTGTCTATAATAACGTTAGTTAATTAACCAACCTGTAGGCTAATTCACGTAATTTATTGACGCGCCGATCAAGTTTCGATGCAGTTTCGATTAGGTTTACGTCTTTATCGTACGTACGTCAAAATGGTATTCTTGTAATTGTTTAGCTGCGCGTAAGATATGCACGCTTGGACAACACTATCAGCCTCATCTCTCCCGGGTTGAAGGTGTATTAAGCACTCGGACGTGTTTAAACACGCATGCCATTATTTACCAACGGACGTAAGAACTTCCAGGGTAAATTCATGAAGGTAGATTGTTCGAATTCATTCAGCATTCAATTAAATCGAGGACAAAACGAAAGCCTATTGACTTAATAGAAGAAACTGCGTGAAGTGGAACAATACAATTGATGTAGTTTGCGTACGGACAAACGTAACAACTCTGTTGTAAAAACTAGTAATAAAACACTATTTGAAGTTAACGCTGCTAATTTTTAGGTCATTTAGTATAGCGTTGCCAGGCGTCCGGATAAAGCCGGACATAGTTAGGCTTTTTGATTGCATGTCCGGCTAAAATAAACGGTGTCCGTCTTGTCCGGCTTTTGTTAGGCTTTTTACATTTCGCAAACAAGCGAGCACTGCCGCCGCGCCGCGCCGCCGAGCGTGGCCGAGATTTATGATAATAATCAAAAAGACTTGATTTTACATAAAAAAAAATTGTTGTACCTATTAATACTAAGACAAAATCCTCAATAATATAGGGTGTCCGGCTTTTTTAACCAAATGTCCGGCCAAACTGGCTGGTCTGTCCGGCTATTAGGTTTGGCGACCTGGCAACGCTAATTTAGTACGGCCATGATTTAATGATTCCATTTTGTGTTGTAAAAAAAAATACTAAAGAAAACGTTTTTGTGTTTCGAGTAATGACAAAAATTACAAGCATGATTATGAGTAATATTGCTGAACTTTTTAAAATATTATACCTATGTTATCAGTACAACTAAGTAGTAAATTTCAACGTCACATATTCGATGTTGCGTTGGTAAAATATCGACAACTATGATGCACGTTAATAATCAAGACAACAACTAGAAGAAGTCGTTCATGAATATGTAATAAAGAAATTAAAAGTACTAAATCAATTAATGACAATCAAAGCACGTTATTATTGCACACGCAATGGCGAGACGCTAACAACCGATCGTCAGCATCCAATCAGTGCAAACTTCACATGAATAAATTATAACAAATTTTACGGTGTATCCACACACAAGTCCAAGCTCCCATTTGCTCGTCCAAGCGTCAATGGTTGGAAGGGTGGTTCCTGTTAGCTCGGCTGGCTTCATCTCAGCCGGCGTGTTGTTGGTTAATGGTACTGAATCAAAGGGTGGTGCTAGTGCGAGAGTTCACTTAGGTCATTTCATTTTATGTTTAAATAACCTGCCGATGTATGAACGAATGCTTACTTCCTAGACTTCATTGAATTTGATTTGATGTTGGTAGATTGGAGTAGGCAAGTTAAATCACATGTCTGGATGCACAGTTTCACTTTTTAAAAATGGGTTCCCATCAATCGGCCTTCATATCATTTGTGAGCGAATTTAATTCAATCGCCGACAGGCGGCTTGTGCGTCATCTTGGCGTCAATTCGCCACTGCAAACTGTTGTTACTTGTCTAATAACAATCATTAGGCTCGAATAGCGTTTATGATGTCAGGGTGCTAATAATACTTTCTGTATAGTTTATATACACATCGTATCAGTTAACGTGAAAACTATTGATTGTGGACATTGTGGCACTTCAGTAACGAGACGGTGTACAAAGGTGTGTTCGCTAATTGTGGCTTCGGGACTAGGGAACTTTATGTTAGCCTTGTGCGAGTTATTATGGACTGCTCTAATGCATTCTACATTAAATATTGTAAGCTTTAGAGAAACACAATTTCAGTGTATGAACTATATTAAGTAATATAAGTAGTATATAAGTGTGTTAAATGGTTCGAGTCATGATGTACAATGTATAAACAATGAAAGCGCTTGCCAGCTTACGATTGCGACAAAGAGACGAGAGGTACCGCAAATTAATGTTGTTATAGAAGCCCTTTACGAACAGCACCTATATTACGCGATGTTTGATTTCGTGTCGAAGCCAGGAGTGTGCGGATTTTTATGACACCGAGTTTAGATTTTGTTTAAGATCGACACTCTCGGTCGTAGTGACATGTAACAAGAAAGTAGCATGCCGTAATATATGGCGCAAGCTTTGTAAAATTACGTGATGAAATATTCGCATGAATTTTATTAAATAGTGTTAAGGGCTGCGTATTATGATTATGTCCATTACGTCAAAGTCTGTTATTCGCGTAGAGGTGAAATGGGGTTTTCTTCCCACGTAATATTGAATCCTTTTAATGCTGCCTGATGAAGCATTTACGTACACCGAGACGGCGTCGTCAAGTGCTATGAAATTCGTGATTCATAGTGATCTCATTTTATATCTTCGTTTATTTTTTCTATTAGGTACAATGAAGTTTCATTATTAAACATAATAATTATAGAGATGATTTTTCTAAACAATGCTGAATTTGAATTGATATTGGAATATATTCATTAAAACTTTCACTTGGGGTCTCATACACAGAAACACATTAATACTTCTCAATAAGCTAACAATTTTCACAGTGATCTAGGTAGTATCTTATTCATTAGTCAAGCTTGGTTCATTGAAAAGGAACAATGGGAATAATGGTCTGAGGAGCCAGACATTATTCTTTATAGCATTAATACTAGCTGTGTCACCATATCACTGTCATATTAGTCATGCTTTTTACATTTAGCTGGTATTTTTAAGATTTACATCATAAAAACACTTTATATCATTGAGTAAATAACATTTGTGTCGTAAAAAGTTAATATTGATGTAAAATTTTTGCAAGTAATAACCATGTTCACAGATAGATTGAAATAGATCATTCTAAAGTATATGGATATGATACTCCCACAAACATAAAATAGTCCTGGTCAAAATAACTTACTTTTAATTATGAATGACATGATGCCAATTAACTTCAGGGCAACAATAAGTCATATTGTGAACATGTTAATAATCATTTGCACTTGCAATATGTCATGACATTACCAATTCTCATGGCAATCAACATACAACTGACCAATATGGTATGCGATCATTGTAATTAAATGAAACAAACTGCATATTTGGCAAAGGAATGAAACATTTCACACTTTATAAGTAAATGAGTAATTTAAGACGCATCTGATTACTTGTAAGCAAATTAAGTGCACTGTATGGGTAGGCAAACAAATTCACCTTGGCATGGATAGATGACAGACTGGTTAGAGCAATTAAAAGTGGATGCTAGATGGTGGTGTAATTAGATAGTTCATTTAATGTTCCGTTGAAACAGATCATAGCTTCATCTAATATGAATGAAATGCAAATAAATAAGACATTATAAAAAATAATCATTATTTTTAACAGTTGCTATCGCCTATCACTAATAAATGTAATATAATTTTTTAAAGTGCAGGAAGTAATTTAATTTGCTATGGAGATAAGTACAATTTAATATAGTTAATAAAATTATTAAGTGAAATGTACAAACAAAATTCATTGTGTCAATAAAGTAGAAAAAATAAAACTATATTATTTACATAAAAGAGAAAGTAGTTATTATGAGAAAAATAATACATACAAACATATCTACCCATTAACAATAACATAAGTGTTTCAACTCTTTTCACAGTGACCAGTAAAGTGAAATACATTGTACAACAATCAAAACTTTATTTATCTTGTCAACTATTTAATGCTATGAAGGAATTTTCCTGGCTAAATGATGACATACAACTACAAATACAGATTTAAAAAAATGTCAAATTAAAAAAAATAATAATGCAATGAATTACTCACAAGAGATACAATCTACCTATTACCGTTTGTATATTTTTATAGTTTAAATGTAATTCCTTGGTATTATTGTATAATTACATAAAATATTCAAGGTAGAAAGTAGTACCTTATTGAAAAAGTATATTTGATAGTATTATAAAATTATTGATTTTAAAAGGCAACAAATTATTCTTGAATTAGTAAGGGAAATGGTACTTCAGTAGTATATATTACGTACCATAATAGGTGCAAAGGCATCATCAAGGTGCTTATCATACTAATGGATTATTAAGTCATTGTGGAGAGTATATTATGACCGAAGCCAAGTATTACCGATAGCCAATAAACTCAAGATAAGCTGCTCTTACATTACTCATCTCATAGTACGTTATTATAGTTCCTACAAAACGGAATATAATAGAGCCATATTGAAATTCAAATAAGATGCACGCCCCATAGTAAATATTATGATAACTTTGTATCTTCTTTACGTGTTTTTATAGTACGCTTTACGTTCAATAAATACATAAAAGTAGGTAGGCTAAGATAATGCTCATCAATAAATAAATTAAATAAGCCATCAGAAACTTACTTCGCCGCTACGAGCCGCCGGGGAATTTTCTTCGATTTCGTAAATAATGTGTGGCAAACCGGCTTCGCCAAGCAGAGAGAACCCGAATCCCAAATTGTCACTACGATTCAGGACCACTAGTCTTTCGTCAGCCATATTCAGTACACAGCAGCATTGATTAGCATCCTTCGAAGGATTTCACAAAACCACTTTATTAAAACTACATGAGGAACTACGTCGAATGGATATTACTCAATTATAAAAATGAAAATATTCATAATTACAACGCACGATAAAAACCAAAGCGCACCCAACCAAAGCGAGACAAGCACAGATAAATAACAATTTTGAAGTTTGACTGAATTGCTAGCGGTAAAATATAAAAGATGTAAAGTTAGTCGATTTCAAGAAACATGTCACAGTAGCTGAGTCGACAATGGCAACTTTACTACATCTGTTTTATTTTTATCTAATGGAAAGTAATATTACACTTGGTATCGAAACAATTTTTATTGATACCTAACACTCAACTTCAGGTAATAATAGACTGGGCTCTTTTTGGTTGTCGTCCCATCTTCTTTAATAGCTATATCTCAAATATCTTACATTTCCGATTACTATTTAGGAAATGTATAGATTTCCTAGGAAATGTGTGTAATGTAATTTATTTTACACATTTCCGGGCGATTTTAGGAATTACATAGATTTCCTAGGAATTGTATACAATGACGGATTACATACATTTCCGTTAACATATATATTGACAAATAATAGTTCAGAGCTATATTTATTAGTACGTAATATTTTTAGCATTACCTCGTAAGCTAATATTTATTGTCTCCGTCACTGTCTCGTATGGTCTCATATAAAATTATATCAATCGTTCTCTCTTGATAAATGCTAAAAATATTAATGAAAATGAAGAGAAACGCGTAGTCATTAAATTCACAAATCACAATTAGAAAAAAAGCGCGGGAAACTTCGATCTTGGCGGACGTAATTTTTTGAGTTTAATCTTTTAATTATTATAAAGATTGTAAATATTTCTATCAGCAGTGTTTTGTAAATATTTGCTCTTTTAATAGTATTTTATTTCCTTTTTTATTATTTTCTTCTACTTTTGGTAAGTTTTTATATATATTAATAGTTAGTAATGAATGATCCGCCTGATCCGGGGGGCTTTGTCCCCCCGGCGGGCTGTTTTGTCACGATTGATTCGAATCCACCAAATAATGTAAAAGTACCAATTTCTGAGTCTGGTATGGACACGGATGGCTCGTGTTCATCAACAGCTCGTCCAGTTAAAAGAAGTCGCCGGCATATTTGTAAGATGTGCAACAAGAGGCGGCGGAAACAAGGGCCAAATGAGTCGTTTACATGTGGTTGTATAGAAGCAGATCCATCGACGCCTACTTTTTCACAGTCTCAGCCTTTACTTAGCAAAAATCTAACAGAATCATCAAACACGAAAATTCCCGCGCAAACGGTGGGAAGACAACTTTACGACAGGAGTGATAGCGCGCCTTATTTAATCCATGTTCAAAAAAATGATTCGGCTAATAACTCCACGACTCTCCACCCTCTTTCATTTGGAAAGTTTTTAAAATATCACAATTTTAAAAATATTGTAAATGGTAGCGTAAAACGTATTGGGAGAAATAAAATTTCTATATCCTTCAATAATTATTTGGATGCCAATTCTTTTATTTCCAATGAGAATCTTAAAAAATGTAACTACAAAGCATTTGTACCATCCTTCAATATCATTAGGATGGGTATTGTTAGAGGTGTTCCATCTGAATGGTCTCCAGAGGAAGTTATTGAAAATACTTCAGTCCCCATTGGTTGTGGTCGTATACTCAAAGTACGTAGGCTAAATTATAAAACTTATGTCAATGGCACTGTTGAATGGAAACCCTCTCAAACAGTGGTAGTGACCTTTGATGGGCAAGTATTGCCAAAACGCATTTTTATGTGCTTTAATGCTCTGCCGGTAGACCTATACATTTACCCAACAATTCAATGTTTTAATTGTTGCCGCTTTGGACATACAAAGACTCAGTGTAGGTCAAACCCTCGCTGCTACAAATGTGGACAGAACCACTCGGGTCAAACATGTGAGTTAGAGGAGGCAAATGCCTCGTGCTGCCTTTGTTCAGGCCATCATTTTGCAACAAGTAAAGCTTGTCCTGAGTTTTCAAGACAGAAGGAAATTAAAACCCATATGGCTCAAAGTTCCATCTCATATATGGAAGCTAGTAAACTACTGCCCCCAGTCACTAAATCATACGCAGATATAGTAACTTCCCCATCTAAACCTATAAATGTTAGTAAATCTATTTCACCTAAATCTTTTAGCTATAAAAAAACTGTTTTTATCCCTCCCCGTTCCCCTCCTAACCTTAATAAAGGTTATAACAAACAAGACCACAATGCAGTAATCCGTGAATTCTCTATGCCGGAACCTTCAAATGGTTGTGCCCTTGCCTGCAACAACATCAACAATGAAACTCAAAATAATACACAATTCAATCTCAAGGAGTTTATTACAGCTCTGTTTAGCCTTATGAATAAATTTAATATATCACCGTCCCACGTTGCCCCTATTTTAGATAATCCCTCCTTTTTACTCCATAATGGACAATCAGTCCAACATAATACAGTGGAACTGCCGCAGCATTATTAATAAAAAATGTGACCTAATTTACTTAATTAATAAATACCAGCCTTTTGTAATTGCACTATCTGAAACATGGTTAAAACACAGCCATGTTTTTAAAATACAAAGGTACAAAACTGTAAGAGAAGATAGATCTGATGGGTTTGGTGGTGTTGCCTTACTCATTAGAGATTCTGTCCCTTACTCTGTAATCTCTTTACCTTCACATAGTGATAAAATTTCTATAGTAGCTGTAAGTGTAAATAATACCTGTTTTGTTTCTATTTATATTTCTCATCCTTCCTCTTCTATATTTAAGGAAATAAATAACCTTCTCAATTTTCTTCCGAGACCCTTTTTACTTCTAGGTGATTTTAATTGTCATCACCAATCATGGGGTAGCTCTGTTTCAAACTCTTATGGTGAAACATTACTTGATTTATTAGATACACATAACTTATGTGTGTTAAATACAGGTGCTCCCACTCGGCGTTCTGATCCCACCCATACAAATTTAAGTGCATTAGATTTGTCTATCTGCACTCCTAATTTTGCATCGTCTCTTGTTTGGTCTCCTCTTCCCTCTTCTTTCGGCAGTGATCACTTTCCTATTAAAATTTCCTTCCCATTTTTCAACAAAACTTCTTCACATCCTACAAAAAAACCATATTTAAAATATAAAATACCCTCCAGAGATAGTGATACATGGGTTCTATTCAAAAGTAGAGTTGAAAGTCTTCTTTCTTCTCTTCCCATAGTGACTGAGGGCAATGAACATGAATGCGCCGAGGCCTTTGCCTATACTCTAATAACAGCAGCCAATGAGATCTTGCCTCCTAAACATGACTCCAAGCATAGAAAAATTCCCATGCCACCTTGGTGGGATTTGGAATGCACTGAGGCCATTAAAAAGCGAAAAAGGGCAGAAAAAGATTATAGCCTGAACATGACCCCAGAAAATTATGAATCCCTTTCTTTAATAATTGCTCAAACGCGAAAATTATTCAAAAAGAAAAAGACTGAAGGATGGCATAATTTCTGTTCAACTCTATCACCTAATACGCACCCATCACTTGTCTGGAGTAATATCAGAAGATTCAGGTCTGCTCTTTCTAATTTCTCTTCTCCTCAAATCCCTCAATCCTTGGCATGTAGTTATCTTGATATTCTTGCTCCTCCTTGGGTTGCCCAAAATATTATTGTGCAGCCTTCATCCACTGAAATTGGGAACCTTGACAAGCATGCATATTTAAACATGCCTTTTACTATAAATGAGCTAAAAGGTATTATAACAAATGCTGTAGATTCGGCCCCAGGGATGGATGGTATTCCGTATTCGTTCTTTTCTCATCTTAGTGATAGTGCTGTTGAGTACTATTTGAATCTGATCAATTCTGTCATGATGACAGGAAACATTCCTCCACAATGGAAACATCAACTAGTGTTGCCAATTCTCAAACCCCAGAAAAACCCGTCCGTTGCATCTTCATACCGACCTATAGTGTTGTCATCTGTATTGATGAAATTAGCAGAGCATTTAATAAAAAATCGTCTAGAGTGGTATGTTGAAAATGAGGGTCTATTGGTAGATTCCCAATATGGCTTTAGAAAAGGCAAAAGTACCATGGATTGTCTAAGTATCTTGACAACTGATATTAGACTATCCTTTTCCAAAGGTCACTCCACTGTTGCTGTATTTTTAGACATTCAGGCTGCTTACGATAATGTACTTTTACCTGTACTTCAAAGTAAATTACATTCTCTCCAGGTTCCAATAAGACTAACTAATTTTATCCTTAATATATTAAACGAACGATCAATTAATATGTTGTGTCCTGATGATCATCAGTTAACCCGGGTTGTATGGAGAGGTTTGCCCCAAGGATCAGTTCTTAGCCCTCTACTGTACAATATTTATACTTTTGATCTTGCCTCTTTGATTAATTCCGATGTCCAGATTTTACAATATGCAGATGACATACTCCTTTACTGCTCTTCTGAGACCATTAACGATTCCTGTTCTACTCTTAATTCTTCTTTGCAGTCACTAAAATTATGGCTCCATGATAATGGTTTAGATTTATCTCCCTCTAAAAGTGCAACCGTTTTATATACCCGCAGCAGAAACACACCGGCTATAAACATTGTTTACAATAATGTTCCAATTCCCATTAAAGATAACTTTAAATATTTGGGGGTTATCTTGGACTCCAAACTCTCTGGAATTGCTCATTGTGAGTATATAGTGGATAGGGTGGAACGCCAATTGAATATGTTGAGATGTTTGTCGGGAGTTTGGTGGGGTGGCCATCCATGCTCCTTAAAACTTATTTATAATGCTTTGATCAAAAGTATTTTTGATTATGGGTCCTTTATCTTAGAACCTGCTAATATTAATTCTTTTAAAAAATTAGATCGCCTCCAATCAAAAGCTTTGCGTATTGTATCAGGTGCCATGAAATCCAGCCCAATTAACGCTCTGCAGGTAGAGTGTGGCGAACCTCCGCTTTATCTTAGGAGACAATTTCTCTCTGATAGATATTTATTTAGTATTTTACAATTCGCGAACCATCCTCTCTTTCCGTTGCTAGAATCTCTCCAAAGACATATCAACTCTTCAAGTTACTGGACTCACAAATCTTCTCCATGTCTTGTCAAAAGTTATCAAAAATTTCTATCCCTATCGGCTCCTACTCATCGATCCAATAAACTTCCGTTATTTTCCAATTCATTTAATTCACTTTGTTTTTCTCCTCAAATTATTTATAACTGCGGCCAGAAACACTCCCCAAATATTAAAAATACATTTAATAATTATCTTGTTGAAAAATTTGAGGGTTTCCATTATCTATTCTCAGATGCATCTAAATTTTCTCTTTCTCATTGTGTAGGGATTGGTGTCTTCCATTCCCAATACAATATTGTTCAAAAGGTGAAACTTCCTCCTGAGTCATCAGTTTTTACAGGTGAATGCCTTGGTTTGCTAAAGGCTGTTGAATACGTTCTTTCTTTTAAACTTAATAAAGCCGTTATTTTTACTGACTCTCTTAGTTCCCTTCAGGCCATCGCGAAATTTTCATTTAAATATAAAAAGTTATTACCGATTATTTTCCAAATAAAAGAATTAGCATACAAATGTTTTACCAAGGGCTACTCTTTATTTTTTGGGTGGATTCCAAGCCATTCGGGAATTCATGGCAATGTCGTTGCCGATAAACTTGCCAAAGAGGCGGTGTATTGCGGGGATTTATTTCCTTTCAAAAATTTTAGCCTTGATCTTCTATCTTTACCGAAAATATATCTTCGTGACTTATGGAATGAAACTTGGTGTTCTAGTAGACTACTAAAGGGCCGCTATTACTCCTCTATTCAGCCAGAAATTCCATCAAAACCATGGTTCTGTAGAGCTACATTTGGCAAAATGGAAACTTCTATATTGATCCGCTGTAGACTTGGCCACACTTGTTCTCCTGCTCATCTCGCGAGACTTCATATCTTAAATAGTTCCATGTGTTCGTGTGGTTCAGATGTCGGCGACTTAAATCACATCCTGTTTTCGTGTGCAAAATATGATCACTCATCCTTTATTAACTCTCTAACTCTTCTCCGTATTCCTTTTCCCTGTTCTATTACCACTCTCCTTAGCACTAATGATATGTCTGTATATAAATGTATAGCATCATTTTTTATAAGTAATAAAATAAAACTGTAAATAATACTATATATATTTAATACTTGGTAAAATTATAGAGTTTATTTTTTACTTTATAAATTTTTTTTCTCTATGTTTGTTTTTTTAAATTTATATTTTTTATATTGTAGTTTGTCTTTTTCCTTATCCAACTCTCCTGATAGATAATTAATTTCGTCCTTTTTTTTTATTATTTTATTAAAAATTAATAGTTTCCCTACCTTTTATCCTTGTCCGAGCTAACCATTATTTAAAAGTACCATAATTACTAACTTGACATTGGCTAAATGTACAAGAAGTACGGAGCCATAAAGGAAGAAAAAAAAAAAAAAAAAAAAAATCACAATTAAATTACTGATACGGACTGTGCCGTGAAGGTTGTGTTGTGTAACGACGTACACAAAACCAATAATTTATTTTTTGTGTTAATAGTTATATTTTCTTTACAAAATGTATATTGTATCCAATCTTGTGAAAGTAACTATCCCTAATTACTTGTCGAGTTTACCGATACCTGATTCCATTGGCGGCTGGTTTCGTCTTGGAGGTAAGGAAAACTTTAACCATGTGATTAAACTTTTATAGGGGAATTCCGTTTTACAAAGTTTGATTATAAAAAGTATAAGGTTTGTAGACATAATCTGGTGTACTGTACTAAGGAAATCATACATTCATCGGTTATTTAAGTTTATTTCAGGTAACTGTAAGAACATAACTGTACTTTCTTTGCACTCTCATGTTTTACCTTGATAATTGATTCAATGACATACTTTCAAGTTTCAAACTGAACTGTTGTAGCCGGTGGTTACTGAGCCATTATATAATATCAATTTATTCTTACCTAGTTGTCAACTTCTTACAATTTAATTGAAGGATGTTAAGTATCTACTATACCTAATTAACAACACAGTTAATTAAGAAGTCAGTTGTTTGTCATGATTTTAATTTTTCTGTCATGTTTCCTGTTATTTGTATTATTATATTTTAACAAATAGTTATGATACAACGTCTGAGTAATGGAACAAAATAAATTATGAGTAATTATTATATTTTTTTGGAATACTCACAGTAATAGGTGTCATTCATTGATTACCTTGATTTTTTATATCAATCTTATTTATTGTGTAAGTCATACAGTATGCTATTAAACTTAATATAAAATGTTTATATACTTATTTTCTGCCTCCTAAAGACCTTATAAAGACCTAGTCAAGACTTATGACTTATAATCAACTAGCCAAATTTTTAAACATTACATACAATATTTTGATAAAAGGATTGCACAATTTATTGGCCATAATGTAAAATGATTTTTTTTTTCAGTGAAGGACTGGCTGGCTTTAATACCTCCTACAGTTGTGGTGGGCGGTATTTCCTATTACTCATACCAAACAATCAAAAAGGCCCGAGAAGCTGGCAATGGTCAAATAAATCCCGAAATCAGGAAGGATTTGAACAAAGTTGTTGATTTCATTGATATAGAGGACATTACTGAGAAAGCTTCACTTTGCAGATGTTGGAGAAGCAAAAATGTATGTATTAGTATTTAATAAGTTAAGCTTACAATTTTTTACAATTCTACAACATGCCATATACCGAAAAACCCAACTGAGTCTTATTAAAATCTGCAGGTGTATAATTTTTTGCATTCAGCTTATTTTATCTACTTTTTTATGAAGTTAAATTGAACCCTAGTATGGATAATAATAGTTTGTAGTTGTATTAGAACCTTAATATAAACAATCAGTAATGTATGCAGCACAACAAAACAGGAAGCATAAATAAACAAATGCATTTTTATATCAAAAGAAATAATTCTCATCTAAGCTATAAATAAATCAGATTGCTGTTCTTGGCTTTTAAAAAAAATATTGTTTCATTTACCATCTGTATCAGTTGATAATGGCCCACACCATATTGATTTAAGGCCTTATTCATAGATAATTTTAAAACCTATTTTAGTAATCTAATGTTTTGTCTTCTTCGCTCAAACTGAATTTATAAATTGTTTGTAAAGGAACAAAATATTTGACAAGTAAAATAGGTTTTATAACTGCTTATAAATAAGGCTGTTAGTGCGAGTAGGCACTCTTAACACATCTTGTAGGTACCTACTTCCTATAAAGGTTTGATAAATAATTAATCTAATGTTATCAATATAATATTCCCAGTGTATACAAGTAGAGAATTTGACCGTAGGTATGTTTTTGGCTCATCATCTGTCTTATCTGAGTGTAATCTTGTGTATTATCAAGGTGTTTTGTATTGGAACTCTGACCTACATGTCTTTATCATACCAACTTGTTTTATGTTTACTCAAACATATTCTGTATGTTTGACTTGTTCTTTATGAGCAGTGTCATTCACTTATAACATTAAAAACTAAACATTTATTTCTATCGCTAATAAATATTTAGGTTGATATACAGTAGAATCACACTTATTTGGATTCATAAGTCAAAGCTCTAATAGCTGATGTTTTCTGGTCCAATCATAGATAGTTACAAAATTCAAATTAATTCCCACCTCTGCCATGCACTCTTGCAATTCAATCTAATGCATTTTTTTCATAAATGCAATGTCCATGGTCATACATTATCAGTTACACACCCTCTTATTTAGATAAAAAACAATTAAGGCCAAAAAATACCCACAAAGTATGGTATTTTACTTGATTTATAACATTATTAATGTGAAACTGGATTACATATCTAACATTATAAAATTATTTATTTATTATCATGATAGCAATCACTAATTCATTTGTTGTTACTTTATTGTTATCATGGCTGTGTTGAAATGTTATACTATTAACAATAAGTTGCTTAAAATAAAAAGATGCATAAATTGAAAGATATTTCTACAATTGCAATATAAACTCTATAAATGTTTTAAACTTTATTGATGATTTTCAATTGTCTGGAATATTTATTTAATCTGGTTCTAATCCTGGTTTTATTTACTCTGGATAATCCAGATTCTACTGTACAAAGTATATAGCTATTATTTACAGAACCTCTACAAAATTATTCAAGTATTATAGAATATGTAAATAATCATGAACAAAATCTATTTGAGCTGGCACAATGATACATTTGTTTCTATAACACTGAAATTTTACAATTGGATTTGCTTTCTATTCTTGCAAATTGTTTTTGATGTTTCGACTTTCACTCTGTTACCAATTCAGTTAAGATTGCTTTGTAAACCACTAAATACTTACCTGGATTAATTTATACAGATGCAGTATGTTTTTAATAAAAAATATTATTAATTATATTAAAAATGTGATCTATAAATTAAACACTACTATGTACAATGTACATATTATATTAATTTTGCTTTCATTACCATTTTATTCCTTATTAGTAAGGTTTCATTTAGAATATGTTATGAAATATGCAGTACCTCAGGTTTAATTTTAGTTGTGTAGTTCATACATACATAAACTCACGCTTTTATCCCCGAAGGGGTAGGCAGAGGCGCCTCCAGGACACCCACATTTCGCCTTGTATGTTCTGTCCCATGATGTGATAGGGGGCAAGCCTATCGCCATATCACAAATTCCTGACTCCGGACTGATAACGAATAGAAAAATCCAATATCACTTTGCCCGACCCGGGACTCGAACCCGAGACCTCAGCTTTGTAACCGTACCGTAATACAACTACGCCACCGAGGCAGTTGTGTAGTGGTACCATAAAAACCATTCTAGCAAACAGGTATTAATTTAAAAAATAAAAATATCATAGGCCTTAGATATAAAACAGCTGGCAGTGTCATTTTAATTACGAGCCATGGGTCATGAATTGAGGAGTTTTAATATTCGCGTTTTTTTCCAGTGGCCATACTGCGACGGCGCTCACGGTGCTCACAACAAGGCGACCGGCGACAACACCGGCCCAGTTGTAGTCAGACATAAACCAGCGCCGACCAACTAACTCCGAATGTACACATCTAGAGCCGCGACTAAATGCCACTTATACAAGGCAGTTCAATGTTCCATTTAAAATAATTTTTAAATAAAACTATGGAAATAGGAAAATTCTTTATTGTTAAAAGACACCACGCTGTACTTTTTAGTGGCCCTTAGTTAAAGCTGACGACACAAATCAATGCCTCAGTGATAAAAAATGTGATCTTATTGTAGCAAAAATGTTATATTGACACAAATATTTAATTTTCTAAGATCAAAATATTTTTTAAGTTACGTAACTGCATTTTTTAATGTTTTTTAACTTCAGAGCATGTTTTGGATTATTTCCTAATCAGTGTATTTAATTATTGTAAACAAATAAGTAATAAAATGGATTGTTATGGTATTTTAAAGATTTTTTCATTAAGAGAAGCACCCAATCTTATATTCCACTGTCCTTATAATTTTATCATCTAATTTCACAATACTTTATGTTTAAGACTATTTCAAAATAATTAAGATAATGTTATAAAAAAAAAGTATGGAATACTGTACAATACTTTACATTATTACAGCATCGTACAACAGTTATGCCATATAAGTAATGAAATGGTTCCACTCGCAATAAGAGCGCGCACTTCTTGTTAATAATTAGTCAATTGATAATAATGATATAAAAATCTTAACGATTAATAACTTTACCTTAGACGCATTAAAATAAAAGAACAATATTCATATATAATAATTTCAATATATTTCCAAAGGTTCTTACATTAATCACATCACAGACATGTTTTAATTTTACGTAACGAATAAATAACACGATACAAACATGCCAATCATAACTACATCTATTTACTTTAAATGACTAAAGTTTACATTGTGATTGTTCTCGATACATCGGTATGGCACTCGTTTACTTACATAATATAGAAAATAATGTGGCAAGTAGAGGCCATGTGGGACCAAAATGATAGATACCTATCAGGTGATTTGCCTGAAGGAAGACGTATCCAAGGTCGTGAAGCTAGTACAAGAAAACTTATCTGCTAAGGCGGTATTTCATATCGGAAAACGAAAGGAGCGCTTACGATAACAGAATAATAAGCTTGGTATAACTTCTATGAGAATTATTTGCTATAATTACTGTGGTGTAATTATCGATAAACAAATAGTGAGTAATGTTTTGACTGTACCTAGGGAGATCATTCCAAACTTATTTCAAACACATCCATTTAAAATTCTGCATCGGAAAAATGAGACAACAATAACCAAACACAGGAAAATACTTAGTTAAAAATATGTTCTTCAAAACTTATAAGAAATTCACAAATCTAAATATGTTTATAGCTAAATAATTCTAGCCAATTTATTCAGTCTTCAAGCATTCTAGCTTACTTATTATATCTGGACTAAAGCAAGTATGAAGAAACAGTTGCAAGCGTGGCATATTGGTTCACCAGAACGGCTTTCACAGCTGAAAGAGAAAATGAAAATACATTAGTTTGAAATCTAACTAGTATACTGTACTGGATCAGCCCATGTACGTTCCATCGCAGGGCACGCGCCTTCTCTACAATCGAGAGTAGGTACCTACGATTGTGAGGGGTTAGGTCGTACAGTCCACCACGCTGACCATGCGCGGGTTGGCGGACTTTTACACACAATAGAAATTCATCCGACTCGCTATAGTATGCATGTTTCTGTTACAACGTTTTCACCGTTAGAGTGCGTGGTGATGGACTATCAATACGCATATGATTCCAAAAAGTCACAAGCCCTGGGATTTGAACCCGCGACGTTGGCAACCGCGTCTGGTCCGTTATCAACAAGCCACCTCGCACTTAACTTAGTATACAGTATGAGTGAGGAGTAGATATCACTTTCATGGTAACATATAGCCTTAGTCAGAACCCAAATGATCATTAGACAATAATATTGTTATTTGACATAAAGTGGCTATACAAAGAAACATTATCTATCTTTGTAATCGCATTATTAGTTCCGCAATGAATAAAGCTTCAATTAAGAACACTTTCTAGTGCTTTCTTTCTATACATTAGAAATTGCGACGTTGTTACTTTCTTTTCCTAAATATTCCTTCAAACTAAAAATTTATGCATTTATAGAATACCAAAAATTTAACATAGTAGTGTTAATTAAATAGAAGTGGGTAACCCGATGCAAACAAACATATATGTAGGTACTATAATTATATATTTTTAGGTTTGTTTCCATTTTTTACTCATTGATAGTCGTCGTTCAAATTTTAAAATTACTTTAGCGTATTTTTATGTTTACTTAAATAATATAAAGAAAGGAGGTTCTGCGTTGGTACCTCTATTCTCGTCTCGGCCACGTTCTCTTCGTTTCTTAATAGCTCGTGTTTCAGCCCATTCCGCTTTCTGAAATTATGCAAAAATAGATTTACATAAGTAAATGAATCACTACTCGTTGTCAGTCAACTTAAGCATTGGTTTTATATTTTAAGAAATTTTATAAACTTGAACAGTGTTTGAATACAGATCTAAACAGTTTCGTACCCTGTAGTTTTACTACCCACATATAGCCTATAAACAACGTGGGTGGAAGGAAAGCGTTGTATTGAAATGCAATAAAACAGGCTATAAAGTATTGTATACGCTTTGTCCGCGCTGCCGAGTTCCTCCGAGGGTGTATTCACGGCGCGCGAACGTGGTTTCCGTCGCAGTTGACCGCTTCCTACGCAGCGCCCCGGGACCACAGTATCGTGTTACTCCACACAATAGCGTGGAAGCAACAAATAATGTTAATTTCTGACACTAAAACGCGTTGTTTTATAAATCTTATAATGTTTACGACTCTTGCATGTTGAACAACGTAAGCAGACAGACGAGGAAATACGAACTTGTTGTTTATTACCTACAGCCGTTGAAATTCACGAGAGTGACTTATTCAAATATAAACATAAAATTCTTTTAGATATTTTGTAAACATTCAGATTTTATGTATTTAGCAAAACTGGTCGCTACCTCATGACTAATTGATAGAAAAACCCAACATCGCTTTGCCCGACCCGGGATTCGCACCCGAAACCTCAGCTTTGTAGGGGTACTAGCGTAGTACAACTACGCCACTGAGGCAATCAGCTTATATTATAAAAATATGAACGTACAAGTATATCCTCCTCCAGACGATGAGTGCGGAGTAGGCCAGACACACGATGCTGCAGGTCACTACCACCATGATGCCGGCCGCCGCACCGACAGGCTCCGTGCGAGGTGCTGTGAACCGCATTCTCTGCGTGTCTTTAGAGACTACGTCTTCTGGCCCTGAAAATGTAAAAAATACATGAATTTTTTGGGGAAGTTAAATCTTATTACCTACCTATCTAAATCTGTGTACAGACTACAGCTCAAGCCTATTTCAACATATTTGGGTTTTGGAAAAATTGCAGGAGACTTTAATAACGGTATAATGCCTCAAAACAATGATGTCCTTTGGATTTATTATTATATACCTACTACTATATATTATAATATACTTTTATCGGTTTCACAAACATCCAGACCTGAAACAAATGCTTGTGGATGACCCAAACATTTGTCAGTGTGTAGATCAAACCCGTGCGGCCACGGTTTCGTTTCACAGCCGGTTTCTAACCAACTACGCCACGGGCCACGGAGGTTGTTAAATGTAAATACTATATATATTTTTTGTTTTTATTGCAAATTGTTCTGCAAGTTACAAACCTTGTAAGAACTCTGCTTGTGAATCAGGAACTAGTGGGACATCCGTTCTAGCATCCTCTTCGTCCTCGGGGAAGGTGGGTAAGTCCATGTGGTCGGTGTTGTCGTCCCGGGAGTGGAGCATATCGAACACTTCCGACCTAAGATTATTATGTGCCTTTATTACGTTTCCTTAGCTCTCTCGAGACTGAACAAATCTTGCAATTCATACCTGAGTGTTATTGCACTCAAGTCTCAAATGTAAATAATTTATTACAAGAAGATAAAGTGCTATTGCACCAGTTGTGACTTGTGCCCAAAGTATTAGATTTCATGTATTCTATTGTTTATCTTTCATTTATATTTGTCTCATTGACTTTGATACCACGCTCACGACTCTAGAGATTATTGGGCACTTTATAACGCTATTCGATTACGGATAACTGTCTAATAAAATAAACATTAAAACTGAAGGGCATTCGATTGATGTGAAAATAACTTGTTAGATAGTGTCTAAAAGTTTTACCTGCTCACTCCATCTTTATCATCGACGAGAAGTTTCAACATCGTAACGTTTGCTTCCAAGGTTTTGTAACGGCTGTTATCTTCGACCTCTTTCGCAAGAGTAGGCGAACTTTCTGGCGATTTTGCCGAGTCAACACTTTGGCCGATGCATGATTTCACGCCTGGAATGGAGAGGTAATAAGTTAGCTAACACATGTGTAATGTAAGGGTTCGTATATATGTGTACTAAACAACGGGTGGTTTAGTATCAGTAATCTGAAAGTAAGTTTCCATATTGGTGCCTAACAAGCAACAAGTCCGATGCTCGAGACGCGTGCATTCTTTTAGGTCATATGTTTATGTTTCGCTGCGAGAACGTTTTGCGGTACCAAAAAGATGCATTATCTATCTTGTGCTTTTAAATACTTATAGAAGTAACATTCTTTATATATATTTTTATAGCAATTAACTAACGAGGCCGAATCGCATCTTAATACATTCGCAATAACCGTTTGCGTGTAATAAAAACAGTTAACACATAAATCGTTAGCGAGTTAGCGGGATTATTCGAATAATTGATTATGTTCAATGGTCATAAAGATGTCGATGACAGCTTGCACATAAAATCCACTTCAATTGTAATTTAATTAACATGTGAAAGTTATGAAAAGCTTATACCGTTATCAGAAATCCTATTAGTTAATATTGACGGTGTTAACTAATAGTATTCAAACT
The DNA here is from genome assembly GCA_949752805.1 of Deilephila elpenor. Taxonomy (NCBI): domain Eukaryota; kingdom Metazoa; phylum Arthropoda; class Insecta; order Lepidoptera; family Sphingidae; genus Deilephila; species Deilephila elpenor. The sequence continues at coordinate 4,393,721 of OX457102.1, forward strand.
GCAGCCCACTCCGAAGTTATCGAAATGCAAACATTCTCGAGGTTGGTCAAGCGTGCTCTCAAATTAGTGGGTCAGGCGCAGCTTTAAAATGTGTATTTAACGGTCTAAAATCCGGTTTTGTACTTAACGTAAATCGAAGACAGTAATATTTTACTAAATGTCTGGATATAATTGAATGACTCATTGCTGTGCTCATTGATCAAATGGAGATAGTTTGCTAGCCCCGTATTACAAAGTGAAAGTATTAAAAGACAAATCAGCTGCATCACATTACGAATTAGCATTTCGTGTTGAGGATACGTCCGAGATACATATGTACATCTTATTTGAACTTTTTACATGTTTGCAATTTCATTCTAATGAGCAGTTGGAAAAATGTTCGCTTTGTCGCGTCTTAACTATTCGTAATACCTTTTTTGGGTAGCACTTACGTGCTTATGATTTATTAAGTCTCATTATGTCCACTAGTTGCTCAGCTACAATATCCCTCAAACCGGAACACAACAGTGCATTTACACTGCTGCTATTTGTGAAATTGTGTCAAAGAACACGGCCTAGTGTTGTGGTCTCTAATTAGATAGTACTGCAAACTGTTCATTTAATCCGTCACTGTGTGTAATTGTTGTCGCATGTTATTAACGTGACCTGTCGTGTGACCGATCGGTCCTCGCTGCTACTGTTTAGATGTATAATAAATGATTGTCCAATTATTATTCAAACTGCAACATCCTGCCATAATTACATGCAATGTGTTGGTGCTCATTCATTGTTAACCAATATAGCACATTATTATTGGTTACTGGATCGCTCAGTGATAAAGCATATTATAGTCATCGGTAATGACCGCCGACATTATTCCGCCAGAAGCAGTTTGCCCAACTCGTTTGTTAACCACTTTACCTGTGTCTTGCACTCCACATTGTTTCTATAGACCATAAATAAATATAACTGGTGTTCGTTTCTCACGGCACTTCGCGGAAGGGCACTGCTTCCGCATGCAATCGGTTTCTTTAGGTGAATATATTTTAGCATTTTGATTTTATACAGCTACGGATGGTACGTGTAGGCAACTTTTAATTGATTTAACTGATTGACGTAAACTGATTGGATATTCAATACCACAGGTAGAGTACCGCGGATGACATCTTCACTTTTATGGTTGTAAATTAATATGCAATGCATCAATGCATGAGTAAAACATACTGGAAACTTCCGAGAACAAACATTAGTTAAAAGTTAATGTAATGTTTAATTAGGGAACGAAATTTTTCTCGAACTTAAGACTGAACTTGACTTGTGAAACGTGAACTTAAGACCCAGATACGATTTTAAACATTGAAAACTACCTACACGAGCATACATCTATTATACTTTAACAATTGAGTTAATTCAATATTTCACGGCAATAAACATGAAAACCAAAATATCCGATTTTTCTCTGGTATTATTGTATAGTCATTTTGCATATTAATATTTTGAACCAAGCCGAGTAAACATAATTGAAGTTTTTACACAAAACCTCAGAACATTGATTCGTGTCATCACTGCGTGTACAAAAGAAAACCGATAAGTATTATTTCACAGGAGGCTTAGCGCTGCTTACTGGTTTAATTCCATCCGGTTTTTTGACCTTTGCGTCACTAATGTATACTGGACAAAGTAATGATATAATGCCCCCTTGCAACGCGGAAAATTATGACGTGCCAGTTTCCTGATAGTCAAGTTTTTTTGTTTAACTCGTAAAGAATGACTCATAAGCTTGGTACGGTTTTATCAGTGATCTACTGTTTCTTAAGTTGTTTAGTGATAAATGCGTTATTTAGCACGCCTGGGACGATGCACCAGTGCTCAGTTGAATAATGCTTTCTTTTTGTAATGTGTGCTTTCACGCGATCGCGTTGTCGATATGACTTATTAGCTCTCTCATAAGCCAAAACACGATAATTTAACTCCGTAGAACGTTCATAAAAGCTTTTTTCACTCGCTAATTACTAGGTTTTGACTCAAAACATAAAATATATATTAGTGTTCTATTAATAATATTAGAAAACTTGTTAGAGGTAACTACTTTGTTACTTTTCTTTAATAGATATTTTTAGCAGTCATATACCGGGTAGGTATATCAAGACCGCGACCGAAAACGAAGCCGAGTGGTAGTTTTAGTGGTATTATTTTTTGCAACTTTTTAAAAATCATCGTTTTTAGGTGGTAATTCCTTAGTTTTTGCGAAAATAGTAATTTAAACCATGACGTACCATCGAGCCTTTAAAAATAAAAAGGTGTACATCATTATTTTGGAAAAAATATGTATTAATCACCCATATACGACGATAAGTAAAAAAATAAAAAAAATGTCGATTATTTTTTAGCGAAATTTTTTGTTGTATTGTGTCTGAAGTCACTAATACTACCACCTGGCTTCGTTTTCGGTCGCAGTCTTGATATACCCTGTATGAACGAGATTTAATAAAAACGCTAATGAGTTGTATTACCATTATTAATTTGCCGCATCGAATCAGTTTAAAACGAGTTCCGTGTACACTGGATGATTCACACAGGAACAAAAATTAGTTAAATAAATAAATAAATACACCCAACAGTCACATACATAGTCCTGACCCCACACTAAGATCGAGTCTTGTGTCGTGGGTATCAGAAACTACGAGAGACTTTTCGGTCTCACAAACACCCAGACCCGAAACAAATACCTGTGGATCACACAAATATTTGTTTCGGTGCGGGGATCGAACCCGCGGCCTCTCGTTTCACAGGCGGCGTCTAACCAACTGCGCCACGGAGGCTGTCATAATACAATTTGTTACAATCAAAACTTTTGTACCTGAGTAATAAAAGTATTTAGCGAACGTATTTTTGTAAATTACAGCGTCATTATACCACTGAGTCATCTAGCTGGACACGAATTTTAGCTTAGAGCGGCCGTAAATTGGTTAAGTGCTTTGTTATCTCTAACAAGCCTCGACGGACTCCGGATGCACGAAAGGATACTCGAAATTTCTTTATTGTTGTGTTTTTCAAATGGACTTGAGAAACCACTTATGTAATAAGACGAGATCATCGATTCACTTTGATAAGGCTTTCTTTTATTGTTCAGTTAGTTAAATAACGATTACCTATAGGTATGCGATAAAAGGGTTTCTGAATTATAAAGTATGCGATATGGGTACATAAGATATATGTATTAGGATGCGATACGCTCGTACAATACGCTTATAATAAAATTCAAAAGCAAGTTATCCAATATCCTATTAGGAAGGCTCTTTATAAATCAGGACTTGTGCACGCGGTAATAATATTTTTGGCGTATCGTCTTAAAACTGGTTACGATGCTAAAGAGAAATTATTCAATCCGCAGCTTTATAGCCTATAGGAATTATATATATTTTAATATTAGTGTGAGTACTAGCCGGTACCGGTGTTTGCAAGAGTTGCCATCTGATAAATCGAATTGTTCATGTACAAGTGGCAAATATTAAATAAGTGAAAAGTTGAATCTTAAATAACACGTAGACTGGTTTGTATATACTTAAGTAGATAGCTATATAAGTGTAGATAAAACCGTAAAATATACATGTAAACCGAACGAACCTTTCCATATTTCAACTCTATAGATTCTGTAAGTCACAACAAAGTGTTAACGAGTAATTCGATCCTCACGTTCAAAAATCTATACATCAACAGTATCGACGGCAGTAAACTGCCTCGGAACGTGTAGTTAGCTATTCATCTGCATTGAACCGGTGACCTACACCAAGAAAGGAAATATCCACATTGGATGCTCTCTCTACATATACATGCGGTCACGTTTCCCTCGCCTTTTAAACGCGTACCAGAAACATATTATCAATGTTTGCAGTATATGATATCTATATTTTTATTTAGATCGTGGAATACGTTATGACTTTAACCTCGATAGATAAATTCTCCAAACATTTTGGATTATATTTTTGGTTATTACACTCAAATGTAATTTTAAGTGTGTAAGTCGGTGAGCATTGGATCTGTTTGACGAGTGTACATTTTAATCTATAATATCGCACTGCGTAATTCTTTTAAAGCTTTATTATTTAGGAGGCTAAAATAATTAAGGTATTTATGTTAACAGACTAATAAGAAATATTAGTGATTTATTTGAAATATTTTATTTTTATCATTATACCTCTTACTGATATATCGTCTTGGATCATACTGTCCGTGGCTGCTTTAGTGTTTGTCAATTTAAACTCAACAGCACAGCCGTGGAATTGACAAGGCAATATTACAATATGAGGTATGTGTGTGAACCTTGTAGGAAAGGTAAGATATTTATCACATTCCGGAGTTGGCCATCCGCCAGTCCTCAATGTAATCTTTAAACATTGTCATCAATACGTAATGAGGCGAGGTCTTTAAAGACGAACTCATGGTTCAATGAGTTGGTTTCTATGTGCGCTACTAATTTACGGCTATATTACACAACCGATTCCCCCTTCTGGTAAAATTCCACAGACAGGAGAAAAGCATGGGTGGCATTCATTCCATAGAAATGTACAGATCTCGGCAGATAACCGGTAAACTTTATGGCGCGGGTGCAGCTGCGAGAAACAGCTAGCTAATTAAAACATACATTGTTTATCATTCATTTTAATAATAATTTATAAACAATAGACTACAGAAGAGAGAGAGAGAGAGAGAGAGAGAGAGAAAAATATACATACAAAGTATACACGAGTAGATAAATATGAATGCCTAAATTGTACATAATTTACAAGTCACGGATAATTGTAATGTTTGTCGATGGTGAAGATTTTGAAGTACTAAACAATACGGAACTAGATGTTGCGCGAGATGGAGCTCCAATAGTTAGGTGCTCATACGCTACTGTTTCCAATATATGATACGTAATAAATTTAATTTCTTATCGATATGAAGTATGTTTAAAACATTTCCCTATTAGAAGTTATTATTTAAAAGGTATTACGCATAAATCCATATTAGCCTTCATACTTCACAATCCACATAAGGGCGTGCACGCTTTTCCTGCGCTTCTTACAACAGCCTGAGTCTATAACACTGGCCCAAGGATGTTTGGGACAGGGTACTATTTTCACTATGGGTGCTGAAGTCCGTCTAATATAAGAATTTTTAAAGCAGACCTATGGAATTATTTATTATGGATAACCAAATCAACTACACTTAGCATTATTACGATATAATCTTTGTTGTCCCTTGGTTGATTATTTTCCGTATTTTAGATGTGCTTGCTGAATCATTATTCGTTTAGAATTTAGAGCCCTAATAAGATAAAAATGATACTAGAAGAGCAAATGCTGTAACTAGGAACGATTAGGCCACAGAAATGCTTAGACTGTTGGGAAAGTTACAAAAAAGGTTCAAAAATCCTTTAGATAGTGTAATGTGTACCAAGGTCTGAAATTATGATGGGCTGATACATTTTTAAACCAGTCTTCAATCTTATTCGTAGATGCTAAGTCATCAGGAGGTAAAAGTATCGCAACTGTTGGTTGAGTCATTGATGACTGTACAACACTTAAATGGTCAATACACTTGTATAGAAGTGTTGGAGAAAGTATTGATAGTGGTACTTCGTTAAACAATTACATAATTATCAAAATAGAAAGTGTTTCTAACAAGTGGCTGTCGATTAATATTGATTTTTATAATCAGCAAAATTTGATTAATCTATGCGATGTTAATAAATAAATAAATACACTCAACAGTCACATACATAGTTCTGACCCCACACTAAGATCGAGTCTTGTGTCGTGGGAATCAGAAACTACGAGAGACTTTTCGGTCTCACATACACCCAGAACCGAAACAAATGCCTGTAGATCACACAAATATTTGTCTCGGTGTGAGGATCGAACCCGCGGCCTCTCGTTTCACAGCCGGCAGCTAACCAACTGCGCCACGGAGGCTGAGTATTTATTAATATTATTAGTATAAGGCGTAAATTGTCATAAAAGACGTAAATATATGTAGAAAGTTATTGTAATAAAGTCTAAGATGAAGTGGTAGACCTAGGTCGGAAGCAAAAATATACTAAAGAGATTAAGAGAATGATGTCTTGGTAATTATTGATAAAAAAATTAAACAATTTAATAATAATCAAAGTAACCTATGGTTACTAAGGGGGTTCTCAAAGTCGTAGATATAATGTTTCTAAGTATATAGAGTTCCATATGTACGACGTATTGCTATTGGGATAGTCCTCCGATTACAGAAAACTAATGTATTCATCTGATTACTTATTCAAAAATGAACAGGAATCGAATCTTAAGAGCTTTTTGTGTTGACGTAACAAAAATGACGCGAACCGTTAAATTGAAATCAGACGAAAAGGTCACGGCAAAGTAAATGAGAACGTATTCATTGACAGACACCTGAGATGACGGTGAATCATTATGTAAAACACGTTACGTTACAATACACTAGTACGGTTTGTATCTGAGATCACACACGATAGTAATTAGCATTCGTATGGGTTTTCTTGCGATTGTCACAAAATTATCCTTAACAATGAAACAGTGAATCACATCCTATGCGATATACTTCTTAGAATTTAGTTCATTTATTAAATTATTATACATCATTAAATTGTCATTAGGTTAGACTTGGATCATTAATTGTGCTGGAGGATCGTTAAAGGTAGTTGTTTTATAAACTGTTGAGATTCCTAATAACTACACACGGCGGACGTGACGGTAGTAGGTACAGTGTTGAGATTAATCTTTTGTCTTTCCGTAATCACAATGTTATTTTGCTGAGTACCTATATTTTCATTAGTTATGAGTTCGGTATGACTGAAAATGCTTGCAACTTATATTAAGTGCCTACTATCCAGTTATGTAATGTGGTTGGAAAATATATTTCTGGTGATTCAACTGCATTATATTGGTGAATGGTGGAAACATACCTAAACAACTTTTACTGCACACTTACACTGCCAAATTACTTTTTAAAACTTCGTGGTTGATGTTTGACCATTCACATCTTGAATGTAGCTCACTGTCTGATACTTATTTAAATATGATTTCTAACCGCCTTAAGCCTTCTTGGATACATCGAAGTCAGATTGAAATGTGTTGTTATAAGTTTTTTTAACCATTGGCTTATATATGAATCAACATATTATTATGAATTTAGCAAAAGTAGCCTGATTACAGTTAGCTCCGCTGATAATTTAACTATTGCCGAAAATATATTATGCGTTAAAACTTATGGTTCTCTCGAGTAGAAATAGCTTTGTTATTAAAAACAGGATTTTTCATCTTAAGAATTTAGAACTATTCAAATGTCAGTGGTCCAGTCGGTATTCGCTTCGCAAAAGGTTATTAAGATTATAGTTTGCGAAGTTGTCTAAATATTGTTGAATGAATACAAGACTACTATATATTATTATAAATTAATTGGTACTTTGTTCCATAATCCATCCATATGCTACAAGAAATTCATCTATGAATCGTGATTAATTTTCCGATTTTCCGCGTAAATTTCCGCAAAGAAGTTGAAGATTTTACAGAAAATATTAATAAAGTTTACATCAACACTAACGACAGTAATTAATAAATAGGTGTATAATATTATAGCATAGATTAACCTCAAGTGAGCGAAATAATATTATCTTGTCTTTGATATCGAATGGACTCAAAAAGTATCTGCATTCCGCACCCAGGCGAAGCCAAGCCGGGCCGCTAGTTATTATTTAATTAAATTTGTTTATTAGCCAGATAGGAACTGTTCTATGACTATTTCGGTTTATTTGTATGGACGATATAAATTATACTTAAGTATATCAATCGGGTCTCTGATTGCGCGGAGGGCCTATTCCAGTTTAGTTTATATTTTCCAATTAGTTAACTTTTATATTCGGTCCGATTTTCAGTGGAGAAGGTAAAGACGAAAAAATAGCGTTTAAAGAAAACTGAGTTTTAGGAGTCAATTTAGCAAGGCCCAATACCTCGGATTTTTTTCGCTGCTAAAGTTTAGCTGTGTCCATCAGTGATCAATTAAATTATCAAATAGAAATAATTGTTAATTAAAATATAATTAGTGCGTTGTACGCTATCTATTTCTAAATATCTATTAAGTGTATATCTGCAAGAATTCTTGTATTAGTAAAGCGACAAAATGATACACTTTCAAATGTTATCGGATACGCACGGTTAGTACTGTAAACAGTAGCAGTATAAATATTGAGCAGATTACTGAATACGATAATTGATAAAACGGTATTAATATATAATGAGTCAATATTTACCCAAAACCGCAACGATGACCAGACAGATAAACTGGATGTTCGCCATGTCGTGACTTATGCCCTGCAAAAGAGAAGCAACTATGTTAACCACCAAAGGACATTAATACAATTGATGTGACTGATAACAACACAAAGGTCTGCAATATCTTAATTCTTAAATGACCGGTCTATTTTAGTGCAAAATGTAAACAACATTGCTTCGCGTCGCAGAAAATCGGAAATTTACCGAAAATAACTTTTACAACTGCTCCCAGAGATTTCAGGTTTAATTTTCTTTATACCGGTATTTTATGATATTCGAAGTGGCACTTTCGCGATATTCTTGAAACCAGTTTGGGAAGTTCTCACTGTATACCTGGAGAGTTGTTGGGCCTCGTCCGATGGGATAACACTGCACTAATTGTATTTGTGTTGGTTACTGTCGTGTTTGGTTCGCGTGCGTGCGCGGGCGCCGGCGTCGGAACGTGCGCGTGGGGCGGCGTCGCGAGACATTCTGCTGATATTCCGCAGCTGCCGGGAGCACCATCGTTCTTGACGTCGCGTCGGAGCGCCTGACCTAACGATGCAGGAAATCCATCGATCTCTTGGATAAGGCATAGGTTAATCGATGTTTTCTTAGTATCGGCGATTTTCCATATTGTCTCGTTAGTAGGTAAGAGGTTGGATCACGTATTGTGCTTCATGTTACAAAATTACGCCCTTAAGGTATGCTCCAATGGGATTATGGGATAAAGAATATGAGATTGAGAATTTATATGGCAAATTTGACGTCGCTCATGGCACTTACCTATAGGTAGGTTCTAACAAAAACAGACTACTTCTCCCAATATAAGTAGTCCACAGGATCTGTGCATTTTCTGGCTATCACTTAGTAATATAATGTTGCTCTATTTCTGCGGAAGAAAAGATAAGTCAAGGAAAATGTTTTCGTTTATAACAGTTATAAGTTAGGGGTGTATTTTTAGACTGTAAAAAAATATTTATGATGCGTATCTACTAAAAGTGATTAAGTTGTACCAAATTTTCCGTCTAGTTTTTTAAAAAGCAATTCTAACTCTAACCAACCGAGCAAAGAAATACCTATAACCACTATATGTGAAACATGCTTAATTTTGCAAGAATCAGCAGTTTAAACCTGTTCCATACACGCATTCAAAGTGCATAACAGACCTCCATATAAGAACTAATGATTTTAAAAGGCATCGAAAGAAATCAAGATAAAATAAGCTAGATACACATCGAGTGCGAAAACAGCGAGATTGTTTAGCACAATCAAATTAAAACAGTGTAAATTTACTTTTCCAATGTGTCTTTTGTTCACAATTCTCGCGGTTGGTTTAATCTCAAGGCCTAAAGTACCACGTTTGTGCCAGCTCGCCTTTGTTCCATTTAGAACGGTAGACTATTCAGTTCACATACGGTATGAAAAAATATTTAATTGCCCTAATTTAGAAGCCTTCTACAATTCGCATGAGGTGTATTGTTTACAGGTGTAGGCTTAATTCAAATTGATACAAGAATTATGTTCATTAAAGTTTCAGTTGCCAACATCCAGTCAATTATTATAAATAATGAATTGTTTGCGGAAAGTTATTGTATAATCACTAATGATACACCGTTAATTAAGTCTGTGCGTCAACAAGATCAGAATACAATGTTTACCTATATCTATTAAAAAGTATGGGAATATCTAGCAATATGTGAAAAATATCCATTCCACAGATAGAGCCTCGAATACGTCATAAACCATAGACTCTACATTTGGCAATGTATTTTTTCTTTATAATATATACCTGTATAAAATATGTATAAACTGAAAAAGTGTAAAATATTCAAGCAGCTGCGACGGGCGGGGTGCTGGATCCTGGTGATTAGTAACAAAGGACAGGCGCAGACATTCCCGCCTTCCTTCGGCGCGCAGGAACCCGCCAGACTGGGGCTCGCGGTGCCACTGACCGCATTCATGTACTTGGAAACGTCTGGATCGGATGCGGTACAGCGAACACATTCTAATTTAGCCTTTACGTACTGAGTCTAGTTTTGGCCAGGATATTTTTAAACGTATTTTAAAGACTTCGATTTTAGGGATAAATCAAATTGTAAAGTTTTGTTGCATATTAATAATTTAACGAGGTTTATCAAATTTTATCAGATAGAAACTAAATGCATTGAAGCTCGGGTCGGTCCCGAGATGCCAGAAGACACAAAGTAGCATCGAATTAATATGTTCTCTCGAGCAATTAGAATATTATAATTATTTCCATGGAAAGCAGTTGCTTAATGACGTACTTAGAGTAAATAATTGGATTTACAAGGATAAAATAGTATGATTAAGTATAGATGAACGTAAGTCGATTCTACCAGCTTAATACGGTTGATAATCATTTTGGGACGCGTATGCTTGGTAATGGACTATTAATGGCGAATGGTGAAAACAACGATGACGTATAAATTGTAATAAAACTAAAAAGATTACCAACCACAAGATATGTAGGTAGGTTAGGTATTGAAAAAACTTACCTCGTTTATAAGAATGAGAAACAACTAACAAAGATTTACTTCGACACGCATAATCACTAGACACCTAATTATTCATAACATAATTTTTTAATGTTAAAATAAGTAGGCGTATTGTATCGGTAGGAGCTTCTTCGTTCCGTGTCAGTGGACCTATGACCTGGGGTTTGAACTCGGTCCCACGCGAAACCGTGAATCTTGCAACTTAGATTAATATCAGATATTAGACGGCAGACGCCGTTACGCGGAACCCTGTGTAGGAGGACAACGCTATAGCGTACTTGTTAAACCTAATGAATGCTTCAAAAATAGATGTGAGCGGGAAATAACACACGTTAGTACTTCGTTTTTGTTTGTTTTATCATGTACATATTTTATTGAAATAAAACTATTTTTTTACATTTTAACTTCCCGACGTTACCTACTTTACAGCTTTCGTGGTCACGGGGCGGACACGGCAAATCCGTAAAAAATTGTTTTATTTCAATGTGTTACATTCGTGTAAATCTAAGAAACCATGGTACCTTAGATTATATACACGTCCATGGTACATTTTATTCATTGTCTCTGGGTCAACAAGAGCATTGACAATGTATTATTAAAACTCCGAATAATCATATTATTAGCTGACTAAAACCATAACAGCAGGTTTTATTAGAAAAGTCTGGCATAGATCATAATTAACTCTATGATCGTGATACGTGAGTGAAGAGCCACTGACACCTATCCACCTAAATAAACAACGACTGATAAAAAGGATAGTTTATTAAAGTTATATAAAATGTTATAAATATAGTAAAAAACTTATAGACCTAAAAATATGCGAGTGTGGCGATTTTTTCCGACTGAGCGTTGGAAATTTCAATAGTAGGTAAATAATTATGCCTTTCTGTTCTAAAAGACGAAATTGTCGGTCAAACGATGAAAAAGCTGTAACCGATGAATATTACAATGAATTGATGCGCAGAGAGTTAAAATTGAGGCTCAAAGAAAAAGATTTGTGTAGAAAAGAAAAGGATTTACAATTAAAGGTCGACAGAATGAAAAAAAATACCGATCGAAAAGCAAAGTTAGATTTGAAAGCAGCAGCTAAACTACGGAAGGAACGCCAGAAGCTATTATCAGCTTTAGATGCGACTACCAAAAGAAAGTGTAAAAACTGCGAAAAATTAAAATGCAAATCAAATAAAGAGAAAAAAACAAAGTGTTCCGTGCAGAAAATCAAGTTTCGAAAAGATAATACTTGTTGCAAACCTAAACAACCTCTACTAAATTTATTTCGTGTTTTTAAGCAAATGCGTGTTTGCATGGGAACATGCCGGCAAACTGCGGACCAGAGAAAATGTTGCAACACATTTATTGCGAACAAAAAGGCTTACTCGCCCAGAATTGAGTGTGACTCATATGCTACATGGATTCAGAACCGATGCAGAGTGTATAATGATGTGTATAGACGTCGACCGATTGCATTTGACACGTGTGGACCGAGGGAAATAGCGTCTCCGTGGAATTGCAGTCCTTATCATTACCATCCACAAATAATTAGAAGACATAGTTATAACGAGTGGACCAGGGCGGCTGGGGATTGTTATCCATTGCCTTTTCGGTCACAACTTTCTCAGTTGTGGTTTCAAGATCCCAGCGCGCCAAATTATTCTTCCCAATGTATAGACGCCGGTGATATATGGAAAAATCTAGGGGACTTCTTATTATTTATCGCCGGATTTATTTTGTGGACGCCGTTTTTACTTTGCTTTGCCATTGTCACATGTTGTTCAGATTTTAAATAAAAACTGTAAATCAAAGAAAATACTAGGTATACACAGGTATGTCAATAAACTAGGTCTGTAAAAAAGTTATATGTCAACAATGACTTTTATTTTTTGTCACTTTTTATATTTATGATTTACACTTTTTATTTATTTTAATTTAATGTATAAGATATCAAATAACTGCATAATAGATTAGCGCAAATTATGAAAACTGAAACATGGACCTACATCGACTTAAAGTCGTCAAATTCGACGGAAACTTAGAAAACCATTCAAGTGGAATAATTAATGTTGCAATAAATAATAAAAGTAGTACCACTAAATGTAAAACGAGTGTGGAGAAAAGTGAAATGTCCGTGCATAAGGATAAAAATGTTAAAAAACAAAGACCAATTGTTTTACACAAGTCTAAAAGTGAACCTTTGAATGCCCATTGGACAGGTATTGTATTATTTATTTTTTATGCTGACACGACGGTATACTTGATGGTGAATGCAGTGAAATCCAAATAGAATATGGACTGATCAACACAAATATACCGGTCAGTTCCAAATACCCAGACGGAACCTTCAGGCAACGTTGCACACACTTGCGCGTCATTGTGACGGTCCTTTCAACTTAGTGCCTGGTGATCGCTGTGGGGGTGGACATGAAAATCCTACTTCCAGCTTTTAGCCGCCCGCAATCACCAACACCCAGGGAAGCACCACAGCATCTTCGGCTTTGTGAATTTTGAGACAATGGTAGCAACCCCGTTGAGCTGACGCTTTTGAACTGTGGCTTTGGCGACCTACAACAAGGCATTGTCGCTTACAACTTACAAAATCCAGTATTTTTAAACAAATACACCCTAAATATTTTGTTATCCTATGTGTCAATAATTCAATTTTGTTTACAGATAAAACTTTAAGAAACTATGTGCGCAGAAAATCGATCAGTTTTGATAATATATTTAGATCTCGTTTTCCTCGACTAAGGAAACGAAAATCGGTCACACGAAGAAATAATGAAATAAAAGTACTATTTGCGCGTGAAGTGACGAAACTCACAAATAAAAATAGAAGTGTTTGTTGTTCCTCGAAGAACAGAAACATGAAAACAGGTCCACATTCAAGAGAGGCAACTGCGTCATATGATGTTTTTGGATTTCAGAAAAAAAAACATGTTATGTTTGATCCTTGTAATAAACGTCGATGCGATACAGAATGCATAGGAAAGAAATTTCTGAAACTAAAAACTAAACTTGAGAAAATGAATAATGCGTTACCGCCACCGAAGCAAATAACGAAATATCTCAGTGACCGGTCACCGTCATTATACAACACACGAGAACTAAAAACGGCTAAATTAGATGCGGACTATTGCCCATGCGCTACACCCCAACATTACAATTTGATAAGTTTTCCTGAAAATGCATCGCTAGGAAGGAATCTTTTAAGGTCCAAGACTAGTTTGGTGTATTCCAGGCCCTACTTTCCCGGCTGTGCTGGCAAAGATCAACAAGTTTCCGTTACTCCTTCTCGTTTGCAAATAAATAAAAAATGTATGGGAGATGCATCAGTAGATGTCAGTCCGTCATTATGTGTCAAACCCACACACATCAAATTTAGATCTGCAGAGCAATGTAATAAATGCAGAGTTACAAAATTAATACAAAAGCGCAAAATCATAAGGCACACTCTTGGCGCCATTACGAATGTATTTCCACATATAAGACCGTTTAGAGATCATGAAAGTAAAATCAGAGCTACTTTTAAATTTATATTATTAGGTTTAGTGATTGTAACTTGGATGCCATGTCTTCTAGCAGTTTCTTTTTGTTGGATATTAACGTATCCTTTAAGACCGCACATCACAAAAGCTATTCCATGTGTTAACGATGATTGTCCTCAAAAACAGACCGCATTGTTTCAAGTTATGAATACAGCAAAATGCTACGCCGATAAGGCTACCTACGGTGTAAAAGCATTGTTATCTCTAATAAAGAATGATGATGAAAAACCCCAAAAAAGATTTAAAAAAGAAGTGAAGCAACATGTCAAACAGATACCTACCCAAACTTGTCCTCGTGGATGTCCAGATCCTAGGAAAAAGTACACATTATTTTATACTGATCGTAGAGGCTGGAGAATGAAACCCATCCAAGAGCAAAATTTACACGTGAGTGCTACGCCTAATGGAGATGATCAAATATTACAAAAACACGCAGCATTATGTGCGCAGAATATACCTAAAAGGAACATTAATTTGAAACATAAATGCTGTGGTTGTAAACTCCATAGCGTAGCGGGTAACGTTAAGATTCAAACTCCATTAAACAATGATATAAAGTATCTTAAAAATCAAAGTCAGAATACAAAATGTTGTAAGAATTCACGTCGACCTCTTGTGTCAGTTCACTGGGACGAGAAATCATTAAAAAGTCCGGTTTTAGGACCGCGAATGGTAAAATCAAAATCCTATCCTTTGCCTTGTGAGTCTTGTCAAATAGGACAAGAGCCGTTAAATAAATGTCCTTGTCTGCGTAATTCTCGTTCGTTACCTACACCTCTTCATACAATATGTGATAGCCACAAATACAAGTCCAGATTCACCAGACACCATATATCCGGCAGACATAGCTCACGAGAACAACGGAGGCAACATAACAGCAATCACAAATGTTGCACCAATAGGACTTCCCCTAAAGTAAAAAGAAAACATTGTTCTCGAAATATGAAATGTACCAGGAAAAAGAAATCACTTGTTAAACGCTTATATCGTTATATTTGTAGACTTGATAGAGTCATTAAGATCGCAGAAGCCGAAGCTTGGGATGGCCATAGTTGTGAGGAAATATTAGGAATAATGACTAAGCGGCGTCGGTGTTTCGCAGAACAATTTTCATCAATGTATCGCTGTATATTGATGTGGTGGAAATGTACCAAGAGTTTATGTCATATGGTTGCTTACATGTTCTCCTTTTGTATTTGGTGTCCAATAATGTTATGCTGCTATTTTTGTACTCAAATAATTTATCAATGTATAACATAGATGGTGAACCCAAAAAATGTCTCATTTATTTTTCATTATGGTTACATTAGGTCCGACAAACGAGCAACAGATCACCTGATGGTAAGTGATCACTATCTATATCTATCTATATCAGCCCATATACGTCCCACTGCAGGGCACGGGCCTACTCTACAATCGAAAGAATCGATTGAGAGTGGTTGGGCCATATAGTCCATCACGCTGGCCTAGTGCGGGTTGGCGGACTTACATACCGTAGAAATTCTTTAAAATCGCTACGGTATGCAGGTTTCCTCACGATGTTTTCCTTCACCGTTAAAGTGCGTGGTAATTAACTATCAAGTGATCACTACCACCCATGAACATCTACGACGCTTGGATCATAGATGTGTTGACTGCCAATTGAATCAGGAGGGGAGCGGAAAGAAAAGAGGATGGGCTTTTCCCATCAATCCAAATACTCAAAGGGGTAATTCGCATTCGGCAATCCCACTCCCCTAACGAAACCGCGACAACAAAGCTCTCGCTTTACGTCGATCTACTGTGACACTGGTACTGCCCCGGACAACCGTGCCGGTTCATGATGAGTCATGACTAACAACTACGATGCTTTACCACTATTAAATTAAAATCTATCATACCCTTATTTTTGGTTGGGAAAAGTGTCCCTGTGCGGATTTCCCTGTGCTATAGATGCCTAATTTTTCGGCCGTATTTAGAAAATTGTTATTGCTATTTAGGATGCAGACAGGCATACTTATATATTGTTTAGGATCCTTGTACCGATGCTGAATTTTCTTGTTCACCCGGCGCAGCATTTTTTGTTGGTGCTGCCAAGCAGGCAGTGATTTGCACATGATCCTACGCCGAGCCTTTTTCTGCGACTAAGTTCACGTTGTACTGTAGTCTGTATTAGCATAGGCTAATTAGGCTAAAGGCGATTATAGAATCGCAAACTACTGAGTACTGGACTCTTCTTTAACTGAGAGTACGATTGAGAGGGTTAAGCTCTAATCCACCACGCTGGTGAAGTATGGGTTTGCGGACTTCACAAGTAGTACTATGTAATCTGTGTTCACATTTATCACAAGCAATCTTGGCAATCTCGTAAAAATCTCTATGGTTTGCCAGTATGGATATTTTCCATTACCGTTAGATTTCGTGGTAATTCACTATCAAAACACACATGACTCCAAAAAATCAGAGGTGTGCCCTGGGATCCGAACTTGAGACCATCGTCTTGGTAGACGAGTCCGGTCCGCTAACAACAGGAGCTAACACACATTTTACATTTTTCACAACGTGTTTTAACATGATCCCAAAAATTTATTTTTCATTTCAGAAGAACCATGTCGCCGCAGCAAAATTATGGCTATATGGGCGAACAGCGAAGGACTTTTAATTAGCAGGGTACCACCTGACCGCACTAGGTTTGTTTTTACAATGTCTTTACGGAGGTAATTTAGTACATTTTATATAATTTGATACGAACTCTCATTTAGTTCTCTCTCTTTAGTTCAAACTAGCTTAGTGTTAGTGGGCCAATGTTATATTGAAGTGCAAACTTATCTCAATGAAATATACAGCTTACGGGTAAAAGACCGCTTATAATTATAATTTTGGTATTACCTACATAAAAAAGTAAGTTTTGACACTGACACCTGTGTAATGTGTTTGACATTTCCGAAGTTCATGATTTACCACAATTTTGTTTAGCATTGTTTTTCTTACTTTTTATTTCACCGTCTGAGTATTAAGGTTCCTTAATTATTTTACTGAGAAAACGACTTATTTTGGCTTGTATTAATCGAGTGCTTTAGTCACTATGCAATCAGAAGAGAAACGAGTGAAGCATATTGACTTGGCTTCTTTAGAACCCGCAGTACGCGTAAAACAACTAGCGAACTATGGTACCCTTGTGGAAGTGGACCAGAATGTGCCGCCGAGAAGGTAAATACAAATATATTTTGTTATATATTTAAAGAAGCCGGAGCAATATAGACAAAGATGTATATGAGTCATAATAAACATGTAACTGTTTTGTAGTCTTGCTAAGTACCTAGGATTTCAATTTACTTTAATATTGTATTTTGATACGGTTTATTTTCTAATTTCAAATTGTTTTAAATGGGTTTCTAGATGAAACACTTGAATTTAGCTGACATATTGACTATTAAAACATAGTCTAAAAATTAACATTGTTGCCATTAACCCCTCTCATGGTTATTACTTCTCTAACACTGGTGTTGCTGTTTTTATATTTGCATGCTCTCAACAAAACTTACTACATTACACATTTATTAAGCTATAGTCAAAAGTTTATTTGCATTTAATCAGGAGAATATTGAGATATACTAAAGGTGATTATTTGACTACCTCTGTGGCATAGTTGTACGGTTGTTAGTTGTATGGTTTGATTACACAGCGATATGGTGAAAGACTATACAAATGCAAGATTATAAACAAAAAACATATTAGAATTTTTTGTTGCTTGCAATATATTTCCCACAAAGATTTGATATATTTTGTATTAATGCAAACACTAAGCAAAGCTTGGCAATGTTGCTACAGAATGTAAGAAAATATTAAGAAAAATAATTTGTTGAACAGGTACTACAGATCAGGGTTGGAAATGGTCAGGATGGCTAATGTTTACTTAGCTGAGGGAAGTTTGGAAAATGCCTACATATTGTACATGAAGTTTATGACATTATTCTTGGAGAAAATTCGGAAACACCCTGAATATGCTACAGTGCCAGCACAAGTGAGGGCTGTGAACCAAGCTAAGTTGAAGGAGGTGATGCCGAAAGCAGAAAAACTAAAGCAGAAACTCTTGGACCAGTATGCTAAGGAACATGCTTTGTATAAGGAGAATGAGGTAGCTATTCAGTTTCATTGTTTTTATTTTTTCATTTTTCCTTGTAGCTTTTATATTTAAAATACAGTTATATATTTCTGATAACAAGAAAAACCCCATTGAATTTTGGATAACCCCTCAATTGATGTTATTAGTGGATCCTAATAAAAAACATTATATTTCCCGAGATGAGAAAATAGGCATTATTTAACTTCTGATAATTCAAAAAATATACTGTAAATTTTTAAACAATACCTTTGTATAAGCCTAGATATTTTGCCACATATTTTTCAGTCACAAGTTGTTAACAAATTTTTTTTTTTTGTATTTTTATGTTGTACTTGTTACATTATTGACTTGTATAGAGTCTAATTGCTTTATATTTATGTTGCTTTTAGGAAAAACGGCGCATTGCAGAAGAGGAGAGAAGGAAGCAGGAGAGAGAAGATGCCAAGCTGGCAGAACGCCTTCAAGCCGACGAGGACAAGAAGGATACAAATACAACACCCCATCTACTGCATGCTGTAAGTAATTTATTGCCAAAAATCTGAATATTTCACACATACAATTAAGTACCATAGTAGTTGATCTGCAATAAACATATTTGTAATGCTTATAAATGAATATCTTCTATGCCGAATTTGTTTGTTTTGAAAATTACTTCAATACCGGGGTAACTCAATATGGGGTAAAATTTAAGAAATAATGGTTGTATGTAGTGAAATCACAGTACGAAGATGTAAAAATTATTTGTATAAAATTTATACGATTTTTTTACGTGTCGGAAACATAATAGCCTTGTGTCTATTACTAGGACCAGTGGGCTATAACACCTTCGGCACCCCCAGTGGACGGAGTCCTGTACCCCGACGACTTCGCGGCCGAGCCTCCACGCGCGCCGCCCCATCACTACCAACCTGCGCCTCCCCTCATACCACCTTCCAGGCCACACAAGTAAGTTTATATTATGTAGAAGAAGTATTTTTGTAATACATAACAGCTATGATTTAAGTTTGTTCAAAATGAATTAACTTCTTACATTTTTTAAAAATTGAACAAACTTAACATAGATTTCCGTAATTACATTTCTTATTGCATTATTTAAAATTAATTAAACTTCACCTATTTAAGATGTTATCAATTCTTTAATCGATGTAACATTTGATGAAAACATTTTCGTAAATGTCTGAGATTAATGAAAGATAAAAAGCCAGTTTTGAATTTAAATGTCAATCTCTTAATAGGAGGTTCATGGACATACAGTTGAGAATTTAGACTATCGTTGGCTTTATACGTTAGGTACTATCACATCTAATTTGTATGTAGAAAATGGCTGGAACGAAAATTCGTGCAAATGCTATTTTCTAGGCTCCTGTAGCCACATGTTCAACACTGGATTTAAATGTGATGTGTAACTGGCAGTGGGAGCGCCGTGAGTGAATGTTGGGGTCAATAATATTGCGTACACTCCTAAAGGCACATGCTGTCCATGTGGTGGAACATGTGACTGTGGGTGAAGGTTAAGGCCAGTGCTATTGTTTGGTCTTCTAGAGCTAAATGTTGGCTAAGTGTTGGATCTGTTGTTGTGTGTCAGTGAGAGCGGCGTGAGTGAGGGCATGCCGTCGCTGTACGGCGCGCAGCGGCTGCGCACGGTGGTGGTGCCGGCGGCGCTGCTGCCCAAATTCCTGCGCCTCGCCGCTGATAATACAGCACGGAATATTGAGACGTGTGGCATACTCGCTGGGATACTTGTATGTATATTTTAAATTGTATAATTAAGTGATATATTCTATTAGTTTTAATTCTTTTTTTAGTTCTGCGAATATACCTATACTAATTTATTGTAAATATTTAACAATTTCGTTTTTTATTTCATACATGGTAGTGAACCGATCTGATTTATTTCAACTGGTTTTATTTCTTAATAAAAACATTAAAATGATAATCAATGTAACCACATAATGACTCAATAATTGTACATATCTTTGAAAATATGTATAATTGGCTATCATTTGATGATTTTAGCATATGAATGTAATGGTATGTGTGGTACTTGGTAGGAGCGCGACCAGCTGAAGGTGACGCACGTGGTGGTGCCCGCGCAGAGCGGCACGCCTGACTCCTGCACCACCAACAACGAGGAGGACATCTTCCACTACCAGGACCAGCACAACCTCATCACGCTCGGCTGGATACACGTGAGCACCACACTTATCTATATTATGGCAGACTTAACACCACAGAAAACTATCGTGAAGTAACTGAAGCAATGAATATCTGAGTTTTCAATAAAAAGAAATAGAAATTTAATTCAAGCTTTCTGGGTCAACTTATGTTTCCATTAAAGGAGGCTCCAGTAACTAGTTCCTTCCCAGCCTGAACGTACATAATTTTAATTTCATTAATGTTAAATTTTTGCTCTTTCTGAAAATCTATAGCAAACCGAAAACTCTTGAGTAGAATTTGCTATGAACCTCGAATGATTTAAAACAGAATATATGACAGTTCTTTATAAATTAACGTTTGTTTGTTTACAGACACATCCAACGCAGACGGCGTTCTTATCGTCGGTGGATCTTCACACGCAGTGCTCGTACCAGCTGATGATGCCGGAAGCCATCGCTATTGTATGCGCGCCCAAATACAACGAGTGAGTTCATTACAATATATTTGTATTATCATTATATCATTATAAAAAAGTTTTCTTTGCTAAACTACAAAGTCAATTAGATTTTAAACTTTTAGGAAATACGATCGGATATTGTTTACTTCTCAAATGTTTAGGATATTAAAAAATTAACAAAAAAATTAATTGACAAAGCTACATTACACCGTGTACTTATATACCAATTTAACTAAGCTTTTGTAATATAACAATATTTGATATTTAATTCCTTCCAGGACTGGTTACTTCGCGCTGACGCCCGAGTACGGCATGCAGTACATCGCCAACTGCCGCCAAACTGGATTCCACCCGCACCCCAACGACCCTCCCTTATTCCATGTGAGTATCTTATTTCAATAAATTATAAAACTCAATACAGAGATGGAAAAGGCGTTGAAAGTTTGCTTGGAAGTTTTTAATATATTAAATAATAAAATTAGATTTTACGTTAGATTTTTTTTTGTAATAAACTGTTTGTTTTTCAGAACGTAGCACACATCCGCGTGGACGATACGGCTCCTATAGAGATGGTGGACTTGAGGAGATGAATGTATTGAACATATATGCATATCACAGCATATGCGTAGTGCATAGTGTTATTATGCGGCTACACAGCGCACATCACCTACACCACAAGTATTATTTCCAGTCACCACTCGCTTTATTTGCATTTAATTTTATTTGTGTGAGTGGACAAGAAAAATATTCTCATTATTAGGTTTTTCTTTATTTTTTGGTTTCGTCTTCAAAATTAAATATTTGATTTTTAAGTTAGTTAATTGTTCATGTTTGGCTTATATATATTTTAAAATGTTTTATTGTAAAAATGTATTGGAACTCCATTTTTGCGATATCTAATAAAACCGAGATATAAAACAAGTGTTTATATTCAAGATAATAAGTATGGCGTCTACTCACACATATCCTAATATATTCATATTATGCTTAATTTCTTCACCAAATATCGAGTTCTTAGGCATGTAAATGACAAAGAATTTAAATATATTTTTTTACTTAAATATAATTTATTTGCGAAATGCAAGAGGCAATTGAAGTTATTCGATAATACAATTGTATTTTTAAATTTTGTGTTCTACGTGAGATGGATTGCACTAGAGTGCGTGTATAGTATGGTAGTCGAATATTATAATGCTTGTAATTAAGACATGAGTTGTAGGATGTGTATCTGTTAGAAACCGATCGCGATAATTAGATGAATATTTGTGAATTTAAATTTAGTTATAAACTATGGAAAATGCACATGAATCTTGAATACTAACACCTGATTTGTTCGGGTTACTATTTTATAGATTGTTAAATCTTTTGGTGGTATAAAATAAATGAATACATCCAACAGTCACATACATAGTCCACAAATATTTGTCTCGGGTCTGGGTGTTTGTGAGACCGAAAAGTCTCTCGTAGCTTCTGATACCCACGACACAAGACTCGATCTTAGTGTGGGGTCAGAACTATGTATGTGACTGTTGGATGTATTAATTATTATTTGCTTTTCTTATTTACAAGTCTCAAAAAAAAATCTTAAATCTTATCGCGATCGGATTAGTTTTGAAAGTAGTAAGATGTAAGTGACACAGCTTGAAGACTGAAGATTAATCTTACTAAATAAATGTTTATATTTGCGAGAAATCATTATTCTTTTAATGTTGAGTTTGTGTCCAGAATTTATATCTGATTTGGGTGATAATATGTTTAGTAAAGTAATGTAAACATATCGATTGTATGAGAATATTAAATTGGCTTGTCGAAGGATTATTTCATAAAATTTCTATACTATTTGATGACTATGTTTTGGTTTCGCTATTATTTTCTTTGGACATGTCGCATTAACTTTTTAAAGAGCTAAGGTAACAGAATTAGAATTCCTATTATCGATTTTAATATTTCCATACAATGATGTGACTACAATTTGTTGAATTTTATTTTTGTTACAAAAAATGTTTTATTTATATTTAACTTGTAAGATATTTAACTTGACCATTCACGTGCAAAGCTTGCTTTATGAATTTAAACTGCACACATGTTAAATTAAATTTAAGTATGTGTGCCATGTAGAAGTATGACTAGTATTGAAGCTGAAATTTCTTTAGCGCGTACATCATGCCCACCTTTAGATCTTGTTTAAAAGGCGCGATTTACACGCGAGCAATTTTATTTAGGGAAATTCGTGCGTAATTCGCGCCTTTTGGACAAGGCCAAATAATTAAAAAATAGTAGTCAATATATATGTCTCAATATATACCTATATCGATATCGTGCAGTTTTAATTAGTATAATTACAAGGCAGTTTAAAAAGGACTTCTAACGCGTTACGCAATTATAAAACTTTGTAATATTTTGATGCATTTGTATTATTTTGTAGCAATTGCTCGTAATTGTGCCATTATCGATTTTTTTATTTAAAAACTTTGCATTTAAATTTAAAATATTATATTTTAATTTTGAGGCATTCCAGTGTAATAATAAAAATTATAATATGTACGGGGCAAACTAAGTCAATTAGTGTTTATTTCGCTACCGAGCCATATTCATCAACCAAGGTTCCTAACGTAAGCGCCAAGTGATTTCAGCTTTTTATATGTGCAATTAATGTGTGAGGACTCCTGTGTGATATACTAACACGGACCAATGAATAAAACTCGATGGATTCACATAAACTTGTTTTATTGCATCATTTATATACTTGCTAAGGTAACATCTAAACAATATATTTACCTACCAGTGAGACTAACAATAAAAAATCTATCTAGGTACGTCCTGGTGATATGTGAGGTTTATGCTACATGCTCAAGGCATATGTTATTGCTTTAAAAGTACTACAAATATTTAGTTAACTAAAATATGCTATCTTTTACTAATATTCTGTTAGTGCCAATCAGTGCTTAATAACAAAACGTTAACATGAAATTTTTGCTGTGAAGATCTATAAGCTATATTATCTTATAGGTACATTAAATATAAACGTATTACTTGTAAATGATTTAAGGATTTTACTACAAATTAAACATTGTATTTCATCACAATTCATAGTATTATAGGTACTTGCATAGAAGCTTAAGGCAAACTGTTTTGTATTCGTTGTTTGGGAAACCATTATTTTAAAAACTAGCTAGATTCCAAATAAATACGTTATAATAAAATGCAACGTTAATTAAAGATGATGCTATATTATACGTAGTAATTCTTAAACTATGCATACAGCATTAAAAACAATTTAAACTAGCTGCCTACTCGCCAAAGCTAACTAGTCTGCATCTAAAAGAAATTTATTATGTACATCAAACTACACTACACAACGACAAGCAATTTTACGCTCTACTCATAATAAGGCACTCGGTGCTGCATTTTCACTTAAAACTACGTTATTATCAACTTATATTATGCTTGGTAACAAGTTAAAATACCTTAGTACTTAAATATGAAATACACAAGAATTTTGTAGCCCGGATTTTTGTTCATTGGCGGCAGTTACACAATGTGGTTTACTTTGTACTATTATAGAGCTACTCGACCTATTTACGAAAGCGCGAGTCAATGACCTGTCTGCGGGCGGCTCTGCGCATGGAAAGGGGCGAGATTGGTGGGCAATAGTTCTTACCAAATCCCAGGATCCAGTTTCAAAACCTAAGCCCCTTGAACGACTTTACATCTGTAAATAAAGGGAGACTCTTCGAAGTATACAATCAAACCTTACTAAAAATCCTTAACATGGTAAAAATAATAAAAATATCTACGAGTAGGTAGTAATATTAAGTACCGATTAATAAATATATTTCTTCAGAGATGTAAGTAAGCAGTACGTGTCGTATATTTTGTACTTGTGAAGGCGCCGTACTAATCCTGAGATCTCTTGTGGTTTTTACTAACCGCTACAGCTACTTTGATTATTTTATACATTGCTGTATTATGATTTCTAAGTAAAAAATGTGTTACAGAAGGCAATATTAAAGTCACGATATCGGATATGTGTCAAAGGCACTAAACATTTATATTACGATACCAATACACCCGGAGTAAACCTACTGCACAGTAATAATTACTTATCTAAAATTGTATCTATTACTTTGCGAATACATTTTACATACAATTAATTAGGTACCTACATATATTGCCATAATACTTGAAAGCCCTCTATATGCCCTTATACCTACTCAATTATTAAGTTAGTATCTACGTTATTTGGTTAAAAACTACTAGATATTAATTGCAAACTATTCATATTGCTTAGCATTTCGGAATCACCAGTATTGGAAACAAGGGCGGACCCAGGGGAGAGGTCATGGCGGTCACAACTCCCCCCACCCTGGGCTGTCTCAAGATTGACAGATTTTTTTCAATATATCGTTGATTTTCTCTTTAAAAAATCGTAAACATATTCACTAATCACAGGTGTAGTAAACCTTTTAAATCATCACTTTTAAATGTATGATTATGATGGAATTCGAGTACGTCCAGTGTTCTGACTAGAACTATATGACCTCCCCCTGACTTAAAAGCTGGATCCGCCCTTGATTGCAAATTGCAAGCACAGGTAATTTCTTATACTGGTACGGTAAAGTGATCATACTGCTGACTGCACTTTATAGTCAGTGCATAAGTTTTTCTACCTAGGTCATTAGTTTCTAGATAATTAGTTGGAACTTAGAAATAATTATAATTAATCCGATGTACCTTGTCTGATCTCGGAACCTGATATACTTGTGTAGGTGACTATGGTAAATTACACATTATGCTGTGGTTATTTTTCGATAGGATACAAATAGCTTACCTATCAACGGCACATTTAGACAAAGCCTATTAGAGTTCCAATCGAACGATATAACAATGCTCCAAAAAAGTACATATCATGACACACAGATCTCGAAGTAACAAAATATACAATTTCTATCAAACAATAATCAGCACACACTACAATTTACTACGCACTACCTGAATACGACATCGGAACAATTATTATAAAACTATTCAAAAACAATAAAACAGTAGTTAATGTTAATACTTTAAGAATCCATATTAAAGCACATCAAAGCGATCATCATAATAAGCCCTGCCAAACTCCAAGATATTTGTGATGCCGCATTGTTGTGATGTTTCCTGGCTTTAGATGGAAGTTCTAAGGGTACGGTCTTGTTTGTCATCCAGTAGTAGACGTCAGTGAGCCCTCGGTCCATTAGTTCAGGTCCTACTATCTTTCTAATACGGTCGTTGTATGCGTTTAGCCAGGTAATCTGAAATAGCAGATGTTTGACGTTCAAAATAATTTAGTTTCAAGATTTACAGCGAAGGTAACCTGATTTATCAAACGGATAGTAATAATCCAAGTGATTTTTCGGGGCAGGCAAAGTATTAGTTAATGAAATGAAAATGAAAAAATGAAGTGTAAATTATTATCTTAATATGAACCGTATTTTAGGAGAATTAAATGCGCATAATGCTACAGATATGTACCTACCATATACAGGGTATATCAAGACCGCGACCGAAAACGAAGCTAGGTGGTATTATTAGTGACTTCAGACACAAATCAAGTAAAAATTTCGCAAAAAAAAATCGTCAAATTTTTTTTTGTAATTTTTTACTTATCTTCGTATTTGGGTGATAAATACATAGTTTTCCTAAAATCTTGATGCAGACCTTTTTATTTTGCAACACTCAATGGTACGTAAGGGTTTAAATTATTTTTTTCGCAAAAACTAGTATTTTACCACCCAAACATGATGATTTTTAAAAAGTTCTAAAAAAATATCTGTCGCTGTTTTGGTGAAATTTTTATTTGCGTCGTGTCTGTAACCACTAAAACTACCACCTGGCTTCGTTTTCGGTCGCGGTCTTGAGATACCCTGTATAACTGTGTAATGTAAGTTAATAACTGACCTCATATTCAGTGAGCATATTCTTGTCTATGAGTTTTGGTTCATAAGGAATTAACGTCGCTTCTTGGAACGTCAGGTATCCTAACGGCTTAGAAACAACTTCGAGCACGTTACCCAGACGAACACCATATTTGTCAGGCTCGTACCACCCTGGCTCTGAAGAAAAAGGATAAATTATAACTAGTATTAAATCCGTTTTAAATTTTATTGCCTTATAAATAATTATTAAATATGCCTTATTTATTTGTTTTTTTATATAATTTGTGCAAATACCGCTGGTGACGAAGTATCCTTCTCTGAGAGTATGCAAGTTTGTATCTTGCCGATAGTCGATTACAACGGGGTCTGGAAATAAAAGCCGCTGTTGTTAGCATGTTATAAACGAACAAAAAGTGATACCTTAATGAAATTAAACATCACGCATTTTTGCAGCATAAATCCTTATTATCTGCAAATTTATGAAAATATAATTTCCATGTGAAATCGTAATTCTCTCAGTGCCATGCGCTGTTTATCCAACTTTGACAAAATTCTACATTTGATGGGGGTTTCAATTTCATTTTCATTCCTAGTTCATGATAGTTAAATATGAATATTATTTAATATCCAACAAATCACAATCAACTACACCAAATTTGCACACCATGCTATTAAAGTTATTATGTGCTAATATTCGACATAAATGTACCTTCGTTCCGATTAAGCGCAGCTCCGACGCCATGTCCTGTGGGATGCGTATAGTCCTGCCTGGCAGCCCAGAGTGGCGCTCGAGCCACGGGATCAGTATGAGCACCGGGAAGAGCGTTAGGCGTAGTCAGCATTGCTAGTGCGGCTAAAGATCTAAGCACTGTTGTGTACGCTCGACGTTCGTCTTTATGCGGTGATCCGAAATGAATCGTACGTGTTACGACTGTGGTGCCTTCTGTAATGTTAAAATGTTTTTTGGGATCTATTTCATTGGAGTAAAATAAATGTAATATGTAGGTAATATGCAGGTAGGTGCTTTCCATGTCTAATGAATATGATATCTATATATAATAGACTATCAAAGACGTTTTTATCCTAGGTCAGCGACGTGACTATGGTGAACCATATGGTACCTATCGATTTTATTAGTGTAAGAGACATAATTGCTCAAAAAATTGAGTAATAATTAAAAAGTAACAAGTTGCACTTACCCTCGTATTGTCCGCCGGATTGTATAACGACCGTGGAGTTTTTGAATATGCGTCGATTAGATCCGTTCATGGGTCGGTAGTCTGGCTCCGAGGCACTCGGTCCAAACGCGACTCTGGTCTTCATTGAAGCGCCCAAGAACCCTGCCTGCGTCTCACGAGTCAAATCCACTGTCTTAGCTATTGACATCTCACTCAGACCCGATTTGCCCTGTAAATAAATAAATATATTGAGACGCGTGAACGGATTTTACGTTGAAAACGAAAACTGAAATACGTACTCTTACATAACATTATGCAACTTAATTTATGAATTGAAAACCATAGGGTTAACAGTCGACATGGTTAATAAAGGTTATACAAATTCACTGGATGCAGCCCGCTTCCAGCAGGTTCTGCAGTAGACATCCTACTATTGAAGATGAAATTGCTGCTAAAAACGATTGCTGACTCTAATATGATGAAGTTCACATACTTTATTATTGTGTCGTTAGAAGCATTACTTTATATTTATTTTATTATTCCATAACCCTAATTAGCTGTGTTATAAACCTACGTCCAAATAGCTCAGCATAGTGCACATAGCCACGGCATCTCTCAGGTGAGCCTTCCTCATCCCCCTGATCTCGGCCTCGTTCTTCTGCGCCTTGAGATAGACGATGGGCGAGAGCAGGAACATGCGCTTGGCAACGTTGATGCTCTGCGCGATGGCGGCCGATGCTCCTCGCTGGAACGTACCCGCTGTGGGGATCAGGATCTTCGATTCGGTGGCTCGGCGCAGCTCCGCGTATATTGTCGTGTAGTCTATTACCCTGCGAGTTGAATTAAGTATCAGATTAATTTGATCTTCTCATTTCTTAGAAAAAATATGAATATTTTTAAATAATATGGACAAATAGGGACGTCCACTATCGGTCACTCAGTGATCGATTAATGCAAGATGGAAAATGTCTTTTACTCTCCAAACTTAAGTGCTGGTAAATAAACCAACCAACCTGGTACAATTGGTAGTGAAGCAGTTATACACAGCAAGCGCGTCTCGCACCGGCATGGAGAGCTTGCCGGGCGGTGCGAACACGCGCACGTCCTTGGCGCTGACAATGACGAAGGCCTTGAGCAGCGGCGCGAACGGCACGTCCTTGCCGCGCACGTTCAGCAGCCACGCCACCTCGTCCAGCGCAGTCACTACCATAGCGTCCGCGCCCACTGCGCGCAGCTCGTTCCGGACGGCGGCTACTTTGTCGCGCCAGCTTACACCTGCAATATTGTATATTGCACACCCATTCAATACTTGGGCGTTGATACTACGGAAGCTTAGAAATTGATTTCCTTATGATAATAGCGGAGCACGGGACACAGTTTCGAAATACACTTAAGTATTCGAATACAGTCGAAAGTTCGATTACGAACTTAAGCCATAGTCCATCACCCTGGTCTACTGCGGATAGAACTTAATGTACTACTGAAATTCTGAGGTTTCTCCAAATACTGAAGTTTCTCCAAATTTGATATTAAAAACAATAACACAAGGTTTACCCGTGTACTCCATATTATGCAAAACGGCGACGATTTTAGAGAACTCAGGTCTCCTGCGCGCGGGCTCCAGCTCATCGTTCCACAGCTGGTCGATCATCGTGGGGATGTGGACTAGCTGCAGCCCCTCCCGTTGCAGTGCCGTCGTCAGGATCTGCCATTCCCCTACTGACGTGAGGCGTGCGTCTCCACCTACACGCCCGTTGCGCCCGATTCGTTCCTGGGATAAGATATTACTTCAAAATTCTCTTTTACTGTTGTACTACTTAAGTATATTAAATCATACGTATGTTTTACTACCCAGATTCTGTAATTTCAGTATGGTTGGAAGAGATAATACACTCTTAAATAAGTCAATAATACTTTTCCTTACATAACTTTCTATCGTAAAGATAATTGTGATTTGTGGGTTGAAATAAACAATAGTAAAAATAACATTTTGTGGACCGTAGTCGGTGTGGTCACCGAAAGTGATTTTAGATAACTTACGCATGGAATTACCGACAACTCTGTGGAATATACAATAGTGAAGTTTAGTAACCACTACTGATTTAATGGAGAATAAAATAGCAAAATCACATGTTACTCACAGCAATCCACTCAGTGATAGTGTGCTGTCCGGGATCATCAGCGTCGATGACGGTCCAGGCGCAGGAGAGCGAGGCCCGGGCGCGCGTGACGTCACCACTAGACACCCACACTGCCGCACCACCATCAGCCAAGACCACGCCCGTGCCAGCACCGTCCCACCCGCTGATGTACTCGAGACGGCGCTCGTCCGGCGCTGGCTCCTCACTCTGACGTATCATTATTATCGTAATTAGACCATAATTGCCCACTGTTTAACGAAGGCATCAATGATCGAATTATATCGACATTTCGAGTATTTTTTTATCACCAAATTTATTATTTTTTCCTTATTTTTATGAGACTTCTTCTTAAGTTAATTTCAATTTCCTTAATTTAGATATTAAGATATATTATGGACGTGTTGTTTTGTTAGGATTTCAAAAGCGATTGTAACCAGGTACTATGATACTGTAGTTTATTCCGTTGAGATATGTAGTTTGATGTTTCATCGACTTCAATTTAAAAAAAAACCCCTTTAACTGATTAATTATTTTTTGAAATATTGCTGCAACGTGCCACCTATATATTTTTGGAATCAAGTTTAATTGGGTGTAACTGTTACTATTTATAAATATCAGTTGTAATAAAATCCGCCTTACAAATTAATGCCTCACAATAACTTAATTCAACAGCAAGCCAAACTCACCAAATGCTCATCAGTGTAGAATATAATGAAGGCGTCGAAGAATGCGTTCATCTGCGTGTAGATGCTGTTCCTCATGGCGGTGCGCAGGCGGCCCAGCGGGCTGGTGCCGGCGCTGGCTTCGGCGCAGTACGGCGGCGCAGTATCCGTCGACAACTCCTCTATCGCCGTTAGAATGGCCGGCGAAGCAGTGGTCACCGACGACGGCAGTGGTTGCGTGCTCGTCGTCGACGGCTTCGTCGGCTGCTGGGACATCCGCGCGCCGTCGCATGCTGTCAAAAACAAGCAGTACTATGTTACGTATAAGTTATAAGCACAGCCACCGTGGCGTAGTTGGTCAGACTACGGCTGTGAAACGAGAGGCAGCGGGTTTAAACACCGCACCGAGATAAATATTTATGTGACTCACAGGTATCTGTTTCGGCTCCGTTTTTGTGAGACCGAAAAATCTGTCGTAGTTTCTGATACCCACGACACAATGTTACAATTTTAATCTGGGGTCAGAACTATGTTGGCTGGGTGTATACGTTTCTCCAAGTTCTAGACTTTATATAAGATGAGTTTAATCGAATGCGTTTACATTGTTATTATTTATTAATATGGGTTTTAGGTGACATCTAAAAAGGAGCTTAGCTCTATCTGCAAGGATCGTCATTCGTAAAATATGTATCTTTTAAAAACTTCTATCTTGATTTAATATTTTTACTTAATTACCCAAAATTGTATTAAGAATTCAATAATAACTACATATTATTATTAATAATTCAATGAAAAAATTAAATTTTAATATCATATTTATAACTTAAGCAAACTGGTGAACAAATACTATTGAACTTTTTTTTTGGACAATAAAAGTGAATGAGAAAGACTAACGTTCGAATACTCAAACGCCATTTAAATATTATGTTGCACTTAACTTTGCAAGTCCCGCTTAAATGTACTAAGTAAGTCGAACGTGGGTAGTTAAGTGCAACTTAATATTTAAATAGCGTTGAGTATTCGGGCCCAAAAGCAGGTAAGCGGGCACTGGTTGCGGCTAGCATAATGCCACGAAGAAATAAAGAAGGAAATATACACGAACAGTTTGTTTATTAATTAAATATCTCCAATATTAAACATTTAACATAATAACGAATGTTTATTCCTTTATACTCCTATATTTTGGATGGCTTTATTTTTAACGTAAGTAAAATGTATGTCGGCATTCTTTACAGGCGTGACGTATCCGAAGATAACAGCGGCACAATTAATTATACATCCGAAGGCACCTTCGCGCGATAGAACGAGACGCAATAATTTATCTCTTTCGCAGGGTGCGATCCTAAATAAGTTCATCAGAAGGAGAAAGCGGCTAGCGACAGCGGCGTATTTGGCGCGGGAATGTACCAAGACTGCATAGAATGTGAGGAGCTCTCCTGACCTGAGCTTTCCAAGCTCGCAAGTGTGCGAGAGAGATGTGTAAGGGTGAGCTACCCTTCCCTTTTTAGCTTCGTCTCCCCGATAACGGAGTCCTTTTATAACTGAGGGCGTTCCGCAGATAACAAGAGCAATGACATTGAAGCTCTTACTTTTTTATATTAGGTTAGACGTGTTTTAATCAAATTAAATAAGAATATAAGTATGTGATAGGACTGAACAAAATAAGATTAACTTAGTTCGTATGAATATGTATAAATAAAGACAATGATTTGATGCTAGACATACAAAATATCGATTTTAACTTTGTTAAGGCATACCTAGTGCGCAGGTCCAGACAAAGGTCAATGTTCGAGGGGTACCCAAGGGATGTGGAATCTATTGGAATGACGTCAACAACTAACAGGAATACAGAACCTGTGAGGATATGTTTGTCCTTTCCCAGTTATTCATAAATCTCACGGTGGGGGCGCGTCAGGGGAGGGACGTGGTTTACACAAATATGCTTGTGATGACGCACGCACACATTAGGACCGCATGATGTTAAAATTACGTAGAGCTAATAATATGATTCCAAAAGATAATTAAGTGATACAAACAAAACAATAACACAAGCAAGGTTTCAAATAAGTAACGAGTATTTCATTTTTGTATTGGAGATAAAGTTTTCTATGTATAATAAATTTCTTCCCTACACACAACTGTTTAATATGATGTCGTTTTTAATCATAATATTTTAAAGTTTAACGGTTAAAAACAATTTGTTTGCAACGAAAATAAATTCAAGTAATGGAATCGTAGGCCCTACTTATTCAACTTCACAGTTCACACATACATAGATTTCTATATGTATGCGTATGCGTAACATTATATAAGAATAAGTACAAGAGGCAAAATGTCGGGTCCCTTAGGAGGGTCCGGCGTATTCCCAAAGGGACGAAATATCCTGCGAGCTACCAGGGCGACATAAAGCGACAGAGATGGAGTGTGACGCGATGTCCTGCGCAAGGATACTCAAGGATAAAATGAAGGCAACGACCGGCGGGCGCTTGGCGGCGCGACCGTGGTGCAGCGACCGCTCACTCGGTAAACAACTTGCATTGATTATATTGCACTCACCGCACTGCTGCATACCGCATACATGATACACATTACACATACTTTGAATTTCTTGTAAATATTATCAACGAAATAAATGCGATTAACAGTAAACATTTTATAACAATTATACACAAAGTTTATTAAATAAATTACTATTACTTATTGCTTATGAAGCCGTTTAGAAAAATAATACCGCTAGAAATTGAACACTTGATTTTCTATTATAGCAGGGTTGAGGATAAATAAAATACAAAAAGTTTTGTACAGGGCCGCGGAGATGATAAAAAGTTAAATAATATCTACATTAGGAGATTTAATTAATTGGTGTACAATATTTCATGTAATTATATACATATTATTAATTATTTTAAGTGACAATAAACAGCAAGCACATAATAAAATCAAAATGTGGAACTTCAACAGCAGCAGCTGACTAACATTAAAGCAGTTTATTAATTGACATTGAGACGCCATCCATTTCAGTAAACTCGATAACGTTTAATGAATGAATGGAATTGTATTGCGTAAAAAAAGTGCGTGTGCGTAAGAAAGAACAATGGTTTGCCCCCTTTTTGTACTAGGGTAAAATAGGTCGAGGGAGATAAACTCTACCAAAAAGGATCGGACTGCGCGGGTGGAGAAGGCAGGGCGGGGTGGCCGCGCGGGGCGAACGCAATTGTTAATAGCGTCGGCCGTCGGCAGTTCACCAAAAAGAGGAATAAAACCGAGCCCTAACGCGTCCGATGACGTCAGCTTTTCACTAAGGTACCATAAGGTTTTAGGAGTTTGTCAAAGTTAGAGCGGTGGTGAATGCCGAGTCAAAATAAAATGTCAAACCTGCCACCTACATTTGTCCGTAACATGTTACTACTTCGATATTACAGTTTATAGAATTTATACAACCGCAATGCCAGTAACGTAGGTACTTATATTATGTACAAAATGTTATATTTGAATATAACTCGAGTCCAGTGGCGTGCTATGGGAGAGGCCTATGTCCAGCAGTGGACGCAGAAGGGCTGATGATGATGATGATACGTCTTATTATTGTTGCTATTAATGTATTACAATAAATAAATAAAATACAAATTTTTCATAGTGTATTTTAGCTAAGTTTAGATTTATAATAAGATAGGATTTATAAATACATACTTGAAATATTTTAAACAATTTAAAAGAAAGTAATTAAGATTTTATTTCCAGTGACATAAAAATTAAAATATTGTTAAATAAATTTAAATAAAAAAAATGTGTGTGTGTGTATTAGTGTACACACGTAAGAAGTGAAACTTCTTTATGACATCATTTTTCGAAAAATGATCTACTATTTACAAATTTACAGAATTGGTAAAATAAAGCTAAATTAAATAAAGTTTAAGTTTAGGAGGGGGGAAATTTTTGAGGGAATTTGGGATTTCTATCGGGGCCAATTTGTAGCCCTCACCGAGACGGTTCCGAGGATACCAAGCTCGGTGGGTCCACGACCTTTATTGGCCGAGATAGGTTTAGGGGGGGTGAGGTAAAAATTTTAGGTGGGGGTAGGGGCGGGGGGGGGGGGGGGTTAGGTTTCGTGGGGGGGCTAATGGGCACCTTAAAATATTTTTGGGTGGGGAAAGTTGTGGAGGGGGAATTCGGGAATTCTGTTGGGGCAGGATTGTAGGCCTCACCGAGCCGGTTCTAATGAACCCAGGGTAGATGGGTCTACGATGGATATTGGCGGAGATAGGAATAGGGGGGGTGAGGTAAAAAATTTAGGTGGGGGTAGGGGCGGGGGGGGGGTTAGGTTTCGTGGGGAGGCTATTGGGCACCTTAAAATATTTTTGGGTGGGGAAAGTTGTGGAGGGGGAATTCGGGAATTCTGTTGGGGCAGGATTGTAGCCCTCACCGAGCCGGTTCCAATGAACCCAAGGTCGGTGGGTCTACGATGGATAATGCCGGAGATATGAGTAGGGGGGGTGAGGTAAAATTTTTAGGGTGGGGGTAAGCGGGGGGGGGGGAGGTTTCGTGGGGAGGCTATTGGGCACTGTTTTGGATTTAGGGTGGGGGAAGGCCAGAGGGGGGGTAAGGATCAAATTACAAAAAAGTGGGTGGGACTTAAAATTTTGGGTGGGGCTTGGAAACGGTTGGGGGTGTGGCTTACTGAAGTGGGTACTAATTTACTAAATAAAAAAAGATGGCGCGTAACGGAAGAATGTGACGCGTAACGAAAATTTTTTTCCAACCCCGATAAAGAAGTTTCACTTCAAAAATAAAACAAAATGGATTTTATTTTGGTAAAAATGGTGACATTATTATGCCTCAATTATATTTAATTTTTAAAATCGTGGTAATTTACTTTATGTCAATTAATTATTATTGTGACAAAGAAATTATATAATTTAATTATTTCATTCAGATTAAGTAGTGAGGAGGATAATCTCGTAACCCGTTCGAGTTTTGCGGTGGTGTTGTACCAGGCGGACACATCAGTGAGGAGGTGGATGATATTCAAACTAAGTAATAGGTGCCTATTGCGCGCTAGAAGGTATGTAATACAGTAATGAATGAATCGCCTACGTATCGTTCATTGAAACGAGCAGTTCCTACAATTTCGCCTACTCTTTTTGGCATATGCCGATATTGTACTACGTTTCTAGAGTTGTATTCTCGATATTATAAGGCTATGGACATATTTTATATTTTCTTTTTAATGTGACATTACATTCAATTGTTTTAAATTAGAAAATATGTCATCTTAATTGATATTTGATTTAAAGATATAAAACTCTTATTGGCGGATGATGATTATTAAATCGAAATCATCACAATAAATTGCTAAAAACTGTGCATTAAAAATACATAAAATGTTCCTTATCGCACAAGAATTACATTTGGGGCATATTTCTAAGTCGTATTTCTTAAATCAAAACACCCTCATATTATTTTTTATAAATTGGGAAGATAAGCGAGTTATTGTGGTAGAGCCACGTTGTTGTCAGTCATGACTCAGCATAAATGGGCAGACTTGTCCGGGGTGGTACCACTGTCTCACAGAAGATCGACGTGAAGCGACAGCTTTGCTGTTTCGTTCCGTTCAGTGAGTGAGATTGCCGGATGCTCCCTACCCATATCCTCTTTCCCATCCTTTTACCTTCCCGCTCACCTCCCGATTTATTGGGCTGGTAACACATCTATGATCCAAGCGTTGTGGATGTCCATGGGCGGCAGTGATCACTGACCATCAGATGACCTGTTTGCCCGAATGCCGGCACCTATGTAAAAAAAACATACATTTTTTTTATTATTTGAATTGTGTTTTATGCGGTTATGCACATTATTTAACTAAAAGTAAACAATAGATAACCTTGATATAAGTATGAGTGCATGTACAATCGAGAACGCACCGACAACTGTGTTCGTTGATAAAGCGACGATTACCACACATGTAACTCGGCCACATTTTCTTATTAGTTAGTACGTTTTCCACGCGGTGACGCGACCGCCACAACAAAAGTTCACCTCTATAACAGCTGTGTGCAATCCCATACACACTGATGCATTTATAAATACACCGACAGAACAGCTTTCAGTGAAAGACAGAGAGAGAACCGAATGGAAAAGCACCTAATTGCACCAGCATATCGTGATCTCCCATATAGGTGTGTTGTCTCTCGCACAACCGCTGTTGAAACGAGAGGTAGGCGGGGAACCGCTAAACGGCGGATCAACTAATATTGTCGCAGTTCCGACTCGCTGCATTTATGTAGGGCATTGCACTTCTGCCGCGCTATGCTGCCCTAGTGTTTCGGTTGTGTTTGACGCATGTCATTGCGTCAAGGGGCGTGTGCGACGACGCGGACACCCGCCCGTGATGTAGTTGTTAATAATGTAGGTACGCGACCAGTGTCAATATCCGACACCGACGCTGCTCTGTGTGTACCGACAACCGTGTGCGTTATGCCCATGTGGTTATCTCAACAGCTGAACAATATCGTGCCTATTGGTTGAAATTGCGTTCATTGCATACACAAAATTACTGTAATGTTGTAATACGTTTACACATACTTTGTTATCGTATTATGTTACAAATGGATTAAAAAATCTGCAGATTTCCCTCACAACGTTAGTTTATAGAAAAGTCTAGTTCACCACAAACAAATACCTTTGCATGTAGAATATCCCATACAAACATAGCATTAGCGATGTGTGGCGCACGTACGGGCCACGTGTTAGAAAAGGGTTGCACATGTGGGCTATATGTACCAGGAACGCATAAGGTGCAAGGAGTTCTAATGTCACATATGCTCGGTGATCGAGCCGCGCGCGTGTCGGGACGCCCCAGCAAGGGTCGCGATGGCAACGTGCGCAAATGTGTACGAAGCAGGAACCCACACGAGCAAACAGATGGGGTGGTTTGTGCCACGTGTATGTGTGTGGCTTCTGAAATGTTGTTCCTAACGTGACGTTCAAATACGTTTATATAGATATAAACACATTTGATGAATTATTATAAATCGGCTTTAAAAAAAAACTAGCAAACAGAAACAATCGATCTATCTTGCGGCTACATTCTTTAAGAACATTCAAATCTAAGTATTCACTCCCATTATTCAATAATATAAAGGGATCCAACTTATAGTCAAATCTGATTTAGCTATGATAAAAAAAAACATAAGAAGTATGTTACGACAAATTGTAGAATTGTTTTTATTTCAATTCAAATCTATATCGTGATTTTAGACAAATACACAAGTTATTACTCATAACTTAGGTAAAGACCTGTACATTTACAGATTATACCGCAAATCGCAATACTCCACCTTATTTAGAGCTCTAGTTTGGCTTTATTATATTCTGTATTTCATATAAAAACAATTTTCGTTTACAAACATTATTTTCCTTGTGAGCGGTACACGCATGGCAGACGAAGCCAAGTGCGTCGGTGTGGAATGAATGCGCTAATTCCATTGCGTATGTGTGTAGTTTTCAATGAACACAGTGTTTGTGTGCTTTGGCTGAAGATACACTAGCACAGATCAACATTCAACACTGCGTGGTGTGGCGTTTTACTCTGTGGTTTTACTGTAGTAGTATTCACACAACTATAGACCGTAGTGGCGTCATTCATAATCTACAGATGGCATGTTATCATTTATATACTCTTTTCGTAACCAGCAGTAGGTGTAAGCATTTATTGTAATTTATAAGTAATTAAAGTATATTGCCTCGGTTTGACTGCCTCGGTGGCGTAGTTGTACTACAGTACGACTACAAAGCTGAGGTTTAGGGTTCGAATCCCGGGTCGGGCAAAGTGATGTTGATGATGCTATGATGTAAATGTTACCGATGACTTGTAAATGACTTTGCTGTTATAATAATTTTTATAAGGATTTCATAACCTTCAAAATTAACAAATTGTCATTGCTTTGGATTAATAGGATCTATAATGTACACTTTTAATTCAAATGTATTATAATTATTAAGTTAAATAAAGATATTTCAAAACAAACAAAACAAAAGTGATGTTGGGTTTTTCTATTCATTATCAACCCGGAGTCAGGAATTTGTGCCCGATATGGCGATAGACTCGCCCCCTATTACATCATAGGACGGAACATACAAGGCGAAATGTGGGTGTCCTGGTGGCGCCTCTGCCTACCCCTCCTGGGATAAAGGCGTGACCTTATGTATGTATGTATGTAAAGTTATTAATTTATATTTTCTTTATTGCGATTAATGAGCTGACGAACATGCCTTTCGTCTCATGAACTATTAGATGTTATAATACTCTCATATTTACAAATTACAACTCTACATGCTTTACTTTAAAAGAGTTAATTCGCAGCAAGTTTTAAGAAAAGATGCTTAAGAACACACTAAAACGACATCTCTTTTGAAACATTTTGATTTCAATAACGTTTACCTTATAGATAACTTATTGCTACGGAAGAGCATCTCGCGTGTATTGTAATAAATTTGTTTAGCTTATACGTACTTTATGAATACCTTTTCATAGTCTGACGCCAGTGGTCAAAAATGTCATTACCTCTATGGGGTTCCAGTACCAATCAATTCCTTATTAAAACTTTTTAAAAGAATTACAAAATGTGGATTTCCCGACCTGGAAATCGGTCTGAGAATCAGATTCTACACTTGCTGCCACTTGCCAGTAGTTCAATCAGGCGACCACTCATTATAAAACAGTTCTATAAAACTTCTTGGTAATAAAGTATTCTGTGGTAATAGACAAAGTAAACATTTGTAATGTAAATGACAGCCTCTGTCGCGCAGTTCGTTGGACGCCGGCTCTGAAACGAGAGACTGCAGGTTCGTTCCCCACACCGAGACAAATGTTTGTCAAGCCCACAAGTATTTGTCTCGGGTCTGGGTGTTTGTGAGTCCGAAAAGTCTCTCGTAGTTTCTGATATTCACGACACAAGACTAAATTGATCTTGATGTGGGGTCAGGAGTATGTATGTGACTGTTGGTTGTATTTATTTATCTATGCAATATGCACATACAATAGAAAAACAAGAGTGGAATTTAAACGTCCAATAATTTAATAATATGATATTTTCCATTTACTTAATATATTTCTTACATGTCATTAACAGCCACTGTAATGTTTGTAAATAAAATAATTTTTATTTCGTTTCCCGCTTTTATGAATAACGAGGAAACAGGGACTTAGAAATTATAGCGGCAATGATGCCGCACCACTAGCGCCAGACGCCCTCTGTGCGACGAAAAAATTCGTAGCGCACATTCCACAACCTCT
The DNA here is from genome assembly GCA_949752805.1 of Deilephila elpenor. NCBI lineage: Eukaryota > Metazoa > Arthropoda > Insecta > Lepidoptera > Sphingidae > Deilephila > Deilephila elpenor. The sequence goes on from OX457102.1 coordinate 4,433,974, forward strand.
AACTGCTTTCTGTGCGCTTGGTCAATGAGATTCATGTGAGGCCATCCCCAGCGTACTTTTTTTCCTCTTTGCAAAGGGCCCGGCGCGGCGCGGCGCGGCCGTCCGCGTGCCGCTCGGATTTTGTTTATTTTTTTTACTAATATTGTGAAGCAAGTGTAGCAACTGTTAAAGTACCAGTGTGTGTCGAAATAAAGAATGTCAGTTTAATTTTAACTCTTATTATATTTATATTTTGTACTATATGTTGGCCAACCCGCACTTGGCCAGCGTGGTGGACTATATGGCCTAACCACTCTCAATCGATTCTCTCGATTGTAGAGTAGGCCCGTGCCCTGCAGTGGGACGTATATGGGCTGATATAGATATAGACTATATGTTTATGTCGCTAATTGTTAATTAAGAAACTAAAATTGCGTTTTCTAACTTTCATTGTTTAAAAAAATTACAGAGCTTGTTTCTGTTTGACTTTTGGAGTGTCTAACTGATTAAAATCTAAAATGTATGAATGTACTAAGTATGTGGTTTAGAATTTAGACATAGTTAACAAAGGCAAATATTATTATTACACTCTGCTGTAAAAATATTTTAAAACTGCATATTTCCTTGAACACAAATACAGTAATTGTGATATAATAAAATATCCAACGGACTCGATACAAAAACAATATAATCAAGAAATATTTCTGTACAAACAGCCGCGCTACGTCATCGGCCATCGCACTCCGTACGAAGAAAGGTCACAAAAAGCCCTTCACGTTTAAACTCTTCGGAGATTATGTTCTCCTGGTACACAAAGTCATTGGGAGTGACATGCCCATTATTTCTTGTTACAACGAAGCCCTTCGTCATTCACACCTACTCCCTGGCCTTCTTATAACGCCCTATTCATTTACTTACTAATTACTATTAATTACATTTTGCTCACTTTTTGTTCTACCAATACTAAACTATTGTTTGCAACCATTTGCAACTAACGTAAAACCCGAGCATGCAATCTTAGCCTTCCAAAACTGGTTCCGGACATCTCAGTGAAGTAAGTAAATTATTTGATTATTATTATAATGCGCGCTAATTTGTTGTGAATATTGTTTGGAGCCCTTTAAATTATTTATAATATAACACAGATTACTAGGAACACAGAGATCGTAAGAAGTTTGAAAGGGCTGCTGAAGGGATCGACGAATTTCAAGGTTCGTTTACGCATTGGGCGTGGTTTCTTCAACCAATCACATGCCAGCGCCTTACGCAAGTACTACGCATTAAAGTCGGACCCTTCGGGCGATACCTAAAGACGTGGTTTTTTTTTATTTTTACACAAGAGAGTAAGAGGGTGTGATAGTCGTAACGTTTCTCTCTGTTTGTAGCGGCCTAGCGTACCGAGTTTGTGAGACAGCCGACAGGCTGCCCTTTATTTGCATACATATGCAATGTAATATCACAGAAGTAATATTATTATCAACTGTATTTTTGTTACTAGCGCCGATGTCAATATTTTCAATACAAAATGCCCTAACTGTCCAACATCGTCCAAATTCAAATAATACAAGTACAATTTTGAATCCCAATTGGAGATAATTTTGTAATTTTGGGATGTGTATGTTTTTTTTTAGTTAACCCACTATATATTTACATGCCAACAACCGTCACTACAACAATGAGTTCATGCGGCATTGCGGCATAAATATTCTAGAGATTAAAATATTTATTATTATTTTTAAGTTACAATTATTTCAAATACACAAGTACTTATTTATTTTGAATCCGATTGCAGCTTTATATGAGGATTAATTAACTATAGATGTTTGCGTTTTAATAGTTGTTTTATGGGTCTAATAAATCAAAAAATGCTGTGAAACGAGAGGCCGCGGGTTCGATCCCCGCACCGAAACAAATGTTTGTGTGATCCACAGGTATTTGTTTCGGGTCTGGGTGTTTGTGAAACCGAAAAGTCTCTCGTAGTTTCTGATATCCACGACACAAGACTCGATCTTAGCGTGGGGTCAGAACTATGTGTATTTATTTATTTATAAAAGGTTAAATAAAATAATCTCATCCGAAGAACCTGCATATAAAAGATTATTAGGCAGTTACCTATTCTGAGTTCTGACTGTATCACTTGGCGTTTTATAGTGTCTGCCTACCCTAGTCGAACATAGGCGGAACATATTTAACGCGTAACAGTAAAACAAAAACTAGCAGTCTCGTAAATATGATGTAAAACAAGGCCTAAAACTACGAAAGTAATTGTAAATACTAAATGATTATATATCAATGAACACAATCTATAATTCCAATGTCACGTTTTGATACCTTAATAATAATAGAAGTTTATAAGCCTTATGCTAAGGTATTGCAATACGTGTGCACCGTACAATGTTAGGGAGAACTCCGACAATATTCTGTACTCCTAGTACAGTCGTATTTAGTGTTGTGGCGGATCCGCCTTCGGGCGATCACGATTCCCACCCACCCACTCAAATTCCAAATTGGAACAAAAATACCCATACTAGTGAATATTTTAATAAAAAAGAGTCATAATGCGGGTGTAAACTCACTTTTTTACTTTGCTTCATTCGATTGATTGTCGGCTAATTGTTCTTTAACTCGTTACGAAAAGTAAATGTAAAGTTGAATTTGACGGACATTTTTTCTCCTTATCCGCTTCCGAACGGTAAGCCGGATATAGACCGGATTTGACCGGAAATAAGTACAGTGACTGCCAGGGTAGCAGAAATGGGAAAGGATATTCATGGCGACTGAAAAATCAATATCCGGTTATACGGAGCCGCGCCGTGTGAATGAAAGTGAAAAGAAAGAATCAACGTATAATAAATATTTTATTAAATTATATTTATGCTTCTCAATAATCATTAAAAAATAGTTAGGAACCATAATTTTAATAAACATTTATCCACAAAGAATATTTATAGCACATTGCTCTCGTATAATTTATATGCCGGCTATTTTTCTATTAAAACGGTAGGTAGTTAAGGATGTCAAAGAGCCATCGTACAAACGATGTCGATATCCGCAGGTATTGGAAATGTATCGGCAATTGCCGATAATGTCGAACTGTTCGGAAAGTACTAAGACAGCATGAATGCAGAGAAGTACGTTTACCAGGAATCGATATCCCATTAATACGAATTTGAAGCTATAGGACACGGTATATTGGTTCGGGACAGGTGAGATGGGGATGCTATAGATTGGGGCGGGGCTTGTCAGCGACGAAGCGCGTCTGCGCGAAACACTTCAAAATACAAGGAGATTCCGTATGTCGAGATCGCAATCTGTTTTAAAAAAATAGTTGAATTAATTATTTATTTAGCTATTGGTTGTTGTGATTAGTTAGTATACATGATCCAAATGCAAGATTAAAATTATAGTGGTAAAAGGTCTTGTAAAATAAATAAAACCTTTAAGGTAATGTACGCGTACAATAAACAAATGAAACGAGATCACGAATTCGATGCGTGTTAACGTTACGAGTTGGAATAAAAAATGAATCATAATGATATGCGTAATTAGATCGAAGAAATACAAGGGTAACATACAACGTAAGCGTTCGTTAAGGACAAGGGCGCGAAGGCCTTACAAGGGCCGACGTCGCTACGGCAAGAACGCGCATTCTTTCCCTTCCTGAAAGCTTACTATTCGCCAATACCAGGAACCCATAAAAGAAAGGAGCCATTGAAAGTTCCAAGTGTCGCTCCTCTCTCTCCCTTGGTAGGCGGGGAATGGGCGCGCGTGGGTGTTGTTATGGCAACGGTGTTGCCCATCTACCCGTGTATTATAAACGAGAGAAGGTATATCTTACGCCAATTTCCAACTCAGCTCACGCGGCGTTAGTGAGCGCTGCTGTAGTTTGTTGTAGCCAATAAATTATATACTTGACATAATAGCGTGACAAACTTACTTGTATTTTTAAAGGGACAAAAACAACATTTTTGATTCGCCGATATGTTAGGTGTTAGGGTTACACAGAAATACGCTTAAACGCTGATACTGCCATCTACGATACCTTTGCGGGTTGTCAAATAAAATGAGCTGTGTACATTTATTTTATTAAAATATTCAATAGTAAAATTATCATCCAGGCATACAAAACTCACGCCTTTTTCCTAGAAGAGGTAGGCAGAGGCGCCACCAGGACACCCATAGTTCGTCTTTTGTGTTCCGTCCCACGATTTGATGGGGGCGAGCCTATGGTCATATCTGATAATGAAATATTGAATATCACTTTACCTGGGATTCGAACCCGAGACCATTGCTTTGTAATCGTACCGTACTACATCTACGCCACCGAGGAAGGAAAATTATCAAGTCACAATTATAAATAATGAAATGTTTATATGCGGTTATAACTATTATGATTTTAAGGCCATGTTAACAAAATCATTAAATTTTTAATGATTTATTAAATTATTTACTAGTCGATATTTATTTCTTATATCTAATATTAATATTTTCGATAGCATTTAAATACAATTATCACTAAATACAAGAACGTGCATTATGCTGTAGATTATGCGTTGTACTTATATGCGTCTGCTAATTATACCGCAGGGCTCCAGCGCGGCGGTTTGTGTGCCACGGTCGCGTCGCTCCGGAGCCTGATTCTGTGGCAACGCCCTTTCTACCAACATCTATCTTTTTCATTTTAAACGAGGGAATATGAGATGGCGCTATTTGTGTAAAGGTTGGGTAAGTAGTATCGAGTCGAAATAAGGCGCGCGGTTGCCAAGTGGGCAGCGCGGCGGGCCCGGGCGCGCGGCCCCGGCACCAGGCGCGCAGCTAAGCGAGGAGGTGGCGGTGCACCGAGTGCATTGGGAGCACTGCACTCGCGTTGCACTCAGACATGGCGCTTGTGAAGTTGTGGGTATGCCTGCAGCGGGCAGTAGCGTTGCAGCGACGGCGCTGTGCACATGTATTCATTTGTGGATTTTATGACCAAAAGTATAGTTTTGTAAGCAATTTCATAAAATTGTGTTGATACTTGATAACGTCTTAAGATTTGTTAACTTGTAAAATAGTGGGCGCTTTAAAATTTCATTTTGTGTTCGTTGTTATTTTAATAACGCACTTGGTCAGATTTATTTATATGTAGATAACCGTTGCAGTGGATAACGAAAATTAATAATCTCTATTAACTGCTCAGTTAACATAAAGTCTCTCAAAATACAATATTAAAACAGTGTTCTAAGCGAAAAATATTTTAAATGTTCGCGACCTGCTCTAAGCATTACTTGCATTACTTGCATCACAATCACACGATTTGCTTAATGCCTAGTGATAACATCGGACGGTCGGTCACGCGGGCGCAGCCTCATTAACTGAACCAACATGCATAAAGGGCAAACGAGTCACATCGCATAACCTTATGATTATATGTCCTCTATTATTACGATTTTTTTTAAATATTTGCACGAGAGAGTAACCCCAATGCACTTGATAGAAAGTACAGAGCAGGTAAAATAGTTATTTACCGACGCGAGTTGGCTATCTGTCGCCGGTCGTCACATTAATGTCGGCCTGAATGTAACTGGATCGTGAAGAACCCGAAAAGCGGCACACGTGTGTTAATATACTAGTCTATGTTGTGTATATTATGATCGCTAACCGCATATTATCACTAGCAAAACATATGTATATTTTATTGTCAATTAATAAGCACATATTTATTTGTTTTTGTTAGTTGTAATTCCCAAATTCATATACTCGTAATAGCTGGACATACGTTCACAAATCGCAACATCTACAGGGGCGAATTTCAATCAGATTTATAGGTCCCAAACTAGTGCTTAAATGTTTAGTTTTTATAGTCTTTGAAAAGAAAACTCTCTCAAAAATGACTTCATTTGTCGTTTTCGTAGCCAGTCTTAGTACAATCTAGAACATTTTAAATCAAATACTCACAATCATGACTCCCATTATCGGAAAACACCTAAAGAATTATATAAATATCAGGAGCTGGGTTTATCTGACAACAAAAATTTTACCTCGATACCGGATACAGATGTTTTTAAAAATCGAAGTATTTATAGCATCAATCATCTAATAAACTAACTACTCATATTAAAATAACCTAAATATATACGAGCCCCGAATTCGCAAAGAAGGTTTCCTGTCCCGGCTATCAAAACCGGGTAACCCTTCAGCAATAAAGCAAGACAATGGGCATCATTTATCACCGCGTCGGCGACCGCACGCACCCGCCAACCCTTAGATTGGCGGACATAGGCCCGACTGACCCCGATACCTTGCCATTTGATTTTACTTGACTTGTAACCGATTTAATTACTCACCTTTATGTTAACTAAGAATGAGGTTCATTATTTATACTTCTGTGTTTACTTGCAACATTGTCCAAATAGAAGATATGTATTTATACTTTGAATTATTGGTAAGATAAGATAGAGATTAAGAAAAGAGTTTATTTGGTAGCATCAGAGCCCAAGTCTAAAGTACCACATTAAAATTAATTACTTAATACGTAATTTCAAACTCAGAATATACAATATGATCATAAAACTTTCAAATGTGATTTCTAAGTTTCCTAATGGGTAATATTTTGTTTCAATTACATTTATATCGTAAAATTTTACAATTCTAGCTGTAGTGTGTGTCAAAAAATCTTTCCTTTGCAATTCAAGGGAACATGGGTCTAATCAAGCCATGACACGTTAATAAAATAAAATGAGCGATGCTTTAAACGGGTTAGTGGGCCGTGGGTCGCGCGCGCCGGGTGTAGGGCGCGCCGAGGCCTTTAGCGCGATGTGCTCTGCTAGATATTTCTTTTTATGGTCCCCGGGTAAATGCCAGGGAGTGCCGGCCGCGCCTCGCCTCATGACTTTACCTTTACGCCTACTATAAAACCCGCCGAATGGCCACTTTTTCCCAATCGTTAAAGCTGTCACACTACACTAAATAAGGAAGTAATCTGCAGTGATAATTCGCTCGAAATTATTTTATTGGTCGACAGAGTTGTGTCTGAAGCTCTGAACATGGTTGAAGCGTAGCAAACTTGGTAACTTAATTTTAAAAGAAATGACAATAAATACGATTTAACTTACAATCGTATTATTTGTAAAAAGAGTCTAGTTCCATATTGGTTCATTTGTTTAAGAGATATGATGCTATACACACGTTAAATTTATAACACCCCTCGTTTTGCGCCTGGGGCTCAAAATGGCTTCTGGCATTTTAGTAATATACTTTATACATAACGAAAATTGTAGCAAGGTGTGTAGCCGCAAATAAACAAGGAAATTAGTACTTTACTGATGCCCTAATCCGTTTCCATTAAACTAATGGGTAATAATATCTTGATATTATTTGATACGTAATTTTACGACGTTGCCTTACAAAATACGATACTAGATACAATTAAGTATATTTTATTTGTATACTTAGTTATATCTTATTTCCAAAAATTTGATGGTGTGAAACATCTCAGAAACAATTTTTAATTCAAAAAAATATTTATGTTTGCATTATCCTGACTCTTACGTTTTATGTATAAAACAGGTACTCTGTAAATGGTACACAACAATAAAAAGCTTTCATTTTCAAATCGAGATGTTATTATGCTATCGAGCGCCCGCCGCCAACCCGATCCTGAAACCTCGTACATTTTATGCGATCCTGATATCGACTAGTCGGGACGGTCCCATGCTTCTCACGGTCGGGCGGTGAAGCCCTTTGAGTCCCATCCTGTTTAACATCTGGACCAAGACGAACAGGCATCCCCGTTTTTTTTAAGTTTTTTGTGTGATCATGGATTATAATGGAATGTGCAAAAACTGCTAACATATATGATTAATCCTTAAACTTAAATAAAAATAAAATGTTAATTTGAATAAAAGAGGAAAATGAATGAACATTGAACGTGGTTTCAAGATTAAGCCGCATTTAATTTTGATTATTGTCTATTACATAAAAGCCATTTTATTTCCCGTCATAATAAATATATTGTTTTATAGTCCCCAGCCCATATTTACTATGCAAAAAAAATTGGATGTGTGTTAACAAGTGTTGTGCGGAATGTTATAGAGACAGGCTTGCGCGTCCATAATCAATAAAGTGTTTAATAATTCATACAATATTCATTAGTATTTTACCGTAAGATACTGAGATTTTACCACTTTTTGTAATACAGGGTATGAGAATGGCAAGATTAACATCAATAGGACTCAAAATAAATCATATGGCAAAATATAATTAGCACTACTTATTCTAGAATCTAGACAATTCCCACGCATAACCATATGTCGATATCAAAAACAATGTTTTATTCAAGGACAACCAATGAAACAATGTCTTAAAATAAATTATGCCTATTAAATGGTATGAACAGCTAATGATGGATACACACATACATACATAAACTCACGCCTTTATCCCCGAAGGGTTAGGCAGAGGCGCCACTAGGACACCCTTATTTCGCCTTGCATGTTCCGTCGCACGATGTGATAGGGGGCGAGCCTATCGCCATATCGGGCACAAATTCCTGACTCCTGGATGATAATGAATAGAAAAACCCAATATCACTTTGCCCGACCCGGGACTCGAACCCGAGACCTCAGCTTTGTAACCGTACCGTGAAACAACTACGCCTCCGAGGCAGTCAGCCAGTTAATGATGGATAGCTTTCCCTTATTTATATTTTTTGCCGTCCTAAGCGCATATCTAGCCTAAACATAGACTTTATCCAATGAAGGTCCTTGAGGACTTTGTTTCGTCAATTTGATAAACAAGTACGTTGAGTCTTTCGCATCGGGTAACACGTCAATTTAGTTTTTGACGCGAACCGGACATCAGCGGAAGTGACCCAAAAGCAGGCGCGACTTTACATCGCACCGATGAAAAATCATATTTTTGCAGTAATGGGATATTTTAACGTTTTTACGAATTCGATTATTAGATATTTAATCCACTTTTTATTGGATTTGTGTAATAACATAGGACTAACTTTATGTAAAACTATCGGAGGCAGTATATCGCATTTGAAACATTTCATTTTTTAGGGTTTTTCGGGGGAAGCCGTAAGTCAGATTCCGGCTGGGTCTCTTACACATCCTACATCAGTCTAATAACTAAATCATCACAAAGAGTGTCACGAGCATTGGTGGCTACGGACATCCTAGGGCGAAAATGCCTCTATTTTCATGCACACACTCTACTTTCATAGTCCTATACTATACGGGAAGGATAGACTATTTTATGAAACTGGGACCGTTGACAGCGGAGTGAATTTGGGTATTATTTGTCCTGTGGCATGTTCCACATGTAGGTGGTTTTATGAAAGGTTTTCATCTATGAAGCTATGAATGTTTGAAGAAGGTTTTCCAGCACCTAGTACAATGGTTGGTATTAGGGCGGATATTAAAGTTCTACCGCCAGATTTTTCAGACTGATATTAGCAACCTCTTTTATAATTTATTATTTACCAAGTTTAGATTGATTATGTACTATCAGCTCATTCGAAATAGTAAATCCGAAGTTAAGATACAATGTTTCCAAATTTTCGGTTAGAGTGCGCAGTCCTGTTTGTATAATACGTCCATGGTAGTGTATTATATTTTTATTTTATGTAGTCATTAATAAAATATATATATTAATTAATAAAATATATGTTTTTATTCCTCACATTTTGTACATTTTACTTTCTTTTTGTGTACTCTTATCATTATTGTTTGCCTATGTTGTGACCACCCTCTTCTTCCTGATTTCTTTTCAATTCAGTCCATCTAATGGTTTTCTCGAAGAAATTGCTGTAAGCGATAAGACCGCCGATTGTCACCTTTATTTAAACTAGTTTTATTTCTTTTTTTAAAGAATTTATAAATAAAATATAAATAAATAAATAAAATCACAACTAAAAGTCAGCGTGGCTGGTTTCTTTAAAATAGCAGATATTAAGGCTGATCATCGGGCTACCGAAATGGAGGTCGCTAGTCTGAAGTTCAGGACATTTGTTCAAAGTTAATTTAATCTTTCGCTAACTTTAGCGTTAAAGGAACACATCTTGAGGGGACCTCGGAAGACATCACGGTAGACTTAATTATAGCTCTAATTTTGTCAATCGTAAAACTGCGCCATACCCTGCAGTGCGATGGTTAATTCCCTGGGTTGATGCTATTATTATACGAGTTAATGTAAACAGTTCTTGTTATTTTTAACTCTGTTATATCATAGACAAGCATATTGTTTGCGATAAGATATTAAAAAACGACAGATATTCCATTTTGCATATTGTTTAGTCTAGTCGGCTAATTAATTGTTTTTAGATTTCGACATAGTGATAGTTGCAGTCCCTTCATACTGATCTTATTGAAGGCCAAGAGCATAGAAAATACACACAGTAAATCCCAGATTTTGAATTTCATTTATTAAACGCCTTTGGTAATTTATTTTTAAATGTTCTATTTTTGAATGTTCTATTTTTAAATGTTCTTTAGTCATGATAACTCTGTGAAGACGAAATTGACTGGGTAAAGTTCACGGTTACCATCCACGCACGAATAAATATTTGTATAAACATCAATTGGGTGTTATAGAATAAATCTTTGGGTGGGATAATGATTACAAAATATAAATAAAATTAGCATCGATGTTCTGTGTTTGTTAATAAATGATATTGAAACTTTTCTAGAACATTAAAATAAAGTAAATAGGTACTTAGTTTTTTTGTCGCTCCGGAAAAAACCCCTATATTTTTAAGACGCTGCAACATGAAAAACGCTAACACGTCGAAAGATAATACTTACTACTTATAGTTATTAAAACTCTAGTTAGCATTGATTTTTCAAAAGCAATTTAAGATTATAATGTTTTATTGATGTAGGTATTTCTTAATTTATACCACAATTTGCATGAAATTATAAGTTGAAAGTTAAGTGTTAACTTTATGTAAAAACCGCAAGAATAAGTTACCTACACAACATTTAAAGAGTCTTATAAAATTCTTTGGTAAAAGTCCATACGAGTATCATGAATAAAAGAAATGGCAAAGGAATAATATTCACATTAGGACAATGCTTTGAACCGTATAGTCTATTGACGTTTAAGTATAGGTCATAGTATAGGTTATGCAGATAAAGTGAACGTCAAATATTAATTTTTTTTTTATAAATTGTTCACCAATAATTTTAAATCACTTACCTGATAAAGCAATAATTATGACGAGAAGACGAACTTTCTTGAAGAGTTTCATCGCTGACGGCTCAGCCTAATTAGTACCTATTTAAGTCCTCTATTCCTACACTAAATCAACATTACACAGCCCAACTAAAATATATTAATATAACAAATTAGGGACTAAAATAAAACTAGAAAAAATAAATACCAAGAAATGAAGACAACACAAAAATCACCAACTGAATTTTAGAGGCAGAAAATAATATGAATATATCCGTGGAGCACGGTGGTGGGTCGTGGCGATCAGCCAAGCCCGCTCGTCACTTTGTCTGCCGCTGAACTATTGCAATCCTGAAAGCCCGTGGCTGCAACCCCACAGCCCCATAACCCCACCACCCCGTGGTGATACAGAATGGGGACAGGGAGCGTCCCGGGCCCATAAAGAAAACTGTCTTGACTACGCTAATTGAAACAATATTTGTTTTTCCGACACGTTTAACGTCTTTGAAAATATTTGTTTATTTTTACATATCGGTTGTATGTGTTACGGAATATTTTTAGGCGACAATATCGACATTTATTTTACACATATAACATGCTTCTTCAATTTGATATTGTTCTTGATTTAATCGCCATATATTTTCCGCAGAAAAAAGAAAATGTGTTGTGTAATGGTATAGTATTTGGTATAGTAGAATAAAATAGATTTTTTGACCGTCTTACACTTTCCTTTAAACTTATAACTATTAACTAGGAACATTTGAAGGTAAATATTGTAACTTTTAAATATAAGGACAGAGGAATAACTGGTTGAAAATAATCTATATACCCTTTTAATTTATTAACATTAACCTTATCTTATTGCTAAAACTGATACCGAATTATAATATTTACTCGATTGTAGGAAGTATTTCGCCCTACTCAGGACATATTTTGTATTTGCTATATTGCACGGCTAAGGCAATAGGCAATAACGATTTACCACTTATTTCTTAGTTCTTGTTTTAATGTATTATTGTGTAATTGATGTGTATATCGATTTAAAAAACAATTTAATACATTTAAATACCTACAATTTAGCAAATCTCAAATAGGTACCTATACAAATAACTATTGACGAAAAGTTTATAAGTGAGTGGTAGTCTACCGTTAAATTACCGAGAGAGATCTGCCGAAACCGTGAGGCATGATCGCGGGTTCAAATCCAGCATACCTCAGACTTTTCAGAATTACGTATGTCCATCAATACACATTGATGGTTAATTACCACACAATGGTTTCTTAGATTTACGCGAATGTTACACATTTCGTAGTCACGGGGCGGACTGAGGTATAAGTCATCCCCTCAGTGACTGTTACAATTTAACTACCCACAATTTACATTTAATAAAAAAAAAATACCACGAAAGATGTAAGCAATCGAAACGTCGGGAAGTTAAAAAATGTAAAAATTAAAACAATTCGCTATAAAATCCGTAAAAATTAGTTTTATTTCAATAATTACCACACACTTTAAAGTTGACGAAAAACATCGTGAGGAAATCAGTAAATTCCCGTTTGCACCGACATAAGTCTAAAAAATACGCTTTTATAGAAATTTCAACTAAAAAATAGGATTTTAGGAGCTTTTCAGGATATTATCAAAATAACCCTTCTAGTCATATCTGTTCATAAAATATTAAGAACTATTGATACTATGCACCCCACGCTTTTTTTTTACAAAAAAAAAATCATTTTTTTCTTACACTATTTTTAATTCAAATATTCTTAAAATTTATTTTCTATTTTTTAGTTGGATTTTCTATAAAAGCGTATTTTTTTAGTTCTTTAAACTATTATTTATTTTTCATTTTTTAGTTTAAAATATTGAAGTGCGTGGTGGCCTGTTGGTAACGGACCAGACGCGGCTGCCTACATGTTCACGGTGGTCGCGGGTTCAAATCCCAGGGCACACCTCTGACTTTTCGGAGTTATGTGTGTATTGATAGTCAATCACCACGCACTTTAACGGTGAAGGAAAACATCGTGAGGAAACCTGCATACCGTAGGGATTTTAAAGAATTTCTACGGTATGTAAGTCCGCCAACCCGCACTAAGCCAGCGTGGTGGACTATATGGCCTAACCACTCTCAATCGATTCTCTCGATTGTAGAGTAGGCCCGTGCCCTGCAGTGGGACGTTTATGGGCTGATAAAGATATATAGTTTAAAATATTGAATTGACATCGGTCCTTAATAAGAATGCCAAATTTCGAGTTAATCCGACGTTTTGAAGGGGGTCAAAATCATGTTCAAAGATTCCGTTACATACTAACATATTGTAGGGTACATACGTCTGAAGCTAATGAAAAAGCGTATAAAAGTGTGAGTTAAACTTCAATAAATTTTATTTAAAATAATAAATTGCACTTTGAGCTTTCCGTAATTTGTTTCACCTAACCATACATAGACACAGTACATAGTCTATAAACCTCTGTACACATACAAAACAAGCTAATAACATTTGAGTTGCCTTCCTTCCCAGATGGCGTCGCCAAGGTTAGCGCGGCTAGTAACGCCAGACAAACAAAGCTATCTGAACACCCCTAATTGGACGGCCACGTTGCAAATGTTAGCCCGGAGACAATCAAGCCGCGGCATTTACCTGGCTGTATGGCTGTGTTACCTTTGCCACCCTTTTTATAGGCCGTATAATCAAATAGGCTAAGGTTAATGAACCGATTTACGGATTTCTTATTTCAAATATATTTCAGTGGTTCTTTTGGTGTATCTAGTGTCTAGGGGCGAGTTAAGTAGGGTTAATAGGAATATCACTAATATTTTTTTTAAATCATCGTGTTTGGATGGTAAATAGCTAGTTTTTGAAATAATATTAATTTAAATTTTTACGTACCATTGTGTGTTTTTAAATAAAGAGGTGTACAGAATTATTTTAGGAAAACTATGTATTTATCACCCAAATACGATGATAAGTAAAAAATTACAACAAAACAAAAAAAAAAAACTTTTACTTGCTTTGTGTTTGAAGTCACTAATACCTTTGCTTTTTGCTTTGTTTTCCGTCGCAGTCTTGATATACACTGTATATGAATACTAAAGGAATAGGGGCAGTTGAGGTTGCGGCGATCCCGAATGGCGTAAAAAGCTGCACCCGTCAAATGTGACGAGTTTTGAAAACGTTACTCATATCTCATACTCATGCTCATCTTTGGATGAGCAATAAATTCTACGATAAATGAATCCCAGTTAATAATGATGTGTGCAAATCAAGCTGTATCCCACACATGAGTTAGAGAAGCTCGTAATAGTGGGTCGCATAGGAGGTAAGCCCGCCATAGGCAGAACATTTGCCAAATGGTCAGACATCGTAAAGAAGGCGGTTGGTGGTAGTCTGTACCATGCGGTCCATGGCAGCCCAAAACGAACACGATGGAGGAACATGACATGTGGTCGCGATCCTCAACAGTAAACAACAACGACAGTAACGTTGGGAAAGAGAAAGAGGTAACGACCAAAAACTCACCAACATTTTTAATAAACTTCTATATTATTTTAAGAATTAGGTAATCTTAGACCCTGACTAGTAGAACTGGCGAATTCCTAATCCCCATTTACACGAAGAGAGTTACTCGCGGCGAGAATAGTATGTGATTATCGCATGACATAACCGCCATAGATTTTTGTGTTCTGACAAACGTTTCCACGATGCAACTTTTTTATATTCTTACGATAATCGTATCTTCGAGGCGAGAAACTCTCCCCGTGTAAATGGGGCTTTAAGCATGCTACACCGTGATATTGTAAGTCAACATGTCGCGTGTAGAAGAAGCGCATGTTGTATTGTTTTCGCGTATTCCTATTGAAGCATTTACATAAATATAGTTTTTAAATCAATGCATTAAACGCTCTTTTTCGACGCATCGTACGCGCAGTTAATCTCCTCTTTCAGAATAAGGTCTCGACCTGAGACCTCTACAAGTTTGATGACTACATAGTGAATACAGATTTCTTAGTAAATTATTAATATAGTTTGAGTGCAACACGTTGGAGCAATTCGGATAGATCGACGTTGAAAGGGACCTAATATATGACGTCAACAAATGCATCCATTGGAATCGAAATTGCAGTTCTTTTGTAATCAAGGACATGTTGTTACCTATTTAGCAAATATTATCGCAATGTTGATGTTTTTATATTTGTTACCAAAATGAGTAGTTACGATGATGTAATGGCCTACGTGCCTAGTAAACGAATTTCATTTCAACGCACGTAACTCATGACATCTTTTATTTCATTACCTTAATATAAATAATGTTATCTCTGCATTCAGCCTGTTACCTAGTACATATCATTAATTAACAAACGTGACATACAACTTGTGCATTTAATCCAGATTCTAAGTTTTGAAAGGGTTTATCAAATATAGAGATGAGATAAATAAAAGTAGTGTTTGTAAACATTTTTTTTATTAATAAACAAAAAATGTACATTATTTTATTAAATACTACAACTCCATACATTCATTATATTGTTATAACAGGCAGTAGGTACACTCAGTAATAATTTTACTGTTTCATTTAATTAAATTAACATGTGCATCGAGATTCAAACCATTACTGTGAATCACCATGATTGTGAAGCATATTATTGAGAATGGCCACTGTATTGTACATTCGGAAACGAATTAGTTTAAGATAAAAATTACTGGCCTTATTCAGACAGTTTTAAAACCTATTTTAGTTATCGAATGTTTTGTTTTCTTCGCACAAAATGAATTTGAAATTCGTTCGAAAGAACAAAACATTCGACAGCTAAAAAAAGTTTTAAAACTGTCTATGAATAAGGCCGTACATATTTATCAATGTTAAGACATTTTGTCCGATTTTAGTAAATATCATGCAAGTTATGCCTCACTAAGAACAGCTTTGTCATTAATAAAACAGACATAAACAATATTTAAAGTAATTCATAACATATTTAGTTATAAACTCGATGCACACGTTATGAAATGCCTTTGATATTTACTTATAGCGTCAGAATTCTATCCAGAAATATGCCGTTAGATACAAACATGCATTCAGTCACTATTAACACAGACAGCATGGTTACAATTTACTTAATGTTAACACACCAGGAACCGGGAGCAGTCCCCACACCGAACTAGTCACGATGCAAATAAATCCATAACCTTTCGAACACAACGCTTCAACGTGGCAGTATCCATGTTACTGTTATATAATATATATTAAAAACAAATTCATCAACATACGCACACCCACATAATTAATTTAAAAATAACAATATGAACTACACACTGAAAACCTAAAGCTAAAATATTTTAATGTCTATGACTATTATATACATATTTTACAGATATTTTAACTATGATTTGTCTAAAGCCCGACGACGTATGGCCGCGCGTCGTCTGATACTTCTTTATTTCTTAGTTTCAATTTCAACATTTAGCGCATGGATGTAAGGTTCAATTTTGATTGTAAGTCATTACCCAAAATAAAAATGATAAGCTATGTATGTAATGCTTTATTAACAGGTGCAGAAAATTATGTTAAAAAAATATATTATGTAACTTTGTATATTAAATCACAAAATTAACAAAGCTTTACGGCTTCTCTAGAGCGACACTTAAACGGAGAAAATGCTTTACGAACGTCATATTTTAAGTTTGAATGTCGTAGGCACAATGTAGAAGCAGCTGTTTTGCATAATATCCAAGGAACTAAGTATGCGATTGCTTTACAAATTGGTCAAAAATGATTTGTAATTGTGTAAGTACTTAGCGAAACAGATGTCCCTACATATCTCTTTTATCATATATGCACGTTTAAGTGTCACCCAGCCCACGAACACCGTGTTCTTAAATAAACTAACCTGCTACATTTGAACTGAATAAAATGTTGATAGGCCAGCGGGGTACATCGATCTAGTACTCCGTCGCGTTTGAGCAGTGACGTGCACACGTCTTCAAAATGGCTGATAAATGAAAATTAACCACATTCTCCATTCAAAGTAGGCAGTATGTTTATTACACCAAATAAAAAGTATGTCAAATAGACCACGTTAAGTATCTAGAAATTATGAGCATTTTAGGATAAATAGTATAAATGGCAGTTGGTAGCCTCTCGTTGGATGGTCAATGTGTATTGTGAATGCACGCCACTGCATCTTCGTACAACTACGCGCTACTACGTTCATTTACATACAAACATTCACAGATATGTCTGTTAATCAAATTATTATGATAAAGCCCTAAAGTATTGTATTATACTTCATTTCATACACAACTACGAGATCGGAAGTAAAATAATTATATTACATGTATTTTACTATTTCCCTCGATGGCCCGGAAAATAAGATTTACAAAAATATTCTTCGTGGTTATTGGCGGCCATCGTAAATTACAGAATTTATGGAGAATAGAATTGTATAGTTGAAGTATATACGGATAAATGTAAAGAAGATATTACAATGTATTTAACCACCAATAACCACATTACATTATAATAAATTGCACATAACTGATTAGACGTAGCTTGTAATAACAGCGCTCAGGTAAAATCAGTACCTAGTTTACAATGTGACAGATGCAAAATATAAATATTAACATTAAAAAATAATTCTCTGTGTTGAATCTTATAAAATCAATCACATATAAATATTGGGGTTTGTTAAGCTTTTACCGGTTTTACAAGGCGCGTACTTAGCATATTGTAGTTTACTTCTCAATGATTTTAATTAGAAATGCATGTGTTTTTGTCGTCAATTTTCTGAAGTAGCTTGAGTTTTGGTATTATGGCCCAATATTATGAAAAACAAAATTCGTTCTTTAGCTTTTTAAGTTCGCGCCTCAATAATATAGTAAATTTCTTTTCCAGTTTGTGCATATTGACGATGATAACTTCTTCAGTATTAGATATCAGATTTTTCTATAATTTCATATCTAGCGATTATATTACCAATATTTTCGTATATAATAAACATATACAACGATTACATTTTTTCATTAAAGTGAAAATTTAATTTATACTATAAACGGATAATATGAATAATTATGATTTTCAACTAATTAACTGCAACATATGAAGGCTATATATATTTTTGCTTTATTTATATTATAGGATTATATGTAACAATTAATTGTTAAATATTGTGTATTCTTTAAAATTATGAATAGGTCCAATTGTTTTTTTGATAATAATGAGGATATAATTTGGATTTACAAAAATCGCGTAGTGTATGATTCGTGACTTTCGCTATGAGTATTCCTCACCTCGGCTAATTGACTTGATCATGTAGCGTCTACTACCACCAAGTTTTCACTATCTATAACGTGTTCCTGAAACACGAAAATTGATAACAATCACGACTCTAATAAGTATATAATTTTCCTGCATTTTTTAATAAACAAATAACACCCAGTGCAGTTAAGTCTTACACAATTCTCGTGCGACTACGGTGCTAATACTCCCACATTCAACATTTATTTAGTTCCCGTAATATTTTTACCCACGATTTCTTAGCCGACGATTACCAGTTTTGGCAGAATCAATTTTAAATTAAAACAAAACACATGTTGCCTAACATTGGACCTAAAATACCGACTTGCCATTGGCCGTTTGACCAAACCCATTACATTGGGCCGGTACATAACAGGCATACATACCCTGAGTGGGATGCAACAAATAGTAATATTCTCTATGGACGTATATAAACTTCTATCGCCCTACAAAGTAGACTTACAGAGAATTTAATTTAAAGAATATTTTATCGACTTGCTATCCGTTCAAAATGTTCTAAGTTATGCTACGATTGTTAAACAATCCATTTCCTAGTATTCCATTCTTCCTCGATGTTTAATAGAATGCCTAATCAAGTTATAAAAGCAAAGCTTAATTATAAGAATCAATAAAGAAATATTGTTTTCGAAAACTGTGTTTTTCATTACCTTGATTGCCATAGAGACATTGATATGATGCAAGACATTGATAAAGTTATTAAAAACTATAGAAAAATATGTGAAATGTGTTTTACATAATATTGTAAAGAATGAAATTAATATGACATTGGTGACGGTACAATAATTACGCAAAGAGCGTTTATAATTAAATATAAATAACCTTATATTAATATTAGGATAAAAGTCAAAAGTTATGTCCGCCAGTACATTGTGTAATGACATAAATTATTAGGATAAATGTTTAATAGTTCTGATATTTATTGAATTAAAAGAAACTACAAAACAACGTGATGTTTATCACAAAAACGTAGTTTTAAATGACGAAACATAAATTCCAAAGCAAAAGACTGATTAAGAAAGAAAAATGAGATACTTTTTAAAATATACTATAAAGGAAATTACTATCAACGACAACCATCTGAACGTCTACGATCATATAAAAAATTGTGTATGGTAATGTTTTTAGAAATAAATACAACTAAATTTAATCTCAATTTTGAGTATAGCCAGACCAAAAAAATAAAAATCTTTCGATGGAATTTTATTTTTTTTATGTCACGACTATGAATTATATAGTCATGATATTAACCAACTGAGCAGTCAGTTTGCACATGCACTGGTTTCTCCTAGCTAACATTTAAGTAGAAAGGTTCCGTAACACGCAATACGGCGAAAATTTT
Organism: Deilephila elpenor; assembly: GCA_949752805.1. Lineage (NCBI taxonomy): Eukaryota > Metazoa > Arthropoda > Insecta > Lepidoptera > Sphingidae > Deilephila > Deilephila elpenor. The sequence continues at coordinate 4,453,767 of OX457102.1, forward strand.
TATTTTGCTGGTCAAACCGATTACTTTTAATATATTAGTAATAACATCGAAAATGCCTCGAATTCTATACAAATATTATGTAGTAGTGTAATCGTTATAATCGGTAATTATAATATTGAAACAATTCTACATATTTTGCATTCACGAATTCGAGGATACTTGTCGGTAAAATGATATAGTGTATACATTTCGGCCGCCAGAACCATGTAGTATGCGGATTTTCGAAAAGCGCCCTCTATTATGCGTTGTGTGAATCATCAACCGCCAGAAGTCGTAAATCGATAAAAATATTCAATGATCGTTTAAATCGGTAGAATCGAGTTCGGAATCATAGTAATCAAGTAATGTTGACTGTGTGAGTCGATACTTTTGTTTCAGAGTGGTATGAGCGTGGCGGCGAGTAGTGCGTGGTGCGCCATCTAGAGGGCGTTGTTGTCAGCGGAGTTGAGCGTGGCGGCGGCGCGGTAGAGCGGGTTCTTGCCCCGGATGGGTAGCGGGTGCGCCTCCGTGTTGAACACCCACTCGTCCAGAGGCACCAGCGAGTCGTCCGCGAACAACAGGTACAAGTACTGCACATACCAAGTAAACATTGTTATAGTGTGGCCGACGATTTATAACCGGTCTGAAATTGTCGCGTACAGATGCGGACAAAACAGATTGGTCTTAATCTGCGTCTAATTATTTTATATCTATAACTATGATGACCTCCATTCTATTGTATTGGGTTACTGCACTTAGTACCTATAAATAAATGTAATTCATTTTACCCCACTAATTACCAGATGCATAGTTTTTGATGGCATGCTTTTATGGATGATAGAAATATGTAACAGAAAGGAATCTCTATAAATCATGTATAATATTGAATGGAGGGTACCTTGAGCGTCTCGGCGAGGAAGAAGCTCTGCTGCACGTCGTCTCCCTGCGGGTTCTGATGGTACACGTTGACGAGCCCCGTGTAGCCGCCCTCCACGCGACAATGCTTCTCCAGCGCCTGCAAACGTCACCACAACAACCTTAATACTCGAAAACGACCATATGCTGTGTACCTACAAATTGTCTTAGATGTTAAATTAATTGTATGATACAATCACTATTCTTTCTATTGTGTTATATTTAACTTTTATTATGTATGCAAAATAAAAAACATTTTATACCAAAAAAGAGTACGTATATTATCATTACGAATGAGCGTGACGAGTGAGGAAGAAAGAAAGCTGTAGAAAGAGATAGCGCTAACACGACAGTAAGAGGGATAGAAAGAGACATATGTATGTGTACCTGCACGGCCTCCCAGCCCCAGTCGCGGTATCGCTGCTGCTTGGTGAGGCGCCACATGATGAAGTAGCTCTCGAACGTCTCGGGCCGCAGCAGGTACACTTTCTCGTTACTCTTCTGCGCGCGAGCCTCCACCGCGCCCGAGAACCTGCACACACACATACATTTATGTTATAGGTTGTTCTTTTAACTTTTAATTACAGAGGAGACTTATTAATATCCACAGTATTCAACGTGAAGTGGGGCACTCTTTTGAATTTATACTTATTACCATTATCACCATGATAAAAATAGTACGGACGTTAATAATCAGTCGTTTACTTTTAACTAAATTGACCATATTACAAAAACACTACGAAGGTTCTATAAGATAATTTCCAGTAAGGTAGATATAATTATTGGGTGGGTAGTATGTACCTGAAGGCCTCAGGGCCGAGCTTGGTGTCGGAGCGCGCGTAGCTCTCGTGGCAGGTGTTGGTGAGCTTGTGCGCCACGTCCATGTAGCGCTCCGACAACGAGTTGTCCAGCGTCGTCGACGCCAGCGCGAACATGCCGCCTGCAACACCACACTCTTATTTAAGAAACTGGGGCTTGTACCATTCAAACATTATATTTTAATAAATTTGTTGGTCATAGGAGTTTTTTTTTTCAATTTTTCTGTGGATGCGAGTTTGACGTATTAAGTAACCTAACCTAAAATTTGGCTGTAGAATTTTTGTCAAGTGTTTTGGTACAAAATGCTAAATAAATTTTACCGGTGATATGGATATATCACTGTTCGGCGCAGTAGCCATGGTGTCCCTACAATGAGGCGGAGCTCTGTGTGCGTATAGTTACCGGCGAAGCACGAGAGATGGTCCATCTTCTCCTCAATGACGCGGCCGTACTTGAGCTCGGCGAGGTAGGCGAGGCCGGCGGGCGACACGCGCAGCATCTTGTCGAGCGCGGCCGTCATGGCGGCGTCGAACATGGCGCGCGCCTGCTCGTCCCCGCCGCCCGACATCAGCCACGCCTTCAGCAGGTACTCGTAGAACGAGTCGCCCAGCGCGCCCAGCGAGATGTGTCCTGCAAGCATGTACATACATTTGTACTATAAGCTCACTTGCTTACCAATATCGTAACTACGAAAGTCAGTTTCTTTGTGACGCCTTCACGCCTTAGGATTCGTTTTGTTTTTTTTCTTGCAATGAATGAGCATGCCATTCGCCTGATTGTAAGCGATACGACCGCTCATGGACAGCAGCAAAACCAAACAACACCATTAATAACAAGGCAATGCTTGGCATTTAACTGCGCTCACCATCCTGAGACATAAGATGTTAAGTCTCATTATGTATAGTAGCTACTCTTGCTACAATGTCCTTCAAACCGGAACACAACAGTGCATTTCCACAGCTGTTTGGCGGGAGAAATAGACATTGCAGTGACACCAACCCAGGCGGCTTCTCACATGTGAGAGAGCTACCACCAGTTTAAATAATTTCCGTATTTAATTGTAACTTATAGGGGTTTCTTTTGTAACGCAAGCATGAACAATCACGTATTTAAATAAGTCCATGTTATCACAACGTTTCTGCATATGAGATATGATAATATAATGACGTGTGAAAACATAATAATCTACTAAAAACATCGAAGACAATTGCACTCACTTTGTCCCCACTGCCCGGTGCGTGGGTTGATGAAGTTCGGGTACAGGTCGCCCGGCTTCTCGATGTTGTACAGCACTTCACGGATCTTCTCTACCTTCTTCCTGTATACTGAAATATTCAACAAGAATTGTATTTTCGCAAAAATAAATTTAGTGTGTTTTTATTTTACTGTATTTTTTATTCTGTCAAGAGTTTCACAGATTACTCTACATACAAATATGAAAATTTTATTCTTATACAGGGTATATCAAGACCGCGACCGAAAACGAAGCCAGGTGGTAGTTTTAGCGGCTACAGACACAATGCAACTAAACATTTTGCAAAATAAGCGACGGATTTTTTTTTACAAATTTTTAAAAATCATCGTTTTTGAGGGGTAAATACCTAGTTTATGCAAAAATAGTAATTTAAACCCTTACGTACCATTGCTTGGTTAAAAATTAAGCGATGTACGTCATTACTTTAGAAAAACTATGTTTAATCACTCAAATACGACGATATGTAAAAAATAACAAAAAACAAATTGACGATTTTTTTTGTAAAATTTTTACTTGCATTGTGTATGATATCACTAATACTACCTCCTGGCTTCGTTTTCGGTCGCGGTCTTGATATACCCTGTATAATAAATAATAAATATAGCTTACCATCACGTCCAGTGACGTCACTGAGGTAGGTAAACTCAAGGTGAAGCGTACCCAACTCGGACAGAATGCTGTTTGGTCCCGCCCAGTGGTACTGCCGACTGGCCTGTAACACACAGCATTATTTTATAACATAAATAATGACGAAAGTATTGATGAAACGAAAGTGATAAGTTAAGTTCGTGCACAGTTGATATCCAATCTTTGCCTACCCTATGCGATGCAGGCGTGGCGATTATGTGTGGATGTGCAAGTATGTATAAATCTTGACATAGATTTAAGGAAACTCACATAATTATTAAATAACTTTGTACGAATTATCAGATTACTATTAGAATAGACGCCATTTATAAGAGAAAATAAACTTCCATTGCTGGTCTCAATGGTTCAATATCTCGACAAAATTCTTGACCATTATAATTAAAACTGAAGTATTTTATAACAGAACCACAGTGACTATGTAAGATGGGAATATAGCTTCATTTGTCATTACTATATCGGCCAGTTGCATATCCCGTCGACAATATCAGAAACCCAATTAATATTACGTATTTTACAATAATTTCCTCATTTATAACGTTAATGAATAAAGTCGTAGGTTTTGGTATCCTCATATTTTTCTTTTATTATAAGCAGGCGATTACAATATTCGTCTGTTTTTATACAATTTTTTCCCAGTTAAATTATATTGGATTAGTTTTTTGTGGTTGACAAAAACATTTACTTACGCGTCCCTCATAAAATTGCCAAATTAAGTTTAACGATGCAACCTACGCGATAATTACATGGTCATAAAAATGTCGTCGTGAACCCCTGTGGAGCATTAAGGCACCGTAAAAGAATACCACCACTAAACTAAATAATTACAGATTTTAGATTGATTTATTCGAATTTGATGACGATTTTTTGTATATGAAAAATAGATTACATTCAGATAAAAAAATAATGACAAAACGGGACGTCGCGTTGTCGGAATTATTGAACTTCTTTAATGAATTAATCGTTTAGTTATTAAGATTTATTTAGTGTACAAGAATAAAATAAATAAATAAATAAATAATCAATCGCCATCATCATCGGCCCGTTGCAGTCCACTGCTGGATATATAGGCCTCTCCCAAGGTTTTTATTTATTTATACTCTCTATTGTACATATCAAATTGTTATATAGAAAGGAACGACACTAAATAATCAATATTGATTGAATAATGTTTAGTGCATTGTAGTAAACATTCAAAATTACAATTAATGTACCAGTCAATGATCACCACTGCTGACCACGGCATTCTTCTTTACCCGAGAGTATGATTGAAAGGGTTTAGGATATAGTCCAACACGTTGGCCTAGTGCAGTTTCGTAGACCTCACATACCATCGAATATTATGCATGTTAAGCATTATTTGCCACTCCGAAATATTTTTTAGATTCCGATTGTGCTCTTCAAATGTAAGATACATAGGAAAAATCCTTGTATAGGTGTTACCTTAGTAGCAGGGTTGATGAGTGCGTACGGGAGCCCCGTGGGCGTCTCGAAGGCGGGCAGCAGCGCGTCGGCCACCTCGGCAGCCTTGTCTCGGAACATCGTGTCGCCGGTGAGCGCGTAGCACGCCAGCAGACCGCCCACGAAACGGATCGTCGTCTCGAACACCGACAGCTCCGAATCCTGTGGACAAATTATAATATTTATTAATATAATTTCCGTCTACATTTATATTCCCTTAATGGTAATTGTTATAAGGCGTAAATTTTATATCAATAGTCATTTAGCATCATCTTCACCCATGGAAAGTTCACTGCATTTCAGTTCATTAATGTGGCTGATGGTTTATGATCTACTTCTATTTTTTGATCCTGACAATTTACAGGTTGTAAGGAAAAAATCGCTCCAAGCGACCCAGCACCTATTGTATTACTATCTAGCATTATACAGAACATTATTTATAGTTTTGTATATTTTTACTTTCCTGCCTTCATGTTACATCTAAGAGAGATGGGCGCCACATCATCTTTATTGAAATAAATGTTGTTAAAAACATCGATTTATAATATAAGTACCGGCTTATTGTCGAAAGCCGATCTTTACAGGAAATGATTGCGTCGCAGATAAACCGTGTTAATAGAATTAAAACTTATTAGCCTCCTTGTGAATTAAGCTTCGGGTCTCACGATCCACTCGCTGAGGACTGCACGTGTATATTATTTATTTATGATTATGAGCTGTTGCCACGCAAGGTCATAACTCCGTGCTACTTACAATCTTAACATCAAATCGCAAGTCAATTACAGTCTGTATAACTTTGAAAACATCGATCATAAAATACCACCAAGATTAATAAATAAAAGTTGTATGAAATACTAAATAGTGAGATGAACGTCTCTGACAAATAAATATCTTGGTTGGATTCAGTATCAGATGCATGTAGTTATTGTGTGGTGCCAGTAATACAGTATACGCGTTAAGGATAGGCAGAAGTACCACTTGTGCCATCACAATTCGCTTTAGTTATTTCTGCCCGAAGATGCTACAAGACGACGTGAACGCTAATTCTAGATACTGGCAGCTCATTTGCATATTTCAACCCTAAAATATTATAAAAAACGAATTTCACCTACCCAAAATCGAACCCAGTATCAGAAATTTGACACAAAATTCTCGATTCCCAATCTTTACATGCTACCACTCTAAGGCGACTAGAACGTATAACAATAATCAACCGTTACGAGACAGTAATAAAGCTAATAAACATCCAATCATGGCCCCTTACAACATAAATGGAAAGATTAAACAAACAGGCACTAATCAGCTAAAAAGTTAGGATAGATAACAATGGCGAGGCGAGACTGCCTTGGCCTTTGTTATCGGTTGTTACTTGTTACAAAACGCCGCGCCGGGTCAAACAGTTCGCCACACTGTAGGGTTGGCAAATCTAATTACAATACAACAAAACAACCACAAAAACACTAATTTTACGAAGTGCATACAGAAATGAACAATATTTGTTATAAGCGATTTCGTCATCTATTCTATTCTAAGACACTATAATATATTTTATTAATTATGAATTTCGTTACAGGTCAAAGGAAAATAATTAATTAGACAATTCGACAGCCTCCGTGGCGCAGTTGGTTAGACGCCGGATGTGAAACGAGAGGCCGCGGGTTCGATCCCCGCACCGAAACAATTAATGTTTGTGTGATCCACAGGTATTTGTTTCGGGTCTGGGTGTTTGTGAGACCGAAAAGTCTCACGTAGTTTCTGATACCCACGACACAAGACTCGATCTTAGTGTGGGGTCAGGACTATGTATGTGACTGTTGGGTGTATTTTATTTATTTTGGCACCTATATCCTACCCCTCGGAGGTACAGGTAAGAAACAGAGTATACTAATTTTATTAATGAGGAAAAAGTATTAAATAAGCCTTTATACTATTTTTCTGCTACAAAGTCCAAACATGATTGCAGTGTTCGCTGAAGAATAATATCTTGTTCTATAAATACCACAAAGTGCAATATTTATTTAAAATATTAGAGCCAGAGGCCACGCGATTAATTTATACCGCCGGCAAAAGTTATCAAATTTATTATTTTTCAACAATAATTAATAAACGTAATGCGGCATTTGGTAATTAAATAACCACGCGGCTGTAGATAGAGACAGTAATACTATTTATATGGGTAAACAATAAATCAAGTGATTATTCCCCTATTTAATAGTTTGCTTACTTTACTATAAAACAGCAGTACTGCGCAATCACAATCGTTGCGTTATTTTACAGTATTATTTTACTATCGATAAGAAAAACGTACCTACAGCAACAATAATATTACTACATAGATTATTTGTATTCAAATCTGAAGTGTAGAATTTCATTGTGTTCGCAAATTTTCTAATTAATTACAGAGTTGTTCGTAACTCAGCTAAACATGGTGTTTGTGTTTGTCACACTATTACAAAAACTTGTATATATACTTACGATTTCAGTAATGTGCAGGTGCTCGGCAACCCAGTCGCGACCCTCGCGGAACTCGTCGTTGAGCCCCATGAGGTACAGCGTGTCCAGGCCGTCCACGATGGTGGCGCCCAGGTCGCCCGCGCCGAACACGCTCGACAGGTGCGCGCGCTTCGACATCGGCTTCAGCTCGTTCTTGCCCCACGCGTACAGCTTGTAATTATTCCACGCGTGCCGCATCATCTGCAAAAAGGAATCTCGCTAAAGCAAATATTTTCCCACAAAGAAACCACATTTCACAACTCAAAGGCGGTGACGTGAACGGACGGTCTTTTAAAAAACGGTCCTCGCAAAGCTCTCGGTCGTGAACAAGTTTTAATCTCGGCCGCTCGCTGCAGAGACGGGACACTAATGAAAGGATATCGGACTTTCGTCGGGGCTATTAATTATTATTAGGTCTCGGCAACTTCGAGAGAAACTCGCCAAGTGACTTGGAAAAACTGGTGACTCCGCCAATTACAGTTTTAAACGTGAGAAAAGGGAATTAAAATGGACCCCGCAGTCAAGAATAATAATGGAACTGCTAATAGGCAAATTAAAATTTGTTGGACCTGCTTGATATATAAGCGTCTCTCTAGAGATGTTTCCGCTTGTTCTATGGTTAGTTGCGCATTGTTCTGATTCAACTGTCGCGGAGATTCGGTCCCTTGTACGGAGCGGGCCACTCTGCCGGCAGGGTGGGCGAAAAGTCCAGCCGAGCGGTCCATGTCCGCGGCACGCATCAACAATAACATCGCCATGGTGAACGTCACACCGGCCACTATGAAACGCACGAACATACGCATTGTTATTCAGAACAATTATTACGAGAAAAACTATTTTCCGAGCAATTAACCGGCTGTTAATTCAATTGCTATCCGATTGTAACACAACGTGCAAGAGCCGCGATTAAATTCACTGAGTTATTTTTTTTGTAACAGTTTGTATATTCGGTAAATTTTGTATTATTATAATGATTTAAGTCGAGGCACTGGTGGAGTTGCGTGCGCAGCGGCAGCCGCGGCGGTGTGCTCTGGCGGCGCGCTGATTTGCTGATGAGCCGCGATGTGATAGTTCACCAGAGCGTCGTGTTATCATTATGAATTCCCGGGGAGTTTACTAACACGCGGCCACGTCGCATTGTCATGTTTGTAATTCAACAACAATCGCAGATTTGTCAAATAATTTAAATCTCCCTGCACCGGTTTCTGCGCAATTTTCACCACGCTTAGCAAGTGGGCGAACGCAGAACGTAGATTTTTTGCGTAAAGAATGTTGCTGCTTTTGATTCTTATACAACTACGCCTTCTCTGCGGTTTTTGTTCCATAATCAGTAAATAAACTAGCCGTATAAGAAGTCATCCCATCAAAAACGTACAAGCAACTACCAGTTATGTCAAATGTTTGTTGTTTAGTGAATTTTCTTATACCTTTTATATTTAAGATGTATGTTATGTACTGAATTGAAGTACATACTTATTCGCAGAAACAGTCATTTAGATTTACAATACAATAGTCATTCACGACGATTTCGCAGAAGCCTAATTATAATCGATATGGACATTCCGTATAAACAATATATTTTTCCCTTCATTGATAAGTTATGACTTTTAACCCAACACTTATATTATCCATTATAATGCAGCAACGTAAACATATCGTAAATAAGTCAATCACGAATCATTAGGTATTCAAAACGTTTGAAGTTCAAACGTTTCAATATTGGTTCAAACTTTGAACCAATATTTAATGTGTCACTTGATCATCTTGGTATCTCGTAACTTAACTATATTAAGAAAGTGCAAAATTATTTTCTACACGCATTTAATTTATAATTTATGTGTACTGCAAGATTTTCATAATGATCTTAACAAAAATGTCGATAAGTTGACATTTTTGTTAAGCTGAATATGCTTTTGATATCTTCATGACAACCATTCGTGTTTTAAAATCAACATGATAGTCCATTGTTAGACTAAAATAATACAAATGACCGGTAATTCTATTACTTGCGAAGAAATGTAACATTTCGTAGATAGCAAATGAATGATGATTCGTTTGGAAGTTTAATAGGAAAGAAATTAATAAAATAGATTAAATTAATATCATAATATTTAGTGTAGGTACTCCTGTGTCCATTCAGCCAATGTGTGTGGCATACATTTCGTAATTAAACTGAGTTAATCTTATTTCTCCATTTGACCTATATACTGCAGCAATTTACATACTATACTTTGATTGGATAGCGTCATTGCATGTCGCACATACAATGAGTTATTGGACATTTGTTAAAAGGGCTAATTTTTGTGACTGAAATACCATGAAATGACAGATTTAGACTAAAAAAATCTAATCGTCACGACTCTTGAGGATAGCTAGCTTATCTGCTTACTAAGGCAATAATAGAAAAAAAAAGAAGAAAAGTTTCTTAAATAAATCGTCCATTGAAAAGCAAAGTAATAAAATCGCATAACCAATTGATACTTTGAAGTGGCAGTAGAGACGACACAATCAAAAGAGCCCGCGTGTATTGGGAAAGACGGATTCTTGATTGAAGACCGTGTTTAGATAAATGCACTGTATGATGAATGGGGTAGAATACAGGTTGACAACGATACTCTGAAAATTCCTTGTCACTTGGCAAATGTCAGTATTAACTGCAGGTAGAACATTTATAAGAGCGCTGATAATTCTCTTACTACTATTAATTGAATAATGTGAGGTGTGTTTCCACTGAAGCGGAGACGAGTAATAATCAACCAATCCGTATGAATATCGACAAACTTATTTTAAATATTATAATACATTTAAAGTGATTGGACGATTTCGAGACATTTCCGCATCACCCCGCTTAACATAATAAACTGCGACAGCCCATTCACATAACTCCTGAACTTGCAGTATACCTGCGACGTGATACATTTGCATATCGCGCGGTTGTTTGTTTCACATGTTTTTGAAAGATTTGATTTTAAAATGAATACCATAGTGTATGTCAACTTGTGTTACACCTGTGCAAAGCTACGTTTAAATAATTCTGTAGTTTCCGCTTGGCACTATACAATGTTATTGTGTTAAACCAACATACACTGAATTTTATTAACATATAAATATTTAAGCTAAACAATAGGGTATTATTTGTATAATGGCTTTATAATCAAAACATCTGAAGATTAAAACCGAATCCACTAGTGGTCATAAGTTTTGTATGAATGATAATTTAATAAATATTAACTTAATGGTATGCAGACAATAAATATTGTGAAGCTTACAAAATTTGCCCATATTCCCCTCCTACTAGAGCCCACAAGATAGAGTCCATGCAAAGGTGTGGGGGGTTATGGGTTGATGTAGTACAGTATCGAGAATAAAGTACTAATATATGAATATGACATACAAATCACATACCAAGCCGAAAACTAAACTGTAGAGTAAGGATTAATTGCAGGCTCTCAGACACGTACATAGGTATGTGTTAGTAAAAAATGTTGTGTCGGCGAGGGCAACACGTGTCGACGTCGCCGGCTCGGGAAGTAATCTCGGCGGGCGGTAATTAACTGCGACCGCGGGTAAGGCGGTGTCTCTCGCGATTTACTCCGCTCCCAGCAAATCCTTCCCAGATTTACTGTTATGGCCGGCGCACACACCATAACAGCTTCCTTCGCACTGAGCCACGTCCGCGCTGTGACTTATGGCCCGTGCGGTCCTCGCAACTATCACTTTAACTGCCGTCTGCTCCGCCACTAAAACTCCGCCACCAAATTGAATCGTTTCGGTGGCGCATTGTCTATACCAAATTACATACGTTACTGTTTTTATGTACACCGCTGTGATTTGTAAAGCCAAATATAAATCTGCCTCGGTGGCGTAGTTGTACTACGGTACCACGACAAAGCTGAGGTCTCGGGTTCAAATCCCGGTTCAGGCAAAGTGATATTGGGTTTTTCTATTCATTACTAGCCCGGAGTCAGGAATTGGTGCCCGATATGGCGATAGGCTCGCCCCTATCACATCATGGGACGGAACATACAAGGCGAAATTTGGGTGTCTTGGTGGCGCCTCTGCCTACCCCTTCTGGAATAAAGGCGTGAGTTTATCTATGTATGATGATATAAATCACGTAAGTAGTGAATCGATATTTTTTTACGAATGAGGTGAGGCAGTTAATAACCTATCGGTATCCTTTGTGCCGGCATAAACCTGATCTGCATTATCATTTTCAAATAATTAGAATATAATCACACAGCGCCTCCCAAATTACCGAGCCGATCGAATTTGGCGTCAATCAATTTTGACAAAAATGAAATAAAGCTGACAAAAGTGTCTGGAGACGAACGCCTTGGAATATTTTATGCCGGCCGTGTCCACCTGATGGGCCGTGTTTGATCGATTGTTCAGAGTTCCGAGTGAGCATCGCCAATTTGCCTTTAGTCCTTGACACAATCTGCAGCACGCGCCGCCGTCGGTTTATCTTGATTAAAACGGCATTAACATTCCAAGTGGATACAATGCAAAATAGCGATGCGACAAACTCTAATATACCTAATTCAAGACAGGGAAGTGAAATGAAGCGAGATGGTACATCAGCGATTTGCACATGAAAGTAAAACATGTGGTTGTTTAATAACAATAATATGCAGTTCATTAGCTATTCCTGTAGCCACCATGAATATCGGTACTTTGATATATGTAATTTAAAAAATATCTTTCCATTAGCTGCGGCATTGGAATAAAACCATAACAGGAAACACCTAAATTTTCACCAAAATTTCATCTAAACTGTTTCAACAAAACATGAAATAAAAATTGAGTGTCATTCAAAGGGGATAACAGTGGCGAAGGGTGACTTTTTTCAAAAGGGAAGCCGATACTTCTGGTGACTAGTTTTATTAAATTAACAAGTACTCATACTTATATTTTTACTCCGTTATGTACGTAAGATATTGAGCGACATATTTGCTTAGTAATACTTACTATATTTTCATACAACACTTGCACGGAATAGCACTGTGCCCGTTAGGTGCTTTTTTTAACGTTTTTAAAGTAAATTTCGATTCAATGCAAAAGACAACATTAGCCTGTTTTGAAATTGATTGACAAAAAAATGTCAAACGTTCCTTATATATAAAAAAAAGATGAAGAGATTGATGTAAGTGGACGAAAGTAAAACGATGCCAGTATAGAGCTAACTGGAGATCTATCGAATCTGCCAACCCTCATGGGATGCAGGCGTGGGTTATGTTTGTATGTCCTATTTTGAATCAACGCTAACAAAAATACGGCATTACAATATTTATTAAATAATTAAAACTTGTCAGTTGCCGTTCTTTCTCTGGTACTTAAATGTATTATCAAATTTTATATAATTTCCAGTGCGTTTTTTAATTACGTAAATGCAGCATTTTTAAAATTACCTCATAATACTGCAATTCATGAGATAAAACGATACATACGACATTATCAAGTTTCATTCATCATTAAAGTTTTGCTAAATAGATAGATCTGTTTGCACTTCGAAACCAGTAAAATTTCATAAATTACCCACTAATTATATACAAACCTAAAAATAGACACCGCATTATACATATACACTGAAACAACACAGTAGTAAATAATATTTTCTAATTATAAACACGAAATAAAAGAGGCGCGAACTGGCAAATTACTTTATAAGCCGTAGGCCCACCGGCATATTCACAAGCGAATACCGTCGTATTTCTACAAATAAATTTAGACCTTAAAAGCTGATGGTTTTAAGGTGCAATTTTGCATGCAGTTCTGAGCAACAAACGTGTAACAGAGATGGCAAATAATGCGTTGGAAATGAGCGCGAGAGCAACGGGAACTCGTGCTGTGTCCTTGTAGCCTGACGTGACGTCATCGGGATCTAGGCGGCCGGGCCGCGTGTTTCGTATGCATGTACTTACGTTGAACATCGCGCAATGCGTTTGTCGTTGTGTTATTAATTGATCAATAATATTTTGTTTATTAATATCGAATAACATTTGTTTATTGTTTATATTTATTTTAATATTGTTTATTATTTTATTTGATTATTTTCTTCATATAACTTGTTTAAAAAAATGTAAATAATTAATAATTTCCTTTAAATTATAAGGCGTGCTGCTGGGAATCGGCTTGTATGAACCCTTCGCCACTGATACTATTACTCATTTGTTTAGTTCACTACATAGCGTGTATTAAGTTCCTGTCCTCGATAATAATAATTGCATTACTAAAATGTGATCTTTAATCCTTTAAGACATTAAACTATGCAGTCGGATGCATGTATTACATCAAAAATCAGACCTACATTACAACAATACAATGTTCAAGGCCTCGTGGGGCATGACAAAAACCAAATTTCTCATGTAAGCGCTATTTATACTCGATCTGTACGTGTACCTCGCGGTAGAGATGTCATCCGTGGGAACCGGGACTTGGTGAAGGTTATAAATGCGTCGATGCAAATGAAGACTATAAAACGATATATAATCCCGACACAGTCTCACAATGTACACGACAGTTTCCGCCACCATTAAATCTCACGAATCGATTAACTCTGTGAAACGTTACTCCCATAAATCTTGCTAGAAAAACAAACTAACATAATCGTACAAGGATATTATTAGGTCACCCGTCGCGGATTTTGTTATTAAGGACTGTTTATCAGAATGTCTAGACATTTTTGTATACACAAAATTACTATAATTTGTGTATTTAATTTATGCAAAGCTGAACGTTTCTCTTTGTAATTTAATTATTCACATAACAAGGTGATACATAAATATTTTAGTAAAGGTGACACCGTTTATGTACACGCACCTTAAGTATATTTGCTCTAACATAATTGCTGTTCAGTTTACACGAGCCGTGCATATTTTCATATTGATCAAGAAGTTTTATTTAAACAACTGGTCACGTATATGATGAAAAGTCGAACAATACCCTCATTTGCAGCAAACACAATGTGCAGAGAACAATCCGCGCGAAAGTAAACAAACGCGGAACATGCGGGCGCGGTCCAAGCCCGCTGCGACTTGTTTAATTTCGCCGTAAGGGCCGAATGTCCTAGCCCTGTTTCACAAAAACCACAAACAAAGCTTCGTTATGAAAACTAAATTGAATCACGTCCATTTCGCAAAGCGCAAGTAAGACAAAATAATTAAATACAGCTGACAAAAGCTGATTAGGCTGCGCAGCTTTTAAAGCACACGAAGACGAGACAAAGCCTTTGAGAGTAGAAATAGCGATCTGCAGTGGAGTTTATAGTATAGGATCCCTATATACAACGACCTTCACCGAGATGCTTATTTAATGAAACGTATTTTAAATATTATTTAATATGCCAATAAATATATTCCATATGGGTTGCCTAACAAATTTTAGTCCAGAGTATTTTTAATTAATAATTAAAAAAAAAATGTTTTTTAAATATTCCACCCGTTTGATTATTAGATAAATTCGATACCAATCGAAAGTATGAAGCCCATAGAATATGCAAACGTTAGGTTGCCTATTCTTTTCCGGTCACAACTATCGGGTTGCCAGGTGTAAACAGGTAAATCTATACTAGCATTTTGCAACGATCTGATTATTGAATCAAACTTTAATAAAATGAAAGATTATTTTATTATGAACACGGTGGTATAGGGTTGCCTGCGAAAAATCAGTCCCGAATTCCGGTTGTCGAATTTTAAAAAGTAAAATATCGCTGCGAGTGAATGTGTGCGACTGAGAGGTCCCAAACCAACCATCCCATGCGATAGAAAAGGACACAGCATAGCAGCTGTTTAAAGTCCGCCCATTTAAAGAAAGAGAGTGCGCATGCTATTTGTGCTTGGAAATGAAAAGGATAGCGATAGACTCGTATATGCTGTGCATCATTTTGGAGTAGTTTATTATTAATATAGAGAAATAGCTATTTAATTTTTATTTTTTTTATCAATTAATTATTTATGTGTGTATATTTTTTATGTGACACTAAAGTAAATACACATCTTTAGTAAAAAAGAAGGTTATAGTAATACATATATATTACTAATCTGGCCAATTTTATCTTTATTATTAGGAGCCAAAATAAAAAACAACAATTATAAGAATACTTCTGTATATTGAAAAAAAAAATACAAATTTTTTCAAAATTATTCTGGTTCCGAGTCATCGGACATATAACTGTGATCTCCAACTTCTGAATCTTCTTCGTCATCACTCTTCGTTTCAGTTATTTCGACAATGTCTTCTATCTTTAAAGGTGTATGATCCCGAATGAATCCTACTGGTTTTAAATATTCATCTAAGAACCAACCGCAGTTCTCAGGCTGAAGTTTCACGCATATTGGATCCGTTGCATTAAGCCACGTGGAATTTACGAAAAATGTTCGTAAAATTTTCTGAATTAATGATATCCAGCATGGTGGTATGGAGTAGGAGTCGAAGCTTTTTATTTTTTTTTTAAATTGCTCGCTGTCTTCTTTTGCTTCTTAAATCAACAAATTTACATGGTGAAAAAAAAATACAAATGTTGTTAAAAAATCATTACATTTGACATACAGCTATTATATACAGGGTATCTCAAGACCGCGACCGAAAACGAAGCCAGGTGGTAGTTTGAGTGGTTACAGACACGATGCAAATAAAAATTTCACCAAAACAGCGACAGATATTTTTTTAGAATTTTTTAAAAATCATCTTGTTTGGGTGGAAAAGACCTAGTTTTTGCGAAAATAATAATTTAAACCCTTACGTACCATTGAGTGTTGAAAAATAAAGAGGTCTGCATCATTATTTTAGGAAAACTATGTATTTATCACCCAAAAACGACGATAAGTAAAAAATTAAAAAAAAAAGTTGTCGATTTTTTTTTGCGAAATTTTTACTTGTGTTTTGTTTGAAGTCACTAATACTACCACCTGGCTTCGTTTTCGGTCGCGGTCTTGATATACCCTGTATATAGATATAAATTTATATTGATGTAAATAAATTATTAGTTGGAAAAAGAACTGACTTTGACCAATGTGATAATATTCAATTAATAGCACATAATTATTATGTTAAACCACAAAAAAAAACATAAATAAATTATAATAATGTTTATTTCATGGTTTTCTTTATTGGATTTTCGATGGGAAGAATAGAAAAATCTTCCTGTCACGAAACCTCAAAATCATAATATCCTGTTTAAAATTAATATGAAAACTACAAGTATATTAAAGGTGCCATTGATAGATAGTTACAAAACTAAACGAAAGTTGTCGTTAGTGTGCAAAATCGTGACTGATATCTCTATCTCAGATATATAATGTACTCTGTGATATACTCCAAAATTATGCACAGCATATACGAGTCTATCGCTATCCTTTTCATTTCCAAGCACAAATAGCATGCGCACTCTCTTTCTTTAAATGGGCGGATTTTAAACAGCTGCTATGCTGTGTCCTTTTCTATCGCATGGGATGGTTGGTTTGGGACCTCTCAGTCGCACACATTCACTCGCAGCGATATTTTACTTTTTAAAATTCGACAACCGGAATTCGGGACTGATTTTTCGCAGGCAACCCTATACCACCGTGTTCATAATAAAATAATCTTTTGTTTTATTAAAGTTTGATTCAATAATCAGACCGTTGCAAAATGCTAGTATAGATTTACCTGTTTACACCTGGCAACCCGATAGTTGTGACCGGAAAAGAATAGGCAACCTAACCTTTGCATATTCTATGGGCTTCATACTTTCGATTGGTATCGAATTTATCTAATAATCAAACGGGTGGAATGTTTAAAAAACATTTTTTTTTAATTATTAATTAAAAATACTCTGGACTAAAATTTGTTAGGCAACCCATATGGAATATATTTATTGGCATATTAAATAATATTTAAAATACGTTTCATTAAATAAGCATCTCGGTGAAGGTCGTTGTATATAGGGATCTTAGACCATTAGAGAAGACATTTCCTGGCACAGGATGCGAGCGTTACTTCAAAGTCGACGGACTTAGTTAATACAAGCCGGTGACACTTAAAGAAATTGATCATTAAAGACATGTGAGGGGTCCTTTTGACGGGATCACACATTTGACTCTGTAATTTATTTACAGTTCAATTGTCGCGTGGACAAAGAATCTTGTGTTGTAGAATGTGGCTTACTCGTCGACAGTGGAGACAGGAGCAGTAAAAATAAGGACGCACAGAATGCACGGACGCTCGGTTTGGGGGACGTTCGGCACGCCATGCCATAAGAAACTAATTGCTGTTACAGAGCGCGTCACAGAGCCGGGCGCGCCGGATTTGCCTTGTTAACACACATATTTCTGTGTAAAATTCACGTGCTCCTTTGCAATACAATGTGCAGTTTTTATCCCAAAATATTTGAAATAGCCCGCGAGACAAATTAACTTTTAAATATGGCATTTTATCGTCAACAGTCAACTAAGTATTGTTTAGTAAGTTTTTTTATTAGAGCTTGTACCCTTTATATTCTAGACTGCCCTCTCTTGTATTCCTTATCTTATATCCATCCAAAGATTATCCATCCATCTATAAGAAATCGCCTAGAGCGATAAGACCGCCATCTGAACTCTTTTATTTTTATTTGTAATATCATTTATGTTTTGTGTTCTTGTGTGCAGTAAAGAATTAAATAAATAAATAAGTATTTAATTTTTATTTAATTATGTTTGATTTAGAATTAATACCTCATGGAGTGGTGATCCATCGTGGCACATATTTGTATTTCCGCCCCAAAAACCGATGCAATCTTGGAGTGATTAATATATTTTGATGTCGGTTCGCTAATGACTCACTGTAGGCAGAGCCACAGGCGACGTGTCTGTGGCGATTGGCCAAGTTAGCGATCGTCACGTACATTATCCACTCAGTCGCGACGAGAAAGCCTCGTCAACACTCGACCTCACTGAATACACAGAGCATTAGCACAATGGAAACTTTTCATCTATGCGCAAACTCATTAATTGCTTCAGTGGTCTCAAAAATCGATTTGACAACAGCATAGATCGCTAGGGAAAACATCCCTAACATGTAAGATAATCAAACAATGTGTTTTGAAGTACCATAAATTATGGTTAAGGCCAGCGAATAGGTTGCATCTATATAATAAATACGAGAGAATTTATGTCAGCGATTAATCTGTGCAGGGAATCGCATTGGCAGTCACGATGCGCATTGTTGCTGGGCAATAAGGATTTCACACGAGACGCGGGCGCTTGCTACGCCGTCCGCCCGTCCGCCGCTACTGATATCGCAAATACATATTTCAATGAGCCCTATCTTCAAGACAGATTGTATACATCGATGAGTACATATCGATCTTTACTCAGTGCAATAATATCTAACAATAATCACTCGTATATAAAACGAGACAAAGTCATTAATTACGTATAAATGTGTATAGCGATGTAAATGTTGAAGAAATATATAACCGCGATTTTATCTCTTGAAAATGCTTATGAAATACTCTAGGGAATATTTTTTGCTTTGATTATGATTTTTATTTTTAAATGAACACACCTTTTATCTCAATCTGACACTAATGAGTTGTAAAATAAATAATAACACGCATATTATGTCACATTTTATTTTGGTGTGATGACCCTCACGTATTCCTCCTCGTGGACAAAGCGGCGGCATAGCTAGACGTGCAATAAAATCTATATTAAATAAAATCTGGAAGCCACATTCGTCGAGACGGATGAGTTATTTTCGTTGAGAGACGAAATGCAGATTTCTAAACAGTATGAAACATTTTTTAAAAGCGCTAACTGTAATTTAAAACTAAACTCGATGTAATGTGTATCATACAGACATACATAAACTCACGGCTTCTCTCCCAGAGGTAGGCAGAGGTGCTACTAGGGCACCCACATTTTACTTTGTATGTCGGAACATACATGGAACGGATCCCATGATGTGATAGGGGGCGCGCCTATCGCCATATTGGGCTCTAATTACTCACTGCGGGCTGGCAATGAATAAAAAAATCAATATCACTGCCCGACTTGGGATTCGAACCCCAGACCTCAGCGTTGCAATCATACCGTAGTACAACGGCGCCACCGAGGCAATCATGGCATGGCATGTATTTCATAGCAGGTACTGTGTATCATATTTCGGTAATGAAATACTAAATGAATTACATAATATGTATACTGCATAAAAATACTTTTACCGATGGGACATTTTAGTGTAGTCGGACCATCACTTAAAAAAATGAACTGACTACTCAATAAGAAAAAGCAGATCTATATCGACGACTCATTGCATTTACAAAGGACTTCAACACTTGAAAGTTAAACAAGCGTCGAATCGAATCGTTCCAATTGCATAAAGTTTGTACAAAAGGGAGTGAAATTTAAATCCGATTCATTGGTTCGCAATAGACGTTCGGTTAAAAGTGAACGAGGATTGCAGCCGATTTGAAAAAGACATCTCACTCTAGATCCAATTTACGTGGGAGCGGGAGCAAACCGCATATAATCCAGTTGCGGCGTTCACTCCGCAAACAATTCATTTCAATTTCAATCTAAGTGTGTGCCAGTTTCACTACGCGCGGTCACAATTCATTCGCTCAGACCTGTGTCAGCTATTTGCGCTGTTTTCCTCCGTGAAAATGTACATGGAAACAAAACGGTTAACCGACACAATCCACTACAAAAAAAAAACATTTGGATAAATCCCGTGGAAATTATTTTTGCCTGATTGTTGTAGAGATTCAATATTGTGTCTCATTATTCTTCAGCCACAGAAAGTCCACTGTTTAACAGAGACCTCCCTCAAGGATTTCCATAGCGACCTATTGACCTATTAACCCAGTCTATACACTGACTTCACCCTTATTAATTTAACCGCCTCATTGGTCTAGCAGAGCATGTGGTATGGTAATAGTAATATCCTGAAATCAATATCTAGTTTGTTCAAGCCACTTGGCGAGTATTCAGTTTAAAAATACATATGTAGGTACATACATAAAGTCACGCTTTTTTCACAGAAGGGAAAGGCAGAGGTACTACCAGGATACCCACATTTCGCCTTGTATTTTCAGTCCCACAATGTAGGGAGCGAGCCTATCGCCATATCAGGCATAAATTCCTGACTCCGGGCTGATAATGAATAGAAAAATCCAATATCACTTTGCCCAACCCGAACCCGAGGCCTCAGCTTTGCAATCATACCATAGTGCAACTGTGCCACCGAAGCAGTTTAAAAATATGTACACGATATGGCGATAGGTCTTCCTCCTGTCACATCGCATTGTACTCTTAGATCACATCTTTAGACTTTATACGAGTAAGCAGTTTTATCAGCCGCGGGTCCGAAATTTTTTGATTGAGAACTCCACCATCACACTAACAATAGAAGTATTGTAATATGCGTCCATTCAACAGAATCTTATCCACTACGCAACTTTCTCTGGTGATTACCGTTTACTACGATGAAAAAAAGTTATATTATGGCACTTATTTCTTAACGGAAATATCTTGGGAAACTATAACAATACATTCTGGAGGGTTAGTGTA
Organism: Deilephila elpenor; assembly: GCA_949752805.1. Classification (NCBI taxonomy): domain Eukaryota; kingdom Metazoa; phylum Arthropoda; class Insecta; order Lepidoptera; family Sphingidae; genus Deilephila; species Deilephila elpenor. Next base: position 4,474,866 of record OX457102.1, read on the forward strand.
CTAAATATAAAAGGTCGTATACATTATTAATAAGCTTGTACTTGAATCCGATAAAACACACATTTGAAGTGGTGGTTCATACCCTTTTATTGATCAGGGGCCACCTGTCCCAATTTTTCGGCTTACGTAGAACGTAATAACATTACTTTGAAAGGATTCTTTTATCATGTCTTCGGTAGTTTAATAAAGCTTCGGGTCAAATCCATGTGAGTCGAGATTTCTTGTATTTTATTCCTTCTATTTTTTTATTGTTCCTGAACCAGAAATTTAATTAGTGTTTTTTATACTGCACGGCAAAGTGACACGTCTGATGGTAGAGCAAGACAAGTGCGGCTGTACGTTGCAACTTGCAAGTAAAGTTTAATTACAAATATGTCTCAACAATCAAAATAATTATGCCGGCCGCTCGAAGCTGGAGCTGGTTGAGAATTCACAAAAAAACACTGCATACAACTTTACAAAAACGGTAACTCAAATGTGACCCAACATTGCGGTATCTCAAACATTAAGCGTCAAATATTTAAAGTTGAGCGCAATAATTTCACCAGCAAGTGCCATTAAAGACAACATTTATTATAAAAACGCCTGTGACCCCAGTGCAGTGACCCGCAGTACTCCATCTCCGTTACATTATCATTAAAACTTAACACTCATTGTGTTTCTGTGTCTGTTGAGATATCACAAAGAATATTCGAGTACGGCTCCGAATGCTGATTTGCATTTTAAACGGTCCGTTGTTTTACTGTGGAGTACGTCTGGAGATGAACAAATCTGCCGAGTAGCTGTGTACAAATAATAAATCACTCTTTGGACGGCATAGGATATAAAAATAGCTTCAATTTATTTAGATTTTGTGTCCATAGCAAGTAAGCCAAACCACTAAGTGGGTATTATCGTTGGGGATTTCATTGAAGTTTGCAGCCTCCTGCCTTTATGAATAGCTTTGAATAATTACATGTTCACTATGTAATATAATTAGGACACCGTTAAATATATGTCATAATTTTTGTCTGAAACTGATCAAATTCTGACAAAATTTTATGGTTTTTTTTGAGTATTTTATGACAGCGTTACAGCCGTGCTTACATAATGTGCGGTAATAGAATTATGGCCACTGATTTTAATTTTGGGATTTTCGAAGGCATTTGGTACGCTCTATTTATATAAAACGATATGAATGAATGCAGTCCAACGTTTAAATATTTCGCTTGCAATCACGCTTCAATACTTTGTCAAAAATCAAATTTTCTTTAGATTACCTTCTCGATCCGGGGAAGATTCACAGGTCTCTTGAGATCACTTCATCTGGCAGTCAGAGCATTTCATTTTTACTTTTATTATTCAAATTATAAAACCAATTTATTCCGTTCCTCAATTTTTTAGCAATATATACAAATTTCACTCTTGTGCGACGTAGGTATGAAACGAAGATCCCCTAATGACGTCCTTTGAAGAAAATTTCAAGTTCGAATTAAGTAATCAAAGTTTTTATGTTAAAAATCAAAGGAATTGTAGTAATGAAACTTGGAACATTTTCCCTAAAAAAAAAGATGGAAAAAATGTAATGAGAGTCGTCTGACTTTACTAAAAGTCTAAAACTATAATAATTTATGATTTAATTTTCTCGCACAGAATATTTAAATAAATTTCTTTCTTCTCAAAAAATCTTAACTTATAAGAAACACGTTCCCTTTGTAAACCAATACACCACCTACTTAAAGTGAATGTTTAGTACCAAAAACACTATTCATTTCCATCACGTTTTCGCTATGTCACTGGGTCGGTCTAAATGAACTCCGTGATGCTACAAAAACTGCTGGAAAAAGAACATTAAAGTGAAACATTTCTAAATAAATGTACCAGCCGCGTCAGTAAAGAATCTTTCACCTACTTATATCGCAAGGAGTGAGCGCTGTTTGAAAATTGTGACGCACCGCGTTAAACATATTCTCGCGAGCTTATGTGTACTAAGTGTTACGCTACAAAGACGTCAACACATTTCAGTATGAAGTTAGCGCGCACACGTGGTAATCACAATTTGTACTTGTTAAACGTAAACCGAAGTGTTGAGGTTCTTAGCTAGAAAGAGAATTGGGAGCAGGGTGCTCGAGCCGAAGGCGCGGCTCTGCGGGGCGCGAAGTTGCTCGTTTTATATGCAAATTTGCCACGTCCTTATGAATATGAAAATTTTCTATTAGAACGTGTCGTTGTCAGCTCTCTCTGACGTACTGCGAACGATGTCTCCTCCATCATTGATTTCTCGCCTCTCAGCGTTTTGCTGCCGAGCATGCAAATTAAATTAGTCACAATAATGTCGCCTCGAGGTACTTCTTACATATAAGAACTGCTACAATAAATATCATAAGTAGGTCAAAAAATATTCCCCAAGCATGTTTACATTACAGCACAAAACCCAAAGCATGTAACATTACTTTAACATACATTTGCCAGAATTATCCACAAAAGTGAAATCCACGTTAATTAAAAAAATTCAATTACACAACCGGCATCAAATGTGTCTATGCAAAAGATTCGAGGCCCCGTATCGTAATACACCACGAGCTGTGTTAATTTCCGTCAATCCAGCCAGAAGCCGTACGAAATTAACAGGGAATGTTCACGTTGAAGTTTAAAGAAGCAAAAATGTAATTATGGCGCAGTGGCCCATGAAACACGACACGCTTGCACGGGGATCACACTAGTCCCAGGCCCAATAAGCACAGTAGGTACGCATTAAACGCGACTGAGATCGACCACTAACTCTATGAACACGAGATTGCTATCGATTATGTAGGCAAAATATCCTGGGTTGGATGCATCTATTGAAATTATGACGAAACAAAGCTTAAATTAATCAATTGACCATTATAAGGCAAAAACCGATGAACAACGCTATCAGTTTATATCCCTTACAATTTAATGGCACGTTATGTCTAAGGTTATCTGCGATGATCTCCGCGGCCTCAGCTTTCACTATTTACTTCCCTGAATCGAGTAACTCGAGACAAATCGAGTGACTTGCATCGACTTGGAATCGATCCGAAACTTATCAAGATCCTTATTAGCGCATGTAAACTTAAGCGTCGAATTTGCAATTCAGTTGGCACTACTGATGTATCTGAAAAAGCCATCGGTAAAAAGTGCAACGAGGTGCCTTAAAAAAATACACGAGATAATATAAATACTAGTTTAAAACCATCGTATACTGAGAGATTGAGATCCCGTGGGTTTCTTTTTTTTTTAATATAATTTTATTTTGTGATTTAAACCCTGACAAGATGAGCTTTGAAAAGCCTCATTTGAAACGGAAAGCGGAGTTGTTAATTAAATCAACACTTTTAATTCACAAACCAAATCAAGCACAAACAGTTGAAAGTAGCATTTGGCAAGTTACAAATCTGTCATATAATATGAATACACACAGGTCTATCAAATTTGGTCATGCCTATAAAGACGGTAAAGCGCGCGTCGCCTGGAGCAGGCACGTAACCGCTCCCCAAGGTGGCCGGCAGCCCAGACGTTCCCGGAATATCTTCCCGGGCGGCGACGAACGTTCATACCGAACTGCAGCTTTATTACTGCCTTGTTAGTGTAATGCCGCTTATATTTGTGAAAATGTTACGTGGAATTTATTGGAAAATTCTCGGTTCATTATAAACTTACCGGAGAAATGATCACGTAAAAAGCGGCATTTTTTTGATTGACGGTTTTGAAGTAGAAATTGATTTATTTTGTAATATTTTGAATGACAAAACCGTGAAAGTGTCACGAATCTCTCGATTAAGCACGATTCCAGTTCAATATTATACAATTGATTCAGTGTACTTTGAGACGGTTCAAAATCATAGCTCAGGAACCACTTGGTTTATTTATCCATCTTAATAATTCAAAATTCTCCGAGAGGTTTAGTCTGTATATAAATATCCCTAATTTTATACTTCCGTACTCTTATTTTATTCCCGTAAGTACTAACACAATATATCGCTAAAACAATCGGACCACGTGTACTTTCTAATCCGCTAATAAACCACCGACACTATAATATTTTAAGAGCAATTCGTGATAACAGCCTCTTACGACAGTTAATTGCAATATAGCTTTTAATTACAGGATGGAACAATTATAATAAACACTAGGTGGTGGTTGTTCAGCCGTGAAACGTGTCGCAATTACAAGTACAGTAATAATTACACATCCATGGATAATGGGAAGATATTAATATTGTTTGTTTATTGGACACAATACGCATTAGAAAATGAAAACTAATCACGGTTAGTCATTATTGTTAAAATATGAGTTCTAGAATAATCGATTATTGTTTTAGGATCCTTAGGAAGCCTTACAAAAGTGCTGCAATACTTCTAAAATATAAAACATTTAAATACGTAGAAACAAAATTTTAAAGGTATTATATTACGCATCACCTAATAACTAGCATTTTTTGTAATATATCTTAGACATTTGCCACTTATTGAAAGCTGAATTAAATAAATTGTTGAAACTATCACCTATACACTTATTTCAAAATTTGAAAGAAGCATACTAAACACGAAACGTCGCCAGTTTAAATATACATTTTTATCTTCAACTACCTAACTAGCGAATGACATCAGGTAGCTTTATCTACTACCTATTAAATATTAATAAATGCAAATAAACGTCGCGAAGGAAAGCTACAAACTGCCAACAATAAATCCGATTAAGAATGTTTTAAACGGAGCGAAGGAGTCGTGTGCCGATGCCTCAGAACCTTAAACTTGGCGAATGCGAGCAGAATGTGGATCGCGGAGGCAGTTGGCGCGCCGACCTGCATAATACCCCTTCCATCACAGCGCCAACTTGCATTCAATGGAATATTATACGGAGTTTTCCTATGTATTAAAAAGCTAGTTTATAGGAGTCTATATGTGTTATAATAGTTGTAATATTAAGCCCCAAAGCTAACCAATGAATTTCCCATAATGCTTGTTTCAGATCATTAAAGACAAATTAAAATATTCAGTCATAAAGTAGAACGCAGACTTTATAATAATGAGTAGATTATATGGTGTTGTACTAGTACATATTGGAATAAAATATAAAAAAAAATGACACTTAAAATTATCAGTGCTAGTGACATTTGAATTGTTAATTATAATTAATTATATACATAAGACCTTTCCAAATAAATATTAAATTCCCATTTACAAGAACTGTTGGCAAACTAAATCCTTACATACCGGGCAGCGGTCAAAGACATTACCACTTCAATCGACCCCGAGTAAAAGGTTTAACAAAGCTATCGACCACAGACAACCCAGGAGTATTATTCTAGAAAGAGATTACAAACGATAGTAATTGGGTCTACAGTCTAGACTTATTAAAGTGAACCACTAAAACGTTTCCAGTGAAAGTTTCAAATCTGATAATTAAATACTTTCACTAAAACAGAGAGAATAAGTAATTTTTAGTATTGTACATAATTGTAATGGTATTATTTATTATGGATAGATAAAATAATAAACGGACATGACATTTTTTACAGGCTTATTTTCCTCCTGATATGTAGAGGTGTTTGCCAAAGAGTTTAGTGCAAAGTGCAAGTAGCCCACTGAGTATAAGTACTCTCGAATATGCTTATAAAATGTGTAGAATGTATTTAGATAACAACTATATCGTGACCAATATTAAAAGTGTGCCACGCAATATTTCTATCAGGTGAAATAAAAACCCGCGCGTTTTATTTCACGTAAACTGCGGGCGACACTAACTGTTCTAAAATATAAATAACGCTCGGTTGTTGGGGAGGACAGGTGCAGGGCCGCGCCGAGACACAGCCACCCAGGGATCGAGCACCACACCCACACCAACTATTTGCGAGAACAGGCACTTTGCCAACAGTAGCATGACAGCATGCTGCACTGTTCAACATTTAAGCACGTTAATGTACACTCTTGAAACGCGAACGGAACATTCGCACCCATTCAATCAGCCTCAAATTTACTTGCATTAAAAAACTGTGAAAAGACTTTCCCAGACACGTATGAAAGAACTTTGCCAATAAAATGAGAAAAAGAGGCTTTCCGGGACGTAGCTTTTACCGAGTTAAAGTTACTCAAAGTGGCGTACTTCGGTGAAAACTAACTTAGCGATGGTCAATAAACTTAGTTGGTGCCGCGCCTCCGAGCCTCCGAGCCCTCGCCGCGATGAGTCTTACAACAATAAAGCGGAACTTATGGAACACTTTATCTCGTGAAAAATCTTACGCCAACTTTATATATTAATTTTTCAAACTTGGTTCGTTCGTTTATAAGAGGAAATTCACACATTGACGCCACGTTGGCTCTTATTGAATGTGGAATTCGGAAGAGAGCGTTGCGTGAGTTTCATTAAGAATTCAGTCGGGGCCCGGGGCTCGGTGCAGGCAATATGCGCCAACTAGTAGGCCGACGAGCGCACCCTGCACACGCTCATCAAATGAGCTATCAACATATATATTCGTGAAACCATTGGGAAAACGCATTTTGAATAGCTTCAAACAATCGCAAATTGTTTGCATTGTACCAACGGTTTAAAAGTCATTTCCACTGTGCGATCACGAAGACTAATGCAATTTTAATCTTTTAACATGGAAATAGCGGCCGAATAACGAGGGCATAAAATGAAGAATCCTATAAAATCGGTTCATCTTCAGTTTCAGTGTTTCGGAACATCAGTTTTATGGCGATTCGTAAAAGTCGGCTGGGGTCGGTGGAATAGATTTTTGTGACGAACACGGGCGCAAAATTGTTCTGTGTCACAGAAACAATGTAAATCCAATATTCTAGCATCCGTGGAGCTGAGCGGCGCGGTGGTAACAATCGCCCGCTTTACAACCAACACGTCGCAAGTGCGGTTTGCCTTTACGTAATCAATCAGTGTTTTGAACTCGTCGACTTCGACGTACTCTCCGACTATTATGTCATGTAGTTTATTATTGATTTACTGCATGCATTGTTCTACAGATGAATGGCGATGTTTACATAAGTTATGCAACAACCATGGGCTCACTGTGTGTAGTTTCCTGCTTATCGAACTATGAATAGAAATAGAAAAACTTTACGGTTGTTATGTTTTACCTTTCAGTAACTGTGCAAGTAGATAAGATATTTTTACATTTAATTTTTAAGCAAACATCATTGTAACAATTGATGATAGACTTTTATTAATAAATAAAAACAGAAATAACTACTTGGGTTTGTTGATTTTCGTATAATTTCTTGTAGAAAAATACTCACTGTACTGCGAGATATCGTCTGTTTTACAATTTTCCTCTTTTATTTAACGAGAAGACAGTGGGTTATATCGAATCAGTGCAAATGGAGACTAGCGTGAAATCGTCCACTTATCGGCGCGGTTCTTTTTCTCCATTAAACCGATTGACTGTACTTGCATCTGTATCTATAGCCGAGCTTTTATCCTCTTTCACTCTGTTGTACACGTTATTCAAAATGGTACTTTATGGCCCTTCATTTTTACTGCTTTCATTTATTTTAATATTTCATTTGTGATCTTTAAATTTCGAGTTAGACTTGTGAGAAAGGAAAAAAGAATTTTGTTGAACAAGTTTGCAACAAATTCTTCAAGTTGTGAGGTATTTTTCCCGAGATTTTTACTCGAATCTTTTTGTAAAAATACTGCAGTAGAGATTCCGAGTAACTATAAAGTGCAAAAATATGAATATCATTGAAGACGCCGCGTTTCGTGTTAAAGCTGAGTTGTGGGGACGTCGGACGGCGCGCAATATAAATAAGGTGACATTTAGATGCGACAGCTGGTATTTCTTGGAGCAGGATCGTGCCTCGGTTCACAAGTGCGAGGCAGATAGGCGGCTAGTCCGCCAGCCCGCTAGTCCGCAGAAGATTAGTTTACATAATGACACCATAGCTCACAGTTGTTGCGAGCCCCACCCGCCCGGAGATTCATGCGATAAACGTACGTGCAACATTGTGCCAATTGAAAATTTGTTGGCATGCCTTACATAATGCTGTACTTACCATTCTAACTGTCTTGGCGCATTTTAAAATACCATCCAATATGAACACTATCCATTTTTTTACATAAAAAATACGCGTCGAATTGACGGCTTTGAATATAATATTTCGTCGCTGTATCTTTATACGTCTATCAAAGCAATTCATCTTTCTTTAGTTTCCATTGAGCCTGTCAAATACAATTCCCAGCAACACATTGAAAATATAAAATCTGAGAGGTTTAAAATTCTTAAATTCGAAAAATGCACTTTGCAAGAACGATACAAAACCTTGTCAGTTTTAATTATCTCATTTTACCTCACATAATAATTTTATACGTCCAAATTGAACGTTCATACTGGTAAGATATTGCGTGCGGAATAACAAGCGGCGCGTACCGCCTGCCGAGACAATGAGTCGATGCGATGCCCAAACACGGCAAAAACACCGGCCGGCTGCGCAAACATGCGCTTCATCTCGCTCGCCGGCCGCGGCACCGGCAGCGGCACCGCACCGACAACCAACATGCAACATGATGAATGTCCCATGAAACTCCATTGATTTATACGACGACGCCTGCCGTTTAAAAACACCACGCAAAAAGCGAAGACAAAATTTTAATCTCCGCCGTGCAGGACAGAAGCGCACGCGGCGCAAAACAAAACCCAAAGAAACGGATAATGGCCGAATTAGAAATGCAAAATTGCAGACTTATTCGATAAAGATAATACGATAAACGAAACACGACACATCGCGTCGGGGGGTAATGTTTTATGTAAGATAGCTGCCGGGAGCGCATTTCATTACAATTTTCTTATCAATGATTAACAGCCACGTGAATTTGAACGCGTCCAATAATACTTCAATTTTGGCACCGACAAAAAACACGAATAACATTCGGTACTCGCTATTATCACTTGGAATAACAAACGGAGTAAAGTATCATTGAGTTTTATGTATCCGTTCTTTAAAACACGAGCTGGCAACCCGACGACGAAACCTACAGTATTATCTTTCAATTAACTTAAAACAATGTAACATATGAACTTTAAATAAATATTGACTTTTCAATTCATAATTTTAGTGAAATTTGCAGAGTTTCTAGACGTAAACATGTCTGTCGGCAAAACATTTATGTTGCCGTAAGTTTTTCGAAATTATTCAACATAGAGACGAATTAATTTTATATTTTTAGTCTTGTGATATTAATGCTTTTATTAATATTAGTTTTACACGTTATTTTATTATGTTTTATTTAATTATTTTTACTCCTATATGTAGACGCCTTGTATTAGATTTTTGCTTTATAAAACACGACAACTTCAATTAAAACATAATAAAATAACGTGTAAAACTCAAAATCGTTACATTCCTAAAATTAGTTATATGCAAACATTTAATAATTTATCAATTCATCGAAGCAAAACAGTCTCCGTTGAAATGTATAAGTTGTAAACCGCGTGACATCGGGACCATGGTCAGCGAAGCGTGAAAACTCCTCATCTAACCACAAACGAAGTAAACTTGCCAGGAAATTCTTGATTGCCCATTGGTATACAACTTCATAATCTACGTGTTTTTCCCACACTTACTTTGGATCAGTGCAATATAATGACTGAACATGATTTCTTTCCATGTAATACAATGATTTTACATGTAATTAGAACTAGCCTGCAACTTTTTCAGATAAATATTGTATTAAATACTATTGTGTATTAACTACTGACTGCCTCGGTGGCGTGGTTGTATTGCGGTACGACTACAAAGCTGAGGTCTCGGGTTCGAATCCCAGGTCAGGCAAAGTGATATTGGATTTTTCTGTTCATTATCAGCCCGGAGTCAGGAATTTGTGCCCGATATGGCGATAGGCTCGCCCCCTATCACATCATGGGACGGAACATGCAAGGCGAAATGTGGGTGTCCTAGTGGCGCCTCTGCCTACCCCTACGGGGATAAAGACGTGAGTTTATGTATGTATGTGTATTAATTAGCCTGCAATCTTTCCGGATAAATATTCAAATACAAATCAAAATATGACTCTTGCACTAAGTGATAGCCTAAACTAGGAATTAAACCAGGTCGGAATATCAATGTTAAAGCTCACTATGGTTAAAAACACACATATATGGTAAAAATAAATACATAGCTTTGTTGATAAACACTCCCAACATTACTATCTTACAAAAAAAGGATTAGTACCGGATCCAATTACACATTTTTCTACTTTACAATATGAACCGAACACTAACGAGGTTACAAATAATTCTGTGGCTCTTGTGATGAGTGATACAAGTCGAAAATCATCATTTTACAGGAGAGCAAAAACAAGATTTAAAAAATTCTCGGTTGTAAACTAAATGTGCTAGATTAAACTTGAATACCTTATTTTGTGGGGAAAAATGTTTTCTTTCATTGTGCATTTTAGGTTTTCTGATAAATATTATGTTTAAAAAGTAATTCACGAGAAACCTGTGAGATATACCTCGGCTTATGAGTAACATGTGCAAAAATGTTGTGATAAATAATATAAGTGTAATTATATTACGTCGCACCTAAATACTGTGTTTAAAGTGCTTTCGTGTATACTGATATACAAAAGTTTACAAAATGTAATAACTAATGTGTATGAGTTCCTACGATAATGTTGCTCAAACAAAAGATAAAGGTATAATCCGTAAAATTACATTTTTTTAGTCCGCAACCCCCTACTTTCATAAATTACTTGAATAGTATCTGTTTGCTAATATTCAAGTCTATTGAAAATATGTGTTAAATGGTACAAGTCAAGTTATATCTCTCGTTAAAATGATATTATGTAATGTGTAAATAGATACAAGTTTCATATTAGTAAATAATCAACTTTGTTGCGATGTTTTTAATAATAAATAAAAGGTACGATGGGTCTCCCATGTATTACCGGATAGTATAAAAATCCCTTAACTGTTAATGAATAAAATAATAATAATAAATCAACTTTAGTCAAAAATAACTGCTTGATTTAGATGGATCGTAAGGTCCGGACTCTACCAAATGCACATCGTATGCATCATACAAGTTCGTCAGTGATGAGGTTGTGCATCCCGCAGAGATGTGAGGGCCGAGGCATTCTTAATGCTAAGGATCTGCATAATCGTGAGGTGTGCAATCTAAGGGAGTATTTTCATCACAGCTACGTAGATATGCATAGGGTTGTAGTTATAGTGTGTAAAGGATTTACCCAGCTCTCATTGGCGAATGAGAACTGGCGGAAGCCTTTGGTGATGAGCGTTTAAGATCGCTAGGAAGTATGGAAGAGCAAAGAGCTGCATGGTCCGTTCTATCGCGCCCTACACGGGCCTGAAGTGGACCGGCCTGCATCTGTAACTTGACTACGTTTTGGTAACCTCTGGGGAAACTGAGTGTTTTGCTTTTGCAATCGTGGACGAAGTTATTAAGACTATAGAAAATACATCCTGAAGGACGGTACGGTCGACATTTGTAGGGCATGCCAACGTCCTGGCGAGCCAATGAGACATGTAACTTCCGGTTATTCGTATCTTGCTAACGGCGAGTACTTGCATAGACACAACCTAGAAGCCAAGATCATACAGATCATCAGCAAATCGCTCTTCGATATGGACTATTGTGACTCTTGAAGTGCCATATTACCAGTTTGTTTCCCAACCAGTTCTTGAAAATTGTCATTCAACGCTGTATTGGGATCGGTCTGTTATCACAGATAGGACTATTGCTGCGAATAATCCTGATGTTGTGATAATAGATCGATTGACGCGCCGAGCAATACTTGTTGATGTTACCATACCGCATGACGATAACCTCTTTAAAGCTGAAAAAAAACAAATTGTCTAAATATTTAGATTTGGAACACGAGGTTACTGACATTTGGAATGTAGACGCAACAATTATTGTCCCGATTGTTGTTTCTGCACATGGACTGATACCAAAGAGCCAAGACCAACATCTCCAAAAGCCGTTGTTGGTCGTTGGGTCAAGAATCAGATCCAAAAGGCAGTATTGCTGGACATACCGCTCATAGTGAGGATGTTCCTTACTTTGTATCCCTAACCACTGCACCGGTGGCTTGGGACTTGAGCCTGGCCACCAAAGGGTTAACTATTTGTTTTATACTTTTTTAAGTAATTTTTTAAATGTAATATGAATGTACAAAAATGTAAAAACATATTACAAAATAAACACAATTACAATAAATTAACTTTAATAAAATTTAGATTCAAAACTAATTTAATTAAATTACAAATTCTTAAGGCACAGTTTTAACACAAATATTAAAATCTTAGACTGCCTCGATGGCATAGTTGTATTACGGTACGGTTACAAAGCTGAGGTCTCTGGTTCGAGTCCCGGGTCGGGCAAAGTGATATTGGATTTTTCTATTCATTATCAGCCCGGAATCAGGAAATTGTGCCCGATATGGCGATAGGCTCGCCCCCTATCACATCGTGGGACCGAACATACAAGGCGATATGTGGGTGTCCTGGTGGCGCCTCTGCCTCTCCCTTCGGGGATAAAGGCGCGAGTTTATGTATGTATGTATGTATCAAAATCTTATAACGTACTTTTACAATATGAATGGTAAAGGTCTCTAATCTCAATAGTATAGTGTCATATACTCAAAAGTTCGAAAACGATGCCATTAATTTTTAAACTAAGAAATAACACAGATGAGTATGTATTATACAAATACTACAATAAGAAAACATGTAAAAATCATTCCAGAACAGTTGGAAAACAATAAGGAGTTTGTTTCCATATGTAAATCAAAGATAATTTGAGTAAAGCAGCATATTGATAAATAAGATTTTTATTTAACATTTTTTTGTATGTCGTATTCAATAAAGAATTTATAAATATATAAATAAATTATGTACCAATACCATTTTGACAACTGCCATTTTTCAATAAAATATAGAATAATAATATAATGTTTCTGACAGCTACGTAAACATTTTAGTTTTCATATATTCACCTTGGATATTGTATCTGATGATGGAATATAATATTATAATAAATCATATTTATATTACAAAAGTATTATATATTTGGACATTTGAATTATTGGTTCTGTTGTATTAAAATCAATATACTCGTAATAATGTATTGCCGCGCATAATTGTCGCACTTAGGACATCTTATTCGATATAAAATATTTTTGTAATTTGTTTGAGTTTTAGATACAACTTGATGTGTATTCGTTTGCACATAAAATAAAAAAATCTGTAGAATGATATATGTCGAGATGTATCACTTAGCACATCAAAATCAAAAATTCACATTTGAATTGGTAGGTACATGTCGAGTTGTACCCTAGTCAATATTGGAAAAAAATGGTTCAAAGTGATATAACCCTCGATATATCAATATTCACGTTAAATGCACTGAAAAAAATATATGTGAAAATAGTTATAATTGTACTTATACCAGTATCCACAAAAACTGCGTATTAATCGATTACAAAAACGAGTTACAACTCGAAATATATCAATATTCACGCAATTTTCGCCAAAATAGCAGCACTTGTATCACTTTACACAAAATTATCTCCGTGACTATAGCAGATAGAAAATCGTGAGTTAGACCAAAAAAAAGCTAATTTTTTTCTTATCATTTCTATATAAAAAACTCAAAAAGGGTACAACTCGAGTTGTATCACTTGTAACAAGAGCCACAGAATTATTCGCTATAGTGTAATTTTTAAATGATACGCGGTAATTCATAAACACATCAATATAATGACACGAGCAAAGCCTCTAGCGCAGACTAGTAACAAATAAAACAATAATAGAGCCGTACAGTTTGTCGTAAATCATGGAAAACGTGTAATAACTCAAGTGAAACTAAAGTGCTCGCGTCGAGAACAAAAGCTTGTGTACATTAGTTGGTTATATTGGTCGGGAATAATTAAAGGTGCGCCCACTTTCACCGACCTACCGCTGTTTCAATTACGCTGCTTATATTTCGTGTTTTACATTTTCCCAACTTCAATTATATTGTTGTTTCGCAAAATCTTCCGCGTTTTGGCGTAAAAATAATAGCCACTGACGACGGAATAACATTAGGGATTGGATTTTTTCTTTTAAGTTTTGCATGCCCTTACAGTAATCTTTACATTAATGTGGCGGCAATATTAATAATAAATCATCATTATACCGATACATGAATTTAGGCACAATAATCGAGAAAAAAAGTGCATCGCATTCATTTTGAATCTCGCTTGTATATTGTGCAAGTGACATAAGAGCCAGTACTATAGTCCCCGCCTCCTCCTTATTGATAGAATTTATCAATGCGACGTCATCGTAAATCCACACCGCAATATTACATTTCACGCCGGACGCCGTCCGTCGGTTTCATACATCACGCCTGTATCACGCTCATCAGCTATAGTCAATTTATCGCTTTGCACATGTATGGAGCGGCGTCAGTATAATAGACAAATGCACCCTGCGGCCTCAACCATCGTTACAAGCCCATACAGTTCTTTGTCTTGTGGAAAATTACGAATACTCGTCACTGAGTAATTGTGTTTTACTTCAAACGAAGTAAATTTATACTCAGAAAACTTTACAAGCATTTCAAAAGAGATTGCCTACTTCCTGTTAAGTCAAATGAAAAAAAAATGCCTACTCAATATCTGATACGAGTAACATTCGATAATAATGAACCATTCCGGACTGTTTATTAACTTTTATCACTGCGATACCAACATTACCTTTAAATAATGATTATACTCGGCGAAAATTTGCCTTAATTTCATCACATTACAGTGAAAAGCCAGCGTGGAATTTATCTTTACTACCATCTATGGTAGTTTGTATAATGTCGGCAAGCAAATTAATTCATCTCACGGTTCTTGCATCGGGCCCATCGTCGTCGATAAGTCGAGACGGAGCGGGACGCTGGGTGTCGAACACGAAAACTATCTTTAATAAGATCGAGATTTCCGAGAACGTCATTTGGAAGGGTTGCGCGGCCGCGGATGTGCTCGGTGCTGTGTGTTATCGAGATTTTCGCGGCATCGTTTATGAATTGCACTTTTTCTGAGAATATCGTGCTGCCGCTTTTTATAAATACAACGCGAAAAACGATTTTGTGAAAGTTTTTTAAATCATTGTAGCGACAATCGGTTTTTGTTATTATAATTTTACATTTAGGATTTATATTTATTCATATGTTACAATTTTATTATATTTTAACCTTTTCATGTTCAGTCCATGTAGCTTCTCTAATGAACATAAGCCACAGTATTACGCAACAAAAACATGCGCCAAGGCATCGTTTCCGATCTTACATACCACAACCGTAACGTACAACGTAAGAAGCTTTAAGGATAACAAAATTTACCTCATAAAACGAGCTACTTTGGCAACATAAGAAAACGCTGATCTCCCGACACATATATACGTTAAGATATTCAAGGCACCGAAAGACACGCGACTTACAACGAACTTAGCGACTAAATTAAGTTTGGGAGGCGACGCGCCTAGCCGACAAGTGGGACATGACGAGACGGGGCATAAAGCGAATTTGTCCCGTCCGTTAACACAAAATGTCAATATTAAACACAAAATGGCGGAGGCAAAATTGTCGAAATTTCACGCGCTTTTATTAACGGTGACTTGATGAAAGGATGGATTGTAATTAGTTCGTGTTTTGCACAAGATGAAATTGTTTTGCTTCATCATTCTCATGGTATGGATTACATCAGTCAAGATAAAATAATATTAATAGAAGAACCTAATTTCAAAAATAACGCGATCATTGATAATACAAATTGCGAAATTACCAGCAATGACACATGGGCAACATGATGATTCAGCAAAGAAGTTCAAGATAAATTAAATCAGAAGACATTAAGACGTAGATAACGCTCATCCTATTACCCATATTACAAAATTTGCGAACCATGTTAATAAAAGCAATACCATTTCTTAAATGATAAATTCCCTGAACATAATACGATAGACCTTTACAATATTGCTACGCATTGAGGCGTATTGGCCCTTAACGTTATTAATATGTTATAATACATGGTTAAGTAGATTAGTAAACATCAGAGGTCGTCCAGCCGGGAAAGTAGTTGACCGTTTGCCGAAGGAAGCGGGCTCGGGGTTGTTTACGCCCATATATTCCTATTTACTCTACGTGGAAGGCAAAGGAAGCAAACAAGCGAGGCGGATAGTCAGTCGACATTATTTGGACGTAAAGTCAGCAGTGAATGTTTATATTGCAAATATATTAAAGCTGGACATTTTCGTTTTGAAACTAATAAATCGGATTCCAAAATGTAAAATTAATTTATCGGACCAGTACTGAATTAAATCATCAATTTCATTGGAAATGTTAGAAAGGCACATGTTTTTGATGAATTGAATATTAAAACATTGATGTTTCGCAGGATTGAAATGAACAGCTTTACAGTAAAAAAAGATATGTAGTAGTGGAAAATCTAAATTGAATTCGTCTACAAACATCAATGCAATAGCAGCCCACATATAGTGCACGAGTCACGACGAATGTCCGCATCGTCCATACGCTCGTTGAACGCTGGTCCGTATAGTGTGGGGGCAGCGGGAATATCACCTGAGGTGTCTGCGGCGGCGGCAGAAGCGCCCACACGTTGACAGCACAATTGGCGATTTATGCGCCTCGCATCCGCACTCCCGAATTTACGATCCACAGCCACCGACCACCGAGTACCGACCCGTTGCTCAGATAAATTGCGCAATGTATTGTATTGTCATATTTTATTGTATTTCAAAAATATGCTGTGGAATATCGTACGTAATGTGGTTAGTAAGATCAAAAGATGTACTTGGAGATAAGATAGAAAATTAACTGCTTGGAAATCCAAAGCAATTGCGTAAAATGTAAACCAATTATTGTGTAACTCGTTCCTGAATTTAGCGCAACTTCAACTAAGTGGCCATCCTATTGGTCGTAATGTATGCCGAAAATAAAACCTGTTTCCGTCGAAGCACGCCGATTTGTAAAATGGGCATTAAAAGTGTCTATTATGGCCGGGCCGGCGCGCCATTAGAACGTTACGTTTTGCGATCAATTTGCCTCGCAGTTCCTTAGTATTCCGCACTGGGGCCGCGCGACTGAAATCGTAAGCTCTCGATTATTTATGTGGCCCGCCCACCCCTCGGCGTGTCACTACGTAAAGAGGAGTAATCGCCTGCGGCTCCCTACTGAGTGAATTTTTCCATTCGGAAAATGGCCGAAAGAATGAGGCGCCGCAAAGTTTCATATTTCAAGCGAAAACAATCGACGGTGATCCGCCGCCGCGTTGTATCTGCATGCCGTGGGATTTCTCGCCTGCAATCATTCCTAGCGCCATGCTTTATGAGTCTCGTAAAAAAGGGCGGGAGTATAATACGCGAAAATATTGCCGGAACACAGAAAATCGTGAATTGCCACAATAACACGGAATAATAAAATGAGATTGTTACGCATTAACTTTGCGAGGTTTTTGTGCGTAACAACGTAAACAACCTGAAGATGTTTGTTGCGGAATTTGAATTGTTGATCGATCCGCTGGCTTACCTGCAACAAACAAAGTTAATTTTAAAGACAAATCAATAAAACAGTAGATAACAAATCTTAAGCCTAAGGAAAATAAAGAATACAAAATGAAGAGTAACGTTAAATACTAACGGAATAGACGATGCAGGAAGTTAATTTTGAAACAGTGCAACAGAGATAGAAGCAGAAACGTCGCGCTAGTTAAGCCATGTAAATAAACTTAATGTTTTATTTATGCACATTCTTGTATAATTGTATAAACGAGCAATTAGGCGCAGAGGAGGCAGCGTCCGTGCCATCGGCGCGTTGCACGTAACTCGCTTCCTAACAAACACTGGAATAATGCTAAATTTATATGCGGACTCATTCATACATAATGTTGTGCCTATTGTTCCTGCATTATATGTAACGATGTATGAAGTAGGAGCAATACTCAATCATGTCGACGACGCTGATCTATACCTAATACACAATGATTATGCGAGCATGAGTGGTCGACATTATTTGTTATTTTAGGGCTTTCCATTATCTTGTGCAAGAGTCTCAGTACTGGCAAAGCGAATATGTTTAATAGTTTTGACTAACCAACTTGCATAATGTTTAGAAAATTCTAAAAAATGGGAGTTCACTATTGTAACCTAAGTTAGCACTTAAAGGATTTTTGAAATCGACCGCAAATGTCCTCAATAGAACTGGCAATTGGCTATTAACAAAATTCAGAATTTGATCATTAACAAATTATAAATCTGGTATTCATGTTGAGATATTGCCAATAGTAAATCTATCAAACAAATGATGCTTTTATTATTTATTTATACAATAAATATGTTAAACCGCATCACCTGCGCAATAGTTGCTACACAAACTGCTATTGCGGTTAGAATCTGGGCTATATGATTGTAAGACAGTTCCTAGTATTACACGGAATCCTTTTCCCGTATTACGTAGCCTTTAGCACTGCATAATACATAGGAAGAAACAAGCGCAATTGTCACAATTTCCGTTTTGGCAGCAGTTCATTTAGCAACACCCAGTTTGGATTAATTGAGGACAGCTGTAGTTGCTTCATTAAAATTATTATTATTTACTGGAACGATCAAGTGACTGCGCTACTCCTTATAGTTTTGGCCCGGCTTGACACTATCGAGCGAAGAGATATAATCAATTAAACCAGTTAGCCCGAAATTAGTCGTACATTGTATGACCGAAACGCGTTCGCCACGAAGGCAAGCACACCTTGTTCACACTGGTCGTTATCCGAGCGTGCAGCTAAACAACTTTTCCGTATTGCATTTGTTTAGTTTTTGCACTATCCACTTATATTTTGCCTAAATAAAGTAAAGATTTTTTTTTTTTTTAATTAAAAAAAAACGGACCGGGCAATGTTAAAAAGGCTTGAAGACCGTCGTAATTATGATAAATGTGGAGAGATGCCTACAGCTCCTCGTCTATTAATTTCGTCAGACTGCAGTGCACTTACTTATAAGAGAAATGGCCACTTTGCTGTGCTAGAAAGTCTTTTGTTTATGAAAATCGCCGAGTCAGGCCCAGTCTTTGCGTCCTTGGCCAATAAGCATTTGTTTATTGTTCTTTGTTTTAGTTTCTTTTATGAGGTTTAATATGAATCCTACTGGAGTATACTAGCACTGTGTGTCGACCTCGAAGTCGGTCAAAAAGCACCAGATTGAAAATAGCAAGATATAATGAACTTACAATGGAGAATTTTTAAAATGGTTTTCTTGTACCAACGCTATGAGAATGTCACACAAAATTCTTTATACATATATTTAAACAGAACAAAAGCATGCTAAAACTCACTCTATCGTTGACATCATCCATATTGCAATGGCGTGGGTAATTAAAACTGATGGGATAACTGGACGTTCGCAATAACCATTAAAAATAATTGACAATGAGATTTATACAGAATGCTTGTTGCCGACCGTCTTGTAGTTTGAATATGGAATGCACTTCAAATAATAGCTTGCCCGGCATTCTAACTTGCCATAGATCATAGAGAAATTATAATAATGACTATACGTATGCCTGATATATTTGTTCCGATGTGTTTTGCCATGTCTGTAATTAACAAAGATGTTTTATTCGATATGGTAATTCTATATAGAAGCTTTATAATCAAATAATGAACACATTAGATTGAAACTGTAGGTTAAAGTGGTTCATTATTTATGCCGTTGGACAAATTTATTTTAATTATAAAAAAGCTTGTAACACCGTTTCTTAATTATAGTAATTATTAGTGGCGTGGGTAGGTGCGAAAAGACAAACAGCTGATTTTTGTTATCATATTTAATTTTAGTATTAATATATAATTACTTAACTTATAATAGCGTAATATATGCTGCTATAAATAGTATATTTCACCACCTGCCGGGAAGTGTTATCCACAAGAAAGAAGCAAGTTTTGCACAATTTAGTTTTTTTTTTTAAATCACAAGTGATGGCTCTAGAATTGAACTCGATCTTGGAGAGCCAGTCAAAGCTGCAAGTGCTTTTTATGGAACGGATGGAGGAAATGGAGAATGAGCTCAAGAAAGCCAATAGCCCTTCTTCCACGGTGACAACCTCATCTTTGGCGACAGAGTACTTTAAATTTAAAGATTTTGTGCTCACTGCTTTCCGGGCTATCCAGTCGCAAATTACGATGCTGTCCGAAAATCTTGAGAAAGCGGAAATTCACAAACGCCGAAAAATTTTGCTATTCCACGGTGTTGCTGAGGGAAAAGATGAGAAGACGGCTGCTCTTGTTTCGGATATAGTCGCTAACCGTCTCAAGATCCCCGATTTCTGCGTGTCGGACATCAGCCGCTGCCATCGTATGGGTCGCTCAACTGCCCCGGATCGTCCTAGACCAATTCTTGTTAAGATGAGTTCTATGGAAGTGCGCAATCAAATTTGGTACGCCAAGACACTGTTGCGTGGTTCGGGTGTAACGATGTCGGAGTTTCTGACCAAATCTCGGCATGATATTTTCATGGCTGCACGTCAAAAGTTTGGTGTAAACAAGTGCTGGACGCGCGACGGCTCCGTGTTTGTACTGAAGGCCGATGGGTTGCGTCACCGAATTAACTCCATCGATGAGCTTGACAAGATCCCCGTTACGACCAGCGGTGCGCGCACTCAATCGAAAGCCCCCAAAGAACCCGCGACGCTTCCAACCAGATCGAGAAGGATCCCGACCACAAGTAAAAAGTGATTTCATAATACTGTTATTTTGTGCTGTTTGTTTTTAATGTCACACTACATATTTGTAGTACCCACAATATTTTTTTTTTCTATTAATTCTTCTAATAGCCAACCTTTTTATTTTTTATTACCCTCTTGTGATGTGAGAATTAAAATTAAAGATGACATTCTCGTCCTTATAAATGATCATACTTTGTTATTGTAAATTGTCATTGTATTATGTTAAGTTTTATTTCATTTTCTTTAGTATTAGCTATCTACGTCTTGTGTACATTTTGATTCTTTGTATTGTTTTTTATTATCTTAAATAACTATGTGGTTTACGCTATCTCTTCCAACATAACACAACCGGCAGATGGATTCGTGCATATAGATATATATATATATATTTACTTTTTTATGTTTACATAAGTTTTTTTTTTTTTTATATTTTTTTTTTTGTACTTGTATTATTAATTTAAAATTTTTGCATTGAAGTTTTTTTTATTTTTATTATTATTTTACTAGAATAGGTAAATCTTGTTATTTTATATTTTTAAACAAAATTGCTGACATTATGTTGCAAGTGTTAAACACTGACAATAGTGATGAAAGTGATAATTTTTATTCTTTCTCATCTTCTAGTGATTCCAGCAATGAAAGCCTTGTCAGTATGCCATCACTTTCAGAAATGCTTCAATATCAATTCTCTGACGTTCCGAACAATTTTAATCTTGTTCATATTAATGCGCAAAGTATTCCGGCCCATTTCCCCGATATGCTGGCGTCCTTTGATCAAAATAATATACATGCTGTTTTAGTCTCTGAATCCTGGCTGAAGCCTTGTTTACCCTCCACCTCTTTCTCTCTTCCTGGCTTCCGTCTCATTCGTAATGATCGCACTGGCATGGGTGGTGGTGGTGTGGCGATTTATTTACGTGCCCACATTCCCTATACTATAATTAGTATGTCGCCACAACCGCCGGGTCACGCTGCTGGTGAGCATCTTTTTATTGAGACAACTCTATCTCACAATAAAATTCTTCTCGGAGTATTTTACAGTCCATCGATACGTATTGACTACTTTTCATCCTTTGAACAAATATTAGAAAATCTTGTTCCTAATTATGACCACACTATTATTATGGGTGATTTTAATACGTGTCTTTTAAAGAAAGATCACAGGACTTACTTGTTACAAAATGTCGTAAATTCTTGCAACATGCATATCTTACCTTTAGGTGCAACGCATCACTTTCCCAACTCCTCTCCTTCTCTCCTCGACATCGTAGTTGTTTCTTCTCAACAGCATGTAGCTAAGCATGGACAATGTTCCGCGGATGCTTTTTCATATCATGATCTGATTTTTATATCCTACAAAATTCGTCCTCCCAAGCGTAAGCCTAAAATAATTCTGCAGCGTAATTTTGGTGGTATGGACCAGGAAGCTTTTCGACGTGATGTTACTAACGCTGACTGGTCTCATGTTACCAAGGCTAGTTCTATAGATGCAAAGGTTGCGATTTTTAATTCCTTGGTAACTAGGCTGTATGATATCCACGCCCCTCTACGACCTGTCAAATTAAAGCACCTCCCTGCTCCATGGCTCACAGATGACATCAGGTGCTTGATGCGCAAAAAAGCAGCGGCTAAAAACAAGCACAAACGTAATCCAACAGAATTAACCAAAGCTGAATACATAAGCGTACGGAATCGCTGCAACAGGGTGTGTAGGGATGCTTATCGTCGTCATATTCACGAATCTGTCGATGAGGAAGATCCAGCCAAAGTCTGGAAATTCCTCAGAAGTTTGGGAATTGGTAAATCTCAACACAGCTCATCATCTAATAATCTTGACATTAATGGTCTGAATAATCATTTTTCTTCCTGTTCTTGTATTGACATATCAATCAAGAACGAAACTATAAACTGTCTCAATTCCTTACCAATTCCTGATTACGCTCCCTTTGTTCTTAAAAGATTTACCGCTTGTGATGTTAAGAAAAGCATTCTATCCGTGACATCGAATGCAGTTGGTGTAGATGGCATTAGCCGCAATATGCTAGTGCCAATTCTAGATTTCATTCTGCCTTCGATTTGTCATATCCTCAACTACTCCATTCTCAATGGAGTTTTCCCTTCCTATTGGAAAGACGCGCTAATAATACCTCTTCCTAAAAAAGCCAATCCCGAATTATTTTCTGAGTACCGACCTATTTCCATCCTTCCCTTCCTCTCCAAAGTGCTGGAGCGTCTTGTCCACTCACAACTAAGTTCCTTCTTATCCAACAATTTCCTTTTAAACCCTTTTCAATCCGGTTTTCGTCCAGGACACAGTACAGTGACTGCTTTAGTCAATGTTACTGACGATATTCGTCTTGGAATGGAAAAAGGGCACCTCACGGTTTTGACGTTACTGGATTTCAGTAACGCCTTCAATACTGTTGACTTTGAAATCCTTCTAGCCTTGCTCCGCTCTATTAACATATCTCCAACGGTAATCAATTGGTTTCACAGTTATCTGTTCGGTCGCCGGCAGCGGGTTCGTCTCAACGACGACTTTTCGTCATGGAGTAATACCGAAGCTGGTGTACCACAAGGCGGCGTTTTATCTCCTTTACTTTTTGCTATTTTCATTAATTCTATAACTCAAAGTGTATCTTCTTCTTACCACCTGTATGCAGACGATCTCCAAATTTACAATCAGGCTTCCTTGTTGAAACTAAGTGACGCAATTGGTATAATTAATTCAGACTTGGTTAAAATATCTGAGTGGGGAAATCGCTATGGGCTCAAAGTAAATCCTGCAAAATCTCAGGCCATTATCATAGGTAGTTCACGTCTCATTGGTAAAATTGATTGGCCAATTCTTTCCCCAGTGGTTTTTAATGGTACTGTCGTACCATTTAGTACAACTGTAAAAAACCTTGGAGTAATCTTCGATCAGACTTTGTCATGGGGCCCACAGCTAGCAGCCACGAGCCGTAAGGTGTTTGCGTCAGCCGCTAATTTAAAAAGACTCCGTAACTTCCTGCCCATTGCCACTAAAATTATGCTTGCACAGTCTCTACTTCATCCTGTACTAGATTACGCTGACGTCTGCTATCTCGACCTAACTCAAGTCCAATTCGATAAACTTGAGCGGCTTCAAAATTTTTGTATACGATTTATATTTGGTTTGCGCAAATATGATCACATATCTGCTTTTCGCACTAAGCTCAAGTGGCTCCCTATTCGCTTCCGCCGGAATACACATATTCTTTGTTTTCTCTATAATGTGTTATTTAATCCTAGTTCTCCCACTTATCTTAAGGAACGTTTTGATTTCCTCCACAATTCTCATTCCCGCGCTCTGAGATCGTCAGAGAATCTAAAATTGAAGACACCTCGTCATGAAAGTGTTTTCTTTGACGGATCTTTTACCGTCCAGGCCGTTCGCCTGTGGAACACACTTCCCTTGGCAATTCGGCAAGCGCCTTCGCTTAACGCCTTTAGAAATAGGGTGAAGAATCATTTTCTTTCTAAATTATCTTAAGTGTAATTTTTAATTTGTTTTATTTAAATTCTTTGTTTGTTTTTGTTTTATGTTTTGCGCTTCATTGTTTAAATTTAGTATATAATTGTTATAGTATATTTAGTATATAATGTTTTAATATAATATTATATTTCATATATTTATTTATTTAATTTCCTTGTACTAAGGTAGTATTATGTTGCCGTTATAAGTTACGCACACACTTTTTAATTCTACTTTTTCATACAAATGCCCACTTTTATTTATTTCTTGTCGTACGATCCATTCTATCGTTTTTGGTTGTCTGGAAGAGATCGCTTATAGCGATAAGACCGCCAATTGTACACTTTTTTTTTTAAGATTTATATTTTTATGCGTCTCTGTACTTTGTGGTGTTCAATAAAGTGTTGTGTATCTGTAATTATTATATCTAAAATAATTGCAATACGAAGTTTTTACTAACGCAAATGTATAGAAAGTATAAGGCACCACGTTATATTATAATAATTGCAGCACTTTGGACGGTTGTTATCCAATCACTGTGTAATTGAACACATTTAGATGCAATTAATATTAACAGTATTTTAAAATGATTTTAATATTATGTACTTCCTACACTAGTATCTCACGCTGTCCCGAATTTTTCATTTTATCTCATATTTTTCACATGGTCTGTTTAAGATTGCCTTAAGCTATTAGCCTGCCATTTGTCCTTTATTATGTTTTATATTTATGCGGCACTTATTTATAATCATAAAAAATAAAATAATAATATATCAGCCCAAAAAAGTCCCATTTCAAGGCATGGGCCTCTTCAACAATCGAGAGTTCGATTGAGAGGAGTTACGCCATAGCCTACCATACTGGCCTAGAGCAGGTGCGCAGACATACCATAAAAACATACAAATAAATAATCAAATAAGTAAAAATAAAACGCATAGTTAGACACAACGTTAATCTGGACAAATGTCGTGAAAAACCTTAGCGAGCACACACAATGTGCCAAGAGGGTGGTGACAAATTGAGGGTGAACGTTTGGGAGAATTCCCGGTGCGGTAACGATCCCTTACGTGCTGTATACCAAGTGATACCCTTTTATATTTACTCTCGCTTCAATAGCCCATCCGAACGTTGATCTCAGTTAGAATTTATACGCAAATATTCATTTAGCATTTTCAGTCAGTTTTACCTATGCGTGAATTTAAATAGCGTTTGATTTACATCAAAACATTTGATTTATGTAAACTATTAATTTTCCACGTCTATATCAATAACAAATTATGCCAGAATGTAGCATGAATTTCACATTTGGCAATTACATACAAGTGATCACTTACTTTAATTCATTCATAATAGTAGTGTTGGCATTCGGTATTAAAAGGTATTAGTTGTCATACTCGTATACCCGACTATGGACACTAAACACTTAATAGAACACAATCCATTTCCAATTCAAACTACAGTTATTCAACAATTACTTTTAATTCAGGTAATTAATTTTATTTTACAGATTCAATTTATTCGCAGGGACATCGTTGGAATAACAACTGTGTACTTGCACGCTACTGTATTTGTTTAAGATCTAAAAGTCAAGGCGCTAAAGATACTAATCGAGGCTGACCGCACACCATTCTTTTCTTGTAAACGTGTGAAAAAAATTTCGTTAGCTAATAAGTACAAAACAACGCCAACACCACTATGGGAGACTATTGTATGGCAACTGAATGAGTGTTTATATTCGGAAATCGAGGTCGTATTTCATTATTATTCTTATATTGCAACCAAAGCAATTGTCAACATTATGGAAAGTAGAATACGGTGTACGTTATTACTCGCTTCGCTAGGAAAGTACTTTTACAATCTTGCGTTGAAGAACCATAGCTGTAAAGTTTTGAATATTTTCTTTCATTAAGATATTTTTTACACCGGAAAATCTGTTACGGTTATTCTACACCATAGAGCACTTACACCCTATTTATGCGTCTTGAATAATAAACATTGATAGTTATTTAACTCCCAAATTTTGAGGCAAATTACCAACGACATCGGCGTACGTCAGGACTACACAAGGTTATAAGGTTAAACTTTCGACATTACACTCAGCGGTATCAGTAGGATGGTTGGATCATAAAGCGGTCGTAGCGAGGGCATACGCGGCTGGAGGCGCGGCTAGAGGAAGCCGGTATCTGGCTAAAGAGCTTCCCGCAGGACAAACGAGCCAGATAAGCCGGGATCACAGCACCCGGCCACTGAACGCTTCGCCGAGATTTAACAGCAACGTGTTCGAAACTCGCTGATAAATAGCGATACGTATTTTATTCGTTGACGTGCTATGAGGTGTTTTTAATGATGGCAAATATAAATTGTGTGAATAAAAATAAATTATTTGTCACGCGTGCGGTTTAAAGTATTTACTGGAATTGCAATAACACTGATAACATTTGTATTGTGCATATTATTCTGAACATATTGTTTATAATTTTTTTGTTGTACTCGAAACGTTTTCTGTAGTAGTGTTATGGGCCGATATAAGTATCGGGTTGGTAATGCAGAGGTAAAGATATAAGGAACAAGTTTATTTGCAGGGAAAATTACTTTGACGGATAAAATACTTCTTAGTAATTATTGTGTTCCGCAGAGGTGCATCAGGTCATCAGATTATGTATTGTACTCACGCGAAGAATATTCGGCCAAATAGTAGTGTTTACTATAGTATAAATACTAATATGCGTCTAGCGCTGCATTTTTTATATATCGGACAAGAGTGCAAAGTGCACCTGATAGTGAACGCACTTGAGTCTAAATATAAAGTTGACCAGAGGCTGACGCATCTTTCGGAGGTTGACAGAATTAAGCCGCTTAATTGGTTCTTATTTTTGTAAAACGAAGCTGCGTTTTAACTCTATATATATTTATTTATGTGTATGTTTTATAAACTAACTAAAAGATCAGTACGATTGATTAAAGATATAATTTAATATAGATATTTTATGTGAGTAATAGAAGGAGTAATATGAGAAATATAAATGGAAATAAATTGATAATTATATAAAATATGGTTTGTATATTCTATATTACATAAAAGCAATGTATTGAATGAGGTACGAAGTAAGTATCATTAGAATAAATATCTTCCGATCCAATATTTTCCTCGACCTAACTTTTAAAGCGACGACCATTCCATTCTTATCCGGTATCATTCTCCCCGGGGTACAAACATACATTGTTTGCTAATTGCTGACTTGACCTCAAATGCAATGTCGCACGATGTGTAATTTGCAAAATAATTGCATATGGCGTGAGAATAACAAAAACATTTTCGTGTTTTTCCCGGAAACCATTATTTTGTATAATCATCCTTACATAATTGCCATCGAACCGATCGCTGAATAAATGCCTGAGGAGAACAATTATCAGCAGTACATTTACTAGGGCTGATGTTGATTATACAATTTGAGGATACAGGATACAGGGAATTACAGGATATACAGGAGGATACAGGAATCGGCTTAGGTTTACTTACTTTAGAGACGATTAATTTTATCGCGCTCCGCCCTTTTTTAAATCATCTTATTGAAATGTGACTGTAAGGTTCTTCAAAATCAAGTTAAACTTGAAATTTAATTACTAAACTAGTGCGACGGTATAAAAAATCGATGCGCTTAATGTCATAATATTTGACGGTACCGTGTGATCTACATAATATTTATTTAGATTCAAGTCTGTGTAGGTAACAGACCGCATCCAGATAACGTATTGTAGGTAGACGGGGTGGGTGGTTTGACACTTGCCTGTCAAGCTGACTAGACGTATACGCATTAATATTGACTTTTGCAAAATAACTCCAAAAGTTATCAGTTGGATCCCAGCGTTGCATGCTATCTATGAATCTTGAAATTGTTGAAATTATGAAGTTGGTATCTATGTACGAGCTGCAAGTATTAGCTCAAACGGTATTTCAAAAGTAAAATACGTTTTGCTTATCAAATACCCAAACCAAAAGCGCATAAAACTTTATAGCCACATAAAAAATATTTGTTTCAGATATTAACAGTTTTTAAGTATTCCTTCGTATGGTGCATGTCGAATATTCTAGAAGGATCTAAGTCATGAATGCTCAATACGTATCACGAAATTTAAATACGCATCAGATGTAACAAAATCTCACTACATTACATACCTACTCTGAATAAACATGGAGCATATAAACATTGAATTCAAATCGCCGCCCACGCGCTCGAAGGCAACGGCACATCCATTAGGCCACCGCGGCTCTGCGCCTTAACGATTATGATATTGTTATGACTACGAATTAAAAGTTACAGTTATTTCCAAATGTTACTCTTTTGTTATTGGGGATTGTGTTTTAACGTCCGACTTCGATTTAATATCAGTTTATGCAAATTTTGTAGCCTGAGGTACATGCATAGATCGTTCAGAACACTTCAGAAGAGCTGGCTTTGTGGTTTCAATAAATTATTATTTGATGGATTGTTCTCGGTTTAATGAAAATGTTTGACTTCAATTAAATCCTCAATTAATTCCCGAAAATCAAATTCTTATTTTCATACGAGTACATAACTCACACACCTAGAGATTAGCCATGAGGTCTGATAAACTACACGTTTAATTACAGACACAATAAAAAACATTTCGCAATATCAACGATCAAGACATTTAGCCGTGACAAATAATCCACAGTGAAATGTGTGACATCGACACGACACTCATCCATGTTGAAATCACCATTACTATCGCGAGAGCACCGGAGTACTAGTTTGATAGATGAGTTTCCAGCCTCCCGTCGACCGTGACAACCTGTCCAAATCGCATTGTGAACCAGCGACGCTTCAGTCTTCACCCACATGCTCTTCAATCACCCAGATATCAAAAATAGAACAACCGTTATTCTCGATTGACGCGGAGGCTTAGTCGGCTAAGTGCGCTGAAGGATAATATTAGTTAGGTACAGACAGTACACACTTTTGTCCGACCACGACTTCTAGGTACATATAAATGATTGCTGAGTGTCGTTCATGTCTAATTAGTGTTTATGGCATTTATACATGCGAATAGAGCATTCTCACATTAAAAAAAATATATTTAATGCTGTTCATTTAATATGCACTTTCGGATTTTTAAAGATTGTGTCGAACAAAAATGTGGGGTCAGGACTACGCGAATGACGTATTAATTGTGTCCTTTAAATAATGTGTCATTCTGTGACATCCACGCATGGTGAAAGTAAACAAACACGTACGTTATTCTTTAGCAAGCGTCTTGTGCACGAGTGTGTGGAGTCTCGTCGAGTCCCGTGACTCATCGCTTTAAGGGCAAGCGGCAAATAAATCAACACATCTTGTGAGGCACATCGACATTCCGCTACTGTTTTGGTAATGTTGGTACATTGTTGCGATTTAATGTGCTGTTCTTCATACACAACAGTTTATTTAAATTACGACTTTGGCGATCTTGTTAGCACACCCACACACAAATCAAGCCATCTTATATAAAATAAACAGCCACATTGTTCCAGTTAAATATGAACGTATGTGATGGGTAGGCGAAGAGGGCGCGAAGCCTGTCACCACATTGACATAAACGCAATCTCGCGGAAATAAATCCTCTCACAGAAATAAAAGAGGGGTAAAATAATGAGTATCAAAATTATATATCCTCTAAACCACATCATACTTTCTGATTTGGCTTATTCAATCAACTCAAGACCTAATCGCATTATGTGAGGAGTTGTGAGTCTGTTCCTTTTTTGTTATTGAATTCCGATAACCCACAGTAAGTGGATAGATTATACTTCGTTATTATCTGAAATGCATTTGCTTTCAAAAACAGCACTCGACTATTCAAAGATCACAGCATCGCTTCAACGTTACAGATTTAAAATTCATGGCTTTATTACATATTTATTAGCATTCATAGAAAACACTTACAGCGAGAGTTTTGCGAGACCTGATCAAAAGTGATGTGAATATTTAAAAAGCCGTCTGATTCGCATCCCCTTGAAGTCGGGTGATTCACCCCTTGAAGCGCTGATTCATCCCTTGAAGTGTAGACTGCTAGTAGTTTCACTGTCTCGTAGGTTCAACGACCCCGTCCGACACCTACCGAGACGTTCCGAGGGTCCGGCGATGCGGTCAGCAGCGGAAGATATCCATTACGAGATATCCGAACCAACGGTAAAATTTGAACGTTTGATACATAAACGTTTTTATTTATGTACCTGATATATGACACTCGTGAGTTGTGGCTTAATACAAGGTAGAGAATGCGCTTACTATGCTTGGACGACTTGGGAATAGAGTGAGCGCAAGCATAGAAAATGTACAAGTTTTATAGCAATCGTATTAGATAAATTAATAAAAAAGTAAAATCGACATCAACTTATAAATATTATTCTCCGATATGATGTCCTCATGATTCTTACAACCTATTGTATCACAAACATTGTCTTATGAACACAATTGATTTCCTCAAACAAGTATGCACATGAAATTAATCTCCAAATAGGCGCGATAACATCGGCGGATACGAGGTATATTCTGTAATTAATATAATATACAGTTTACCGCATAAGATAATTACATTTGGCCGTGACTGCGCGTGATAGTGGCTTAGATTAGTGTATACGACTATCGCGTGAGATACCGAACGATACACAGTACAACACGTGGACAAGTCAAATATCAATATATTGAAAGAAAGATGCAACTTGAACGAGGAAAACAAATTGATAAGTCTGTGTGAACCGTTATTCCAATCTGCATAATTGTATGCATGAACTAAATAGAAAGAATATTTTATTAAGCCCGGAAATTTACAATTTACTGCGAAAATGATATTAAATAACTGTATCAAACGTGTTAATATGATAACTGGCACATTGTTCGAATGATGTCATTTGTAACGAATAACATCGTGCTGATAACTAATTAATATTATTGTAATAGCGTTAATAATCATAATTCTAATATTATTTTACAAGCAAACTGTACCCTAATGTACGCTAAATAAAAATTAATTAATGTGATGTATGTGAAAACGTGTTTAAATGGTTAATCAATATTGTTATTTTTTGCTTATTGCCTAGTTCAAGGACTGTTTGTTTCCCGATTAGAATAAAACAGAAAGTATTTGAAAGCAGAAACATTTCCGTTGCCATTATTTAAGAAAATCATTTAACAATTTATATACTAACATATAAAACTGAATACAGCTGTAAAGTTAGTTTCAACGCACTAATCTCCTCCTAAATAAACTACAATGGCCCGTCTAGTCCAGTATATTAAATAATGTAGTTATAATAGCCTAATTAAAATATATGAAAATTGGCAAGTCGATTATTTATTTTCAAATACGAAACATTGACGGATTTCATTAAACGAGCATTTGTTCAGCTATCATTTAAATTAATCGATAACAATGCAGTGCAGGTACATACTTTCATTTCGATAAAAATTAATTAAAAACTGTTTTGGATTCACGTGTCTAGTGTTTGCGTGTATTATGGTAATATAAAAAATATATGATAAAAGCGATGTATTCAGACACGCTAATGTGATAAGATTACATTTATTGGCGAGCACTATTCTAGTTTATCTCGAACGGTACACAAAAAGCAATAATTAACCACCATATTATCAGATAACGTTTTCGGACAAAATCGCATAACTTTGTACTTATGTTTAAATTGCTATCACTTGAATCCAGTTAAAATAGATCTAATTTATTAATCATCTTATGTTGATCTACAGGGAGTTCAGGATCTCTCAAAAAGAAGTAAAAATATAATAGACCCACTATAGGGTCACAATGTGGTAGCCCAAATGAGAGACATAACAGCTGAGACACCTACAACCTAAACGAGTAAATGTAGTAATTTTGTACCATTTGATACTCCAATTATTCATCTAAAATTGGCACGAAACCTGTTCATCATTCCATAAGCAGATTTTGGCGGTACAACGATAACCCGCCATATTAGGTCGGAGACTAAAACCTCATCCACTAAGTGATTAATGGATGCTATCAGCAAAGTATTTTTCCACTTTTTAATTAATTAAATAATAATTACAATAAAAGGGGGACATAAAAGCGAGCACTTGTGTAATTATGCGCCGGGTTAAGAAACGAACGAATAATGAACTAGTTAAGACGTTTCAGGAATCATGAGCGATCATTAAAATGCTCAAATAATTAAGTCGGACGCGACGAGTCGTCTGTTTGTTCGTTGCGTCATTTACGTCTTGAGCGTTGAGTTATACTTGTTTGCTTCAAGTAGATAATAAATAGCGAGTTATTTCTTCACGCTTCGTGTTATGATAGTATTCGTGATAGAAATGTTTTAGATACATTTCATAGCTTGGTAATCGCTGTTGTTGTCATCTGAAATTTATAACCTTACTAGGTTGGTTGAAAAAATCCTAAATCATGAATATAATAATTATAAATACATACATAAACTCACGCCTTTATCCCCGAAGGGGTAGGCAGAGGCGCCACCAGGACACCCACATTTCGCCCTGTATGTTACGTCCCACGATGTGATAGGGGGCGAGCCTATCGCCATATCGGGCACAAATTCCTGACTCCGGGCTGATAATGAATAGAAAAATCCAATATCACTTTGCCCGACCCGGGACTCGAACCCGAGACCTCAGCTTTGTAACCGTACCGTAATACAACTACGCCACCGAGGCATAATTATAAATGTAACAGATAATAGTCGAATCGGCTCTTCTAATATGAGGACAATGGTTAAAATAATTATAATTTTCGTTAATACTACTCGTATATGTTACTGTGTAAAATAGAAAAGTATATTTACGTAAGACGCATAGAACGACAGGGCGAAATAAATATATATTTTTTACGGTAAGAAATTTCCATGGTTGTGGTAAAAACTAAATGAATAAATACACCATTGGTGTCACGACTGTTTAATTAATTGTTGCTTTGTCTAGAATCTAGACAAAGCAACTCTAGAACACATAATTTATATGTTTCATTTAAATGGTGGCTCAAATACTATCCACAATATAATCAATAGTTATATTGCTTATGTCATGTACTGATCCACATTGTTAGTGCATTTTGAAGATTAATCGAATGTATAATAACGCAAATATTTTAAACGGAAACAGCGAGCTTTTGAGCTATTTAAACTATCAGCTTTTAATCTCTTCTATCTTTTTATATAACAACATTTAGGGATCGACATAAGAGGCATAATTACAAAAGTTAATCTGCTATCCGTTCCGGAATGTTCTACGAAATATTTTATTTAATTATTTTAATTAATAGAAGACTGCCCAAAGAGACTATTTTAAAATTAAAACAACGAGGTCAAATGGCGCCATATATAAAATATCAGACT
Source organism: Deilephila elpenor (assembly GCA_949752805.1). Classification (NCBI taxonomy): domain Eukaryota; kingdom Metazoa; phylum Arthropoda; class Insecta; order Lepidoptera; family Sphingidae; genus Deilephila; species Deilephila elpenor. Next base: position 4,508,494 of record OX457102.1, read on the forward strand.
AATAAATTTAAAATTGCGCGGAAAAGCCTAACTTATAATAAGTAATAATGTGCATCATATTTAATTAAATAAAAAAATATATATTATTTACATATGATATATAAAATAAATCGTTATTTCCTACGCTAAAATTTGTTTTTTCTACAGTTTCCTTTAATTAATCTCCTCTGTGGAATGCCTATATTCAGCTGGAAAATACTATTCACTAAAGATGATGCGATAATGAATATGAATAAAGATATTAAACGCTAAATACACAATCAATGGGCATAAAGCGACCGCAACTGGGCGATTAGCACGTGAGAAAGCTTAGTCGGCATAACATTAACATTTCATTGGCGCTACGGCAAAGGACGGTGGTCGCGCAGTTCGGCCATTTAGCGCAATAAAAGAGTTCCGGAGCGGCCGTCCTGTTTGCTAATTGCGGCACGCATTAAGGACGCGACGGCGCCTTTTATACGATGCAGCTAATTTAAACTCGGGATATACGGATAAGACAACATTAATTATTGCACCTTTGATCCGGTGAGAATTTAACCTATTCATTAGTAGGGACATGTCATCGTAGTTCAACGAGGAAAATTACAAGTGACTCATATCTACACATATTTTATTATCACACAAAATTGGTTACACCAAATGAACACATGGTTTAGCGGTAAAGGAAATAATTTTGAGGAAACTGTATTTGGGGATTTTAAATAAGGATTTAAAAGATATGTGGACTTTGTGGGGTCTGCGGACCCAACAGCGTGGTGATGTAGAGCCTACAGTCTACAACCATACCAATCTTGAGTAGGTATATCATCCATGCCCTGCTGTGAGACGTATCTGTATCTACATCAACCAATATTTGTCCCACTGCAGGGGCCGGGCCGCCTCTACAATCGACAGTGCAATTGAGAGGGGTTAGGCTGTGTAGTCAACCATGCTGGCCTAATGCCGGTTGGCGTACTTTTTACATACCATTGAATTACGTCCGAATCATCATGGCATGTAGGTTTCCCTCCCGTTCAAGGAATGATATTACACTACAATCGTTATTAACATACTTTTAATAAAACTGTTAGTACATAGTACAGTTATTTTTATACTGTCATAAAAGTAACAATAAATATTTTTAAAGAGGAACACTTCATCATACTTCGATAATAACTGTTATACGGTAAAATATAGTATAGTTACTGCTATGTTATCTTGAGTCGGTAAATTATAGGCACGAATTCATGTTGCACAATTTATTTATTTATTCCAATGAATACAATATTCGTGTTAGTCTATATTACGAAAAGTACGGTAGCTTTCATTCGCCGAAATTAATTAACTGAAGGCCAAATCAACAGGATAGTCATGAATAAGTCGCCGTTGATTACAGCCTCATTGATCGATCATCATAGAACGTATGCAACAACATGACGTTTACGTTTAGATCTTCAATAATGTACTTATTTCATAATTTGTTGGCCGCAATAAAGTTTTGTAAAGTATGTTTCATCGTACTAGAAATATTTAACTTGAATATCCGTGTAACTTCTCGCCTGATGTTTTCCCATTCAATAAATTAATTATGAATCCCAAGCAAAGCTTACTTTTCCATTAAACTTTCTTTACCTTACTCAGGTGAATTCATATTTAAAGAAATAACCAAAGACATCACAATTCGTAGCACATAAAATATGTTGACACTAATAAGATGTGCAACCACAGAACATTATCAATGTGAGCCAAGGCTGCAAATTCAATTATTATAAAGACAGAATGTTCCGTTCCACGTTTTAAGAGGAAAGAATAACAAGGAATCTGGTCCACAATCCACACAGTCGAATTCAGAATGTGAGCGAAAATACGCAGTCACATAGCAACGACAGCTAAAATAAAATTAACATTGCAAACCGTTCCGTTTATATTGCAATGTTCATGGAAACGATGTTACTAAGAGTATTTCCGTCACAAGTATTACATTTAATAATATATTTTGCGACGAACCAAATTAAATTCCATATTTCAACTTATATGACAAGTTCATCGCATAAGCGTTAATGTTTTATACATAGAATAAAAAAATGTGCGTTGGAAGTGCATTCATGAGTTGCAGCATGCAATAATCATATAAATAATTCCGTGCACCAATTTGTATTCCCGGTACTGCACCTGCGGGCGCTGCGCGGGGCGTGGCACAATCGAACTTAGCACGAATATTAAATTAGCTCTTGTGATCTTAATATAAGGCAATAGCCCCCTGGGAAAACGGTCCGTATTAGGAACATTATAATTTCAATTTGCGTCGTTTATTTTTCGATTCATTCTATACAACTAGTTTATTAGTTTCAAACCATTGGAATGTGATTGAATCTTTTTTTAATGATAACTCAAAACAAGGCTTTTAAAAATGTTTATCTTCACAGCTGGTGATATGGTATTAGTTTCTGCCTGGATTGCGACCACCGTATGCGATAATGGAAAACACAACATGGTGACTCACGCAAGTACATAACATATAAAAACATGTTTCTTCGGCAATAATCCCAAATGACTCGCCGAGTATTTTGCCAAGTAATAATTCACATAATAAAATACTTGTTGCGAAACGAATATTAAGGAAGAAGACTGCTAGCGAAAGAAGTCATTATGATACATTCATTTCGCTACAATTGTAACAACAAACTAAATAGCAGCAATCACCGCTTCAATTTAGTATGTGTGCTACATTTTTCACAACACACATAACGCATTTTGTAATGTTACTAAATCGGTCACGCTCGCGATCATCGTACCAATCACATGTTACAATTTCAACGAGAAACATTCGGTCTTCCGCGGCACGTGGTGAGAGTAAGGGTGGCAGATATCGCCAGTTAAATAAACGTGAAGACCAAAAGTCTACAGTCTAGACTACAAAGATATCAAAGATTGATAGCTTACAAAGCACAAAGTGGAAGTCCCTAGAATATTTATTTTATATTTCAAAATAAATAGGAGATGGAAGAGATATCATATAATGATAGAAATAACATGGATTCGGTGACAGTTTAAATATCTTGGCCTCAATCATAATTGGATTGACAATCGAGATCGACATTCGACAAATATGATCTTTGATTCTATTATGCATATCATTTACTACAGTCCATTAAAACATTAATGATCCAGTGGAATGGGACGCGCCAACCCTGAGAAGACAAGCGGCACCCAAAAATTCTAGATCTATTGTTATTGTCACGAAATTCTTGTTATCTTACTAATTGTGTCCGGCATTTTTATTTAACTTCCGTTTGACATGCCATTTTCATTTATTACTCTACATTGTACTATTCCTGGTGGTATTATTTTTTATTGGCTATAAAGGCAGCCGAAGTTAAGGACCCTGATGCTAAAATTTACCGTTGTAACTGAATTGTAAGAAACAGATTTTTTCTATAAAGATATGATATATGTTTTAATGCTGAGATGAAGACATTCTACAACAGATTGAAATGACTTCTAGAAGTACACTGTTCCAGATTTTGTAGCTTACTTCGGCATCAGTGGCGAATAGTATAAAAAAAGAGATTATGGCGACATGTTTATCAATCCCTTATAGAACAAACTAAAGGTTACGCAAAGAGATTTTATTTTAGTGTTTAGATTATTTTATAGACTCGGATCGTCGATACCTTTACCAAAATTACACTTTACGGAGTTAAACGTAAGGAATATATTATTATTTCAGAATTCTAACCCTGAATCTCGATCAATACAGCTTTAAAACAAACATCCTCTAGATTTTAGTGGTCAAACAACTTTACATCACATACGTGATTACTTTAAACATGATATCTAGCATATGATATTAGCAGTTAAAAACTTCACAACTGCCTCGTGAAATATATTTTTATATGCAAACTGCATGTTTTTACGAGAACTGAAATTTATGTTGAATTTTTATGATTAAGTCTTTCTTCCGAATGACATCCTTATTTTTATGCTAATTAATCCTTACAGCAGTTTTATTATTTTCTGCCTTTGTGTAGTGTAAGTGCGTGTGAACTGAAAACAGCGTGGTCCCCTATTCTGGCTTGAGAAGATAATTTGGGCTAAGTACGATTTTGGCTTTAAAAAATACGTCTGAGATTTTATTATTAGCCGTTATCCTACATACGTGTCGTAATAATGTACATGTACATATTATATTAAATTACGACTGTAGTTAATTATGCAACGATTTAATTGGTAGCACGTAATGTATGTAATAAAGAATGCGATGATTTAACCAGGACTAATTGACGAGCAGATGTGATGATTGCGCTACTCAGCTCATTTTAACTGTGACACATGTGTCATTGGCACGAGTGCAATGTGCCAGTAATGACAAACTTAAGTAAAGTATCATTCGAAATGACACAAACATACCATGTAGCAAATGTGTGTACCATGTGCGTTGGCTTTTATACATATCATCTACATATTATGGAATAATATACAATGAAAGAAAAATTGTAAATACGAAAGATTTATATTTTGACCTATTACAGACAATAGATCGACATTATTTTTGTAGAGATAATTTATGTTCAGGAAATTAGCGTGGATTTTTTTTGTCTTGGTAGCATACAAGGTTTAAATTTAATATTATGTAGTTCCTAGAAAACCGAGTTATAGGTAGAAACTAGTAAGCTATAAATAAATTGTTAATGACAAATACTAAATTATTGTTACTTAATTTGTAACATACATATTTACGTTATCGCAACGTCTAACTTTATAATTCAGCAATTTATGTATTATTTTCATTCTCGATTGATTAACAAATAGCAATTGCATTGTAAATAATGTGTATAGGTATGACATATTCTTGCATAATGTTTGGGAACAATCCAGCAGTGGGCTACAACTTGATACATGCTATAAATCTAGTAGACAATTAATAATGTTGAATGAGAAATGCCTGCATTTAATATTTTTAATAGTGATGTCACAGCGTGCTATGGGTAATATAACGTAGTTGATTCGTGGCTACATGCTAGCCTCCCAAGTGCACAGTGCAACCCCGGGAGGCATTGCTCAGACTTAGTTAATTACTATTGTTATCTCTCGACAAAGCGTGACTTTGTCCAGATTATTGGGTTTTACTTCATACTATTATCGTGGACTGTATAATGTATTTGCTGATCAATTGAAAGTTGATTTTGTAGTTCAGAGGCCGCTTAGACACTATTTTTACTTAATCTTAGTACTATAAATAAACTGGCACACAAATATTTGAAATAAAATTGCGTTTCTAGTTACTATTTAATAATTTTATTCTTTATTAAGTAATAAATAATATTTAATTTTAAAATAAATCTTATTAATTTTATAAATTTATAAAATCGACATAAAATCATCAAGCTGTAACGAATACTATTTACTGGTTGTAAGTCTCTCATATGTGAGAAGCCACTTGGGTAGCTACAACCAAAATGTCTATTTCGCCCTATTAACAGCAGTGTAAATGTGCTGTTGTATTTCGGTTTGAAGGACATTGCAGTAGCCAGAGTAACTACGACACATATTGAGACTTAACATCTTTTATCTCAGGACGGCGAGCACAGTGGAATATCAAGCATTGTATTCCTGTGATTGTATTATAAATCATGGTGTTGTTTGGTGTTGCTACTGTCCATTAGCGGTCGTATCGCTTACCATCAGGCGAACGGCACGCTCGTCTCGCCAGTCATTGCAGTAAAAAAATACTATGTCCCTCCTCCTCTCCACAGGATTAGGTCCTTTTAAACATATTGTTAAAGCGCAGTTTACAAGCCATTCAGGATAATGATTTCGAATGGAGACATAGAATCGTCCAGTTGTCTTGTTAGTTTTGAATTGGAGGGCACTTGTAATGATAGCAAATCCACTATAATCTGAATTGACATCACATTCAAGTATCGGTATATAATATTTTCTTTTATTATATCTATTGATCAATAAGTATGTATTAGATCGGTCTCTTTATTGGCTTTCTTATTAGGATTTCTACAGAACCTTCTGTTTAATTACATTGTAATCTAAACGTACCATCATCAAGAGCCTCTTGTACAATTGGAAAATTTTGTGGAATACGATTGCCATCCATAAATATAGACTACATTTTGTTTTAAAACCCCTAATAAAAACATATCAAACATATTGGTTTATTTTCTTACTGCTATATTTTGTCTATAAGAATATTTATGAAACCATTTCATGCTAACCGACTATTCATTTAAGATCTTAGTCACAACATACAAATTCCAAGATGTCTGTAAAAATAAAGCAACGAGTAGTGGCGTCTAAAGATATTTTTGAGTGCAATCAAATTAATGAACGTCTCAAAAGAAAAAAAGGCGGATGGAGCGATAAGAGCGTTCTGTGATTATAAGCAAACTGGCTCGCGAATAAACTCGCTCCGGTTCCGTACATCATTATTCTTTCCTAAGGCGGAAGTTGAGATACTTTACTTAATGATACGGCTCCCTGATATCATCTATCTTTGAACGTACTATATTATTTTCTCCTTTAACAGAATCGATAAATATAAATGAAATAAGAGCTGATCGAAATTTTTGTGGTAAAATCTTTCGAAGTAACATGCGCGCGTATGTTTATTGCAATGCAATATTTTTATAACGAACAACAAAGGAAAAACATTATACTATTTAAACACCACAATGCAACGATATTTAACGTTCATACATAAAAGAATAACTGAATCTTTGCGAACGATTATAATAATTGCGTATTTTCGTCTTTTATATAATACATAGATGATAGAATTACCAAGGTGACTGATAATATTTAAAATATCCAGTTATTATGATTTAAAAAAACATAGCTCAGAAGAAGCAATATACAAAACAGCGTATAGAATAAACTGTTCTCAAAGTACATTACTGCAAACGAAAGGAATTGTCGCCGAGTAAAAGAATTTTCTACTTTCTACACGTTACGTGGCTCGGGTTTTAATGCCGTACCTACCCAGTAACGAGTACTGGCTACTACCTAAACAAACAGCCCGCGCTTCGTGAAGGGTTTCTTGTTACACTCCCGGCTCATTTCACTTCGGAACGTTACACCATTTTTCTTTATCAAATATATTAATCAATAAAACGACTAAACGTCGTCGAAAACACGTGTTATTTTTTTATTGCAGCGTTTTTCATTTTATGGCAAAAATGTAAATCTTTGTGTCATTAAATTAATTTGTAATTTTTTTCTTGTGTCTAGACTCACTCAAAATGTATTATGTATACCTGTTACTAAGTAGAACAGTAACGGTACACATCCTCTCATAAAACACAAATTGAGCGCAAAGTAGTAATTTTGTGTTTAATAGATTGATATCGCCAATATTTAAATAAAAGATTCTAGAAAGGTAACTAATGTGATAATACCTAACAATATTTGCAAATAAACATTGCAATTTGGCACAGTTGTCGGTCGAAAGCCGTGGAAGCCGGTAGCACAGATATTTAGCGCGTCGTGAGGACTCATTCCGAACAATATCTAGCATTGGCCGCTATGTGTACGTGCCGTGAACGGTGACATCGGGTCGCGTACACATCGCCTCGTTCTAGCAGCTTCTATAACAAATGTAACAGCCTAGAATGGTATATATTGGTCACTGTTCCGCCTTTGCATGATATATTCCGTGACATGCAAATTTTTTCTATGCATTCTTTATTTGCAAAAAGAAAGTTGTATTGTTTGATGTCTATTATTGAAAACAAATTCCCATATGCTGAGTGCTAACGTCGCGTCGCACCGATGGAAAAGACATAAATCATGGCGAGATTGCAAGTCGTTTGTAACATGCAGAGAAATCTAACAATTGAAAAGCGGATGGCGTGTCAATGGAGGCGACCGCTCAGTGTTTTTGTAAGGAATGTATGCCGTAGCCGGGTCAACGACGACATCTCACTGCGACCGATTCGGAGTGCCGTTAGGCGCCGTGTAAACTGGGTCTTGCCACGCGGAATTCGCCAAGACCTGCACTTTTTGTGTCGACAGCAGCTGTGCGTTCCGCGAACAGACATATTGATCTGTCTCAATCTAGAACACCCATCAACTGCCCAATATCATAATTTCTTGTGAGAGGTGAATGCATTTCACATGAAATGAATATACGATGTACGCAAACCAAAGATACCGTTGTGAGTGCTCTTAAAACCTGATTGTTGCTCAATATACGTAGGCATTACGTAAATAAAGCGCGTCTTGTATTTCCATAGGTTGCATTACCGGCATATTTTTATAACAGCCTTGAGGAGGTACGTACGCGTATAAACCACCGCAATACGTTCATGCTCACTTATATTATCGGAATGACACAATATAGCCTATGGAGCCGTAAAACTAATTACACATTATACGGAGCGTGAAAATCGCATTCGTCGTACAATATTATAAAAGCGATATGTTAACGTCCATGACGATCTTTACGAACGAGTTAAGTAATGCAATTCCTTTCAATACAATTACACAATCACCTGCTTGTAATTATGATGTTACATTTGATTCGATAAAGGTTAAGAGTTGCATTATGTCAACAAGCTAAATAAATATATGATGGTATTTTTACAATTTGGACATGTATTAACAGATACCAATACTATAAGGCGAAATGTGGGTGTCCTGGCGGCGCCTCTGCCTACCCCCTTCGGGGATAAAGGCGTGAGTTTATGTATGTATGTATGTAATACTATGTTAAAGAGTAAATTAGTACTAGTACTACTAGTATTAGAGTTAAAATTGAGATAGATTAGGCTGCAATAAAAATGCATTGGTGTAATCGGGACAGTCGACGATGTATATTTATGTGATAACTAGCTTCTGCCCGCTAACTTCGTCTGCGTGATTAAGTTTGTTTAAAAAAATATACATGTATAGATTATTTGGTATTTCTCATCCCGTCCCGTCCCGTCTCGTTATATCCCGCCCGTCCTATCTCATTCTCACTCAAGGTATGTAATCCACGCCCATCGCATCCCTTTGAGTATAAAAAGTAACAAATATATCAGATTTCCGTCCTCATCCCACGGGAACACTTAATATATCTGGATAAAATGTAGCCTGAGTGGTTAATCCAGTGTTAATATGGGGAATATTAGTTTTTCTCATTTATCTTCCATAATACAAAGAATCACCCTGTATGTAAATAAGACATTTACCAGTTTTTAAGTTGGACTTGTACCTAAATAACTGTGAAACCGCATCTTATTTCGTCTTGTAGTTTTTGCGTTATGCGCAAGTAAATAAAAAGAAACACCCTGTCTATAAATAAAATATATACCAGTTTTCAAATTGGACGTGCACCAATATTACTGTGAAAACTGCATCTCATTTCGTATGGTTGTTTTTGAGTAATGTGCAAGCAAACAAAAAGAAACACCCTGTATGTCAATGCAACATATACCAGTTTTTAAGTTGAACCTGCAGCAATATAACTGTGAAAACTGCATCTCATTTGGTGCGATAGTTTATGAGTAATGTGCAAGCAAACAAAAAGAAACACCCTGTATGCAAATGCAACATATACCAGTTTTTAAGTTGAACCTGCAGCAATACAACTGTGAAAACCGCATCTCATTTGGTGCAGTAGTTTTTGCGTGATGCGCAAGCAAACATACAGACAGACAGACAGACAGACAAAAATTCTAAAAAAAATTGTTTTGGATTCCGTTGTTGTTATAAAGACCCCCCGCGTTGAAATTTCTTAAATATCTTCCATGTACAGACATCGACCATTTACATTTTTATTATATGTATAGAAGAAGATATCATCGAATAAGCTGTTAATGTCATTAAATTCTTGGCAATATTGTAAATTGTTATACTAGTAACCTATATGTATTTAACCAAAATGAAGAACATGAACAGACGAATTTCGCCAGCGTGTTAATGACACGGCATAATATTTGGCAACATCCACTGCGAAGCGTCTACGGAGCAAAGGATTGTCTGCAAGCTTCGTGAGCTCAAATATTGACGCACAGTAATCCGGCTCCGTATAATACACGCTTGATTGGATGTTCCAACAAGGTTTTCCACGTGTTTCAATAAACGCTCGCTAACCACGTTTAATCCTATTGGAACGGATAGACATACATGGACATATGTTGCTTATAAAACAGTATTCGGGACTTAACACAGCTGTAAGTCGTAACACGCGATGTTTTGATTTGAAATGCAAACAAAATTAAAGCAATATTTAAGTGAGTTCAATAATGAATTATTTCTCATTTATTTAACATAATAATTATAAAAGTAAATTTATATTTAATTATACTATTGCAACGTAAATAACAATTCTTAATAAAACAAATCATTTCACTAATTTTATTCCAATAATTATTTTATCAAAAATTATAAGGCAATTAATTCCCAACTTCAACATAATTAAAATCTTAAGGCATGTAGTTCAATATTTATTTACAACATACATCAAATTTATCATTTGCAACCATAGGTACCTACACAATTTCATGGACGCTAGACATCAAAAACAAACACCGGCTAACAACCACGCGCTTTGTCCCTACAAACATTCCCACACAAAACAAACAGACATGAATGCAAGCAGACGCAATAAACGCATCGTTCACGACTCACACTGGGCCGCGAAGACCGCTCTCATTGCGCCAAAGAACTTAATGTTTACAGTAATTAAGCTCATTTGGAATTCCCATGCAGATAAAACACGAGTTTGGCTCGCTCTGACGTCTGGCGTGGAACAATGGAGCTCTGTTACGACCTAGCACTTTTTTCACCGGCTAGATTTTATCACGGGCCATCGCACGTGATTTTGTTTGCTCGTGACAATTGTTGTGGCTAATTAATTGGTTGTTAATTGGGTGGGTTAAGAGGTTGGGCTCAGCTTAAGAATGTATCGTTTAGTTCCATGGTTTCGTATTGTTTGATCTTAAAGCTTGAGACTTGTCTTTTCATGACATGCATGATGTTAGGATGTTCTTGCCTACTTCCCTGGTGAAATATTAAATTTGAAGATAATTTCACCTCAGCCCAAAGGATAACTTAGATAGCTATTCACATCCAAAATTGACACGTATTACAACACTCTAATTCTATGATGTGATCTACTATCAGACTTCCTAACGTAAGCGATATCTTATTCACAACAAACCGTAAATTATGCTATTAAGTCACTGCCATATACAAATGAACATGTTTCATGCCCAACCAGTGTATAACACTATCAGATCAGCGTACGTAAACAGCCTATACAAACTGTTGAATGGTGCACAACTCTCGTTAGCATTAATCCATCCCGAAGCGTGATACTTGTGTAATCCCATATTAATCGACGGCGCTATTCCAGGCCGGCGTGCAACACGCTCCCGGTATAAATATAACATGCCGCATGTACAATAATAAAGCCGATTTCAATTCACATGGCAGATTATTTATTTTGCTTTGTAACAGCTACAATTAAATAAAGTCTGGTTTTGTAAACGCGTCAAAATACCATATGTATTGTTGATTAAATACCGATAATTTAAGATGTGTGTTGACGTTCAGTTATGTGCACATACGCTCAAGTTTTATTTTTGTTTGCACAGTTTTGGCGATGCCCAGTTCCGTTATCATGGAAAATACCGTATTTAAATTAATATCGTGCCAGCTTTCATCATAAAACCAACGGCTCTTAATTTAGCACGTGATAAAAGTATTTTTACCACAAATGTTTAGTTGAAATAATTAAAAATTCTTTTGACTCCCAATAAATTTGGTTAATTTTAGAGCACTCCTGTTCAGGTCAGCGACAGCCAGTATCTAATCACTTGCTCAGTGGGCTAAGTGAATTCACTTAGTATGCACGCGCGAACAGCGGCCCAAGGCAAGCGCGATGCGGCGCCGCGCGGGGTCGCCGACCGCTACCAATTTAGTGCCAAACCGCCCACCAGGCAGCGGAGAAAGTCTAGACCGCCGCTTTACGTACTACGCCCGTAAAGCACGCATTTGTTATAAATCGGTACTAATATCGATTGTTGTTTCGTTTACTTTCGCTATTGACTTTAGAACTAACCGAGCCGCTACATTTGGCATACACATTGTTTATGAGGCGAGGCTAATCATAGGATGAGTTTTTATGTTTCTAGATGCTGCATAGAGAATAACGAGGAAGATGTAAATAGTGAGTGGTCTGACCCATGCTGTATCCATGGTCGAAATTACGATTAATATGGTAAACAAGCATTTAGAATTTATCGCATGACTAATGTAGTACTTAAATGTTTTAATAACAAAATATATTATACTTCTGCTGATGTAACAATGTACAAAGTTAATAATATGTATAGCTAATGTTGGCGATAATATTAAACACTATAATGAACTCATACTACGAAATCGTATCTACCGTACATAAAGCATCTCTAATAACTGTTAGAACTAGGGTAGAAAAGTTAATAAGCCGACCGACCCCGGACTAGGCAATATGCTTCCATATTGTACAAACGGCAATCAATCGGGGGGATCAAACTACGGAGTCTGGAGATAAGTCAAGTGGAAGGCAAAGGGGTGGCCTACACACAGGGAGACACATTTTTGACCGTAATATAATAACAATAATTTAGTTTAGTGTACAAAAATTCACTATCTAGCGTGGGAAAATGTAAATCCACACTTAACACGAATTTAAATAATAAAATATATTTAACCATAGCCAGATAATTCATAATAATATTTTATTAACCATTTACGTACATAGATTTATTATGATGCAAGTTGCTTTGTAACCTTTACGACAGTTCATGCGCGGTCGCCAAGGCCGACTTTTGTTAGAAGATTATTCTATTCTACTCTAGGCATTTAATTGAGGAATGTAAACTATGTGTAAACTATTAACATAAAAGTCCAACGACCTCCATGACGTAGCCAATAAACAGTTTGGCGTAAATTGAAAAATTACGAGTTTGATTCCCGCAGACGAACAATACATATAACATTAGTAACGAACTGTTTATCAAATGTGTGCTAAATTAGTTGGAAGCGGTTCCATCGTCATCCAAGACCTTGTAATTTTTATGCCACAAAATATTGAACCATATTGTTTCTTACAACACTAAACATTAAACGTAATTAAACCGCTCTGTAATTTCACTTTTTGCACCAAAATGTGCAAAAACCGGAATTTTACCAAAAGTACGCGCAAAAACATTTAATTACCTAACTGAATAAGGTGCTAGGCTCTCAGTGAGTTTAGAATGCCTAGATATAAGATCTAGTTGTAACATTGAGCAATACGAGCGTGTGGCCGTATACATTACACCTTCATAACTGGAACACTTTCAATTTTATGATCTACTATTGCAAAATGTTTACTGCGATCGAGAATACTTCTCTATTATAATAGGCTTGCAGGAAGAGCATAATTATGCAACGTTACCTAAATAAAGACATAAGTCGATGTATACCATACTATTGAGCAATCCCTCTTACCAGATTATGAGAGACGATTTGTACCTGAGCTTGTTAGTTCGTGAATGGTTGAATAGATAAGGTAAGTGGCCGACATGGTGATATATTTAAGCCATCAACCACTGCGTTTTCTGATGCGGGTGCAATATCTAATGATTTCACGAAACCCTAGCAATAAAAAAAACTATTTTAAAAATATATGGAGTTGACAAATTTTTGCACTACATTGTGGTATAAAAACGCGGCCTATATTGCTTCTATAAGATATTTTATTTGAATGCTACATCAGGAATCATAACCGAGCCGGTGTGTGGGACCGAATCGCAATCGAGCGTGCCGAAATATTGCCGCTCTGGGAGACCGCGTCAAGCGTTTTAGATGTAATAAAGTTGGATGCAAACACCAATACTTCTAGAAGGTGCGAATTTCGACTTATTGTGTTGATGGGATGGCGCAGATGGAGCGTCTCAGTGCCTTATTGGAGCGAAAACGACATTTATTCAAATTCACGTGCGAGATTTTACTTCTCTGGAAGTGAATAATTTATTATGTGACTCAGAAATGAGAACTGGACAATATGGCGTGCCAGTTTTGATTGCGGAATAGCGTCATCCTAATCTCTCAATATGTAGGGCCGCAACAGCGAACGCAATATTTTGTTAATTCTAGATGTATTAAAGTGTGTTCATAACTCACTTTAATGAATAAGAAACTTGCATTTCTATATGCAATTTGAAACTTATCAAAAATTCATCTCTTATTTTCATTCACAGTACGTATAAAATCCCATTACTTGTCGATTTGTGATGTAAAGTTGAAATGGCAAACGGAACGCGACGAAACTGATAAAATAACGAAATGTGGAGCGCGCAGAATAAAACATACGAAACTTACCAATGACGTCACTACACAAATTATGTTTTAATATTGTTTTGATACAGGGCGATGTCCGACTACTCAAATAATCCATAGATTTGTTATAGGTGATTAAATGACGACTTATAATAATAGTGCAATGAGTTAAAACCTATGGTTGGAGAATGGAGACACATAAGAACAACAAAATTATTATTCTAAGATATCAAAGTAGTTTCTATTTTTGCAGTTTAAGGCACCGTGTTAACAAAAAACTGATAAAATTCACAGTATTATTAAATATAAGGGAAAATCCACGATGGTTTAACAAATAATGAACGATTTTTTAGATAAACATAATATTCCATAGCCCGTACTGACTACTATAAATAATTATTATACCTCGTATTTTATGGTTGCAGATTTTCAAAATTCTGTATTAATAAACTGCATCCGTTATAGGGTACAATGTTACTTGAAGCAGATTGCATACTACGATTTATATTTATTTCAATTGTAGATTGATATTTTGCAGTGGTAATTAATCCCACTGATTCTATCTATTTTTTAATCTTTATGATCAATGTTTAAACTTCGAACAAATAAAATTATAATATAAACAAAATTCCGAATGCAAACAGAAAAATAACAGGTATGCAAATACGCGATAACACAATGTCACAGCCGATACGTACAAAAACATTTCCATTTGTTCAAACAATCGAGAGAAAATATCATATATTCCAGGGAACAGTTTTCAAACTCAACACGGGGATTATTTTATTTTTATGTATTCTATTCGACCTCGTATTGGCGTGAAGGACGACAAATTATTACATTCTTTATTATAATGCCCCAAAATTAAATAAATTAGTCTTTTTTTGTGATGTCAATAATGGTCTGATTTCGTATCAGAAATAATCGTTGCGGTCACATATAAAAATATAATAGGTACTATTTGCTCTATATACTGCATAGATATAAATAATATATATTGTATAATGGTGACCTTTTCTATACAATGGCCATAAAGGTTGAAAACAAAAGGTCACATAGATCGAGATCGCGCCTTGAAATTTTTATTAAATAATCCGATGTATAATCAGATGTTAATCCATCTTAGAAACCCTACGATCGAAAGAAAATTATTGAATTCCGTTGCTAAATTGATAATAATGCTTCTATCCATCAAAACTGAATCTCTTTCTTCGACATCCTAACTCTATCTACTTTGATCGAATAGTTGCATTTAGTTAGTGAAAAATGATTCTTATAGATAATGATGAATAATTTAGATTATGAAAAAAAAGAGACAGTTCGTATTGCTGAAAGAAATATTTGCACCGTTTCTTCTATGAAATGTTCCGAAGTGGTGGTAGTCTTTTTACCGATATAAAATGCATGCTAAAGACTTTTATTTGGGATTTTATAAATTTTAGTTATCTTAATCCGCTACCTACTAAACGACATCTAATAAACAACAGACTTAATGTAAAAATATAAAAGAGACAACAATGGTACCCAATATAAAGGCGGCTCACATTACCGCACTCAAAATTGACATGAGTTCCGGAACACCCATCAAGCGTGGAAGGATATAGCCTACCCGCTGAAAGGCAGACGACCTGACAAAAGCCAAATGGAATGCCTTAAAACTTGAGGTTAAATAATAATCTTATTTGGATATGTAACTAACCACTTTACAGGTATAAAAATTGAATATTCTTATGTTGTCTCTCTGATTAAGTTTGTTAACGGCTTTACGTGTTTAAATGAATTAAATCAAATTTGCAACATACACAGAAGAATAAAACAAATTCAACCCCACAAATGACTAATAGCAGCTAACCGGACAAACGCTTTACCTTGGTTATGGATATCATTAAAAAAGGAAAATAGCCCAACAGAATCGCCTACATTACGTATGTTCCACACAATGAGTGTAATAATGGGCATGTCAACGCATCGACAGGTTGCAACACTAAACACTGTTGTCAAACAACATGTGGTATGAACGCTGGGCAGTAGGCACTGTGTCACGGTCCGCAGCGTCTGATTAATACGCTCATACATCTAACATCGTGACGATCTGCTCCTCATTATGAAACGACCTTGCGCCGACATAATTAGGTGCATTTTCTTTAATAATGCACTGTGGTTACGTGCACTATGTTGGTTTGTGTACATTGTACTTGTATCTATATTGGTCTATATGGCAATAACTTGGCTAGTCCAACTCTCTGGCACTGCGCGGGATGGAGGAAGGACAAATGGACAAGTTAGTAACAGAATTTCAAATTTAATAACTAGAGTTCTGATACAAGAAGTATCTCTAGACTTTTAATATAACTAATGAACGCTATTAATTAGTTCTAAACTACGATACTCTCCGAGTCTCTTTGAATATTTATATTAGATATTTTAATTTATTCGTCGACAATATTATATCGAGGAAAACTTTGTACGTGAGCTGGAAAAATATTTTCAAAAGTAAAAATGATGAGAAAAAAATATAAAATGCCTAAACAGAACGCGGTTTTACATGGCAAAGGGAACGTGCAGGATAGAGCTTTTCTTAATAAATATACAACCTAAAAATATTATTAGAAGGGTTTAGTCGCAGACACGAATACTAAACGTAAACTCTTTTGGAAACATCTTATTCGACGTTTCATTTAACTTTTAATAACTTATTTGGTTACACCAGTGAGTAATATACATAAAAGACGTTTCCATTTAAGAAACAGTTCTTATCGGATTTCAAAAACAAATACTGACGATTAGTGATAAAATATCAGCAGGATAGCAACAAGTGCCTCGATCAAATGCTATTTACGATTTAAAAAATAATATTAATATAGTACTAGATAATAAGTGTCAATATTATGATAAGGATGTGTTTAAATTTCGCTGTATTGCTAAATGATAAACATAAGTTTTCTATAGACTATAATTTTGTATCCATTGATCTTATATTTGTGGAAAATACTAAATTGGTAATGGTTTTTCAAATCGAGAATTGAGAGCTACGCTTTTAAAGGCATAACGAACTCCGCTAAACACCATTACAAACAGTGAACACAAACAAATATATTCACGTATAAATATCAATATAAGGTGTTCGCAAATCATAAAACCTACATCGAATCGAATCGAATTAAAAAAAAATATATAAAGTTAACTATTAACTACTTATACAATATTTTTATAGCACTAATGATGGCAGTGTAAAATTTTTGTTACGAACAATGATAATAATTACACGAAGAAAATGAAAAGTAACACATTTGGTCGAACCTAATACGCGTGTAGGGAAACTACATTTACTTAATTAAACATTTATACGAATAAAGTTGACGGCCTTCAATATTTATATCTTTGGCGTATTGATAGTATGTATACGAAAGGTTCGTCGTGATTCGACATACTATTTTATCCAATCAAGCACGGTTTTATTACAACGCCAAAGTGATTACGAAAAATAATCGCAAGTTTCGCATATCTAACGTTATTTTGATCACAACACATACAAGTCCCGGCCCGATTCGATATAATACACGGTAATAAACATTTATGCGTCATAGTTGTTTTTTGCATTTTGTGCATAAAGTAAGTTGAGGAAAATAATGTTCAAATATCTCACAAACAAATATAACAAGTCCTCTTAATATCTCAATCCTTAGAACGTAAATTTGTAAACTTCATTACAATACCAAAATGTGACTGTTGGGTGTATTTATTTATTTATTTTAAATGTTCAAATTGAAAGTGCGTCGTGGCCTGTTGGTAACGGACCAGACGCGGCTGCCTACATGTTCACGGTGGTCGCGGGTTCAAATCCTAGGGCACACCTCTGACTTTTCGGAGTTATGTGTGTATTGATAGTCAATCACCATGCACTTTAACGGTGAAGGAAAACATCGTGAGGAAACCTGCATACCGTAGCGATTTTAAAGAATTTCTACGGTATGTAAGTCCGCCAACCCGCACTAGGCCAGCGTGGTGGACTGTATGGCCTAACCACTCTCAATCGATTCTCTCGATTGTAGAGTAGGCCCGTGACCTGCAGTGGGACATATATGGGCTGATATAGATGATATAGTTCAAATTGATGGATTTTGTAAAGATAAATTCCGAGCTACTACTTTGGATGCCAAAAATTTCTAGTTCTTCCAACCCCCAACTAGATTGAAAACACTAGTGACTAGGGTAACAGTAGAATTTATCAAGGTGCACCAATAATATTTATTTATTATTATTTATTGTACATATCAAGTAACATGGCAATGTGATACCAATAAAATATATCGTCTATTGAATAAATCTCATGTATACAACCACCATACTTTGAAATAGGATGGTGAATTCAAAGATCTACAGTTCATCTTTGCCAGGATGATATTCAATATAAAGGAAAATATATGTAATAATTACTACTCCAGTAAAATAGTAATTATTTATTTTTCCCAACATAATATTGTATGATTTTTATAACAAGCTAATGCCCAAATACTCAAACAGCAATTAAATACTTAGTTGCACACCTATGTCCCACTTAATAAGTAAATTTAAGTGGGACTTTAGTAGTTAAGTGCAACATAATATTTAAGTGGTATTTGAGTTTTAGGGTGTAAATCAATTTATGTTGTCCTCAAACTAGTAACTACCTTTTACCAGCAATTGGAAGTACCAAATAATTTCCCTTATTTAAAAATATAATGTGTAATAATGAAAGAAAGAAGTGATTTATTGTCAGGGGAAGGGTAAAGTGCAATGAATTCCAAGCTCAATGAATCTCTGGAATAAAGGCATTGCCCGCACAATTAGTTCAGGTGTAAAATTACTCTACTGTGCAAATTCCTACAATTTAATTTGCGTTATTAACAACATCTCTTATAAACATTTGGCACTATAAATATGAATGTCATTCATATAAAATGTTTAACAGTAATTAATTAAAATTATACTGATAATTCATAAAATATGATTGATTTGATATGTGTAATAGCAAGTATGAATTATACAGTAAAGATTAATCTGAATGCTATGAACATGGCATTTCCTGGTACCAAGGTTGGATGTGAATCTAACAATGCCATTCATTGGCACAATGCACCTTTCATCTCAAGGCACAATTGTTGCTCTGTTTGTTGCTTGTAACACAATACATTTTCTTTACAACTACAAATTAAACCGGCAGAAAGTTAATTATTATGAAATATAAATAGCATTTGTTCTAATGGTGTTTAAATGTAGATGAAAAGGAAATAATGTGTAACATGCATGCAGTCATATAATTTGGTGTAACATGTCTATATGTCTTGGCTAGGTAGTAATCATAGCTATATTCTACAGTCCTTACATTCTACTGTTTAATTTCTAAAAATGAATGGCTAATGATATTATAAGAAATAATAGGTAACTTTGGGCAGTATTTCAAAAGGAGTATCAATTCAATTTCATAATTCTTCACATAAAATTATAATAAATATTGTGAAATCTAATAGTAATGAGTGATAGCGTAACAGAACTCACCTCTTTGACAGTTTCCAGCTTGTGCTTCTGGTCAGCATCAGCTCCAGGCGCAATCGCCACCACAGCATATTTATCGGAGCTTTCCTCTTTCGGGCCGGACGGAGACGCGTCTTTGCTGGCCGCGTTATTTCCTACCGCGGGCTCCTCTAAAGCATTTACTGGAGCCTTGCTCGGCCCGCGCGAAGACGACACCGACGGGGCCAGCTCAAACTGAGGTCGCTCCAACACTTTCATACCCATATCCTCCTCTATTTTGGCTCTCAAACGGTTCCTGTCCTCTACTATGTGAGGGTCGTCGCCGTTCTCTCCGTGGCGAACGATACCCACCACGGGGAAGTCTCCCACTTCGTTCTGCGCGAGGGGCGGCGGCATGAGCAGCTCTGGCCCCGCTTTCTGAATACGCTTGTACACATTGTAAACACTATCGTTCACACTGTTAGAACTTCTGAACTCTGGCAAGTAGAATAAAGCCCCTAACCATACGATTCCAAATGTCAAAAGTACAGAAACAATCAAATATTTTTCTCGGAGACGGAACGAGCGCCGTGATATGGACGGGACGGGTACTCCATTAACAAACCGTTGATACGTAGGTAAAATCCCCGTCATGTTTACGTAAACACAAAACCTACACCTAATATTTTAAAATATAAATAATGCAATCACCAGACAAACGACCTGTCAGCCGTGATCGGCGGTCGCCATTAAAGAACTACCAGCCTGCGACAAGATTCTGTCAACGTTGAGGGATACCATGTGCAACAAAATAAAACCACTTAGATCTAAACTTTAAACCGCAGTAGAATATATTTATTTACAGATATATCGTAAATTGTATTTATGGGTTACAATAAAATAACATATTTGCAAGTCAGGGCTAAAATTTCTGTAATTATGTCCTGTTGATAAGAAAATTGTACAATCACGCCATCTCGCTAAATAATAACGTAACAAAGGTTGACCAAGATTATATCATCGTACTACAATTTTACACAAGAGGTCGCTGTAAACTACAAACTATTTAACTTTATCTTTGTTATCACATTTTGCTTGTACTCAGAAGATGCGCAAGGCATAAATTAAGTAATGTGGGTCTCAGATATATAATGTACTCTGTGAATGTGGGCTACCATAGATTAGTATTATATGTGGGCTACTGCCCTGGCCTTTGTAAGAATTTCTATCGTATGTAAAATCCGCTAACACGCATTAGATCAGCGTGGTGGACAATATGGCTTATCCCTCTCAACCGTACTCTCGATTGTAAAGGAAGCCCGTGCCCTACATTGATACGTATTTGGGCTGATAAAGATACAGATTTGTTAGTTGCAAAAACATTACTAGCTACCTAAATAATTGCCTCTTATATATTTTATGAAGTGTATTGATTTGATTCAGTTATTTGATTAGGAGAACATGTTCAGACATTTAGCAAGCCTTTCTGGCGTGCAGTTTGAATAGTCAGCATTGAAACAAGAAAATTCGACTTTGGTTCATGTTTTGCGATACATAATTGTTACACAGTTTTGTTTGAATAGTAACATGTATTATAATATAGTCTCTAATACTTACGGGACGAAACACATGAGTCTGTAATCGGAAATATGTATGTGAATGTTTAGTATATTTATTTCATGAATTTTTCGCTGAAGACACTATTATTTCCAACCAATATTGGTAGAAAGATGTCTTCTATTCAGTTGTGAGGATTTATAATAAGTAGGTAATTTGTGTGCTTTGGTGGCGTAGTTGTACTACGGTACGACTACAAAGCTGAGGTTCCGGGTTCAAATCCCGGGTCAGGAATTTGTGTCCGATATGGCGATAGGCTCGCCCCCTATCAAATCATGGGACGGAACATACGAGGCGAAATGTGGGTGTCCTGGTAGCACCTCTGCCTACCCCTTCTGGCAAAAAGGCGTGAGTTTATGTATGTATGTAATTTGTGTATGAAATAAAAGTCAAACAATATTTTAACTCATTTAATAGTTTTTTTATACGTAATAAACTTACAAATGTAATTGAGATTTACACAATTCATAGAAGTATTCCTAAACAACGCTTCAAATTCTCAAATGAGATCAGTCAATTCGAAGTACTTAACGGGTTGCTTATAAATTACGGACTTAACATTATTTACATTGGGATCCTACAATATAAAATTTAATTGAGTATTAAATAAACGTATGCTATGAACGCGGTTTAAACCTTGACATATAAAAGTCACAGTCCGGGCAATACATGGAGGGCGCGGTTACGTACTTCTTCCGACACAAGTTGCAGAGCGCCTTGTCGGGGCTTCCCTGTGAGTCCGTAGCGGAGTAGTTGTTCATCTGCGGCGGCACGGGGGAGTCGGTGCCGCCCTTCGTACCCGGCTCGAACGACACCGACTTCTTCTGTAGCTGCTTGATGGCCGGCACGTGCTGGTACGTGTTGTATCCGCCCTGAGAGTACGGGTACTGCGCGAGCTGCTCGCTGTCGTTGCTGGCGTTGTAGAGCGCGTGGTGCGAGTTGGCGTAGTGCCTGGTGTCAGCGCGCTGCCCGTTGTCGGCGTAGTAGTTGTAGTTCTTCTGGGCGAGGTTGTTGTTGTAGGTGTCAACGGGCGCGTCGCTGTGCGGCGGCGGCACCCTCTGGTACACTGACTGGTTATAATGGCTCGCGTTCACTTGCGGGTGTCGACTAGAATACTCGCCAGGCATATAGTTGGTCGGTGGGTTGTGGTAGTTCTGATACGCTGGTGAGTTGCTAGGCACGCTCTGGTACGGCGAAGAGGTATTCTGCGTGTTATTGTTGAAATGTCTGTTTGCACTGTAGGTGTTTTGCGTTGGAGGGCTGACCGGGTTCTGCGGTAGTCTGTGGTAGTAAGCGCTGTTCGGCGTTTGGTTCACGTGGTGATGTTGCGTCGGTGGGTGCGAGTACGTGTTAGGAACAGGCCTTTGTATATTGGTCGGGTGCTTAGTTGAATAAGTGCTGTTGGGTGCGGCCGCGGGCAGTCTATTCGAAGGATTTAAACTAAAGTTCGGTGGGCTCGTATTGTTCTGACTCGGATAGACTGCCGCCGGCTGATTGTGCGTTACTGGCGACACGGAGTTTTGAAGTGATCTGTAGTAGTGCACGTTGCTCGGCAGTTCGTCCTGGCTCATAGTTGCTTGTACAGGAGAATTAGTGCCGTATATAGCGGTGTTCTTTTGTGTGTTGTACTGCGGTGTTTGCACACGGGGCTGCGTGGGTTGGTACGTCGGATAAGGGTTCTGTAGTCTGACGTACTCTGCGTGTGCGCTGTCTTTCGCAACGAATGAGTTTTGCGATAAAGACGATACCGTTGACCGCGATGACTGGCTGTCAAACGAGTCTTGTCGCTGGAGCGAAGGTTTCTCCGATTGCAGCGGCAATGTCGTGAGCTCAGGCTTGTTCATCGCTGACTTTAGCACTCGTTCCAAAATTGGATTAGGAATGTAACTGTCATCTTCTTGGTCCTCTGCGGTCGATACTAAGATGACCTGATCACAAAAAGACACTGACTTCTTTTTAGGTTTAGATCGATCGCTAAAGTCAGCATTAGCCATTTTCTGCTCGTTGTTTTCTTCGTCCATTTGTTTGGGATCGATAGAAGAGGACGAGGCACGTCGGTTATAAAGTCCAGTGGTCGATTGTTCTGAACAATTGATCACATCTCGAATACCACTCATTCCGACAAAACCTATGTGTGACCTCTCACTCTCAGAACCTAAATGAGCATTGTTTTCAAATATTGATGCAATATTTTTAACATTATTGTTAGTTTCTATCAACTTTTGATTTTCAGATGGGCCGGATAATTGTCCTTCTACCGATATTGACCTTTTAGGATTTAAATGCATTCTTTTATTTTGTAATTCTTTTAAAACATCTGCGCAAGTGCTCATTATTTCCATTCGCCTTTCGTTTCTAAGTATTTCGTTGCGTTTTTCAAGTAGTTGTGCTAATAACGTGCCCTGCGTAGCTTCTTGTTGACACGCATCTGATGCTTCATCCATACTGTGAATTTTGTTTAATTCTTCGTGAATAGAATTGAGATCTATTGGCGGAGGAGGCGGAGGGAACTCCTCACTAGGCTGTCTCGAGTGATTAACAGAATTCATTGGACTAGGATAAGGTGGCAATTCGAACAACTGTGGCGATCTCCTCAGAGGCATAGGACAATCGACTTCATCTACTCCGTTGTCAAATGCTGCAGACAGGTTCTGCACATTGCCATGCGACGGTGGTATTGTCGACATTACATCTCTCTTTACAGGGCTCTGTTCTTGATGAATCATAGCTTTGGTTACCACGGTATGGAAGTTTTGAGAAGGTGAATTATCTAACCTGTCGTAATGATTTACTTGTTTGTCATCATAATGCAGAAAAGGTAAAGACTGTGGCTCATCTCCGTATTGTTCAGAAAAGCCGCCATCTTCCTCTATTTCTGGAGGATAAACTTCCTTGCCGTGTTCCACATATCCGTACTTAGGCCCGCTAAGCTGGGAAGTGGTGCGCAGTGGTGGAGGCGGTGGCACTTTAGCGACGATCAACATTTTGCCAGCACTGCCATGGAAGCTTTTTCTCATTAATTTGCTTCTTTCGAGATTTGGATTTGTACCACTCGCTACCGAGTATTCCAAATGCCCTTCAGACAGATAACCACTCAAATTTGATTTGTCTTCGTTGGTTTTTCGCCCTACATCAGTGTCATCCACGGAAGAGACGCGCTTTTCCTCATTTACTGTTTCCGAATTGCCATCAGCACCTTCTGTCAAATCTGGCATGGACCTGTTTTTACGCCTTATTAATCCAGCCATCATTAATTTCCTTCGTATTTTGTGTTGCTTTTTGTTAGCTTTTTTGTCATCCGGTGGTTCTTCTTTCTTTTCAACAGGTGCTGACACTTCTTTCCTAGCTCGACCACGGTCTTCACTCCTTGATCGCTTTTCCCTCACCTTCTCATCCTCCCTAGACTTATGCCTTGGCGGTCGCTCGCGTGTCATATTATCGATGTCATCTTCGACAGCTTTAGGAGATTTTTTGGATGAACCTTTCTTCTTCGGCAAAGTCGCATAAATTTCGATTGTAGCCGGAGAATTTTCTAGGCCACATTTAGTGTTCCTTACAGCAGCAGCTTGTGAGACTTCTGCAAGCTTATTCATTCCCACCATTCTTTTTTGAAGACACCGAATACGCATGACACAAGTATTGTGCATCATACGAGCTCGAGTAACGGTGTGATGATAATTGCCTGAAGCATTCATTGCTGCACGCGCTTTCGTTGCTGCAGCGTCGCACAGTACGATTGCAGTTTCGAAATCAGCTGCATCTTCAGCATGGCGAGACTTTTCTAGCATCATGTCAGCCTCTGCGCAAAGAGCATCGGAATCACCGCCACGGGTTGTTATTTTAGGAATTGGCGCATGTTGTAAGTTGTGTCGAAGACCCTGTTGTAGTGGTAAGCTATCCGTCGATGACAATGAGTAAGAATCGTACCCAGCGTCACACGATCCTCCACTAGACATATCACCTTTGCGAGTTGGACTCCCAGGTACGCTACCAACTCCTCGTCCTCTTGTGTACATGTATGGGCTTTCGGCTGTCGAAGAAGATGCTGATGATGCGCTATTTCGGTCACCACTCCAGTTTCCTGAGTCGCGACGTGTCCGAGGCCTCTCTTGTGAATCTGATGCAGAGCCTGTACTGAGACTACGGGCCAGTTGCGCTCGTCGATTAGCTTGGACTTCGAGCATATTTTCTACTGCTTTCCTACTAACATAATCGTTTTCGTTATCAGGCCCAGGAGTTACAGCTCGCCGAGCGAAACCAGCTGCTGGCCTTTCGGGCGCCGGAGTAACAGCTCGTCGCGGTTCTGGTGCAGGAAAGGGAACCACATCTTTAGGAGCGTGACGCGTATCGCACGGAGTTCCATCAACAGCGGCATAAAGTAACAGCAACGGTTGAAAGCGTCCTTTTCGACATTTTTCAACGACTTGAGACCATTCAGTACCGATTTCTTTGACGTTAGCATCGTCAAAGTATATCCACACTCGGAGCTTGCTATGGAAGAAGAACGTGGAATAGTGCTTTCCGTAGTAAGTGACGATGCCGACTAGATGATGAGTTGCCCGCGCTGCCCAGGCTTGGTCTACACATGCGTGGAAAGCATCGGTGGGCCGCAGCTCGGTGCCGATGGCGGCGTATACCGCTGACACATGATCTGCTGATGGACGCTCTGAATCCCATACCATCCCGATAGATACAACTTCGGGACGATTCATTAACGTTCGGCAGATCTGGATTTTAGCACCACAAACATTCTGAAAACAAAAATTAAAAATAACATAAAAACGATACTTAGTGCAAGCGTGCTGTAAAAAAAACTGAGTAGTGGATGATAATATTTCATATGTTACAAAACATACTTACAGGACAATCTCTAATATCCCCCATGCCGCCAGCCTTTCTCAACAAGAGGCCAAAGCTATCGCCATGTTCCCCGAGTGCAGCCTGTGCTGTTAATGCAGTGGCAGAAACGTAGTGGACCATCTGGAAAAAATATAAGCATTTTAAAACCCATCATAACAAACATGCGCTAATGTCTAAAAATAATTTGGTAAGGAACAAGGATAAAATAAAGACAAAAAAATATGAAAGATGGATAAATAAACTAGGACAGCTTAGTTACTTCTCATTCGGTCTCACGCTGTATTACTGACCAAGTAAAGAATCTGTGAATAATTACCTGAGTGAAAGGCAAGGGTTCGGAGGTGGCCTGACAGTCGTCGCAGACAGACTGCTCGACCAGCATCATGGCGAACTTGCGGTGCGGCACGCAGTGCGGCGCTCTGCAGGCGTCGTCGTCGCGGCGTTCGCCCGAGGCGGCCGCCACGTGTGCGTGCACTCGCAACAAGATATGCTCGAAGCACTCGCTGGCGTCCGCCATACAGCCTAGCTGGAACCGCGCGCCGTTCCCGCCCAGCGCACGACGCAGCCCGTCTGCGGCCGGCGCGCGCTCCGCTGACCATTGCAGCTGAGTGAACAACTCCTGTGAACAATCAGTAAGGTTTTGTTACTATAAATAAATTCAATTGTATTATATGAAGGTATGTTGCGAAAACGGTTTTTTAATCTTTGAGGACATGGTGACTTCCCAAGACACATATGAACGAAAAATGAACGGTGTTTTTACTAATAAGTAGCCCATAAAAAGTTAGGAAGACGTATCCATTTTAAATTGGCCATTATTATTAAAGCCATAAGGACGAGAATTGCTCAAATCATCGAGGCAAAACCGGAACAAAACCAGTATGGCACGAATAAGAGTGGATAGGTCACAAACACGGCGTGACCCGCCGAGGTGATCACTCGACGACTCGCCGTGCACATGACTATTGGCGCCGTTTTTGTGTATTTCGTAACCCACAACCGTTATCGCAGTTGGGTGATTTTAGAGCTTTATTTACTTCCTCTGCTAACTTCTAGACGCGATAATAACTTTTCACAATAGTTGTGTCACAAAAGTCGTTGAAAAACAGTTTTGAAGCTTGGTAACCGTGTACTCCGATGAATTTACTCGTACTAATAGAAGCAATCAAAGATCACGTTTGATTTTGAATTAATATCCATAGATTGTATTTACGTCGCGTCGGTTAAAAAAGATGGGTAGGTAATTAAGCGCGGCGTGTTCCGGCGAGGCGGCGGACGCAGCTTGCACCGTGCCTTCCGGCAACACTGCACTTTGTAACCGGCTTATAGCTTTTGACGTTGAATTATGAAAACCTAAACAAAATATTAAACGATACACCTTATGATTTCCTTTGGCCATGACTCATTTATGTACTTGTGGAAAACGTGTTTTTTCTCTGTATTGAGAGTATTAGTTCAATAAGTTAATAAGGCTATGAGTGCAAACTTTAGAATGAAACTTTGTTAGGGTTTTACTGCTAGCGAGTAGCGAATACTGTTTTCCTTGCCAATTAAAGTTTCTTAAATCTATGTAGTGTAAAGTAGCAGAACAAGTAGTTGACGAAAAACAGAAAAATAAAGTGTTTCTTAGAAGATTTCACGGCCATATGAATAAAATTTATAACCTTTCAAATCCTTCTCATATCGCCATAAAACATTGCAAATTTCAAGACGTACGATTGCATTATGGACGTTGACAATAGTCCAATGAACAGACAATATGTTAGAAATAACTTTTAGATGACAACAAAAGTTACGAAACAATAAAATCGCTTTGTACTACAACGAGTTCTTTATACGTCTGGCGCTTTGTAATAAGGCTCCGGGCGCACGTTAAATGTAGCGGTTGTTGTACCACGTCTAGACACTTTTACTACCAAAATACGTTCTTATTGCAACAGAATTTAGATGAGAACCGTAGGTAAAATTTAAGATAAAAACATTGTTACAAAAACAAAAAATAGCTTAAACAATTAATGCAAAACTCGAAGTTATATTTCCCGGCTTGTTTTAAGCATTAGGTATCCACTTTCTATGTGTATAGGTTTCTTAATTTAGCACTCATATCCCACGTGTATTGGCGGTTAATCAGTCGATTTAAAAAACATCAATTTTTGAAACATTGTGAGTGAAAACAATATTCCAGATAGGGTATCGTCTGGCGCCAAAATATGAATAGCTGATATTCGACTGCCAGCATGGTGGTCTGCTCAATTGCTTCGTTACCCTCAGTTTCAAGGACTCTAATGTATAAAAAGGAGGGAACACGTGCGCCAGCAAACTGTTCCACTATCTTTTCATCTACAATTATATTTCTAAGAACAGGTGTCTAATAATTACTATTATTAAGTAATACATTTTATTGATTATATTGTATTAATGTATACAGGTACGAGACTATAATTAATATAACTGTGATATAAGTATGATAAAAGGAACAGGGGACAATAGCATAATTTTAAATATTTCGTTTGATATAGCAAATTAAAATTATCATCCGGACCCCTCCGTTACGCTTTATGAACAAGTTTTTTGTGCTGACAACTAACCGACAGTGTTCGTATTAATCACAGATTCACTGACATACTTAACATTATTGACGTTGGCCTCGATCTGGAGCTTAAATATTGCAAAACGAAAAAACAAAAAGGAAGTTTATTAGGATTAATCAGACACCCTGTAGATATTGCAGTTCAAGGTGTGAATCAAACGTCCGGATTCTCATTCAGCCGTATAATGCTAGTGTAAAGAAATAAGAAACTTACTAGTGTAAGCTGTAACTTAGCTACAAACAGCCATTGTTGGCTTCTGTGAGAAATATCTACTTTTAGACGAGGAAAAACACGGGAATAGTTTTCTAATCAATTATAATTATGTTTAAAAGAGAAATAGATCGCGTGGTTTTTACATTACTTAGCGTTTATTACTCATCTGGTTTTCTTACTATCATTTGTTAATGAATTAAAAACTTTTTCAGTGACAGAAACAACATTATGACCATTGCAGCGCATCAGATACAAGACTCAACCTTATATGGCCAAAGAATGTCATTAAACGGCTAATGTTACGGACATAAAAACGAAGAATAAATTAACAATATTAGTTTAGATATGAACGCGGAACCGAGGCATCAAGTATGACATTAGTGGAACAACGAGGCGCGGAGGTGGGAACGGTTACAATATCGCCGGGTATTGTGGCAGGCGTGAGAATGATGCGGTTACTCCGAAGCCAGCACTCGGCCCGTGACCCTGCTTCCTATCACTATACTGTAAATGATGCACTACAAACTAACAGCTACGTACACAATAACAGTAAACCATTTAATTAAATTATCTTAATTTTCAATACATTATTCTATAAATAGGTACCTACAATGTGGTGCACGTCCTGTTAAAATACAAGCAATTATAAAATAGCTGAAAAGGTACCCAATGATTTTTACCGTAACATACACGTATTAATGTTCTTTAGAGCAAGGTATATAAATTTCACATAGCCTATTTAATCTATGCACAAGAAACAACATCAAGTAATCAATAAAATTAGTATTCGCAGTAAAGTTTTCCATTCATGTAACATTGTGTTGCGGTAAATACATAAACCACGTCCATTATTTATACATACAACTGATTAATATAAACAATAAGTAGAATCATAAAGGATTTATATGACACGTGCTTGTAATAATGATTTTTAAGTCCAGGTTCCAATGTGCGCGGTTTAACACAATAGTCAATTCAGGAAACGAGCTACCCAAACACCGCATTTTCTTTACATATGTATAAACTAAAGGAAGAACTGTAATGAAAGATATTAACTATATAAATTACTATATACGATTATAAAACATGAGGTTGATACTGGGTTCAAATCTAAGGTGTGGTCATTGAGTCATTTGAGTAGCCCTGAATTGCAATTTGAACTCGGCTTGGCGATAAGCTAGCTTGATATCGGAATCACTATTGCAACCGTAAAGGGCTCGATGAACCGTGGGTAACAGAGGATCTCTACCTAGCCCAAGACGTAAGTAGAGATATATATTATGAAAAAAAAAAATGTTCTTTCTATATTCAGAGTATGTTTCGACTATAATTTTAGAGTGTTGTTATTAACTATAACTGTTCATAATACAGATAGATACGCTGATGAATCAAGTATAAGAGTCATCTCTACTTTTGGTTGATGTTGCTTTTAGTTTTTATTTCGTGTCGCATACGAAAACTATCTCAGTCAAGAACTGCTCTTTAAACGAATTCAAGTTGATTACACGGTGGCCTGACCAGAGTATAAAGGATATGCATGAAGCATTTAGAATTCTAATGATTCTTGTTAACTCAGCGACATTTACTAATCATTTGGCATTAAGTAATTGCTAATTTATTCTCTTGGAATCAAATTGCGCTGTTTTACTCAGTATCTTGTTAATATGCTAAACTTCATGAATCTAGTGTTACGCACGTAGATTTTAATGAGTAGAGGTATCAATTGCGAACCAATATGTGTCAGAACATTGACAATAAAATAAAATTTATGTACAGTATAAAAGGATTCGCGTGTGTATGAATAGTAGCTTATTAACAATATCGCTAGCTTAATGCTGTGCGACAGCGCCTTTACAAAGTGCGTTATGTATTCCCGGGACAAATTGCCTTCGTCGGCCACCAGACAATAGGCCTTCGCAGGTCAACAACGAGCAACGCATTCAAAAAACCTCATGCCCATTCTACGATGAATGTATGCAAATAGGCGTAATTTTTCCAACATTTAAAAGCTACGACTGCATTTATCTTCATTACGTATCTATGAAAAGGCTAACTTTCCATGTTTCTCAATTCTGTTGTTGTCGACATTTACTTGACACAATAAGTACAAATTAGCGTGAGTCAGATATTGGCGCCAGGCAAAATTTCAACATTAAGGTGTGTTGCGGTTAAAATTTTAAATATGTTGTCGTTTAGTAATACTTAGTACTTACTGATCTAGTCACGCCTTAATTAAAAATGTCTAATGAACGATATACATATATAATACAACTATGTTGCATATTATACCTTAAAAGTAAGAACTTACTCTAAACAAAGTCAACGTTGTTTGGCTAATGAGTTGCGAGTCTGGCGCGTCGTAGCGGCAGGCGGAGGGCGGGCGCGAGCGCGGCAGCGTGTTGTGCCGCACGCCTGCCAGCGAGCCCGTGAGCATGTCCTTGGGAGGCAGCAGCTCGCGGTCTCGGAGACCCTCGATCTTCTGCTTCTGTATGGCCGTGCCGCTTTTCCCACCGCCATCGCTCGACTCCTTGCGCTTGTACCGAAACTTTATCATCTCACCGACTGGTCCGCATCGCTCGATCCGATCCCGCGATTAACTAAATTCAGTACAGAGCTTATTCAATCTCCATGCCGGTCGTGACCGCACACAATGGCTTCGCACTGAATATACATATCGGCGTTCGTGTCCGCAAACAACTCTAAACGGCAATAAGTAAACGAAACACGTAGTATTGAGAAACTTCACATTTGAATTCCACACGATACGAGCACGTTAAGATATGCCTATCCGCACTAGCTCTAAACTATTTTATTCGCATATACGTATTTTTATTACGAACAGTACTATGAATATTAATGCACAAGTTTGGGCGCGAGAACTGAGCACAGCAGTTGCGCAGAAGGTGCACCGCAGCAGGTGGTCACAAAAGTTTTTATTTAATCCAACTGTCGATGTACACTGTACCACTAATTGCACCACAACATGTGTACACAAATCACATTTAACTATTAAAGAACAGGTTGTATAATATATTATGAGCCGACACACGCGCGCTCGACTCGAAGGCTTTCTAACAGACTGACTTGAGACTAGAGGTAGAAGCGCGGAGGCGGGACACCCGAGCGCCTCTACCTTCCAGGTACCTACGTTTTTTTTATAATCTATTGTTAACTTAACTCACGTGGGTTAAGTTCTGTCTCTTTCTATCGCGTGTATTAACGTAGCTCAATTTCGAAGTTTTACAACAACGACGAGCTTTTGTTTAAACTTTAAACATCTATATAGATAAACTTAAGCTCGTAAAGTTATAAAATGTTCAAAGAAGACCATGGTATTAAACAACACGTGCACACAACGTGCTGAGTTTGCATAGAATCTAAAATTTGACAATTTCTGAAAATGAAAATTAACACGCGATTGTGACGACTAGTTACTCAAATTAGCTATGACGAATTGTAACATAAGAGTAATCTTTATCGCCGTAGACGAACATTTTTGAGTTAACATTGTTCACACACGTTCTCATTCCTAAACTATTCGTATGACTCATACAACGAATACGTCAAAAAAACAAATAGGTTCACTTTCGTGAGTATGTGGACGGACCCTTGGGTCTCGAGATGAAGTGGTCAGAGAAATGATTTTTATGGTCGTATACACTGTAACCTTATATCCATCATATGAATGAACTTTCACGTGAGTCAGTTCGTAAGTATGTCGATGTTGTAAAATATGTGGTCAGTTTCCTCGAGCCGGTCCGGCTCAGATGGAGTGATTTTATGTCCAAAGTGATTGCGAATTATAAAAATGCGTGGCAATTATAAAATTACGAATTCAAGAAAAATGCTCTATTAAAACGATGACTCGCAAATAAGATCCCATTTAATTATAACGTAGTTTCCATAATTGACCTTCAAGTAAATAGAACATTGGGTGGGTATAATCCGCATTATAATTAATATATTGCCAAAAAAATATGGACCTTACATTCAAATAACCATGCTGTATATTACATCAAAATTCCTTAACGGTTTACAAACAGTTTTAGGTGTATAAAAACGGAAATGAAACACATTATATTGGTGATCAAACTCGTGTTTTTTTAAGGATATGAATCAGCCCTATTACGTATATGTTTAGCATAATCGCCTTGGAGGCTGTGAACGTTGCGGTCCAGCGTTCACTTCTGCGAACCGGCGCGTAAAGATCACCTCTTAAGGAAAACTGAACAAAAGCGCCGCCTACATGTTGCGTTCGCCTTTTGTTGCTCTCCCAACATATACTACATGGAAATATGAATGGGCCTCGAAGAGTCGTGCGCAAAATCTTAGACAGCATTTATTTATAAAACAGTATTGGTAGATTCAAAATTATTGGTGAATTATATAATGCATCTTGCTAGTTCATTTAAAGCCCGTTTTACTGGATGTATCATCTAATCCCGCTACATTTCTAGCCTACTCGCCATAAGACCGATATTCTTTACTTTATCATAGAGGCATTGTCAATAGTGATTTCAGTTCTCGAAAGTATACTTCGTTTTATTACAAATTGTAACTATTTAATCCAAATAAACCTAACAGGCAACTAATTTGAACCCCTTAACCTCAGTGAGTCTTGATAGGTAACAGAAACTGTGAGGCACTGTTCGGTCGCTAAAATGTTGCAAATACGCGATCGAAAACAGATGTTTGTCCACCCAAACCGAAGTCTCAAATTTCACAATCAGCTTCTCACTTACTCCGTTACTGTTGTCAATAAAGGAAGTATTACGTGTATGTTTTATCAACAGCGCACATTTCCCATGCGAGTTCGCGATCCGGTTACGCGCCAGTCGGTACCTACTAGATCTAACGGATTGTGAGAAAGGTTGATCACTTCGAATGATTTCTAGCAACTGCCTTCCACGTGATTCAATCAACATAAAGACACGTTCATATTACTCTGTATTGGTTCAGGACGTTTTATGTAATCTTGTATTTTAATAGTTGTGCATTAGGCGCATTACCGGTAATAAGTGGTAACAACTATTTAATGTTCCTTACTTAATAGTTTATAGGTCAGATATAAATTGATTTGAACTTGTCGTCTTATGGGATATAAACAGAGTGAGGTAGCACGTTCAATTTTCATAAATTGCCTGGTATTGGATAACGCTCCGAAAGGATAAACATGTTAGAATACTCGGTAATTTGAAGCCAAATTTTTCTGCGACGTACTTAAAAAAATATTTTACGTAAACTTTTTACAAAAATATGGCATACCGCAGGTTCAATAATAATCGAAATGCTCTTGAACCCGGACCTAAGCACTTGACTTTGTCCACATATGTATTTTGAGGAGGCAATCAACTTTAACATATGGTTATAGGATGTCGTTTGTCATTTGTTTGCAGATTTATAATCGGGACTTCATTATTTATAAAACTTCTTTTTCCATTTTGTAAGACACTGGGAACGTTATACACTTGTATATACAGTCTGAAACTTAAATAACATGTATTTCTCATGGTCAGCACTGGGTTTCGTCACCGTTCCGCCGAATTTAGGTATTCAAAAGGCGGGTCCAGCGGAGTATCCGAAAACCTTACTCATGTTGTTACGAAAGAAGCCTAGTTTGACATTACACACTTTTCCACAAATTGAAAACCGGACTCTTGACTAAAGTTTCTTGAAATGTATTGCCATAAACATGATATTATCAGGCAGTACCAAATATATCACTCATAGCACTCTCTGACTGTAATAGCAAAAAAAATATAAATAGCTACAGAAGAAACATAAGATTTATGCAAAGAAAATCAACATTATTATAATCTCTATGATGTAATACTTCATGCTACATGAGGTTAAATTAATAGGTCAATAAAGGTTCCACGTATGGAGTAGGTATATTAATTCTAAAATAAAGGTCCAACAAGATGATTATTTAAAGTTATATTAAATTCATCAAAATTCTGCGCCACATCCAACCATACACTTGTATAAACTCATTCATCAGATGGTACACAATCGCTAAATTCGACCGAGTGTGTAATGATAGGTATTTGGCGGTTCAAACAGATGGCTAACAATACACGGGCAGGGTGTTACTGTGGTGTTACTAAGGCGTGAGGCCGCAAACATTCGACTCCATAATACGGGGCTTAATTCTGTAGAATTACCTATTGCATTATCTATTGTTTTGTAGTTTGCGAGGTTTCAAGGCGATGTGTGTAATGGCATAATGACTCACACTTGATAAATTACTGTTAATCGAATAAATCAATCTATCTCGGGCATAGACGGTTAGATTTGTAATGAAAATATACAGCTGCTTGATTAATTAATCCGGAAAACACAGTTATTTACCTACTAAATATTTTTGGTCTGAGAAGTTTACGCTCGAACACAACATTAATTACTGTGATATTTAAAAAATGTATTGAATAGCGTAAATATTAAATATTTAAAGAAGTCACAATATCTTGAGAAAGATAAAGTCGAATAAACATTTTTTATAATTTTATTTAAGGTTCATCGTTCAAAAATGGATAAGGTTTTTTACATCGTCGTTTCAGAATGCGTGTACGGTATAAATATGTATATGCGACAGATCTCACACCTGTCGCTACGTACGATAAAAAATAGCCGTAGGGTGCTTCAGCTCTCGATGTAGACTTTATTTAAAATATCATTTATAATTTAATCTACCGTATCAATGATATGGTTTTGAAGGATAATAACGTGCATTAGAAAGGCGTGTTCTAGTGAAAGGCTAGTGGCTGGAACAAGGGCCCTATTACGCGATCTCGTACACTACAACCGCGGCTCGTGAGCTTATAGTTGTGGTTACCAAGTGTGATGAACTCTCCCGTAACATTTCGATTGGTGCGCGACGATGAAATAATCGCCACTCACAATCGATTAGTTCTACGCGCAACATCTAATTCAATTACAACGCAGTAATAAAGCATTGTGCGAGTTCTCGGCTAACTTGAACATTGTGTCGTTCATCGACACACTTTCGAGAAATGTTTAAGTCTACATACTAGGAATTAACGCCTGTTGTAACACTTGGAATTGATGAATAGCAATTCCATTTACCCGTAAAGGTAGAGTTGTTTCTATTTGAAATTACCCAGTACAAGAATAAGACAATAAATTGTGCACTATAGTATCCGATTTTTGTTAATCCTTGCTTATATGTCTACCTGAGCTTATCCCGCATCAGTAACAAGTTGCCGCATGATCATTTATTTATGGACATTGCAAAAATAATCAGGTTTATAATTTTACAAGTCGTCTGTGAAACGTTAACATATTCTGATATCTAGTAGAATTTTAAAAGTAATGCTATGTCTTAAAGAATAAACTTGTTTTAAAAATGCGAATATTTTCAGTGTAAAAGTATAAGTGTGGGTGGCGGAATTCAAGTGCGTAATTTCGTACACTACGATTTTACGGCGAAGCATAAACTACCATCGCGTACCGCATTAAATACACGTGACACTTTCAAGAAATAAGAAATACGAGATGAAAATAAACGTATGGACAAAATAAACATAATTATATGTAAACTGCTTGTTCAGTTATTGTAGGGTATAATGCCACTAGTAACATACATAGTAGAGTGTTATCCGAGATAATCTGAGTCACATTGCATATGTTTAGTAATACGGAAATCGCTACCCGGGTAGCAATGTTTATGGAACGGATTTAATTCAAATAAATAGTGGGAAGATTTGCAATTCGTAATTGTAAACAAGTACAAAGAACAATCTTGATAAACATGTGTGGGCTGCGGGCATTTAACACGGTATACGTACTTACTCGATACGCTATAAAACAGATTATTTTGACCACGAGTTTTAGGTCATCGGTTGATCTGTATTGCTATTTAAAAAACACCACAGACTTACCGAGGATTTGTGAACTAATCAACATAACTAAGAATGCATTATTAAAATGAATTAAACGTGTTTATGTGAACCTTTTCGTGACCAGTTTTGATAAAGCTAGCGGACAAAGTGGGCGAACGCTTAAAGCGATTAAGCTAAATACAAGTGGGAGCAGCTAGTTCAATGACATTTCTAGGAGGTTTTGTCGGTAATTAGCGCTCGCTACGATAACTTAATACCTAAAAGTATTGCTCTTAATGAGTTAAACAATCAAACTCTTGTTTCAGTCTCGTGACACAGGAGATAACAATCAGGCGTGGTACTATCCTAATGATGAAGCTTGCGTCAAATCTTCAAATAGACGTGGATCTTATGCCACATAGCTACGTAAAGGTAATTCAGTGTATGAATTCATACAGTAAAAATGGCAAATGAAACACATTGCTCTGAGAGTCTAAAGGTCTAGAAACCCTTAACATTATTGAGCCAGCGAAGTAATGTTAAATAAACAGAATAAAGTTAATGGTAAAGTCCAGAACTGTACGACGGAGCTTAAAAATAAAAGCCCACCACGATTTTTATGTTAATGTAATACAGTAAAGGAGAACAACGCGGAGGAAATTCGCATTTTAATAAAATGCAAATACACGCACCGCGCATGACCCACAAGATGAGATGTTTGCCAGATCGACTTCAACAAGTGGAACGTATGTTAATCTATCCTTGATTCCGTTTTTTTAGGACATGGAAAGCTTGATAGAAGATATACGTCATCGGTAAATCGTAACGTGTTGTGGAACATAGGTAATTAGAACTGTCTCTATGATAACATCGTGAACTAATGTGAAATAGATTAGACACGTTGGTGCATTGCAGGCTAGGCAGTGTCGCAAGTGGAAAGGCAATGTATTGAAATGTCCCACTGAACATGTATGATGTGTTGTTACACTAACGCGACCCTGAAGTTTTCGTCTCACGTTTACTTATTGCGGCACTGTGTCGCGGCCACATTTAATAATATTAACAGCAATATTCAGTGCTCAGCCATCGCTTGTCTCATACAAGGCTAACTACTAACCGATTTACTATGAAATCAACACACTCGTACAATACCGCTCACTTGATTAGTACACAGATTTGAATGATAATGATAATGACCTTTGACACTTGCACTTTTCACTTTTACTCAACTCGTCAAACACTTTTACACTGTACCATGAAGTGTAACACTCGCGAGTAACATCTATTTTAATGCATAAAAAATTAACACTGAATATTTTTAATTAAAAATAATAAAAAAACAACTACGCGCCACGATACAGAGGCTGCGCGTTTACGACTGTGAGTGTAGTAACAGTGACAGCCGGCGCAGGCGCACGGGTGCGACAAAGACGGAGCACAAAGGCTTTGGCGCCAAACTCATAGTGGCTGAGGTGCGAGCGAGAGCCACAAGAGGCTTGCGCGGGAGTCCGGTTACGTATCTCGTTATGGTGGAGATTGAACTCTTTGTATGAAGAAACACCACAATTCGGATTGTTTCAAACGTGTCATTACTTTAATACGTGGGTGACAGCTAATAAAAAGAAATGTATGACATAAACTAATGCGTTTATCGCTTTAATTTTTTAAGAAATCCATTCCAAAGTGCTATATTTTACTTGTGTTTTCGTAACCTGCTTTGTAAAGTTCAGCTGGGTAGATACGTTTTATTTTCCTCCAATTTTGTATACTGCATATATGTGTGTACATAAGTATTTGGCCAGTGAACTGTAATTAAACCAGTGCGGCGAGTCTACGATTACATGAGCAGCCATCTATTACTATCTAGTCTAGATCATCGACCGCGGTGTCTGTTTCTAACCCTTCACCGGGCAGCTGAGTGCCGATTTGGTCAGGCTTAACACAAAAAATGAATTAATGAGATCTCAGCCGTCATTAACTTTATTCCAATAAAGTATTAGATCACAAATGTAAGACTTTAGAATAAATAACTCATTCGTAAATACATAAGCAAATGCGGTTTATAAGAAGTTACGCCCAAAGCTTAGTCATTTTTGTGATACAAGTCAAACCACTACCTTTAGTGCCGTAAAAGCACAAGCCACTGGGACAAACATAAAATGATGTCACTGTTAAAATGAAAATCTGCATACAAAACAAACTTTAGTACACGAGGTTAAGCTGCGGTTACCATACCGGTTTTAGGAAGATGTGATGTACGCACGCTAAAACGAATACACTTTCATAATGCGTACGGTGTAAAAAGTAAAAACATTTCTTTTACCACTTTTAATGAAATTCACATCGGTAATATTTGATTGAATTACATATTGTTTACCATCAAAAAATGGTAAATTCTTTAAAAATAAAATAGCGACATCTCCTTACATTTCATAAAACAGCCTTTTAAACTTTTATTTAAAGTTAGCTCTACAAACTAAAATTACGCTATAAAATATTGCTAAGTACTAACCATCATCAGTACGCGTAAGAGTCCAAACAATAATAATGAATGTGAAGTTTTCGTAGTGTTCACATACCATCCGCACTGTTTTATGTCAACTGTAGTTGTATCATGATATCAATGAAACACGATCGAGCGTTATCAGTTGCTTGTTATTGTTGCATAGTGGCGTCAACTTGCGTAAATACTGACTAAACTCCGTAATGTGTGCATGCAACGTTATTTTTATTGTAAACTAGTCATAATATTGATCGTTAAGTCACTTATTAGTAGAATGCGGCCTTATTAGTTAAGTTATATAAAACAAGCGTAAACACACTGAATATGATATATATAACTCGATCAATGTTGTATCGCTTTGCCTTGTGTTTGTATAACTTTCTTTATCCTGCGTGTATACAGATATAGGTCCTCTGTACCTTTTTATATTTTAGCCTATAACATTATAGTTCCTATGTGCCTTATATTTTGTTAGTCATAAGCCTTAAAATTAAATAGTCGATTTCATGTAACCTGATTTAATTAACATTGTATAGTTTAAAATATTTTCAATACCTTTTCTTGCATTATATAATTCGAAATTTTATATGCTAACTCTGTCTGTAAACTGCATTATAATTAAAATTCAACGAAATTAATAAATGTTACTCCTGCGACCACACACCTGACTCACAACATTAACACACAACTCACTCCCTTAACACTAGCCAGGGGGGTCGACGAGGGGCGGATGAAAACATTGCCATGCCGTAGTCCTGTCCCTCCGGAAGATCCCCCTACACCTACACATAAAACTGACAACGGGAGAACCATCGTATCAAATAGCGAGGTTTCTCTCTGTTGTCAGTTAAAACACCCCACACACCTAAACACAACACCTCACAGAGACACAGACAATACCCCCACACAATAAAACGCAGGAAAAAAAAAAAAACACACCGAATATGGAAAGGGAGTCAGCCTTTGAAAATGTAAGGACAGGAAGAGATTGCGCCGTCAAGCGTTTAGAGTTTGACCAGAACATAAGCATTAGCAAAGTTTACTAAAACTAGTGATACCCCGGTTGAGTCATTAGCCCTTATTTTAACCTGGCTGATTGTGCCTATAGTGAACTTCCATATTTAGTGGGTACATGTAAACAACACAATCATAATATTAAGTATATCTGTCTAATGAAATATGATTTTGACTTAAAACAAATCCTTACGATTAGTGATACGTTGCCTCTCACGTCTTTTTATTTGGAAACACTATAATTATAACAATTGAACTATGCTATATCTTTCTATGCGTTACCTACACTTATTGTATTGATTAAAATAAACCCTAATGTTAATTCTGACACATATACCTAATCGCTTAAATGAAAAAAATAGTACAATACTCGGAATAACTTTCTACTACTTATAATACAATCTGTTGGGGCGTCACAATCTAAAGTTATAGACAAGAGATTCGCTTTATCGAGGTGTTTATGCGCAATCTGTGACGAGTAAATGCCAAAAGGTTTCTCCACGCTACGGCGATGTATGAAGGTTACACAACAATACTCATGGTTAAAAATTCCATACATTTATAAATGCTTATTAGATGAATAGGCATTTAATACGGTAGTAAATATTTGCCCTTTGAAAGGTTTTTAAAGAAGAATTTTGTAATCGACATTTATAATTTAAATCGATTGTATCGAGGTCGATTCCTGTACCGAAACAAATACTTGTGTGATCAATGAGAATATGTTCAAAACTGATAAATGTTGCATCTAAAAGGTTTTTAATACCCACGACATCCGCTTTGTATTTTAATGAGGGGTCAGGACTAAGAGTGTAGTTGTTGGATGGTCGGTAAAGGAAAATAATTATATTAAAACTCCTGCGATTTCTATACAGAATAATGTAACTAACGAAACCTAGTTAAACTCTTTCAAGACGCTTCAATACAATGAAAAATACTGGCATTTGAACAATTAAAATAAAACAGAATGCACAGCTTTTTGTTTGAATCATTACTGGTGACAATGATCTACTGCTGTGAATTACGTGTGCCCGCACAAAGTAAACGTTCAGTTTAAAATAAATTAAACTGAGTTTTGTTAATAGAAAACGTTGAGTTCTTTATGAAGGAACGTTGACTTCAACAATAGAACCTGCGGCTTTCACACGGTAATAAAATACCTTCTTCAAATCACTCGCAATGTACCGAGTCATTTTACTCATTTAAAAATATTTATTTCGGATATATCAAATTCTTGACATGCTTTATTATCCAGCAATTTGAAAATATATATATTATATTTGTTTAAGTAACGAAACGATTAACATTTTTTTTAAGATAACATTGAAATAAATAAATATTTTCGAATACGTGTTATTTTCCAATACTGTTATTAGATTTTAATCACATACTGCAAGGCGCAATTTTCTGTAACTCTAATACACTTCGTGTGCGAATAATAGCATACTAACATAGCTGGTAGATCACGTACGGATTGGCAAACGAGGCAACACGCACCATGGGCCAATACGCAGTTTTACCGGCAAAATCTGCCTACACTGATATCATCGTATGTATGTCATTGTCCCACTTCGTCAACACTTGTTCATTTCACTTGCAACGAGTTTCACGCCCAATATTGGCTTCACTGGTGGTGTTTACACAAATAATCAACATCTACGACAAACTGCTCATTAATTATACCGTTTCCGTTTTGACTCGACTAGTCAACTTCGTTGCGCAAACATTTGCACACATTTTGGTGAATTTGTTGAAACTCTTGCGAACAACTTGAGTCACGCCCCGTCCGCTATAAATCATTTTGAATCGATGCCAAATTGTCGCTAAAAATTCACCATGAGGGAAACATGCATTTACATACGCAATCTAAATCATTATTATTAGACATCATTTAAGGTGTATACAAGTAAACGTGACGAAGAATAAGAAAGAATAAGAAAATATTGCTGGTGTAATTATTGATATGAGAGAACAAGTTCTTCTTTGGTGCAGAACTGCCAGCAAATAGTTTTATAACAATCAACATTTATCAGTAATTACAGTAGATAACACCCCGCAGAGATAATGGTTCGCATTCCATGAGCTGTAGGAACTTGCCCAGTCGCTTCGAACCGAAGGTTGAACGCTAAGCTTCTGTCGCAATCCTTATTACTCTATTGTCTCTCAGGCT
Source organism: Deilephila elpenor (assembly GCA_949752805.1). Lineage (NCBI taxonomy): Eukaryota > Metazoa > Arthropoda > Insecta > Lepidoptera > Sphingidae > Deilephila > Deilephila elpenor. The sequence continues at coordinate 4,551,082 of OX457102.1, forward strand.
CTCGATATTAATTTTTTGTAAGGCAGCCATTGACCATTGTTGGAAGTTTCTCTTTAGGACTATGACTATCATTCAAGTAACTAAAATGTATTAAGACAATAAAATTCTAGTAAGCTATATGTTGGATGTTTTGATAAGTTTGGATACTTAATTATACTTTCTTTTGTAGTGCCAAAATATACATATATTCCTTCAATTGGAACTGTATAAATTTTAACACAATGTACTTATGTACCTACTTATGAATGTTGCCAGAAGTGTCGACAGCAAACACAACTCAAAATAACAGCAGACTTGATGTCCTTCATGTAAAATGCCATAACATTTAACATTCTTAGAATATGTTTATTAACGATATGGCAGGTAAATAAACTGCTACATTAAACTTCGCGATAAATTCTTTTTTAATCCATTGATGTTTATTTTAGAATAATCTTTGGTAATCCATAACAAAACTAATATGATTTATTTTTGTGCTTCGATGGAAATAATATGGAATCACAAATCAATAACTGTTTGAGACTAGGAATACAGGCTATTAAATATGCTGTACGACACTGCACAATACATACAGAATGGATCATTTGACCGCAGGAATTCCATTGTGTGATTGATATGATACAACTTCATTAAATTACAACCGAATTGGCTTGTCATAATTAACTTAGAATTAAAGTCATTAAATAAAAACAAAATTAAAAGCAACTTCATTATTTGCCTTTACTTGCCAACTAAATATAATTCAATATGTAATAGAATCATAATACAAAACCGGTATATCAAGGTATTACAACTGCATAATATATTCTTTGAGAATACTGTGTGAATTGCTTGTAACTAATTAAAACAATCACTCATCCGCCCACGCAGTTACCATGAACTTCAACGAACTGCTGCAGTGTGCCAGAAACGTATAATGATGTGCCATATAAATAACAGAACATAATATATGATATGCGCGTATAAAGTTAAGTGATTTATCGACATTTACAAAGTTATGGAATATTTAAAGCGTAAACGCAGGCGCCATGAAGTCCGCAACATTGTGGCGGGCGCACGTGCGTCCAAGCTTGTCCTTAAACCGAGGCCTTTTCACAACTTTCCAATTCAACAACTAGGTCCAGTTATTGTTTATTGCAGCGACTATTAATGATTTATAAATCATTAGCTAAGATTAAAGAAAAAATATTGGGAAGAAAAAATATAACGTCACGAAATTGCCAATAAAGAACCCACAACAGTCACATACATAGTTCTGACACCACAATAATTTTTGGTCTCACACACACCCAGAGCCGAAACAATTACTTGCGGATCGCACAAAAATTTGTCTCGGTGCGGGGATCGGACCCACCATCTCTCGTTTTACAGTCGGCGTTTAACCAATTGCGCCACGGAGACAGTCAAACAACAAAAGTCCATTTGGAAACCAACGTATCTTTACAGTATCAGAAGAGAAAAGAAATCCGATTTTGTTAATTTTACACAATAAACTATCCCTGGTGATCCTAATATAATAGAATTTTGTCGATTTTTCCATCCATATATTTAAAACGTAATCTTCCTATAAATGGAATATTAAATATATTTTTCACATTTTATTTAAACTAGATGCCTCAAGTACTATATTTATATTTTCATGATGTCATTGCAGCGGTGGGCGAGGACCTTGGACGCAGGCACAAAGTAAGTGTCAACTGGATTACAAAGCTATCTTGTCCTGTAATTTTAACCATCGCGAGCTATTGTAAGTCGCCTACACGGTCCTTGTAACCTTTTACGCTAAATCACGGGCCGTCGATCATATAAGATTAAAACGACCATTTTTGGAAAACAACAAATACGTTCAATGTTCTAATATTTATAGGCAATGATAGGCACAAATAGATTGATGTGTTGTGATTTTTCTCTAAAAATAAATTGGCTTTTGTATAAAAACTGCGTTCATCTAATGATGGTGGATATTGAAAGAATGAACCAAACTGTTAATCGAGGTTACTGAACTATTAATTGAGCAGATAAAAAGAACCTTAGCGGAGAATCGACTATTGTTGTGCCGATACTGATTTACAATGCACAGGATGCTGTGCTCATAGTGCAGGTAATGTTGGCTTTATACATACAATTTTTTGCAACACCCCACACAATCGGCGTATAGAAATTATAGCGCAGTATTGATGTGCAGCAAAAAGCGCGATCGCAGGTGAACCGATTTAGAAATCTGATGCAATGAATGGTTTCTAAACAGTTTTACATCTAAACATGCGTGAAGTATAAAAATTAAAAATACGACTATGAGTTAAATAAAAACTGAACTAAACATTTAGCAATGTAATTTTAATTCGACATTTTACAGAATTTCCTTATTCTACAAGTTATCGTTAATAGTCCTTTATCGCATGATTAAATAATTATACCGGGTATATCAAGACTGCGACCGAAAACGAAGCCAGGTGGTAGTTTTAGTGGTACCAAACACGGTGCAAATAAAAAATTTGCCAAAACAGTGACAGATATTTTTTTAGATTTTTTTAAAAATCATTGTGTTTGGGTGGTAAATACCTAGTTTTTGCAAAAATACTAATTTAAACCCTTACGTACCATTGCGTGTTTAAAAATAAAGAGGTGTACATCATTATTTTGGGAAAACTATATATACATCACCTAAATAAGACGATAAGTAAAATATAACAAAAAAAAGTTGGCGATTTTTTTTGCCAAATTTTTACTTGCATTGTGTCTGAAGTCACTAATACTACCACCTGGCTTCGTTTTCGGTCGCAGTCTTAATATACCCTGTATATATCTTGTTTTAAATACATAGACGTATATCAACCAATTTGTACAGACTATCTGAATTACTATTTACGGCAAGAACGAGATTGTATTTATCCATAAATCTAACGCTGTCTTCAGAACAAAGCAGATTTATAGGAGCATCGTTGAATTTAATTGCTTGTGCATAGTTTAAATGTACTTGTGTTTTGTGTCACGTATATTGTTTTATGCAAGTCAATCTGCGACGGTAGCTCCTCAATGTCTCGGTTATAAGCGAATATAGAAAAAATCCACGCGGGCTAGACCACGATTTTATGGCGAGTTAGTCTCACTTCAGTTTACATTGCTCCCACAAAGATGTCTGGGTTTTTCTGTGCCATATTGTAACATTTAACTATGTGTTTTTATAATAAAACACGTTTTAGTACATTTTTTACAAGCTCTATTTATAACCGCTGCGTGCAAAATTTGAATTTTTAAAACGGAGGTAAAGGAGTATATATAAAAGGAAATAATTCCATCATCATTTGTTATATTGGAATAACAATATTCCTAATTATCTGCTAACCAACAAGGCTGCAAAAATATCATACATTACGGTAGAGACGTATCTTCCTATGTCACGTACCATCACTACGGTTCGTATAGAGTCGTACCTCGACAAAAACTATAGCTACGAGTATGACATGGCAGAAGTTGGTGTAAACGAGAAGCCAAACCGGTCGTGCAGCTGCGCGTGCGCTGTAGACGCATGGTGTTATGGTGTACTGTAGATCTATCTCAAGCGGTACGAGTACATGTACTTGGTACGGCGGCTGAGACAATGCTGCCCGCGTGCGTCGTATTTCTACAGCTAATATTGTACCGAGTCTATTTCTGTCCAATTAAATTTAATACGAGTTTTCAATATATATTATTTGTTTTAGTTGGGATTACGATCATAGAAACGTTTTTATGGTCCATTGTAAATCATCTTGCGATAAAACTGACGACATAAATGTGTTTTAGCATTAATAATAAAATACATACCAATGTTTACATAATGGAATAAAATATAAAATTATAATGCAATAGGGAAATTGTTTATTAATCTCAAGTCAATTAGTAATAAACGGCTGGACAGATGATATTATTTACGACATAAAAGTAAGTGTAACCGAAGCAAGGCTCTCGGCATTATGGCCGTGGCATGCTCTCGCGTGATTCAAACTCATGAAGCCATAATGTATGGCCAATCAAAGGTTTTCACGATCTGCTGAGGCCTGCGGTAACGAATTAAACGATCCAAGGGTTTCAAATGGACGTTCTTAGTAAAACTTCAATCTGGGATTATATAAAAGAGATGCGATTATTGATTTCCGTTTTTAGATGTTTATAAAAAAAATGAGCAAAATTACTTAAACTTTTTATCGAAACAACTTTACGTATACCTTGTACGTAAAGTTGTAGATTTTAACCTTGTAGATTTTAAACTCTTCATCCTTGAATTGAGCGTTCCTACATCTAATCGAAATTGAAACAAAATATATTTAGTGCATAGTAGAAACTGTAATGTCGCCACAGTAATGTTGTGGCCGAGTTAGCAAGCTGTCGAAGGCACGTAGTCGCGACACGCTACCGATTGTACGTGCTCCTGCCTAGATCATGGACCAGTTGTTGGCTCATACCACTAATATGTAAAGCAATTCTCTGCTACAGATATAAATAATGTCCAGGTATACTCGGAATCCTTTAATGCGGAAACTTATGTTAAATTTTGAACGTGGAAAACATTTGCAATTTGTCGCTCTGCGACACATCTCCAACAAAAAATATTCAAACGATTTAATTCTTGAAACTAAGAATATTCTGCTTCTTAAAATCTTGTTTAGCAATTCATATGTAAATAGCTCGTAGATTTTGTGTGAGATAGCTAATAGAATGAAGTAAGCTAGTGGCGGTGTATTTTTTCCAAATTACTACGCGAACCAATAAAAAACTATGAAGTAACAAAGAGTTCAGTTAGTTCGGTGATTCAGCAAAACAAATTACAATTAAACGCTGCCCGCGGGCGGGTCGCACCTATTTAAATTGATTTTATTACAAAACCATTTAAGCTGCTCCTATATTCGCTCAATAGATAGAGATTATTTTGTTGCGAATCACAAGATTTTTTACCGTCTCATCATTTAGTTCATGTCGGGATTAAATTATTATTATTTAAACCCTTATTGTTTTAAAAATTGAATAGAATTCTTATATTATTAATAGATGGGGCTCTTAACATTTTAACAAGAAAATAGTAGTTAAGCTTTGTTGCTAAATATAAATCTATTGAAAAGTTTAGTAGGACATTACTAAAAGGTTATTACATTATTAACATATTCATTCATATAATCCACTTTAAAACCCAATACAGAAGCGATTATAATCAAATTAAACCAATAATTTTCGCCCACACGCGCTACGTCTCTACGAATTAAGTATACGCCGCGAGGGATTACGAAAGAATTTCATAGCTACAAGCCTATGAATTAATTGTACCACCTACTACAATTTATGTATGCAAATGTCAATTTTAGTATGGCTTCTTCTTTGATATTTTTAAGATTACGCAAAATACCGAATTTATTCATTGATTGTAATAATAGATGATAGTTTCCAAACTAAGCTTCGGTAAATGATAGTGACTATAGTTGTTACAAAATACAAGGAGTTTATTCAAGAGATAACTAATATTGATACTATTTCGCAAGTGGATTAATACTACTATGAATATGTGTTAATGATGTATATTCGGAATACGTTAGTCAATCGTAATACATCTTCGCCCTAATACACGTAGGTTTTCATTGGATGGAGACATGGAAACATTCTAAGAATTAATACAGATTATGTTAAAGGAAGAAGTCGTACGGACTAAATATAGTGCAATCTTGAATCTTATTTTCTTATTTTTAGATTTTTTATTGCATTCGTAACATTTACCGCAACAAGTCGGCATTTTCGCAAACCGCAACCAGAAGGACTGCATTCAAGGGTTTGTTTGTTTGTTTGTTTTCATCCAGCGTTAAGTTGGGGACAAAGAGTCGTAAACAGCGGCGAGAGAGGCTTAGCGCGGCGCGGTATAACTACGGATAGCTAAATCACGGTTGCAACGCGTCCCATTCTACGGGAACCAGTTTGCTCCGGCCCGGCCGGTCCGAGATATTAACCCCCAATGATCTTGAATTTAGCCATACGTCTCGTAATAAAGTAGCTATTTTAAGCCTTTACCCGTTTACAGCAATTGCTCATAAAACATTGTGCTTATCAAATTATAGATGATTATATTATCACACATTACGAGTATAGGAAAACTATAAACACTTATTCGGTCGAAAACAACCTTATTAACTTATTATCATCCTCACACTTAGCTGAAATATATTTGTGCAAAGCAAAATGGAAAGTAAATGAATGTTTTCTGGGAAAAGAATAGTACCTCTGCTTCAACAATATGATGAGAACAAAGTCCTATTTTTATTTGGACAGAGGGCAAGTGGAAAGCTAGGAGATTTGATTTGAATAAAGCGCAAATAGAGTCCATTGTTCGCTAAAGGTCACGCTAGTCTACGGCCGACGGTCGGGGTCACACTGTTGTAACAATCTTTCTCTTTGTTGGCAGAACGCACTTCGTAGGCTTATGTTAGACAAATTTTACTTGGCAGGCCACTTCAGTTGACGATGATCACAAGTACTTGACAGTATCTAACAATGTTGGCCACAAACCTACTCGTATTTGATGAACTATTATATAAGGAAATCTTTTGCGTAGTTGAATTCTGCTATCCTAATACTAATGTTACGTACTGTATCGAATATTCTGACGAGGCTTTGGGCATGTTAGCTCACTCTGAATTTGTGAACAATCTATTTAGTAGAGTAGCAGCATGTCTACCTTTAAAACTTATGATCCATTCAACTGGTTTTTCGTGGTTTTTAGCGACCCTTACTACAAAACTCTTAACCAAGCTTCAGCTTTGATAATTTCGTCAATTTTTATAATATTTTCCACTTAGAAAATTTCTGCTTTTTACGTGTTATAACGGTTAATTAATTCCACAATTTTAGGCTTGTCTATGTCAAAATATATTTATTATTAAAAAACTAATCGTTTTATCGGAATTGATTCCTTTATAATAAAGTGATCCAAGCTAAGCGCAACCAATTTCTCAATAAAGAGCTTTAACAATGAAGGCTTTTTTATTTACGGCTAAGTCGTGCTTCGCGTGCAGAAAATTGTATAAGTTTTAAACAAACCTGGGCCGGTTATGCAATGCCAGCTTCAAAAATAAGTAAAATGAGAGAAAGTTATATTCTTGTTATGTCTATTGCAAAGAGGCCATTTTTGAGCCGTTTAAGGATAAAAATATAGTCTGTTTGTTTAAACTTTCATGTTTAATTAGTCATTTTTAATGTATTGAGAACTACACAGTTTAAGATAATAAGAACAACAATATGCTTGGTTTATAATTTAACTAGAAACCAACACATTCAACTTCTATGGCAAAAATAAAATATCTATAAAGATTTAAACTCTGATTAAGTTATAGTCATCGCGTGCATAGAAGCTTAAAATAGTCTTCATTTACACTTCATAGTAATTACAGTCCAACCTATTAAATGATAGCGTAGACTATCTTCACGTAAACAGTATAATCGTGATATGTTCAGCTGCGTAAGTATTGTAGGGCAGTAAGCAATTAGACTTACCTTTAAGGCGCAAAAAATGCAGGACGGTCCGAGGCAGGCGTGACCGGTGAGCTCGCGGAAGCTGCGCCGGAATATATCCAGATGCCACAGCACCTGTTTAGTAAAGAAAACACAAATTAAATTCTAATTATAGGTAATCAAAATAAACACTACAGCAATATTGGCAGACATTCAGAGAACGCTGTGCAAATATTTTTGCTCAGACGCATTGTTAAACTGCGCACTACATTTAATGCTTATAATAATTTCTAGAGCACGTGACACAAATCTTATATAATAAATAAAGAGCAAATAAAAGTATTACTCGTAAAAATTATAAATATAGAATAGCTCTTATAAAGAAGCTTATTGTTTGGTGCTCTATAGCCTCTGTCTACATAAATGCGACAATTTATGTATTTGAATGATAGAACTTGTGGATTTGTATAAAAAGTTCTTATTTAATTATGTACTCTTGCACATAATTTGAATTTCATGAAACGAAATAGTTAATTGAACACATGCTGCAAGACGCAAGCAGGTGTGGTGCTAGTAACATTTAGCTGTGCCTCATAACACTAATTACAGCTGTAATTAGTGAATATATTTACATAATACGAATGTGTCAATAAGAGCAACTTCAAGTCTAATGCGCTTGACAAGATAATAACAATCACGTTATTAATTATGCAAAGCCGTATGAGAATAATTATTAATTATTTGGAATATTTTTAAATAATATAAAACAAGTTTATTAAAATAATTTAACCACCTTTATCTTATTAAATTATTACTACATACAATGAGCACACAAACACAGGCATTTACAGAATTTTAATTAATCCAGTGCAACTGCCAATAGATTCAAATTGCTTAAATATTTAAAAATAGTGATCGAATTTAGATTCTTATATCTGATAAATACTTTTTTCCAAGGTGTTGACAGCGGTTACCGAGTGCCACATGTTTACGGGAGCACGTGGCACGACAGGTGACGTGCACATAACGTACGAAACAAACGCATTATGTAAAATTACAGTAACCGCATCTTGTGATCATAAATAATATTGGAATCACTTTACGGCTTGTTACGTAAATTTTACACACGCGATTTTTCTTATTCAAATTAACAAAAAGGTGCATTTATAATGTTTATTTTTATTGATTAAGTTTATTATCTCTTTAATGGAGGTACCAGGTGTAAATAAAATGCGAGCCTGTATATTAAGATAATAAAGATAAAACAACCATTTACAAAAAAAACATCCATCAAAAATGTATCGGACATTCGCAACAATGTGTACTAAACACACAATCATTTAATACACTCCGTTTTTTTTCAAAATCCAATACATTATAAACTAGAATATTAATTTTAATAGTATGCAGACGTATCGATTACAATAATGACCACATAACGCCAACGCATTTCCTGTTAAGATGTCGCCCACAAGCCTTTTTACGTCCACTTCGTGATAAGCTACTCGGCCCGATTGAGAGCCAGATAATATCTAATAACAACCATTAGCACACGATCTTCTTAACTATCATCACGCATTTATGTGTTAAGCCTAGGCAGTTCTAAATAAGGCTTAATTAAAGGGCTGAAACAACAACAGTTGCTATGAGTTTCCGGATCATCCACTTTAATTATAATAGCTAGTTAAATATTACTGCATCCTAGTTCCTACTAGTGTGTAATATAGGCCGCTTAGACATAATCCTTCGTTATTGTCAAATAAATATAAAAGCAAAGATAAATATAACTAAAACTATTGGTCATTCACAAATATTTTAATTAGTTTAAATAATAATATTTTACAATGCAAATCAATATGCCAAATGTAGAGCCTAACCGGTTTCCAATTATATATTAAAGACGCATCAACACATTTGCATCTTAAAGCGAATAAATAAAATTATAATTTGCTACAAGCCACGTCTCACACTGAACTACGATAAACAGCATATTAGTACTATCATCACAAATGTGAATAATTGCCTCTTAACCTTTTTGATGATAAATAAAAAGGTCCCGAGCCTACATCACCTGTTATTGTAAACGCGAGCTATCGGGCAGTTTTTCACGATTGTTTTCGGCGTCTGGCAGGCAGGTGGGCGCGAACCCGTCGGAGCAGATGCTCTCACAATGCACCTCAATAATCTTTTATTTTGTATCTTTGGCACATGCACTACGCGTCCTCTGTATATCCTTCGGAAACCCGTATTAGCATTCGCTGATTTCAAATGTCAAGGCTGGTGTGACTATTAGCTATTTTGGTGTTGCATCTAATATATTCCTTAAATGTTTATAATTTTTTGTATTTGTATTAGGCAAATACAAATATCTATGTCCATTCAACATTATAGAAGCGTTTTGAGTGTTATAGATTCTTAATATTAGTATGACCTTTTGCTTATATGTTTAATAAATGAATGTATAATATTATTCTACATGCCGAGAAGTCGTGAGAATTATGACGAAAAGTATTTCCTTTAATTGCACAGTAATGTTCAATAAATACTGGTAATATTTAATCAACAAACGTGTTTGCAATGCCCTTGATTTAAGAAACATAAACATAACAAATGTTATAATAATATATCATTCGTGATCAACACAATATCTTACTTTAGACGTTTCATTTGAAAGTAGCCTTAAAAGTGAATACCCTAGGGCCTATCGTAATCACCATTATCAATGTAAAGGAACTCGATTGAAATACTATAATACGCTATAAAACAGAAAAAAGCGATGCAAAGCGGAAGGATGACAGATGCGCAACGTGCAAACATAGCCCCGGTAGCGATTAACTTCACGTGAGCTTAGCTAGAAGCTCGTAGCGGAGGATAAATGGTGATTTTTCTCAGTCACGTAACTAGGATACAGCTAGTGCGGCGACACACGATGTCCATCGCATTTCGCTAATGCTAAGTGGAACCGAGTTAGAAAAATAACGGCGCACGAAAAAGGGGTAATGCCAGTCGCTAAATTGCCTATTTGAACTGCTTTACGTACTTTGTATTTCCATTGTATACGGTTTAATCAGATTACTCCGCAGTTTAAATGATGAGCAAATTCAACTCACTTACATTTTTGAACCGAGGCGCGGAGAGCATTTTTAGTTCCGAGGCGCAACAAAAACCAAATGTTTGCATTACTAATTTTTATCTTTTTCATACGAATGTGAAGATTTCGTTGTACTTCTATAAAAGCATCTCAAACACACGCAACAACGCGTCTGTCCTTGAACAAACAGGGGAACTGAGCCAAGGCGTAGTCGGATTGTGAGCATATAATAGGTTTTTTTCTTACAAAATGCATGTTAAGTGATCGACACTGTTGCGTGTAAAGCACTGCCTGCCTTTGAGGCTCGTGGCAAACAGATAAAATTTCCCGCTAATGGGGGGGTCGATCTGTAAACAGATAAGGACTTCGAAACAAGTCGATTTTAAGAACAAAGTTTCGTATCAATATTTGCTTTTTTAAATATTCTGACTTTTTCTACGATGGCGTGATAAGTAAAAGCTGCAAAGAGTGGCTTTTATTTTATTCAATGTTACTCCTGTTTAGCGTATTGTGAGTTTATAATCTTAGTTCGGTGAGTGAAGGTGCTTACGTGAGGTCGGCGCGACATGAAGTTTATGCATTTACAGAAAGATTTAGGTTATGATTAATGACCGCATGCGACTTTCGGGAAGTAATTCAGAAACCGGAAGATGGTTAATGTCTTGTAATAAAAAAAAAACAAAAAAAAACACAAAAGGCACATAGAATGCTTTACATCGAAACTTAACACAGGGTTACGGTTTGCAAACTAAGCACGACAAAGAAGTTAAAAATCGAACATAACGTACTACTTGAGTTTAATAATGAAGCTATAACATATCTTTTAAATAGCTGTAAAGTAGAACCGATCCCGTATTAGAACTAAAAGATTGTGGACATAACTTTTGATTGTGGTAGCCATGTGGTAGACGGCGTAATTAAATTATATAATACAAATAATTGTTTAATAATTTATTTTAATCTCTGCTAAATGTCAATATAAAATGTAGATCATGGAATATGTAACATACACTTAAACTTTAACATTTATCAACATAGATGTTCAATAACCGAATAAGGACACACAACGCGCAAGCATGCCTACTGTCTTTGAATTCGAAATATAATACATAAGCATTATTCAGCAACCACAGCCGGGCGTTAGGTCCGCGGCACGTGCTTAAGGTACAAAAACTCAGTACCTTCGAAGCAATCATCGGCTTATTTCCCCGCACTGAAGCAGGCCTTTAACGAGTTACGAGCGCATATAACGGAACTTCTCACTACTGCACCTCGTGGTTGCATTTACGTTTGTACATATGTCCTTTATAAATGTATTTATTACTTAATGAGATGTCATTTCGATTAGATAAGGCTGAGGATACAAATTAATTTCCGTAATTAGTTTTGAACAGATATAATTAATTGGTGCAGCTGTTTTTTTATGGCGACGCGCAAGCGGTTTTGAGGCAGCTTCTTATGAATAATACTCAAATATTTAATGAAAATCCTTAAAAGCGTAGACAGAGATGTAATAATTCGATTACATCATAATGTCACGTTTGACAGCCTATCAAAATATGCAAATTATGATATCTAAATAAGACAGTTGGTTTGTTACATATTTTGTTACTTTCAAATGACATGGGTATAATTGATTGTGTGACAAACTTACTCTTTGAATATCGACATTTTATCCTAAAGCATGCAAAGTGAAAAGTAAGCATAGCTTGTATTTCATGTAACTTTTCGGCTGGCCATCAAACTCACTCTTTCTAGACACAAAATTAACACTATGTAGATAAAAATGTTGACCTGATTTTTAACAAGAATATAAAAAAACTGCTATTATACTAAACCAGAAGTTGTAAGCAAAATATAACACCACACAAGTATATTTTAAATGCAAAAAGTAAAAAAAGTAACAAATAGCACCGCAGAACACATTACATCTATAAATATTCTCAGTGCAATTTACGTGTACAATAATTCCGTGTAATAGTGCTAAATGTTTTCTTAGAAGAAATGTAATTTATATAAATAAAGGGTCAGTTTACACACGTTTTTATGTGCGCCACAGAGGGGAGGCAGTGATGCGTCTAACACATTGAATTTATAATCTAGAAGAAAAAGTTGCGCTTGAAGTAGCGTGACTCGTGGGAACATGTCAGCTCGCACGGATTTACTGTATCTGTCTCTTAACTGATGTATTTATCCACGGATAACACTAACGTTAATAAAATAGAGATGAATGACCTATATGGCGTCACTACGCCACCACCACCCACTGGTGAGGATCCGTGTGAAAAATGAGGCTGCAGATTCGGTCCTCGCGTGGTTTCTTGATAGTGACCTACTAATATTTGTTTCGGGCGGATGATATTCATGAAACAGTCACTGTTCTTTGTATGTGTTTATCACATTATGAAATAAGACAAAACAACTTTAATTGCTTAAATAAATACTTGAAAAAACTACGTAAATGCGCGCCTTACTCTTTACTGCAGTGATACCAATTATATAGAAGGGAGAAGGGGCAAACATGTATGAACTCCAGCCTACTGGCCAATAACGACGAGCGATATGTCATTGGAAAGGTCTTTTCAGATGCTACAACTTTTTCTATGACAACAAAACCCAAATCGCTGTATTTAAAAAAATATAGCTACTTAAAGACAGCCCGAAAATCACACGAAAGCGCCTCGGCATAGTGAGCAATAACAACAAGCGATACGTCGTTGGAAAGGTCTTTTCAAATGCTACAACTTCTTCTACGGCGACACTTCTCAAATTGGTGTGTGAAAAAAAAAATCGCTGCGTAAAGGTAGCGCAAGGATGAAAACATGTATATGGACTCATAGCCTATTGTCCAATAACGACGAGCAATATGTCATTCGAAAGCTCTCTTCGTTTTCTACAACTTCTTCTTTGGCAAGAAATCTCGATTAGCTGTATTAAAAAATATATTTCGACATAAAGATATCGCGAGGGCCATATGTATGGACTCCAGCCTATTGTCCAATAACGACGAGCGATATGTCATTCGAAAACTCTCTTCGTTTTCTACAGCATCTTCTTCTTTGGCAAGAAATCCCGATAAGCTGTATTCGCGAGGGCCATATGTATGTCTCATAGCCTATTGTCTAATAATGACGAGCGATCCAATAAATCTCTCACTGTGTTTATCGTTCGATATCTTGCAAGATTCAGCAAATTGCGCTGTATCACAATCTAAAAATATGTATTACCTGCATCTATAATAACGTCCACCGTTTTAAAATGTAATTGTCAATTATTTACGCAAGACAAGAATCTTCAACATACTGCTATTGTATGTGAAATGAGTCCTGTTTTAGTTTTGTGATATGATAAAATACCATAAAAATTCAATCCAGCTATTGGTCAGAAGTTGTCTAAGAAGTGTTGCGCGACATTATAGAGTTTATTTTAAAATAATAAGTAAAACTTTTTTTTACCGGTATTTCTACATTTGCCAGTGGCGTTGATTATTGGCAATGCGTTTAATAATCCAATCTGGAGGGATGTTATAAAAAACAAACACAATTTAAAATAGAGAAACAAATAATTTAAGGATATTATGTAGGTATGGACTGCCTCAGTAGCGCAATTGTATGACGGCTTGGTTGCAAAGCGGAGGTCTCGAGTTCAAATCCCGGGTCAGCAAATTGATAATTGATTTTTCTATTCATTATCAGTATGGAGTCAGGAATTTGTGCCCGATATGGTGTTAGCCTCGCTCCCTATCACATCGGAACAGAACAAAAGGTGAAACGTCGGTGTCCTGGTAGCACCTCTGCCTATCCCTCCTGGGAAAAAGGCGTGAGTTTATGTATGTATGTTTTAGGCTTGACTTATTTTTGCGACAAGCTTCGTTTAGTGCCGAGATAGTCGTATAAGGTAATAATGTAAATAATATTTTTGTTCCTAGTTAGTACCATGTTTATGTACTTTTGATAAATAAATAAACTATTATTTAAATATATAAAGATATGAAGTAGTTATTTATCTATGTATATTTTTTAATACAGCGATTTGGGTTTTGTTGTCATAGAAGAAGTTGTAGCATCTGAAAAGGGCTTTCCAATGACATATCGCTCGTCGTTATTGGCCAATAGGCTGGAGTCCATACATTTGGCCCTGGCGATATCTTTATGTCGAAATATATTTTTTAATACAGCTAATCAGGTTTTCTTGCCAAAGAAGAAGTTGTAGAAAACAAACAGAGCTTTCGAATGACATATCGCTCGTCGTTATTGGACAATAGGCTGGAGTCCATACATATGGCCCTGGCGATATCTTTATGTCGAAATGTATTTTTTAATACAGCTAATCAGGTTTTCTTGCCAAAGAAGAAGTTGTAGAAAACAAACAGAGCTTTCGAATGACATATCGCTCGTCGTTATTGGACAATAGGCTATGAGTCCATATACATGTTTTCATCCTTGCGCTACCTTTACGCAGCGATATTTTTTTTCACACACCGATTTGAGAAGTGTCGCCGTAGAAGAAATTGTAGCATTTTAAAAGAACTTTCCAACGACGTATCGATCATCGTTATTGGCCAGTAGGCTGGAGTCCATACATATGGCCCTCGCGATATCTTTATGTAGAAATATCTTTTTTAATACAGCTAATCGGGTTTTCTTGCCAAAGAAGAAGTTGTAGAAAACAAACAGAGCTTTCGAATGACATATCGCTCGTCGTTATTGGACAATAGGCTATGAGTCCATATACATGTTTTCATCCTTGCGCTACCTTTACGCAGCGATATTTTTTTTCACACACCGATTTGAGAAGTGTCGCCGTAGAAGAAGTTGTAGCATTTTAAAAGACCTTTCCAACGACGTATCGCTTGTTGATATTGCTCACTATGCCGAGGCGCTTTCGTGTGATTTTCGGGCTGTCTTTAAGTAGCTATATTTTTTTAAATACAGCGATTTGGGTTTTGTTGTCATAGAAGAAGTTGTAGCATCTGAAAAGACCTTTCCAATGACATATCGCTCGTCGTTATTGGCCAGTAGGCTGGAGTCCATACATATGGCCCTCGCGATATCTTTATGTCGAAATATCTTTTTTAATACAGCTAATCGGGTTTTCTTGCGAAAGAAGAAGTTGTAGAAAACAAACAGAGCTTTCGAATGACATATCGCTCGTCGTTATTGGACAATAGGCTATGAGTCCATATACATGTTTTCATCCTTGCGCTACCTTTACGCAGCGATATTTTTTTTCACACACCGATTTGAGAAGTGTCGTCGTAGAAGAAGTTGTAGCATTTTAAAAGACCTTTCCAACGACGTATCGCTTGTTATTATTGCTCACTATGCCGGGGCGCTTTCGTGTGATTTTCGGGCTGTCTTTAAGTAGCTATATGTTTTTAAATACAGCGATTTGAGTTTAGTTGTCATAGAAGAAGTTGTAGCATCTGAAAAGACCTTTCCAATGACATATCGCTCGTCGTTATTGGCCAGTAGGCTGGGATGCGCCTTCTCCTTTAGATTTCAACTTTCAATTTGTTTACGATCCACATATTTCAATTGGATCTTATGTTATCAATTAATCCAATTAACATGAAAGTAAAGTAACGAGGTTGGCGTATTTTTAGAACAATTAGTAAAATTGAACACTATCAGGATTAATTTAATTCATTCGATGCTTTTGAACTAATGGCGACGAGCGGAAATGAATTTGAATCGAAATATAGCCGGTGCACTTCCCCTACGGAAACGGCTCGCCTAAACTTTGATGTATTTATAATTTCGAACACAATATAGCGTGATGGTTCATTTTATTTATTATTTTATTGAACTCTCAAAGGTAAATGCAATGTGATGCGTGTGGAAAAAGCAGTTTGAAGGTGGTAATAACTGTGATACTTAAAAAATGCGATGTGAAATGATGCATATATGCGTGCGTTTTATTGCTTCTTATAAACATTATGGCTATGATACACAAAGAGAGAAGCATACATTTTATTAGTAAAATAATAGGTGCAATTAGTAACACATGTAGTCTATAGGGATAACTATATAAACACAATATATGAAAAATTAAAAAACCAGTACAAATAACCAATAATCCGCTAATATTTTTCTCGTCATAATCAATTAATAGTAAGAACACGTCAGTTTATGTAATGAAGGCAACCGTGAACAACTTTCTATTGTAAAGGCGGATTTTAAAGGCTCGTTATTACGTTGCATCATTACCTAAATGATATAGAGATCTTTAGGAAGCGCTGACTAATAAATAATTAGTGTGTGAATATGAGTAATACACAAATTATGATTTTAATCTGCATTATTTATTTGACTATATATGACTCATAACATTGTACGTAATTATAAAATTACAGTTCTTTATTTATTTACTTTTTATTTGTTTTAATGTACTTTTATTTTAAGTTTTAAGTGTGCGATAAGGAGTTCATATTCATGCTCTCATCAGTCTCTACGAAAATGCTTGGAAGATGCCATTATTCAGCAGTGGCCTCCAAAGTACACATCCTAATTAGATCACTTAAGCGTACTCGTAGTTTGTGCGACTCGACGTCCGAGTGGAAGCGTAGCGTAACACGAGCGTCACGCTTTGTTACCGTTTGATGTACTAGCTGATCAAAACAGTGCAGGTGACGTTTTGTACCAGAGTTTTCTGTGTAAGTGATTCAGCCTTCGAAGCGTTCGTTGGCGTATATTGTTTATATTGACGATGTTCTTGATATATGTGTATGGAAATGTGTGGATACTTTAAGCCTTAAAGGGTGATTTTCGAATGTGATACGGAAAAAATACTAACAATGACATAATTATGAGATGACTTACACACTATACTTACTTATTGTTATTTGAGTCAATTCGAGAAAATAGTATCTAAATGTTCGAAGGTTCATTATTTACTCCTGTTTCGTAATAACAGATTTACCTAATAATCGAATCTACATTTAACAGTCATGATATATATATAATAGAAACTAGACTGCCTCGGTGGCGTAGTTGTATTATGGTACGGTTACAAAGCTGAGGTCTCGGGTTCGAATCCCGGGCCGGGCAAAGTGATATTGGATTTTTCTATTTATTGTCAGCCCGGAGTCAGGAATTTGTGCCCGATATGGCGATAGGCTCGCCCCCTATCACATCGTGGGACGGAACATGCAAGGCGAAATGTGGGTGTCCTAGTGGCGCCTCTGCCTACCCCTTCGGGGATAAAGGCGTGAGTTTATGTATGTATGTATGTATGTAGAATTCCAATAGTCAAGATTTACCAAGCATAGGTTTTTATAGCAAAATAGTATAGAATCTAAAAATAACCCCTCAGAAAATCTCATGTTAAGAGATCCCGTAGGTGTTATAGCAAGCACAAAACAAATATATATGTAAATTCATTTCATGGTCCTGGGACGCGATGTAACGGTTTTGCCTTCTCGGAATAGGTTTGAAATTCAATATCGCAAGGAAAATAGTTTATTTAAATAACGGTGACAGTTTATATATCAAAATTAAATATTCATGGATCCTTGCTGGTGTACAATTATATTAAACGACGGTCGCAAAATAAAGCAATTAATTTAACAGTCTATATATTTTCAGGTTTGGGTTTAAAACAAGCATGAGTAAATTATATGAACGAAACATAATTTAAAAGTATGTAAAATGTCAGAATAAAATAAGTGCAATACTCAGTATTTCCTGTGTTTTATATGGAATATTAACGCATATTTCTCAGCTCTAAGAACTAGTGCAGAGTCCAAACCGTTGATTTAAATGCGAGGTGAAATTATGGAGAGGTTGAAATAAGAGATAATAAAAGCCTCGCACATCAAGCGAACGACCGCGACACAGAACCGGTCAGCGAATTGAGTCGAGCGTGTGTCCGATTTCCAAGAACGTTCTACCTTTTAGCCAATTTACTTTTTTACGAGACCCCAAAACAGAGTCTATCATTAAATCGGAATTAGACACCCACGTCTCATTATCAGATGTGGTTTATATCGATGCATCGATGCATCGTACATTATAGCACTTATTACAACATAATAAGATGTCATTTTTAATGAAGTGATATGTTGCTTATAATTTTATATGAGGAAGTACAACTGGGACGTTTCATTCCGCGAGTTATTAATTGTATGTTATTTACAAAAACTTGTACGATTACTAAACAATTTTAAAAGAACTTTACATTTAATGTACCTATACCTTAAACGACGTGGTAAATGAATCGTTTCATTCACGCATCATTACCCTTGCCATCCGATTTGAACTATACCCCAAAGTTTAATGCTTTGCACACATTCGGACCGAAGTCGCCCCATTGTGCTGGAGCATCCCTCTTCCTTTAAAAATGGGGAGGTCATCCATCCGTGCGATGGCCACTACCTGCCTATAAGCATGCCTATACACAAAATCCCTGTACGCAATTATATACAAATAACTATAAACAAAACAACTACGAGGCATCTATCTCGCTTTCGCAACTACGAATCTCCGTTTAAATGCGTCTTTCTCTTTCCCACGTGTGCGTTGAAGTCTTTTCTTCCTGGCTTGAAAGTGTAGTACACGTGAAATACAGATGCTGCATTGTTTTTGATGCGTGTTTTTCTTAGTTATCTATTGATGTGTGTTAATAGAAATTGGTGGGTACAAAACAATTAGAATTGCACAATTATAAAACTATATAATAGTATGATGAAACATCTGCAAAATTGAGATATACTATACGAGATGCAATCGTTTATTTTAAATTGGAACCTCGGAGGCTTTACAGGGAAGGCGGGAGAGGAGGGATCAAGATTCACGACGCACGTTCAACAGAACCGGCCTGAATGGAATTAACCCCTTGGAGGGAACGTTACAATATACAGAATTTGAAAATTATTGGCTTCGATGAATTGAAAGTGAGTAAGTTTCACGTAACACGGATTACATTCCACTAATTAACATAAATAACACGCTAAATAGCCACAACAACAAGTTATTACGATTAGACAGACAAATCGAACATTCTTTTGGCGGCTTCATCTAAATATATCCCAAACAACACACCGTTTAATTCATGAAATAGCAAAAACAGCAACAAATGATAGTAAAGGGCTCACCTTCGCGCTGTGGTACAGAGCACTGCTTTTGGTTAGCTTAGCCTTCGTCATGCTGGTTAGCAATCCACTTGAAATTCACACAAAACACAGTTCTCATAACAACACGTCTATAATAACTTTCATTTCGTACCACAAACCATTCGTATGGGGAAACATAAGGCTCGCATGCGGCCTGGTGCGACTTTGTGTTTACAATGAGACACGGTACGTGGGAGTGTTGCGTCGCGAGCGCCAGGCCGCTGACACTAGCGCCGCCCACCACGGCGGCGCGGCGCGGCGTAGTATGGAACTATCTACACTACCGCGGACCGCGCGCTACGACAAGCATTGGCCTACGAAAACGAGACCTTGGCACCGAGGCTTTCTTTCCGAGCGGCCATTTTGTTTTATATAAAATCAGAGGACACGCGCGGTCGTGAGTCCGGCGTTGAAAATAATCCATAAAACTTTTAAGATAGAATTGTGTTCACTCGGAATAGAAAATGCATCTAAATACTTACTTCTATGTATCAATAATAATGTATTTCATAAAAAATATAATTATAAAAATGAAATGAAATTACCGGCCGATAATAATAAACCTTTTATGACACTATTTGAATGAACAAAAATTATAACCGGTTATAAAAATATGATTTAATCTCAAATACCTAAAAATAATCCTCGCAATAATAATTCAAAACACCATTCAAAGTTCATAATACTTCCTTATAATACTAAACAAAGCGGTAACAAACCTAATCTTAACAAAGTACAGCAGATGCCTATAAGTCTTCCCGTACGAGATTAAGGGCCAGTAAAAAATAATAATAATCCGCACTACCTGCCGCTTAGTTTTTATAATACGGGCAGGTGGGCTTGAAACGGGCAGTACGTGCGAGAGAACACATTTCGACACCAGAGGGGCCGGGATCACAATATACAAAAAGTCTGGTGTTATAATTCACCTTCCTGTGAGCACTGACACGTTGCACGTATGAACATATATGATGTTCAATACAGTACAGTTGATAGAATGGTGTTACTATATGCTGAAGAGAAGTGATTGGGAATTCAGGACATTCAACCATGATAATTTGGCTATAGCAGCAATTATTACCTGCATCAAATATAGTATTAAAAATACTTATAGTAGATTGACCTCTAGACTAAAAATGTCAACGTATTTAGACTTTCATATCCTATATGCGCAGGTAAAAGAAGTCACTGCCAGGTAAACCTACGTGATTAATGAATTATGTATACTGATTCCTAACATTTAAAATCACAATTCACGTATACCAAAGATACAGTATCATTTCTATTAATTATTAAAAATAAGGTTGATTAAAATAATCTACAACAAAGACAAACGGGCCATCTCTCGGGAACAATACTTCTTGGTAGATAAAAGGTATCCCATGTCATATTCTGTAATCTGTACCATCCGGAACGGGTATAAATACAAAAATTTATGATGATCAGTAGAGCAGTTAAGACGTAAAAACGTATCAAACAAACCCACAAATCCACATTATTATATTTATATTAATTAGTAGATATGTCTAGAATCTCGTCTCGCGTGCTCCTTAAATGTATTTGTAACGCGATACAAATTACCACAGCGCGGTGTTGCAATATTGTCTAGTAGCTACTATAATAGTTAGTTACCACGACTAACTGTGCTCGCTCCCCGAAACACTATCATGTTCCCTTTGTCTCCGGCGCACGTGTCTAGCAGAACAAAGCTATCGTGCTCTTGAACCCTGTTATGACGAGCAAACATCGTATAAATCGTGATAATTTTAGTTTTGGTGGTGCTGTACCTAGTATTGGGTTCTAGGCGATGCACTAATTGTATAAAAACAATAGAAGATAAAATATAAATTAAAGAGAACTGAAGAGTTTTTATACTGGTTGAAGTAGGTACTTGTTTTTTCTTACTTATGAGTCATCAACAAATGATATCTTTCATCATTAGGATTTCTCCTGCATTGTAACTTGTAAGTGTGTTTGCAATTACTTTCACAAGCATACACACAAAAACTTGGAATAAAGAATATCTGTAGACTATATATATTTTTACCCATGCGAGATTCGTCTTAAGATAGAGTTAGGCGTAGAGAGGTAATATGATCATTGCTATGCCAATTGATTATAATTGAATAAATTATCATAAAAGAAAAACCATTGTTAATAAGAATTTCATATTAACAACATTCAGATTATAGAATCTTTAATTTTTACATATATTTAAACTCATGGAAGTCGCGCAATGTTGCTAGATTGTTTTAGCTATTATAAATTCTCCGAAATTTCTATTTCTTTTCAGATACATACTCGTATACAGTTATTAGTGTAACAAGATTACATGTCAACCTCGTAAATACATTCTAAGGACTATATTCTAACACTGTTGAATATAAGCAGTATGCATTCCCGCCTGTTGCATCACGCTCCATGCCACAGTAATTGCGTAGTACTTTTCTCAAATTATAAACTCCTGCAACCGAGTGAGAAAAAAATGTTGCGGAGATGATGACAGACAAACCTATTATTATTTTCCCACCGAAATCATACGTGGAAATAGATAGTTTCGAAAGCAGTATGTGTTGTAAACGAGTTTATATTATCAAACAGGCAAGTAGTTTGTCTGTACTCTGTATAAATAAACAAACTTTTACATTCCTCCCAAGTTTTCCAACCATTCAAGAGTATACGCAAGTTATACGTTTCGACAAAACGGATCTTGCCAATAGGAGCTACAGCATTCAAACTAATGCAGACAGTTATTAGTCGCCACTGTAATCAATATGCATCGAAAGATTATTTTCTAACTAACATTTTCTTATTAATATCTTGTCAAACATATTATATGTATTTATGTTGCTTTTATAATACATCCATTAAAAAAAACATAGGGAATTCGTTAATTAACACTTTTTGATGTCTATTATTCAAGCAGTATTCTCGCTGTATATGTATTTTTGGAAGTTGTATTACGAGTATACATATGTAATTGATTACTTTTTTCGGGTCTGGGTGTTGGTGAGACGGAAAAGTCTCTCGTGGTTCTGATACCTGCGACACAAGACTTAATTGCTCTTAATGTGAGGTTGGGACTATGTGTGTGACTGTTGGGTGTATTAATTTATTTATAAGAAGACTCTCTTCATGAACCACCGCCCATAACATTATAGGCATTACAATTAATTACTAAAACCGGCGACTTGGAAACAAGTTTCGTACATATTACTCGCATCTGAAGAGCCTTGGACGTCAAGTCTTCACAAAAGGAGCGCTTCATGAAGCCATATATTTTTAATACATAACAGCGCACCAGACATTCCTTGCACGAAGGAACGCAGAAGGGATTGCGTTAATAAGAAAACATGCTGACAGCAACGCACTTAACTGGTACTCTACGTGTAATTAAACACATGTGTTAATGATGTCTCCTCATTTATCACTGCCGTTCTTGCAACCAACAATTATGAAAATAAAACAAATCTTGTTAATACAGCTATTATGAATACAGATTATTTTTGTGAAAGGTTAAATTTTTATTATATACTTACATAGTATCGATTAAACGTATTTAGCAGCTAATTCAGAAATATAACTTATTTATCTTTTATTAGCCAATTTGGGTAAGAACATAACTCTCAAAAAATGCTGTTAATTTGTAATGATGAACTCGTATCACACAAATGCGATCTTAATATAGGATCAATTAAATGCAAGATGATTTACAATCTAATAATACTTAGGTGCGTACAAAATTCAATAAAATAACTAAAGCTTCTCTATTCCAGCTAAAGAGAAACATGAATATGTATTAAAAAAGGCCTGTTCCTTAATGTTCACCAACGTACCTAAGCGATTACCATTACACATTCGCGTGTATATTTAATAGTTATTTATTTATTTTAGAAGTTACTGCAGATTAGTTCCGACGTTTGAGAGGCCATCTTGCTGACTTATGTTCATACATATGTAACGGAGGATAGGCAGTGATTACTGATTACCATCAAAGCAAAATCGAGCTTCAAAACTCGGCAAAACTAAGAAATCAGTCTTCAATCAATAAAAACAGTGATCTAGCGAAGAATTATTTCATATTTCTTATTACTCAGGAATGCGGTGAACTTTAAAACGTTTGTAATATTAACACGCTTTTTAAAAACAGTTATTCCTTTCGTTATACTTTAAAATATTCCATAATTAAACAAACGTGAAGTAATAAAAATTTATTTGAACAACCATCAAAGTTTTGTTACGATTTTCTTTGATTTTACTAAGCAAGTCGCGTTTGACTTGTAGTTAGTGCATGGGCGCATCGACACGATCACAAGGCGTGGTTCACGCGTTCAACCCTTCCGTTCAACAAAAAAACAATTTACATCTTTTTATAATGGGATTATTTTAATGCAGGGCCTTTGCATGAAATCAGGCGGACGAAAGCTATTATTTGTGGAAAATCGAACCATTGTATTATAATTCTGTAAGGCGTTTAATTATATTGTATAAGATGGTTTAAAGTACAGCATGAATGACCTGGTTAGATTGGGTTGTATTATTGTGTAACAGAAAATGTAACATGGTTTAACATTTTGTTCGTTTGTGTATTAGTATTAGGTACCGTTCGGTCCAGGGTACGTCGGGTATACCCCAAGCTCCACTGTTTCTCTACTATTCCTTTTATCTACCATCCACATAGGACGAAAACACTCCTAGATACTGGGATATATCAGGTAATATGGATATCCATAGGCGGGCGATGTTCGCTTTCCATCTACAGATACATTTAATGGTTTCTGACAATTAAACTATAAAAACTTGTGTATTTTATATGACCTTTTTCTATACAAAGTTACCAGCATTTATTTAAGCCACAAAAACGCGACAGATATGCAACCAATGCACCCACATTTCTCACCAGTGTTATAATAAAAAAAATACCGAATTATTACAAAGTGTTAAACATAACCGTATTTAAAATGTAATTTTTCTTCATATTATTGGCACTTTGGTTTCTGTCATAATTAATTTAATTTTATAACCACTTACAAAAGAAAGTTGTTAATAAATAACTTGTTCCAGAGCAATTTCAAAACGATTACGATCATACATTGTAACATGTCACGTACCATAATAAAAATATACTCATTTATAATTATAATATACGTATACTACACCAAAAACCAGTTTTTTACTACTATCATACTATCTCTTTTCTTTATTATCTTGTTTACAAAGTACGTGGTCAAATATGATCTCTAATCATGTGTACTTAAGATGCAAATTTATTCAAATCTCGTTTTGTATACGCTGTTGATTCTGTAGTAGGTCGTAGTAAGCCCGAAACGTGTTTGGTGCCCGCCAACTTCACTTAAAAATACTTTTACCGTTACAATAGAACCTCCAAATATAGTAGAACATGGCTTTATTATTTACCTACATATTAACTTATATCAATCGCTGCTTTTGCTAGCTTAATATTCGATCTATTCCTAAACGAAATGAGTTGGTGAGGCCATCTACCAGTTGTTATTATTTTGACAATGACAGTTACCTTATACAGGGTAAATTTATTAAAATTATCAAGTCTAATATACGTAATAAAAAGAAAAAATTAGCATCAAATTACTGAGCTATTAAAAAACTTAACCTCTCCCACATTTTGTTGTTTTTAATCTTTATATTTGTAATTTAGATGTAAGTTAAATATTTTGTTTTATGTTTTTATGATTTAAATTTTATATGTATATAGAATACATAGTTATTTAACATTGTTATTAATAAGTGCAAGTGTGTCTTACTAATTTAATTACATAAATATAATCGTGGCTAAGCCTGGTCTCTAACAATAAAATATGTGATAATATATTATCCATAATATATAATTTGATATCGGTTTTCAAGTATTAAGTACATATAACAAAGCCATAGATCAAATTTTAAAAACTCATCATTCCCTCAGCTACATCCAGTTACTGTATAATTACCTGGCTTGTTTGCATATTCCATAAATACAGTTATATCTTCAACGCCAATAATTAATGCTAATTGTGGAAACTGTAACATTGCATTGTGTGAGTGAAGTGAAACGTCGTAAATTACAATTGAAATGCAACATCGCGGTGCCTGCTAAAAAAGTGCTAGCAAAGTTTTCTTCATGTTTGCTCGTATATCTTGGCAGGCGCGTAAATATCTAAACTAATGAATAATATACTTTCTCGTGTTAATTTTTTTTTATTAAACACCAGTGAAAACCTAAGTGCATTTTTTAATTTTTCTGTGACGTTTAGTTAAACTTAAAAGCTCTATTTTAGGATAATTCATCTGGTATGCCAATTTCTAAGCCAATAGTAATAAAAGCTTACGTGTCAATCATCAATACTAGAAAGATGGAGAGACGTGGTAGTTAAATGAAAGGCCTCAATGAAACCGACGCTGCTAGTCGATTTCCAATAATCACACGCGATCCATTGTTGTGGATGATTCCCAGATTAGTTAAGTTTCAAGAAGTATCAAACACGACACCAGGGCGGTGCATGCGGGTGCCGTAACGATGTAAACAACACGCGATTCTCACGGCTATTCACAAAACTCTGCTACACTTGAGCGGATGTGTACTTGTTCATGTTGCAAATTTGTATGCAATATTTTGATACATTTTACTCGCGGTACAGTTAGGCATCTTATAACTGTTTGGTTAAATAAACAGTACCCGCTCTATACGGCTTTATATTGTTAATATATCCGGTTAATATATAAACTATAACATCGTGCAATTTATATGAGCAAACTCACAGCTGTATGTCGGCCAGGGTACCTAACAGTGCCCGAGTTATTCCGACCTAAGATTTATTGGGGAGTGAAGCAAGCTTCATGCAAACCACAAGTTCCCGACCCAGACAACTCATTAATATAATTGTACGAGTACATACCACAAACCTTCGAATTATATCCTGATTACGACGGAAGATCTTCCTACAGAGTAGCTCTATCTATCCCCATAACTTAAAACTATTTTATTTCAACAAATCGAATCAGTAACGAATACAAAACAACATCATTTGTATGAAGTTAATTATCACAGATCCGAGTAAACGCAATTATTGTCTATAATAGATACAAGCTTTTCTTTGATACATCTTCAATCAATTTACATACTAGAACACATTCTTTAAGAAAGAAACGAAGAAACTGGATCGAGCACAGTATCGCATGACATCTAATCAGCGACCGGTTTGTCTGGACCCCGTGAGATTTATTTATTTATTTATTTATTTATTTATTCACATAAAATCCACAGCCCTTAATACTACTATAATACAACTGGTTTACTTATCTTACGGCCAATAACGGATTTACATTTTAAAAATATAACTTATATAATAGGCAGTCGAAACGTTAAATAAAATTGAGCAAAACTTAATAAGTAATAACATTAAGAAAATAGTAATAATAAAATCAGTTAATAAAATATTGAGAATGTGTGCGTGTGTGTGTGAATGTGGGTGCATGTGTGTGTGTTTGCGTGTGTTAGTGCGTGTGTGTGTGAATATTTGCATGTGTTTATGTGTTTAGACTTTGTCTTCATGAAGGAGTTTTAAAACATTTGTTTTAAATTTTACCTTGCTATCGTGAAAAATATCAGTTGACAGAAACTTCTTATTATAAACTCTTTGTAAGCGACTTACTATTGAATTCTGCGCATAATTCGTAGATGAGTAAGGGACTGCAAACAAACTCGGATTTCGTGTACGATGTTTTGGAGTACAAAAACGTAGTATATCCTTAGCGAGATCAGGACAGTCAATATATGCATTGCATACGCCGTGTAAAAATGCCATGTCCATCGCCGTACGTCTATTTTCAAGGCTAATAAGTCTATGATGGCTGCAGGAATCAATATAATTGTCGAAATTCTTGTGGGTCCTGTAGTTGAGATGTTTGATAAACTTATACTGTATTTTTTCAATATTATGGGAATATGTGATATAACAAGGGTTCCAGATAGTACTGCAGTATTCAAGGGTGCTTTTTACGTATGAATTATAAAGTAATTTTAAACAACTTATGTCTGTAAATGGTCTACTAACTCGCAAGATAAATCCAAGGTTTTTGTAAGATTTTTGAACTATAGTATTAATATGTTCGGAAAAAGTCAGCTTTACATCTATTAATACGCCTAAATCTTTTACTATTTGTTCTTTTGATATGCTAGTTTTACTTATTTGATAGTTAAATAATACGGGATTTCTTTTTCGAGTAAAGGACACAAAGTGACATTTGCTGATATTAATGCCAATACGGTTTTGTTCATAATATTTACTAAGTTGATCAAGGTCTGTTTGAAGTTTTATGCAGTCAGTATGATCCTTTATTTTCATGAATATTTTTGTGTCATCGGCGTACATTAAAAATTTGGCATGTTGAAAACATTTATCTACATCGTATAAGTAT
Source organism: Deilephila elpenor (assembly GCA_949752805.1). NCBI lineage: Eukaryota > Metazoa > Arthropoda > Insecta > Lepidoptera > Sphingidae > Deilephila > Deilephila elpenor. The sequence continues at coordinate 4,579,191 of OX457102.1, forward strand.
GATGCATATAGTAGGGGACCTAAAATTGAACCCTGAGGGATATGGGTATTTTTGTCGATTCTTATATTTTACCCGGCCCCTAAGTATTTTCTTTATATCCATTTACCATTTGAACCATTTATTTCTTTTACACACACAATACAACTAAATAACAATATAAGACAAGAAAAAGGTCGACATTGATATCTGCCATAATATTCGCATAGAAAGGATACCAGCTCAGGATACGCTGTTTTACAACAGCACTGATTTTCAGCTGGCTCCGCAGCCATTATAGTACAACAATTCTACTATACGTGAGGTCGAAGAATATAATTCAACAAAAAAAAATCAGACGAGATCCAAAATTACAATTATCCGAAGTAGGAAATAGAAATGTGTGACAACTTAAAGAGGTAAATATTCTCTTTCAGCGCTGGTAACATTTATAGTTCCCCATGTTGAGTTTATAGTCATGAGAGTACAGGTTAATGGCCCTCCAATGGCCGTTTAAGCAGTTTATTTGTATTTTATTATCAGTGTGCCTCTAAGTGATCTTTTGATTTGGACACTGAGATGTTACATTGTAACGTTTTTCTGTATTTACTAACGACAATTCGAAGAGAGGACATCATAAATTTTAAAGTACACAAATATGTAAATCTACAGTTTTGAATAAAACAGTTTTTCGAATTTCGAATATAAAGCTCGCATTTTAGATGCGGATTTAACTTTGGGCATAATAATAAATTCATTAATATGAAGCTTATCACTACTGATCCTACTTTAATGCATAGCTAAACAGTTTTATCTATTACCTACAGAATATTTTTGTAGATTTTGACATAATATCATGCTTCTTACGTAAATCTTATTCAAGGGTAATTATCACCCTTAGCCGCAGGCAACATGATTATAAAATGTTAATGTATTATAAAATCTAACATAGATGATGTATTAATACATCTAAATATTACCATTGTTTTAGAAAAGTTGCAAAATTTTTTAGTACATTTTCACATTCAAGGTATTTTGATTTTCCAAGAGATGAATGACCTAGAAGTAATTTTTCCTAAGCCACTGAAAAAAATATTATAACGATTATATTTTAGCTAATGTGTCGTACCGTTTAGTTCTATAAGAATAAGTCACCGTTAGTCTAGCTTCAACCCTTCCTTCCTTTTAGAATTTTGCCCATAAACCAATAAACAAAAACTATGCTGAACTATATTTGTCAGTCTCAAAACAAATGGCATTTGTAGGCATGAAGTGAAACATATTATTGTAATAAGAAGTCCACGAAGCGCGACGGGAATATAATTTCTCACGGCGATCGAGGCTCGACCAGCGCGTGGCTGGGTGCGCAGGCGCCGCGCCGTGGGAGAAGTACGATTGGAAAATAGTAATACAATTATTAAATAATACTGGTAAGCATGCGAGAAGAAAGACTTATCACGCATCGGTGGATATAAACCTTTTAAAAATTGGGCTCATAAATTTCTAGGCACCGACATCAAGATGTTGGTAAATCGAGAGGAAAACTTCGTCACTCGGTACGGTAGATACAATGTTTAAAAAATATCACCTTACTATTCCCAAATCATAAATTGGTGTTGGATCTTACATAAAGTTGAATTTATGTAATTTCAAAACTTAGTGCCGTATAAAATAGCCCAAGAATTTACAAAGAATTTTGCCACCGACAACACCAAAATTTAATTTATTTTAACACCTATCACCTCGGTCACAAATTTTATTAGCTTAGCGTTCCCCTCGCTTGGTCGATGCAGTATTCACACCTTAATTTTAAATAACATATAAGATTGATATAGTCACCAAACGTGAACAAGAATAATAAAGATACTAAGTAGGTATGCAAAAAATATTGTTTAAAGTCAGCCATAAATAAACATAAAATTTAATTATAATCTTCTTTATGATAATAAAGTATTATAAAGAATATTTAAGATATAAAAGGTTAATGATGTGATCCTTCGAGCCGAATATTTTTAAGTATGCCTACACTGTACTAAAAGGTCTTAAAATTATGAATGATAATATGTTCAAGTTTATACAAAATATAATACAAATATGTTATTTTATATTCTGTGTGAACACCATGATATAAAAGACAATAATTGAACGAGAAGTATAGTATAACCGCGATCCCACAATCTATCCTTCGCCATAGACCAAAACGATTGTTATTCGTGACTTCAGAATCCTGTTTTCTTTAAGTGTCGACCTTCAAATACCTCCATAATTTTTAATATTTGTGCTAATGACTATTGTACCTATTTTTTTTTTCTTAAATAGCCTTCATCATTTTTCTGCAATTAACACATAGAATAATTCAACCATTAGTCGGTTTGTTTCCCAGGATACACGCCACGGGTCGGTGCGTGCCACAATTAATGTCCCTCAATTGTATCTCAATACGCCGCAAAAGCATTCACGATGCAGGAAGAAAACAAACGCGTAACAATAAAATTGCATAGTGCCATATAAGTGGGAACCGTGCATGGACTTCCTAGTCCTACATAGCTTCCTTATAGCAATCCCTTCAAGATCCTGATGTGTGATCAACCTTTGACCGTTCACCTGTCCGGTGTAATTAGATCGTTAGCCGGGCCGTGGTCCGCCGGTTGTGCTCGGCTGATTTTCTCACACGTCTTGCATTGTGGCTAAGGCGGGCCCTGATGACCAGATTAGAATACGCTTTTACATTATATATTTAGACACAACTGTTTTTTGTGCCATGTTGCAAAACCTACATTATGTGAGTAATGTGTTCACTTTCTTTATTTGAAACGTGAGTCACGATTGAGAGTAATTACTCACTTTTAATGTTGTAATTAATGATAATAAAAGCTAACAAAACCGTAAAATATGTAATAAATTACCTCGCGGAATATTTTTTTCATATAGAAAGACTCAATTATAGTGTTGAATAAAATATAGATCGCCTTAATTCGCACGAAGTTCAAGGTGCAGCTTAAAATTAAAGCTCTAGCCCAGGCTCGAGGTAAAACGAATAGGTTTAGCTACTCATTCTTGAGTAACATCTTAAACATTATTTACGGCATTGGAGGGCAAAATAAGTTTACTACTGGTACGTTCTAAACATAATTTATTTCCACTGTAAATATCCCGAGTAATCTGCTTGAATATTTAAAAGCTCCCGTAAAATTGGACACTAAACGTCAGTTGCGGTGCACGACCGGACGACGCGACGGTTACGACTCGCTTCCACAATTGTTTGTTGCAGACAATGACGGTTTTTTAGTTCGTCACTCGAGGCATCCTTGAAGACAGTCAGGATGGATGAGTCATCAAAACTGCCCGTGGCGTTGCGGTTCAGCGTGCACGGACAAATTGAGTGCAATTGATACTAGACCCTCTTTCTTTGCACCCTTTTTAACGTACTCTGCCATTTTTATTCATTTATAGAAATATCATTGCATGATTATCATGAAACTAGTCATTCTAATATTTACAAACACAAAGGTTTTATTTAAAAAAATATAATCTTTGAAATATACCTTCAATTTATACGTGAAGCTACAGTGTCACTATCATTAAAATGCAGGAACCGAAAATCATGTTACCATACAATTTTTGATCTTGACTTATTCTATTGCTATGAAAGTAATACCGTTAAAAAGCAATGAAGCATCAAGTCATGCGACCAAATCTATTGAATTACAAGTGTGTCCAAAACCCAATAGACCGATTAATCTTCACTAAAGAGGGGTCAGACGTGAGGTCGGCAGATTAGTTTCAGTTCTCAGTCATCGTTTCAATTCTATTTACTTACGGAAAGTTTTTACATAATACCTAATCTCACATTGTTCAAAATAAAGTTAGTATCAACGATGACGCAATTCTGAGTACAAAGACTAGGCTTTTGGCAAGCAGTCTATAAGACAGTTCTTACGCGGTTCACATAAAACTAACAAAGATAAGTAATCAGCGGGAGACAGGGAAACTCTCACAATTTATTACACGGATGACATGAATAAAACGTGTATTATTTCGCCATTTTCTAATTATTTTCAGATTACGTTATTTCCGCTTCAATAAAGAAAAAATGATCTGAAATTATAGGAAGTCAAGTATTATGGTTAAAAAGATGATATACTTCCGGACACACACGATGTGGGAAGCAAACATTGCTTAGTTAATGAAGTCATTTTACCTCACATTACACTTGACATCATTAAATATCAAGCAATACGAAAAATTAAATATACATTAGAATAAAAAAAGGAATAATGAATGACCCAAACGTCGAACACATCCTGTCAACCCCACGGCTTTATAGATAATATGCATTCGTTGCTATTCGTATCTTCAAGGACCTATTATTTTAATTCCACATCAAGGCCAAACAATTATTCGGACTACACAAACCACAACCGTTTGTGTTGGAACCAAGATCCAACCCGCAGTGCATCATTTTACAGCTTTTCCTTACTGCGTTATTTAGGTCATCTTTGTGTCGGACTGAAAAGTTAATCAATGTTGTATAAGAAGTGTTTCTTCCCTCAAGAGATGTTTAGGTTATTAACTTTACTGTCTTGTATTTTTTGTTTACTGTCATACAGTTTCCAACTAGCTTAGGGGTCAGGTAATTCATAAAACATTCTAATAATTTAATTATAAGTTATTATTAATATTTAATAATGACTTTTCCAAGTCCAATGATACAGTTAAATCATTTACCGTGACCGGTGTGCCTGTGGTTGCTCAATTACAATTACAAATGCTATAAAATGAACCAGAAGAGGTAAATAACGATGGAGTTCACAGCGTGGGACTGCTATAAAATTACCGGCAACCAAATTATACCCTCTCAACAACACTGTGACGCAATAGTAGTTTTACTTTAACCAATTTAATAAGAACTTTCAGTCAGTGAAGTTTATGAAGTTTTAGAATACACCTGAAATAACTCTACACATTGTATAGTATAATATTTCCTATGATGTAGAATAAATTCAATGTTGCATTAGTTGCAAACATTACACATAGAAAATTCACGAATATATTTTCAAGGCAAGCACCAAATTGTGAATAACTTACAACACTAAAAAACTCTTTGGCTTGAATCCAGTAAGCTTGCCATACAACTATTAAACATTAATATATTCCAAATGCATTTTTCTATAAATAAATTGCAAAGCAGCTCGTATACAATATTGCAAAGGTCAGGCTTGCTATTTATTTCACAGATGTTCTTTGAATTCGATGGAATTGAAAACATAAAAGGCAGGAAACCTATACTCCGCTATTGTTGTCCTTACGCGAATCCAGATTCGCATACGCCTCTGGGTATTACGTCTTCTATTGTTGGATTTCTTGCACGTACATGTACATTATACGTTGGTTGCATATGATACCACTTATAGAAATCATATCTCTCTGATACATGAGCAAATCATGAAAAATCTATAGCGGTTTTTAGATATTTAAATCGATAGGTACCATACATATTTCAATGGCATGCTCCTTACACTTTTCTTAAAACTCCTTAAGAAAATTATTTCAAGACGTGGTTTACTTTTACTGACATCAATAAGAGCTTTTTATACCAATTTTAATTGTTCACGCCCGACGCCACACTCCTGATGCAATAGTACATGTGCACTAATTACACATTATGCGGAGGAATAAGGGAGTCTCGTGTGTGGCTAGTTCCCACGGCGGTGGTTCCTTCCGGAGCCGGCGACCCGTGACGCTACCGTCTTCGCCCACCTAGCGCCTCTCATTGTTCCACCCAGTCTACACTCACTTAATGCCCGTCTTATTCGCTCTCAAACACCCACTCATTGCAATTAACAAACTGGAACTATCAGAATTTGTAGCTAAATCTTCTAACATTTAGAAACGAAAATCAATTAAAATGATGATAAAGTGTTGCATTTTAGCAAGATCGTATGGAACGTTTAACTGAACGCAAAGATACATTCCAACTTTAATAGCTGCCGACCAATGATACAATAGAAAGATAATGATGCATAGTATTTTAAACTACATTTTAAGAATCAAATATTTAAAGAGGTGGTGGTTGATACTTGATAGACAGCTCAATGCGTTTTTCAATGGACTCTAGTCATAATTCAGGCAAAAGTAAGAAATGGTTTCCAAACATTTTTTATCTGATAGCAAAGGTAATTGAAATGAAAAATTATGTACGCTCATTACAAAGCAAGTGCCGACCATTAACGACCAATCAAATTTTATACAAAAGTGAACAGCCGTAAATAGACATAATGGAGCTTAAACATCTGTTGATTACAACATAAGATATTAATGTCCATTGTTAATAGCAAAGATGGGTGAAAAAAGTTGAGTGGCGGAAATCATTGATGCGTAGGGTCGCGGCTGTGTCCCTGTACGATCAAGCGCAGGTGCGCGCCCTCAAAACATACAGGACATCTCACACGGCTTTGAACATACGAGACCATTAACTATTGTTAACTACCGATAATAAAATCTTCACAACTACCTTACTAAACGAATGTTCCCGTTACAGACATACGCTGGGTAACTGATATCGCATATGAATCACATCACATGAAATACAACGAATAAACCAGTGTTTTTGAAAATCTCCGGTGTAAAATAAGATTTCCTAGAAAGCTGATACAACAGAAGAATCAAAGTACAATTTGAAGCTTTTGCCACTGTTGAAGCTCAAAATATGATTTGGAGATCATGAATATGATTCATGTCGTAATTTGACTCCGACCACAATTACGCAGAAAAAAAACGACATACAACTCTAATTTCGATCTATTCCCAGTCAAAAAATCATCATAGCTCAATTGTGACCTATTGAAGTAGGATAGTGATATATGTTTATAATTATTAATCTGTCAAATAAACAAAAAGCAAAATATTGGGTGAGTTGTTCGCATTAGCATATGTAATTTGACTATAAAAGCCAATACAAGCGTACACTAGTGACTGCCTCGGTGGCGTAGTTGTATTACGGTACGGTTACAAAGCTGAGGTCTCCGGTTTGAGTCCTGGGTCAGGCAAAGTGATATTGGATTTTTCTATTCATTATCAGCCCGGAGTCAATTTGTGCCCGGTATGGTGATAGGCTCGCCCCCACATCACATCCTGGGACGGAACATACAAGGCGAAATGTCGGTGTCCTGGTGGCACCTCTGCCTACCCATTCGGGGATAAAGGCATGAGTGTATGTATGTACAAGCGTACAGGAGGACACGTTCGAAATATATCGATAAGTCATGATACAAGACAGGAGTGTTACAAAAAAGCTAATTGCACAACTGACATTTAATAACAATTTAATAGGTTCGCACACGAGCCACCGCAATGGTTATTGTAGGCAAATTTCGTGAAATATTGTATGGAAATGGACAGGTGTGGAATAAACGCTGAAACAGGTGTACTACAACCAAGTTAAATATTTATAGAACAACTCAACGCGTGTCAGTTATTAAATTCAGCTATGGCCTGCGAGAGTTTTGTAAACAATTATGAAGTATAGACAGGCTATAAGTGGCTATCAAATCAAATTGATGAATGTTTATAATAATGTTCACGTTAACTGCCATATTGTTTATGTGTTTAAAATATGCTTGGCAGCTATTGGAAAAGGCGAGGAATGAAAGTTATTATAAACATTTGCACATAAAGAAAAATCTGTAAAATTTTATATAAGACCCTAAGCCGTAACTAATTTGAATATTTAATACATTGTTACATTGAACATAGACATAAAAACAAGACATTTCACATCCATTATTATATGCAATAAGAACATGAAATATATCACAATAACACCTTTTCTGAATTTATTTCTTGTTCACGTGCAAATGTTTTTTTTTTCTAAGCTGTCAATAATTTCACCATACGCGGCTTTTATGGCTTCGCTAGGCAGGTGATTAAGCGCTTAAGGAGATCTAGGCAATGTAACATTTCCTAAGAATCCTATTAGCAAATAATGTGGTCAAGGGAAACTAATAATGAGGTCCCCTTGCCACGCTCCATATTTTAATACATAGTAATGTAAACAAATATTCTATGTGTTATATGTAGCGTATTATTTTCAATATTTAAAATAATTTCTTCCACTGTTATACGCTGCAGTATAACACGACCTCAAATGACATAATATGTTTCTATTCCTACCCGTGTTTAAAAGAAACGCTATGCCTGATCTTACTTTTTTTTGCAACCCCATTCATTGCCCAATCTTTCGTTAATTAGTGTAAAATTTCCCTACACATGTAGAAAAATATGTTTGTTCAATTGGGTTAACAATATATCACCTTTTTCTTTAACTAATGCAAAAATAATCACACGGTAACATTACGGGGAGTCGGGTGCAAATTTAAATGGTAAGTGGTCTAAAAGTGTCCTAGGTTCTCACAAGCGAGATGTGTATAAATAAATCACGCCAATCTTATTATGTTACACATGTCCGTACTTGGTCATTTCACATTCAACATCAGTGGCTTCACGTCACGAAACAACATAAACGCGACTGCGTTTGACGTGTCTCACATTAAAATAAAACCGTGAATGTAATTTTGTATCTATACTACGAGTACAATAAAGACGTCGATATGTTACTGTGAAATTGATTTTTCGATGTATCGGTTCTGTGAACTTGCTGTCTTATTTTATCGGTCTATTGGTAGCGTTCGTGGAATGTAAAACCTGAACCTCAGGTCAAACAAAATTTCTTGTTTCTTTGTGCGAATTTTCCAACAGGAAGATATTTTTGACTTGACCATTACTCAAAGGTTGGTTCGCTTTGACCTTTTCGTTTTAACTTTGCATTGTGCGAACGCCAATACCTTTATTTTAGTCCTATATTTTAACCTGCAACCGCAATCAGAAGCTTCTTCGCCAATCAGTCGTTTTTATTGGCCATACTCTATCTAGAGCAAACATGCGTTACGTATGTTGCTGAAATGACAAGTACTCTGATAATAAGTAAGTGTCAAATAAAGCAAATGCAAAAAGATAAGAAAGCTTATTAATTTATTTAATCAGTGGGGTTACACCAATCGCACTAATTGCTAACCTGAATTCTGTCCCCTGCGTATTATTTAATATTAAAATGATTTTTTGTAGCCATAAATGGGAAAGTTAGAGGCCTGACTACATAACGTAGCGCCATAACTTAATAGATTTTTATTTGCTTTCACTTCGATAGCCTATTGAAATATATTTTTTTATGTTTGAGCAAGTAATATTCTTGACTTATTTATTAATATTATTATTTGTTATATGGCTGCGGATATGACAAAAATAAACGGTACACTTAAAAACTTAGGCCTACAGCTATAATATAAGCAAAAAAATATAAAAATAAAATAAAAGTTATGATCATGACATATGAAGGAATTTAATGTTTTTTTAACTCCAAACATCATAAATTATAATTGTGAGTAGTTTAATTGAACAGTGTATTTTTGTCACTTCAATTTTTTTATTTATGATGACGAAGGTTCATTAATCCATATATAAATTCCATTTAATATACCCTTTCTCTGACATACATAGTTGCGATAAGTTCGACAAAATGATATTAGTATTATGCGTATAGCACAGTAAATAGACTCATTCATTCTCGGCATTCATTCAAGATAAATTAGCAGTCGAAGCAGGCGCTATCAAAACTAGAAAGGAGTGCGTGGGCAGTAGGCAACACTACGAATTTCAAGCTTTATTTAAATATGGAGCTAGTAGGTTGTGCTGCACTCACTTGTGCATGTATAAAAATAGAAATTAAGGATTTTTTACAGGTACTAAACGTATTCCTCGAATAGGTAGAATGTCCTTAGGTTAAGTGAGCAGTATTTATTTTTCTTTTCAAATTTGACTTTATGAGCCAATAAATTCGTTTACAGACTGATGCAAAATGCAATTTTCAGTCATTATTTAAAATTTAATAAAAACAAGCAACGATGCAGGCTAATGGCGCCGAGTAAACAAGGGACTCGAACGTGAGTAGAATGGACGATAGTTAGTAAAATAACTTGTGTAAGCACGAACACGTGCACCTGTTCAAAGAGAATTGTTTAGAAATAGGCGGCGCGACGGCACGAACTTTGTACCACGCTCTATAACAGAAGCCGTAAGTAGGAAAAAACGGGGGAATGTAATCATGGAGAAATGAGGTGGCCATTTATAGGAGAAACAACGGAGAATACTCTATTATGCATTGCTGTTACGATGCGGGTTATTTAAAATATAGGGACGGATATAGCCCTAGACCCTAGTACACTCAGGTACCCAGAAGATACATAAATTATAAGCAAATAATCCCCAGCATGATTCAATGTTATTTAAGCTGTAAAATCGAATGGTCAAAATAGTCGTAAAATCTGAAACTAATCTTTTCTGACCATCTTATACCAGCTCAAGAAAAGGGAGCAAAAATACTAACTAAATGTGGACACACTACATAGTATATTCACCATTTTAGCTATGATTCTTAAGACAGTTGCGTGAGTTATTTTTATAATGTGAAAAAACTAATACACTGTCATATGAAACAAACTGCAACTTTTGCCAAAGCCAATATACTGAGTGTACTTGCAATGGTCATACTTGATTTAAGCACGATTCTTAGAAAAAATAACACACATATAAGTTTAAAATGGATTAGCTTAATCTCAAGTTACACCAGGGCATTGTTCAGTCATATTTTTTTATAAAGGCGAAACTGAAACTACAACACGATTTGCAAAAAGTAATAAAATCAACTTTAAAGTAGAACGCGAAATTGGGCCTCTAACCTTTATTGGATTATGAGCCTAAGTCACACTAGCTTAGGAAACTATTTCGTAACGTGTCAATCTAAAACAATGCAATGACTTCACTCCGTAACGAATTTCTGATTCAAAACTATACACCAAGCCTTTGTTAAAAAATATAGGAAATGTAGAGTTAAAAATAGCGGCACTGCTTATTCAGAACAATTCTTAATATTTCCATTGCTCTCATGTAGCAAACTAATATTGTACAAATAGCCATAATCGATTGCGATAGTAAAATGGAACCGCGAGTTAACTCACAAGTTCAATACACTGCAGCCATTACCATCAAGGAACGATACCACGGCATTAAGGAAGAGGATAAGACACGTTGTAAACAATGAGTTAAACACGTTAAGCCAACATTGGCGTTATCTAGTTGACACTCCACCGTACACAGGTGTACGGACGAAACTTACCCGTTTTATCTGACTTACGAGTATAAAACCAGGTTAAAGGGCTTCTTGCGAGGAAATTCCACTTGAAAGGCTCAAGTATCTCTTAGATTTTTAATTACAACCGGAAGTGCAACGACCGGTTAATCTTAATTCAATTGCTAAGATCTGAGGTTCATATCGGTTGATCGTCTTAAGCAATTTTTGGTTTGATAAAGGGTGATTAATAGTACAATCGCGTGCTCCAATTAAGCAACTAACAGATTTTATGGGAACGTGAGGGCCATTAAGACAAAACGTTAGATGATTGGGAGCTTGGGGTTTCACACGGCCGTTGTTTACTATTATTTATTTTGCATACTTAATATCAATCCGTTTTGCTGTGATTGTTTGACTTTAAAAAACCGTTCGTTTTGATGATGGTCATATCGTTTGTTTAAGATTTCAGCCTGCTCATTTGCTTAACATATTAAAATTGTGCCGTTTTATTCTTTAGTGTTGATAAAAAGACAAATTCTATTCCAATATCTATCTTATACGCATTTATTGCGCTCAATCACTTTAAAATTATAAAATGTAATGTTTCCCAACCTAAATACATTTCTTCTCATCAATGCTTTACTCAGTCGCCTATAAATGACGTTTAAAAAAAACTCATTTTCATATTTATTTGACGTTTTAAGATATTTGGCAAAATCTACACCAAAAATGGTTTTTACATAAAGCACTGTATGTTGAAAGCACTGCGTGTATAATATACCTACATAATGTCAGAATATGATACGTTTTCCTCGTAACAACCGTAATCGAATTGGCTTACAATCTATTCTACGCAGCTATCATTTTAAATTTACCTGAATCGCATGGCAAGTAATCCATCAAGTGTCTGGCGACGCAATCTATGCGCCTTCGCCTGCAAATCCCTTGTCCCCAACATTTTACTTTTTCACACATTCCCGGCTCGTGCCGTGTGTTCACGGTTTATTTCTTTAGTCACGTGTTACGGCTACTGGAATTTTAAATGTCAAGCCCTTTGAAAAATTGGATTCAATCTGCGTGATTAGGGACACGTGCGTGCCACTTTGTAGTAAAAAGCTTGCTGACATCAATTTATAGTCATTCTAGGAGCGTTTCAATTGTGGCACCTTTAGAAGCGTGCCTAATAATCGTCCGTGGAAGGATTTCATCCGTGCAACTTGAAAATAAAGTATGACTTCATATTGCGCATTTTTTATGAATCTTCACGCACCATATTAGCGGCAAGCATTTTAATGGGAGTCTGTCGCGGCATCCACGCTACACATCGCTGGCGTGCGAGAAGCAATGGTTGTGCATTTTTTGTATGTCGAAGCGAGGTATTTTCCGCGCCGTAATTATGCCTATGTAAATTGGATCAGATTTATCCACAGATGTACAGCTTTGGAAGAGCAATATAATTTCTGTATTAAACTCATATTCCATATAATTAATTTCCCAGATACAAGTCTAATTTTGTTCTCAAAGTAAAATTATATTAATGGGTGTCGTGATGGCTATCACCAAAAACATACAATATAATTACAGTAGAGTCTTAGGACGTCCCTATTCTCACGGTATCTGTTAAACTAGAGGTGAGAACAAGCATAATTGATATCATTCAGTACATTTCAAAAACTTAATTTAATTACATGTTTTAGTTGATCATTATTTTCCATGACCTAAATTTGTGATTTTTGTGTGCGTTTAGTACGCACGCAATTTGTGATTATTGTGTGCGTTTAGTACGTTTCGACGATGGATAATGTGAGCTATTTTAGGGGATCTTAAGTATAACGAATGTTGGTGGTACTGGTTAGAAAAATAGTATTAACAATAAGGATCTGTTCAGATTGTACGTATGTAAGAGATTATGTAAGGGATATAAAGTAGCATTTACCGTTAAAACCCTTATATCTAACTTATGTCAGATGCTGGCAACCTTTCACCTCGGCAACAAAAAATTAAATTAGGAAACTGGTTATAATTCTACTCGGGAAACAATCCTCTATATACTTGGCTACTACGGGCCTCGTAAGGAATATTACCATAAAAACAGGTTCTAACATTATCGGTACAGAAGTCACGTCATGCGACCCCTAATGGAAGCCAGTGTCATCATTACACTTAACCGACCACTTTAAACTCTAAGATTATCGTGGTAAGCTTTAAATTCCAACGTGTATTGAACATAAGAACCGGTGCAAATGAGTACACGCCGTTACACATGTCGCCAAAGCAAACAGTTCAATAGAATTGACCATTTGTTTACCTTTGACCGGAAAAAAGTGTTTCGCAATAGGATATTGTTTATTTTATAGTTCGATGAGCCAAAAGTTAATTAATTACTGTCTGTGATACTTTTATTTGGATATTGCTTTAAACGTAGCATTTTATTGCTTCAAAAATTAGCAAGCATAAAAAAAATAGTTAGGTCCAGTAAATTAAAATAACCTACTTCTCTTCGTACTACTTATTTGATAAACTCGGCAAGTATTCGTGTTAAATTGACGGTAATAATATAATTCAATAACATGGCGACATTTGTAAGTATTAATTAACATTCACACGGCCGATTTCCGAGAGAAAAGCGCGTTTTGGAACGCACATATCCGTTGTCGATGTCGTTTGCGCAATTTAAAGGTGACAAATCGTATATAGAAAGTTAGTAAAAGTTGCTATTCGCAGCATTATATATTTTAATAAAATTTGCAATACGCACATACTTAATATGATAATGGAACATGTTGGGAAAAAAAGGAAAAACCCATAATAATGTCAAGCTCACACACAGTTGAAGTAAAGAAGAAAATTCAAGTATTTTCATATTCTTCTCCTAACCAATCTAGTTTTCTTACGATGTTTTCTTGCATTATTTTAATAAGGCGGTAACTAACTTTAAATAACATTTGTATCTAACTCAACACGAAATATTTTTCATATTTTGTTTGCTATATTTTTTAAGTAAAACTTCCGAGCCACGTTAGAGGATTATGGCGTCGCCTTACCCGTAGAAATTTGAATAATACCTCGGCCGTCCACTAATGCTCCTCGTTAGTCGTCAAATTTATCTGTTCATGCGCCTTACGTCAACGTAAAATAAATTACGAAAATCTTTTAAGCCTAAAAGGTGAGACGCAATCTCGACTCTCTTTTAAAGTTTACTGTCCGAAGATGGAAACAAATAACGTGAGCCTTTTTACAGCGTACTTAAGAAAATTACTAGTTTCTTTTATATTGAAGAACAGCTTTAAGAGTACATAAAATTACTTTGAGACGAGGATAATAAAATATTGTTATAAGCTCTTATGCTGTTAGGTTATCTGAAGCGATGAGAGTGCTTTTTGTTTTAAATCACTTTTATGTATGGAGACAGAATATTTTGCGACTGAATCCTGTTCGGTACAAATAAGTAAAACATGGAAATAAACATTTATAGAAGAGGAGAATATGCAAGTTGATCATGCTATGCAGGCTATGCAATTGGCAGAAAAAACCCACAATTACAAAGTCAATTTGAAAACACTCGAAGGATATTCTCGCCTTTGAGTATTTATTTATATTATACACATACCTAATAAGTAACATTTGAACTAAATTCCCCATTAGAATAGATAAAAATTTAGATATTTCATGCTAATTAGTAGCGCTCTTATAATATCCCTATGATTTTCTAAATAATTCCAAAGAAATGATATCTAAAATCTTAACAATCAGATAGTTGAATATTTATAATCATAATACGCTTTATATCACAGAGTATGATGCCATGTTTTATAAATTTCACGATTATCTCATCCATGCTTAAGTATTTCAAAACATACTCCGCCCACCGATGTGAGAAAACGAACAAATATATGGAGTTTATGATGTATGCATGACTTTTACAACTACATATTATGTTTACCTGTAAAGTTTGTCTTAACAATTTGCATTTAATATTTGTATTGACCAAAACAGGATTACTTTAAAGAGCTTTGGCATTTTAAATATATCCACTCGACCATCGAAAGGTTATCCTATAAAATAAAATGAAACTTACCTGAACAGCACTATTCAAGAAGCAATTATTCTGTCCCGGTGCATTCCAAAGGCCTTTAGTGGTGTGAAAGATCCCGGAGTCTCTGGATCCGTCCCGGGAGTGTTGAGGACGAAGTTCACCGTTCAAGTAGTGGTCGTGCGCCGGGGACGCCATCGTCGCCGCCATTTTGAATCACCTGCTTCCCATTTTGTTTATATTCAAAAGCATCTCGATTTATCTGAAATGATAAAAATAGTTTGAAATTAATTTAGATTTAATGAATGGAATACGAGTACATCCTAGATAGAAGCATAAGCGGTGGGTAATTTTGTTCCGTAAGCAGGATCACAGATAAACTACATAGGGGAGCGGAAGTGTTTAGAGAATGGTGAAAAACCGAGGAGAGTTCTCAGTGGAGTGGTATGAATTAGTATGGTCTATGTCCTATTTACTAGAATAAATTTATTATGAGAATGATATTTGGCTCTATGATTCGATTTAAGGCTTAGATAATGCAATTTTCATAATTCTTAGTATTACAGAGGATTGTATGGTCCCGTCTCAATAAACTTAATAGTTAATACCTATCATTAATTTATTAATAACAGTAAATGTCGACATATTCTATAAACTATAAATATAAAATGAATATTCCACTGTATTCGCGCAAGTCACGCATGTAAATCATATTTCATACAAAGCATAATTGCTATACCATTAGCAAGAGATATCCATCGATTGAGTAAACTTTACAATTATTAAATTTATGCATCCATATTGTACAAAGAGTCAGGTAGAGTCGTTATTCGAATCCGCTTGGAATAACAATAAAATTACCTATGTCATTTCAAATATTTATCATGTCGATGCCCGTGGCCGATACATCGCTTTGACTCTGTTTCACATCTATAGAAAAACGTTCGGCGAACTGTAAACTGCACTAGTGCAATCTCTACCTATATCTCCGGGGATACAGACGTTAGCATGCGTAAATTTGCGTTCCAATCCACGCAGTATATTAATTACTAAGTAGTCATTTACAATAACTAGCAAAGCTTACAATAAACCTGAGATGTTCACAAAGCGTTGCAAATTAGTAAGTACGTGTTTCTTAGACACTGGTGAATTGATTATCCGTTCACACAGCAGACAATCAGAGGCGGAGAGCATGCTCTGATTTCTCATCCATATAATTGTTACATCGGGGTTAATAAGGTGAGTTTTCATATTTAATTGCACAAAGAGTTATGAAGTGATTCCTTTCACTGCACACGTCTCGACCATTGTCTACGCTTTGACCGACAACAATGACTTGTTTCACTTGTTTGACTTGTAATTGTAAATACTAAAGTATATATTTTACGCCTCTAATATATGAAAAATAGAAAGTTAATCAATGAATTTTAAATATATCGACTTAGCACTACGATTATCTTTTTTGTACCTGACAAAAAATATTCGATACAAATCAGTAAAACTCAATAAAAATCATCACTCGAAAGTAATTACGGACGCGTACCTATCATCGTTATTGGAAAATTAAAATCATGTTGAAGATAATTTTCGATATAAGATACTACGGATATATTATAATCATTAATAACACAAAAACAAAACACAAAGTGATTATAAAATTAACTAACTTCATTTGTAATTACTGCATTAATTACTACATTAATAGAATTTACGCGGAAGACGAGTTTGAAATGTCCAAATGACCCTACCTGGCACCAAGTAGCGGTCGCTAATGATCAGAAGCAATCACAGCCACATTCTTGACGGGGTTCAGCCTCATTAGACGACAAGAAATAAATGGACACAAAGGTTTCTGTACATAAATACCAAGGACAACGTATGAGGTGAAGATTAAACATAATTTGATGTACAATTTGTTGAATGAAAGGAACATTAGGATACATACGTTGGAATGCAGGTTAATCAGCAAATATGTGACGAAATATAATAAATATTTAAGCAGTTCTACAGTGTTTTAATAAAATTGTACGATCATTAATTCCAAATAGGTAAAGAAAGACAAAAGCAAGGAAAATCACAATCTTTGTAAGAGGTCTCCAAAACGTCGATGAACTTCTCAAATGCAAATAATAAAAGATTATATAACGTATGGTGAAATAAAAGTCCTTCTCTTTTATTACTAGTAATGAGATCATTATTTATGAGAGAATCATTTGTCGCGGCATAACCGCGGCTTGTCGAAGTGTCGGGCGACGTGCGCCGATGTCCCGCTGCGATGCGTGCACAGGAGCGCCGACAGCCTGGCATGTGTGCTTCCACGAACACATGGTAAACGCTCAGCAATGCGCAGATATTCATAAATAATAAATAGGACATGGGACTTTATACGCTCAATGAATGATATCAGTTAATTTGCTTTGATTGAACAGATAAATTTAAAGAAGGTGTTGTAGGACCACAAAAAAACTAATATTGTGTTTTATATAAAGACACTTAAATACTATTATTTAGCAATAATTAGTATTTTGAGATTGTCCATGAATGATGGTACATTTGTAGTACTGGTAAAAGTCATAACGAGCTTACAAAAGCATTGCAAAAAGACGCTTTTAGGCATGCAACAAGTGCGTGGTACAACGTTTCAAGCTAACTGCAATTCACAAAACGCGTCGCGTCATATAAACTTTATTTTGTAATGCAAATGCACCACGTATGCGCCAGTTTACACGTTGTTTCTAAATGCTGTGTAAGCAAGCGAGTTATTTCAGTCCGTTGCATGAACCCAACTTCCGATTCATCACGATCCATCGATATTTTAACAAAAATCGAGGTTAATTCCTACATATCACTTGCGCAACTCGACACATTCCTGCTTTCAGTTACGGATGCAGTAACAAGAAATGGAAACCGTGACTGCGAATGCATGTGTTTATTTTAATTTGTGTTAAATCGCTTGAAATTGTATATGTGTTGAAATATAACGGCATGCGGTAAAATAAACAGTCTGCGGATTTTTGTGAATGAAGAAATTATTCTATATATTTTCTGTGGAAATCATGTAATAAATGTGTTCGTGTAAATGTACTTTACAGTCTTTTTGGCGCAATTAGACAGAAGCCGGCTATGAAACGTCCGTTGACAGGTTTGTTTCCGCCCTAATACAAATAATTTTCTTACCAAAAACTTATTTTCGAATATTATTGCTATCAAATCAATTCTCGCATCAATAAAACGCAGTATGCATCTACGTGACTTATTGCATTTAAATAATTTGTTGGCCATAGAACCCTCCCCTACACAAGGCCTGTATATCCCCTAAAATACATTGATCCTGTAGGTTAGACTTTATACATGGACCGTATTTCTAAGCAGACGAAACAAATCTATGACCTGAGAAACATTTCTGACGTCACAATGGTAGACGCATAGTAGTTTCGTATTCCCAGCCATAAACTCGCCTACAGCGCACCGTACAAGCGTACTAATTTAGTTTAAAAGCTTGAAGCACTGAAAGGGTTAAAAACCCCATCACGACTATACTGCCTTTCTTTATACTCGGACCATGCATAATCCATGCACCCAAAACTAATTTCGAGTGGTGAGTATAAACCAGTTTGTACTCTCGTGTTGGGCCCGCGTTTTTACTATACAACCAGTTGTACTAATGAAGTCATTAATATTTTTGTGTATAAAAATATTTTCATAAATTCAATACGTGGCATCCATTTGTCAACGCACTCCGTAAGTGGAAAAACTGCATTTGCGGAAGACTTTTTTGAAAATTTTTGCTTGGAATTATTTTATCGCTGGTTCAATATATTTATTACTTGAGACTTCTTTCACCTTTATAAGCCCGCAATTATCCTCCAGACGTCAAATAAACAAAAATGAAAATGTAATATTTAGTTCCAAGTCCTAACCTTTTATATGGAATGACGATATAATAAGTTTAAAAGATTTAATGACAATGTTTTTATTGTTAAACGATTCTTAAAACCCGAATGTCGAGCATGTTGTCTAAATGCTTAAACGATCAATTGATGGTTATTTAATGTAGAGTCACGCTCCTTTCATCGTACTTTTAACTCATTTTCATTTAATAGACCGAGCGAGAGAAGACTGGTACAACGATGTTCCAATAAAATGTACCCTGCCACACTACAAGATATTTCTCTTGCGTGGGATATATCGAACTAGCATTTTATCTTGGTGTAAGTAACAATACACCGTGATTATTTTCGAAAATAAATACAAAAATAAATGATTGTGAGTTAAATAAACTAGGATTGTTAGAAAACAATTCCTGGGAACGACCATTAAAGTGAGTTATCTTGATTGCAACGGCTGTTTTGATGTGTAAGTGTGGGATATCTTATTGCAGAAAAAATGTAAGCCTCAAGTAGGTCCCAAGAGATTTTGTAGTCATGAGGGCAAAAACTTAAGTTTCAGCGTAAAACAGAAAAAAAAAACACGTTCTCGTTTCAAGTGCACCATTAATAATAAATGTTGAGCGATAACCTTAAAAGCATTCCCTTTGGGTCTCAACACTCAAGTACCTATAAAGTTTAATGTGATACTTGTTCTTAGTTACAGTCTAGTAAATATTTCAATACACTCCCTTACTTACTAAATTTGTTTATTTGATTTACTTGTAACATGTTCAACACTACATTGAATACGAAAGATGCAGACGTATAGGTACTTACAAAAGTTTTATAAGTTGTTATTGGAATAATGATTATGTTAGATGCAAAAAATGCTTCTTATACATATGTAATATATGTAAATTTCGTGTTTAGACATAATATAAAATAGAGAAATAAATTAAATAATATATTTTTTTCATCGCATACAGTGAATGACATTCACAATAAAACTACCTATATAAAATGAAAGATATCATCACCTACATTCTTCACGATCATTATCCAAGTATTGCGGTCACCAAGGAGCCGGAGGTTAGAAAACAAAACAAAACAAAACGGCCCTCAAATTATAGGTTTTTGTTATAACGAAAGTGATTCACAAAAGAGGGTCGTCTGGAGCTTGTCTCGCAACCGTATCTCTTCGATTGAACTATTTTAAACAAGTGGTATCGATATAACACGATACAGGTCTGTGTACAAAAATTTGTTGGAAGTTTATACGTAGACGCAGTAAAACGTGAAGGCGGTGAAGTTTTCTTACAGCACACGTGCGCCGATGCACGTAAAGAACGCACACATCAAAGCCGAGTTGATTACACGTTACACAAAAGGAGCAAAAGCGGAGGCTGCTCGTGCGAGAGCTAAGTATACGGAGATGTAGTAGGGCAGTATGCCGGGCGCCAATATACGCTAAGATAATATCATCTACAAAATAGTCACATTACTTATTTATCTGCATTATCGCTCATTATGACGTAATATCGTGACTTTTAGACCAGACGTAAACAATAATTTATAAGTAAGCGAATCCGTAATCCATTTGTAGCCCAGCGAGGTATTCTATAAAGCCAATTCCTGTTGTCAGACAGGTGACCAATCCTATAATTATAATCCCGACAATACTACAACAAGGATCAGGTAACGTAAACCCATTTACGTAAGTGTGGAAGGAGAAAGAGTACCTAAATACGACCCCGTATTATGAATTGACACCATTCGCAATAATTCTATATTTTTATCTACTTTCAAACTAATAATTCAACACCCATACAACATTAACTAAGGTATTGTTCATTGTCAATGTGGGTATAACAATACTGTGCACCTTTACATTATTGCGCGTATAATATGCCGTAGCTTTGTTCTTTTCGTTTTCATGCTAGACTTTGTTTTACTGCAGCAGAGTCACCGACCTACGGATGGCACGAGTCAAACTGCTCGCCTCTCCCATTGCTACTATACACTTCGCGATCGTAATTAAAGGAAATAACAAATTAAAGGCATTTGTTTTGTTATTTTGTACCGTTTTTATTCAATAACCTGCATTTAATTAATTCTTTATCTTAAATGTTAAACACTTTAACAGTGGGTATCATAAAAATATTACGATATATAAAATTGTAAAATTCTAATTTTGGCAGAATGCGGATTACTATTCCACACAAATAAGGTGTGCAGATATTCAAGTTTATTATTAATATAAACATTTCCTGACTGTGTCTGCATCGTATAGCATTTCCTTATCAAACAATACGAGCCATAAAACATTTAATGAGACCACCGACGAACATGGCGCGTCGACATTTTTATCTGAAAGTGAAAAATGTTCACGGGACCGTAGAACCCGTGTCTAAGTTGTGTAATGATGGAGACATTATATTGGTACACGTAAAATATTACCCACTTTCTACGAAATGACAATAAAAAACGGGAATTTTAAGTTACGGCGACGTAAATCAAACACCTAACTCTTAAAATGTCAGTAAAATTAGTCAAGAAATACGTGACAACATAATCAGCTTAGAAATATGCATTTTAAATTTTAATGGATTAAGAACCAGCAGATACTGTGATTTAGGATGTACCTACATGGGATTTACGATGGTTTGATGCAGATATAACCAAAGACTATATTTTAGTGTATAAAATAATTAAACGTCATTCGTTTTTACAATAAAGCACAATTTAGAAAGTATTAAGAAATTACAGTGCTCTCATATGGATTTTCCGAGAAAAGCTTGACAATCTACATTCATATGCACAATGCATATATTCTTGTGTATAAATCATTAAATTGACAGCAGACTGAATACAGCTTAAGCGATGCTGACAAATAGCGACATGTCCAGCACTTCCCATTAATGCCATGCCGCTCATCTGTCAACGTCGGTCACCACAAAGAGTGACCAGTCCTTATGTTCAGTCTATAATACATATGAAAACCTTGGGGCAATTGAATGTATTTCCTACTCATATGAAAGAATATCGGATTTATATACCCAAGTCTATTGTTTCGATGTTGTTTCTGCCCAGTGCTATACTCGCCGCATAATGTATTTTATCAATATTCCTCAACAAAACCTGTTTTACAAAGCCAAGGCGACCGTAGAGTATAGAGACAACAAGAAAACGACACCAAAACACAATGGAGCATTCGCTAGTTGCAATTTCGCCAACGCCACACTTCCCGCGTTCTATTGTCTCTGTTCAACAACGGATCGGCCGGATCGTGATGTGGCCCATATCGCGATGAAAACAATCACGATCACATAAACGTTGTTACAGATTACCTATGATCATCACGATATCTGTCACGGACTGACAAAATCACGACATCAACCAAAACGCGCATACATTATTTTTTCAGAAACATTAACATCTTTCATAGCACCAAATGAAGATAAAAGAAAGAGCAATTTACATAGTACAAAAAAATATATGTGAATGATTTTACTTTTCTCTACATATTTTAACTTAAATATCGTTAAAAGTTTGGAAATAATACATTATCATGTACGGGCTAAGCAATTCTATACCCGACTCTACCGTAAATGAAAATATCGTCCATGTGCCACAGATGGGTGTTCAACTGGGTTAAATTGGGCGTGGAAGTATGTAATATGCCACGTTTAACTGCATGATATAATTGAAGAGTACGAACAATAACTGTCGATAAATTGTGGGACTAGAGCTGTGACAGTATCAATTATCGGAGTATTAGTTTAGATAACGGCAGTCCACAACCCGTTGGGACGCCACTTGGACTTTCGAACCGATACACAATGCTAATATAATTTAAATGTTAATCGGCGGAAACCTGTTGGTCGTGGAATAGGCTTTTAAGATGCCCATGAATAATTTTTGAGGAAACCTCGTTTAGAAAACGGCGGTCATAAAGAGAAAAGAGCGTGTACACGCCCCTTTTGTGATGAGATTTCAAATTAATTCAGTGATTCCAACAAGCCGGAGCTTTACAATTGAGACTCAGAAAAAATACAAGGCATTGAAACTTGCACCCCTTCTATTACTTCTTGGGTAACTGTGAACTTGTGATTAATATTCGTAAGTAATAACAAGATTAACATTTCGACTAACTTAACATACAAACAGAATACCATTCCTTGCAAAGAACGGGCGCCATCCTTGTAACGTTTGAAGTGATAAGAAAATAGAATGGGTGAAGGAGGATATAAGCTTATTATTGGGGCTTCATTCCGAGAGATAGAACCTAATGCAACATTAAAATTAAAGATCAAATCTCATCAAGATCTGCAAAACAAAGACAACCGCTATGTACGAGCCGGTAATGTAGACTAAAGTGTGACCCAACCGTAGCACATAGCTAACTATTTATCAAATTACATAATTTAATCCTTAAAGACTTTATTCTGTCCATTACATTAATCCTCACCAATTTACAGAGCGTTAACAGCTCACGTCAACAAATAAGTCTGTCATACAATTAAGCATCTCAGAAAATAATAACCATATTGTGTAGACGTATTTAATTCCCGTCAATAAAAATACATCGGCACCTGGCTGGCACGTGCCACGTTCACCTGTTAGTTGTTTAAATAAATAGGGCCTGGAAACCGGCACTCACGCCTGTTAAAACCGTGCTATTATTTTTTTGTCCGTGTTGCGTATGAAATTGTAGCCATAGTACTCCGCCGTATATGAACACAATTACTCCAATTTTTATTTTTGTATGGCCATTAGTCCTCTTCTTCTTAATGCCTTATCTCATATTTATGTGAAGCCAATGCAATATGATTTTAATGGATTTTGCAGAATTATTTTGCTTTTTGCGAGTTGGCACCTGCTTGATAGCACCCTCTCAGAGTAAATTAGTCTTAGTCTAGTTAGTGGCGACTTTGAACTGATGCACATTGGTAACCATATCATCTGTTTGTAATAGCAAGACAGATTTCCTCCTTTAACTTTTTCAGTCGTCATTTAAATGAGCAGAAATCAACTATGGAAATACGTAAGTACCTAATTACAAAAACTTAAAGATATGGGTCCTAGACTTTTACCCATGATATGACCCGGTAATGTGTTCAGCCCCTAATTGGAATATCTGCGTTGATTTATTTATTTGTGGTTCAGTGATTTGGTGTTCTCTAGCCTAAACTGTATGCAATATTAAGGGTATTTTTGTCTTTATTTAAAGTAAATACTGTGACTAATTTACAGATACGATTATCAGCGTTCGCCACAATGATCTGTGGGCAAATTGTTCATGATGCAATCCTGGAGGTTCAGGGTTCGATTCCCAAGGCGGAAAAACTATATTGAGTGCGTTTTTTGGTTTAATAGACATTGATGGCAAGACAATAGACGCAGCTCCGTTCATCATAGTACAAAATTAAGTTAAGTGAAATGTGCCACTGCTGGCTAATGCTAACCCCTTTGGGGATACAGAAGTAGGCATAATCAACAATAGCCTAAATGCATAGTAATAGCGGCTTAAAGATTTAGGATCTTTGTTTTATTGTAAATTTTTTACCTCTAATAACGAATTCTTGGTGTAATAAAAGTTACATGAGAAAACTAACGAATAATAACTTTTATTGCAAACTACATCTTGCCACTGCCAAGTACGGACTCTGAGTTCAAGCATCAAATAATTACTATACAGCCTTTTATTTGTTATTTATGTTTTTTTTTGCTTCCCATTGTTTTTAATTATTTTTGGTGTCCTTAAAATTAATAGAGACATTAATACATTTTATTAATTAGTATTTTTTGCTTGGTGTACCTATATTGATTTTGTGGGTTAGTTATTAACATTATCATAAAATATCGTATTTTAGGTATATACTATATAAGCCGGACTTACTATAGTCTAGAATAGGGGGCGCCACGTTACTAGCGCAACAAGTTTCAATTCAAAATCTGTAACGGGCTTACATCAATACCAAAACATTAGTATTTATTTTACAAACCTTAAAAGGTACACATTGGACAATACAGCACGGGAATCCCTCTCGTAACTGTGTTTACAGTTTAACACTTTTTTATTTTTATTAACACTTCTACTTCCAGTCCGTGGTAATCCTTTTCACAGTGTTCGGAGCACGTAATAAAATCACAATTTATATGAAAAACACTTATGTCTTTACACTTACTGATAAATAATAATAATAAGAAAATAACTGCATAAAATTAAAAGTCCTTATTGAAAACGCACAATAAAATTATAATACGCTTACACGAAGTATCGTGTGTACGTGTGATATAAAAAAAATATTATTTTGTTCCCGCCAAACACTTTTTTTCGTTAGCTAACGACCGGTACGCAAAGGTAAGCGCGCACGTCCAACCACGAACGAAGCCGGTTGAGTGCTGTTGATTGTTTTATTTTGAACTCAGCGTCGACGTTGCTTGGCGCGCTGTAGACGCGAGACGCAATGCGATAAGATGTCTACAAAAAAGGCACAACCATTTCAAAATAAGGTACCTCAAGAGTTCCCGACCGTCTATTCGGTAATAGGATACGTACTTACCTTTTTTTCAAATAGACATACCAAAATGAAATTACGCATTTCTACTTGAAAATTAATTTATTGATTTGTACGCTTACTAAATAAATATTAAAGCCTAATTTATTGTACAAAAATAATACTAAAATAATTAAAATTAGTAAAACATTATTGCTTCTGAATATCATTTTCCGCTTTTTCTATTTCTTCTATATTAAGGTCTCCTTCAAACACTTCGGTTTGATTTTCTTTGTTGCCATTGTACCTTTTTAAGAAAGACTCATGGAGGGCCTTGTATAGCTTTTTCGCTTTTGTAGCTCCAAAACCAGGACACTCGGCGAGCCTCGCCTCAGAGGCTTTTATGATATTCTCCAAAGTGCCGAATGTAGTTATGAGAGTCATTGCGTCGGTTTTGTTCACAGGCTTTATTGATGACAACGCGTTTATTATCTAAAACAAAAAAATACTGTGTAATATTATTTTCATCTTTCGATTGCAAAAACTTTCCAATAAAATAATATTATTGCGATTGCAATTTATTTCTAAATGATTTTAATAAACGAAGGTTTTCGTGTATTTTATGGAATGTGTTGAGGACTACTGAACGTATACATATGTATTTCGATGCGGATTTCCTTAATTGTTGTAGAAAACATATGATCCAATTTAAAGCTATTTAAACTTTTAATTACCTAACTAGCACTTACATTAAAATATTTAAAAAATTGCGTAATACCTACGTCTCTAAAACATACTTTTAAAAATACGAATGTAGAAAAAATAACTTGCGCCTTATGTCTTCAAAAATTTGATAAGCTTACTATTTATGTAATATCACAAATCACCATAAATATTGAGTAGTTTCATGAGAAAAGTATTATTCATTCGCAAGAGTTTGTTCATTTTTATTTCTTTCGTGCTTTAAACATACAATTTTTTTTTAACCGTATGATAATTTGCGCTATTTAATGCCTGAAAAAATAAACACCTGTAGAATATACATTTAATAATGTTGACTGTTTTGGACTCCGGAGCAAAAACGAATGTAGAAAATAGTAAACGATTTAAAAATCACAATATAAACATTACATTGATTATAAAGCGAACCGCTCAATTAGTACCTACCTACATGGGTTATGGTTTATTATCTCTGTACTTAAGCAATCTTTTAAAAGTGCCTAAGTGATACAAAAGCTCGCGCCTCTATCCTCGAAAGAATGGGCAGAAGTGCATTAGAGCTACCTGTAACTTCGATAAGCTTATTTTCCTCTCAAGATGTGATATGAGGCTGTCCCATCGCCACACAAATTCTATTACGAGCAACTCATTCCGACCAATTCATTTATAATTTTTCAAGCCTAAACATTCACAGAGTGGATTGCTTTGCCTGGGAATCGAACCAAGAATATATTTGTCCACTCACAACACACGCTGGCACTATACCGATGAAGCGATAAAATTGCAATAATTCCGATATTTTATCAATTTGACTTTTGAGTTTAGCCAAAGTTGCATCGCGCGCTTATCTTATCAGTAGCATTTTGCATTTTGCATTCACATAATTCCTTTTTTGTATCAAATTATCGGTTACAAATTTGAGGTCGCCCAAAAGTCATACGTGTTGATTTTAATGCGTATATTTCAAAAGTGAATTATAATATGCATTAAAGTTAATCAGTGAACATGTGAAAGATCTTAACATAGTGGGCAAAGACCAAAATCAAGTAAGAGATACATACCTTCTGATGAGGATCGTTTTCAATTTTCTCCATAATGCGGTCAGGTGGTTTGTTCTCATATATTTTGTAGTTTTCCACTATCTTGGCTGCCTCTTCGGGACTCCACGCCAGCATTAGAGTCAAATCTGTCAATAGGCATATTCTTGTTAAATTCTTCAGTGGAGTGTGAGGGTCTTTCAAATCAACCTAAAAAGTCAGAAGAGGTGATAAGAACATGGAATATTGATTTCTGTTGTCCAGCACTGGCATAATAATAAATACCTAAGTATATTGTACCAACTGATTTAAAACCCCTTTCAAAAAGATACTAGCAAAATTGTAAATATGAATATACATGAATAATTAGTTAAATAGAAGGAAAATATTATATTCTTTCTAATTCACCAATGGGTTACAAAACAAAACATTAGGTTACACAATAAATTAAAAGTAAAGTTTGCATTATAATGCAGAGATTGAGCTTGAAGAAAAATATATTCAAAATCATGAACTATCTGATAAGGTAAAATAAAAATTACATATAATTTATGCATTTACAGGGGTCTATGTCAATGAAATAATGTAGGCTGATCATGATGACTTCCAAACATATTTTCAAATCATAATGTCATTTGAATTCAGTAATTTAATTTTGTGAAGCAAGTAATATTACCTGAACTAACAGTACTCTTAGATCATACTTCTTTCCCAATTCTTTTAATCTGTTGTTGATGTAGTCTGGGTTCAAGTTGTGGTAGCGTAATGAGAGGAAGAGCAAACATATTGTTTTGCCAACTTCATAATCCGGAACAATGTCATCATACTCCCAAGGAACGCTTTTTATGAATTTTAGTAGGGGATTACCCCTCTGGAATAAAAAAGAAACATTTTATAAGTAACAATGCTTATGTTAGCATCTGTTGCGTTTGATTACTATATAACACCCTTTTTTTTGGGTTGGGGGTTAAAATTGTTATTGAAGAGAACACAGGTCAATACAATGATTGGATAATATTCTTAATAAGTAACGAAGAATTAAAAAAATACTAAAATAATTTAATTGTTATATTACCTGTCTCTGGTTTACTAACACACAGTGTGTCTTTGAAGATGAAGATTTACTTGTTGTTTCTGTAGAAGTGCCTGTAACAAACCAAAAACTAAATGAGCCACATGGTTTGTTGAACAAGCTTGTGTCAATATGAAAAATTTCAGAGTCTAGATTCAGCATAATATCTGCTTTCAGAGGGTTTTATAGTGATTTTAATACTAAGAACAGTAAATAATTCCAGTGTACCTACATTAAAGTAGTTCAATGTTGGAATATGTTTTAATCAATAAACAATAAAAGGTAATCATAAGGTTCTGAATTAACTGATTGAAATAGTATTATAGTAATAATATTTTTTATATTTGTTGAATATATTAACATATATTTAACTATATTAGCCCATAGAGGTCCCACTTCAGGGCACAGGCCTACTGAACAATTAAGAGTGCGAGTAAGAGTTAGACTGTATAGTCCACCACGCTGGCCTGGCCACACTGGATTTTCCTTTACTATTATAGTGTGTATTGATAGGCTATCAATACACACAAGTCCCCGAAAAGTCAGATGTGTCCTGGGATCTGAACCCACGACCACCGTTAAATGTTATTAACACCACCACGCACTTTTCATCTATTTACATTTACGATAATTTATTTAATGATAATTACAATTCACACACTAAGCTTTCCTAACAAATGTTGGTCAAATACAAATATAATATTCTCACTAACTTTTCAAACTATCTAATTCATTTACCAGGCTGAGGAGCTTCAAGTTCAATTCTAGGTTTTTTCGGCGATACCGGTTCATCAATTTCGGCTAGTAATTCATCGAAGCCATCTTCCATATCCATAGTTAATTGTTTTATGTATATGTAATGACTTAAGATGATATTTTAAAATATAAAAATCACAATCCTATTAACATTACAAGCTTGTGCAAAAACAAACTTGTTATTTTTGAATTGAACACAAACAGCTGTCGGCGCCAATTGACAGCTGATATGCTAGTGATATCATTTTTTTTAAGAAAATGCAAAAGCGTAGAGACAAGACAGTATTTATAACTGATAAATCTTAATATGATAAAGATTACAGGTAGTTAAGAATTATCTAGTGGAGTTATTATCAATTAACAAATCATAATTAATATTCCATTGTACTAATGTAATATATTGTTCGATAGTCTAGAATAGCTTATTAAGTTCCATCACAACCTTTTTCAGCTTTTATACTATAACGCTAGCAAAATTTTATGTATTAAAGTTTGAAGATATCGTATTAAATCATTTTTCCAGCTTTATAGTTGTAAGCTGAATTTTATAAACGTTGTTAAGGCAACTGTCAAAATGTGTTTAGTAGTCAGACACTTTTATTGGTTCTTTCATCTTGCCATTGAAGCTGTTATTAAAATATCTTCCAAAGCAAATTCCAAAACCATCACGGTCTGAACTTCATAATAGCTGTGATAATAGCTGATCGTGTGATGCCAATGTTATAGGGCATGCGCAGACAAATTTCAGCTTTTATAAAATGACGAAAGTCTGGTGCCATGGACTCTTGGTCTATTATTTAGATGAATTATCTATACTAATAATAAAAAGAGGAAAGATTTGATTGTTTGTTTGTTTGTTTGTTTGCATTGAATAGGCTCTAAAACCACTGAACCGATTTGAAAAATTATTTCATTGTTGGGAAGCTACACTATTCCCGGCTACATTATCTTTCAAAATAATTAGGGATCCTTATTAAAACTCCAATAATGTAACCCAAGATGTAGAAAAAATACCTAAAAAATATTCTTTACATCACGTACGCTGCGAAAGCTATAATATGTTGTTGATGTGGACATGACTCAAAAACTATCTGCACGCGGGCAAAGCCGGCCCGAGCCGCTAGTACCTAATATTTCTGAATGTCATAAAAAATAAAAACCTTATCATTGTTGCTTGTCAGACTAGGCTGTATGGCTTAGACCTTTGCCTTTCCCATGAGATAAATTGAAAAAACAACATTAACTGTCAAATGCTCTAATTCAAAACAATTCCCGTAATTGAAACTTTGTATTAACTTTATCGCGTTAAATTACAGAAAAAATGTGTGTGGATTACCACACAGTCATACCCGGACAAGAAGATTGATAGGAAATTATGAATACTTTACAAACAACAAGCAAATCAGTACAAAACAATGATTTTGAAGATGAAGATATATTTGACGATTCCACATTTTTGGCTAATTTCGAAGATACATCTTTTAGGAAGCAGCCTGGCAGCCACATTAATAATTCTGCGAACAAAAGTGCGTTAAATGTGAGGTGAGTGAGTATCTACAAGTGTAATTAGGGACAGAAACATGCAACATGCCTTTGTCACCTTATTGCATACAAGCGGGGTTTTTGTTATTTTCTCGTTTTTTGATTGGCAGTGCCCTGTGCTGTGATGAAGAACTCAGTGGATACGACAAGTTAACAGGAACATCATGGATCTATCCTACAAACTACCCAGTAAGGGACTACCAGTTCAATATTATAAAAGCTGCAATACTAAAGAATACTCTAGTAAGTATGCAACATGTCTAGTTTGATGGGTTTTACTCTTCCCTTGTCGGTAAAACTTCGATTTTTATAAGGCTTTTCCAATTGCTATAATAATTACTATACATTTGT
Organism: Deilephila elpenor; assembly: GCA_949752805.1. Lineage (NCBI taxonomy): Eukaryota > Metazoa > Arthropoda > Insecta > Lepidoptera > Sphingidae > Deilephila > Deilephila elpenor. The sequence continues at coordinate 4,610,232 of OX457102.1, forward strand.
GAACAAGGTAGAAAGTTATTAAGTATTATATATTGTTCATGAAAATATTAATTTTGTCCAAGTTAAACAACAGTATTACATGGTACTACTATAATACAGTCACTGCAAAATATAATATTATTGTCACATGCATGATTTAGTAGATATGCAGTGATAATTACATACCACAAATATTGATATCTTATCAAAAATCTCAACATGACTTGTTATTTACTTAAATGATATTGATCCTCATATGTAATCAACTTGTGTATATTATGCCTTATGCCTTATAGCTATGTTGTCAAAGAAACATCCCCTTCTATGTATGTTTACATTTCAGGCTAACAATGAATGAACATTTTGACATAACTAAGTGTAAATTAAGTTAAAGTAATTTACCATGTTCTTTCTTGTTACATAATATTAATATTTTAATAGAGATTTTCAAATTTCATATTGTTATTAAATCAAAGTGATGGGCTTTTGCTACAATATTTTAGACTCTAAATAAAATTATCACTTCATATTTAGATGTATTTCTACTTATTTTTTCCTTAGGTGAGTTTACCAACTGGTTTGGGAAAGACTTTCATAGCAGCAGTGATAATGTACAACTTTTACCGATGGTACCCTTTGGGCAAGATTGTGTTCACAGCACCAACCAGACCCTTGATAGCACAACAGATTGAGGCGTGCTATAATATAATTGCTATACCCCCTGATGACACTATAGAAATGACAGGTAAGAAATAAACTTATCTTGAAAAAGAAGTTGAAAACTACTTGAATGTAAGATGAATTTTGATATTAAATAAAACATACAGCTTTAATAGCATTATTTATAATAAATCCTCATACTTGTTTTTAGGACACATGCAAGCTAGCACAAGAAAAAATCACTGGCTAAACAAAAGGGTGTTTTTTGCCACACCACAAGTTATTTACAATGATATCAAATCAGGAATATGTCCCAGTGACTTGATTCGTTGTTTAGTGATAGATGAGGCCCATAGAGCAAGGAAAAATTATGCATATTGCCAGATTGTATCATGCTTGGATGATATTGGACATAAGATATACAGACTGCTGGCTCTATCAGCCACACCTGGCAGCAGAGTTGAAGATGTTATTAGTGTAAGTATTAAATATAGAACAAGTTAATATATGTTTATATTAAAACAACCCAATCAAAAACTATAACTCAGCTATGTTTATGTCAATTTCAGGTAATAAACAGTCTGCACATTGCCCATTTGGAGCTGCGGACAGAAGAATGTATAGATGTTGCTCCATACAGCCATTCAAGGAACATCAATACTGTCATAGTCCAACTGGGTCCTGAGTTAACTCAACTAAGGAATGATTATGTTGAGGTAATTTCCTGAAAATTTTATGTAATAGTTACAAATAAAAAATAGTTGGGGCAATCTCTTGACAATATACAGAGCCTTTAAAACAATGCTGGAATCTAGAAAGAATTGCTTGTCATAAATAATGAATTTATATTGGGGGCTATCAATCCACATAACATGTTTTAAACACTTGTTGCAAATAAATTGGACTAACAAATATTTTAGACTATGTATGTGCTATGAACTATGTGTCTTTTAAGAAGTGAATGTACATATATATTTTTATTTCATATACTATTATTATGTGTTTCAGATTATGGATGGGTATGCAAGAAGACTGAAGCAGTTGAATATACTGCCACAAAACCTGGGCAACTTGTCCAAAGGGAGAATTGTAATGCTTTACAAAGAGTTTCAGACCAAAGATAGATCTTCAAGGTAATTGTGATGTATAATAGGCAGTGACGTGATGTTTGTGCAGAAGTGCATCTTATATTATTAATCTATCTGTACTTAAAACAAATTGATTAATAATTATCTCTCATAAGTGAAGAAGTTGATCAAAATATATAATTTTTAAAACACAGCATATTTTGTCATATAAAAAACTTTCATTACTTATGATTCTATGTCTCTTTGTCTTACATACCTATATTTTTTTTTTAAATGTTTTTTGTTTATACAGGCATCCACAACACAACTACATAATGAAAGACTTCACGAACCTGATCTCACTGTTCCACGGGCTAGAACTCCTGCTCAAGCATGGCGCCAGAGTTTTCCTGAACTTCTTTGAAGAACATCCAGAGAAAACTTGGATTCAGGCTGATTACAAACTATCTGTACTGCTGGAAAAGTTACGAGACAACTTGGGAATAAATCCTTTGTCATTGAATACAAGTGTTTTGCCAGATGGAACAATACCTGAGGTAGAGTACTTTTGACAATTTGTTTAAATAAATAATTTGTTTAAATAAGTATTCTTAAGACAGACAACCTATTCTTGATCAGATATTGCTAGATAAACAAATAGTGACTACCATATGAATGACATAAGTAAGTAATTTACAATGGCAGATTTAACTGAGTAGCGTTATAGAATTCATTCATGTTTTCCAATGTTGTAGCCGGTTTCGACGGAAATTATATAGACTCGCGAGAGGTAATCCCTACAAATAAATGTATCAATAATGTTGTAGAAAAATATGCTATTTAGACTATATTAATGCATTCCGCTTTTGATATTCAATTTTAGTTTATTTTTAGGTACCAAAAGATATACGCTTTGGTCATCCAAAGTTCGATAGATTGAAGGAAATAATGATGGAGCATTTCACTACTGCGAAACGAAAAGGTCAAGATACAAGAGCTATAGGTAAAGTGCAATGAATACACTACATTTAAAGTTATCCGATTCCGCTTATACTAAGCTATTATTTGTTTTTAGTTTTCTGCGAGTATCGTGAAAGTGTAAACTTAGTACATTGTTTGCTGTTACAATGCCGACCTCTTATCATACCACAGACATTCGTCGGGCAAGGGGCGTCGGGTGAGTCATACGATATTTTTATATGGATATTATTTTGAGAAAATGCTTACAATGCACTTGATAATAAATATATCGCAATGCAAATAGAACGGTGGGTACTGGTGAGAGATAACTTTATCAAACTCCAAATTAAGTCTTCAAAACTGAAGTGTGATTTTTTACATTTACTTTTATTATAAAAAAGATTTACTTATCCATTTGCTTTTAGTTTAGCTTCACTGTAGTACTTTCTACGACTGACATTTTTATAAAAATCTTATATAATACGTGTATCAGGAGTTTTTCTCCACATTTACACCAACTATGATAATAAAGTAGTGGTCTTGTATAAATTAAGAAGCTTTTGCCACATATTCACCATAGATTATAATGATATGTTTGTGATTATGTACAGGAACTGTGATAATGAAATAGTGGTAAATATTGTCAGGTAAGGACGGCAAAACAGTAGTGTCTCAGAAGCAGCAGCTCCGCGTGATGAAGTCGTTCCGCGCGGGCGCGTGCAACACGCTGGTGGCGACGTGCGTGGCCGAGGAGGGGCTGGACGTGGGCTCCGTCGACCTCATCCTGTGCTTCGACATCTCCAACAGATCGCCCATACGACTCGTGCAGCGGTACGTACTGCTTCAGAGTCTTCATAACGACGCATAAACTGTAGATATGCGGTGTCGGATACGGCTCAAAACGTTAAGAATCACGAGTGTAATGCTTTATTATTGCGTACTTGTCCCACTGCTCGGACCGAGACTATTCAAAAATTAGAAAGGTTAAAGCTTTATCAACCGCGCTGGCTAATTTCGGGTAATAGTGCATGCAAATATTCGCGCACACGCTTTATTGTTGCTAACCATTTTTTAATCCGCTTAGATATACCTAAAATATTTTCTTCATATTTTCCACAGATGCGGTCGGACTGGTCGAGAACGTAGTGGCCAAGTTCATATATTGGTCACTGAGGGCAGAGAACATCAGGTGAATATGCTAAAATGAAATAATTGTTACAAAACTGTTATATTGATTATACTCGTATTATTATCTATACACATAATAAAAATGTAAATGGTCGATGTCTGTACATGGAAGATATTTAAGAAATTTCAACGCGGGGGGTCTTTATAACAGCAACAGAATCCAAAACAATTTTTTTTAGAATTTTTGTCTGTCTGTCTATCTGTCTGTCTGTCTGTCTGTCTGTCTGTATGTTTGCTTGCACATCACGCAAAAACTACGGCACCAAATGAGATGCGGTTTTCACAGTTGTATTGCTGTAGGTTCAACTTAAAAACTGGTATATGTTGCATTTGCATACAGGGTGTTTCTTTTTGTTTGCTTGCACATTACTCATAAACTACCGCACCAAATGAGATGCGGTTTTCACAGTTATATTGCTGCAGGTTCAACTTAAAAACTGGTATATGTTTCATTGACATACAGGGTGCTTCTTTTTGTTTGCTTGCACATTACTCAAAAACTACCATACGAAATGAGATGCAGTTTTCACAGTAATAATGGTGCATGTCCAATTTGAAAACTGGTATATATTTTATTTATAGACAGGGTGTTTCATTTTATTTACTTGAGCATAACGCAATAACTACAAGACGAAATGAGATGCGGTTTCACAGTTATATAGGTACAAGTCCAACTTAAAAACTGGTAAATGTCTTATTTACATACAGGGTGTTTCTTTGTATTATGGAAGATAAATGAGAAAAACTAATATTCCCCATATTAACACTGGATTAACACTTAGGCTACATTTTATCTAGGTAAATTAAGTGTTCCCGTGGGATGAGGACGGAAATCCGATATATTTGTTACTTTTTATACTCAAAGGGATGCGATGGGCGTGGATTACAAGCCTTGAGTGAGAATGAGATAGGACGGGCGGGATATAACGGGACGGGACGGGAGGGGATGAGAAATACCAAATAATCTATACATGTATATTTTTTAAACAAAGTTAATCACGCAGACGAAGTTAGCGGGCAGAAGCTAGTAATTAATAATAATTGGATTTTAATTAGTCATGTGCAAGAGTATTAAAGCAAAACGCTATAAAGGAATGAATTCTTCATCAAATTATTGATCAGCAATACCTAATTCAAAACATCCTTAACTATAGAAATTATATAAAAATATATCCATGGTAAAATCTCCAACATAAGGCATCATGGTATCATTATTTCATTTAAGACTTTAATGGAGTGCATGCGGCAAAGAGACGGCCTCAATAAGAAGATATTGCAATCCAAAGAAGTCGAGAGAAGTCTGTATAAATGCAACCCACGCATGATACCGAATGATTTCATGCCAAAATGTGAGAAAATGCACATCACTGTTGCAAAGAAAAATGAGGCTAAAGCCAAGGGGAGTACGGTCAACACCGACAAAAAGGTATGTTTCAAACATGATGAAAAGTATAACCTTTATTTCGCTCGCAGGCAATTAATTGCTTATGGGAAACAAGTACCTGGCTAGATGGTTATTTCATACTAAATAAAAGAAAGATTAAATTGTCCAATTTGTTTTTGAGTTACAGGCAACCAAACAAACTTCTAGAGGCATCGTTTTCTATGATTTTTTATTAATAAAATACTATTAATTTTGTTTGGTAACAAATCCTTTCTAGATGTAGGCAATAATATTGTGTATTTTATCGAACAGGGTCAAAAAGATTTACGCACGATGCTGCTAGATAAAGGCGTTGCATCTTCTTCTAAAAATACAAATCAATTTACCGAATCAAATCAACTAACTAAAGAGGAATTTGACGAATTATTTCCGCAAGGATACGTAGAAACCAATTATCTAGAACCGGTAAAGGAATATTTATCTTTAAATAAAGGTAAGTTATGAAGACATTGTGAATAAGAATTAGACCATTAATGTTTATGGCCTATATCCAGCAGTGGACTGCAACGGGCTGATGATGATGATGAGCCTACCACTAACAAATCATTGATCAAAATCATGAAAATTACCACCAACTTATCACATAGAGATGTTATATTTTGATAAAAAAAAATCGTGTAATATTGTTTTATTCTTTGTTTGTTTAGATTCATTAAAGAAAATCAAGCGTGACGAAGGGCATCTAAAACTTTACTCATGGATAGACTGGCAAAGAATTTCCCAGAAGACTTTCACAGTGGGACATTCGACTGATTCCGACATATTGAGTGAATTATTGAAATATAGCGACGCCAAGAGGTTTGAAATGGAATCCTTGACCCAAAAGCAAAGTAAGTAAACAAAATATTTAAGAAATCTTATACTATTTTTACAATGTGCTTTACAATGTAATTTTTATTTTTATCACTAAATATAAACTGAATTATTATTTTGTGTTATTCTACAGATACAAATACTCAAGTTGTATTGTCGCAAAATTTCCTATCGTCGCCGATAAAACCATCAAGCGCTCAATTTTCCTCGCCTCGTAAAACTATCCCTGTAATCTTTTCCTCTCCAACAAAATCAAAAGTATCGAAGAAGAAACAGAAAGCTCAAATAAAGTCACCGGTTAAGAACAACGGAGACATTAGAGCCCTTTTTAGTACAGCGACAAAATCAACCAAGAATTACACAAAGCTCATAGCAGATCTAGGTATACCCAACGACGGAAGCGTACCCACGAGCATGGTCAACCTTTTAGTCGATTTAAATGTCGACAATAACAATATCTCCGAAATATGTTATATTTGCAAAAATCTTTATGATTGCACCTTGATAAAAGATATGAAAAAGAAGAAAACTGTATCTTCAGTACACTTACAGTTCTTGAAGAATCCTATATTACCTGATGTAAATTTAATAAAAGATTTCAACGCCGATCTCATTTTGAAATGTGGATTAAAAGACGAGGTATTGAATGACACATGTGAAGTGGAAAATAAACATAAAGAAAGTACTCACAATAAAACCTCTGCGGGTAACTTTGATTTAGAATTAGATTTCGATTTATCAAATGAATTAGAATCTCCTGAATATCTACCCGAACCTAATGTCGAAGATGCTAAAGCGCCAGACAGCATATATATTAATGAAGTATTTGCCGAAGACGATAAATTAGATGAGGCTACTAAGATAAAGGATACAAGTAACGTTGAAGAGGCACAAGACACTTTAAAATTCTTTGGTTTAGACAGTATAGAAGACATATTCGCTGATTACGACGACAGTTCCGAATTGATACCAGATAATAAAACGGAATCGGTTGAAAACAATAACAATACTACCAACGTTAATAATCTGAAGAATACGAAAGATCAATATGCCCCTATAACGCCCCGTCAAAATATTCCAATTTTAGAGCAATCCCACAGTCCATCAATTTTGTCTGGTAACATCACTTCTACTGTAACTTCACCCATATTATGTAGTCAACGACGTAGATTTCAATTGAGTACAAAGAAGAAAAATCAGCCAGCTAATTCCACGCCGTCTATTAAAGCTAAAAAACGTCTTACGTTAGAACAACTAGATGATACTAACAATTCAATCAACCACAGAGAAAAAAATAAAACAACTTTTATGAGAAACGCTCAATTAGATACAAGTAACAAAAGTATGCTATCAATAACGCAACTAGTTGAAATGATTAACAAAACAGAAGAAAGTCTTGATAATATTAAAGAAAAGAAAGAATCAACTTCGAAACATGTTGATGAAAGAAGTGTTTCACCAATTCTGTTTACACAAGTTGATAAAAAGAAGAGTTCTTTTACAATAACTTCAAAAACCAACACATCTCAAACGTCTTCTAAGTTAAATGGTAGTCTGATTATCCTAGAGAGCGACAGTGATTCAAACGATACGGTAATATGTGATTTTGGATCAGAAATAAACAAATCGGGTTCTAAAATCATTACCGAATCCACTAGTCCCCCTGGGACTAGTCCCAATAAAGAAGATTCAATTTTGGCATTTCATAAAAATAAAATATCGCCACCAGTAAATAAAAGAAAATTAGAAATGGATGAAAGTAATGATTCAAATAATTCTCCATATTTCAGTAAGAGACAAAAACTAGAAAATCGCGATAGTAAACAACTGTCGATGCAAGAGAAGATTTTGTTTGCTTTAAAATCAGACCATTCAAAAATGTTTAAAAATGATCGAACCTCTCTACATTTTACCGTATCCCAGCCAAATTCATCGTCACAAAAAGAAAATAATAATCTGCAATACTCGAACAACAATTGCACTCAAGAAAATAATACTAATGATAAACTAAAAATGTTACAAATGTACAGAAGGGATAACAAAACCAAGGAGAATGTTAGAAATAAAACAGAAAATGTATTCAAAAACATTACTCAAGAGCTTAACACTCCCCATAAACGCAGAATAGAATTTGATGACAGTGATGATGATTTTATAATTGAGGACAAGAGTATCTTTAGAAGTCAGAGTACTGTTAATTCTAAAGACAAAACTTCAAGTACAACTAATCACAAAGTGCGAAAAGTGAGTACATATTTAATTTAACTTTTATAACTTGTGTGCTATTCAGTCCGCCCCGTGACCACGAAAGCTGTAAAGTAATCGAAACGTCGGGAAGTTAAAAAATGTAAAAATTAAACCAAATCGCGATAAAATCCGTATAAAATAGTTTTATTTCAATATATATTTTTATTTTAAGAAAAGAAAAAAAGGCAATTCATTCCTTGATTTGGAAGCAGAAGAGTCTGACGATAGCAATAGTCGAACTGGTGATGAATTATCAGATGACAGCATTGGCAGCATAGTGGATTTTATATGTGACGAAAATATTACACATCATGAAGATATGCATGCGCTTTATGTTAAATCAGTCAGGTTAGTATATTTTGACGGTCATCTTGTTACCATTAATAAGTTTGCAAAATGCTACATTTATGCATATGATGAACATAAAGTAATTATGCTGTTTCTTACAGGAGTCCCTTGAAAGGAGGCTTCAAAATTCCAGAACTACCAAAAAGATTTAATAAAGCAGACATACTATCGCAATACGTTGAAGAGGACGAATACGAGATGGTATGTAAGATTAATTTTAAAAAGATTTATAATACTTGTCGAATCAAACAGATCATCAAACCTAAATTAAAATATTTCTTTCAGGATAGTTTCTGTGTCGATTCTCACGTGGGGTTAACACAAGTAAACGAAGTTTCGGAACTGGAGTTAGCCGAGATGATTTTAAAGCAAAAGAAGAAATCTAAAAAGAATGGGAAATCCCGAGAAATTATACAGCAAAATGATGACGACAGTCCTGTTATAAAACGAAAAAATAAAAATGCTAAGAGACAGATACACAGTGATTCAGACGACAGCAGTTGACGTCGTGTTGATTCTAAGACTGTTAATGGTGCTATGAAAGAAGATATAGAATATGTTGTGTATCTGCTCGCATTCTGTACACACCAAATAGACAATTGAAGACAGAGTGTACATACAATATCGGCACATTTACAAAACAATGTAGAAGAAGTCTTAACTGTGATATATGATTAATGAAGAATCCTCAAGCTGGACTTAAGTATATTTTAAGGAATTTCTAGTTACATGTGAATATAATTTATTGCAGCATTCTTAACATAGAAAAAATAATCATGTGAAATAAAAGTCCGAAATAAGTAATATAGTTTAATTTATTATTTATTTATTGGTTTAATAATTGAATCGAGTAGTTGCAAATCGGTACAGATTTGCAATAGGTACTTCTATTATTGCTTTCTATGCAGTACATGAGGATGATTTAAGCCTATGTGGCTTACATCAGTAAAAAAAATTACTTAGATTACATTTGTTTCGCGATACCAACTACGTCCATTACTCCTCACTAGTTTTCTTTCTGGGCTCCACTTCCTTACCCTTTCTTCCTTTATGAATGTCTTCGAGATCGGCTTGAAGTTCGGCGTATCTCTTTTGGAGTTGCTTTTCGCGGTCAGTTTGACGGTTAACATCCTCTGTGAGTGATTCTATTCTGCGTGGAATGGCGGCTTTCTCTTGCTCCGCGAGGAATTTGAACGTGGACAATTCCAAGTTGGCTTGTTCTATTTGGTCTTGCAACTCCTGGAATTGTTTGATGAGCGACGCGGCGCGACTCTGATAACCGCCAGTAAGTACTCTCAGTTTCTTTTCCATTTTCGAACATTTCTTGGCTTCTTTGGCCATGTGATTTCTGTTTTGTTCCAGTCTTTTCTCTGCCGACTCCAGTCTGTCCTTTTTGCTAGCCAAATTGGCACGCGTGTACCTATTTTGACCAGGTAAGAAAAGAACCTGTGAAAAGGAAGTAATTATTTATTCATTTACATGATGTACCTCATTTGTTTTAAGCCTCCATTTAACCTTATTGTAAGTAATAAAAATAGTGTTCCGCATTGCAACACTAATAACAAATCAGACTATCACAAAAAAAAATCCCATACTCAATAAAATATGGCTAAAGATAAGTAGTGTTTTCTATCTGACCTGTGCGAGACACTCCTCCCACACTTGCGTGTATGCGTCCATGCTGAGGTCTCCATGACTCATGCCGGCTTTGACCACTTCCATTTCTTTCTTCATTTCCTGTTTGGCAAATGCCAACTCTTCAGGAGTGAACTCTTCGTAAGGATGTTGTTCCAAATACGCTAGATGTGACGCTTGAAGTTGTACTGCTCGTTTTTTGTCAATACCTGCAAAAGAAATATGAGAAGTAGGATTTAATCTAAATGATCTCATATTACGAGTATATAAATGTCTTATGTTAATTAAAATGGATCACACATTTTACATATTATCAATCCCTCTCATGGATGACTGCTATTATCTAAATTCCGATGAAGAGTTTGCGGAATGGCACGGCACATTTCCATTGCCAGTCACAGACTTGAGTACAGAAATATTGTGCTCAGGTCATTGTCATCAGCTGTTTTACAAATCAGTTAATCACATCCAAATGCTTCGGAACATTTCGCCTGACTTTCAGCTCAGCAGAATTTAAACAAAGATCACTGGTTAGTGAATCGGACCGGTTGGTCTGATTTTACCACCAGATTTTAGGTATTTGGAGACTATCCCACCCTCACACCTTCCACTGCTGCTCTTTTAAGCCAGGATGAAACACGCACACGCACGCACGCACATGAATGAGAAATGGTGTGGTTACCTGGCGGCGGGTCCCGCAGCGCGTCGTAGTGCAGCATGGTGACCATCTCGGCCTTGAGCAGCTCCTCGGCCTGCTGCAGCGGCGTGAGGTGCGCGCCGCCGCGCACCACGGCCGCGTTCACGTCGCTGGGCCGCGCGCAGCCGCGCTGCACCGCGCTCGAGCGCCGCGCCAGCGCCGCCGCACCTGCACCACACTTGCTTATATTCTGCTCGGAATCATGCTGCCTTCTGCCTGCTCTTATTCTTCTTGTGAATTATAAAAAAATATCTCATAGTTTTACGACAGCCCGTTAACCTTCACTATACATAGCTATGTAAGGTAGGCTATTGGTATTAAACTGATGGTTGGTTAACTTCATATATCATTGAAATTTTTGTGTAATCCTGACACAAGAATAACAGATCTGGAACACATTGCCTCACAATGTTTACTTTCTCCAATAGAGCAGGCAATATTAAACTATACACACTTTTACCCCTTATAAATAGATTTATTTTGACAATTCGTCATAACCTATCCAAAATACTCTTTCTATGCCAAAATCAGACAAAAACATTACTCACGTTTCTCTTCCTGCTCTTGAGCAAATCGGGCATCAGCATCAGCCTGATCTTCTATCATGGCCAATGTGGCCGCGCTCTCTCTCTCTTCATCGCCTTCCTGATCTGGGACCACGATCTCGTAATCATTTCTCGGCGCTGGCAAAGCTTGAAGTGCATTCCGTACCGAAGCCTTCAGTTGTTTTTGCATTTGATTGGCCAATTGAGGAGTGTCGCCCCCATTCAGTCTGTCTTCAGGGTTGATGCTTAGCTTGTCACGCAAGCCGGGCGTGAGTCCTGGCTGTCCAGTTCCCCCGTGACTCGGCGTATTGAAACTGCCAGGCGTCGATACTTCACTACGGGCTGATCTGTATTTTTATGCATAAACTTATGAATTTAGTGCATCATTGGTATTCAGGTATCATGAAATGGATATTACAACAACTAAAATCCAGAGGACAGTTCATCCATTATGCGTAAATTTTACATTCGAAAATTTTGATATAAGTTACCTAGGACTTTAGTTTGTTCCTGACATGTTACCAGTGTCGCGTCTTAACATATCTTGGAACGGTAATGGAACTGGTAAGCTGTGGATGGCATTGGCGACTTCTCGGCCTCCCATTGTATATGAGTCTATGTGCGTATGTATGCATTAAACATACCTGAACGGCGTAGCGAGCACAGTATTGGGCGTGGCGACGACTTGCGTCTGCGGCAGTGCAGTAGAGAAGTCGCTCTCGTGCAGCGGCGTGTTGAGTCCGCCCTTGAGCGGCGTGTCGACGTGCGTGAGCGCCATGACGTTCTGCGCCTCCATGAGCACGCGGTCGTGGTGCGCGGGCGTGCGCAGCGCGGCGGCGGGCGCGGGCGCCACGGCGTACTCGGCCAGGAGCGCGTCCGTGGCGCCGCCGCCCCCGCCCGCGCCCGCAGACTCGCGCGCCGCCTCCGACGCGCGGCCCAGCTTCACCACCTGCTGCAGCTCCTGCAAACAATGTCCGACACATTAGATTGTGTAGTGAAGATAAATCAGGGGGTGCCAGTTGTTTTTCCTTTCCTCCGTTTGGGTTTCAATGGCAGATGGGGTGACTACAGATCCAAAAGATTCTAGCAATCTCGCCTAGAATGCCATGACAATAATAGACCACTGGGTTTAATATTCACATAAAATGAATTCTAAGTAAATGTAATTTTGAAAATTTATAGAATTTACCTGATCAGTCACTTGAGGCTCTGGCAGAACGAGCTTGCTTCGCTTACGTGCCGGTTGGTCCCCTTGGAGCATAGCTTGAGGAACATCATTTTCCTTTCGTTGTTTCAATTTTTGCTTGTCTTTTCGTCTTTCCCTCTAAAACACCGGAAAATATGTTTAAAAATATAATAATCATATTTCTTTATAATAATATACTTACTTACTAATAAAGTCAAAAATATCTAAGGCTTACCTCTTCTTTCTCTGAATGCAATTCTCCGTCGAGATGTTGTTGCCTCAGTCTAGAGAAATCTGGTGCCATTGGGTCCACTACTTCAGTGGAAGTATCAAAGAAACCTGCTGCAGGTTTCTTCTCGAATGGAATTTCCGAGTTGTAATCTACTCCGCGCTTCTTCTTTCGCCTTAAATATATTGTAGTAGTTTTAAAAAGAGTACATATAATTTTTATTTTCAAGTATTTACCACACCTGGAGATAAGGATGTAACAAATAATTAAAAATCTTTAAAAGCCAAAACTGAGGAAGGTGTAAATACCTGATAGGCACTGCAATACCAGCAGCACTCAGTTCCCTCCTCTTCTGCAAGGCAGCGAGGCGTCGAGCTTCCTCAAGCTGCTTTTCACGAGCCTTCCTCTTTGCTTTCTTACCCTGAGTGTTAGCCAGACGAGCACGAGCTTCCGAAAGCATCTCAAGCTCTATAAACAAAATATAATAATTTGTAGCTCCTCATATTTAGCACATCATAATTGAATCATTGAAAGATAAAAGACCACTCTTGGCATAATCAATTTATATTATCAGCTTAATAACACCAAATATTAAACAAGCTCAGAAGAAATAAAAATACATAGTGTGACAATGTTTTTTTAATGTTGTAAAGATGTTTTAATTCATCATTTTATTTTCTTATTTACATACACAGATTAAATAGATGCAAAAACAGCCAAGCTTGGAGAAGTATCTGTTACTAGATCATTTGCCCTTGGGTGTTGTAGTAACTTAGGCATCATTTAAAAGCAGATACATATAATAATTACCATCTTCATCCATGTCTTTGGGATCCGGTCTGGCCGGCTTTGTTTCAGGGTTGGGATCAATTTCACCTGGTTTCAGCTTGCGAGGGTCATCACCTGCATCTTCGCCTTCTTCTTTCTTTTGGGCTTGATCCCTTAAAAGCAAATTTTGAAATTTTATAGAGTGTTAATATGATAAAGCAACCTAGGAATTCTATTAATAAAGCAATTCAATAAAATTCACAATTTATTTAACTACATCAATTTAAAATAAAGTAATATTAATAATATATTCGATGTTAGCTTTCAGAAACTCTAAAAATGATTGCTTGCGAAAGGGATATGTTTCATGTCACTGTTACATCACCTAAACATACTTGAAATGATGTATGATAAACATTTATTAGAATACAATAACCAAAATGAGGAAGAACAAGTCGTTTGCAACTCACAGTAAATATTCGTATCTCTCCAAACATTGGGCTGCTGTACGGCCTATAATGGGAGCGATGGTCCTCCATTGTGTGGGCATCAGTTTCGCCAAGTGGAGCAGTTTTTCGTCCTCCTCTCGAGACCACTCTGTCTTCTTGATGCTCGGGTCTAACCACTCGTACCAACGAGCCTTGCATTGTTTGGCCGATTTTCTATGGAGCAACGATGCAATACGGGACCATTGGTTTTTCCCATATTTCATAACAGCTGCTTTGAGGATTTCATCCTACAAATAAAACGAACTTGTGAAAGCCAAGTTATATTATCTTGAAATAGGATTTTTACCATTCATCGAAACACAAACCTCGGTGTTGCGCCAAACGCCGCCTTTTATCATAATCCGCGGCATGGTTGCTGATTTTTGTCACTACTGTATAGAAAGAATTTATATAGATGATATTTCCATAAGCACAATACTCATTTAGTGATAGAATTCCATAAAATTACATTGTTTTTAAAAATATTATAACCCTGCAATGAATGGAATGACGTTTGTCGTTTTTGGCCGCGTTAGTGACAGAAAGAGTTACGCCATACCATAAAAGTATACATAGAATATCGACTATCTTCTACGTATTCTTATGAATTAATGATAAACCCTTATGTTTAACTTGTCTGGTCTTTTTTATATAAATTGGCTATTTGACTAATTTCTGAAAAGTGTTTTAAAGTCTAGATATAATCACTCTATACCTCTTCAAACTATTAATTTATTTTTAAGGAGTTGTTTATAACGAATAAACATATTTTTCAGTTTTATCATCATATATGTCACCAAAACGGTAGGTCACGTGACTTTGAAAAAGTTACGTCACGCTTTATAAATGGTGAATGATCTTAGTGGCAGAGATGAATGAAAATTGTAAATCGTGACATCACACGCTGCACAATGACAGCTTGTCGTGTTTTGTTACATTTAATCAACAGATAAAAAATGGCAAACTTATTTTAGACAATTTAAATATTTATAATTTAGATAAATGTAAATAAAAATACCTATAATTATTGTTTACCAAAAAGCTATCATATGCAACACATTTTATAATTTATTGCCACAACAGTCAAATACCCAATTGCTCTAATACAAGGAAGTAATAATGCACATGTGTATTGTGTACTGTTGTTTATTGAACTACTTATCGAATTAAAAATGAAAGTTCTAGACAATCTATTGTACTATTAATGTAGTAATTACAATGATTAAATTTTAACTAATATATCTCAAATAAAAAACCCTTATAAAACACGCAATAAATTGGTCGTATTACGTATAGAGTATTTTACTGTTTCCATTTTTTTTCCTATAAACTTAGAATGGAGCGAAGTAAAATGTCAACTAAACTTCAAATGGCTGTATCGATAAGACCTTTGCCTTTCTGATAGGATAAATTGAAAAAGGAACAACAACTAAACGTCAAATAATTTATCAATGAGCGATAGCATTTATGGCACTCCCTTTTCGTATTTTGTAATGAAAACGGCATTTTCTGATAATAATAAAGTTAGATAATATGAATTCTTGTTAATAACTGTGAGTGGGAACAATAATGAGGCGTTGACGGATTGATATTGTGATTTGTGACGCACCGCTAATTCCCAAGGTACGATCGAGTATATTAATCCCACTTATTGTCTTCAATTATCCTTTTACTGACCCAATTCAACCATAATAACTTATTATTATTCACGTGATTACACCTATCATATTGGTATATTCCCAAAGGATGTACTGAATATAAGCGGAAGTTGCAAATACGATTATCGGGGTCTGGTACAAACAATCCTCGATTGCCTCATACCTACAATTAGCCTTGTTTATTGTTTCAGAAACATGTCTACCATGTCGAGGACGGTTCATATCGGCCAGCAGAAGCTGGCTGAGAAACTCATCATACTCAATGACCGTGGTGTTGGCATTCTAACCAGAATTTATAATATAAAAAAAGCTTGTGGAGATGCTAAATCCAAACCGGCCTTTCTTTCTGACAAATCTTTGGAGTCCTCAATCAAACATATTGTCAGAAGATTTCCCAATATTGATGTGAAGAGCCTTCAAGCAATAACATCAATAAGGAATGAAATCATCAAGTCACTTTCTCTGTATTACTACACTTTTGTAGATCTTCTAGATTTTAAAGATAACGTGTGTGAGCTCCTCAATATTATGGATGCTTGTCAAGTAACTCTTGACTTGACTATAAATTTTGAATTGACAAAAAATTATCTAGATTTGGTAGTGACCTATGTGTCGTTAATGATTTTGTTGTCAAGAGTAGAGGACCGCAAAGCAGTGTTGGGTTTGTTTAATGTGGCACATGAGATGGTACATAGCCAGATTGACCCAAGTTTCCCACGTTTAGGACAACTTATTGTAGACTATGATGCACCGTTAAAAAGACTCTCTGAGGAATTTTTGCCCCATCATAAAGTGCTCATAAGTGCATTGAATTCACTGTGGCATGTATACCCAGCCAGAAACTTGACAGCTGAACATTGGAGGTCAGAGCAAAAGATGAGTTTAGTCAGTAATCCAGCCCAATTACTGAAGCCTTCAGAAACAAACACTATGTCATGTGAATATGTGTCTTTGGAATGTCTTGAAAGATGGGTTATATTTGGTTTTGCACTCTGCCATCAAATGCTACAACAGGACCATGCTAACAAAATGTGGGTGAGTGCTTTGGAATCAGGCTGGGTTGTTGCATTATTCCGAGATGAAGTTATTTACATTCACAGCTATATACAAGGCTTCTTTGATGGCATAAAAGGATATGGAAAAAGAATATCGGAAGTTAAGGACTGTTACCATCATTCAGTACAAAAAGCAGGCTACAAACATAGAGAGAGAAGGAAGTTCTTGAGAACAGCTCTTAAAGAGCTTGGCCTAATATTAACTGATCAACCTGGACTTCTGGGTCCCAAAGCTTTATTGATTTTTATTGGACTCTGTTATGCCCGGGATGAAGTATTTTGGCTACTTCGCCACAATGACAATCCACCGCAAAAAGTAAAAGGGAAAGCAGCTGAGGATTTGGTTGACAGGCAACTTCCTGAGCTGCTATTTCACATGGAAGAATTAAGAGCCCTGGTTCGAAAATACAGTCAAGTAATGCAGAGGTACTATGTGCAGTATCTCTCAGGTTTTGACGCTGTTGCACTGAATTTGATGATTCAGAATTTACAAGTATGCCCGGAGGATGAAAGCGTAATACTTTCATCATTATGCAATACTGCAGCAAACTTAAGTGTAAAACAGGTTGAAGATAATGAAATCTTTGATTTCCGCGCATTCCGTTTAGATTGGTTCAGATTGCAAGCTTATACCTCTGTATCAAAAACTCCTTTGAGCCTAGTAGATCAGAAAGAACTTGCACAATTTATCGATAAAATGGTATTCCACACGAAAATGGTAGACAATTTGGATGAAATAATGGTTGAGACATCTGACTTGTCTATATTTTGTTTTTATAGTAAAATTTTTGAAAGTCAATTCCATATGTGCCTGGAATTTCCTGCACAAAACCGCTATATTATAGCATTCCCGCTGATTTGTAGTCATTTTCAAAATTGCACACATGAGTTGTGCCCAGAAGAAAGACACCACATTAGAGAAAGGAGCCTTTCTGTGGTGAATATATTCCTTGATGAAATGGCAAAAGAAGCAAAAAATATAATTACTACAATTTGTGATGAGCAATGCACAATGAGTGATAAATTACTACCGAAGCATTGCGCCCAAACTATTGCCCAGTTGGCAAACAGAAAGAAAAAAGACAAAAGCAAGAAGAATGCGATAGAAATCGTGAAGCCTGGAGCAGAGAGCTACAGAAAAACACGTGAGGAGTTAACAACCATGGATAAGCTGCACATGGCACTTACAGAGTTATGCTATGCTATCAATTACTGTTCAACTGTCAATGTGTGGGAATACACTTTTGCTCCGCGTGAATATTTGCACCAGCATTTGGAAACTAGATTCTCGAAAGCATTAGTTGGAATGGTTATGTTCAATCAAGACACAAGCGAAATTGCTAAACCATCAGAACTACTTGTTAGTGTCAGAGCTTACATGAATGTGCTGCAAACTGTTGAAAATTACGTGCATATTGACATTACGAGAGTCTTTAATAATTGCTTGTTGCAGCAGACACAAAACACAGACAGCCATGGAGAAAAGACTATAGCATCCCTGTACACGCAGTGGTACTCAGAAATATTACTCAGAAGAGTAAGTGCAGGAAATATATGTTTTTCAATGAATCAGAAGGCATTTGTGAGCTTAACCGTTGAAGGCGCGATTCCCTTTAATGCTGAGGAATATTCAGATATTAATGAGTTGAGGGCTCTTGCAGAACTAATCGGGCCCTATGGTATGAAATTATTAAGCGAAACTCTGATGTGGCACATCGCGAGTCAAGTTCAGGAGCTTAAAAAATTGGTTGTACAAAACAAAGAAGTTCTGCAAATGCTCAGGACAAACTTTGATAAACCAGAAATAATGAGAGAACAATTCAAGAGATTACAAAATGTTGACAATGTACTGCAACGAATGACAATAATAGGAGTTATTTTGTGCTTTAGGCAAATAGCCCAAGAATCGCTCTTGGATGTGTTGGAGCGACGAATTCCATTTTTAATCAGTTCAATCAAAGACTTTCAGCAGCAATTGCCTAGTGGAGATCCAATGCGCGTAATATCCGAAATGTGTTCCGCAGCAGGTTTAGCTTGTAAAGTCGACCCCACATTGGCTTCAGCTTTACGTCAGCATAAGGCAGAGATAGAGGAGGAGGAACATTTAATTGTATGCTTGCTGATGGTGTTTGTAGCGGTATCATTGCCAAGACTGGCCCGCAGTGAAGCCTCCTTTTATAGACCTTCGCTGGAAGGACATGCTAACAACATACATTGCATGGCGCCGGCCATAAATCACATATTTGGAGCATTATTTACAATCTGCGGACAAGGCGATATTGAGGATCGTATGAAGGAATTTTTGGCTTTAGCTTCGTCTTCCTTACTTCGCCTCGGACAAGAGACAGATAAAGAAGCAACAAAAAACAGAGAATCAGTCTATTTACTTCTGGATCTGATTGTACAAGAATCTCCTTTCTTGACAATGGATTTGTTGGAGTCATGCTTCCCATACGTTCTCATACGTAATGCTTATCACGAGGTTTACAAACAGGAGCAAATACTACTGCATATGTAATTCCATTGTACAATATGTTGAAGAAAGACAAAGTAACTTAGTACGTAATTATTGTTATAATTTATTAGTTCTGAGTATGTAATTCGAATGCCTTTTTACATTAATTAGATGATAGATTTTAAAAGATTGTAAAAGATATTTAGGAGGCATACACAATCGAGGTCTTTTGGAATAAATGCAATTGGGTTTTAAGTATGAATTCCAATATTATAAGTATTTAATTAGTAACGCGTTTAATGCACTATAAGATTATACTTGTGTTTATTTTAATAACCTTCACAAATTATATTACCTTAATGTTTTATTCCACAGAAATTTATTTAATGTTAATAAGACTGCCACATATTCCTTTCTTTGATGGATTAGATTTATTTTGATTAAGTATTGATATGTTTAAGCAAATCTATTTTATGGTTTATGCGCTTCCTTACTGCCTTGAAAAAGTGGAGTGTGTTACTGTATGTGAACCTTCTCAATTGCTACTATATTGTTTGACACATTTTGCTGCTACGCATGTCGCGACTTATGCCATTTTAGTATATGCTAGACTAAAATTGAGCTAGATTAGAGATAGGTTTACGTAGATGACGACGATTTATTCCCATCAAACAATAAGAACACTCAATTTTATGCCAAACCACGTTGTATTTATAACATTAATATATCTATCTATATGAACAGATAATCCTTGCACTGCATTTCAATTATTTTATACGTACACGATAGTTATTACTCATGTTGCTATAAACTTAGTTAATACTTACGTCAATACTTTTGTACCTTGTATATAAGGATATGTCCATTATCCATTTATTAATACATTATTATAAATATACGAATTGTTTTATTCAAAATCTACATGTTTCCCTAAAACTACACCATGTATATGGGGTACAACAAATGCATATAAGATTTCGTTAGAAGGCGAGTTTTGAGTTGAAGTGGAAGACATTAATTCATCATGTTGCCGTACATGTATTCAACTTCTCCCGAGTGAACCTGTCGTAAGTTTTATATTCGACTTTTGGCGCCGGGGAAGATCAGATAACAAGTCTGATATTGCGTTTGTTTTGTCCAACAGGCTACACATAGATATACACATACACATAAAATAAAAGCTGGCCCAGTCGTCCCAGGCTGAGAATCATTCTGAAAGTTCCATTTTTCCGCAGCTACCCTTCATGCAGAACTTACTGTAGGCATCCTGGGTTTTTCGCCTGTCTTGTATCATGCGTAATTTTTGCTCCAGCCCCTCTGAAGGATATTTTCGTTGAAAACAAATTATCCCCCTCGGTTAAAGACAGTAAAACTAGGAAGTTCTTGTAAAATTTATTGTTTTTTTTTTATTATTTTGAAATCACATGTTGTAACATTCATCTTGTTAATTAAAAATATTCACATTGTCATTTAAATAATCTATTATGGTAATCTAGCTTACACTTAGGAGAAATAATGCCATTGAGTACTACTTATATTGATGGAAAGTATTAATCCACCAATTACATGATTGGTCAAGTCACTCTACAACGGAAACATCACCTCATCACTTACATACAAATATACAGTATTATAGTACAGTTATGAGAACTTGCATATTGTTTCGACATTCACTAATAAAATGGCATTAACGTGGTACGCTTAAAGACCGATCCTTAAAGTTAAAATTGTATAGAAACAATAAAAAATACATCATGCTCTTTGGCTTGCACGACGAAAAGTAATTCTACGTAAGATTGAGAATAAACAAAATCTCATTAACTATCAACGAGATCAATTCAACTGTACGACAAAATGATAATACACAAATAGCCAGTGAGAAGTTGTGAAGTTGCCCCGTGTCGGGAGTCAGGGGACAGGTGATATGCAAGTTTGTATCCGCCGGCAAATATTACAACAGTTTGTCTTTTTGAGCTTCCATTTCACACAAAACATTAATGATTCGAATACAAAACAATAATGCGTCTTAGAAAATTTTACCGTTTCACGTAGAAACGCTTTCAGTCTAATAATATTTGATCATTTGGCAATACTGTTAATTTTCATAATAATTATAATCTACTTAAAATACATAGAACGAAACGAATCCAATGTACATCGCCACAGGAAGACTAAACGAGAATTTTGACAATTTTAACATTATATTGAGCCCACAGCTAAATTATCATAATATTTTTGAGACAATAAGACCGCTACACTACGCTGGATCGGAAAAATGAAGACTAATTCACAAAGGAACAGGAATACAACTCGGTATAATGGCACCTCGACAGTCCGCTTACGATAACATTAAATACTTTAAAAATAACTTTATATAAAAATTACAATTATTGGAGTTTTGAGTAAAACAACGCAGTGACTCGGTATCACTCTTCATCGGTAAGAACGCGGGGCGGTCGCGTCGAAGTCGTCGTCCCCACTCACCCCGCCGCCGCACCAACAACTGAACATTCATCCGCATTGAGCAACCCGACGCTCTCACATGTCGGCGCGCGCCGGCTGCGTCACGGCCAGCGCCTCGGGCGAGTGCAGCGTGATGGTGGTCTGCGACGCCACCGACGCCGTGGCGTCGCGCGCGCGGCACACGTAGCCCAGCAGCAGCGGCACGCCCGGCGCCAGCGCCACCAGCTCCAGCCGCGCCGCGCCGCCCGCGCCGCCCGCGCTGTACTCGTACTGTCAGACCTTCTGCGCCGGCCGCATCTCGTACGCCTGCGGGTAGGCGCCGGCGTAGGGCTCGGCGCGGCGCGCGGAGGGCCCGGGCGGCGGCTGCGCGGCGTGCGGCGCGTGCGGCGCGTGCGCGGGGTGCGGGGCGGGCGCGGAGGCGGCGAGGTCGCGCGCGCTGTAGGCGAGCGGCGGCGCGTAGCCCTTGTGTCCGCGCGCGCGGCGGTGGCCGGCGCGGGGCGGCGCGCGGGCGGGGGAGCGCGCGGCGCCGCCGTGCCGCATGCGCCGCAGCGTGTTCATCGGCCGCCGCAATGTCTCTGACAACCGTCTGCAGATATTCCTTGTTATTTATAACGAGATTCACGTGACGAGCACTTGTATAATACGTATTTTAATACATGTAGTTGAATGAGACTGAAGGTACCTGGCGGGCGGCCGCTTGGGGTTGGAGGAGGGCGTGTGCACGGCGCAGCACTTGACGAAGGCGCCCATGCAGACGATGAGCGCCACGCCAGCCAGCAGCACGACCCACCACTGCTCGGTGACCCAGGCCTGCAGGCTCTGCAGCGTGGCGCGGTTGAGCAGCAGGTTCTTGAGGCGCGCCAGCGGACCCTCCGCGTCCACCGCGCGGCACTTCAGGAACACGTCGCAGTAACCCTGCACACATACCCGTTGTGTTACTGTTAGCTCTTCGACATCGCATGAAACGACGCTCTTTCGTCGCTCCGTAAATTAGTTAAATGTATGAAAAAGCCATCGATATCAAAATAAAATAAGATTCATATTATACTCTATAACAAAAGCATAACTTCTATAAACAAATAATTCATGTTTAGATATTAATTAAATAACGAATAAATTACTTTGAAAATATTACAAGTTCTAAGTGGAGACCACGCGACGGCAAATGAAGCATGATTTCAACCTAAAAGGATACACCACGACATAGGATTGCAAGAAGTCGGCCTATGTCGAGCAATAAACCTCCTGTGACTCAAAGAGCGAGACAGACGGAGACAATACCTGGAAGTTGTCACAAGGCGATCCGGGTCGCAGACTGATGCCGTCCTTGGGCAGGCCGACCTTCTCTCCAAACTCGGCAGTGCTCTTGCAAGAGTCGGGGCTGGGTCCAGTCTGGCAGGCCAGCTGGCACAGCGTGCGGCGGTTCACCACGGCAGTCACGCCGTCGCCCAGCGAGTTGGGGGCGGAGGACAAGAAGCATTCCGTCATGTTCCACGCGCGACAGATTGATTCGCTGCACTCGCCATCCTTGCACAGCTGCGTGCCTGTACACACAATATGGTTATTACAATCAAATGAATGCTGTATATTGCTGAAAAGTACAATTATCTGATGGTCACATGAGTCTGCAACAGCCATTAACTGGAAACTATGAAGTTCCTCAGAACAATTTGAGTTAAACTCATTGTATTTTCAAACCTGGCAATCAAATTAATGGATTTAATGTAACTAATGCGGATATTTGAAGGACTAACTTATATAGGACACACAAACGGTGTAACTGAGGTTTCCATGTACCCTGGATATATTATTCTGATTAAAAGTTAAAAACATGACCATAGCCTGAGACTGAGCAAGTTTCAATAGTGGCTGTGATTTAAATTTGTGACTCTATCTTTATAATCCACCCTGAATTCGACTGAGAATCTGTTCGTGTAATCATTCATTCTCCTCTATTTAAACGCCATTTACACGGAGAGAGTTCCTCGCGGCGAGAATCGTATGCGATTTTGGCATACGATATAAGCGCCATAACCGCCATAGATTATCATGTTTTGACAATGTATACACGTTGCAACTTTTTAACCTTACGATAATCGTAAACCGAGGCGAGAAACTGTCCCCGTGTAGGCTGTAGTGTAGTGTGCGGTTAGAGCCGGCGTTACCGTTGTTGCACTTGGTGTGGTTGGGCATGGCGGCGGGCCCGGGGCAGTCGGCGGAGTTGCCGGAGCAGAAGGCGGCGTGGCTGCACTCCGTGGCCTCGCGACACGTCTGGTTGCGCGCGGCCGCCACGAACTGGCACGTCTGCGACTGGCAACACGGACCCTGCGACGGACTGCAACACACACATATTATATTCAACTTAAATCGTAACACTGATTGGATTTTGTAACTTGACATACAGAACAAATTAAAATATTGAATCCTTACCTAAAAAAAATTTTAAGACGCAGAAAAAACTTCTGTTACTTTAAGTAACAGGTAGGATCGATTTTTGGTGCAAACATGCAGTATAAAAGTTATCTAACTTTGAGTAACATTATTTTCATTGTAATAGTAAGCTAAAATTACAAAGTCTAATGATTACTTATTAAGATGTCCAAAACAATATCTAAGCCGACGAAACATAATTTCACGTAATTCATTACTTCTACAGTATTTACAAACAAATACAATTTAAATATAAAGTGTACAGTACCTGCATTGCGTGTTGGCCTTCCTGGTGCATCCTCTGGCAGTGCTGTTCTGTTCTCTGTCGTAGGCGCTGACTTGTCGAGGGTAGCAACATGGGTCCCTGCACTCCTCGCCGTCGTAACCTGCACCATTCATATATAAAATCCGTTAATATTACGTATGCCGGAGCGTTTTATTCCACTTTCATTGCGATTTTTTTGAAACAGATGCATCAAGATCGTAACTTGATTAAGCTTACTAAGTATTTGGTAACATTAGTTTGACTTCAGAAATATAGATAAGGGACAGTCATTAAAATAATTGTGAACAATGACACAAGATCTTATTGGGGAGCTAGAATAAAATTGTATGATGCTTTTGATAGTCAACGGACGGGTCATTTTGGAGTTGTTATGTATGGGTTGACGGTTGATATGCAACACGTCACAGTCAGCATCCCGCCGCCGCGTGCGTGACATGTTTAACAGAGAGGTGTGGCACGCACCGCAGTCGCACTCCTCGCCGACCTCGACGATCTTGTTCCCGCAGAAGGCGCCGGCGCTGGAGGTGAGGCAGTTGCGCTTGCGTCCGTCGCGCACGGCGTCGAGCACGGCGCTGATGTTGCCGACGCTGCAGGCGCTGAAGCGGCTGTTGTTGGGCCGGTCGCCCGACGTGGCCGACGCGAACATTATGAAGTTGCCTTCTTGCCCGCCCGGACGACATTCAGACGGGTAGTCGTGCTGGTTCAAAAACATCATCGTTAAAATATTACTACAAAAGCTAGAGGTATGTGGGGCCGTCCGTTACTCATGTGATGTTTTTTAGCATTCTTACTACACGTGATATGTTAATACACCCCTTCTCACCTTGTGATATTCCATGATTTTTGCCAAACCTCACGAACCTCACATGATTAATGGACGGCCCTATTGACAAATGGTGGCAGGATGTTCTATATTACTTCAGATATCATCAGACACAACTGTAGTTACATCTCATAAAAAAAATACAACTAAATAAAAACAATACAACTAAAATCATGTAAAAATCATTATGTATCATTAATAGAAGACCATACTACGACATGAAGTATGACAATGCTCAAAGTAACAATGATAACAAGATTGGATTAAATTCAATGTAGTAAATAATGGAATTACTCAACGTTGTTAAACCCACGCACAATGGGGCATTTATGGGACGGACGTTTCATTGCCATTAAATAATAAGTAGCCACTGGGAAACTAGTAGGAAGAACAATAAAATATATTTATTTTAACAAGTAATGACATTTAATTCTGAACTAGCACACATGGTATCAACTTCGATCGACATAGCATCTATGCGATAAAGATTCTATAGGCGATAAAGATTCTTGACAGCCTCCGTGGCGCAGTTGGTTAGACGCCGCCTGTGAAACGAGAGGCCGCGGGTTCGATCCCCGCACTGAAACAAATATTTGTGTGATCCACAGGTATTTGTTTCGGGTCTGGGTGTTTGTGAGACCGAAAAGTCTCTCTTAGTTTCTGATATCCACGACACAAGACTCGATCTTAGTGTGGGGTCAGGACTATGTATGTGACTGTTGGGTGTATTTATTTATTTATTTAAAAAAAAAAATTGTGTCCACTTACCGGCGATCCAAAGTTATGTCCGATCTCGTGCGCCAGCGTCAACTGGCTGACCTTGGGCGGGACCCTGCTGTTGTAGTTGACGAAGGTGATGATGCCGGTGTTGAGCGACCGCTTGGTGCTCTGGTACATGCCGCCGATCGTCTCCGTGTATGTCTTGTACTTCTCGCAGATGCCACCCGACGCGCCACTTGCGCTCGCCACCCACGCCAGACCTGCAAAAACACATTTTATTAAATAACTTTTATTTTTATTATCATAATATACTTGCTTAAGTGCATGGTAGCCTGTTGGTAACGACACGAACACGGCTGTTGACACGGCGGTCTCAGGGAACGCCTCTGAGACTTTGGCAGAATCATGTATTGATAGTTAATTACCACTTTAACGGTAAAGGAAAATATCAAAATCAAACATTAACAAGATTTTCTATGGTATATAAAGTCCGCCAACCCGTAGTAGGGCAGTGCAGTGGGCTAAGACCGAAACCCTCACAATTGTAGAGAAGGCTCGTGTCCTGCAATGAGACATATATTAGCTGGGTTTGACTCTAATCGTTACATTTTGTTTTCGTAATTATAGATATCAGGCTAACGTAGAATTACCATATAATTTTATATAGTTCTAGTTGCACCTAAATAAATGGTTTATATAATAGATCTCTATTTCTATAGACTGCATGTATTTGTTAAATATTTCTCTAATAGGTATAATTTAGGTTCATCATGAAACAGTCGACATCGTCCGTCAAAACCTATTAGTAATTTTAAAGGTCAACTACCTTGTGGATAATAAACCCAATTAACAGAGTTCTTGATTATCAAATTTCATTACCGTTAAAATAACCCCACTATAATTTCATAATCATTTTCCTATTCATTAGTAATACTTTGTATCGACTATAAGTTACCACATATTTATATTGGTAATAACGTTTCGAAACCAATTTAATACATTATTATTTTCCTGTTGTACCTACCGTACAATTTCTCATATAGTGTGTATGTAAGTCATTATGAGGTTCGGAATATTATTTATAAAAACCAAGTATTGGACCACCCTTAACAAGTAATAAGAGAATTTCTTTATTTGAATTTACTTACTTCATAATAAATATATTAATTGGGTTCTACATATATTAATTGAAACCTTATTTTGTTAAAATAAATTAAGCTGTGGGTATTTTAAATTTTTTTTCTTCTTATCAGCCTAAAATTCTGAAGTATTGTTATATTCTTGTAGATCCGAATATGATTTATTTGTTTAGAAAACTACATCATAATCGGTCCATCCGTTTACAAGATCCATTGCCACATACAAACGTCGTACTTTTAACATCCTATTTTTGGCATCAGATTAAAAAACAAGATTAAGGCTCAGTTGCACAAACTAACTTTGCCCATAACATAGACTTTGGCAATGTCATCGTCATACATTTGTGACGTATTTGACATTGCTAATTTATGGAATTGACGTCTTCAAAGTCAAATGTATGGGTAAAGTTAGTTTGTGCAATTGGGCTTTAAAGTTATTACCTAAAGTCCCCCCTGTGAAGTCTCTGTAAGTGAACACGTAGGCGAGGCAGAAAGCTTCGTGGTCGCCCAACGAGTGCAGATTCAGGAAGTTTGATACGTCGATGTTGCCCAGACAGAACTGGTTCGTCTCCGGGTAGTGGTGGTGATGGCACAAGGAGTCGTCGTCGATCTATTGTCGAAAGTGATAAATTAGTCACAACTTCAACATTTCATATAATTTTTTAAAAAATATTCCAAGAGAACTTTACACTTGTTTTGTTATTGCAAGTATACTGTTTAAAATTCTGGTTTATGAGACATTATCCATTACGCTTTGGTGATTCTAACGCTGTTTGGAAAGTTCCAAATATCAATATGATAAAATCTCTCTCGTTATAATATTTGTGCCAGGAACTACCACGATCTACCTGATTCTTTTATCATCGATTTCTTTTTCAATCTAATTAGTCGCAGCATATGCTTAACACACTTATAAAAACCAAGGTTTATCCAACAACAATTTACTTAGTACGGGAAAAATATAAAACATTATCATGATAGATGACCTTAATTCGTTGCACTTCGAATTTAATATTCCTGTGCGGTAACCGGCCGTCGAACTTCGTCCCTCTGTAGATGTAGTTGACGGCAGTGACGTGATGTGATATGAGAGACAGGATCTCCTCGCGGGTTTTCATGTCCACTTCGCTTTTTTTACTCGGGTCTTGATGCTGTAGACATGTATAATGGTATCTTATTGATATGATCTTTACTGTATTGTGTATGAATTTTATATTCTTGAGTGTGTATTTTGTATTTCACTTCATATTACAGAGGCAAGGTTCATTGGAAGAGGTTGCCTAATCGATAATATGGCTGATTTTAATACAATAGCCTTTCTATATGCATGAAAAAGCTCACGACTGTAGCTTAAGTTACCACCAGTATCTATTTCGGGTCTGGGTGTTCGTGAAACCGAAGTCTCTTGTAATTTCAGATTGCTACGACACATGACTCAATATTGCGTGGTGGTAGGACAATGTATTATGACTACAATATATGACTGTCGGGTGTATTTGGGTGGTACGTACGTCAGGGAAGCCCTCCCGTACGTGCCGCCATATGAGCGGGTCCGTCTGTATGTACAGCGAGCAAGTGTTGCGGTTGTCGGGCGCGGCGCGGCGTGTGCGCGTGTGTTCGCCCGTGTTCGCAGACCGAGAGTATTTGTTGTGGTGCTCCCAGTACCTAAAATTACAGGACACATTGTCAAAATACACATAAGTTTATTAAACGTAAAGTAATAAGCAGAAATCATTGCCCCCGGAAGTGGGAGGGCAAGTCAATTTGGCCCAGAGCAAAAACATTGCATAGCATTTAAACAATGCACATCAAACTGTTTTAACTGTATATACAACGGGCAACTTATTTTCATGGTATAATTGGGCTTGATGTCCACTTTGATGCCTGAGTGCATGTTGGCAAAACTGAGATGATGAAAATTAGCTAAAGTTTCGAGACTTCGACACGAGACATATCGAGATAAAACCTTAACTTGCAGTGGTTAGTGAGTGGACAAAATAGTTCAGAATGTTTTCATATTCTTAATTTTAAAATTCCAAATCATTAAGAAAGTATGTTTAAAGCTTAAACATTGAACTTTGAAACTTTTACAATTGAGATAGTTTCATTATGATTTTAATTAAAATAAACATATTGACTATCGATTCTTTTAATGTTGTGAGTGACATTCTTAATTATATTTTTAATCACCGCTTTATGCTTTCAATTAGTTACTTTACAGAAACACAAAGTTTATGTAACATTGATATTCCCATCTAAACTCATTTGAAACATAAATATTAAATTCTGTCGCAACTAAATGCAAAACTCGAGCACATTTTTTTCTTCCAATTGACGACAATTTACTCCAACCGAATCAGCAATTCTGAACATCAAATACAATAAATATTTATTATAGTACTATCGTTCAAGGATTTCTCCAGAGATATTATGGACGTTTGCAAAATAAGTATTTTCTGATGACGAAATTTGAAAATGTGCTAAAGTATTTTAATAACATTAAACATCTTGGGAATATGAATGAATATTATTTTCGATTCAACTGAGCTGTCCATGTAGACAGAGAATATTATATTCTACTTACTACATGATATACAGTTTAAAACGGATCGGTTAATGAAAGCCGGTTGTGCCAGAAGATAACACATTTAATTCGCACTCATCAATGCTTCAGTAACTGCTCCTCAAAATCAATTAAATCAACAATTGATATATGGACGATGTGGATGAATGGATATTCAGGACACTACAATTGTCATTACAATGCCATCACACTTCAATGGTAATACGTAACAATATCATCTCATATTCATCCCACTGTTGGCCGAGGATCCGTACGATTGCGATATGGATGGTGGAATTCACATTCGTTTGAAATTTTTATATTCATTTCCTTAGGAAGTCAGAAGTACTTCATATATTTAGGACGGAACCTTTGAATTTGGTCTTATAATTTCAATTTGTTTCTACTCCATCTCACTTAAATGTTATTATAAAATTCTTTATCCTCAGCCTTTAGCTGTCCACTGGATATAGGCTTCCTCTAATGTGTGACATTTCATTTGAAAATTGGTAATAATTATGCAATTTATAATGTGTTTCGGGGAAGCATAAAATATGTGTTCAAAGTAAAAAACCGCTTTTATAATTCCATTTTCCCGTAAGGACACGAGCTATTTTAATAAATACCGGAGTATTTTCCCAAGTATTGTGTGCGTAATTAAATCTAGCTGAAACTGTTCGTAACAACATCGCTGGCCAATTTGTTCTATAAAACATTGTTCCGTTTTTCCTGCTGTATAAAAAAGACTAATGGCTATTAGCAGTGGGTTTAGTGCTTAAAAGCAAAGCTAATTAACATTCTTTTATTGTTATTAAATCCTGTCGTTATAATACATGCAAACGTGCTTAGAAAATTTTTTAATCAACGGCAAATTTAACTTTCATCGATCATGGTATCATGCAACGTAAAAGTTACTTGGCCTGTACGTTTCATTACATTCTAGAACACAATAAATTTACCTATTCCAAACAATTACAATAATTAGTTATAAATAGCTGATAATATGCCATCTTCAAGCGAGACTAACAAGGCAAGTGCAGTGTTAACAACTTTTTGCATAAGTATCACTAGCGTAAATAATGCACTTCAAATCTCAATTTCAACGACTGGTCTTCAATAATTTCACCTAGATTATAATTGCTTAAATTCTATATACCTTGGCGGATCGTCCCTCAAACTGTTGGGATGCGGCGGCGGCGACCCTGAGGAGTGGTAGATGTGAGACGACGTGGAGTTTGTCGGCGCCGGCGACGTCGGCGGGTCGTCGTCCACGCCCGAGTTCTGTATGCGCTCCATCCAC
Source organism: Deilephila elpenor (assembly GCA_949752805.1). Taxonomy (NCBI): domain Eukaryota; kingdom Metazoa; phylum Arthropoda; class Insecta; order Lepidoptera; family Sphingidae; genus Deilephila; species Deilephila elpenor. The sequence goes on from OX457102.1 coordinate 4,641,378, forward strand.
TGCACCACCTCGTCCGTGATGCCGCAACCGCCCACGTGACCTGCACACATAATCAAGCATTCACGATCGGAGATTTTTATACACAAAAATACATGCACAATTGTTTTGCTTCCAATTGCATCATTGTAAATTTTATTGATTTCTACAGACCTTCGCTTTATCTGTAAGAATCACAAATATTCGACTTTGCTAGTATTCAAATTCTGCAATCATATCATATGTAAATATCCTAGATTCAGCAAGGAGAGACTATTGACCCTTTGTATCCTTTAAGAAAACATATCAAATCATGTTATTTCTGTGCTCGAGTACAGTGCTCTCGCGGGCACGAGTGTCTTGTTCGAGTACTCCTTACTCTTGAATGTTGTCTCAAGTCGGTCCATTCTATTCATCGTTATTTCACACAATATTTGCGGTTCAGTAGTATAGTTATCACCCCTATTTGAGACATTAAACCCGTCGCGGCTTTATAATGACGCGAGTGGCACTTCATACACCATTGCGTTAATAAAGTGTATAAATATTGTGAGGACTGTGAGGCATTCACATCGCCCCAGAGTTCAACGTTTCAGAGCCGCGCTGTGAATTTAATAAAACCGTCACGAAATCGCATTTAAGCCAATAAATGCTAATAAAAATAGTTGTGGCGCTATACACGCGAAAAAATACATATACGTGCCAAAATAACATTGAACTGTATATTTATCTATTCAAGCGTATACATATAGCAGTTTAGAACGAACAAATATTTATTAATCGATATGGTAGATATTTTGAACAAATATGTGCAATGGTTGTAATAGTGAGAATAAAGTTATCGGGAGCTCAATAAAACAGCACCTTCATCCTTACTAGTAGTATTGTTGGTACCATCATCGTCTGGCGTGAGAGGAATGGCTTCCAATTTTGATGGCTGTCTGGCTCGATGGAGAAAGCTCTACGGACCAGGAATTACTGTACGACAGCGTCATATTACAATGGCAAATAGACGCAATTCCGTACGTGTCCCGAATACAGCGAGACGATTTAGCGAGATTTATAATCCGGATCAGCGCAGCGCTTGAGCAAAGAAATTAATTCTACGTGTCGTTTTGTACGTTCCCGGTTGAGAACAAAATCAATACAGGGATATCCTTTATGTCTGTATTATACATTGGGGTCAAGGTTGGAAAACATTATGCATATCAGGTCGATATTTTAAATTATTCATGATAAACTCCAAGTCTGCGGTACGAGTTAGGGAAGTTGGGAAGAAAAATACACAACGGGCCGAGCCGCGACGAAATAAATACAGAACGCTGACACGAAACTCTTTTCTATACCGTTGTACTGTGATTTATCAAGCTAGTTCCTGTTAGATTTATAGCCTTAATATACATTAATCCGCCGCTCTTTGTTTTTGTTGTTTCGTTGGAACATTCCTATAATAATTACTCCTTATTATTGATAGATTTATAATGTTTTATAGAAATAGTAACAAAATAAAGAGAACCGATATTTTCCAGGATACAAAACATAAATGAATGAAAAACGGGCGTGTATGATGTTCATCTAGAAAAATCATAATTAGGAACACAAGAAGCACTAACAGTAATCACGAAAAACGCTCCGCCAACATTTCATCAGGCGCATCTAAAACGAATTCATAATGACGAATGAGAAAAAGGGCACGAGCGCAAATGAAAAAAGGGTATGCGGTTTTAAAATTAAAAACTGCTGAATGGTCGTAATATTTTTTTCCCTCGTGTGTGTCATGTATGCGCACATTGGCGTTTCGCATCCGGCGCGCTGCATTTTAACGAAGCCCCGCGTGCGAGCCGCCGCGCCGCGCCGAGCCGCGCGACCGCCAGATAACGGAAATTACCAGCTCCTGCCTTACACATCTCGTTGCCACCACTAATGCCTACCGGCCACATAAATCTCGTATTTATTTACTCTGGCTTCAGATACCAGCCTGCACCATGTCGTCGGCGGGAATTTTGTTCAAAACTGCACATTTTTATGCATGTTTTGATTTTTTATGCCATTATACGCGACTTCATGGATACATATTTATTGATCGCGTAGTTTTTAGTTTTAAAAGCATGTGACGCCCAAATATTGTTTCTATATCAGCCCATATACGTCCCACTGCAGGGCACGGGCCTACTCTACAATCGAGAGAATCGATTGAGAGTGGTTAGGCCATATAGTCCACCACGCTGGCCTAGTGCGGGTTGGCGGACTTACATACCGTAGAAATTCTTTAAAATCGCTACGGTATGCAGGTTTCCTCACGAATATTGTTTAAATATTGTTTAGATCTTATTAATATTATTGATCTGAATATTATGAAGACTGATTTAATTATTTATTCTCAGAATAGATATAATTTAGAATTTGTTTATTATCAAAATGGAAAGCAGGTTGATATTAGACACGTTATTTAAACGCAAAATGTCCTGACTTCTGACTAAATCTACTCTAATAAAAATACTGAAATTGAACTGCATTAGTGCACCGTCTGTCTCTTTTGGTGCACAGACAGAAAACTAAACGACGTCGAGCTTCCAGATAGCTAAACATTACTCAAGTCAGTTCATTTTCTTCGTAATCTATATTCTATAGTTTAATACTCCAGCTCCAATATTGAATGAACTAAGTATTACATCAAATATTTGAATCGTGAACCGTAAATAACAATTGTGGGAGCGTTCAAGATAATAGCAACTGTCTATGTCATTCTTCGCAACAATCATCCGAATCAATTTTTGCTCTAAATGTTCTAAAAGTTACATGACCTACATAGATAAGTTTACACCTTTACTTTTGGGGGTGGGCGGAATAATGACAAATTTTGCACAGCTTATTCCCGACGCAAGACGTGATAGGAAGCGACCAGATAGGCAAGCCGGGTATAAAACACGCTGCCGCTAACTAAATAGGTTATAGTTATATTGCAACGCCATAACAAGAAGTCTGGACCGAACATAACCAAATGTACGCTGCAATAGTAGAAATTAATTCCGTCTATTTGTTCCGAAAACAGCCTCAGGTGTTAATCTTAACCACGTAAAACTTTGCGCGAAGGGGCGGCGAGCGAGCAACAAGTTTTAACGAGGCTCACAACCCATCGGTTTAATTACGACCGCCGGTTCATCTCCCTAACAACACCCTCTACAGTCACTCTGATATCATTAAACCTACATTAATTAAAATATTGATTCGATGCTCTATACATAACAAGTGCGTCACCCTTCATGAATGCATGAATATGTTTCATTAATTTCTTATTGTTTTCCTCTTGCTCTGATTTCATTGCAATCCTAACAGCAGTTTTAATATTTTTGCCGTTTACACATATTAAATTTACGCAATAACTGACTATTGTATTCAAGTTCCCAATGCCATTTAGCTCTTGAGAGAAAACGAAGTAAATATAATTGACTGCATTACGAATTATAAGACGAATTGCATCATTAGTATGAAAAAGATTATCACGTTATTGTTATGAAACCATATTAAAATATGTTATGTTACTATATGTGTTGTTATCTCCGTTCAGTATATAGATGAACTACATTGAATATTAGCTCAATAATGACTTATTAATTTATTTTATAGGCTTAGCTAATGGATCCTATACCGTTCTATTTCATTTGTCCATTTAGTGCACTACAACAATATTACAGAATTTTAAGAATTTACTTAACAAAATAAATATCTTGGATTTCCATTTAGACTACATATCGCTGGTGTGAATAAAACCTATATTTAGGCGACAGGTGCCCCATAAACCACTTAGAGGAAGCGAATATATACAGGTCAAAATACTTTTAGAACTGACGACACCCATATGGGACCAAATTGATTAATACTTATGAGATAATTTACGCTATCAACCGTATCGGCCAGATGGCAGGATCCAGAATTTCGCACCAACGACATATGCCAAATTGAACAAAGACTGGCGAGAATCGACCAGAACATTGGGGCATTGTAGGTGGCTCAAAACCAATAGACACACGTCCTTTGTATACCTACTGGTGACATAAATAAATTCAGAGATATCAAACAATCATCGTATACTAAGCTTTGTTTTACACGAGGTAAGAGTATACGTAAAACTAGACACACCACTTTTGCCTCTAGATGTTACTTCTGTGTGGGTACGTAATTAGCTGTGTAGCAGAATTTCGAAACACACAAGACGACAAACAAGCACAATTTTTATGCAAATATTATAGCAATAGCGACCGTTCCGGGGTACAAGCGAGTCGAAAGCAAACGACGCAGGAACACTTAACTGCAGACTGTTTGCTTTGTAGAACGTACCGGCGTTATCGAGGCAGATGTCGCCCGACTCCAGGCGCACTTCTTGCCGCGCAAACAAAACCTAACTACGTCATTTTATTCAATCCAAAAAAGTCTACTAAAATACTGCGCTGAAAATATTATATATATGTACATACATATATTTTCAGGCATTGGCTGCGTGTGTAAATACTGTAGATACCAACGTATGAAGAGCTTAAATAAAAATGTACACAACTTCGCCCGCTCACGTAACGAAACGGGATGCTTGGCAATTTTACCAAATTAAATTAGCCATGCTATAGTCGCCACGCGTGTGCTTATCGTGCAAATAAAGTGCCCCTGATCCTGGTATAATCATAAACAGCTGTTCATTGTTATCTCCCCAACATTAATTTTGGTCCAACAACAACTATAATAACTTGAGCTACAACATTAATTTATCTTAACGTCTATTATAAAGAGGAAAGATCTGATTGCTTGTTTGCATTGGATAAGTTGTGAAACTACTGGACCGATTTGAAAAATTCTTTCATCATTATAATCCTACATTATCCCTGACGAACATAGGCGATAGAATATTTTCAAGAAAGTGTATCTGGACCAGGGTGGAGCCGGATCGGGCCGGGTAGCTCGTTTACAATAATTAAAAGAAAAAGTGCTTTACTGGTACATAGACATAGTAACAAACATAAATTACAAATCGGACAAAGAATCTAAAAAAAATTACGGATGTATTCAACGTACAAATGATAAGCAAAAATTTTAAATAAAAATGTAATAATCCGTGTTCGTTAATTATAATATAACATGTAATATTTATATCTGCAACTTGTGGCGGCTGGTTTTCCCCAGGGAACTTTATTTTTTCCTGTATACGTAGTATCCCGCGAGACACGGTGTCACAAACTATACGTTACACTTTGGATAGATACCAATCTGAAAATATCAAATTATATATTCTCAGGTGGTTTGGTATTCATGGTATGTTGGATTTCAACATTAGGACTTGATAGATGACGTAGCCACGAGAATCGATGTAGGTGCAAAATTCGTTAATTTTTAGCCCTTATGTGTCAATTTACTATAGAAAAATGTTTACATGTGTGGTGTGTGCGGAGTTTTATTCAACGATATTCAAACCAATAGTTAGAACTATAAAAATCCTCCCCTTTTATATAGGGGATTAAAAAGGTTTTAAATCATAATAAATATTGAATATTAAAAATATATGACATATAGAGATGATTGCATCTCAAATAAATATTTAGTAAAATTTAATAATTTACATTTTAGGTAACCAAAGAACGAATAGCGCTAACACATAAGAGTTCTATTTAGAGGCTTTAAATAACATAAAAGAATCTTCTTATTTCAATCAACTTCTTCATACACGTGAACACAATTTTTGTGACCTTAATACAAAAGAAACAAGCAGGCTTATTAGGGGCCATTCTGGATGAGTTCTATCAATGTTTTCTATCATTTTCTTTGAAAAGGCTTTGTATTTGGACGATTGTGTCTTTTATATTCAAATAAAAGCTCCATAGGGTGCGCTGGGAGGCACCCTTCCTCGCGAACGTTCAATAACTTGTAATGAAAACAAATGTAGCTACAAACGCGACCCTTCCTGTTTACTCGATACCTACGCACTTATTTTCCGATCAAATGTAATTTTCAGAAGCGGACAAAATGCACAAATCCTGATACAATAAAGTTTGTATGAAGTCCAGCGAGAAGTGTTTTCCCGTTATTTTTATTTTGGTTTGTATTCCTGTATTTTTTCCTTAAATTCAGTATACGTAATCTGGTACAAATTTTTTGTGGACTTTGATTTCTTTATTTTCAATATAATAAACGTCTTTCGGGAAAATATTGAAAAGCTTGTAAATAAGCACGTAAATTATAATAACCTATGATATCCGCATAAATACGTATCACTCTCAAATATTGCAAGAGTTGGTTGAGCTAAATAACTTATATCCAGTTGGTTAAATGATTAGTAGTTAGTACTTAAATCAGTCAAAATCAGGTGCAATCATAAAATTAGTGGCTATCTGTAGTGTACTACTAGAATACTGTTAGAATTTTCAGGGTTCCTATATCATGTAAACGTACTTATAAAAAAACAGTATAGCGCCTTCAACAATTCCTTTATCGTCCCTATCTGGAACAGTTCGCTCCACATTATGAAAACGGGATTGTGTTGATGCGATTCAGTAGGAGCGCATATTCAGGTTGGTCGAAGTACTGCCACTGTACAAGGCGAAATTGCATCTACAACACAGCTGAAACGGCAAAAATGCAAACTCGGCGCACGGGTCGATGCTGTTGACGCCAAATTACCATTCCGCCGCAGCCTACAGACGAATGAATATGTAACATAGGATTCGATTGATTTTAATGGCGTTACGAATCAGGCCAAATTCCATCTAGCACCCACCCATTCATTGATCGTTAATTAACGATGTCACAATTTTTCTCTCAATATGTGCCCCACCCCGTGCGACGTCGACAGCTGACAAGCAGAACTGACGAAACATAACTTCCAATCGATTCGCTTTGGTTAACGCTATTACACTCGAAAAGCAAAATAACGATACCCAACATTGACCCCGGCATAAACGAAAAGCGACTGAAGCGGCTGAAATTGCAAGAGGAAAGAAATATAATAATTCAAAAATATACGGCCTGTCTGAACGTGTTGAAACCGACAAGCTCCGAATGAATTTACGACGGTCGCGACGGCCAATGAAATAGGTCGAATGCTCAGTAATAAATTAGTGAAAATTTTCCGATGCAAGCACGACCCTGCAATCAGCCGGTGACAGTGCAACGAGCAAATGGGATTAAACTTTGTTAAACGACCTTGCGTTGCAATCCATTTGGTGCGCGACACGCTGTGGTGAAACTTGCTCGCGAGGCGCATCTCCCTTCCACTTCCACAGCCACCTACGGCTATATTTGCGTCTGCAAACTGCGCGTGTAGTTACAAATTTCTACAGTTAATTTTGTTATTGCACGTTTGCGAAGGAAACTTAATGGCGGGTACCATAATGGGATTAAAACCGTGAAACGTGACTACCTACTCCATTCGACACGAGTCATAAAGTAATTTAGGTACATAATGTAGATTTTGATATGAAATAATTGCACTTCCTGATTTATCATCGCCATTGAGTTGAGTATTCTCTCCTGAATAACTGCTCGCAAAAACTTAAACAGAAAGAATACTTAAATCTGATAAAATGTTTTCATTGGATACCATCTTTAGCGAAGGTGAATTTTAGTTAAGTCTTTAAGCTCAAACACCAACACAAAAGTATAAAGTGAGTTTTGGAGCTTCGCTAACTTTGTGAACGAGCGTTTCCCCTGTGAGTGCAACATCGTTGCCAAACTTCCCCACGAAAAACCCCTTGCGGTAAAGAAAAACATTGTAAACTTTATTAAAATATCGTGTGCGGGTTCGGTAACACTCCGACATGTTTTTTTTACCAATGCACATGAGACCAGCATGGGACTACGCAGATGTGAATTTGATATACATTTCGTTACTGATGTTTCTATTTATATCTACTGCAATACGAGACGTTGGATTTACATATTAAATAAAGATATGTTTACTTGTCTCGTGCGTTCGATAACGTTCGTTGCCAATGCTATAACTTGTAGTTATTGGCCGTATTTTCAAATATCCGGCATTGTAAATAACTAAGTCTCGATTCAGTATTATTTTCGTAAATTTGTCTCTTCTTCTATTTATTGTTTTGCCCACGTGTAAATTGATTAAATCATTACAATATGTTGTTAATGTAAATATAGACAGATTGACTGTTAACAAACAAATCTTGAACTCTTAACTAAAAATGTCTGACAAAAGCAGATCTGAACAAAAGGCGTGAGTACTGACCGTGTCTCCGATGTGCGTATGGATCGCTAACATCGCCCTCCCGGTAGATCACTGAGTGAACCTTGGTCCTGGTGCTGTTGGGCGGGAAGTAGCGGCGAGCGTGTTCCACGTAGAACGCGCCGTCGTGCGCTATTATCTTCCCTTCGAACACGCCCTCCGTCACCGAGCCGAACACCGTCGACTGTGGATCATCTGTGGATAACAAATGAGTTAAATAACATCACAACAATGTACACTAAAAATTAATACTAATGAATCCTTTTCTGCGGTCTGCCATTCCTTACCCTACAATATCAGTTTCGTTTTCAACTGAGCAACGTTTGTGGATGTCATGTCTGATAAGTTATATATTTCTACGGATATTATTGCATGTTTTGACGTGGGTACATACAACACGAGAAAGTAATGTATACAGTTTAATAGCATCTTAACATAATCGTAGGTTTTTATTTACTTATTTGATTATCAAGTAATTGCCGTCGGATACAAATTCACCACACGAGACACCACATTTTCACTACGTATATAAATATACCTGGGTATATCAAGACTGCAACCGAAAACGAAGCCAGGTGATAGTTTTAGTGGTTACAGACACGATGCAAATAAAAGATTCACCAAAACAGCGACAGATTTTTTTAGATTTTTAAAAAAATCATCTTTTTTGGGTGGTAAATTCCTAGTTTTTGCGAAAATAATAATTTAAACCCTTACGTACCATTGAGTATTTAAAATTAAAGAGGTCTACATCATTATTATAGGAAAACTCTGTATTTATCACCCAAATATGCCGATAAGTAAAAATTTGGCTAAAAAAAACGTTTTTTTTTTTTTTTTGTAATTTGCATTGAGTCTGAAGTCACTAATACTACCACCTGGCTTCGTTTTCGGTCGCAGTCTTGATATGCCCTGTATAAAGAGAAGTCAGTTCAACGCATTAAATCACAAAAATCTGTTAACATCGATACAAGCCGCCCCAAATTCGGTTACTATTATTTACATATTTTTAATTAGTTTGCAGCCTCAGCTCATGTAATGAACTTCAACGGCAATTTTAATTAAAGGACATTTTATCGATACCATAACTATTATTCAACTAGGCGATAAGAGCAGTAGGCTAATTCACGTAATTTATTGACGCGCTGATCAAGTTTCGATGCAGTTTCGATTAGGTTTACATCTTAATGGTACCGTACGTCAAAATTGTATTCTGGTAATTATTTAGCTGCGCGTAAGATATGCATAAACTGCGCATGTGCTGCACGTTGGTCGGACTAAACTGTCATTAGAGACGTCAAATGAATAGGTAAATACCAATCGAGTTGCGATCTGAATCACGCATGTATAAAACGCGCAGCCGTAGTATACGCTAAAGCGATCGCGTGACGCGAACGTGACGCGAGCGTATCTGACAGTGGTTGTCTAAATTACGAGAATACAAAAAGGGCTGTTTTGATCGAAACTTAACTGCAACTGCACTGCAACTGAACTTATTTAATGACGTGAATTGGCCTACAGATCATTTGAAAAGTCATTAAATCGATCTAAGTACTGAAACTTCCTTAAAACCTACCGAATAATGTTAAATAACAGAGAAAGGTACACATCAAGACCGATATATCGATGCCATATATTAGCTGAATGACGCCATGTGATTTAAAAATTCACGGAAGGTGAGAAGTCGGCTTCGCGACGTGGAGGCACATCTGCCCCACAGTAGATATGTCACATCGAATTGATGTTTACCCAGCGTTAAATATTCATCCCGCCCTTCGCGCCAACTTGTGTGGTGTTAATGCTAAATATAACTCTGTACACATGTCGAGCCACCCTTTTTTGTAATCTTAACATTTTTTTCACGTCCCCTTATGTGTTCACAGTACGTTTACTTGAAAGCGGTCCCCGCGCGACTTGACTCATCGAGAAGAACACGTTAGTATATCATACTATAGATATAGTAATAAAAAGGAATTGATTCTCCCCGTCCTAACGCATTTATTGTGATAACTGAAGCCGATTTCGATTTAAAAAAATACATTATTATTGTAAGAAGATGCGGGCCTGAAACGACAGGGCGCTATGGACATTCAGGGAAGAATTCTAGGTTCAGCCGTGGACTTACTGGGATTGAAATTGTTGATGATATAACGGAGAAATGGCAAGTGTCCTTATGATCAATGACACCACCAATAAATGCTTACATGACCTTTGAAAATACAGGGAAAAGCAAAAGTGGTACTCATAAGTAACGTATTTAAATCACTCCGAATACCGTCTCAATATTCATGTAATCATATTTCCTACAGTTATTGCGACTGATGAGAAATTCTTATCCCTCGTCTGATTAATCTGGTATTAGTGCCCGGCATGGATCTCCAACCAATTTAGCACTACAACCTTGAAGTAAATGAATAATGCTGTACTACATATTTGGAGTACATGTAACATAATAAAGATGGCATTTTTGCACTACACTGCAGTTGATGGCAAGTAAAGTGCGGCGCCGTCCAAGAGTGTTGGCGATTATCTATTAGCATTCGAGTAAGGCCATGTAGACTAGAAACGCTGGCCTAGTGCCTGTAATCCTCACACATTAAAAAAAAGTACTATGTCTGTCGGTTTGCGCATTATAACTAGAGAATTACTAGACCAAGTCTAATTAAAATAATCAAAATTTTATATTAAAATCCGTCATTTGGATCAGCTTTTAGCACACATTTGGTCATGATCAGTGTTCGGTAGCCTTCCACACTTCCGAAGTTAAGCGGGGCATGCAGTTGATTTGTAAACATTACAAAGTAAATAGGTGGCGAGTGTCGGAATATTGGTTGGTGAATGAGATGCGCGTAAACACGGCGTGTCACGGTTATAAAACATCAATTATTATATTGTACGCAACATTATTGGATGCGGGTTTTGCCACCTTGCGGACGCGTCGCGTCGCGGGTTTGAACGACATTAAATTATGAATACGCTCGTTTGTACGTCTGCTAGAACCATTTGATGATCCTAAAGCAAGTCAATATTTTTTTTGGATATTTTTTTCGAAGTCGCGGAAAGCCGTTGGCTATCGGCTGTTTTCATCAGACGGCTCTCGAAACCTTTGTGAGAAGTATATTTTCAATAGTGGTCTTACTTTGATTGAAGATTTAGTCCAGTCATTATATACATTTAAAAGTGAAAATGAACCGAGAAAGCCAAATTTTGGATATCACGTGGGGGGTGGCTAGAAAAGCTTAAGTTCAAATTGTCGACCAAAATAACCTTGTGCAATTTCCGCCATCTTGAAAAAAGGGTTAAATTCAGTTTTTTCATCATAACTTGGTTCCCCGTTGAGATACGAATTTTTTTATAGAATACTTTTTTGTTGCTCTTCTTGCGGTCTACAATTAAGGTCCCATGCATTTTTCACGTATCGATCGTCGTTTTCGAGATATCGATCAAAAATATCGATTGTATCCACGCGTCAAAATGGATGGAAAATGGTTCCGGGAATTATTGCAATACAAAAAAAATTCATAAACCAGCCAAATTAGAAATCAAATACATGAAATTTATTGATGAAATAATTTTTATGCAGCAAACATAATGATTACAAGTGGTAATTTTTTTCACACGTTTTTCGTCGTTTGGATGGTCCTGGCTGTTCAAGTTCCTCCTCCGTAGACTCTTCGAGTCGTGAAACCTCTTCAATCGCAGGAAATGATATAAATAAATAATAATATTCCTGCTTTCCTGCAGCCACAAGCAGCTCCACACTTTCCTTTGCATTTGCACGAAATGAGTTTCAAAAGTTCAGGTGGAGCGGGTGCGGCTGTGGTGCAAATTGGTTCGAGCCCGTTATTTGTTTGTCGCCAACCCCATTCTTGAGGATCTTTAAAAATTCCGAGCCACGTTTGTACTTCTAAATATGTCCGGAAAACGTGTTGGCGGACTGCACTTTCCGTTGGTGGGAGCAGTGAAAGTTTATTGGTCTTGCTTGTCGTCATTGATTTTGCGAAGCGATGGAATCGCAAAATATCCATCGTCGTGTCCTCTTTACGACCACCAGAAAGAGCGATAAGGAACAGCTTTCCCGCGTAGCATCTCCGGATCGACCTTTTCTTGCTTGAATAATTTTTGATATTTTTGATCGATATCTCGAAAACGACGATCGATACGTGAAAAATGCATGGGACCTTAATTGTAGATCGCGAGAAGAGCAACAAAAAAGTATTCTATAAAAAAATTCGTATCTCAACGGGGAACCAAGTTATGATGAAAAAACTGAATTTAACCCTTTTTTCAAGATGGCGGAAATTGCACAAGGTTATTTTGGTCGACAATTTGAACTTAAGCTTTTCTTGCCATCCCCCACGTAATATCCAAAATTTGGCTTTCTCGGTTCATTTTCATTTATTTCCCGATTTTTCCGACGTAATGACTGGACTAATTGTGGTATATGGTATTTAATTTAAGATTTATTTAAATTAAATACGCAACCCCCTTGTACTTATTCTCAAACCAAACACATGACCATATGTTTCCAATATCAGCTCATGTTTGCTCTACGCAAAACGTTATCAGTTAAATATAAGAAGACCCTTTTAATTTAGCCTTCAAATACAGGTACAAACAAAATTATATATTATCTGCGTAAAGAACAAATTTTAAAAGGTAGGTACTCATACGCTTTGAGCGGCGAATATTACAAAAGTTTTATAACAAATTATAATACTCGTATTAGTTTTTTCATTACACAAACGTTTGTTTAACAAGTTAATATGCCGTTGTATTACTTTCCAAATATTTTTTAAATGTTATTTAAAGGTCAATATAGTTATGTCAGTCGAGGCATTTATCTATGCAACGTATGAATATACTTTCACAATAATTAACAGTTCTTTGGAACTGTAATAATGTAAGATAAATAAACTAACTATGAAAAATGAATAGACTGCTAAGAACGTACACTTTCTTTGCTTTATTGCGCTCGGAAAAAAATATACACACAATATTAATAAGCAATCCCAATCCCTATCTAAGGATCGATCCGGAAAATAGACCAATCAGAACACATCAAATGTGAGCGTGTCGGCAATACCTTGAGCCCATTGGTTTATTTTCACGATCGATCTTTAGATAGAAACGAAGATCGTTTATTAATCTCGGCCAATAGACTAACACTTGGAACATAACAACTTATCAATAGACAATAACACCTCATTTATCAAGATCAAAAAATAGTTCAAGCGCTAAAGTAGAACATTCGCAAGTACAAAGCACATAAGAGTACCAAAACCATATCTTTTCTTTATGATTTTTTTGCATCTGTCGAGAAAAAAACCCCTACCAGCTGTATAATACAATGTAAATGTACTGCTACATTTTTATTTTAAAAACATTAGTACGAGGCCACGCCTATCAGACGTTTCCTGCCGACGAATACTTCGGAACATTTCCTTTCTACTCGATATGATCATGACACTGTACAAGGTAATGGACAATGAAGTTATGAATAAGTGTTGCTTTTGATACCGAACATCGTGAGGAAACCTGCATACCATAGCGATATGTAAGAATTTCTATGGTATGTAAAGTTGGCCAACCCGCACTAAGCCAGCGTGGTGGAGTATATGGCCTAGCCCCTCTCAATTGTACTCCAGATTGTAGAGGAGGTCCGTGCCGTGAAGTGGGACATAATTGGGCTGGTATATACATACATACATGAAACAGAATGGTCTATACATTGACTATGCATCTGATATCTACGAATTAGTCATAGTGTCGGAAGTTGATGGGTTTTTTTTTTTTTTTTTTATTATTGCAATGAATGACGAGACGAGCAAGCCGTTCGCCTGATGGTAAGCGATACGACCGCTCATAAACAGTAGCAACATTCTACTGCGCTCGCAATCCTGAGACATAAGATGTTAAGTCTCAATATGTCCAGTAGTTACTCTGGCTACAATGTCCTTCAATCCGAAACACAACAGTGCATTTACGCAGTGTTGTTTCACGGGAGAAATAGACATTGCGGTGGTACCTACCCAGATGGCCTCTCACATATGAGAGACCTACCACCAGTTTTATATTGGATTAATTGACGATGCCGTGAATGAGAAGTCTGCTAATTATGAAAGGTCATGGCTTCAATTTCTGCATTGCAAGAAATATTTATATGTGATCTACAAAAATTGTAATGGTCATGTAGGACCAAAAGCTTTTCACGTCGTTTCAAATAGCCACAAAACCGTCGAACAAGGGGGACTAAGCGAGTTTTTAATGTACACATTTGCATCAAAGTTAAGCTGCCGTCAAAAAAATAATAAACGAAAACGAGAAATCCGTAAACCCGGGATTTCACTCTCTAAAATCCGGACATTTCAAGCTGCAACTTTTTTCCACACGACAACAAAACAGAACAGTGAACGAGTGGTTAGCGACGGCGCCGCGCTACAACAAACACACACAACAAATAACTATTTGTTAGGTTTGCAAAGTTTAAAAACCCGCATTGTCTAGTTACCACTAGACACACTGGTTACAATTCGACGCGCGCACACTACCACACATCTCGCAAAATCTCCACACATCAATTTTTTCGAAACCTACAGCGTCTTGTAAATATAGTTTTATAAGTGGTTAAGATTAATATTCCAAAACACTCTTTTACTTTTTTTTAGGAACTTCATAAACGACGTTGACAAAGTAAACACTGTTTATTATTCTTTCGTATCAAATATTTATTATCAGAGAGAATACTGTAGGTAACGAATTATTGTATACTTGAAACATTTTTCTGTTAACATCCTAACATTTTTGTCATAAATTAACAAATACTCCACGCCAGACAGTGACAGAACTGTACCAACAAGAAAATACGCAATATGAGTCATTACACGAAAAATATTCCAACCGTAGTAAAACAAGGGCTATAAATTAAAAAATAGCAGTAACAGTAATTCTAAAAATCATAAAGACGTAATTGTATATTCGGTCCCCTAACAAAAAGATAATTATTTAAAATTCACCCTGCGGTATCTAGGAAAGGGTTGATATAAGTTACAGTATACACCAGTTTATAATTACGCTTTAAAACGGCATAGTTAGGTAGCACTCACCTTTTTGGCAAAAAATATGACGCACGCAAGCAATTACGATTTATTGTACTCGGCTTAATATACTTTAAAAACGAATCTTATATAAAACAAAAAAGAATCTATAAGGACTTTCGGTGAAATTAATATTCATATTCCATTTTTTAATTAAGAGACTATGAAAGTAGAAAAAAGTGGAATGTTTAAAGTAGTTAATTGATTGGGGGATTAATTTAGAAATTTAAAATTCACCTTGCTGAAATTTTTACGATTTAATTATTTTTTATAAGGCCATTTCAATTTTCATAAATGCTGCGGGCAGTTCAAAGGCAAAGACCAAAGTGGTATATAAATTTACTATTATAATCAAACGAACTCGTATATCATTACGAAAAAAACTCAATGGGAGCCCTCTTGAGTTGAAAGCATAAATATGACGTCATCGTACAGTAAAGGAGTTAAAGTACAACACAATGGGTGAGTCACATCACAACACCAGGTGGCAGCCGGACAGATAATAGTCAGCAACACAACGCACTGTATAATTGGAGGCAAGTGAAGTGAGCTCGACAATTACAGGCAATTCCGCGACCGACGCCATACGTGACCATCGCTTGCGAAACGGTCCACTTTGATCACTTAACTATTGACGATAGAGACTCTTATTCACTTCAACAATTGTAGTCAGATGAAGAAATTCAATTCAACGTTCATGATAGAGTATTTAGCTATTTCTATTGGTTGAAATAGCGTAATAGCTGGATATTATAGCCTATAGGTGCCGCTGCCGGAACATATTTTCCTCAAACTGCTAAATCTAATTCCAAAATAGGAATATAGTACCATAATTTGCGGAAGCTAAAATTTCGAGCTACTTTGTATATTTATTTCCCAAGATTTACCGCATATACAAAGGGATCGAGATATACAACAGAAAAAAATAAGGAGGACGCGGAAGAAAAATGTGTTTGATATTGAAAACAATAACATTATCTTGAAAGTAAATCGTCCATAAAAAAATCCAAAGCCTTGATGGAAATGGCAGAAATTAAATTGCCAATTAATTGCAATGCCAACAAGCATAATTTTTTGTTTGTTTCATTTGTTAATCAAAATTTTTTATAATGTCTCCGTCACTCAATTCTTTTAAACGCCTTCAAATTCCAACGCACCGCCACGCCGTGATGTATAATGGATTAACAATTGCCTCTCGAACGAAGCGAGGTCGGCCTATCAAACTTGCAGTTTTAAACTGTAGTGTTTAAACTAAAGACACACATTACGCGATAAACCTGCATGGCATCAAAGTATAATTTGTTAAAACGTGCCAGTTTAGCGAGACAGCGAAAGTTTGTGGCACAGAGCACCTGGTGTCAGCGCCCTCAGATGCGATCTGAGCATTTCTGCCCGTGGATGAACACTAATTAGTAATTATTACTTATCTTACTATTTTTGTATCATTTTCAGTTGTTATATGGTTCCATTCAGTGGTTTTGTTTCTTTTTACTGCCATTTTGTATTTTTATATCGTACTCGAGGAATGAACGTTGAAGTTCTGAATTAGATTCTCAACTTAATCAAACTATTCTTGATATATCTTTCAAAACCTGATATCTCTAGGCTCAGATTCCCCGAAACTATTGACTTTTTGAATGTTAGTCCGTTCTATATGCAGCATCTGGAGTATGGAAATAAATCTTAAACCGCAGCTAGCACAATCTGGCAAATTGTAATTAGGTAAGGCACATATTGTGTCAGTGACGTTCACATAAATAGCCAATAATTTTTAATGTTGGCACGGCAAAGTTAGCTGCATTGGCTCTTGGTAATTGTAGTACTGTGTAAATCGACTAGCGAGATGCCATTATTTGTCATTAGTCAACACAATAATAGCGGCTAGTTCGAAACTGTTTGTATCGGGAGATAATTGCATCGCCCTGTATGCCGATTCTAAACCTTGTTTAGTCATTATCCGGATAAATAAAGTATCCATAATATCAACTGATATTTTAAATAGTATAAAATAGTATAATAAAACACAAAAACAACACTCATATCAGCGAGTATTAAACAAACGTATGTTAATTGAATTTATCTCAAATTCACCCCAACTCTGAGTTCAAACATTGACCTGAAGTATAATGATTTAAATGTTCAGATCGTCATAACTTTTTACTGCTATAACAATATATGCAGACAAAAAGCCGAAATAATTTCTGTATTCCCAAAGAAGCGGCTGAAGGTACCACTTGTGCCATCCTCAATTCCCGGAGCTTATATGCGTCCCAAGTTGCGATAGGAGGCGAGCCTATCGCCATGCTCCGAACAAATTTCAGCGTTCGGGTCATGAGAAAGGTTAACGACTTTTAATTTTACAACATGCGACATATAAAAAAAGCTACGAGCGATTCGATTTATATGGGGCATTGGTAGATAAAAATAGAAAAATGTATATTTATCTCCAATAAACCCCATGATACAATACGCGGGAAGTTTTATGAAAAACAATAGTACTACTAGTAATAGATACTTACAAGGATTCATGAATCAATTTATAAATTAAAAACGAAGCGTACATTCCTCTAGGGAAAATCATAGGTTTTTACGTCAACGTTTTCAAGCAGATAGTATTTGTTTATCACTCTACCATCATCCGCATCCCTGACATCCAAATTTTCGGGGAGCTAACCAATCCCGTTTTCGAATAAAAAGTCTCACTCAAAATCGAATCTCATCCGGGATCTAGCGACTCTGTTCTATTTTACCTTTACAAAAGCGAATAAAAACGTTCCTTGTTAAAAAAAACTAGCGCAAGTTGCCAAAAAGCCTACGGACGGACAAATGCCGGCACGACAGGCACGATTGCTCATAACTAGAAGTACCGGGGCAGTGCAGGTGCGCCGCGCAAATTGATTGCACGCTCAACTGACATACGGGTACAACGGCACTAAATGGTCCCTAGATGAGTCGACGCGCCAACTACTACCTACTACCTACTACCTATGCACATCAAACCGTACTCAACCATACTCGCCTACTGACATCGATAATATCTGCGCTTGTTGCTGTATCGCAATATGCGGACGTACGTGACTACTGACTGTGCACCTATTAATACATTGAGCTGTATTTACTGTGCTGAAAAAGTGCCGAATCATTACGATGTATTTAGCTGTAATATAAATAAGGGACAGTACACTTCCTGTTCAAATCTCTAAATATTTGGTCAAAGATGCAACGAGTTACTTTATATTTTTAAAATATATCTGTGCCACATAAAGGGATACGTAGGAGTCCCTTATGACATCCTTTTCTACCATACTTATGTGCGATCGAGACAAAATATTTTTATACATCTAACAAAAAAAATTGTGTCTGACTTACTGCTTCAAGGCGAACCTTCCGGAAAGGTAATGATTTTCAGAATGTTTGCACAAACTAGATTGCCTCGCTTTGAAATATAACCCAAAACTTCACTGCTTACAGCCTAGATATGTATCAAAACCATGGTGCTTGAAACTAAGCAATACTTAATGGTAAACACAATGATGCTAACTTATATATTTTCATTACAGAACTTCGCAGGTTTAATAGGATTTAATAAAAGTGTGTTGCTTTCATCTTGCTACGTGTAAAAGTTCACCAAAGAAGATATGTCTAGATTTAAACAAATTAGGGCAGCAGCGCTGACGAAGCACTTCACCCAGCGTCGACGATGTTTATTTATAGAAATAAAGCAAATACACATGCGCTACTTGTACGAGTTCGTCATCTTGTTTGTATTTGATTAGCTGGTGCTTGGGAATTTGCTTTGCATCATAAAACTTTAATCCTCCTGCAAAAATGGGAACTGCAACTGTCCCTGTGAAAATACTAAATCCAGATTGAAAAATATTCTATTCGTTTAATTTTTAATTTAGCATTTGAGTGAAAATGCTGCATCCAGCTCACACGATAGTAAAATGATTATAATTTTTTGTAATTTCATGGAAATACTCAGTTAACTATGTCTGTAACAAATTTCATTTCAATACGTACATTGGTCTCAGTGTTGGCAGGTCAGTCAGTAAGGGAAGCCTTTTGCACCACACGCATAAATCCTAGTTTGCGTACGTTCGTCATATGTCTTCGTTAAGGTCGAGAAGTGAAGTACATAGTAACAGAATTGATTTATTCTGCATGCGCCCAGTCCGTCCACTACGCAACGCCGACCTCAAACCGCGACTTCCTACAATAACTGTACGTTTCATTGGACGAGACTGATAGGCATCCGCAGACTAAGCCCACACATTTACAAGCATCGATTCAGATTACACGAAACACCACGGATTTGGGGTATTGGAACTCTGATTTTCGCTCTTGACCTTTGTAACTAGAACAGTGGAGACACCCGATGTCGATCGCTCGTGAGATTTGTGTGTAAGCGGGGATTATACCGAACAGAAGCGGGTGAATTTTATCTGTTATATGCAGTAATGTTCCAATCCGACAATCGTGCATACTCGTATAGCCAGAAAGGTACGAAGTTACTGCGAGGAATTGATCGTCTTGAACAATAGCTTGAATTACATTACACTAAGTTTATATCCGATAAAGATACTCAATAAGATACTGAGTAAGAGACTCAGGATACTATATTGCAATTACTTTTATAACACCTATCTATTAAGAGACAGAAAATACTTAAAATAAAAGCTATCGTAGAGCTATAAACTCCACTTGAAACATCGGTGTTTTGTCAACTATCGTAATAACAACTCCACGAAACGTATCTCAACCACAACTATCACACGCAACATGTAACCACAGAGCCCCTTACATGGAAAACAATACCAAAACCGAACAACCAACAGTTCCCGGTATTCTACTTTAGATATTGTCCTCGCTGAACTAAAAATAGCCATTTACAGCCCATTATTGATAAACGTGTCAAACAACAGACGAGTAGTAATTTAGCACTAGACACAATATTATCAGTTTGAGAAAAAAATAAACACTAATAATAACACACTCTGGTTCAGTACAAAGAATTGCCTTGGATTTTTGGCAGACCGAGACCAGACATTAAATAAATATTTACAGATTGTACAAAAAAAATGTTTGCGTCGTCATACCAACCTTCACGGTTATTAACAAACTTGAGACAGGCATAATTAATATAGCCGAAACCCAATCACGATACAATTAAGTGTAACGTAATTAAACCATAATATATCAATTAGCACCTTATTACCACTTATATAAAGTCGTGACAAAAAGTACACAATATATCAATCAGACGAGACAATGAATTACGTATTAAACAGTAACATTGTTACAAGCATGGAGTTGTAAGAAAACAATACACATTATGCGAAGCTGACAAACAGTAGCTACCAATCCGCGAAAATAATACGCCCCAAATAAAACGAATTTTATGACTAATCAATCATTGATCGACAGAAACGACCGATAAATTATATTGTTTATTCAATTTATGCGAACATTTAACGGTTTAAAATTATTTCAAATTATAACTCACGTACACACATCCATAACGTCACGCTTATGTCCCGCAGAGATAGGTAGTGACTATGTAATGAAATTGTAACTAATCAGGACACATGTAAAAATGATAATTCACCGTCCATTCAATGCGGTCAAAGTAAACACCGAGAAACCAGAACAATCACATTTCGATAACGGCATTTTCGTCCCATGATGTGAAAGGGGACGAGCCTATCGCCATATCGAGAACAAACTCAATCCCAGCCAAATCACGTTACTTGAATCAATCAAATAGCTCACACAAAATGGATTACCGGATCTGGGAAACGGACCTAGAGATGGAATCTGGGACCTCACGGCTGGCATCCTATATAGGACAGGACTAGACTAAAGTGCCAATGACGCAGTTAATCCTCTTATGAAGTAAACGCCGTGAGTCAGAAACCAATTATTATTGGCCAAATTTAGTGACTATTCCATGAGCAAGCATTAATCATTGTGTATTCAACCACATTATTGTTTCGTTAATATTAAGCTGCTTTACGCCATTTTAACTATTGTATGCTAATATTTTAATAACTTTAGCTGTGTTAATAAATTATTAATTATACAAAATAGTATTGTATGACGAATGTAAGGGATATATTAAGCGTCACTTTCACGACAAACTAAAAACTTTTATATAAAATTTTTGGCTTTGAGCGACATGCATTTTTATGGAAGTAAAGGTAATTAATTCGCTGTTGGTTGTTTTAAAAATATGTTGGCAGGAGGGATTGAGTATGCGGGCACGGCACGGGCACAGGCGCGGGCGAGTGGTGTTCATAATGTGTCAATAGTCTCATAACGCACGCGGGGATTACGTGATTGCATTAATTAGTATTAAAGCAAAACTCCACGCACACCGTTACACACAAACACAAAGGAGCGATGGTTCCGCGGCTCCACCGGTAAATAGGAGAGAGATGTGAAATGTTCCCCCCGCAAGCCGCACGGATCCGAAAATGTTTTTACTAAAATTTAAGAGCGCTATGCAGAAAAACTCGCGCACATTTTTTCTAAAGTCAAGAGGGCCGCAGTACCTGTTTTATTTTATCAGTGAGTAAATTAATTTTATTTACACTGCACAATGATTTATGTTTTTCCAGCATTAACATTAAATAACAACGGCACGGGCACGAGTTAAATGAAAGTAAATAATAAACTTCGATTGTGTTTACATTCTGATAAACTTTTGTTTGTACGTTTATATTGTAAATTGTTGCTTTTGTGTTACATATGAAATTATTAATACATATTTTACGTCAAAATATTTTGATAGGATATAAATAACAGGCGGTTCATATAATTTTGTTATGAAGAACTTTTGGTGTGACCTAAATCTACATGCATTTATGTGCGAGAAAATTACACGTGTGTATGACAATGGCGCGTCAAGCGTTTGCACAACTTTTATAGCGATTATTGATACTAAGCCGCTTTTTCGTGAGACATTTTTAATTTTTATATTATTGTAATTTATTTCGTGTGAACAAAACATATAAAAATATGCGGTGTTTTTAGGTTGACATTGGAGATCATTTGCAACGATATTTTGTCACTTAATAACTTAAAGAAAATACTATTCTAGAAATTAAAAAACGAATGAAGCTGTACAAAATGTTGTTTAAAGCAGTAAAAAGTGGTAGTAGGTAGGTACTTATTTATCTTTTTTTTATGGATTCTATGTAGGTATATGAATAATATTCATTTCTGCTGATTTACATGTTGTTTTTTATTCCATACTTCTGGTATGTAATCTACTAGTTCGTAATATTTTGTCACATCTGCGTATAAAAAATGTATAAAATACGGCTTCGCCTTTAGAGAGGCGTTACATGATTACTTAGAACTTCATGGATAACCAAAGATCTTGCTAAAATAAGCGGGAAAGATTTCGTTCGCGATTGGATTTATATTGTTACAGTGTGTCCACAAAATTATATTATATGTATGTACTTAAGTTTATTTAGGCCTTACATAAGCGAAACAATACTTTGTACAAATTACGAACTTTGGTTTGGAAATCTTTCATTTATTGCATATCCTTAGAATGACGAATATAATTAACAAATTATATTTTTAAAAAATGTATTAAAAATATTTATTAATATTATGTGAATTGAATTGTTTTTCCAGTTTGATTGAGGTGCAGTGAGGACTGTCATGTAAAACATAGGTTGCAACGCGGCGGTTAAGTGCATCGGAGAGCGCGGTAAGTAGGGCGACGAACTGCGATCGATGCCGCGCCGCCCTCCGCCCTCCGCGCACAACTTTATCCATTTACACTGTTCCAAACTTTCACCATCATAATGCCCGCGCCCACAGCAGCGCTACCACCCGCGCCTCGCCGCTCGTCACACGGCATGCTGGCCCACAGCCCACAACCCACGAGCCACTCGGCCTTCCGTGTCACTCCCCGAGCCAATTGACAGTTATTGAGCGTGTTTATTGGTTCAGAATACCCGAAATTAAAAATTCAATCGAGGTTACGTTATTTACTCTCCCCCACTTGATACACGCCGCACCGTTGATTTCGAAACAAAGGAATTTGCGACGTTTATTTTTATAAATAAAACTGTTATGAATTTCTTTTGAAAATCTGTTTTGCATATTTTGCGAAACAGGAATGCGGGGAAAATTTCCAACAGAGTAATTATTTACATTTCGTCCAAAGCGTAGGTAAGGCCCGCCCGTCGTCGCCCTCTCCGCCTCTCTCGCCCGCCGACATTAAAAGTCGAGTGGCCGCCGAAAGCTCCCAATTAGCCGGGGCTTTGACGCCGTCCCGCCAGTAATTGCAAAAAGAAATATGTTTTAGTGCTCTTGAGGAATTATTAATGCCGGAAGCGGGAAAGCACGGTGCTCGGCGGGAGCGGCAGAGCCGGCGCTCGGCGGTGGCGCGGGCGCGTGCCGGCGCGGAGGCCACCGTGTCTCGTTGCCGCGAGGGCAGACGCGAGCCGTCACTTACCATTCAGTTTTGTCTGATTAAAGAGAAACAAAACCGCGGCCGACACACTGCGAGCGGGGACTTATTAAATTTCCCCTCGGGGTGAGAGCAAACAATAGCGTCTATCTTGGGCGCAGATAACGTCGGTGTACTCGGCTCCCTGTTACAATGGACGGAAGCCGGTCCCGAGTTGGGGCTGTCAGTTGCCCGCACGTCGCGCCACCTACAAACTTTGCAGCTGTCTTGTCAGTACATGAGTGTTCTACTCCGCGATAAACTCCTAAAACTTCTTATTTCCCCTAACTTCTCTTTCAAACAATATACCGTTTCTTCGCTACCACATATTTTTGCAGCAAAGATAAAATCAATGTATTATTTTAATTATTTCGTTATGTGTTTATAAGCGCTTGATTAGAATAGAAAAACAGGATGAAGCGTAGCAAGGCTAACAACGTTATCTTTTTGTACCTACTCCACTGCCACAATAATATTGATACTTATTTATTTCAATTACTGAATGATACTGTAAACTCACCAGCCAATTCCCCATGGTAGATGTGTGATGTGTCCACTTCATGTGGCTCTCCTCGTGATCCCTCAACCTACACAGACAGAAAACAAGCTTAATCATAATATGTATTACAACAATAATTTAATCATTGATGAAAATGTTTGATTTGAAATCATATTATTAGAGCTTTCCAAATATAATTTTATGATCATTTCTGACAGAAAAATAAGATCAATTAATCAATTCATTTCGCTAGAAATGTAATCGTTTCAAAGCTATACCATATAACTATAACTTTTTTTTTTTTTTTTATTGCATTGAATGGCGAGACGAGCATGCCATTCGCCTGATGGTAAGCGATACGACCGCTCATGGACAGTAGCAAAAACAAACAACACCATGAATTACAAGGCAATGCTTGGCATTCCACTGCGCTCGCCATCCTGAGATATAAGATGTTAAGTCTCAATATGTCCAGTAGTTACTCTGGCTACAATGTCCTTCAAACCGGAACACAACAGCGCATTTACACTGCTGTTTGGCGGGAGAAATAGACATTGCGGTGGTACCTACCCAGGCGGCCTTTCACATATGAGAGACCTACCACCAGTAAAATTTTATGCACCTCCAAAGGCATAATTTATATTTTCACGCAGCCTAGCCCGTTCAAACTTCAAAAACTCACAGTCAACAGACACTACCGACCTTAAAATTATCGCTAAAAGCGGAGAGGTCTCTTCGCAGGCGCAATTTAAAGTGTTTGCCGTGAGCTCTGAACTGCAGCCGCAGGTCGCGAGGCCCGTCAGTGGAGCGGCGCACCCGTTGGTGCTGTGCGTGCAATGCATCCGAATCGTATTCTAGAGGCTCGTAGTGGTCGACGTATTCGCTGAGGCGGCGGCGAGATGCTGTAACAATACAAATTTACTTGAAAAAAAGAACATATGTAGAGCTGAGGTAATTGTGGTAGGGCCAGCTGGTTTGGATCATGGTATGAAGAGATTTGGTCGGCTCAGTCAGGATGATATAGTTGATAGAAAACCGATGTGTGGGAAGTACCTAGTAGGTTTTCTATTGCGTTTCATTGAGTGAGACACCTAGTGTCTAAAATAGTGATCACCTAGATTTGGCGCTTTGCCTCATTTCAGTACGTGCCGATGTCGATCCGAGTTAATTAAGTGTTATGTATTTAGAGGGTTCGGTTAGTACAAGACGTTAAATCACACAGTCTACCTAAATGGCCTTTCCGATGACATTTCTTACACTTATAACTTTTGAAACGACACTGATTCGATTTATGATTACTATAACCGCACTGCACTTCTCGTTTTTGGAGATACTGAACATTAAGAATTTGAGGCTATCGCTCAACTCGGCATTCAGTCCAGTCCAAATCAAAATGTTTTAAACCAAGGGTCTTTCAGTTACATACAAACAGCTCTACATGTCACCAAAATGCTAAAGCAATCAGGCCACTAAGACTAGATTATATGAGTTTAGGACCCTAAAAATCGTAATCCGCACTCCATAAGACTCGAATAGTGAACTCTCGGTGGATATACGTTACCGCTTAGATTTTAGACGGCGCGGCGTATTTACAAGATACTTTTGGACATGTCCATATGTTACTGGAAACCTTTCTGCCTCGTTAGGAACGGTATTTAGGTTAGGTGATCACGGTCCACAGGCCAGGGTTCCATACTAGTTAGTGATAACACCAAATTCCACTCAACAATAACGTAAGTACCAAATATATGTATTGCAAAATAAAATAAAACGTTATGACCTCTAGAACATGTAAAACTCTTCACTTAAAGAAGCCGAATATAAACTTTGATCGAAACATAAGGCTGTTTGTAATTTTGTTAAGTAAGTATTCATTTAATTTATGTATATTTTCAGTACAACTTTGTCCTGTTTATTTCTAAGTAAATGGTGGTTTCGGTTTTCCCAAAGTAAATGTTATAATTACCTTAAGTAATGTTTGTTGAAAAGT
The DNA here is from genome assembly GCA_949752805.1 of Deilephila elpenor. Taxonomy (NCBI): domain Eukaryota; kingdom Metazoa; phylum Arthropoda; class Insecta; order Lepidoptera; family Sphingidae; genus Deilephila; species Deilephila elpenor. Next base: position 4,667,637 of record OX457102.1, read on the forward strand.
TTGTACATTTAAATTTTCCGTAAGCGAATCTCAAGCTAATTGTACATAGAAATGTACACAAGTGGTAAATTATGCGTACGGTCATTGCATTGTTCACTCTACTAAGTAACCATGAAATTTTATGTGCCTGTAAAAGTTATTCATGTCGATTCGAGAACGTCGACATTTCTAAAAGTCTGTAAAAAAGGACGAGAAAGCTTTTCACTTTGACTAAAGAGTAGACGAAGATAAAATAGGTTCCGAGCTAAGGAGTAGGGACAAAAGGGATGCTGAATAGCGAGAAACGGCGTAGATTAAGAAAAAAATATGTAAATCCGACGAGTGCTGATGTGAACTGCAGAGCTCGAGCTGAATAATGTAAAGAAATTTGTATTCAGGAAATGATAATAGTCACTGTAATTAACAGCTCACGATTTGTAAATCAAAGTATATTATTGTCATTCATATTGTGTTTAATGGAAAGTTCTCTTCAGATGAATAGAAAACCAGTATGCATGTATGGCTAGATGGCTCGTCTTATAATCCATGCTAAACGAAAGCACTGATGAAATCTAAAAACAGAACTGTCTTTAACCGGTAACGGAAACCATTAGGATATTATCTCACTGTAATGTCCTGAGTAAAGAGATACATTATCAAGCTTAAGTTTTACTAAAAATATATAAGCGAGTAAAAACAAAAACAAATCTATGTAACATTATGATATCGGTGGTACGGAGTAGCTAGTTGAGCATGACAGGTAACGGATGCGATTCTTACTATCGGGACAAAATAATGCGGACTCGAAATCTCTACTCGGTTTGATTGTTCAATGTATATTTCTTAGTATTGCCGTATGATATAACATCGAAATACAGTCATAACAAAAACAATACGCTACAAGTCAGAATAAAAAATTCAAATAAATCAATTCCGATTCCGATTATTTATTGTGTTTAATAAATTTATCCCATGAACATAAAATAAAACATTATATTTTACAAATATATTATAATATTTAAGGATTATAATATTTGTTTATCCGCACTGTTCATCCGATCAAGTTTTCATTTTCTCAAGATATAAGGGGTATAAAATAATTATAATGTGGAAGAAATACTATATTGTTTGGTAAATATGGAATTGCCTGTCAGATATTTCCTAACATAAACACGTATAATACGTCGCCAAAATCTATAATCGTGTTGAGTTAACTTACAATACAGTAAGGCAATGGTGCGCAATGCTAATGTTGTCGTGTTCGCTTTGGCCGGTCCCAGATCGAACCACAGATCGGCCTTGTTAAATTCCATTTGCTCGCTAAACTTGTTGAATTTGATTAAACAACACTTGAATGGAACATTCAATTTCGGCTCCAATTTTAGTATCGTTAATTATCTAAGAGTAATCACAGTACGTGATGGTACATGAATAAGGAAAAGTTAAATAGTTTTGAAAACAATTGTGAGCACCGTATGTTAAAGAATAACAACTACATACAAAAAATACGACAAGATGTTGGGAAGCAAGACTTTCATTTACATTCGGATTTTTTTTTCGATCTTGCCACCACAAAATATCACACACAGTGCACTCAAATTAAAGTATCGGCACTCAAAACTACGCATCACTGCATTCAAGTGTTAGACACGTGACAACACGGCCAACTTGAAGCCGGTTAAAAATAAAAATAAAAGTCATCTAGTGGCACCAGTGGTACAGAGCACAACCGCCTTGTGTCTGATGTATTGCAACAATAAATTATTATGTGCAAGATGTCTGCCGGATATGGAAGTTGTTACGTGGCGAGCACACGAGGCACGTAGAAAGCTCGCCAAACAAATGGCCCATAGATTTCAGTTAGGTCATTTCGATAAAATGCAACAAACGAGCGCGCGGTTACCGCGAGATAACCAAACTTTGTGGGCAATTCAAAAGTAACGCTTAACTCTCTGCGGACCGGTGTAACTTTCAAATTACTTTCGCAGTAGTTATATTATGAAGTTGTGTTTGTTTAATATAAACTTAAGGAGATAATATCTCAGTTGCGCGTAATGTATATTGCATGGAAGGATGTAGTTTTGGATCGTGGATAGATGACTAGGTGTAGCGAAGTAAATCTTTCGCGTGCCATGTTTACCCGTGGAACCCTGTTTACGTTAAAGGGCAGGAACGTTTACGTCAACTCGGAAACCCTAAATAGGTTTGCAAATTCTGCTGTTATTTGACAGCCTTCGTGGCACAGGAGCCAAGACGCAACATCGTAAATAATTGTTATATTTTAGGTCGGGTTGCAGTTTCACTAAAAAGTCCGCCCCGTGACCACGAAAGCTGTAAAGCAATAAAAACGTAGGAAAGTTAAAAAATAATTAAAGAATGTAAAAATTAAACCAAATCGCGATAAAATCCGTAAAATATAGTTTTATTTCAGTCTTTTGTATTTTCTGCTACTTTCGGCACATAACTTATCTTAATTCGGTGTTGGATATAATAAATAAATAATAAATAAATACACCCAACAGTCACATACATAGTCCTGACCCCACACTAAGATCGAGTTTTGTATCGTGGGTATCAGAAGCTACGAGAGACTTTTCGGTCTCACAAACACCCAGACCCGAAACAAATACCTGTGGATCACACAAATATTTGTTTCGGTGCGGGGATCGAACCCGCGGTCTCTCGTTTCACAGGCGGCGTCAAACCAACTGCGCCACGGAGGCTGTCAAATAGATATAGGTCTATGACAATAAATTCTGTATAATATTCTGTATGTATCTGTTGGTCTATTACTAAATGGCCACCACTTTGTATTATGTGCAATTATTTATTAACGTTCGATTTATTTATTTATTTATTTATTTATTGATAGATCCCTCAGTTGATCGTTCATCGAGTTGCTCTCAATCAGAACAATAAAAGATGGTTACCTCAACAATATTTACGCAAGGTAAATATTGTGCAAAGCACAGCACGGAAATAAACTAATCACATTGTAGGTACATTTAAAAACATTACCATAAATTCAAGATAAACAAGGATAACAAAATTGTACAAACAAACTTTTTATTGCGTTATGTGTACCATCTTTCCATAATTGAAGCCTTATATTACAGCGCACAACAAAGTTTACACTAATATATATAAGTGAACTGTGTACATTCATTATGAGTTAATAAAGTTCTGCGCGCCAGTGTTAGCCGTATGCTTGCAAATATTATTATGAATGCGGAACTCTGAATTGAAAAGCTAATATCTATTATTAAACCTACATCTAACTTACAATTTTACCGAAAAAGTTTTGTAATACTAATATCAACTTGGTCGAGTTAAAAATTCATTAAAATATTTACACACAAGATTGGCACACTTTCAGGACCAACAATGAATTCTCCAAAAGGTCTCTCTAGAGTGCCAAAGAGCTGCGTGAGCGAAAATCTGACGCGGATCGTATCATAAAACAGAACATTAATCATTCATCGGCTCACGTACGGAAATGTGGCGTGGACGCTGCGGTTCACACATTCACGTTTATTTGTTCGGAGGAACAAAATGGCGGTTTTTGCTTCGAGCAATAGCCAGTGTGTCAGTAGGTCAGTGGGGCAGGAGCACGTTTTCTGGATTAAGCTGAATCACAATACTCTAAATTCAATGATTACCATTAATCAATGACAGAGTCACTGCTATGGAAAAATATACTCATCATGAGGAAGTTATGTTACATTACCAATCAATGCATCGAATCAGTACCTAGTTTGCACATTATGGGAGGGGCTACTAGGTTGATTCGTAACATGAAATGTGCAACCGTTGCGCTTGGAGGAAGCCTTGGATTTCAAATGCGACTCACAGTAGTCACTGCCATGTTAAACCTCTGTAGAAACTCCATGATTAAGTAATTTCACCAAACAACACAAATGTTTATAAAATCAAGTATGTTTTACAATGGTTTCAACTACCTCACAACCCTCTTATTAATCATAATCAACATGAAGAGCCCGAAGCAGGAGTAACTTTCGTCCTTATTAAAGGAGCATGTTCGAAAAAACTTTTGTAAACAGAACTCAATAAATCTTCGTCGCAAGTTTAACGAAGTCGCGTGCACATACCTGTGCGGGCCGAGTCGCGCCGAGCCGCGCCGCGGCGATGCCACCAAGAACTTTGTCCATACAACTCCTCGATAATATCATAACAAACTAGTCCACGCTGTTCACCATTATTACGACATGTAGCGCACAGATATTTAACTTGTTGAGATCTAACAAGCAGTTAGCGGCCGAAACTTTCCTCAACACAATATTAATTAACATCTACACTTGTGACTATATCTCATACTGAAACCTACATGATACATCTTTATCGTTTGCAGAAACACTCCGATGTATGTAAATCAATAAGATGTACTTCTTTTCACAGCACATTTTCTATGTGAAAATATAACATTAAATTCGCATTTTACGCGTCACTTTACATGCAGATAGATTTAGATCAGCGCTCTATTCAAAATAACGCCGGCGAATACACTATATTTTCTAGATCGTTCCGAGCGTTATTCAAAGCATTTATGTTATAGCAACCTAAATGCTTTTCTGTCCAATATACGCTCCGCTGTCTACACTATTCAAGGCGCATTTTGAATGGTAACTACCACTCTCCGCTTTATTGTATCATTTTGTTACGTAAAATTGAAAATAATAAATGATTAACCTATACATATAATTCCCCTAATTTGCTACAATGCGAACCTCCGGTAAGTAAAGGTGTATTTAGTTAAAACTGTACGTGACAACCTTACATTAGAAAGGCGAATACCTGCCGTGGACTCCTCAAAGGATTTATGGATTACTCCACTGTCCTTAGGGACTCGAAACTTTGCCATTCGTGGAGTGATAACTTTCTTGCTGTTCCGAAATCATTCTCTTAGAATTAGGATAAAGTTATGTCATTAATAAAATATCTAGATTTTTTTGCATAATGTAACTTCAAGTATAACAGGGTAATTAAAACAATTTTTAAACATCCATATTACACTCGGCTATGGGTGCTTAAATGAAACTGAAAATTGTAAAATAAAAAAACAATAATTCCAATTATTACAATACGTGGTCAATTTTAATTTGGAGCCCTCAATTACGTGCGAGTACCTTCAATAATTTATTACTAGTGTAGCGTGCTTAGATTCCAATAGAATTAGTTCTGCGTTGGTCCGACACGGGGCGCCTCTCGCGCCACGCCACGGTGACCCGCGTCGCGCGATGCCCGGATCACGCCACACCGTGGCTCCGCCCTCCGCTACTCTCTCGCTCTCCCGCTCGCTCCTACGGGACGCCGCGACCGGGCGCGCTCGCGCAGTTAGTCGGCCCGCCACCGCCACATCGCGTGTACTACGTGCGTCGTGCGCCCTGCGTGGCGCGTTATCGTGTTTCCTACGTTTATGTTTGTAGATTAAAAGTGAATTGTAAGTGCTAGTTTCATTTCTCGAAGATTTTATCCTAACACACATTGGACACTACAAATTGGCGACCCAACTAGTGGCGAAAACTCCGTGGTTCCTGTACTTTTCGACCGGACCGGCGTGCATCAAAATGGCGCCGGTAACGCGACGAACACCGAAAAGTAGCGACGAGAGAGATTCCGACGACGAGCGACGTGTGGAAGACGAGCAACCCACGCGCTCGGACTCCGCGGCCGCGCCGAGTGCGGCGCCCCGCGACAACTTAGTAGGATTAACCGAAGACCAACTGACCAGGCTGATCACCGGCATCATGCTGCGCACAGGATCGTCTGCGACAGCCGGCGAGCAAGAGGGGTCGGCTCACCCCACGCAAGTCGCGAGCTACCCCACCGCGACTTCACAGGGAAATTTCTCGCGGTGTACGGCGCGCTTTGATGGCGCCGCCCGGAGCGCCGACGAGTTCGAAGCTTTCCTCGACGGCGTGTTGGTGTTTAAGGAGTGCGCGTCGGTGAGCGACGAGCACGCGCTTCGCGGCATGTCCATGCTGCTGACCGGCGAGGCCGCCGTGTGGTGGCGGGGCACGAAGTCTGCGGCGGCGACGTGGGACGAGGCGGTGCGGCGGCTGCGCGCGATGTACGGCGCGCCTCGACCGGCGCACACCATCCTGCGCGAGATCTTCGCGCAAGAACAAGGAGAAGAACGCGCGGAAACGTTTATTTCGCGCGCGCGCGCTAATCTTTCGCGATTACCGTACAGTGTACCGAAAGAAATGCAAGTTGATATAGTGTACGGCCTATTGAATCGGAAATTAAGGAAAAGAGTTACGCGCGACAGTGTATCTGCGGGTCTCGATTGCCTGCTCGAGCGCGCCCGGCACGTGGAGGAGTCCCTAACGGAGGTAAGGTACTTGCCTGTAATATCGAGCGAGGTGAGCGAGAGTAACGTAGATATAAACGTAAAAAAATGTCCGAGTAAAGTGAATATTTCAAGCGCTGCTACACTCGACCCTAATATTAAGTATAATGGCAATTCGATTATCAAACGGGTGAGGCCGCGTTGCGTTTTTTGCAAAAGGATAGGCCATTCAGTAGACGAGTGTAAAAGAGCTAAATCGAAAACGGATGAGGGTGAGACAGGCGCGCACAAACTATCCTGTTATGGTTGCGGACGCCAAGGGGTGATCCGGTCCAAGTGCCCGAACTGTAGGAATACATCCCTCGACAAGGTGAGTTTTCATAGTGTTACCACCCGTAACGCGGATGCGGTGCGGCCTGTCGTAAAAATTGAAATCGAGTCACTAACAGGGGCTGCTGTGCTAGATACCGGCGCCACTGAAAGTCTTGCCAGTCCCGGACTGTACAAAATACTTGTGAACAGCGGGACAGTCTTTTCGAAATCGCGTCGATCGATCGGCCTTGCAGATGGAACCCGACAGGTGCGTACTGTTTTAATATGTGACACAATCGTCACTATACGTGGACGAAATATCGATACTACGCTCTTGGCCATGCCGGAAGCCAACAACCGTACACTTTTAGGCCAAGACTTCATAACCCAAGCAGGTATATTACTCGACCTCCCACATAGCTGTTGGTATTTCTCGGATAGGTCTGATCAAAAATATCCTTTCATGCAGCATTATACCCTAGCAACATCGAGTGATGCAGAACTCATGCAAGCTGATACCGTTGACCTTGCACTGAGAGAAGACGAGGGATCCAAGTTATCCCCTCCTCAGAGGATGGAGCTCAACCAGCTTATAGTTAATAGAGCTGAGCGCTTCGCCACAGAAGGACCTCCAACTACTTACGCCACTCATCGCATCCGAGTAAGTGAGGAGCAGGAACCCACCGCTTCACCACCTTATCGAATGTCTCAAGGTAAGAAAGAGTTGTTGGATGGCGAGCTTGAGAAGCTTTTACGTGCTGAAGTAATAGAAGAGTGCGAGTCGCCATGGGCTGCTAACGTTGTTCTAGTCTCCAAGAAGGACGGCGGCGTCCGGTTGTGCGTGGATTATCGCAAGCTCAACGCTGTCACCGAGCCCGACCGATATCCACTTCCACGCCTGGAAGACGTCCTTCACGCTGCCAAGACGACTAGCTACATGACCACGCTAGACCTCCACTCCGGCTACTTCCAGGTATGTGTCGCTGAAGAAGACCGCGACAAAACAGCATTCATTACACCATCTGGAACCTTTAGATTTATAAGGATGCCAATGGGTCTTCGTAATTCCGGTGCCACGTTTCAACGCTTAATTGACAGGTTCAAGGCGAACCTGACCGTGCACCACCAAGCATCGACGCGAGGTGAGTCTGCCGAAGCCTCCTCGGCTCTGCAGGACAGCAGACCCGTTACAATTTTAGGGTATCTAGATGACCTGATAATCCTGTCACCGACTTTCGAAGAACATATCGAAGACCTTGGAGCCGTCTTCGGTAGACTCGAGGCGTTCAACCTACGCGTGAACAGAAAGAAAAGTTGCTTCGCATGTGACTCAGTAAAGTTCCTGGGCCACATAATTGTTCCTGGAGGTCTGCAAGTAGATCCAGGTAAAACTTCGGCTATTGCTGGCAGACCCGCTCCAAAAACCGAAAAACAGCTGAAAGGCTTTTTAGCCACCTCCAGCTGGTTTCGTCGCTTTATTCCCGGATACGCTTCCATCGCCAAGCCTCTGACTGACCTGCTGAAGAAGAACAGCACCTGGCAATGGGAAAGCGCGCAGCAGGCTGCGTTCGAACGTATAAAAGAGCTTTTGATTACTGCACCAATACTTCGCCAGGCTGATGAGTCCAAACCGTTCTCCCTGATGACGGATAGCAGCGGCTACTGTCTCGGAGCAGTTTTGATGCAGGGGGAGGGCCCCGACGAAAGGCCAGTCGAATACGCCAGCCGTTTGTTGGAACAGGCCGAGCGTAATTATTCTACCACCGAGCGGGAAGCATTAGCCGTGGTTTGGGCAGTGACTAAATTTCGAGGCTATATTGAGTGCTCAGAAGTCGTTGTCAAAAGCGACCACCAACCACTGCGGTGGCTTATGAATTTAAAGGCACCCAGCGGCCGACTTGCAAGATGGGCGTTGACGCTCCAAGCATATAACCTGCAAATACAGTATACACCTGGTCGATCTAATGTGATCGCGGACGCGCTCAGCCGACCAGCGTGCTGCGAGGAAGGACCGGATGACTGTGAGGCGTGCGAGGTGATCGTTGATATACCGCACGAAAACCCCAAAGAGGTACGTGAAAACCAGTTAAAAGATCCTGAGCTCCGAAAGATTATTGAAGATATGGAGTCTGACGACCTCACCACCAGAGGGAGGGCATGGTCAAACCGTGGATATATATTATCTGATGGTGTGTTATACCGATATGGGCCTGAGGCCGAAGACGATGACAACGCGTGTTTAGTTGTCCCACAGCATGAACGAGAGAAAGTGTTATCAGACTTTCACGACGCTCCGACTGCGGGTCACCTCGGAGCTGAGCGCACACTACAGCGCATTAGGACCCGCTATTTTTGGCCAGGTATGAGATCTTTTGTATCCGAATACGTGAAACAATGCGTTGATTGTCAACGTTATAAAGCCAATAACAGGAAGCCAGCAGGGTTGCTGCAAACCCCTGCCTCTACTCGGCGTTTTGAGGTAATGGCAGTAGACTTATTTGGACCCTTGCCTAAGACAATTGAGGGCAACCGCTGGATTTTGATCATCGAAGATGTATGTACTCATTGGGTTGAACTTTTCGCTCTGAAGAGCGCTACCAGCACTGAATGCGCCGAAGTTCTTATATCGGAAGTGTTCCTGCGTTTCGGAGTCCCACGCAGGATGATCAGCGACAATGGAGTGCAGTTCGTTGCTGCTGTGATGCAGCAGGCATGCCATGTGATGGGCATTAAGCAGTCGCTGACACCGTTATACCATCCCGAAGCGAACCCGGTTGAAAGAAAAAACCGCGACCTTAAACCACAGCTGGCGATACTGGTGGGTAAGGACCACTCGTCGTGGGACACTCACCTTGCGGCCATAAGGTTCGCAATGAACACTGCTGTTACGGCGAGTACTGGTTTCTCGCCAGCCTTTCTCACTTTTGGTAGGGAAATACGCGCGCCCTCCGACGTCGTAAAAGATATGAGGGCAATTGCGGAGGTCGACAATTTTGTCGCAAATATCACACCCTATCTGCGGAAGCTGTCGACAGTACTCCTTGACGCACGAGACGCGCATGAACGGGCGCAAGCGGTCAACAAGAGATATGCGGACGAGGGCAGGCGCCCTCCTCCAGATTATAAGGTAGGTGACCTCGTCTTAATTAAGACGCAAGGGGCGAACGACGTGGGACCTGGTCAATCCACGAAATTTATACCCCGAAGGGACGGCCCGTACCGGATCAAGGCGTTGGTAAGTCCCACAACGTTCGTTATGGAAAGTATTGCGGGAGAAGAAGTCGGACGTTACCACGTGTCTCACCTGACTCCATTCGTTGGCCATGTAGAGGCCCCGGTCAGAGAAAAACGCAGACGCGGTCGACCACGTAAGCTATAGGCGTAGTTTCTAGTCCGGAGGCGAGGGCGAAACCTTCGGACTAGAGGGGGAGAATGTAGCGTGCTTAGATTCCAATAGAATTAGTTCTGCGTTGGTCCGACACGGGGCGCCTCTCGCGCCACGCCACGGTGACCCGCGTCGCGCGATGCCCGGATCACGCCACACCGTGGCTCCGCCCTCCGCTACTCTCTCGCTCTCCCGCTCGCTCCTACGGGACGCCGCGACCGGGCGCGCTCGCGCAGTTAGTCGGCCCGCCACCGCCACATCGCGTGTACTACGTGCGTCGTGCGCCCTGCGTGGCGCGTTATCGTGTTTCCTACGTTTATGTTTGTAGATTAAAAGTGAATTGTAAGTGCTAGTTTCATTTCTCGAAGATTTTATCCTAACACACATTGGACACTACACTAGTAATTAAATATCCAACAGGGGTTAAACTAATGTCCTATAATTAAAAACGTTAATAGACGAAGTGAATTGCCACTTCGGTAAAATTATTTCCTTCGAACGGCATACAAATTTTCATCGTCTCGGAACACGACAGATTTGTAGCGACAAACTTCGAACACGCGCTACACATCGGTGGATACGTAAAGATGTTAATCAAACGTTAAGCAGATAGAGAAATCTAATTAGTTAGCAGCAAAACGGAAAGTGCTTTCGTTGAGGGCACAAAACTATGCGGAGCGAAAGAATACCCAGGGGAAGGGACCAATTACTTAGCGACCAGTTACGTCGATTCAAGCTTTCCCTTCACGAACTCACTCCAATACACTTAGTATTTATACACTACTGGCCTATTGAAACATTTACCCATGAATATAAATTGTTCTGTCCGATAAGCTTAATAGACCCGAAACATTGCTTCACATAAATCATTTCCAAATTTCATTTTCATAAATCAGCACGAAAACAAATTTTATGCAGGGTTAATTAAAATTTAAAACAATGCGAAAAGAGATCAATCAACGTACGATATAAAAGCGAATGATACGTATATTGTAGGTATACAAACTGTTCTAATTGATAAACTGCGTCCAGAGCGGAGACAATTGGAAATGTTCCTCGTTCAATTAAACCGACACGACCGACCACCCCCAGCCGCGTCCTACTTTTTTTTCATTGAATGTTCCGACAAACACATGTTTTAAGTGCCTGTAAAACATGCTGACTGGTAAACTCATTAAATTTTCTTAATCGTTTCCAATAAAGAGCGAAACCTACATCAGTTAAGCGCTTGCCATATGATTTGTATATTATAAAATGGTTCGAAAAATGAGCCGTTTTTTTAAGAGCGCACGTGAAGTTTAGTGTCAGTAGAGGCACAATAGTTAGAGAGCACTCTGGCAAGGAGTCCGTTGTCGTAGGCATGTGTCGCTAATTGCCTTTGTTGGGCACCAAGTGCGCCGTGCCGCGTGCGACGCTCCACACTGACTTACATTCTGAGACATTGTATCCGTAGCAAATTGCTTTTGCTCACTAAACTATCCTTTATCGATGCGGTTCTGTGTGCGAAGGACAAATTGATTGAATGCGCCTGCAAGGCGTTTAGTTGGCTGAATGATGCATCGAACAAATTTATTATTATCGAGCACAAATTTCCCGTGCACTGAGACTGAGATATTTTATAAATTAATTTAAAATACGCAGGGGATAAATATTTTATTTCCATTTACCATAAATACAAGCTGAATATTATAAAATACGTTTTCAGATAAATTTCGCGTGCAACGGAGTGGAAATCTCTTTAATGCTTCAACAAACGCTAGCAGGATATCGCTCTGATATATAATACCTAGTGTGCGAAGTGAACCCCATTCTCTAGTGTTCCACTGACCCAATTATTCTTACAACCACCTCTCAGTGACATAAAAATATCTGTCATAACTTTATAAAACAAGTGGCTAAGTGTAGTGGCGGTACTTCCATACAAGCCCAAAAGCCCGGCTTGCCCTACTTAATACGTATATACTAAATTTTGAACGAAACCATTACATTCAATACAAAACAGTAATTACGAAACATCTACCATTTTTGAATTTACCGCGTTCCGTCGCGGCATGGCGCTCTTCAATGTAGCGTGAGCCGAAGCGCCGCCCGCGCTGCGCAACGCATTTAATAAATTCATTCAATAATTTTAACTCTCACGTTGAACGTAGCTCCGCGCATTTTTTAAAAGACGGTACACGCAAAACATATATCTGTCTTCTTCTCTCCCGTGTGCTTTTACGAGGCTTTTGGCAACGCATGCTATCTCTTTCACACAGACGGGTGAAATGCTACACTCTGGCACTACGAATGTATAGCTACAGATATCTATATATAGCAATAAAGTACTAAACCAAAAGCCCAGCTTTTGACCACAGAATTGTTTTGACTGAACATCGTACATTTGAAGGTCGTCATGTGTAACATTATTTGTTAAGTAAATTATATTTATTGTTAATAAATTACGTTGGTTCTTTTTTAAAATTATTTAATCATTTTTGAATACAAATAATGAAGTTTTTATATTTATTTCATAAATTAAAATTGCATGTTGTAATGTTTATTTTTTCGTCTAAGACTAGCAATACTGTACGAATTACTACTAACTTCATAAGTATTTTGACATTGTGCAATTATTCATTATTGTAAACAGTTCGGTTGAAGGTTAATTATTAGTTTTTTTAATGTTATTTAAACTTTTTGATACGAAAATGATTTGTATTGTTTCCTGTGATGGTTTTAGTGTGATGTTGAAAGTGTTCATTGCCGTTATAAAGGTAATTTAATTCAATTATATTGAAACTGGCGCGAAAACTACGCCGAGTTTGTGCATTTCTTAAATTCGTGGTAAATCACAAGAGGCATTTTATCGGTTCAGTTTACTTAACTACGTAATTCGATTTCTAAATGCTCCCATTCATATAGGATATAGGTTTAAACAGTCGTGTTACATATGCTTTTTAAGGGACACTTGTGTATTAGAATGTTTGGATTAATTCTTATGATTTCAATGAGTTTGTAGTTCTTTCAAAAGGCATGCTATTACTTGTAACTAAAATTACTTGTAAAAACTTAACCTTAATGTATTTATAACAATTTCTGTCTGCAATTTTGGTTAACTGCGCAGTCAAACACGGGAGCATAGTAGCTATCGTTGTGCTCGTGTAATACCGATTGCCGGGTATTAAAAGTGCTCAGTAGTTAGTGCATTAAAAAGATACGGTTGCATGACCGCAGGCTATCTATATTTGTATTACCTAATCCTAATATTGTACAGATTGTGTGGTAGGTCTACCGCCGCGCCGTAAATTCGATTTCGTCGTTTTTAGTATTTTTTGTCCTTCTATATAAATATGTATTAAAACTAAAATAATATTGGGCTTGCCCTACTCCAAAACCCTAGGCACGCCACTGGCTAAGTGAAACGCTATGTTTTTTACAGGCTCCATTGAATCGACAAGTTAATAATACCTACCATCTTTAATATAAGAACTTTGTTAAAACTGCTAATGAGCAAAAAAGTATGTCATGTTTTTAATGACACGGAAAGTTTTAAAAGTGAGTGTTAATTAACCATCAGAGTTCTCTTTACAGCGTTGTGGACGTGTAGTTTAAAATCGGTTGGTTTTGGGTCCATTGTGGATTAAGATGAATTATCTCTCAAGAGAAATGCAAGGCTTGAAGGTTACTTCAAGTCATATTAAACTGCAAGATTATATCAGGATCATACTTTGCTGTAAAAAGCCTCTGTCAAAAAAAAAAAGTGTGGGCCTTAGTCTACCTAAGTCTCAATGAAGTATGAATATGTAAAGCTGCTATATTTTTATTCGTAGCTAATCACTCATAAAATTTTCACCATGAATAAAACTATTAATCTTCAGTAGCAGCCGTGGTCAATGTTATATTTTTTCCAACAACTTGAGCTTCCATCCATTACATTCAAAAAAGTGAAATAACTCTCGGAGGGCTAGCAGACAAGTAGTACTAACAATAAAGAACGAGCTGCTAGGATAGAATAAAAATAAGAAAAGATACATATTTTATGCGCTCTTGTATTTTTATGCGAGGAGGTAAACAAAGAGAACTCATTTCTATACTCTGAAACAATATTGGATTCATCCGAGTTGGATATTCGCAAAAATCACATACGTAGTCAGTGACGAAAAAATATGGACTGAAAGAAAATTAGCTTCAAATACAAATAAAGGGTAAAGCGGTTTAATGTGTAAAATCATTGCGGCCTAATCGATCCACGTTTCCGAGGCAATTACAAACTCAGAGGTCAGATCGATAAAACAAGAATAAATAAATAATGTAGAATAAATACATTTTTTTTTACTCCAGCATCACTTGTGCTGTTGACGATTTGGTTCGTCAAATATGCTAACTAGCTCACTAGCAACAATCTACCAAGACTTTAAACAGTGCATATAAAATAAAACCTATACATAACACAGCCATTACACACAATCAAGTATTAAAGGCTACCGAGAGCCACGTAAACTTGGTTCAAAAGGCATATGTGCAATAATTTCGACGAAAAAACTCTTATTTATTCATTGTCCACTGCGGACTATCATCCTGGCTGTTTGTTTATGTTCGCAGGGCGGCAGGGCGGGTAACTACGGCTGCGCTGCTCACTGCTCGCCGTGCCGCCCGCCGCGCGCCGCTCACCGCCCAAGCGGGCGGCACGAGGGGTCGACGACCGAGCATTCCGACTGCACTCACCATCATATACATAAACCTATAGATAACATTCCCGAAGTTCTTTCGATCAGATATATCTATCGAATTAATATCTGAATTAAGGAATATCAACAATGGAATCGCAAAAGACAACTACCTAGTATCATTTCATGGTATAGTTCTCTTTAAACATGCTTCCGTCCATGACTAAGTTTAATTTATTCAGAAGACATACGTTTTTAATTCTTCCAAACCTAATGTTTTTTGAAGAGTTTTTACGAGTACACAAAGCCATTTTCTATTGTTTATCTATTTAACGGACAGCATTTGTACCAAATGTATCTGAGAGAGTTATATAGTTATTATTATATACAAAATATTCTAAACGTTTTATATCCACCACATTAAAAACGTGTGAATGTTAAAGAGAATTCATTCTAAAACATTGTTAATATTCATGCTGAAGGATATTATAAATAATACTTAACATTTAACAATCACATTGTGCTTGCTATCTATTTTGGGCGAAGTCGTGATGAACACAATATTGTCTCCGCATCACATAAAACTTATTATAAATTCTATTGCTCCATTATGCTTTGTTCATAACATCCTTTATGGCATCACAGCATGAATACATGAAGAGGCGAAAAAATTGCTTTGTCATTTTAACACTTCAGAAAACCCAAACAATTTTCACAAAACAAGGTACGCCCGGTGTGTTTACAGCAAATATCTACAATTCTTTGAAAAACGACTAGTCAGAAACTATTATATGTTAAATAAAGAAATGAGAACAAAGCTTATCTGGTTATAGCTCGGGGCGAATGAGATATTAAGGCGCTTGCACACTGCAGAAATTTATTCAATAATGCTCCAGCGTGTTTTCAGCTTGCGCCAATAACGTTACACTTTGGGTAACATGTTGGCAGCTCTTCCTAACAATAACAAAACACTTGGTGACAAAGTTGCTGCAGCGATGTCCCAACTCGCTGTCCCTCAACTAAGTCCAAACATCCCGATACCTACACTCTACTTGTAATAACAGAATTTACTATAACTTGCTTACGACACTATGGATTATTTTCACAATAACATTTCACACGGCATATATGTACGTTTATTACTATTCTGTTAAATTTGCGGCCCTTTAATCTAAAAAACCTTCAAAAACAGAATAAATATTTACGATAACGACTAAAGTGGTTTGAAGACCTAAACAGTACTTTGCTAACCGCCACCTCTTCAATTATTAATTTCTGCGGACCTTTGTTATTAAATAACATCCGAAAACAACCCAAAGCGAGTGCGTTTGCGAGTGCCTTTAGGTAAAAGGTTCGCATGAGAATGTTTTTATTTACCCTGTATTGCGGGTAGTGGCTTCATAAAAGACGAGCATGTACAATATATTTTTATTCGCGCACCGTATTGTCTGCTTCCAATTAAGGAATTCTCTTTTGCCATGCAAGAGGCGTATTCGTGCCATTTTTGATGTTGAAAACATAGAGCAGCAAATTGTAAATTATCTTTAGAAAAAAAAGGTATTTACTTTTTCAAGTCACAAATCCAATATAAATGTAAATTGCGTCAAAATAGCAGAAATTTGTTTTTTTGTTGATACATATTGCCTGAGCCTGAATATGATTTTTCGTTTCGTAGTCGTAACCTAAGTATGCGATGCATAAAATATGACTGAAGCCGCGCCATGCATAAGAATTCTTATATCGCAGCCAACATCTGATTTCGGATACGATATCTAACATACACGATTTAATGGCGCTTGTAATGGAAATCTTGACGCGTTGCCAACAAGCAGCCTAATAAGTGGTAGTACAAAAAATATAAACATGTCTGGTACGCAAGCGGCCAGCCAGCGGCCGAGACGTCTGGCGCATCGCACCCATTCAGCGCGCGTTTAATCTCGCTCACGGTATCCGCCGTCACGGCCCGCCTTACCAACCTTTCTGCGACTGACTGGCCATTATGTGCCCACTGCCATCTCACCAACTGGCCCACTTGTCCCAACATCATAATTAATCGCCATTTGTGCACCGTTAATGGGCACAGATTACAATGTTGAATGTGCTCAACGTCCACGTTTAAACTACAGATTGATATAACAAATTTAAACAATAAATCGTGTGTAATTTTCAATGAGTTACACTGAGACTATCATTAATATGATGTATGATTGATGGACAAGTGGGAAAGCGGTCACGGCAATTATTTTAACCCACATTTTGTAATCAGGCCGCTCTTATAACAAGATCTTAGATCGCGACAAAAATGTACTATTGCATACACAACCCGATCTCGTAGTTATAACGGCTGTTAAAGAACTTGGGTGCAGACTGTTACCAGACTATGCTCAGTGCCAAAAATTTGAAGAATACCATAATAACAATACAATTCATTCACGTTGCGTGTTAAGGGTGGACGATAAAACTGTCCAAAATCGAATACTACATAACATAAACTAATTTATATAATTCAATTTTATGATCTATGGAGATTTCAAATTACAAGAAAACAAAAAGTACACACACATTTTGGTATAACGGGAACATTTAGAGCACCATACGTATTATTTTACCGAAATGTAATTATAGTAGCAACGGGATGACAATCTACAAATATTTATACAACAGTTATGCACTGAACGGTGTTCGTTGTCTCGTGTGCACTACTGTTTATTTATGTAGTATGACTTTTACGAGTCCAACATATTGACTCAAGTGAGTGCACGGCTTTGGAGTTGATTTAATGGAACAGATAATAAACAGTTCTCATAGATACGTTTATGTATTAACTTGTAAAAAGATTGAGTACACTGTTGAGAAAGAACTGAATAATCATTTACTTTGTTGATACATTTATCATGCAGGCGAAGATAATAGAGCAACACGACTTTTTTAGTTCAATCATTTCAGTGCATCTGAACATAGAACAAAGCGTAATATATGTAATGTTTTATGTCGGCGATTCATGTACACAAACATAGGTGTATATTACACTATCTCCATATCAGCGCACCATATCATAGCTGATATAATAGCTGGGTATAAAAGACTGCTTATTTGCCGGCCATCTACCAGTCCCCCAAGCGGATCTACTGTCCTCAACAGTGTCATCACATCGTTCTACCATCAGGTGGTCTGCATCTTTTACACCGTGCTCCATTTGGCTCAAGTATATGGACTTTATTTTTTATTTCCACGTGGGTCCCACATAATTACAAACCATATTAAAGGGAACATGACGATAGTCTCTGAATTATAAAAAAAATAATGATATGGAACTAAATAGAAATAGAATTTATTCCTTGGGAATAGCTTATATTTTTATTCCCTAACAAATACATAATTATATAGTTAACATACAAGTTACAACACATATTTAATTGCTTATGTGAATTATAGGTAACGCCTAGAATATCTAAATCTATCACCATGATTTCAGGTATAGGTATGTTATTCTTTTACATAATATGTATTAACCATTATGGAAAACAATGAATATGTATAACAACGAATATAACATACATACATACATACATACATATATTACCGTTACGCCTGTATCCCATAGGGGTAGGCAGAAACTATGGATCGTCACGTTGGTCGATCCTGACGTATTACTTTCGCTTCATCCAATTTCATCAATCTCTTCGTGCATTTTCGTATAAAACAGCATTTTAAAATTACTTATATTGTTATATACGAATATTTGTTACGTAAAATTTTAGTGAACGGGGAGGAAATTAAACGCGAACAAAATAATAAAAACCCAAGAGAAAGGTCTTAATTCTCAGACTTTTTGGACGTTAGAAATCACAGACCGTGAATAAATATGAGTTCAATAACTTACAGAAATAATTTGCATACCTAATTTTATATTTCAAACTTACATGTTTTTTGAAGTCTATAATATTGAGTATACCTAAACCAAATGGAAAAGGAAGGCCTTTATCCTGCAGTGAGCTGCAGGGCATTCTTCTCTTTCCTTCTTCCATCCCTCTGTATCCATGCCAATTGTTGTCAAAATGATCCAAGTTATATGTATATCCACCTCCTGGGCGGTCTATCACGTAGTTTTTTCAGGATTTTTGGAGTTCATTCGGTATCAGTCCTGGCCAACAACTCGTCAGACATACAACAGACGTGACCTGCCCAGTCCCACTTTAATTTAGCTGTTTGGTGTCCAACGTCCCCGAGCTTTGTTCTGGTGCGCGAGTTTTTAGATATTAAAATTAATTTATGCAGTGGAATACATTCAATCGCCAAGATCAAACAAGATATTTAGAGGCCAAGCATATGACTACAAATTTTTAATGGATGCAAGCCATTGCAAACAGCCTTTTTATAAAACTGAACCACGGCCTCCAAATTTACACCGTCAATATGGCAAAATTTACTACGCAATGGAATGTAATAGATGGTTTAAATAAGGCGCATGGATGATGGAAGCCAGTGTCTTGTCACGGGTATAATTGAACAGAGATATCGGCTGCGCGCGAGCCTGCCGTCACGCTTGGCGAAGCATGGCCGACCTCCAAGGCTGCAACACCAATTAGAATCTCGCCTCGCAAACTAACCCTATTTAACTGATTTTTTCCTAACTGTCGCTACGTGGCCGTGGTCGCCTCGACCCGAGATGACTCACGGCGTCGAGAGTTCCGTTTTGAAACAATCTTTTGTTTGACTTCAAACTTGCGATCAGTCAACGTTGGTGAATATCGTTCCGCTGTTATTAAAGCGTTCGTGACGTATCATTTTCAATGTAAATTGAATTCGTGATATACTTTTTTAAAGATATTATCGCTTTTGCATTTAAAAGATGATAAAAATACACACTCTGTTTACAGCCTTAGCGGTCGTAATAAACATCGATTTAAAAACGTAAACGATATCGCTCTTTGTACGTAACAACATCAAAGAGGATCAATAGAAAAACATCTTTTAAATTGTTCGATTCTTTAGGTTATACACATATACGTGGGAGAAATAATATTTTGATGCAAAAGAAATAGTACATCAAAGAAACAAAAATAATGTAAAGGAAACTATAAAAAGGACGGACTACACAAGTTATATTTTAAGAGCACCAGTGAGAAATACTGCAAAGAAAGAGACCATTTTGTCAAATTTTCTATGATTAAGGCAGTATACAAACAGTATTGCATAGCTATCGGCGACGTTTTGTTATGGTACACAGAACACTCCAATCAAACTCTTATTCATTAACGTCAGGCAGCCATTATATAAATCTATTCCGCCGTCCTTCCGTGCGGCCTGAGACGAGGGAAAAAAGTAAAAACTAATATATAATGAATATGAATTTAATTATAGTTTTACATACAATACAGCAAGTAATATTTTAAACTAAATAGAGTTAATAACGCAGTGGCCTCCACAAATGCGTTACAAGGTGCGAGCTATTTCGATTCATTGAGGCCGGTCAACGTACATTAGTAGATCGTAGTGCGTACTTTATATAATTAACCTACAAATATTTTAAGGCACAAGGGTTTTGGGTGGTAGTACAAAAGTTAGCCCAATACTGGGAACTGAGTATTTTTCGTAATATAGCGCAACTTTCGACCATGTTGCAAGTAACTAAATAACAAATATGTTGTAAGCAGCATACTTCAGTTAACGAACCTAAAAAAAATAATGTGATTTCAATTATTTATCGAGATTCACCGTGTAAAACTTATAATATAATTTTAATAATAATATCATATTATATAAGGCTTATATCAAAAGGCTTTCCTAACAAAAATCCTCTGTTGGACAGCAAATGCAGAATGCTATTTGGGTGACATTGACCATAATGGGAAATTATCCAATCCATCTATTCATAATCAAAACACATACAAATTGACCGGCCACCTGAGACTTTAACACTGGATTTCACGGTTTGCAGCCCATAAACACTGTTATCAAACCGGCGATCTTATGTAAAAAAAAAACCCGGAACTCAATATATTGTGTAACATATTCCGCCCACCAACAAAAACTGTCGTCGGCTGACATTAACGCAACAAGCTCGGGAAAAATGATAAATGAAACTCCAAGTTTATACCCCAACGCCTTACATTAACGTTTAATAGGAATCAAATTGTGTAATCGCTTTTACTAATAACAATTGAATGCACCCGTTACCACCAGACGAGGCTCATTGGATTAATAGTCTGGTCATTTAGAAACTATTACCAAGCTATCAGCTGTCTACGTAATAGAAGCTTTAGTAACCGCTGAGTATGGTGATTGAATAATTCTTGAAAACTATTAATAAATCGTAACGTGATGATATGTCATATTATGTCATTGAAAGTATCTTGTGCAGACGCTGTGTACTCATCTACTGTTTCACATGCACTTCGACACCAATACATACAGTATAAATTTACACTGTCATGAATTAAACACCAAAACAATATTAAGAGTAAATTGATTACTCCAATAAGTAAAAAGATCTTTCTCATAAATAGTTATAACACCGTATAAAGTGCAATAAAGAATACTAATAAAAAATCTATCTGAAGTATTATTGTGATCGTATATGTATACAATTGCATACGCAGAGATGCCAGGTCATGGAATCATTGTTATATAAAAGATTCAAATATTCATACATACATACATAAACTCACGCCTTTATCCCCGAAGGGGTAGGCAGAGGCGCCACCAGGACACCCACATTTCGCCTTGGTATGTTCCGTCCCATGATGTGATAGGTGGCGAGCCTATCGCCATATCGGCGATAGGCTCATATTCAAATATAATATATTCATATTCATATATGATCATATTCAAATATTCTCAATAACATAAGCATGACATGACACAAGCATAGAGCGTAAGAGCATAAAATCTTCGCTATCTCCTGTAACGGATCAAACAAGTGTTACAGATATGAACTATTCATCAAATAGCAACAAAGCAACGGCAAACATTACGAACAAAGACCGTGTAACTAGCGCGAACCGTAAAATGTCGCAGAAAAGATTACTCGATTCAAATTCGGATCGTTACTAAGTTGCGGCGAGCGTGAATGTCATTGTACCTCGTACATAGCCCATTCGGGGATTACCGGCGGCGGTATGATAAAACGGATGCTCTGCTCGGATGCATTATCTACCAACCTACCTACCGGGAATATGCTATGTATTAGAAAATGCTAGCTCTCGCCGAATAAAGAGATTTAACTAAATCGACTTATAAGCACGTGCATGAAGACTGTTCCACTAAATAATGCACGTGTCTTACAAAATTGCCAAGAGCAAAAGTAGGTAAAATTGTATTGCAAAAGATGTATCAATTCCTTACTACAACGTTTAAGGATTAAGCTACTTTAAAAAACAGTTGTTTGTAAGCAACTTTACGAATGTACAAATTGTGTTTATGCGTGAAATGACAAAAAAAGCGTACAGTTATAATTAGATGTTTTTTTAATAAAGCCGTTAATCATCCTTACAGCTGATAATTTTTTAATGGACTTAATTCGCACTTGAACGCAGGCAATTATACTTGAACATGACAAGCGGACGGTGGATAGTCAGTCAAACAAAATTGCACACTACGATAAACAGCGAAACAAAGCGAAATCCTCTAAATACAAAGGAAGTGGTCCAAAAATTTCCTGTCATGCGATTATAGTTTATTATCGCAAACACAATTTGTGGTTTCAACCAACTGACTACTGTTTGCGGAAACTTAGCAAGCACTCATTTATTCAGGATTCATTATCATAGGATATATGTCCAAATAAATGTGATCTCATCATTGTTATTTATGTCTGAAGATTATTTTGAATGGCAAATGTGTTTCGAGGATTGATTCCGGGTAAAATGTGACAAACATAATTTCGTGTTTTGACCTTACAATTTAAACCTAAAATCGTGTTCAATTAAGGAACGCAACTGTATTATCACCTTATAAACAACTACAGTTGAGTACGGGGCACTTCTAGAACAAAATTTCGATTGATAGCACTTAGGCTACAATTCACCGAGCTCGCCTATTGCGAGAATCAAACCATTAGTTATTTTTGAAATAGCCTGAGTGAAAGCAATTAACATCGATCAATAATACTTAAGCCCTAAGGTCATTTGGGTAATGAGTTGCCGGACTTGAGAGCTTTAGTGAGTAGGACGTTTGAATTTTGAAATCAAGATCCAATAATCGTAATCCTCGACCGTAGTAAATCCGTTGTTGAGAATCGCCTTAAAATCGCCTTTCAAACAAAATAATTTTCCCATAATTACAAATTGATCTTTCTCTGCGGAAACGCTACCACGTTTCTCAAACGTATTTATAAACTTTGATATCGATTGAATTATGTTATGATTTTTCAAGCCATCAAGAAATATTACACGCGGTGGGAATTATGTACGCTCAAAAGAACACGTGAGGATATTCGTACACGACTCACGTAAACACAACTCTACCAAGTTCGACCAATTGTGCAGGTTTATTTTCAGAGTGGAAAAATAGCTCAGTTCAAGGACGGACGAACTGGGACAGAACTATACAATCTTGCAGGGGATTAGATGAGGATTGTTTCCCCAATAAAGAGATTCTACTAACCAAACGGGCACAACGTCTGGCCAATCGCTATGCTATTCAATAGTCTATATTGGGAACTTACTATGCTAATCGTACCTTCAATATCGGCATTCAGCTGATCTTTCGTTATGATATCGTCACTTGACAAAGACCTCTCTATAAACACGAACCTCAGTATAATAAAATTTTATTTTATTCATAAAAACTATTGTCTATCGCTATGGTTATGTTTATTACTTAATAAATAAACTAACTTTTGGTACGCTAAATAAAACTGTGGGTAGCTCTCGACTGATTTATGTTCACCGCACAATAGGCCAGACTCTGGTGACATGCGATAACTATCTTTATAACGCGGGTTGGCGCGAGTGTGTAACTTACAGTGCTATTCGTTAATGAAGACTTCCAAAATAAACATTACAGCGGTGGGGCAACATGGGACATTAAATTTGGACTTTATAGATAAAGATCTCAGTTATAATTACTATTATTTATTTAAATTACTAATTCGTTTAAGAATCACGATTAGCTCGGAATCACATTTGCCCAAAAAATAGCCATAATATTTCGTCTTTTAGCATCATAGATTGCAAAACATGGAAGCAACCTATCTCCCATTTCGGGGATAGAATTTCCCCCATCCAATATAAATGTTAATAGCTAAAGTTTTAATCCAGCATCCAATATGCAACCCGCTTAGTTTCAATACACGTAACTCCTTGAGACATGAGGGTAGTCTTGATGGGTTTACAGAAGTATCAAATATCGATGACCTGCACATCTGAACTAAGTGACTGTTAAGTGGTTCAGAACAGCGCTTGACCCGCTCCAGTATCCTTGAGTACCCACTGACGTATCCGGTGTTATGAATTGAGTTTATGGGACGGTGATATAACAACGAGACAATGACATTGTTACCTGTTTTTACACTCAACGTTTAAAATGCACTCATAATTGCCGCTGTTGTGGAAACGGTTACAATTGAGTGACGGAAAAGAAACGACACGTGACTTTAATCCAACGTTAAGTAACAGTATTACTGTCTCCTTTGTTTTGTGAATGAAACTGTTGGAGGTCAAAGAATCATTAACACCTTCCCTCGTATTCCCTTTCTTTTCACGTCCATTTTGAAGGCTAGGCAATGCACGCACTGCGCCGAAAAATTGTGAATGTTTACAGGCAGCGATAATCACTTAAACAGGTAACTTTTGCAGTTTCGCTATACAACATGTAGTTCTACGTCTTTTCCGTCGACTTCACAATGAAACAATAGAAATTGTATCAGAAGTTAAATAATTACAACCTACGTAATGCTTTATGTCTACAGCTTCACTCTTCAGTAATTTTAAAGTTAACACGCCCAATGCTCATACAGCCAAACATAGCAGAGTTCTTCACCAAATAACTACAACGATTACCCTTTTTTTAATAAATGATTAATATCATGGATATTCAACTAACGGTGAGGTCCTGGTTCTGGATACCTGGGCTTAGATTTACGCTACTAATTTGCTACATTTATCGATTCTAGGAATAAAAATGATTGTGTAATAAATTATTGTTACAAATGTACAATGAATTTCAACAATTCTTACAACACTTTTACAGATTTATTTTATTTTATTTGATGATGTTTTCAAAACAAAAGATCAGTCTGTCATGTGTCGCAACATAGTATGTATAAAAATATATTTCGTGAGCAATTAATCTTTGAAATCTTGCTTCTAACTCGGTTACTAGATGATTTATATTTAGTCGAAATTACAGGATATTAAAAATATAGGTAACGTAAAAAAGCAAACAAAGAGAATAGGTACCCTTATATTAAATTTTCGATGGATCTAAACCTACATGATCCATGCTTATCTTTTTAAATTATAGCCTTTCTATAATGTCTTGTGTATTTGGTTTGTTTGGTTATCTATGCAGCGTTTATAAATAAGTAAACATCGCCCACGAAGCGGCGCTCGGGTGCATGTGCGTACAAACACAGTTTTACTACATCGCAACTAATGTACGGTCAGGGAAGTTTTCAGCGTTCTTAATCCCTGCTGCAGAAGACCGCTATACGTACACCGCGACCGTATTAGGCACCGGCTATAAAAGTTTTACGAGGCAGTTTTGTACAAAAACGCCATTCGACTAGTAATGATCGTTTGAACTTTTTTTCTATAAACACATTGGGCGCACATTTCTTAAGATTAAGCGTTGCCTCGGTCCGAATATTTTAATTCGAAACGGTTTTCTGTTACCTAGTATTAGTATTTAAGCGGCACGCAAACACTGATATGCGTAAATTGTTAATGCCGAGAATTAAATAAAAATATTAGTTTTCAGAGTATAAAATCTAGAACAGTTCCCACGTTCTATTTTTTTAACAAAGAGCTGTCAACAGCGTTATAATTTTATCAAACGATATTTATCACGTTACATATAAACTCGGAGAATAGTAACAAGTAAATATGTATAACGAACTTCGGTCACACACTTTTATTTTCTTGGCAGTTTGGATTAGTAATCACAAAAACACTCACACAGTCGATTCAAACGCTATTAGAATACAAAATAAGTTGAGAGGCACGGCCAAGGAATGAGAAGTACTATTGCATCACTTTATTTATTTACAATTAAAATATACTGGGTTCTCGATGCGGATAAGCAATTTAAGTTCTATACTGACTCTTAATTTTGATACAATTTTCTTAAACCTATTTTTTCCTGTGTTTTGTTCTGTAGAGGAATTGTCTATATCGCTGTAAAGTGTTGTGTTTTATGTGGGGTGATTTAACTGACAAAGGAGAGACGCCTCGCTATTTGATAATATGGGATCTCTTAAACCTATTGATAACTTTTTATTATTTTCCGAGGAAATTACGTTAAACGTTAATTCTTTCCGAAGTTTTAGCTGTCATTTTAATTAAAGGAGGTAATGCCCGGAATAGGTTTGCAGTAATTACAATTTTCTAAGAGATTATCTCGTATTCATAAACTCACATCTTTATCCCAGAAGGGGTAGGCAGAGACGCCACCAGGACACCCACATTTCGCCTTGTATGTTCCGGCCCATGATGTAATAGGGGGCAAGCCTATTGCCATATCGGGCACAAATTCCTGACTCCGGGCTGATAATGAATAGAAAATCCCAATATCACTTTGCCCGACCCGGGATTCCATCCCAAGACCTCAGCTTAGTAATCATACCGTAGTACAACTACGCCTCCGAGGCAGTCAGTCCAATATCACTGAAAATGGAACAATATTTGTATGTAATCGATAGAAAATTTCTCACACACAAATATTTATGTCTATGATCTCATCAAATACTTGTGACTTGTGATGGATAATAGTATTAGATCACATACAACATTGCCGCGTGAAAATGAAAACAATAAAATAAAAGTGTGATCAAGACTGAGCCCTATATAAAAGATCTTTTTTACATTAGTAATATAAGTGTAATCGTACAAACGGAAGCAACAAGATCCCTGAGGAAGCTCCGTGAATGGTTCATAATGATGGCTCGACACTAATCCGCAAGTCTAACGACGTCCACCGTACAATACGCCAAGCTCATGGACCGCAGCCAATTTTATCTTCAAATTGCAGGGCATGACTCATACACCGAACATACATGTTAATAGCACCAATACAATGATTAGATAACATAAACATGGGACAAAACCGAGGGTCGACCTCTACGATATGTTTCTATTAAAATTTATTATGTTATTTAAAATTATGAACTTTTCCTAAAGTAAGCGACCTTGCCTTGTTGACAATTGTAGGCGTAAATTGCGGAGAAGTCACACGTGGACTCAAAGATCAAAACACACTTTTAAATAATCAAGGATTCTCCTAAAAACATCTAAAGTGAAGCAAAACCAGTGCTGCAAATAATATTATAATGCATGAAAGAACACAAAGGTTTTGACCAATAAGTAACAAAGAACATTACAACATTCAAACCAAAAAAATACGAGTAGTTTATCCCGCACGAACCAAATTGAGTCAAGATTATTACAGGAAGAGTGGAAGTCATCCTTAAGTGGTGGAAGGCCGCAGCGGCGGCAAGTGTCAACATGCGATACGGACACGGTCAAAGTTGTCGGCGAGTGCGGAAAGTGTGTGTAAGCAGGCGGCAAGCAGCCAGCAGCACTCGGCAGTAGGCACACGTCACACGTCACGATCGTGACCTCGCAGGTTCAACGAACGAACTCGTCACAGCCGACTCGCTACTATGCGTCAGCCGTCAACTCACCACTGTCTCACAGAGTCCCACGAGGCACATCACACACGAACGCTTTTCAATGAGTTCAATGTAACTGCCAAAAATATCCCGTGCCGTTATGGGAAGCGATGTGCCAAACAAACGTTTAGACAAACTTGTTTTTTTAAGCCAAGTGTAAACGAAACAGTTTTCGGAATACATTGTGTATCGCTTCAGTGATAGAAAAACATGAATGAACCCAAAATAACTTACTTAACACGTTCTCTGTAACAGCGGAAAATATTGTTCCCTTATTGGAAACGTGTATTGGGAAGCCGAGATAAACGTATGACAAAAAACTTTGTAGTATAATATATCCAGAGTAGTATCAATGAAAGCCACACCACCTTCTATAATAACATTTTAATAGCCCAACACATGATAAAGCCATGACTAGTGATATTGTGCCATATTAAAATTGGTATAATCTAAACGAAAGCGAATCTTAAGTACTATAATAGATAAGCAAACTATACAATATAAGATCTTACTTTAGCAAAAATAAAATAAATTGTATATGTATGTACATTGTACATAGAATAAATCGATATCCATAGCTTAGACTTAAATATACTAACCCAGTGACAAGGTCGGCTCTCGACACACATTGTGTTCTGCCTTTACAACACTCATTTTTTATTTCTAAAGCGATAAGTGGAACAAAAGGTGTGCAATTCATGAAACGACAATACAAAAAAAGAAGATTTGAACGAACGTGGGTGGTTTTGAACCAGGATGATGCCCAAAGTTCTTTCTAATGTAGATATTGTGACTCATGCATAAATGACGTATCAAACTTTTAATATCAATTCGCTTTACGTCTTATTCTCCAACACATACTACCCAACTTTATGATTTCATCTAAGATAAGTAACACTGAACATAAAGTAAATGTATAAATCTGTAACTTTGGAGTTCAACGTCGACGAACGTAGTGAACTTTAATAACGTCGCTTTTAGGGAAGCAGTATTAATTTTATCCCAAAATCGAAGGACACATTTTACCGTGCACACGATTTCGCCAACATCAGCGTGTGTTTATAACGCCTACCTAACTGTCGATTAAGGCTGTGGCTGAACGTACATACAACAAGTTATTCGAGTATAACGGGTAAGGAGAGCGGACGGACGAGCCCCGCTCCTTACATAGCTTGCGGAGACGAACAAACGACGGATCTACGCAATGCCAAAAGACAATGGACATCAAAACTACGTAATTAACTCGTTCCGTACCGGAGACCATCACTGATGAAATCAGAAATCTTAGCTTAAATATTATTATCATAATTCCATCGCTTATGATATTAGCCACACGATACGTAGAACCTCAACAATGCAAATAATCTAAATTACCAAGACAAGAATGCTATTGTGCTTATAATATCGAACGCTACTGCATTAATTAATAAGCAGAAATAATGTACAAGTAAGGCCTGCCGTAGACAATTTTAAACCATAGTTTATTATCATAATTAAAGTATTACAACACGAAGCTACTTCGTCTTGGTTATTTGCAGAGAATTACAATAGAGCTGTTTCAATAATATCAGATGAATAGCTTCCTTGAAATCTTAGTGAGTTACAATAAATGTTATAGATATACTTACATCATTCTTAGAACAGCCGCGATAGCTGAACATTAAAACATCATAGAGACAGCTTATTGTGGTATCAAGAGAGAGAGAGAGAGCAATAATTGTTCTTGAGACAACACAGATAGCGGCGCATGAATGGGCGCTATTTCCTCCCGCTATGACTGACGCCATTAGCTTTTTTTCGCACGATTACGGCTCCCCACACCTCCGCACGCGCCTAGTCTAGGTAACTGGGACAGGGATAAATTAGCCCCACCTCCCTCACAAATCCACCTCAAAAAAACCCCATATTTTTGCAATATCTTCTACGAAAAACATTTTAATAAATCAATTGAACAAAACCGAAAATTGATAAAAATCAAGGTTTAGGCTAGGAAAACCATGATGTTAACTTCCTTTCCGAAAATTTTATTTAATTAAATAGTTTATCATACCATTATGGCCTATGGGCAAATATATCGAACGTGCGACACTTTCAGAAAGAGGCTTCCTAAATGTATGATTTATGAGGGATTTGATGATAGCTTCGATTAAGACTAAAATAGACTGCGACCAACTTTCGCATCATTAACGACGATTATTTTAGTCACTTCTGCTCTCGTTCAGTTCATTAATGAAAATTATCAGCGAGATAATTTACGTGCAAACTACGACCATTAATTTAATCTTTTCAGCTTTTCGATTTGAACACCTAAGGACCTAGGGTAGGACAATTTACACCATTATATTATTATTTCAATACTCACACCAACTTTGTTGCTATGAACTAATAAAATTAAATAACAACGTTTGAATAAAATTAAATATACCTGTACTTATGAACGTTAGCTAACTAATTTAATATAGTATAAAAATATAAAAAATAATTTGCGAATAATCTTATCCATGTTCTATTCAAACACAGCCAATCAGAAAATAAGGAGGTCATTATACAGAATTCAACGAAGCCCTTACGCCGTACAATAAGGCAAATTATATTATAAGACCTTCGTAGAACGTACAAAAATGGAAATAAAGTTATTATATTCCAGCTAAGTTTAATCGAGTTCCGTTGTCATTCACATAAGACCGTTGACCTATGAATAAGTGAATACTAATCAATGACCATCCTGTCTACAAAAGAAACTATTAATACAGTATGCTGTGACCCCTGTGCGAGTTTGATAGATCGGTTGGCACCGCAACTCAGAGGATGCAAATAGATTTTCAAATTGGATATTTCCTATATGCCGTTTCCTATCGCAATGCATGTAAATGAATTCTTATTAGTTTTTATATGAATTGCGTGATTCATTACTAATATCGCTTATTAAAAGGTCTATAACGCCTGTCTGTGTTGGCAAGAGGACAATGAATGCGCCCACATATCGCCAAGGGCATTTCCATCCCATGATAAGGAGAGTGTATATCCCCACATCATTCACAAATAAAATATCTCAATTGAAGCGAAAACAAGGTTAAAAATCAAGGGCTTAATGGTTTCCGGTGTATTTCGAGCTAAATGTGAAGTTTTACCAAAGCTAGCAATTATTGCAAGATATCTTTTTTTATTCCTACAATTATGTTCTTGGTAATTCATTCTTATTATGAGTATTAGCCTCGCGGTATAATAATATAATATAAATTGTAGAGTTAGTTTTCAGAAAAAAATATTTTTGCTTTGTTTTATTGGCGTGAGGCTTGCTTAACCGTATTTTTCTATTACTTCCTGAAAAATCAATAAATTGACTGACTGACTTACATAATGGCTGCGCTAAAGTTTGCGACATCCAGTCCTACTTATGCTCAAGTAGTGATAATGATTATTGATTGGAGATGTCAGATTTGCAGCTTCTACTCATATACACACGTAGGTGCACTACGCGTTGACTGTGAGGGAAAATAAGTAGGAAATCCGCATGTCATTGGCGGCATGATGGTTTCTAATGAGTGTGATTTTTGTCGACACATCGTGATTTTCTTCAATACGAATGAATGTCACTTTCAACTATTCTATTTCTTACGAACAACTCTTATTGAATTATTTAAACCAACATATGTATGTACTACAATGGCACAATACAATTGTAATAAGGCAATAGCTTTATATTTCATATCATAAATTTTGATGCAGAAACTTTTCAAGTAATAACAACATATTTAGAAACTTAACATAATAAATACAAATAATTATATATCGCCGCATGGTCGACTACATTATGTTAATTGATTCAGACTTCTAAATATGTTACATGCTTTTTACTAGTCATAATAAGTGGTTCATGTCATGTTAAATTACAACCAAATAAAGTATTGACAATAGTTCTGTTTATTTTTGTTACTATTGAAGAATATAACATCCGCAAGACGTTTTTGTTAAGCAATAGCATGTTGCGATTGTAGATACAGCATTGTACAGAGAAGTAGGTAGGAATGGCATCTGATTTATGATGACTCAGTATTTCGGAACAGGTTTTTCGCGAGGTAATGTCGAACGCTAGCCGCGCGGCAGGCGTGCGAAAGTAGGGCAAAATTGATTGATCTGAATGTTAATAAAAAGGCGAAAATAGACGAAGGAGAGGAGAGTTCGTTTTCAGAATCAAATTTAATTTTTAATCGTATTTACAGAGTACTACGAAATTAACACAATGTCATATGAGAAAAATAATAATTGTTAGACACGGTTGGGAGGCGCAATATGCGTATAAAAAAATGAAAGGTCTTTTATGATAAGCTAAAATAGTATGCCAATTGTGATATAAGGTTATTTATTTCTCGGACTTAAATTATACCTCATAATTTTCTAGCTATTGTTACATGCGCGTTTTTAGATACTCTTTAAAGCTAGCAATGATTCATTCAAATCAAATCTAGACTTCTTCGATACATATACTATTCCTAAAAATAATAACTCCCAAAATAGTCCAGTTCGGTTGTAATAAAAATCTCGGATAACGCGTATATTCGTTTTTATGGCAGTGCTTTACTGAAAGGTCAAAACGCAACCTTGTTTGTGGAATTTTCGCATCTTCGTGTCATAAAACTAGAGATTACTTTGGTAAAAAATAAAATATATCCACACACCGGCAGTAAATAATTAATCAATGTTTGAGTGGAATTTCCAAATTGCGGGCCGTGATGACAATTATTTAGAAAAAGTTACAGTAGATAAAATTTAAAAAATATGTAAATTTATCCTGTTCATAGTTTTTGTATTATTTAAAAGATAAGGAAATACTTACATACAGGGTATATCCTAATTTACTAGTCGAACCGGGAAAACGAAATAACTATTTAAATTGAATAGTGTAAAACCCTTGATAATTAAGTGTATGTAATCTATTGGTAAGTAAAATCCTATTTCCCAGTTTAGTTTATAAAAATGTACCCATTAAATTACCTGATTACTAAAAGGCTATGATTCTAGTATTTATAACCATTGGGATTTTATTGGTTTTATTTTATCAATTACTTATTAGATAACCATCCAAATTTTTACTGTAATTTTTTTGGTTATATCACAATATGCTTTTAAAGAGTAGGTAGGTACCATTTGTTTTAATATATCAAGTGTAACAACACAAATAATAAACAAATAAACTTCGCAGAATTCCTGATTGATTTTATGTGCTAATTAATAAATTCTTACATAACTGTTCATTAAATTTAAACAAACAAACAACAGGACAATACTCGGTTCTAATCGTCCTGTTAAATTACCACCATGTCCATTATGCCTGCACTTGGGCTTACTACATTACTCATACAATAACTTCCTGTTCATTCAACTTTAATTTAAAATGTGACACATTCATACCACTTTACAAGTTCTTTTGTTAACGTCAATGTTGAATAATTGTATTGAGATTCTGGTGTATGTGCACAAGTATATTATAATGTCACACCTATAGACCCATAGACATGAACAGAGATGACATAGTTTTCGGAGCTTATTTACATTCCTAATGTATTTGATGCTGGACATAAGCAGTGGTGACTGAAATGGGATATTTCTAACCAAAATATTCATATATTGTGGATTACCCAACTTGGAATTTGTATCCCGGATCTCTCCAACATGTTAACAAACCTTATAAGATGTAATTAGAGCAATGAAGTGATTTGACATCACAAAACAGCTATGTATATACAACACCTTTATGAATTTTGTACATACTGCATGCAGTAGCAAGTGCTTTAAATAGAGAAACAAAATTAACAATCAAGTTGTCACTTGCTATTTATTTCATAGAATAAATGAATCATACCATCCATAAAATTAGCTCGTTTAAATTTGCCTTTTTTTATTTCAATACACTTGTTTGTACTAACTTGAGGGTAGATGCTACTTTTAAAAGCTAAGGAAATATTAATGATAGATATACAGGGAAATATTTATATTATAATTTTGAGAATAATGTAAAGTAAACTGGGTGTATATAATCAATAGCAAATTCTGAAATGACTGAATAGAGAAAAATGAAGCCTGTTTTGAAAATAACATATTCTTATTAGTATCATTATGTTGAAATGAATGATGTGTTATAAAAATCACAGCAAGTGGTCTATTTGCATTGTTTAAATATTATGTTTACAAGTTTTACACTCTTATTTCATTTTTGATACTTCAGCTAGATTCAAAGCCAATAAGTTAAAAAACTAATTTATTTTGAGTCAAATTTGTTTTATAGCATAATACTTCTGTTCCTTTCATGTGACAGTATACATATAAAATACAAAGCAGGCTAATAAGTTTGGACCTATTCTGCAGTATGAGTAATAGATTTCTAAGAAATCAGAAGTGTTTACCAAAGATATAACAAATGCTTAATAATATTATTGACACTACTTTTAAATCATTGAGTAAATCCAATGACTCATCTTGGGGATATGATAATTTGTTTTCATTTATTTTTTCTTTCAGTTTTTTTCTGTTGTATGACAAAATCTACACGCGAGTCCTTGTTGAATAACGAGTTCGGAGTTACCACATAAATCACAATTAGTGTCTATTGTTGTCATATCATTTGTATACCTACATTGTTGTGAGCACAGTTCATTTCGGGGGTATGGCAACTGAGACAGATAAAAAGCGAGATCTACATAATATCCAAATAGTAGGTAGCACGTTCGAACATGTACTCTGGGCAACCGAGTTGGCAATGTAATTCTATTATTGTAAGTGGGTTGTATTGTAATGCAACCATTGTACTCACCACTCTCGATATATGGCAGAGCGAGAAGTAGAAATGCTATGTATCCAATTTCACTGAACATTGTAACTTCCGAACACTTTTTGTATCACTAAGTCATCTCACATATATTACAGCTGATTTTCAAACCACACAAAACCTTTGTCTGTTTTCGAGGCGAACGCATGCGCGTGCAAACAATATTTTTTTATTTACATTACATTAAAATACTAATACACTTAACACGAACGCTCCTGCACTGTAAGCGACGATATCATTTACGCGATTGTTGAGACACAACCCGACTCGAAACAATAAATAACAACACGAAACTGTACCCGTTTGTGAATCACCAAATCAAAATCGACAATATGAGATTACTAAACAAACTAACAGATAACAATTCCACCAATTTAAGTTATTGTTCCATTATATTTTCTATTAAAAACGACCTATTCTTATCCTAAAAAAATTAAAAGTAAATTCTGAACTTCCCTGCTACCTGACATATTGGAATTGAATAAAACATTTCAGCGACTTACATGTTAGTATTTTCAAATACTAGGCTCAGCTATCATGCTATCTCTTTCGGTGCTGTAAATAAAAAGAGACAGATGCTTGCTAAAACTTGAAACAAAAGTGTACGAAACGCGATATATTCAAAGGGCCGTTCGGATACTTACCTATTTAATATGAATAAAACATGGTTTTTGATAAAAACTAGAAATATATATAGAATATGGATAGAATAGATTACGAATTTTTAAATATTTTTGTAAAAATCTCACAATATAAATAAAATATGTATTTAAATAGTGTTGTAAAAATTCCATAGGCTTCTAAAAATCACAATTTTACAATTTTATTTAAGACACCTGTACCCTGGAGAAAAAAAATATCCAAACATAAGCTCACGCCTTTCTCCCAGAAAGGGTAGGTAGAGGTAGCAACTAGTACACCCACATTTCACCTTGTATGTTCCGTCCCACAATGAGATAGAGGACGAGCCTATTGCCATGTAGGGCACAAATTCCTGAGTTCGGGCTTTGCCTAACTCGAAATTTGAAACCGAGGCCTCAGCTATAAATGAGACTGAGAATACCTATGATTGTACAGGTACAATAATAAAGATCGGTCTAATTTAGTCCTTCTATAGAACATTTGTCCATGTTGTACACGTTTAGTATTTTTTATTGATTTACTAACTAATACAAGGCCTCGGTATTTTGTTTTGCTTACAAAAAGATAGTTCATTTTCCTCTTTGAGAATTTTAACTAAAATGAGGACAATCTCGACTACAAATCGAAACTAGGACACTTTATGTACAAAATAAAAGTTGCAAAGGTATCACGGTTGTATTGTACTTTAATTATTTATTTGTTAATAATTAAGAAAAAAATATAAAACTATTAACAACTTACTATCGAGACACGCATCATTCAAATCCATCGCAAAAGGCGAAAAATGTGGCACATAGTTAGTTACCTGTATTTCTAAATAACTTTAACCCATTCAATAATTTTGATTTTATCGACAAGTATAATGTTATATGGCTTAATAAACTTGCCTATTTAAGTCCCACTGCTGGGCACGGGTCCTCTCTACATAGAGTACAATTAAGCGGGGCCAGGCCCTAATCCACCATCGTGGATTGGCGAATTTCCCATATCCCACATATTTCATAACATTCCTACAAATCGCTATGTTATGTAGGTTTCCTCACGTTGTCCTTCATCGATATAGTGCTTGGTGATTGACTTATAAATGTTATATCAATACCCACATAATTCCAATAAGTCAGAGGTGTCCTGGGATTTGAACACGAGACCACCGCGAAACATGTTGGCAGCCGCGTATAGCCCGTTTCTAATAGACCACCACGCACTTTTACAAAATAAGATTGAAATTAATAATATCATAATACATTCCCACAAATTTTCCCATTTATAATATTTTTACCTCGATTGTTTTATAATATGCATTTATTATCATATCACATGCACGTTTTAAGCAAGTGAACTAATGAAACAATACATTTGGGTACGTATTATTTATCTATACATCATCATACATTTCTTTTAACATTATAACTTGAGCAAAAACAATTATAAGGGTAGGCATAGGCACTGCGGATATTAATTTTATTTATAGCTTCTATAAGGCAAGGTCTATTGTGTTGTTATAACATCTTTAAGCTTGTGTGGAGCGAATACTCCCTTTTCAGTAATGATCCCAGTTATTAAATTTCCAGGTGTGACATCAAAAGACGGATTCCAGCAATTGATACCTGAAAATAAGTAAATATTAATATCTCTATTATAATACATAATATTATTACAAATAAAGATAGCCATAGCTTAGAATAGTGTGAAAAAATCTGCTGAAGTAGTTATCGTTAGTAAAATTTCAAAATAATACACTTCTGATTTTTTTTAGACTGGTGTGTATTTTGAAATTGGAGTTAGTTATTGTTTGCTTTGACAATGAATGGAAACCC
Organism: Deilephila elpenor; assembly: GCA_949752805.1. Taxonomy (NCBI): domain Eukaryota; kingdom Metazoa; phylum Arthropoda; class Insecta; order Lepidoptera; family Sphingidae; genus Deilephila; species Deilephila elpenor. The sequence goes on from OX457102.1 coordinate 4,704,389, forward strand.
CTCTAGGGAATCTGCATACATTATCGTTCTCCACCAGAGAAGTAACACGGAACTATTACGTTTTCTTTTTATCCATAGCTAGACTAAATGTGGATAACTACTCCGCTCTGAAGTAGATTTTTGGGTAATGAGGGTCCCCGCTGACCTTCGCGTTGACTACATCTATTCATATCATCGAGAAGCCTCCGCCGCGCAGTTCTAGACGCCGGCTGTGAAACGAGAGGCCGCGGATTCGATCCCCGCACCAAGACAAATGTGTGAGGCCCACAAGTATTTGTCTCGGGTCTGGGTATTTGTGAGAACGAAAAGTTTATTGTAGTTCTTGATACCCACGACACAAGACTCGATCTTAGTGCGGGGTCAGGACTATCTATGTGAATGTTAGGCGTATTTGTTTATTTATTTAAGAACTAAAATAAACCACTGATCACCTGTGGCTGCAATCCTGTGCTCTCCAATATGCGTCATTTCTCTATCAGGCCTCTCTTCAATCTTTATTCTCTCTCCGGAAGTTAACGACATGTCGATTGACGTCAGTGGCGCGGCTACGTAAAAAGGCACTTCGTGGTATTTCGCTACTATCGCTATTTGATATGTTCCTATTTTATTGGCAGTATCGCCGTTGGCAGCTACCTGAAATGTAGAATGTAATTATCATTTTTAGAATTTGTAATAATAATTGTTTAAAATTACAACTGTTTACAATTGTATAGACAACATACAATTGAAAAATAAACCCAGATTATGTGGATTTAGTAAATGCTTGTTGCACTTTATTTGTCTAAGTATAAAGAAAAATAACTTTTTTTCAAATTAAACTTATATGCTACAGCATAAAGATTGAATTGAACATATAAAATTTGTTATCTTTCGACGTATAGTATATATCTCTTCATAGAAATACTCAAAAACAACTTAGCCATTTGGATACACTTAAATGAAATGCTACATATCAGTTGCAATTATTCTACTGAAGAAAAGAACTTACTCTGTCAGCACCAACCACAACGGCATCAATTTTTCTGGCATGCATCAGGGCTGATACCATGCTATCTACAATCAGAGTTGAAGGTATCCTTTCATGCACTAATTCATATGCCGTTAATCTTGCTCCTTGATTGTAAGGTCTTGTCTCAGTACAGTAAACATGTTCTGAAAAATATATGAATTATTTGGGACTTGAACATACAATTTTACAATTGCACATTAACTAGATGTCCTTTAGATACAATATTTAATATTTTATAATTTTTTGTAACACCCTAACTAATAGATACCCTAATATACACCGTTTTTAATGGCTGATCGTGTCGAAAACATCTCCAATTGTATGAAAAACGATAACAGCAGATATTAAATTACCAAATGCAGCTGTATTCAAGCAGCTTACAAAACATCTTATGAACAGCTGAGGGCTTCCTGTGCCAGAAGACAATAATTTATGATTATTTTCTCATATTTCTATAATGACAACAGATTTGGCTGCACTACTATTGTTTATAATAGCAGTGTCGTCCAATTAAAGTATTGAGAAGCGACAGTTGATTATTTCTCGCCATTCGATACAATTCTGCCAAAACTACCATTACATCTGTCATCACACACAGCGCATTGAGTTTTTCACATTCTTGAATCTCGAAACCAAATTTACCCAGTCCGGACCCGAACCGCGACGCATTTGCGTGGGTGGTTATGATAGGCTATGTATCCATCCATGATGGTGTATGGTGATGGATATCCATCACCAGCAATATATAAAATATATACTATGTAGTTATATTTGATTTACCTAGTCTCTTTGCTGCATGCAAAGATCTGATAACTCCTAAAGCAGTACCATATCCAGCCGTTGCTAAAGAGCCAGTGTTGCAATGTGTGAGTATTCGAACAGAACCATCTCCACTTAAATTGTTTAATATAGCTTCACAACCATACCTTCCTATGGCTTTATTATCTTCTATATCTTTCATTAACATACTCTCTATACTGCAAATAAACCTGGAAATGTAAACAACATAAAATGTTAATTATATTGAAAATCTTTAAAAACACATTACAAGTTACAACAGATAAAGCATTGGAATCAATAAAAAAAAAGAGATATATTTCATTGTCAAGAAAATATTTTTGCTATGCTGATAACTATTAAATTGTTATCATTAATTAATTGAAAAATAATTAATTACATTATATCTTCATGCAATCCAATTAGGCGACATTAATAGATGAAATAAATGTCAGTTTATTAATAGGCATACCTGTCTTTGAAATCATCTACAGATACAGTCTCATCGGCACATAGTGTATTTGCTAAATTTATCAGTTCTTCCGCTGCCAATTTTATATTTACAGCTGTTGGCCTGGCAGACACCAAGTAGTTAAGTTTACCTTCAATCTGTAATTACACATGATGCCAATTTTAGATTCATGTCAACACACTGTATTTAATATTTGCAATAAGAAATGTATTGAAAGTATTTATCAGATTTACGCGAATGTTACACATTGAAATAAAACCAAACCAAATTAGAATAAATTCCGTAAAAAATAATTTTATTACAAAGTATTTATCAGATTACTTTCAAATGTTTAGTGACACACGGTTGTTACTGTGCTACGTGGGACACTTTTAGACTAAATTATATATTTAATAATATATACATTTTATTGCTATGAAGCAAAAAATGTTTTACAATCAAAGCTTTTGATGTTTTAATGGACATAAATGCCACAAGGTGATTCTATGATTCAATTTTCTTTAAGATTAAAACTACTATATGTTTAATTATATTCTGTGTGTGATATGTGGTTAAGTTTTAAAATGCAAATATCCACCTATTGCTATAAGACAGTCTATGGCCTAGCATTGCTGCTAAAGATATTATTGGAAAGCATCTAAAAATGATATAATTTCGTTTACATTACTATCTGCGTTTTGTACACTATGACTTTGTAATATAATTACAAACATAATATAATTAATTGTATAAAATTATTTTGTACTCTGCATACATTTTTTGTCTATATTTTTAATTTATATTTAATTATTTTTGAAACTTATATTACATGACACTCAATTTAGTTCCTTACGTGAAACATAAGTAAGATCTCTGATACAATATAATGATATCATTTTGTAAATAATTACGTTACTATGTTGTGTGTTTAGTGTTAGCAACATTTTATCAGTGTGTCAGTGTTATCTGACCTCTTGCCTCATGTGCTTTTTGTCTGACGTATTGTCCTTCAGCAACTCAACTGCTAGAGATAAGCAACCAACTATGGCTATAGCGGGTGCTCCACGGACCTGAAATCAAATAAATTTATCATTTATTATCATCATTAGTCTATAGCATGTTGGATTAAAGCATTTCATTGAGTTGGAATAACAATAAACAGGGTTGCTTGAAACTGGATGCAGGCTATCTCTAATAGGCCAATGTAGAAATCCTTGGGGGAGGCATATTATGTTCAACAATCAGCATTGCGCTTACTTTGATTAAATTGGGTTATGATGGAGAAATGATGGCACAGCAGCAATGTAAATAGGCATATCATAATATGTGAACAGATACTGGAAAACTCTATTGTATTATGTAAGAGTTGATATTAAAAAATCAAATGTAAAGTAAATTTTATCTTACTAAAATACATCAATAAGATTTGTCAAGCTTGCGTAAATCTTTTTTACTCTTTATTGTACATGTCAAGTGAAATCATGATTGAATATAACAAAAAAAAATGGTACAATGGGTGAACATATCACATCAAGCAATTTCTTCCTGGCATCTTTTGGATGAACAGGCAAGTTATGCTTAGTTGTGAATGCACAACAGGCACCATGCTAACCACCATAACTAAATAATTTAAGTATTCCATATTTAAAAGGACAGTATTAAAAAAATGTTTTCCTCCTAATTAAATTAATCACTCTGTATAACAAATATCTAATACCATGAATAAATAAATAAACACACCCAACAATCACATACATGAACTGACCCGACAATAAAATGGAGTCTTGTGTCATGGGTATCAGATACTGCGGGTTCGATCCACGCACTGAAACAAATATTTGTGTGATCCACAGGTATTTGTTTCGGGTCTGGGTGTTTGTGAGACCGAAAAGTCTCTCGTAGCTTCTGATACCCACGACACAAGACTCGATCTTAGTGTGGGGTCAGGACTATGTATGTGACTGTTGGGTGTATGTATTTATTTATTTATTTACAAGAGACTTTTTGGTCTCTCAAACTCTCAAACTCGAAAACAAGACTCTCAAACACCCAGACCCGAAATAAGTATCTATGGTTCAAACAAATATTTGTTTTTTAAATCTATATAGACTTCCATTTTATTTCCTTGAGTTTGAATTCCATATAATGTGTGTCACCCGTTAAAAATAAGAATGCAACCACACAAGAATATCCCATGCATTAAAGAACAAGTAATATGGGACAGATTATCCCTTAACTATCAAGTTTCCTGCATTTATATTAAACCAATTTGGTCATGAGAATGAAACTTATTGTAACTTCCACAATGCTGTAATTTTCCAGTATGACTGTTCACTAATCCAGACATTAACATACTCGTAATATCTTTAATACTACTGCTTTAGATAACACCATATTTTTTTTGGTATTATCATACAATTAGATGAATAATAATAACCAAATTAAAAATGGGTTTCTAAATAAGGAATAATTAAGGTAACTGAAGCAAACATATTGTTAACATATTAATTAATTGCACTTATCGTTACGGTCTGTACTTCAATTAAAGCGGTTGTTTAAAAATTATTACAATGTTTATCAGTGAAATATGTCTTATATCAAGTTACCTGCATTTTATTAATAACTTTCCACCCATCTTCCACACCTTGAACCTTTACATATCTAGTTTGCAGAGGCAGTAACAGTTGATCTAGGATTTCTAAATTTCCTCGTTTATATTTTATAGATTCTAAACTCATATTGGCTAGGTAATGTGGATTTTATCCAAAATCTGAAACGAAATAATTACTTATAGCAACAATACATAAACTGCACAAATTTAATAATTTTTAACGTTTTTATAAAAGGCACTACTTACCCGCAGAGCTTACATAAACAAACCAAAACAAAAATGAAACTCAAATGACATTGTGCGCAATTTTGACATCTCAGCTTTCTCAAAAAAAGGAAAAGACTAATAAGTCATACAGCCAAGTAATTAAGAACTGAATTTAATAAAATAATATTGTAGCATAAGCTTTAAGTATACTCTATTGATTGGCTCCTGACATTAAAATTAAATAATTAAGAGTGTGATTTGCTTTATTGATACACACACCACTTTAATTAAATAAATAATACTAACGCCCAAATACTGGAACGCAACTTAAATATAACTTGCGCTTAACTACGTTAATCTCGATTAAATGTACTGGCTGAGTGAGCCGTGCGCTGTTAAGAGCAACTTATTATTTGAATGTCGTTGCAATTATTTATGACTAAATCTAATTGCCGATACATTATATGGAGTATATTGTATTGCTTCGGTTGACTGTTCAATAAATCGCCTATGAAAATCTCTCGATCGAATACTCGATTGTAGAAGATTCTCTTGATTAGCAATGGGCGATTACGGGCTGGGTTAGTTGCTTGCACAGACTGAGTAAAGTTGCTTGTAAGTTTATGTAGCTAGGTAGGTACGTACACCTCTTAATGTGAGGCATTATAAACCAAGTTTTCTCTGTCTACGTAAATAAAACAAGTAATAAATAATATATTGCCTATGCCTGATTTAATATAAAAGACGAGGCTGTACGGGCTAGAACCCTTTGCCTTCCCATAGTAATGGGAGAATGAAGAAAAAAAAAAAAATGTCTATGCCTGATGCAAGTAAAATGTAAATTGGTTATTAAACGTTTTTACTAATTATTTACACTTCCAATAAATATATTTATTATTATATAAGTAGTTATTATTTATTTTATGCATGACAATTTGCAAATATATATTTTTTAAGTCGATCAACGTGTGGATGTGGCAGATTGTCCCGTTTTTTGAACGTACCATAGGAAATAACGTAGTTAACGGTTGTCTATAGTTTTTTCCATTTCCGCCCGGCATCGACGAGAGACGCATCGTCATTGTGGTGGTTTTGAAGTGATTTATTTTCGCGGTCCTTGAAGACGAAACATAATGTCTCTTCCACGAGTTTTCTTCGATGTGACTGCCGATGGCTCGACATTAGGAAGAATCGTAGTGGAGGTATTTTCTGCATTAACATTCGGCTTGGGTTCATGTCAACCCCGGTCGTTCCGGCCGGCGTGATAGGCGGTGACCACGCTATTCTCGACGCCCTTGTTCATTTAGAATATCTCTATAATTTTACTTTACAGTAATTTATGATAATAGTGTAAATTTTACTTTAATGTTAACAATATAGTTTTGCATGTACACCATGTGGTTCTACACCTCGTTATAGTAATATGTAGTTATAATTAATTCTCGCCCAAGATTACTTGCTAAGTGAAGGTCACCCGTCCGAGAAGGCTGTAGATATGTAATTGCGAGTGGAATTTGCCGTCATCGACGTTGTTTATGTCTCTTCGTTGTTTGCTGACGTTTATTATGAAAATCTGTTTCTATGCGCCGGCGATCATACTTTATCGGTTTGTGATAATTTATAAGTTTCAAGTAGGAAAACTTGTATAGACAGCAGTGGTGGCGACACACCCACTCGATTCGCATGCAGATTTTAACATCATGTCTATTTTATAAATAGATTTTGTTTCAACGGAATTTTACTGCCAATCCTAATATGGTTTTAAGAAGTATTCCTATAAGATTATTGTATATGCATATATAGTTCATAAGGAAATGTGTATTTAATAGGTGTTTTTCATCTTTTCCATGGCAGCTGCGAATGGACGTGACTCCTAAGACTTGCGAAAACTTCCGCGCTTTTTGCACCGGCGAGAAGGGCTTCGGCTACAAGGGCTCCACCTTCCACCGCGTCATCCCCAACTTCATGCTCCAGGGCGGTGACTTCACAAACCACAATGGCACTGGTGGCAAGTCCATCTACGGCGAGAAGTTCGCAGACGAGAACTTCGTCCTGAAGCACACCGGCCCTGGAGTACTCTCCATGGCCAACGCTGGTCCTAATACCAATGGCTCTCAATTCTTTATCACCACTGTGAAGACTTCGTGGTTGGATGGCAGGCATGTCGTATTCGGCAATGTTGTTGAGGGCATGGATGTAGTAAAGCAAGTGGAAGCCCTGGGTAGTCAAGCTGGCAAGACATCAAAGAAAATTGTTATTGCTGACTGCGGACAGCTTTCCTAATTTATATCTTTAATATCTTAAAAGTATAATGCAATATTTTAAGTTTAATACTAAGTCCTCCCAAGTAATACCTTCCCAGTAAAGAGAAATACATTTAAACTTAACTGTGGGTCATTCCAATTATGTTAATTTTATTGCTATTTTTAGATCGCAAACTAGGAATTGCATTTATTTCTGTGCATTGCTGTTCATAATAAATAAATAACTTATATAAAAGTTGTGTATTTTGTCTGCTTATTTTTACTCAAGTAGATAACTCTTACTAGTTTGCTAGAATTCATATTAGACCCCACAGCCAGTACTAAATGTAGACCTACATATTTATATAAACTGTTTAATGTACTACTGCTTCGATTTGGTACATAAATTATGTTTATGGCAAATGTATTTTATTACTCCTTACTTTTCCTCAATGAATGTCTGATGCCTTCATCTGTGGATTTTCCGTTGGGAATATTAATTTATGTATTTAACTTTGTTGACATATGAAGTCAAACAAATTCAATTCAATTATCATTTACCAAATCAGCGCTTCGTACGTAATGCCGCTAATTTTCGGTGTGGCTGCGGTCAATCAAAGGTCGAGTTTGATGACCTTGATGTTAGTACTTCGGTCAGTAAGAACCTACGTCGCCAGTAGGTACATCTATAAATCAATACAATACAGACAACTGAGTTGTATAACATAAAGAACATATCTTTTCAGTTTCTTTATTACACCACACAAAAAAAATAAATGGTATTTCTTAACCAAATAGTATTTACAAACAATACATAACTTCAAAGCAGTTTTATGTACAATCACGATTACTGAATGGTGTAATGACGCAATCTCAGATAATATAAAGTTATGAGGTCATGTTCATACTCATACTCTTAGTAAGTTGTCGAAGGATTTGTAGTTACGCTACATACTTGGTAACTGTATTTAAAATATATGCAAGTCTATAAATATAATTTCATAAATGAATTGCAGATTTTAAGGTACATATTCAATGTCCACATAAATTTAATAATTACACAAATTCTTAGCAGATCTTAACTAATATATACTAAAAATATACTAAAAATCGAATTATCTATGTTCCGCATTTAATATTCGTATTTACTCAACAATCACGTTCATAATGCATTACAATTTAATTTATATACAAATTCAATGTAAGACAATGTGCAGTTTAAATGTTGTCAACAAGAGATGGTGCTGTCCGATAAATCACTGAGCAGATGGAAGAATTTTTTCGTACTTTTCACCCAACACGGATACAAACGTTCGGTTATTTTTACTTCTACTACTACTATCTGAAAAATCACAAGATATGCAAATATTTTTTTAGCGTTAACTAAGTACATGATAGTTTCTGTTGTTAACTAAGTACATGTCAATAGTTTTGATTTACAAACCATTTGAAAATAAGAATACGAATCATAACTTTACAAATGCAAGACCCAACATTAGAACAATGAAACTGTTAAATACTTTGTCAGCGCCAGATCCGTAATTGCAAAGTGAAGTGGTACAACATGATGTGCAGGCGTACAACTTGGTGCGTTCTCCAATTACGATGCAGCCGGGTTCGCAGTGTTTGGTGCAGTTGCGTTCAAGTGCCCACATTTTTAATGCAGTAGTTGAATTTTCCGTCGATGTCGTATATGAAAATCTTTTCACCTGAAAACAGGTTTTCTTTTGAACTGACATGGAAATTATGAACACTATACTGAAAGGTTAATTGTAAAGTTGCTGACTTAAACATACCTATCGCACCTAAAATAGCTAAGTACATACTTATATAGCTTATCGCGGGATGTTTACAAATGCAAGATGCATTTGTAAACAAACTCGCGTCACTAAAGTAATAATAGGTTTTCACATTTTATGCATTCTCTATCTTAAGCTCTTTAAAGGCCTCTCCCAAGAATTTCCACAGAGCAGCGGTCTTTTGGTATTATTTGTTGTATTGTGGCATTGAAGTATAAATGAAACTTGTAGGTACACAAGTAGGTACCTATACAATGAAAACTGAACAATGGAAATCTAACCATGCACATTCGTCGATCGTTGTGGCACTTGTGTATAAGTGTGGAGTTGTTCTGACGCAAATCGGCACATTTATCTTCAGGAACATCGGCCAGACACTTATAACACCAGAGTTCATTGTTAGGTCTGGCTGCAGCTGATGTGACGTGAACACTGTCCCGCAAAAGATCTCCATCGCCATCTGAAAACATTGGTTACCATGATTAGCTCAAATTTTAATTGACGTTAAAAGTGCACCAAAATCTTCGTAATTCATAAAGTTTATGAGTATGGGTAATGAAAAATATTTTAATTTATTTAATAGAAAAATAATCATTTCATTTAATGGTGTGAAATTACTTTATCGTGTAAGTTTTTATCGGTTTGTGAATTGTGGCTAAGGTATCAGTTTAGATTCATCACTTCCGCGAGAAAAATGATATTTAATAACTAACGTATTATGGAAACCTAGATAAAATAATTTGAAATGCGGTTTATTACACTATCGATTAAACCTAAAATGTTAAACACATTGAAATTGCAAGGTACTTTCATGGTTGATTGTTCTTTAAGTTTGATGGTTAATTTCATGCAAAATATTTTCGTAACGGTATGGGTTTAAATTAGGATAGGTAAGTTATAACTTATAAGACGTGTCTATTTATGTGTGTTATGCAAATGGCTTGGCAGTTGAGGTATGAGTGTGTTACACTGACACAAAGACATGACAGTCTGTTATCCAAACGACATGATGCACGTAACGTATTTACTCACGATATGACGATAGCGAAGGGGAGGGGTTATATAAAACCTATAAACACACGTTCTATTATCACTTGCACGATTGCGGGGGTCTAGGAAAGCTAAAATCGGCGAATAATGTTATTTTCACTTACCGGGAACGAAAAATGGCAACAAGAGCAGTACTAGAGGTGTCATGATGTCTAACGTTTGATTTGCGCATGTGCCAGCCTCCGAATTATCGATCTCGTCTGGACCACGACCGCCTGTTGCTGGTCCAGGGATGCTCCGCCCACGGTGCCTCCCCACCCCTAGGCACAACTGGAACACTTTGATCGAGGGATACAATCTCAACTTTCTGAGTTCTTTTGAAATTAAAACTCTCGCTCCGTTATCGCGACTAGTACGACGATGTTTAACCTTCAAGCAGACGCGCGGTCATTTAATGTAATATCTGTTTCAGAATAGCACCTATCCTAAACATACGGAATCAGCGTTTCAAAAAATTAATTAATTGCCTATAAGTCGTTATTCGGACACATTATCATTATCATAGGACATCATTTGTCGTAAAATAAACATGAAAATAGATAAAAAGAAGTTTTAAAATGAAACAACATGGTAACTGATTTATGCTTGAACGGTAACTTATTTTTTACGTTAAAGCCATTGAATAACATTAAGCCTATGATGACGATGATGATGATGAAACAACAATTGAACTGCCTAGGTATTTATCATCTTGCGTATAGTTTTTTTAGAGTCAGTTTCTTGGCTATGGTAACATATATTTCAAATTAATAAACATTCCTTACTTAAGAAATAACGATGTTACGTTAGAAAATGTATGAAGTGGGGTCGAATAGACACCGAGCGGCCGCTTGAAGGTTAATTGACAAATTAGGAAATAATTTCAAGACTTTAACTCTGATGAGTAAAATAATAATAGAAAATTATTTATTATTTTCATACATTGAACCTCTGTTGCTTTTCAATCAACATTTATATAGACAGGAGCCATAATAGTTCAATATGTTTTATTTTCTTCTAGTACAAGGTTAAGGGTAATGTTAATAGATAAGTCATATCGTAAACAATACATAATACATACCGTATATTATGTGTTTTGTACTAGTTATTATTTAACGATACAACCACGAGTAGGTACTATCATATTCAAATCGTTGAGTAGCATCAAGTAACGTAATAATTTTGTCACAGCAAGTAAATTAATTGTAATGTAATTCGGTTGTATTATGTTATAAGAGGTCGTTCTCGTTTACACTCGAGGAGTTAATGACACACAGAAATAGGTTTATCTTGGCATAGATGTTATCACACTATCTGGACGTACAATGAAGGTGGAAAATTACACAATTAACTGTCTATTACATAATTTATCTGGTTTTATGTTACATTTATGAAGGTTTGAAACCAGATTATATATTTTGAAATCAGTTAATTCTTAGCTGAGGCTTAATGCTCAAGTATAGAGTAGGTACATTAATGTGGTCGTAGTGTTAATTATAATTTGTAAGTACCTACATAATAATATTAGGTAAGTATAGATAGTGACTTGCAAGAAATCTCTTTGAAGAAAAAGCTTTAAAAACTACGTCTACTCAAGTTTGTTTTAACAAATTTCGATAATGTATCTTTTATTTTAAACGCAAATGAATATACCGGGTATATCAAGACTGCGACCGAAAACGAAGCTAGGTGGTAGTTTTAGTGGTTACAGACACGATGCAAATAAAAATTTCACCAAAATAGAGACAGATAATTTTTTAGAGTTTTTTAAAAATGTTCTTGTTTGGGTGGTAAATACCTAGTTTTTGCGAAAAGAATAATTTAAACCCTTACGTACCAATGAGTGTTTAAAAATAAAGAGGTCTACACCATTATTTAGGAAAACTATGTAAATATAACCCAAATACGACGATAAGTAAAAAATTACAAAAAGAAAGTTGTCGATTTTTTTTGCGAAATTTTTATTTGCATTGTGTCTGAAGTCACTAATACTTCCACCTGGCCTCGTTTTCGGTCGCGGTCTTGAGATACCCTGTATAATTGTTGTATTGTATTTTTTTTTAAACGAGCGTTTCATGACATATTTTATGTTATAACAATTTCGTTACTGGTTAACATTAAAAAACATGTATTAAATAACATATTTTTAAGGAACAATTGATGCCATTATGTACAAAAGGAATACACATTGTTCAAATTCTACATTAAACTATAGTTAATGATTAAAATGTTATAATTTCGCACGTAGTTTAAAATCGCCGAAAAAGAATCCGCTAGATGTCGCTACGCAATACAATGTACGAATTGCACCGCCTAGCCTTATTATACCTAGGAAGTAGGAAGTGTCTAATTTCTTATTTAATTCTCTTTTAATCTACTCATTGCATTATTGATTTACTGTGGCGTTGCTCAGCAATTACTTTAATAAAATGCAAATATCTCCACATTGGTAGATATTTATATTCACGATTTTATTAATTTAAGGTTGCTCTTCATCTCAAAAACTAGTCACCCGAAAGTTGTAAATAAAAAAAATGTAAATACGAAATTCTTGATTTATTATTATTATTTATTTATTTAATAAACACAATACCATTGAGCTCTTCGCAGACGACGTTTGGAGATTTAAAAAAATCTTTTAAGAGCTGAATATTAAACGTCGGCCAAGCTCCAATACCTTTACGAGGCAGTGGCGAAGGGTGGATTTTTAAAAAAGGGAAGCCGACAAAAAATATTCAAGTATTTACCTCACATAGCGTTGCGCATGCTGCTGTTCTTGTAGTGGAATACTCACTATAGTCCGTGACACTTTCTGATGATTAGACTTTAAGCTACCTTTACTACATATGCATGTAAGCATTAAATGATAATAAAATGTCTTTCATGCATGACAAAGGCGGCTTTGAAAAAAGCCTTTGACAGCGAAATGAAGGTGTATGCTATAAGGAACAACGCAAAATCTATAGAAAAGAAAAACTAAAAGCAACAATCACTAATGTAAATACTTAACAATATAACTACAAGTTTCCTTTACTGCTATTAAAATGTATTACAAGATATAACATAAATTGGAAAAAACGTAATACGTAAATATAGTTAAAGGAAACTATAAAAAATAATAAAATATTATTATAAAATAATAGTAACAAGCTATACGTGATGTCTACTATTGGGTCACTACTCACTAGTAATAAATATATCGTATTTATTAATTTTATTTATACTCCAAAGCTAACCTGTTCTTTTTAACAAAATGAGATAAAACGTTATCATAAAAATTTGGTTGTTGCTTTAATTTCATTAATAATTGTTTCTCTATGGACATAATTGCCAAATCAGATAATCTGTCTTGTTTTTGAGAATTACGTAAATAAGTGTGAATTCGTTTCAAGGCGGAGAACGACCTCTCCGCGGATGCTACTGTAACTGGAATAGTAAGAATAATATTGCACAATAGTAAAGTCTGTGGAAAAGTGCCGTATAATGAAGAATTCCTTAGATGAAGAAAAAGTTGATATGCGTCTAGTTTGTTTATAGATGACGTCGTGTATAACACCCTAAGCTCATTTCTTAATTATTTTTTTTAAACTGGCACGGCATAGTGACTGCTTTGCACCTGATGGTAAGTGCTAATGCCGTCCAGATAGAGTATCGAATGGTATCAAACGGTAGTCTCATACCATTCGATACAATCATGCCGGCCCGCTGAGATGCCTCTTCACGCTACGGCGGAAGGACCCAGGATTATAGGAAGGAGGGAACACGTGCGATGGCAAACCGTTCCACAGCTTGACTGTACGGCAGAAAAAAGAATTAGAGAACCTTTTGGTTCGCGCCGAAATGGATTGAACAGTCAAGCTATGGCTCCGCAAGCCAGCACGCGTGGTTCTGTTAAGGAAAGGAGAGGAGGGGATTAAATTGAACAATTCCTCAGAGCATTCGCCATGATACAGACGGTAGAACACGCTTAGAGAGGCGACATCCCTCCGTAACTATAGCGACTCTAAGTTGCCCGTAATGTCTGCATCATTCACAATGCGGATGGCCCGCCGCTGCAATCCATCCAAGGCATCGAGCAATGTTAATGCGGTAAAGTCAAATATTCCTGGAAACGTTACTAATAAATTCGACATTTTATTATCTGGAAATGATCGACTATATAAGCTGTATTTATTATAATTAAGTAAATCAAGGAGTGCGTGGTGGCCTGTTGGTAACGGACCAGACGCGGCTGCCTACATGTTCACGGTGGTCGCAGGTTCAAATCCCAGGGCACACCTCTGACTTTTCGGAGTTATGTGTGTATTGATAGTCAATCACCACGCACTTTAACGGTGAAGGAAAACATCGTGAGGAAACCTGCATACCGTAGCGATTTTAAAGAATTTCTACGGTATGTAAGTCCGCCAACCCGCACTTGGCCAGCGTGGTGGACTATATGGCCTAACCACTCTCAATCGATTCTCTCGATTGTAGAGTAGGCCCGTGCCCTGCAGTGAGACGTATATGGGCTGATATAGATATAGAAATCAAGGAATGTCATCTGAGTTAATGGTTGGTACCTGCTCTTTATTTGTGATGAAATATTTGCTGAATTGCCTATGTTATTAATATCTGAAAATCCTGCACCATTCCAAACGCTCTTTGAATCTGAGAATAATAAACAAGGAAAACAATACAATCTATTTAGTTTGCAACTACCTGTTAGCCACGTATATTTTTCATACAAAGTTTTATGAAAACGCTTGCAATAACCATCGTTTCGTTTATAATCAATTGTTATATCTGGACGAGCACGGCCTAAATTAATATTTTCAAAACTTAATTTTGTAAAATAAGTTTCCTCAGACAACAAATAGTCTGTCAGACAACAGTCGATGTGTATTAACGCGGCCATAATTGTATTTATTGTTAAAAATGTTAATAATTATGCTGTTAAATACGAAATTAAGTATGAAAATTATGTTTACCTAACTTTAATTTACGTTTAAATGAATGTCTGAAATCTGAATACACTAGTTAATTATGTACATACCTACCTCAAAGTAGACACCACACTACACTACACTGAAATTTACACTAAAATACACTTCAATCACTACAGTATTGAATACTTTCTAATAATTAGAAACAAATATTAATAAAATATTAAATTTAAATTTAATTTTAAAACAATTAGAAACAAAAAGCGGTAACTGAAATTACAGTTTACAGTACGAATGTGAGTACGAAGCTGTCAATGTACTGTCAATAATAAGAGATAACGCTTGTAAATAAAGTAGACTCCGCAAATTATAAGTCATAACACTGGCTAAGTGTTCACAATGCATGGCAACATTATAAAGCGTGCTGCGTCTGAGCGGCTTTTTGGCATCATAAACACGCCAAACTAAACCTTAAATCTTAGCACGAATAAGGTACAAATTCACGTGTTTCCGGCGATTTTTTTAAATATAAAGAAGCGGTTTTGACCAGTTTTGACTCTCGCGTTTACGAAGCTTCAGTTACGTCACATCGTTAAATAAAATCTGGATGCTTAGGGAGAGGAATTCTCAATAGATATCGCTACTTGTAATAGATCGACATATGTCGTTGAAAACAAAATGTTTTATTTTGGTATTATTTAGAATTAATATTTTTTATTAGTGATCTCTGTTTATACAAAAGGTAAGCCGCAAATAATTCGCATGTATTAAGGCTTCGCCACTATTACGAGGTGACACCTGTCCCGAATAATTTTATTCGGCAGCCTTTATTACCCGGTGACCGAGAGCTAATCTTGTAAAGTGGCATCTTCCTTTTATTTCATTACCTGCCGCTACTGGTCCACGAATCACAGCATCCTTTGTCACGTTGTACCTACACATAATGCAAGGGAACGGAATTATTTGATGATATTTCTTGCATTTCATGCCTGTAAATGTTTTAATAAATTAGAAGAATATATTTTCATGTATTCATAGAAGAAATACCTATGTTACAATCTTATTAAAAATTACATACATAATCGTCACGCCTGTATCCCATAGGGGTAGGCAGAGACTATGGATCGCCACTTTGCTCGGTCTTGACATACATATTACATTCGTTTTATCCATTTTCATCAGTCTCTTCGTGCATTCTCTTCGGTTCAGGATGCTTTTGACCTGACCCTTCTTGAGGATGTCACCGATTTGGATGGAGTAGGTATGGTGAGGTCGACCCCTACTGACTCTTCCATCCACACTCGCCTTGTATATCTCCTTTCATCCATCCCCTCTACATGACCAAACCATCGTAACATGCCTTTGTCAATTCTCGTCACTACATCCTCTCTCACTCCATTAGTTTTGACCTCATCTCCACTGCTCAAAGGAGATGTTTCATTTTGGGCCGTATTGTGTACTTCTAGTACAAATACTAGAAAAAAAAGTGGAATTCAAATAAAATACATTTAGATTTCTTGGACAACGGGGGGCTTTATACAAAAATGTGATTGTTTTAGTACAGAAGCAATATTTTCTTCGATAATCTGTCCTCCATGATGCCTAATTGTCATTTCGTTCAAAAATGCGCAAACCCATTATCTTTAACTTGAATATATGTCTTATTTTTAAAAACCCGCTACTATTTATAATTGTTTTCTATATATTTATCTGTTGATACTATAGTCCATAAATTGTCAAAAGATGATATACGTTGTTAAAAGCGTCACTTTTATTAATATATTTATATTTCATGATTTCAGTTAAAGAACGAAAATGTTTGACAGGCTGCAATTCCAAAACAATATGGCCGTTATTGTCGCCATATTGCTTGTAGTGTTGCTGTTCTTGGCTTGATATTTATTTTTGTATAAAGTTAATAAGCAACGCATAACAGTAATTAATACGGAAATCGAAAGCCAATTTCACGAACTATATTTCATGTACTGTACAGCACTATGGCCCAAGGTCCATACATTTCTGGACCATCTCCTTTACTTTAATAACTCTAAAAATCTTAATCTATTTAAAAAATATTAATATTCTATGTAAGAAACTTAATTTAAAATACTATTTAAACAGTAAAATTGACATCGTTTCTAAAATGTCTGCAATGCATAATTATTGCTCCTGCAATTGCACCTGTGTATATGGCCGAGGGTAAAACACATTCTTTGATCTATGCTATTCAAATCTTAATACGAGTATTTAAATAGCGAAACAAAGTTACAGGTATCATATAGAACATAATTCAAGCTTACCACATCTCTAGTTATCAATTTCGGAGTATTTTCAAAGTGATGAATAGGTAGAGTAATGGCTGCATAATCCGACTCATGTTGACGCATACATTTTGTGGCGAGCTTGGATTCCGAGCGCATAATTAATTAACCACATGCACATTAATGATAATGTTTGTCAGCTCGTATACCTCGCTAAAACACTGCACGGTGCTAACGGGATAATGTTCAAACATAAAATGCAAAACAACTTGTCATTAAGTACATTAATTATCAGGAAAACGAAATATTATGCTATACCATGACTGTGTTAAGAAGTAAGAACGTATTACACAAAAATGTCCCACATAATTATGTATATCCCATAGAGGTACGCAGAGACAATGGATCTCCAGTTTGCTCCATATTTATTTTATTTTATATTTATTGGAAAACCAACAGCTTACATACAACACAATAGGTAACAAAAAGAGTAAGAAATAGATAGCCAATTACAGGTTTCCACGATTATGTGATAGAAATAAACATAGAAGATAGGAGTAACACTAAAATAGTATGTCGTTACTGACTTAAGATAAACTAGTTCGCAAAGAAATTGACACATTAAATATCTTTTATGAATATAAATGACCCATGATACTATGACCAGTGACAGACCTGTGTAGTGGACAGCGTTTCACAGTAATCTGTTGGCATGAGGCCCTCAAAAAGTGTAGATCTGGTTTTATCTGTTAACGATAAAATATTGATATTTCATAAAACATTACGCGCCACTATGATATCTTTAGATTACATTTGTACAATACTTTCGCACGACCATTGATGCATGCGTGCATAATTTTCAAATAAAATAATATTTTTCTAATAAAAATAATTAAGCTTTGTGCTTTAAAACTAATGTTAACGTAAAGACCTAACCTAAGTTTTTTATATTACGTTTTCACAGTTTTAACCCATACTCAAAACATGTCAAATTACAATTATTGTACGCTGGTTTTCATTGTAATATATCGTCTTAAACACAAGATTTTATAGCATCATAGTTCTACAATGAATAGTCTCATTGTCTAGGCGGAATTATCCTGAAGTTAGCCCTCTCAAAACAGATTCACTAAGGGTATTATGCAAAGGCTTCGCATTTCGTCTTTATAAAGGCTCTGGCGTTAAGCAGTTGGCCTCAATTACAAGACTTAAGGAATTGTCAAGAACGTCCTTGTCTAAATAGGTTTCCCAGGAAATATAACGCCTTCGTCTCTTTAATAAGTTTTTTCGAAAATATGGTAAATGGCAGCACTCGATAAGGTATGGCAGAAATGTCTTGGAAAGCATGACTAGACTAGTGTTATAAAAATAGCCGTAACCAAGCTGCTTTGTGTCAACATGATGGAATAGTTCGTGACAGTGTACAAACATACATATATGCATAAACTCACGCTTTTTTTCCAGAAGGGTAAGGCAGAAGTGTTACCAGAACGCCCACATTTCGCCTTGTGTATTCCGTTCCACGATTTGATAGGGGCGAGCGTATTGCAATATCAGGCATAAATTCCTGACTCCGGACTGAATAGAAAAATCCAATATCACTTTGCCCTACCCGGGATTCGAACCCGAGACCTCGGCGTTATAATCTTACCATAGTACAACTGCGCCACCGAAGTAATATACTAACAATTGCTTTGATGCGATTTTTTACCGACAGCGATCACTTTTCTTCAGAAATCCGGATGCTCATTTGCCGCTTCTGGATACATGAATCAAAACAATGTAGCTCAATAATGGTTATGAATTGATTAAAGACGACCAGTTCCCATTACATAGTCACAGATAAATCCTTTTTTCTTATCGAACACTTTATACACATTGGTTCAAAAAACGTTCAATTGATTTTGTCTCAAACGTGCTATTTCTGTGAAATAGAATTAATTTTATGTATAGAATTGAAATCTTATTACTTTTGTAAAAGAAACGGATCATTTAGCTGACTAAGTATTATTTAAAAATGTGTTAAAGATTTGCGTTATTGTAATACAGTGAACACGGGTATATAAAGCGTAGTAGGATTTCTCACATTATTCAGATATTCAGAATGAGTCTAAGCTTTTGGGTTTCCTTTAATATATTTAGTTTTCAAGAGTTCCAGTACATGCTAGCTTTTTTATTTTTATTCTCATTATATGGCCTCGTAATTGTATTGGTTTTTCAGGATAATACCTTTTAAATCACTACCTTATAATACAACACAATATAGAACGCGAATAAGACGATTTAAGAAATATAATCTTGAATGGCTGAATATACATTCATGCCTTTATATACAACTGAGTCGAAAACATGTCTGGTCAATGAAATCTAATTAATGATAACTTATATGAATAGGGTATCTCGTATTTATTGCCACTCCAAGTGATGCTTCATAAAGAGTTAATGTTACGAGTGTATCTTAGTAACCTGACTATCCGACACGGCTTCAATCACGCTATTTTATCTATAAAATCACCAACAGCCAGTATTGGAAAGGGCAATGATCAAACAATCCAGGGCGTAAACAAGAGGAATTTATAATTAAAACCACGGAGTCAAAGTGTACGGGCGCAATGTCAACATGTCTGCTTTGAAATATAATTAATGTCCAGCGCTGGCGGCTTTCTTGTTTGCGGAAGAATTCACCAAACAAACTGCGGAACTTGTTGCTTCAAGTTTGGCGGGGCTTGATTATAATTAATTCAGAAGACCACTAAGCCCCTGTTTTGTCGGGAACGAGCCAGTGCTGTACAATTTTAAGACGGTTTCGCTGGAGTTTGGCTTAACAATTTAAATTTAGTTCACAGTAAATGTAAAACCTTTAGATAATGCGAGAAGACTTTAAATGTAATTTATTCTTTAGATACCTCTACGATTAATGATTATTATCATTAGATACCTCTAATGATAATAATCATTAATCGTTGAAATACAGACAGTCAAAACGATTACCAAATGTGTTCAGGATAGAGTTACAGCTGGCCCGCACCCTGCGCACCAGAGATGTGCACCGAACGGGCATAGTCGCAAAAAAGCAATCTATTAAGCAAAAGCAATAGATAATATTAATAAATGTTTATTATCTGAAATTGTTTACAGGTTCCTTAAATAGTAATTTAATTAATTATTAACTAATTAATAATTTATTTACAGTAGTTGTATAGAACCGCTTGAATTATTGAAGGACTTCACACACTAGGCAGGGCCTGTATCGTGAGAATATTAACAATACATAATCAAATAAAAATGCTTGTGGTTCGGCTATTTGCACTTATTTATTCCAATGATAAAAGGGAATGAAAATAAACCAGCAAGTACGTAATTGTTATGAGCCTCACCGAGACCCGACCACAGAAGCATGTTCGAGCTGAGGCGGACATTTACTGACCCACGCCATAAAAGTTTTATTAAAAATTAAATGACTGTAAAATCCTATAAAGCTTTGAGGTATATACTCGCTTTTAGCTGGATACTTTAATACTATAAACTATAAATGGTTAAAAATTTTGTGTTATGCAATTTTATATTATCATCATCTACATTTTATCTTACCAGTATCTTGTTGACATTTAATTTTAGGATTGTTCTTATATCCTTACGTTTTTCCTACCTTGCGTTATTCCGGGCGATTGCAGAGTCTGCTATCTGGCTCTACCTTCGCTATTTCGTCACTGTTTTAGTGCCATCGCCTGTAAGAAAATTGGCTCCGACATGTTGTTTGATAACATTAAGCTAGAAGTGTTTTGACCGACCACGAGGCCTTGCCCAGCTATGTTGAAATCCACAACATAAACCACAAAATCTTATATCTTTCCTACTAATTCAAATAGATTTATATTTTATTTTCCATAAACCTCACTTTATAAAGCTTTATCGGTTTAAGTTTCAGCTTATCCACGCAGTAATTTGATTGTGAGTAGAATTTCGGCTCTGAAACGTCGCGGCTAGACCAACTATCGAATAACAAGATTTGGCCCCTCACAATCCTGCCATTACCAACGCTCCAGGGAATCCAATTCACTGTATTGTCTGGCTGTTTCTTTCTCGCTGATTTACTTGCAATCGCCACGGTTTAGTCTATTTTAGTATATTGTCAGTGGTCAATCGTTCGCGGCAATGGTTTCGCTTGTGTGTGATTTATTTTTCTATTTCGGTCTGAAGGTATCATTATTGATTGCTATCGTAACATGCAAATGTATGCAGCACTTGTATGACTTAATAAATATTGCGTATCATATTCTACTTTAGGAAGAAATGCATTGATATTATGACTAATTCATAAACATAATGAATCGAGCATTTAATTGCAAGGAAATTGCATGACTGCCTCGGTGGCGTAGTTGTATTACGGTACGGTTACAAAGCTGAGGTCTCGGGTTCGAGTCCCGGGTCGGGCAAAGTGATATTGGATTTTTCTATTCATTATCAGCCCGGAGTCAGGAATTTGTGCCCGATATGGCGATAGGCTCGCCCCCTATCACATCATGGGACGAAACATACAAGGCGAAATGTGGGTGTCCTGGTGGCGCCTTTGCCTACCCCTTCGGGGATAAAGGCGTGAGTTTATGTATGTATGTATGTAAATTGCATGATTTAATACTGTAAAAGTAAACTAAAATTATAGCATAGAACTAAAATCGATGTAAGTAAATAATAGTTCATTGTCATTTATCCGCCAACCTTGGAGTGTCACGACCAATTTTAGGTTCTCAATTTTAGTAACTGTCTAAAAAGTATTTTAATTCGTTTTTCTGAATACAGGTTGGAAATAATAAATTGTAGTCCTCCTAAAAGTTGCATCATTCAAGTATTATCACGTTTAACGTTTAGCTTTATAAACGAAAAAGACTTAATACAAGTTTGAATCCGTAAAAACTTGTCTGCATTTTGAACTAAACATCACGAGAAAGTCGGTGGAAGCCTCCACTCGGCTATAATATAACTTTGATGAGAACTTAATGGGCAATAAATGAAATCTCTGCGAACAAATTTCATTAGAGGTTATTGTTGGATGGAAGCCGCAGACGCGTCAAATTGGCTAACTCAGCGGCATTCAGCGGCACTCAGCGCTGTCAGCGCAGTTGAGAAGCGCTATGCTGCCTCGCCGACTACCCGCCCAATAAGCAGGTTTCATATAATTCAGTTCTCTGGCCGTTTTGTATCATCTATTTGAAATTAAGTAAGGTGATAAAAGATAATGTAATCATATGCGTGTGGATGCTATTTGGATTGCGCTGCGCTTCCTATTAAGTGTCTGCTGATACATAGTCGCAAATAAATAAATAAACAAAAAAAACTGTTAAGGAGGGCCTAATTACTGCGACACAGTAGTAACTAATGCAGTTATTATAGCAAAATTGTAATTGTTACATTATTTCTTTGGTTCCTAAATATTTTTTTGTTATTTATTTTTTATTTTTTAATCTGAAATTATGATGTACGTTGTAAGCTTTGTCTCTTGTGTATAGCAGTAGTTTTCAAAGTTGACTGAGCCCCACCTAAAAAACCTGCCAAATTCGGGACTAAGCTTTTCGTCATAAAGGGGTAATAAAAGTATTGGTAAAACAACATTTACTTACGATAAAATTGTTTGGACTATTTTTTGTCATTACGGCTTTCAATTTTAGTTACTTTTAGTTATTTAGTTTTACTGCTGATCATGAACAGTGCATATTGTGACGGCCTTAAACATGAGTTGGTTTTATTTTAATATATTTTGTATTTTTTTTTAGTGTAGGTAAAATTTGTAATCATAAATAAATGAATAATTAAATTTGCCCTAATAAATAAATGAATAAATCAATGCCGGAAATCTGACCTCACATAATATATAAAAGGTATTAAAGGTGAGGAGGACTCTTATCTACGTCTATTCAGGGCCCACTGAATATTCGCTTGCGTCCCACCTGTGGGTAGCGACCCATAGTTTGGGAAATACTGTTGTGTAGTATAAATATACCTATATATCTTAGAGTGTGTTTTGAATTGTTAATTGGTTTGGAATAGCTCGTTTGGTTTAACTAAAATTAATTTGGCCTGAGATCGAGTTTTGGTAGCACGTATACATAGAAGTATACAGAGTGAAAGTTTACAAAATCAATAATACAAGATTTCATTGCGAATAATTACTTAGTGCTTGTTCACGTTAACACGCGGGCGCGGTCGCGAGCGCGGGCGCGATTGGCGTGGCTTGTCCGCTACATACATCGTTTAGTCTAAGTACACATAATATATCTATCTAGTTTAGACAAGGCATAATTAATAATTGTGTAATTTGATGTGACGTGACTACTTTTGGATATTTCATTTGGATTGTAATGTAGTCACATTACCGTGCTATTATAATAAAAAAAATCTAAAAGAGAATTCCTTTCTAGTCAATATAAAAAAATAGTTTTGAAATCTAAATAGACACTTATTATCAGGTGTAGTGTATTGGCTAAAGCCCGAATACTCAAACGCCATTTAATTTTTAAGTTGCACTTAAGTCCCCATATCCCACTTTATCAGTAGGTACTTTTAAGTGGGGCTTGATTAGTTAAGTGCAACATCATATTTAAGTGGCGCTTGAGTAATTCAGGAGTAAGCCTGCTAATGCATAATGTCGCTATTAAAATCATTATAATTATGATTTATTTCCTAACTTTTATACTGCTGCTTTAGACGGATTAATTGTAAGGAATTTGAGAAACATCTTACAGGCGTATAATTGTCAAATAGAATTTCGTGACTTTAGGATTCTCCGAAATGTTTTCCAAACAAAGGATTATATTTGAACGATGTTTACAATTAAATATTCACAAAAGTAAACAATTAAGTGCTCTGAGCTTAATTTCTTATAATGAGGACTAGTCACGAAAAACAAATTAAAGGCTCTAAAGCACAACTTAGAAAACTTTATGTATAATTATTATATTTAATCTTTTATTTAATTTTCTATAGTTTAATCTTAAAATCATGTTTTATTATAATTTATAATCCTCATTTACAGCAATAATATATGATAAAAACTACGCTGAGTAATTTATTATTTCAATAACAATTCCTTCTAAATTTTAAATCTATGATTTTCTTCTGTTACCATTAATAAAGAGTATGTATCTGTATCAGCCCATATACGTACCACTGCAGGGCATGGGCCTTCTCTTCAATTAAGAGTACGATTATGAGGGGTTAGACCATATAGTCCGCCAGGCTGGCCTATTGCGGGTTGGCGGACTTTAGATACCGTAGAAATTCTGTAAAATCGCTACGGTATGCAGGTTTCCTCATGATGTTTTCCTCGGCCGTTATAGTTCGTGGTGATTGACTACCAATACACACATAATTCTGAAAAATCCGAGGTGTGCGGGATTTGAACCCGCGCCCACCGTGAAACATCTTGGCAGTCGCATCTGGTCCGTTACCAACTGGCTTCCACACAACTCTATAATAATAAAAATGATATAATATAAAATGTTGTACCAGGTGTCTGATTGATTTGATATTGAAGCCATACAGAATTTTGGCCTATTCATGATTTCCATTGAAACGTGGGTCGGACGTCATAACAGATCATTTACCACATGTCAAGTGTCCTCATCTTGGATGCAATCATACCATCCATATACTATCACGAGTTTTACTAAATCAGCTACAACTTGCACTAAGTAACAATTACTTTAACCATCAATTCCATTTGCAGAAAAGGGAGATCCGATCAATAGGTGCAAATTGGCTGGGATAGGCAATAAATCCATTCGTACTTCGATGTCCGTAAATTTGCCAATGCACAGTACAGTGAAATTCAGCCATGTCGGTAGGTTTCGGTGACATCGCACAGCCGAAGTGTCGATGCGGATTTGGCTTCATTTTGGGAGTGACAGGCTGTATTCAGCTCCCTCGCAGTAATCCATTCACGCCAGCAATTTGCTCGCTGTAATGTTCCGTACGAGTTTCAAGTAATAAATTAGAATCTAGGATTTGTTTGTTGGATAGTAATACATTTACACAAAATCTGGAATAACAAAATAAAGAATGCGCTGTCGTGTTTTCGATTTTTTAATGGAACAGTAAAAGTACCTTTTATGTATGTATGCATTTAATTTTAACCGCGTTAAACCTGCGGTGTCATTGCTAAAAATGATTTCATCAAGACTGAAGAGGACAATTAAATAAACTAGACTGACTGATATAAAAGAATTATATGGAAGGAATATGCACATAACATTACATATGTACGTAACACGTTTTAATATTATGCGATAGTATGTTACCTATGATCTCTGCAAGAAGACAAAAAATCATAAAAATAACAGTATTTTATTACAAAACCCCTTTAGTTACTAAATAATCACTGTTTTTACAGCACAACCATGATGTATAAATAACTTCTGTTATACACTAGCTTCTCTTGCCTGCGTCGGTGGCGTAGTTGTGCTATGGTACGGTTACAACACAGGTTCACTTCATAATTATCAGCCCTGAGTCAGGAGTTTGTGCCCGTGCTAACTTCTCTTCAATGATTTTCTTAAATAACTTGAACTACTTTTATTTCTCTCATAACATACATACTACTGGACATATTGAGACATAACATCTTATGTCATGGATGGCGAGCGCAGTGGAATGCCAAGCACAAGCATTGCTTTATAATTCATGGTGTTTGGTTTTGCTACTGTCCATGAGCGGTCATATCGCTTATCACCAGGCGAATGGCAGGTGAGTCTCGTAATTCATCGCAATAAAAAAATACACTCGGTCGACTGCCTCGGTGGCGTAGTTGTATTACGGTACGGCTACAAAGCTGAGGTCTCGGGTTCGAGTCCCGGGTCGGGCAAAGTGGTATTGGATTTTTCGATTCATTATCAGCCCGGAGTCAGGAATTTGTGCCCGATATGGCAATAGGCTTGCCCCCTATCACATCATGGGACGGAACATACAAGGCGAAATGTGGGTGTCCTGGTGGCGCCTCTGCGTACCCCTTCGGGGATAAAGGCGTGAGTTTATGTATGTATGTAAAAAAAATACATTCTAATATAAATGTTTATCATATAATTATGCCTAATAGCATAGACAGTAATATTTGAACTTGACTGTAACAGTAAAGCTACACCGATACCTTTCACAGTAAGTAGGAGACTTATTATTGGATACCGAGTCAGCCAAGTGAGAGGGTAGGGTCTTCAAAGAGCTCAGGTATTTATAATACGACGGCAATTTTCTGTCGTATAAATAACACTTGTATTCATTTTATATTGATTACCATATTGTTGTATTTATTACTAGTTAAATGTGTTTTCAATTTCTTCGTATTAGGTTTAGTCTCTTTGAAGTTAATTTTGATTATATTTAGACAGTGGGATAGAGGAAATATTTGTTTCATAAATATTTTATAATAAACTCTGGGCTGACATTACATTTTTATTAAATAAACATCGATTGAATAATTTTGATCCCCTGGTGGTGGTCATGGTATGAATATATATTTTGTTCGTATAGGAACATAAAAAGTACTATATCAATAAAAGTGTTTTTTTTTTTCGTTATAGGCTCTATGTAGCTCTGCTCTGCTCTTTATATTATTTTTTTTTGTTATTGTTCAAACTGATTTTTTTATTTCTGGCGAGGCAGATATAAAAAGATTGGCTTATGGTTGAAAGATACAGTAAATGTTTCTGTGAACAGTATTATTTTTTTTAAACTTATGTCTTTAGAATCTACGCAGCTCATTAGATAAGACTACGACAAATCATCATAGAAGCACAAATTAAAGTTATTTCCAACTTTTTTACCGTTTAATGGTTTCTTAGATTTACGCGAATGTTACACATTGAAATTGTAACAGTCACTGAGCGGATGACTAATACCTCAGTCTGCCCCGTGACCATGAAAGCTGTAAAGTAATCGAAACGTCGGGAAGTTAAAAAATGTAAAAATTAAACCAAATCGCGATAAAATCCGTATAAAATAGTTTTATTTTTTACCGTTGTTAAAAAGTCATTATATTTCGCTAGTTTAAAAGTTATGAAGTGGCAATAACGGACGCTATGTTATCGTGTATCTAACTTATCTAAGTTAAAATGTTCGAAATAGAAACTCACCTGCAGGCATCTGGGTAATTGGAAAAGTTGTTCAGTGAAAGTTCAACGAAATTGATTTTGATGTCACTTATAACTTTATCCGGCTTCTTTGTTAGGAGCCACGCGTCCGATACAACGCCGGCCCGAAATTATTCCGTTCGCCACTTTAGCTTAGCTGATGCCCTCGCGACCAAGTTTACTGATTGTTTTTAGGTAAGTGTGTTTTGATCTATTGTTTGGGAATGAAGTTTTTGCTAAGTGTGAGTATTTCTTCTATTGTGTTTATGTCAATCCGTTCAGTCGGATATAATATTTAAAAAGCACAAGACAACCACAATTTTAATTGAAGCAAGATAACGATACTCATTATAGACGTTCCCAGAAATAAATTGGCAACGAAGATATTTGATCCGATAATAATAAAGGGATAATAATTGAGCTAAATAAAACGCGTCGTAACATCGATAAAAACTTTATTGATTAAAGACGACAGAATGCCGCCTTCGTTTATTAAGCGTACGTTTCTCCCGACGTCTCCTCCGTAATCATCTGCTATATGATAAAGAGTTAATTGTTTAATGGTAACACTGGATTACAAGACACAAATTGTTGAACGAGACGGGCAGGGTAAGGGGCGCGCGCGGGAGGGGGGACCGCTCTAGGCGTGGAAAAGCACGCGCCCGTTCATCACGAATATAATTCACTATCTATCTAACAATAAGTCAATATTCTGATCGCTAATATCAAAAAATTTACAATGAAAATAGAATTTATTCTAAAAATACTTGGCGCAGCGCAGGCGTCGGTCGTGAGTCGACTCAGGACGACCGGCGCCGGCGCGCAATCTATCACATTGAAAGATTCATAAAGTACAACGGGTGCCGAACACCGCGAACCTCTCACTCTTCCTCTCAGAAACTAATCTTCACGCGACAACTAAAGGTAGTAATTTACAAGATTTGAAATGCACCGCCGGCGTCTACACGAAGAGGTCTTTGAGAGACGAGCAGAGGGACGCGTCGCACCCCTCCGCCGGCTCCTCTTCTTCAGGCCTGTTTGTGTACCAGCGCTCGCCCTCGTTCCTGCCGGACGGGCGGCTCGGACCTGGAATGTCTCGTGGCTTGGTAGCCGTTTCGTTAGTTTTATATACAGTGTCTTTGGGAACAGCTCCAGACGTCGAGGGCCCAGGATCTATTGCGCTGCTTTTCCTAAGAAATACCTCTATAGCGCTGCCGAGAGCGCTAGCATCAACAACAGATCCTGTTGGTTTATCCCAAACCACTTTGGCAACGTCACCCGGCGCTTGCTTTGAATCGGCAGCAAATGTTACTTTGCTTTTCTTTGGTTCGCTCTCCTTCTTTTTTGTGGCCAGAGTCTGATGTCTGCGAGTAAACCATGTGGTTCCCGAATCTGTTGGTTTGTCTCGGAGTGTGGATGCGTCGAAGCTGCTGGATCGCATATCAGCGAGGCGGCGGGGAGTACGCTCGGTTTTTCCACAACGGTCTATTTCTGTTGCTGAGGAGGTGAGAGCATTGAGCATGTGTTGCAAATCAGTGTCAGTGCAGACTACGCCAGCGCCGCTACGTGGTGGAATCGGTGGAGGTGGGGGCATTTCAGAAGCTCGTCGTCGAGCTGGTATTGGTGGGAGGGGAGCCCCGACAAAATCTGAATGTCTACGTCCACGGTTCGTGTACCTCACAGAGCCACTCATCGGAGAGCGTTCATCCAAAGGTTGCACTTCACACACCCGCTCGTTAGATGTGTTCCAAAGACGCATACGGACTTTGCGCGCTTGGACTATATCGTCCATTATGTCGAGCTGCAAGTTGTGGGTGCTGCCAAGTGTATCGGTTGCTGGTGGACCTGTAACAAATTACGTAAGTTAAATATACAAGAAACAACAGTTATTTAACCTGTAACTATACCCATACTACCCAGGCCTACTTAAAATCTAATAACTAACATTTTATTGAACCTGAATCTCTGCGGCGTCCGAGTGCTGGGAAGGCTGCGATGGACTCGCGTCGCCCCCGTCCAAACAGAGCTTGTGGTACCCGTGATATTGTGACTACGGAATGTCTGTAAAGAATAATTATTTAAAAATATGTAGCAGAGGAGGTAAGAGAAAAGGGATGTCTATTTTGAAATACAACCTTCTACCGCCTGGCTGTGGTGGGGCCTGGCTCAAGGTCGCCAGGAAGGCTGCCTCGCGCGCCTCCCGCGCAGCGCTCTCTCCTCGTTCTGACAGTCGCCGTACCTGAGTAAATGATTGTTGTTTTAGTTTATTTTATATCTATCTTCAATAATTGTAATAAATGTAAATAGTACATAATTTTGCGGGCAAAGTATTAATGAAGATATTTCCTAAAAAGCATTAAGTTTTCTTTTAATCGGGAATAAATATATGGCGTGTCAGATTCACTCATAGATGATGTAAAACTGACACGTCTTAGAATCAGATCTGACCTGGCTAGCAGTAGGCCCGGAGGTGCATGATGGTGTGGGCAGGGAGTGCTTGCGGTTGTCGCGCCAGGGCGACAGGTGGTACGGGTCTGGTGGAGACTCCTGATCGATGGACAGGCCGCGGGCTGGCGCTGACGATCTGGGCGAGGACTCGGCGTCTTCCGCGCCGCTTTCTTCCACTACGATCAGGGGTTCGCCGCCACCGGGTATGGCCATCGAACCACGCCGCATCATGGCTGTGTAGTAAAATTTACATTGTTACTGTATCAGCCCATAAATGCCCACTGCTGAGCAAACGACTTACTCTCTGCAATTAAAATTTTTTAATTGACAAGACTCTTGCCATGGTGCAAGCTTGTTGTGCGTTGGCTGACGTGACATATTATGTAATATGCTCATTATTGCCGTCATTATGGTATATTGCGCGTTGACGGATTAGACATAAAATTGGAATTCTTGCATACATATTTTAGTTATGCATGTTTGGTAATGACTCTTAATTAATAACTTTTATTATGAGTGTTATAAGGATAAAAAAACTTTTAGTGCTACTGGAAAGAATAAGAATGGCATTAGGACGTGGTCGCAATATACAAAAAAACTCAATCAGGGATACAACTATATCCCAAAAATATATGTTGAAGTGAATACAAAACTCTAATATGTAAAAAAAAAAATATTACTGTATAAATGGATCATATTATAAAGATTTAGGTATATGACAATGGCGTTAAAAGTTATGATATACTCATGAGCCGTGTAAACGCAAATAAATAACCTTCTGACAATGCTTCACGTCGATCTAAATACAATTAATGTAATGTACACGTTAGAGTGAAAATCGGTCAGTTTACTAGTCTGTTGTAATAGTTCTTAAGGACTGTTGTTTTTCATCGAGTCGATCGTTAAACAGGGACGTAGTTTGTTACCTTCGCCGAAATTGATGTAAGGCAGGGTAAACTAATTCCATTTGGTGCCTACACAAATCTCGAGCGATCCCAACATTTCAGTTGTAAATCCGTAAATTTGTTTAGCAACATCGCACCATCCTTCTCGAATATAACAATGTTAAGAGCATCTCTAGAATAAATTTAACTAAAATGAAGGTTAATGAATATTCATCTTTCAAGTAAAGGATTAAAGTCCAGTGATTTATTTTAGAAGTAATTAAAACTCAGACTATATAAATTTGCTCTCGTTTTATTTAAGACAAGTTAATGGTGGGCTTAAATCTATTTATTTTATTAAACTACCGAGCTCCTACAAAGCTTGATAATTGCCGTTTGAAAGTAAATTGAAATTGTTCGCTCAATTTATTTATTGATTTCGTCTATCAATTTTAAGGCTCATAAAACAACGCTGCTTAAGCGAGGTTTAAAATCTCTTCATAAAACTAGTTTTTAGTAGAAGCACTAATAGTTCCCACTAAAAATGCCAAGAGAATTTCGATAACATTTTTAATCAAACGCTCGTAATTTCCGAGCTCACATAGCGTACAAAAGTTCCGCCTACACATTCCAAAATACTTTTGTAGCAACTTTTCGCAAAGCTTTGACATTTCCACTAAAAATAACGTTCTCAACAATTTATCGCAGAAGTAGCAAAGTCAAAAGAAGGAAATAAATCTGGGTTATACAGCTAAGTAAATTATACGGAAAAGTTACTAGAAGAAAAATAATATTTGATTATATTAAGAAGACATGTTTCTACAGCGTGTCCTTGGAGGATTAAATCGTACTGAAATTTAGTTATAAAAATAAGAGGTTCGATATAAATGTCAAATACGAGTACCAAACGAATTTATTAAAGTAATCAACATTCGCATAAATATAATTATATTAACTGAGACGTTTAGTAAATATGCCGGGAGTAATTGAATAAAATGCCGTACATATCACATTAGGAAACTCGGCGAATAAGTATCATTCGTATTTTACACTTGGCCGGTTTTCAGAATTACCGCAAATCCAAGGTCTTCAAGAATCTTTGATGTTTCTTTCTTTTATATAAAGATATTTATAGCCTTTGCTTACGTTGTAAATTATTTGAAATCCGATTTAAAGTAGGCGAATGTTCCGATGCATAGTCGATAAGTAGGTATTGCTAATAATAGGCTCGTTTATCGGTCGTTAACCCCGTGTAGACATGAAAAAGTGTTTACAATGGATTTTATGGGAGTTAATATGGCTAATTGACCCAGTGGAGCTCGGTGCCGCCGCAGACACGCGCTCCAACCCACTCTATAAACAAACACTATTTGCATACTTTTATTCAGGTTTTATCCATTTTCGTTTCAAGAAAATTATGTTAAAATCCGCCTATAAAAGCTTTGCCATAATGTAACATGGTAATTTAATATAATGCCCCAAAATTTTAAATATTACATAAAGCGAAATGATGAAATCTAATGAAGTAAGATAATTTTAAACACGTAAACCGAAAATTATTCCGCTATTTAAAATTCCTACTGTAAGTAAATCATCAAAGCTGAAATTCAAAAACGAATATTTTATAACCTCAAACTTTTATTCATATTTCATGTCTACTTAAAAAGATGGGGCGAGATTCAGGGAAAGAGGAAAACGTTGTCCCGCGGGATATAATAGAAATGTCACGGAATCTCTAAGGGCCTTTGCACGCGACGTATTTTTTACCGATGGACGATGGTAGATGATTTTACATCTTACACCGCCACAAACGCGCACGACAAGCGCGTTCGAAGCTCGTCTGTATCGCATATGTTTATAAATAATTATTGGAGAAAGGGGTGTTAAAACGCAGAGATTTCTGAATCAAAATACATACGCGCGACTGCAGCGCGTCGATATCGCCGTATCAGTGTGTATGTATCGCGTTTATGGCGTCAAATTTTTTTTAAACATAGATATACTAACTGCGTCTAAAAGCGCGTTAGCGCGCGACTAAAAATACGCCGTGTGCAAAGGTTCTTAGCGCCAAAAAAATATCACAATATGCTAACGACAAGATTTAAATACATCAAGATGATTTCGCCTCTTGAGGATAAATTCTTTAAATTGTGATTTGCGAATGATTTTTTTAATTGTTGTTAAATTTTTGCTTTTAAAAAGCTATGAATAATGATGGATAAAGTAAAGATTTAACGGTTCTAGGGTACTATCCTCAAGTACTATAATCAAAACATCAAATGCATTTCTAACACTGTTCAAATACTGTACATTATTGAATATAGCACCACTCATGCCAAACGTTTACAATCTGATATAATTAAAAACAAGAACATAAACACATTACTAATATTACAGACACATAACTGGCATTGCATTACCTGAATTGAAGCGACCCGACGCGACGCGGAGAAAAACCACGTAACTTATAAACAAATATAAAGTGAATTCGTTGGGAGTATCAACAGGTACGCGGGAGTCAGGCCAAGGCTCCTCTGGCACTGACCTGGTTGCGTGACCTCCCTCCCCCACGCGCCCCCACCCCTCCGTCCCGGGAGGACCACAGCTTGCCTAGGAAATAGATACGTCATGTTGCCCTCTTGGTAATTTGTGATTGCGTTCTGCCTAGCCAATCAACATTTTAGTAAGTAATAGTTTTTATTATTGCATTTTGTTTAGTTTCGCAAGTTGTAAACAAAATATTCAGCTGAAAAGACGCATAAAATATTTGCATATTAGCATTACTAGTTTAAACTGAACCTGTATAATAAATGTCTCGCTGTTAGAACACCGTAGTAGCCACTATCAATATAAAGGCCATTTTGGGTCCACGAAATTGGCCCGTTGCGTATTGAAAGAAAAAAAAAACCCTAATGAACATAATTTAAAAGCTTTCAATCAAAAGACTTATTACTAAAGCGACCATAATTATTGTTTCAACTTAGACTCGAAATCACTTGGGATTTTATAGTCTTAACGCTAATGGTTACTTTGGTCTAAAAGAGCCCAAAATACCACTTCGTCATTGGACAAAATAACATGTTACGCTAAATTAGACATATTATTATTGTATGACTGAAAATAATACGATTAATATAAAAACTAATTGATTTCTTCTTGAAAGCTATTATTCATTTAAAATTAATGTTTACTAATATGAGAATAATATTGTATTGTGACATTTTTTTGTAATTGTTATTTGTACTTTTTGATGTAAGTTCACGGTTATATACATCTGTGCCTTTGTTGTACAGAAACGAAAAATATTTAAATCTCCGTATGGACTCTATAGGCAACTGTTTTGCAAAATAAATCTATTTGTAGGCTAATGTAGATTATATTACGGCCCCTTATGCACGAGGGTAAACCTTGAGCAAGCGTCAAGCAGATTGTTTCAGTCTTGATGTATCTAGGTCATGCTCATTACACAGACCTTTTTATAAAAAGCTTTATGCTGGACTAAAAAAAAGACATTTTAGTCTAAAAGTTTCGTCAGTTTAATGAGTAAAGACAACATCGTAAGAAACTATATTTCCGAAATTTACACGAAAAATTAAACTTATGCAAGGTATACCAACCCGCGGTGGGTCACCTTGGTGGATTATGGACCAAACTTAACTTGTACGGGAGACAAATTGTAAAGAAGAAACGTACCCAGCAGCAGTACGAATTGAGACTGATATTGTGAGACTAAAATGAAGCTTTATATTTTCTATTTGGCACAAGACGTGTCGTAATAAATAACGTGGAATCCTTTCCTTCACAAGTCGTGAAAGCCTATTGAAAATGGATTATTCTTACACGAAAATTTACTCACGGGAATGGAGCCGGCGTCGTAAAGTTTATTTACAACGTATACGTTTCAAGTATGAAGGCGGTTTAAATCGTTCGCTCGAAAATCAAGAAAACAATTCTCAACTGCAAATAGAAATAAGAGAGTACCCGAGCAGTGATTGACTTTATATCGATTATAAATATAGTAATTTATTTGTATAGTTTCAACTTATGGTTTGTAATTTGAGATATATCGGTATTTTTTTTAATATATTAATTGTTTTCTTCACATCTCGAATGTAATTATACATTTCAGAATGTTTGGTATTTTTAGATACAGTGTTTTGGTAATAGAGAATAGAAATAATAATTTAGCAAACTCTAGAAATGATTAATGTGTTTTACATTAATATGTGAATAAATTTCATCGTATTATCCCTGTAGCCAACTCGATAATGAAAATATTCATTGAGCCAACAGCAAAAAGATCCCAAATTGTGATAACCCTAACAATTCATTACAATATATTGTTCCATGGCAACATCGTAATATCAGAGTAATAACTTCGCAGCAAGCCAGATTTACCTAGAACCGCTTTATTAAACTTTATTTTCATTGTAAGCCCTTGTAAAATACTCAAATCCCTGGATAAACAGTCGTCGGCATGATTTGTAAAGCCATTATTCATTCCAATAAGGAATGAGATTTGTCTCTGTCAGAAATACAAATGATGAAAAGGATATTAAATGAAAAGCGTCACGTAATAAAAGAATAACGTTGGCAGGAGCGTTAAATATCACTTTGGAGTAGCGGTGAGCCTCGCCGGAGGTTCCTCTTTAATAACGCCATTAAGGCAACCCGAATAGCTGAACACTGCCTTTTGCTTGTATCCTTAGCCTTTGCGACTTTTAGAGTCGCAAAGGCACGTTTAATTGCTCAAAGTGTGTTTAAATAATACTAGAATTTTCCTTTATTATGACTATTTGTCCTTTCAGGTATGAGCACAACGAATTTCAACGGAAGGTGTGTACTTTTCTAAGCTTTATTTTTAAATTTACGATATGATATATAATCTTTGTATGTTGGAAAATGTTGGCGGTTGGTCGTAAAATGTACATTCTAAGAATAAAGTATAATAGAAACATCAGACAAAAATGTGTTTTGCTAGCCTGTATTATTCTCGGCGAACAATGAATTCGCGTCACTCCACTGAATGGGGCAGGGCATGTTGAAAAGAGTTAAATTAAATTAATGCACGTTGTTCTCTGAAATAGTACATAAATGAAGCAAGAAAACGTATTTTTCTTCGCTTAAAAATATATTAAACCCGGTCGCAATCGTAAATTATCAACATTTTTAATTATGAAAATTACAAGTTACTTTTACATAAAATGTATATTCTAAAAGGAAAAACGCGTCACAAAATCCATCTTAAATTACGTGGAACAATGCCAACGATTTAATTTAAGGAAGCGGCAACATAAAAAATCAAGTTAAAAGTCTGTGACATAAAGTGGTTCGAGTAAAAAGGTGGAGACATGGGAATACAGAGGTTTACTGGGTTGGGAAAACCATAGCCACGTATTTGTTAAACTTTCAATTGCTATATTACACATCCGACATTTTCCATTATATATTTATGCATTTCCGCTAGTATTTGGGTTCCTCAGTTCCGCGAACGTTGACTGATGGTTTATACAGGGTATATCAAGACCGCGACCGAAAACGAAGCCAGGTGGTAGTTTTAGCGGCTACAGACACAATGCAACTAAAAATTTTGCAAAATAAGCGACTGATTTTTTTTTACAATTTTTTAAAAATCATCGTTTTTGGGGGGTAAAAACCTAGTTTTTGCAAAAATAGTAATTTAAATCCTTACGTACCATTGCGTGTTTAAAAAATAAGCGATGTACGTCATTATTTTAGAAAAACTATGTTTAATCACTCAAATACGACGATATGTAAAAAATAACAAAAAAAAATTTGACGATATTTTTTGTAAAATTTTTACTTGCATTGTGTTTGATATCACTAATACTACCTCCTGGCTTCGTTTTCGGTCGCGGTCTTGATATACCCTGTATATGTAACGGTTGCTCGCGGCAAATTAAAAGATTTTATGGAAATTGTATAATTGCAGTTTTCAATATTTTTATGGTAGGCACGGAGTTTTTTATTTATATGTTACGAATACGAATATTAATATATGTTGTTTTAGTTTTTTTCATTGTGTTATAGTATACATGATTAATCTGAAAAAATACTTAATTCCGAGATTGTTTGAAACTGGCTTAGCGCATACCGTTTTATTATTTTTTATTTATCTGGCGTATATGAATCTTACTATAAATATAAACAAATTATTTTACATTAAATTTGTGTAACGTAGTTGAAAATGTGCAATAATAGACCTCTGTTTTAAAATATTCAAGTATTTTGACATCGTGTTTTGGGTTGACAGGTGAGGTGTTATTATTATAAAAAAAAAAAGATGTATACGTGTTGATTTTTATAAGGTTTCACCATATCGATTTGTAAGCATGGACCACGGATATCTTTGTGTATTGTGTACAAACTGAAAGGAGCAAAATATAGAGGGATAATTAAAACTAAAACACCTAGAGTAGTGTTTTCTCTTTTGAGAACTTTGGTACTTATTGGACAAATTTTATCCACACATAGGATCTCTGTGATTTCTCTGATGTGTTCCAACCTAGTCTTTCATTAATATTATACAACTACGCGTACTGTTTTACAAAACTACAGTGGGGTGCTCAACACCATTTCGGCCCGAAACAAAAAGTTCGTCAACTCTCATATGTTTGCCGAGCTCTTAACTGTGGAGCAGTTTGGCAATGTGTTCCGTCATGCCTATAATCATGGGTTCTTTAAGCGGAGCATGATGAAGCAATTGTGCAGATTTGTATAAGTGAATAGATTAATACACCC
Source organism: Deilephila elpenor (assembly GCA_949752805.1). Taxonomy (NCBI): domain Eukaryota; kingdom Metazoa; phylum Arthropoda; class Insecta; order Lepidoptera; family Sphingidae; genus Deilephila; species Deilephila elpenor. Next base: position 4,741,913 of record OX457102.1, read on the forward strand.
AACAATCACATAGGTTGTCCAGGCCCAACGTATCAAACAATACGGGAGACATTAACCTGCGCGTGCCTCGAACTCGTGGTCTCACATCACCCAGTCACCCACGTAGGCTGTCAAAATTATCATATTGAAATAGGTAAATAGAAATAAAACTATTTTTTACGGATTTTATCGCGTTTTGGTTTAATTTTTAAATTTTTAACTTCCCGACGTTTCTATTGCTTCACAGCTTTCGTGGTCACGCATTCGCGTAAATATAAGAAACCAAAATTATCATTATTGTATTGTTTAACGCTTGAATAATGTCTGTCGCGGTTCGGCGCTCTATCTGGACGCCACTGTATTTACCATTGCGTAAATTACAGTCACTTCAACGAGCCACAATAAAAATGAAAATAATAATAATAGTCCGGTAAAAAGAACTCGGAAATTAATTAGTTTCTAATAACCCTAGCTCATATACGTCGCACTGCTAGTTACGGGTCCTTTATGATCTCGAGGTATTTGATTTACTCTTATAGGTTCAATAAGGGTCATATTAATCAAAAACCTTTCGTATTAGTTTAATAAGAAACCTCTAGGACGTTAATATCTATGAGGTACCCGCAGTCCCTCAAAATTAAACGGCAGGCAATCATTTTTGATGGGCCTTCGAAGTTTCCGACGAATTTCCATATTTGCGCCTTTAGGGTTGAATAAATTGAAGTCGTTAATGTTACGGGATTAAGTTTTCGTTTTAGGCTTGGAATTAATTCCTATCATACATACAAATGGTTGGTTTTCGAGGGTTATATTTTCGATTTATACACGTATGTATGTTCGGTGCCGAAAAGGTCTAGAAGAATCGTATCTTAAAGAAATCCTACATAAAAATCAGATTGCCTCGGTGGTTTTAATACGGTATTACAACTTTGAGGTTTCGGGTTCGAGTCCCGGGTCGGGAAAAGTGATAATGGATTTTTTATTCATTATCAACCCGAAGCTAGAAATCGCCACATATCACATCGCAGGACGCAAAATACAAGGCGAAACGTGCGTGCCTAGGTTGATCTCTGCAGTACCTACCGGCTATCATAGCACATTTTTATACTTAATTAAGCTTTGAATTGGTTTATGAGTTATACTTCAATATTCAGATCAATAATACACAGAGATGCAAAGGAATACAAAATTCATAATTCCAATACAATGTTAATCATCAAATAAATGTATAGTAAACCAATAACCATCCTAATTTCTCTGTGGATAGCTGAAACCGCCGAACCACATTTACTATTACCGTATCGGAAATTCCGAAATTAGGCCCGAGGTATAAAGTTATAATGTGCATGCGGTCTGGATAATTAACACTCACTGGGAGCAGCGTGCTTAGTCAGGAAACAGGAATGCACCACTACTCAATTTCCCAGGGGCTTCAGTTATTCTTGGTAAGAAACGTTCATTCGTTCGTCCGGGAAATATTAACTATTGGCACGACGTATATCTGTGTAATTATTATAAGATATGCTGTGGAGTGCGAATTATACATGTTGTAATATGTTATATGATTGTCTGTATTGGAAGGTTGCTAATTTACGAAATTGTTTTATTAGCTATCCATACAGTTTGATACAATACACTCGTGGCATAAATTTATGTTATGTAAAAAGCGAAACACTCATGTCTGCAAGAAGTAAAATGTACTTTGACACGTTTCAAGTTGAATTATATATCAATGTTAGACTACGAAATTTAATAACTCTTTTCAAGAGGTTATTATAACATTTATAACGCCATGACCCATTCTTTTAAAAGACGTTATTTTATAAATAACCTCGGTAAGTTACCGGTCTACCTTAATTAACCTCACTCTTAGACGATTTAAAGGATTATTTTAATATGGGAGTTTATCAAACTTTGTAATAAGTAAAGTGATTAAGAAAGTAATATAATATTATGGAATGTAAGTTTGGCAAAAGGCGGGTAATAAAAGTTTATTGGTGGCATAAATTAAAATCGGATTTATGACCACAATATCCGACCCTTGAGGGAATCTAAAGGCTATGAACTACGTTAACAATGAAAAAATATTAAACGCAGGAAAATTAATACGCCAAAAATTGACCTCATTTGTCGAGGAAGGAGGTTAAAAAAATGAATGTTTAATTATGTTTTGGTATATAGTTAGTTGGTATCAGTGAGGGATGGCTTAGTTGGAAACGACCCAGACTGACCAATATGAGGTCGGAGGTTCTATTGTAAGCTTAAGAGGTGTGCATCTTTCAATAGAACTAAGGTTCGGTAAGGCTTAAAACTAACTACTAAACTAAGGTTTTCGGTGCTATTTGTGTATATATTAACCTAATTCCTGTTCTCTATGAACTTGAAAAAAAAATTGCGTGAGAAAATTTCAGAACCTAATATACCAAATATTTTTTTCGTCTCTAATCGTTTATTAAAATGTTATTAGTTACGGATAAAAGAAAATTCACAAAGGTACACTTAAAATTGGCACTAATGATTATTAAAAATTATAATTTTTACATCAAATACGACATAAATATACGTTATTAAAAATATCTTCCATTATAAAGCCAAAAATGAATTTAAAAAATATTGAAATTTCGGTGTTTCCTAAGTACCTACCCTTTCATGAAAATGAAAAAGAAAAGTTTTCAAACACGTTACATATTGTTGGGTAATTTCTAACAACAATGTTGATTCTCTTTTGTGCTGGCGTCGGGCGAGCTTCCGCCCAAATCACTTTTCAATACACTCGTTTGCAACAAATTTTACCTTTGTCTGCCGCCCCTTTGTTATTCTCATTGAAAGTTAGGGCAATTCGTATTTCACAGTAACGACTAATGAATGATTTATAACGATAAGGCTCCTACTCTTCCGTTTTATACAGGGTACATCCAGACTGCGACCGAAAACGAAGCTAGGTATGAGTGACTTCACAATATTTTTTGTATCTTTTTACTTATCGCCGTATTTGGGTGGACAGATAAATTTTCACTTAAAAATATGACAACCTCTCCTTAAATTTACAAAAATATGCACATACAGAGTGAGAATTTTCAAATCCCTGACTAAAATGATAACACAAAGGCGACGGTGTGAACTGTGACCTGCCACTTCAGGCATAAAATGACTATCAAAATGTTTTGTTCTTGAGTAAATGACGTTATTTCAACTAAGCTCACAAAATCATTGTCCTCTTATATTTTTCTAATTCTGTGTGAATTTCATTATCATTTATTATAAGCGTCCATTAATTTAACAAGCAAAAGAATCGGCGTTAGAAAGGTCAGTTCCCATATATGTATAAAGTATTTAAATATTTATAAATATGGTTTTGTGACCATCGTGACGTGTATGTTAGACAATGCCAAAGGAATTCTGATAAGCACGTCTATTATCTTTCTATAAGAATAAGAAATTCAAACTTCATAAAGACGATTGTTTAAATATACATAAATGATAAAACTGAGCACAAGATAGTTCCCGTGTCGTAGAAACAGAACGGCTGCGCTAGCTATCAAAAATTACAGACTATCGGTTTTATTAATAATCAGTTTTAAAACCTATTTTAGATACCGAATGTTTTGTCTTCTTCGCTCAAACTAAATTTAAAAGTAGTTCGAAAAGGACAAACATTCAATAACTAAAATACGTTTTAAAACTGTCTATGAATAAGGCCGTATATTTTCATCAATACAAATGGGACGGTCAATATTTGTTTTGTGTCTAGAAGTTGTGGGATCCGAAAAGTTATTCGCAATAACACTCACCAAGAGGGTATCTTAGAGTGGGGTCGGAACTATGCGTGTAACTGTTGGGTGTATTTATACGCTTAAAGTAAAATTGTATAAGAATATGTTGTGTTTTGATTTATGGCTTCCAAAAATACTAACTAGTTCCCAAAAAATATGAACTAGGTATTTACTTTCAATATTATTTACCGAGCTTTAAAGAAATAGCAGAAAAGCGTTAAAAAGCTTTAATTGAGTCGTAAAACGTTACCTCGAAAAGTGCCATCGCACTGTATTATAACGTCACAACTCAATAAATAACATTATAGAAATGACTATCAATGAGGGATGTATTTACTGAATGACGTCAATACATTTAGCCAAATCCAATAATTTTTGATCGAATTTAAAATCAAAACTGTCGAAGGTTTTTGGATAAATAACATTTTAAATCTTTAAGCGTATTGCAATAAACACTTTAATTATATGACGTTCTGTCAAATATATTAACCAACAAGTCTTCAAAACAGAATACACACTGTCTGTTTAATATTATTACATTTAACACGATCCGTAGCATTGAAACCGCACTAATGTTAATACATAATGCTGTTTACTAAGATGAATATTATAAACATAATACACACCCTTGGCAAACGTATCCGATTGTTACATATTGGAGTACATGATGATCTTAAACACGAATACACTATGAAGTGCTCGCAGTTATCTGAGATTAGAGTACGTGCGGTGACCATAAGTTTAAATAATGCAGAACTTTGCTAAAGGTGAATATTCGTATTCACTCGAATAGGGTTATTCCCAGAGGTTATTGTCATTGTCATTGTAGACCACGTGAATGAAAGAGAATTGTATTTCATTAACACTATAAAATAAGTGCAATATACTCGATGATTACTATGGAGCTGTCTGTATAGAGTAGACCGAATAGAAAATATTATCGCTTGGCAATCGGTATAACTGTGCTGATCTATAAGAAATTGACGTGCAATGACTGTCTCCGAAACATGGGATGCATAGCAAGTTTTACTTGGGCACAGGGGTCGTTATATCGGCATATATTGAGAGTGTTATTATGAATAATGATTTATTATTTATTTATTATATTTATTTATATTAAAACATAAATAGGAAACTAAAGTAAATATCCCGACAACACAATAATTTTCATTAGACTTTTGCCTAAGTCGTAATTAAGTTACGATATTTAAGATAATTCACATGAACCCTTGAATTTAAAAAACATTACATTATCTAGTCGGGTTAAAATAAACTAATTGATTTCTTCTACATATATATTATTATATATCTGTAATAAAAAATACATCCAATACAAGTGAGTAATATAAATATCTACGGTTCGGCTTTAATTAGTGAAAAAGCAATGAAAGTAGTCAGAAAACACTGATTATAATGAATGACAATGCTTAATTAAGCGACCTCATTGTCATTAACAGGCAAACATGTTTATGTAAAGCGAAACTAGGCTTTTATCATTAAAATCATAATACTCACTGCGTAATACTTTTCACGGTTCACAAAATACTTCGATGCAGCACATTATCGGTTGAAAAAGAAATAAATCGACAATTCACATTGATTAATTATCCGTCGAATTTTCGCTTTCGATTGTACAGCGTCTCCGTGAAATAATTTAAAACGTCACAAAATCATACACTATAAAGTCATTGCTATTTTGTTGTATTTAAGGTTACTGAAGATGATAGTGTCATTAATTTGCAATAAAGTTGTTACGAAAAGATCTTTACGACTCAGAACTTGGTAGATGGCTTGAAAATTATGAAACAAAACTGGCCACATATAGCCTCTTTTAACCTAATTATGGGAAGTTATGACTGAATACTAAATAAGAAACATTAAATTGAGATCCAAAAAAATGGATTTCTGATATTAAGAAAGTGATACTACTCGTACTATAAATGCATCTATTAACAAAAGTAGAAATAATTTCTTATCCGAAATGCCACTCATTTAAATATTAATCACCCTCAGTAATGCCACAAATAAAATAATTCTCATTTTTACTATCTTCTTTGTAAAAGTCTTTGTTATTTAAAGTACAATAAAACACACCATCCTGGCTACATTACAGTCCTTAGCGCTTCTATCAAAACATCCAACAAAGACCTGCAATAACTAAACGCGTAGTCACAAGAATAAAACCGTGAGCCAGTGTCCATGACGGGATCCGTACAAGTAACTAAAGCTGAAATTGCTTTTACAATTCGACGTGTGAATGTTTATTCTGGGAAATTTACTTTTACGTCAAAGCTTTGGAGAATTTTAAACTGCAACTACATAACAGAGGATTAATATAATTCGGTTCTAGCTGTGGGAGAACTGAAAAGATGTTTATGGAGTGTATATTTTCAATTTATGACGCACTTAAAATTCTGACGCGGTATAAGTTTGTTTTTTGTGAAATTATATTTGAATCTGTAGTAGTGAGTCACGGTCAAAAGAAAGTTCTCGGAGACTTGCATTGTGATTTTTGGAAGGTGTGACCTTTTTGTTTGATTAAAGTGTATTGTTTTCAGAGCGGTGTTATAAAATGCATTCGTTCTGATTTTTTATTCCACTTTCAGACACGGCAGAATTGCAAGTTGGTAATAACGCAATTATTTTGTTGTTGATCATTTTGAATTTCACAAGATTATTATGATAAAGATTTGTACGTTAATTGATTAATTTATTATTATTTTTATTATACCTGGATTTCTGGATAAATATGAGTCTTGCAATTACAGTAATAATTTTTCTTATTGTTTATGAAATTTACAATCGGTATATATTATCAAACATTATTTTACCGAAAAGAAACGAATATATTTTTTAAAGATAATAATTGTTATACAGGGTATATCAAGACCGCGACCGAAAACGAAGCCAGGAGGTAGTATTAGTGATATCAAACACAATGCAAGTAAAAATTTAACAAAAAAAAAACGTCAATTTTTTTTGTTATTTTTTACATATCGTCGTATTTGAGTGATTAAACATAGTTTTTCTAAAATAATGACGTACATCGCTTAATTTTTAAACACGCAATGGTACGTAAGGGTTTAAATTACTATTTTTGCAAAAACTAGGTATTTACCCCTCAAAAACGAAGATTTTAAAAAAATTGTAAAAAAGAATCCGTCGCTTATTTTGCAAAATTTTTAGTTGCATTGTGTCTGTAGCCGCTAAAACTACCACCTGGCTTCTTTTTCGGTCGCGATCTTGATATACCCTGTATGTTTCACAATCCACTATCCGTCGGGACTATCTCGCACCAATTTTTAACTTTGTAAATGGTTGTACAAAAAGCAATGGAATCATGAAATTTGGTTAAATCACGTTATACGAATGCTAAACATGTTTATACAAATCGCAAAACTCATTTGAGCTTCTTTAACCCGATTATTAATATCACAGTTGCTCGACTTTTTGCATCCACATGAGAAAGATAAAAGGAACAGATTGAAAACCATTTCGTTTTATTGTATGAATACGTTTGCACTTTGCAATCAAGTAAATTAACAGAGAAATGGAAACGGATCAAAGCGGATACAATTCCATTGTACATTATTAAAATAAAAAGAAACATCTTATCACAAAAGGAAACATTTAAACTCGCCGGTTAATGATTCCGGACAAACAATTCCGGTAAGATTGCGCGATAAATTTCGCTCGATCAATTCTACAGAGAATTTAAAGTAGATTAACTTCGCCCGTTTGATTAAAAAACTTTACGGGCGATTTTAAACATAAGCTTGGCTCGCTAATTTTATTACGTTAGGCAGCTGTTTTTCTTCTTTGTTAATATTAGTGCTTTAATAATGAAATAGCTAGTGTTTATTTATCTTTATTTTTATATTGGCACGGAAAAGTAATCTTAATAGAATATAATAAGAGAATTAGTGGAATAGATATTATCCATTGCCGAGAAATGCTTAACTAGGCCTTTCGAGATAATTATTCCCGTTTATATGAAACCGAATGGCAGATGAATCCGACACGTGACACACTTGCGTAATGCGTATGCATACGATTGGTTGTCCACCATCGTGTATTATGTTCACTATCCGGGCATATACATATGAAAACTGTATAATATTGTAAAAAAAGTCTCTCAGTTTCTTTGTCCGAATGTTCCGATTATAACACTTAACAATTTGTCCGATTGAGACGGTTATTCCTTCAAAATAGTTATAGGATCGCGCTCATTAATTAAATCAGTAAATCTTGTTTACCACAAGTTAACTAATTTATCCGTAACGTAAGTTTTTCATACCCGAAGCCAGGCCGGGATGTAAGACCGCGAAACTTTTCTTTAACGTATCTTCTGTGATCTACCACTTGACGGAACTCATTAATATCAAAGCCTTTGTAATTTTATCTTAACGACTTAATAACAGAGTTTATAATATGTTTCCGAATTTACTGAAATATTGTTCAACTCACCACTGTCAATTGTTATTTAATTTTCAACATTTTATTGATATAACAAGTCCACGATTTCGAGTATTTATTTATTTCCGAGATAAATGTGAGAAAAGAGAAAAGAGGGCGTCATTAGTTGAGTATAAAAATAAGTGGGGTACAAGAAGTAACATTCTAAGAGTTTAAGTTATGCTGAAGACATTGTGTTGGAAGCATAACGAGGGAAGTTTAATAAGACCGATGTAATGTTTTCTAGAGGATGTTCACTCCACAGATGCGGTACTTTTACGCGAAATTATTAAGGAGTCGGAACTTATCGTTAGGGCAAAGTTATGAGTAGGTTGAGAGAAGGTGATTTAGAGTTTAGCGTATACTATTATTATAAACGTATTTTGAGCATTTCTCATTAACTGAAATAATTAGAGTTAATGTTTAGGCGAGGCAATTTTTAATTGATGGATTTTGTATTTGTTTTGTAAATAATATCGTCCTTAAAAAAAATTATGTCTCAATTATTTTCAGATTGTTGAATTAATTATATAATATTGTGAACTAACATGGAAAAAGAACACATTTAAATTTAAAAGACCTAACTCTACTTTTCGGCGATTTTTAAATTGCTGTCTCATTAATAAAAATCGCGGGCAATTCAGTCTACCGCGCCATAATAATCAATATATAGAATAAAAATTATTTTAAAACTTTTCAATTACATAAAATAAACTACGAAATGTCGGCAACAACCTTAAATTGTAGTTTATATTGAATCCACACGTGGTTGTAGGAACGGAAGAGCGCAATATCCGGAAAAACTACCATCTCATTATTATTCGAAATGTAAACAAAAGAAGAACATCAACTACGCAAGATCAATTTAAATGAACACTAAAATAGACTTATACCAAAGCTATTAGCAGGTGTAAGAGCTTCTTGAAATTTCTGACTCATTTTACAGGTACGTCTAGTGAAATATATTAAACAATTTAATGTGCTAAGTGTTTACTCTACGTTCACTTTAATTCCTACAAATACATTTTAATCAACGCTCGTATTGAGCCCTTTGAAACTCAACGGAATATTGAATCCATTAGCGAGGAAACTAATTGAAACACAAGTGTTGCCAGTTATGAAAAAAAAAACAAACAGTAAGGCTACTATGAACCAGGGATCTAAATACAAACACAACCATGCAGACTACTGAATATTGCGGGAAATTTTGGTGATGAACTTTTGCGCCGCGCAATAAGTAACCACCAGGTAGGGCGCAGGTTAGAGTGGGAGGGGGTTGCGGGGTCGGGTGTAGGACGGCGGCGGGGTGGGGGGTGTACGTGGTAGGGTTGCATGCGTGTAGTAGTGTCGCGTACCGGCGGGTGCGTGTGGTTGCGCGGCGCGGCGTGCGCTCGGAGCGGCGGTCGGGCGAGCACTGGGCGGCGGCGGCGCGTCGCAGCCTCTCCCGGCGCGGCGCCCGCCCAGCGACCATCTCCGCCGGACAAACTTTCTGATGCATTCTCTTCAGCGCGCCCGATTGGGACGCTTTATCACTACTCGACTCACACTTAGCATGTCATTATCTTTCTATTAACAAAGGCTTTGATTTAATCAATTAATTTGTTTCTCCCTTAAAATAATAAATACGTATAAAATACCTAATGTAAGAGAGATGTTTTCTATTCGCATAAAGATAATGAAAATATATTTTTGTAATTCTCTGTTCCCGTTAAGTGTTCATGTTTATTTCTAATATATTCATAGAGCAATGAGCATGATTTATAGTCTCGGATACTTAATTATTATCTACAACATTGAAGCTTTTAGTAGGTCTTGGACAATAAAGCGTTTGTTTCGTATTTCACTAAAAGTGATGCAAACATAATATTTATATTCTATACATAAGATACTGATTTTGAAAATCATATTTTGGGAAAACGTGAACTTCTAAAAACCTAGAACTTTTATTTTTTACTGCAATATCAAATATTTAAGAACTCCTAAATTATTAGAGGGTATGATTTATTCTAATATTTATTTAGTTTATGTATCAAAGCGTAGAGTTGAAAGCTGTTAAATTCTATATTTATATTGGGATTGACTGTTTCTAAAACAATTAAGAGATAGTAGTAGGTTAAATAAATAATTATGATACTAATAATTAATTCAAGGATAATAGGACCAATAATAATAGAAATAGGATCTTGCGAATAAGAATAATTGCCGCCATAATTGAAATGACACAGATCAATTCCATTTTTTTTCTCTTACGATTTAATTTTCTTAAACTCGAGATATTTTAGTCCATGGTATAAGCGGATACGGTATATTTCAGCATCTTTTCAAGGGTGGCAGTTTGAACTGATTGCATAGTTCTGGGGACATTGTCTCGAGTAAATTGAATATTTTTTTGAGATTTGACAATTGTATACATGAGAAAACGTTTCCGTGTTGTTTTCACACAGATTTCATAGATCTTATTTGAATATAGGCAGTTAATATTATTTTATTTTCTGAAACTTCAGGCCTTATTTTCGTTTTATTAATAAGTTAATTGAACCATTTTGACTTTGTGTTTTCAGAAAATATTCTTTTAATTGCGTGAAATAATTGGATCATGAATTTTATTGCAACATGAGAAGGTACTTTTTATTTGATTAATTTTGTTGCGGGTTAAAATGTTTTCAAACGCTCGCCGATACTCGCTGTTGTTTTAGTTTATTTTAATTATTTTCCCGAATCATACCATTGTGTACCTAAAGTATTTGGTTAGAATGTAACCTTGCAGCTATTATTTTTGCTTTTCGATATATTCCATAATAATATTTTAAAATACGTATATAATGTTTTTGTATCTGAAAATTATGTAACCAAAAAATACAAAAAAAAAATTCTTTCAAAATATGGACTGCTCAAAATATGTTTTTACACCATTTGGATAAAAAATATCAGTAACTATTCGTAACCGCATATAAAACAAGGCAGGAAATTTCGATAATACAAGGCAGCCATAGTATGTGTTTGGGAATATAACGCATTTTAAAAGAATTTCGCTCGTAATCGAATACCGAACATTTGCATACGATTTCGCACTTCCCCCGTAACGGTTGTCAGAAATTGAGTTATTTGTTCGCCAGCTCGTTGTATCTCTTTAAATGGAAATCAACGTCAGTGAGTTAATGTATTTTGGGGTTGTTGAAAAGTGATTATTGGGGAAGGGCTGTCTTCACCAGTGAACTTTTGGTGTCTGAGGATGATAATGATGATGAAAGTTTATAGATTTGGTGGTTTGAAGAATTGATATTTTACATTTTTTGGTCTTTGATATAAGCTCAAAATTCAGTTGGTGCAAGTTAATTTTTTCAGTGACGATAAATTAAAAATCTCAAGGAAACTGTAATTTATTGGGGCGGAAGAAGCTCAACAAACTGTTATTGGCACTAGTGGTACTTCTGTTTGTCTAATCGGCAAAACCGACATCCGCTCTATGTTTGAAGATGGGTTTGCCATTGAATTGAACATTGAATTGTAAAATTGTGCCTCGAATTTTATTCTAAAACCATTGCGTATTAGTAAAATAAATGGTTTACAAATACATTTACTAGGTCAGGTGCTAAAATTGTGAAGGTATCATCTAAATGCCGCTTGTGAAATTTCGTCCATACTCTCTCTCATTCACTCTCATATATTTAAGGAGGCTAAAAGCACAATTTGGTGGGTGTGATATAGCGGACCGGACGATACGTGATATGAAAACGTATCGTCATTACACACAGATGAAGCTTTGACTGAAATTTATGGACAGACGACTCCGACGCAATGGGCGCCGGCTCCATTTTTATCGCGATATTATATTGTCCTGACGCGTTAAGTCGGGTTCATACGACACTTATTAAAAGGATTTTTATTGAATGGAAATGATTTTGAAGATATTTCGATGACATAAATACGATTGTTGAAAAAGGTATTCTATGGTATGTGTGAGCCGCCAACCCTCACCAGGCCAGCGTGCCGGACTATAGCCTAAGCCTTCTCAATCGAACTCTTAATTGTGACGGCGTCCCGAATTCAACAGTGGGCGATAATCGACTAAGTACAGTTGAATAAGAAGAAAAACAATAACACAGTTGTGAACGTTAAAAAGCTAGCCTAGATAGAAAATCTCTGGCATATTTTTTGAGTCACTTATATTCATTCTAAGTGAGCTGTTAAACGTTCGTGTTTTTATTATGGCTAATTGGCTATTTCGAAAATAAATGTCAGTTGCATTCCTGCACCATTATAAAGAGATTAATTATCGTAAATAGATTTTAAAAAAAGAGAAGAGAAGAAAATAAACTATGGAATCAATGATGGAAATACTTTTATTCCAATATTTATGTGTATTGTTATACCATTATACGTGAACAATCAGCCGTGGCGAAACTTTAAGTGATACTAGCTTGTCTATCTCGAAATATTAAGATTCAAGACCAATATACGACAATAGACAAACTCAAAACCCGATGCACATTAGCTCAGAACACACAAACAGGACGGGCACAAATAAACATTTCAATTAAATAATTCTTCATAAAGGTACGTAGAACAGTAGTGTTTACTAAATCAAATATACGTCACTACCATTTATATGCTGGAATGACGTCAGCAACTATTCCATATTACAATAGTGGGTAATCCTGCAAAACAAGTTTCGTGTGAGGCTTCCATTGTGCAGCGAGATTATGGTGGCCCACACCTTAACGCTTTCCTCATAATGGAATACGAGTCTGCGTCTTTATCAACGTGTTCTTTGATGGCGAAGTTAAGCCGCTGATATTTCTATTGAGGTTTTATATGGTTGTTTTATATTTCAGCGCGGGTTTTATGGGGTTTAGCTTGGTAATAGACGTATGTGTATTTGAATGTATTTAGATTATATCTGAATGGATTCTTTTGTAAGCCTGTCTTAGACGCTAGCCTACAAGGTGGACGGACGACCTGGTTAAGGTTCCAACAGGTCAGTGTGTAAATCCTTGGGGGAGGCATAGGCCTATGTCCATTGCTGAACATAGGTTCAGCAATGGACTTCCAGCTGAATTAGATAGATTGTCTCGGCCACTCACCGCTACTACTGTTGAATCAGAGTCAATGACTTTGTTAGAGCCCTTCAGGGTGCAAAGTCTTTCAATGTCCCATGTTTGGAGTCCAGTGACACAGACATATCCGTTTCAGCCTTGTACCAGTACCATGGGAGAAATTTGCAGCTTTCCTCTAAAAAACAATCATTATTAACCTTAAAATAAAACTGAAGCTGAGAGCGTCTTTGGCGAACTTTAACTTGTTTCACATACGATAGAATGAACTAAAGTATAAAATGCTAGTGGAAAGATCGACTTTATTAGATTAATAGCAGTTCTGTTCGAGCCATAATGATAGAAACTGTTCCGCTCAGACATCCAATGCAATTCTTATGAACCATTACCGACGTTGACACTCGTTGAAATTTTACCGAACACCGAAGCTTAGAAAGTTAACTTAACCTTTAACGGTCTTAATTTTATTACATTAGTTAGTTTCGTTTGAACCCGATAAGGAATTCTTAATCAGTTCTTAACGGCTTTATTCAAAGACAGATTTAAAACATATTTTAGTTATCGAATATTTAGTCTTCTTCGCTCAAACGAAATTCTAAATCGTTCGAAAGGGACAAAACATTGAATAACTAAAATAGGTTTTAAAACTGTCTATGAATAAGGCCGTAATAATATAGTAAGTTCAAAATATTGTCAACTTGTAAAATATTTTATCGGGAAGTGCCTGAAAGGGAGAAATTTAGTGCTCGACACTACCTGAAACTGCGGAATTTCAACAAGTAGTTCTAGTGTTATAAAGTGGCACATGCACAAGGCACGGCGTTCATATATCAGTTTCATAAATTCACTTGAAGGAGAGAGAAAAGTAGACTAATATAGCTATATTTCAGAAAATAACATGGGAATATATTTTATAAAGAACCCCGTTATTAATCCATGGATAGTTTATTTTTCGCTTTTCATAATGAATGTAATTGTTAATGATTGATATTAAGAATGTTTAATATTGTTGATTTTTGGCAGTCTAGCAGTTTTGTTCTAAGTAACTGTTTTCATTCTGTACATTTGCCTAGGTACAGAAGCGAAGCCATTCATAAAGAACTGTTTTATATAAAACTAAAAATATAATCTATAAAGGAAAGAATAAAATAAGTACAACTGAACATTTATTACGGAGGAGTGAGTGTGAAATGGGAAAGCCTAGCGAACCGTGTGTCTAGCTTGCTGGTAACACGAGGCGCGGACCTGAATAATAAAGCTCTGCTCTATGTTAAAAATGTGCCGTTCATAAGAACACGTATTAGGTACAGTATCCTAATTTTGTTTAAATTGATGTTTATAATTTCAATTTTGCTGCTTTAATCCGCTTGTGTATCACGGAGTACTTTGCGACCCGCTTTCAAATTCTTAGGTACGTAGTAGTAACATACGTGTATTATTAGCTAGTCAATTATGCAATTAATTATTGTGTATCAGAAGACGATATTATTTTTAGTGATATGAATGACTTTATATCAATGCTCTCTCTCAACAATCTCGATCTGAAATACCATTTAATCAATTTCGAGAATTGAAATTTCGCTGCAGCCTAATTCATTTCCGCGGCGTTCGATTTCCATTCGTAGAACTATTTCACAGTTAATTTTGCAGATCAAATCATACACCGTGCCGCCAAGATTTTCTAGAAATACGTCACATATTTCAATCAATACAAACTCGTCAATATTATGTTGTGGACCTTTGAATCCGTGGTAGTGTGAGTCGGCGGTTAAGTATTAGTATTAAAATTCTAAGGAATAAGAATACAGTAAGTTTGTTTTTTCTACCATATTGAAAATAAAATCTATCACATCGTGGGAAGGAACACACAAGGCAAAACTTAGGTTACATCTGCCTACGCCTTCTATGAAAAACGCGTAAGTTTATGTACGTATTTAATAACATATATTGAAAATATTTTTTAAGACGCTGCTTGCCGCCCTTAATTTAAAAAATCAGACTGACCACTACCATTTTAGTACATAACTTCATGCGTACATAAAAAAAAAGGACTGGCTAAGAACATACCAAATATTTGGTATATAAACGTTTTAGAACAAAATTCATTAGAGCAAGTTTCCTAAGACCGTTGGAATCCGTAGAAACTAGAAAGTTGTCCATAGTTTATGCTTACAAGTTGCAAGGTGCAGGTAACTATACGAACAGCGCGGAACTTGGCACTGGCAAAGATTTAGGACACAGTATTTGGAGCAAGGTGAAATACGGCGGCTTGGAACACACTAGAGCTTCAACTATGAACTACATAATTTCACATCCAATAGGTATTTAAAAAAAAAACTTTATAAATGAGCATCTAATTTTTTTGCACAGTGTAGGTATTTTAGTAAGACCACTGATCACGTAGATTTTAAAATTGAGTTTTTTGATTGCTATAGGCAGACAAGCTAGAAATCCGTCTGATGGTAAGCGACTACCGCTGCTCATAGGATTTACAATACTAGGGGCACAGACAAGCCGCTGTCTACCAGAGGAGAGAAGTAGGAAAGGGTGGGTGGAGGGAGGGAGGGCTCGTTGGGCCTCCGGCTATGGCTACGGTGGGCTCCCATTTTTTTGAACCGTATTTGGTAACGGTATCAGTTGTTAAGGGTCACATCTCCCCATCAACATAATATAACTTAAATCTATTTTATCTAAGGTAGAGTACCTTCGGAGCTCGAAGCTCGTATGATGAAACAAAGCCATATTCTTTGGAACTGTGTAGGTGTTAACAGAGGTTGTTACCGAATAAAACGAATAATTACCACGCGGAGCACGTCAGCGAACACGAGAACCTGTTGCGTGTTCCTATCAAGATTTTAGGTATAAAATAATTATTAGTACATACATACATAAACTCGTTAACCGTAGAGCTTCCATTGCACCTCAAGGTCTATGTCCTTTAATGGTTTACTTTAATATTATAGCATTACGTATGGATCGCATAACTTGGTTGCTAAGGTTACAAGGGACATGGTATACATAGTCCACCAAACCCACTTACTATTCTTGGTTTTCGATGATACATGTTTCGTCTCGTCTCGCCTTCGTGATACACACATAGTTGCGGGCAGATGCTAGTAAATAAGTAAAACTCCAATAAAACATACATTTATTTTAAAGCACAAGTCGAGATAGACTTGAGCTTACACGACTATCGAAGCGTAAACGACCTTGATAGACTTTCATTCGTGCAAATGATTAGGACTATTCATCATAATAAGTCAACTGTTGGAATCATTGGTGATATTACCTGATCATTGGTGATCCTTTGAAAAGATGGAAAAGCGTAAGACCTTTCCACATTAACTTTTATTATTTATATTAAAAGAGAATTGAAACAAATCTCTTCCAAACACATCACAGGAACCATTCAAAAGCACATCTAAGTCGTGACATTACGCACAAAGGGTGAGCGAGTAAATATGGCGTAGTAAGGTAAATGAGCATTCCGTGACTTGGTGGACGCAACAGGTCCTCGTGTTTGACGTGCCTCGCCTGACAATCCTCGTTTATCCGGTAACGTCGGCTATCACAGTCCCAACGAATATGTTTTAGTTTTTACTGGTCGTATGAGCTTCGAGAATACTGTAATTTTCGATCTTAGATAAGGCGGATTTTGGTAATTTATACATATTTTTTTGCAATGAATGGCGAGACAAGCGTGCTATTTGCCAGATGGTATGCGATACAACCGCTCATGGACAGTAGCAAAACCAAACAACACCATGAATTCCAAGGCAATGCTTGGCATTCTACTGCGCTCGCCATCCTGAGACATAAGATGTTAAGTCTCAATATGTCCAGTAGTTACTCTGGCTACAATGTCCTTCAAACCGGAACACAACAGTGCATTTACACTGCTGTTTGGTGGGAGAAATAGATATTGCGGTGGTACCTACCCAGGAATCTCTTCACGAAATGATGTTTCTCTGACAATATACCAACATTATAACACATCCAATTAGCTCCTAATCTCACCACGATTATATTTAATTACTCCCAAAGTAATTTGGAGTACAAAAGGAATACATATTCCATTTCAATTTAATTTCTCGCCTGTCGGAACAATTTATGAGTATTGAGATTTGAGATGGCGTTACGATAATAAGGGCTACAAGGCCTGAAGGGCGTTCTATCGGGATCCGACGTTTGTCAAGCTTTTGTTCCGTTCCTATTTTACGAACGAACGAACATACGAGCTATTGTTTGGATTTGTCTATTTTAGTGCTGTAGTTTTAAATATAGACGACGAGGTTGGATTTCGATCTAGTAATAAAGGAATGGAAGGACGAAAGATGTAATAGTATTTGACGGCCTTCGTGGCGCAGTTGGTTGAACGCCGGCTGTGAAACGTGAGGCCACGGTTTCGATCCCCGCACCGAGACAAATATTTTTGTGAACCACAAGTATTTGTTTCGGGTCTGGGTGCTTGTGAGACCGAAAAGTATATCGTAGTTCATGATACCCACGACATAAGACTCGATCTCAGTTTGGGGTCAGGACTATGTATGTGACTGTTGGGTGTATTTATTATTATTGAAAAGGTATTTTATTGTATCAGCTCATATACGTCCCACTGCAGGGCACGAGCCTCCTCTACAATCAAGAGAATTATTGAGAAGGGTTAGGCCATATAGTCCACCATAGTGCGGGTTGGCGGACATACCGTAGAAATTCTGTAAAATCGCTACAGTATGCAGGTTTCCTCACGATGTTTTCCTTCGCCGTTATTTAAAAGGTATTTTACCTGCGGATTTTGTGGAGAAAAATTGTATACTGCATAATGGCGTGGCTCATAATCTTATCTTATTTTATCGCGACTGCGTTTATAAACAAAAAAAGGTCATGCACAATCCCGGGAAAATAGAGAGGACACGCAAATATATATCCATGCGGAGATCAAACCCACATCGGTCAATAGGTGGTCAATAATTGCCTTTTTCTAATATTATCAAAATATATTCTATGTCCATAACAAATGATTTATTTTGTAATATTCACACATTGTTGCTGTATTTTCACTTATGTTTAAATATTGTATATTCGGTAAAATGTGGTCACATTTGGGCTTATTAATTTATCAATTATACCTTGCATAGTTTAAAATGTAACATGTGAATTTTAACTCAACAACTTAAGAACATGCAGAAATTTCCAAGTTAAATTCCCTATAACAAGAGCGTACGTAAGTTTCTGGTACATTAACTATTTAGCAGGCTCATTGCCTCGGCTTAGGCCCGAAGTTGATTGTTTGCGCAGCAGGGTCGCGGCGACCGTCTTCGCTTCAGCGAGGGTTGCCGATAAAGTTTTCCCACTTTCCCGTCTTCATAAGTACGGGTTAATACCCGAATCTGAGGGCAGCCGTTTGATCGCGCTAAGTGGTACAACAGGCCTAACCCTACTCTTAAGTGCCCTCATTCTTGAAGCCGTGTTATGAGTTCGGTGGAAGATGGTTATTAACATTCTTGACCCTTTTATACGTCACGTAATCTTTGATTTAATTGAGGGATTTTGTGTTGAATACATTATTGCTTCACGTTGAAGGATTAGATTTGTCGGCAAACTACATCGAGCGCTCCAAAAATAAAATCTTACAGAAAATTAAGACTACATTAATTAGATTATTGTTTATTTGCATTGTATGTGAAAAACAACTTTTTTATTTTTATTTTTTTACCTTTTAATTTATGGAGTAAGAAAACCAATATTTTCCAATATTTTAAAGTCGTTTTAATCTTGAGTTACTGCTCACCAATGGCTATGTAATTTATAATAGTAAATAACATGCTGCAGGAAACTTGGACAAAAACAGTTAGATAAATCAGTCGCTAGGCGGCAGGGCGACGCGCCGCGACGCTTGTTGACTCCGATTACTAACTGCCATTCATAACGTGAAATCTTGCACAAATCCCTGAAACAGAGAGTTCGCATACATTATCTCCTTATTGTTTTCATTTAAACTGAGTATTATATCATGTAAATATGTTTGATTTGAAACGAATTCCTTTTATATCAGTTTGTATTCTCACTGCTGGGTTCGTGTTGTTTTGTGAGGATGGTTCGGTTGGTTGTTGGAAAGATAAGATTTATTGGCGGCGATATATTTTTTATTTTGCGGCTTTATTACTGTTATCTAACCAGACGACTTTATAACTCTCTGAGGCACTAAACCTAAAAACATTTGATATTTAACTTGAAAGCTATTTATCCAGGGTTTGTAATAAAGTCATAACACTCTAGTGGTTCTGAAAACTTATTAATACTGAGTTTGGGACTCGGACGTTCTTCAAACTGATTTGTCCCAGAACTGCGTGAAGTGCTGCTGATTAAGTTTTCGTATGGCTATATCATTCCCTACCCTAGCTCTAGGGTAAGAGGTAGTCCAAGCTAAGATACAAACAAGAACAGCCTACTTGTAGGCACCAGTAGAAATAATTACGCGTAGAAAAAGATACCAAATACTGCAAAAGGTCACACCAGAGCTATCTTCGTTGTGACCTTTACAATATTTCATGGAAGGAGTGAGCGTATGAAAATGTCAACTCATTTAATTGACGAATAAATAAGCCTCGGTCGCGTGAAAATAAATCTAAGATGGAATGGACCGTCGCTTGTATAATAAAGAACATTCAGAACTTAATGAAGGACCTGTTGCTATGGGAATATCGACCACAAATTGAACTCGATTAGTCGGCGAGAATAGTACGCGTGTCGGGCTTATCCGATTCCAGAATTAGGAACTATTTGATTCATCCGCGAATCCGAATTCAACTCTATTACTCGGATAATGTAGATAATGAGTGTGCACGCAATACGCATGCGTGAAAATGGGGTGCTCCGATTTCTCATACACTGGATACTCGATAATATGAGCGTCATTAAATGAAACCGTCTTGCAAATGATATCTTCGCCGAAACCGTTGTGTTCCTAAACGTATGGTAATACAATCCAACAATATATTGCAGTCGCGTTCGTAACTTTTTATGATATATATAAAATATATCACAAAAAGTTTAATTCACTACAAATAAAAATTTAATTTTTTTAATTTGTAGTGAATTAAATCATGCCTCTCAAAAGTACAGCAATTTATTTGTTTTATTGGAAAATCGGCCTAAAACCGCGCCAGTTTTATGAATTGAGTTATATGTAGAAAAGGCTGTTTTATTGGTCATCTAAGCCTTATTACTGAATTTCTAACTAAATAACAAGTAACTAAATACCTACAGGCTGAATAAATAACATTACTGAACGATTTATGGATGGGCCAGCAACACATCCTTGATTGTCGATCCCGCGTTGTGGATGTTCATGGGCGGCAGTGATAACTTACCAGCAGGTAATCTGTTTGCTCGTTTGTCGAATATGCCATAAAAAAAGAAGAGGACCGTGCCTCGGACTGATATTATTACAGACCTCGTAGTGTATAATTTTTTTTCCTTATAAGAGTTCTGAATCAAATAAATAAAAATCATTAGACGAATCACCTTTGTTGAACTGGAATAACTTATTGAAAATATATTCATCACACTTTCCAGTACATTTCGCAAAATAATTAATTGTATATGTTTTGTAATTATTTATAACAATGTATAGTTTACAAATGTCGACCAAGTAATTTAAATAGTTACGAAGCTCGCATCCACGGACAGCTGAATACAACTGAAATGGGGCACAACTGGAATGGGAAATAGTAAGTTTATCTTGAACATCGACATAACGTACGCCGTAGGGCGTACAGCGGGTTCGCTAGTAATAATTGATTTTCAAACGAATTTTTCGTTTTTTTCTTTTTGATATGCTTTTGTAAAATAATAAATAAACACTTCCAATTGGTCTCGTACTAAAAGGTTTTTGTTTTGGACATAATAAATCGACAGTTGTTTGTTATAAAAAATTCCGCAGTGCTATAGTGATTTGCCCCAACGTTAGTTAAAATATTATATGTATATTTAAACTTTACTAAACTTTATTTCGTTCAAGCTCAAATATTGCAAATAATTTAACTTTTAAATACATTTGTACTTTTTGAAGTAAAATATTATAATACTCGTATTTATTAACCTTTACTACGTAATTTCATATTGAAATGAGATGGTGTTAAAGGCGTAATACTAAGAAACTTGCTTTATAATATTTACATTTAATTTGCTTGAGTCCCAGTCCTGATTTGTTATTTCTTGAAATTCTTCTTAGTATAGCACAAAATAAATATTTTACTCGTAACATTTGAGTTTTAAATTAAACATAAAATATAATATTTTTCAATTAAAAATGTCGACCTTTAAAATTCCTGGCTAGCGGCTTACATTTTACTTGGTAAAATGCTTTACGTTTTATTCGAATGCACAATTTTGTGTGCCGTCGTTGTCAAGAATTTTTCACGTAAAGTGCTTCGAAATTTCTCTGACTTATTCATGTGCATACGAATTTTTAAAGCGTGACGCTAACAGTTCGGAAAGCTTTTGTAAGGATAAATAAACGTTATCTTCTGTAGGTTGCCAGTATACGTAGCTTTAGAAGTCCAAAGTGGGCAAATAACGTAATGAAAAGATTGTTCGATGCAATGCAATTCTATGATCAACTCCTGTAGTTTCTATAGTTTATTATGATGTTAATGATAATATTTTGTCTTCATACCATCCGCTTATTTGCTATAAGCTAATGTGTTTATTATTTGCTCCGCGTTCTGTCTAATTGCTTCATAATACTGAGTTTAAAGGACGCTAAGTTTATCCTTAATCGTACAACTAATGATAAAAGTAAAATCATTGACTTAAACGAAATCTACGTAAATCGCAACAAGTTTTGAAGTTCGCTCGTTTGGTGCAGTCGCTGTACTCATAGCTCATGCTGTCGTAAATGTTGGAATTTTACTTGCTACCGAGAAATCGTCTGGAGCGTTCACATCAATTTGTGTTTTATTGGATTTTAGATTTTAATTTTACTTGCGTTGTAGGAATTTTGATTAATTTTTCATAGAATTCTTTACTTGATCTTTTTTAATATTTAAAATGTTTTAGCTATATTATCAAGCTGTCTTAAAAGATTATTTTAGTAAAACAGTTTATAATATGGTACGGTAGAAAGATGACTGCGAAACCGAGACACTGCGTGTTCAACTTTATTACCGATAATTTTTATTGGCTTCGATAGAAGACTGGCTAATAGTCTATCACGTAGAAGGCAATCATCACTATTATACTTTGGTATTGGCAGAAGCACTTTCCACAGCCAGTCGTGTCATTTAACTTGATTTCAGCCTTGGTTAAAAAGGCTAGATAGTTCCGGTCGGGGACCGCAGAGTGAATTTATTCCATAGGTAACACGTGTGTGGTTGATACTCGATAGGATTGCTGAATTTCTGCCGTTCTGAGTTTCTGAAATTCGATTGATTCTACGTGTTCGGAATGATTGGTACTGCGATGCCATGCACGTGTTTTTGCTGTCAACGATATGTTTCTAGTGTCGAAGTTCGGAGGTCGAAGTAGTTTTATTTGAGAGTTTTATTGTTTTTCATAAACATGTATGTATATTATTGTGAGACTAAGTGTGTGGCGTTTCAAAAAGACAAAAAATTATAATATTCAACTGCCGATAGTATCTATCGGTATAAGCACATCTGGACTGCTATGTTCACATAATCTGCGGAAGGCATAAAGCAGAAAAAGACATAAACCCAACTATGAACAAAAAATCCCTTCCATTACCCCCGAGATTAAATCTAAGCATTAATACGAGTGTATCAAACGTACCGTGAAAAGCCGACATACACATACGCGTATAGTACAGATCTAAAATGTCTTGGTCATTTGAACCGTATTAATCCGCTTATGGCTCCACCGTACTCATTGATCAAGACCTTACTATTAGAACTTCATTAGCAAAGGCGAGATTGAACCGCAATATTACGAACAATATTTTTGGCGATTCAGGCAGAATGTTTTTCGAATACTCGTTCGTGGTAGGGGATATACCAGGCATCGATTTTAGACGGAAATAGAATGGGCCAGTTCGTGCTTAGTTACTATTTATTTTCAGTTCACTAAAGTATCATGTTGTGGATGCTATAATTATTCAAATAAACGCTTTGACATTTAATTGAAATTCGGGTGAGCTAATATGAGGAACGGGTTTATATTTATTGAATTTTAGATGTTGGAAGTAATGATGAGTACCTACGAGATATAATATTATAAATAAGGAAAAAAAACGTTGCATATCAGATACATGCCACAGTTTTCAATATTTATAACATTGTAGTAATTGCTTTTGAGCTTACTTACATCGGGATCATCGTTCTTTCAGATCAGCGTGCAAATGATGGTACTGCGCTAGATTCCTTATGTACCATGCTTTACCTAAGATTGCCAAAGATGCCCAAGATTCCGTTCCTTGTCAGCTCTGATCTTTGACTTTAAGTCAAACTTCTTTATAACAAACTCGGGCTCGGAGGTATCATTGGCAGCCGCTATATGCATGAGACTCAACTTACTACTACTCTTCTAATAGATACATACCGATGTATGCGTTAATAAAAAACCTTTACATGTTATGAGTGGCAAGATAAATTTACTGCCCCTTGCCGATGCAAACGAGCTTGAGGATCGTCTAACAAGTGATTGTGACCACCTATGAATATTAAAGACACCCTAATTTATACGTACATTATCGGCTTCTCATAATACAGTAAAAAGAAGAAAAGTGAAGCAAAAGGACGGTCAGAGGAAGATAAAATAAACCTACAAAACCAAGTCACCGAAGGCCAGTTTCCCGCTCCATTAGTGCGACGGAGACTGCTCAATCAACGACCAGTAAGCATCGCTTCACCTTTCAACTGATCTGCTTGACGACACTCGTACCACGTCATCGACTCTCGATTGTGCTTCACTTGCCACAGATTAGCTGTGGGAGATTTATGCTGCTATGGATTGTTAGTTCGTGTATGGGCTTTGAGTTGTGAGGTTTCGAGATTAAAATCAAAACATTCATCATTCAAATAGTCTTTTACAAGTTCTTTTTAATCGTTAATTACTGTTACCACTGCTTCGGAACGTGTCGTAGCTGTGCAGAAGAAACGGCGCAAGAAACTCGGTCTTCTTTTTTTCTCTCTTTTTACTTTTTTAAAGCATTTATAATTACAATAGTTAATGTGAATTAAATGTCACAATAATGTTTGTATTCAGGAGCACGCCAAATGACTTTTCAGGTCTGGGAATTCTCAGTCAAGATCGGCAGCACGCAGACGGCTAATAATATTTTAAGCAATTCTGTAACATAGAAAAAAGTGGCCAATTACACGATTGGACCTTGTTTGTTATGACATTTATTTTTCATGTTTTTTAGTGCGCTATAGTTATACCAAATATGCAATTATTGATTCTACGGTTAGACCTATCGTATGATGATTAACGATGTACACATTTTTGTTGTATATTATTTTTAAACAGTTTTTTATGTTCTCATGTATTTCAGCAACCGTAAAAATCCAAAGGAACATTGAATAGTTCGTTATCAAGCAAAATGTTTCAGTGATTTTATTTACAGTACATATTATGTAAAAATGCCTCCAGGGTTTTATTTTATTGTATTTTAGTTTTCAATTTCTAGTTGATCAATTTTTATTATATATTTTTTTAGCAAAAACCAGAGGAAAATAAGGTATGTAATATCGAGCAGGACTTGAAACCGATTCGATACTTCCATCTACTTAGCTGATAAAGACTATTTTTATAGAGGCTGATAGAGCCATGTGATTGATAGCAATGCTACTTATGAAAGGGCTGGTACTGCACTCACCAACATCAGCTTAGTCTTTTTTTATTTATACTCAATGTCGTTATATTGAAAAGGCTACAACAAACGTATACAAGACATTTGCGAACGACATTGAAACTCCGTAAATTGGAAACTAAACAAACAATCTGACACGTATTCTCAATAATGTTCGTACGTGTCCCGAGCATGATTACGTTTGCTTACGATAAAAATCAGAAATACTCACCGACGAGTTTCGAAACAATGTTTTTTTTATTGGAATAGAGAATCTACCCACTGAGCTGCGTCGTTCGCAAACATGTACTGTGGCTCAATATTTTCCTACGAATCAATTTGAATACTGAAATACTTTTTTGTTGGAATCGAACAAAGTACATATCGGAATGGTTGCGAAATAAAATTGAGTATATTTGTGCGTTAATAAATCTGGGGGTCAAAATCTTGTGTGCTTCTTTTGATCGTGTACTTCAGAATTTTCGAATCGATTATGGCCATAATAACACTACTTTTTTCTAGGCGATAGGTCACTTGCAACTGTTTGATAAAGCGTCAAGGTCGAATTCGAAAATTCTATGTTAACGATTAAGCATAGTATCAAAAATGGGATTTAAAATGGTTGGTACTTTTTTTTTATTTATTTATTTATTCATTCACCTTAAATATAATTCCATGACAGCTTTTAAATCAATATATTAGACTATATGTATACTGGGCTTTGGCAAATAAGACTTTACCTTCTGATGTTTAGTCAAGATATTGATGTTCATCAATGGACTAGATGTCGCCACTAAATCGATTTTACAATAATTATAATCACTGAATGAAAGTTATGAACCGATACCGATTACTTTATTTTAAGAATTGAATAATTGAAATAGTAGATAAATCTGTGTAAATAAATATTTTTCGTTTAGAATGCTACACTGTTCGTAACTTATGATAGAATATAAACACGAATGCGGTGAAATGTTTAGTTGCATTGTGTCTGTAACCACAAAAAGTACCACCTGGCTTCGTTTTCGGTTGCAGTATTGATATACCCGGTATATCCTATGTTACCCGGGGATAGTGGAGCTTCCCAACGGTGAAAGATTTTTTTTATCTGTTCAGTAATTTCGGAGCCTATTCAATGTAACCAAACAATAAAAATCTTTACTCTTCATAATACTAGTATAGATAAACTATTCGTGAGTCATTGTATGAGCCTTAAATCGCGTGTCATTGTCTTTATTACAAAGTAACTGATATGCGTGGAGAACAGAATCGTTGGTCATAGAATTAACGATTAATTACTTTAATAGTGATTAATGATATTTTTAATAGCTTGTTTTAAATAACACTACAGCCCTACAACCGGTATACGAAGATTCATTGGGGAACTTGGTAAAAAATCAAGTGGCACGAACAGCAAATAATAATGTTATTTCCAATATTCCACAATTGTTAAATTGGGACTGAAGCGTTCGGTATAACAGCCGTAACAAAAGGCTTGCATGTAATCACGGGCCATACAAATGTATTAATATGTCATACAATACATCTGCCAGTGCATTGTGTGTTAGAGCTCCCAAACTCGGTGTATTGCGGTCTAAAACATTGTTTACTAACCACATTTTGTCTTGACACGCTATAAATAAGCATGCTTTAGGGGTGTAAAATGGAGCTAAATTCAATATTTAAAGAGATACATCTAGCGCACATGAACTTCTTTTGTTTTGTTTTGAAATCAATGGTCGTTTTATGTGTCATGATCATCATATGGGGGTCGGAATGTCGTAGTTTCTAGTCTCGTTTTTTCAGTGTAGTGGTGCACCAAAAATAGATACAGCAAGTAAGCGGAGTATCCCTCCAACCAATTTTAATCCTAATTATTTTTAGATATTCATATTTTGATATTATTCTTGTAGTTATGGCGTCCTAGGTTCGGTCTTATTTATCATGCCTACGCTGAAATAGATTATGTAAATACAGCTATCCCTTCACATTTCTTATCAAATAACGCCTATAAAATCAATACAAATTCATATACCAGGTGTGATGGAGAACTAGATTTATTACAACCCAAAGTCCCAACCAGTCTACTGTCTAAGCCATCGTGGAAACCGATTATACGACCACATAATTACAGTGTTGGCCAAATGGATGGCCGTTAGCTGCAATCCAATTACTCACTGAGCTGGAAATCGGTGATATCCAACAAATGTGCAGTTACCATCGCCTTAACGACGCTGCCACACCCTTAACTGACGAATCGTAATGTAAATCCGATGTTGTGGTTGTACTAGTTTCTACACTATCCTCAGGATCGATACACTTGATATATATGCTTTCAACTACCAGTGTTTCAATGGTTACAATCGTTAATGTTTTATTGTCTTAATTTGAATTAATTTGCGTGTTGGTTTTCAATAAATAGCTTATAAAGTTGGTGTCATTGACGTAGAAGCGTTTATGTATATCTTGTTTGTTATTTAACTTTACGTTTACCGCGTCAAACGACCCGACTCACCAAAATGTGCAATCAATTTTTTGCGCAATTTTTGTACAGGGGTTAAAATCATAAAAGTAGAATGATGAAACGTATCGAATTTGCATTTTATGTGAAGAGATATGAGCATAAAAAGTCTGTGCTCCAGCGAAAGAGTAATTAGAGGGAGCCTTTTTCCATAAGGGATTTATCTAGAGAGTAGACGAGCGCAACCATTCTCAGCGCCCGAAGAGCGTCATGATTATTAATTTTCCTTTCCAACTCAAAGGATTTTTAATGGGTCTTATTATGCGCTACTGCAAATCATTTAGTAACTGATACTTGTATGATTCCGTTTACTTTATACTAATAGATATATCTAAGGTAATTTACTTCCAAAATCGAGTCTGAAATTTACTAACAACCATACAATTTTCTAATTATAGGTATAATTAATTATTTTCAGGTCGAGTACACGTTTTAAAGATCATTATTATTTAGCTGATTAGCTCCACTATTTCTATTATTACCAGTTGCATTTCGAGTCACATTAGTATCATTTGTCTACAGAATTAACCTTGTTAGTGTTAAAATCGGACAGCGACAAGGGCAGATGTCAATATCCATTGTAATAGAGCTGCAATCGAGCGACAACCGAATACACAGTAATTAATGATGTTAGTGTGATTTGATTGCGGATGTTCAGTTGCTAATGTTGTTTCACGGAATCAATTAATTATTGTATGTGTGGCTTTGTAATGTTATGCTAGGTTTATAAATTATGCAAAACATTGGAACAGAAGTAAAAGTGACACAAGTTCGATCTGTAGGTCGTTTGTCATACTAGGCCTGGTGAAATTGGAGTTGAAATTAGGATGCGAAATATCTACAGCTAGATTTCAAATATCTCTGCATTTTCCGTCGATGTCGGGAGCAATAATTAACTACAAACACAGATAGCTTCGAAAATCGGAGGTGATATCGGCCTGAATTCATTCCGCTCCCAACGATATTGCGAAATTGCAGATCCTAATAAAATATGTGATGTAGGTACCACATTTAATAGAAATGTATCGCCAATAAGAACCTCGAAGCCGGCCACTGCGATGCAAAAGTAGGTCGCCAACTCGTGTCAAATGTTATTTTATTGACTGTAGTCCGAGAGATCGCCTAACAACGTTAAGACCCTCGTCACGATTTACCCGTCGACTCCGCCGGCCGGTTGATCGGTGCCCTTTCTGTCTTATTACGTTACTGGCTGAAATAATAGAGGTTATTCCGCGTCAATCCTCCGGATTCCCGCTTTACGGTTAAGTGGAAAATTGAATGGTATTTTACGAGAAAAAGTCGTGAAGTAGCATGGAGTACTTTCGAGACGTCTGCTGTTGACTGTGAGACGGGATCGATAGCTTCACATCAAATCTTTACCGAACTGGGAAGGACGAAAATGTTCTTGCTATTGTTAGTCGGATAAAAATATATCATTGGAGTTTGATATTTAGTTTTTCAGGTCTTTGGTAGTTAGGTTAGGAAAGCGTCAATATTTTGTTTTATTTTGTTGCGTCTTATAAGATAAGCATATTTTGGTGTTGATCCTTGTTATTTCATTATACATATAAAATGTTATTTTATGCGGTTGAAAAGCAATCTTTAAAATGATATTTTGACGTTAAATATACATTTGAATATAAAGTAGACTTCAAAATGGTATGGAGGGATTTAGCTCGTGCTCCAAATATTCAGTGCTAATCACATTTAATGCTGAGTAACTTTAAAGAAATGTTAACGAATAATAAACGACGAAATTGTGCTTGAAGAATTCTGTAGGATTAAAATAAAACTATTTTATACGGATTTTATCGCGATTTGGTTTAATTTTTACATTTTTTAACTTCCCGACGTTTCGATTAAAGCTGTAAAGTAATCGAAACGTCGGGAAGTTAAAAAATTTAAAAATTAAACCAAATCGCGATAAAATCCGTATAAAATAGTTTTATTTCAATGTGTAACATTCGCGTAAATCTAAGAAACCATTCTGTAGGATTAGTTATGACTTGTAGTATTTTTTAAAGCTATCGAAAAACTACAACTTTCCTGTCCACCATAAGTACAAAGCATCACTTATTAAGGATTAAATAATCTAAAATAATTCTAAAGAGCAGTATCATCAAGTTTAACATAGTAAATTCTAGATTTGTTTATTTGACACGACCAAAATACTTCAATGCCCCTTATGATATTGATGAGTGCAGTACAGATCCACCGACCACCGACCGATGACATCCACCGATGATAGACGGCTATCTCTCACCAGTCGACACAATATCGCCAGCTTTATAGTTTCCAGCTATACTCAATATGAACCCAAAATGCGAAACACTGACACACAATATAACGTACTGAAAAGATCTACATAGTAGAACTGGCATACTAATTTATTGAAGTAAATACGATTATTCATGTTATTACCCTTGTGCCATTTATCGTGACCATATTTTCTTTGGTAAATCAGTCACATTCGTATACAGTAGGTTTATGAGCAAGCTTCGGTGTAAAAATGCAATTGTATTTTATATGTGAACTTGATTCAATCGAAGTCGAGGTAAGCCGACGTCTGGCGCAGATATTAGACAATTCCTAATACTCAGTCACGTCTGGATTGAATTGCAAACTCGGCCCAGATTCACTCCGTGGCCGCGTCTTATATTGTAGGGCTAGGAGGGATTTATTGATTTGTTATATTCACTCCACTTAATGAAATGACACGCTTGTTAAAGGAATGAGCAATGACAATAAATTGAAAGTCTTTTGAGAAACAGATGAGGAGGGGTTGTATTTTTGTGTATGGGCATGAAAAATGATTGTATTCACTTGCTAGTAAATATGATGAAGTCCATATGCATACAGAATTCTTTAATTACACATTACTAAGGAACATCGGTCTATTTCTCTCATCCAACTCTTGTTAATCGTAATGATGATCACCGTACTACCAAATCTGAGACCTTTCACACTAAGTTACCTATTATTCTTAAGTTTAATTGTACATTTTAATAATTCCATAAAAAAACAATAAAGTTACACTTAAACACGAGAGTACGTTACTTCATTCTCCTTCCTTTGTGAAATATTCACAAATAAAGTTTAAAGCTCTTACTTAACGGCTAAAGTACTTTGAGTACACTCACTTTATTTTGTTTAAGGGCGCCTTTCATCGAGCATTCAGCGAAGGACGCGTTTCAAGTGCTGCATCGAAGGTAAGTGCGCTTGATTCTTGTTTAACGGAGAAATATTTGGGTTTTTAATTCTGCAATATTAATTCTAGAAGAAAATTTGTATATTGTTATTAATATGTAATTGCTTACTGATAGAAGAAGTGAATGGTCTTCTGTATTAAGCGAGTTTGATAAATATTGTTGCATAAAGTATTATCTAAATGCGTGGTATTTATAGTTTCTCAAACACTATAGTTCTATAACTAATTACGTACTTACTTTTGTGCAGTAAACTTATTAAGGGATTTTAGTAGTTACAATAGAATTGTATAATATTGTGTGGAATATTTACAACGGTAGACTTCCCGTACCTGAAAATATTAAAATATTGAACGTACTTAAGAAGGAATCTAAATGACATAACTACTGCAAAAAATCAACTAGCAATACAATATAACACTGCCTATTAACCTCATTAGCGCCACAAAAGTTTCTCTGTACCTTATTAATGTCGAAGCTAAAAGAAAGCCTGCTCTACGGTTGGATACCGGTAATAAAGTATCTTTTCCTGTGATAAAAATCACGAAATATTCTTCATACTTTGCAGTATAACTGGGGTGATTATTCAGAGCGAGTAATAGAATAGCTATTCCCTTATTGATCCTAGCTATTTTGCAGTCTACGCGATTCAGGTCACGTCTGACAACTGGTTCCGCCTGGATAGCTTTCAGTGTATCTAGATATTATCTAGATTAGCCTACATTCGAATGTAAATTTATTTCTAGCGTTTTATAATGGTTATTTTTAATTTAATTTTTAAACGGTTTATGATGATCTTTAAGCTGGGTTTCGTAGTATGTAAAGTTTATTTGTTGTGGAGAGGTTCGTGAATACTTGAAAAATGTAATTTGTTTACTATTCCGAAGTATGGAACATAATATTTGGCTCCCAAATT
Organism: Deilephila elpenor; assembly: GCA_949752805.1. Lineage (NCBI taxonomy): Eukaryota > Metazoa > Arthropoda > Insecta > Lepidoptera > Sphingidae > Deilephila > Deilephila elpenor. The sequence continues at coordinate 4,773,629 of OX457102.1, forward strand.
GTATGATAATTAAACATTACAGAGTAAAGCCGATAGAATGTTAATATACACACATACATACAGATATTCATTCCTTTTAATATGAGGTACGAAACAATAGATTTGGTTTAGTAGTAGCGAGGAATCTCTAGCGGTAAACAAAGTTGTGCGCATAAAGCATGCAGAGGTTCCCGTGTTTTCATCGACTATGACGAATGGAGCCTGCTCGCAGAATCTGTACAATTCACCATTTTTATTCACTTTTTCTGACGCAACTGTGTTTTGTGACATTTTTCATATTTCCATGGAAGTAATATAACTGATTCCATTTCCGTCTAGCGGGTCAGCCTGTCGGATATTTTAAATTATGTGCATTTATAAACTTTTCTCCTTTTGCCGGCACCGTCTGTAATTGATTTGCATTTTATTTTTAAGCTACAACTATTCTATTCTATTTTTCTTTTTGTTTGAAGCAAAACTTTAGAACTAGTATCATAGGTAAGTTATCGTAGTACATACTTATAGCTTTTCTAATCGATACACGTTTTTTTACCATTTCCCAATGGCCATCCTTCTTCATCCTTCTATTTGAAAGCTAAGAAAATATAAATCAAAATATGTGAACTTATAAAAATCAAATCAAATACTTTTATTGTGGACATAGGTTTACATAAGCTGTTACATTTTGTTCATCTGTACAACTATGGCCCGCCAAATTGGCATACAATAATATAATAATTTCAAAATATACCTACAATAATTATAATTGATTTTAAGCGTTGTTTAAAATACCGAGCATCCATAATCTCAAACGACTATCTCAATAAATTTTAAATTAAATACAATCAGTTTATGAACTAAGCTTGGAAGATTATATCAGAGCGGAATAGAAATAATACGTCGGGGAATTATCCTAACAATATCCGAGGGATGTTTGGTACCGGGTTTATCTCGCGGGCGCACTCCCGGCGGAAGTAATTATTTGCGAACCGTTATTGTAAGTAATAAGCTCGTTTTTCTATTAGCTACATCCAGTATATTGCTACATTGAATCAATATAATGAGGGATCGTTTGTTATTGTTTGTAAATTAACATTTTAACAGGATATGCAACTTAGTTTTGATGGTGCTCATACATTTTTTCTCCCTTTTGTTTGTTTCTTTTTTCATTGGTTTTTTAAGCTTTTCATATTATTCTAGACGAGAAATTTTCAAAGAATATTTTTTCACTAAAGTAATCAAATTCAGCCAAAGGCAGTTTATTCCGCCGCAACTTGTCGAATGCGGCTGGCAAACGTTGGGGGTAGACGTGGAATAAAATAAGTAATTACATACCAATAATTATATTGGATTGGTTTCCTCGATTGGAAGGAGGTAATTAAGAAATCGGTCTATTAAAAGTTAAATAATCCCAACAAACAAAAAAGAATGCCAGGCTTTTTTACAAATGAATTAATCTCCAATTCGTATATTGCCTTCATTGTCCGAACGAATCCGGCGAAAAATACGTATTTATTATTGACGATAAAAGGTTGCAATATAAATTGGACGCAGTGTTTCGTTTATCCTTTGTGCGCTGCCAATCATACGTTACTTCAATATTTTGCCGGATTTCATACAAAGTATTTTGTATTTCATCATATGCAAATACGGTGCAATTGCTTTATTTTAGAATTAGAATTGCAAGATCATTGCATTTATATGCATTTATTGATGTAGGGGAGACCGGGGCTAGTTGACTATAGGGGTAGGTTGACTAATTATCAAAAACTCGTCCGAGGCAATAGCCTAGAGCTAACTAGTGAGACACAAGAGTCCGTCATCTCCCCCCGCTCAGTCATCGGGAACGCGGCGTCGCGCACGCACGTCGTTTGAGAGAAGGAACGTAATATTGAAAAACAACACACGTAAGTAATTATTTCTGATGTAATATTATTTGTAATAATGCCTATTTATTCATGGTTATTGATTGTCAAAGCATTCACAAACGAATGTTCAATTCATCTTCTTTCTTTTACGTATTATTCTTTTTGGTTTTGTCGCAGTTTTGAGGTTATGGCATGTGCTTAAAAGTTAAAAAGTTGTTCGGGGCTAGTAGACTAATGTATAACGGGGTTGGTTGACCACTTGGTCAACCGTATTATGGGTATTCCACACATAAAATTAAGTTGGTATTTTTGAAATTTTATCCAAAAATCATTGTTTCAGGACCATGCGAACATACAAAAGAAAGACTAATAGAGGGAGTAAATCCAAAGATGTAATAAATAGAGCATGTCAACAAGTTATCTTTGATGTGTAAACGGGAACATATTGTTCTATGAATGCAAAAATTGCATCTCCGATTTAGAAGACTGATTGGATAGTATGATCTCAAAATAATTTATTTTATTAATAAAATAATATACTTATAACATATATGCGAACATATATAATTTATATAAATAATATGTATATATACATACATTTATATATAAACATATATACGTACTTACGTCAACTGTTACCAAATAATAAATATAATTACATTAGTTAGATATGATAATTTGTTACCAAATGGTTAAAGTTTGCAAAGAAATTATTTCATTTTGTTTTAAATACTTAATAAGACAGCATTTTGTTTAATATGATTATTTGTTACCAAATGGTTAAAGCTTATAAGAAATTATTTCGTTTTGTTTTGAATACTTAATAAGAAAGTACTTTGTTTATTTTTAGGTACTCAAATTGCCTAATGTTTAAATGTTTGATTGTTTATTCTTATAATTTGAATTTTATTGTGTTTAATTGACATGGCGGAAGATCGCCTTGGTTTCAATAAAAAAAAGAGTAATACATTTTTGTGTCTTTTATCTCATATCCTCTTAGATTTTGCCCTTACAACTTCATAGGTCAAGTTACCCCAGGTGAATAGTCAACCTACCCCGAGCATGGGGTAGGTTGACCAGTTTTTCCTATCATACAAAAACTGGCCTGTACTCTACGTCATAACGAATAACGTGCTTTTTGCCACTTTCTTGCAAAGCTTAATAGTAAAGCTATTAACTGAACCCATTTTTAAACGAATATACTCTAAAGAAATAGAAATAGAAACCTTTAAGCTGAAACCTGGTCAACCAACCCCGGTCTCCCCTACCTAGTTTTTAGTATAACAGCTAATCCGTAGAAATTTGATTTTCCAAGACGTAATTTGTATACTATCGATACTTAATTCAATAACGTACTTTAAAAGACAAAATATGATTTTAAAGTATGGTATGAACGCAAAAAGTTTGTACAATGAAGATGTAAGATAAGATTTAATGAAGTTAACGCAAACAATCGCCTTCGTGAAATATTACTCGACTGTTTCGGAAAATGATAGAACCTTTGGTAAAACATTCAAGGATTTCTCCACATACTAGGTGCATAAAAATCATAACCAAGATCATATATTACTAAGCAGAGTCTACGCTCTATAACTGATTAAAAACATAAATAAATTATAGAAATATAGTTTGTTACCGATATAAGTTGGCAAGTTGTCTTCTGATACCGTTCATACCCGAGTAGCAGTTTATTACCGAGGTACCGTCGTTAATAAGATATTATTAGAACGATGACAGGGCAACCCAATAATATCGGGTTTATATGGAAATATGTTTTCTTCAAACAAGCGTACCGCATTGCAAGTAGTTGTGAAAATGTGAATTTATAGAATGATAAAATTTACTGATGATTTATTTGCAAAATATATAAAGCCGTTTCAAGGTGATTTAGCTTAAAACATTAGGTTTTATTTTTGTTACCAAAACTTCCTTTTTCTTTTTAATAATCATTGGAAACCAGTAGATTAAATAATCCCGTACGCAAGTTTTTTGTTAATATTATAATTATTTTTGTTCCGCTTACCCTTATTATGTTTCAATAACGGTATATAGGTTTTATACCACTCTTTTATAAGATCTCATGATTTATAGCCCACGTGTTCTTTACACCAATGAAACGACTTACTTTAATTTTTACAGCTTTTATGTCTATTCATGGTTGCCTGGAAGAGGTTGTTTTGTGCAATAAGGCCGCCGATTGTAATTATTTTAAAAGTTATAATCTCTGTTTTCTCCTGGTATACAATAAAGAATACATAAATAAACTCGATAAATATCAGCGACATAAGTTGAAAGCCCTACAGCTGGATATGGGAGAAAGGAGCTGTGGCTGTAGGTAAAAGCCATCTAGGCTTCAATCCGAAAATTAAAGATTTTAAAAGACTATATTTATCCGACAAAACGATAAACTCTACCCTGATCATATCTTGGGACGGAAAAATAAATTTAGCAAACTGTGGGTGGCTCTAGTACTATCTCAGCCCAACCACACGGACATAAGAGTGATATAAATGTGTTTATTAAATTCCTCTACGGGCAAGTCTGCTTTATATATCTATACATACAGGGTATATCCAGACGGCTATCGAAAACGAAGCCAGGTGGCGAAATTTTTAATTGCATTGTGGCTGAAGCCACTATAACTACCACCTAGCTTAGTTTTCGGTCACAGTCGGGAAATAACGGTGTCTAAACTATAATATTCGCTCACATATGCAATTTCCTAAAAAAGCCTCCTATTTCACATGATTTTGACAAACTAGTTATCTTAGCCAATAACGTTACAGCGCCCCAAAACACGCCTTAGCATTTTATGCGCAAAAAACCTTTTTTGCTCGTTTTGCCCTATCTAGCTCTCTGAGCCGGTCGGCCTAAGTTATAGCACATTTTATATAGGGGAATTTAGACGCTCCTGCCGAACAATTTCGCGCAAAGTTGACTCAGGCTAAATTAAAGGAGAGTTTATTTGAATCATTGTTTCGTTTTAATATTGGCGTTTGGTATAGTTTAGCTTGACTTGTAATAAAATGTTAATATTTATATATAATCTTTGCAATTTGTAATCGTTTCGTTTGTAGTTGGTTAGTGTTTCGTTTGAGTTAGTGTCGTAGATTTTGACTTTTAAATCTTGTTAGAAGGATAATCGTGTTCGGCGATTATTAGTTAGATGGATGTTTTATGGGAAATTAATGAGTTTTTATTTGAAATTCCGAGTTAAAGGTTTATAAAATGATTAAATAATTTAATCATAATTAAGCTGTTATAAATGTAGACACAGCTTTCGATTTGTTCTGCATCTTTTCGGCCGTAAATTCTGTTCTAAATAAGCACCAAATGTCTCTATTACACCGCATCACTTTATTTAATATCTAATATCTAATATAACCTGTGGGAGCATAAAAGTTTTAACATCCCAAATGACAAATAAATCAGTCGAAAGATAGCCGCAAACCAATTCATTCGATAAGTTGGAGGTACGAGGTATTTATTAAAGTCTGTATTTCCACGAGATTAATAATAATAATAATAATAAGCCCCCTAAAATCCAACCACACGTCCGGATCGACCACCTGATCACGTGGGGGGCGGACAACACAATTTTTCTTTATCTACTGATGTGGCTAACGTGGCAATGGTAACCCCAACAATATGGAGATTTTTGGTAAATGCAAGTATAATTTACGGTCGCTTCCCGGAGGTCGTCGGGGCACACCCGGTGCCGGCGCTGGGTGTCTCAGTAATGCGAACACCGGCGGCGGGAGTACTAGTAGGCTGGCTCCCGCGCAACATAATAATGCTACAGCCGATGCGCTCTCAGAGACGGAGTCTGCTCCCTCTTTATTCTCATCCATTCCATCATCGATCACCCCTTCGTATCGACTGTCGAGAACCCATTCATCATCATCATTCTCGACGCACTTGGAGGATGCTGTGCAAGAGGTAATACCTGAAACTGCACCCACCACCAGTGCCAAAATTGCGCGTAGAAAATGGTCTACAGAAATGAACGAATTCATTCTACGCACTTATCTTTATCTAACGTCAATGGAAACCGATACAAAAGCCTATTTGTTGCCGCTTCACACAAAATTCATAGAAAAATTTCCTCATGTAGAAGTTAGTAGACAAAGATTAGGAGATCAAAGAAGAGCTATAGTACGCAGTAACCTATTGCCACAAACAACCATTAATAAAATCCGCAGCGAAGTGGAACAGGACCTTAAATTAATTAGTGATGATATAGAACAACAACACATAAATACAGTAAATACAGGACAGCGTATGAAATGGACCAATGATCTTAACGAAACAATTATTAGAGCTTACTACACAATAACGCGATTAGAAACAGATAAGACAGCATACCGAAAACATTTACACGAACACTTTGTAAACAAATATCCACACCTTGCGCACATTTCTGAACAGAGAATAGCTGACCAACGCCGTGTAATAATTAATAATAGACTTATAAATAATGAGAGGCTTCATGCTATAAAACAAGAGGTGAGAGAAGAACTGCGCTCTAATCACCCGCCCATGAACACAGTTGAAATAGAAGAGAACACTAACCATAGACAAAATTCTATTGAATTAAATGTAAATAATACTGTAAATACAACAGATAATACAGCCGTCATACACCCAATAGTTGAAGAAACAAATACAGAAATGGAAACAACATTTACTTTAGCTTATGAATATTTCACCAACATTCGTCCAACAGATCGCCCGTACATACCAAGACAAAAGTCATCCAAGAGATTCTCAAAAATATTACAGTACCTAAATAATCACATTCTACCTCATAAATTAAACAGCGACATCGATTTCTCCACCTTGCAGACCATTATATATAGCTCTGCTTGGACAGCTTCTAAACTTAATGGTACAAGATTAAGTATCCCTCCAACAATGCAAAACAATAATATAGAAAATTCCGTAATGCCAAAATGGCAGAAGAGGTTGGAAAACAAAATAATTGACTTACGGGCTAAAATAGGCAGAATAACTCAGTATATTCGAGGAAATAGGAGTAACAAACTAACAAAGCACGTTGAAGGTATATTAAAATCATATAAAGTTCATACTATCCATGAAAACCCAAATACACAAATCTCAGAATTCCTCGATACCTTAAAGCAAAAACTATCTGTCACAAGTGGTCGTCTACAAAGATATCTAAAATGTACACACAGGAAAACTCAGAACAATAAATTTATCAACAATGAAAGAAAATTCTACCAAAATCTTAAATCTAATACAAGTAACCGAATTAACGCCGCTTCTAATATAATTCCACCAGACCAGGCACAGTTAAAAAGTTTTTGGAGTAAGATATGGGAAAATCCTGTCTTACATAACAGTGACGCACCTTGGATTAAACTAGAAACAGAAAAGTCTGATAATATTGTTACTATGGAATATGAAAATGTCCCCCTCGAAGTTTTTAAGAAGGTAATTTCTAAGTTACATAACTGGAAAACGCCGGGGTCTGACCGCATCCATAATTTTTGGTATAAAAAACTCACTAGCATCCATCCCTATCTATATAACCATATCAACAATTTCATAAAAAGCCCACAAGACATACCCGACTACATTATGACAGGAACCACATTCATGTTGCCTAAAGATGACACAGATACATCCAACCCCGCGAAGTATAGACCAATAACGTGCCTACAAACTATGTATAAAATAATGACAGCATGCATAGCAGATCTAATTTACACACACATTCAAAACAATAATATATTAGCTGAACAACAAAAAGGTTGTAGAAAATACAGCAGGGGATGCAAGGAGCAAATCACAATAGATTCCGTTATTTTAGGCCAGATACACCATACTAAAAATAGTTTATACAGTACCTACATTGATTATTGGTGCGTAATTGACCCAACGCGTTTTTGTGCGGTGCGCGGGGGAGGTTAAAGTAAACCTGATTTTTAAAAGTGGGTATGTGTACCTATCTGATTCCTAAAGGGGCTGATGCTAAGCGGTAGCTAGGCGGAGTTGGCAAGTACGAATGAGTGGACTGTATTTTATCATCCCCTTCAAAGGGCTGATTCGCGGTGCGATGCGGTTGGATCGGGAGCAAGGGATGTGCACGCCTTACCTTGACATCTGCATCCTCGGCGAGGTGGCACGCGGTCCCGGCGCGATGGCGTCGACTTATTCACGACACTCGCGCGAACAGGGGCTTGTCCCGTAAAATAGCTATGCTAGCATCAACCTTGCGGTTGTAAGTCCTTAGTTATCAATTGGTACACACAAAGCGGGGTGCGATTACACAGTATAGCGCGGATTAGCGGAACGCCATTTGCACATGCGGGTTAGCGGCGGCGGGAACACTTACGTCCTTACGAGTACATGTGCGGCGCGTGCGGCGGTTCGAAGCGAAGTACGTGTGGGGCACAGCGCGTCCCCACTTCCCGTAGCTCCCGCGCGACGTACGCGCAAGGAGTACAGACATATTAGGTCAGGCGTGCGTTAGAGGGAAAGGGAAAATAGCGGGAATATGACACAACACAGCACTCATTGCAGTACTGCCAACCTCGCGAAATATGTATAGAAAACATCGATCAATAATTATACAAATATATAAATATGGCGGAACCATTCTCCCCGGCCTTAAAGGGTACCTTTAATAATAATAATAATAAAAATAAATGTTACGAATTACGAATAATAAAAGTAACGCGGTAATAAAGAATGACCCTAAACCTAACCTTAAAGCGGAAGCGAATAAGTGAACGACTATACCCACGGAGCTCTCGGCATCGGCTACGAATCTAATATTCGCAGCCACTAGGTGTCCTAGTCCTACGAGCTACCGTGAGAGGTATAAATTTATTGATTGGGCAACGGGCACAGTCGGACGACGGGTCGCACGAAGCTTCCCCTATTCGTCTTAACTGTCACGACGCGTGTTGCTCCATCCTTCGAAGGGTGGACTGCTTCCACCACACCGAGAGGCCATGAAAGAGGCGGTGCATTATCAACTATAATAACCACTACCGTCCCTAATTGAATGGGAGTGGAAGGCGTGGTCCATTTAGCTCGAGCTTGCAATTGATGCAAATACTCAATCCTCCAGCGTTGCCAAAAGGATTGGACCATTTTATCTAAAAGCGAATGTCTCTCACGTAGATTACAGGAGTCTACATGAGACGCGGGTAGCGAACATAAAGGAGCGGTATGAAGAAAATGAGCGGGCGTGAGCGCTGCGGGCTCTGCGGGATCACTACTGAGCGAAGTAAGCGGACGCGAATTTATAAGTGCCTCGACCTGTGTGAGTACTGTTAACAACTCTTCATAGGAAAGCAGCTGCTGTCCTATGACCTTGAACAGGTGAGATTTTACGACCTTCACCATAGATTCCCAGCATCCACCCCAGTGAGGGCTTGCAGGTGGAATCTGCTTGAAGTCTATACGACTTTCAGAAAGTTCGTGTTCAAGGTGCGGGCGATAATGGTCAAGAAATTTGTATAGGTCGCGTAAATACGAACTACAACCGACAAAATTCGTAGCGTTATCCGTATACAAACACTGAACTGGGCCGCGGCGAGAAAGAAAGCGTTTCAGTGCGGCGAGAAAACTAACCGTGCTCAAGTCGGAAGCTATTTCAACGTGCAAGCAACGCGTAGTTAGACAAGTAAATATACAGAGCCAGGCCTTGCGACTCCTGACGCCCCTGCCACGCACGGGTGTGTATTTTATAGGACCTGCGTAATCACAACCCGTATGCGAAAAGGGTTTGTCGACCTGGTTGACGCGGTAAGCGGGTAAATCGGCCATCTTTGGAAACAATGGACGCGGTTTGGCCCGAAAACAAGTGTTACACTTGTATATGCGGTGACGAATAATTCGCCGAGCGGCAAGTATCCAATAGCGACGCCTAATTATAGACATTAGAAGTTCAGGACCAGCGTGTAAATACCTTTTATGATAATAGTCGACTATCAAATCAACTATGTGATCGCGGCGTGGGAGAACACGCGGATGTCTCTGCGAATAGTCGACGACCGCATTCGACAAACGGCCACCGACGCGAATTATATTCTCTGTGTCTAAGAATGGACTAAGCCTTTGCAAAGCGGGCGAACAAATCTGTTTCTTTGTTAATTTAATTATGTCATCAGTGAAATAAACACGTTGAAGAGCGAGTATGATTTGATTTTCGGCGTATTTTAAATCAGAAGAGGTTACGAAAAGTCGACGCGGTAACAATTTCGAAAAGCGATAAACATAAACCATTATGCGTAATAGTTTAGACCAAGAAGAAATACGAAGCGCGAGCGAGTAAATTAGCGAATCAACAGCGGGTGTGGTGACAGCATGTATCAACGGTTTCAAATCAGGTATGTCTTCGACATCATTATCATCGAACGAAGCGATAGGCCACTCTGCAGGATCCTTACAAGCCCACGACGGTCCCGAAAACCACAAGGGATGGTCAATAAGGGCCGCGGGCGATAAGCCACGAGATAGGCAATCAGCAGGGTTTTCAATTCCTGCTATGTGATGGAAACAGCTGGCGGGAACGTTGTCGGTCACCTTAACTACTCGATTAGCGACAAACGTCTGCCAGCGGTGCGGAGAAGAATTGATCCAACATAGTGTTACCTTCGAATCGGTAAATGCGAATACGTTCGCAATTTTATAACGCGGCTGAAATATGTCGATAACCTTCTTCATGAGTGCGGATAGAAGAACCGCTGCACATAACTCCAACCTAGCGATAGAAACAGTTTTAAGCGGCGAGACTTTAGACTTAGAACAGACAAGTACAATATTTCCAGTGCAGTTTATTACGGTTTGCATGTATATCACTGCGCCGTAAGCACGTTCGCTAGCGTCAGCAAAACCCAACAGGTTGACAGCGCAACCTTGAACTACGCCCAAATGTCGCGGTATACGTACCCCATTCAAGGCGGGCAGTTCATTGCAGAACTGTGACCAAAGCGTTGCGATGCGTTTTGGTGGAGCGTCATCCCAGTCGCATTTTGCCATCCAAAGTTCTCTGATGAGAAGTTTGGCGTACAAAATGACGGGAGCCACTAAACCCAAATTATCCCACAAACGGGCTACAGCGGAAAGAATGTTACGCTTGGTGCACCCCGGATTGGGTGCGGCGACCTTAAACGTGAAAACATCGTCGGAACTATCCCAATGCGTGCCTAAAATTTTATGCGGTATGGCGCCCCGATCAATTTCGAGACAAGAGGAAGCGCGATGCGAAACGGGTATGTCACGAAGAGCTGCGGCGGAATTGCTGGACCACTTGACGAGGTCAAATTGACCGGACTTAAATAATCCTATAAGCTGGATGCAGGCATCTGCAGCAACAGATTCATCATCCTGAAACGAATCGTCGGCCATTATGCTGAAACACACATCGTCCATATAAGTCGAACTGGATGCGATTGCGGCTGCCACTGGAAATTTGTGTCCTTCGTCTGTTATTAGCTGTCTGACGACGCGGACGGCGTGGAATACACTAGACTTCATTCCAAAACACACGCGATTAAATTCAAAAATTGACAAAGGGTCAGTGACCTGAAAGCGAAAAAGAATACGTTGGAATTTACGATCGGATTCGTTCATAAGAATCTGTAAAAACATCTGGCGGCAATCGGCGGAAACAGCGATTTTAAAGAGGCGGAAATTAAGAAGTATTAAATTTAAATCACCTTGAAGATTAGGCCCTGAATGCAAAACTTCGTTCAAGGATAGCCCAGAACTAGTCTTGCAACTGGCATCCAATACCATACGTACCTTGGTAGTTGACTTGTCTTCACGTTGCACGCAATGGTGCGGTACGAAATAAGATGCGGAAAAATCGACACTATCAACAGGTCCTATTTCGGTAATATAGCCTTTGGTAACATATTCGCGGATTATGTCGGCGTAAGCGGCGCGCAACATGGGCGAAGACTGCAACTTGCGTTCCAAGCAAAGAAAACGTCTGTGTGCGGTTTGAAACGAATTACCTAATTTATAAACGTCATCCTTAAACGGTAAGGCGACTGAGTACCTGCCACTAGCATCACGCGTAGTGGTGGCGCGGAAATGATTCTCACATTCAAGGTCATCTTGACTGTGGGCGGGCGGAGCGGAGATTTCCTCGAGTTCCCAAAATCTTTTAAGAAGGATGTCCAAAGAAATCTGGTCGACGACCGTACAACAAGCCGATGTCGACTTTAAACTCGATTTTCTAGGTACCAAAACTGGAGCGGAACCCATTAGTACGTAACCTAAAATTGTATTAATAGCGGGCGGTAAGCCATTCATACTGTTAACAGTACCCGGCAATAACAGATGTGGGAAGACATCTGCACCTAGAAGTACATGTACCTCTGACGGTGTGGCGAAAGCAGCGTCTGCGAGCGGCAACGTATTTAAATAATGCGCGAAAAAAGTTCTATCAACGGGAACCGAAGGTAGACTATCCGTGATGCGGTCGACAACAAGTGCGGATACGTTGAAACAAATATTATTATCAAAACGCGAGAATACTTTAAATTGCGCGGAACCTCTAATACACTTTTCTATACCACCGAAACCACGTACCATAGTTTGCGTATTCTTATTGTAATTTAAACCTAGCAACGCACAACATTCCGATGTTATAAAATTACTTTGTGAACCAGAATCAAGTAAACATTTAATAATATGCGCCTGACCTTCAAAGTCATACACGACTACTTGAGCCGTCGACAACAATATAGTGGACAGCGTAGATCGCTCGTTACGGTAATCATTAGCGGTTGCGTTCGATACTGGCGCAGCTAGCGTTGCCAGGCGTCCGGATAAAGCCGGACATAGTTAGGCTTTTTGATTGCATGTCCGGCTAAAATAAACGGTGTCCGGCTTTTGTTAGGCTTTTTACATTTCGCAAACAAGCGAGCACTGCCGCCGCGCCGCCGAGCGTGGCCGAGATTTATGATAATAATCAAAAAGACTTGATTTTACATTAAAAAAAATTGAAGTACCTATTAATACTAAGACAAAATCCTCAATAATATAGGGTGTCCGGCTTTTTTAACCAAATGTCCGGCCAAACTGGCTGGTCTGTCCGGCTATTAGGTTTGGCGACCTGGCAACGCTAGGCGCAGCGATGTGCAGCGATGCAACGTCGCGCGCTTCGTTGGCGGGCATCGATGACGCATCGAGAGATGTGGCGCGCGCGCTCGGAGTAGCGTGAGCTGTGGACGCGGGGGTAACGGATTCGACTCCCGGTGCGGGCAAAGTTACATTACGTTGAGTTTGAAAAACTATTTTGTTGAAATGTAATAAAGTATGATGTTTTGAGTTACAATTTCGACATCTGGAATTCGACTTACAATCTCGTAATTTATGAGATAAACTAAGGCAGTTTATACAAGCGTTGTAATCTTTAACACATTTAAATCGTGCGGAAGGCGTAGTAAACTGGTTAAATTTAGGACATTTAAACAGATGAGCGTGATCGAAATTATCACAAAGACATTTCTGACTAGGTGATGAGACCAGCGTGTAGGCCTGCGGGTTAGGTACGTGATTACGAGGTTTATTTCTAATAAAATTATTACTTCGCGGAATATTGGTACCGGTGGAATTTATTTGCGTGTTAGTGTATATTTTAAACTGACTACGAATAAAATCATTTAAATCGCGGAATGTAGGTATTTCTACATCGCGGTATCTTTCTTCAAAGGCATGAACTGTCTCAGTGTCAAGTCTCCGTAAGGCGAGGTACAACAGAATGAAGTCTGCCAAATCATCCAATTGCAAGTTTTTTAAAGCGCTTGCAGCGGTAATAAATTGTTCTAAAAATTCTTGGAAATTAGACGCTGAGGCGGAACCCATACTTTTGAAGTTAATTATTTGATCCAAATAAGTGGACGCGAGTGTACGAATGTCTTGATACCTATCAATAAGACATTGCAAAATAATTGTATAATTTTCTGCGCACGGCGTAATACCCGAGAACACGTGTTTAGCCTTTTGCGAAAGTTTACTTAATAGGTAATGTAACCTATCACTATCTGATAACGTCGTATTATCATGTACAATAGATTTAAAGCTTGCGTAAAATAAAGGCCAGTTGCGAATATCACCGTCAAAGCACATTATTTCTATCGGCGGCAAAGATGGTTTTTTATGTTTTAAAACATTGCGACTCGGAAACGTGTCCACTCCCGAATGGGTGGATTCAACACGTGCTAAGACGCGTTTTATGCGGCAATATAAATCTTCAAACGAAATTAAAGATTCAAAATCTGGTTTACTAGTAGGATCAGACTTAAGCAAAGCGCGGTTATAATCATCAACTGAATCTCGAAATTGTTCTGACAATCTATCGATCGATCCTACTGAACTGAGAAATGTTTCCATGCATTCCTCACTAGTAAATGCGTTTTGCGACTTATCGAAAATATTTTGTATGATTGCAAAATATGTGTTTCGCTTACTTTCCGATAAAGTAAGCTCACTGTCGGACACGGGTGATTCGGCGCCCTTTGTCCTTGAACGCGACATTTTTATATAATAATAATTTCTTAAGCGATTAACGAATGGCGGTATGCGGTAAAACAAAGCGAAATATATATATTATATATATAAACGAGTTGGGTGCAAATTACGTTGCACCAAAAGACGATTTTTATCCGACGCGAAGTGACCAAATTTATGGTGCGTAATTGACCCAACGCGTTTTTGTGCGGTGCGCGGGGGAGGTTAAAGTAAACCTGATTTTTAAAAGTGGGTATGTGTACCTATCTGATTCCTAAAGGGGCTGATGCTAAGCGGTAGCTAGGCGGAGTTGGCAAGTACGAATGAGTGGACTGTATTTTATCATCCCCTTCAAAGGGCTGATTCGCGGTGCGATGCGGTTGGATCGGGAGCAAGGGATGTGCACGCCTTACCTTGACATCTGCATCCTCGGCGAGGTGGCACGCGGTCCCGGCGCGATGGCGTCGACTTATTCACGACACTCGCGCGAACAGGGGCTTGTCCCGTAAAATAGCTATGCTAGCATCAACCTTGCGGTTGTAAGTCCTTAGTTATCAATTGGTACACACAAAGCGGGGTGCGATTACACAGTATAGCGCGGATTAGCGGAACGCCATTTGCACATGCGGGTTAGCGGCGGCGGGAACACTTACGTCCTTACGAGTACATGTGCGGCGCGTGCGGCGGTTCGAAGCGAAGTACGTGTGGGGCACAGCGCGTCCCCACTTCCCGTAGCTCCCGCGCGACGTACGCGCAAGGAGTACAGACATATTAGGTCAGGCGTGCGTTAGAGGGAAAGGGAAAATAGCGGGAATATGACACAACACAGCACTCATTGCAGTACTGCCAACCTCGCGAAATATGTATAGAAAACATCGATCAATAATTATACAAATATATAAATATGGCGGAACCAGATTATAAAAAAGCATTTGACTCAGTACCACATTCTTATCTTCTCCAGATATTAAATATATATAAAATCCACCCACTAATAATAAATTTTCTATATATGACAATTAAGCAATGGACCACCCAACTAAACCTAAAAATTGACAATAACACCATAACCACTGATATGATAAAGATCCAAAGAGGCATATTTCAAGGCGACGCTTTAAGTCCTTTGTGGTTTTGTTTGGCGCTAAATCCCCTATCAAATATATTAAACTCCACAAACACCGGCTATCCATTAAAATATACACACACCGATGAACCAGAGCACACCAGGAAATATAGACTGAATCATTTATTATACATGGATGATATTAAGCTATATGCAGATACAGAAACAGAACTCCACCAATTAATTAACCTTACGGAACAGTTTTCAAAAGATATCAACATGGAATTTGGAATAGACAAATGCAAGATAAATTCATGTAAAGCAGGACAACTTCTACCATTTGATTATCATCTTCAATCCGGCGAAACCATACATTCTCTGACTGAAAATGAATCATATAAGTACTTAGGTTTAAAACAATCCAGACAAATTCATTATAAAGAAACAAGAAATAAACTAACCGTTGAATTTAAACACAGATTAAATGCGATACTAAAATCTCAACTTAATTCCAGAAACACTAGTAAAGCAATAAATACTTACGCAATACCTGTCTTGACTTACTCTTTTGGTATTTTAAATTGGCCGAAAACAGAACTGAGAAACCTTCAACGTACCATTAACGTCATAATGACAAAACATCGAAAGCACCATCCCCGGGCATGCATACAACGGCAGACTTTACCCCGAAAGGAGGGAGGCCGAGGTATTATAGACCTCTTTAATCTCCACAACAAACAGATTAGTAATCTAAGAGTTTTTTTCCATAACAAGTCCAGAGAATCTGATCTTCATCTAGCAATAACACAAAATGACCACAATTTGACACCGTTAAATTTACATGATCATCACACACAACCAAACGAAATACAAACCGATTTGCAAACAAAAATAAATGAATGGACCCGGAAATCTCTGCATGGCAGACACCGATTGGATATTAGCCAACATAACGTCGACAAAGATGCGTCGAACGATTGGCTAGTCCACGGTGAACTGTTTCCAGAGACGGAAGGGTTCATGATAGCCATTCAGGACCAAGTAATAGAAACGCGTAATTACCAAAAGTACATCATTAAGAATCAAAACTTGCCAACAGATATTTGTCGCCGCTGCCATAGTGCGTCCGAAACAATACAGCACATTACAGGAGCCTGCAAGTCCATAGTCCAAACGGACTATAAACATAGGCACGATCAAGTTGCAAATATCATCCATCAGAAATTAGCAATCAAATATAATCTTCTAACTACCCCGTTGCCTTACTATAAATATACACCTGACACGATACTAGAAAACCAAACCCATAAACTTTATTTCGACAGAGCAATACTGACAGACCGTACGATCCATTATAATAGACCGGATATTACAGTAATCGACAAATCTAATAAGACCGCTTTACTTATTGATGTAGCTATCCCGAATACACATAACCTCCAGAATACAATATGTGAAAAATTATCAAAGTACACAGAACTTAAAAACGAAATAAGTCGCATTTGGCACCTTGATAAAGTTACAATAGTTCCAATAGTCCTTTCCACCACCGGTGTTATCCCCTATCAACTCCACGATTCCTTGAAAACTTTACAGCTACCAAAATACCTTTACAAGGGATTACAAAAAGCAGTCATTTTAAATACATGCAGGATAGTTAGGAAGTTCCTACAAGTAGGTGTAGAAAATTAAGGACCTAGTAATGAAACATACCTGGCTTAGGCCTGTATGTTACATTAGTTTCCGGTATAAAAACCGAGTATTTCTTCAAAAAAGAAAAATAAATAATAATAATAATATCTTTATTTCACAGAAAAACATTTTACAAAAGGTTTACAGCGGTCACTGCACTAGGCTCTAGGCCCGTATCGCAGTAGACCAGATAAGATTAAAAAACAATACATTTCTGTTAGGCGACCATTCCGCTCATCTCTTAATAACATTTTCAATAAGTAAATAAAGGTACGCTTATTAACTATCCTTATATTATAATAATAATGTGATCTATATGTATGTGAGTTTGCGTATGTGTGTTTGTAGTCGTATTGTGTTTGAGTATGTGAGTGTGTGAGCGTAACTGTGTGTGTGTGTGTGTGTTTGTGTGTGTGAATGTTTGTTCTCTTTAAACAAAACCCTCAAGAATGTTTTCAGTATCCTGGTAGTTTAAATCGTGCAGCCACTTTTCCAAAGAATATTTTGCTTTTTTACATGTCAATAATTTTATATTAAGTTGATGACAAATTTTATTGTATATGAATGAGTGCATGTAGTATGGTAGGCATCTAGCAAAACTCGAATTGATGGATGGCAGGGGGATTCTGTACACGCGTCGAAAACACAGATTATCAAATTCTTCCGAATTTATAATGCGTTTATGGATTGAGATAGCTACCTTGCTAATGTACAGTTGGCGAACCCTTAGTACATTACATTCCTTGTATAAGTCATCTGTAGGAAATCGAAAGGGTTTTCGTAGCATTACTTTCAACACAGCCCGTTGAGCTCTCTCCAATTCTAAAAGAGTAGATTTTGCGGTACCTCCCCATGCAGATATACAGTATAGGAGACTAGACTGACATATAGCTTTATAAACTAGGAGTAAAATAGATACAGATGCAGAATTACGGAGAGATTTCATCAAATAAATAGACTTCCTTATTTTTCCTGAGAGAAACGAAATATGTTTTTTGAATGACAGATTTTCGTCCAGGAAAATACCTAGATATTTAGTGGTGCTTACATATTCAATAGGAGGACAATTGCAGCTAGTTGCTTCAGGCGGGTGTTTTCTGTAAGACGTACAAGAGTGAATAACAAGATTACGGGGCATGTTGGGTCTTGACGCGCGTGTTTTATGGAAAGCGACATATTTGGTTTTGCGATTATTTATTGTTAATAAGCTTTCATTCATTCGCTGTGCCAAATAGGCCAGCCCAGATTCCGCATTCTGAAAGACTTCATCTAAGGAATCACCTTGAAATATGACAACTGTATCGTCTGCATAACATATTGTGTCGGCATTTTCTAATGCAATATTCAGAAGGTCATTCATATATATGATGAATAATGTAGGGCCAAGAATGCTACCTTGTGGCACCCCGTAGCTTATGGGGAGGGCGTTACTAAAGTTTGTACCTATTTTGACACATTGTCGGCGGTTAGATAAGTAGCTATGAAACCAGTCGTGAGCGGCACCCCTCACACCAATGTTTTCAAGCTTTTGAAGGAGGATGGGAACTGACACGGTGTCGAAAGCCTTGGTGAGGTCGATAAACACACCTAGACAACTTATTTTGTTATCTAAAGCTGAAGTGACTGTATTTATTAAGCGTAACACAGCATCTTCTGTAGATTTATTGCGTCGGAAACCAAACTGGTTGGCTGAGATAAGTGAATATTTTTCAAGAAAGTTTACAAGACGTTTGTTTATAATTTTTTCTAGTAATTTAGAAATGATGCTTAATAGTGTGATAGGTCGATAGTTTGTAGGCACAGACTTATCACCATCTTTCAAGATCGGGGACACAATACCCATTTTCCATACATCAGGGAATGTTCCTGTGGTTATGCTTAAATTAAAAATATGAGTTAAAGGTACAGTTATAGTTTCCCTTAAAAGCTTTAGTAGTGAAGGGGTACACTGATCGAAACCGGGAGCTCTACCATCCTTGAGTTCCATAATAGCGTCATCGACTTCTTCAATTGATGTGGGATTTAGAAACAATGAATTTGAGGGGGCATTTCCAGTATTAAAACCTGAGGCGAGGATATTTTCCGTTGTATTTAACTTAGCTAGAGTATTGCTTGCCAATTCCTGGCCAATTTGAGAAAAATAAACGTTGCAAAGATTTATAGAGTTGTAAGGGTCTTCTGTTTTTATTAATTCTGTGGAGTCATTCTGAGGCTTTGGAAAGTTACAGATGTCTTTAATAGTTTTCCAAAGTTTTTTTGAGTTTTTTAGATTTCCTGTGAGTTGTTTGCTTTCATAGTCTGATTTAAGTCTCAGTAGTAATTCGTGAAGAAAGTTACGGTAGCGTTTGTAAGATATTTGAAGTATTGAATTAGATAAGTCTTTTCTAGCTTGGAGATGTAGGAAGTCACGGTGTTTCTGACATCTTATAATACCTTGAGTGATCCAAGGCTTAAGAGAAAATTTTGATCTTGTGATTAAAATTTCCTTCGTATTGTCTTCGATAGCTTTATGTAGGATATTAGTAAAATATGATGCGGCCGAGTCTGCGTTGTCGCTGTTGAATACAGCCGCCCAATCCACTGACTTGAGAGCTTCAGCCACAGCGTTGTAATCAATTTTTGTTCTCGAGCGTGATTTTGTATTTTTATTTATGGAAGAAAAGGCAAACATACAAAAGTTGTGATCGGTGATGGCAGCATGAGTAATCAGGCCAACGCCAGACATCCCATTTTTGACAAATATGTGGTCCAAACAGGCGTATCCTCTGGTTGGCTTTGTTATCGCAGGAAGTAATAGATGTTCCGTTAGAAGACATAGGTATTCCGTGCATTGAGTGCTAAGAGGGTTACCACAAATATCTAAGTTGATATCACCAGCAATAATTACATGTTTTTTAAATGTAGTTGCATTGAGAGCAGGGGCTAAGGTATTCAAAAAATTATTTACACATGAAAACGATGGCGAACGATATATACCAAAAATGGTTATATCTGAACTAAGGTTTATCTCCAGGCAGTTACAATCAGCTAGTGAAGGTTCCGTAACAGTAGCACGCCAAGTGTTCCAGATATAGGCGATAACGCCACCACTCTTGTTGATAAAATTATTTGTGCGATAATTATTATAACCGCTAATTTGCGGGATGGGTGTGTTTTCGTTAATCCAGCATTCTGTTAAGATAATCACATCGAAATCAACCTGTAGTCTTGCCAAAGCCACCGAAAAATCATCAAAGTTTTTTTGAATACTTCTTATATTAAACGTTAGGATCTTAAAGTTATACCTCGATTTTAAAGTTAGATTACATTTTTCCAGACTATCAAGTGCATTACAATTAATTTTCATTATATTGTCTGTTTCTGTTAAAAAATCCACGGTGAGTCTTTATGCTTACTATAGGCAGAACATAGGGTTTTTTTAAGTTTTGCACCTGGTAGTCTTGGCTTAGAGCGATTCTTTGAGGTTACTTCGGAAAAGTGGTAGAGAGTTGTAATGGAGTGTTTTGTAGTAGGTAGTGTAGGTTTACATGTGTTGTGTGTGTAGTTGACAATGTGTCTGTTCGTATTTGTGTCATGGTTATGTTTTACATCCTGTGTTACAATTGATTTGCAATAGATGGTAACATTTTTATATAACTCTATTGTGATCACTGATATAGAAAGAGTGATATAAATTAATATGGAATTATAATATGGTAGGTAGTATTTAAAAAGGATATATTTTATACTAAGAGGATGCATCAACGTGTGGACCGATCTTGAGATCCAAGTCTTGTACTGACAAAATTCTGATTCCCGGTTTGTTGTCATTTTCACGGACGTAGATACCTCCATTCCGGACCCAGCAGTATCGAAACTTATGCATCGATGCACGGAGGCTAATAGGGTTGTTGGTACGTGCTAGCACTGAAGATTTAGCTAATATTTCTTAACGTCTAGCCGTCGTGGGTCCGTCGTGCCTTGCCGTCCATTACGATAACCGTACATGGTCACGTACATAGTACAGTGAGACTGGCAAGGTTGCTCATTTCCTATGCGGTCGGCTTATATAGCCGTATGTCTCATTCTGCGTTACATTATGCTACCATGGGTAGGCTGGTAATTCAGTAAAACAAATCCATTATTACATCGTCATCATTATTGACATATTTTGATGTCTAAAGTGAAGTAATTAAAGCATTTTCTATTTTGTGTCATTTGCTATTAAACCGCGCCATAGCAATTGTAATCCAAATCGAACCTTGGTGTTATTACGAGTACTCCTTACCGTATAGAGACTTACAGACTTTCCCGCCCACACACACACCAATGCAACTCTTGTCAGCCAGGACCAACAGTGGCACGCAAAAAAATTGGCACCGAGCTCGGCGAGTCTCTTAGGGACACTAGCTTGTCGTTAACCCGCATCGAATATAATCAGAAAGAAAAAAACAAATAGGAGGAGTTGGAAACAAATAATTGATTACCAATAATAATTCATTACCGTATACGAGTAGTTATCCGTTAGATATTGTATTCTCCGAAGTCGGTAATTGGATTTTTTATTTCAAACATGTTTATCTAAGTCAATTAGTAATAATTTTCTCTCGCTAAATATATCGCGTTATTTTAGACTAATTCTGAGAACGTGGATATTTATTTGTTTGACTTCATTGTCAGTATCTTTGATGATTTTTATAACTAGACTGATGGAATACTGCATAGTTTTCTGACCATTTTTCATAATAACAATCAAAGGTATCATGCGGAATGATACTGATTGGCGACAGCAATACCTCGTCTGTTTAAAATCATTTATCACTTCACAGCTTTTATTGTGAAGAGAAATGTACGGAAAGCGAAATATTATAACAATAATTTTAATTGAAGTCACTCATTCAAATGATTTGTTTTGCCACTAATTCAGATGTGGAAATATGCTAAATTAATTTTGTCCGTTTGGTTAAATTTGATTGATGCTGAAGACCGTGCGATGTGGAGGAGATTCATCCGGAAGGCGGACCCTGGCACCGGCCTGAATAACGCTAAGTAGAAGGAAGAAAGGTCAAATTTGATTGAAAACGAAAACTATTCGTAACAGTTGGGTTGGAGTAATTTCATATACAATATGTTACCCTTTGAGTGAAGTAGGTATATATTCGGGAATGGAATTACTGAAATAAAGAATGCAGGTTCTATTCTCTATTCTAAGTATAAATATCTCAGACTAAGAACCTAGAATGCCACAAATGTTGTGGGTGTTTATTTTCCATTAGGTAAGCTGGCTATTTGTTTATTCGTTCTTCTTGGTTTTATCCCGGTCAGTGTCATAGTCAACTTGCCTACTAAATTTTGTCCACTTTGTTCGACTTGGACCAATTTTTAGCTTTCTTATTTGAAAGACCACTGACTCTGTATTCTTTAAATAGAACTTCCATACTACGTTTTACCGATAAAGATTCTTTACGTTTGGCGTATAGTAAACAATATATATTTCCCCAGAGACATGACATCGTACCAGACCGCGTATGAATCCATATTTTGCATTTTGTGTCATAATCAATCTATCAGAACGGAGAAACATTTACTTTATAATGTTATTGAGAAAAGAAAGTATTTTCTGATATCAAATGTACGTATATTTGGCAAATCGTCATTGAATCGAGTTACCGATATTCGTGAACGCGGCGGATCCATTTTCCAGCGGCGGATCACAGCCACGTATTTATTCAAGGCTCGTTATTATATGACGTTGCGTAATCTATATTCCTTCCAGCGAAATGTGTTTTATTTACTTTTAGCTATAGACATTTGGGCGTGTGTGGAATATTTCTGGATTGTATGAATATCATGACGCGATTAAAATAGAAAAAAAATAAAGTCATATCATTTTATAGAAATTACGTAATAATATTATCATACTTGTAACGATAACCACCGCGCCGGTGAATCAAGAGCACACATTAACAAGTATCATAGACCTGATACAAGCACTTTGTATACAAATACAGAGGTTCTGATACAAGTACAATGTAGTGGCGCCTACATAAACCGTGGATAAGTGCTCCATATTATGAATAACAACCGACGCGTACGTAAAATGGCGGAGCTCACAGACCCTTCACAGCCGGCGCATTCATTTTCCGTCTAATAAACTTTGCTCGTACTCCACTTTTATCACAAACGGACCTGGCGATAATGTTACGCCACTTTTGTATTTTACATGTGTGTTAAGGTTATTAAGTAGATTTTACCCGGGATTACACATGTGCAAATTACAGCATGTCGAATTTTTTCTGGTTAAAAATATTTCCTGCTCCCCCTTCTGTCAATGTATTCATTTTTTTGGTGTCAAAAGCTGTAAAGCGCGCTTTTCGATAGCCCGGAGGAGGTCGGAAGAGATATGTCAGTGTCATTGGCCTACCAGCCTGGCACGCTGCGGATATTGCGGACGAGTGGGATCTCTAACAAAAACCTACGCCAGCATATTGACTAGTAACTCCTCGGTAGCTTGCT
This sequence comes from Deilephila elpenor, assembly GCA_949752805.1. Lineage (NCBI taxonomy): Eukaryota > Metazoa > Arthropoda > Insecta > Lepidoptera > Sphingidae > Deilephila > Deilephila elpenor. The sequence continues at coordinate 4,797,230 of OX457102.1, forward strand.
GCACCGACTCAGCACGACCAGCAACTCCGATGACCCCTTTGGTTACCTCCTACCATGCGCAGGGGATACCGTGGCGGAATTCTTACGCCCCCTGACTACGGGGCAAAGCTAATAAATCTTATAATTTTTTAATTTGAAAAAATAAGTGACAATTCACATTCTCCAGTACAATGCAGGGGTCAGTGAGAGATACAGAGATCGATTTTTCAATCGATGTTTTAGGTCGGTCGAGCCTAGCTTCACCTCAAGTGTGACACACGTGCTACGGTCAATAAGATAGGTTTTTCATTTTTTATGATAGGTAGTCATTACACTATGATGGAGAACCTATCATAGTGACCGTAGCACGTGTGTCACACTTTAGGTGAAGCCTATGTCTGGTTATAGGTACTGAACCATCGTATATTATTAACCTTTTATATTAGAATTGGTAGCTTTCATGCAATTGGTTATTTATTTCTAGATAATTTCTGCTAGTAAACGAACTTTTTTACTCAAATTATGCTTTGACTGCCGTTCAATGTAGTTTGCCATGCAATTTATTTATAGGAATATAACCGACAATATTCCGTACATATGATTTCTAATTAGCGTAATGTGTCTCATTTTGAGGCTCTCGGCTCGATAGCACAAATAGAAAGCTCTATATTACCGTTTGTAATATCTGCTCAAAGCCGTATTTTTTGTTTTCAGTTTTGAAATGTTCTGATTACCTGATTACAAGATTACCTGTTCAGATGGGAATCTTGTAATGATTGATGGTCATTTAAGCGTTCAAAAAACTAAAGTAAATGGAAGTAGTGATCGATGATTGATGAGTTGGAAGGTTGAATTTTGACTGACAAAGCAAAATACCCAGACAAAAATGTATACTGGAATAGCATAAAATAGATTTTAGACGGGTTTTGTTGTGTAAGGCTATGAATGAATTTTAGGCGCCGGGAAGCTGTGAATGAAAAGCATAATAGTTTGATTTTTAGACTGAAATAGAAGAATGCACGTCATAAAATGTCCTTTACTGTTAGACCCGCACTATGTAACTGTTGGATATGTATTTAATATAAAAATTATAAACCAATATTCTTGGCTACCCTAAAAAGAAAATTCAATGTAACATCCAGAAATTGAAAACAAATAAAAATACATAAATTTTAAGCATTGGTACTGGTAGGGGGTTCATGCGCGGAATTCTAAATGAATAAGATTATATTGGTGTCCACTTAAGAAAGGATCCAATAAATGTTTAAGGTTTTGTTTTTCTTCCATTGTTGTGACATAACGTGACCAAAATAGAAAGTGAGCTGAAATATTTTATTCAGGACAAATCTGCTACATTACTTTTTGTCGAAACTTTTTCCGAAAACAGCTTTACCTACAGGCTGGCTACAATCTATAGAAAAAGCACCTAGAGTGTAAAGTAAAATAGTGATATAAAAGGTGAGTCTGTTAAAAACATTTTTTTAATTGGAAAATTAATATTTATAATGAAATAAACATAATGTCTAGACTGTAAATATGATTAATATTAAATTACCAAAACACCATTCTTAATTGTCGATATAAATTCAATGATGAAGCTATAAAATTAAAATTCGGTTACATAAAATCTTTTGTGATATTTAAATGCCTATATACATATGGTTATATACATGGTCTTGATATACCCGTTATATAAGCCCTTGTTAGAACCCTTCGCATATTAGAATTTAATCCGGCGCAGAGAGCAGACCGTAGCTCTGTTTATCGAGTCTCAATAAGCCACAGAATTGGAAACAGCCCGGGGCACTAAAAGCTTCGGCTTTCGTCAAAGTATGTTGTTCAACCCATTCCTTCCTTTAGACCACTGTGTACAGATGCACCAAAATTGCTTGCACAGAGCGAGTTCCTTTGATAATGTGGCGTCATTTTGATTAGCCTATGGAATGCTGTCTCTTACTTTTCATATAAGCATTCTCATTCGTCTGTGGAATAGTTTAATACTTGTAGTACTCCTGCTGGGTTCTTTGTTGCTTATAATTATATGTGCAAAAGTGACGGATAAAATAGCACTATATTTTTAACGGTGAAGGAAAACATCGTGAGGAAACCTGCATACCGTAGCGATTTTAAAGAATTTCTACGGTATGTAAGTCCGCCAACCCGCACTAGGCCAGCGTGGTGGACTATATGGCCTAACCACTCTCAATCGATTCTCTCGATTGTAGAGTAGGCCCGTGCCCTGCAGTGGGACGTATATGGGCTGATATAGATAGATATTTTTAACTTGAGCAAGCTAGCCTCATCTGTTAGATGTATTTTCAAAAACCCATGTTCTTGTTTAAATCGCAGAATCTTTGGATCCCTACCTATATTGACAGGGCTGCGTTTAGTTTTCTACAATTCCCTATCTAACGCTTTACTCTGCTTCCGAAATGCTTTCATTAAAAGGGTGACAATAAAACTCATGTTGTAAAAGAATAGCACATTTATTATGTTGGAAGTAGTACAACACATTATGGCACTTAGTTCCGTATTTACTATGGGTAATTCTGTATAAACTTAAGCCTACTTATAAATATGAAAAAACAACAGACGTCTAAAATACTGATTACAATGACATGGAATCTTCTACACACAACTATATAACAAGAAACCCTAGAAGAAAATGCTATCGCAAATCATTTTGTAATGTCTCTCTTCAAAATCTTCGAATATATTTATCAATAATTTGTAAGTCGACAAATTCCTTCAAAGTGCCATAGGTGCCCTGGCATTTATCTTGACTTTACAAAAATGACGGAGATTCATTGTAGAGGCACAGAGTGAAGAATAAGTAGAGATGATTGTGAAAATAGATAAATCAGAATAAAGGAATATTTTTATCCCACGGTCAAAAGGTTTACATAAATCAGAATCACAGAAAAATGCTATATAAATGCACGATGAACAATAATATATCAAAAAATAAATTCACAAGACTTTAAACTCCAAGGAGACCTGCAACATCAATTGAAGAAAAATTATTCAATATAAAATCTAGCGTATTTAGATTAGTACTCTTCAATTCGGTATGAGTATCTGGAACAAATCATAAATGAACTTACGTAACTTAAAAGCTTTCTTCACCATCATATGCAGCTTGGTAATCTTATCTTTGGCTGTTTAATCACCTCTATCTATTCTTCACTAAAATCATCAGATCTGTCCGAGTCGCTCGTGCGGATCTCGTCCCAGCCTGTTTCTAGTAACTCCTGAAGGTTTCACGCGGTGCCTTCCATTTATTACATCGCTGTAAGGCTACGTTGCCGCAACTACAGACTCAATTCAACATTGTCTATCCAAACCTGCGAGTGTGTTCTGCGTGTCGACATGCATTGCAACAGTACTTCTTGAACGGCGGCACCAAGCAGTTCCTGAGCAGCTGGTCGATGGGGAAGAGCTCGCAGTACTGCGCGGCGTCGGTGGCGGGGCACGCGGTGAGGGGGCGCGGGGCGGAGGGGCAGCGGCGCACGCGGCAGCGGCGGCGGCGCTCGTGCGGCTTCGGCCCACACAGAGACTCGTCTGATGCGGGACAGGTTAGAGGCCTTCGAGACACACCGCGGCCACAGGTTGTTGAACACTGGGTTTCGATACATTTTTAGATAATTGTGGAAATTCCAATGTACAATTTTAAGTTGACCAATAAATACAATTTGAAGAGGCAATGCTTAAACACTAACAAAACAAGACAGAAGTTTATTTCATAAACATTAAGAATGAAATTAGGGCCAAGTTTATACCTGGGTCCAAGGCATTTCCCTCCAGTAGACCGGACAATGTACACGATTACAAGGCTGCTGTGTATCAGGTTTCGTGGAGTGGCACAACGCGGGTGACACACTGTTTCTTATCAAATCCTTTCTTGATGATGTACTGTCAAAGGACATGAGCTCATGTTATTAGAATACAATTTAAAGTTGTGTAATTGTTCTCTACGTACTTAGTGTATAAATGACTAATACCAGCTAGATGTGAATACATTCATATAAGTGCAAACTTTTCCAAATAATCGTGTATTATATTGTGTCCTTTATGCACTCCAATATCCTAAAGTGAATACTGTTGTTGTTTTAATATTTTGAGCCAATCCAATAAAGTGTGAAACGAGGAATGTAGATTAAAAACAATTATCATATTAAGGGGAAACCGTGGAAACTACAGTGCAGCGTTTCGATAAAATATTTGTGGTTTAATAAATTTGTTGTACAAAGCTTTATGAAATTTATTTGAGTAATGTATTACTCTCTTATTGAGCGACCATCAAATTCAATATAAATTGCTGCATTCAAATCGCTTTCAATTTCGATAATTGGATTTACAACATTGACAAAGTTGTTGGGACTTTATTACATACAGGATATATCAAGACCGCGACCGAACACGAAGCCAGGCGGTAGTATTAGTGATATCAAACACAATGCAAGTAAAAATTTTACAAAAAAAATCGTCAAATTTTTTTTTGTTATTTTTTACATATCGTCGTATTTGAGTGATTAAAAATAGTTTTTCCAAAATTATGACGTACATAGATTAATTTTTAAACACGCAATGGTACGTAAGGGTTTAAATTACTATTTTTGCAATAACTAGGTATTTACCCCTCAAAAACGACGATTTTTAAAAAATTGTAAAAAAAAACCGTCGCTTAATTTGCAAAATTTTTAGTTGCATTGTGTCTGTAGCCCCTAAAACTACCACCTGGCTTCGTTTTCGGTCGCGGTCATGATATACCCTGTATATTCGATATTAAAACCAAGTATTTTGTGTAACATATTATCGAATGAAGCCCCTGTAGAAAACATACTTAGCACATATTTTCAAATTAAAATTCCTGCATTCTTTGCTATTTTAGATATTTTTCATAATATTTTAATAAATAGTCCGACGGAGATCAGAGGATCCACGATTACTGCATAAAAATATATCTGGTTATGAAATGCTGACTGAAACGCTGGTCTTTTTGGCGTATTTGGTTATTAAATAAATACACCCAAATAAATACATCCAACAGTCACATACATAGTCCTGACCCCACACTAGGATCGAGTCTTGTGTCGTGGGTATCAGGAACTACGAGAGACTTTTCGGTCTCACAAACACCCAGACCCGAAACAAATACTTGTGGTTCTCACAAACATTTGTCTCGTGTCGCGGCCTCTCGTTTCACAGGCGGCGTCTAACCAACTGCGCCACGGAGGCTGTCAATAATGGTTATTAAATCGGTAGCAGATTAGATCTCCATTCCGAGGTAAGTCTTTATGTCATCCACATTTTCACATATTTGTTTAGAGCCAATATTATGCGTAGAAAGAACATCTCTGTCTACGATATTATATATGAATGTATTTGTTCCGATTTGTCCACTTACCTGACATTTGCCGGTACACAGAATAGTTGTCTTTCTCGTACGCCGTCGTGTCCGCAGGTGGCGCTGCATTCTTCCCACTCTCCAGGCGACCATACGAATTCGCAACTAGGAAGAAATAAGTGTTATTACTATGGTTTAATACTACTGTTTATATTGTCTTAGATATCGATAAAACTAGGGGGTTTTGATCAATGATCTGCATGTTCTGATGGATATAAGTGGGGATTTGCAGTGGATAGGTGCCAAATATAAGTAGATATTCTTTCTAGTACTACGTTTGAAATAATAAAACATTTTCATCAAAACAGTGATTTCATTGATGTCGCTAAATAACTAAGACAATAAATATAGGAATTCCGTTAAATGTTTTTAAATTATAAGAAATATTTCTCGACAACATGCATTTAAAAATTCGCGCTAATCCCCCGCTTGGCGGTGAAACAGTGCAGATACAAAGTGGCATAGAATACATATATGGCATAGAAAACACAAACAAATATGAATTACGAAACACAAAATGCTATGTCGAAAATAGCATGTATAGAAAGGGCCGATGTCCAGATATTGTTCATCAATTCGGCTCCTTTAATGTTTTTGAGATCGAAAGTGAAGGCGATTTATTTTCATGTCGAATACAAGACTGCCATTTTAAAACTTGATTTGTAGTAAACGATTGGCATATTACAAATGGTCGAGTAAGATTTAATTCAAAATATCATGTACTTTTAAACGTTATTAAAGTTTCAGATCTTATCCTAGCTCGTACCTTTTCACGTTCCCATAATAGGCGTACAACCATTACTAACATTCCTAATCTCCCTCATAACTTCCACACCAGTCACCCGAAAACAAAAATTCATCCGAGAAATTGGTACGCGCAATGTTGAAAGGAAATCCGTTAAATAAAAATAAATCAACTCGCATGTTAAGCAATTTTTATCCAGCCTTCAATCTCAATTTCACAGTGGGGACGCGCGGCGCGTGCGAAAATGCCGGTATCTCACTAATGGAGATGGCACTTCATAGGGATTATGATCGCAGATTTCGAAGTAATGGAAATAAATTGCAATGTGAGAGTGTTTTGGCATGTGTGAGGTGACATGCAGGTGAAGGAACTCCATTAATGACCGCGTGTGATTGTTGCTTATTGATAAGCAGTTTAAATGAGTGTTCTTGTTGAGAAGTTCACGTTTTGAAATATTAGTTGTTTATTTTACTGCATTAGTGACAAGGTACCCATGTCTTCCTATGATTGAATATAAATCAAAAATGTTGCCCAGTAAAGGGACAAATTGTATAACGTAAGTCATTAATAGGTAAATAAGGACTAATTTAAAATATCCTTTCTACAAAAGCAAACAAAAACTTTCAAAATCTCCGTAACAGCATAATACAAAAATTCATTAAGTATGCAAAATTAAAGAGGAAAAACCCGAAAACAAATTTTAATACCAAAGGGCAGTTGCCGTGACGTCAAGATTTTTGGTGGCAATTTAAATAACAAATTGAAGTTGTCCTTTATGAAAGAGAGAGCCCTATCGGGAGTAAATGAGGAGCACTCCACTTGATGAATTTTTAATCGAAATGCCTGTTTATTGGAGGCGATGAAACATTTGTTTTAATTTTGGGCGCGGTCGGCACCAACAACAAAGTGTTGATGCAAATCGAATCGATACCTACGTGATAGAATGCCATGTATTATTAAACATTAGTAATGTTGGCTAAATGAAGGCATCTTTTATGTTTGGCTACACAAAGTCAGCGCTGCAGATTGATGAGAATACAACGAATATTTCTGTGCAATTCCAACACATCGGCGAGTGATGGTTTTCTAAAACTATTTCGAGTTTCCGAAATTGGATATACTCAAGCTTAACACGAAACTATTGTATTTGTAACAATTAATTAATTATTCACATAGCTGCGTATACTTTCGGTATAGCGTATTATATTAGACAAAGCAGTACGTGTAGCAATTCTAAGAATCCGTTCTTTTCATCCTTTCTTAGGCATCGTTACTGATACTTGTTTGTATCAGTATCTGTTGTGAATCGGGAATATTTGAAGAAAATAACTGCTAAGATAGTTTTATTTTCTATTTTTTTCTAAGAAACAATAATGGAATAGATATAAGGAAACGAAAAAAAAAGCATAATATAATATGTAAAAAGAGTATAACTAAAAGAATAAAACCTCCAATATAAAAGACATACAAAACGAGTATAATTATATCAATTAGTAAACAGACTCTTCAGTCGTTTTACAATACAACAGAAGATTAATCTAGCGATTAAATATCAGAGAACCTACATAAAAACACTGGTATAACTGAGAAGAAAAAGGAGCAAATATGAAATAATGTACACAATAGGACAAATATAGTTCATTACTTGTTTACAATTCCAATCATAGTTGGATTATATGTATGAAATTGTTTTCGTGGAAGTCGGTTGAGTTTTTACATGTATGGCTCGGTAAATATTTATGCTTCGCCTTGAGCCACGAGTCAACCATTATTGGCTTATATGAAATTCGATGGTTTTGTTCGTGCTGCGTGTAGCTCTTGTTATGCCTTTTATTATTTAGTGCTTGTTTTTAGCTTCATGTAGGGTTGATTGAAGAGGTCTACTTGGGAGGGAATTAGATTGCTGACGCGGTGTTTTAAGTTGTGAGCACGTACTTCTGAATTTGTGAGGTTACTTACGTATTTGTTTTTAATTAATTTGCCAGTTTTATCAGTGTAGGAAAAATTGTTGACAAATCCGTGGCAGAGTTCCCCAAGTATTTAAAGATCACCAATCAAAATAAAACATTCAGTATTCTATCGACTGAGACCTAATATGTTTGGATTATAGAAAAGACTCGTGCTAGTGTATAATATCTGTTATTGAAATGTTTAGGAGACTGTCCCGCCCTCACACCCTCCACTGCAACTCCTGTAAGCCAGGATCAACAGTGGCACGCATATTAATGACACTGAGCATTGAAGCTCAGCGCGTCTCCGGGAATGTCTAACTTGTCTTTAACCCGCAACGAAATCAATCAAAAAGTTAAATTAATAGGAGGAGTTGGAAATAAACTATTGTCCACTTCCCTCCCGAATAAAGCGGGTGACAAAACAATGAACTAAAGAATGAATGAACTATTGAAATTTTTGTTACCTGTGCATATTACAAGACTCGAAGCGAGCCGGTGGACACTTCTGGTCGCTTGGACACCGCGCTCGCACTACTCGTAGACCTCCACCGCACGACGCAGAACACGGACCCCTCTCAGTGGACCATCTGCAGGCAAACATGGTGTTAGTAATATCAGTACATTCATTTATCGTAGTAATACCAGTGTATTTATTAAAAACTTAGGTAGATCAATAGTACATATAATATATGCAAAACAATTTAAACAAAGAGTTTTATCTCTATGTGCGTTAATGTTTTATGTTGTCTATTGCCATGGTGGCTTTGAAAGTTATCAGCTTCAATGTGCCGGAAATACTCAAGGAACCATTAAAAGTGTCTAACTACCAAGGAGACAAATTTTCATAGTTGCCTAAAAAACATATACATTAGCTTTTATACTAGCGCTGGTAAAATTACATTTTATTAAAGCTTAAAGATAACCGAATATTCAATTTTAAGTAATTACTTAATTTTGCAATATTTTGCCGGTACGATCGAAACTTCATATTAAATGATCGTGTGATACCTATATTAGAGGAATGCCAAGACAAACTTTCAGCTTTTATAAAATGGCGAAAGTCTGGTGGTCACGGGCTCTTGGTCTATAAGTCCCGATGTTGTTTTCGTTAAATCTGTTGAAATCGTACAAAACAACTAAAGAAACTCTTAAGAATTTAGAGCATTCACAAACAATTTCTCTAGACGCTATTCCGTAGAAAAAGTCTCTTTGTACGGCGCACTAGAAAGTTCCATTTAAAGATTGCAGCGACTAGCGAGTACTGTAGATCCAGTTGAATTAAATGCTTAAATCATTTTTCTTACATATTTTACGTTGAATTATTTTGAAAACTCTTTTTAGTAGAACAAAAATTAGAACAATTTCATTAACTTAGACTTTTATCATTCTGTTAAATGTCGTTGACTCCGTTCTAAAATACTCAGCATTTTCAATTCACGATGTTTGTTTAAACGTTCGTAATTTTTATTTTGCGTATATTTTTGCAGTTTGAAATAGTCGAAGTCTGCGTCTTTTTTAAATATTCATTTTAATACAAGTAATCCGAAAAGCCTCAACTCATTACTATGGTTATATTTAGCAAAGTTGGATGCAGACTCAAGATAACGATCACAGAGGCGTGAGGTCTTTTAAAGGACGAAAGTGTTATTTGAAATTAAATCAATGTCTGAGCGTGCGTAAAAATAGACGAGACGAAAATCCTATGCTCTTCGCAGTAGACACTTAGAATTACGGAGCCAATGACGCTCCTATACAATTTCATTTTTTAAATTGCTTCCTGTGATCAAAAGCATAAAAGATATTTTAATGTTTGAATTGTATTTCAAAAAATTCACTATTCGACATTTTTATATCAGTAAAACTCATTTCGAGAAAACTTCGATGAAAATGTATTTGATTAGATTTCTCTTTAAGAAACTCAGTCATTAATAAATGTTTCCCCGGAAAATAACAATTTTACGAAAAATTCGCCACGCGAAGCTTTATTGCTCAGACACCTAGTAAACAAATAGTACAATAGGAAAAGCGTTGTAGAGCTAAAGAATATAGTTTAATATATTAAAACAAAAATTCATACTAGTAAAAGTTAACTTATCAAGGAAAATGTGCTACAGTTTTAACAGAACATAAGATGAAGCAGGGTTAAAGAAACATTGTATAAAACGGAGAAGAATATCAAAGGCAAAGCTGTCAAGTATAAGCGATGTTTATTTTACTGAAGTAGTGAAATACCCGAGTGCCTGTAAATACTAGTGAACTTTTGCAAGATACATTAATCCGTTTCTCTGTGCGGCTTGGCGAAATGTGTTTGCCGACTTTGTAGCCGACATCGGTTGACTACACAGTTTTTACACTTGGCCCACAAAACGACTATAATGCCCCAGGTGGTAAGTGCAATGCATACACGGCGAGAGACGGTTATCTTTCGATATTTGATAGCTTGCTCGTAACCGGATATATACAGAGATTGAACTCGAAACGTGACTGGCGTGGGTCACTGCGACCGGGGTTGTCAATATTTAAGTGGTCGCTCTCCGGGAAATATGAAACTAACAGCTACGGCTACGAGTATTAATTCACATACAGGCTATTGAAAAAAAAAAATTAAGATTATTCCAAATTTCCAAAACTAAGGGTCAAATTTTATTGCCAATATGTACGTATTTTTAACGAGACGCAGTTAATTTTATACACTCGTGTGCTACCTGCTGATTAACAATTTCAATTTAAACCCAAATTGAAACACAGTCATTATCATGAGCTTAAATGTACATCTATTAAACGTTGAATAAAGCCCCGAACAGTATTATTGGTCACAGAATTATCCATTGTTTAATTTAACAGAGTTTTGATGGACACGTTGCGTTGTTGGGAACTTCAATTAAAATTCATTTGACGACCCCCTTGTTTCTAGAGCTAATATGTTTTATTGCTTGCTACCCAATTGAGTTTTGGTGTTATCATTTTACTTATTCAATAATCTTCGATTCGGGAAAGGAAATGAAATGTTGTTTACTTGGTAAGGTGCAATAGAAGCTACTTATTGCATATTTAAATCGTTAGTTTGAATAGTTCATTGAAAGTATTTAGAAGGACTTTTCAATTTTCGTTCTGTATCAGCCCATATGCGTCCCACTGCTGGGCACGGGCCTACTCTACAATCGAGAGAATCGATTGAGAGTGGTTGAGCCATATATAGTCCACCACGCTGACCTAGTGCGGGTTGGCGGAACTTTCATTGTTCAGTAAAAAATCTAACCTAGTTTTTCTCAAAAGGCACTAAATGGTATTTTAAAAAATCTATTTAAAATGAAAACGCCTTGTTTAAAACTCCCTTTAATAAACAATTTACAGACTCTTTTGTAGGATGAAGCTAACGAATGTACAAACTATTAAAACTTTATAAGTTTATATTTTATGGAGTCGCTTTAAATACGCTTTCATCTTTTGACTCTTATAATTATAAAACTATACATTTTGTTTAAATATTCCAGAATGCATCCTTACTGTAGGCGAAACAATCAACTTACTTATTCACAAAAGCCGTTTATAAATTCGCAGTGAAGATAAAAAATAAAAACATTAAGGGCCCTTAAATGCTCAATGAATAACAAATTGCTGGAACAAATGAGGAATTACCAGCTTGTTAGGCCAAGGGCAATGACATTAAAAATGTATGAGCCGTCGAAATTAGTGTGTTGAAAAGTTGTAATAACGCGGGGTGATTATGCGTAATTTTGGGCAGTAGCTTGTCATGTTATTAAAGATTTTATGCAATGACTTGGCTCCAACGAGATTCTTAATTATATAGAATGTAAGTAGAGCGTAGGTCAACATATTTCATCATATTTTTGTCCCCTCGTTGTCATTATTGCAGCGTGTGTAGGCTGCTGTAAATCATAAAGACTTAAGCTACTCCCGCGTCAGAAAATCTCAGTACGAGATTTTCGATTTAAAAGGGAAGGTGTGTTTAGAACTGAATATTTATAAAAAAGGGTTGATGCTTTTTTACTGATATTTTTGTTTCACTCTGGGGAAATATTTTTATTAACCATGTTATTTTTGCCAATCGTTCCAACGACAACAAATCAACTTAAATATTAACTAAACAGGCAGTGAATTTACGCATCAATACCATTTAGCTTTGACTTACTTACATAATATGACGTATATTATGTTATTATTTTCATTTTGGTATTAAAAATAGCTTGTCGGAAGGAACGTAAATTATGGTTTCTAATGCCTCAATTTATGTCCGACGCGGCGACAGATTTATGTCCTTCCGCGCCTGATATGGATTGCTGAGCAATTTGGGATGTTTCCCCGTCACATAACCTTTAGCTTTAATTATATTCAACAATTATAATATGTTGTTTCTAAAACTTATCCTCATCAGTTTCTGTAATTCTTTATAATTGTGAGTCCCTAAAAGTCATATTTTGCGGAAGTCACAGTTAACAATTTTAAAGTTTAGACTTGTTTATCGACACATAAATGTAACAGTCGGATACATTAAACGACACATCAATCAATAAGCAAATATAATATGTACCATAATAAAGTAGTGGAAAAATATGTTTAGTGCAAATTGCATCGTTTGATTATGCTATCAACAATCGCCCGCCAAGTCATTCTTGTCAAAATTAAAATTAAAGTACTGTTTTTTTTAGATGAATGAAATGATAAATAGTTACCTGTACTCCAAAGGTCTTGACCGTCCCGGCGTGCTGTAGTTGACAGCTATTTCCACTGATACCGGTTCATCAGACAGGTTTGGATGAGCAGGAATTGCCTACAATAGAAAAAAATAATCTAGAAGACAAGAAGTTGTCAGCAAACGCTATAATCTTTGGTAGCTGTTTCCAAAATTTCTTATGACATACATTATTTGAGGCTTAAGACCGAGTCATTACACCACCGTTCTTAATGAAAAATATATATTTTTTAAATAGAAACATTTATAAATATAATCTTGGTCGCATATATTATGTATCATGTTAGCTGCGCAGTAACCGCACTTAACCATTATTGTTGGCTGATGCGAAAAAAGGTTTGAATAAAATACGATAAAGGAAAATGAGATATAAAGCAGAGTTCCCAATTAACTTAGCAGCAGCGAGTTGAAAGCGTTTGTGAATAATTAAAGCCGCGCGGTTGGTCCAACCCTTATCATTGGATATTTCAGCTCGTTACACTTTTCATAGTTCGCTCCCTTTTGTGAGGCATGATGTTGCGGTTTTTCGGACATTCTATTTGAATTAAGCAGAGATGGATTAAATTCTTGAAAGTGTAGATGTAGTTAAAAATGTTTTAAAAATGCAGTTTTTGATTTAAATTTAAGATAAAACATAAATGAACCGAGAGGCCGCGGGTTCGATCCCCGTACTGGTACAAATATTTGTGTAATCCACAGGTATTTTTTTCGGGTGTGGGTGCTTATGAGACCAAAATATCTCTTGTAGTTTCTGATACTCTCGACACCAGACTCGATCTTAGTGTGGGTTCAGGACTTTGTATGTGATTATTGCGTGTACTTAAAGATGAGGCAAAAAACAGGGGAACAGAATTAATTTAATACATACATACATACATACATACATACATACATACATACATACATACATACATACATACATACATACATACATACATACATACATACATACATACATACATACATACATACATACATACATACATACATACATACATACATACATACATACATACATACATACATAAACTCACGCCTTTTATCCCCGAAGGGGTAGGCAGAGGCGAGAATTAATTTAATAGTGATAAATAATAAGAACATAGATTGTGCTCTCGGTTAGTTATCAGGCTTATTATTAAATTTTGATAAGGACGGTACAACTGTGTCTAGACATGCTATTAGAATTGCACTACCCTCATTCTTTAGGTGTTTTGTTGTGCCAGTATAAAAAAACACGAAAATTATTCTATATTCGTATTCTAACAAGAGTTAGTTAAACTCTTCAACTTAACAAACCAGTCGTGGTAAATATTGCTCTAAGCATTAAGCATTGTATAATCTCTAAAGTATTTCAGCAAGTTTTAACATGACTCGTTTTCTTACAAACTTCGTAAAGACGTAATTGAAAAACGGGTACACGGAAGGAGTTCCAAAGTATTTAATTCAATATCAGGAAGGAGCGACCGCGTCAAACGAATTTGTGATGTGTTCGAGAGCATGTAACAAAGTGAATAACTGAACAATATCCTAAGAGCACATCAAAAAATGGCAAATGCGAACCGACATCAAAATTGGAGACGAATAACAAAGAAGTTCCTTTATGCATAGCTTTGAAAAGGGAACTTACTGAAACAAGAAAAATAGAATGAGTGCTTTTTTGTTCGTTGACGCAAAGCTACTCGCTCGGAAAAACGGTGTTCCGTTGTTTTTATAGCCAGTTCTCCAGTATCCTTTTTAGTATACATAAATAGTTGCGCGTAATAAGGTCGGCGTCTGACAAGTTTATGTATTGTAGCATTTATAGCCCTCCAACTATCTAGAGGGCCTTACATTCCAGGTGTGCGCCGTGCTGGGGAACTGTCAATAGCCCGGTGAATGTTTTGTTTCCACAAGCAGACATATAAATCAACGCAGTAGAAAAGAGACAGAGAGCATCTCTTTATGTAATAAATACCGCTATGTCCATCCTTCGTGTTCGTGTGATGTCAGTGCGATGTCATTGCTAACACATTGTAAACAAACATGACGTTTGACACATCGTCGTAAATGAATTATTATTATTTCGCATGTTTTAAGTATTTAAAGGTATAATAATATCAAGTGAAGTGTATAATGTCAATATGTATTTATATAAGCAACGATATTAGGTATTAAATGATTACAAAAGCATCAGCCTGCAAAATAATACAGAACTTCCTTTTCATTTTAATTTACGAGTATTTTGATTCATTGTACTTAGAGAAAGAATTCAATTGGTATTTTTGTTTGTATCGGCCCAATTCCAACCCGTGGTATTCGTGATAAATGCAATATAAAAAAATCCTACAATAAATATCAAATATTTACGTATTATTAATGTTGCCAACAGTAAACAGCTAATTTTCCATAAATATGATTTGAATAGTTTTTTGTATAAACAATACAATAAATAAGACATGATTATTATATTATATATTTTTACAGCTTCTAAAATAAGGAGACCCTGTACGAAATGAATAATTACATCTGTTCGTAATATATGAGAATGCTCTTAAAGTAAAAAGAGCTCTACACGGGCTATCAAAAATATAATAAAAGTAGCTCTCTCTACTAACCCCTACCTCTGCCTCCACCAAAAATGTAAATAAAACATAATTTTATAATCAGGATTAACTAGGAATATTCAATTCAAAAATATATCTTATATTTATTGGACAATAAAGTAACGAGTATTATTATTGCCATGTTTTTTTTACTAAATATACAATACAATATCATTAAATATGAATAGGGAGGTGTTGAAGTATCTTCGACGAAAATCTCATATTTAGGAAGACACTTTTACCGAGCTATCAGTTTCAAGTACGTGGGCGGAACCGCCACTAAATTTACCTAGTAAACAATAAACGCTTTTTTTTTTAAATATTACTTCGAGATCGCCCCTAAAATTGGGTAATAGTTTTAGTCGTGCAACACTAAGCGTTGTATTACATGTTATTCGTAAATTCTCTATCTCACTTGATCTTTGCATGATAGCTGTCACTGCACATCTCCCCCCACTTCATGCCCCGGCTCTCTAGATAGTTGTAGACCTATAATTAAACTGCTGATAATGTTTATCTTTTATTTTTCCAAAAATATGAAAGCTGATCATAAAAGCACAATGTTTGTAAGTGATTTGTTTGTCAGCTTTCGAAGTGATGAAGCAAGAAAAAAATATAAATTCTTGAAATTGCTGAATACTAAGAAATACAAAAAATAGAAGACAGTAAGTATATATTACTTATCGTAGTCGTATTTGGGTATAAATCGGACCATAAATAATATCGTAAAGAATTGAGTGCGGAGTTCAGATAAAGCTGCGTTATATAGGAAATGTCATAGATTTAATGCTCTCTTTTGTTTATTCATTCAAAACATACAAACTATAAACAGCGTTCCATTAGAATACCCTCAAGGTGTCTTGGAATATTATTAAATTAAAGCGTAAAAAGAGCGCTTTCCTTTCTCTAGATAATCTTGTAACAAAAGAAAGTTTATGAACAATTTTCGCTTGACACTGGAAGCTTCTAGCTATAAATACTTGTAAGTTGCGAGGCACAAGACAAGCTCGCCAGTTAGCGAGCTAACGAAGTTGGGGACAATTGCTCGTTACATGACGTCGCTTACATCGCGCGGCCTTTTAAGAAGAATTCAGTACATAATACAAAACGTTATATAGTTCTGAAGAATTTTGTGGAGTTTGCAAAGTTTTGGTAGGGTAAATAAGGAGGATAAATTTTGACTTAGGAATTGGGTATTTGATTATCATCGAATTTTTGTATTATTTTGCAGACAAGCAGAAGTGCCATTAAAACAAAACATTTTTGAGAAAACAGTGATAAAGTAGCTTGTAACATGAGGCAAATATTAGTATTTTAAATGAAAGAGTGGGGACGTAGTGGGGACATCTTGCCGTCTCTTTCACACCCGCACACGATAATGCATATTATACTGTTTCCATTCGTTTATTTTATTTTTGACACATCGAGTACTGAATCAAATAGTGATGGCCTGATGCGTTATCGAATCAATTTTTTATAACAAACGATTTTATTTTTGAACAAGTTTTAATCGATTTAATACATATTTTATTTTTTGCTCCATGCATTGTTTTATAAAACTTCAGGGATATTTAAGTTACTTGATTTAATAATTATATTAAAATAAATATTTTCGTTGTAATCATTGTAATTATTTTAAATTAAACTCTTATTAAAAGTCACTTCAATACGTATACCTTTATTCATATTAATTAATTTGCAGCAAATACATTCGATCCTAATATTGGGTACTATATTACGTTTAACTGTTTTCATTAGCATTTTAATGTAATTTTATTTCAAATGATTCCGATTGATTGATTCTATTCAAAATCGTTTTTGTTATCTGTGGTCATTCGTTACGAATGGCACAACTCTAAGTGGGCGTTACCCGTCAAGAAAGTATCTACTTTTATTTCAAAATATTGTTCTACTGTAATGTCGTACTTTATAGGCGTGAACTGTCAAAAATAAAATAAACGAATGGAAACAGTATAAGAATAGTGACGTCACTAATTTTGTTTTGCATCCCTTTTCTTTTACCCCCACTACAAGATTTAAAACGTTTCTAACTTTTTAAATTCTGAGTGGATTTACAAAATTCTTTATTTGTTAGATTTTGGTTATGGATACTTTTTGACGAATACAATAAAAAAAAAATGAGTCAAATACCCTATTGTTTGGCAGATGTGCAGTTACGATTACAGTCTATGTAGTAGTTAAATCTTTGTTCTTCAAAATATTTTTTTAGTAATGTGATATTTTAACAACTGTTATAATTTTTTTACATCGTTCTTCACCTAAGTTAATTTAGGTCTATCGCGCTGAGTCATATACAATTAATCTTCTATTGCATAAACATTGTAAATAATTTCAATTTGTGTCCGATATGGCGATAGGCTCGCCCTCTATCACATCGTGAGACGGAACACACACGGCGAAATGTGGGTGTCCTGGTGGCGCCTCTGCCTACTCTTTCGGGGATAAAGGCGTAAGTTAATGTATGTATTTGTTAACCTGTATAACTACGTCCTTAAAACTAGATTATATACACCTATTGTCATGGCAACCTATGGTAATTAAGTTGTGAACTCACCATTATCATCAAATCCGTTTGTAGCCGTGAGTTGGACGATATGAACACATCTGTATCGGTTTGTTTCCACTTGAGCAGCGTGCCGGCGGCCACCGCCTCCCCCTCCCACTGGTACCCCCCCTCCTTAATGTCTATGACGTGGCTGTCCACTTCTATTATCTGGAGGTTTTGCGGCACATTAGGATCGTACTTGAGATAGTTATCCTGTTTGTTGTCTATTTCGATGCGCTTGGAGTGTTTGCTCAGCTCGAGGATTGGCTTGTCCCTTTTCCGCTCCCTGATGGCTATTTGAAGGGCTATCGGCGTGCTTATGTGGACGGACAGTTGGTTCGCCTCGTGTGGTACCATCGTCATGCGCGTCCAACCTGATAGAAACATGTGTGATTGCGTGTTTATTGTGGTTTTCAGTGATTGATCCCTTTCGTAATAGTTTCTAGTTTTTAGGGGAATGAGTATTGGGTTATTGAGACAGACTAGAGTAGTATTTTAATAGATCGAATAAGCTAGAAGTATTGTTAGTATTGTGTTGATTGAGAACTAAATTAACACATGAAAAACCACTAAAAGGATATACCTACTTCTACATTTTACAGACAATTTATTTTTCCTGATCTATTTCTATTTCAATTTTATTCCTCGCAGTATTCGTTTACCTCATAAACATTATGATTATTTATACACCTATTGGAAAATAAAACATTGCGGCAATTAATTTAAAGTCAAGCACGTTACAAATTATGCAGGCGACATTCATTTCGAACATTTTTCCGATCTGTCTGTGTTCCAGCAAGTTATGAATTTAAATGCTCATCGCATCGTGAATACTGATTCACCTTTCGGATATTGGATTGAAATCATATTTATTTTGGATTAATGCTGGTCCACCTGTGTTCGCTTTATTTTGGAAATAAATTTTCTTTATTTTCATCGTTCATCCCTTTTACAATATGCAATTTTGGTCTATTGTATGAGTTTTTCAGTTTAAAAAAAATCATATCAGAATATTGATAACGGCGTTACCTCCTGGGTCATGTGTGAGTTTCTGTGTGTATTATTTTTTTGGCATCCAACTATGTATTTTTGAAATTAAAACACCTAAACTATCATTACATCAATGAGAGGACGATTTTACTAACAATATTATGGCAACAATTCTAAATCCACAGGTTTATCACCAAAATAGGACATAAATTAGGTACAATTTCTGTGACATCAACCGTATATTTTGAAATATTTCACCCACCTTTCCCGAGTTGTCTGTTGTATATGTGGGTGTTGTTATTACAGTAACCATCTGGACACCAGTTACAGGCCGGATCCGTCGCGTTACACTGCCCCTTCACACATGTGCCCTGCGAACAAATTCAAAAGGGTTCTAGTTTATTTAAGCTTCGTTTAAAATAACCTCCATGTTTTGAAAAGCTGAGAAATTACACACATTTTAGATTATGCCATGTATCACATTTAAAATATACTTTTGATTTTCGCATTGACGTTACTGTAGAGTACCGTAAAGCAGGGAAATCGTCGACGGGTACTCTTTTATCATAAGTTTGTATTGACATTGTTGTGATCGTATTAAAAGAAAAGTTAGGAAATTTTGGATTTTTTTATCCTGGCTTTATGGCTAAAGTCAATGTTCTACATCGACTTCAAATTCATACCTGATAGTAAATGCGGAGCTGCTCATACAGAGTGACTGATGGAGACGTTTTTATCTCTTATAATTTAGTACAATCACTAGACTTTTTTTATTCAAAAGTTGTATAAAACGGAGTTTAGTTTATTCAGTCGGTACAATTTACGTAGGCGCTGTAATAATTTATGGATCATTTAAAATTCTCAGACAGGCAGTAAACGTCTAAAACATTGAACTTGGTGGGTCGATAGTAAGAATTGTTTACTAAGGCCAAGGCTGTCAGTAATGAACTCCTTGAACGATACAAATATCGAGCACACAGTACCAGCACGCAATATTCAACACAATAATTAATTTGCTTTAACCAATTTATGTGTTACAAAATGTTACGTTGTAAATTGTGAACATTGTTTTACTAACAATTTATAATTAAATTTTCAATTACATTATGTGGCGTACCAGTAATTTAGGAAAGTAAGACTATTAAAAATAATGAACTATTTTATAATTTCTTTGTTGTTTTCCGGTAACATTTAGGGCTATCAGATGAATTCATAATACATCATTAATCTTCAATTAATTGATATCATTTGTAAGAAAATTAAATAAAAGCGAAAATAAAAATATATTAGTTTGATATTTTAAAACGTAGAAACAATTTGAAGCCCTAATTTAAATAAATATTTTCTACATATTGGAGCAATACCACCTACTGGTGAAATACTACTTGACTGATGAAAGATAACAGATTCTAAGAGTGACTGTCAAATACACCTTAAATACTCAGAATCCAGCATTTCACAGTTCAGAGTACCAATCGTACGCGCAGTACTTCGGATTTCACCTTAAAAGTTTTATGCGTTGTTTAGGTACCCAAAAAGGGCTGTATTTTAACATATGAGAGTACTTTTATCTAATCCGAAACAAACAGCGGCGGCGATATCAAACAGCGCCATTCTCGTACATTTACGTTTTATGGGGAGTGAAGCGCACAAAGCAAGCAAACAGACACAGGGTGGCCGAATTTATGATGACGTTGTAAAAATAACACGTAAACATTTTATTGGGTTACTTTAAAGGTGTTTACAAATAGCAGGATGGGTTTTAATGTTTATGCTTTTGTAAAATACGTTTTAAATAAACTTTTAACGAGTTTGGAGAATGTGGGTTTTCACATCTATCATATCATTGACTTTTGTTATGGTCGAGGAAAAATTACAAAAATGATTTGGTGCAGTTTTCATATCTGCACGTCGCAAGTTATTGATTCAAATATCATCATTTTGATACAAGGTTTAGTTTGGTACAATGTTGTTTATATCATTCATAGTATGAAAGTCGAGCATCAAGTCCATACACACAACATTGCGTAAAGTGAATTCGTAAACAAAAGTGTTTTATACATTTTACAAAAAAAAAACCACAGCATTGCGGAACACAGGCCTCTACGATTGAGAGGGCTTAGACAGTCCACACGACCAGTTGCGCATTCACTGATCTTACATAAATATATAAAAGCCTTTTTAAAATTGCATGCGATTATCCAATCTGCTATAATGGCATAATAATGATATACAAAGGAATAACATGAGCAGTTTCAGTGATAATACTTTGTTTTCGCAAGCCCGCCCCCACTCAGTAATGCACACCCGCGGGTTATCCATTATGCTGCGTATTCATTTAATTTCCATCCGTCCATCTGTTTTGAAAGCTTATTGGCAGTATGGAATTATTATTATCGGTGTTAGCACGGTGCTGTATGTTTGTTTTGCTAATCAGTTAGGTATGAGAGGATTTGTATTGTGATACTTTGATTTGTGGAAATTAAATCTTTTTTGTTATGAATTATTTTTGATATTCTATTGGTTACCAGTGAGGCTGGGTAACATTTTGTTAGCCTAGGTGTTCCCTCCTGCTCCTTTCCTGTATGTAATCCTCAGTAATTTAACCGTAGCGTAAAGAAGCAGTTAAGTAAGTAAGCCTGCATAATTGTGTCACACAGTAAAAAACTTTTTGTTGCCAATCGACACTTTATCTGGACATTTCAGTTTTAAAACGTTAATCCCATATATTAGCAATATCAAACTTATCACAAATGTATGGCGATGACATCTTCACAATTAAAGTTATGGTCAAAGTTAGTTTAAGCAACTGAGCATTAGTATTCGGTGCAGTGCGGTCACTTTTCCAAAATATTTAAAAAGACGTGGTTTAAAAAATGTATCATTTTATTCATTTGCATTATGAATGGTTTTACCCAAACTCCGTCTGATAAGTGATAATAAAGACGGACAATGAACGCGACCAAAGGCGAATTGAGACGTAGATTAAAAGTATTATTCAAAAATAAATAAATGTAACAGGAGTAAGCCCGCTGTTCGTCGTGTAATATTTGAAGTAGAATTTATGATTATTTCACAAGACCGAGCCAGCGTGCTCCTCGGGAACCGATTCTAAGATTTCCATTCCGCTCGATCGCCTATCGATGTAACGTAGCCTAACTTATGTGATTCCACTCCAACGGCTCCCAACTGTAGTAAATGCCGAAATGCTTTTGCACAAGCGTAGTTTCAAAGTTAAATGTTAGTCGTTAATTTAGTAATGGCACTAGTAACGTAAAATAAATTTGTAATGTTAAAAATACGTTCGTCTTGTTGGAACATCTAATTTTTTGCCAGTGACTATTTTGATAGATGGTTACTTAGTTATTTTTGGCACTGGTTAAATAGATTTTCATACATTAGTACACAAACATAATTGAGAAATCCGAGGAGACTGAAATCATTAAAAATGATGAACAGATTGAGAACCAAGAAAAGCCATCCTAGGTCGTATAATTAAGCAAAAAAACGATACAGTAGCACTATATTACTGTGTCCTGTTCCCATGGACAAATTATAAAAGAAAGTTGCTTCAAATAGCTATGTGTATACCTGCGAGCAGACGTCGAAGGGTCTGTCGTAGCTGCAGGAGGTGCCGTCGGGCAGCGCGCCGAAGCCGCTCGCCTCGCCGCCCTCGTAGTCCACGCACCAGATCTCGCAGTGCTTCGTATCTGTATGTATACATACATTCTGTATTAGTCCCTATAAGGGAATCGAACCCGTGGCTTCTCGTTTCACTCCCAGCATTTAACCAGTTGCACAATACCATTATCGTGTTGTACTGTATTGTTTCCGCCCATAATCGTTCTGAATACAGGAAATCTTCTCTACAACTAAAATACAGCTTAGGTAATAGTCGTGCTAACTTAAAGCCCTTACCGTTAGGGTGCAGGTGCGGTATGAGGCGGGGCTGCAGGCGGTGGCAGTAGTCGGCGCGGACGTCGCGCGCGGCGGCGCACGCGGCGCCCGCCCAGCACGACGACACCTGCGAGCCCGCGCCCGAGCACGCGCTCTCCGACACCACCCTGCATACGTGCAATTACTACGTCAATCCATAAACTCACGCGTTTTTCCCAGAACGGGAAGGCAGAGGTGCTAGTAAGATACTCACACTTCGCATTTTATGTCCCATCTCACCAAGAAATAGGGGGAGAGGCCTATCGCATTATCAGGCAAAGCATTAATTATGAATGACGTAGCATTCGAACCCAAGACAATTGCAGTAGTAGTTAATAAAATACTACTGTCACACATTTTGTCTAGAAACTTTATTAAAGCACAAGTTTTGTGACGTGGGTATCAGAAACTACGAAAGACTTCGGTCTCACAAACCAGACCGAAACAAATATTTGCGGGTCGCACATTTGTCTTAGTGTGGGGATCGAAGCCACGGCATCTTATATAAACTGTTGTATTTTTTATCAAGCTCTGAAAAATTCCTTAATGCATTTATTTTAGACACGTGGCTGTGATATTTTGACAATTTATTGCACGTACGGGCACAAAAGACGTTTTAAAGTATTACCACACTCCGACATGAAGACATAATGTTGTAAATCAATACCCATTTAACCACCAAATGACTCATTAACCATTAACTGAAGCACTTAATAAAATTGTCGTTTCTAAGAAGACCGCGTGTTTGATATTAACGTATTCCGTTGAAGCAGGGCTGCCTCAAAAATTTCCATTTTCCTTTCGACAAACACAATACAAATAAATTGCATAGCACTCAAATTTTTGCCAAACATAATAAAAAGGCTAATTGCTAATTAAAATATTTGTATTCGAATTAAGCAAATCTTAAATTAGTTAAATGTAGTAAAGTAGCAGCCCTGGTGCAAAGGCGAGGTCACTCACCCCCTGTATCGGCAGCGTCGGATGCGCGTGCGAAGCCCGTAGCCGCAATCAGCGCTGCAATTACTCCACGCCCCCCACTCGCTCCACTCCGGCTTATCACTCGCACCCCCCTCGACGCCCCTCGCGCCGTGACCAGGCATCAGCTCGCAATTCCTATCTACACACCACTGAAAATCATAATGATATTAGAGTTGATAATTATCACTTCAGACTAAGTGTTGTACATGGGTATATTAATATATTATATTAAACATCTCTTTTCTCTTTAGCCACTGCCAAACAGATACACTAAAGTATTGAAAATAGTTGAAAAAGATTAGACTCAGAGTGTTGACAATTTATTTTTTGTCGAAACACGGAACTGGTTTCCTCCTTCCTATAAATCCTCAGTAGATATCTATAGTAGCACAGTTTTTTAGGCCAATATAATTGTATCCAATGGCAGGAGATAACTTTCAGTTGCCGGTCGATACTCAATCTGGATGACATTGCCCTTATTATCAGATGTGGTGCAGTCGTATTTACTCTGCCCAACTAGGATAAAAACTAATATACGCATTAAACATTTCAGTAATATCACTTTTTAAGTAATTTTATATTTGTATTTATGTCCCCTTTAAATAATTAAATTGTTGTATGTCAACTATCAATGGACTTGTACCACCATTAAACGTGTTATATAGGTATTGTGGATAATTTCAGCCCACTGCTGGGCATGAAGGCTCATGTTACGATTGTAGGAGGTATAGAAGTCTTAGAGCTCTGGCATTGTACATGTTGGTGGACTTATAGAACCTATATTACATAATATTCCCTTACTTAATAAGGCGATCCCTGACTTACATTATTTACCAAATATTATTTGTAGTTATTAATCATCACTTATGAATTCTAGTTTATCAAAAAAATATAAATCAGAGGAAAAATAAGCCGTTTCTCATCAATTAAAAGTAGTAATTAGTAATATAGTCAACGTCAATAACTTAAAATGGTAAATAAAGGGCTAACATTAAACTGTACTTTAGCCTTTTTCTTTATACTCAATCTTCCATACTTGAGCAATAAGTCAAGTTCCAGCGCAAAGATCCCATTATGTCAATCGCTGATTAATTGTATTGGCAGAGTGCCTTATTATTCTATTAATAGTTAACGATATATGGAGCGGTAAGTCTAGTAAGTGTACTAATATTACGCCATCTTAATAATCTGAAAGTTTATGAGGATTCTTGTATGATTGTCAATCGTCGAATCAACTTGCTTAAAATAAACCCATATTAAGCTCCTTCTTGTCCCAGTGCATTATAGCGGGAGTACGGGACAATTTACAATAGGGCTTCGAAATTTTCGTATAATTTCTATGTTTCAACTAGATGGCATTGGCAAGATCTACGTTTTATAGACATCATTTAACAAATTCGGGTAGCAAATTAGTTACTACTTACTAGATGTCTGTCTTTTTACCAATATACATCAAAATCACTGTGTGCGAAGCCGCGGACGATTGCTGGTATTATCTTTAGAAGAAAAATGGTTACGAATTTCTTTATGGCGATATCGTTCGGTAAGCGACGACGAAAAATATCGAAATTACGTTCTATTTTTCTGTAAAGCCTCTATAAGTAGATTAGACTTAACTTATTTACGCAATTTAACCAACTCTTTTTTCCATTTTGTAATTTATTCCGCCCTCGCGGAATATTTATAAGAGCTTCAGTATGAATTCTGTGAATTTATTTTAGCAATTTAATTGTTATTTTTAGGAGCGTCTTGTTTGTTGGATAATAAAAGATATAGGTTATGTTGGTTGGTTCTGTGTGACCTTAGAATATATCTCTGAAGTTACACACCTGTTAGTTACACCATTGGACACACTGGTCCCGTAACATATTTAAAGAGGGCTTCTGTCAATTAATTTTGAATAAATATAGAAACCTTATAATTTATATTATCGCATACAACCTTAGCCTCATAGACCATAGTAATTTTCGTTTCGTGAATCAAGTTGTGGGATTCAGGAACTTTGAAAACATTTCGGTTCCACAATATTTGGAAACCCAAATAATATGTTATGTTTGTCACACATAGCCAGTATCTTCTTTTTCGTAAGGGGCTTTTTGATCTCATATCAGATCCATCTACCGCCCGCTGCGCCATCTTACATAATCTTATTTATTTCCAGCACGCGTGAGAGTTCACGTCACATTTTCCAATTAGAACACAATATCTTGAAATGAAACCTAACCTACCAGCGGAAAGGAAATTCATTAAGCTTGTACCTAATATACTTATAACGTGGCAAAAGTGCCAATGCTTGAAATGAGAACGTTTGCGTAGAAATATCAAGGCGTGAAATTAAGGGTGAGCACGGAGAAAAACAAACGGGGCTGGAGTGTGAGGCTAATTACTTTGCCGGCATTTTAGTGAAGATACGTCTCCGAGTAAGGCGGAGTGGGGGCATAATCATTCGTAATAAGTAGAAGCTACCGTCGGGCTCGAAATTGGTTTTACTATTGGATTTGAACCTCCGCAAAGGCCTCCTGAGAATGTGTTATTCTGCTCCTTTGTGCAGCGGTACGGTGTTCGACGTCAATATTTATCTGCTGGGCCCAGCTCAGCATTTGCATAGCTTGGAAAACATACTCACAAAGGATTTTATCGAATTTATGCGCGCACACGTGCCTCGCGTTTGTGAATGCTGATGGATTCCGAGGCAAGGTATGCGACAGCGTCACGCGAACATGTATGCAATCATTGATTTCCCTTTGCAAATTGTTGTAGCATCCAGCTAGGGCCAAATAGAGTGATTACTAATGCAGTTGAACCATAGCTTCGTTTAGAAACTTGGTTCCGTTTAACATCTCTACATATTCATACGTGCTCCTCTAAATTTCCCAACGGCACTTTAAATTCACTTGCATAGTTCGTTAATTAATTGACTAGCTGACAATAGAAACGAGAAAGCATTGAACACTATTAAATATATGTTAAGGAGTAATCATAATATGGGTTCACTGATTTCATCTATTTACAGTATTTCATCTTAAATTACGGAAGAAATAGAAGTAACGGTCCCAATTGAATTATACGAAAGACTGCTCAGATGATACGATGAACTTAATTGGAGTAAGACAGAGATGTCTTCTGTAGTCGTCTAAGTGTTGTTAACGAACAAGTACATGAATTAATTTCATTGTGAGAGCGAGTCCTTTGTGTAAAGTTTCTTGGGTGGTTGCACTATGACTTCATTAGGGAGTTTTCTATTATACTAATGGTTCCCACGCAACCCGATTAAATGGAAAATGGAGTGCAACCTCCCTGCATGCACTTATCGTTAATATTGTCTTGTTATTGCCTAGGTTTGAACAATTCATAATCAAATAAAAAGCAGTAAAATGTGTTTCTTATTTTTCGATTAATCTTGGGCTTTGTCAAAAGTAAACCAGACACACTTGCCCAGCAGTGGGATAATCAGTACACGTATAAACTATGATAGCGAAAAAAATCATCACAAAGTAATTTATATGCGAAACAGTTTTCTAAAATTTATTTTCAAAAGCATTCAACCCACAGTATGTCAGCTTAAACCCCTCTCACCCATTCAGAAGATTTATGCCTAGCACGAAGTGCTGATCTATATATACAAACATACCTTGCCATGTCCACAAGGCGTGCCTTCTAGAGGAGGCGCTGGTTTGGTGCGACAGACGTGGGGCATCGCTTTGTGGGCACACCACAACTGCGAACACGCTGACCGCACCTTCATAGACTTGCATACTGAGTACCTGTACAAGAAGAAAATTAGGATTAGCAAAATCTGTATTACCGTAACTGGCTCGGTGGCGTAGTTGTACTATGGCACGATTCCAAAGTTGAGGTCTCGGGTTAGAATCCCAGGTCGGGCAAATTGATATTGTACTTTTCTATTTATTATCAGCCCGGAGTCAGGAATTTGTGCCCGATACATGGCGATAGGCTCGCCTCCTATCACATCGCGAGACGGAACATATAAGGCGAAACGTGGGTGTCCCGGTTGCTACCAGCACATCTGTCTACCCCTTCTGGAAAAAAGGCGTGAGTTTATGGATTTATGTAGTGTATTAATTGTATGTATTTAGGGTAGTATCTGAGAGCGCTTGAATGTAAAATCTGTATTAAGATTACTTATTGTGATGGTTTTAATTGTGTTTATAAGTTCACTTTGTTGATGTGAATTGCGAATTTGGATTTAGAAACAAAGTTTATACCTATATAATATATATATTATCTTTTTCATAGCAGTTTCCAAGCAAATTGAATCTCTACTCATTCACTTCATGAAACTGTTATTATTTAGCATTCCTACCCATCCTTGCTCACATTTAAAATACATAAACGGTGGTGGATAGAAGAAGCGAAATTATAAAAATAACAATTTTAAATTACAAGAAATGCCCGTAAATTGTCATAACACTTTAAAGTAGGACACGGTCTTTTATCCATTTAATATCATGTAATCACATGATTAAATATTAAACCCAATGTAAAAACATGTTTTTAGAACGAAAACAATCAGCTTTATACCGCTTGAGCGAAGTTTTAACGGAGATTAATGTGTTAAACGGAAATCCCACAGAAACAGTTCTAGATTAAGAGATTTTGTGAAAACTATTTAGTGATTTATTAATCGTTTATTACAAAGGAATTGTTTGATTTAAATTAATTTCGATAATTAAAGTCTTTCCATAAGTTTTGTTATTTTAAATCACTGGTTGTAGTTAGTGAAGAATTACGACTTAGTTTGGTATGATCGAAACTTAAAACCCTTTTAAACGACTTAGACCGTAATTTAGGTCCATTGCTCATAATAATATCTGGCTTCGGGCTGGTCGAAACAATTCATATCTTAAACATGGACCTTTGCTCATGTCTATTCCAGCATCGTCTTATTTACATTTACATGTTTAGTCTTTGCCATCGTCCATAAAATATGCTATGCCGGAATAACATTGATAACTAAAATATGGAATTATATTCATGAAGATTAGTTGAGGGAAATATTTACAGAATACTTTAAACTTTAGAACGTAATATCGAGCAACTCTCAACGTGTAAAATATCGTAGTCTTTCTTCAAATTTGTTTTTGAAATGACCTGCATCGGTGTTTCCTGAGCGCTATGACCTGTCCTTCTTCAAACGAGGCTTAAAGAGAGTACTATCCTTAAGGTAGGCAGCGACTTTGTTGTGCTGGACCCCTGGCATTGCAAAGGTCTATGGGCAGCGGTAGCCGCTTACCATCAGGCGGGCCGCGAGCTCGTCTGAATATACGGCAATTAAAAAAAAAAAAAAAAAAGATCAGTTTAGGTATTACCCAAACTTAGTCGCTATTGATTTTGTTACGTTCGGTCTGGAGACAACGCTTCATTAGTCATAATCATTCTGTGAATAGCTATAAAATTGCCATGCATACTTGGAAAAAAATGCCGTAAAAATAATCGATAAACTCAATGTTTGATATATTACGTACAAATAACTTTTAATAGAATATACGCAACAAATAAACGGGAAACGTTAGTAGGCCATACATTTAGTAATCATATCTGAAATTGTATCACCACTATTTGTAAATAATGATTTCATACTTAACCAAAGGAAGCGTTGAACTCAATGTTAACTGATATAATAAACTAACCGTCCCTTGTTTCCAATAATTAGGGGTCAAGTCGGTAGCAAATGAAAGCCGACCTAAATTCCAATGATTCATCTCGTAAAGCAATCAAGCCAATCGGGATACACGTGAAATTGAAAATATATATTGATGATATTAGTCGAGGGCGGGCTCGTATCGAACGGCTCTTGGGTAACAAAGAAAAACATTTTTGCTCGGATAATCTTGATAAAAGGTTCGGAGTAGCTTACATAATATTATTAGTATGGGATCATATAAACTAATTTGATCGTGAATATTTTATGGCGATCATCAGTATACGTTTTAACTGTAATTTTATCTGTTTGCATGTTGCAAGTTATTTCTTCGTCTGGCAAATCAACAAAGTGTTCACGTAATGGATAACTATCTTTATGAATCGCATGTAAATTGAAGGAAAAAATATTCCTAAAAAAGGAAAAAAAGCCTCTTAAGAAGGAGAACTAATGAAAGGGAAGAGCAAAGGAATATTAAATATCAGGCGGTCATCTCTTTCCCCGGTCGAAGCTCAACAAAATATCTGCCAGTTTTCGATGATACCTTGATCGAGTCAAGTCGTTGGTACAGTATTACTTACACTTATTACTTACATGTTGCTTTGCATCAAATGACTGAAATTACCGCCACTAGAAAA
Organism: Deilephila elpenor; assembly: GCA_949752805.1. Lineage (NCBI taxonomy): Eukaryota > Metazoa > Arthropoda > Insecta > Lepidoptera > Sphingidae > Deilephila > Deilephila elpenor. The sequence continues at coordinate 4,827,382 of OX457102.1, forward strand.
TCTGACTTGTTCGAGCCCTTGACAACAATTATACGTAACAAAATGTAATTGGAAGCGTACTCGTATTGTTTTAGTTTCGACAAAGTGGGGTGCCTACCTCGGTGAAAATACTGTTTCACCCTGTGTGTCGTACAAATGTTGGCCGTAGCCCCGGGCTTAAGGCTTTCCCAGAATTCCCTTCTCACAAAGTACTAGCCAACATTTCGAATGAACATTTTTTATATGGACGTATTTTTAACAGAAGTAAATTATTTTTTTAGCAGAAATTGTGTTTAATTGTAGGATCAGCGATTTTTGTAGAATATAAATAATAAATAAAGCTTGCTAGGAATATGTAACCGTAGCTATAGTATCATTTCTTCTAAGTAATAATTTTGCAATAATTGGTGGATTGTATTTTTATTGTATTAAAGTATTGTTCTTTATTTCGTCTAAGAAATATGTTTTGAAGCCGAATGTTTTTGGGATTCGCAAGTTTTTTTTTTATTGCGGTTAATGGCGAGACAAGCATGCCATACGCCTGATGGTAACCGATACGACCGCTCATGGACAGTAGTAAAATCAAACAACACCATGAATTACAAAGCAATGCTTGGCATTCCACTGCGCTCGCCATCCTGAGGCTCAAGATGTTAAGTCTCATTATGTCCAGTAGTTACTCTGGCTACAATATCCTTCAAACCGGGACACAACATTGCATTTATTGTGTAAATGCACTGTGTAATCAACAGTAGTTGTTTGCCGGGGCAAATAGACATTGCAGTGTTACCTACCCACTACCCAGGCGGCGGCGTCTCACATATGAGAGACGTGCCACACTGGTTTAAATTGTTCGGATCAATGTAAAAATAGTAAGTATTATAATATTTTTATTGATAAATAGGTTGATTATAATGAATCAAGTATCAGAGAGTGGAAGATGGGTAAGGATTTCGTCAAAATAAATAGTGAAAAATATTTTAGTGTTTTCTGTTCCACGTCGTTTACCCTCACTTCATTTGTTGTCGCAAGACTCCTGCCATCTGTGACTCCAATGTCCACTTTGTAAGTTAAAAATTGTTCCGTACTTATTTAGACTTAACTTGGGGATGGTGCAAAATGTTTTTTATGTTTGTAGCAGCACGAACGATTGTATGATGTCAAATGCTTATCAATATTCCTAACTTTTCCATACAAACCTGCTGCGGGGTCACATAACATAAAAAATCTAGTATGAACATCTTATTCTTCTTGAAATGTATCGGATTATAAAAACATACCAAAATTAATTTGAAATGCAGCGGTCATCGTAGATGATCGAATGGTATGAGACTACCGTTTGATACCATTCGATACTCTATCTGGACGGCATTAGCACTTACCATCAGGTGCAATGCAGTCACTATGCCGTGCCAGGTTAAAAAAAAAAAAAAAAAAAAAAAAAAAAAAAAAAAAAAAAAAAAAAAGAAAAAAAGATTGAACGTCGTTCGTCCGCCGAGTCGTCGCAAATCAAATCCATTTCGAATTCAAAAAGAATTAAATCTTTACAGTTTATTGAAAAAATCTCATCCGTGTCCCACTTCCTTATACTAGTCAAGTTTTAAAATAGACTATTAGGACATAGTTATTTTTGTCACCGCGGTAATGTTTGTAATCAATGTCCCACAACATGTGTTTCGTAAAGACGGCATGAAAAATAATAACATAAACCGCGACATATAGCGTCAATGACTAATGATATTCCGTAATTAGGTGTAGACATGTGACATTGACTGGTATTAGTTCAACTGCTGTGGTCGGGCCTGTCTTTGGCAGCGTCGTAGTATCATATACATATTTGTATTTAAAAACATAGTATGATACACTATGTAGATTTGTAGTTCATTTACCAAGTTAAGAAATCCACTTTATGTCATTAATGCGAGTCAAGAAACGTTTATTGTGGTCTGAAAAATTGCTAAATTCTTGGAGGTTAATCATAAGGAGACCGAGACATTATAATTGCAGGATAGGTAGTTACATACAGAAAGACAAAGCTAGTCATCAAAATTAATTAAACATGCCACAATGCCTACAAGACAAAGACACGGCTGATTTATACTTCATGATAAAACAAACACAAATAGGTGGTATTTTCTCCTTCAACGACGCTTCTCTAGTTACAGCCGTGTTATTACGTACACATATAAAATGATTTGCATTTAAAGCTGATGCTCGAGAGCGAGTTACGTATGTAACCGCAACGTCTCTGTGGTTGTGTCCGACGTAATCCCAACTAAGCTTTGTATTTGTTCACCATTAACTTTTGTTTTTCACTCCCTCTGTGTAGAATTTAAATTATAGTGAACGGTAAAAAAACGTAATGTGTTGTTAACGTGTACAGTGCAATGACATTTACTTGTTTCTTATTATGATCATATAAATTGGCACTTTGCCTCAACCGCTGATACAGAAATATGAAAATTCACAATGAAGTTGTAAAATATTTGAGCACGTGGAAAATGTTTTCTGAAACTCGTTTTCTTCTACCTGCCTCTCTTCCGCAGTTAGAAGAGGTCGGTGCGACATATTTTTAACCGACATAAAAAAGGAGATTATCAATTCGACCTGTATGTAGGTAAATTCAGCATGTTGCAGGAAGATTTCATACTCGATATATATAGAGTACTCGTAGTTTCGAACAAATCCTGTAATACTAATTGTAATATCTAGACACACTTGACCGATATAGCAATCAAAATTAAGACACTAGAGCAATAAGGTTTTACAGTTTTATACCGATAAATACCGACGCGACTGTGCGTTTGAGTGAAACTTCGGTATTCTTTAAATTATTTTATGGAAATTTCTGCTTTAGTTTAATCTCAGGAAATCCTACGGGGCACAAGGTTGGTTGCAGTATAAACTTGTCTCGGCACGACAAAGGAAACAAAGGCTATGCAGAACATAGCAGTAAGTGTATAGAAGTCCAACGTACCTAAAGCTGTCATCCGCTTTGCTATGAAATAAGGTCAGGCGTTAGCACGTAGATTGTTCAAGTAATTGTAGTACGTAATACGTTGTTTGATGCTGGGACTATTTATGAATTGTTGAAATTATGGTTGCTGTTTATTATCTTTGTACCTTTAACACCTTTTCATTTAGCACTTTGGGTGACACATGGGTTACTATTACGTATTCGGTTTTTAAAATAAAGAATGTAATTTTAATTACACAATTATCTAATTGGTAATATAGTATAATGACATTATTTTTGACGCTTTGTTGGTCTAGCAGTGTAATAACTAATAAACAGTGGTTTATCGGGGGTTTGATTTCCACGTCAAACAATTAATTCCACTGGGTTTTAAAGAAAAAAACATCGCTGCTCTCGTTAAGATTTATATCAATACGTTTTTAAAATATCTTTCTGTTCATTTTCATCCTGATTAATATCTAGACGATAAGGTAAGTCAGTGAGAGGAGGTTTGGTGGTCAGGAGACGATATAATTTCAATGCCTGTCACTGTCGAAGCTGGTTATCAGAGGAACGGCGACGAAGTGCCTGTCGGTCATAGTAAAAATTTACACCAAACCCACGCACTAATGCCATAAGGGCAAATAGTCAAATGAACACCTTCTTGTTAAATGATTTGATATTATGTACGACGCAAACTGCAATTGTGACTTAAATAATGCTTACGTAGTTGTTTTGACAACATGCCCTTGTGTTTATCAGATTTGAGATGATATCGCCTCGTGTTTATATTTATTTTGACACTCGCGGTTCGTATTTCGTTTCACGATACATAATCCTGGAACGGATACCTTGACTTCGTGTGTCATTTAAGTTAATTTATAAATATGCGAATTATGAGTATTTATTTTACTTTTAGATACATCATAAAACACGTTTAAGTGGTATGTAAAGTTATAGGCCTCGTAACAGAACACATGGTCTATATGATGATCATGGATAGGTACACATGATCACGGGATCCTAAGTCGGGTTTTTTAAAAAAAAATAACTGTTTTACAAATAAAAACGCAACGGACAAAGAAAAAAATCTATTGGAAACCAAAAAAATAAGCTAAGTGGTATTCTACATTGTAAAATTTGGTGTTAACGCCAGAATAGAATTTAGGCAACAAAAAGAAGTTTACATGTGGTTATTTGATAGTACGAAAGCCATTCAACCAACGTACGTTTATTATTTATGTTTTTACAGACATCTTAATACTTTTTATCAATTTTATGTATGAAGTACGACTGAAATTCTAGTGCAAATAAACAAAGATGGCTGCGATTTTTTTTTTTTTTATTCAATAATATTTAAGGGACTTTTATATTAATAGGAAATACATGGCAGTCCCATCGTACCTTATAAATTAATATCTACACAACAAATTAAGAGTATTACAAAAAAAAAAAACAAGCAAAACACAAATCTAACATTTCTCAGCAACCAATTAAACTAAAATAAACTAAAATACTAAAGAAAACAAAAAGATAATATCGTAAAAATTAAAATCGTAACATTAAAAACTTAAATAACTTGTAAGCCTCGTCGGACGTTGGATCAGACAAAATATTAAGAAACCACCCAACGTCATTTTTATTAACATTCAACTCCTTCATCACATGTTGTCTCGCATCTCGAAACCGACTACACTCCACCAATAAATGCATAACGTCTTCCACTGTACCACAAACCGTACAGTTGGGTGAATTGGTTTTTCTAATTAGGTAGCTAAAGTTGTTAAGTGGGAGGTGTCCAGATCTTAATCTCAAAGCAATGACAACAAGTTTCCTTCCTAGATTACTATTATTAAACCATGGTATACGAGGAGGCTCACAAACGATTGATTTGTACCATATTCCTTTCTCCTGAGACCTTTTGTTAAAATATTCCTTCCACAGGAAGTTGCAATGACTTTTAAATTTAGGTAACAAATCTGTATAATCTGATTCCCTGTTAATTTCTATTCCTTCTAAGCTTCCCTGTTTAGCTCGGCGATCAGCCTCCTCGTTACCAAACAGTCCGATATGTGCCGGTACCCATTGCAATATCAGATCTTTCCCACTAGATGTTATATCATAAATTTTGGGGAGAATTACATATGCTACCGAAAGTCCTCTTTGTCCAAAAGCACACCGAACTAGATGCAATAAAGCGCTTCTACTATCAACGAAAATAACTACTTTTCTGTTCTCAATTATATTAACATAGGACAAAGCCTCTGAAATCGCAATAAGTTCCAAAGACATAATAGATACAGACCCAATAATTTTAAAACTACAAAAATTGTTAGTTTCTCTTTGAGCTGGATCATAATATGCAGCACCTTGACCGTCCATACTCTTGGATCCATCAGTATAGATTCTATGCCAATCATGATAACTTTCATATAATTCATTCATCGTACTACTCTTTATGCAGTTAGGGTCATAAGACTTTTTAGGTCTATTAATAGTTTTCAAATAAGGTAAAATAATATTTTTAACGTCAATATTCGTAACCCAAATCTCTAAATTAAACATTTCTAAAAAAGGTGCAGATATCACTTTTTCATTTTTAATATCATCAAATGTTGTAGCAAGTAAAGGGCGCTTTTTATTTGACCAATATCTGATGGATCCCGGAGAATTGACTTCACCAAGCAAACTATTTGTCACATTATCTGCCCATGAACGAGACTTTAAACAAAACTTAATTGCCAGCCATTTCCTTCTCAAATGCAGCGGAGACACACAGAGTTCAGATTCCATCACATGGATTGGGGTGCTTCTGATGAAGCCTCCCACTATCCTGAGTGCGGCATTCTGTACCTTATCAACTTTATACAAATGTACATTAGCACTGTTGTCATACAAAAAACATCCATACTCTAATCTACTTCGTACAACAGATATATAGATTTTCCGTAAATGCTTTTGATGAACGCCCCATGAGGAGCCAGCAAGGACCTTTTTTTTTTTTTTTTTTTTTTTCTTACACGAGGAAATCCCTTTACGGATCCATATAGGTATGTCGGGCTCACCGTTCTAATACAAATTAGAACGTCCTACCGACTAAAACCCCGTGATATACCGCTATCTCCTTTAAAACAGGGGTCGTGGGATACGCGTGAGCATGCAACCACAACCCTCTAGGAGTTGGTCCTAAGAGGACCCGCTATATTTTGAGGTTTTGTTACCTCTACCAACCTGCACGTTTATGATGAGAACGTGTCAAATACCGCGCGTAACATTGTAGCGACTCTTTATTCCAGCTTATGGAGGTCGGAGATCGTCTCTCCCAGGACCTTAAGTAAGTTGACAAATTTTCCGGCTTTTCCAACTATATCATTAATATGTTTGCTCCAGCGAAGAGATTTATCCAACCATATACCAAGATATTTATATTCCTTCACAGAATCAAGTGAACGATTGTTAATTTTAAGCACAACAGAATTCTGTTTATGACCTCTAGTAAAGACACATAATTTCGACTTAGTTGGGGATACTTCCAATCCTACCTCTTCCAAAAGAGTAACAAAAGTATTCAAAGCGTTCTGGGCTTTAATCGTACTTTCACTAATAGACTTAATGGTAGAATATATCACAAAATCATCCGCGTACTGACCCACTTGCACATCAATAATTTCGTGACATATTTTAGACGTCGCTATATTAAAGAGCAAGGGAGACAAGGGATCCCCTTGAGCTAGACCTCTTTTGGTGTATCTAACTACATCTGCACCACCCTCTAATTCTTTCAAAATCCTAAGACGACGGTCACTTAAAAAATTGAACAAATATTGACACAGCTTTTTCCCTGCCCCCATGTTATCCAATATAGCTAACATCTTATCTACAAATACATTATTATATGCACCTTTAATGTCAAGGAAACATGTTAATGTTGGAATCTTATTTGAAAAACCAATTTGAATCTGTGTCACTAGCCTAGCTAAACAGTCGTGACAAGATCGACCCCTTCTAAAACCCGTAGTAAACGGAGATAAAATCCTATTTCTTTCTACATACCACTCTAACCGTCTTACAATCATGACATGAAAAATTTTACACACACACGATATTAGAGAAATAGGTCTAACATCTGAAGGTGAATCCGGTTTAGGAATAGGTATAACTCTTATGTCACGCCACTGACCTGGAATAGAACCAGTACTAAAGATCAAGTTATATATTTTTAATAAATATAACTGAGCAACATCAGGCAATTGAGAAATCATCGAATATGTAATGGAATCAAATCCCGGAGCAGTATCCTTCTGTTTAAAGCAGTTTTGCATCTCTTGCTTTGTAAAGTGGGACTCTAATAAATCATTCACAGATGTAAAAATAGGTGGTTTAGGAGCTACGTAATCGGGGGCAAGGCTACATAATAACTCTTCCTTAGCTGATTGAGAAATAGTATATGATCTACTTCTCTTATAACCCTTTAACCAACGCATTCGACTCCACATCTCTGACACCGACATTGTATTGTCTATACTATTACAAAAATCATGCCAATCTTTAGATTTTGCCTTCCAGATTGCACGCTTAGCAACCAAAGTTTTTCCTTTGAGTATAGATAAATTTGCCGGGGTGGGATTTCTTCTGAAATGACTTAAAGCTAATCTACGCTCACCCACTAACTTAGATAATGATGGACACCAATATGATTTAGGCTTAAAAGCACTTTGAGGATTATTGCAAATTTTACTCAAAGGTATATTTTCATCAGCTGCATTATTAATGCAATTAATAAAGTTGTCATACAATATTTGAACATTCGTTTCTTCTAAAGAAAGAGAAGAAAACGACCTTTTAATCGATTTTTTGTAACCGTCCCAATCAGCTAATTAATAATTTCGAAATTTCGCAATTCTAATAGTATCATGATAATAAATATTACATTTAATAACCATATGATCGCTACCTAAATTTTCGCTCAATACACACCAATTAAAATGAATAGCTATATCAGCTGATGTAAAAGTGATATCAGGAGAAGACTTCTGTACAACGTTATCAACTAATTTAACCCTGGTAGGTTGCCCATCATTAATAGAAACAAAGCCAAATTCAAGGGCCGATTCATATATTTGCTTACCTCTTGTGTCGTTTTTGTAAGACCAACTAGAGTGGTGAGCGTTAAAATCCCCCACTATTAGACAGTTGTTTGGAAAAAGAGAAAATATGCCATCCCAGTCAGCTTGAGTGGTATGTACTGAACTTGGACAATAAATTAATGCAACATATTTAACACACCCACAATTTAACAACTTAATAAACATTATTTCAATACCCGAATTCGGAATATCAACAAAAAATTCCTGAACTTTAACAGATTTATGAATTACCATAGCTATTCCCCCATACGAATCATCCCTATCTTTACGGAATATATTATAATCATTAACTCTAAACCTCAATTCTGGTGCAAACCATGTTTCAGTAATAAATGCTAAATGTATTTTTTCTTGCATTAATAGAAGCTTAAATTCCTCTGATTTACATCGTAAACTCTGTGCATTCCACTGCAAAATATTCAACGTTACTTTTTTCTGACCACTATCCATTATATAAACAGGAAAAAAGACTATTAATATTATCACCCTCTTTAAAATATGTTACAACAACCCGAATACACTCTTCAAATACAAAACTACATATCAACTTAATCTTAACATCCAACGCCGAATTCGATGCACAAATTTCCTTAAATCTGTCCATAATGATTTTCAAACGGCTAAATTTATTCCTTTTTCCAGTTTGTTCTGTATTCCTTCTTGCCTCTTCAGACGAATAAGCAATTGACTCCTGCTTGTGTGACTCTATGTAAGGTGACTGTTTTTTTGGATTTCTATTTTCCGCGCGTGTCAATGGATTTTCACCTAAGATTGGCGAATTCCTCACATATTGGTCCTTCACATATTCTTTATTTTTGTTCATACTGCAAGATATCATATTATTACTAACACGAGTACCTCCCTCCAACACATTCTTATATGATGTTCTCTTATTATCCTGAGGTTTATAAGCAGACTGCGCGCTTTGACTTCTCAGATTGTCGAGTCTTTCACATACAGCCTTTTTATTCAAAAACATCGACAAAGCCTTTTTATAAGTGCAGTTTTCTACACTCATAATCTTTCTTATAGCCTTTTCTTTTAAAAACATAGGACACGATTTATTCAGGGCCATGTGCGCACCCTTACAATTTAAACATTTAAAATTAGTGGTGTCACAATTACTATGACTTTCTCCACATTTTGGGCATAAAATCTTTTTTGTTGGACATGATCTCAATATATGCCCATACCTCCAACACCCAGAACATTGGCTAACAGGAAAAGTGTATGGTTCAACTTTTATCCTACAACCATATATATAAACATACGGAGGTAAGGTCGGACTTTTAAAACAAAGCCGTACACTCTCACTGTTTACCCATTCTCCAGTATTCGTTTGCCGTTTTAATCTCCTTACTGCAACTACCTCTTTTTCACACTCCAAACTACTTAAAATTTCCTCATCATTCGTCTCCAAATCAATTTGTTTTAATACTCCATATGATAAATTAACTTCATTCGCATACTGACATCTATAGCCCATGCTTTTAAATATGCTTAAATTAATGAGTTTTTCCGCATTTATTTTGTCTTCTAAGTACACCAGCACCCTATACGGAGTTTTATAATAAATCTTTAATATCTTGTTAACATCCTCCTTTTTCAACAACTTTGCCATACCAAATTGTTTCAATAGAACCTCCTTTCCCGTAATGCATACTATTATTCGATCATCATATTGTACTATTGACGAATTATGATTGACATTTGACAGATTTTTTTCCGAATTATTATAATTTTTCTTGGATAAAATCCTTGCAAATCGTTTATTTTTCCTACTGACCGTTGTAAAACCATCATCATCACCTATTGTGTCCTCACTGTCCTCCCGGGCTCTCTTCTCCTGCGTCCTCTGAATCTCCATAGCATCACTATTGTTGTCACCATCTCTCTCTACTCTGCCTCCGCATTCATAGTAAACTTGTTGCTCGCTATCCAATAATCTCTCTTCCTCCATAATATCACTCCCACTGGAGTCATCAAACAGCTCATTTTTATCAATGTCACTCATTAAAATACAATTTGAAAAATTTAATACGATAATTTATAATGTGACACATGCGCACGTGACAGCGACTCGCGCCAGAATGGCTGCGATTTTTATTTTATAAAATCTAAAACAATAGTCTAGTTGTATGTCTTGGGTTTGACACTTCCTTTATTCACACTTATATAAAAATGGAAAGTCCATTAGTTTGTAAAGTTAAATACGTCTAGGTATTTTGTAAGTTAAGTTAAGTTGAGATGGCGATAAATATGTAAAGTAATTTTAGGCATTAATGAACAAGGCATAATAATTCTTGCATATGTTTAACCACGTATCAGGGCATATACGGCATGTAATGATTTTATGAATTTGCGCAATTCTTATCTACCGTAAGTGTAACGAGAGGAACAAACAGTAAGTTTGATTATGTAGGAGATTAGCACCTACTTGGCACTACATTGTAGAGTACTTGCGCGAGGTAACGCATTTGAATTAAGATATTTTATAAAAGGAGGCCCGTACCCTGCAGAGAGACGTATATGGGCTGAGATACAGATAAAAAATTAAAAGTAGCTGTAACTACGAGTAATCTGATGTTAAAATTATTTTACAGGTGTAGAAATTCAAAAGTTGGTATTTGAAAAGAAATACAGAAGTATGACAGATTGAACTCTTGTTTAACCATATAACTTAATTATACATATAAATAGGTCAGCCGACTATCACAATCCGTTATCCAGGATAGTAATTAAATCTCCGACAAATTCTCAGGTTTCATTAACATTCTAAACATTTAATTATTAAAAAATCTACAAATTACCTAATATACAGGGTATATCAAGACCGCGACCGAAAACGAAGCCAGGTGGAAGTATTAGTGACTTCAGACACAATGCAAGTAAAAATTTCGCAAAAAAAATCGACAACTTTTTTTTTGTATTTTTTTACTTATCGTCGTATTTGGGTGATATATACGTAGTTTTCCTAAAATAATGATGTACACCTCTATATTTTTAAACACGCAATGGTACCTCAGGGTTTTAATTACAATTTTCGCACAAACTAGGTATTTACCACCCAAACACGATGATTTTTAAAAAATTCTAAAAAAATATCTTTTGGCCAAATTTTTATTTGCATCGTGTTTAGGACCACTAAATCTACCACCTGGCTTTGTTTTCGGTCGCAGTCTTGAGATACCCTGTATATTTGAAAACTACTTACTTTTTACATCCTATTTTTAATAGCAGGAATTGAACAAATATTACATTTGTACAGATTTAAATTGTTTACATTCGAGACCAATATGAAGCGGAGAAAAAATTTACATAAACCGTATTATGTATGTGTACTGCATTCAATCTATAAACAAGGATAGTTATTGTTATGTAATCGTTATCACTAAATTTACTTTATTCGCTTTCAATAATACTTACTATGTTCGACTAAAAATATCTTCTTTGCGGTCCATAAATGTGATCTGAATAGGAGATATTTGAACTTCAGAAAATAGGATTTGAATTTAGTGCGCAGCCATTCATAAATAAACGACTACATCAGCTTGTATTTTCTCGGATTCGGATCGAAAGTCTACCTCAGCATTCATAAAGAATGAAACGTGCCTACTTTTAAAAAAAGTAGGAGGAAAATTAAATAAAAATAGCAAGAAATATGCAATTTCGTCCTGGTTTAATGTCCATATAAATTAAGAAAGTAGGAGGTGCTTCAATAGGGTCCATTTATGCACCTCCTACTTTCTTAATTTAATTAACATTACGCACACCTGATCTTTTTAGGAGTTGGCACGCTGCCGTGTTTACTACTGCAAATATATTATGTATACTAAATTTTTTACAGAACTTTAGTAGAATAAATTTAAACAATTCAACTAAATTTTTTTTTCAATTGTTGATTGTAATTGCATGCTTGACCTGCTGTACTTGAGAATTCTGCGCAAAAATTCCGCAGGTACATATGTAGATTTTGCTAGCTGCATTAAGCCTGCGTAGAAGGCAAATAACTTACTGTGAAAGAGATGGATAACATTTATTTAGTCTTCTTGCACCTTTTGCCTTAGATCGAAAATGTAATGAAAAAAGGTGATTTGATCCAAACGCGTGTTTATGTAATATGGATTTTAGCAACAAGCACTTTTTGGCACATAAATATGTATTTTGTTAAATTGCACTTCAATAAGAAATGCTTTTCATCCAATCCAATACGCAGCTCCATTCTAAGCTGCGTATTGAAATTAAACAAATTTTTACAGATTTTATCGCAGATTTCATTAATTTTTTACATTTTAAGTGATAATATATTATTCATTTAATAATTTTTAAATATTTCGTACAAGCTCGATTTCACTTTATAAAATGATGCAATACACAACTCTATGTGAAACATCCGCAGAAAAGGGTGCAGGCAACATAGAGGCGTAGCATAGAGGACTACGTTACAAAGTGTATAACTACGGATTTTTTATTTTGTAACGGAACCCTAAAATCGTTTTTCAGGGAACGAACAGGGCTTTGAAATCGGAATTTTCCGTGACTACGTTCAAAGGCGAAGCTAGCAAAGCCGCTGCTTCGCAATAAGAACATGTTTCCTATAAAGCGTGAAATAGATGTGATCACTCACGCGTTTGTAAATTTTATATGAGTAAGAATGGGGAATACTGTCAAAGCATTCCTTTTTGTATGTGCGAATGTAGGAGGGAGTCTCGTGGATAATGTCCTTAGGATTTTATTCAGTAAATTATAAAGTAGAATAAGGACGTGCCCTTGTTTATTTTAGCAGTGTTTCGAATACTTTTTTACGGTTAAACTTTATAAATATACCATTTTATTGCTAAGGTTTTATAATTTTCTTTTTGTGTGTATAACTCGTTTCAATAGTATTTTAATGTGGGTGGCTGAATTTTTTGGTTTAATATTTCAAAACCAACAAACCATTTTTGGATAGACAAACTCATAAATAGAAGAAATCCTTATCTGGAATTCTAACGCCGGATCGTCTAGTTCAAAAAACTCACTATAATAAACAAACCGAAAAAGGTCTAAAGATAATGTTTATTTAGTGTCAAGTATTTTTTTGTTGTTGTTGTTGTTGCTATATTGTTTTTTTCGTTTGTAATTGTGTACAATAAATATTTAAACTAAATAATGCACCTTTCTTCAACTCTATTGAAATAAACATGAGAGTAGGTATTTATTTTGAACGAATTCTAATCTGATAGGAATGGCAGTATATACTTTAAATGACCCAAATGGTTCAGGAACATACATTACTGCTAGTGTAGGCAGTCAAAGAAAACCTAGCAATAAAAAGTACTGACGCCCCGTAAGGCTAGACGAGAAGCTAATAATTACAATTACTGCAAACATTTATCCTGATTTAGCAAATTAACACTAGCCCCTCGATGCAAAGTAAGCATTAACTCATTTGTTTAGTTTAATGAATCTGCCCCCGCAAAGATAATTTATTTTACTGTGGGGTAAAATCTATTAAACAAATATTTGGCTCTACGATCAGACCTTAAAGTTATTTTTGCTTTGCATTACTAATTGTATATTATTATTAGTTTGTAAGGCTTTTCTAAAATCATCATCCTATCACAATCTCGTAGAACTGTCGGAAAAGCACGGAACCGTGCAAATATGACCCTAAAACACCAAGTAAAAGTCTGCTTTTCAGAAATACAAATCTATAATGACGCATTGAAATTAAACCTTTTTTTCATATTACGTAAATACTCACAACCATTGTCAGCGATACACACATAATTATTCATAACAAGACTATTCAAAGAGCTCTTATACATATAAGAATCACCAAGAATACATGACTCATTGGCAAATTTACTCGTAATTAGCGTATAATACTCACCCTTCGCCAAACTCCGTTCGACACTGCTCATCCATGGTGAAGACATAATTGGAGATCTCCTTGGCGCCTCCCAGCTCGACCCCCTCGTCTTGACTGCGCTCGTGGAGGCACCACCATTTTCTGAAAGTGTTCGTCTTGAGTAACACGACGTGTCTTATTGAACGCGCCCGACTGATCGCAAATCCGGCTTATTAGATTCTCGTAAGACGGTAAGCAATATTGGTTTTTGCTTAGATTTCTACTCAGTGTGCGGGGTTAGTTTAGTTACTTGTATTTATTAGGTAGGTACGTGGTACTTTGGATCAGTAAATCTGTAATATCAAGGCTGTTCGTTCGAGTTTAGAGCATTCTCTGAGCTTGGCGTATACATTGTGGTTACACATTATGGCTGACGTTGAAACGAAAAAAATTAAAGCGTGGTGGACTCGAGGAGGCTCGTGCCCAACAGTGAGATGTGTATCTATATCAGCCCATATACGTCCCACTGCAGGGCACGGGCCTACTCTACAATCAAGAGAATCGATTGAGATGTGTATGGGATGGTCTATTACCATATAATTAGTTTTTAATATAAATGAACACTTAAAAAAATATTTATGTCTTCTTATGGAGTCAACGCTTAATATAAACAAATAAGACATAAGAGCCAAGAGCAACCACTTTTCCCTTTAAACAAACATTTGTCACGGCCGGAAGTCGAAGGCATGGCCACTTGTTTAAGAGTCAGTTTTGTTTGTCTACAATGTATTTCATTTGGGTTCAATTATTGTTTTGTCTCAAAAATACAAAAAACTTTGAACTGAAGTAGCTTCTAATAAAACAAATTATCAACTATTATAAGATTTTAACATCTGCTTAATCCAAACAGTGCATGTTGCCACCCACGCACATTATCAACATCCTAATTACATGTTTCATACATGTCAAGAACTGACGGTAGTATACGTCGGTAATGGCTCACCGATTCAATAAATATTTGCTTTACCGTAGCCGTTCCAACGGCAATTATCAACTGCCCAATACAAATATTTATTTTAATTCCTGACCTGTTGTAAACATCTTTACTATAGAGTATAGAGTGTCGCTCCATCGAATATTTTCAGTGTTAAATTAAACCGTAAAGCCGTATCTGAAAGCTTATTATTGGTAAGCATATTGTTACACTAAACCAAGAATTTTACTCCAAAGTACACTACTCATTACAATTTAGCATACCGTAATCATACCATGAGTGTATCGGGCGAAAAGTATTATTCGTAAGAATTACTACGGAACGCTGTTCAAGCGACCATTCCACCACCAGTGGCCATAGTAATTAATTTTCCAAAATAAAATCTCCTTATAAGTTATACCTTTATAAAACAGTCACGGTTACATTTGGCTACATATGGCTACATTTTAATGTGCAGGAATCCTAATAATTTGAATTATTGTGTCTAATATAGCGTTTTATAATAAGCTGAACAAATTATTTAGTGAGGCATTTGTTCAGTCAAAGTTACCATCTCTCCATCCATTCTATTTGAATTACGTTGCATTGACCATCAGATCCGTTGTAGTCACTTTGTTTGGTTATTATAAAAATGTAAAAAAAAGAAACACGAAGTTTACCATTATACCTATGACACGTAATAGGTTCAAAGAAATATTGGTAAACGAACCAAACAAAGACTTATGCAAACTCATTCATAGATAAATGCTAGTTATACTTATATACTGGCAATCAATTTCCCCCAAAAATCACAAAAGAACGTTAACCAATTGCAGTGCTCAGCGCTCGTTGCTAATGAGCTGCCAAATTGCGGGTATTTGACGGGATTTCGTCCGGGCCGGGTGTGCTCGTGTGAGCTCGTGTGGGCACAAAGGGCGATAATTGCGAGAGTCAACTAGCCACCGCGGTTTCATTTGCTTCATAGGCCGCTTTTGTTTGGATTTGCCGGCGCACGTACGTTCACGCACTGGTTTTTGGAAAATAAATCACGTTTCGTGGATTTTTATGCTTGTGGAATTTGTAGGGTATTGTATCAATCGTAAATAAAATATTGGTAAACCAGGTGACAGACAATGTAACTACTAATGAACAACACAATCAAGAGTTTGATGTTCTGCTTGGACAATTAATTTAAGAGGGTTCTGAGTTTAAAAATTTGTACCAATAAAGTTGTACCGTATTTTATGTAAGTATAAAAGTCTATACAGAAAAATAAGCTCTAAAGTTCAATAACTGTTACAGGAAATTGCTTAGAAGTGACACGTAATCCAAATAAACTTTGCTAAAATAGACGAATTACAATAAATGGAGTAATGATAGCACAAACACTTATTTAAAGAAATACCTTGAAACTTTTAGACTAAATGAAGTACGTAGAGCTGCAGCGCAAAACACTGGCCAATAAACAATTTAGTGATATTGCGCTCTTGCGATTCCACTTAGCGTAAGCGATATGCGTTCCATTCTTACTGAATACCACTTCACATTTTATGCTTTAATGAAATAGCTGGCACAATGGCAAGTATGTAGGATATTGGGTTCGAGCCTCGGTTAGTCACCCCCGCTGGACGCTATTTGTGTATACAAAATAGTACACACGAAGTAAATGAAAATAAATAAAAATAATGTTACTTAACAGTTGTGACTGACTGGCCGTTATTCTATTAAATCCATACGTCTTTTTCATGAAATAGGTAAAGAATCCTTAGGGCTAAGAATCCTCACGTAATCAAAAACGTGGGACGTGGCCAGCAGTGGTACATAAAATGGTCACCTGAAGTTATCGATTAATTTACTATGCCAATTTACTCGATAATTTTATAACAAGCAATTATTATGTTCATGTCAACTTATTCAAACTAGTTAACTATATATTGACTGATATAAATAAAGATAGATTCACGCCTAGGAAATAATTTGACATGTTGTTAAGTACCTACCATAAATACTATAAAATATTGCGACAGATCATACATTTCCTACTTCGCCTTATTAGTAAGCGTGTCAGCAATTTCATTTATTACAAAGTACCAATTATTTCTTATATGGTATCAATAATTTTAATTTACAACGTACTTTGTTGGCAATGTTGTACGGATCTGAGTATGAAGTAATGTATCTTCTACTAGAAATTAGGCAAATTGCTAGAGCTAAAAGCGAGGCTATCTTAAATGCTCGCGTCTGTTAATTATTGCTAAAATGTGCTTTTAATTGACCACTACTGTGTGTAGGATGATTCCAAAGCGACGTGACGTCAACCATATATGCCTCTGACCACAAACATCTAAACGTATTGGCTAGTGTTAGAATATTAGTGTTTGTAACTATAACGTACACAAAGTGCACAGCAACATCGTCGAATCACATAAAAAATGTATTTATATATTAAAAATTGTAAATAATATTATGTTGACCGTAACACAATATAATATACAAAATAATTAAAAGATTGCAAATACATAATACATAAGCTCGGAAAAGTTGGGATAAAGGTAGGCTGACACAGCTGATCACTGGCAGACTGGGTTAGTTGTATATGTATATCATAATACTTACTTCGACTTTTGATGGAATTGTTCTTTAGAGCAACTAGACCAGGCGAAGTTGTGAAGCGTCGCGAGCACCGTGGGAGCCATCACCGAGCCACGAAGCGCAGCTGTCTGACATTGATCATCTCCATCGTGTGTCAATCCTAGCCTAGGAAATTAAAAAAATATATGAGTTAAGTCACTTTAAAATATTATTTTATCGAGTAGAAAATAAAAGAACGAATGTAATGCTTTTCGAATTACAATTATTCGAAAAGACATTAATGTCTAAATCCTACAATGAAACACGATTTTCAAAGATCGTTAAGATTAATTGGCATTGAACATTCGTAAACGTTTCGACGCATTGAGGCAAACATTGAATTGGAAACGGGATCTCCATTTCAAATACTAAACAAAACAAATTAATTCCGTAGTAGGTGCTTTACGTATTATAAAATGCGAGACAAAAGATCCTTTACAATTGTTTTTACTGGCACTTAGCCTTTGATTTCGGACAAAACATCGCTGTTTATTTTATTGTATTTTCTTCCGTCTTTATGGATGCATTGGCGCCTAATAATCATAAAAGCGCCGATATTTTGCGAGGTAGCATTTTATTTTTGCATTTCAATTGTGGCAAATGACTTGCGCTTTCACAGACTCGTTCGTGTACATAATTTGTCCAATAAAGTGTCTTTGCACGAGCGAAGCGGCTGGCGCGCGCGGCCGCTCGCACTAGCGTGATTACGGATGATGTATAGTGTCTCGTGTTCGCTCAAGAGCACTTCGCTTACTAGGCCGGTGGCTTTGAAGTCTCCTTCTATCGTGACACCCGACATGACGGCAATTAGACCGCTTCTGTCGCGTCACGCGTTAAGAATCCCCAAACGTATCGCACACAGTTGGTTTCATTAACTAATGAGCTCAATGTGTATGTTTTTTATTACGTTTATTATTAGATTGGTGCAGCTGTCATCATGATTATCACAATTTCACCCAGACGTGGGATGTAACCACGTGCAGCGATATTTCTTTTCATTCATTCATGACGATTCATCCACATTTTAGTTACGTACATGTGGTTCAATTCCTTTTATCTTATGTTGCTAAGACGAGTGATAATGACCCATTAACGTATGAGTGTTTTGTGGATCCTTGTATCTCTTAATAAATATTATTTATGGATCGCTGTTCAATAAGAATTAAAAAAATGAAAATATTAATATTATAATATTATAGTTGTCAAATCAATAAATATTTGTTTTCTAATGTCTATGTACTGAGATTGCGGATAAGTGTTATTTACAATTTGTCCCATGTTTACCCAAGTGTTCCCTTTAGTCGAATTAATTAATCCTAGTAAACGAAGCTAATTGCGCGTGAGAACGGAACTGGCGCGCCGCGGAGTGCGGCTTGAAGTCGGGGACGCGACTTGATAGATTAATCATTCGCCTGACATGGGAAAATGGCGTCTATTTACTTTCCTACATCAATTGCGAAAGATACAACTAAATTATGTATTGTACATGTTGTATTATGCTGGGAATATTAAGCAAAATTTAAGGTTTATTCAAAACGCTATTTAGGTATAAGGGAACTATACTATTTGAAAGTAGTAAGTGTCTAACATAAATGAATTATAATGAACTAAAAAAGATTCTGATGAATTGATACCCGCCTCCTTTTTTAATACGGTTTATAATAGATTTAGTTTGAAATTTGTTACTATAAAGATTCTATGGTTTATAAAAGTCTTAAGCTTGAACGCACTACCTACATTGGCAATGAGTCTACAAACAGAGGCCCTTTAAAAACAATTTCAGCATCTTATCTTGTGTACTTTATTTAAATGCTTAAGTTGCGCCCAAGGTTCTTTGTCCCAACATCAGATAAAATCCTAAAATTGTTTAATCTGTTGAGTATATTTCGGAGAAATCTGCCAGTGTTAATTACTGGAGCCTGTCTACTCATATTGTGTTTGAAAACAAAAAGGTTTGTTTTTAAACCGTCTGAAAGCTTCGAAAACGATGTTGACTCAAAAATACTACCTTAGTGAAACTGTTAATTACTCTCATGTGCTTTAATGCACGATTTAATTTTGTAACTTTATTTTTTATGGACCAAAATGGAATATACCTAAAATTAAAAACTGTTGGAGATAAATGGCAGCCGATTATTTCTGCAGTTAATTAAAAACTGTTAACTACTAATTTATGCATTGTTAATTAAATTATGTTATCAATATTTAAAATATAATTTAACGCGTTTTATCTACTTATATTCCAGGATAGATGACCAATAAAGGAAAAAGAAGGCCATTAATTTTTCTTTGAAATTTTCAATTTTTCATTAAAATTTTGCTTTTCCCTTGACTGCTAATATGCTTGATTAAAGAGCTTTCTCAGTCCAATTATTCATAATCTTTGCTGCTGAAGAAAGCAGTCGACGAGTTTTTAATAAATCAGTCAATGTAGCTTTATAATTTATTTTAAAACAATAATATCTTCCTGGTAAAGCTTGTAACAAATGTACTTTGAATGAAATCCAATTAAAAGTTTGGCGATTACATCAAGTTTTAATTAAATGTGTAATTAGAACAATATATTGTATTCAGCAAATTCATTAATTTGATACAAATATATTGATAAATAGATGAAAAATAAGAATTTATACTTTGTTTGACGATTAATAGAAAATTGATTTTATGAAACCACAACTCAAACTTGTGTAACGGTTTGATGTATTCAGAATGTTCTATTCATTCATTTGAGTTTATAACAATCTTTCGATTTTTTTAAAAAATATATTTTTGTTTTTATAATTTATTGTTGATTCTGTATAAATTTTACTTATCATAATCAAATATGTTTATTAACGTCTTCCTTTTTAATACTTTTGCTTCTAGTATGTGGCTTTGTTTCTTTATTGACTGTTTCTTAGTTTTTCACCTAAGAGGTTTATTTGAAACGGGCACTGAACTCATTAACTTAGAGTCAACATCAGAATACAACAGCTATTTAAGTATATAAAAATAAATAGCCTTTGAGGTAGTAAAATGTCTCTTTGAATATCTGAGTTATCAACTACTGTGTATTTATCAACTACAAATGCAAATTCAATATTATCGCGTGAACATTCTTTTTAAGGCTATCTACGTGGATATATGGAATGGTATTTTGCACTTATCTCAAAACTATAATCATATATTCTTTTGTCGCTTCTAAACAAGCTATCACAAACAATGCATATCAAGTTTATGACAAAGTCTAAACAATTAGGTTGCCATGATAAGGTTTCCATATAAATCATTCCATACGCGCCCTGCATCCTCTATACTTTATTCGGTCCAACAGCGACCGACGGAGACATATTTATCACATGTGTACATGTCTGTATTTAGCAAGCTATTATCCCTAAATTATTCAAGATCCAAGTTGAATACAAATAACCAATTGGTAATAGGTGTGAATTGTCATGCGGTTAAAGGCAAGCGCTATTTTATACGTAAATGGCTGACGATCGCGCGCCTTTTACGTTTCATTAAATTTAATTAAAAAATTTGGTGTATTCTTGTTGTTTCGAAAAAATAATATTATAATAGTTTCTTCTGCCGCAACGGAAAAATAAGATAAATTTGCCAAAAAGCGTGTCGGATTACACGCAGCAGGTTCCGTAGCACGTTTTGGATCATCGCGCAAAGATTGACAGCCGAAACGAATATCTTTAAAAATTACTCGTTTATCTTTGCTTCTCAGAAATCGGTCAATATGAATAGCAAAATAAGTAAAGATTGTTCTAGAATAATATTCAGTAAAAAATATATTTGGATACGCTATTCAGCAAAACCTTCCTAAATAAGGAACAAAAAAAATATTCTGTATTAGTTTATTGTATTATTCGCGGCAATCGTCACGTGTACATCATCAAATTACACTAACGAAATGTTGACATAAAGCTTATATGTGAAAAATTGCACACTTCTGTAAAATTCTCAGTATTAGTAATTATTACGTAGTTATCGATAAATATTGTTCTTGATAAACGTGGTCCGTTATATAGATTTTAATTGAACACTCTCCGAAATGTAATATATTCTTTTATAAGCTCGAAAATACTCCACACAAATTTGCAAGTAAATAAACAAAATGAAATATTCATTTGGTTTAAAACAAGATATCAGGATAAAGACCTGACGTGCACTTGATCTGCATGCACGAATTGCAAAATGAATTGCACATATCAGTTCGGAAATGAATCTGGGGCAAGGCTAAAAGTACAACAATGAGATCAAAATAAAAACGTCATAACTTTCTTTGCGAGACCTTGGAGCCGGACTAAATATAAATCGCCCGTAGGAGAAATGCTCATAAAATGTACTTAGCGACGACTGCCCTCGGAAACCCTTGTTTAAAACAGCGACAGATGACCACAACGGAAATACATTTGTTAAACATGCGTTGAACATCAAAAGGTCAGGGCATATGAGAAAACATTCGGTATATTTAGAACGCGGAGCAGTGGATTCGCTCAGAATAATTCGTTATCCACTGCATAATGCAAATCGTGTGAATGTTCAGACGTCTAAATTAAACGCAGACACGAGAACTGACTTGCCCAATATCACTCATTCTGTCAACACGCATGATATGATTTCGTCTTTATTAGGTGAACTGACATTGAAGTAAGCTGACGTTAATCTAATGGGTCCACTTAGCGTCAGAATTAAGCTTCAGGACGTAAAATCTGTTTCATTTTTAAGTTCAAATTGCACGTCGTAAAGAAAATTGGAATTCTTATTATACTTTTATTATATCAAGATGTCTTCTTTTAGAATAAAACAAGAAACATTGAAAGCGCACAGTAGTGTAATTAAATGTAGTTATAACGAAGAGCGTAATGAGCGATTCCACTAATGACACAAAAAGAACAAAGACACACATTGGAGCATTAATGAGAGTGTCATCGACCAGATGATTAAAAGCGTGTTCTGCTACTTTATGCACGTGGAGTGTAAAGATAACACGAGATAAAAAACACACACATCAATTAGGCCCATCACATCTAACAAAGGAAAGGCTCGAAGTTGGCACATTTAGAAATCTTGCTCGGTTTTACCGAAAATCTACGAAAGGGAAAATGTCAGACCCAAAACAAAAGTTGATACAATACAGTAATAATAATTTATTGTGACTATTAATGGCTTTTCACGCGAAAATACGTCAATGTTGGGGTGACATACAGCAAACATTAAAAACTCAAGAGATTTTAATTCATGAACAAGTAATATCTAAAAAAAATAATTTTAACTAGAATTTGGCAGTTAAGATAAATATTTAAGCAGTTATTATGTATAAGTTTATGGTAATACCATTCAGACACTGATCCACAAATTGTCAACTATGCAGCTTCTTTTCATTAAACTGCGTTACGTTTAATTTAATGTAGAAACTCATTGTTAATTGTATTAACAGCAGAACTTCTTTGTTAATTTGAAAAAACTTATTTAAATAGGTTCTTTGTTATCCCTACGGGTAAACATATTAAATGACACAGAACACATAAAAATGTTGTAAAAACAACGAAACAACAGAAACTTTTGAACATAAGTATTAAACCTGAAACTTAAAATATTTGTTTATTTAAAGACGTATAAAACATTTAACGATATTGTTTTAAAGTCAGTACATTTTTTTTAACAAAAATGGATGGATAAACATACAGAAGAAAACGTATTGTATGTGTTGGTAAAATTGTATAAAAATTGATACTTACAGCAGTTATTGAAAATGATTTTAAAAGCTGCGGTAACTGTCTATTACCAGGCGGGTCGCAAGCTTTTGTTCGCAACCTTTGTGGTACAAAAACACACAAACATATCTATGTTTATAAATTCATTAATTGGTTGCATTATAATATTAACCTGTGGATAGATAATGGAGAGTAAGATAAAGTGCAAGATGTTGATCAAAGTTCAAAACATCAAACATGCCAGGCTCATCCCAACTATTCTTAAGTTTGACGCCACATTTAAGATTCCATGTAAAATTTAATTAAAATACCACCACGATGAGTTAATTTATGTTTTAAACCTAGTTTCTTACCCGACGGTTGACAACGGTGACCGTATTCTGTCTTTCAAGTATTTTATATTAATTATAACCTCGGTATTGTTGTCGATAAATCAGCAACGCAACTAGAGTGTGCAAGTGTGGTAATTCTTGGGATAGTCATTTCAAATTTTAGTATTTGTTTACGCAATGTTTCGTGGAAATAGTAAAATGTACAGAGCAATTATGGAACTATTATACGAGCAGTAAATTTTAGGAATATAAACAGGTATCTTATCGATATCCAAATATAAATACCAAACGGACTTTTATGGTCCTATAATATCTTTTTCACGACAGTTTTCCAAAAGTTGATGCCATGTGTCACTCTTGTACATACGTTTGTATGTAACAAAAACATATTACACACGGCACTTGATGGATTTTTATAATAATTTGTTTAATCACTTCGCGGTTGCCACACACGATTCGCCTGTTTTCGCAGAATGTTGATTTTGCCCGATTCACAAAGGCTTACGAACAATTTATTAATTAATGAATTGAATTATATGGCGATGGCGTGTTTGGAATTGGCTTTTTGTAAAACAAATTTAGCTTCGGTTTATTTTTATCTGTATCAGGCCTTATAGTACGTCCTACTGCAGGGCACGGGCCCCTTCTACAATCGAAAGAACGATTGAGAGGGGTTACGTCATATAGTTGGCGGACTTTACATAACATCGACTACATGGCCTATTCCCTCTTAATCGTATTCTCGATCGTAGAGGAGGCTCGTGCCTTGCACGGGACGTATATGTGCTGATACAGTTTGTTTCGGTAAAATTTAAAAATACTAGACACTAACCTAAGTTCGGTTGCTATAACGACATCAAAATTAATATGACTCTTATACCATGTCAGCACATTGCAATGATATGATGCGGTGTTAGCTTGCGTAACTCAATAACGTCAATTCAGTTCATAAAAGTTGAGAAACATTCTAATAAAAATAACATTTATATTCAAAACATATCGAGTTATCGAAAAATATAGAGCGATGTATATAAATACTGTAACGTAGAAACTGAGTTCAACCTTGTGCATCCCATCAATCAGCTTAAATCAATCGGAACCAAAATAGATGAAAGCTCCAGATCTGCGAATTGAGAGGTGCCGGGTCACTTACTGGGCTACATTAAATTGAAATATATTTGAGGAACTTATTGCATAAAATGTATGTGATTGTTGTTTTCGAGCGGTATGGCTTCTGACCCTGGATGATATGCGGGCGAATTTACAGCCAAGTTAAGCCATCGATTTTCGATGCTTATCGACTGTAGTGAAAGTTAGAATTCATGTTATAAAGTAACTAAGACCAATTCACAATAGGTCAATCTAACAGAGCGCGTCAGAAAGTCTTAGTCAGTGTGGTGATCTATGATTACAAGGTCATAATGTAAGTAGCCGTGGCGGCTCGAAGACAAGGAAGGCAAGGTGGTAACATTGGCATGCTCTTACATCCTCCCTCCGAATACAAGAAGAGCTTAATTGCTTTACCCTCGTAGAGAAAAACTGACAGACTGCAGTGCAAAAATACCCCCAAATATTGCGAGCTGAGTGTTTTAGAACGACTTAGCATGCGTGTTGTACTATTTTATAGGTTGCTTGTGGTTTTTATATATGCGTCGTATACAATCGTACTTGAATTTCAATCGTAAACTATGACCTACTAGCATGCGTCAAGAATGCTACTTTAATTAATGCTCAATTGATTTTTATTCAGAACATTGATCGAAATCCTGCCAGACAGGTATTTATAGTGACTTATTACGATTTGTTTGACGCTAAGACTTCCTGACAACTTAACAAGATCAAGTTCAGAGGCTTGTAAGTGTTTATTCTGTAGTCTATTGAATATATTTAACATTTAAAAATATAACATAATATTTGTGTTATAGACCATCTACAATCTTTTGGCGTCCGATTGCGTTGTCATGCTGTTGTCAAAACTGAAAATATTATAAACAGTTTTTCTCTTATCACATTTTATTATATAGGACATGTTAATATTATTAGAATACGAGTATAAATGCTTGGTTTTTATATTATAAAAACATATCTTAAACAATGAGTTTTAAATATATTTTTAAAATATGATTAGTAGTTCCAAATTTCGCCTCACGCCAATAGAATTTAGATGAAGTTTATGATAGTATTTTTCTAATAAAATATGTCCTTGTGTTAAATTCAACGATGCTTTTGAAGTGTGTCATAATAATATTCACAAACAACTGTATTACAGACGATAGAACTGTGTGTCACATTCAGTCTCTTAAATCTAATTAGCATAGTGCATGTTTCATTACATGAAGTGGTTATGAAGCACGTGTCCAGACTAAATAATATGTCCTATGCATTCACAGCTTGCGGTGCGTGGAATATAAATTGACATGCATATTAATATGGACTAAGGAGGTCGAAAGCTTATAATCAATGTTTCCGCAAATTCACTTTTGAATACTGGGTGTGTCCATTATGAATACTTATTTAAATATATTTCTGTAATCGAATAGATAAGGCCAATATGGTGCAAATTGTAAACAATGAACTATTCTAATTTATGCTTCACGCACCTACTTTTGTCACTTACTACTTTTGGTTTACCTTAGTCTGTAATAAAGCTTACTGCTATTAAATAAGTCTTCGCAAAATAATATTATTTTATTGCCTACAATTATAAAAGGAGACTGAAAGACCAAAAATATCAAATAAACGGTTCGTTTGAGTGTAATCGCTTAGCAAACGATCAAATCGAGTGCTAATTAAAAGAGCGTAAAAGGGCTCTTTGTTGAGTTCAGTCCACTTTGAACCCGGGCCCGTCCTGATTCATTTCTTTATCGACTACTCCCAGCTTAGGATGCCGCACAAGATATTTTATGATGCTGAAGTCGTTTAGTTCACGCGGTCGGCAGCCGTCCAATATTAAAGTACATTTTATATAAGATGCCTCTCGTTTCTTATTAAGATTAAAAGTAGTCAGAAGCCGCCTGAGACTTGAGACCACCCATTAGGATGTTAGCATGCATATTTATTGCACTAATGCTTTATTTAATGACTTAGAAGCTTTTAAATTTACTTTCGGCGTTAGGCTTGCCTTATATTAAACAATAATATTTGAAAACGTATAATGTATGTATATGTATAATATAAACGGTCTACATATTGGTAATATAATGTTTAGAATCTAATAGGGACTTGTCTATTCCATGATACTCTCGGGCCATCGTTTTTTTATATCAAAATCGGGAAATCTCATTACAATGAAATGAAAGTATAGGAAAAGGTGCTATTTGAACATCTCCCTGCTTCTTCAGAGATATCTCCGTGTGTGTATATATTCCTGTTATGAAAGCAAATTTCCAACATAAATCTATAATGTTTGTTGGTGTTATGATTTTAAATAACAAATTTTGACACGGTTTTCGCTGTTTATTTAAATTCATCGTATTTAAGGAATAACCTTCATGTAAATTAAGACTGGCGACGTAAACAGATTCAACCACAACCGTAACATATTCGCATTATTTAGTGATGTGTATTTTAATATTTATTCATTTATTCAATGAAGTTTCATCGCCTTGTTGGTGGTGGTGGTGGTCGTGGTCGTAAGTCTAGATGTCCTAGGTTTATTTTCAAGGTTAAGAAAAGTTGGTGGGTATGAAAATTTACGCATTAAAAAGATAACGTTTTCGAGACTGCATAGTATCGGCTTCATGCGAAATTCATATTTATATGATAATTCATAAATGAAGAATTAAAATAACACAAATAAAATAAAATAAATTAAATAAGTAATACAGTATTTATAATTTGTAAGGCCAGCATCTAAATTTTCATTAAAGTTGAATTCTAAATTAGTTTTTAGTGGTAATGGATGTTGGGACTTGGGACAAAGAGTCGAGAATTTCGTATCAACTCTCCGAGTCATCGTTTGTGCTATAAGCTGGGGTACAAAGCGTTTCGTCGCCAAATGCAATTAAACTTCCGCGTATTTTCATCATAATTAACGTTTTGACTCGGCGCGCTTTGAAACGTTTTCCAAATAACAGAATATGCATTAGAGACGTTTTTAATGAGTTTTTATGTAAATATAATATTATAACAATAGGGCACGTAATAGCTCAGTCATTTATAAGTATTTCGTACAAACATATTTTACTGCGTTTAAGATAATAATATGGGAAATGCTCTTAAAAATCTCATACTATAATTTTAAACAAACTGATGGATTTGTCAGAAATCTAGAAGCTTCAATGTAATTTAACAAGCAATTTTACGCTGACGTAGTGGCCTAAGGCCCAAATCCCGCGAGATTGATGTGTAATACTTAGAAATTACTTTTTATATTGTTATTGTTCAAAACTAGTAATTTGTATGAAATAATACTGTTGAAAAGAAATTGCAACTCATGTTTGTTGTTGTAATAATTATATCGTTATTTTATGTTATTATGAATATGTCAAATGCCTGAGGTTTTTAAACGAACTTACAACGAGTTTAATATTTGAGATAATTAAGTCTAATGTCAGTTAAAGTACGTTGAACATGAAAAGAAACAAAATAGAAAAAGCAAATAATAAAATACTTACAGATGTGCGAGTTCATGTGCTATGACGAATGCGCTAGTGAGTCCCTCATCTCTGTCGATAGCCGCAGACCTGTGCTTGGAGCACACGCCCCCCACCGGGGCGAAGCCCGAAGGCCCGCCCAGCTGCGCACGAGTTAACCATACCGTAGCATCCCATCCTGTGCTGCCTGATCACAAATTTATCAGAGACGTATCTAAAAATTGTTTCTATGAAGAAAAGTCAAAAAGTCAAAAAAGAAAGTGGTAGTGGTAGTCTTTCACTGCTTCAAAGGATTTTAGACGCGACATTGTTAATCAATAAGGATTCAGCCACGATCTTCATCATCACAACATAAACTCGGTGGAACCCACAGACAAGTAATCATTTCGGGGAGACAATACTTGGTATTTTAAGAAGTCGACACGATTTGCTTTGTTACAATATGCCTTCATATTGTAATAAGTGGGATCAAACAACTGTATACAAATAAAATGAATGCACAAAAAATTAAAGGATTATTTGAATATAAAATCTAATTCGCATTGATATAAAAACAAGATTTTACAATACAGTACTGACGATATCGGTTCAATAGCGAGGCATCATGTTTTTGTTGATTCTGCTGTTAGCAAGTTCACACCTCTTAAGAGGCTTCACGCGATGATTTATCGTCATTACGAGGTAACGTTCAATAACTCGACGCATCATTCATTCATCATCGTGCCCCTACGCAGGAATATCATCCGTTGCGAATGTAAAAATTGAAATTAGCAATATTTTTAAACCAACAAGTAGTTCGCTACTACATAATGCATGCATTCATCACTTTCAGATGTTGCAATAATTTCGTATTGACAAATTAATCGTTACTTGGTTGCTGAATCGACAGATTAGAAAGTATGTATTATATGATAAATTGCTTTCCTTTGTTTTGGATAAAACATTTCGTTGTTACAAAGTTAGATAACAATTTTTACTTTTTATACATAGCTAGTTGCGACGAAATCTCATAAGAAATTTGTACATTAAACAGATAATGTAAAAAAAAAACCGTTTATTATGTGTTGGCGTGTGTCTGATGTCAGAGCAAGTCTGGTGCCTTGTACCGGAACTAGTAATAAAACTAATAAAAACAAACCACGCAACGCGAAACAGACTTATGTTCTATTAGAATGTGAAATAGTGGTTAAATCCTTGGAACAATTTAAAATGGTACCTACACTGAATACTAAATCAGTAAATTAGTTGGACATAAATTAACAATGTACCTGCGGGGAGCTTCCTTAGGTGCCGGTCATTCCATTTGTTCACACCTTCCAACGATTTTCTAACATTTCCGTATTTGATTATAGAATCTTTCTCCTCAATCAGGAACAGCTTGTTGATCACGAGCGTCATGTTCGAATTCAACGAGGGATCATTAAATATGGCACTGACCTATAACGTATTACATAAATATTGAATGAGCCGAACCATGCACACCAACAGATGTATCGTTCGAAAATAAACCAAACCACTTATTGTATCGCATCATGTTAAGACATACTCACAATATTCATTAAAGCTAGGATATAATGCTTCACTCGCTCTCGCCCGTGAAACTTCAGCATAGTGTGGTCGGCTACGATTGCCATTTCGAGCCACAGTCCCTTCACACCTGGAACATCAATTGCTACATTGCATTTCCGCTCGTTCTACATTACCCGCTGCAGACTGCCGACTGCAGTGCCCATGCAGCGCGCACACTCACTCGCCATTCAATGCACGCACCTGACACCGGTCTAGTGACGACTTGCGCGTTACGAAAATACTCTATCTCCGGGCGGTTGCTGTGCCGAGGCCGCACGTGCGGCTTCAGCCACGGGACATCATCTTCCTCGAAGTCAAGATCAAGGTCGGTGACCGTGTCGCCAGTGAGATTGTACGCGAACGGATGTTCGGCCAACATCACATCCCGTCGCCGCAACACATGGGCGCCTTCCGCCTGCGTGGGCTGCAACACGAACTCTTCGCCGCCGACCTGCAGCAGCCCGTACAGCTGGTCTCCGCATTCAGTGACGGTCGCCGAGGAGCCCGCTTCGCGGAGCACTCGACCCTTGTAGAACAGGCACTCGTTGTAAAATGGCGAGCGTATCGCCCTGTTCTCGTGCAGCTGTAGATGCCAGCCGAGCAAGTGCAGGTGTCTGGTGTTGTCGTCGCCGGCGTGCCTGCGCGAGCGCGGCGTGAGCAGCAGCGAATGCGCCGGCGGCCTCCAGGCGCCAGCGCCGGCGCCGGCCGACGCGAGTAGCATCGCCGCCCAGAGCCAGCGCGGCATCGTCCGCACGCCGCCGCGAGCTACGCCTCTCTGGCCGAGCTGCTCGCCATGCGCCATGCGCCATGCGGTGCGCTCACGCATGTACGCACATAGCGGCCGTCTCGTCGCTCGGAAGGTAAACGACTCCGCGACTTATGGATTGCATGTGCTCCGACCGCCGGCCGTCCGCGTCATATGCGTCATTTGTAAACAAAGGGTCGGCGGCTGTTTTTGTTTTATTATCGTCTAGCGTGTTACAAATATATACACAAGTAAAAACTTGCGCACGTGCTGATGCACAATAAACATTATTTTAAATTATATATGGCAATTATTTAACGGTTCGTGTCCCGGTGATGCAGTTTGTAAACAAGCTACTGATAATAAATTTGCGATAAATGTCAAGTGCATGAACTTTGCAACATTAATTGAGTTGATAGTGTGCACTCAGCAGGATAACGTTGGACTCGTTTGCAAACCGGGAAAAGCTCTCCAACGTTTGATATAACTTTATAGTTTCATTAAAGCTATGTTCTCGGGAAATAGCTATTTCGAGATGACACACTTACATAGAGAAACTAATCGCAAACACCTACGTTGACATCCTGTTAACAAAAATAACGATCTGACGTTGAGCAATAATCATATAAATATCAGAATAAATGTACTCACGTTATCTTGATAATAATAATTAATGACTCATATTAGTGTTATTTTTACTTCTGTCTAACACATTTCCTCAAAATAACTTTCTATGCACTTATAATAAGAGTATCCTCACATTTTCATAATAGACTGAATTTACCGATCATAATTTATTTGTAAAAGAAAATGCACATTGGGTTGTAAAGTTTCCCGCCAAAAATCACACTAATACTTTTTTTCAGACTGCGCAAGGCAGTACGAAGTTTGCTGCTTCATAAAATTCCATTTTTAAATGTATAAAACTATATTAATACTGGCCGCTAAAATCAACTATTAATTAATATATTAATTAATTTATTCATAAGGTACGTTAATATTGTATAAAGGTACCAGTACATAATAATATATGGTTAAGATCATTGTGTAATTATCACGTTTCGCACGCTACAAATAAAAACATTAATTAATATGGCAAAGCTTGAGAAATCATTACAAATGCAAGATACATTAATTCTTTTCGATGCGCCGCGCCGGTTCATTTCTCATATCAGAAATGCATCGCGAGGGTCTGCGTGAGGCAACTAGTGATGTATGATGGCGGATATTTTTTAAATATAATGCATAATTTATCCACGTTATATACTTTAACTAAAACTTTAAAATTAATAAATTAATTATAATGGAGTTGACGGCCTTTTTTTAAGCTGTAAAGCTTACCATCATTTTAGAATTTTATTTATTTGACGTATCGATTTAGTATGAACTGTCTCGTTTTTTAATATTCGTTGTAATATGCTTGTTTTTCTGTTTTGTGATGGTGATATATCCTAATTTTTGATATCCCGGATTTCAGACCTGCCAAATGTCCTAGGCTTTACCTACCAAACATTATCATTACATTTCAAATGCAACGTTTTAGTAAAATGATAAAAGTTATCTAAACTTACAATGTCACACTACACTATGACAAACTCAATCTTCTCATGTAACCATCATAGCGCATAATATTAAATCCTCTTTTCTTTCATACTCCTCGTACCTTCATATTATACGAGTTTCAGATGTCTATGCGCAGCTATAACATTGTTTATTTATTTTAAACTTTTTATACATGTTGTATAACGGCGGACTTAATGCCTTGTTCGCATCACTAAAGATGCTAAGTAGGTCTCATAATAAATAACCTATTACTATGTTTAGTTCTCGTTCGCCGGTTACCGAGACGTGTGCTTGATGAATCTTTATTGTGTAAATATTTATATTTTTTGTGGTGCACTGGAATTTGCCAGTGGCTCAGCTTGTGTAGATAATGAACCTATAAAGAAGACTCAGTTTGTAAAAGATTCTATCTTGTTAAGTTTTTTAATACAAGATCTACTCATAAAAAACGTATGTTTGCCCGTTCCACAATTTTCGTTGAAGCATATGTTCCTAATGAAGTAATAATACAATTACAAATCATTATCTTTACCAATTCAACATTTTGATTTTCTATCATGGAGTCTATTAAAGTTAGTATAAAGTTAAAAATATAGAACTACATGTAATACAGTTTTCAATTAGTATTTAAAAAAATATGATTTTGTTATTTCAATATAATTAATCGATTTTAACATACTGTAAAACCGTCGTTTCTAGCTGTTCTTTCCCAAAAGTAGTTTGTTTTATTGTAATTAACGTGTCATTGTGTATCTAGAAATATAACTAATTGGGTAGACATTTTTAAAAATCTTCATGTTTACAAGGTATTCTCATATCCTATATTTGCGAAAGTTTAAGCTTACACACGATAAAAAAATCGTTTGAAAAGTTTATGTTCCACTTTTCGAATGTACTCATATTCTTTAGTAATATTGATGTGTTTATGAAATATACGGAGTGTAAAGGAACGGAAATTGTTATTAATTGATAATTTATAGAGTTCCGTGGTACATTTCGAATGGCGGTGGGTGTAACAGTAACAATTTCATAGGCTGTTTATCAATACTTTGTAAATATTTTACTTTATAATAATATTTTTAATATCAAGAAACAATATCGTAGAACTTCTTTACTTTATTACTGTGTACTTATATTTTAGATATTTATTTTTATGGTAGTCGTTGTTATGTCTATTTTTCTTCTTCTAACTAGTTATCTGACGAAGTACGTATTTTTGCGTCGTCTTAAGCTCAACATTTATATCAACCCATTTGCAATCATCATTATCATCATCTTTATAAGACTAGTAGCTCATAGTTAAACAAACGAGTAGGATTTCACTAATAAAAAATAATTTATACTCCATTTATGCATCCAAATCCACGTAGCTCACTCCGGTTGTACGAGAATATAATAATGGGTACTAGTTTATTAGATTTACGCGATTTTATAGATTTTATCGCGAGTTTGGTGTAACTTTTACATTTGTACACTTCCAAACCGAATCCACGATAGAATCCGCAAAAAATAGCTTTAATTTAATCATGGGTAAAATAAAGATTCGATATTCCAGGAAATTATTTGAGACCAATAATGTTATACGCATTAATGAATGATATATATCACATTGTACATTAATAATGTTATTTCATTCTGAGGATACCGAGGTTAATTAAAATGGGTAGGCATACAAGGAAACAGATTTTTAATAATGTATTAAATTCCTGTTATTGCTATGTATTTGTCGATTTTACGCTTTTGCCTGTTTATGGATGAGATAACAAGCAATTTTGTTGAAAATCAGTAGTCATAGCTATTTATTTTGATACATACAGGCATGACAAAATAACAGTTATGCACGTTAGCTATATAGTAAATATGTATAGTGAAACTCAAATAGTGTATAAGTAACAAGAATTGGTTATCTCGATGGTTGAAACAATAGGGTGATTAACTCAATTTTTTTGATTGTATTTATCAAAAGGTATCAATATCCAAAATCTAGCAAAAAAAGAGTTTTCTAAATCCATTTAGAATTAAATAAGTTAGTGACGTTTTAAATCTTGCAGTGGGAGTTATAGAAAAGAGATGCAAAACAAAACTAGTGACGTCACTATTCATAATATGCATTATAGTGTGCGCGTGTGAAAGAGACGGTAAGATGTCCCAACAACGCTCCTACTGTTTTTTTAAAGTACTAATATTTTCCTCATGTTACCAGCGAATTTAATACTTTTTTGACAAAAATGATTTATTCCAATGGTATTTGTGTTTGTACGCAAAATGATAAACAATATCGATCACCCTAATACCCTATATACCAGTCTGTTTAAAACTGGACGAACCCAAGCTGAATCTATAATATAATAGCTATATGATTGTGTGAGTTATAACACGCTTTACACCACAGCATCAATGTCATCCCACTACCTATTAAAGGGCTTTTTATTCTGGCAATCTCATCCCCGAACGATACATAGCAGAGTTTAGGATGCTATAGTAAATCATATTATATAGAAAAATACTGGACAGCTGATGATTCCAAGTTGCAGTTAAATTGCCTCACAATAAAAAGCCATATTTAACCATCAAACAGCAACCCAACAATAATATCAAATTGCGGGCTTTCAAAGACGAGTCGTTCGAAATAGCTGGCGGTGAAAACGTCGTAGTGGAGTCATTCATTACGTTTCTGCAGTATGCGCATCACGAGCTTACGCTACCGTTTGCTTTGACACAAAGGACAGTTACATACCCACATTAGCCCCAGGTAGGACCCAAGTGACGTGCAACTATCACATAAAGTTGCTGGCAAACTTTGTTCGACTTTGTGGAAAGTTGTAAAAATTCTTGGAATTATAAGTAACAAATAATGGAATTAGGAATATCTCCGACTGCCACGGTGTCATACTTGTACTAAGGTAAAATTACAAAGCTGAGGTCTCGGGTTCGAATCCCGGGTCGGGTAAAGTGATATTGGGTTTATCTATTCATTATCAGCCCGGAGTCAGGAAATTGTGCACGATATGGCGATAGAGTCGCTCCCTATCACATCGTGGGACGGAACATGCAAGCCGAAATGTGGGTGTCCTGGTAGCGTCTCCGCCTACCCCATCTGGGATAAAGGCGTGAATTTATGTATCTTTGTACGTTTGGAATTAAAAATACAAGAAGTCACTGGATGCTGGCTGCTTCAGTCAAGTCACTATAGATTTTTTAAGCTACGAAGATCTGCAGTGGTCTTCGATGATGATGATATAAATAATCATTGTATAAGTAAATTACCGAAGTGCATAGTTGTCAGCGGCTTACTTACTGGATGTATTACAATCAATTTACTACGTTTTATTTCTTAAATACTATAACCTTGTCTAAATATATCGCAGTATCTTTATTCGATAGAGCGTTATTATTAAAAAACACAACACATCAATGTATTTTTAACCGCTGCTTTGCCGTCAGCTATTTTAATATTAACGTAGCATATTTGAACAATAAACTACACATTCGACCTCACGGTACATAAGAGTTATTTATGTACTATGAGCAAAGTAACTTAAACTTGCTAATCGTCTGATCAATAAGCCAAAGCTAAAGCCAAAGATTGAGTCTCCACTTCGGTCAACACATTAACTGTGAATAATAGCCTAATTATTCCGTAGTAGTGAAATCTGTAGTAGTGAAATCCGTGTTACCTTGACCACAATTCCGCAAATGGCTTAGTCAATGCATACCTGTTTGATAATGTTGATAGATGCGTAAATTAACTGCTAGATTAATAATTTTGTCAACGTAAATTCATTGATTCTGTTTGGTATTATGCTGATAGGTGCCAGATTCTGGTTTTCTTCTCAATATTATTTAATATGCTTGAAAATCTTCTGTTGTACAGCAAACAATATATACGTTACCCTCTATATCCCCGAGTAGATAATGGTTCTTATATTTCGCTGAGCGTATTTCATATTTCCATCCCAATATTACAGGGGCAAACTTAGTTATGTGCCAGGTATAAATAATCTCGGCTATTAAAATCCCCACGTTAAATTGAGTATACCTGACATAGAAGTCACACCCAACAACTCATGGTTCAAAGCTGTATACACAGCCATTGACCAATAACGCAAACATTCGAAAAAATCATCAAGGCAAAAGATAACAATGATTACATTACAGATTTGTGTATAAACTTCGAAGCTTTGCCGTTTACTGATAGAACGCGTACCGTATTGAGCATGTTGCGCAACCAGCTTGAGTGTTTACAGAAACCGATCTAACCCAGCTTGCTCTCTTGAACTCTCCGAAACAGAATAATGTTGATATCTAACATGCTCGGTCTTTTTAACTTCGTTGCAACACAAAAAAATCCTAAAATAGAATTACTATTTAAAGTTTAGTGTATCGTATTGCGAAACACATAAATAAGTCTTTAATAACCCTTGTCATAATTTGCGTTTTTAAGATATTTTGTTTTTGTAAGAATATCTGCATAGGGAGAATGAACGTGCAACTTAGTATTAATAAACGTGCTGCGCTTAGTTTGTTAAATGTGATCTAATGACTTGTGTACTTTATGTGGGTACATCGATATAATTGCGACATATATAGATTTAAATATAATTTTATTACACGTATAGCTACCTAAGTTATGTTACGTTACGTTACGATGGGACTGACATATCCACTTTGAAAAAATGTCCCTAAATGAAATAAATAGAAAAAAAATGTCTTCACGCTTTATTGAAATTATAATATTAACACGGTTTGTTGTTAATATACATAGCACATATACAATGACCTTATACATTATCTATAGAGGGACGAAATAACAGGAAAACATTTTCCTCAACATCAATGAAAACAAATAATTTATTATTTCGTATCGTGAATGTTAATTACTACTTGTCGTAATTGAAATTTTCGCTGTAATTTTGAGTTTTTCATAAATGATAATAATAATTATATAGGTATATAACTTATTATTGTAATGATTTTAAAATAACTGATTTGTTATGATACCTGTTTGCAATTTACAAAATGTAATTTTAATAGGATGTAAATTAAATGAAGTGATAACTGCCACCCATGAGCATCCACAACGCTGGGATTATAGATGTGTTGCCGGTCCGTCAAATCGGGAGGAGAGTGGGGAGGAAAAAGAATGGGAAGAAGAATGAGTATTGGGCATCCGGCAATAGCACGGAACGAAACGCGACAGCAAAGCTGTCGTTTCACGTTAATCTCCTTTGAGACAGTGGTACCGCCCCGGACGAGCCTGCCCATTCATGCTGAGTCATGACTGACAACTGCATGGCTCTATCACAAAATATTTTATAAGTGGTAAAGCCACGCTGTGTATTATAAATTTCATTAAAATAAGATAATATTTTTGTTGTAATAATCTTATGTTTACGATTCCTAAACAATGACGACTTGCTAAATTTCACATTGATTGAGGATCCGGCTGTCATCATAAAATTATACAATAGGTCGAGGACAGCAATGACTTACCTTGTCCATATACAACACGTATTGCTACTTTTAATTTATTTTATTGTATTATTTTTTATTACTCACGAGTTATCACAGTAATATCACGTTCTAAAATAAAAACATTAATAATAAGAAATCACATTGTTATAATATGAATAAATAAAA
This sequence comes from Deilephila elpenor, assembly GCA_949752805.1. Lineage (NCBI taxonomy): Eukaryota > Metazoa > Arthropoda > Insecta > Lepidoptera > Sphingidae > Deilephila > Deilephila elpenor. The sequence goes on from OX457102.1 coordinate 4,865,053, forward strand.
GCCAAAGCAACTAACTACTAAAATTATTTCACCACAAAGCTGTTATTATAAACAATGTTTCGTTTCCATCTAAAATGATGGCCGTTAATATCTTTCTAAAAATACTTAACTATGTCATTTCCTATATTCATTTTTAAGTGACACAAATATAAATATCGGATTAATAGCGGAATGTTTTGGTTCACAGTTTAAAAAAACTATATGTATTCTAAAATTGTAAAAAGAAAACAATTGCATTATTTACCATATCAAGGAAAATATTTGGTAATCTAACAATATTTTGTTTTAGTTTCCTTTTCCCTTTTCCCAGTCTGACCCGTATTCACAAAACACGTCCGACTACCAAATCTTATTCGGCTTTAGACGGAGTTGCAATTCCTTTCGCATAATGAAAGCAAATTGAGCTGTGTGCATGATATTTGGCTATTCTACCCACTACTGCAATTGTAGGCAGAATCAACAGTGGCGAATCAGGAGGATTACTCTATGATCCGAAACGAAGTTCGAATGTTCGAAAGTTCGACGTCCGAAGTAAATTATAAGTCTTCCACATTTAACCCCCATAAATCCAAATTTAACACTACATAAGTAAAACTCAAAGAGCCCCTAGCTTTTTTTTAAACTGCAAAGAATAATTAATCAGAAAGACCACAAATAGAAGTTTGAAATGTGCAACTATGAAAGAACTATGCATTACGATTATAATAACCTCTACGTACTTTAGACTAACGTACATATTGATATATTTATGATGAATAATATGCAAATAACTATGGTAGTAAATTGTGTAGCCGCTATCAATTGTGTGCCATGCATCATTGTTAATTGAAACACAATGTAACAATGGGCTCAAACCCTTCCTAGCGGAAGTATTGTGATTTGGATTAAAATTAATATTTGTTAAACGTTAATTAATTATTATTCTGAAATACAACAAATTATTTATAGGCTATTTAGACAATCATTTTCACCATCAACTATAAATGTAGCCTGGTATAATTTTGAAATTCTACGCTTCGTTGGTCTTGAGGCAGTGCACATAAACCTTGAAGACTAGGGTTTGAATACGTTACCTGCTCGAACATAATTTTTACTATTCCCAGCTATAGCTAACGGTATGTAAATACCACAAAATAAATTGTACGAATGCTAACCAAATCTAAAAATAACAAGAAACCCTCTTCAATTCCCACGAGCGCATACAAAGCGGCAATCTTTATCCATTTAAAACAATTTGCATTCTATCGAAATTGCGTACGATCATACATTAATTTTAGCTAAGTGTTTAGAAGCGTAGTGTAATTTAACAGCGATATTTTGCCAAGGCGCCGGTTCCCCGTATTGATTTGTATTCAAACGCAGCCCCGCTGACTCACTCAACAAGGCATCTGACATTGTGGGAATGTTTAACTCGACTATTATGATGCTAACTACGGGCCTCTGGGTTTTAAATAATACGTTAATGAAACTTAACTCATTTATACTTAGATATGAGTAATTGTTGCCAATTTTTCAGAGGTAGCAGAGTTAAAAATAAGAGGCTATTGGTGCCATTGACCTCTGTTAAACTCAAATAAATAAATAAATTTTCGTGCCTATTTAAAAGCGCTCACTCAAGAGTTTCGTCACGAATTTGACGTTTTCTACAATTTTAATTGACGTAGTTGATATGTACCTTTTTATTTCCTCTGACAGTCATCGGCCTTACTTTACTGCAGGTCTCAGCGCCAAGAAGGACGATAACCAAAAAAAAAAACACACACAACAGCGATGTCCAGCTCAGTGGTAGAATATCGAGGTCAATGTCTAGTGCAGATATTTTAAGGCATAGAAAACATATTTAGGTACTGCATTTCGTTCATTCATTCCTACTTTCATATCGATATAAGTCAGTTACTTACCCTTTAGTTTTTCCGCTATAGGTAATTGATACTATTTGGCAGTGGGGATCGCATTTCCTTGGAAACATTGGCATCTTTTTGACTACTCCAATACCTTATTAGGCTCAATAACTTTGGGCCATGGTGAAAAAAAAAAAAAACAAATTAATTACCAATATTATCATTATCATCTATAACCATGAGAGGTACCTACATTGTCATTCATTGAATTCTTATGTTTTGCACATACGGCTTCCCTAAGGATTTCCACTGCGACCTACCTTTATTATCTCATGCCTCCACATCATAAGTTTATAAAACAAGTATAATAAAGACTTATTCTACCACAGATTTTATTATTATTCGTTATTTCCCAGAAGTCTTTTACAGTTATCCAGAATACCTGAGAGACTTTTCAAAGGCAAACTTGCTCCGGTGAAGACATATAAATGGAACTACGCGAAGACTCTAAAGCGATTGCATCAGGGAACGGATAAAGTTTAATATGTATACTTAGTTCTTTTCATTACAAATGTACTGGATGTTTATATTGTATGCCAAAGAGTAATTTATAAGGATTTCGAAGATGTGTGAACTTGTAAACGCGCGTTAAACTAATCTTTTTGAGTGAAGGTATAATCTCTATCATTTATTATACAAGATATGTACAGATTACGAAAACGAAGCCAGATGGTACTTTAAGTGACTCCAGACACAAAGCAATAAAAAAGCATCGCATTTTTTTGGATGTTTTTACCAATCGGCGTTGCATTGTGTCTATAGTCAATAAAACTACCACCTGGTATTGATTTCGGTCGCAGTCTGGATGTACCCGATATGTATTTGATACGATACCGGTGTCCGACAATACGACAATTAATTAAAATGAGTTATATTATTTGAATGTATTCGGCTTATAGTCAGGTGGATTTTGATCCACGGCAATAATTAAAGCAATTTATAGTAATGTCGTACCTGATGTTGAATATAACACAAGCAGTGATCATTTTATTTATTGCCCTCCCGAGATTTTCATTCATTTCAATAATAATTTTTGAATACGGAATTTATTTACAAAGTTTAGAAGCACGTAATCTATTCTAATAATAATAAACTGATGCTGCATACTTTAAGTAAACTACGTTCTACGATGGTTAACCTTTGCACTATAAACAAAAGCATACAAGCTTACGCAATGTATCGAAGTAGGGTAAGGGAGGGCAAGATGGAATAGCCGGACAAGATGAAATTGCCTATATCTCTCAAACCATGCCACGAGCTTCCGTGTCTCTAAGCAGACGCAGACCCATGCCTCTTTTATGTTTAACGAAGACTCAGCTTCGCTGGGGCCAGCGACAGATGCACATGGTTCTTGTTTTTGCGGCAAATTATTACGCTTGCAATAATTTTTTGAAGTGAATATTTATAGAAAGTAATAATTTATTTTTATACATAGTAAATATCAGAGATTCATAGATTTTATGAATTGTTATTAAAATACAAAAAATATAAAGGATCTTTTAAATTGGTAATATTTTTATTACCAATGGACGTATGGCCAAGATGGAAAATAGAGTATGAGGGCAAGCTGGAATGGTTTGTTTCAATATGTATATGTTTTTGATGGTCATCAAGTATACAAGATGGAGCAATAGAGATTTTTGGATTAGGGAAATGTTTCAGGTTGTCATAGTTTAAGTTGTATATTCCATCTTATGCACAGGGTAGGAGCAAAATGGACTTTTTTCCAGTTTTACTTGTTGAGTTTTTACATATTGTATATTTAGTATTAATTATTTTAAATTACAAAACTTTTAACTATGACAAGGTTCCTTTTCAAAACTGATTAAAATAAAATATTTTTACCGCTTTATTTATGTACTTTTTACATCATAAATTAAGCCTTCCATCTTGCTCGCCCTTCCCCTATATAATTGACGTCATCAATCGTTACCACTCATTCTCGTTCTTCGAATTAGCATTAAGCTTCACGGTAATTAAACTGTCACCAGTGGCCACAGCCGAGCTACACTTTGATCGCATTCTACAAACGAGTTACCGCCAAGTTCGCAAGGAAAATAGGTGGTAACTCGGTCTAAGAGCGCTTAGTTGTTGAAACTTGTACCGGCGAATAACTACATTGTCATTGAATGCATACTCAAATTGGTTTCGTAAATTACGTTTAAGACTACTACTAGAGCCACTTCAGCCACAAGAAAACCAATGATGAACAATGGATAGGTAAACTTTATTTCTAGACTATTTTGTAAATAAGTGAGCTACGGAATTAGTAGCGTTTCAGGTTTGGTTTGTGTGAATTCGTTTTCGAGTAGGTATAAATACGTCAGCTAACGTGATAGCTCCATCCAAATGATGAAATTGATGAAAGTGGATGAAGCGAAAGTAATATGTCAGGATCGAGCAAAGTGGCGATCCGCAGTCCCTGCCTACCCCTATGAGATACAGGCGTGACGATTATGCATGTATGTATGTGATAGCTATCTCGCGCTAGTGGATAAGTTATCATAATGTACACAATGTTAAAACGAATCTTCCCCAAAAATAAAAATCAAAAATCATTTTATCTAAATAATCCGTTTTTGAGCTAAAATATTTCCATTAAAGTGATCAGACTCATGTCCCTGGCTCTTACTTTGATCCATGTACAACTATTCTCATAAAATGGATAAACGTTCAGAAAATAATTATCTCAAAGAACTTTAAGGTCCAGCGAATACTTATTCCAGTCGAATAAATGTCTTTGAGCGTAATGCGTATAAATATTATTAAGAAATATTGTTCGCTTCTTAATAAACATAAGTTTACGCCTGAATATCTCCGAGAGGATAGGAAGAGGCATCATTAGTACAAAACACAATTCACCGAGTTTATTTTGTTTTGTTTAAACGTGTGTAGGTACGAAGAAATTAATATAGAGTCAGTAGAAGGTATCTAAGCGGCTTAGTCTTACAGTAATCCAAGGCAACAATAGAGAAGCTCAAGCTCTATCATTTCTAAAATGTAATATTTATGGATGCCTCTTCTTCAAAAACAATGTCATAATGATAAACGGTTTAAAACAACAGAGTCAAAAACGACAACTGGTTCCGGCGACTATCTCTCAACGGATTGTTCCACCGTTTAATTTCTGGCGCTGAATTGAGGAGCTGCATTGTGCAGCACAATGGCTAGACCTATTCTATGAAAGCGGACTAGTGCCATTGTCTATCTATTGATTTAATACCTGCTTCGATATGCATGACCGCTTTTTTGTTGGAGACAGTTTTTAAATTTTTTCCTCTGGTTCAAACTGGTGATTTTTGGGGAAATCCAAAAAGTTTATCATGAATTTGGTATCCGGTCAAAATATCTACAGTAATGTATAGCAAGTGCATGGTACTGTTGATGTAATCAAACGATTGTGAACTGCTGAGTAGGTGGTCGCGGTTTGGAACCCCAGACTACAAACCTCTGACATTTCGGAGTCATGTGTATTTTTAGTCATTTACCACACATTTTGACGAGCAAGGAAAATATCGTAAGATAACAGACATACCACAGAAATCTTTAAAAAGAATGTTTACTGTCAATGAAAAGTTCGTCGACATATAATTATAGGCCAGCGCCGTGGACGTTGGCCTAAGCCCTATCAATCAGTCTATATTATAGAGGAAACTCGTGCCCAGCAGTGGGCGTATATAGACAGATATATTAACACATAAAATAATTGAAATACAGAGAGAAGTGATTAGCAATTCTGTGTTAGCAATAAATTGTTAGTTCTATTTGTTTGTTTGAAAGTCACCTTCTAAAAATATATCGTATATTTTTAGAATAGAAAGGCGAAAAGAATGAATGAATTTCATTTGGAATGTGCTAATATCGCCGAGATAAGATTTTCGAGAGATTCCACGAAAAATTCATCCCAATTGCGACGACGCACGACGAAGAGATTTACAATGGAAATGTTATTAACTCTTGGAATTTGTTTACGAAATAGATACGTGATAAAGTAAAAACGAACATTAAATTTAAAATTCTATTGAGCCTATAAAATACTACGAGCTCACGCCTATATCTTGAAAGGTATAGGCAGGCTAGTGCCAACTACTAGTTACCAATTTTAGTTCCGTTCCATGATATAATTAGGAGCGGTTCTATGGCCAGATCTGGTACAAATGCTAGTTCCGAGAAAAAATTACTGGGTGTAGCTCTCTCATTATGTGAGAGGCCACCTGGGCTGGTACCACCACAATGTCCATTTCTCCCGCCAAACAGCAGTGTAAATGCATTGTTGTGTTCTGGTTTGAAGGACATTGTAGCCAGCAAATACTGGGCATAATGAAACTTATATCTCTCGATGGCAAGCGCAGTGGAATGCCAAGCATTGATTTGTAATTCTTGGTGTTGTTTGGTTTTGCTACTGTCTATTAGCGGTCGAATCGCTTACCATTAGCGGATGGCATGCATTTACACTGCTGTTTGGCGGGAAAACATAATTCAAACGACACGAAAACTAACTACTACGTACCAGATCATGTCGCCATTATCATTATCAACATACATACATGTTTTATTTATAAAATTCAAGTAGATAATTATTATCCCATTATAAACATTGATGCGTAAGATAGTGTCTTGTTGACTAATAGTTTATTTTGATAGCATCTGCATAGTCAGGATGGCCGAGCGGTCTAAGGCGCTGCGTTCAGGTCGCAGTCCACTTCTGTGGGCGTGGGTTCGAATCCCACTTCTGACATCGATAATTTTTTTATTAACGTATGATTTTACTTTGGAACCCTCCAATATATGATGATATCTTCCAACTTTAATAAAATGTAATTTTGCCAGGGTTATACTAGTAGTATAAAAGCTGACTTTTATATATTTTTACATCAACAGGTGTTTCCTTGGCACCCAGACACTTCATGGTTCTTTAATCTTGCCAGACACATTACAGCTAATAAGTTAATAACTTGATACTGCTGTTTAAAAAAATGTTTTTTATTTTTGTCTAAGTGTTTTCATCGCATTGTTGGACTGAATGAAGTAGAGAACATTACAATAGTTCGTGATAAAACGTCACGTTACACTGGAATCCAGTTTACTCATAAGTTTACTATAATCCGGCCGCTCAGAGAATGCGTTCCTGAAAGGTTGTAATCGAACGGACGACGTAACTTTGAAGTGTCGTTGCAAATGCAACGACAGCAAATGTAAATACATTATCGAACAATTTTATTTATTTACCCTGCTTACGAAATAAAACATCATAAAAAATTATATAATATGTAAATTTAGGTTAAATTTTATCACTTTGGACTAAATTTGACGGTTAATAAAAATAAAAATATTATATTTATAAGTTCATACCACGCCGTTACAAGGTTATGTCAACTGTTCATTTCTGGAGTGATGTGGCCAAAAAATAGCAGATAATTATAACGTTATTTTCCGTTATAATATAAAATAATACATTTGTGTTTTTAATCATGTATAACGTAATAATTAAACGGATCTAACTCTTTATTTCACCTGGCAGCAATATAATATCTTTCACATTTGTGAATTTTGTTTAAATTTGGCATTGAAGTTTACGTTTTTATTAAAATATTTTAAATAAGAACATTTAATATTAACTTATATTATTTACTTATAATTGATTTAATAATAAGATCATTCACCAATTGTAAAGTGTGACGTAAATTTTAAAAAGTCACGTGACCAACCGTTTTGGTGACAATATTTTTAGTAATAAAGAAAAACATGTTTATTCGTTATAAAGATCTCTTTAAAAATATATTAACGGTTGGAAGATTTAAAGAATGATTATACCTAGATTTTAAAACACTTTATAGAAAATAGTCAAGTATCCAATTATTCTAACTTGCTATTTTTACTGGGAATAATTCAAAAGTTTAGCAAAATGATAATTCTTTTCCATCACTATTCATGATCAACTGACATGTGTCAGGAACGCATTCTTTGAGCGGTCGGATTATAGACAAAAGAATTGTATTGTGCATAATGTAGAAAGAAGAAAATTTAAAGAGTTTTGGTTCCATCCGACTCCATCACATTCTTATTTATCTTTTGGTAGATATGCATACATAAACACGGCCATGCGAAATATATTGTGTTCTCTTTACTGCGGTAAAATTTATCACTCCTTACAAGGATAAAAATATTCGGCTATAATAACGAAAATGTACTAAAAGATCAGACTGCGAGAATCCTTTATACCCAATACGTAAATTTATTTTTAGCCTGCTTGAAATATGGAAGGCCCAACACTTTGATGTCAGTCGCTGAATGTAAATACAAGTTAATGTTCATAGATAGGTATAACGTCGCCTTCGTACGTTAGCCCAAAGTTGGATCCAGTTCCACCCAAAGCGACCAATGTTGGTTTCTAATTCTGCGAAGCCAATCTTTACGCTGACTTTATTCGTTCCTTAGTTAAATCTCCACTCATCCAATGTGTTAATCTAGAACATTAGTAACCAAAATGATATGTATCGGTCAAAAAGATATAAATTTTACTTAGATTAGGTTTTGAAGCGGCTTTTTTTCGGGAGGTTTGGAAAAATTTGAAAATTCTTGTCTGTCCAATTTAAACTATACAGGGTATATCAAGACTGCGACCGAAAACGAAGCCAGGTGGTAGTATTAGTGACTTCAGACACAATGCAAGTAACAATTTCGCAAAAAAAATCGATAACTTTTTTTTTGAAATTTTTTTCTTATCGTCGTATTTGGGTGATAAATACATAGTTTTCCTACAATAATGGTGCAGACCTCTTTATTTTTCAACACTCAATGATACGTAAGGGTTTAAGTTATTATTTTCGCAAAAACTAGGTTTTTTCCACCCAAACAAGATGATTTTTAAAAAATTCGAAAAAAATAAATGTCGCTGTATTGGTTAAATTTTTATTTGTATCGTGTTTGTAACCACTAAAACTACCACCTGGCTTCGTTTTCGGTCGCAGTCTTGAGATACCCTGTATTTAAAGTAGTATCTTAAATATTCATAAATCTACAACACGTGTTTTATATTATTTTGTTTAAATATTCAAAGTAAGAAAACCTGTTTTGACATTGCGTTTAAAGAAGCTTATTAAAAAAAAATTTACCGCAACAGTGGTCTATTCAAACCAAAAACACTCGGAAAAGGGTTTACGTGACAAAAAGTATGGTCTACTTTAGATAATTTGTTGGATGAATGGTATTGGGGCCAACATAATATGTGGAGTCGATGCCCAAAGTGTACGGGAGTATCGAGTGTTGTCAGCCGCAAGGGTACCGAAGGCCCTGAATATTTTATCGCTTAAATGCAGGACGCGGCTTGGGCTATTGTCGTCTTGAAATATTAGTTTGGCTATCTACAATATGTTGGAGCCATCATATAACTATACTCAGAGTTGTCAAATAAATAAATGTTTTCTTACTTTCCTCATTAAAGTAAGGTTTAGTTTATTTTCTAACCACTGGCTTGAAGGATTCTTGTTTAATAAGCTACGGATAAAAAATCATACATATAACGCTTTGAAAATCGAACCCAAACTTTCATTGGTTGTTAGTATTCTGTTGGATCTTTAAAATATGGGTAGTTTTGCTTTTCACTACGGGTTATAGTTATGCCTTCCTCTACATTACTGACACAAAAAATTGGCCTCATGTGGATTTTATTAGTCTAAAATAAAATGGTCAATCATGCTCTTCTAACTCGTTTAAATGATAACTACTGCTGTGACGTACAAACTACAGAAATAAGTTCACTAATGACAAAACTAAGCTAATCAACTACATCAATATTTCGAAGTGTCTACTCTCGCTGGATACGAAGCAAGAAAGTTAGAGCGCTGTACGATGTCTTCACCAACTGCAAACAAAATGTAACAAATATTTATTTCGTGTTATCTCTGAGCCATTTCCTTAATAAATAGGTAAATAAATACGCCTAACAGTCCCCTAGATGGCTTCTGATCCCACTCTAAGATACAGAAAGATGGGAAACATTTCGGTCACAAAAACACCCAGAATCGAAGTAAATAATGGTTCACACTAAAATTAGTCTTGGTGTTCGTGTATCTAACTTGCAGCCTCTCACAGTCGGCAGTTTCAGCAATTCGGCGTCTAACCAACTGCGGCATAGAGTCTATCAAATATATCTTTTGTATCTTTAATTCTCTGAGGCATGTCCTTTATAATTATTTCTTTATGAGTCTTACCGTGGTATACGACGTGAGAGACAGGTTGTACATTCCCCCGGCGCTGAATATCAAAGGCTTGTTGGCTCGCAACATTACTAACATGATGGTAGTGCGGACACCACAGATTTTTGATAAGCCTTCTTCCCATCCCGAGCAGTAGATCGCTTCCCCGATGTTTTGACTCTAGAATAAATAATATTAAACATCATGAGGAAGCCTGCATTTCAAGATGTTTATACCGCTATTCCAATCACCCTAAATGACATTATACAACATTTGATAAAAAATCCGAGGTTTTTTTCTAGAATCGTGGTTATAGTTTGCGCAATTTTTTGCTACCCCTATACATACTAGTATTTTTACCGCTTAGCTGAACTTTGGTTCGGTTCGGGAACTTTCCTGAGCGGTAAAAAGACTCGAATATATACGAGTTGTTCAAAAGCCTTGAAAACTGAAATCGAAATTTTGAACAAAACTACCAAGTAGTTCACACAAACAACAACATTCGCGTAAATCTAAGAAACTACTATACCAAGTAGTTTTTTTTTTCAAAGTAATTGAATATTGATACATGGAGTGGTTTCAGCGCATGTGGTTTAAATTAAATAACATATTATGTATGAATTAACTACAATATCATCCGATGTATGAGTAGGTAGTCCGCCAATCAGCAGTAGTACGGTGAACGTGACTTAGTCCTAAGTCCTAACAATTAAAATTACGAGTGAAGTAACGTCCATGCTCCACAATGGATGAGTAATGACTGAGGGATATGTCCTTTAAAGAATTTAGCCTTTCCCAGATTCTATAACGGTCTGTTACACGTAGTTTTAATAATTAAAATACTATTTTTATTCAATCGGGCAACATTATACATACTAAATACCTACTAAGTCTGTTAATGTTAGTCTGCAATACATTTCATCCGTGGCATACGAGACTTGTATTTCTTAGTTTATTTTAGTAGTGAAAATGCGTTTTATTCCATTAAATGGCACGAGAGAGTGTCGTTATTGTGAAAGTGTCAGGCGCCGCACAGCTGCATCGCATTTCTAGATAACAGATATGCTAAGTTGATAATGTTTGAAGGTACCACGGAAAACTACCGAAGAACGAGGGCATTGTGTGTTTAATAATATTTCAATCTATACTGGTGTTTTATCTGTAGATGGTTCTTTTATAATACTATAATAACTATATTTCTAATATTAAATAGACACATCGAAGGCAAAGATAAATTATTAAAGTGAAAAATATGACTGGATACTGCGGTTGTCCCATTAAATACATGCCATATTCTTAATTACAACCAACTATATGTTCCGACCAATTATAATAATAAAATTAGTAGTAGTATGACTGAATAAAGATAAATATATGTATGCAGTGTTTTCAGACTTAATCAATAGAATGTGTTTAAAAAAATATCTATAGCATTGACTTGCCTGAATAGTGATTTCTTCACACCAACGGCATATAATGTAGAGACCGAACATATTGTAGCCCAAATAGAAGAGGCTCATTAGACATTTTGTTTTGTTCACTGCGATTGTCTGCAATACAAAGTCTTCAATTATTCTACATAGGAGGCAAGCCGATTTTATTTTATTTCTGGAGATTGTATACAAATACGACGTAATGTTTCGGAACACTCGTATGAGCAATTTCTTTTAAATTTAAAGGTACAACATAACAAATCAAATAAATAAAATGTTGGTACAATATTTGTTTACATGTTTAAACAAGATTTATTGTAGGTTGCCCACCAATCGACTGCACGATTATTCATTTAATGCAAATAAATTGAACAGACACATTGAGATGCTAGATCTCACAATAAGCCACTAAGATTAATTGCAAAAGTAATAAGATGAAAATCAAATAATAGGAGCAATTACCGTAGTAGCTTGGTAGCCGACAAAACAAATAAGAATTCCGCTCGCCGCCAATTGACCGAGCATCGGGATACTCAGTATGGTCCTTAACTCTATACTGTTCCTATAAACAAACCAGTGATTGTTATCTCCTTAATAACTAGTTATTACTGGCATTTTCCCTCGTCTTCAGTCGCCCTTTGATTATCTCGTTGACTCCGATGAAGGCTGTAATAGCTGTCATTACATTATATGACGAGATCTGTTTGTTTTGTTATAGTTTCTTTGTATTTTTAGTTAGGTGGACAATTTAGTGTCCGATATTAATTGATAGTCTCCGTGGCGCAATTGGTTAGACATTAACTGTGAAAAGGAAGGTCGCGGGTCCGATCTCCGCCCCGAGACAAATGTTTGAGTAATCCATAGGCATATTTTTTGGGTTTGGGTATTTGTGGCTTGTGAGGCCGAAAAGTCTCTCGTGGTTTCAGATACCCGCGACACAAGACTCGATCTTAATGCAGGGTCAGGACTATGTATGTGACTGTTGGGTGTATTTAATTATTCTAAAACCAGCTCTTTTGTATCTATAAACACTTTTCCGTCGCATTATAGTAAGAGTTTTTTGTTTTTTTTTTATATAGTATGGTCAACCGTTATTCCGAAAGAACGATAATTTATTGATTACTACGAATATCTCATTGTATTGTAAGTTGTAACTGACTATCAGTATCATATAACTGCAAAATGTAGTACCTATATCAACATCGTGATCTATTTAAGTTCCACTAAGAACTGGTAGAGGTGCTTTTACACACAAGAATTTCACAATGACATTGCAATGTATGCTTTCGGTCGATATTCACTTGGATTTTTGTCCAACCAGTATTTGTCCAGCTAAGCTTTAAAATTCCTTTATCCGCTACTGCGCCAAATTGGAGCTTGTCGGGGCTGCATTGCACGTCCTTTAACATTGCCGACAAGGCTTTTATGGAGCTGACGTGAACTGAACAAAATTCCGGGGACATAACTAAACGGTTTTACACGATCATTTGTTCCACACACAAGAATCAATTTTTCAGCTAGTTTACTTTTTATTTTTACTTACTTTAAAATAGTTTTATGTTGCTCCACCAAATTACCTAATCGGCGTAAATATACTTTAGCAAACTCTTTGTCTTTCACCAACCGTTCACGACTTATTCCTGAAAGCAGTTAGAATAAAAACGCGAATTGTTGAATTTGCCTCTGTATATTAATTAAGTAATTCAATTATATAGTAATCGTTAAATAAATCCCAAATATTCAAATGTCCTACCTTCAAACCCAGCTTCGCAATCAGCCAAAATATTAATGAAGCAATCCGCCAAGACGCTGTACTGGCAGATAAGAGGTATCAAATGGGACTGCATGATGAGGTCAGTTACCATAACGAAGTGGGAGGTATAGTTGAACACGATACAGGTGAATATGTAGGTGATTGCGTAGCAGAAAGGACTGTTGTATTTGAACGGCAGACGGACTCCGACCACGAGGTTGTATTCCAACTCGTCTAATAAGGGATACATGTACCTGTGGAAAGGGATAATGATGGTTACTAACACACTAAGATCGGGTGTTGTGTCGTGGGTATCAGGAATTACGAGAGACTTTTCGGTCTCACAAACACCCAGACCCGAAACAAACACCTATGGTTCACATAAATATTTGTTTCGATGCGGGGATCGAACCCGCGGCCTCTCGTTTCACAGCCGGCGTCTAACAAACTGCGCCACGGAGGTTGTCATTGAATAGAATCACGTGGGAATACAAGCAACTTAATACATATTCCGACAATGGCTGTAAGGAGTCGCATCGCTCTAACGAGCCGGCGAAGTTACTACGCAACAGGGTCCGTTATTGGCGCGCTGCTAGATCGTTCTTTCCAAATTTATTGGAATTGGCACGTGTGTCGCTTACTTCAACCTTTATAACTCATATTAGATTTATTGGGTTAATGTTATCTTTAGTAAGAACAGATTTGGAAATGCAATATTTATTAAGGATACTTTTGATACTTTACGGTTCACTGACTATATGTTATACTTTGTTGCCGTCATCTATATATACGTAGATGTAACGCTTTATCTTAAATATTTCTTAGACGTAAGACTGTTTTTCGTTTATATCTTCCACGATTTGCTTTGTCGTTACTTTTTAATGAATAATTCTTTTGACTCCCACTTTTTCGTTAAACGTTTTATACAATACGTCATGCGACTCAAAATCGTGAAGGTAATATCGCCACTGATACATCTTTTTCAATTTATTTTAGAAGGCTTAAAATTGTCTTGGTTTATGTTAACGTTGTATATACTGTATGGATGTGGCGACTATGAGTTTATTTAAATTGTAAGGGCTGATGTTGTATTGATAAGATATTTTTAGATTTTACATGTGTAATTATTATTAAACTGGACCGTGCGGATAACTTAAATTTCATTGCTTTGTGTTTGTAAAGACAAGACGTTTGTAAGCAAATTTGGAGTCAAGCCAATATTACTGGCGAATAATTAATGTTTAATAGAAAAATAGTTTGGAACAAAATATCAATTTCTAATTGTTGCAAGCGTGATATTTACAAAAAGCTAAGCTACTCTACATGACGTGTAGATCTTTCATAAATTAGCAGTTCATTTTAAATGCTATTTACAACAAAACTGCTGACTTTGCTTAGGGTTATAATCGTTGTACAAAGTAAAATATAGATATAATAGAAATTACATCACTTAAAATAAATATAAATATTCTTTATCTTGATCATCATGCGGAACTAGAGAATATTGTATATTTTTACAACTACTATTTACTTCGAAATCACAATGTTATTTGTGCTGCGAATGCAAGAGCATCACAGATTTTTTTCTAATAAAATGCACCAAAAATAAATCATTGATATCTGAAATAAAACATGCTACATTACGCGAATGAGTTAAGACACGAGTAAACCGAAGCACTCACGGCGTGTGTTATGAAAATTTATAAAACATTATACAATAACAAAAGTATTTTCAATAGCCACGTGCAGCATCTAGTTCCGGGAAATCAGTGCAGTTAACGTGCAGCGCTGAATCTGTTTTTTGTAACATCGGACTAGTTTTGCCAGAAAACGTGTTTTCGTACATTATTTGAAACACTTTGTTTGTTTTCATTAATATAATTATTGTATAGATTGTTGTAGATTTTGCTCGCGGTATGAACGGTGTGGTTAAAATAACTTGAGAACAGTATTTATCTACGTATCTATAAGATTTTCGTTTAACAGACCACAAATCCCCATTTCTTTATTTATATCCGTATGCCGCGTTTTTGGGACCAGAACTTTATTCTGGATGATACCTATTTTATGTATTTTTATGTGCTTAAAATATGATGACCATCAGTTGAGTGGTTAAGTCATGAAAGAGTAACAAACAAACATGTTTTCGGATATATAATAAACGGGGTAGCATAGAAAAACGAGGAAAAATAGGCGAGATTGTGAGTAAATAAAGCGAATTGGAAAATCGAGAAACCAGTGCCGCGTTTTGAATGTTTGCTTAAGACAACGAAGCTACGGACATGCTAATAGTCGTTTTAGTCACTGTACTATTAATGTTTTTAGTTATTAACACATATTCAGTGTAATACAATAAAAATAAAAATAGCAACTTGTACGTATCTGATTCTATAACTATGAATTATATAGTACATTTTTTAAATTCAAAATTAATAGGGCTTTGTCGCTAATGCGATTATGTCGCCCTGGTGAGAAAATTACAATGGTTATTTACAAAATTTTGTGATTAAAACTAAATCTATAGTACTTAGAAATGTCCACATTAATAGACAGTAGAAAGAGTAACTGTAATCTGTATGGTATTGTAGTAAGCTATAAGAAATCTGAAATTGTAGCCATGTAAGAATGTGATTAATTACCATGCCGCCAGAGCGCTGTTTCCCAAAGCAAGGAGTAGTTTCAGGTATCTCTCATGCCTTTTGACCCAAAAGTCGACGATGTCTTTCCGTTTCTTTGTTGAAATATCAAAATAAGGAGATTCCATGGACGTCGCTAGCCTTTTGTAAACATCTTTGTGTTCCATCTATGAATGTAAATAAAAATGCATGATTTACTACTGTATATCTATTTGGATTTTTATAAGAAAATACTGAAATTGGAAACGTTTTGTTCATCGAATGAGTTTTATCTTATATTGGTAGGGGCAGTGCCCCAGCGACATATCTCAAGTGTAACCTTAACACTTACCAAATTCTTAAGCTTATACAAAGTAATAAGATGAATGACGATGACGTTGATGCAGGCGGCAATTTCGTCCAGACTCAAGGACTCAGTGCACGCGTACCACAGCTCACCGAGCACGAACAATGCCGTCATTACTTTTATCAAACTGCTATACATTGAGTAGAGCACGCCGTGGTCTGAGGATGACAGCCCTGCGGAACGATCATTACTTTAATTGCCTATTTAAAAGCCATCTGAAACATAATATCATGAGACGAACTTACTTGTACTCACTGAAAGTTTGATATTCGGAATACGATTGAGATAAATGAATAGCGGTTTTACTCGGCCATATAGGTACGTGTATTGTTATACAAATAGTGTTATACTAATACTAGAAAATGCATTGTTTAATATTTTAATATACAAAGTAATAAACAAAATGTGAAATATGTTTTGGTGATTTGACCACATAAAGGATTAAAGCATGACGATTTATGAGAGTTTTATGCAGGGAAACTGAGTGACAGTATCGTCCAGAAGCGATACAGACCTACTTTAAAATGTAAAAAAGGCACCTCTTTCACAACCTCATTAAAAAAATTCAATAAAAGTACACTTTCATAGAATTTTGGACGTTTACAAGGCTGTTCATTAATCTGTGCAAACATGGCTTTTACGTAATATTTTTATTTCATCAATATTGAGGCATTAAAATTTCGCTCCACCGGTTTTATTATACCTTTGTTGACCCTTATGTAATATCTAACCTTTGCACCATAATACCCGACTAAATTCAATTGAAACCCATTCGAGCTGAAAACAGTAGGAGCTAAAACGCGGATAAATAGAAAGATAAAAAGGGCTGAGGGCGTACTTTATTATAGTTACCTAAAATCGGGCATAGAAACTGGGTTGCTATAAAAACCTGTAGTAATAATTTTGCAGATAAATATACAAACAACTTTTTATTCGATGGTATTTTGATAATGCACGTCGACTGTCCAATGTCTACTCTCATTGTCATATTTAAATTCCCTCGATTTTGTATACATTTCGATTTTTAAAACGAATTAGAGATTGGGTGTATAACTAACGTAAGACCTTACAACCCAACGATTGAAATTTCAATCCAACTTAACACAGAAATCTAATCCAAGACCTTATAGCTTATAGTGAAATTTTCATATCAGTCAACACTTGAGATGTCATTACTATCTTAATCATAAATCGATAATTCCACAAAGCACTCAATAATCAGATCCATACCTGCTAAGTAAGCAATACGATAGACAGATTCATAAAACGCAGTCTCCAAAGCCCCGCTAGATTGCTCGAGGGCTTCGGTCGGAGTCAATTTCTTCCACAAATAATTGAGGCGCCCCATCGTTTCAATATATTTGTAAAATGAGCTCCCGCTCTTTTATACCATGTTTACTTTCGAAGTTCTTTGAAGTATTAGTTGACAGTTTAATTAATGCATATGACTGTTTCCACATGCGAACTTCTCTCGAAACTGTAATAAGCTAATTACGAACCACAGGGACGTAGACGAAAAAGGAACAGAATGTTTCCAATTAGGAATTTGAGTAGTTCTCAGTGCCTTCTATGAGTATTACGCAAGTCGATTGTTATGAGTACGGAAATTTTATTTAGGGATTAATCCATACTTGTATTCTTTGAAGGAAGACTAATATACTCTCATACTTTTATTGTACATCGTGATAAAACAATATCAGCCCACATACAGCCCACTGCTCAACGGGCCTCTTCTACGACTGTGAGGTATTTAGGCGTTATTCCGTCACAGTCTAGCGCAGGTTAATGAACCAAAACTATGCATAGATATTTTGCTCAGGTTTAAAAATAAAGGACCCGTCTTCACATAATAAGAGGGAGAAGTGAGTGGAGTAGGTACTATTAAACCTACCACAAAAATTGAGTCATATCCGAGTTTGGGTGTCGGCTTATCTGAATTGTTGTTATCTTTTTTATTACCCCGTCAGCTAATGCCTGTAATTGGATTAATAAAAGCAATCTGTACTTCAAACTCTTATCTCAGTATGGGCTTCTTTGTTCGTTTGTAGTACTGCGTAAATGTATTGTTAGATGTTACGATTTTTGTTTAATGCTTACGTATTACGTTTTAAGGACATTTTGTGTACGTGTGTACAAAACAACCATAATGTTATATTGACACGATTAAATCACTATAATGGACCTGTTAGTAAATGCGGTTTAGAATTTGTTCGCTAATGTTTAAGAGTATAATTGAGATAATATATTTCATCCATTCATCAGCCAAAGGAAGTCCACTGCTGAACATAGGCCTCTCCCAAACATTTTCACAGTGACCTGTTGGAGGCAGCCTGTATCCAGCGACGTCCCGCTGATATATTTATTTTAGACTTACTTTGATACCAAAAATAGTTCTATGCTATTAGCTGGTTAAGGAATTAGGAAGGCGCTGGATGCAGGCCGTTTCCAACAGGTCGATGTCAAGATCCTTGGGGGAGGCCCATGACCAGCAGTGGACTTCCTGTGGCTGTATAGATAGATAGACTTTTAACTACTATTTCTGAAATTCAATGAATGTTAAATTCGGCTTATTAGTTTGAAAATGAGTCGAACATAAAGACGCGTCATTTATGGAAACACGCTCCTATTTAGCAATTCTTTGTATATGCATCGAGTTCTAATTGTATGGTAGTTTTAATGTTGACATCTCTTTATCTGACATATCTGTCACTAAGAATACACTGGACTACTAATTAGCGACGAGGCCTAGACTTTGTGTTTGTCATTTATCGTATTCTGTATGTACTGTGTAGGTACTAATTAAGTTTATTTTCTTCTGTACATGACAATAATCAGGCGAAACTATTTTAATTCTGTGCAATTTAAGAGAACAGGAATAAAAAGGATGGATGGGATTTATTAGGTCGTAAGCAGTGTCAATTACAAAAGAAATACACGGGCAAACTTGATATTTTTCAACGATTTTTTTTGAGTTAGAGGTTTCGAGTAGTTACCTAATACCGGCCCATACAAGATAGCTTAAGTAGTGTCCGTTTAGGCCTTAAATTCCATTTTAAATACAAGAGAAAAATAATGTTACGCAATAGAAATTAGTGCACTTTGCATTGATATAAAATACAAAAAAGAGTAGTAAAATAACTTTTTGAAATGGAGGATATGGCTGCTTAGAATCGCTTGGTCGCATCCTACAATCCAAAAATATTTTAAGAATTTCGCATTGAGAAAATCCAGTTACAAATAACAACAATTGCTTATATTTCATTCACTACCGGCGTGCGTGCATTTATTTTAAAACGTTTACATAGTTTTGATCAAACAATGGTTTTTGTTCTAAACTAGGTGTGAGTAATGTCGATGATGTCACGACCGTATCTAGTTGTGACGAGATAGTTGCTACTCGTGCCGGAATCTGAGCAGGACGGTCAGGGCACTGTACGATGTCTTCACCAACTGAAAATGTAATTATATGAAAATATCATATATTTTATTGGTGGTAGGTGTCTGATGTATGAGAGGCCTGGGTTAGTGCCACCGCAATGTCTATTTCTCCCGCTAAACAACAATATAATGCACTGTTGTGTTCTGGTGGGAAGGACATTGTAGCCAGAGTAACTACTGGACATATTAATACTAAACATGTTATGTCTCAGGATGGTGAGCACAGTGGAATCCCAAGCAATGTTTTGTAATTCATGGTGTGGTTTGGTTTTGCTACTGTCCTTGACCGCTCATATCGCTTACCATCTGGCGAATGGAATGGTTGTCTCGCAATTAATCGCATTAAAAAAAAACATTATTTATTGTACATCAATATTAAAATATATAAACGGCAATAAACAAAAGACTTAAAGCTAAATGTAAAGTACAATAATTTGGCGGTGTTATCGCCATCGACGAACTCTTCCAGATAACTGTTAGTGTATTTATTAGTAAGTTGTTTGAAATTATATTTATTCCCGGAATTTTAATTAGATCATCCTTAGTCGGGATACAATGATCGATCTATGTACCTACTTGTATAAGTCTTGTCTTATCGTTTGCTTTTTTTTTTGTTTGTTCACTTGTAGGAAATCTGTTTTTTTTTCTACGTGTTATATTATACGTAGAAAAAAAACCTAGGGTCTAACTGTATCGTTTCTCTAACGCTAACTTTATACAAATTTGGTCATCATTATCTTCATATCGATAACCAATAACACAAATAAATACCAAACAATCAGCCACTCCATTTATTAGAAAAATTATAAAAAAAAATGCCCGACAATTTATTACATTTACTCTCAGTACATCTCAAGGAGAACAAAGGAACCTAAATAAATAATCAAAATACTCCAACAAATTTTATAAGCGAATGTTGCTCATTAATTAAGACAAACAACCGCAAAGGGCGTGTCCCGGGGCCACAGCGCGTGTATTTGCACAAAAAGTTGCTTTCGTAAAGTAGCTATGCCGTAGCAATTTCTATTTGTAATGTTTGCGAATGTTATTCTCCGTTATATTGGGCTATATTTTTATTTATTGCGTAGAATGTTTCTTTTGTTGTAGTTCTTTTAGAATATCTTTTATTGGATTTTGTATGGTTGTGTTCTGTTTAAAAAACTTGGAGTAATTAAATAGCTCTCAGTCGTGGTCGTACTGTATATTGGGTAAAAATCTAATAGACGATGGACAGACGAAATCAATGGTCTCTTAGAGCTCTTACTTCAACAAGATATATTTTTTGCCCTTGCCTTTAATTGAAATTTCTAGAAACTTCAAGTCTGCATTCTTCGCATTATATCCAGTTTTTTTCTACAATTAAGTTCTTTGAAGAGTCTTATAAAACACTTAAGATTCTCCAATGCGTCACAGGTGTTATTCGCAGAACCTACCATGGCTATTAACCTGTAGTTTATTGACAGTGTAGATGCTGTTTGTCCATATATGACATAAGCAAAAACTATGAGTATACGTGTATTATCTTCGCCCGTATATCGGATATTACACTTTGAACCCGTGGTGATGATGTTCGTGGGCGCCGAGAGTTTTTTCTATTTAATCATCTAATTACTAATTAGTCATAAGGTTTTAGATAAATTAGGTTTTAGTTAGAAAATTAATGCATTATAATTCAAGTGCTATTTCTACTTTTTTTACAGATCAGTATAATTTTTTTAATATCCTAAATGAAAATTATGTGCCATCCGCTGTGTAATTTACTCACTTATTACTCACTAAGGCGTTCGTACACATTGCTATATATACTTATATCCTCGTTAAAGTATCCTCTTGGCAATATCTTCTAAGATTCTAAGCTCTAAACAGCAGGTTTTAGAATTTCTCACTATAAATCTTACGGATTTTTCCATATAAGCTTTGGTACCTTATATTATCCTAGTAGAAAATAAATAACCGAACATATCCTGAAATATGGCGTTACGTGTAGTAACATAATTCAAAATATATGCCGAAATTCATACTTCAAACAAAAACTCCTTCAATTTCAACAAGTCACAAAATGTAAACGTTAATTAATATGCATAAAACTATCACGTGCGTACTGAAAGTTTAAGCTAATATAAGTCGAGAGTTGTTTAAATACAAAACAACTGACAGACAAGTGCAAACATACAAAATTGCTCACGTTCATTCTCATTTACTAAATTAAGTTGACTTATACTAGAGAGCAGAATATTAAACGCCATCTTGCAGATATATATTCAGATAAGTCTATGTGATTATCAGATTAAGCGACTCAACTGAGATTAAATGATTACCGGCGCTTATCAACTCCCGCTACAGCATAAAAAATCGGGGAAAATAATTATGCATTTCAATGGTATAGATAGTTTCCATAGACGAAAGAGAATGAGATCCAATATAAAATTTGCTACACGTTATTACGAGGGGAGAGTGACCCGCTTCGCTATCCCCTCGTATACAATATTCTTCCAGCAGCTTTTGTGTCTTCAGTAGTCTCACTGGAACAAACCCCAGCTGCAAAGTTTTTCACGTCGATTTTCTGTAAACCAATGGGACTAGCACATTCGACTTAACCGATTTACATCTACTACAGCTTTATTACATACATACATACATAAACTCACGCCTTTACCCCCGAAGGGATAGACAGAGGCGCCACCAGGACACCCACATTTCGCCTTGTATGTTTCGTCCCACGATGTGATAGGGGGCGAGCCTATCGCCATATCGGGCCTTATTACATGCCTTTATTACATACAGCAGCAAGAATTTTAGGAAATTGATACAAACAAATGATCTTACAGTGGTATAAGCAGTGAGGGACAGGTTGTACATTCCTCCAGCAGTGAGGTGTAGTGGCTTGTTGGCGCGAGCGAGCACCAGCATGATGGTGGACCGAACACCAGGCAACGTGGTCACTCCGCACTCCCATCCCGAGAAGTAGATTGCGTCGCCGATTCTCTGACTCTACAGATATTTAAAAAGATATTTATTTAATTAATTCGGTACAGACTCATTAATATTTTAATTCTTACTACATTTCTCAACCAATTATTGAAGGCAAGCAATGTACCTATCATTGGTGTTGCTGCTAGCCCCAATTTTGCCTTCACCGTAATGATTTCTACGATATTACCCGATAACCTGCCTATTCTATTCTGTTTTTTTATATCATGCAACAAGCGCTCATTTCTCCCGGGTAGCTCAGTTTGAAAAATAAAACCCTATGAAAACCTTTCTGCGGAATTCATACGATACGTGTTTGTGAAAGGTTTTTTTTACTCAACATTCTGCTTGCCTCTAATAACTGACTTATTGATCCGATCTCAAGTCTTTTTGTGCCGACCACCCCCAAATATGGAAGCTGTTTATGAGCAACGATGATTTTTTATCATTACAATAGCGGCTTGCTAGTGTTAACATTCTAATGTCAGAAAGATACTGTAATATTTTATCATTTTCAAACTACTAGCAAGTTCTTTGAGCGGCAAAGAAAATTTATTTAATAATATTTAATCAACTGTCTACTATACCAACGAGAACAAGAAGACACAATTTTTTGGAAGTGCAATATGCAGATATTTGAAGACTCCGAAATATACAAATTTATATATAATTAATAAAGTATAAATAACTAACCTGTACAGTAATTTCCTCGCACCACAAACAAATGATGTACAGCTCAAAAACGTTGTAGCCCAAGAAGAGAAGACTCATGAGACATTTTACAACGCTCACCGTCAGGGTCTGAAATAATGCAAATTATATTCAAAACCATTTAAATTCTAGATAGCTAATGTTTTTGACACAAACCACTCGACTCGGAGAAGTAACGACATAGGTAAATGTAGCGCCATTTAAATAGATAATCAACTAAATATGACAGATGATATTCTAGGCTTCGTTTAAAGAATTCAAAGTAATACTGTGGTAAAACTTAGTATTCTGTGGTAAAACGTAGATCTAAACACCTCGGCTGTCAACTGTTAAGTTATCAAGTACAAGCACGAAAACAAATCTCTTGGTTCGGGCCCTATTGTTAGAGAAAATTCAATAACATTCATCAAATACTTATTTAATTATCCATATTTCATTTGAATTAATAACAGCTACTTACAAGTTATGTTGTAATTCCATACCATCATTGTTAATTGCGTCACTTGGAAGCTTTTTGTAACATTTTGCACATAGCATAATTAGCTAAAAAATTGACACAAAGTTTGATCATAAGCAGAAATTTAAATGTAGAAACACACTCATTACCGTAGTCGCTTGGAATCCAACGAAGCAGATAAGAGTCCCACTCGCGGCTAATTGTCCCAGCATCGGATAACTCAACGTTTTCCTCAGATACATGGTGTGGCTGCAAGTAATTAAATAAATAAATAAATGCATCCAACAGGCATATATATAGTCCTGACCACATAATAAGATCGAGTCTTGTGTCGTGGGTATCAGGAGATACGAGAGACTTTTCGGCCTCACAAACACCCAGACCCGATACAAATACTTGTGGTTCGCACAAACATTTGTCTCGGTGCGGGGATCAAACCCGCGCCCTTTCGTTTCACAGCCGGCATCTAACCAACTGCGCCACGGAGCCTGTCATTTCATGTCTATTAACGGGTTTAATAGAATTTATTCATAATTTCCAACAGTACAGGGTTACAAATGTCAGATCTAAAACAACCCCTGCATTACGCGTAGCTGAATCGCGAGAAACCAGTTTCTTTTTTGTAAACTGAAAGTTGCTAACCATCTATCTTTTAGAATTACGCTAATCCAATGAAACCCTCTAACTATTGTCAAGTAACAATTTTGAAAGCATATCAAAACTACGGCTTTCCCTTTATTTGAAGACAGAATAAAATTAATTAATTTAACCAACGGTATTAATTAAATCTCATAATCCCTCAAGATTAAATGCAAGCACGTACATTTTAAATGGAAGATTGAGGTTTCCGCGGCTTATTTCATAATCCCGTACGTTACGTGATAATATTAACTCACTTTTGACCCGAGACTCTATAGTCTTGATAAGCACAACTTATAGGTACAGCAAATAAAATAAAATATATAACCAACCGATATATATCACACCATAATATCATCATCATTATCATCAGCCCGTTCCACTGCTGGACATAGGCCTCTCCCAAGGTTCACACCATATAGACAATATAATTAAACGCATTAATTTATGAAAAAATATAATTTGATTTTAAAAACACTGATTTTTCTAAATAATAAGTTTCAAGGCTTTAAGATTCCAGATTTAAAGAGCAGCTTAAGGTATATTTTTAGAAATATCGGTATGCAGTAACAACACACAGTATATCTAACGAATAGACGATAAATAATATAGAATGGATGCAGAATAATTCAATACACACTATGTCAAATAAATGAAGAATAATCGGCTATGAATAATTTCTATCGGCAATTTAGTTGGCCACAGCGACTGTGGTGCCATCTGTTATGTGGAGGAATTACAAATTACTTCGAGGATTGAAGTCTCGTTCCATTTCCTTGCATCACACTGTTACGTGCCTATGGCATGAAGCAGGAAGTACGTGGAATCATTTACTATGTACGAATATACAGGATAAGTGCTAACATGCATATAAGGTGTAAGTTTAAAGTTTAAACGAGAGAATTATTTAAATTGTATATTACCAACAAAAATAAACACAAATAAATAATAAAGAAAGCCTTAACAATATTTCTTTTAAAACAGACTCACAACGGGTAGATACCATTGTCGTAGGTACTTTTTAGATCTACCTTCTCATGGGGCATGTCAATAACATTATGATTAACTAGTTTTACATTTTATCGAAATTTTGCGAAATTAAAAGTCATTTTCAATTCGGGTTTGAAGCCCACAGAACTTCTTGTTTCTTAAGACTCTACATAAGGATAACGAATCCTAGGTCTGTTTTCTCAATATAACTATCCATGGACCAATCCCATTATAACATCCCATTTAAATTGTGTAAAACGCCGGCTGTGAAACTAGAGGCCGCGGGTTCGATCCCCGCACCGAGAAAAATATTCGTGTGAACCATAGGTATTTGTTTCGGGTTTGGGTGTTTGTGAGACCGAAACGTCTCTCGTAGTTCCTGATACCCACGACATAAGACTCGATGTTAGTGTGGGATCAGGACTATGTATGTGACTGTTGGGTGCATGGACACGAAACTAAAATGCAGTGTTTTATTTGCTTGCCTCCTTCTATCTTGGCACAAAAGCGTGCATAAATCACTTAGTTCTTTGAAAGAGCTCTGCATGCTTAGATAGGTAAGTAACAACTCTTACTTCAAAATTTGTTTGTGTTGCTCCACCAAGTTTCTCAATCTTCTTATGTATTTATCAGCGAACTTTGAGTTATATACCAACCTATCTCGTGGTATGTCTGAAAATGAATTCATCTTTAAATCATTTGACGATACGTTTAGATCTCGCTAACCAAGATCAATGACTATTGTTTCATTGGAAATCAGTAATTCGCTTCGCTAATTTCATTCATTCCGAAGGATATTAAGCACCCATTCATCTTTGTCTGTGTTTAATCTTCCAGCTAGTTTTTGTCAGGTATTTTTAATGTCTATATGAAGTAGTTTGTAAATGAACAATAAGGTACATATACCCGGTATATTAAGACTGCGACTGATAACAAAGCGAAGTGGTAGTTTAAGAGGTTACAGACACAAGGCAACTAAAAATTTCGCAAAAAAAAAAAGCGATCGATTTTTTTTTCAATTTCATAATTAAATATCATCTTGTTTGGGTGATAAATACCTAGTTTATGCGAAAAAAAAGGAATTTAAACCCTTGCATACCATTGCGTCTTTAAAAATAAAAAGGTGTACATAAAAGTACAGTAAAAATTTTTTTAGCTTCATTGTGTCTGAAGTCCCTAATAATACCACCTGCCTTCGTTTTCGGCCGCAGTCTTGATATATAGACAAATATGGGTAATTATTTTTTTTAATTAATAATATTATGTACTTTTTATTTAGAATTAGTTCTGGATTGTTTATCTTGCTTATCTTTACGTGTATTTATAGACCAGACGATATTTGTATACGAGTAATATATCTCAAAGAAATTACAAGACTCGACATGTTCTATGTTTTAAGATTCCCAACGCAATCTATATTGTTATAAACAAGAAAATAATTCGTGGTAACTATAGGTACATATCCTTGAACAGATTCAGAGAATAACAAACCAAATTGGTTTCGGTTTCATTTCAGCCGAATATTTGCGGTAATTTCTGAACTGTGTTGAATGTTTGAACTATTTCGAACATTACTAATAATTTCCGCATTCAAAACTCAAATTGGTTTTCGCAAAACTAATTACCATGGCATAATACAGCTTATTAAAATAATTGTTTTGTTGATGAATCGTATTAAGTTTCGAAAAATACTAGAACGGTGTCTTTTTTATCAATTAAACGATACATATTCAAAATCTACACGACTTTCAATAAGTTCCCGGAGTATTGCAGCTATTGATTCCTTAATTTGTTCTTACTTCTGAGCACTTTTAATTGGATCGTCTTTTCTCTTTGTGGATAGGTCTCAAACTCTGATCCCAATATGTATGTGACTGTTGGGTGAATTTATATTTTATTTATTATTTATTTATTTAATACCTACGGTATGTAAGTCTGCCAACCCGCACTAGGCCAGCGTGGTGGACTATATGGCCTAACCACTCTCAATCGATTCTCTCGATTGTAGAGTAGGCCCGTGCCCTGCAGTGGGACGAATATGGGCTGATATAGATATATATAGATACCTGGTTTCTATTCAAGAACTTTTAGTCTCCAAAACCGTCCCACATATCTTACTTACCTTCAAACCCTTGTTGACAATCATCCAAAAGATTCTTGAAGCAGTCACTAAGGACTGTGAACTGGCAGAGCAAATGTATGAGATGTGCCTGCATGATCAGGTCTGTCACCATCACGAAATGAGATATGTAGGTGAAAGCTACCACTACGATTAGATAGGCCATCGGGTAGCGTATTGGAGTGGTGTAGGTAAATTCCGGCGGATTCCGACGATCAAATTATAGTCAATGTCATCCACTAAGGGATATAAGTACCTGCAAATTATTTAGTTTTATAAAATGATTCTGGATTTTCGAAATTAGCGTGCACTGTTGTAAGATCGTGATTAGTATATGGCATGCTTTTGGTATGTACTATAAACTGTAAACTGTATATTCTATAAATTATTAAATTTATTAGATGTGTAATCAATATATTTTTCATTACATTCATTTGATATGTTGTGAAGAATGTAACTCAAATTTTTAAGACCAATAATCCTGGTCCTACTATCACAAGGAACCCAATATCTTTAGTGTTATATCTCCACAAGCGATTACTAAGCCTAATATAAATCATAATAATATAATAAAAACAAAACCTTTTAACAAATAATTTGCTCGCCAAGGTATAATTAAAGAAGTTTTCAAAGGAAGATGAAAAGCTCCTCGGGGATAACGTGACTGAAAGCAGTTTCTTTCAGCATATTTTTCTTAGAAAGATTGCTTGGATTATGGTAAAGGAAATATTACATACACTGCATTTTCCGACTAAGGAAAACTGGATTTACCACAAAAGCTCAGACTATAAAAGTATAAAAGTACGTGGTATTAAAGACATATATTACTATAACACGATGTTATTTTAGAATATACACAGAGATTTGCATATGAAAAGTGGAGTAATTTAAATTCACCCTAAAGAGTAAGCACAAATATTTTGCCCTCCACGTAGTTATAAAACTGTATATGCATTCAGTTTATATGCATGCATAGTTTTATATGCCTAAATACGTAGATATATTTGTATTCTTTGTAAAAAGCTTTTTGCAGTTAATTACCACGCGACAAGAGTGCAATTTCCAAGAGCAAGAAGCAGTTTTAAATATTTCTCATTCCTTTTAGCCCAGAAAACGACTAGCGCCTTTCGTTTTTCGGTCGACGTATCAAAGTGCGGGGATTCCATGGACGTCGCCAGTTTTTTGTACATATCCTTGTTGTCTTTCTGAAAACGTAATTCACGTTTATTTAGTAATAGAATTTAGCCTAATAAGGAACACGTTCTTTAAATATGGTCCTATAAAAATACAAGTGTGTACCGAAAAAATTAGAGTAACAATTAAACATGATCTTACTTCTCTATGATTTAATCTAAATTACGTCATTGCAATTGTGCCAGGTGACCCAATTACGCATACAACCAAATAAGAAACAATAGGTTCCACATACCATATTCTTGTATCTGTATATGGTGATGAACTGAATGACGGTTGCGTTGATGCTCGCCGCGATTTCGTCCAAACTCGAGGTCTCGCTGAAACTGTACCACACCTCGCCGCAAACGAGCAAAATGATCATCAACTTTACTGTGCTGCTGTACAGCGAATAAAGCACGCTGTGGTCTGAAGTGGACAGTCCTGGCAACAAGTTTTGAACTGGGCTTAAACGAATGGCCCGCTGTGTTGTATCCTAGGCGGTTGAAGTTCCTCCAACTTATGCTAACTTCACAGGTACGGTGGAAGAAAAGATAAATTGAGGTGCGGAAAGTTTGCGCCGGTATTTGGATTGTGAGACGTTTTATTTGCATTATCGCGGAATTTTCTACGGTTGAGTGCATTATTTATGCTGCAAAGTTTAAAACTGTTGGAAAAGGTTGAAAAGCACTCGACTGAAGCATGAGAAACGATTGTGAGGTAAATTGTGGTATAAGCGTGGCTGCCTCAACAGTATTAATAATTGTCATCATTAGTAGAAGAAATAGATGAAACGGACAAGTTAATAACAATTTTTTCATATCTTTAAAATTGTTAAAAAATATTTACTTCATTTTCTGTTTTCGAAATCACAAATCAGTACTATGAAGTTACGATCTGCTCATATTGTTATAATTTGAGCAAAATTAGGTCGAATTCATGCATAATCTTGCCATTGATTACCTGTCAAATAAGCAACCCGATAAACGGACTCAAAGAATGTAGTTTCAAAATGTCCGCTCGACTGCTCCAAAGCTTTAGTGTGAGTTACTATCTTCCAAATATTTTTGACAACACCCATTTCGGATGACTAATTGCAGTGGACCTTACTGTGCGAGGTTTCCTTTCACACAGACACGATACAAGCAATTCCAAATGCAGATATAATTGCAAAGGCTTAGCTAGTAATTAACAGTTAAATCAAAGGCGACGCGTTCCCATTTACCTACTTCCGTACGACATATTTCAATATTGTGATTAATCTAGTTTATATTTTATTAGTGTTCCATATTGTTACTTTATTTTACTGCTGTGTTTTAAGCCAAATGCACATATGTAATCTTCAAATCACGTACAGTGTAACACATGCAGAATTATTTTATATGCGTTGCCATTGCTTTATTTTGCCTGTATTTTTTTTGACATAATAGCTGTTGTATTTTGAGGATTTAGGACCACGGAGCCAATTTAAAATCAGCGCTATTTTCTGTACCGGTACCACTACTACCAAGCATATAATAAAAAAATATATTTTCCTTTATAAAATTAGTTAAAATACTTGTTAAGGTGTGTAGCAAAATAACTGCTTTAAATAAGAATAGATGTGTTTGTTGGCCCGTTGATATGGGCATAGAAAGCTATGGCTGAAGATTTCACGAATACCCTTCTAACTTATTTTTTGCTGTAAATAACCAAACCAAGTCTAATCATACTTTTCTAATCTAAAACTTACACAAAACATAGCTTGTATAGCAGCTTCAATAGACTATTCACCCACTAGACCAATTAGCAGAAAAATCCAATACCAAAGTTGGAATCACACTAAGTTTAGGAACATCGAATCTTTTTTGTCTTAATTTTCAGAGCCATTAAATGCAGACGGTCCGTAAATTCGCTTTTTGCCAAAATTGTTGGAGTTTATGTCGCGAAATTGTCGTGTACACTTAACTATTAAAATCTCTTTTGGATAGCACTTTCAGATGGTTTATTTTCTTTTAACTGTAGTGAACTTAGCGCTAAATTCTCTTATACCCTCTGTCTATGTTCTCTTATTAGTTTCATATTTATAAATTAATCAATTTAATTTAGAGAGATGTATAATATATGTATTTCAGTCTGATAATTTATAAATATTACAAGAACCTTTTATTGTTAAACCCTCTACATTAATTATGTTTATTTTACTTGGTAATGTCTCTCCGTATATAGAATGTACTCTGTGGTAATGTCTTATAGTTTATTTTCTCCGGTATAATGTTTACGTACAATTTCTTGTTACAGGGCCCGGCTGGAGTCTCCACCCCACATTTTGAGGTAGGATGTTTCTTTTCCATTAAACCGCCATCACTTCCTACTGTCATATGTAAGTAATTTTGCAGATAATCCATCCATCACTGGGTCGCGTATTTCCAACAAAGGGTACGATCAAGATTAATATATTTCTGTTGGTACGATAGACGTTTGTGTAGAATGAAACGCGTTTCGTTCACACCTACTTGTGTATTTTTTGCATAGGATTCTAGTCTGAAAAGTATAAATTTCGTTTAGTTTGTAACTATATGAATTGAGATCAACGGAATTAAAAAAAAATCTTTCATACAATGCGTTGGAACTTGGGAGTCACGTCATGTCCAGCAAAAAAAATATTTTACGTGTCTGTTTCTGAGTTTATTGGTATACAAAATATGCTCATAGATTCGTGAAAAGCATTAATACAGTCCGATGGAAACGAAATCACCATATAAATTGAATGAACCCGATAATTTGATCGAATTACAAACCCATTATTAAATTTAGATTAACTTCAGCGCTGTTGCTACATTCATGATAGCAGACAGTCATAAATATTAAACACCATTTATAATATACTTTAGAGTTTAGGCTATTCATATTTCTATAGAATTCTGTATCTGTATCTTTATCAGCCCATGTACGTCCCACTGCAGGGTATGGGTCTCCTTTATAATCGAAAGTACGATCGAATGCGGATAGGGGTTAGACCGCATAGTCCACCACGCTGGCTTAGTGCGGGTTGGCGGACTTTACATACTGCAGAAATTCAAATTCGCCTCGGAATTCAGGTTTCCTCTCGATATTTGCCTTCATCATTATAGTGCGTGGTGATAGACTATCAATACACACATAACTCCGAAAAGTCAGAGGTGTGCCCTGGGCTTTCAATCCGCGACCACCGTAACATGTTGGGAGTTGCGTCTGGTCCGTTGCCAACAGGCAACCACGCACTTGTGTTGAATTAATTTAATACTTCAGTACTTAGAAGAAAATCTAAAGTTATTTGGTGAAATTAGGAGTTATGTTTTTTTTTATATCCTGACGTAGTAGTGACTATGCTGCACTTAAAGGTAAGAGTGCAGGAGAGTATAGAAGAGTACAGAATGGTGACAAGCGAATGTGCTGTCCCACCATACGATACAAACATGCAGGCCTATTAAGTGTTTCTTCACGTCACAACCGAAGGATCTGGAAAGAAACACGTGGATCGGCAATTTATTCTATGAATTTTTACTTCTTTCTAATCATTCCATAAATCTTAGTAAAGTTAGGTAGGACTTATAATAATTATACTGTAATAACTAGTCACCACACTAATCTAGTGTAGCGTGCCTTTATCAGCGCATATACGTCCCACTGCAGGGTATGGGCCTCCTCTACAATCGAGAGTACGATTGAGAAGGGTTAGGTTATATAGTCCACCACGCTGCCAGTGGCCGAATGCGGGTTGGCGAATAGTGAAACTACATGTAAACGAAAGGAGATTTAATAACAAAGCTGTATCACGGCATAATCTTTATTTTTTTTGCACTTTTAATATCACAAACATCGAGATCCATGCGCATAATATTAAATTACATTAACAATTATTATTTATGTCAACATTCATTATATTCTCTTTATTACATTCACTATGTATAAGACAGAAACGCTTAAAATAACAGCAATTTTTATAAAATAATCAATCATTTAAAATATAACTTTATACCAGAAAATTAGATTAAAGGATATTTTTTTATTCATCACGTCATAATGATACTAACTGAAAAAATATATAAATTAAATATGCAGTTACGTAGCAAGAAACTACATATTTTTGATATGAAGTTTAACGCGCAATCATTTTATAGTTTTACTCACATCAAATACTAATGAGACTATTAGAGTGTAAAGAGCTTTGGAAAATATTCTAAAAAGCGTCATTTAAAAAGATAGCAAAACGTTACGTACATGATTATTTAATCTTAACGTTTCCTTTTGGCTTTTTACCCGAGTCGGGAATATAGCCTTTATATTTTAATATGTAGAATTATACCTACATAATATAACATGTGTGAAAACAATCTATCTTAAGACAACAAAACACGGATTACGTCAAGAACAAGACAATACTAGTTTAAGAAGAAGTATTTCACTGTTATTCACTAGTATTTTAGAATTTGTACGAATTTATAAACACATATTATAACATTAAAACAGCCTAAAGTTAATAGATTTTATTTTAACAATAAGCATTAACAATGAGTATCATAGGAACAACAATGCTAAGCGTCCTAACAACCACTTTTAAATAAAATTGCCATGAGCAGAAATATAGTTCAAAACGTGTTCTTCTCAAAGCAGTTTTTTTATTAAATCTGCCAGTGGTATTAATCTATGTTTTAGGGAACGGACATAAACAGCCACGCTTCAAATCATTAGGGCGCGAAGGAAAATGTTGTTACTGCGTAGGAATGACAAGAATCAGAAACAGAAACTCCGATTCGCGGTCCACAATTTCTTCGCAATGTCCGCTGTAGTACAATATCCCATTGATCGGACAATGGAGTCATACGCTACTTTTACTTTCCTTTTGAAGTAATTTTACAATTCTAAATAAGTGATTTTGGTGGCGGTGAAGGCAGCGGCGGAGGCGAGGGCGGCCGCGACGGCCACCACGGCGGCGGTGGACCCTGATGCCTTCACAGCGAACCCCATGATGAAGGAGACCAGGAGTTGTGCCACAAACACGCAGCTGCTGACTACCGCCACGTCGGTGCCGATGCCCCTCTCCTGTCCGCAGCCTCCGCCTTCGCTGTCCCACTGAATTGTAATAGAAGTGCACGAGAATTAAGTCATATTTTCAAAGAATAAAGGTGTAGGTAGAAGTGAGACACTGGATGGCCACGTCATCGTAAATCTGTTTAATCTACATCATGTGTCGGTGTCCATCTGCAGTTTCGATATTTCATATTATGTTTAACATTCCGACTATTGTTAAAATTAACTACAGTATTACAGTGATACTATTAAAATTTAAACGTAAATAAATTCAGCGAATAGGGTACCGTGGATACACTTTAAGCGGTACAGAGATACAAATATATTTATGTATGTTTTTATTGGTTCATCACCGCCCAAAATATCTACAGCACTTGGAGCTTAGATTTCGTAACAGCTAAATACTCGAGAGTGAAAAGAAGGAAAAGGACGGGAAGAACAAACTGCTATACAATGAAAAGTGACAATAAAACCGCCGGTTCCCAAATTGAATTGTACAAGAACACACTAGAATAACGTTAACTACTATTAAAACTCATTTACCCAAGTGACAAATGGATACAGTTCTGTCAATTAATCTTTATCAATTTGCCATAAAGCTAAACCACTGTTTAATTACAAGACGCGAGTAGCATTTACGTGGTAGAGTAAAGTGGTATCACGTTTAATGTGGATCACACATCAAAAGGGCTGCTCGTGAATATTAAATGTTATAATAGCAGCTGCGTTCACTGTTATTATGTATTGGTTTCACTAATGGTTTAGGTTACTTAGTGCTCGAAAACTTTGTGTCCGCAATGTTCCGTAATTTCGAATTATTAGCAGCATAAAAGTGCATAAAAAGCTATATTTCTTTTCATGAATATATTTCTACAATCTGCTTCATTTAAAAGAGGTAGAGCCACATATCGTAGTTACTTTAAAATATTTAAGATAAGGGTCCTGTCAACCAGGGCAATACCACCATCTTACAAAAAAACTACGCGAAGCGACGGTTTTGCTGTCATGTTTTGTCCGATATGTGAGATTGCTTGAGACTCAATGCGTCTTTGCTCCTACCTTTCTTTTTCCTTTCCTCTCCTTTTCAATTCCGAGAGGCAACGCAACTATGATTCAAGAATAGTAAATTTTCACAACGGCGGCGTCGAATAATCAGGTGATCCATTTGTTCGTTTACCGAAAAATGAAAAATCACCCGGCTTTGTGCGGCAATTACGTCGTGTCGGAAATAGGTGTTTGCATGCATAATTTAGCAGAATGATTCGGCAGCCGGTTTTTCGCCAGAATGCCTGGCTCTCGTTAGACTTTCTAGAATTGGAATTAATCTACCTCGCTTGCCCAATATAGGCTACACATACTTCTGAAATTCCTATCGAGAACACTTAAGTATGCAGGTTTCCTCACGATGTGTCAATTCATCTATGACAGTATAGTATTATTATCAATTTTCCACAAGAATTTTAAAGTTTTTTTATCCATTGGCCAGCGTGATGGACGAATTTTAATCATCTAATTATAGGTACACCACCGGTGTCCCCTAATGGTGCGTATATGGAATACAAGTAGAATATTCACAATAATAAGGCGATGGTGTCCATGACCTTCCGGATAAGGGTATTTAATTGAATTACGAGAGAATCATCCAATCTATATTGAGTTATTACGGAATAATACACATTGACACACGTCAATGAGATTAATGCTCCCCATTCGTTTAGCTATAACGTAAACGTACATTGTTGGGGTTGGTGACGTTAACATTGTGTTTTTAATAAGGTAAGTCTTTTTTAAAGCTATGTGCTTATTTATTATAATTAATTTGTTTTCCATATTCATTTGAAACTCGCTTGATAAATTCTACGTTCAGTTGCATAGTTGTCGCGTTAGTTAAAAATATACGAAACATCAAAGTATTTAAATTAAAATTTAGTATTGTACGCCTCAAAATATAGAGCTAACTATGTTCTTTCTATCAATTTTAATCAAACGTACCTACTGAAAGAATTTCTTTCATCTTAGCGTTATAGACGGAACCACATGAATAAAAATATACGGGTACACCCAAATGGAAAAACTTCGTGTTACCATTCCAGTGGCGTGGTAGTGCGCTACCAGGAGATAAGGCATGGTGAAGAGCGTGGAGTACATGACGCCGGCCGTCCAGCTGAACAGGATGACGGCGGCCGGCGCGCGCAGCGCACACAGCAGGAACATGCCGCAACTGTACGTGCATAGACCGCCCACGTACACCTTCTTAGCCCTGAAAAAAGTGATTTTGTAGATAATTAAATTTTTGATAATATATCTACTACAATGGAGTCGTCTACAATCTAGAATTCAGTTTAAATAAATAATTACATAGTCACCTAAGTCTATTGCAGTCAAGTAGACTTTACAAAAAGTTTACAAAACATAGAATTTCTAAAAAATATTTTTTCTTTGCTATGCAAATTGTCCCGTCATGTACTCGCCATATTTTGCTTTTTACGCCGAGCTATTTTCTCCCTCTCTTACTCATTATAAAATTGGCTTGCTAGAAAGAAAACGCCGCACTGGATGCGCAATAAAATACCGACAAAATAATATGTATTAAATATCATCGATGCCAAATCGGAGCAAAATAAATACCGTTAGTTAGTTACGAGTTCTGAAGTGTTTTTTTTGCCTTTTATGTAAAATCTATGGCCCCAGGCAAACTATATAGCCGACTTTAACCTGTGATTTATTCCCTAAAACCACAAGCACACATTTTCGATTCGTTGCCGACAGCAAAAAAAGCAAATTCGGTTCGATGCAAAGCCTTTGGATTCATACTCGTTTAAATATTTGCGTAGAATCTTATAAGTTTTACAAAGTTTCTAGTTCATATTGATTTCTTAATCTGCAAGAAGCCTTTGAAGTGGCAACCGGGAAGCGTAGTTGAAAGTCAAGGCTCAATATGATCTTATTAAATGTAGGAAGTACTGGTCACTGGCAAGTTGAAGGGCGTTTGACAAATATTGTTTGTTGGCACTTGGCAGAGTGTCTGATAATAATCATAATGTTTTTAAACTATATTTTTCGTATTCTTGAAGTGCGTGATAGAAACCTGCAAACCATAGCGATACCATAGAATTTCTATGGTATGTAAAATCCGCCGACCCGCACTAGGCCAGCGTGGAGGACTTTAAGGCCTAACTCCTCCCAATCGTACTCTGGCTCGTGTTCGGCAGTGAGATGTATATGGGCTGATACATTACAATACAGTTCATACAGTATTCTTAGAAACCACTCGCTCTGATCTCTAAGAAAATATGAGTCACAGTTATAAAGAAATTTTGCAATATTAGTTTCGTAAACAATATGAGTCGGTATCAGATTGTGGTATCAAATAAGTCATTTATAAACTACCTAACAGAATAGATTGTATATGAATGGTTCTCTCTCTCTCTCTCTGCAGCCACACCAACTCCACTGCTGAACATAGACCTCCCTCAAGGACAGTGGCGGATTATCCCTAAGGCAAACTAGGCACGTGCCTAGGGGCGCGAGGTTACGAAGAGGCGCGCGATGGTTTCGGATATCTTCGTTTCTTTGCAAAACCATCTAATGTTATAATTAATTAATTAATGATGTTACATACGAATCGCATTCGTTCGCTAAATGAACTGTAATACATTCATGTAAAGTATGTATTTTTTTAAATATGACTGCTAGAGGAGCGCCCTAGAGGTGCTTGCCTAGGGCGCTCTCAACATTTAATCCGCCCCTGCCCAAGGATCTCCACTTCAACCTTAAAAGCGGCCTGCCATCCAGCGACTTCCTGCAACCTTAACCAGATCGTCCGTCCACCTTATAGGCTGGCGTCCACCTTGCTAATGGTTGCTAAGGAACATTTTAAGTTATCTGTTTTTATTTTCTGAATTAGGTACAAAGTTAAATTAAAATGAATAAGTATCAACATAATGTTATCATACAGCGGAAAGTGAACACCTGTACCTTTAAGTAAATATTTTGCTTGAAGTCTATACCTGTACCAAAATATTTTCACAGCCTCTTGTTAAATATGCGACTTTTATCGTCTGTTCAAGGTTGTAGGAACAGTTAATGTAATTCTTCAAAAAGACGCCGTAAATATATCGATTTTGTTTAATATAGGTAATGCTTTACTTACCCAAGTCTTTTAATAAGCCTCTCAATGATGGTGGAGTAGCACGCGCAGGAGAGAGAATACATCGCCATGCCCCAGCATCCAAATCGAACGCCCGCCTCGTAATTCGTACGGCTTTCACTGCCCACTGGCGCCTGAAAGATTTGTGCGCGCAATGTGACATACGAGCAATTCAGCTATATTACTAGGTGACAAAAAACTTCACACCATAATATAATAATATGATTATCTACTTATTATCTCCATGCATTTTTCAGATTTAGGATTACAAATTAATATAAGGTCCGTTGCAAATAACCGCAATTCTCAATTTCGTTGGTTTGAATTATTATTTCTATTGCTAGTAAATATTTATTTCGAAACAAGGGGCAGTATTCAACATTGTCTTTAAAAATTGTCTATAAAATAAAGTCCGTCGTAAAATCACAAGCCAAAGATTTCTTTCAATACTTAAATACTTCAACGATGCAAACTTTTATAAACAAATTTGTAATCCAAGTTGAATAGAGCATAATAATCGTAAGATAATATTAATGCGAAATTATCACAAACTTAACATTTCCCGCACTATTACCACGTGAATATTATAACAAGCACAAACAATGCGTGGTATGCGATGAAATATGCTAATAAATCAACAATTTTGGCGTTACTCGCGAGACATACAGGTACGAACCGAGTAATTTAACTATGAAACACCGAACATATAACACGTTGATGTTCCTAACAAGGAACACTAAATTAGACAACTTATTGGTAATTAAACGCCATGAAATTCGCGCATAATTTCATAGTTGTAGCATATTTAATCCCGTAATATAATTCTTCATAGTTAAGAAGTCAGCTGTTTTTGTTGCTTAATACTAAATCGAATAACAAATTATATGTGTTACAAGTTACAACAGAAACAATAGTAATTTCAACGCAAAGTATATTTTGAGGGGTCATGGTGATTGGCATGCTTTGAAAAAAGAACAATAAATGGACCAAATAATACTCACAGCGGGGTCTCCTCCAAAAACGGATTCCCCGACGAAATCAGTGAAGTACAGAGAGTAGCATACGTGAGCCATCCAGCAGAACAGATTGGTTAGGCAGACTACACGCAGGCTTTGCGGCATCACGACGATGGACCGAAGATAATGACGGAGGGAGAGGTGACCCCCTCCATGCCCCCCGCCTTCGGGCACGTTTATAGTTGGGTTGTCCTGAAATTGATGCACTAGTATTATTAGTTATTGAAGATGAAGAAGATATGTGTCAGCAGTTAAATATTTAGGAGCTAATTCAATTTTTATCGGGCATATTTCAAATGAACTTGAGGTCCAATAATTGTTACTTCATCACGTATGCTACCCTTACTGCTCAATACGTCATTCATTTTAATAGATCGACAAAGCGTGGACTAACTATCATGTAAGTGAATATTTTTTTTTACCTGTCTTTAAATATAAAAGAATATACATAGTTAGATACTACCGGTAGAAACAATGCTATCTCTTATCTCTATGAAAGACACAATCGCTTGTTGTCACTTTTCATGTCATTCAGAGAAATAGTTCATCTTTGTAAAAATTAACACAAAATTTTACCTGGCTAGCTCTTTACATTTTTAATGCTTACGCAGCCTCCGGGGCGCAGTTGGTTAGACGCCAGCTGTGAAATGGGAGGTCGCGGATTCGATCCCCGCACCGAGACAAATGTTTGTGAGGCCCACAAGTATTTGTCTCCGGTCTGAGTGTTTGTGAGACCGAAAACTCTCGTAGCTTCTGATACCCACGAAACAAGACTTAATTGATCTTAATGTAGACTATGTATGTGACTGTTGGGTGTATAAATATTATTATTATGCTGACATCAGTTAAAACATTAGTTTTATTTTAATTAAAAACCATTTGCCTTGGTTATCTGAACATTTCCCTAATAACTGTGAATAAGTCAAATAAGACGAAGTTTTATAAAAAATATATTATAAAGCTTTAACAACGTTGACATGAATAAATTTCGGCCAAGGCTATTTTTACGTCAATGCGAAAATTTC
The DNA here is from genome assembly GCA_949752805.1 of Deilephila elpenor. Classification (NCBI taxonomy): domain Eukaryota; kingdom Metazoa; phylum Arthropoda; class Insecta; order Lepidoptera; family Sphingidae; genus Deilephila; species Deilephila elpenor. The sequence goes on from OX457102.1 coordinate 4,905,060, forward strand.
TGAATTATAATAAGTACATATATCATAAATTAAGATTGTAAGCGCATGCTGGCCTGTTGGTAATGGACCAGACGCGGCTGCCAACATGTTTACGGTGGTTGCGGGTTCAAATCCCAGGGCAAACTTCTGACTCTTTGGAATTATATTGTATTGATAGTCGATTATTACGCACTACAGCGGTGAAAAAACTACCATGAGGAAACCTGCATACCATAGCGATTTGTAAGAATTTCTATGGTATGTAAAGTCCGCCAACCCTCACTAGGCCAGCGTGGTGGTCAATCGTAGCCACGATTGTGGAGGAGGCCCGTGCCCTGCAGTGGGACGTATATGGGCTGATACAAATCATCATCTAGTCTATAAGCCTTTTTTCTGGACCACGTGCCTCCCTCCTTTTTCTGTTATAATAATAGAATTACAATACACAAAGTAGGGTAATCTTTCTCCTGAGTTCAACGACACATTTAAATTCGTTTTTAAGTAATTGTCAAGGTAACACAACGCCGGCGTTTAAATATTCAAATTATCCTTGCGAGGTGTTAATGATACCTAATTTAAAAATATATGTATTCTTTAGTTCTTATTATCTTCTTGTTTTTATCGGTACGGCAAAAAAACTACCCTACATTTAGTATTAATAGCAATCCGATATAGATTCTACTCTATAAATACTCCAGAAAGGAAGCTTTGGAGGAAGGAATCAGGAGGCGCTATATGACGACTCTTACCTCACTTTGATTCAGCGTCCCATAACTAGAATTTTCTTTCTTGCCATTGGTTTTCTCTAAGGTCGAGTCTTCGTCGAAACTCTCCTCAATTCTTTCATCTCGGGCCATCTTTCTGAATTCTTCTTGTTCGTTCAATTCGTCCAGCGGTATTTCTTTGAAGCTGGTCACAGTAGCGGCAACGCATATCACGAATATTATTGTGATCAGAGAGAAAACCGCCCTTACATGTCCTCCGAATAATTCACCTACGAAAATAATAAAGGCTCTTATAATAGTTGAATATTTTCATACACGAATATACAAGAATTATTCTTTCGGCAATTTAAACTATTATAATAATTTAATACTATTAGAATTTTAAGCAATAAATAAAGTATCTAATTCAGCCCGACGATGCTTTATAATGTTAATGTTGACGCATGAAATATGAATTTACGTATCTCTAGCACAGTAATATTACTTCACTATAACATTCAAACTGTAACTATTGACCAAAATACATGATTCGTAACAAACTTGTAGTTTTATAACTTCATGTTTCCAACATAAATATATTTTTATCCATAAAATCAGTAACACCATCTATATAAGTATTTAAATCAAAACTCAATCTAAAAGCTAAATTACGATAGCGCTGGTCGCGGCAAATACGAGTACTTCTAAATGACAAATATTTGCCGACAGAGGTAAATTGAATCCTTCTACACAAAATATTTATGTACCTTTCCGAATGTTTGCGAATAAACAACTGAAAATTAAATCGGAAAAATTTAATTTCGTGCAATGTTATTTGAAGTATGTTTATTTACATTAGATTAATTTATTAATAATGGAAGTCTCTCACAACCGCCCGCTCTACTGTGTTTAAAATTGATTCATCAGTTGCAAATTACAATAGTTTGTGCAGTAAAATAATGTCTTTGATAATTATAGTGTTCCAAACTTTAAGCAACACCGCACATGTGCTATGTTCGCCTTTACATCTACTAAACATATAGCATACACGCTTTATCAGTCCATTTTATAGATAAATGCTTTGTCTATATTATATAATATACATTATATTGATGTAGAAGTGGCAGATTCGTCCACAAGTACAATCTAAAAACCCGTAGCGCTTAGAATCTTAGATGAACGCAATTTACACAAGTAGGAATGTGAAATTACGCAGCGCTGGCAGAAATATGATTTACCTAATTTAGTTTCGTCCCAGTTGATTCCGCCGAGGGCATAACCCATAAACCCACCCAGGCCGGCCATCACTGTAAATGTACTTAGTCCTTTGGCGTGGTCCTCTGAAACAGATAATCGTTTAACACATGTTATGTTATGTTTTCGTTAAACACATGTTTGACATAACCTGGCCACTGGCCAATTATGAAGATAATACTTCATACCAACATGAAGAATTTACACCATAACCCATTGCCACTTCAACTTATTAATCAACTGAGCTTTGTCGCTAATGTTGATCTCTTATGGGTCTCTTTAATCTGAATCGATATCAGACATGCTTATTAAGCCATATGTCATTAAATTGTAGACGTTTATCAAATATCTACGCAACCATTCATTAAAACACAAGTCACCGCAAAATCTCATGCTAAAATGGAGCAGTACTTTCTTGAATATCAAATATTTGTTATCAAATGTTAGTGTTCGCGAATTCATACGGGACGTGAAGTAGCTTAAACAAGCAAACTTCCGATCTTAAGCGACGCTCGGTGTCTCGGTGTCGCATCTGTTTGATTAACATCCAACGTGTGTGCACAAGTATTATAAAGAACTCAAATATTGTAAATATTGACATTGTGTACTGAATTATTCTATATTTCGGCTGTTTGTGTATCAGCCGACTGCCGAGTATGTTTATCTTTCTGCAGCAATCTTAGTATCTCCTTTTATAGGCATTTCTCCATCTCTGTATATAGAGAGATTTGGGACGTTATTCATTTTCACTGAAGTATGAAATTGGCGAATAATGTGTTGGCAGTTTTGCGGGAGAATTTCTGAGCTATATTTTATATCTCTTATCCAGCTTATATTTACACTCATTAAACTGCAATAAAAAACACCAACTCAATTTATGTTTTGTTTTAAATACATATAAATTTAAATAAAAAATAAAACTGTCCTCATATATTTACATTAAACGATTATCTCCGTTCAAGAACATTCATAAAACCTGTTATAGTAGTTTCAATATCGACAATTAAACCTTATCAATAATCCTTATGTAGGCTTGTTATATTCATCAATGGACTACCGATATGTATGATGATATTAAAACTTAAAATAAAATAGAGTTGCTGGCAACTGCATTTCTATTTTTAAGACATACATCCAAGTATTAAAGAGCCTCTTAAAGACGTCGGTATTTCCACAAAGGAATCCCAAGTCGACAACAAAAGTAAAGTAATTACTTTTCACGACGTGGAAAATCCGAAATATATGTTGTAGCCGAGATAAATCAATCACAGCGAGTCGCGACGCTGATAAAAGTAGCTTGTTTTGTGGTTCATCAGTCTCTGCCGACGGAAAAATGGCAAAAACACACAGTCACATGTCGTGACGTACGCACGTACAAATATTGAGTTAAATTCAGTGTATCAATTAAACTAGGTTAAGGATTCCGTGTAGGAATATCATTCCGGATCATAACACTGTAAACATCACTGTTGACAGTGAAGATCACTTCGTAGTAAAAATTAAATGCGTAATACCGCGTGTGATTCAGTAAATTAAATAAATAATGAAAGATAATACGTTTACTCACAATATTTACGAGTTTGCCGAGCCGATGATTGCGGCTGTACAACGTTTGAGTGTTCTATTTTGAGATTAATTCAGTGGAGCACGTAATTCAGAAACGTACCTAAATGTAATCGTGTAAGGACAGACGCGTAATCAGATGGACGGTATGGGGCGTAATAGTAATATCTACTTAACTGTTTGTCAGGGTTCATCCTTTGTTGAAAGAGTCATAGAATAAAAGTGACATAGTCCACTTTTCTTTTAAGATTTATGTCTCTGATAAGCATATCAGTCAGACACTATCGCTGCTTAAAATGATTTATTTTTGGAAATCTATCTGTATTGAACAAAACTCCAGTAAGCAATGATGTTTTGTTGCGAGGCAAGAAATATTTATTTCAACTCGTGGTTGCATTTTACTTGTCTTATCTCTTGCCCTTGGTACCTATTAATAAACATGTAAACACCAAACAGACCTTAACAATGCTTTTAATTATGTCTTACATAATAATATTTCAATTTATTCAAAACGATATAAAACATCTTATTACGTATATTTAAATTTCGTGGTGCTTGGTTATAATCAGAATAGGGGCTATGTACATACCTATGGACCAGCTACCATTACATCTGGTTTGGTGGCAGTTTTACAATGGTGTATGCCTTCAAGCCCTGATTTAAATTTCTAAGTCGAATAAATTTGTAACTGCGTCTAGAAACTGTACCCAAAACGACAATGGACTCATCTTTTATCATATCATATGACTAAAACGAAGTTAGTTAACCTTAGGCCGGGCGCAATATCCGCAAGGTGTAGGGCTAGAATGCCTGTGACACCGGCATGGCCCTCGCAAGCTAGGGTACCGATTAGAGTCGCAAGAGCATCGGATATTAACTAGGACGTTTATCGACGGATTAACGCAGATCCAGGGGGTATGGTCCACAATCCACTTTATCGAACCTTTTGTACAAGCCTGTCGTCAAGATAACTAACGTTAGCTCCACTTTAAATCGTCTGTCGACGAGTGCTTCGTGTTTTTCACCTCTTCCCAGTACAATTGCTTCCCTATCAATGTTTGCTTATGTTACCGGGTCAGATGAAAAGGAAGACTGTCGAACTAACTTAATAGATATAGTAAAAACATTGACGCAGTTTGCATCATTGTGTTTTTCTGACAGAAACATCTTAATTGACTTTGTACAACATATTTTATTTTTGTTTCGAAGCAAATCATCTGTTAAAATAAATAACCTATCTAAAATAATACTCAGTTCTGACCTGGAACCGTCACGTCGAGAAGATACGCCCTTGCTGGACTCTGACAGGCATCAGCGTCGAAATCCAGGAGTACTGTCCCCAAGATCGTAAAGAGGACTCCCCAAGGATGGTGATTGCCTCCCTCGTTGTCTAGTGCTGAGCTCCGTGGTCCCAACACAGCTGGCACTTCTGTTCTGTTCACTGGACCGTCGTCTCCTAGCGCATAGCCTATAGCTTCGCCATTTGGCACCAGTATTAGACCTGGAAGATTGGCGTGTGTTGATATTTTATTAAGACACTGCTTGCTGACCCACATGAAGAAAATAACTGATATAATATCGTGGACACAAAAAATGTAAACATTAATTATTATTTGGACATGTAAGGGCAGGGCATATAATTTGAGCTTGTAATTAATTATAATTGCTGTCTAGATGTAGTTTCTTCCTGGGACTAGCTTTTTTAAATTGATATTCGTGTAAAAATATTTATCACTAAAGCACACTAACCAATTGTGAGGTATCTAATTATAAGCGGGAAAATTCTGTGAACTAAAAAATTCACCGTCACAGTTTTGAATTATATCACAGCTAAAAAAAGTTTGCATAGCCCTATTGCAATATATCAAATCTACAAAATAAAAAAAAAGAAACATAATATTGCTAAATTCAAAATAATGACACCAAAGGCGTATTCCTTTGAGTAACAGAGGTATATAGGGGTATCCCTAACCCTTTGTATATTTCGTAAATGAATTCTAGAAGTGTAGTTTGAAGTCTGAAGCACAGAGTAAACGTCAATTAAGCGTTCCGAGTCTTGTTACGACGAACTTTCTCTAACACCTATCCTCAATGGACTAGGAATGCCAGCTGTTGAACTTGTTACAATACTGTGGTAAGTATTGCGAATGTTATTTTTTATTAGTTCAGAATATTTAAAACTTTTTCATATTTGTATTGGCCCCTAAGAGTTACCACATGTACAGCAACCACCGGTGAGAAATGATTTCATGGTATTTTCACACCAATTGGTCCAATTATCCGGGCTTGCTCAAATACAGATATAAAGAAGCTAGTTACTATCCACCATCGTGAAGTTTCGCTATACGAGTAGATACAAGTATTCTTCCAAAGGCTTTAGGGTCTGCGGCATTCTTCGAAAGAAACTACAATAACGCTGTTTGTTTAAATCAGCGTTGTAATTTGTATGACGGTACCCACAATTTACACGACGCATTTAAATCGCATCTTTAACGAGTTACAATAAGACTCTACTAATTCCAAGTATTCCAAGTAATTCTTTTTTAATAAAATTCCATAGCCAAAAACTTTCTTCTTTTGTTAACCTCGTCATTATGTCGATAAAAGAGATAAAAATAATAATATCAATTAGGGCTATAATTTAAGTAATTGCAATATTTATAAATAATACACAAAATAATGAAACAATAATTCCATATTATTCACGCTAATTACCTGTCAATAGCTTGCAAGTTAATATTGAAACTGTCAGAAGTTATTACATGGGACAGGTTTGAACAAAGTTTACATTACGTAGACACTTTAATCTGATTGGAGGTGTAATTATTAGCATAACAAATACAGCGCATTTATAAAGTTATTGGCTGTTAGATATTTCCATGTTATTATTCAAACACGATTTATTTAAGCACACATTATCGTAATTCAAAACTTTAGTTATTATTTTAACAGGAATATCAATGCAGAAGTAATGTTATATTTTGTATATCCTTAATCTTTTTAAACGATTCTTGTTTCTTTTTTATTTTACATAAAGAAAATTCTTACCATCACACAAGTCAAATATTGGTTAGGTACTATCTACAATTAATCTTTTTCTTATTGTTGTTACTACTTGTTCACAAATCCGTTCGCTTTTTTAGATCTTGTAATGTCACTTACTCACACACAAAATACAATCTATAATGAAAAACAAAAGAAAATATGTGAAGTTAATAGAAATGCATTGTCAGAAGTGGGATTCGAACCCACGCCCACAGAAGTGGACTGCGACCTGAACGCAGCGCCTTAGACCGCTCGGCCATCCTGACTACGTGTAGGTTGTATCGAAACAGATTATAGCTCAATGGCCGAATCGAAATGTGATTCGAATGTGACAATTAATTATCACTTAAAAACTCTCTCGAAGCTCTGTACTTAGGCTGTGATCATTTATAATCCTTGAACATTGTGTTATGTTTATATTTCAATTGGACGTTTGGTAAGTAAGATATAGTGGGAAATTACGTGAGATTTACAATTAAGTTTGTTTAATAAGGCAAAATGGACAATCTAAAAGGTAAATTAAAAATATAAAAGTAAAGTTGACCTGAGACTTTCAATTGCCATACTCAATCTAAATGATATTTTAAAATTAGTTTTTCGCTACGGGATACAAGCGTGCCTGTCAGATTTTGTAAAAATTCTTACCCAATAGAACTCCAACAGACATGAGCACTATGAACGGTCTTCTTCTCCCAAACCTAAGTCGGCATCTGTCACTCAGCGACCCCAGTAGAGGCGTCATGAAGAACCCCACCAAGGGAGATAGTGCCCATACCAAGGTCATCTGATGGTGAGGCACCCCGATCTGCAGTAAGGTCGGCGACACGAACGCCGTCTCACCAGCGTACGAGAACTCGATACCCATCACCGCTGCTGATATGCGCATCAGTTCGATCCGGCTTTTTCGCCTATAACAAAGTCATTATTATGCAGAAATAAGTATTAAAAAGATGTGGGTATTTGTGAGACCGAAAAGTGTCTCGTAGTTCCTGATACCCAAATAACACCGTATTAAGAAATATACGAAAAGCGTATCGTCATTATGATATGCACAGACAGAAGAAGCAGTAAACAAAGATAATTTCATGACATACAAGTATTGAATTTTATGACATTTTTAGGTTTCTTTCATGTAAACTAAAAATGAAAACGTTTTGGTATAGGAAATACGATATCGCATTTCAATGGCTTCTTGTATCGATTAACTAAACCATAAAAAAAACAAAATGTACCACTTTTACATAGAATAGGAAGCAAGCAGACTGGCCACTTGATCATAAGCTGTCATAGTTAGGATAGGATTGCAATGGATTACTTCTTGGATAGCTCTTCTTACAGAACATAGTTTATTCATGTCATAATTTAAATGTAGTTCTGTAATTCGTCCTAAATACAATTACGAACACCTCTTGTTAACATTATGTGCTTCCTTTTTTTATTTATTTATGCTCTTTTGACATTACCTATTATCTAATTGATTGACGAGTGGCTATCGCTAATTTATTCTATGCGCATAAACATTACGGGCTAGTTCCCCCTATGTAAAAATAATAGCTTGAATTTTAGAAACGACAGACTCAGTATAAATTACGTTACAATAACCCTACTTTTCACTAGTACAATCCAAGATGAACTAATCAATTAATTTACGCCCAAATACTGGAACGCAACTTAAATATAACTTGCGCTTAACTACGTTAATCCCGATTAAATGTACTGGCTAAGTGAGCCGTGCGCTCGTTAGGATTACAAGAAATTAGTATATCTCACCTGTAGATGTCGCTGTATTCGCTATCCTGCCACACTCGTTCAGGCGGCTCATCTGAGTTGGGGATGCCGAACAGCGTCTCAGCCAGCACCTCCCTCACTCCTCGGGGATGCTCCTCCTTCCACCGGGACCAGCGCTCCTTGTACCTATCCCGGGCGCCGTGCAGTCTCCCGGTCAGACCCTGGTACTCATGCAACTTGTCCGCCATGATTACCTTCAGATATTTATTCCTTAATTATGTTATTTCATCGTTTCTTTATATATTTCTTTTCTTAAAAAACACTAAGTTATGCTATGTAATACTTTAAAGTTAAACACACACAATTGGCACTAAGTTTGAATTTTCGTCGAAACAAGAACACAAAAAACTTTAAAATAACATTCAATAACAAAAACACTTAACGCTTTCGTTACGATGAAAAGTTGAAGCAATTTGAACGAGTAATCTGCTAAATCACTGTTGAAGTTGGCACTCAGTCGTGTCCAAGTTTATAACGAGGGTTCTCATAGTACTGCGAAGTGTTGCGAAGTCTGTGAAGATTTGCGAAGTGATGCGAAGCGGTGGGAAGTTGGTTGATGGCGCGGCACCGGACGGCGGAAGCGGACTGGAGCGCGCGCGCCGCCCTCGCTCGCCGCCCGCCCAACCGCTGACCAACACGCACCATAGAATTGCTAGAAGAGGCACTGCTTATTTTAATTTTGTACTTTTCAAATGTAATTTAGTTATTTAGTGGGGCTGCAATGAAAAGTATTATACAGAGGAAAGGAAATAATGTATGTGTTTTACATATCTTTAGTTAATCTTAAGCACAAGATCACACCATCTTGGATAATCGATATCTGTATTTATGTCAAATATAAGAACAAGTAGTGGATTAAACAAGTACACTTATGAACATCCTCTCCACAATGAAATCGTTGGCATCTGCGTTCCATAATTGAACAGTAGGACAAGAGATGGTTTAGACTTTAGAATAAGAAAATTTATATGTGATCAAACGAATGTCGACAGCAAAACTTATAGTTTCAAGCCGCATATCCTCGTGGTATACGTGGAACGCAGCAGATTTAAAATATTACCTACGGCTACTTAAAATTACTGGTTTTAAAAAAATATATGAAATAGAACCATATCTTGCATTCCATTCCTACGTACAACCTTACTCAACATAATGCTCACAACAAATACCAATAAAAATGAAAGATTTAAGGCAATCACTTAAAAATTAAAGAACGATTAAGAAGACGCTTCTGATATTATATTTCCCGGACCGCCGCCTCGGGGATTACGCTTATTGCGTCCCGGCGATTGTATCCAATACGTTCGTATATAAACAAACTGATTGTCTGCCCGTCTTATTGCTTTCTTTTCTTACAATAGACTGGTAACTGCTGCGTTTATAACGGAATTTACTACATGTTTGATTTGAATTTATTCTGTTGGAATTGAATTCGGTGAAAATGTATGTATTTCAATAGGTCTCTATGGAAATTCTTGGGGAAGGACTATGTTTAGTAGTGGACTTTGTGTGGCTGAAGACTGAGAGAAAGAATTTTTTCCATTACGATTTTCGTATTTAAGAAATATTTTCTAAAATATACAGGGGGATTTTGGGTCTCACAAATCGCCGCATACAAGGCGCACTTTGTGGATTTTACAAATATTTGGCTTTGTATGGGATTCAAACCAGCGGCCTTTTCGTTTCACAATCAGTATTGTTGGCTTCGAAGTATGTAAAAGATAACACAAAAAACTTTAAAGAAACTTAACTTTAATCAAATTACTTCCTCACAACCGCATGCTTTTCATAAGGGTCGTAATTAGGTTTTGTCTTTACTTTCAATTGTATTTCATACTCTCTCTCCTATCTTTTATTATCAACCACATAACCTCCACTACATATTCTAATCTCCATACAGTGATGCGAGCATCCAGTAGTTATGAGTGCTCAGGATTATGATGTTATGAGCTAAGTAAACACTTGAATTTGTGACCTAATAACCGATGTCAGAAAGACTTAGCGTCACGTGCTGACTGCAAAAAACGCGATAATTGTAAGTGCCGTCGATAAGAGAATACAAATTCAAGATTAAAGGTTATTATGGGTATGGTGTTTACGGTAAAAAACATTAAGCCGATGACCATGGCACGTTGAAGTGCCAGGTTTTCTGATATGCCATTCATTTATAAGTGTTATACAGGAATTTGTGTCACCTGGTAGAGATCCGCGGCTTGTTTGTAGTATTGAATTTTATTTGTTACGAAAGGTTATATGACTCATTTGGTAAGGTTACGCTATCTAAACTCTACTGCTAAATACATTCTTAAATCATTCGGTATTGAGCAATTTAAAAGTATTTAAACATTGCAAATCAGAATGAACCACGCAAAGCAGCTTGCTATAGCTTAATGGTCAAAAATATGCTCGAACCAAGATATATATATATATATAACACATATATATCTTTGAAACCATTAAATTCCGCTAGAATTTGCTGACCCTCAAGTTCCCTATTTTCTAGTCTTTTAAGCAGAACGTGAACACCGGCCGGCTCAATTATGTTGAATTCTCTCCTGACGCAAGTTGATCTGGACTGCCCCATACTTAACATCAGGATCAGCTGAGTCGCTTAGAAGTGCCAATAGAAATATAAAATCAATGAAATGGCCAGTTAAAAAAATATTCACCTAAGGTGAATATTATGAATGAAATAACTATAGCTTGACACTGCTGTATAATATACGATCCGATCACTACATTGATAATTTACTATACATTATTACTATCTTACTCTGTTTTTCAGAACAAGTTGGATTTTAATATAATCTATCATTTCAAGTTCATGACAGATCTTATCATGTTGACGTGCCTATAGGCTATATGTATAGACAAGTGATAAAAATGGACATAAGTAACCATTTTCGTGCATCCCAATAACCAAAACAACGCATACCATTCCGGTTTTGTCCTGAATGTTATGCATGCGCACCCACTAGTAAACATTGCCAAGCGAAATGATTTATAAAGTGTCATAAATAATGGAATTAATTATGCAGACGCGTATTTGAAGAAGATAAACACGGCATTGTTGAAGGAAACATAATGAAACGCAAGGCTGGTAGTAGCACGTTGCGCCGCTCACACAGTCCCAACCCTCGTGACTGGAACAAACCGCCGCCTATGTACATTCATATGCCACTATTTGAAGACTAGTATGTGTTTTCCAACATGATAATGATAATACAGGCAGGAAATGACAACAATGAGCGGCGACAGCGCACTACAAGCGCATCAAATCAACAGTCATGATTTATTCGAAGCAATTTAACATTAATCTATTCATAATTTTCATGTGCATGGGCTTGGTTACAACGTGGATGCAGTGCACGTAAAAGTCTCAAGGCCATGACGACCTTGGTGGGTACCATCAGAAGCGGTTGTTTCCACAAATCAACTTCACGTATCAATCATCAGAAGACAGGCGACATATCCGTATATCTAACTCTTAAAACACACTGATAACACATTTGAGAGAAGTTATAAAAAAACAGGAAACTTTTAACGTGTCGGTTTGGAAAAAAAAAACTGGAGTAACATAGTAAATATAGGTCCTTCAGATTATAAAAATAACAAAAAAGGCACAATAACACTGGTCGTGCACTTGGATTTTTTTTCTTACTTATCCTCGCCTAGTCTACACTGCATTGTTTTTCACAATACACAATTTATCGATACATTACCTCGCTACCTAACGTTTACCCTATAGCGTCGTGTTTGCTCAGCAAACGTAGCACCAAATCCTTCTTTTAGAACAATAGTCAACAATATTTGCTCGCTGACTTACCTACATTTGATAAAACTTCCTGCGCGCTATATAAATAATAATCAATCACAGATATAGCTTGGTAGATAAAATATAGTAATATATTCATTTCACTTCTTGATTTTGACATTTTATCTTATCGAATATAACATCTTAGTAAAAACAAAAGGCCCAATAACTGATGTAAGGGAAGGTTTCTTGTATATTGTTTCTTAACGAATTATATTATTTCATTTTTCCTTTTACTAGTAATTCAATTTTTGAAAAACTTGCATATAGCTACAAGGGACATCAATACTATGAGGAAAACGACTGATCGAAACATAATATTCAAATCAAGCTATTACCGGTTTCAAACAAGAAATAGTTGCGTTCAGCCCCCTTGTGCAGTCACTTAATAGATAAGGTTATTAAATAGTCATGTAACAAATGTTAGTTATGTAAGTATGTTAATGTTAACACACATGCTTGTAATGTAGAGGTTCTTGTCTATATTTTTATCTAGGCGTAGGTATACTAAACTTGAAGATGTGAAAAGTCATATCAAAACATTTCTTAAGAAACTCGTCAAGAGCTGAACAAACAAGCAGCAATACCTTATTATTTTAATGTTGGCGCCATCACGCCAGTGTTGAATCACTTTTTTTGTAAATGTCTGATCACGAGGACTCGTGGTGCAAGATTGGTAATACTATCAAAGACTTTATTTATATTTAGTTAATGATTGTTTTATAACTAATTTCTTACGCATGGGGTGACGGAAATACCCGGTCAAATGTAACAAACCATATCTCTGGTATCAGAATTGTTGCTATTACGAAGTAGCGCAATAAATTTCCTCATATTACTCATAGAATTTTGCTGGTCTCAAGTATTTGTTAATTATAGACAATAGTTCTAAGTACTAATCGTTGGGTTATTCATATGACCTGATTACATTATTATATGAAACCCTAATTGTAAGTCATTGATAATATATATTGCCCGTAGAAAACTTAAGAGAAATATAGGCATATATTTCTCTCCCTCTCCCTCTTCAGGAAGTCCACAGCTGAACACAGGCCTCCCGCAAGGATCTTCACATCCTCCTGTGGGAAGCGGCCTGGATTCAGTGACTTCCTGCAACATTAACCGGGTCGTCCGTACACCTTGTAGTTGGGCATCCGACACTTCGCTTGGCTATAGTTACAGCAATAAATTTTGCTCTAAGCATAGAAGTTCAATTTTTCCAATACAAGAAAAATATCCTTACGTATTAGTCATGAAACAAGATTGTCACAAGACCTGCTCTGTCTTAGCATTTTATGTTTTTTGATATTTTTTCAATGAAAGTTGAGATATGAACATAACAACATTTATCGTGTAGATAAAACTATTTCAAAATCTTTTTTTGTCCCAGAGAACATATTTAAACTTAAAATAAATAGTAATAAAAAGAAGTGCCGAAAATTCGCCTTTATTATTTTAAGCTATAATCAAGAAAAAGTGATTAATTACCTACTTTAAGTTTTTCACATATTATTTAGCTAATTGAAATAATTTTCACTCCCAAGCCTGTATTAATGTAAAGTAGACTTGAAAGTTAGGTAAGCGAGGGTAATAATAGGATTGATCGTTGTCGGGGCTTCATCAGACGTGGCTAAACTCGGCTTTGCGAGTCACGTGCAATGTTCGACGTGATGAAGCTACGCCTCACCTATCATGCTGATTTTCAAAAACTTTATTTTTACAATCATTTATCAATATTGGAGTTAAGGGTGCAGTTAGCGTAAAATAAGATGAAGTTTGTAAGGCGCGTGAAAGCTATCTTGAAATGTAGAATATTTATAAGTTTATGGATATAAATAATATTGAAGGTAGTAAATTAATGTCGTAGTCTTGTCTATTGCTCATCATCTATAGCCATAGATGATTCGCTGCTGAAGATAGATTCTAAGAGTATAACGTAGTAAACATGCATTAGGTACATACTACAGGTAAATTACAACGGGTTGGTATCACTGTCTTATGACAACTAACGTGAAGTATACGTTTTAACATATCGTTTCTTTGTAGTAGTGCTTATGATACCGAAAAGTGCAATAACCCTTACTCTTACCGTCCCTTCGAGTCTCTATTCTTAAAGACCGACAACTAGTGATTTCTTAAATTATAGACTCACAATAGCAACGATAAACACTATTCATTAAGCGTGTCGCTTGTTCACCCAAAAAAGTCATATATTTTTTTACAGTTTTCGAGTATTTTTCGATATTGAATTTTTTTTTTATTTTTGTTTTGAACGCCGGTCACATTAGTTCCGTAAAGTTATTTTTTTTCTATTCTTTCATTTAGATTTGTCGTAGCTAACACTATAATAAGCATACTATTTAATGTATTTTCTTGCTTTTGTCTTCGAATTGTGTTCAATAAGCTTCTGTTTCACTGTCTAAAAGTATATTTGCATAAAACAGTAGGCATCAAAAAATATTTAAGCAAAAATAATCGGAGATGCTCAGACAAAAATACCTCTTGTGACGTGCTTAATGAACATCTGGGCATTTGTAAATTACTTCAATTTGTATGTAAATTAAGGCTTTGAAGAAGACATTGGAACTAGGAGCACGAAGTGTCATTATAGCATAAAACTCTATAATTCTGTAAAATGGTTTTGAAGAATACACAACAAAATGTTTGATCGTCCGCTTAATAATGTGTTTTCATAGCTTTATTAAAAATTTATCAATAAATTATTTGCTATGGCGTTTCTTAATGGAAGGTGACATTTACCAAGTATTTAAAGGAGCTGAGGTAATTTTTAACGTTTTTTATTAAAAACATATTTATGATGCAAAATCCATGTTTTATTACCGTAGATCGTAGTGATTGGTCCCTACCACAAAATTAATAGATTTTCCGTGCTTCCATGTATTATGTTATTTTTATAACACATATTTTCAAAAACATATTTATTTCATTAATTCTCACTCTGTGGTACCTAACTATTACTTCTAAATATCCTTATAATAAATAATAACCAATGGCATGGATATACATATAAGGCAAATACGAAAGGAAATGATTCAACTAATACTGACCAAAGCCCCAAACAGCACTAATTTATATCTTTCAAAAACATTAAATTGCAAAAAATAAGGAAATACAAATACCCGTTTTCCGTTACAAAGTGCAATTAAATCATTCAAATTGAAGGGCGCACGTCGACGCACAGACGGTCTGGTCCATTGACAACTGTAGAGGACGCGCACCGCACGCAACATTCCGTGCGCTGAGTTACAACAATCGATCATCGTGAGCGATATCGAGCTCAGTTTATTTACTTATCACATAGCTTTCATGGTTGAGGATTGTGTGAATCCTTTTCTATGCCATTGAAATGTGCGTTGTCCTGGTCTGTTTTATTGTTTTGCGAGATCTTCTGACCCTTAATCCCCCGCGCAGATTCAGATTTTAGTGTTTTAATCTCTGAATTCTGATATCTTTCATTGAACGAATTTCTCGAAACCAACGATATTTTCACGATTTTAAGTGTGATAAATACCCGAAGCTGATATTGTACGTAATATGACTAACGATATCGAAGTGTAGATTTCCCCAAGTTTTAAGGAAACGAATTTAGATTCGATAATATCTAAAGTCGTCTTGATTGAAATGATATGACATTGTCGTTTTTTTTATGGCTTTCGCAAGCACACGAACATACGACCCGCCTAATAGTAAGCGGTCACCGCCGCTAATGGACCTTCGCAGTACCAGGGGTCCAGCACAACCAGATTGCTGCCTACCGTAAGGAAGGTACTCTCTTTAAGTCTCGCTTAAAGAAGGACAAGTCATAGCGCTTAGATAACACTGAAGCAGAGAGGTAATTTCAGAGCTTGCACGTGCATGGTAAATCAGAACGCTATAGAAACGTTCCCTTCGGGAACAGATTGTTTCCAGGTGGTAGGAATAAAAGTTTAAGGCACACAACGCACTCGTATCATTTGCTAGGCTTTATATTCGTTTGCCTAACACGACAATATAAAGCTCGGCTCAATATCAACTTCATCTGCTTGTGTTAATAAATTTTACTGACGGAGCTACGAACTGAACCTAATTTTATAACCACCTACTTTTTTGTGTCAGAATTCATGAGTTCTCGTCTTTAAATAACTCTTTAACGCCATGAAATATTCAGATGAGCCGCCGTGTATTATGAAACAAAGAAAAGATAAACGTGAAATAAAATTTCAGTATATGGAATACATATTCTTCAAAAGTAAAATATGGGTAAATACAATTTCGGTACTACAAAAAACAACAACAAGAATGTAAGGCGGTTGGATAGATTTTCGTCGAATTTCCATATTCCTATTAGCGTAACAATCTAAACATTGTTTAAGCATTTCTTGTTGAAGACACAGCTTTTTACATTGACTAATATATCAACTAAAACCTAAAAACTAAATTATTTAAACGAGTACAAAATCTTCTCGCAATCAAAACATATTTGAATACTGGAATAAAGAGAGAGACTACAATGCGCCTGACATATACCTCTTAAGCATGAGCTTAAGAGGTATATGTCAGGCTAAAAAAAGTATTAAGTTAACCTGTAGCGTGGGGTCTTACTAAGGGGTTACTCCTAGCGTTCTTGATGAACGCCCAACTGCTTCCTTTCTTAGCATCATTAACGGCTACAGCCCTTATCGCCATAATACCTATGTATTTGTATTAGCCAATATACGTCCCTCTGCAAGGCACGGGCCTCCTCTACAATCGAAAGAACGATTGAAAGTGGTTTAAGCCACACAGTCCACCACGCTCGCCTAGTGCGGCAGACTTTACAAACCGTAGAAATTCCGTTGAAATACCTATACTTACAAATTAATCCATCAATCCCATTGCCTTAACACATCTCAAGCAACAATATTATGACTCCGTAAATTTTAAGTAATCAGATTTAGACAGGCATCACCCTTGAACTTGCCCATAAAGGGCGTGTTACCTAAAAGTGTTATATAAGCTTCATTACGTAAACTATGGATATAAGAGGCGTTACGGCCGGTGCAAAATCTGTCACAGACAATGATAGATTATCTCGCGCGTTGATATGCACGTTCCAAAATTAGCTTCCTTAATGTCTAGATAGCGATACAAGGCTGTAGCCAGGTATGCCAGAACTTTTTTATATAGCTATGGCAGTGAATACATTCCATCTGAGCATATAATATGCCTACCAATTAAAATTGACCTTTCGGTCGATATTATTATGTCGGCTTGCTCGTAATTAGATTTCGACCGGCTACTTAATTCTAGAACGTTGCATGATACTTTCCTTGGTCGATAAAGATTATGAAACATTAAAAAATATATATATTTGCATACAATAGGGTTAGTGTGTCCATGTGGATAAAAACCCTGTCAAAATCAATAAATAAAAAAATGACATGTCCAAAAATACGTTGGTGACGATGATAAATCTTTTGATATATAGCTAAAGTATAGACCCTATAACAACTCCATATAATTGGCCACTCTCAATTAAATTAAACGATTGTCCTGCCAATACGGCGAAAAAAATACTCGCCAAAAGTTGATTACGTTTTAGGGTACTCAAACTTCCGCGCCAATTTACAATTGATAACGGAAGAAATCGCTGTAAGCGATAAGACCGCCGATTGTCACCTTTATTTAAACTAGTTTTAATTATTTTTTATTCTTTTTGTATGTGGTGTTCAATAAATAATTTATAAATAAATAAAATGTAGCTGTATCTTAGTGCATACATATTAACAGTTGTAACTGGGTAAAAGTCAGTAGAAATAAAAATAAATGATGTTGTCATCCCAGCAACTAGCATGTTGCACGTGAGAAGTGATTATTTGATATCGCAGAGATCAAAATTTACGAATGATATAGAAAAATCTTATCAATATGATATAGAGTTTCAATGGTAGTTCAAATCTGTTTTGTAAGAAATGTACAAAGCTTTTAAGCTTTTTAAGGAATTGTAATAAACAATTCCTTGTACCTGTACAATTTCTGTAATTTAATAAAAAAGATACTTGAACCAAGTAATCCAGCTTTTAAATAGTATTATCTAAATACTCTTAAAAAACGGAAAACCAAAACAAACAAGTTAAATTCAGCAATAATTAACAATGAGACAAGTACATTTACCATAAGTAGATGCACAATTTCGTGCAATTCCCATTCCTTTTGAAGAGGATTTTACTGACGATTATTGCGAGTGAATCGCAAAATCGATACTGGCCAATGCCGATCGATTCCAAGTTGTAAATAATGTACAGGTTTCGTAACATGCAAAGAGGTCGAGGTTCCGTGCATGTTTGTTTCCTCAAAACAACTTCTGTATTCCAGCCGCGGCTGTGGCGACCCTACCGTCTTTATTACGTGGTCTGTTTATTACCTAATGATAATTTACACCTTTAGGAAGACCACCTTGTGTTTGTTATTGACTATTACTAACATATAATCAATCTTTTTTTTCTACTTAGTTATCCTGATCAGCGCTAGTGACCGCTTTCCTGCTTAGTCATTTCGTCCGGTACTTGGCATCCTCGATTGTAAGGCCATTGACTCTCACATGACGAACTAATGGTAGCGCTTGTTCTAAGACCTCGGGACCTTGGCCCTGAGATCAATAAAACTAAAAAACCTCAATGATCTAGTGCATAGAGGATGTATTTTGCACGCACAGAATTGCTTTTTTAAAAGAGTCAACGCGATTTTGATAGAAATATTACGATACAACTTATTCCCCGCAAATTCGCTCCGTTTTCTTTGACAGGCCTAATTTTATTTGACATCTTTATCAGAGTACTCAGATGAAACTAAATTTTTATATGATGTCTTCCAAGCCAATTTGGGCAACGGCCTTTAGACAGGATCATTTAACTAAGTTATTTAATTAAGGTGTTCTTCCTCTCTGGCGAGCCCTCAGGTAATTTACATGTATACATAATTGTATTACGAAAGCTACAAGCATATTCTGGTCATGTCAGCATCCGCTCTACTCATAAGAAATAGTTTATACATACATAGCTATGTGACAATATAAAAATACAAGTGCATAAGATTTTTTGCATGGTAGCTATGTTGGTAGATTTGCCTCTCGATATATCAAGATATAAAGACATTTGGGAAAGTATATAATCTTCAATAAGATTGCGCGTGAAAAGTGACAAAACTGTAGTGTAAGAAGTATTTCAGATACAGTTTTAGATAAGTATTATTATATCTTATATTCTGTTCTGAAATTATTCAATTTTGGAACGTCAACGATCATACATAGACACGATAGTAGCTAGCTTAGATATGGAAAACGGAAGACATCCAAACTCATTAATCCTACTCGTAGGAAGATTAGTAAAATCTTCTAGATTGAGATTTATGAGGTATTCAGACTGCAAATAATGTAAAGAAATCTGTAATCAAAACACTACCAATTTGGTTTTATCTGGAAACACTTCAAAAAATCCTTATCGCGAATTACACAACAATTCGCAAAGAACAAGGAAACCTCCGCGTGTCATTCCCTCACGTAATACTTTTACGACGGGTGTCCTTTTAAATCGGTGCAAAGATTTATCTTTGGTTAAAATGACGGACTACGATCGGTAAATTCTCCTAATGTGCGACCTTAGGGGTCGTGGACTACGCGACTCGCCTGCAAAATTTGTGTACTTAAAAATGGGCAACAAATCCTCTCCCAATGTTGTAATAAATACCTCAACATTTGTTCATTGAATGCGGTAAAATGTGACGTTATGTTAATTACTAGGAACTGAGGAATTTAATTAATAAAATGTGGTGTTGTATTTGAACGACAAATGATTTTAAACGGAGCATCCATTAGTGTTCGTAGCGCGCTTTTATAAAAACTGTAAGGCATTATTATATTAGATATTATCTAGTTATTTAAGATTAAATCTAGAAGCATCATTTTTCTGAAATTAGATTTATGCCTTCCGCCTACCGTTCACAAATCCCAAAAAGGCGTCTATGATACCATAATAATTACTGATGTTTGTGCTTAGCGGTCGTTGCTTCTTATAGGATAAGGTGATTGATGCTCGATCTGTATGCATTATACCTATGCTAGAGAAATGATAACTTACTTTATTATAATAATATTCCTGTTTCTTTATAAACGGTTTCTTTAAAAACGGTAACGGGCACTTTTTTTTACAAATTATCAGCAATAAGATGTTTACATAATTTATAATTCTAATAATCTGAAATATAAATAACTAATACATCATTCATGAAAATGTAGATACGGTTCAAAGCCTTCTAGAAATTACTTAATTTAATCTGAACACGACAGACTTAATATCTTCATCGCATTGAAGTTGAACTGGCTGCAATTTACTTCCAATAAATTAGGTTAATTCAAAAAATATCGTGACTTCGATGAGGTCATTCATAAAATTTATTAAATCTTCAAACAGTATGACTTTTAATTTCTCTTCATGGTTGCCAGTGTAGGTTACCTGTGTATATTGTATTATAGGACTGTAATATAACGTACGCATGTTTATGGGGCATTTCTAAAAGTAGTGAAAAATATAAAGTAGAAGTATTAAGGATCTACCTTGGGAGCTTATATTCAGCAGAACAATTCCTGAGATTGAAGATTCTATACGTCCTACAGTAGAACACGGCTTAGATAAATCGAGAAATAGATCACGCTGGCTTGATGCAGGTTGACGGACGCTTTTAAAATCCTTGAGTATGCACTATGCAGATTTCCTTAAAACGTTTTCCTTAAACATTAAATTGTAGAATAGAATTCAGTTATTTTACCGGTACTTGTCGTACAGAAATTAAAGCAAAGCATCAACCTTGACAATACCTGAAGGTCGAACTTAGTCCGACTTCTTTATGACTACTCTATATTTGATCGCAGTTCTAATATTAAAAAACATGTCAATTGTCTATGGGTTCCTAATTCAAACCGAGTGAAAGTGCATGAATGCCGTATGGTGAGTATCGCACGCACAACCCTGCTGCTAACATGGCATGCGGTCGCACTTGACCGGCGCGGCGCGGCGCGGCGACAAGCGAAGTCCCCAACGAGCAGGGCTTGTAAACGATACCAATTCACATTAAAAGTATCGGTAAATACCGGTATTTTCATAAAGATACCTGTGTATCGTTAAAATTAAGTAACGGTAATTGAGTATCGTAACGAAACACAATCGTTATGATACCATAACGTTAACAATTATCGATATTTTTTTACGTACATAACGTTAAAAATATCGGTAATTTCGTATCGTTACTTTATGCGACGTTGCTTGTAGTTTAAATTGTGAAGACTGCCCGTTGTTTATTTGGTGCTTATTTAATCACAAACGCGTGCCGACTGCCGCCACGCTCTTCGCATGAAGGTGGTTGGTTGGCAAACGTTGCGAGTTGCCGGTAGCGAAGGTAACGAAATACACTCATAACGTTAAAAGTATCGGTAAGTTTAAGCGAAGGTAACGAAATACACTCATAACGTTAAAAGTATCGGTAAGTTTGGGAGTACCGGTATTTATATGTAACGTTAAAATATCGTTAACTTGGGTATCGTTACTTATGAATTTACCGATACCTGCTTCTAGCTCCAATAACGATACCAAACTTTTACCGGTATTTCAAGCCCTGCCAACGAGTGACGACCCTGTGCCGTGTCGTAGACACTGCGCCTGCAATTGATTGCAATCGATATTGATCATTATTATTTTATGATTTAATTTTTACTTTTGATTTTACTTTTTGGACTAATTTGGTTATTGCCATCAAGAACGGTTTGAGAGAAAACATTTTTACGTATTATTTTTTTATTTAAGAGTAATTTGTTCGCAGACACAATATTTTTTTCTGTTCGACTTCTTAATGAGCTCAGTATCTGTTTCAATTAATTCAAATATTAGGTGGTTACTAGATATTAATGAATACTAAATTGTGCTTATCAGCTATAAATATAAGTAACTACATTTTCACACAGATCGGAAAAAAATACACCTGGTTCGAGAATCGGATCCGCAAGGTTTTATGTGTAGGAGAGTTCTTTATTTCTTTCTTTTTCTCACTAACACGTCGTTTCAGTAAATAAATTTCGGTTTTTCTTTGTCGCTTAATGTTTTTTGTATATTCAACTCTGCAAAGACAAAGTTCCCGACCAACGATTAATTCCTACTTAATCAAACCTACTTTATACTTCAAAAGTCTAATATTCAAATTCTAATTTTCTAACCTTCAAAAATTTTGCAATTCCCATTCTAAATATGTAACATCACACTAATATATCTTCTTATGTGATGAACTTCCACAAACACAGCATCCCTATGACAAATTCCCAACCTTGTTGCTTTAAAAAAATGGCTAATTAGTTGGTGAACTAATATATTTTTTAAATTATAATCATTTATTTATTTGAGGATAATATACACCCATAATGATAGTTAATTGGAAGTTTACACGCCATATTTTACCATCATAAATTGATTCTTTCAACCCATAACGATAGTTAAACGAATGGAAGTTTCCATTCTATATTTTACCCTCATGAATTGATTCTTCAAACATCAACATATAAAAATTTAAAAATAAATAATATAGTATTATTAATAAAAGCTGAAAGTTTCTTGGGAGTAATTTTCAATGAGACAAATCGCCTTAGCAGCCAGCTCATTATATGACGGCTGCGTCTGTAGTTCCCGAGGGAACCCGCTTCCTAACAAATAGCAATTTGTGCTCTGATTGTAAAGCCAAGTGAAAAATAACCTCAGTACCGCGAAATGTTTTAATGCTTTTGTTTTGATTTATAATATAGAGAATTAATGACTATTCATTTGGAATATGGAAGTTTGGTACTGAATATGGGTTTCAGGATTTCCACAGTCCTGACGGAAGTAGTCTGCATTCAGCATCTCCCTGCAACTCTACCTTTATTTTTTATCGGCCAGTCTTTAAATTTTAAATTAACTTCTTGAAATATACCTATTTCTAAACATAAGAGGTTTTTCTGTACTAAAATATCCGCATTATAGTAGTAGTTTAAAATTCGTTAATAATCATTATAAAATAGTTAAATACAGGGTACATCAAGACCGCGACCGAAAACGAAGCCAGGAGGTAGTATTAGTGATATCAAACACAATGCAAGTAAAAATTTTACAAAAAAAATTGTATTTTTTTTTTACATATCTTCGTATTTGAGTGATTAAAAATAGTTTTTCTAAAATAATGACGTACATCGCTTAATTTTTAAACACGCAATGGTACGTAAGGGTTTTAATTACTATTTTTGCAAAAACTAGGTTTTTACCCCTCAAAAACGATGATTTTTAAAAAATTGTAAAAAAAAAACCGTCGCTTATTTTGCAAAATTTTTTGTTGCATTGTGTCTGTAGCCGCTAAAACTACCACATGGCTTCGTTTTCAGTCTGATATACCCAGTATAATAGATATAGTTTGTTTGTTGTATTAAAACCTTGTATATTTTTAGAGATATCTGGCGCAATGTTTTCTTTTTTTAGAAATAAAAATGTATTAATTTTGTTTTATTTAAAACAATTAATAAAAACGATTCAACTAGGTACCCATAAATATTTGAATTTAAATTGGGAAAAATTAAAAAGTTACATAACAAATGTGACACGGTACAAGCTAGATCGATGGCTGGTCACCGTCACTCGAGATAACGGAGATGAGCGATCGCGACCTTATCCTTATCTTGCGTGGAAGGAATCTTCAGCGGGCACCGGTAGCGGCGGCGCATTCGCACAGAAGCCTTAGCAGGCAGCACGCGACACCAGGGCTCTAGCGGGCTTGCCCACGCGCACTTGTACCGACCACGCACGGTGACGATGGTACACCGCCGACGGTGACCACATCACATACCTATCGGACTTTATTTAAAAATAAGTGATATTGTGAAATAAAACAAAATGGGTAAGTTTATTCTTTTTAATTTTCAAATTTAGAGTTAGTGTCAACTATGAGGAAAACACTGGCCATTTTCTGCAATTATGTATTTAAGAGCAAATTATTGCGATGAATTTAAAAGGTTGTGACTGACGGTAATTACGGTATTATTTGAATGAATACGCATTTTTAAGTTATTAAATATGAACCTTTAATAACATAATTAAGTGTAATTACACCTTTTAAATGAATCCGCTTCAAACTGCCAATCATTCACTAAGTGACACAGCTCGTTACATTATTCAAGAGTAATTCTTTATGATCATGCCAAAATTTCGGCTGAAGATCAACGTCGTTCATATTGACGTGAGTGAAGATTTTGCTCTGACAATAGCCGTGTGGACGGTGACCACTGACCATTCATACCATCGGTAAATCAACCGCATCACGCCTGTCACTCAGTTTCGACGCCAATTGTCTTATTGTTGACGTATTTTTACAATGAATTTAAAGACAAACGACATATGCCCATCGACATTATTTATTATTTGCCAATGCCATACTTAAAACGTTAATAATTCTATAAAGGTGCCATACTATTCCAACGTTTCTTTTACCTTCTGTCTCCACAACCGTTTACAAAAACTCTTATTTTAAGGTATAAATAATAAAATATATTTACTATCCACGGCAAATCCACATATCTCACTAATAATTTACATTAATTGTTATACATACCTAATTTACTTAATTAAAGTATTTACAAAATACTTCATTGCTATTATTTGGTTATATCAAGTATAGGAAAACATTGAAAGTAAAAGTCGGCAAAACCCACTTGTAGACTGTTAACAACTTCCTCTCTTAAAAACATCAATATTATTCAAGAGATAAATTATTTGCTCGATACAAACATTCGTAGCTTTGATAAGTATTTTAAACTATTAATATAGGTACATTTATTATACATGAATTACTTGTAATAAATTTATGATTTTTTAATTTTATATGTTTTTGGGAAACATAAAGAACAATAAAAAATATAATGACAATACAATTGCTAATGCACGTCAAGTGAGGTTTCCACAATTAAAATATTCATTAACAAAGCAGTAGGGTACGAAACAAAATTAAAATTTGAAAACAATAAAATTACAGCAAGATTTCGTTGTGCTACAATGAAATATATATGAACAAAACTTAAACAAAACTATACATACATACATAATCACACGCATTTTTCTAGGAAGGCGTAGGTAGAGGTGCTACTAGGACACCTACATTTCGCCTTGTGTGTGTGCAAGCCTATCGCCAAATCGAGCACAAATTTCTTACACCGGGCTGATAATGAATAAAAAAATTAAATATCACTTTGCCCGACAAGGCATTCGAACCCTATACCTCGGCATTGTAATCGCACCGAAGCGAATTTAGTATTTTAATATATGATTTGTTGAAGTTAAATTAAAGGTAAACATTGTTTCAATATAAAAAATAAATAAAAAATTCAGTCGAATTGATTACCTCCTCTTTTGAAGTCGGTCAAAAATGGCGTATATGTAGTGTAGTATTTTTTCATTATAGTATTGCCTACTTGCCTTTATGCTAAGAAGGTATTAAAATTGGATAAAATTAATATTATTTCTGCATTACTAATTTACACAAAATCTAGACATATCCGTCACAGTTTCCCTTAAAGAAGTGTAATAGTCGCTTCCAATCGGTCACTGTAGAGTCCCAAATGCCTTGGGGTAGACCTATGTTCAGCAGTGGACTTCCTGTAGCTGAAAACAGAGAGAATTGAACATGATTACTGTCTTTCACTTGGATAAATCCAAATGATCTACCAAATGCGACTGCGGAGCACCCGACCAGACCCTGTCCCATGTCGTAAACGAATGCCCACTTCGCTGTTTCCCCGGTGGAATCTCGGAACTTCATAAATGCACTCCTGATGCAGCAAGCTGGCTAAAGAACCTGGACATGGAGGTTTGATCCACGCAGGATGAATGTCATACGCAATGAATCTACCAAAACCGATAGTATGGCGCATATTAATGGTACTTGCAGCAAACTTATTATACAATCATTCATTGTACTGATACTTCATAATTTATTTAGTTTCCTCCTGTTCCGTGTCAAATCGCCATTTCACAGATTATTAAACGACAGCATTCTGTAACACGTGCGCAAAGACTACGGTATAAGATAAATAATAATTGATCTTCCCTTTCATATGCAAAACCGGCCGAGAATTACTAAGTACAAGAACAATAGTAATTTCATTAGCTAAACACTGCAATAAATAATCGTTAAAGAACTACGTAAACACAGAGTTCTGGATCACATCTTAGAAGCTGTAATATTTTGTATTTTATTACAGTAAATGAGTGGAAATGAACTATGGTATATATATCAGATCATTTATATTTGTCCTACTACAAGACACGCGCCTTCTCTACGATTGAAAGAAGTCAAGCTATAGTCTACCTCATTAGCATAGTATGGGTTATCCCTGTGACTTCCCAGGCTTTTATTAATGCATATAATGACGATCTAGAGGTTGCGAGTAGTAAGTTAGGGTAGAGTTTTGTTAAGGAACTGTGCAGTCGTAATTTTTGTGCATGCGCATATTTAGTGCGCTGCCGACATATGCCTTTTCTTTCCCCCAAGATACTAAAAGAATCTAGCACAATGCATTTCATCGCCATTCGACTACCTGCATTTATCCAATTTTTTTTTAACTATAAAAAAATGGCGCGAACTATAACCACTACCTCAATCTTTACCACATCTTAGATGAAAAATCTTAGAATCAAAACTGGCGTTTGGCATTTAGGAAATGTGCCAAGTAGTCAATTTATTAGCACGAAAATAAAAGTCAACGGTTTAAGTCCTACAATGTCCGTATTCTTCCTCTGGTTGTCATTGAAAGGACTGTATAATTATTGTTTTGCAGTTTCAATTATTTTCTACTCACCGCACGCGTGGCGTTATTCTATGCTAATGAATATTACGAACGAATAACAAATGAATTCTTAACCAATCTGAACCTAATATCCTTAAACAATAAAAAAGACAGTATCTTGATACATCAATATAAGTTAGATAGTTTTTGCGATCCGATTTAATTAACTTTTTTTAAATTATTTTTTTTAATTTAATAATTATAAATTAAGGGTAGTTTAATTGTAACAGTCACTGAGCGGATGACTCTTCAGTCCGCCCCGTGACCACGAAAGCTGTAAAGTAATCGAAACGTCGGGAAGTTAAAAAATGTAAAAACTAAACCAAATCGCGATAAAATCCGTATAAAATAGTTTTATTTCAATGTGTAACATTCGCGTAAATCTAAGAAACCATTACATCAATATAAGATTTTTACATATTCATTTAGATTTCCAAAATTGTTTAGATCAAATGTTATCGTCATGACCGACTCAATAAAGAGAAAATACAACGATATTCGAAATAGATCCCACGAAGCGAATATTGAAAACGGACAACCTCTATGATCTCTGCTGATTAGTGTACAAACATAATATTTGAGACTTTGTGTATCTTGTAATTTATTATGATAAATCAAAAATAACAAAATATAAACTGTAAAATCAAAAATAATGTATCTTCTTAAATACACGCTAATTTGGGCAAGCGCGGCTGAACTTATTCATACGAAATAAAGTCCTCACAGCCAGAATGTTCCTTTCATGAAACCGCTTAATTATTTTCAAGGCGAAAATTAATTAATCCTCAGTTGTACCAGAGCAATAAAGTGATGATCTGCGACTTCGAGCTGAGTTTGGATGTGGTTACATGACCATAGTAATAATGGTTAGGATAATAAATATATTTTATGTATATCCTTTTACATGATATGCTAGGTAGAGTCCCCGTCATTTACACTCTATTCTATATAGTATATCCACAAATTTAATATTATAATATGAAAAAAACAATTAAATTTAAAAACATTGTTAAAACTGCATCTTCTAGTGCGTATGAATTGGAGACGTAATTTCCCACACGTTTTAACAAAACATTATCATCTCAAATTAATCCCGAAGTCTCCACTGTCACGACTCATGTAACTAGAAAACAAGCAGTTTTAATAACTCACAGAAACACAAAGGTCAGTACGCAAAATATTCAGTACAATTCGCTATTAATAAGCTATATCTGGAACCACATACGGGCCAACCAACCTTCGAGTTACAATGCCATGATTTGCATACGCACAATTTTTTCACTCATTATCCTCTCGCACGCACGCCAAACCGTGCCACATATTATTTACATATCGTCACGCATATCTGCCGAATAAACATGGGATTTACCAAGCTGCCTACACTAGATCCTTTTAGCCCTTGATCTAATTACTAAACATATTTTGATCACATACGCATCCTAAACATGTAGAGAAAAGTGATACCAAAAAATTGGGTCTTAAAAAAACGTCCCGAATCTTTTGATTTTCTACAGGGTGTACGCCTCGTACATACTCATTACTCTATGGTAATATTGTTAAGAATTGCTTACATGTGATACACGATGTGATAGGGGGCGAGCCTATTGCCATATCGGGCACAAATTCCTGACTCCGGGCTGATCATGAATAGAACAATCCAAAATCACTTTACCCGACCCGGGCTTCGATCCCGAGACCTCAGCGTGGTTATCGTACCGTAGTAAAGAAGTCTTGACTTAAGAAGTCAAGAGGTAAAAAGGGTAAAAGGAACGAGTTTTTTAACGTATCGCACTATTATTTTCTTAAACATTTATCTCGAAGCGCCATTTATTTAACTGAGAAATGATTAAGCTTAAAAACATCCTACAAAAATCCTGCATTTCTAATGTTATTATAATCATAGAAACATTTACAAATATTTTTAATTGCAATAAAGTTTCCTTGTAAATTTGCATCAGCTTTAACTGAAAAACACGCAAAGCATACGCGAATACTTTTAATTACAATCATCACAGTGTAATACTAAAGTACATTTCAAAATCGCATCCTTGAAGCCTCCACAATGCCACTACAATTAAATTGACCGTGTCATTGTCACATCTATTTGCTTCTTCAAAGCGGCGAGCAAATATACGACAAAGCCCTATGTTTAGTCATGTCACTGAATGATTTATTTACGACAAAGCGTTTCATCTCGTTCCTTTAAATTGATTAATCATACATGAGTTCTGGTAAATACAGCTACCTGTACTTTTAATGATAAGATAACGCCTGACTGCAGTTGACGTGAACAAACAGATCTAATTGAACTCGCAACTAATGTTCGAATTTATACACGGAGAAATTATGGTTATATCTTTGAGTATGTGTTGATTATTCTATTGTTATCTTTTATGGGAATCCTTATTTATTTTTAAGTAGTTTACATAACCGTTTCTGCAATATGCAGGATGCAGGCCTCTTCCAACAGGTCGATGTGGAGATCTTTGAGCTCTCCCGATGTCCAGCAGTGAACTGCCTATGGCTAAACAGATAGATGGTGAACTATGTTTGTGTTTTCTATGAGATCAGCATCACGCAATACGTATTTAGAATTTCTATCACTTAATATTTGTGTAGAAAATACTGAATGTGCTTAAAGATCAAAAAGATCATAAGCAGAGGAACATTAAAAGTATGTAAAAGATGAAAGAAACAATAGCGTGAATAAAGATAAAATGCGTTCGATGACTGTAGTCATGAATTTAAAGGTAAAACATATCATCTTCAAAAAAGTGGTATAGTTATTAGAACCACCTAAGTTCGTAATATACACGTATACCTACATAATATGTAAAATAATTTGCACTTTAAGAGATGTCTGGAAACTTTTCAACAAGAGGTAGTTCCAAGGGCGTTAAATGCTAGCCAGATATCTGAAAACCATCCGAAATCCGACCTTTCTTAAAACTAACAAACTAAACTTTACTTCACGCAGTGTCGAGTGTGGATTACGATTTCAGAACTTCAAAACAATGAACAGAGTGAATATTTTGACGTCATCTGGAGAAGCAAAGATGTTTTAAGATCTTGCAACATAAGTAGTGCACCCCATAAATAAATCCTTCCTTCAATTATATGTTTCCATAAAACGATACGTGTTCTACGACAGGGTCTTTAATACGCGAACGACTTATTATCACAGATCAATGTAATAACTGTTATTACATTACATGCACATAGTAAATTACACGATTGTTTTTTTTTTTATTATTACACACCTGTGTGGAATTTTTTTTTACTTTTATTGTCAGTTTTGCCTAATTATATTCTTTATTTTTTATTATTATCCGACTTAATCGTGTTTCAAAGAGGATGTTATAGCAAATTCATCTATTTTATATATATTTTTATAATACGTTGAAACCCAAGTGTATGGTGGCTTGTTGGTAACGAACCAGACAAGGCTGCCCTCATGCTAACGGTGGTCGCAGGTTCAAATCGCAGAGCGCACCTCGGACTTTTCGGAGTCATGGGTGTATTAAATAATCACGCATTATAACGGTTAAGGAAAACATCGTGGGGAAACCTTCATACCATAGCAATTTGTATAAATCTATGGTATATAATATCCGCCACCCCGCTCTAAGCCTGCGTCGCCTAACCCCTCTCAATCGTACTGGCGATTGTAGAGGAGGCTCGTGACCTGCAGTAGGACATATAGGGATTAATGCAATATAGTACCATGAACCCCACTTTAAATATAATATAAATAAAATATAGTGTGCACTCAAAATATTATACGCTAAAAACATTAATGCTAAGTTAATTCAATACAATATTATATTTGTGGTATTATTATGCTAATTAAATAAATAAAGGCCGGAGGAAGCCGCTAGGTGTTGGCCGATTGTAAGAATTCGCGTTGAAAATCCGTGGAATAACAATAATTACGTTCAGCAATAGATAAATTAATAAATAAATACACCCAACAGTCACATACATAGTCCTGAACCCACTCTAAAATCGAATCTTGTGTCATGGGTATCAGGAACTACGAGAGACTTTTCGGTCTCACAAACACCCAGACCCGAAACAAATATCTGTGGTTCACACAAACATTATTCTCGGTGCGGGGATGATATGACGTTATATTGCTAATATAACTGTATACAATAAATCCAGCCTCGGTACATCCTACTGAAATCTATTCAGTGCTGTAGAAACAATATAGTAGAACTATACAAATCAATATAAAGTAGGAAACAGTAAACTGTACGAATACGCTACTTCGAATAGGTATTACAACTTGTTGACGGTCGTACGTCCAGCACTTGAAACATGACATTATCAAAATAACAAGTAAGCCGGTTTTATCAACTCTTCGACTTCATGTGTTTTGTAATAAATAAAATGTTTTATCTCCTAATAATACAGAGTGGTATCTCGCTAAACCAATGATTGACGTTATCTTTTCTTAGAGAATGCAAAAATATATTTTCATACGGTTTTGTAAATACCTTTCAACATGAAATGCATTGAAATGTCAAGTGTAGTCGTAAACCGTTTTATTTACACTACGACTACTTGATTTACATATCAATGTATATTTAGCAAGTTTTTATAAATACACATGTATTCAACAATTACAGGTTTCAGAACAATAATACTTTGGTAATCTACAACACCTACGCCTGAGCCAAATATAAAGCGGAGAGCAAACCGGCCTTATTCAAACAGTTTCAAACCTAGGTATAACTCATCGAAAATATCTGTGAACCTAGCTGAAATGCGGTTCACATTTCTTTTTTTTTATGTTCCCCTATCTACTATGATATTTTACATTAAAAACGTTTTGAGATGGATGCTAATTAAATTTTTTATTCGTTTTTCTGTTTTAATTCAATTTGTTTAACCTATATTTTGAATTAGCTGAACTTATGTTCCAGTGACGTTAATTATTCAGGTCCACAGATATTTCCAACGGGTAATATTTGAGTTATCGATTCTTTTGTCTTTTTCGCTCAAATTGAATTCAAAAGTCATTCGATAGAGACAAAATATTTGATAACTTAAATAGGTTTTATATCTGTCTATAAATAAGGCCATAAGGGTTTATTAGATAGTTCTAACCCACTATTTCACGATTTAAATCGTACGAACTAAAATGCACCTGATATTAAGATAAATGAATGCGTTTGCCACAAGTACACAGTATTCTGTGACAAGTATCACTCATAACAGATATTAATCAATCAATCATGACTCCGAGGTGTGCTCTGCGCAGATTAGCACAACTGCACACAGAAGCACTGGAATCCAATCTATTTGCCTTATATGCATACATCCGGATGTTTTAATGCTAACACTACCAACCGATAATTGTTTTATTTGCATTTAATAACGCCGTAAGAAAACTATTGGCGAGAGCCTGTTTTGCCTTCTTTTTTTAACGGATAGTATTAAAACACCATTTGAATTCATAGTCAAAAATAGCAAAATATCATTTCTGATTTCCACAATTTATTTTCTTCAATTACATAATTGTGTTGTAACAGAAATCTAGCAACTAAAAATGTAATTTATAATGCGCATCATTATTCGAATATCTGTGAAGATCGATTAGTGTCGACGGCATAGAAAACAGGCGATATTTCCTTTTATTCACGATTTTCATCGTGAAAATAAATATCCAGGTATGAAATTAAGTAAATCGTTTTCCGTAACAATTATGCCGTATTAAAATAATTGTTACCGTTAAATCGCACTATAATCATATCATTGGGTAACTAACTACTTATTATGCACTACCCTCAGACTGCACCTGGCGAATAAAAATATAACTGTTTATCTACCTTACTATCAGATATATTTGTTGTCAATTGACAATACGTTTTCATTCAGTGAATTATGAGATGCATTCAATGGCGTGAATATTTTTTGCCTATCGTTATCAAAACTCAACGTTAAGTACCAATGAGATTGTTCCAATTATAAGAAATTAGAAATATTACGGTACATAGTCGGGTCGAGTTGAGTGAGCAAATCGGTCAGTTGCAGCAAAAAGTGAGATATGTGGATCTGTTTGGACACGATAAGATGAGTGTTGTGGAATTACATATTGAGATAATACGAGATGCTAAAAAACCCGTCCTAGCAGTTAAGTATTTGATAAGTTAATACGACTGATACCGTGTCAATAATCCAACGCGGTGTTAGCCGTAAATAGGGTGTAAGGATAGTTGTTTACCGTTTCAAACTGAGAAATTCCCAAAAATGTATTATATTATCATTATAAACATGGGATATAAATATTGATGTATATTTTCTTTCTTTTACAGGGTTAGACTTCTTAGAGCATGGTGCGGACTTCGAAGCCGCCATCTCGGCTACAGGTATGTTTTTAAACAATTTGTCAATTCTTTTGTTTACAATGTCTTTGGACTCAACTTTAATCACTCACACAATCCTACAAGCATTACCTTTTTATTTAGTATCATGATATTTTTCAAATCATTGTACGATGCATATCAATCATAATTGTTAACAGATGTTTTATTAACATATCGTGAGTAGCTGAAGTAGTATATCCAGACACTCTTGAAATTACTTGTTACGAAAGCAAAATGAGTCAACAAAATAAACAACATCGAAGGTTTAACAATGGATAATCATCGACCACCAATAGCTTGCTACATTTTCTATAGACGCTTCTACTCGTTTGCATTTACAATCAGAATTCATTTTTCCTTATTTGTTGGTCTTGTAAACAAAATTTAAAGCAAAATGCCTGAAAGAAAATATTTGCGTCATGAAATCATATTTAACCACAAAAGTTGGTTTAGTTAATTCATTACTTCGTGTAGCCATAGTCACTCGAGGAAAATTAAAATTTAGTTTTGAACTAGATCACCGTGGTAACGGGTTACTGAGAATTGAAAAAAAACTATGTGGTTTTATTGTTCTGTTTTTTACCTTACATAATACTTCAGTAAATAGGTAAATACATACGCATAATTTTACTGTTGGATTTGACGCACAACTCACAACTTCGTTTCGTAAAAACAAACTTTTGTTTTTATGTAACAATTATTGTCAATAAAAGTTGTACCCCCTATTTATAATAAAGGCAAACTTTCCTTACGGAAAATATGTGGGAAACAAGCAGATTCAATATATTGTAGATTCCTATAAAATCATCATATATCGTAAGAAGAATTCTTCTGGGTTTTCATACATGATGGAAAATTTGGTCCCGAGACAACGTGGAAAGCAATATAAAGAATAGACAACATTTTGAATATCATACTGTAATGATTACATGTCAAAACTCACGCTCACTATACTAATCAGGCGATTGAAAGATACCTAACAATGATGTTAATTTGCAGGTTTCGGCCGATTCCACTTCTGCCTGCTGGCCGTCACGGGGTTGATCTATGCTAACACCGCTATCGGTATCACGATTATATCGTTTGTGTTGCCAGCAGCAACATGCGACTTCCGGATGACATCCGAGGACAAGGGCTGGCTTACAGCTGCGCCTATGTTGGGTGAGGCTTTACTCTCATTGTAAATTCAAGTAACTAAATTGGTAACTGAGTATTAAATAGGTAACTAATCAAGATATCACCAGTAAACTTACCTGAAGTGCTTTTTAAGTGTCTTTTACATAAACTATAAATAATACCTATTTATTTCATTTAGGGCCAATAGACCAGACCAATAGAAATGATATCGAATATTCAGTAAACGAACAAAATAAAATTCATTTTTATAAATGTTACGTTGTTCTTTTTTTGTTACAAAAATGTATCTAACCTAAATTTAAATGAAAAATTATTTGTCGCTAGGTATGGTCCTCGGTTCATACTTCTGGGGTTGCTTGGCTGACACCAAAGGACGTAAGATTGTACTCGTCTCAACCCTCCTGATCGATGGGTTTATCGGCATTATCTCGTCCTTCGTCCAAATCTTGCCAGTCTTCATGGCCTGCAGATTCGTCAACGGCTTTTCGTAAGTTTACACATTTGTTTTTCCCAAAACAGATATTAATTAAAAGCGTTTATACCAAAAATTAACGGCAATAAATAAATAATTCCCACCATACTTCTCGGGATTATGATGGTTGATTATTTACTCCATTGTGCATTCTATAAGTTTCTATAAATAAAGTTTACTAGTTAAAAAGACGTCCGTGACTTTATACTCCGACTTTATGACAACGATTCATATGGAACCAGTTATACTCTTATGAATATGCAGCACAAAAAAGATATTGCGTCTTACTTTATCATATAGGTATAAATTAGAGCCTTATAGTACTCGTATTTACCTTTAGTTTTAAAACGTTTACAAATCTTATTTCAGAGTTGCTGGCGCCATGGGTATCTGCTTCCCATACTTGGGAGAGTTCCAACAGACCAAATACAGAGAGAAAATCCTCTGCTGGATGGAAATGTTCTGGACGCTCGGAGTAATCTTACTTCCACGTAAGTCTTACCTAATTGTTTTATATTCAAGTCATTTTGCAAGGAAACTCAACGTTTGAAAAAATCATTTCGAGCCTTCTCGGCTCTCCTGTCTTTTCTTAGATGTACCTATCTATCGAATCGAAAATCTATTCATAGGTTAATGTTTGTATTTTAAAATCTTATCACCCCACCATAAGTAGCCTAATCCCTACCATGTATTTTTTGGCAGTGATCGCGTGGGGTATCATTCCCATCCAAGGCATCCGTATGGAGAGTGGAGCTTTCTCCTACGATTCCTGGAACTGGTTCGTAGCTGCCTGCGGTGTGCCATCCCTTCTGCTTGGCTTCTGGCTCTTCTCCTTCCCTGAGAGCCCTAAGTTCATGATGGAGTGTGGTGACTATGATGACGCACTGAAGGTCCTTAAGAGCATCTACAGGCAAAACACGGGCGATGATCCCGACAACTACCCCGTAAGTAAAGTTTATTGATTGTGGTTTTACCTTTCTAACTTCTATCTGACGAAGTATGCCAACGCTGTGCCAAATACATATTAGTTTTGCTAATTAATTTGTTGCGGTTGAAAAACATCTTGGTGTAACTCAAAGACACGCTGAGCTCCAATACTCGGTACTAATTCGGTGCGTGCCACTGTCCATTAAGCTAATTGAGTTGCAGTGGTACCTATTACGATGAAACAGATACCAACTAACATACGGCTGACACCCATGCGGGTGTCTATCAACGTTATATTATGAAACAGTAGAGATTAAAAATATTATTTATGTAATATCTCATATTGATTTGTTTTATTTTTGTAACAGATCAAAAGCCTCAAGGAGAAAGTGCGAACTGTCTCAGTGGCGTCTCAAAATTCTCAGAAATCCGTCCGTAGTCTCAGCATGCGTAAACGCAAGGACCTCAAACGTCTTTTCAGCGAAATCTGGACTCAGACCAAGGCTCTGTGCAGACCACCCTACCTCAAATACACCATCCTCACTTGTCTCATCCAGTTTGGACTCACTACCAGGTACATTTACTATCTGTCTGTAAATTAAATTACCAAGTACTCACCAAAAGTTACACAACCAAAAGCCATATGTATACCTATAAGATTTAATTAAAAAGAAAGTTTGCCGTATAGGGAAAAATCTTCATTTATTGCAGACAAATTTCAATTGAACTCACTGTTAGCACGTGCCTCGTATAACCTTATTCAACAAGTTGGATCCTCGTGGGTTAGTGATATATGAAGGATTTTATGTGCTTTACACATAGCAAGCATACAGTCTCAATATTCAATCCGTTGTGAAAATACCCCCACTCACTTGTTTACAGTTACTACACCCTGATGATCTGGTTCCCCGAATTGTTCAACCGTTATGAAGAGTTCGAGCATCGTTTCCCCAACACGTCCGCGTCTGTTTGCGACGTGTCCAGCATCGTAGTCGTCGATGAAGCCTCCACGGACCCCTTCGACTGCGAGAAGGTCATCGACCAGAGTGTGTACATGCACACGCTTATCGTCGGTCTCGCCTGCATCCCTACGTCGTTGTGGTTGCCGCTTTGCGTACACAAGCTTGGTGCCAAATTCTTCCTCAGTAAGTGTTACAATTTTTAATCGCATAATAATAAATTACGTGAAATTTATTTGAGTTAAATACGACATTGGTTGCTGCAATCATTTCGAAAATAGGTAAAACATACTTAATCAAATGTAATGTGAATAAAAGGATAATTATTCCAAATCACTTTGAATTCTGTAATATAATCATATCTTGACAACTGCAAGATTTCAAGTATCAAACAAAGTTCACAATTCTGTGGATTTTCTGAAAAACAGTTTGGGTAACGGTCGTTTTTCTTTAGTTTTCAGTTTGGGCTTCGCCGGCGTGGTCACCGTCGGTCTGTACTTCGTGCAGAACTCCATCCAGAACCTGGTCCTGTCGTGTATCTTCGAAGCTCTCACCTCACTCGCCATCAGTCTTGTGTTCTGCGTGCTTGTCGACCTGTTCCCTACAAACCTTAGGTAACTTACCTTTATTACATAGTTACCTATTGATTTTAGTTAAATTCCTGCGTCATTGATTACAAGCTATCAAGAATATACAGTCCATAACAAAAAGTATAATGCCTACTGCAGTTGTAATGTTCTCAAAATTCAAGCATCACGTACTTACCTACTTCGCAGTAATATGAGACAGTTTATTAAAATACCCATTAAAATGAACCTTCAATTGAGTAGCATGAAGGAAAGCACAGCCATATTATATTACGAAAAAACTACATTATATAATATATAAGAAAGACAATAAAGATCAGTAAGACCTGGATCAAAAAATCAGTTTTTGTGCTCGTACATCTTTAAACTTAAGCAATACAAATTTTTATTATTATTATTCAGTAGGTGGTTGTTCATCTTTATCCTACTACAGCTTAAGTTTCTTAGATAGGATCATTGGTACCTAATTAAATGATTGTTGTGCAGGGTAATGGCGGCTGCGCTTTCCCTGACGGCGGGTCGAGGCGGTGGTCTCATCGGCAACCTGTCGTTCGGCTACCTCATCGACTTGGCATGTGTTGTGCCTATTGTCGTATTCTCAGCATTCCTTTTCAGTAAGTACATTTTTTATTAATCGCTACAAGTATGTTGGTATTTTTTTCTTCAAAGAATAGCATGAGCATGATAAAATGTTAGTTTATGAACTATGTAAATTTTTACTAACTGTAAGAATTTCAGATAAGACTGATTAATTTATTTTGAGTGAAAATAATGTTATGTAGTTATTTAATAAAAAAAATAATATCTCAATGATTTGGAGTAATTCAATTTTCAGAAATTATTAAATAAACTAACATAATAGGTTTTTGGTGGTGGCCAGTCAGTCGACCATGTATTTCCTACAGATCATTTTTATTTTCAAAATATACAACTATTTTTACTACTTATTCCTGGGTTTACTAACAAAACATATCTCATTCCAGTTGCTGCTATACTCTGCTTCTTCTTGCCAAAGACAGGACAAGAAGCCCTAGATTAAAGTTACTGATAATATTTAGTGCAATTAGATAATACGATGCGTAGTAACAACGTTTGCAACGGTTGTACATATCATTTAGGATGTAAATATTGAGGACAAGTATTATAATATTTATTGTGTCGATTAGGTACCTACGTCACTCACCTGTTACCCATTTACTGTGATTCAGTATACACCACGTGTCATCGAATGTATGAAATGAACATTACAGTATTTTAGTGTTGACTGTGTAATATAATGATGCTATTAAATTATTATTATTATTAAAGGTTTAATTTGCCTTCCAAATATTTATGTTTGTTTTATTTACATTTAAATAAGATGTAAAACTAATACCGATATGAACCCCTTTAGCTTGTTCATTGTTGCAACATCTTAGTCGGCCCAGATCTAAGACCCCTAGGGAGAAATATCCAGTGACACATATGTACAAGTATATCTATGTAGATATTTTTCTTTTGAACCCTTTTGTGTATTTTAGGGAGCCAGGTAAATTATGTATTTTTTTACATTATTTTTTGCCCTTATCCCAGTCTCATACAATTTATAAATTGTAATAAAACAAAAGTATACAAATGATTTCATATATTAATACTTAATACAAGCTAAATTATTTTACATACACAAGTTTACAATAACGGCAATAAATTTATATATAGTTTATCTATAATTTCATTAACATTTATATAATGTGATTTGTGTTAAATTATTCGTCGCATGTAACTGATATTTATTGTGGCATGATATATTATTTATAAATATACAGACATGCCCAAACTAGACTTTCCTAGCCTATCCCATCCCATCCCATTAGATTGACACAAATGTATCTCACACATAATTTGCATAACTTTTGTATAGTTTGATGTTTCTTAGTATTCTGGCATGGTAAAATCTAGCTGTAGTAAGACGATGGATCGCAATGGTATGCTTCGTCGATTAATCCAATTATACTGGTTTATTTATATGTGTAGAAGGGCATGTCTGAATGTGATAGAATATACTAATATATTAAAAATTAAACAAAACATTTACTATTGTGCAAATAATTCTTAAAGAATGTTCAGCAATAAATTTCAATGTAAGACAAGCAGTTTTTAAACGTATTGACACCTGCACAAATATATTGTAATCTTTACACAAAGATTTCAGTTTTATCAGATTCACAAAGATTAAAATATTTTTCAATACTAAAAATGAATGGTATTGCATCGTAAATCTATAAAAAGGTGGGAAGCTTTACTTTGCAAATTATATTTAAAAAATCTTGCAAATAGAAAAAGATTCAGTTGGCTTCTAATGATGTCAACAACTGCAATTAAAACATACATACCTATGCCACACTTCGAATTACGAAAAAACATTATGACAGATTACACAAAACTCAACTTAAACAATTTTTCTAATGGTGTTCGAAATTGTTAGCAATATTTCCAAAAAAAATTCTCTCTTTGTCATCTGTTTGAAATAAATTCTGATTCAAAACGAAATCACATTTATGTAGCTCAAAGCCCTTAAAATAAATTGATCATTATAGACGATCAGTTAAATTCGCAAATAATGGTTACAATAAAAATGATAATGTTACAAAAACTGATACACAAGTTCTATAAATTAATTTTAAGTTTAGTTTAGTTCCATAAATTAATTATAATTTTAAGTTTTGTTCTAATTCTGTTTAAATTAATAGAAATGCAAACAATGGGTTCATCGTTATCTCAAAATACAAAACATACCAAAAGGACAGAAATTACCAAGTCTTTATTTACTGAGGTTGAAATAATAGCATCAGCTTATAACCATTACCTGCACATGTAAATGAAACCGTCTGACTCGCTATCAGTGGAAGGTTTGTGCAGCATTGGGGACTTGTGGGAGTCCAAATTCATCTACAGGGACACCGTCTTTGTTCCTGATGCTGTCAGCTCCGGGCTCCTTGTCGGGAGCAGCCGGCGCTTTCACGACATCATCAAGGTACGATGCGTCGTCGTCTAGAGCTATTTCATCACCTGGAAACGTGTGGTAATTGGTATGATATTCCATGTGTAAGTGGATTGGTAGAATTTGATTTTTGTGCATGTGACACAATGTTTGGTTCTACATGGATTGGCTTGACATTTTAGTAAAAGAATACCTTTTAAAATAAATCCTTGTTGAAATAATTTATATCAAGTTTTTAAGCATGATGAGCCATGAAGAGACAAAAAAATCTAGTATAATTTACTCTGCATCTTTGGTGCATTACAACTTATTTGTATATCAAGCTATTGTTTATACAGAACTACAGGCAAACTAATAATACTAATATGTGAATAACGACAAGGAGTAATTTCATAAACTTACCAAGAGCATCAAGTTCCGCTGCCAGTTCATCATCATCAATTTCTGGCATGCCGTACTGGCGACCTAGAGCCTCCTGGACTTCATCAGCCTGTTCCATCATGTCAGCTAGATCATCATTCACATCCTGAAATACAAAAATATAAATTGTGCACCAGTCCAGTATTGTCTTTCATTGCCTTTGGTGCAAATATGATTGTACATTAATTATATTGTATTTTATAAACCCAAATTGAATGCATCAGTATCACTGTCTTACAGAAAACTGATGCTCAAATGCAACAAATTTTGATGCTAGTAAATAGCAATAATTAATTATTACTGCTATAAAACCAAATCAAAACCTCTTTTTTATTACTTATCCAATTAGCCCCCGAGTGATCACTCTATGCTAATGTGAGTGCTACAAATAGGTAAATGGCTTTTTAAACATATGTATAAATTTAACACACATCAGACCTCAATGGTATCAATATTGATTTTCTTAAATTCTTTCTTCATCTGTGTGACTCCGTCTTTCATTGCAGCAATAGTAGCATGTGTGTCCTTCAGAGTTTGTGTGGCATAGTTAGCCTGTTCCATGTTAAAAGACTGAGCTCTGAGGCTGTCAAGCTGCTGTTCATACCTGAAATATTTTTTTAAATAGTTAGCATACCTATTTTAATGAAAATGAGGAAGGAGACTTGATAGTTTAATAGAAATATCAAAGAGGCTGGGGTCTAGAATCGTTTGGCACGAGTTGAGGGCTAAAAATGATTGAAGGTGGTAGGGATTGGTTCCCTGATTATAACGTATCACTCTTATTAAAAGGTAATTTATAGTTTTCGAGAAATTAATTAATAAAGTTTCTAACCTTAAATCAGGTATTAGGTAAAACGGAACGTTTTTATGGGCGATTGACAACTAAATATTTATTATTGTGTCAAGTATATAGTCTGTGGTTTAAAATGTCGTGCAATACCGTGAAACGGAACGTAAAAACTACGCGATTTGCATCATGAGTCAGTGTGATTAGAATGTTTTGTTTATGTTTTTTGCGGAGTTTACACATCTGCAATAGTGTATAGACTCATGTTTTGTTGTTTTACATATTTTATAACGACCTAGAAATTATGTTCAGAAGCAAGTTTGTGTATCCACTCTATGGTTAAAATAGGTCGAATCTGCCCCATAACCGACTCGGAGCACCCCGACTTCCACGTAGTCTCTTGGCTACCACCCCTAGAGTGTTTATAAAAAGCCGGAGGCGCGGAGGGAGAGCAGCCCCCGCCCGCTGTAACAAAGGATAGGCAACCGTGCGAGCCGTAGCGGCTGAGGCTGGTCGCCGGAGGCGACCAGCAAGCCGAAGCTGCGGAGGCGAGCGTGGGTGCCTATCCTTTGTTACGCAAGGGCGAAGGGGCTGCACTTCCCGCAGCGCCGGAGACGTTGCAGAAGCAAGTATATTTTGAAAACAAGTGTTTTGAGGTTAGGTTACTTTAATTGGGTTTTCTCAGGAACGGTGCATTGCCTTTTCATGGGAGTAGTACCGGAGGACAGTAGGCATCCTCCCCCTCCCTCTCACCCCTTCCCAACCCCCATTCCGTGCCAAACGATTCTAGATCTTAACCATCAAAGATATTAACATGAATGCAATGCTCCTTCATGATCTGTTCTTTTAGGCACAATACAAGTGCAGCCATCACATGCCAATTAAGATACTTATTGGTGCAGTGTCTCAGTCAATAGGCTAATTTTATGCTACACTGTAGCATCACATTTAAAATTTTACAAGTTTCAATTCTATGAAGCAATAATTATCATAAACTAACAAGAAAATATACTCAAGATTATTTTCATCATGGAACATGCTTTTACTAAGTTTTACTAAATATAATTAATGAAAGCTTACATTTTCTTCTGTTTTAACACCCTCATAGCTTTCTGTTTAACGGAGTTCTTAGCGGGTCCCTCTCGCATTTTGGCCATTTGATCTTTATATTTTCTTAGTTCAGTTTCCAACTTCTGAACTTTTTGTTCAATATTATCTGCTCTGCCGTCCACCTAAAATCATTTAAAAATATATCAACAATTTGTAGGTAATGAATCATCACCCATTAATCAGCACGCAAGAAGGAAGACAACTTTAGGGTTCACTTACATTGCTGATACAGTCCGCGATACTTGGACCAGGTTCTTTAGGTTTGCCTCGGCCGAAAATCCTGTTCATTTTAGTAGATTATAAGAACAAATCTATAAAGAAAACGATAAGCAGGGTAGCGAAATACACCTGCAATAATCATAAATTCACAACAATTTTAACAGTTATTTTTTTTTACAGATTTACAGCTGTCTGCTGTAGTCACAGACTAACAACAAATAGTAGTGTTTTACACAGGTTTTATGCACAGAGTTAGAATACCCCGCGAATAAAGGGTTTTTTCTTAGGCTTTTACTGTACATTGAAAAATACTGAGCTGGAGTCTGGAGATATCTAGACCATGGACGGATCTAGACCACAAATATAAAATTCGCCTGATATGTTGTTTATGATAAATGAGATTATATTTTTTCATTGTTTCTTTAAAAAAATGCATAATTAAATAAATAAATACACCTAAAAATCACATATTTTACATAGTCCTGACCCCACACTAAGATCGAGCCTTGTGTTGTGACTTTTCAGTCACTTTTCGGTCACACAAACACCCAGACCCGAAAAAAATATCTGTGGTTCACACAAACATTTTTCTCGGTACGGCGCACAGTGGGTCGAAACGGCTATTTTTGTGACATAGGATGTTTTTTTGGATTTTCCAATTTTTTTTGACGCCAACGTTTTGATA
The DNA here is from genome assembly GCA_949752805.1 of Deilephila elpenor. Taxonomy (NCBI): domain Eukaryota; kingdom Metazoa; phylum Arthropoda; class Insecta; order Lepidoptera; family Sphingidae; genus Deilephila; species Deilephila elpenor. The sequence continues at coordinate 4,948,742 of OX457102.1, forward strand.
TTATCATTCCTTACACTATTCATTCTTTGTATTTTTTTGCTTAACCCTATAATTTCGGCAAAAAAAAATATTTTAGGTTTTTAATGTATGGAACGCACTATAAAAACCTAAATTTCAACGAAGTCCTGCTAGATCCTGCGTTGAAACCTTATTTTTCTGAATCTTGGTCTGTTCTACTATACTTCTATACTTCGAAAGTCTGCATCGACCTGCAACTTTTTCAGTTATGCAGTTCGAAAGAAATGATAAAATTCAATATTTCCCAAAAGATTTTTTACAATTATCTTCAGTAAATTTGACACAAATAAGATAAATAATTAATCTAATAAATTAACAAATACCAAGGAAAACTTGTATATGTGCCGTGCCAGATTAAAAAAAAAACAAATGATGGAAATAACTAAAAAATAATAATAAAAAAGGCTAGTATAAAGCCTATACCTATATACTACTCACTATCACTACTGTTTTGTAGATCTTCTAAAATACTCTCTACATTAATAAATTCTAAGTCTTCTGGTTTTGATGGCAAATGCAGAAGCTCTTTAGCTTTTGTTGAGAGAACCATAACATGTTTTTTTGTCATGCGTGATCTAAGACTTGTGATCTTTGGATCAGATGACAAAAGGAGATTATGTAAGATGTCCTCATTCGAAGATATCCTACTAATTTTTCGGGAATGATTTTCCCTATATTTTCGGAAGTCTTTGTTCCGTGCTTCTGCGGCTTCTTCCGACAGCTTCCCAATGGGTATAGCCCCAAAATGTTTAATTATGTCAGCCCCATGAACTAATAATTTATGTACACTGGAAGGCATATAATACCACGGATATAAATCAACATATAGTTTTGCGGTTTCGGTAGAAAATAAAGCGAATTTAGTAATATCAACACGCTCTCCAGACGCAATTGTTTGTAGAATGATATAAAAATTCTCTATCAACTGCTCATTAATGCCAGTGATACGTGCTGTCATGGCTGTATTTTTAAAAAATCTTCGAGCTGTATTACCATCGTTAGTGGTGCCTGCTCCTTGCTTCACTATATCAATTAGCAAGCCACATTCTTCTTTAAATTCTTGTTGAATTGCAGACTTTCTGGTCTTCATTTTCTCTTTATCGTCACCCCTGCAGTTCCATTTCTTAATCTCCAAACGGTAAGCTATGTGGAGTAGGCACTCCATGCATCTTATCCACGCATGCAATGATGACAATCCATACTGGTACATTTCTTCATTCTTAGATCGCAGTTTGTGGGATTCCAAATTATTCATTTCTGTTGGTTTCGCTTTGCAAATGTCACAAACTGCTGTTGAAGTCTCAGAAAAGTATGAAGTTATTTTGCCGTCAATCATTGTCATCATTAATTCGTGGGCAATTTTCACTTTCCTAAATATAGATGGCTGGAGTGCCTCGATTTCTCCTGATATACCGGCTTTTATAGCTGCTACAGTAATTTGTGTTTCTTTTGTGAACGTAAACATAATGGGACGACAGTAAAATGTGGATGAACTTCGATCGTTTTCCCATAAAACCGTTCCATCATCATGTTGTAGTCTTATTGGAACAAGACTTGCCATAAATATACTGGAATCGTCCACGCCTACTTCAGAGATCTGCTTATAATTGCTTTGCCCCGAGGATCCATCAAAGCCCCATTTGCTGATAAGCTTCAGGTCAGTTGCAGAATCTAAATCGAACTCAATTGTATCCAAAAGCCTTGAGGCTGTCAAGTTGAGCAGAGCTTGCAATTTAACTGATGCCGTGCAATCACTAAATGTCATATCCTCCTTTCTTGGGTAACATTTCAATTTTGCTTCTTTTAATTTATAATAAGAAGGATACAATTGAAAGCCTTTTTCGCTTGCTGATTCTCTTAGGTTTATATATTGTGCCTTCGACAAATTTAGGGAAACAAGTAGCGCCAACGCTTTATCAGCAGTGTATGGAACATTTTTTTTTGCATTCAAGCAATTATTCACTTTTGTTATATCTTCTGGATTTTTAAGTAAATGGTTTATTATATTAGCGATGGCTTCATGTCCATTACATTTCAGTGTATTTGATGTAGCTGCAATTAATTCTTCCTGAGACAAATTATTTTGAATTTGGTCTACTCGTCTTCGTTTTTGTCTGTTGGACAAATCATCGAATGATTTTCTGGGACAAATCAAAGCTGTAGAAGCTTTCGATGTGGATGGAGACAGATTCTCAAGACTTAAGTCCTCTTCATGTCTTTCGTGTTCTTCATGTACTTCATGTTCTTCGTGTCTTTCGTTTAATTTTAGTCCTTTAGGCCAAATTATTTCACTTTCTAGCCAATCACCATTTTTTTTAATAAAGTTAGAAAATATACGATTGCATTTTTGCCATCTAGCTGTTATAGAAGAACAGAATTTTACACAAAACTTTTGAAGCACTACACTATTTTCTTCAGTCACGTTTATTTTCTGTTGCAGAAAATCAGAAAGTTTTTTGCTATCTGATAGAGATCCAAGCTGGTCTCTTAAAACAACAAACATATCGAGATTAGTAACTAGAACCTCCATGATACCGAAACAAGGATTTTAAATAAAATGGTATGGATCGTAGCACGGATAAATGTACATTAAGAACGAATTCAAAATATAAGTCATTTTATACCCTGGGCAATAAACAAATTTTATTGCCCTAGATGCTCTCATTAATGATAGAACTAAGTAAAAGGACAAAACATGTTTACAATCGATATCACGAGAATGTTTGTTTTGTTTTAGTTAATTAAAGACAATAAACAAACAGTAGTTGTAAAACAATTAACTAAATGCACCTGTAATCTCCAGATGTCATCAGTGTTAATGACTGAAAGTAATCCTTTTCCATCTGGTGGTCCATTTGCATTTATGATTTATTACTGTGTTTACGTTAATTGTGTAACCACATGTTTTGGGTACAACAACCAATTATGCCAATAAATATTTACTTATTTACTTCTATTGTGTTATTCTATTAGATTTTTATATAATAGTTTGTATATCCACAATGTTTTTGTCTTACTATCTTGTGGTTAAATTGACTTAAAATGTCAATTACAAAATTAGAAATAGTACTATTTTTACCATTTTTCCGATCCCTATAACTGGAAAAGTTGCAAGTCAATGCAGACATTCGAAATGTACAAGTAAAGTAGAACTGGCCAGGATTCAGAAAAATAAGGTTTTAACGCAGGATCTAGCAGGACTTCGTAGAAATTTAGGTTTTTATAGTGCGTTCCATACATTAAAAACCTAAAATATTTTTTTATGCCGAAATTATAGGGTTAAGCAAAAAAATACAAAGAATGAATAGTGTAAGGAATGATAATATCAAAACGTTGGCGTGAAAAAAAATTGGAAAATCCGAAAAAAAATCCTATGTCACAAAAATAGCCGTTTCGACCCACCGTGCGGCGGCGCGCCGATCGCCGCGCCGCGCCTCCGCGGCGATCGAACCCGCAGCCCCTCGCTTTATAGCTGGCGCGGCGTCTAACCAACGGCGCCACGGAGGCTAATTCAATACAACATTAGCCCATTCAAAGGATTTGTCCCTTTTTAATTGCTAACGAATATTAACCCCACGAATACAAGTAATGTCGGTTTGCTTGGGAGTCCAATTTCTCTTCCAATAAAATTGTCAGTTAAATTGTATCGTCTGGGGTAACTGGTATTCTTCATTAATAACTGCACGACACTGACATTGACATTTGACTTTAGTTTTGAGTTTTGGCTTTTGAAGTGAGGTTATTTCATTTTTCTGCACTATTTTTTAAATAAATTTATCCATTATTAATTCTCCTAAATATTTTCTGTTTACAAGACATGACGACTAACGGAATAATTCACAATGCGGTAATTATATTATTTGTATTCTAAGTAGGTATCTTTAATTCTAGAGGCTAGAACAAATAAATAATTTCTCATAATTTGTCTTGTAAGACCTATTTTAATGCATATTTTTTAGAATAAATCAACGCAGTCCAGTATAGAAGATTTTAAAATTCACTTTCAATTTATTATACTTTGTTTCAAGTATTCATTCATTTAATTTCGTTTTACATCTTGAATTTGCATATCTCATTTTTTCGAACCTTGAACCGATTCCACTTATCATTTATCACTTTGATATCTCTGTATATTTTGGTTCAAATTATTATCGCAAGGTTTGTATTTGCATAAGAATTAAAAACAAGTTCATGTTACCTCAAAGAACTCTTTTTAAAAATGTTAACATCAATTAAGACCTTTAAATTTTTTTGTACAAAAACAATAGATTTTTTTAAATAATTTTGGTAAATATTGAATATTATTACTCCCAACGATTTATAGGTAACAAAGTCTTTATTATTTCTTTTATACATTCATAATACTACAATAGGTCAAATAAATCAACTCCATTTGCTGTCAACCATAGTCATTAGTTTTAATGGAATCATTCATATATCATACCATGTCATGCATTTTATCTCACTCATTCTAGGTAAAAAAATTAAACAATATATTCTGTATCCATCAGAATCATTGTGGGACATCTTGCAAGATAGTAAAGTGCTGGAAATGGGACGTAACACAAATAACATCACCGCAAACTCGAAGATATGTCAAATATGCTGTACTTGTATTAAATAGGCCTATAATGCAAAGTAATGGCTTTATAAAAGATTTTTGGAATAACGGTAAGTTCTATGGTGTTTATTTGTCTGATGAATATTCCAAAAAAAAGGAAAGAGATGTTGTATCAATGATATCTATTTTTTATTATTGTGTGACTTTAAAATTAGAAATGTTAGAGTTTTACTGTAGTGTTTTTATAATATGAGGGAGCTATATTTTTGTTTCACCAAAATCCTCAGTGTAGGATTAATTACATTTATTTCAGTGTAGTAATAGCATGAAATTGGTTATCACCAAATGAGCCTTAGTTTGTGTTAATCCATTTCACATTGTGTTTGTTGTTTAATTAACACAAACTATGCTCTTTATAATTTCTAGCAACAGTAAGAATAACTGTAGATGGCGGTACAAAACAATGGGAGAGATACTTAAACAATATGTCTGAAGGATGTCAGAAAACAATCAAGATACCAGATCTTGTTACAGGAGACTTTGATTCTATAACTGAAGATATTATGCTGAAATATAAAAAGAAAGGTTGTAAGGTGATACTTAAGTTAACTTCTAATATAAATTCTATATAATGAGATATTATTCTTTGTAACAATTAATTTTATATATTTGGTAACTTGATACATAACAGCACAAGGATATGTATTTAAAATTCATTAATTAAAATTTCTAGTATGAAACTAAAACGTTTTTGTCATACAATGAACTTATTAAACTGAGGCAAGATTGTGATTTGAGAATCTCAAGCTCAGATAACTTTTGCAAGATTTGTTGTAGTTGTAATTTTATTTAATGGAAAAAAATTTATATATTGCTTGTACTTTGATGTTATTCCATATCCAAAGTTTCATAATTCCATGTTTTGTTAATTTTCAATTTATTTTCATTATAGATAGTACACACACCAGATCAAAATTATACAGACTTTACAAAAGCCTTAATGGAGTTACATAATTACTGTCAGGAAAATAAAGTACAGGTAAGCATTATGATATATTTATTTCTACATAAACTTTAGTACCATAGACCTTTTTATTAAAATAAAATGAGTAACATACGAATTTACTATTTAATCATTAGTGAATAGTGTTGCCCATAAACTTGCATAAAATTTGAAAAATATAATTTGTTGTTGGCGAGAGTATATAATTGAATACTTTTTGGAGAGTATTATCAAGGTACAGCTAATCTGCTCCTTCAATATGGTTTCCTAAAAACTATTAAATTATAGAAAAATTAATAATTTAGATGCACACAAAATTCTTGTCACCAATGCAAAATGTAAGAAATCATTGCATATAGGCTGCTTTCACTGGGTCTATGTAGCAATCTTTACGAGGGACATATGTTTAGATCTGGACTGCTTTTGGATGGATACAAAAAAACTAACAGTCAAAACCAATTTCTATTACAGATGGACAATGTTGTAGCAATAGGTCAAAGCTCAGGCAGACTAGACCAAATTTTGGGAAACATTCAAACATTGTTTCTGAATAAGGATAAACACCTGCTGAACCCAAATACCAAAGTGTATTTAATGTGCGATGATTCTATATCGTGGCTACTGCAACCAGGTGACCATGTTGTCACGGTGCCTGAAGAAACAAGGAAACATAAACGGGCATGGTGCTCCCTAGTTCCTATTGGAGAACCATGCGAAAGTGTCACATCTACTGGACTTAAATGGAATTTAAGTAAGACATAATTTGTACAACTTTTTATTTTATTTTTTTAACATAATCTCATCAGAGCAGGACTATAAGGTGCAGCATGAAGTGTTAAAAAATTATTTTAGTTAGAACATTCTCCATGATTATTATGTTCTAGATATATTTTGGTCCTTACTGCCACGCCACTGCGATCTAACGTTTGTTCATAATCCAATCTATAAGTTGTACATTCCAGTTAAATAATTTCATATTTCTCATATATTAAAAGCCAATAAAACAGCTTCGTTGTCGCGTTTCGTTCGGTAAGTGAGATTGTCGAATGCTCAATACCTGTTTCCTTTTCCCATCATTTTTCCTTCCCGCTCTCGTCACGATTTCATGAGCCGGCAACACATCCACGATACCAAGCGTTGTGGATTTTCATGGGCGGTAGCGATTACTCCCCATCAGGTGGCCTGTTTGCTTGTTTACCAGACCTATGCAATAAAAAAATATACAGGGTATATCAAGACTGCGACCGAAAACGAAGCCGGGTGGTAGTTTTAGTGGTTACAGACACAATGCATATAAAAATTTCGCAAAATACGCGACCGATTTTTTTTTTGAATTTTTTGAAAATCGTTGTTTTTTGGGTAGTAAATAAATACCTAGTTATTGCGAAAATAGCAATTTAAACCCTATCGTACCATTGCGTCTTAAAAAATAAAAAGGTGTACATCATTATTTAAGCAAAACTATGTATTTATCACCCAAATACGACGATAAGTAAAAAATTACCAAAAAAGAGTTGACGAATTTTTTTGCGAAAATTTTCATTGCTTTGTGTTTGAAGTCACTAATACTACCACCTGGCTTCGTTTTCGGTCGCGGTCTTGATATACCCTGTATATTTATTTCACGATTCTATATGTATCTTCCAGACGACCAGCCGCTGAAGTATGGTGAGTTAGTAAGCACTTCAAACACATTCGATGGATCTGAAAAGGTGACGATTAAATGCAGTCACACACTGCTCTGGTCTATGAGGGTCCCTAGCTTGATAGGTAAGTTTTCTTACTCCCAAATAAGATTTTTTTATACAACGTTCTGCGCAATACATTCACAAAAAGAAAAAAAAAATGTTGCGGCAGAACACCTTAATACAGCTTTAGCTTATCTATGTTAAAAGTAAAGTATCTCTATATTTTCGCTTAGCTTTGTCCGGTATTGTATATCCCGAAAAGGCAATATTATTAAATAAATAGACATTTATAAATATGCGCTTTAATAGAACTTCATATATATGAGTATGTAACGATTTTATTCTTTGTATTTAATTTATGTTGACTTCCATGTATACATCAATAAATTGCATTTTCTACTTTATTTAAATACTTGTTAAACAATTGACAAATTCCATTATTTATGTTCTTTCTTCATGTAAGGATTGCGACTTTAAATTTACAAAGGCTTTTACGGGGAAATCCTTTACGGTGTAGTGTTTTATTTTAAAATCAGCAAACGACATATTAATGAGCTTTAGCCTTTTGTGTTTCGCATTTCGCAAAACTATTTTGTAACTTGGTCACGTTTTGGTTGTTGTCATTTGAAACTTACGCTAAGAGTTGTCTAATACGAAAATTATTAGCATATGCTTTTGATATATTTGGCACACATTAGCGTGGTTATGTTTTTCTAATCAATTAGGATTTTTTTATAAAAAATCAAGGTATTACGAAAGTGTTACAAGCAACATGTCTGCATTAAACATAGTTTTAACAATACAGTTTAAATTAATTTTCCCACCATTTTGAGAGGCAACGCATCTGTGTTTCAAGTTTTATAGATATTCATGGTCGGTGGATGGTGGTATTTATTTACCATGACTTTTGTCGTTTCCTCGTTTGCCGGATTTATGCAATTAAACTTATTTTCATTGAATAAACTCGCCTGTAAATATTAAGACTACAACCGACGTTCATTCCTGGTGTTAAACGATCACTTCTATTTCTAGAAGCGATATATTAGAATTACAATAGAGCTCAAGAGCTCCGTGCTTAGAATATTAAATAATTTTCATTTGGAATTATTTATTTGTATTTTACAATATTTCATATTTTTTCAGATTAATAAACAAAGAAACTAAATGAAGAAAGGATACGAGTATCTACTAAGTAGAGCCGTTTGATGTCTGTACATTCGATTATATCTTAATAGTTAAAGTTAAAAACTTTAAATTAAACCCAACAAAATATATTTTTGTGCTTAGACAGTATAATGGATAGTAATTATGAAATTCCTGTAAAAAGCTTTTTAAGTTCTTGTATGTGTATTTATAAATGTTTACTATATATTAGTGTAGTACTTAATCTTGTCCAAAATCATATTACAATTAAGTAGTTAATACCACTGAATTTTAACTTTTAAATATTAATATACTTAGATTTGTTGTGGCATTAGAGAATATTTAATGTGGAATGAGTGTTTAAACGAATTACTGGGTACATTAGTCCCATGTCGAGTGCGTTCTTTGTGTTTTACGCTGGCTGGTACCAGGATACCAGCGTTTACATTTCCACAGAAGTTCCTACCATTTCTCTGACCTTTTATACCCTCAGGTTTATGGCTTTATTTTATGGCACTCTTATACATACCGGGTATATCAATACTGCGACCGAAAACGAAGCCAGGTGGTAGTTTTAGTAGTTACTGACCTCAACGCAATTAAAAAAATCATATACAAAGCGACAGTCTTTTTTGCATTTTTTTTTTTAAATCATCGTGTTTGGGTGGAAAATACCTAGATTTTGCGATAATAGTAATTTAAACCCTTACGTACCATTGCGTCTTTAGAAATAAAAAGGTGTACATAATTATTTTAGGAAAACTATGTATTTACTATTTACCACCCAAATACGACGATAAGTCAAATTTTTCAAAAAAATAAATTGACGATTTTTTTTCCAAATTTTTATTTGCCTTGTGTCTGAAGTCAGTAATACATCATACCTGGTTTCATTTTTGGTCACAGTCTTCATATACCCTGTATAATGGCTGAGCACGAACAATGCTTATTTTATATCGACTTTAACACGTAGCCATGCCAACTCAATCAACATTCCTAAAACTTATCCCCATCCCGGACATATATTATTTTTATTTTTTAAAAGAAGAATTTTGAGGTATAAAATCTATAGGACGTACGACGTAATAAGTAGTACTTAAATTGTTCCATCCTGTTTACGCCCATTTTTTATGGTGCGGTTCTAATTATTTCTAAGTTAGGTACTTAATTATTGAAAAATTGTCGCTGCAGATGGATAGGGCAGTCCTGTCTCCTCTAAACCTCAAAACATAGATACACTTAAAATTAAGGGTATCCAGTTAATTCGTATGTTAAGCATCAATTTTATGTACCGGCACGAACGTATGTAGTTATTGCGAAAATGCGAACGTGACTTGAAAGGTGTGACGTCACAAAATACTATTTTCGGCAGCTCTGTTGTCACAAACTTACTTGCTAATTATCTATTGTTCAAAGAAAATTTTGTAAAGTTGTATTTTAAATAGTTTTTATTGAAATTATGTTCATGATTTACTGAATTCAGAATGGGATCGAAAACATGTTTAATCTAAAATTGTAAAGTCTGCAGAATAAACATATATTTATGCAAATGAATACCAAAAAGTTTATTTGTAGCTATGGTTACCGTAGCAAAAATAAAATAATTTTCAGTCCCATTCATATTAATTGTTGTAGTGTAGAAATGATTAACATATTCTTATGTTATGTTTGGGACCAACATGAAATGCAAAAGATACTACTCACATTATTAGTTATGGTCTCAATATTAACTGGTCAAGGTTTAAACTATTGTTTTATCTAGATGTATATTTTTTCGTGTTCTTAGTATGTGTTTTTAATTTTGTATGTTTTTGTTACGTATTTTGAATGTAATCTCGTAAAGAGTCGTATTGGTAACTTAGTTGTAGTAGTCCAATTTTGTAGTAAATATTCAATTAATTTCAACTATTCTATAGCCGTATTGAGTAGAACATATTAGTAGACTGATTTTTAACTTGATTAGCATTATAATTTTAGTAGAAATATTTGTGTTGTTAGATTGAGCTCCCGCATTATAATATGTAGTTAGTGGTTTGTGGTTTGTAATATTTATATATCTGTATACCTCCCCCAACCAATTTAAAGAGCCCCTCTGCCCCCTATCAACACATTGAATGCGGAAAAAAGAACCACTTGAATCCATCAGTGCATCTCAGAAATATGATTTATGGATTTAAGACGCCAGGCGTGTAAGACTCGCACACAGGCTGCGTACGATAAAATTTGTGCTTGAACCGCAGTTAATGTGTTAAAAAACCGTATGGTTGCGATATTGTCTCGAGATAATTTCCTACTTGAGCTCATATAGACTATTATAGACATATTTATAAAGCAGTAAAACTTGTTTTATATAATATCAAATGCCTTATTTTACTTCATTTCGCCTTAATATTTCTATAAAAAACAGTAAATAGCTTGCCAAAGAGAACGTAATAGCAGCTGCGTTAAAACTACTTTCCACTACCTCAAATGTTCCTTTTAGTTTTTGTTATTTTATTTTTGGTGTAGGTAGCGAAATAAGTTGGTAAAACACTGTACTCACATATTTTAATTTTGTTATGTGGTAATATAGACTGTATTGTAATAAATATTTATTTTATTTTATGTCCTGTTTATTTTGTGAAATGATTGTGTGTTATGACTGAATGATGTGCTGTGGTATACAATAATTGACTCAGTATATCACACTTGTTAATCCTCGATTAAATCATTGCCTATGTTAAAATGACACTTATAATAGGTGATTTTTTTTATACTGGCATCGCAAAAATACTATAAGTACAGTATTTGTGACGGTATAAGAAGGGTAACAAGTTTTATCTGTCTACTAACATGAAATATGCTAGCGAGGTGAACTAAAATCTATACAGGGTATATCAAGACCGCGACCGAAAACGAAGCCAGGAGGTAGTATTAGTGATATCAAACACAATGCAAGTAAAAATTTTACAAAAAAAAATCGTCATTTTCTTTTATTTTTTACATATCGTCGTATTTGAGTGATAAATACATAGTTTTTCTAACATAATGACGTACATCGCTTTTGTTTTAAACACGCAAAGGTACGTAAGGGTTTAAATCACTATTTTTGCAAAAACTAGGTATTTACCCCTCAAAAACAATGATTTTTAAAAATTGTAAAAAGAAATCCGTCGATGATTTTGCAAAATTTTTAGTTGCATTGTGTCTGTAGCCGCTAAAACGACCACCTGGCTTCGTTTTCGGTCGCGGTCTTGATATACCCTGTATAAGTAGGGAAGGTTTATGCTAATTGGGGTGATGAAATTAGATACGTTTAAGGCCTTATTCATAGAAATTTAAAATCTATTTTAGTTATCGAATGTTTTGTCTTCTTCGCTCACATTGAATTCAAAAATCGAAAGGGACTTAACATTCGATAACCAAAATAGGTTTTAAAATTGTCTATGAATAAGGCCGTTAAAGGCTATTGAGACAAAATGGACTAGATTGCTGAACTGATGCACCAAGTTTCCCCCTCAATATAGAGGAGGGTTTGTGCAATAATTAAGCTTACAAATATGTACTTATAAATAGTGTTTATTTATTTATTTATGACTAGCTTCTGCCCGCTAACTTAGTCTGCGTGATTAACTTTGTTTAAAAAAAATATACATGTATACATTATTTGGTATATCTCATCCCGTCCCGTCCCGTCCCGTTATATCCCGCCCGTCCTATCTTATTCTCACTCAAGGTATATAATCCACGCCCATCGCATCCCTTTGAGTATAAAAAGTAACAAATATATCGGATTTCCGTCCTCATCCCACGGGAACACTTAATTTATCTGGATAAAATGTAGCCTAAGTGTTAATCCAGTGTTAATATGGGGAATATTAGTTTAGTCATTTATCTTCCATAATACAAAGAAACACCCTATATGTAAATAAGACATTTACCAGTTTTTAAGTTGGACTTGTACCTATATAACTGTGAAACCGCATCTCATTTCGTCTTGTAGTTTTTGCATTATGCGCCAGTAAATAAAAAGAAACACCCTGTCTTTAAATAAAATATATACCAGTTTTCAAATTGGACGTGCACCAATATTACTGTGAAAACTGCATCTCATTTCGTATGGTAGTTTTTGAGTAATGTGCAAGCAAACAAAAAGAAACATCCTGTTTGTAAATAAGACATTTACCAGTTTTTAAGTTGGACTTGTACCTATATAACTGTGAAACCGCATCTCATTTCGTCTTGTAGTTTTTGCATTATGCGCCAGTAAATAAAAAGAAACACCCTGTCTATAAATAAAATATATACCAGTTTTCAAATTGGACGTGCACCAACATTACTGTGAAAACTGCATCTCATTTCGTATGGTAGTTTTTGAGTAATGGGCAAGCAAACAAAAAGTAACATCCTGTATGTCAATGCAACATATACCAGTTTTTAAGTTGAACCTGCAGCAATATAACTGTGAAACCGCATCTCATTTGGTGCAGTAGCATATGAGTAATGTGCAAGCAAACAAAAAGAAACACCCTGTATGCAAATGCAACATATAACAGTTTTTAAGTTGGACCTGCAGCAATACAACTGTGAAAACCGCATCTCATTTGGTGCAGTAGTTTTTGCGTGATGCGCAAGCAAACATACAGACAGACAGACAGACAGACAGACAAAAATTCTAAAAAAAATTGTTTTGGATTCTGTTGCTGTTATAAAGACCCCCCGCGTTGAAATTTCTTAAATATCTTCCATGTACAGACATCGACCATTTACTTTTTTATTATATGTATAGATATCATAGATGCATAGATCGCGTAGCGGAACGACTAAGGAAAACAATATGAAGTAATCTGCATGCATTACAGTTATTTATAAAAAACATACAGGAATCAACGTACGTGGTAGTCCAAGGCCTACCCTATTTACTAGTTGACTTCACTCGTGCGGATTTTCGTCAAATCATGGACAAAATCTTTTCAAAGAATAAAAAAAACATTCCGAATTTATTGTATTTTTTATATTATAATACAATAATTTGTATTTGTAGCTTACATATTCTAGTACATATATGTAGGTAATTGCAAGAGTTATTTTACTTTATGCTTAATATATACAAATATAAAATAGACAAACTAAATCCAGCCATCCGATGAATAATTCGACCTTGTGGTTTTTCTGTGAAGCTGTTGATAATTCATTTTAACACCTCGTGAGCGATTCATAATCATCCTTCTGCCTTTATATGAATTTGTACCGATTATGGATTTTTCGACACGTTGAATAGCCATTTTTGTTTTTGGATTGTCGTAAATGGATTGTTGTGGTGTTCTAAATGCCCTAATTCGGGTTGAAAATATTTTTGTTTTATTTTTATTTGGATTATTAGCCGTTATTGGTCAGTGCTAATTTTGCCTACCAACTTGTTATCCTTGTATTCATTCTTAAATAATTTAAATATGATTTATCCCAAACACAGCTAGAAAGATACTAAGTATAATCAAAGTTGACAATTATTGTCTACTGTGAGCCATTGCAGGATATAATAAAATCCCGAGTACGCTTAAATGAGATTATACCAGCTGGGAATCGAACTCAGTAATTCACGGCCCACAATCCTTAAAGACTGTCATTGAATAAATAGGGGATCTTTTCATTCCAATAATTTTAAAATTATTGAATATATTTAATTACTGTAATAATATATTTACTTCGCGCTGCTACTCAGTTTCTTAATGAGGTGATTGATCTAGAAAAATACATAATTACATGGCTTTACCTCGTTAAGTGATATAGTGAAGCATAGATAAACTTATTTATTTTTTACTCGCGTCTTATGTTGCAATAACTATCTTGGGTAGTGATTTTTGTAAAGAGTCTAGTTTGTCCTGAGTACCAGTAAATATAGTAATGATGTCAAACTTCCGTATAGCTATACATTGAATGAGCTTATTATATTAATCAATTATGTGAATAGTTTTTAACATATTATTCACACATAATTTGAATAATTAATAAAACAATATACTAAGAAGGTTAATTATGTGATATGAATATAGATTTGATCTACTGGAGGTAAATACTGTCTTGTAAGTGTCAGGTTTTAGTAGCCGAGCATTATATGTACATATGTGAAATGCCACTTGTGGTCTTGTTTTTTTTTTTTTTTTTTTTTTTATTGCCGTTATAGGCAGACGAGCTAGCGGCCCGCCTGATGGTAAGCGGCTACTGCTGCCCAGAGAACTTCGCAGTGCCAGGGGTCCAGCCCAACAAAATCGCTGCCTACCTTAAGGAGAGTACTCTCTTTAAGCCTCTTTTGAAGAAGGACAGGTCATAGCGCTCAGGGAACACCGATGCAGGGAGTTCATTCCAGAGCTTGCACGTACGTGGTAAGAAAGAACGCTGAAAACGTACCGTTCGGGAGCGGTACGCTTCCAGGTGGTAGGAATGAACTCTGCTGCGGTGACGGGTGGTGCGATGGTAGAAGGGCGACGTTGGTACCATCTCAAACAATTCCTCGGAGCACTCCCCATGGAACAGACGATAGAACACACAGAGAGACCCGAAGTCTCTCCGCAGTCCTAACGGTTCCAATTTGTCCGTAAGATTGGGATCATCGACTATTCGACAAGCTCGTCGCTGTAAGGAGTCAAGTGGGTTGAGCTGGTATTTTGGGGCACCTGCCCAGAGGTGAGAGCAGTACTCCACGTGGGGCCGGATTTGTGCTTTGTAGAGCGTCAATCTGTGACCCGACGTGAAGTACCGCTTGGCTCTGTTCAGGATACCCAACTTTCTGCTCGCCAGTTTGGCTTTGTCCTCCAAATGACTCCTAAAGTCGACATTGCTTGATATTTCGACGCCGAGGATCCCAATACTTTCGGATCTTTGGAGAGTAACTCCTTGGAATTGCGGCGCCATGACAAAAGGGTCCTTCTTCGCAGTGAATGCGCAAACTTGTGTCTTCGAGGGGTTAAATTGAACTAAGTTCAATTCACCCCATTCGGAGACCCGCCCCAGAGATCTCTCGACTTCAGACACAAGTTGAGACCGTCTTTCCTCAATGGAACCTCGAGAGAGACTCTGATGGCCGATGAATCGCGCGTCACACGTACTATCATCCGCATAACAATGCATGCTGTCGGTAGACAACATGTCATTGATATGCAGGATGAAGAGTGTAGGCGATAGCACCGATCCTTGTGGAACACCAGCGTTAATGGTCTTGGTCTCGGAGCAACAGCCGTCCACTACGACTTTTATGCTCCGACCATCCAAAAAGCTGGCGATCCACTTGCAGAGTCCCTCAGGGATACCATACGCAGGTAGCTTCGCTAGAAGGGCGCCATGCCACACTCGATCGAACGCCTTCGCTATGTCAAGGCCGACCGCAATCGCCTCACCCCCACTCTCCAAAGCCTCCGCCCGACGGTGCGTGAGGTACACGAGGAGGTCACCAGCTGAACGACCGTGACGGAAACCGTACTGGCGGTCACTAATCAGCTGGCGGTCCTCAAGATACCTCAGGAGCTGAGTGTTTATAACTCGCTCCAAGACCTTGGAGAGTAAGGATGTGACAGCAATCGGCCTGTAGCACAAAGGGTCCGATCGGTCACCCTTTTTGGGTACTGGGTGGACATGGGCGACCTTCCACGAAGCCGGAACCCGGTTGGTTTTGTAGGAAAGACGGTAAAGGCGCGTTAGCACGGGGGTCAACTCAGGGGCGCACGTCTTAAGAACCACTGCGGGGATACAGTCTGGCCCACTCGACTTATGGATGTCGAGAGCCATGAGCTCCCGTCTGACAGCACGCTGGGTGATTTTAATATCAGACAGGAGACTCTCACACCAAGGGATGTTCGGCGGTGTGGCTCCCCCGTCATCCAAAGTCGAGTTCGAGGCAAAGAATTGGGCCAAGAGATCGGCCTTCTCCTTTGCACTATGGGCCAAACTGTTATCAGGTTTACGCAGTGGTGGGAGACTGGATAGGCAGAAATTGCCCTCCACAGCCTTAGCGAGCGACCAAAAAGCACGGCTCCCAGAGGGATATCTTTGGAGCCGCTCGCCAATTCTGCGGATGTGCTCCGCCTTGGCCTTAGCTAAGGCTCTTTTGTTGGATCTAGAGGCGGCATTAAACTTCAGTTTCTCCTCCTTCGAATTTGGATCCCGACGCCTCCTGGCGTCTTGCCACGCCGCGTATGCGGACTGCTTGAGGCGCGCAGCAGCAGCGCAGGCACGATTGTGCCACGGCTTGCTGCGACGCCCTGCGGGTATTTTTGAGCTGGGTATGAATGTCTCCATACCCAAGCTAATTGTCTCCGCGACGCAGTTCGCACAGGCGTCAGGATCATCAGAGGAGAAGCAAAGCCGCCTCCATGGGTAGGACGCGAAGAATTCTCGGAGTCCGTCCCAATCTGCTGACGAATACCGCCAAACCGTGCGAGTTCCAGTTATTGAAGAACGACTTGTACCGAAACAAATATCTTTCGTGTGGTTTCTTCGCTGGTAAGCGTCTCCACAAATATCAATACTCTTAAGAAATTAGGTAGCTTTATCTATGTACACTAATACTACAAAGGTAGCCTGGAGGAGATCGCAGGTAGCGATAAGGCCGCCAATTGTAACCATGACTTTAGTTTTAAGTGATTTAACTGTTATTCTGTTACTCTCTTTTATTGTGATATACGATAAAGTGTGTAAATGAATAAAGCTAAAAAAAAGTAATAAACCGTTAGAAAAAATGGTCCGGCCAATTTTATGTTATTTTCTGTTAATTCCACTGCCAACGCAGGTAAATAAGTATTAAGGTAACGGATGCGAAAATATTTTTTTTCCTAAAAGGATCATCCACCGACGTATTTTGTTTTAATTACAATTTTAGAAAATTTAATTAAACGCCATTAACTTAACTAACACATCACAACAGACACATCGACAACTAAATTCATATAATAAATAATCTAATTAATAACTTATTTTTTTAAGTTATAAATTAAGTCTACCCCCAAGCGCCGGACATCATTGGAAAAGTACCAACATGGCGGGCGGCATGCGACACACGCAATGATGATACGCACCGAGGTCACGGAGGCTGCAGGAGCGCAGTGCTGCCAACCGCACAGCGCGATCACGAGATACATCTCCCTTATCATCAGCTGATGTCAGGTGAAAATAACAACGGCACGATCAAGAACAGTCGGCGTCAATTTTTATTTGGGGGACCTTGCGCATCCTATTTATGTGAGTACATTCAACTTATACGTAAAATAGTATTAAGTATAGATAAAGGAGTTTATATGATATATCATATAGGTACAATTTACGAAGACCGTAATGCCGTATTGTTTACACAAATGAGTAAATGAAATTAAGGTCTTGAAAATTTGGATTATAACCGTATTAATACAGATGTGAAATTCACTCGTTGATTGGAAAATTGTATTGAAATCGTATGGATTTTAAGTGTCTTTTTTTAGTAGAAGTTAAGTTCAGTGATAGAAGTGATCTTATTAATTTCCTTCGTCTTTCAAAGTAACAGTTTTATGAAGTTTATTTTATAACTTATTCTTTTCGTTGGCCTTTCGTCTAAAGTACTAGAAACTTACGTGCACGCGAAACATGATTCCTAGTAACCAGACTAAAGAAACTAGAATTTGTTTCCAAGTGAGGCGCATGATTTAATATTAGCGCTTGATGTAATTAACTTATGAAACAATTTAACGATCACATCACGAAGTTGGGCGCGATCACATGTTGGCGGCACCAACATAGCAAAACGAGACGAAGTCAGTTGATAGACGCGCGTTCACCGCGCCGGACGTGTACCGATCACCACTCCACACGAACGCGATCATTGGTGCGTCAACAGCCTTTTTATCAATCAAGCTTAATCAAACCTAATTGCTTTGTAAATAAGGTACATTTCCGCGGCGGCCGTCGCCGGTATTTTCAATAAGTCCAACACGACTAAAAAATGCCTTATGCGAGTGAAATGCTTGATGAGTCGAATCGTACGCACGCCTACTGCATTCTGGTATTTAATGTGAATTTAATTGTGTGCATTTAATTTTGCCAACTAAAAATTATTCTGCATTCGTATGTCATAAACATGTTGAATTACTATGCGCTCGCGCATAGTATAGCGCGTTAGTGTGATCAACAAACGTGAATGAAGTGTTCAACTTTGAAAATTGTTATAACAACGTTTTTTCGTTTATTTGTTACGATTCTGTACATTTTTACGTGGTATCATGTAGATTAATATTTTCATGCTAATAAAAACGTGTGAATATTCATAAATATAGTCATAAAATAATTGTTTTAAACAACGTGTAGTATTTCCTAAGAATTTACTGACAAGTTCATGCTCACGAGGAATATTTATTGCAAAATAACTTGTCATTAAGATACAGTAACCTTGAAATACAGAACCATTTCTTAACACACGTACGGCTAGCAAAGAAATATTTATGACTAAAGGCAATTATTATGTCGACAAAAAAATATATAAAATCAATGTTGGTATCTAAAGTCTCTTAAATTTATCTAAAAACCTTTAATAAATGTAATATTACAGTACTTAAATAAATGAATATCTTAAACTTTGGTAAAATGTATGATCTTCCTGTTTATCTTTGGCAATGTACTTCAAGAAGATCTCATTTCCAAAGATAAGAATTATCTATGGTGTATGCTTGAACAATCGGTCTTTGTTCAAGCTTGCGAGATTTTATTACCGGTCTTATTCGACGGTCCATTACATAGTTGATTAGTTTAAAGAATTTCCTATGCAGTTTAAAGTTTGATTAGCTGAGAATAACCGAGCCCATATCTTTTAACACCCATTACATCGGTGTTTAAAACAAGCACCTAGATATTGTATGCATAACTATTTTCTACGTCCTACCTAGGATGTATGCTTAAGTTTCATTTGCGATAAGTTCATTAAAATTCTAGTCTTAACTGTTATTTGCACAGTCGCATTGAAAATAAATTATGTCATTAGAATGTCTCATAATGATACCACAGTAAAATTTTGAATTCCTATAGATCTAAAACCACGGTTATGTAACTACTAATGGCAACGGCCCATGCTTCCTCCGAAGGTAGTTACAACGAAAGTGAACTAACATTCCTTATCTGTTATCACTTATCTCTAACCTTTTGCCTTGAGATCGATGATTCCGTCTGAATCGTCAAGTAGGCTTTTCTAAAATTTAACTATTGTGTAGGTTTAGTAATATCCCGGATCTTTAGTACGAAAGGGCTTTGCTTCACGGATTTATTTTTATAATTGGATTAGCTGTCCATATAAAATACTTTATTAGTTTTAAATCCCCATAGAATATATTGCATGCTATATACTTTCTTTGTGTTCTATTGTTTTGTGAGCATTCGATTTTTTTATGGCTTATTATTAAATTTGTCCATAATATGGTCCGAAGATCCACCTTGACCACGTCATGTGTCGGAATTACCACCAAAGAGGTGCGAGAAGCCTGGTATCGTCCCTGCCCACAATTTTGAAAAGCACGTTTAAAAGCAAACAAACCGACCGTAACAAACCGACAGACATTCGCATTACATAAAATAACAAATGCAGTTTTTCATGTTTAGTCGGGCAATTGGAAAACGTATAATGGAGTCACGTGCCCCTAAGATAAAGAAGCTATTTCAACACTGAGATAACGTGCAGCGTATTCAAAGATCTCATTTTACCTCACCTATCTGTTAATGTACGTGTAATGTGTACTCTGCGATATGTTATATTGGTCACCTACCGTTTAGTTCTCAGAACTAAAATTACCAAGGCAGTAAACAACGGACGTATTTGTAACTGACTTATTATTCCATAGTCTTATCAGTTGCCATGGGTGCCTCTTCGTTCATATCTTATAATTTAAAAAAAATGTATTGCTAAATTCCTAATAGTAACATTTATAATTAGTTCTTGGTGGTTGCGTTTTCGTGTTTCATAGTTTATCAATTGGAATCATTGTATATTCTCCTGACAAAATTAACTATACTTTGTTTAGCAAAATTTCAATAAAATCTGCTTTATAATTTCTCATATAATTTTTCATATCTTAGTTAATACCTGGGAGGCAAAATCAACAAGAATAACTTTACTTTATCATTTAACTTAGATTTAGTTTAATTACTTATCACATTTTTTATACTTTACTGCTTGGGCGTGGGCCATAATGTTCGTGATAAAGAATCAGTCCACAGTACTGACCCGGCGGGGGTTGATGGACTTATATATTTTTATTAGACTATTAAGTATTACCTCTTTGTTAGTCTGAATTCCACTCTAGCCTGACTAGATATTTTATAGTTTAGATCGTGATTATTGATAACCAACGTTAAAGCAAAAGCAAATTTACTTATATTTGAACAAAGCCATCATATGCTGATTATCAAATACAATTTTTCATTGCTGTCGGTAATCTCGGTATTTCTACATACCTTGCAAAAAAATTGCCTTTTTCTTTGACAAAACCTTTGTGTGAACGATTTTTCCCTTACTCTACATTTTCATAAAGTAAAACAAACCCAGCTGTGCAAATACTTTCACTTTCTAAACATTAATGAGCCGGCTAGCTTATCAATAATACGCTTTGTCCTTCAATGAATGGGTGTGTAACGATAGTTGTTATTATAATACACTTATCATTATTTGTAATTTCAAGATGACATTTTTGAATGACTCATACGCCTTTGAATTAATTAGGTTAACCAAAGTTACATTGGTAAATTCTATTACGGTCTTATGTGTTTTTGTTTTCGTAACATTTTTGCAGACTATGAGGACATTTTTTCAATGTTCTTTGCATACGAGAATACATAAGTCGAAAAAAATACGTACAACAATATTAATATTACGAAACATAAACTTTTTAGTTAACCTTCTAATAAAAAGTCATTGACTATAAGTACTAAAATAAAATTCTTGTCGTTTATTTCAGTGTTACAAAGGTCTAAGGTTATCTGTAGTATTATTAATCATTTGTACAATTTACATTCGTTTTGGCCAGGAAGCTATATAATTTTTGTAGTAATAAGCGGTCTCATTACTACAAGAATGTCGTTGTCAATATAACAATCGCAAATGTTTAACATTGGGGATATATTTATGAATTAAAAATTACTACATAAAAAAGTAATTTAAATAAGTATGTCATCGGATTTCAAAAATATGATAAAAATTAAGTGGTCATATTGAAAACATTATTATTATCGTCGCCCTAAATCGTTAACCTTCAAAATCCGTTTTGACCAAGTTTACAGGGTGATTAAAAAACTTGATAACTTCTGTCTGAACATTTTTGAAAAAAAAATCATTTATTAGATCACATTAAGTGACGTTGCGGCGGGTTAGGGACCGCCCGCAGATAGGAGTAGGTAGAAAATAAGAACTCAGGGTGATTACGTGGTACAGGCTTTAATATTTCGCATCACCGTCTTACACTCGGTACTGTTGCTGGTGTTATGCAACAAGAGTCACTGGCATTCTGTGGACACTGATCCGGGTCTTCTGCACGTGGCGGTTTCCGACGACAGCTCGCCGGCAAGGTTGGCTGCCACGTGGCCGGTAGTGGTGCGCAGGTCAGCGGCTCGGCGCAGGTGCGGTCGCAGCACGGGCAGGAAGCGGTGCGGAGTGAAGCCTTAGCACGGCACGCTCCGTGCCGTAAGCAGGAAGAGAGAAGATAGAAGCAGATGAAGTGAAGCACGTGAAGGTGAAGGTGAACCTGGAATCAGCGTCCAAGAAATCGGAATGCAAACTAGGTTTACATTCCGTGCCAGCGACTCGTGGTAGTTCACAAGCCGGCGGCAGAATAAGCTGCGAAACAAGCGGTTAAGCGGTTAGCAAGTTAGCACTTTTAACACTCACCCCAGCGGGAACAACAACACGCGTGGTAGCACGCAGTTTAGTTCTAGAAAGAGGACGCGAGCGAGGTTACACGCGTATTTATGCGTACGATGATAGTTCGCACGTTTTAGCTGTCAGAATTGAATCGACCAATCAGCGCAATGGAGGCGTTGATTGGCATAGACAATATATATAATTGAGCCAAATTAATCCGGGTGACATTCTACAACGTCACAACGTACACTGTACAGGTACAAATAAGTATAATAAAAATAAACTAAAACACAAGGAAAATTTCTATTTCGACCTAAAGCAGTCATTCATTGTCAGGACCTTTAGCTACCGGCAATTTTTTTTATATTTGCCTAACGTTTAAAACATTGGTCCAAATATACTATTCGATGTTAATACAACGATAATGGCTGTCGACATGATATATTGAAATCTAAAGCTGCCAATTCTCCTCGCTAATATATGGTTTTACATGCGTATATAATAGTTTATGCTTGTTATAAATTCATTAATTTGTATTCCTTTGCTAATTCCAAATTGTATTTTAAGAAGAACGGATTAACAAAATCATGTGACCGTGTTTTACTCTTTGTGATTAACGTACTAATATCTAGTATGACTGTTCTGTTTACGTCAGTGTGTTCAATGTGAGGTTTCCTCCTTAATTTACTTTACTGATTAATGTCGAGGTATCTCTAATTACTTGAAATTCCGTAAATGTTTCCATGTCATCAATTTGAGATTGTCTTATTTCACACTCTTTGATTGTTTCGCCTGAGTGTGGTTTGTGTTTTGGTTGTAGTTATTTTTTAATGGCGTTACTAATTACTGCGTTACCTTGGACCCTTATATAAATGTTTATAGTTTCTCACTAAATTATATTTAAAACTCGTAAACTTGTATGTGCGGTTGTTTAATATGCACATCGTAGTCGGACATCCTGCCATTAGCGGTTCGACAGTGGTCTGCTTCACTTTACACGCTAAATATAGGTGGTTTATCTCATTTATTGCTTTTGTTTACACACGATGTTCTGGCTTTATACCTACGTCGTTTATCTTACTTTGATCTAGACACCTTGCACCTGCACGTTTCGCTAAAATAATGATTTCTTACGTGAACTCCTTAATTTATTGCGTTGTTTACAACATTGACGGATGATTTTATCTCTTGCATAACTGCGAAGCGCACTTCAGTATTATTTGATGTAACAGTTGAATGCTCGCAAACTCCTCAAAATGAACGCCTTGTTGAAAGCATTCATTACAATTTCTTTATTTTTCTTGCATTGGCATTTAATCGATTGTTTAATCTTTCTGGTGTCTAAATTTCTTACTAAATGCTATATAGTTGAAATTATCCGCATTATTTAATTTATGACTTCATTCGCCCGTGAGTTTTTTACATGCTATCATTGCAGCATTCGATGTCGCGTGACTATGTCCACTCATTTTAAGCATTACGACGCTTCTATTGTAATCATTGCAGAGCAATTATTTTACTTCTTGATTATCGCTCCATCTACTTCAATATACATTTCTGTTCGCGACATTTCCGCAGAGTGGTGGAGGTCAGGTAATCGGAAACCAGATAATCGAGTCCGGAAACTCACGTGACGGATAGTTGACCTCAGCGAGAACACGTATCGGCCAACACCTATGTATGACTTCTAGCCTTCATAGCGCGCCGGGCCTTTTGTCATTATCCTGTTGATTTCATACAACGTGCTACAATAATCATATAGGAAAATTATAAGACAAAAGAACAGCCATCGTTCCCTAGTTTATTATTTCTATCACATTCATGTCTTACTTTATTTCAAAGCATCGGAAGCAGTAAATTTGTTCATTTGACTGTAGGTTATATATGTGTTGTTTTTTTACTTTTTAGCGTTAAAACGCTTTGAATAAAATTATTGAATGAGTCTATCAATTTATTTCAATACATTACTTGTTCTCGCGTAATGTTTGCGCTTAAATCGGGCAAACATTCTACCTGTCTGTATCTGTATTCTATTGTAAACAAAATTAGACTAACGTAAAACATGTCTTGAATATTTATGCGGAAAGTGTAAACGGTTGGTTTTTGTGGTTACAGTGTGCTATTAGCGGTCATTATTCAAATGAGACTTGTGCTCTAAAATAATACTTATATTGAAATATGCGGGCTCAGCGCAGCGAAATCTGTCGTCTGAGTAGTCGTAACTAATTGCGCTAAATGCCTTGTCATTTTATTGTTTATTTATCCTTTATTGTTATGCTAAATACGTGTATCCGCGCTCGATTGCCTCAACATCTGTACAAAAAAACTAAAATTCGTGGTGATTTTGTTGTTACACGCTCTTGTGTGCTCGAATGAGGAAATAAGCAATTCACTTGTTGAGGTGCCAACGATACAAGGGGACGTGCAAGGAATCCTCCGAGATGTCACGTTTTATATTCTCACATCTATTAGTTTTTGTTGCTTACACTCACAAACTATTCTTTAAATTGTTATAGTTACAGCTGCAATTAAATAAACATTGTTGCTTTGACGTACACATTATTTGCATTTGGATTTATCACAGATAAACTCAATGGAGCTGTAACGATTCATTCTGACAGGTTTTTGGCAACGATCTAAATTAGTTCTTATATGATTCTTATTCACTATATATTGATGTTGATTGGCAGTCCCTTTAGTTTCATTACATTGTGACTCACGTGTTTAATATTCTCACAAAGGTTTATGTAACGATGAAGTAATCCTTATGTTAATTAACAACAAAATAGTCATATCATTGTGTCACGGTTTCAATTAGTACGTAAAATTGTAGTATCAAAATGTTTGTTCCACATCGCTTTAAATGATTAAATATTATGGAATCGTAAAGGCAAGTTACACAATTTAATATTTGACTATACAGATGGTACTGGTTGCTATTCAATAAACTGCATGTTTTTTTTATTTATCCATTACACATGATGATATTTTGGCGATAATATCAGCCATGAAATGTCTTTTGGATCAAATAATGTTGCAAATGACACTTTCGGATTTCAACTTTCTTGATTTTGCTCGATAAGTAAAAGGTAAATTAACAACTAAGTAACAAGTAACTCTAAGTTTATTTAGGAAGTAATTCACTAGATCACGATGGTATTAATAAAAGAAAAGACGAGTAGTAAAAACTAGCGTCCAACTTCACTGCGGAACAAAAAAGTGCAAGAACTATTGGCCTTGTGACTGACCGCGAAACGTTAATTCCTGCTTCGCTGAGTGGAAACGTAATTGTGACAGTTTTTTCAATTAAACGGTTTTGGATGATCTGTTTATAGAATTATTTATTATGGAGCAATTTTTCCTTATGATGTTTAAACGGTGGTATTGCCGGAAGTTAGACTTCAGTTGCAACGTTTTATTGAAGAATTTTAAGTTGTATCAGATTCATCATTTTTATTTCTCTTTCGACCTATAGATGTTGATGTAAACCGACGCGGACGTATCAAATGTGAAAAATACGTAGATTCATTCATTTGTGATAAATTTAAAGAGATCGTGAGTTCATACAGGCATCGTAATATGTTCTAAAATCTAGATCGGTCCATATTAAAATAAACGCTCTTAGACCACCGAATACCATCTCTATTTCCTTCGCTTGACATTTCGCATAACGCTTCTATATGTTTCACAATTCCTACGTTAGCAACTGCACTCATTTATATGAGTATTTGAACTGGCTGTGCGCTCCTTTGTCACGTAATATGTGGTCTTTCAATATTTGCTTTACAAAAACTGCTCTGCACGCATGAGTACGCGTGTCGAATATTTGACACGGTGAGCGCTCACAACCCGTTCGGGTATAAATTGGTTAAAAAGTAATGCACTTGAGCAGTATTATTGGATTATGACTCACCTTGCTGCAGAATTTTGCGACTTATTTCCATGGAGAGTATGAGAATTTGTATGAGGATATTTTGGAGTTAGAAGGATATATGGAACGGAATATGGGTTGGGAATGTTGAACTTCTTGCCTTTATCCCATGGAAGTAGACGTAAAAATTATCGAATGCCACACACGTCTTTCACATTCACACATCTTTTCTGTATGCCGGTTCAAGGTAATATTGCCTGTCCTTTGCGGAGATCATTTCGTTTCTCTCCCTTTCACCCCTCCATTTAAATTTGCTGAATAAGTACCTTTTCTTAAGCCTTCATAATTCATATACCTTCAGCATAGCTTAGCTTAGCTAATTATATTAAGAAATGTCCAATGTATTTGTTGTTACTTTAAAGGATAAGTATCATTCGCAATTCCCCGCAACAAGGTATTGAGAACAGCCGTTTTCCTTGTTTGAATATGCTTTCCCCTCTCAATGTATCGTACGCCCACTCATATACACTTAAGTTTTGCAATAGCTAATCAATCGCGTTAACCTTGCAGGCACAGTGTTGATAAAAGTCTTGTCCCCATTTCTGTGAGATGTGGCCGCGATCACATTTTATTACGATATGTATTCGTATTGAAATGTCGAACGCAGTTGAAGCATTTTGAGAGACAGGTGGATGCCGCGCATATGGTTATAGCGAGCGTGAAAGGATTTGATTCTGAATACTAAATATGCAACCTTCGATTAATTGTTGATCAAAGAATCCAACGAAATAAAACGTACGACAACACCTTATCAAAATTGTAAAAAAAATATATTTATCTTGGCCATTTTAGTGGGCTCTCGATACTCTTCTTTATCTAAGAATAAAATAATTATCTTAATTTAAACATAAATTAATGTCAGAAAGAAACTATGGATCTTTTAAGAGTTATAATAATATCCATTCGTCCCACAAACAAACTTTATTTACATAATATAAAAATGTATTTTGTGCTTATAAAACTAAATTAATTCTAACAAAATGTTCGGAAATATAGGTTGAGAATGCAGTGTTTTATCTGAAGCATAATCTCAAATATCAAGACGAGCCGATACATTCCATCGCGCGGGTGGCATTAGGACCAAACGTATTGCAAATTAAAACAATAATGTATTAACGAAAACAATGGCCTATTGCCTGGCATTAATATGCAATGAGTAAGCTAACTACCAGAGTTCTGTGCTTGTTAAAATCAAGATTGCGGGATAATGTAGTAAAGTAGATCGTTCAGCCATATTGATATATATACATATATGCACTATACATCGTTACAATTTAAGTTCCATTTACAATTTTTATAATGCATAGCAGCTATTAGCTGTTGAAGTTTTCGACAGGTGGTATGCGTCAAGTCAAGGAATGATTGCAATCTTTTGCAAGTCTTTATATGATTTTACGATTTTGTATAGAGAAACACATATTATTTTTGCTGACACTCAACCCTAAGACATCACAGACATATTTCTTTAATACAATTATGTACTTAATAAAAGCAAGTTTTAAAATGTTTACGATCAATTTTATAAAAATCTTGCATTCGCATTCGTGAAAATACTTCCAAATTGTATGGATTATGATAAATTATAATAATTATATTTTTCTTTGCGTCCATGAGTCAGACGTAAAATATTTTACGACACAATATTGTTGTTTACTAACACGATGTTTTTACTGTACCGTTATAAATTTTGTGCGTTCCGCTTTATGCTAGTAACTACAAAGGATTTTCTGTTCCAATATTAATACCTATTTTTAAGCAAATAAATAGAGCAAAAATGAAGTCTAGACCAGAGGCTCTCGAACATTTTGCGTTGATACCCTGTTTTTAACATGGTGCAGATTTCCACGACATCAATTTCTTATTAGTTTCATACATAAATAAATGAACTACATATTTACTTGACAATTTTAATAATTAAAGTAACTTGAACCATGCCTGCATAAGTTAATAGTTAATGCGAACAATTAAGAAATCATATTGACTTTAAAATGTTTTCGATCGCGTTGAGAATTTCTTTGATTCCTTCACGCCACTTTAGATATGCAGGTCCGCCCCAATTGTTGGGAATTTCTGGACTAGATCAGACATCCAAAATCACAGACTATAAATATTATATCGTGTTATAAAAACTAACTAGATTAAGAACTCTTTTGTGACGTGAAATGTTTTGTTTCAGAAACCAAGGGGCCTTAATCATCTATCAAGATGGGGGCCATGTTCCGTAGCGAGGAGATGGCTCTGTGCCAGCTCTTCATCCAGCCCGAGGCGGCTTATACCTCTGTCTCCGAGCTTGGTGAAGCCGGCAGTGTCCAGTTCAGAGACGTAAGTTTTTTTTTAATGCATAGGTCCTGCAAGCAAGCAAACAGGTCGCCTGGTCGTTAGTGATCACTGTAAGTCATGACTGACAACAGCGTGGCTCTACCACTTCCAAAGGTCTACCTAATTTACTAAATATTTAGCATAAGTGCAGGAAGATCCCAGCAAATGGCGTAGATGATCACCGCTTTTCATGTCCGAACTACTTTCTTAACATTTGATACGTAATAAACAGGTAATAGAAGAGAAAGAGAAGCGGATATTGAGAATAGAAAAGGAAATAAAACAGACAGCACTTCAATATTAATTTAGACAACCATTAAATCAAAGAAATCAACATTTCTTTACATCGGCTCCAGTTAGCTTCCCTCCTAGATCAATTAGTAATTACTTAAGTTATTGCAGCGGAGGAAGTTATTCAACTCAGTTAGCCAGTTTTCACTATCAAGGTTCGAAAATTGTGTTACAAATACATCATTACTTCCTCATGAGCATAATCGTTTAATACGAGCAATTAACTCGCGGTGGAGCAAATTGGATAATGTTCTGTAACAACGCTTTTTAGTAGTACTATCGAGGCTGGCGTATGATGTTTCGAATACATAATGTAGTTGATTATGTGCCTTACAAAGTAAATTTTAAAATTTGCTGTAGTTTAAAAAAAAAAACAATTGTAATGGAAAATTATCCAGAATACTTTTTATTTAATTTTCTTTTCATTTACTGATGAACTTAGTATGCAAATAAAAACACCATATACATACATAATATGTATTTTAGTTGCACGAAAAATCGCAAAACTTATGGACTTTTTGCGTTGTGTGGGTCCAGATAGAATATTCACAATTATACCATGAAGGCTGATAATACACAGATACCCAAAAAAATGACAGACGCGTGTGTCACTACCTGTTTGTGTAAGCTATCCAATGATTATAGAATAAAGTTAATCATTGAAGCTATCACGGTAACTACAAAAATATCGTCAGCAAAAAGTTGTAATTTCAATAGAAAGAACATTTCTTACCTATCTTGAACACCAAAATGAGATGTAATTTATCCATTTACACCTTCGATCAAATATATACTAGATGTCGGGTGAGCACTTCAAAAACGGCCCGAAAAATAGAGCCACAAAGTCAAGTGTGGCTCTATTTCAATTTAGTATGCTTCAATCATCACCAACGGCAACGCGTAAACATGCCACAATGCGCCTTTCAAAATTGTCAAAATAATCATAAATGCATGTATATTGTAAGTCATAATAAATCTTATAGCAAATTATTAAAGTTTATAGTTACCTAAAGTTGTACATATTAAAATACTTTTTTCTACATCTCATAGTTCGAAATACAAATGTTTAAATCTCGGCCACTTTTGGCATGTGATTTTGTTGCTGACCCTGTATCTAGTATATATTTGATCGAAGATTTACACTGATAAAACCTCACCAGCAACGCTAGCAATTTCATGCATATTTAATTAGTACTCGATCGTTATGTCACGCGAAAAAGGTTCCATCAAGGTAGCAATTCTGGCTGCTCGAAGGTTGTTCAGTACGGTGATTTATACCCCGAGGCGAAACAACATAAAAGACTCAGGTGTACACGGAGATTTTCAATAACATAAAGATTTAATACTTGCCAAATTTACCGGATTAAAGTTAGGATTCAATGTTTAACTAGGCCACGTAAAATGTTCATAAAATAATTGTTATGAACATTTATATTTAAGGATATAACTAGTGATAGATATGTAGGAGCACGTTAGATATTGAAACAATTCTACACACCTAAGAAAACCAGTAAAATCCGCGTAACAAAATTACTTAGATTATTTCATAGTATCTATGATATTCAAAAGCCTTTATCAATGTAGAGCATTTAATTTGAATATCAATGCAGTACATAGTCTGTCTTTGTACGTTTAAATACACGCCACTGTGCGTATAACAATAATATCTATATACATTGTGTCGAAAGCCTCCGTGACACAGTTGGTTATCAAGCCGAATGCGAAACTAGAGGCCGCTGGAGATCCGTACTATGGCAAATATTGTTTGGATGGGGTGTTTGGAGACCCCAAAATTTCTCGTAGTTTCTGATACCTGTGACAGATGGATTGTATCAAGCTGTGGCATCAAGACATGATATGGGTGACACAGTTACATGTATTTCTAGCTATATATCCGTATGTATTCTGCATCTAAATTATACACTGCATCATACGATCATATTATTTTTTAATTGACTTTTCAAGTGCTGAGATAAACGAGGCTAATATGAATGCAAATACTTGTTTGTTAATGACGTTTCAGACATTTTTATCTCCAGTCTAGACTGTATTATTTAATGTTTGCAGCACTGGATAAATGGGTATCTTTGAGCGTTTATCTAATGGAGAAAACAGATCATCCAATCTAAATGCTTTGATTGGCCTATATATTATAGTGTGTTATTGTATCATAGTCTAAGGAGCAGCTTTTATATAGTGTATTATACTTTTCCCATACAAGTAAATTATCGACAATAGTACATTTCATGACTATGCTAAATGCCGCACCGACGCCACGCTAGGTGACTTAGAAGCTTGGTAGTAGGTTCTCATGTGTAGAATTTCACAAACCCTGCTTACTTTGGTAATGTTTACGATTTCACGAGAACTGGCAAGAATGATTACTTAAGACGTTTCTATAATTACCATTATCATTCGTAATGTAATAGTAATGGACGGATATATGTATACTTTTTATTCTGCGGCGCAACTTGGGTAATGGGACATCATTAGCTAAGCAATTATTAAGTTCGAAACAACTCATAAGTAGCCTTTGTGGTTAATTGTGATATGCTTGTCCTCTGCTGTATTTAGAACTCTCCCAATGAACTATATTTAGCGATTTAGAGCTAATGTAAGTATTTACCCGTAATGCTATACATCTACATACTCCAGTTGCATAATCTTTATAAAGGAGGCTAATTAACCTCTTAACATTTTAATAATATTTTGATTTCTGCTTTGCTAGTAGAGAAATAGATAATTATTTTTCTTTTCTTTCTTTTCCTCTTTTTTATTTTCGTATATTTAGTTACGGATGAAAAACAAGGCTGCTTCTAACAGAGTCGCCGTGTTTCAGCGTCCAATTTTTTGTGTACTAATATTGATCCTATCTAAAAAGAGGTTGCGGTGTGGACAGCATAACCTCTCCTAAGAAAAGATAACAAATAGAGATTTTTTGGTATTTTGGGAACTCACCTACCAAATAAGGTGGAATAATGATGGAATGAATGATGGAAGCAGACGTTGGTGCGCAATGGCTTGCTTCTGTAGAGCCTTATATTCAACAATAGATAGTTAGTCGTGATTAATCTAATTTCCCCTAGTAAAGAGATGCTGGAAAACAATTGAAACAGAACAAGGCTGCCTTGCTATTGCATTTAATAATGATAATTTATTCAAGCGGCCTTGACTGTAAAGTGAATTATTGTATAAATACTCATAATTTTAAATATAAAATAGGTGTATCGATATTATCCACCCGTCTTACTTTTTAAAATTAAAACAATCAAGAAGATAAAACATTCCAATTGTAATTTAACTTTTCCGACATAAACTGATATAGTGTTTGAGAAAATTTACAAAAGATCGTGCCGCTTTGCCAATTTTAAACTGATTTTATGACTTCCTTGATTGGTATTAATTTTAGACGGTCACGACAAAGTGCCTACAATTTAGTCACCATAAGGGCTATAAATAGCCATAAATTACAAGCATTAGGCTATAGTCTCACTCACCATAGTCCAAACGAAATGCATCAGCAAAGTTGTTATTATGACTGTTGTCTGTTTTCTGTGATTTTTTTTGCAATTTTTGTACCAAGTCAGCAATGAATTAGAAAACCAATTAGACCAGTGCTACTTGCTTGCTTAAAAATTGTTTGTTAATTGGAAAATTATGTACTAGTGTACATTGTACGTGCTGTAATAACATTTCACGTCGCTGTACTTTTACTCTGTGATAGAGTAAAAAAATCGTGCCTTGTACTTAGAACAATCTATGACATTAAAGTTACTGCAATTTTTGTATTTAATTTTAGTGATTAAAATAGTTATCGTCCCTATAGAAACGCTAGTCATAGGCTGACATAATTATTTTGAATAGCAAGAGATGCTATTCAAAATAATTATGTCAGCATTTTATAATAATTTTGAATAGCAAGTCGCCCGTCCATGCTCTCTCTATGCATTACACATAATAAGTAGTTACCTAGGTACATTCAAGTGCGAAGTCAACTTGCCAAGTTAGTATAAATGTTTTAAAATTAGCCAACAAGTGAGAGAGTTTTTAATTAGTAAGATAAGTATTATTACATTTTAATTATTAATATTCCAATATTGACCAAAACTGTAATTATAGCCAAGGAAAATACAATTTGAATTATACAAAAATAATTTTTAATAAAAAATAAAAACCGACTTCAAAGTGCTACTACAAAGTAACAAATAATATATATTTCATCGTGCTAGTACACAATGATTAATGTTCTTATTGACTTGACTAGCTAACAAATCTTAAATACGTAATATTTTGAAGGCGGGTCGCTAAGTGCTGAACATGTACCTACGCCTTACGCTTAACATTAATTTGTTAAAGAAATTCTAGCGAAAAACACGCAAGATTTACACGGAATATTAATTTGTCTTAATATATCAGGCCGTAATCGTCCACTGTTGAGCATGGGACACAACATACCCTTTCTTGTACTTAAATGCCTTTATGTCATGCAGGTTTCCTGACTATGATTTAAATATATCACTATTAAAGAGTTTAGTAATTGAATATCATCAACACACAAGTGACTCCGATAATTCCGGAGGTGTATACCCTGGAATTATAACCGAGACGGTGGTCAACCGTCTCGTGGATCATATCTAGATAATTATCAACAGACTACCACACACATATAAGACACATAGAAATTCTATCAAAACATCAAAATATTTACACGTTGGATTATATTCACATTATATTCATTTTTGTTTAATTTACTTACGTGCCTTTCTGAGCCAACATTGCAGGATCTACATGTAATATCAAATGGTGTAACATTTGCTTAAATTTATACGTGTTTGTTATTTAGCGACCCGCCTTCAAAATATTACGTATTTAAGATTTGTTAGCTAGTCAAGTCAATAAGAACATTAATCATTGTGTACTAGCACGATGAAATATATATTATTTGTTACTTTGTAGTAGCACTTTGAAGTCGGTTTTTATTTTTTATTAAAAATTATTTTATTTGTCCCTTTTTAGTTTTCATAGGCATCGTAATGATGAGAAAGGTGATCATAATATAATCAAAACGTAGTCTTTAAAATTTTCGAATCCTTCAGACCAAACATGATATTATTGCTGTGAAATTATGAGAAAATTGTAAGTCATTATAATCATGATATCCGCTATTGTTAGACACTGACCAGGTCGGATTCTCTTAGTTTACGTCGGTAATTTACGTATCTATTTCTCTCACTCTCCCTCTTCTTCACCTACTGTTTATAGTAAAACTTTTATATTGAAAACGGAAATTAATTGTATCTTTTACCTACCCCCCCCCCCCTACACGCCTTTCCCCTTTTAACCCCCCCTTTGTAGTAATACACTTATACTGAACCAGGTGCAAAAAGAATTATTGCCGTACCGTTCAATTTTGAGGAGTTCTGTTCTTCAGGTCCGAAGATATTCATCAGGCCATCACCATTTTTTAATGACACCAATCTAACATATCATACTTGTCGACAAAATTATTATTTTTTAAATCGTTTAAGTACTGCCACAGATATTGAGTATTTACATTAGTATCTATTTTCTCCCCCCCCCCCATACACCCCTTTCCCCTTTTAACCCCCCCTTTGTAGTAATACACTTATACTGAACCAGGTGCAAAAAGAATTATTACCGTACCGTTCAATTTTGAGGAGTTCTGTTCTTCAGGTCCGAAGATATTCATCAGGCCATCACCATTTTTTAATGACACCAATCTAACCTATCATACTTGTCGACAAAATTATTATTTTTTAAATCGTTTAAGTACTGCCACAGATATTGGGTATTTACATTAGTATCTATTTTCTCCCCCCCCCATACACCCCTTTCCCCCCTTTTGTAGTAATACACTTATACTGAACCAGGTGCAAAAAGAATTATTGCTGTACCGTTCAATTTTGAGGAGTTCTGGTCTTCAGGACCAAAGATATTCATCAGGTCTTCACCAATTTTTTATGGTACCAACCTAGTACATCATGCTTTCCGACAAAAAAGAAATTTTTAAAATCGGATCCCAAATACCAGCGTAATCGAGTAACAAACATACAAAAAAAAAAAAAAAAAAATTCAGTCGAATTGATTACCTCCTCTTTTGAAGTCGGTCAAAAACAAGTATACGTGCAATGTTTTTTACAACAGCAATTTCCTGAACAAGTTGTTTAAACAAGGATATAAGAGCGTTTGCGTTAACAATATTTGTTCTTTTTCACGAACGCATGTCGTTTTCATTTACGTCGCCACATTGCAAGGAGACTTGTGCGGTCTTGGCTTAAGACTGGCTTCGTATACCGGTTTTGTCTTCACCGACTGATTTATGCCGGCGACAAAATTGTAACTTAGTCAAGTACTGTCTTTGTATATTGAACTGGCAGGATGGATAAAAATTAAATTGGTTGCAAATACTAAATAGAATTTACTAAAATTATGGCGATCTTGAATATTTACCGTACCTACCTGGTTTATGAAATTCACGCAATTTGTTTTTTAAAATTTGGTTTTATAAATAAGATATTAAAGTTATATCACAGTGAAAAAAATATTAGGTATTTTATTTATTTAGGTAAGAAATTATTAAATAAACTGATTGACGCAGTAGGCAAGAAATTATTTATGTTTGCGGGTTCAATCTCCGCTTAATAAATATTGGTGCGGTCTAGGTGTTTGTTTTAACCACCCACGATACTGAAAAATCTTAGCATGATGTAATTTGTAAAAAATATATACTGTTTTGATTTAATGTCTTAACAAAAATGTGTTAAGCGTCGAAGCCCAGTTCTCAACAATGGGTAGTATTTTTCCAATCTCGATTTGTTTATGATTTTTATCAACAACTAGGCATGAGTGAATGTATTGTTATTCCGCCAACTCACGGCGTTCGTTTATAAATATTATCCGAATGACGTAGCTAAGTATTTCGAAGTTAATTTTGTAATGTTTACCGTGAACGTAATCGGGGTGTTGAAACACTGGTATAATTCTACATGTCTATATTTATTTATCGCTTGCAATTATTTTTTACTGAACTAGACTTGTTTGCCTCCTCTGGATAAAAAGACCATCTTTCGAAGATGTCGACCTTTATTGAGTAATTAAACAATTCATTCTGCTTGCGAGTTTTTACACCCGTGTCAATTTAAGCCGGGCGTAGTGTAACTATTTTGCGTTTGTCCATGGACTCCACGGGATTACTGCGCCGGATATGGGAGCAAAAACATCGGCTTAGTGCTAGCTGTATTTATTTACATTACGTGCAAATAATGGTATGGTGTTTATTTTGCTTAGAATAAACCAAATAATTTCTTAACTGAACTAAACAAAACGCATTCAAAATTTACTCTCAATCAGCTACCAAATTTACTTTAGTTATTAATATTATTATTAGGCCTATTCTAACCTAAACTTTGAAAGTGAAAGTATGTTGTTACAACCACAACTTGAATTGACTGTCGGCGAGAAACTAGCTACGATAGGCGCGATCTCCGCTTGATTCATGGGAAAAATGTCAACTTGTGTCTACAACTTTTTCTTTCAGATTTCAAATACTAACAACACAAAATACTTACATCAATTCGTCTTTTTAATTACGTATATTTTAAGAAATAATAATTTATACTTTCCTCCTTAAGTAACAATATACATATTTTCGTTTACAGTTGAATCCGGACGTGAATGCGTTCCAAAGGAAATTCGTGAACGAGGTGCGTCGTTGCGATGAGATGGAACGCAAGCTGCGCTACATCGAGGCTGAGGTGCACAAGGACGGCGTGCACGTGCCCTCGGTCAAGGAGGCCCCCAGAGCGCCCAACCCTAGGGAAATCATCGATCTTGAGGTACCTACATGAAATTAATCTATAACAATACAGCCATTTTAGAACCAACGGCAGGGCACAGGCCTATACAAGTGAGAGCTCGTTTGAGAGGGTAGTCATCTAGTCAAGTATTAGTTGCCAATTTCTCCCAATTTAATAATGAAAGAAAATCATCTTCGTAAAGTTTATAGTTTGCAGTGAAGGCTGGGCTTCTTCCAAGTTTTCCAGTGCAACCTGTAGAAAACGGTCTGTATATATCGACTTGTTACAAGTTTTTTTAGATCGTCTGTGCCTGTGAAATTATCATGAGGAAATCTGGAAATTCTCCTAAGTTTTTTAAATATAAAGTTCATCAAATCTCACTAAGTCATTTGGACTCATACCTATTTACCTCTCAATTGTAGGTACAACGAATAAGTTTTCTACAAATATTTACATATTATATCCTAAAAATGTTTTCAGCCTTTCACTGCTGACTTTAAATTACTAAAATAAAATCCCTGATGTGGTTCGTGGAACATAATTTATTTTTAAAGTCTCGCTTACGTAGCCACGCTCTCATCATTGTGATATTGTAAGAGGAACATGATCCGTGTAATTATACTCAGGTTTTCCGCTTTACAATAAAAATACCTACACGCATGTGCTGTAATATGTATGGGCTGATAACACGACCGCGTTTGCAATACTTTGTATCTTTCCGCTGTTTCTTAGTAATCTGTAATAGCAACATGTAAAGTAAAAATAGATTTTTTACACAATATGTATGTATTCAAATGAATAATTAGCCATTATCTCACTCGCACTCGCTCTTCTAGAAAACATTCGTGTTATGCCGGATGTTGTACCAAATATTTCTTGTTAAAATTTAAAAGAATAAAATAATTAATATTAAATATCAATTCAAAAAGACTTGCTAATTCTCGTTTTAAAACAATTATTTAAGTAATTATTATATATATAAATAAATTATTATAAAATAGGAACCAAATTAACTGACGTTGGCCAAAAAGCCGCCAAGCTCAAGTGAGACTGGGCTGGACATGTGTGTCGCATGCCGGATAGGATGTGGGCGAAGACCACCACACAATGGGTCCCGAAGTGGCGTCAACCACGTGGAAGGCCTAGACGTAGGTGGCGAGACGAGTTGGACGCCTATTGGAAAGATTGGTCTTATAAAGCCCTCGACAGGGATATATGGAAAGCGGAAAGAGAGGCCTTTGCCCTGCAGTGGGACGTTACAGGCTCGTAATAAATAATAATAATAAAAATTATTATAAATTAAATTTATCTAATGATTAGTTGAAAATCCAAACATACCTATCGATAATTAGATTTTCATAGCATAATATGAAGGCAATGCTTACGACACCAGCGCATCCCTAGAGAATCAGAGATGGCGATGGCGCACGAACAATTATTGATAATACGTACACTCATGCAAACCCCCTGATAAAGATAATTAATAGCGTGACCTAAATTGTCTAATTAATTATATTTGTATACATACATACATTAACTCATGCCTTATTCCCAGAAGAGGTAGGCAGAGGTGCTACCAGGATACCCACATTTTGCCTTGTATATTTGTATGTAATAAGTAATATTTAGCTAGATATTATCACTACATAATAGTTGCAAGAAAGTCACTTGTAATTTGCTATTTGTTAATTTATATTCTATCGGGATGGCATTACACTTACTATCAGTAACAATGCAATCATTGAACCAGGGTAAAAAGTAACAATAAAATATGTTCAACAGGCTCACTTAGAGAAGACAGAAAATGAGATTCTTGAGTTATCTCACAACGCAGTGAACCTCAAGCAGAACTACTTGGAACTAACCGAGCTGCGACATGTACTCGAAAAGACCGAAGCGTTCTTCACCGCTCAGGAAGAGATCGGCATTGATTCTTTGACAAAGTAAGTTGTTTTATTTTCTATGTTTTGTTCAGTCCTGTGTGTGAGTTGTGCATAGAAGACATGCAATTGGCTATTTGACTAATTTCTGAAAAGTATTTTAAAGTCTAGATATAATCACTCTATACCTCTTCAAACTATTAATTTATTTTTAAAGAGTTGTTTATAACGAATAAACATATTTTTCAGTTTTATCATCATATATGTCACCAAAACGGTAGGTCACGTGACTTTGAAAAAGTTACGTCACGCTTTATAAATGGTGAATGATCTTAGTGGCAGAGATGAATGAAAATTGTAAATCGTGACACCACACGCTGCACAATGACAGCTTGTCGTGTTTTGTTACATTTAATCAACAGATAAAAAATGGCAAACTTATTTTAGACAATTTAAATATTTATAATTTAGATAAATGTAAATAAAAATACCTATAATTATTGTTTACTAAAAAGCTATCATATGCAACACATTTTATAATTTATTGCCACAACAGTCAAATACCCAATTTTAAATAGTGATCGGCACGGTAGTAGGGCATATCTAGGGGTCGTAACATACAACGTGTAACAGAATTAAATGTAAAAGTCCAAAGTTGTAGGTTCAGAATCAGCTACTGAATCGATATCAACACTTTTTTCTATAGGTTTCTTTTTTAAAAATAATTAAAACTTAGTAAATAACAGACATCCTTTCCTTTAATGCACCGAACAAACGAAATTGAAACGTAACTCCAGAGTATACGGTTTTTTCTAAATGGCATAATAAACGAATACTTTAATAAATCAAATAATAAACAAATATGAACTTTATTTCGACAGTCATAAAGGTCCTTTCAAATTCGCAAGCAATCTAGCATTAAACAAACGCACACAACGATAGGCCTGAATAAACGTAATAACCTATTAAAATAAATAATTACCATATTCTCTTTTCCGCATATTTAACAACGGTTAGACAGAGCAAGACGCAGCTATTGTTTAATGAAATTTGAATCATCCGATAAACGATGGCGCGCGTGGCGGAATCTAAACAGGTTTGTGCGGTCGGTGTAGGGTAGTTCCGCGAAAAACGCGCGTTAATTAAATCTTTCTTTAACCTAGGTTACAAAGATTTTTTTTATTTTAATTCAAATTGCTTAGGCTAAGATATAACAGTAATGAGAAAGGGCTGGTGCTTATACTGGGATAGCTCTATACAATAAGCACCAATACTATATAGGTGTTTGTTAAGATAAGTGGGTGGAAGGTTTGTGTATTGGTGTTTATCACACAGTGGTTACCCCCAGGTCGTTGATATCGGACGAGACGGGGCAGCAGGCGGCGGCGCGCGGGCGGCTGGGCTTCGTGGCGGGCGTGGTGCAGCGCGAGCGCGTGCCCGCCTTCGAGCGCATGCTGTGGCGCATCT
The DNA here is from genome assembly GCA_949752805.1 of Deilephila elpenor. NCBI lineage: Eukaryota > Metazoa > Arthropoda > Insecta > Lepidoptera > Sphingidae > Deilephila > Deilephila elpenor. The sequence continues at coordinate 4,988,697 of OX457102.1, forward strand.
CCCGCGGCAACGTCTTCTTGAGGAGGGCCGAGCTCGACAAACCGCTCGAGGATCCTGCTACGGTGAGACGTTGCTTAATATTTCTTCTTTTTTGTGACTTAGATCCGGCAAGCAGGAAAACTGGTAATTCCTACATCCTTCCCTAGTTGGAACGGGGATTGAAGCAAACGGCTACTGACGATTCGAAAATTAAGCAATTGATAAGTGCATTGCCGGCATCTAAAAATGAGAAGGGAAGGAACAGAAAAAGGTTAAAAGGAAGAAAGAGATAATGGACTGCCGAATCTTTCTCACCGAATGAAAACTTTGCTGCAAAAATATTAAACTTTACTTCGATTTTCTGCGCGGCTATGGACATAGATCAACCCATACAACTTGAATCAACTCAAAAATGGCTTTTGAGAAATGTGGATGTCACAGCTCCGAATAGTCCCTCATTACTTTTGATACCCACCATTTTAGACAGTTACTTCGTTGCAAGACCAAAACTATATACCATATGTGACTAACTGGTGTATTATTAATTCCAGGGCAACGAGATCTACAAGACAGTGTTCGTGGCGTTCTTCCAAGGCGAACAGCTGAAGTCTCGTATAAAGAAGGTGTGCACCGGCTTCCACGCCTCGCTGTACCCGTGCCCGCCCTCCAACGGCGAGAGGCAGGACATGGTCAAAGGAGTTCGGACCAGGCTTGAAGATCTTAACATGGTACGTACTACTTAAATATTTAAATGCAAGAAAGCCGAAAAACGATAAAAAATAATTAACGATCATATTCGCTGTCTAAGATTTGACCCCGAAAATAAAAGTAAAATGTGAGCGTGTCGACGAAATGTTTGGTTTTTTTAAATAAATATGAGTAATTTTATTAGTATCGGTTGTAGTTTTAATGCAAATTCTACTTCATTGCAGTAAAAGTATTTTAGCCCCATAATGTGACTGGAGGCAAGAGTAATAATTTTATCGAAATGAAAGTGTCATTCAAACTATTTAACACGGACGATAGAAGAGAAAAAAAATTCACATAAATTTTCGAAACGTTTACAAAACATTTACAATAAAATTTTGTGCATATTTCAAACATTTATTATCATTGATAAATTTGTCCCAGGTGTTGAACCAAACCCGCGACCACAGGCAGCGTGTGCTAGTAAGCGTGGCCAAGGAGCTGGCGAGCTGGACCATCATGGTTCGCAAGATGAAGGCCATCTACCACACACTTAATTTATTCAACATGGACGTCACCAAGAAGTGCCTTATCGGAGAGTGCTGGGTGCCTACAGCTGACTTGCCCAATGTGCAGAAGGCTTTGGCTGATGGATCTGTAAGACATTCAATAATTTATTCTTTCCTGCCTATTTCTACTTGTATATTGGTTTGAACATAATTTGTATAATCCTTTTTCAATAAGGCTGATAAAAAGTATGGTTAATTTTAGACAATATTAGGGTTCTGATCTGATTCCTATTGGTTATAAAAAAATGTGTATTTCAAAAGTTGCATGGAACATTACGATGTCTTCAGTGCGTGAAGTTTATTCGTGAGTAATACATATTACCCAAACAGAAAAAAACTTCTCCTCCAGCCTTATTGAGCATCAACTCTCATGTAAAATCGGATAATAACAACACATTCTACGCAGTTTTATGAAATTATTTATTTTCTTTAGAACGCGTGCGGAAGTTCAATTCCGTCATTCCTGAACTGCATTGAAACTGACGAGGAACCGCCCACGTTCAACCGCACCAACCGCTTCACGCGCGGCTTCCAGACACTCATCGACTCGTACGGAGTGGCCTCCTACCGCGAATGTAACCCTGGTACGTGTGAACAAAATTCAAATATTTTTTTTTTATTGTAACTATATGGATACATCCCACTGCTGGGCACGGGCCTACCTTACAATCGAGAGAATCGATTGAGAGTGGTTAGGCCATATAGTCCACCACGCTGGCCTAATGCGGGTTGGCGGACTTACATACCGTAGAAATTCAAATTATAGATGTAGTAAAATTGGTAAATAATTGATAGGATTAGGCCAGATCATATACTGTATCTCTGTAGATATATTATCTGGTGTGATACAGATGTATCAGCCCTTATACATCCCACTGCAGGGCGCGCGCCTCCTCTACAATGGACAGTACGATTTAAAGAAGTTTGCATGCTGGCCTAGTGCGAATTGGCGGACTTTACTTACCATATAAATTACATACATGCATATAATATATACTTTATTGAACAAACATTTACCTTTATTATTTTAAGTAAGAATAGTTGTATTATCGCTTTAAGATATTTAAACCTAATTTATAAGAGTATTTTCACCAACCATATTAATTACCGCAGAAACAAACAAGTCTAAATAAAAAAAATTATCAACTTGTTTCGTTTTTATATTCCCCTTGTTTAATTAAATAATTTGGTAAAATAAATCATAAAATTCCGACGAATTGAGAACCTTCCTCTTCTAAGTCTGTTAATTAACACAAAAGCATTATTTCATTGTTTGTTTGTTCCATAAAAACTAACTTCAATTTCTCCCTTTTACAGCTCTGTACACAATCATCACCTTCCCGTTCTTATTCGCGGTGATGTTCGGTGACTTGGGCCACGGTTTAATCATGGCTCTATTCGGAGGCTGGATGGTCGCCAAAGAAGTCTCGCTTGCCGCCAAAAAGTCCAACAACGAAATCTGGAACATTTTCTTCGCCGGTCGTTATATTATTCTCCTCATGGGTTGCTTCTCTATGTACACCGGCTTGGTATATAACGATATCTTCTCGAAATCTATGAATATCTTCGGCTCTGCGTGGGGCGTGCCCTATGACAACTACACTCTCGAACACAATGGTGCTTTGACTTTGGATCCTAAGTATGCCTACAGCGAATACCCCTACTTCATCGGAATTGATCCTATTTGGCAGGTGAGTTTTGTGTTGACTCAATTATTATTATTGTTTTTAGAAGACTAGGTTAGGTATTCAAAATCTAATATGGAAAGAATTTTATAAATCGATTCATAATATTAGGAATTTTGTATTAGGGGAATTGTCAAGTAACAGAAAAGAATCCACTATACAGATGTGACGACACCCACTTGCGTGCGAGGGAGAATTTTTATACACCATTCAAGTAAAGTTTTTTTTTATAAATAACATTGGCTAATTTAATATGTCACTATTTTGTGAATCAGTGTTCACATATACACACTTATAAATAAAACTTTATATGATTCCGTAGACTGCTGACAACAAGATCATCTTCCTGAACTCGTACAAAATGAAACTGTCCATCATCTTCGGAGTACTCCACATGATCTTCGGTGTGTGCATGAGCGTCGTCAACTACAAGTAAGAAAACTGTTCTTTTTTTAATCTTTTCTTTTTTTTTTGATGTTTTGTCAAACAAGACAATGTCACTCCGATATTATTCGTTTACAAGTTTCTTATCAGGAACATTAGTAAGCTAAGCATGCTCAAAACCTTAAAAACAATTTCTACTTATTATTGTAATTTGTATACTGGCTTGACAAACTTAACTCAATAGATTCGATGGCAAATGCAGTGCAACTAAAAGTATCAATCGGCATAAGATTGTCTCTAGGTGATTGAAACAATTAAGGCCTGCATATTCAATATTAGATATGAGTACACAGGTTAAATCGATAGTAGAGTACACAGATTTAACCGATTTCTCGATTGTTAGGAGACCTGTGCCCTGCAGAGGCCATGTATGGACTGCATTATAAAAACTATTATTTTATAAATACTGGCTCAGCCCAAAACGTTCTATTTTAGTTCGTATTCGATATATTTGCTACAAAATACTTTATTGACTAATGTATTTCCGCAGCTTCTTCAAGCGCCGCTACTCCATCTTCCTGGAATTCCTACCACAAATCATCTTCCTGTGCCTTCTGTTCTTGTACATGGTGTTCATGATGTTCTTCAAGTGGATCGCCTACAGCACCAAGAGCGAAGGTAATTCATTTATTGACTGTTGTTTCATCACCATCATCATCTTCATCTTGGGTCACAGCAGTACCGCGATTGCCATAAAGCTTGGCTATTAATTGGTCAAGTATATTGGACCACCATAATATACACACACACATAGACACGTGTATATTTACGAATCAATATATTTCTTTATCATCTGTTAAAAATAATTCCAATTTCCAATTCTGACTAAATTTAGTTTATCATAGCAAAGGGTCCTTTTAAATGTCGATTTTGAGAACAATCGTATCGATTAATAAAGAGTTCAACATGGCGGCCACGATTTCAAATGTTGAATCAGTATAGAATATCGGAGCAGACTTTCATCACGAATTTTTACAATGGCCTATCATTCACAGTCATTTAAAATTTCATGATAAATAACATTCACACATGTATATTTCCAAATTTCCAAAATACCAAAAGAAGTATAGTTTCAAAAATGAGATTATAATGTACACTTTGTCCGTCAGATCAAGCCTACACGCAGGGCTGCGCGCCGTCCGTGCTGATCCTGTTCATCAACATGATGCTGTTCTCCAGCAACGAGCCGGAGGCGGGCTGCAAGGAGTTCATGTTCGAGGGGCAGGGCGACATCCAGCGCGTGTTCGTGCTGGTGGCGCTGTGCTGCGTGCCCGTCATGCTGCTGGGCAAGCCGCTCTACCTGCTCTTCGCCAGCAAGAAGAAGGGACACGCTAAGGTACCTTGCTGCATCAAGTTTGAACGTAAACACTGGACTTCACTAACGCCCAATATTAATAAACGATCATAATCCGTATCTAAAGATCGGTCCAAAAAATTTATTAATAGGGTCTGATATTCATCAACACGCCCACACTTTTTACTTATATTTATTGATTTTAATTCAAATACATTCCGTATACAAATAAATTCATACAAATTAATACATCGTCGCAACTTATTAAATTCTCCATATTTTTTAGCCTGAACAATCAAACGGCAGTGTGAACCAAGGCATCGAGATGCAAGACCAGACTGACCTGGAAGATCAGCCCAAAGCTGAAGCGAAGGCAGGAGGCGCGCACGACCATGACGAGGAGCCTTTCAGCGAGGTGATGATCCACCAGGCCATCCACACCATCGAATACGTGCTTAGTACCATCTCACACACAGCTTCGTACCTGCGGCTGTGGGCTCTTTCGCTTGCGCACGCAGGTAAGAGATTTTGTTATTTATTGTATGTTGAATAAGGTACATTTCTATGGAATAAGTTGACTACGGCGCTGATAGAATGAAATATCCATGCGTACGGCTGTGATCAGTTATGTCCGTAAATAAAGCACCTAGAATGCGATAGCCACGCACGCGTTGCGGACAAAAGGACTACGAATGTGCGTGCCGCAGTTAGCGTGGTAATTTTTCTGTTATCATTTTTAACGCCAACAAGGACATTTTTTTATACAAGTCAAATATTTGATGCCTCAAAACTATTTTTATTTATTTATTAAGTAAATATCTACCTATTTGGATAACGTTGGAATTATAGTAATATTAAATTAATTCGACAGTAAAAATCCATCAAATACAAATAATTGTAATATTGCAGAGTTATCCGAAGTGTTGTGGAACATGGTGCTACAATTCGGTCTGAAGGACCACGACTACGTGGGCGCCATCAAGCTGTACGTGGCGTTCTGTTTCTGGGCGCTGTTCACGCTCGCCATCCTCGTGATGATGGAGGGACTCTCCGCCTTCCTGCACACGCTGCGTTTGCACTGGTCCGTACTTATACTATACAATATATTGTAGTTATCTGTTATAGTAGTAGCGGTGTTGGGGTAGGTCATGGTGGGATCGTCGCATGCAAGACCCAAAAGGCCAAAAGAAACGTGATCTTTTCGCAATTTATTCTATAAATACATGTAAGTGGTAGTAATGTCGGGTTAGATCATGGACGTTTGCATGAGATCAGAAATGATAGGGCTATAGAAAACTTGCAATTGTTTTCAAGCAACCTCATCTAAAGCGCCGGTAGTAAATTCGGCACTGCTTTCTTCACTTTCTGCTTTCTCCTTCGGAATTAGATCCATCCTATTAATATCTGCAGCTTTTGTCAAGTACGGCGGTATTTGTACAAGTCAATATAATAAGATGACTCCAAATGCCCTTTATTATTCTCAATTACATATTACATGAAATTGTTAATCCATCATGCTGACCTATTATGGTCGTTACATTTCGCATACCTTCCGTTCTCGATATTTTAAAATAACTTCAATATCTCAATCAATTACCTACATGTACCTTCCAGGGTGGAGTTCATGAGCAAGTTCTACGCGGGTCTGGGGTACATCTTCCAGCCCTTCTGTTTCAAGACGATCCTCGAACAAGAGGACAGCAAGGATGATTAAACATTAAATTCTATAAACACTATGTAGTGTAGATTAAAACAGTATTTTTGAATGTTTTACAATTTTAGATTCGCTGAGGTCACAACAGGTGCAAAATAAAATATATTTATGCATGTTTTAAGTATTTGTTTTATTTTGTATTTACAATCAAGGCATGTGTATAACAAAGATTATTAAACTAGATTATCTATGCAATTTGCATTAAATACAATTTTAGAGAGTCGAATTCAATATTTAAAATTATTTATTTTTAAGGAAACGGAACGTGGTAATTTTAAAACTGAAAATAACGATCTTTAACTCAACAAACGACAAAATGCATGTTCATATGATTAGTTGAAAATCAATTTGGATAAATATGAATAACGGTTTAACTTTGTTGCAAGTATAGTAATAGTAGTAAAAATCCATATTTTGAATAAATCCATATTTCATAACTCATATTTCCTATTGCCAAAATTTGTGCACAACCTATCCCAAATTTTCCAACTACCCTATGTTCTCAAATTGGCCTTCGCTTTCTCCAGTATTTCTTTCTTAATTTTCGGATATTCCGGATGCACTTTCAATATGTGCCTACATACCACAACGCATTCCGGATATTTCTTCAATTTGAGATATGCATGAGCCAGTTTGAATCCTACTGCGAGATCGCTTTTCCCGCCATGAGACCACGCGTTGTCGTAATTGTGGGCAGCGCTTTTGTAGTTTTGCTCCTTTTCAGCAAGAGAACCTAGAAAATTTAATATCATTACAACATATAGTAGAATTTATAATTTTCGATTCATAAAAAAAACTATTTTGCTCAATACTACTATCAACTGGAGAAAAATCATAAGAGTGACATACCTAAGTATTGATACGCCATGGCACAAGAGCTGTTATGGTTCAGAATCTTGGTGAGCAACTCCTTCGCCGCGTCCGTTCTCCCAGAGCTTACTTGACCATCGGCTACTTCTAACCAACATCTAGAAAAAAACATAGCATAATTGTTTGCATATTATTATTTATTTGATAAAATTTAGTTGTTAGTTTTCGTTTGGTAGTTAATTTTTAATCTAATTTACTTTTCCAATCCTTCCGCCTTTTCTGGAGTCCACGGAATGCCAGCGATAGTCCTCTTCAATATGTTTTTAGCTCGCGTTGGTTGCTTTATTATGTTATACCTGAAATAACATACCGTTATATTACTCACTATTTTAACTTTCTTGTTTCTTAAATATTTTGCTACATTGCGTGGATTACCGGTCGGAGATTGTATATTTGTGAAACTATAATATATTATCCACATGTGATACTTCAATAGCTGTATTTTCATTTCATAATGGAATTAAAATATACTTCATGATACTCACGCATTAGCAATAGCCAAAATGATGTAAGGATCATCTTGGTATCCATCTTCAGTGACCAAAGGCAGTAGATCTTGCAATACTCGTTCCGCCTGCGCTTTTTGTTTCGTCGCCAGTTGCAAAAATGCTTGCAGAGACTTTTTGTCCATTGGATCTACTTCTGCGAGAAGTTTTTCTGCTGTTCTCAACGCTAACAATTTCGTATCCCTGAGTATGAATATATTTAAGTCGTTGTAATCATAAGTCTTGTATCTACGTTCTAGAATTAACTTATAACAAATCACTAAAATAATGTAATTTCAAATATTATTTACATGTGTAAGTGCGTTCGTTTAAGAATATGTGCGTGTATTCGTGCATGTGTTAGGTGTACGTGCGTACATGTATGCGTATACGTGTGTTTGCGTGCATACTTTCTTGCGCACGCGTGTGTTGCGTGTGCTTGAGTGATTGCGTTTTCGTGTATGGGAATGGGACAACGCGCTAGCATGTTTTTTTAAGTGGTGTATTGAGTAGTATTATTTCGCAATACATGCTGTATCTCGAATACTAACACAGATGCGTGGTGCTGCAGTTGTCGCATGATGAGATTGATCGCACGTGTGCTTGTGTGCGTGCGTACGTGCGTGCATGTATATGGAAGCACATATGTGTACATGGCGTCTAAGTATGAATGTTTTAAGTAGTAGATTTACGACCATATTCAGACAGTTTTAAAACTTATTTTAGTTGTCGAATATTTTGTCCCTTTCGAACGACTTTGGCGATAAGTTTGAGCGAAGAAGACAAAATCTTCGACAGGTAAAATAGGTTTTAAAACTGTATGTAAATAAGGCTGTTAGTGTGTTTGTATGCTGTATACTAACACATGGTCCCCGGCGGAGGCGTCGGGCGGTGCATCAGGCGCGTGGTGCTGCAGACACAGCAGTGCCATGCGCCGGGCGGCTCGGCGGCGCCACGCTGTCGCGGTGCGGGCCGCGTTGAGTTGCCGCAGCGCCGCGTTGGCGCGCCCGCTGTATGCCGACCATATACCCAGGCAGTACGAGTAGCCTGCACACATACAATATTCATCATCATGATCGACAATTGACATCTTCGTAAGATGATTAAGTAGCGTTTGTTGAAGATGTTAGGATGCAATAATCACTTAGATTTTCTTACCACCCACCACTGCGATTTCGGTCAGCACTTAACAGCACAACATTGTAACACCAAAAAACAGATATTGTAACACCATGGTTATTCTGGTACACAATTACAAGTCATTTAAAACCGTCTACTCATTAGTTTAATCGTCTGAAATCCCAACTCTTTTCAAGTAAATGAAACATTGCTTTAAAAAAATATACCGGTTATATCAAGAGTGCGACCAAAAATGAAGCCAGGTGGTAGTTTTAGTGACTACAGGCACAATGCAAATAAAAAATTCGAATAATGAGCGACAGAATTTTTAAAAAATAGGACCATAAGTAAAAAAATACAAATAATATATACACAATATTTTTTGGGAAATTTTGAATTGCATTGTGTCTAAAGTTATTAATACTAACACCTGGCTTCGTTTTCGGTCGCAGTCTATATATTCCCTTTATATCCTTACATTCTGTACACCTAAATTCCTATCACCTGTAAGTCTATCCTCAGTTTCAAGTCTTACCTGGGTCGTCTTGGTCCCCGAGACTCTGTTTAGCGAGGTCCAAGGTTTGTTCCGCATCTGCAAGCTTGCCTCGTCTCCACTGCACCTCTATGAGTTGTGCCAACGCCTCCCAACTCGTCGGCTTTACTGACAGAATCTGTGTTAGATGACGCTGTGCTGTTTCTAAGTCCACCTAGAAATACGTTATATTATTGCATTAAATGTAAACAAATATTGTTTAACTTTCATTTGATTTTTAATTAAATTGGCGTATCCCTAGTCATTATAACAACTAATTTTAGCAACAGAGGTCTCGTAGACTATTCACTCACCTTTCTAAAAGCTAGATCTGCCATCATAACCGCCGCTGATTCGTTATTCGGATCAGCGTTCAACAGAATTGAACAAGTTTGTTCACATTTCTCAGGATTGTTCATCTGAAAGAAAAAACATATTCAATATTATAAAAAATATACCTATAGTGCCTGAAGAAATACTAATAATATGGCCTAAATAATCTGATAAGACATTAATTAAAATTGTTTCAAAAGCAAATCGGAAGTATTTTATGCAGATTTTTGTTTAAAAAACAAAACAATCTTCTAACTGAGGATCGGGTTGCTAATGAAGATGAGGCAAAATTAAATAATATTGACAAGCAAGACGAGCTCTAACACCATCCGAAGTTGAGTAGAAGAAATGAAAGAAAAATGCACAACATACATGAGCATACAGCTTCGCCAACGCCAACAAAGTACTCGGCTCCCTTGGAGTATGTATCAACGCCTCAGAATACAAATTAACAGCCACAGCGGGCTCTCTATTCGATTTCACTCGCGCCAGAGAGCAGAGAATTAGAGACAACTGCGTCTTCTCCTCTTGAACATCTCCTCTCGAGTCTATCTCCACTCTCTTCACTATCGCGTTCTGTAAGTCTTTTGCCTCAGCTAATATGAGATTTACGTTTGCTGCAGTCGGGTTTTTGAGCTCTCGACTCTTTGTTTGTAAGAGGAGAAGACGGACGCGGCGTTTTAGTGAGTTCATATCTTTCTCTTTGTTGTATAATTGGTTAAGGTCTGATGATATGGTTGAATCTACTTTGTCATAGTGCTTTAGCTGAAAATGAATAACATATTTTTAACCTAGAGGTACCTACGTGTGAAGATTCGTATTCGTATGGAATTACACTTTAAAAAAAAATCTTTTTTTTGACGAATTGAAAAATTACTATTCTTTCTTCGTTAAAATTCCTTTATCACAGAGGAATTTCGTTTTTGAAATATTTCTACCTCTAAATTAATTAATTCGCATCGCCAGAAACTTAGTCAAAAATTAAAACCAATTAGAAGGCAAACTTACCTTAATTAGCAATTCCAGATATTCAAACTTAAGTTCATCGTCGCCTAAAGTTTCTATAAAGTTTTCGTAATGTTGAATAGCTTTGTCATACTCGTGCATTCTCACCAGTGCCGTGCCAAGCTTTTTAATAAGCTGTATGTCATCAGGATTCCCTTTTAAAGCTGCTTCGTAGGACTCAGCAGCTTGTACTGGTTCTAAAAAATATGCGAATGATTCATTAGAAACAAACCTTAGGCACGAAAGGTATTTATTTCCACAACAATAATGCCGATATTTTTAATATAATAACATTTGCAATAAATATCCTGAACCACTAAATCACGTCTTTGATATTCAAGGGCACACAAGTCTGTCCATTTTGGAATGGAACCCACAACATAACTGTTTACAGATCTACACCTCATAAACAAGACGATCAAGAACATAATATAATGATAAACTCTATACTCACCATGAATAGACATGAAAGCATCTCCCATCATAGTGTGCGCGTCCGCCATGGGATGATTACTGACTATCTCCTTGAAACACGACGTGAACATAGCGCGGTCCTTCTTTTCCTTCAGGTAGATATGCGCCATCTTACTATGTGCTTGAAAGTAGTACGGCTGTCCAGGTTTTATCTCGTTCAAAATGTCTATGGCGTTGTCGACGTCACCTTTTTTGAGAGCTAAGTCAGCTCGTGCTATGAGTAACCGAGCCTCTTCTGAAGTGTATGAGAATTCTTGAATGGCTTCCTGAAACATTTGAAAATAAATCATCGTTATCGATCTATATCGGCTTCACTTTTATTGAAATTAATGTCTATTAAAGGGGGATTGTGGGATCCATTGATTCTTTGTAATTTCTGATACCCGAAACACAAAAGACATAATTTAATTTAATGTGGCAGGTGTATTTTTTTTTAAATATACATTGGATAATATGTAACGTCAAACTAACTTAAAACAGAAAAAAATCAATGTTATTAATATTTATTACCTGCATAGTCTTCCCACCTTCACCAAACTGCCCCAGTGCAGTTTGTATTTCAATGATTTGCAAGTACAATGTAGCCTTGTCAATTATATTCAAATCTGATTCAAAAGCCCTGTTTGAGTTACCAAGATTGCTTTTGCTTGTGGCTATCTGAAGACTTGTTAAGAAACTAGACAGCGCCTCTTCAAGTTGGTTTGTACTTTTCAATATAATTCCATTGAGGAAATGGTACATAGCACTGTCTCTTACTTTAAAATTGTAACTCAAGCACATCTCTAAGTATTGTGCTGCCTTTGTGTATGATTGCTGTTGAATGAATATTTGTGCTAACAAAACCTGACTGCCTGCATGCGTGCTATCTAACTCATTCACTTTCTGAGCTATCTTTTGTGCGTCAATGGCGTAACCAAACAGGAACTTTAACTTAGCGAGTTCATACAACGCTGGTATCAATCCCGAACAAGCTTCGCATATGGTATCGAGAATTTTAAAACAATTAGAAAGTTGAGAGTTGTTCCCTTCTTGAGAATACAGTAGGTAACTGACAATTATAAATGGCTTTTTCGGTAAATGCTTCTTATATTCTTTATAAACTTCCAGCAAAAAATCTGGGTCTAATTCTTTGACATATACAAGGCTCAATGGGTATTGATTCGCATATAAAATTTTAGTTTCAAACGCTGTATTTAAATAGGATATAGCATTAGAAGAACTCTTCACATTCAGTTGTGCTGATAGGTAATACAAAAGTGGCAATTTTTTAGAGCCCTGCATTTCAAACAGTAATTCAACTTGCTGTGCAATTTGTTCTGTAGGGCCATTTTCAAGCATTTGACATAATGTTAATCCACAAAGAGCAGTAATAGAATTACTGTCCAATTTGCTGCCTGCTTTGAAAAAACTCATTGCATCTTTATACTTTCCTTGTAGAATGCATTGATACCCAACTTCGCTTAAATAATCAACATTGTTTGGGTACAATTCTGAAGCATATTGTGCGAATCTGTATACTTGGCAAAGGACTGCACTAGACCTCCCACATATCCTAGAAAAAGTCTGAGTTGTATTGTGAAACTGGTATCCATTATTCATCTCCTCATTTTCCATAACAGTAAAAAGTCGATTCAGTTGATCTGCGGCTTCAATATAATCAGAATTTTTACACAGGTCCAAATATATTCTTGTCTTTAGAGCTTCAATACTATCTGGATAAACTGAAAGTATTCTTTCTATTGTATCATAAACGGCATCCCACTTTTGCATTGCAAATTCATTCTTCATTTTCTCCACCAATGGCACTACCTGTCCTGGACTGCTTACAATGAGTCTGTCTAATGATAGATTGGAAGCTTCATAATGTTTTGCAAAGTATTTAAACTTTGCAAACCCAAGTAATGCTTCCATATTATTGTTGCTCTTATTAACAGCTAGTTCTAAGCAGTCCAATATAGACATGTGCATGTCTCCAATGTTCATATACATATCATTCCAACCTTTCAGAATTAATGCATCCAAGTAGTTTGCATCTTTCCGCAATGATTTATTTATGTATTCAGATGCCTTCTCAAACAAGTCTGCTACAGATAAGAATAGTCCTGCATAATAAAATGATAAAGCATTGGCTTGTTTCTTTTCCTCCTTCAATTTTGACTCTAAATTATGTATTGCATCCCTTTCAGCCAAATTAATATATTTATGTGCATAAATAAGAGCAACCGTTACTGCTAACTGCAAATCTTTTTCAGACTGCAGAGGAACTAATTCATTGATACCTTTTTGGGCTTGACCCTCTAATATACTGGCTATGCCATTATAAAATAAAAATTCTGCAGAATCGTTAATTTGAGCGGTGGCCTGTCTTATAACTTTTTTAGCATTTCCATAATATTTTTCACGTAAGTAATAATGTATGTTACATCTAAGCCAAGCCACCTCCATTGTTGACTTAATCTAAATCAAGTTTTACATTCAGTGACTTGTATTTCTGTATATTATCCTTATAAAAATCTGCCAGAAAATGACACTTGCAAGTCACATTTAGATCCTTATCCAGTGCATGATCAAATGCATACTGAAAATATGATACAACTTGATTTAACTGTGCAAAATAACTACATTGATAATTAGGTACTTTTAAATAAAATGTTTTATTAAACATTTAAATAAGATGCATCAATACAAACTAAAATGGAGCTAATAAAATTATGAAACATAAATAAATTCTATTCCGATTTAATTGCAATAATCATTAAAGCAATGAATTAAATAACTAAATACATCTTTATCTTAAAAATATATTTTAATATAAAATATTGTACCAAATTCTACATGCAAGGTAAAGAAAAAAGCCAAACCTGAGCTAATAGTTTCCCAACACCTTTTCCTCGAAATTCCTTAGGTACTTCAGTGTGTACAAATGTTATATCATTTTTATTCTGTGTGTATCTCACATACCCATCTACTGGAAATATATTAAGCTCAATTTTATTTCATTCGCTTATATAATAACACATGTTTAGTATTGATACAGCATAAGGAGTCATGCATGTTGTTATAATAATAAGAATTTAGAGGGCATCATATAAGCATAATATAAGTAAAATGCAGCAAGATAGATTTTACATACAAATTAAATACTGATGTTTATTTCTTAATTATCACGATTAAATTTTTTAAACAGTATGAATAGCAAACAAGTTATTAGAAAGATGAATAGATTACCACTGTGCTTTGTTTCACTGAACTGCAATTATAATCTTTCTATTTATACACAATAGCTGAACAACATGCACAAGATATTATTCTACAATATTATTATGGAAATATTTATTAAAAACCCTTATTGATGGAAACAGATATATCAACAATCATATTATCGTTATTTGATTTAGTCACAGATATGAAAGAAGATTCATGAAGAAAAGTACGAAAAGTTTTTACTTACAATTCTTTATTGACACTGTAAACTGTTGCTTAGCAACATTATTGACTACTTTCAAGGCTTCTGTCGAGAAGGCTCTTGCAGCTGCTGCTCTGGTTAACATTCCCGCTGATGCAGTGGTCATAAAATTTAAATAAAACTGATATTTATCTTATAAATAACGAGATATCTTAGTTTCTAAGCAGTAAGCTACAAACAAACTTATTGCGCCGCTTTTGGTTATTCAATTGACTTTGACATTTAAACACACATTAATATTCATGCACTTTACGTAGAATGGAACGACGAGTAAATTAAATTACTCCAAAAAAAAACGTATATACTTTTATTAGAAAGTGTTATATATTTATCTTACGCGAATTTTTGTTTGTTTACATTAAGATTAAGGCCATTTATTAATTTGTTGCTGTAAAATTAAAAACAAAATAGAATTATAACTTCAAGCGTAGATTGAAATGTCTAAAGAGCACGAATATGAAAAGTTATCAAAAGCGGCTATCTATTCTACAAAAAAATAATTAATTAAATGCAAAGTAAATGTGAATTTTACTTAGAATTGGCTATTTGACTAATTTCTGAAAAGTGGTTTAAAGTCTAGATATAATCACTCTATACCTCTTCAAGCTATTAATTTATTTTTAAAGAGTTGTTTTTAACGAATAAACATATTTTTCAGTTTTATCATCATATATGTCACCAAAACGGTAGGTCACGTGACTTTGAAAAAGTTACGTCACGCTATATAAATGGTGAATGATCTTAGTGGCAGAGATGAATGAAAATTGAAAATCGTGACATCACACGCTGCACAATGACAGCTTGTCGTGTTTTGTTACATTTAATCAACAGATAAAAAATGGCAAACTTATTTTAGACAATTTAAATATTTATAATTTAGATAAATGTAAATAAAAATACCTATAATTATTGTTTACCAAAAAGCTATCATATGCAATACATTTTATAATTTATTGCCACAACAGTCAAATACCCAATTCGTGTCACTAGTAGAATATGCTTCTGAATAGACTACTTTATACCATATCCAAGATTGGTACGTAAATATATATTATATACCCGTAATATGAACAAGGAAATCCCTCAATTATTAAAAATAATTTCTCAGGATGTTTAACTTTCCTAAATACTATAATAATATACATTATCTGCCGTAAAACACTATTTAAGATGTGCCTTAGAGCTTCTTTGGAAATTAGCTATGCAGCATAACTTTATTTCAGATCAAGGCTTGTCAGGAAAAGGTAACGGACAAAATTAATAAGCGATCGTAACCCAAGGATTGATCTAAGGCCCGATCCCGAAAACTAACAAATCGGTTTAAGAACTTATCGACAGTCGCCACGGATAATAATTTTACTTATCTTAATTGGTTTATTTTTGGAATTGATCCTCAAACAGCGATTACTATCGTATATTTATTTCCGCCAGAGTAGATATGTTGAAAGTGTAAAGTGATTCTCGTTAGGTAATGCGTTGAGCGTTGTTTTAAATGTAAATTTCCTTTATATAAAATAATATTTGTTTATATTTTTTTTAAATACTAATATCTGCTTTCTTTTTTCTAGAAATTCTTTGTTCTAGAAATTAGAAGCTAACTTAATATGTACTAAAATAGTCATATCTACAGGCACTATATGTAGCGATAGTTGTTCATGATCCATTGACCACGCATGTGGTAGGACAGTTATGCTGGTAAGTACTATTTTAAAGCGTTAAACAAAGTCATGACCCGTCGTGACTTAACAATTATGAGCAATGTAGTCATCAAAAGCATGGGTGAGTCAATATTAACAGCTGTGGAGTCAGTAGTCGGTACGCAAGGCAGACTGCGCGCGCGACTTGCGCCAACGGACTCGTCTGCGCGGCTGATGGCGCACTGCGCAGTCGCATGCCGGGCGCACCGCGCGCAACGCGCCTTTACAAACCATGCCGCAACATCATTGACAGAATTGTTTTCGAAACTAACATGTGAATTGTGCTGTGTTTCTGTATTTATACGTGAACATTAAATTTTGTTTTAAAATCAAAATTATCCTTAATTTTAGTTGATGTATATGTGGTGAATAGGTACCTACTCATGAAATTAACAAACACTATCTATAAAGATAAACAATCGATGAATAAAAAATTACACCTGTTATCTTGTGTTCAATAATTCAGTTAATTTTGTAAGCAACAATGAAGAATTGATAATGACTAAGATTTTGATGTATGAGGAAGTCTTATTAATTCATACGGTTAGCCGGTCGTTAAGAATTCCCAACGAATTTGAATTCGTTATGTAGTTCTACCTACCTTTGTCTATTAAAGTTAAAAAAAATAGTGAATATTTAAAACAAAACACCAATAGGACTTTTAATTTATTCTAAAAGCTCATCATCATCATTTAGATGTGTAGTCTTGTACACAATTAAATCTCATTCGGTATGCAGGACGTAGGTGTTATTCAAATTCGGGCTACTCACTCCACTTCCAACCAAAAAAATACTGTTTTAAATATTTTTTACTTATAGGATTTTTGTCGTGGGAAAGTGTGAAGTGTTTGTAAACTAGCAATTTTATGTAGTGATACAGTTTGTGAGTTTGTGTCGCGGGCATATGGGGCAATGCGTGTCCCGGGGTCATCCGGGCTCGTTCAGGGAGTATTCGAGGCACTACGACGCTGAGAGCCTTGCGAGCAGTGTCGCCGGAAGTACTAGGAAGGTAAGTTATCGTCGGATTATAGGCGCCAGGTCTAAATTAGGACATCATAATTACCATAACAATAAAAACTTTAAACAATAGGAGACTGCTGGCAGAATAAGGTAGTTGCCAGAATTGAAGTGGTTGAGTTTACGCAATCTATTTTTAGTTGGTTGTAGGTAATTGGTTTTGGTGGCACCTTGGTAATATGTAATTTCGTACAGTTCGACGAAGTTTCGCGCCATACGAATGTTAGCACTGTGAGAAGAGTTTTACTGATAGTAGGTCTCTCATATGTGAGACGAGCATGTCATTCGCCTGATGGTAAGCGATACGACCGCTCATGAACAGTAGCAAAACCAAACAACACTACGAACATTAAAGCAAATGCTTGGCATTCCACTACGCTCGCCATCCTGAGACATAGGTCTCATTATTTCCAGTAGTTACTCTGGCTACAATGTCCTTCAAACCGGCACCACAACACTGCATTTACACTGCTGTTGCCTGTTTGGCGGGAGAATTAGACATTACGGTGGTGTCTGCGTAGGTACCTAGGCGGCCTCTCACATATGAGAAACCTACCACCAGTATAACTTACAATATTAATTATTTATATAAATGAGCGTAACACTAATAAATAAAGGTACTGTGCAGGATCTAAAGGCATTTCTAGCAATATCAAACACCCTCGTTATATCCATGAGCGATGAAAAAAACAAGTTTATGTGTGCTAAGTCACGACTTGTGTGTCATACAGTCGTATTCGTCTTGCGGTAATCGAATACGTAACCTGCAGTTACTTTATTGCTACTAAGCAACCACAATTTGCACGAATGCAAGGTTATGCTCGTGTTGACAAGCAATTGAAATGAAACCTTTATATTATTATTTCTTCAAGTGGAAGAATCATTATCATGTTCATGTACATTTTCAATGCTATGTCTCTTATTTCATAAACATGTTAATGAAATCAAATTCGCGATTTAAATACTATTTACTATTTTACGTTTTATGTAAGTAGTTGAAATTTTAAGTTTAATTTTAAGAATTTTAAATTTTAAGAAATTTAGTGCTAATACCTTATACACTTTCATATAATTGTAATAACATACAATACAAGTTGACTATTATTAGTTTTTTTGAAATTGCCTTAGCAATAACCTATTCTTGATTGAAGTATTTAATTTTGAGTGAACAGTAATATTGAGTTAATTTAAAAAAGTCACATACTAAATTAACTTGGTATAAACAAATATATTTGTTTCGCTTTACTGTTACAATTCGTGCAAAACAGGGCAATAAACTCACTAGTAACATCCTTCTAGCTCCAAACGTGACATCATTCGATCTTTAATGGATTACAGAAAATGTATGATGATGACCGTTTAGAATTTAAAGTGGCCATATTTATTCATGGCCAATTTCGCAAAGGCATTTGACTTTCTTCGCAGTTTCTAAAGGCGCATTCCCAGAAGGTACCAGTGCAATAAACACGATCATACTTGAACAAAGATTTACTTCATATTCTAATGTCTACCAGTATTATACTGTTTACAGCTTGATGTCTCAATAACGCAATTCGAACCCGGAAGAACATTATAAAACATTGCCCAGTTAGCTTTAGACGTTTTACAAATAAATCCCAATCTGCTGTATTACCTACGCGGATATTAGAAGTTGGAACACTTGATAGCATAATATTATAATAATTGCTATTACTTGTGAAATATTCACCATCATTAGCCAAAAGTCCCCTGTTAATATAGACCTCCCTATATCATCCTTGACTTTTCTTGTTAATGTTAATGAGCCTGGCGCTGTGCTGGCACTTTGGGACACTGGCAAAGATTTTCCCTTTACTGGGTTGATGACGTTTTATTTTTTTCGTTAAAATGTATAATTTTAAACGAATTCTTATACCTTTATTTCTTTATCAAGCTTAGAATTTTAGGTAATCGCTGATTAAATCGTAGACAGTGTAGATACCCTTATAGTTTATTAGGTACATACTTCAAAGGCGTCAATAGGTAATTAAAATTATCGACATTGCAAAACAATGTCGTAATTTGCATGCAAAGGAACGTGCCTGTTGCTTCCTCGTTGCATTGGTTTTGAATAATGTGCGCGTGTTAGATCGTATCGAAATATGTTACAAAAACAGATATTTATCGATTCACAAAGCTCGCGAGGCGTGACTTCGGATGAATGGCGGCTTTACTAAAGCTCCGGCAGATCTGTGGCTATGATATTTTTGGTTGAGTGCTGCTGGACCGTAGTTAGAACAAAAGCGAACGGTTTCATGGACCCCATCATTTTATATTTTGCTATCATTTTAATCAGGCCCGGAATACTCTCCATTCCTCATTTAATTTTCTAAAAATTCATTTGTTTTGTTTGTGCGTCTAAAAATATACTGGTTTTTGTGATTCCGATTACATGATCAAGTCAACAATTAATAGTTATACAACAAATATTAATTTGGTTTTTAATACTTACATAATATATTTTGAACCAGGTCCCCAGTACACTTCTTGCCTGTCCAACAATTAACCGGTGTATCACATGGCCGGCAATTGTTGTAGCACAATGGAGGAGCAGTGACCTCATCTACTCTGGTCTCTTCTCCCTTTTTTGTTACACCAGTACTTGGCGAGTGTAACATTTTGATATTGGTGCATGAATTTATTGTGGACTAGTTGCTTCGAGGCTCGCGAGCATTCTTGCGGTTTTTGATGTATGCATTCATGTCAAAATTAAAAAACAAATCAAAACGTATTTTATAATGTAAATGAGTAGCGTGAGAATTTTTCAATAGTCATTTTATTTTTTATAGGGATGCTTAATGTGCAACCTTCAAGATGTTCATATTTTGATGTAATGTTATTTGTATCTGCTATTTTATTTCGGGAGTCTGCGATTTTAATCATACTTGGCAGCAATTCTCAGGACCATAGCAAAACAGTTAACATTAACCGTTAGATAAGGTTTAATAACATATTGTTTTACATTAGAAGAGATTAAAAATGGCGTGTTCTAATTCTATGTAATCGAGCTTATCTCTATAAAATCTAGACTGTACGTGTATCGTCATAATTGGCTATTTGTGATGATGTTACTGTAGGTAATTGCATTTTCACCATCGCTTCGGATTCACCAGCGAGAGTTTCCAAGCGAGCGCGCATCGCAACCGTGTTCGTAATTAACTAATAGACACGTTGTATGGGTCGTTTAATAAGCTTTCCTAAGCCGATGAATAATTACCATATTTACTTTGTACTGCATTGTTACTATAAAAGGGAAAGAAATATCCACTACATAATACATATTTATAGATGTAGGTACACTATATTTTTTGTATCATGGAAAATATCTTGGTGTTTTGTATAGGAACTGGATCTTCTCATTTTAAGATATATGTATAAGTACCTACACTTGATTCCACCGATGATAATTCTACACAAAAAATGTCCTGTGAAAATGTGATTCATGCCCGACCAACTTTTACGTCCGTTGCAATAAAAACAACGGAATGAACTGACAGGGTTTTACATTAACAGATACACGAGAAATTTAATTTCTCTTACGTAAAGGACTTCTTCCATGATAAGGCTCGTTTTTGATTACGAAATTGTTCAGTAAATCGACCTGCGAAGGGACTCAACTTCCACACATGCGTAATAACCATTAAGGTTACTCTCACCTTAATACGAATATAATTTACATAAAAACTTCATTTCTTATTACTCGTTGTGTACATCATAAATCTTTTATGCTGGCCTTCGTAACAGTTTTTTGAAAAACGGTTTATGTGGAGGTAATTATAAACATGCTTTGATGATTGATCAAACGTATTTTGTGGTGAACAACATTATTTCTAATAAACATAAAAACCAATTGACTTCTACCGATTTATCAAGAATGTAGTAGTTATTGAAAGATATTGTTGTAGCAATAGGTAATTGCTACAACCATATCTTCCCATGTCGACATGAGTGAGTTTCTGGTAGAGTTCATTGTTTGATATGATATTTAACTAACTATGATATCGAAAATAAAACATGCTGCAGCCTGCGATAACACCGCGAAGAGGGACATAATTAAGTAACTTCTTAATGATCTTATCTCATCGAATTAATGCACATAGTATCATAACTAAAAATATCTGGGTTTAAATTTCTTTCCCAAATATTATTTTAGCGGTAAATATTAATAAGCGGTTAAATTCACTCAAAACTTACTAAAAAATTATCATCTTTCATTATTTTCAAGAACTATAAAATTTTATATAAACGGTACAAATATATCCATCAAAAAGAAACAATATACTTTCGCTTTTCTGTATCTAATATCCGTTTACGTTTGCGGCAGTGTGAGATTTCAGAACGGAAATAAAAACACACTCGTAGTACTACGCTAGGATTGTTAGTCGCGTTTTACTTTCTCGTAATCGGATACGTTTGGGAACTTCCACTTGGCTGCGGTCAATGTTGATACCTGCGTATAGGCTACTGGCATTTCTTTAAGTCTCTAACGGTAAAGGAAACCACCACGAGAAAACCTGCATGTTTAAGACCTCGCCATAATGGTGTCAGTCGTGGCTGATCTCCAAAAACTTAAGGAAACCTTGATGCATACTGTATTAGTCTTAGGACCACTTAATTGTGTAGGAAACCCGCTCCTTTCGTGACACATATTTGTTAATATAGCTATATGGATAGTTTGGCTCAGCAGTGTTTTACTATTCTTGATAGCAGATGCTGTGTGATCCAGATATAAATGCTTGACGAAAGACGATTATCTTTCGCTATTACCTACTTTATGCCTACAAGCTCATTAACAAGCTCTACCATTTTAAGTAAATATAATTTATCAGTATGATATAAATTATAATTGTCCTGCTATTGGCGGAGTAAACAGTGGTGGGTAATTAAATTATTAGACTTTTAATTTTACTCTCTGTCGCCTGTAGTCAATTCCTGCCGAAAATGTTTTTTATTAGAGAATCAAGTAAAGTTAAAGCTATATAAGTGAGAATGTAATTTTTTGTCGTTTAATGATACCTGTTTTTTTTTGGAGTCGTATAATTCAAACTACATATATGGCATTGGAAGCCTAAAATGCTTCTTTTACGGAATAAACAAACTCAGTTAAGGTGTGGTCAGACCATTTTGTAAGAATGATTTCGGCTATGTTGTTCATTCCATATTGAGACGTCTGTATGCCGGTTGTGGTCCTTCCAATGGCTTATTACCTAACCTTACAGCTGTTTAGTAGTTAATAAATATAAAAAAATAGCGTAACACAATAACAAAATGGTTTTCCTAAAATCTTCACCTACTTATTTTTCACTCGACTGCCTCGGTGGCGTAGTTGTATTACGGTACGACTACAAAGCTGAGGTTTCGGGTTCGAATCCCGGGTCGGGCAAAGTGATATTGGATTTTTCTATTCATTAGTGCGTGGTGGCCTGTTGGTAGTGCGTGGTGGCCTGTTGGTAACGGACCAGACGCGGCTGCCTACATGTTCGCGGTGGTCGCGGGTTCAAATCCCAGGGCACACCTCTGACTTTTCGGAGTTATGTGTGTATTGATAGTCAATCACCACGCACTTTAACGGTGAAGGAAAACATCGTGAGGAAACCTGCACACCGTAGCGATTTTAAAAAACAATTTCTACGGTATGTAAGTCCGCCAACCCGCACTAGGCCAGCGTGGTGGACTATATGGCCTAACCACTCTCAATCGATTCCCTCGATTGTAGAGTAGGCCCGTGCCCTGCAGTGGGACGTATATGGGCTGATATAGATAGATAGATAGATTCATTATCAGCCCGGAGTCAGGAATTTGTGCCCGATATGGCGATAGGCTCGCCCCCTCTCACATCGTGGGACGGAACATACAAGGCGAAATGTGGGTGTCCTGGTGGCGCCTCTGCCTACCCCTTCGAGGATGAAAGGATAGGGAAGAAGGAAAGGCGTGAGTTTATGTATGTATGTATGTACTTATTTTTCAGTTTGGCTTGATTATTTATTATATATCGTAATTGATCAATGACATTCATGTAATTATACAATTTTATAAAACTAAATAGCAATAAAATTAAATTTATTATTACTTCACTTGCATAATTACGTTCTCGATCTTGACGTGTTGTTCGGCATTTTGTCTTCTGTTAACATATCTCCATGTATGCAGCCTCAGCGGATATGTAAGTGTTGAGGATAATATATCTTCTTGGTGTACCATTTCTGCGTACCACAGGGCGGCGTGCTATCACCCCTACACTTCTCAATTTTTATAAATTCCAGTACAAATGATCTCCGTTCTTTCTACCACATTAATGCGGAAAATTTACTACAGTAACACTGTGTAAAATCTAGGCATTGTTTTCGATCAATTTCTTTCCTGGGGTCCCCAGCTTCAAGACTTGAATAGGAAGCAGTTCGCCTTGGTTGGGTCCTTGCGGAAATTACGCAATTTTCTGCTTATCCCCCCAACTTGTCGTTCTGTTTTATCCATCCTATGATTGGTTGTCTGGAAGAGATCACCTCGAGCGATAAGACCGCCAGCGTACTCTTTTGTTCATTTCTTTTTACATCTTTTTTACTGGTGTACAATAAGTTTTTCAATAGCCATAGCTACAGCTGATATACGAATATCGTTAACATTTAATGAGTAAAACTACGTAAGTATACCGTTACTTTTCAATGTACTTTACACCCGGCATATATTATAGAATATAACGGCTATTAAAAACTGGCAGGTGTGCGTTAAATAGAGATTTCATATTTTGAAATAGTTAATTTGAAGCGAAAGTGACTATCTAGTGCACGGAGCAATAGCTTTTAATAACATTCACGGCTGATAGTAAACGCTGGTGATTTTCACACGTAATACTAATTTGCAGGCGAATGTGGAGATCAGGTTCCTCATAGAAAGGTACGCTTGTGCGAAAATTGGTACTTTATTATAAATCCGAAAGTTAGATGTTACGCTTTGATTCGCCAACAAGTAATAAGCTATTGTTACCTTAACCGCGTCATAATTCGTATAAAACATAATCGTATTAAGTATGATATTAAAATTAATGCAGAAATGAAAAAAAGATAGTTCATCTTGTTGAGGGAGATTTTTGTGTTTTTTTCCCACTTAAATGTTTCAAAAGGTAAGAGTTTTACTTAATGAGTCAAAAGACCCAGTGATAGAATAAATACCAAGTATTAATTGTTTTACTTCATATAGAAGAGACCAACTGTTTGTTATGATTTTTTGCATACATAGAATTTTCTAGAAAAGTTCTACTTTTTACGGAATAAATATCTATCAATTTTAATACAAATACACCGATATGAAAGAAAAAACCAACAGAAATAAGAAAGACCGCGTCATAACATCAATAGAATTGATAGTAAGCAGGTCGTGTTTAAAAATAATGAGAAATAAAATGTAAAAACATTCACTCGGACTGCGTACGTGATTTCATTTCGGTTGTAACAGCGTTGTGATTTTTGTTACTTAGAAGTCTCAAAATTAGATTTTTCACTCAATTTCTAAGGTACTTGGCTTGAATACTCTAAAATATTGTGACCTTTGATGCTGCCCAGTGGCGTGCTATAGGAGAGGCCTATGTCCAACAGTGGGCGCAGAAGGGCTGATGGTGACATTAGATGATGCTAGAGCTGTTGATCAGCCTGATCCATTTATTAATTAGCCTGTATTTGTCGAATTCAGGAAGCCTTTTGTCGATCACACCATTGACGATACTTTACATTCATCATCTAGCTTGTTAGCTAAATGTTACGTCGTAAAATTGAAGCTTCGTTTAGCTTGATGAAAACAGATCATAAAACCTTAAGTTGGCACCAGATGGGGCATACTGCTAAAAGTCTAATTTTAAAAAGGTCTAATTTCTTTATCGAGTATTATTATGTCGAGCTGCACATCAATAAAATCCAACAATCTACGATGAATCAAGGTAGATCGGTTAAATAATTGTTTTGTACCGCAATATGACGATCTACAAGTTTGCATCACATATTAAATATGTTAGGTATTCCTACAATCCTTATTTGCATTGCCGTTGGACAGAATTTAAACTTCCCCAAGTCTATTTCGTCCTATTGTTTACTGTTAACAACTTTTCACAAAGAATTCATTACTCAAGTAGGGACCTAGCTTATTCTGAGTACTTTAACGGAGGTAATTTATTATTGACGTTAAAATGGTCATCTACGTCGTTCAGGACCAATAAAAGCTTTGAAAAAGACAGTCGTAAATTATGTCTTTTACATAGCCATATAATTTCTCTTCAGACCATCTCATAATTTATGTTTCGATTGACAAAACCTTTTTCCTTTAACCGGCAACAACAGTAAATAAAGTTCATGACCTCCGATAATATAAGTTATTGAATTTATTACGGTCTCGTTGTGTTCCTAAAATGAAATCAGTTTCGCAATTCTCTTTTCAATGTTTCTTTTAATATTGCATTTGTAACAAATTATCTGGCTCTTTAGGTACATTTAGTATCCGATGTTTGGTTTTTAGTATAGTGGTTTACAAATATTTTGACTAAGGCCAAGGTTACCTAAAGATGTTACGATGCACTTAAGAGGCATAAATTATTGAAGACTAAATCCTTCATAAATTATTGTGCGGTAAAAAATGTGAGGTTCGTATCTACCTGTTTGAGGTGCCTTTGAGCTAGCAGCCATTTATTCTTGCATATGAGAGCCACTTGAGTCGTCTGCGAACGCTCAAACTTAAACGCAACTGTTCGCGAAAAAAAAAAACAAGAAATAATAACTGAGCTAGCGTAGACATCAAAAGCACGCAAACGAGAATGAATAGAGAAATATTACCACGTTTGTTTGTAGTCAAAGCTAAAATAGCGCAATTTCGATCATTTAGACGCCGCTAATAGCATTTGGAACAATAACTTTATCTGGCCGTGTACCTACGCATTATTTATTGAGTGTTATTTTCACCGGATGATGTCCGGCACGACTGTCCTAGCTCGTGACACCACGCCGTTCACTACCATTATTTTGTCCCTTACACTATTTCCTACTTCTAACAAGCGATCGATGTTCGAATCACGTGCCACCGGAGACGTGAGTTTAGATATAAAGATAAAATAAAAAAGAACAGGGTGTGGTCATATGAGTCACAATGACATCACGGAGGCGATGTGGACTTTCACGTCTTTTATCTTCAGGCAAAAGAGCATTTTGTTCACCTGACAAAGGATAGCGAATTTACGACTTAAGCAGGAATAAAGGTCAGCGAAATTCGACATAATATCAATTGTAAGTAATGAAAATAGCAAAAATATTGTTATCTTATGTTTTGAGGCTACATTATAAGCCCGGAAAGATTATGTACTTCTCGTTCAATAACTTTACAATAAAGCAAAAGTACATATTATTATTAAAGTCATAACCAGCTGAGCGTTTTTCAACATAAAACCATGTTCATCAATACTAATATTTCTGTATAATATGTTTGATCAATTTATTCATATAGATATTCTATTAAAACACTACTTCTCATAAAGTTAATTAAACAATCCATTCAAGTGAAATAGTATCGTGCGATAGGAAAGCAATTAAAATGAGATTTGTAAAGGCCTTGATACTTATAAATGTTTGTCGTGATAGTATCGATATCAATGGGTTCTGTATAGAATGAGAGCAGGTCGACGGCAAACTTTAATTGGAACATTACTGTTAATGCCCCATTAACGCAAGTCCTGTATCTGCAGACTGATTTTCTTCGTCGGCTACTAAATTGCGTATATTAAGTTTTACGTAGTTATTACTATAAATGTGCATATAAAGTAGTAATTTATGATTGCTGTTTTAATTTTAATCGTGAACTTAGATTAGTTTTCTTTTCCTTCATTTGATGAGTTAATTAATCTTTTGAACCGTCACAGTATCTCAATTGATTGAATTGTAAAATTATTGTCCGAATTTGAAAGAAAAATTATCGATTGTTACTTGGGGACTAACTTTTCATGGCAATAATTCAAATAGGTCCGAAGTTATGACGTTAAATCTTATACCTCAGAGGACAGAAGACAAGTGCTTCTCTTAAATGCTAAACTATTGAAATGTCTTACCAATTGAATAAATACGACAGATTTAAAACCCTATTGCAGTGTACATATATAAATACTAAATAATTTATTAGCCAAGGGATACCCATTAGAAGTCTTTCAAACAATTTATCACTGTCGATCATTGTATGTTGTTTGGTTTTAGATTTATTGTTGATAATACTACAACTTGACAAGTATAGTTCAGATAAGCACAAATAAGTGGAAAACTTTCACCATAATCATCTAGGTACAATGTTGTATTGTTCTCGATAAATCGCATTGTTAAAGGGGCAAAAAAGTGGAGTCGCATTGCCATGTTGCGACTTCCTCGCCCGTCGATTTGCTACGATTGTTCTGCAGTTTCACTAATGCTCGAGTACTCCTTATAAATTGCAGCCCTCGTTGATTCTCCGCTGTGTATCCAAGTGTATAGCAATTTAGTAAATTAAGGAAATACTGCGCATTGTCTTGAATTTTGTCTAGCGTTTTCATTTTTTGGGACAAGTTCGGCTGACAACTAACGGGGAAAGGGAGAAGCCGCTGAATGCAAATATTACGTAAATCTGTAGAAATCCTGTGGCATAAGATAATTAGAGGTTTTTTTTGGAAAATTTTATGTTTTAGTTCTGTTTATTGAATCCATACGATCAATTTAGAATTTAGATTCATACACTTATCTAAATCGAAATTATAGGTGAAATTACTTGTGACAAAAATATTTATTTCCTTTTATTTTTAAAAGGTTTTATTATGAATAATATGCTATGATTTATGTTCCATTAAGTCAGAGCCATCAAGTACTGAATTTAGTTAATATTCGAAACTCAAGATGTTCATATGAGAGAAAGTTTGATTAAGGCATGTACTAGGGTGCCTGCGCAGCGGGTTATGGGATGATGCCAATATTAAAGTAAAATCTTCGAGATGCGTTCCACCTGATTTATGGATGAATAAGTTAAGTGTCAGAGAATAATTACAAGTGTGTGAATTTGTAAGGTTTTGTTATTTTCAGTTTAATTACCTATCTACGTAACACTGTCTTAATTTGACGGATTTCAAATGTCTCATTAATACATTTTAATTTATGTCTTTTTATAGGTTGTTACAAATCTTTAAATTTTTTTGGGGATGATGTACTAAAAAAAATTATAATGAATCTGGTACATTATAATTCATTATTACAGTTTCAATAATCGTTCATAATGAAGAACATAAGAAAAACAATGGATATTCAATGTAATCAACTTTGTTGACATCGTTATTTAAAATATATTTTTTATTATAACGTAGCCAAGAGTTGAAATTTTTTAATTGCAAAGAATTAGCAAATTAATTTATTTATATACAAATACATTTATAGTAATTTAATACAAATAAAAAAGTGAGACATTAGAAGAAATAAAGGTTAAAACGAGTCATTTCATTGTAGCGTGTAGGGGTTGTGAAACTGGTGATCTTGGGATCGATTTTTCGGTCAGGTTCTCTAATTTGATCTTATGAATTACGTAAAATTAAGAAATTGGGTTCAGAATGACGATAGAGTCACTTCCGTTATAGCTTGAAACGGAAGTTAGCTCGGCGGAAGTAAAGGCGCCACCAGTGACATCTCTGTGACATCACTTCCTCGGTGATATAGGCTTAAGCGTATGTGTGTGTAAAATACATTACGGAAAAGTGTAAAAATTACGGAACTAATATAACGCGTATATGCAGCGTTGTCAGGAAGTAAAAAGGGATGTTATGAGAACATAAACAAATGACAGTCTATTTTCGATATTAGATATTCCGAAGTTATCATTACATATTACGGTAGAATGATATTTATCAACGTGACACGTGTAATTATAACTATTTATATCAAATATAGGTGATACTTATCGGTCACGATATTCTCTTCCAAATCATTATAACCTACTACAGTTTTATGTTCCTAATAAAAATAATACTTGTTTTGCGTGTAGATGCGTGGGTGTAAACGGAAAACTACCGCCTCTAAAACAAGAACGATCAACATCATTATAATGAAAGTATAACACCACAGCAAGGAATATTCCATGGCGTAATAACATAATTAGCAGACCTTTATGCCCCATAGATTGCATCACATTTATACCCATTAAAAGGTTGTTACGTGCACGTCTTGGTAAAATTTCCATTCGGAGAATAAAAAGCGTGTTTATCTTGGAAATAAGTATAGCAGTCACGAAAACACAGGGCGTACCGTGGTTTTGCATGTAATACAAGAACTTTCGAGGCCTTTCACCGTGCTATCCCTTGCGAGGTGCGCAGTTTATGGCATCTGCCGATCTGCCTTGATAAATTATGGTGCGATAAAAAGTAACCACGGTAGGGTGATGTTAATAATGTGGTGGACACTTGGATTTGACGACGTAAAATGGAGCAGGTGTTTGAGAAAATATGTGGTCGTTTAAATTTGAAGCAATGTGAGTCATTTTATATTGTTTGCAATTATTTTTATTTTCATAAATAAAATACGGTGTTGTTAGTTTCTTGTCTTGCAGCTGTACATATAAGATTAAAGCAAACAATATACATACTTAATTAATACTCTGCCATTAATCCACACCTACGCGAAGTCAACGTAATTAGGTTTTGACGGCAACCCTCCCGGAAAGTTCCCAAGTCCGGGAGATATTAATTTCCAAAAAGCTTGTTACTTATCAGGTAATACACTACATCTGGCCCAACCTTGTCTTTGAATGGTACGGTCGTATTCTATCCCAACACAAATTATTATGCATAGCAATATAACAATTTGTCTTTGAGAGGAAATAAAAAAGGAGCTTTTTGGAAGTGGTAGTGCCACTCAGCATGAATGGGCAGACTCGTCCAGGGCGGTACCACGGTCTCACAGGAAATTAACATGGAGTGACATTTTCACCGTCGCGTTTCGTTCGGTGAGTGAGATTGCCGCATTTTCCCTTCCCGCTCTCCCCCTAATTTGATAGGCCGGCAACACAGCGATGATCCAGCGTCGTGGAAGTTCATGGGCAGCAATGATAACTTATCATCAGGTGACCTGTTTGCTCGTTTGCTGAAGTTATGCAATAAAAAAAAGAAAATAATATAACGTCATTCACTGAACAAATAAAAACACGCAAGCGAACTATGTCGATTACTTTCTGTTTGTTGGGAACTTGTGAACACATTAATAAAGGTAGGGCCATAGAGTTCGAAGTATTCTGCTACTCTGCAATATAACTATTAAGGCACGTAACGATTTTGTAGAAAGATGCTATCGAAATAGCAACCGGAAGCACACCACACAGAAAATTAAATATATTATAATAAAAGATACAATCGTAAGATTTCGAAATATGTTTTCCAACCTCAAAACCTTATAAATAAATATACCGCAAATTAAATAATAAAAACAGGATTCCTTGAATGATCTTCAGCCCTTGCTCTTTGCTAAGAACCGATATACGAATAAAGGTACATGTAATATCATAACTACAAGCAGTCCTATTGCAAATTTACTTTAACAAGTAGTCAAAATTGCTTTAGAAACTCCAACTACGTTTCTCCACACTGGCGTTGATAGCGTACATTACACGGATTGCAATCTTGGCAAGTGGTAAACAAAGTAACAGCGAGTACTTTGCACCTACACCTACTAGCTCTCAATAGAAAACCAGCCACCGTAACTGATAAGAATAGCCAATACACAAAGATTGCTTGTTAGAATCAATTTCGTAGATTCAATGTAGTTTCAGATTTCAATTTACGAAGTCGGAAGTGGCACAATAATTATCTCATTTTTTTCATATAGCCATAGAATTTTATCAGCCCATATTATACGGCCCACCTCAGGTCATGAGCCTCTTAGAGTGGTTAGGCCATATAGTCCACCACGCTGGTCTAGTGCGGGTTGGCATATATGTAAATAGTATTTCATCTTAAAAGACGAATAGCAAAATATGCATGAAGTAATTGGAATGAATAGTGGTTATTTAGTCACTAAATTTATTTCTATGCAATAATATACGTACATATTTATAATAATGTGGAAACTTTAGCACCACTTTGTATA
Source organism: Deilephila elpenor (assembly GCA_949752805.1). NCBI lineage: Eukaryota > Metazoa > Arthropoda > Insecta > Lepidoptera > Sphingidae > Deilephila > Deilephila elpenor. The sequence goes on from OX457102.1 coordinate 5,020,196, forward strand.
ATATGTCATGTGAAGGTTGGACATAAAGCAATGTCGGTTATTGTAGGCATTAAAAGCGTTGATGTTAAAATCGTTAAAGCCTTGAACCTATCGATTAATTTCATTAATGTGTTGCATTATGAACGCTGTAGGTAAAACATTGTAAAAGCTTTTAGCTTTGTTAAACCTACTTAATAGTCGCGTATGTATCGAATATCTAGGCGTATACAGAGCCCATTGATGTCTGCTTGGTTCAATTCTGACATATTCCTTTCTCCTTGTCTACAAAATAGGTAGTTATGAGGATTTCAAAAAGTATTTCGCTTTCTTAAAAAGATGGCCAACCATTATCAGTATCACATACATCTGTTTATGTATATTTACCTTTTCTTAAGAACTTTATTTAAGTGTCATATTATGAAATCCACTTGTTAAATCAATTTCTTACGCACTTTATATTGCACCTTAATTATAAAACACAAAAAAATGTTGATTTACATGTTAAGTAGCAGTGGGCAGCTCACTTCTCCAACTGGTTGGTGCTAAAAGGCTTTTGTGTGACAACCACGCACTGGAAACTGGTGTGGGACGACTTCCCACGTAGGAATTAGGTTATAACGAAGGTCGCAGGATGTAGCAGGTGCTCTGAGATGCAACGACTTTGTGCTTATTTAGAAACAAATCTATGTTACGGTATCTAAAACATTAATATAATTTAGTTGCTAACATTGTCAATCATTCGAATAGATCCGAATCTGTACTACATTAGCGAACTATTTGAGAACGAAAATAACAATAAAACTGTAATCTATCCTAAATACCAAACCAGCGTCTTGATAACAAACACTGAATAAAACAAATTACCTTGAATTTTGACGAAATACGTTTACATGGATAGAAACAGGCTTGCACGATTTTAATTCCCTGTCGTGGTTTAGGTATTTGCGAGATTGTAATCGGTGTCAAAACAGATGTCGTAGTTGCATTCTAGGCTGTCTCGGCTGGATTTTATCAACTATGTTATTACTTGATAGTGAATTGACGCAGTTACGAAAGTTGAGAAATGTGTTGGATATGTGAAAATATTTTCGGTGCATGTTACGGTTCTATCATTATTTACACATTTATCCTTCCTAAAGCTATGTAGCATGAAGTTGCTAGTTGCTGACACCATTTATTTAAGGCCTACAGAAGATCAATGTTATTTTTAAGTTTTGTTTAGAGCTTATCTCAAAAATAAAACCGTAACTTTTCTTTCTTTAAGTTCAGGAATATTTCTATCCACGTCTATTTATTCAGTTTCGTAATATTTCTATTATAGCGTGTTGATTATGTTTATCTCTTTCTACCCGGCACTATCCCTGCTTGTATCAGCTAAGTTTTCTAAAATTTCCTAAATTCGACTAGTTTCCGCTTCATCATTTTGTTTTTGCTTTTCGTTTTTAATTCGGGCGCATTTATGTAACTAAGTTTGCCATATTAACAACAAAGAATCTCAAAAACATTCTAAATATCTAGTAGATTCGTAACGCTTCCTCGCATTCCGCATTTGTTGTAACAAAGTTGTGTAATGCGAAATTACATTTACGCATCTCAACAACTCGCCACGAGCCACAGTAATTAATTAATTACACTTCGCTTTGAGAGAGCAAATACGGGTTTACATAACTTGTTTACCCGCCCAGCTAGTACACAGTAATAGTTTTAAAACTCATTGCTAATTGAATTAATAGGGAGTTTCTAAAGGCTGTTTGAAAAGAAAGTATAAAATGTTGGTACAGCCAGGTGTAAAACTCAGACCCCTTGTTGTGTAGGGGAGTTGCGTATTGCAGCATGACATGTACACATACATAATGTACAACCTAAGCGGATTAGTGCTTATTATAGAATAGAAATACTGTTTGTAATTTTAACAGAAATAATAAACTTACAATTTTGGACCTGAATTTAAATTAAAATCCTTGAACTTGTGCTATTGCTGATCACTAGGTAATCTAAGCTGCATAAGAAAAAAAAATAGTGTCTGTTCTGTCACAGTTTAATCTACTAGGTAACTACGTCTTCTTATAGACTTGGGCTACTTTTGTTGCGGTATAGCTCAGTCAACCAGAGGCAATAATTCATAGACTTATCAAACAACGGCTATTGTTTCACTTGACAGGAGTACGTACTCGCTTTCTGCTTTTATTTTCTCATTATTTCTAAATGGATAATTCCGGACCAATTTTATTTTTTGAAAACCACTTACGTGTATGTGATTGTATTACAACTGGTTTAATTGTTTGCCCTATGGATGCCACGGATCTTATAAATATCTAAAAAAGATTATAATTGAGGATTTTTGTGAAGATGATATTATCACGTAGCTCTATCTTTACAAGAAGGTGGTTCTGGATTAAATTCAATCGTTGATTCTTTATAGTATGCTGTGGTTGAAAGATTATTCTCGCTATTTCATAATTACCACAATGATTTCCGTAGGTTCCTTGGTATCAGCGAATCTTAATGTTATTGTTCTTAGGTTAGTTGCATAGCCTTCCATCAACAGTATATTGTTGATCGAAGTGCATGGCTTATTGTTATATTACAAACCATTCCTTACGATAAGACTATTAATTTCCAAACCAAATTTGTAATAAACCTCATGTGTCAGCGAAAACCCTATCCCATGAATAAATCGTAAAAAGTTGTAATGTTATCGCCACAACCAGTCTCTGAATATGAATCTAATTGGTCAGCGCCAACCAAAATAAAGATGTTGCAACCGGCAACCAGTTTGGTAACGTTTGCCGTGCACACGTAAAAGATTGAATTTGGATAAGTTAAATATTAGAATATTGGACTACGCAGCTGCATTACTACATACAGAGCATTTCAAAATCATTGCGTAAAATGAAAACGGCATAATCATAGCTACTGTCTTCTGTTTCACAGTTTCTTAACATAGGCCTACCCAAAAGATGACAAATAAGTAAGAGCATTCATAATTGTGATACGAGATACTAGGTAATGACAAATAATTCCTTACGTGCATGCATCATACTAAATAAAAATCATAATACGTAACAATCACTTCCACTCCCGCAATATAGACATACTGTTCCGCTTCAACAACTCGTTGATTTTGAACAACTTCTTTTTTAACAACCGATAAAAAATCAAATTACGCGCAGAGTTACTGAGTAATGTAATGCTAGTTTTGGACGTTTTTGTTTCTTACATTTGAATTGGGTATTCTACCCATTTTCAAAAAGTCTTTTAAGTTGTTCCTAAGATTAAGACAAACTATTTAAAAAAATATCAAATTTTTATTCGCTCGGCAAGTCCAATAAAAAACCATTTAAAATTTAAATTTTAAATTTATGCGCGCAAATATGTGAAAACGCCAGACGCCATGTTCCTTTAAAATGATACGTCACTCAACCAGTAAACAACCTGTGTTTGTATGAGCTCTTGGACACCGGAGGGGGTATTCTACTTACGGAATGACGTAGAATCGTTATCCATCATGGCGGCAGCCGTTTCACATATTTTTAGGATAGATAAAAAAATTGAAATTTTCAAAACGAATTATAAAATGTATTCCTTGGAAATAAAAACTGAAATTAACATATACTTATTGCTTAATGCTCTACTATATACATTTATAGTTTTTAGATTTTTTCTTTCTTATAGTAAAATACCCAATTATGAATGGTTAGTCGAATTAGGGTGATTGACTGGTTGAGTAGATAAGCTAATATAAAAAATGAAGATAGAAGTGAATTGAAAAGCACAATTCGAATTATTAAAGCTTAAGTTTATTGACTTCCTGTGGCTAATGATGATGATGATGATTAAACCTTAAAATGAAGTAGATTATATTTATATTATTATTACTGCGTTGCATGTTGTTAAAGATTACGATGGCAATCGCTATTCAGAGTAAATTGTTTGATGCTTTGGGTTTAACGGCTTCAAGATTACTGTTATGTTAAATCCATGGTGAAGGTATTAAATACTGACTCTGATTGTAAGCAAATTGACATTGAACTTTAGCTTTAAATGTATTATTTTGACAACGAAATGCTCAAGTTGATCGTCATCTTCTTCATCTGTGAAATAAAAGACAAGGCTCTGATTAACTACAAATATCACATTTTTACAGTACGAATCAAGATTTAGGAGCGACTTTCGTCCAATTGTATGTATGAAGTCCTAAATAAGTCTTCATTTATTAGAAAAAAATATCACGCATGTCTATGTATCAATTAATATTAATGAAATCTTATTATGTATTTCGGCATAACAACCTTTAGATTATATCACAGTACACGAACTTACAAGGAGTGTTAGTGACGTCAGGTTGTATTTATTTTAAGTTACCTTGCGGTCAAGGCAGTACTTCGTCAAATATGACGCAATTAATTATTAAATAAAGTTTCTTTAGCCAACAGTCGTGTAATAAGGTAAACAACATTTAATGTTGATTATAATTATATTATTTCGTTGCAAAATAATATGTAAAATGAAATTCAAGTGGTACCTAATAAACTGTAACTTAGAATCGATCGATTAGGAATAATAGCTAAAAAGTAGAGGTTTGTTAAAACGTAAACAAATTTAATAAAAGCGTTTACCTTTTAAAAAATGTACATCATTTAAATTCTGCATTACGTTCATTTAAAACTAGTTTTGAATTACGCAACAACACTGATTAATTATTTACTGTCGCTTATTTATAGACATAACACGACTATAAATAAACGTATATATAAATTTCCCACCACAAATGTGGTCCCATCCTAGACGCAACGCTTATACCCTGCGGGAGGCACGTTGCCAGGTCCCGGTGGAATGCAGCCTCGCAGGAAGCGGGCATTGACCGCTCGCACACACGCCACTATGTAAATCTTGGTAGCAGCTATTAAGACCCCAGTAAATGCTCTCATTGGCTGAACTAGCGCCGCGTAACTTGAGATTTGCAAGAGAAAAATAGCGCCCGCTGTTACTGCAGCCAGGTGCAATAAGGGAAATATATTTATTTTTAGTTTAGTTCTCTATGTACTTGTGAAAAGTATGTAGCGATTAAGATTAAGTTAAGTTGCGATTTTAGAAACATCGTTTTGAAATATTGCATTATAGAAACAGATATAAAATTATCTGGATAGTTAACACAGGATTTCAAAATTCCTCACGAATGCTGTAAATGCGTTGATATTTTACCCTAAATGACTATAATTACATTATTATAAGATGTAATATCGATATGCCATTTGTGATTTGTCATTGACTGTATTGTCCATACACTATGACTGACTATCACTTTCACGGTGTTCAATTTTTTGTTTTGCGTTATACATTTCAAATGCAACAACCATTAATTTGAGATGCCGATGTTAAAACAATCTTTTAAGCTGTCAAAAGTGTCTTACACGGCGTTACAACATTTACGATAATGAGTTGTTGGACAGAACAGAAAAGTAAAAGTTAATCCATGATTTACGTACGTAGACTAGTTCTGCGGAACTAGATTTATTAGTTCAATGCTTGTTGGAATCACTATCTTGTATGGTGATGAAACAGGTGTAATAAATTACACACATCCGTTTAAGATTCATTTTGCACTGCATGTTGTTTTTAATCTTTTCACTTTGCTATTACCGTATCGATTTATATATGATGTAATTGCGAATATTACTTTAAAAAATGCACGTACATATTAACCTGTATAGCATATATGCATTAAAGTTTCTACTGGTTTTTTTAAGAAATACGCATGATGTTGCTAGAACCCTATGTTTAGTCCATTAGGTTAATCCAATACGGCTTGATGGATCGATGAATTCAATCACTAGCGATTAATCTAGTATCTAAATTGATAAATTTTTAATAGAGTTTCTAAATATCAATCCAGCAAAAGAAAACGCATTAGTAATTAATTGTCGTCATTAATATGTAACAATGTTAAAAAAAAAAACAATGTAATTTTAAAAAATATAGAGGTCAGGGGATGTGGAAAAAACTATAATTATCTGATATCGTCGCCAATTAAACTTTACGTATTTACGTGCAAACATTTTGATTCATTTCCTTAATCCCAATGTTTTTAGTGGTTAATTCTATTGCGAGTCTCGTCGTTCAGTTCAAGAAGGTCGTGTCCATTAATTAGCCTATATTTTTTAAATTTCCTCCATTATTTTTTTGTCAATGGTGGTTAAAGCATTTGTGTATATGCTTGTAATTTAATTTATTAAATATGTACCCTTAAACTTTTTTCAGTTATGTTTCTGTTACTTTTTTAAAGTGATCAGTTTCTGTTAGAATGTTGAAGCTATTCAAGATCTGTTATATTTTGAGTTTATTATAGCGTAACCTTATTTTAAAATCGAACATAATTCCAGTGGAACTTGGAAGATCAATCGATTCATTCAGATCTACGAGACTCTCTAAGATATAATAAGTTGAGATTAACTTGTAATAGTATCGGCTTTGGTGTTCGCTGTTTACACGGTCCAAGTAATCCAGGTCTGGCTTTATGTAACGAAGGTAGTTTGTATTGTTTGTGGACAATGACACACAGGAAATTGTGTGTCGGCGATTACGCGATAATTAACTCGAGAATGTCGCTAATTGTGCGCTTACGAAACCTTTCGAAACCAACTTGTATTGGAGATGGAATCTTGATGTCATTTTTGACAAAGAATGGGAAATTACATCACAATTTTTTTGTCTTTTATATCGTTATGTATAAATCCAGATCCCAGAATTGATAAGCTTACGTCATATAAGCTAAGGCTTTTTAAGAAGTCAAATATTTATTTAAAAAAGTATACGCACCTATATTTTTATAAGTGGGGTTATTTTCAAAATGTTTTCTGGTGTCGGCAGAATTTTTACGTTTCTGATAGGACTGGCTGCTCACAGAATGCGTTGAAAATAATTGCCCAATTGTAATTTGTTGTATAAATATATGAATAAAATGGTTTGATTTTATTACATAGTTGAAGTAAGTTTAGCCACAGCCCACAGGCCTTAAAGCTTGTAAGCAAACATGAAGTACATAGATCGGTTTACTCTAGGATCTCAGATTAACAAGAATGAAGTAAGTATCATACTTTGTTCCTAAAGATATAAAAGTCAAAACAGGTGTATCCTACCTACATTGATGCGAGTATTTCGAAACAGTCTTATCGAAAACACTTCCCGCCACTTTTGACGCCTTGGGGATGTGACGTCATGTATGTGCCTACATTATTATCATGACAGAGATAACAATTTAATTAATGAATACAAATGAGTGTTGGTTTCGCAATGAAGAGCTATCGGTGAATCTCCCGCTGTTATTGACGCTTTGTGTACGAAATATCGTCATAGATATGTCACAGATAGATGTTTGAAAGCGTAGTTTATTGATACTGGTAATATGTAATGTTGTAGTCATTGCTTAATGGGTAATGACTGCCCGCCTTTACAAAATACGCAATTTTTCCTATTAGTATGAACGGCCTTTTTTTCAGATATTCTTATGAGGAGCTTGGTCTTACTTAATATTAATAAATTGGTGATGTATTCAAGAAAATATCCACTTTTACATATTTTTGTATAATAATTGTCGTAGAAAATAGGCGTATGAAGTTAAAGAAAAATAAATAATTCAAGTATTATCACGTGTTTTAAAATATTAATTAAATAAGTGTTATAAATCCTTATTGAGGAATAAAGATAAATATATAAATAACAGGTTGTATTTTATACCAAATAAATATGTTGTTGTACTTTAATTATATTGATTATAGTTATTGTTACTTCAGCACAAAAGTGTAATTGCTATGCTCTACTTTTTAGCTCATGAAATCGAGACACAGCCGCAATAAGAATTATAATTATTGTTTACTAGTGGACAAATCGAATAATATCTGGTATTCCGACATCATTATAAGACCTACTAACTTAAAATGACGGAAGAAAACAAACGGATGTCAATATAAAAGGTAAAAAATAACAATAGTCTGCAGAAATGAAACGTATAAAGAAACCGTTTGCGTAAGAATACAATATTGTTTGGTACGCAAGTTCGATAATAATTAGCAGCTTTTTGTTAAAATTCTCACGATTTTCGATACTCCAAGATAATACTGTTGTAACATTTCCCTTGACATTTGTGTTGCGGCGCGCGAGTGGATAATCGAACAATATTCATCATTTATATTGAATGTCTAACTAACTATAGAGCATGATCATCGTTTTTTCCCTTCGTTTTTTTATATTTTGTATCTTCTGAATCGCAATAGAACTACCTAAGTGTAGATTTATTTAGTCATGTTTTTATGTTCCGCGTAATCTTACTAATTTTTTTACGTACACCTCTACTACGCTTTTATCTACGTAACGTATTTTTGTGAAAAGTGCCATCATTCTTTCGCCTTAAATAACCTGTACTAGGTTGATGTGTAAGGATAAACAGAACGCTTAAAGCGCACATGTAGTGAATGCCCGCGTGTCCCGCATGCCTTGACACAGTTCCAGCGGTACCAACGCCGTTCATTCATAATCACCTGCTTTGGTACTGAACCAGTTAGTCTAATAGCATTAAATAATAAATACAGGAAGGGACTTAATATGGGTTACAATGTATACGTTTTTATACACCTACTGTTACTTTGTGTTTTAAAAATATATGCACCCATGGACGTAATATAAAAAGTTGGTTCCCAAATATGTTTCATTGTTAACTGTAGCCTATTGTGCAAAATATATAGAAAGGAGAAAAAAATTCAAGGATGCCACGCATGTACGCGTGATGAGTCGGCACGTCTAGCGCACTTGAAATTTTCCACAGCACGTAGACATTTTAAGTGAAGTGGCCTCTAAGCAAATGTCAAAACAGTCGAGAAATTCTCAAGAGAGCACATGCGCAATGGGGATCCGATCAATGCACCCCGGCGATTGCGCGCGCCACCCTCACCCCAGCCCGGTCGCAGTCATCTACGCAGTTCGCCACACAAAAACACCACCTTTTATATTCGACTCGCCGCTTCGCTAAAAAATAACAATCGAATTAACAATTTACACACCGTCAAGTGTCAAAAAACGTACAGCAAACGCGAGGTGCCTCAACCGCTGCGTTACGCCTGATTCAGCTCATTAAGGACACCCACACCTTCCGTGCGTCGTCTGCGGATCTCGAGGCAGTCTTGCACCAAGTCGGTTCGGTATCGCGTGACTCATCGGATTATCCCGAAGATTTCGATCGTTTAATTCGTTCCGATAGTGGTGTCCGATACAGCCGGTGTTGTGTAGCAGTGTCTGTAATTAGTGCAAGCTCGGATGCCGGTGGTCCGGCCGCGTGGTATTGATGACGGGGCCCGAGGCTCCTGCTGAGGAGTGAGGAGGGCCGCCAGCCGCAGGGATGGAAGAGTGCGACGCCATTTTCTATGACGACGACGCGGAAGCTCAGTGCGATATGGTACGTCCTATACGATTAACCTTGACAAAAAAACCTTCAACAAGAACTAAACAATGCAATTAGTGCAGCGGTTTGTTGTTGACATTACTTTCGAACAGCCTTTAACCTTATTGCGGATCTTTTCTTTGGTTATATAACACTATCAAATTGTTGTGGAATGTTCACGTCTCCACAAAATGGACGACTCCGAATTTTTGCAACGTTGCAGTAACATTAAATATTTTCCGCGGTTTCGACGAGCCTTGGATGTATAGAATGAAGTGTCAATCGATTCGTGTCACCGTGTTGCTGCATTTGCGGCTTATAACGTCGTGAAACGTGCCAACTTCGCGTGCCGAGATGCGGACATACATAAAATATTAAGTCAAAATTATAAAAATATTTTTTAAAGTTAACAATTCTTCGGTACTTTTCTCGCAACCATGAAGGCGTGAATTTTGTGAACAGTTCGAAGAAATCAAAAGATCAGAACAACACCATTACATCGTAAAATGTTTAAGGAAGTCACCTCACTCAAAACTGAATACCGTTAAAGCGTAGAAGTACCGTAAACAGCAGAAGAATGGTGGTGAGTTATCAACTAAGAGATAAAATGAAACGTGTAAAAGTTATTTCGATGGGAAACATGCAGTTAATTGGTCGTTTGCTTCCAAATTAGTCAATTAAACGCAATACGCGTATATCGCCACAAAGACATTCCGGTTAATTGTATAAATTAATTTCTTCTTCGTTACTTCGCAATTAGCTCTCTGTGCCATTGTCTCTTCGGCTATAAAGTGTCAGTTTGTCTCGTGGGTCAGTTATCTTAGAGTTAGCTATATTAGTATACATTTCCATATTGCTTTTGCAACACGCTTACTTTTAAGATAATATTACTTACAGGATGTAAGCATGTGCTAATCGAATGAGTTACTTATACACTTTCTGTAATCTTTTTCACTGTTTTTCGGGCGAATTACTATTCTAGAGTTTTATTCGGTTTTACAGTGCTTTGTGATTGTGCTCCAACCTTTCGGTATTATTATGTAACCTCAAGGTACTTAGATCGCAAATTGATCTCATACTTTACATAATAAAAAAACTTACATTTATATCAATAGACTAAAACTAATTTTAGTTGTTAATTCTTCATTGGGTTCCACTTTCTCGGTGTTATAACAAATGACCAGCGCTCCAGAACAAGATGAATTATAATTGAACAACTTCAACAAGGATTGCCATTGTTCTGCGAAAGTCGCTTTTCAGTAGAAATAAGTCTTCATCAATTGTAGCGGGACTTAGATGGTATTCGAGATTAATTGTAACCATTATTTATAATAAAGCATTTTTTGTTACACTAATATCAGGGTTAAACGATTTAACGCTGCTATTGAAGAATTACTACGCTTCATTGATTGTTATTTGATCTTCATCTATTGAAATGTGTATGAAAGACTAGAGATCAATGCTATTAATTATCGAAGTATATAAAGAAGAAAGTAAATAAACATGCATTAAACACGTTTCACTCAATAGTAAAAAATAATTTATTTTATTTCTAACTCTATCTACTGTTCATTCCACTCCATCCAACAGATGTCTGGAAGAGACCTCCGTAGCTAACGATAAGACTGTCACATGTAGAACCGGTAATTTATATTTAACTCTTTTAAATAATAAAATTGTTTTTCATGGTGCTCAATAAAGTACTTAATAAAATCAATAAAAAAGAATTTAATATGTTTTTATATGTAGTCATTTTTAATATAAGCTTTTGAAGGTTGTGTTTATCTTTTGTCGTTCTTGAACTGTTCTAACAGCGACATGTAATTTGGTAATATAACTTAATAGCTTTTGACTCATATAAACTTAACATTTCCTATAAACGACATTATATTACCTCGTCAATCAGTAATTCATGTAGGTACCCTTTAATGGGTTAAGATATAATTTAGGTATTCAATTTCTCCTTTCTGCTTTTAATTTGCCATAATCTTTCAAGCTGCTCGTAATTGTTTCTTTAATTTGCTTTCAATTATAAAAATATCTAGACTCTCTGATTGAGTATGCAATTGGAAAACAGGTTCTGATTTACGACCACGTCTAAGTACGGTACATGAAAGCGAGACAAGTGTTCATCCACCCTGCATGAAATCATTATTAATGCGGCGGAATTATGCACGGCTGCTTTAAATGTATTGTCCACTTGACTAATGGATGGAAATGGATTTGCATTCATAGTACTAAACTGATGAGCTGTGAAGGGGACAAAGAAAGCGAAAAAGAATCTAAACATAATTTCATTGTTTCGTTTGTATAGAAGACATGGAATAAGAAATCAATGTTGATAGTTCAGTGCATAATGCACCATCTGTTTATATTGTTCACAATAATTTTTCCAAGCTCCTATAAAAACAATCAATATAATCCTTCGAAAGAGGCCGTGGGGCTGAGATGTTTTGCATTGTAATTCAGATAAGTCATGGTGAGCGGCGTCGGCCTTTGGGGTGCAATCGTGCAATCATGTCTTATGGTGCAATTGTATATACAGTAATCTTGAATGACTGCCTACCAACCTAATGACATGTATTTACTGTGCACGAATTGTGCACTCTTTGGCAAAGTGAGCGCAGTAATGTGTCCTGCAATTCATACTAGCTTTAAAATATACAAACATATATGTAAATATCAAAATATCAAAACATATATTATGTCCTTATATTGAGCATGCACCTCCTCGACGATTAGAAGAAATTTAGACGTTAATCCATCACGCCGGTACTGTGAATTGATACATTACACCTTCCTTTGAAGAGGTCGCATATTCCAATTTATTGACCAATTGGGATCTTGAACATTGTATTGACTTTTATATTGTGTTTGATGGTACATTATTGGAAAGTAACGGTATTTGTATTATTATTGATTGGTGCCATAAAAGTAGCGGTACGTTGTTGATACCAATTACAATTCGATTTTCTGCAGTATCGTTCAAAACTATCAGATAAATATTGCCTTGATGTGACTCAAGTAATTTACGGCATGTACAAGAATTGATATACAGTTTACATCCAACTTTTTCTTATTACATAATATTAAGAAGCGAATAAAATGTACGATGGTAATACTGTTATTACGTTCCTGTCACTTCCGGTGATGTTATAATAAATTATATGATATTTGGCAGGTCTTACTTAAATATCTTAATACAGACCTTCGCTTTAAATAATACATGTGTATTCCGTGATATATTTTATTTACTAATAAGTATGAACCATAAAAATGTGTACCTACGCGGCACCATTCTGTGCCGTTTAATGGAAATAGCTGAAATCGACTATGAAGCGGGGCATTAAATATAAAGTAGGGCAGCATATCGGTTAGAAATAATACAGTACTACAAAAATAATGAATAATTTCTTAAATTTAGTTGACAATCAATAACCTAGTACTGTGATAGGCAGCATTGCAGCAGCAGTTCCCAACTATAAATGGGACAATCATTCCATGATTATGTAAATGCTGCAATAAACGATGTAATTTACTCAGATCTTGCAGCTTATCTTTTGATGTATGTGTTTAAAACTTGTATATACACAACTATACACCAGGAAGTTATTTGACGAGCTTGTTTCAGAAATAAACACAAAATCCACCACAAAAAGAATTTAAAGCATTATCTTTTTCATATCACGTTTAGCTGATCTTATTTAATGACATTTAACAGCTTTCAAAATATGGTCTTCTTATCTCTATGTTAGTTACAACTTACACCTGTATCTAAAATATGTCAGGGGTCGGCAGAGGTGCAACTGGTGCACATATATTTCACGTAATATAAAGTAACGGTTAATCAAGAATGCGACGTTTATGCTCATCAATTTATTACAGCTAAGAATGCAGCCTTACCGTTAAACAGGGTTGATCAGAGGCACCGCCCAGCTCTTCCAAGCTCGCTTTATACCTTTAAAACATGTGTAAAAGAAAATCGAGTACTTGGTACCAGCATATAAGAACTTCGTATTAATGAGCGTAATAACATGCGCTAATTTATTGGATTGTATAAAATTCGCCAATACCACGCCTCATTTAAATTGAATAAATATCTATTCAGTTTAACTGTATGCTCTGTACAGAAACTGGTGTCCAAATTACTATCAAAGAATTTCACTTCCTCCTTAATAGTAATATCTATACATATTTAATAGGAAATTTATCGCTAGATATACTTATAGTAATGTTTTTGAATAGGATACCAATTGTACTAGATAACATCATGTGCAGACAGGAAAAACTGGAGTAGAGCAAGGCGGTCGCCGGTCGGAATGAGTAAACTGCCTCGAAACTCAGCCATAGACCAGTATATAGGCCAATGTGTTTCTACAAAAAGAATGAGACCTTAACGTTCCCTTCTCTAGCAAAAAGGGTTTATTCAAAAGGGTATTTCTTGGCCCACTCTCCCATTTTTTACTTAAACGCTACACTAATTTTCTTTTGTATAATGATGGCCCATCCTAAGAAAAAAAAAACTTAATTACAGTCCCTACTGCAATTCGAACTGATTCGAATACTGTCTTTAGGTTTCATTACAAAAAGATTTTGGCAGTAATTAAAAATAAATTGAAGACATTTTCCAAAGACTGGCTTTGCTTTTGGTCTAAATATTCTTTGAAAGATAATGAAAATAAGGGTTCTCAAAGTATCATCTTTAATACATGTGGTATATATCAAAGGCACAGTAATGTGCATATTTAAATAATATTACCATGAATGTGATTTGCTTAGCATAAATATGTAAGAGCGCTTAAATCGTTTGTTTAGTAATAACATGCAACTAAATGTTATCTTCTTTATCTCCCCATAATATGTATGTGTTGGTAGGTTTTACCGTGGACTGATATTATTTATTAAATGCCCTTTAATTATTCTGTGCTGTTGCTGTATTGTTGCTATATAAATTGCCAATTATTATTTAATTTATTTGCCTATGACATTAATTTAGAATGCATCTATAATTAAGAACAGGAAGCCCCTTCATAGCACAACAATAATAATGGTTTTCAGAATTATATTAGAATGAACATGAGAATTATCTTCGTTGACATTAATACCTATATTATTGACGTCTAATAGGTCAATATTGTGTTTCTAATATGCATTACTTTTATCTTTCACCTTTATAAGTGGTTGATCAATGAATCCCAAGCTCAGAAATGCTTAAATTAAGATCACTTATATTTTAATGTCTACAATTGTTTTAGTTCAGGAAGCCAGATTGTAATTTTGCTGTCGTGGTTTTTTTTTGTTTTCATGTTTAACTGTTTTAACAAATTTTACGTTATTTGGCGCAAACCTGACTTAATTGAATGCAACGTAAAGTATCTCCACTCCAATTCGCAATGTTTGCAGTCCGGCTTTCTTGATGGGACTTGATATATTTGTAGAATTTCTGAAAACGCCAATAAAGTTATTTTTATTATAATAATAATATATCTCATGATATGAAGACTTCAAATATTGTACCATCGTCATACAGATTTTATTGATATTCCGAGAAATGTTTGTCCTTCACCTTAAAAGTCGATCCATTAAAGTCGCTAAAAGTCCGCAGTGTTATTTACCAAGAAACAGAAAAGACTTCTGTCGTCTTACCCATAAGGCACGGTGCCAAAAAGTGCATTTCTCTTCAAAATACGTGATTCATCCGAAGTGTTTTGACATAGTTTTTTCTACATTCCTAGCAGAAAAATGACGCGTCATTCAAAACTGCCTTAGATAGAAATCTTTTATCGATTCTGGCTTTCTTTCTAGTATTTTCCGTATCTTCTTCATATATTTTGTAACTGGTAGAGCTGGAGATAATAAGGATCTACCTTCTTTGTCTAATTAATGTTTTCTATTTAATAATAAAATTGGTGAAACACCACCTGCAAAGTACCGCAAATGAATTTTAAACTAAATTTTCTGGACATGACCAAAGTTTGAAATAAAAATGATTGGATCCATTATATTTGCTATAGTCTTCAATTTTCGTTATTGATCCTTTTTACATAATAGTAGTAACTAGTAATATAAACTGTAGGATAATAACGAAACTATGTAACCGGTCACCTGTAACGGCTGGATGTAGGGTGACAATAAATCTTAAATTTTATAAGGACATGTTAGGAGCTAAGCTTATGATATTGTCGAAATAAAAATAATATGATAATCCCAATAAATCGATTCGATCGCTTATTACCGACCACTTAAAATGCTTTCGGATATTAGCAATTATTAGACCTACAAATTAACTGGTAAGACATTAACTTTCATATATAGTAATGTACTCTGTGACATTAACCAATCAAAAAAGTAGGGAGCAACTGAATGCATTTTTATACATAGTAGGTAATGCGCTTTTCTCTGTAACAAAATTAAATCAAATATTTAAAGCCGATAACGAGTAAAAAGTTAGCGAACAAAATTGTTATTTTTTGAATTATGTTCGGACGGTACGTGTAGTGGTCAAAAATTCGCTACCTACCGCTGGAAATATTGCTAACCGTAAGAAATGTGACAATAAAGCTGTTACTTCTTGTCGGTTTTCTTATTTTTTCTTTGTTGCAGCTGTACCGACACGATTAACCAAGGCTATTATTTTTTATTTGTTTAGGTACTGAAAATATACTACAATTATAAAAATAAGGTCTTGGGTTCGAGTCCTGGGTCGGGCAAGGTGATGTTGGATTTTTCAATTCATTATTAGCTCGGAGTCAGGAATTTGTTTCCGATATGGCGATATGCTCGCCCCCTATCACATCGTCACGTGGGCCGGAACATACAAGGCGAAATGTGGGTGTCCTGGTAGCGCCTCCACCTATCCCTTCTGGCAAAAAAGCGTGAGTTTATGTATGCATGTACGTAGGTACTGAAGGCTGCGTAGAGCTTAACTCTAGAAATTACAAATCAATTACAAATCCTTTATAAAATGACAATTATCTTTAAGCTTTTTAAAGCCAAGTAAAAGTATAAAATTCTAATTTGATCAACAAAATAGAATTATATGAATATATAAGTCATATCATAGCCAAGTAAATGTATGAAATAACATAAATAGTTAACCAAAATAGTGCACACCATAGTCGGGAGTCGAACAGGTTGGGGTTGCATATCTTCGGTTCGGTTAGGTTGCGGCGGCGCTGATTACATGTCGTGTCCAGCCTTAAATACCTTATCACTGGAACTCCCGTAATAAGCGTTCTCGTAAATATAACTGTATATGTATTTACTGTGGTATTGGGTATTGAGATGAGGCCTTTTGTCTAAGCTTTTGGCTTTGCTATTGGAAAGATCATCTTTTTATATTTGAATAAACATTTCCGACTAGCTTTCATCAGAATGATGTATGCAAAAGGCATTATATGTATTTCCCGGATTTCAAAGTAGCTTATACGCAGGTTCTAAATAATTTCTATGCAAAACTGTTTTTGGATCAATAAACACGCCATTGCAATTATAATATTAATATATTTACAATACCATTAAATAAGTCCTTGGTATTTCTAGGAATATCAAATGTAACCTTAAACCTTGCTAGGTCAATAAAATCCACTCAAGGATTTCAGGTATTTCACTCAAGGATATTTTTTTCTGTGTGGGTAGTTGTAAGAGAGGGTGTAAAAAATTGTGCTCCATATATTTTTAATTATTTTAATTATATAAAAGTACTTTACTAAAAGTTTTAATGTGGAAATACATCAACTAGATTGACTACCTGCCGGTGTTGATATAAAATCTCCTGTCTTTCCATTTTGCACTTCACACTTCTATTCACAATATTTTATTTTTGTTTTTATATTTCTCCAATTAAATAAACACACTATGGAGTCTGTGTTAAAATCATCAATTGAGGAATTGAAGGACGAATTCCATAGAAGGATGGCTGTATTTGAAGATGACCTCCTGAAGTCTACGGCAACTGCAACTTCACCAACTGGTTCTACAGACTTGGCTGCAGAATTTGCAACGTACAAGGCTTTCATCAGTCAAGCCCTCAATCTCCTACAGCAACAGATTGATTCGTTGTCTGACACTATAGACACCATGGAGATGCAGAGGCGTCGAAAAATGCTACTCATCCACGGTGTAGCCGAGGTAGCCGACGAAAACTCTGCGCAGCTGGTTGTTGGCGTAGTCAAGCAACGCCTTGGTATTACAGACTTCAAGGCTACTGACTTACAGCGCTGCCATAGATTGGGTCGTTCATCCACGTCAAAGAAGCCAAGACCCATGCTCGTCAAGTTCCAGGACGTCGCTATAAGAGACAAGGTCTGGTTTAATAAAACCAAGCTTAAGGGTTCCGGTGTGACCTTGTCCGAGTTCCTAACCAAGAGACGGCATGACATTTTTATGGCGGCTCGTGAAAAGTTTGGCGTCACCAACGCGTGGACACGGGATGGTAGCGTTTATGTTGTTACTTCTGGCGTTCGGCACCGTATAGTGTCGCTTGGTCTGCTGGGTCAGATCAACGCTGACACACCTGCTAAACCGACGCCAGTTAAGAGGACCATAGCTGTGCCCAAGACCAGGCGAGCTGCGACTGCCAAGAAATAGTGTGCTTGTTCTTTTTTCTTTCATTGTCCTCGTATGCCAGGTAAACGATTTGGTTGTATGTTTGTTATTATTTGAAGAAGCTGTTTTTACTTTGTCTTATATGTTCATTTTTTGTTATATTGTTTTTGTGTCTATTGCCCTACTTTAATTTAGTAATTGGTCCACCCACATAAAATAAACAACATAACCTCAACGCTTTGACAAATGTCAACTTTCAACATTGACAATTGGTCGGTGTTATTCGTTCAGAAATTGTTTCATGTTAACATAATAATTGTTTCTTTAATTAATTATTGTTAGTTTAAATCGTTTGTTTACCTGGTTTATATCATATATTTAAGTTTTTAGCTGTTTTTTTTTTTTCTTTTTCTTTTCTTATGTGATTATTATTAATATTGTTTTTTTTTTTCTCTTTATTCTCTGATTCATTTACTTCATAATGTTTTTTAGTTTAGTGAATAGTTTTTGTGTGTTTTAATTATTATTATTTTTCTTATATGATTACAACGTTTTGTTATCACAACCGGCAGATGGACGTTTTTTTTTTTTTTTTATTATTTTTTTTCATTTTGTTTAAGTCTTATTATTATTATTTTATTTATATATATTTATTTTAATTGTTATTTATTCATTTATTTTTATTTTATTGAATGTCTCAAATGTATGTACAGGAATGTAGTGACAGTGAAGAGTTTTTTTCGGCGTGTAGTGATGATAGCTTTGTTAGTGTTCCCTCGCTTGTCGACACACTCATGTGCCAGTTCTCTGACGTCCCTAGGAATTTTAATGTAGTCCATTTTAATGCCCAGAGTATTCCGGCCCATTTCCCCGATATGCTGGCTAGTTTTGACTGTACTCATATACATGCTATCCTTGTTTCAGAATCGTGGTTAAAACCATGTCTATCTTCTTCCGCTTACTCCCTTCCAGGATTCCACCTCATCAGAAATGATCGCATTGCACGTGTTGGAGGCGGTGTTGCCATTTATCTCAGAACACAATTTCGCTACACAATTGTTAGTGCATCACCGCAGCCTCCACCATCTAATGCTGGGGAACATCTGTTCTTGGAGGTGGAATTCTCACTTAATAAAGTCTTACTCGGTGTTTACTACTGTCCTTCACTTCACATCAACTTTTTTTCTTCTCTCGAAATTATTCTCGAAAACTTAGTTCCTTCGTACAGTCAGACCATAATCATGGGTGATTTCAATACCTGTCTCCTTAAGAATGATCATCGTTCTTCCTCTCTTTTGAATACTATCCAATCCTGTAACCTTACTACTCTTCCTCTTTCGGCCACTCACCACTCTCCAAACAATACTCCTTCTCTTCTTGATCTCATCTTTGTTTCTTCAATAAATCACGTTGCGAAACACGGGCAATGCTCCGCAGACGCCTTTTCTTGCCATGACCTCCTATTCCTATCCTATCGCCTACGCCCTCCTAAGGCCGTACCTAAGATTCTTTCGCTGAGAAATTTTCGTGGAATTAATCCGGATAATCTTCGCAAGGATGCTGATAACATCGACTGGAGTTTGCTCTTTCGATCAGACTGTATGGATGATAAGGTTCGTATTTTTACTTGTAATCTAGTTGAACTCTATAACAAGCATGCACCTGTTCGCACTGTCAAAATTAAACATCTTCCATCGCCTTGGCTTACCGATGAAATTAAAATACTTCTCTCCAAAAAAGCATCGGCTAAGTCAAGGTACAATCGTCGCCCCAATGAGTCGAATTGGCTAAAGTATGTAGCCATTCGGAATCACTGCAGTAAGGTGTGTAGGAATGCTCAACGCCGACATATTCACAACTCTGTTGAAAACGGAGATCCAGCTAAAGTCTGGAAATTTCTCAAGTCACTGGGAGTGGGTAAATCGCAACAAGATTCGATTCCTAATTCCATAGATTTAAATTATCTTAACCATCATTTCTCTTCTTCGTCTTCCTTCGACAAGACGCTTAAAGAAAATACTATCAAGCATCTTTCTACCCTTAAAACTCCCAATTGTTCGGCCTTCGCTTTCAAACAATTTGCTGCTTGTGATGTTAAGAAAACAATAACTGTTATTTCTTCTAATGCAATAGGTAGCGACTGTGTCAGCCGTAATATGATTCTGCCTATCCTGGACGAAATCCTGCCTATAATTACCCACATCCTAAACCATTCCATCACGACTGGGATTTTTCCGACTGCCTGGAAAGAAGCCCATATTATCCCTATCCCGAAAAAGTCCAATGCTTCTATACTATCTGAATTCCGACCTATTTCCATTCTCCCTTTCCTTTCCAAAGTCCTTGAGCGCCTGATCCATTCTCAAATGAGCGATTTCCTATCCAAAAATAATCTCCTAAACCCTCTTCAATCAGGGTTTCGTCCTGGCCACAGCACAACCACCACCCTGACTCATATTACGGATGGCATCAGATCAGGTATGGAGGAAGGCAAGCTGACTGTCTTAGCATTGCTGGACTTCAGCAACGCTTTCAACACCATTGACTTTGATATATTGCTTTGTATGCTACGATTTCTTAACATATCTCCAACAGCCGTTGAATGGTTTCGTAGTTACCTGTATGGGCGCCGGCAACGCATCTGTGTTGAGAATAGTTATTCCTCCTGGTGCTCTTTATCTGCTGGCGTTCCACAGGGCGGCGTGCTTTCTCCTCTACTCTTTGCTGTCTTTATAAATTCAATTTCTAATAATCTTCGCTCCTCCTACCACCTCTACGCAGATGATTTACAAATTTATACTCGGGCACCTTTGGGCAAGATGAACGATGCGATTACTAACATCAATAGGGACATCCAGCACATCTGTGAATGGAGTAAGACTCATGGACTAAAAGTAAATCCATCTAAAACACAGGTGATTGTTATCGGCAGCCCCAGAATGATTTTAAAGCTTGATAGGGATAAGCTACCACCTATTTATTGTGACGGTACTATTGTCACATATAGTGATAAAGTTAAAAACCTTGGACTTTATCTGGACAAGTCCTTCACCTGGGGTCCGCAACTTCAAGAACTAAGTCGTAAGTTGTTCGCTTCAGCAAGGTCCTTGCGAAGACTACACAATCTTCTACCGGTTGCTACGAAGATTTCCTTAGCGCAAACTCTCCTTCTCCCTATCCTTGATTATGCCGATGTCAGCTATCCAGATCTCACCGAGGACCAACTTAATAAACTTGAGCGTCTTCAAAACTTTATTATTAGATTCATATTTGGATTACGCAAATATGATCATATTTCCGAGTTTCGTACTAAGCTCAAGTGGTTGCCCATACGGCTTCGTCGGAATGCTCACATTCTTTCTCTTCTGTACAACATATTGTTTAATCCTCTCACCCCCTCTTATCTTAAAGATCGATTTGTATTTCTCCATGACTCACATACAAGATCCCTGAGGTCATCAGAGAGCCTGGAGTTGAGAATGCCCGTGCACTCCACCACCTTTATGGATAAGTCGTTCACCGTGGAAGCTGTCCGATTGTGGAACGCACTACCAGTTGCGGTGAGACGGGCACGATCACTATCTTCTTTCAAAAAGCTGGTGAAGGATCACTACCTTTCTCCCTGAATTGTCACATTGATGAGGATAACTTTTCCTACTTGTATGTACTTGTATTATATTATATTTATATTATGTATGTATGTGTATTTATGCTTTATTTTATATATATTATGTATATATATGTATATATGTATATATATATTTATTACTTGTAGTTATTAGATTATTTCTATTTGATTTATTATTCAGTGTTAGCTTCTATCTCTTACACTTTAAACTGCCCTCTGTTAATCCTTTTCCAAAATCCATCCTATGGTTGTCTGTAAGATATTGCCTTTGAGCGATAAGACCGCCAATTGTACTTTTTATGTATGTGATTTTCTTTTTATTTGTATTTTTTGTGTGTGTGCAATAAAGTGTATATAAATAAATAAATAAATAAATAAATATTTTAACACTTAGGTAAAGGTTAAAAGAAAGTTTTTTTTATGTAAACAACGTTTGAATTTGCACGTGAAAATAAACTTTCAAGGCTAATGTGAAATATTTGTATAGTTACATAGCCACGTCACCGTAAAAGCGGCAGATATTTATTATACTCCACATACTCAGTATTCCTTATTAAAAAACAAAGCACCCAACCACCGCAAGATGACAAACACGATTACCATAACAGGCTGTAAAAAGTAAACAACAGCTAAATAAATTATTTTTTGTTAATCCTATCACACTAACTTTCCTTTTTACTCGGCAATTTGTAAAGGGCGCGATACCAATCTAATGGGCTGGCGCGGAAATCGAATTTAGTCTGGCGTTAAAGAAAAGCTATTGTGCGTGGTGCGACCTACAAAAGCGGTAATGTGATAGTAGCGCAGTCTCCAGGGATGGCACTGTTCGTATGTGGGTTTAGTTGGAATATTCATACTTCTACCTTGCGTACGAAGAAGACACGCAATTGCTGCGTAAATTGAGTTTAAAAAGATTGTGTTGGTCATAATTGTATTGTAAGTTTTTATTTTGAATATTTTTTAAGGAGGCGCAAGTAAGCGACAGCATTTCATTAATTAAACTAAGTAGGTTATTGTTGACCATTGTGAAATTGACTATAGTAATAGGCTTTATAAGCCAAAAATATTTTGAGCGTTTTGTTAAGTTGTTTAAAGATAAAATAATAGCTAGGGATAATTAAGATTTCTTAGAAATCAAATATAAAGAAATATATTGAATTTAGCAACCATGACATTTATCCACAACTTTCAAAAATAAAATTACGGCGCCATTTCCACAAAATAAAAGTTGTATAATGATGTATTACATAAGGTAAATTCCAACTCCGTTAAGGGGTAACTCAAGTTATTTAACCTGACTGACCTTAAACTTAACAACTTGCCTCCGTCAAGCTGTAATTCCTTTGCACGCATGACTCTGAACACAACAGCGTGGATGGCAAAATTAAAGTTTAAATTCTGCATATATATAATTAATAAAAAAAACTAAAACCATTTTGTACTATATGTTTTTAATATACTCTTCGTAACTAAAACATATGAAAATCTATGAGAAGTGAATCTAAAGCTCAACATATTCTGTGGATATAGTCTTAATTAATAATTATTACTTATATTTTTCACCGACAATTATTTTACATTTTATTCATTCCTCACGAGATATGACAAGATACCAGTATTATTTTTTTGCTAGAGAAGAAAATGAAATAATTTATGTTTCAATTTAGTTTGAACGTCGTAGATTGAATTCTAACGAAGCACAAAGTAGTAACTTACCTCACTAATTTTGGTTTTGGGTCTTCGTCTACTCTTAAATTTAATGTCCAAGGGGATTGGCCTTAATTTTGTCACGTATTAACCAGGTCCTCCATGCGTCAAATTAAACGCGACACCGCGCGCGCTTGCCGTAAATTATACAGCATAAACCATATTACGAGACGCTCCGACATTCAGCGTACTTTAATTTCTGCTCGATTTTATATGGAAAAGTTTTAATACGATTTCCCATGGATTTATCCTTTTTTAAATAGTATTTGTTCTTTTGTGCAAACAGATATACAAAGTCGAGCATAAGACACTACCCGGTTGCCAGTGACAACCCTACTGGAAGCTACATTGTATAAGCCACTTTAAGGGATTCAGTATTTTGCAATCTAATTTCAGCCACTATTACTTATTTTCTTTCCTTTTTTTCCCTAATTGTCGAGGGAATTCAATGCAAAAGTTATTAAATGGCAATGAGCTTAAGGCATGTTTGCCATAAAAACAAATCAGCAATTACTGTATTAATCGTTATTATCAACATTATTTCTTTAAATTATGACGTCTAATGCTTTAATTTTCAATACACGCCATATTATAAATAACAACTACTATAAAACTTTGTCGCGAGGAAAACTTCTGTAACATGCAAATTAAATTAAATTCCTCAAAGAATGTACAATAGTTGGCACTGATATCTCATGATATTCGTAAACGATGGATACAGTAATGGAAAAATCATTATGAGGTTTAATATTCGATTTTTGTATCTCTTCTTGGTGATTTCTACATGCCTCTCTGATGTTTTTACAACAATCAACAAAATGAAAACTAACATATAGTATACATATTTTAAAGAGTTATTTTTTACACCTGCTATCAAAACGTGCCAGCGCTATCAATCGCTTATAATCGTTTTACGGGAAACGCCAATTGTGCGCAAATAATGTGCGAAAATGCTTTGTGGCGCCATGAACATTGTTGCGTAGACTAACCTCTTCTCATGGTGTTTGATTGAATCGGCGGGAAAGCCAAGCCATTGTATTCAGGTTTTTGTTCTACTGTCATTCATCAAAGCGTTGAGAATATTGTTATAACTGTCACTCAATAGTACGTTTAACGCTGATGGTTTAACGTATTATTAGATGTATAATTATAACAGGTTCTAATAGTAACATTAAATGTATTATTAAATTCAACTTTAGCTGCTTAAATACAGTTAGGCCAAAGGGCAATTCGTATTTTTATATTCGTATTAAGATGCTAATAACTTTGGCATTATCATAAAAATGTGTATTAGTTATATTATCATCATAAGATTACATTTCCTTTCCCACGAATTTGTATTAAAATGCTAGTGTAAAGTATAAAGTGTATGCAGGTTGCATCATTAGTACGAAGAAGTTATAAGTTATGCTGACGCTAATTGTTTTATATTGCTTATTAGTTTTTTACACTAACACGACAAGTATGTTGCACCTGATTTTCCTGATATTGTTATTTTCTTCAGAACGAGTATAGAAGATGATAATCTCTGGCCAGGCAACAAATTATTTCCAGTACGGTGATCGTTATCCGAAGAATAAAAATATCCTGCAGGCAGTCTTTTGTATGCTCAGGTCTAGTTATCTTTTGAGTTTGAACATTTTGAACATCTTGACTTGCAAGCGGTGCCTGTTCGTAAACCTCACATAAAGTACACGGACTGTTCTTCCTTTGTAAATCAAAAAGAATCTGATTCCTTCCGAGCGTATTTACGTGGGACTACAGTAGTATGCTCATTAGCATTGAATCGACCAGCATTTTCGTACCACACGTGCGCGTGAGAACCACCAAACAAATGAAGATACTGTGGGAGTGAAGTTACGAAACGTCACGTGCAGGCTTGCTACACTTTCTATATGAATACCATGTGGATGCCACCCATGAGCTGTGTTTCATCATGGATGATCCAATTTGTATACTGGCGAGCTTGTGCTCGCACTTGCTGAAACAAACATTTAGAAAATGTCGCAATATTGTTTGTTTGGTTTAGTATTTATCTTGTAAGACTGACAGCGCATATGGTCATTGAATTGTGACGATAAGGATTTTACTATCGAATAGAGCAATGCACTTATGAATATTATAACAAAATGTAAACATTATTGATAAGTTCATTTTTTTTAGAAATTTTGAGTTGCATTGTATCTGTACCAGTCACTAAAACTACCACCTGGCTTCGTTTTCGCTCTCAGTCTGGATACACCCGGAATAAGTTATCCGAATCCAGCATACATGTATGTTAAAGGAGTACGTAGCAAAGTGCAGGATAAGAAGTTTAAATCCGGGGCTAGCTTTGGTAAATTTATGCCTTTAATCTAGACTCAAACTTCTGACATTAAGCCCTCATTCCTTAGACTTAACGACTGTAACTACTCCAATCTACCGGGATAGTCTTGGAAAACAGATATTAAACTGAATTTTTGACATGGTTATTCCACTTCTAGCTAAAAGATATTTTAGATATTTTAAACTTATAATTTTAAGCCATGTTGTACTAGTGCATTTAAAATATCACTAACGTATTAAAGCAGAAATTTTGGCGTATTTCATTTACCCATTAAAAATGATCATGTAGGAAAGCACTCAAATAGAATTAAATATGTAGATCTACACTCGAATAGTCATCAAGTTCTATAGAATCTTTAATTTATTACTTCCGGTTGGGAAGAAAATAATCCTGAGCAATTAGAGTTATAGAGAATACTTACATGTTAATAAATAATCTTCCACGTTCTATTAATATGTCACTGATAATATTAATTGGTTATTTGCAGCAACACACTCACCATTTTGCAATTTGTACTGTAACGCCATTTGGAAAAGCAATTAAGGATTCTCTGGAAATTGGCAACAGTAATTGATTCCCTAATATTCCACCGAGTAATAAATTCTTCCTATCGCGTAGTTTTTTCCTATTCCTGAGGGACGTTAAACCCTTTATGAATTACTTTTACTTTAACTATAATTGCATCAAGCCTTTTCGCCTTAACAATAGTAGAAATTCCGTTTAATGCATTGATGTTTGGGGTTATGGAGGCTTCACTTAATTTTAGTTAAGACAAGGTTTGCAACGCAGTTTCGGTTTATATTACGTAAATAACTAAGGAATCAGTGTGCCACAGTTGGCAGTTTTATTTCTTGCCTCTTATTGTGTTTATTATGACGTTATGTTACGATCACTACGCCTTCTGCCTTTTTCAAGTTTTTGGGTCAATGTGTTCGCTTATCTCTCCACGTTTGTAGTCATTTAACATCCTCAAATTAAATACAATTATTTTAATAACAGTATCTAATCCTCCACTCATCTCAATTCTGAAGTATAGTCGTTCTTTAGAAGGAAGGAAACATACACATGCCAAATATGTCGCGATGCCGTCACTCGCTATTGTTTAGAGCCGGTATTCGTCTTACGACACAACTGACTTTGCACACCTGCTTGCAATGTACGTTGCGTTTTATTATCTATACAGATTTTTTTGCTTGCTAGAAATATTGTAACTGTCCTGCATGGTCTGGTGTGGGTTGGAGGACTTAAAATGCCACACAGGCCTATTAGCTGTAAATCTTAGCGTCTTTATCTTAAATCCCTTATAACACTTTTATTATTCGATAAACGTTATTACTTGTAGGTTTTGTATATACATGTGCCTATTTGTGATTAGGCAGGTTACTGGTCAGAACATTGTAAATAAATATACTTTTAATAGGCATTAAGCTTAGCGAAGGACCATGTAATTACGGCTTTAAGTTTGATTGACTGGAACGTAATGTTAAACGTAAAGCTTACGGTAAAACCGTTAATAATCTAAGCAAATGAAGCTTTGCTTCGTGTGAAGTTAGTAACATGCAAAATTTATTATTTCTTAGTTAGTTCTAAATATTGTCACTCGCATATCTTTTAAATGTCACTGTCGATGTTGTTTCTTTAATTCAATTAAATTGATAGACTAAAATGCATAACCTTTTTAGAGTAAAAATGAGATAAAATAACAGTGTAATTACAGAAAATAAATGAATAAACCATTGTATTTAAGGTATCTATTGTTATGTCTTAAAATTAGATTTTATTAACTCATTTATAGTTCTCACGGAAACTGGATTAAGATCACTGAGTTCATAATATTTTTGTCGTTAACACCGTGGCTGTATTTAATAAGTTTTGCGCAATCTATTTATAACAATAATTTTAAGAATAATCCAAGTGTAGATGATGAGAATCATAGTTGAAAAATATTATACATACATACATAAACTCACGCCTTTATCCCCGAAGGGGTAGGCAGAGGCGCCACCAGGACACCCACATTTCGCCTTGTATGTTCCGTCCCACGATGTGATAGGGGGCGAGCCTATCGCCATATCGGGCACAAATTCCTGACACCGGGCTGATAATGAATAGAAAAATCCAATATCACTTTGCCCGACCCGGGACTCGAACTCGAGACCTCAGCTTTGTAACCGTACCGTAATATAACTACGCCACCGAGATATTATTATTACTGAAATTGCTTTAAATTATTTATTTAATCGTAAGTGTGTCAATGTTAATGATATTATTGAAAACTAGCAAACCTTGCACCGTAGCGGTTGACAATTATGTAACTTATCACTTCGTTCACGCCAAGGACTGTGACTTAATTTCCTTATAATTGCTAATAGGTATAATACCTACGTATTTTTCAAATGGGCGTGGATGGCCAAATCCCAAACTATGAGGAATATCGAAAAATGCTTAAGGAGACACGAACCCGATTTTGATGAAAACTACAACTTAGACTTAGACTTTTGATAAATCAATATACCAAACTAGGAACCGAGCCCGATGATTTTGAAAAAAAAAACATGCTGTATTATTACAATGTGTGGACTTTTTTGTATTTTTTGTATACTTGTGTGTATTACAAATGGACTTTTTGGGGCTGAAGATTAAGATTATCGTGATAAAAGTTTTCAGAAAATATAGATGTTTTAAGAAAAATGTCAGCAAAGTAGGCGTAGACCTACTTTATATTTAGGTATGTACTATATTCAGAAAATGCTTACCATCCAATATTTAACCCACGGCTCCACTTGCAGGGTCACTCTGAGTCGAAGGGTGCAAAGAAGCGGGACAAGAGCAGCAGTGGGAACGGAAACAAGCCCAGCCGTGGGGTCGCCACGTCGTTCGGCTTCCGCCGGCGGCCGGCCAGCACCTCGCGCGCCGACGACAACGCGCGCCGCAAGCAGAAACCTCACGACAAAAACGGGAATGGAGGTGAGTTTGGTGGTATGTTGCCTAAGTTGGGAGATAGGCGGATGATATAAGTAGTTAAGGTTGTATGGGGTCGCTGGAAGCAAGCCATTTCTAATAACTCACTGTGGAAATTGGAAAACAAAAAGATGACCTTGGCATGGGTGTCAGAACGGAACCGAAAGATTTCTTATGGATTGGCCTCAAATCGCGCACGACCACAAAACTTGGCAGGAAAGCGGAAAGGCTTTTAATACCCTAAATAAAACATTTTTGACCAGGTTCGACGGAGGATCTACGAGCGGAGGAGGTGTTGTCGGGACGGTCGACTCCTCTCGCCCGACCTCGCAAGGAGACCGCAGGGCAGCCGCTCCGCACCAACAGGTAAACCTGATCAATACGGTTTATTTGCTATTACGTCACTACTGTGACGTGTGTGCTCAAAGGGGTTGGCGGTAGGCGTGTGTACATAGCCGGCGGTGTTTGCTTATATAATGCTGTGGGGAATAAACCATTTTATATTGAGTTACATAAAGTCGGACTACGTAGGTGCAATTAGTATGGAGTCTGTACGGTGCAACCGTACAAATCGGCGCGGTCAGCATTTTACTTTATTAACATAAGTTATCATCAATAAACCTTTTATATATCAAGCAAGTGGTATCCATTATCATCAAACAAACTATAAGGTGTGTGGTGCTAAACTTAGACCATACAGAGTCATCTATGAGATGAGAGGTTGTAGGTTCTTTACCACATCGACACAAGTTTGTGTAGTCAATATTGTATAGAGTATGAAATAGGCTATGAAATGCGAAGTCATGTGCATTTTCGCATCAACACATATTTTATTGGGTCTGATTATTGGGGGTCCTGGGAATTGAACTCTAAGAGCCCCTGGAGAATGTAGATAGCTGTAATTATTTCCGTCTACGAATGGATATCTGATACAAAAAGGACGTTACAAGAAGCATTTTTAAATTAAATCCGAAATAAATCATGTTTCAAACGAAAATTCTCACGATTAGCATTTTTGGAAATAATAATAAAACTCGTCCAAAACTTATATCCGCACAATAAAACCAATGAGATATTTAAAACACACGTTGGTTAAACCGACAGGAAAACATTTAAAGCGCATGATTTATTCCTAACATTAGAAAGTGTTGTAATTTTATGGCAATGCCCTCCGGCTCTGATAGGAAATCAAATTGCAATGGCTCCATATGGATGGCGCAATTAGTTGCTATGATTTTTTACGTAGGCGTTGTTAATGTGGAACCGTGTATCTTAAGTTTATTTTTCTAATGATCTTTTGGTTAGCATTAATATATAATTAATGCTTGGAGCTATTTGTATACTTTTTCTAAGTAAGCTTCTATAAAATAATGCTTTATTAAATAAATAAATAAATAAATAAATACACCCAACAGTCACACACATAGTCCCGACCCCACATTAAGATCAATTAAGTCTTGTGTCGCAGGTATCAGAACTACGAGAGACTTTTCGGTCTCACAAACACCCAGACCTGAAAGAAATATTTGTGGGCCGCACAAACATTTCTCTCGGTGCGGGGATCGAACCCGCGGCCTCTCGTTTCACAGCCGGCGTCTTACCAACTGCGCCACGGAGGCTGTCTATTTGTTCTGCCCTGCCCCCTGGCACGTTTCATATATACCAACAATATGTTTGAAACAGCTTACCTTTATCGTGCCTAGTCTTTAGACACTATAAAACATATGACGTGGTGAGAAAATATTCTATTCAGAAAATAGAAAATAGTCTATTCAGTAAATTTAGAAACTGAAGCTACATTGGGGCTTGAAAATTCTAACACAAAATTAGTCACTTATTCTGAGGCTCCATCAAACAAATACATATAATGCAGTGTATTGAATTTTTTAACACATTAGATATTTTCTATTTATGTTAATATGTGCTTTTTTATTGTGTTTAAATAGACTTACAAAATAAACGGAATAAATAATATTGAATGTATTAAAAAATAATTATATTGCTATTATAGGTTCTACCAATAATACATATGTAGTTTTATGTATACTTTATACATTTCCTACCATCTCACGGTGGCTATGGCTATAAAATTTATATATGTAGACACAACTAACAGTCATTACAGGAACGTATCATTGTTCAGGTTCGGTTTCAGACAACAGCACGCCAAGACGGCGAAGGTGGGTGACGTGAGCGTGGCCGCGGAGCACGCCTTCGGAGCCCCGCATAAGGACAAGGAAACCGCCTTTAACAATAATGCACTAGGTACGTGACCTGTTTATACAAGCAGATGACTATGATGATTAACATGCTATTTCCAAGGTTATTGGATTTGCAGTATTAGAAGCAAATTGTTCTTAAACAATCAGCCAATATACGTCCCACTGCAAGCCACGGGTCTCCTTTACAATCGAGAGTACGATTGAGAGGGGTTAGGCCGTATAGACCCCCACGTTGGCCTAGTGCGGGTTGGCGGACTTCACATAACATAGAAATTCTTACAAATGCTATGGTATGCTGGTTTCCTCACGATGTTTTCCTTCACCGTTATATGAAGATTGAAATCTTTAATTGCGAAAAAAAATATTATTCTGTATTTGAAAGACAATTTCAAACTAATAATATTAGACTAAGTAAGAGAGATACCTATAGTAGAGCTTTAACTAAATATAGATGAGCTGTCCCATGATCAGCAGTTGGAGTGAACGAGCTGATAAAATATAACTTAATAAAACCTGTTGGGTTGTATTACACATCAAAATAACTGTCAGTAATATTTACGTTACCTAGTTTTATTAAAACCGGGTTTAATTTTTTTGTAAGGCCCAATCCAAAGACTGGTTTTCTACCAAACGTCCGGAATAACTGCTTAATTATTAGAGAAATTAAAAGTGGAAGTTGTTACATAATGAGCAAGATTTCAAACAACGGAAACTATAATTGGTTTGTGCACGTCAACCTTGTTTTCAAATTCAATGTAGGAAATAAACATACACCAAATATAAACATGGAACCAAAAATATAGATTGTAGAGTCGGATATCATCGCTTCTTGCGACATCTGGTGGCATGAATGTTCATTGTACCTTTCTATAACTTAAATTGAATATAAATAATAGCTGGTAGTACAATAACATAGTAGAACTTATCTGTCGGATAGCGACCATAATGGGGACTGGGGACACTGTCATCTCCGTCAAGCTTTAGTAGTCTAGTAGTTTTAGACTCAAATGCATTTTTTAAATTGCCTCATTTTGCATGCCATCAAGTATCAACAGGCAACGTAGTTGTATCAAATCTCTATATTTCTTTAAATCATAATCAAATTAAACGCTTTTAAATATCACATACAATACATAAAAATCACCGTGATAATCCATTACATGAGTTCACAAAAAAGAGAACTCAATTTAGACATATTGATCTACCATTCGTAAATCGCCATTATTTTACTGATTACTTAACATTATTAACAAACTTCCAGATAAGAAAAGTACAAATACCGCGTACAACAACCAGTTGCCGTTGCTGGCGACGCAGGTGTCCTCAACAGGCGTCACCACCATCGTCGGCGCCGCTGGAGTGCCCAAGAACGTCACCAAGCAAACCGTCATACTCACCTACCAACCGCAGCAGTATGCTCCTCAGGTGAATTCATGACTTTCTTTTTACCATAGCATCCTTGTGTTTCTTTTTCCATTTCTTTTTACTGGTGCTTGGGTCAAACAATAATGTACCTTATGTCGTCTGATATTTGTCATCCTTGATCGTAAGACCATGTCATGTCTTCTTTGGTTTCATCAATAACTAAGCGAATCGGCATTAATCCTTATGAAAATCTTTTAAATCTGAATAGTCATTGATGTAAGCTCGACCTATGAAAATGTTGAATGGGACAGAACAATAAATTACTAGTGACATGTTGCTTTTCTGTTGGATTTAGTGAGGATACAATTGATGTAATTTTTCCAATTTAGAGTCCAAAGTAAGTGCAGACTTCACCAAGCTGCTCCAATTTAATTAAGTGCAGTATTTTTTACAGTGTTAGATATTTAACTGCTTAAAATTAGTTCCCAAGAATTGTGGTATTCCAAGTTATTCTAATTATTTAAAGACAACTACCAAAACAGAGAACATAAAACATTGTTCAGATCATTATTGAACTTTCCCCATATATTTGCAGGATGGTCGCACAAAGTCTCGTGGCGGGGAGCAAGCCCCGCGCGCCCCCGCGCCCCGCGCGCCGCCCGCGTCCGACCGCCCCCCCGGCAAGTACACCTTCCAGACCAACCAGCTGCCCAGACCGCAGTACCCCTCAGTCAAGAACATCGACGCCAAGGTTACTAAGCAGGTAAGGATGGTTCAAATACATTGATACTTTTGCTGAATACAAAATACTACTTCACCAATATGAATGCGTGGTGGACTATACGGCCTAACCCTTCTCAAGCGTACTCCCGATTGTAGAGGAGCCCGTGCCCTGCAGTGGGACGTATACGGGCTGATACCGATACAGATACAGTTCGTGCGACTGCAGAACGGTCATCTGTCCCGGGCTGATGCAGAGCTTTATATCAATGTCATTGATACTACTGACAAAATTTACTGTTCAGTTGTCCACATGAAAGATATAAACGCAGACGATATTTTGCACTTTCTCTCTTACATATCTATCAGGGCATTAGTTCCTTTAGAATAGTCATATTTCGCTCCAGTTTAAAAAAGCACACAATTAATTAATATTTCATTAATGAAAAGACAGTTTTAATTTAACAAAAAAAGTATCCCAATGTTCTACTTTTATCAAATTCTTTAAATAATCTCCCTACCTATTCATACTTTGAATTTAGGTCAACGACAACTGAATGATCAAATAAACAAATTAGTCGGCATCAAAGAATTCCAACCAGCCAACCTTAATCAATTACTGAAGTGAAATGACTCGTAACTCAAAAACGGACTATTTTGCAATACTCAAGTGTTAATGGATCTTCTTTTTAAAACTTCCTAGACATGTTGCTTTGCACCTAGCATAGTTTTATTTACTTTTTTTATAGGCCTAAAGACTTCTTGCCATTGCATAAGAAGTCAATTTTAGCACAAACGATAATAAATCCTAACAATTCAATAATAGGGTGTCTATTTGTTTAAAAGAGAAGTAGGTCACAAATGATCTATTTTGGCGCCGCTGCTACGAAAGCCGGTCGCTGTTTGCTCAAAATATCGCCACTGCAGAATGCATTTGTACCGCGACACATGAGATAGCCGCTCAGATGTATCTCGGCAACGGTTTTACGTTGCCGTTAAATATAATAAAGCTAGATTTTTGGAATATCATGCCATAACACTTGACAAGTGTAATTTGTGCAATGAGAGAAATTTCTAATATTTTTTATAGAGTTATGCAGTTAGTTTGCAGTGGCATATACAGCTTGAATAGATGTACCTACACAATGTATCAACTAAAATTATATTACATACATACATAATCGTCACGCCTGTATTTTATAGGGGTAGGCAGAGACTATGGAAATAATTAATAATCAAGAATTATAATACTTAGCGACCGAATCAGAGACTCTCTTATTTGATTTGGTTTAATTCTACCTAAGAGGTTGGGTTCATGATAAATTCAATTACTCTATAATTTCATAATCCGAGGGTTGAAAACGTCAAAATACAGGATTTGATCCATTAAAAAAATATTTTTCATACACTTAATTTGTGAAATCATTTTATTAAACCCATAAACCGCTTAGTTTTAGTATGTGATTAGAACATAGTTTTACTTCTTTTCAAAACTAAAACATGAACAAAATTCTATACAATTCTAACCATTAAATAAATAACGAAAATTAATTAGTGAATATTCATTCATATGTTTCACAAGCAGTTGCATTGTAGTCGAACATTTTGCAATGTTAATTATAAAGCAAACATTAATTACACAAGCATTTTTCCCCCGTTCTGGACCGTGAAATGACGTGCGCTGTAGCCTGTATCACAGACGGAATATTCAAATGTTTAGTGCAATTAAACAATCGTGGTGAAAGAAAGTGTGGCGACTGGCGATCTTGAGACGTATTTCAGGTAGCGAAACTACGTGTTAAACAGCGGTTATTTTTGTTCTTGTAACCAACTTTTTTTACAACGCGACATTTTAGCCTACGTTGTCGTAACGTTGCGTTGCCATTCAGAATGCGTTGTGGATTGTGCGTTGCGGAATAGTGATTGACAATGGTCGATATTGTGTTTATTAGTGTGTGCGTGTTGTGACAGTTATTATATGATATGACAGTTATCATTTGTTTGTTTTTCAGGTGGTTAATAACACTAGGAAGGCTGGAGCCACCGATGCGTGGAGGGAAGGTAAGATAATCAAGTGCTTACAATTAATTTGCATATTCGAAATACTTTGGCAAACGATTCATTCCCGAGCTACGAATGTTTTCCCGAACGAGATGTCAGTAATTTATTTTTAATTGTTCTTTTAAAATAAAGTAATTTTTATTGTGTGTTAATCGACATGATAAATACACACGCGAAGATATTTTTTGTTATATCTTGGCATTGTTATATCGTGCTTTAGTCTGATTTTAATAAGTTCCCTTGACTTCAATAACTGCGTTATTCATATTAGGAAATTAGCCTTGTATATTATGTATGTTATGGACTTGCGCTTTCTAGCATCTATTGCTTGCACGTTACTATTAATTTTATAAAAATTCAAAGATCAGTACCTAGGATTTTTATGGCATATTAAAAAAATATATGAACTGTATGATTTAATAGAATAGAATATAAAATAAAACCACCTTTACTACAATATAAAATTATGAATATCATTTTTTTATAACCAAAACTTGATACTAATTTTGCAGGTACGCAGTTGCAATAGGTATCTGGTAGTTATTCACTCTTTTTCAAAAAGTTCACTTCTTTTTTTGTTAAATTATGCCATATTATATCCGGAAGACGCTACCGTCACAGTATGAGAATCAACAAACATGTATATGCGGAACCATTTGGCGGTAATAAAGTTTTGTTCCGTATTCCGGTCTGGGAACTTACTTTTTTACGAACAGTTACACAATCATTATAAAACTTGCTAACTGTTCCTTTTGTGGCTCAACTGATGCAAAAATGAACCCATTCGTCCCTAAGCATCGAAAACACCTAAAATACGAAAAAAACTATAGTTTATATCATATTATTTTTTAAGTACTAATAGCAGCTGCTTTATAGTATACGCTGTTCCCCCCAGGAGCAGGTTCAGCAGTATCGACTGACTCGGGGGTGTGGACGGGGGGTGAAGGCGGCGCGGGGTGCGAGCTGTCCCCGCGCTCGCGGCACCGCCCGCGCAACTTGGAGATGGTGATGCGCGGCGCACACAACTTCCATCTCAGAGAGCTGCAAGTCGCTGACCTTGATATTATGGGTAAAGCTTTATTACATAGCTGGTAATGTTGTCCGATGGAATTTTCAATTGCCAACAAGTTTAAAACTTGTTTACGAATTGTCTTAACTACTAAGGTAGGTATATATTATATACTATTCCTGAGTGATGTATTAAGGCCTAAACAGCTTTCAGTTGAACAGACTTGTGCTCAGGGCCCCTAGCCGGAACATTTTGTAGTATTGTAATAGAATAGTAATAGTAAAATTTTGTATGGGAATTTAAACAGCGCCATTGTGAGCGTATTTGGAACTAAAATTTGACAGCGGGAAACGTTTACGATACTATACGAGTATTACTATACGATACTTCAAAATGTTCCGGCTAGGGGCACAGTTATTGAAATATACCATCACAAATAGTAAACCTCAAAATATCTATCCGCGGTCAACTAAATAAACATAATAAATTTCATGTAATTACCAATTTTTATACGAAATGAATTTGATATTTTCAGATGATGCCGTGGTAACAGGTCACGCGGTCATCCCACTACCAAAACTACCAAGTTCCTTTGAAACCGAGCTGACTCCGGAGTACGAAGCGCCGGCGCCCACCTACCAACCCCCGTCGCCGATACTGCCCAAGCCCATACAACTGCCGGACTCACCGCGGCAGAACTCTCCGATGTCCACGCTAGAAAGATACAGGACTAGAAACAGGCCAACTACTATACAAACTAGTCTTGAAGAGGAGAAATTCGTTTTGGATAGAGCACAACCGGAAAAGTTGAATAAGCAGGTAATGGTCTCCTGAACTTGTTATGATAGTTCACATTCACTCTAAGATAAAAACTGAAATGGTAATACGGAGAGGTTTGATAAAGACGAAGGAATTCGTTCCTTGAATACTAGAAAAGACACGTTCAATAACGAACGAGCACGTGTCTTCTTACTTTACCCCTTGAAAAGGTAAAGATTGACGACCTTAGACCAGCCAGCTTAGACAGCTTAATAAGACTCTGAAACTATTAATTGAAATTGGCTTGATGTAAAAAATGGTGCCAGCTGGCTCATTCATACCATTGTTTTAAATGTTTATCAAGACTCTACCATTTATGCTTCTCAATTAATTAACATCCTTTATCTTTCCTTACAGAATTCGTTCGTGAAATCATCAAGTGGCGTGGTTTCGCCAACAGTGACCTCGAGCAAGGAGTCGAGTCCGTCGTGCAAGAGCGAGGAGAGCCACTTCGGCAACAGCAGCGCCTGGCAGAGCCACGCGGCCGGGGAAGCCATGGCTACTAGGTGAATTTCATATTTTGTTATTCTTTTACCCTGATTTTATGTTTTCATGCGGTCTTGTGATTTTACGATCATCTGCCTAACTGATATCAATCCTTTCGTGAGTCTGCTTTTTCAGTCGAAAATACAGGTTCAATACAGTAACAGAATCTTTTAGTCTTCATTACTTTAGTGGTTGACAACACATTTTTTTATTGTCTCCTCAGCTGTAAAATTGATTGCTTTTAGGTTTAGGTTGTTCGCATCGCTATAATCATCAACTAAATACAATATGCGATATATTTCCTATGGCTAAGTCGCGTACAACACATCATTTCATTTACTTCGAGGAAGCAACTATCTCATTACAGATCTCAAGACGACGTGTCAATTGCATTAAGTGTTTCCAGCTGCGAAGACGAGAAGTCCAAGTATGAGAAGACGGAAGTGCAAGAGCCGGCGATGCCGAAGAAAACGATAGTGATCCTGGACGAGCCCGCGCCACCGCACCCCTTGCTGATGAAGTCCATGACCATGAGCCAGCATGATGCTCTGCGCGGGACTATGATGGGTAAGTTCATTTCCATAGCCTTAATAAAAACTACTACTACTAACTACTACTACTACTACTAAATAAAAATAGTATTTCTTAATTGTAGCCTAAAAAGAGCGTATTTTTTGTTGGAGTATAAATAACCGTAATTCTAAATTCAACAGAACTATGCGTATATTTATCAATATTTGTAATTTCTTGACGTCTTTTGAAAATTGTAATGAAATTTAGACAAGCAGACAGAACGGTACCGAAGAGTATGAATTAATGCTTAGCAATTATCGCTCGCCAATCGACTTATTTATACTTTTTTTCTCAATGAATTCTTTATAATTTATTTCCAGGTTCAATGACAAGTTCAAACTACAGCACGACGAGCACTTGCACAAACCAAAGCGGGGATCACCACAACCTCACACTAACACTGGAAGAGTCCAAATTCGACATGTCCGCTTTAGAAACCTCCACTCAAAGCCTACTTGACGATGAAACGTCCCCGGCTGATAGCCTCATATCTTCTACCAGTACCAGTGACTCTAACAATGAGCTGCAAGTGGAAAGGGATCCTCCATCGATATCTAGTGCTTACCAAACAGCTAACACTAAGACTAGGACTCCAGAACCTATTGCAGAGGAGCAAGACGGTGTTGATGGCGAGGTTTTAATGCCTGAGAAAGAGATTGAGTAAGATATGTGTTTTTTTTATAATTACACATACAGTTTTCGTAATCATTGCGCGAGTAGGTTTTATATTACAAAAGAAAAGAAAGGTTAAAGTAAAAAAATCTTCTATTAACGTTGCTTCAGACCTCATTTTTAACCATCGAATGAAAAACTATTAAATTTTCACTTTAAAATTGCTCCTACGTAGTATTTTTTTTATCGAATCATTTTTTCACGATTGAAAAATCCACCCTTTGGCAAAATGATAAAAACAACAATAATGTCTAAGCCATAACATAATATACTACGACCTTCAACATAACCACAATTAAAACACCGTACAATCTCCACCAGCGATGTGCTTCGTTGCGCGACCGCCGTGGGAGTAGTCCTGGGCAGCGCTCCCGGCAGCGGCGTGGGCAGCGGCGTGGGCAGCAAGCACGCCACGCCCGAGTCCCCGGGCACTCCCACAC
The DNA here is from genome assembly GCA_949752805.1 of Deilephila elpenor. Classification (NCBI taxonomy): domain Eukaryota; kingdom Metazoa; phylum Arthropoda; class Insecta; order Lepidoptera; family Sphingidae; genus Deilephila; species Deilephila elpenor. The sequence continues at coordinate 5,059,144 of OX457102.1, forward strand.
ACGCCTCGGGCTCCCTGTCTATATCCGACGGACGGGACTTCTTCGATGATGAGATAGCTGATCAACCCGCATTGCTGTTCCGAAGTGAGTGATACATGAGTAATATCCTTTGATTGAACGATTCAAATTGATTGTATACTAAATATCATTGTAATATAGCAAAGATTATGCAAAAAGTTGTTAAATCCCCAATACACATTTCCTCTTCCTATCCTTTTTCCTTTACGCTCCCCTCCCGATTTCATGTGTCGGCAACACATCCATGATCCAACCGTTATAGATGTTCATGGGCGGCAGTGATCACTTACCGTTAGGCATTAGGTGACCTATTTACTAAAAAAGGTAGTTCTTCTAAAATTCGCATTAGTTCCCCTGTTTGCAACTAGATGTCGCTACTAGTATTTTAAAGTTAGTACTAATTCTTTTGTAACTCAAAAAGTTGAGAATCAAAATACCTTTCTGATCATAAATAAATGGAATTATAATAAAATATGTAATTCAAGTACGTTTAAAGTAAAATACGCAAGTGTTTACCTAAATATACCTTATAATTATGTAGAAAATACAGATGGAAGTCCATCAAGTAAAACCGGTGGTGACTCTGAGACTAGCAAACATCTGCGAAGGTCGAGGGAACGAATCACCTCGAGTCCGCTTGCACAGAGGAACAGAAAACGTGAGTAAAAAGCACGCACAGATATAAAAATAAATCAGAAAATTATAGGTGTAAATGCATGGATGAGTTCAATTTAGAAAATTGCTTTACAATTGCTAACAATAATGAAACAATCTTCGCGTTTATTATGTGTAAGGATTGTATCTTAATTGAATAACTAGTTCATATATATGCTTCTGATGTATGACTATTGTCTTATGATAAAGTCTATTGTTGTGATCAAAACTACGCGGTTAGATACAAAAGCACGAGTCGGCTTATTTGATGGGCAATTATAATGGTGTAAAATAACAATATTACTCATTTCCAGCTAAAACGAAATATATGTATAGTACCCCACCATTAGATAAAATGATATTCTTTTGTATTGCGAGATGCATTTCACCATATATCATCTACAGGATGCTGTAGATAATATATTACATTATCCTGGTATGTGGTCTTAAGTGTTGGTCAATGTAGAAATTTTGAATGTTCACAAGAATGGCTGTTACTTGAAAACTATCGGAGATAGGGGTATATATTTTTTTGTTGTGTGCCGTCATAGTTTGGTCTATCTCGCGTTACCAGTTTAGCGTAGAGTACTGGGACTTCCTGTATATTTTAAATATCGTAAATTTGAATTACTCAAATAATACCTGAAAAGATAAATTTAGTTATGAAGACTATAAAGACGAATATAAAATTTGTTGAAGATTAGAGACACTTTCAGTAAATTTCATAACAATTATAAGTGATAGTATATTTTTTGTTAGCTCAAACCAAACTTAATGTCCTTAGACATAGAGTTTAAAATACAATTATCTAGACTTAGATGAGTATTATTGACCCAGTATGCGGTCTCCGCAACGGCGCGGAGCGGACGCCGTCACTGGACACGCTGTCGAGCCTCGCCTCCGACGACCTCATGATGGACAACGACCTCGCGCACTCCATCACCAGTCTGCAGAGCGTCGACGACTACATCGAGAGGTACCCTGGCCATATCCCAAATATGTAAATACACACAACAGCCACATACATAGTATACATAGTATACTGACCCCACACTAACATCGAGTCTTGTGTCGTGGGTATCAGAAACCTCTAGACTTGACAAATGCCCGCGGATCACACAAACATTTGTCTCAGTGCGGGGATCGAACGCGCGACCTCACGTTTCACAGCCGGCGTCTAACCAACTGCGTTTTTTTATACACTCTAATCTCAGAACCTACCGGTCCGAATTGAAAAATATCTGTATTGTTAGATAGTGACGAGAAAAGCTATTGGTTACTTTTTATTCTGGGGAAGTACAGGGTATATTCAGACCCCGACCGAAAACGAAGCCAGGTAGTCGTATTAGTTACTTCGGACACAAAGCAACAAAAAAAATCGCGTCTTTTATCCCAGACAAACTTTTTACGCGGGCATAGCCACGCTCAATACTAGTACTTAAATAAAAACACTTGGGAATTCTTATTATTAGCATTTACTCTTCTATATTTTTTAAATTCAGCAATCAAAATATTCCGATCGTCCAGTAATTCATTTTCCATCCATCATGGAAATGACGCTAATAAAATTAGAATTCAAAAATTAGGTAGTATGGCATGAATACAAATAGGACAATATGCTGAGTATCGACAAAGGATAAATCTCTAGATAAATCAAAGTAAATTCAAATTTGTGTAGGAAATTGTATGAAATCTAAAATGTGTAGCATATGCTTAAAATTACATAATGAAACTATAGCGTATCTTTTAATCATTATCTAAATATATAAAAATCTCTATAGTTGTCTATATTGTCTGTACAAAGTAATTTAATGTGGTCAAAGTTATCTATTAATTGTTTTAAATAATGCTGAAGTAGCTCAATTCGGCAGAAGCCGGGTCAAGCCGCCAGTATTGAAATAACAACGCGCATCGTTCGAAATTCTAAAACAGACAATATATTCGTGTATAGAAATCGATTTCTTTCGACTCGCATGGATTTCATCAATAGTGTGCTGACACTTATTTGCAAATAAACAACTATTTGTAATTACTAATGTTTGCTATCACCGCGCCTAATAGGTAATATAAAAGTATTATTACTTTTGTATCGACAAAGGCGATAATCACAGCTATCTCAATAACAAGCATATTGACCGAGTATTCAATACGATAATGCGTTTGTTTGATCATTACTATTACCCATTGCCCTTATCATTAAGCTTATTTTTGTACGTACCCTAATTATGTTTACGTATAAGATTTGTCTAATGATATTCTATACAAATATAATGATGGATTTTTCAAGATTCCCACAGTTCAGCCCTTATACATTCATTTGTTGTTGAGGACTTGCAGTTTTAACTTTGCCTTAACAGGCTAGTTATATTGTGCCCATTTTGTAAACCAATATCTAAAAAACTCCAATTGGACTATATACGCCTAGCTAGTGATTTTAATTATTTTTAGGTATCTCCAACTTAATATTAATAGAATTGTGTTTATAAATATCTGAAGACACCAAGATTTTGTATCCGTAAGTACGATGATAATGCTCTTACTTGAACAATCATTATTACGATCACATCTATGGATCTTACAATCGAATCTATGTAGATTCGATGTAATAGAATTGAATTCGTTATTGAATAATGCAAATGTTTTGTCCTAGCATTCTTTTCTTTAAAATACCCAAAACAAACTTTTCTCTTCCCTTTCAATCCTTTGTTCTCAATAGTCAAATACTTACCTACGAAGCTATAAAGTATGTAAGTTTTTATGGCTGTCGTATTCTGGCTTATTCTCTTATTAATCTATATCTATATCAGCCCATATACGTCCCACTGCAGGGCACGGGCCTACTCTACAATCGAGAGAATCGATTGAGAGTGGTTAGGTCATATAGTCCACCACGCTGGCCTAGTGCGGGTTGGGGGAATTACATACCGTAGAAATTCTTTAAAATCGCTACGGTATGCAAGTTTCCTCACGATGTTTTCCTTCACGATTAAAGTGCGTGGTGATTGACTATCAATACACACATAATTCCGAAAAGTCAGAGGTGTGCCCTGGGATTTGAACCCGCGACCAACGTGAACATGTAGGCAGCCGCGTCTGGTCCGTTACCAACAGGTCACCACGCACTTTCTCGCTTATTTAAACAATCTGATTATTTCCAATAACTTTAATAATGTGACTTTAAAAAAAAACATTGAACTTCCTAAAACCAGCAGACACCAACGCAGACAAATCTAAATTACTTACTTAAAAAGGCCATTGATCACAAAAATAAGATTACCTCATAAGAATATCGTCGTCTAAAGCTACCTATTATTTCAGACTGGACAGTTCATTGCGCAGCGGCCTCAACTCGTTGGACGAGAGGCAGTTACACCAAGAGCTATCGTCATCGAAGGCAGCTATTCGCCAGTGGAGCCAACTACTAGAACAGAACAACATGCTGGATCGGCAACTTGCTGCCATCTCGCAGGGGAAGAGCGCTCCTGACTCGCTTACTGCTAGCAACAACAGTCTTTCCAACATCGGGTGAGTTTTACTTATAGATTTTCATGTACTGCTAGTTCTAGGAATTCGAGATTCAGGTTCCGTAGACGGGCACGGATTCTCTCACAGGCGTACCTCGCGCGCAATACTAATAAACTAATGTATGTCAGACTATCAAGCTCCGAATTATGCTCGAGTACGTGGTGTGTCCACGAATTTATCCTAAGATATATCTATACAGGTTATTCTGAGTGTGTATGTTTATTTATTATTGCCAGCACATAACAGCTGAATATGTTGAACTGTAATTGCTGCTAGAGTGAAAAATTAAATGAATTAGACTATTGGATGGAGCAGCGGGAACCCAGCGTAAAAACACTGCTGGATCGATCATCGCATGGATAAATGTTCGTGAAGTTAAGAGACATATATTCCCAAATATAGGTTTGTGTACATGTCAAATTGAGATAAACTTTTCACAATTTAAAAACTATTATATTATTTACGTATACATAGAACGATCTTTTTAGCCATGCTTTTAAGCCCACGTTGACTTCTTAATAACTGAATAGTTATAGTTTTTAACAATAAATACTTTTATGTTAGTCGATACTTTTATGTTCACCAAAGGAATATAAAATATGTATGTACTAAAATCTAAAAGTTGAAAAGTAGAACACACGCAAGTAGCAGAAAACTTAAAAAAAACAGTTACTCACACAAATTACAGGGAAATAATTTATACATAAATATTCAATCTTAATGGCACAAAAGTAGGTGATGAGCATTTAATACCTTTCAACTCGTATTACTTCACAGATTCTAATGAAAATGTGGGGAACTGATACTAATACGGAGAAATGAAATTATTTATCCATTAAATATGAAGCTTGTAATATAAGTAGCTAATGAGCATTTAACACCTGTAAACTCGTGTTACATTTTGCCCTTGTGTCACGGTTTAATGGGAAATAACTGTCATATCAATACACAGCTCAATTACAAAATGTTCTCGACTAAATGATCGTTCTAAATGACTGTATTTGTAATATTTGAATTCTCCATAGCAATTGAGTTTTTTTGTTTTTTTTTTTTTTTTATATGTCCTAACGCCTCTCAATCGTACTATTGATTGTAGAGGAAGCCCGTGCTTTGCAGTAAGACGTATATTCGCTGATACAAATACACTATATTTTTTGTTTTGGGTAAACATTACCTAATACATGATTTTCTGTGCTAACTGCTTACCAGGAAATTAATTGTCGATGTTTTCCCTTTTAATATTATTATGAAAGGAAAGGAATTCTATATTAATAAGTGTAACACAATAAGCCAATCAAGGTTATACTAAAAGAAGGTTAATATTCATAAACGCGGATTTTGTTTCCCAGTGCCGCTTTTAAAAAACAAATTTACCTTATTTATAAAACGGCAAGTTTTTAAAATTCTCTTTGCAGTACCTACTGTACGCACTAGTAATTGATTAATGTATTTATTTCCAACATTTCAAAGTCTCTTATTTTTAGTCTTAGTTCTGAATTTACCATACCCTTACGTTGAAATAGTTTAGCCCTAGAAAAATGAATAAATCTAGTACTCCCTGGAAGTCATTGCACTAAAATTAAAAAGCAATAAGTACATTAACAAATGAAATGTTAACGGTAACGTTAATATTCTAAATGAATTTGTCATCGAAATATGACATCACGTACAATAGAAACAACGTGTAACAACAACTTCCAAATGTCTAAATAGTATCCATTGCAGACTGACATATCTAGATTGGCTACGTCACAAGTGTATTGAAAGCGTTGTTTATTCCGCTCCGTGTGATACAATCAAACAAAGGCCGTATTGACAGCTACTCCACAAACAAAGATACCGAGGAATTAAACGAGAAACACAAAAGCGTAGGCAGATATCAACTATGACAATTTGTTCAAGGCGAGCTCCATTTTGTATAGCGGTATGCTCAACGTTCGCTCGATATTGTCTTTTTTGTAAAATCGTGATCATGTAATCACAGACATTTAAATTTGATCCCTAAAGTTCGAACAAAAAACATAAACGTTGACGTGTTAGCCGAATTCAATGTAAGAATGCGCACAAGGACTATAAAAGATGTTATTTCACACGCTTAAACAAATTCGGCGCATTTTTTTCACGTGTTCTAATTAAGAGCAGCAGTTCGTTTGAAGTAATTGGAATCATTAACCTTGAAAATTAGAACCATAACTAATGACGTAGAATGTTGTAGTTATTTTTAAACGAACCCCATAGTTAACGTATTATTTTACATGAAATTTTATTCACTGGGTGTTTAACTTTACATTAAAAAACAGAGAGCGAATCGTGAGACGATAGTTCAACAGCGAATATATAAGAAAGTGTAATCATTTGTTAATGGAAAAACATACCACTACATACGACCAAACATCTCAGCTAGAATACTCTCGTAATCTGAACATTGTCAGATCCAGAATAATAAAAGCAATATGTCACTAAAGTTAGCTTACTATGTTATTCCACTAGAATGGTACGATCATTAAACACATTCTGAACAACCAATCGCAAACATGCGGCATTCTTTATAACATTTCAAATACCAAAGCGCTGTTCCAAAACGTGACATTCAAGACATGTTTTAACTATAACAATATACTTGATTCTCACGTTGAAGTCGTGAGGGAACTTTTACTTTAACGAAGCTTACTTATACACGTTTGTTTCATCCGAGACAATAATGAACTAAATCCGTAACTTCCAACGGGAACGGTATCGCTTTATGCTGAGGAGCAGGACTGGTTTAAGACATTAATATAAGATCTATTCTAAGCATGATACTGCGTACCAGGAGATCATAGGTTAGTTGGAGGAATTTATTTTCGTAATATTACAGTGCAGTATAAGTTTGAATTATATTACATAGGTAACGAAATTTGGTGCCAAATATATCTAATGTCATTGCTCTAGTGAAGAATTAAGTATTTGGTGTCGGTTATTACCATTTGGCAGTGATACCAATCGCCAAACTGCATAATACATAATATTTATATGTGGCTAAATACGCATGCTGTTTCTGAGTCAGGAGATGCGGACACTAATCTTTTAACTTATTTAAAACCAGTGTACTAATTAGGTTCAAAATCCTTAAGTACGATAATAAATCTATCTAAAAGATGTACCTATAAGAGGTACTACTAGCATTATCCCATACCTATTCTACCTTCTTATTCTTCCTTTATACTATACTAGTACAATATCCTATACCATTATCCTAGTTTAAACCGAGTCCCTTGTCGCGAATAAAGCATTACACAATCGAAGCGCGGTCACGGTCAAGGCAGACGAAGCATTGTGCACGCCATCAAAGAAGCAAGATTCCGGAATCTAGCTTCGATGGAAAGTAGGAATGCATTATGGAAGATAGAAGCGTTGTATGGAGTTCTTTGTATGGACCCTTGTGGTGTATTTTGAGCACCGTAAATTGGGGATAAATTTTAAAAGTCTAAATAATAGTGCCTGTAATCGATATAATTAGAAGTTATATCGATAATTTCGTAAACTTCTAATACAGGCTATTAGAAGTTTACGAAACGAAGTACCTACGATTAGATCGTAATATTGACTCTTTACTATATTATGGCCTTTGCCTATCTCAGCGGGATACAGGCGTGAGTTTAATACGTAGGTATGTGTACAAAAAAAACTTGTTAGAATCGTAACCGATTATTAGAGACATGTAATTTTTGCTAACCTCGTGAAGGCGTGCTAACCTCATGCAATTTTTTGATAGTTAAATCGTTTCTCTATTATTATAAAACAATAAAGCATTTGTTACACACTTAAAATTGTTATGATCGATCTCAAGGATCAAATTGTTACAAACCGATTCGTTCTCGTATCAGGCAATAACGATGTTGTAAAAGGTTAATCACAAAGTATGTGAAGGGAACGTTTATGTTAATGCATTCGTGACACTCAAGTTGGTGTCATGACCTTTATTTTGCGTTACAGGAATTTCAACCCAGATAAATAGATTTAAATATTTACCAATTTTATCACAAGCCCAAGGGCTTTAGGGTTCTATAATAGTATATAAACCTTTTCTTCTCCCTGTCTTTGTCCACGAACACGTGGGGACTGCGAAACATGTTCCTCATTTTATTTCGAAGAAAGAAATTGCTTATAATTTAAAACCGGCTTCCGAACAATCTTTTTAAAACATTCACAAAGAGACCCGACTTGAGAATTGCATCAAGGACTCCTTAATTCCCAATGCATTTCTTTAGCAGAAAATACAGTAGATTCAGAAAAATAAAGTCTATGGCAATTCAAACCAAAGTGCCTAAAAAGCTACTTATCTTGCTTTAATTTGTTTGGTTCTATAATTCCTATTTGAACGTTACTGTATTTCAAGACGTTGAAGTTATAAATTTGAATAACAAACTAAACGTAAATTAATCAAAATCAGTGCGTACAATAAGTATTCATATTATCATTAGCACATACGAGAATCAAAACCGTGCTGAAGAACCGTTCCAGGCACCAATTATTAGATTAATTGTGTGGGTATAAATTTGACCTCCATGCGCTCCGGCACGACACAACAATAGCTATTTGTGCAACAATGGCAACGGCATCCTAGCCACTTGCAAGATGCACAAATGGCATCGTGTCTTTTGATAATTTCTGAATACGTATGTGTAACAATTACACGGATTTCAAAAAAAAATATTTTACTTCTGTGGGTAACAGATGGGCTTAATTTTATCCCGTAATCTCGTTTCAAATTTAGAATTACCAATTTTGTTTTGATTGACTGATGCAATTTTTGGAGTTAATGATGCGTTTATGTCTACTACGTTTCGGTCTGTACCAACGAGGTTAAAGTGGTAAATGGTATTAAAGTTCTGGTCGTAAAAAATCTAATCACGGCGGCCGCAAAAAGATGCAACTGTCAAGTAACTAGCGGGTGTCGTAAGACATTTCGCGGTTCGGACGCTGATTTTCAAGGTAGATTTTACGGCGAGTTCTGTGTCGAAAGGTCCTTGCTCCATGAGGTAACAAGATAAAGCGGCAAACGGCGCAGCTGGCTCGGGGCTTCGTTTCATCTCTGATGCCGGCGGTCGCGTGCCAGTCCCGTCGGATGTTAGTCTGTCTCTGGTCGCGCACGCGGACGTACGTTACTCAGCACGGTCCCGCACGCGACGGTCTTCCCTATCTGATCGAACTGATCGAGACCGCCTTCCGAATTCCGATACTCGATCGAACGGGTCACTGAACGCTATCATCTGCGCTTCGTTTGGTAGTTTGATTATTTACGTTTCGATTAAGGAGCCGGGTTTAATGTGCTTAACTTCCAAGTGATGGACTTCCAGCTTTTGAGTGTATTATTGTGCTTAGGTTACTGACGCCGGTAATTCAATTAGACTTAAATATAATCGGTCGTGGCTACGCGGTACTGAGGATTTAGCACCATTCTTTTTTTTATAAGTGGGTATTGTTACATGAGGTGTCGATCTATAATTGTACCATTTACGACATTGAAATAAATAGGTTTGGAGTGAATGGTCATTGACTTTGTTATTGTTATCAGAAACAACCGGCTTTTGCCAGCAAACGCACTGGGAATTGCATTTCCTTTGTAGAAGGTTATTGCTGTATTTGCCAGCAATGTTTACGTAAAACTTGTGGAATTTGAATAGTTGCAAATTCTATTTGTAAAATTTTTACGTACAAAAGTTGTAAAGTAATGTCACAATTATACAATATATGAATTAATATTCTATGTGAAATCTAAATGTTAACAGAATGTTGAATCCTTAACGTTGTACATTCATTTTAAATCCTTTAACTATTGTCTTTAATTTATTCACCCCTTAGGAATAAATACTTTTTACGCCTAAAAATATATAAAGAACGGTTAATAACAAATAGGAACGCATAAATCGATAGTTAAACATTATCGATGAATAGCTTGGAACTTTGCAATAGCTGTGTGTGGTTCATATCTTATCTACCCTTGCAATGAATGATAAAAATACAACTGCATATTTTTAACACGCTCCACTACACATTAGTAAGTCTTAATATACCTATTTAAACAAATATATCCTATCGAGTCCAAAAGGAAATTACTGCAACAAAAAAAAACAGTCGTGGCTCCTTAAACTTGATTTTGCATTGCACCCTTCGCGTTGATTGGGCGACCGTGCCATCGCTTTTGTTGACCAAACCCCGTCTCCATGGCAACATTGAATAGCTTTCCTGGAGTTTTTACAAACCCCACCCGTAACAGAAGCTCGAATAGTGGCTGCGGGTCGTTTGTAAAGCGATTTAACTTTACCTCGGAATTATCAAAGTAAATGTCTGTTCGCAATGACAACGATACTTGCAATTACCACTCGTGAGTTTACAGTGAAATGGTGCTTTAGAAATATTATTAGATTTAATCATAAGAACTAGTTCATGCTTGTTCATAATCTAATTACGAATTAAAATTACATCTTCTTAGGTAAATTGGCGAGAGCTGGTTAATTTTGTTTTTTGCCCACGCCGCAAACACAGTTTCTTTATAATGGCGTCCATTTCTAGTTTTTGTTTGTTCATACAGAAATGATATGTGAATAATTTAGACCGTGAAATATATGCTCTGAAACATATTTCTAAGTTTTCTAAAATAAGATGATTGCGAGTGAAGTTTATAAATTAATTCATCATTACTATGATTTTAGTTCTAGTCTCCATCTTTTTGATGTGGATTGTAAGTAATATTGTTGAGTAACAATCTGTCAATGAAATAATTTCCAGTGTACTTTTACTGTCCAATCTCTGATCTGCTCTGAAATCAGTGCGAAAATGACAGCAATTGATGAGTATACCTCGAGAGACGGGTTGTAAATTGTTCGCTACGTTTTACGTGACTGTCAGAAGAATTGGAATATAATGGCTACGGTAAAGCTCATTTGACAAACGCAGAATATCACAAAGTAGTGCTACCTTTCACACATTTCCACCCATCTCAGTGCTGTGAATAATAAAATCGCCACATTTGTATAATTCGCTTGCTTTAATGGCTCTCGCTGCAACAAAACCATATTGTGCTCATCTTCAAGCGCAACATCCATTACTTTTGTGTGTCTGCCACTTTCTACAAAATGCAAAAATAAGTGACAAAAAATATAGTTATTAAATGCAGATGCTAGTAAGTAGCACCGTTGAGAAATAAATATGAACTATATACATACTTATGGATTTGTATTCACATTAAATTAAATTTTCCTTTAAATATTAAATAGGTTTTGCGACCTTGTTCGCCCTTCGTGTTTTCGGCATAGGCAGCATTACCTTTATAAATTCAATAATAACTTTATATGTAAAAGTTACGGACTCTAATTTCAAGTTATTGTACTGTTTTAAAGCATATTTTCTTTTCTGATATAATATTAAAACTATGCCTAAACTAAACTGTGTATTTTGGTTACAGTTTTAAAGAATTCAGTTCTTTATAACATTGATTATACATTTTGAATTTCAACTTCGGTAAAAAAACACGGCCGTGTGAAAATAAAACGATAGGAATTGCGAAACAACGCAAATTCTGTGACTAACGCAATCGATTGTTAAGTAAATCAACGGTTAATCATTAACTCTCTATAGGGAAGACTTACGAAACTCTTAGAGTACTAATTCACTGAAAAAATTGCAATTATTCGATATTTAGCAACAATTAGATAACTTGTCAGCAACGGTTAAAACAAAAGTAAAAAACGTCGACAATCCAATTCTCATGGAATTAGAAAAACGGAACAAAGAGGTGAAAGAAAAACTGGATTAGTTTCACAGTTTTGTTAATTATTTCTATTATAAGACACCAGAGGGGCTCTTAACTTAGATGTAGCATTTTTTTCGTTATACCATTAAGCTGGAAGTATTTTCGAATTTTAAATGGAGTGAAGTTTCATTTGATGGTTGAATAATGAATCTCTACCAGCACCCTAATTATTATCAATTAGGAATTAATGACAATAAGAAGTATGCAAAACGACTTGATACCTAATATTGCCTGAACGTTTGGCCTAATGAAATCAGGCACATAGAGCTAAAATGATTAAAGCTAAAGCCAACGGTGACTAGACCACACCGTGCCACGACAACCATACCCAGCAGTGAGAACCATACACAGCTACAAACCTCTCTGTATTTCTCTGATTTTGTGTTTAACTTCCATGCATTAGTAATATTTTGTCACGTGTGCGTTCTATAAAGTGAGTCGTTTCACTGCAAATAGCACAAACCGCCTGAAATATTAATAACGTAATATGATGACTGCAGTAACACAATCGCGCGGAAATAACCGTCTATGGATATATTTGATATATGCAAACGAGCAGACTTCTAGACCGGAATTCATTTACAAATTTCAGGGCTGAAGAGGCTAATTACATCTGTATAAACTAAATTATTAAATATAATTTTAATATTTACTCTGTTAGCAATGAATTTGCGAAATCGACTAAGACATTTTCTTAAGTGTACTTTAGGGAGACGCAGAGGCATTTTAAATCTAGGATAAATGTGTATCTAGTTAATTTAAGTCTAGTTCAGCAGCGATTCGTAAATCACGATCTTACAAAATGTGTCACTTTTGGCCCCTATAAAAATCCGACATTACGATTTTTTTTCTCGACATCATTCGATCCTTCATTTATCTGTTACTAGATTTTTGTCTTTGACTTTGTCCGATCTATAATCAATCTTGTAGAATTTACTCGGGTTAAAAACAACTTACTCTTCAACGCGAAAACAGCATATACCTACATGAATCATGAAGATGCATTGCTGCGGGAAAGAAGCACAAACTAACAACACTACGTCGTTTATTATTATTAAAGCAATACTACGTGTGCGGATATTTCATAACCGTATTACCTATATAAAATGAAGACAAATACATTTTATTGCGTGTATATACGAGTATTTATTCAATTGTTCGTTAACGCAGATAATACCAACCTCGATTCGTTCAAGGATTAATTAAATTATAAAATATTTTCTTTTGTAAACTCATAAACTCTTACGTATGTATGTTCTGTGTCATGTTGGTTACATGAGGCAAATAGTCTTTTCAAATTAGATGCCATACTGTGCTGTTTCGTAACCACGACAAACATTGATAGACATTCTATTTGTCCGAACTTCATTATTAAATAACACATTAAACGATGCTTAATAAGTTTTTTCGCTAACTCATTGAGTTTTTATGTCGTAACATGTGTAATTTATAACTGTATACAGGTTTTATAATAACACCGGCCATACATCTCGTTTGATTAGAAAGTAATTATAGAACATATCGCGCAACGGAAGTTCCTAATCTTTTTAATGGTCAACATTTCCCATCGCGGTTAGCTGTTCAAACGAAATCTTTAATTATTATCTATAGAAATGCATAAATATGTAGAATATGTTTGAGGCAAAACGGTGTTCTAGTAATATTGTGTCAAGGAAAAATTTATTTTAAGAACCGCGTCCTATTTTCTTGAAATACACTATATTATAGCTATATAACATTTACTGTTGTTTAACTAAAGGTCTCTAGTGAGTATAATCAAGCGCTGTCATGAATACAATCAAAATAAAAAAAAATCTTATACATTAGAGCTGATAAGAAATTTAAAACGCAAGTTTATAACTGCAAATAATCCTGATTAGTCTATTGAGTTGGTTATTTGTTCAACACCAGGTGCTTCTTCTAAAGTAAACATGCTTCCCACACCTATTTTAAAATTTGTGCCATGACCTATGAATCTAGCACATCTGGCGGAATCTTATGAGCAAAAAAATTCTAATATTTTAAGTCAAATTGAATTACCCAAACGGCGTCTGCTATAACAGTTTACCGCAGGTTCAGTTTGTGATCGTTAATATCGAAACGAAATTCCGAAAAGTTAGTGTTGTAAAATTAAAAAATAGTGTTATAAAAGTGAAGTTCGTTAGTTATGGATATTTTATTTTAAAAAAGTGCGAAGTGACTCGAGTTGTGATGACATTGATGACGATGGAGAAAGCCGCTGTGATGCTGGAAAAAGAGGCACCGGTTAAAGGAATAGTGGCCCAAGTGGTCACGATGCTCAATGGACAAGCTCAAAGGTACGTATTTGGTAATTAGAATTATAATGTATTATGTAAAGGATGGGCAGAAGATCGAACCTAGTGACGTGCCATAGGACAAGCCTATATCCATCAGTGGAAGCGGATGGTCTGATGATCATGTAAGGGACAATTATTATTGCAAGGAATTAATTAATGTTAAACGAAAGGAATCTTGCGACAGATAAGCCGTTATTATTGTACTTACAGTATTTTTATTACATATTTATAGTAACAGGTATTGGCAAGTTCTGAAAGTGAAAAGCTATAAATACTTGCCTTAAAAGATACATAATTAAAATGAAGTTTAATATATTGATCATTAAATACGAAGTTTATGGATTTTGAATTATCGATATCATCTTCAATATCCGCTTTAATTCATTTTAAGATTTCGTTCCACAGTTACTTAAATAAAAAGAAAAGCCAATGTTTGTTTTACTGCCATTAAATTTAATCAGTAAAATTAATATTTTTATGTTCTCCGCAATCATAATAAAGCCACATTTGCAAGAAAAAGATGAGCTTTCACCTTTTAATACATATTTTATGCAGTGCGCTGAAAAATAGCGTATTAAATAACCGTTATTAACTTGTTAAAGAGTTACTGCTATTACTTTTTAAGACCGTGGTATCAACATTACAAAGTAATTTGCAACATCGCCGTGAGCTATTCAATAATTACGAAGTAACAAAAAATCTAATATAGATTGGATGGTTCTAAGAACTGGATCATTTTCTCACCGTATATAAAGTTACATAGAATCGTTTAATATTTAATGTGTTTGTAATCAAATATAATTTATTAGGAATGTGAAATTGACGGCATGTGTGATTATGATGAATTATTTTTCCAACTTATGTCACGTTCTGTGTGCTAATAAACACGTCGTTATTTACATGTAAAATATTAGTAAAGGGTAATTTTTCGAAATCTAAGTTTAAATAAATGTCCCTTATTGCCCTGAATAACTTTGTCGACAATTATAGTTTAGTAGAGTTTCAGAGAAGCAAAATTGCATTTAGAATACTAGTTACTCTTATGTATATACCTACTAGATATGTTATATTGTGATACATAAAAAGCAATACAAAGGTCGTCAAACATGTGTGTGTAAAAGTATAACAAAAGAGGCAGCAAGTTTTTGTTTGGCTAAAGTTGCTTGCACCCACTCGAGTCTCGGAAGCACCGCACATCTGCCGTATTAGGCACTTAAAATTTATTTTGGATATCGACCGTGCACAAATAATAGGCTTAAAGCTTCGGAATCAGCTGCTCCGTAATATTCGAATGCAACACGTACAATATTGAATATCATTTGTTTAAACTTCATCTACATTCTACAAAGCAGTATTTCTTATACCGATTTATCACGAAAAGTTTCTCATGTTGGATGATTTAGTAAAAGAATATGTAAGGAATGGAATTCCACGTTTAGCTTTTGAATGATGTCATCTTTTATTGCTGTGTCTTTCCAAAAGCTAATCTTTTCGTAAACGTATTTATATTTACAACGTGTTGCAGATCATTTTTATCTTGAATCTAGGATTGATAATCTAGCTCGTTTCGTTTCGTAAACCGCCTTGATTGCTTTAGATTGGTGTGGTCGTTTTGTCGTCAATATCTCGTTAGGGCACTAGGTGATGACTGATGAGGCCCCCCAGTTCCATCATTACTTTCCATTACATCACTATAGGACATTAACATCGTAGCTTTAAATACTGTTTTCTGGGCACGCGTCCTACATTAGAGAGTTACAACATTGAGTTGTTCCTCAGTTCCAATGGCATGGCATGAAATAAAATGCTAGTCATAATACAAACCTACATTCATTCATCTTCTTTTAAATGTATTAACTCTTAATATTTTAGATCTGCCAAAATAGTGACTTTATGTCGCAACATGGGATTCACGTTATATTTCATTACGTAACTTTCTATTTAGATTTGTGCTATATAAGTATATGTACGTATCACGTGTGGTAACCCGAAGCCTGCACGCTTGGGAGTCCATGTGTACGATATTATCACTTGGTATGGCTCGGTTGCGGTCGCCAGTTGCCTCTCCCTTGGAGGTCGCATCACTGGCCTACAGCTATGCTTCTATAGTTTTTTAACATGTAACTGGTTTGGATTGTAATGAAAGGTGATCTCATTTTCGAGGTAGGTTGTTGTCGGTGTTTTTTAGTTATAAAAAACTTGAGTGTCATTGCATTGTTTAAAATTATATGAGAAGAGACCAAGTAACTGTCCTGCCGTTAAACCCAGCACTGGAATTTCTGTTAATCAGGATTCAGCAGACATGTGAGAAAATCACACGGTATATCAAAGCAAAGCTAATACTTTAGAGACACTAACTTGTGTTCAACTTATAAGGTAATAAATCAGAAATCCAATCAAACAGGGAGGACCAGAAAAGTTGCAGGTTAAAAAACGAAATTAAAATGTTCTGGAAGGGCCCTTTGCATGTACGGTAGTGTGAAAGAATTTTCTAATGCTCTCTTAAACCAGAACAAAGAACTATCTGACCGATTAACACTGATGCGGTGCGTGTGCTGTTCGCTGTATTTCTACTTTAGCACTTAATGCCTCAGTTTGATGTATCTTCAGCGTGTAGTGAAGAGGTCGATATCCTCAGGGGATTTTAGAATGGTAATGATGATAAAATGCCTTTTTTGTTTTAGCTTAAGGTTAATAGCGGTAAACTTCCTGCACAGTAAACATCTCCTAACTAGGCAAGTAGTGTGTTTAGCTGATCGTGTTACTTTTAAAGGAAAAATATCACAGTAGATGTAGGTGTTACCATTATTATGATTGCGATTACGACTATCATTTATAGTAGATGTATAACTGCCAATTTCAAGAGCGTGATTGAAGTTTTGTTTGAAGTTTCATTGGCATGTCCATCGGCACAGTTTTATCTACAAGTGCTGTTGTTGGTATATATTCTTTGAATGACGAAGTGTATAACATTTTTCAAAACATATGACTCAGTTAATTTGGTCTGGCCCACATATTGACGTATAAGGCCGAGCGATTAATATTTATCTCGCTTTTCCTGTAATGACACATTATTTTAATTTTGCTCTTTATTATTTTTATGTCATCATCATGTAAATGATAATTAAAAATCAATGAAGCAAGCCATGCATCTCGAATCATGTTTTCCTACTCCCCCATCGTTGACAATTAAAGTGTGTTTTAACCTTCAATGTCTAGTCTTCCTTTGATTTCAGTTCCCGCATGTATATTCAGAGATTTTTCTCGTTAGCGTGCCCTCAGAGATCCGTAGCACGTGCCTGAGTGGTGCGTGCCGAGTTCCACAAACCGCTCCCAATTACATTTCGAAATTGATCGTGACGCCGTAATTAGGCAACAAAATGTTACGTGAATTGTTTTTTTATAGTTTCTGTTAGTCTCGGCTTTTAAATAATTAACACTAGTGGGTGTAAAATTAGATGCAATTTCTCCTAATATACATTCATTTTTTAATTATTTTGTTTTTTTGTGGTTTGGATTACCGTTTAGTATACCGTGGCACACTTGGTTAAGACGGCAGCTGTGAAACGAGAGAACGCGGATTCAATGCCCGCACCTATTGAAATGTTTGTGAAATCCACAAATATATTATGTGTTTCGAGAAAATGTCTTATACAGCTTAATATACTTAATATAAGACTTTGATCTCACAAAAATATTATAAGATTTACGTAATAAACTCAAGACGTTTCATCGACGCAATGCTTTTATTTACAACCCTTTTACATATAAGTCACCTTTAAAAAGTCTAAATCGTTTTCTCAAAGTAATTTCTGAATAACTTAATTCATTAATGAAACTAAAATAAAAACAAGCAGTAATAATTTAAACACCGTTAGTTATATGGCGCCATCTATTCTGACAACAGCGAACTACTTTGATAACTACTCGTAGTAAATACTTTGATATATAAGTTTCTTATAAAGTCACCTTCGTTCAACAATAGAGTATTAAGGTATTACATTTGTCCTTTTAATACAAGGCACATATTATAGAGATTAGAGAATGGTGTGGGCATGTAATATACTGGCTATCGTCTCAGGAGTTTTTATAACAAAAATCACAAGACTACTAACTATATTTTCTTAAATATATTACGGGCTAGTTTATTTCGACATCAAGTTCATTTTAAAATCCTATTCTTTTAAATTGATTCGAAATAAATTTAATTATTATAACGTATTTTGATTGACTTGTCCAAGTAGTAGCTCAATGCAATTATGTCTGCACTGTTGTCTAAAATAACTTCATTTTTGTATTATGTTATTACACATTTAGTAAGGTTTAATTAGCCCTCACGTCGGTACGGCATTAATTAATTTTACATGCGGCATTACCCGCTACTATTTCCCCTAGGAATAATCAAGTAAGGTCGTGTATATTTAATATTCTATTACCGTTTTATGTTTCGGGTATTTTCGTGTATATCATTTAGTTTACAGAACTGTTTAAATGAACTGCATTGTAAAGTTAGTACATATTTATAATTTATTAATTAACTGGACTCAGCTTTAGGATCATTAATAGTTTGTTGTCTATTTTTTTATTTATTTTTTAGTGAACGTTCCAAAATCTTACAATCTTAACCTCATACTGACAATTAAGGTCAGTAAATGTATAAAGAATGCAATAACTTCAAACAAAAAAAATATAATAACCATAAGCAATTAGATTGCCCAAAATGTAATTACACGACCATCGAATAAAAATCCGCGGTAAGCACTTTCCGCTTTTAAAATTATATTAGTCTCGTAAAAAATCCATTTGTGTTACGTCATCGTAACAAATTTTGCACAGATATTGGCAAAATTGTTTAATTTGAACGGTAAATTTCTGCAACTACAATGCCCGTTTTGAGACGAGCCAGTGAGATCGGGCGTGACAAATCTACAGATACGTAATTAGGATTATAGTGGAATACCGGATTCTGGGGCGCTACTGCATTCTGCTTTGCCCAAATGTATAAATGAGGCAAGTGTGAACGGTTTTGCATATTTGTGATGGATACGACTTGAGACCCATATTAATAATTATTTTTAACAATATTCATTTAAGGTCATTATAATATGCAGCAATGTGAGTGAGTTTATAACTTGTGTTTATAACTTGTGTTTAACTTGTGTTTAATGTTTTAATGAAATGTATGGCTATGTTAAAACATAAAATAGTGCAATTGTTTGGGGTTTTTTTATTGTACAAGAAAATCCCAAGCGGGTCCGAAGGGTAGAAATCGCGAGTTGAATTTGATATTAATATCTTTGATATTAATTAATATCTTGTAACCGAAAAGTAAGTAAAGAAATATATTATAAAACTGTATGCAAACACATAAATGTAACTACAAGTTTAAAAACATTGGCTTATAAAGTAAACACTCTTAATTGAATTATGTTTTCGTGTCAGTCTTGAAGCGTCACATAATGGTATGACGCAGAATATCCTAACAAGATTTCAGTACTTAATGCTCCTTAAGCATGACGAATCCGCGGGTGGGTCGGACCCCCTCGACACCCTACTTATTACGGCGATGGTTAGTTTTAGACGATCGCGTCTCAGTCTGTTGCCACCGCACCCGCTCGACGCACACTGCCAGAGCAGACGCTTTAGATATTTTGCTACCACGCCCGTATATTTTGCGAGATTCTCAATATATTTACGAAATCATGTCCAAAGCCGTATATTATACGAGACAATTGTATCGTAGTTTACGTTTCGCTAGGGCTTTATCAGTCACATGAATCATCAAGAGATGTTTTTATCCGACATTTATAGTAGTCTCGAGCAATCCTATTGTTTTATAGTACAGGATATAATACGTATTTTATAGCGCATTCCGAAAAACTCAATAAAGTTGCCACATTAAAAATAAGTCAAATGGACGGGGGGATGATTATTGAACGGGCACACGCATGCGCCGTGCACACGTAGCGATGGCATCTTCACCGGCGACCTCGTGCAAAACAAACAAATACGTCCAGACATTGACAGTGACCCAGAGAGTTTTACTCGTAATTCATCCCTCCAGTTACAACGCCGTCCGTAAAAGAGTCCTATGTAATGCGAACAAATGAACGCTTATAATGCGGTTTCAGTGATTTGTGCGCTTTGCGAGCTGGAGTCGGGCTAGTGGGTAACAGTGATACAAATAAAGAAACAAAACAAAATCACGTGCAAAAGAAAGTGGTGGTTGTGTCGGCTAGCGGTCAGCGAGCGTGACGCTCGGTGTGACGGCACAGACATTAGAATCGCTCATTGATTCTTCTCCCTTTCCGACACACCTCGGTGCGCTAAGCGACATGCTTCCGTTGGCAAACTGGATGTCAGTGGCCCCATGTGTGGTCGCATAATTTGTTTTTTACAAGCGCACCGAAACGGTAGACGATGATACACACAAACAGTACGTTCGACGCCACGCTCCGTAAATTTATAGGTGTAACAGTACAAATGGAAATAGAGTGTGACAAAAAGAAAACTATTGATAGTTGTGATTCGATCGGCGTGAATGGATAGGGTCGGAGTGGCGAGATCTGATTTTTCCGGGCGAAGTGGTGCGGCGCCAGCGTCAGCGGTGGTGGCGACGATAGCGCGGTCGGCTCGCGTACTTCAGTCAGCCGCGTGCGTGCGCGCTGTGAAAGTCTCCCGCACGTGATGCGTTCGGTAGCGGCCACGTCGTCGGCGCCGGCGGGCGGGCTGGCCCCGCTGCAGCTGGGCGCGCGCCGGCAGAAGACCGACCTGCACGTCGCCGAGCCCTCCACGGCGCGCTCCTCCAGCCCCGCGCCCAGCCTGCGCAGCCAGAGGGCCAAACAGTACAGGTGCCCCGACATTCACATAAACGTCTGCGGTGATTGCGTGATGCTTTGCGAGATATTTCAGTGCATACACACGGTTTCCATTACAGGCATTTGATGTATTATTTTCGATTTTAACAACTGTTCGATTTCTTTTGTAAACATTTATGTTTGTTATCTCGGTTATCAGCCAGGTTAAGTGCATGTGTGTGTTATCTTGACATATCGGTGTTTCGTCTATAGGTATTATCTTGCGTGGCGTCGTTTTCGATACAATTTAACAGGCGTCTTTGACAGTTTCACAGAATTCAGTGTTAAGGAAGTTTTATTAAATTAATATGACGTGATTCGAGTAGGTAGTTTATTTGCGATTGTTAGTCATGTCATGAATTTATTTTATTAAATGTGAGTTAAGTGCATTTTGTTTATAAAACTCTACTTAATTATAACCTTGCATAATTTCTGAGCAATAGGCGTTATTGTTTTGTGTGCAGAAAGGCTGTGTGAGCAACTCGGCCAAAGCAACGGCACAAGGCCAATAGAGAATCGAGAGGGGATTGTATTTACTGCTCAAATTCACAATTTCGCACAAACAAACTGTGCTGTAAACAAATCAAGGCCTGTGTACATATGTCGACCTAGTGCTCGACTAATTGCCAATAAGATCAATCAGGAAGCAGGCAATGCTGCACGTGTGCAATGCTCCACGTTTCATCTAGTTTTGTGTCAAAACCAATTCCTATATCGATTCATGGAAACGACGAATAATAAGAATGAGATTGTGCTATCTTACTTCGCAATTTTTCCCATTTTACCAATCTGTTATGTTTGATTATCGAATAAATAAATTGCTCATTATTATCACACTAGGCATTAACTTTACGATGTTGACATCTCACACTTGATGTACTTTTTACTGTCATTGCAACAAATGATACAAAACCTACGTCTCCGAGAATGCGACAGCTGGACTAACGGTGCCTTGTTAATGATTTCCACAGAACAGAAATGTTTTATGATGGCCTAACGGTGAAAGAAAACATCTTGTACTATTCCGAGAATATTTACTATATTCTATACTCAATCCCTTTCATACATTTTCTTAAACATTTTAGAATTATCAATAGATGAAAAGGTCTCAACTATATTTACCCTGGGCCTAAAACTCTTTAAATCTAATCCTCGTCTCACATCTCATTACAATAGAGCTTAGTTTGGTATGTGATGCAGTTTTAGGTTTTCAATTGTTTGAATGTAAGCAAATACATATTATTTTCTAGCCCATGTTCACGAGAATTGTACTGGTTACTCGGAGATACATGCCTTAAGATCTTCAAGGAACCAAAACTAACGACTATCAAAGCTTACAGTATAATATTTAGCATAAGTTTGCCTTAATTTAATTATTATCTTAATGAAAATTAGTCAGTTCAATTACGTATCAATATTATTTGTAAACGACAACTAAATAGAAAATAACAATATGGACCAAGACAATCACAATCGGCTGATTACAGTAGAGCAGTAAAACCAAGAAACGCACAATTGTTTCGTTTTGTACCTTTCGTGCACGCTCTATTGGCTGTTGATTTCGCAACCGGATGTTATCGGTTTTCTTTTTCCAATATAATCGAAGGTATTATATGGCGGCTTGCGTAGCTTAGGAACGGTCCACCTATGCATGTGTTGCGTAAAATTGTAAAATGGATTTCGCGTAAAACATCGAGCACGCCATATCCCGACCATGTCTACGTGACCAGATCGAATTTGTGAACGATTGATTGATTATCTAGGTTATACTCGTTAAAACAATGATGCACTTATATCATTCAGCTGTTTTACTCAAAAGTAATGTTGTAATTCGTAAGGATTGAATCGATATTCAGTTTAAAATTATGCCGATTCTCGTAAGCGTATTTCAAATAACTCTAGCTGAAATAAAAACAGGGGTAGGTAAATCATATAATGTTAATAATATGTATTGAAATTGAAATGTAAATACGTAGATTGTATTAGAAATTATGGAAATTGAAATGAGTTATGTTATACAAAGTGAAACTAGAACAATAACCCGCTACTTTACATTATTATTTCCATATAGTCAATTATATTATCAAGATAAATGTGGCAGCATAAACAGACGTTATGCCTGTACATTTGTCGTCCTATTTTGCTAATTAATTTGCTAAGGTGAGTCACGTTCACGCCCATACCCGAAATGACGACCCAAATGGAATCAACAAATGCTATTAGATTAACGAAACATTCGCTTAACCCAAAAAGGGAAAATGAAATCATAAACAGAAATGAAATGAAGACTGATGTATACATAAACAACTGTAGCCTATAAGCTTTTTGTAAATGACCTCTAGTTCTGTTCTTTCTTTTACGTCTACGTTTTATTTACTTATAATTAATCCAATAAATAGTTAAATCCACTTTAGAGTACATTTAAAGGACGCGACGGTGACCCTATGCGTGTGTTAAATAGGCTTAGTAACAAACTTTAATAAAACTGGTAATACTTCAATTTTATCGCAACACATGTTCTTTACTCTTATATTTTAAAATGTAATTAATTATAATATTATTTACAGGTTAAAATATTAGTGTTCTTTACACTTATTTCCGTCACTGGTCGAGTGTTTATGAAGCAAAAATGTGATATAATAATGTTTTTGAAATTTTTAGACACAAATGAATTCTAATACTAGGTACTTTTAAAATCTACTTAATCTTCGCTTTTGTAATTCAAGAAAACGTAACAATGCTGCAAGAAAATACATAATTTGGAATGATAAAATTATTTTGTTAGTTGTGCATTGAATGCTCCCCCACGCTTTAGGCGTAGGTTGTACCATTAATTTCACCCACCTTTCATATCGACATCTTATTGCTGTAAATACGAAGGTTATGAAATCTTCTCGTTTAGGTTAACTTAGTTGGACGTGTATTTACAGTTTAATATTGTGTTTATTACTTCCTAGTTGATATAAAAATAGAATTTACCTCATTATTACTGACTAGCTAGTAGGCAATTATTATGACCTCATTTTATTATTAGCATTATATTACTCGTATAATGCCTCGGTGGCATAGTTGTCCTGCGCTACGATTACAAAGCTGAGGTCTCGATTTCGAATTCCGGACCAGGAAAAGTCAAAATGGATTTTTCTATTCATTATCAACCCGGAGTCAAAATTTTGTACCCGATATGGCGATAGGTTCCCCCCGTGTCACATCGTGGGAACATACAAGGCGACATGTGGGTACCCTGGTAGCACCTCTGCCTAGCCCTTCTGGAGAAAAGGCGTGAGTTTATGTATGTATAAATATTATACAGCACCAATATTGCATTAGTGCCTCGTGTTGATATCATACTTTACACTAAAATATTCATTACAGCATCCTTTGATGGCCACAGTCACTTTCTATGATAAATAATAAAACTCAGTGTTAACTTTCCATTTTATAAATGGTAACAAGACCTAAAAAATACCTAAATATTAAGAATATCTATTGACGTTGTAAAAAATCTGTGCCGGGATGCCGAATTTGGCGTGACTGCAAACAAATTATTAGACTTAATCAGCATCTTAGTCAACCTACGTAGAAGGTCTTGGACACAAGGTTTTCATGACTTCAATCTGTTCTACAATACAATCCAAATTAAGCCAAACGTATAATTTAAATTATATAAAGAAAACCAGGCTTCCAAAAAGACATACCGCTTTCTCGCATTCTGTCTGAGGTCTGGTAATTAGCGTGTTGGTAATGTTTGTAATTGCAATTATTTTTAAGAAATAGTGAGTCTGAAGTGCTAACTGCCTTCCGGCATGAGCACACAAGGTACGTGCTAATGCACTGGATAACGAAATACACGCGTTTACACTTTTTGTAGTGTTAATTTTAGTCCATTTATAAACTGCCTTAGGTAAATCAAAAAAAAGTCAGGAACAATATTAATTAGGTCAGTGCAGAAACATTTGTTGACAGAGCCACTAATCGAAATTATTTTACTTTAATTTACATGAATTGTCTCAATTAGTTCATCTTACTAGCGGTCATTTGAGGTTAATGGAGTGGACCAATTTAAAATCCTTGACATCTAATTTATTACTAAGTTTGTCTGATATTTGTTGCACAGTTTATACGATGTCTCCTATAGAATATTATCATACTAGGTTATCTAGAAATGTTAATCTATCCATGCTTTGATCTCGTGCACACATAGTATTTATTTACTAGGTTAAGACTAGGAAATATTTGATTAACCCAGGACAACAACTGTGTCACCGTAACTGATTACTCCGTCTCTGGCTTCAGTCACAAGAAGCCCACTGCTCTGAAGATATGTTGTTACTGTTTCCTAAATTTACATTATAGTGATATTTGTTTGAAGAAAGCCTTGGAGTAAATCTGAATTGCAAGTTAAAATTGGTGATTGGTGATATTCCCAGGGCCAGCCTGCCGGTGCGCACAGCTCGCTTGCTGCAACGGTCCCGTACGCAGACGCCGTCGGAAGCCGGCATCAGCGACGGCAGCACGTCACCAGCGCCCGCGCCTGCGTCGCTGCTGCAAGATGTGGTCGACATCAAGACACTGCTGCTTCAGCTCAAGCGGGTCTTACAGGAGGTTTGTTTGAACTTCACCCTATATCAACCAGTCAGTCCAAGTCACAATTACCATTACGAACATTGAGTTCGCAAATCAAAACCATGATGTTGAAAATAGTAGAGCTAGTGCATACACGTGTGGTCACGGGAAAGTAAACGTTAATGATCGCAAAATAGGTGCTAAAGCGACAATAATTTCGCCAATTGGAAAATAAACAGTTCTCCATTATATTTAAACAACAAGAATTTTGAAAGCGAAGTGCAGCATAATTTTCGCTTTGTAAAGCAGCTTACCACAATGTTTATTGAAACACTAGTACACGTATGTAGTTAAGTGGCAAAAATATCTTGCAACATGAATCCATATTTACAGTTTTACTTAAACACGCTACTTTTCGAAGTGTACCCACATGTGTTTGGAATTCTTTCTCAGAATAACGTTATTACACATCGCACTTATTTCATTATTTGATAGTGTAACATAATGAATAAAAATAAAATTAATGTCACTAAATAGTAGAATTGCAAAATGGAATAAAACACTAAATTTCTCATTAAGAAGTATTGAAGCATATGTTTTGCTCGGTAAATTTTCTTTGCTATTAAAGTTGCCACACGATGGCTCTCATCAAATCGTGTAATTAAATAGAAAATTCTATATCAATGTTAGTCATAAATAATTCATAGACCCCATGGCACGATTGATTCAGTATTAATCATGTTTTGTAAATATGTAACTTATTTGCATAGTTCCGCATTACTAGGTTTTGTTTGTGCATAATTAATTAGCATGCATTATTTGTTTGTATATGCAACGAGTAGAAAGGATTGATACATATGTAATTTCAAACTTGGTCTTTATACATTAGATCAAGATATTTAAAATTAATTATTTCTGCAAGTTTCAAATTGGCAGTTTTCAATATTTAGTTTATAAACTTTCTTATGATCTAGAAACTAGTTTAGTGTTGCTGTTCGTAAGTTTTTTCTCTCTATTGTCTTAAGTCTTCTTGGCATTGTCCTAATAAATATTCCCACAGCAAAGATACGAATACAGTTAGAAGCTGCCATTGTATTAGATACAAGATGAATGTCAACGGAAACCCGTTGTACTAGATATATTTAGATTCTGTATTGAAACCCGGAAATAACTGTTTCACGTAAACAACATAATTATTTCATATAGTTGTGGATTAATATCACTTTTGAAGACTTATTTGTGCTTAAGACCTTTAGAGCTTCACCCCTTTTTTGTTTTTGCTTAGTTTTGTTTTAGTTTGTTATTTTATTTTGTTTTAATACCTTAGTAACATTTTTAGTAAGACCAGGCCCGTAGACAGAATCGCTAGTAAACTCAGTTTTATTTTTTCTTATTAATTTAGTAAGCCTCAAACACCCATGCAATCAATTTAGACGTTTTTATTCGGAGGTGTAGTCATTTTGATAATAAATATATATTTTAATACTAGTGGTGGTTCAGATTCTTAGAATGAGTTAGTAATACGGAGTGGTGAAGACATGAAGATATTGCAACACAATGGCTGCAAGTCAAGCAAAATACTTTAAAGTTCTTAAATTAAATATTTTTCACTATGAGATAAGTATTTAACTATCACTCTATCTAGCAAAAATATGACCAATAACTACCGTTGAATATCATTTATGGGTAAATTGTCATGCAAACTGCTGACACGATACCCTACATGGCTTTAATTGGTATCACATCTACACCACTCCGTATAAATCGGTTACCGAAATAGTGACATCGCGGTAAGGGACCGTATTTAGTGTTCCCGTGTTGTTTCTGTCGTCGGGCCCGCGTCTCGTTGCTTGTGAGCACGTACGTGTTGTAACATTGTTTATTTGGTTGCATCGCGTTGTTTGCCGCACGCAGCCAGGGGAGGAGCATCATTCGATGAGTGTAAGTAACGCCTCGCAGTATGTACCTTTGCACCACACTAACTATCCAGTAAGTCAACTCGTGTACCTTCTACGGAATAATGTCCGTCAACAATACTTGTAAGCCAGCTGACTTACTGTTGTCCACTTTCCGTTTCATGCTTATTGCACGTATGTTAACAGTACCACTTTTTAGTAGCTTTATATATCTTGAATGTGCAATACAGTTTTCGCTTGCTTTGTACATGAATTTAACGCTATGATGAACTGTTTCCACCTTTTTATTATTTTCTGCATACAAATTCTTACTATAAAGCTTATTTTTAAGGAAATTATATACTGAAATTATTACAATTCTATATCTGACTGAGCTAAAATTGAGTTTAAAAATAATTGACATTAGCATCAATATCAGCAGTCAATAAACTTTTGCTTTAGCCAATATACTAACAAAATAAATAAAAACAGCTTTGCTGGTTGCGAAATGCAATGCTACTGCAACAACCATTGCCTATGTCCATCTCACAAGATCAAAATTAATGATCTATTCTTAGAATCTCTTATATTGCGATGATCAGCCTATGTCACTCCCGTAACAGCAAAAAAAAATTATACTAAAGCTAATATAAAATATAAAGGTAGTTTCATATGCGGGTGTGCGTTGCAACTTGCAGAGCGAAACTCTCGACCCGTTGCTGGCGGCGTGCGCGGAGAGCCCCGCGCGCGGCAACGGGCGCCGCCCCCCCGCCTCGCCGCTGCACCCCGACACCTGCGCCGAGATGCGCCGCCAGATACTCTACCTGCAGGTAAGGATCATCACCTTTACCATCATTATCATTATTATTAATGCCATCACTACCGTCATTGTCACTGTCAACAGTAGTAAAGGTCCACTGCTAAAAATAGGCCTAGTTTCTAACAGGTCGCTGTGGAAATAGATAAGGCCTATGATAGAATTCCATTATTTTTCTTTGTTACAACGGGCATCGAAAAATTCGTTCTAATATTGAAAAAAAAAACCGTACCTTTTTACATTCTGACCAAGTGACTCCAATGCTCCTGATGGTAAAATCATTGTAATCCAAATAAAGGTTGGTATTCACAGGCGAACGATCTCTCGCCGCACGACTTGAATATTGGGCATATACATATTTGATCAAAGCATATACATATTTTTGTTTGATCTGTTCAATATACACAGGTTGTACCAGAAACGTAACACAGACGCGTTTGCCAATATGTCATTTGGCTATTTTTCGACTATCGTGTATCGTTGTGTTTGCTTGGACTTATTATTATATCCTTACTATCAGCAAACTTCACATATAATCCAATGAACTATAAAACAAACAATATTTTTCTGAAGACCTTAATAAGGTTGTATGTAATTTTATCATTATATTAATTATGTGGACATTAAGATCTCATCTGAAGATAATAGCCTAATAAGTTTTTCTTCTGGTTGTAACTAACCTTAATAGTTTTCACAGACCTACAATGTGTGCACATGAACGACATGCTAACAAGGAAGTGCAATAAACTTGCTTATTTAATGTTCATAAATTTATATCAATTATCATTGCTCATATTAGAGAAAATTTGAATTTCACACACTACCGTGCATAGTCACATTGTCATGGTAGTATCTTAAACACCTTCCTTCAAATTATCGACTGCATTTATGTGATGATAACTAACGCATGTTTCCTGTACATTGCAGAGTCAGTTAGAGGAACGGGACCGGTTGGTGCGTGTGTTGCAGCAACAGATGCTGCGCATGGCGGAGAGCCACGAGCCCCGCAACGACGACACCTGCAACGTCGCCACGCAGACCGACCGGGTACTCTTTCACCACCATTATTAGTCTAACGCCCGAATACTCAATCGCCACTTAAATATTATATTGTACTTAACTACGCAAGTTCCGCTTAAATGTACTGGTTAAATGGGACGTGGGTAGTAAAGTGCAACTTAATATTTAAATGGCGTTTGAGTATTCAGGCGTATGTCTATCAGTATAGGAAAATAAGATAGATATAACGTTGGTTTTTGATGACGTGACTCATATTATCACTGAAGTAGCGGAAAAATCAAGTATTTAATTTTGAAAGATTTTTTTTATTGCGTGTCAGTAAAAGACTGCCTCGGTGGCGCAGTTGTACTACGGTACGATAACAACTCTGAGGTCTCGGATTTAAATCCTAGGTCGGATAAAGTGATATTGGATTTTTCTATCAATTATCAGCCGGGAGTCAAGGATTTGTGTCCAATATGGTGATAGGTTCGCCTCGCCACCTATCACATCGAGGGACAAAATACACAAAGCAAAATGTGGGGGTCCTGATAGCACTTCTGCCGACCCCTTCTGGGAAAAAGGCGTGTACATAAAAGTAATTTTAAAAATACAATGTAAATTCATATAACTTTTGCATGGCTTTTTTAATGCATGTTAAGAAAGACTAAACAGCGACAGAGGAAAGTGCTTTTGGTTCTCGCACGATAGGTAATTTTAATATATTCAAGAATTTCATGAATGACTTCTCTTGAAGGCATTTCTTAAATGACAAAAGACATTATATTGATATATCTTTGTTTATCAGCTGTTTTGTCATTACTTTCTGGCCCCTGAGACTTAATGGTAACATATAATTTGATAATATAGTATGAAAATTATTTTCTAAACGTAAAAAATAGCTTCAATATTCCATATATTATTACATGTTTAGAAACAATTAAATAGACTTTTCCGTATCCATAATGATAATTTAAAATCATTTGTTTCCTAGTATTATTGCGTCGATTTTCTCTCAATCACGATCAATTTATTACGTATGAAATAAGTAACGTGGTTGCGTTGTGTTCCAGTTGCGGCCGCCGATGAGCACGGCACTAACGAGTTCTGATAATTCCGGATTAGTGAGGTAATCAAACCCCGTGTAATTACACTACAACCCCCTCTCCTCTGTTACACAACACCATTACTGTAGCTTAAGTATTATCCATTTATGTAGTATTTATATATTTATTCGTATGTATCAATGATTTTATTTATTGTTTTAGGTTTATCTACGCTTCGTTAAAATCCATTTTGCGTTCATTACATTCGAGCATCACGGTATTTTTCATAACTCCCATCTACCCGTCACATTATCTAACACAATGCAAGGAACGATGTACCTCGGCGATACAAAACACTCTATCCAGAAGTCAATGCGTTGCATCTGACCTGAACGCATCGAAATGGATCATCGTGTTCAGAGAGTACATGAATAAAAAAATGTCATTCGCTCCAACATCCATGTGCCGCATCACACTCACACTGACTCCATACTTTACCGGCATATTCTTATGATTCATTCATGTGTAATTTGTAAATATTTATTGTGTTTTTAGTAACTTAGCGCCCCGAATGTACGTAATCCAGCTCATTCATTGTGACCTTCCGAATTTTCATTTTGTTTTTAATTTCCTCACATGCTGCTTTAAATTCCGATCGGATATTGATCGAAACGTTGAAAAAAAATTGGATTCGGCACGCGGCAGTTTCCATTTGGGTGGAGCGAGAGTTCGTCCGTCGGATCAGGTAGCGTGGCTCGACTGCTTGCTCGCTGTTTGCCTCTTGTGTTCCGTCAATGTGTTGTGTTTACTGCATCTGCTGTACCAGACGGCGGCCGACGACGTGTTCCGTAACTCGGACAGAGACGTCGACGAGCTCTGCTACAGACTATCCAACTGATTCCTTCACGAAGGACTATTGGAATGGCACTTATCATTAGCGCAATGATAAACCGTCCCTTATTAAAATGGTTTCTTAGATTTACGCGAATTTGACACATTGGAATAAAACTAATTTTACACGGATTTTATCGCGATTTGGTTTAATTTTTCCTTTTTTTAACTTCTAGAAGTCCGCCTCGTGACGACGAAAGCTGTAAAGCAATCGAAACGCCGGAAAGTTAAAAAGTGTAAAAATAAACCAAATCGCGATTAAATCCGTAAAAAATAGTTTTATTTCAACGTCCCATAAAAGCCAAATATATCAAAATTGTGCCTAAATTGTATTTTGAAGAATCTAAGCTTTATAAAGTTATATATTTAATTATATTGGTGCTAGTACAAAAGCCTAAGGCATGTTAGCATGGTATAACTGAGTACAACTAGTAATGGATTTGGCATAAAACAATTGGCTTGAAGAGTTTTCTTGAGTTTGATTTGAGTTAAGATAGTTGTGTGGTTATGGATGACTGAAAGTTTTATTAAATATTATAACGAGCAGGCATTTTTAATTTTATACTTTGATTATGAAACTTCTATCTGTGTTACACGCTGCCCCTCCAGAACTTAAAGGTGAGGTTTCGGTACACGATGCAACACTTTCCTATAAATTAAGTTAGTTCGTAATGCAGCATACATCCAAATATTTCATTGTTTACTCAGATATATGGATAAACATTGAGTAACTACTGAATAGCCTGTCTCTTCTTATAATATTAGAGTGTGTGTGCCCACATACAATTGTGAAATTTCTAACGCTGTTGTATTTCCCACAGTTGGAATGAACAAGCTAGCGCGAGGAAGCTGCCGTCTTACAGTGAAGCACAAAAGACTAAGAGACCTGTTACCAACGGGACAGTTAATAAATGCCAGTGCGGTGCGAGAAAAGTGAACGGACTCGCCAATGGAGACGATGACGTACAGACAGACAAACGGACGGACGCCGTACATCTCAAAACTAACAGCCGCGTCGGGTCCAAATACTTGCAAGCGTTAGCGAACAACGCGGACACCACCCGACGGTACGTGAAGCGAGACTCATCCGTCGGCGAGAAGACGGAACGCAAGCCGATGCTCTACTCCGCCAGGTCGCGCTCCATAGAGAACTTCCAGCACCAGTACACGGAGCCCAGGATCACCAGGAACATCGTGATAGAGGAGACGCCGCTCATCAAACACCACACGTCGTACGGAGACCTGTACAACGGCCGGATCAGCAGTAAGGAGAGCGTGAACGGCAACCGCCACAGCCCCAGCCTCAACGGACAGTCCACCGACACCGACTACAGCTCCGACGGCGGGTACAAGTCGCTGCCCTCCTCCATCAACTGCAACTCCGTCTCGCCCAAGAAGGTAAGCGGCATTCCTCGAAGGTCGATCGAAAAAAAATTCCTCTCCACTAAACAGGTGAAGGCGAGCGCCGTCTGAGTGCGTTCGAATCCTAAGTGATAAATTCGCGCCGATCTCATGAATCAAAAAAAAATGTATTCGCTTCAATACGAGCAAAGTGAGTGAGTTTCTCGTGCGGTTGAATGCGGTGTGTTGGTGCCATCGGCGGTGGAGTGGCGTCGCGACCACTCAGCAAAGCTTGTTCGCATTTATATTATTTCCACTCGTGACGCTAATGAATTAATTAAGCTATGTTTAGTTGATCGATGCCAAATTGTAATCGACATTAACTAGTGCCTCTAGCAAGGATCGCTGTCGTAAACGTAAATGCATCAAGTAATGTCGTCATTGTAAGTTTTGTTAGGAATCCTGTCAAAGCGCAAATTATATTCACAGCGTACGACTTAGTTTAAAACATTGAGCAATGATTGATATTTTGAAGATATTGATACGAGTACCTTTACGACGACTGTTCGTGCTGGCGGCACAAACGTTCACTTAAACACGAATACTCCTAGTTTGACGTGAAATGTAACATTTTTTGTTTCATTTCGTAACCGATTGCTTAGTGCATTTGTTTTTACATTGTTATAATCAAAGCGATATTTGACCTCCTGCGTCCTCATACATTAGTGTATCGAAGTGAACAGGATATAATTTGGTAGATTTAATTTACAAATTTATACAGGCGATAAATATTATCTTAGATTTTCTATGATAGACAAACTAGTAGCTAAGCTGTACTATGTGATAAAGTGGCTGTAAGAACTGTATTTAAAGGGGCGGGCTTTAAGGGCACCAATTTAACAACCTTAATTATTAATTCCGCTGATTATATATAAATATTTTGGCTTGTGCTACAGTATTTGTAACCTTAATCCGATAGGTTTATAGTTTAAATTGCGTGTCTGGAAGTCGGCCCCGATGTCTATATATCTTCCTAACTGTTGTATAATCACTCGAGGTATGACGTGTAATATGAATCACATTATCTTGTCCAAATATTTTTGTGATTGTTTATTTGCTACGTAAAGTTATTTAGACAGGAGTAGGTATCAAATAGGTACAAATATCACTCGCTTGTGAGGCATTTTTAAACGTATCCTGATGTAATTTTGAAGCATTTGTCGAATCGATGTTAATGTAATCTAATTTAATCAATCTTAGTAAAACGTTAATATACTACAAAGCCTAACGTATAAGTATCCTATATTGATACCTAGATCAATTTAATATTATCTAAAGAAACGTTAATAAATTTATTATTATGTACTTATGGCTACTTATGTCTATATGTTGTATTGCGCTGTCCTACGTTAGTTGTGTAAGTTAAGCCCACTAGCTTTAGTAAAATTATATTTCATTTAAAAAATTCAAGTTGTTTCAATAAATGATTTTAATTTTGCGTTGCCTTTGTTATTTTATTGTATTTCCCTTAACCGATATGTCTACATTGTTAAATTTTGTCGACACACTTCACTCCGTGCAATCTCTCCTTTCACAAAACGAGTCACAATTACACCCTCCGTGGCGCAGTTGGTTAGACGCCGCCTGTGAAACGAGAGGCCGCGGGTTCGATCCCCGCATCGAAACAAATATTTGTGTGATCCACAGGTACTTGTTACGGGTACTTACTTGTCTGGGTGTTTGTGAGACGAAAAAGTCTCTCGTAGATTCTGATACCCACGACACAAAATTCGATCTTAGTGTGGGGTCAGGACTATGTATGTGACTGTTAGGTGTATTTGTTTATTATTTATTAATTAATTAATTGTGTCAACTTCATTGACATAAATATATGGATATGGGGGAGCGCACTTGTAGTGTTACGACGTATGTGGTGCGGCGCTCCAGTGCCTATCTAGTCGAGTGTTACTAAAAGTAGTCGTCAGTTGCAACGATTTTTGAAAATGTCCGCTTATATTACGACAGAAAGTTTAGTCAAAATATATATAATGATTCTTATCATCGGTAAGAAAAATACTTTCATAAAGTTAATTTAATATTTATTTTAGCACTTTTATTTCCACGAAGTTATGAAAAATCTAATAGATGGCGCGATTTTCACAGCCATCTTATTGATACTCTCAATATACTGAGAGTCCATAGTTTTTAAATCAATGGTCAAGTTAAAAAGGCTGTCACTTGACACCGAAATGTAAGCTCAAAATTATTGACCTTATTTGAAAAATTGAAACAGCTATAAAAAAACAAAAGAGAGGAATAACATAGGCAGGATATTTAAAAATAGGTACAATGAAGTCGTAATGACCTTCAAGACACTAGCTTCCTTTTTACTACTTGTTTCAATTTAATGCCCATTCAAAATACAATAAAATATATTACTCTCAAATATCAATAAAGAATAATTATAAACCAATAAAATAGAATGAGAAAAAATGAGAATGTAACGAAAATAAAATATCATCTTGAATTCCTATGAAAAAAATAACTTCCGCCTACAAAAATAATATTTATATGAGGGTATCATGTCAAGTAAAAAATGACGGGAGAAGGGAAGGAGCATTGGGCCTTTGGCATTTTTAACGGAGCAGTCAAGGAAAGCAGACACTTCACTTCACGCCGGTAGAGCCGACCCATTTCTACAGTAGATCAAGGTGAGTGGAAAATATTTTTTAAACTAAAAGTAATTAAGTTGTATGCATATTATATCACCCCACACTGTTGCAAATGTTGCGATTTTGATTGTAGCCCTTAAAGAAGGATAACCACTATCGGCTCTACCACATAAAAATATTATTAACAAATATGCCTCGTCCACATGCTTGCTTAGATTCGAATTATTCACAAGTAGTACCTACTTTAATAAAGTTAAAAATATTTTAACCGTTATAAAATAGGTGCATACTTGCATCTGTTTAATTTTACCTTAGATAAGCGATAAAACAAATTAAAAATATATCACTAATAGCTCAGCAATCTAAATCATTAGCCAACACCTGCGTCACCGAAAATCAGGTACACTATTGAATTGGGAAACATCCCGCCCATAATCGCATGATAACAGAACATTGTTAATATTTACTCTTGAACCTTGGACGCGTGTCGATAAGGGCGGGAATCGCTGCCGATGCTAACACATCACAATGTTGAGACTATCATTCCAAGTCGGTTGTCCGTCTGCACCGCACCGGCCGCCTGTCGACCGCACGTGTGGCCCCGCACGCGCGAGAAAGTTACCAAAATACAAGTTCTTTGTGCTCCCAGTATCCAAAGGTAGGAATTTCATTTTTTAACAATTAATTTACTTTACTAATTATGTCGGTAGCGATAGGGTCGCCGGAGAACCAATTAAAATTTTAAAGCTAATTGCAAAATATATAATAAAGTTTTTAAAGAGGACGAATTGAGAAAGGTTATCGAAAAACTAATTATGAACTAAAACAGAACAGCGATGTTGAAGTTTGGTTTCACGCCGGAATATTGGCAAGCACGGACATGTTACGTAGTACAAAGGAAGAGAGGGCTGCACATGACGTTATCGCGTGCAATAGGGTCACAGCAGATAGATAGAAGTCAAGATGACCGGCCCCAACGGCTGACTTCACGATAAAACGGTTATTGTTGCTGTATAGCGAAATGCATCACAATCATTAGCTAATGTTATGATTGCCGGTCCAATAGTCCTAACCACTGCCACGGACCTGTTCAGTTACATCATTATGATTTATGCCAACAACTGTTCGTAATCTTCACAATAGTTACCCATTGTATTGTTGTAAATATGCACTATTTAGCGAAGCATTTGTTTAGCTTTTCCGTATTGCTAAAACAAATACAATGTTTTTATTCCGGTAGACACTGCATACCATAAGTGCAACTTCCTATTTTATTTTCGGATTCTTAAAATTATCTTCTGATAGCCTTGTTGCAATTATTCTTCCGTGTTTTATCCCATTAGTTTTTCTTGTCTTATTTAGATTTTTTCTACTCTTCGAAGTATTGTATTATACTTTAACTATTAAACAATGAAATAAAACAAGGTATGGCCAAACCTCAACAGATAGTCGATGAAGCATGGAGGTTTACAAATAAAAGCACGTATTTAATAGCGTCTGTACAAAATGCAAATGCATGAACTTGCGATTTTACGACCGTGCTACACCCACCAGATTGTGAATGAATCTAACCTTTCACTACTGGAGAGTAAGGTGAAAGCTACTGGACATAGTGTCTGCGGCGTGGTGGCTTTTAAATAACAACAATCAAATTACACAGAATTATGTATTTAAAATGAATGTACTCGTAGTAGGTACTACTTTATTTCTGCAACTGATAAATCTTAAGATTGCTGCAACAATTATATGTAAACTAAAAATTTATGAACCAACATATGTTATAGAAATAATGAAAGTAAACTAAAAGAGTAATTGAAATGTATTCAATGTCATGATCCAAAACCCCAGACTGTACTTACGTTAAAGTAAGAGTTTATTTAGCCTTTAACTGACCTGTATCATTCACGATAAAGCATTTTGTACAAAAAGCGACAAAACTATAAATATTGATATAATATTAACGTCTCGACGTTGTGCATACACACAATTTCATACTAGTTCCGGTTTGGTAATGGCAAATCATTAAATAAGTGTCGTATTACAAACAAAATGATAACCAGTTCGAAAGAATCTGAACTGAAAATGATGTAGAAATGTTTGTTATCGAGTAGGCATAATTGATAATGTGTTATTGTTTACAAAACGCATTGGGATCTATTGAAATAGTAATGACGATAAATATGTTTTGTTTAAGTATTTTAATGATTTAATGCAACAATACCGCTTGCGTCAATTTAATCCTTATATAACTATTGGATGCACCTTCATTAACAAAATGGTAATAATAATCGATTATCATTATAAAACCTACAAATAGCGTTACATAGTTTCCATAAATGTCTTCAACGAGCTTTGTCGACTAAATAGTATAAATTAATTTGTTCCTAAATTAACAATTTGTTAGAAGATGAAAGAGAACAAAGAAATGGAGATGGAATTAGGAAAACATCCCTCTTCAATAAATATTAATGAGCATGTAAGAAGCGCAAGTTTAATAATTTCTTCATGGTGGTCATCACGTACGGACAATCGCAGATTCAGAAATCCATCCAGAGGACGCAGAAAGTACCTTTTTAAGAGCTGCTTATTACAGGTTGTTGTGAAAATCTTTGGGGAGTCTCTGTCGCTAAAATGATGATTGTACGTAATGCACCTACTTTCCAATTAATTTATTTATCCATTGTTCCAGGTGAAGCTAAAGGTAATAGTAAGAAAATAAAAGGATATAAAAATGAGCACAATGCAGAAGAGAAGCTTACGGCAGTTTATCCTAGAGGAGATATACACGTGTTGCGCCTTTTGGATCGCGGTGTCGGCTTTACCAGCTCTAGCCATTTCATACGTTGGTAAGGATTTATATATTCTTAAATTATAGAACTCAATTACGTGAACTGTAGGTAAAAAGAAAAAATAGCTACCTCGATAAATTATTAATTATATCATAAAGCATAATTACAATAACATAAAATTACCCATTACGACATGCGTAATAGCATGAAAATTGGAATTGAATTTTATTACCCACAATTATTGATCAATAGTGTTGTTTTCTGCCCTGTGGACTGGGGGCTATTTTTGGAATTCCACCACGGTATCCCCTGCCTGACTTAAGAGGCGATGGTAAAAGTGGCAATGGTAGAGGCGGCTACGCAGCGGGGGGCTGCGTAACGCCCATCAAAAGCAGTTACGAGGTGTGAATACATGGAGTGGGTCGTAGTGCGGTACTTCACAGGAGCGGTTCCGGCGTGGCTATGGCGTTTTGCCTTTTGATTCCGGAGCCAATCCAATGCGTAAAGAGGACCACTGTGAGGTGTTGGTTGGTCGCCCGGATGGTAATATCTTTTCCGGGTGACTCAACCATGAATTGTGAGACCGGTGAAACCATCATTACCACTCCGCCTCCCTCCCGGGCAGCGGTAGTAATAAATCGTTTGGTTGCAAAAAAAATAGTGTTGTTTTAACAGACGAGAAAGATGAAAACGCTACTATTGATGGAAATTTAAGCTAGGTCATCGTAATAAAAAAGGAAATTAAAATCGTGTATAGATAAATTCAACACTAGTAGAGTTTCTAGGCTATGTATTCAACAAAAAGTATAAAATTTCTTTAATATTATAAAGGAACACGTCACTTGGTGACTAAAATATTTATAATTACACCACTGAAGGGTAAATGGCCGATAGTATAAGTAATAAACATTTCTTAATCCATGCTATTAATGTCGCAAGAAGAAGATAAAAGTAAATTCCATTTATCATTACATATTTATGCACGAGAAAGGAATGCGCAGACGGTCTGTCTGGTGACAAGCGGTTATATTTATCAGATATTTCCTTCCGACGAGAGACCCCGCAAGCATTACCTATTCTTTGAAGCTACTTTTTTGACATAGTTTGTAATAGATAAAGCTTCGGTATAGTGCTCCATGGCGCGTCCTAGTTTCACCTTTTGCCTATTTCTAAGCTTCTTTCCCGGACTATTATGACTTTTTCGTTTTTCAACCAGGTATGTCAATATTAAGAATTATTCATTCATTTAATGATTGCTCCCGATTTTTAATCATTTTTACTGATTGATGAATTGAATAATAATTTATAATTCGGTACGAGATTTCTACCCACTGATGCAAACAAAATGAACGTCATCTCCAACCGTTTAAATAACTGAGTCCGTTAGATGTCATGAGAACATTATGTTTAAAGCAGTGGTGATACCTGTGAGTTGGCCTCATAGAATTAAGCATAGATCATTCATAATACATATGAACCAATTAAGTTTGTTTTTGTACTTTTAACTTTATCATTGTGCAAGTGAAATTGTTAATTCATGCTGATGTATTTCTTTAATCATTGTGCAATCGATCTTTTATTAAACTATTTAATTTTATTACTTTCCTACTTTGTGAAATCATTTTGTTTTGTCATAGCACTTTTTAACTCCGTTTCACGTGTGAGATCATTTTGACCACTATAAATAGGTAAACTTATTTTGTTTCCAGTGGTCCGGATTAGCAAACATTGTTGGCTGAAGCTGTTATCCAGTCGATATCCCGGCTTAGAATTCATCAAGACTGACACAGTGCGATC
This sequence comes from Deilephila elpenor, assembly GCA_949752805.1. Lineage (NCBI taxonomy): Eukaryota > Metazoa > Arthropoda > Insecta > Lepidoptera > Sphingidae > Deilephila > Deilephila elpenor. The sequence goes on from OX457102.1 coordinate 5,099,124, forward strand.
GTTATTAGATACCCACAGGAACCAGGGAATCATCAATGTGTTGCTTTCCGTTAAAGGTAAAATGCAATTTGAACCTCGTATCTAAGTAAACCAATATCTTTTCTTCAGCCATACGCGTTACGAATTACAATAAAATGTTCAAGCCACATTCATTTTCATTGTTAGGTAACTAGCAATTTGTGTCGAGACACACTGGGCTCGCCATTTGCTACCGTTTTACATTTGAATGTACAATAGAATATATTTACGTCCTATAAATACGAAATATATGATTTCAGGAAACCTAAACGTTGACGAGTTAAAATACCAGCTGACCCAGCACGTGATCGACAAACGCGATAAGGATGGTGAGCTCATGTTCCCGCGACTGCGCCACCAACTGGTGTCCACCTGGGGAAACTACGCGTGGGGCCACAATGTGGCCTTCAGTACGGACAACCACTTCATTGTCGCCAACGCCGTGTATAGAGGACGTCAGGTTAGCGAAAGCAATATTCAGGTGAGTGGTATTTTATTGCAGTAGTCCTTAAAATAAGGTAATGACTAAAATATTATAACTAGTGGTAACCACCGTTCATGAACGATAATACTTGGCTTTGCGTTAGCGACTTTTTAAAGTAGGGGGAAAAGAAAACGAAAAAAGCCTTTAGTAAACTTGCCGCTTATTAAAAAGAACAGAAAAATATTATGTAAGACTAGCAAACTGTTGGATCCCTCTGTTCAAAATTGGCCTCCTATGGTGAAAAACGTTAATGATAGGACCGTCCAAAACATTGAATGAGTGGTTTATTACTCAGCCAAAAACTATCTTTATCCCTAGTGGTTGCTGCTTAGTACATGATTAATAGTTATAATTCAATTAGATTGAGCCCGATATGTTCGATGTTTAAAACAAAACAGTTCACTTACACTTGAACTAACCTAGTTGCGTTTATGAAAACAATGCTATACGCAATGATTCTTACAACATTATTTGCAAGAAGTTACTGCTAAGTACAAAAATATATTGCATTTAACTTTTTTTACTCGTTTCAGGAATACGTGAGCGAAGTAGTTTCAAAATACTTTCCGCCGGATCAACCACCGTGGCAGTACATAGTCATACCATGTATTGCGACGGAGCCAAAATACTACATACTAGTCAGAGTCCACCACCTACTGTTATCAGGAAAGAGATCACTCAACATTGGAGATTTACTTCTAGTCGAACAGCTACAGGCAAGCGAGAGAGTGAACGTACAAGAACAGGCACAACAAAGCCCTTTGACACAGCTGTTTCCAACGCCATCGGCTATACCAGAATTATGGGAAAAGTTGAACGAGAATTTGTCTAACAGTTGGAACGAGTTCGTGTCTGAATATGATCCCGTTGAGAGTCCACGGGCATTGAAGAGTTTGCCTGGTGCATTCCATATCGCAGGGCTGGTACTGATATCTGGTGTAAGCGCTTTACGAGAGCTGACTAAAAGGTCGAACGGCCGTGATTCACAATCAAATGGACCTATTACTGCTACTGCGCTTTTGTCTGCTGTACAAAAAGAATGCAAGAGGAGAAATTTAACTTTTTCCAAGGTAATGATATAGGTTATATATTTTATGGTTTCTTAAGTAAGGACAATATACTTGCGTAAAATATAGACATGTTTGCTAAAATCTGATTATGAATCTCCAATTTCATATTTACGCGAATTCTAGTAAATTCAATAGGAGCCCTTTTGTTCTTAGGGCTATATAAGTCCGATAACTGTTTTTTCTTTATCCACGTTTAACTTGTAAAGCATGAAAAATTAGACTTAACATAAACTTAACTTATTTGCAGATTCTCATATCACCACTCGTCACAGCTGACCCTCGGAAATGGCCTGGTCGCACCTTCGGCTCTATATTCTTCACAATGCGCACGTTTATAAAGTTTCCATTTAGGCTCCGAGACGAACTAATAGCTATCGGTGAACTACAGAAGTTTGGTCATGCGAAGCAGCCTCACACCTTGACGTGGAAATATGGAGAACTGGCTCAGTTGTGTGCCAGAGCGACTAGTGAAGCATGGCGTGGGCTGGTGGAAATGTACAGAGCTCCAGCTAAATTGTGGACTGATACAGTACGTGCTGATGATGGTCACAGGCATTTGTTGCAGACCGTTTCTTTATGTGGAAGAAAAGTAAGTACATAGTTTCACGAGCTTAATTTTATTCTAATTTTCCAATTACATATCCATTCTGATCTTTCCGACTTTGGCTAAGTAGAACCACATTAATATCTAGATAGATTACAATCATTGTAGAAATGTAGAGATCCAAATTAAACTTAAAGTTGTATTAACAATTAGCTCACAATTTTAACTCTGCACTCTATTAATTATAAAGCTTCACCAAGTTCATGTAGATTGCCTGACTTATATGGGATAGTCCATAGATATATGCGTATTTTCACAGGTAGCCTCATGGTCCAAACCTGTATCCCGCGCGGGTGTAGAGCGCGCGGCCCGAGCGCTCGGCGTGTCCTGCACTGACATCGCTCTGTTCGCTGCAACTGACGCACTGCGGGCCTTCTTCGAGCAAGCACACGCGACCCCACCAGAAGTCATCCTCACCACAGCGAGAGCTGCATCGGAAGATTTCCTATTCACTTTCGCTGAAGGCCAGGGGAAGATGTACAAGAAATCGCAGACCGGTGGTACGTAAACTCCCGTTTGTCAAAAAATAATTTAGGGATATGTTACCCTTTAAGGCGAATTGGTTGAGACGATTGATCTCGGTCGTATCAAATGAGTGAACTTGAACGCATCCCAAATCTATCGAGACACATGCTAAGGCGCAATGACTGCAACTGTTTCTTTTTCACTGTCTCGGTAATTATATATCGACTAAAGCACACGTACTTGCATTCCTATTAGGATTCTGTCGCCCCTTTTGCTACAGAGCCACATGACGAAGAAGCCTGCGTTTGCTTACTGCTTTATCAATAATAATAGAAGTTATGCGAGGAATACCAAATCGCTATGTGGCAGTATATTGGTCTAATGAGAAACGCCTATATGTTTCGACCTGTATGGCACTTTTAATTACAGAACTGATACTTTTAATAACGTGCCTGTTACGTATATTAATTAAGTATTTGTATTTCCAGGCATGATCTGCTTGACGTTACCAGTAGGCGCAACACCCCGTCGCATTGCCTCCGTTGTAGAACAAGCGTGCAAACGCCAGAAAGCATTAGCTGGCGCGTGGGCAGCACAAGCGCGGTGCGGAGCCCTAACAAGGGCAGTGCCTTCGCCCTTCGCCAGGCTGACGCTCAACTTGTTGTCTCGGAGATACGCAGTCTCTTATGCAGAGATCAACGCGCCAGCAAATGCGCGGCAGAGGCAGACTTTATGGGGGCAGACAGTCGACGGTGTTGTGTATTGGCGACCACCTCAGGCGAATATCAGTGAGTATATTCGTTTTGTGTATTTTTCGTCTCCACTAAGTGAATATGCAATTCTTGTTGTACAGCAAAATTATACCTTTCTACCAGTGTTCTCGAGCTCATAATGGAAAACAATCATATTCCCATTCGTTGTGAAGTCCTATTTATATGTGGTTTTAACATTTAGTATACTGATCTGTGTTATAAATCTACATTGCATTCGTTCCAGGTATGTCGCTAACAGTAATACAATACGCAGACACAATCCGCATGGCTGTGATGACAGATTCTCGGCTCTCTCCAGCACACACGGTGCCGGCAACGCGTTGGTCGGCCATAGTCGAACAGCTCATAGCCAAGGTGGACCAGGAAATCGCCAGAATATCTGCTCAACAAGTCGCCGTGCCGCAGATAGTGACCCCCACAGAACCGGAAGCCAGTAGTAATAATGAAGATAACGTCGTTGAAGAAACCAGCGAGAGTATGTTGAAGCCGCCTTTGCCGACGCTTGCGAGTCCGCCTCCACTGCGCCGGCATTTAACTTACAATTAGTGATCGAATATTAGATAGGTAATATCGATAGGACATAAATGCACACTGATTTAAAATAATTTTTGCACATTGACTGCAGCGCACACACACATTGGGGGCCGTCCATTAATGACGTGATGTTTTTTTAGCATGTTTAACCCTCCCCTATGTGATACGTGGTGAGGTTTTAGACTAACCCCCACCTCCCATCCAAAATCACGTGTATTTTTAGTACCTACAAAGAATCTTCATTTTTTTAGAATATCATATTTTAATACAGGTATAAGTAAAGTACAATCTAGGACTTCTTTCGTTGCCTGATAACGGCGAGTCAAGTTCACACTACACGCTTTTCGGTTTAGAAATCGCTCATAGACGAAAAAAAAACACGTGATATCTATATTACCAACCAAGACCCCCCCTCTCCTTGTAATATTTCGTGGTTTTTGCTAAACCCCCTCCCCCTCTTTCGAGCCTCACGTGATTAATGGTCGGGCCCTTGTTTGTGCGACTATCACAAGCCTGGCGAATTATTTTATTACTTAATACGTTCGGGCTGCACGTGTGGGTTTATAGTTTTGGTGCCGCAGTCAAAGTGGTGAAATGGGGCGAGGTTCTCACCTCTATTATAGTACTTAAGTTCGGTATTGAACACGTAAACGTGTTTACTTACTAGAAATTACTTTGATTGTAATGGGACAGTTAAGTTTTTGCCTAGAGTTGTACCGAGTACTGATATTCCTAACACTGTTTTGGACTTTGTGAATAACTGTAGAGTTTCACAATTGATCCATAGATAAATTCTATTGTCATGAAATTATAATGTGTAAAAAAGGCTTCGGTGGTCCATATAACGCACGTACAGATAGGAAGTAGATTTAGGTTAATACTTTTGACATTTGTTGAACTTTTGAAAATTGATTTTGTGTCCATATTTGTACACTTTGCGTTTGATACATCGTGTCAAAAAGCATTGCGCGACGCCATACGCGAAGCGACTACGGCGCTGGAGAGTTTCTCCATGATCCGAAACGAAGTTCTAATGTTCGATGTCCGAAGTAAGTTTTAAGTTTACTGTGACACTTACCATTCCCTCTGAATTTGGTGGAGTACCTAGGCACATTAGTACAGTTTTACGTACGATGTTCGAACATTCGAACTTCGTTTCGGTGCATAGAGTAACCCCTAGGCACGTTGGCTCCACGTGCTCTCCATCGAGCGAGGCATACCTCGAGGCGAGCCGGGAGCGGCGCGTGCGGCGACACTTCCGTGGCAACTATTGCGAGCGAGTGCGTGAATTTAAATAGTAAGGTGGGTTATCCACCGGTATTACGGGACGTATCCATTCGCAACGGGCATGTTACCGTGCGCTAAACTCTAGTAATAATAAAATCCATGAATGCTCGCTTTGTAGCGTTACATTACGCCTCGTAATACCGGTCAGTACCCACCCTTATATTATCTGCGCGATACACTTACACACACTGGTAATTCCCTGTTGTGTTGCCGCCCGCACACGCCGGCTACCCAACAAGTGGGCCTCGCTCGCCTCGTTAGCATTTCTTGCCCGACACCGACACTTACGCCACCGTGTCCCCAGCGGCCTTCGTGGACAGACACGGAAGTATTGCGTGTCTTCCACGTCAACCCTCGTTGGAAGGGAGAACAGAAGAAAGGAAGGTCCAGTAGGGGAGCACACAAATGGTGACGCGTAGCTATGTCCCACAGAATCTATTGGACGGCCTACTGATATATCAGTATAGAGTAGAATTAGATCTCCTTAAACTAGGTAAAATAAAAACGATATTTTACAAAACCATGTTTTATTTCTTAGACTTCCTCTTTTTGCCGACTTTCGTGTCAACTACATCTTTTCTTTTCTTGTCGTCCTTTCCTTTTCCCTCCTTCGCTGTCCCCTCCTTGGCTTCGTCGACGTCCATTTCATCCTCCTGTGGCACGTAGCTGAACCCTGGCACGTGCGGCTTCACGAGCTGGAACACGAGCTTCTGATGCTGCAGGTTGGTGCTGTCGAGGCTGAGCCGCACCGTGATCTCGTCGAAAGTCTTCAGGACCACACCGTCGCAGACTTGGAAGTGTTCCTGCAAGAGATTTTCATGATGAGACATGTGAATAGCATTAAGAGGGAGGGATTAACATACATTATAGTGGTGGATACTGACCGATGTCACAAGGCATATAATGTCACATGTTACAAAGCGAGCATTCGCACAGTCAGTAAGTTACTTGGAAACGAATACGAACACGCATAGTGACTGCATGAATGCTCGCTTCGTAACATGTTACATTAGGCCCTGTAACATTGGTCCCAGTACCCATCTGTACTGTAAAGGCCCAAATAGTGTTAAAAATCCTACACAACCCGTAAAAGTGTGGCTAGAATGGCCCTTGGGTCCTAATGTAGACAACAAGTCCACTACATATACTACAAAATAACGTTTACTTAATTAATCTGCAGTTGTGCGTCTTGAGTGAACCAAGGGCTACTTCAGCCGCATCTCAAGTTATTTCTACGATCTAACATGAACGGGAAAAGTTCTAATTGAATAATGATCATCGTACATTACAGTTTGATATTGTATAAGAACATTTGTAAAAATAATTAATACATAGGCAAGATAGTGAAAATTACCTCCTCGTTGTACTTGAATTTGTCTGACGGCAGATACAGTGGTCCTTCGAGGCCGTACTTCGGTATCAACACTTGCAGAGCGTTACGCTTCACCGTCAGTACCACGGCGTTTTCAATCGCGATTTTGTTTTTGAACAGGATCTGAAAGAAAATTGAACATTTGGTTAATTTATTTTGACCCGTAGAGCTTTAATAATATTATAATTGGTTGTATGTATGGTGCAAAAAAAGGAATAAAAATGGGTATTTCTTACCCTAAAACATACAGTAAGCATACGCGAGCCAACAGAGAAGTTTTAGTTTGTCAACATAAGATTTGTTAGGCCCCAGCGCCACGCTATATTTCAAAAGGAGTTCGAATTGGTCGTCACCAATTTGGTGTAGAGAGCACCACTTTTTTTCCCCTCTCCTACCTTGGGTACTGGCAGTGTACATGTACTTACATGAGTGTTGAGTGCGACGGAGGCGCGTCCGGCATACTGCGCCTGTCGGTGCCTGTAGTTGAGGTTGTCGCAGGCGGCGGCGGCGCGGCGCGCGTGCAGCAGCGACGCGTGCGTGGCGTCCGCGCCCAGCGACGCCGCCAGCAAGCGATGCACCACCACGTCCGCGTACCTACACATACATATTATATTTATCAACCTATATACGTCACACTCCAAGGCACGGGCTTACTCTACAATCGAGTACGATTGAGAGTGGTTAGGGCATATAGTAGTATAGTCCCCCACGCTGACCTCGTGCGGGTTGGCGGACTTTACATACCATACAAATTCTTACAAATCGCTATGGCATGCAGGTTTCCTCACGATGTTTTCCTTTACAGTTGTAGTGCGTGACGATTGACTATCAATACACATATGACTCCGAAAAGTCACGGTGTGCCCTGAAATTTGAACTCGCGACCACCATGAATATGTAGGCAGCCGAGTCTAGTCTGTTAGCAATGGGCCACCACACACAAAGAAAGGAGGTTTATGCATTAATCTTTATTGTACACTAATATAATAACAAAGATAAAATAAGATAAGTATGAAAGGCGGTCTTATCGCTCTGAACGATCTCTGCCAGATAACCATTGGATGGATAATGGATATATGGGAAAGGTAAAGAGATGGCAGTGCAAAAGTTATTTTGCAACAATTCTGTGGCTCTTGTGATGAGTGATACAAGTCGAAAATCATCATTTTACAGGAGAGCAAAAACAAGATTTAAAAAATTCTCGGTCGTAAACTAAATATGCTAGATTAAACTTTAATACCTTATTTTGTGGGGAAAAATGTTTTCTTTCATTGTGCGTTTTAGGTTTTCTGATAAATATTATGTTTAAAAAGTAATTCACGAGAAACCTGTGAGATATACCTCGACTTATGAGTAACATGTGCAAAAATGTTGTGATAAATAATATAAGTGTAATTATATTACGTCGCACCTAAATACTGTGTATAAAGTGCTTTCGTGTAAACTGATATACAATAGTTTACAAAATGTAATAACTAATTTGTATGAGTTCCTACGATAATGTTGCTCAAACAAAAGATAAAGGTTTAATCCGTAAGATTATGTTTTTTTAATCCGCAACCCCCTACTTTCATAATTTCCTTGAATAGTATCTGTTTGCTAATATTCAAGTCTATTGAAAATATGTGTTAAATGATACAAGTCAAGTTATATCTCTCGTTAAAATGATTTTATGTAATGTGTAAATAGATACAAGTTTTATATTATTAAATAATCAACTTTGTTGCGATGTTTTTAATAATAAATAAAAGGTACGATGGGTCTCTCGTGTATTACCAGATAGTATAAAAATCTCTTAACTGTTAATGAATAAAATAATAATAATAAATCAACTTTAGTCAAAAATAACTGCTTGATTTAGCAACTCAATCAATATGGAGTTTGGTGTAGATAAAGGTGCGGTTATCCATGTCAAGCGAGGCGAAGTTGCAGTCTCTGATGACATAAATGTCTCAGAGACTGTAAGACTCAGATCTCTTTCGCAGACGGAAACCTAAAGTATCTGGGTATGCCTGAGGGTCTAGATATTATAGGTGCAGAGGTAAAACAATCAATGAAGGAGCGTTTCTTTAGCCGCCTGACAAAAGTACTTAACTGTTTTTTATCAGGTGGAAACAATATTCGTGCGTTTAACGGTTGGGTTATGCCTGTACTTATGTACTCTTTTGGCAAACTCAGATGGACTCAGACGAAATTGGACGCCCTGGATCGTAAGGTCCGGACTCTACCAAATGCACATCGTATGCATCATACAAGTTTGTCAGTGATGAGGTTGTGCATCACGCAGAGATGTGAGGGCCGAGGCATTCTTAATGCTAAGGATCTGCATAATCGTGAGGTGTGCAATCTAAGGGAGTATTTCCATCACAGCTACGTAGATATGCATAGGGTTGTAGTTATAGTGTGTAAAGGATTTACCCAGCTCTCATTGGCGAATGATTCTTGAAAATGGTCATTCAACGCTGTATTGGGATCGGTTTGTTATCACAGATAGGAATATTGCTGCGAATAAGCCTGATGTTGTGATAATAGATCGATTGACGCGCCGAGCAATACTTGTTGATGTTACCATACCGCATGACGATAACCTCTTTAAAGCTGAAAAAAAAAATTGTCTAAATATTTAGATTTGGAACACAAGGTTACTGACATTTGATATGTAGACTCAACAATTATTGTCCCGATTGTTGTTTCTGCACATGGACTGATACCAAAGAGCCAAGACCAACATCTCCAAAAGCCGTTGTTGGTCGTTGGGTCAAGAATCAGATCCAAAAGGCAGTATTGCTGGACATACCATTCATAGTGAGGATGTTCCTTACTTTGTATCCCTAACCACTGCACCGGTGGCTTGGGACTTGAGCCTCGCCACCAAAGGTTTAACTATTTGTTTTATACTTTTTTAAGTAATTTTTTTTAAATGTAATATAAATGTACAAAAATGTAAAAAAATCTTACAAAATAAACACAATTACAATAAATTAACTTTAATAAAATTTAGATTCAAAACTAATTTAACTAAATTACAAATTCTTAAGGCACAGTTTTAACACAATTATTAAAATCTTAGACTGCCTCGATGGCATAGTTGTATTACGGTACGGTTACAAAGCTGAGGTCTCTGGTTCGAGTCCCGGGTCGAGCAAAGTGATATTGGATTTTTCTATTCATTTATCAGCCGGGAATCAGGAAATTGTGCCCGATATGGCGATAAGCTCGCCCCCTATCACATCATGGGACCGAACATACAAGGCGAAATGTGGGTGTCCTGGTGGCGCCTCTGCCTCTCCTTTCGGGGATAAAGGCGCGAGTTTATGTATGTATGTATTAAATCTTATAACGTACTTTTACAAAATGAATGGTAAAGGTCTCTAATCTCAATAGTATAGTGTCATATACTCAAAAGTTCGAAAACGATGCAAATAATTTTTAAACTAAGAAATAACACAGATGAGTATTATACAAATACTACAATAAGAAAACATGTAAAAATCATTCCAGAACAGTTGGAAAAGAATAAGGAGTTTGTTTCCATATGTAAATCAAAGATAATTTGAGTAAAGCAGCAGTAATATTGATAAATTATATTTTTATTTTACATTTTTTTTGTATGTGGTATTCAATAAAGAATTTATAAATCATCATCATCATCATCATCATTTTAGCCCGTATTCATCCACTGCTGGACATAGGCCTCCTCCTTATTACACCACTTTGTTCGGTCTTGCGCCAATCTCATCCATGCATTGCCCTGAAGCTTAACGATGTCATTACTCCATCTAGCAGGTGGTCTGCCTACCTTTCGTCTGGCCTCTCTAGGCCACCATTCCGTTACCGCTTTAGTCCATCGACTATCGCCTCGTCGAGCCAAGTGTCCTGCCCACCTCCACTTGAGCCTAGCAATTCGTTGTCCGACGTCAGACACGCCTGTTTGCTGTCGGATCTTCTCATTGCGGACTCTATCTCTCAAGGATATGTCTAACATGGAGCGCTCCATGGCACGTTGAGCCACCTTTACATTGTGCATATGGTCTTGGGTGAGCATCCATGTTTCGGCTGCATAAGTGAGGGTTGGCAGGACACATTGGTTAAAAACTTTAGTCTTTAGACTTTGGGGTATTTTGCGCGAATGGAAGACATCCTTAAGCTTTTTGAACGCAGCCCAACCCAATTGGATACGTCGGGAGATTTCTTTCTTTTGGGTATCTTGACCTAAAGACAAACTATGACCAAGGTATACGTAGTCATCTACCACGTCCACTGTAGATTGCCCCACTGTTACATTGGGTACATTTAAAAAGTGACTCGCCATGATCTTAGTCTTGGTCATGTTCATCTTTAGGCCGATCTTCAAAGATACCGTTTGTAAGCCTTCTAGCATTTTTTGGATACCAGACACGTGATCAGATATTAAAATAAGGTCGTCTGCAAAGCGTAGGTGTGATAAATATCTACCGTCTATTTTAATACCTTCTTCATCCCAATCTAACGTCTTTATAATGTCTTCTAGGACATTAGTGAAAAGTTTTGGGGATATTGTGTCTCCCTGACGTACACCTCTTTCCACTGCGATAAAACTACTCAATTTATGCAAGCGTACCTGCATCGTAGCTGAGTCGTAAATATTTCGGAGGATATCGACGTACCTACGATCGACTCCGCAACGAATGAGAGACCGAAACACGGCCCAGTGTTCAACGCTGTCGAATGCTTTTTCGTAATCAACAAACGCCAAACACAAGGGCTTGTTATATTCTCTGCATCTCTCTATCAGTTGCTTGATGGTATGTATGTGGTCGATCGTAGAATATCCTCTACGAAATCCAGCCTGTTCTACTGGCTGATATTCATCGAGTAATCGTGTGAGCCTGGTACAGATAACTTTTGCAAAAACCTTGTATACTTGCGACAGAAGGCTGATTGGTCTATAATTTTCTAGTTTACTTTTGTCTCCCTTTTTGTGAAGTATGGTAACTATTGCATTTTTCCATTTGTTAGGCACTAAACCGCTGAGTAAAACCTGATTATACAGTTTTGTCAATATGTTAATAATAGCGTCCCCGCCGGCTTGCAGCATCTCTATAGTAACGCCATCTTCACCAGATGCTTTTTCTTTTTTCATAATTTTAAGCGCTAAAATGACTTCCTCTTGTAAGATGGGTGGCAAATTATCCTCTTGGTTGAGTTCTGTAGTGACTTGCGAACCTGTATTTTCTATTGTGACTGGATCAGGATACTTTTGTGCATATAGTTCGCTGTAAAAATCCTCTACAATATTCAGTAAACTGTCTCGGTTTGTTGTAATAACTCCCGTTTTATCAGTAAGTCTTGTTATCTCCTGCTTATAGTTACTTAATTTACGTTGGAATACCTTAGGTCCCCTGTGTTTTTTTATTGTTTCCATTATTATGTTAGTAGAGTAAGTTCTAAGATCCCTGCGTATTGCTTTTTTAATATTTTTGTTCGCCAATTCAATTTTTCTTTGATCTTCTATTGTATTTTGTGGTAGGCTTCTTCTTTCTTTCATTAGATTTAAAGTGTTTTGGGTCAGTTTACTCTGTTTTCTGTTAATACGCCCTATGTGATTGGCTGTTGTACTAACTATTATTTCGCAAAGTGCATTATTTAATGATTCTGTATCTAAGTTTTGTTCCTTGAGCCCCTCAAACCTATTTTCCAGTTCTAATTGGTATTCTTCCTGCAAAAATAAATAATCTGTGTGTTGATATTTTCTTTGAGTGTTTTTTACCATCTTCTCCCTTTCTTTCCGGAGGTTGAAACAGAATGTTGCTCTTACCAGTCGATGGTCGCTTTGTGTTTTGAAATGGTTTAAAACTGTTACATCTGTGACTATATTTTTATGAGAGCTAATCACGTAGTCGATTTCGTTCTTTGTGTGACCATCAGGGCTTGACCAGGTCCACTTTCTAACTGGTCGTTTTTTAAAGAAAGTGTTCATTGAGTATAATTGGTGCTTTTCCATAAAATTCACTAGCGTTTGTCCGCGTGTGTTCCTCTTCCCGAGTCCAAACTGTCCTACTGATCTTTCTTTGTCTGTTGCTAATCCTACTTTTGCATTAAAATCTCCTATTATCGCTGTATATTGACATGGTGAGTCTTCCAATGCACTATTTATATCATCATAAAATATTTCTACGTCTTCATCACTGTGGCTAGAAGTTGGGGCATACACCTGTATTAATTTTAAAGAATATCTTTTGTTCAATTTTACAATTATATAACAAACTCTTGCACTTATACTTTTAAAATTCTGAATATGTTTTGTGATGTTTTTATGCACAAGAAAACCTACGCCGCCATACAATGTATCCTCATATCCTCTAAAGTAAAATAAGTGACCAGATGAGAGTGTCACTAGATCTTCTCCTCTACGACGTACCTCAGATAAACCTATTATATCCCAGCTTATTTTGTCAATTTCCTCTAATAACTCAGCCAATCTATCATCAGTGCTCAAAGTCCTTGTATTGTACGTTGCTATGGTCATTGTTTGGCAGCCGAATCTCTGCCGGAGATTCTTCGCACCCTCTGCCCCGCCGGAACCAGAACCGCTGCCGTAGTTCGGAATAGCGGGGCTGCCGGGGACTGAGGGCCATATCTGGTTTTTGTGGTTCATAATAATAATAAAGAGGGAATTTAGCCATAAAATTTATAAATAAATAAATAAATTATGTACCAATACCGTTTTGACAACTGCAATTTTTCAATAAAATATAGAATAATAATATAATGTTTCTGACAGCTACGTAAAAATTTTAGTTTTCATATATTTACCTTGGATATTGTATCTGATGATCGAATATAATATTATAATAAATCATATTTATAGTACAAAAGTATTATATATTTGGACATTTGAATTATTGGTTATGTTGTATTTAAATCAATATACTCGTAATAATGTATTGCCGCGCATAATTGTCTCATTAGCACATCTTATTCGATATAAAATATTTTTGTAATTTGTTTGAGTTTTAGATACAACTTGATTTGTATTCGTTTGCACATAAAATAAAATAAATCTGTAGAATGATATATGTCGAGATGTATCACTTAGCACATCAAAATCAAAAATTCACATTTGAGTTGGTAGGTACATGTCGAGTTGTACCCTAGTCAATATTGGAAAATAATGGTTCAAAGTGATATAACCCTCGATATATCAATATTCACGTTAAATGCACTGAAAAAAATATATGTGAAAATAGTTATAATTGTACTTATACCAGTATCCACAAAAACTGCGTATTAATCGATTACAAAAACGAGTTACAACTCGAAATATATCAATATTCACGCAATTTTCGCCAAAATAGCAGCACTTGTATCACTTTACACAAAATTATCTCCGTAACTATAGCAGATAGAAAATCGTGAGTTAGACCAAAAAATAGCTAATTTTTTTCTTATCATTTCTATATAAAAAACTCAAAAAGGGTACAACTCGAGTTGTATCACTTGTAACAAGAGCCACAGAATTATAATAGACACCCGTCTGCACAAACCAGTATGGTGGACTATATGGCCTAACCCCTCTCGATCGTACTCTCGAATTTATACAGACGCAAATATGTCTGCATCTAGCATAAGTATTAACAGACACTCCGTGTACATTGAGCGTGCAGTGAAAAACAATACGACATCATACTCTTAAAAAACACAATTCATAGTAACCTTGGATTATATATAATTCTCGCCAATAGTACGGAATCTAATATTTAAGATTACTTTATCATCATTTATTGAACGCCAAACAACAAACTAATACAGGTCGCACGACGATAAAACTTCACGATATAGACGAATGACGATCTCAGACATCAACTTTGCACACCAAATGTGACCAATTGTGCAATAGTCTAAAGAAGGAATGTTGAGAGAAAGATCTACAGATTTGTACCCTAAAAATTCTCTCAAATTGGGTATCTCGTATCTAATTCTTTGGACCGAAAACAAATCAGGAATGGTTGGTCTGAAAATGGAATTCATCGCTCATATATGCCACCACTAGACCTGATAAGTCAATGTAATTCAAACAGTATTTACCGACGAGACAATATTATTTCGTAACCTACTTAATTTTGTCGGTTAGATATGCTGCGAGACTTGTTACCACATAATTCATACTATAGTCGTAAACAACTATAATATCTAATGGTTTCTTAGATTTACGTGAATGTTACACATTGAAATAAAACTATTTTATACGGATTTTATCGCGATTTGGTTTAATCATGGGATCCAATTCTACATTTAATTAAATCGGAACCCAAAAGACCAGCTGCCAGACCTCAAGACACAGTGAGCTCCTTCTGCGTAGATCGGATCGCAAAAACTAGCTAACTTTTTAAATTAACTTTTTAATTTAATAATTATAAATTAAGGGTAGTTTAATTGTAACAGTCACTGAGCGGATAACCAATACCTCAGTCCGCCCCGTGACCACGAAAGCTGTAAAGTAATCGAAACGTCGGGAAGTTAAAAAATGTAAAAATTAAACCAAATCGCGATAAAATCCGTATAAAATAGTTTTATTTCAATATCTAATGGTTTCTTAGATTTACGTGAATGTTACACATTGAAATAAAACTATAATATCTCCCAACTTACCTACGTATAGGCGACGTAAAGTGCGTGTATATGGGACAGGCCAGGCCGTAATGATAGTACTCGTCCTGGGAGCACGAGCCACTGACGAAGTAAACCGCTTGTTGCATACACCGCGTCGCCATTATACGCAGCAGAGTGTTGAAATATGGCCTCCCGGGGATCACCGCCTCGTCCAAGGACTTCGAGAACGCCTTGTTCGTTGATACGTCTAGCTCGAAACCCTGGAAAGTTAAAGCAAGTTTACTGGTGGTAGGTCTCTTGTATTTGAGAGGCCGCCTGGGTGGGTACCACCGCAATGTTTTTCTTCCGCCAAACAGCAGTGTAAATGCACTGTTATGCTCCGGTTTGAAGTACATTGTAGCCAGAGTAAGTACTGGACATATTGTGACTTAACATCTTATGTCTTAGGATGGCGAGCGCAGTGGAATGCCAAGCATTGCTTTGTAATTCATGGTGTTGCTACTGCCCCTGATCGGTCCTATCGCTTATCAGGCGAATGACATGCTTGTCTCGCCATTTATTGCAATAAAAAAATAAACTGCGGAACATTGCAAAATTTCTCATTTAGCGTGAGCTGCGGAACTCCTTTTAAATCAGAATTTTCTGTTCACGGATAAGGCGCTATATAGATACGCAATAAGAATTCAAGAGGATGTTTTGTGTTCAGCATCAAGGTTTACTAATAAAAGTGGGTTACACGTGGAGAGATAAAATAAAGATTGCAATTTTTAGTGCAAATATTATCTGCATACACGTTCCAGATAAAATAGCACAATCTTTGTGGTTACTATGCGTCATTGAATTGAACTGTAAGCTACTGGGGGCCTTATATTTACGAAAACACTGATAAACTTATACTTATCGATAATATATTTTATAGCTTAGATGCCTTGACGTCACAAAACTATATAGTTTATTATTTATATCGGTTTCGTTATAAATTTACTAGATAATATTTTATTTTTCACGTGCCTAAAATTGATAGATTACGATTAGAAATTATTTGATTAGTAGTGTTAAGATTAAGTTAGAAAATTGATTATTACAGATAGCACTCGAGCAATTGCACTACAATAGAAAAACATAATTGTCATCCACTAACACGCAGAAATGGAATACAAAAAGGCGTAAATTGCAAAATGTTCAATTGTCTTAAATACGGCGGGCACACACGTAATGTTTTACGTGCGAAACGCGTGGTACCGCTGCTATATGTCAAGCGTTTAATTTACCAACACCATACGATAAACTCTAGAGCCTTACGAGATTTAGCAACATAGCCAACTTAAAGGAATAATAGAAATTAGCCAATTTATATTTTGGCAAAGATCGAAAGTACATACATACATACATACATAAACTCACGCCTTTATCCCCGAAGGGGTAGGCAGAGGCGCCACTAGGACACCCACATTTCGCCTTGCATGTTCCGTCCCATGATGTGATAGGGGGCGAGCCTATCGCCATATCGGGCACAAATTCCTGACTCCGGGCTGATAATGAACAGAAAAATCCAATATCACTTTGCCCGACCTGGGATTCGAACCCGAGACCTCAGCTTTGTAGTCGTACCGCAATACAACCACGCCACCGAGGCAGTCAAGCAGTCAGATCGAAAGTCGCTAGTAATAACCCGCTTCCGAACGTTCACTGTACGTTCAATAGTAAAGTAACGTTCATGTATATAAATTACAAAATGGAGACCACATTGATGAATTCTAAAGTCTCAAGATATTATAATGTTTGCTAAACCAAAGGGCGGCGGCGTGACGACCTCGACCGATTTAGTAGAATCTGATGGTATCAGCAACTGATAGGGATAAGTGGAAAGAGTTACGCGAGACCTTTTCCCAGCAGTAGGACACTATAGGTTAATAAAACCACGCGTGATGAAAAGTTGATAATTAACTAACCTGTTGTCTAGCAGCTTTGAGGAAGGTGTCGAAGTTAGCGGGCGGCGGGGCGGGATGTCTCCTCAACAAGGCACATTGCGGAAAGTCTTCCAACAGTTTCTGGGCAACACTGATGTTTGCCAGCAACATAAACTCTTCAACCATCGAGTTTGTATCCATCAGCTTCTTAGCCTGAACCTCTATGGGGTCGTGAGTCTCTGAATCCACCTGGAATTTTGGTTATTTTTTCATTGATGGGGTTTTTTTTTAAGATATTCTTAAGGCAGCGTTTCGGTGCAATTGAAAGACTAAACTGGCCTTACAGCCCGATATTTTACGCGGCTACACACATACTCACGCCTTTATCTTAGAAGGGGTAGGCAGAGGAGCCACCAGGACACACATATTTCGCCTTGTAGGTTCCGCCCCACGATGTGATAGAGGGCGAGCCTATCGCCATATCGGGCACAAATTCCTGAATTCGAACCCAAAACCTGGGCTTTGTAGTCGTGCCGTAGTACAACTACGCCACCGAGGTAGTCTCGCGTATTTTACGCGGCTCACCTGGGACTAATCTTACATTAAAATGTTGGAAAAACATTATGTAAAAATTTAAAATCAGTATGGGTAATCTATAATGGATCATAAGTAGCCATAATAAAATCTAAATGTGCAATATTATTGACCTTATAGGGTACATATTGAAGATTGCGCAATGACTAATCGTTTGGATTCAAGGCGCCTTTCGACTTTATTGTACAATATATTGTATAATGGTTTCTTAGATTTACGCGAATGTTACACATTGAAATAAAACTATCCTAACTATAAATTTAGTTACAAAAATGTAAAAATGAAACCAAATCACAAAAATATATTTATTTATTTTATTTTGTTTTATTTCAACAATATATTGTATATTGTCCTTGTAAGTCGAGTACAAATGTACTATATGTATAGAAAAAACGAATCTAGCTAGAAATTTCTAATTCCCATCCCTCAGTAACACATTGCGTCACGTAATTAATTATGATCATAATAATTATCATCATTAGATCAAATAATCCAAGGCCTTTTATCGTTAAGATTAGGAAAATCATATTGTAGGCCTAAAAAAATACCTAACACTTTTATAACACCACATGACTACAAAAACAAGTCATTTTAATACAAGTACGGTTAAAATTGAGCAACATAACTGATGATGTGTTACAAATATGCATTTATTTACAACATTTTGCTGTAATTGGCGCCAAACACGACAATTAAGTATACATATTATACAAAGTTATCATTGTATGGGTCAACGAAAACAATGTCAACACGAAGTTTGATCCACTGAATAACGAAATTATGCATTTAATACAAAGATACTACGGAAAGTACAGAGTTTGAGGTATATTCACAAAACAAGGATTTTTGGATATTTTTTAGAGTTTATTTTTGAGAGTTTAAATTAAATTATTCATTTAAATATCAGATTATCTGGTTATTTCTCTGCCTCTGTGAACCATAAGGTCAGGAGCAAAACCGATTTTTTGTGATAAAGAAAAATTGTTTGCGAGATAGCATTCACTCTTAGTAGGTTTTAGGTATAGCGTCCCAAGAAATTCCTGATGGTTATAGATAGCTGTAAAAACTGATACTGAACTGACACTGGATTACGAAAAGTTAATCTTAAAACAAACTTACTTTATTTTGGCGTTGTAACATTACAAATGTTTACTCTTACATAGAAAGGTAAAAGCAAGACAGAAGTAGTCGGTATTCACTTACCTGGAATCTAATCTCCGGCGAGGCGAGTAGTAATGCGCCGTGGTCGAGTCTCTTCCGTTTGAGTTTCTTGGCGAGAGCGTTGAGAGTTCGTAATGAGGTGGCCACTTCATCCGCACGGGACGAGTCGTCTATCGCCAGCTGAGCCTCTTCGTACGTCATCGCAGCCGCTGACTACACAAATTATAACAATTGCACTGTATCGGACCATAATCCCACACAGGCGAGGGACTCCGGACACAACCATGAACTCATTAACAGGGGCCAGAATCACATTACTATATACTACAACATTGTGCCTTGGGACACAGTGCTATTCGGAGAAATAAATTTTACGTATACCTAGTTTTAAGCAATAAACTGCTTGTTTGTATATCTAAATTTTACAATAAATTTAAAAGGGTGGATAAAATTACTCGAACGTATCAATATGCACGCACAAGATATTGTTTACCACATACCAGTTAAATATATTCCAACATGCAATCATACAAATATATTATTTACCAACATTAAAACAAACATTTTAAGTTATTTATAAATGATATCTCGACACCAAACCTCAAATATTTATTATACCGATTTCATTTACGTACACTTCACGCACGTACGCACGCACGTGCACGCACACGCATAAACACCCACAAACAATATAATACGTGGAAAATAATTTAGTAAAACTGTTTATTAAAGCTCATAACCAACGCTATATCCTAAACATTCATTATCTATTAAAGGGATTTGTATGCAACTACAGAGACTACCATTTACCATGGTGGAAAACCCTAACATATTGGCACATACAAATGTGTCGCCTTTATGGTTCAGTCTAAAGTATCTCTCGCGGGTTAATACATTATTCAGATTATATCGCATTTGCCATCTGATGAAATAGTCACTTTAACATACCAGTATTTAAAAAATATACCTTATATGTAGAAGACATTGATCAATGCTACAGTCATTTTCCAAAATCAGTAGAACCTTGAGAGTTAACCATATCTGATAAAGTATAGTGATTTTTAATTTTTGTTAAGGATTTGTGTCCGGTATCAAACACGCCTATATAATATTCCGGACCTTGGTATTTGAAATCAGTACTTTAGCAAACCTGATTTCTGTTCGTCGAGGTCAGTGTCGGAACGTTTTATTTTTATCTAGACATGATTTATTACATTTGGAAAACTAATGTATTTATTATAAACTAATTGTGGCGCAATGATTAGGAAAAACAACTAACACTATAATCCTATTTAGATAAATTTATGAAATTGATAAAACCTCTTCAAGATTTACGAAACATACACGCATATAATACATAATAAAATTCACAACTATGAGGTAGGCAGACTATCATAGTTAACATTTGATTCATTCCGACTACCTCCAAAAAGTCTCTTGTAGTTTCCGATATCCACGACAAAACTCGACATTAGTGTAGACTTTGTATGTGACATCTAGGTGTATTTATTTATTTCTCAGGATGTATCATTAAAATAAAGAGTATAAAAAGCGATGACATTGCATAATACTGCACGTCACCAGACCCATACATAAAATATTATCTCGCGACAAACATATCGTACATTTTTTTAATATAACTATTGAACATTAACGAAATTATTTTTGTAGAACCAACTTAGCGTTAAAGCAAGCGCATTAGAAACGGGTCTTAAATCAGTTGCACACACTATAAAAAATATTTTACTTCCATCTTCAATATTATTACAATATTTTACTTCGACATTATCCTACTTCCGTAATTCTTATCTTAAATAAAATCAAATACTGGGTTCATCTTGAAATATTTTTGCATAAAAAATCTATCGCGATATTCAAATTTCAATCTAAGTTTTATCTGCCAAAAACTAATTTTAAATTACGACGCTTTTTTTAGCTAATCCGTTATCTACGGAAGCTAAAGTAATATACAAACTAATTAAATTAGCATTAAGTCGGAGATGTTAGCATTTCTAGTGGCTGTATAGAGCGACGTAGTCTTAAGTTAGACTAAGCTCGTTAAAAAAGATTAAAAAAAAACTTAAACCTACGAGGCCATGATGTTCTGTGGGACTTACTATTCTAGAATATAATACTGGCGTCTTATGATTATTGCCTAGTGACAAAAATCAATATTTCCTTATTGAAAAATCTGTTTTAGTGGCATAGCACATATTGCAATACCGCCAATGTTGAAATGTTCATGATGCCCTAGTAGCACTTGGGAAATTGTCACATACACTGACAATTAGCGACATTCTCGTACCAATTGCCGCGTAATCGCCGACACACAGTTTCCTGTAGGTCATTGTCCACAAGCGATATAACTACCAAGCGACTCGTTGACTAC
Source organism: Deilephila elpenor (assembly GCA_949752805.1). Taxonomy (NCBI): domain Eukaryota; kingdom Metazoa; phylum Arthropoda; class Insecta; order Lepidoptera; family Sphingidae; genus Deilephila; species Deilephila elpenor. The sequence continues at coordinate 5,120,377 of OX457102.1, forward strand.
ATACATACATAAACTCACGCCTTTTTCCCAGAAGGAGTAGGCAGAGATACGACCAGGACACGCACGTTTCGCCTTATGTGTTCAGTCTCAAGATGTGAACGTTGTGGATTGACTAGTCTTGCAAAAACATTTTGTATCGAGGCTTGTGTATGTACTAATTACTTGTATAGTTAATGTAGATATTTACCTTGATGACGCTCTTGTGGAACTTCGTCGCCAAAACGTTTGCGTTCTCGTCAATTTGCCACACGCAGGAAAACGCGAGCCTTTCTTCCCCACCGCGTAGAGAGCACAAGTTTGAACTTAGCAAGTCTAAAAACAAAATAAATAATGATAATGTCCAATCATTAAAGAGTATGCATATTTAGATAACATTTATTCCTTTAACGGTGAAGGAAAACATCGTGAGGAAACCTGCATACCGTAGCGATTTTAAAGAATTTCTACGGTATGTAAGTCCGCCAACCCGCACGCACTAGGCCAGCGTGGTGGACTATATGGCCTAACCACTCTCAATCGATTCTCTCGATTGTAGAGTAGGCCCGTGCCCTGCAGTGGGACGTATATGGGCTGATATAGATATTTAGATTAAAATTACGTATTTATGATTTCCTATGTTAATTTCAGACCACTTGATCGCAACTTATAAAATGCAAATTATAATGGCTTATTGATCTAATGACACCAAAGAACTAATTTTGATGACAATTAATATGATAAGTGAATAAAAATACTCACATAATATAAAGGAGGTCATTTATGTGACCTTTGTCTGCATTTGATAACTTGCAAATAGGCTTAAATTCAGAAATGTGACTTACAATATACTAAACAAATCTTACTACAATATAAGACGAAAATAAATTACTAAACATATTCAAAGAAATTTATCATTGGCTTAATTATAAATTATCAAGAGCAACTACGTTTAACAAAATACAGTACCTGGCACCATGTCAATTCTTCGATCAACCAGATAAACTGTGGTAGATCGAGATGCAGCTTCCTTATCGAGAGCAGTGTCAGGTCTCACGAAGTACGTGACGTCAGCAATATGAACCCCCACTTCAAAAGTCTTCAGCCCATCTGGAGTGGTGGTTTTCAACGGACGCGCGTGAAGAGCATCATCAATATCGGTACAGCCGGGCGGGTCCACTGAACAAATGCAAATAGAACGGAGGTCTACTCGCTTTTTTATTTCCTATTGAAAATAGAAATAAGTGTGTTGTGAAAATAATTGTTAAGACACTAAAGATGAACTTGGCTTAGATAGCGAGAATTGTTGCAAAAATTCTCAGGTGCAAGTTTCGACTTTTATAACGAACGATAACACAGGCCTATAATAAAAATGTTTTATTCGCATATTATGTCTTTTTTGGCCGATTATAATGTGTTGAATTCGAAGACAATAAAACAGCTCGTTTTTTAAATATCAAACTAGCTGCACTTATAATTTTACTTGGAGGTCTGTTAATCAAAATTTCAATTTACTAATTCATAGATTTTCGAGGGTTTTACATTTATGCATTTCGTATTCGTATACGTATAGATATATCAGGTCAGTCTGATACAATTAAATCAACAAACATGGTCCACATTGTACTAAGTAAACTAACATCTTTTTAACATGTTGAGTGCAATAAAGTATTGAGTATTAGGTCCTCAAAACTGATTTCTTATAGCCCGGTGTAGTCTAAACTACACAATTGTTCATTTCCAATTAATGCTTTCATCAGAAAACGTGATTTTTCTTCGGGCCTACCGATAATCACACGTCGCGTGTCACTGGGATTAGATGGAATTTGACTAATATGATTTTTATTGATAAGCTATCGATTTATAAATCCGTATCATTAGCAGGACAGAAAAACAAAATAACAGCTACAAGTAGTGAAGAAAAGACAACCGTTAAACAAGAGTTTCGTATACTCGTCTTATCGTTTCTAATGTTGGTAAAACAAGTTACCACAGACCATAAATGAAGCAAATATTTTTAAAAGAAGTAAGAAATTTCCCAAGAACAAAATCACACAGCAATGTATAAAAGTATAAAGCTACAATTTTATCATACATTTTAGATACAATTTTATTCTTTGATACATTTAAAAATTAAGTAACAAATTGTCAGAGAGCTGAAGACATACAGGTAAGCTATCTCGATATAGATGTTGGCTTTTTGATTTTATCATTGAAACTGCCCGAAAAGAAAACGTGAACTAACAACGTAACATCTAAATGACGCCCGCACCTAATTATTGAAAATATCTACCATGATGGATTATTTGTATCAATCAATCAAGCTAGCTGACAACAATATTTGTATTCACAACTACCTACATCCAGTGGAAATAATGTGTCATACTGAATATGAATAGAACGACTCATTATTAGAATATGTATTATTTGTTCATATTAGTACAATAGTTTGGAATTTAAAACCAGTAATAGATACATATTTCTTTCCATTAAAATTTAAAGCTATACTACGATTTGTCGTAATGTAAATTACATTAAACAGGTGAATCAAAAATCAGAGGAGGACATAAATAAAGTGGTCGTATTGTTTCATGAACTAATGTCACTATTTTTTTAATCCAACACAATTACTGTTTTTGGAATGTGGAAGCATGCACGTTTCACTTCCATACTAATATGTCGAATTATTTTAGTTATCACGTGTATAATTTTCGATCAACCTTGTTTTACCGTAGTTTTTACACTCATAGTACAATAGACAAAAACTCACCTCTTCAGGTATGGTCCAGTCGTTAGGAGGTAGGCAGGAAAGGACAGCTTCGCTGAACCGAGCGTGTGGTACATCGTGTTCTAGAAGAATCACCTCATTCTCCGCGTTCTTGTCACCTGTGCCATCCACAAAGTTTCCGTTATTATTTGAAATCAACTTTTAAGAAATAAACTTAAATCTATAACGTTCTAATCGTCACCTTCGTGAGGGTATACGACCTTGCAGTTATTGAAGACGTAACATTTCTTTTCTAGACTACAAATTACAATGTTTAAATGCAATGGAAAGACTTGTCTTACCGTAAATCAATGTGTTCCTTCATTTATCACATTTTACTTCAATGTCCTTATTACCAATTAACAATGACTTTTACTTTAACAGACACTGCACCACTACACTTAGTAATGTTTCCGACGCCACGGTTAAAAGAATACTGTGTCTTTGACAGCCGGCGCCAGCTTTTATATAATTCGTCTACGGGGATATAATAGAACTACCCTCTGCTGGCACTTTTATTGTAATAGCTTTTTCAATTCTTTCCTGTACTTTTTTCTATCTATATTTCATAATAATCATTGTTAGGCATGGAAAACACATTTCTTAATAATACAATTCACCTAATTAAATTACTAGCCTACTATAATAAATTGAGTTAATTTAAAGAGATTATGTAGAGAAAATAAAAAGTTGGTCGATACGGGACGTCCGGAAGACGTGAAACATCTATTTTTTCACTAAGTATTTGATTAATAAGTAATATATAAGGAAATCAATTTATTTTGCATATATTTTTAATATAATAATTATAAACAAAATAATACACGCGCGCGCACACTTATAGAAGTTAAAAGCGGCGGCGGCGTCGGGCACGATTGCGTTTTACTTTTGGATTTACGTCTTTCGAATTTCGATTTAATTTTACTGCCAGGAAACAGTAATAGATGCTACACATAAAAAAATATTTCTACATAGGAAAAATTCCAATGTGTTTTATAGTTAAAAAAACAATCGACATAGTATAAGAACTCCCTGAATTTTGGAGGCCTGTGCCCTGCAGTGGGACGTATATGAGCTGATACAGATACAGATAGTTTATAAGTACTGACCGATGGGTCCGAGCGCGCGCACGAAGTGTCCCTGCGGGTAGCGGCTGTTGCGCGGCCACGAGTCCAGCGCCACGAGGATGCGCTGCGCCGCCAGCTGCGCGCTCTGCCGCGTCTCGATGCGCACGCGCGGGATGCGCTTCTCCGCCGGCGTGAACAAGTGCCGCGTCGCGCCTGACAATACCCTTGCTTCATACATATACACCTACCACCCTCCTCTAGTATACTCTACACTGGAATAGCTTTCATGACTGGACGTAAACCCGGTCTAAGCCAGCGTAGTCGGCTATGGCCAGAACCCTCACGATGGACCTCTCGATCGCAGGGAAGTTTAGTGATTAATTGGCCGGACTACTTAGATATGATCTAGAAAATGGTAAGCCGGACTAGACATAATTTGGAATTTGACAAAAAAAATTTGTGCCAATTAAATGCAGCTCCTCCTCATTCGCGAGAACATGATTTGAGGTAAGTATTTGAAATCTGCTAACAGCGCCACATCGGGGAATATTAAATAAAGTCTCAACAACGATATTTATTTCTGGTCCAGCAAAAGTCTAGAGGTCATTGTTTCACACCATAAAAGTTTTATAATGGGGCATTCATCCCGGCAACATCTGAACGACATGCACAAGTCGTCTAATTAAGAATACTATGTGAAAAAACTTGATTACAACTATCAAAACAAACTTACCAGGGAACTTGCTCGGCATCAAAATACCACAATATTGCCTCCATTTCCTCCTTATAACACCAACTACTTTTCCAGTAGGGGTGATGTCTTCGTCTTTTTTATCAGGCTTTACAGTTTCCAATAGCAATGCTTCTTCTTCTAAATAATCTCCAGGGTCATCAGCTTTGTCTTCCAACACAATGTCACTTGGCCTCCTCCACTCCTCTTCAGGTAAGAGTTCTACAGCAACAATGTCGCCGTCGACAGCCCTATTGATTCCTATGTGACCTTGTAGTAAGATCTGGTGGGATGGAAATTATTGATGATTTTTTAAGATATTAAATCCATAGCATAACACATTCAAATAAATTGTTGTCTTTAAAACTGGATTTTTAAAATATCTATGAAAGAATTAATGTAAATGCAAGTTAAAACTAGGTAATTGTGGATAAAAATTGAGAACACCTAGAATTTAGATGATATGTATAAAATAAAGTTTTAGGCAGGTTTCTTGTTCTGTTTTAGATATTTAATATAAGTGAAAAACTTACAGGATTATCAAATCCATTGATATTTGCTGTACCTTCCAAGAAATTATCCCGAGATGCATGGAATGTTCCCTGATAAAGTTTGCCATTGGTTATTCCTTCATGAATTTGCCTCGGAGTGAAATGAGCTGGGTATAAGGCATCCTTGGAACAGCTTTCTGGTATTACATTCTTAGATAACTTATCACTGAGCCCAACAAACCCAGTCACATTTTCTATGTAGTCTTTTACTGAAAAATTAAAAATAAAATGTTTAGAGAAATTTAATAGTTTCACCTTTGTAGTTAACTATTTTTGGACAGGCAAACCTTTTTTTGATACAATTGGTCACTACAATATAATACTATTACTAAAGGTGTTTTTGGTCTTCCATTATTTGCTTTAACCATTACCCAATTATATATTTTCTACCTATACCTATACAAAGTAACAAGAAGTTAACCAATATTAAAGACAAATAAATTTAAATACCAGTGCAGCAGACAATTCCTTCTTCTAGAGCAATCTTTCTGTTCTTCTCATCATCTGTCAACAAAACAATCCTCGGAGTCTGTCCAACAACACTGTTTATACTCAAGTGTGATTCATACCATATAGCCGCTTTACGAATAGCCCTGTCATTTCTATCATTCTGTTTCTCTCCGGGATTACGCTCAATATATGTGTCCCTTGAATAAAACAATTGTATTTTTATGTGAATATGAGTAATATTTTTGGTTTAACATGCAATGTTAATTTATTTAATATCTTTTACTTGATATTATACTGAAAATGGGTACATCTTTAGTCTATCAATCTAATTGGAGATTGGCAAACATAGTAAACTTACTTATGATGTTCATTGACAAATGAATAAAACCTTCTATTTTTATTGCTTATAATTTCTAGCAATCTCTGAAACACTGCAGTATTCTGGTGCTTTGCTTCCTCTAGCACCGTTTGAAGAATTATAACATTTTTCAATGCATCTTCTTCCAAAACATCAATTTGATGTAGCACAACATTTGTGTCAAGCATTAAGTAGTGGGGATAATCATACAAGGTGCATATTGATTCCGGATGTGATTCCAAAACCAACTCATCATCTTTGTGGGGACAGGTGTTGCAGGCGGCAGAACCACATAATAAGTCATCACGTAAATAATGCTCCCTCACAATCTGTAAGGGAATGTGTTACATTGTAGTTCTGGGTCAGTTGCGCAGCCAGTTAAATGACTAGTTAACAATAAGATACTGTAAGTTTGAGCTACAGAACAAAATTAATGTTTATGTGTTTTGCTATTTTCTAGTCTAAATAGTAGTCCAACTTTTAATATAGTTAATGTATAACTCTGTAATGTTTACAAATGTCTTCTATGCATAATATTGAGAAAACTACAGAAATGCAATATCAATTTGCAATATTAAAAATAATCAGAAACAGCCCAGTTAGAATCACATCGGGTTTACCACACTAAAGCCGCCGTTTAAAGTAAGTAAATCTGGCGGACTCATACCAATCAATTTTAACCAAAAATTGATATGGTGTGTGAAATCTATTCATTAGCACAAAGCCAGGACAGTTGTCCAAGACTTGCAGCCTTCTCACTCATAAAGGAAGCCCGTGACCCAAGACAGAGCATATATGGATTAATGACCATAATCTATCAGCATGAAAATAAGTATTGTGAAACTTTAAATATCATAACCTTACTTTTATAATGTTACCGCGCTTTGTTTTTGTCAAAAATGTCTTCGTTGTCCACATTTCGCTAAACAAGAATTCTTCCAAAACACGTTATTCAATGCAATTATTCTTTTACAGAATTACAACAACAAAATTACATGACTTAAATTATTGTTTAAAATGGTTAATGGATAAAGTGTACATTTACGTGACATTGACATGACACAACAGTAAACACGTTACACGCGCAATGTTTGTTTTTATCGGCTTTACAATGGCGATAGGTACAGGTCTTTTACGACAATCTCTATTTTCAGTTAGTCCAGTCAACTTGGGTAACTTTAAACCAATCTGCGATAATTTGCCTGTAATTTTATTTTTATGCATATAGAGCTTCTGTTTTCTGCTTTAATGTAAGAAACATAAGAACATAAGTTAATTTAAACCTTCCTACATAAATAAAATACAATAATAATAAACTTATAAGCGGTAGAGTCTTGGTAGAGCTACATTACGAAAGAAGCGGCTAGAGCCTAGACCGAGGTTTTCCTTCAGTCTGTTAGAAAAGCGGCGTGAAGTAACAGCTTTGCAATTACGTTTTGTTCGATGTGTGGGATTGCATGTTGGGATATTCGTTTCCCCCGGATAACGACCGCCGTAAATAAGATTTAAGAACTAGTCACTTTTAAAATACCTATGGTTTGAGTATTTGGTTAACTGTGTTATGAGTAAAGATATCAAGTAGATATAAGATGTATAGATGGTGTTAGCTTGTAAGAGTGGGACTCCTTATTCCTCTCTATAATTGTTGAACTTTTTGTTGGTTTATATCAACAAGATTCCAAATCTTATGTTATCTTATGAGAGCCTTTTTGGTCTCATCAAATTGATCGAACCTGCGACTTCTCTATAGCGCGAACTGTGACTCTGAGATCATCAATTCATACCAATTTATAACGAACTTACTAGTAAGTTCAAAACGTACTTGATCAAATATCATTAAGTATGTATTATATCCTTCGCGAAGGTACCATCTGTTTTCATACCCAATTTCGTCCAAATTTATTCACGGGCTTAAGCGAGAAAAAGTAACATACAGATTTCGCATACAGAGGTAATTTAATATTTTGACACTTATAATACTAGGTAGTTATGTACTATGTAGTAATTTCGCGTTTCCTTTTTAGGTAAACAATTGAAGTAGAGTTTCATGTGCTTAATAAAAATATCTACATGACATCAATTGCATATCTACAGTATAGCTAGTAGCTACACAACAGTCTTTAATAGTGATAATGGTCTGACTTCGTGAAGAAGTTTATAACATTGTACATACATGCACACATTACCTCAAGAATTTTTCCCAGAAGGGGTAGGCAGAGGTGCTACCAGGACACCCACATTTCGCCTTGTGCGTTTCGTCCCACGATGTGATACGAGGCAAGCCTATCGCCGTAACAGGCACAAATATCTGAGTCTGAGCTGATCATGAATAGCAAAATCTAATATCACTTTGCCCGCCCCGGGATTTGAACTCGAGACCTCAGCGTTGTAACCGTATTGTAGTACAACCACCGAGGCGTTCTACGAATATGTTTGTTGTTAATAAATAAGAAGCGAATCAAATAATTGGTATTTGAAGGTGAAGTCATTGACCGAGGTTAGCCGCCTGTGTCACGTATCTAATGTCAAGCTGGTAATTTTTAAATTTTGGGTTATACTAATATTTAAATATATATAAATATTCGATTGATTTATCATATAATATATACCATAGATAAAACAAAATTTCTACGTCTATTTATATTGGATAATAAATGCGCCAAAATAAAAATAATCATGTGCATTCGTAATCTATACTAGCTACTTTTATAAACGTCACAATATGTGAACGATAAAATCTGTAGATAGTTTAAACACGCACCGATAACAATACTGGGTTGCTCGTTTAATGTTTATACACAGATGAGAAGCTAAGTAAACGCGGGGGATAATATGTCCAGTTTAGGCGGGCGCAACTTGAACATTATCAAATGATAAAATTGGATAATTGCCCCATCGGAGCTTGGCAGAGATAACATTAGTAGTCAGCGGCGTGCGCTCGCCGCCTGTCCTTGCTGACGATAATAACACTTCACTCGCGATGTCGAGCGTGTTTGTTATTTTAAATTTTAATATAATATGAAGCTCTAAGATTTTTTTACCAGTTTTGTCGATTTATAAATTAACTTGTTAGCCAATATAAAACTGTAGTGTGGACAATCGTGAGAATCATTCGTGCGGACAATACGAATAGTGAACTACAGATAATATGCCTAAAAAAAGGAACATCAGAACACCGCAACAGTTGTGGGAAGCAGTGTCTTCAAAATCAGTGAATTTTGTGGAACGATTATTTTTCTCTCTCGGCGTCGTTGTCGCAAGAAATCCATGGAAGACAATAATAGGAACTATGTTATTTGTGTGCATCAGCAGCATAGGTTTATTAAAATTTCACATAGAAAAGAACCCTTTAAACCTATGGGTGCCGCCGGAATCAGATTATTATCGCGATACAAATTGGTACATAGATACATTTGGCACGGGGTTCAGATTTCAAAAGATTATCGTGACAGCAGAAAATGTGTTGGAACCAAATGTGTTACGGACCGTACACAATATCACTAACACAATAAATTCAATTACAGTGACTCACGACAGTGAAACACACTCTATATCCAACTTGTGTTACCAAGTTCCTGTTGTTAACTTTTTCAGTACGAATAGTGAACCTAGATCTGCGACGTCAAATACGACGAATTTTAAAAACAATAGTAATAGTGATAGTGACTTTCTGGATCGCACTTTGTGGGTCGATGACGACTTTTATTGTGGTTTTTTAGAAACTTTTCAACTCGTGTGCCTACAGTATAATATAGTTGACATCTGGAAAAACGATCTTAATGTAATTAATAATTTAAGCATAGACGATATTTTAACTAATGTGAATAATGTGAAGACAAATCCGGTCACGGGCTTTCCTTTAGATTATGCTAAAACGTTAGGCGGTATTACATATGATGAACGGGGAAATATTGTTGGGGCTCGTTCTGTGATTTTGACATGGTACACTCAAGTGAACATGTCAGCAGTAGACTTAAACGAAGTTGGGAATTTAGTTGGTACTGAAGATTGGGTTTCGATACCCTTAGCACTATGGGAAAAGGAATTTTTAACAACAATGAAATCCATATCGGATGATAACTCAGAAATAAAACTATACTATGAAGCTGGGCGTAGTTTCGCCGACACCAGCGGAGAAGCGATGTTTCAGGAAATGGGTAAATTATTTTTAGGTATTTTGTTAATGTTTTTCTACATACAATTTGCACTATCACGTTGTAATTGGTTGGAGATTAGGTTGACTTTAGGAAGTGTGGGTTTGTTAAACGTCGGGTTAGCTTACGTTTCAGCCGTTAGTTGGTGTTCATTATTAGGTGCTTCTTTTGGTCCTGTTCACTCATCTTTACCTTTTCTTCTTATGGGTCTCGGCATCGATGATATGTTTGTTATGAATGCCTGTTGGAAAAACCTTTCTGAAGCCGAATTAAAGAAAAGTCTACCAGTAAAAGTTGGTCTTATGTTGAAACACGCCGGCGTGTCAATTGTTATTACTTCCTTTACTGACATTGTGGCCCTGCTTATCGGTGCTATTACGATATTGCCGTCATTAAAATCTTTCTGTATTTATGCTGCAACGGGAGTATTTTTCATATTTTGTTACTCAGTAACGTTTTATGTAGCAATTTTCACATTAGATATAATGAGAATCGAAGCGAAACGAAACGGTATTCTTTTTTGCTATCGTCACACAAAAGAAATTCGCATTTCCACCGAGAAAACATTTTTACAGAAAATATTCGAAAAATTTTATAAGAATGTTGTATTCACTATACCTGGTAAAGTATTTGCGATTCTTTTTACTTTGATCGTGACCGGATTTAGCATTCAAGCTATTTTACGTTTAGAACAAAGATTCGATCCTAAATGGTTTATTCCTGACGATACTTATTATAAACAGTATCTTGACGCCAATAACCTTTATTATCCCAGTGAGGGCAACCCAGCTTTAGTATTTTTAGGGGACCTTGATTACAAACGTGAGTATTCTAATTTACACAATATGATGTCAGAAATTAGCAAAGAGTCATATGTCAAAGATGTTGTCTCATGGGTGGATTATTTTCACCAGTACGTTTTACAAAATTATGGTCGTGATTTAAATACGCATAATAATGTAACAAAAGCTGATTTTAACAGTTATTTGTCAAGATTCTTATATAGTCCAATTGGTGGTAGATTTCAAATAAATTTTAAATTTGCAGAACCATTTAGTTGCGGTCAACCTGCAACGCGAATATTAGGATCCACTATGAATTTCAATTTTGTGCGATTCAACGGACCAGAAGAATATATACCAGCAATGAATCATATCAAAGATATAGTAAAATTAACAAATGTAACCACTGGTAGCGGTTATCGCAGCGTCTGGTCCAAAGTCTTCGGTAACTGGGTTACTGACGAGATTATAGCTGTTGAAGTGGAGAGAAATATAGAATTAGCTTTATTATGTGTGATGGTGTGTACAGTGATATTAATAACTAATCTCCAAATGTGTCTGTGGATATTTATTTGTGTGTCGTTAACTATACTTAACGTATTAGGATGGATGCAGAGGTGGGGTATGACTGTCGATATTGTTTGCTGCATCGGCTTAGAACTTGCAATAGGTTTGTGTGTAGATTATGCCGCCCATGTTGGTCATACATTCTTAACGGTCGCAGAGGGCTCCCGTAACGACAGAGCTTTTAAAACAGTCACGTCAATAGGAACTGCTGTTTTATTGGGAGGTGGTTCCACTTTCTTGTCGTTATCTCTTCTCAGTATGTCAAAAGCATACACCTTTCAATCATTTTTCAAAATTTTCCTCTTAGTCATAGTATTCGGTCTTTTTAATGGATTAATTTTCATGCCCGTTGTGCTCTCTCTTATAGGACCCAGTGCATATAAATCTAAAGAAGATAAAGACACTATTATTGAAGCAGCCGAACTTAATGGCAAACACGAATTGAATGAAAAACAGATAGATGACGGATGATATAAGATCAATATAGTTTTTGGGGATACATTCACTATAAAGTGCTTCAATCTCTACATTCGGTTCCGAATAAATTAATAAGCAGAAATTACCATATCTAAGACTATTTAATTTAAATCTAATGTTAAATTATCTTGTCCAATTCCACATAATCAGGCTGTCTCTGTATATTTCTGAATTACTATTCTGAATTACCATATCACATGAGCCACAATATTTGAAATTGTACAATATTGTATTGTTAAAAATAATAAATCAACAATTTATCAAGCAATATAAAGATTATGAATAGTAGTTCATTTATATTTTTTAATTAATATTCACTATTGATGTAGAAAAGCTCAACTCGTGTTAATCTTTTAATCTCATCGAAATAGTTTTGTATAAATATAATTAGTTCCGTTTAATTGTGAATTGTCTTCATATGTTTTGTAAGAATTATGTTAGTTGCGTAGATTATCACTATACGCAAGATGTAATATCTATGTAATGAACATTATAATATGTACCTAGCTTCAAAAAAAATATTTTTTTTTCTTATTTGTTATTGCAGGGTACACCAAATGTAATTGATTTGCTATCTTTCTTTCGATTAATTCTAGTGTGACAGCATTACTTCAGCTCTAATTTACCTTGAGGTCAAAAGTCCAAAGATGTTATAGGTAAAATTCACCGTTTTGTCGGTTGTCATGACGAGAACTCTCTTATTGTTAAAGAATGGGATAGTAAATGCGTCCAGGTTACAAGAAGCAATAAATTAGCATCTAAAATATTAGTACAAAGGAAACGTTACCTATTATATCTATTTCTGTATTTGACATTATAAAAATAACATATTCTGATCGGAAAGCGGTAAAAAAGTGCTAATTGCTGCCTGATACAAAGTTTTAGAAAGGTCAAATTGGTATCTGGAAAGAATATAACAACATGTTCAATGACGAAATGCGAGAGTTAAATGTAAAATAAACGAACAGGCGTTTGTTTGTACAAATGCATGTACCATTTATATCAGTTGTAAGGTTACACGTTATGCACATACTGTATATAGGTGAGGGCAACAAAGGTTATGGTCTCCTCCTTCTAGTTACACTAACGTCGCTGCTTTACGAAAAACATATCATAAAAAAGAAATACCAAATTGAAGTTAATTCACCGCTCAAATTAACGATTAATCAGCCTCTTTTCTAATTAGGCTGTATGACAATTATATTTTCGATTTTTATGTTTTAAAAGTTTAATTTTAATTAAGCAGCGTTGTATCTCAACTTATGAGGAACATGGGACGAAATCACTGAAAAACATTAAAACTTAGATTTACCATAATGGTGCTGATATTGTGAAGTTTTGAAGCATAATTTGTTGTAAATAATTTGTGTATAAAGTGCTTGTTATTATAATAAACTAATTGAGATTGTATTTGTATTTTAACATAAGGAAGAAGATTGTAAGAGAATAAACGATGTGTATTTGGGTAAATGGTTGTTGTAATTATTTTTATTTGGCTGGATTAAACTGTTTATTGCTCATACATACAGACTACTATGTTTATTTTGCTCTTTATTAACAAAACCGCAAATATATGAAATTAAGTGGTTTTGCAATATTTAATACGCATCAAATTGACACTATTTTATGAATGACGACTAATACAATATTTAGTAGTGTCAGAAATTTTGTAGCAATACATGAATTTTTAATTAATGATTTTAGACTGCAGCGGCACATGTCACTAGCATTTTCTTAATCTCTTATCTTATCTTAGACTAATCTTTCATTGAATACTAGTGCTCAAATTTGATAACATACCAGCTGTTTTTATCGGCCAAATGTCTGTTTGAGTATAAATATAAATGTTAATACCGATGTGCTTATTAATATTAACACGGATGCATGTACATTTTTTTCTTTGCCATTCGGAACAATCCAGGTTGACTGAATGCCTGATTTTTTGATACTGTCAAACAAAAAGGAAATAAAGATGGAATTCTGCATTTGAAATTATTTTTGTTTCACCTCAAACCTTCCCACGATTTACTTCCGTATCTTGGTAATTAATATTTGATTTTTAATGTATATCAACTAAATTGTTCAACAACATAATTATTTTATGTTTGGTTTAAACAAGTACTTTAACTGTTCTTTTACGGAAAACAGTTAGAAGTGGCATTATTGAATAGAATTTAAAGAATTAATCTGTAGTACCTGTTGTTGTCTAAAGTCCAGTCGCACACACTAACTTTAACGGTAGGTTACTATAATTTTGACAATGTTAACGCCATACACTTGAGATTGCAAATATATGGGATTGATATTTTCAAGTCAACGCATATGGACAAAGTTACTTTATACAACTGGGCCTTAATCACTGATAAAACTGTATCAAACCGACGCAAGAGTTGCTTAAGATCTAAATAAGATTTTTAAATAATAAACGCAACTTCTAGGGAAGACAGAGGGAGGAAATATCATTGATTAGTTAATATGAGAAATTATTTATGATTTTTTTTTTAATTGTTTCGAACATAATTTAAGTGAGCCCTAGTAATTGCAGCGGGCAAAGCCAGGTCGAACTGCTAGTTACCAGTATTAATAAACATGATGACATTGGATACTTGGTATCCTTGCACTACGTCAGCAACAACGTGAAAACCTCTCGCCAGTATAGGCTACATCCATACTTTCTAAAATCCTTTTTGTTAAGCAATTAAAATAATCGATTTGCATTCTTAGTAGTACGTACTGATTACAAAGTAGGTCTTAATATTACTTGCATACAATGTAAACTATCTGCAGATAACAAGTATTTTGTAAAGTACTTACGATAAAGTCTATTTTTGCAATTTGCCTTTGTAAGACGCTAAATCAGTCTGTATTCACTCCAGTTGATACAAAAATGCATAGAAACATTACGTAATTTTTACTGTTTCGAAACACCAAGACACTTTTAGAAGACTTGCGTTTTAAGCCAGTTACCTACAAACATTATATCACGCTTATGTCACGTTTATCTTGGGGTAGATAGAGATTATGGAACGATAAATACTACGAATGAAATATACTTCCGAGATTCGTTAGCTGTATGTAATTAAGTAGTTATCAAGTAGCTGCCCGATGCGGGTGTAAATTTTGCACCTCATTGCTAATTCATTAACACCCTGCCTTGGTGTTGATAGATACTAATTGTCATAATGTGGTGAATTTCGTCAATATATTAAAAAATTATAGCCTTAGTTGTTCCTAAGTGTTATTTTATGTATTGTACTGGAATTTTCCAGTTAAATGTTCAGTAGGTAATTTATATGTAAAAAACTAACAAATATCCGTCCGTCCTTACCTACTGCTACATATTTTATAACAATAAAATAATTAATGTTTAACTCAAAGGTCAAAATACAATAATAGTGAATGCTATAGACATTAAAACAAAGAAATTATGTGATATAACTGTTTAAACGAGAGCAGGAAACTACGTACCTATGCATATTCTTTTATTGAATGTCGTCCATTATCTGTGTGTTCAATATACCGGATGCATAGATATCCTATATCGTTTGCATTTTCCGATCCAATGACCTGAGGGTACGAATACCTACACAACTTTAATTATCTTTACGCATAGTATATAAAAATTGCTTAAAAAATTATAAATATTATAGAAAATATTTTAATAACGAACTGTATGCTTCAAACAGATTTACAATTTTTTTAATATCTCTAATACCGACAAAGATACCTTTCGCCAATGAGGTTTTAGCAAGCCGCGTCTAGACGTGATACCATTTTTGTTAGATATTGAGTGGTAATATAATATTTATGCCATATCATCAAGCACAGAAAAAATGTAAACAAAGAATACATTCATTTCAATCAAGTTTTGTTTAGGTCTGGCAAATAAACGTAATACAATAGAAATGATTCCAATGTAGGACATCTTTGTTAACATGTTATTTGTAGTATGTATCTGGAATGTTGTAAAAAAAGAATTCAATCACAATCCGCCGTGTAATATCAGCTGCTATTAATGAGATCGAGGTCACTGACCTTTCAAATCCGAAATAAGGCGAGTGTTTCGGGTCACCCCATCCCGCAGATGGTAATATACATTGTGTTAGAGATCCGTCTCTAACATAATGAACACACGTCATATAGATTATAATCCCCTATTTTTTTTAAATACTAGCAGGAAACAGTGACTACTACAATTAACGTAGAATGTGAATTTTAGACGATAAAGGAATACATTGTCATATAAGCAATATAGGTGATGGAGTATCTAGCAACCCGATATGAGTAATGTTTTATTATTAAAAGGATATATTATGACATGTCTTTAGTTGCTATTGTTTATGGCATGGACTTGGCTTACTGAACACTGAGTCGTCACATAACGCTTGGAACACAATGCACAAGAGCCAATCAGAGCGTAGCACATTGAGTTGTAATGCTTATTTTCTAGATTGATTTATTGGATTATCGCCTTAGAATATACGGAGATTTGATTATAGGATGTTCGATTTCGTCAGGACAGCGATTACCGTACAAAACGATGGAAGACCAGATATAGTAGTCTACGTATGTGTTTCCCATGTCGGCATCCACCTATTTACAACCAGACCTTTATTTCTGTTGTCTCTATATAAATTCGACAGCACATAACAGGTTCATTGTCGTCGCTTTCTTGTGCCTTATAAATATACAATGAATGTAAAGTAAACATGAGCGTATAAGCACGTTAAGACAATATGCAATGTCGAAAAGATATGGAATTACGTAACGATAAACTTATCAGGTAATAAGGCATGCAACATACATGCAATAATGCAAACAAGATTGATAGAATGCATCCTAATTAACTAATCGTTAGAGATTGACCTGCAGTCTGCTAATGTACTGATAGCGAGAGCATTTAGTACAAATACAGAGGCTGGCAGAGAGATATGACAAACATGTTGATTACACGTCGCTTTCATGTGCTTGACATGTGACTTTCATCTCCCGACACTAATTGGCGGTTAGGATTATGCTGATAAAAATAGTTTATATTAATTACGCAAACTATCGCGTTAAGTTTCGTTAAGTATTGTTTAAGTTTTTGTTTTAATTAAGTTTGTTTCGAGTCTTTAAATCTGAACAAGAAATTGCATAAGCCTTATATCACTTGGTATAATATAGGTTTAATTTTTGTTTGGTATATTTTAATTTGATCAAAGAAGCAAATTTGTTGCGTTTTCCTTGAATCAATTAGATAGTTTTCATTCGCAATATTTTTGTTAATTGTTCGTTACACGATATTTAAGTAGGTACATAGTATTTGATAAGGAACAAAAACTTATGTGTTTAATGTATAAAGAAATCAAGGACAGAAATTTATTTGATAATGGCATATGGAATTGAATACCTATCCTATCCTAAATATTTGCTCCCAATTTGCTGATAAATATCTATATCTATATCAGCCCATATACGTCCCACTGCAGGGCACGGGCCTACTCTACAATCGAGAGAATCGATTGAGAGTGGTTAGGCCATATAGTCCACCACGCTGGCCTAGTGCGGGTTGGCGGACTTACATACCGTAGAAATTCTTTAAAATCGCTACGGTATGCAGGTTTCCTCACGATGTTTTCCTTCACCGTTAAAGTGCGTGGTGATTGACTATCAATACACACATAACTCCGAAAAGTCAGAGGTGTGCCCTGGGATTTGAACCCGCGACCACCGTGAACATGTAGGCCGCCGCGTCTGGTCCGTTACCAACAGGCCACCACGCACTTGAATATATTATGATAAAACTTCAAATGTTATAAAATTAAATAATATCATAAACAATATTCATATCTATACAATTATGTTTACCTAATAAAGGAACAAAAGAGCCGCAAAGTTATAATGAATATGTCTACTACTTCCAGTTCTTCGGTGTTTACGACTTCATCTAAGAGTAATAAAATTAACATACTATGTTAACACAGTAGTGCGTACATACTGTAGGCATATATTAGAATTTATTGACAAGTTACATTGTGCTCGGAAATATACTTTGAAACTGAGGTCACACCCATGACCTTTTGGAATATGAAATTTCACATTTACTTGACAAAGTAAGCCTCGATGGTTACATTGCGTTATTGATTTTACTATGTTGAGGTTTTGTGTTCTTGCAAATGTCGATTTACGGAATTATCTAGTATAATTGTTTATATTTCAAATGTATGCCCAAATTTGGAGTTGATTTTTCGATCATCAGAAAACTGCAATAGTAAGAATAACTTTAACATGTTGACAGGTTATTTATGGTTAATGTATAGAAATTGTCTTAGGACTGAAAAATCACTCTCTTAATCACACAAAGGTAAATTTATTATAATATTTAAGTATCATGTAAAGTTAATGATTTTACTTTTGATCATGCATCAATTATTGATAATATTTAAAAATAATAGGAAAGTTACACCCAATAATATTATTATTAATATAATCGCTTGTTTTCTTTTCCTGAAAACCCTATTTTAATTAACCTTGCCAAAAACAACATATCTAATAGGTATAAGCGCATTAGATTAGATGACATTAAGTAATTAGTCAATAACACCCTACGCAATTAATATGTTGAAACTATTAAGTAGAATTAGTAATCTAATCTAATTTTACACCTAGACAAAATTGCGAGTGTGAAGTGTTATTATGTTGTCGTAGGTTTTAATTTTACCTATTCGTCTGTCCTACAAAGATTTTAAATATATCCTTACGATAATCAAGTATCGAAATACGATATCTTTGAGGCGAGAAACTCTTCTTGTGTAAATGGGGCTTAAGAGTTAAAAAAAAAATTTTTTCTTTCTCTCCTCTTTGGCCATGTAAAGTACATGGCTAAACATAGGCCAACAACTACGTTAGAAAACCCTGGAAATTCTATCGTTTGGACTGAACATTGCGTCTAAGAGTAACTGAAAAATATAAGCTTTACTCATTAAATTCTATACGAAACCAAAGCCCTGCTATTTCTTTTTAATATTGGGGCTACACTATTTCATTTTAATACTCTTTTAAATTAATAAATAACTACAATGCATCTGATGACGAGCATAGGGACAATAAGTACCTATACAGTCTTAAGTTCAGAATCGTGCATTTATGAAATTATAAATAATATTTTTATCATACCACAAGTAAACCCGGACGTAATGGAAATTAAAAAAAAATAGCATTTGAATAATTACGTGATTTATTTATCGCATGTATCTTGCCACATATAATATTTTGTTTTTAGTAAGAGTACATAACGAATTGATAAAATTTATCTTATCCATCAGGCATAAAAAAGGCCTAAATCGACAGATAAACGGCGAGATAACTCTTCAAATTAATTTTATTGCCATTTTTACTACTATCACAATTTTGATACCAAAGAAATTGTAAAAATATTGTGATAATAAAAAGTTATGCAACTTTTATAACTAAAATCCCTAGTTTATTGTCGTAATTATTCAACTCTCTAGTTTATCGAGGAGTCAGGTTTATTCCCCTGACCCGAGATGTACATACATACATACATAAACTCACGCCTTTATCCCCGAAGGGGTAGGCAGAGGTGCCACCAGGACACCCACATTTCGCCTTGTATGTTCCGTCCCACGATGTGATAGAGGGCGAGCCTATCGCCATATCGGGCACAAATTCCTGACTCCGGGCTGATAATGAATAGAAAAATCCAATATCACCTTGCCCGACCCGGGACTCGAACCCGAGACCTCAGCTTTGTAACCGTACCGTAATACAACTACGCCACCGAGGCAGTCCGAGACGTGCTTTTGTCAAATACATTTTATTTATTGTATGTATGTTGTGTGACCGTGAACTTCGCCATAGTTTTTATTTTTCTAATACGTATTTAGTAAGTGCGTGGTGGCCTGTTGGTAACGGACCAGACGCGGCTGCCTACATGTTCACGGTGGTCGCGGGTTCAAATCCCAGGGCACACCTCTGACTTTTCGGAGTTATGTGTGTATTGATAGTCAATCACCACGCACTTTAACGGTGAAGGAAAACATCGTGAGGAAACCTGCATACCGTAGCGATTTTAAAGAATTTCTACGGTATGTAAGTCCGCCAACCCGCACTAGGCCAGCGTGGTGGACTATATGGCCTAACCACTCTCAATCGATTCTCTCGATTGTAGAGTAGGCCCGTGCCCTGCAGTGGGACGTATATGGGCTGATATAGATAGATAGATTTAGTATCCACATTCTACAATACGAGTATATAACATGCAACTTACCATGATAGATATGAGACTGTTTCTTAATTTATCTTTAATAAAAATCTTCATTGCCTTTTTTTAAACAAAATATGGTACCAACAACGTTGTAACTTGTAAGTAATTAAACACTATTTATTTTCATTCAAAATACAAAGCAACGTTTTCGCCAAGAATCCTAAGTAAATATTTTTGTTAATGAATATGTGGGTGCTTATGTTTTAAAAACTTACTAATAAACTGCAATATTTCTAGAATATTTACGGTTTAGTACCACTTCCTCCTTATATTTTTTGCCTAAGAACAAGATAATCTAGATGTTGTTAAATGTTAAAAAAAAATCTTTCAAGGTTTATTAACGACAGACGTAATATACTCCATAGTGTAAAACTAAAAACATAATAAAAAATCCTTGAATAATTCTTTGAAGTAAAACTTGAACTTTTTGAATGGGTTACGTTTTAGTAGACACGTAAAATAAATCGTAGGTGTTTGAAATAGAAAAGTCTTGAAGCGTATGAATGGAAAACTTAAGTAGGTACTCGTAATCATGAGGAGTCGATACTCGATAGTCTTTATGAGCTAAAAAAGGAAGATTACAATTGAGATAAACGCTTTCCCGTAGCGGAGCAGGGCATTATGGTAATGGTTAGGTCATTGCTATCCGGAGTACGATCACAGCCAACCTCACGCTTCCTACTGTCTTCTTTTTATTGTTAGTAAGGTCAAATGGGCAATTTATATCTTCATAAGGGGGGAAGTGGATAAATTTATAGATAACCTTACTAGTTTATTTGTTGTTATAAATAAATTATAGTTGCATTATGTCTGAAGTCTACCACTAATACTACCACCGTTTTAGGTCGCAGTCCGGATACACCCAGTATGTGTTTAAAAGCTCGTCGGAAATCGTTTAATTAATAAATTGTAATTTTCTAGCATAGTAGGTATGTAGGAACTAGTGTTGAAGTCGGCGATTAAATTCTTATTAATATAAAGTAACATAGCTAAACTTGGATTTTTAACAATAGGATTCCAAACAATATTTCTAATGATAGCAGAAGTATCAAGCACGCAAGTTAAGACCAAGCATTTTGCAAAAATATTTGTCGTAAATCCAATCAAGGTTGCAGATGTAAGGAATCCATCATATCGTTAATACATAGATAAAACAAATTGACACTAACACAACTAAATCTTTGGTTAGGGTGTAAAAGGACGGTGATAAAATTATCTTATCCTTTAGGCCTGAATTCAAAGTTAATACGATATAGGCTTAAGATAATCTTTTAAATAAATCTAAAGTTTTTAGATTTATTAAAATTAAAGATTGGCGTATTTTTGATTAGGTACTCAAATACAAAAAGTATCAAAAACGTAGCAGTGTAGATAGATTGCAAGATAACACATTTTGTGACACTGCTCTTTTATTTCGCGAGGTGATAAAACGTTGATCAGACTGCGATATTATCGAGTAATGTTACATATCCGTCATGCGTTTTTATAATACATCTTTTAATAAGTAGTAACTGCATTCCTCTCGATTCGCTTACTATGTATTAATATTGAAAATTATTATTTATACATTAGCAAAAGTTACATAATATTTATTCATTATCAGACAATTCCTATTTTTTGAATGCAATGAATGGTGAGACGATCATACCATTGATGGTAAGCGATACGACCGCTCATTGACAGTAGCAAAATCAAACAACACCATCAATTACAAAGCCATGCTTAGCATTCCACTGCGCTCACCATCCTGAGACATAAGATGTTTGCGATGGTACCTAGACGTTTTCTCACATATGAGAGACCTACTACTAGTAAATAGTAGTATTCACCTGGTTTATCAAGATACCTCGACTTATAACAACATAACTATAAAATCTAAACACAAATGAGGATGATAGTAAATTATATGAACAATTTATCAATGTACAGCACCAAAAAAAAATTGAGGAGTTATTTTAAATCTTCGTATGCTAAATAGCACATACCCTACATAAATATTTCTCGATATATTTCTGTGACATACCACAAGGTTTAGCACTTAGCTTAGCTAACTAGGGGTCTGGTTAACTTTGCATAAAAGACAATGGTTGGATGACAATGCAAATCTAAGGAAAAGTATGTTATAGGCCGAATAATAGGCAATAGCTAGTATGTGCTTTAACTAACAATTACAGAAAGTTAAGACGATCTATGTTCTACCCTAACTGCCTTTTAGTTTTATCAATTGTTTTGCTGGAACTTGAAACATGATCTCATACCTGCATGGGCTCGGCGTGACATCATTTATATGCTTTAATAACTCAATTAAATAAATAATAATGAATACAATGAATATTCTCGTGCCGTATATCAGAGACTCTCCTATCACAGGCGACTTCTTAAACAAAAACAAGTATAGAAATAAATATAAATTATTAGACGATCGTCTTAAATATGGCAGCCTAGCACAAGCTCTCGGCCTACCGAGTATCGACGTGAAAAAAATGCAAGATTGACAGAAATAGAGACCTGCTAGATCTAAGACTAGGACTAAGATCTAAGAAGATCTAAGACAGCTCTAGAGATGTGGTGTTGGAGAAGAATGATTGGAGTATCATGGACCGAATTCCGCACAAAACCTATTCATACTTCAAGAACTCGGCATCAAGCAGCGTCTTTCCGAGATAGTACAGTCTCGTATACTCAGATTCTTCGGTCATGTCTCGCGGCGAAATAATGACTCCATAGAGCGCATAATCGTTTAGGGCAGAGTAGACGGAAATAGACCTCGTGGTAGGACACCAATCAGATGGACTGACCAAATAAAGATAGCAGTGGGGGACCCTGTAAACGAATGCACCCGATTGTCGTCTAACAGAGTCAGGTGGAGAGAGATCGTGCGGCGAGCAACATCATCGTTAGGACATAAATAATCGTGACCACGACCGCTCTGTCAAGAGTGTAACGACGAAGAAGAAGATCTAAGACAAAAAATCGATATCTAGAAAAAAACTCACGCGATTGAAACCGCGAGCAAAATCTAGTAAGACATAAATTGAACAAACTAACCTAGACATCGAATCCAAGGCCAGTCGACTTCACTTACATACGCGCTATATTTAGACTAATCTGATGACTAGCTGTTACTTCCTACAAAACAAAAACACGGACAACAAAAAGAAAAAAGTACTCCGTTCATGAATGAACCGTGTGTGACCTTTAAATGTTTATTTTTTAACCTATTGAATATAATTAACAGTACATTGACATCATCGTGGCATTAAGATCGGTGAAGGCGATAAGGAAGTAATAATATCTAGGTTGGATAGTATTTAAATAAAAATACGCTAGTGCCAAAATAGATAAGGAGCTATCATGAAGAGCGTTAATTTCATTTGACCTTTTGCATTTAAACAATTTAAAAATCAATACTAATGAGCGTATATTAAAAGACTTCCTAAATTTTTTTCCTTTTGCGTACGAGCATAAGTAACTACATGTATGCATCTGATTATGAGCAATGCAATGTAAATTGTGTATCTACCGGGGATTTTATTAGAGTATTTCGAAGGTCACTATCGCATATTATGATGGTTGCTCGGCGTATACGAATTCACTTATAATAACTACGGCATACGTCTAACAAATTAGCAAGCTGCTTATCTAATGACAAGTGATCAAGCATTTCACCTCAGTGTCAGTTTGCGTTACTAATTAGATATTTACTTATTATCAGTGGTTGATATCCCTCCGATACGATAAGCTTCCATAAAAATCATAATACAATTATTATTTTAACCCAGTTCCTAAATGGTATTATAATTTTTGGTCTCATTGCAGAAAATACTATTTAAGACTAATACCCATCTACGAAAGCAATTCCTGCCAGCCGGGATCAATAGTGGCAGTTGGCAAGCATGAAATGATACCGTGCGCTGAAGCTCGGCAAGTCTTTTAGTGGACAATTTTGTGTTTTTAAGTTAACAGGAATAAAATAGGTGTAATTAGAACGAAACAATTGCCATTTACCCTTCACAAAAGAGATCACAAATACTGCAGTGGTCAGTCTCAAATTCTACAAATATAGATTCCGCTAATGATTCTTATGACACGTCTATACTCACCATCCTATTTGTAAATACAAATACAATCGCACTTATAACATACGGAAGGTACAATGCTGTCGTCCGTACAACTAGGTTATAAAGTACTAATAATTTTACATTGTTTTTATCAACATTTTATTATCAATGCACATTGTTAAGATAAGTAACGGGAATTATTCGACTTACTGACGAATAATTCCTTTATAGGTATGTAAATCAGTGATTTCAGTAGCCGTTTAGGCTGTGGTTTATAATAATAACATTTTTAATCGCAACTTTGCGAATTGAATGAGATTTTCGTCGACACAATGGTTGCTAAAATTGGTGAAAAGATTTCCTGTGCAACCACTGAGTACTTAGAGATAGCTACCCGAGTTATATAACAATAACCATGTTTTTTTTTTGTAAAATGTTATCACGTAGGTATTCCATTTCGATTTTATAAATATGCCCCGAAACACATATTTATAAAATGATTAACAATTTAAATTACAGTCTAATCAAAAGCAATAGCTTAAAGTACATTTTAATGAGCAGACCACTCACCACACCTCTTTCAAAGCACGTAAAAATAGATGATTCTTAATTAAATTGAATACTTATTCATGTATGGTTATTAAGTATGTACATCACGGAATGTAAAACTTTGTACGCAAAGCTTAATATAGTTTTAAAAACGGCCAGTAATTTGTCTAATTGTGATCATTTACATAGATATGTATGAATAGATAAACTTAGTTTAAGACATCTAAAATAAAAATTAATGGTATTAGGGGCCGGGGGTTAAGCAAAAATCACGAAATATCACAAGCGGGGAGGGGGGTGTATAAGATGATATTCTAAAAAAATTTGGGTGGGGGGTAGGGGTAGTATTAAACCTCACCACGTATCACCTAGGGAGGGGGGGGGGAAGGTTATGAATGCTAAAAAAACATCACGTGATAATGGACGGCCTCTTAATTATCATTGCATACATGTAATATATTAATATAAGGTATAGACAGTCAACCACGCACTATAATGGTGAAAGAAAACATCGTGACGAACCGTGCATACCGTAGCGATTTGTAAGAATTTCTACGGTATGTAATTTGGAAAGTCCGCTAAATCGCACTAGGCCAGCGTTATGACCTAACCCCTTTCAATCGGACTCTCAATTGTAAAGGAAGCTCGTGCCCTGCAGTGGGACGTTCATGGGCTGATAAAGTACAATATAGTAACTTTAGCATACTATAAAAATAGAATATGCAATGTGTTCCTTTTTTATTAGGTTAATAGCCATTCCGGTATAAAAATAGAACCAGTCACGCTTCAAAATTAGCTCAACAATTATTAACTGTTGCTCGTTATCACAAAAAAGGAAACAGTTCGTGTAGCTAAGAGAGTTTCTTGCGCCGCGCCATTTCATCTTTACAATTGTAACGTTTTGAAGCGGTGGTATCGCTTATATTTTAACTAACTTTTTAAAAGATCTTGTAATTAAATACAAAATCTATTGATTTATTGATGGTTTGTTGTCTTTATCGACGTGAAAACTAAAAATGAACCATTCTTTAGTCTCAAAAAGTTACTATCCTCCAATCGAAATTATTTTTTTAGTTTGTCTAATATTATAAATGCGAAAATGTGTATTATGTATGTATGTTTCGTTTTCACTATATGTATTAAAAATATTTCTAAGAATTTTAATACTATCGTAAAAGGTTATCGCATGTTCTAATTTCAATATAATATAAGTTGAGTAGGTACTAATATAGAAATGTAGGAAGCATTTAGACTTAGACCTATTTATAGATAAAAGCACCAACTATCATGAATATGATACACCTCAACAGCCCATATACGTCCCGGGCACAAGCCTCCTCTACAATCGAGAATACGATTGGGAGGGGTTATATAATAATAGAATATATAAGAATATTATATAATACTTCGAAATAAATATTTACCTATAATAGTCCTTCCAACGTTGAAAGAAAACAGAACTTAAATACACCAATAACAAGGTTTAGTATTGTTGGATAAACGGGAGATACGGAATTCAACATTTCTCTTCGTTGGTATACAAAAAGGGACAATCAACGTTAAAAATAAACCTTGCGTTGTACCACAAAATACTAATGGTTGTACTGAACATTACCGGTTTACATCATTCCAGGTTATCGGAACAGTTGAACCCAAAAGAAAGACAAAAATATATTAAAACAAGTTTATACGTACCCTCACGGCTTACTTGTATAATTAAAAAATGTCGATGAGTCGTTTGACCTTGATCAGAGTGCATTGTTGGCCACAACGTATTTTTTTCTAAAGGTGAATCATCTGAAACATTGTGTGATAAGCTAATGCGATGTAAGTGGTGTGTAATTAATAATTACATAATAACAATGTATTACAATGTAACGAGCAGTTTTTTTAAATAAGCAATTTATTTATGCAATATTGATATAATAGGTAAGATTTTTTAAAACAAATGATTTGATCATTAATTATTCCCCTTTCCTCTTCTTTACGTTTTTCATTACCGCTCTACCTAGTATGTTATTAAGGCAGTTGCTTTAAAAAGGCAGCTCTGAAAGGACATACATTTGAGGCATGAGGTTGGCAATAATCAAAGTTTTGCCTCCTCCTCAAACACAGACGTCATGTTTCTATGAAATCTGATATAATTACTGCCTCGTGCCTATTTTTTGAAAAATACCACCAAGAAAACGTACATAAAATACCACGGAAGCGTATAGCTGAAATATCAAAATGGCACAAGCCTATATTTATTCCGACCGTGTACTTGACTTCGTGTTGTACAAGGCTAACAACAAAACGACATTGGTGACCTAGTAAAATAGGAAACGACTTATTACCTAATCAAATGTCACCTGCTCACTCAAAAACATGGAGGTACTGTTGGGAGGAGATTGCTTTTCTGTTTCCTTGTATTGGTAACAATTTAATTGATCTTGTAGAATATTTGTATTATTGTGTAAAAGGCTTTTATTAAGAATATATTTGCTATACATGAATCAGAAATATATTTACACCATCTATACAAGAATTACAAAAATAAAATGAAAATTAAATGTATGCGTGGGAAACACATATTCTCTTTTTCGTTGTGGCATTATATGGCGCTGCCTTCATGCAAGCGCCGAGTAGGAAGCTAACAGCAAACTAAAAAAACAATCTAGGAACGTCCTAGATGGATAAAATAAAAACATTAAAAGTTAATTAAAAATATCAAAATAAATCATGATTTTTATGTAGATTTTATTAATATTAAAATTGAGAGTCGTAAATCAAACAGCGGAAGCGATTCACCGATTTATTGTTTCAAAATGAAATAACATTATTAAAAAATAGTCGAACCAATCGTTAATATCGTCTGGCATTTATGTTATGTTTAATTTCTAAAGTTAGTTTATAATTTTATTTGTTGTATAAAAGTAACATTAACTTATACAACTATTATCCACACCAACATATATTGTTGAAAATTTATGGACTTAAAATAAATATTGAGAGGTTTTCATCAGAATAGTTCGGTAATTTGTTAGTTTAGTTATTCCGAAACAATCATCTGACCATAAAAACGAAATGACACATCAACATATAAAGACTAGAAATTGGTCACACTCGTGTTTCTTTTACTATTTTGAAAGCTCAAAATTCAAAAATATGATAATATATGCGGAAAACGAAACCGAAAGAATTCCTTTAAGCCTGAATTTCGCCATTAAAATTCAATTCTGACTGTATAAGAAAATCATACACAATGTCACAAAAATATTTTTTTACTATTTTAATAACATTAATTGTAGTCTGTGTCATACGTTTTAACCGAATACAATAAATGCAGCATTATAATTCTATGATTATAACCGCCTCCCAAGAAAATGATTTATACATGTAAATAACTTTCAAAGCTTAAATCAAATATTTTTTTTGGAATAGAGGTTACAAACGTGCTTTTCAGCTTATATTTTAATGATATTAATGATTATTATTACTAAGTAAACATGACCTTTGACTTTGACCTTTGATCGTTGCTTAATTCTAATTTAAAAGGATAGTAATCATAATTATAATGTAAAGTATTGAGGACATAGGTGCTACATAAATAAGCAAAATACTTTCTTTTAATTAGTAAGTTATTTAAGTCTCTTATTAATCGAATTTTATCGACATCAGATATATTTTTTTTATTTGCATTATATCTTCATACACAAGGTTAGTTCAGTTATATTTTGCCGCGTGGCGAAAGTAATGTTTCATTTAATTGTACATAGTTTGGTACACATATATAAACTAGAGAGGAGTCCTATATCATTATATCAACATCGATAATAAATCACGTTAATACGACGTTTTAATTAACAACGTCTTAGCTATGAAGTAAACATTTTACAAAAGAAAACATATTTTAACATCCTCAATATATGATACACCACATATGATAAACCAATCTACGCATCAGTCACTAAGCTAAAATAGATATGGAGGTGTCTCAATCGTTTTACCGCCAATGAAGGCAAAATACCGTGTAATAACTAACAACTACAATTTTCTTATTACACGCATCGTGACGATTCAACCAACAAACGTGTTTAAAAGTAACTTAATTAAAATATTTACATAACTCCGAAAAAGAACACCAATTAAACAATTTAAAAGAAATTCTTAATAACTCCATTAGCGGTGAAAGAGTTGATGGTAAAAGGCATTTATCTCGGCATAACTCGAACCCAGAATTCTGGGATGGTGGTGATAATGCCTTGGATTCGTGGTGCTGGCCCCTTCAAGGGTTGACCGTCGGCAGTGGAGACATTGAAGGCTTGCATGAATCCTGCGAACACTTGGAACATTGTTTGCCGGGCGTACGTCTCACCAGCGCACAATCGTTTACCTGTTGATTAAATAAGTAGCATTTAATGCGAGGAAACGCAATTATTATTTTTATTTAAGTATTGCATAGCTTCTGTAACATGTACAACTTTCCTATGGTGTAGGACTGTCTCACAGTAAACATACGAAAAAGGAAGATTTTATTGTCGTGTTTCATCGTGACTAAGTTGTCGAAGACCTAGTATCTGTTACCTCCACCCGTCCTTTCCTTCCCCTCCCCCTCTCATTGAAAGAGCAAGGTAATTCTTATACGATCCCAGTGACGTCAATGTTGATAGGTGGCAGAATGACTTATCATTAGGTGGATAATTCGCCGGACTTATGCAATTAAAAAACACCTCAGTCGAGCATACATGGGTCCAAGAATTCTACAATACTCTACCACATTTCACATTTAATCATGTTAGATGTAATTCTATAGAGTTTGTAGACATTACTGCAGACATCGCGAACAATTTAAATATAGATATTTAAATATAGGTATAAATAAGTTAATCTACATCACGGAAATGCGTGATGAGGCTAGCGAACTACGGCTGGCTGAAATCAATGCTGTTCAATAAACTGCTCTCGTGAATATCTGAGCAAGTTTTTCCAACTTATCAAACTAGTTTGGCAACCCATCAACTTGATAAGAATTAAAAAGTCACGTCCTTAATTAAAATACGTATAAATTCCTACCAAAGAAATAGGCGTATAAGTTATAATACAGATATGTGAATAATTCTTCGCCTTCCGTAATATATCCTTATCATCTCTATATATGTGGGATCGGCCCACCTAGTTTACGTGTGATATTTCGCATGGTGTTTTTTAAATCTTGCTAAATATCACACGTTTACAGCATAAAAAACATTGTGAACGATTGCGTCGCATTTGGCCTTGAGATTACCGGTGACTAAAAACAAGCAAGTGTATTGGGTATTGGATTAAGTGCATATATCCGTTTTTAAGCAGAAATTATTGTGGCGACGGCGAAAGACAATTACCTCTGCGGCCTACGCTTTACAAAGATTATTTTGCAATTGGCGATACGTACCTACATTGTGGACAATTTGCCGTGCGAGTTGAAAGAAGTTTTCATACGGATTAAGCATTTTTACGTGCTCAAAAGCCAGACAACAATGATTTACGAAACGCACAGAAGACAATAGGCTTTATTATTCACAATCTATTGTTACCTAAAGATGTCATGAACCTAACATTTCTTGGTTATGCCTATAGGTTTAATTTTGTTATTATTTAAAACTTTAACTACTTATTTACGTATGTTAATGTAACTATACCATAATATGTATTTTTATATTTATTCCAGAATGTTTACATCTTTAAGGCAATCGTATGTAATAAATTAAGGCAATTAAATAAATAAATCGCACAAAACGATCAAATTTATTTTAAATTTTATTTAGATAATTTATTTGTTATTATAATTAAAATTGTTTACGAGTATACTTTACATTTATACGCCGCGCGTGCTTCGTAAAAAAAGACAACCAATAAAGGTTGTACCCGTATTCTTTATTTTATTGGTCTGTTGTCGTATTCTTACAATAGATTAACGGACAAAATTAATAAGCGATCCCAATCCCTATCTAAGGATCGATCCGGAAAATAGACCAATCAGAACATATCAAATGTGACCGTGTCGACAATATCTTGAGCCCATTGGTCTATTTTCACGTTCGATCTTTAGATAGACATCAAGATCGTTTATTAATTTCGGCCATAGGAAACAGCCCATTCGGTTTTTTAAAAACGAATATACAAAAACTAGTCCTATTTTCAATACATTCATGAGAATTATTATAAAATTTACGGAAATCAATACAACCATGTTTTTTCGCGTATCTCTGCATGTTCACAGGCTTACAGATTCGCGCAAAACGTTGGTGGTCTTTTCATGAGTTATTGGAAGTCTGTATGGCCGCTAGTGTGGCCGCCGTATTATCTACTATTTAAATAAAATATACTTGATAGCGGCCTCATAAACCTTTGCCATGTCACTAACAATACGTTTAAAAATATTCATCGCAAATACTTACTATACACGAAAACTTATAATATTCGCCAGTGAAAACGTACGGAGTAAAAACCAAATAAATAAAAAAATATATATTTATGAATTATGAAATTAATCGTACGCACGACATTAAAAAATTGCGTACCTTACTACAACAATCGTTTTACGTATCATACAAATGTTATACTCAATTATGGTAATTTTTAACCGTCCGAAGCACACATAATCTAGAAGGATGATGTTATCGTGATAACGACCAAAGCCTACGTGCCGAGCCGGTAACTTTAATAACTTGCAAACGCACGTAGCTTGTAAGTTGTAAATAATAAAAGTTATGCCTTAATTATTTTCCAGCAACTTTAGAACAATATGATTATAATGGTTTCTTAGATTTACGCGAATATTACACATTGAAATAAAACTATTTTTACGGATTTTATCGCGATTTGGTTTAAATGTAAAAATTAAACCAAATCGCGATAATATCCGTAAAAATAGTTTTATTTCAATATGATTATGATAGTAACAATATAAACTGTTAACTATTTATTAGCCCGAAAACCGAAATGAGCTGTTCTCTGATTCTCTCGCCTGATGTTACGCGTCACGCATACTCATAAACAGGATATACTACTCAGAATTTATTATTGTGAGCCACTGCATGGCAATGCACTGTGCTCGTCAACTCAGGATGTTGGGTATTAAGACGCATAATGCCCAATAATCACTCCGATGTCTTTCAAACAACAACGCAATTGAAAATCCACATAGCATGCGCCTAGTAAACAAATATTGCATTGCTCTGTTTCAATAATCGTCCACTACTGATCTAGGGACTGATATACAACCGAAAGACAGAATATTGAGAGGGCTCAGGGCTCTAGTACGAGTTTGTCAACAACTGTATAAAAGTATACGCAAATCATTAAAATCATGACGTGAGATTTGCGACTATTATAGATAATTGCCTAACGTATAACGGTACGACAGGTGACGCAGAATATAAAACTAGCAGGTAAAGAAAAACAATGATCAGATTTTTTTAAACAACCAATTAATTTTGAAAGGTTTTTAGGATTTTCTCTGAAATCGAAGATAAAAATGTTTTGATATGTTGGTAAGTTCATTTAATATAATTATCAAAGTACCAATAAGTTAAATGATTCGTGCTAGATTTTCAATAGATCGTATTGGTGACGACTCAAAGTAGGTGAATCAGTATCGTGCAAGAATGCACAAACAACATTTCAATTTCACTTTGTAATTCTAGCTCTTTTAAGAGGAAATGATTTTAATATTATAATAAAGCACTACGACGAGCATCGCGATAACCTTAAGGAATAAAATGCTCATAATAATGCTGTAGTAACTACTTAGGTTTTACAATGCAATTGAGCATCACGGCTTATTTCAATGTTAATACGTACATAGAATGTCAAGTAAATAGAGAAATATTGAGGTAAAAACGGAGATCCAAATATAGAACCAGTAGGTAGCTTGTGAGTCGATTGCAAAAGAAAATCAAGCAAGTTGCAGAATACATGACAACGCACTCTTGACTTTCTTTATTTTACAAGATCTATATTTTGTCCTACTCCTACTCATAACAATTCTTTTTTGATTGGAGTGTCAAGCAATTTAATTAATGTATGGCTCTTGTTATTGTATCTAACATTTGTTTCTTTTTCCATAACTGTAAAATTGCACATTATTGCACTTCACAATCTTTCCCTATATCTCTATAGGTATATGTACTGCTAACGCTCTGAGCTCAGAGGTCGAAACACAAATATACTAGTATTCAATGCATCGAACACAGCTGCGTCTGCATTGATTTACTCACTAACTTTTACGCGTAGTTTCTGTCGTATAATTTCAAAAGTACCAAACTTTATGAAACAGTGCGTGGTGTCCTGATAGTAACGGACCAGACGCGGCTGCCAACATGTTCACAGTGGTCGTGGGTTCAAATCATAGGTCACACCTCTGACTTTTCGGAATCATGTGCCTATTGATTATAATCATTCACCGCGCACTGTAACGGCAAAGGAAAAACATCGCGAGGAAATCTGCATACCATAGCGATTTGACACAATATCTATGATATGTAAAGTCCGCCAACCCGCACTAGGCCAGCGAGGTGAACTTTATGTCCGAAACCCTTTTAATCGTACTCTCGAATGTAGATGAGTGGGGTTTATATGGGCTGATAAAGATCAAACAGGATTTTTTTTTGAGCAAAACAGAAGTGCTACAAGTGGACATAGATCAAACATAATTTTAATTTTTTACATAGAAATTATGTAATGATGGACTTACTCCTATCACACCTATTAGGATAAAAATACTTATGAGCATTAAACGTTGCAAAAGTAAGTAGAGTAAGTAAGTTACGTTAATAAACAAGTATTTTTAAGGTATGGGAAGTCCGTTAAAGTGCGATAAGCCAGCTTGGTGAACTGTGGCCTAAGCTTCTATTAAACAATCGGCGGTAGAAGAGCCTCGTGCTTATTATGAGCTTATACAGTAACTTATAGATAATATGTATTTATTTCTCGTTTGTTTGGAATTTGCACTTTTAATTGCGTACGTTAAGTGCTGTTATTATTTTAATGTTGATTGCATGCATTTAATTTTACACGACTGGACACTACCGACCAGCACTGTCAAGTCATAGCAATTATTTTTACAACTTTAACAAGTAATATGAAGTTGTTTGAAGTTTAATTCCCATAATTGCTGAGCTATAGGATGTTCTCTGCTGAACATTCAGCCTCTTAGGAGTTCCAGAGTAATACGGTTTGTTAGGCATTTTTAATATTAATAAAGTTACATAGTACGCGTAAGTATAATTTACATGTGTACAACTTCTTATAAACTTAATAAATAAATGTGATCGACTTTACTCACTCCATTGGTGAGGTCATGTTTCGGATTCCCAAGTCGGTCAATTCAAATTGTGTGTGCTTTCATGTCGAAAAAAATAATTTGGGTTGCCCTGGACCTAGCCCTGGCCCTAGCCAGCATGGTAATGTGATGGTAATAGTCTTTATACAAATAACTCACCGAAATGCAAATGTACATCTGTATTATGTAGTGGGATAAAGTTAAATATGTTTTGTATTCTGTGCCATTGTTTTAACTAATTGAATAAGGAATTTATAATTTATTGGGATTTACAAGTTTATTACAATGCAATGTCACCATTTTTTAAAGTGTCAACATTTTTATACCAGAAGTTAGGACCAAACCTTGACCTCATTATTAGGTGCAATATGATAACAGCAAGGCTATTTCGCGTCGTAAACCATAAACGCATAATAAAACATACATAAACCGCTTATGGTTATTTTCCTTGTACTAAGTTCAAATGACCCGTCAGGTCGGTTAACGTTAGCCAAGCCAACAGTGTGCTACAAAATAGCTTATACTCCTATAATTAAGGAAAATGACAAGAATAAACAAACGTTTTGAGTAAATAATATTATTTGTTAACAATAATAATGTTGACTAGAATAAAGTCCGCGGTTTATTTTAATTTGATTGCATAAGTCCGACAAAGACATTAGATAAGCAAATAGCTCATCTGATGACTAATATTAAATGATTACTTAAGCCCGTCCGCGAATATCTACATCTGAATTGCAGAAGCGTTTCTGGCCTCTCAAACTGAGATGAGAAAGTGTAGAAACAAGGACGAGAGGAGGAACATTTATACAAATATTTGTATGGTAAATCACTCACCAGCTCCAAAAGGCAAGGACTTGTCGCTGGCGACATTGAGTTGTCCGTCCACGATGAAGCGTTCGGGGCGGAAGTTCTCCGGGTCGCCCCAAGTCGCCTTGTCCATGTGCAACATCATCATGTTGGGACTAAGCATTGTGCCCTGATGACAAACATGAAAACTATAATAATAATAAAAAAATACACTCAACAGTCTCATAGTCCTGAGCCCGCATTAAGATCAAATTTTGTGTCGTGGGTGTCAGAAACTACGAGAGACTTTTCGTTCTCACCAAGAACCAGACCTGAAACAAATACCTGTGGATAACACAAGTATTTGTCTCGGTGCGGGGATCAAACCCGCGAACTCAAGTTTTACAGCCAGCGTCTGGCTAAATGCGGTCAACGTGATGGACTGTGTAATAAGCGTTCACAATCGAACTCTCGAGTAAAGGACTCCCTTACCCAGTAGAGGATTATGAGCAGATACAATAACATTAACAGTACAGTATTCAAATATATGGGGATTATTAACGTCTGCAAGGTATAATTGGTTAAGACGCTGACTATAAAAGAAGTTGAGTGTCCTGTCCTTAATCTGAGACAAAGGTTTTGAGTTTTGACACACGAATATTTGTGTCGAGGCTGTGTGCTGTCAGACCAAAAGCATCTCGTAGTCCAATACCAAAGACACGAGATTGTAATGATTGTGAAGAATAAAATACATAAATTTGTTTTTTTATACACAAGTTTAGTGATGAGGTTAGATTGTATCGCTGTTCAGTTTAATTTGTTACATCAATAAATTACTACAAAAAGATATGTTCGATCTAAAAAATATATTATGCAAACATTAAAATTATTAATTTATTCAGGAAATGCATCATGTTTATATTTATTATACCGTTATCAATATTCGAATCATGTTTAACGCGAAAAGAATTTGCAAAACTGGTTTTTAAATTTGTAAACAAAAATATTGAATTAATAAGTCTTGTTTGTGTCTTGTTTGTTTTGAATACTATACTCGTATTAAATGTTGGAGTAGGTCAGTGTACCATGTTGCTAAAATTACGACATTGAACGTGAATAATAAATACTTGCATTTAATTATATCGTCTATTTTTGCTGGTGCTCGACTATATGTGAGCTTTTATGTTTAAAATATGTCATATGAATTGCTGGAAACTAGAATTTGGATGACTCGGCCTCTATCACATATTGGGAACGAATCTCCGATCAACAATGACCAATGGAACGAATATAGGTTAATGAGTTATTAAATGTGCTCTGTACCTATTCAAAGCTCACACTAATTACTACACGAATGACTATATAAAGACTACTATATTTGATGTTTTATAGCATGAAGATTGCGTTTCATTAGAGATTAGTTTCCGTAAATTTTCATTCCACTATTTCATTACTGGTGGTAGGTATCTCATATGTGAGAGACTGCCTGGGTAGGTACCACCGCAATGTCTATTTCTCCCGCCAAACAGCAGTCTAAATGCACTGTTCTGTTCCGGTTTTAAGAACATTGTAGCCAGAGTAACTACTGTACATAATAAGACTTAACAACTTGTGTCTCGGGATTGCGAGCAGTGGAATGTCAAGCATTGTTTTGTAATTCAAAGTATTGTTTGGTTTAGCTACCGTCCATAAGCGGTCGTATCGTTTACCATCAGGCGAAGGACATACTCGTTTCGCCATTACCATAAAAAACATTGACTTATATTATACCGATAGACGAGACGCGTCATAGAAATAAAGTGCCCCCGTATTTTAAAAGCACACTGCAATATTACATCAGTTACCTGGTATTTTATTAAAATATTGAAACTTCAGACGATTTGCTTTCGGCTGGACGGCGAAACATTAATTTATTACTTTTAAACGTATGCGACAAGGCGTACTGCACTGTCACTGTCACGAAGCAAACTGATTCATGTGCGGTGCATGCACCGCAAGTAGGTGGGACATTTTGTGTACTGAATGTCTTATCTAGTGTAACATTGATATCGATGTAAAAAAACAATATTTTTATGTAGATATGTATGTAGTATGTGTTCATGTATATTATGACACATTACTACGACGTCATTAATTTACCATTGGGCATTGATTGTTCTCAGGTCAAACTTAGACAGATCTGAGATCAATAGTTTTGTTGAATATTGTTCATTTATAGCTTTAGACTATGCACTTCAAAACCTACTCTTATTACTCTTACCTCCGGCACGTCGTATCCTCCTATTTTCGTGTTAACCATAGCTCGATGCGGCACGCTCAACGGAACCAACGTTTCGAATCTCATCATTTCACGTAGACAAGCTTCAGTGTACGGCATGCTGTAAATAATATACATATACTTTAACAATTTATGCCATAAGCAAACAATAATTTTATGATATCTTACAAATTCTTATACATATTTTGATAATAAGGTACCTACAATTTGCTCTGATACGTTAAAAACCGTAGAAAAGTTAACTATATCGAGGGTATTCAATGCGGATAGGTTGGCAGGTACATATTATGTACATTATATTGAATTAAAAGATTTTATGTTGCGTTAGAATCGTTAGACCCGATTCCAGAAGCTAGCCAGACAACTTAGCATGATCTTACATTATTCACTGACAATTCAGCTATTATTGTTTAAGAAAGGACTATTCCGGAACAAACCACTTATTTTGGTTTTTAACTTAGGTTTTGCCTGTTAGTATTTTTTGTTCTGTGCATTGAATAAGAACTATTTCATATCTTGAACATCTTTATAAAGCTTCTTAAGCTTGGACACTGGCTAGTACACAATAGATCACTGATATCACTGTGGGAATTTATATCTATCTATCTCTATATCAGCCCATATACGTCCCACTGCAGGGCACGGGCCTACTCTACAATCGAGAGAATCGATTGAGAGTGGTTAGGCCATATAGTCCACCACGCTGGCCTAGTGCGGGTTGGCGGACTTACATACCGTAGAAATTCTTTAAAATCGCTACGGTATGCAGGTTTCCTCACGATGTTTTCCTTCACCGTTAAAGTGCGTGGTGATTGACTATCAATACACACATAACTCCGAAAAGTCAGAGGTGTGCCCTGGGATTTGAACCCGCGACCACCGTGAACATGTAGGCAGCCGCGTCTGGTCCGTTAACCAACAGGCCACCACGCACTGTGGGAATATATGTTTTGATTTCAAAAGCTACTAAACCTTCCTCAATACATGAAAAACATTAAAATCTATTTCTATTATTGTATCTATCGCTATCGGATGTGATATGGGAATTAATCCGAGGAGGAACGAATGCCCAATCACGTAGGCATTGTTTGTTATGACAATGTTTAGGTATAGACGAATTGGAAGCATAGCAACTGATGGCAATTTTAGTGTCATAGATACAGATAATAGGATATTAAATTATCTACTTGCTGCGGAGGGCAGTGGACAACTATTTTTATTTACAACTCCTCCATTTTTATCTTTCTGATTATTTTCATTATAGTTAAAGACAAACTAGTGTCTCTAAGAGATTCACCGAACCCCCGAGGTCGATGTCAATTCTTTCCGTGCAATTGTTCATTCTGTCTGAAAGCAATTTGCAGTAGTGAGTGTGTTAATGGGAAAGTCTTACCCAGTCTTTTATTTTATATCCATCAAAATGGGTTGCCACATAGAATACCGTATTATATATTATATTATTTAAGCAACCCAAGTATCTTTTCACGTAGTAAATCGCTTGATTTTTTTATATATAAAACTATAATTAGGTATGTACGAAATGTGTTCAATTAAAAACGCGGTTTTTTTTCGTATGTGAGAAATTAAATGAATTAATTATCCATATTTTCGCACTTTTCAATCATTATTATTTATGTTTGCAAGCATTTCAGTGCATTACGGCAAAAACAATAACACATGGAAATTATATTTCCCCTTTATTATAGTGACGAGGAGCTATAGACAATAAAGACATATCTACCTATTATTTCGGACCAAAACTGGAGAGACCTTAAAAACGAGAATGCTTATTTAATTCACCATAGTTTATTTCAATTACACTTTAGGTCGTGCATAATTATGGCATAAATTAAAATCCCGTTCAGATTAAAAGGGCAATTAAACTATGTCGCCAACCGGATCGTCAGAACTTCTCCCAAAATTGACGTAATTTCAGGTAGAGACGTAAAAAAAAGAATGTTCGGAACTTTTTTTGTTCAACATACAAGGCAAAATATGTGTGTCCAGGTAGGCCAGGCCAGGTAGATCTGCCTACCCCTTCTGAGAAATAGGCGTGAGTTTATGTATGTATTGTTAAAAATATATAATTTGTTTAGACCTTTCAAATAAGTCAAGGCATTTTATGTGATAATGCGTATTTGTTGCTTGTTTATTAGAAACGTATTGTGAACTATGTCATGACCAATACGTAATATGTTAGCGTGGACGTCAGTACTCAGTTACGAGATGATTTACTATGATTTCACTTAACACTCATATTATTTATCCCAATAAATAGTTTTATTGTTAATTAACTTACCGAATACATATGTTAGGAAGAAAATACCTCTAGGCTCTAATAATAATGTAACTAAGTGTATATTCATGCGACCATTTTAGTTATGGGTAATAAATTATTCGTGCGATAATCGAACCTGAAACCGCCGGCAATGAAAACTAACTTTTTAATTACTATGCTTATTGGTCATAAAATCAATTTCCTTATCGTTCGAGCTGCAGAAGAATCCGGCTTATGATAACACGTATTGACGTCAATCTGACAGAAATCTGGGTGAAACACTTTTTTGGATCTGATAAATTTAATTATACTGATTTGTACAGATTTAAACACTTAGTATTTATGACCCAAATATGACGATAAATAAAAATCTAAAAAAAATTATGTATTTTTTTTGCGAAATGTTTAGTTGCATTGTGTCTGAAGTCACTAATACTCTGTGCTAATACTACCACCTCGCTTCGATTTTGGTCGTAGTCTTGATATACCCTGTATACATACATATATTAGACTGCACTAAACAGGCTGGGAAAAGAGTAGCATAATTAGGTTCGGTTAGGTTAAATATAGGCATACTTTTGTATGATTGTTCGAGATATAACTCTCATCTTCAATGGATCGTCTTCACTCTCTCTGCGTCTACAGAAAGTCCACTGCTGAATATATGCCTCACACAAGGGTTGCCATAGGCCTTAGAAACATATAATAAAAAAATTATTACTCACTTTCGCCTATCATCCAAGTTAGGAAGGCGGTCCCTGCCCACCACTCGGTCGATCTCCTCGTGGATTTTGTCCTGGATCTCAGGCTGGAGTAGTATGCGTTCGACGAGCAGCGTCAATACAGACTCGACGGCAGTCGCAGTGGGGAACATGTAGTCAGTGCATGTAAGCACTAGCTGGTCCACTGGAAAGAGAAAATAAGTGTAAAACAATAGAAGGTAGGCAGGCGCCCTGGTAATTTTCTTTTATACCGTCGTAGGCAGACGAGGTTGCAGCCTTAATACTAATACTCTACAATGCCAGGGTCACAGACAAGCCACAGCGTATCAATAAGCACCGGTAAGTTTCGTAAGATTTTGTAAGAAGAAATTTCGTAAGAAAATCAAAATCAACCGATTATGTTATGCCATTAATAATTTCGACAATTTACCAAATACACGTTCCAAAAAAAACATATGTATATAACATTAAATTTAAGTAAACATATAGCAGATAAGAAAAGGATAACATCTGTTTATTTTAGTAATAACTTGTGTTATTGCAGTGTAATATCAATGACCCTTCATTAGGATCACACATGCTGCAATTCTGATAATTATGGATAATTATCAATGTATGTAGGTCAGTTTATCTACTACACTTGCAACAACGTAACGTTTCAATTTATTGGAGAATTTGTATTAAATATATTTATGAAATTTATATTTGACACCCTCCGTGGCGCAGTTGGTTTGACGCCGCCTGTGAAACGAGAGGCCGCGGGTTCGATCCCCGCACCGAAACAAATATTTGTGTGATCCACAGGTATTTGTTTCGGGTCTGGGTGTTTGTGAGACCGAAAAGTCTCTCGTAGCTTCTGATACCCACGACACAAGACTCGATCTTAGTGTGGGGTCAGGACTATGTATGTGACTGTTGGGTGTATTTATTTATTTATTTATTTATAATAATTTTGGAATATTAGTAGATTTCATTGTAATAAAAAATTAATACATTCTTAAAAACAAAAATACTTTTAAAAATAATAAAATAATGATCGTATGAACTCAGACTGTGAATGCACATTTTCTTTAATATCTTTACTTTTACCTTAATATCTTTGAAGTTAAATTAAGATTTGAAATAGACAAAAGTTCCAGATACGATTTGATATCCATATCTAATATAACCCAAACTGGGCAAAGTTTAGCTCCCATAATATTTAAGTAATAAACATAGCCCTAAAAGTGTAACTTATTAACAAATTGTAATAATAATAGCTAATAACTTACTTTTTAGTATGATAGGAATTTATAATCAACATATAGACGTTTGTATGACATATAATTAAAATTTTGCATAAATATTACAAAGATATTTGCTTGTTAATGTTTCATTTATATTCATAAAGACTAGTTTTGTTAAAATATAGTTTTTTAATCCGAATTTCGCGGTTATAAAAATCAAGTATTCGCGTATTTAATCGCTTATGAATGGTTCTATATTTACAGAAAAAAAAATAATAGTATTATTTTCTATATACATATATAACATATTATAATGTATGATTAATTAATTGCATTGTCAAAATTTATAAGGAAAAAACTTTTCGCACTCAAAATAGTGTTTTTGAAAACATTTTCTTTTTGTTCTATTAATAAAGCAGTATTTTATTTATTTTTGTAGATAATTCTACGTTAATAGCATACTAGAATAATTAAGATAAATTAGACACTACAAATAAAATACAAGTGAAAACTTTCGCCCTATCAGCCCTTAAACGACCCACTGCACGGCACAGGCCCCCTCTACAATCGAGAGTACGATTAAGAAGAAAATTACAACCTAGTTAAAACATCACACGAAACAACTCACGCTATGTAAACGAGTTCTTGAACTTTGAATACTTATCAACGAAATTTACATGTATAATACATAAGATCACTAAGTTTTAAAGTTATGTGTGTATAATATATAGTTAGTTATCGCTGATCTTAATGATGAAGGAAAAGATCGTGAGAAAAACTTCGTATCAGACAAAATCCCTCAAGAATTTTAAGACTACCAATTAAACAAAGATGATAAGGGCGTTACTTACAGATGCTAGTGGGATATTCAAATCTGCCCAAATAGGGACTACATAATATGTCAAATATGTGAATCGCATTTCGATATCAGCCAATGTAGGTATGCTTTTCGTAAACAAGCTTAAAGGTATCTACCAAATGAATTGCCAATGGATTTTCTTTGTGGACTTAAACACACAAATTTAGTCTTTAAAATATATACCTATTTTGATTAAAAAAATATAAAAACTTAAACGTCACTTAAATATTATGTTGCACTTAACTACCAAAGTCCAGCTTAAATGTACTGATTAAGTGAGACGTGGGAAGTTAAGTGCAACTCAATATTTAAATGGCGTTTGACCGTTCGGGCGTTAATTAAGCAAACAGATTAACCAAATGCTAAATAACTTTGTCTTCAAGTGGTGAAGATACTGCATATTGTGTGTGTTAAAACACTTATATTTTAAATACAATGTATACAAACATGTTGTTATGGCGATATCATGTAATCGTCGTGTTATTAACTAGTTATCAGCGTTATTGCCCGTACTTAACTATTAAGTAAACGAAGTAGATCAGCGAGTTGAACCATAATTAAAGAGCAATTTACTGCAATCTTAGTTTTTATAAGAGACATTTGTACCTATTTTTAGTCTTTACACATTCCAGTTATGTGACTGTCTGTACTCTTTGGTATTTCTTATACTTCGCATAAGTTGAACAATATCCGCCTTATTCATGGACAGTTTTAAAACCTACTTTAGCAATCGAATGTTTTGTCTTGTTTGCTCAAACCGAGTTCAAAAGTCGTTCGATAAGGATATTATAAGTATTTGTAAATTAGTATAGCAAGTAAAGCAGACCGAGTGCCTATTTCTTACCCACCTACTAGAATACTAGGATCTACTCTATATATATGTATATCAGGTCTAGACACTTATTTTTGAGCAAATTAGAGCGATGTGAATATATTCTATATATGATATACACGTATGTGGCCTTCTGCAGCGGTGTGAACGTACACTACCCATGATACCACTAATGGACCCTCACTGAAGTTGTGTGAACGTACCCTAAGTATACCACTAAAAAGTAAGTCGTGTGAATATACCCTACGCATGATACCATGAATGTGGCCTCATGAATATAGTAGTGGTCACACTGGTACCTGCATAAGCGACTGATAAGGCAAACGACTCGTTTTATGGACATGTGGGGAAGGAAACCAGTTTTCTTTGGTGTTTCGAGTATTACGTAAATAAACTAGGAACCGATTGAAAAGTAAACGTAACAGGAAATACCAGCCACATGTCTTAAATAAGTTTGTAAGGGTCTTTAGGGCCCTTAACACTGATTATATGATAATATGATAGTTAAATACTGATAATTGATATAAGGACGAACAAGGAATGATAAATAAAACGTCCGGAACGACTGCTAAACGAACACTGACTTTAATGCGACTTAACAATTTATTAATACCGAAAATATGATGACCATGCGACCTAAATTAGTATTGTACGTTACTCGTACAAAGTTAATAACCTTTTCTATGAGAAAAAATGGAAAAATTCTGGAATGTTACCAGCAGATACTTCAATAGTCATTACATTTCTGTTGTTGTATGAAAAACGGCAAAACGGAACGAAAAGAGAGACCGCGGGTTCGATCCCCGCCCCGAGACAAAAGTTTGTGTCAACCACAAATATTTGTTCCGGGTCTGAGTGTTTTTGGGACCGAAAAGTGTCTCATAGTTTCTGATACCCACGACACAAGCCTCGATCTTAGTGTGGAATCAGGACTAAGTGTGTGACTGTTGATTGCATTTATTTATTGTAATACATATTGTCGCTTAATTATTATTTTTTTGTTTTAGAATTATAATACTTTGCTCTTTCTCTCTTACTTTCATTCTACACCCACAGAAACGGCCTGCATCCAGCATTAACATATTTTTTTAGTTTCTCATTTATTCTATTTAAATATCGGTGTACAAAAGTATTAGCAATTATGCATAAAAGTAAAATAGCAATATCTCATCAACACCACTCTGCATGTAACACTAATTTTGAACCTACGTCATTGGGGTCAAAACATTATCAAACTAAACTACAAGCTCCTATAGAGGAAGTAGGACATTTGTGATACTTTAATATGATTTTAATTCAAATCAAATGTCTTATAAATTACTCTGTTATGCTAATAGGTGTCATCAAGATGCATAATTAGGAAATGCTACTTTAGCGCCTTCGCTTAAACTGATTGGTGGAAATAGGATAATATTCAATGAAAATGCATAACTCGAATCAATAATTGTACACCAAAAAATATTAAATTATAGTTCATGGTATACTCATTGGATATTTTACTAAATAAATTTGTATCAATAAGATTAAAGAT
This sequence comes from Deilephila elpenor, assembly GCA_949752805.1. NCBI lineage: Eukaryota > Metazoa > Arthropoda > Insecta > Lepidoptera > Sphingidae > Deilephila > Deilephila elpenor. The sequence continues at coordinate 5,164,954 of OX457102.1, forward strand.
TGTCTTGGAAAACGTAGCGTGGGACGTCCTCTGGCTAGATGGCGGGACGACTTGCATAAAAGGGCCGGCAGCGACTGGATGCGTAAAGCAGCAGACCGGGCTCTGTGGCGTACCTTGGGAGAGGCCTATGTCCAGCAGTGGACTGCAACGGGCTGATGATGATGATGATGAAGATTTAAGATGTTAAGGGCCCTGTAAACGATCCAATGTGTTTGGCTTTGTTGGTCAAACTGCACGTTTTCATCAAACGATAGCTTAGACAATCAAACAAAAGATCAAACGTTTTGCTCGTAGATTCGGTCACAGATAACTATATACTAGGCCAAAAGCGCCGCCAATCCAGATTTTCATGAAACACGACTAACACGTAGACTGTTGGACAAGCGCGTAAAACAATCCTGCATACCATAGCTGCATACATTGACTTATAATCTACCGATAGACGAGACATGTCATAGAAACAAAGTGCCCCCGTATTTTTAAAAGCACACTAGCGACATTTGACGTTCATTGACTGGAACTATTGTAACCGTATTTTTAAAAAATGTAACTTCAGACGATTTTCTTTCGGTTTGAAGGCGAAAAGTCAAAATAAATTATATAGGGCGTACTGCACTGTCACTGTCACAAAGCAGACTGCTTCATGTGCGGTGCATGCACCGCACACATTTTGCGTACTGAACGTCTTATCTAGTGTAACATTAATATCGGTGGCTGCATACTATCAAATAGTTTAACAAACACGTAAAATTTGGCAAACAATTTGATCGTTTTAGTCAGGCGTCTTATCGTATGAATGAAACTTATAGCAATTTAAACAAGAATCATATAATGCCGACGCATTGTAAATGTTAATTAGCAGGTATGTGTAGTACAACTTATCGAATCAATTTAGATTATAATTAATAATTTTATTAAATTACACATATCATGAAGCATATCTAATTTGTAACAAATAAAAAATTTCGCATATATCACACGTTAAACTACAAATAAATTTACATTCAATTATATCGAGTAGCTTAAACATTACATTATGACTTCTTCCAAACTAAATTAACTGAAGAAATATTATGTAAAAAAGGCAAAGTGGTGTATTTATGCTAAAATCATAGGAAGTAGTTCAATTCTAATATGATTATAGAACTAAAGTATTTACATACATAAACTCACGCCTTTATCCCCGAAGGGGTAGGCAGAGGCGCCACCAGGACACCTACATTTCGCCTTGTATGTTCCGTCCCGCGATGTGATAGGGGACGAACCTATCGCCATATCGGCCAATTTCTGACTGAGGGCTGATAATGAATAGAAAATTTCCCGACCCGGGACTCGAACCCGAGACCTCAGCTTTGTAACCGGACCGTTATACAACTACGCCACCGAATCAGCAGTAAAGTATTCGATCTTCGTAATTTCTTTACAAATGAATCCTTTTGCTTATAGTAAGAATGTGTGTTGGCCTGGAGGGCGACCACAGTACCTACATATCGGACATAATGAAAAACTTGACAGTAACTCCCACAAGTCACTCACAAGGTTTCATACTTTTCCTGTTACAACCAAGGCGAAATACTTTACAAACATGTTTTGCAGATGGATATTATAAGTACTTATCTTACCTGAATAAGTAGTACGGTCCTTCTCCCTTTTTTCCTCTTTCATTTTTCTGATGTACATATCCAGGAAATGTCTGTCATATGATTCGTCGTGAGTTGCTATCGCGTCGCTTACAATTTTCTGTAAAGTAACATTATTTAAAATGTGTAATGCCCACCAAACATATTTTTATAAAATGAGATTTAAAATTAGAAATCAGCTTTGTAATAAGTAGTGTCGTTTCTGAGCTGTGAGCATACAAGCGGATCTGACGACCTAGTTAAGGTTGCAGGAAATCAATGCAGGCCGCAATAAATTAAGTCGCTATGAGAATCCTTGGAAAAGGCCTATGTTCAGCATTGGACTTCCTGTGAGTGAAGAGAGAGGGGGAGAGAATAGATGAACTGCCTCTATATCGGCGCACGAAAACGTTCCACCCATTTTGCAGAATATTTTGACTTCTGATTTTATAACCTGCTGCCAGCCCAATATTTTTAGCTCTTTCGAGTGTAGATCACATTTTGTAGCCAGAGTAACTACAGGACATAGTGAAACTTAACATCAAATGTCTCAGGATAGCGAGCTTAGTGGAATGCCAAGCAATGCGTTGTAATTCATGGTGTTTTGTTTGCTACAGTTCATCAGCGGTCGTGTCGCTTATCATCAGGCGAAGGACATGCTCGTCTCGCTATTCAAAGCAATAAAAAAAACATACCTTCGAAATACAGAATTCCTCATATTTTTTTAATTTACCGTTACAGCAGGCTAATAAGCTAAGATTAGAAGCTTAGCTTCGAAAAGATAATATTAATGTTGTCTGCTTCGGGCTCCAAGCCTACTTAAAACTTATAAGTAAGATTATATTGGAAAGAAATTAATTTTTTATACTTAACAATAAAATAATAGAATGACCTTTTAAAATTCCGAAACATTTGATCCATCTCATTGTATTCTTTCTTACATTTAATTTTCCGTCTGTATAACTCTAGAGGGCGTGGAAAAATCAGTATATTATGTTGGATAATGGTTTCTTAGATTTACGCGAATGTTACACATTAAAATAAAACTATTTTATACGGATTTTATCGCGCTTTGGTTTAATTTTTACATTTTTAAACTTCCCGACGTTTCGATTACTATACAGCTTTCGTGGTCGTGGTCACGGGGCGGACAGGGCGAAATCCGTATATAATAGTTTTATTTTAATATGATGTTGGTATAATTCTTATTTATCATTAAAATGTAATATAGCCTTATACGTAAAAAAAAACTGTTCTTACAGTGAAAAAGTCCAACAAGTACTGGTTTCCTTTAACCAGTCCCTTGTAGCCGCTGTAGTTAGGCATGACGTCCTTCAGCCACGGTGTGAGAGACAAAGCACCTCCCATATCATTGGAGCTCCTCTGAAAGATCAGCACACCGCGAGACAACTCCCATAGCTTGTAGTACTCCGCCCTCGGATATGTCGCCCTAGCGATCACTTGCAGCATTCCGTTGATGAAGGGGGCGTCGAAGAAATGTGGCAGGCATATCAGCTCTCCATTCACGAGTTCCTAGAAGTAATTTATTTAATTGTAAATGTGTTAAATTGGTAAGTATGTTTGTTACTCGTTCACGCAGAAGCTGCTGAACGAATTTCAATACAATTTTACAGCAATATAAGTTGCACATCAGAATAATAATTTTAGTCTAAAAGCCGGTGAAGATCGACTTTCACCCATCTGATAACCAGATGAGACATATTTTTATCACACACATGAATATGATAATATGCCTGGAAAAGTGATCATGGCTATTTTTGATTGAATTCATTTTAATAAATTTTCTTTTATTACCTTCACTCTTTTGATAACCGAAGGCATTTCATCCAAACTGATTATTTTTGACACAGAGAATATCTAGCTACCTGGCAAGCAGATGTGAACGGGTAAGTTAATATAGGTAACTACACTGATTTGATAACAATCCAAATTGATATAATAAGAAAGATAATTTAATTACAAAACCAATCGTATAGGCTTGCATGCAAAAATAAAAAATCATTTAAAAATAACCATGAACACTTTTCGATACAAAAATTATAATAGGCATGTTTGTTAATCAATAATATTTAATAAAAATATGTCTCATCTGGTTATCAGATGGGTGAAGGTCGGTCTTCCACGGCTCCTCTACTATATTGGCTATTATAATTAGGCTAAGTGCATCTAAACTTGATCACGCAATCAAAACGGTATGGAACGAAGCTACAGTCAATATGGTTCGATATACAAATAGACTTAACATTACAGTTGAGACATCTTCGTAATGGAATATTGGAGGACGATACAAAAATTTGGCTTGCTGCGAACATGGAATCCTATTGCTCCACAGCCACGAGCCAGCTACTCGTTACTGCGCCACTGAGGTAATTAAATGGCCAATTGATTATAATTACTATGTGATAAGTTATTTGTAAATTGTAACTACGACGTCATATTATATCATGTTATTATCATTATCAGTTTAGCAACCATTGCCGCGCCAAAACCAAGTGTTATGTAGATCAGTTACGTCGAAGTAGAGTTGGATGGAGAACACCGACACATCGGTCATTGACATACAGCAAGTGTGCCACGCTCCAATAAGCCAGACAGATATATCCGGCTCAGTAACTATTCTATCACATACCCACTACTGCAATAACTGCAAGCCCAGATCAATGGCAGAAAAACAAAAGACAGGGATCGCGATTTCACAGCCTCCATAGCGCTGTCGCTTAGACGCCGGCTGTGATACGAGAGGCCGCGCTGCGAGGTCAATCCTTGCACTGACACAAATATTTGTGTGATTCACAGACATCGCAGATAATTGTTTTGGATCTGCGTGTTTTTAAATCGAAAAGTTTCTTGTATTTTCTTACCCACGACACAAGACTCGATCTTAGTGTGGGATTAGAACTATTGGGTGTATTTATTGTTTATTTATTTGTCAAGCTTTGGGGATAATTTGTCTTCTCTCTGCCACAAAACTCATGAGAAAAGAAGCTATGAAATGACTAAAAAAGGCATATTTTTATCAATGATCAATGAATCAATGGATGCTTCGGCATCTATTCCTCTGAGCGACAAATCAATCAAAATATTCAAATTAGATGTCCTCTAATAAAATCCTGAATAAGTATATCTATAGAAATCTGATATGCTGTATCGTAGATTACGTATTTTATTATAAGCATAGATAATTTAAGTGCCATAGCATTAACTATGAGCCGTATCAGTCCAAATTATTGAATACGTACTATCGAATCAATCAAAATCGTATGTTTTATAAACGTGTTTTTAAAGAAACGTGCGCTTTTATCGGGGTCGCTGTCGAGCTGATATCTGTTTTCGAACTGCAATAATGCAATTATGTGAACAGAATAAAACATGTTCACACTTAATTTATATGAGTGACCCCATCCAGTGTTTACAATATGGATCGTCTGTTAATGAACTGTGTAGCTGGATATCAATGAACAAATGATTTACGACCAACGATGTTCTCTCGAGGCTCTCTGCAGAGTATAGACTCGCATAATTTAACAATTATTTCGGAGGTCGTCTATTTCAACTACTTTCAAATTGCCTACTATTCGAAAATTTGCTACTGAAATTTTCGAAACTTTTCATTCCAACAAAAAAGTTTTTTTAATTAAGTATAGAAAATCTATTTTTATTTATACAGCGCTATAAAATAATAATACGAAATTCATGTATTTTGTAGAAATAATTTAGTGGAAATTATAATATTATATTAGTGCTGTGGATCCAAATTTTTTAGCACCAGCTCGCTGAAAGAAATACCGTGCCAATATTTCTGCCAAGGCCGTCAGCACAGGTGTATACATGTGTCTTCAACTGATGGTGACGACTGACTTCTGATGTCAAGTCTACTCATTTAACCAACCGCAAAATTTTAATAAATGGGAAAAAATAGTGATGATTTTTTAAGGTCATTTGGCTATGGGGGTGTAAGTTATCAGTTTATAAATTGGAAAAAGGGTCTCTTGTCCAAAATTGTTTGGGTATCTCTGCTTCGTGGCGGATTATCAATTGCTCTTCAAGTCTGTCCAGGAGTGTCCTTCATGCTACTGATGCTAATGCGGATGAAGAGGATGAAGTTAATAATAAGAATTATGGTGAAGATGTTAATTTCGATGTATACGTTAAATACACATCGGGTATTGCTTATCTTTAATTACTCAAATCAATTTTATCCAAGCCGCATACGTGTTATGTGTTATTAAATCGGGTGTAATTATTTGTACATGTCGCGTGTGCCTCATTATTTTTTGTTTGTGTCTTCAAAATAGCGTGTTTATCTTTTTTATTACATTTTAATTATAATACACACTTAATTACTGATTACACGTTCTTATTTTGGTGATATCGTTAAGCAGATCTGTATAGAGAACGTGACTAAACTATTCACGTGACAAGTACGATTTAATGATTGTATTAGAAGTATATAACATAGTGTAATAAACGTGGCCGTGTTATGTTATCAAAATTATTATTCAAACATAAAAAACGTGAGCAAATTAGATATCTATCAAAACTATCAAATCATTAGGATATTTTACTATGATAATTTTTTTTTGTATTATTTTGCGTATTAACACAAAAATAAAACATTCTGTCAAAACAGTTTTAACGTAGCTTAGAACATGAGGCAAATATTAGTATTTTAAATAAAATAGTGGGAACGTAATGGGGATATCTTACCGTCTCTTTCACACCCGCACACTGTAATGCATATCAGGATTAGAGACGTCACTAGTTTTGTTTTGCATCCCTTTTCTTCTACTCCCACTACAAGATTTAAATCGTTTCTAACTTGTTTAATTGTGAATGGATTTACAAAATTTTGGTTATGAATACCTTTTGATAAACACAATATAAAAAATTAAGTAAAGTACCCAATTGTAACTAATTTAATTATAAGTAGTCTAATGGCCACGTTTTAAAAAGCAATTACTTCTGCAAAGTTCTTAGGAGTTATTTAGCTGCATATTTCAAAGCATGGACATTTTTCGTGAAACATTCAACATAATAAAGACTTATAATATGTATGCGAATAAACAATTTATGCGAATGGTTTTACTTTCACTTTCACAATGCAAAGAATGATAAAAAAACTTGCAATGTAAATATGGTTAAAGGTGAAATCAATACAATGAGGTACATTTTTGCAATAGTAACAATTTTAGTAGAATTTTTTGCTTTTTAATGTTTGAAAATGCAAGACAGTCGGAGGCTACCATTTGTTTTAAACCAACATCAGTCAGCATTTCATTCGTCACTGAGATTTTTGTACGCTTAATACATATCTTTCCATTACTCAAATCCTATATCCCCTAAAGCCGGCATCACACCAACGAGCCCTCAGATATTCTGCTTTCCTTCAATAATTAATCAATCATATAAAATGAATTAAGACTGCCTCGGTGGCGTAGTTGTATTACGGTACGGTTACAAAGCTGAGGTCTCGGGTTCGAGTCCCGGGTCGGGCAAAGTGATATTGGATTTTTCTATTCATTATCAGCCCGGAGTCAGGAATTTGCGCCCGATATGGCGATAGGCTCGCCCCCTATCACATCGTGGGACGGAACATACAAGGCGAAATGTGGGTGTCCTGGTGGCGCCTCTGCCTACCCCTTCGGGGATAAAGGCGTGAGTTTATGTATGTATGTATGTATGTATATAAAATGAATGGTCATTTAGCACGTCTCTGGTCTGTATAACACTTACTTTCTCAGCCGGAAACTTAGGTCCACTTAGTCTCATGTCAATCATTTCCTTTATTTCACATTCCACTACGGATTCCAGATTGTTGTCTCGTCTTCCGAAGCCATAGTCTCTCAGGTAGCGAAGGGAAAATCTCCTTTGAATATGCCAAAAGTATCCATCCGTGAAGAATAAACCTATAAAGAAAAGTTGGATATGTAGAAATTTATTTTTTACTATGAAAACGTTTTTCAAGTTTCGGTATGCCATTTAAAGGTGTGCTCTAATGTGCCTTACGAAACCAATTCATATTTGAATTAGCAAAAAGTCTTAAAGAATACACGAGAGATTACACTTACCCAATTTCTTCCAATAAGACCTTAACCTTCCAAGAATGATATCCACTCTTCCATCAAACTCTTCACGGTTCAGCATTTCTCTTATATCGTCAGGATCATTCAGCACAATCGTTGGAACAGGACCCATGTATAGGCCGATAATTTTCGTCTTGTATTTTTCCCCTATTTTTTTAAAGGCAAGGGCCAAGTTTGCGAATTCGTAGGACAACACAATCCAAAATGCTCCGTATATAGGCAGGCTAGGTGGTCCTGCAGAAAACAAAGTTATATAATTTAATTATACTCTTTAGTCTTACAAAAATCACTAGAGACGTTAAAAACAAATTAACCTATTTAAAATGGACGGCCTTATCACATTAGGCAATTTAATTGTAGCAACTTTTGAATGGATATATTTTAACATCGCCAATAAACAAGTCGTGAAAATAGGTCATCTAGTGTTGAGGAAGTTCAAGAAGAGGGGAGGATTTATCTTAAGTTATGAAATACAACAGTAAACTATTACTTATGGAAGTTTTAGGAGACAGTGCTGTATTTTGATTGGGGCGATCATTTATTTTGTAGTCTTTACCGTCTATCACATTACCAAGGCTCCATCACGTTTAAATTTTATGTTCTTGTATCGCTAATTTACAAAGTTGTTGTCGAGTTGTGACACTTGTGCTCACTTAAATATAAAGACCAATAATGCCACGTGAACAAAAATAGGGATCTATTCGCCGTAAAATATCCGGTGTCACCTATAACATCCGACTGGTGGAGAGGTGCTAGTCACTAGTCAGAATGCTGGCGTAGTAAGGAACCCAGCTCGGTGGCAATGTCCACAAGCATTCCAGATTGAAAAATCTATTACACCAGCACATTCATTCCCTCGTCTGCTGTTACTGAGTTAGAAATGAGAAACAGCTTTCGTCTTGTCAAAACAGTGCAGTGTCAACAAGATGCAATTGATTGCATCAATTATAATCAATAGGGATTTGACTCATTTTACAAACTAGCTTCTGCCCGCAAACTTCGTCTGCATGATTAACTTTGTTTGGAATTTACCATCCCTTCCCGTGATATCCCGCCCGTCTCGTGTCATTCTCACTCAAGACATGTAATCCATTCCCATCCCATCTCCTTGAGTATAAAAAAAATAATAAATATATCGGAATTCCTTCCTCATCCCACGGGAACACAAAAATTTTCGGGATAAAAAGTAGCCTAAGTGTTAATCCAGGGTGTCAGCTACCTCCATACAAAATTTCATTGTTAAGCCGTTTCTAAATTCATCGTGCACAACCGCACAGACAAACAGGCAACAAATCTAAAAATCTGTGTTTTGGGTTGTATTACGGTAATACAGACCCCCATATTCGTATTTCTCATTTATCATCCATATACAGACATCGATCGGTTACAAAATAATTTATTATATGTGTACATTTATTTTTCACATTTTATAGACAGTATTTTAAAACCTACTTCAATATTTCGGGAATCCAATTGTTCGTCATAATTTAAATAAGATATTTTAAATTGGTTTGGATTTTTTCCGTATGACGTCTCTCCAAAATCGCAGAAAGATACTTGATATCGCTTTTTTGTATAAGATTATAAACTGTTACGTAGATTGTCCCGAGTTGCTGCATCGATTGAAAATTCAAGTCCCTCGTAGTGGTAGTCGGCTCCAAAACCGAAAGACATTTGTAGTTCCTTTCCACACCACCAATGTTGGCCAACACTCGTGTATCTCTCGCATCACATCGTCTTATAATTCCATCAGTAGTAATTTAGACATTTTTACTGGTTCTTTGACCTCATTAAAGGATAAGGTTCATAAATTGTACTTGATTTGATTCATTAGCAATAAGTAGTTCTTAAGCACCGATATCTTTTTTTTTTATATAGAATTTATCTGTTGAGCTTTTTATCTTGTTTTTAGTGTAAGCTGTCTTCACTTTAATAGGTTATAAATTGTCCGTATGTTATATTGTTGAACAGTTATATGTACTTTCTATTTTGTAACCAGTTTGTGAAGCAAATAAAAAAAAAAAAATAAAAAAAAAAAATTGCATTACTTATGACCCATTATCACGTGACTGGAAACAGCGATCGGAGTGCAATGACGTCACGGGTCGGGCGACAAGTTAAAAGTATTACCAGTAAACTATTTCTCTTGATTATTTAGTACAACAATGACAATATTTTACGATTTTCACCACAATGGAGACTGGCTTCATCAAAGGAAATAATTAAATCGTAAGAACTCACTCAGTCACTCTAAAATCAGTTAACTTTGATATACCGATATTTGATTATAGTCACGTGACAGTATGGAGCGTTTTAGCGGGAATAAAAAAAAAATATTTAAACTATTTACGTATTTTTAATTAAAATTTGTCCTATGTTTTCATTAACTTTTTTTTTTTCGTGTTTAGATAGGGTCTATCTATAATATAAAGGAATTCCAAAAATTTGTCATCATCCCTATTGATTGCATTGCTATAGACTTTTCCTTTATTGAGATAGTTTTGTATCAATCCCCCTATTTTATTGGAACCAGTAATCATATATCATCGATATACTAGATGTTATCTTATGAATAAACGGTTAACCAAAAAATACATATATAAATGCTTGAATCGATATTTTACGCGTTATATTAAATCTAAATGACCGAAATGGATTTAATAAAGTAGTTGTAAAACTAGTTTGACGATTACTTAATTACTGCAAATAGCTTATTTCCAGTACAGTTTACATTAAATGTGACCTGATTTCCGCCAATTACTCAGGCATGTGAATCTAAAAAAGTAATTTGTCTTAATTAAGCACGTTATTTTGTTCAATTTCCTTTCCATGTTTTTGCTATTATTATAAACGCTCCGTCCTAAATACAATTTCAATAAATTATTCTGGTAAGATATTAGACAACTGTTGTACATACTAAGTTGTAATTTAATTTATCACAACGAAAAATAAATCCACAATTAATACTATTGATACAGGCACACTCACATAGCATCGAAGCATTACATTGTAAGAATTGTTGGATAAAATTCCTTACATACTGTGAATTACACCCTGGGTTCGATATCTCAATTCATGGAACATGTTGTAACAGTTATTTAAATAACGTAAAATATAACTCTTCGCCACGCGAGCAATCTGTTGCAAAATTGTGACCATAAACGCAAGCGACACAAAAATAAAGATTGCGATGCACCGACCCCAAGCAAGTCTGATAATGCTCGAAGTACAAAAGAGAAAGCGAGTCCTACTTACTGAGTAATTCAATTAAGAAATACATGTCTCCTGTCTGCCCTTTTCCCGTACTGACATGGACATCGCAACATAACTTTCTAATCGTGCACGAATATTTTGCTTAAATGCAATTTTATGGCCGTTGACCTAACATCAGTCCTTAAAGAAATTAATAAATAATATCCTTACACACTTAATCTCACCTGGAGGAAAATTCTCTGGTCTTTTATATGCATTTTTATAAAAATACACTATCAAATACGGTATCACCAAAGCTATAACTATTGCAGCAATCATAACTACGAAAATGTGTTAATATCGTTAGCTATTCGCCGCGCAGACGTCTTTCGCTTAATAACGAGTGTAAACAATGAACATGATTCTCCTGTGGAGTCGAAAACATATGATAATAATGCTGTATCTACCGCGCTAATATAGATATATATATAATTGACTACCTAAAACATAAAAACGTGCGCATTACAATCGTTTTCATCAAAATGTTAAGCTAGAGATTATTTCCATCCATAATATTTATCAATCACATGCATAAAATACTTTTAAACGTCATCCACTTTGTATGCAATTGCATCATGCATTGCATTAGTTTTTAATATTGTTGTAATTAATTTTGTTTCGGGACTGTGAACTATTTCTATGCCTTTTCCTTAATTCCAACTACGGGTATGTGATTATCACATCCATCGATCCGAATTAAACAAGGGCGGTGAACTAAAATCTATCTCCCTCTCGTGTTTTTAAAAAACGATTTATTATTTTTAAATAAAAATATTAGAGATTCAAATGCACAGAGCATGCAAGCTTGTCGAAATGCGTGGACTGCGAATTTTTCAATAGCTCCATGTAGCTGCTATTACTTATCAAAACGTGGAGAATTACGGTAACTTTTACAGTCATACATAAGTTACATATAGTTAATCTTGACTCATAGTTCGAATAGAAAAGACAATAATTATATGACACCAAACTACGAAGTTATTTAATTACGAGTTCAGAACTAAAAAGCAAAGAGGTGAAGCTTAGAAATCGGAGAGCACATTTAGATTTTAATCTCTTCTATAGTCATTCGCCATTCATCTTTAATCCACCACAAATACTGGTCTGCAAAAACAAACAACTATCTGCTTTTCCATGTTACAAAATACTTCCATACGTCAAGCGAACCAACGTTGAAGAGAAATGTCTACGTTATAAATTTATAAGGTTGTAGATTCAATAATCCTGCTACTAATTTTAACTAGCAATTACATCAATAGACGGTGTAACAGTTGATAGTACTAATAATGTTGTTAATAATGTTTCGATCTTAATGTGGGGTCAGGACTATGTATGTGAGTGTTGGGTGTATTATTTGTTAAATTCTTGTACAACATGTAGACTGATGGATCAAGCTACGAACCGGGATGAATGGAAGGACGGTAGAGAAGCCTTTGCCCTGCAGTGGGAGAGTGGAGGTTGATATATGTATGTACAACATGACGTTTATAATTACTTTGGAACTTATATACAGGTATCTCAAGACCACGACCGAAAACGAAGCCAGGTGGTAGTTTTAGTGGTTACAGACACGATGCAAATAAAAATTTCACCAAAACAGCGACAGATATTGTTTTATAACTTTTTAAAAATCATCTTGTTTGGGTGGTAAAAACCTATTTTTTGCGAAAATAATAATTTATACCCTTACGTATCTGCCATTAAATGTCAAAAAATAATAAAGTCTGCATGATTATTTTGGGAAAATTATGTATTTATCTCCCAAATTCGACGATAAGTAAAAAAATACAAAAAAGAAGTTGTCGATTTTTATGCAAAATTTTTACTTGCATTGTGTCTGAAGTCACTAATACTACCACCTGGCTTCGTTTTCGGTCGCAGTCTTGATATACCCTGTATTTATTGGCGGAAAAGGGAAAAAGTATCCAATTTTGGTACAACACATCCAACTACTGTGGGTCAAGACGGCTCACAATATTTGGGGAGGCCTGGGGCCCACTCTAGCTCGGGTTAGTGTCAACATTTTTAAGTCTCTATTCCATCTTCGCGCATCTCGGAAAGCAATAATACTACTACTCGTTATTTAGCCACAGAAAAACCACTGTTGCTATTCGCAATAGATTGCATAAGGTTTTGCATTTCATTTTTTACTTATACCTATTCGTCGAATTAAGATTTCACGAGGCTAACACGTGAACGTCCCGCAAATGCCACAAAAAAAACGATCAATTCTATTATCTTTATTTTGATAATAAGATTTTGAAATAATACGCCTTATTGAGCATGTCTTTCTTTGTGACTTACTGTTCATTATCCTATCTTATATTAAAACTATTACTTTGAACTAACAATAATTATTGTAGACGTTTCAAAAGATCAAAATGAAAGACAATTTGGATCTAACGTGATAATAATTTTATATTGGGCCATATTGACATATTAGAATTAATTTTACTCGCATGTCATCTCCCTAGGTAACATAATATACAAATTGAAAAAAACCAGCTGCTTGTTTTTGTCAAACATCACGATTGCGTTTTTGTTTTTGATCATCCCTTATAGGTATGAGTCTTTTTGCCGCTCAGATAAGTTCCGGAACCGAACCTTCTGAATTGATAGACAAACATTAAAGCGAGCCAAACCGCAGGCACAATTAAGAATATTTTTACTATCGCATATTTTTGTTTTTACTAACGCAGGTGCAGCAAATTGAAAATAAGTACCTATTGCTATGATAATATATCAGCCATTATCCCATTTGTCATCGACGCTTGCAGTCCGCTATTCTTACGGACGGCCGACTTCGGCAGTCGAGCATATCCGCGAAACCGATAATTTCTAAAACATAAAAACACGTATTTTACACCCGACTTAAATACTTATTTTGATAATATTAAGACTTTAAAGCCATCAAAAGAAATTATTTGATAGTGTTCGATCAAAAGAACAGTAAACTTTAAAGTAAACTCCGGTTATTATTTGAAAACAGAAACAATAATAAAAACAAATTAAATCGCTTTCTGCTTTAAACAAAAAGCATACCCTTTATGAATTGAATTCTTTTAAATTATGTGGGTATGAAATTGCGTCAAACAATGTTAAAAAAACACCGATCAACAACCCAACATTTTTAATTTACACGGCTTACTAAGTATCCGCTCGTTAATGACTTTTATAAGATTTTAATTCAAATATCCTATTATACGATAAGCATTAATAATTAACGCACAAGAACTTCATGCTATTACACCGTAACATACCATGAACGTATTAGACAAAACGTATAGTTTGTATGTATTACAGGATTCTTCGTGAAGAGCGAATTTGATTTCTTCTATCCGCATATTTTTTTCTAAAGTTCTCTGAAGTTGAGAATACTTTTAAAAACTTAAGGAATATTATTTTGCAACATAAAATCTTTGCTGTTTTTCAACTTGTATTATATAATTAAATATTATAATATTCATTTAACTTTCCGTCAATATTATTGTTTTCATACGGCACGATAAAGTGACAATGCAACTGATAGTAAGGGCATTGTGAGTGATAACCATGTATCGGTCGGGTCCAATCCGAATGTACCAGTTTGGCATTGCTATGTTGTGGTCGCAATCCGGGATCTTAGGACAATTTCGCCCACTGAATGAAACGCAATAACAAAGCTTTTACTAAACGCCTAAACGATTTTGCTAGAGAGCTTTCGGTAGAGCCATAGAGTATGGAGGTAGCTTTAATGAACTACAACAATGCTTTACAACATTAAAAATAAATTGCAAAAAATATCTTGGCTATTAAATGACGAAATATTATACATTGACACTTAGTATACAGGCTGAGCTTTTCAAATGGGCGTGGATGGCCAAATCCGAAATTATGAGGAATAGCGAAAAATTCTGAAAGGAGTCACGAGCCCGATTTTTATGAAAACCAAAACTGCATACTTAAATTTTTTATAAATAAATATTCCTAGCAAGGAATCGAAACCGATGATTTTTAATAAATAACACATGCTGTATTATTACACCATTTCATAATGATGCTAATAAGGATCAAATCCTTTGAAGTAATGACACACGGCAAACTAAAGGAAGGAGCTCATTTTTAGCACATATCAATTTTTTCTTCCGTTGCCTTAAAACAGGTACCTACATATACAACAAAAAAAAGTAGGTACCTAAAAATGAATACAAGAAAATATCCTTTCATTTATTATTTGCTTTATCGGGTCAGTCTCTTTAATTATATGCGCCCGCCATTTATTCTCGGAAGTGCCTTACTTTATCATGTAAATGACTTGTAGAAATTATAATCAACACCTATTTACAAGACGCGACTCGCTTTAAATCAATAAATGTCATATTCAGAACATTAAATAAAGTAATTAATATTTAATCACTGCTCATGTTTAAGCTGTAAACCTCGCGATTCTATGTTTATCCTCGGTGGGTCAGTTGTACTACGATACTTGGTAATCACCAAGTTGAGGTCTCAGGTTTGGATCCCGGATCGGGCAAGTTGACATTGAATTTTTCTATTAATTATCAGTGAGGAATTTGTGCCCGATATGGTGATAGGCTCGCCCTCTATCACATCGTGGGAAGGGACACATAAGGGGAAACGTGGGCGTCGTGATAGCACATCTACCTAAAGCTGTCGTCACTGAATCTCGACAAATAAGTTGTCGTATTTTTAATCTAATCAGCTGTTGGTAAAACATTTGTATCCAGCCGGACAGCGAATGTCGTATTCGCTAGAAATATCGACGTAATGACAAATCACTTTTCAATTTGTGATTTTTGTTTTGAGCAAGCCGGCATAATTGTGTCGACTGGCGAGTAACTACTATCTGTCGCCTGTAAATAATTTAAGTGAAATACACTGATTTTCAACAGCGCGTTAGAGCCGTTTTATGGCATCCCTATAAAAAGGTAAAGGAAAGGTATATTCTAAAACACGTTTCTATTAAATTGTTGTACAAAGGAGTAAATTAAGTTTGAAATACATTAAACTAAACATGTTTAAATTATGAAATTACAAATGTTATAAAAACGAATGTGATCCAGATTGCAAGACTTAACTTTACAAAAACACATCAATTTAGTAAAAAGGTTGATACACCCGCGGCCTACACTATAGTCGCTGATACAGTAAATGCATAAAATAATTATTTACCTGCAAGCATACGATGCATGCATGCCATGCTCATCCGTACAGGCAGGAATCACAAGCAAAGAGTAGGGGAGACCCCCTGGTCTACGAAAGAAACGATTTTCAATTTTCTTGTAATAATTCAATGACCTTATTATAACACAAAATAATAATTACTACACATGATATATTGGTCATTATATACATACATATAATGCACTTGGTAATTAGTACATACACATCTGATATAAATAATGTCAAATAAATCAGTGCTTTAGGAATAACATTGAGCCGGGTAAAAAGCTCTTGTCTTTTGGTAATGACGGTGAAGCTTAAGTCATATTATAAAACTATATACGTAGGTAATTACTCTAATCCACGTCTTCAATGAGCCATATCGATTATATTATTGGAAAATTTAATAAAAACAGACAGATACAGACATAGTTTGTTTATAGATTCATAAGTGTCCAACAATATAACTGCAATGTCGTCCTCACCCAATAGCGAATTAATTTTTAGTTTACAAGAATTGATAAATATATCAATTCAACTTTGAACGTTGGGAACGGATGCGTGACCGACTAAAATAGATAACTTTGCAACTTCATTCGCGCTTAAAACTCCGTTCATATTTTCTGCACTCATAAGGACACTACAGATTAAAAGATAATTAAAATAACCTCATTATTAATTAGCTTATACGACGTCTCCTTTTTAAAAAAAACAAGATTAATGAAACAGAGTAAATGCAATCGTTACAGAAAACTATTCCCTTTGCAGAAAACTATTCCAGAACGCTCAACTCCTGATATGGCAGTTATTTTAGTCATGGTTAATTCTTGTCATATTTACTGAGTACACGTTTTTATATGCTTCCAGATTTTGTATTGAAACAGATATCAATGTCCGAAACCCACACTGAGAAAACTGATAAAAACATTAGCATTCCTTGAGTGGCTCTCTCACGGTCACGACATTCTATGCAGTGTTCAGTAAAATCTTTCGGCGAAATAATATAGCGCAAAAGTATATTAACGTCATGTTTTTGTCACTTCTTGCACTATTAGAAGCCTAGTATTATTTATGTCGGCAATATATATGAAAAATCTACTAAGAAGCTTCTTTGTCACACAGGAGTCATAATTTGGTCGCGTTATCAGAAGTTTCATGAAGATTGTCAAAAATTTATCATGTCTATGTTCATATTTCAGTTCAGTTTTTTATTTATAGCAAACGGTGCCGATGAATGTTCATATTTATCATGATTCATGGCTGGTCTTTTATAATTATTTTGTTACCCACCCATTTTTGTAATTCATTATCGTTAATACATATAAATTAGACCTTTTTCAGACACCGGCAATTAACACCACAAATAATCTTTTCGTCCCATTCTTCATATGTGCAGTGCTAATTTGCTATATTAATACGGCAAATAAATGAAATGCATATGACGGTCGATGCAATGAAATCCGGTTACGATATTATTTACCAAAGAGCTAACGATGTATAAGAATAATAAAAAAGGTGCAGATATATCTGAGGACACTTTACGTAGCATAACTTTAATATGCTTTTTTGGGGCTGGAGATGGGTAAAATTAACTTTTTCACCCATCCATTATGATGGTCAGCATGTTTGTTGTTGCTATGAACGCCCTGTTCCTTTGGAACTGTAGGTACTGATGAAAACTTATCCAACTAATTTAATACGTTTTTATTAAATAACCTTGTAGAACATATTATATTAAATTATTACTTGGTATTAAGCAATACACGGTTTATAATTGCACTACGCATTTTTTCTCCGTTTTTTGCTACAAGCACTACAAAGTAATTGCAATAACTATACAATATATACATGATAGTAGGAGCAGGGCTCAGTTGCACAAAGTAACATTTTCAATCCTATACATTTGAGACGTATTTGACATTGCTACAAGTAATATATGGAATTGACATTTTCAGTCAAAGTTATGGCCAATGTTAGTTTATGCAATTGGCCCTAAATATTATACCTACCGATGAGAAATAGTATCCGAAAGCTTTTAATAATAACTAAAAGGAACTCGTCAATGTCGAAATCATTTGGATAACATACACCAGTGGCGAAGGGTTCTTACAAGCCGATTCCTAACAGCACGCCTTATAATTTAAAGGAAATTATTAATTATATACATTTTTTTAAACAAGTTATATGAAGAAAATAATCAAATAATAAACAATATTAAAATAAATATAAACAATAAACAAATGTTATTCGATATTAATAAACAAAATATTATCGATCAATTAATAACATAACGACAAACGCATTGCGCGATGTTCAACGTAAGTACATGCATACGAAACACGCGGCCGCCTAGATCCCGATGACGTCACGTCAGGCTACAAGGACACAGCACGAGTTCCCGTTGCTCTCGCGCTCATTTCCAACGCATTATTTGCCATCTCTGTTACACGTTTGTTGCTCAGAACTGCATGCAAAATTGCACCTTAAAACCCGTAGCTTTTAAGGTCTAAATTTATTTGTAGAAATACGACGGTATTCGCTTGTGAATATGCCGGTGGGCCTACGGCTTATAAAGTAATTTGCCAGTTCGCGCCTCTTTTATTTCGTGTTTATAATTAGAAAATATTATTTACTACTGTGTTGTTTCAGTGTATATGTATAATGCGGTGTCTATTTTTAGGTTTGTATATAATAAGTGGGTAATTTATTAAATTTTACTGGTTTCGAAGTGCAAACAGATCTATCTATTTAGAAAAACTTTAATGATGAATGAAACTTGATAATGTCGTATGTATCGTTTTATCTCATGAATTGCATTATTAAGAGGTAATTTTAAAAATGCTGCATTTACGTAATTAAAAAACGCACTGGAAATTATATTAAATTTGATAATACATTTAAGTACCAGAGAAAGAACGGCAACTGACAAGTTTTAATTATTTAATAAATATTGTAATGCCGTATTTTTGTTAGCGTTGATTCAAAATAGGACATACAAACATAACCCACGCCTGCATCCCATGAGGGTTGCCAGATTCGATAGATCTCCAGTTAGCTCTATACTGGCATCGTTTTACTTTCGTCCACTTACATCAATCTCTTCATCTTTTTTTTATATATAAGGAACGAAATTTTTTTATGGACATCAATTTCAAAACAGGCTAATGTTGTCTTTTGCATTGAATCGAAATTTACTTTAAAAACGTTAAAAAAAGCACCTAACGGGCACAGTGCTATTCCGTGCAAGTGTTGTATGAAAATATAGTAAGTATTACTAAGCAAATATGTCGCTCAATATCTTACGTACATAACGGAGTAAAAATATAAGTATGAGTACTTGTTAATTTAATAAAACTAGTCACCAGAAGTATCGGCTTCCCTTTTGAAAAAAGTCACCCTTCGCCACTGACATACACTATACAGGTACCATTCTGTATCGCATTCTCATAAATTCTTTAACAACGAATGGACTAGCACGTTTCTCGACCCGCATAAAACTTTGTGAGGTATTAAAATCTACTACTAAAATTGACGCACCAAGGAAAATAGTGAGGAAAACAGGCTCTTAAGCCTGTCTCTAAATGTAGAGTTGTAACTAGAAAGTTATAATTAGTGTTTTAAGATGCTTTACTAGTCGAACGATTAGTGCAATATCACCGAAATTGGTCAGATCCTCATGCGTTCGCACACTCAATTCATTGATTACCTCATAGACCTCGTTCTGTTTGCATTTTAGTTTTCATTCCGCAATATCCTTTGGATTTTCTTTATTGTGTCACCTACTTGTGATACTATCCATACAAAGGTTGTCTGGAAGAGATCGCTTTAGCGATAAGACCGCCCATTGTAATACCATAAGTTGTTGTATGTTGTCTGATTTCTTATATATATTTTTTAAATTAAAGTTATGTCATGTTTACTTTGAAACTATTTCTCAAACGAAACCCTGGAAAAATCTTTTGTTTTTTACTAATCGAATCAAAACTTGGAACAATCTGGACCGTCTTTATAGTTTTTCTCGATTTATCATCATCAATTTATTCCTCAAATACGAGTAGGTACATATTTATACAGCTCTAGTCAACAATCAATATTTTTTCTCGCTTTAGATCATGAGTGCTTCTTATTCGTATTTTAATATGCTGCGACAGAATAGTATTATGGAGCATTATTTAACTTAGAAGTCTTTATAAAATGTTTATAAATATTATTTAAATCATTCGAGTTAATAATCCGCTTTTTGGTACATTCTAATTGGTAAATTTAATAATACAAAGATAAGGAAATATTTTTGACTTGCCTTCAAAAGTAGACAGGTTTTTAACATCTTATCCTCTGCATAGCTCGTTGCTGAACAAAAGACATTAAGAAACAGGAAAAGTCAAATATGTACCTACCTACGGATATGTAAAAAAAAACCTAAAGATTTAGGACTGTGTTTTATTTCTTAAAAAAAAAACAATTATAATCTGCACTTGAGGGTCAGAAATAAAATAATAAAAATAGAGGATTTTATGTTTGTTAAACTTTAAAATGCTATATTTATCTACCCCAAAGCAATTCAGCGTTTCTCTAGGTTTTGTGTCTATGTATGGGCAGTGATAATCATTTGTAATGGAAATCATCCCATAGAAACTTTATGATATTTCCTGAATCTCTTACGGTCGAAGATAAATAAGTTAATTTCACAATTTTATGACATTTTAGGATTAATTATAACCGTAAGTAAGTGCTTGGTGACCTGTTAGTAACGGACGAGACGCCGCCGGCAACATGTTTACAGTGGACGCAGGTTTAAATCCCAGGGCACACTTCTGACTTTTCGAAGTCATCTGTATAAACAACGTGAGGAAACCTGCACACCATAGCGATTCGGAAGAATTTGTAAGGTATGTAAAGGTCCACCAATCCGCACTAGACGAGCTTGGTGGATTATACGGCCTAACCCTTATCAATCGTTCTCTCGATTATAGAGAAGGCCCGTTCCCAGTAGGACGTATAAGGACTGATACAATGTTATCGTAAGCTATTGAAATATTGAAAGATATACAAAGAATATAAATGAAATTTCCTGAAATGATGGAAAGTTATTCGGTAGAGGAATGCACCTTGTGATATAACGTGAAGAAGATCGTACAAAATTGAAAAATCACACTAATAGGTATAAATGGCCTCCACGGTTATAGGCACATTCCCTATAGCATTTAGGGAGGGATATAAGCAGGGTGACCTGTGGATAGCATTATTCTCATTTCTGCCTACCTATATTTCACATCTATACCTCCTGTATAGATGTGAACTTATGAATGTGTGTATAAATGCAAAAGTTTTTAAGTGAAGTAGGATTGCGTGTATGCCTGATACTGCCTTATGCTGTACAAGACTTTTGAAAGTCCACTAAAGTTCCGAAATGCGATGACTTATTATCCTGGCTTAAAGCAATTACAATAACCCCTTGCAGATTAAGATGAAAAGTTTGACACAAGCTGCGAGCGTAAAGCGAATACCAAATCAAATAACTTTCGTACCCAAGCGTACCGACTGGTTAGAAGTATGTTATTGAAATTGAACAATATGTACTCAAAAACTCGCGTATTTTTTGTGCTTTAGCAATATCACCTTTATTTTCGAATGTCAAGGTCTTCGTTTTTATATACAAAATAGAGGTTTAGAAGTTTCTATGCTTCCAACCTATTGGCAAGATTTTTATGCTAAACCTAATTAAGGCAATTGAAATAATAGTACATATACATAATTGGTACGATTAACTGCAAAATTACGTTAGCTGCACTGGTCCCACGGATATTATCTAAATTATAAAAAATAATTTAATAAGCTATATTAAATGTATGTTGGCAATCCTTGATTACTGCAAATGTCAGGTTTTGCGGTCCCTTCGATATAAAAGATCAATTACACATGATTGCTACTTTATAGAAATAATTTATTAACGATATACAACAAATTCATAGATAACCCTTACGATATAACATATTAAAAACAAAGAAAAAAAAAGTAATTCTATACCAAATCAACTAAGGAGTGTTTCATAAGTAACAAGAGTACAGCATTGTCAAGAGAACGTCAAACAAACGAGCCAACGTAAAATTACGTTCTTCAATGCTTACCTCATTCCACGCGAGACGATATTCATGGTTTCATCACATCTACCAAAAAAATGATAGAGATGACCCCCATCCTACACTAAGATTTATAAGATTCATTACATAGTAAGTCTTTAACTCTGTAATTGGCTTGCTGGTCCGATCTTACTCGAAGCGGTACAAACAACACTATAACTATTTGTACATACATACATACATAAACTCACGCCTTTATCCCCGAAGGGGTAGGCAGAGGCGCCACCAGGACACCCACATTTCGCCTTGTATGTTCCGTCCCACGATTTGATAGGAGGCGAGCCTATCGCCATATCGGGCACAAATTCCTGACTCCGGGCTGATAATGGATAGAAAAATCAAATATCACTTTGCCCGACCCGGTACTCGAACCCGAGACCTCAGCTTTGTAACCGTACCGTAATACAACTACGCTACCGAGGCAGTCCCTAACTATTTGTAATTACATAAAATGCTCCAACGCTCATTAGTCAGTCTTAATTACGGAAATTACTGACTATATTATCCAGAGACTACATTGTTTATTGGTTGACATTCCCCTTAGAGGTTGCTTAAGAAAAATGCCTGCCTTTGAGGCGATAAAAGGATTTTTCTTGAAGAGTACGTTCGATTTAGATCGTCCGGATATCTGCTTATACAACTTTCATCCGCAGCTGAGAATATTTTTGGCACTTAAAGGAGTGTTCTTTAACAACCGAAACTCTTTATTAAGGTTTGTGTTTTTGTTTGTTTGTTTGTTTGACTGCCTCGGTGGCGTACTTGTACTACGGTACGACTACAAAGCTGAGGTCTCGGGTTCGAAGCCCGGGTCGGGCAAAGAGATATTGGGTTTCTATTCATTATCAGCCCGGAGTCAGGAATTTGTGCCCGATATGGCGATAGGCTCGCCCCCTAACACATCACGAGACGGCACATACAGGGCGAAATGCGGGTGTCCTGGTGGCGCCTCGGCCTACCCCTTCAGGGATAAATGCGTGAGTTTATGCATGTATGTATGTTTCATCTTAATAGTGAGAAAAGGACTACAAAATTTGGTAAGAAATTACTGTAAGTAAATTGTAACTTACAGATTGATATGGCCAACGTACGGTACATTACTGGGCCTTGTAGGCATCGGTTTAGAAATATTGTTTGTATATAGAGGTATTGCCATCAAGGACTACTCATTTGCGACGGAATGCACCTGCTACTTGATAACCATCGGCTCTGTTCCAATAATATATGGTACGATGTTCTTCCGCCGCGACACGGTGATACAACTTTACGAAGATATGAACGCGGGTTTCAAATTCATTTGCAATTTGGGACCTAGATATCGGTAAGATTTTTAAAAACTTTAAATTTCTCGTAAAATACGTAATAAATAGCAAAATACGTCCTTTCAAAATAAAATCATTTTCTATTTAACTTAATTTTATTACTCGAAGTTAATCTATGATGAATTTGGCATACTATATTGGTAAATTATTACTTAACAAATTATTATCCATTTAAAACTAACTACGGTACGGTTATAACGCTAAGGTTAGGGTTCGAATCCCAGGTTGGGCAAAGTGATATTAGATTATTCTATTCATTATCAGCCCTAAGTCAGGAATTTGTGTCCGTTATGGGGATAGGCTCACCCCCTATCACATCGTGGGGTGGAACACACAAGGCGAAACGTGTGTGTCTTGGAAGCACCTCTGCCTACCCCTTCTGGAAAAAAGACGTGAGGTTATGTATGTATGTACTATATGTCTCACACCATGCCACATTTAAATGGCATCAACGCGCAACACTGTAGATTATCCAGTACCTACTATATTTTCCAATGGCGGAAAAATCTAATAACTTTCAATTGCATCGATCATCAGTACCTATTGTAATAATACCAACCACTTTTATTTCAGAATACAAATTCTACATTAAATTACTAATTATATCTAATAATAATGATTTATCAAATTATTAACATTTTTTATACTCTTACAGAAAACCTTTCGTGGACGGTCAACTTCTAATATGGAAATTGTGTTATTCTTGGTTAATTTTTGCGTCCTTCACCGGCGGCTCGTTCTTATTGCTCCCCGTGTTCATTGTGATGTATCAAACATTGTTTGTGACCCACACTGAGGACATTATAAGACCACTATCATTCCCGATGTGGCTGCCCCATGACGATCCGTACAGAACACCCAACTACGAGATATTTCTGATATTTCAAATGAACTTCTGTTTAATAACAGTACAAACATTTAATGGTAAGTAACTTACGTGAAAAATATCAATACTAAATGAGAATATAATGAAACTACGAGTGATTCAATAAATCAAATTAATCAGATACAATCGAGAAAGAGGTTTAATCGAACGAATATGGTATGAACGAAATATCCCATCGTCGTAACCACTGATACGTAACAATACGGGACATTTGAGACGCCAACCTCCTTATATGTGCAACAAGATTGAACTTACATAAACAGCGATCGGGAAACTATGCGACGTCTTCTCATCCCCTGTGCCAAGCTTGATGATAGTGGGCCTATTTAAAATACTCTTTGAGCCTTCCGCTAAGTAATATAATATTAAGATAAGTGTTTCCAAAGAACTTAATAAAATTTTGGCGGGTATTTCGGGTAAAGTGCGTGGTGGCCTGTTGGTAACGGACCAGACGCGGCTGCCTACATGCTCACGGTGGTCGCGGGTTCAAATCCCAGGGCACACCTCAGACTTTTCGGAGTTATGTGTGTATTGATAGTCAATCACCACGCACTTTAACGGTGAAGGATAACATCGTGAGGAAACCTGCATACTGTAGCGATTTTAAAAAAAGAATTTCTACGGTATGTAAGTCCGCCAACCCGCATAAGGCCAGCGTGGTGGACTATATGGCCCAACCACTCTCAATCGATTCTCTCGATTGTAGAGTAGGCCCGTGCCCTGCAGTGGGACGTATATGGGCTGATATAGATATTTCGGTAACCACCATCGGTATCGTTTGTAAAACAGTAACAGCATCTTAAATGTATAAAATGTATTTAAAAACACAGAGAACAGATAATTTGACAAAAAAGCGACAAACTATCCAAAATGCCTTTTCGCTCCAACATTCATTTTCATTCATCCAGTTTCATTGTTTCAATTAATTAATTATGTATACCAAAAAAAACGGTTAAAAATCTTTCAAACTACTTTTTTTATCTTACTTTTAATCTAGGTACTTATTAAGGATTTAAGTTACACGTAATGTATTGTTTACAGTGAACGTTTACACGTTATTTCACATACTACTGCACTGCTACTATGTTATGGAAATGATGATCTTAGACTTCGAGGTGATATTCGATGGCTTGGACCCGTCTGTGGTTTTGTTGCCACCGGACGATCCACGTAGACATGAGACGCGGATGACTTTAAAAAGAAGAATTAGGAGAATCGTCAAGTGGCACCAATCTGTTTTCAAGTAAGCTAAGCTCTTCACATCAGAGATGTAAATTATGGTGTCATATGTAGAATATAAAAATCAAAATGGGAGAATAAATATATCTGGTTGGCACATGCCAGCTCAGCGATACAAACCATAAAAATATACCAATGTCCATTCGCATAGAGGTAGAAAAGAACATCATAAACATTTAATTAATTCAGTAAAATATATAGATGAATAGCAATATGTGCTTAGTTTGCAAATGATGTAAAACATACTTAATTTAGTGTAAGTAAATATTAATAATGTTGGAAACATATAAATAATAATATTCAATATAAATCTTTTCCAGGATATTCGACATGCTGTCAGCAATCTACGGACCCATTCTAGTATATCAGATCATAGTGAGCCCGTTCGCAGTTTGTTTCGTTGCATATCAAATTGCTGTGGTAAGTGAACATTTTTCAACATTTCCTGTAAGTGATATAACTTGTAATAGGTGCACTAAGAATGGCTGGTAAGTGGTAAGTGACCACCACCGTCCATAAACGCTCACGTGTCGGATAGGTTCGACTGGTAGTGAATGCCTCAGGTTTCATTCCACCTATACATCATTTGTATAAAATGTAACTATATAAATAAATGAATTAGATATATCTATGGTTGTCGTATCTTACAATCATGTATGGACATATTTGCGTACCTAGCTAACAATTTGTAATCTAAGGGAATGGTGGTGCCACCACCATTACATAATTCAAACTACTTTTTGAGAATTATCTGCTATTCTATCTGGGAATTTTAGATACAATTAGATATGATCCTTAACTACATGGTGTGTCTGTTGTATGTTGTAGGATTTGGAGGAAGGAAAATTTAATTTCCTATTCATATTGCTTGGTTGTTGCTCCTGTTTGCAGCTGTGGATTCCTTGTTATCTCGGAACCCTGTTGAGAAACAAGGTACGAAGCAAAAGTGATGCCGGTTTATAGGTGATTGAATCCTTTGTGTAAAAAGAGTATCAAGATATTATTATTTGCAGGGGTTTGCAGTTGGAGACGCCTGTTGGAACTGCGGCTGGCATAAATCTCCATTAGGGAAGCTACTTCGTTCAGACATTATATTAATTATACTTCGAACTCAAAAACCCCTGCTCATTCAGTTTAGCGGCTTCACTAATGTCGAACTCGAAACATTCTCATCTGTAAGTGTAACGTGGAGTAAACAAGTCATACCATTTAATATTTTTGCAATGTAACTTGTATATTTTTGTTTGAAAGCCTCCGTGGCGCAGTTGGTTAGTTTGTTGACTACTTTGTAGTTGTGGTTGGTTCATTGGCCAGCTGTGAAACGAGGAACCTCATAGGTTCTGGGAGACCAGCGACATAAGGCTTAATTGATCTTAATATGAGGTCAGGACTATGTATGTGACTATTATGACAGTGAAAGAATTAGGGAAAACGGACGAAACGAAAAAATATTATTGATTTAGTATAATCTGACTTGTGATAACTCATCCAATTGCATTTTTATCCAACCCATTCAGCAATCACCCAGTTCAAGTATAAACATGCTTTTTAAATTTAAAAAACTCTTATATCCTAGGTACATAATACTATACAGTTAACTTTATTCTTTTATTTCTCTTTTCAGGCAATGAGTGCGGCATATTCTTATTTTAATCTATTGCGACAGTATAATAAATAAAAAATACTTTAAAGCACAACATTTGTATTAATATAATAAAATAAATCACAATTTTAATAAAATAGTCATGTAAATGTTGATTTTACTT
Organism: Deilephila elpenor; assembly: GCA_949752805.1. NCBI lineage: Eukaryota > Metazoa > Arthropoda > Insecta > Lepidoptera > Sphingidae > Deilephila > Deilephila elpenor. The sequence goes on from OX457102.1 coordinate 5,192,442, forward strand.
GATAAAATATTACTTTGCATATACTAATTATCCTGTTTTAGCTTTACACATGCTTATCATTTTTATTATCTGAAGGTTGCATCTAAGTACGTACTGAAATTATAGGATATGCAATGCACTCTACTTAAAGTTTTGATATTGCGATTGGAAGGCGCAAGGACCAATGCAGCGTCGTTAATAGCACCCTATGTTGAAGCAGCGCCACGGATCCAAAAAATAGACCACTAGGACGGAACGAAATGTCCACAGAGTACATTATATATCTGAGAGAAATGTCTCTCTGACGGAATAATAGGTACATCTGCGCTATTTGAATCCACTACTGATGTAATAAGGAATAGGTTAAGGAAAACAGAGTCTCGTAATCCTGTTTATTGCCAGAAGTCTCAAGATAACTGATCGATTGTGTAAATACGACTTGGTCTAAATTGGTCAGATCCTCATCGGACCTCGCGGCGTGAACTCAATTCATTGATTGGCGTGCACCTTGTTTCGTATGCGTTTTGTTCACATCACAAGCCCACATTTAGTAGTAATATGAATATAATGACAGTGACACCGGCTTTGAAACGACCGGCCACGGATTCGATCCCGTAAAGATATAAATCCTTGTTTCGTGTCTGGTTGTTTCAGAGGCAAAAAAGTTTCCCTTAGTTCAAGATATAGTATATATCTTAGTGTGAGGTCACGTCTATTGGAACGGTTGGTTGTATTTATAAATTTATTGTATTAGGTTTTTTGGTAAGACAATATTAAATAACTATTTTGTGCACCGGTTTTGGAAATTTCCATGAAAGAATAAATAAATATATTTTTACAAATACAGCAGCCTAGGTATATCAGGAACTACTTAGTTCTATATCAAAAAATAAATAGAAAGAATACCTCCTGTTAGGTCCACTCCTAAGTTAATAACAATTTCCTCACAGCGATCGTTTTGTAGTTTAATTCATTTGTGGGCCAATCTGTATAATGCAATTTATTAATAATTAGCTAATTTAACTATAAACTATTAATTTCAGCGGTTCTTATTTGAAGATACTTGTTGGAATTGCGGCACATGATTGAAACATTCTCATCTGCAATGAAAATTCAAAAGCCGCCAAACGTAATTTCGCAAAACTTTGTCAACGACATGATAGGGCTCGACATGACACGGGGAACATTTTTATGACGTTGAGTGTCACCGGTAACATATTTCTCTCGTTAATTTGTTACAACAATGATAATATTTTACGATTTTTATCACAATAGAGACTGGACTCATTAAGTAAATAAATAAATAAATAAATACACCCAACAGTCACATACATAGTCCTGACCCCACACTAAGATCGAGTCTTGTGTCGTGGGTATCAGAATCTACGAGAGACTTATCATATAAGTAGTTACTTATATGATAAGAACTCAGCCAAATATACCCTAGTTCATATTGATAGAAAGCGTGATTCGGTCGACGGCCGCGCCGGTGACGCAGATCATAGCCAGGTGAAAGTTTGAAGCGTTTTCGCCTAAAAAATCTCTTCAGGCATTGAGTGCAGCTTATTACTATCACAATCTATTACGGCAAAGTAATTAAAAATAAATTATAGCACAACATTTATATTAATAAATTAATCACAATTCTTAAAAATTAAAACAGTTTTTACCCCATTAATAAATTACGTTTTCATCCACATTGACTAGTGAGTGTATTAATATTCGGAACCTTTATCTTCTTTCATCAGAAAGTATATTGTGACTGGGCCTTTAGGTGTATGGGCAACTTCTTGGTGTGATATCAATTGTGTTGCTGCCAAACCATACAATAAACAAGGTATACCTGAAAAATATGAACACAGAAATGTACTATTGTAAATAGTAATACAACTAGAAATACAACTTTTAATCAGGGTCTAGTTTTCAAACTCTACAGGTATAATATGAAAAAACCATTATTATAACATGTAAAAAATGTTATGCAATTAAAATGCTGATAAGGACCTATTATTATATTATGATCTTGAATAATAGAGTAAAATATTACCAGTAAAGAAACTAAATATTATGTCACTTAATTGAATGGCAATGTCGAAATGTTCCAAATTATATTTAATGTTTATTAATTTTGATTGAAAACCAACTGGCTAGTGTTGTATTTAACAGCATGACATAATATACTACTCCTACTTTTAACTTACCTAAGTTTATATTTTTGATAAACCTCATAAATTTATCAGACATTTCCAGGTCTTCTGCTATTCTCTTGGTACAATGATACTTGATGTATGGGAAGCAGCCAGTCCTCAATATTTGGTAATTTGTCTTTCCCACTGCCCAGTTGAAGTTTGACATACCAAATTGATCATCCGTTACACTACTGTACTGAAATATTTATTAGTTAGATTGGATTCTTTTATTGAAAAATCCTAAAGAAACATTTGTATCTATCATCCTTTTTTTCTATATACTCGAAATGTGACATATCAAAGCAACTACATTACATCTGCTAGAGTTTTGGCAAGCGAGATATCTTATAACAGTAGTATATGTATAATACAGCATAAACCAATTAATAATTTTTAAATGTGTGGATATGCATTAGTAGATTAGTTATATCTCTGTAATAAGATATGTAGGTGGAAGATAAACCTCAGCATTAACAATGACAGATTTAAAAAAAAAAAGAAACAATGAGAGGCTTGTAAAAAACATTTTATGGTATGGATGATGTATGGTACTAAAAATTCTCGAAAATTAGTATTGGCAATCATGAACTTATTTGACCTCAAAAGTACTCTGCAACACTTGAAAATAATGAAATGTTTACATTGTAGAGAAATAAATACAACCTTGACGAAATACGATGTCCACGGCGGTTCCTTACATTGCACTAAATATGAAGTTAAAACTTCAGACGATGTGGCTTTAGAAGAATAAAATGCGACATATAATGTGATCACTTTTGCTTTAGTTAATAATCTTGGTCTAAGAAGCATTGTTATTTATTACTTATAGCTGAAATTCTAACATTACGTAAAGTATCAAAACAGAGTCCAGCTGATTTCATTTCAGCCGGCGTTTTCATTTGACAAGTGACAATGTTACGTCACATTGACAATTGATTTTTTTTACCAGAGTAGGCAGTTATTCGTAGTTTACACATCCTCATCTATACTCATTCGTTTTTTTTTTAAAAAAACTTGATTCGGTACCACTTTATCAATCCAGTGGCATGAATAAAGGGAATTGACAGGAAATCGCTAGCCTTCGAAATTCCATATATGCATTCGGGCATTACAATATTGGTTTCTTAGATTTACGCGAATGTTACACATTGAAATGAAACTAATTTTTAAATTTTTTAACTTCCCGACAATGTAGTTAAATTGTAGCAGTCACTGAGCAGATGACTAATACCTCAGTCCGCCCCGTGACCACGAAAGCTGTAAAGTAATCGAAACGTCGTAAAGTTAAAAAATTTAAAAATAAAACAATGATCCTTTCGAGCACGATACAACTTGCGATCTTCACATACAACTTTTAATACTTGCTTATTAAATGTATACTACTGTATCAAATATACACTTGGTTTTTATCACCCAGGGATAATGGGACAATTATAACAAAATTGTCAGGGGCTATGCATTGGCGCAAAGCAAAACATCACGACGGCCGTATGCAAAGAGTAGTACATCCACACTGCACTCCCACTTTCCGAACGTATTGAGCAAGTCCACCTAGCCCAACGCAGCGGGCTGCCGTAATAAGCATCATATTATCATTGGGATATAGAGGCTTTTCCGCACACCCACTTCTAACGGTTGACATTACCATCATTGATATTGCCCATTAAAACTCAACTAGGCTTTTATTCTATTAGTGGGTACCACAGTGTGACCAAATTATGATAAAGATCGACTTTGGAATTAACAAATATGGAAAATTTTGAAATGAACAGTGTGGACATTTACCCACCCCAAGCTGGATGTCCCTACATCGCTCAGAGCTTATGAAATAAAACAAAGTGGGTATTATAAAATACTCTTATCAAGAAAAGTTTATTATTTCCATTATAATTTCATTATAAAAGAATTTGTGTCACTTAGCTTTTGTTGCCGAACTGCAATTAATTATAGTGTATGTTATTACACAAAACAATAGCTGTCAATTTTCAAGTGTCGTCAGATTTTGGAGACAATACTTTTCTTCACATTAAAATTACTGAATGCTTACAGACCCACAAACCAACGGTCAAATCAAAAGATGGCTATGCATTACTTATGTAAAACATACTTAATTATACAAAAATATTGTCAACAAAATAGAAATAATGTAAAAAGACAAACAAAATACCCCAGTCTAGCTATCTGAACTGCGCTGTACTTGCCATCTAATGTAGCAATCAATTTAATTAATATTAAAAAAAATATTTGAAACACAACAACGCGTGAAAGACATAAGACTGAAGTATTTACGCAATCTTATAAAACATGTTTGCACCTAATATTAATAACTAAAACTTCCTACTAAAAGGTTTTGTTTGATACGACAGCCTCCATGGGGCAATGGGCTAGAATCCTGTATGAAACAAGGCAGGTTCGTTCTCCACTGAGACAAATATTTGTATTATGACGAATATTTGTTTCAAGTGGTAGTTATATGGGATTCAGAAATCCCTCGTAGTTTCTGATAGCCACGACACAATATATTATTGTTATTATTTTATATCATTATGAAGTCCAAGACCTTAAAATATTTCTACAGCGATCTGTTGAAAGTTGCCCGGATCCAACGACATTTAAATATTAAGCTGCATTTAAGTGGGACTTGCGTAGTTAAGTACACCTTAATATTTAAATAGCGTTTGAGTATTCGGGCGTGAAGTTAAGTAGGATTGTTGGGAGTACACAAATAACGCCCTGCCACCTGCCAATAAATTACAACCAGTCATTGCAAATTATAGTAAATATAGAAAAATATTTTTACTTATACTTATATATTGCTTTGTGTTATTGTTGCTTTTAAGTTATTTTCAAGTACATAATAATACAATTTAACATGACACTGTAATTACAAATCACAAACTATTCAGTCAAATGGACATTCACAGCATCCCGGATATAATGCTTTTTCATACATCCCTAAAATCCTTAAACTATAATTTGAAACAAGGAATGACAAAGATTTAAAAAAACATTTTAAACACTTCATATATTAGTAGGGGAATCTCGATAAATTGATCGGGTGGAAAGCCGCATCATTAATTGTACTATTTGGCTTACTGACTTAACATGTCGCCGTCTGATCCATACTCTCAGACTTATTATTAATCTTCTTACGTGCGATGGTCATGATAACCTTAATTGAAGACGTCAGACAGGACAGAATCACAGAACATCACGTTAGCATTTCCCTACGGCAAAAATATCACGTAATATTAAATGGTATAGCCACTGGATATTCTGTTTTCTAAAGGACTTTTTTATTTGCATTTGCATTCAGTTTACGTGAAAATATTGAAATTAATTTAGATGTGGCAATTAATATAAAAAAAATCATTTTTATATTTTTATGGCTGTGTAGCTGTCGTGATATATTTCAATAAATTCATGTTTCCACCATTCTGTATAGTTAAAAACGGAGTATACTATAAATATTACACCATACCAATATTCAATCTTATATTTGTATAAAAATATCATTGTGTACTTCATGAAACTTGAATAATTAGTTTAACTGCAATCAATTTAAAATATTTCATGATTATGATGATGATGATAATTGTCTATTAATATCGATATTCATTTAATTCAAATGTGAAATGTCAAAAACATTTTCAACTATTAATTAAACATAGAAATATTGAAAACTATAAAATGCACTGGCAAAGACAAAGTAAAATATTTTATGCTCTCCACATATTCTTATATACTAAATATTTTACTTAATAATATGATCTCACAAATACAACTAGAAATCATGTCACATTACAAATAAAATGTCTTTGGTCAATCATCATTCTGAGTTTTTTCTTATAATGTTAGCCACTTCCACCTCACCCATATCTTCTAATATAACCGCCAAAGTCTTCAAAGACACGTCAATTTTGCATTCCTGGGAAAATTAAATAAAAAATTAATAATGGTTTCTTAAATTTACGCGAATGTTACACATTGAAATAAAACTATTTTATACGGATTTTATCGCGACGTTTCCGATGACGAATTAAACCAAATCGCGATAAAATCCGTATAAAATGGATTTATTTCAATGTGTAACATTCGCGTAAATAAAAAATGCTTGCAACTTTGAGCGCAAGTGAAGTAAAACTTACATATTATTGTCTATGTTTACTGATATCCGATAGTCATAGAATAATTAAAAATAAGAGCAGTAGAGCCATAATGTAGTCTTGGGCACTAATAGGAATAGGCCAGCTCGACTTGGTACTATTGTTTTAGAAGAAACTGATCTGAAGCGACGGATTTGCTATAGTGTCGAAAGTGTGTGTTCAATAGGTGAGTTTGTTAGGCTCAATCCGGCTCTCCTTTTCCTGTGTTTTTCTGAAGGTATGTTTTTTGTTCTATTTATTTGGCCACATGATGTTATTTTAAAAAAATCATCGGGTTCGATTCCTCGCTACGAATATTGATTTATCAAAAATCCAAGTATGCAGTTTTAGTTTTCATCAGAATCGGGCTCGTGACTCTTTATATACAGGGTATATCAAGACCGCGACCGAAAACGAAGCCAGGTGGTAGTTTTAGCGGCTACAGACACAATGCAACTAAAAATTTTGCAAAATAAGCGACGGATATTTTTTACTATTTTTCAAAAATCATCGTTTTTGAGGGGTAAAAACCTTGTTTTTGCAAAAATAGTAATTTAAACCCTTACGTACCATTGCATATTTAAAAATTAAGCGATGTACGTCATTATTTTAGAAAAACTATGTTTAATCACTCAAATACGACGATATGTAAAAAATAACAAAAAAAAATTGACGATTTTTTTTGTAAAATTTTTACTTGCATTGTGTTTGATATCACTAATACTACCTCCTGGCTTCGTTTTCGGTCGCGGTCTTGATATACCCTGTATAAATAAAACACAATTTGGGTCATAAAACACGATAAAACAAACACGATCAAATTGTTTCTATTTTCTCCTAAGATTCAAATCACTCCGTATTTCAATATGTAACGTTCCGTTCGAAATTAAAAAATTGTAAAATATCGGAAAAATACTCTGAAATTTTTCATATTTTCCGAAAAATTGAAAATAAAATCATTTGAAAACTTTTCGGAAATTTTTCATGACCCAAAAATAGTGTTATATGGTGTGTGTGCACGTGCGCGGGTACGTACCCGCAGGTGCGCCAGCAGCGTGCGCGTGGGCGAGGCCTGCGCGCCCAGCCAGTGCCGCGGCGCGCGCGCGCCCAGCCGCGCCGCCAGCCGCTCCCACGCGCCGCCGTCCAGCGCCGCGCACGCCGCCTCCCACCACGCGCTCTGCTCCCACGCGCCCACCCCGCCGCCCTCGCCGCCCTCCACCTCCTGCACGCAACACACTGGTTAGCCTATCTTATCCACCTCCTATAACTGCTGTCCCTCGCAATTGAACTCTCGGTTGTGAAAACCCATGTTCAGCAGTGAGCGATTATTCCTATTTTTATTCCAGCTAGCTTATTTGAATGCGAAGGCTTGTGAACGCGTTAAGATGATAAATTAAAGATACTATAATTTAAGGAATTTGGATAATTTTGCAGTAGATCTAAGTTAATTTGTAACATAATATGCTACCTATATCACAGGTATTAATTCCTTTGCAGATATACCGTAGATGGTACTAATGGCTCTTTGTCACCCCTTCAAGAGTACACGCATAAACATATCAATGTACTTACATCCTCTTCAGCGGATTCATATTCGTCATCAACTTCAGATTTAGTGTCTTCCTCGAAAGCCGCAGCAGTAACATAGTCCTTCATTACTTCCCGTATTTTGGGCTCGTCGCGCGCCATCTTCCACGCTGATACGTTATAACTATTCAGCCTTAATGGATCAGCCTGAAAAAAAAAATTACTATAATATCCGACCGAGAACGGGAACACCTAGTTGGTAATTTAATCAAAATAGTGCCAATAAAAATAAACGACTGATGGAAGAATTGATAGTAAATGTTGTCACGTCCAAATAAAGGTCTCGAGTATTTCTTAGCGAGACTTATTTATTCTTTATTTATTCTCTCCGATGTAAAATCAAGTAGACTTTTTTGAAAGCATATAAGTATTACCACGACGTACGAAAATATATAAAGAAGTTAAAAAGTAGGTACAGCCTTACGAACCTTCTTCTCAAGCAGTAATTTAACAATTTCTACGGTATTCTTCTTGAGGTAACCACCGCAGACAATCTGCAACGCTGTGTTACCACTGCCGTCCACTGCATCTATGTCCAACTGCAAACAGTCAAATTACGTCAGTTGAAATAGGGTACATGACTCATTTTTTTTATTGTATTAATCAAAAAGTATCCATATTCAAAATCTAGCAAGCAAAGAATTTTGTAAATCCATTCAGAATTAAACAAGTTAGAAACGTTTTAAATCTTGTAGTGGGGGCAATAAAAAAGGGATGCAAAACAAAATTAGTGACGTCACTGTTCATTCTAGGGCATTATAGTGTGCGGAAAAAAAATCTTGTTAGCAACAGCTTATGTATAGGTGCATCATTAAGTTGTGTCGGTAATCTTCGTAGAAACGAGTGACCTATTCCAATTAAAAAAGACTTTAAAGCTAAGAAAATGATCTGCAGTTGAGTGATGTGACGGGTGAATGACCTAGTATTGTACGGTGAGCGTGAAACGCGTGCGGTCGTGTTTTAACTGGTGCATTCGGTAAGTATGGACATCGACTTTGATAAAATATTGTAGATGAATAACATATTTTTTCATAGAGTGATAGGACCGCCATTTATACTTTCTAATATATTTATGTTAGATTATTTTACTATGTAATTAATTAGTTGGTTTAATTTAAATACAAATGTTGTTGCGCACCTGTAATTGGTGAGTAGACTAGTTCTTAAATTGTACGAGTTTAAATATTCATATTTGGTCTATTAACTGTTGGTAAATCAATTTGTAAATAAAGGTATCAAATTTATTATTATTTTGTTTTATAAGTAAAATAGTATTGAAATGCAGTCTGTAGTAGTGTAGTTAGCAGTATTTACACGGACGTATATCGGGGCGCTTGTCGCTCTGGGATGTCCGGTGCCGCCCATAATGCGTGTGAAGGTCACCGTAAGGTTTTTAGTCAGTATGCTGGCGTAGGTTTTGTTAGGGTCCCTCCTAGCCCGACCACAATCCGCAATGTGCCACAGTGGGTTGGAAGGCCACAGACACTGACATACCCCTTTCGGCCTCCCTCGGGGTACCGAAAGGGGAGCTTAATAGCTTTCCTTCTTGGACACAAAAAAAGTATTGCAGTATTGACCGGTGAGATGTAGTCGAGCAGCGCGTGCGTGACGGGCAGGTTGTCGTCGTAGGCGGCGAGGTGCAGCGGCGTGCGGCCCTGCGCGTCGCGCGCGTCCGTGCCGGCGCCGCGCTGCAGCAGCAGCCGCGACGTGGCGCCGCTGCTGCTCACGTGCAGGGGGGTCTGCTTCTCTACAACACACAACACATATACACCCTAGAGCATCTATACATTTAATACATTTGTAACCGATCGATGTCGGTACATGTAAGATAAATGTGAATTAACGTAATAGAACCCAAAATAATGATTTTTTTCATGTTTTGTCGGTTTGTCTGTTTGGCTGCGCAATTAACTCAGAAACGGCTTAACGAATTTCGATGACATTTGGTATGGAGGTAGCTGACACCCTGGATTAACATTTAGGCTACTTTTTATCCCGAAATATTAAGTGTTCCCGTAAGATGAGGAAGGAGTTCCGATATATTTGTTACGTTTTCATACACAAAAGGATGGGATGGGACTGGATTACGTGCCTTGAGTGAGAATGAGGCGGGATGGGCGGGATATAACGGAACGGGACGGGACAGGATGGAAAATTCCAGATTAAGTTAATTTCAAATAAAGTTCATCACGCAGATGAAGTTTGCGGGCAGAAGCTAGTAAAAACGATAAAGAAATATCTTACCGTTATTGGAATCATTCAAGTCGCAGTCGACTTTGTTAGCTACGATGGCGTCGAGAAGAGCTTGTAGACAGCAGTCACTCCGCACGGCGTAATGTACCGCGTTATCGCCCTCGGTGTCTTTCATTCTTGGGTTGCAACCTGACGGATTAATTATTATGTAACTTCACGCCTAAATCTGATTACATATTACAATATGAATACTCTCGATTGTAGAGGAGGCTCGTGCCCTGCAGTGGGACGTATATTATGCGCTGATAAATATATGCCTATATCTTTAAATACGTAAGTAGAGACGATATAAGCGCCACCAACAGTTCGCCGAAATTATATCAATCACTAATTTGATGGGGTTCGAATAATACAATTATTTAAAAAATATATAATGGTTTAGATTGCCAATACACGTTGTGTAAGTATTTAGATTGAAAAATATCATGAGTTGCCTTGCACTGGAATTGGTATTACGTCGATATCTATCGGATCGCATTCACATTTCACACCCTATCATGTTTAGGGACAGAATTATACTTGGCAAACTGAGTAGCATCAATAGCATCTCTACTGGGAAATTTCCAAATAGATAAATGCCTAATTATAGTTAGTTAGAAAATTTCTTACCTTTTGCAATGAGTAGAGTCACAATTCTAGGTAAATCGTTAATGATAGCCATATGCAGCACAGTTTGTTGTTTATTATTATAATAGTCGAGGAGGTGATTCATTTTTTTAACGTTGTGTATAAGTTTCACAATAAATTCAAAGCTGTTTTGGTTGCTGCACAGCGTCATGTGAAGGAATCTGAAAAGGTTATTTTCTAATTAAACACAAAGTAAAAAGAACAAAAAATAAACAGGGACAATTGGACGTATACAATAAAACATGCAAACATTGCCCACATATATTTTACACACATTAATTAATTAATTAATTAAATATTCCTTCACAATTTACTACAATTTATTCGATATAACTGAATACATGTTTTTTTTTTGTTATAGACAACATATGAATGCAGCAGGAGATTATCGGTAATTATTTTTATCATAATAAAAAAATACTATGGACTGAATCATTCCCTCATTCGGCAGTTTAAGACAATGAAAATAATAGAATTTATAAAAGTTGCTTTGTATTTTGTTAGAACCAGTTTCATTCTATTTAATAATTTCGATTAACTCAGATATATCGAAATGCTCAATACTTTGAGTTTACAACTAAGCAACGTGTTGTTTGCATTATGTTGTTATTAATAATTTTATTTAAGTGACTTAGTATTAAAAACTTCTACGATATTGTAGACTGTCCATATCTTCACGCCCTGTCCACTAGTAGAGTTGTTAGTTATTACACTAAATATTTCCATAATTACATACTTATATAATAAATAAATAATAGAACAATAGTGAATAGGGCAAAACTTATAGAAAAATACGCGTGTTATTTTTATTGCTACACGGTTACGCAGACTGCTATTTTAAACAGAGACCATTATTTTTAACAGTAAATGAAGCTAAATTTTTTGCCTATATTCACCCTTGAATGTCTTATTCCATAATACTCGTACACCCAATTTTACCGCATTCATCGTTGTTGTTAATTTTTCCCATTTGAGTAAATGGAACTCATTTACCTAGTACATCTGATGAAGTATTTTAATGAGGTTTGTTCTATCGAATTATTTAACTAAATTCTTTTTTTATATTATCTTATTATGTGATGTATAATTTGGCCTCAACCAGTCCGTATTTTTCACCATTATGGACTTATTTTTTGTATTTTTGTTCTTTAATCACATACATGCCAGATAATATTCTCATTAGTCTGGCAGCATTGTATATAACTTATTATATCATTTAGTCAATCGTGTTTTAATTCGTATTCTGGAAACATTTTTTTTATGTTTTCTGAAACAGGCCTTTACGGATTCATAGGGCCTCTAAGACTCTACTCGTTCTTTATCATTCATGGTAACAACAGTCTGCGTTGTATATCTCATTTATGTAGCACCATTAATGGTTCAATGTCCTTTCCCTCTGATTTTTATTGAGGTAAAATTACCACTTGTATCAGAATATTTATCATATTTTGTTTCTAATAACAGTTTATAACTTGATAGAAAGTGTGGGTAATTTATAAATACACCTAATGCAATAGCAGTGTTCCTTCACACACTTATTTCAGTTTTAGGTATTTTAAAATTGGTACCTTGCACTCTCTTCTTATTTCGTATGATTTTTACCTTCATTTCCAACATACGATGTCCCAATGTCAAGTAACAGTCATGTGTTTTTATTTCCAATTCATATGATGAGACGGGATGGAAGCTGCATCATTTAGCAATACACATACTATTTATTTAAATTCTCCTTCAATTTATTAGCTTACCACAGATTTAGATGATTTACATAACAGACTGGCTGTGAACTATTTTGAGCGAAAATAAAATCAATATGCATTATTCTGCGTGAAAATTTTATGTATATTTATGTGTTTAAAATAATGTTAACCCATGCAATCTCGCAACTACTAGCGCCAACAGGCTACCTAATGGGTTATTTAAAGAAATTATGCTATTGGACAGTAGTGGAAGAAATTAAGCAGAAAGGACGGAAGACATTGACAGCGCCAGGATTGTGCTATCGGGCAAATACAAACGCCAGTTAAGCAACACCGAATTTTCGTGTTGCTAAATTTCGTGACTGAATAAAACAAACAATGATTAAAATTAGTTATTTTTATTTAAAATGCCCAATATTTTTTTTGGTGCGTTATTTATTGATTCATATTATTAATGTTATTGTCAATTATAATGTTTCATTTATTAATTTAATCAATAATTATATTAATCATTGTAAAATACTGGGGAGTCAAACATTTTGTAGGAAATCTGATAAATGACTTAGTAATTGTGATTAAATATTTTGTGGTAGTAAAAATATATGAATTAAGATTATGCTTCCTGTAGTTGAAAAGAGAAAGAGAGAGAAAAAATGAGAGGGTAAGAGAAAGTGAGAAATGGAGAGGGTAAGAGAAAGAGAGAAATGAAAAGTACTTATATTGATAGTGCGAAAATAATAGGTAATTATTTTAAGCGACATTCGAATATGATTTCTTATAGGTGTTCATCAATGGTCCGTCCTTGCATCTTACTCTAACATATTACAGGACACATCGTTTTGTTTCTTTCGCATAGCCAATCTATTACTTGTTATGTACTAAATCTATGTGGAAGACAGTGGTGCCAACTTAATATTATCATTCAGTCTGTTCATTCGTAGACAACTAATTTAAATAAGCCATATTGATTCTTTATCCATCGAACTTTGCTTGTAGAGGAGGCGCCTGCTCAACATTGAGCCACAATGGCTGTTACAGTGCAGTATATTGATTCAATATTTATTGCAGTATACATATATTATATTTTCATTATTGGTCATTTATCACTTTCCATTTTTGTCATATTTGTAATATTTGTACATCACTAGTATTGATTAAATTGATAATTATTTTCAGACAATGTACAGAGGTTTTTTTATATTTTTCTTTATTTTTTATTTATAATTAATTTATATTTGGTTTTAAACCATAGTGAGTATATTGTTTTAGGGATTATAAGGAAAATGTACTGAAATGCGGATGACATTATCTGAAATGTATAAAAGCAGGATAATAAAATGCTCTATGGTACGCCAGTAGGACACTCACGGTGTGTGGATGGGCGATTTAACGTAAGTGGAGTATATTATGTAATACAAATATTATGTACAGTCGGAAATAAAAGGACGGCCAAATGAATAAGCAAAATATGCTTCAATACTGTTGCAAAAATATATTGCAATTCGCAATCGCAAAATCTGAATCATATTTATCAGCACCGATTTGCATTTTATTGGTTTGTTCAAACAGCAGGTGGGACGGGACGGCGACGGGACGCTGACGAGACGTGATCAGTTGTAATAATTTTATTTAGAAAATGTCATACAGGGTAAAGCGCCAAGCGCTACGGCTCTGCATGACATATTCCATATCATCCACTACCTTACAAATGCTCACGTCTCGTCAGCGTCGCGTCGCCATCCCATCCCGCCCGCTGTTTGACCAAGCCTTCAGACATGAAAATCTTGGTACATGCAGATCCAGAAATTAGAATAAAGCTATAGAATAATATAACCACCACCGGGAACAGCTAAATATGCTACATGTCCAGTGCGTATTGGAAGTATGGCCTTAATTCTAATATGAGAAAATCTATATTCTAATATGACTGCCTCGGTGGCGTAATTGTATTACGGTACGGTTACAAAGCTGAGGTCTCGGGTTCGAGTCCTGGGTCGGGCAAAGTGATATTGGATTTTTCTATTCATTATCAGCCCGGAGTCAGGAATTTGTGCCCGATATGGCGATAGGCTCGCCCCCTATCACATCGTGGGACGGAACATACAAGGCGAAATGTGGGTGTCCTGGTGACACCTTTGCCTACCCCTTCGGGGATAAAGGCGTGAGTTTATGTATGTATGTATGAGAAAATCTAAGCACACAAGACATATTGTATATAAACTATGATTTAATTTTATAGAAATTGGCGACTGTACAGAATATTTGCAATACATAATTTAAACGACTTACGTATCTCCGTTGGAAAGTCGGTAGCTGAACAATTTCTCCAGTTTGTCCCTTATGTCTTGTTTTTTGTATTCTTGTTTGTTTGGAATCATGCTGGACAATTCTTTCACCAACTGAAAATAATTACCCTAATATATTATCATCATCTAGAGCAGTCGACTACTGGTATTTTATTATTTATACTGGCACGATATAACGGCTACAATACACTTGATGGAAAGCGCAGTGTAGTCCAGATATTCACCGACAAACCTCTCAAGGCAATAATGTCGGCCCGGTGGTGTCGGGAAATACTAGGTTGAACCCGCAATGCGACACACCTACATAAACATAGGCTACTCTGACAGGGTCTTAATCGCTTTGTATTAGGTGGCCACTATAAGGATGCGAATATCCTTCAGCAAAACAAAACACGATGATATTTAAAAATTTGCAAAAAATATCTGTCGCTTTTTTGCGAAATTTTTAGTGGCATTGTGTCTGTAACCACTGAAACTACCACCTAGCTTCGTTTTCGGTCGCAGTCGTGTTATACCCGGTATATCTTAATCTCCTACACATGACACATTTTGCTTCTCATATTAGCTTCATTTTTACATACTGCTAAGTATAACATAATATTACAATCAAATATAAAAAGATGCATAAACGAAATACTTAAACATGATAAACCTAGAAATATTACATCGAGAATGTATGAATGTTTGTTACTCTATCACGAAAAACTACTGAACAGATTTTGATCAAACATTTTATATCATTTTATAGCTTATATGTCAGAATAACACATAGTTATTTTTTTTACGTGCATTGAGTATTTTAAATACTTCATTCGAGGGGTATTTACTATACGAATATTAGAGTTACATGAAAGAACGTATTATGCGACTGTATTTTTTTTACTATCAGAAATACAATCAAAAACATAAAGATTTTCACTTACTTTTTTCACTTCGTTGCCATCCTCCATCTTGTAATACGCAGCGTATTCTTTGGCTGGTCCAGATTGAATGACAACTTTATCCTCAGTTTTCAGTTGCGGTGGTTGGCTGGGTACTTCCTTTGGTTTCGGCTTAGCCTGTGATAAATCACCCTGACTTTAATATGCATACAGATATATATTTTTGAATTTACTATTTAATGTACTAACGCTGGATCGAAATTATTAAAAAGTAATTTGTCTTCTTACAACTATGTCTAAGCTGAAAGAACTTCATTATAACAACACCCCTCTGGCCAGATGGCGACACGACTTGCATGCGTACAGCAGCAGAGCGGGCTCTGTGTGTACCGCGGGAGAAACCTATCTCCAGCAGTGGACTGCAACGGGCTGATGATGATGATGATGATGATGACCATTCTTCTATCTTTCTACTGTACGGTGTTCCAGCCAGTGCCAATGTCTTCTACACATCACCTATTTATGTGTGCTTCTAACGTAAGCCAAACCTTTCCTAATAGGTCTCAGAGTTTTGGCCGTGATGTGTTGCGAACACATTCTTCTAACTTTAGAACTAAAGATTAGTGCTGAATGTGGGAATTAAATATAGAATTTAAAACTTTGCCTCCGTGGCGCAGTTGGTTAGACGCCGGCTGTGAAACGAGAGGCTGCGGGTTCAATCCCCGCACTGAGACAAATATTTGCGAGGACAAAGTATTTATCTCAGGTCTGGGTGTATGTGAGACCGAAAAGTGTCTCGTAGTTTCTGATACCACGACTGGACTTAATTGATCTTAATGTGGGGTTAGGAATATTTCTTTATTAAAACTGTGCTTATTAAAAGCGATAATATGTTGACAAACCTTCGAACGACCGGAGTCTGCGTGCACCGTGCGTAACGCCTGAAAAAATAGGCTTTATTGAATAATTGTCGGCAAATGTCTTAAAGGAAAACAATATATTTATAAGTGTAGATATATTGAAAATGACAACAATATATGAATAATAACCAACATAAGCCTTGTTAAACCATTAACCTTTGTAGTATAAATATCTTTGTATAAAGTATACGCAGACTAGGCACATCACTCGTTGCTATTGAATTTATGTGCGCAAATGTTATTATACATAATCAGGGAAAAGAAATAACAATACATTATGTTTGTCATACAAGATCCTATCTTGCAAGGAGACAGTCTACATATTTGGATTCCATACACTTACCATCAGGCGTACTGATGTTATTTTGTCACGCAAGAATAATTTTAAAAACCTACTTAGAAGTACCTAAAACCGGAACTGTTTATAATAATCTAACAATATTTACCTCAACGTTGCCTAAGT
This sequence comes from Deilephila elpenor, assembly GCA_949752805.1. Taxonomy (NCBI): domain Eukaryota; kingdom Metazoa; phylum Arthropoda; class Insecta; order Lepidoptera; family Sphingidae; genus Deilephila; species Deilephila elpenor. The sequence goes on from OX457102.1 coordinate 5,209,492, forward strand.
CGCCGAGGTCATTCAACGAGCTGAGGTACTCTGGAAATTAAATACACATTTAGCTATCCATCCATCCATCAGCCAAAGGAAGTTCACTGCTGAACATAGGCCTCTCCCAATGATTTCCACAGTGGCTTGGAGGCAGCCTGCATCCAGCGACGTCCCGCGACCTTCACCAGGTCGTCCGACCAGCTTGTGGGTGGACATCCCACGCTGCGCTTTCCGCTACATGGCCTCCATTCGAGAACTTTTTGGCCCATCGGCCATCAGTTTAGGTTTACATATACAGATACACATTTGTACATATTTAGGCATTTCCTAATAGTGTATTATCAATCACGGCAAATCACATACCTACGTTAAAAAGTTACATAAAAAAGAAATCGTTTCTAATTAGAGTTGGAGCCCGTTGGCTGCTATTTTTTATCCGACTACAACGCAGCAAAGGTTATGTTTTTGATCGGTATGTGCGTATACTGTATGTATTTAGATACTTCTTTGACAACCTCAGTGTTGCAGTTGGCTAAAAAACGAGTTCGATTCTCGCAACAAGAAAAATGTTTGTATGAACGAAAACAATTTACGTCTGGTTTCTTATAAGATCCGAATAGTATGTGTGTGTGTCAGTACTATGTATATGACATTTAGGGATTTTTTTTATTATTTATTAATTTAAAGACTACTCGCCATCCACGCCACATTTATCGATAAATCAACTTACCGCTAAATCCCTCAGGGTCGATAATAATGCTCCCCTTCTCTCGATTGGCCAGATGTTCCAGTTCAGTGGAATCTATCCTGAGGTCTGGCAGTGCGTGTGACGTCGGCAACGCCATGCCAGGGTGACTCCACATGGGATTCTCGGATGTACTAGAACTACCCCTACTATCGATCTCCATAAACGCCTCGCCTAATTCACACTGACTTGACAGAGTTTGGTATACTAAGTTCTGAAAATAATGCAATATTATATTAATTTATGGGACTGTCCCGTACACCCGTCAGTGAAGATTTTTAGGCTAGGACAACGGTACTCATTCGATCGATACTGAGCATTGAAACTAAACTCTTCATAATGGTCTCATAGATTTACGCGAATGTTACACATTGAAATAAAACTATTTTTTACGGATTTAATCCCGATAAGATCCGTAAAAAATAGTTTTTTTTTTTCAACTTAACTTTTATTGAAATAAAGCTAACGAATTTTATCACAAATTTGGTTAGTTGTTTAAAATCCAATCTACACAGAAAGAGATCACAATTATTTATTTAATTAAGTTCAAGCCCAAAAGACCAACTGCCAGACCCCGAGAGGCTAATACATAGTAACCTCCTTCTGCGTAGATCGGATCACAAACTTTTTAATTTTTTATTTTCTTATTTTAGTAATTGTAAAATTAGGGTACGTTTTCGTAAAATTCCAATTCACTAAGCGGATGACGAACACCTCACTCCCCGTGACCACGAAAGCTGCAAAGTAATCGAAAATTCGGGAAGTTAAAAAATGTAAAAATGAAACCAAATCCGCGATAAAATCCGTAAAAAATAGTTTTATATCAAATAGGCTATATTCATGATTCTGAAGCTCCTGTTGAAATTTGTGCACTCAAATCAAAATAACCCGGTACATGCAGAGAATTAAATATTTCCTTAATAAGATAATTTTTATTATAAAACTCGCTTACCTCCTGTACCGGCATATTTGGAATATACTCTTGTTTCTGAGATATCTGTAAATAAACAGTGTCTAATTAAAATATTGATTCGATTCTATATAGTTCTATGGGTGTTTTGGTATCGAGCACGACAATAAATCGTGTCGGAACTAGCTCCCGATTTTTTACGACACGCATCGGATTCGTTCCGATATCCGAAAAAGGTGAAAAGATGCGACGACTTCCGATTAAAGTACTTATCCAACAAATGAGAAGGTATGGTCACTATTGTTAATGTGTGTTGACCACTTACTAAACGGCTAATAGTTAGCCGTTTCTCTACGCATATTGCAAAATAAAAACTTACATTTTCAGCACGAATTACCGGCGCCGGTATGTCGATAATGCTCTTAATAGATCCACCGGAACCTGAAAGAACGAAATTTTATTCATTAAGTTGGTATAAGGTTTTTAACTATTTTCGACTAACTGACTGCTTTGCACCTGATGCCGAGTGCTTCGTCCTCTATATAGAGAATCAGTAGGTAGCAGACAGTTATCTCCTGTAATTCGACACAATTATGTCGGCCTCCATAACTGCTTCAAGCTATGACGAAAGGACCCAGAATTATGGTAAGGAGGGAACACGTGTGCCCATAAACTGTTCAGGCAAATGTACATAACATAATACAAATATATGAATTACAGACAGCAGTATCCAAGAAATTGTTGCAAACAAATATAGCTCGTGGCTTCGATCGCATAAAAAAGTTTTTCCTTGATAACAGTCTAGATAGATGCATATTTTCTTCATAAATGGACATTCCAACACTAGTTCCTGATTAGCGCGTTCGAACAAACAACCGAGCTCTTCAGCTTTATTAGATACCTGATGAGCTCTCAAGCGAAGAATACGAGGACATCGTTTTCCTCTTCTTGTTGTTCTTGTGTATCTGTTCCGCTTTGTAGGTGAACTGCACGGGAGCGCTGGTGCGTCCGTCTGACGGCCGGACCAGCTCTATAAACACCTCCACGTCCTCGGGAGTCTGTATGTCCTGGTACGCCGGGGTTCTACAACACATTAATCAATAAATACACCAAACACTCTACAGTCACATAGTCCTGACCCCACACTAAGATCGAGTCTTGTGTCGTGGATATTACAAACTTCAAGAGACTTTTCGGTCTCACAAACACCCAGACCCAAAAACCTGTGAGTCACACAAACATTTGTTTCTTTGCGGGGATCGAACCCGCGGCCTCACGTTTCACAGGGGGGGGGGTTAACCAACTGCGCCACGGAGGCTGAAAATAAATAAATTCGTAAAAGAAATTGTCGCTGCCATTTTGAACTTATTGCACATTGTTTCGATACCTTGGTAGTTTTTATTATAATTATTTTATGAAATACGGTTGAAATTTGACTGCTGCGCGACTATTACTTGTACCGGTTATATCAAGACTGCGACCGAAAACGAAGCAATGTTAGTGGTTACAAACACAATGCAACAAAAAAAATCGCAGCGAATGATATTTATTTGTTTTCTTTTTTAATCATCTTGTTTGGGTGATATACAACTAGTCTTTGTGAAAATAGTAATTTAAACCCTTATGTACCATTTAAGACGCAATGGTACATAAGGGTTTAAATAAAAAGGTGTAAATCAATTATTTTAGGAAAACTATGCCAACTATCATCGAAATACGACGCTAAGTAAAAAATTACAACCGTTTACTGCTCGTTAACCTGACTCTATTGTATAAAAAAATATTCACATTTTTGCAAAATTTTTAGTTGCATTGTGTCACTAATACTACCACCTAGCTTCGTTTTTGGTCGATATCTGGCTATACACTGTATGAGTGAGTGAAATGAGTGAAAAATATTGTCAAACTCACCTAAAAGCAATAGCATATTGATGGTGTACGTCGCTGAGCACGAACACTGCTTGCGCCGACCAGCATCGCTCCTCATTATCGTCCAGTTTAAAAAAACGCACTTGAATATTTTCTGCAAAAATATACATCGATTAATTACAATATATTAATTATAGTAACTTATAATAATACATTCCAAATTCACATAGACTTGATTCAAAGTGTTGTGTCGTGAGTCTCCGGCATCAGACATTACAAAAGACTATTTATTTATCACTCCGAAAAATGACATAAATGCCGGTTAAGGTATCAACGATCCTGAAATTCGCTGAGGTGGAAATTCTGTGTAAAAACATTTTTAACTGGTGTCACAAACTGTGGCCTGTTGGTAACGGACCAGATGAGGCCTAAGCACTCTCAACCGATTCTCTCGATTGTAGAGTAGGCCCGTGCCCAGCAGTGGGACGTATATGGGCTGATACATACACAAACTGATTTTTAAAAAATATTTCAATTGTTAACAAAACAACCAATTGGAATAAAGAGTTCTTACTTTTGTTCACTTTCTCAACGAATATGAAGATATCATCGCCGCCTTTTGGACGTCCGTAGCAACGGCTTATGCGACATATTTTCAAATCGTTTGTCGAGGCACACTCTGCAATAAATAAATTAATTAATACATTTACACTCATACTCAGTCCGGACCCCTTATTGAAACACAGATACTGTATGGTTGGTACGAGAATTTACGTGAGAATTTTTGGCGTCACCCAGACCAGATATAAATATTTAATGATCTCCTAAATATTTGTCACGATGCGGAATCAGACCCGCAATCTGAAGTGAGTCAGCCAGCGATAAACAACAGATTTTTATTGCGTTCATACAATATCCACCGGATACATGCTGCAGATATAAAATCATTCCTACGATTAAACTATTTTGTGAAATAGTATTGTTCGTCTATGGCAAAATTTAACTTTGCATCATGACTGTCCAAACTGACTGGCTGCAAGAACCAATAACAGATGTAAAATATGCTAACAAAGGAAAACGTCCCAAACAAATGCTTGTCTAATGAACAGCAGCACATAAAGTGTATCGACGGACCCGGGAGTTGAACCCAGGACCACAAGGTTGACAACTTATGCACGTTATGAATGGCCCTAGAGGCGAATGTTGTAACTTACTCAAATTGTATATAGGTTCAGACAACACCGGGCGGCAAATTTCGACGCCGGTAGTTACGTCGTGAGCGCTAAATTTCAACCGGACAATATTAAGATTAATATTTTTCGCCTGGCTTTCACACTGCGCCTCGATCTAGAACAAAAATTGTATACATAGTACATACCGCAATCTCGGCAGAGAAACATGTTACAGAGAACACACGACTACACTTAACAAAGGTGCGTTTGTAACTGACGAATTCAACCCAAAACATTTGGTCACTTTAACTTCGTGCCTTTTAAATATACCGTAAGTGGTTGATAGTTGTTACCACTTCAACACAAGACGCGTTAAATCTTATCCACTTGCGAAACATTGATAACCAGTACAAAATTTATGTGGTTCTTAATAATTAATAAGCCACTTTACATTGCAACGTTTTTTCATAGAAATATCGCCCAAATTTGAGCGGTTTGTGCGCCTAAATCAACGTTGAACATAAATTATAACAAAGCTAAACCAAAGAGGGGATCCGATTAGCTTTTAAGATAAACAACTCACTTTAGATTTTTAACATATTGGAAATTTTAAAACTCCTGTTTTTTTATTCTCTTCAGTTTTTGCAATACTTTGTGTAATAAATCTTATAATTGAGAGTTTTTACATAGCAAAGGTATAACGAAGTTGTAATTTCCGAACAAGATAAAGCACGTCCCGTGAACGCAGTGTAACAATACACTTGTTATATTGTTTTGAAGCAATTAAATCCTGAAATAACAAGCCGTTTTAGCATATGCTTTTGAATTGAAATGATGTACATTTATAATTTAACCATTAAGTGACTCCGTAATATTTATTTTCATCACAAGACAGCAGTGTTTATTTCAATAACTTAATATAAATATTTTCTCCATCCCACAAGTGGAATATATGACCTAATGTAGGAGGTCAATCCGGATATTTGTAATGGAGCCTATGTTCACCTGTGATTATAGCCACTAAGGATGATGATGATAAATTATTTTCCTTTTTTAAATAAGCATACAAATAACCCTATCTGATTGTTGTTCAATTTATTCTTTGATAAAGCGACCGATTCCCTTAACCTTTACAAAAAAGTTCTGTGCATAAAACAATATGCGATAAATTGTTACTCTAATCAGAAGTGGAGACGAAACAAAGAACCTTTAAATGTTATATTACATAGAAATATAACTCTTGACATGCTAATGCTGTACGTCCACTATAGACTTCAGATTGCATTGGTGTGATGTACTTTTTATTGTATGGAGGTTTTATCGTGATACTTGCGGCCAATTACAACAACATACAGCTTACGCCTCACATTGAGCACCAAGTGGGCAAAGCACAAGTAGATGCTTAGCATTTAAATACCACGACGTAATAATACTGTATCAACTTACATTTAGCTGACAAAGATGTGTTTGTTATATGAACTATACTAAACATAGGTGGTGATAAGCTTCCAGTAAACGATTTTCAAGTAGAGATAATAAATTACGTTCGCTCGGAACAGTTCCGTTCTCGATACTTATAATATAATATTACACAGTCGAAAATAAATCACGCAAAATTGTATATTTTAGTTCGGTGGAGCAATGCGTTGTTATGGAAAAATATTAGCTGTCAAAAAATGTTGACACTTTTGCCAAACCAAAATAAATCAAATGCCAAAGAATGCTACCATTCCAGTATGGTTTGGATGGCGTTTGTGACGTCATAGCGACGCATCCCGAATATTACAAGGCGACATTACGTTCGTTGATTAAATTATGATGTACCGTTTTCTATTACTTATTTTGTGACGCCGCAGTTATTAGGAATCCACAAAATGTTTTGTCCTATATAAAAAATATGTCGTATATAGAAAATAACTTACCTCCTTTTTATTAAAATGCTTGTGCTTATTCTGCTGAACATATTTCGAGTAGAGCCAACTGCTAACTTCTTTCTTGGCCGTATGAATAATACCCATCCCGGCGAACCTAATAAAATAAATTTTCGTATTTATTAAATTGCCTTAATATAATCCCTTATTTACTCTAACTTTAAACTTAATGTGATAGGGGGTAGCTTTGACTGCCCTATTATTAAATACATGATAGGACTACATGTACTAACATCGTTTTGTAAGATAAGTGTATATTTATATATGTGATGTAATATCTGAATTAAATGAATTATTATTATTCTATGGATAGAGAAGAGCTTCAATTGGAATGTTCTGTCGTACAATGCGTGTTGTATGTTTATTATCATTCTAAGAGCATCTATGTCATGTGTCATTGGTATTAGAATATAGAAATATATCTCAGAAACAGTCGACAACCTTTTTTGAAGTCGGTTAAAAATATGCGGTAATTACAAATTATTTGATACAGAGATCCAACCCAATACATATGTTTTATGTCACATACTTCTTACCCTTTGAAGCCACAGTTGGAGAAGCACGGCTCCTCTTAACTCAATACAGATAATGCAGAAGTTAACGCCAACTATAAACTTTGGTTTAAATATAAATAACATATCTAAAATAATAAGACAAGTAACCATAACCACCCTACATAGAAGTTATAAACCCGTCATAATGATCGACGTAAGTGTTTGGCGGGAACACTTGTAGGTATCTAGACCAAAACTGCCAGGCCGGCATAATTGTGGCCACCGGCGAGAGGTAACCATCACAGATCAGTGAAGAGGTGATCTATTTGAACTGCACTTCGCTTACCTTTAGGAGCATTGTAGCCACTTCGTCGACCAATATAAAAATAATAGTCAAATAACATGAGCCAACATTGGGACCAAAGTGTGGACCCAAAGACTAATAACAATACTTACACCACTTTGTAACTGCCGTGTTCAGGCACCTCATGACTCATGTCTCTGTCCTGCTCATCCAACAGTTTGTGTGGATGTTCATCTTCGTTCTTGTACTGCGCCAGTTGGCACTTTATCAGAGCACGGCGGGAGTAATTCATAAGCTGGGTGATAAACATAATACATTGTTAATTTTGTAGAATGTAGAGCATATAGCTAAAACCTCTAGTTTTTATTGTAATCCAAATAAACCTGGTTTCCCTAGAGTGCGGGTCTACTTCCCTACATTAATCCCTCCGCTTTACCCATGCAAAAATATGTATAATGAAGGTAACGTCACAGCTAGGAAGATTGTTGATCATTATGCACAAAAGGGACTAAAGGGTGGGCAGTGGGCACGCATCAAAAGAATAGCTTCCGATGTGAACTGAGGTAATACCCGGATCTTTAAAATATTTTACACCAATTTTCAATGAGTATCAAATATCTAGAGAATAAAAAGGGGATGTTTAAACCCATTAAGGTCTTTAATCTCAATTTTTAAATCAGTCCTTTAGTTATGCAATAAATTTGCTCAAAATGGATTTGGGCCTAATTTTATTCACATATATTCTAGATTTATAATAAACTCTAAATAATGTTTTCACTGGAGTATAACTTATAAAAAATACAAAAAATACCATATCGATTTCTATAAAGCAGTTAACTAATTTTATTTATAAGATACAATAACGACTTTACGATTAAAAAGTATTTGTCACGCCAAAAAAAAAACGATGACCACAACAATGTTATTAATTAATTGTTTTAAAACGATCGTTTTAGTAATTAACACTATAGATAGTGCATTAGTAAACATCGAATGTTTTTGTATCTTTTTTATTTAGTTTTTAGTGTGTTGTTAAAGTTGCAGCAAGTCAATAACGTTTTCCTTTTTACAACCCTTCAGGTAAATGGTACTTTGAAAATGTACCTTATACTTTCTTTCACATGTATTATTTTTGACGGTTGTACCATTTAATTTAGGTTTATTACGGACAGTGCCGGTTGTAGCAGAGCCCTTAATTTAACCCCACCTGGTCTTTATCCTAATCCAGACTATAAAGGTGTCTCAAGCTATATGAGATGTATGGTATAGTTTGAGTGTATGAGCTAGTGATGTAACGAATGTTCGCATTCGCATTCGCGAATCGCGAATATTCGCATATTTTTTGGCATTCGCATTCGCATTCGTATTCGCAAGAAACGAAGCGAATGTTAAGCGAATGTTTTTGACAAATAAATAGGATATTTATACAAATTTTGATGGTTCTGGAAAAATAATACAACTATTATAATTAGCGTATGTTTTAATTATTTATCTACTATACATATAATAAAAATGTAAATGGTCGATGTCTGTACATGGAAGATATTTGAGAAATTTTAACGCGAGGGGTCTTTATAACAGCAACAGAAGCCAAAACAATTTTTTTTTTATTTTTGTCTGTCTGTCTGTATGTTTGCTTGCGCATCACGCAAAAACTACTGCACCAAATGAGATGCGGTATTCACAGCTGTATTGCTGTAGGTTCAACTTAAAAACTGGTATATGTTGCATTTATGTACATACAGGATGTTTCTTTGTGTTTGCTTGCACATTACTCAAAAACTACCGCACGAAATGAGATGCAATTTTCACAGCTATATTGGTGCAGGTCCAACTTAAAAACTGGTATATATTTCATTTACATACAGAATGTTTCTTTTTAATTACCTGCGCATTACGCAAATATTAACGCACGAAATGAGATGCGGTTTTCACAGTGATGTAGGTGCAAGTCCAACTTAAAAAGTGGTATATGTCTTATTTACATACAGGATGTTTCTTTGTATTATGGAAAATAAATGAGAAAAACTAATATGGGGGTCTGAATTAACGTAATAAAAACAAGAATTTTTGTCTGTTTGTCTGTGCGGTTGTGCGCGATGAACTCAAAAACCGCTTAACGGATTTCGATGAAATTTGGTATGGAAGTAGCTTGTAGGCCGGATTAACACTTAGGCTACTTTTTATCCCGAAAAAATAAGTGTTCCCGTGGGATGAAGAAGGAATTCCCATATATTTGTTACTTTTTATACTCAACCTGCTGGGATGGGACTGGTTTACATGCCTTGAGTAAGAATGAGACGGGACTGATGGGATATAACGGGACAGGACGGGACGGGATGAGAAATACCAAATAAAGTTAATCACGCTGACGAAGTTTGCGGACAGAAGCTAGGTGATAATATCTACGTCTCGTAAATCTTTTGACTGTACTTTTTAAGTTATAGCTTCTATTTTTTTAACAAAACCAAATGCTATTTACAGTTATAAAAAATAATCAACCAAAATTAAACATGTAATATCCAAAATGTTATATTTTTAAAACCTTCATTTTCAATGATTTTTCAATGCAATTAATAAACATACTCAAGAAAACAAAATAATAAATACCTACTTGTAAATAAAATTACAATTTCTTCCTTACAATTAAGAAAACAATATTTATTAATAACTACTTTTGTTCATTCAACCTGTCAAAGCACGGGCCCGGCCGGCTCGAAATGCTCGACTATGTTCGTTTTAAACATGGCTGGCCCGAAATGTTGCGCGCCAAATTTGAAAAACAACATTCGCATTCGCATTCGTATTCGCGAATGTTAGATATGAATATTCGCATCCGCATTCGCATTCGCGAATGTGAGAAAACTAACATTCGTTACATCACTAGTATGAGCTTAATTGGTGATTGTGTTCTAGAATGTTATTTTTAGTCATCGAAAGTTCCCCAGACAACGAAGACTTTTATTTTACTCTTAAAAGGATATGATAAAGTATATAGATTACAGTAATTATCCGCAATGCGTGTGACGAGCGACAACCGTGTAAATAGAATACCCATAACTTTTAAAATACAATATACATTTATAAAAATTTTGTATGTCCCACTGCTGAGCACTCCTCTATAATAGACTGGAGTTAAGACAGGGTAGGGGACTGAATCCACCACCCTGGTCTAGTGCGGCCTAGACTAGACCTCACATTATTACCTTTAAAAATGTAACTTCAATTTTCAAATGAATTTGAGAATTAAGAGTAAGCAAAAGTGGCCACTTTTGCACTCTTAATTCACACTTATTAAACGAGTAATCCTTTGGCCAAAGGACTACTCGTATAATAATAAAATAAATTACAAAAGAATGTAGTAAATTATCCCGCGTGTCGTAACATGGCACCCCGCTACCCGGTGTGGCAGGAGTGGAGGGGTGGGGGGGAGGTACACTGGCGAGTGGTGACTATACTATCAAAAAGAAAGTGGACTATTGCGATTTGAGATAATAATAAATCTAATCTATTTTCTTATTGAACTCACCTCAACTGTAGGATGGGTCTTGACCTTATTAGCGATATATGATTTTCCCAATAAGCACCCATGTGTCCCAACCATCTCGCTGACATAGCGAAAACGGAAGTACTTCTGTGGTTGTTCCGTGATGCGTAAATACGGTCCGCTTCCTGCCAATAAGATAATGTTAAATGATACACTTAAATAAATAAAACTATGCTTGAACAATCCTTTATTTGAGAAGTAAATATAGGTTGATACAAACATTAGTTTTGTTTTGAGCTTATCTGGGATGAAAAATTGCAATACATCACAACAAAGGTTATCAATAACATTACAATTTATAACAGTTACTTACAATTACATGTTTTTACTCACATGATTATTATCATATCAGTAGAGGGATTCATTTTGAAAATAAATGATAACATTAAAAAATTAAACTCAATACCACACATTTTAGTGATATTTTAATATTCAAGTAACCCATGTCAATTTAGAACACAGACAGCAATAGCTTTCTATGTATAACTATAAAACAATCAAAAGTGTTGATTTAGTCTGACGTATAAGGAAAACTGTACATTAATTTATTAACTCAAATCCCAATCAATAATAGTTCCAGTATTATCTGGTCACCACATTATACAGTCCATCAACTACGCATAGAACGGATTCAAAAAAGATTTACCAGACACCTTGCATTCCACAGTAAATCCCAAAAGACATTAAATTCTTACCCAATACGTTTAAAACGCTTTAAAATGAATAGTCTGAGTGACAGAAGGAAACTCCTGGATATGAACTTTTTATATAAAACTTTAAGAAATCAAGTAGATTGTCCACCGTTGCTAGACTTAATAAAAATACGTGTCCCTAGTCGTTTACCAAGAAAACCCATGGGGTTATTATGTCCACCTCCATCAAGAACTAATCTTAAGCAAAATTCTACAATAGCCAGGTTATCCAGGTCCTACAACTCTCTCGGCCAAAGCGTTGATGTGTTTAATGACTCAATGGGTACTTTCAAGACTGAAGTTCTAAAATTAATTAGTGATAAGAAATTGTAGACATATTATTTATTTTCATAAATTTATTTTTGTTTTTTTTCCTTTTTTAATTCATTTTAATTGTTATTTCTTACTAATTTCTAGTTTAGTTATTGTTTCACTTTGTATAATTTTAATATTTTATGATTATAGTATATTCCTTTATGTTTATAAAATTTAATTCTAGTATTACTTAGCAGTTATTTGTTATTCAGTGCATGTTGTGACGCCTGCAGGTAGTACATTTAACATGTTACCAATTTAATGTTTGTATTAAATATAAGATAATGTAATTACCACTGGTAGTCCTAAATAAATAAAAATAAAAAAAATAAAAATGTATAACTATAAAACAATCAAAAGTGTTGATTTAGTCTGACGTATAAGGAAAACTGTACATTAATTTATTAACTCAAATCCCAATCAATAATAGTTCTGCAATAATTGACCTTGCATTTTATATGACAATGAGCAATAACAAATTAAAGCAAAAGATCCTGTGAGTAAAGTTTAAATGATTAGGGAAATAATTCTAATAGGTTTTTTGGTGGTAAGAGTATTGGTTACATACAAATAGCTACCACTACATTGGCAATATAGAATCAGTATTGAAATCCACACAAGTGAGCCACATTCTTGAACTGGGACATTAGTTGTCTCAAGTTTAAACTTCAAAACTTTTATGCCAATAAATAAAACTATTTTTTACCGATTTTATTGCGGATTTGGATTAAACCAAACAAAACCCGTAATCATTTTTTATTTCAATGTGTAACATTCTCCTGAATGTAAGAAACCACTGATTGTTTTTGTCTTAAGAATTACTTTTTGTGCAGCATATGAATGTTTTGACAAACTTTTTAAAAGTTTCAAACAATTTAATTTCTTTACATACACATGTCTATAGTTTTCTAATAAGAGTATGAATATAAAATGGAAGAAATAGAGATGCAATAGTAAACTAACATTGTATTGACAAGTAAAAAAACAAGTTTCATCAACATAATTTGAGATAATTTTGGGTATCACACAATAATGATATTATTATTACATTTATTTATTATCTGTTTACAGGTTTAATAAATAATGGACACAGTATAATATTCCATGTAGTTGACAAGATAAAAAGCATCTTGTTTTTAACAAAATGTCTCTTTAACTAAGCATAAAGAATACATTGTGTGATGTATTTGTGACATGCAATAGCCTGTTGTCTTCAGTAAAGTTTAAGACATTTTTTTTTAAAGTAACAACAAATCTTAGAAAAATAACAATAAACATAATAATTAAACATGTTAGTTGTTTGTTTAGTTGAAAAGCTTCATAAAACTTTCAAAATTTTAATGAAACTTTTAAAAGTCCAGTTTAATAATTTAAATTACTTAATTTATCTCATACCAATATATTATGTCTGATTTTTAGGTGTTTGCACAGTTTATTATTAATAAAACAAATAGAATAATCTTGTGATGGATTGGATGTGTGAATATTTAAGGCAAACACTATTGAAACTGTTCTATCTTACCATCCTGCACTTCAAAATAAAGAGCATGACTAAAGTTTATATGTATAACTTGGTACTTGATATGATTGGCTTATACTTAATGCTAATGATACAATTGTATATAGGTCTCTATAGAAGTCACATAAACAAAATAATATGGTATTTCTATACTTGATTCTTTCACAAGAGGTAAACTAAAATCATTAAAATCCCCAATGGAATATGTTTGACACTCAATTATAATATTTATTTGTGCAATAATTTACAGTATAGGATCCAGCTATAATCCATAGACTCTTTGTATGTCAAAACACAAAACTAATCTTTAGATTTTATGACATTTCGCACCATCAATATAATATGATCATTATATCAGTTTTCCATCTTTATATTATATAAAAATTAAGTTTTAAAGCCGCAAGAATGACATGCAAAGTAAAAATAAACTTTCCCATCAACATAACTTTTAGATTTGTGAAGTTACACAAAGAAAATATTTTGTAAACATTTTTACTTACCATTGTAGTGGTAGGTGGGGTCAACACAAGATAATTCCGTCAGGGTGGTAGCCAGTTGAGGCACTAGCTGCGACGGAGAGCTGTAAGGCTCCCAAGGGCTTTGAGGAGATTTTGACGACTCGCTGGGGTCGTAGTCGCTGGCACAAGTCGACATGTTGTATCGTCCCCACTATAAACACTGTCCACTTGCAAGTATATCGAAATACATGAACGAACAATTTTTCAATTATTTACCACTTCATGAAACTATTATTATAACGCAGGAAAACTTAAACGACAAAACTGTAGACAGTCTTCAAGTTTCGACTGACATTGGTAAATGTGATATGAACGAAGCGAAGTTGCTGTGTGTAATTACTTATTTCCCATCTTATAATAAAATGTGTCGCTAATTTCATCATTACTCCGTAATTATAAAATGATAATTTGTTTATTTACATTAAGTATGTTTTAAACGCTTTTTGTCATTAACGAACAAGGTTACATACCTTCATTTATGATTAATATATCAAAATTATATCATCATTTTTTGCGATACAGGGTTATAAATAAACAATACTAGTTTAACAAAATTCTAGGGCTCATTTTTCTTTGAATAATGACTATATTTGATTTGCTGTATTATTCCTATGATCAAGGGTGGTAAAGATAGTACAAAATATAAAGTTCATTCGTATGCATTTTTGTCTTGATTATCCTAGAAACGGAGTAGTACTTATTAAAAGTTATTATATTCAATAGTATTATGTTTATTTAGCTATAATAATTGTTTTAAAAGCAATTGTGAATAATAATATTATTGAACAGTATTTACCTTAATTCGGGGTAATTTATTTTTCATGGTATACAATTCTTAGTCTACGATTATCATTTGTGACGTCATGCAGTCAGGGGAATCACCAGTTACAATGAGTCACAAAAATCCCCGGTTTGTTAGCATTTCTATATATGTATACCTACATGAGTATACTCGTACGTAGGAATTTTTTTTGTAAATCCTGGGTAGTTTTTTTCATGTATTAATGATATAACTTCGAGATGCAAGAACAATAATGCATGGCAATATTTGACTCCAAAAAGAGAATAAACTATTGCGACCTTGTGTTACCTGGGTAGGAAATTAATTTATTTTATTTAACGTATTATACTGTATCAGCCTATATACGTCCCATTGCAGAACACGATGTTTTCCTTCACCAATATAGTACTTGGTGAGTGAATATCAATACACACATACATGACTCCGAAAAGTGGTATGCCCTGGGTTTTGAACTCGCTACCACCGTGAACATGTTGGCAGCCGCGTCTGGTCCGTTTACCACGCACGCACTTCTATAAACTACTATAATTTACTAGGTACCGAAATACGATGATAAGTTCACATTTTGGTCACAGTAACTACTGGACATAATTAACATTTAACCTCTATGTCTCAGGATGGCGAGCGCAGTAGAATACCGACATTGCTTTGTAATTCATGGTGTTGTTTGGTTTTGTTACTGTCCATGAGTGTTCGTATCGCTTACCATCAAGCGAATGGCATGCTCGTCTAGCTTTCTGACTTTTTGGAGTGTTGTGTGTAAGGAAACCTTGCATACCACAGTAATTTTTTATAATTCTATGGTACGTAAAGTCCGCCAACTAGGCCAGTGTGGTGGACTATATTATGAGTTTTTCGAATGGGCGTGGATGGCCATATCCGGAACTATGACGAATAGAGAAAAATAATTATGAAAGGAGTCACGAGCCCGATTTTGATGAAAACTAAAACATACTTGAATTTATAAAAAATCAATATGCCTAACGATGAATCGAACACGATTAATTTGAAATAAAGACATGCTGTATTATTACCCCATTCAATACTATTGTATAATATAAGAATCAAATACTGGGAAGTCATGATATAAGTACCGCAAACTAAAGGAAAGAGTTTATTTATAGCAAAATTCAATTTTCTCTTCCGCGACCTTCTTCCCTGAGTACAGAGAGGAATATTAGATTTTCGTATTTTGTTGGATAATTTATAAAAAGAAATATACTAATTCGTTGAATTCTGTGATTCGAATAGGGATTCAATGAATAATGATATATTTGATAGACAAAAAAGATATGATGTAGCTAATGATAAATCACACATGTAGGTACATAATAAAATAAACGTTGAATTTATTCATAATTGTATTTAATAATAAAAGTTCTTTATAAAACGTTTAATGGAAGACAAGATGGCCAGTAAGAGTATGCAGTAAAAACATTAGTTACACTGGAGATTCTAACGACATTTTGTATACATATATTTATATAGGAACATTATTTTTGCTTGGAATGAAATTATACTTATAATTAAACATTTTATGAAAATACATAATTAATTTCTAAAATAATCATCCACATTGTTTTCAAGTGAATATACAGACTTTCTAGATTCTCTTATATCCGACATAAATGAGTAGCTCATTAATGATACTGATTTTAGATATTGCCTTTGAACACGAAATTTAGCTCCAAACTTTCCCACAATTCCTTAAATATTTTCTTTTTGCTTTTTATTTGTGTGGCAAAGACCAGGGCCCTATGAGGCCCTTTCGCAAATAGTCTACTACATTTCAGAGACCCGCCACTGTCAGTAGACCTAATAAATGATTTTGCACAATTTATTGTAACTTATAGGTTAGATTATTCATGATTATTGATACTTTAATTCTTAAGCTTAGATGGCATCGCTTGAATTATCAATTGAATATCAAATGATTCCAATGAAATATCAATTGGTTGTGTTAATGATGGAACAATCTCAAGTTAGTGTGAGCTAACACAATATTGTGTTCATTGCACGCTTCTATAACTTCTTGATCGTTGTTTGACCCTGATGGACTACCGATGTATTGCACACCACACTGAAACAAAATATATCGATAAATTCAAGTCTGTTCTGTGAATTTTGGCATTACAATTGTCAAAACAGATACTATTTTTGAAATTAATACACTATCGTTATTATTGTTTTCATAAATATTTTTGATGTTGATAATCAAATAATAAACTGATTACATACTCCAATTATTTTTTTAATGATTCCTTGTTTACAATGCTACTAGAGACTGATTTAATATACTTATTTAAATGAGATGAGAGCACGGACAAAGGAATATTTGACGATCATATTAAAACATGGTCAGGTTTTTATTTCTTATCAGTGTAGATGTTCTGTTTTAATAATGTTAAGTACCTGCACAGCTCTGTCGATGTTGTCTCTAAACGGGAAGAATGCGTCGGAAGCTAGTGCGACTTTGTCCATCTTGCTAATCCATTCCTCGCGTTGTGTCTCAGTCAAGAGCGGGGGTGCTTCGCACTCGAACAGGGAATTCCACTGGTCTAACGGCAAATCTGTGCCTGTAGGTAACACATTTTGATTTAGATAAAAAATATAAGAGGCTTTTTGTGCGTACATAAAGCAACATTGGATTATTGGATGGATTTCAATCATGTCAAAGAACAACATTGGAAATTTCATGCTTTGCAGTGGACTTCCTGCGGCTGAGAGAGAGACAGAGAACAAAATAATTCTTTAGATTTTGGGTCTGATCTGCAAAAACGACGGCTATATTCAATATAATATTTATTAATTTATGCAGGTAGACTGTAACCATGACTGATAAATTTTGAATATGCCACATCTACATTTTTAATATTATGGAAGTATTTTGACTACATCAATCCTGAACGGATTTTTTTTTATATTCAAGTGTGGGGATAATATGAAAACCTTTTCAATTGATGGCCAATGCAAGTTACTTTAAATTAAAAATCTAGACTGTAAAACAATGACTCAACATTTTACGACCTATTTATTTTTTTATCACAAAAACGTTATCTAGTTTTTTGATAAAATTTTTGATTCTAAATACGACTGTGTAGCAAATTTTGGGCTATCTTTGCTAAAGCTGATACATTGATATTTGATATCATAGATATTACGATAATGTGGCACAGTTTGGACTTTCTTAATGCACATTGCATTAAAAACATATCACTTCAAACTTAAATAAAATATACAATGAGATTTAGGGCGACTTCAAAGGCCATTGACCGATATTCAGATTGTCTTTTGAGAGTATATTAGATGTTGGTTTTGTATGTCTGTGAAGTCCGCCAATAGCAGTAGGCCAGCGTGGTGGACTATGGCGTAACTCCTCTCTTCAATATTTAAAAGGCGTTTGAGTATTCGTGCGCAAGGATACAGAATAAAGGTGTAGTTACCGACGGTGCCGTTGACGTAGTTGTCGATGGCGTTGGCCCGCACGGCGCGCGACACGGCGGCGCGGAAGGCGGGCGCGCGCGCGGCGGGGTGGCGCCGCAGCCACCACAGCGCCGCCTTGCCGCCCGCCAGCCGCGTGCAGTGGATGCGCGACTGCTGCCCCGCGCCGATGCCGATCACCTGCGCACGCACATCACACATCACACTTCACTATCAACCACTGGCATCCCTATTCAATTATGAATCCACATTGTTCAAACTTATATAATATACATATAAAAAAGTATAAAAAACACAATAAGAATGAAAAATTGATCATATTTCACATGTAACTTCATAACGAAAAAGATAATGCAACATATGTTAGACTCTCTAAGAATTTTATCTTCTCTCGCATCCGTCTCATTTCCCATTCGCGTAATGTTGCTAACTAGTAGCTCATACATCCCAATATCGGGTTAAATGCGGTGGCATGGCTGGCACACACAAAATAGTGAATTTCTAAACGGGTATTATAATTCAATATCTATCTATAACATGTACAATCAAACTTATTCGATGTAAGCTTTTTAATGCATTGCTGCACCTTTGCCTACACTGTCGTGAACACAGATATAAGCGTTTGCATCCCATACAATTATTTTTCTCACCTGTCCATCTCTAGCGTAGCAGACGGAATTACTCTGCGTATACTTGAGAGCTATTGTGGCTACTATTAGATCTCTCACTGCGCTCTCGGGCAAGTCTTTGTTTTTGGTCACAATTTTCTTGAAAAATTCTGGTGTGATCTTAGCGTCGTTTCTTCTTTGTTCCAACGTTAAACCGAAAATTGTCTTATGCTCCATAAGGTCGGGCTCGTAATTGGGGTCCATCTACAAGATATTAATTTTATTGAGATAATTTTTATAAAGGTTGAATTAAGTTTCAATTTAAATACCTTTTTATTTAAATGCAAGTTATTAACATTGATTACATCACCCAAAGTCTATCTCAATATTTAACAGTTTGTTTGCAATTATTACTGGGTTCTGTAAAATACCGACCTGTAAAACGCAGTAGTTACCGCTCTTCTTTTTCTTGAGTATTTCGAGTGCCTCTGGCGAGTAG
The DNA here is from genome assembly GCA_949752805.1 of Deilephila elpenor. NCBI lineage: Eukaryota > Metazoa > Arthropoda > Insecta > Lepidoptera > Sphingidae > Deilephila > Deilephila elpenor. The sequence goes on from OX457102.1 coordinate 5,228,840, forward strand.
GCTGGCGCGATGATGCCATCAGAGACTTCCCTGGCGATGATCCTGGCGGTGATGGCGTCGCAAGTGTCGGAGAGCGCCACGAAGTCTCCGAACGAGCTCATGCGGTCGGCGCCGCGCGCGCGCGCGTACGCACTCGCTAGCGGAGACAGCTGACCGGACAAGTCTGTCACCATGCATACTGCCGCCTGGGAACAATAATTATTTTTAATCCTCATACATATCAAGACTTCTATTGTTTTCTCTTCATTTTCTTTTCACGTAACAAAAAATCTATTGTTGAATGTAGACCTTTTCCAAACATTTTTTCCAATGACTTTTTGAGTTATTCACTGAAAGAAGAGTTAATATGGCATTTTGGAAAAAAAATGTGATTTAATTTCCAAGTCAAACAATCAACTTTAAGTAATTTTTCCGATTTATTTCAAGTAAGCCGGGATTGGACTTTGCGCTTGATGAGTATACGGGATTTATAGATTGTCAGAATCGTATGCGATTATCGCATGACATAAATACCATAGATTATTGTGTTCTGACAAATGTTTACACCATGCACCTTTTTTATATTCTTACGATAATCGTATCTTTGAGGCGAGAAACTCTCCTCGTGTTAATGGGGCTTTGGTCTAGTTCACCATTTCTGTGGGTAAAGAGGAAAGCTGTTATTTAAAAACGTATGCAATGTAAGTGTACATATGTTATATATTACCTCTTCCTCAGTCAACGGCAGTCCCACAGCGGCTCCAGCAGGCGACACGTGCTTGAAACTAGCCGCAGCGGGCAAGTTGAGCGCCAGTTTGAGTTCCTTGACGAGTTGCCACGCGTTGAGAGCGTCGCACAGGTTGATGAAGCCCGGGGCTCCGTTCAAGGTTGTGATGGGCAGCCGGTCCCGCGTCGTGAACACTTGCGCGGGCTTCTGGTGCGGGTTCATACCTTGGTAAATAAAAAATATTGCTGGTGAGATAAAATGAAATATGTATAACATAGACTTTAAACGATTCCTACATCATTTATAATAACCCTTTTTTAAGTTATAACAAACCGATATTTCTTGTTGGAAAGACAAAACAGATAAATAATTAATAATCTAAGGTAGATGTATGTTAACACAGAATCTTGTGTTAAGATTTTATTTTATAAATACATAATATAAAGTATGAAATCTACCAACCGGATTATACCAATGTGTTAGACTAAAAGGCATACCCACAAAAGAGCTAATATAAGAACGGCAGCAGGTCATAAAATTATAAATCGAAGTTTTCTTCTACATGTTTGAAAAAAACATGTTGGCATAAGGGTAGACAGAGTTATTTAAAATTATGTTTTATATGGAAACATTACATACCATATCTCAATGTCAGCTGTGACTGACCAGCTGAATATTGTCTACGGAAGTAGTCAGATATGGCCAGATCGTAGTCCGAAGTATGAGTGAACGCCTTCAATGCTAACCTTTGCCTGGAACATCACAATTACAAATGATTCATTTCAGTTTCAATTTTTTTTAAAATTTCGTATTAGATAAATGATAACTAGTTTAATTGTATGGAAGAAAAGTAGTCTTTAGGTTATCAGTATAATAACACTGTAATTAAAATTATTTGTTGACTAACTAAAAAATGTGAATTATTATAGAATGTTTCACCATCATACCACCTTGGAAAAACATTGTTATCTATTATCTATACATACAACAATATTAATAATTAAATGTACAATTACCTAGTCTCTGACGTAGTAGAATGATCTTTGTTCTTAGACATCTCCTGCACAATGACGTCATAATCCTTGGGATCGCACACCACAGTCACTCTGTCATGGTTCTTGGCCGCCGCACGAAGTAAAGTGACACCTCCTATGTCTATATTTTCGACGGCGTCTGCGATGGTCACGTCGGGTTTCGATACAGTCTCCACGAACGGGTATAAATTGCAAACTACAACGCTTATCAAGTCGAAGTTCTGGCGTTTCATGTCAGCCTGGTCAGAGTCTGACAGTCTGTTGGAAAGTATTATGCATTATTTTATGTAAAATTTTATGTTTTTGTTTGTTTCAATTCGTGATTAAATTGATAGATTTTAATTACATACATACACACATACATACATAAACTCACGCCTTTTTCCCAGAAGGGGTAGGCAGAGGTGGCCACCAGGACACCCACATTTCGCCTTGTATGTTCTGTCCCATGATGCGATAGGGGGCGAGCCTATCGCCATTTCGGGCACAAATTCCTGACTCCGGGCTGATAATGATTAGAAAAATCCAATATCACTTTGCCCGACCCGGGATTCGAACCCGAGACCTCAGCTTTGTTGTCGTACCGTAGTACAACTACGCCACCGAGGCAGTTTAATTACAGACATCCCAACACCTGGACAATTATAATATTATGTTGATCATGCCAATATTTATCTACACAGAAAACGAATTTGCCATATTTGGCGCAGAAATGCATCTAAATTGCCGCAATAATCGATTAACTATTGTTGTTCGTATCTATATCACAGTGTAGGAATATTGTAATTTGTTTTTAATTTGTATTTTCCTCAGTATTTTTACCCACCTTGCCAATATACCCGCGTGCACTGCAGGATGCAATGTCTTCACCCTTCCTCCGAGCATCTCTGGGGCTTTAGTAATGTCAGACACATCCAAAACAGAAAGTCCGGCATTTCTGAGTGTTGTGGCGGTCCCGCCGCTGCCAACCAGTTGAAAACCAAACTCCGAGAGGCTCTTCGCTAAAGCTACCAAGCCTGTCTTGTCGGATACGCTCAAGAGTGCTAAAAACCAATTTAACCAGTGTATTAAAATTTAAAGACTTAGTTTGTTTATTTTTTTATTGCAATCTTAAGATGCGATAACAATTAACGGCCTTATTCATAGACAGTTTTAAAACCTAATTTAGTTATCGAATGTTTTGTCCCTTTCGTACGACTTTTGAATTCAGTTTGAGTGAAGAAGACAAAACATTCGATAACTAAAACAGGTTTTAAAACTGTCTATGAATAAGACCGTAAAATTATACCTGTATAATACACCACCCAGTACTAAGTAATAATAGCATAACTGGCGGACTTATCACTTTCAGCAATTTCTTACAAGACCTATCATTCAACCTGGCGATAACCTGACCGTTGCTAGGGTCGATGTTTTTGCAGCCTCCGCGACTTTGTCAAATACAATTACTTACAGATAATGAGCTTCAAAATTCGAACATATTATTTATATCTTATACTCATCGTCAAGTAAAAGTCTGATACTGACATTCACATATTATTGTATTTATTATCAGCTTATACGAGTATAGAAGTTTGCAGATGGAAATAGGCCTCTAATGGAACGACATTGAAAATAACTCTACTATAACATTCTGCGGAAATTGTCGGTCTAACTAGATTGAGGCCGTCTTATCATTATTATAAAAAACTAAGAAGCAAAGCGGAGCAGCCGAGTTGTTAAGCGTAAAATTACTGCAAATAGCCACAAAACAACGTGGTTCCATGTCCTTTGAATAAGCATTAGTACATCAATAAATAGAATTGTCAAGACACCTTTTATAGTTCTTCGCACATGTGTAATAAAACATTTAGCAGTAAGTGCCTACGGTATAACACGATATTAAAAGTCGAGAATATTATTTACTTACCTAATTTTCCAGCGGACGACATGTCTGTTTCGTGTATTGTATTTTATTCAACTGACGATTATTGGTGGCTATTGTTGTCACTGAACTGTGTACCTTCTTGACCTTATGCAGGGGTTCCTGATAACAACACAATCTTGTTTACCAGAGATGTAGGGCTGTCAACTTACTTTTCTACATTAATTGTTTAGTATAATATGTTTAATATACTCTCGATTGTAGAGGACGCTCGTGTCCTGCGGCGAGACGTATGTGGTGTGATACAGTACGGTACAGAACACAATATATAATGTATTGGATATGTGCAACACTAATTGGCTTGTGTATTAAAAATAATAAATATTACGGTTGCTAATAAGATGTAGAAACATTTACAAAAGTGCATGATGGCCTGTTGGTAATGGACCAGACGCGGCTATCAACATTTTATTTTTATTGCATAGGACTGGCAAACGAGCAAACCAGTTAACTGATTGGTGATCACTACCCACATGAACTTGCTGTTGTGCTGTTTGTTGCTGGCCCATCAAATTGGGAGGAGAGCAGGAATGAAAAAGAATGGAAAAAGCAAAGAGGTATTAGGTATCCGGCAATCCCTCTCAACGAACGAAATGCAAAAGCAAAACGTGGATCTATCACTTCTTCTTTTTTGTAACCTTGATAAATAAATAAAAAAAAAAAAAAAACTTATAAAATAACGTTTACGGTGGTCACGGGTTCGCATCGGAGACTTTTCGGAGGTGTTTATTGATAGACAATTACCACACACTGTAACGTTGAAGGAAAACATCTCAAAGAAACCTCCATAGCGATTCGGAATAATTTCAATGGTATGTAAAAGTTCGCCGACCCGGACATGGCCGGCGTAGTAGATTATACGGCCTAACCCCTTTCAATTCCACTCTTGATTGTAGAGGTAAGAGGAGGCCTGTGTGCCCTGCAGTGGGAAGTATATGGGCTAATACAGATACAGACAGAAACATTTACTACATAGCGTAGGTAGTGGCACCGCGCCCGTGTATGCACAATACATACATACCCACATGATCCGATACAGATAATTGGAACACAATTATTAATTTAAACTATATATTATCCGTAGGTAATTTAGAAAAAACGATAACATATTTATGAAATGTTCTTCACGGTCAGTATTGATTGTAATTATTATTCCTTGCGAAACAATGCAATGTTTAGTATTAGTGCAGCTGTTTTCTCAGACAAATAAGATCAATCTATGAGTTAAATACGTACCTACCTAATCAAATCGCGGGCACTTTTTTAACTGCGGTTAATAAGTAAATATTTTTTCATAAGTAAGTATATGCAAACTGAAAACTCATACAGCGTGCATGATTAATCTCCATTAGGCATCGCATAAAGGGCTATATATTTTTTGGAATATTTGGAACTTTTCATATGATAATTAGAACATAAAATAATATGTAATTATATGATAAACATAAAATTCAAGCTGATATTTATTGGTTTCTTGCATAAAGGTCCCAAAGAAATATAAAATGGGGACAAAAAGTTTGTTTGATTATAATTTCTTTAAACGCGACGCGACGTGACACCCCTTTTGTCGGATACATGAAATTGTGATGTAAATAACTGGGTTATTACTCGATAGATGAAGACAAACAAAATAATATCTATACATTGAGACAAATAACTTTTCGTTTCATGGGTTATACAACGCCGATAAACATATTTGACTGACGTCATAATAATAATAATTTTGCAAAACAAAAAAACGACAACATGTTTGGATCATTACAACAAAAGATGATAAAAATTAATTTAAGAAAATTAAACCAACTTCAAAATACCTACCAACTATTTTTTTGAGGTCGGTGCCAACTACGCGAGTAAAACCGCGGGGCGCAGCTCGTCCCGAATAGCAGGGCTGGCATATTTAGGTATTTAAGAATCTTAAAAGATTAATTTTATTTATCTGTTTTTAATTACGAATTTGAATTCTAACCAACTGCGCCACGGAGGCTGTCGGAAGCGGATTGTAAAGTTAATTTGACATTGGTAGAATTAAATATATTTTTTTAAATTAATACATAGTAAACACCATGAGAGTAGATCTTAGGGATAAGTAGTGAAAACCACCCTCCAAACCGGTGGAGCTACCGGTGGTAGTTAAAAAAATTAATGAATTTAAATGTACATCATTTATACAATATTTTATGAATTCAATTAATTATTTTCATTTCATTTCATTGTAAAAAAAACTTTATTTTCATAAAATCAACACTTTCCTTTAGTTTGCTGTATACCATTACTTTTCAGAATTTGATCCTTATTAGTGACACTATTGAATGGTGAAATAATATAGATGTGTTTTTTTTTCAAAATTAACAGGTTCAAATCCTAGCTAGGAATAAATATTTTTTTCAAAAATTCAATAATTACAAATAAAGTTAATCACGCAGACAAAGTTTGTGGGCAGAAGCTAGTTTTTAATAATCCAGTATTGGGTGTCAATTACTTAATAATAAATATTGTATAATCCATACAAATAGCCACATTTATTTTTAAATTTATATTGGAAATTGGAATATAACAGTTTGATTTTAAACTATTCTAATTAGCAAACATATTAAACAATTAATGTTTATAAATAAATGAAAAGATAGTTATTACTGTATATAGTCAAATGGCACACCAAATGTTAAGTGATTTATTGTCCTGTCCCGGAAGACCTACATTACTTGTTTGTAAGAGTGTTGCTGGCATCTCAACGTATAAAAAAAAACAAAGAAGTACTGAATACTTATATAAATCAATTTAATATTTTCTCCTTTAATTGTAGGTACATTTAATATTTAATAAATTATTTTTTTAAATCAATTAACATAAAGGTGTATTTATAGAAAAAGCCATATAATTACTACTTTTATGCTAAGTATACAGTTCGTAACCAAGGTGTACACATAAATTATTTTATGAATATAATATGTGTTAGTTTTAAACACTTTTCCGATTTTTTTAAACTTCATGTAAAATGTTTTGACGAGGCTATTTGGTAGCAATAACACAATAGGCATGAATGGCAATGTGGTAGTGTAAAATAGCTTTTAAAAATTAATAGTATACGGTACCTGCTTAGAGAATTAGAAGTTTATTCGGCAAATAACCACAAGTAAAGTTCAGTCAAAAACTTTTATAACCTACAAACCATGGGTGATGGGGATGCCAGCTGCTTTATTATGAACACAGATTACTTAGTACTAAATAAACAAACATGTGAAGAAAATAAACAAACATGTGAAACACGACATGAATAGTTTCGGAAGCTGAATTTGAAAACATAAAAAGTACAATATACCAATCAATACCAATGATTTTATTTATTTATTTTTGATTAAAATCGTCTATAACTTAAGTAATTTGAATATTCACTCTTTAATCGATAAAACCGATTTTACCACCATCGATTACTCTGGGCGCGTTCCATTAGGCGTTCACGGCGCTAAAAACACTCATTTCGCCGTTCCATTTGACGATCACGATCGTCCTGGTCGCGGTGAAAACGTCACTGATGACGTCATGACATACGCTCACGACGACGCGACGACCCATGTCAAGAGGTGGGTCGTGGTGCGCGTTGAGAAAATTGGCGGGATTTTGAAACGTCAAAACAAGAAAAATGTCAACAGAGAAAATTACATTATATGATACGGAGGGATATTTTTGTTACTTCGAACGTAAAATGGGTTTTTTCAACATCAATAAATTTATCTAATTTTATTAATGCTTATCACAGAATACAAGACGATAAAACTTTAATGTTTTACCGTCAAGATTTAACCCATAATGCAATCTAACTCTTTATAGCTTTTTTAAAATAGGTATTTGTTCATAGACGAAAAATCTAATAGACTGCTCGGCTGTCCCATTTCAAAACCTAGTAAGCGACATTTTTTATAAAAATCGTTTTATTGCACAATCTTGCTAACCTAGTAAGTCCCTACCAAATACAAAAACACCAGCGTCTTAAACTCGCTTGAAAGCAGATATATTTAAACATCGAAACCTAGTAAGTGCTCCATTCACTCCCTCGTGACCACTTTAAAACCTAGTATGTCACTTTAACCATTTCAAAACCTAGTAACTCTCTGGACTTGCTAGGTTTTTAAATGGTCGATGCGTTTACTAGGTTTTTGAAACACGTAAAGCGAGTGGGGAATGGCGCGGGCGGGGGGCTTCTCGCGACACGTTGCGCTCACGCGGCAGTGAGCTTCAATCGACGTCGACGAGCGAACGGTTTAATTTCTGTGTAAGTTTAAGTTTTAATTTCAGTTTCGCCTTATGCTAAGCGATACGACGCTCATGGACAGTTATTGCTGTATATAATCGTAAAATAAACCGCCAAAATATGCAATTTTACCGTTCGAAAAAGATTGTTGCTGCTGCAATTAATAACAATAGAGATTGTGATTTAGAGACAGAGAAGTGGTAAGTTCATTATACCTACATGTTATATTTCTATGTTATATTCTAGAATATTTCTTTTCGTTTATAACACGTGCACTAAGTGTTATGATTCTAACATTCATACTTTAACCTCTGTGCCTGATTATTGTTATGTTTTGGGTTTGGTAGGGTGTGTTTGGTTTTGAGGTTGTTGGTTTTGGCATCAAAAGGAATTAATGATGACTTTTAAAATAATATTAAAGCAAGCTTGTGATTTGTGTGTTGCATTTTTTTTTCTTTGCTTCAGTTTGCCTGCTAATAATAACTGCTCAATTTAACATAATGAACCATCTACCTCTTCATCTCAAAATAACACTGCTTTAACAACTAACACGTCTTTAGGCGTCATTGGCCTTGAAGAATTAGAAGAATTAATTACAGTCAGCTGCGATTTGGACGACTCTGTTGAAGATCCTGATTTTGAGTTGCCTGAATCTGTGAAAGATACTTCTTCTGATACTGATTTTACACTGTGCTTGCCCTGATTTAAAAATAAAGAAACTGATTTATTAAATTAATCATTATTTTATTCATATACCCATAGAGTTACTAGAATTTAGTCTATGAGATGTGCAAGTTTCATGTACCATAAACCATAACAAAACCTAGCAAGTGCTCTTACTATGTTATAAAACTAATTGGCTACATGAACCTCCTACCTCGTGTCAATTATCAAAGTTAGTAAGGGGTTTAAAATATGTAATATACACATGTATTAAAATGTTGCTAGTACTATGTATTCATTATTTAGTATTTTCTACAACCAATACCTTTTTTTTAACCTAACATAAATACTTTTCATAGGCTGACCTATTTTACGTTTATGCGCTCCCCTGTAAAATTTCGTTATAAGTCCTTACCATGCTGTGTCGACTTAGAACAATTCTTAAATTAATATTCTAATGTATGGAAACTAGCGCCTCCCGACAGACGTTAATTGAGTTACTTGTTTAATTGTCAGACACGAAAAATAAAACGGAACAAGTTTTTTTCGGATGGCAATTTTTCTACTAAACATCAAACACATAATGGCCGCGAGTCTATTAATACTATTAATTTATTAATTTAATAGTCAAATCAATTCATGTTTGCTGTTCGTTGCGTACACGCACGTGAATTTTGCCCACATTTTATGTGACCATTTTTCAATAAAATACTACTCGTAGTGCATTCCCCTAGTCACGTCGAATTGAGAATAAAATTTCTCCTCCGTGCTAGTGTGAAAACTTCAGTGGTGTTTATATATTTTGAGACAGGACTCTATTATTTTGTGAAAGTGTTTTGCATTTTCCAAAAACATGTCGTTTTTAAATTGTTGTGTACCTGGTTGTTCAACGAAAGTCACTGACGGTAAGTAATATTTTTCATTTTACTGTACTTAGTATTGCAACCATGGTATTTTATAAAATAGCCATTTTAAATTGTAATGAAAATAATTGCGTTTAAAGTTGAATTACATAATTATTATGTTCAACTTCAATGTTTCTATTTAATAAAAGTATGGTTAACACTCCTACAGTGTAAGAATATTCAAATACTACATGTGGTATTTATTTAAAATATTATTGACACTCCTACAGTGTAAGAATATTCAAATACTACATGTGGTATTTATTTAAAACATTATTGACACTCCTACAGTGTAAGAATATTCAAATACTTCATGTGGTATTTATTTAAAACATTATTGACACTCCTACAGCGTAAGAATATTTAAATACTACATGTGGTATATATTTAAAATATTATTGACACTCCTACAGTGTAAGAATATTCAAATACTACATGTGGTATTTATTTAAAACATTATTGACACTCATACAGTGTAAGAATATTCAAATACTTCATGTGGTATTTATTTAAAACATTATTGACACTCCTACAGTGTAATAATATTCAAATACTACATGTGGTATTTATTTAAAACATTATTGACACTCCTACAGTGTAAGAATATTCAAATACTACGTGTGGTATTTATTCAAAACATTATTGAAACTCCTACAGTGTAAGAATATTCAACTACTACATGTGGTATTTATTTAAAACATTATTGAAACTCCTACAGTGTAAGAATATTCAACTACTACATGTGGTATTTATTTAAAACATTATTGACACTCCTACAGTGTAAGAATATTCAAATACTTCATGTGGTATTTATTTAAAACATTATTGACACTGCTACAGTGCAAAAATATTAAAACATTATTGAAAAACCAGTGTCAAATCAAACTATTAAAATCTTTTGAATGATAATTAAGATATAAGCAACATAATGTAATTTGTTATAAAATATCAACTAATTATATTTAATTTACTTAAAATGTATTATTGATAATTAAATATTTATACTATAATTTATAAAAAATTAATTTATTTCAGGTATACCGTTGCATCGTTTCCCTAATCCAGTTAACAATATGGAACGTTTTCGTGCATGGGTGGCAAATGTTGGAGGCGAAATTTACACTTTTGGATGACAATTATATTTTTAAAAATAGAAGAGTTTGTCATAAACATTTTCATGCAAAATGGTTTTACATGAAGAATCGTTTATGTCCTCTGGCTATACCAGTTCTGCATCTATCAGGTCAGTTGATTATTTTATTATAATATTTATATAATATAATTTATTGTGCATATTAAATAATATTCTTCTTCTGCCTACCTTTATCCAGACTTACATGAGGTTGTCACAACATATTTTTTCACTATTATTAAGAGAATGAACCAGTGACCACCGGTTTGGCAGTCTGATCATCAACAAATAGAGCTATCACTCACTATAGTATTACATAAATTATGATTGAAGATTGAATTATGTTGTAATAATTTGTTAATTTTTTTATCAGGACATCCAACTTTCCAACATTTAGAAGAGCTAAACTCTTCAACATCAAGTAGGATAGTAGAGAATGCCAGTGTATCCATGGAATCACTGTTAACTGAACAAACTCCATCAACCAATTCTATGGCTCCAAGAACACGTACACAACAGAATCAGTCTACAAGTGAGTATAGTTTTTTAAATTTAAAAAAGACAATAAGATAGGTCTAGCCAAGTGGCAGCATCTAATAGAATTGGTGAGGAAAAGTCCAGGGTATAGGGGGATAAGACTAGTACCCAAAACTTACAGAAAAACATGTAATGCCACATTTAATACCGAAGATGAGAGTGAAGCACTGCACACAGGTGTTCAGTCGAACTGTGTATGCGGCTCTAGGTTTCATGGCAGGTTTGTATATTTTTTAATATCATCAAGTATATGGCGATGGGCTCGCCCCCTATCACATCATGGGACGAAACATACAAGGCGAAATGTGGGTGTCCTGGTGGCGCCTCTGCCTACCCCTTCGGGGATAAAGGCGTGAGTTTATGTATGTATGTATGTATCAAGTATTTAGTGCCACAACAAAATTTTAACTGTTTCTTGTTATGATTTATTTTTTTATAATCAATCAATGTTATGATTCATGTTTTAACTATTTTAAAATTAATGTGGCACCCGAATTTCGTAATTTCGTCATCTTAATTTCTCATATCAGGCTTTTAATTTGTATATTTATGTTCATTTCTCTGAATTTCAGAAGCAGGCAAACTTCCAGAAGAAGCGAAACAAACAGCGGAAATATTGTTATTATTTGACAATTTGTTTGATACATTAAATGGAAGTTACAGTAAGGTTAAATCAGGAAAAAATTATAGGACTGCTGTAACTTCCACGTCGCCCCATCATCAATTATGGCGAAAAAGTCTACCGGTTCTAAGGACAATGACTTATGTGGACAAAAACGGCAAAAATTCAGTGGTTCCCACAATCTCTAGCTGGATTAAAACTATCGAGGGGTTTAAAATGTTATGTTCACACTTACATAAATTAGGTATGAAATCAATATTACCAAGGAATTTTAACCAAGATCCCCTCGAATTTTTTTTTGGAGCAATCAGAGCACATGGACATAGTAACATCATGCCAACTGCATTAGGATTCCAAGCTGCATACAAAACGTTGTTAATTAATAATATGGTTTCATCACACTCTGTAGGGGCAAATTGCGAAAAAGACAAAAGCAAATGTCTGCAAAACCTTAGATGTTATTTGGAAATAGATAGTTCTGCAGACAATAATCAGTCCGAATACACAATGTTTGAAGATCATTTGAATATCATGCATAATAATATCGAATTATTGAACAGCAATTTGCCCCAAAACATAGAGAGGTGTGCAGCTATTGGATACTGTAGTGGTTGGCTAGTAAAAAATGTAAAAAAAAGTATGTATACAAAAGTTGCACTGTTTGCTCTAGCCAGTTGGAGACTACAGAAAAACAATCATTCCATAATTTAATAAAAATATCGGAATACAGTAATAAAGATTGGTTATGTTACCCATCAAGAAATATTTTTGACGCTTTTGCCCATATGGAAGTCATAACTATGGAAATAATGAAACATCAGAGCCATAAACAAAATGTTATAGAATATATCATATTAATAATAACTACAATTGTAAATTTTGGATTTCTCACTTGCAATGATCATAGAATGAAACTAATTGAGTACCTGATTAAAAAGAATGTGTATTTCTGTGTTAATAATTGGTGTAAGGAAATAAACAATATAATTTCTGGAAAAAGCACAAACTGTGATGAAAGTGATCCAATAAAAATAGTGGCCCAAAACTACTATAATAAGAATAAATTAAAAAAGAAAAAAAGGGCTACACGGGTATAGATGTGTAGTAATTATACCGGGTATATCAAGACTGCGACCGAAAACGAAGTCAGGTGATAGTATTAGTGGTTACAGGCACAATGCAATGAAAAATATCGCAAAAAAAGCGGCAAATTTTTTTTGCAATTTTTTAAATATCATCGTGTTGGGCGGTAAATACCTAGTTTTTGGGAAAATAGTCGTTTAAACCCACACGTACTATTGCGACTTTAAAAATAAACGTATACATTATTATTTTCGAAAAAATATGTATTTATCACCCAAATACAACGACGAGTAAAAAATTCCAAAAAAAATGTCCATTTTTTTTAGCGGAATTTTTAATTGCGTTGTGTCTGAAGTCTTTAATACTACCACCTGGCTTCGTTTTCGGTCGCAGTCTTGATATACCCTGTAAATACTAAAATGGGAGCCTATGGTTAAAAACACAAATTATCGGGTTTTAGCCTAATTGTGAAGATTGGGTTATATTACACATCTATACACAAGAGAATCTGTTTCAGTAAAGGTGTATTTTTACAGACATTAATTTATTTCTTGATAATTGTTATAGCCTAATACATCCTCAGTTTTTAATTTGCTGCATTCATGCAAACTATCGTATATTTGAATTATTTTATCGCATTATAATGTGCAATTTCTCCTAGTATTGTGTAATATTATGGTTAAAGTATTATAATTATTTTCTTCTATAATTTTTCGAAATAAATCCATGCAATATCTTAAACAAAATAATAAATGGAATGTTTAAATACAAATAACTAGACGGTTTTAGCTTGTTATATTATAATTAAAATTATTTTGATAGATTCAATATGACCTAACGAATCATTTCTCATGCATTAGTAATACTTCAATTTATACTATATCTATTTTTGATGGCAAAAGTAGATACTTTTTCTATCAAAAATGCATTTTTTTTTTTAACGAATATAAAAATATAACTTATGTTTCTTTTTATAATTTGTCGAAAAATAATGCAAATATAGCGAAAATATGCGTCATTATGTATTACATTTGAGATGAAATATGCAATAGTCGGTTACAATGCTTGTATTCCGGTTTTAAGCTATAACCATTAATATAAATTAAATACCTTACATAAATTTGAACAGAGATACACTTAGGTACTCATCTTAGTAGTAGTCATTGCAATAGAGAAATCCAAAATACATAATATTTTGTGTTTTGGAAATTTTAAAAGGGCCAGGTTTTCGATTTCAGTAACATGTGATTGCAAACTCTGGGCAGTTATTTGAGTTACGAATTAAAAATTTATTTAATCTTTATTCGTTATTTGAATACTTACTGTTATATTATATATTACTCGTCGGAAATATCTGTGGACCTGAATAATTAACGTCACTGGAACATAAGTTCAGCAAATTTAAAATATAGGTTAAACAAATTGAATTAAAACAGAAAAACGAATAAAAAATTGAATTCGCATCCATCTCAAAACATAGTAGATAGGGAACACAAAAATATGAAATGTGAACTGCATTCCAGCTAGGTTCACTGATATTTCCGACGAGTTATACAAAAAATATTCGAATAACGAATAATTCCTTATTAGTTTTTCAAATAATGAATAAAATAAACCAAGGAATAAATAGATATTGAACCAGTAGTAATTTTTATTTAAATAAATAAAATTATTCCAACGACGAATAACAAATGTATGTTACTGCGATAGGGTCGGTTACTAAAAATATTCACTATTTATAATTATTTAAGTTTGTGGAATAAATTGTTTACAAGTATTCAAAAATACACCAATGCGTTTTATTTTTCCCGCCAGAAATCTTAAAAATCTAAAAAGAAATACAAAACATAAACATGCTACTTAAACCTATATGTATATATATCGAGTATTGAGTTTCCATTAACGTCTACTTGGGGCGCTGTTGCTGCATGGATTCAAATAAACCGCGAAGTCAGCACTCTATTTAGTACTGTACTCTTTGGTCCTTACTAGGTTTTGAAATGGGACAGCCGTGCTGTATAGTGCCTATTCAGTCCCACAGAAAGAGATGCCGCTTATAGGTTTTGCTATAAGATAGAAAGAGATCGAAATATACATTTTCTGTCCTGCACCGCGTGCCGGTTTTTTTCAAGGTCGGAATTGAAATTGCTAAACAAATTTTGACACAAGACTGTCGTATCGTGTTTGTGTTTAGTGTCGGAAGTTTTCAAAGTGATTTATAATTGTTTAAATTCTAAAATCTTTGCTAAATCCATCACAAAATGGTGCGGTGTAGCGTACTTGGTTGTAAAAGCGACAGTGGTGTGAAAATAACAGGATTATCATTCCATGGGTAAGTAAATAACTTTAGTAAAAATTAATAGTATCCAGCAGTATTTAAATTAACTAGTTTGCTATAAAATCTTATAAAAGAGATGAAACTGTAATACATTGTAGTTATACATTTGTTTATCTCAATGTTATTGTAATTATAATAAACACGTAAACTTTATAACCTAAAATGTCAGTGTGGCAAGAGTGAGATTGTAGTATTACCCCGTACCCTGTATAGTAACCCGTATAGTTATATATTGTTGATCTATCATACGTAATTTTGTACACTTTGTAAATATATGTATACAGTAATAAATAAAACAAACCTATCAAACTGTTGCATTTTTATTTATCCTTCCTTCTTCCGTGTTTGCAAATTTTGTATCATTCTAAAAAGCCGTTACCTAATAGTGGGTAATTGTACCATACTTGGCAACCCTAAACCAATTAAGTACTTTACTTGTTGTCCCTTTCGGTGGCACGGGGTCACTACGTCTATTAGATATTTCGTCTATGTATTTGTTACTTAAACGCTCAAAACGCCTCATAACCCGTTCCACTTGGGTTTGCGATCATAACGCTCACGAGCAAATGGAACGGTAAATATCGCGGTCGTGAGCGTGGTCATTGCGATCGTCAAGTGGAACGCACTGTCTGACATCTCTGGCGAGATACTTTTATTTGACATTGACATTACCGAGCTACAAAATTGAGGTTATTTCATGTGGTTGTTGTGATAATAAATATTATATCTGTGTATTATATACTATGAAACTATAAATAGATATTATTTAAAGTTTAATTTAACAATAATTGGTGACAAAATTATGTCTCTACCAACACAAACAAAACCACCTGGAAAAAGTTGGCGTGAAATCAATCAAGAGAGAAAGGCTTTAAAGAGGCAGCGCAATGAGGAGAAAATAATAAAGCGTGAGAAAAGAGTGGCTATTGAAAAAGAAGTTGAGGAGAAAGTGAAAGAAGAAGTAGAGCGGGAAAAGAAATATGCAGAAATTTCGACAATTAGTATAGCTATACCTGGGTCCATTTTAGAAAATGCTCAGTCAGCGGAATTGCGGACTTATTTAGCTGGACAAATAGCTCGCGCGGCTTGCGTTTTCTGCGTGGACGAAGTAATAGTGTACGATGATATAGGAGACAAGCTGAATACAAAGAAGTCTAAACTGGATGATGCAGATGGTGTGAAAGTAGCGCGAAAAAGTTGTGTGCAACTGGCAAGGATATTACAATATTTGGAGTGTCCCCAGTATTTACGGAAACATTTCTTCCCACTGCACAAAGATCTTGAGTTCGCTGGACTATTAAATCCTCTGGATGCCCCTCATCACTTGAGAATGTCAAATGATTTCAAATTTAGGTAAGTTTATTTTGTAATTCACTGAGTGTCATTCTTATTTGGTTATTTGTATTTGACTTAAACCCATGTCAATCATAAAGGAGATATATGATTATCGATATCCTAAATATATATAACTGGACAGGTATGGGATGTATATTATTATTGTATGATATTTAAAAGGTTTTAAAAATGTATATGTTACGGGCAACGTGATTAACTGGGCATTATTAATAAGGACCGGCCATTATTAATAATGCCCAAGAGCTATGGGCAAAGTGATTAATTTATCACTTTGACTGGCTATTATTAATAATGCCCGACGGCCTGTGGTCCATGTAATATGTCAGTGTTTGGGATAGCTTGAATTTATCACTTGGACCGGGCAGTATGAATAATTTGCGACCGTGGCCGTGTCTTGCAACATGCGAGGGGCGCATTAGGTTAGGTTATTTCTGTTGATTTTTCTCAGTTTACTAATTTTTAAACTATTGTTCTTAAGTAATATTTTTATCAAAATAAAAGTAGGTAACTACTGATGTTATTACATTTTCAACTATTAATTTTTTAACTACTATGTTCAATTACTATTATGCTCATTATATTATGCTATTATCATTAACTATTATGTTCATTTACTAATTTATTTTTTGTTAACTTTTCATGAAAATTTTGTAAGTTTTTTTTCATTTAATAAACATAAACACTACAGTTTGCCTATTTTATTAGTTTGCCTAAGATAGGGTGGGCATTTTTCATAATGGCCGGGAAAAGTGATTAATCATGCTGTTTTAATCACATTGCCCAATTGAGTTGGGCATTATGAATACAGACCGGGCATTATTAATAGTGCCCGGACTTATCAAATTACCTGTAACATATACAATGTAATTTTTATTTATACATTCTAATTTGGCTTAAACTCGGATTTTCAAAATTAATCAACAAGTGTTACAAGATATTGATGAATAATGTCTATTTATGGTTTCAGAGAGGGTATCACTATGAATAAGAAGGTGAGACCAGGGAAAGGATCTCAGGTCAATGTTGGGCTACTGCAAGATGTGTCTACTGATAAATTGCTAAACCCTGGTATTAGAGTCACAGTCAGAATGTTGCCTACAGCAGAAGGCAGCAAAAAACTCAAAGGAAAGATTGTGAGTTTGGCAACTCCAAGAGCTGAAACTGGTGTATATTGGGGTTATACTGTCAGAATTGCCAATAATTTGAGTCACGTGTTCACTCAAAGCCCTTATAAAGATGGGTGAGCAATGCTTTACTATTTGTAATAATCTGTAAATCCTTATTTAAAAAAAAATACAAATTTAACTAATTAGGATAGAATTTAATTTGAAATTGAAATATATTTTGACCACTTTGTTATTTTTATTTGCAGTTATGATTTGACCATTGGTACTTCTGACAGAGGAGGTTCAATTGATGAATTGCCTGATAAAGGGTTGAAGTACAACCATGCCCTTGTTGTATTTGGTGGTCTGCATGGTATTGAAGCAGCATTAGAAGGAGATGAACAGATACAGGAAGAGGATGCAAGTTTACTCTTTAACCATTATGTGAATGTCTTGCCTAGTCAGGGCTCAAGGACTATAAGGACTGAAGAGGCAGTCCTCATTGCATTATCTGGACTGAGAAATAAACTGAAGGGAAATAATGAAGCAATGGTATTTAAAGACACGGGAATTGCAGTCAGCTCAACATTTCCAGCTCTAAAAGTGGATGCTGACACTGGTGCAAACAATTTAGATTTAAGTAGATTTGATTAAAATATATAAATAAGTAAAGAAATTTTATTCAAAACCCTTTAAAAATGTACTTGGAAGACATATTATTAGGAATGTATTTACATGGACAACAATAACTTATTCTATTTAGTGATAGCCTGTACTACAGTGTCTCTGAGTAATTTTATTGTTGCTGCCTGATCATCTGCTCCTATTACAGCAGTTCCGGAAACAATCATGTTTGCCCCTGCCTGTAAATAAATAAGAGAATTATATTAAATCTTACAGCCATAACATATTGAAGATGAAAATATAACAAAGACAACCTTCATATTCAATAAACTTTTTATAATAGAGATCATTAAATTGTAGGTGGATGTTTGCTTGTATGTGTATCAGAATTAGCCCATGTAAGTTCCACTGCAGGGCATGGTTCTCCTCTATAGTCAAGAACGATTGAGAGGGTATAGGCCACCACGCTGGCCTAGTGTGGGTTGGTGGAATTTACATACCATAGATTTTTTACAAATATTTGCTCACATTTGATTTTTTCTATATTTAGGTAAAGATGAAATAAATAACAAAAATGATAACTTACATTAGCACAGCATGCAATAGTAGAAGGTCCAACACCACCATCTACCTCAATGTCCATTGAGGGGTAGTGCTCTCTCAAATATTGCACTTTAGTCATCTGATCCTCCATGAATTTCTGACCACCAAAACCTGGCTCCACAGTCATTATAAGGACCATGTCTGCAATTGACATGTACTTTTCTACTTCTGAAACTGGTGTTCCCGGTTTGATTGCAACTCCGACCTGAAATTTTAAATTTACTTTATTTTTACACAGTTTTGATAATAAATTGGTTGGTTTGGTATCAATTATCACTAACCACCCACACATTGTGGTTTGTCAGGCACAAATCATTAGTGGCTATCCTATACTGTGTTATTTTCATACATTATACACCCAAGCCTGAAAGTGACTGTCAACATAAATATCCTTTACCTTCATCCCATGTTCTTTTATCTTCCTGCAGACATATTCAACATCAGATACTGGTTCAATGTGGAATGTGTACTGGTTGACACCAGCATCTGCCATTGGAGCAATCCACTGGAATACATTATAAATAGATTTATAATATTAACCTCATATTAATCTATTATAAATGTGTACTTATACTGGGATTGAAACTATATACTATAACAAATCAACTTTTTCTGGTAGAGAAAAAATAAATCTACACACTATTAAAATAAATCTAAACATTCAACAAAGTTACATAAAAAATTGCTTATCGTAGTTCTAAAAAACCATTACATTAGTTATTGACCTCTATGACTTTAATTTACAATAACCATTGATAATTGATAAGAATGTCATTATACCGACCTGCTCCGGTTTTGAAACCATCATGTGGGTCTCGAAGAAGGCATCTTTGATTTTCTTCCGTAGACATTTTACCACTGGATGTCCAAATGTTAAATTAGGTACAAACTGACCGTCCATAACATCCAAATGCAAATAATCTGCGCCATTATCAAGCAGCTTTTGAGATTCTTCATGTAATCTTGATAGATCTGCGTTAAGAATTGAAGGTCCAATAAGAGCCTTAAGTGTACGACTCATTGTCTTAGATTGAAATATAAACTAAATCAAAAAAAGGTCGAAAAAAATTAAAAAATAATACAAAATCAAAGGTTAGGTTCGCGCGCTGTATACAAACACATTCCGTTTTACGCTTGTGGATTGTAGAATGTTGACAGTTGACATTTCATATTTATAAAAACGAAATGCGAAATGGTAAACTAAAAACTTAAAGCCAGTTTATTGATTTGAACTTAATCTCATATTGCCTTTTTAGGTAGCTTAGGGGATAAGCTATGATATAAATCGATTTTTGTAATAGGTACCTAATCCAAATAGCTATTTCACCTGATTCCATAAAATCAATGATGTCTGTACCATCTTGATCATCCTACTCCGATGACACATTGGTGATGATTTTTTACGATTAACACAATAAATGTTTGTGGTGAAAAGTTTATTATTTATTTATTTTCATATAATATTTGTTTTAGAATGTAAATCCAAGGATTATTGTAGCGCTGATACGTGCAATAACAATAAACAACATACGTTATGCAAATTCCAGGCAGGTTACGCATAGTTTACATTTTTATTTTACTCGTAGTGCATTAGAAATGTGTTTACATTATATATTTTTACACTTTGGAATGAGTAAAAATTCTATGATAAAAATAATACCGATAACGATGTACCAAATTTATATAATTAATGTAAAAGTAATAAGTACGTAATATTTTCTTTTTTAGTTCCCCAATCCTGCAAAGCATTGTTCTGACTTTGAATTAATGGTAAAGACTGTAGATGATAAACAAGCAATACTAAATAAAATTAATAGTCGTCGCAACAAATTGGCTTCTGGAGAAATTAAATCATTTCCGCCGGCCGCAAGCATGCTGAAATTGGTAAATGAAACGGTTGAAATTAATTGTTAATATCTTTGCGCAACTTCTTAGGTTGAGGATTATAAATTAATGGATTGCACTATAATAAATTTTTGCCCACGTTAACAATGTGTTTATTTTAGGAATGGAATGCAGACTTAGAGATCTCAGCTCAGCGATGGGCTAACCAGTGTGTCAAACATAGTGTGCCGGACATCAAGGACTTTTGCCGAGATTTGGGTTAGTTGGTTCAGCTTGCAAATTAAGCTCAGTGGAGCTTCGTGCAACTCCAAGTCGCTTCAATAACCCTCTTCCTTCAAGTTCCAGTCACACTTCTCCTTCTTTATCTATCTTTTGTCATACTACATAGATCATTTTTATTATTCACGGATCATTTTATATAATTTGGTTTACAATTTTACAACCGGCAGCCTGTCTTTAATCAATATCGACTTAAATAGCTTAGCCGTCATGAGGCAGCGAAGCGATAGATAAAATATTTAGTACCTAATTTATTTTAAGAACAGTATTAAATCTTAACATTTTATTTAGGTCCGGTATTAGTTGAACAAAACATCGCTACGATCTTAGGAGAAGCACCTGGACTTTCGCCTTTGGCATTAGTGGACGTATGGTATATGGAATTGCTGAACATCAACACGTCTTTGTTATCTAGATACAAGCCGTGAGTGGAGAATTTTTATATATTTTTCTGTAACTGTATGATTCTACTTTATTAGAATATCATGTGTTTAATATTATATTGTAGATCTTTGTACACTGGTCTCTTGCACTACGATTATTTCACGCAATTAGTATGGGCTGAATCAACTGAAGTCGGTTGCGGTGGTATTAAATTCAAAGTAAGTAAGTTCTTATTTTGTATACTGACAGAATCTGTAAATTATATCAATATTATTTTCAAAGGCTTCATAATACTTACTCCACATAAAATAATAATCATAAACTGGGAAGGGACCCAGAGTTTTCTTTTTTTATTAAATTTTTTGAGCAGTCTGAGTAAGAAATAAAATTAATGATTCGTACGATGTTTAATAATTGTAGAACTTAGATTTTTGACACTATAATTTTTCTATACTATAGTTGTCTAATGTTTGCAGGAAAAATTTAATGATGGAAGTGGATCTAAAAATCGGACTATTCATAGGCTTGTGTGCAACTTTGCTCCTGGAGGTAATCGTCAAAACTATTCCGTATATGCGGAAGGTTTGCCTTGCTCGCGATGTCCGCCTAACTATATTTGTGATCCAGTTTTTATGGCTTTGTGTGGTACGTAATATGTATAAGTTAAAAAGTTAAGTTAAAAAGTTCTTTAAGTTTAAAAAAATATTTTACATATTAATTTAAAGTGGAGTCTTTTCTTTTGAGTTGCAACGTTCATTAATTTAAACTCATTGTTACAGGTCTTAAATCTCCTATAAAAATAACTGAACATCAAACCTTTAAGTCAAAATCCGCGGAAATGGCTGCAACAGCTTTGAATTCTTATGATTACACAGATATTGCAATTGATTTCATGGAAAGATTTGCAGAAACTGAAATAATGAACACAACTAGACAAACTGAACTGTCTATTCTAAATGGCCTGCAGTTAGAAGAAGAGACTCATACAACATTTGATTATTTCTCTAATCTGCACGATTTGACGAAACATGGAACGGAAGAGACGTCATCCAAATCGCATTCTTGTAAAAATGGGTTCGCGGTTGATGAATTTATTGCAATACTTAAAAAGAAACTTAGCAATGATCCAATGTTTAAAGAAATGTTAGCTACAAAATCTTTGTTTAACAATGGTAACTCGGAAAATATGTATACTGATCAAAGTGTGGTCGACTTTGTTAGTAAAATTTATAGTAAAAAGATACCCGCGACGACTTCCAAGGCAACTGATAGTGATTTAATCAATTCTACGTTACTTGTTGATTTGGTGGAGGCGGTCATTTTTAGAAGCGGTGGTATGAATTTACAAAACCTAAATTATATCAAAAATTAAAATAGCGCTAGCTTTAGTTTTATTATTCTTTGCAGAGAAATATCCTGTGTCGGAGCCGACTGAACTGTATTCTCAAGCAATGCAAGTTAGCCCTGTTAAAATACAAGCTGAATTGGCAGAGATAAAGCCGAATCACGATTTCACTGGACATTATTTTTTCCCTGAAGACGAAGAAGAAGCAATGACTGAAACCACAGAGTCGTATTACGATACCTTTAGCTTACCAGTTTCCGACGTTGTTCGAGAAATAGAAGACCTTAAAAAATATACTACAGTCAAAGACTTTTTGGATGAAATTCTCGAAACGGATGTGATAGTTGAAAGTACAAGTTTATCAAGTCTATTGTCGCCGGATGATTTGAGCATATACAAAACGGGTCATAATGTCATGAAAAAGTTTTTAGAAAATATTGGTGCCGAAAATAGAGAAAAGCATTTGCAAGGCTGATTTTTTTACTATGTAACAAATAATTGCATAAATTGATATTTTTATAAAACTATTTAATAAATAGACTTGCTATTGTGTATAAATGAACATTTAGTAAAAAATATACTAAACTGAAATAAACTGTTTAAGATCTTTCGCCAAACACGATCTCTTTATTATACCAAAAAAATAAAAATACATAAGATAATGGAATATTCAATTACACTAGCACCATTACATGGACATTTAATGTGTTTGTCTTTGCTTTGAAATGAATTAATTGAGTTTTTAATTTCTGAGGAAATGTCACTGAATGAGACGTATTTCCTATATCTCATTTTTCTAGTAAACTCTTCATTATTTTTAATATTTGTTTGTCGAATATCGTTAAATTCGTTTCTTTTTATTCTGAAGTTCTCCTGGCTGCAAACGCAATCATATAGTGGTACGAACAATTTTTTTTGTTGTTGAGAATCAGAAGTGGTTTCGTATATTTTAATCATAGCAGTTGTAGTAGGTTCAGTGTGGCTTTCTTGAACTTCTTCTGAGAAATCAGTTATAGACTTTTCTTCTAAGTTTCGTCTTTGAACGTTTAGGGCTCGACGTTCGCAGTAATCTTCGTCTTCAGGAGTTGTTTCACTAGTAGAGCTATCAGGAATTGTCGACATTTTATTGCGATCCATAAATTCTCGCGTACAAGTCGAAGTGCGTGTACATCCTTCGACATATCCAGGCGGTGTTCTTGATCCCCGATCGAAGCCTCCTCCTCCCCCGCCCCCTTGTATTAACATGTCGCCACCACTCATGGTCCAAGCTGTCCAAGTACATGTTAATTTACGAGTGCAATGTTTCTTCCGTACAAATGGAGTATTGGTTGTAACTTCTACTGTAGGCAATGAACTATTATTTCCTTCTCTCAAAATATTTTCGTCACTTGCTTTTCGACGCGGATTTAGATAAGTTTCTTCTGTCGTAAATTTTCTGAGACGCATTAATTCGTCAAATGACAAATATTTTTCACTGATAGGATTTTTTAGGCCACGGGTATTAGGATTATTTTTTGCAGCTATTGTTATAGTTTCTGTAACTTCTTTGGGTTTTGGAGTTAAAGTTGTAACTTTAGTTTTTCTGTGTCTCTTTGTGCCCAATGTTGTAAATCTGATCGATTTTAAGTCTGATGGCTTTTTGTAATCAAATCTGTCTATTTCCCAAAATGGTCTAAATGTGAGAGGTTCTTCCAAATCACGTTTCTTTTTCTCACTGGAATCAAAAGTTTCGTATAAATAGTCGCGATCTTGAATATTTAATTTTGGATAAGCAATAGTTTCTTTTACCTGCCCGTGATATTCGTCATATTCTCTCCTATTATTTAACTTTTTTATTGATTTGTACAATAATGGTGGCTTAGGCGAAGAATTTTTAGGACGTAGTTTCTCGTTTCCACTTCTTACAATTATAGGAGCGGGTAAATCATATAGCTTGTACTCTTGAGATTGAGATTTCCTTGTTTCATCGATGTTTACGTCATCTTTCATACGCAATAAGTCAGGACAAGGTGGTGTCATACCAATATTCAGGCACCTACAGTTTAAATTACAGGTGCATCTTGTGGGTGTTGTTTGACAGGTAGTGTGTTTGTTACAAGGGCATAAATCATGGAAAGGTTTACAATTTGGAGGCAAACAAGGATTTGAATGACAAGTTGTTGTTAATTGATGGTAATTGTCATTCTTTTGTCCTTGAGTGCAAATTGGCGTGTCGCATTCATGAGAAGGGTAGTTATTGGATGGAGGTCTCATTCTTCGTGTACATTGATTACTCTGATAACCGTATTTTCTATAATCGCCATTAGAGTATGTATTAACAGATTCAGTAGTAAATTCATATCTTCTAAAATTTTGACCAATATTTTCACTTTGAGTATCATGTTCATGTACATGTGATTCGTAACCATGGTAAACTCTTGAATGCCCTCTTTCTTGCTGATTACGGTTCAAATAAGACATATTCATAGATGGGTTCCAGAAATTTTGCATGCGTAACGGAGAAACGCGTTTCATATCGCCTAAAATAATAAAATCAAATTTAAATCATATTATTGTTAGCACTTATGTATCTGAAATATTTCCTCGCTTACCGGGTGTATGATTAAAGTAAACATGTCTTATTTTCTGATTCCGCTGATCTTTACTTCTGTAGCTGGTGTTATTTATTTGTTTCAAATTATTTCGAATAGGATCTATATCTTGCTTCACAGAACTGTTTGACAAATTGAGTATCCTCAGCAAACTGCTTACATGGGAACGCTGAGTTGTATATTTTCTTGCTGAAAGCTCATAATTAATTATTCTGATGTTATTGTGAAATAGTTCACGTCAGACATAATATTCGCTTTGGTTATTTACTTTGTAAACATTTAAGAGTACCTGTATTGTTCAATAATTTTACACAAAGTCCGGCGTATTTTACGTCTGGTGTCATATCATTTGGGCATTGTGTGCTAGGATAGCCAATAGTATAAATGGGCTTTCCGTGATTGTTCCCTTTTGGTGCAAAATTGCATACAAGCCTTTCTACTATTGTTCGCTTAGATTCAACCTGAAAACATGAAACAATATAAGCGGAAACATGTTTAAAACTGATCTATTTTGTAAGTAATAAACATTTACATAAAACCTCGCTTTGCCACACCCAACGGAACCCGTCTCTGCCCAGATTAATTGTGTGAAATAATCTGTGTTATGATGCTGTGATCTAAAAATAAAAAAAACATGGCAGTTTATTGGGAGAATAAATTATATTGGGCTTCAAACATTGAATCATAAATAACCTACAATTTTAAAACAAGAATTGTTGTGCTAGTACATCAAGTTTAGTGATGAAATACAGTAAAACGAAACATCTAATCGTTGAAAGGTGTAAATAGAAACAATACAAATACTAGTAGACAATTTAATCTATTCACCGTTAAAAAACGAGAAATACTGTATGTTTATATATGCGTAATCACACAAGGGATATGCTAGTAAGATGAGTATATAAATCTAAAAACTGAATAGTATCCGTGCGAAGAGCCACTAAAACTGGATACTGCAGTTGTCTGTGAAAAAATATTGCGAAAGGATTTCTTTTTAGGTGCCACGCCATATACATGAATATTTACGCAACCATTATTTTTGAAAATGTACTGTTTTGCGTGCGAAATACATACTGGTTGTAATATGTGACGGTGCCCTCGTATTTTAGTATCTGTATGTACCACATTTCCACGAAGCTTTTAGCGTGAAGTCCTGGCGAAGGTCCTAGTATTGTTGCTATATTTTGTCCGACTCTAGTGTGTACTGAAACAAATATTTATTATACTATGACGATGATACAAAATGTCTAATCTGTATTATTTATCATACGAGATCTTTGTGCCCTCGTTTCAATTACCTATACGAAAAGCGAAAGTCACGGGGAAAATCTAATTTCGCGTTTTGTTTAAATAAAAATCGGGTGCTGCGTTCTTCGAAGAACTAAGATGTTTACTAAGAAATAAGAATCAATTTTCCATTTAGGAGTCCAAATTGGAAATATATTTAGTGCAATAACAGTAAAACTTGGTAGTCAAGTGGTTTTAAGTGTTGTTATTTGATTTTTTGTAATCATTAATTGTCCGGAAT
This sequence comes from Deilephila elpenor, assembly GCA_949752805.1. Classification (NCBI taxonomy): domain Eukaryota; kingdom Metazoa; phylum Arthropoda; class Insecta; order Lepidoptera; family Sphingidae; genus Deilephila; species Deilephila elpenor. Next base: position 5,255,697 of record OX457102.1, read on the forward strand.
AAAAATGCAATAGAATTTAAGTTACGTAGTCGGACATTACAGCAATACCTTGATTATTTTTTGTTCGAATTCTTTTTATATTATATTCTTCTTTTAGACGTTACTAGAGGAGAGCTATCTCATATCCTGATTCGCACAAACGTACGAACAATCATTTGTAGTTTGTATAAAGATAATATAAAAAAAAATAGGTATTTTATTAAGGTTAAAATAAATACATAAATAAGCCCAACAGCCACTAACATTGTCCTTCCCCCACACAAGGACATGACAAGACACAAGAATCGACAGTTGTGTCGTGGCTATCAGGAACTAAGAGAGACATTTTGATCTTACACACAGATTCGTAATAAATTCTTGTGGTTCGCACACTTATCAAAAAATTGTTTCGTATTACATAATAATAGAACCATGAAATGAATACGAATAAATAAAAAATTATGTGCCACTTTGTAACATGCTTAACAAATATAGTTATTTTCGCTTCGCTGATATTATGGTAAGTGCTCACAATTTATTCAAGTTAGAATGTTAGATTCCCCAAGGCAACCCGTTGGCAGAAGCAACGACCCGTTTATTTTATCAAGATGACTCAAACGGCTCTGAAGCAATTGTTTGTTTAACTGGAAGTCACAATGTGAGTTCAGAAACACTGAAATTATTAAGCACGCTTACACGTTTTACGTGGCTTGGGGAATATACTTGTTTTTTTTATTTTCTGATCTTTGAATGTGGTTTTGATAAATATACATTTATGGCGAAACAACGGTAGAGTGCAGTCGGGTGGAAGGCATGGTTCTTTTTAAATACTTTATCTAAAGTTACGCCTTACTAGGAATATACACTTAAGCACATTCTAATATTTTGATGGTTTTTGAAGCTTTCTCAGAACCTGCAGTCAAAGTCCTTTAACAGTTGCAAGAAATTAGACCCTAAAAGATTTTTTATTCAGGGTTTATAATTAATTAATCTATTATTGAACAAAGACTAATCTTAAATAAAAGCTGGTTTATATTGTACTGATTATAGTAAATGAAAATGGTACATACACAAGTCTCGACATTCATCTTCTTTATCAGGTTGCAGGGATTGGTCACACTGATCTACCCATCGTTGGGCAATTGTTGCTAGTTCTTGAGACCAAAACTGAATACAGAGACAGATATATTATATAAAATACATAAACACGTGAATAAGTATAGCGATACCGTACGTTCAAGGTTCACAAGCAAACTCTACACCTCGCACTAGGTATTAAAGGCAGAGAAGGATTAGGGGACGAAAGGCGGCGTAAATAAGAGCTATAAATGTTTATTATATTAAGTACAATCTTCCGTGCTTTATAGGAACTGGAATTGTCACCTTGGATTGAAGATAAGCTTCAGGAAAATACGAATTCAGTAGATACCGTTTTATTTGTTCAATATTGTGGCTGGATAAGGAAAAAGTGATTTGAATAACAAGCATCTTCATCCAAGTACGACGACATCGTGTCTAGATAAAGCACCATGCATTGTTTAATGAATAACTTAATCACATCAGCAGTAGGTTTAAAATCCCGTCATATAATTACATTTCTACATAACATCGATCCCAAAAATCATAATTGGGAATTTTAAAAAAATCGATCACTTACAATTTTCTTCATGTTGGCAGCTTGAGGCAGGAAGTTGTTGACACCCATGGCAATGTAATTCCGTCTCTCATTGATTTTACTGACGATTTCATTTATCTCCACTTTCGTTAACAACGCTGTTTCGTTATAAGCTTTGCAAGTGTTGTTTGGCCCGGCTTTCTGAAATCATTTTGATATGCAACGATAAGAAATATATTCAATGCACATTGATAATAGCTAGCAAAGTTATATGGATTGTCAAACATACAACGAAACGACAAAGTGTGTGGTTCCGACATATTTCACAATAATTATTAACACATGAACCATAAACGACATATACAGACAATACGATTAATTTTAAAACAATCATTATAAATTATGAAACACAAACATCAAAACACATTCACGAAAACCATGGCCAAATAGACAATGCGGCCTGGACATCTAAAAATAATTCACTTAAAATGAAGGGCTCTGTATCTATTGGTTATGTTTTTTGTGTTTCCAATTTTATTGTTTACGTTTTACGTTACAGAAATAAATAGCGTTGCTCTAAGAAGTAACATAATTGGAATTGGAAATAAACATCATAATCGAAAATTTGAAAGCGTTAAAGGTAATTTACTGCATAGAATTATATATTTGGTTTGAAGGTACCTACATATTCCTTTAGATGTGACTTGTGGTATGAAATTATTATACTATTATTTGTTACAGATGGCAATGATATTTCAAGTTTTTCAACACACAGACCCTTATTTAACGTATTGCAAAATATTTCACTTACAAGACAGTCTAATTTAAAATTTAATGACTACGATAAAATGATACCAGATGAGATAGTTTCCATGAAACCTTTGAAGAATCAAAATGTGAATAGTGATAATAAAGTATTAAACCTTACTAAAAATAATACGAAACCTGTTTTAGAATTGAAATCAAATTGGCCGACCATTCAAATTTTGTCAGCAACAAAGTCACACAAAGAGAAGAAAATTATTGTTTCAAACCATGAAATTCACGATAATTCCCAATTAAAACAGGATATCCAAAAATATACAAGAGAGAATGATAGAAAAGTCAAATTCGTAGAAATTAGGAGTGTGTTCGACGAATCTAAACATCATCAAGACACTTTGCAAAATATAGGTGGCAAGTTTTGTACATGTATAAAAACAAATCCGTTCACAACTTGTAGCCACAAAGGAAACGGTAAAATGTGTACTCACACTCCAAGATGTGCATTCGGACAGGAATGCACAAGTATAATATATACACCATATCCAGTGTATTTCCCATATCAATCGTATTTCTTGAGCGCTACCACTGACTCACCGTATAAAATTACATACTATCACCCAAGCATTTTAAATGAATTAAAGATCCCTAAGAAGAAGAAACACCGCTATTATACTACACCACAGTTTGACGATGATCTGTATTACGAAAACAGCCACAATAAAGGAAAGAATTATGACTATTTGGAAAACGATAAACATACGGAAAAATCATACAAGCCAGGTAAAGGTGATGTATTGATTAACGTCGATTATGATGTTATTAGTAATGCAAATAAGAAACCTCAATCAAGTACGCCTAAAAGGGAACCTGGTTTAAATGATATATTAAATGACTTGGACTCCGTATACAGTGACTGCGCTAGGAAGAAATGTTACTGCTCATCCTCGGGTAGCAAGTATAAATTATCTACGTTCCTTACTCTCATATTAACGAGATTGATCCATAAATTTATTATTTTTTATTGTGCCTAGAATAATTTATTTTTACTCTTCATGTTTGTTTCACGTCAAAAATAAGTAAAATATATTGGAATAAAAATATTTTATTTTCTTTAAATATTTATTTTCTTTCATATAATCTTACTAAAAAATTAAACTACCAAATGCAACAGGATTGTTTCAAAGCCGACTGATACCAAAGATTATCGCATTCAGACAAATATATATTCATTAAATAAGCATAGATATTTCAGCATACCAGTATAAACATTTAATTCATCGAATGAGAAATAATATAAAATGTAGATACTCGTAATATCTGAAGTACGAGACACGAAGTCGGGGATAAAACCATATGAATAAATTCGCCAACCCCTCTGTGGCCGAAATAGCTCAGTGGAAGAGCGTCAGACTACTGAGTCTAACGGTCCCCGGTTCAAATCCGGGTTTCGGCCAAAGAAGCTAAAAAGCCACTGGAATTTTTTGTGGTTTTTAATATTTTTTAATAACTTTTATGCAATATTGTTATATTTCTGCAAGCTAGACAGTAAAAATATTTTTAAAATTAATTTAGCTTGAATCGGCAGCTTGGCCTGTATTTTGATTATTTGTTTATCTATAATATGCAAATAAAACTTTCAATTTTCAAGTTCTTAGCAATACACTTATTGACTCCAGTTTTCTCAACAATTTTAGCGCGTTTTGAAATGATAATACCGCTTGTTCAAACTTCAAGTATAACACATTTCCAAATTAATGTAGTCATACTTCGTAGAGGGGACCTGTGCTCTTTTTATGGTTAAAAAGGGTAGGGTGCTTGAGGATAAGTAATAATTGTTGTAAGCAGGGGTGCTTATAACAATTACAAGCGCGGGGACGCTTTGCAACAAAAAAAATCTATGTATTTCACTTCATTTTCTAATCTTAAACTCATTATTATTTTTATTTTTTTGTTTTTTTTTTTTAACAAAAGTGTGTTTTTAATTTTTTTAAACTATTATATTTTTTTTTTACAAAAATTCGTCTATCTTACTAAAGGAAGGCAGCTGAACGCATATTATCAATTTATTTGTCGAATAAATTAAATTTCTGAAGATTCTGGGTAAGATAATGTCACATTTTTTAAAATTATGTATTGTCATCAGTCCTTGAAGTATGCAAAATTTCAAGTCAATCCGACGCGACGCGACGTTTTGAAGTGCTCCGAAATCGACTTCAAAGATTCCGTTACATACATATGTATACATATGTACATACATACACACATACACACATACAGGCAAAGCTAATAAAAGCGTATTAGAAAATCGCGTATTAATTATATTTCAAAATTTTAGAAAATTTTCTTTCTGTTGCGAGCGAAATTAAAACATCAAGTTTTGCGTATCACGTTCGAGTTTCTGAAACGTGGCTGTAAAAGGTTGTGTATCTACGTGATTGCGATATAACGAGCTCGTCCCTAGTCCCTAGTGAGACGTGATGCGTTCAATATTTTACAAACATTTCAACAATTCCTTTTTGTTTTGGGTTCAAGCGCGCTGTTGGTATTTCGTATATTATCACGGAGTATACCCATATATAAGTTATAAGTATGTTCTTAAATATAGGCATTATTTTATCGTTATGGGTAAACAGTATAGATGCAATCAATGTACCATTGTTCGTGGTGGCCTGTTGGTAACGGACCAGACGCGCCTGCTAACATTATCACAGTGGTTGCCGTTTCAAATCTCAAGGCCCACCTCTAACTTTTCGGAGTCATGTGTGTATTGATAGTCAATCACCACGCACTATAATGGTGAAGGAAAACATCGTGAGGAAACCTGCATACCATAGCGATTTGTAAGAATTTCTATGCAATGTAAAGATGATAAGATGTGTGGTGTAAATATGGCCTATGAGAGGAGTCTAGGTTGTAGAAGAGGCCCGTGCCTTGCGATGGGTATATACGTATATAAGCCTCTTGGGTATTTGGGCTGATGTAGTGAACAATTCTGCAGTATTTCCGACCTGCGATGAAGGCCATGTTGCTTTATTATACGCAATTATTTAGCATCTATATCGTAGTTTTTTACGATCATAAAATTCTTGATATATAAAAAATTTCGTTTACGACCTCAATAGTAAAACGCGTTTTACGAAGTGTGTATTGATGTGGTCCGATTTATCACTGATGGGTAATTTATAGAGTAATAAGAGATAAAAAGTAAGAAAATTCATCCGTGCTGGGTTCCGTATTTGGACTGTCGGATGCCCAATTCCACTTTCCTCTTCCCATCCTTTTTCCTTCCCGCGTCTCTACCAGTTGGATGGTCCGGCAACATATCTATGATCCAAGCATTGTGGATGTTCATGGGCGGCAGTGATCCCTTCCTATTAGGTGACCTGCTTGCTTGGTTACCGGACATATTGATTTTTTTTTATTAAAAATATATTGATACTTTGCCTAAGTATCAATATATTATTGCTAGCACTATATTATGATGATGCCATTTTTACACTTGTTATTTCTTCGGCATACAATTCCAATTCTCACGCCGTATTTTTAGGACTAGAATAAAGAGCTTTAGTACTATTAGTTATTACGCTTACACATCCAGTATAAAAGGTCGTAGGCAAATACACTTGACACCAAGCGCTGAAGCTTAACGTGTCTTTTGCGGATACTAGCTTATGTGTATTTCTGCAGAATTTACAATTTAGTTATAGGATCTCTGTAACACCTAATTTTCTGTTATTGCTGAACCGCAGAAAAGTAAAACCGCAGATTTAAAGATGTTAAGAAAATATTATGTAGTACTTGTTAGGGACCACGTCTAAAGCGAAGGAGATATTGGTGCGATTAGGCTAAAATAATTTGTTTTTTGTTTCAATTAAATCTAGATATGAGGCCAAACACAAGAAAGTCCAGCATTAGGCGTTCACGTATAAGCGTTGCAGGGAGATCGACAAGTGTCGAAGAAAAAGAATGGTTGCAGACTGCTTCACAATTCGCCGTGGAAATCTTTGAGGCCCATCTTCAAGAGAGGGCTTCATATATCCAGCCTATATATCCTACGACACCCCCCCCCCCCCCATCACGTTCGAGAGATAACTAGAGAGAAGTTAGGCCGTAGTGCCACACACAATGTTAAAATAGTCTCGAAAAGTTTATAGGGTTTTTTTCCTGCTTCAGGTGTACACACGGAATCCTAAAAATATATCGTTACGGTTTCAAATAAAAAGCGCCATCAAATACGATCGTTAGTTTGAGCTGTAGTCCTTCGTTTCATATACACGTTGATTCACACGTCTGATCGGAAAGGCCGATGCTAGTTTCAGGCTTTCGGCTGTTGTTGGCAATGTTTATACATTCTTAGGGCTTTAGTAAGGATCAACCATCATTTTTATACACTCACCTATTTAAAATATTTTCTAAATTTTAAGTACCTATGTGTGTTGGCCTGTCACAAGAGTTATTCAATTGCCTACATGACCAACAAAGGAATTACATTTCATTTCATTTTAAGTAGATATTTTCGATGTGTGAGTGGCATTAAGATGTTTTTGTGGACAGCGATATTATGAATTATAAAATTAATATAAGATTTTTATGATAATTATGCATCACATTTATGCAATAACAAGGTATGAATCTACTACTTTAACATCTTATTATTTCTACTTATCTTTTGATTTCACTTTATAATAACAGACTTACGATAATCTTCAGCAAATCTTTATCGAGGTGATTGAAAATCGTCTAGTATTTTATATTTATAATTTTGGGAATAGTAGAAAAGGGATAGGTATCCGATATTAATTAATGTTGACATTTTTTGAAAGAAAATTATCGGTTCTTTCTTATTGCTTTTTCGTGTTCTTTATTATAAAACAGTTTAAAACCAGTATTTGCTTTTGCCACTGACAATTCAGAATAATTATATTTTACTTTTTATTTTATCTGTTTTTAAATTCTTCGATTGCGGTACACCATGTACACTGTACCTGCGTATTATAAGATGGTTAGATATTTCAATGCTAAGACATAAAATACCTAATAAGCAGCTACTATTTTTTGTGTTGACAAGCTAAAATAAGTAAACATTTTAGAATAAAAATATGCGGCGCTATCAGATTCCAATAAAATTGTTTGTTAATTGATCGAAGGAAATGGGTCGACAAAAGTAATTAGTGAAATGTGCGGTTTTAGGTACGAGGTCGCGTTTGATCGCCTGATTTGTTGGTAAACACCAAAACGGCGAACTGTCAACACAGACGAATTTTAGCCGGCTCAAATATCTAGATTTTACTGAATGACGCGATTTCGGTATTTTCGGTTTATCACTGCCAAGCCTTTGCTCTGGCATTTTTATTTTATTATAAGTATTATCATGTGTTCAGATCGGTAATAACAAAATGTGTTTCGTTCCCATTGTTCGCTTCTTTTGTATGTTATCTATTTTGGGTTGAATTCATACAAGATGAATTTCTCCTTTTTTCAATTACGATGTTAGTAGCATTTTCATCACTGTAGTGACACAAAGTGTTTAATTTATATAGTAATAGCCCATGCAATAATTTAGTATCTGCTATAAAGAAATAGTGCTGTTGAAAAGTATAGGGAAGTAATTGAACTATTATTTTGCAAAATAATTTATACGTTGAAACAATGGGATAACCATAAAAAATATACTTCTGTGGGGATAACAAACCGTTACACAAAAATAACACCTGGCCTTTGCAGGTTGATCCGACTAGTGGTCGGTAATAATATATCAAGTCAAATGCTGAAACATGAACAACGTTTCTTTGACCTCAGGTAATCGCTGGATGGTTGATGGAAGAAGAATTAGCCTACACTTTACAGAACCTTAACCGGAACAACCTAAACAGGACCAGCTTAACAGCCGGAAACTAGCAACAAATTAAATAAGTTATTTATAGGATCCATTCATTTGTTACAAACCACGCGGAAAGATACAATTATGAAATTAATTTGGGTTCTTGTTTGATCTGTTTTGTGGATTCATGTGTGTGCGGCTTTGTTCAAATGTTCCGTGTGTTAATTACATTTCGATTGAGAAAGTAACATTACTTTCTTTGACCCTGATAGTAAGTAAATAAAATAAATAAATAAATACACCCAACAGTCACACACATAGTCCCGACCCCACATTAAGATCAATTAAGTCTTGTGTCGCAGGTATCAGAACTACGAGAGACTTTTTCGGTCTCACAAACACCCAGACCCGAAAGAAATATTTGTGGGCCGCACAAACATTTCTCTCGGTGCGGGGATCGAACCCACGGCCTCTCGTTTCACAGCCGGCGTCCAACCAACTGCGCCACGGAGGCTGTCAGTAGTTGTCAGCGTTTATGGTCTTTCGCATTGCCCAGAGCATAGCCTACGCGGACGCTACCCAGTACCTATCATATGATAAACGGTATATTTACGGTTTGCATAAAGAAAGCTAGGTTATGAACCTACAGTGCGCCGGGCTCATAACAATTATGGACGCCTTTCGTTTGTCCATAATGCGTATATGCGCCATCAAGAAGTTTTAGGTGGTATGATGTATGATTTTTGTTAGGGACCCAGATCCACCGCAAAATCTGCGCGCAGCGAACAGAACTTCCCGCGGTATTTCGACGTCTCCAGGGGGTCCGGGAGGGTTGCCTACGGCGCATTCCTCTCGAAAAAAAGTTATGAACCGATGTTATCTTAAAACGTTTGCAAAACACTTAAGCACGGAATTTATTTCATATGCGATATTGGAAAAAGTGCTGTATATCAACTTTAGCAAAGTGGATTTTCCCCAGATGACGTGGATGAGCTCTACTGCGATGACAAACCCATAGGGATCGAGCCACGTATGAACCGAGAAAAACAAATTAAAGTATAACTACTTCCACATCTTTTATTGGAGTATACTTCCGATGGTACTTAAGTATCAATAATAAAAATATATTGTAGACAAAACCATGGCATTCCTTTTTAGTATGGCGGAAAAAGTGAAATATTCTGTGGCTGAAAGGCCCCGTATATCACTTAGTAATGACGTCATTTTACCTGAATAACAAGGTGTGACATTTCACAATCTATAAAACTCATATATCGTAAGGTGTGGGTGTAGGCAGGTGCTTCGTAAAAGCACAACTATTTTCACTCTCTGTCGACATTAAATCACAATGTCTAGGTGATTTGCTGCGTCGTAAGTGTACTAAACACGCGGGCCTCTTCATGGTGAAACAAAATATAGACGACAGGACGTCAGCACTGGTCTTAAAGTTAAAAAAGTAGAGCAATACCTAGTTTTTACGAATGGAATGTTCTTTTTGGTATACATATTTGAAACGCTCTACGGTCTCGTTGAATAAGTCTTTTTAAAACGATTTTAAAAACTTTTACAAATGAGTTCGGCTATGATTGTTTAATGCAGATAAAATGCTATGTTCTTATATGAGCAGTTTTTTAAAATCTTATTCGCTGCTAGAATACATCGCTTAAGTTGCGCGGTGGTTGAGTTCAGTCCTGACAGCGCTTTATTGAGAACAACAATTTTAGAAATTGATGTAAATTGTAAATGTCACATAAAGATATTACTACTCGTACTACCTTAATTCAGCATTCCGCGTGTTCCGCTAAACTATGTTTCCAGCCACAGATATATTTATATTCATTGCAAAGTAAGCACTTTGCTGTAATGACTTTATCTATCGCGTACGGTGCTAATTAATACATAAATATACATACAGGGTATATCAAGACTGCGACCGAAAACGAAGGCAGGTGGTAGTAGTACCGAGCCTTGATATATCAAGACTAATGTATACAGGGTATACCCGGTATACATTATACATAGTCCTAACCCCACGGCCCACACTAAGATCGAGTCTTGTATCGAAGGTATCAGAGACTTTTCGGTCTCACACAGAGCTGAAACAAATAACGAAATAGCGGATGAAACCCCATCGCCATAAAACAATGTAATACTATAATATAAAATCATTATTTTTCCCTCCAAACAAAAAACAGATTCTTCACTCATCGATTCATGAATCTTTGTAGACATGGTTGCCTCGTGATGTACGTGTTTGCTTAAAAAAATAAAATTGAACGAACCCCATTCACATTTCTTGTTTAAGCTGACAGCACAATTTCTGCCCTACGCGTTAATATTTTATTTAACCACGCGTCCTTATAGTGCTGATGTGAAAATATTACGAAATACAACATTGGGAACAGTAATAAATATTCTAACTTGGCATTGTAGTTGCACATGATATTAAGTGTAATACTATCACAATAGAGAGGTGAAGAGACATGGTCATCATTTGCCTATAGAAACAATTATACCGCCTTATTGAAACCGGACGGCTGGCAAATCGCAACATACTTGCTTGGATCTGATGACTTTCACCATCGTATATAGTGGTTGCTATTTAATTTTTTAGGAAAGCTTACAGACAAAATTACAAAATAAATAAATAAATACTTAATACACCCAACCGTCACATACATAGTCTTGACCCCACACTAAGATCAAGTCTTGTGTCGTGGGTATCAGAAGCTACGAGAGACTTTTCGGTCTCACAAACACCCAGACCCGAAACAAATATCTGTGGATCACACAAATATTTGTTTCGGTGCGGGGATCGAACCCGCGGCCTCTCGTTTCACAGGCGGCGTCAAACCAACTGCGCCACGGAGGCTGTGAAAATATAAGATACCAAACATAAAATAAGAGGAAATAGCTAATTACAAGCTTCCACATATAAAATTAAATCTAGAAATTCTTAATATAATTCAATAATATAATTAAAGCTGTAATAATTAAGTTGCGTGTCAGACCTATAAGTCATTACGCACATACTTACTAATCTATATTAAACTTAACCACGCGTTTTAAACCTTAGTAAATACAAGTTTAATACAGCGACGAGTTAATATGACTAGTATCTAGCGGAAAATCACTGGTTGTTCGTAATTATGGCGTTTGATGTAATTAGAACAGGCGGCTTAACGCAATTTACTTGTCGAGAGACGTGTTCATGATTTTATGAGTTTTATCGCGAAAAGTAATAAAATAAATGTATGTTTATTATAAACTATTCAATTGCGAAATTGAGTAAGAATAAGATTTTATGAATCTCCAGCAGAAAGGCAGTCATTTAAACATAATATGATATCAAAAACATTAGTGCTTTCAAGTCTCACTTCTGGTTACAAGCCATTTGTTACGATAAAGAGGGGTTTAAATGTTAGGCTGATATAAAAACGGTTGAAATCTTGTACTTTTGAATTCTTGTAGACATCTCAAAGTTACGTAAAAGCTAGATATGTATATGTTTTCCGTCACCTTTTAAATAAGTAATTTAACTTTAACTATGTAAAAAAATGTACTTAATACGAATATACACATAGCTATGAAAAATGTTGGGTATGTACTATGGACACAACTCTGCCCTCGGATTAAATAAATATATACACCCAACAGTTATATAAACAGTGGTGATCTCACACTCAGATACAAGTATTAGTCAAGGGTACCAGAAATTAAGAGACACTTTTCAGATTCATAAATACCCAGACAGAAACAAATACTTGTGGATCACACAAACATTTGTCACGGTGTGGGGATCGAACCCGCGGTTTTTTGTTTCAGAGCCGCTATCTAACCAACTTCACCATGGAGGCTGTCAATTTGCAGTGTAGTCGGCTGCCAACTAGGCTGTTGCTTATATCATATTTATACGGGGTTAAAATACAATTACGCGTTAATGCGTTAAAATAGAACTACGTAATATCTCGAGATTTAAAAAAATACAGACTCGTTATATTGAAACAAAATATGACAAAATACGATTTTATTTAAGTATTTGTTGTGTTTTATTAACTTTTTATCAAGTTTTTTTTTTCTGAATGAAACGAAAATTAAGGCTATATTAATTTTCATTTTAATATCGCTTCTTTAGGTGGCATTTGGGTAGCGAAAAAATATCTAATATTTCAAAGCGGCAGATTGAAATTAATAATTTCGTCACGTTATTAACTTTTATAAAAATGAATGTTAATTAAATACTTTAAGAAATATAATTTATTTTGTATTTATTAAAGACACTACACACATCTAGCATTTAAGCCTGTTTCTACGAAGGAGTAAGCAGGGGTGGTACTAATTCCACCGAGAGTTTGCCGTGCCAGAGTAACTAATTGACATAATGAGACTTAATATGTTACGTCTCAGGATGGTGAGCGCAGTGGAATGTCAAGCATACCTTTGTAATTCATGGTGTTGTTTAATTTTACTAGTGAGCGGTCGTATTGCTTACCATTAGGCATTAGGCAAATAGCATGCTCGTCTCGCCATTCATGGCAAAAAAAGGACAAATATATTAAAATACGTATGAAAGATATTTGTATTCGATAAACCTGATTTAAAGTAAAAAATATGAGATATTTCCTAAAGGCGATGCGATGGTGAGTGATAGTACCGTCGAAAAGATTTCACAGCGCAAATCCATTCAGGGAAATGCTGTTACCTTACAATTTTATATGCGGAGAGAATACGAGAACTTGCGTGGTAGACTATATTTTTGCATACCTTATTTTTATTATACCTTAGAATTATTTTCTGAAAAGGGCACTCCAGGTTTATTTAACATTGCAACCTGATATTTAAATGCTCATTCGTCATTTAATTTAAAGTTTCGTGGAAAGAATATTTTTTGTTGAGATTAGTTTGAGTGTAAATGGCGAGGCAGGTAAATCTGTTGGTGCGCTGGCTGAATTAAGTCTCATTAACAAGTGATTGAATTGCAGAAAACGCCTACCTTCAGACATATCTTAATGGGATCAAGTTAAATCATTGAAACAACTGCTGAACTGTTTATCAAAATCTTTTGGAACAATATCTACAATTCACTAATGTAATATTAAAACAATTAGAAGACTACATTTTTATGGTAAGATGTTATATGCAGAGATAAAACTGACTTTTCCATAGTGAGAACTATCATTAATTGAGGCCAACTTAAATTGGATTGCGCAAGGGGGACTTTCCTGCAGCACAAGCTAATAGTTGCGACTATCCATCAACATCCTACGTACACTCAGTTCTTCCCACTTTCCTTCCTCCACGTGTTGGAAGTTATTCACACTATACACTTTGGTCCCTTAATGAATCCAACTATGCTCATTTGCCATGGAACTCTTCGTTCTTATGTTTATGTGTAGTTCTGTGCATAGTCATTGAAAGGCTGGGCCTATCTTGATGTTTCATAAGTCTGAGTGGCTTATAACTAGATTTTTAATGGTCCGCCAGGTGGTGCTATCATTGGAATCATATGATGAAAAATAATTATATATTGGCAGGCTTTTATAAATAAAATAGGTAAATTGTGAAGGTGGTTTCAGAGATTGCGGGTTCCGCATTTATGTTATTTAGTTGAGAGCAATTAATAAACATTCTATTATTTGTAGACCACGTTAGTGAATTGTTGGTGGCGAAACGTGGGTATCTTGATTGCACCTCTGCCTACGCCTTCTAGGAAAAAAGCGTGAGTTTATGCATGTACTAATATTCATCTATGTTAATCTTACTTACAAACCGAGCTATTCCTTCGGCCAGAAAGAGATGAAATAATATTGTTGGGCATTTTTATCTTATCTAGTTCCAGCAAAATGTTATTAAAAAATACGAGACTTTAGAATGTGCTAACGAAACCTTTATGTCACTCAACTTGGCTGAGAACGTTCATTAGAAATTTTCGAACCAGCTCTTTACATTTTAGAGTGAAAATTAAAATAGGTATATCTTATATCTTTGTAAAAATATTTGGTTAAACAGAATTAATGTTGATGCTATTAGCGGTTACTGGAAAAAGCATCATAAAGCCGGCAGCTACACAGACAAGGCTCAACAATGTACATTACTTTTACACCATTTTCGTGCGAAGCCATAATAGCCAAAAAAATATAATGTTCATTGTGAAATCTGAAAACAAATGCGATGAGAGAGTTTCTTGTTCGTGTTTTTCATCAGTCTCAAAAGTAGCTAAGCACGTGTTGTGTCCATAAAGTACACATTCAAAGTGACCATTAAACAATAAACTTTTCAGATTGTTGTGAGCTTTCATGGTTCAAATATAGCACTAACCTTGTCATTTAGTGCTTACATAGCAAGCTCTGTATGAGTCCATACGTCCATACGACACGGGCCTCCTCTACAATCGACAGTGTGTTTGAGAGCGGTTAGGTTCGCTGCACCACGCTGGCCTAATGCGGGTTGGCGGACTTTTACATACCATAGAATTTCTTCGAAAACGTCATGCAGGTTTCCTCATGATGTTTTTCCTCACCGTTATAGTGTGTGGCGATTGACTATCAATACACACATGCCTCCGAAAAGTCAGAGGTGTGCCCTGGGATATAAACCGTTAGCAGCCGCGTCTGGTCCGTTAAGAACAGGCTACCACGCGACCTGCAAGTCATTAATATCTATACAAGTCAACTGCCAATGGTATCTAAGCATTGCAGGCGTTTGAAACAAAGTTAACAAAAGCTAGTACTAGGTTTTTCAAGTTATTTTAAAAATTAGATATTTAATTACTGAAAATAAACATAGAAAGAAATTGAAGGAAGATATTATTGAAAGTTTCAAGATTGTCATTAAAAAATCCAATATTTCACCACTGAATAAATCCAGATTAGTGAGCCAATCAGATCTCTATTTAGGTTGCACTAAACTTGTCGTGAAATGCATTGTAGCGGTTTTGCAGGGCCAACAAAAAGCGTTTGGGCAATTAATTACGTTAAGTGAATGCGATGGTTAATTAAGTTAACGATTAAAGCTTCCTACCACGGTTTATAGCGAAGATATTTTGGTTTGTTATTTATTTAACTAAGTATTAACCTAGTTTTGTCCCGTGGCCGGAGCTTCTTTTATGGATTTATTCTTTGTATAATAAAGCTTATTAACAATGGTGTGTGAAGGTGCATGGCGTTTGCTTTTTTAGTAGTAGAAAAGTGTAAAGAACGATTTAGGATTAATATTCAATGTTAACAGCAGATAAATATTATTTATTAAATGTAATGAGTGCCTCGGTGGTGCAGTTGCACTACGGTATGATTGCAAAGTTGAGGTCTCGGGTTCGAATCCCGGGTCGGGTAAAGTGATATTGGATTTTTCTATTCAGTATCAGCCTGGAGTCAGAAATTTCTGCCCGATATGGCGATAGGCTCGCCCCCTATCACATCATGGGACGAAACATACAAGGCGAAATGTGGGTGCCCTGGTGGCGCCTCTGCCTACCCCTTCGGGGATAAAGGCGTGAGTTTATGTATGTATGTATGTTTACAATGGGTGTGCATTGAAACATCTCGATAACTCAGTATCAAATGGAATCAATTATTGTACGTAATTTAATTAAAATCATATTACATGTTCAATCAAGCTGTAAAATATAAGCTTTGTGAAGCTATTAGGGTATACTATATCAGTGTTATTCGAATACATTATGTTAATTGGACGTGGAAAAGTTTTAGTGTTTAACTTTTGTTAATATTTTACGAGGGCCAACATATTTTTTATTGAGTGGAACGGGTTAAGTGCTACATTACAATAGAAGTAACCTAAGCGAGTATTGCTTCCAAGTTCCAACCCTTTTTACATTGAACAAAGTGCTACATTCCACAACACTAAAAGTATTAAGCAAGGGTTGAAAATATACTTTTAGCCTAACTTTTAACTTAGCAAGTTTTGGATGAAGTATCCTTTTATAAAAAAGTGGAGAACCTTTCTCTAAGAGATATCATAGATCGGTTGGATTATTCGTTTTCGTCTTAATAGCGAACACCATACACTGTCACAAACTTATCTGGCCCGGTGGCCAAAAGAGGAACTAACGACGCCATTTTGAAATGTCAATCTGCTTGCCATTCGCTGACATTACGCCAATATTTTACTCATGTACTTTCTTTCAAATTGCCAGGTGTTTAATGTCAAGTCCAGATACATAATATTATGTAGTGTGTGCATATTCTCATATTTTTAACGAACTTCAAACAAGTAGGTTATGATTTAGTCACATACCAATGTATTATTAATGGAACTGTACTATATATACATAATAATATAATAGTATTTTGGATAATATTTTTAATTCGACGACGTATTTACCCACTTTGTTGCTTAATTTATTTTTACTGGCAACACCAAATGCGTTAACAGCGATTCTCTCACCGGGCCAAAAAAGTTTGTCTTACTATACAAGACTATTGACAACCGCGTTATAGATTAACTCGAAAGAGTTTTGATTGCGATGTTATGGCATGTTGCACGAAAATTGTGGGAATACGTACATAGTTTTATTTTGCCAATATGAAACTGGGTCGAACGTTGAATTGGGCCAACGCCCATTGATCACCCAAAAAAGCGCTCGCTTGCTGTACCTAAGTAAGATATGAGATCCTGTGGTATAAAGATCGGGCGAAATGGCAAAGATTGAGCACGAAAGTAGACCCGGCGTTGATCGGAATAACATTAGGTAGAACGATAGATAGCGATAAGACCGCCGCTTGTCTCCCTTTGTTTAACCAGTGTTCTTATTTTTGTCTTATATTGATGTATGTGGTGTTCAGTAAAGAATTTATAAATAAATAAACGATAAACTGCAAATTTTTTATCAATGGGATATACCGGAAAATTATAGTATTCTGTTGACCGTTCATACGTTTGCATACATATAGATTGTTACTACAAAACACGATTCATTCATCGTTTCTCTCAATGGACTTAACCTACCTTAATGGTCTTATCTATTCGAATGCTCTAAGGCACGTGATCCTTTTTGCCCTGTGGTTCGGGGGTGCAAGAATTCCGCCACGGTATCCCTGCCCGTCGTAAGAGGCGACCTAAAGGGGCCATCGGGGTCGTTGGGCAAACTGCGGGGGCAGTGCGCCCACACTTTTAACGACTCTGAGATGTACGATAGAGCCCATGGGCTAGTGTCTCTGTCGTGGACGCCCACAACATCTCAAATGGGCGTCCAAAAACAGTGGTTAAGTTGGGGCATTCAGGGCCCCACAATAGAAGAACCAGCAATGGTTTTGCGCGGGGCGGTTACTCGGATGTAAATCGGGGCGCCTCTCGCCCTGGGATGTCCGGTGCCGCCCATAATGCGTGTGACGGTCACCAAGGGGTTTTTAGTCAGTATGCTGGCATAGGTACTGTTAGGGACCCAGCCCGGCCACAATCCGCAGCGTGCCGGTCTGGAAGGCCAGAGACACTGACATACCCCTTTCGGCCTCCCCCGGGGTACCGAAAGGGGAGCTTAATAGCTTTTCCTCTTGGACAAAAAAAAAAAAAAAAAAGCAACGTGATCCTTTGCCATGACGATAATACCAATTATGTTAAATATGTAGCGGAGAACAGCACAGTGGTATTGTAAGAGAAAATATAAAATCACACCATACGCACTTCAATACTTTATTACGTCAAAGACCTCAAACAAGAACAAGATAGAAAAACAAAATAAACACCAAAACTGTCAATACAATATTCTATATATGAATAAAACATTTTTAATAAACGACCAGCTTCAATTTATAGTTTGTATTCTTTAACACGCCCCTTTAAATCGAAGCTAGGTAGTTAAATACACCAAACACAGTTTCAGTCCGCATTGCCTTTCTGATTAATAAATAGAACGTTTTCTGTATTTCCTTCTCGTACTTCGTCATGCCCTCTTGACTCGCACTCCTCTAAAATTTTAATTTTTAAAATATCAGGCTTGGGCAACTCATCTCTAGATTCGATTGCACATCTGAAATTCTCGAAGCTCCCTGGTAGACTATACAACAGCATAACCGATAATAGGTCATCATGTATTACTACATTCATGTCTGACAATTTATCTACAGCATCAAAAAATGCATCCATGTGATCTCGAACATTTTCAGGTTCTTTCATTTTGTGCAACGAGTCTTTTTAATAATGTGGCTTTCCTCGCAGGACCTTTCGAAGCATATACAGACTCTAATTTCAGCCATACATCTCGTGAAGTTGTGCACCCTCTTACATGCCGCAACTCACTCGCACTGATCGACAGAATAAGATCAGCCTTGGCCTTTTCGTCTTCTGCTTCCCATTTCTCTGCCTCGGGTGGCTCATTTGGTCTTTGACACTTTCCGTTGACATACCTCCAAACTCCGTCTTTTATTAAAAACGCTTGCATTTGGATTCGCCAACTCTCAAAATTTTCTTTCGCCAGCGGCTCGAACTTCATTATTGAATTCATCGTCGCAGCTCTTGATTATGTTAAACTGGGCTACCTGGCTACCTGGGCTACGTTGGCTATCTGGGCCCATAACCAATGTAGCGGAGAACAGCACAGTGGTATTGTAAGAGAAAATATAAAATAACACCATACGCACTTCAATACTTTATTACGTCAAAGACCTCAAACAAGAACAAGATAGAAAAACAAAATAAACACCAAAACTGTCAATACAATATTCTATATATGAATAAAACATTTTTAATAAACGACCAGCTTCAATTTATAGTTTGTATTCTTTAACAAAATAGACGTTTTACGATAAAACTAATTTCGCGGCCCCTGTGGTATTACTTTTTTAACTAAGAAATTGATGTTAATCGCGTATAATTGTGGCGAAGATAATGAAGCATTTCACTATAGACATTATCGTTACATTAAATTAAGAAAATATGCCGAAAATGTTGCTTGTTTAAGATGGTTTAGTACTGAATTTGCAAAAAAAAAAAAGAAAATATATGAATTTTTATAAAACCTAGTTTCCAATTAACAGAAATAATACAAGGACAGATAGATATATGAAAATTGACAAGCTAAGGAGATCATTCGTAATTGTTCTCTTTATTGTCTAGTTTTCACCCCAAAAAAATGTTTTTTATTCAATTCTTTTACGTAGTCCAAGGAATATCCGAGTTCATAACAACTGGATAAATATTCAAAATTTCGTTCAGCAAGTTTTTTTAATAAACATATTAAAAAGTTCACAGTTTTCTAAAACACATTATTACACAACTAATCCATTTAGTTGGTGCATAACTGCGGAGTACACATCAATAACATTGCCAGGGAGTACAAAGTAATCAAAATAATGTAACTACGGACTTTATTGACATAGATTGCGTCAACTAAACCGATATAGCTTTAAGTTGCAACCGATTGTTTCGTTCCACAAACTCCCTCAGATCGTGTTTATTACCAACTTGAATAGCTTAACAATATTTACGAAAAGGTTGTCTGTATTCTAAAGCATCGAATTGTAAATCCAGTTGATGTAATTGTTCGCTATTGAAAGAATTCCACTCCTGAACTGTTAGAATGAAGAGACGTAAGTGTTACAATGGCACGTCTTTCTGATAAAGTAAGTATGTGACTTTTTTGACTAATGCATAAAGTGACTGTCTCGGTGGCATGGTGTACTACGCTACGATTACAACGCTGAGGTCTCGGGTTCTAATCCCGGGTAGGGTAAAGTGATATTGAATTTTTCTATTCATTTTTCGCTCGGAGTTTAGAATTAATGCCCGATATGGCGATAAGCTGATCCCCTACACGGAAAACTAATCCCCTATCACTTCGTGGGACAGAATACACAAGGCAAAACATGGATATTGGATGACAGCTCCGACTCAACTGTCATGTTTGCAAATCCCAAATGTTCATTCGACCGTCTTAATTTTAATAGATATTTACCAAAGTGGAAGTTAGTTTTTTGTCTATAGAATGTTTAGATTAGCTAAAGCGGCTGCAAGCCAGACTATGACAATTTACTCTATTGATTAAATATATACATATATGAACTCACCTCCTTTTTCCCAGTAGGGGTAGGCAGAGGTACTACCAGAACACTCACATTTCACATTGTATGTTCCGTCCCATGATGTGATAGGGGCGCGCCTATCGCCATATTGGGCACAAATTCCTGACTCCCGGCTGATATTCAATAGAAAAATTCAATATAACTTTGCCCAACCCGAGACCTCAGCTTTGTAGTCGTACCGTAGTACAACCACAGTACAACTACGCCACCGAGCTGACTGAGGCAGTCTTTATTGATTATGTGCGTTAAATATATTTTGGGACCATGGTTTTGAATGAACAAATTGCTAAATTGATTGTAGTAAATTTACAGTAATGCAGTTTTTGGATTTCTTTCGTATGTCTACCCAGATTGTATACAGGTCGGTGGAAATAGCGTGAGTAATTTAATTCAATAACATCGGTATTTACTTTTAATTTCCTTTGAATGGCGAGACGAGCATACGACCTCTCATGGACAATAGAAAACAGTATATTATGGTTGTTGGTGGTTTAATTATATGACGATGAAGAATGTATAGGTAACATAAAATATGAACACCAGAGGATGCTTAAACATAAACTTCACTTATAATATCTCTTTATCATCTGTGTACATTTCAAGACTAAAATAGACTAGCAAAATACATTGAGAATCCCAAGCCCGTAACTATTAGCATATAACGTCGTGCTGTAATGAGAATAACTCGGCTAATGTGTTAGTGTAATGCTGAACGTATTGGAAATTCTCCGCGTAGAAGGCATTCCACCGACTAAACTGTTGCTGAAATGAAATGGTCGGCTGTTTTTGCCAATTTACTCGAGATTTTATTCGCTTGTTTTATTTTATTGGAGCGATTACGATTTTACAATACATATATGATTTAGTAATTACATAAATTTCAAGATACCAAAACCACAGACAAAAATATTATGTTTAAAGGAAATCCACGCTTTCTTTTTCATATAATAAGATTTGCTTGTTAGTCATTTACACGCACTTCAACACTGAAGGAAAACATCGCATAAATAAAAGCTGCATACCAAAGAGATGTTAACAAGAATTTCTAAGCTATGTGAAGCCGCCCGCAGTAGGCGAGTATGGTAAAATATAATCTGAGCCTTCTCAATTGAAATCTCGATTGCAAAGAAGTCTCGTGATTACCAATATTGTTGATTTTTATACAATTATTTTTCAAACTTTTGTTTCTGGGTTCAAAATGCGCTTAAGACAATATTTTGTGCGACATTATTAGAAAATCATTAATTTAGCTGACAATAATACTCATTGCAATATTTTGAAATGAATATAATTTATAATTACCTAACAAGTTTGTTAGGTAATTATAAATTACATGTTCACGGTGGTCGCGGGTTCAAATCCCAGGGCACACCTCTGACTTTTCGGAGTTATGTGTGTATTGATAGTCAATCACCACGCACTTTAACGGTGAAGGAAAACATCGTGAAGAAACCTGCATACCGTAGCGATTTTAAAGAATTTCTACGGTATGTAAGTCCGCCAACCCGCACTAGGCCAGCGTGGTGGACTATATGGCCTAACCACTCTCAATCGATTCTCTCGATTGTAGAGTAGGCCCGTGCCCTGCAGTGGGACGTATATGGGCTGATATAGATAGATAACAAGTTTATTGAATTAATTACTTCTACATATTATATTAATTCCAATATGTCGCGATTTGATTGCTGACTATTGTAGATTGGCCCAAATTGTATGGTAGAGATTATTGCTGTTTGGGTACAAATGTTCTCCAGACGAGACAATTTTATTGCCAATTTGAATAAATTGCTAACCAAGTTGTGTCGTATTACTTAACAGCGAACAATGGAAAAACTTTTGGATAAATATTTAATTGTATTTATTGAACATCTTAGAGCAGATTTTTGTTACGTTATGGATTTACAAAGAGTTCAGTATTTTCTAAATGTAGAACGGTCACTGTGCTGTGTTTTATCGTGCAAAATCTAGTGCGAGTGCTTTTATGACATTAATCCTAATATACTTAACGGTACGATAATTTGTCTCAGTGTGGTAGTCCATTCTGCGGTCTTTCTTTTCATAGCCTGCCTTTTAACCAACACAGTCACAAAATTAGTCAATGATTCAAAATAATTACGTGATGTAATACTGTCCTCTCCTGTCCCATCCCATTTCCCTCTGAGTTTAAAAAAAATACGAGTATATTTGAATTCCTTGCTTATTATCACGGGAGTACTAC
Source organism: Deilephila elpenor (assembly GCA_949752805.1). Classification (NCBI taxonomy): domain Eukaryota; kingdom Metazoa; phylum Arthropoda; class Insecta; order Lepidoptera; family Sphingidae; genus Deilephila; species Deilephila elpenor. The sequence goes on from OX457102.1 coordinate 5,278,130, forward strand.
GTTTTTTGGGGTAAACAGTAGCCTATATGTTAATCCAGGGTGTCAGTTACCTCCATACCAAATTTCATCGAAATCCGTTAAGCTGTTTCTGTTTCTGATCATCGCGCACAACCGCAGATACAGAAAAAATCTAAAAAACACTGTTTTGGGTTCTATTACGTTAATACAGTCCCCCCCATATCAGTTTTTCTGATTTATCTTCCATGTATAGACATCGATCGGTTACAAATTGATTATACCGGGTATATCAAGACCGAAAACAAAGCCATGTGGTAGTATTAGTGGTTAAAAACATAATGGAATTAAAATTTTAGCAAAAAAAGCGACAGATATTTTTTGGCATTTTTTTGAAAACCGTCGTCTTTGAGTGCTAAATACCTAGTTATTGCGAAAAAAGAAATTTAAACCCTTACGTACCATTGAGACTTTAAAACTAAAAAGGTGTACATAATTATCTTAGGAATACTATGTATTTATCACCCAAATATGACGATTCCCAAAAAATTTCAAAATAAAATTACGATTTATTTTGCGAAATATTTAGATGCATTTTGTCTGAAGTCACTAATACTACCACCTGGCTTCATTTTCGGTCGCAGTCTTGATATACCCTGTATGTATATATTTATATAATATTATATAGATTGGCCTACGACGCCAGCGATTTAAAACATGATACCCGCTTCCCGACAAAATATTTATGATGTTAGAGGCAATATTTTATAAACTGACATGTACTTTGTATGTTTTATTGAGATACTATATCATTATTTCTGGAGAAAAGTGACACGCTATACAAATAATATTTTTGTAATAAACTGGTTTAGGTTAACGATATAAGCTAATGGTTTCTCAGATGTACGCGAATGTTACACATTGAAATAAAACTATTTTTTACGGATTTTATCCATGACCGTGACCACGAAAGCTGTAAAGTAATCGAAACGTCGGGAAGTTAAAAAATGTAAAAATTAAACCAAATCGCGATAAAATCCGTAAAAAATAGTTTTATTTCAAGATATAAGCTAAATCATATTTATACTTGACTAGATTTAACTTTAACGTAGAAGTATTTTGAAATATTTTAGGTTCAATTCTTTTTTATTTTAGATCGACAGGGTGATTACACTTCTGATGCTAAGTAGTAAGTACAGTGAAGTGTAGATAGTGAATCGCGACAGATCGAGGCTTTTGACATTCGACACAATTATGCCGGCCTGATCAATTGCTTCTTTACGTTCTGCTCGAAGAACCTCGGATAGGAAGTGTTTTTTTATCGTGTTGTTCTTTTAATAGATTGGAAGGCAAACGAACAAAAGGGTATTTGTACGCATAAGACGATAATTTTACAACTTTTGCGACCCATAGATGACAGTGACTGGTTCCGAATCACGCCCGTAAATAGCCACAAGACCAGAGGCGTCTCTGATTAGTAGTCAGCTTTTAAAAAATTGTATTCTCTTATAATGATATTTTCTCATACGACAATTATTTAGCAGCATTTTCTATTCCAATAAGTTATTGTATAATACATACATACATTAACTCACGCCTTTTTTCCAGAAAGGGTAGGCAGAGGTGCTACCAGGACACCCACGTTTGGCCTTGTGTGTTCCGTCCTACGATGTGATAGGGATTGTATAATATCAACACATTATCAATGTTAATGCATACCGAGTAAAATAATAAAGTGTTTTATGTGGACGTTAATCGCCATAAAACATGTTTAATGGACGCGCGTCCAGTTGTAATGATTACTCATGCTGGAGTTCTATTTTAAATCACTATCGTGTGAATGAGAATATATTTAAGCTTTATTATCGTTCATGTAATATTTCACGTTGTTTTAGCTCTGTCGGGTAGCGATGGAATATGTACAGGTATATCATTGACATTTTATTATATTTTTTATCTTTCTGTCTCTCCCTTTATGTATAGAAAGTCCATTGCTGAGAACAAGATTCTCTCAAGTGTTCCTAAAGCGACATGTTGGAAGCGATTTGCTTCCAGTGACTTCTCGCCACCAACCGGGTTATCCAACCATCTTTAGTAAAATATTACTACGGAAATGAAATGAAATTATTCGTTTATTGGTCATGTAGGCAATTAAATAGCTTTTATGACAAGTCAATACACAGTACTCAATCTATATTTACCTTACCATATTATCTATATGTTACCTATACAATTCCTAGACTTCATACATTTCCGGTAACATATATAAAAAGAAAAATAGGACAGTGAGTATTTATTTGGATCTAATAAATACATATAATAAATTTGTAACCGATCGATGTCTGAACATGGGAGATAAATGAGAAACACTAATATAGGGGGTGTATAATAACGTAATAGAATAATTAATTTCAAATAAGTTAATCACACAGACGAAGTTTGCGGGCAGATGCTAGATTCAACGGTTTACTTGAAGATGGTGAACGAGGCCCTTAGTGGTATTAAAATGACGCGTAGCGGTCTTATGTTACCACCGGATCCAACGCGGACTTGCCAGAGAAGACCCGGCGAAACAAACTCAGTGGGCTTGCATTACCACTGCAACTACGCGACGCGACCGAGTTCTGAATATAGTAAACTGAAATACAGGTAAAGTTTTTCATTGTGCGTTATCGGACAAAAAGATGAGCCAATAACTGAACGATGTTAATAACTAATATAAAAAATACATATATAAAAATTGTTGCTTATTTAACAATGGTAGATATTAGTTAACAACTTTGACCTCAATTGTGTAAAATAATAATGTCATGGATAAATACAGTACCTAGTTTTTAAAAGCTATAAAAGAATCGTTTCTAATTCTGATAAAATACATGATAAAAATCTAGACAAATCTAGTCTGCTTAATTTTAATTACAATAGTGCATTTAAAATTAAACATTTATTTTTATAATGGTTTCTTAGATTTACGCGAATGTTACACATTGCAATAAAACCATTTTTACGGATTTTAACGCGAACTTGGTTTAATTAAAAAAAAATACTTCCTGATGTTCAGTACATTTTTTTGTCTTAAATAAATAACTAATTTAAATAGTGTTGACTGAAGAGACCATTCTGCTGATACTGCAACGGAAAGGATATTGTTTAGCATGCTCCAAGTCAACGACACTTTTAAGAATGGAACTTGACAAAAACACTGATTATTTTGAGGCAAGCTTTTTTAGTGGAGGATTCTGTTTTTTATTACATATATTGTTTTTAGATTAATAAAGAAATTGAAATTGAAAATGATACGGTTCAGTTCAGTACCTACTGAAGATCGTTTTCCAATATCCGAAGTGTAGCTAATGGCTAAACTATAAATATAAGATAGACGGACACGTCACGAATTGAATTTTGTCTAGACGACAGCGTGCTGCTGAAGTTTTTAATACTTGACGACGTGTATTGTAGAAGTATCCGTTTTAGATTTTTATATGTATTCAACTTTTCATACATTATTTTTACATAATTATCCAATATTCTTGTCACATGTTTCAATTATATTTTACTTGAATTTTAAAGTGTACTAGTATGTAATAAACAAAGACTAGTAATAGGTAGACTCTTTTAGAAATAGAATAAATAAAATTGGCCTTCAGTTTACCGAAAATTCTTGTCTTTGTATCAGATAGATGTCGAACCATATCAAGTTCGAACTGGAAAAAAATAGTCATTTTGCTATCTTATTTTATTACATTGTGTGAAATTGTTTTATTTGGACAAAGACAAATCGTTTAAAAATAGTAAATTGCTTCGATACTGATTTGTAGTAGAGGTTGTCGGACCATTGTGTAGATGGATAGGACGGTTCAACCGTTCGCGGTAAAGTAACAGCTTTGCTTTTTCGTATCGTTCCTTCAATTGGATTTCTAAAAACCCCACTTTAGTCTTTGTTTTCAATAAAAAATTTACCCTCCCTTCTGTCCTTACATTTTCCCCCAGGTTCTGATGTAAAATATAAAACATTAGATTTTTTATATAAATGTAGTCTTCATGTATAATTTTTTTACCCGTAACGAATGTACGAATATTTTATACTAATTATATTTTATTTAATTTCGAGGGAAACTGCCCACAAGCCGTGAGTTAAATGTGCAGTCATTAAAAAAATTATATATTTAAAATATGTCCGTGATGCGTAGTTATCGTTAAAAATATTACACGCATTAAATTGATGTTCTCTGTGAAATGACTGCGGCAATCTACATAACTGCAGGCTTCTGTATTTAAGAGGTGATGAGAAATTTCTACAAAAATATATGTATAATAGGCTTGGGATAATTTTTTATTAACTAAGGCAGGCACCCCAAATGAAGGAGCAGTGTAAATAATTATTTTTATTCACATGATTGGAAGTAGGCTTTGTGCTTTAGTAATGTTGCCTGTTTTCTTTTTAGATTTTTTCTTTTATGTTACTTGCTTTCTTTTTGTTATTTTTTTATGTTTGGGTTTTAGTCTGCCATGTTTCGGAGTAATGATATTACTACTGGGGCAATGGTAATCAAACAAGGACGTGTTAATATTTTTGAAGCCGAGCGGGGCTTATAAAAGGACTAAAAAACAAAAAGTTTTTGAATTATTATGATATCGGAATATTAATAGACAGCCATAGGCTTACGATGTTTGTAGTCATCTTTAGATCACTGTTTATATTACTTAACACTTTTTAGATTTATACCTACAGCTAGTTCAGAGGTTACGAGAGAATGAATAACCTTGAAGGATAAAAATTTTCGTCTCTTCTTTTCTTCCAATCTTTGAAGATAATAATTTCTTGTAAACTTTGTAAACTTGTGTTTGTAAGACGCAAAAGTCTCTACATTTCCACACCGGAGTCAGGAATTTGTGCCCGATATGACGATAGGCTCGCCCTCTTTATCATTATGGGACGGAAAATACAAGGCGAAATGTGGGTGTCCTAGTAGCACCTCTGCCTACCCCTTCTGGGAAAAAGGCGTGAATTTATGAATGTATGTTAAAAGCTATATTGCACCCACCTTTGTAACTTATTATTTAGATAAACGTGGTACAGATACAGCATGATGAAACAAATGTTTCACACTCAGAAACATATGAAACTATATGATTTTTCTTAGGCTCAGTAGGCACGTGATTGCGCTGCGCTATCTATACGTTTAAATAAAGATACTTCTTACAAGATAACAAGCTCGATCCCACTAGTAATACGTCAGCAGCTCACGTACTAATGTAATCAATCTTCTTTTGAAACGGCGAATGGGGATGGGTTGAAGCTATAAAGGAATTCGTAAAAAGAAATCTAATGGCGCTTCCACACCACTGTTACTTTTTGTTGAACAACATAATGCAATACTATAACATTAAGTAACAATCTATAACTTTTGTTGCTACTTGTTATTATTTGTTGAATGTTTCCAATCGCGTCCATAAGCCAATAATAGTAAATAACAAAGAGAAACAACATTTTCTAACAATTTTATCGATTGTTGCAAGAAGTAGTCAACATGTACTAACATTAAATAACATTTTGTTATCAGATGTTGTTGAGTAATATTTGCTCAACAAAAAGTAACTATGGTGTGGATGCACCATTAATAGATTACCCGAGCTAAGATATCTTGTCAATAAATAGTTCGCACGTTTATTTGTTTTTTAATGTGACTTTGATGTGACCATTTTCAGACGCATTTCTGTTCGCAGCTGTCGACGGCAAAGTCTTTAAAACTTGAAAATTTGTAACATTTTGCGTATGTAACACTTGATGAATAATTTGAATAAATGAATACACTTAACAGTTACATACAATATAGTCCTGACCTCACACTATGATCGAGTCTTGTGTCTACGAGAGACTTTTCGGTCTCACAATCACCCAGGCCTCAATCAATAACTGTGAATCACACAAATATTTGTTTTTAGTGCGCCGTGCGGGGATCGAACCCGCGGACTCTCGTTTCATAGCCGGCGTCTAACCAACTGCGCCACGGAGATTGTCAAACATTGACTCACATCTATATATATTGTCGACAGTATATGGAAAGTTACTAGTGTTAAATTAAATAACGGGTATATCAAGACTGCGACCGAAAATGAAACCAGATAGTTGTTTCAGTGGTGACAGACACAATGGAACTTAAGATTTCGCAAAAAGTGACAGCTTTTTTTTGCAATATTTTAAATTTCATCGGGTTTGGGTGGTAAATACCAAGTTTATGCGAAAATAGTAATTTAAACCCTAACGTACTTGCGTTTTCAAAAATAAAATGGTGTGCATTATTATTTTTGGGAAAACTATGTATTTATCACCCAAAGACGACGATAAGTAAAAAACCAATAAAAATTAATACAATTGATTTTGCAAAATTTTTAGATGCTTTGTTTCTGAAGTTACAAATACTACCACCTGGCTTCGTTTTCGGTCGCAGTTTGGATATACCATGTATATCAGCCCCATGTGTACATCCCGCTTTACTCCACATTTACTCTATATTTGACAGGGGTTATCCCTCAATCAATAACAGCAGTATAGTGTTGACGGACATACCTTGGTAATCTTAAGTTCTCTCAAAGTTGTCTCGACAAACTACTACAGAGTTTGTTTTTATAAAATAGGCTGGGTAATGCCTTTTCTCCCTAGAAAACATAAAACGACGCGAGCATTATTAAAATATTTATAGGACCTGAGCGACGGTCATAAATTTTACATGTATTCATACACCACTATTTCTCTGAATAAATGTGACAGTTGGAATACTAAGATATAGAGTAACGTGATACCAAGAACAGAAAATAAATTTAAGTAAGCTATAATATCTGTGGACAAATTATCGTTTTTTATACAAGTCCTGTAAAGAGAAATCCATTCAGAGCTAATGCATTGCAAATTATTATCACCGCTTATAAACATCAGTAACGCTTGAATGATGAATCCCAATTTCGTTGCCGGCCTCTCAAAATGAGAGGAGAACGGGACGACTAAAGCAATCTCACTTACCGAACAAAATAGCGAAGGAGTCGTCATATGTTGCCTCTGTGTGAGATAGAGGTACAGTATTCCGAGATATCAATGTGGCTTTACTACTTTTAGAGAAGAATATATGAATTAAAAAATCCTCGGTACAAAAATTTATAAATATTTAATATGCAGTAGACAGATGTATTTCAGTAGTTTCACTCTTTTTTTTTGTTTCTTTCCTGCCCTCACACCTATCACTGCAACTCCTGTAGGCCAGGATCCATAGTGGCACGCAAAAGAATTGGGAACGAGCTCCGGAGCTCGGGATAAACAATAACATGGGTAACTATGGCGTGAGATGCTAAATTTGGGTCCAGTAATAGATATGACAAAAGTGCCGGAAATCACGGAATTTTTTCCTAGATTCCATGATTCTTCTAGATTTACTCTTTGCAAAAAATTATAGCTTTTAGTTTGCAGCGATTTGGTCCGCTGCAGCAGAAGTATCAAGTTGAAGTCCAGCCACGTATTTCTCGCCCGGAGTTACTGGTTTACTCATAGTTAATGATCCTTAAGATTAATTAAAACACGGCAAATTACACGAACTATATAACATGAACGCGACGAGTCTTTGAAATTGTTCATTAGGTGTTGCATACAACAATCTAAATCGATGTTAATGAACAAATTATATAAAAACTATCCTTTAGAAATTCTTTAGCTATCGTCACCCAAAGAGGAGAAGCCTCCTGTATTTTGGGCTTTTTTGCTCCAGGATCGATGACAGCCGGTTTATTTGATTAAATAATAATAATTTGATTAAATAAAATGATATCAAAACAAATTTGATTTGCTCTTGATTCTTTAGAAAACCATATAGTAAAAATTATATTTTGGTAATATTGCTGAGTATGAGTAAATGATTTTTTTGTTGCAGTACTAACTGGTAATGTCACACACTATCTATTCAGTTAATGCAATCCCACCCCAACCATTCTATTTATAAAAATACATGTCCAATAATTCCAACCGGGAAGTGGTACCTACATTATTAATTAATTATTTATTGACAGCCTCCGTGGCGCAGTTGGTTAGACGCCGCCTGTGAAACGAGAGGCCGCGGGTTCGATCCTCGCACCGAAACAAATATTTGTGTGATCCACAGGTATTTATTTCGAGTCTGGGTGTTTGTGAGACCGAAAAGACTCTCGTAGTTTCTGATACCCACGACACAAGGCTCGATCTTAGTGTGGGGTCAGGACTATGTATGTGACTGTTGGGTGTATTTATTTATTTACTTATTATTTATTATTGTTCATGGAACAATGTTCTAAATACAGGTACCTCTTTAAACCAAATACAAAACTTTTGTCCCTCCGTTGCCATCAAAGGGCTTATCTTAGATTCACTTTAAAAGTAACTTCAAGTTTAGCCCACCGTTCCTTTTGACATTTCTTTTGAATATTTATTAAGGAAATAGCTTGCGGTACTGTTTTATGTTGGCGGTAAAGTTGCCTAATAAATCAGAATGACCCATTTTTTGTGTGAAGAAATATGGTTCGCTGGATAACACTATAAACTACGAATGTGCTTGAAAATATTAATAAGGCATGTTTTGAGGGAGGACTACTGGTGGTAGGTCTCTCATATGTGAGAGGCCGCCTGGATAGCTACCACCGCAATGTCTATTTCTCTCGCTAAACAGCAGTGTACATGCACTGTTCTATTCCGGTTTGAAAGACATTGTAGCCAGAGTAACTACTGGACATAATGAAACTTAACATCTTATGTCTCAGGATGTAAAGCGTAGTTGAATGCCAAGCATTGCTTTGTAATTCATGGTGTTATTTGGTTTTGATACTGTCCATAAGCGGTCGTATCTCTTCCCATCAGGCGAATGGCATGCTCGTCTCGCCATTCATCGCAATAAAAAAGGTCGCCTGTGCATAAATACCTATTCTATTGTAGTTGTGTAGGATATACTCCAAATAAATCCTTCTATACAATCACAGTTTCTGTACAAATAACTTTCGTTCCGTTCGTAAAAATGTCTGGCATTTCTGTAGGATAAAGTTGAATGTGATTGGTGTTCTTTTTTTAGAAACTGTTTTTGGCGATTTAATAAAAAATCAGAATGTTTCAAAACTAATGAAGAACGAATAGGCTGTAATATAAAATAAAGATTTTTTTAAATATCCCTCGGACTGTTCAACTTAATATTTATTTATTTAATAAGCCCACGTCTTTTTCTCAGAAAGGGCAAGCAGAGGCGCTACCAGGACACCCACGTTTCGCCTTGTGTGTTCCGTTACACAATGTGATAACGGGCAAACTTATCACCATATTGGGCCCAAATTCCTGACTTCGGGCTGATAACAAATAGAAAAATTCAATATCACTTTGTTCGACCTGTGGTTCGAATCAGAGGCCTCAGCGTTGTAATCGTAAATAGACAGTAATCGTACGACTAAGCTACCGACGCAGTAACATTAAGGGCCTCGTTCACCATCTTCAAGTAAACAGTTTATTAGGCAAGTCATCAAAAGTTACCCGTAACTTCACGTGTCGATTTCAGGACGCTCCAGTAAGACTAATCCTATGATTACACTAATCAGTGTTTTACTGGCTACATCGTCTGGCAAATAGCGTATTTACTTTATGGTTAAAATAAGGTTATAATCTCAACCTCTTTATATTTTTTAATAATTCTCTCTCCTTTTTATTTGTAAGAAAAAAACACGTTGGCACTTCAGAGGGAGGCAGGGCGGGGAACATTGGGAATTTCCCATCCCATCCCGTCCTATCCCGGTATATCCCGCCGGTCCCATCTTATTATCAGTCAAAGAATGTAATCCAGTCGCATCCCATCTCTTTAAGTATAAAAAAGTGACACAATATATATCGGAAATCCTTCCTCATCCCACGGGAACACAAAATTGTTATTTTTTATATTCCTAACATAAATAAACAGGGTACAAGAATACCCAGTGGTATTGCTGGCCTGGTAAAATTCAACCATTATCCTTTGAAAACTTGACATTGTAGGAAAAAATGTAACCTTATTATGTCTGTTTGCCTTCAGCCCTTACTGTTTTGCTATTCGGGCATGGAAATTGTATTTTTTCACATGAAAAAATGACTGCAACGGCAGTCGCAGAGTATCCACATACGTTAGTTTATTATTTCTCGCCTAAAGCCACGCACCTTTCAAGTGCGTTTGCACAAACGCGAGTTTGTTGCACTAGTCTCGAATCGAAAATTAAACGAAGTTTGCGCAGTTATTTGCCCACGTTGGTGCAAAAACAGACTTGCACAGTTATATCATTACGTGCGTGGTGGCTATAACGGATGCGAACTGCCTGCTACCACTTTTTGAATCTCTCAGTCAAACTTTCGGTTAAAGAGTAGTCTTTTGCTCACTATTTAATTGTTTAAAAATACGTATTTGTTACAGAACGTGCATCTAATAGCAATTCGTCAAACGGTACTTAACATTTAAAATTATTATTTTACTTAATATAGCTATCATATTTTGGTACACATTTTAAAATTTAAGAAATTTTCAATCATATTGTAATTCAGAGCCGTAAAATCTAAGCTACCGTCTCCGCGGGTAAGCTATATGGTTTGGAAACGCTCAACCGATAGAGCTGCACAAAATCGTTATAAAGTTTTAAGCATCTAGTAAAGAACCACCAATCTTGTGATATGTTTCACATTGACAGCCTCCGTGGCGCAGTTGGTTTGACGCCGCCTGTGAAACGAGAGGCCGCGGGTTCGATCCCCGCACCGAAACAAATATTTGTGTGATCCACAGGTATTTGTTTCGGGTCTGGGTGTTTGTGAGACCGAAAAGTCTCTCGTAGCTTCTGATACCCACGACACAAGACTCGATCTTAGTGTGGGGTCAGGACTATGTATGTGACTGTTGGGTGTATTTATTATTATTGTCATGTCTGATTGTTTTTATTTTTTTTTATTGCGATGAATAGCGAGACATGCATGCCATTCGCATGATGGTAAGCGATGCGACCGCTCATGGACAGTAAAAAACCAAACGACACCATGAATTACACAGCAATGCTTGGCATTCCATTGCGTTCGCCTACCTCTGCATACCCCTTTTGGGAATAAAGGCGTTGGTTCCGCCATATTTATATATTTGTATAATTATTGATCGATGTTTTCTATACATATTTCGCGAGGTTGGCAGTACTGCAATGAGTGCTGTGTTGTGTCATATTCCCGCTATTTTCCCTTTCCCTCTAACGCACGCCTGACCTAATATGTCTGTACTCCTTGCGCGTACGTCGCGCGGGAGCTACGGGAAGTGGGGACGCGCTGTGCCCCACACGTACTTCGCTTCGAACCGCCGCACGCGCCGCACATGTACTCGTAAGGACGTAAGTGTTCCCGCCGCCGCTAACCCGCATGTGCAAATGGCGTTCCGCTAATCCGCGCTATACTGTGTAATCGCACCCCGCTTTGTGTGTACCTATTGATAATAAAGGACTGAGAACCGCAAGGTTGATGCTGGCATAGCTATTTTACGGGACAAGCCCCTGTTCGCGCGAGTGTCGTGAATACGTCGACGCCATCGCGCCGGGACCGCGTGCCACCTCGCCGAGGATGCAGATGTTAAGGTAAGGCGTGCACATCCCTTGCTCCCGATCCAACCGCATCGCACCGCGAATCAGCCCTTTGAAGGGGATGATAAAATACAGTCCACTCATTCGTACTTGCCAACTCCGCCTAGCTACCGCTTAGCATCAGCCCCTTTAGGAATCAGATAGGTACATACCCACCTTTGGAAATCAGGTTTACTCTAGCCTCCCCCGCACCCGCACAAAAACGCGTTGGGTCAATTACGCACCATAAATTTGGTCACTTCGCGTCGGATTAATATCGTCTTGGTGCAACGTAATTTGCACCCAATTCGTTTATATAATATATATATTTCGCTTAGTTTTACCGCATACCGCCATTCGTTAATCGCTTAAGAAATTATTATTATATAAAAATGTCGCGTTCAAGGACAAAGGGCGCCGAATCACCCGTGTCCGACAGTGAGCTTACTTTATCGGAAAGTAAGCGAAACACATATTTTGCAATCATACAAAATATTTTCGATAAGTCGCAAAACGCATTTACTAGTGAGGAATGCATGGAAACATTTCTCAGTTCAGTAGGATCGATCGATAGATTGTCAGAACAATTTCGAGATTCAGTTGATGATTATAACCGCGCTTTGCTTAAGTCTGATCCTACTAGTAAACCAGATTTTGAATCTTTAATTTCGTTTGAAGATTTATATTGCCGCATAAAACGCGTCTTAGCACGTGTTGAATCCACCCATTCGGGAGTGGACACGTTTCCGAGTCGCAATGTTTTAAAACATAAAAAACCATCTTTGCCGCCGCTAGAAATAATGTGCTTTGACGGTGATATTCGCAACTGGCCTTTATTTTACGCAAGTTTTAAATCTATTGTACATGATAATACAACGTTATCAGATAGTGATAGGTTATATTACCTAATTAGTAAACTTTCACAAAAGGCTAAGCACGTGTTCTCGGGTATTACGCCGTGCGCAGAAAATTATACAATTATACTGCAATGTCTTATTGATAGGTATCAAGACATTCGTACACTCGCGTCCACTTATTTGGACCAAATGATTAACTTCAAAAGTATGGGTTCCGCCTCAGCGTCTAAATTCCAAGAGTTTTTAGAACAATTTATTACCGCAGCAAGCGCTTTAAAAAACTTGCAATTGGATGATTTAGCGGACTTCATTCTGTTGTACCTCGCCTTGCGGAGACTTGACACTGAGACGGTTCATGCCTTTGAAGAAAGATACCGCGATGTAGAAATACCTACATTCCGCGATTTAAATGATTTTATTCGTAGTCAGTTTAAAATATACACTAACACGCAAATAAATTCCACCGGTACCAATATCCCGCGAAATAATAATTTTGTTAGAAATAAGCCTCGTAATCACGTACCTAACCCGCAGGCCTACACGCTGGTCTCATCACCTAGTCAGAAATGTCTTTGTGATAATTTCGTTCACGCTCATCTGTTTAAATGTCCTAAATTTAACCAGTTTACTACGCCTTCCGCACGATTTAAATGTGTTAAAGATTACAACGCTTGTATAAACTGCCTTAGTTTATCTCATAAATTACGAGATTGTAAGTCGAATTCCAGATGTCGAAATTGTAACTCAAAACATCATACTTTATTACATTTCAATAAAATAGTTTTGCATACTCAACGTAATGTAACTTTGCCCGCACCGGGAGTCGAATCCGCTACCCCCGCGTCCACAGCTCACGCTACTCCGAGCGCGCGCGCCACATCTCTCGATGCGTCATCGATGCCCGCCAACGAAGCGCGCGACGTTGCATCGCTGCACATCGCTGCGCCAGTATCGAACGCAACCGCTAATCATTACCGTAACGAGCGATCTACGCTGTCCACTATATTGTTGTCGACGGCTCAAGTAGTCGTGTATGACTTTGAAGGTCAGGCGCATTTTATTAAATGTTTACTTGATTCTGGTTCACAAAGTAATTTTATAACATCGGAATGTTGTGCGTTGCTAGGTTTAAATTACAATAAGAATACGCAAACTATGGTACGTGGTTTCGGTGGTATAGAAAAGTGTATTAGAGGTTCCGCGCAATTTAAAGTATTCTCGCGTTTTGATAATAATATTTGTTTCAACGTATCCGCACTTGTTGTCGACCGCATCACGGATAGTCTACCTTCGGTTCCCGTTGATAGAACTTTTTTCGCGCATTATTTAAATACGTTGCCGCTCGCAGACGCTGCTTTCGCCACACCGTCAGAGGTACATGTACTTCTAGGTGCAGATGTCTTCCCACATCTGTTATTGCCGGGTACTGTTAACAGTATGAATGGCTTACCGCCCGCTATTAATACAATTTTAGGTTACGTACTAATGGGTTCCGCTCCAGTTTTGGTACCTAGAAAATCGAGTTTAAAGTCGACATCGGCTTGTTGTACGGTCGTCGACCAGATTTCTTTGGACATCCTTCTTAAAAGATTTTGGGAACTCGAGGAAATCTCCGCTCCGCCCGCCCACAGTCAAGATGACCTTGAATGTGAGAACCATTTCCGCGCTACCACTACGCGTGATGCTAGTGGCAGGTACTCAGTCGCCTTACCGTTTAAGGATGACGTTTATAAATTAGGTAATTCGTTTCAAACCGCACACAGACGTTTTCTTTGCTTGGAACGCAAGTTGCAGTCTTCGCCCATGTTGCGCACCGCTTACGCCGACATAATCCACGAATATGTTACCAAAGGTTATATTACCGAAATAGGACCTGTTGATAGTGTCGATTTTTCCGCATCTTATTTCGTACCGCACCATTGCGTGCAACGTGAAGACAAGTCAACTACCAAGGTACGCATGGTATTGGATGCCAGTTGCAAGACTAGTTCTGGGCTATCCTTGAACGAAGTTTTGCATTCAGGGCCTAATCTTCAAGGTGATTTAAATTTAATACTTCTTAATTTCCGCCTCTTTAAAATCGCTGTTTCCGCCGATTGCCGCCAGATGTTTTTACAGATTCTTATGAACGAATCCGATCGTAAATTCCAACGTATTCTTTTTCGCTTTCAGGTCACTGACCCTTTGTCAATTTTTGAATTTAATCGCGTGTGTTTTGGAATGAAGTCTAGTGTATTCCACGCCGTCCGCGTCGTCAGACAGCTAATAACAGACGAAGGACACAAATTTCCAGTGGCAGCCGCAATCGCATCCAGTTCGACTTATATGGACGATGTGTGTTTCAGCATAATGGCCGACGATTCGTTTCAGGATGATGAATCTGTTGCTGCAGATGCCTGCATCCAGCTTATAGGATTATTTAAGTCCGGTCAATTTGACCTCGTCAAGTGGTCCAGCAATTCCGCCGCAGCTCTTCGTGACATACCCGTTTCGCATCGCGCTTCCTCTTGTCTCGAAATTGATCGGGGCGCCATACCGCATAAAATTTTAGGCACGCATTGGGATAGTTCCGACGATGTTTTCACGTTTAAGGTCGCCGCACCCAATCCGGGGTGCACCAAGCGTAACATTCTTTCCGCTGTAGCCCGTTTGTGGGATAATTTGGGTTTAGTGGCTCCCGTCATTTTGTACGCCAAACTTCTCATCAGAGAACTTTGGATGGCAAAATGCGACTGGGATGACGCTCCACCAAAACGCATCGCAACGCTTTGGTCACAGTTCTGCAATGAACTGCCCGCCTTGAATGGGGTACGTATACCGCGACATTTGGGCGTAGTTCAAGGTTGCGCTGTCAACCTGTTGGGTTTTGCTGACGCTAGCGAACGTGCTTACGGCGCAGTGATATACATGCAAACCGTAATAAACTGCACTGGAAATATTGTACTTGTCTGTTCTAAGTCTAAAGTCTCGCCGCTTAAAACTGTTTCTATCGCTAGGTTGGAGTTATGTGCAGCAGTTCTTCTATCCGCACTCATGAAGAAGGTTATCGACATATTTCAGCCGCGTTATAAAATTGCGAACGTATTCGCATTTACCGATTCGAAGGTAACCCTGTGTTGGATCAATTCTTCTCCGCACCGCTGGCAGACGTTTGTCGCTAATCGAGTAGTTAAGGTGACCGACAACGTTCCCGCCAGCTGTTTCCATCACATAGCAGGAATTGAAAACCCTGCTGATTGCCTATCTCGTGGCTTATCGCCCGCGGCCCTTATTGACCATCCCTTGTGGTTTTCGGGACCGTCGTGGGCTTGTAAGGATCCTGCAGAGTGGCCTATCGCTTCGTTCGATGATAATGATGTCGAAGACATACCTGATTTGAAACCGTTGATACATGCTGTCACCACACCCGCTGTTGATTCGCTAATTTACTCGCTCGCGCTTCGTATTTCTTCTTGGTCTAAACTATTACGCATAATGGTTTATGTTTATCGCTTTTCGAAATTGTTACCGCGTCGACTTTTCGTAACCTCTTCTGATTTAAAATACGCCGAAAATCAAATCATACTCGCTCTTCAACGTGTTTATTTCACTGATGACATAATTAAATTAACAAAGAAACAGATTTGTTCGCCCGCTTTGCAAAGGCTTAGTCCATTCTTAGACACAGAGAATATAATTCGCGTCGGTGGCCGTTTGTCGAATGCGGTCGTCGACTATTCGCAGAGACATCCGCGTGTTCTCCCACGCCGCGATCACATAGTTGATTTGATAGTCGACTATTATCATAAAAAGTATTTACACGCTGGTCCTGAACTTCTAATGTCTATAATTAGGCGTCGCTATTGGATACTTGCCGCTCGGCGAATTATTCGTCACCGCATATACAAGTGTAACACTTGTTTTCGGTTCAAACCGCGACCATTGTTTCCAAGGATGGCCGATTTACCCGCTTACCGCGTCAACCAGGTCGACAAACCCTTTTCGCATACGGGTTGTGATTACGCAGGTCCTATAAAATACACACCCGTGCGTGGCAGGGGCGTCAGAAGTCGCAAGGCCTGGCTCTGTATATTTACTTGTCTAACTACGCGTTGCTTGCACGTTGAAATAGCTTCCGACTTGAGCACGGTTAGTTTTCTCGCCGCACTGAAACGCTTTCTTTCTCGCCGCGGCCCAGTTCAGTGTTTGTATACGGATAACGCTACGAATTTTGTCGGTTGTAGTTCGTATTTACGCGACCTATACAAATTTCTTGACTATTATCGCCCGCACTTTGAAGACGAACTTTCCGAAAGTCGTATAGACTTCAAGCAGATTCCACCTGCAAGCCCTCACTGGGGTGGATGCTGGGAATCTATGGTGAAGGTCGTAAAATCTCACCTGTTCAAGGTCATAGGACAGCAGCTGCTTTCCTATGAAGAGTTATTAACAGTACTCACACAGGTCGAGGCACTTATAAATTCGCGTCCGCTTACTTCGCTAAGTAGCGATCCCGCAGAGCCCGCAGCGCTCACGCCCGCTCATTTTCTTCATACCGCTCCTTTATGTTCGCTACCCGCGTCTCATGTAGACTCCTGTAATCTACGTGAGAGACATTCGCTTTTAGATAAAATGGTCCAATCCTTTTGGCAACGCTGGAGGATTGAGTATTTGCATCAATTGCAAGCTCGAGCTAAATGGACCACGCCTTCCACTCCCATTCAATTAGGGACGGTAGTGGTTATTATAGTTGATAATGCACCGCCTCTTTCATGGCCTCTCGGTGTGGTGGAAGCAGTCCACCCTTCGAAGGATGGAGCAACACGCGTCGTGACAGTTAAGACAAATAGGGGAAGCTTCGTGCGACCCGTCGTCCGACTGTGCCCGTTGCCCAATCAATAAATTTATACCTCTCACGGTAGCTCGTAGGACTAGGACACCTAGTGGCTGCGAATATTAGATTCGTAGCCGATGCCGAGAGCTCCGTGGGTATAGTCGTTCACTTATTCGCTTCCGCTTTAAGGTTAGGTTTAGGGTCATTCTTTATTACCGCGTTACTTTTATTATTCGTAATTCGTAACATTTATTTTTATTATTATTATTAAAGGTACCCTTTAAGGCCGGGGGGAATGGTTCCGCCATATTTATATATTTGTATAATTATTGATCGATGTTTTCTATACATATTTCGCGAGGTTGGCAGTACTGCAATGAGTGCTGTGTTGTGTCATATTCCCGCTATTTTCCCTTTCCCTCTAACGCACGCCTGACCTAATATGTCTGTACTCCTTGCGCGTACGTCGCGCGGGAGCTACGGGAAGTGGGGACGCGCTGTGCCCCACACGTACTTCGCTTCGAACCGCCGCACGCGCCGCACATGTACTCGTAAGGACGTAAGTGTTCCCGCCGCCGCTAACCCGCATGTGCAAATGGCGTTCCGCTAATCCGCGCTATACTGTGTAATCGCACCCCGCTTTGTGTGTACCTATTGATAATAAAGGACTGAGAACCGCAAGGTTGATGCTGGCATAGCTATTTTACGGGACAAGCCCCTGTTCGCGCGAGTGTCGTGAATACGTCGACGCCATCGCGCCGGGACCGCGTGCCACCTCGCCGAGGATGCAGATGTTAAGGTAAGGCGTGCACATCCCTTGCTCCCGATCCAACCGCATCGCACCGCGAATCAGCCCTTTGAAGGGGATGATAAAATACAGTCCACTCATTCGTACTTGCCAACTCCGCCTAGCTACCGCTTAGCATCAGCCCCTTTAGGAATCAGATAGGTACATACCCACCTTTGGAAATCAGGTTTACTCTAGCCTCCCCCGCACCCGCACAAAAACGCGTTGGGTCAATTACGCACCAGGCGTGAAGTTTATGTATGTGTGTCTTGTTAATGTTTTCTATAATATTATATGTACTTGATTGCAAGCTTACTACAAAATGATATTAAAAACCACAATGTCAGAACTGTTTTAGATCAAAATTAATTGACTTTGAAATTGATCTCTATTGATAAAGAGCTACATAGTAATTACATTTGTAAATTGTAATTGACACAACAAAAAATTAATTCTGTAATACACAAATTATAATAAACCAGTTTGCCGTTAACGTTAATCTCATTTGTTTTGAAAATAATTACATACTTTTGGATAACCAAATTCCTCATTTCACTGGCTAGAAAAGTATTTGTCGAATAGTAAATTTTTCATTTTGTTGTGTACATTTTGTATTATACTTGAAATAGTGGTATTTAAATTTTATCATAAAAAATAGCATGATGGTATTATATCGCGTTGTTTGTCAGAATTATATAGACGAAAACCGATTAATGCATTTATTAAAATCTGTTCAATTTTTTTATAACAAATATTTCCCTTGAAATAAAACTATTTTATATGGATTTCTCGCGATTTGGTTTAATTTTTACATTTTTTAACTTCCCGAGGTTTCGATTACTTTCTAACTGAATATTACCGCACGTCCATATTTCCGCAAGCCCCTTTTTATAATACACAACCCATCATCAATACCGACAAATCTTGATAAAAATTGCGGAGATTAGTAAATGAACGAGCAGTTTAGCGTTAGCAGCTGCTAGCACGGCGCGCGCCCGCCTTGCGAGACTTTTCGCCCTGTGCTGTGAGGGCAGACGAGATCCCGTATCGCGTGGATTGGTCGCCTCCGCGGCATCGCTCCAATTATTTACGGTGTAGTGTTTAAAATATAGCGAACTTTGTTTATTGTGTCTATAGTATGTTTAAAAAGTTCGCAACATTTTTAAATCATAGTTGACGTGTATTTTTAAAATGTGAATTGTTTGTGCTTTTTAGAAACTTTGGTAAGTTCTGCGGTGTTTTTGTTAAGTTTTTTTTATTTTAACAGTGTAGCGGGTACGTTTCATATATTTTATATAAATGGTGATTCATAGTTTACTAGGATAATTCTTAGTACCAATTTTAGGAACCTTTTGTAAATGTAAGAGTAACTATAGTTAGCTGAAACTTTCATAACAAGAAACTTAGGAAACTCTAGTACGGATAACTTATCGATATTGCTCCAGTTGTTCGTAATTTGTTACACGTAAGGTGTTAACGAGGCTTTATAATAATATGCTGACTAGATATAGGTGTTTTTATTTATTTTCTTGTTTAAAAGCTGCGATAGGCAAAAATATGAATTCCTCGGGTATATATTTTTAAATCCAATATTTAAAGAAAAAAAGATGCTTGTCGGTAAAATTTAAAATTTCGTATTGAACATCTTTCACATTCTTTCTTGGATTTTTTACTACGTTAATTGTCATATTTCCAATAGAATTAATATAATAGGTTGGCGTTTTATAATTCAATGATTATAATGGATAACAACAATACAGATTGCAACAACTCGTACGATTTTGAAGTTTTGTACTTGTAAATGTTTCTCAACACGATTTTGCGAGATGTTTTGAAAAGATTTTCAGTATTTTTCACCTTTAAAAACATCCGTTTTACTATAATATTACGTTACTTATAGAAGAATTATATACATACTATATACCTAGTAAATTTATAAGTTAATAAAATAGTTTCGAATTAATACAATTAATTATCATTAACTAAATAAGTACAAGACTTTGCGGAATTATTTTCCAAAAAAATTACGAATAAATGAACCTCTTAGATTGATGAATTTTATTGGACTTCTGAGGAATATTAGTTCGGTTTCGTGTTCTTGTGACCTTTCAAACTACGGCATTTCCAGATATTAGTTATAAATTAGATTTATTAAGATTTGAGCGGTACTCAGGAGATTACTTCCTGGTTTATTAAATCATGAAATAGTGATTAGAAGAGTACCTTCCATGTTTAGAAAGTATGCATAATAGAAAATATTTTTGTGCTAATACATTAAGTCCAATTATTAGTTTAGTGGTAGCATATAATGGCCGTATAGCTGTGGACCGTGAGGTCTTGGATTTTATTGCCCGGTTGGGCACTCTGTGCGAGTTTATCGGTCTGAAAAATTTTGTATGAGTTGCTTAGGTCTGGTATTTGTGCTATTCACAGCTGTTGACTTGCCCCCATCCTATCTTGGAAATAAGTTCCGCGAATTGGGTCGTATGTACTTACCAGTGACATCTACTTAATCTTTCTGAGCTATAGACGTGAGTTTATGGACTGTGTGAACAACAATAAAGATTTTCAAATACACTTTTTTATACACTTTTGATGACGTTAATAATTAAAATTACCTTTTTTTTTACAATGTTTTGCCAAAATAAAGAATTCAACAATGAATAAGCCTATCTTTAAAATGTGTGTTACAGTCGCCAAGGTATGATGACTATTGAAGGCATGTCATTATAAGGTAATTTGAGGTCAATAATATCGATATCCGCCCCAGTCCCACAAACCTTTGCTTGTCTGGCGGTCGAACCCGCGACCTTTTCATCGCATCTCGTTCCTTTCTTCCACGCCGAAGTGCATATTGAACTATTTTATTAACGCCAGATGGCAACATTTTCCGATAAAAAGAGTATTAAAATTACATCCTTGTAATAAACACTGTTAGCATTAGTTTAGCAGTTTATTGCATACTCATTAGTTCTAACAGAGCCCAGATTAATAGATATTGGTATCAGTAGATAAAATCTGGTTCGGTAGATAATATGATGGGTGTGTGGTTAATGCGACTGGGACGTATAGTTAGTAGTAGTATAATATATATAACGTAGTATAGTTTCGAATACAATAACAAAATGTATAGAAAGAATATTTATGAAAACAAAACCAGAATAACCTTTGTCACGATTAATTTAAAGTTAGTTTTAGTTCTAGTGTTTAGTAATAGGATGTTCGTATCCGCCCGGAAGCGGTGACCGTACACGATGCTTAAAATCTCTTCATAATAACCAATCGACAGCTTCAATGGCGCAGTTGGTTAGACGCTAGCTGTGACACGAGAAGCCGCGGGTTCGATACGCACACTTAGACAAATGTTTGTGAGGCCCGCAAGTATTTATCTCGGGTCTGGGTGTTTATGAGACCGAAAAGTCTCTCGTAGTTTCTGATACCCACGACACAAGACTTAATTATAAACAAATAAACAAAATATTAAATAATAGATAATAAATTGATCTTGATGTGGGGCCAGGTCTATATAGGTGACTGTTGGGTGTATTTAATTAATGACATAGGCAAAATATGTTTCGTTACATGTTCAGCTGTATAATTGTATCCCTCTCCAGCAAAATTGGATTGTACTTCACTTATGTATTGTATCAGTTTGTAAAGCTAGGAAAATAAAAATGTAGCCATAAAGATTCCAAGTAATTTGGGCGCAGTAATGAATCGCGGGCGGCTAATGTGCATGTATATGTGATAGTATAAGCTTGTGTAAAGCTAGACGTAAGGTGGGGCTGTTAGAGACACATTAGTGAATTATTACAGGACAAACATACACGCAAATTTACTTTCCTACACGAATTTCATAGAGCCTATATGCGTTTAATTAGTGTCGTATTTGATAAGATGCACGATCGTTTTAATTGATTCGATTTTTAAATCGTATTTTTCGCCGATTTGAGAACTAAATCGAAAGTGATGAATATACAGGGTATATCAAGACCGTGACCGAAAACGAAGCCAGGTGGTAGTATTAGTGACTTCAGACACAATGCAATGAAAAATTTCTTAAAAATAATCGTCAACTTTTTTTTGGTAATTTTTTACTTATCCTCGTATTTGGGTCATAAATACATAGTTTTCCTAAAATAATGGTGTACACCTTTTTATTTTTTAAGACACAATGGTACGATAGGGTTTAAATTACTATTTTCGCAATAACTAGGTATTTACTACCCAAAAGCAATGATTTTAAAAAAATTGCAAAAAAAAAATCTGTCGCTTATTGTGCGAAATTTTTATTTGCATTGTGTCTGTAACCACTAAAACTACCACCCGGCTTCGTTTTTGGTCGCAGTCTTGATATACCCGGTATATTTAAAAAATCGTAAAATATCGTATCTTCTAGATGCGCTATCGTTTTTAAATGATTCCATTTTTATATCGTATTCAGTCCATTCAAAATTTATTCGAATTCGTAGATCTTTTAAAAATTGTAAGATATTGTTTCTTCTAGTCGTAGGTAGGTAGGTACTAATATACATTTAATGTTTATCAACACATATTAAGTGAATTTAGGATTTCCAAATTAATACATTACATTTCTATAAATCCGCTATTTTAAGAATGCGACCTAAGTCGGAATTGTATTGAGGTCAATACAAATCGATGATTGTATTATAAAACATCTTTAAGAAGATCTGTTTCGATCCGGGATCCCTAATTCAATATAGCTTTGTTAAATTCGTTTGTAGTTTAAAATTGCTCTCATACTTCGAGGCTTGTATTTGGGAGCTCGTTCAATAAAATCAACGTACCGCATCTGCCAGTGACAGATACGGTCGATTAAAACGTAATTTTGGCTTGTCTAGATGGTTATAAAGAGTCTGGTGACGAGTAGCGCGGACAATTAAATTGTGCCTTTTCAAGTTGAATGACAGAAGTTTTGAAAATAGAATTATTTAGAATCTTAGATCATTGGTTCTTAAATTAAGGTTGATACTGTGCTTCGAGTAGAGTTATTGATGGTTGACAACCTCCGTGGCGCAGTTGGTTAGACGCCGGCTGTGAAATGAGAGGCCGTGGGTTCGATCCCCGCACCAAAATAAATACTTATGTGAACCACAGGTTGTCTCGGGTCTTGGTGTTTGTGAGTGATAAGTTTCTCGTAGTTTCTGATATCCACGACACAAGACTCGATCTTATTGTGGGGTCAGGACTATGTATGTGACTGTTGGGTGTATTTATTTATTTTCTAAGGTTGTTGAAACGTTGACTACTTTTGTTTCATATGTGATTGGCTATTAAATGATTAACTTCACACTTCTTTATAGTCATCGTTGACTTGAATTTGCCACAAGGGTATCGGATATTAAAAGACTCATTTATTTCAAAATACAAAGGTTTTTTCTTTGTGTTGATTACGACTAGCTCCGGGTTTCAGCTTGTAAAACAATCCTTCGCGCACGATGTTGTGTCATTTGGTCCGATCCTTGGCGACTTTAACCCAGCTTAAAGGTCATCTTTTCTATACATTTTTGCTATACATAACCATGTGCCGATTAAATTTTACTTGATCTGGTCTCCCCTTAGCATAGAGTCGTGTCCAGGTTATTACATACATGACATAACCAATAAAAACCATATACTCTTCTTTTTTCATCGCAAATATTATTCCAACTTTCATCGGTGAAAACAATACTTTCTTCGGAAGTTTCAAGTCATATATTTTCTTTAAACAATTAACAGTTAATCAAGAAGTTTTGCTGCGATATTACTGCTAAGATTCACAACTTGCGAAGTATTTGCATTACTTCGCACAGAAACGGAAACTTACCGAACGGTGCGATTTCCAAACTCATTCTTCCAGAGTGCACCTGCAACATATGAAATAAACTTTTAACTGAATTAAAGAACTCCAAGGATTTGAAAGAGTTTTACAGCGGTCGAAGTTTCTGCCAATTAAGAACTGATTGATGTTTGAAGAAGTTCTAACCGCGTTTCATTGATTGTGTTTATTAGCTCAAAAAAATGTGTGTGTGTATCAGTGTACACACGTAAGAAGTGAAACTTCTTTATGACATCATTTTTCGAAAATTTATCTACTATTTACAAATTTACAGAATTGGTAAAATAAAGCTAAATTAAATAAAGTTTAAGTTTAGGAGGGGGGAAATTTTTGAGGGAATTTGGGATTTCTATCGGGGCCAATTTGTAGCCCTCACCGAGACGGTTCCGAGGATACCAAGCTCGGTGGGTCCACGACCTTTATTGGCCGAGATAGGTTTAGGGGGGGTGAGGTAAAAATTTTAGGTGGGGGTAGGGGGGGGGTTAGGTTTCGTGGGGGGGCTATTGGGCACCTTAAAATATTTTTGGGTGGGGAAAGTTGTGGAGGGGGAATTCGGGAATTCTGTTGGGGCAGGATTGTAGGCCTCACCGAGCCGGTTCTAATGAACCCAGGGTCGATGGGTCTACGATGGATATTGGCGGAGATAGGAATAGGGGGGGTGAGGTAAAAATTTTAGGTGGGGGTAGGGGCGGGGGGGGTAGGTTTCGTGGGGAGGCTATTGGGCACCTTAAAATATTTTTGGGTGGGGAAAGTTGTGGAGGGGGAATTCGGGAATTCTGTTGGGGCAGGATTGTAGCCCTCACCGAGCCGGTTCCAATGAACCCAAGGTCGGTGGGTCTACGATGGATAATACCGGAGATATGAGTAGGGGGGGTGAGGTAAAATTTTTAGGGTGGGGGTAAGCGGGGGGGGGAGGTTTCGTGGGGAGGCTATTGGGCACTGTTTTGGATTTAGGGTGGGGGAAGGCCAGAGGGGGGGTAAGGATCAAATTACAAAAAAGTGGGTGGGACTTAAAATTTTGGGTGGGGCTTGGAAACGGTTGGGGGTGTGGCTTACTGAAGTGGGTACTAATTTACTAAATAAAAAAAGATGGCGCGTAACGGAAGAATGTGACGCGTAACGAAAAATTTTTTCCAACCCCGATAAAGAAGTTTCACTTCAATAAAATAAGACGAGGCGTGTGGATAAACTTAAATTTATTAAATAATAATTTGAAAAAGGATTACATCCATCGTTTAAATTTTTCTTATCATGTTTTTTTTTATTGCAATGAATGGCTAGACGAGCATGCCATTCGCCTGATGGTAAGCGATACGACCGCTCATGTACAGTAGCAAAACCAAACAACACCATGAATTACAAGGCAATGCTTGGCATTCGACTACGCTCGCCATCCTGCGACATAAGATGTTAAGTCTCAATATGTCCAGTAGTTACTCTGGCTACCAGTGGCGAAGGGTGACATATTTTAAAAGGGAAGCCAAAGCTCAAAACACAAAATATGTTTATTTTCTTTATCCTGTTACTAGCTTCTGCCCGCAAACTTCGTCTGCGTGGTTTATTTTATTTGAAATCTCCCATCCCGTCCCGTCCCATCCCGTTATATCCCGCCCGCCCCGTCTCATTCTCACTAATGAAATGTAATCCAGTCCCATCCCATCTTTTTGAGTATGAAAAAGTAGCAAATATATCGGAATTCCTTCTTCATCCCACGGGAACACTATTTTTTCGGAATAAAAAGTAGTCTATGTTACTTCTAATACCTCCAAGAATATGTGTACAAAGTTTCATGATGATCGGTTGAGTAGTTTTTGCGTGCAAGCGTAATAAACAAACTAACATTCACATTTATAATATTAGAAGGGCTAAGGGATTACGAAATGACTACAATGCGACTAGTACTAAGTAATCTGTGAATGCGACTGATAGTAAGCGTAGTGCAGTCCGAATAGAGATTAAAAATTTACTGTGTGATGTTTCACAGAATGAACGCAAAACGCGACACACTTATGCACGTGTGTCCTTATATTCGGACCTTTGCGAATATCCTCCCACCAGCAAATTATTGCTTCGAGAATCTTACTCACCAAACTAAAATAATGGGTTTCATTTGGTAAGTGATATTGTGGCATCTGCCTATTGCGGCCGTCAATTAAATTTTAATATTTTCGTTACCTATGTACTTATACAATATTTACAATGTCCATGAAATAAAAAGTAAACCATGCTTACATAATGAGAAAAATAAAAAAGTATATTTCTAAACTGCACGTGAATATAAGATTAATATAAAATAAATAAAAACCTAGACTCAATATGTTAACAAGTACGATAGCCCCGCATTTATCAGTTGTAACATTAGTATGACAATGTATTCCTCAGGCGAGGATCGAGCACGTCCTAAAATCTAAACACTAACTTTATTTGTAAAATCGACAACCTAAACATATTAGTACGCTCCTAACGATTAGTAATTTCCATTAAAACCATAATATTAATATTACACATTTTGTAATTGAAAACATTTAAAACTAATTGCATGAACCATGAATATATTGTAAAAATGTAAATACAACACTTATAAATACATTAAACTCCGCATTTCGCTATTGTAATAAGTAATATCTATACCTAAACACACGAAATGCCGGAGAAGCTGCGGCTTGCCTCTTGCTTTTTTAGCGTAAATTGAACCTTAAATCATTATCAATTTAAGGTACAATTTTGCATGGTTTGTTGCATACTATACAATGCGTAACGGGCGGCGCGGCGGCGGCGCGGTGGCGGCGGGGCGGCGGCGGGCGGCGGCGCACGGGCCGCGCTAGTGTTATTGAATAAGCCGAACAATTTTACAGGAATTCGCCAGAGGTCGCACCGCGTCGCAATAAAAAGGGAGCTTACTGTGCCGCTTCCTAGTAATGTTTACGTATCTGGCCGACAGATGTCGTTGAATGTAAAAAATAATAATTGAATTTTGATATTAAATAAATAAGTTTGAATAATTTGCTTGTTTATAGTGTTATGATAAATTACAAAAGGGAAGCCGGTAGGAACTGGGTTCTAAGGAGCCTTCGCCACTACTGGCTACAATATCCTTCAAACCGGAACACAACAGCGCATTTACACTGCTGTTTGGCGGGAGAAATAGACATTGCGGTGGTACCTACCCAGGCGGCCTCTCATATATGAGAGACCTACCACCTACAATCTTAATTTGGGCGCAGAAAAATGTCCTACATCAACCATATGGTTTCCGGTAATCTCACTCACCGAATGAAACGAGCTAAGCGGTTACTTCAGGTATTCTTTGAGACTAATATCAGCCTGGTTGTGCAAACCTATTAGCGCTGTAGCTGTGCCGAGCAACAGCAAGACTAAAACGAAAACTAATAACTGTCTTTACCTCTGGAGACTATAAGAACAGTTATTATTTGCCTAAAATAGCTTACACAGGAAATTTTCTCGTTTTCGCTAGACCGTATTTCTAGAAAATTATTTCAATGAACAGAAACGGGACTTTTTTATTGTTCTGGGATACGCCATACTGACTACGTTTTATCATTCCTATTTCTATCAGTTATATTGCGTACAGTTGGGTACCTGTGTTATTGAATGAATATAACATTCAATTTCAAATTATTGTTCTTTTCATGTGGTTATACACATAAAAGAGAACCGTAGTTGTACCGTAATTTTCTCAAATCCAACTTTAAAACTATTGTTGCGGAAACAAACAATACATACGTAATATGTGCACGCCAGTCGGGGGTAATGAGTGTAGCTGAGCGATTCACGCCACAGCCGTACTCGCACTTATTAACCGGGTTTTTAAATTAAGGAGATGAAACATATGCTGACCGACAGTTTTATGTAATGCTTGCAGGTTTAACACTATTAATCTTACATTTTACGAGTTTTGTTATAGTGGAAGACGTAAACAGAAAATGTGTTGTCGTGTACGAGTTGGAGCTGTAAGAAATATGCGGATATGTTAAGAGGACGCTGTTGTGAGTAAATATGGCTTCAGTTTTCGATGTTTTCAATAAATCAACTTTTGATGAGCTTTTTATAGCATACGTTCGACAAACGAGCGAGCACGTTACCTGATGTACTTGATCTACGCCCTTCGTACATCCGACCTTTGAAAATAGATGGGAAATGAGAGGGAGCAAGAAGGATTGATGGGTTTCCGGGAATATCTTGTAGGTACATATGTGTTAAGTCTTATCGATCATAAACTTTGAAAGTTCGTCTCGATTCTTTATTTCTTTGCAATTCGAATCACTATTTGTTTTAAAATAAACAGTAATATTTCATTTTTCAATCGTGATAACATTTCAGTTTGAGTAGGATTTTTAAGAAAATACCACGTGACGGATGCGAACAAAAATTCGGACGTTGAGAAATATCTGACAAAAATAAATTGGAGATATTTCATCGGGCAGTCAATCAGGTACCATTTACACGATCCATCAAGCGGAATTGATTCAATTTGTCTTACCACGGCATGAGCGTCTTAGAGTGGTCTTCACAGAAATTATTGGTAGGTAGAGTTCATAGCTCTGCCTCATTAATTTCTTGGCGAAGTGCATGGACTAGGAAATATAGAAACATAAATTCGGACCATCCGACGGGAGATATATTTTCGATTTGAAAAACAGCAACAATTTTTAATCTCTAAGATTGCCTTCATCAGAATGACTGATTCTTTCGTTGTAAGGAAAACTCTGTATTCCACCGGACCAACATTAATCAGTGATAAATACAGATGAAACAAGAGTAATTCATTTTATGTAATTTAATAACACTGCCGAATAAGTTCCTAAAACCCATATTACAGTGGAAGGCAAGTGGTTGTTTATATAAATAAAAACCTATTACGCAAATTTTATTGCTACTTCATACACTTATTCTATGAAACAGCAATAAAATTACTCTTAACACCATTTACACAAAAAAAAAGCCAGTAACGCGTGGAATGAGAGTTTAGACATTGAACACCCGGTGAAAGAAACAGATTACCAATATTGCCAATAATAGAACCCATTTGGAATACTATCAAAAATTACATTGATCGTAAAATTATATTGATCATAAACTGTATATTGGTGAGTCGTATTTATTGACAATTTGTGCTTCAAGCATTGTTATTATGCGGATGTACAATGTTATTCTTAATTTAATGTATTACAATTACTTTAAAGTCGTTGTAATCTCTCCTAAAAATATATTTTCACAAATTAGTCGTGCAGCTTCTGTTCCATCTTCCGGCTTTCGCGTCCCACGCGTTTTTTTCAGTAGTTACCATGGAGACAGATCCAAATGATATTTATTTTGGGTCGTTGGACTTTATGGCAGGAGTTCTAAATCGGCGTCATGGACAAGTGCGTCACAGAGTTACAGTAGAGTTGTCGATAGTAAGTACAAATTGTATGCACCCAAGGTATGGAATGGCAGTTTTTTGTATTTCCTGACTGATAAATGAATAAAGTTCAATATTCTTCAAAATTGTCTCTTGCTATAAAAGTAAATGGCGTGGTAGAACTGTATAATATATTCTTCATTCGCAAAAATAATTTCTATTTTGCAATAAAATGTACGAGGGTTTTAGATTTATAAGTACAAAAATAGCTTTGTGTTCATAAATCATGTTATAATACGACGCGTAGGGGACGGACGAAATATATTTTCACTAGATACAAACCGCTACCAACAGGTCTTTGTGGAATTATTCATGCCTATGGCCTATGCCCTGTGTTTAGCTGTGTATTCAATAATGAGTGTAATATATCTCCTAAATTTTCAATAAACCCATCTTTTGTCTAAATATTGTAGGTAATGTGGCATACGAAAACAAAATTTAACTCTAATATTTAAAGTTTTAAGGAATAAATTTCTACAATGGAAATTCTGGTATGAATAAAGGTACGCTGTCCCGATCCTTTCGAACTCGATGTTGTACGCTTGGACAAATGTGGTTAGCGTATTTTAGGCCGTGATGTTTTGTTCTTATAATTATTTTATGTCTTGTTACGTTTTATTTTGTAATACAGATAATTTTGTCTTCAATAAAATGGATCGGCTCTATGGACTTTTTATTAGATTTTACGAGAGATTCGCGAGTCTTCTGCATTTTTGGAATTGTGAATTCAATTCATATAGTATAAATGTCGCAATAATTCCGCAAATGTAAGTAACATTAATGACGTTAAACTTAAATATATTCCGTACTAAATATAATTAGACAACGTTAATTTTGAACATTTGTATCGATTAAGATATAATATAACATCTGTGCTTTGGCACAGAATATAACTGCCTTTGTGAAAAATTGTAACATAATTTATTGTATAAGATATATTTTAGTATAATTGAGTTCTTATAAATGTCTGTCAAAGACAAAATTTTGAGGATATATTATAGTGTCCAGCTATAATTTAATGTATTATTGGCTTTATATACAGTGTTGAGTAAATTTGTTCTAAAAGAACGCTAGACAGAAATTGTAGATCAATTTACAGCACTTAAACTCGCTAAGTCAAACGTTTAGTATTCATATTATCAATTTATTAAAAAATCGTTCATTGAAAATGAAGTGTGTCAACTAATATAACTGGAGCGTAATTAATTTCGGAGAAAAAGACATAAAATATATAAAGACATAAAATATATTGAAATAAAACTATTTTAACGGGGTCTATTGGTCACGGTGCGGACTGAGCTACCACGAAAGCTGTAAAGTAATCGAAACGTCGGGAAGTTAAAAAATGTAAAAATTAAACCAAATCGCGATAAAATCCGTATAAAATAGTTTTATTTCAATATGTAACATTCGCGTAAATCTAAGAAACAATTACAAAAAATATAAACAAAATTTCTGACCTAATTAACAGCTTTGAGTACAAAAATTAACCATTTTTTTGACTCATCAAAATTCGTCGTGCTGCTTGTGTTTAATTTTAAGTTCATTATTTTTTGAGAAAAGGGATCCTGTCAAATAAATTGTAGAAGAATAAATTATCCTCGTCTGTACTGTACATATTGAAAGCGGTATATTGCGTTGTGTTTCGCGAATGAAATTTAACTTTTCCTTTTAGCTTTTTTGTGATTTTCTGATGTCCCTATATTCAATGGTCTCTTTGTAATTATTATAGTCACACTTAGGGAAATAACAATAACTGGTGTGATTTTCAGCGACATGACCTTTTGTTCGTGTTATGTCATTGTCTATTTGTGAAATGAGAAATTAGCTTGGACGATTTTCAAAACGTCGGAATCATCGACACGCCTTTTTCTTTCTTATAACTATTTATTTAATACCCAAAAGCTTCTTTAGTCATCTTTCGATAAATTAAAAGTCGTCGTCATGTTTCCATTTAAAGGTCGAACCATAATATTATGTTAAAAAACAAAAAACTAAACAATAAACATTTCTCAAGTTCAAGAAATAAAAACATTCTGTTTAGGTTTGTTTATGGAACATCGAAACTTTTCTTTTGAAAATAATTCAAGTCTCCAACAAAACCAGTCTCTGCTTTTTTAAATTTTAAGCATCAAGTTTTTTTCGCTTTAATCTATTTTCACTACGAAAGAATGAAAAGACTCGTGAATAAACACGTTGCGTCTAAAGTTATAATAACATTTTCTCGGTTCACCTGTTTGATCTTTCTAAATAGACTCACATTTTTACATTTTAGCTCTTAAATCCCTCATTTTATAAATGTTTGTAGTACTGTATGATTAAACTTAAAGCGCCCTAAAATAAGGCCTGAATTTGAGATTTAAATAACTATGTTATTGATTAATCTGTCAGACGAACACATTGAATATGATAATAACTCAATCAAATTGACCACATAAAGACTGTAATATAATCTAAGAATTCCGCAGAACTGTGTGAAAGGATAAAAATGTACACTATGGACTGCATTACGCTTTCCATCGTAATGATATATCTTCATTGTTTATTTTCACACATTTTACATAGCAACTATAAAAAGTAAGAAATTTCCTCACTAATAATATAATTGCGATAACTTTATATGTATGGTTGGATGCTTGTTACTCTTTTACGCAAAAACGGCTGAACCGATTTTGATAAAATTTGGTATAGGAGCAGCTGACCTGTTCCCGTGGGATGACAAAGGAATTCAAATATACTTATTTGCTACTCTTTCAAACACGAATGGATAGCACGGGCCTGAGGAGGACAGGATTGTATGCTTTTCGTCATGGGACAGAATGAGACGGGATGCAATGGGATATAACGGGACGGGACGGGAAAAGCAAAATAGTCGACGGCGGTCACATTGAGTTTAAATGTAAAACGGTTAGTATGCGAAATAATATGTTATTGATGTGGACTGGACTCAAAAACTATCGGGCGAAGCCGGGCCCGATCGCTAGTTAGGGAATAATCTCGTGGTATAATCAGTGTTATATCAGAAATGCTCATTGCATTTGCAGTACAACGGCTATATCAATTATTGTGTTCCGCACCATCACGTGAGATAGCAAACGTATGGAATTACATTGTATTTATTAATTTTATTAATATCCCAAAACAGTGATATGTCACTATTGTCTGCAGCCTTATCGCTTCACCACAAATTGTACATGAATGCAAATATAATAATATAAGAATCAGCATTTTGTTTATTATACATGAATTTTTATTTGCATGTCCGCATTATATCTATTCGCTGTTAGTTATAGGAATATTATACATATTCTTATGGAATATTGTGTAAATTCTAACTGTCCTAAAGAAACAAAAAACGTATTTGAAATTTTATCTATATAAAAAGAAAAATAGGACAGTGAGTATTTATTTGGATCTAGGGAATGGCCATTTCTAATTGTATTGTTTAATACAGATCGTAATGACACAGTAAAAATAATGTGGTAATTAATTTATTGTTACAAAGTCATTTATTTATTAGATTTAAATATTACGAAGAGCATTGCCATTTAAAGAAGCTTTGCACTAGGTCCTTCTAAGAGCTAGAAATGCGTCTATTTCTTAGGGTTGGTAAACAGTGTCAATAGCGTTTTCCTTATTAGGTATACGGGGCATAGCACTTGGAAGGTAAGTTCGTCACGTACCACACGAGCGAAGTTAACTGAGGTTTATTTCTAAGTTATTTTCAATATATCACGTTTCGTGATTTTCTCTCAATAAATATTTATGACAAGTCAGGTGCGGAACCTTAATGCCGAAATGAAGTTGCCCGGGCAGTCAACTTTCAACTCTAATTTTGTTATTTACTTTATTTACATGTACCTACACATAGATATTATTTATATATTTCCAAGCAGAGATTTCGCTGCAAAGAGTTTTAATTCAACAGATAATTTTTAATTTAGACTAAGACTATCATATCATCATATCATCATCATCATCATCATCATCTATCATATCATCTAAGACTCTGAAACGTCGCCCAGAAAAAGATGGCAAGATGAGTTGGACAGGTAAAAGAAAGACTGGCAGGATCGAGCCCTGAACCGGGACGAATGGAAGGATTGTAGAGTGCAGTGGGACAGTGGAGGCTGATGTATGTATGTATGTATGTATGTAAGGTCATTTCATGTACCGTCATCGGATAATTGAGAAATAAAATGAAATTCAATAAAAAATAGTTTCTAATTTCATTATATGCATGTTGTTTAAATATACTTGGCCGTTCAATATTAAACTTCCGCACGGGTTATTAACGTACTTTCTTTCTTATATAGATAATACGCGTATCATAGGTTAAAACTTAAATGTGCACTGAGAGCCAACCCTAATAAAAATTGTCAAAGAATTTTGGTTGAAAAATGCCTCTCTTCTTATGCTAAGTAATCGTTAATAAAACATAATATATATAAGCAACTAATCACGCATTGCTGAGAATAGCCAGATCTTAATGTGTATAGACAAAAATATGTCCTAACTATAACCGATATAATTTCACTGGTGGTAGATCTCTCATATGTAAGAGGCCGCCTGGGTAGGTACCACCGCAACGTTTATTTCTACCGCCAAACAGCAGTATAAATGCACTGTTGTGTTCCGGTTTGAAGGTCTCAGGATGGCGAGCGCAGTGAAATGCCAAGCATTGCCTTGTAATTAATGCTATTTTTGGTTTTTCTACTGTCTATGAACGGTCGAATCGCTTACTATCAGGCGAATGACATGCTCGTCTCGCCATTCACTGCAATAAAAAAAAAAACCGAGTGGCAACCCTACAACGGTATTAGAGTAGCATTTACTCTATTAACTATGGAATGGTATTCACAAGATGTACCAGTGCCATTAGCTTGCAGTAAATTTGAATTCGCTAGTGGAATTACCTCTCGGGTGCCTTGCATTTCTATCGATACACGCGCAAGCCACTTTAATCAGCTAGATTCCCGCTATTTTGCATCGCTTTCTATATGTACAATGTTTACATTAAAACACATCGTAAATACCATTGTAAATGTCATAGTTCTTGTGAATATGTAAAAATTCTACATGAATTCGGACACTGACCGTTGGGCTCTTCTAAGAGTATTTATAACGATCTGTCGGAAGTGCCTTGCAACCATGTTATCCAACAATATTTTTAATAAAACTATCGCGATGTTTTGTAAAAAGAAGCCAATATCTACGAATGAGACAAAAAGAAAATGAGTGAAATTCGACGAGAGTTTTTGCGATGAGCGCAGCTGTCGGTTTATTTCCTTTAAAAAAAAAAAAACAGTAGGCAGCAAAAAGGTGACTAAATACAAAGGAATTGTTGCATTCAGAGTGACATTATCTTAAAGACAAAGTAGGGAAGCGCCGGTAATCCCGTCTTAAAAGCGTCTTAACCTCAAGAAAAAAGTAATTTTCCGGGTACAATAAAAATGAGCTTAGCAGGTCAAGTTGGGAAAATAAATAAAAAACAAGTTATTGTATTTTTTTATAATAGCTTGAAAGTTAAGAAGTAGCTTACCTGATAAGATTGGAGGACTAGAGATAAGACGTGCTGGATGTTATTCTGATAGTAACACTCTCCATAAATACGAGCTGCACTTAGAACTTACATGGATTTTAAGTTTATTAATGTCTAGCAATTTCACGGGCTAATTACAAGATCTTTTAGTCCGGAATATAATAGTGACTAGGGCCCAGCCCCGTTTCGCCCAGGTTCGAATGTTTTTTGAGTCCAGTTCACATTAGCAACATATCTTGAACTGTTTCACCTCACCCACCAATTACCCGTCCTGTCCCGTCTCATGTCCTCATCCCTTTATGTTAAAAAAAGTAACATTTATGTTCGAATGTTTTTCTCATCCCGCGGGGCCACTTTAATATTTCGAGATAGAAAGTTGGTTCTGCCGTTTCTGAAATTAATCTACACAAACGAAAAAACAAACATAAAAACAGTTAAAATCCTAAAAATAATAGTTTTGGGTTCTATTATCTACGTTAATACAGTACAGGTCCATAGTAGTTTTTTTATATGCCTTCCATGTACAGACATCGGTCAGATTACATGTATAGATGTAACTAGACTAAGCTGTACCTACCAAAACTGCCTCTACCTACCTACATTGTGCCATTGTACCTACATTCGGACCTATATTGTAGGTGACAAGGGCCCAAATAATAACAACAGATCCTTAGTGTTAAAAAGAGTCCCATAACCTAAGGAGTTTTCACGTGTTTCTAATGTATTCTGTACAAACTAATAATTTATTATCTACAAAGGTTTAATAATTCTCATTGAAGGTCGCCTTAGGGCGTTTTACCCCTGTTAGACTTAGAATACCCCCATATAAGCCTAATTAATTCATACAACTATCATAAATATTATTTGCATGTATTATTTTTTTTAGACTACCACCCGGTTGGGAAAGCGGTTTTCACTAGAGAAGAAAGGGCAAGAAACTTTAGTGTTTATCTTTTCAAAACCTGTTTAAAATATAGTGATTATTACCTATAAATGTTACAAGTTGGTTTATATCAGAGCAGTTGATTAATAATAAATTAATTGGCCATAATAGGCAATAACATATTTTTTTTGTAATTAATAGATCATAGTTTCATGAATATAAATATGAATGATAGAGTTAAGTCTTTTCAATACTTTTTCTTTCAATTATTCATAACATTTTGGACGCAGATAATGCGTGCATTATCACCGGATTGCGAATTGTTCAAAGCAAACTCAACTAATGGTCTAATATTCCATTGGCGAACAGAGTCCTTTACGAGGATTGCCAATATATGGAGCTATGCTTTTTCCCGCGGCTTCGTGCGCGTTAATGATGGTTTTCCCGAATAGATTGTGAATTCAGTATCGGTCGACACAGGAAGCGGTAGTGTAAAATTGAGAAGTTATTTTTCTGTTCTTCGAGAACAGTCCTTTTTTCTGGATTTCATTTTGTGTACTTCTGTCCAAATATGTTCACCAAGTCACATTAGCATTTATAGAACTAATAACTTTACTAAAGAGACGACAACGATTTTCATAATCCCATTTAAATATTATGTTTTATTATTTGCTCAAGGTGCGCTTAATTACCCTGTGTTATGAATAATTCTGTAAAATACCTTCCTGGGATTAAACACATTACCCCGTTCTCTTGCGTTGGCATACAGCCGCTCTATGAATATGCATACTCGAATCCGGTAAGCGGAATAATTACCACCTCACAGACTTTTTCTGCACTTTACATGGAATATTATGTTCTTATTTGTTTACTATATTTACTGAAATAAAACTATTTTTACGGATTATATCGCGGATTTGTTTTAATTTTACATTTTTAACTTCCCGTCTTTTTGAGTTTCAGGTATCGTGGTCAGAAAGTTTTATTTCAATTTGTAACATTTACGTAAATCTAAGTAACCATTATTTACTATATTTATGTTTGGGCGTACATAATATTTATTTTGTTTAATACTTTTTAATTTTAATTTTACTATAACGGTGAAGGAAAACATCGTGAGGAAACCTGCATACCGTAGCGATTTTAAAGAATTTCTACGGTATGTAAGTCCGCCAACCCGCACTAGGCCAGCGTGGTGGACTATATGGCCTAACAACTCTTAATCGATTCTCTCGATTGTAGAGTAGGCCCGTGCCATGCAATGGGACGTATATGGGCTGATATAGATATATATAGACTTTTGAATTTGCTTGCTGTGATTTTATGGGTTTAAAGATGTGTACGTTTATAACAAAGAATACAATGTAAATATTTAGCTGTTTATTGTTACGTCTGCGATTTGTCTTCTCATTTTAGGTTTATGGCGCTCAATAAAAAATATTGACTGATATTAGTAAATATTGTAAAGGAAAAATAGCAGCATGAATGTATCAAAGTTAAAAATACTGGATTCAATGTAGACTGAGAATATGTAATTACTAAGCATTGAATGTTTAATTTGAACCTCTCTAATAAACTTAAGCACTTCGCAGGTTCATTCGGTATTCGATAAACCACATGATAATAAGTAAAATAATTACTAGCAATAGTATAAGCGTATAAATAAAAATAGCATAAATATAAACCTTAGTGGTTTCTTGATTTTATCTAACGACAAAAAAATATATCACTCTTAAGCACGTTAAATAAATAAACAAAAGAAAAAAATATATTTTGATGCTCCGTGTTGAGTATGAAGTATGAACTAACATTTTGTTTACTATCACTCAGTAATATTACTTCTTGATGTTAATTTTAGCTTCCCAATGTTTGTGGCATGTAAACAAAAAGCAACTCAACTTAAGGCTGCTTTCTCCGTCTACCTGTCGTCATTTTTGGATAAATTAATTCATACCCAATGAATAGGGTATTTGACTATCATCGAATGTTTGTAATATTTTTGCGATAAACACAAGTGCCATTAAAACAAAACATTTTTGTGAAAACAGTATTAAAGTAGCTTGTAACATAGGCAAATATTAGTATTTTAAATGAAAAAGTGGGGAAGTAGTGGAGACATCTTACCGTCTCTTTCATACCCGCACTCCATAATGCATATTAAGATTAGTGACGTCACTAGTTTTGTTTTGCATCCCTTTTCTTTTACCCCCACTACAAGATTTAAAACGTTTCTAACTTGTTTAATTCTGAATGGATTTACAAAATTCTTTATTTGCTAGATTTTGGATATGGATACTTTTTGATTAATACAATAAAAAAACATGAGTCAAATACCCTATTAACTGTATTGCTCAAAATGTACACCCAATCTATCTACTGGCTATGTTCCGATAGTGTGTTCAAGCGTAAACTATTAATTTACTGTTACTAAAGCTAATATTATGTCCAATTTGTCCATCGTCGTAATAGGTCCGTTTATTGATTAATTTGCTTTGACTTGAATTGATTAGCTATTATTACTACAGTGCCCAATTTGTGGTTTAATGTTTGATTGATTTTGGTATTTGTTGAAGCAAGGATATACAGCTTCTATTATCCCTTTATTTTATTGTTTAACCAGTATTAACACCCATACAAAATTAATATAATACAATTTTTATATTATATTGTAAAATACCTAACATTTATCTCAGTTCTGAACCGAACCCGCGGCTTCTTATTTTCCGGTCTTAACCAACTGCGCTATAAATGCTGTCAAATATTTGTTGCTTAAAAATCTTTGCAGAAAAGTATTATTATTGTGCAATATTAGACCAGACATCGAGTTGTTCAATAAAACGTTACATTTAGGTAATTCTGCTAATGTTTTAACATTTTTCATAACTTGAGATCCATAGGGAGGCCTATGTTCAGCAGTGGCCTTCCTGTTGCTGAAGAGAGAGAGAGAGAGATTGGTTGGTAAAGACAATAAGCAAGTCCCTGAGTTCATCTTACGTTTCATGTACGACAGTATTACAGTTTTAACGGTGCATTAAGGACGGGAAAAAACCTATCACATTCCACTAGGCCCTAGGGAAATATTTGTATTGATAAATCATTACAACATAAGCCAAAATAAAAATAAATAAATTCAATTTGAAACATCATAACACTAGTATAAAAACATTTGCATGTTCATTGTATTTTCAATACACTGCACATTCAGTTACTGAAAATAACATTTATTGTTACCTAAAATATTGCGGGACAGATAGTTTTATTTCGAGTGAACTTTTATTTCACTCGTTTGTATTGAATAGAATAATATTTTATGTTTATAATTCATTTCCGAACGCTATTTTTTATAAAAAAATGTTTGTTGTACAATAATATTTTCACAGTTTTTATGTTGGCACGACAAAGTTATTACACCACCAACAGTTACCATCACCAACAGTTACCATCTACTGTTACAGATAATGCATTGCTGACTAGTGCTATCTTTCCCAAGGTCCTAAAGTGCGACGTTTCTGAAGCGACCTGCATTCAGTGATACTAACCACTTTAATTGGGTCTTCGGTGTACCTTGTGAAATGGAATAGGTTCAAGATATCATAATGATTAGATAGTCTATTTATTACAAGGGTGAAATCGCAAACAAAAATGACGAAACAAACATTATTTCTTAACTATATTTACTAGAATCACACATCTGTTTTTGTGTACTAACACATTTGACGACATAATTAACCGTTCAAACAAAGGTTTAAGTGTCCCTAATCATGCTATTTAATTTACCAGGTGACCCAGCCCCATTTAAACTGTATAAAACCAGTTAAAATAAACGAACCTAGAATCCCTTGAATCATTCCTTTTTAAAATAATGAAGAATGAATATTTTACTAAAATTGTATCACTTTGAAAGGATTATGTGTAAACCCTTTGATTGATTAGAATAGAAACGTTTTGATTATTTCAAATACGTCTTGCTTTTGTCTTCTGAAGTGTTAAATTGGAAAAGGGTTCTATTTCTGAGTAATTTCAATTAAAAGTTAATATATTTTTAGCCTGTGCCTCCTCAGGCAGAAAATACAGTCTTTCATATAATATTGATGACTAAATATGTATGTATCCCTGGTTTACGGTTGATAGATAGCTCGGCAACAAACTGTTGCGTTTAGAACATCAAAGAATTGGCTGTGATTAAATTAAATTGTTGCAAGTTCTCGACCTCTGGAGTCTGAGTACGTGAGTTTTATTTAAACGTTCGTCCACTTACGTCATTCTCGGGACGTGTCTCAACTGTCTAACCATATTCTGAGGTACAGGGATGGCGTCGTCTAAATAATGTCGTCGTTATGGTTACTGTATGGCGTCCCTAAAAGCTTAAATTTACGTTCACTTTAGTTGAATTGACCACTTCTTAGTTTCAGTACAATTCGCATGTTTGTGGTCTGCAATAACGCAGCGTAGAAAATGTAGATTACAAAAAGTATTATAAAAATACTTATAAAATTATTATTACTTACTCGTTGAATTAATAGTTTTAATATTTTCTATTTGTAAAGTATTTTGTTTACAAAATTACTTCTCAACTTGCTTTTAGATTATTTACACATGGCTATCTGTCGTGGTTAAAGAAATTAGTTAAGTTATGTTTCTCGTAACTACTGTTGCAAAACAAATATGGTTAGATTTCATTTAAATATGCACATCAATATGTCATTGAAATTAAATAACTTTATTACATGCCAAATCTTGGTGTGGCACTGTAAGAACGCTGAACAATTTTTTATACAAAATAACAAGTCGTAGCTTCTATTTTTAAAGGAGGTCGGTCGTTTTCCTATGAATATTGGGCCTAGTAGTGGAAACATGGTGGAGACAAATGAGACATAGAATTAAATAATAAGGATTTTTTATCCTTCAAATATAACATAGTCTTCTTGAGCTAGGATACGGGGTTTTTAAGATTTATCCTCTTAAAGTTTTACAAAATCTACCATTTTCTGCTATCTGAATACGTAATGTCATATCCATCCATCAGCCAAAGGACGTCCACTGCTGAACATAGGCCTCTCCCAATGATTTCCACAGTGACCTGTTGGAGGCAGCCTGCATCCAGCGACGTCCCGCCACCTTTACCAGGTCGTCTGACCATCTTGTGGGTGGACGTCCTACGCTGCGCTTTTTTTTTTTTTTTTATTGCCTTTATAGGCAGACGAGCTAGCGGTCCGCCTGATGGTAAGCGGCTACCGCTGCCCAGAGAACTTCGCAGTGCCAGGGGTCCACCACAACAAATTCGCTGCCTACCTTAAGGAAAGTACTCTCTTTAAGCCTCTTTTGAAGAAGGACAGGTCATAGCGCTCAGGAAACACCGATGCAGGGAGTTCATTCCAGAGCTTGCATGTACTTGGTAAGAAAGAACGCTGAAAACGTACCGTTCGGGAGCGGTACGCTTCCAGGTGGTAGGAATGAACTCTGCTGCGGTGACGGGTGGTGCGATGGTAGAAGGGCGACGTTGGTACCATCTCAAACAATTCCTCGGAGCACTCCCCATGGAACAGACGATAGAACACGCAGAGAGACCCGAAGTCTCTCCGCAGTCCTAACGGTTCCAATTTCCGGCTTTCCGCTACGTGGCCTCCATTCGAGAACTTTTTGGCCCCATCGGCCATCAGTTCTCCGCGCTATGTGCCCCGCCCATTGCCACTTCAACTTACTAATCCGCTGGGCTATGTCGGTTACTTTAGTTCTCCTACGGATCTCCTCATTTCTGATTCGATCTCGTAGGGAAACCCCGAGCATAGCCCTCTCCATAGCTCGTTGAGTGACTTTGAGCCGCCTAATAAGGCCCATAGTGAGAGGCCACGTCTCGGTGCCGTATGTCATCACTGGCAACACACAACTATCGAAGACTTTCGATTTGAGGCACTGAGGTATTTTGGACAAGAAGACGTCGCGTAGTTTCCCGAACGCTGCCACGCTGAACGTAATGTCATAGTTGGCTTATATTTTAAGTTTGGGATTAGTATGAATATACATTATTATAAAGTACGTAAGCTTATCAAGGAAGACAGAAAAACACATTTGAATATTTAAAAGTATATTATTTTGATATCAGGTTTATTGTATGTAGTTAGTCACTTTGTCATGCACGCTAGTTTAAAAAATATCTGAAGCTACCGTACACAATAATGAAAAAATAAAACAATGTTTGAGGATGAATCCATTCAGACATTACAGATCATGTAAGCCTTTGCGCCTTTACGATCGGTGTCTCGTAGTTGTTGGCTTCAGGCGCGCATCAATGATTTCCCGTAGTTTTTGCTTACATGACGATTATAAACATTTTAACTTATTTATATGCAATAGTATTGTTGAATCGAGGTATGCAATTGACTGCAAGTGACGCCGTATAGAATAAACACATCACCCAGCCACAAAACGAAATTATATGATTTTCAAATTAATTCAACTTTAAATACACGACGAAATAAACTATGCAATTTGACAGATAATAGTAACGTGACAGATGTCAACTCTATTAATGTTGCTG
Source organism: Deilephila elpenor (assembly GCA_949752805.1). Classification (NCBI taxonomy): domain Eukaryota; kingdom Metazoa; phylum Arthropoda; class Insecta; order Lepidoptera; family Sphingidae; genus Deilephila; species Deilephila elpenor. The sequence continues at coordinate 5,320,376 of OX457102.1, forward strand.
ACAAATACAAAAATGGTAGAAATATTTCATGACATCCTCATTTTTTTGTAAATCTAATTCCAATGGTGTAGGATAAAAGTAAATAGAGAAATAAATCTAAAAAAATACGCCAAATTTTTTGGTAGTAATGAATTTCTTGTCCACAGTTGGACCAAATCGACCGATCTCCTTTGTTCCCAGATTTATAGTGCAGTATTTTTCTAGGCAACCAGCCTAAAATTTACCTTCATATAAAATGAACATTGTGATTTTTTACATGCGTTTTCTATTTGACTGTTTTAACAGAAAACACCCGTTATTTTACGATACTTATCAAAAGGTTCGATCATAAGGATTATTTTTCTCGAAATATTATAGAATCTTAAAAAAAAGGAAGACCGTGAAATACATTTACATAAAGAAACGTTTTGTATAAATAAGTTTAACTACAAAATGCACAATATGTGTTCCATCCTGTAACACACAAAATCCCACTCTTTTAACAATTTCGCTCGCATTTGATGGTTTTTTCTTTTCAAGATGAATATTTAAAATAATACGGCTGAGTTCAGTTTGTAACTCTTGCATATTTTTATATTGCTTCTTGTATCTTAAATTGTTTACATGCAACATTATGCTGAGGTCACCTAATATTTAAGATACTTCTCCTCCATGTGGCATCGCCGTGGGACGCCCTGTGTATTGTTTCAAAACGTTTGTGAAGTATTTCTGTCGCACAATACATTTGTGTACTAGAATATCACCCTACTCCCTTTATCGTTGAACCAATTAAGTGGAGCGTGAAAATTAATTGAGCAGCCGACATAATTGTCTTGAATGGTAAATAATGACCGTCTCTTGTTAGTCGATATCTTAACACGCTCCTCACCGTTTGCGGGCAAAAAATACCAGGCATTACAAGGTTAAAATATATATAAAAAACGAAATATCTAATGTCTTTGTAGGACGAATAGGTTAGGTTAGTTTAGTAAGATTTAAGACAAACACACATCCATGTTAAACAATATCAATTAGTCTTTGTCGTCCGGTTATAAACAAAATGGAACAATCCCACTAATGGAAAGTCAATTTGGATTGTTTCCTATTCGTATTTCAATCACGTAAACCTTATTTATATTTCCTAGCAGAGCAATTTAAAATCTAAGTGGTTCTGTAAAGAATGAATACTTATTCGAAATAGTTTTTGTATACTTTTAATATTATTTTGTTTAAATTGGATAATATTACATTTATTTATATAATTCTAATGTATGGCCTATAATTATTAAGCCTTCACAATATCCGGGGTATCTTTTTTAGCGTCAGAAAAAAGTGTTTCACAAGTACACGAAAAAGCTTTTTGGCATATTTCCTTTATTTTGTTCGTGTGGTGAAATAATACGTGTCAGGTACTGTATTTTTCTCGCGTTAAAAATATCACCCGATTTTAGCTACATCCATCAAACTCGCCTAATACGATACCATACTTCCACTTAACTTTTTTGCACTACTTCCAAAAAAACATAAAGGTTTTAAAAATATATCGCATAGTTCACGTGGCTTTGAACAAGCGTGGGGAAATAGTTTCCCTTTAACTTTTATATAAACTAATGGAGTTTCGACACTGAGCTGCGTAATGAACATACTTCATAAGGAAGTTTTACATACATACATAAACTCACGCCTTTTATCCCCGAAGGGGTAGGCAGAGGCGCCACCAGGACACCCACATTTCGCCTTGCATGTTCCGTCCCATGATGTGATAGGGGGCGAGCCCATCGCCATATCGGGCACAAATTCCTGACTCCGGGCTGATAATGAATAGAAAAATCCAATACCACTTTGCCCGACCCGGGACTCGAACCCGAGACCTCAGCTTTGTAGCCGTACCGTAATACAACTACGCCACCGAGGCAGACGTGAAGGAAGTTTTAAGCTATCCCAAAAAGAACAATAAAAATTCCGGTGGCTATGGATGGACGTACTTACCTACAGATTTGTTTTTTCAAGTTTATATTAATAAAGTATTTTATCATTTTATATCGAAGTTTTGGTCTCTCGAGAAGAGAAATTTTATAAGAAAGAAAAACGTTGTTTTTAATAATAGTAGATCGGTATCTTTCCGTATGCAGACGTGCAAAAGTGGTCATAGTGAATTGCGTAAGTTAATAATAAATAACACCCAACAGTCACATACATAGCTCTGATTTCATACAAGACACAAGTCATGTCGTAGGTATCAGAAACTATGAGAGACTTTTCGGTCTCACAAACACCCAGACCCGAAACAAATAACTGTGGATGACACAAACATTTGTCTCGGCACACGGATTGAACCTGCGGCCTATCGTTTCACTGCCGAAGTCTAGCCAACTGCGTCACGGAGGCTGCCAATAGTTTATCGCGGTCCGAGTCTAGATGAACACCCACGTTTTGCTTTGTATTTTCTGTCTCACGATGTGATAGAGGGCGAGCTGAAATTCCTGACTCCCAGCTGATAAATGAATAGAAAAGCCAATACCACTTTGCCCGACCGAGGATTCGAGCCCGAGACCTCAACTTTGCCATCATACCGTAGTACAACTGATAGTAGTAGTAGCGCCACCGAGGTAGTCTATCAAGAGTATTTTAGTCATTTTATTATGTCAGCATAAAAAGTATAGAGTAAGATACAACCGTCTATACATAAACAATTATGAAAGAAATATTGAATTTCTTTAAAAATATATTACGAATAAGATACTCATTCTTTGGATGTCTGCCGCGAAGCTCATTAATTTTGTTTAATGGATTGTCTGTTGAATATATTCTTGGATAGGTCGTTATTCAAAACAGATTGCGAGTTTGTGTTTCCGAAGGCTGCTATAAGGGACGGTGGTGTAGAATATCAGCTATATAATAATTATTATTCTGACATTTCAATATCAGGTTTTTTATTACAGAAAAGTTATGAAAAACTTTCGAGTATGCATTGGCGATGTGCTAGGTATTGGTACTTTTTTAACGCTAAGTCGTCACTCACACCGCTTCTATACTCTGAAATAATGGTATACACATTTTCGGCCTTATTCTGGACAGTTTTAAAACGTATTTTAGTTATCGAATGATTTGTCCCTTTCGAACGACTTTAGAATTCAGTTTTAGCGAAGAAGACAAAACATTCGATAGCAAAAACAGGTTTTAAAACTATCTATGAATAAGGCCGTATGGAGTTATAAATTACGGCAGAGGGTGTATAATACTGCTGTTCCGAAACAATATAAGCCCATAACTTTGGTCCTAATCCGATGAAATTCTGCTACCAGATCTTTCCATTAAGAGTGTACGTCATGTAAATTAACTGATGTATGGTTAGATTTTGGCGAAGCTGTATCGATTAGGCTGTAGTCGAGTCTGCACATTATAAAGATAACAAACGGAAAATATCCTAACTAAAACTGAAATTTGCGTAAAAATAGCTATTAACGTAAAATTACACGTTTTTGTAAGAGCACCCGACGGCAAATACGTAAATATGGGAGCTGTTTGTAAGTTATAGCGTAAATAAAAAGCAATTTATGATACCGTAACTAGTTCATATAACAATTAATGTAAACATACATGGCGCAGGAGTAACAAAAGTCTATTTCTAATTATATAGGTATATTGTGTACCGCGGCCCAGTATACAACCCTTCCATATTTTATCCTCAAACTTTGACATGGCATACCACTCTTCTAGTATTGCTGTGTCAATTTATGGGTGGGTTGCTCATTTTCTACCAAGTGACTCGATTGCCCGATTGATACGCTCGTGCTCTATAAAAAATCTCTCACGTGAAAACCATCAACGCGGTTTAAGTCTGTGATACCCACAAACCATGCCACTACGATGAAATTCAGAAGTGTACAGATACAGTAATCCAATTATCTACATTCTACATAATAGAATAATCGTGTCATTGACAGACACACATAAATGTCTCGTCATTATCTTCAATCAAAACAACTCGAATTCTACACATAGCTTAGCCCAATATTTATAAATGAACTTTAAAGGCCTTATTTGTTGACAGTAAAACCTATTTTAGCTATAAAATGTTTTGTCTTCTTCGCTCAAACTCAATTCAATTGTCGTTCGAAAGGGATTAAACATTCTATACCTAAAAAACATTTTAAAACTGCCTATGAATCCTTATTTATAACTATTTTAAATTAAAGTCTAACGTGTTAAATTAAAATGTACCGAAGCTAAACTTAAATATATTAGGCATATTAAATTAGAGTGTATGTGGTCCACCAATACTTAAGAATCAAAGCCAACCTCACCTGGTCGCAGTACACTATGCTGAACTTACCAATGAGGCAATGCCGTGGCTTGATGACAAGGAAGATATAGCTTTGCTATTGAGGTTGCCGAAGACCGGGCGAAATGGGGAACACGCAGCGGAAGGCGGACGCCAGCACCGGCCGGGATATCGTCTAAGCAGAATAAATGATGAATGAATTAGGCATATAAATCATTAAGGCGGGAAATTAATACAATCGTATTGATAGTCCTCGATAACTAGGTCAATAAGCCGATAAGTTTCATTGCCTGGACAACTATCTTTACAAACACATTATTCCACACATTTAATTTCATTTATTTCGTAATGAACCTAATTTATTTGTTGCGTATTTTGTATTTATAAAGCAGAAATAAGATGAACTTTTCACATCCCACTGAAGTGTTTTCCTCTGATGAGATGTACTAAACTTGAAACTACGTATTCTCTCTTCCTCTCTTCAGATTCAATAAGTCCACAGCCTTCCCTTCTCCTAGAAATTTCAATAAAAACCTCCATATTATGAAAAGCAACTAAAACACCTAATCTTGTTTTGGAATCAATGTAGGGTGGGCTCGACAAACTCGTGGACAATAAGGCCACAGATAAACCAAACAGTGTTGGGTTTCCAATGAGTGCGTGTTTGCCGTTACTAAATTAGGTTTGTATGCTGTGTCGTATCAGTGTCAATTGCAATGATTCTATTATTAGAATTGTTTGCTAACCGATATAGCGGAAAATTCAATTGTATCGGTAATTATAAATATTAGAAACTTTATTGGTTTAAGTTAAGCTATAAAATTGCGCTTATTTTATATTTTATAATTTTTACTGCTTGTTTCCTTTACTTAAATACATAAAATAACAACAAATTAAAACCCAGTGAACCGAGGTATGTGTAACAGAAATTATAAAGTTGTTATACGACTGATGAGGTTGGAGGAGTCTTGATTATTGTTAAAGAAAAACAAAGAACATATACTTAGTAAGTTTAAGTAACTTTGTCTGCAAATGCTTCTGACAGAGGCATCACACGATCAGCCATTATGAATTTCCGTTCAGGATGGCTTTGGAAGTTATAAGAATTACATATCACGATATCTTCAAACTTTAATAAAATGTATCATTTGTATCTGCATCCATATGGCAACGAATTCTAACATTATCCACAATTGAACTATATGCAAAACATCCGAAAATATGCTCAGCGGTCAATAAAATGACGTTGAAGTGATCCTAAGGGAAACGTAAAAACTAATCACTTAAGAATATGCAGCACAAAAACCAATTTTAATACCCTTGGTGACGATAAAATAGCCTATTCTTCACACTGATCAGAGTCTTAAGTACTTGCGGTCATAAAAACATTCATTTGAAAACATAACGGTATTTTTTATTTATTTCAAAATGCATAAATTGGGTTGGCCCTTATTTTGTGTTACGTGTTCACATTTATATACTTAATTATACTTTTATGCAACTAAAGACACACTTAGACTGAAAAATATCTTCGCGGTTTGAAGCGTTAATACTCTTTCAGACATTTAACTTGAGATATGAAGAGTTTTGCTCGCGACACCTCTCCAAGTAAATTACATTACTTAGTAGCTTATTTACGTTATGCATGCTTTATTAATGCGGTAAAAAGTAGTAACATAAAACTTTTGTACTCATTGCCATATTGAGTATAAAAAGCTGAATTAAAGTTAAAATGTTTAAAAAGTCACGGGCATAATTCATTGTTTTCTAGAATATTATTTCTTTTAGTCATTTAACTTACTTTGCAAACCGACGACCGTATATTTTATACAAACTTAACTGTTCTATTCTTCGCATACTGTTTGTTGAGTAAAACACTATGATTTTATCTAATTTGAATAAAAGTAATATGCCAAAACTCCGAAAAGAAAGTGGTAAAGCCACACTTGCGCTAACGATGTTTGCGTTAAAAGAAATACGTAGAAATGAGTTAATTTAATCGGGAGAACTACAGACTCGCAGAAAACCGAAGAATTGTTTTCGTGTTTCGTTCGATTAGTGATTGCTTTTTTTCCCCTTTTTCATTCCCTTTCTTCTTCAATTTTAAGAACCGGCAACGCACCTACGATTCAAGAGGTGCAGATGTCAGTGGTCGGTGGCAATCACATACAATAGATTAGCTTTTTGCTCCTCCGGACATATGCGATAAAAAAACCTGCAAAAATTATACAAGTCTTTGAAAAGTAATTTTCTTAGATCTAAAAAGAGTTTAAAAACGTAAATTAACGCATTTGCAAATAGTACTGCGTCCCAGAATTTCATCATTCATATTTCCAATTCGTTGCCGAGTGTATAATTCGGTTATTTTGATCGGCTCATTTCATTCATTCATACTTTACTCGAGGTCCATTACACGTTCACTCGTGACGTCATTATTCATGTCAACCATCAGTCTGAATGGAAGAGTGCTCAAAATAGATTGATAATAATAAATTATTTTCGTGAATCACTTCACTGAATTTTTTGACGGTTAGAACTATCAATAATATCTGTTTTTAATGTTGATGGTATTTTTAGTGCTGTTATATTGAGGTTAGGCCTTGAAGAGATAAATAAAAAATATGGATTAGTTATTTCCTGTACTTGTGAACGTATTTTTATGTTGTTTATTAATTGATCATAGCTTTGGCGTTGTATGTGCGCTCGGGCGTGATTACGAGTATTCGAATATTTACTATCCGATGGCTCATCTTCTTATTTGCCTATTTGTTTAGAATAATGAATGTCGATCGATGTAGAGATTCTTGTGGGAGGCCTATTCTCCTATCATATTTAGTTAGTCAGGTATTTATACAAATTAATATCGCAAATACATACAATTCTTAAAGATGGTACACCATGACAAGTATATTTAAATCTTCGAAATCCTAGAAATTAGTTTTTACTTATATCAGGTAATCGGTAATTGTGCTAATTTTTTTCATAACGTATGAAAAGTATAAAAAAAAAACACTGATAAAGTTTCACGAACAGTAGCATTATACTTTAAACACTTCACCTGTTAATTGGCAGTATAGCAAGTTGCGAAATAGCTAATCATTCATCAGATCGGATAGTAATAACCATCCATCATACGTCCATCATAAGTCGTGTTTATAGACTTAAAATAATAAGCAATTAATTACATGGTAACAATAGTAACAGAGGTGTTGCCTAACCATTGAATCTTGAACAAAAGCGGTTTCTAACATTAAATATTTAACGTTCGATTTATGGCCGCCGCGACATCAAAGTTGTATTCTTTTAGATGTTCTACAAGTTCACATCGTTCCCATACAACGGATATTTCTGGTTGTTTGCGTGAAAATTTTGCGCGGTGTCGAGGCGCATCTAAATCGAGATTGCGCCAGCATTAGTTTTAGAATTGATCAATGTTACTTTAAATTTGTTTTGCAATGAATGATGGCGAATTTCCGGTTATGTTGTATAGAAGATTAATGGTAGCTGTAAAAGTGTAGATATTGAGTTAGAGCCAGTTTATTATTTGTGGTTTGTTTTCGTAAGCAGGGCTTTATTAACGTGGCTTTAATTAAAGTGTTTTAGGAATTAGGTAATTGTTTCTTTGTCTGTGTATAATATGGAATTGCGATTTCAATTGAAATAAAGCTATTTTTTACGGATTTTATCGCGATTTGGTTAAATTTTAACATTTTTTAACTTGCCGATGTTTCGATTACTTTACAGCTTTCGTGGCCACAGGGCGGACTGAGTTATTAGTCACCCGCTCATTGACTGTTACAATTTAACTACCCTTAATTTTCAATTCAACGCGATAAAATCCGTAAAAAATAGTTTTATTTCAATGTGTAACATTCGCGTAAATCTAAGAAACCATTATAATACGATTTGAATTATTTACGTCGTTTATTAAGATATTTTATTTTACAAGCAAATGCAGTATCCATTTTACCATTTTATGTAGTTGTCATATCATAATCATTTCATGCTGGATGATGCATTGCCAATTCGATGCCAACATCAGAAAAGCTTCTATAACATCTTTTCATTTACCTTTCAGCTATTCTTGACCTCTCTGGTTTGATGGACAGACACTTGTGTATTATTCATCCTCTTTCTACTTCAGTTAATATTGTAATAGCATCGCACTCAAAAGTTTTAAATTACACGTACGTAGCAAATATGAGAAGTACGAGTCCATGCATAATCACGTACGCTCGCTTGTACGAAGGTCCCTCGAGTCCCTTCATCATACTATTGCAAACTTATGGTAGGTAATGAACTTCGTGTGCACATTAAATTTGAATTACTTTCTGAGTATCAGTGTTTGTCCTGTTTATTTCTATTTGCAGTAATTGTGAAAACTTTGTTTATCCCTGCTTTATTTTTACTTGAGAATATTTGTTTGTTCACGTAGGTTGAGTGCAAAATTAAAGTTGTTTTTCTTAAAGTGTGGTCGTCGAAATTGTTCTTGATCAAAACTTTCACTCAGCTCAAGAATACATTCAGAACTGCTGGCGACGCAAGTAGCACGTACTTCAAAATAAAATCATGATATTGAGTGACACGGGTTTATTACTCATGACCGAAGTTAACATTTTATCGAGGCGAAAAGTAATGTGTCATCGCGCGTTACTTATGGCCAGAAGGGTCACCTTCATCGGGTATTAATCAATCATACGACCTAATGCACGTCCAAACCTCCACTTTACTTTGAGTGATGGCAAAAAATACTCGTATATAGGCCAGGAATTGTGTTCAATTGAGTTTGTAATGTTATTTTTAGGGAATACGGCCGAGAAGCTTTGAAATTAAATAATAATATATTAATGAATATACACAATTGGCAAAAACATAGTCCTGACAATCCATAAGATTCATACTCTTATGTCCTGGGTATCAGAAATGATGAGAAACTTTGACATCTTACAGTATTAGTACTACTAATATTTATAGGCTACACAAAAAAAAAAAAGATTTTAATAAAAATGTTGGGGTGGTTAGAATTGCATCAGTAATTAATCTCGCTAAAAAAACGCGGCATCGGTTTTCTGTAAAATGGCTACCGAAAATCCGTGGAATTCGAATAGGCGGGAGAAATGCTGTACATAGCAAAAATCGTTTAAATACTGCTCAATTCTGTCCGCTGGACGCAGCATGTCACAAGAAGCGATAATGCCACGACCAGTTAAAACACCAAAAAGGACGATTGTTAAAAGTAACGAATGCAAAGTGGAGAATATTTCACCCTTATGAAGTCTCTCGGATTTCTTATTTATTTTTGTTTCATGCAACCCATGCATTTGAGTTTTTTCGGATCCCTTTTAATGTAACAAGAAAGCAAAGGAAGAAACTCAAAGAATTTCAGTCAGTATCAAAATGTAGGCTCAGGATTTTTATGGATTATGGTTTCTAATATACCTTGCTGAACATCCGAGGTGCATTAGATTGAAGTGCATGTTACACTGCCCCAAATAAATAAAGAACAAGGTAAGAAATAATTCGATTTTTCTATTGAGGACGGATATTTTAATGATATCTAGCTGATGCAGAACTCTGGATGGCTCATCTTTGCGCATGATAAATCGAGTATAAAACTTACAACAATTGATAAGACAAAAGACATAAACTTTCTTTACATGCAAATAAAATGGAAACATAGATGAATTACTTCAAACCAGTCCACGCAAGTATACTTGGCATTCATTCCTCCAGCACCAATTTAACGTATTCATTTTATTACATTGATTTTGCGTCATAGGATTACAGTTTATGAATATGGTTTCTTATAAAATCGAGAATGTTTATTTGTATAGTACGTATTAGTTTATTTGAATTTATATCGAATTCTCATTTCACGAAATGCTCATCAAAAGCTTACTCGTGGATTCATATTTTTGATGCAAATGCTTTTCAGTACTTGTTATATTGGTAGTGGTGTTTTGAAACAATACATAAGCTATCAGATGTGTATTGTTTAAGCCCCGCTGCTCTGTGATCTCAGTTTTTTTCCATCTAATAGATCGCAAGTATTTAGTCAGCCATTCAAGAAATCGCAATGAAAACTACATTCATAAAATACGCATTGGTTGTTTAAATGGGTGCAAAAGTGATTCTTAAAATGCAAATTGTTTCTTATTGTATTTATATTAAAAATTGTCCATGTAATTTACGTTATCCCTGATTTGTGTTATGTATTACCAAATCAATATTTCAATATTCGATTTTGAATCAATAAAAAATAATGTTATCTGTAGATAAGATATTCCCACTATACCTATTTGTATTTGTTGTAAAATTGAAAATAAAAAACAGAAAAAATGCTTGTCCAAAACAGGATTATCTACTCGTTATTGTAGTCATATACCAAGTTCCAAAATAGAAATCGGCGATTAACAACTAAGAACTCACTAATATTTTTTCTAGTTTACCGCATCGATGTTGTAGGTAGGTCAACAACGACAAAAAATGAAAATGAATTCGTGTGACAAACACGGACAATTTTTACGGAAATTCATGGAGGAACTGGGCGACAGGCCTCGTGCAATTTTCTCATCGAATGAAGTTCTCGATGGATAATATTTTTTTATAGCACGAATAAATCTACAATTGGCTGATGGTAAGCGCAGTGGATTCTCAACCGACATAAGATGTTCACGATTCGCTGGTTGGTATTATTGTACTGGCTTGGATGTATTTGAATATACACTTGATGAACCCAAAACGTTACACTTTGACGGTCACAAAAATATAATACTACACTAAATTGCAAACAAATTGTTGTTAATCTTATTTATCTCTAATAATGACTATGTATGTGCTGGAATATGAAATAGCTACATTTATACCTTTGATAAATAAATTGAGTAATCTGAATAGCTTAATCGTCTTTGAAAAATTCGAACATATATTCCTAAGGTATACTATTATATTTATTTAGTACATCCATTCGTTATTTCGCAAATTGGGAGATAAACAAACAGTTCGTATGTATTTTTTAGTGGCGGTACTTCCATACAAGCCCAAAAGCCCGGCTTGCCCTACATAATACATATATACTCCATACTGAATACAAACTGTTGGAAACCTAAAAAATAACCTTGAGACTCTGAGTTCAATGTAACGTTTATTCTCCAGTAAAAGTATAACAAGAATGAATAAAATATATTAGAAAATAACTAATGACAGGTAAAGCACTCAAGCGCCACAAACGACAACAAGGTGCAACTACTCGAATAAATACTATTTATGTATTTATGTTTACTATTTCAACATCCTCCCTTAAACATAAATCAAGCCCATCTTGGTAGAACAATATGCCAGCTTTGAGTATGGTGTCGCTTTAGTAAGTGCATCAGCTACCATCATATCCGTCTGTATAATATATTGCACATCAATGGCTCCTTCAACCAATTAACAATCGGAATCTGAAAGTTTAATAGAACTTTGATTATCGGTGTAAATAGCCATTGCCTCATTCTATAGCATAGAGGCCGAAATAGCCACATAGCTATCCTTTCTTTTCTTTAAATCCTCTTTTCCTTGCTTTTCTTTTGTTTTCCTCTTGAAAACCCATTTGCATGGTATAGCACGTTTATCTTCTGGAAGAATAGTCATTTCCCAAGTTTTATTTTCCAATAATGAATGATACTCCTCATCCATAGCTGCTTTCCAGTATTCAGCATCAGTGCCCGACATGGCTTCTTTAATAGTCAGTGAGTCTGAAATCTGTTGAACACACATGAAGTTGTTTTGCCTGTGATGAGATCTTAAAGTAATATTTCTAGTAAAACTTTCAGTGCTAGTATCATCATTTGAACTGGGATAATAGGTTTCATCCTCAGTCATTCTATTCAACACACAACTATCGAAAGATGTGTCAGGACTTGAGTGTGACAAAGTGTTGCTACTCCGTGTTCTATCTTCGACAGATATTACCTCATCACTATTTGCACTTAAAGGAATATTTATGAGCGGTTTGGTAGGTAAGGGTTCCGATGTATTACTATTATTATCCATAACTTCATTAATAAATATGACATCTCTACTAATAATAATTCTTTTCTTTACTGGATCATACAGTCTGTAACCCTTCGTATTGTCACAATATCCCACCAAAAGTAATTCTCTTGATTTACGATCCCATTTTAAACGATTTTGTTTTGGAATATGTACCATGGCTTTACAACCAAAAATCCTTAAATTTGAAAGGTTCGGTTTCTTACCAGTCCACTTTTCATACGGAGTTACCTTATCCAAAACCCGAGATGGTGACCGGTTGGTAACATAAGCTGCAGCAGCAACTGCCTCTGCCCATAACTGTTTATGCAGCTTTCCTGCAAAAATCATGCATTTCGCACGTTCCACCAACGTCCGATTCATCCGCTCCGCTAGCCCGTTTTGCTCAGGTGTATACGGAGTACTCGTCTGATGTTTGATGCCGGAAGCCCTTAGGAAATCCGAGAATGCTTTATTAAGATATTCTTTCCCATTATCGCTTCTAACTATTTTTATTTTGAGATCTAACTCATTTTCTACTTCTTCTTTAAAACTTTGAAAAACCGACTTAATATCCAACTTGTTCTTGAGAAAATAGACATAAACTTTACGGGAATAGTCATCTATGAAAGTTATGAAGTATTTCGCACCACCAGCAGACAGTGTCTCCATCGGACCACATAGATCAGTATGAACTATTTCTAATAATGCCTTTGCCCTAGAACCAGAGTCTGGAAACGGTAATCGTGTTTGTTTAGCTTCACAACATGGTATACAAACAGTATCAACATCTTTATTAGTGATAGTTATACCCTCAGCACATGATTCTAACCTCTTTACATCAGCCAAATTTAAGTACCCCATTCTCTTGTGCCATGTAATAAGATCTGTCTTATTTTCACCCAATGCAGTCACGGTAACAGTGTTCAATTTGTACATGTTATTGATCAAACTTGCATTTGCTATAAGAATCTTATGAACATTATATATGTTACATCCCGTGTCAGTGAATTCCACTTTACAACCATTTTTAGTTAGTTGACTAACTGACAACAAATTTACACACAGCTCGGGAATAAATAAAACATTTCTCACCTGGATTGGACACCCATCTTTGCAAAAAATGGTATGAATGTTTACTTTACCCATATTTTGCACGGAGACAGCATCATTATTAGCCACCTTTATTTGCTGAATCGGAGATGCTTGGATATCATACATCCAGTCGGAACGTCTCGTCATGTGCATAGTAGCACCTGAATCTATGTACCAGTCTTCTTTATTCACATTGCTGTAAGCTGAAAAAATTGCTGAAAAACTGTTATTGTTGTCATGGTTACATTTTTTCACTGTACATTGATTTTTGTAATGTCCATATTTATTACAATTGAAGCAACGAGGGCCTTTTTCTTTTTCCTTTAGCTTGGCATTGTTTTTAGAGGTATTTTTGTGCTTTGTAAATAAAACAGAAGACGCAGAAGACTCGGAAACTTTAACCTCCTGTAAAAGTTTTGTCTTGACAAAATCTGATGACATTTTTATTCCGGAACTTTCCAGACCCATGATCATCGGTTTATAATTTTCCGGTAAACCTGCCAGCATGAGTGTTCCCAACCATTCGTCATCAACTACGAAACCAATGTTTCGTAATTTGTATGCAGTACTCATTACTTTATTTACATATTCTTCGACGTTTGCGCAGTTATCCAGTGTTGTGTTGATTAAATCCCGCAATAAGCCAACTTTCCTCGATAACCCGGAGTCTTCGAAAGCATTTCGTAGGTTTGTCCATACTTCTTTCGACGTAAGTGCATTTTCAATATGGACATAGTTTATTGGTTCCACCAACAAAATGATTTTCGACTTAGCTTTTGTATCTTTCTTACTGTCGACATCGGTGCCAGGATCGACACATTCCCACAAATCTTCATGTTCCAGATACGATTTAACCGCAAACTTCCATGTCGAATAATTTTCCCGTCCGGCTAATTTTTCAATTTGTAAATTAGACATCGCCATTGTTTTCGGGCCGATATACGATGGAAAATTCTCGAATGATTATTGTCCGGTACTTTATGAGAATAAATATTAAACTTCGAATCTTTAGGTTTATGAGAACTGGGCCCATAACCTGTTGGAAACCTAAAAAATAACCTTGAGACTCTGAGTTCAATGTAACGTTTATTCTCCAGTAAAAGTATAACAAGAATGAATAAAATATATTAGAAAATAACTAATGACAGGTAAAGCACTCAAGCGCCACAAACGACAACAAGGTGCAACTACTCGAATAAATACTATTTATGTATTTATGTTTACTATTTCAACACAAACTATTACATTCAATACAACAGTCATTTATTAGAAAACATCTAACATTTAAATTTTTTGAATTTACCGCGCCTCGATTCAATGAGACGCCAGCGCCGAAGCGCCGCGTAATTCCATGCGCGTAATATTCATTCATTAAAACTATATTGAACTTAAAAAAGACGGAGCACACAGCACATACATCTATCCTTTTCTCTCTCGTGTGCTTTTACGGGGCTTCTAGCAACGCGTGAACTGTATGGGGAAATGATATTACTCGATCGCTACGAATGTATAGCTATAGATATATTATATAGCAGTTTACTCTAGACGATATGCCCGGCTTCGGCCTTGGTGATGTAAAAACATCGTGCGTTGCATGGTCGTCACGTGATTATTTGTTAAATCAATTATATCAATTGTTATTAAATTAAGTTGGTTCCTTTTAGAAATTATATCTAATATTTTTTTTAGAACAAATAATGAAGTTTTAATATTTCTTTTAATAAATTGTATCTTTTGTATTGTTTATTTCACGTTTACTGGCAATACAGCACATATTTCTACTAACTTCATTTGTATTATGATATTTTATGAGTTGTGAATGTGTTTTGTTTAAGGTTAATGTTTAGTTTTTTAAGTTATTTAAACTTTTTGATACTATTATGAGTTGTATTGTTTTCTGTGATGGTTTGAGTGCGATGGTGAAAGCGTTCATTGCCGGTAAAAAGGTAAATTCATTCAATTATATTGAAAAATAAACCGGCGCGAAACCTATGCCGGGTTTGTACATTAAGTAAGTCGTGATAAATCACTATAGAAATTTCTTCAGTTCAGTTTAATAAACTACGTACTTTTATTACTACATACTCCCTTTAAAGCTATTAAACAATCGTGATTCATATGTTTTTAAACGACACGTCTTGTGTGTTAGATTGTTTGGATTATAATGCTTTAAATTTTCATTAAATTAGGTGGTGCTTTCAAAAGGCAATCTATTATTTTAAATTCAGAAAAACATTTAAACGTGAATGCGTTAATAATAATTTCTGCTTGCAATTTCGGTAAACCTCGAAGTCGACCACGGCACCACAGTATAGTGACGGCAATAGAAATGTAATGAATAGTTACGGATACATGTTCACAAGTAATCTATATTAATTGTTTTAATCTTAATATTGATTGTGTGGTAGGTTTGCCGACGTATTATAAATTAATTTTCTTCGTTCTTAGTAACTTTGTGTTTCTAAAACAATATTATTTAAACGTAAAAAAATATTCGGCTTGCCCTACTCCAAAACCCTAGGCACGCCACTGGTATTTTTCTATGCTAAATGCAAATGAATAATAAACCGAACATTTTATTTCTCATCCGATTTTGTTTTTGGGATCCATCGAAATAGATACCGTTATCTCTGCTGGAATAATCTCTTGAATATTCAATGTTTGTGAATACAGAAAAGTATTTACTGCCAAAGTACCGGAAAATTACAGCCAGGCCTGTTATTGTTTGTATCGTTAAATATTTCTGCCGTCTGTTCGTGAATATTTACACACTTCAACTTTTAGTAGGTTTAATAATAAATCTAGTTTCAACCAAATAAAATAAAGTTATGTTTATCTTAACTATGATATGAATGCTAATGCGAGTTGTTTGTTACGTTTCATTCACTCGTACATTTAGTATTTACCAAGGCCTCTTTTGCTTCAATTAGAGCAGTTTGTGTCATTACGTTTATGTTCTCCTAAAGAGAGAAATGGTTGGGGAACGGGGTTAACTATATCAATAATTTGTCAAATTCATCTAAAACTTGGTATTATTGAATATACAGTAGGTTAGACAAATTGTACCCGAACGGAGCTAGGTGGGGCCAAAAGTTATGTCAAAAAGCCACTACAGCATTAATTCGCGAAACAAAATAACCGTAAATGCAGACTTATTAATTATGTTTTCAATTAAAAACCCTAATATATAAGATCTTTTGTAGAAACAAGCACTGAAGCGTCGATAAGTACGATACAACTTCCCACGTAATCCAGATTTTGAGATCGTAAATAACGAATCTCATTAAAATATTATTCTTGACTGTGTTCATAATTTTCATTTGCTTTATTCATTTCTACTTTGTAAAATCAGTTTAATTATTCCAAATGAAAAGACACAGGTATTAAAACTGTATTTAGTTGACGATTTTTGACAATATGTTTGTTGTGGTACACACGTGCAAGTTTTTTGCGCCGGTGCTTGGTAGTGATAGTGCGTTCGTTTATAAACATTCCGCGAACATTTTCCATAGGTACGTCGTTTCTCGTAAACTGTGTTGAGTTACGACTCCACGCGCATACATTACTTTCGCGAAAGTACACATCAGCTTTGTATATTACCATCGCCAATTTTTGTAGGATAACAAATGTTTTTTACACGAACATGATGTTTATTTTTTCTCCCTAAATATTATACGTTTTTAAAATAGATCGATCTCCCAGAAATGAAATAGATATCATTTTGTTCTTTATGTTGGAAACCTAAAAAATAACCTTGAGACTCTGAGTTCAATGTAACGTTTATTCTCCAGTAAAAGTATAACAAGAATGAATAAAATATATTAGAAAATAACTAATGACAGGTAAAAGCACTCCAGCGCCACAAACGACAACAAGGTGCAACTACTCAAATAAATACTATTTATGTATTTATGTTTACTATTTCAACATCCTCCCTTAAACATAAATCAAGCCCATCTTGGTAGAACAATATGCCAGCTTTGAGTATGGTGTCGCTTTTGTAAGTGCATCAGCTACCATCATATCCGTCTGTATATATTGCACATCAATGGCTCCTTCAATCACTTTATTCCGAACAAAATGGTGCCTCACGTCTATGTGTTTAGTTCTAGAGTGATAACCATCGGAACCTGAAAGTTTAATAGAACTTTGATTATCGGTGTAAATAGCCATTGCCTCATTCTATAGCATAGAGGCCGAAATAGCCACATAGCTATCCTTTCTTTTCTTTAAATCCTCTTTTCCTTGCTTTTCTTTTGTTTTCCTCTTGAAAACCCATTTGCATGGTATAGCACGTTTATCTTCTGGAAGAATAGTCATTTCCCAAGTTTTATTTTCCAATAATGAATGATACTCCTCATCCATAGCTGCTTTCCAGTATTCAGCATCAGTGCCCGACATGGCTTCTTTAATAGTCAGTGAGTCTGAAATCTGTTGAACACACATGAAGTTGTTTTGCCTGTGATGAGATCTTAAAGTAATATTTCTTGTAAAACTTTCAGTGCTAGTATCATCATTTGAACTGGGATAATAGGTTTCATCCTCAGTCATTCTATTCAACACACAACTATCGAAAGATGTGTCAGGACTTGAGTGTGACAAAGTGTTGCTACTCCGTGTTCTATCTTCGACAGATATTACCTCATCACTATTTGCACTTAAAGGAATATTTATGAGCGGTTTGGTAGGTAAGGGTTCCGATGTATTACTATTATTATCCATAACTTCATTAATAAATATGACATCTCTACTAATAATAATTCTTTTCTTTACTGGATCATACAGTCTGTAACCCTTCGTATTGTCACAATATCCCACCAAAAGTAATTCTCTTGATTTACGATCCCATTTTAAACGATTTTGTTTTGGAATATGTACCATGGCTTTACAACCAAAAATCCTTAAATTTGAAAGGTTCGGTTTCTTACCAGTCCACTTTTCATACGGAGTTACCTTATCCAAAACCCGAGATGGTGACCGGTTGGTAACATAAGCTGCAGCAGCAACTGCCTCTGCCCATAACTGTTTATGCAGCTTTCCTGCAAAAATCATGCATTTCGCACGTTCCACCAACGTCCGATTCATCCGCTCCGCTAGCCCGTTTTGCTCAGGTGTATACGGAGTACTCGTCTGATGTTTGATGCCGGAAGCCCTTAGGAAATCCGAGAATGCTTTATTAAGATATTCTTTTCCATTATCGCTTCTAACTATTTTTATTTTGAGATCTAACTCATTTTCTACTTCTTCTTTAAAACTTTGAAAAACCGACTTAATATCCAACTTGTTCTTGAGAAAATAGACATAAACTTTACGGGAATAGTCATCTATGAAAGTTATGAAGTATTTCGCACCACCAGCAGACAGTGTCTCCATCGGACCACATAGATCAGTATGAACTATTTCTAATAATGCCTTTGCCCTAGAACCAGAGTCTGGAAACGGTAATCGTGTTTGTTTAGCTTCACAACATGGTATACAAACAGTATCAACATCTTTATTAGTGATAGTTATACCCTCAGCACATGATTCTAACCTCTTTACATCAGCCAAATTTAAGTGCCCCATTCTCTTGTGCCATGTAATAAGATCTGTCTTATTTTCACCCAATACAGCATAAGCAGTCACGGTAACAGTGTTCAATTTGTACATGTTATTGATCAAACTTGCATTTGCTATAAGAATCTTATGAACGTTATATATGTTACATCCCGTATCAGTGAATTCCACTTTACAACCATTTTTAGTTAGTTGACTAACTGACAACAAATTTACACACAGCTCGGGAATAAATAAAACATTTCTCACCTGGATTGGACACCCATCTTTGCAAAAAATGGTATGAATGTTTACTTTACCCATATTTTGCACGGAGACAGCATCATTATTAGCCACCTTTATTTGCTGAATCGGAGATGCTTGGATATCATACATCCAGTCGGAACGTCTCGTCATGTGCATAGTAGCACCTGAATCTATGTACCAGTCTTCTTTATTCACATTGCTGTAAACTGAAAAAATTGCTGAAAAACTGTTATTGTTGTCATGGTTACATTTTTTCACTGTACATTGATTTTTGTAATGTCCATATTTATTACAATTGAAGCAACGAGGGCCTTTTCCTTTTTCCTTTAGCTTGGCATTGTCTTTAGAGGTATTTTTGTGCTTTGTAAATAAAACAGAAGACGCAGAAGACTCGGAAACTTTAACCTCCTGTAAAAGTTTTGTCTTGACAAAATCTGATGACATTTTTATTCCGGAACTTTCCAGACCCATGATCATCGGTTTATAATTTTCCGGTAAACCTGCCAGCATGAGTGTTCCCAACCATTCGTCATCAACTACGAAACCAATGTTTCGTAATTTGTATGCAGTACTCATTACTTTATTTACATATTCTTCGACGTTTGCGCAGTTATCCAGTGTTGTGTTGATTAAATCCCGCAATAAGCCAACTTTCCTCGATAACCCGGAGTCTTCGAAAGCATTTCGTAGGTTTGTCCATACTTCTTTCGACGTAAGTGCATTTTCAATATGGACATAGTTTATTGGTTCCACCAACAAAATGATTTTCGACTTAGCTTTTGTATCTTTCTTACTGTCGACATCGGTGCCAGGATCGACACATTCCCACAAATCTTCATGTTCCAGATACGATTTAACCGCAAACTTCCATGTCGAATAATTTTCCCGTCCGGCTAATTTTTCAATTTGTAAATTAGACATCGCCATTGTTTTCGGGCCGATGTACGATGGAATATTCTCGAATGATTATTGTCCGGTACTTTATGAGAATAAATATTAAACTTCGAATCTTTAGGTTTATGAGAACTGGGCCCATAACCTGTTGGAAACCTAAAAAATAACCTTGAGACTCTGAGTTCAATGTAACGTTTATTCTCCAGTAAAAGTATAACAAGAATGAATAAAATATATTAGAAAATAACTAATGACAGGTAAAAGCACTCCAGCGCCACAAACGACAACAAGGTGCAACTACTCAAATAAATACTATTTATGTATTTATGTTTACTATTTCAACACTTTAAATTCAATTATGATTATGATTTTGTTGCAGAATTTACGTCCGATAAGTGAGAAGAGAATTTGAGGATGTAAACCAGGAATTCCGATGCATGATGTTAGACATCAATGACGCGGAACTGGCTGATTATGAGACCAGCACGTTGTACACCGCTCTGGTGACGAACAGCAGCGTCACCGACGACGAATATGCCAACTCCACGTTCGCCACAAACGCGACATGGCCGGAATACCCATTCACATGCAACCCCAACACTTCCTCGGACAGTTTCATCACATCCTCGCTGTTCCACTCATGCGTCTACTTCATGTATTGTGTGGTGTTCGTAATAGCCCTCCTGGGAAACGGACTCGTGTGTTTTGTTGTTCAGACATCTCCGCGCATGAAGACAGTGACGAACTATTTCATAGTGAATCTCGCGGTAGGTGACATACTGATGACTTTGCTCTGCGTGCCGTTCTCGTTTGTGTCGATGTTGATACTCCGGTACTGGCCCTTTGGGGCTGTGATGTGTAAAGTGGTGAACTTCTCGCAGGCTGTGTCTGTGCTAGTCAGTGCGTATACCCTGCTCGCTATATCCATTGATAGGTACATGGCTATAATGAGGCCGCTGAAGCCGCGGCTCGGTAAGGCTGCGGCGAAGATGGTGGTAGCTGGTGTGTGGGGCGGGGCGGTCGCCACTGCTGCGCCTATCTATGTGGTGTCTACACTGCAGAGACCGACCGAGTGGCACCGAGTATGTAATGCGTAAGTTGTATTGGTTTTAGATTTCAAAGAGTTATTAAAACACATTTGTAAATATACCATGCCAGGGCCTAAAATGGCCAAGACCTCCAAATAAAAAGATGGCTTGCGATTGCAAAAGAAAAACGACAAAAAACGATTGTACTTAGAATCAAAGATGCCGATAATATCAAAGATTAGGTGACATGGAAGAGATTAATCTGTTCCACAAGGAAGGCAGAGCCTGGCAATGAACTATATAACGTCAAGTAATAAAACGAAACAAAAAAAAATATTTTTTTAACAATTTTGTACTATTGTATAATTTAAGACTTCTTTCTTTGATTTAGGTAATTTACTAAAGGTTATTGCTTAAAATAAAAATTATTTAATTTAACTTATATATTGGATACAAACTAACAAAATCAACGCTCAATAACAAAGATCTAATATTACAAAAATTAACTGCTTTTATTATCCGAAAGCTGACTTTTTTGACGATTTGTGCCTAAGCAAATAGTCCCATACCTTGCTTCCCTTACCTTACATTGGGCTCATAATTAATAAACATACCTATAATACAAATGTAATGTAGGCCTAAATAAATATGATGAGGTAAATTACATATTATAGTGCCCTGGGGCCATGGACAGAGCCTCGTATATTGGATGCGCGTCCGGCCACAGGTGAGGCCGCCGGGGCACACACCTCAAAGGGTTCGTTAACAAGTTTACGTGTGATTGAAACACAAATTAGCAGTACTGTAGCGAAGCTTACTGTGTGGATTATTTTAATTTATCTGTTCGAAATTATTTTAATACTAATTGTTATTGTACAGTAACATTTAATTTCGGATATCACCTTTTGGCGTTTTAGCTGCGTCAACTTTGAATAAGTTTGTAAGTTATCGTAGTAGTCACAATATTATAACAAAACGTATTAGAAGTATTAAAAGTAAGAAGTATTAACGTATTAAAAGTATTAGAAGTAGATAACAAATCAACGAAACTGGCATTAATTATGTATGTCCCTAGTTCAAACAAAAATGTAATTATTTTTTGAATCTCGAGTGTGCGGGCAATGTTTTGTTTCCTCTGATTCGGATTGAGGCAAAGCCCAAGTGATGTCCAAATTCAGGTAAAATTTTTAATGAAGCAATGCATTAGTGTCGTCCAAATTCAGGGCAAAAAAAGTTTTCAAATCCGTATTTTCTCCGATGCAGACCGTTGCAGCTTTTATCACTCCACATCTCTTCACAAAATAAATGCGACGTTCTTGTATGAGGCATTTAGTAACGCTTGCTTGGATAATTGAAATGCAAACACATTCGGACGATTTCCAAGTACTGAGCGTAGATTTGTGAATGATTCTCTACATTTTAAATCCCTGCTTTTGCGGATCCACAACGCTGCTAATCTCCCCTATTTCCTCTTTCTGTAGCATTCTCGATTAGAAGCCAGCGTTTTGTAGCGGCTTTTGAGCCATGGCTCAGCTGTATTGAGCCCAGAGATATTTTGCGAAGTACCGTATACGCTATTTTTGCTGAAATCGTTTTGTGATACGTGGCCAAATATTGTAAATAGGATAACTTTTATGTACCTTCCGACTGTTTTTCACGAGTGATCACTGTTGGAAGTTAAATTATTTAGTTGCATGAAACCGAATTTTATCCTCGGTTCCTCTCATCCGTCTTTCCAGACGTTCTCCTAAGATCGCCAATCTACCTGGCCCAACTGCGTACCCCACATATTTGTCGAGCTGTGGTCTCCACACCAGAACATGTTAGCTCCATCGATAGTCTGTTTTACAGTAGATGGACCGGCCATTGCCACCTTCTATTTACATATACATATAATTTCTATACTGGGCCTATCTACATAATTTGTAACATTTGCAGTGACGTGTGTCTAGAGCAATGGGACTTTGAAGGCCAAAGCGAGAAGTACACGTGTGCTCTGCTGGTGCTTCAGTTCGCACTACCACTGAGCGCCCTGGTGTGTACCTACGCGAGGATCGCCCATGTGGTGTGGGGCGGAAGACCGCCGGGTGAGGCGCAGACGGCGAGGGACTCCAGGATGCAACGATCCAAGAGAAAGGTATAAAGACTACCTTCACTATTAAACGTCATTCAGGTAACAGAGATCAGAGGTTACACATAAACTACTCGTATACGATCATCTGGCCTAGTCTAAACACTTCATTTTAATCCGTTGAAGATTTCGTATTAAATGCCACTGCCAATTATTGGCGTGTTATGTAAAATTACTTATTATACGTATAATCGTGCATTATTGTAGTGATAGTATCATAATTAAATGCATTGTAATCGAGAGTCCAGAGTAGGTCAGCTATTAGAGTACATACTGTTTCGTGCTTCTCTATCAACGTCATTTATGAACGATAAGGTAAACTGGCTTTAATTGTTTTGGGTTGTTTTCTTCAAAAGATTAAAGATAAGAAAAATAATATAATTTGAAATGTCTTTCTGGATGACGAAAACGTTGGCATAAATCGTGATTACAAAAAATGGAACTCTACGTGTTTATAACAAACAGAAATAAGTACTACCTTATTTTCGACCATTAGGGCTAGCATGCACGCGGTTACTTTGGTCAGAGAATTTCTATGACATAAAAGTTTTTGTCACTGTCACATGACGTTTCCAAAGCAAAAAGCGCACACGATAGGGGTATTGACAAAAATTTCACCCAATTTTCACGTCGTAACATGCGCGTATCTCCATACATAGCTTCGGACTTCATAAGAGTGACGAATTAATCACAGAGACAAAAGTAACCCGAGCGCGCTAGCCCTTAATGATGATGTAGGAATTCGTTGGATGTAGGCCGCTTTCAACAGGTCGAAGTGGAGAGCCTTGGGGGAGGCCTATGATCTGCAGTGGACTTCCTGTGGCTGAATAGGTAGTTAGAAAGAATGCTTCGATTAGTAATGTTAGTTTAGACACACAATTAATTACCGACATGAAATTAGTTATGAACTAACAAAATTATATTTACAGAATGTTAATAACTTTAATTTCTTAGTAAATATGTTTTATTTGTTCTTGCCAATCAACTGAACTTTATAAAAGCAAGCTTTATAAGTTGACACGACGGACAGGATAATGGTTGGCCTGCAAAGTTTTGTGAACTTAAAATTAGTCTACAAAGTTCCTAAAGTGGTCTGACCATATTACGTAATATTTGAGTCTTTATTTTATGCGGTTTGAGTTCGAGGCGATTAAAAGCAAATAACAAAATTCTAGTTAGTAAATGAGGTCAGACCAGTGCTCAAATGAATTAGTACAAAGATAAAAGTTAGTTCGGGAACCAATGTGTGTCTAATATCTATTGTTTTTTAATATTAGTAACAAACACACACAAAGCCCGCTCTCGTAGGCAGCTACGGATTTTTGGGTCCTTAATAACTAAACTACGATAGACTGTTTAGTTTCGCCATGTCAAGAGCCAAAACGAATACTTATGAGCCGCACAAACATTTGCCTCGGTGTGGGGATTAAACCTTCCGTTTCCCAGCCGGCTTTTAACCAACTGCGGGATAGAAGTCTTAATATACCAGCCTTAGGATCTCTAGTAAATCGTCATCAACCATTAGTTCTACAATTCTGGAACCTATTTTTTGAAATTCGTAGCTTTCATAAAAAGCAGGAATTTGATCACACTCAAGAGATACCTATGCAATTATGAAAAGAAGCAATTATGAAACAAGATGAGTGAATGGAAATCAAGTAGCATAATAAGGGTTGTCACGCACATTGCATTTCGTTTTATATCGTAGTTCGATACTATTTGCAGTTTGTATACACCATATTTGAATAGTCTGATCAAAGTTCTCGAATCCATATGTTCAATAATGTTGTAAATTCATATGAAATTTCATGTTGCTGGCTGTAGGGTTCAGCATTTTAAATTTACTTTGTTGCGTAAATAACGCCAATCCGTAATCTTAAATCTTTTGAAAGCAGTTTACACAACCTTACTTTAAGAATTTTTAAAATCCCACAGACTAGGCAGTGTTACATAAACTCACGCCTTTATCCCCGAAGGTTAAGCAGAGGCGCCACCAGGACACCCACATTTCGCCTTGTATGTTCCGTCCCACGATGTGATAGGGGGCGAGCCTATCGCTATATCGGGCACAAATTCCTGACTCCGGACTGATAATTAATAGAAAAATCTAATATCACTTTGCCCGACCCGGGATTCGAACCCGAGACCTCAGCTTTGTAACCGTACCGTAATACAACTACGCCACCGAGGCAGTGTTAATTAATTAATTTTCGCCACGTAATCTAAAACACATTTATTACCATCATAATATCCGGAGTTAACAAAAGCCCGTAGTCATTATTTGAGATGGGGCATTAGATAATATAATTCACGCCTTTGCTTGTTAAGGAGCCTGTTGAGTCTCCTCGATTTTCGTATTTATTAATGGTATCGTAAAATCACACACAAATGTCATGGGTGGCTTGAGAATCCTGTTACTAGATTTATTAATCAACTTCCAACTTGTCTTCTCAAATAAATATTTCAAAATAAGTCATCTAAATAGTGGGACGGAACATACAAGGCGAAATGTGGGTGTCCTGGTGGCGCCTTTGCCTACCCTGTTTGGGAAAAAGGCGTGAGTTTAAGTATGTATGTAAATAATGGCATTTGATAGAAATAATAAATCTCAATATGTTTTCTTTATTTGAGCATGTTGGTATGATCAATTGATGTCCCGTTCTCATATAGCTTGTCTAATGTTGGGGAATAGCTTCACATATTGACTCTTGTTTCGACCAAGTCTGACATTTGACGTCAATAGATACTGTCGGATTTAAATGTGGACCCGACACCGGACAAGTTGGTACGAAATGAAAACAATCCTTTTTATACTAGGAAGGCGTGTTTTTAGCAGACAGACATAAACAGAAGTTATTATTAGACAAACATATGTCGATTCAGATCAGACAGGTTGTGATGTGTATGATAAATATCCACTGGATTATTTATAAAGAATAATGTTTATTTTGATAAGATTAATAATTAATACGATGTTGTCGCGTTTTCGAGGTCGGGGACACCAGGCGTTGTGCCAAGCTTGAAGCTAGTCACTGTATAATTACTAGACTCCGGGGAATCTTCGATAAGGAAAAATATTCATTGGTTTAGACAGATCTTCAGTTGGATCCTCAATTGAAGGTTAAGTAATCGGGATTGGGTCAGAGTCATCGTTGCAAGTAACGCTGTAAGCTATTGTTATAAGCGGCAATAAAATAGCGTTTTATTAAGGAATTTATATTTTTTTATCCGGTGTTCTGTTCTAAGAGAAGATCGTAAAATGTTAGTTCGTGAAGACTTTACCTTAATTCATTAGGTCTCATCTTAGCTTCAATTCATAACTAAGATTTAATGAAAAAATAACCAGAGTAGCGAGGTGTATTCTGCAGCAATAATTATCCTTTCAGTGTCCAAAGTGTTCTGATTCCCTCGAAAACTTTGCATCTACAACTACATTAGAAATCTACTGAGCAATTAACCCGTTGCTTTCAATTCTGAAATTCATCTCAGCTAATTTTACCTATCACATGTCGGTTCTTACAAAATATTCTCCCTTCTTTACAAATTACAACACATATTTTAACCATTTATTAACCAAAGGGTAATAAATAACCACTTGTTTAAAAACTCGTACGTTTTTGTAAGCTACGAAAGTTTTCAACGTCAAACAATAGATATTTGTTCTGTTTAGGATGCCAAGTGAGCTTAAATCCGTTTCAATCTTTTCACATGTTTACCCGCATAATTTCTATTCTTTTCAATAGAGTATTTAACTATGATATTAATTTATTATTTTGCGTACAAATACCATTAAAAAAATTTAAGTCAAAACAATATTCAAGTAGTGTAACACGAGGCAAATATTAGTATTTTAAACGAGAGAGTGGGACGCGTACGGAAATTCGATAACTAAAATAGGTTTTAAATCTGTCTAGTGTCTATAAATAAGACCGTTAGTGTTTATGGTCCTCAATGTTAGGCACTTTGGTTGGATTCAATAGTTTTTTTTAAAATAGCAATTTGAATTTCAGTGTTGCCCAGATACCTGCTTGGGAAGACACAGATGCGAAGTGAGCACTTAAGTACATTGCCGTTTCCATCTCCATTCACAAAATAAAATTATTATAAACAACTGTTCTAATCAGGGGATCTTTCACTTGACGACAATCAATTTACATTCCATTAAGAAAACTAGAGACGAGAAATTTTGTTTATGTATACACTTTCTATTTTTCCATCAAGATTTTACGTTAAAGCTGCTTAAAATAGCCATTATCTATTAAATTACTACCAGTGAAAACTGGATACGCTCGCCCTCTATCACGTCGTGGGACGGAAGTAGGAACAAACAAGGCGAAGCGTGTGTTTCCTGGTAGCACCTCTGCCGAACCCTTCTGGGAAAAAGGCGAGAGTTTATGTATCGATGTTTCTGATTAATCAATTATTTTGGGCTTAGCAACATAGAATTAATGACTCAATGTGATTTTTATGTCATTTTCCCTATATACATATTATAATTTATTATTTCTTGTTTTTCCTATTTTATTTGGCCTGTAACAATTTTATGAAAGAGCCTTTCAATCTCAACTCCGAATGTATTAAAAGGTTTTCTGCGAAACCTTTAAGCAGACTTATTTTAGTACGAATCTTATTTTTGTGACAAGATCGCCGAAACCATCCACTTATATCCGTACTTCAGCGAAACTTGTAAAAGCAATCAAACTGAAAGGTAGGGTTCGTAAACGAAAAAAGATTGTGTTTCATGCTTATTACCAGTGTAATTCTTGTTGACAGTTTTTTAAGAACTCGGTTTCTCGGTCATATTCGTGTTAAGGTGCGTTGATACGTTTTCATTGTTACCATCACGTTACTTTAAACGTCCGTATTATTATTACCCGGACATCAATGCGATCGTAATTATTATTACACATTATATGTGAGCTAAGGTCATTGAAAAAAGAGAAAATTATAGAAAATCGTAGTCCGCCTGATCGTAATCGATAGTCACTTATTATGAGCATTTAGATTTAAGCATTTATGTTTTATTTCAAATAAAGTTATTATTATTTATTATGTTTTTGGCCATGCTCGAAAAAGAATCGCTACTCTGCAACCTGCATATCGTCTGCCTGATGGTAGGCACTTTATAACTTTGTCTAAAAAAAGACAATATTCTGCGTATCGTGTGGTCAATATTCTGTTTACCTTATTTATAAAGGTTGAATATGAAAATTCTTTGATACCGTAATATTAATAACTCCATGGAATATAAAGAACAAATCATTAGGTAAGTTAAACGATACATAAGTATTTTATTTACAGATGATCAAAATGATGGTGATGGTCGTCGCTGTGTTTACCATCTGCTGGTTACCTCTCAACGTATTCATTGTAAGTACGATCATACAATTTGCTGGTATTTGTCCCATAATGATTATCTAGCTTATCTTCCTTTATTCGATAGTAATATTAAAATAAATTTAAAATTTCGTTATCGTAGTTTCTATTAATTATGTTTTTTAATTATTCTTTAAATTCTATCTTGGGATTCACAGTTCTAATAAGAGAGCAGTAATGGTATTTCATTTACAGGTATGAAGAGCAATTATTAAATTCACCGGTCCTTAAGTTAAACTATTTAATTTGAATCAAGTAGCGCAATAAGTATCTATGTTCACTCATATTGGATTTCATTTTACATCGCAGTTTGTTATTATTCGCAGTGTGTACACATCTTATTAAAATACTCTCTCCAAAGTTCAAGAAATCACGTGTTCAAGAATTTATATTCGCATTTAAGTGTTTATCTTCCTATGTGATATTTGTATAAAAAGTAATTAGCATAATTTTAATATCAAAAGTATGTAGTTTGTATAAATTTATTTGCAATAACTTAATGAAAGCAATATAAAATCTTTGATCGGAAAATTCCATTATCATTTTCGTCTATTTCATTGCTTTAATATTTATAAGTTAATAACTATGATTTCATTTTCAATTAAACTTTGTACTTATTCAAAATGCGAAATATTTTAAAGGACGTAATGAAGCACAAAATATAAATGATTTGAGTGTTATTATTGTTTCTTTTGCCATTTAGAGGTAATAACTTTGTGACGAAGGGAAAAATAAATGAAATCGTGCAAATTACATTTTAATACCACGCCGACGCCAAATTATATTTTGCTTCCTTCGTAAAGTTGCGTGAGAACAAAATGTTACTTTAATAAAAAGTTTTAATTCGTACACAATTTTGAGGCTCCTAATTTGTATGACGAATTTGATATTACAACAAACCCTCGAAACAAGGAAAGACAAAGATTATGCTAATTTGATTTAGGATGTGACATATGCTAATAATGATTGCGTGAAAAACATGAATCAAAGAAAAACAAGGGGCATTGTTCCTTGATTCTTATATTCGGAAGAAAGTAATTTGATTGTTGATAAATGTAGGAATGGATTTGTTTCAATATTTGTTTATCAATATTATATAGATCTACAGTTAATTAATTCTGTTAAATAGGAAGATAACGAACATTATTCTAATAAGATGAATAGAGTAGAAGATGAATATTTCAAAGTATTAGATGCCGTGAAATGCGACGTAAATTTACTTTTTAATAAATAAATAAATAAATAAATAAATACACCCAACAGTCACATACATAGTCCTGACCCCACACTAAGATCGAGTCTTGTGTCGTGGGTATCAGAAACTACGAGAGACTTTTCGGTCTCACAAACACCCAGACCCGAAACAAATACCTGTGGATCACACAAATATTTGTTTCGGTGCGGGGATCGAACCCGCGGCCTCTCGTTTCACAGGCCGGCGTCTAACCAACTGCGCCACGGAGGCTGAATTGGGTAATAATTTACGAAACTAAAATAATAAATTGATCTAATGTCAACTCTACTAATTTGTATAAATCAGGTGTTATGGACGATCCATGGAGATGACGAGGAGTGGGCGATGTGGCCCGGCATGCCTTTCGTGTGGTTCGCGAGCCACTGGCTGGCGATGTCGCACTCCTGCTACAACCCCATCATATACTGCTACATGAACGCGCGGTACCGACGTGGCTTCAAACAGGTACAGCAATTTATGTATACATGACCGTCATGCCCGCATCCTTAAAAGGCTTTCTAGGGGTCTCAAATGTGCTAAAATGATTCCAAATCGAAATATTCTTTATTTAAGTGATTCACTACTGGAGAAGCTAAACAGGTGTGCTATATTAGCCTGAATTTTTTGATAGTCTCTGTCCACATGGAAAGAAGCGGTTATTGTGTATGTGTCAAAATAGCACATCGACTAGAATCAACAACAAAACATTTTACCAAGATAAAGGAACCGATGCGGCGTAGACGAATGTTACTGTATAGGTTTTTAAATTTTGTTTTGGACTACAAGGCTAATATTTTAACCCTTCTCAAACATGCAGGGTTCCTTTGCCTAGTAAAACAGTTCGCTTAAACAGGATTTATATTCGAGTTATTATTTCAATGATTCCGCAGTTCCGTACATAATCGCAGTCGTCATCCATATGGAAAGTTATCTTTATTTGCTAAATTTAGTAAAGGGGGCGTTGCATTCCAATATCACATTTCTAATCATCATTCAGTGCATGAAGTAATATTACAATAGATAATAGAAATCATAGAAAATCTTATTTTGGAAATAGACCCTTGGGATTTTTAAAACCTTTGTCATTGAGATTTTAATGTCACATCACAGGGCTACAAAGAGATTGTAGTACTATTTATAAATCATAGTTATAATGGACTTATATTAATAGTTTTTAAACGCAGGAATACATTTTAACCAATCACACCACGCGCGTCATTCACGAGCTAACTTCTTCTAGGTATTGGTTATTTTTGCGTCACTGATACGTCTGCTACTTGTCTCCATTTCTTTAACATTGCTTTTTAAAATCGGTTCTAATCGGCGGTAGCTTCTAAGCATACCATAATAACCTATATATCTGTATACTATTTTTCCTTTTATATCTATGTTAACATATACACTTCGTACATCTTGGCACACTATTTTCTGTACATGACGTAACGAAATTCGGCATTCGTTTATCATGTTGGTCTTATGCGGCATGTTTACGAGATCAATTGCGTTTCTCGAGAGATCAGTCTTTGTTAGATTAATTGTAAACGCTGGATTTCTGAAGCAGAGATCGAATGCAATCAAATTGTAACAAACGAGATAGACGAGAGACTATGTACGGATAGGAAATTAATGCAAATCAATCTACATCAGTTTCATGGTATTGTGACACCTTTCAATAGGCTATAAAATCCTGTATTTTACGTCTTACTGACGTCATATTACCACAAGAAATTTTAACGATATCAGCATAGGAGTACTACTACTAATTTATTATAATATACATAAAATAAAATGTCTGGTAAAGCCAGTTTCTCGGTTTGTCTACGTGTACAAAGCAATAAAATACGAAAACTCTTTGTTACAACTAATAAAAAGAAAATATATAAAAATAAAATTATACTATTATTGGTATTACAATAGTTGATCTTCTTATAAACGGCCATAATATAACTATCCCTACGATGTTAACCACTTGGGATTTTTTATGACTCCGCAAAGTGACTGCATTGCACCTGATGGTAAATGCTAATGTCAATAAGAATATCGATTGGCAATCGACATTGGCTGCCTTTCAAAACATTGCTCTATGAAACTGCTTCTCCACCATGAATATTTTGAACATTTTCACATGAAAGTTGTAAAGTGTGATTTGTTACAGGCACTAGGTTGTTTCCTACGCATTCGTCTTGACACGCCATCTCGTTCCTGTCCCCGGTCTAGCATGTGCGAAGGCGTCCCCATGTCCGGTAAGACTATTAGACCTAGAGCCAGTGGCTCCCAGACTTTCCTCATTTTATAAAACATAAGCATCACACGATCAGCTATTATTAAGTTTCGATCGTGGTGGTGGAAGTTATCAGCTTTAATGATTCTGGCATTGAAAGAATCATCAAAAGTGTCCGGCTCTCAGTCTGTATTATTAACCCACACCAAAACATGCAGAGTCACAGTAAACTGACAACGCTCCTGTTAAGAGCAATGCTGTCTTCAAATAGTATCAAGCGACGTGAGATAACACGAATGAATATGACTTTTCTGCAGCATTAGGTACTCATTGTTTTGGATTCATTGCTTGACAATACACTCACAAATCTCTTTCTTTCTTTCTTCTTTTTTTCACAAATCTGTGTGAATCGTAAGTGCATTCCTGACTTTATAAGAATGTATATACAACGGTGAAGTAGTTTGTTTTTAGCTACAAACATTCATCCTGTTAAGAGTAACAGTATAGTGCTAGAGAACACTATAACCGATGATTGAAAGGTATAGAAGTAATATAATCATATCGAACTATTTGAACGTGCACAACATCGCAATAAAACGAGCACCAAACAGTCCATACCAACTCGAGTATAATTTCTAAACATATGCCAAGGTTGCTCTCAGTCATGTAATGAGGAAGTGATCATACGCTTCAGTTTTTCTGTTTGGTATGACCGAACATTCAATTGTTTTTGAGAATAATGTAATATCGTGGCAGGATAATTTCCTGAATTTTCAGGTCGGTGTCAAGACATAAATACATAAGCCAAATCATTCATATTTAAATTCGTTAGTTTGCACCTATATCTAAGAAAGGGCTAAGCAAAAATTACACTAGTCCTCCTAATTCTTTGCCGAGCCACTTGCGTCCCTTTGGTAGAACTCATATGGGTATGTTCAAACTAATTACTAAACACAAAGTGGATTACCAGAGCTGAGACTCGAACTTCTAGAACGTCAGGGTACCTACATATGTATCATTCCACGACATTAATGAGGTAACATTTTGCACAACATATTATAATATAATAGATAAATGATCCTCACTGAGAGCCGAGAGGTAATGGGGGAAGTTGAAAAAGCACAATATAATAATATGTAACTATATTGGCATCTAAATTGTTGCTTTTTAATAATGTAATAATATCAAATTATATCAGTTTCTTAATAAAAATAGTTAGCAACTTCCAACCGGATATAAACGATAAAAACTATAGAGCGCGTCTGGAACTAATGAACGGTAATATTTTTAAAATAATGAGATTTTCTCAAGACAATGCTACCCGCCATGCCATCGCCGATAGGTTGGCGCAGCGACTTAATTAAAAGACGACGATGTTTACGCCAAAGATTACGGTACAAATATATATGACCAATTTATACGAGTCTATTTTGTTTTGATCTTTGTGCATATATTCTTGTATAATGTAATTAAGTAAGGAAAAATAATTAAAAGCGTGAACAAAAATAGACAATGATGGTAATTGAGAATTTTATCGAGCATGCAAAGTTATTAAAGGCCTATAGGGAATCTAAAGTATATTAAATACGCACGGAATTTATCAGACAAGAATAAAAAAGATGGAGCTGAATATGATTTTGAAGTGCCTCATTTTCGCTTCACATTCCATATGTATATGAAGCGAGAATGAGCTAGGGACTAACGGGGGAGACATACTGTCCATGAAAACCAAGCATGAGTTTTTCCTTGAATAAAAACATAAACAGTTAAAATAAAGTTGGATTAATTCCTATACGAGTATGGGTTTTAAATTGTGAGCTGCCCTATGTTCAAACCTTAGTAGACTATAATTTTTTTAACATAGAATTACATCGTCTGGTGAATTATTCTTTGACGATGAAAGGGGCAGACAAATTCCCTTGGAATGCTTTAAATTCGATAAACTTTGGATTGAAAGTTTTCACCTCATCGATTTACTTCAATGAGTTTTATTAAAACGAACTAATCCTTCTTAGTTCTTCCCCTCACGCGTCTTATCGCAATGAAGAAATCTCATAATAAACCCGTTTGCGAGTGCTTATAAAGACATTTTTCGTTGGATAACCTCCACTATCTGGGGAATGTAGGAACGTCAGCGCTAGCGGGTAACGTATGATACAAATCAACGAACCGCTCTTCAATCCGGTTGTCTTGTTAAAATAATCAATAAAAAGTTTCCGTTTGAAGAGTTAGTTTATTTTCAATTTCGACAGATCTTCGGTACATGATAAATACATATCGCGAGAGATAAACGTAATTTCAAACAAAACAGGCTATATTCAAACGACTCCTTGAATACTATTTTTATGGATCAACGCTTGTTACGGCTTCTATTTAAAAACGATTATTTGTTTAATACCGATGATTTTAAAATACGATTTAAATATATGTATGAATGATGATCAAATAAAAATAGCATTTACTAGTAATTGTTGGTATGTATAAAATGTAGCAGTTGGCTATTTTTGAGTTTAAAAAATATTAAGTTATATAAAAATTCAAAAGTGTTAATACTAGTCAGTCGAATTTAGATCTACATTACAAACAATAAATTGATGTATCATCTGTGTACTGTACTATCTGTTTAGGAACTAAAACGTATATTTCCGTTTTACACAGAATATCCAGTAGAATAAGTGTTTATTTTACTGTAAAATTAAGTAGCTGTAATAACATTCCAGTTTAAATGTATTTAGGCTGCATTGTACAAGCAAAAAATCCTTTAATGTCATGTGATCAACAAAGACTGTTATCTATGAATAGATATAAGTCTTTCGTAGAAATTGTTACAATGTTAAACAAATTGCACACAATTAATTGCACTATAATTAACTAAATTAATGTTTATGACAGACTGAAGTGTTATTTAAACATACACCCCACGCAATTCTGAAACTTCATTCAGTAAAAAATCTACAACTTTTCAGCACCCACTTAGTCTATGTCTTAATTATTTTTTCGGTATTTCTAGACCCATTTCAGAGACTTTTAAGAAGCTTAGGAGACTGTCCCGCCCTCACACCCGCCACTGCAACTCCTGTAAGCCAGGATCAACAGTGGCACGCATATTAATGACACTGAGCATTGAAGCCCAGCGCGTCTCCGGGAAAGTCTAACTTGTCTTTAACCCGCAACGAAATCAATCAAAAAGTTAAATTAATAGGAGGAGTTGGAAACAAATTATTGTCCACTTCCCTCCCTAATAAAGCGGGTGACAAAACAATGAACTAAAGAGGCAAACAACCTCGCATAAAGACATTTACAGCCAGAGAAGCCAGCTGTAAAGCACCACGGAATAGTGATTATTACATTTAAATGGGACCTAATATGCAAGCTGTTATACTTGATTCCAATAATAGGTATGGCAAAATCGCCGGAAAGCACGGAAATTCTTCCTAGTCTCCACAAGGTCCATGTAGTATACAACACCAGATGTTATTTGCATACTATCTAGCATGGTTTTACGCTCATTCTGCCAAAGACTACACTCCCAAAGTACATGATGCGCGGACTGCTCATATTCGCAATAAGGTGTTGAACATGAGCACGCAGGCGAATCAACGAGCTTAAATGAGTACAGTTTAGACTTAAAGTTACCATGGCCCGTAAGAAACTGTGATACGTAATAATCGATATCTAGCCAAGTCTTTGTCAAACGATCACGCACGCATGGAAAATATTGGTATAGATGCCGACCCTTCAAAGATACCTCCCATCTATTCTGCCATTCATCTATTAATTCGTTATATACGACTGAGAGCGGCTTAAATAATCTGTCTACTTTTACAAGTTCACGTGAATTTAAGAATCTTTTGTCCATATTCTCTCTAGTTGAGTAATACATCGCGGCGCGACGTTGTACCTCTAGGTCAACTGGAAGTACACCCGCTAGGACAGGCAACGCTTCGGTACTAACAGTCCTATATGCCTTACACAAGAATATCAACGCCAAACGTTGGCTCTGGAGCAATTTCCTTCGCACAGCACCGATAGTAGCTCTATCGGCCCATACGGGGGATCCGTAAGTAATACATCCTAAGTAAGTAGCTCCATAGATGGTTTTTAATGTATTGAAAGATAGCCCCCACGTTGATTTTGATATTCTTGTCAAAGCAAAAAAGTTATTTTTCGATTTTTCCCCGACTTTCTTAATATGCTCAAGAAAGGAAAAATTCCTTTCCAAAATTAGACCAAGATAACAAACTGATTCTTTTTTCTTTACGGTGATATTATTAAATTTAATTCGCGGCGGTGATTTTAGAATTCCTTTTAAAAGTAATTGGAACGTTTTATGTGGTGCGAACTGTAAGCGATTTCGATCGCCCCAATCAGATATTAATTTTAAACACGTGTCGGCCATATTTTCGAGTCCCGACCTACTGTTTGACTCAATAAGCAAGAGGCCATCGTCCGCATATCCAATCAAAGAACACCCTGACGGTAAGGGAATTGTAAGAAAATCGTCGAAGCCCAAATTCCATAAATAAGGACCCAAGACCGAGCCTTGTGGACAGCCCATCGTCAGTGGCTTCGACACGGCATGGTGTCCAAGTTTAAGTTTTGTTGTTCCGTGCGAGAAATACGAGTATATAAGTGAATATATATTTTTAAAGCAACCTCGCAATTTCAACTTAAGAAGCAGCATTGGCCACCAAGCATTGTCGAAAGCACCGGAGATGTCCAGGAAAATACCGAGTACATATTTGCGTATCGATGTACTTACTCTTCTCCTAACCGAAATTGCCGCGTCAATAGTCGACCTACCCATAGTAAAACCGAACTGTTTTTCATGGAATTTTGGTCCACCTGGTAGCAATCGAGGGACGGTAAGACGTTCTAAAAGTTTACCTAGCGACGGCAAGAGTGTAATGGGTCTGTAAGACTTAGGATCTTGAGGAGATTTATCGCCACTCTTGGGTATTATCCGAATGAAACCGGTACGCCAGACTCGCGGAAATACCCCTTCAGCAATACATCGATTAAAAACAGTTAGTACTGCATTGCCGGCCGATTTACACGCTTCTTTGATCATTTTGTTGGATATTTTATCATCACCGGAAGCCTTGTTTAGGGGCAAAGATCGAACTATTTCACTAAATTCATCAAATGATGAGATATTTGAATCGCAAGAGTTTGGCAGTTCCGCGGCCCACATCCTAATCTGCTTGTGGTATTCTGTGTCATTCCCAACATTATCGTCCGGTATTAACGATTGTAACAAAGCTTCCGTTGTCTCCTCAATGCCAGTTGTGTAGTTGTTATTAATTTTTATATTCTCAATATAAGCCAAATTGATTGACCTATTAGCTTTAAACTCATGGTATAAAGGAGACCACGGACCTTCACTATCTAACCGGGCTACAATTTTTCGTAATAAATTGCCTTTCGATTTTAGTACAGCCGCTCTATAATGTGATCTGGCAACTTTCAGTTCATTAAAAGCAGATGTAATTGCTTCCCCTGTAATACGGCGTTTTTTAAGCCCGTTAAACCGCCTACGCGCTCTGCGAAAAGTTCGACGTAGTTGGACTAGTAAGTCATTCCACCAATCACACCTCCGAGTCTTTGTGATGCGACCTCGACCAATGGTAACGTCCGCGCAATAAGTAAACGTGTCCGACATAATCTCGGCACAAGTTTCAGCTGACAGATCATCGCGAGTGAAGTCCCTGGCATGCTGAGCAAATAAAGAGCTAAATAAATCCCAGTTGGCACCTATAGACTTATATCTAAAATTACAATTTATATGTACCGGACCCTGTGTCACTCTAGGCAAGAACTCGTACACAATCAGGCGATGGTCACTACACGACGCGTCCGGCAGGACGCGCCACCTATCAATACGGACGTCTCCACTAGAAAGTGTGACGTCAATAGAGGATTCGCCCATAGGGCAGCTATAAGTAGGTGGTGCATCGGGGGTGTTATGTACTTCGAGGTTCATTTCTGCAATGAAATCTTCTACAGCGCAACGTCGCTCGGTATCGGTGGAGCGATATTTTCCATACCAAAGGATTGAAGACGCATTAACGTCAGCACCTATAATAATTTTATGTCCAGCGAGGGACCGCAAGACATAACGGAGGTGATGCAAGTGGGGACCCACAGGGTCAGAGTATTGAAAATAACAGCTCACAAGAAAAACCTTACAGATCGGACTCTACACCTCTGCGACAGCACAGTGTGACGTCATAAGATTACGTACTGAGGTAACGGTAAGATTTGAACCCGACACGAAAATACCTGCTCGTGAGTTGTTATCGAGTTGTATCACCCTACTACGTAATCGCGCATGTTGGTATTGCTCTTGAACCAGAACGACATTCAGCTTATAATCGCGAATTAACGTGTCTAATTCTGATTCTGATTCTGATTCTTTAAGAATTCTTTTTTAAGAAGCTTGTCTGTACTATTCTTAAAGACCTACAATGCACCGACTATATGTACATCTGGCCTTAGGGGCCAGTGACTATTTACCATCACGTGGCCCGTTTCATAAAAATACCTTTTTCTTTAATACAAAAATATTTTTTTAACACAGAGATGGTTGGCGTCAACGGCATAATGCGACGGGGGACATCGAGCAGTTGTGTGAGCCGACTAAACCGAGCGCCAACTTGCTCGTCATGTACCTCTGTGCGTCGAGCCCCGGTGGCCGGCGCGTTTACAGCGTCGCGCTCCTGCACGCCAGTACCACTAGCGCCACCTGTCCGCGCCTTGTCGGTACGAACGCACTTCAATTGAAGGTAGAAGCACTACGAAAACCAAAGATACTAGAGAAGATTGAAGTTGGAGTTTAGTTTGAGTGGAATTCATACCAAAGATCTGAAGACTGGTTAACAGCTATTAGCATTATACCCGCAGAGGTTAATATCTAAAGGAGGTAACGAAATTAATACATAGTTTTGTACTCTAAGGAATGTTTCTTGTATATTGTGCTTATTTATGGAGATTGAAAGTGTTTTAGAACTAAACAGAGTAAAGTGAAGTTGGTTACAATGACATTCTGCTAGAAATATTTGAGTTAAGGTTACTGTTCCTGCTGTAAGTGTCACATATAATGTTATACCTACATAAATACGAGTAATATTAAAATAATTAAATTATTGAATACATTTTTAAGATAATTATACTTAAGTACCTAAATGTTGGAGTAGCGTTACAATGTATAAATCGGAGCGATTACGTTTGAATAAGTTAAGCATTCAGGTCACAAAGGCTTTAAGCCATTGAATATTATTAGAAAAAAATTGCCTGCACATATTCAAGATTATTTTTAAAATTGTGGTGCTCTTCAAATTCTGTATACTTTTTTCAAATCAAATTCCATAAACCATAATTTGAATATCAATGTCTGTTAATGCCAAAAAAAATATGATAATCGACTGTAAATCAAAGCATGATAAAACAATATTTTGCATTTTCGTTACCATTCCCCAAAGCTAAGATACAATTTGTGTTAATACAAATCTTTATTTACATTTTTATTTTGAAATTCATTATCTTTAACTATAAAAACAACTGCATTTTACAAAACTTGTGTATAATGTAATAGGAGCTTTCTAGAATTGAAGTGGAGGTACAAGTCCTTGTGATGAATATTTGAATTTCACGACGTTTCAAGAGTTATGTAAATAATTATTTTTATTCTGGCATGACAGCTGAAAGAGTGTTTTTGTGGTTATTAGAGACGGTAAGTATTCAAAATAAAGTAGTTGACGCTGGTAAAAGTGATGTCACATTTTTTATCACATTAAAATTAACGAGAAATATTTACACTCATTATTTATTATCCCAAACAAACTAGTATACGTTTCCTTTTAACAGACACGTTTGAGCTATTTAGTCGAGTGTGTAGATGATTAGACGTACATAAGTGTAAGAGCCCTTCACAAATTGTTGGTAGCTCTTCCGACGATACTGTTTGATGTATGCTCGGGTGTAAATATCTTACTTCAAAGATCTGAATCTAATTATATTACTTGTCATCAGCCAAGGTACATTAGTGAACACTTCTAGTAATTTGTAAGTAATCTTTGAACATGCGTTAGAACGGCAGTCGTGAGTATTTTTAGTTAATACTTAATTATCTATATCCGTATTGTATACAAGGTTACTTTTAATGAAAACCTGGTTAATCTTCCTTTATCTGCCTATCCCAAACTTACTTCACGTTGATGCGACATTACCGTGTTGCGGAATGATCTGCCAAATTTGGAATCGACTGCCTGTCTGACATTGGCGCTTTTGGGAGTATGTATTTTTGTCGTCGACTTTTAACCTTTTTGTTGACCACGCCGGCCCAATTGGGTTAATAGACTTTTAATATCATTGAAATTCTTGTGGAAAATGCTCATTCTCTGGTTTCCTAATAAAGTTTACTACCACCGTTATACTAACAGATCATTAATTCATTATGAACGTAATTTTGAAAAGCCCGTGGTGCATGTCTTCGGTTTATAACTGCTAGTTTTCGTTAGGCTGACCTGTTTGTCAACTGGGGTATAGCTCACTTAATAGTTGCCTGTTATATATTGTGTAGTCCAGATATATTAACTTTTCGTATACACAAATAAAGTATATTACGATCTCGCACTCTTAAAGAGTAGGTACCTATTAGTTTTTACTCTGACCTTGTCAGGATTAATACGTCAGCGCGAGGGCTGTTTATATACAAAATAAACGGCGAAGTGCGAGTCGCACCCGCGCACTAAAGTTACGTGCTACGCTATGGTTACGGAGTTTTTTCTTGATACGTATTAAACACGAAATTCATTCTATAAAAAGTTAGGCTTATTTTAGATAAACGGTGCTAATTTGTAAAATTCATGGGCTTATGCATCAATTTTGGGATTCACTGCCCAAGTCAGACACAAAATTGGACCATTTTTTCTTGTTTTCATTTTTTTTTTTGCTTTGCTTCATGGCTTTATTTTGAGAAAGAAAATATGTTACTTGTTCAACTTATACTTACATTGTCGTGTTGCTATACATGCTATAGTAACTAATATTTTATAATTATAAATATATATTGTTGCATATCTATTTCTGTTTAAAATGTTTTTAATAGTTCAGACATACGAATAATATTTTTATGATATAGACTTAAGTCAACTGACTATTAACTGTTATTGGGGTCCATTAATACATTTGGATAAGGAACCCTGAAAATTAAATTAAATTGACTTATTATAAGCTACTCGCAGCTTGAACAGGACCTTTAATACTGGAATTAGCATGACGGCACGTACCTTTAAGTTATTCAAAGGCGGAATTTCTTATTAAAGAAATTCATTTTAAGAATTTTTATTTAAGAATTTCTTATTTACGAATTCGTTCAGTGGTCCTTTAGAACGTTCTCCACCGGTCTCACAGCTCTTTGTTCAGCAAAATGCAGTGAGGTATTATACGTTAAAGAAGGAATTCTTGGTTGGTAATATTATAATTTCTCATCCGTAAAGAGCGAAGCTATGACGTCAGAAGTTGAAGTGTTCCGTTCTGTATTCTCGACAAAAGCAATTCAATCTAATCTTAGCGTAGTACTTGGGATGTGACTTAATTATTCTATTGTACATAGCACCTACTTCTGTGTCTATCACGTTTAGGTTTTAACTAACCTTGTTTAAGGACGATGAACGGAAGTGTATTGGCCTAAGGAAATGTTTGGAAATGTTAAGCTAGTCGACTTAGTAATTTAAAGCCTTGGAGATGTTTTATTTATTTTTGTTTTATGATGTGTAAATATTTGTATTGTGAATTGTTAATAAATCATTTATTTATTTTAAACGTAGGCACCTCAATAGTTTACACGTAATGTACAACACTATTAACAATAACACAAAAACTTTTGTTCCTATGTGTGCATATTACAGATGTATTATTTTATTAAAATGATCACGTAATGATTTTTCTATTGTATAATTGAATATTCTGTACATTTAAGCGTTAACAGGTCGAATCAGATGTAATATAACGATCGCAACGCAAGACTGAGGAGAACGAATAAATATTTTAAATCAAATGTGGTTTCACTTTACTCCATTATTTGCGTGTTACCATTTGGCTGTGGTTCGAAATATATTTGAACACTGTCTGAATCAATTTATAATTCTTTTGTATTGATTAAACTGTGTCTGTTTTTTATTGATTATTTTAGGTTTCCTATTATACGCTTGAGGGTTGCAAAGTAAACAATAAACGATGTCAATATCAGTGACCATCCGACACACCGGGTATATCAAGACTGCGACCGAAAACGAAGCTAGGTGGTAGTTTTAGAGGTTACAGACACAATGCAATTAAAATTTCACAAAAAAAGCTACAGATTTTTTATTGTAATTTTTTAAATATATGTATGTATATGTATATGCATGGATGGTAAATATCGAGTTTTTGCGAAAATAGTAGTTTAAACCTTTGCGTAACATTGCGTTCTTTAAAATAAAAAGGTTTACGTTATTATTTCAGGAAAACTATGTATTCATCCAAATACGACGATAAGTAAAAATTACAACAACAAAAAATTGCGATTTTTTTTTTATTGCGTTGTGTTTGAAGTCACTAATACTACCACCTGGCTTCGTTTTCGGTCGCAGTCTTGATATACCCTGTATAAATTCGACGTCGGTGAGACCCATTTCATTTAACGCAAATATTCTCCCAATATTCTCTCATGTAGCATTACGGTTACTAAAACCTTTAGGCAAAGTAACGATTTTTAATAATGTTGAGGTACTTAAAGGATCAAGGCGTGGTGTCGTTGGTGTTCGCCCAAATTTGTTGGTATGTAACGCATCTATAGCTCGATTTGTTGGCTGTGACCATTCGTGGCGCAGTTGGTTAGACGCGCGCCAGCTATGAAACGAGAGGCCGCGGGTTCGATCCCCGCACCAAGACAATTCTTTGTATGATCCACAGGTTTACGGGTCTCGGAGTTTGTGAGACCATAAAAGTTTCTCGTAGTTTCTGATACCCGCGACACAAGACTTGCCCTCTGTGTAGGGTCAGGACTATGTTTGTGTCTATTGTGTGTTTTACTATTTGTGTATTGTTGTTAAATTCTATTACTGTAATTGTAGCCTCCTTATTGCCTTGTTTGAAGTACTCGAAGTGTAATATTACAAATACCGTAGAGGAATTCACGCGCAAGTAAATTCAGTAATAAGGGATAATATATCAAACGCACTCAATACATACCGTAGACTAGACAGGCTAGAAATTGTACTTATAGGAACGGTTCTCAAACTTTTTAGTGCCCTTGAGATATATAAAAATTAAGGTCAAAAAATAATTTATTATCATCATTATTTCAGTCACGGGGAATCCTTTGATGACAATA
Organism: Deilephila elpenor; assembly: GCA_949752805.1. Classification (NCBI taxonomy): domain Eukaryota; kingdom Metazoa; phylum Arthropoda; class Insecta; order Lepidoptera; family Sphingidae; genus Deilephila; species Deilephila elpenor. The sequence continues at coordinate 5,363,814 of OX457102.1, forward strand.
TTTTACTTTTAAGGATCTCAATTGCGTACGACAGGGAGCGGCAAGAGGCCTGCAATTAGCAATTTTTTTGCAATCGATATGCAGTTAATACGCTGATTCTCAAGCTCCCTGATTCCTAAAACGAACCTTGCAGGACCCACGAAGAAATTTTGAGAAACAATTATTATTTAAGTAATGCTTATAGCAAATTATGAAGCCTATATTTAGGTTAATTTTGGGGATAAATGGATGTAATTAGAGTGCTTCATTACGAGCGTAACCGAGATTAGAAACAATTAAATCCTATACTGTCGATTTTCTCGTTCTCTTGTTGAATTTCGCTGAAAATAGCTTAACGTATAATTTCCTAATGGTTTCTGGTCCGCCCCGTGACCACGAAAGCTGTAAAGAAATCGAAACGTCGGGAAGTTAAAAAATGTAAAAATTAAACCAAATCGCGATAAAATCCGTATAAAATAGTTCTATTTCAATGTATAATTTCCTGCTAAAATCTTCAAAGAGGTAGACAAAGATTTGGGGAACATCATTCGCTGAGGGTGAATGATCCTGACGAACATATGTGACGCAGTGACTTGATTGTTGAAATTTCTACGTGTGATCTAATGTTTTTTAAGTGGAATATGTTTCTAGTACATTTTTTTACTGATTTGTAAGTACAGCAAAGTAAATTGTAAATCTAAATTGTAATTTGTGATCGAGTGGAACAAAGTCTAAATTGTAATTTGTGATTTCGTTGCGGGTTAAAGACAAGTTAGACATTTCCGGAGACTCGCTGAGCTTCAATGCTCAGTGTCATTTAAATGCGTGCCACTGTTGATCCTGGCTTACAGGAGTTGCAGTGGCGGGTGTAAGGGCGGGACAGTCTCACAAAAGTCTAAATTGTAAAATATTCAATTTTCTGCCGTAGAGCTAACAACCCTTCGTTGTTATTTTCAGTATAAAATCCGGAATTTTACCTGTAAACTCTAAGCCTTTATAATCTGCCATAATCATAAACTCGGCCCTAGTAATTACCAAGGTGCTTAATAATTGTATTAATGGATTAAAAAATAATTTGTTATACCGGTCGGTGCCAGAAGCCTTTCCACTTAATTTTCTCCACTTTCCGCCTCTTCGGCATCCTTAAAGGCCCATGTACACTGTGTAAGTTCCTCGACTGTAGATTTTTTTAATTACCATGAATGGCGAGATGAGCATGCCATTCGCCTGATGGTAAGCGATATGACCGCTTATGGACAGTAGCAAAACCAAACAACACCATGAATTACAAAACAATGCGTGGCATTCCATTGGCAATCCTGAGACATAAGATGTTAAGTCTCATTATGTCCAGTAGTTAATCTGGCTACAATGTCCTTCAAACCGGAACACAACAGTGCATTTACACTGCTGTTTGGCGGGAGAAATGAACATTGCGGTAGTACCTCCCCAAGCAGCCTCTCACATATGAGGGACCTACCACAAGCAAATAAAGAGCAATAAAGTTGAAACAATAATGAATATGCATTGTTTAAACTCTGTTTAACTTCAAATTGCTTTTCCAAAGAAAGAATATTATATAAGACACGGGTAACGTCGATTGCTGCTTTAACATTAATAATTGCAACAGGTAAAAAACTTGCGCGGTGTAAATGGGCCTTAATTATAAACCTATTAACTGTCATAACTTTCACAACTCGGTTGAAAACGGAGATCCAGCTAAAGTCTGGAAATTTCTCAAAACATTAGGAGTGGGTAAACCTAAACAAGACTCAATTCCTAAATCCATTGATTTAAATTCCCTAAACAATCACTTCTCTTGTCCATCGTATTTTGACTCGATGACTAAAGATAATACTACTACCATTAAGACTCCTGAATGTTCTCCTTTTATTCTTAAACAGTTTGCTACTTGTGATGTCAGGAGAACCATTACGCTTATTTCATCTAATGCAATGGGAAGCGACTGTGTCAGCCGTAATATGATTCTTCCTATCCTAGACGAAATCCTTCCCATCATTTGCCACATCCTTAACCATTCCATTTCCACAGGGATATTTCCTACTGCTTGGAAAGAAGCCCATATAATCCCAGTTCCCAAAAAACCTAAGGCGTCTGTACTATCTGAATTTCGTCCTATTTCTATTCTTCCATTCCTGTCCAAAGTCCTTGAACGTTTGATCCATACCCAGCTTAATGATTTCCTTTCTAGTAACAATCTCCTTAATCCTCTCCAGTCGGGATTTCGTTCTGGGCATAGTACTACTACCACCCTGACTCATATTACGGATGGCATCAGATCGGGCATGGAGCAAGGTCAGCTGACTGTCTTAGCACTGCTAGACTTCAGCAACGCCTTCAACACTGTCGATTTTGATGTGTTGCTTAGCGTTCTAGGTTCTCTTAACATATCTCCAATGGCAATTGATTGGTTTCGTAGTTACCTGTTTGGACGCCGGCAACGCATCTGTGTTGAGGAAAGTTTTTCTTCCTGGTGCCCCGTAGCTGCTGGCGTTCCACAGGGTGGCGTGCTATCACCCCTACTTTTCGCAGTCTTTATAAATTCTATAACCAATCATCTTTGCTCCTCCTACCACCTCTATGCAGATGATCTCCAAATCTACACTCGAGCGTCCTTGGACAAGATGGTTGATGCTGTAGCAATAATTAACACAGATATACAACGGATCTGTGATTGGAGTAAGACCTTTGGATTAATGGTTAATCCAACCAAAACCCAGGTAATTGTAGTTGGGAGCCCCAGGATGGTTTCAAAAGTAAATTGGGATCAACTACCATCTGTCTACTGCAATGGTACTACCATCCCATACAGTGACACTGTCAAAAATTTAGGCTTACTACTTGATAGGTCCTTCACTTGGGGTCCGCAGCTTTGTGAGCTTAGTCGAAAGTTGTTTGCTTCGGCAAGGTCCTTGCGAAGGTTAAGCAATCTTCTACCCACCACCACGAAGATTTCACTTGCACAAACTCTCCTTCTCCCTATCCTTGATTATGCCGATGTCAGCTATGTAGATCTCACCGAGGACCAACTTAATAAGCTTGAGCGTCTTCAAAATTTCTGTATCAGATTCATATTTGGTCTTCGCAAATATGATCATGTTTCTGAATTTCGCACTAAGCTCAAGTGGTTACCCATCCGGTTTCGTCGGAATGCTCATATTCTTACACTTCTGTACAATATTTTGTTTAATCCTCTCACGCCATCTTATCTTAAAGATCGTTTCATCTTTCTCCATGACTCACATTCAAGATCCTTGAGGTCGTCGGAGAACTTGAAACTGAGAATGCCCGAGCATTCCACAACATTTATGGACAAATCATTTACAGTCCAAGCTGTCCGATTGTGGAACTCACTCCCAATTGGGGTGAGACGGGCACGAACACTGACGTCATTTAAAAAAATGGTGAAGGACTATTACCTCTCTCATTAACTATGTAGACGAGTAATATATTTATCCATGCGCATTATCTGGTAAATTATAGTATAAGTATATATGTATGTCTATGTATGTATAGTATAGTATATAATATTGCAGTTTGTGTATTGTGTATTTTAATTGAAATATGTGTGTAGATATTTGTATTTATATAATATTATCTATATTTAAATATGTCTATGTATTTAATTACAAGTTTACTGTTAAATTATTTTAGATTACTATTTACTCCTTGACTGCCCTCTCATTCTCCTGTTTTTATATCCATCCCAAGGTTGCCTGGAAGAAATTGCCCAGTGCGATAAGGCCGCCTTTTGTACTTTTTCTTTTTTATATTATTTCATTGTAATTGTTTTTCTTTATGGTGCAATAAAGGATTAATAAATAAAAATAAAATAAATAAATAAACTTTCATCACACCGGCTTTTTGGCGGATTTCAAATTTTAAACGAAAAATATTTAACTGAAATGACATAATTCTGTTTTATTTAAGTCTGATTGTAGATGAGTTTTCGTTCGACTTAAAAAAAGGCTGATGAAAACTTTCGTCGGCAGGCCCTTATTTCTGCAAATGATGTTCTTTGTGCATTATCAATTGGGAGATAAAAATATACAGGTATCTGAATATCGCTTTTTCTTTGTAGATGTGTAAAAATTAAGTAACATTCCAATAAATATTAACTGAATTTTCAAAGTTGTTTGTTTGTGAAATTCTCAGCCGAGCTGATTACAACTTAGCTTTCATTAAACGATATACAAAAACTAAACTGTAGAAACATTTTGAGCGTAATTTCAGGAACTCCTAACGGCTTTATTTTTAACTTTTGAGAAAAAATCCAAACTGATACATTTAGATTTTTCTTATGGACGACCAACATTCAATAATATGTACAAGGAAGAACAATTGAAAAAACATATCAGTTCTGAAAAGTCCTGGGTATTGATCTGCTTTGAATAAGACTCTTTTTATTTGCTGCCAAACAGACAAGCTAGTGATTGTACCAGATTTCACTAACCCTGGTGAAAGTCAAAACCAAGTTATTCTTAAGGCTTACACGAATGCTTCTAATAATGATACATTATAGTGCACTGGTACAGTGATCGGTGATGACAAGGAAATATCTCAGTTCTTGATATCCCGTTTTTATAAATAAAAAATGACCTTAAGATATAATGTTCCGTCAGAATATTAAAAGTCAAGAAGAATTAATCGTTTTTCGCTCCCATTTTTAACTATATCTTTTTATGAGTAGTCAAGTAGAAAATTGTATGCCATGATGTTAAAGAAGGAAGGTCATTTTGTGCAGATAGCGTCGTCGTCTGAAGAATATAGGTGATAAAACATGTTGTAAGCTAGTATGCTCTGACATGGAGGATTAAGACGTGTTAAGAAAGTGTATTAATAAGTAAAAGTGAAGTCGTTTAAAGAAATGGTAAAAAACATATCGGATTTTATTCGGCAATTTGAACAATAAAATTAATGTGATTTGGGCACACTGTATTGTAAAACGAACAAAATCCATAACTCATTAAAAATTATTAAATTTCGGAAAAAAAGAAACCGCAAAATCTTTGTGCTCAATATTTTTATCGTAAACAAAATAGAAACAATATTGTACTGAAAGGCATTAACACTAATTTCTGTACAAATTCCGATTGCCGTAACTATACATAGCTTTCGCTACTTCGGTTGATACACAGAACCAAACTTCTAATCTATATATATAAAAGAGGAATACCTATATAATTTGTTTAATATATTTCACCGAAATATCCTACATATTTAATGTTGGTCAGTTTAAGCGCCCTTTGTATTAAGTGAGCGTCCTCGCCATAGCCCAACAAACCAGCACAAGGACGTTGGTAGGTAGATATTCTTGAAATGCTCACTATAGAGTCAGACTTCTTTGATATCTCTGATACTGACACATTTCAACGTACGAAATACTTTATCAGAGACAAGGAAATAACTTATCTGTAAGCTTAGTCTACAGATACTGTCTGCATCTTCGATTTGAAGCTTGCCACTAAGTGTCTGAAGTATCAAGAAAATGCTTCGAATTCAACGATCTATGAGCATTTCCTGAACCACAGCTACTGACGTTTTATGACACAGGAAATAAGTTATATCGTACTACGCGGAGTATGTAATGGGGTTTACATTTGTAGTGCTAACTTCCCGCTTCTTAAGCTGATGGAATCTTAATACAAATCAATAGAATATAACAGCACTTCTGAGAGTGCCAACGCTATTGCTGACGAAATCAGACTAGGAATGGAATATTATATTCCTTCCTCTGAGATCGCCAGTAAGGGTCGTGGACGCTCCTGGTTCAATCGGGCATGCGCCGATGCTGTCGGTGACAAACAGGCGGCGTATCGCGCTTGGATCAGGGGTCGCGCTAACAAGGATCCTAATATCAGTTCCCTCAAGGAAGCCTATAATCGAGCCGCCAAGGCCTGCAAGAAGGCCTACGTTAGAGCAGATGCCCAGCGCGTTTGCAGGATTGGGCGTGCGTTGGCCAATCACCCAACTAGCAGTCGTGCTTATTGGAGTTTGGCCAGGGCCGTCCAGTCTAACTTCTGCCGTCCAGCATTGCCACCGCTGAGGTACCCGGAAGGTTCGCTGGCCCACAAGCCGCAAGAGAAAGCCGCCTTACTGGCAAATCTCTTTGCGGCTAATTCCCGCCTCGAGGACTGTGGTTCCCGGCCCCCGCCGGTGCTGCCTGATTGCGGATCCTCAATGGCGGATATTCGCATCAGGCAGTGTGATGTGCGGCGTGAACTACGGTCTCTCGACGTGCGGAAAGCCAGTGGTCCGGATGGAATACCGGCGGTGGTTTTAAGGAGTTGCGCAGCGGAGTTGTCTCCTGCACTGACACGCCTCTACCGAGTGTCCTACCGCACAGGTGTTGTGCCGGAATCTTGGAGGGAGGCCAATGTGCAACCGATCCCCAAAAAGGGTGATCGGTCAGACCCTACCAATTATCGCCCTATCGCTATCACCTCAGTGATGTGTAAGGTCATGGAGCGGATCATAAACGCTCAATTGGTCCGCTACCTGGAGGATCACTCGTTGATCAGTGACAGACAGTACGGATTCCGTCACAACCGATCAACGGGTGATCTTCTGGCGTTTGTCCTGCATCGCTGGGGTGAGGCGATAGACCGGCGTGGCGAGGCTCTTGCTGTGAGCCTCGACATAGCCAAGGCGTTTGATAGGGTCTGGCACCGTGGTCTCCTATCCAAGCTTCCGGCATACGGTCTGCCCGACAACTTGTGTTCGTGGATTTCTGGCTTTCTGCATGGGCGTAGAATGCGTGTCGTCGTTGACGGACACGCTTCGGCGCTCATGTCGGTAAATGCCGGAGTTCCGCAGGGCTCGGTGCTGTCGCCCACCCTGTTTATTCTGCATATCAATGATATGTTGTCACTTGGCAACATTCATTGCTATGCAGATGACAGCACGGTTCATGGGCGATACTGCCATGGGTCCCCAGGTTGCCGGGTCGACACTGTGAGTGGGCGCGAGGATCTTGTCATTGAGCTCAATCGGTCCTTGGATCTCATTTCTACATGGGGCTCCAGGAATATGGTTGAGTTCAATGCCAGGAAAACCCAGGTGTGTGCGTTCACGTGCAAAAAATCCCCGTTCTCTCCCCTCCCCATTCTTCAGGGTATTCCCCTCTCAATGCGGAATGACCTGAGTATCCTTGGTGTGGATATCCGTTGTGATCTTAATCCAAGGAATCACATCGAGGGCGTAATATCTGCCACTTCCCGCAGGGTTGGGGTCCTGAACAAGGTGCGTCGGTTTTTCGCGCCCGGTCAACTCTACCGCTTGTATAAAGCGCAGGTTCGGCCGGGTATGGAATACTGTTCGCACCTCTGGGATGGATCCGCCCAGTACTTGCTCGATGCCTTGGATGGATTGCAGCGGCGGGCCATCCGCATTGTGAATGATGCAGACATTACGGGCAACTTAGAGTCGCTACAGTTACGGAGGGATGTCGCCTCTCTAAGCGTGTTCTACCGTCTGTATCATGGTGAATGCTCTGAGGAATTGTTCAATTTAATCCCCTCCTCTCCTTTCCTTAACAGAACCACGCGTGCTGGCTTGCGGAGCCATAGCTTGACTGTTCAATCCATTTCGGCGCGAACCAAAAGGTTCTCTAACTCTTTTTTCTGCCGTACAGTCAAGCTGTGGAACGGTTTGCCACCGCACGTGTTCCCTCCTTCCTATAATCCTGGGTCCTTCCGCCGTAGCGTGAAGAGGCATCTCAGCGGGCCGGCATGATTGTATCGAATGGTATGAGACTACCGTCGGATACCATTCGATACTCTATCTGGACGGCATTAGCACTTACCATCAGGTGCAATGCAGTCACTATGCCGTGCCAGTTTAAAAAAAAAAAAAAAAAAAAAAAAAAAAGCAATGACTCTGTGACTTTGAGGTTGCTTCAACTTACACAAACTAAAATAGGTCAGTGCTATTCAGAGATGATTGAAGAAAGGCGAGTAATCAAATATTTTCTTAACATCTTCGGTCAAATTAAAATACATAATTTGAGCGTTTGAAGGTATCAATAACGTAATTACTAATTACATTATCGTTTTCGTTCGAAAGTACGGCCAGACAAATTAAATTTCGCTCCACGTTACCCTTTTATCTCCGCTTTATTTTCTGATTTAGTTTTCGTTTTGACTTTCGTTCACGCCAATTATTCATCTGCGGTTCCTGTTTATTTGTATAATTTAAATTGGTATATTGCTCATAACTTGATTGATATAAAGCGTTTTAATGATAGTAATAACATGATACTTCCCTTAAGCCTCAAGATTCGAGACAATGAACGTAGTCTAATTTAGGAATATTCTAATTACCTTATGAAAGGGTACTTGAGGACACATTGTCTCAAATCGAGGCGTTAGTTGATTGTTAGTAGGCATCATTAAGACATTAAGACCTCAAATACGTAATCTTTGTTTGAAGTTGTATCAAAGTTATACTATGTAAGAGCGATTAAACCTAGTACCAAGCACTTGACAATTTCACAATGGGTAATTCGAATGCCTAATTTGATCTTTGAATTGTCTGTTAACGTTTAAGCTGTTGTGTAATCCGTGTAATCTGATGTGATTCCGTTCGTCGGAATGAAACATTCGACCCAACAAATCGATACAACTCACATTGGACTCCAAAGCGATTGAACAATGTCCTTGAAAATAACCCTTCAACGTTAAAAATTTAAATGTAGAGCTACATTACACGTGCTTGATTGTATTAATTGACACACATGCACAAAAACTAAGTTGAGTTTACAGTAACTAAGCGACATTACCTACTTACTTTGAGAAAATAAGGTTCAGTTGTAAAGTAACTTTGACGGTTGGCATTTGTTAAACTTACTTGAAGCAGAGAGAGTACGCTAACTACAAACTGTTTTGTGTACACCTACTCTTTACATTTTGAACAGTTTGCCTCAACTAATTTTATAAAACAAGGTCCAACAGATTTATATTTTCTTTATTGCATAGTAAGCGGAGGCTCACGGGAGTAATTCGTAGGCCCAAAGGAGCATTTAACTGTAAAACCACAACAAAGTTACTGAAACTGGAGTAGGCAAATTCGTAATTGAGTACACTTTTGCTACCGGTGCGGCGTTCTAAAATTGAACGTGTTTTAGAGAGTCATGGCTGAAATATTTAAGCGTGGAGGCTAACATAGTTTAGTGCTGGAATTGTTTTATATACTCGTATTTAGTATCCATTTTTAAAAGGCATCTAAAATGAGAATCACGTCGATTTCATAGACAAAAAATGAACTATATTAATCGTAGTGTGATGTTATCAGTTTGACATAATGTTAAGTGCATTTTTTATATCTACATAGTTTTCCTCTAAGGTTTTTCATATGAAGGTTGCGGGAACTGCAGACCATTCATCCGTGCACCTGTAGGTAGAACGTGGGCTTAATTTCACTGAACTGTTTTCCGTAACCCATTTTTGTGTGAAGTCTTTTTTTACATTGTTTACATTGAGTAGCAGCATGACTAATTGAACTTTAACTACGTTGATGGATTACATGAACAAGCTCAAGTTAGGTGGTGTCATTTTCTTGCAGAAAACCTACGCGGAGCGTTAGATGAGTGTACAAAAAGCCTACGTAATTATGTAGTCCGAAAGCTTAGGTGACGTAATGAGCACGGAGCTGGTTTTGAAACGAGAAGCAGTGGGTTTGTTTCCCGAGGAAAACTTTTGTGTGATCCTAATATATTACAATTCTTAGGAAATACACAAAAAATTAATACTTCTGTGTATAATGTAAATAAAACGTGCTAGTAAACTGACAATTAAAATATATTTTTCCTGTATAATTTATCTCAATCCGAACCTAAACTATCCTCAACATCTCCTTGTCTAGACCTCTGTATTCGTTTGCGTAATTAAAAGTGGAAAATAAATTCTCTACCGTCCCGCTGTACTCATTGACATCCTGCATGTAAAACATTTCCGATCGCTATTTAAGAATGTATAGATTTCTTGGGAAAAGTAGGTAATGTAAAAATAATCATTCATTTTCAATAAAGTTACAAATTAAATGAAGGCACTGTATTGAAATAATGGTTTTCTATAATACCAAAACCTATGTTATGAGATTATTAATGAGAAAGACTACACCACCACATTATTTTTAAGTAAGTAGAGGAGCGAAACTCTATATGATAAGGTACGAGTGTATGACGAATCGGATGTTAAATATTATTTATATCACGTTCTTTTAATTTGTACATTTTCTCGCATGATAAATTTTTCCCTGAAGGTTTATTATCAAGCAAGCAAATTGTAGATCCCTTCTGTATCATGTGAAGATAAATATCTTTGAATATGCTTGGGCTTAAACTAAGCTGAATCTTGGTCGCAAATTCGGCTTAAAAACCTCTGTAAAGGATCATATAAGAGTCAATACATGGCAAAGAGTGAGCGAAATCGTGAAGCATGAAATATTAGAATAACTCTATAACGAAACGGAAAACGTTTGATATAAAAAAAATAAATTAATAACCACAAAGCAATGTGTCCACGTTCGACGCACAATTAAGCACGAGAGGGCGGAATGAATGCAAACAGGAAAATGAATGGAGCGGCGGATATTACAAGCAGGGTTCGTACCGCGCCGGATATTTCCTCGCTGATATCACCCGCCACTCTAACGGCATAATTCTGTGGCTCTTGTTACAAGTGATACAACTCGAGTTGTACCCTTTTTGAGTTTTTAATATAGATCAGATCAGAAAAAAATTAGCTATTTTTTGGTCTAACTCACGATTTTCTATCTGCTATAGTTACGGAGATAATTTTGTGTAAAGTGATACAAGTGCTGCTATTTTGGCGAAAATTGCGTGAATATTGATATATTTCGTGTTGTAACTCGTTTTTGTAATCGATTAATACGCAGTTTTTGTGGCTACTGGTATAAGTACAATTATAACTATTTTCACATATATTTTTTCAGTGCATTTAACGTGAATATTGATATATCGAGGTTTATATCACTTTGAACCATTTTTTTCCAATATTGACTAGGGTACAACTCGACATGTACCTACCAATTCAAATGTGAATTTTTGATTTTGATGGGCTAAGTGATACATCTCGACATATATCAATCTACAGATATTTTTTATTTTATGTGCAAACGAATACAAATCAAGTTGTATCTAAAACTCAAACAAATTACAAAAATATTTTATATCAAATGAGATGTGCTAAGTGAGACAATTGTGCGCGGCAATACAATTTTATTGACTTAAATACAACAGACCCAATAATTCAAATGTCCAAATATATAATATAATACTTTTGTACTATAAATATGATTTATTATAATATTATATTCTATCATCAGATACAATATCTAATGTAAATATACGAAAACTAAAATTTTTACCTTGCTGTCGGAAACATTATATTATTGTTTTATATTATTTTTTTTAAATGGCAGTTGTCATAACGGTATTGGTACATAATTTATTTTTAAATTCTTTATTAAACACCACATACAAACAAAATGCAAACTAAAAATCTTATTTATCAATATTACTGCTACTTTACTCAAATTATCATAGATTAAATATGGAAAGAAACTCCTTATTCTTTTCCAACTGATCTGGAATAGTTTTTACATGTTTTCTTATTGTAGTAGGTATTTGTATATTACTCATCTGTGTTATTTCTTAGTTTAAAAATTATTTGCTTCGTTTTCGAACTTTTGAGTATATGACACGATACTAGTGAGATTAGAGACCTTTATCATTCATATTGTAAAAGTACGTTATAAGATTTTAATACATACATATATAAACTCACGCCTTTATCCCCGAAGGGAGAGGCAGAGTCGCCACCAGGACACCCACATTTCGCCTTGTACTATGTTCCGTCCCACGATTTGATAGGAGGCGAGCCTATCGCCATATCGGGCACAAATTCCTGATGCCGGACTGATAATGAATAGAAAAATCCAATATCACTTTGCCCGACCCGGGACTCGAACCCGAGACCTCAGCTTTGTAACCGTACCGTAATACAACTATGCCACCGAGGTAGTCTAAGATTTTAATAATTATGTTAAAACTGTGCCTTAAGAATTTGTAATTTAATTAAATTAGTTTTGAATCTAAATTTCATTAAAGTTGATTTATTGTAATTGTGTTTATTTTGTAAGATTTGTTACATTTTTGTACATTCATATTACATTTAAAAAAAATACATATAAAAATATAAAACAAATAGTTAACCTTTTCGTGGTGAGGCTCAAGTCCCAAGTCACCGGTGGTTAGAGATACAAAGTGAGGAACATCCTCACTATGCGTGCTATGTCCAGGAATACTGCCTTTTGGATCTGATTCTTGACCCAACGACCAACAACGGCTTTTGGAGATGTTGGTCTAGGCTCTTTGGTATCAGTCCATGTGCAGAAACAACAATCGGGACAATAATTGTTGAGTCTACATCCCAAATGTTAGTAACCTCGTGGTCCAAAGCTCAATATTTAGACAATTTGTATTTTTCAGCTTTAAAGAGGTTATCGTCATGCGGTATGGTAACATCAACAAGTATTGCTCGGCGCGTCAATCGATCTATTATCACAACATCAGGCTTATTGGCAGCAATAGTCCTATCTGACCGATCACAGACCGATCCCAATACAGCGTTGAATGACCATTTTCAAGAACTGGTTGGGAAACATACCGGTAATATGGTACTTAAGAGTCACAATAGTCCATATCAAAAAGCAATTTGATGATGTATGATCTTGGCTACTAGGTTTTATCTATGCAAGTACTCGCCGTTAGCAAGATACGAATAACCGGAAGTTACATGCCTGACTGACTCGCCAGGACGTTGGCATGCCCGACAAATGTCGACCGTACCGTCCTTTAGGATGTATTCATAACGTAGTCAAGTTACAGATTCAGGCCGGTCCACTTCAGGCCCGTGTAGGGCCCGAAAGAACGGACCATGCAGCTCTTTGCTCTTCCATACTTCCTCGCGATCTTAAACGCTCATCACGAAAGGCTTCCGCCAGTTCTCATTCGCCAATGAGAGCTGGGTAAATCCTTTACACACTATGACTACAACCCTATGCATATCTACGTAGCTGTGATGGAAATACTCCCTTAGATTGCACACCTCGTGATTATGCAGATCCTTAGCATTAAGAATGCCTCGGCCCTCACATCTCCGCGGGATGCACAACCTCATCACTGACGAACTTGTATGATGCATACGATGTGCATTTTGTACAGTCCGGACCTTACGATCCAGGGCGTCCAATTCCGTCTGAGTCCATCTAAGTTTGCCAAAAGAGTACATAAGTACAGGCATAACCCAACCGTTAAACGCACGAATCTTGTTTCCACCTGATAAAAAACAGTTAAGAAATTTTGTCAGGCGGATAAAGCAACGTTCCTTTATTGATTGTTTTACCTCTGCACCTATAATATCTAGACCCTCAGGCATACCCAGATACTTGTAGGTTTCCGTCTGCGAAAGAGATCTGAGTCTTACAGTCTCTGAGTCATTTATGTCATCAGAGACTGCAACCTCGCCTCGCTTGACATGGATAACCGCACCTTTATCTACACCAAACTCCATATTGATTGAGTTGCTAAATCAAGCAGTTATTTTTGACTAAAATTGATTTATTATTATTATTTTATTCATTAACAGTTAAGGGATTTTTATACTATCCGGTAATACATGGGAGACCCATCGTACCTTTTTTTATTATTAAAAACATCGCAACAACAAAGTTGATTATTTAATAATATTAAACTTGTATCTATTTACACAATACATATCATTTTAACGAGAGATATAACTTGACTTGTATCATTTAACACATATTTTCAATAGACTTGAATATTAGCAAACAGATACTATTCAAGTAATTTATGTAAATAGGGGGTTGCTGATATGAAAAACATAATCTTACGGATTATACCTTTACCTTTTGTTTGAGCAACATTATGGTAGGAACTCATACAAATTATTTATTACATTTTGTAAACTTTTGTATATTAGTTTACACGAAAGCACTTTAAACAAAGTATTTAGGTGCGCCGTAATATAATTAGACTTATATCATTTATCACAACATTTTTGCACATGTTACTCATAAGCCGAGGTATATCTCACAGGTTTCTCGTGAATAACTTTAAAAACATAATATTTATCAAAAAAACTAAAACGCACAATAAAAGAAAACATTTTTCCCTACAAAATAAGGTATTCAAGTTTAATCTAGCACATTTAGTTTACGACCGAGAATTTTTTTAAACTTGTTTTTGCTCTCCTGTAAAATGATGATTTTCGACTTGTATCACTCATCACAAGAGCCACAGAATTAATTTCTATTATAAATATTTATATGCATTTATTTTAGATTAATGAGCGGTGGTTTATATTTTTAAAGGGCTTCAAAAAAACGACATTCTGTTTTTGAAATTTTATATTGCCCAGCATTGCTTTGTTATTCATGGTGTTGTTTGGTTTGCTACTATTCATGAGCGGTCATATCGCTTACCATCAGGCGAATGGTATGCACGTCTTGTAAATCATTGCAATAAAAAAAGAAATGCCATAGTAAACGAAACAAGGTCTCCTTAGTAAAGAAACGCTTGATATTTTACCAATGGCTGTAGTAATTCTCTATGTTACCTTAACGAAACCGACGTCATTTCAAAGAAGTGCTGTCTTATTGGCTTTACAACGTCTAAGCCAAAAGCTCGTAAAGTTAATTAATACCAGGTCTTTCGCCTGCCGTAAAACTTTATGCAACTATGTTCAATGTACATTTTTATATAAATTGTGAAATTAAAGTGGTATTTTTTTTACAGCGTTGGTCAATTTTTTTTTAAATCATCTGATGGTATGTAATCGCGCCTGGAAGCATCAATATTTGAACTGATGGGTGCATTGTAGACAATTAAATAGAATAGTCAATATATAAAATAATGAGAGAAAAGAGAGGAAGAAACTACCAATTTAAAACAGAAATTCTAACTTTACGTCGATTTTCTGTCATCAAGAAAAAAATAAAAATTTGATATTAATAATAGTGAAAAGGCATGGCTGTACCCTGTGGCTGTAGGTTATTAAATTACAGCACCAATGGGTCAGCTCGTTTGAATTAGTACCTACTAATGGCTTAAAAAAAATCCGGCGCTAATGACATCTAAGTATGCCGTGTTTCTGGCTTAGCCTGTATGTACCCAACTTCCTGCAAGCGGGCATGATTGCTCAATAAGAAATTACCATTCGCTCACCCTTTGATACTATATCAAATGCATCGTAGCTTCGATCAAACATATACTTGGTGACTTTGTCGCGACAGTACAATAATGTTTATATTATCCCGTGAAACGACTTACACATGTTGAATGCCCGAGCTCCGTCTCTTTGATGCCGCGTCCGCCGTTTATTATTTCAACTGAGCTACTTCAGTTTTACAACTTTTGAATGAAATGAAATGATATTTAATTTAAAAGCGTGCTCTTTTAAAAATAAACTTCATATACTTTTTCAATTGTCGATGCGATGGAGCAGACTGCGTAAATATATACATAATGTCGAGCTGGTTGAGGCAATTTATTTAGCTTTATACCTGAATTAAAATTGTGGTGGAATTATTTATGCTTAGGGTAGAATGTTTATCGATATAACCAGATGGTAATTACGGTGGACAGTGGTAGAAGATCCGTCATAGTCTGGCTTAGCCAATGTACAACTGGTATAGAACAAGCTGGCATAATTTTGTTGATTGGCGAGAGGTTTGGTGGATATTCTATTTGGATTGCAATGTCATTGTCGTCAGGTTCTTTTATCCCAAAACTCACGCCTTTGTCCCAAAAGAGGTAGACAGAGGCGCTACCAGGACAAGTTCAGGTTCTTTTTTATTACTTTATATTGTAGTAATTAAAGTATAAGAAAACCTTATAATGAAAATTCAACTAAGATCTTAGTTTTTTTGCTGGCTTTGTATTTCTTAGACACAAAAGAATTTTTAACAATGACATGACATAATTAAATCTAGATGGTATCATGTATATAACTTATGACCTATTGACATGATTCTCTATCACTTAAATTTCATTAAGGAAATCTAACCGTGAACCTCGGAATGATTTTAAATATTTGGGTCATCCAAAAACACCCAGTGGTATGAAAAATAAAAACAAATTCTATTGCATTGGATTTCAATAAAAAACAAACAAACAATTCACTACTCATATGCATACGAATAGAATGAAATTTTACAGCGTTTCGTACAAAGGCTTTTCACAACGAAAAATACATTCTTTTGTTGTTTTTTGTGAAAAGTCATTTTAGATGTCACCGATGTAAAACACTTAAATAAATCATGTTGTTTTAGACACACAACAGTTTATTGAACACCACAAAGTACAGAACAATAAAGAATAGAAAACTAAAAAAAATAGTGTACAATTGGCGGTCTTATCGCTGTAAGCGATCTCTTCTAGACAACCAAAAACACACATGCCGTGTACTTAACACTTTATTACCATATTACGAGTATTCAATACATATACAAATAATTTACGTCAATGTCAAATATTTCTTGTGTAGTGTCATATTCACTGTGAATGTCGAGGGGTTTATTCGGACTAAGAAGCGTGTGTAAGTTTTCAGAGTCGGAAAACATGTTTTGCTCGGGGTAGGATACTTAGTTTCATGAGATGATAGAAATCAAGCTATTTATGTCACGGCGTAAATAAAAAGATTAAAATAATAAATGTATGTTAAATGAAAAAGGAATCTGATAGGCGTTTTTTGTTTTAGAGTGGAGTGTACTCAACACTTTATTCCCATATTATTCAATAGATATATAAATTACGTCAATGTCAAATAATTCTTTCCGTATGCATAAAATCTCCTACGCATCATACGATTTGTTGCTCCCAGAAGGAACATTATTCATAATGAAATATTGGCTTCTGCACTGTCATTCATCAACTATTGTTTTATTACAATGAAACTAATGGTATTATTTTATAAACTTTAGTATTTACGACCGATGTACTGGAGTATGGTGAAATACAAATAGTAACAAAAATAAGTTTTCCGCTCTAATCCTTTTAAATGAATTTTCATAATCAGAGTATTAAAAGAACCTTTGTTTTTTTTAAATATAAACATTAACACTGACAGCCTCCGTGGCGCAGTTGGTTTGACACCGCCTGTGAAACGAGAGGCCGCGGGTTCGATCCCCGCACCGAAACAAATATTTGTATGATCCACAGGTATTTGTTTCGGGTCTGGGTGTTTGTGAGACCGAAAAGTCTCTCGTAGCTTCTGATACCCACGACACAAGACTCGATCTTAGTGTGGGGTCAGGACTATGTATGTGACTGTTGGGTGTATTTATTATTATTATATTAACATAATTTGCAGGTACAGAAGTCCACTGCGGCACATAGACGGCTAAGCTTCCCATAGCGATAGGAAGCGGCCTTTCTTCAGAAAATTCTTAAAACATTTGTTCAGTCATTTCCAGTGGGTGGACCTTGCCGTACCAGAGCCAAGTAATACATAATTGTAAGGTTATTATTTAACATAAGGGCATTGTTTAACAATTTCGATTACCTATTTCTTCTCACAGTTTATTAAACATTGAGTACAAATAAACAAAATGATTTCACCAAGTTTTATTCAGCGACAATGTTTATAATTTTTTGGAGACTGTCCCGCCCTCACACCCGCCACTGCAACTCCTGTAGGCCAGGATCAACAGTGGCACGCATATTAATGACACTGAGCATTGAAGCTCAGCGCGTCTCCGGGAATGTCTAACTTGTCTTTAACCCGCAACGAAATCAATCAAAAAGTTAAATTAATAGGAGGAGTTGGAAATAAATGTTTATAATTAATGAAACAAGAACAATAATATTATAAATATAAACATTAAAAACGTTATATGATTACAATAACACCGAATGCTCATGCATATCAATCGCCAAATTCCATTTATTTTGTTTCGCATAAAACCGAATTTCAACACGCTTTTTTCTGAATAACTCATTTTCGAATCCAACACAATGTAATTTCATCTGTATTGCGCACTAAATATAAAATGTATCTATTGATTTAAAACGCCAAATGATGTGATATATTATGTGTTAAATCGTCGAGCTATATGATTTAATAGCTAAGTATATAAGAGCTATAAAAGTAATATAATATTTGTCATACAGAAGCTGCCCAGTTGCATGTTTGACGCTTTAAGATTTAAGTGGATACCAAATTTTCTCAGAGTTTACAATAATTACGACATAAAGAGTAGATAATAATAATAAATGTATTTCTTTCTTTCTTGTTTCTTTCAAAATTAATACTAATTAAAACACAGGACATACATGAATATGTAGGTATAGCATAGTGAAATGTGTCTACTTGTTGTTGGATTCATGGCAACTCTAGCCCATGTTTGGCATATTATTATCATGTGTATATGTATGTACTAAAATAGTAAAGCTAAAATTTATTCGTTCAAACACGCGTATATGTAGCTCTGCAACATTTTATTTGATCTAAAAAATATTTTGTTTAATGGAACTTATTAACTTTTTAAACATAACTTATTTTGTTTGTTAGAAGGTTATAGACTATAACATCACGAATTTTAGAAGCCTTGCAAAAATAAAAAATAGTTAATGAAATATGATGAATATGTCCCGGGTCGGGCAAAGTGGTATAGCTATATATATAGTTTTTCGGCCCGAAGTCAGGAATTTGTGCCCGATATGGCGATAGGCTCGCCCCCTATCACATCATGGGACGGAACATACAAGGCGAAATGTGGGTGTCCTGGTGGCGTCTCTGCCTATCCTCTCTGAGATAAAGGCGTGAGTTCATGTATGTAATATGACAAATACGTATGTGGTATGATTTATTTGAACGCTGGTAGTAAAAGTAAGAAAAAGAGTGGAATTATAGCATCCGGGCAGAGTCAGGGCGAACCGATAACACTAACATAACAGGGCAAAAAAACAAGTAATGTAGCTCTTTGTTATAAAATGAATAGTTTTTATTAAAATTTTTCAATGTTTCACAAGGCAACTGTACTGTGTGCCGTCGCATAGCCAATGTTATATTTAAAATATAAGGTATAAAAATGTCGAACGATGTAATGTTTATTTTCATGTCTATTTGTGATATTGCCTTAAAACTATTTTGTGATAAACACAATAATACGCTAACATTACGGTGTTATTTTTATTACCTATTTGTTAATATTGTAAATAGACTGCCTCGATGGCGCAATGGTATTATGGTATGATTATAACGCTGAGGTCTCGGATTCGAATCCAGGATCGGGCAAAGTGACATTGGATTTTTTTATTCATTATCAGCCTGGAGTCAGGAATTTGTGCCCGATATGGCGATAGACTCGTCCCCTATCACATCTTACGGAATACACTAGGTGAAACGTGGTTGTCATGGTAGCATTCCTGCCTACCCCTTCTGGGAAGGAGGCGTGAGTTTATCTGTGTATGTACGTGATTATAACTGCGTTTTTTTCAAATAATCTGAACACCAAGGATTCACATCCATAAAAGTTTTGATTAAAAGCCACTCAAAAGATGACTTCGGTAGATTAAGTTGAAAGAAATCGGGAAACGTTTCAAAGATCGGTTTGATGGCATCCTCTCGACAAGAATAAAATTAAAATGTAATCAAAGTCATCACCAAAAGAGCTTGTTAGTAGTCTTGAAAACGTTAATATGAGTTATTTGAAAAAAATATTCGTGAATATTTTTGTTACTTTTTGTATTAAATAAAAACCGCGAATATATTATAAAAAAGAATATCTAATTTATATCTCGAGTACGTAAAATTGAGCCTTATGAAAAAAATCTTAAACCAATTGCTGCAGTGGTAGATACAAAAAACACAAAATGACTTAAATGTAAAAGTATAACGAAAAAGTTTAAAATGGCGGCTCAAATTTCTTGGCCAAGTCTGATCGTTATTGACAGATATCGAGTTTAAAACCAATCGGATCAATAGATATAGTGTTCAAAATGGCAGGCAATAATTTATAAGGTCACAACCTTGTGAAAATATTAATATAGGTTTATTAATGAACTATCTATATACTGAACTGTTAATTCAGTTCGCTTCAAGTACGACTTCCCAGAAACTTTGCCGGCTGAGTGAGCTCATGCACTTTGCAGCTGAATATATTGTGCGGCTTTACCCCTCGACTTTGCAGTTAATCATTTGTTTTGTAGAAACCGTAAGCCGGAACAATACGTGCTGTATTAACAATGCAATGTTTGTCGAAAACTAGCAAGTTTTGAGTAAAACCGTTTCATTTCTGTTAACAAAAAATACGTTTCATTTCTGTATGAATTTAACGTGCTCAACAAGGTCTACATTTATTACATACCTACCTATAACTTTGTTACATCTTCATTTAAACATGTGGTGGGCAATAAAGATATTGAGTCTTGAATATTAAAGTGACCGAATTCAAGAGCATTCCTTACGGGAATAATGGATTTTAGTCCCATCGCGACGGAAAGGTTTATTAGACCCATTAGACTCACTGGTTTCACGGCTAGCTATCTAGAAATTATTTTGTCAAGCGTGCACGGGCCTTTACTCACATGCGGTAATGGTTTTGTCCATCTCTTAGTGTTTGTGCATTTGTTAATGTGCCCCAGACATACCGATAAATAAATACACCCAACATTCACATACATCGTCCTGACCTCACATTTATACACGACTCAATCGTGTGTTGCGGGAATCAGAAACTACGAGAGACTTTTCGGTCTCACAAACATCCAAACCAGAGACAAATACCTGTGGATCATATAAATGCTCTCCATGCGGGGATCGAACTCGAAAGATGAACAAATAATAAAAATGAACGAAATGGCTATATTCAACGCTCAAGTATTCTTTTTGAGAGTCCAGCGTTCAGCGAACAATTTGAGACCGTAGAAAATCGGAAAACAATATTCGTATCGAAACATTTTCTGCTTAAAAGTTTTATTATACCCAACAACCCGTACTGCAGACTTGAACGCTGTCACACAATAAAACTTTAAATTAAATTATACGCAGATACATCAACTTTTATTCATAAAATGACTCCATTTGAACAAAATAATGTCCTTTTGTTTCCAATAACTTTGTTATAAGAAATACTTCCTATTTAAAGTCGATCAAGGAAACAATTTT
The DNA here is from genome assembly GCA_949752805.1 of Deilephila elpenor. Taxonomy (NCBI): domain Eukaryota; kingdom Metazoa; phylum Arthropoda; class Insecta; order Lepidoptera; family Sphingidae; genus Deilephila; species Deilephila elpenor. Next base: position 5,385,026 of record OX457102.1, read on the forward strand.
TATATTACACCTCGACTGTTTCATCTTTTGTCCAAATTCGTGTACGATATTTTGTAGACCTGAAGCATCGATATCAATGTTACACTATTATCTCAATGACCTGAACCTACGGCGCAGTTTTATGTAAAATTCGTGTCGCAAAAGTGCCGAGGTATTTGATAAAATATTTTATTATGTGCATTGATTTTACAATAAACCACGTAATGTCTTTAAAATTTACTATTTCCTACAGTTTATAGCTTTGAAAACATTGAGGATAATAAAACGTAGCGCAGATCGAATCACAGCAAGATTGTAACGGTGGAAATAACATTACTGGCTTTGAAACACTGTTGTGTTTGAAAACAAGAATTTGCAGTAACCACAAACAAGTACGGTGTAGTTTATGCGCATTGCTTATAAAAAGAGATGCCGCGGGTTCGATTCCCGTACCAAAGTAAATGTTTGCGATAATTTGTAATAATCTTTATGTCCTTTTATTGTGAGCGAAACGATCTTGTCGTCTTTAAAATTATATTAGACTTATATCTTTAATCTTACCACGAGATCGGGAATAAACAGACTACGAATAATTGCCGTCATTATCACATGTTTCGATATCTTGATTTGTACTTTTTTTCTGGTTATATCAAGTAAGCCATCTCCGTGGAAATATATGAAGAATTACTCACATTAGTTAGCAAGGCTCAACACTTAATAGTTGACATATCTGACCAGTAGATGTCGCTGTATGAATTTAAAGAATCTTATGTGCGTAAGGCTGAATGTAATAATATTTTTTCAAAATTTATACAGAATTAAATATACAGTTTAGGAATAGAATATATATTTTTGTAATGAATTTATTTAATTATAAAGCTAAAGATTAAGATTATATTTATAAAGAGACAATAACAATATTGGATTTTTTTTATGTTATAATATAAAGAAACACAAATTTAATCATCAGTACTCGTATCGAAATATTCATACAAAAACTTACTCTCTTACGTAAAAGAAATAAAAATAAAGTTGTTATTTAGTTTTCTACAAAGGTTGAACGATGGTTCACGGGGCATTCACTCAAACCTCAGCCAGGGCAATATAATAAAATTGAAAAACTTTCCTTTCAATTTTCAACAGGAAACCTTGAAAGCACTTTCATCCTGTATTTATTAAGCAATTTTTGTCCGCGACTTGGACTTGGATTGTGGTTATGTGACCTATAAGGAACAACTTAATTATCTAAAGTATACTAATAATATAAAATCTCATATAAGGGATAATCTCCGGGCCTACTGTAGATATTTGTAAAAATTCTTTATCTTTTAAAATTTACTTTATCCCAGATTAAAATATGCTTTGTGTTACAAAAAAGTATAAGTCCCCAGGAATGATGGTCCAGACCTCTATCCAAGTATAGAAATAATGGAACGCCATCGACAGCCCTTAAAATGTATGGAAAAATAGACACACAATAAATTGGAATTATAGGTAAAGATTGTTGAGCCGTCGGCATGTCAGTAACCGAAAAAACGAGATAGCTGAATCGCCATGTTGGTTATCTGTCTATCTCTCATCGATTTGACAATCGGACCCTTATGTAACGTCATGAGAAACGAGAAACATTGATCGCTTTTATGTAAAGTGTAATGTTATTATTACTTTTATTTTCGGACTGCCTCGGTGGCGTAGTTGTATTACGGTACGGTTACAAAGCTGAGGTCTCGGGTTCGAGTCCCGGGTCGGGCAAAGTAATATTGGATTTTTCTATTCATTATCAGCCCGGAGTCAGGAATTTGTGCCCGATATGGCGATAGGCTAGCCCCCTATCACATCGTGGGACGGAACATACAAGGCGAAATGTGGGTGTCCTGGTGGCACCTCTGCCTACCCCTTCGGGGATAAAGGCGTGAGTTTATGTATGTATGTATGAATGTACTTTTATTTTCGGTCGTAAATGTCCCATTACTGGGAAAATGCATCCGCCCTCCTTTCCTTATAGATTTTGCGGTCTTGTGCGATTTCGGGTCAATCCTGAAGATGCGCGATATTTTTTATATGGTAATTGAATTGCAGCCACAAGAAATTGCCGAATTATTTCAATCCGGATATAATATACAAATTTAATCCACGATGCAAAACATCTGCGTGGGCCACTATGACGGGTTATTTATTAATGTTTAGAATTATTGTTTTTGAGTGGCTAATAAATTTATCGACTATTTTTTCCATACTTTATAATGCACGAGAACAATTTGAAATATATAGACACTACAGATTTACACATCGTAAAACGCAAAGCGATGTTAAGATGAAGATATCACAACTAAAATGTGTTATTTTATTGCATGGCCGTGTTTTGATTATGAAACATTCGTAGAATATTCTGACGTGGTGCAGATTTACCGTCAATAAACACGCGGTCGCTGTTCGCACATTATATACATACAAGGTAAATACCAGGAATTGGGTCCAGTTGTGCCAAAAACATAATTACAGCTTTGTTGGCTTTGACTAAAAGGCAATGCGACAAATTAATAAATTCCCATATATTTTTTGCTGAAATATTAACATTTTATTATTAACATTAATTTCTAGGGTATGTAAGTCCGCCAACCCGCACTAGGCCAGCGTGGTGGACTATATGGCCTAACCACTCTCAATCGATTCTGTCGATTGTAGGGTAGGCCCGTGCCCTGCAGTGGGACGTATATGGGCTGATATAGATATATAAATATTAACATGCTATATTTTGGCTTCTATTATTCACCGGAAAAGTTTTAGCCTCAAAATAAACAATGTCAAAGCGTAGTTTCAAAATGCGAATATTATATTATAAAAACAGTGAAATTTTCATTACAGTTTATTTACATTATTCAAAGATCCGACGCGGGGTTATTCTTGTCAACGCACGCCATGCAGCCCGCATGATAAAGATAAAGATATTTTTATTTTGCTAATATGGGTAAAAAAAACAGATGAATATACAGAACAGCCATGTTTAACCAAAAGATGATATGCAAAACTACATGATGCATTGACATTATTACGTACATTAATTATTGATACTAAATTTTAATGGAACATTTATACAAGAAAAAAAGTAAGGCATTCAGTAAATACAAAGTTTAGTAGATATGTCATAAATAAAACAAAAATAATTATGTCACTCAAATTATAATAAACGATCGACTTCTCGACCAACATTTATAAATTTTATTTTTGATATCTTGATAAACATAATGAGTATTCCAATTGATAGATAGTCAGTCAATTGATTTAGGATTCGGTCTGTCGTCGCTTCCAAATACACGTCGGCTGTAATAATAGCGGTACCGTATGAACTATCTTATTGCTGGAATTACACAACACGTGTTTACGTCTACAACCAGAGTAAATATGCAGGGAATCTATGAGAACTTCGCATGTACTTACATAGAACACTTGGTGTTTCCTACGCAAATACGATTGATATAGACTAATTGTTCGACTATGTGATATTATAGTTAGAAATTTCGAGAAAAAATGTGCTAAATTATTAGAGATATTTCATATTACCCTATACTTAAAAACTAAAATTGGAAGTTAATGCGATACTTTTTCACACCTAAACAGTCGAACCGTCCGCAATTATTTTTATTTTATTAAGTAGTAATATAAATAGTATTTTTATAATAAATGTAAAAATTGTTATTTATTGGCGAACACAACAATTGTATTAACATTTATACTCTACAAAACAAGAAACAGTATGGCAATAGAGAGAATAAACAAAAGAATAAAAGCTTTGAAATAAAATATTAGGAAACAATAAGACTTCAGGTGTTTGCAAAAAAGTACGTGAATAAATTAGTGAGATGTTTCAACACTTTATCCTTGAACCGGCTAAAAGGGTCATTGAATATGTCGATGTCCACTTTATTGTTGGTCTCGTTGTATATGGCACACATTCTAGCTAATGGAGCATATTGAACTAAGTTTGTACGGCATGGTGGGATTCTGGAGATATTTTTGATCGGATCAGACAGCCTCCGTGGCGCAGTTGGTTAGACGCCAGCGGTAACCGATAGGCCGCGAGTTCGATCCCCGCACCAAAGCAACTATTTGTGTGATCCACAGGTATTTGTTTTGGGTCTGGTTGTTTGTGGGACCGAAAAGTCTCTCGTAGTTCCTGATACCCACGACACAAGACTCGATCTTAGTGTAGAGTCAGGACTATATATGTGACTCTTGTGTGTATTTATTAATTATTTAAGTCTGGGTTACTTATAATGGAATGATATGTTAATTAAATTCTGGGGTAGCTTGATACATAAAGGAGAAATAGGATTGCAAAATGTTTATAGAAATTAATAATCTTAATTGTGAGATTTTGTTATATTGTTACACTGAAGCTGCTTTGCGGTATCTAATTCTAAGAGCAGTGTAGACAGATTATATCAGGTGTCGAGAAAATATAGTCCACGCTTCATTAAAGGGACCAAAGCTGTAGAAGGAATGGAGATAGTGCGATAAACATGCAAAATGCATACATACATACGTACATAAACTCACGCTTTATACCCGAAGGGGTAGGCAGAGGCGCCACAAGGACACCCACCTTTTTTTTTTTTTTTTTTTTGGTATCGGGTTGGAAAATCCTCATGGACATCCTCCGCCCTGGGGAGGTGCGGAGGGGACTGTCAGACTCTTACTGACTAAAAACCAACCCGTGTTCCTCTCGTACCCGTGTGTCGGAGGGTCGGGTATCGCCGAAGCATTCGTCGCAACCCCCCGACGGGTATTGGCCCGCCATAGTCAGGCGGGCCCCGTCACCCACTGCGGCCGTCACCCCGGCCGCAGGACTCCACTACGAGGCGCGCGCGGAACACGACGCCGCCACCTCAAGGCCTGCTGCTGGTCGGACGACAAGACGCCCCGAGTCTGCCGTCCACAGGCCGCGCCCTACGGTGGCCGGAAATCTGCCACCCTACGACGCCCAGTGCGTCTGCTGCGGGAGGGGAGAGAGGAGGCAGCCTCTCTCTCCCTTTCAGCCACCTCCTTTGCGAGCATCACGAACTCGCAGAAGGTGGCGACAGCTCTCCATCCTGACTTGCTCCCGACCATTGTAGCCACAACAGCCGGAAGCGAGAGGTTTCCCGCAGCACCTACGGCCGCGACCAAGTCACGGCGCTGCTCAGCCCAAGCTGGGCACTCCGCCAGCGTATGCAACGCCGTATCGTCGCGGCGATCACCACAATGGTGGCACTGGGACGTCGGCTCCCGGCCTAGTCGACACAGGTACTTCCCGAAACACCCATGTCCGGTAAGCACCTGCGTCAGCCGGAAGCTTAGGGCGCCGTGGCTCCTGTTGAGCCACTCCTCTAGTACGGGCCTTACCGCCGCTACAGCGGCGTGCCCCGCCGTGGGTTGCGCTAGGCGCGTCTGCCACTCCGCCACTAAGACCTGGCGGAGCTCTGCCCTGCGTGCCTCTATCTGTCGAGGCACCAGGCGCTCGCCCCTCTCGACCGCCTCCACACGCCACCAAAAGAGCGACGTGAGGAGCTTTGCGTCGAGGTCCCAGGGCGAGGATCCGGCTAGGAGGCTCGCTGCCTCAAAGGAGATCGTACGGTATCCCCTTATGATCCTGACGGCCATCGCGCGCTGCGGCCTTCGCAGCGCGGCGACGTTGCGGGCCGTCAGGGATTCCGCCCACACTGGCGCGGCGTATAACGCCATCGACCGTACGACCCCCATGTAGAGCTTCCGGCAGGAGGAGTTGGGCCCCCCCAGGTTGGGCAGCAAGCGCGAGAGCGCAGAAGCGACGCCCATCAACCGGGGGGCGAGCCGTGTAAAGTGCGGCCCGAAGTTCCACCGACTGTCGAGGACGAGTCCAAGGTACTTCATCGTCGACTCGACAGCGATGGAGACCCCTCCTACTATGATGCTGGACCCCGGAGGCGGCTTCATCCTCGGCCCGTGAAAACACAGGGCCTCAGACTTGTGCAATGCCACCTCTAAGCCCAGCCGCCGGATCCTACCCACGACGTGCGCGACACCAGCAGTCGCGCGTATGGCCGCCTGCCGGTACGACTTTCCACGCGCTGTGACTAGCGTATCGTCGGCGTAACAAATGACGCCGACGCCGTGGATAAGCGCACCGCGCAGAGCCCAGTCGTACCCCACGTTCCACAGGAGCGGCCCCAACACCGATCCCTGCGGAACGCCGCACGACGTCTCTCGCCGACACCACTCTTCTCGACCCGGGTACACCACCGATCTTTCCGACAAATAGGCCCCGACAATGCGTTGGAGGTAGCGCGGCACCCCGTGGTACCGGAGTGCCTCTCGGACGATACTCCAGGGCAAGGTGTTGAAAGCGTTGGCGATGTCGAGCGACACCGCCAAGACCACCTCACCCCGGGCGACTGCCTCCTCCGCGAGGATCCTCACGCGCATGATTGCGTCCACCGTGGAGCGCCCCTGGCGGAAACCAAATTGGTTGTCCGCCAAATCCGGGCCCACCCTGGTCATGTGCTGGACGAGGCGACTAGCGATAATCCGCTCGAAGATCTTACACACCTCGTCCAGCAACACGATGGGCCTGTACGCAGATGGTGAGTCTGCGGGGCGCCCCTCCTTCTTGAGCAGGACCAGCTCTCCGGTCTTCCACCGGCTTGGAAACTGGCCCCGCTCCAAACATGCGCTCAAGAGCCCCGCTAGTCGGGGCCAGAGAGCCTCCATGGCCAGGACCCATGCACGGCCTGGAATGCCGTCGGGCCCTGGGGCGGTGTTCCTGATGCGAGCCACCGCCACTCTCAAATCTACCCGGGTCACTTCGGGCACGTCGTCGTCAATGTCGTCTTCCGCGTCGGGCACATTGCGAGGCGGAACCATAGCCGGTGGTGTGTGCTCCGGTCTCGACGGAAACAACGCACACAACACCTCCTCCAGCAGCTGTGGCTGGAGACTCCGGGACAGTGGGGGAGCCCGTTGGCGCAACTTGCCCCGCACCATAAGGTAGGGGCGTCCCCACGGCTCTCGGTCCAGAGTCTCCAGCAGCTCTTCGTTGGCCTGGGCCTTTGCCCGGACAATGGCCAGCTGGAGGGCGCTCTTCGCCTCTCTATAGCGATTGTATAGTTCCGCCTCTTCCTGTTCGGCCGCCGCTGTAAAGGGGCGGCGGCGTCTTCTTCTTCGGCACCTTGTGTACCGGCGTCGCACCTGCACACAAGCGATGCGCAGCAGCGCAATCGACTGCGACCACCAGTACACTTGGCGCCTGGATGGTAACGGCCGGACTCGGGGCATGCCAGCGTCGCAGATGTGCGACATGCTCTCCCGGAACCACTCCGCCTCCTCGTCGATGTTGGTTGGCCTGTCTGGAGAGTGCAGCCAGGCCTTGACGATGGAGGCAACCAGGAGAGCCTCCCTGTCCAGCCGCTTCAGTGCCCAACGCGGGCCGTCTCCAACGCCCACCGGGGCCGCTTGGACCGGCCCAACCGAGGTCTGGGCGGAGACGCTAAATCGAATATATCGATGATCAGACAGCGTCTCCACCTCCTCCAGGACGTGCCAGTCCTGGACGGTGCGCGCGAGAGCGGGGCTAGCGAACGACAGGTCCACTATCGACCCACCCCGCATCCGCACGCACGTCTGCACGGAACCCCGGTTCAGGAGAAGCAGGCCCTGCTCGACCGCCCACTCCTCCACTAACTCGCCCCGCGCATTCGTAGTTGGGGAACCCCAGGCCGTAGATTTGGCGTTGAAGTCCCCAAGGACGATCACGGGACGAGGACGGCTACGACTGACGACCGTGCCCAACTCCAAAATAATATCCTCCATGTCGGCGAGAGAAAGGCTGGGGGCGAAATACACCCCCGCGACCATAACGTTACCCCAAATTGCCGCGACATAGCCCCGCCCTCGGGTGACGGCCTCGAAGGGAAGGGTGTCGGCGGCAGACCTCACAAGCAGTGCCACCGAGCGGTTTGTGTCGCACACCCAGTCATCCCTGGGTGGCACAAAGTACGGCTCGGCGACAACTGCCACATCGATCGACCACTGCGCCATGCTCTGGAGCAAAAGATCCTGAGCCCTGGCGCAGTGGTTTATGTTGGCTTGGAGGAGACGACGTTGGGCCATTATTGTATGTCCATGGCCGTTGTCTCCTCCCCAGCCCTCGGCGGATGTTCTGCCGCAACCGGCGGGTGAACCGGCTGCGAGGAGCTGGTTGCCTTCTTCGACGCATCAGCCGGTGGATGAGCCGGCTGTCTCCTGGCATTGTTCCTCTTAGGCCTGGGCCTGGCGCAGGCCTTTGACCCGGTCTTATGGTCGGCTGGCTTGCCAGATGCCGCACAGATGACGCAGTGCGGCGTGGCAGTGCAAGTGCCAGCCTTGTGACCGGGCTGACCGCAGCGGAAGCACAATTGGCTGCGGTCTACCCCAGCGGTGCACCGTGCCCCCGCATGTCCTTCTTCGAAACAGCGGTAGCACCGGTAGGGCTTGGGAGCTAGGAGCGTGACCTGCGCCGAGACCCATCCCACCAGAAGCCGCTTGTCTTTGATCTTTTTGGCCGCCGCTACGGGACAACTGACAAAGATTGTCCCGAGACCAGAGACACCCCGGCGTATCGTGCCCGCCTTGATTTGATCCGGAGGGCATCCTCCGGCCTTGGAGATGGCAGCGGCGACCTCTTCCACAGTGACGGAATCGTCCAGGCCCGAAATGCGCAGATCTGCGCACTTGGTTGGCCTGGACACTTTTACGTCATCCGGGCCTAGAGACACCCTTAGTTTGTCGGCGAGGGCGTCTGCTTTTGGACCACTAGTGGTACCCGATATCTCTAGTAGGCGACCACCGGTGGCAGTTGTTTTGCACCGGATGCCCGTTATGCCGAGATCACTCAGCGAAATCTCGGCTTTCGCTTTTGCCAGGACCCTGGCATATGTGAGGCCCCGCTCCTCAGACCCTGGCTGCAGGGTGAGAACCACTGCTGTAGAGCGGGGGGTGCTGAGTCTCGCAGTCTGGCGCTTGGCCGCCGCTTTTTCCTTCTGGGCCTGCTTTTTGGCCTGCTGGCGCGCCTTTTTAGATTTTTTGGCTGCGCCCGCAACCGTCCACTCCGCCTCAGGTCTAGTGGCGGGTTCGCGCGTTACTGGCCTAGTTTGTGCAGGCGCAGCAGCCGTGGCACCTGCCTTTTTGGCCAGTTTGGTCTCCGTTTTTGTCTGCCTATTTGACTTAGGCCTCGCAGTTTCCTTTTGCGAGGCGGCAGCCGCTTGTGCCGGTTGGGCGGCACGGGGCGCTGCTGCGGTTTGGGCCGCATACGTCGGCGCCGGAGTGCTGCGTTGGTCTGCAGCTAGAGGGGGCCGTAAAATCCTCCCCTCAAGCACTGAGAAGCGCGTGTTAAAACTCGCCATCTCCTGACGGATCAGGCGAGTCAATTCCGTCTCTTGTGACGGAAACTGCGGTTGCGTTTGCGGCGTTGTGTGCGGAAGGCCCACCTCACGCCTGAGGTGCTCGCGGCGGAAGTTGGCCATCTCCGCCTTAAGCTCATCATGCTCTTTGTGGAGCTCCGCCATTTGCGCTGCGAGCCTTGCGTTCTGGGCCCGCAGCAGCGCCGTCTCTTCAGTTGTGGTGCGGGTCAGCAGCACCTGAGCACTCTCCATGATAGAGGTCGTGGCCTCTTTCAGTGCCTTCTGGCCGCAGCCGCTAAGGCCCTTTGAGACCTTGCTCACTCTTTTAATGGCTGCAACCGCGTCGGCCACTCTCTGGTTTAGGTCGGAGGCAGGTAGTTCCTCTGCCTCGGCCTCCATATCAGAGACGGCAGACGACGACTCCAACAGGCGAGTGACTCTCCCTTCCGTCACAAGGACACCCACCTTCGCCTTGCATGTTCTGTCTCACGATGTCATAGGGGCGAGCCTATCGCCATATCGGGCACGAATTCCTGACTCTGGGCTGATAATGAATACAAAAATCCAATATCACCTTGCCCGACCCGGTATTCGATCCCCAGACCACAGCTTTGTAACCGTACCGTAATACAATTACGCCACCGAGGCAGTCTATGCAAAATAACTTTATTATTCAAGCTGAGGTGGAGCACTGGTTACTAAGTATCCATGTGTTAGGATGTGCAGTCTGTCCTTTACCAGGAAAAGGAGGGAGTTTAATTGATAACTAGAATTATAACACTAAAATCGAATAAGGAAAAAATATTTCACGTCGATGAAGCTGGGTCGATGCTATACTCATAATGCTTTATATTAACTCACTTTAAGAGAAATAAGTAACAGCTACTATTGTGTATTTTTGTTTATAGTTGTGTACAATAATGATTTAAATAAATAAATAACTACTATCTCGATGGCTCCGTACCTAATATATGGTGCGAAATGTGGCAGCTGTCTGGAAGAATTAATGATACACATTAGCAGCAACTAAATGGAGCACGCTAGACAAACTCCCCAGCCAGTAGTAATGTTGTATGTTGTGATGCACACCACACTAATCCAACGTACAGTTACGTATGCTCGAACTGAGGAATTGTGTGTAATCCGTCTTCACAAGCAGTTTTATGAGAGCCATTATTTTTAACCTATGTTATGTGCCGCGTCGACATGTGTGATAGCGTGTTTGTTGAATTTTGACAGATATTTATATAAATATTTGTTTCTCATACTTTTCAGAACATTAATCTTTTCGCGTCTGCTCAAAGGCCAGACGGCCTTGTGGCCCACACTTTTTGTAGTTTTGCGAAGATCAAATTATTTGCTTTAAATATTTTGCATAGCTTTGATAAATTGACGTATACAAGTTCAGCTGTACAAAAATGTTACTTATAGACCTAGAGCCAGAACAGACTGTCGTCATCAAGCTGGCAAAATTATATATTACGATATCTTCAAACTTTAATAAAACGTTATTTTGCCGACGTTATAGTATAAAAGCTAAATTTTATACTGGTTGTTAAAACAACTGTGAAAAGATACTTCTTTGGCAGCCGGATACTTTTGATAGTTCTGTCATCTTACCAGACATATTAAATCTGATAACTACCAAAGCCACCGCGATCGGAACTTCATAATAGCTGATCGTGTGATGCCTATGTCAACGGCATACGTTGACTAACTTGCAGCTTTTATAAAATGAAGACAGTCTGGCGGCCACGGGCTCTAGGTCTATCATTCATCACCGGAAGAAACTGAAAATTATGGGCGTAATAAAGCAATTGATTGAAGTAAACAACGTCATAATTAATCGTCTAATAACGCAAACATGACATGCACAAACCATTTTTCATATTTGGTTGCTGTGTTTTCATTACATCAAGATAATTAATCTAATCATGGATCCTAAAATAATTATAATGTAAACGCGTTTCATCAATCACTTGAAAGTAGAATGAATCAGTTATTTTCACAAACATTATAGTAATAGTTGTATAGGCTTATCAAGCAATAGATGAGACAGATGGTTCTTCATTGTCTGGAGTACTAATTACTTAGCGACGTTGGCATGGCCATATATTTTCAACTGGGCATGTAGTTCTAATAGCCTCTTCAGCACTTAAGATACTCATCTCCATACATACGAGGGTAGTAATTGTTGTTTCGAGTTTCGGCGAATTTATCATAACATTTGAACCAGATACGGCTACGGACGTGACATGACTATCACAAATAATTTTAGCATAATCGACTCCTATGCTCAATGTAGTTTGAAATCTTATTTGAGTGTTGGTTATCGGTAGAACTTGGTTGAATGCGGTTATCACAAGCTGTCATCAATTTCGGGGTAGTTTTGGGCAGTTTATCTATTATTTCTAAGCTTTCCCAACCACAATAATAATCAAACTTTGTTTAAACGAATAAAATGTGTACAACAGTGTATCCTCCCGGTCTACAATAAAATAAATCCAAACAAAACTGTTTGGATTTATCATGCACCTACACAAAACCAGCAGAGGGCGAGTTATCGTATCAAACATAGACCTCTACCGGTTTGTTCACCCCACAGGTACAATCATGACACTCAGCAGAGAAACGAATCACTCCCCTAAAAAATCACAGGCAATTAAAAAAAAATCCAAACAACGGTCACAAGCGGAAAATTTCTCGTCGCAAAAATGTTCGATCGGTCATAACTTTTACTATTTTTTTATAGATAAGTGATCTTTAAGGTGGAACGTAACAGATTACATTTAATTATTTTGACTAACTGGTTTTATTGGGTCGTTTGAGACGAACAAAGAACTTTTATGAGGCATTAAAGCGGCCAGTATCCGTCGTACATAATTGATATTTACGATGACGTCGACGTGATCTCCGAGTCGCTGGTGCTTTCATGGTATTATCCTAGTTTTTATGTTGCAGATATTACGTGTAAATAGTTTTTTTATTACAAATCTTTGCTCACAATTTAATTAATAGAAAATTGGCTGTGTATTATGTTAAATTTCATGTTCAGGTCGCTTTATCTACTTTCCGAGTTTTTGGTCTGAAAAATATCAATAACTCCAGCGTGAAAACAATATGGTAGAAAGCTGTTAAACAGGCTATAGTCTTCATGCAGTAGCAAATATTTAGCACAAATTGATAATTAGAAACATAATTTACAATATTGTCTGCATGAGTTAAAACCATACCGCAAATATTGGGCCCGACCCCGCTTTCAAAGTAGGCTATTAATATTCCAAATGAAAGATTTATGAGTCACGTTGTTGTTAATTATTGTGACCTCATGTAATGGTATAATATTCAATTAATACAGAATTGATAATATACTACCTTCATTTACTTAACCATACAGGACTACGGTTTATGACGTGATATAATAACTTTAATTGACAATTTTAGGTCAGTTTTGACATTTAAAAAGGTGACCCATTCACAGAATGGTAAGTAAAGAGTAGGTAAATGAAAATTAACTTTGATCTGTAACAAAGATAACTAGCTTCGTAGCCAAGACCATAGACTAAGATCAAATTCATTGAATGTTTTTAAAAAGCCTATTCCTTTATTTTCTAACACAATTAAAACACGCAAAGGCATTTCATAATGGGAAGACAAGAAAAAGAAATGCTTTGGAATAAATGAAGAGTTGAATTGACTATGCAGTGAAATTAATTAGTAAGGTTCTGAAGTAGATGGTGCTTGGTCGTAACTCGTAAGTCAGAGCTACATTGAAACTTTACGACAAACTACTCTACAAACTGTGAATTACCGATGCATGACTCTTTACAGTATGAAATGTAACATGTCATACATTTAAAAGGCAACAGTAAACGATACTAAGAACTTTGTAGAGCCTGTAATTCTGAGTATTAAATTATAAAATACATGATATTTTTTCAGATACATGTTAATTGAATTTTTGACAAATCGTTTCTCTTCTATGTCTCTCTATATCTTTTAAGTTTTTTAATTTTTTAAATCATGTGAATTACATTTACAAGTTATTTCGTAAGATAACAAAATTGAATTTTCGGATGAGCCTGCAAAAAAGAAATTCTAATATTTTTTAGTAAAATTTAATTATGAAAGGTAAGAAAAGTAAAGCATTGACATTAATTTGCCTCTTGTTTATTATAAGAGAAACTTGAGACAGGAAAAGTCTCCGAGGATTCGTTTTAAATTCAAGGCGACTGCTTTAATTTAATTAGGAACAGTAAACAATACCATATCTCAATTATGAAAAAATGAAACATACATCTAATGATACTATAGAAAACTGTAAGGAAACAAGCGGTTTTAATATACAAAGAAAAATAAAAATAAAAAAACATTTTAACAGAAATTATATTTCCTAGAAATCTATTGGTTTACACAACAAAGTAATATATCACATTTTAGAAGCAGAAGTAGTATGAACAGTATAATAGACTGTTTTTATATACCACAGCAAACACCGCACAACAGCATATAAGTAATGCATATTGCAAATAATCTAAACAAAATTATTGTGTGTATGACTATTGATAAATATATAAACAATTGCGAATATTATTGACGAGGTTGCTGAAGACGTAAATCTTGTTTTGAGTTTCTATCAAGATGCAAACACGCTTTGTTATTTCTGAATCGGTGGTTGATGTCATTTACGTTGTTAATAATTGTGATCTTATTCTTCGAAAAGCCTTATAAAACTCCGATCAGTGTCTCCGCTTCCTTAAATTGTGCTCCCATGTATATCATATGTACTGCTTTTCTATTAGGCTTTGTTTATTCCTTTCTTTTTATTTATTGCTTTGAATTGCGAGACGAGTATGCTATTCGCATGATGGTAAGCGATACGACCGGTCATGGACAGTAGCAAAGCAAACAACGCCATGATAAGGCAATACTTGGCATTTCACTGCGCTCGCCATCCTGAGTCATAAGAGGTTAAGTCTCATTATGTCCAGTATTTACACTGGCTACAATTTCTTTAAAACCGGAACACAACAGTGCATTTACACTGCTGTTTAGCGGGAGAAATAGTATTGCGGTGGTACCTACCCAGGAGGCCTCTCTTACATATGAGATACCTACCACCAGTAAAACGTTCTACGTTTAGTTAGACAACGATATTCTTTAATATAATTATGATGTACTTTTATTACCTCATTTTTATGAATTTTATCAGTGTTACCAATTTTAATTATCTATATAGGTCGAACTATTTTTACACTCTTGCCCTGATTTCAAATATCGTGTTAATAATATTAATTTTATCGAATAATACCGCAATTCTGAATTCCCTTTGTAATGGATCCTGGATTGTCGATATTGGACACGTACAATAGATAACAATTGTTTAACCAAACAGCGTCAAAGCTAATTAATTCTAGGAATATTTTTGTTACACTTAATCCATAGATGCTTTGAATTAACATTTTGTAATGATTTTGTTTCACGTATTGTATGAACTATGAGCTATTTGTATTTGATATACATACATGCTATTTGATTCTCTAAATTAATAATAAACGGATTTCATTTCTATTTTACATCTGCACTTTTTTTTTTTGATTGCCGTTATAGGCAGACGAGCTAGCGGTCCGCACTTGTGTATATTTTCATATTAGTACAATAAGGAAAAATTGAATTAAGGAAATGTTACATGTACCCTTGAGTTCAAACCTCCGACCTCTTTTATCAATCTGCTTCGTTACCAACTATAGCATTCAAACTCGTTTATATAAGAACACAACTAAATATTTGCTACTAGATATACAATGTACATACATACTCTATAGTTTTATCACCCCGCCATTACGGTGCAATAAAACAGATACATCTATACGTCGGTATTTATTTTATTATCAGGAGTCTCCTTTTAATCTGACCTGTCCACATCGTGTGGTTTAGCGGAGAATTTATCGTGTCTGAGCCACATAATATTAATCGCTCGTAACGCCAAAGTTTCATTAAATTGTGTATAGATATGTTAGATGTATTTGTGTGCCATGTGTTTCAGTCAACAGTTTCTAAATGGTGGTGAAGTTTTCAGCGGTGTAAACACCGCGTCTTTTCCTAAGCTTTGAATCGCGCGGCGTTGAATGTTACGAGTCAATGTTACTAGGTCAGTAGTCCATCGTTTCTACTACTAACCGTGCAGTATATACCTACCCTTGGGATATCATTAAGCACGCCTTTTAAGACTTTAGATATATTCTAGTTTTTGTTTTCAAACATGTTTTTATGAACTCTTACGAGAAACATTGTAAGAAAATGCACACGATCTGATAGGCTATTATATTCGAGAACTTTAAAAATCTTCGTTTCAATAACCTTTTGAACAGTAAATAAAATATGATTTGTGTGTTTCATCAATACAACAACAGTAATACATATCACAACTTGAAATAAAGACAAAATAAATAAAAAAGTACGAAAGAAAATATCTTAAGTTCAATACCCGCTCAAATCGAATGAAGTTTATTCACACCAACAAAGGCTTTCGTGCCAATACAGAATAAGCAAATCTTATTGATAGACGGCTAGTGTTAAAGAGACTTCATCAGAGATTAAATATGAGAAGAGCGTTCACCCGTCACAATAAGGCAGATCGGGGCTAAAAGTTTTTAAATCATCCTCGAAGGTTTTGGAAACATAAAACCTAAGATTATCAATATAATGTTCAACTTTAAAATGAAGACTGTTTTTCGTAAGGTATTTTTATAACTAAAATATAAAACCCAAGGCGGATAAGTCACCACTCACCCCATAATTGGGGCAAGAAGTTACAAGAGAACTTAAAAAATATATATATAACTTGAAGTAACCAAATACTTTAATGTTCCCGTTAACAAGACACCATCGGCCTGAGCAGAATAGCTGCTGTTGTTTCGCAGTCACATTCCATTTCACGACATATATACTAAATTTATTTATATCAGTATTTTTTTTTATTGCGATGAATGGCGAGACGAGCTTGCCATTCGCATTTTCTTTTATTATCAATTTTGTAGCTAAGTTTATGTTGTATTTACTATAAGTAGTTATTTCGTGGGTAATATTGTTGGGCTTATAATTTGTAATGGAATTAAGTTAGAATATGCTGCTTTACTTTTATTGTATGTACCTGTTTTTAGTCCTTAAAAAATAAAAAATCCACAGCGCCCGCCATTCGGAGACATAAGATGTTAAGTCTCATTATGTCCAGTAGTTACTCTGGCTACAATGTCTTTCAAACCGGAATCTTTAAAATTCTTATTCTGTACACACTTCACGAAAATACGCACCAATAGGCATTACGAAAGCGATCACAACGATAAGCCAGCTGAAAAGTAAAATACTTCAAGCCAACTCACCGGAATAACGTTGCCGAAGCTGGATTGGTCGGCGCCGACGACGGTAGCGGCTACGGTTTCACAGACGCCATTTTGGACCACATAGTCCACGACACATGAACAAATTAAGGGAATGTTCAGCTCGGCGGCGGAGAACGCGCCATGCGTTGCTAAGCCCACACGAGACTTCATACATAATGACGCACCCAGCGAAAAGCAAGCGACGACAAACTACCCGCCACTTGGTTCAATTTTCAAAAAAATATTCGAATTCAAAATTACGCTATTGTGAAACTGTTGCTGCACGAATAAATATTTATAAATATAAATTAGGTTGCAACAATTCTATTCGATAATTTTATACCATTAATTGTTTTTAGTTTTTACGACTCAAACCGAAACACTAAGGTCGCCATTAGGTTCGGTTTTATTATTTTATTGCGCCACAATAAACAGGGAGCTATAATTCCTAACTACTACCAATATTGTTTTATCACTTCGACTATTTTTATTATTGTTTATTAAACCTCCCGCCGAAAATTACGTAGGCTGGCATAATTGTGTAAAGGCAAGAAATTACGGTTACCATTCGGTACTCTGTTTCGACCACAGAGAACTTTGTTATACAGGGTATATCAAGACCGCGACCGAAAACGAAGCCAGGTGGTAGTATTAGTGACTTCAGTGACACAATGCAATTAAAAATTTCGCAAATAAAATTGACAACTTTCTTTTTGTAATTTTTTACTTATCGTCGTATTTGGGTGATATATACATAGTTTCCCAAAAATAATGATGTACACCTCTTTATTTTTAAACACGCAATGGTACGTAAGGGTTTAAATTAGTATTTTCGCAAAAACTAGGTATTTACGATGATTTTCAAAAAAATCTAAAAAAATATCTGTCTCTATCTTGGCGAAATTTTATTTGCATCGTGTTTGTTACTACTAAAACTACCACCTGATTTGAAACACCTGACGTTTTCGGTCGCAGTCTTGATATACCCGGTATATGTATGAAAGTTTCGACGGTATTGGGATACTCATATTAAAAATAAATTAATACAAACACACCCAACAGTCATATACATACTCGTAGTTTACATAGTCCTGACTCCTGATCCTACACTAACATCTAGTTTTGTTTCGTGGGTATCAGAAACTACGAGAGACTTTTCGGTCTCCGAAACACCCAGACCCGAATCGATTACCTGTGAATCACACAAACATATTTTGTTTCGATGCGGGTTTCGAACCCGCGGCCTTTCGTTTCACAGGCGGCGCCTGACCAACAACGCCACGGGGGCTGTCATATTATGAGCAGTGCAGTCAGTTTGTCAACTCAGAATATTTAAAAAACAATTTCAAAATTTTAAATTCAAGTCGAAGCAAAATAGTAAATTATACGAAAAAAACTAACAAACACTTTAAAAGTAAACTCTATTGTCTTTCCGTCCATTCAAATTTTGTAAGAGGGAACTTTTCTTCACTTTACAGAGAAGTTATAAAACAAAGAACTGAAAAATCAAATGTTATTCTGAATTCTAAAATGCTTTTAATATTTTGCTAAAATAACTTAGCAATAAGATATTGGAATTTATCCTGAGGGATCGTATTGGAGACAGTATGTTACTAATGCTTAAAGAAAGCAGAAAACTGACAAAAATAAACTTAAATATAACCCTTCAGGTGTCCATGTATAGGCAATAGACTTTTGACAGATGCGACACAATGAAGAACAATTGGAGAACAATGGAGAACGACACATCAATTTTGACAGGGAGCCCAATATGAGCGTTTTGGATACCGGAAGGGTCTTTGTTGTCTTTTTTCTAAGGAACATATGACAGAATGAAATTTTTAATATTTCTTAGTGCTAATATACAAGGAACTTTGAATATCATCAGCATAAACTGTGCAATCAGCCTGTCATTAGGTTATGTATTCAAATATCATTTCATTTCAGTTTGAGTTGTGCGTTGTTAAACTAAAGTTAGCCTTTTTTAAGTGGCTTTTAAGGAAGTTGTATTATTTTCGCTACAACTTTGCAAAAAATTAACACATGAAATGTAATAAAATCATCATAAAATTACCAAGATCAGCCTTAGATAGCCAAGGTCATACTTCTTATAAATAATTTACATATCAGTAACCACACGTTGTTCTGTAAGCGATCACCAAGCTTACAGAACAACGTTTGCGTATAGTCTAAGATCCCTATATACAACGACCTTCACCGAGATGCTTATTTAATGAAACGTATTTTAAATATTATTTAATATGCCAATAAATATATTCCATATGGGTTGCCTAACAAATTTTAGTCCAGAGTATTTTTAATTAATAATTTAAAAAAAAATGTTTTTTAAACATTCCACCCGTTTGATTATTAGATAAATTCGATACCAATCGAAAGTATGAAGCCAATAGAATATGCAAACGTTAG
Source organism: Deilephila elpenor (assembly GCA_949752805.1). Taxonomy (NCBI): domain Eukaryota; kingdom Metazoa; phylum Arthropoda; class Insecta; order Lepidoptera; family Sphingidae; genus Deilephila; species Deilephila elpenor. The sequence continues at coordinate 5,404,206 of OX457102.1, forward strand.
GTTGCCTATTCTTTTCCGGTCACAACTATCGGGTTGCCAGGTGTAAACAGGTAAATCTATACTAGCATTTTGCAACGGTCTGATTATTGAATCAAACTTTAATAAAATAAAAGATTATTTTATTATGAACACGGTGGTATAGGGTTGCCTGCGAAAAATCAGACCCGAATTCCGGTTGTCGAATTTTAAAAAGTAAAATATCGCTGCGAGTGAATGTGTGCGACTGAGAGGTCCCAAACCAACCATCCCATGCGATAGAAAAGGACACAGCATAGCAGCTGTTTAAAGTCCGCCCATTTAAAGAAAGAGAGTGCGCATGCTATTTGTACTTGGAAATGAAAAGGATAGCGATAGACTCGTATATGCTGTGCATCATTTTGGAGTATATCACAGAGTACATTATATATCTGAGATAGAGATATCAGTCACGATTTTGCACACTAACGACAACTTTCGTTTAGTTTTGTAACTATCTATCAATGGCACCTTTAATATACTTGTAGTTTGAATATATAATAATATACTAATATATTAATATATTAATATACTCCAAAATGATGCACAGCATATACGAGTCTATCGCTATCCTTTTCATTTCCAAGCACAAATAGCATGCGCACTCTCTTTCTTTAAATGGGCGGACTTTAAACAGCTGCTATGCTGTGTCCTTTTCTATCGCATGGGATGGTTGGTTTGGGACCTCTCAGTCGCACACATTCACTCGCAGCGATATTTTACTTTTTTAAATTCGACAACCGGAATTCGGGACTGATTTTTCGCAGGCAACCCTATACCACCGTGTTCATAATAAAATAATCTTTCATTTTATTAAAGTTTGATTCAATAATCAGACCGTTGCAAAATGCTAGTATAGTACTATAAATTTACCTGTTTACACCTGGCAACCCGATAGTTGTGACCGGAAAATAATAGGCAACCTAACGCTTGCATATTTTATGGGCTTCATACTTTCGATTGGTATCGAATTTATCTAATAATCAAACGGGTGGAATGTTTAAAAAACATTTTTTTTTAAATTATTAATTAAAAATACTCTGGACTAAAATTTGTTAGGCAACCCATATGGAATATATTTATTGGCATATTAAATAATATTTAAAATACGTTTCATTAAATAAGCATCTCGGTGAAGGTCGTTGTATATAGGGATCCTATACCAGTATTGATTCTCCCAATACCACGAATGCTAATTACCAGATTTAATGGTCTCTTTGATGTAAGCCAGCTTGAGCGGAGTTGGCGCCACTTAATCCTGGCTTCAGATTAATGGTATTCCCAAAAGACAGCTTAAAACCACGCGAACCGCAGTTGATATCTTGCAACGATTTACGTACGGAAATTCCTGTGTTCGGAACTCGAAACGAAAAGAAATTAAGTTAAATAACTAATAAGGTCTACTTCGGTGGCTTACTACGGTACGATTACAAAGCTGAGGTGTCAGGTTCGAATCTCGGATCGAGCAGAGTGATATTGGATTTTTCTATGCATAATCAGCGCGAAGTCAAGAATTTGTGACCTGGTTACTACCAGGTCACCTCTGCCTACCCTTTCTGGGAAAAAGCCGTGAGTTTAAGTATGTTTGCAATGAATTAGGATTACCTCAATGAATTGAACAAGATCCAGGGCACACCTTTGACTTTTCAGCGTCGTGTGTGTATAATCAAGTACCACACACTTTTTTTAATTTGATGGGTCCGGCAAACGAGCAAACATGATGGTAAGAGACCACTGCCGGCCATGAACATCTACAACGCTTGGATCATGGATATGATGCGGGAACATCAAATTGGGAAGGAAAAAGGATGGAAACAGGAAATGTGAATTGGGCATCCAGCAATCACATCATTACGATAAAGAGAAATATCGTGACGAAACTGGCACATTATACGAGAGAATTCCTACGGCCTATTCCTACTTCAATACGGCCTAAGCCCTCCCAATCGACCTCCCCGTTGTAGAGAAGACCTGTGCACAGCAATAGCCATAAATTGATATTTGATTTTATGATTTTAAATTGCACTAATTAATATTGGAGACTGGCTTGTGACCTATATTTAGAATTATAATAATAGCTACAGAAGTTCACGATCGAGATTGAGATATCCAATTATTTCACAACTGTCTATACAAACAATGCTAATGATTTTGAGAAACTCCTGTATTTCAATGCTTAGTTCCGAAGAGTACGTTATACCGGGTATATCAAGATTGCAACCGGAAAACAAGTCAGGTGGTAGATTTAGTGGTTACAGACACAATGCAATTAAAAATTTCTCAAACAAAGCGACAGTTATTTTTTGCAAAAAAAAAAAGAAATTTAAACCTTTGCGTACCATTGCGTCCTTTAAAATAAAAAGGTGTACATTGTTACTTTAGGAAAACTATGTATTTATCACCAAAATACGATGATAAGTAAAAAATTAGAAAATAGTAATGTTGACAATTTTTTTTGCGAAATTTTTAGTTGCATTCTGTCTGAAGTCACTAATTCTACAACCTGGCTTCTTTTTCGGTCGTAGTCTTGATATACCCTGTATTCATGTCATAACGATCAATACAAGCGATTGCCTTCAAAACACAATACAATGAAATAAAATACCTTACATTACGCAACCGATTGTCATAAACAATAGTCTTGACACAAAACTGATACGGAACAGTATCCTAGCTTATTATATTTTATCATGCCGCCTTGAGCAATCTCTTCAAGCTTTGTATTAAAGCAACGGAAATACAAGTACAATTTATAGTTTAGTATAGTTCAGGGTGCAATGTATATTTAAAGTTAAATCTTATTTCGACTGTCTCGGTGGCGTAGTTATACTACGGTACGATTACAAAGCTGAGGTCTCGGGTTCGAATCCCGGGTCGGGCAAAGTGATATTGGATTTTTCTATTCATTACTTCACTTCGTGGGACGGGACATACAAGGTGAAATTTACGTGTCCTGGTAGCAATAGGCGTGAGTTGGTGTATGTATCTATCTTATTCTTTTGTCAATTTATATATGTGTACTTATATTGCAAAATGATTTTATATTTACATCTTTCATCTGTCGCCTGCCTGATATCCACCCCATCTGAAGGCTTTGTGGTTTAGCTAGTTTCATTCTTTTTGTAGGTAGACCTTACAGAACTCACTATTCCTGTTTCAATTTAGACTATTAATTAATAAAGGTGTCGATTTCTCAAACAATACTTGCTTTGTTTCAGGAATAGGGAAGTAGATTAGTAGTTATTAAAATGCCGAGCACCTTGCTATTCTATAGAATTACCATCAGAAAGGACACTTGTAAATCACGGGGTCAATCTGTTGGTTAGTTGCAAATTATGTTGACCTTTTGCGGTCGTTCCCTCGGGATTTAGAGTTCATCACGTATGCGCACTTCATAAATTTTTAATATCGCCTAAAAGTTTCGCGTAGTGTGATGAGGTCTGCGGTTGTAGTTGGAATGTACATCTTAATAACCTTATTAAACTTTTCCGTTTTGTCTTAACAAGTTCCTGGTTCTGCAATGTGATCTTTTTGTATTATAGATGAATCTCGTTATGTAATGCTTATTTAGCAATAACATATAATCCCGTAAGAGTGCGTTTAGGAATTAACAGTAAGATGAAATAACGCATGTATACATTCATCATTAGGAAGTAACAATAAAATAAACTCACGTATGAAATGTGTAGGAATTTAGATTAATTGTACGTATATATATCATTGTATAAATAAGTTTGAAAAATATTGATCCTTAAACCAACAACATGTTTCATTATTACAGTTAGTTATAAGAAGCCGTAAATAAATTGCCGTCTGATTCCAGTTCAATTACTGCTCATTTCAAGGCATGGTCTGGTTTAATTTAGTTTTTTATTTATTTAATTAGATGGAATGCATTGTTCTATTTAATATGTTTGCGTCAGCTTTCCTGTTGATAACCCAAAATTGTATCAAAATGTATTCCCAGCCTCAAATACCGAGTATAAGCTTCCTCGAAGGTTTTCCATAGCGACCTGTTAGAAGTGGGATGCTATGGCGATTTCCTTCGACTTTTATCAGGTCGTTTTTACTTGGTAGGTGGACGATCAACGTGGCCTCCATGCGAAAATATTTCGGCACCAACGGACATTAGTTCTCTTCTCTATATGCCCTGCCAACAAACAATTTAACTGTGCATTAATTTCGTATTACACCGATGTAACCTAACGCGATTAATAATAAATAAATAAATAAATAAATACACCCAACAGTCACATACATAGTCCTGATCCCACACTAAGATCGAGTCTTGTGTCGTGGGTATCAGAAACTACGAGAGACTTTTCGGTCTCACAAACACCCAGACCCGAAACAAATACCTGTGGATCACACAAATATTTGTTTCGGTGCGGGGATCGAACCCGCGGCCTCTCGTTTCACAGGCGGCGTCTAACCAACTGCGCCACGGAGGCTGTCAAAATAATGGCAAATAGATTAGACATTACATGGAATAATTAGTTATGTAGAAGGTAATTTACACAAGGCTGTTAAAGTGTAAACGGGCCCGGGGTGTAAACAAGACGTGCTCCCATATCCTCCATTGGGAATGGAATCTTGACGGATCGTTGTGGTAACAAAATATTATGTCGCAGCGATGGTTCATCACTTCCGGGGTATACCATTTTATTTCCGTTTATTAGTGATGATTATTGACTGCATATACACTATACTACGAGTATACTTATATTATATATCTAAGCCATTGGGATTTCCCTACAATCTGGTACATTTAGCTTATACAGTATGGAGTCATAACTCCCATCTAAATATTTTATAGTCGAAATTTGCTGCACTGCTTTTGTCACCACTTAAATTTAATTTAGTTAAAATTCAAATCCAGCATTCATGTAGAGAATTTCTACTCATACGAGTAGAAATTCGGCTGACAAAAGCGCTCCCGCGTTTAGGATATGAGTATACACATATATGAGTATACAGGTGTACTAGAACTAGATAGAACTTTCTTTTATGAGGTGAAAGAAAACAAATATTTTAGAATCATTCATTAGAATGTGTAAATTGCTTCAATAGAAAAAATCTGTGATATTTCGTGAGAAATATTTTTACAAGTATTTTCTTAAACATTAAATTAAACCATATTTTCTGAATAAAAGCGCACGTAATTATTTTATAATCTAGATTCAAATGAAATAAAATAGATTCATTATACGAAAGTGTTTACTTGAACCAAGTAAACAGGTCAAGTGTATCAATTCAGGTTTTGAATGGTCCACTATCAGGTATATTTAGTTTATATTTAAAATATTATAAATGTTACAGTTAAATTCTTAATAACGAGCACCGCACACTACGTTGGTAAACTCGTCACTGCGACCCACGTTAGTGTCGCCTTTAGTATTATTTACGCCAATATTTGCTCGGTGGCGTAGTTGTATTACGGTACGGTTACAAAGCTGAGGTCTCGGGTTCGAGTCCCGGGTCGGGCAAAGTGATATTGGATTTTTCTATTCATTATCAGCCCGGAGTCAGGAATTTGTGCCCGATATGGCGATAGGCTCGCCCCCTATCACATCGTGGGACGGAACATGCAGGGCGAAATGTGGGTGTCCTAGTGGCGCCTCTGCCTACCCCTTCGGGGATAAAGGCGTGAGTTTATGTATATATGTATGTATATTTGTATAGTGTAAACCGACTTCTTTCGACTTGCAACAAACGAGGAACAAATTGAATCTTCTAATATATTTCTATGCACGGCACTAACTACATATTGCAGACATAATAACGCGAAACTTACGACGAGTGGTCATTGACAATTAATTAAAAATTGTAATAAAATCCAATAATTTGAATTTGCAACCAAAATGTCACGTCGAATAATTTGTTTATAATGGATTCAAAACATTGAGGAAATAAAACGACGACTTTCACGCTTTCGTGAAATCTCTATTCTAGTCTTAAAGCTACCTTTTCTTTTCTGCAACAAATTAGCTCACTATCTTCCCGGTAGCTTTTTGATTTATTACAAGCCTTTGCCTAAAACTCCGTCCGCGTGGAAATTTCAATTTTTTGTCGTGTTTTTAAAAAATATACCTTTTATTTTAAAATAAATACCTTTTTGTCTTTTTTACGAAACGGTTTTAGTGTGTATACACTGGAGAACTATAAAATAATTTAATGATTTTTTGGGGCATAAAGCTTATATATATGTGTATGTATTTAAACTTACAAAATATGGCCTATAGCTTTTCTAAAAGACCCGACTCGAACATTCGGTGTACACTACAACATCTTGGTGTACATCGCACCTTATTGAGATAAATGTGAAAACCTATAACTACTATTTCAATATCCATATAGACATGACATAACCTGTCGATCACCACAAAAGGAAACCTTATATTTTTCTTGACTCTCCACTTATTACATAATACATTTCCACGAACCGAGTGACATCTGTTAATGACGAAATAGATTCGGTTTCCTCGATAACTTCGCCTTAGTCCATTACTCAATTACATAAAATCGATAACGTCTCAGCATCGCCACTAAGGTCATCAGCCAATCAGTCTCTTGTTTCTAATAAAAAGCATTTAATTTGGTCTCTTCAAAAACTTTTTGAGTGCCCAATCTGGCGCTTAACTTGAAGACTATTTTTCGGTAAAATATATATAGAAAGCAAACTTTTGTGAATGACGGAACACGATATTAACTTAAGAAATTTAATTAGTACACTATTTTGTGGAAATATATTGTTAATTAACGATTAACTATGTTTTGAAACAATGCTCTCAGCTAGTTTAGCCAAGTTCTTTAAACAATACCCACATGGTTCAGCGTAAGCAGCGAAATCTGTGAAACTTGAAGGGAAAATTCTCGATTTTAAAATATATTTTATATGGTTTCGCCAGTATTAGCAAATAGTAAAGAAAAGCAGATCAGTTCCCTAACAACATTCAGCATAAAACTATTAACTTCATGTATTTCAATCGTGGAGATACTGAACTTAATTTCCGGCGTCACGTATTACGTACAAAACTAGGAAATATCACTTAAATACCAAAGAGGAGTTAAAGTCCTTGTAAAAAATTGTCAGAAACGTGAGTGACTTTCGAAATAGGTTAATCGATTTGCGTGTAAACTGATGGGTCATGCAAGTTGTTAGAAATCCACTTGATGCAAACTACATTTCGTATTTGAGTGGCACAGCTCCGAGTCTAGCTGAGAGAATCGATTACTATTCACACTGCACCCAAGAATTAATAATAGCTTTTTAGTTTCTCGGTACTTTTTTGTTTAAGGTTGTAGCGTAATTAAAAACGTTGACCTATTATGTAGCAAAGTTGAATGGTTTTTTTTTATCACAGACATAACGTTCAACGTAATAAATATCTTATATATTTTTTCTTTTTTGTAATATGATCACTGAATTTTATTTTGTATGTTGCATATTTATCTTGTGATCAGTTAAAAAAATATTTCTTGCAATTAATACGTCCCATTTACTACGAATTCTATTCATACTATTACCGACCCACGTTAAAACTATTTTTTTCAAATCTAATAAATTATTTCTTCTTGTATCTTTTAATAATTTTTGTTCACAAACTATTTCTACCTCAGGTGTTTGGTGATACTCAAACAAATAACACTAGTCGCTACTGATAAAAAAAGCATAATGTGATTATGTAATCTTCTTTTGGCAGCTTGGTCACTGATAACCAATTGGTGCTGGGACTGGAGTTTTCCTTCCAACTGACGAGCTGTAATCTGGGAAACCTCCTGGCAGCATTTTCCAGAAAATGGACTTGTCTCTGGTTAGTGACCCTGTATCTTCCTTGGTGACGTTCGGCTACATCTCCTGTAGCCCTGTAGTGTGCCCATGATCGGCAAATTGCGCTTGGTTGGGAGTTAACAGCCTACGCGGTTTCGCGTTGTTTACGCCCAGCTTCCAACATACCCACAGCTCTCGCATCTCTTCCCGTGTTATATGATGTGACATAAGTCTCAAGAGTCACAAAAATAATAAGGAGGTAGAGATATTAATTTTTTACAAAAAAATCGGATACTTACAGTAATCTCTTAACTTTTAACTTAAAAAATCCGAAAACTGCGACCAACTGAAGTTTCTTTCCGTATTTCGAAATGATTTCTAATTTTGAGTCAATAGTTCTTTTTTTTTATTTCGAACATTTTATTACATGCACTCTCAACTTACATTTCAAAATTGTAGTAGCTAGTACTTTTTTTTAAAGAAGTTTCATAAATAAGTTGATACTCGTATACTTGGCTTCTTCCCTAGACTTTGTTGACTTTGACAAATAAATATTGTGGTAATCAATATCTTTTATTCATATTTTAGAGTGAAGGTTACTAACATTGTATTTTTAGCAACTAAATAAATATACCTCATGACGCTGACGATAAAAACATTATTTTTTGCCACCCACATAGGGAAGTGGACAATTGTATTTCCAACTGCAATACTTTGTAATATCGTTTTGGACTTGACATAAAATTAGGCGTTTCAAGGGCCTAGTGCTTCATTTGTCGTTGTCGATAGAGTATTAGCCGCTGTCTATTCTAACTTGATGTGATTACTAATTATGTTTCCTATCCCAATCGTCAAAATTCCGTACATTTCATGTATAATCAAAGATATCTCACTTTATTGAGACCTGAATCACTTATATACAGTTGCTAAGGAAACAAAATAATAACAGCAAAGTATAAGCACGTATAAAATTAAAGACTCCAATATTTGAGAATGTAACAGAACTCATTATGAACATAACAAATTGAACCCGGAGGGCAACTAACATTAATATTAAAGATAAAATATCTACTAAGGGAAATATTTCTTGAAACACAAACAGCTGTTTTGTATTTAAGTTTGTAATAAAAATATAAATTGAGCAAGAATACGAGCCTAAATATAAGAAATAACATGTTGAGGTTTAAGGAGACTAATTAAGGGACTAACGCCTGAATACCCAAACGCTATCTAAATATTATGTTACTTAACTATCCACGCCCCGATTAATCAGTACATTTAAAGGCGACTTGCGTAGTTAAGTTCAAAAAGTTATATTTAAGTGGCGTTTGAGTATTTGGGCTTAAAACATTAATAAAACTACGTCCGCCCAACTTGTGGGTGGGCGTCCGAGACGTCCGATACTTGTTTACCTCCTTACCGCACAGTAATTAACAATCATTGACTTTTAATCTACCGATAGACGAGACACGTTAAAGAAATAAAGTGCCCCCGTATTTTAAAAGCACACTGCAATATTACATCACTTACCTGGTATTTAAATAAATTATTGTAACTTCAAACGATTTGCCTTCGGTTTGACGGCTAAACATTCATTTAATACTTTTAAACGTATGCAATAAGGCGTGCTGCACTGTCACTGTCACGAAGCAAACTGATTCATGTGCGGTGCATGCACCGCAAGTAGGTGGGACACATTTTTGTACTGAATGTCTGATCTAGTGTAACATTGATATCGATGTTAACAATGCTCAAAATTCATTTTCATGTTTGCAAATAGGTAACGGAAATCTTGGAAATAATGCAGATGGATTCTTGTCTGTGGCTGGTTGATTAATTAAGGGGTGTAATTCAAGTTTGCATTCAATTTGTAATATTTAGATGAGCTGCCGAATGTGTTGTTTTAATTAATTAATTATTCACTCGCTTGAAAGGTAAAGGACAGTAAGTTTAGGAAACCTGCTTACTCGAGAGTTATTTAATGTCAAAGATAAATTAAGATTTCAAACCAGAATATGGGAGCCGCAAGGAAAAGAACGAGAAGACGAAAGAGGTATTAGAGTTAATACGCATATTCTACCGCAGATACTAAGATTACTAAAGATAATAAAAAAAGACAAAAAAATGTGACATAAAAAACAAACTAAAAATGCACTAAAAAGTAAAAAAATAATTGCGTATTCTAACGTCAATAACTTACAATCTATTCAATGTACATATAGGTACGATCTATCTGTTTTTCTCGCAAGATTGTATTTATATATTATGTATCCAGTTAAAATTTCCATCTAACTCAACACATACCTCTGAGTAACAAATAATTATAAAAACATTTATTTACAGTTCATCTAAGCTAAAATTTGAAATATATGAATGCACTACTTAAAAGACAATCAAATTATTAGGATAATGTACAATTGTTATTTTTGGAGTCGGTGTCATCCAATTTTTATGAGTTAGTAACTACATAAACGTCAGATATTATATTTTATTGAATTAAGGTTAATAAACCACATAATAGTATAAGAGGATATTCGTATAAAATAGATTTCATAAAGTTGTCATTTAATATTGTCAGGTATAATGTCGAGTTTATTTGGCTGACACCGACTCCAAAAATAACAATAATTGTACATTATCCTAATAATTTTATTGTCTTTTAAGTAGTGCATTCATATATTTCAAATTGTAGCTTAGATGAACTGTAAATAAATGTTTTTATAATTATTTGTTACTCAGAGGTATGTGTTGAGTTAGATAGAAATTTTAACTGGATACATAATATATAAATACAATCTTGCGAGGAAAACACATAGATCGTACCTATATGTACATTGAATAGATTGTAAATTATTGACGTTAGAATACGCAATTATTTTTTTACTTTTTAGTGCATTTTTAGTTTGTTTTTTATGTCACATTTTTTTGTCTTTTTTTAGATGTTTATTTTTAGTATGAATTTTGTCAGTTTTTTGAAGTCGGTTATTTTTTTTGTTAAAATTTTGGTTTATTTTTTTATTTTTAGTGACTTAAAAGTTCGATAGCCTAAATATGGGTAGACCTAGTAAACGCGCTGCTCTTCTGAGAGAGCGCCGTTTAAATGAGACAAACGGAGAAAGGGAGCAACGCCTGTCTCAAATAAGCGAATCTATCTCCAGAGTAATTTCAAAAGATACTTGTGAAGAACGCAATAATAGGCTTTCAAAAATGCGGGCTTACATGAAAAAGTTTTGAATCGTCCTTGCAAATTGATTTTGATTGCCGTTGAGACTTTTTGAAACATTCTTTTATTGGATATTTAATCCTCGAATGCTTCTTAGGAACAATTCATCCGACATGACGGCTCGTTCTTCCATGTTTTCACAAAATTTATCATCGTCATGTACAATTTGTTCACCAACTCATAACAATCGGCAATGCCCCCAATTGCCGATATCGGTTTCATTACGGAATGGTATATGCTATTAAACTGTAATAATATGATCCTTTGTCACTATTACATCAGATCTTCATGTTTTATTGGTATAGCTGCCGAAGATATTGACTATTTACGTGTTTGTTCATTTTATTAACCGCCCCCCTTGCCCTACCCCTACTTTCATCCACCACTGTAACTTTGCTTTTATACTGAATCCAATGCAAAAAGAACCATTGGAATTGTACTAAATTTTGAGGAGTTCTACTCTCCAAGACCGAAGATATTCATCAGATTTTCCTGATTTATTGGTGAGATCAAAGTGTTAATACGTTCTTTCTGATGCAAAAGAAATCACTGAATTCGGTTAAAAGCTGCCGAAGATATTGACTATTTACATGTTTCTTAATTTTCTAACCCCCCCCCCTCGCCCCTACCCCTACTTTCCTCCACCACTGTAATTTTGCTTTTATACTTAATTCAATGCAAGAAGAACCATTGGAATCCTACTTAATTTTAAGGAGTTCCCCTCTCCAGGTCCGAAGATATTCATCAGATCGTTACCATTTTATGGGACCAAACGACAAGCACCAGCTTTCAATTAAAGAAGGAATTATCGAAATCGGTTCACACAGTACAGAGAAATGAGGTAACAAACATAAAAGAAAATAAAAAAAGCAACATACAGTCGAATTGAGAACCTCCTCCTTTTTTTGAAGTCGGTTAATAAAATAGGCGTAAACCTACCACAGACGAATAATCTCATATTGTGTAATGTGTTCACAGACTACCTAAATGGATTGGAGTGTGTAGCCCTTGAGGTAATCGCTTATCCATAAATCCTATTGGATAGGTACACATACCTATTCCTTGATGTGGGTCGTTTTAGGCGCTTCTACTTTCAATGATAATCAGGTTCTTTCTGTATTACTGATGAACCCGGAATTGATCTAATATTATTTAGTTGTAGTTCGTAGCATGTATCACTATGCAATATTTCAATGAAATATAGGTATCAAAAATGTATACGTCATTTTAAGACAAATAAGCACAGTGCCAACCAAGTCACTTTCTGTTTAAAAATTCCGTCAAATCCCAGAAACCGTCTATAATTTTATTGAAAGTAACATCAATTGTTTGAAATACTATAATTAGACGAAAAGGAAGAAACCTACACGACACAGGAAAATCTATTTTACCTAATCACCTCGTCCGTCTCGGAGTTTCAAGAACAGGTCTAAATAGGGATATTACGTTCATGTTTATGTTTCCTGGAGGTGTTTACTTAACGAGCAATAAATATAAAATATGCGAAAACTTCCCGGTGTAGTGGGCGAGAAGCCAGCTGTGAACTATGAAGCCGGGTGTTCCATCCTGGCGCCTAAATTAGTATTTATTTGATCAGCTAATATTTATTTATTTTGGTGTGCATCTTTATTTTACATCCCTGAATGATGATGGGGCCGAAAAAAACTCGAATCGAGGCCATCTCATCAGGTGAAAAACCTGAACCTAGGATCGACAATTTTATTTAGTTATTTTGGCTCGGCGAAGTGCCTGCGTTGCACCTATTAGTAAATACAGTGCCGTTCAGTGACAGCAAACATTAGCATCTTGCCATTTGACACGAATATGCGGCCAGATTAATTATTTTGTCACGCCCCGCTTCAAAGACCCGTGATTAAAGGGGGGAAGGAAATGCGTGCGGGGAAACTCTTCCACTTCTCTCTCTCTCTCTCTTCAGCCACAGGATGTCTACTGCTGAACATAGGCCTTACCCAAGAATGTCCACATCGACCTGTTGTAAGCGGCCTGCATCCAGCGACGTTCTGCAACCGTAACCAGATCGTCCGCCCACCTTGTGGGCGAGCGTCCGCTTTTTCATGGTAATTTAAGACTAATTATTTCAAGAAAAAAATTAACGAACTAGGTTCTAATCGTTAAAATGGCACATAATTCTACAAACTATTCGCATATAGAAAAATATTGTTTCATAAATGATTCGTTCGATGAAATTACTGCAGTAGTCGGCAACACATCTGTTATCCAGCAGGGATGGGCAACCTTTGAAAAGTAAAGGGACAAGTTTCAGGCTACAGGCTTAAAAAATGGCGCAAGGCAAACTTTAGGACAGTGATAAAGTTTGAGGACATTATCTAAAGTGATTGTGAAAAACAGTTTATATCCCTTATTTTTTGTTGCAGCGGGATTCAAGAAATTTTATTTCTTTTCGCTCACTATTATAAAATAAAAAGCGAGCCGGATTTATTGTCTCCCAGCGGATGTGCCTTCTGTACTTACTATGAGGCGAGCTTCTAACTTCTTTACATATTTTAATATAAATTATCCACAACCACGATTACTCCAAATTAAATATTTGGAGTAATCGTCGATCAGACTTTGTCATGGGGCCCACAGCTAGCAGCCACGAGCCGTAAGGTGTTTGCGTCAGCCGCTAATTTAAAAAGACTCCGTAACTTCCTGCCCATTGCCACTAAAATTATGCTTGCACAGTCTCTACTTCATCCTGTACTAGATTACGCTGACGTCTGCTATCTCGACCTAACTCAAGTCCAATTCGATAAACTTGAGCGGCTTCAAAATTTTTGTATACGATTTATATTTGGTTTGCGCAAATATGATCACATATCTGCTTTTCGCACTAAGCTCAAGTGGCTCCCTATTCGCATCCGCCGGAATACACATATTCTTTGTTTTCTCTATAATGTGTTATTTAATCCTAGTTCTCCCACTTATCTTAAGGAACGTTTTGATTTCCTCCACAATTCTCATTCCCGCGCTCTGAGATCGTCAGAGAATCTAAAATTGAAGACACCTCGTCATGAAAGTGTTTTCTTTGACGGATCTTTTACCGTCCAGGCCGTTCGCCTGTGGAACACACTTCCCTTGGCAATTCGGCAAGCGCCTTCGCTTAACGCCTTTAGAAATAGGGTGAAGAATCATTTTCTTTCTAAATTATCTTAGGTTTAATTTTTAATGTGTTTTATTTAAATTCTTTGTTTGTTTTTGTTTTATGTTTTGCGCTTCATTGTTTAAATTTAGTATATAATTATTATTTATTATTAGTTTTAATATAATATTATATTTCATATATTTATTTATTTAATTTCCTTGTACTAAGGTAGTATTATGTTGCCGTTATAAGTTACGCACACACTTTTTAATTCTACTTTTTCATACAAATGCCCACTTTTATTTATTTCTTGTCGTACGATCCATTCTATCGTTTTTGGTTGTCTGGAAGAGATCGCTTATAGCGATAAGACCGCCAATTGTACACTTTTTTTTTTTTGTTTTTTTAAGATTTATATTTTTATGCGTCTCTGTACTTTGTGGTGTTCAATAAAGTGTTGTGTATCTGTATCTGTATAAAAATATATTTCACATTAATCCGGTTAGCGAGACTACAAAAATGTTTAGCTCTGTAAATTCAAATATATTTCACTGACAAACGATCAAGGATAATGATGTAGATATTATTTTATTCAAAATTGGTCTCAATTACATTGCGCAAGGTTAGTGCAATAAAGTATTGGGTATTGAGTATTAAACGGCAAATGAATTTACACGTAACATTTTATGTATTCAATTTATAAATGAATTGCATATATTTTATATGAAGTCCACGCAAAAAGCAGAAGTATATTGAAATAGCGTTTTGGAAAAAAATCCTGGTTCGAACGTTTCCAATGAATTTGCTCTCCAACTAGGTTGAATAAAAAGAAATACTAAACTATTACTTAGCTTCACGTCGCACCGGAAAAACTTCGGGTGTATTTTTCGTTTACGTATATTTTACACGCTTTCACTAGGGAAAATACATGAAGAATGTATTCGTTTTGCCAGAGTTCTTTTGACGACGTTTATATCAAAGCCTATTTAACTAAATTAGGTACCTAAATTTATTTTTAGGTCTAATTAATTTTACAGAATTAATATTTGTAAGATTTTTGTCATTTCCTTACCATACATTCGGAAAGTAGTATTATGATAGAGAAGTTATTTGTCCAAGTGAACTACATCACGGGACGACCCGCCCTCAACATGTTGGCTGGGGGACAAAAGACCAGTAACAAAGCTTTCGCCCTGGTTTCGTATGTGCCAGGAGTGTTTCCCATTCGATAAATAAATACACCTAACAGTCACATACATAGTCATCCCACACGAAGATCGAGTCTTGTCTCGTGAATATCAGAAACTACGAGACACTTTTCGGTCTCACTAACACCCGGACGCGAAACATTACCTGTAAAATTCGATATGATATATATATTGCTAGTTTTTGTAGAAAACAATATTATTCTAAATCGTGAGCAATGTTTCGTGATGAATCGGTAAAATAGATCCTGATAGTGATAATCCCATACGTATAGTTTTTCCGACATGAAAGAAAAAAGGATAACTATTGACGGACTTATTAGTCTTATTGATCTAATGTAATATGTACATATTATGTATGTATTATGGGCTGTGGACAGAATGTGGACAAAAATACAGACATACAAATAAGTATTGGAGTCCATTAAAATTATTAAATTTATGCCGTAACGTGATTACAGAATAATATGTTCCTATTAACACGGAATTAACCGAGAGTGGATAGTAAGCCTAATGGATGTTTCGTGTTCGTCATTATTTCACCGCTGAAAATATGCATTGTTTAAATTGTATATTTTTATACAAGTACTTGAATTTAAAAATGTTTAAATATAATAATTTATGTCTCCGTAACTCTCAAATTAAGGGTTATTATCTTATTAACTTAGATTTAATTCTAATTCCAATTTTATTCATATTGTATGAAATATATGAACATATTGTATATGGCGATAGGCTCGCCCCCTATCACATCATGGGACGGAACATACAAGGCGAAATGTGGGTGTCCTGGTGGCGCCTCTGCCTACCCCTTCTGGGATAAAGGCGTGAGTTTATGTATGTATGTATGAAATATGGTGCATGCTCAGAATATCAAGTTTAAGAAATACAATACAATACAATACACTACAATTAAAAATCGATTGTTTGTATCTAAGTCAATACTCAGTTAAATTAAAAATAGACTCATACCGATTCTATTCAAATTGCTTAATTTCCTATTATGTGTCTGTCCAACTGTAGTTTTATATAGATTGGTAACATTTTTAGTCAAGTAATATTAGATTTTATCTTGAATTTATATAAAAGGCAGACAGTATTTTTAGATACTAACAGCATATTTTGCATGCAGGTATAAGATGCTGATATGAAATTAAATTAATAACTACATTTTCTATCATAAAAGTTTAAATTATACAAGAACAGACTGAGATTGTTTGGGACATTAAATATTGTTCTATATTCTGTGTCAGCCCATATACATACATCCCACTGCTGGGCACAGACCTCATCTACAAGCGAGAGTAAAAACAGGCTTTAGACCATATTATAGTCCACCACGCTGGTCTAGTGCGGGTTGGCGGACTTCACATACTATAGATATGTTGTTATAATAAACCAGATTCGAAGTCTGCACACCGCACACTTGAATAGTGTGGTACCGACTGTTAAGAGCTACAATTTTGTTTGCGGTGGAGCTATCCGAATAATATAAATATAAGTTTGACTCCTGCCTTTGGAGAAATTAAAAGCTTCACTTTTACATTCAAAAAATCTATTCCCAGATATATTTAAAGTAAGAAAGTACATACATACATAAACTCACGCCTTTATCCCCGAAGGGGTAGGCAGAGGAGCCACCAGGACACCCACATTTCGCTTGTATGTTCCGTCCCACGAAGCGAAAGGGGGCGAGCCTATCGCCATATCGGGCACAAATTCCTGACTCTGAACTGATAATGTATAGAAAAATCCAATATCACTCGACTCATCCCGACCCGGGACTCGAACCCGAGACCTCAGCTTTGTAACCGTACCGTCAAACAACTACGCCACCGAGGCAGTCGTAGTCGAGGCAAGTAAGTAAGTAAATAAATATAATATTTGAGCTAACACTTAGGTTTAATTCTTGGCTTACTCGTCAAAATGGACTATATTACTGAGAATAAACAGCGGGTTACATTAATTTTTGTGTAGGTAGCTTAATATTTCTCCCGACAAGGACTAAATCTATTTTCGTACTTATAAAACAACTTGAATAGAATATAATTTTGTCAATTACAAATAGCTCACCTGATGGAAAGTGAGCATCGCCGCCCAATTAATTTGTAGGAACAAGGTCTGTGACAATCACAAAGTTAATTTCAATCTACTAACAGTTCAAAGATATTTGATACATCACTTTATTCAAGAAAAAGCCCATAACTACGAAATCTTTACATATTTGATTTTGGTTCCCCGAGGCCTTTTTTCATTATATGTAAAATGATATTAAGAATCGCGTATCAATATTACCAAAGTTCCGACCTATTTGTGATGCTTAATATTGGATACCTCGTGAATATTATGATCATTATTAAATATTATATGGACTTTAACCCTTTTGTGACATTCTGTCCGTTCGTAATATTTGATAGTAAATGGGTCCATTATCATATTTCTTAAATCTCGAATTCAGTGGCGCAGTTAAAAAGATGACTGTGGAACGTGAAGCCGCAGGCTTAAATTCCGCACCAAGATAAATTTTATTGAGAGCCACAAATATTTGTAAAAGGTCTGTGAGACCCTTATAGTGTGTAAAATAAATTTATTGAACTTATATAAAATACAGACCACGTAACTGTTAAGCAAAAGTGAAAAGTCTGGTTTAGAATAAATTAATTTCCATAATACGATTGCTGGCCGCTTGCTCGCTGTCATGTTAATATTTTAGGATAATATATTTCACACACAATATTCTAAATAGTCGACTGAAATGATTTCATTTGAATTAAATATAATAATTCCTTCGTTAAAAGTACTGATTATATCAAAATAGCTACATTTATTAGCATTTGCTGGAAAAGGTTTTGTGATTCGAACCAATGTTTTTAATATCAAATATTTACACAAGTAAGTTTCTCCACTTCAAATAGGGGTCTTCAAAAGATTCCAAGCACTTATGATGAACTGAGTGATTTTCTTTCGCGGCGCATTTCTGCTTTGTAAGCACCGTTTCAAATAATTCAAGTTATATAACTTTAAATACATTAATGAAAACTATAACAAGGCAATATTAATAGTACTTTAAATATATAAATATTATTTCGTTTAAATATTAATTCGACGTTCTGGTGACCGTAGTTGGCCTGAAAATAACTTGGCAGTAAACAAATTGTTGACGGAATGCAGCGACAAAATACTGAATATGCCAAACTGTCTGCCAAGTGTCTACGAGTATTGACAAGAACTTTGACTTCGAGAGAAATTAAAGACACGTTCTAGCGGATTATGTGAGATAAAAGGTAATAAAGGAGATTACAAGCCTCCGGCGAGGGGAAGGTTGCTGACCAAACGAAATACGACAACAAAGCTATCTCATGTCGATTTTCTGTGAAATAATACAGTCCTGATTGAACCGCCGCGCCGCTTTGTCGACGCAAGGTTTTGCAAATCTTATTGAATATCAATCCTTCTTAAAAGAGGTCATGTTTTAGTTTATGTTTTTAAACTTATAATTTTAGGCAGTTACATATCAATTTTTCATGTGGCATCTAAATTTATTTGTATGTATAATTGAAGGAGTACACTAGAATAAGACGGTCAGCTTATCCTGTATTATTAGTCTACTTGTTCGATATTCTACGTTGGACATCTGTGGAATAAATAAAAAAAATATCTTATTAAAGTAATGCGATGTAGCAGCTATTGTTCCGCGAATATAGTTTGCCATTTATCAAATAAAACTATAGCCGACTCCTCTTCTCAAGTATTATAAAGAGATGTATTTTTAGAACGCGCTGACCCTTCTCTATAAATATAAATACCATATTACAACACACATTTCCCCAGAAAATCGTAACCGCAGAAATTCGGGCTTTTATATTCTACGTTCTTTTGTTTTCCTGGAAACCATATCTCATACCTCTGGTCCCTTAGATAAAATAATATGACTGTATTTCATCAGATGGGAGTTTATGTGTGCGATAAAAATGAAATATGAGGCGACCAGCAATGTCTAACCATTATGGAGACAATTGTCCTCGTTACATGTGAATTTACGAAGGCAGGTAGACATAAAAGGATTATATGCATTGCTTTACGCCTTCACATACATTATATCTTTGTGTCTCATTAATGCATTGGAATCAATATTTATCCGCTACTCCTGGACTCAGAATGTGACAATCACCGGCTATAGAAAAAATGTTGAAATAATTCTCAACAAAAGCTTGTTGCATTTTTTCTGATAAAGGCCTCGCTATTGTAATTGCAGCTCATTACTGGAGAAACAAAACAGTTGGGTAGCAACACCGAAATTATTAAGATCGAACACTTTCATGACACGCCCCGGTGCGGTTCGTTTGGTCAATCAAAGCTGTGAACGCGCTCATAATCGCTGCGTATGCTTAAAAACCCGTTTAATCATTTAATATACTTTTTCCTTTCCAATTACACTTGAAAAACAATTTATAGTCAAATGTCATGACGTTTATACGAATGCTATTCCTAAAAATACGTTTGTCAGAAATTGAAATTCCTGAATGGATTTAATTTAGAACATTCAGTAGCTGGAACAATTTTTCGTCGAAAAAATATCGTAATAGTTTCTACCGCATTCCAGCACCATAGTCATTTTAAATTCTCATGCACATTTTGATCGTTACTTAAGAAATATTTTTTTTATTATTACTTCACTATTCCTGAAAGTTTTTGATCTTATTGCAATGAATGGCGAGACAAGTATGCCATTCGCCTGATGGTAAGCGATACGACCGCTCATGGACAGTAGGAAAGCCACACAACACCATGAATTACAAAGAATGCTTGGCATTCTACTGCAAGTTAAATATAAATATAAAGTACCAGCAATACACTGCCTGTGACAGAGGTCATTTTATACCTATTGAATTGTTCAAGATTGTCTGCGCATATATTAAGCTAATCCAATGTCTGCTTTTTATTACAGACTTTTCTGAATAGCCAGTCATGCGAGTAAAGTTGATCTTTCGTCTAATAAGATCTTTTCAATTGTAAGACTTCAATACAGACGTAATTTTCGTAATACTTAGTATTAACCAACATAATATGACCTAACCATACAATACAATACAATACAATACAAAAAAATAATGAGTTAGGTTGTTATAATATAACGTGTAAATTCCTTCCATATTGTATTACGTTATAGCTCATCAAACAGTTATAAGTAGCAGTTTTCAGAATTCATTCCCTGTTGTTACTACTAGGAACTGATTACTATATACATTCACAAAAACAGCCACAATAATTCGTTTCTAGGTTGATGCAATAACTATCATTGTATATCGCAATTAAAACTGCAGTGACCCGTCGCAAAACTACAAAAACTCCTTTTAAAATTAAGAGTTGTTTTTGCAGACGTTTAATTAAATTTTGTAAAGATAATGCTGTCTTAGTCCGTTTATAAGAAACAATAAAATATAGTTTTGCGGCCAGCTAACTTTTAATTGGTTTATACGTTAAAAATGCAAATGGTTATTTCTATTTTTCTAACTTATTAATTTCAATACGAATTTATTTATTAAGACAACTCAGTTCCGAAAACCCTAAAGATCGTTAATGAGGAGAGACAGACATTGCCGTTACTATAATTTGCGAGAAATCTTAACGATTCTGAATAAATACTGCTGGAGCCACATACAAGAGAGACTAAGAATTAAAATGAAAATTTTACTGTATTCATTTACGATAACTTCCAATATCTAAATATTCATATTGCAAGTCCGATAGTAAAAAAAATATATATATAAGATGTAATTATAAATGAATAAACGCACTTGGAGAAAAAGGTCACACATTTCAATTCACAAAAGGTCAAACAAGTCGATTATGAACGAGTTGTTTCATTAATTTCGTAAACCAAAGTTCGTCGAGTAGTATTAGTCCCTCATAATGATGTAAACTTCCCATTTTCACTTGTAATTCCAGGAACTCCAATCGAAAATCGAAAACAAGCAACTGCTATTTGTAAGCTAAAATAATTAGATGGAGCACTTCAATATCAATTACATTAGCAACCTCCAGTCTTGTTTTCCATAATTGATGTCGGAAAGTGCGTCATGTCAAATTGAGCGAAGGAACAATAATGATCTTGAATGTCGATTTCGAATAACATTGCTTTGGTACGAGTACCAATGTTTGGTTTGTAATCAACTGTGCTCACAACAACGTTTGTTTCGAAAATAATGTTTTATTTCATTAAAATAAATTAGATCAGTGAAATGTTTTCTAAAAGGATTGAGTTTCTCTAAATCTGTTACGTACGTGACTGTGAATAAAGAACTGAGCGAAGAACGATAAAAATAAATTTATATGCTTTAAGAATTTACAAACCTCTAAACGCTAAGACTAAGTATCTCATTTTCTATCTCCTCGCTATTTAATGCGCTTAACTTATCTCTATATTTAAAGTTATTATGTAAAACCTGTTTAAAATAAAACAATATTAATTAAATAGTTTATTGAACCGTCAAATTATGTACAATAGCTTATCTTCATATTATCTAAAATGTCTTACAATATTTATTACAATTAATCTCGTTGAATTAAATTCACTTTGACGCTTGTCGATCTATATACAAAAGCGTCTGCGACTTGCCTCTATACATTATTTACAAATACTTTCATCGTCTATACAAAATACATCAAAGTAAATACATCAAAGGTTTTAATAATTTTCTTTCGTATTTCATATTGCAAATTGTCGAATACCGAATATTTTGAATACAATCCCAATGTAACATTCTTGCTGACCTATTTCAAAAATGTCGTGGAGTTTCGTATAGTCGCCAACAATAATATTTTGCGTACAGAAATATAAAGAAAGCTGAAAGTGTTACATCTGTTCCGTACCTACTTATTTGATTTTGTAAATAAATTGCAGAAATAAATGCAATATTTTTGTTATGAATTAAGAATTTTGCCACAGCCGAATAAAAAATCACTTATGAAAAAAAAATATAGTCTTGTTCTTTCCAATAACATTATTTTCAGTTCATGTCTAATGGCATCACGTGCCGTTCAGATTTCAGTAGATCGGTAATACGAACATTACGACTTTTATTCAATAGCGTTCATAAAACACAGGTTTTTAGTGCGCGTAAAGCATCGATACACGTTGTTCATCGCAATGGTGCGTTCTTTATGTATTCTCGGATGATGTGATCTGTATCGAATTCGGTGTCGTTAGCGAATGGCTATGACGTAAGAAGATACGTTGTAAATTTTAAGGTCTGTCTGCAACGGTGCTATTGGATATCTTTATGGTTATTGCCAAAATAAGGGTATCCGTTAGGGACTACAGAAGTTTGATAAGATGGTATGTAATAAATGAGTATCATTTTTAGATGCAATAACTTAGATTTCTATGTGTTGTTCGGTGGGAAACTTTTATGTACAACAAACTTACAGTAACAAAGTCTTGCAAACACAATATTACTTACGCTAAATAAATAAACAAAGTCTTTAATACAACAGTTGTATCTGACTATAAAGTCAAATTATCTCGAAGAAATCATATCACTTAGGTACCATTTCAATCCTTATAAACTATACTCCACAATGGCAGCAACGTAGCAATAATCATAAATTCATAATATTATGATATTTTTTTGTGTTCCCCTATCTACTATGTTATTTTACATTAAAAACGTTTTGACATGGATGCGAATTCTATTTTTTATTCATTTTTCTATTTTAATTCAATTTGTTTAACCTATATTTTGAATTTGCTGAACTTATGTTCCAATAACATTAATTATTCAGGTCCACAGATATTTCCGACGTGTTATACACTCTAAAAACAATTTCATAATATGTCGTGTTCATAATATTCTAAATTCAAACAGGTCAGTCACAATAGATCTTCATGTGCTTTGTTGTTCGATTTATGAAAAACGCGAGCGGAGTGAAAATGCTTGCGCCGGTGGAGCCAATGTCGCATTTGAATCACATTCTAAATTAAAAATAACTTTCATAGCATATTTTTATAACATGTTCGATTTATGAAAAATGCGAGCGGATTGAAAGTTGTGCGCCGATGGAGCCAATGTTGCATTTGAAACACATTTTAAATTCAAAGTAACATTCATAACAGATTTTCATAACATGTTCGACTTATGAAAAATGCGAGCGGACTGAAAGTGCTCGCGCCGGTGGAGCGAATGTTGCGTTAGGACTTATCAGTTTGATCTGCCTGAGAGAAGTGCTGCACATGGAACATCTGGTGCCGTTGGTCTGGCGCAACTGCCGACACTTGCAGCTGACGAGAGCACGGCGCGGCACCGCCGACCCGTTCACACCCACCATTTCTGTAAGAAACAGTTTGTTAGTCATACAATGTAAAATTGTTGATTCAGCACGGGGACTTTGGAGTAAAAGTTTAAATTTCATTCCCAAACAATGAACGCATCTAAGCATGATTTTCATGAAAGAAATTCTTCAGGAGTAGGTACCTACATAAAGACTTCGGAAGGAATCCAAAATAAACAAATTAGTTTTGTTAACTAAATTCTCCTTTAATTAAAAAAACGATGAATAATTATATGTAATTTCAACTTTTACATACTGGCAGGCAAAAGAAACTACACGGTACGTGATGGTAAGTGGTGTTATTCGGATTGAATATCTTCTGACGAATCCACTTCAGTTGCATTATAATTAGGCCAAGTTGTATTGAAACCCGATAAGTAATAAACTAAAAATAATCAGTAATAACTAATCCGGAGGGAATATTTTATTTTTAATCTATAGACGTCAAACAGAAAAACTGAGCGCTGCCCACTAGAAGATTAATAAAATTATTAAATTGAAATATTTGCCGACGCGGCTGGTTCGACAGAATGTTTGTACTGCCATGATTTATACGACAATTAATTACCCACGATAATACATCATGCCTCTATTTACTTTCCTGAAATATTATTTGCAATGTACGTCCGGTTATAGACCATATATTATGCAATCATCCTGCCTCGGAAGTTTATGAAAGAGAAAAAGGGTTTTACGACGGGCATGTTATTACATGATGAACCCTCCCTTCATACCCTTCCCTCAGTTTTTATCCCCTGCAAGTTAAGTGTGTCAAGAAAATGTCTTTAAAACGTGTATAAGCGATAAACTGTAAATACATCAAATATGGTACCTTAGAGGTAACAAGATGGATATGTGCAAAAGTTTGCACAAAACGGATAAGATGTAACAATTTATTATAATGTATTATGTACCGTGTTTTGCGTTTAACCAGTAAATCCATTTACAACCAGAGTGAAGTAAATATGCCGTTTGGTGAGAAATTACCGCATATTATCAATCGCTGGCGAATACTCCACTAGGTCTGCACGGCAATTACGAGTATCGTCAGATACAAAATTATGCTGGCCCTCTTAAAGCCGGTAACACCAAATTTAGGTCACTTTGATTGACTTTTCACCATGGTGCACAGTGGTTACTGTCCGTGCATCTATAGAAATTACCTACCCTCCCAATCCATACTCGGTCGCACATAAGTAGAGATAACGAAACAAAAGTAAGTTTGTTACAAAAACACTTTCAATTAGTTAAATTCCAAAATTATGTTTGTTATGTTAAACTCTAATTACACAGCAGTAAGGAGGTTTGATGAAAGAAACAAATGAACACAAAACTCGTTTTTTTATCAATGTCTGGAGAGAGTTTTGTAAGTGGGTTGAAACTCATTAGTCAAAGAAACGTAGACGGATTTTCTCCCACAATATATTTAGATTGATGAATATTTTTAAACTCATTTATTGGAACGAAGTTCCTTATTTTTAGACATATTTCATTATAATTAGAAGCCCACTACTGAAAACAGATCAGCGAAACATTATTTGAGCTGATAGGTATTTAATGAAAATCATCCAATTTCGAAGTTAAACTTTTGAACTTGGCGATCGAGGGAATGGAGACATGGATGACAGACATGTATGACAGACACGTGTGACAGACAGAAAATTCATTAAAAGCTCAGTTTTTTTATATTTCCCTCATATTTTTGTTCTCAATCGTGTAACGGTATCAAAGTATCCTACCACCAACAGACCAGCACTATTGAATGAGGTCATAAAAGATATCAAGCGCACGTAATAGCATCTCATAATAATTTAGCGTGAACATCGATCCATCACAAAACAAATTAAACACAGATTTTTATGTGGGCTCTAGATATTTTCACGCGCAATTAAGGTCGTCATTCAATGTTTACCTTATCGATATAATGGCGCGTTATGATTTTATTCACCAAATCCTTATCTCCTAACAGAATTGAAATTAATATTCGCAGGAAGACGCAGATTTTCAGAACGGCGGGTTTGAAAATATCTTTATTCTATCTTACTCGCCTTTGAATGGTGTAGAGTATACGTAGAGAGAAAACTACGATGCCAAAAATGTTTGTAATCAGAAATCTCATTACTCCACGTTATTATAACTCCAAAAGGTATGCAAAATTATGTTTGAAAATGTCTGGTATAAATAAATGTAAATAAACAAACCTTGTAATTTATTTGGAACGAAATACGGTTACGCTGATGAGATCGAATGAAATCTTAGATTAAACTTATTACACTACTCCCACACTAGTGTCGTCAAACTCTACTAAACCTACATTTAATTTTTAGACTGCCACATTACACCTATTTTTAGGACAGTATAAAAATGCCACAAGTAAATGAGAACACACAATTATAAATTACTTATTCAAGAGTAATTTACAAGTAACTTAATTGTTCTGAGGTCTGTTTAAACAGCACATACCACAACAACTCATTTCATGAATAAATAATACTAAATGAGTATGTACTTATAATATATTTAACTGAGAAACATTTGGTATAAAGTGCGTGGTGGCCTGTTAGTAACGGACCAGACGCGGCTGCCTACATGTTCACGGTTCGCAGTTTCAAATACTAGGGCACAACTCTGACTTTTCGGAGTCATGTGTGTATTGATAGTCAATTACCACGCACTATAACGGTGAAGGAATTCATCGTGATGTAACCTGCATATCATAGCGATTTGTAAAAATGTCTATGGTATGTAAGGTTCGCCAACCTGCACTAGTCCAGCTAGTGGACTGTATGGAGAGTATGCCCGAGCCCTGCAGTGGGACGTATATGGGTGATACAATAAAATACATTAGTTATACCTAAAATCACGTTTGTTCGAACGGTTTCTTCT
Source organism: Deilephila elpenor (assembly GCA_949752805.1). NCBI lineage: Eukaryota > Metazoa > Arthropoda > Insecta > Lepidoptera > Sphingidae > Deilephila > Deilephila elpenor. The sequence goes on from OX457102.1 coordinate 5,430,743, forward strand.
TAATACTTTATGAGCGAACACGAATCGAAGTCACGTAGTAGCGCGCAAGACCTTACACACTAACTATAACTTTCACGAAGCCTGAAGTACAGCATTAGGTAACTATATTTGGACTTGCTATTAATAACACTATGATATTCTATGATGAAATATTATAACAAATATCTTGTAAATAGAAAATAAGTATTATGGGCAATGTGCATTGACTTGTCAAAAGAGCTATTTAATTGCCTACGTGACCAATAAACGAATTTCATTTCATATGATACATTAATAATGCCCCTCTTTGATCTAGTGGTAACATGTCTATGAACCGGAGAGATACGCAGTGTATTTTGTATAAGTTTTATGTTGTGAAAAACCTATGATCTTCCAGGGGTTGGAATTGTGAATGTCCTGGCGATAAAACAGCCTCTTATCACATCTACGGGCGGTAATACATTTGACGAATTATAGGTACCGTAAACAATACCTCTGCCTACCTACTCAGCTATACAAGCTTGAGTGTATACTGTATACGTTTATTTACGTACTTATGTAAACGCCGCCCGCCAGATTGTAAGCTCCTCTCCGCTTCTCATGAAGTTTGACAATGTCAAACCGCAGCCTCCCGAATGTTTATTGCTTTGTCTTTAGTTTACAAAGCACCAGACAAAAGGTTAATATTATTTCTACTCTTTTGTGACCCAGAGAGTTATATAGACTACGAGTATTTTCTATGAATAAAATGCACGGCTCCCATGAGATAAATCAGAAGCATATTTAACGGAGAATAGTATTTAATTAATCGTATGTAATTAAAGAAAAAACCACAGCAATATCTACTTCTCCCGCCAAACAGCAGTTTAAATGCACTATTGTGTTCCGGTTTGAAGGAAATTATAACCAAAGTAACTACTGGACATAATAAGACTTAATGTGTTATGTCTCAGGATGGCGAGCGCAGTGGAATGCCAAGCATCGCTTTGCTTTGATTTTGCTACTGTCCATGAGCGGTTGTACCGCTTACCATCAGGCGACTGGCATGCTCGTCTTGCCGTTCAAGGAAATAAAAAAACCGCGCGTAAAAAAGGGACTTTATCCTATTAACTACATCTGAGATAAATTGCGCGCACACGCTATGTAACGCTTGGTTAATCGTAAAGGTTAATTAGTTTTAAAGGACATACAAGTTTTATTACATCATGGCCAGACTAGCCTCACTACGCTCATTTCACATAAAAGGCATCAAACGCAGTTTTACGATTGTTTCGACAATAACAGCTACGGACAGCATTAAATGCTCCTGTAGGCACAAAGAATCAAGGTTTTATCGATATTCGATACATTATATCTCTCGTGAAATATGTATAGTGTTTTTTTTTAAATAACCAATGTGGTAAATGTCGCGCTAGGATAAAATCATAAATATTACAACTAATATCTTGTAAATAGAAATTAAGTACTATGTGTATTGGCTTGTCATAAGAGCTATTTAATTGCCTACGTGACCAATAAACGAATTTCATTTCATAAATGAATTTCATTTCATTTCATTCTATAAACATTAAATATATATTTCATTTCTCTAGCGGTAAAACGGAAAACGTAACTTATAAATATAAGACTAATTTAACATTTCACTCATTAATTAAGAATCCATACGAGGTCTATTACTACGAAATATTAGAAATTTTCCAAGCAACGAAAGGCTAATAAGAGAAAACTTACCAATCTTATAAAAGCGAATACGAGTTTCTTTATTTATTTATTTGCAAGTTGGAGGAAAGGGGGTTTAAAGAGGGCATTTGAACATTTCTCTTGAGAGATTAAATGAAGATTGCGAAGAGAGCAGCCAGTGGATTGGATGAAATAAAACGAAAAAAGAGGAGTAAAAAATAATACCACCTGAAACAACAAACAACATGAAAACTAAATGAAATCATCAAAAAATCTAATTACTCAGATCACAGAGCCAGTAGTGTAAAGCAGCGATAAATAATGAAAACACTCACCCGAGAGAGGAATTCCTTCACAAATACTGGATCGCTGCCTCGCTGAGTCAGTGCTTTTCAAACACAACATATTACTGAGAACCTGTTAATAAAAATCAGTTTAATTAATACCTTTATCTTTTACAGAGGTTTGATTAAAGTACACGTTTTCTCCATTTATTAATGTTAAACGAAATATGCGAGAAAATAATTCAAATTATTTTTATTTGTTGTTTATACTAGCACGAGACAGCACTACTACAGACTAGCACTACAATGCACCTGGGTGTAGTGTAGTGTGAAGTCAGTGTAGTGCAACTGTTATAGGCTACTTATCGGCTCTCAATCACCCTCTCTCAATCGTACCCTCGATTGTAGAGGAGACCCGCGCCCCTCAGTGGGACGTGTAAGGGCTAATACCGATACAGATTCATCGGCTAGAGATCTCTCGCTGTTCGACTGCTTTTGACGCTATGCTCAAAATTAGTTCTGCTACTTAAAATATATCTACAACAAAATTGTTATATTTTATACAAATTGTTTTTAAGTGTATTTTCTATTGTCCTTACAACTCACATTTATGTATCTATTCAGCCATAGGAAATCATCACCGTTGAACATTGGCCATACAAGTCTATTATTATTTAACGATATTTTGTATAAAAGAACGATATAAATTGGTTTGCAAATATCGCTTTATACAATTACATTCATTTGAAACCACAATGAAGTATCCTTTTACAAGTGTTTGTATAACTACTAGTAGTTTCAATAACAATTTTGTTTTAATTAAACGTTAATACATCAATCAGTTGTGTCATTTAACACAAGCTTTTTAAAGCCAGATTAATGGTTTTAACCAAAATGTGTATATTCTCTGAACAATAATGCTTTGTTTCATCGATGTCTAAGGGTCGCTGTTAATTTAAATTAAACTAATATTAATATTAAAGCGATGAGCTTATGATGCGTTATTTAAACTATGTAGTACATACTATTTTATTCAAATAATATTAGCAATATATTTGAAAGCCTCCGTGGCGCAGTTAGTTTGACTTCGGCTGTAAAACCAGCATGTTCGATTCTCACATCGAGATAAATATTTATGTAATCTACAAGTGTCTGTTTCGGGTCTGGGTGTTTGTGAAACTGAGTCTCTAGTAGTTTCCGATACTCACGACACAAGATTTGATCTTAGAGTGGAGTCAGGACTATATATATGTGACTGTTAGCTGTATTAATTTATTATGCAAATGTTTGTAAAAGTAATAGTTCATTGAATTTTAAAAGGGGTTGGGTATGAACCCAGAACATAAACTACAGACATTTACGTTTTAAAACTACGTGTGTATTCTTAGTCAATAATCGGTTACTTTAAATGTGAACGTAACATACCAGAAGTTTTTCATAATAATAACGAACGCATATATTATTTACCATTAGTAACGGTACCAAATATGATAGTGGTATTAAAGACCTACTTCCGAAAATTTAACGTCAAACTAATAAAATTATACATCAATTAATTTTTCAAGATTGTGTCAACATTCTATTGTGAATTTTCTTGTTGTTTGTAGTACTAATAAGCTTTTTTTATCTATTCTTTACAAATCCCTGAAAACAATATAAATAAATTAAAGCACTCACAATATACGAATGAATGTAATTTAAGGCCAAGGAACGGTTCCATTATACTTGTAGTTCTCTCACATTATCCAATATTGCAGAAACGCGTGAGCTCTATAACGTATATACGTTAATATCGAAATATGTGAACTGAGATTAAACCGATCTGAAGGCAGCGCCTTTGTACATCAGCCTTTGTGCTCTTGATTTGGTTAAGAGTGAGCAGAAAAGAATGCACATGTAACTTTAACAATATATTTATGTAATTGAATGGTTCTATGATATAATAGTTATTTTTGATATTATATACAAATTAAATTATATCATGAAGGAAAATAATGTTCACATATTCCTACAAATCCGTTTAAAAACAACTTATTATTAATACTAGTTAGATATGTCAGCTATAATTCAGTAAAGTTTCACCATAAGTGAAATAGAAAAATCATCCAAAAACCAACATTCGTAATATTAGAAGTATATTCATCAGTGTAAATAGATTATATAGTAATTCTCCGCAAAGGAACAGGAATAAAACGTTACGTAATCGATTCAAACCGAGTCGGTATTTTACATATTTGAACATTAAAACCCGGAGTCACCGAGACCGTCATTCATCCTAGTAAAAGCTTAGTAAGGCACGTGACTGCGACCTTCTCGTCAGCTTTGATATATCTCAGATCTCGTGATATATTTCAGTGCAAAACTAACATACATAGCTACTTGAATAGGTAAGGTACTGATGGCAAAGCTAGATAAAGCGACTCGCGCGAGGTTAGTACCTCAAAAAACCCCGACGTGCAGTAACAGCTCTATCTCTACCATCCTTTACCGTCTCTTTCACTGTAGGTTTGGAAAGAATGGCAAAGCATCTGAATCCCAAGGGGGTTGATGGATGGCTTGCTGTCGTTAATCGAACTATTGCCAGTATAGAATTCTTGTACCTGTTTGAAGCCACGTCGGTACCGCGCGTTCATGTAGCAGTATATGATTGGGTTGTAGCAGGAGTGCGACATCGCCAGCCAGTGGCTCGCGAACCATACATACGGCATGCCTGGCCACGCTGCCCAGGACTCGTCGTTTTCATGAGTAGTCCACAGTACCTGGTAGAGACCATACTAAACTTTATTGTACGGCAAAAACATAACTCTTAGCCCGTAATCTACTGGGCACGTGCTCCTCTACAATCCAAAGTTCTATTAATAGGACAATATATGAAAAATGTGGACTGTGGTCCAAACCATCTCAGTAATTATCACGTGAAAATAATTTAAAATATTAAAGCACATTGTGGTGGTGTGGTACAGTTACAAGGCCATTTAATTCATAATGTTTGAAGTATTCTGCCTGAGTCCAGTGTCGTTGAGTCGCACTGGAGTTTAAAGTATGTACCCTAGAGACTAAAAATTCGAAATATTTCGCAACTAATATCTCACTTGAAGATCCTTATGGGCGCATGTGACTCAAACTTTCTGAAGCAGTTTAGTATTCCGGTCCCTGAGTACTGAGTAGCAAACACTTTCTAAAAGTAATATTTTAAGTTTAAACGTCTTCTTGTCAGTTTTTAAACTTTTTATAACTATCGAATGTTTTGTTCCTTTCGAACGACTTTTGAATTTAGATAAAGCGAAGAAGACAAAATAATCGATAACTAAAATAGGTTTAAACTCAGACTATGAATAAATGTTAATTCTATAGTTTTATTCTAAAAGTAAAAGTGAATAACTTACTATGAATATATTAAGAGGTAACCAGCAGACGGTGAACACTACCACCACCGTCACCATCATTTTAATCATCTGTAAGCAAACGATTCATTATATTTTCCTGCACAAAAACATTGAAAGGGCTATGAGGCTTCACTCGATTTCTACTTGTAGATTGGATTATCAGCAGTCACTATTTCTTCTTCAATCATAGTTGACTGTTGCACATAATCCTCCCCTAAACTATAAATATCCCAAAGTATTTATTTCTTCTCCGCAGTGAAATTTGTTGAGCTTAGAAGACAATTTTATCACTTCCCTAATCCTCCTAAATTGTATATGCTGTTAGAAATCTAGCTAGAAACTGGCAAAGGTTAGTTTTCAAATTATTATCATTATGCTCATGTTCATTGGAAGTATTCAAGTATGGATTAAGTACCGTACCTTAACTTTTTTGTATACTTTTGTTTATAATAAATAGCTCGGAAATTGTTAGCGCAATTTTTATTTTACTCGAGTACAAAAATTTTTCGAAGTAACAGAGATTTATTTACTCTATTATTTGTGTTGAACATAAAATTGAGTACTTAAAATATAGCTTGAGATAAATGAAAACATAAATTCCATGAATACCCGAAATGCCTAAATATTACGAATGCATTTCTTTAACGTTTTAAATTTTATAATGGCCCTACAATCTGCATCGAATGAGTTTAAATTAATGGAAACATCCGTTTGCAAAACATTCGATGTGTTCATTGGTAAAATAATTCTGATCATTACAAATATTCCTCAAGGTTGTACAGTGGAATCCGTTTATCCGTTTATATTGACATCGAAGGGAAATTATAAATACGTCATACTAAGCGGTCGCCATAATAAGCATTTTGTAGCAAATAAACAACCTCGTGTTTTTGTTAGGTATAATGTATTATGTACTTATTGTTTTATTAGAGAGAAACACAGTATATTAAATAAAAATATTTTTTTTTTATAATAACTACTTAATCATGTATTTAGCTGTAAGTCTTCCATGTAAGAAATATAAATATTAATAATTAATACATAAAATTTGTGCATGCGTCGGTGGCGCATTTGCACTACAGTTTGATTGCAAAGCTGAGGTGTCGGGTTCGAGTCCCGGGTCGGGCAAAGTGATATTAGGTTTTTCTATTCATTATTAGCCCAGAGGCAGGAATTTGTGCCCGATGTGACATAGGCTATATTTTAATAACAGTATCGAATCCTATTGTGTAAAGAAAACATTGAAATGGTCAAATTATCATCCGCCGAAGGTCTTTGGGCGTCTCGGAACTCTCTCGAAGGCCGGAGGTGTGAGGAGTTACGTCTGGTTTCTCAGGTCCGTCAGGTCGTTTCTCAATGCAGTATTACGAAAATCGGTGTTGCAGTAAAAGACAAAGCTTATATTGCAAACGGAGCGGGCATAAATTTTACATGACAACACATAATGTGTAAATTATTCTCGGATTATGAACAAATGCGACCACATTTGTATTTGGTGTTCGATTTCCATATATTATTTCTTTAGGCATTGTACCACACTAGAATATAGACGCTATTGTGAGCAAGGTTCCAAATATTCATATCTGGATTTAGCAACGTACTTGTCATTCATTGATATCTGAATAATTCGTAACACCAACTTTGAAAACGAGACACTAGCGAAAACACATATAACATAACTATATGATGTAATAGGTATATATAGTATTTTATTTTATTTATTTATTTATAAATTCTTTATTGTACACCACATAAATACAAAAAATAAAATAAAAAAGAATTAAAACTAATTTAAATGAAGGTGACAATCGGCGGTCTTATCGCTTACAGCGATTTCTTCCAGACAACCATTAGATGGACTGATTTAAAAAGAAATTAGGAAGAAGAGGGTGGTCACAACATAGGCAAAGAATAATGATAAAAGTAAACAAAAAAACAAGAATTCAAAATATGAGGAATGTAAACACATATTTTCATTAATTATACATAGACTACATAAAATAAAAATATAATACACTACATAAACTACAATACGATATATAAAATATTATTTAAGAGGAAAACGTGAAAATAATAATAAATTAAAGTGACAGGTAATGTGATCTAAGGAGCTTTTTGAAGATGGGAAGGGATTATTTATTTATTTATTTATAGTCACTTAAACGCCTGAAAGCATATTTAGACTTTACCGAGAACCAAATTCAATTTACGTAACATCCATATATCCTATATACGGATTAGCGAGCATGAATTACGTTATAATATAAGTATTTAGCGGGATAATTTATAACTATAATTGGAAATTGTTTGCAAAATCCTTATTATATTTTATTAAATTTGTCCGTTTTGATAATGTAGGTCATCTTGAATTTCAATTAAAAGTCACTGTACTGAGTCATTTTGTGTTATATCCAATCAGAGCTGAGGGTTTTATCCAGAGTAAGATCCCGGCACGGTATATAAGCAACGGCAATGGTTTGAGGAGTATCTTGTGTTAAGGTGTTCGTTATGTTTGTGGAAGTGTTACTCGGAAATAAGTGCCGCGAATCTGCTGCTTGCAAGCTTCGTTGTATTTATGTTAATTGTAAAATATCATGGTAATAAACTCTGTACCGTAACAAATAAAAGGACTCGAGAATGCCACCAATTAATCCGTCACAAAAAATAGAGACGATTCTCCAGGTCATTAGGATACTTATACTCAGCATTCTCTACTTACCATATTTCTAAAACCGATATTACAAAATCTTACATAATATCTTCAACAATCCGCTAACATTTACCGTATACACTGTATTGACAAAACACGAAAATCTTTACCTTCCTCTTGGAGCTCTGCATGCGAGAATCCCGGGCGGACTGCGCCTCTCCCGGTGGGCGGCCGCCCCACACCACGTGGGCGATCCGGGCGTACGTACACACCAGCGCGCTCAGCGGCAGCACGAATTGCAACGCGATCAGTGCACATGTATACTGCTCACTTTGTTTCGGAGCTGACCATTGTTCTCCACACACGTCTCTATCGAACATTAATTTATGAGTGAGTGCCAAAGAATAAATACAAAATAATAATAAAATTAAATAATGTTGATGAGGCTGTCGATGCAATTGTTTAAGGAAATTGAAACTTACACTTCACAAGCTTCGTGCCAAGCAGACGGCCGCTGTAGTCTCGATACAATGGGTATAGGAGCTGCTGTGATCATAGCGCCCACCCACACCGTGGCCACCACCAGTTTAGCCGCAGTCTTACTCAGCCGCGGCTTCAGCGGCCTCATTATCACTATATACCTATCTATAGATATAGCGAGCAGTGTATACGCACTCACAAGCACGGACACCGTCTGAGAGAAGTTCACCACTTTGCACATTACAGCACCAAAGGGCCAGTACCGCAGTATCAACATCGACACAAACGAAAACGGAACGCAGAACAATGTCATCAATATGTCACCTACCGCGAGATTCACTATGAAATAGTTCGTCACGGTTTTCATGCGTGGAGTGCTGTGCACCACAAAGCATACTAGCCCGTTCCCTAGTAACGCGACAATGAACACTGCACTGTACATGAAATGCACGAACACTTGGAACACTGGAGAGCCAATGAAATCGTCCGATGAGGTCTCGAAGACGCAAACGAGTTCGTGTTGCGGTGATGAGTAGTTGAAATAGGACAGGTTGTATGCGCTCTCGTTGCACGGGATGCCTTCAGTCGTGAAAGACACTTGCGAGTCATTTTCGGGGTGCAATTCTTTGGATTCGAGCATCGTTTGAAACCATTGGCTGTCACATTTTCATAGACTGCTGACGCAACTGGAACAAACAGAAAATTGTGACTTAAAGAATACATATTTTAATACTACAAATAATAATAATAATTGACCTACAGAATTTCACTGCGTGTAACTCATGCTTTAATTAAGTTAGACACGAAATTTAATGAAATTCTCTCTAAAAGAATTATGAAATATATAACGAATAAGACAAGGGATACCTTTCAACTAAATGCTGATTCATATTATGACTTATAAAGAACAAAAACTAGTATTTGGTTTACTAGAATAGTAGGTACTCGACGTGATTTGGTATCGCAATTATTATGTGCCAGCCGATCCCTTTATTAATCAATACTTCAATAAAGTTCATTTTAATGAAACAGCGGTGTCTATCGCGCAATATACCGAATTTGCATATAACCAAATGAGCCTCATATATTATTATACGGTGTCGATACCTTGACTTTATTAGATTTATGAAATAAAGGGGTAAAGGTCGACTAGGAGATATTGCCACTGACATTAAGTCCGCTTTCTATACTTTTTTTATATGAAGCTTAATAAAAAAATACGACCAACCGAACCAATGGATAGTATGTAGTCACCGTTGCCAACGAACACACTATACTAGAGTTATAATATTTAACATATACAATTGAATTATAAAGAAAACTGGTTAAAAATAAGTAAGATGAAATTTAAATATAATATGGACTGGCCTACCAAAAACGGACTGATAAGTAGAAAACAAGTTGTACTCGTTAATTTATATACTCGTACACTAAGCAAAAGGCGAATGATTTACTTGCTAACTAAAATAATATTAATAAAATTGTCATAGCTTTAAATGCATTTTTTGTAAAACATTTCTTAATATATAAGTTCCCCTGATAGCACATTTCTTATAGAGTTTTTTATCCCAAATTGGCAAAAACAGAGAGTTTATCGCCACGCAAGATATAAATTCCAACCGCGTGCAACCGAGATTATAGAGTTTTCAGTCGGATTTATCATTATGAGTACATAAAGTAAATTGCCCAACATAGAAATGCAAGGCAGATACGACCTCAAATGAAAAATAAAAGTTTAGTATTATACAACTCAATGTCCAAAAAATTTAAATTCTCGCAGCATTACTTTTGCTAAAGTCGACATTAATACGAGTATTAGTGGCACTTAACTCGAAATGATCATATATCAGCTTGCCTTTAGAAATAAGCCAATTAAAATTATATGAAAAGAACGTCTTCTAACCACGCTCATCTTTTATGTTCTGAATAAAGGTTATATGAAGTCCCATTCCATTCGTTCGTACTGTAAATGTACTCTTATTTACCTGCGACTGACACCCTTGTCGATTAAGAAGAGGAAAAATAAAACCCGCTTAAATCAAGTGAAATCAGATATATTTTTGTAAAAATCTTTTCCGCTTGTAAAAAAACTGCTGTATAAAGAGAAGTAATTGCCTTCGAAATAATGTGCTACAGAAAGGTAAACAAAAAGGAGTCCTGTAATTTATATTCAGCTGTTTACTAACTAAAAATTTCCTCTGGTCAGATGGCGGGACGACTTGCACATGAGGGCCGGCAGCGACTGGATGCGTAAAGCAACAGACCAGGCTCTGTGGCGTACCTTGGGAGAGGCCTATGTCGAGCAGTGGACTGCAACGGGCTGATGATGATGATGTTTACCAACAGAAGGACTTTATTACTCATATTCAACTTGTACTCACACCTATACAGGTGTGAGTATATGTATGTATATATATACATATATATATATATATATATATATATATATACAGGGTATATCAAGACTCCGACCGAAAACGAAGCCAAGTGATATATTAGTGACTTCAGACACAATGCAATTAAAAATTTCGCAAAAATAATTGTCATATTTTTATAAATTTTTACTTATCTTGGTAATTGGGTGATAAACACATAGTTTTCCCAAAATAATTATCTACACCGTTGTAATTTTAATGGCGCAATGGTATATAAGTGTTTAAATTACATTTTTCGCAAAAACTACGTATTTATAGGTGTACCAAAATCTCATGGCATAAAATTTAAAAAAAAACAATGGTTTTTATGTGGCAATATTGAATAATACCATCTGTCAACTGTTGTTTTAAAACATTAGTTGTGTCATTTGCGGTGATTTTATACGAGATTTCAATATTTACTTGGCGAAAATGTTGAAATTACCTCTACGATCGCAAGCGAGAAATATTGTTTTTAATGTTTATCGTAAGATCTATGAAGAATTTGGTCAAAATCAAACAAAATCTTCAATTTTATAACGCGTCATTGATTTAACAGGTAAGTTGGAGCATTTAGTTTTGATACTTAATTTTTTTATCCCTCCAAGTCCCATCTCAGCAATCCATTCCTGCTTCCATTTCTCCAAAGCAGCTCTTGACTCTTACGTGTTAGATACATGTTTAATATAAATTATATATACATGTACCCAGCGGCGTGCACAAGATTACGACACTGGGCATGCGGCGGAGTACTCGGTCACAAAAAAAAATCTTTTAAATAGATTTTTAGCATAGCCACAGCCACGCGACGGATCCCTAAGTCGGAAACCATTCCAACAGAACAAGTCTTAGATGTACTACTATTCATGTACATCTTCTACGGCAACGCAGAAAAAACAGCGATCGATTGTCGCGGCGGAAGAAATTCTAATAAGTAAAATAATAGATAAACGTTTCATAACTTTTAACATGAAACTTTCGAGTTACATTCCCTTTTTGCTGGTTTAATTGTTGTAACTCGGGTACACAGTACACACCTACCTTTAGACACAATTTGAATCTTTTCACTGAATCACAATTGTGAGAACATGTTATTTTTAATAAAAAAATATTTTCAACACAAACCTCACAATCCAATAACATTTTAAAAAATCAACAAACGCACTAGTAAAAGCAAATCACTACAATTATTATAGAAACTCAGTAATATACTGTTAAATGTACACACTTTAAATGTAAAAATAAAAAATCTTATAATTATGAAAACTATAAATAAACTGGCGCAAACAAAATAGTAAACAATGCTTATTACATGAAAAAAGCAAAATGGCCCCCGCGTCACACAAAACATTTCTGCTATTTATACAAATAAAACCTTACTAAACAAAAATGCATAATGTGCATACGTGATTTATTAGATTTCCGTCTATTATTTTTACTCGGGTTATAGGCAACGAACATTTCCGATTACTCCCGACAACTGCCGAACTTCCGTAGCCTGCCGCAGGAGTTGATTTAGATTCGGCCAATTAGGCTTTCGATATTCATGGGTGTGTGCGTTTGCGAACTGTGCACGGACACCAAAATTACTACACACATACGAACAAATCTCCTGCGGGACGCGGCGGCATGACTTGGTTGATTAGGTACATTATTTTGCAGCGCTATTGCTATTTATAAAATATTAGGCGTTTTTAATTTATTATATTTTGTTTATTCATTTATTTACTATTAATTAAAGTCATCTAAAACGTACGAACGTTTTATTAAAATATCTGTGAATGGCAAGTAAAGCACTGCATTTCTGCCTACAAGGAGCGCACGCCCCTGATACCACCCAATAAAGATGATTTTTAAAAAAGTATAAAAACAAATCTGTCGCTTTTTTGCAATATTTTTAGTTGCATTGTGTTTGTAACCACTAACGTTAGTCGTGGGTTAAGTTATTGACTAAAATACTAACTAATTAACTGATGAAAATTCTCCGTGATATGCTTGGTAAAAAGGTAGGTACCACCTACCTATCAGTTGGCCGATATAAGACTTCGAAGTTGTCTTCTCGTTGCAAAGAGCTGTAAATTTCCATGAATATATTTTACAGTAGGATACTTTGCTCCGTCAACGTGTTCCGTTTTACTAGGTCCTTACTTGAAAGTTTGTTATAAAACGGAACTATGAACAATTTTTATGACTAAGTCCTTTGAGTATTCACGGCTGGTCTTTAAACCTTCTTCATTAAAATATGAAACAAAAAAGGAAAAGGGAGGTAAGAATTGCCAAAGAAAAGTAAATAAAACGCAATACAGAGATGCACTATGTATCAAGCCGACCCTCTCATACTGCATTTCAATACTACCGGACACCGCAAAATATACCGCAATATAGAAAAAAAAAATATATTTCAATCTCGGAACTTAGGACGTTACATCTTATTACTAAGCCTTGACAAATGTAATAAAGATTACGCATCCCTCAGGAGACAAAAATAGCTCATTGAAAGCCTTGCATGAACCTGTTGAAGCAAAATATTGGAGGTGACGTCAATGAAACCCGTCCTTCGAATTTCTTTCCACGTAGGTTCACTAGAGATTGCCTCGCTAGGTATTATTCATTCATGGGCACCTTTGAATTGCCGTTTTGAATACATTAAATAAATAAGTTTTTATTTTTATTTTGTCGAGGTGTATGTTGTAAACTGAGGTCTGGTCCACAAGCAACCACAAGTATTTGTTTTGGGTCTCGGTGTTTGTGAGACCGAAAAGTCTCTCGTAGTTCCTGATACGAATGAAAATAAATAAAACGTTGACAATATTTTGATCATACTTTTAACCTTTTTTGGCATTTTTCGCAAATGTACCGCTCATCATGATGATGATGATAAAGTACTGATTTATGACGTATTCAATAATAATAATTAATTAATTATTGGCGAAATCATTGTTAAAGCATTGTACCAATGACAGAATGTTTAAAGTGAAAATGGATATAATTTATCACTGACCACTGGAAACATTAATTATCCAAATTGAATCTGGAAATACCTCAAACAATGGAACGAAGCAAATTGAACATTTAATCGTGTTTGGCGGTTTACACCTGGCTATGTTACATTAAGAAATGCTGAGATTATATTTATCATATCCTACTAATAGTAGGTAGGACAAAGAATATTATGTACGGTTATTAAAAATATTTTCTTTACGATTTACGTCTAGTGGCCCAATTGATATTGACTCTCGTGAAAAATAATCCACCCACTGAAAACTATTATGTGACGTGACCACTTCTTTTCCATTAGCCCACTACACTAATGCTGTAGCAAGCAGAAAAAAACACCCACGTACTAATTAAACAAAGAACTTAGTATAACAGATACTATCAATGTCCATATTTACCCATTGTAAAACACTAACTTCTCTTCGGATTTAGGCCTTAGTTCTAACACGTTGATCTATTGCGCTTTGGAGGTCTTTACTTAATATGTATACTTGTACGTTTAAATTTCTTGTTGTCATTCTCTGCTATGCAGGTTTTCGAAGGTGTTTGGGCTCCCGTAACCTCTTATTGGTCAAATATCTGCTCCGAACTATTACTATACTAATTGCTTACATTCCGCCGTAAATCTATTTTCATCTGTTATTTGTCGAGGTAGACGTTAATTAAAGCTCATTTGCTCAATTAAGGCAACGATAACTGTGTATTACCTAACGTTATTCATAATTTTAGTAGTAGATTTATATAATGTAACTTGCATTTTTTTTGGAAATCTCTCTACTATCTTGATACCTTATTAATACTTAAGTAATTTCGAAAAGTTTGCCAGGTAGGCCCATGGTATGAGTTAAGTTATCATCTAACAAGTTTTTACATTTAATTTCCCAACAAATGAAAAGATTCAAAATAAAGAATTGTTGTCGCGCATAATAATCCGAATAAAATTTTTATTAAAGATAAACAAACGTTATGACATCATAATTAAAGTACACGAGGGATATAGCGTAATCTATGTACTCTGAGATAATCCCTTTCCCCTTGCAAATTGCGTCGTAACATAATATTTGAGGTACACGCACGTTGTCAAGTATAAACCAAAACAGCTTGATAAGTTTTATGTCCGCGAATAAAACATGAGTATGTTAAATGTTCTAAGTAAGTAATACCCGTAGTACCTATGTTTTGTATTTAAAGTATGGTAGGTCGCGGCACAAATTCACGAATGCCCTTATTATATTTTACTTCAACAGCAAGGAGACTACATTAAATCTGAAGGAATTCGCTGTGCTATTCCAATAGAATGCAGAAAAAAATATCTTTCCATTCGACACAATTATGTCGGTCTACCAAATCGTGAGGTGGAATAGTAGATAACGTACTTCTGTTGTTTTCTTTTTCCTATAAAATATATTCCTCGCTGTTAAGTTAAACATTAACGTTACAGTTTAAGTAAGATTAAAAGTTTAAATTACAATAATGTCGTCATATAAACGCGTCTCAGTCTTAGTTAAATTCATTAACACTATCTAAAGATTATACTAATATGAAACAATTCACAACAAATATCATACTTGGTTTTACTAATTCATTAAATCTAGCTTTATTTTGCGGTCATTCATATTTTTGAACCTATTTCGTAAAAAAGGTACTTATCACAGAATTTGTAAAAACATATTGCAACGCTTATTAAACAGCAATTTTGTGGCTTCACCCATATATTATGAAAATAAATAGGCCAACTGCGGAACTACGTGAATGAAAATAACTTCCGCTAAATCCAAATTGAAGATTTCATTAGTGATTCCGTTAGTGTCGGTCGCTATTGGCGTGGCTCGATATGAGATTTCTCGCCAATATAAAATTTTATTCTATATTAATACGAGTTCGTGCACGTCATTTTATTTTGACACAAGTTAAAAGTTCTTTTTTTTATTGCCTGTGGTTTTGTGTAGGGGATTGATTCGTTTTTCTGCTGAGTGAAAAGTCTTGTCCTCTTTACACTCAAGTTAAAAGGTATTAATAATATTTATAAAATGAGAAATAGAATAAACATGCATAACAACTTTATTACATTTTTATCATTCTTGTGTGTGGGCTATATTTTTATTTGTACTCTACCCAGGAATTGTATTCTGCAGATTTTAATATTTCTTGAAACCCTGGAAATGCTTAAATCCCTGGGAAATATCTAAATTAAAATTCATCAATAGTTACAAATGGGATAGCCTGATCGGGCCAGCCTGAAACAGAACAGACCTTCAAGGCCAGAACAAGCATCCCTGACTTTTCGAAATTGCGTTTAATGTTAATATTTTTAGTTGATTATACGCACCAAGAAGGTGCAGCAAGTAGGTACGCTACGGCGCTCAACATCATCATCAGCCCGTTGCAGTCCACAGCTGGACATAGGCCTCTCCCGAGGTACGCCACAGAGCCCGGTCTGCTGCTTTACGCTTACGCAACCAGTCGCTGCCCTTTTATGCAAGTCGTCCCGCCATTTTATTTGTCCGGCGCTCCTTTTCTGCTATTTAAAATAATATAAAAAATTAAAAACCCTTCTTTTTTTTGATTATTCTTAATTTCGTTTCTATCGCCCTTAATTGTCTCCTAAGCACAATTTACCGCTATCCTATAAAAGTTACAAAGCGTACAATCGTGGTCTATTTTTTTATACAGTAAATCCGTTATATTCCAACTATCGTATTTAACTCACGTTTCAACTACATAAAACCATCGAACCGAGGCGACGCCATTTGTCACTGACACAATCTGCTAAGCTCCATCACAGAGGTATAGAAAGCTTGAATAGTGAAAAATAAAATCCATTGGTTCAAAGTGGCATAGAACTACCGCAATGGGCAAAAGTCTAAAATCTTGCCAATATCTATATCCCCACCCAACAGATTGCCTATATGTAGATAATAGACTGTCGTATAACTAATTGTGTATTTGATTCTATCTTGTAATTTAAACCATTAAATTTGATACATATTAAAAAAAAAAACACTACATTCTGCACCACAAATTCTAACTAATATTATAAATTTAAATGTAGACAAAGGATAGGTACCTTTTTATCCAGAAAAAAAGTAATGTTTGGAAAATAAAGAAAAATAACTTTTTATATTACAGTCAAAGCCAGTAGCTAAAGCTAGTACTAAATAAAATGTTCCAAATCCGATAAATTATAGTAGTAAACCTATTCAGTTCTCCAAGGAGATCATTATATTTATGAAAATAGATTGCGTGCTCCAAGCGATACAACACTCCCACCTTCTGTAACACGAAAATATAGGATAGTTACTAGTCCCGCATTGAACAGCGACAAATAAACGCATAAAACTTCGATTACTCCTCACCATTAAGCCCCGTTTACACGGAGGGAGTTTCCCACGGCGAGAATCGTATGCGACTGTCGCATAACTTAACCACCACAGATTATTGTGCTCTGACAAACGTTTACACGATGCAACTTTTTTATATCCTTACAATAGTATTTTCGAGGCGAGAAACTTTCCCCATGTAAACGGGACTTGAGATAAGACGCTCGATTTGTCGATCCTATACAATACGATTGCATAGGACCAGAAAAATTCACCACATCATAAATTGAAGTACGCGCGTGGGCCTCTGACTTTGGCTGATAGGAAATTGGACATGCATTGGAAAGAACATGTGAATTTCGCAATATCGTGTCTGAATATCTGTATTTTTACTGCAGACCTCAATATAAATAAAGCCGGGCTGCCGTAATTCGCAACCACAAGACCGTACATAACTTAATTGCAATTTCCTTTGCTCCAGTCAATGCAATATAGAAGGGCTCTTAAATATCTTTCCACATCAAATAAATTATAATTTTCTTGATGACTAATTATTTTAATAAGGAAAATTCCCTGTGTAAAATAAAGTGCACAAAAGTTTAAAATATTAAACGTGGAGCAATTAAAATGCACAGTAATATTTAGCATTCGCGACGCCCATATTTCACGACGAAAATCTATAGAAATTGCCTCTGAGAGCTCTTTAAACACTGATATAAATAGAGAGACATAATGCCGTCCATATCGACTAATTTGAATAGAGCCCTCATCGTGAACAATTGCCGGAATGTAAAGAACCTACACTAAACAAAATAGGTATCTAATATCGCTGTAACGTCTTTACACAGCGAAATATTTCTAAAAGGTACTTCACTGATTGCTATGAGAGAAACAACAAAAGCTTGTTCAAAGAGCAATATATTGGTATGTCGACATCTTATTCAAACGCAATGTTCGGTTTACTGGAAATGCATTTCGAAACGTAAATATTGAAAAGTATCCTATATTGCTTACCTATTCAACTATCAAAGTTCTTCTATATTAAGGATAAAATATTCTTTATTTGAATTACCATAGTACGCTTTACACTGTCCGTTAGGTCAGTTTTGGTAACGTCTGGTAACGTTCCTTACTATAAGAATACAACACATTTTTTTCTGTGACCCTTTAAGCACGGTATGCTACAACGTAAAGGAGAGAGATCCTAATAATACACAAACATTGTATCTTCATTAAATGCTATTTATACATATAGAAGTAATACTTAATTTTCGATATAATAACTGGTCGACTGTCTAAAGGGCAAAGGCACATCTCCTAGGACATCATCACAGACAAAACAATGTGGACGTCTGTGATTAATTATTATTTCATAATGATCGAATCATATCTTTGTCACAAACTACTTTAACAAATTGCGACGTAGGGATTAAGCTCGAAACTTTACGTTTCAATCATACTTTAATCTACTTTATATTTCCAAGAAGCGAGCGAATAACGCTACGTTACAATATCGCGGAAACTGTGAATGCAAATTATAATAGTCAACGTGCGACACAAAATTCGTATTTTATAACACGTCAAGGCTATTGCAGTATAGCTCATACAGTGCAATAAAGTCTAAATTGAATGTCTGAGTCTAAATTGAACATGCGAGAAGCTTATCTCTAGCTGGTCGACACAGCTATGAAGCTCTGGTCAAAATTAGACATACACGGGGAATCCGAAAAGCGATATACTTGCGTTTTGTCATTAAGACGTGACGGTGTTAACCGTCGCGTACGATGCCCCCAATAGGGATGATAATAACAACAACACTATAATAACTTTTAATCAGGAACTAACAAACTAGGGGCTTAACAATCAGACAGGATAACCATGCTAAGCTTTTCGTCAGAGAAAGATTCCTTAGTCGATATATTGAAGCTGCTTCCGTCCAGTGACTTTCCGTGACCCTTAGCATTTTGACTGCTCAAGTTGTAGGTGGATATCTAGGTCGCGTCTATCACCGCCTACAACATTGGCATTGTTTGCGGATGAGTGGGTGTTAGCAATTGTCTCCGGAAATTTCCATGAAAACGGTACGAACTTCGACACCAAAGATTTCTACGAGAAAGCTAAATATGGCACTGCCCGCAAGCCCTGGGGAGGGGGTAAGAAAAGTTTGTCGGGGTTATCGGCCTTTCAGCCCAATGCACGGAGACTTCGTCCGCACAACTCAGATGTTAATGTCGCGTTGGGTCCTCAACACAAACCATACGCCGGCCTACCGGCAAAATCCCCTTGATGGCCATCTTTATTTTTTTGTTTTGTTTTTTATTGCGATGAATGACGAGATGAGCATGGCATTCACCTAATGGTAAGGGACACGACCGCTCGTGAACAGTAGCAAAACCAAATAACACCATAAATTACAAAGCAGTGGTTGGCATTCCACTGCGCTCGCCATCTTGAGACATAAGATACTGAGATGCTCCGCAGCCAGAACCTGACTTTCATATTTGAACTTCATTTTATTTTTATTTTCATACTAACAAGCATTTTAATCTTTATTCGTACAAAATTAACGTTTATTAAACCTAGATTGCATAATAAAGCAACATTTACAATCCTATTAAAGATATGACTTGGGTAACATAAACTAAGCGAAGCATTTACGTTTCGTATCCTCGGCTTAATCGCGGGTTATACTTGTATACATAGTCGTTTTAGTTATACCATCAGAACCGCATTTATCAACTGTAGGACGATATACATAATTTTATATCAAGCTGTCCTTATCTTAATCTTAAGTGAGGTCGCCTCGACCTGATTTATGCTGCAAAAAATAGGCAATGCGTTTGAAACATTCGTCCAATCACAGGCAAATTGTACTATTGAAATTCGCATTCTTCTGGAATTCATACATGAAGATCGTCATATACTTGATGTATATTAGTAACGGATACGTACTAGGTACTGCGACCCACTAGACTCAATTTCCAAGTTAAACACTACTTTGTGTAACTTTTCTCTTTGAGAAAACTCATATGAGTTTCCTAGGAATAATATTTATGCCAAACAAAGCGATACGCTCGCCTCCTACTTCTTCTTGGAGTAGAGACAAACTGGGCGTAATGGATATTTTTGTCTAAAAGTCAAGGGTAAAAGATGAACGTGGACATAAAACAGTATGAAAAAATTGGGTTTCATTTAGTAACACTAACATAATACAAGTAAGTACGAAGAAAATCTACAATTACGTTGACCGACTTTGCCCAATCAGGGTTCTCCCCAGACACTCAGCTCCCTAGATTGTCTGCAAACTGTTAACTGAAGTTAGGCACAAGATAAAACAAACTCGAACTTTCTCTTTATGAGAACACACACTTTTCTCATTATGGTAACATTATCAAGTAGGCGTAAAGATTGGTTGAAATATATACACTACTCACAAAAATTAAAGGATATTTTTTTTGATCAATTTTTTTTGGTGTTTTTTGAGAGTCTGTATCTTGGAGAAAATTTATTGTTAAGAAATTCGGAAACAAAAACTTGGAAGCTTGAAATGTCTATTTTGCAGATCTGTGCTCTATTACTTGATTCCTTGCGAAGTTGATAAGCAATCGTAAGAAAACCAACGAGAAAAAAAAAATCAAAATTTTTCTGGATTTCAAAACCGTGCATTTACTTGGGTAGTATTTTTTTGGTGACATCATTATAAAATTCCCGTAGATAATTTAATTGCCTTTAATTTGATATACCATAAACCTCCGTGACATGATTTGGAGCTGACTTATGGTAAATCAAAGTAAAAATGGCCTATCTCACTTTGACATTGGATTACTCCATGAATATCAATCATGGGGAAAACAAAATCAGAATTTTCGTAACTTCAAAACATGTTCTATAAGATGGTATTAAAGTCTTATGATAATGAATAGTATTTCTAAGTAAAATTGTTGACTGAAAAAAAGGTAAAAAAGCGGTTATTTATGGATATTCGGAAAACACTGCATATCTTTGGATAAAAGAAACAAACGAAGGATATCGTCGGTAACTTTTCAACCTTAAAGTATTCTAAAGACACTCTGAAAATTTCAAACTGCTCCGATTTGATTATCTTAGTGTTCGGAAGGTTTGAACTTACTGTATTCGTCAAAATTGTCGTAATAAGCATTTTTCGTATGTGATCGATTTTTGTCACTTTAGAATGCTTTTTTTTGGTGATTATCCATATTCTTTTAATCAAATCATTTTTTCTAACGTTTTCGCTATTCACGGCAATTGTAAAAAAAATACTGGCACTGTTTTACTATAAATCCGACCACGCAACTTCCCCGTAGTACGCTTTGGGTAACGCTAATGCCGGCGGTAAAACAGTGCCAGTATTTTTTTTACAATTGCGGAGAATAGTGAAAACGTTAGAAAAAATGATTTGATTAAAAGAATATGGATAATCACCAAAAAAAGCATTCTGAAGTGACAAAAATCGATCACATACGAAAAATGCTCATTACGACGATTTTTGCTGAATACAGTAAGTTCAAACCTTCCGAACACTAAGATAA
The DNA here is from genome assembly GCA_949752805.1 of Deilephila elpenor. Taxonomy (NCBI): domain Eukaryota; kingdom Metazoa; phylum Arthropoda; class Insecta; order Lepidoptera; family Sphingidae; genus Deilephila; species Deilephila elpenor. The sequence continues at coordinate 5,452,483 of OX457102.1, forward strand.
TCAAATCGGAGCAGTTTGAAATTTTCAGAGTGTCTTTAGAATACTTTAAGGTTGAAAAGTTACCGACGATATCCTTGGTTTGTTTCTTTTATCCAAAGATATGCAGTGTTTTCCGAATATCCATAAATAACCGCTTTTTTACCTTTTTTTCAGTCAACAATTTTACTTAGAAATACTATTCATTATCATAAGACTTTAATACCATCTTATAGAACATGTTTTGAAGTTACGAAAATTCTGATTTTGTTTTCCCCATGATTGATATTTATGGAGTAATCCAATATCAAAGTGAGATAGGCCATTTTTACTTTGATTTACCATAAGTCAGCTCCAAATCATGTCACGGAGGTTTCTGGTATATCAAATTAAAGGCAATTAAATTATCTACGGGAATTTTATAATGATGTCACCAAAAAAATACTACCCATGTAAATGCACGGTTTTGAAATCCAGAAAAAATTTGGATTTTTTTTTTCTCGTTGGTTTTCTTACGATTGCTTATCAACTTCGCAAGGAATCAAGTAATAGAACACAGATCTGCAAAATAGACATTTCAAGCTTCCAAGTTTTAGTTTCCGAATTTCTTAACAATCAATTTTCTCCAAGATACAGACTCTCAAAAAACACCAAAAAAAATTGATCAAAAAAAATATCCTTTAATTTTTGTGCGTAGTATATATATGTATTTATCGTTCTAAATTTATAATTCTTTTATATTGTATGTGGAAAGGATCAGTCCGTACTATGCTATTCTTTTTTTTTCTATATTGTGATAAATAAAGTTTTAGTTAGTAGTTCTGTTCAGTTTTTAGTTACGTCAGCGTCATGGTGAATTTCCGGGTAAATTAATTATACTACGACATATTATTATTCGGGGTCAGTTCGTGTTCTCTTAAATTGAGACCACTAATCTCTATGCTTCTTTCTTATCTCTAGACTTCATCTATAGAATTAAGTAATCATTTCTCAAAAGCAGAAATTAGAGTGCTATTAGCACGCTAATAATTGTACCTACTATGTTGATAACAAAATTCTGATTTTACCAATTGTCAATTCTTAATAAAAATCATACACCGGGTATATCAAGACTGCGACCAAAAACGAAGCCAGGTGGTAGTTTTAGTGGTTACAGACACAGTGCAACTAAAAATTTCGCATAAAAAGCGACAGATTTTTGCAATTTTTAAATATCAACTAGTTTGGATGGTAAATACCTAGTTGTTGCTAAAATTATAATTTAAACGGTTTTGTACTATTGTGTCTTTAAAAATAAAAAAGTGCTCCTTATTATTTTCGATAAACTATGTATTTACCACCCAAATACGAGTACTATGATAAGCAAAAAACGTGACGTTTTTACGAAATTTTTGTTGCTTTGTGTTTCAAGTCACTTATACTACCACCTGGCTTCGTTTTCGGTTGCTGTCTTGATATACCCGGTATAAAGTATCATAAAAAAAAATCCGCTTTATTTAATCAACCTTCCCCGATTCATTAAATAATATGTTAGAATATAATATCAATTCGTAAGCTTAAGCAATAATCCGAACACTGCGATAAAATCTCGAAATAAAATGTAACAAGAATTGGCAGCGGTTAGACGCTACGTGCGATGGTGCTCAGTATTATGCTGCTCGTTTAGTACAGTGCCGGCAGATTGCATTTAGATACCTTTTACGGCATTGTTTCTAAAAACACATTTTCATATTTGTTTTTTAATAAACATATCATTTTCTTATAAACTACTTTTAAAAATTGTTATAACTACTTTTTCTCTCTCTTCATCCACAGGTTAGAAAAGCTTCGCGCCGCACTGTCGAGAGGAATTGATGACTCTTTAATTTAACATCATTTTGAGGCAATGAAATACTACCCAAATCGATTGAATAGAAAACTTTGCCAGCCTACGTGGTACAGTTGGTGAGACGCCGGCTGTGAAACGAGAGGCCGCAGGTTCGATCCTCGCACCGAGACAAATGTTGTATGGCTCACAATTATCTCGGGTCCGGGTGTTTATGAGACCAAAAAGTCTCTCGTAATTTGTGATGAATATGTACATATGTGGCTGTTGGTTATGTATTTATAGTGAAAACTAGACTTTACTATGGTATGTATTTGACAGCCTCCGTGGCGCAGTTAGTTAGACGCCGCCTGTGAAACGAGAGGCCGCGGGTTCAATCCCCGCACCGAAACAAATATTTTTGTGATCCACAGGTATTTGTTTCGGGTCTGAGTGTTTGTGAGACCGAAAAGTCTCTCGTAGCTTCTGATACCCACGACACAAGACTCGATCTTAGTTTGGGGTCAGGACTATGTATGTGACTGTTGGGTATATTTATTTATTTATTTAGCGCAAAATGTTTATTGCTACAAGTTACGTGGAAAATGATATTTCCAATAACTATTTATTTTCTTTAGAATCAATTTTGTTGCAGTTTAAAAGCATACTGTCCCTAACACACTTTATATAAATTAACTTATTGCAGTAATGTGCAAACGTACTCGACCACGTTTAAGTATGAGTTTGCACGTCACTAGTTCCGCTTAAATTTATTAATGAGTCATTACCCAATAACTATTATGTCAATTACAAATTCACAATACCACCCAATGCCTTTCTAACCTATTGAACTAGCAAATTATATAAGGTCGATAAATATTATTGCAAAATGTTTTAGTGGCCGCACACACGATGATAATAATTATTTACTATCATGGATTAAACGGGGAACAACATACGCTTGTTAACAGTAATTTTAATAATTCGCCAGAATTTTCTGCAACATTATCTTCCAAATACTTAAAAACTATTCTTTTTTCATATGATATAGGAAGGTTGACGAATGAAAAATCAAAGCAATGTTTCCGAAATTATGTATGCGAATTGTCTAGACAAACTCGAGGCAAGGGCAAAGATTCATCATGTAACTTATGATGTCAGTTTTGATTCTGCAGGCTGTAATAACTACGCGTCTATAATAACAAAAATTATAACATCAAAAGGTTTCCAATTACTGATCTAGTATAAGGTAAATTGTCCTTTTATCTATCCAAGTTACCGTATATGATTCGTGTTCTTTTACGGAATTTCTCTGTTTTCTAGGTTGTTTCTATTTTTGCTCATAATGCTATCTTTGTATCTTTGTATAGTTCGTTCGTTTCCCAACTAGATCATCTTTTATTCATTGTCTTTATTAATCCACGTCAATCGATTTTGTTTCTCCATGATTGGATATTGTTTAATTTTAGATTGGTGTTTGAATTTTCTAGCTCCTTAGTATTGTTTTACTTATTTTACGACTATAGCGGCTTGGCGAAATTAATCGTATCGCTCTTAATCGTCCACCAACGGGGATTTGAATTCAAAATATTTACAGCTGAATGCAATCTGATTTTGATCACATATCTTTCCAAACAAAATTTATATATTTTTATTAATATGGGCCCTTTATGTGTTACTTTTAGTCAAAGGCTTCCCTTGTTTCCTTCCATTTCTTCATACAATTCACTATTTTTATGTAAGGTTACGATCTCTTTCATTACTGTTGCAAAGTATTTCTTATATCAAAATATATATTACCTGTAAAACCTTCTTAGAAAAAGAGAGCACTCAGCTAGAACAAACTTAATATAGATCAAAGGCTATATTATGGTAAGACTCCGACACGCATTACAACACTCTCAAGTTCCGAACAAATTATAATCTCAATTAACGCCAACTTCTACCGCCTAAAGAAATGAATTTATGAGTAAACTTATTAAAACTCAACAGAATGAGACCAATTAGTGGTTCAATATTTAGATTGGATTTTGGAAAGACCTGGTTAACGGAGGGGTGTAACTTAAGAGTTTGTATTATTATATTATCATACTTCGAATATTTGGGTTTATATACAAATTGTATTAAGTACTTTTTGCTCGTCTTGTATTATCAACGTATTTTCGATTATGTGGCCTGTTTATGACGATCAAAGGGTTTTGTGTTAACTGCATATCTATTATACATTTTTTTATCCAAACCATTGTGTTACCTTAGGCTTAAACCCACATTAGATAATTAATTTCCCTAGTGCCGTGGTATCAAAACCCCGATTGAGGTTAGTACGCACAACACTAAATTCCCAAGCCAGCTCCCATCTCATAGCAGCGTTATCTCAATCTTCGTCAGCGTAGGGTTGCAGCCTGCATCTCAATGTAAGGCGGTCAATACACCACGTCAATGATATCACCATTGTATTAATTCGAAACTCCGCACAATACGTTCAATCAGCAATATTGCAATCAATTAAGTGTGTACTGTGTTGTACAGCATGCATGTATAATGTGTATGTCATTTATTTATTTAAGGACCTCCAACGAAGGATACACGGTATTATATACTAAACACAATGATGTAGCATTATTTTAGTCATATAAAATAAAGAGAATACATACAGAGTTACAATTTACAAGATTAATTACACTTAAATAATCGTTCGAGAGACATTACAGGTTGATATATGGTTTACAAGGCAGCAAAAAAGTACTTTTTGAAAACTCAATAAGTTATTTTAAAATAATTCGCTTGGTGTTAATATTACGAATAATATGTTTTAACTTCATAACATATTCCGATATATCTCATTATTATCTCATTCCCTCATATAGAGCTGATGGCCGCTGGGGCCAAAAGGATCCGGAGTGGAGGCCACGTACAAGCAAGCACAGTGTCGAACGCTTACACAACTGGCTGACCATGAATATTAGAATTCCTAAAATTGAATTATGAAACGGTTTTTTAAATATAATAACTCATTCAGGCCATATTCAAGCACACTACCAATAAGATATGAAGAATATTCCAATAGCATGATTGGTTTATTCTCGAGATTGATCTATAGATAGGTATTCAAATTGCTTATTTATTTTGGGCATATATGTATATCAGACAAAATAGGCTAAGGTGCCAGTAAAACTAATGCCTAGTTACGTCCATTTAGCGCAGCTTACTTCCATCCTAAGATGTGATAAGTGGCAAGCTTATCGTCATTTCATACACAATTTGCAATCCCTGGCAAACTCATTTATTTCTTTAACAGACTACTCACACAAATTAGAATGTTCGATCTAAAAATTAAAGTGTTTATTTCACGGCTCACAATCCATACACGCTGGCAATTAACCAGAGAACCGACTAATATCTAACATTATGTGATTTTATGGATTAACGCATTCACAACGCATAGGTTAATTAAACTAAGCGAATTACGATAATTATTATGCCCCAAAGGGTTGATATCTAGTAAGCGAGAGATCGTTCAATTAAACCCCACCTAATGAAAACTATTATTATACTATGTAACTAGCGGTCCTACCCGGCTTCGCTCGGGTGCAAGTACTTAATGAGTCCAGTCCACATCAACAACATATTATTACGGGTACTAACTGCTTTATATTTAACTCAATATGAGCGCCGTAGACGATATTGCTTTTCCCGTCCCGTCCCGTTATATTCCGTTCTGTCCCGTCTCATTCTGTCCCAGGAAGAAAAGCATGAAATACTCTCCTCTGCTGCCATCCATTCGAGTTTGAAAGAGTAGCAAATATTTATATTTGAATTGAATTTCTTACTCATTCCACGAGTACACTACATTTTTTTTCTGTATAAAAATTAGCATATGTGTTATTTAGATGGAACAACATTTAGATGGTAGAAGGAAAATTACTGGTGCATACAAATGGCCAATGTAACTTAATACAATGTAAAAAAATAAAATAGAAATCCTGCATATCTGATTAAAAAAATTAAAAAAATCTTTATTTGCACAAATAAAATTGGATACAGACACAAAGTATGACATTTATATAGATATTACAAAAAATAAGAGGTGAAATGAAAGTCGTTGAACACCGGTGTCCAAAATAAGAGTTAACGTACGTTATGGACACCGTTTCTCATTGCGTTGATTACACACATTCACATATTTTGCTGACTGTACGCCGCGCAGTTTGAAATTAACGATTTAGACGGAGTACCAAGTTTAGAACTATTACTAGAAACCGCTTTACTTTATGATTAATCAAAGCTGCATTTTCCGCTAAAATTTTACCACGAAATGATATTAAAGTTTCGCTTTTCAAAGTATCTCCGGCTTAAATGCGGTTCTCGCTCTGGAAATTCTTTACAGCTTGAGCACGTTTAAAAATGTGTTCAAAAAAAAGGGAATTCGATTCTCTTTCTGCTCCTTCTGGTATGTATTGTCAATCACAATATAGGTACGTATACTAGGTATTCTAAAAAGAAAAAATAAACATATACCAGGTATATCAAGACTGCGACCGTAAACAAAGCGAGATGGTAGTTTTAGTGGTTACAGACACAGTGGAACTAAAAATTCCGCAAGAAAAGACCTATTTGCCATTTTTTTAAATGTCATCTTGTTTGGTTGGTAAATACCTGGTTCTTACGAAAATAGCAATTTAAACCTTAGCGTACCATTATGTCTTTAAAAAGCAAAAGGTGCACATCATAATTTTAAGAAAATTATTTATTCATCGCCCGAATGCGACGATACGTAAAAAAGTACAAAAAAATATCGACGATTTTTGAAATTTTTCAATGCAATGTGTCTGAAGTCACTAATACTACCTGGCTTCGTTTTCGGTCGCAGTCTTGATATAACCTGCATAATAATTTTGCAATACTGCACGCTTCTGACGCTTTGGTTTTATCTTCTTTCATTAATCTTTTCATGAATTCTCATAGGTTCGTAGTAATTCTAACTGGGCGCTTATTCATGATGTAAACGAATTGGCTGGGTTAACTTCGATACCGACGTCAAAATTGACAGAAGCTTGTGATATAAGATTCTGATATCTCTGAACCAAGCAATCTACATGGTTTAATTTAATTTATAAATGTAAATAACAAAGTCTTAGATAAAAGATTAAAGTTTGATTAACAACCAAACCTCGGTGGCGTAGTTGTATTACGGTACGGTTACAAAGCTGAGGTCTCGGGTTCGAGTTCCGGGTCGGGCAAAGTGATATTGGATTTTTCTATTCACTATCAGCCCGGAGGCAGGAATTTGTGCCCGATATGGAGATAGGCTCGCACCCTATCACATCATGGGACGAAACATACAAGGCGAAATGTGGGTCTCCTAGTGGCGCCTCTGCCTACCCCTTCGGGGATAAAGGCGTGAGTTTACGTTTGTATGTATGTATGTAAAAATTGTAACTCTATTTTGTTTTCAACACGACACAATCAGTTTATTACATGTCCCGGGGATTGAAATAAAACAAGATTGGTAACTGAAATCGCGATTCTTAATGACGAACCTTTAATGTGGAACACGAGAAGGCGCTACAGCAATTTAATTAGTTCGTTTTCTAACTTGTAAGTAACGAAGTGTCTGTGCAATATGGTGGAGCGAGCTAATACTGCGCCGAGTAAAACAAACGACTATTTACAATTCATTTTAGCAACAATAACAACCATATAAATGTACTTAACCTCGCTTTTATTTGCTAGTTACTTGAAGCATAGTTCTGTACTTCCCAAAGTATCCCTTGTGTCACGAATTTTAATAGTTATGCTTCAAAATAACCAACCCTTAGTTCGAAATAATCATTTTTTTACCAAAGGCTTAAAACTCAACAAAATCCCTCATGTCAAATACCGAATAAATGAGAATAAATACACCCAAAAGTCACATATATAGCCCACCGTTCTAAACAGAAACTAAAAATCTAATGTGTTCTTAAAACCCAGAACAAAGCTAAAGCAAATAATTATACGGTGACCAGATGAAAATGTGTATCGAACTAGTAATATAGACAAATAGACTGAATGCATGGTTCTACCAAAGCTGTAAAATTACGTAAAAAAACAATGCCCATTTGTTGTTTTAGACAAAATTCGAAAAGTCAAAAAAGTTGCAAATACCTAATAATCTTCTAATATTAATATAATATCCCATTAGAACCTAGGCGTCACTTTTGCATATCCTTCCTTATCAGACAGCTAATAAGGAAGGTCGCTTAAAACAATTTATCAACATTATACATATCAGCCTGATATTGACGGCGATGGATTTTTCCGCTTCTGAATAATTGAAGCATATAAATTCCGTATATAATGGTAAGTAATATAAGGGTACTTATATATCTACATTATTACATGAACGTGGGTTTCATTTTCTTCCCAACATTCATGAGTAAGTTTTTCATTCAAGTCCACCCCTATAATCCCAATGAGGTAGCTAGAAGCATTAGTGACACTTTCGGTTCGGTTCAAACTTATTTCCGTCCCAAGATGTAATACCGAGGCTAGCCTATCACCAAATGTATGCTATTGTCCGTCATCCACATTACTACAGAGAAGTAAGCTGCTTTGCACTTTCTATTATATTTTCATCGTATTATTCATGACTTAAGAAGAAATAATAGCAGATTTATACGTATGATTATCCTATGCACGAAGCCTAAATGGGTTTACTCAACTTCTCAGCCAGAATGCATTATTCATGCCTCCATCCACGTTTGTAATCCCAAAAGTATAATGCAAATAAATATAGAAGAGGACCTTACTATTTATATGCGATTTTGAAATTCATATTGACAAGCCCATTGAATATAAACGAGTTGTTCGAAGGGGCCTGCATCCACCGACTTCCTTTTGCTGACTTTGGATTGCTATTTGGCCTTTACTGAGAACGTTTCGGCAATTTCCGCCATCAGTTCTCATAACTATGTGCTTCAAGCTCCATTTACATTTTAAAAAATATTTGTAAAACATAGCAGGTCATGCTTTTATATTAATGAGGGGCGACGTAAAAGTTTGTCACTTGAGACTTGAAGTTTTTATTTTAGGAATGCTCATTAAGCCGAGAGAAAATATTTATATTTTTTTACTGGCACGGAAAAGTGGCTGCACTTAATGGTAAGCGCTATCTAGATGGGGTAACTAGAGGCAAGAGATGATTGACATAATTATGCCGACCTCTCCGAAACCAGGTGAACATTGGTTGATAGGGGTCATTGTGGGGAATTTAACACCTTGTGTGGGTTGCCACTCGTCTCAATTTATTTGGAACAGTCTGCTTTCGAGCATGCTGTTCCGCGTTTCTACGAATTACGAATTTTATTCCGATATTTCATACCACTCGACATTCGCTCAATCGCGGGTGGATGAAACATGTTCTGCCATAGCGCCTTACCTGCTAAGGATGTCTTTTTTACTCATCTATAGCGTGAACTCTGACCACTGACGCTGATCCATATCCCAAAAAGTGGCAACCCTGGATACAATTTTCCTACTAGTAAAGCGACTATGCAGGCCGCTTCCAACAGGTCTATGTGGAGATTCATGAGAGAGAGAGAGAGAAAGAGAGAGAAAGAGAGAGAAAGCGACTATAAATAACCATCGACCACTATTACACACTACACTACATCCGTTCAGCGCAAGCTAAAAGTTTATACGTTAGACAAACTACCATCCTACAAAAAGTTTCAGAACCATCAATAATACGGGTTGTTCATAAAATAACGGAAACTTAATCACAACTCTAGAAACTAATTTTATTAATTATAGTGAAGAGTCGCGGAACTAAAAGGACCGAACATTGCTCTATCAGAACAAACCTTCCATTCCACATTTTCCTCCCACGCTTAGTTTTCAAAACTTTAGACGAATCAATTAAAATTCATTGACATTCAAAGTAAACTTACAACATGAGTTCAGTCGCGCGTTTTGTGGTCGCAAATAACTCATTTAGTTTTCTGTATCTCAACGGCATTTATAAAGTTGCTAGACTGGTGCTATGGTAAAACGGTAATTTATTAGTCAATGCTTGATTCTTCTTCTTCTTGGAGTGCCTCTTCAGTGCTGAAGGTTGGCCGTCAGCTTCTTGTATTTCTCCTTTTTTGCTTGATTACAATATTTATTCATGAAGGCAGCTTTACGCCCAAATACGAGTATATTTTGATAATGCGGTAAAATTGCAAACTGATGTTAATTATAAAGAAGAAGCCACCGAAGAGCAATGGGTAAGAATCCGGCTCTGAAACAAGCAGTCGTGAATTCGATCAATTCACGACGTGTGTTGTAATAAGTTATTTTTAATTAACTCGCTTATTGTCTGATGCTGATTGATACTGTATCTGGACGGCATTAGCACTTACCATCAGGTGCAATGCAGTCACTGTGCCGTGCCAGAATAAAATAAGCTGTCCACAGGATTATAAGTGATGAATGTAGTTCATGAACGTCAGTTAAGCTCTGGTAAACCTTTATGTCTCACCACGAGCGACCCGTTTCCTACACAATTTTCATTAAATCAGCAAAATTGAATTACTTTATTAATCCCAGATGAAAGCAGAGGAAATTAAACATAACATTAATTTTCAATGTGAACGCAATACAGTAGAAACTAATACGAGTAGCGAAATAGTATTGACTACTTAATATAATCAAACAACTGGTTTACTTAGTTGAATGGCGTTCGACGTCAAAACAATACCAAATTTAAATTAGGTCCATAACTTTGTATTTTGGGACGCGCTGCGGCTGGTTGAACCACAGAATAGTTGAACTGCCAATCTGAGTAGAGCGGTAGATAATAATAGTATATGATAAATAAAAGTGTGTTTACAAATATCAGTATACTAACTGCCTGACCTAACATCGACTGGGAGCAATTTCCTTTGCCAACAAAACACATTTAAAAAGTTTACCATGCCGTCCATTGTCTTTTGTTATAAATTGAAACGATTTTGTAACAAACAGAACTCATGCATTAATTTTGAGAGCAATAAGATCGAGACTAAAACGTTAAAATTGGCGTCCCCAATATCCGATTCAGACTGCGAATTATAAATATATTCAGAAGAGGAGGTATTGTGGGTGATATTCTAAAAATATTAAGGCAACCTCCTAAACCCCGATTGCAGCGCTACCTACCGGACCTATTCGTGAATCTAAATCTAATTACGACATATGAGTTCACATTCAGCAGAAATTTTACCATATAGGACTAGAAATGTTATGTAGAGCAAAGTGTGTCCAAACGAAATGCAATGTTCGTACAAAACTTACTCGACTTGATATCAAATCTTTTACAACCTGTGTGCCACTCCAATCACCTAATGGAAGGTTAAACCTTTACAGACTTAACGACACTGACAAATGCCGATTTTTTTTAGATCACGTAAAAGCCGGAGATGATATTGTATCAACTTAGAATCCATGACAGCCTCCATGGCGTAGTTGGCGTAGACGCCGCGGCGAAACAAATGTTTGTGTGATCCACAGGTGTTTGTTTCGGGTCTGGGTGTTTGTGAGACTAAAAAGTTTCTGGTTGTTCCAAATATCCCCGACACAAGACTCGATCTTAGTGTGTCAGGACTATGAATGTGACTGTTGGGTGTATTTATTTATTTATTTATACAATAGGCGCAATAATCTCCAGGAATATTTTCCGACAAAAGATTTGTCACCTAGACATTAATGCTGTCCACTAACCAAATACACGGGTTGAACCTCAAACGCGAAACTCTTGCGTGGGTTGGTATTACAGTTTACAGCTATCAATTGCGGCTTTGCTTTAATTTCCATTCTCCGTACCTTTAGGTCCAGAGCTATGAAGGACTGGAAATATGAAGGTTTTGTCGATGACAATAGGACCTTTTCAATTGACCCTCTTGCTCTTTTGTCAGATTAAAAAAAAATATATCATATAACAGCTAAAAAAAATTAGTTTGTATGATTATTTAGAAACGCAATAAAACCAGCAGAGCTTGGTAGCTCTAAAATTATGTATATTACATTTTATCAAAGCTGGAATTTTGAATACTTTTTATGGCATTGAAGCATAGGTAATTACTTGGGAAAAAGTAATATCCAATTTAGATAGGACTTTTTCGTGACTGGCGGATGTTTTTAGGCTTTCGGATAGGGTTGGCTGCTTAGTGCTTACAGATAGTCTTGAAGGGTAAAAAACGCAGCTACATAAAAAATATACATTAAAGTTTGCAATTGATTACGTAACACTTAACTTCTGGTATAAGCTTTGAAGTTTGAATACCATTTTCAGAAAGTCGATGTATTGCCAACGCGTCGTATTACAATGCTTTTAATATATTGATCCTTTTGTCCTACAAAATAAAGAGGTAAGACATATTATTAATATAAAAATGGTTCAACGACCTGCACAGACTAATGGAGTAATTTGAAGGCTGCCCTCAATTTAATCAATTGTGATGATTCAGCGTGACATTGAAGACTCGTATTCACGCCTTTTATACATTATATTATTCCCGATTGATATTCAAGCTAAATGTAGCTTTTGTCCTGGAGTAAAATTATAATATACTGCCAAATCCGCCAATCTCAATAACGCCTACGCAGAAAATGAATATATGTACTACGTTGAATTATCTGTAAGCACGTAATAATCGAACCGTGAAGCTAGAGTAAACGCGAGAGTAACCGTCGAGGCACGCATAACGCTTAAAACCAATGTACCTCCCTTACCAACTGGCTGGAATACATTTAAAAAAAGTTTATGACATCAAAAGGTAGTAAAATGGTTTTCAGCTCTGCCTGTTGCCCTTGATCTGTCTATTACCCTTGTCAGCAACGTATATTAGTTTTACGTGTAAAATACAAATAAAAACACTATTGAAAATATATAATTATTTTGGTGATTTATTTAAGCATTTTTAGAAATGTTTACGTGATGCAAAATTTAACATAAAAAGAACACTTTAATCCCATTCAGAATTTAGCAATTTAAAAATATTGATGGGGGTTGTCAAGTAACTAGAATAATTTCACCACCATTATATTGCAGGCGTGCGAGAGAGACAGGGAGATATACCCACTGTGCCTCCTTAGACTTAAAATTATCTTTTAAATACAAAATATAGTTGTAGCATTTACAAACTATCTTAATGCTTGTATAAAGGAAAAGTTTTTTTTTTATGGTATAATTTACATTTTTCAATACTTGATATCAGAAAATTACCATTTCGGCTCGAGAACAAATAGAAAAAGTCAGACGAGATCGAGATTAAAACAATGGCTTTTTAATATGGACTAACAAAGAAATGACTGAAGGTAACTTCGCCCACTGAGTTCTGCATAGTCGGATAACAACTGTAATGGTTTCTTCCATGAATGGAAAAGAAATTAGTTCACATTTTATTTATTAAAAATCGCTGACGCACTTAAAACACGAATGAAAAGATGACTTACATTTTATTAAATAAGACTGGCATGTTATAATGAAATAACAAAAGAATAAGAATACACCCAACAGTTACGTACATAGCCCTGACCCCGGACTACGATCGAGTCATGGGTATCAGGAACTACCAGAAACTTTTCCGTGTCACAAACACTCAGACCCGAAACAAATACTTGTGGTTCACACAAACATTTGTCTCGGTGCGGGGATCGAGCCCGCGGACTCTTGTTTCACAGTCATCGTCAAACCAACTGTACTACGGAGGCTGTCGAATAAATAAAAAAAATCCGTTTAAATAGTGCAAATCACTGAATTGCCTCGGTGGCGTGGTTGTACTACGGTACGATTACAAATCTGAGGTCTCGGTTTCGAATCCCGGGTCGGGCAAAGTGATATTGGATTTTTATATTTATTATCAGCCCGGAGTCAAAAAATTGTGCCTGATTTGACGATAGGCAGGCCGTGGAACGAAACAAACTGGTAGCACTTCTGTCTACCCCTTCTGGTAAAAGATATGAGTTTATGTATGTATGTAATTACTAAATTATGAAATGTATCTAAATTGGCCAATTTGTCGTAAGCTTATTACATTATGAAGATAGAAAAGGACGAATTTAAAAGGCAATATTAATGCAAATTCCCTTGTTGGTATCTATTGAAGAAATATTTCGCATTTTGTGCCTGAATTACAACAAAAATATTCATAGATATTCTTAGATATAAAAAATATTCTTAGACATAAGTGCAATTGAGTTGATATATTCAAACCCATTTTTGTTTAGATATATTTGAATTCAAAGAACGTGATTATTTCATTAACTGCCTCGGTGGCATAGTTGTATTACGGTACAGTTACAAAGCTTGAGGTCTTGGGTTCGAGTCCCGGATCAGGCAAAGTGATATTGGATTTTTCTACTCATTATCAACTCGGAATCAAAAATTTGTGCCCGATATGGCGATAGGCTCGCCCCTTATCACATCGTGGGATGGAACATACCTAATGTGTACAAGGCGAAATGTGGATGTCCTGGTGGCGCCTCTGCCTACCGCTTCGGGGCTAAAAGGTGTGAGTTTATGTATGTATGTGATTATTTTTTTGGTCAAAACAAATGGTATTTTAATACATCACGGGAGTACAAACGTCAATTTTATAAAATTCATAGGAATTAGGCCTTAGTCTGCATATTTCACATCGACCATAAGATCTGAATGACTTCACACACTTATGAAGTTCTTCCAGAAACGATCAAATATGTAGGTTCCACAAATGTTTTCTGTCGCCGTTAAAGCGAGTCACAAGTAAGAAAAACAAACTTAATTTTGAGAAGTTAGATACCAGTGTCTTGGGACACCATTTGAAACCTTCATTTTGTGTCTATCTTTTAATGGATTAAAGAATGTATAGGTAATAACTCTTAATATCCTACCTATAGCAATTTGGTATAGATTTAATTTGTTGCTTTCAAAACCAAGTCTTATTTTTTTGTGATTGCCTCATATGTGCATGGAGCTGGTTATCTTAGTTTATTTCCATCTTTTTTTAAACTCTTCCAATATACAGTTTGATTAATCATATAGGATACAAGTGCGGGTTGATGAAAGGTTATCATAATTTTAAAAAGTCTTTATATCCTTGTTTTAGCGATTCAATATGTCAACCATTCTTACGGGGATTGCATTATGTATATTATAAAATAATTGGAAAACACAAATAAATAAATAATAAATAAATAAATACACCCAACAATCACATACATAGTCCTGACCCCACACTAAGATGAATCTTGTGTCGTGGGTATCAGGAACTACGAGACACTTTTCACCCAGAGTGACAAACACCCAGACCCTAGATAAATATTTGTGGACCTCACAAACATTTGTCTCGGTGCGGGGATCGAACCCGCGGCCTCTCGTTTCACAGCCAATACCATTTCAAATATACATACTAATTGAACATAATATGTTGTACCATCTACTTTTTTTTTCAATGAATGGCGAGTCGAGCATGCCATTCGCCAGATGGTAAGCGATACAACCGCTCATGGACAGTAGCAAAACCAAACAACACTATGAATTACAAAGCAATGCTCGGCATTCCACGGCGCTCGCCATCCATACATACCACTATATATCAGCCCATATACGTCCCACTGCAGGGCACGGGCCTACTCTACAATCGAGAGAATCGATTGAGAGTGGTTAGGCCATATAGTCCACCACGCTGGCCTAGTGCGGGTTGGCGGACGTACATACCGTAGAAATTCTTTAAAATCGCTACGGTATGCAGGTTTCCTCACGATGTTTTCCTTCACCGTTAAAGTGCGTGGTGATTGACTATCAATACACACTTAACTCCGAAAAGTCAGAGGTGTGCCCTGGGATTTGAACCCGCGACCACCGTGAACATGTAGGCAGCCGCGTCTGGTCCGTTACCAACAGGCCACCACGCACGCACACCATACATACCACTACTTTTAATAATAACATTTTTCTGGGTTCCAGACTTTGAAATAATTTCTAATGCATTTACTATATGTAGCTTCCGTAAAACGTGCCAAAAATATACAAGCTCCCGATATGTTCGTAATGGCAACCACGTTGCGATTTCGTAGAAATATAGGTACCGTTTCCTGTTCAATTTAATTAAGTTTTCTATGTATGTAACTAATTAGTAACTCAATACCTCAACACCGTTAGTTTTACAATAAACTTGTATGTACCACGTCCATGTTTATAAGTTCCAGTACAGAAGACTTATAAAAGCGCATAATACAACTCAGCTTGTACACAGAAATTCGTTTCATTGGCTATACGAGTATAATCGTCAAAAGCCAATGCGGAACAAAGGAAATAGTTGTTCGGATTAACGTGGTCTCTGGAAAGCCGCGCAAAAATTCTTTACACATAAATAAAATTGGACGTTAACATTTTTATTGGTTTGGGAATGCTTTTGACTTTTAAGTGATTCATCATCTTTTATATTTTTTGTATACGATTAATTTACTTTATGCCGATGTTTTTTAGAATAATATTAATGGTTTTAGATCCGATCAGAGAAGTAAACAACAATCTGGAAAAGCGTTACAGTATTGTCATATGAGTTACGATTTTTAAGACTGGTATAAAATTTATGTAACAATATCAATGCATTTGATTTCACACTCGAAATTGAAAAAACCCAATTTAGTTAACCAATTGTAAAAATGTAGCTCAAGAATGTTATCATTTATTAATTAATGAATCTGCAATTCCTTCCGCGATCATCTAATAGGATGTATTTTCTCTACATATTTAAGCCATAAT
Organism: Deilephila elpenor; assembly: GCA_949752805.1. Taxonomy (NCBI): domain Eukaryota; kingdom Metazoa; phylum Arthropoda; class Insecta; order Lepidoptera; family Sphingidae; genus Deilephila; species Deilephila elpenor. The sequence continues at coordinate 5,469,015 of OX457102.1, forward strand.
ATTTAAGGGCTACCAGCAAACTTAAAATTCTGAAAAGAATAGCTTCCTTTTTCATGAAGTAATTATTTTATCAACTGCGTTCGCCTTATTTGTAATCTTCACAAAAAATAACAATTGATTTATTCGGGTTAAAGGCTTATTTAAAAGTAAAAAAAAAAACAAGTACTTACTAAATATGAAAGAAAATAATTATTACTATAATAAATTGCCTTTGGGAATATTATGGCTCCGATGCGGGCTAATAGGCAATTTTTCAACGTGTCATCTACCTCGTGTTATTAAAATAACATATTCGATCAATTACAAAAATATCATGTTTGTTATTGAGTTTCTAATTATTTCCGACCCGGATCAACTACTTTTTATAATGGTTGAAAGTAATAAAGATACTAAATGTTGCTATTTTAATTCTAGACAAAAAGTTATGATTGCTACAACTTACCTTAAATTACAAAACCAAAAAAAGAAAACATCGAAGACGCCGCTTATCAACACATTTCACTTTCAAAACAATAACAAACTCTCAGTCACTTACACTCAATCAAAATTCGAATAATTGGCAGAAATTTTAATCGATTTCTAAATTTTTTTTGCAAAAAATATATGCATTCCAAATTCAAATGAAAGTTCTTTTTTTTAAGTTGTATTTAAGTTTTGTAGCGGTTTTTGCGGAGCGAGGGCGCGCGTCAGACCGGTGCGAGAGGTAACGTTTGATGTGCGCGTTCGTGGCGGAGACGACTCGCTCCCGGAGCGCATGCCTGCCCTTATCTCATCAGTTGTCACCACACTTTTCCTACTACAATTAGAATCTGATAACGATAGTAAATTTCGGGAGCTAATGTTCTTTGCACTAACGATAGCGTCCTTAACAGCTTTTATGCTGGAATTATTCAGCTACGAGTATAATTGATTTAGACATCAAAAAAATATTACGAAACGAAATCGAATTTCGTCAAAATTGTTAAATTGTGTGCCTGGACAGTATTACCGCAGCAGAGTTCATCCCTACCACCTGGAAGCGTACCGCTCCCGAACGGTACGTTTCCAGCGTTCTTTCTTACCACGTACGTGCAACCTCTGGAATGAACTCCCTGCATCGGTGTTTCCTGAGCGCTATGACCTGTCCTTCTTCAAACGAGGCTTAAAGAGAGTACTATCCTTAAGGTAGGCAGAGACTTTGTTGTGCTGGACCCCTGGCATTGCAAAGGTCTATGGGCAGCGGTAGCCGCTTACCATCAGGCGGGCCGCTAGCTCGCCTGCATATACGGCAATAAAAAAAAAAAAATCTTCTTTTTTAATAATTAATTTAACAGATGGCGGGACAACTTGCAAAAGAGGGCCGGCAGCGACTGGATGCGTAAAGCAGCAGACCGGGCTCTGTGGCGTACCGCGGGAGAGGCCTATGTCCAGCAGTGGACTGCAACGGGCTGATGATGATGATGAATAATTAATTTCCTAAAGATTGAAGTCATTTTGAAGGCAAACAAGCAAGCGGCCAACCTGACAATGAGTGGTCACCAATACCAAAACAGCACAGGAACTGTCGATTCGTCGTCAACCATTAAGGAAAGTGTAGACTTTTCTTAAAAGTCCCAAGAGCGTATTCGGTTGGAAACGCCGCTATTTGTTGTTTACAAAATGCGATAACGGGAATAAATAAGGATAAGCTGGGAACTTTCTCTTCTCGGCGATAAATACCAAACCTTCTTTCGTTTATGCTAAGATGTCTGTCAATCTAAATTATTCGTCGCTTATGTAAAAGCTCAATAAGAGGAAAGGAAAAGTTATCGTGACAGATTCTTTGAAGATGTTTACAGGCTAAAATGTGAACAAATTAACGTCATCTTTTAGTAAAAGTGACAGTTTCTAAAATACTATGTTACGGCATTTCAAGTCCACAAAAATGGGTCTAAGAAAACCTATCTGAAATCAAAAGCGATAAAATTTTCGCTTAATTTGGTATCGTCTTATTACATCGTGGGACGGAACATACAACGCGAAATGTCCTGGTTGCATCTGTGCCAACCCCTTCTGGGAAAAAGGCGTGAGTTTGTACTTTATATATGTATGTATGTAATTTGGTATATTTGCTTACATAGGCTATGAAACATATTGGGATGTACTTACCTTTATCGTTACGGCATGGTATTCGCTTTCGCATCTTATTAAGTTAATAGGATTGTTGAAGGTACAATAATGATAACAACTTCTCTCATTTTATCTTCGTTTTCCGAAACTAGTTGACAGCCCAGGAAAGCACCTATGTGTGTCGTGTAAACTTCATTGTTTACCATTCCTACGGTATAAAAGCTCCTACAGTAGATCGTACGGTTTTTAGAGTTTCCAAAGTCAAATCAGCTGAGGAGCATAGTTTTCTAGCCCACGAGTCTTTTTCTTTCATCCTTATTTAAGCGCAACGACAAAAAGCAATAAAACAGGCCGATATTATTGTTTCAAAAGTCGAGAGACAATCCTTTGTAATTACCATACGACACAGCGCAGTCACTTTGCAAAACCAAAATAAAAATGTCATTATTTCCAATATGAAAGCAATATGATTCGTTGTTCATCAAAGAGTATAAATACGATATACGGCTGGCTTATTGAGAACGAAGGGGGAACTACGTACTTGTCCATTGTTTTTATATGGCTGACCAAAATGTTTGGAAGCCGTTTATTTTAAGCCAAAGCTGATGAAATATTAATATTCAAATGTGATTCGGGCTTCCGAATTGATTTGGAATTCATTGGACAATCTATTAATAACGATATTATCCTCTGTAGGCCTGCCCTTGTAAATCGTTTAATGTAACCCCCAACCCAATATTGTAAATGCGCAATAACACACAATGTAATTGTGTCCTTTTTCATGAAGCAACGAGTCGAGCGAGAGAAAAGTTATGGCTGGCTGCTTTTTATACCGGGAAAAGCACAATTCCAGTGGCAAAAACGTCAATCCAGATTTAACATTCCGTGCGAATATTACAGTATTTATACAAACGTATTTTGGTGAACCGTGACAGGTAATGTAGATTGCCTGTTTAAAAGCGGCGTAGAGCTTATAATGTTTTCGAAACATTAATATCGGCATAGAGAAAACCCGCGCGGGAACAAAAATCCTCCGATCGACGGATCCTGATTTAATAAACCCCCCCTCCTCTCCACATAGCAGCGAATCTCAGTCATGTGCAAATTATTAAAGCCATCGGCTTAATACGAGTATTGTGATCAAAAACGTAGATAAGCCACCATTGCAAGGAGACGACGCCTTCGTAATAACGTGAAAAGAACACATTTTTGATGTGAGGTATTCGTGCAATGAGAAAACTAAAGGATGCCTCGGAATTTGGGATCTACGTATTAATATTAAAAAATACGAGACATCAAATCAAACATTGGAACATGCAAATAATTTATATACTTGCCTCGGCAGTACATATACTACTAAATACACCCATTATTCTAAAAACTTGGTGAAATACCAACCGCTTCAAATAATTATCGTGACCCACATAAAATCATATTTACAAAATATGTGTTATAAAATGTTTTACAAATCACGGGGAAATCACCGATTCAAAATTACCCAGAACCCATATCCAATATTTGTTAATGATACAATTAATATTTACTTTGGTGCGGTAACCAACCCCGATTGCTTAATTATATTATTTTGAAAGCCAACTTTTGTATAAAACAAATAATATTATTTGCTATGAATGTGTGAGTATGGTTGTTTTCATAAGCGTGGCTAAGTGCTAATTATTTCTGAAGATATGGAAATTATAATAAGTATGGCGAGACGTTTGCATAACGTTGTAAGAATGTATGAAAGGGTCTTCGACTTAAATAGAGCGTGAGTATGTGCAAGTGGCATTTTTGTACATTAAATGTAAGTGGATTAAACCCATGTGTAAACAGAAAAATAACATACAGAAACAGAAAAAAAAAGAAACAAAGAAAGTTCAAATGTCTCAATGTGTTACAGACAACCATGGGATGGATTTAAAAGAAAGAGAAAGAGATAAAATATGTTTATTCATTTGGAATAGTTTGATTTCAATTGAAAACACATTTTACAGAAACTTGATTATTTTTGCTTTGAGTATAAACGTGTCTTCCTACTCGCATTCATATTCTGTGTCGGATCATGAAAGTCCTGAATGTCGTTTCTATGAAGAATATGAAGTAATGATCGTAAAAATATTATAAATAATACATACAATCTAAAACATTGCATAAGTTTTTTTTTTTTTTTAAATGTTTAGAATTTTAATATTTGCTATATAGATTTGATTGATTTCGTTTATTGATGTTTCTTTATGTTAACCAGTTAACCAGTTTTGTATTTTATATTATTGCATGCCAATTTGGCGGGCCATAGTGGTCCATACAAAACACAATTGTAACACCATGTGTAAACCTATGTCCACAATAAAAGTTTTTGATTTGATTTGATTTATTTTGTTGTTGAAACTGCGCATTTAAAGTTGGTAAAATTTCCTCTTATTAGTGTAACAGAAATAACATAGTCAACAAACATGTCGCAAACAAGTATGAACTGTTAACTAGTTATTTAGCAAATTCAGCTGGCTTATTTTAAGTATATATTGAAACTAGAGACTTTGCCGTCCACACACCCACAACTGCAACTCCTGTCTGGCAGGATCAACAGTGGCACGCAAAGAATTGATACCGAGCTCCGGAGCTCGGCGAGTCTCTTAGAGACACTAGCTTGTCTTAAACCCGTATCGAAATTAATCAGAAAGAAAAAAACAAATAGCAGGAGTTGGAAACAAATAATTGTCCAATTGCCTCTGCAGCAAAGCGGGTGTCAAAATATTGAACTTAGAGGTAATATAGAAGCTAGAGAAAACTATAATAATAATCCTGTATGAGTAGCCCGGTACTCGATTTAGTGTCCAACGTATGAACACGTTGATACTTGATAGAGTTCGTTAGGGACACTGAAATCAATTAATCATAAAAATCCTTCAACAAACAATATTGGTGAAATCGTATAAATTGAGTTTGTATATTTTATATAGTGTTTCCGACACTTAAATCTTGTACCTCCACTAGACGGAAAGAAAGCGCTCAACTGCAATGTTCGCTCAAGGATTGATAAAACTGGTACAAGGACACCTGTCGACGTGGGTCTGGCCTTAAATTATCTCGGTAATACGACTAGCGGAGGAAGAACACTCAATTCCCTAATTGAATCTTGAATACGAATTTAATAGCATTGTGTCTTAAGCGGCTTAAAAAAGAGCATGCTATCTTAATAAATCTCAGTATGTTTTAAGTATTCTTGTGCCTCTTTTTTAATTATTTGCTACTAATAATTATTGGTCACTATTTCTCACAGACTTATGCAATTCCAGGAGAAGGGCATAACCAAGTTGCAGCCTACTCTCTACTTAACACTTCACTTTTTAACCTTGCTGTGTACCGCCAGGTATAGCCCTCGGGAAATACCGAAGCAGGGGATTCATTCCCAGCATTGCTTTCTTTATGAATTTAATTTGGTGATTATGTTTACGTATGGCTCCAAATCATATAAGAGGATATAATAGGTATCAGACACCGGTAAATACATGTTATTGTTGTTTTATTATTTACACTTACATAATATACAATTTGGTAGGCACAATCTGGCGCATTGGCTCTATAATTACTGTTCACTGAACTGCCTCGGTGGTGCAGTTGAACTACGGTACGATTACAAAGCTGAGGTCTCGGGTTCTAATTCCGGGTCGGGCAAAGTTATATTGGATATTTCTATTCATCATCAGCCCGGAGTCAGAAATTTGTGCCCGATGTGGCAATAGGCTTGCCCCCTATCACATCATGGGACGGAACACTTAAGGCGAAACGTGGGTGTCCTGGTGATGCCTCTGTCTTCCCCTTCTGGGAAAGAGGCGTGAGTTTATGTATGTATGAATGTGAATTATTATTCAAGGGCCCTCTGCAATGCTGAGAACGTAAACTCATTTTACGCCTAAATAGTGTAGTCTATTAAGGTTTTAATCATAATATTATGATATCTCATGTATATTTTAGGCGATAAAGGAAGGCAAAATGAGCGCACTGGTATTCCTAATGTACTGTGTAGGTAGTCTCATGGAGTAATGCGTGATTACAACAGCTATGACGTCAATTGGATCTGCGAAGACACGTTTTGTGTACAATACAGACTAAAACCTTTGTCCAGTGAAATAAAATGAAATTCGTTGTGTGACGAATAAATAACGTTCATGAAAAGCCTGTACAAAACAGATATTGTTTTTTTTTTCAATTTAATTTTGTATAGTATTCTTCTTCTTCAGCCACAGGAAGCCACTGCTGAGCATAAGGCTCCTCCAAGGTTTTACAGAGCGACCTGCTGGAAGCAGTATTATATTGGTGAATACGAAGCCAGGTGGTAGCATTAGTGACGTCAGACATAAAGCAATTAAAAATTCCGCAATTCCGCAATATTTGGGTAATAAATACAAAGTTTTCCTAAAATAATAATGTACGCGTTTTTATTTTTAAAGACGCAATGGTACGCTAGAGTTTTAACTACTATTTTCGCAAAAACTTGGTATTTACCACCCAAACACGAAGATATATAATAAAACAATTGCAAAAAAAAATCTGTCGCTTTCTTCGCGAAATTTTAAGTTGCTTTGTGTCTGAAACCACTAAAACTATCACCTGGCTTTGTTTTCGGCCGCACTCTCGATATACCCTTTGTATGTAGGTAGGGCCTATGTCATAACCGCTGAAATGTAATAAAATGCATCCATGCGGAAAACTCTCCGCTCATATTGTATAATATTGGGGCGGTGATAATGGTATTTTGCAGAGCTCTATTAATTTACCAGCTTTGATTCTAATCTGCCATTTAATTTTTGTTGATAATATTTGATTAATTGCCAATTGTACGATCTAGAAGTAATCAAAAAATAGTATAGGTTGCAATAGGATATTAAAAGTATCGATAAAATTATGTCTATTTGTTTTTTTTTATAAGAACGTAATGTATGTGTTGATATGCCTAAGGGTTTTGCCTGACATAGTTAATTAAATATTATTATGTCGATTGACGGAAAATGATGATGAAACTTCCATGTCTAATATTGAGAAGAAATTTTAATTGGTATACTATTTTACAAATCTATTAATGTTATAGGGATTTTCAATAAAGGCGTGTAGATGTTGAAATAAAATAAAACAAGCTGTGTGTAAAGTATTAACATGTTTTTTATTTGAAGGCACATATGTCCCAATATGTGTGTAATATGACATTGTTCAAATACTCGCCTTGGCTTCTTACAGTGACACAAATCCGAGTGGGCCAATTTTTGTGATTCTTTCTTATAACATTAAGAACAGCAAGAAAATCCATTAGTAAAATGGACCACTCTAAAAAAATATCAAAGTAAAAACCTCCTACAACGTGAATAAAAATAATCCTCACACGACTTGACGATGTACCGAATTGTGAAAGCTTGGGATATTTTTGAGATGTTTATATACTTGTTATATTTTAAAGAAACATTTAAATATTGTTAGACACTGTCTAGTGTCGCAAATAAAAGTTAACAATATAAAGCAAAGATTTAAATTATCTATTACTCAAGTAATAAAATAAACATAAATTATGCAAACTGCAGTTAAAAAGTACTTTATTTGCAATTGCCAGACACAGCAGCGCCGTTAAGATAGAGCATTTTCGGGTAGGCGTTAAATTGCCGAAAATGAAGATCAAATTTTTCTTTATTTCTGTTTTCGCATGGGCTTATATGACAGTGAGGCGTCACCGAGAAAATCTCGTTCAGGCCTTATAAAATTGCCGATCGTACCAAAACTGACACTTGCTATCCCTTTTAGCTATTACACTCGAAAGTGGTGTGTATGGGCCGAAGCACTTGACGCCCTATAGTCTGTGTCTACCCCAGTATACTATTTATATGTGCAAATTGTGTAAAACGTAATATTCAATACACAATGGAGAGGAGCGACATTCACCTAACACAGAGGCGTGCACGATAGTTTCTCAGATACCGCGATTACAGCATGTGTTATGAATGCGATTAGATGATATCTGCCCAATAACCAATAATTCGGATCAGTTTGCGCAGATTCATGTTAAACTAACTTTGATCAATACGAGGAAAACTTACGCATATGATTAGCACTACCGGTCGGGCCTGGCTTCGCCCGGGTGCAGGTACTTTTTGAGTCCAGTCCACATCAACAACATATTATTTCGCGCACTAACTGATACATTACTGATACTGATACATTACTATATCCTACTTGCAAATCATAACAAGTTATTAATGAACTGCTCTGATTTAAACCAACTTGTAATTTTTGTAATAATCATACATTGTAAACTGGTTTTGAAAAGAGCAACACTAGAGTTTCTTGCCCGTTCTTCTCTAGTGAAAACCGCTTTCCGAACCGGGTGGTAGTTCAAAAAATGACTGAATCTAAACAATGTTGAACATTTTAATGGATTCAATAAATTATTTTCATTTCATTTCATTTCATTTCATTTCATTTCATTTAAACTCAATGTGACCGCCGTCGAATATATTGCTTTTCCTGTCCGTCCCGCCCTGTCCCGTTATATCCCGTTTTGTCCCGTGACGAAAAGCATGCAATCTTGCCCTTTACTTTCACATGCCATCCATTCGAAATTGAAAGAGTAGCAAATATGTAAATTAAATTCCTGACTCATCCCACGGGAACACTACATTTTTTCGGATTAAAAGTAGGTACCCTATGTGTTAATCCAGGGTGTCAGCTGTCCCTATCTTCAATCAAATTTTAATATAGGGACATTGGATAATTTCAATTATCAAATGTTCTCATATTAAGTTTCATTAAAATCTATCAAGCCGTTTTTGCGTAATAGAGTAACAAACGTCCATACATTAAAACTTTCACCATTATAAGGTTATGATAGTAAGGATGACTACTGAAGTTGTCGTCTATACTCTCTTGAGTGTAAGCCGATACTAAATATATAATACGTTATCAAGTACGTTATCATTACTTCTGCGCAAATAGAAATTAACTTTGAAACTGGAAACAAAATTGACAGAAAATGCCAGTTTGTAGGTAAATAAAATAAAAAATAACCTTTAATATTACTTTAATGAAACATTTGATTTTGTTGCTTATAATAATTAATGAAGAAAATTTCGATTTTTAAACTGAAGGAGTTCTGCCAAATTCATCTATAATTTTTTGGGCAATGCTATTGTGACAGTTTTCGTTTCCAAATACGCATCCACAGCTTTCATTCCACTGAAAAAAATATAATTATTAAAAATAAATTTGTAAAAAAGGTAATGCAAAACTTAACTTAAAAACTCACTTTTCACGACCTACACCGGAATCCTTAAATCCTCCAAAGGGTAACTGCGACCCCATCACAAAGTAGGTATTAACCCTGTAAAAGTAAAATCTCCAGTCAATAAACACAAAAATAACCCGCACATTTTACCTGGCGGAACTCTGCCATATTATGTAGGTAATCCTAAGTGCGTTATAATCGAAAAATGATATTTTTGGGATATTTTTTCTCGGTATGGGTTAATTCCATATTAAAATCATGGTATAATAAATACCATTGAAGCATATACTGTTAATATATAAAGTAGGACAGTTTTAACAGTACAGTAAAGAAGTTATAATCTTCAGTCTAGGTCTTGCTCCCAAGAATGTTAAAATCGGAATTCAGAAACATTAAACAGAAAAACAATCTTCCATACTTCAGAACAACAGAAGTAATGACATGTCAAATAGACATTACTTAGGAACAAAATTGGTTAATCTACAGCATATTATATTACCAGACGACGCCAGCCTCGACGTGTTTGCTAAATTGCAAAGCATTGTTGATGTTGCTCGTGAATATACCAGCTGCAAGTCCGTAGTTAGTGTTATTAGCACGGTCAATGACTTCTTCTAATGTATCAAACTTCAGTATACTCTGCACAGGACCGAATATCTGGAATAATATTATAACACTGTGAATCAACTCTTTGTTTAAATTCAATTTGCGAGTGCGAAGAAATACGGAATGGTTTACTACTTTGTTTTCTCAAATATATGACATTACGCGATATGTAAAAATTGAGGCCAAAGCATTATCAGATCAGTTTTAAGATCTTCTCAGAAAATCTGTTGCTTCAATGTGCAAATAATTGAGGGCTTCTTGAAAACATCCACTTGTAAAACAGCACTGCTTTTCTTTACGGAAGTAATTGTTGTTTTGACTTCATAAATTTTCTATACACGAGTTGGAAATCAATGAAGAAATAAATACATCCAACAATCACATACATAGCCCTGACCGTGGAGACAAGACTATGTAAGACTAAGATCGAACCTTGTGTCGTGGGTATCAGAAACTACGAGAGAGTTTTCGGTCTCCCAAGCACCCAGACTCCAAACAAATACCTGTTAATCACTCAAATATTTGTTTCGTTTGCAGGGATCGAACCCTTGTCCTCTTCTTTCACAGGCGGCGTCTAACCAACTGCGCCAATATAACAAGCATGTGATGTATGTACTGTACCTCTTCTTTAGCAATTGTCATATTGTCCTTGACATCGACAAATACTGTCGGTTCAATGTAATATCCCGAGTCACCAATCCGTTTTCCTCCAGTAAGCAGTTTGGCTCCTTCTTGTTTCCCTCTTTCTATATAGCCTAGTACTTTATTCATCATTAATTCGTCAATCTGTAAAATATTTTCAACTTATTGAAAATACCTTGTAAAAAAATGTTGAAGCCATGCGATCTATGAAATAGTTCGAAAGAACCTCATTACCTAGTCGGTATTACTAAGGTAACGCTAAAGCTTCAATTATTTTAGAAGAAAGAGTTTAGTTACTCAAGAGAAAATATCAATGTAAGAAAATTAAATAATAATTTCTTTAAAGTGTCAAGTAGACTAAGGAGCGGTTAACATAAATATTTAGTACTTTCTTGGAAACCTGAGTTTTTCAATAATTAGTCAAGTAATATTTCCACTGATAGAGGCCACTGAATAAATGCCTTCACTGATTTTGTATTAACAAACAGGATTGTGGTATTTTTCTCTTTCGTCTTTGGCTTTCTCAACAATACAACAAGTATAGTATTATTGTGAATTATTATCGGTGCAAAAATAATAATTTTACTTTTTTGTAACTAATGTGGTAATGCGACAGCACATCCTATTCTAGGATACATTTTAAATTAAACTTGTATATGGTAGCTTCTACTCGTATATAGACTATATAGGCCGCAAACATGAGAATGTATTTATTAAAAAGTCAGTTTACCTGTGGCCCGTTTTCCGTCGCGGGGTCATTAGGATTTCCAATTTTAATATTTTGCGCGTATTTGACAGCAGCTTCCACAAAGCTGTCGTAAATTCTAGATTGAACGTACAGCCGCGATGCAGCTATACAGATCTGACCTTGATGGAAAAATATTCCGTTTGCTGCAAACGGTAATGCCAAATTCACTGGAAAAAAGGAAATGGTACTTTAATACTCATCATTTTACAGTTCAAAAGGCACTAGTAATTCAAAAGGTATTAATAAGAGGAAAATATTCTATCGCAAAATAAAACATTTGCGTTCAAATAACACATACATTACACATATAAAATTAAAAGACGTATATATTTTTATTTATGGACAACATAATATTAGAATCAATATAATATGTAAACATTTAGAAGTTTATCTTTGGAATAAATTGCTACATATTTTATATAAATAAAAGAGATCAACCTTGCGCTACTTACAGTCAGCATCATCCATAATGATCAAGGGGCTCTTGCCACCCAGCTCTAACGTCACCCTTTTGAGGTTGTTCCTACCAGCAGCCTGCTGAATCAGTTTTCCGACCTAAAAGTAAATATATGTTTTAATATTATAAAACTATACATTTTCCAAAGAGGTAACGTTGTTAGACATTGTTTTGTTTTTAAGTTTATGTTTGTTATCTTAGATTATTTTATTATAATATAATTAAGTACTTTTCATTTAATTTTAATATGAATCTTATTTTGTACCTGTAATTAGTGAATAGACTAGTTCTTAAATTGTATACGTTTAAATATGCATGTTTGGTCTATTAACTGATGGTGTGTCATTTACTAAATAAATAAATTGACTGTGACATTGTTAGCCCAGTTAGTTTACTGGTAAAACAATATCCTAAGAAAATACCCGTAGATTTATAAGAGTAAGGTTAGTCTAGTGTTTTATTGTTCAATGGGGTTGTTGAGTGCACTTTTATTATTTTTCAATAGTACACAAATAAAAATCGTTATCAGGAATATTTGTTTCGATCGAAGAACATGAAAGCGAATGTCCCCACTGCACTACAAAAAATATTAATGCCAGTAATTTTAAAAACAATTTTGTTTCGGTTTTAAATTAATGTTTGCTATAAAGGACATATTGCAATGATCATAATAATATAGTCCAAAATTTAACATTGGAAACATCTTTATGTAGGTACTATACCTACCTCCATAGAACCAGTGAATGATATTTTAGCGACATCTTCATGGTGGGTGAGGGCTACTCCTGCATCTTCACCGAAGCCTGGTACGACGTTCACCACACCTTTGGGAACACCAGCTTCCATCAGCAAGGCTGCTAGAGCCAGCGCTGTGAGAGGAGTCTGTTCAGCTGGCTTCACCACCACCGTACACCCTGAAATAAAACAATTGTATAGAGGATTTCTCAATTGTTGTATTAGACTAATCTATTTTAATATATAAAGCTGAGGAGTTTGTTTGTTTGTTTGTTCATTGAGTTTTGATATAACACAGTACACAAAATAATTATGTTTCTGATTGCCTACTTTAAGTTCAAAAGGTATTCCTTTGGACAAGAAAATATAAACTACGAGTAGAAACAACAAATGTATTTAAGATTTCGCAGCACGAACACATTCAATTAAGTAAGTTTCTTAACAATTTAAATGTAAGTCGGGCGCGCGTTTCTAAGAAGAATCTTAAAACTTTGTGCTTATACAACAGGAGAATATCCGTAATAATATTCAAAAAGTTAAACTAAGTTACGTATTTTATGTTGCCATGGCTTCTAGTAGAATTTAATTAGGTAATATAAACAACACAATTATAAACATGACTTGATTTTGTGAGATCATATTGTAATACACATTATAATAGAATCGAAGATAGAATCCATTAAAACTGTTTCATTTCATTAAAACAATTTGAAACTTTTTTTTTACTGTCAAAGACTGTAATAAATATATAAACTACACTTGCAAATTTTAACTAAAATACTCAAGCCTTTTAGTTGTTATTCAAACATTGTGTTTGGAATATTGTGGCCGAAAATAACGTAAGTTATTTTAATTGTCTTTCTTTACAATTATCCAATACTTTGCTAATTTATTACGTAATTTTTATCAGTTTATAATATGACTTTCGGTGGTAAGACCAAAGGTCATCAGCATGATAGCATGTTGTTACTTTTTATCTTGAACAATGATTTACTTACACGACTCCACGTGATTTATATAGAAATCAATACACCTCAGTCACACACATAGGACTAACCCCAGTGACAGTAAGAACAGACTTTTCGGTGTCATTACACGCAGACCCGAAACAATTTGTAAGCCACACAAATATTTATCTCAGTGCGGGACCGAGCCAGCGGCCTCTGGTTTCACAAAATCTCTTATCCAATTGTACAAACATAGCTGGTAAATATGTATTTGATTATATTGTTCAATATATTAATATCGTCTTATATTTCTTAACAAGCATTAAATATCACGACGGCAGCAAGTCTAGTTAATCATATATGGCCGATATTAATAAACGATCTTCGTTTCTATCTAAAGATCGATCGCGAAAATAAACCAATGGGCTCAAGGTATTGCCGACACGCTCACATTTGATGTGTTCTGATTGGTCTATTTTCCGGATCGATCCTTAGATAGGGATTGGGATTGCTTATTAATTTTGTGTGTTAAGCGTTACCCGCAGCTAACGCGGTCACAACTTTAGCCAGGAACATGAGTATGGGGACGTTCCACGGCAGAATCAGACCGCACACCCCCACAGGCTGCCTCAGCGTATAACTGAATACTTCGCCATCTGAAAATAACATTGATTTGATTAAAATACATATGATAATATCCATATGCGTCTTACTAGTGAGCAATTTTTCACCGGGATTTCGGACTACCAAAACTACCAAGTCGTTATTTCTACTGTTATTATACACTGAAACAGTATTGTAGTGTTTATACTATCACTGCTAAGCTTGGACCTTCTCTATGAGACGAGTGCCCTTAGTCCACGCTGACCTGGATTGTGAATTTCACATGCGTTTGAAAATAATTTGGAGATATCCCAGGCTTGCTAATAATGATAACTAGCTCAGAATTAATAAAAATATTGTTTTTATTTTTTATTTTTTACGGATTTTATCGCGATTAGGTTTAAGTTTTAATTTTTTTAACTTCCCGACGCGACGTTTCGATTGCTTTACAGGTTTCGCTACAGACTCCGAGTCCACCCCGTGACGACGAAAAAATTACACCACGTAAAAATTAGTTTTATTTCAATGTGTAATATTCGCGTAAATCTAAGAAACCATTATGCAAACCAGTGCGGACTACAAATTGATAAATACTTAAAGACAATTCTAAAAATACCTCACGATAATAAAATACTTGTGCTAAAGTATACTACAGTGTATATCAGTGCAGTAACAAGAGATTTGTGTTCTTCAATAAACGTTCAAACTAGTCTTCCAAGCATTACTTAATATTACGAAAGCCTACTCTTCAATATCTAGTCAACAGGTGTATTTAATATGCAAGTAATAGGATGTTAAAGGCAGCCTTCCACATTTTCGGATCGCACATAACGGACTGTCTCGGTGGCGTAGTTGTACTATGGTACGACTACAAAGCTGAGGTTTCGGGTTCGAATTCCGGGTCGGGCAAAGTGATATTGGGTTTTTCTATTGAATAACAGACCGGAGTCAGGAATTTGTGCCCTATATGGCGATAGGCTCGTCCCCTATCACATCATGGGACGGAACATACAAGAAATGTGGGTGTCCGGTTGGCGCCTCTGCCTACCCCTTTTAGGATAAAGGCGTGAGTTTATGGATGTATTTTTTTACAATGCGTCCACAGTATCAGCAGCGATCGGATTTGCCGACAATATAACTCAATGGTGTAAACAATCCGTTTGATGCGATGCGTCCGATGCTTACAGTGCGGATATGTGGATGCCTGCCTTAAAACTACACTTTTCGCGATTCACCCATAGATTATTGAAATTGGAAAGATAAAAATAGTTATTTTATACCCGAAGTGCCGATGAAATTTAGATTACCATAAATATTCTAGTCTTGGATCATATTATGGAAATGAGTTAGTGCCTTTGCATAAAATCATGTCATATGTAAAACTATTTTTCAGTTTAATTTTTCTCAAATTTTATTAGAGATCTTTTTCATTTCTCGCACCATCTTACATTAATGTGTTGTAAGCGTATTGAGAAATGAAAGTATTTTTCCTTGTATTGAAATTAGATGGGTGATGAAACGGCGCGGCGTGATATCGCTTTGGCCTATATTTTATTAGTACCGACATGATTATACTGATGATAATAAGATAAATACGCGTATCCTTACATCTGTAGATACTATCTTTCGCTAACGTATGTTTGTCGTCCCCGCATCACTCAAAACTAGCCTGATAAAGAATGTTATTTATTACGAAAACTAGGAACTTGAGAAGTTAGTTGCAACAATGCACATACAGCATGACTACTAGATTAAATTGTAAATAAATTATATAGTTGTTTACACATATTTCAAAAGTATTTTAAACTTTTTGTTATTGTTTATCACGGTACTATTAAAACCCTGATGTCTCGGGTTCGAATTTCGGGTTGGACAGTGATATTCGATTTTTCTATTATTATCAGCCCGCGGTCAAGAATTTTTGCTCGTTCACTTCGTGGGACGGAACACACAAGACGAAACCTGGGTATCCTGGTAGCACCTCTGCCTACCTCTTTTGGGAAAAAGGCGTACGTTTATGTATGTATATTAATATTTCAGGCGTCAAGTTCGCCTTTATACTGCAATCCATATGCATAAATCTTAAATATTGATGCACTATGTATAAAGTCAATCAATACAAATATAGTCCAAGTCTTACCAGATGGAATAGTGTCCCCTTGAATCTTGTCTGCCAAGCTGGCGATGTACCTGGCGTGGTTGACGGCGAACTTCACGAAACTGACAGCGTGGGATATGACCATGCCGTTGTTGTATGACTCCAGTTCAGCCAAGTACTGCGCGTCACGCTCTATCAGCGCCGCGAACTTGGTAAGAATCTGACCCCTTTGGGAAGCATCGAGTTGCCGCCACTCGGAGTTTCTGTGGAAGGCGCGTTTCGCTGCTTGCACCGCGGCGTCGATGTCATCCTAAATATGACGTAATTATACATTCAGGTATTATAATGGAGCAGATACCGTCAATTGGCGATTGTGATGCTAATTACTAGTTATACAACTGCTGAGATAATTTAAGATTAAAATTTATATCATAAATATGCATACTGTTACGTATTTTTGATGGTCCTTCTGGTGTTTTGTAACTATTTACATAACTTAAAAAACAAATAATACATTCCAAAACAATAATAAAACTTGTAATTTAATGAAAGCAAAAGTGTGATGTAGATATGCATGCGGCTTTCCATTATTCTTCTTTATTTACATAATACATATATACAACCCCGGAGATAAATTTAATATTTATCCGGTGCATTCCAAATGCTACTTCATATTTATCTTTCCCAATAGCCACTTCACCGTGCAGCGTATTAATAGAGATTCATAATGACTTACTATTATTTTATCTACCATAATATACGTCATTGATATTATGCATTGTCACGTTACCTATCTTTATTGTAAATAACATCAGAAACTACGTAAAACTCATATTTCAAACATGGCGAAATATTGCCAACGTGATCGCAGATACAGGAATGATTTATACGGGACAACCTAAAGAGTTCATTCGGGTGACTGGGCACTGTGGGTTCGGATTGCCTTTGCAGGTCCAAGATAGACGATAATGCGCATGACCTCGAATCCGTCATAAACGCACGTACCACAGGCGTCCAAACATAGTAAGTGGTGACTAAATAGACCAGCAGTGGTACTGCTCCAGGAAGCCACGTAAAGAAAATGAGACCTAACTTTGTATAATCCGCTATCATTCTCAATGCAACATTGCAAGCAACATCTGATAACATGTCATTTATTTCTAGTACATGCGGTAACAACCGATAACATTGTTGTACAATGTTTCTCCACAATTGTAACTGCGTTGTAGATGCACCGTTATTCGTGGGACAGTTATTGAACAATTAAGCTGATATGCCGAAATAGGATTAAGTGCGGAGCCAGCCTACGTCAATATCCGAAATCGTGCCGGAGCACCCGAAGGGGAGCTTAACAGGTGTCCTCTCGTTAAAAAATAAAGCAAAGAAGTACGGGGTTTTTCCACAGGCTTAAAATCCTACGGCATACGCATTGCAAAGATTTTCGACAGAATATACTAGCTCTTTATATGTTAGTCACATTCTATATAATAAAATAAATAAATACTCCCAACAGTCACATACATAGTCCTAGCCCCACATTAAGATCAATTAAGTCTTGTGTCGCAGGTATCAGAACTACGAGAGACTTTTCGGTCTCACAAACACCCAGACCCGAAAGAAATATTTGTGGGCTGCACAATCATTTCTCTTGGTGCAGGATCGAACCCGCGGCCTCTCGTTTCACAGTTGGCATCTAACCAACTGCGCCACGGAGGCTGTCATATAAGTGGCAGTTGCTACGAAGATGGTAGATACTAAATGCTATACATAACTCTTGGCAGGCAGTCTTAACAGCCCAAATGGTTTAGAAGTTGGTTGTGAAAGGAGAAGCTAGTCTGCTAGTGGTTCGATCCTCGCGCTGAAATATATATTAATGGGACCCTCAAATGTTTACTGGGTCTGGAACGCTGAAAATTCACGAGAAAAATCTTGATGTCTTACTATAACATGTAGAACTATGTCTGTGATTGTCAGGTATATTCAAAGTTACTTAAAAATATCTTAGTCGTATTTTAAATAAAAAACAATTCTTCCATTGGAATTATAGAATAATAATATAAATTACGTATAACAGCGCAAAAATCTCTACCACGTCATTTTAGAATTAATCACATGAGTACATGTGTAGTCATTGTAATGAAACACTGTTTTTCAGTAGTATTCAGCTCATAAACGAAGCCCGAGGCCAACCGTTAACAATGCGTATTCCGCCATGTTTTACGATCACTTATTACGTGAAAAGGTCAAATTGCCGCTAAAGGTTTTCACAGCAGTAGAATTCGATATGTTGTATTTAAGCTTAAAATTATTTTCAGCACCTTAACTTGACGTATTTGTTTTGTATAACTACGTGTGTGTGTGATTTTTTTTTCATATTAAGTGCGCTGTATGTCCTTAGTAATGACAGCTAGTATTCATCTAAATGGATAATAAGTAGATCTGCGGGTAATCAAAAGTATGTTTAATCAATGCCTTTGGTTGTGTGAAATAGGTACCACTGATTAGCTGTAACACCACTCAATCTTCATCTTTATAGACCCCATCGTAATCTTTTTTTTTCTATTGGTATATTTCATTGTAAGATATGGAAGATACACACATAAATATTGTGTATTTTCACTTGTAATCGTGTACAATAAAGATTTAAATAAATAATAAATAAATAGATCCTTAAAGTTGTACTACGAGAAATTTAAAATGCGGTAACGAGAATATTGGCGTGGTTAAATCGTATTTATTTTTAAACTAAAAAAACGATAATATTCTAATATAATGTAAAATAGTAATAAATGAAAAAAATTAAAATTTGCTACACCGGAATTTAACTAATGTTTTCCTCGCCTTAATAATATAAAATTCGAAGTATCTAGTAGTCTGATAAACGCAATCACCACTCATACAGCACTTGCATAAATGCACTACAAACTTTCCCAATAACGTCAACAGAAAGCGTTGAATATTCATATAAAAATATACTCATTACCATGAATATCACAAACCCGTAGCATATGTTAAAACATAGTAGGTCTAATGAGAAATAAAAATTAACAGCGTACATAAAAATTAATTACGTAAATAAAAATTAAAACATTCAACACTGCGTTGATTTGTATTTTCGTCATAATATGGAAGTTTATAAAAAGTACAAACACCACTAAGAACGCCAAAAGACTTGACGAACTTCAAGTAATGAAATTAGACACCTATAATTTATACTACGTTAACTCAAATTTTGGGTAAATTATTTTATTTTATTATGTGTTATTTTAAATGTAATAAAAATCATGGGATGGAATACATAAGGCGAAACTTGAGTGTCCTGGTTGCACCTCTGCCTACCCCGTCAAGGAAAAAGGCGTGAGTTTATTTATGTATGTATAAAATATCGTGAAGAAGTATATAAAAATAACGAAGTCACTTTTGTACAATGCTAAATCAATCTCAACCCGCTCAAATTCGTGTATACTTGTTCGTTTGTAAAATGCATTACTTAGCGAGTTGTACAAAACAATGTTAACATAATATGTTAATAAGTTTATTGTATGTTGACTATTTTTTTAATCTATATGCTTTTTTATAAAAAAAACATGTTTTCAATACATTATGTCCTATTGTTACAGAATCATCGCCATTACCTGGCAAAGTAGATAATTCTGATTTCGTGGCTTTGTAAAATGCATTACACAAGTTAGGTTAAGTTAATCACATCATGTTGGATTGAATAGCATGGTTATTCCATATCCAGTTCTGAAAACCGAGATACACTCAATGAAGAAAAATATGTACAAGATACAAATTTAAACGACTTAGGAGCTCCTAATACTCCACTTTATTTTTATTCATTTCTTATATCCAAAAACCTTCTCCATTGACATTAACTCCACCAAGTATTCGGTCATCACTAGTGAATCTTCCAACAGCACAGAGTACAGGGGTATTAACCCCTGTACTTTCAACCTATTGTGATTTTACGGAACCTTTACAAAACTTTAACGATACTTTGATTCCGACTTCTTGCCAAAATATCGAAGATAGAACACGCACACCTGAAATCAGTACGTCCTCCCGAAAAAGTCTTTCCGATTCGCATATGAGTAACGGCCTCAGTGGTAACACAGTTCATTATCAGCAATAACTACTGCCTGTAATTCAATTTCCTTACTTGCAACATTGAATGACAGTCACTACTCTGCAGTATCGACCCCAAAACATGACATGGGACAAGGGTGGCGACCCCACAAACATGAACTGAAGCTTATACTATTTACACTCCGAATAATTAAAATCTACCTGTAAACAATCTTACCACACAAGAAATTAACAAACTTATATATTTCTTACACAAAGCAAGTTTCTTGAAAGTAACTTAATCGGAAATATAACAACGGTAAAAACAAAAATACCATAAATAGTATTTTCATAACTAGGAGCCAGCCAGTATGAAAATGAAAAGTTTTGCTATAAACAATGCTGTTAGTTACTCACCTTACCGCCCTCGGCGACTTGAGCTATAGTAGAGCCGTCATGTGGACAAAACGTCGCGAAAGTTTTACCGCTAATGGCATCCACCCACTCATTGTCGATGAAATTCTGGGAAATAAATAGTTAATATAGTAATAAATATAGGTCTTATATTAAATACGCAAATAAGCTCATTGCAGTATGCCCAAAGAAGTAGCCAGAAATTACACTAATAATAACTAGTATCGTCTACCGTTCGCCTCGCTGATTTACGTCCAAAAACCGGAAAAATCACACAAAGTGGCACCCGACATGGGATTCGAGACTGGGACATTACGGTTTCAGCTCTTATTCAGAAATATTACATGGTATTTAACAAAGTAACTGTAATAGTGGAATATTTGATAGATTTAATTTAATCTATCAAATACATTATTTCAAATGTGACTATTTTATCGAGTCTCATTGTAGCTATTGCCCTATAATTTAAAAATAGCATGAATGGATCGACTCATGCGGGTCGGTGCCAAAGTACCGCACTTTGCTGCTTTGCTTTACCGCACAGTTTTGATGTCGTATTTTATGTGATTACTCGGCGGAACAATACTTTCTCCACTACCACTCTCGGCCCGCTCCAATCACTAGGTCGGTAACGTCTCCTTTTGCCTTTTTTTGTTGGAGTTTTTTTCTGGTTAGGCAAAATAATACATCTAGATAGAGCGCCGTCTGACGACAGATCAAAGTCCTTAGACATTCGACACAATCATGCCAGCCTGTTGATGGTATCTTTACGATCCTCTTAAATAAATATAAAAAGGAGAGAACACGTAAACCGTCTAACCGTTGCAAAACTTTATGATACAGCAAAGGTATTAGTCGGCGATGTTAATAGTTAGCTTATACATAACACCAGTTTACAAGCTTTACATTTTAATCATATGCCACTTCAATAAAAAAAATGAACATCCGGCATACTGACCTACGCAAGTATACCGCATTTAACCTAAAGAAGAGCTAATGATTATTTTTCTGATAATGGACTAAATATGGTATGATGGTATGATGAGGCGTACACGATCGTTTAAATAAAAGCCTCCAAATTGATAAATTAAGAGAAAAAAAAAGTGTGTCGCACTTCGGGTTTATTTCGAGCAAATTGGCATGAAAGTGTCCACCGGCAAACATAGATTATTTCACTCTACCTAAATAGCGCTAAGTCGTGTTAGAATAAAAACTCAACGTACCTTAGTATATTTAATTTCTGGAGCCATTTCACTCGCGTATTATCACTATCAGGCACAAATATAAAATGAGATTCCACAGCCAATTTAATGTACTTATAAACAAAATACATTTATAGCAACGTAAGATAGCTAATCGTGTTATCAAATACTGCGGACTGCAGAGATAAAAAGATATGTATTTAATGCTTCAGCACCATTAATTACAGAGTTACCTTTAGTGGAGCACGTAGGTAATGACGTGAACAATCCTGCTATAAAATGGCCCTACGGGTCAAGGAGAAAGTTTATTATCCCTGTTCCCTACATTGGTCCCTGTACGGCAATAGGCGACGTGGATTGCCAAGAAGAGGCGTTTCTGGTGTTTCTTGTATGTAATGTATAAATTGTACGGCAGATGGCTTTGCAAACTGTGGGTGGCACTAATGTTACCTACCACCTCAGGAACATGAGCATTTGAGAATGTGTATGTACTTTTTTGTATTTAAGACCACCAAGTACCGCAAATGTTGAGGAATGCCCAAGAATTACAATAATATCAACTAAGTGCTCACAACAACTTTATGTTTCTTTTAGGCCATTCGAATCCCATATGATTAACACAGAAAACGTGGTTTCAGAAGAATCACTAGGTTCATGCATAAAAACACAACAAAATAAAAAATAAATATTTAAATAAAAGATTGTAAATCATGATTAAGTACATTTATTAATGTTTATTTCGTCTCATAAGTACATTTTTAATAACACCGGTATTATATTACAAAAAAACTTCGATGTCCATTGGCGCTTTTCTTGCGTGCTCCTCCATTTAAATCTTCTTTGGCAAGGCAATGGTGACCGTTTTGACCTCTAGGTACTCGTCGACGCAGTGCATACCACTGGAACAAAGCAAATTATTGTTATACCGAGCTTGTACATTAGTAAATACCTATAAAACAGACACCAGCTGGAAATCTCGACGAAAGAAAACAGGCCTAATGACTAAGAAACAACACAAGAAATACCGGTAAATGTTATTTTCTTTATTATAGGTGCTGCAAAAGCTTTCAGGCGTAATATCGTTACACTCCCTTTGAATCCAGTTTAATTTAATAAAGTTTACGTATAATATTTTTCTCCATTTTACAATGCTCTATTTTACTTTTTTTAATCTACATCTATTTTATCAACACCATTATTAATAAGATCATAATTCACATATTATTATCGAATTATTAACATCGTTATTTTAATGAATATATTCTAGATGCCAAATATGCCTATCTACTATATTATTTTGATGTTATGACATATCACATAGGCACACTTGAGAAAAATTCCAAAGTATACATTAATGTCAATAAGTCATTTTGTTATAAGTATTAAGTAGGTACAATGATTTATATATTTGTGTGTAAAATTAAGCCTAGGCCCAAAATAATAACTAAAATTGTCCCTAACTTTCCCGTCAAAAAGGATAACTTCAGCCTCCAAATCTATTAGCTAGACTCTATTCAAGTTTCAAAGTATTGACGTTTTCAAGGTATTCGGACGAAGAAATAAGTTCCACGGCATACAAATTTGTAATCTAGGTAGCTTAATATAAGATATAATTCTGCAAAGTTAATTAAAATTTTCCGATATCATTCCATTGAAATTTAAAGTAAAGTCAAGCTCTTAAATTCTTCTACCCCTGCTTTTTTTCTTTCTAACGTGAGTTCGGCCAATTTTTTTTTAAAGTATTAATTGAACAATGTTAAAACAGCCTACCGTGACCTGAATATGATTACTTAGTTCCAGGTGATCATTTTCTAACAACTTATATAGCCTATACAAGGTGATCTGTTGTATTATGTATGGTACAATGCTACCTGGGGCGGATAGGAACATGTCCACATGTTCTTAAATTGAATACCATATTTCAATGTCATTCTGTATACAATGCAGCCAAAAATAACCTTTAATAACGACATTCTAATGTGACCTAAAGTTCCAACAGAGCAGTAATTTAAGTTCAGTGGTTTTAGTACCCTCGGTTTGATTTCATCATTCGGTTACTACGGGAAACTTAATAAGTATTTGTGGATCGCACTAATGTTTGTCTCTGTGCGGAGATCGAACCCGCGGCCTCTCGTTTTACAACCGGCGTCGAACCAATTGCGCAGCGGAGGCTGTCAATCATGTCAATTTACTTATAATTTGTATTTAATTATTTGAATAATACTTACTTTTCACGACCAATTCCAGATTCTTTGAAACCTCCGAAAGGTACTTGGTAGGTCGCTGCTAAATAAGTATTTACCCTGGTAAATGAGAATAATATTTACATTATTAGATGTTCAGTACAGATTAATTAGAAACTTATGCTTTTTGGACATAGTTTTAAATAAGAGCAATACGTTGAAGTAAGAGCATAGCGCTCTCTGATACATAAATACACAACTAAACTTATATGACTTATTAACTTTCTTTTAAATTAAATCTTCGTTTAACCTGGGTTAAAAATTTTTTTAATAAATTAAAAGTTGTTAGGCTATAGTATGTAATATCTTGAAGTATCTTACCAAACATTGCCAGCCTCGACTAGTTTACTGAATTGTAGGGCGGTGTTGATATCACTGGTGAAAATACCCGCTGCAAGGCCGTAATTGGTCGCGTTGGCTCGATCCACAACCTCTTCCAAAGTTTCAAACTTCATTATACTTTGAACAGGACCGAATATCTGTGGGAGTAAATCTCTAATAATATGTCTACGTAGTACGTATATTTATATTTTTATTTTAGAATTTGTAATCTATTTCTCTGAATTTGTAAAATTAATTTATTTACTGTGCTCACAATTCACATTTGATTGTATAATTCTCATCATCCCGGCGCCTAATATTGGTTTGCAATTTAATCTCGCACTTGACATATTAGCAAACACACATTACGCACCGATGATATTTACCAACTCTACGTTATGTATCTCGTCAATCCAAGTAACTATTTTTGTATTTAATAATTTGAAAAAAAATCTAATTTACATACCTCCTCCTTGGCAATAGTCATATCATCTGTGACATCAGCAAAAACAGTAGGCTCAATATAATATCCAGTGGAGCCGACACGATTGCCGCCAGTCATTAGCTTAGCACCTTCTTGTTTACCCTTTTCTATGTAACCAAGCACTTTATTCATCATTCTTTCTTCCACCTGCAAAATGATTCAAATTGAATTCAATTTCATTTATGAGCAGAATACAGGTTACAAGAATTTTTACAAATCTTCCGTAGATACAAAGTCACTCGTCAAGAAGATCAGTATGAAAACAACACTATTCTACATTACCTATATTACCACTAATAACTGTATCTGCACTCGATAATTTGCTGTGAAATGGCTTGATAAGTACTACACTACACTAGGCGTTTGTGTCATTAAAGTCATCCTTAATGAAAGGCCTGGCACCTCTCACATAAGGTGCGGGCAACGGTAGTTTCAGAATTTAGTATTCTGTGGTTTAATTATGCAACTATAAAACTTGATGTAGAGAACCACAACTGCCTCTTATACAGGGTATATCAAGACCGCGACCGAAAACGAAGCCAGGAGGTAGTATTAGTGATATCAAACACAATGCAAGTAAAAATTTTACAAAAAAAATCGGCAATTTTTTTTTTTTTTTTTACATATCGTCGTATTTGAGTGATTAAACATAGTTTTTCTAAAATAATGACGTACATCGCTTTATTTTTAAACACGCAATGGTACGTAAGGGTTTAAATTACTATTTTTGCAAAAACTAGGTTTTTACCCCTCAAAAACGATGATTTTTTTAAAAATTGTAAAAAAAATCCGTCGCTTATTTTGCAAAATTTTTAGTTGCATTGTGTCTGTAGCCGCTAAAACTACCACCTGGCTTCGTTTTCGGTCGCGGTCTTGATATACCCTGTATAACGTGTTTTAATACCTGAGGCCCATGAGTCGTAGTAGGATCAGCTGGATCCCCAATTTTTCCATTTTGAGCAAACTTGATAGCCGCTTCAACGAATTTATCGTAAATACCCGATTGCACGAATACACGTGACGCAGCAACGCAAATTTGGCCTTGCAATGCGAACACTCCCGTTGAAGCTAACGGAACTGCCACTTGTACTAAAATAAATAAATATATTAACTCACAAGTAATAATTAAATTAAGTTTATTAAATATTTCATATTGTATACGGTATTACATTTTACAGAAAATGTTATCTAGACACACAAAACATTTTGTTATAATATTTTTCTTTCCGTCGTCTCACGAAATAGTGTAAGTAATATGTACTACTTTCATTATATCCGTATTGTTTATATCAATAGCTATTTTGTAAGTAATTCTAAACGATTTAACGTAATAATATAAGAAGTACCTACAGTCAGCATCGTTCATAATAACTAGAGGACTCTTGCCGCCGAGTTCCAAAGTAACTCGTTTAAGGTTGTTAGCACCAGCCGCCTGTTGAATTAGTTTGCCTACCTGAAACATAGACTTATATTAAGCACTAGAATAAACGATCTGTCATCAGAACTATAGTTTCATACTTCAGCTTTATAGACGAGATGTTATGTCAATTTGATCTCAATTTACGTCTCTAAATATTCGCCACTATATACAAGATAACTTATTAGATTACTCGTGGCATTATTGGTACTTCAATTTACTATATATATTAAAAGAAAATTTTATATCAAACCATACTATCTAGTAACAATTGATTGTAATTCATGAAATAATCAATTGAGGAAATCCTCAAATCATTACACTTTATTGTGAAATCACAACTCCGCAGTTACGTAAAAATACAAAAAGTATTTGTCTTACTTCAAGAGATCCAGTAAAGGATATCTTGGCAACGTCTGGATGATGTGTGAGAGCCACTCCAGCATCTTCCCCAAACCCATTCACTATATTGACCACACCTTTAGGTACACCAGCTTCAGCGAGTAAAGATCCTAGGACCAACGCTGTCAACGGGGTTTGTTCTGCAGGCTTTACCACTACTGTACAACCTGATAAATTACACTTAAATTAGGACTTTGAAACGGGAATTATTATTGTAATAATTATGTGGAAATAATGTTGCTAACCAGCTGCCAGAGCAGTACAAACTTTGCTCAGGAACATAGCAATTGGTACATTCCATGGTAGTATCAAAGCACAAACACCGACTGGTTGCTTCAGAGTGTATGAAAAGACTTCACCATCTGAAAAAAAAAACATTATTATAAAGGACCCATAAAAACAATCAAATCATCAGAATATTAAAAACTAAGTAAAGAAAAAAGTAGATAGTACAAAAATATAATACATTAACCTGCTGGAATAGTGTCTCCCTGAATCTTGTCAGCTAGGCTAGCAAAATATCTAATTGTTGGGACACTTTTTCCCACAATGAATTTGGCGAAGTTGAGGACCATGCCGTTGTTGTAAGACTCGAGTCTGGCGAGGTAATCGCAATCCCGTTCCACCAGGTCGGCGAACTTGTTGAGGAGAACACCTCGTGCGGACGCGTCAAGGAGCCGCCACGCCGAGTTGCGATGGAAAGCGCGCTTTGCAGCACTTACTGCAGCGTCCACGTCAGCCTGACCAAAAATGAAGTAAGCCTTTACAATCCACACTTATTCTAAAAATAGTATGTCTAATCCTGATATAATATATAATACATTTATGAAAATTGCAAATTCATTTCAATATCACTGCTTTATCAATAAGTAATTTCTATCAGACTTAGGGCATGTTTACTCACTCAGTTTTACCAAGAACCCAGAAAGCAATCAGATGCTAAAGGATACGCCTTTAGCATCACAAATCAATTGAACTCCGTACTTCCGTTTAAAAATGAGGTCAAAATATTTAATGAAATTTGTACTTAAACATGACCTATCCAATGATAAAACTACTTTTTATGACATCGTTAAGCAGAAATTTCGACGCAATATGGTATTAATTTTCTAAGATCTATTGGCGTGCGAATGCGTTGCGTGCGAAAAAAATTAGAACAGTTCTTCTCTCTTTACATTTTATTTTAATGGACATTTTAATACTATTAGATTACGAGCATAAATGCTTGTTGTTTATATTATGAAAACATGTCTCAAACAAAGCGTTATCGAATTTAAATGAATTATACGTCCTTTTGTCTGTTTTCATCTAAGACTAAAGGTATTATAGATATTTATCACATTTTTTATATCGATAAAGAACCCACAACCTCGATTCCTCTCAATTATAAATTAATGTTTAAATCTTACCTTACCACCCTCAGCAACTTGCGCTATAACAGAGCCATCGTGAGGATTGTATGTGTCGAAAGTTTTACCGCTTTTGGCATCCACCCACTCGTTGTCTATGAACAACTGTAAACAATAAGAAATAACTTAACAAAACATTTATATGGTTTCGTATTTAAATTAATGTTCACAACAAGATCTTATTCAATGTTAGCACAATAGTTATATTCCGAAATGAGTTACGTGTGGCTTGTGTAGTGTAGCTTCAACCTTTTTCCGTACGTACAAAGGTATACCTTAACGTATTATACGCTACGTTGCCCCGTAACATTACAGCAAGTATTCTTTGAAGATCCTAACAAAACGAACAAAGAAGTCACACGTGTCATAAAATTAATTTAATAATTTGACATACACTTTACAGACACGTATTCTGAACATCTTTATTTTCCTTCTATTTATTGTTTATTTACATAGCGATAATACAACCAGGCACAAATTCGATTTGTAATTAATTCTAAAGAAATATTAAGAGATCAAATGTACAAAACGTCTGCTTGCTTAATTTTATGAACTATGTAACCTGATGGTTTATATTTATTTTGTTTAAAAGTAATTAAATACATTTTCTCAATATACTCTCATATGACATGGGTTTAAACCCAAGATGGGAACGACAATATCCTTATGAAGTAAATGCTTCGGAAAGCATGATAAATGATAATCCCTTGGTCTCAAATGCTCCCATTTGGCAATAACAGTTAATTCGCATCGCAAACACTGATTGCTTTGAGAAAGCTGACATTTAAGTGAGTTTTCATATTACTAAAAGTAAAATTAAAAACAAAAAAGTCCTTCAAATAATTTTTAATGTCCAGACGCCTGTAGGGATGGATAAATCAAAAGAATTAGCAAAAAAAAACAGATGTTTTGATTTTATGATTAAGCCTGTTGGTTACTCGAAATAATTTGAAAAGGAATGACAAAAGTAACTTTGAAGTTAGAATATGTTAAAAAAGGAATTTAAAAAATATATAGTCATCAAAAGTAACGTAAGAATATTACTATACTTTCGTCTATACATTTTAATTTTCCATTTGAACAAATTAAAACATTAGATAATTATCATTATTTAAACCAACCGCGGAAAATTATTTTGGGGGTGTTTTTGCAGCATCGACTCGCTACACCCATAACATTCTTTTTTCACAAATTCATTTGCTACTTTCATCCCGCGATACTATCGTGCTTGGTCTCCCCTATTCATATTGAGAAAAATGTGGTAAATCACCGGACAACGTTCGAAACTAACAACGGCAGCTATAATATTGTAAAACAGATGAGCAACATACTGTTAAGAAAATAATTTAGAAAAAAACAATCGTTTACCCAAACAATATTAAGAAAAACCTAATTACTATTTTATTATAAATATACATATTATGGTTAGTAAAAAACCAAACTGCTCGCAACAAAAGCCGCTTTGAGACTACATTTCCATTTAAAATATATTTTTGCGACGCGACGCTTTGAAGATTGCAATGTGTAATTTTATTTCATTCGAACTTTAATTCCAAATACATTAATAGAAAATCCCACTGTACATCTTTAATTTTGGACTTTAAAAATATAGACGTACGGCATGTTTTCTAATAACTCTCTAAGAGCAAAGATAAGTTATTTACATAAACACTGGTACAAAACTCTATACCTTACTGTACTGAAAATATTACATACATAATTTATACAAATTAATATACAATATTCTACTGAATAATATACTTAATTTAAAAAAAGCGAAATTTATAATAAACAAAACTCACCTTAGTGTATTTAATCTCCGGTGCCATTGTCGCGCCTTACTCAGCAAGATCTGCGTGCAAATACATTTATCAAACACGTTTCGTATGATTATAAAGCACACCGATACATTATCATCTATTATCGAATCGCTATTTGTCCTCTTTTATCAATCATTACCTACTTACAGGTAAGTTTTGTTTTTCTTTAGCTCATAATTAGAGTAAAAATTAACTCACGTTAATGTCGCTCCGCGGTTAATATCTGTGTGTTTGATGCGGAAATTTAACCGTTTTTGTGCAGTGTAAGCTCATGCGAACATTGTGGACAGTTTGGAGCAACATTCCTGCGGCCCCTCCACCAGAGCATTAACAATGTCGATGCTCGCCGCCGCTTTAAATTCTTTGTAAATCGAATTCACGAATACGTCCAAAGTTTTAACATTTTTGCATAAAATCATGCTGGTAGAGAACGGAAATTCATTGAATTATTGCGCAATTATTGCATAGGTAATATTTTAACCGTTGTTTTTTAAATAAAAAAATATAAATGCTACAAATTTAAATTTGGTTGTACACTAGGGATGACCAGGGCGAAATAAATACACCCAACAGTCACGTGCATAGACCTGACACTAAGATCGAGTCTTGTGCCGAGGGTATCAAGAACTACGAGAGACTTTCCGGTCTCACAAATACCCGAAACAAATACTTTTGGTTCGCACATATGTACATTTGTCTCGGTGCGGGAATTGGACCAGCGGCCTTTAGTTTCACGGCGTCTAACCAACTGCGTCACGGAGGCTATCATAGTAACAACTTGTTACTTCTCCATACATTAAACATGTCGCGATTTTGACAAACACATGACCATATTCTAAAAAAATAGTTATCATTGTTTACGCTGTAATGGTAAGAGGAATTGTTGTGTTATTTTACTGACACAATATGACACGCAAAATTAAACGTCTATCTATATAGATAGATAGATAGCTATTCAGCCACAGTGAGTCTGCTTCAACCTGGTTAGAGTTGCAGGCAGGTCGCTGGATGCAGGCCGCTTCCAACAGGTCGAAGTGGAGATCCTTGGGGGAGGCCTATATTCAGCATATTAAATATACCATATTAAAAATAAACGGAATTGAAATAATGGAGAAAGTTTTTAGGGGTATTTTTGCAGCATGGACTAGCTAACACCAAAAGCTGGTGGCACAGCTCTGTAAGCGGAACATAGGTAAAAGGGAGGCTCGAGATGACTAGGGTCCGTCATTCAACATATCAGTATAGATAATATATTTTTTCCACAAAGTCATTTGCTACTTTCGTCCAGTGTTACTTTTGTCCCTGGCCTCCTCTAATGAAAGAATGTATGAAAAACAGTTGACAATGTTAAAAAATTTAAAGCCGATAGATTGACGTTGAAGACGCGGCCGATTAAATAGGATAACAAAACATTACGCAAAATCTGCTCACAAGCATCTGCTTGGAGGAGGAGGACCAGGAGGACTAAAGTTAATCTTAACTTTAGTGTAAAGTCCTCGTGGAAATAAGATATTGAAACCCAGAAAAAGAAAACATCAAAGACTTTTCATTTTTATAATTGACCCAAATGATCTAGGCGAAGCCAGCTGTGCTAACGGTGTCGCAAGATATCTATCAAAGGCCGTGGAATAGGCTTTGTTGATACAACCTAAGCTTTCCAATTGATGTACTACATAGATGTTAAGGTAATAATAAATTATCGTTTATAAATAGATTTTAAAAGATCATCACGAAATACACATTCGGATAGGTTTAGGTAATTAGAGGTTTTTAATATTATTCATATCATGTGTTCACGTAATGGTGCATCCCCACCGCTGTTATCTTTTGTTGAGCAACATTGTGCAACACGATAACATTAGTACATAGTATCAATCTTTTACTATTACTATCTCTGAGCGGACGTATCGCTTACCATCTGGCGAATGGCATTCTCGTTTCGCCATTTATCGTGATCTTCATTTAAATATTTCGTTGTTACTTGTTATTATTTGTCGAAAGTTTCTAATCACGTCTAACCTGCCAATAACACAATTTTTTTTTTTTTTTTAAAGTTAGGCAACTTTACTTAACATTAATTAACACGGCAACTTAAACTAACATTAAATAACATTTTGTTATCAGATGTTACTGAGTAACATTTAAAAAGTTGCTCAACAAAAAGTAACCGCGGTGTCGAGGCACCATAAGAAACGAATATTATTTACACGTTATAAATTATAACTAACATTTTACGAAGTTCCATAATTTATACGAAATGTATGTTCAACATAGGTAAAATAACACTAGCACAGTTTCCGTCAAGTGTTTTTGCTAATTTTTTTTATCTACAAAAGACATAGGTCGGTTATTTCTGTGTATAAACTTTGCTTCTTTTCGAGAAATAGGCAGTTTGAACAAAATTGTTAGCAGCCGAAGCGAGATTAGTCTATCATGTTACATATGTCATACATAAGTATTGATTTTACTCACATTTCTCCAAAAAATAGAGAATTGATATGTTTCCATAAAGTACCATAGGATTCAAGTCTTCAATATTCGTAAGTGTGGTCTCTTATACACCTTCGTATGAATTCTCCAGCTGATGTTTAATAATAATAATACTTGTTACTGCTGGACTATGCAACTTACAAGTGTAACTATGTAGTTAAACAGTCTCTTCTTTCCTCATATTTATAATTTCTTTTTATGCATCTATAATGCATATATTTTTATTTTTATCTATGATTATACTATTATTATTTATAAATATTAATTTTAGTTCAATACAATTTGTTTCTTTCTGTTTATTTATTTTTAAATTATGTAAAAAAAATGTGTTATCCAAATTACAGTTCATATTTTAATCATTTACATTACTGTTTCGCCTTAACTTATATTCAGTCATTAGAATCACAAAATGCAGTGGCGGCGTAAGGTAGGTTGGCACCCTGGGCGGTTTCGTATTGAGCACCCCTACCTAAAATATACCTAAACTATACAAGCTCACTCCGGACTTTTCGTGAAGGAGTAAAAAAAAAAGGTACTTTCCTATGTAGGCAGCGGCAAGCAGGATCGTTTCGCCCACGATCGTGGTCCACGCTCTTCGTTTGTTGTCGCTTGTCGGGTTGTCGTTGTCACCCCTTGGTGCTTGGTACCCGGGGCGGACCGCCCCAATCGCCCCCCCTTTACGCCGCCACTGACAAAATGGTTTTCCAAGAAACAGGCTAAGCCTAATTTGGGAACCCATGAAAACTGCTATTAGTTTTAGAAATTATTTTTTTGTAACTGGGTAGTTTAAGAAATTGTTAACGCAATTTTATTATTGAATATACTTTACTTTGTTACACGCAAAAGATTTTTTTTAAAATGTGTATAGGTAAATATCTACCCCACTAATGAAAGGATGTTAAATAAACTCAATTTAAGATTAAAGTCGACACCGCAAGTGCTAAAGAAGTCATTCTGAAAAGGTTTTTAATTGATGTAAAACTAGAGCAAACTACTCAATATCGTGGAGTGATCGATTAGACGTTAGCCGCGCGTAAACTCAGACGTGTTAATTTCATGCTTCATTGTTAAATAACGTCGATACTAGTGATGTAACGAATGTTCGCATTCGCATTCGCGAATCGCGAATATTCGCATATTTTTTGGCATTCGCATTCGCATTCGTATTCGCAAGAAACGAAGCGAATGTTAAGCGAATGTTTTTGACAAATAAAAAGGAAATTTATACAAATTTTGATGGTTCTGGAAAAATAATACAACTATTATAATTAGCGTACTTTTTAATTATTTATAATATTGATAATATCTACGTCTCGTAAGTCTTTTGACTGTACTTATTAAGTAATAGCTTCTATTTTTTTTAACAAAACCAAATGCTATTTACAGTTATAAAAAATAATCAACCAAAATTAAACATTTAATATCCAAAATGTTATATTTTTAAAACCTTCATTTTCAATTATTTTTCAATGCAATTTATAAACATACTCAAGAAAACAAAATACTAAATATGTACCTACTTGTAAATAAAATTACAATTTCTTCCTTACAATTAAGAAAACAATATTTATTAATAACTACTAAAGGAGAAGGCGCATCCCAGCCTACTGGCCAATAACGACGAGCGATATGTCATTGGAAAGGTCTTTTCAGATGCTACAACTTCTTCTATCACAACCAAACCCAAATCACTGTATTTAAAAAAAATAACTACTTAAAGACAGCCCGAAAATCACACAAAAGCGCCTCGGCATAGTTAGCAATAACCACAAGCGATACGTCGTTGGAAAGGTCTTTTAAAATGCTACAACTTCTTCTAGGGCGACAAGTCTCAAATCAGTGAGTGAAAAAAAAATATCGCTGCGTAAAGGTAGCGCAAGGATGAAAACATGTACATGGACTCATATCCTATTGTCCAATAACGACGAGCGATATGTCATTCGAAAGCTCTCTTCGTTTTCTACAACTTCTTCTTTGGCAAGAAATCCCGAATAGCTGTATTAAAAAATATATTTCGACATAAAGATATCGCGAGGGCCATATGTAAGTCTCATAGCCTATTGTCCAATAATGACGAGCGATCCAATAAATCTCTCACTATGTTTATCGTTCGACATCTTGCAAGATTCAGCAAATTGCGCTGTATCACAATCCAAAAACATGTATTTCCTGCATCTGTAATAACGTCCACCGTTTTAAAATGTAATTGTTAATTATTTACGCAAGACAAGAATTTTCAACTTACTACTAATGTACGTGAAATGGGTTCTGTTTCAGTTTTGTGATATGATGAAATACCATAAATTCAATCCAGGTATTGGAAAAAGTTGTCTAAGGAGTATTGCGCGCCCATTATATAGTTTATTTTTAAATAATAAGTAAAACTGTTTTTTACCGGAATTTTTGTGGTTATTGCTCACTATGCCGAGGCGCTTTTGTGTGATTTTCGGGCTGTCTTTAAGTAGCTATATTTTTTTAAATACAGTGATTTGGGTTTGGTTGTGATAGAAGAAGTTGTAGCATCTGAAAAGACCTTTCCAATGACATATCGTTCGTCTATAGTTGGTCAATAGGCTGGAGTCCATACATGTTTGCCCCTTCTCCTTTGTTCATTCAACCTGTCAAAGCACGGGCCGGCTCGACATGCTCGACTATGTTCGTTTACATGGCTGGCCCGAAATGTTGCGCGCCAAATTTGAAAAACAACATTCGCATTCGCATTCGTATTCGCGAATGTTGGATCTGAATATTCGCATCCGCATTCGCATTCGCGAATGTGAGAAAACTAACATTCGTTACATCACTAGTCGATACACAGAAAGGAGCACATAGTAATTACATACTCTATGTCAGCTGAACTGTGTAAACAGTCATCCTGTTAACCATAAACCAATGTATTTTAAAAAAATCTCATAAAAAATGTACAAATTCCAACAAAACGTAGATTTACCTACTAGTCTTCTTCGTCTGGAATATCATCCATCGGTCAGGGCAATTACAGTAGGTAGTACTTATTAAATTATAACTGATGGAAAATGGATGTAAACCACGAAAACGAAGCAACTATTAATCAATCACAATGGTAGTTAGAAAATTAAAAGTACACATTCATTTCAAAAAACATTTATTCTTATTTAGGTGTTAAAAGCAATTTCTTTAAAAACAATTCCTGGATTTCTACATTAATTTCTATATTCCTAGATTAAAATTCCTAGAAAAATGTGATTTCATTAGCATCAATTGGAATTGGACAATCTAAAAAGCTTTTCGTAAAATTACAAGAAAATGAGAAAAATTAATTATATTATGGCTACACGTAGACAGGTCTATCATCAGACTATTCGGTGATTGAAACAAATCGAAAAAAAAAACTTTTACCCCGAATTAGTAATGTTTTTGTTTATATCTCATCATATTTAAAAATGTTGTATATTAGGTTTAATATCAACATTACCCATCCTATTGTATCCTCGAACTCGACTCTACCATATGTTGTAAAATGACTAGCTAGGTGGAATAGCTGTCTTACGCCAAATAGCGTTCACAAACTAGATCACTGTGCAACGAAAATTTCCTAGACTAATGAATATTTTAACAAATCCGCAAACATGAGAATGTCGGAAGATTACTAAGTACCTAAGTAAGTCGACCTAGGGACCTTCAAAAAACAAGCGTATTCCCACATTAAAGGCCGGCAACGCATCTCCATGCCCTATGGTGTCGCTGATGTTCATGGGCAGCACTTACGATTAGGTAAATCGTATGCTCGTTTGTCCCCTATATTATAAAAAAAAGTAACAGAGCAATAAATCATCATTCTTTTCAACATCGATATAATTTATTGACAGGAGAATTTCATAACCGAGCCTGCCTTTTGCCTCAAAAAATACATGATTATTGCTGTTTTGGCACACACAACCTTTATCTCCCGGCATCAGTACATTTTTCGTTACACATAATTTACCTAGGTAGTAAAACTCGTCTTCGTCCAATTTTATTTTATTTTATTTTATTTACATATATTCACTTTCAGCCTATTGCCGCCCACTGCTGGAAGTAGGCCTCCCAAGTAAGCGCCAACCAACACTTGAGCAGTCCCCATCCATTCGTTGCCCGGCGCTTATTTTTAAAGATTTATTGACCCTTTATTCATGGTTTCTTTGGTTGAATATAAATTTCCTATTATTATAATAGGAAATAATTATTATAGTAAATAATTATTATAATTAAAGTAAATAATTTCTGCACTAGAAACTGATTCAGTCGTTTTTGCGTGAAGGAATAACAAACATTCACACATACAAACTTCCGCAATTATATTAGTAAGGATTCTCTAAATATGGTACTTAAATTAAAAATAACACTTCATCGGATAATAAAAAAAACCGGAATCTTTATTAGAGAAGAATGCAATTATTTTGCCACGAACATACTTATATGTAGCAACATTATCAAAATTTTATGGGCTGTAGTCAATGAAATATATATTCCAAACATCATAGGCCGTAGTCATCAATGCACTACGAAATTGTGCTGCTGCAAAGTCAAGTTGACGCTTTCAGATGAGACTTCAACTTTTTGTTCTGTGATGGTGTTAACATAATAACTTTGGCGAAGTTGTCGCATCTGCGACAGAGCCATATTTTTTTTAAATTGAATTGATTTGACATTATCCTTGATATAATGTTCAATTCCGCCTACTGATTCCTCGAAAGAGCTCTACTTTCGGCGACATGGTCTAAGCCGGACGCCCTGCTCAGCCTTAATTTGCTTCATCAATAGCATCTTCGACTAATGGAATATATTTAGCTTCGATGTCATCAAAGTTGAGTCCATCCTCATTATCGGTTGTGTAATTATTTATATTGGGCATTTGTACACGACTTATTGTTTGCGAGGATGGTGTGCTAGGAGGTACATTTAATATGTTCTCTATTAAAACAATAACTTCTCGTTTAAATATTCTGACTTGTGGCAGGGACATACAGTTTAAGTCAGGCAGCAAACTTAACAGAAACATCTTGTTAGCGTTATTATTTGAGGCCTCATATTTGGCCATTTTTGGTTTAATGTAATCATTTGAGGTTTCATCAATTTCGCTTAGCATTTTATTGTTACGCATATGGTTCTGAGTCCTCGCTGATATACTGTGCTGAATGGAAGGTGATGGTGTAGGGCTTGAACTACGCTGCGTTGAGACCGACCGAGGGCTAAGCGGAGGAGATGTCGACATGTGTGGATTCTGAATAAACGGTTCATTTGTTTCATGACTTGTGTCATCTTTGTCTTTTAGCTGATTTTTAACAGGTAAACTTCCACATGGCAGTCCATTAGGTTTGATAAACGGTAATGCAAACTGCATTGCGTCTGCCAAATAGTATCTCTTTTTTTTTGATGACACACTAAGCTTTAAATATCGTACGAAACAAGTACGGAGATTTTTCCATTTTTCTTTAGCTTGAAGTGCTGAAAGTAAAGAAAATAATTAAATAAATGATTATACTTGAAAATAAATTAAGTTATACATCTTTGGACGCGGCTTAGATGTTATAAAAAATAGAGAATTGGACGGAAATTGCACGAGTCAAATCCATAAACAAAAAGAAAGAAGGCAGTTTGTGTTGCTGAGGGAGTTTCATGGAACGTTTCTCCTTCACAGCTACAACACGTTCGGAAGCGAAGGTTCGATTTTTAAAGATCTTGTAAATGACTATTTGAATAAAGGATATTTTGATTTTATTATTTACTAGCGGTGGGACCCGGCTTCGCTCGGGTGCAGGTTGTTTTTTAATCCAGTCCATGAGTCCACATCAACAACATATTATTTCGCGTACTACCAGTTTTATACTTAAACTCAATGTGACCGCCGCGCTGTCGACTATATTACTTTTTCCGTCCCTTCCCATTATATCCCTTTATGTCTTAACTCATCCGACGGTAACACTACATTTTTTCAGAATAAAAAGTAGCCTATGTCTGTCTCCATGGTCCAATATATCTAGTGTATATATGTTTTAGTGTGAAAACGGAACATACTTACATACATACACACTTCGGCATTAATAATAATTGTAGAGATTTATGCAGACACTGATATGGAGTAAGCTTTATCATTTACTAAGTATTATTGTAAATTAATTGCGATTCGATCGCTCCCAAATCTATATGCAAAGTCCCTTTGCACGATGACCCCTGTTCATAGTCAGTTTAGATAAGTTTACAGTTTCTCAATGCTCGGTCTAATTACTAATAGGTGGTATTACTTTAATTATACCAATTGCAAATTGAATATTATTTATGAACGACACAGAAGTTAGTGTTTACTTGTCTACTGCAGCTGTAACAACCGAAATTGTGTATTGTTGAGTCAAAAAACTTAATGAAGGTATTTTCGTCGGATTTTCAATAAAGCGATTAATCATCAATAATGAGTATAGTGATTTCACAAAATTCCTCAATGCTCATGAAAATCAACCCTGGAAGGGACGTAAACCAGTATTTTTAAAGATTGGATGGTAACCGTCCTTAAAAGCTTTTTGACCTTATTCATAGACAGATTTAAAACCTATTTTAGTTATCGAATGTTTTCTCCCTTTCGAAAGAATATTTTGGTTGCAAAAAAGCCATAAACTTCATACATGCTTCATGCTTACTTGAGTCAATTTCAATATAATATGGATGCCTTCTCAGAGGAGCAAGAAAAACATTTTGAACAAGAATTGATGGACTTCGAACGACATCGCCGCGGGCGGTTTATGAGACTACATTTGGTGCATACAAGAAAGCCGATATATTCAAACATAAAAGATCTCCAAAAATATTCATTCTTGAACTTGATTTTTCCTTATATTACATTTATGAACTAATTTTTATCACAATTTTTGATTAAAAATTTGGTGATCATAATTTCAAACACAATTTTAAAATATAATGTGCATAATATGTACTGATAACAGTAACTTTCTCTTGAAAATTCAAAAAATAGCTATAGTTTCTATAAAACCAAACTAATCAATATTAAGATTTTTTCGTTTACTTGTAATGTGAGAGAAACCAGAATGTCATATGCAGAAGGCAGGTACAAAAATTCTGTTGACTTGTGTAATCAGAGAAAATGTGAAAGAGACAAGTTCACTGAAACCTAAATAAGTCAATTACTACGGAGTTTAATGTAAATGCAAATTGAACATCACGAGAAAAACTGCATACCATAGACATTTTACAAGAATCTAATTGTGTGAAGTCCACCAACCTACATTAGACTAGGCCGTCTCTTGCAGTGGGACGTAACGTCTTCGATCATTGTTGAGCGAATATATGGGCGGGATTATGATTTATTATAAATTTGAGCTATAGTAATCTCGCAAATAATTCTTTCAATACAATAAAAACCCCTTAACTATTTTTATTCTAAAACTATTTTTAACAATACAATTATTGTTACATAAGTACTGTTGTATCAAATGAGCTTTGCAATAAATACCAACCTGATAGGTTAACGGTTTCTCCTACCGCATTCCAAGCCTTCTCTGTTATATCTTTTTTGGAATACTCTTTTATTGTGTAATTGTACAAACAAGGATATTTCTTCACCTCGGTAACAAATTTAATATTCACTCTCTGCTCCGCCATCTATAGAATCTCGGCGATACGTGTAGCGGCGATCTCATGCGACAGGTCGCGCGCATGCTGTGTCGACTTAGAACAATTCTTATATTAATATTCTAATGTATGGAAACTAGCGCCTCCCGACAGACGTTCATTGAGTTACTTGTTTAATTGTCAGACACGAAAAATAAAACGGAACAAGTTTTTTTCGGATGGCAATTTTTCTACTAAACATCAAACACATAATGGCCGCGAGTCTATTAATACTATTAATTTATTAATTTAATAGTCAAATCAATTCATGTTTGCTGTTCGTTGCGTACACGCACGTGAATTTTGCCCACATTTTATGTGACCATTTTTCAATAAAATATTACTCGTAGTGCATTCCCCTAGTCACGTCGAATTGAGAATTAAATTTCTCCTCCGTGCTAGTGTGAAAACTTCAGTGGTGTTTATATATTTTGAGACAGGACTCTATTATTTTGTGAAAGTGTTTTGCATTTTCCAAAAACATGTCGTTTTTAAATTGTTGTGTACCTGGTTGTTCAACGAAAGTCACTGACGGTAAGTAATATTTTTCATTTTATTGTACTTAGTATTGCAACCATGGTATTTTATAAAATAGCCATTTTAAATTGTAATGAAAATAATTGCGTTTAAAGTTGAATTACATAATTATTATGTTCAACTTCAATGTTTCTATTTAATAAAAGTATGGTTAACACTCCTACAGTGTAAGAATATTCAAATACTACATCTGGTATTTATTTAAAACATTATTGACACTCCTACAGTGTAAGAATATTCAAATACTTCATGTGGTATTTATTTAAAACATTATTGACACTCCTACAGAGTAATAATATTCTAATACTACATGTGGTATTTATTTAAAACATTATTGACACTCCTACAGTGTAAGAATATTCAAATACTACATGTGGTATTTATTTAAAACATTATTGAAACTCCTACAGTGTAAGAATATTCAACTACTACATGTGGTATTTATTTAAAACATTATTGACACTCCTACAGTGTAAGCATATTCAAATACTTCATGTGGTATTTATTTAAAACATTATTGACACTGCTACAGTGCAAGAATATTAAAACATTATTGAAAAACCAGTGTCAAATCAAACTATTAAAATCTTTTGAATGATAATTAAGATATAAGCAACATAATGTAATTTGTTATAAAATATCAACTAATTATATTTAATTAACTTAAAATTTATTATTGATAATTGAATATTTATACTATAATTTATAAAAAAATAATTTATTTCAGGTATACCGTTGCATCGTTTCCCTAATCCAGTTAACAATATGGAACGTTTTCGTGCATGGGTGGCAAATGTTGGAGGTGAAATTTACACTTTTGATGACAATTATATTGTTAAAAATAGAAGAATTTGTCATAAACATTTTCATGCAAAATGGTTTTACATGAAGAATCGTTTATGTCCTCTGGCTATACCAGTTCTGCATCTATCAGGTCAGTTGATTATTTTATTATAATATTTATATAATATAATTTATTGTGCATATTAAATAATATTCTTCTTCTGCCTACCTTTATCCAGACTTACATGAGGTTGTCACAACATATTTTTTCACTAATATTAAGAGAATGAACCAGTGACCACCGGTTTGGCAGTCTGATCATCAACAAATAGAGCTATCACTCACTATAGTATTACATAAATTATGATTGAAGATTGAATTATGTTGTAATAATTTGTTAATTTTTTTATCAGGACATCCAACTTTCCAACATTTAGAAGAGCTAAACTCTTCAACATCAAGTAGGATAGTAGAGAATGCCAGTGTATCCATGGAATCACTGTTAACTGAACAAACTCCATCAACCAATTCTATGGCTCCAAGAACATGTACACAACAGAATCAGTCTACAAGTGAGTATAGTTTTTTTAATTTAAAAAAGACAATAAGATAGGTCTAGCCAAGTGGCAGCATCTAATAGAATTGGTGAGGAAAAGTCCAGGGTATAGGGGGATAAGACTAGTACCAAAACTTACAGAAAAACATGTAATGCCACATTTAATACCGAAGATGAGAGTGAAGCACTGCAGGTGTTCAGTCGAACTGTGTATGCGGCTCTAGGTTTCATGGCAGGTTTGTATATTTTTTAATATCGTCAAGTATATGGCGATAGGCTCGCCCCCTATCACATCATGGGACGAAACATACAAGGCGAAATGTGGGTGTCCTGGTGGCGCCTCTGCCTACCCCTTCGGGGATAAAGGCGTGAGTTTATGTATGTATGTATGTATCAAATATTTAGTGCCACAACAAAATTTTAACTGTTTCTTGGTATGATTTATTTTTTTATAATCAATCAATATTATGATTCATGTTTTAACTATTTTAAAATTAATGTGGCACCCGAATTTCGTAATTTCGTCATCTTAATTTCTCATATCAGGCTTTTAATTTGTATATTTATGTTCATTTCTCTGAATTTCAGAAGCAGGCAAACTTCCAGAAGAAGCGAAACAAACAGCGGAAATATTGTTATTATTTGACAATTTGTTTGATACATTAAATGGAAGTTACAGTAAGGTTAAATCAGGAAAAATTTATAGGACTGCTGTAACACCCACGTCGCCCCATCATCAATTATGGCGAAAAAGTCTACCGGTTCGAAGGACAATGACTTATGTGGACAAAAACGGCAAAAATTCAGTGGTTCCCACAATCTCTAGCTGGATTAAAACTATCGAGGGGTTTAAAATGTTATGTTCACACTTACATAAATTAGGTATGAAATCAATATTACCAAGGAATTTTAACCAAGATCCCCTCGAATTTTTTTTGGAGCAATCAGAGCACATGGACATAGTAACATCATGCCAACTGCATTAGGATTCCAAGCTGCATACAAAACGTTGTTAATTAATAATATGGTTTCATCACACTCTGTAGAGGCAAATTGCGAAAAAGACAAAAGCAAATGTCTGCAGAACCTTAGATATTATTTGGAAATAGATAGTTCTGCAGACAATAATCAGTCCGAATACACAATGTTTGAAGATCATTTGAATATCATGCATAATAATATCGAATTATTGAACAGCAATTTGCCCCAAAACATAGAGAGGTGTGCAGCTATTGGATACTGTAGTGGTTGGCTAGTAAAAATGCAAAAAAGTATGTATACAAAAGTTGTACTGTTTGCTCTAGCCAGTTGGAGAGTACAGAAAAACAATCATTCCATAATTTAATAAAAATATCGGAATACAGTAATAAAGATTGGTTATGTTACCCATCAAGAAATATTTTTGACGCTTTTGCTCATATGGAAGTCATAGCTATGGAAATAATGAAACATCAGAGCCATAAACAAAATGTTATAGAATATATCAAATTAATAATAACTACAATTGTAAATTTTGGATTTCTCACTTGCAATGATCATAGAATGAAACTAATTGAGTACCTGATTAAAAAGAATGTCTATTTCTGTGTTAATAATTGGTGTAAGGAAATAAACAATATAATGTCTGGAAAAAGCACAAACTGTGATGAAAGTGATCCAATAAAAATAGTGGCCCAAAACTACTATAATAAGAATAAATTAAAAAAGAAAAAAAGGGCTACACGGGTATAGATGTGTAGTAATTATACCGGGTATATCAAGACTGCGACCGAAAACGAAGTCAGGTGATAGTATTAGTGGTTACAGGCACAATGCAATGAAAAATATCGCAAAAAAAGCGGCAGATTTTTTTTGCAATTTTTTAAATATCATCGTGTTGGGCGGTAAATATATAGTTTTTGGGAAAATAGTCGTTTAAACCCACACGTACTATTGCGTCTTTAAAAATAATAACGTATACATTATTATTTTCGAAAAAATATGTATTTATCACCCAAATACAACGACGAGTAAAAAATTCCAAAAAAATTGTCAATTTTTTTTGCGGAATTTTTAATTGCGTTGTGTCTGAAGTCTTTAATACTACCACCTGGCTTCGTTTTCGGTCGCAGTCTTGATATACCCTGTAAATACTAAAATGGGAGCCTATGGTTAAAAACACAAATTATCGGGTTTTAGCCTAATTGTGAAGATTGGGTTATATTACACATCTATACACAAGGGAATCTGTTTCAGTAAAGGTGTCTTTTTACAAACATTAATTTATTTCTTGAAAATTGTTATAGCCTAATACATCCTCAGTTTTTAATTTGCTGCATTCATGCAAACTATCGTATATTTGAATTATTTTATCGCATTATAATGTGCAATTTCTCCTAGTATTGTGAAATATTATGGTTAAAGTATTATAATTATTTTTTTCTATTATTTTTCGAAATAAATCCA
Source organism: Deilephila elpenor (assembly GCA_949752805.1). Lineage (NCBI taxonomy): Eukaryota > Metazoa > Arthropoda > Insecta > Lepidoptera > Sphingidae > Deilephila > Deilephila elpenor. Next base: position 5,513,438 of record OX457102.1, read on the forward strand.
TGCAATATCTTAAACAAAATAATAAATGGAATGTTTAAATACAAATAACTAGACGGTTTTAGCTTGTTATATTATAATTAAAATTATTTTGATAGATTCAATATGACCTAACGAATCATTTTTCATGCATTAGTAATACTTCAATTTATACTATATCTATTTTTGATGGCAAAAGTAGATACTTTTTCTATCAAAAATGCATTTATTTTTTTTAACGAATATAAAAATATAACTTATGTTTCTTTTTATAATTTGTCGAAAAATAATGCAAATATAGCGAAAATATGCGTCATTATGTATTACATTTGAGATGAAATATGCAATAGTCGGTTAGAATGCTTGTATTCCGGTTTTAAGCTATAACCATTAATATAAATTAAATACCTTACATAAATTTGAACAGAGATACACTTAGGTACTCATCTTAGTAGTAGTCATTGCAATAGAGAAATCCAAAATACATAATATTTTGTGTTTCGGAAATTTTAAAAGGGCCAGGCTTTCGATTTCAGTAACATGTGATTGCAAACTCTGGGCAATTATTTGAATTACGAATTAAAAATTTATTTAATCTTTATTCGTTATTTGAATACTTACTGTTATATTATATATTACTCGTCGGAAATATCTGTGGACCTGAATAATTAACGTCACTGGAACATAAGTTCAGCAAATTTAAAATATAGGTTAAACAAATTGAATTAAAACAGAAAAACGAATAAAAAATTGAATTCGCATCCATCTCAAAACATAGTAGATAGGGAACACAAAAATATGAAATGTGAACTGCATTCCAGCTAGGTTCACTGATATTTCCGACGAGTTATACAAAAAATATTCGAATAACGAATAATTCCTTATTAGTTTTTCAAATAATGAATAAAATAAACCAAGGAATAAATAGATATTGAACCAGTAGTAATTTTTATTTAAATAAATAAAATTATTCCAACGACGAATAACAAATGTATGTTTACTGCGATAGGGTTGGTTACTAAAAATATTCACTATTTATAATTATTTAAGTTTGTGGAATAAATTGTTTACAAGTATTCAAAAATACACCAATGCGTTTTATTTTTCCCGCCAGAAATCTTAAAAATCTAAAAAGAAATACAAAACATAAACATGCTACTTAAACCTATATGTATATATATCGAGTATTGAGTTTCCATTAATGTCTACTTGGGGCGCTGTTGCTGCATGGATTCAAATAAACCGCGAAGTCAGCACTCTATTTAGTACTGTACTCTTTGGTCGCGCGTAACTGGCGTCGGCGACCAATAAACAAAATGTCGGCAACGCGCAGTGTTGCCAACTTTATTTTTTAGAGGATCGTTTATCGTAACTTAGATGAAAAAAGATCCGTATTTTCCTAATATTGTAAAAATTCAAAAACAAAGTATTTTTACGTGTATTTCGTACGTCTATTTTTGATTTTCATATGACGGTTCTAAGCTATGAAAAGATCGTATATTTTGTGTACGATTTCAAGTACTCGATCATACATTCTACGAGAGTCAAAAGGGTCATTTAATTACGATTTAAATCATGCCTATATAGTGGTGTTTAGTCATTAGTGTATAGTGGTGCCATTTTTTGTGTGTGTGGTGTGCATTTACACACCCCTGTAGCTTTGTATAAGTAATACGATAGTCACGCGGATACTAAAATCGTTAGTTATCGGAGATTTCGGTAGGTAACGTTGTATACGAAGGGCCTAATAAATATCTTATGCATATGTTAGTAGTAATTAGTAAATACTATGTTCATTCAAAATTCAAAGAAAACTTAATAAAAACCTATTAGACTCATCATAAAATAGTGCAAATGGGAACGTACATGTCATTTAAATGTCACAAATGTCAAAGATAACCCCGTGTGTGAAGTCTGGTTTTGATTGGAATGTTGGTTGGTTTGTGCGAGTGATAAGACATTGTGCTTATGTTGTTAAACAATTTGTTTTTTAATATTGTCTGAATGTGCCACTGAAATTAATAAACGTTTATGTAAAGGTAATTCAATAAGTTTTCAACACAAAAATGGAAGAAAATCATATCAACAACTTCGCTTTAACTTTTCAAAATAATGTGGTAAGTATTTATATACATTATCACTTTTGTTTAAGCGTTTATTACCATTTAAGATAGTTTCAAAAGGTGTTTACATTTTCACACAATTCAAGTACGGTGTTTTTCGTTTGTTTGTATTACTTACTAAGTACTTTTTCACGTATTATTTATTTTTTAAATTTCACATTCATAATTCGTGACTTAATTTTATATTTGAACTATTAATATGGTTAAATTGTTTTTAGTTTTTGTTTAAAGTAATTGTAAAGACATCATCAAGATTTAATTATAAAGTGTATTTTATTAAGTTTCTTCATAATAATAGTAAACTAGCCTACCTCCAAATGTATATATTACGTACTTATTTTATGGCTTTCTAGAAAAATATTTCATAGTTAATTTACGTATAAATTGTATCAAATTACATACACACATACACTCACACCTTTATCCCAAAAGGTTAGGCAGAGGCACCACCAATACAACCCCATTTCACCTTGTATGTTCCATCACATTATGTGATAGAGGCGAGCTTGTCGCCATAAGGCATAAATTCCTGAATTTGTACCTGATTGCCATCGATTTGACTGGTCATAATGTGATTTTTGGAAGAACTAGAGCCATGCTGTTCCCAGCTATAAATTGGCAGGTTTGACAGGGGTCTCACTATCTCATATCCTTTCTTTTTCCCACTCTCCTCCTAATTTGTTTGGCTAGCAACACATCCATGATCCAGGGTTGTGGATGTTTGGGCGGCAGTTATAACTTACCATCAGGTGCCCTGTTTTCTTGTTTGCCAAACCTATGTAGGAAAACACATTGTCCTGAAGTACTTTAAATCTGAAATTTCTTTGTATTATTAGTTTTATTATTCTTTAATTGTTAGCAAAAATTTTAATTTAGCAAAAATTTTAATACATTTTCAATTTTAATGTTTACATGCACAATTACCAAGGTAACAGAACCTTGATATTTATATAATTTCAATTAATAGCTCCAATTGTTATGCATTTAAATATTAGTCTGCTTCATTATAATATGTTACAATGTTCATAAATATCACACTTGCTTCCTTGTAATTGACATATTTAACATATTTTATGAATACTTATTTACACAGCATAAGAAATGCACTATTGACACCATTTCAAGTCACAGATCTAAGTTCCCTTGACACACAATTTTCCTAACTCAATTTGCTGCACAAAGTTAATCACAAAACTACATTATTGTGGAAACCAACAGTCTGCTGGGTTGTTCCACAGTAACTTTGGTGTCAATCATCTAAATACATTTAAATTAAATAAGAATATCTATTGTAGTACTGAAAAATACCATTATATAGAATAGGTAGAAGAATAAGGGTGTTATTATACAGCATAAAGAATTTTATATTATACATATCTCTAAGTGGTGTGAAGTGTGTGATATAAGATAAAAATATTATTATAGATATTTGCAGTGACTTTATAGACATTATTAATAAACAATAATTATAGCACTACATCAAAACAATTGAGATGGTTATCATTATAAAATATATTTTAAATAAGTTTTAACTGGTAATAATGTTGCTTAAACACTTTTATACAATAGTGAATACAATGATAACTTTAATTACGTACATTGAAGAATATTTTTGTCCGTTTGCAATATTTAAGTGGGTGATTTTCGTAAAGAAATACAGTGGTTGTTGGAAGTTGTTAAAAAATAAAAGTTTTAAAATAGAAAACTCTTCTCATACGCGTTACCAATACAAATTGGAGTTGAAAACTTTCAGCAAAGATATTAATGATATAGTTGCTGTTATAGAATCGTATGTTACGATCACAGTGGAAGGTGATCTAACGCAGGTAAGGATGACGTAAATTCCTTACAAGGTAACAGAATATATTTACGAGCAATACTATCATAGAAGAATAAGAAGATTGTTTGAGACATGAGAATAAATACGTAATTTAGTACTGTTAAGGTATTTATTATACAAGAGCCGCAAACACATTTGACAGCCTCCGGGGCGCAGTTGGTTAGAAACCGGCTGTGAAGCGAGAGACCGCGGGTTCGATCCACCCACCGTGTGAACCCCACCTGTTTGAGTGAACCATTTATATTTGTTTCGGCTCTGGTTGTTTGTGAGACCGAAAAATCTCTCGTCGTTCCTGATACCCACAACACAAGACTCGATCTTAGTGTGGGGTCAGGAGTATGTATGTGACTGTTGGTTGTATTTATTATTTATTTATTTATTACATTTGGTCTAAACTAAGAAGTCCTAGACAGAAGCTAACTTCGTAAGCAAAATCGATATGCGCATAAAACGCAGTTTGGCACGCGGGAAACCAGTGGACCGCGAGGAAAGATAGGATGACTGAGAACAGCTCTCCTCACTTTTGTTACTAACATGTCACTAACACTAACACGTCTGTTTTATTATCAAGTATAAACAGTACTTAAAATTAACACAAATAAAAAAAAGACAACAATGTTTTTAGTTCAGAAAATCGCAAATTTTCTAATTTAGAAAACTATTTTTGTGTGAAAATATTATAAAACGATTTAAATTAGCATTATAAGAAATAACTAGACAACTTATATTTTATGTTAATTAATATCAATTGGAATACGTAACCAATCAGCGATTTTGCATATTTTGACTACGCCCTTGTGGACTCATAACCTTGTCGCTTGTGATTCCGATTTTAAAAAACATGTTTAAAAGGACATGACCGATACAATTTTGTAATATTGAATATTCTGTACTGATATGGCGATTCTGAGATCCGACCCGGTTGCGCCTGGATACAATTGCTCTTAGCTGATCCACATTTATTGACCCCGAATTTCGCGACCATCGGTTGAGTAGTTAAGGCGTGAAAGCGTAACATTGCGTTGCAGGGCGACAGCAAATGTCGCCGACATTATCACACTCAAGGGAATAGATAAGGATACCAGTAGTGGCATCTATATTCCACTGAACTTATTTCTGTCTATAAGATAAGACGGGGCTAGCCCTTCGCCATACCGGGCATCTTTTACTACAATTAATACATATAAGATTTCACAAACCGAAAGTTTGCCCAGCCTTGCAGTCAAACTCAGAACCTCACGATTCAGACCCAACAGATTCTATTTGCATACGTGCCATGCAAATGGAATGCTTAAGCTTAGCAGTGATGCGACGACTGAAGATTTTGATATATTTTTTTCTGAGATATTGAAAACCATAGTGATTAAATTACAGAATTCTTCTACCAAATATACAATTATTTCTAGAAATAATGAATATTGTAAAATGCGTTAACTTGATTTGATTCGATTATTTGATTTCAAGAACTGTATTCTATTATGTATGGTGACGCCGATATAAGCGGAACACACTTGTTAGTGTTAATAAGTGAAACGAGACCGTTCAATAGTCAATAAATACACTCAAATGATATAATAAAACGACCCGTACTAAAGATAACAGAGAACAATATAGCCAGGAATAAAATAAGTAATGTGAAGGATATGTTTTATGCTCTCGCAGGACGTTTTATGTTCCGCAACGTATTTTAGAAATGTAATTTTGCTGGACATAACAGGTGGGCATGTCGTATTCTTGCAGTTTTTTTTATTATGGCGCATATCAGTTTACCTTGATTGTAACTGCTAACCAACTTACTTTGAAGTATATTGTACAATACCTATTAAGGTAGCTAGATGCTAAGGCAGTTAGAAGTATTAAGGTAGTCTAAGTTATAGCAACATATATGATGACAAAATAAATCATATTTTCTTACGGACAAAAATAATAAATATTTGGCTCATGCCAATCTAAACCTTTAAATTGTAATATCTCACATTAGAAACTTCACAATCGAAATAACATCTAAAATAATTAGTGTACTACACGAATGGGAGGTCACGACATTCACTTAAAAAGTAAATTAGCAATAACATTAAATTATAACATTTAAAGAAACAGAACCAAAAAATTCCATGGAACGTCGGTAATAAGTGTGTGTAATCTCTTATCATTTTAGAGATTGTATAAATCCCTTGTAAAAAATACGCATAGGTATATCTGAATAATTAATATACTAGTACTATGTATAAATTCTCAAGTGGTGGGCACAAGCTATCAATATCAACATAAAGTGACTATTGACTGTCTCACGATAACAAGTTTGTAAAGTAAGTTTTCTTCTCGTGCATCGTTCGACATTTGTATTGAAATATTTTCTCCATGGGTGAATGAGATTGCAGGTAGCTTAACAATGCTATGGCACATTTTCTCCTTTCATTTCGTGAAAAACCGACACAACCATGATTCTGCTAGTGTTGTAGATGGTTGTTGACTACGGTAATAACTTATACATTAATAATATTGATATCTCTAGTTTAATAACGTTCATACACAAAACAGACAGCCTCCTCCTCCTTTGACAGGCTCCGTGGCGCAGTTGGTTAGACGCCGGCTGTGAAAGGAGAGGTCGCGGGTTCGATCCCCGCACCGAGACAAATGTTTGTGTGATCAACAGGTATTTGTTTCGGATCTAGGTGTTTGTTGTTGTGTGTTGACCGAAAAGTCTCTCATAACTTGTGATACCCACAACACAAGACTCGATCTTAGTGTGGGGTCAGAACTATGTATGTGACTGTTGGGAATATTATTAAAAAAAAACAAAACAATTTCGTTATGAATGGTGAGACGAGCATGCCGCTTGCCTGATGGTAAGTGAGCATTCATTCATACTGAGCCATGGCTAAGAAGCCATGGCTCAGTATGAATGGGCAGGCTCGACCGGGGTGGTACCACTGTCTCACAGGAAATCAACGTGAACCGACAGCGTCGCTGTCGTGTTTCGTTCGGTGAGTGAGATTGCCCGATAACCAATACCGCTCTCCTCTTCCCTTCCTTTTTCCTTCCAGCCCTCCTTCCAAATGCATGAGCCGGCAACACATCCATGATTTTTTTTTCGTGTCGGGTTCAAATCTTACCGTTACCTCAGTACGTAATCTTATGACGTCACACTGTGCTGTCGCAGAGGTGTCGAGTCCGATCTGTAAGGTTTTTCTTGTGAGCTGTTATTTTCAATACTCCGACCCTGTGGGTCCCCACTTGCATCACCTCCGTTATGTCTTGCGGTCCCTCGCTGGACATAAAATTATTATAGGTGCTGACGTTAATGCGTCTTCAATCCTTTGGTATGGAAAATATCGCTCCACCGATACCGAGCGACGTTGCGCTGTAGAAGATTTCATTGCAGAGATGAACCTCGAAGTACATAACACCCCCGATGCACCACCTACTTATAGCTGCCCTATGGGCGAATCCTCTATTGACGTCACACTTTCTAGTGGAGACGTCCGTATTGATAGGTGGCGCGTCCTGCCGGACGCGTCGTGTAGTGACCATCGCCTGATTGTGTACGAGTTCTTGCCTAGAGTGACACAGGGTCCGGTACATATAAATTGTAATTTTAGATATAAGTCTATAGGTGCCAACTGGGATTTATTTAGCTCTTTATTTGCTCAGCATGCCAGGGACTTCACTCGCGATGATCTGTCAGCTGAAACTTGTGCCGAGATTATGTCGGACACGTTTACGTATTGCGCGGACGTTACCATTGGTCGAGGTCCCATCACAAAGACTCGGAGGTGTGATTGGTGGAATGACTTACTAGTCCAACTACGTCGAACTTTTCGCAGAGCGCGTAGGCGGTTTAACGGGCTTAAAAAACGCCGTATTACAGGGGAAGCAATTACATCTGCTTTTAATGAACTGAGAGTTGCCAGATCACATTATAGAGCGGCTGTACAAAAATCGAAAGGCAATTTATTACGAAAAATTGTAGCCCGGTTAGATAGTGAAGGTCCGTGGTCTCCTTTATACCATGAGTTTAAAGCTAATAGGTCAATCAATTTGGCTTATATTGAGAATATAAAAATTAATAACAACTACACAACTGGCATTGAGGAGACAACGGAAGCTTTGTTACAATCGTTAATACCGGACGATAATGTTGGGAATGACACAGAATACCACAAGCAGATTAGGATGTGGGCCGCGGAACTGCCAAACTCTTGCGATTCAAATCTCTCATCATTTGATGAATTTAATGAAATAGTTCGATCTTTGCCCCTAAACAAGGCTTCCGGTGATGATAAAATATCCAACAAAATGATCAAAGAAGCGTGTAAATCGGCCGGCAATGCAGTGCTAACTGTTTTTAATCGGTGTATTGCTGAAGGGGTATTTCCGCGAGTCTGGCGTACCGGTTTCATTCGGATAATACCCAAGAGTGGCGATAAATCTCCTCAAGGTCCTAAGTCTTACAGACCCATTACACTCTTGCCGTCGCTAGGTAAACTTTTAGAACGTCTTACCGTCCCTCGATTGCTACCAGGTGGACCAAAATTCCATGAAAAACAGTTCGGTTTTACTATGGGTAGGTCGACTATTGACGCGGCAATTTCGGTTAGGAGAAGAGTAAGTACATCGATACGCAAATATGTACTCGGTATTTTCCTGGACATCTCCGGTGCTTTCGACAATGCTTGGTGGCCAATGCTGCTTCTTAAGTTGAAATTGCGAGGTTGCTTTAAAAATATATATTCACTTATATACTCGTATTTCTCGCACGGAACAACAAAACTTAAACTTGGACACCATGCAGTGTCGAAGCCACTGACGATGGGCTGTCCACAAGGCTCGGTCTTGGGTCCTTATTTATGGAATTTGGGCTTCGACGATTTTCTTACAATTCCCGTCAGGGTGTTCTTTGATTGGATATGCGGACGATGGCCTCTTGCTTATTGAGTCAAACAGTAGGTCGGGACTCGAAAATATGGCCGACACGTGTTTAAAATTAATATCTGATTGGGGCGATCGAAATCGCTTACAGTTCGCACCACATAAAACGTTCCAATTACTTCTAAAAGGAATTCTAAAATCACCGCCGCGAATTAAATTTAATAATATCACCGTAAAGAAAAAAGAATCAGTTTGTTATCTTGGTTTAATTTTGGAAAGGAATTTTTACTTTCTTGAACATATTAAGAAAGTCGGGGAAAAATCTAAAAATAACTTTTTTGCTTTGACAAGAATATCAAAATCAACGTGGGGGCTATCTTTCAATACACTAAAAACCATCTATGGAGCTACTTACTTAGGATGTATTACTTACGGATCCCCCGTATGGGCCGATAGGGCTACTATCGGTGCTGTGCGAAGGAAATTGCTCCAGAGCCAACGTTTGGCGTTGATATTCTTGTGTAAGGCGTATAGGACTGTTAGTACCGAAGCGTTGCCTGTCCTAGCGGGTGTACTTCCAGTTGACCTGGAGGTACAACGTCGCGCCGCGATGTATTACTCAACTAGAGAGAATATGGACAAAAGATTCTTAAATTCACGTGAACTTGTAAAAGTATACAGATTATTTAAGCCGCTCTCAGTTGTATATAACGAATTAATAGATGAATGGCAGAATAGATGGGATGTATCTTTGAAGGGTCGGCATCTATACCAATATTTTCCATGCGTGCGTGATCGTTTGACAAAGACTTGGCTAGATATCGATTATTACGTATCACAGTTTCTTACGGGCCATGGTAACTTTAAGTCTAAACTGTACTCATTTAAGCTCGTTGATTCGCCTGCGTGCTCATGTTCAACACCTTATTGCGAATATGAGCAGTCCGCGCATCATGTACTTTGGGAGTGTAGTCTTTGGCAGAATGAGCGTAAAACCATGCTAGATAGTATGCAAATAACATCTGGTGTTGTATACTACATGGACCTTGTGGAGACTAGGAAGAATTTCCGTGCTTTCCGGCGATTTTGCCATACCTATTATTGGAATCAAGTATAACAGCTTACATATTAGGTCCCATTTAAATGTAATAATCACTATTCCGTGGTGCTTTACAGCTGGCTTCTCTGGCTGTAAATGTCTTTATGCGAGGTTGTTTGCCTCTTTAGTTCATTGTTTTGTCACCCGCTTTATTAGGGAGGGAAGTGGACAATAATTTATTTCCAACTCCTCCTATTAATTTAACTTTTTGATTGATTTCGTTGCGGGTTAAAGACAAGTTAGACATTCCCGGAGACGCGCTGAGCTTCAATGCTCAGTGTCATTAATATGCGTGCCACTGTTGATCCTGGCTTACAGGAGTTGCAGTGGCGGGTGTGAGGGCGGGACAGTCTCCTAACACATCCATGATCCAGCGCTGTGGATGTTTATGGGCGAAAGTAATCACTTATCATCAGGTGACCTGTAGGCTAATTCACGTAATTTATTGACGCGCCGATCAAGTTTCGATGCAGTTTCGATTAGGTTTACGTCTTAATCGTACGTACGTCAAAATGGTATTCTTGTAATTGTTTAGCTGCGCGTAAGATATGCATAAACTGCGCATGTGCTGCACGTTGGTGGGACTAAACTGTCATTGGAGACGTCAAATGAATAGGTAATTTACCAATCAGGTTGCGATCTGAATCACGCATGTATAAAACGCGCAGCCGTAGAATACGCTAAAGCGATCGCGTGACGCGAACTTGACGCGTGCGTATCTGACAGCGGTTATTCTAAATTACGAAAATACAAAACGGGCTGTTTTGATCGAAACTTAAGTGCAACTGCACTGCAACTGAACTTATTTAATTACGTGAATTGGCCTACTGTTTGCTCGTATGCCGGATTCCAGTATAATGTTTAACGCAACAATTTAAATTAGTACTTTAATGTAAACAATCTATCTGTATACCAAATGCTATCCTATACTCGAGGCTGGAGCAGACAAATATTATTAATTATCCGATTTTTGTTTCTCTGAGACTTGTTTATTTTGTTTATTACTTGTTAACAGTTGAGTTGTCTTGTTATCTTGTTATGTAAACATAATACTCAAACATTTAGTGCCCAACAGCCTAATATTTATAGGAGCCTTGAAAATTACGATGTAATGAAATTTGTTTCAAGATTCGTTTGTTTTAGTTTCGAGTAATTAATTTATTCATGATCATGAGCACGGAGATATCTCAATGAATAGTCGCTGAGTAGAGGCATACTGAGCTATAACTGTTTAAGCGCAAGATGTAGCATACCATTGTGTCCAGTACCTACTAGCATTAATATATTAGTATTCATATTTGTTTACACTGTCGTAACATTTTCTCAGACCGTATTTTTTTTCCTACATATAATTGAACGTTGCGTAAAAAAATTGACACGTAGATGGACAGCCCAAAAGAAAAAAATCCTTTCCATTTATAAGTATGGCCGGTGCTCCGAAAACATTGATGAGTTTTAAAAGATATTTGTAATTATTATTTTTATTACGTTATTCAATGCTCTATAAGTAATTTCACCATTCAAGTTAAAAAACAGTTTTCGTTGAATACCTTATGCCGTAGTTGTTTAATAACAGATTATATTCATGGGGGTTATTATTTTGATGAAATCGGTACCTTTTTCGTGTTCCTTTTTCTTTGTGTCGACAACACCCTTATTGTGACTACATGACTTGCTTGAAACAATGTGCGCAAAATTGCTTTCGGAATATAACAAAGGTTGTGAAAATATTTATTCTTTTCTTATTTGCTATTAGTATTACGTGAAATTGAAATCTATCCATGAAAATAAAAAATACCTTTCAGTATATTCACAGTATATTTCAGTATATTGCGAAGTGCGTGGTGGCCTATTGGTAACGGACCAGACGCGGCTGCCTACATGTTCACGGTGGTCGCGGGTTCAAATCCCAGGGCACACCTCTGACTTTTCGGAGTTATGTGTGTATTCATAGTCAATCACCACGACTTTAACGGTGAAGGAAAACATTGTGAGGAAACCTGCATACCGTAGCGATTTTAAAGAATTTCCACGGTATGTAAGTCCGCCAACCCGCACTAGGCCAGCGTGGTGGACTATATGGCCTAACCACTCTCAATCGATTCCTTCGATTGTAGAGTAGGCCCGTGCCCTGCAGTGGGACGTATGTGGGCTGATATAGATAGATAGATAGTATATTCACATAGGATTATATAGCATGATCTGGTCTGCGTGGTGCTTATAGTTAAGTGCTGTTATTTTATTCCTAAAAAAACCTAAGACATTTTTATATATGCTGTATCTGTTTATGATGTGTTTTATCTAATTAAAAAGATCTTACTGTATCTCTCATCATTTTCTATCTCATAAATACACAAATAATTATCTTTGTTACAGTTGAGCTACTGCGGACAAGACTGCAAAAGAATTCCTCCAGCTCTACCAAAGATGTATGGTGCTAAAGTAAAATGCTTAGATTTAAGGTAAGCACATCACGAACCACGACCGCGAAAGCTGTAAAGTAATCGAAACGTCGGGAACCTAAAAAAATTAAACCAAATCCGCGACAAAATCCGTAAAATTAGTTTTATTTCTATAACCATATCTAGTTTATTAGTTAGGGGCGTCAGAATTTCATGCTTTTCCTTGCGCGTCGCAAAGGACAAAGTAAGGTATAATATTATTCGTACGTCCTTCTTATACACGTATATCTCATCCGATTGAGTTGATACATTGTATACTCGTGCGCTCCCTTCGCGAAGGTTCTGCCTGTACAATCAACGTAAAATAGGCGGCGAGGGTACAATAAAGCTATATATGAAGAAAATTTATTCCTGAAGTGAATTACCTGGAACTTTGTAACTTTGTTTAAAATAAACTTCAAATTACATATTACATCTATAAGTCATGATTAGCATTAGTGCGGCTGTTTTTGAAAGGTCAATACTTTTTGCATTAAATCTTATGCTACGAGATAAGTTTATTTTAGGACAATAACGCAACCTCATGTTTCGTAGACACGTTTATAAATCGTAATATAAAGAACGAACTATGCAGTAAATTCTCAAAACTAATCTGCAGAATTGGTTGTTTGAACAAAGTACGCAACTTATTAACTTACATTCAATAGCGCTTTAGCAAGTTTATTCTATACGATCTGGTTGAAAAATTATCTTCGTAAAACAGGACCGCAGGTACGGCAGCGCAAAAGCTGTTGAAGAGGTTGGTGCTCCTGATACTCTGTTCATTTAAATAGCTATTTGAACAAACCAATAATTCAGCATTATTGCAATCTATATAATTTTAACTCGAGTAATAAACCGGATTACATATCTGTGTCTCTTTTGTATCGCGAGTCGTCCGCGACAATAGAATTTTACAGCACACGGTGGTGCATCGAAATACGACATATTTTTGTACCACCATGTCCATGCTTGGAGTTCAACGATCACTATTGTTCATAAAATATTGGATAAAATCAGGGTACCAGCAATAGTTACACTGGTTAAATATCAAACATGAAATGTAATGAATAAAAACTTGCCAAGTTATACAAAAAAACAAATAATCATACTTGAGATTGCTGTTTGAGCAGGCATTCAAAAAAACTATTAATAGACGGGTTTTATAATGGCGATATCGTTAATGTCGGTTATTGTATCAAAGCAATAATACTTTATAATTATGATACAGTTCATTAGGCCGCTAGAAACCTGTTAAATTGTTGTTATGAATTCAGTAAGCGCAAAACCGGTCTGTGTTAACGACCCACGCAAAAAGCTAATTTATTGTACACTCATAAATTAAGTCTGTATTTTTTAAAATAAATATTCACGACTAGTCTAGGTGGATTTGTCAATTTCGTATTTCATAATGAGGAAGTTACTCGGAGAACAATTTAGAATAAAAAATATTTTTTTCACGATACATAATAGTTTTACTTATAAAATTGCAGTACTGTATTTCACGTTACAGTCAAGTGACTCGCAACAGAGCGAAGGTTGTGTTGGATCCTTGCGTCCATTACTCCGGACGGACTCACCTTTATACAGCTCTTTCCGTGTTGTTTATTTTACTGGAAGCTTAGATAATATTATAATGCATGTATAAATAGAAAACTAGACGATATATCGGTTTATCTAAGAAAAAATACTGAATTCTATTTCAAATTAGCAATACCAATTTTAGTTGGGCGTTTTCGTAAATTGTGTTCTGGGACAGTCATTGTAAAGTCACAGAAGTAAGGAAAACTATAATAATACATTACTTGCTTAATTACAACGAATTCCCTTGTACACAAAATGTGTCTTTGTCCATTGTCTGTTCAAGTTTCAAGTAACAAATTAAATGTTATATAATTTTATGGCATAATTAATTAATCAGACTTCATACATATTGAACAACTCGATTAAGTATCTTAGTATGACGTGAGTGGATATATGATCGTGATCACTTATCATAAATGGATCTAATATACATATAGAGTTAGCTAGCTAAGGTTATGATAATGTTAACATGATACCAAAGGAAATTGTAGTTACGTGGTAGAGGATTAATCAACTCCTTGACTAATTTCACTCCAACATTCCTTAAATATTGATTTACTTGAAATACGACAAAGTTGAAAATTAGAACTAACGGCCTTATTCATAGACAGATTTAATACCTATTTTAGTTATAGTAGTTAATTCTTTAATAAGTAATGTTTATAATCAAGAAACCTGTTATCAGAATCATATTAACACATTTATGTCCAATTGAACAACCAAGTTCTATTGAAAAATGTTTGCATTTCGCAAAAATACTCGTAATTCAATTTTTTTTAATCCGCTCACTTTAATGCAATGAAAATGTTTATATTATGTAAATTGCCTGCATAACAGTGTTATATGAATTGTAAATGTATATGTATATTCCGATTCAAAGATAGTTAAGATGTAAGAACAAGAAGATTCTAACACTGAATAGATAAGGGACGTCGTTATTCTGAGATCAAGGTTAGTTTACGATTCAAATGGATAAATATCCTCATTAATTCATACTTGTATATAAACCCGCATGAGCATAATTTTGCATAAAATACATTTTCAGACATTTTTATGGACAATAACATATTTTAATACAATTTAAAATATTTTTTGGTGCATTTAAATATTTCACGTAGCCGCGCAAAAATACACAGAATTGAAAGACATACACAGTTTAAAATTTGCAATTTAAAATTTGAAATCGTTCCAGTGTTTGTCTTTACAGAGAACAACAATGGATTAGAGACAATAAGGAAGATTTTATCATCAAATTTGTCTTCATAAAAAATGTAACACCACCTATGCATGATTCAAAATAACTGATAAGTAATACGCATCTAAATACAAAACATTCGTTTGTAAATCAATTATAATAAAACTCTTGGAACTTATTTTCTGTATAAAATGTAGAGGCAATGCAACAACAACAAAGGCCTATAAGTCAAACAGAATCATCTTATAATTAATCAACATTATCCTCAATATATCCATTTTAGGCGGCCACTAGTTAATCAATTATATTGCGCAATATTACGAAATTTGCAATATAATCGACTGTATAGGTCATAGGCTTAATATTCAAGATTGTGCAATGAGTATTCGTTTGGATCCAAAGCGCCTTTCAATCTTATTGTACAATGTTATTGTAGGTCAAGAGGCCGCCTTAAAATTGCATTGAATATTTTGACTATTTTGTATTCTGAAATAAAACATTACGTGTTCGTCAGTTCCGGCAGTATCTTAAGTTATACGAGTATTAGATACTCGATTTCCGAATAATTAGGATTTCATATCTGATTTACAAATATTAAATGGGAATCTAACATAACTAAATAACACTGTGTTCTATTTATTACACAAATCCATAAATATTTGCCTAATTAGCTCTCTCTAGATCGTACAAAACAAGCCTCAAGTAGTCAGGATTTTTTACTTTATTTAGGCATTCTAAGAACAAGTTAATCTAATTTAGGATTATCGATGTATAATACTTTCTAGTCATATTTTTTATTAGTATTCCCTTTCTGCACAGTCTGATGATGTAAACGCCCTTCAAACTTCAAAGAAATAGTTTAATAGAATTCTCGGTTTAAGTTCGTTGGATAGCAATCCGAACTAACCGGTTATGTTCGCAGTTACAACAGTATCGAGACTCTAAAGGGTATCGAGCAGTTCGTCAGGTTGGAAGAGTTGATATTAGATAACAACAAGTTGTCCGACGGACTCGTTTTCCCCAACCTGCCGCATCTGCGAACATTGTCCCTTAATAATAATCAGGTAAGAATTTGTCTTTCGTATTTTATTGGGAATTTATTTACATAACAGGCTACGTGGCGCAGTTGGTTGAACGCCGGCTGTGAAACGAGAGGCCGCGGGTTCGATCCCCGCACCAAGACAAATGTTTGTGTGAACCACAAGTATTTGTTTCGGGTCTGGGTGTTTGTGAGACCGAAAAGTCTCTCGTAGTCCCTGATACCCACGACACAAGACTCGATCTTAGTGCGGGGTTAGGACTATGTATGTGACTGTTGGGTGTATTTATTTATTTATAACTCTATTTATCGTAAGAATATTTTTAATTAAGTTAACGAAAAAAGAAGGCCCAGTGTTTTAAACCTTGGATAGTAAAACCACTCTTTGACATGACGACAACCAGCAACCCCTTTTTTCGTCGAATACGGGGTCTAAATTATAAATAACATATCAAAGTTTCATCAATTCTTTAAAAATCGTCATCATCATCCTCTGCCACAGGAAAAGAACTGCTTAACATAGACCTTATCTCCACTCTTTAGCGACCTCTTTTAACTAGTCTAATTTCAGACTCCCTATGCTTCTAAATTTATTAAATTGAGATTAACCTCGTAGCATTTCATACTCGTACTTAACAAAAATAAAGATCTTATGAAATCATTTTGTTTTGGAAACTTCCGCCGCAAGTGCAAATAATTTCATCGCAAGTGGACGAATGTACTTATCAAAGTGGGTCAGTGTTTAAACTTGTTCAGTGTCATAATATGGTTACGTCTAAAATACTCATAATAATTCCCAATAGTGTTACTAATCTTTATAGGCGGTTATCAAATTTAACCCACATTTTACATTTGTTTTTAATATATTTAGCTTCTTACTGCCGTTATCTCGTGTTTGTGCGGGATCCACGCAACATGACACTTATACATTTCACTTTGCGGTTAAACCTAAATTGTATCAATGATCATCTGCCTCGTGTTACTCATTACGTAAAATTAAGTACATCGAACATACCAAATAATAATGTGTTGGAAATGAAAAGCTCTTACAAAGTGGAATGCAGATTCAGCAAGTTAATTTAATTGCTCGATAATAATCTGCAACCCTGTTTCCATACTAAATACATATATAAAATCCTTATGCATATTATCCACCCATGATATATTGAAATAAACACATTAATTATATCAAAACACATATGAAAATGCACAAGATCAATGAAAAGCGTACGTGACCTTACACTTTTTTTTAAAACGAGTTTCAAAACCGACAATGATTAATTTATTAAAGCTCATAATTATGAAACGTGTTATTTATTTCTACACATTCAAATTGTATGATGTAATAAGTTGTACAAAAAACTTTAGTTCTAAAACAAGGCTCGAGTTGTAATTTATTTTGGTAGATAATGTAAAATAATACAACATGTTTCCGACAGTTTAATCCAGGTAATCTTTGGAGGACGCATATTTTCAATTGTGGTCCAACTTCGTCTGAAAAAAATGATGATCATAGAGTAACTTGAATAATGATGATCACACAAACGATTTTAAATAATAACAGGTTGATTCAGCAATTACTCACCACCTGATAAGCTGTTTGCTTGCTTGTTTGTTGGATGTAGGCCATCTATTAATAGATAACCTGTCCGATGAACTTCAAGTTGAACAACCTTATGTTATTTTCCTTTGTCTCACTCAAATTTACTATTTTTCAGATCGCTGATTTGGAAGGTTTAGTTCACAAAATAAACGATCATTACCCAATGTTGACTTACCTGAGCTTGCTGAGCAACAAAGCGTGTCCCAATCAGTTGTCAGACGTCGACAAAGATGATTCAGATTACCAGAGATACAGGTGAACCAGCTAAAAATATGCCCATTATACCATAATATTTTTTTAAAGTCGAGGCTGTTTTTATTTCGCTGATTAGTTTCATCGCTGTCAATATAGTTCTGTTTAAAAAGTTGTTCCATTTATATTTAGGAATGAGTAAGATATTTTAAAGCATCAATTTTTGAGTGGATCAAGGAAATAGAAATCATAAAGTTTATTCGAAAGTATTGTAGGTACCGAAAGAAAAAGTTGTATCACAATTCCTATCAATCGAGGGTCTATAATAAGTTTTTAAATATTAATACTCTTTATAAAAGGAGATATGCCCCAGCATTTTTCGAGGGTAAGTTGTATATATGCGAAATATGTGTTTGTAAACAGGCTGGTGTAAATATAACTACTCTGGAGTCTGATGCAGTTAAACACTTCTGTGATTTACCTCTTTCGCGGCTATTTTTCAAGTAATACTCGCTTTTCATACAGAGAGAACGGGACGCCAAATTTTTTATCATAAGGTTACACTAAAACTCTAATTCCCAGATACTTCGTGATATACAAACTGCCAACCCTCCGGTTTCTGGACTCGCGGCGCGTGTGCTCGTCGGAGCGAAGGGAGGCGGCGACGCGGGGCGAGTTCATGCGCGTGCGCCGCCCCGCCGACACCACGGACGCGACGCACGCGCACGCCAACAAAGCGTCCGTGCGAGCCTTGCCACTCGACTTGAGCGCTTTGGGCAAGCACAAAGGTATTGACGAACTTTCTTTTTAATTTCAGGGTCAATTAAAAACAAAATAGTTCTTGTGTAACGACAATCTCCGTATTTTTGTCGAAGATAAGTTATATATTTTATGAAATAGCAGATCCCCTGTTGGTAAGTCAGCACCGCTGTCTATTACTACCCATAACACCAGAGGAAACTTCGCATCGGTGTGTTCCTGGCCTTTGAGGAAAGTGTAGAATGTTGATGATCCCTAGAGAAAGATCCTAAGTCGTATTAACTTTAAAATATCGCAAGAGTTGACTTATTCTACATTTTGTACGGGTATAATAATGTTATCGTAAAAGAGCGCCAACTATCCATAGAATATGGACAGAATTCCAACTTCTTATGCGTGGTGAAATGGTTTTCACAGAATAATAATCTAGAAATTCTGATTTCTACTTGGTATGTAGGCTTAATGGTATTGCTCTGTCATTACTTTATTCAAAGCAGCAGCATCTCTTGGCCAACCCATACTCCCAAATCTGCTTATTTCTACCCTTTGTTTCATAATATTTCATTACCACTTACCAGGTATATATTTTCAGGTGCCTACGGTAAATGTCTGTACAAATACACCGGGAAACACTCGGAAGGAAACAGATTCATATTAAACAGTGATTTGTGACGTTAAAAGTTGAATTATGTGATAAGTAAGTACATTCCAGTACATATGCAATATAACAAGCATAAAGCTGATTACTATAACTAATATTACAATTAATATCTTCCTATTGATATTATGGTGCCATTATGAAGTTGTTTTCTTTTTCGTTTTTTGTTAAATTCAAAACCACAAACGTAAAGTTCGAAGGAGATGTATCATAATTTCGCTTTAGCGTAGCCATTTTTACTGTTCTAAATAATAAATATTCTATCCCTCGAATATTTTAACAAGAACAAAAATGGATGTAATTCTGGTGTTGTTTCGTGACCGATCACACTGGAACATTAGATATCTCCCAAGAACTTCTAGTTATTGTTGATTATGTATATTTGTTTTGTACCGCTTAGTTGTAACACCAAAGTTTTGATTTAGTTTTGTAGCTTATTAATATACAAGCCTATTTTATGTAAGCTTTTAGATTAGAATCAAATAGGATATTTTTTTAAGAAATGTGAATAATCTTTACAAATTCTATTTCTGTATGTTGTAGAATTAATTATATCGATCATTTGAAGTATTTTAGATATTGCAGTATGTCTGTATATTTAATTTTATATAAACTAAAATTATCTAAACTGCGAAGATCATTTATATTTAATATTATCACAAATTTATTAAAGCTCCTATTAGATAAGCTAAGATATTGTGAAACTATTCTCAAGTGTAGCTTGTTTAGGTATAGCGCCTATTTTTTATTACGTCGCTTGACCTAAGGTTGTTAAATATCGTAATCCCATAATATTATATTTTTATATCATTGTTGTTGTTTGCTACATGTGATAAAAAATAAAAAATAAATCATGATCTTGTTTATACCTTTTTTCCTTTTATAAAACCTGGAGGCAAAAATGATATAAACAAAACATCTGTAAAACGTCTTAGCATATTTAAAATATGTACATATATTATGTGTTATAAGATAAAACATACAAACCAAACCTCGAGAGATGAATAAAAGAAAAAACAACATAAACATTATCAGTAAACGTATTTTATTATTTATATTCTGAATTATCGAAACCTCAGGAATGATTCAAATGGGTACAGATTACATAAAAAATAAATTAAGTACTAGAAGTTACCTCGAAAATTGTCCTATATTATACAGCGTTCACTATGGTTTATCATATAAACCTCAGTATGTACTTTTCACCAAGCTCTGTATGTACATTTTTTTATAATATCTATTTACGTGTTAATTATAGTTATTTACATGACGTAATAAATTAAATGCGAGTGTTGGCTTGGTTTGCGAATACGAGTAGCTACTTCGAACCGTCTATTATGGAATGCGTTTGCGAGCCTTGTTATTGCCGCGATGTCGCTGGCCTGCCAAAGGAAGAGCGTTCCATCTCGATCATTTGTATCGAAATAAAATGACAAGAGCGTTACTCAAAAGCAAGCACCTAATTAAGGACATAAATGTATCATTTGGAATTTAGCTGCGAAACTAATTCGTACATTACATAAAAACCTTAAGCCTAAATATTGCTGAATTAATAGGCACAGATGGAAACACTGAGCCTACATTTTGCCCATTGTAATTTCTCTCGTGACGTCATAGTCACCTCTATTACACATCATTTCGGACACTTATTCATCTCGGACAAACTTATTTATAGAACGAATGAACACATACAAAGATTTGTCACAAGACTGAATACAGGACAAAAGTTCACAGTCGACGCAATCCCCGTTAGACTAATAAGGCGTGGTTAATATTCTAACACCAAAATTAGCAGTTTGGAACGTGATATGTACGATACAGTCGCGCAGATAAAGAACCAACACGGAAACAACATATGTTTTCGCAATAAATAATAGCGACACAAGCACAATGGTTGCAATTTAACACCAATACGATGTCGATATCTAGCACAAACAGACACCATAATTATATTTTTTACTAACTTATTGTAACACCATATTACTATTTCAGGTACAAACCCTGTGAAAAATAAGAAAATATCGTTTCAATATTTTTCCTTCACAATAAAAAGAACCGCGGCACATTCTGACGTACGATAACATAGGAAACATTTAGCAATGTGGCTAATATATAAAGTTTATATTTTAAATTTGTGCGCTACTGCATTACATGAATGTTTATAGACTTCTAAAAATATTCTCTTAGTAATGTTTTATATCCCGTACCATGTCAATAAAATCTGCTTAATTACTGAGAACAAGTATAAAAACAATGTTTATTGTGTGACCATATCTGTGCATGGAGCCGAGTATGTCGACACTAAATCATTTAATTAGGCAACAATCGCACCGTACCCTAAAACTACCTCTATCATTATATTAGTAACAATTGATTTAACTCGATTACGTTCAATACTCAATAGCTGTCTCTCAGTTGCCAACGCACGGTACCACACAACCTACGCAGTTAGTCACGATAAATTCAATGCATTAACATTATTGTTAGTTGTAATTGTTTTGAGTAAATATACGATTATCATAGCGTTAACAGTTCAAAGAAAAAAACATCTAAACAACGGCATGTAAACTATTAAACATACAAAAATATGTGGGCTGTGAGATAAAAATATATCGTTAGGCTACATCATCTGTGTTGCTTATTTATACAATGTGGATTCTCCCAAGCGTCCGATAAACACAATAGTAAGGAACATACATATATACATACACGAAACGTGACCTTCAAGTTACATGGAATGTGTGAATCACAAGTTTACGCCGTCTAGTTAGTATCACATAATACTATTAAATTTTTGTAATACATTACATAGGTACATAATGACATCACCGGCGGGCGCGGCCGCGAGCGATGTAAAAATCAAAATGGCACAATTTTTGTAATCGACGCATATTACGTACGCTCCCCTGCTCGGTGCACCAAACTGTGGATATAGCTTTACGTCTACCTACGCAACATCACTTACACGATACACTTTACAACTCATTGCGAATCTAGCAGCGCTCCTCCCTAACTTATACAATTACGCAACACCTAAAGTTAATTTACACGATTCAATGCGTTCACGTGACCCAAACTATAACAAAGCAATACACAAATTCAACTTAGATGCCAACAGTTTCATAATAGCCGTAATTATTCCTAACTATTGAGACATTAAAATTCACCATCTATAAGTACGCCGTCCACGTCTCGACTGTCACAACACCATCAATGACTCCGTTCATTAACAATAAAAATTAAGGCATAGAAATAATACGCTAATACGTAAAAACACGTCGCAAAAGCTTATAAAAATTGCATTACAAAAAATAAAATTACATCTGAACGATAAAGCTTGACGTAAGCCGTCGTACGAGGCCTCAACCGAGGCCGTCACCACAACGCGCCGCAACACTACACTACACTCCCACTAGTCCTCAGAAGTGTACGTAACTGGAATACTCTCGAGAGTACGTGCGCCCACGGGATTTTGAGTCCAGTGTCGCGGGCAATAAGGGCTACACTTGCGTGACGCAGTGAGCCAATTTGTCTAGCTGCACTTTCAGTTCTTGCCGCTTCTCTGACTCCACCTTCAGTTTGGAGTTGAGCTCGTCTATCGCCGTCTTAAATATCGTGTTTTGTAATTCTAGAAGTTTCTCCAGGTTTGATATCTGGAAAAAGATAAATCAATATGTTTACAACTTTAAAGTGGAGCGCCAAGATAACGGTACAAAAAACAAATCATCGACAATAATTGTGACATAAAAATGCAAATGCAAGACAAACTGATCGAGAATTGTTAGGTATTATGAGATCATATTCTTGCTCTTGGCATTAATAATTAATTAATGCGGTCGTGTATAATAAATACCGATGACTAAATAGTTAATAGTACACACCCTGCTATTGAGCTGCGCGATCAACGCGTCCGTCCCTTCACTGGGATTCTTGTCAACTTTAACAGAATGCATTCGCCTCTCTAGCGTGTTCGACATGCTTTTCTCTCCGCTCAGAATACTGGTGGGCCTTTCTGGCAATTTCTCTTCTAACTTTTCGATTCTTTCTAGCGTGTTGGTCTTCTCGAATATGCTTGAAGTTTTGGTGATAGTGTTGATCTCGGTTTGTTTGTCGAGAGTGCTTGTTTTGTCGACTTTATGCGTGTTGTCGATAAGATGTTCGCTGTTGGTCCTGGCGGTGACGACGGGCGGCGCGGGTGCGGGCGGCTTCTTTATATCTTCTAGCATCGACATTAATGTTCGACCTGTAAGACACAATCAAAACGATATAAAAACATAATAAATGTATAAGAGTATACCAATAAACAATATTAAGATATTTTTTGCTACATATTAATAAAAGATGTAGTTTACCTGCAGCAGTGGGTGAGTGCACGGGCTTACTGAATACCGGCTCGGAGTCACGCGATGACGTCGTCTCTTTCTTAGAGTCCAGCGAGTGACGCACCTTCGTCTACGTCACGTGGGAACACAATTATATTTTAACATAATCAAACATATTTCTAAATTACAGTTCATTTTAGTTTGATGGACAAAATACAATTTTTGTTACAATTTTTTTTTTGTGATTGATGTGATGAACAAACAAGAACAGGCAGTATAGATTATAAAATAATTAATAAAGTATGCTATGAAGATAACGTTGGTACCTCTTCGAAATTTTCCAAAACTGACATTCTGCTGGTGATGGATGAAGTGCTTTTCGACATTTCCATTGAATGTGTCGACGATTTCTTTTCTTCCAATCCGCAGTCTAAAATTCTGTAAATAATACATTAAGTTATTAAATGCACACTCAACGTAAACATTTTTAGACATTGTGAATTTTGAATGAATGAGTTATGCTACTAAAATATCGATTCAAACTGTTTAAAACCTTATCAAAACAAAAATCGATATCGATTGACCTACTGAGCAATATACTACACCGAAATTTAATGAAATGATATCTGAATGGATTTATTTCAACTAACACTTTCGATATAAGCCTTTAGTAACGATCTTGCGACGTTACTGTTTTTTATTTCATTAGATAAGGAATTATTTCGATCGACTAGCAATCACATCGACTAACCAGTTAATCCCTGGTTATAAAATGCAACTTCGTCTAGACGATAAAATACATATTTTGTTGTATTCATGGAACATGGAACAAAACTCTGAACACTTATGGCTCATGTATATGAACACTACGATAGCGGGAAGTGAATTGAATAATTTCAAAACAATAAATTGAGACAGCATCTTGGGAAAATCAGGTTTATGCATCAAGGGTTGCGATTTCGAGATCAAAAATATAGGTACGTTGACACGCACCGATTATTTTTTCTATTGCCCACAGATACACATCTGAGTTTGTAGATGTGTACTGTACTGTAAGACAGAGGAAAAAATCTAATAGAAAGCCATGTTCTAAGGAAAAATAATTGTAAGTCCTAAAATATGCATGGTATGGAAGAAAAAAGAATAGATACCTGTCAGTACTACCGCTACCAGCCTTGCTGACGATGCTGGTGACCTCTGCGCAGGTGGACACGGAGCGGGACTTGGTGTCTGCGAACGTGGTCTTCTTGGCTTGGTTGAGTTTCAACTCTTCCATCCACGGCGCCTTGTGCTTCTCCCATTCGCGGGTGCGCGGCTTTATCTCTTCAGCCTTGTCGCTAAGAGGCTTTTCAGCCACTTTATAAATAAATTTTATATTAAATAATATTTGGAGCGTAAAATATATAGCAAATACTATATTAATAAATATCTTGATTTTATTTACAGTACAATGTTATGTGGATGTTTGTAAGACAATAATTGTGTTATGATTATTAATCATAAAATGCAATATCGATAAGTTTATCGACAATATTGATATAATTTATCTTTAAATTCCTAAAAGATGATTATCTATTTTCAACATTGTTATAACTTATACGTATATTTAATTTATTTATTTCAAAAATGTATGATTCTTCACAAATGATCCTAGGAACTCAAACTTCACGCAATCAAGAAACTTATCTCTATCAATATTAGTAAAAATTATTAGTCATAAAGGAAGGTGAATTTATTTACTAAAAATGGAATAAAATTATATTAACTACATAAGAATGTTTACAAACACGGACGGCCTTATTCATAGACAAATTTAAAACCCATTTTAGTTATCGAATGTTTTGTCCGTTTTAAACGACTTTTGACTTCAGTTTAAGCGAAGACAAATCATTCGACAACAAAAATATATTTAAAAACTCTATGAATACGCTCGACAGTATAATAAGAACATATAATGCGCCAAGTACTAACAAAGTATATTATTAAATGGAACTTTGTACGAAAATCGTTAATGATAATTGAACCACGCGTGTGAAAATCAGCACTAAGTGCATGTGGCGTTTGTTTACATGTCCTATGCCACTTCACCTTGCGCCAGTTATTGGTGTAATACAGACGATAAAACACTATCTATAATGTTGCTACTAACTACACATGTCTTAGAAGTAATTTTATTTGACGCAAAGGAATCGTATTAAAATTAATCGATGTGATAACGCGTGTTTCTTGTATACAATAGATGTGTTATCTTTGAAGCATATTTTAGTATTTTTCAGATATATTTGTAGTGCAGAAACATTTATGATTAAGATCTTATTATTCTCCATGGGTATTTATCCTGCAGCAGCATAGAGTCCGTGCAAGACTACTTTTGAGTTTGGGCTAATGGCAGTCATATTTTTCGTATCAAGATATTCATGTAGAGGTTTCCTGACGTTGGGATGCCCTGCCACAACATAACCACTCTACAATACGGCGAAATAAGAGTTAAATCTGTGATTGGGTCCTACCAAATATAAGGCTGTATGAATTTTTCAGTATACATACATATATACATAAAACTCACGCCTTTTATGCCCGAAGGGGTAGGCAGAGGCGCCACCAGGACACCCACATTTCGCCTTGTATGTTTCGTCCCACGATGTGATAGGGGGCGAGCCTATCGCCATATCGGGCACAACTAACTCCGGACTGATAAT
Source organism: Deilephila elpenor (assembly GCA_949752805.1). Taxonomy (NCBI): domain Eukaryota; kingdom Metazoa; phylum Arthropoda; class Insecta; order Lepidoptera; family Sphingidae; genus Deilephila; species Deilephila elpenor. The sequence continues at coordinate 5,539,840 of OX457102.1, forward strand.
GAATAGAAAAATCCAATATCACTTTGCCCGACCCGGGACTCGAACCCGAGACCTCAGCTTTGTAACCGTACCGTAATACAACTACGCCACCGAAGCAGTTATTTTTCAGTTATTTTTCAGTATAGGCGGTGTTTTAATTCCTGTATTTCTATTTCATGGTGAAATGAGTCCTTGTAGAGTTTGGTATACACATATAGGTTCGGTCATTAAAACGACAATGTGATCCGATAGTGCAGTGTTTGTGTATGTACCTGGGTGTCCGTTACTGAGTGGCGTAGGTGGTGTAGGTGGTGGTCCGCTAGGTGGTGTAGGTGGTGGTCCGCTAGGTGGCGTGAGTGGCGCCGCGTCATCTCGTAGTGCTTGGCTGGGCGGCCGACGACGTGGCGCTTTTACTCTGGAAATGGTACAATTGGCATTCACGTTACAATTTCAATACAATGGTTTGTAAATATTAAATACAGCATATTACGATATATATTTTTTTATATTATATAAGCCATTTTTTTCTTATTCTTACACATGTTTCAGTGATGCAAGATTTATGTTTTATTTCTATTAAGAAACCAAACTCCGCCTCAATTTGTTATAGGTGATGATAGATAATGATGATGAAAATTAAAATAACAATAACAATAAATCTTATGATTAATAAGTAAAAGCAATCCTTATTTTTGGGATAAGTGTATCAAAAACATCATTGATACTTTCTTAAAATCAGATGGTGTAAGCTGTTTAAAATGATATAGTAAAGTTATACCTGCCCGCTCTGGGGTCGTTGAGTATGGAGTTGCGCTCGATATGGTCGAATGTGGCAGTACTGGAGGTGGTGGTAGTGGTGGTGGCAGATAGTGTGGTGGTGGTAGTGGTGGGTGGTGGTGGTTTGCTGGGCGCGGCGCCGTCCGTGCGGTCCCACTCGCCGCCGCTACTGCTGCCACTAGATGCCGCTGCTGATGATGATTTCTCTCTGGACAACAAATAAGGTTTATATTTATTGTGGCAAAATTATACTAATTAATTATAGTTATTCTCGTTAGAGACTACAGTTCCTTGCAGTTGGGTAAGATGGGACGCGCATGTGAGATCATCAAAGGCAACAGATCTAAAGTATATTTGTTACGTGATTGTAAGAACGATAAGGGAGTTTTGTACCATTCTGTCCAAAAACCAACTGTTTAACCAGAATTCTTTAAAACATGGGTTTTCAAACATCTTTAGTGCGATACTGTACCATACAGACCCAACTGCAGTGATGCATACCCACATATCTACAATTAATTGATAAGCAATAAAGTAATTTTGTGATACTGAGGAACGCTTCAGATGTTACTTGTATTGATCAGAGGACATTTAACTTTTCTATCAAATCATAATATCTCAGAAAGTCATTACAAGCTTAATGCGTCTTTAATAAACAAAATAGTAAACATTTCTTACTTGTCAGTGGAAGACAACATTTTATTTTTCAGTCCAGTTAACAACCCGCCAACACTCGATATTGGCGTGGGACTCTTCTTAAGCGGCACTGGGGGTTTTTTACCCTAAAAACAAACAAAACAAAAACAATTTAGAACTGAAGTCAAATCAATCATCAATTTATGGTCAAGTAATAAACTGCATATACACATCTTGGAAAGTTCAGACTAGGTGCAATAAAATCACCTAAATACTGACAGTAGATGTCGATTCAGTACTTCTCTGGTAATTAAATAACAAAACATTCATATTTAACTACATTTGAGATTGCCAGGTGAAATCATCATCATTACCACACTCATCATTACCATATTCATCATTACCATTTTCAAATAAACCAATTTTATGCTTCCTGCATTCAACCACTTCAACCATTAAGTCGTCTGTCCATCTTGTGAGTGGACATCCAGCACCGCGTTTGTCAATACATAGCCTCAGTTCAACAATTCTTAGGCCCGTCGAGTCTTATGACATTGTGCAATTATACCCAACATTATCACCAATTCTTCTTTATTTTTGTTTTTAAGGAATAAAAGTAGTCTTAGTCTCACCTGTCCATCTGGCGAGGCGTCGGCGTGTGTTTCGTTGTGTATGAGTTTGTCGGAGTCTGTCTTAGAAGTGTGCGTCACGGTGCTGTGCGTACTGCTCTCCTTACTCAGCGTATTCTCTTTGTGCGTGCTGAAAATATATCATTAACTGTACTAAACTATCTAACTACATATAACTAAACTAAATATCGTGCCCAAGTGTGGTAGAGTTGGGCTAGGACTTACTCTACAAATTGTTAAAGAGAAGATTCAAACCACAAGGCCGAATTTTTTACACGATTTTGATTCCTATCTAAGGATCGATGCTGACAATATATCAATCAGGTCGGATTTGTTCACACGTATTAATCTCTCTAGATTGATTTATTTTTTAAATAGATCTACGGAATAAATCAGTACAGTACAAGTACAACAATTAACCGCCGACTAAGATGGGTCGAAGTCATCATTTTCTCAATATTTTTTAGGTTGAGCAATTCCAAATAGGTACATTCGAAAAAAATGATAGTCAACTACATTTGTTAATATGTTGGCCTCGGACGGGCGCGACGGTCGGTCGTAAAATCCAAAACTGTCACTACGGCCCTTTACAGGTGAACGACTCTACATCATCAAGGGTATCATTTAATGAATTTAATTTCTTGGCCTGGCAAGTTTAGATATTCCCCTACGGCCTATATTTGTAAGGCCAAAGTTCTCGCTGTTCATAATATAAACTAGTGACCCCTGTGTTGATCCAAGATTATGCAGTATTTACGCGTCTTTGTGTAAATAAAGCAATACAAACATTGAGAATTTCACCACAAGTGTAAATAGTTGGCAAAGGTAGTAAATAAACCTATATTATTCTAGATAACGATTTCTTAAATATATCTGTATTTTTAATATCATTAAACGCAGTGATCGCGAACTTTACTTTTTGATAGCGGATGTTTAAGGATAACCTTATATTGGATCTGGATTACGATATCTGTATGGAATGACATCACTCAATCCGAGTAGTACCGAGGATTATCCTCATGATTATTACATGCTGTACAAATAATGCTATCATAATTTGGCATCCAAATAGTGAGAGTTTTACCTCATAAATTATAAATAAAGCATCCTTATTCCTTAATATGTATGTCCGGAACAAATCCACAGACCGTTACATGAGGCGAACTAAAAAAATTACTACTAACTCAATATAAGGTATACTATAGGAAATTTTATCGAAATAGTGAATATAGCCCTTGCATTATAAACCGGCAATAACCTAGGGGAGACACGGAAAACGTCTTACTTTTAATATAAAATTCAGCCGACTGCAGACATGCAGGTTTTCATATGATTTACGGCTAAGGGACATATTTTGTCCGCATCTGAACTTACATACAACTTTCGAACCCAAAAATAGTAATAAAAATAATAAACCTAAACGTCACATTCTTGACCCCACCCTACAATATTCAAATTTAGTGTCGTGGATATTAGGAACTACGGCAAAATTCAGTCTCAAAACCCCCAGAACCAACAACAATATTTGCGAGTAACATAAAGCTTCGTCTCAACCCTATGCCAGAATCGAACGCGCATCTTCCCGTTTGACACCCTGCTCTCACTAAACTACGTCATAGAAGTTTTTAAAGCTCACCATTTCTTATGCGTGGGAATTATATTACGAAGAAGACTAAAAATTACCATAAAAAGGCTTTACATCATTCATCGATCATATAAATAATTAAATCGAACTTGACTTTCTAAAATTTATTGCTATTAATAGAACAAGTCGAAACAGTTACAACATCTGTACATCGATACGTGATGACCCCAACTGATGTTGATTATTTTTTGGATATAAAATTCCGTTTTATTATTTGTAAATAGGTTTGTTTACATTTCACTGTGTGTGTCACTTTCTATATACGTTTTAGCTGATGGTTCATTCCCCTATTTTTCCGAAGGTCCTGATAGAGACTAACACGGATATTTAGCCGGTAAGAATCTGTCACATGCCGTTTATTGCGGGAATCCTAGATGTTACCCATTATAAGTCACGATGTTTATAGTTTTCCTAATAAACGATTATAATAAAGTTTCAACTTAATTTATGACACCAATTCATAGTTTAACAAAAAAATATTATCGTCACAAATTATGTCATAAAACATTTGAAGGCTAAACGAAGTCTTGTAAACTGTACGATAAGTTTGCGTTATCATGAAATCTTACCTTATTTTAGACGTGGTGAGTTCCTTCACTGAGGCCGTTTTTTCGAAATGTTTATTTAATATAGGGTAGATAGTAGTACTGGTCTTGGGCGGAGGCCGATCCGGCTTTTTTTCTTCCACATCTGTAGTTACTGGAATGAACAAAAAAACAACACTAAAACAATGTCCACTAAACATGATCTCACGATCTCGCACTGCATAAGGACACCTTGAACACATTTAATTTAATCAATAAACACAATACTTTCTACGCGGAAATGTAAATTAGTTCAAAATTAACAACAGCCGATACGGCACCATTTCAGAAATCAATTTAATAAGAAACAAATTTAACACTTCAAAAACTTACTTTCTACGACCATTTTAGAAAATCAAAACATGAAGGAATCAGACGCTAGATAGTTACAGCAACGCTGCCGTCTATGAGGCAACTAGTTATTAAAAGACACGAGCAGCGCGCCGCGCGCGTAGAACTAAGTTACGCAAAATCACCAACTTGCGACTCGAGCGGCAACCTTCATCACTAATGTCAATACCAACACATCGATTCCGTGGAATATCGCGGACGGTACGCCACACTGCCACCAGCCCTGCACTCTAAACTCGCTGAAAATCACGTTCACATCACAATAAGGAAAAAATATCAACACACTGATGCATTACAGCTAACCGATGCGCGTGATCAACGCTGTTGTATCATTCAAAATATTTACAAGATATTTTTTTAGATAGGTACATTTTATTTCCTGTGTCAAGGGCTGCATTGTGAAAGAAACTCCAATATATCGAATTTGCAATGTCTTGTAAACATTGGTAACATATTAGAAGAAATGAAAAGAGTTTTCCCAATCACGAGAATAACGGCCTTATTCATGTAGAGTTTTAAAACCTATTTTAGTTATAGAATGTTTTGTCACTTCCGAACGACTTTTTAATTCAGTGTGAGCGAAGACAACAAAACATTAGATAACTAAAATAGGTTTTAAAACTGACTATGAATAAGGCCGGTAATGTTTAACTATTTCAATAATTCTAAACTACATCATTCAATGTTTATAATCAAGCTAAAAAAGTAGTATCTGTTAATAATAAAAAAACGAATATCGAATTACTAATTGGTATCAACGACTTTCAAAATTATTTGCAATCACTTTAGGTTCCAGTTTGGTTTGGTAAGTCTGGGTGTGTGTCAATTATATTACAAAGCGCACGGATTGGTGGTAATCCTGCGATCTTATGTCATGACTCTGAGAGCATGTTAGTGTAATAAATTATTAGTTTTCAACTTGTCACGACAACGAATGTCGAATCTAGGTATACACCTCACTACCCTGTCTCGAAATGTGATGGGAAGCACGAATTTAATAAGAATGGAATGGAATATGACACACTTGTACGCCATGAATTTTGCCAAAATAAACCGCCAATTATTTTATGTAGGAAAAATGCGTGCTATTATGCTTTTTATATTTCAACGATGAGAAATGGCCTGAATAAAAAAACACATTTTTGTTATTAAACCCTGCAACTCTTAATAGAAACAGAGTCTTGAAGATTGGTTGGCAACTAAGATAACATACTGAACCTCGCTCCGTGGCGTTCAAATAACGACAGTGGGCGGACTGTTTACCAACACTCGGCTTACGTGTCTACATCGCTTTAAACACGCAAAATAAATAGCTACTGTTATTGTTTTGACGCGAAACACGTCGCTTAAAGCGCTTTATTGACAACCATGTAGTTCCCAAGGCCTTGTATCCCAAATTAGGAACAGCCCGTGGGAGGCATTGACAACAGACAACATTCTATTTTCACCCAAAACATGACAAACAACCACAATGTATGTATAACCAAGAGGTTGGTAATTTTAAACAAATAACACAAACTTTGTGATAGCAATTCAATATTTTTATTTAATCACGAAATATGCTCTACTAAATATTCAGTTACTAAGCTTTCTCGCAGTTTTTATATAAACTGAGTTTGCAGAAAACACTCGTAAAATACAGCGAATTTTACGATATCACGAGTGTTCGAATAGATTTATGTCATATTTACACCAAAACAACTAGGTTCATGTCACCGCAAAATCAAAGTCTATTGAAACTTACTTCGACCTTTTTAATGTAGGTGGAAAATAAATAATAAGCCCTCAAAAGTGGAAAAATCCAGCTGCTATTCCATATAAAGACAAATAGATATCCGTAATTAACATTCGATACAATCACAACGATACACACTTACAGAAATAATCATACATCGTGAGAAACGTTCAATATCTCTTGACATATTTATTATGAGTCAATTACAAGCTCATCGCTATACAGATAATATTAAAAACAATGATAAATACACTTACGTACAACAACAAATGAAAACGCGATAATATATTTATGTATTTTATAATAGTTACAAACTTACAAACCAATGAAAAATGTTGGTGAATATTGATTGTGTTGTAAGTAAAATTAGTGTGTAAATAATTAATAATAAATTAAATCTATTTTAGAGAAATTCCGATTATTTTTATCATATTAACTATTTACCTCGTGACTTAAAGCCCATGATATGAACACGGCGTGTTATTTCACTGGCACTTATTAAATTCCACGCAAACAAAATCACTGTCGGTCGTTAGTAACACAATATGCTTCAATAAACGTGCCACCGAACGCTTTGTGACGCTCGTTAAATTGATTAATACCAGTGACACTACACCGAAATGCCGATTAATTTCATATATAAACTAATTATCATTAGGAAAGTAGCTATATTTTATTTCATTAATGATTATCGGTGATTCACAGGCACAGTCATTTCGAGAAACACACGTTGAGTATGGAATATTACCTATAATATTTAATGGGTAGAGTCTATATTTTATTTCCAAAGGCCAGCAGCCATTAGATAGCCATCCCATAGGGCAGAAAATTGAATGTCAGGAGTCACGCCTGAGGCACCGTTGCAGATGTTTATGTCGACGGTAACCATTCAACGTCAAATGAACCATTCCCTTGTATATTGTACCTATGCTATACTATAAACATGGGATTTGAAAGAGCTATAGATTATTAAATACTATCATGATCGTCATCTTCAGCTAGAGAAAGTTCATTATTCAAGTATTTCCATAGCGATCTGCGACTTTCTGCAACCTTAATGCAGCTGTGTGGACGCCCAATGCTGAGTTTAGAACTTTAAAGGCGTATGACCTTCAATTTAGAACTCTTAGACCCCACCGATGATTAGTTCCTCGCACAATGTGCCCTACCCTCTACCACTTCGATTTGCTAAGCCGGTTAAATTTATGCGATTCTGAATTAGAATTTGCGAATATGCATCGAAAATTTGAAATATCTCAACTTTTATCGCACACAATCAATACGTAATTATAGATAACACAATCTTAATATTTGTTCCAATATAATTGAATCAAGTGATTGATTACGAATGTTTAATATTTCCACGCGATGTAGTTTAGTGGGTTAACCAGTTATTAGTTAACGATTCAATGTAACCGAACCAACTTAAATATCGTATTCATGAATTGATTACCATGCCATTACGTAAACTCGATTCATTATGTTTTAATGCTAATAAGGGCGAAATAAGCATCAATACTTTTGTTGTTGTGATTATTGTCATAATTACAAGCAGCTATGAATCAATTAGGGACTAGAAAACTGTAATTTTTACTTGTACAATCATATGAGTAAAGGTCAGCAAAATTCCATAAACCACTTAAGCCAAAATCAATTAACAACAGAACTGTTTTAAATAACCTAATTTTTGAATACGTCGCTCAAACATAACAAAATTTTCTAATCAACAGGGAGCAATAACCGTTTTTACATCTAATAATGCGCTCATTACTCGGGGTCGACATTTTAAGATAATGCTTCATAATGAAAACATTGTCAAAATGTTATTGATAACCTCAACCAATACAACAGTTCATCTCAATTATGAATTTAGATAAGATGTCATGAATAAACGAAACCATTTAAAAAATACTAAGGCTCAACTAACTTTAAACTCAATAACTTTCCACAATTATTCTGATAAGAAAACGTTCCTATTCAATACCTTGTAATACCAGTACAAACCAGATAAAACATTTACCGGCGAGAGTCAAGAAATAACCATCTCTACTAAGCCCTTTCGAAACCCAGCACACGCCAAAACCAAAACGCAACGCACCTACACGGTTCACTATGACAAGCTTTACACCACACTAATATCACAACATAAATTCAAAAGAAAATTTGGCAGGACATTCTTCTTTCAAGCAACAACGGACTAAAAGACATAATAATTATGGTACATAGTTTAATACAATCTATGGGGCGCGTATATAGCGTATAGGCTACTTTGAATCCCGAAAGAATTCACACTATTAGTGACAACCAAGCTAATATCAATTACATAAGAAAGCTTCTAGCACAAATCAGATACCTAAATCTGCTTAGTATCGACATACCTAAAACTCAACACGTATGAAAGCTAATAACAAGTACACAAGAAATTTTCTAGCATAAATTAAATACCAAAATAATATGTAATTACCTGTAGGCAACAGCTGCACAAAGTTATCGGGGAAGAGTCCGACGCGGCCCTGCAGCTCGCCGCGCCACCAGCCGCGGTCGGGCGCGTCCTTCGACACGATGTTCACGATGTCGCCCTCCGCTAGGGTTAGCTCGTCCTCGTTCACCGCCGTGTACGGAAACAGCACACGGCACTGCTCCTTCACTGCATCAATATTTAATTATTACTTAAACCAGGGCTTTCCATGTTTATTTGTGCCCTTGAGAATTTGTTATTTTTTACGACGCCCTCTGACCAGCTCGTTTGGTTCTACTTGGATTATGCTGCCAAATCCCAGAGCGTCGCGAAGCACAGTTTGGGAAGCCCTGACTTAAACTACACTACTCACAAAAATTAAAGGATTTTTTTTTTGATCATTTTTTTTGGTGTTTTTTGAGAGTCTGTATCTTAGAGAAAATTGATTGTTAAGAAATTCGGAAACTAAAACTTGGAAGCTTGAAATGTCTATTTTGCAGATCTGTGCTCTATTTCTTGATTCCTCGCTAAGTTGATAAGCAATCGTAAGAAAACCAACGAGAAAAAAAAATCCATAAATTTTTTGGATTTCAAAACCGTGCATTTTCATGGGTAGTATTTTTTTGGTGACATCATTATAAAATTCCCGTAGATAATTTAATTGCCTTTAATTTGATATACCAGAAACCTCCGTGACATGATTTGGAGCTGACTTATGGTAAATCAAAGTAAAAATGGCCTATCACATTTTGACATTGGATTACTCCATGAATATCAATCATGGGGAAAACAAAATCAGAATTTTAGTAACTTCAAAACATGCTTTATAAGTTGGTATTAAAGTCTAATGATAATGAATAGTATTTCTAAGTAAAATTGTTGACTGAAAAAAAGGTAAAAAAACGGTTATTTATGGATATTCGGAAAACACTGCATATCTTTGGATAAAAGAAACAAGCCAAGGATATCGTCGGTAACTTTTCAACCTTAAAGTATTCTAAAGACACTCTGAAAATTTCAAACTGCTCCGATTTCATTATCTTAGTGTTCGGAAGGTTTGAACTTACTGTATTCGTCAAAATTGTCGTAATAAGCATTTTTCGTATGTGATCGATTTTTGTCACTTCAGAATGATTTTTTTGGTGATTATCCATATTCTTTTACTCAAATCATTTTTTCTAACGTTTTCGCTATTCTCCGTAATTGTAAAAAAAATACTGGCACTGTTTTACTATAAATCCGACCACGCAACCTCCCCGTAGTACGCTTTGGGTAACGCTAATGCCGGCAGTAAAACAGTGCCAGTATTTTTTTTACAATTGCGAAGAATAGTGAAAACGTTAGAAAAAAGGATTTGATTAAAAGAATATGGATAATCACTAAAAAAAATATTCTCAAGTTACAAAACCATTAGCATGCGAAAAATGCTCATTACGACGATTTTTGCTGAATACAGTAAGTTCAAACCTTCCGAACACTAAGATAATGAAATCGGAGCAGTTTGAAATTTTCTGAGTGTCTTTAGAATACTTTAAGGTTGAAAAGTTACCGACGATATCCTTGGTTTGTTTCTTTTATCCATAGATATGCAGTGTTTTCCGAATATCCATAAATAACCGTTTTTTTACCTTTTTTCAGTCAACAATTTTACTTAGAAATACTATTCATTATCATTAGACTTTAATACCAACTTATAAAGCATGTTTTGAAGTTACTAAAATTCTGATTTTGTTTTCCCCATGATTGATATTCATGGAGTAATCCAATGTCAAAATGTGATAGGCCATTTTTACTTTGATTTACCATAAGTCAGCTCCAAATCATGTCACGGAGGTTTCTGGTATATCAAATTAAAGGCAATTAAATTATCTACGGGAATTTTATAATGATGTCACCAAAAAAATACTACCCATGAAAATGCACGGTTTTGAAATCCATAAAATTTTTGGATTTTTTTTTTCTCTTTGGTTTTCTTACGATTGCTTATCAACTTAGCGAGGAATCAAGAAATAGAGCACAGATCTGCAAAATAGACATTTCAAGGTTCCAAGTTTTAGTTTCCGAATTTCTTAACAATCAATTTTCTCCAAGATACAGACTCTCAAAAAACACCAAAAAAAATTGATCAAAAAAAATATCCTTTAATTTTTGTGCGTAGTATATATGAAATCTGCCATAACTCTGCCCTAGTACAGCGCGACGGAGTATGTCCTAAACCTTCGCTATGGAACTCTTTGATGTTAAAGAGTCCCTTGCTCAGCAGTAGGCAATTTAGCTGTGTACTGTACATACCTATAAGCTAAGAATTTGAGGTCCTAAAATTACTTCTAATTTCTACCTTACACGAGGCTCTGGATGAGATAATATTCTGTTTAAAAAATTTGTTTGCTCAGAATATGTTTTGACAGATTTACTTCATGTCGGCATAGAAATCCTTGAGAGAGGGCTGAAGAGAAAAAGCATCACAAAGGCGATAAGTTATAGATTTGTCGTGCAAAATTTTTGAACAATCATAAAAATTATATTGCCTCGAAATGTTGAATTAGGGCAGGTATAGGAACAAGCAAAAGTTACAATAATTAATTCGATGACATCAATGCGTAGGCAATTAACAATGTCCCATGGCGATCCTTTTTCATAATTGTGATGGCTTGTGCCTTTATGGCTAACTTGGGTGATATAAAACTAGTCTTTAGTACTTTTGGATACATTTAACACGAGTAAACACTAATATTTAAAAGACATTACGACAAAATATCATAAAATTGTTTAATCAATACTTATGAAATACTACAATATTATATTCGGATCGATAATATCTAACAACCAACAAAACAAAACCCCATTTTAATTAAGGCTGAATATGATAAAATTTCAAACCTAAGCGGGAATCTAACCCAAACTGGGCTACGTTGCGAGTTACAAAATATAACCATAATAATTTATACATCTTATAAACGAGGATTCCAAGGATACTACGATAAATTAACAGCGTTACTCATTCGGTCAATGACAAAATCCGCTTGGCATTTACTCGTAACTTTTTACCTTTACATCACGAAACCAGACACTTGCGAAGGCTTAGAGCACTCATCCAAGGATAGAAGCAATTAGGTTAATCCTTGAGCTTAAATAGGGTTGTCACATCTTTCTTAACTTAATAAAGCACAGCTACACTTAAACGAGAGAGACACAGAGATAGTGAGAGCGTGTATTACATCTACAACGTCAATAAACTCAATCTTGTATTTCATAAATAAACAGATCCGATTTAGATTCAACTAACAAATTATACCATTTAAATCTCTATTGCATCAGCATAGTTTCATTCAACAATCAATTAAGTAGTCGTTGAACTCAAACAAACTAGATTCATTAATAGTTCTTTAAATAAAATGCTATTTATGTTTGGCAACCCTTGCTGAAGCCGACGTCCGATAAATTTCCATGTAAAGTTTCCAGCACTAGTTTTGCAGTTTGGAACGTATCTAAATTCAGCGTTCAAATGGACTGCACAAGTTGTAAGCTAATGGACAGATGTTATGACATAAACATACATTGCAATACTCATCAGATGCTATTTTAATTTATTATGCAGTTAATTAATACATTTATAGAAGATCTATACCAATTGTTCAAAGAATTTCAACGATAAACAAGAGAAAAAAATATTGCGCCGCGAAATGAGAATAAACACGAAAGAGTAAGGTGTACTGAAAAAACCAAAAAGAATTATAGATGGCATGATATTAAGATAGTTCATATTAAGATTACATTATAAATAAAAGTAAAACGTAAAATCGTTTAAACTCACTCCACAAAGTGGAATATGATAGAGACAATTGAAAATAATGAATCAGGACAATCTATAGAAATAGCATGGCAGGTGGGAATGCTTGTAGACTCGATGACACACCTCGACCAATAAATTGTTTTATTGGTTGAAAACATAAACAAACGCAGAGAATAACAACGGAAGCCGAGGCGTCATAATGATGATTAACGGGAGTCCCCTTCAAACGTTCCAATTGATTCAATTAGTGTGTCTGGAACGGACAATGTTCTCAATGGAGCGGGATTAAATCAGTACAATTTAAACATTACGATTCGTACACGCAATTTGACACACAGCTAGCCTATCAAGTGTTTAAATAAATTGTAACAGCAGTTCTAGTGGCCGGCAGGTCGGTGTGTTTGAATGTTTACTTGTACGATTACGTAACCACTATTGAACTCGATACCATGCGCGTGGATAGCATTTAGACATATAAGCATAGAATTCGCGATGACGACGCTACATTACTATGCGTTTTACAGTTAAAAGACCCTATACCTGATTTACTCATTGTTATCAAGCAAAAACAATTAATGTTATTACAACACTAAAATAAACAAGCTATTTTGTATTATTTCTGAATCAACGAAATAATCCTTTTACGGCAAGCTATCGAATACTTCATGACATATAAAGATATTCCATACCTACGAGCAGTAAAGAAAAAAAATAATATAAGATCCTTTATATTTTTCTATCACAAAGAATAGTAGCAAATGATAACAGGTACTTCAGTAAGTAATAAGAATAATGAATACGTTTCGGTAAGCAGCACTGATTTACAATAAATGAAAAAAAAATATTTTTGTCTACGAAAGCTTAAAAATAGTGTATAAGTACAAGTCTCCGAAATGAACTGGAAATCTTACTTCAGATGGGCCACTCTTATGCAAAGAAAAATGTCAAGGTCACTGGCACGAGAAACATGACCTCACGCTGCTTGTACAAGTAAAAGGTTTACTGGAACACTTCTCTTTCAATGCCATGAGATTGACGTGAAATGCCAAAATCGTTTCAAACCACCTATACATGATGTTACCTACGCCTCAATAAAAAGCGAAACACTCGCGAACATAGTCAGAACACATACGGCGAAACAAGGGTGCAATAGGCAATACAATAATGACACATTTTTCAGCGGAACAATTATTAATGATTCATTTGCAAGCAATATTTATTTCTAATAAACCTAACAACCCCGATACCAATAGTTCTATTTTCCTAGGAACAGTGTTCACTTCTAGCCATGGTCATTGTTATTGACCAAATGGACTGCCTACTATAAATGTAGGCTATAAGATTTTTTCAGAAAGTATAATAACAAAGGATATAGGATTTCTTTATGTCACATAATTTAAATTTATTAGAACTATTACATTAGGGTTAATAAGTAAAATAAACTCACCAGGTTTGGGTGGGAGCGCCGGCGCGGGTTCGAACGGAGGCGCTGGTTGCGGCGGATCGAGCATGACTACAAAATTTGAGGGGAACACTCCAACGCGGCCCTGCCGCCTTCCCTGCCACCAGCCCTCTTCTACCTACGACGAACGATGAACTTAATAACACAGACACAGTACAGTACTAGAATTGTAAAGAAGAATCTTCATAAAATGCAGTGGACTGTGGAATTCTATAGCTGCTTGTCAGGTAAACGCTTACGGTATAAACCAAAACAATAAAAAAACAAATTTATAAACATACTCCTCTTGTGTCCATACAATGTTTGTCAGTTCGGAATATAATAACGGTCTCAAAGCGTCATTTTGATCGACTTATAAAGAGTGTTACAAAACTACCCGTAAAGCCGAAAGGAGGTTAAATGGAGCCTTATAACGAATTCATTCACAATATTTAAGAACCGTAGTAACGCTGTATAACATACCCCAAAAAAATAAAAAAGTAATAATATTAGTATAATCGTCGAGATGCTTTAGATTTCAATAGTGCCTTTGTGAAATCTATTTCGTCTATTTTGTATATGGTTATCTGTCAACTTCCCGAAATTAATTGTTACTGCTAACAGAGCGCCAACTTGCATTATACTTGTTATGTACATGAAATTGATCAATGGAAACAACTATTGTTTTCTAAGTCCATTATCATTGCTATCATAGTATTTCATAACCTATTACACCAACACAATATCAACGTTTATTCATGCGTAATCAATTTATTAACTACGTTTGAATGGAAGCATCGCTCTCAATGAGTTTCACTATCATCTTTATAGTATTTCATGGTTACTCAATGGCGATACATCAAAACTCTATGATAACAGTGTCGTCTTAGTTCACCGCGATTTTGTCGAGATAATTATAATTCTAGGGCACGTTGATAGCAATTTCTTAGCAAATTAGGCACGGTAAACTGATTTCTCTTATTAGTCAAAGTAATTACCGCGTTATTTTAACTTCAAACGTTGATAACTGACGATAATCCTAAGAAACAAGGTCAATAGGTTGAGATCTCGAACTTCTTTAATTGCAATTAATAGTTGTTATCGAAAGTATAAACATCCGATGCAGTTTTAATATATTTATCTATATTAATAATAAAAAGCATCACAAAGTAGAGCCTCTGTACCGGAGATAAGTTTTTGCGAGTTTCAAATAGAAAGTTGACAATGTTTGCAATATAGATTTTTTGCGTTCAAGGTAAAATATGTATTATGTTAAATGGATAATTTCATAAAAAAATGATAGTTTTAACTAAATATTTACAACTTACTACCAAAGCTCCGAAAGCGGGGTGAACTGTAATCGAAAATACTCAAAATATTTGGAAGCAACTGACAAATACAATATGTAGCTAAATTATTATCATTGTATTATTGAAAAGACGCAAGCAGCGAAAGTAATAGATCCATGATCCGCCTTAATACAAAAAATATATTGGAATCCTGCTGCTAGTCGTAAACCAGCCAAAATTCTATATCAAATCATAATCCATTCAATAATATCAAATAGACGCTCGCTATACATGAATGAAAGAAACAAATAGATTAGTGTTGAGTTACATACCTCACCGAGGACCTCTAGGACATCGCCGACGCACAGCGGCAGCTCATCCGGGTTGGCTGGCTGGTAGCTGTACACGGCGCGACATCGGTCCTGCACGCCCACGGACCTGGCACAACACCACACCGTTACCTCCCGGCCAATGACACCACGCCGACAAAAAACACAAACATTCAAATCAATAATATATTCTACACGAGATGTTCGGCTCGTCTCGCGGCAGACGTGCGTAATGTGACCACTGACCAGTTTGATGCACGACGAGGTCGCGCGCTATGACCAATGTCAAAAGTGTGTGACACGCTATAACATCACCTTGCGTTTGGATGGGGAGCGGTTATTGGACATATTTTTAGCTTCTAAATACACCGTTTTATGGTCAAGTCTCGTGTTTGTTACTATCTTGCTTTTGTTATTTATTTTATCGTGAAGGAAAAGTGGTAAACATTAAAAAAATCTCACCCGCTCTAATCCTCATTGTTACAGTTTTTGAATAAATACGACCCAGATGTTTATTTCAATAAGCAATCTACGTAATCGCTGGCTCTTTCATAACAATTGCTTTTTCGATTTTGATCTGTGCAAATACTTCTCTCACCCCTAGTATTGAAAGTATTTAACGGCTTGTCAATACCAGAAGGCTTCTGGATACAATATAATATAAAAAAAGTAAGATCTTCCCACTAAATTATATTAGTTTTTATTTCAGATCCTTTTCAAATCTCTATTGTTCCGTATTACAATTGAACAAACTTATTTTTTGCAACAAAGATACATAATATAATAATATGTTTGGTAGCAGGTGTATTGTGTTATTTTTTTTTTTTTTTTTTTTTATTTTATTTATACACTTTACATGATCCACCAACAGATGATACAATAAGTAACTTAAGTATCTAAACAACAAATTTCTGATCTTCTTATATTGTTCACCTAGTTATAGGTGGACCCATCTACAATTAACAACATCTAAAAGCAGACAATAAAAATAAGGCAATAAAATTAATAAGGAATGATAAGTAGAAGCAGCCGCAGACTACAATACAACAATAAACATCCGTGCGAAGTAGCTTAGCTTTTGTTAATTATTATTATTATTAATCCCCACCCAGGGAGCCAAGTAATGCGTTACTTGGCGCTTGAAATTAGTATGGCTACTGGAGTTCATAATGTCGAAGTCCTTTGGAAGGAAGTTGTACGACATCTTGAGCCGTATCACCGGGGAGTTACGACCCAAGTTAGTCTTCCAGGATCTACAATAGAACAATTTGTAGGCACGAGGTCTTGGAAGTCTAGATGGGGCGTTAATAGTTAGTGTTTTCTGAACTATTTCGGGGCAATCAATTTCTCCTTTGCAAATCTTGCGTAAAAACATAAGGTCTAATAGTTTCCGCCTATCTGCAAGTGACATAAATTTAAAATATACCAACCTGTCTTGATATGATTTTAAGACATTTAGTTTGTGGGTACCGTATGTTAAGTGGTGTAAAAACTTCTTTTGAATTCTTTCTATTCTGTCTGAGTGAACCATATAATACGGACTCCAAACTTGGGAGCAGTACTCAAGAGTACTTCTAACAAGTGATTGGTAAAGGAGTATTTTTGTTTTATACATTTTAAAACTTTTTGAATTTCTAATAATAAAGCCTAGCATCCTAGCGGATTTACAGATAATCTTATTAATATGTTCTCTAAAATGCAACTCATTATCGAATTGAACTCCTAAATCACGAATACTATTAACTTTAAGCAGTATGTGATTATTTAATTTGTATTGAGTGTCAATTTTATTTTTATTTTTTGTAAACGTTATATGGTTGCATTTTTCTAAATTTAAAGACATTTTATTTGCCCGACACCATTCGTTAAGACTATTTAAATCGTTCTGCAAGCACCTTGAGTCTGCTATTTTGGTAATAGGTTTTATTACCTTGAGGTCATCGGCAAACAGATATATTTCCGAATTCGGGAAGCATTCTACAATGGAGTTTATAAATATAAGAAATAGTAGTGGCCCCAAGTGAGATCCTTGTGGCACTCCTTTGGTTACCCGGAATGGTGTAGAATGTACGTTATTGACGGTTATAAATGAGCATCTCTCATGTAGGTAAGATCCTAACCAGGAGTACAGTGATCCAAAAATACCAACATCGGACAACCGATGCATCAATATTTCGTGATCCACCATGTCAAACGCCTTGCTGAAATCAGTGTAAACTGCGTCTACTTGTATGCCTTTGTCCACTGACTCAGCAATGCGCTCGGTATAGCTCAAAAGGTTAGTGGTCGTAGATCTTCCGCTGAGGAAGCCGTGTTGTCTATTCTTAATTAAATTTTGTACATGATATTTTATTGCCGGATAAACTAGTGACTCAAATAGTTTAGGTATAATAGACAAGATAGTGATAGGTCTGTATTGTTTAATGTCGGTCTTATCACCATTTTTGAAAATAGGTACTACTTTTCCTTGCTTCCAATAGTCAGGAAATATACCTGTTCGTAACGAGTAGTTAAACAAGATAGACAAAGGTTTCGCTAATGATTGGGCACATCTGAGGACAAATACGGGATGTATGCCATCTGGTCCGGGACCCTTGTTTGCATCAAGTCTTTTTATTTTTTTTATGATGGTAGATTCATCTATCTTAATTTGACCCAAGGAATGTATCCAAGAAATGCTATTAGGTGATTCGAAAATATCATTCTGTGTGAGTTGCGTGGATGTGTTGGCACTGTATATCTGAGCAAAATGTTTAGCAAATAAATTTGATATATCGTTGCTACCCTTTGCTACTTTACCGTCTAGGTGCATGGATTCGGGTATTTCACTAATATTACTTTTTTTACTTTTAATATACATCCAGAAGTATTTGGGGTGTTTAGCTATGCTATTTTCAATAAGGGCAGTATATTTTGCTAAGCATTTTCGTTGAAGCATCAAGCATTGCCTTTTCAATCTACTTAAGCTTAATTCCTCTAGTGGATTATTATATCTTTTCACTTTAATTCTAAGTTTTTCTTTTTTTCTTAGAATACATATTAACTCTTTTGTAAACCAATTAGGATAGCCATTGACTTTCGGTCTGGTAAGTGGAATGTTTTTATCTATTATAAAACGAAGTTTGACGTAGAATTTTTTTACCATGTCATTTATATTAATACAATCTTTGAACTCTTTAAGCCAATCAACTTCACCCAGATCATTTACAATTGCATTATAATCAGCCTTGAAGAAATTATATCTAGGAATTTTATGCAATGGTAACATATTTATATCGCTATCTGATATTGAGAATTCTAGTGGTGGATGAAAGACATCAATCCTACTTAGTACATCTTTGGCTATTTGTACTTCAATATTTGTTTTATTAGATAAAATTAGGTCCAAAATATTGCCATTACAATTTTTTACATAATTAAATTGACTGATTGCATTAAAGGATATGAATTCCGAAAATATATTGTGTTGAGTACTACATCCAAAAGGGATCATTTCTGTTTCCCCGAGATGCCTAGGATGCCATGATATTTCACTTAAGTTAAAGTCACCAACAATTATGAATTGAGAGACATCCAAATTAGACAAATGATTACTGACATGGTCCATATAATTTTCCAGATTAGTGTTGTTGACGGGTGGTGGGATATATACTGCACACAAAGCAATGGAAACAAGTTTATTTTCCTTCTTATACTCGAGAATAATCCATAAATCTTCGTTATATATACTTTCCAATCTTTCAACTCTGAATGAACTTATATTTTTATTAACAGCTATGGATACCCCACCACCCGTTTTTTTTCCTTTCTCATTTGAGAGACTTCTAGCACGTCTGTAAATATTATAGCGATTATCAATAATTTCACGATCAGTTACATTATTTTGAAGCCATGTTTCTGTTAGAACTATCACGTCATAACTATTGATTAAAACGTTAGCAGAAAATTCAATCAACTTCGTATTCAATCCCCTCACGTTTTGATAATAACATCTAAGTGACATGATGACAGGAGAGCAATACAACACTAGAAAGTATAGAACAGAGACTAATGAACAGAATGTTATGACATTTTTTTAAGAACATCATTGTCTTTAATGTACAGTACCGGCGATGAATCCGTTTTTCTTGCAAAAACCTTTCCTCCTTTAACCCATACATATTTATAATTCAGTTCTTTTCCTTTGAGTCTAGTTGCTTTATGTAGGTCTCTATTCCATGGTGATAAGTGATCAATGACAAATATGGGTTTTTTGTCACCTGCATAACCCAAGTGCCCAGTATTTAGTTTGTCAGGGCGATTTTTATTAAATTTTTTAACTGCCGCTAATAATTTATCACGTTGAAGTGTTGAACTAAATTTTACTATAACCGATCGAGGTCGAGGTGAATCAGGATTTAGTTTTGCAATTCTGGTGCATATATGAATGTCATTGTCTTTGAGATCACAAGAGACTGTAGTAGCCAGCTGCATTACTACATTGACTAAATTTTCTGAACGGTATTCAGGAACACACTGTATTTCTAAGTTCGCTGAACGTGCTTGCTGTTCTATCTGAGCAATACGGTTATGCAAGTCTTTCATTTCACTCTTTAATTTATCACTTTCTTTTTCCGTTTTAAGATGTTTGGTCATACATTCATCCACTTTCAACTTCATCTCCTCATAAGTGTTGTTTATAAAATCCAGTGAAGAATGAATCTGATTCATTTCTGTAGTAAGTTCGGCAATTTTAAACTTTATTTCGCTAAACTCGCTTTTGACAATTTCTTTTAGACTATTAGTTAGTTCTGATCTAAAAATCTCTCTTACATCATCGCCAGAAAGACATTGGTGTATCGGTTCTGTAAACTTACTTGAGTCTTTCTTTCTTTGTGTAATGCGGCATGGGGAATCATCCAGCGAAATCGATGATCTACATTTATCGTAACGAATACTTAAGCCTTTCATTCCTGATCGTAGTTACTAGATAATGGCAAGGACGAAGGATATGACCGATGACAATAATAAGTACAACTTTCCATCCTCTATGCAACATTGAAATACTGAAGCAACATATAAAACAGGCATATTTTATAGTTGTTTACGTTCATTGTCCAATATTGTCTTAGAACTGCATTATACTTGCCAACTAATGTATAATGTACCGGTGCATGAATATTTTACTGTGTAAAAAATCTTGCGATAACACAACAAACGTAACAATAAACCTTCGTTAGCATTCAAGGAAAACAATGTGAGGAAACCTGCATGCCCGAGAGTTCTTCACAAAAGTTTCTAACGTATATGAAGTCTACCAAGTACCAACCCACATTAGACCACCGTGGCGTACTTAAGGCCCCTCTATCACTCGAGAAAGGGGTCACTGCCCACGAATTGGCCTGTTTACTTGTAGCCTAAAGGTTTAATCACAAAATACACTGCCAAAACATCTAAATGAAACAGCTGTTAAAACAAGCAATCCGTAACTAAAAAGAAAAAAAAACAATTTCCGCACTCACTTACACACACACAAACAATCGAGTTACAACAATATGTACCTACCCTTTCGATTTAATAGTGTTACCAATATTGAAAATTTAATAAAAAAAAGAACATGCAAGACACGTAGAAATATATCGCCAAGGGCCGCGCAACAAACACAGACTGGCGCGGGCCGCGCGTCTTATCGTCTTATCGGCACTGATTAGATAAAATGCACAATCATTATTATTCTACGGCTAATCGGGAAAATATTTAAACAAAAACTGTATCAAACAATTTTACGTTAAACCAGTCACCGGCTGAACGACTTTCGCTGACCATTGCCCCCGGCCGCAGAACCGGATACCAATAAAAAAAATGTAATTATGCACAATACACATACTCCAATTTCATTTCGCGAATAACCATAAATCGCGATCATTTAAATATATGCAAGTATGACATATTTGTTTTAACTTACGATGCAAGATGAGGCGGTTTGGATTCCATATTATGCGATGCACAGAACTAAACATTAGCTCAAGTATTTCACAGTTGTTTAATAAATATACACGAATGTACATAAATACGTAGTGCCTTTAGTAATATTCACTTGCGTACTTATCGCAATGCGACATTTCATTTTCACACACCTCTTTTACGCATTTATCAATGTTGTCGCCCGTCCAATGTAATCACGAAATGACACATTCCACGCTCATACCCCAAAAGGTGACACACTCCGGAAATAATATTTAGCTAAGTAAAATGTATTGCGGTTCGAATAAAGCGATCTTTAGAATTGCCGTTTTTTTATAATTCATTGAATAGTTAGACTGAAATGCTTGTGGTCAGAATTTATAGTTATAAAAAACTGCAGTTATTAACATTGGGAGTTAACAGTTAACAATTCAAACAAAACAAATCGGCATGAAGAGCAAGTGAGAATACTTAATGTAATTATACCGGGTATATCAAGACTGAGACCGAAAATGAAGCCAGGTGGTAGTTTTAGTGGTTACAAACACGATGCCAATAAAAATTTCGCCAAAAGAGTGATAGATATTTGTTTAGAATTTTTTAAAAATCATAGTTTTTGGGTGGTAAATACCTAGTTTTTGCGAAAATACTAATTTAAACCGTTACGTACCATTGCGTGTTTAAAAATAAAGAGGTCTACATCATTATTTTGGCAAAACCATGTATGTATCACCCCGATAAGTAAAAAATTACAAAAAAAAAGTTGTCGATTATTTTGCAAAATTTTAACTTGCATTGTGTCTGAAGTCATTAGTACTACCACCTGGCTTCGTTTTCGGTCGCGGTCTTGATATACCCGTATAATATGTCCAAAAATACCAACATGAAAAATTCAGTGAATGGGATATATCAGTTACCCTGAATTAGAAATCAAAATAAGTGAAGCTCGATAAGGTTTAAGCACTATTTTTTACTGAATGAAAAGCTAAAAATTATTGTAATGAAACAACTTATTAAAAAACTATGGGGTTTGTAAAAATATGTACAGAAAATAGACATCGTTGATGTCATTTTCAGATTCTCCCTTTTTCTAATTTACTGACTTGGTAGAAACTCAGTTTCATTAAAGCGCTTATTAAAGTGGGTTTTGAAATTTACTTAAAACGTCTCTATGTATAACTAATCACATAAACAAATGAATATAACGGAGGCAATACTCAATTCAATACGCGACTTTGTAAACGCCTACCGGAAACAAGAACAATAAAATCTTGCATTGTTATTTGTTACGCAATGCGTTCGCGTATACCCTCAGAGCTATCAATATCTTTTAAAAATAGACGGATGTGTCTAGCTACAAAATTGCATATAACAAAAATAAATAAATAACAACAAAACAGATAGCCTTTTCATATAGCAAAAAAATGAATGTTTGTAATAAAGGAAACGATCAAAATACATCATACAAATTTAATCATTTGCGAACGTTTACAAACATTAAAAAGATGAAAATGTTTTAAAATATGCGTAAGACACGGAGCTTTCTAAATTTAGATATCTAGATTACAATTAAGTAGATATTTGATCTAGCCTATCTTGATAGTATTTTGCTATAAATAACATCTAAATGAGTCATAAACACAGATCTATCAGTGTTCGCAAATATTAAAATAAACTCTAATCACGACCATCCGGAAACAGAAGCACGGATCGAAAATTATATTCAAACAGAAAAATATCAAACATGTTGAATAAAAAAGGGAATACCTAAATATATAATTTAAATAAAAATTAAAATAATGATGACAACTCGGATGACAGCACACAATCCTGTTTTCACTTCTGTATCGCAAAGATGATTTACGGCATAAATTAATACACAGTCATCTGGCGATCGATCCCGAAAATAAATCCATTAGGATAAGTAAAATGTGGACGTGTTGATAAATCTTTGACCCGATTAGTCAATTTACAGAGACGAACCTGATATAGAGATTAAATCGTGTATAATTTCAGCCTACAATGGTAGAGCCCTCGATAGAGGAAGCTACAAACGGCAGAGTGAGGTGTCAGTTGACCTAATCGAGTGCGCCGAGAAACAGCTGACGGTCGCAATAATGTTACATCTAACTCTTATGAGATTTAATAATTTTTTGGCAAAATATATGAAAAAGAAACTTTTATGATCGAAATTATGTTTTTTATTTAATTGATTAGATCAAGGAACTCGTTAAAGCGCCTCGGCAAACGTAGTGTAGGACGCCCACCAGCCAGGTGGAGCGACGATATTCGTGGGGTGGCTGGTAGCGGTTGGCGACGATGGGCTGAAGATCGAGCCCAGTGGCGTGCTATGGGAGAGGCCTATGTCCAGCAGTGGACGCAGAAGGGCTGATGATGATGATGATGATGATGAAGGAACTCGTTATATTGAGACTCGTAATATTGACGTCGCACTATATTATTAAACAGGCAAAAATGTATAATAGCATAATAAAAGTTAGGAATAAGGTGTCAATATGTGCCTGTGTACTAGATACCGAACACAAGGTAACTCTATATGTGCACAAACTAGTTACCAATTAATATCCTAATACGCAGCTGTATAATATTGCTGCGTTTCATTTCTTAGACCCTCTATATTTATTATATGCAAACGCGTAAATAACTGAAAATAATTGTAGTCGGATGTCACAAAACACCCACGCATCGTAGAAATAAATCATGTAGACCGCAATGATCATATAAACATCGATTTCTATTTACGAGTCAATCGTAAAACGTGGGAAAGCGTGTTCATTCAAAAACACGCGGATTAAGTACTAACTGGAAAAGTTTTAGCTTAGTAACACAGTTGACAAAGTACATACATACATATACGCAACCATAATCGTATGGGTTTCTGAATCCAACGCGATAAACAAACAAATTAGATGTAAAAATTTAGAATCTTGTGAATTGTTAACAACATTATTCGTTGACGGAAAATGAAAATTATTTCAATTTAGAATTATTCTGAAAGCCTATGTTTAATTCATGTTCACAAACTTATTTCTTTTAACTCTCAATGGTTTATTAGTATATATGTACCTCTTTAATCACTAACCTGGAATTACCATGTTCGTTGGGCAACGATACAAAGTTGTCGGGAAACATTCCGCGTCTGCCTCGGAGTTCGCCGCGCCACCAGCCTCCCGGCAGCCTATCCACGTCCCATATAACGTCGCCCGGCCTGATAGTCAGCTCGTCCGGCTCCGACGCGTCGTATGCGTAGTTAACAACACACGACACTGAAACAAATTCATTAACTTCATATCATGCTATCATCCACGCCGCATCTCCATTCCGGATGTAGTTACGTCATTACTAAATATTCCATAGAGCTAAAAACGCAACCTATAGATATGTTTGCTAATAAATGAGGTCAGAAACTCCGAAATATTTTTCATGTTATAGTGAACCCAATAACAAAGACACAAACATAGTATTTCCACATCCTAC
Source organism: Deilephila elpenor (assembly GCA_949752805.1). Classification (NCBI taxonomy): domain Eukaryota; kingdom Metazoa; phylum Arthropoda; class Insecta; order Lepidoptera; family Sphingidae; genus Deilephila; species Deilephila elpenor. The sequence continues at coordinate 5,564,927 of OX457102.1, forward strand.
ATTCAAAATATCTTTATTTTAACAAGGTAGTGGGGCAAGTAACAACTATTACCAAAAATATATATATATTTTTGTGACTACCCATTTCTTATTTTCAATCTAGTCTATCTAAAGGTAATCTGGAAGAAATAGCCAATAGTGATAATACCACTTATTGTTACCCTTATTTTGAACACTTTTCATTTATAATGTAATATTTATTATTTGTGGTGAACAATAAAAAAAATACATACATACATACATAAACTCACGCCTTTTATCCCCGATGGGGTAGGCAGAGGCGCCACCAGGACACCCACATTTCGCCTTGTATGTTTCGTCCCAGGATGTGATAGGGGGCGAGCTTATCGCCATATCGGGCACAAATTCCTAACTCCGGACTGATAATGAATAGAAAAATCCAATATCACTTTGCCCGACCCGGGACTCGAACCCGAGACCTCAGCTTTGTAACCGTACCGTAATACAACTACGCCACCGAGGCAGTGTAAGTAAAAAAATTATAAACAAAAATTAAAAATAAATCACAACATTGACATCACAACTAATTACAAAGTATTTTGTAAATGTTCCCCATAGAATGTTTGTGAAATAATTTCCAATGTCAAACCTGTAGATTCAACATTGAATCAACCATTCACAGATATTTCCAGTACACATTTACAATAATAATATGTTCTGTATCAACCCATATTTGTCCCACTGCACAACACGGACCTCCTCTACAATTGAGCATAATATGATTGAGAGGAGTAACATGTCAATTATTAAAAAAGCAGAAAAAATTAACTTTTTAAATTTAAATTGATTTTTACTCAAAAATGTATTGTATATGTATGTGTAAGATTGAGTATTGAAGTGAGTAATCTTATTTTTTAGAATAATTATACTAACAAGTAACATGCAGTGAATGACTAATAATCATGAATACATCAATATAACAAGTAAAGAAAATAATCAATAAATCTAACCTAAACCCAACAACACTCAGAGTACAGTCAGGTACACTGTGCCTGTTTGGAATCAATAATAAGCTATGCATTCAAGTGACATGCTTTACATATGCAGGCCTTGTGGTTGACTCATTAGGACACCAAGTTTCCCCTCTTAGCAGGAGATGTGTAAATAATTTTCTGTCCCACTGTACTGCTTATGTATTTACTTTCATATATTTCATCCTCTTGTGATGAGATCCCCGATATAGTTTTCCTAATGACCTATTTAAAATTATTATGTCAAAAACAAACTTATAATAATTAATTACTATTAACATTAAATACACAGAAAAATACTATATTAACAGGCTTTTGTGTTTACTAAAACTTTTTAAACCAAGACAGAATACAAATTCAAAGAATTTAAATATAATATAAAATTTGAAAAATAGTTTGTAGTATAATTTAAAATGTTCAAAAATGTAGAATGCAGTAGGTCATAACAAACTTTAATCTTGATTCAAATGGAAACTTGTTCACAATACAGAGAAAGTTGAAGTTCTTTGCAGACACTGTATTCACTATATTCTTGTGCACATTATGTAAAACTTGCATACACAGAATGTGTTTTCAAATAAAATAAATTTAATTAAATGTGTATTATATATTTTTAAATATAAATTAATGCACATAGAAATAGTTTTACAAATTATATTGATGCTTCCATTATGGCCGCATTTGTGAATCTATTGATAATATCTGCATATTAACAAGTTGGACAGACTTTCACCACATTTTTATTGTATACCTAACTGACAAAATACTTTTCAGCATGCTAGCAATGACTGTCAACTTTTGAATCATAGAATTTGAGTTCAAAAATAATGATTACTTTGTTGAGATCTAGAACACCTTATGACTGTATCATATAATTATCATATTCAAACTTTAGAAATAAAATTTAATATAATTTATAACTTAAAAAGAAATAATTAAAAATTAATAGAAATCATTTAAAGTATTTTTTTTTTGAAAAACAATAAATAACATGATTAAATAAAAATAATGCTATTTATTTATAAACTATGATACAATAAATATAATTTATATTCCTTTGGTGTAATTAAATCTGGTTGAGAATTTTAAAACATACAAATGTATTATAGTGAAGATATAGGTACTCTGCACCATAAATATATTCTTTCACCGACTAAAATCAAACAATTTAACTAGCACTATAATCAAACAGAAAATAGTAATATTTCATGTTTCTTAAACATACTCAATCTAGATCTCTACAATGCATACTTCATTAGGTAGTATATTATTTATTCAAGAAACAAAAGGAAATCAGGAAATCATCATCAATAACAAAATACTTGTTGCAAAACTTACCTCAAACATATTAAAATATTAACAAAAAAGTTATTAAAGGTACTAGAGTCCAACCTCTCAATGTTCATAAACTTGACAACAAAAACACACACCAACTCCAAATGATAATATAGTGTGTGGAGTTTAATGCAAAGGCGCGACGTGTTTTATTTATTAGCATCTAACATGCTCATGACATCACAAAGCTAAGAAAATGACTCATGCACAGGCACAGGAATAATCTAGGCCAGGAACAATACTGTATTTACCGAAATATTAATCGCCCTTATTTTTACAATAAACCTTTGTATGATATTTGTCACAATGATAAGAATGTGAATTAAAACGAGATAAGCACAAACTCCGGAAGACGCCCGTTTCTAAACACTGCTGTTATTAATTAAACCGTATAACAGTTTAAATAATTTTAAAGTAAACGTAAATATAGGTTTAAGGCGTCATATGTTAAGCGAATTCATGTCGCAAGACCCGCGAGGTACAGTTATTCATACACAAACAAGCCTTTAGGCCTTCTCAAGCTACGATGTACTTACCCTTCTGATTTGCATTTGTCTCCATTTCCAACAACAACCGAACACTACACCATCACGTTATTTTAACTAAATCAACGATCATAACACACATTTCACACTAAATCACAGAAAACATGATAAAATCTTACAAATCTTAGAAAAAGCAAGCGTGTGGAAAAGAAAATTGTTTTTGATTTATGTCAAATAACTTTTTTTACAGACTGTGTCACGCTGTGGCGTTTAAACATTCAGCTTCGTACATGCTGATTAGGTTCATTTTTATAATGTTTGATTTAATATTTTAAGAGCTAATTTACCATCCGTAAAATAAACTATTTAAATTATTAAACGGTAATATAATTACAATTACTAATTTAAATTAGTATACATTGTTACTCAAGGCGGAGGAGGTCAAAACCAAAGGCACGCAACTATGCACGCAACTCTGTCATTTCGAAGTTACATGATTATTATGGACTGTAAAACTTAGCTTGATAATTTTGAATAATATAGAAAGGAACACATAAATTCGAAAGAGATAATAATGAATAATAATAATAATAAATACACCCAACAGTCACATTACACATACATAGTCCCGACCCCACACTAAGATCGAGTCTTGCGTCGTGAGTATCAGGAACTACGAGAGACTTTTCGGTCTCACAAACACCCAGACCCGAAACAAATACCTGTGGTTCACACATACATTTGTTTCGTGAGGGAATCGAACCCAAGGTATCTCGTTTCTTAGCCGGCGTCCAACCAACTGCGCCACGGAGGCTGTCTAGATTTAATTAGGAGAGGAGTCAAGAGGAGATTGAATTGCCTTCCAAATTCCAATGTTTGCAGTTGCATTGCATTAAACTACCTACGACTAAAACATTCAAGAAAAAAGCATAGAACTCGCAGATAAGCCAAGTACTTGGTTTTGCGGGCCTAATTTTAAACTTCCTGTACTTTTTTAAATATAATAATAAATAATAAAAAAATCATACAGTTGATCATTTAATAATTGAAATTAGGAAATCGGCTTCTATTTCCTATTCATCATCAGTATCATGGATCCAAAGTGTATTAATAACTTTTCAAAATTTTTCTATAAACCATTAACGCATGCTATGGCAAAAATATTAAATAGTCTTTGCACTTAAATACTTTCCAACATCAGTATGTGTTAAGAAAGTTGGGCGGAAGCAGTTACAAAATCTCTTCTTACTAATAAAGTAAATGAATCTACTGAATTGAGACGTCACTAGACATAGTTTTCTGATTGATATGAAATGTGTATCTACATTTATCATCATTTTACACTTTCTTTTCATTGAAGAAACAAAGAGTAACAGCTAATGCATGCACCTATATATTATGTTTTTAAACAAAATGCATGTTTAATAAATTATATTTATTGAACAACAATTATTTTGCTAAATTAAAATGTACAATGGTCTACATGTTCATAACAGCAGAATTTACTTCTTCAATGGTCCAGCAGAGTCTGGCGGGATTCCTAGTTCTTCATCAGTCCAAATGCTTGGATCAACATATTCCCATTCACCCTGAAACAATATTTTGTTATTTAAGTTCATAGAATTATGAAAATACAATTAAATCAGAATACTCTAGTAATATCAGATACCAATTTTAAATTAATAATAAAAACAAATTTGATATTAATGCTTTTTTATGGTATCAATAGAAATAACTTCTAAACATAATTATATTACCACCTATCTATGTTTATCAATTTTAAATAGAATTATAAAAAGATGTAGAAAATAAATGTCTCTATTTAAAAAGAACCATGTAACTTTATCCGTCCATGCATGTAGTAAATGCTAACTATTACCCACATTTCATTTAACACATTGTCTGTGGCTAGGGCGATCAAATATGTAGTATTATTTCCATAGAATATAATAAGCCCAGGCTACAATCAATGCATGAAAGAGATAAGAAACACACTAAGGGCCAATGGTACAAACTAACTTTGCCTATAACTTCGACTTTGAAAACATTAATCCCATACACTAACAATGTCAAAAACATCACAATTCTATGGCGGTGACATTATCAAAGTTAAAGTTATTGTTGAAGTAACTATAAGTAACTGAGTCTTAATATAATATGGATTGGTAGGATCTACACCAATAAAATGAAAATTTTGTAGCTACATACTAATGGACTAATTAAATCTCCTCTTTAGACTTCAATTGCTTATTATCTGCTAACTTCAACATGACATTAATCTTATGTAGATATAACCATATACCCATATATAACAGGCATAAGGCTCACATTTTTTGACAAAGTATGAAATACATACAAAAATATGTTCGGGCTCTGTAGCAATATGGTAGAGGATCCACCACCAGCACAAGCCTCCGAGAACATTAGCCAACCTTTGAGCTTTTACTGAGGGCAAGGGTGGCGGAACACGGTAGGACCACACCCTGTAATTTAAAAGAAATGTAAATAAGAAACAAAGAATGAAATAAAAAGACATTGCACAAAGACTATATTATCCCAGGAAAAATCCTTAATTTAGAAATAAATTCCTGTTTTACATAAATATTGAGTTTTCAACGTAAGTACATAGCATTCTTGAACATCTTTCATGAAGTTCGGCTAAGATTAAAATATGTAATGCTTTAGGTAATTCATATATATTCTAAAATAAAATGGTTCTATATATTTGGCAAAATATATTTAAATCAAATACCTACGTTGTCTTTGACCAGAAACAGTTAAATGTCATTCTTTCGTAAAAGAAAGCAATCTGGAAATATTTTGTTTGCAGGCATGCGACCCAATGACATAACAGGTTCCTTACCCATGACCAGCATTCCTTTTAGCTTGTTTTACATTATCAGCTGTATTCTTTAAGGTTCTCAGCAAAAGAGCTCGGGAAACCAAATTTTTTGTTAACATTTTGTAAAAGCGATATTGTTTTTTCAACCAAAAAACAACCACTGATACTGATTACTGAAATCAAACAGCTGAAAAATAATTTCTACTTTATGAATTACGTTTCAGGGTTACGTAAAGTTGTTGTTAATTGGCCATCTCTTTCATATATCCAAAAACCGGCCTAAGTACTCGTGTTGCACTATAATGTTATGCTACGTATCTTCATTTTTATGGCATGGAACGAGAAAATGCACTGACTGACAAGGGACGTAAGACGTCTCACCGCTCACGTCTAGATTTTTTTTTGTCATAGTGGTTATGAAATGGAGTTATACAGCTTTATTGAACGACTAAAAGAAAAGTAATATTCTAAAAATGTAAAGAATTTACAAGAGTATTTTCTGGACTATAGAAGTCATTAATTATGTACCCCACCTTAAATCTGAAAGAAGACTAAACATGTATTCTCAAACATCCTTAAAAGTATTTCTATTATAATTTCTAGGCCTACAGTATAAAAATTCCATAAGACGTCTTTCTTTTTTACCTTTTTATTAAACACCTATCCATGCATGTTTCTATACAAACATATAAACTACCTGAAATTTTCACTCGGTCGCCATTGAAACAATGATTAATTTAAGCTGTTGCATATGTATCATAAAGGAAAATCAATTTGTCTGTACTCTGTCTATATTGAAAGGAAATTAAACAAAAAACAGTTTATGTATTATTTATTAATCAATCCTACATACTAAAACTAACACATGAGTTTATAACTACCTATAATATTTGGACTTCTTGTAACAGTTTGACTTAGTCCTACTCAACAAAATGAACAGAATACTATAGTAATGTACTTATAATATTTTATATCATAATTCATTAGTTCATTTGTGCAGCGAAAATAAATTATTTGAATACATTGATACTTAAAAGCTTTCTTTCGGTCTTTCTTTTCTTCTACGGTCCTTTTAATTTTTTTCGATTTAGCATAAAAAAAATTGGAATCATCGTATGATTACAGACATGTAATTAATAAATTATGAAGAATTAATGGTTTGCTATACAAGTTGAGTTGGATATCTGAGCTTTCTAGCACATAACAAAAAATTTCAACAATAAACTTTAACATTTGTTTTTTTAACATCAACTTCTTAAATTATTCCATCAGCTATTTGTTCTGTGCCTGATCTTGACAGCAAGGCCGAGGTGCTTCTGTTCCATCTTCTAAAACTGCATTGTCATTGTATGGTACATTATCCAATTTCAATATATCCTGTGTGATTTTTGCCTCTGTAAATTAAAATTAAACATCAAATTCATTGACTTTACTATAACAACTTTTAAGATTGTTTTTGTAATTGAATCAATTCATTGGCACATATTATAATTAAGAAATTAATTACTAGATTTGATTTATAAATAACGATTGAAATATTTTATTTATTTATTTATACTTCATATACATTGTATATAAGGTGGACTTAATGCCAGAGGCATTATCTACCAGCCGACCTTTCGGTGATGCAGAGATGAGCTGAAGTGGGCGTATAAATAATTATAAATAGTTAAAACAAAAGAAACTAAATAATATATACATAATATAATACATATAACATATTATAGATAAGATATATATATATATATATACATACATATAGATATATTACATAAATACATATTTTACAGTGGACTGGTGGTTTAATTTTTACATTATTTAATTTTCTGACGTTTCAATTGCTTTACAGATTTTGTGGTCACAGGGTGGGCGAATCCGCTATAAAATCCGTAAAAAATAGTTTTATTTCAATGTAATAACAATTTAAATACATAAAAGTATAAACTATAATATTTAAATTATTAAAGGCCTCTAATAACATTGAATTTGTTTTAACACTGAAAATTCAACAAATACACACCATATACACCAGGTTTTATTTCTCTTGCTTGAATTATTTGAGTTCTAAGCTCCCTTTCAACGTCTTCACCAAATTTGACCATCTGGAATTGTTATTTTAAACCACACTTTAATTATAATACTAGAGAGATAACTTCCAGAGTGAATAAAGTCTTACTACTACACTTATGAATAAAGAAGAGCTAATGAAATAGTAATGCAGCGACTGGATGTGTAAAACGGCAGAACGGGTTCTAGACCGATGATGATGAATATGAATGAAATAGTTCCTTAATATAGATTTTCTTTCTTAAATGATATATTGAAGTGATGCCCAAACAATATAACTATCAAAACAATACAACTATCCCTCTTGGCATATTATCATTAACATGCTTTAATATGTTCAATAGCCATGCACACTCAAAGCCCAAAAACAATATTTTTGCAGCACAATAAATGTATGGTAGATGTAACTTTAAATGTAGATTGTAGACTAAGTTGCTGGATGCAGGCTGCTTTCAACAGGTCTATATGGCGATCCATGGGGCAGACCCTATGTTCAGCATCAGACTTCCTGTGGCTGAAGAGACAGAGAGAGATGTAAACACTGATTGCTGCTCGGGCTAATGAAGTATGGACAAAACATCATGTGATAGCCACACCAAGCATGTTGATATTAATAATTGGTTATATATTTATGTTACTGAAACCAGTATGTACAAACAAAATATATATGCTTGAGTTATGCCTAAGGTGAGGTTGCAATATCACACATTCATGTGTACTGGGCATTTTGTAGTCCTATCTCTGAATTTATCTTAAACAGAAAGAAACTTGGGGACCAATAAAAACCCATGGAATGAAACCTGTATAGTATACAGATATAATACGGGATATACCATGAATAAAAAAATGAATTCTATAACCAATAATATTATTGACTATTCAAAGAAACTTTTCACACATAAACGTCAAGGTCTATTATATTGTTATTACTCCAATAATAAAGCTTTAGGTATTAATAATTTTGCCCCATTCAACAATTAGACTACTGCGCGTCAGATGTCAAATAAAATTTTGTGGAACAAAATATCATAACGTACTTCTCTAATAGCATTTTCATTGTCAACGTGTTTGTTTTTCCGATATTCCTCATTGATCTTAACTCTAGCAGCTGTGAGAGCTCTTTCATCTCCTTCAAAAACTTTTAACCTGGTCCTGTGGAGTTTTTTGAAGCTTTGCAATACCTGAAAAAATAACAATTCTGAAATAAACTGATCTGTGTAATAGGAATTTAATATAAAGTGATTGATAGTTATTCTCACTAATGATTTAGTGCTAGCCATTTTATCAGATTTTTAAGACTATTATAATTTATCTTTTAGTTTATTTTTATAATAATTTTTGACAATTCATTGAAATGTCACATTGGGCGCGTTCCACTAAGCGTTCACGGCGCTAAAAACACTCATTTCGCCGTTCCATTTGACGATCACGATCGTCGTGGTCGCGGTGAAAACGTCACTGATGACGTCATGACATACGCTCACGACGACCCATGTCAAGAGGTGGGTCGTGGTGCGCGTTGAGAAAATTGGCGGGATTTTGAAACGTCAAAACAAGAAAAATGTCAACAGAGAAAATTACATTATATGATACGGAGGGATATTTTTGTTACTTCGAACGTAAAATGGGTTTTTTCAACATCAATAAATTTATCTAATTTTATTAATGCTTATCACAGAATACAAGACGATAAAACTTTAATGTTTTACCGTCAAGATTTAACCCATAATGCAACCTAACTCTTTATAGCTTTTTTAAAATAGGTATTTGACATTTGTTACTTAAACGCTCAAAACGCCTCATAACCCGTTCCACTTGGGTTTGCGATCATAACGCTCACGAGCAAATGGAACGGTAAATATCGCGGTCGTGAGCGTGGTCGTTGCGATCGTCAAGTGGAACGTACTGATTGAATCACAGACCAGCCACAGATTATGGAGCAATAAGGAGTAAAAAAAAAAGAAAAAGAAAAAGCTCGTTAGGATGAAAACGATGCCTAAGGAAGGTCACGACCCTCAAAATTGAGGAGCACAACGCAAGGAGGAGGAGGAAGGAGTAAAAGACCAGCCATCACAGATTACTTAGTACTCCAGCCATGCAGACCAGTAGGCAGTAAGTAGGTACAGGTTGGCAAAAAAATGTAAAAATAAATGGAGGCGCCACTGAGCTCTTTAAATGGCATCCCCGTATAGTTCGGTTTTTAGTTTTGATACTTAGTTTAAAATAAGATAAAAGCATTCAATTAAATATAATTCAATCAAATTACATTATTTAATAGCGGATAATTAACTAAAATGTTAACTTGAATAGTCACTATAAAAACGTATAAAGACCGAACTCCATCGAAAATCGACTCCTGATTTTAATTTAAGACTGAATATTGGTAGGTTTATAGAAAATGATTATATAAAATATTACTTTAATTATTTGGGTGTAATGTTTACAGTTTGACATACGAGTTATGGTAAAGGCGTGTTTGTCTTATAAAAAAGTAAACCAATATTTATTCATTTTGTTAGTTTATTTAGAACTTTAGTAATAAAATTGTAATTTTCAGATAAAACATTTCTCAGTGTGTCTTTCAGTCTGAGCAACTCTCTTCTAAATATTCGATATCCGAACATATCGATTCAGAACTTTTCTCAGAATATGTTTACGACTTCCATTGAAATTCAGTTCGTCCCTTACCCCCGGAAGAAAATTTCGCAATTTTAGGACCTGAAAATAAAGTAAATACTTAGTTATAGAAAATATTCATATGTATCCAACAACATAGCAATTGAATACCAAGTTATTATTCCTCTTTATTTGAAATCTTAGTTTTTTTACATATATAAATAAACTAAGATTATAAAAACCAAATGCATATAAAAATATTATTATTATAAACTATAATATACAAGAAAGATTACAACTTCAAGCTAAATTACATTAAAGTAGTACCTGTTTTTCTCACTGTGTAGAGAAACTGAACTTCTTGCCTGATGGCACATAAATAAAAGTTTCTTTTTCGGACGACCTTGTTTATGTCTTCCAGGTGTGGAGAATACACCCTTATTTAGTTGCTCTTCACGAGCAATTTTTCTAACAGTATTGACGGATAAACCTGAAAATTGGGTATTTGACTGTTGTGGCAATAAATTATAAAATGTGTTGCATATGATAGCTTTTTGGTAAACAATAATTATAGGTATTTTTATTTACATTTATCTAAATTATAAATATTTAAATTGTCTAAAATAAGTTTGCCATTTTTTATCTGTTGATTAAATGTAACAAAACACGACAAGCTGTCATTGTGCAGCGTGTGATGTCACGATTTCCAATTTTCATTCATCTCTGCCACTAAGATCATTCACCATTTATAAAGCGTGACGTAACTTTTTCAAAGTCACGTGACCTACCGTTTTAGTGACATATATGATGATAAAACTGAAAAATATGTTTATTCGTTATAAACAACTCTTTAAAAATAAATTAATAGTTTGAAGAGGTATAGAGTGATTACATCTAGACTTTAAAACACTTTTCAGAAATTAGTCAAATAGCCAATTATGTAGAAATTAACACATCATTGATTGAAAATAATTATCAGCCTCTGTGGCGCAATACGCCGGTTGTGAAACGCCAGGTCACGGATTCGATCCCGAGCACCGAGAATTTTTTTTTGTGTAATCCACGGGCATTTGTTTCGAGTCTGGGTGTTTGTGAGACGAAAAATATGTCGTAGTTTCTGACGCCCACAACAGAACACAAGATTCGATCTTAGGGGTCAGGACTATGTATGTGACTGTTGGGTGTATTTATTATTATTAAGAGAAAAACCTCCACTTTTTGAATCAGAAATAGTGTTCAAAGATATAACTAATTATTGGTGAATCAAGTAAAAAAAGTATCAAGTTGTGGTAGTCAATCTCTAAACTGATTCTGTCACTTGAATGTAAACATAACCTAGAGGCTTGATAAGAAAATTGCTAATTATGAAAGAATACGTAGGACAAGAATTAGAAACCACTCTACATCCATAGAATAATATAAGATTGACTGAAATATAACAAAATAAACTTCCAATTACCAGTCATATCGGCGATTCCTTGGTAAACATCATCGAGGTCCGATAAACTTGTTTTTGCTTAATATTTTGCAAGACAGCGTGGGTAAACTTTATAAATAATTTCCCTTGCGGAACTTCTAATAGTTTTATTCATTTTGTATCACTAGTCGCTTCAAATAAAGGTTCTCACTGCAAGTATTTGGCTAAAAACGAAATCTTCAGCGCGGAATCCAATGAAAATTCACAAATGTCAAAGATGTAACAATGTGGCCAGGCGAAATAAAGGATTAGTTCCCTTTTTACACTTTTTTGTCAAGCTGTAATTACATGTATGGTCTATGGAGAATCCCATTATTTCTATTAAGGGAATGTCATCTCAAGCAAAAATATCTCCTTGAATTTATGAAAATTGTACAGAATTTTTAATTGTGTGGCATTCAGAAAGTCCCCTGAAAAGAATAAGGTCAAATTCAGGTTTTTTAAAACTGAAAGTATGTGTTTCGTACTACTTTTATTAATTTCTGTAGTAAACTGTATGATCCTACTGTCTTTGCCGTAAAACGCCACCTTGACTGTTCATTGTTGACGTTTGGCATAAAATGTTAATCTAATATGTAATTTGTTTTTTTATCATTTTTTATCTAGTTTGGCTAGTTTTCTACGATGTGTTAATCTTATTTATATACTATAATACGTGGTTACAATAAGAGTTAAAATTGTTATGAGATTTTTTACCGGGCGTGGTGTTTATTATAATGTCTTTTACAATATATCTACTCCAAGCTATTGCTTTTTTGGTGAGAATCTTTAATGTATAAACTATATTTTGGACTAGAGATATTTTTTCAAATGATGCAATATAGCGTATCAGAAAAAATTAAATTATCATTGTTGATACAGAAAAGAGGCCTTTTACAAATTGTCTGTACAGTATTCATGCAAATTTGATTGAATAAAAGCGTGATATTGGCATATCTACCACTAACATAATGTTCTTATAGGCAGTGAAAAATTTCTGAAATGTCTTTGATCTTTTTTATTCAAACTTCATTTTTATTGCAAAATAAATTAAGCAAAATTTTACATTATTTGAAGTATAATTAGACTATTGTCCGAAATGATCAAACCAACAGAAACATACCTTTAAGTTATTCACATTTTATTTTTTGTGAACTAATATTAAGTTACCTTCAGTATGGTACAGTTATCATAATCAGCTTAAACATTTATATATTTTTTTACATACAAACTTGACCGCAAATATGAAGCAGATGAAACCAGTCTTGGCAGTTGTTACTTTCACATTTTATTTCTGGCATGTGTGCTTATCTCTCTTGATATCATATTTTATTTGCAGGATCTGTTAGCTGTTGGTCTTATAGTACCATTGGTACCTAACCATGCACGGAAGTTGGGTGCCAACCTCATATATGTGGGCCTACTTGGTTCCATTTATTCAGGATTCCAGTTAGGATCTGGCCCCTTAATTGTAGGTATAATGTTATGCTATTCATAGAATGGGTATTGCATCTTATTTTTTTTATTATTTTAATGGGCAAATTATAGATGTGCTTAATATTCACAATATTGAGTTTAATACAAAAGGAATGCTCATAACAATATTTTCAGTATTTCTAACTTGGAATTGGTGTCACGGCTATAATTAACATACTAACTTATGCACAGGTTTTTCAATGAGGAAAAATGATAATATTTCTCTTTGCAGGGCAGCTTAAGTGATTTGAAAGGCAGAAAAACCATTTTAATGATGACTCTACTTATATGTGGCATTGGATATACAATTCTCGGAATAACAAATTCAATATTTGTTATATTATTTTTAAGAGCTGTGTTAGGTAATGCACAGTACAAGTTATATTAATTATGAACCCTATAATATGATGAAAATATGTGAGGGTTTCCATAAGTAATATTCGGTTTTAATTTGTGCCACAAATTAATTTGTAAAATATCTTTATCACAATCAATTAATGACAAATTGATTAGCACAAGTATATAAAAACTGAATGTTATCTTACGGTCATTGCTTTTATGTGGTCATACTTAAAACTAAAAAAAAAAAATTATGCCTAACTTACCAACATAATGTTCCAGGGTTATTTAAACAAACACAAATGTTGACGAAGGCTCTGGTGCCAGATTATGAAAAAAGTGAAGCAAAGCAAGCAGAAATATATGGTAAAATGGCAGCTATATCCAGTGCTGGCATTACTCTGGGACCTGTTATTGGGGGACATATTGTGGAAGATCACCCAGAACAGGGGTTCACATTTATTGCCGTTGTGTGTGGCATATGCTTTGTTCTTAATGCAGGTATATTAATATATCAAGCAATCTTAATGTTTAATTTAAATCTTTAAAAACATATTTATTAATATAAAGAAGGTATTCTATTAGACTTTAGAAGAAATTATAATTAATTCATGAATTAATTATCATTCAATATGATGTGCAATAATCTAATATATTTCTCTATCTTGTTATATTTGGACTGTAGTCTACAATATTTATAAAAATGTAAGCCTAGCATGGTAATCTGTCTTAATACCTGTTTCTGTTTTAATATAACATTAATCTAATCACTTTCGTTTCAGGGCTGGCTTATTTTCTGCCAAAACCAAAAACAAGACAAAAGAAGAGGAACAAGGAAAACAAAGCACAATCTCAGAACCTTGTATACACATTTTTTAGTAGCATTAAGGAGTCATTTATTCAATTGTACAAAGTTGAGTGGTCATTATATTGGGATATATTTATATTCAAAGCACTAGTTGGATTTGCAATGGGAGTTTATTATTCAAATTATGCCCTTTACCTCAAGACAATGTTTGCTCTGTCGCCAAAATATGTAGGATATGTAATATCATTCCAAGGTGTTATAGGTTCAGTATCCAGTTATTTTATAGGATACATAAATAGTTTTTATAAGAAAGACGAAGACTACAGTCAGAGAAATTTCCATGTATTTGTACTTCTTAGTATGTCCTTACTAGGTTTAATTTTATCTTTTAATGTTTATATTTATGTGATATGGTTGATTCCTTTAGCAGTAGGTAATGCAGTAGGTAGGTTAGTGACATTAGAAATGGTGTTGAAGAGAGGTCATGGTGAGCACAGAGGGACTCTAATAGGTGCCTCTAACAGTGTTAGGTCAATGGCAGGGGTAGTTGCACCAATGGTAACAGGGTTTATTGGACATTTCTTTGGAGTGTCATATGTTATTTATGCATCACTATTTTCAACTGTTATAGGTCTCGGAATGAGTTACCATCAGACAAGTAAAAGAATTAAAAAGGATTGATGTTATATTTTATTTAATAAATTTACATCTTGTTGAAATGTTTTGTCTCTTTTATGATACCCATAATGCTAGTATGTTACAGGAAAATTATAGAATTAAACAAGCAGAGTGGGTTGGAGTTTTCTCTGATTTTGTGCATGTTTAAGTAATAAGCACGGAATATGATTTGTTTACATATACAGTGCAGTAAAATCACAGATTTTATAAGTGAAGAATTATTATGTAATTATAGCACTGTGACGATTGCTACAGTGAATAATTCAGTTATCGAAATATTTTCATATTAAGATAACCTTACACTATAAAGGAACCTAAAATACAAGTAGCAATAATCAACATGAAACAGATAGCAGATACTATAGGGTAAAATAAGAAATACAAGCATATTGTGTATGATACAATTTGTATTTATAAACTCAAATGGATAAGAATAACTTTTTACATTTATTATCTAACTTAAAAGCATTAATGTAGTTTTTGTATATTATTCGCCTTCCAGAGCTTTCATTTGCTTCTTCCTCATGTCCTGGATCAGCTGCTGTATCGCTTCGCGGTCTTGTTGTCTCTCCGGGGGGAATATGTTTCTTTTTGTGTTCGTTACCCATTCTTCAAAATATTTTGGTTGATTGAAGTAAAAGAATAGAATTACTGGGAATGTAGTATACATTGCCATTCTACCTACTTCAAGTTTCCAGTTGCCCATCTTGTTACTAGTTCGGGTTTACAATTTTATATCACTACACTTTTAAAGAAAGGGATAACTTTTTTCAAAGAAATTCAGGGAAGATTGGAAAATGGAAATTGGCAATTAGACAAGAGTGACACCTGTCAACTGTATGTTGTTGTTTTTTCAATTTATCCTATCGGAAAGGCAAAGGTTTCACCCATACAGCCTAGAGTCAAGTATATGATACAAACAAACAAAACTCAAACGTACAACCAGTACAACCTAGGTTTATAATATTAACATACATAAACTGACGCCTTTTCCCTAGAAAGGGTAGGCAGAGGTGCTACCAGGACACCCACATTTCGCTTTGTATGTTCCTTCCCATGATGTGATAGGGGGCGAACCTATCGCCATATTGGGCACAAATTCCTGACTCCGGGCTTATAATTAATAGAAAAATCCAATATCACTTTGCCCCACCCGGGATTCGAACCCAAGACCTTAGCTTTGTAGTCGTACCGTAGTACTTGGCTTAGCTAATGTCCACGAGCGGTCATCACAACAAAAAAAAAATGGTTTAGGTATAGTATAAATTTACTCTCTAATTAGTACCGTGGATGCTAAAACACTTTGTCATTAATTTAATTCCCAACTCAACATACATCGTTATTATGTAGCTGTTTATCAGAACATAAAAAATAGTCGTAGTTAGTAGCGGCTATTAAAATTTAAAATATGATCCGATGGATAACTGAGGCGCCAGCCAACATTGATAAGGAATATAGAATATGTTAATACTTTGAAGGTAGATTACGTTGTCGGGAGTCAGCGCCCTCGGCATAGCAAATTGCTTTGCTATTACTGGAATTTACGCCGTGTAATAGCTACCATTATCCTTACCCATCACGTTGCGATGCATCTAGCTCTAGTAGCATTGTAGCAAGTTTAAATCGGATTATAATAAGCAGGATAAGACTAAAAATAAGAATATGAAGTTATTTGGTATTATTTAACGAAACCCTTCGACAAATAGTTATTACCAAGTAGTGCACGTATCATATTACAAACGAATTTTTGCGGTTGTATTTATTGTTCAAGTAATAGGTATAGTTTCGTTGGAAAATCTGGTTGAAGAGTGCACATATTTATTATAAATATAATTTTAATCATGAAGTCTGCTGCCGATTATATCAACAAATCAAATCTGAATATCTATAATTCCACATAAACTGAAGGAGTTAAGGGTGATATAGTATAACCGTTGATTTAGAATGTATGCCGTGTAATCATTACCACTCATCATGACATTATCATGAAAATCGTTTTAAGTTAGAAACGAGTAAATATTAAAAATAATTCATTTGCGAGTCCAGTAGTCGCTTATTCTAAGATCCACAGTAACAACAATAAATCTGTTAATTTTGCGAGTGTGGTTTGTGGTTGCAAGGAAATGAGATGCAACTGCGTCTAATGTATATTAAATTGAATATTGAATCGTGTGAAAAGTGTCCGTATTCATAAATCGACATTATATAGTAGTTGTCTAGTTGAAGTATTATTATCTCGGTGGCGTAGTTGTACTACGATTACGATTATAGGTCTCGGGTTCGAATCACGGGTCGGGCAAAGTGATATTGGATTATTCTATTCATTATCGGCCAGATTCGCGAATTTTTTTTTTTTTTTTTTTTTTTTATTGCCGTATAGGCAGACGAGCTAGCGGCCCGCCTGATGGTAAGCGGCTACCGCTGCCCATAGACCTTTGCAATGCCAGGGGTCCAGCACAACATAGTCGCTGCCTACCTTAAGGATAGTACTCTCTTTAAGCCTCGTTTGAAGAAGGACAGGTCATAGCGCTCAGGAAACACCGATGCAGGGAGTTCATTCCAGAGCTTGCACGTACGTGGTAAGAAAGAACGCTGGAAACGTACCGTTCGGGAGCGGTACGCTTCCAGGTGGTAGGGATGAACTCTGCTGCGGTGACGGGTGGTGCGATGGTAGAAGGGCGATGTTGGTACCATCTCAAACAATTCCTCGGAGCACTCCCCATGGAACAGACGATAGAACACACAGAGAGACCCGAAGTCTCTCCGCAGTCCTAACGGTTCCAATTTGTCCGTAAGATTGGGATCATCGACTATTCGACAAGCTCGTCGCTGTAAGGAGTCAAGTGGGTTGAGCTGGTATTTTGGGGCACCTGCCCAGAGGTGAGAGCAGTACTCCACGTGGGGCCGGATTTGTGCTTTGTAAAGCGTCAATATTTGTGCCTGATATGGCGATAGGTCGTTAGGATCGTCCCCTATCACACCGTGGGATGGAACACATAAGGCGAAAGGGTGTCCTGATTGCCTCTGCATACCCCTTCTGAGAAAACGTGTGAAGTTTATGTACTTAGTTTTAAGTTGGCTGTTATGTATTCGCTATTTGAATACGTTTGTACTTAAAATTCTTTTTATCTATTAATTTAAAATAGGTGCTATTACTTTCCGATGGGCCTAGGACCACCCAGCTTTTATTACAACTCTCGCGGGTTTATTGAGGCCAATAGCTTCGGCATGTTTAGCTTGCAATGTACAGAGTGTACTTGTAATGATCATGGAGATAAATATTTGTTTGCAAAATAAATGACAATGATTTTTATGAATATTTATTAAAGCGACCATTTTGTATAAACTGTTGCTTTGGTTGGTAATGAAGGCCAATGGAACGTGATTTTGGTATTCGTGTATACGAAAAAGTGTCGTACGCACTTGTTTTTTTTCCGTTCGACTAATGTGCAATTAATCGAAATTGCCGTGACAACATCGACAGGTTCCGTTTCGTGACCGTTAATACCCGTCCACGAGTGACAGATGAGTTGTTGAGCTTGATACTTATTACACAGAACCGTTAAAACTCCGAGCGGTAGATACATAAAGATGTCCTTTCTAGGAGCAAAATTAATTGATCACCGGTTGCGCCTGGCTTTACTGATTCAAGTATGCGAAGTCGCGTTAGGCACGCTCGTAAATTGTCATATTAAGTGGCGCTTAATTTATGTTGAAATCGGCTTACAACAGTTGGTTTTACATTAAGACATTGTGGACTATGAAATTGAGATAAGAACTTTACTAATGTTGTGGGTATTTGCTGCGTTTCCGCGAGTCACCTGCTCTATATCGCCTAGCTCGATTTGTGAAAATGAGCGCTTCCGTCTCACGCAATACTTGTTTCGAGAAATCATGGCTTCATATAATGGAGGGCACGGCGAGCCTTGCGATTGCTGCGTATGATATTAGCTGTCTACAAGTACGCCGCAGAACGCTGTGGCAGTTACACAGCATGGAAATAGGAGTAAAGCACATTACTACAGGCGAATTGGCTAGTTGATACCATAGCGCGTGCCTTAATGGCAACCCGGCACGATATGGATTATTTTTGTCCTGCATCAAAAACAACTCCACAATTATTCCTCATTTGTGTCCAGGAAAATATGGCCGTTTTTCTTAGACAAGTGCTACGAGATAAATGCAAGTGAATCTCCCATTGGAATAAAACATGAGGTGGTCTGACAACGTACGTATAAATGACACGGCTGAAAATGTAATTCATTTTATATATTTTATCGTTGCTGTTAGACATTAATTTGTATTTTATTTGCAGTAGGTAATGTTTGACAGTTCTTTCATAATTGGGTATACGATTGTCGTGATTGATCGCGATATTGGTAGTTATCTACTTTTGTATTTATTTGGATTCGATCTCCGACGCTTATCGGCCTGATTGTGTACTCATTAGATCATTTGACCCCACTTGAGCTTCCTTGATTTACCCGGATCATGAAGTTCTTTGTCATCATTGATATCAATGCCATTGTGAACGCGAGTGCCTCGATTAATCGGCCGACGACGCTGGCGCCGGCGCATCGCCATTTCTATTGATATCGATGGCGACCGATTAACTTGGTAAATAGTTTCTGTATCTCGCTACTCGTGTGATGTGTGCATTGCAATTCTGAGTAATTTGTCAATAAACCGACATCGCTGATAAAACAATCTTACACGTACTTGTCAATTTACTTCAATAGGGCATTTAAAACTTTTCCTGTTTGCAAGGAAATCTATTGGCTCTGGACTTTTCGTTTTTACTTAACTTACTTTAAATGGGTACGTGGTTTATTTGGTACTTAATACTTCAAAATAAGTATGTACATACCTAGCAGATTATATTATGGATCGTTTAACAGTTATACGTAGGTACATTACAACATAGGTAGTGTAGGTACCTACTCGTTGAGTTGATTGTGTCGTATTCAAATTTAAAAATCATGTTACTTTTCTCCATACTTACATATATTTGGTATATTTATTGCGGTACGAAACTACATTGAACATAAAAGTCAGCTGCATAATTTTCTTTACGACCGTTACGTTTAAATTCATTCATGTAGGTGCATATAGCAGTTCCTGGACGTTACGAAAGATTATCGTCGATCGATGCAGAGTGAAATATTTCTACTTATTGTCGATGCTTTTGTTGCGGTGCCGAGCGACGAGGTGTTTCACGCCGCGGGGGTCGCTGTAGATTCAAAGCGATTTCAATTTGTACCATTGCATAATTTGGGAAATTAAATTATTCATGTTGCATGAATGACGACCGCGGCCGAACGTTGATGGTAGATAAAGACTTCCCAAACATTGCGCAACAGTCCCGCGTCCGACCTTGTGTTAGCAACCTATGTGAATGTGGGAACCAAAAAACGCTCTCTTGACCCTTTATCAATAATCTCTGACCTCAGTAGTAGAAGTTTTGACGTGAGCCTACTTTTTTGGTAGTGAAATATGGACTGAAAAGGGCAACCGCAGGTGTGTTAACCAAATATGACGACATTAATAATATTCTATTGCTGCTATAAAAATATGTTTTCTTTGTAATAAATGTATTGTTGGTCAATAAAACAAAAACATGTGACATTCTCAAAATAACATTTGATTGATTTGTAGTTTTCATTGTCGTTAGTTGATCACGAATATTTGTTTAAAATTGAGTGATTGTTGAGAGTTCATTTTCCTTTTAGTTTCTAAGTTAAGTCAGAATGATACCTACTAAGAATATGCAGTTTCACGTGATGTTCAAAAACGTGTTGTTGAGCTTCGCTCTTATTAAAATTTCTCCAAACGTGAAGAAACAAACGTATTCTGTAATCACTCCTACAAATTATGGTTCGAAGTAACAATATAATCTTTAAAGTACTAGTAAAACTTCACGTGCGGAAGAAACAGATTAAGTAATAAAATATATAAACAACGTTTCGGTTTGTAGAAATCTCTAGGAAATGATCACTGGTCGCTTTGTTTCCTTTCCTTTCACTGTTGACTGCCCTGAGTGCCGTTCTGAGATTAGCACCTGCTATTTTTTTCTTTATGGTCTTTATTAATGTGCTATATTATGACGTATTTCACAATTTTTGAGCAACTTCAGCTAGAAACGACATTTTCTCTTATAAGTATCGTTTATGATGTACTAGCGGCCCTGCCCGGCATAGCCCGGGTGCAAATAGTTTTTGAGTCCAGTCCAAACTGTTTTATATTTTTATTGACCGCCGTGGACTATGTTGCTTTTCTCATCCCGTCCGGTTATATCCTACTCAATCTCGCGACGAAAAGCATGCAATCCTGTCTCGTGCCATCGATTAGATTTTGAAAGAGCAGCAAATATGTATATTTGAATTCCTTACTCATATCACGGAAAGTGTTAAACTTCTATATCAAACATCAAAATTGGTCCAGCCGTTTTGCGTGAAAGAGTAACAAACATCCATACATATTTTTTTTTTGTAATTATAATATTAGTAAGGAAGTAAGGATTAAGATTACATAGTCAATGTGATATATTACATTCTTTGAGAGGTTAATTAAGAGTAGTTATACTGTTTAAACTAAACTTTTATCAATGCATATTGATTAGAAACTTAACTATCATTGTATAATTATAATTGGTGAATATGTAATATTGCAATATTTTTTACAATAATACCAACAGCAAGTGATTTCACGACGTAACAGCAGGAAGCTTGCAGCTCGTGTAATTTTAGCAAGCCGGTGTTTGAAGACGACGGTAATGAGACCTAATGTGCCTCGCCTTACAACCAGGCCCTTTTAATTCACAATCATTTTAAACCTCATTACATCTCGCAAATTGTCTTCGAAAGGCCACAATTTTGCTCGCTTATGCTTGTACAGTTTTATATCTACCTAGGCGCCAGTATTCGTTTCTGTCGAACCTATAATTTCTGAGTAATTTTGCAGGTTGTTTACGAATTTTATAGGTATGAATACCGTAATGAATATAATTATATACAATCGAATTTCGTGAATATTTTACTAATAGCTGTATAATTTACGTAAATTCTCTTGTCGATGCTGTTATTCTTTAACGACTGATATTTAAAGTTAAATAAATTGTATCAATTACCACACCTGCTGCACTCGGTAACTAACAGCTTTTTATAAGCTGTAAGGCATGTAACCGTGCAGCAACCATTTGAATAATTTAAGAGGTGAATAATTATTTTTTTTGGATATACTTTCAAAAGAATACACGACTCATAAGCGCGGCAAGGCGGATTTAATGCGGCAAGTTTTTACTTGTCTATGTTTTTGTAATCCTTCATATGCAAATGGGCTTTTTGTACATCAATAACATTGTTATCGGCGATAAACTGTTTATCCACATGTTGATGTAATAAATCAATGGCTTTGATAGGTGTTCAATCTCACTTTATCGAGGATTAGAACTCCTTTTGATATTCAAATTGGTGCTGAGAATCGGGCGTGTCATCTCGTTCCTATAATGAGCCGTGAAATGACAAACTACCCTCTTTCATCACCGCCCACTGATGGCCAGTGTAATGAACTCGGGGAACTTTAACATCCGTATCCGACAATTGATGATAAATGTTAGTCAACTGAGGATAACGAAATTGTGTGAGTTTAAGTATATTTCTCTGAATGTGTCTGTTTTAAGTATCGTTAGGAACTGTTCTTGTATATTAATGAGGAGAGCCTATTGCATAATTATTGAACAAAAGATTTAAAAAACACTTTATTGTTGTTCTTTGATTAATCTATATCTTAAAAAAAAGATAAGTTCATATTCCAGGCAGCTTAACGTGGACTTATTAGTAAATATCAATAGACAAGCAGGTACATACACGTCTTGATTTGCTTATTTTAGTAAGAAATTCAACGCGCGTTGTATTACATGGCCTGACCCCTCTCAATCGTACTCTCGATTGTAGAGGAGGCTCGTGCCCAGCTGTGGGACGTATACAGTACTGATACAGTACAGTCCTCTTATTTTCACAAATGAGGTCATTTGGTCATGGCTTCAAATCCCACACGGAGAATTTTACATTGTGTGGGATAATTTTATTCTAGGAGCATATTATATTAATAAGCTAATTTTGGCTTTGGTCCTGTTATGTCGTAAGCTTATCTTTCATCACATTTTCACTGTAGGATGCTTATTGAAATGTAGGTCTCCCTTCGATAACTGTTTGCAGCACAAAATTAGTAAACTCAGCATGATATTTTGTAGTAAGTACCTATTCGTATTCCGTTATACAGCATGAAGCACCCCATCAACGGTTGCATGATTGATGAGTTGTTTATTGTTGGAACCTTTAACTGGCCGTGTAGACTTCGGATACACATGTAGTTGCCATCGATTATAATGCAATTAAGCCTTTTATCACTTAAACGTGTTATGCGTAAAATATTATGAAGTAACATTATTTTTTCAAAATAAAAAGTTCCGTTAAAATTACGCACAAGGAAATGAGTTTATAAGACTTGCTACCTGTATTATGATATAAAATAATTTCAATTTATAAACTTGTTAAAGAGTATGCAATTGTTTTTTTGTTAAATTGCGGTGGTCTTATATTATAAGCAAATTCATGCGTGTTAAATCTCTAATCAGTTAGATATCTATTTACGTGGGTTATTAAGTCCCGGGACTAACCCATGTGCACCGCTAATGACAGCCATTAAACACGGTTTTGTAATTTTAAAAATTCACAACTCAAGCACATTCAATTCCCAGTTCTTTCAACTTATCAGACACATTGAAGCCGAGAACATCCAAAGCCACCACGACCCAAACTTCATAATGGCTGATCGTGTGATTCCTTTGTTAGAGGCATGCAAAGTGCTAAGTTTGTCAGCAACTTTCAGCTTTCATAAAATGACGAAGGTCTGGCGGCTGAGGGCTCTAGGTCTACAACGTCAGCGGAGTGAAGAGAAAATGACGAAAGCTCAACATTTTACGCTTTGGCTAGCATTTACCCTCGAAATTTAGTAATGTGCAAATTGTTGCTTATCGACATTATTCCGAAGGACTATACGATCAATAGCAACTACGGGATTGCGTTATTGGATCGATTTGATGAAGCAATCAAACAGCATACTGCATAGGCCCCAAACCGCGAAGAAAATTCCCTGTTTCGCAAGTCAACAAAAACATTGATGAAATAACGATATTTGTTTAGAATTACTTTCCCACTCCCCATATTTGTCAGATCTGGCGTCGTCTGACCTTGATGCAAATTTAAAAAAAAAAATCTTTATGGAAATATTTATGTCTGTAATGATTAGGATACATCAGCAACTGTATTGTGTACTGTATTTTAAAGCCAAAGAAAAATAGTTATGTATGAAAGGCACCAAAAGCTTGCAAAAACTGTTGGGACAAATAAAAAAGAATTTTGCATAAAAAAAAGATTTTAGTAATTAGTTCCGGGACTTAAAGACCCGCGTCTCATATACATATAAGAAATTTGTAATCGATCGATGTCTGTACAAGGAAGATAAATAAGAAAAACTAATATAGGTACGTAGGTATTAACGTAATAGAACCCAAAACAGTCATTTTAAAAAATCTATTATACCACCACAGAAGTTTGCGGGCAGAAGCTAATTTTATAATAGGGAAAATGACGTTGCCTGATCATTACTCGATGGATTAACCGGATTACCCGTATAAGTAACCGTAGCAGAATTCAAATCCCATGAGTAAAGCGAGCTCCGTGCTACCTGTCCACACTTGTTTGACCATCATTCTTGAAGGTACCTACGATACCTACATTAAATATTTTTTATTTGCTCATCACTACCTATAGCGTTAGTTTAGGGATATCTATTTGGAACAAACAGCCCGGTTAGGCAGGTCCAGGTTCGAGAGAGAGGTCAATCATCAAATCCAATTCGGATGGGCAGCGTTCGGGAAACTACATAACGTATTTTTGTCTAAAACTCCTCAGTGCCTGAAGACGAGTCTTTAATTGTTGTTGGTTTCCAGTGATGACATACGGCATCGAAACGTGGCCGCTTACTACAGGAATTATAAGACGGCTCAGAGTCACTCAACGCGCTATGGAGAGGGCTATACTCCCTTTATTTCCCTACGTGATTGAATCAGGAATAAGGAGATCCGTCGGAGAACAGAGGTTACTGAAATAGCCCTATGGATTATTTTATTGCGTTGAACGGCGAGCATGCCATTCGTCTGATGGTACTCGTCATTCTGAGACATAAGATGTTAAGTCTCATTATGCCCAGTGGGTACTGTGGCTACAATGTTCTACAAACCGGAACACGGGAGAAATGGATATTGCGCTGGTACATACCCAGGCGGCCTCTCTCATATGAGAGATCTATCACAATCAAATGTAAGTTGAAGTGGCAGTGGACCGGGCACATAGCACGTAGAACTGATGGCCGCTGGGGCGAAAGGTTCTGGAGTGAAAGCCTCATACAAGCAAGCGAAGTGTTGGACGGCCACCTACAAGGTAATGGACTACCTAGATAAGGTCGCAGGAAGTTGCTGGATGCAGGTCGTTTCCAACAGCTCTATGTGGCGATCCATGGGGAGGCCTATGTCCAGCAGTGAACATCCTGAGGCTGAAGAGAGAGAGATATTAGAGAACCCATAGCGTAACGTCTATTACATCGTATAATCATACCTACTGAGACTAAGATTGAAACTTATCTGTTAGTTTGTATAAGGTAGTCCAAGTTACTTACTTAATTGAAGGCAATTTCAAGATTAAAAGTGAAGAATTCCCAGTGTAGGACCAGATAATAAAATAGAATGTTAAAATTGTTTTTTAAACAATAGAATACTACATTTAGTACTTGGCTGTATGGTTGCGAGTTCCTTCGGTTTGCGTAAGTTGCCTGTTATAAAAACATAATTGTTATATTGTTTTCAGATTTTCATTCTTTTTAATCGGTATAATGCATTTTGAATGTGATTTAAATTTTAAAATGAATCTCTATTCGTAGCTTTTGTTTAGGAGTACTCGCGATTTTATTACGTATACGATAAGGGCTTTAATTATGCCTAATCTAAGTAAAATCTTAGTGGATAAAGCAACTGAAAATTGTATAGACTTGTACAATCGACTGCCTAAAAATGGAAAACCCACTGAAAAACAATGGACAGTGCTCTCTTGTTTTTTGAAATTTAACAAGTTAACCAAAGATATTGAAGTGGTTTCTCTAGGCACTGGATCAAAATGCATTGGCGCATCAAAATTATCGCCAAAAGGCGATATTTTAAATGACAGTCACGCAGAAATATTTGCAAGACGTAGCTTTTTAATATATTTATACGATAACATTGAGAAATGTATAAAATTTGAATCTTCTATTTTTGACAAAGTTGGTAATAAGTTTAAGCTCAAAGAAAATTTTGAGTTTATTTTTTATTCCTCACAATTGCCTTGTGGTGATGCAACAATAGTACCCAAGGATCCAGATGTACCATTGTATGGACTTCTTTTAAAAAGAAAACGGCAGTCTGAGGTTGATGAAACTCATGTGCCAAAGCGACGAAGAGTAAGTGAGGATATCCACCGAACAGGTGCAAAATGCCTGCCTGATTCCACTCCAGATCCCAAAGCTCCAGGTAAAGACTATCACATTGTTGGCCAACCACGGATAAAGCCAGGGAGGGGTGACAGCACATTGTCCATGTCCTGCAGTGATAAGATAGCCAGATGGATTCATATTGGTGCCCACGGTGCTTTGTTAGATTGTCTATGTGATCCAATAAAGATAAAGTATATTGTGATTGGAGGAGGCGTGCCATATTCTAAAGATTCATTATACAGGGCTTTTGTAGGAAGGAACAAAGACTATGCTACTGAAAAGGAAATTATTCCAGAAATACATCAATCATCTGTTGAATTTTCTAATATTAAAACGGCTCAACGTCTCCAATCCGCACCATCCAGTATTGTATGGGTTAAACTAAGGAATCCGTGAGTAGCATTTGATTATTCAATTGTTATTTTTTCTTTTTGTGACAGGATTGAAATGAGCAAACAGCAATGATTGTTATGATCACCACGCCCCTTTCTTTTTATTGCATGCTGTCCGCCTGATGGTAAACAATACAACCGCTCATGGACAGTAACAAAACAACACCATGATTTACAAAGCAATGCTTGGCATTGCCCTGCGCTTGCCAACCTGAGACAAAAGATGTTAAGTCTCAATATGTCCCGTAGTTACTCTGGCTACAATGTCCTGCAAACCGGAACACAACAGAGCATTTACACTGCTGTTTGGCGGGATAAATAGACATTGCGGTGGTACCTACCCAGACGGCTTCTCCCATATGAGATACCTACCACCAGTAAAATATATGACATTGACAATGGAACTTTTTTAATTTTTAAATAATTAAAGGTCCAAACAAGTACCAACATGTTTATTATACTTTGGTGAAAAGTGCATTTCAATATTGCTGACTTCAATTATTATTGTGTTCGCCTGAGTTATAATATGATTGTCACCGGTTTTAGTGATGTATTATAATAATATACATAATGTAAATATTTGCAGATCTAAACTTTATAGTCTCACAATTCTGTAAAATAATTCATTGCAAATCCAAACTTGTAGACCACTTTTTTGTATTTAGAAATTAATTTTAAAATGTTGGCATGATCTAACACACAACACTGTAGGTAAAAACAAGATTAGTTTTACCTAGATTAGATTTACTCAAAGGTCCAAGTGTAACATCACATAATATGTAGAGTAGTGAGATGATAAAATTAAACAATATTATATTTTTACAGAATTCTGGAAGTTGCAGTAATGGGGAAGAAAATAGGAGTTACAAAAAAGGAATTTAACTGTCTAAGAAGCTCATTATGTATAAGCAAATATAATCTTTATAAAAGATTTCTCGACATTCTTGTTAAGGTTGATGAATTAAAAGAAAGTATTGTTGGTGAAGAAGATGTCAGAAATATTCCATACAATGTGATGAAAAAGAAGTCTGAAAGATATGTAAACAAATGGCTGATGGTTAAAGAAAACTTTTTTAAGATTTGGACAATGAAACCAGATATTTGGAATTTTTGTGTAGATGTAACATGATTTGTATAATGCTTAAAAATTTTGAAAATAAATGTTGTGTACACTATTTATGTAACATTTTTTTTCATTTTTAATTGTTATCTTAATGTAAGAAGGGTAAATACTAAATACAAGTTAATACAAAATTGATACATGATTATAATCGAATACACTTTTTAGTATTAGTTATGGGTATCAAAAAAACAATAATAATAACGGAAACAGTCACACAGCCCTGACCTCACAGTCCAAGTCTTGTATTGTGCCAGGAACAACAGACTGGGCCACACAAACGTTAGTCCCGGTGCGGGGATTGAACCCGCGACTTTTATTGACAGCTGCCCCTCTCAAACTGTGTTTTAATCTTGAACTTTGTATCAAGTTATTAATATGATATACATTTTAATTTCAATTACAACAGTACTATTGTACAAGCAGGTATTCATAAATGGAAGTTGGATAGATAAAATTTCGTTAGTGGGGTGTGTACTAAAATGTCACTGTGTAATTTAAATTATTGCGTGACTTGCAACGAGTATAGTTTTGACGGAGTGATTACGAGACAACATTTAGGATTAAAGACGTCATAATACTATCTATTGAGTAGCTCGTACTCGGATTGGGCCATGAAAACGGCTGCGAAAAATTTTCTTGAAATGTGTAGTTTTCAAAATCAATATTATGTTGCAGTTTTTAACCTATTTCTCTACATAGGTCATCCAGCATATTCTAAAAACCTAGTTTTAAGTAAACACACAATCTCGGTATTTATATGATTCGGTCATGGTCAGAATAGGATATATTGCAAGTTAAATTTGTACTGGTGGTGAATGTACTAGGAAAGTTCTCGTTGTTTTTTTTTTTAGTTTTGATACTTATGAATTACCTTTTAAGATAGAACTGCCTATACGGTATGTACATAGCATATAGCGAACTCAGATGCACCATTATTTGTTTGGAGCTATATAGGTGATTCATGTTATTTTGATCAAACTTTATCTAAGCAATGGTACTTATGGATATTTATATTTTCAACTACTTTTCGAAAAATTCAAATAAACCTACCTTACATAGGACTAAAATTTACTCTACTCTCTCTCTCTCCAACAGCCTCAGGAAGTCTACTGTCTGTAGCCGGAACGGCGTACCTGTCGGGAACGGTCAGCATCCACCGATTTCCTGCAATCTTTAACCTATTTTACTTTTTTTTCCAAGCAGTACCTACTCCTGGTGGTGTGAAATGTTACACAACTTTTGATACATAGATGAATTTACAAATGAATATTAGAGGATTGAACAGACAAACTAAAAAAAAATTTAGTCCATACGAATTTGTATCAGTTTCAGAGATTGAACTCCCAACCTTTACAGTAGGAAGCTAATATCACAGTATTCTGTGCTAATATCTAATTTATGTTGGAGGAAGTTGTTAGTGTAGCTTGCGCAGGCTTTACCCAACTATACTATTTCTTTGACATTTGAACTAGGGGTTATGTAAATAATTAATATGATAATGACAAAAGATTTCTTTCGAAAGACCTACCTATGTGATGCGAAATGGCACGTATGACTATGTCGCTAAACTGCAGTTGGGTGCATTACTGACAGCTCGTTAATATTTCGGAATCTTTCATTAATCTGTGAACCAGTAAAGCCTGAGACCTATCATCTGTTTGGGATTCTTTACTACATTCTCAGTACTAGAAGTGAAGATCACATTTGCAAAACGATTTCGCCATTGCTTCTTATGTTTATAATTTGTCGCTGTTTTCGTTGCCTCGGTATCAGCGTGTAGTTGACGTTTATTAATTACTACGTATTTTGCATCCATTGAGTGACGAAATACGTACGTTAGCCTACTTATCATCTGCTGCCTACTTGCAATGCCTACTGTGGGCTTATTAAGAAATTCATCATAAGTGACATTACGCAATTTCACGCAAACATCTATCTCTATCATTGGTCTGACTGAACATAATACTAAATTGTAGGTACGTAGGTATTAGTCGCGTTTGCCATTATCATTGAAGAAGTGTAAATTGTAATAGAATAATATGTGGTATTTTTAATTGTTGTAATATTATGGTGTTAACAAAGTACATACCAGGGATTATAAAGTTACCTATGTTATGATTACTTAATGTTATTTTCTGTTCGGGAGGAGAACATACAACATATTAAAACTAATATACATTTTAATTATATATAATACAAGGGTAAACAAATAAATACGCGGTTAATTATGTACGTAATGAGTATAATAGCTAGCAATTTAGATCCAAAGTTATGATCCCCCTGCTGGTCACGAGCTTCCTTTACAATTAAGAAATAAGAAAGATTAGGGGCACAGTTATCGAAGTAAGCGATACTCTTCTATGAGTCAACCTAAAAACATTCACAGTTTTTATATGTTAATATACATGTATGCAGCATGCTTATCAAATTCAAAGTTTACTGATCCATTCCTTTAATAAAATATAATAAAGCGTAAATAATCAGTTGATATTATTATAAATTAGTTCCACGGAGAGAGGAACATTTAAAATGCTTTCATTCGAAATCTCAGCATTGCCCGACTCAAACAGAACATTTAAATAACACGATGACGAAACAATGACTGTTTAAAAGCAGGTGCACAATCTAGGAAGGATAATATTGTTCATAGCAGCTTCATTTTTGCTTTCAAATATCGTGGTAGGTGAACGTTGGGTTACCTAGTGTTATTATTGCGTTATAATATTTATAGCGGCAGTAGAAATGAAGCCTGTGGCTTAATCCATAAAACGAACTTAATATCGGTTTAAAAGTTTACTTTTACGATCGGTTTTAAAACTTAAGGATTGAAATAACGAATATTTCGACGCTTGTTAAATACGATTATTGCCTTGCCGTCCTTTCAACTCGTGTACGTACGTTCAAATGTCTGATCCGATGGCCCCAAAGTAAGAGGATGCATAAGAGCATTAATGTTTAAGTAAAACAAATGGAGGCATGTCAACCCACGCCTACACACGCGAACAGATTATTAGTTATTGATTACGAATTATTGAGAAGCCCCATTTTGAAAAGGATTTTTGTGCTGTATCAGTGCACTTAGACACTTGGGTAAGTCTTAAAGTAACGGTACCTACTTAATACTTATAGGTATAGGTACAGAGTTCAGGAGTACAAAGTTGTACAATATTACTTTGTACATTGTAGTTTTGCGGTGAACTAACTTAGATTAAGGTGTCAATTAAAAGCGCTGATCCGGTAACCTAGTCCTTAAGGTGTAAAGATAAACAATTGACTTTAATGACTGACACGAGGGAGATTAATATTTAATGAAGCCGGCACATACTTATCGCACTCGATGTAGGGCTGTAGAAAGTGAGGCAGATTAAGCACTTTCCGGTAGACAAGCTTCCATGTAGCGAGTCGTCAGTGCTGTCACGAACACACCCGCGCGGTGCGAATTCGACACCCGGCCATCGCCGCTTTGTCATTATTTTAAGAGAATCAAACTGATTCGCCCGGCCCGTTCCGTGTTCAGGTTCACCCACTTTCTACCGGAAGGCAATTAAAAATCATTTGCATTTCTCTTTATGTGCATGTCATTTTTGCGTGATATTCGTACTATTTGATCTAATGAGAGCACATGTTATGGCGCCTTTGTAGCTAGGCACGAAGTCGTGTATCAACCATCATTTACATATAACTCGTGGATAAACAGATATAAACATAAAAGCCCCGTTCTTGCATCTTAAATCCATTTCTCATTCTGATTATAGATTCGTAAATTAAAATTATTATAACATTTAATGTGCACGCTGACAACTACACTGTAAATTAGCCATGTTATGGTCCTACATTGTATTGTTGGGAATACCTAGGAATTAGTATTTTAGCTCTGCGACGTATATATCGTGATTTGTTTATCTGGAATACAAGACATTTGAGGTTAGACATTTCATAAGTGTAGGCTGGCTAGTCGCCATGACAGAACAATGGCGGCACAAGCGCATAAATCATAGCAGGTGAGCGTTTGCTTAGATCCGCGGGCTTCGCAGGTGTTTGATTTTCTTTGTTTACTACACTATGTGTTTTACGGTTTGTCTTTACGGTGAGTGTATTGGGATGTTTTGTGGTTGTTTTAATAATAGCTCTGTCGATGGCGTTTGCTTCGGTAAAAGAATTCTCTGTTACATAAGCTTTAGTTTCTTTTGTTTTATCTTATTTTATTAAAAAAAATGAAAACGTAAGCGTGCGATACATGTGTGGTCACTTTCCATGTAACAGAGAGGATATACATTATACATCGACAACTTACTAAGCTATGTAAAACAATAAAATATTGCTGGTGATTTATCACAAATATTTGCTTTGTATTGTGAAATGATATGAATTGTGTATAAAGATCACAGTTAGGTCATAAATTGAGAGTCCCTCGTGGATCCCGCTATCGGGAGGCGAGGGGTGTGTCGGCTCACGACTTATTGTTTATCCACAACAAATTGCCAGCGGTCGAGTTCCAGGGAAAGCTGACATCACCTACCTAATGTAAAGAAACATCTTTACAATTCCTAAATTTGTTAATGGCGTTCCCATTAGGCTGCACGGTTGTGCGAAGTGTGTTTTTGCAATTCTCGTCTTTCCATAATTAAAACAAGTAACAAAACGGTGAAAAACAAACAAGTTAACAAGATGAGTAATTTTCACGGCATGTGCTGGAATGTTAATCTGCTTTCATGCAAATGCATTCTTGCAAACATAATAAATCAGAATGAGTGTTTACGCATTGTTTTGTATCATGGCAGTTCATTTTAAATTTATCTAAAGACACTTTCTATGTAAATGACGTGTTTTATATGAAACGTGAAACAATTTTCCGTTAGGTACCGAAATTTTGGTACGTTAAAATTTAAAAAAATGCGGAAATTGCAAGTACTTACTTAGATACCATATCTACACTACTCCGATATTGGTAAGAAAATATCTTTCATTATCATTAAGCAACACTCTTTCTTGATGTTGTGTGTGACAATTTCATATACAGTTCAAAACGTCCTTATTAAAGTCTTGGTCTTTGTATGTTGAGTTGGTTTAATTTCTAATAATAATCTGATTATCCTCTCAGTTACCTTGTTTGCATTTCTAGTTTGACAATGTCTTTATTATCGCTTTTTTGTTCCGCTTTGGGTTTAACCCACGGCACCTGTCTCGCTATTCGCTCCTAATCAAATTATAGGACAGTGAGGTTATAATTAGCAAAGTTTTAGCATGAATATGAAGTTTGCTCATTATAGATTGTTCTTACCTGGGGATAGCCCTAGCTTTTTTTTCCGTAATGTGTATTTGTAGGTGAGTAAATAATTACGACAAAAATGTACCTTAAATGCGGCAATCATGCTTCAAGCATGCAAGCATTGCTTTTGTACGGGTTTAGTTTTTGGTTAGTAATTTTCTGACGATTGGAAGACTGACTTTTTGGATACAATATTTGTATCAAAATAGAGACATGAAAATATCTTGGCTTCATTTAAAAACGATAGATGTTGGAATTTAAATGTTTGAATTGTTTTTTTCGAGATATTACGGGTGAAAGATACACATTTGCATGAATAAAATTGTATATTTCTCGTCTAAACATTACAGGTTATTGACTAATACACTTCAATGGGGGTCCAGTGCAGTGTTTCTGTAGAACGGGCAAATATAACGGGTAAATATCATATGGACATCGGTTAGCGAGACAGTTTCGTGCTCACGTCGATGTTTTTAGGTCACAAGTATTTATTGACCTAACAGTTGGGTTGGGAGATAATCTTTTTAGCAAGTCTTGTGCCACCCGCGAGTGTAACCCTCGCATTCACCCGCGCGGATTTTTGAACAAGTAGAATTTATTAAGCTGTAAATAAACTTTTATTATTGAAAAGCCTCGTAACTTTTTATATCGTCAAAAGGCATTACGTTAACTGTTAATCGCATTTCAATACGTTATCTTTATGAATTGCCGTCGACACTGGACAGTAATGTGGAGAAAACTCGCGCTTGGCTTCGGGCTTCAATTATTTTTATTATTGCTGTTCCAAAAACCGTGACGTGCTCCCTTTGGATGCCTGCCTACTGCCTATAGTTTGTTGTATAATTTTCCTTAAGCCGATTTTATGGTTGGCTATTAGAGAACGATAAATTGAGCTTTAGTGAAAAAAGCCATATAATTATAATTAATTTACATCGAAGTGGCTATAGGTAGGAATGTTTTGTTTGCAAATTTTTCTAATAATAAATTACGTCTTTAATATTAGTCATCATCATGACAGTGTTGTATGTCAGTACAGATTTTTTCGATATTTTAACGCAAGTCTGTATTAAATCACCGCATCGATAGGGAAAGGACCACCAACTTATATCAGCGCTAACATGTTGTCAAATATGCGTGATTAAGTAAATCCATGCTCAAATGCTAATATATTTTCAAATGCTAATCAATTGCTCGTTTATATTATCCGATTTATTCCACCTTTGTTGTTGTTCCAACCGTTGTTTACCATCGACAACTTATAACTTAATTTCCTACGTAATATTATCCTTTGTTCCCAATCTCTCGGCACGATTTATATTTAACTAAAGGTAAAAAATCCGATATTTCCATTTAATAACGTTATTATGTAAGCTAAGCGCCGTAATAATTACATCGATGGCAGCGCATGCACTTTTTTTATAAACTAATCTCGGCCAGACACGCCGGCGTCAAACTTGTCGGATTAAATTTATAATTTTCTCACTAAGCTGCCTTTTTGCGAGGCTTCAACGACCTCTAAATTATGCGCGATTATTTCACCTTCCTTTATTTGGAACTGGATTTTAATTCTAATTGAGACTTACCTTTAAGGGCCGAGTTAAGTGTGAGAATTATTTTTTGATTTGCGTAACATTGGAGTTGGGAACGGGCAACTGGATTATATGATGGAAAGTGGTGACCATTGCTTATCAATCCTCGTAACACTTGAAGAATCGCAGGTTTTTGAAGATACAGGACGAAAAGGATGGGAAGGAGTAAGGTGTTTCTTACGAGGTCTCCGTCTATATTACTTCTTTCATGATTAAAACGAATCAGTAAACATTTGACATCGGTTTTTGAGATGTACCACGATAATGTACGGCCGAGCTGGCCCAGTCCCATTGTAGCGAAGACTATAGTAGGTATACCTATGTTAGAACTTTAGTGTAATAACTCTACCAATCCAAAACGACTTTCAAACAATTGTTCAATTATTCAAATTAGGTTCTTAACTAGGATACCCTTTTGTCTTGGAAAGGTCACAGTTTACGTTTAATACTATTCCTAGATTTGACACGAAACCTTTAAAATTTCGTTCAAACTTCTGTTGAAGCTGCGCGTCCATTGGGTACGAAGAAGATCAAATACCACAAAGGATGTGTTTTGAAATGTAAAATATTATTGCATTGAACTCAGTTCCGTGTATAATCATAGAAGAACTTAAGAATATTCTAAGTAAACGTAAATGTTCGTATTTCTATATTTCAAAATATAAGTTTCTAGAAGCTTCACATTAATAACTTCCATACCTGTAGGTATTATTCTTTTCATAGCGTAAATAATAGAAATAAGATTCTCGCCTTTTCAGTCGTTGCACGATAAAATGTTATCTAATTGTGACAGGTGTAAGAAGAATGGGGTCCATCTTCGCAGCTGATGAATTTGTATCGATTGTGTTGCAACTATGTAGCACCAGTCGCGTACTCTGTATTTGTTCAGGAGATATTTCACCTTTGTTTGTTGCTCCCGTGTTTTATGGACAATCATACTCTAGCCATTGTTCCTGGTAAGTGCTGTAGATGAATTATTACAATTTCTTCGCTTGTATATTTGTTTGTGATCAAAATTACATATTTTTAATAATACATACACGTAAAAGTAGGTACATATATTGCCCACGAATGCGAAGAATTATCTTCGATAAGTATTTTAGCTTAACTTTAAATGTTAAATCAGCGTCAACAATTTTTTAACTGTTTTTAACAGGAATCTTGATAAAAATACCAGACTGATTACTTTATGTACTTTTATAAAGTACGCTTTTGCTCGTGCAAAATTGCGTAGGAATTTTATCTTAGAAATGAGACAGCGCGTTATTAATGGTATGGTTTTTTCTTTGTGTGAGACAATGTGTTTGCCAACCGACGTTACTTTAAAATTTATTAATGTATTGACAAAAGTTATGTAACGATTGTGTGTGAACAGTGAAATCCGTGTAGGGAGGACTCGCCGGGCCGTGTCATCGCCTCCTCGAGGACTATCGAGATACAGCGCCGCGCCCGCGCGCAACCTGCCGTCTATACCAGCTTCAATAAATGTCTTTATCCACACACAAACAAACACAACAATAGCATCATCCTATACGTTTACATTGCGTTTGCGGCTTGCGTAATGTCGATAACGAAATCGAGCGAATTTTGGCGAATTCGGTCGAACGTAGCTGTTAACTCACAAGAATGACGATTTCAAAATTCCCAATGCAATACGTTCGTGTTTATCGACGTCTTTATTATCTTAGCACACTGAATATTATGACGGCAAATATTCCGCTCCGCGGACAACCTATTAATAAAATTAATTGGATCTCGGCCCGCTGCTTCGACGCAGTCTTCATTACGAAAGTTTATGGATATCCTTTGTAAGTCAAAAAGCAGCGGTTATATTTTAATTTTTTGGTCTCTTTGCTGTGAATTATGGGCTCACGTCCACGACACTGGTTGCTGACAGTAATTTTAGTGCTGTTAGCTCTGCCGATATACGTGTGACGATCGGATACACTTAAGCGTAATTAGTTTTAAATTAACACGCGACGCAAAGGTCGCGAGCGTAAATAATGAGCGCTTTTCTTTACGCCGTGATTCATCAGGTGAAACTGATTATCACCGACCGCGGACACTCCGTTCTTTCTGTTATTCGCAAGACTTCACAATTAATAATAATTGGACGAAACCAAAGTTTGATGGGCCGCAGTCGGGAAGTCAAGATTAATTTTTTTTTTGCAATTTCAGTGTATTGTAATTAACCGAGCGAGAAACGAAGGAACAAAACGGTGGGCGCCAATCAATTGACCCCATCTCACTTGAAGGTATCGAGTTTTATTTAACAGTGGGGTTCTTCGCGCCGCCCCGTATGACTGACTGCACTTATTGTTTACTTATCACTTTGCCACGTAACAGCACGAGAATGTTTGCATTGGTACTGAATATCTAGAAGTGGCGAATATTTGACCTGCGAACTATGTCTAGTCACGATGTGGTAAATTGGAAACTTGTCCAATTTGTCTTTAGATAGCCGTGGATTGGTGCGACATCAACAAATTATGTTAGTTAGTGGAACACAAACACAAAATAGTTTCATTACTCGCATTGAAGCGGGTTTTATTACATATTGCCAAATAAATTGTTGTTAATTGAAGCGTCGTATAATTTTGAGATGCGGGTTGCGCACTCCGTACTCCCCTTTTGTCTTTGGTTGATGAAATGTTCAATATCCCAGAAGTGGTTGGGTAACGTGTTACAAATGGCCGGGCGGCGAGGCAGTTTTTCATATCTCATTTGAATGGGCAAGGAACTATTAGTTAATATTGTGTATAAAGGTTTAGTAAGCTACACAACGAGAGGTTAAAAGATGAAGAGATATGAATCGTTTAATAGGCAAGTGTGAACAGTGTAGCCATTGTTGAGACCATTAACAAACGAGTTTTGACACGCGAGTTGTGTTGCAAAATGTTCGACTCACGACTAAATAAATAAATGCTTATTTACATCGTTACCCAACACGCTGATAAGTAATTTAATTAGAACGGCTTTAATTGAATATTGGACATAATAACGAGAGCGGTGTAACTATACTGTTGCAACGAATTAATCAGTTATGATTCGCCAGTCCGTCTCGCTTTGTTACTGCTAAACTGAATAATTTGTTATTGTTGCGAAACTTATTTATGGTATGTTAACAAAGGCAATAACTTTCATGCGAACGCTGAGCGCTCAACGCAGTGACGTGATGTAGGTTCGATATTTGTTTTACTCGACATTGATTGATCTGCAATTGGTGTTTCCGAAACCGTATTCAATTCATTCGCAAGTGTCCTTGGTCTTTGTGTAAAAGGTCTATTTTTCAAAACGGACGCACTCGCTTTGTGTTCATTGAGTGTGAAGATTATTCAAAGTGCTCAAATTAAACAAAATGTAAATCAGGTTTTACGTCGCCTCTTTGTACGCGGCGACATGCGTTGCGTAAATGTTACAAAAACTACTGGGAAGAAGTAGTTCCTAAGCGGTGTACGATTTGTGGCAAGAACTGGTCATACATTTTTTAGCCCAACCTTCCTTAATGAGTGTAGAAACCTGCGCTGCGTTCTAACTCCTATGCAAATGTATTTTCTTCTATTTTCGAAAGCAAATGTTTTGTGAGATCGCTAATGAACTCTAACAAATAAGGTTTATTTGTGATTCGTTGGTTTTTACTTTTTAACACGCGTACACGCGTAACTTGGGTGGTCGAATTATTCCAAAGTGGTTTGAACAGAACTTAAAAAGGAGTGTTATATAAAACCATCCTTCGAGGGTTTTTAGAATTGTATCATATTTTTTTGAAATAACTTTTAGTGTTGGCTGAAATATTGATGTCGCTGAAGCAAAAATTTCGCCTTTAGAGGTAGCGAAGTATCAGGCGTGTAGGCGTCGGGATCCAATTACGTATCAAGGTGGACAAATTTATTGCAGCTTCAGCACGCTCTCACCTTGACATGTCCCATTTGTTAAACTAGGCCAGGTTCCTGCATTCCCTGAGGACGCATCACATTTATAACTTAGTATATCTTATTTTAGTGCTTATAAACATTGTACACATATTTACATTGCAAATTGTTTAGCACAGTACTTTAAAAAAATATATATATTGCATTGGTGCGGCAAACGAGTTAACTACATTTCAATCGTAGGTGCTTTTCCCACCTTTAACTCCGGAAACAGAAGGAAAATGTATTATTTGGCCTTCGATAAATTACTTACCGAAACTGTCGCTTTAAACCGACATCAAAACTATTGCTTCATGACGATTTTCTATGGGACTAAACCATTCCGGTCCAGTCGGCCCATTACAACAGTAGTACAAACTACAAGGTAACTGCATCGTGGCTCTACCACTTTTAAATGCGAAGTCTATAAAAGAATATGCAAAGTCTATCGATCCTATCTACCTAATCAGGTCCTTGTGGTGGATTAAGGCTTTATCCATCGTCTTTAGTAACGGTGCAGTATTGCAGTTGACCGACCGGCGAGGCGCCAGAAATGAAGAAACAGCGGAGTCTAATTTTTATTATGTATTTTATACTTTAGGTATCTATGGGGATAAAGGGCGCCGTAGCAAACTCGCGTAGAGTTTTAGTACTAAAAACAAACTGCTCTATATGTATATTAAAAAACACAATATCCATCACCAGGACACTTGAATCACCCAGCTAAAATCATCAATTGAATAATGCGTTCAATTATCTCATATCACCAAATCACGAGAAACAGAAACGATAAATATTGGCAGCGGTCCAATATTATCAGTGATACGTGAATAAAGAGCTTAGCGCATACATCCTCGGGAGGCTGTGTGCGAAGGTTGCGCACGCGTTTTTCACCCGAGCGCCGGCGAGAAGCAGCCAGTTGCGCGGGAAACTTCGCCGCGGACGGTCATGCTCAACCCCTGTTAAATTCAAAACTTCGATCACATTTACGAGAATACATCGCGTACCGTGACAGTGATCAGTGCGAGACAATAGCCGTAATGTCTGGTTAATTTGTTTGGTTGTTAGTAAATCGAGCCGCCCAAATGAAGATGACTGTGAATCGTATAAGGGTGGTGGTGTTAGGGAGCCCGCGGAGTGGAAAATCTGGTTTGTATTTTTATATCTTTGAGCAGTTACGTGCAATTTATACTGGTATTTATATAATTTAATCGTAGGAAAATTTAAATAATATCTTAGATTTTTGCAATGTAGCATTGTTTTGGTTAAAATAAGTGCAACAGACGCACACATTTTCGACTCTACAGGTGATCGTTCTTGTTGCGGGTGTGAAAAAATATGAGAAATTTTTTGGTCCTACAAAATTCCGCAACTTACTTAAATACTTGTGGAAAAATAATTGGGGTTTATATTTCAATTTAAGTCTAAAAAAATACACAGTTCCAAGTATCGATAACAATTTAAAGAAAGCGAACTTTACAATGAAATTTGTATTTATAGTGTAAGAGTTTTAAATTTTTACCATAATAATTAAAAACTCTTTTGAATTATTCTTGAAATCAAAACCATGAAGTAATAACTTGTATACCAGAAGATAAGATTATCATACTTAATTTAAATGATTTGTGTCTAATAATATTCTTGCTTCTGGCATGGTGATAAACTTGCAACTTATCACAACTTGGGAGTTGGGACTGAAATAAGCTTAATGAACTGTAGGTAGCACTAGTGACAACTGTGCCTACCCCTTTGACGATACAGACATAACTTTATGTATGTTTTCAACATTAACATAAGGCAAAATTGAAATGTATAGAATACCTAAATTATTTATTGTATAGATGTCTAAGTATTTTACTCATAGCAAATAGTACGTACATGCAGAAAAAAATGCAATTAAACATTGTAGGCAAAATACTTACATGTACATACATAGAACTACAGACTCTACCATAGAGATTATAAAGAATTTTAAAGCGATACCATGTTTAAAAAATATATTTATGCAGTGTTCATCAAATTGTGATTTTCGTGAGGGTGTACAAATTAATTAAGACAATAAAAGTAACATAAGATAGATAGAACACAAAATAGATAGAATATGTTCTTTTGATGATGGAACAAAACCTATAAATAATAATTGACAAGAATTTACAAAATAAGAACTATGTATTATTAAGTATTTATAAAAGTGGTGACTACTGTAAACTTTTTCCGAGTAAAGCTCTATCGATTTTTGATAACTTCCTGTGTAGACTGAACTGAAATGCATACCAAATAACAAAAATATATTACTTTGAATACTATAAAAATATTATAACGTAGAGCAAAATCATGCGGATTGATTGTGACGCTCATAGAACATTCAATAACCAAATGCAATATTATATCCCCGATAGCGACATCAGCCTAACTGTTAAAAAAAATATATATAATGAAATAGAAGACACCAGAATCAGAATAAATTGATTTAAGTTTTATATTCCTAATAAAATTTAAAAACATTTCTTAACTATATGTTTCGTTACACTGCCCTAATCAGTCATTATTTAGAATGTATACTACTTAAAATTATTCACATAATTTACAGTCTACGTAAAACATTTCCAAGAACTCCCTCAGTATGTTATACGCTCGATTATTGCTTACTTTACGTTCAAATGCATTTATCTCGAGCGTTATCAGGTATCAGATGGAATCTCAATGTCAGCCGCATGCAATACCTTGTTCACTTGCATCTGATAACCGATGCATACGGAAACTGCTGTGTACTTGTTACTTAACGTTTGATTTCATGCAAGATCTTAGTATTTATTACAGGGTTTTATCGAAATTGTATAGAGTTGTTTTGATGTGTCGAAACTTTTATCGATATAAATTGCTTTTATGTCGATGTTTTCAAATCAACTTATTGGTGTAGTGACAGATTATGTATGTAGGTTCAACTCCTTGGTCGGGTAGTACATGTCAATGTCTTTGTGAATTCTAAAAAAGTTGACGTTAGGCTGTTATATAATTTTGGTTAGATATAAAAATATAAATCATTCCGTAAAACAAAAATAAATAATTGATACAACCTTATTCATAAATTGAAAGTCATACCAAAACAACTAAAAGTTTAAAAATGCTTTTCACACGCATGCATTAAGTCATTATTGCATTTAAAAAGCCAAGTTCTGCAATTAGCGAAGATCACAGTAAATTAAGACTTCATTACATTTGCGACGAGCATTAAATTGGACGTTAAAACGCCATTTGCCACGGTGTGAAACAGGAATGTCGGTTCAAATATTTCGTTTTTTAAGTTATGTGTTACGACGTGATATACATGTGTAGAGCAACGACCTCGACGGCATCGGCGTTAATGCTTGAACGGACGTTTAAGAGTTACACAACGTGGTGCGGTGGCGCCAGGCGTCGGCCGCGGCCGTCGGGAAATCGCGCCGTTGACCCACCAGCCGACTGCCGAGTCGCCGCCGCCGCCGCCTTCGCTGACTCGTTGTAATTGTACCGCCCTAATTGTCGGCCGTCTGACGGCTCACGGCTCACTGTGGCTGACGGCTCGCCGTGGCCTGCCGCCGCTGACGGATCCGCGCTCCATCGCCAACGCGATTGCAATTCATTATACTCGATTCCCGCGCAGGGCTGATGTGCGCAATGCTTTTTGAAGCGAATGCTGTCCGCGGACAGCTCCGGGCTCGCTCTCATCGGAATAATAACCGACTAACATCGTTCTATATCAGGACCTCATCTGCGTGTCGCCAGTCGCCACGTTCATGTTCAATTTTGAACTGGTTCTCTTCCCTTTAAAGGACACGTTCGTCGGCAAGTAATAATCGATTCCGTTATACTGGAAATTCATTATCGCCGCGGTGGTACCCCCATACTTATCTCGCCACGCAAAATCTAGGTCACATTACAGTGCAGCTCTCAAAATATGATATGTATCTCTGCGCCGCGCTTATCCCGAGAAGTGTTTGTAATGGAAGTATTTACCACATTAATTATCTTTCTGAGTTAAAGTGTTTAACGATCTTGCATTGTGTCTGAATAAGTTGCTTCTCTCCAGACATGTATTGTATCCAAAGGGCAATGAACTTTAGTAATTTTAAGCAAGTAGGTTTTTTATGGTAAAACTGGAAGATGTGCATGCTCATAAAATTGTATCGTATATATTTTTTGCCCGGGATTCTTGTAAACTCACCGAAATGTGATGGTAATGACCGTCTCGCCAATGACAATCGTCGGCTTCGTGAGGCGCAGTGACGCTTCGGGTGCACATTCCAGTCTTTTTTCGGCATCACCAAATGTGGCCGCAATGCGGTAAAAATGCACGAAGGTCGCGTATTGCATTCTTATTGATTTCTGAACATTAGTGAGTTAATCATCTGTAACGTCAAAGATTATTATAAAAGATGATAGCAAGTGCATGGATGTTCCATTTTAGAATTTTTGATTATCCTAAACACGCGATCCGTTTGACACATGATGGATGGTACCGGTAATCTATTAATTACCGGATAGATTCCTTACGATATGGCGTCCATTGTTTCTGTCGATAACCTACCATCTATCAACCTACGTGGTGCCATGTTGTTTGATCTGTGTAATTTGTCATATTATATGCTCCGGTGATTATAAAATTTTGTTATTGTTTCTCTAGAATAGACTACGCGAGAACACGTTGGTTTCAGCTTTCTATTAACTATGTTTTTTATTATATTATTATAAGTCCTTTCATTAGCGGCTGTGTTCTTATGACGTCACATTAAGCAGATGTTAGGGTTTAAGTTACGATGACGGACAGATTTTTGTAGATGAATATTATCAAGCAGGTGTTAAGGAACGGGAAGTCCAGATGTTGCTTAAAAAAGAATGTGCAATCTGTGATCTAGCACAAAGAGTTTACCAGTTATGATACCCATATGCGGCCAGGCTCTAAGTAAAATGAAATTAATTCATCCATTTGGAAAAGAAGTCAATGACATATCATTCAAATTGCATTCTTTTCCAAGATTGTAGTTACATCACAATCTTTACGATGATATATTAGTTTAATTCATTTGTCGCTTGGATTATTCATATTAGCAATAAAATTCGCTAATGCAAGAGCATTAATTTAAATCAACAGCTATCTATTTTGGTTCATTTGCATATATTATTCGTTCGATGAAACTTTATGACGTTACGATAATGTACGTAACCGGAGCGCGGAGAAAGTAATGCGTTTTATACTTATTGCAC
This sequence comes from Deilephila elpenor, assembly GCA_949752805.1. Taxonomy (NCBI): domain Eukaryota; kingdom Metazoa; phylum Arthropoda; class Insecta; order Lepidoptera; family Sphingidae; genus Deilephila; species Deilephila elpenor. The sequence goes on from OX457102.1 coordinate 5,609,135, forward strand.
ATGGAAAAAATCGAAAGGAATATGACTGTGAGGAATTTCATATGAGTTTAATAAAATTGTGTTTTGTAACAATGCGCGTTGGTGTAGAGAAAACTGGGTTTGTATTTACACTTCCGTGAAATGTCGAGGGCTCAGTTTAAGCTTGAGTATTACATTTAATAAAATATTCGTAACATCCTATTAAAATAATAATGTGATTGATTGTATTACTTTAAGTATAGCAGTACATTTTGCTATATTTGATATATTATATATTATAGACCTTTTGTAAGTCGATATTTAGGATATAATTGTCTCTGACGTTGTTAGTTAACTTTCGTAGATCTAATTTTATAAGACAATATTTATTACCAAATTCATAATAATTTAAATAAGTTATGATTTCCCCTCAGGAATTAGTTGCTTAACGCATATGTAATTTTCAAAGTACTTGCGTAATAGAGTTGTGGATTAGTTCGCAAGTTGCAGCCAATTTTGTACCGTAGCCCCCGTCCGGACTAGAATGCGTGTGGAATGCATGCCAAGTCCATTGTCATGCGACGGCGCGCTGCAGTTGCATAAACTCATTGTGGAAATGTGGTCCGCTGTTGTGTAACCACAGGTCAAGACTCTAACCAAAATAGACCAACCGAAGCTCCTTAAAGGGACCACTGAAACTTATCGATCGATTTCGTTCCCGTGTGCTGTGGGGAAATATTCGTTTTTGAAACTGGATTATTCGTATCGGTATGATAGGTGGAATTTCTCCGAATAAAATGAGACCTGCGCAATAGAACATAACACAAAATGTATAGTTAGATAAATACTTAAATATTTTCAACGTCATATGAGAACATTTTATATTATACATTTTGATATAAAAGGGAGTTTTTATATCGGGATACACGGCAGCGCTGTAGACATGGCCAGTTGAGTGCAAAGATTTTTAATCTGTACATGTTCAGATATGTCTGCGACTACTGCTTTTATCAACAACCGTGTCTAACAAGACGTGTCGATGTACTCTTTGAGGCGAGGATGATAATATCGGACACAAATGTAATCCGATTCGCAACACTATAGATTATTGATGTACAGCCAGAATAATATATCAATCATAATAAGAAAGTGAATTTGTATACATTCATAGTTTATTTTGACCGCTTGTACGTTTACATTGTAAAGAATAGAAACTCCCATAATGATTACACATCAAAAGGCGAAGTATGAGCGTAATTCCGAAGCGGCCGGCGCGGCGCGGCGTGGCGGGCTCTCGACAAGCAATCAGCTTTTTGAATAGGCTCACTAGCTCCTTTTGATGGGCTGCCAGGATTCTCCACACTTCATTTTGTCGGTAGCCTGTACCCGAGCGCTGTCTATTCAAACAACTTGCTTTGTCATTATCGATGATAACTGTTTGTATTGTGTACAACCCTTTAAATCAAAATTCCAGGAGTGAAAACACTAATCAATGTTTGTACTTTCGTACCGTCTAGAAAGTCGGGTTTGACGACCTCTTAATTGTTCCTACGATGCCTTGAACTAATTCCGTGGTATAAATGTGTTTTTCTCTTGTTGCAGCGGTGGTCGTAAGATATCTCACTAAGCGGTACATCGGCGAGTACAGTTCGACTGGTGGTAAGTTTCTAAAAATTAATGTTTATTATTTGTTAAATGTCTTTATGGCTTTCAACGCCTTTTATATTATGGCGTGGCAATAATTCAGTTAATTTGTGAGTAAACGATATTTACATGACGCATTGACGATTATCTTGATTACTTTACGTTGCCTGCAGTTTTTTGTCTACTTACTTAATTGAAATGTCTCGTTCCTTCCGACCTTAAAAGTGTTGACTTTTGCGTCATACTGGCGTCTTGTTTTGTTCAATATTGATACATTAAAACGAGGAAATTGTTTTCGACATTCACGAGCTCATGACGTTCAATCGTAGACGAGTACATACAATGTAATATGTAGTTTAAGTTGTAAAATATTGCGTCAAGAAATGCCTGAGAAATTCTAGACATCAGCTCTATTTATTTATCGAAGCAGGCTTATATGATTTTGATTACATTTAATTCTTTCATGTCTAGAATTAATCAGGCATTTCATTGAATGGTATAAACAGTCTAAGAGTATGACGCAAATAAATTTTATGTTTTAAACTAGTGTGGTGTTGTTACAGATTTCCTTTATCAGCACAGAGTAGCGTTCGACGGAGCCGTTTCAGAGGTTGAAATATTAGATACATCTAATTGCGCGGTAAGACACCATAGCAACACTAGCTTTAATGGAAACATCGAGAGCTTATCGTTTGTCACTTATAAGAGAGAGGTTGTCGATAAAGTAAAGCCTTCAATAAAGGTGTCGGTAAATGGAGCGATAGACGTGGTTAAAGTTAATTTAGCGGTAAACAATGGAGATGTTAATCTGCGGCAGCGGGCAGCGGCGCGGGCAGCGGGTGCAGCTGATGCCCGCCATACAATTTAATTAGACAAAGTTTATGTGCCTTGTATCGGCTTATCACCGGCGATCGTTACCGCTGCGTCCGTCTGCCTCTCGGCGAAATCCTTCGTTCAAACCTACGCGAATGCTAGTGAATCTTGTTACATAAATCCTCCGTTTACTGTTACGTAGGACGGCACTAATTCTAAAAACACGTTTCTTATTTCGTCTAAACAACGAAGGTGCTTTATTAAACGTACCAATAACGGAACTAAAAGAACAAAACAGTTTCGATGTTTCATATTGCGCAATCGGCGATTTTATTCGGTGCAGCGGCTGGCCCCGATACAAGATTCCGTCCACCGTGACTTGTTGTGACTTCATTATATTGAAGTTCACTGACTTTATATTTTCGATTTTCTCTCTGACGTATTAATTTTACGATGGCAACTGTTGTGGCTCTATTTAACGTGTTGGGTAGTACTAGTTTAGTTATAAGTGTAGTGTGTTTATGAGGTAATATTATTGCAGATACGTGGATGCCTGGCGGAGCACGTGCGGTGGGGCGACGCCTTCGCCGTGGTGTACTCGGTGTGTGAACGACGCTCCTTCTTGGCGGCTGCAGAGCTGCTCTCACTTCTAGAAAGAACTCGGCTCCCGGGATGTGCCGCTATCACTCTCTTGGGGAACAAACGCGACCTCGAACACGCAAGGTACGATTTAAATAGAATGCTTCTAATTTTTTATAACCCTAGCAGTCCCAAATTATAATTACTATTAAATGTTTTGTAACTAAACTAACTAAAAAGCAATCTGGATAACAACATAAAAAATTGTTTGAAAGGAGACTGTAACATTGATGGTCTATTACCACCTGATGCTAAACTTTTATTAGTTCAGTGCCTTAAACATTTAATGCGTTGTTTAGGGAGGTCCATGCAGAGGAGGGTCAAGAGCTGTCGCTGCGCTTCGGGTGTCAGTTCTACGAGGTGTCCGCGGCGGAGTCGTGCGCGGGCGCGGCGCTCGCCTTCCACGCGCTGCTGCGTGAGGCGCGCGCGCTCGCGCTGCTGCTGCCCACGCCGCGCCGCAAGCTCGCCGCTTACTCCGTCTCTAAAGTACGTATCATACATAATCAAACACCTGGGAATCTTTTTGAATGCCGAACGCAGTTGCCTTTTTTGTTTGACATCATACCACAGGCTAATCGTGTGACCTGGCATATTTTTGGACCGCCAAATAGTTAGTCTTATCTTTTTTACAGCGTATGATTTTCATTAGAGCGTTTGATTGTTAATAAAAATATTGGAGTTAATAACATTATAACACTTCGGTGATTACTGTGGAAATTCTTGGTCTATACTCTATAAGCTATATTAACCAGAAGAATTGTTGTGTCTGCAGATGATGATGACAAAATAACATTAGTTACTATTTGATTGTTGTAATTAATAAGTGCATCTTGTCCTCAGGTAATCGGCACGATATTCGGAAAGAACAGCAAAAGTGTACGAAAAAAACGGCCGTCACTTAGCATTTAAGTACTTATTTATAATTTATTTTTAGTTATACATCCACCAGACTGCTTTGTATATAGAATTATTTTTAATCTTTAGTGTAAGAACAATTTCTATCTTCGAAGATAGATTTAAGCGTTTTTGTTTATTGATAGAAAAATAAAATCGAAAAGTTGAATTTATGTAATCGACATTCGCTGCCATAATTGTTTGTAAATAATGAAAATTATTTGTTGTAAATTTATATTTTTATGTAAACCTCGCATTACACATACGGCGCCCGACGCCTAACAACAAATATTGTAAATATAAATTAAATTTATTGTTATAAGATTTATTACCTCAACGAACTGAGGTTAATAGCTTTTTAAGTATAATAAAATTTTATACTCCAATTATAAATTGCCGTTTTATTTTTTGGTTTGCCTCTAAACCCGACTTATTTTTAGGCGTATTGCATCGAGTTCAAGAGTCGCTACGGTCGATAAGCGATCTGCGGTGTATTGAGCTTATTTACGACTTTACTTTACCTTGAGTAAATAATATAATTTATCAGAATTATTTTATTCATTTATTTATTTTATTTAAACTTTATACAATATAATTGTACAGGCGGATTTAATGACCTGTAGGAGATGCAGAGACGAGATCAAAAGGGTGTTTCTAAGATACGAAAATGGATAAGTAAATACATATATTACATACAAGCATAAAATATATAATTATACATATAATGTATATCTATAAAATACCATATACATATATATTAAGAAAGATAGATAATGTTTGAATAATAATAATAATCTGCCATTTGTTTGAATAATAGTTCTCGAACCCTCACTTTAAATGCAAGACGATTCCTGCACGCCTTAATTTCCACACAATTAATTTTAACACAATCCACGACTCTTCGCTTTGTTTCCTGTTCGTTGGGCATTTTACTGTGGAAGTATTCCTTACTTTAAAATGGAAGCATAAAATTATTAGGAAATACTAGATCACCTACAAAAGCTACTGTGCGATATCAGAAAAGAGTAAAGCCGGGTACTCACCAGCGAGCCGTAACCGTAACATAGTGTGTACGTGGTTCGCGAACGTGCTGCAAGCGGTACGCGTGCGGTTACAGCGAGCCGACGATTTCAAACTACTCATTCTGTAAAGCCTAAACTATCACAAACGTACACATTAGAACCTCGTTACTGTATCATGCAAGTTACAATTACAGCTCGCTAGTTAGTACCCAGCTTTACATAAGGATGTCGCTCGCGATTACATCCGTGTTTAAATATAAATGAAAAGCAAATTGTGGCTAATCTATCGCTTACTAGGTGTAATTGGGACAGATCAAACATAAATCAATAAATTGTGGGAATTCATATGCACTAGAAGTGGATAAATTTTTGAAATCCATACTAATAAAAATTATCTGTGCGGTGATAGAATTCGGAACTCCTCACGCAAAAAGCTATTTTAATAAGTACACATATTATCTTCGTCACTTTGAAGGTGCATTAGTATATTCTAATTTACGAGGTCATTTTATGATAAAACTGAATAAAATACTCAATTCCCTAAGGAAATTACTTTTGCAGAAATTCTGAAACAAGATTATCCCGAAACATATCTATTCCGATGCGGACTTCGAACAGAATTTACAGTTGTGCAAATCTAAGAAAATCAGCCGTGTTACATGTATTAGCTACACATCACGAGCTTGTTACGTATAAAACACGGCTTTAAGATATAACATGGCTTTGCCGGTGTAAAGTAATCTTAACTCTTCGTTTTCTGGCACAATTTCATTTTGAAAGATTGCTATTTCACGAAAGTTACAATAAAGACAAATTCCATTTACGGTCCAACATAAAATCAAGACCACACACCTATTTCACACTATACATGGAAGAAGAAACCAGCTCGCAGTGTATCGGCACGTTCAACTGTAGTTTATTAGATTAAGAGCTGGCGCACACTGCCAACATTTCAGTTGTGTTTCGAAACAAGCTACAAAAGGTTCAGTACAGTTGGCACCTGATGACTGTATTTATAAGTTACATAATTGTTTATATTTTTTATTGTTAGTATCTACATACATGTTATTTTACAAACGTATTTTTTGTGTATTTTTGTTACAAAATGGTTTTTCTGATTAATAGTTAATTGGGGCTGGGTAAAAACGGGAAGAGCAAGTGCCTAAATAATCCTATAACAATGGTACATATGCTGACAAAAAAACTTCTCCGTTGCATATCTCAAATCTACACCTATTAAAATAAATTTATAGTAATCTGTCAACCACCTCGTGACATGCTGAGACCGAATGCCTGGGTCATCTTGGAACTCAAAAACATAGATGTGTTTCCAACAGCGTTTTATTAGCGCTCTATAACTAGCAGTCTGATCCAACCCTTCCTCGTAATATTTATCGTAATTGCTACCAGGAATCTAATAGTTAACACTGGGTCGTACGTACCCCCTGGGGTCTATTCTTATCAATAGATCGTATTTTGTTTTTAAATTTGTACATACTACTAAACAATATCGGCTTTATCAATATAAAACAAAAAACAGTAAATTTTAAGTCAATCGTAATAACGATTTAAGAGGAATTTCTCAGGAATGTAAGAGGATTTTTATGTTGCATCATGATTTTTCGTCTCAGATGCGCTTTCATTTTGTGGAATGGATATCAGTACTGCTTATAAAGTTACAAATTAAGAGTGTGCGCGATTCCTTACATAATTAAAACATTTTAATTTAGTGCCACACAAGCATCCAGTACACACTTATACAAGTGTTAAAGATTTACCGAAGTAAAATTTCTCTCTAGCATAGTTTTATTTATCTTAGATCGCAGCAATGAAACTTAAGTACACATTATGTAACACTAACATTGTAGGAAAATATCTTAAGTATTCGCACATCATTAGGACGTAATTGTTACATGCAATTTGTGGTTGCAATAAAGCAGATTGCTTAGTGGATCACACGGTGTATGTACACCCGTTTTCGAATCCCGTTGGGAAGACAAGACGATTATCTTCTTCTATGGTCTCATATCCTAAGAAGACATTATGACCCATACTTTGTTCACAATAGGAGTCCCTAGCTGTGGCATGAGGGGTCTAAAGTTGGTGAACAAAATATTGTTTCCAGTGTTATTTTTTAGAACGTGTATTGGATGCGGCATCACCTTATATCAGGACAGTGGTGCAAGAAATCGCTTGTTTACTAGAAGAGACATGATTTTAAGGTCTGTTGAATACTGTAGGGTTTCAATATTCTTGCTACTAATACAGTTCATATTTTTTATACAGTAGAAAGCTATTCATAATTCCTTTCCCGCCCTCGGGGGATGTCGGAAAAGGTATATCGGGGTCGCCGGCCTTCTTATGTCCATTAATTTGCAATGAGTTAGAGTGGTAAACTAAATTACGTATTTAAATGAAGTATTAAACCTGAATCTATGTACATTTCCTTGACCGGTTGAGGTCGGGCAGGTGGTCAGACGTAAAATAGCCGTTTATTTTTGCACCGTTTATAAGAATTGCCTTGTATTGATAGTCAATCACCACGCATTGTAACGGTCAAGGAAAACATAGTGAAGAAACCATATATTCTTTAAAATCGCCATGGTATTTTAAGACATGGTAAGACTGTCCCGCCCTCACACCCTCTATTGCAACTCCTGTAAGCCAGGATCAACAGTAGCACGCATTTTAATGACACCGAGCATTGAAGCTCAGCGAGTCTCCGCGAATGATATACACAGTAGGTATGTAAAGAACGCTACCCCGTACTAGGTGAGCGTGATATACTATATGGCCTAACCCCTCTCAATCGTACTCTCGATGGTAGAGGAGGCCCGTGCCATAGTAGGACGTATATGGGCTGATAATGATACACATATAAAAATTGCATATTCGCCCGTATGACTACTGTATGTACAGTGATGGAAAATCAATCTTAGTAACACATGCAAATGTCCCATTTCGATATCCCGGTTAAATCCGGAGTAGATTGGGAAGAGATAACGACTATCTCTCGCTAGTACTTATCTACGCACTCCTTGAAAGCCTCCCTGGCTCAGTTGGCTAACCGCCGGCTGTGAAACGAGAGGCCGCGGGTTCCATCCTCGCACCAAGACAAATGTTTGTGTGATCCACAGGCATTTGTTTCGGGTATGGGTGTTTGTGAGACCGAACAGTCTCTCGTAGTTTCTGATACCCACAACATACGTCTCGATCTTAGTGTGGGAAGGTCCATGTATGTGACTGTTGGGTGTATTTATTTATTTATTATCTTAATAATTTGGCTGTACTGCAGCTATCAGGTGTTTTGTATATTTACTGATATTAGCTATCGAAGTCCGTCTGATTTGCCTCTAAATACAAGTGCTTAGTTTATCAAGGTCATCAGACATGTGCACCGCGGAAATCGATACTTGCAACGTGAATATTCTAAATATAGCCTCTAAAGTATCTATTTGCGGATAATGCATCCACGATGATGGATTCTAATGGCTGAGAATATTGACAGGGTGTTTGAATCGTTGAGTATGATGTCCTTGACATATACAGGAAGTTTTAGAATTAATGTCAGTGGATCGAGAAGTAATTATTATACACGATTAGGAATTATTTGTGGATCTCCAACAAAGGAGACATATGTAACTTGCATTTTATAACAGCAAGTTTCTGTAACACATTGAAGGTACGGCTTGCAATAATTGTAATAATTATGATTGCCTGCGTAATTTGATATTGAAATGAATTAAAAAGAGTCGTAATCAGAAAATATAGATGAAGTTCCGTGTGCTATTACCTGCGAAGCAGTTTTTTTTAACTTTAGAATTCTACTACGAGGAAATTATAAAAGCTTGTTTGTTAGGCGCATCTAATGTCAAGGTATCTATTAGATTTTCCCGGAACATATTAATCTGGCGGGTCAACAAATTGCCGGAGAGAGTTCCGCGGCCTTGCATGTCACGGCTTCCCCGCCCCGTGTCCGATTCCACGATAACGTCTTAGACAGGAACTGCAGGCGACGGCCGAGCCGACAACATGTGAAAGCAACAAGTGCAAATTCCAAGGTCTCGGAGAAATTACGCATCGGAATCCACCAGACGTGATGCGAACGCGTTTCGACAATTTGCTCCAGATCGACCGAGCGGAAATAATCGCCAAGATGTTTAGCTGCCGATAACGCGATCAAGTTCAAGTGCAAGACTGACGTCGATAAATAAATACGTTACAATTTATACGGCGGACGGATTAGAAATGAATGCTACGAGTAGCACGGGTAATAAATAATTGGTAAGCGGCTGTTACGCAATACGTAATAAAACGTTGCCTTGGTTGTTCCGCACTGGCATTAACTCTGCTCCGGGAACCCACTCCGTACCTAGTGCCTACTAGGTACAGGTGTACGCTGCGGCCGATGAGAAGATATGAGCAATAAATCGGATTCCTAGATCGCATTTGTGGCGCCAACGTTCTGCTTGGTGCACGAACTAGAGAGGAGACGAGGGTACGATCGTTATCTGTGCCACATCACAGATGCCAGCGCGCCGGCCGTCGTCCGCCGCCAGCCGCTCGCGCGTCGCGGCCCGCGTGCGGGAACCACACTTCATATGATTAAGGAGATTTACTTTTACTCCTTTTAATACTTTAAAGCAGTACGTCTACAGATTACTTTAACAGCGTGTGAAATTGACATAAACAGAAACCTGCAGATCTTAGCAAATACCAATCGTATAAATGTGCGAAATTCATATTCATCGAATGACTTAATAATATTTTGACGTTAAAAGAATTATCTATAGTATTTTACGTTTGAAAGACCTTGTGTTCACGACCAACCTATGAGGAAATTATTTAGCTTTGAATCCAAATGTTAGTTACTAATTTAATAAAAAAAGGTCAAGAGCGGGCGACCCCTCACAGTCGTTGCGATATTTAATGTCAATTAAAGAATTAAATGAATCAGCAATCGATGATCGGCGAGTGAAAGCTTTCGATGTAATCGCTCGAGATGCGCTGCGGAATCGCGATGACGCTTGCGATATCTCGCCTCTAGTCGATCACGATTTCAATGAATTATCAATAAGTACAGATAACGCTTATAAATGATTATTCGATTATCTCGCTTGCTTTTTACACTGATCAAACTGAGCCGTTCGGAACATGTGATCAAAAAATAAAATACATGAACCCAAGGAATTACATTACTGCGTGCGTCGATATGGCAGCAATCCAGCATTGCAATGACAAGATTATGACACGTAGAAATTCATCTTGGTGTCTGTACATCGGGGATCTTGATGTAGGAGATATGCTATCGACCACTTTCATCTCTTGTTTTAGATTAAACGATTAGTTTCGTGTAATTGCTCGTATTTATATCGAATGGTCATCGAAACGTGTATGACTAAAGTAAGGTTACCATCTGTATAACGATACCTACCGACTTTATGTATTCTGGGCACATATATTTACCTACAAAGATCGATGAACTGGTTGTAATGTTTTAAAATACACAAAGAAGAAAATTATTCAAAATAACTCATACATTCAGCTTGTTGTATCAGCTAGCAATTATAGACTTTTTCACGACTATTCTTTGTCAATGTGGTTTGATAATCGGATGGGTTATATATTGAGCCTCTATAAGAAATTGTAAGGCCTGCAGGGATTTGTGAACATATTTCACTGCATAATATTTCATGGGATAAAGGCGTGAGTTTATGTGTGTATGTGTAATAAGGGAATCACGATTGATGGCTTCATTACTTTTATCTTGGTTTTAATTTGTTAATAACAACACAATATTCATTAATATGACTCTAAAAACGCCAACGAATATGCATTGAATCAAATTAACACATAAACAACAACAATATCTTATAAAACAGATAATTAATTACATTTCAAAAGATGCCACACTACTATACGAATATCATTTCTAAACCAATCAAATATTAGTGTGTAATTGACACATACATAAACAAGCGACTGTTGTCAGTTGCAATAAGTTAATTTCATTAGTGGCTATTGGCAACATATAGCAATTGATCTAGGAGAGAAATGAGAGTAGGTCACGAGTATAGCCACATAAACCACAACGCGTCCTTGCCCGTAGCTTATTTTTGTTTTAACCAAAGAATTGAGACCACAGATTGAAGCATTTGATAGGAAGACAACTTTTGATACAAGGGATTTTTTGGATTTATTTAAATCCATGTTCTTTATATAAATTATAATTCCATTGATGATTCTCCTTTTTTTTATAAACTTTTAGCACCACTGCTGGGCAAAGGTCTCCCTCCTCTTTTTCCACAAGTCGTGGTTCCAAGAAATTTCAGGCCTCATGGGATGATTCTCCTAGGTGTTTTTATTCAAAAGGATTTTATTATGAAACGATCATGTATCTATTGTTGACACAAATTATATTTTGTAATGAAACACGTAATATGTGATTTACAACTTTGGTCTATTCCACAAATAAATGAAGCAATAGCACTTGACCAAAATGTCTAATATAAAATGCTAAAGCAAAGATTTAGATTTTATATCCATAAGCATTCTGACCGAGTTTGCCGACGATGATTAATTTCATCAGTGATAGAGGAATGTAGGAACACATTTCGCATATAAACGAAGCTAATGAAAGAGATTTTTTGTACAAACAAACTATGAAGAAGGTAAATTCCCAAATGTTATGTAAACACAAAGTGGGTCGATCTTGAAATCTAGGTTGCGTTTGAAATAAAAATATTAGTCTTCGGTCTACTATATCTGTGCAAAAAAGATTTGTATAAGATGGAAGCTAATTTAAACAAACATCTCCAAACCAATTGAAACGTTGCGTAATGTCAAAAATAAAACGTCAGTTTTAATAATTGTATAAGCAGTGATCGGAAGGCGGACTAGTATCGAGTTAAACACTTAATGGATTCTAATGTAGATGATCAGCGAACACCTGTCCGCCGGTTGACGAATGAGAACTTATAGTAGGGACGTATCTGAGAATCATCGGAGAAAGTGAAATTGGCTTCAGAGACGTAAACAAACTAGAAAAGGTAAAAAGCGCTCGACTTTATTATGTTTTATTTCGAGAGCATGTAAGTGAAATTGATTTTATCGGGGTTTATTTTTATGCGAGACAACAAAAAACGGGTTATCTAACTAAGTAGGATATAGATAACAAAATTTATAAACAAATACAGTTTGATCCGACAGAAGTATCACAAACAATTTGCATCCGAAACTTATCTGCGTGCTAAATTTTACCGATATCTGACGTAACAGGGTAACTGACAAACGTTTGTATTGTTTATCCATTCGGATCACATGTATCGGTGATATGAGTCGGGCTGATACATTGTCATGTTTCATTAGACCCGCTGGTGGCACTTCCAGCCAATTTATTTCACCACCGACAATCACAAGATGTCCATCGTCGGAGCCAGTTTGCAGATAACACTAAATGGCTAATTTGTATTTGTGAAGCAGATGTTGCGCAAATCAAGTCACGGACATTGCGTAGACGTTAATGAGCCGAACCGGTAGCTACTGTAATGTTTGACTGAGCTGCAGTTGTTATGACTGTGACTGATATGATATGAAAGTTGGAATCGTGTAATTTATACCGGACAAGTTTTGTTTCATACGTTTGTTCGGGCTGGTTTAATGACCGCGTGATTGATGTAGTATAGAGTTATGCATATTTATTTAATATAAAAAATAATTTCAAATATTAAGAAGTTATAAGTAATATCGTAAGTTGTTGATCTAGGTTTTTGTATTGTTTAATATCATGGTTTGGTGGACAACGTCACACGACAATGCACTGTTAGATTAACAACTAATTATGATAAAAGATATACATTTGTGCAGCAACTTTCAGTGATTTACTTTCACGCATGCAAAACCACAGGAATGGTTTCTGATAAAATTATTAGTAATCGGCCTTTCGAAGGGGAAATCGAATATTGATCACACGGTTAAGCTAAGGGAGCTATAGAAATCACACCCACAAAACAAGATACAAAACCGCGTGCATTATATTGATAAATCTAAGTACGTGCCAGCACTTAAAACGATCTAGCTCGGTCTATTTAACTAGACTCCGAATGTCAGTCGCGTTTCATATCTGTGGAAGCGATGACCGAAGCTCGCGATAGTGTCACTCACGAGCATGTTACATTGGTTCGCACGTCATGATTCAACATCGAAGATCATGACTCAATTCACCGGCACATTAATATGTAACGTCTGTCATGCCTGCGGAGCGGCGGTATCGGCAGTTATTCAACTTTTCTAAGAGGCTAAGTCACAGGAAGCATTACGGGGACGAGAACCTATACGTAGGTATGGTGTCCTGTTTGTACCACAGATACGTAAAGTTATTATATTTATGCGAAATGGTATGCACGATTAAAATGTCACATAGTTTATTAATTTGATAAGTTATTTGGTTACTGATTTGGTAGGAGGAAATATTTCATCGCCGAATCCTTATATCATACAATAGATACTGCGCTGGTACTGCTGAGAACTACATTCTAAATTGTTTACAACGGTTGATAAAATATTCTTAGTTCATATGCCCACAGCAGTCCTAGTTGACGTAATATAATTTTTAAACTTTGATGTAGGTAGTATTTACATACGTTACAACAGATACAATAACACGCTTAATGATAAATTACTGAGAACTAATGCTTCCCTTGCTACTGCATTATACGTAGAAAACGATGAACACGTTTCCACTGACTTGATTGATATTGAAGATCGATTTAATGGCGTTAACGTCCTGCAAATTACAGCGAGATGTTCGCACTTAAAGCGTTTACAATCTCGAGGAAGTTATAACTTCTGTATACAGCGAAATGTATCAAACGGTATAAATCGGATCTGCAGCGATTGTGGGGTAAATAATGACTGGAGAAAAGGCTACAGGAGCAGACGAAGGTATTTAAAAATCTGGTGGATGAGTAGTTGGATATTGAGAGATGCTATGGAAAGAGTTTATTGCGGATTATACGAAACGCTGTTTAAAATGATTCAATAGGTGACCTTCGTAATAGCTCTCTTAAAGAAACAAAACTCTAATAAACGATAAAGATAATATAAGCTGCTGTTTCTATAGTTAATCTATGAATCAAACCAACCCACATTCCAGCATTTATCTGAACATCTAGAAAGCATCTTGCGCTTTATCTTCCGTTCATTTAAACATGACTAATAGAATTTTCGGGGGCGTTCTCAGTCCGTGCTTAAGGCGTCATAAGCCCTAGTTGCCAAGAATAATGAGTTCAAGTGGTAAGCGGAGCTAAGCCGGCGGCAGGCGCCGGTAACGATAGCGCTCAGACCGACGCGCCTCGAACACTTTGACAAGCTTATTAGGTACATTTTCTACGATATCTCCCGTGCCTTGTTCAACAATACATAAATCCGAAGGTAATACAGCTCCGTTACTGTTTGTCCAATTGACAAATGTCAGTTTGTTAGATAAATTGGTGTGTATCGAAGCTAGACGAGTGAGTTCTGGTAAATCCAGTACCTATTGGTATTGGCGTTAATTAAGCCGTGATTGACCTAGTGTAGGGACAATTTGTGAATGGAGAGCATAAGATCAACATGCCAATGTAATCTGTATACTATTGCCCAGTTTTCGTCTGAATACATAAGTGATGAAGTATACAAATATCATTCAATAACATCGCGAAAATGTTCAACCTTCTTATTTTATTTATTCTTCCGTACACTTAACATGTAGTAAATTAATAAACACAACAGCAGTTAAAGGCAATTAGCGTGCACCTAATTAAAATGTACTTTGATTGAAATTCAGGTCAGGGCTAGGGTTTGTGACGAACAGACCCGCTCTTGTCCAAACACCGCGAGTAATTTGTTGGCATATCCTTGCAGTGTTGACCGCTCTGTTCAAACAAAGGGCTGATCTCTTCGCCCTACAAGGAACGCCACTCTCATTTCACCTTGAGTCGGGAAGGGCCGTAAGAATATGTTTTTGTCCAAGGTTTGTACTGTTTGTATATTTGCTCGCTTTAATTCATTTATTATGCTGTGCTTCTATGACATTGTTTTATGTCTACATTGTGTACTTCAGTGTTTCGGACGTGACTTTATGGTTTATATTACAAGTGCAGAAGGTGAGAATTATCTTCCTTATGGCGTAATGTACTATCAGTTTTGACGACCGTCTTCTCAAATGAAAATAAAAAGCACAAGGATTTCAACCTGCATAGATGGTAATCATAAAGTAAAAGGAATTTCAAAGAGGGCTAATCTATTTCATGCACGCATTCTTACATTGCATAGGTACAACTAAGTTAATTTGTAATATAGACTGTGAAGTGAACAAAAAAAATCCTTTATTGGCGCCAGTGATCATTAAGGAATTCATTATTTAGAAAAAAATATTAAATTACCGCAATGTGTTGACGCCCGGAGCAGTGATTTTATCACGCACACGCGCAAACTATTGCTGGCGCCACCTTCTATTGCCCATATTTATTGCGAGTATCCATTGAAGAAGATGTATGTAAATGCAGCCCCTATTTCAAAGTTATAAAGGCCACTTTCAATAACGTTGTACCTTACGGTTTCTTCTTACCGTCTATTGTTAAAGTGCTTTCAACTTTATTACTTACGAGTAACAGTTTATAATAGAATGTGGAGAAGTTAAAATAGTAAAATATGTTCAGAATTTCGCTATCGATTCCCGACATCCGCTCATTACAAGGTGGTGGAATGTTGTTCAACACATTTTACAATAAGAAACGTAGTTGCACAAAATAATAGCAACAATGTAATCCTTTGTTACGTGATGTTTGTTATTGTTAACCCATTTTTTAGGAATTTCCTCTTTGGTATTAAACACATTAAAAAAATAACATTAAAACCTAAACTAAATTTAAACGATACATTCGTATGTATTCCTCTTTAATATTATAATAACCAAGAAATTATATTGCCTAATAAGAGTCATTATCACTGTTGAATGCAGCCATTTAAATCCCATAAAATACTGAACAAATAAATCCTAATCCTTCAATTAATAGTATTAAAACTAGTTCCATCTCGCTGATTTGCAATAAACGGCAATCCAAAGCCTGTTTTAAAATTACGGGTATGTTAAAAATCTAAAAAATAATTGCACCAAATCATTATTTTAATTAAACTGTTTCACGACCGGCGTCTATCAATATTTGAATGTCTAAATATGAACCATTTACGCAGTTAACTTCAATGTAGATGTAATAAAGATATCATACTTGATTGCTATGTTATTGGAACATGATTTACGAGATTAAAAGCGTACGCAAAATAGTCTCCTATTATAATTAAAATATTGATAAATTGATTCTAGATTAGGCAAACTTAAAAATTATACGGCCGAGATGAAACTTAATTGCAGGTTGGAGATTTTAATTTACATAGCATTAAAAATAAACAAGTACATATTTACTTATTTAATTATTGCTGTACCGTGTTTTATGATAGCCTGGCGAACAGAAATGTTTATTTAAGTTCTCCCAATTATCATATTTATTAAGATAAATTTATTAACAATTAAGGCAAAATTTTAAAAAATCTTACGATCCTTTGAACGCGAGTTTTTAGATTGGATATTTAGAGTTAATGATTTTGCTTGAAAAAAAAAAACCACAATAATTGTAAACGAACTTGTTAATATATTCTATATTTCTAAGAAAAATGAAGAATATACCATCAGTAGGTGATATGTTTGGTAATTGGCAGAACTTTATAATTTGTACATATTATATGATTTTTTCTAGTGCGGATCGAGCTTTCATGATGTTAATGTCATCACAAAATAATGAAATCATTGTTTTTTCAATGTTAGCGCGGACAAGTGACCACAATTCATTTGATGGTAAGTACCTACTGTATTTATACGTACATATCTACTGACAAAAGATGCTTTCATCGGTCGATAAAAATATACCGACCGACTCGAATATGGATAATATCAAGCTGAGCTGTTGATCCTGGGTAACTAAAATTGCAGTGGATGTATGGACGGAAAAAAATGTAAAAAAGGCGGAATTAGATATATAAATAAGATATATACAAGATAGGTCTTCGTGAAGTGGTATTCCACCGTGGTATAGGTACCGTAGTCATCATTTCTAGGCAGATGCAATTTTTTTATGACCAACCGTAGTGTCCACGGCCTTAGTGTGCCGGGCTAGATGGCCAGAGAGCCTGACATACCCTTTCCGCCTCCCCCGAGGTACCGAAAGAGGAATTTAATAGCTTTCCTCTTGGACAAAAAAATTGTATCCACCGCAATTGCAATATTGTTGATAAATATTGATTTTGTTCAACAAAATTCAATAATGTCATGGCTACATTGCTATTGTTAGTACTGTGTTCGTTATAAGCAATAAAAATAAGAGTAAATATTGAGTATTGTTCTTTATTTGTGTGACGTGGAACCTTAACTTTAAAGCTCTGGTGCTTTAATTCTAGGTCGTATGTAAAGTGGAGGCCTTACGACTTAACGCTTTGTTAAAATTTTCGATTTTTATCATCTTTTGTCTGCGTCATATAACAATTTTTTAAACTTCGAAAAAGTTGACTGGACATTAAGATTTTAACTCTTGCCGGGATAATTGGCGAAATTAGTTTCAATGATTGATATAAAATGGATTCGGCTCGTAATATTACGGCTATTCTGCCTAAAGCCAATTTTATGGGTACCATTAATGGGTGCATACTCTTATTAATGTTTAGATTTGTGTAGTTTAGGTTTGATTATGTTTCTCGAATTTATAGGTTTGCAATAAGTGGTTTTGGCAATTGCAAAATTTGACCTTAAGATCGTTAATGGTATCTAGTATCTACTCTGCGATTATACTAAAATAATCTTGTCGCTGGCAGATGTTGGATGCGACAAGCCGAAGACAGGGTGAAATGGCGCAATTTTGAGGAGGCCTATGTCCAGCAGTGGACTAATATAGGCTGATGATGATGATGATGAATGTTGTTCTAAACCATGTTTTTTACTGATACACATAAACACTTCTGTAAAGAAAAATGATTGACCTTTTTTCAACACAATATCATCGACATGTTATATTATAACATAACAGAATATATTTTCGTCTGCTAATACCAGACGACCAATAATAATTTAAGATGTAAAATTGAGATAAGCGCAATCATTTACTTTGATCAGTTTTTAAATTAAAGTCAGAAGTGTCTTAATTATATTTTCATTATTAAGTGAAATCTCAGGAGATTTTAGAGCCTAATATAATTTGCATATTTATTCGGTAGGAGTGTCGTTTTGTTATAATTTGACTTTTTTATTTATTCATAGTGTCGAAATCGTGATTACGAGAAAGTTCCTAAAAGTTACACCTATGGTAAAAGTTGTATACAAAGCCTTGCCTCATTAAATATCTATTGTAAAATGTTGGGAATCAAATATACATATTTACAATTAACTTCTATTGTGTTGTTGCAATTGAGACTTCATAACTGTGTGATAGCTGTGTTCTACATACCTTTGCATTTGTGTAATTAAGTCCAGATTATGAGTCAATTGAAGTTAAGTGATGGTGTTTTGCCAACAACGTTTATTAAGACATCAAATGTAATCATGAAGTCTATTATGCGGCAACAACCATAGTTTGAAATGATGTGCATTTTTGTAAAAAAGGAAACACTTTTTATTTATTTATATCGCCTACAAGAAAGCATTTTTATGTTACATTTTCAAAGTCAAAGTTATGGGCAAAGTTAGTTTGTGCAATTGGCCCTAAGTGTCTGATTAGTTAATTCAATCATATTGCTACATATACAATTGTCAATATAAAATCATTGTATTGGATAGAAATAACATATAAGAGATTAGATCCTGGCAAATCTATAGAAGCAGCATACGGAAAGACATCTCGGCGATGTATAGAGTATACAAGTATTTCGCATATCGTAACTTGTAAGAGCGTAACGTACGCGCAAGATCCCGAGATGTTCCCGATACAGCGACCAGCCGTATCCCGAGGAATAGATGCGGTGATAACCATTCGGTCATTCGATACGCATCATTCCGTTTCCTGTTCTATACATTTACTTTTCCAATGCCATACATAACGCGTTTTTATTGTTATTACTTTGCATTCTGATTTCGTCTTCCGGTGCCTAACAGCCAGAAGTCAACTTTAACCCTGAACTTCTAATGTTTTCGAGGGAAGTTATTGGTTGTTATTTTTTACGATTTGTGTAAATATCGTTTGTTTTTATGTTGCCTTGTGCATCGTGATTTGTTTGTTATTCAACTTTATTTTTATTGTTTTGTTTTATTTTCGTGTATTGTAGATGAAAGTGTAATAAGGATGCGTTTTTTATTCTTATATATTTTTTTCGTTTAAAAATGCTTAATCTACGTAATTGTTGAGCGGGTATATTTCTGCGTTTAACTGAGTTTATTGTCATCGCATTTATCTTTAATATTATTTCATTTCTTATTAAAAAAAACCAATGCGCAAACACAATAGCGCTGCCATTTTCTA
This sequence comes from Deilephila elpenor, assembly GCA_949752805.1. Taxonomy (NCBI): domain Eukaryota; kingdom Metazoa; phylum Arthropoda; class Insecta; order Lepidoptera; family Sphingidae; genus Deilephila; species Deilephila elpenor. The sequence goes on from OX457102.1 coordinate 5,628,645, forward strand.
TTAATCCATTCGCCGTTGAGACGAAATCATAATGAAGGTATGACGGCTAACGCAACCCTATCATCGAGTCAAGGTGAATAGAGAGGGTTTACACGATATGTAGTACAAGTTTGACATTATTGTTTTGTCGGCACCTGCGAGTAACTGTTCAATCAAGTATTTCAACACCGAGCGATGCAACCATACTAAACTGCAGATTAAAATGTATTAATATTTTCTTAATATTTTCGCTCCAACCTTGAGTCTATTACGTGTATTGTCTCGCCATGAAAGCTATTCAAAAGTACATAAGGATCGCTAGATGTGACTTTTATTAATTACACAGTTCGTAATAAGACGTCAAGGTTAGGTGTCTAGAATTTGCGTGGCTTAATTCGTGTAATTGACTTGATGATTAAGTCATTATAAATTACATATCAAGAGATCATAATGTTTAATTATGTCTTAGTTATACCACGGCCGACGTGCATAATTATTTATACATTATAATATCCGTGTAAGTCTTTGCCACCTTGAGTTATCTCGGCTGGTACCTATTAGCGTCTGTCGTCCTGCCCAATCTATATTTTTGCCCTGTTTTAGTGAATTCAATTGAATGACAATTAAGTATAATTTCCTTAACATAAAACTAGCGGGTATAATAAAAAATATGTACTTATAGGCGCTTGAATATAATTTGGTGGTGTATTAATAAGAAATACTTACCAAGTATTTATAAGAAATAAAACCATAGCATTGATTCTTAATAAAGTGCTAAATATAGCCTTACAGCAATAAATATTCACCGAGAATGAAAACAAAAATCAATTAAATGATGGCTTCGATCGCTCAATGCATTAACAATGCGCTGCAAAGTCGCCTAATTGATATAAGATCAGTCCGCGTATGGAAGCGTCAATTCCGCAGAAACTTATAAAAATGTAACCTTAATTGAGTAATTTAGCAATAAAAGACCTTGATGGCGTATTAACATTACGTGTGTTTAATTAATGAATTTCCCTTCACTCTTCCTCGCAGTAAAATTATGCAATTAACTAGGTTATACATAGCACGCTTAGTCTGGCGCCGCTCAAGGGTACGCGTCTGAATCGGTTCTTTTTAGAAAAGTTATTAATCTTTTCTTGGAAACGTTAATTAACATTTTGCCGTGTAAATGGTGTGGAGTAAATTGTGTTTACTCCAAACTTATCGATCAGTTCTCCGGTTGAATTTAATTTTTAAGTTGGTTTTATCGTCAAGTTTTCTTGCGGACAAAATATCGTAGGTTAGTTTAATATTAAGTGATACTACGGCTTAAATTTAATACGGAAATCATAAATAAGTTACCGGCTCAAGAGGGTTTAATAACCATATCTTCGAGAATTATAAATCTGTGGAGCCACACCGCAAAAGGTCTTTATTTGCATTAATCAGATAAAATTCACAATTAGGTACTCAGTCAATAAATATTCCTTGTCACCTTAAATTTTCAGCTTGAATTATTTTTAAAAAACGATATACCCTAATTAATTACTACTAAGCTCCAAAAACAATAATTAATTTCGCGGTTAGATTATAGGTGTTCTGCCTCTTCCATAAAATTTCTCGCAACGTCAGCTGTAAGTGCAAGAACAGTCGATGAATAGCGTCTTTTGTTGCGCAATTTTCTCATTACGTTATTGATTTCACTAAGTTTTGTATGATGACTCCCCGCTGTGCGGATACTAGGTGGTCCTCGACACCTAACAATTGTTCACCAATTATTCATGAATATCACAATGAATTAAAATACGAGACGTGTAGTGGACAGGAGAAATGACGTGCTTTATGCAAAAGGAAAATAAATTGTGTTATGTAATATGTGTATCAACCGAACGATTGCGAGAAGATCTATGGTTTTTTGGCAACAAAGGTTTTTGTTAGATATCGAGCCATTAGTTACTGTGTTACTTTCAGCCATAAGTTACTGACTTATTGATGTTATAATACCAAATGTATGTAATTTATCTTGAAATATTGTTTTTACAATTTAAAGTGATTTAAGTATTGAAATATTTATATAATAGTCGCATACATTGCATTTGTGAGACCTAAAAGTCTCTCGTAGTTCCTGATTACCCTCAACACAAGACTCGATCTTAGTGTGGGGTTAGGACTATGTATGTGACTGTTGGGTGTATTTATTTATTGATTAAAGTTTGTGTAGAAAAAGTTTATTTGTAGGAACAAGTAAAACAACACTGCGATGATTGTCTTTATTCTATGATTTTTTATTAAGGATGTTTTTGCTGACATATTTTGAATGACAAAGGTATTTTTTCTTTTGAAATTGCAATGAACTGCAATGTGGTAAAAAGATTGCCAAAGCGCTTTAGTAATGTCTGGTTTTATTGTTTGCTGGCAATTGTAATTATACTGTAAAGCTGTTTATGGTAGCATATAAGCAATGACCAGTAATTATGCGTTATGCAAATTATCAAATGATCCTCTCTTTAGTGACAGAAAGCTATTTACAAAATAATGGACTTAACCCGTCTGTATGTGTCTACTGCATATATGTACATATGTATACACCTTTAGTGTTAATAAGACGATGTTTTGCAACCGTATCTGTATTTTATATGTTTATATATACTCGTAGTGTAGTATTTCTTTATATTACCAAGAATATGATTCCCAGAATAGAGATACAATTATTAAAACTTAGCTTTTATTTTATTGTATTAATAATTCATGTTGATTTCTTTCCTTTCTCAATCCCTCATAGAATTGCAACGACATTATCTTGATTATGCTACTTGATTAGGGTACTACTGCTCCTTGTCTGACGTTTCCCTTAACGGGCATTGATCCTAGACCGGTGAGTAATATTGTTTCAATTGAAATGTTCGCACATTAAGTGGTATTGTCCATATCGGAATTGAATTCAGTATTTCACGGTTCGATCACACTATGATTGTGAGTCTGAGTGTGTTAAATTTAAAACAAATCCAAGTTAAGTATTAAAAAATTAAGCTAAATATTTAATAATTCCAGTGACTTGCGAGAAAAGTGATAAAGAAGTTCTACGAAAGGTTAATCAAGGCAGATGAAAGTTTGCAGATTAAGGGTTCATCCTGTTGAATCGGAATTGTTAAAGGCTCACTGAAGATAAATTAGGATTTGCATATTTTATACAAGTATGTTTATAAGGCAAGATTATCTCGGGTAGTATAATTCTGATAAGGCTTAGTACCCACCTACCAACAGGCGCGACAGGACATTTTATTTGGCCGAAATAAATTTAATACGAAACCTTTCTGTCACCGCGCGTTCTCGCAGTTGTAAGGAATTTTGTTACTTTTTTGGAACAAAGACACATTCCGTGTCAGCGTTTGATAATGGCAGCGATATTGATGGCAGAGTGTGCACTCAGTTTTATTTGCTCGCGTGGTCCGCGCCCGCGCTCTCCGCTTAATCCCTAGAGACTTTTATTTAATTACAGAGAGGCGAGGCGTTGAGTTGAGCAGCCATTCATTACGAGCGGATCTCGGCTGATTCGGTATTCACGCCCAGCCAAACATGCAGCAGCTTGTGTTGTACCATTTGTGCGCTATTGTGCGATTCGACGAACGAGAGATAAAATCATAAAATGTCTTTTCACAACTCATCGCTCCACACTCAAATAGACTGCTTGCATTTATATTAAGAAATATAAATTATTTTTGTGAAGTGAACTTGAACTTTTGTGTCATGATATACAAAGAGGTCGAACGCCTCGCCAAAGCGGGCTATCTCGTTTGAATGTTTGATAACCTTTGACAAAGCGGCAATGAATGGCGAAACTGACGTGAAAGAACTAGTCCGTGAGCAATATTTCACGAGGGATCCCTGATAAGAAATCACAAAAAGCAGTGTCACAACTCTGTACTGCGGGAAGTTTTGTAAGTAGACTGGTAAGTTGCTACATTGTTTGAGATGCCAGGGTTTCTGTTCCTTTCCTTTGATGAAAGGTGAAGGACAGCGCCAGCATGGGATCCGAGGGCGCCAGCGGCATATTGGCATGTAGTACGAGCTCATAAAGCGAGTTCTTGTCAAAAACACACACATGTCAGTGTCAGCCGATTAAAAAGTGCCGAAACCGCGGCGCCGCCGCAATATCTCTCGGTAAAGTAACTCAAGATCGTAGCGTGGGAGTGAATAATTTACATTCTTACCGATCTAGGTCGTTTCTCAGAGCCTAGTTAGGGCGAGAATTATGCTGTAACAGAGCCCCGGGCCGCACACGGACGGATGAAAACAGAAACGCCGTGGTCTTCGTGCTACCATTTTCTAGAAAATTGCATTTCCTTAGTGAAAGTTGGTTAATGATGGGGCGCAGGATTCGTGCCAATCTAAGCAAGGGCGGTATTGCACAAGCCGGCCGACGGTACTATGAAAGTTGGAACTTTCTAATGTTTATATATAATGTGGTGGAAGGGAAACTGATGTGCTCGTCTTCCTCGGCTAATTGCTGCAAGGCGCCTCTCGTCATTCCAAAGCTTTCTATATAATGAATGCATTGAATAAATATGTAATAAACTGAAGTCAATAGAAACCAAACTGTTGACTAAAAAGAAAACTAAATTTATTCAATTTAAAGAAATCTCGTTTTGAAGTGAAAAAAAGAGAATAAATGTAATCTTTTAACAGCCAAATTAGTACTTAATAATGCTTTTATTTAGTCGGCCGATAAGTCCGGCGCGGCGCAAGGAAACATAATGATTATCCATTTGTCAAAAAGATAAATGATATCGTGTGTGCGCTCTTCTATTTTTCTCCGGACTCAATGAGGAATTCTTCTCGTTTAGAGTTCCGTTTGAATATTCAGTATTAATTGCTGTAATAATAAATAACATTCCTGTATCACTTCAATGTGTTAATAAGAAAAAATATTAGTTCATTAAGGAGTGACATACATATTTTTTAATCTTATAAAAATTTACTCATTGAGTGCCTCCATCGCCAGTGAATCGGTAGATTCAAGTTGCTTTCATTCGTTTAAACGTCGAAAGAGCACTATTTCTTTATTATGTTTATGGTAAAAAGAAATTAGACTGGGATTCTTTGTGACCAATATCTATAGGAGTATAGCATGGCACATATAAAGCTTAGTTTTAAAAACGCCGCAATGTCGTGGGGCGCAATTCCTTATATATAAAAATGTTTTTTTCTGGATAGTAAGTTTGTTGATTTCTCGGTGTCTGTAGCTACCATCAATGGTTTTATCAATCTGAGCTTACATAAACTGCTAAATAGACTGCGAACTAAATAGCTTTAAAGGAAAACACTTATATCTATCAGCAGACCACGCATAACTTTTCGTAGAAAAAATGTGTAAATAAATTATATAATTATCAGATAGGTACCAATATAAAGAATCGATAAAGGCTACATTAGTGACGCGTTAAATCCTGCCAATAGAGTTTGCAGATTAACCATTTGTAAGTATAGATAATACGACTGTACCAATTAGTGACCGTTTCGGAATCCATTAGAGCCGTCATGTGTACTTTAGATAAGTTTTTGTTGTGTGGCACTATCTAATGTCATCTCGGGTTTAAATACTTTTTGTAAAATGTCAATAAGGTCATTTAACTTAAAGTTTTTGCGGTAATGGTTTTTGGGTTGTCAATAATTGCCTTCCTTCGCAAATACAGTCTATACCTAATGAGTGCCAATGTGATCTGTTTGTCTTTGCGAGTCCGACCGATCTTTAAGGGTTTTTTTCTTTTGATTTGTAGTTTAGGCAGCTGCATATTTGAATGAAAGCGAGGTAATATTTTTACAAATACATTTTTTTATTTAATTACTAATAAGTAAAATAGAAAACAATGATCGAAACTCAGGTGATTATAATCATCATCATCACCATCATTAGCCTTTCTGCGTCCACTGCTGAACATAGGCGTCTCCTATAACACGCCACTGGGCTCGATCTTTAGTCCATCGTCTCCAACCGCTACCACCGCTACCACCGCTACCACGGCTACCACCGCTACCACCGCTACCGTGATTATAATGTAAACTTTTAAAGTAAAACAAATAACAAATACCGGACTAGTGTGAGTCGCTCCTGGTTTTTTTATAGCTAATATTGTTTTACATTAATAGTTGTCAATATTTTTTTTAAAGACTTTTGTTGCCTTATGTTGTTCACTGATTTGTCTCAATATAGTCAATTGAAAAGAGCTAAGTTCATTCAATCGTAAGTTTTATTTCTGAGAAATTACGTGTACCAACATTATAAGTATTTAAAACTCATTTCAAGTTTTTATAAAAATTATATTTATATAACGTTTGTCGCATTGTAAGAACTTGGTTGGAAATCATAACTTTTTAATTTCATCTTTCTTAGAATGTTTAATGCCTTATAAAGATTTCGGTATGCATCTAAAAATACCATTTTATATCGAATTCTTTAAATAACACTGTTGCGATGTTTATGTAAGGCACCGGTGGATCCGGTTGCTATGGCCTTTCCTTCCTAATGGAGCCAATTATACATTATTTAATCAGCTTGTTGCGAAATGGCGGGGTTTTGTCGTCCGGCTCGCTTATCGTCACGTTTCTTATGCACTGATGTATCAATTACATTGGCACATGACCGTAATTGGGAGGGGATAATTGGGTGCTTGACCCCCTAATACATACCATAATTTTTCCAGCGATGTTACTTTTTGGGTTATATTTAGGTGTTGTAACTTCGTTTGCGCGAGGGAGAACGTATAATCAAACGAAAGAAGCATCGCTGTTCTTTATTTTTTTATTGTGTTTCTGCCGGGCGATGTTTGATTAAGTTTATTAGTTCGTGTAGCGATTATTAATATGCCTTTTTCTATTCCGTTCTGTGTTCGAGCTATGATAAATGTGACATGTTCTCGATAAACTTGTCTAAACTTACGCAAGTCTATTAAGAAAGTATTCGTAATTTGTTTTTTACAAATTATGAAGCTGCTCGCTCGTGTATTTTGTTCTTAACAACCACTAACACATATGCTGGCACTTGTTAAGCTCGAGTTGTATTCGTTGTCCTGCCACTTCCTATGGGGTTAGAAAAGGACAAACTATTTCAAAGGGCGATCATTACACGCAATACAAAACACATTTGAAGTGCAGCCATGTTTGTTTATAATATATTACGTGTATAAAACAAAGGAAGATTTATTGTGCTTTCTCCTGACGTGTGATGTACTCCGTTCATTTTTATGGCATCATATCATTTATTAACGGCTTAACAGATGCAGTTAAGTATCTATGGTGATGTACGTGGTCGCGTCCAGCTTCGTATCTTACGGGCGGATTAAGTATATTATAGTCACTAATTGTTTTGCTATTCATCGTTGTCCATAATTAGTATTTGTTAGACATGTGATAACAAAGAATTCTTAAACAATAAAGTGATATAAACATTACAAAACGAACATATACCGCACGAACAAAATCTGAATATTTTTACTAAATAATTTGTATAATTTGACACCAATTTAATATGTTATTATGATAGCCACCTGTTATAATCATACATAAATATTAAAGTTTCTTAGCACAAGTCTCAATCCTTTATACATCAGATACATATAGCCATATTATAATATATGCAAATAATATAAATGATCTGAATTATTTACATAAAAACTTGTTAATTTATGTCTATTATATAACACAGAAAGCCTTTTCGATAACATTTGTTGTGTTAAAATCCATTCCACGTAAATTAACTTGTTCCGAGCGGAATATAAATAAGAATAAATATTTAGATCGTTGTATTTTACGACGTGTTTCATAGGTTATGCAAAAAAATAAGAGATTAAAGTTATAAATTTTTTCAACACAACATTTAGATGTATTTAAATATTTGGATATAATGCCATGAAGGTAAACTATGATGTTAACCCTAAAGATATGTTTCAGTGTGTCGTAAAAAATATTTATTATATTAAAAATATAACAGTATATTCATTTGGGTCTTATTCATAGACAGATTTAATGCCTATTTTAGTTATCAAATATTTCGTCGTTAGAACTCGAATTCAGTTTGAGCGAGGAATTCAATTTTATTTTACTTGTTTTTACAGCATTGTGGGTCAATGTTTGTCTCTCTAAACTTCACCTCAATCCGTACCTGTCCGTGCGCTTGATTTTAATAAGCGTTTCCAAAGAAAGCCAGTGTAAGGGCGCCTGCATAATTCATCGGTTTCAATAGCGCCATCCGATAGACAAGTGTTCGCTAGATTGATCGTCCGGCGTCGGATACCGTTTAACTTAATGTTTGTAATTATTTACGTTTCATTAACATAAATAAAATTGGAAGGCTTTGTATGTAATTAATATTCTTTGATGAAATATAGCTTTTCCAGAATTGCGGTGTTGTGCTTACGGTATACGCGTCTGTACAGACAAACTTTGTGGCACGAGAGCCTGCTGCGCATTGAGAGGTCGGGGATTTGATCCCCTATCCAGTGGATCCAATGATTGTGCGATTGATAAATATTTTGTTCGAATTTGCGTTTTGTGGTGTAGCATGGGCATTTTATGACATAAGTCTAGTGTAATACTCAACGAATTCACTGGGATAAATGATCCCACGATATGTAATAGTAAATGTATTTTTAAAGAAAAAATTGGTATCAATAAGGCAGTTTGTATAGAAAACGAAGGCACAGTTCTCTAATCAATGAATTATGAAAAGCGTTCGTAACTCCCGGTAAAAGCAAGACCAAAATATAGTGATCGTTAATCGTTCAAGTTGTTATTTTAAAACAGATTTAAGGGGGTTATTTCTCTATGGAGGCTGAGTTGATAGTATTATTATAGATAAATATTTACACATAGCTTTTTCTTATATATTTATTAATGGCAAAACTGACCGTTATAACTGATTTATCAGAAAAACCTTTTCCTGTTTACAAACATATCAGATATCATACTTACCTAATTAAAATGTGAAAAAAAAATTAGTTTGATGAGTCTTAAGTATGGCAACCGTTTGGCGCAGCTATCGAATAAATCTTTTGACGCCGCCGAATTTTGGGAATTATTTTGCGACTGCTGACGGTCGTGTCGACGTCAACAATTTCGGTAAATTATACTGGGAAATATATTTTACCGTAGAAAAATCCAAACAAGTATGTTGCCCAAACTGATAGTAGAACCCATAACATTTCAGCCTACAATCCACGTTAACTCTCAGCAGAGCAATGAGCCCCAAATACCACAAAATGTGGTTTACAATAAATTAAATGGCACCTTAATTAATTAAAACGTAATCTCTAGTCAAGTATTAATTGCGTTAACTAAAGATCAATTAATACAAGGCTGAACAATGGTCCAAAATAGTTTAATATGTCCGCGTATTGTAACATAGATAGCCAACTCGCTATCTTAGCGTTTAATCTAAATCTAGATTGGTTCAATTTAGAATAATAGTTAATAGAAATGTCACTGTAACAGGTAATTACAGGCAGAAACTAGTAAAGAACTCCACAATGTGCTTTCTAACAGAGGGATTTTGCAGGCCCGCATTCGAGTATAAGATACATATCAATATTCAAATAAAAGGCTTATTTTAATCGTAGCGAACGTGACTCTACAATCCGAGTCTTATGCTAGTTGTGATGCAAAGGTGTAACTGGCCAGGTACAATAAAAAAATAAAACTTTATATTAAAACAATATTTTGTATAAAGAATCAAAGTTTATTTTCTTTAACGTGGCTGTTCTATTTTTAAATCTGTGTGATTATTTTATTTATTTGGATAGTACGCGATTATGCAGTATTTTAGTGTTTCTTGTTTTTTAAATTTCGGGTAGAGGCAGGGGCCTGAATTCGTGCCAGCAGTTAAGTACAATTGGGTAAGTTTATTATTGAAAGCCGAGATCGTATCACGACTCGTAGTTATTAGTGCGTGATTTAGAGTGCCGGCTGCCGCGCCGGTGCTGTATTGCGACCACCCCCCTTTATTGATAGAATATTGGCGCCGCTCGCGAAGAAATTGATCATCTATCTGTGACTTTCCTATTAGTTCTTGCTCAAAATGCCCGTTTGTGCTGTTTCATAAGAATTTATGTTTTACAGCGGAAATTATTTTCAATTTGCATATATGAATTATGCGTTTTGGATGAAGTATGAAATAAATGTTGTATAAAAATGTAAGTATATTATAATCTTTTAAATGCAAAAATATGTACCTATGTATTTTCATATTAAATCTTTTAACTAATCATTTTTAATCACTGGTTGCGTGTACTATATAGTATTTTGTAATATATTGTGTAATTATTATATATTAATAGACTTTTCATATAAAATTAGAGAATAAAAACAGTTTCTGAGTTGACACATTCATAGTTCATCATTGTCTATCAGAAAAAGTAGTGCATTGACTTTACACACTGACTCAGTAGGTTCATACTCGTACATAGTCTTGCAATGGAACGGAACATACAAGGCGAAATGTGTGTCCTGGTAGCACCTCTGCCTACCCTTTCTGGAAAAAAGGCGTGAGTTTACATTACACATAGTCTTGCAAAAGGATAAATCCGCGACTTGCAGTAACACATCAACTGTACCATGTTGTAACGTGCATCGAAAGTAAAAACAAAAAACTTGATGAGCGAATGTGAGCCAGAAATGAACAAAAAAGCATCCGTACATATAAGATTGTAAGAATATTGACGGATTAAATCGGCACCCTAATATCCACAGCGTACATTAATTCTCATAGACAGGTCTCACGTTACACTAACAGCATTGATATTGCATAAGTAAATTAAACCGAGTACTTCGAAAGTAAAGTCTCGAGTAAATACGACCTCTTCTTTAGCTGTAAAACTCAATTACTTTATGAGTTGTGGGGATACTTGCCGGTTGTTGGTCGTAATTATTATGCGTGTCAATAGAAGATAGTCAATACGATGAATTTTAACTGTAGATTAGGTAGCTGAAAGAATTAACGTTATAAATGCTTAATTTTCGGAAGCTCTTGAATTCATTCGCCTTATTTATTTTCCTTCAGAAGGCAGAATTGCATAATTTGTTCCTTTTCTTAGAGGTAAAATCTTAACCTAAAGTATTTTTGTCAAATTGGGTATTTTTGCACCTATTCCCAAAGCATGGACAAGTAAATTATTTATAAAAGATTATTTTTTCCTTTTATCATCTTTCGGAAATTCGTCAACAATTTTTCAAATACAAAGTGTGTTCGTGGGTTGCTGTGGCAACTTTAGATCAGGTAAGTCACTTACCCGTTTTCAGCTCTTATGTTATAAAGTTTTACTATCATTTAAAGCTCTGTCATTTGAAAACAAATTATTGTTATTATAAGTTTCTACTTTATTATTACAATCATCATGATCATTAGCTTCATTATTAAAGTTGTTATGATTGGCTATCATTATCATTAGTCTATCTTCATAATGTCGAATGGTGCTAAGTCAATTTTTTTGTGACATTAAATTTTTGTTTTATTTTACATTCGAAAGGCTGATGTAGAAATTTAACGGTTTTATTTATAGAGACTAGACAGTTTTAAAACCCATTTTAGTTATGCAATATTTTGTCTTCTTCACTCCAACTGAATTCAAGAGTCGTTCGAAAGGGACCAAACATCCGATAACTAGATAGGCTTTAAAACTGTCTTTGAATAAGGCTGTAAGTAATTAGATAGGGTTGGTGGTAGAGTCGATGACGGTTTCAATTGTGGAGGCGTCACCACCTTAACCAAAACCCAAAGTGCACGAAGCACATTCGAGTGGACGTAAGACGATCGTGTTCCCCAACGGAATTAACCAAATAGAACACGAGGCTTGGGAACGATCATATTACGGTATATCCTATATACCGGACCGATACGTAATAGGGTCCAGTGGTGGAAGCAGCGACACAAGTCAGAGAGTCCTGTTAATGCGTTCACCAGCTCCTCTGCCCAGCGTGTGTGACTATGGGAAAATAGTTTTGATTAAGCCCAATGGTATAATCTTCATTAGTCCCGCAGTGATATTGAGTATAGCATAGCATGATTCAGTCTTATGGGTGGAATTATGCTGTAAAATTCTGTTGTTTCTTAGTGTTTTTGTCTCCAGGCGATAATATTTCCATGACCCAGTGACTTGTTTGTGCGATCAATTAAGTCAATTTAAATTGGATGTTTGCCAAAATATTGCTTACTTTTATTAGCAGATACTATTTCAGTTCGGTCTTTAGCGCGTCATTAATTTGGGGAAAACCTTAAAGGAGGATAACCATTTTAGGTAGAATTATTGAATATGCATCTTGTACTATTTTTGTTTAATTAATCCTATTAATATATTTACAGCATAAATAGTGAAAGTAATTGTCACCATAAAAAAGGCGATTAAATAATTCTAAAATACTTCAAAACTATGGTTAACTAGTACACGTCGCATTTCATAAAGTAAAGTTGGTAGTATTTACTCGAAATGAGATCAGCACCCAATAATTGACAAAACTTACACACGGTAATGTTCTTGCGCTCCAATTGAGCACAATAACCGGTTCCAATTCTAATTTATTTTATGTAAACATTGAATGTATCTAATCACCTAACGACATATTGACGCACGTTCACACGCCACGAAAGTTACTTCAAATTAGGCTATTTTTTGTTTGGTAGACAAAAAATAGTCTAATTTGTCGTAGTTCTTGCCTAATTTGTTTGTGTGTAACCTAACGTCCCACTTAATCAGTACATTTAAGCGGGACTTGCGTAGTTAAATGCAACATAATATTTAAGTGGCGCTTAAGTATTCCAGCGTAAGGAAATAAGTCCTAAATTAAAAATATAAAATTCTACGTAAGGTTAAGTTTGATTTGCATTTCTTAATATAATTAGAGGATTCCAAAGTTGTAAGAAATAAATATCAGCCGTTCATCTTGTTTAACATTTACCTATGATGTAGTTTCAAAAAAAACCTAGCACTGATTCTGAGCTATTCACCAATCACCGCATGAATGACTGAATTATAGTACAATGGGCGAGAATATTTCATATGTGGCGTCGTATTTTGACAAAGCTGTGCGTCTGACACACTGACCACAATCGCAAGTAAAGTTTTTCAACTTAACCTTTACTGCAATCGACAACTTGCATGTGAAGCCACGTCCTATTTACCTATTTATCGATCTAAACACGTATGTATATAAATGAAAATTTGCATTTAAAAACATAAAATTGTCGAAACCGTCTGGTTGTTAAGTAATTACACGTGCAATTCGAAGCTATCAATTTTGCTTGGTTCCAAAACGTAAAGAGACTTTGCCTCTAATGAATGTGAAGAAATCACCTACAAAATCCAGTTAGTTGAGTTATAACACTTTGCGCGTTGAACTTTGACTGTTGATTGCAAGTTACAGTTCCTTAAAAATCGAGTTGATTTTTCGGCGTATGGAGGTATTGGACCTGATTGGTTATGTAACTGCATTCTTGACATTTCAGGGCGCCGGGGACAGATGCACTGACTTTTGAACTCGAGGTATTCCCGGTTACGTCACGAGTTTCGAAAGAAAGGAAGCAGATGTGTCAATATTTTTTATTGCAATGTCTGTTTGCATTGGTCGGTGTGGGCGTTGCGACATGTTCGCATTTTCTCGGTAAACGCCCGATGTCTACTCTGAATATTAGCGGGATTACGTTTATCGCACGTGTGGGGGTTATATTGGTATATTGGAAAATCGTTATATAAACTGAAAAATAGGTTACAATAAAAATAGATTTATTTTCGTATGATTGACAGCTTCTGTTCAAGTGTTTGTTTATTCTACTCGTATATAATCTTGAAGTGTGAGCGTTACGTGATGTTAAAATAATAACCGACCCGCATTGGATCTGTGTTGAACATTACCGAATGTCGTAGGACGTTTGTGCCCAGCACTATGATTCCGAGAATTTGTTTCTAAAAATGTATACAAATTTACAATTTTAATGTAATAATGAATGTAGAAAATGCAACAGCCCTTCTTTAAAATTAATCTTAGCAAAGTTTTTAGAATAATGACATACCAAACATTAATTAACATTTCAACATGTTTTGTTGGCACACAACAGTGGCGTGCTATGGGAGAGGCATATGTCCAGCAGTGGACACAGAAGGGCTGATGATGATGATGTAAGGTATCCACGTCTGCCCTAACGAAAACTTTTTAAATGCTAAAACCAAGCAGCTGCCGAGAAGTACCTTTTTTTTTCGACAACTTTAGTGAATTCGGGTATGTCTTCGATGTAATTATGTGCTCGCTCAAGACGGCTCAAGAATAAAGAGTAAAGTCTCAGTCACTTGTATTTCTCTTATCAATTTATTGTCAGTTACCTGTTGCGAAAACTACTTAGCGACGAGTCGCAAACATTTTACACTGTCTTTTATGGTGTAGGCTGTACTTGACAAATGTGTTGTAAAGTTTTCAAAGAGTGCCGCAGTGATAAGGACGAATTTAAACACTGCTCGATAAGGACACGACAGGAATAGTGGGCTTGAAAATTATTTATTTTGATTGAAATAGATCAGACGCTTCTGAAGTGAAAGCTTCGAAGGTGAGGTTTTTGGAGTTTTTAGCACAGTGTTTGGGAAAATAATTTAAATTTTAAAAAATAAAAATGAGTCTGATCGTCGTCAAAAATACTTTTTTATGAAAATGACTTCTCAATATGTTCGGCAGAGGTGCTGTAAAGGTTTTCTTTAATAGGCGTTACTACGTAAACTACGTTGCGTTTATGACATAGATTGGTGATGAGGCTGGCGTACTACATCTTAAACTTTTTTACTCACAGGTTCATTTTTGGATTAAATTACCATTCAGAATTTATTCAACCGAATATAAATATGTTACATTTTTATCTCCACTTCCAAGTCGCAGCGGGAGCGCGATTTGAAATTCAATGCAACTTTTCCCTTTTGTTCGGAATACATTGAAAATAAATATCAAGTACCGTCCAAACGCTAAAAAATATTAAAGTGAACATGGTACCTTTTTAAGCGCGGCGCGTCCCATTTTGGTAAAACGACGTCCCGTACAAAGAAACGGAATCGCATCGCGCTGCTCCTGACTGCGGCCGAGTTAGGAAACGTGGTACGCGTGTGGGATTGCTCGAGGCACGGCCGGACTTGAGGGATAAGTTGGGAGACTGACCCACCCACCTCTAGGATAAAGCAGCGTAAGAAGTGTCTTATTCTTAGTAGGTCAGCGTGGTGCGCTATAGCTGCAACTGTCCCAATAACACTCAATTGTATCGAAATACATTTCTCAGCAGTGAGCGTATGAGATCTGTACTCAGGACCTTTCCACCTTAAAAATCGAACACAATTAATTTATAACAACACGGTGACATCCTGTCTTTTATCAAAAGGTGATAATTAATCATTACTAATGAATCTTCGAGGTGATACATTTCCATCCAGACCCCACCCTGCAAAGTCTGGATCCGTCTCCACACGCTCCACATTACGTTATTTATTGCATCACGTACTGGGTACAAAAAAGCACTTACTACCTTCAGCTAACTCGGAGACTCGGAGTACACGGCCCCTGTCAAATTAAACCGAACACGTTCTGGTGCCGGAGTATTCATCTCCAGATCAGATATGCAACACAAAAACGTTCTGATGGCTCGCGTGAAAAATAATTGGAGACTTTACAGGGCTTATACATGATTGTACTTATTTTTCAATTACCCCCTTTATGTGATATATTTTTTTAATATGCTCACTATACACATTACAATTAATAGATCACAACGTTACAAAGATATCTGGTTTAACTATAAGTAAAGGCACAAGTAAATCATTAATAAATAAATATTATTAAAAATAAAAAATTAAACCACTCTGCAACGATCGTATCGCAAGCTTTTCATGTCATCAATATTATTTTAATGTAAACTGTTGCTGGATTTTTTTATTGCTCTGAATGGCGAAACGAGCATGTCATTTGTATGATGGTAAGCGATACGAGCGCTCATGGACAGTAGCAAAACCAAACAACACCATCAATAATTACAAAGCAATGCTTGGCATTCCACTGCGCTCGCCATCCTGAGACACAAGAATATGTTAAGTCTCATTATGTCCAATAGTTACTCTGTCTACAATGCCCTTCAAATCGGAACACAACAGTGCATTTACATTGCTGTTTGGCGGGAAAACAGACATTGCGATGGTACCTACCCAGGCGGCTAATTTTGAAAACGAAATAATATTAGCTGAATCGTATTACGAAGTTGGCGCAGAAACGTTATTTTTGATAAACAATAAACAAATACTCCACTTATAAACAATTTGTCAACATCGCTCTTTGGAAATTTGTAAAGGTCATCGAGCCATAATTGGGACCAGGCCAAAATTGTTTCAGGATTGGCAATAAATGAAAATACCACCCCTGTGAACTAAATCTGTACCGTATTTACAACCCGAAACAAATATGTACAGCAATTAAGTGAACATAAAACCGAATCGTAATTTTAATGATGACAACCTACAAAAGGTCCCTGTCAATAGGCTATAAAATAAATGAAAGCATGAAGTTTTTATAAAAGCATTGCAAAGTTGTGCGGTCAAAACAACAATTTTGCTGTCCACTGCATTAAATTTATCGCCTCGCGAATCATCGTAGGGGCGTACATCATGCGAACAACAACTATTTTATGTTCCTTTCTTATTGCCACAGCCTTTATTCTATGAGTTAATGTATTCATGAGGGGCTTGTTCAGTTGGTATGCAGCACTGCGCTCGATTGACGCAGGTTTCATTCTCGGAACGGTAATAACTGAGCTTAGATGTCGAGACCCACTCCCTTCGTTTTGTACTCGATTATGTTGTCCAATTTCAATTATGACTAGTCCATTAAATATAAGACATACTCCTTGCTGACTTGACCTGTCTAACCTTCATTAAAATCTATATATTAAAATTTACCCGTATTTCACTGATCAAATGTCGTATTGTGTCAAGTTTAATATCTTAATTCAAACCTCATAATGAAAATATGTTAGGGCTTATGATATGAGAATACAGCTAAAAGCTAGCTTTAAGCTTTGAAATAAAACTAATTCACGGAGCGGACCACTAAAGCTGTAAAGTAATCGAAACGTCAGGAAGTTAAAAAATGTAAAAATGAAACCAAATCCGCGATAAAATCCGTTAAAATGTGTAACATTCGCGGAATTCTAACCCTTATCTTTAAGTTTTTGGAATTACAGCTTAAAACAAGATGCATCTTTGCTCAGACAAGCAATAGTGAAAGGAGCAGTGACGATCTATTGATTCTTGATGATTTTTTTCATTAGCTGAATATTTTCTGTTTAAATTGTGTATAATAAGGAAATGTTTTCTTCCTCGTTCCGAATGAAGTGCAATCTATTAACATCGAAAATCATACAAGGAGTGCATGAGCATGTAACGGTCTCCAAACATGATGGATGCACACGTTACTTACAGCTAAAAAATTACAAATTTCTCGCCTTTTATCCGAACACTGGGTTATTATGTTAACGGTATTCAATTTATGTACATGGAATTAAATTTTTCGACAAATTACAAACGCATGTAAATAATTTTGTGTCAATATCACACTTTTTCTGTGTTGCAAATAACAAGAAGAGAAATTGTAGAATACATGAGTTTAATTGTAGCCAACGTTAAGCTCAATCGCGTCTAGCCTTAAACGTTTAACCTGGATATGTTTTTTTTGGTTTATTGTTGCGCGGCCTCCAACTGCCAATCAAAGTTTTATTGCCGTAAACAGACATTTGATAATGACCGGTGGCCTCGTAACTTCGCCGGAGTACCTTATCTCAAATGTTTTGTAAGCAATTTTATCAGCTTAAGTAGGTTTTTGTTTGTGTTAGTTTACATTCGTCGTACGGTTGATAACAGATGTCAACATCATATAATATTTACGAAAAGAAATCATCGAACGGCTTTCAGAACATTATATTAGGTCATGTCTCTGTTGTAAATTATCGTAATTTGTTTATCATACAAATTATGGTAATCAAAAGACTTCTCCAATAATTTAACACAGCCTTGTTAACCGGTATTATGTGGGTGTCTCATCATTTCTTATGTCAATTTTAGGTTGGACGTTTTTCGTAAAAAAGTACTTTTTTAGTGTTGTAATTCTATTGATGCGAGAATCGGACTCGCATTTTCTTCACTTTTTAACCGCTGCGCCAAACGATAGGTCAAAGGCCATTAGATACAAATTTCTTAGAAACGAGCCGTTGTGATTATGTTAAAAGCTTCAAAAGAGACAATCATCGCTTTCCAATTAAAATATTCGTGTTCAAGTATGCTGCGTGCTGTTAAATATGTTTCACGCACGTCCTCATTCAATGCTAGACACATTACAAAAACCTTAATTGTTTTGATAATTTATTAATATATTCATATTATTAAAATCATGTTGTGACTACGCGAATAATTCATAGTTGATGGTGAATTGAGTTCGAGATATCGGTATTTTTGTTTGTTATGTTCCGTTCGCGTTGTATGGACCGCTATTTATAATGTTGAATGTGACAGCTTCTGCACGAGTTTGATCTACAGTAGCAGATCTGTGACAGTAATAGTGCAATAATTCGAATATATTCGAGATGGGCCCAGCGGGGTGCCTGTCCGAGACGAACTGAAAGGAATACACATTCCGGCACCACTCGCTACGCCGGCCTTTTGTTTAAAACGATTTATTATTATAGCCTCGTATTGTGGCCGCACTTTATATCTGTGCTGGATAGAAACACTGATAGTTGAATTTCGCCAAGGAAGCTGATTGTATAACAACAACGCCGGCCGGACAGCTGTAATAACTTTTATGACTATTTAATCAAGTTGCTCCGGAAGGTATCAGTCATCTTCGAATTTCAAATCTTGATGAATGAGGCTATAAATAAGACGTAGAAATCGGAAATAAAAAGTTTGCTAATGTAACAACTTTTATTACTAGGTATTTAGAAATTCCTTTGTGGGGTTTATCAAACGGGTCTGCTCATTATTCGGTATACGAATGTCGGGTCTCCAAAACTAGTTTCTACATTCCTGAATTGATGAGAAATTTATCATGAGCGATGGATGACGTCCCCGTAAGTAATTATAACCGTTTTGTAAGATAAGTGTTATGCCATACATTTTTGCCAATACGTAATGTTCTGTAACATATTTGCGGTGCTGACGAGGTCGCGCATTAATGACTACGTTCGCGATACACATCAGAGCGTTCGTGCTTCTGGCGAAAGTTCTTCGAAGTCCGAATGTGTCCCGAAATTGATGGGCCTGTCGGTAAGTAAGTGCCGGAATCGAATCTCGTATTGATCTTGCACGCGAACGGGGCACGCAATTCGGTCCTTCACCTCAGAAAAATTAAATATTAAAAGCATCGAGTCGATGAGAAGTGAAACTATTTCAGCGTGAGGCGCAGCGACACACTTTCCAAGTGAAGCTTTGGCTTAATTACTATCAGCATGTACATTTTTACATTTTAATCGCCATAGCCGCTGATGGAGGATTAATTTTAACGAGTCATGCAAACTCTCCACTTACTCCCAATTTTCTGATATGTTTCAAAATCTAGTAACACTTTTACCGATAACTAGGCTTTGCGTGCAATTTCAGCTCAATTTGAAACTGGTCATGTTTTGAAACACTATTTCCCCCATGGTTTCAATTTAAGGCCTCAAATATTATGAAACTTTAAAAATCCAATTAAATACAATATTTAAATAAAAAAAAAAACGTGTGTGTGTATTTATGTACGCACTTCTACTTCATTTAAAATGTTCAATTCTAACTATCAATTTCGATTATTGACAGAACGGGTCCCTCAAATATCGATTTTGAGACCATTTGGATGTATAGCAATAATGTTCAAAATGGCGGCAACTTACTCTGAATTTAGAATAACGGATCAAAGAGGTTAGGAGTTAGGAGTTGTCACGGAATTTGGCCGACAGGTAACAGCTAACTTCATTATGTCGATGTCGCGTGCGCAATATAAAAAATACTCTCATAAATTTCCAAACGTCTCAAAAGAAGTATAACTTCAAAAAGTAAACAAATATATTTTAACTATAGGCCAATTTAATTGTTTAAAAAAATGATATACAATATTTAACCACGATGTTCGTAATTCAAATACACGAAATTAATCAAACGGTACAGATTTCGATCGCGTGTGGGTTCCGACAGCTTAGAATCGGTGAATCCGAGCTAACGAACAGCAAATATACAGCCATAAATTTAATTAAACAGACATGCACAAATAAGTAAAAATGCTCAATCTTTTACCTCTCCAATTTTGCCCATAAAATGTGGCTTGCGTTCCTCATGGTAATTTTAGTAAGCGTAAACGACTACCATTATTCTTATATTTATAAGCTGAGTGATTGACACAAACAAGGAGGTTAATAGTGTGTTCCTATACGGGCTATTTGTTACATTTCCCCACATGTCTGATATCACTGATTAGAGTACATTGTTGGATCTTTGACCGAAGTTAAAGATCCCGTGATTGACAGAACATAGAAATTCCTATTAAACGGGGTTTACTGTTATTTCGCTACATTGTGGGATGGTAAGCAATTGTAAATAATGTTTGTGGTATTTCTATTTCACGTTATTAAGCGAAGTATATTGATACAGGTTAGGTTTGTAATTGCATTTTATATGTACGAAATAAATTCTGACTGACTGACATATCATTAACCATTTTGATTAAACTTTACAACAATATTATTATCTGATTGGCTTAATTTGAATATAAGTTACTAGTAGATACATATTATATCAATAGTTTTATTTTCTTTGTACTGTTACCCAATTGCTTAATTTATATGCTAACCATTAGGCATTGGTACATAAATCCACTTATCATCAAAATCACTTAACTATTACACCTCCAAGTTATCGTTTAATTCATGCATTAATCAATCGGAGCTGATTTCGTAATCCTAATATAGATTGATACAAAACAATCGACGGGAGAGTATGAAACGTTTGTGTAAAGTGCACGCAATATTTGCATATCACTCAGCGTGTATCAAGTCTACTCTAATTGCGCTTACATTCGCGAAAACCGCACCGGCTCTATCACTGTTGTAATGGAAGGAACATGCGCCAAATTGATTGGTGATGACTGCCCGTCGGCTGCTATTAAGGATGTGGCCATGTGATGACCGTGTTTCATACTAGCTGGTCTTGTTGTTTTGTTTGCCTGAAAAATTGGTATCTATCTTGTTTTATATTAGTGTTCTAAATATTGATGGAAATGTCAAAATCATTAGGGGCTTGATACTTCGGTAAGTTTTTTGGGCCCCGTAATTGAGACTCGTGAGTCATTTAGGCTCACGCAGTAGCAATTAACCTATAGCCTGTTGAATTACCGGTTGTTGCCGTCAATTTTGCCTTGCATTGATCAAACTGTATCGGCTTAGGCTGACATAACCAAAATATATTGGATAGGCCTACTGCATGCTTTATTTCACCACTGTTTAATCCTAGTTCCTGATGACATCTTCATCATCAGCATCATTACCTTCGGCCACAGGAAGACCACTTCTGGAAATATGGCTCTCCCGAAAATTTTCAACGATTTCGCCGTCTTTCGCTGAGTTCGTGATATCGCACCCAGGGAAATTATTGATATTTTCACTCATAATGGCATTGGACATAGAATGCTTATCCTTCTTCTTCTAAGGTGATTGTATATTTCAATGTACAAACAGACCGACCTTAATATTTTTACAGTAGAGCCTATAGATACGTGCGGTACTGAGTTGCACCACGTCTATTAGCGAACATTTGCACTGTATTGTGCACGTTTTGATATTTACATGCCACGAAACTATTTTGATAACTAATTGCCCAGCACATGCACGATCATTCATTATATTTTTGACTAATGGTTGTTTAAGAAATCTATGCTGTTTAATAGGCGCGGTACCTACCTATCCAGTATGAGATCCGATGTGGAACTTGATATAGCTCACCGAATTAGCAAATAGATATGGTAGTAGGCTTATCGTATTAGAAATTGTGATTCTCGAGCCAGATGGTTCTAAAGTGGAATTTTAGGCAACCTTGTGTCGGTATAACGATTAAACGAAATCTTCTGGTTAAGAAACCCAATAGACTATATGTAGTGTTCTAGAGAAGCTACGAATCCAAGCTTAGTTATTATTATTACGAGCCTGTAACGTCCCACTGCAGGGCAAAGGCCTCTCTTTCCGCTTTCCATATATCCCTGGCGAGGGCTTTATAAGACCAATCTTTCCAATAGGCGTCCAACTCGTCTCGCCACCTACGTCTAGGCCTTCCACGTGGTCGACGCCACTTCGGGACCCATTGTGTGGTGGTCTTCGCCCACATCCTATCCGGCATGCGACACACATGTCCAGCCCAAGCTTAGTTAGTTGGAATATATCTAATGTACGTTAGTAACATATACACTAATGTGCGTAAGAAATCTGTGTTTATTTCTAATGAGTTTAATGATGCAAGGGGTAATTAAGTGCTAGTGTTTATTTTAAACGGTGTGTAATTATTTGAACTCTATGCATCATTTATTAATTTGATCGGGGAAAGCAACTTTCCTTAAGTCGCTATTCACATGTGTTAGATATTTCTATGTTGATAAATTTTTAGTGTGCATAGTACAGTAGTTAGCGCAAAATATATATTTTTTTAAACGTTGCGAGAACAAACTCTGGTACAATACTTAATACCCATGAAGGTAGATTCAAAATAATTTATCTTAAGCTTTTATCACCGTCTCTTGCGTTAGAAGTTAGTTCTAAGTTTACTTTTTATCTTCTTGCAGATTTAAGTGGTAGATTTCTTAATTTTAATAATATATTCTGTTACATTAATACTGCGTCTGCATATCCTCTCTATTATTAAGTAACTTACAATAGGATAAATTATGACGCAAAATATTTAACTCAATTTCCTGATGTCGTATTCTAATGAAATGTACTTCAGTTTAGCGAAAATATAGACAATCTAACTATGCAACAGTTATTCAATCGTAAAGAACGGTAGATACATAATGAGGTAACAGCAATAAAGACGGAAATTATAATAAGTACGAGTATCGTATAAATTGCTTTTGTACTCTTAAGATGTTTTATAACAAAAGTTATATCTTTTTACAATTATTTATATAAAAAACAAGCATGCCTTCCATAAAGCGCGCCACGCACTATGAATTATATATAGGTAAATATATATATACTATTTTTTTTACGGACTGCCATAGTAGAGCGGAACTGGTAGAGTCTTGTTGTTGATCGGTTATCTATAGAACGAATCAGCGGGCACAACCACAGTAAAAGCTTTGCCATTTCGATTCGTTTGGTGACGAAGTTTCCATACATGTTGTTGCCGATGAGATACACTGTACAGAAGCTGGGTAATCGACAGTAATAGTGCATACTAGCGTTTCGGGTTCAGACTATGAATATCCAATTATTACCAGGCTGACATTATTGTTTCGATTAGATATTCTATTGAATAGCACTGTATTTACAAGATGCATTGTACTTACTTTGACTAGTCAGTAGATCAGGAATTAAAAAAATTCTAGTCGATAATTTTCTAAGAAGTGAAACTGAATTTGCCTCGTTAGCACCTCTGATGAGGGTTAAATACAAATAATGTTCCTATTTTTTTGTACCAAAAAAATTGTACGGGTTTACAATTAACGTCAATAGTTTTGGTAGGCACCTATTAAAAGACGAGACGAAAAGGCAATTTAAAGACGATGTCATTAATGAAATAAAAGAAATCAATACCCAAATTGTGTTAGGAGGTAAGTAGGTTTCCTCGCATGTGTATTTCTCCCATATGTTCAGTAGTGTGCTTCCATAGCATTTAACACGGTATAAACATAAACGCTTATTTTTAATCGTTTCCACGGGCTTAATTTTTAATTAAATTATTGCCACTTATCCGTCTGGGAACTAAAATCAAGGTTTTAGCGGAAGGTTCGTGACTTCAATTTGCAATTTACGTCATTTTATCTCCTTGACTGTTCAATTTATTGGGATACTATTGGACACAGTCATATCTGAAGGCTTCGCGGGAACTGTGAATAATTATACTAAAATGATTCGTTTGAACCTGTTTAACCTTTGTGAAATATTTTTCCAAGACCCAGCCGCTTTTTTTATAACTATTTAATGCTTTCTCGAGGGCGCGACAGGTTTGCTATATCCTTGAGTTTCTTTTTTCATGCATATATAATATCTAATAAAACTAATATACAATTTTGTTCGTATTTTAGACATAGTTGAAGTACTTCCGCCAACACTTCCGTAGCCTACTCGATATTAAAAGATTCTACTCCTACGATATATTCATCCTTTACCCAATACGGCACGTTTTGTGAAGGTGTCCTGTCATCGAGATCATGATAACAAACAGCCGTCTTAGCTTTTGTCATAGGAAGGTCTATATCTCGATTTACCTATCTGATCATGTGCAAGAAAGTGTACATAAAGTGTACTGCAATTTATTTTCACCTTAAAAATTAATAATGTTATTAAACGATACATCAAGTAGAAGCGCAGCAACTCGAGACAGTGCAAATATGATGAATTCTAATCTTACTACATCTCCGATAGTCAAGATTGAAGTTGCTATTTTTAATTAACCTCTGGCATCTCAACCGTGAGTTATTACTTCGGTCGACGTCTGGCTCCAGATCTGACTTATTAGATTAACTCTATCTGAAGTTTCATCTCGAGCTGCTGCGCTGTACTACGCTGCGTTTGCCGTTTATGAGTTCGCAATATTTTATCTGTACCTACGTTGCATAAGTGGTCTGCTTTGCGTACGCATACGATTATCAGACGTAGATAACGTGAAATATGACGGCCTGTTATGATCTGCAACACAATCGATCAAAAAAACTTAACGATTCGCTGCAAATTTCAAGAACCCCTACAATGCACGGATTAAGAAACCATAAAACAGGCTTACATAAGCGTTATACAAACGAAAGTAACAGTAGATACGTAATTTGTCCCTAATTTCCATACGAGTCCCTCGGTGGCATTTAACCGCGACTTTTAGCGGTTGTTTTCGCTAATTACCATCTCGTTTGCAATTTAAAATCCCGTGTACCGCATCCCAGTGGCGAAAGTGAGTTTGTATGGGGGTTGTATGTCTCGATAATTGGCAGGTGTGTTGTACAAGCGATGTGTGAACACGGCCTAACTGTGTCTGTCAGCGGCCGCGCACTAGACACGGCCGGGCTCCGCTATACGAGTACCGAGTACAACATTATGCAAGGCCCTTCACGCAGCTACCGTACGTTGACGTTTCCTGAATGTTTAGAGTAATTGTGTTGCGATATTTAAATTGACTTTAAAGCGTAATTACCTACGCTATTACATCATTATTCATAAATTATGATAATAGGAAGCTATTAATAATACTTTAGCGACGTTACTTATAGACCGCGGTGATTGCGCTCGCAATGGGGCTATAACTTTTTCTTGTAAAACTAAAGTGCAGTGTAACGGGCTGTTGACGAGATCAGTTTTAAAATCTTTTTGGGTCAATGTCTTTATGCGAGGTCTATGAAGCTATTAGTTAGATTACTGCACTGCGATGAAAACTGAGGAAATGTTTTATGTAAACCACTTTGCATTTCGGTTTTATACTCGCAAACCGCCGCTCGGAGTATGAAGTATATCTTAAATTATTTTCTGCTGTGTTGTCAACACTGCTTATTCACTCTTGCCTTGGTATTATAATAAACAAAAATAAATTCAAGATGTTTCCAGTATTACTCGATTTTCCCGTCGTCAGAGCAAGTACAGTACAATTTAAACTTAAACGAACTAGTTCATGGTTATGTTTAGTAAGTCATAATTTTAGAATTAAACTTTAAGCACTACTATCTTCTGAATGCATTTCCATAAACCCTAGAGCAGACGCTGTAATTCCACACATTCATGATATTGTTGTCACGATGCGTGCAAGATGCAAGAATATAAATCCATTATTAGATTACAATGTAGGCACTCGGGCTGATGCGCGGGCATCAGTTATGCAGTTGTGATTCCTGAGACGTGCGCTGTGATGACCCGCTTTGTCACTGCCACGGCCGCGATCAACTCAGATGATTCTGTCGGCCTGGCCATTTGTTGTCATCTGATGCGCAGCAGACGCGCGACTTGGCGCATCTCGCCTCACTCAGACATTTCATTGAGACAGTTGATGTTTTTAGTTATGAGGACGTTTGGATTGATGAATTATGATTCTTTCTCTTTACGAACTGCCTCGGTGGCGTAGTTGTATTACGGTACGGCTACAAAGCTGAGGTCTCGGGTTCGAGTCCCGGGTCGGGCAAGGTGGTATTGGATTTTTCTATTCATTATCAGCCCGGAGTCAGGAATTTGTGCCCGATATGGCGATAGGCTCGCCCCCTATCACATCATGGGACGGAACATACAAGGCGAAATGTGAGTGTCCTGGTGGCGCCTCTGCCTACCCCTTCGGGGATAAAGGCGTGAGTTTATGTATGTATGTATGTCTCTTTACGAAATTGTGTAGGTTATTTGATGTGATTTATCAATAAAGATGTTTAATTTAAGAGTTCCGTTTGATAGTGTTAAAGAACGGGATGATGCCGGAGATAACTTGTGATTAGGGGTAGATAACGAAGGCGGATATTGTTCCATCAGTCCAGATGCACTTATCGTAAAGCATTCTATGAATGAAGTAAAAATAGTTACTCCACTATTGCCATGGGTTGCTGATACATAACGGGGGCCAACCTTCTCATAGCCTCTTAGTTTTTTATTTTAATTGATTTAATATGGTATTATTTGTAGTCATTAGAGTATCTACAACGTTAATAGAAGTAGATAACAATATCTAGAAAATTGTGGTCTACAGGATCTACCTACTTAAAAAAGTTAAAATCGTCCGTGTGTCCAACATTCGCATTCGTTTTACCCGTCAATTCTGTGGGCACTGACTCAACACTCGTCCAATGAATAGCTTTGTTAAACATCGCGAGACGAGCTCTAACACTGTCAGCCCACAAATATCGCATCCATGTGTTAATAATGGGATATTGATGTTCTCCTCATCTCGTCCCAGTACTTTTTGCACATAAACGTATTGGACAAAGGGGTTAGTTACAACGTAAGTATAGTTTGCATGTGCGCAGGTAATAAGCTATTTTATACATGTGCAATTTCTTTGTGATGGTTGGAAATTAAGTGGAGGGCTGCCTATTGTCTGTCTTTGAATGTTCCGGGTTTGTTAAAATTGGATGCGTAATTATGATCGTAAGTTTGAGTTTATTAGCGTGAGCTTAGGATTTCTTCTATTTTGATAGGTTAGTAGGTACATGGCCAGTGTTTTAATGTCCTTATGAACCTTTTAACGCAAATTTCGTGTAGTCCTGGCCAATTACTCTGGAAAAGCCTATGGGCAAAGCCCAGTCCAATATAATTCAAAACAATGTCCAAAGTCTTCTATCAAATCGCTAAATAACATTCATAAGATGGAAGCAAACTCACATTCCATAAAACTATTAAAAAGAAATCGCGAAGGTTGTCACTTGTCAACTTTCGAAAACAATCGCCATTCCAACCCATCCTTAGTTTTCATTTCTCAATCTGAAAGAAAGTCTATCATAGAAAGGTAATTGCTTTGTGATTTAGGGCCTGTTCTCGGTCCGCGGACAGGGAGAGGTAAGTATTAAGTATTTATTAATAACTGCGCTTCAAGCGGTGTGTAATCTAGGTATTATTGTAATGGCGAGCTGTCGGGTTAAACCATCGGAGGGCCTGCTCTCTTCACGTTATGGATGGCGGGGAGGTGCCGATGCGAGGATAAACGTCTCATGATATTTGTCTTGATTGCAAGTATTAATTGCTTTCCATGAATATACATGTGTGTAATCCATATTGTTGGTACATCGACGCAGGTTTTTAAATTCGTGATGGTGTAACAATAATTATGGAACTTAATTGACGATTAAACATGTAAAATTAAAGAAAAATATAACTTAATTTATTTGTAGATAGTGAAAAAAGCAATTCTTTATATAGAAATTTCTGAATACTGCACTGTTTTACTTTCGAAATCATGCCGAAAAACTTAACCCATACACCCAAAATTCAAGGAATTCATCAACAAAATCCCAAATGACACTTGGATTACGCGAGAAATTTCATAATTAGTTTTTTATAAGAATTATTTCATGACATAACGTATTCTTGGTCGTAGGGGCCGCGAGAGGTCGCTGACATGTGCACAAAGGTCGCAATGCTAAGGGTCCACGGGCATAATTCACTTTCGCGTAATAATTTAAATTGTATGACGTCAATATCTTATAATTAAATGCACGCGCGAATGACGTCAGAGCTCTGAATTGTTAAGGATAAGGCGTGGCGGCATTTAGTGTGACAGTAACTTTAATTGCAGTGTTTTCTTAACATTGTAAATGTTGGTTCCGCCGATGAAAATATAAATTATTAATGTATGCTTTTTTTAATTAGCATGGGTAAAGTGACCATTTTTTTTATTGTTTCGAGAAGAAAAGCTATTATGCTCCCCTTTCGGTACCCCGGGGAAGGTCGAAAGGGGTATGTCAGTGTCACTGGCCTTCCAATGGCAAAGTGAGCATAGTGAAATCCAACGGTATTGTAGAGCTAATTGGAATCCAAGAAAAGTAACGAAAAGTGGGCAATTACCACTATTTTTCACTGATCCTCATAATCATGGCAGCCCATTTAAAAACCGTATATACGTATACACATGGTGATCACAATGTGGTTGTCATCCGGCCGAATAAGAAAATCCTACGCCAGCTGTTCCCAATATGCAGAATTGTGATAATTTAAATATTACATAATCTGTATCTGTATCTGCCCAAATACGTTCCAATGCAGGGCACGGGCCTCCTCTACAATCGAGAATACGTTTGAGAGGGGTTAGGTCATATAGTCCGCCATGCTGACCTAGTGCGGGTTGGCGGACTATACACATACATACCGTAGAAATGATCCAAAATCGCTACGGTATGCAGATTTCCTCACGATGTTTTCCTTCACGTTATAGTGCGTGGTGAATAGCAGGTAATGATAGTTACTGTCAATACACACATAACTCCGAAAAGTCAGAGGTGTGCCGTGGGATTTGAACCCGCGACCACCGTGGAACATGTTGGCAGTCGCGTCTAGGCCGTTACCAACATGCCACCACGGACTTATGTATGTTATAACGTACATAATATGTATGTTATTAGGTAAATAAATATCAATATACGATACTCAACTAGCCTAAAAAAATATTGTATTTTTTTCCTTCAGCTAATTAGCATTACTAATTGTATGAAGTAAGTTTGCGTCAGTAAATTTAAGGTTACGTTAAGTTGGCGGCAGACAGGCGCCGATCGAAATATTATTAAACAAAATCATTCTGCAATATGCATAAAAATGATGTTGCGTTAGCCCTACGTGAGTACGTGACCACTGTGATGTAGAATAAATAAATTATATTAAACACTTTATAAGAGTACCGACGTGGTAGAATTAAAACGAACATGTTCGATATTTTCAATACACTTCCTGTCTTCGGATTTTTGGAGACTGTCCCGCCCTCACACCCGCCACTGCAACTCCTGTAAGCCAGGATCAACAGTGGCACGCATTTTAATGACACTGAGCATTGAAGCTCAGCGCGTCTCCGGGAATGTCTAAATTGTCTTCGGATGTTGTGAAAAAAAAACACTTTTATGATTTCCAATTTACGAATATGTCATACTTCGAATGTACTTAAACATATGGCCAAGTTAGTTCCTATTCGAACCTGAATTTTGTTTATTTATTATACTCACTGCTCACTGCACTACTACTTTATTGTACAAAAAAAATACACAGAAAACACTTTACCTATATTTACAGTACAACTGGCGGTCTTATCGCTGTCGGCGACATCTTCCAGACAACCTTTAGATGGGCTGGAGTGAATGGAAGTAGGCAAACGGGGGTAGACAAGTCAGGGTTTAATCACCTTGTTTGATGATATTTTATACTTAGTTGTAAAGGCCCATGTTATACCAACATTATGAAAAAAGGGTTTATTTGTATCGGAGCTTACAATAAACCGTTAATTGACCACAAAAGTTTATTTTTTATTTTTATTTTTATTTTATTTATTTGGAAACTCAACAGCTTATACAAAAACAGCTATATCTAATTTTATCTTACAATAAAAATCTAAAGCCAATAAAAGAGTTTCACGACATTACAATGAATACAAGGTGGACTATAACACAATGTTAAGATTACAAAAGAGAGGATAATAATAATTGAAAACGTACTTACAGAGAAAAAGAAAAGTAAAATGGAAAATCAAAGAAAAGAAAAAGAAAATTAAACAAAATAAAATTCAAAACTAATGATACATACTAAAATAATAAGAAATAAAAAGTTTGCCGTATATGACAAATATTCTTGGATAATGAATTTGTACGAAAAATTAGAATAATGTATTTTCTTAATAAAATAAATAAAAGGTTGTACGCTAATGGAAATCGCCAAAAACATACTTGTAAACATGTAAGTACTAATGTAACATGATTCGTATTTTGGATTGGCTGTATATCGCTTTTGAACCGGGAACAAAGAAAATCAGAAACATTATTGTTATGGGCCATCATAAAGGATTCAATTAATAAGTTTTCGGAATCATGAAATTGATTAAAATTATTTACATACTCAAGTTTTACTAGTTCCAGCTTTTTCACTTACTTCTTAATCTGGCTATCAGTCCGTATTACCGCATTATGATGTTCATTGCTTATTGAATTACAAAAAGACCGTAAACATTCTTCACAAGCTTACCTCGCGCTTTCATCTATTTATAGCGAAGATTTCGTTTTTTACGTCCAAATACTAACAAGTGACGTCGCTATAAAAAGTAATAGCCGCCGGCTTAAAAACAGAGGCTTATAAAAGCATCAGCGGGTAATGAGGTATACGGGAATAGACTGCTCATACTTACCTACACAGTATCACAATTTAATACGATTAAAATTTCTTTACTATTGTATGTCGTTGCTTAAAGAATATGGAATTTTCGTATATATTACGGCTGAAATTGTAATCGTGATAGTGAATAAGGAACTAATATTATTCAATTAATTAGTAAAGCGCAATTTATACGGGGAGTGATTCTCGCGGCGAGAATCGTATATATAACCGTCATAGATTATTGTGTTCTGACAAACGTTTACACGATGCAACTTTTTTATATCCTTAAGATAAAATCGTTTCTTCGAGTCTCGCCTCGACTCGAACTTTCCTCGTGTAAATAGAGTTTTATGGTAGTGTGTTTTTCCGGTAGATACTTGGAATAATTTACTTCTAAAATAATGACAGTCACCGTGGCGCAGTTGGTTAGACGCCGCATGTGAAACGAGAGGCCGCGGGTTCGATCCCCGCATGGAACAAATGGTTATGTGATCCACAGGTATTTGTTTTGGGGCTGGGTATTAGTGCGTTTTTTATTTAATAACTTGAGCTTATGGATACATTCGAGATTTAATTTTTTTTTGTGTATCGCTACACACAGAAAATTAAAAGAACATAATTGAAAGCCTTATGTCTTTAGAAGTAATTTAATGTACATATAGAAGGAAAGATAAATGTTTCAAGGCGAAGGGTTTGTCTACTAAGTTTGCTTTATACTCGAGCGCGGGCTTATGTTTATCTTGTAATATGATTCTATGTTCAGAGCAAATATTTTCGCTTGTCATTGTACATCTTCAATGCGTTTGCTTTTCATTTTTCTTTTAGAATAGACATTTTATTTTATTAGGTATTGTTGTATTCATTGAAAAGGAAGGCACGAGTGAGGAGTATCATTTACGTTTCTTGTAGGACAAATTAGATATGTCAATGATATGTTAATTATTTTTCACCTTATTTAGACTTTGTTTACAGAAAGGTTGTGTTTATATAACTTCTTATAGTATATAAATTATCGTCAGTAAAATAAAAAAATACATACAATGAGTACTGGACGTTGAAATACCTTAGACTAATTAAAAAGAAATACAATAAAAATGCAAGTAATTATGTTTATTGTCTTTAGATTTCTATAGACTAGTTATCTTATTTAATTGAAGGTGAACAAACATACGTTTATCACGAATGGAATGTTTCTTCACAATATTTGTGTTGTTGTCCTTTTTCTTCTGAAATTACAATTTATTGTAACAGTTTAATTAAATTAAGTCCCTTTCAGATGATACGTGTCACTTATTACAGATAGTTGAGGGCTGAAAAGATGCCTCAAAGATTTTTACAGCAACCTGTTTGGCTGCCTACATACATAAGATTGATTAAAACCTTTGCCTCCGTATAATATTTCGTAAGATCATATTTTGAAGTGACGACTCACGACAATGCATTCGATGGTAAGCGTAACGCTGTTCAAATAGTGTCGATTGCCAACAGTCATCTGCTGCAATTCGGTATCTACAATAAATAAGTAAATACACCAAACAGACACAAACATAGTGCTGACCCCACATTGAGATCAATTAAGTCTTTTAGCGTAAGTATTAAAAACTACAAGAGACTTTTCGGTGTCACAAATTCCGTCCGTCGATCCCACAATACTTGTGGGCCAGACAAACATATGTCTTGGTGCAGGGATCGAACCCGCGGCCTCTCGTTTTATAGCCGGCGTCTAACCACCTCCGCCACGGAGGCTGTCCGTAATAATAATGCCGGCCTACAAAACTGCTTCTTCACGCTACGACGGAAGGATCCAGGATTATAGTTAATTAGTTTATATCGTTTATGAGCGTAAAAAACTAATAATTCGTTGAATTTAATTGCAGGAAATATATCTTCCTGGGTTTATCGAATACTTGAAGTTCGCCTACTTATTTGATAGTTAAACATGTTATCAAATCGACAACCTTATCACTTATCAGTTTACTACACAGTATATATTCGGGGAATCGAAATTTAGGGTACTTGAAATCAAAGTGGTACTGATTGTTATCATTGCAATTTCTATTTTTGTGAGGCTACCGACTGTTGTTTGTGACGGTTTTTCCAGTCATTATTTATCAATATTTATAATGGTTACATTACCTACTAGCCTGAACTCTTATCTCCATATGTTATCGGTTAGATCTAGATTACATTTCATTTTTTTTTGAGGATTTTGACTCACATGTTGGCCTAGTGCGGAATGATAGACGGATGGATCTTACTGGACTGTTTTTGATCTCTTTCTCTGTTAAACAACTTTTATAATAGCTAGGAAATACAGTAATATTTCTTAAAGTCTCGAATAACTGATACAAGCAAGAATTTAACTAATCTTGCTTTTACTTTTATTTCCTGAATCAATCGAGCAATCATACACTGACGTCTTATTTGTACCACAAGATACGGTGACTTTTGCCTCTATTTGCCATTAAACATCTCGTATGACAGAACATATCGCTCTATTCATGCATTTGAATGATTTCCATCAATGTTCGACGTCGGGGCGAAGTGGAACCTTTCGGATTTATGGAGCACGACGTCTTTGTACGAGCCGCAGTGCCGACACCGCCCGCCGCCACTCTTCGCTAACGGACCCTGTTAGATTCAGATATATCGGTACTCACAAGCAGATAATGTTGTGCCGATACACTCAATTATTTGACGGTGAAGTCTGATAGATGGTGATGGTGCAGTGAGTTCAAAGTTTTCTTCGAGTCTGCTAAACATAATAAATAAAGAGCCTAACAGTCATAAATAGTTCTGAATCCACCAAAATAAGATGCCAATCCTTGTATCGCAGGTATCCGAAATTTCGAGAGTTTTTTTACAGCATTCAGATTCGAAATAAATATAACCTCTCTTACGTACGTGTCCAAACTAATTGCAACAAAGATGCATATTTAGAAGATATCATTTTTAAGGTCTGAGAAATATTTCCGTGAGATTGATCAACTGGCCGTGTTTTTATCTGGACTGTAGCATTCTACAGTCCACTTTCATTAACTGTACCAGTTCATTAACTGTACCAGTGTATTCTTAATCGAGTAAAATAAAAAGGTAGGTATTTTTAAAACCTTCTGTCCTGCTAATGCAAGTTCTGTGTTTAAGTATTGATGCGCTACTACGATTACACTTTTTATAATACCGAATGCTTTAATAACTAAGAATGAAGTAACATTTTTTCACGAATTTTCGAGTTAACTTGACTTGCTTTATTATAAAAAAAATATTGGTATTTAAAATTTAATATATCTATCTCTGTAACTAAGATCTAAGATGTAAGTTTAAATCAGTTATATAAATATGTACCTAAACATTAACTAAGTATCACATCAGTAAATATAATTTTCAAAGAAACTAAACGTGTAACGTGTATGCGGAACATTTTCTCTTCCTACGTTGATTCCACACGATTACGACTAGATTGCATCTAAAATATCTAGATTGTTTGTGTCATCAACTTTATTTTATCTCATCTTGATCTAGCTTCACATTTTCTTCCGAAAGTCTCCCTCGGACCTCTTGCGGGAACATTGCAAACGATCGTTCACGTAAAACAGTTCTCGTGTTTTCTATAGAAAGCATTCGTGATTCAACTTAAATGTTGAAATAAACTGATCGGAAATCGAACCTAAATACTGGTGAATTTATTGCGTCCTACAAGGTATATTGCAACGAAAATGTTAAGGCTACAGTGAAATGCGAAATATTCTTTCTAAATGACATGACAAAAGTGAAGTAGGTCCATTATAGCGAGATCGTCTCGAATAAGCAATAATAGACGATGACTCGCGCAACTCAGGGCTCAAGTGTCACATTACCAACTATAACTTCATTTTGTACGACAGCTTTAACTTTAGGATAATAGCTGTCATAGAGAAAAATGTACCGTCCGCTATAGCAGAACTCGTAAGTCCTTATTGCGAAGCCTACTTTCTTTCCAATTTGTTACCTATAATATCGCTGACAGATCCCACTAGTTATTAATTTAAAACGTGTTTAAACAGAATCTATTGGTGTTGTTAATTAAGATGAGCAGATAAAAGCTGTTTCGAGGAAACGTTAATAATATTCAACTATTATTGGTATCATAATGGAATATAATAAGCGCGGAGAGCGTGAAGATCTCACTAAAAGATTTCGCGAAAGCAATTTTAGTATTTTAGCGTAAGTTATGGGAGGGATCAGATAATTTCTCGGTTGCATTTCTCGGCGTGCTGATAGAGTCCATGATATACGCCGCTGGTCTAGTCGCGGATTTGCAAAACTTTTGGCCCGTTGCTAAAGTTTATGCAGATACAGCAGTCTGGAATACGTATGCAACTACATTCATTTGTATGGAAATGAAATTTCTAATACCAGACAGTGTTGTGTAATACAGCTATTGTTTTCAGTTGTTATTTAAATATTGAGTTGTAAAGGCTTTCCTGCGAGTGAGAAGGTTCATTTCAAGCCGAATAAATTGTAAACGAAATATGCCTTTTATGATTGGTAAAGTAATTATATAATTACATGAGGAACCCGTTGCTGAAACAAGTTATATCAATAAATAACTTAATTCAGCGAAAACATATTTTCAATTATATTATAATAGCTACAGTTACATCATAATTTAAAAAATCATACTCTTTACAGCATATAACATGGCAAAACATATTGCAAAAGGCTCAAGTTCTGAACGGCTCATTTTTGTTATGGAAACGAAAACGTTTAACTGTAAAAACAAAAGTTTACGAGCATAGTTCGCGTGGCCCGAGCTTACCTCACAGCAAATAATTTCCATACAAAGGCTATAATTAAAAAGCGTTGCGTTTACAGAGAAACAAGATGCCCGGTGTTGGATGTGCTATATTTATGCTCGAACCTGATACACTTAATAAATATTTCACTAACTCGAATTGCATTCTAAGAAGCGTACCGTACGGCCTGATAGCGTAGTATGAGTTATCGCGACGTCCGCTACTTACGCCGTACGCGCCGCTGTTTGTCTCTTTGTGTTGTACCACGTATTGAGTAACGAGAAGTAATCGCATGACTAATTGAAATCGTACACAGTAATTCGTCATATCATACGCGAGGCTTGATGGTACATGCACGGTGATAAAAAACGCACATCTGTAGCCAGCGCTCGTCAATTACGGAATGGTTTGTGTGGTTTTACTACATGATGGAAATATATTTTTTGCAATGCTATTCATGTAGTTTTTACAGACTTCTTTGAATTGTTAGTGAGTTGCTTTAGCGTACTCGGTAGTGACTTAGTTCCGATTATTTCTTGGAGGTTTGAACATAGGCTTGAAGCATATACTTATTAAAAGCTAAGACTACGCCAGATCCCTGGCCGGCATCATGCATTGGTTTTTAATATAATACTTTTTATACTGGCCTTATGTGACTACAGTTCCCCTGATGGCTAGTGCAGCCTCCAGAGTCTCCTACTAGATCAACCATGCGATATTTAGCCAGGTGCGAAGAAATTCAGTTTCGTATTAAAGTAACACGTTTATAGGTAGGTAGGTAGTAGGTACACATATACTTCTAATTCAAATATCGTGGGCCTGTCAAGCATCTCGCCGGATGTTTATGGTGGTATAGTAAAAAAGTTTCTATTTTTCGTATGAAATATGATTGTTGGTCAGTACATAAATTAATTACGTCAGAGGTATGAATTGTCGGCGTCAGTTGCACAATGGTGTTGAGAGATCAATATGTTGCGTGGGCTTTGTTCAGTTAACTTTAGACACGAGGTTTTTTGTTGTACACACATGCTTTGCATATGATATTTATAGAGGTTTGACTGTCTTTGGTTTATATTTGTCAATTTAATAGTAGATATTTAGTATTTACATAGTGAAATTGACAGAGCAGGGTAATTGTGAGGTTGTTTATTCGATGAGATGGAATGTTTGAGGTATCTTAAGTATTTTGTTTTTTAGTATGTTTTCTGTTTCTAGGTCGCTGAATAAAATTTGATGTGATTGAAATATTTCATTCCACAAACCGGTGCCATTTGTATTAATATGATACAAAACGAATCGAATTCAACGCCAATAAAATTTTCTTAAAACAGAACGGAATGTAATAACCAGAGAATAAAATAAACATTATTGGAAGCCTAACATTGTTTACGCTTTTTAACTTTGATCTAACGACAGTGAAAGTGTTCCAAAAATCAAAAGACGTTGAAATATGTAGATTATTACATTTGACTGCACCTTTTCACTTCAAATTGCTGTATAGATTCGAAAACATATCTCACCCGGGGAAAATGCAGATGGAAGTGAAGTTAACCTATGTTGAAAGATAATTTGTCAAAACTATGAAATTGAAAGCACTTGCAGAAAGCATGACGGGAAGATTAATGAAGGCGTTAGAATTAATAGGTGTGGTAATCTGTTTCCTCGCTCTAGCTTGGACCTATGTATATTAGAAATCAGAAAAATGAGTCGGCCAATATAACACTTTATTTACATTCTAGATTTCTATACAATCACTTTAGAGAAAAGTTAAACTTTTACAAACAAATACAATATGTAGGGCCTTGGTCCTAATACAAAATAGTTGACTATAACTTTACTAATTGAAGGTTTGGTGACGAATGTGTCGTACCTCGCAAAATACCATCGTTTTATACTAACTACGGCTTTGTGGGAACGTTAGCGTCGCGTTACAGGCCATAAAGAAACATAAGTTATTGCGTACAAAAAGTGGCGACAAATGGTGTAATATTAGAAAAAAAAGGGAACCCATTATGATCTCGGGGTATACTTAAATATTACTTTCAACACAAAAATAAAGGTTGGTACTTCACATTCCTCAAGCTGGCAATTAATGAATAACAGTGTCGTGGGACCTCTAAACAATATTGCTTTCAACAAAAACTGAAATGGTCCTTCACATTACTTAAACAGGCAATAAATAAGTAAAAGTGTCGTAGGGACTCTAATTGACAAAATCCATAAATCTGACAATTGGTTTGTTATCTTTAACGTATGTTACGCGAAATGCATGTTGTGCACATTTGTTGTAATTGACCTAATACTACAAAACTAGCGATTACATAATGGTATCTAACATTAACCTAGCAATTAGATAACGGTATCTAACATTCGGCCTTCCTGACCCTAGTTTGTCCTCAAACTAACATATGTAGGAGAGACCCATGAAAGATTTTGTTTCTATGGAACGACGTCGGGCGGGGAAAAAAAACTTCTTTTTCTGGCCCGGAACGATTCGTCACAACGCTCGGGCAGGGCACGGCGCTCGCGCTCCGCACGTCGCTCGGGCAGGGCACGGCGCTCGTGCTCTGCACGTCGCTCGGCAGGGCACGGCGCTCGCGCTCCGCACGGCACTCGGGCAGCGAACGGCGCTCGCGCTCTGCACGTCGCTCGGCAGGGCACGGCGCTCGCGCTCCGCACGGCACTCGGGCAGGGCACGGCGCTCGCGCTCTGCACGTCGCTCGGCAGGGCACGGTGCTCGCGCTCCGCACGGCACTCGGGCAGGGCACGGCGCTCGCGCTCTGCACGTCGCTCGGCAGGGCACGGCGCTCGCGCTCCGCACGACGCT
The DNA here is from genome assembly GCA_949752805.1 of Deilephila elpenor. Taxonomy (NCBI): domain Eukaryota; kingdom Metazoa; phylum Arthropoda; class Insecta; order Lepidoptera; family Sphingidae; genus Deilephila; species Deilephila elpenor. The sequence goes on from OX457102.1 coordinate 5,667,247, forward strand.
CGGGCAGGGCACGGTGCTCGCGCTCCGCACGACGCTCGGGCTCGGCGCGACGCTCGCGCTCTGCACGACGCTCGGGCAGGACGCGACGCTCAGGCTCGGCGCGACGCTCGGGCTCGGCGCGACGCTCGGGCTCGGCGCGACGCTCGCGCTCTGCACGACGCTCGGGCAGGACGCGACGCTCAGGCTCGGCGCGACGCTCGGGCTCGGCGCGACGCTCGGGCTCGGCGCGACGCTCGGGCTCGGCGCGATGCTCAGGCTCGGCGCGACGCTCGGGCTCGGCGCGACGCTCAGGATAGGCGCGACGCTCAGGCTCGGCGCGACGCTCAGGCTCGGCGCGACGCTCAGGATAGGCGCGACGCTCAGGCGCGACGCTCGGGTTCAGCGCGACGCTCAAGCTCGGCGCGACGCTCAAGCTCCGCGCGACGCTCGGGCTCAGCGCGACGCTCAGGCTCAGCGCGACGCTCAGGCTCAGGCTCAGCGCGACGCTCGTGTTCAGCGCGACGCTCAAGCTAGGCGCGACGCTCAAGCTCCGCGCGACGCTCGGGCTCAGCGCGACGCTCAGGCTCAGCGCGACGCTCAGGCTCAGGCTCAGCGCGACGCTCGGGTTCAGCGCGACGCTCAAGCTCGGCGCGACGCTCAAGCTCCGCACGACGCTCGGGCTCAGCGCGACGCTCAGGCTCGGCGCGAAGCTCAGGCTCGGCGCGACGCTCCGGCTCGGCACGACTTGCCGTATTGTTAGACCTAAATCTGTTTTATTTCCACCTGTACCGTTCCCAGGTGAAAAAAAACTCTCTATCTTACACCTGTATCGCTCCCCGGTGATAAAATAGACTCTCTATCTTACACCTGTAGCGCTTCCAGGTAAACCAAATAACTCTTTTGCTATTTTGCCCCGCGTAGTACTTCAGCCAAACCAATAATCTTCACTCTCTTGATATGTACTACGTCAGGCGGAAAGCTCTCTCTGTCTCGTGCCATGTACGTCATCAGGCGTACAGTAAATCTTGATCATCACTCGTTACTTCCGGTTGTGCATACTGTTACAGAAATTAAAACAAGTATCAGATATAATAATCTAAACAGCAGTTTTATACATCACTGTCACTGTTAGAATCACTGCTGCAGTTGTCACTTATGTGGATCCAAGGTTGGATTTGATCGACTGCCCAAATGTTGGAATATTTCTTTTTGTTCAATGTTGTACCTGATATGCTAGGGACTTCGGCTCATCATTTTTTTTTTTTTTTTTTGTAGTATTTTTGTTATTTGGTATGGACCACTAAGTATTGGCGAAAATTTCTTGCTATACCGTCGTTAGACATTTGTTTCGAAATTGTAACTAAATTACCTACGGCATATCGATGGGGTGCTTTTCGAGTTCTATCAAATATTACTTTATATACTGCCACTATATACTTTGTTATATCTCTTCTAAAATCATTACTGTTTTGACCTTTTAGACGAGTTCTATCAAATATAAAATGTAAAGGATTTTCGTTGCTATGAACCAAGTTTCTGGCGAATAAAACTTTGACTTATAATTAAATCTCAATTTAACCAATTATTTTAGTTATTTTCTAAAAGTAACTCGTACTTTCATGATATTTATGTATCTGAACGAAATCCATTCTAAACAGGTTTACTACAACAATTAGTTGGCCATTGGATTTATGGCTTTTAAAAGAAATAAAAGAAATGCTCACTTAAATCTCTCTTTTTATTTTATATAATAATTAATAACTAATAGTACTTTTGATCCCCACTAAATAATTCACTTACACACTATACACATAAGTTTTAAATGGTGTATCGGATTTTGGTGTAGGATACTTATTTAAATAAACACATCTCTTTTTGCTTGATGTTGCTTCAATATTAATTGAATAAATACAAGCTTTGAATTATGTCTATTGGAACCGTATTATTTCTAATTAGCCATTTTCCTATTTAACCCAATTCGAGATTCAATAATATTTTTGCAAATCTTTGGATTTGTCACAATCTTTTACGTTGAACATCTGAATCAATAATAACATGATATGGAATCTTAGATGATGAGTGATATATTATGTCCATATTATATAGAACTTGATCATTCACAAAGAGCTGGCCATCGATGGTTAAGGCTTTGAAACAGGTCTACATTTCTCTTCTGTCTCTATGTCTTTTAGGGTTTTCCTAAATACAACGATGCCTTTAGTATAAACTCACGCGTTTATCCCCGAAGGGTAGGTAGAGGCGCCACCAGGACACCCACATTTCGACCTGTATGCTCCGTCTCACGATATGATAGGGGGCGAGCCCATCGCCATATCGGACACAAATTCCTGACTCCGGACTGATAATGAATAGAAAAATCCAATATCAATTTGCACGACTCGGGACCCAAACCCGAGACCTCAGTTTTGCGACCGTACCGTAATACAACAACGCCACCGAGGCGATCATGTAAAATTATCTGTAAAATGTCAGTTTACTGACTTTTCGGAACTAAGTTCCAAACCCACTCCACATTACCTATATTTTATTACATTTCATAACAAAATAATTTCAGAATGATAAATAATGTAGGTACTACACTTTTTTTTTTGATACAAGATATTGTCGCAATTCGCATCTTATGTTTAAAATAAAATGTTATGATAATAATTATAATTAATTATTCTGGTGTTCGCTAATTGGTTGATAATCAACCGTAATTCATTAAATAATACAATAGCTATTCTGACAGCTATCTTAACTTTTTTTATCCATTCAGAATTGTAGCTCCTATTTTTATTTAATTATTTTCGCTTGAGGTCTTCGATAGTTACTGAAGACACATAAGGAAACAATGACAAATTTTGTCTTTGCCTATTTGTGTAAAATTTGTTCGACCTATACTTGTATACGGGTAAAGGATTTTGATCAAAATCACTACGAATTGCGTGTGTATATAGGCGTGATTATTGACCCATATTTTTCGCACAAATACTATTGACCTGGCTTAGGGCGACAATTATTTTCAGCTGTATCATTTTTACTCGATTCACTTAACATAATTATTATAAGATTTTCTTCCTTTAGCAGTGGAATGGTCACTAGTTAAGATTAATATGTGAAAAATTAGCAAAGAATACAATTATTAATATGTATCGGCTCGTTTGCTATACCTAGTAGGTATAGTATTACCTACACCGCGTCTTCACACCTTGTTCGCCATAAACATCGATCTGTTCTTATTCAGCTTATTGCGTATAGTCCGAGACGATAGTTGCAAATACTATGAATATGTCAATATACTTCAATCAGTAACTCGGTATGCCAAATATGTTTCAGGTTTAGTATGTGACGCATTCATTATTTATACTCTTATATAGACCCAGTGCATTTCAACTAGATTTAATTTCATTCTCTTTATGTCTAACAATATCGTTTAATTAACAACTATAGTTTCTGTCAATTAAGCATTATGATGAATTGGTATACATATATCTGTATTGTCTATGTGGTCTGTACTACGTTTTCACTTCTAAAATTATTAATTGCATTTAAGAAACTACATCCAAATACCAGCTCAATGTCGGTAAATGCAAAAGAAAAAATACATAATGAAGAATTGCTACAGTATTTCAAATGCTGCTACATTGCATAAAAACAGTTTATAAATCCTCCCATTGGTTTATTTGTTACTTCTGAACAGGTAAACTACATTTAACCAGTCCCCTGCTGCTAATAAATCACGGACGCTAGAACATTCAAAAATTATTGAAGCATTGTTCTATCTATTTCCACTTAAGTGAAATATCTGTAGTTTAGTGTATTAGCTTATAATCTCTCATTACTGAGCACTGCGATCTTTAACAACCGATTGAGAGAAATTAAAAATAACTATGTTTAGTTAGTAGTCCTACTGTGTAATTTGTACTTTTAAAATTTAATTTCACCTCTATGTGATATATAAAATATCGGGGGTGGTGGATTTCAACGTATCAGTTCTTAAGCCTGATTACATTGACACCTACAATGCTATGTTAACAGCATTTTAACATTAAAGGCCATTTTTTATTATTATTATTTTACTTAGTTAAACTTACTCACAAACCACAGCAATTGATATTGTTGACTCTCGCGTACGTGTAAATTACTAAATTTGAAAGTTGTATTGCATGAGATTACACATAAATATGCTTCTAATTTAATTATTTATTTTTGTTTTTAACAACTAGCAAAGAAAAAATATCATAACATTAAGCACTGGCGAAAGGTTATTCTGGATATTAAGCACCAGCATCCTTCTATTTGTATAAACAATAATAATATAACAGTTTGTCATACGATATTTCAATATCAACAAACACAATGAACAATTTAAAAAAAATAGTACACAAAGTGAGATCAAAATAATTATGAATAGAGATCTAATTATTTAATTATAATTTGTTTAGTATAATAATCATTGTGGGTCATGATGTACCGATACTGACCCCAATATACCATCATTACTGTCAGCAAGTATAGAAAATTTTTAATGAGAGAGAAAGAGAAAAAAAAAAAATTACATTGGAGAAATTCCAATATAATATATTATAATCAGTTATATCGGGTTGCCTTGTATTTTGTCTAGTCGTAAAAAGTAAACACTATTTGCGACAATGTTTATTAAAATGTCTCACCAAATGAGCTAACGTACAATTTCGCAGTCTGTTTATCAGGCTGATTATATAAACTTTTCAGCACATTGCATGATTGCCAAATATGTTTTTGTTTAAATTTCCTCTTTGGCAATTCAGAACTTGAGTCATCTAGGTACGTCTCTTTTCTTTTTGAAAACAATAATGTTACAATTATAACTTACAGAGTTCAGTTACCTCTTAAACGAACACTAAAACATTAAAATGAATGGCAAACATACCTTTGATAGCAGCTATCTCACCACAAAGTTGGTCCTCGCTGATGGCTTAACCATTACTTCCTCTGGTCTGCATCGCTTATACTTACAATATTACTGGACCTTCGGTTGATACTGTATTTTCTGGACTTACCACGATACATCGATTTGAACAGCTTGTTAATCTACTAAATAAACTTATCTTTAGAATGGCTTTATGGGTTATCCCACTTCTGATATTAGAAATCAGAAAAATGAGTCGGCCAATATAACACTTTATTTACATTCTAGATTTCTATACAATCACTTTAGAGAAAAGTTAAACTTTTACAAACAAATACAATATGTAGGGCCTTGGTCCTAATACAAAATAGTTGACTATAACTTTACTAATTGAAGGTTTGGTGACGAATGTGTCGTACCTCGCAAAATACCATCGTTTTATACTAACTACGGCTTTGTGGGAACGTTAGCGTCGCGTTACAGGCCATAAAGAAACATAAGTTATTGCGTACAAAAAGTGGCGACAAATGGTGTAATATTAGAAAAAAAAGGGAACCCATTATGATCTCGGGGTATACTTAAATATTACTTTCAACACAAAAATAAAGGTTGGTACTTCACATTCCTCAAGCTGGCAATTAATGAATAACAGTGTCGTGGGACCTCTAAACAATATTGCTTTCAACAAAAACTGAAATGGTCCTTCACATTACTTAAACAGGCAATAAATAAGTAAAAGTGTCGTAGGGACTCTAATTGACAAAATCCATAAATCTGACAATTGGTTTGTTATCTTTAACGTATGTTACGCGAAATGCATGTTGTGCACATTTGTTGTAATTGACCTAATACTACAAAACTAGCGATTACATAATGGTATCTAACATTAACCTAGCAATTAGATAACGGTATCTAACATGTATGATCCCAATGACGGCGGTCGTTAAGCCGTGTCAGAAACCTTCAGTAAAGTGCTTTGAAAATCCTAACACTAGTCTGGGAATGAGTAAAAAGTCATTTCAAATAATGTTAACAGCGTGTAATAATGTAGCTTGGAGTAGGAGTGGAATGTGAGTAATTTATCAATGATATCAATAGTCCAGTTGAGTTGAATAAACATGGCATTTATAATTTTTGTTTACAGCTATTCAAGTTCGTATCAAAGCAGCTGACTCGATTAATAGGAAGAGACAAACAAATATGCAGCAGTCATCACTTAGCAATACATTTACGGCCTTATCCATAGACAGTTTTAAAACCTGTTTTAGTTATCGAATGTTTTGTCTTCATCGCTCAAACTGAATTCAAAAGTCGTTCGAAAGGGACAAAACATTCGATAGCAAAAATAGGTTTTAAAACTGTCTATGAATAAGGCCGTTAAAGTTTCACACCTAAATTATGATATACGATAAATCATACCCACATGGCGCCATTACTAATTAAATATTCTTTATTCGTTGTCCATTTGTTGGTTTCTTACAAAAACAAATATGTATAGGTATATAAATGTGCGTGGTGGCCTGTTGGTAACGGACCAGACGCGGCTGCCTACATGTTCACGGTGGTCGCGGGTTCAAATCCCAGGGCACACCTCTGACTTTTCGGAGTTATGTGTGTATTGATAGTCAATCACCACGCACTTTAACGGTGAAGGAAAACATCGTGAGGAAACCTGCATACCGTAGCGATTTTAAAGAATTTCTACGGTATGTAAGTCCGCCAACCCGCACTAGGCCAGCGTGGTGGACTATATGGCCTAACCACTCTCAATCGATTCTCTCGATTGTAGAGTAGGCCCGTGCCCTGCAGTGGGACGTATATGGGCTGATATAGATATAGATATAAATCTGATTCGAATTTATGTTATAAAACATGGTCAATGAAAATTAACTGCTTTACACATTGACTTATATGTGTATTCTACCGATAGACTCTTATATTCTACCGATAGACGAGACACGTCTAAGAAATAAAGTGCCCCCGTATTTTAAAAGCACATTGCAATATTACATTACCTGGTATTTTATTAAAATATTGTAACTTCAGACGATTTGCTTTCGGTTTGATGGCGAAACATTCATTAATTACTTTTAGACGTGTGCGATAAGGCGTACTGCACTGTCACTGTCACGAAGCAAACTGATTCATGTGTGGTGCATGCACCGCAAGTAGGTGGGACACATTTTTTGTACTGAATGTATTATCTAGTGTAACATTGATATCGATTGCTTTACACCTTTGGTTCAGCATTAAAAAAATATTTTCTGTTGTCTATTTTAAACATTTCTATTTTATGTCGGTTTCTGATTTCCTCACACTGCACTGGTCTAAAAATATTTTATTACAAAAAAATAGGAGATCTCTTGCAGACACTTTACCGTTGTTTTAATGTTCATTTGCATAGAAAATTATACTTCTGAGCAACTAGCAATTCGTTCAGTCGACATAATAATATGCACATGCTAGTTTTTATTCCTCATTCAGTTTCGGTGTTATTTCTTAATGGTTTAATTTAGGTTGCTAATGATATATTGCAGACTGGCGTCTCTACCCGTGGAGAACAGTTTAATTGCTCCAGTAATCATCATAATTGTATGTTAATAATATCACAAGGAAATCCCGTTAAATCAAAAAAATCTGTAGCCATTTTGCAGTGGTTTTAAGTCAATCCTTCGTGATGAAAGTAATGATTTCCGTACATACAACCATTCATTTGATCCCATCTTGGCAAACGGTAAGTTAACTGTTTAAACTGTGGAAACAACTTTATTTACTCAGAATTATAGGAAAAGATAAACGTTTGTGCTCAATTATCACATTTACGTTGAATGCTTTTAATCGTTATTTATAACACCTATTGGCAGTATTAGCTATGTGACCATCTTCAGGATACTTTCCAAAAAAATCATATTCCGCTTTCATAATTTTAAAAAGCCTAAAACTTAGTTTCTTATTCATTGTATCATATATGAGGTACCTAAATTTCTCCAATCAAATATTTTTACAACGTCCATACCGTTTCTAAACATCGTTAACTGAGTGAATTCGCCGGCCCTTCGTGGCTATACATCAATTTGTATAATTATACGCATCCCACGCGATTACAAAATCGAGTTTTTGTTGATATTAATATAAAGCTATAATGATTCATAAAAGTCAGCGTAGTGGACCGTTATGGGGCGTGTCGCAGATAGCGTCGGGCCGTGGCGCCGCCAGTTTATAGCGTTTTCCGCTGCGCACGCGCCGGTGGAGCTACGATAACCATATCTATGGTAAAAAGAGAATTTATGCAACTAAAGTTCATATTTTTGCTAGAGAAAGGTGAGGTGCTTTAGCTAATATAAAATATTGTTGAGTGTGAATGTGGATTTAAATGTTTTTTAAACAATGAACATTTCGTTTTGTTCAATAGCATTTTTCTGTAATGTTGAGAAGTTAATTTGCCAATGGTCGCAGAAGGTTGTTGTATGCCGTTAGTGTCGAACAGGCTGTTTTAAAATTCTTTAGTAGGGTCGTAATTTCAACAGTCGATATTTTGTAGCTCATGATATTGGATACTTGCATGATTGACACGCATACGTTGACAATTAAGCGATCATACAGTGAAATTTTATTACAAGGGTATCGAACAGTTACCCATGAACTTTAAGCAACTGTCTGTTTACTTCAACGGGTGAAAATATAATCAGTTTGGTTACTGACCAAAGTTTACTGCGGACTTATTGGAGCATTAATTGTAGAATTGAACGTGTCATAACAAATATACCTATTGCAAACAATATTAATACAAATCATGAATGGTACAAAATATTACGTTTAACGGGGAAAAATAGTAAAAATGATGATCACAGCGCAAAATAATAAGAAGAATAAAATGACTTTTGTTTCGTAAACGTTAAACAACAATTACATAGATTACAATTGCGAAACCTCGTACACGCAACAATATATCATTGTGGAGAAATTGAAAGTTTAATATTTATTTACGACGTGTAACGCTTCGACAATGCATAATGTTAATCTTTTCCAACGAAAAAACATGGCAGTAACTCAATAAGATAGCGACCTTGATATCACTTACATACGTGTTGCGTTTAAGGCTCTCGTGTTCGAGATAGTAGAGGTCATCACAAACATTCACCATTTTCCAAAAGAGGTTTGGTGAATGTAGGTCCGACTGCAATTATACTGAGAACAGTTAATTCTAAAATGCTTAAAATATTTTTGACGTTCATTATTATGGCTTTTAAAAATTAATGGATTTTCAATGACTCTTAAGCTGACACAATTTGAATACACATGTCGGTATCTAATTAAATTATTATTTTATACGTATGATTGATTATGTTTTATGTTTGAAGGTAATTATATTATTTCTGTAGCTATTCTCAAGTAGAAAAGGTTCAAAATATGATGTAGGATTGGGATTGTTTACCAGAGGATATACATGTATGTCGCCAGATCAACTTGTCATTTTTTTGGTGCAATGACGCGTACTTTACTGTGTCGGCCCATATACGTCCCACTACAGTGCACGGGCCTCCTCTACAATCGAGAGTATGATTGACAGGGGTTAGGCCATATTATAGTCCACCACGCTGGCCTTGTGCGGGTTGGCGGACTTTACATACCATAGAAATTTTAGCAAATTGCTATGGTATGCAGGTTTCCTCACGATGCTTTCCTTCACCGTTATAATGAATTACAATGACACGTAATGGTCTTAAAAGCTTTTTATTTTTACCATAGGGCAAAAATTCCTCAGAGTATGATTCGTCCATTTTATGAAAGAATTCCTATGTGGGTGTGTATGCATGCAAATGCGTTTTGCTCCTGGCACCATGTAGACCGTTCTATACCACAGGGTTTCAATTGCTTAGACAGTGTAATTATTATTAATTTAGTATTGTGAGTATCCCGTAATTCTGATTGGTGTCCTCGTTTGATACTTTGAATGCTATTCTGTATAAATGAAGATATTTAAAAATTGCACATAATACGTCATGTGCATTGCCTTTGGGTTCGCTGATTATTAATTAAATCAAGGGAAGCGTCTATTTAATTTACATACATACATAATCTGACGTCTTCTTCCCAGAAGGGGTAGGCAGACGTGTAACCAGGACACCCACATTTCACTTTGTATTTTCCGTCCCACGATTTGATAGGGGGCGAGCTTATCGCCATATAGGGCACAAATTCCTGACTCCGGTCTGATAATAAATAGAACAATCCTAAAGTCTATTTAATTTAGTTATTAATAAATTACGAGAATGACGTCACCTGTCTCATTATATTACAATATTTCAAGAACAACAAATTGTAAATCAATTAATCGGTTAATGGATAACATGTTTTGGCAAGATAAAAAAATGACATACGTCTTCACGGATTAAACTCAAAAGTCAAAACATAGACACTAAAGTTACGCGTCCATTAAAGACGAGGTAGGACCTATGTAGCATTGCATTACAATTTTTATCTTTAATAAATGAGATGTATTTCAGAGATGCCAGGGAAAGTCCATTGAGATGTGTCCGAAGTTAAAAAGCATTTTAAAAATCTAATGGGGCAAAGTTATGAAATGCGAATAGGCTCGCAACCTAGTGGGCGCTTAGCTTTACCTCAGCAATTAAGCAAATGACAAATCATTCAGTAAGCTTCCACAGCCTTAAGAGCAATCAATGATTTTTTGCTTGAAGATACATCTGGACCATTTTTTATACTAATAGAGCCATTACGTTTCTCAGAAAAGAAGTTATTTATACAAATAAAATACCGGTCCGCCTGTTATTTGTAAGTCGTGTTTATTCCCCTGTAATTAGACCAGATATTATTGATTTTTTTGCTGCTATTAATTTTTTGTAACTGGTTTCTGTTGATTTGCATTGCGTGTACTTCGCAAAAAAATACCGTGTTGCGTTTATTTCTTAATGTGGCTAAATTTTGTAATTTACGCAGACATTAAAGCTCCTTTACTTGAGTTGCAGTTTAAGGGGTCTGTCCTCTTCTAGACAATGATTCTACTAGGAATGGTTATGAAATTGTCTATTAGACAATGTTAGTTGTTCATATAAATATATTGTACATACATGCATAAGCCTTTTTCCCAGAAGGGGTAGGCAGAGGTGCAACCAGGACACCCACGTTTCACCTTCTATGATTCGTCCCACGATATGGTAAGGAGCGAGCCTATCGCCATATCGGGCACAAATTCCCGACTCCGTGCTGATTACACATATAATGAATAGAAAAATCCAATATCACTTTTCCCAACCCGAGAGTCAAACCCGCGACCTCAGCTTTGTAATCGCACAGTAGGACAACTACGCCACCGAGGCAGTCGTTATAATGGACAGTACTTTATTGTATTTGTATTGCAGTTAGGTGGTCACAAGCCTAAATGTGCATTTAGTTACTCATCAAATAAATTGACATTACATACGTCGCTATTACAAATATATAGCACGATGCTGTATTTTCAACGCAATTTTACACATATCTGTGTGTAACGATCATCAGTCTAAAAATATTTTTAGCTTTATTCGTATCGTGACAAATTGTGAAACAACTCTTTTAATAACATCATACCTAAGACATGTCTGGGAAATGCGAAAATACATGAAAATTTATTTTTAAACCTATATAAATAGCTTTCTTGATGCAGTGGGTGAGAAGCTGAAAAACGAATATTCGTTTCATTGTACGATTGTATTTGATATACTATTCCGTGTTAGCTTGTTTCCGTTACACTTTAAACTGCCCTCTATTAGACCTTTTCTTAAATCCATCCCGTGGTTGTCTGTAAGGCATTGCCTTTGAGCGAGAGGACCGCCAATTGTACTTTTTTATTTATGTGATTTTGTTTTAATTTTTTTTCTCTGCTATAAAGTGTGTATAAAAATATCTATAGTGGTTTCTGATACCCATGACACAGGGCAATCTTAATGTGAGAATGGACTTGTGCACGACCATTCGATGTATTTATCAACTGCCTCGGTGACGTAGTTGTATTACGGTACGGTTACAAAGCTGAGGTCTCGGGTTCGAATCCTGGGTCGGGCAAAGTGATGTTGGTTTATTCTATTCAGTATCAGCCCGGAGTCAGAAATTTGTGCCCGATATGGCGATAGGCTCGCCCCCTATCACATCGTGGGATGGAACATGCAAGGCGAAATGTGGGTGTCCTGGTGGCGCCTCTGCCTACCCCTTCGGGGTTAAAGGCGTGTGTTTATGTATGTATGTATTCGATGTATTTATTAAGTCATACCGTATTGAGTTCAAACAGGCAGTTGTACCTACAAAGGCGATGAAATTAATCTACTCGTTGATTTCAAACTGCGTAGTATTTCTGTTGAATGTACAGTAGCACTTAATTTAAGTCGATTGACTAATATTTGTAGCAATGTTGGAGTAATCTCGAGTTCCCGACGCTACTAGACCGAATGATTCGCGAAGATAAATATACACTTAGGCAGATTTATGGAGTTGACTAAACGCTGTTGACTCTAAGCTTAGGCCGGCTTAAATCGCACTGTATTCTCCGACACGAGGTTCGAATGTTCGAACTTCGACGTCCACGTATAAGATAAAAGTTTTCCAATTCTAAAAATTAATACTATTCTCTATGAAACTTATCATTTACGCCGAACTAGGTCTATGTTTACGACGCGACGTACGATAGAGGAATCGAACTTTTTGTAGGCACATTCGCACAGTTTTACGTAAGGCGAACGAACATTCGTCGTCGTTTCGGAGAACAGAGTAGCCCCCCGAACTTAATCTGATTTTTATTGTATCTCTGTCTGGGAAACAAGGTAATATTTTTTGCTTACGTCTTATCTATTTTGCTGGTGACTTATGGGATTAAATTCAGGATTGTGGAAACATTATTTATTTATTAAAACTGGTCATATCAACTTTACACAATATACGTCTTTGCTAACATTTTACTTAAACAGTTTTATTCCTGTGTTCTCTCATATTGCCAATTTTGTTTTCTGAGAACTCCGAAGCTATTCGATAAGATAATCAAATGATAACATGTAATTGAAGCCACAGAATCCTGCGTCAGTAGTCCGTACACAATGTCGTACACAAACACACTACGTAATTCTATTCCACCTTACGCCAGGTGTTTTTTTACTAGATAATTTTTTATAGGAAACATATTTTTAATTTTATATGTATGGAAATAATATTTTTCATATTTTGATTTAATAACACATTCAATTATAAATTTCGTTTTTTTATTGTTTTGTAGATTAATCCCGTCTTCGTTCCACTTTTTGGTATATAATTTTATAAATACATAAGTACATATAATGCTTAAGGTCAATCACCTATGTTTTTTCAATCGATACCCATAAATATAGCCATACATTTACCTAATTTACGTGGCCCCATTTAACGTACGACTTTGAAGCCACATTTGACGGACCACTCGCCTCAAATACCCCAAATACTTGGAATTCCTTCCCTAATGTGTTTATTAATAGCGCCAAAGTTTATAAATTGTTGGAATTCTTCGAATTAAGTCATTCGATACCCCGTGCCCTGGACACAAGCCGCGTTGCGTGTGAACAACAGAATTATGCGCTGTTCCACTCATAATGTGTGGCTTTATACGTCTTCTTACTTTTAAAAATGTTGGACTCCAAAGGCAGGTGCTCCTATTGAAAAGAACATGCGAGCTTTGGATTGAATTAGGGTTCATAATTTATGAATTTTTATATGTTATCTGTTTAAAACTTGATTTTTAGGGATTTTTGACAATTTGATGCGTCTTCCTTGTATGGTAAAGATAATTAATATATAAAACAACATGATAATAAATTTGTGTCAGATTTTAGTTTCATTCCGTTGTTAGATTGATTAAAGTTGTGAAATTGTTGACAAGTTGTTTAAGTTTTCTTTCCTTCCAGTTCATAGAATATACATCTTACTTATTAAACGGTCAATTTCTTAAACTCTCATATTTACAGTTATTACACATTAAAGGCGTAATACGGGCGAAAAGTAATCCATTCTTGTTATTATTGCGGATGTAAAACTTATAATGTGTACTATATACTATAAACTTCAATTTTTATGTGGAAATTCACTTAAGAATGCGATATATCGCTTTATAGCTCCATTCAGTAATTTTTGCACGTAAGATAACAACATATTTGTAAAATACAGACAATATTTTCGCCTTTTATCCGAATATTGATAAGTATCATCGTATGCCTATATACGAGGCATATAATTAATCGATTGCCTGTATATTTAGGTAGTTCGTTGTCACTTCTATATAAAGAACAATAATTAAAGACAGTTACTTTAATCACAGGCTGGAAGTACAAAGTACAAGGATGTACAGGTATTTTGGGGTACCTAGAGCAGGTTTTTTTATATGGCCGTGGAAAATTAATTACAACCTACGTTATTAAGAATAATATTATAATAGATTCAATTATTCCAGGCAGTTTAAATCTGGATATACGAGTACACAGGTTGAAGTCTGAGTCCGAAACGCGAGACCCTGTGTGGGTCTCTGCGATGGGTTTTTCTCGTCGTAACCCGAGGATTTTACAAAATGAACACTTTTTTTAAGTATTACTTTACATTTTTTACGATACTTAAGCACATCGTATATGTGTATACTGTATAGACAAATTTTATGTCATAATAATTAGTAATAAAAGAGCATTTTTCTATTGAATTTAGAGTCTATGTTAAAGTCAATAGAAAAATGTTATATGTTGTCTGCAGGAGTGCATTCAATGTTACAACCGTATTTTCGTAGATGTGGTATTGATATGATAAACTGATAATGCTCATAAATAAGGTTTGCTTTGACCAATCAGTTACTAAGCCATATTATTTTACTCTAGTTCTACACAAGAACCAAAGGCATGAAGATATGCGTTAACATTATATACCCATACATAATAATTTAAAGAAGTCAAAGATTATAAAGATGGAACTGCAAAATCTTCAAAGAAACTGGCAGCAATAAAAAACGGATGTTAAAAAATAAATAATATATTTTGACGGAACCTCCATTATAATCCATTACTCATTCTTGACCGGTTATTTGCATAATTTAGTTCGCGATTCCGATGGGCTGATGGAGATAAATGCACGAGCGATGACCCCACTACAAAACCCGACAGACGAAATTAGGTCAAGATTGTTTCGGAAAATGTCTACTTTCTGACACATAGGTGCGGAATTGCAAGGTTAATTACCTGTAGATATTAAAGAGTGACAGTATTTTAATATTTTAAAAGCTCCGTGGCTCAAATTACAGTATTGTTCGTAAATGCTGTTGAAAAGACATAAATTACGAAATAATAAGTTCCATTTGTCAATACATTTCGTTTCAGCAATACGCTTAATGTAATGTTGAGTCGCTTTCTACGAGACGATATAGAATTGTTTGAGGAAATCCTATGTTCAGTAGTAGATTTCTGGTGCTTGAAGAGAGGGAGAGAGATAGAGAGAGAGAAGACAGGCGAACGGTTGTAAATCAATAATGAACTTAATGATTATAATGTATAGTAAAGGAAATAAGGCCGGGGTTAGAGACAAGTGAAAAAAATTTTTTTTTCGTCCAGCTTGTGTTTTTATAGTATAATTTTTTTTTAGTCAGGATAATAAACTAATCAATCCAATAATCATCTAGTTTTTGGTGTGATTTTGGTACAAAAGGTCTCACAAATAATACAATCCAACAAATCACAATATTCTTATGCCAGCAGTCATTATGCCTTGAAAATTCGCGGTATTATTCTAAAAAAACATCCGTCTGAAATAATAGGCCAATTAATTTTTATTATGCCATTTACTAGAAATATTATTTATTCAATTTAAAATTATTTATGTTTAAAAAAAAACATACTGTACAAAGCCTGGAAAGCTAAAAAATAATTTTCAATATTGACTTGCAGTTCCACCTTATTTTATAAGATATTAAATACATATTGTCGGCCTTCGGAAAGTGGCCGTGGGTTAGATCTCTGCATCGATACGATAATTCATGTTGATTTGATCCACAAGTTCTATAATTTCTTTGGGATCTGGGTGTCGTGGGAACGAAAAGTCCCTTATCTTTTTTGATATATCACGATCTACGATAGGGATCTATAAAGGGATCGAGGGGAAAGAGGGGGGTACAATGTATGTCAAGTGGCATGTATGTTTATCATCTTATGTAATTTATATTTGATATCGTTGGTAGCGATAGTTAGTAGGTAACGATCAGTACTATGTATGTCATTGTTGGGTGTATTTATTTTATTTATTTATTTTATTAATGATAATATATGTTTATATTACTTACCAACTCATGACCTTTTTGACGTTAACTTTTTGGGACGCGATAGGTATTTGAAACCATATGGTTAAAACCACGAGCACACGCCCTCTACCGCGCACATGCTGCAATAAAAAAACAAAACATGATATTCATGTAAAGCATATTTAAAATCAAAACGGTACATGCGTACTTCGTGGCAAGAATATAAAGGTACAGCTTCGCAAGAGCAAATTTTAATACACTTTTAAATATTCAGTCACGTTCAACGTACTTTTAAGGGAAATAGCGTAAACAACCAGACGGATTTACCTTAAAAGTCTATCTCATCTAATGGCGCAGTGCATGTATTGCGCACGATAGTTGAGTTATCAGAATAAAACCAGGAAAATAAACGTAAAAGGCGCGGTATAAAAACTGGTTCAATTTACTCGTGACGTGAAATTAGTTTGGAAATGTTTTTTTTGTGATTAAGATCGGGTGGCTACCGAATCCGTGATGTAACAGGATCTTCGGTTCGCGTCGCCCCGTCGCGTCGGGACGGATCAATGTATTCGGCTCGTCCTTACAATGCTATTAGTTTGTATTGGCATCGATTAACTTTAAAATGTTATGAGATGGTATATGGGATGTCTATCTGTCTCTACTCAGTCACAGCAAGACCATTGTTAGCAAGTTACTGCGATCTTTCTTAGGTCGTCGTGTTTATCTAGTGCAAGTAGTAACATAGATATTACTTTGCCTACCCCTATGGGATACAGGCGTGACGTATGTATAAATTAAAAATACGAAGAGGAATATAGATTTTATCAGTTTTTATAGTAAATACATATCGAAAAAAAATAATTTGTCTAGTTTTTTTACCTAATCAATAAAATTGGTCTGTTCATTGAGATGTTAAAGGTAATGAGTGTAGTGTTAAGCCTTAAATATAACGAATATCGCGGTGAGATACCCCAATGTTTATAAATTGATACGGATGATAAATAGGATACAACAATAAATCCAATTTACATATACAAATAGTTTCGACATATCTAGAACTCGTGCTAAAAAATGAAACGAATCAATTTATCAATACAATAGGCGCCGTTTCACCTATATAGTCTCGAAACTAATCTGATTAGATTATAGTCCCAGTAATTTGTAGGTCAATATTTTGATAACCTAACAGTAGCAATCATCCTCATTCTAAGTAAGTGTGACTCGCTGAACGGAAATTGGTTGTAGTCAGCTGATAAAGAAATATTATAAATGATAAGACATATTATGTGAATATTTTTGTTAATAAAAATTATGAGACATATGTAAATATTTTTTTGTATAGTGAAATTTTTATTAAGTCGCTGTGATTTAAAATTTTATGGAACGAAAGGCTAAGGCTTTGTTTAAAACGAAAAAAGTTACTACCTGAAAAAAGTTCATATGTGATCAAAGTATATAATACTTATCTATAATAATATTATATGAAATATATTTTTAGATTGCCTCGGTGGCGTAGTTGTACTACGGTACGGTACGACGTAAAGCTGAGGTCTCGAGTTCGATTCCCGGGTCGGGCACAGTGATATTGGGTTTTTCTATTCATTATTAGTCCGGAGTCAGGAATTTGTGCCCGATATGGCGGTAAGCTCGCCCCCATCACATCATGGGACGGAATATCCAAGGTGAAATGTTGGTGTCCTGGTGGCGCCTGCCTACCCCTTCTGGGAGAAAAATATATTTATGTATTAAATATATTTTTTTCCGATTGTTCTGAAATTCGATATCTTGGGGAATTTTTCTTCCGGTATTCTAAACGTACTAATTCGTAGGCTACGTTTCTGAAGTTTTACTTCCGCCGTGTGTGAATTGCACACACACGCTTTTTTATTATTTACACGATTGTATTTGTATGTTCTATACCATCGGGTTTTTGGTCAAGCCTTCGTTGTGCAGTTGATTTAAACGCCGGTTGTGATATGAAAGATTTCGGCTTCAATCTTTGCACTGTGACAAATGTTTGTCTGATCAACAAGTACTATTATTTCATGTCTGAGTGAAGTGACAACGATTAACATTAAAAAATTAAAAGATTTAGCGACATGTGACAAAAACTGAAATATTATTTTTATATTAAATGAATTCATAAAAAAGTAATTCATTTAAATCGGTTATCAATATTATTATACCTATATACCTGATATCATTATGAGACTTATTAAGAGACCTTGCCTGTTGCGAGCTGCTTATTATTACTTTATTTTATCACTGTGGGCATAAAGGTCTCTACTTATTTGTAATGTTTAGTAATAAGAAACACTGTCTTAATTTTTTCCTTTGTGTATTATCTGATACAAATATGGATTCCATGTAACGAAATAGCTACATCATAATTTTAAAATACTTTTACGATTTGTAAATAAACTTTGTCACGTCACATGTGTATAAAACAGTGCATTTGCAGTACATAGCAGTGAAATGGATTTATCAATATTTTAAACATAATATGTCTGTCGTATTTACGCTGAAATTACACATAATCAGCTACAAATACGTCAATAGCTCTGGCTACTTTCTGTAACCTTCAGAAAAAGTTGTTAAGTAACTCAATTCACGCCAATATATGTAATCTGTATCGTAGCGTTTAAAAGCACAATCCGTCTGAGGCCGACTGGAGGCTTCAGACCGCAAGGAAGACTTACAATCTCCGCAGGTGTCGTCTGCCCCGCATCTTTGCTTTCATTTTTATTTCGACGCTTTTAGACCTTTCGCTCTGTACAGCCTCATCACAATCCGCCTTTATCTGGCACGCTCTGCACTCGCAGCTTTCATGCTTAAGTACCGTATATATTTGTTTCTTTTAAACGTTTTTAATAATACTGGTTTAAGGTTACCTAAATTTGCGGACGATTTACCTGATTACCTGGTGGTTTAGAAAGTATGTCTTCACTATGCAAAAAGCATCATTAATAAGATATTGTGTTGACAAAAAAGCCTTTTTATATTTTGGTATGACACGGTCTACAATTCATGCCTAATGGTTAGTATAGAGATAAAGATCTATCGGTCAAAGATGCTTATCTTTATAATTTCGGCAACCGTAGTGGCAGGTCGTCATGACTCTGCCGGCCTGCTCAATACTGCATATGTACAGGATCCGCCAAACATACTCGTCCTTGCGTGGGTTTTCTACAATCAGGTGGTCGCTATTTGATACGACTATTTTACCAACGGCTCTACCATTCTCCACCTCTACCTAGAGTCTCCAGAAAGCTTAAAAACTTTGTTGTGCGAACTATAGGGCTTGATTCAATCCTAAAAATATACTATTCACTTGTACATAAAAAAGCCAGACCACATCCAATAGGCGCCCAGACTGGTGATGTCAGTTCTTAAAAAATAAAATAAAGTATTTTGAAGCGATCATTAATTGCTTCAAAAACCCAATTTCGTATTTGTTTTGTAGTCAGTTGATCACGCAAAGCAGATGAATCTTATCCATAATACCACGCAAGGGACACAATATTAGACAACGCTAACAAAGAGCTTGTTAAAATTCTTCCACACTGGCCCGTTATGTGACCCACCCTATTAAATTCAAACAAAACTGCAGAACTATGCATAGAAATACGCTTTTTCGGTTACAAAACAATGGCGAGCGTCGCCAAAATATTAGAATAGCTTAACGGTGCAAAAAATCAGTATTCGAACACAAGCCACTCGGTGAACCGATGTATTCTAATTCACGTGACATGAATTTGTACAGAATGCACAAAAAAAAGAAATAGTATGATAATATCTCCTTTGGTTTTAAATAATCAAAGAAATACGGAAATCAATAAACAATATAATAATATATTTATTAATCGTACTTAATATAGATTTTTTGACAATGACAAATATCTCTTTCGTATAGATAAAAAAAATACTGATTAAAAAATGTTCAATTTAAAAAGCTAATTGAAAAAATCTAGTTCACCGGACGCGCTACTAGGTCTTCAGTGTTAACAGCAGTCTATTAACCTCTAAATCAATTGAAAGCTAGATATTTTGACATTGAAGGATTTCCAGCGTTGGTATCGATGCGCAATAACTCATAGTTTTTCGTACCGAGTGCACATTATATCATATCGCAACGTCGTATTGACCGTTGGCACACATTCTGCGGATTAAGTGCACTGTCTACTGTCTGTTCTCTTAACCGTAATGTTTGCTGACAGCACAGCGACACTACGGTTTTTGTTCCACCGATTGATGATTTCATTACTAGATTACTGTCGATTCCCTGTCAAACATTTGGTTACTACAAAAAGCTTGTCAACTTTTTTCACGCTTACGGTTCAAGTAATTACAGTTCATAAATAGAATTAAATAAAATGTGTCTAGTAATTAATGATAAAACGGAGATTACTGTGGTAAATCGCAATTAGCCCAATTACGAGCATACAGTTGCTAACGCGATTAGTTTTACGAGTTTCAACATTGTAACACATTTGTACGACTTTATTCAAAGCCAACTCTATCAAGGTGTCGTGTCAAGGAATTATTTTGACTGAAACCCTAGTACAAGGTCAGTACAGGATGAGGAACTAAGGTTAGCAAATAACTTTGTCTAATTTGTAAGGGTACAACGGTGGTGGCACACACTTATTTACTATTCTACAGCTCTACTATTTATTTGTATGAATTTAAAGAAACAATGTATGTCTGCAATGTTTATGTGTTAAACAATACGTTATTGTAATAATATTATCATGCGCTAACAAAGCAATTCAAAACGAAAACGCACTAACCGCGGCCCACATTCAAATATTCGTATTAACGGAAACTGTCTCGCGCCTTTTCATTATGCAGGCCTGCAGAAGTTCATTCTAATTCGCGTGTTTTTCTCCGCGCGCATTCTCCAATGATTTGTGTAGCAAGAAACTTTTTCAAAGACTTATAATTTTGTATTCAAGTGTCTCTCACTCCTCCGTTTATTAGACGTGGTTGAGAGCGCCTTGCGCCAATTTCGTTTGACGGCAGTCGCTCGCTAGCAGGTGCGTTGTGCGCGCGTGTGTCCGCCATATTGCAACTGTCAGCTGATATTGCCACAGCCGCGATCTTAAATATTGGAATTCGTAAAAACAAAACTGCGAACTGCAGACTGCATGCATTAGATGCCCAAGTATTATTAGTAAGTGCAGTGTACAAAGAGACTGATGAAGATGACGGTCAATCGAATAAGAGTTGTGGTGCTCGGGAGTTCGCGCTGCGGCAAGTCTGGTAAGAATAACTATTAGGAAGCATTAATTGTTACTAGCGCTGACTAATGGCAGCGGAACGCTTATGATTTTCCGACGCGGCTCATTTTGTTTTATTTATAAAGCGCAGTTGAAATTAAGTTTTAACGATGCATCAAATAAAAAGGGAAACTTTTTTATTCTTTGAATCTCTGGGAACCTGAATGCCGAAATCAATTACCTCTAATGGGCAAAGAAAAAGTTCCTTGATTTATTTTGAGAACGCCTCGAGGTTGTAATTAGGAATATTAATTTAATTACAGATCGTTTTTGGATAACGTGATTTTTAAACAGATGTTAAATTGTTGGCCGCTTCGTAATTGGTTAAGTGGCGGTTGTTAATGATTTTTAATGAGTATTAGATATGTAATAAAACCCTTTGCCGGTAGGCAGTAAATCATTAATAACTTCTTCTACTTTAATAGGCTGTGAATTCATGTTGTTGTGTTTGTTGTCTTAACTTGTTGAATATTTGCAATATTTACATGTTAATTTTAATTTTTTTAAATGCATGTTAATTTTTTAATGCCTTTTTTCGCTTCCTGTGTGCCTTTTTGTAAGTAGTATCTGGTGATTGTATTTATTTTTGAGATTTGTTCGTGTGGTTTTTTGACAATCCTTAATATCGTAGACTGATTTTATTTGTAACATTTTAAATTTAGTTTCTTTCGTGTATTCATTATAATACTTCTTTTGGGTTTACTGGAATATTGGCGCGTTCCATGTTTTATAGGTTTGCGTTGGCAGCAAAAAGCCATTTCAATAAGTTAATTTCCTTCAATTTCGATGTTTTATATCCAAATTTTAAACGAAACCGTCTTGTATGTGGGAAGTTAAGAATTTGATTAGCATAAACGATGATAAACATCTTCGTAAACAATATTTTATTTTGAAGATGTGAACTAAATTCCATGATCGAAGTTATTGTTCCGTTTATACCTTTCCATATACATCTACTGCATCCGCAACTATAGGTAACAGATAAAGCATCAGCACGTGATGCTCTAATACGCAATAAAAATATTTGAAATATGCGCGATATGTAACAATGTTATCAATGTACAAATTCCGGGATTAATTTCATGGAATCGCCCACCCGGCTATTGACACAGTACACTACTTATCACTGGAAGTATCTCGCGCGACATCCAATGACAGATAACTGACGTTAACAAGGCAGTTGGAGTCATAACAAAGAAAATTGCTGTAATTTTCTTACAATGAGTCATGAATTATACATGTATCAAGTGCAATTTAGATATTGATAACAGAGGACAGGACGTAGTTTCTCCGACAATTGCAAGTTTAGTAGAATCTAGGATTTACGATTGATGCAGCCGTTAAGAATTTCTGCAGTCTGCACTATACTTTGTTGGTTCGGTCAATGGATGCATTTGAATGGCCCGCATATATTTCTTCTGGATGAGTGTTTACGCGTATTAAAGTAGATGTAAAGGATTTGTAGAAGTAACCCTATTGTAGATTAGACTTCAACTAATAAACAATAAAAAAAATATCTTGCTTGTGTTGTCGGCATTACAAATGCGATTTTATTGTATGTTGACCAATAGAATATCTAGAAAAACTTATGAATCACCCGATAAGTGTCATAAATATTGGCAAAAACAAGCTGACAACATATTCAGAATTTCAAGCAGGAACTGAATTTGACTCCTGATAACCAATTGATTTATCAAATATAATGGCCTAACTGTGTTATTACTGATAAGTTATACGTATTTTTATCTGCACGCTGTTTTTATGCAATTTCCTAAATGCTAACGGTCATTCTAAAAGTGGATTTTAAAACGAACAAAACTCTTGGGACTGTGTAAAACAGGTTTTCGTTTTTGGATTCCCATGGATCGGATTAAGTCAGCTCCGTGAATTGTCTTTTTTTGTAGTAATCCTGTAGTATAACGCAAGTCACTGCTACCTTATCATGGCAAAGTAATGGGAACTACTTTTTATACAGGGAGGAAGACAAAATATTATAGCTTATTTGTTTTTATCATAATCAAGATGATGGTCGATCGAAAATTATCGGCCTGGTTACTTTGCTCCGTGAAAGGTCTTTTTTTGATCGCGATCTCTTATTTTTAATCACTGGCTATTCGAACTTAATTTCTATGTAAGCGTTTAGATTAATTTAAGTTGAAGACTGCGTGTTACACACGATGTTTCAAATAGTCTCGATCTATTTTAATTCTTCATGTCTTGTAATTTAGACATATAATTTAATATGCAAATCAGCACGTGATAGAGTACACTTATGGTTTTTAATCAATTTTATATTAATAAATAACTACGTAGACGGATGGTATCCTATACTAGCTGCAATTAAGCTCTAGGTATATTACAGTTAAGGAGGGAAGTCTGAACGCGGTTTGGTACTGCAATAGAATCTTATTTATGTTCAGGCTTTTATCTGCTGTTTTGTCCGAGTAGTTAGACGTTGCAGTTAATAGTTCCTTGAACTCAAGGCAGCAATCATAGAGCCAGGAGATTGTATAATCATTTTTGTATGAACAAACATAATCGTTTCGTAGACAGTATAGATAAGATCATCAACGTCTATATCGTGAAGTTAATTCTCATCAATTTGTTGTTTTGTGTTTGTAATTGGCTCTTTGTTAACTGCTTATCCATCAGCTTATGAATTAAGAGATAATTAAAAAACGTTAATCTATAGTGGACACCAAGATGAAGTAATTACAGGAATAAAATAAACACAACATTCTTGTTGTTGTGTATTATGTTTTGTAGCCAGACTGTATGGAAACTTTACTGGGGCATTCACAACGAAATCTCGACACATGGCTCGAGCCAAGACACACTGTCAACGTAAATTTGCATGTCGCGCCCAATCTGAACCACTGAGTCACCACGTAGTTTATACAGCATTATAATAGGTTGATGATTGTATCGCGAACAATTTTCAATTTGCACAGCATACTGCGCTGTTATCAACCTACATTCACCATATTTTAAGAAATAGGGGTTAAACTCGCATCTATCCAGGTACCTATATTTTGTATTTTGGTCTACATTTTCAATACTTTCGTTGGCTTTTACTATATTCGAAGGGCAAGTTACATTGCTTATCATTAACTACGATGTAAGCGAAGAAAAGACTGAGAAGAAATTACTCAGATCATAAATATCGAGAATTGAGAACAGAACAATACAATTTTTCTTGTTTCTAAAACAAGGCT
The DNA here is from genome assembly GCA_949752805.1 of Deilephila elpenor. Classification (NCBI taxonomy): domain Eukaryota; kingdom Metazoa; phylum Arthropoda; class Insecta; order Lepidoptera; family Sphingidae; genus Deilephila; species Deilephila elpenor. The sequence continues at coordinate 5,691,901 of OX457102.1, forward strand.
ATTGTTCAGATGTGAAATTTATAATCTATTTTTCTTAGTGTTTTATATAAAGAAGTTCATATGTAAGCCAGGTCAAGTATCCTACAGCGGAGAAGAGATGCTAAGAATAGTAAAGAAATGCATTGTTAAAGCGGTTCATTCGCATAAAAGCCGAGTTCGTTGAATGTGAATGATGTTATGATTAGGAGAAGCAATAATCATGAGAAGCAAGTATATATCTTTGTACTATAACGTCTCAGCAAGGTGAATGCCACAATAAGTCCTCATAAATACAGCGCCTAAGCTGCGTGAAGGTTTTCAGCGTAGGTGGCATCATAACAAGAAGACACACGTATTAGTCAGCACAGCGAAACATTTCAGAGGCACTCTAGAATTACACATTGCCATAAAATAGATACTTTCTCACTGAACCGTTTGTATTTCTTGCAAGTGATTCCGCATCGGTGATCACACCTGACGATTACGAATTTTCGACACAATCCAGAGAACCAGATTTTTCAAGGCGATTGTTGTATTTCACATATTCAACTACATCATAATAATAATAAAAGTCTTGAAACCATTTTCTTTTTACATTTTACTGCCGTATTGCTGGCCAAGGCTACCATGCGTGTCATATTACCTGAGCTTTTGATTTCACGCTTTATGTCTTCCTGTGTGTATAACACATTGGTGCTCATGAGATATAGCGCTGACATTCGTATTTCTACCACGTCGTCGTAATGAAGACGCAGTAATAACACGCGTTGATGGTTAATGCGATCAGTAAACAATAGATGATTGAATTGTTCGTTCACTTTTGTTTGTTTATCGCCGCAATGATTTCAGTTTTGACTGATACGCAAATAGCCTGTACAATCACAGTGGTAGCACTATCCTTGACATCGAATAACTGGTATTAAACTTGTTAGATCCCGCTATGTTTACGATCAATAAATATCGAAAAATTATAGATTACGGCACTAAGAGAAACAGTTTGAAATATTACTTAATCCAACCTATTCTGATTGTTTAGGATAAATCCTGATTGTGCCGTTTTGCAATCCACACAAGACAATTACAGCGACCGGTTTACAATCGCGAGTAAGAAATATTGAGGTTTAATATTTTAAGATTTCACAGTTGGTTGAACTTTTTATATCAAGTGTTTGGCACAGAGTCGCTGCAGCTGTAGCGAATGGGATGATTACGCCAATTATCTCGCGCTGTTGATATCTCCGAAACGTCTGCGCAGGCTTACAACTACGCTCAATGATACCAGAGAGACAAAGCAAATGTATATAAACATTTCAATTTGATAAATAAACAATTTCAACTGCTGCGGTTTAACTCACGCACGGTGAGTTGTTCCAAAGAATTTGTCAAATTAATGTCGTGACTATAACTAATGCTACATTTTATAAAGTCGGTTGTGCAAAATTGACGTCACAATTTACAACTATAATTAATAAGCCTTAAAGTATATTTTATTGGTTTCAGATAAAGCTTAACTTGCTCATTGTATTGTTTATAGCTCAGTGGAAAATCTGGACTTTAGAATCGGAAACTCATAACGTCACCAACCATTATGCAAACAAATGCAATAAGATAAGTCGTTCACGTCAAACAAATTGATCGTCACAGAGCGCGATTGTAAATAAATCATAATCGAACATTTATGAGTCAGTTTACATAACACACGACACTAATCGCCAATTAATATTAGTTAGGAAACCGTGAAACGCTACCATTTGATTAACTAATAGACATGTCCGGCGCGCAATAGAAAGTATAAACAATAACTTAGCGAAAGCCAACACAAGTGAAATTGATTTATGGCGGCATCGGTCGCAACTCGGATGTTGCTTTTCGGAAACACTCGACTGGATTAACATAACAATTACACAGTGATTAGATAAGTTTCAACGTCTCGCTTCGTCCATTCAATTTGGTGATAAATTATCCTTTGTTTTTGGGTGTGGAGTGTGAAATTTTGATTAACAACTCGAGTTTATTTGCAGGATTAATAATACAAAAGACTTTTGTTAATGAATAGTAGCAATGATCTTTTTTTGCTTTCTTCGTTTAGTCTTTAATTGTATAATCAAAATGACTTCACATTCTCCAAAAAATACGTCACATGAAAATTATCACTCATATCAATACGCTTCAGATTTCCATCTTAGATATGAATTGCATCAATTTGCCTTCACAATGCGACTTTTAGACGAGATCACCCACGTTTCGTCGTGATATATTTACTGTCGGATGTGACTGGCAAGCTTCGTGTACCTTACAAATTATACAGTACACCTTTAGAAATCAAACTTTTATGACACTACTGCGCGAACTTATCTTTCACCGAGTAAGTGTACCGCGCATGTTATTTCCGTTAAACGTGTATTAATATTTTCTTAATACGGTTGTGACAGTTCATATCATTCCAAAAAATATTAACATTCTCTTGGTAGCTGATATGATACTTGTTGAGATTACTACTGTTGATCAGAACAAGATTTAAACATTCCTCCAAGATATTGTTTTTGTACTCAAATAAGAAATCAGTCCATGTTTATCCCGCTATTTATTAAAGCACAACGTCGTATATTAAAATTAGCGATATAAATGGATACACAATTTCAGGCACGATAAATCCATCGCTGAATAATGTATATAAGGCCAGACTACAAAAAGGAAATCAGGCTAAACTAATAAAATGCAACAAAACACGAGAAAGAGTTGCTAAACAGGCATGGGAAGGAAGCAGCTTGTATCTAGATTATAAGTGAACCTACCAGATCTGGATATAGCACAATTAGTTTGCCATGTGGTCTGCAAACGTGCTCCGAACGATAGAATTTTAATGGGCAGTTTCAATAGAACCGTGCTTGTAGACGCCGAGTTCATTCCGACTGTTTGTTATTCTATTACTATTTTTATCGTTCAACTCAATTGGATAGTTTAAAGAAATATTTATTACTAGAAATCGAATCAATTTACACAGCAGTTAGAATGCATTTGTAAATATTTTAACTTTGTAATGACTTTTGTGATTTATAAAATGCTGATTTAAATATGTGATACTGTAACGAGAATAGTGTTGCCGAGCTTAATCAAATTTGCTGATAGTTATTGGAGGAATGAAGTTTGTGTTCTTGCTGCTGATTACATGAAAGTAGATAATGTTTGCATTGGGTTTTAGAGCAAATTATTTTCTATTGTCTGTTTTAAGATATACTGACAAGTTTACCCTAATTAAAACTAGTGGTATGAGAGAAGCCGACATTGTTAATGTTTGAGACTTATACAGATAGTTTAAACGTCAGTTTTTGGCTAGTTTTCAACAATTTAAGCGCTTCTAAACATGCTCGTATGCTCTACAAATTTCAATTAATCAAAAATATGCGCACTACACTCATGAGTAATAGCAAAATTCTTATTAAAGCGTGATTTTCTAATTATGTTAGCTGCAATTGAGATATCGTGTATCCAATTTCTGACACCATTGTTCAAGTATAGTTCACATCGTATTATGAAAGTGAATTGTGGGGATCTCTAAGTCGTGTTCCTGAGGCACAAACAAGTGGTGAACAAACTAATATTGTTCGAGTAAAGCACAGGTTATTATGCAATTACCAAGAAAACAATCAATCACGACCGGCCGCATCTCGATTGTGAGATTAAGCAGTTACTCCGTATACTTAGCGTGGTCCACCGCCCGCGGCTAACCGCTTTTGGCTTGTAAACATTAACGTAAGAGTAGTTCGATAATTACTAATGTAAACAAATGGGCCCGCAGTGTAATTTAAATTGTGATGCAATCTCTGAGCACGTTCATTAAACTACAATTAAGGAATGAAATTTATCAAAATTTACTAGTTCCGTATTGATGTGAAACTCAGTGAAGCAACGCCTGTATTTAAATTTGTTTGTAATGGTACAGCGAGTGCACGAGAGTTATTTGGGAAATGTTAAGATAAAATTTATTGTTAGGACATAAATAATAGTCTTGCGGAGCTGCGAAAAAGAATAATGATGCAAGCTGTGAGAATATTTGCGAATTTCAAGAAAAAATCCATTCATGTTCCTCAGTTACTGCTTAATATGAATGGTGAAAACTCTATGGAGCTGTTTTAAACATCATTATGAATGGACCTCCTCGTCCTCCATAGCATCGCTGTCTCAGGAAAAACCGACGCCAAGTAACAGTATTGCTGTTGGTTTCGTTTCTGTTCGAGACATTACCAAAGGCTAAACAATCCTTTACTTTCTTTTTCGTAGGTAGCTTATTTACTATCGTGTGAGTTAATTCCTCGATTGCCAAACAGGTGATTTTAAAAATATCTACAACTGATCAATCAAATTATTATGGAATTTTTAAATCCGCGTCTAGTGATTATTCAAACTTATTATCGCGCGCAACATGTAGGTGCCTTGCTAATTAATCTATGAATTAAAGAAACGCGTGCCTTAACTTTCTCATGTTAGAAAACGTTCAATATTAACACATACATATTCGGATATCAAATGTTTTCACTCTGTATTTTTAGTTTCTAAACCGATTTCATGACTGCATTCTTACATTTCGTCATTTGTTACGAAATACATATTCAATACCATATTACAAGTAATTTGTTTCTTGAATATAGCTGTGAACAAATTTATTTCTACAAATACATTAAATGAAGTTAGTAAATTCGGACAGGAGGTATCGTGCGAATTATATTATTTATTGGGTCGGACAGCAGATGCACTGTAGCATGGGACGGATGACATAAAACCCGTAGGTTGCTTCGCGATCATAGATCGAGAGCGAGTAAATGTCAGCCGCGATAGTATTTATAGCAGCGCACGCGGTGCCCAACCGCATGCCACAGTGCTGTGAGTCACCCGGTCAAGCGTCTGCCGGGACACCCGCGCGCGCCACTCCACGCGCGGCACTCCGCCGACACTTCGCCGACACTGCCGACACTTCGCTGCGGGGTTACTCATTCCGTACCTCCCAAATATGCGAGCACACTCACACCACTCCCAAATAGCACTAGTATAAATAGTCAAAAATATTTATAACGCGGTACAAGTAGATACAAGTCACAACTTAAATATATATGTTTTGTGTTAAAATAATGCGCAAGTTTCTATATTTATCTTCGTGATTATATTATATGCGTCTGTCAACAGATTTCTTTGAGTACAGTACTATCTTCTGTAATTGAATGAGCATAACTCGTCAATTAAAAATAGGTGTTGGAATAAGTAACCAATATTCATTCCTATGAAATGTTAATGATTGCTATATTAGGTACCGATGGTATTTAGGTCAGTCACTGCGCATGATTATGGCGTTTCAAAATCGGCCCGGAGAAATTCTAATTAGCATGTCGAATCAATACGAGAGAAAGCCACACATTATCCTTAGATGCTATCAGCGATAAAAATTAATTGCATTTTATTTTATAATACTCAATAAAATTAACGTGATCTAGAAGTCATTGAACTCATAGAAATAAATACCTGCGCTTTAATTAAGTGTGACGTGTACGGAAATTAAAACGAACGTAAAAATGTAAATGGAACTGTCAGCCTCCAATTACCGGCAGACGGCGGCAAGCATGGAAACGTGGTTGTGATCACCTCTACCGATGCTCTTAATTAACATTTAGCTTTTGCTACCGTATTCGTTCAACAGACAACGTTGGCTTATTCCTCTTGTTTCTCGGAGTCCCGTTATGGTCCTCGTTACTGGCACAAATCCAGTTTACTTGAAAATGCATGTACAATTTTTAAGCGTGTTAAACTTGTGTACATTCTGCAGTCAAGAACTTAATAATTACCTCGCCATATGTAGGCACGAGGCGCGCCAGTCTCATGAGCAGTAGCGGAGCCGTCTGTCACTGCACTCTGTTTAAAATGTTTATGCTTCACCGAGGCGTATTTAAATTGTGAGAATTCATTGATGGGTGTTACACCGTGCGTGCTGAATATAAAAGTATTCGTCAGATTCATGATTTCATTAGGGAGGAAAATATCGAAGAACGAACCTTGAATACTTGATATAATTGTGTATGTTGTACCGTAATTTATACACATCTAACACAACACTTCAGTTAAATGGGATTCATTCTTCTTGTGCTTTCGTCACTCGGTCGTTTAACCTAGATTTATTGGTTAAACTCATTATGTCCCTCTTGAAAGAGTTAATATTCTCGTTAACTACCTTGAAATGCCAGAGCCATAGTGAAAGTAATTGTTAGAGCAACGGATTCATCCGATTGTATAGTTTTGTTAACGTTAATTTTACTAAAAACTTAATTTGTATTTTGAATTGGACTGATCCAAGCAATCTCACCTTTAGATGAGCGTCAATTTGGACTCTATTCAATGTCAAGTACGTTTTAAAGCTCAATTGATGTGAACAACGAAGTGATTCTACGAGTCATCAATATAAGACAAATGATTCTTGTTTGTTTAAATGAAATGCAAATATGCGCACGCGTGTATTTGTAAGGATCAAATTTAATGGTGACCAGGCCATGAGTACATGAAAGGAAAGTTTTGACAGCCTCGATAGATAACCGTGAAATCCCAATTAACATATAACGATTGTTTTGTGCCGATTCATTGAATGCTCCTCAAGAGTACATCATTTGAAACGCCCATGACCTTACGACATGCGATAGTTAAATCGAAGAACGTGTCGTGTATTTTTTTACTATTTCATACAAAAGACGCCGTAAAACATCTTCTAAAATACCACGTTTGCCATGAACTGCCATATACCACGGCTGTAAATCGAATGCAATAAAACTGCGAAACTGATGAGCAACGTAAAAATAATATTTTGTTAAGTATTCACTGTTTTGTGGTGTACAGTTCTCCATTCAACATTGCAACAGAAATGTATTAGCTGTTTGCTAGAAATTGTTTCGTTTATGACTAACACCAGCGACATTAAAATTGATAGCATCTGAAACTATAACAAATTCCTAATTTGGGTGGAACTAATTTAATTAAAAAAATAATAACACTCTTGACATTTTGCTAAGTGCTGTAGCGCATCGAAATTTATTGGCGATGGTTTTCAATAACATAGGAAATTGAATTAAAACAGAATCAATGATTCTTGAGAGAAATCAGGTTTAATTTGAATAACCCTATAAATCTGGCTTATCATTTTACAGCGGTTGCAATAAATTAACGTAGTTGTACGGCCATCATATTTTTGACAAAATTTATGTCTTTTGTAATGGAAATGAAATGTCTATTATTTTATAGAATAACGTTGGTGTTGTGACTTCTTTGAAATGAATTAGTTTCGCATATATAATTCCGTGAATATAATATGGATAAATACAGTGGCATGTTTACTATAACGTGTTCTAACACATTGAGTCAGTTCTAGTATTACACCCTTATCCAATTCCGTTGCGCCAACAGCATTGATACCTGTTGACACAATACTCCACGCTTTACAATACTGAGTAAATACTAAGTATTGTGAAACAGGGCGTGTCGCTTATCTGCATTATATTTCTAATTATTACAATTACAACGTTTACTCATAACTCTGTTATCGGTGTGTGTCGCACTTTATTTAGTTATATGGTGTTAGGTGCTAGGTTAATTACTGTTGGTGTTTCTTCAGCATCTTTTTGACCGTAAATAACAGTACACAGCAATCTGTCTTGCCACATCTCATTACTGTTTTATGGTTTTATTCGATATCGTCAAGCATTTTATGACAATTGCTGTGCTTTATGGCAGTAAAATCATCATTACATCAATTTTGTTCGTTTATCTCAAAATATTCGAAAGTTTTTATTGTTCATTAACGCCGCAATTTATTAAATACTTGGTATTTAATTGAGCTGCGTCGGATACCCGGCGTTAGTACATAAGGCCCTTTTGTTTGCTTTCCCTCTAATTGAAGCTTGTAGTTATAAATTCATAGAGGGCTACAACTTTTGTAACACCACTACCGATTGGTTGCTAATTGGTGCTTTCTCTGTATTTCGAATTGATACGATGTGTTTTATCGCACCAGATAACATTTTAACTTTGTAAATCAAAGTATTTTCTAATGGTAAGGTGTTGTAATTAATTTGTACTAATTGTGTTTTTCTTTTGTTTTAGCTGTCGTGGTTCGGTATTTGACGAAACGCTACATTGGAGAGTACAGTTCGACAGGCGGTACGTATTTTTTTCTACCTTAAAAGTATACATTATCGACTATTTTGATATTTATGTCTTAGACTTTATTATAATTCGAATTATATCCGAAGATTTGATCTTTACGTTATATAATGCGTACGAAAATCAATATTGCAATGTTACATACTTTACGCCAAGTCAATACCACACTGTCAGTTCGGCTAAAGAACCTTACCTGGTACTGTTAATCATTGTCTTCGCCCAATTGTTATGCTAAGAATGTCACCGGCGACTGAAAGACAGAAATACCAATGAAGAGGAGCCCTTACTGAGGGCACTTACCAAATGCCAAGCCTCGAGTGCCAATGGACGGTTTATTTGCGATATTGGCAAGTGTCGTGGTAGGAGTGCCAAGGCTGATGGCGACGGCGCCGGAGTCTTTAGGACAACGACCTTTACTCGCATTAAAAAAATAATAACGCACCGATTCTTTTATTATTTTGTTAGTAATATTAGCCATGGAATTGCGTTATAGGACATCCAAAGTATTTAAAAAAATATATACATCGTCTAGATTACTACCACACCGCCGTAAAATTATCTTGAAGATTAAATATGTTTGCTAGTTATGATAACACACAATCCATTTATTATTTGCGATACGGAGCGTGAATTTTGCTTGTTTATTTGTGGAATGTCTGCCGTGTGGTTATTTTAAGAATTACGGTCTGTTTCGTAATTTTCGAGACGGTCTCATACCAAAAAAGACTATCAAATTCCTATTAGCAAGCAACATAAATCAAATTAGTCGGATGCCCTTGTTTATATCTGTTTTGGCATGTCGAGATTACTCCTCCGAGTGCAACCTAGATGTGTATGACTGATTGCGTCTTTCATAAAGCCAATTTATTGCGAGGGCAAAGTCGAGTAGGTAGAAATATTAGTAATGGCACTGGCAGCGTAAACTTCAACGTGGATTCTTTGCAGATTTCCTGTATCAACACCGGGTCGCTTTCGATGGTGCTACTTCAGAAGTTGAAGTTTTAGATACTTGTGGATGTGCGGTAAATATTTTTGTTATTTTTATCTTTATCCATTGGAAACAATGGGTTTGATTGTTGATAATATTTATATTCAGCTAGCTACAAAGTGACGCATTGCCATAGCCTTCGAAATGTTATTAGTATTTTTCTGTATGAAACTTATCCTTCAGCTACATTAGTTTCAACATCACAATACATCTTTCATACTCTTGTTCTTGGCACTAAGCTTCCGCAATAATACGCCAAGCCACCTGATACGGTTAGATGAGTAACACAGTGCTTCAGATTTAACAGTTTCTTTGAACTAGACTCAATTCTTGTAGGAAATAGTGTTTGGGGCTTTTCATTTGGATGATGTATGTTTATGTTAATTCATTTGACGGCGCAATTCGTTTACCACCTGTTGTACCTGGATCGAAAATGGGTCCGGTGAAATAGTGTTTATAGCATCGTAAATTCAGAGTATACCAACATCTATTACTATTTATTGCCTTCTTTAAAGAAAATTTACACTATTTATGAGTAATGCACTGGATTCTAAATTTACGGTAATAAATTATGTTGTTATGATATTGTAATTTATTTTAGACTCATAAGAAAGTTTTAGTGATTCGAAGTTATTTCATTTTTAATAACTTTGAGTTACTTTTATAAATATTAATAATGCTCAATTTCCAAACTCAATAGTTCATAAACATTACAGGACAATGCTGTGTTCACTATTTTCGAAGTATTTATTACTAATTACTTTATTGCATCAGCCCAAAATTGCCCACTGCTGAGCATGAGACTCCTTTACAACCAAGAGTTCGATTAATAAGGGTTGGACCGTAGTATTAAATAATATGTGTATGTTCAGAAGCGAGGCTGCCTCGCGGAGCACCTGCGTTGGGGCGACGCGTTCGCTGTGGTATACTCCGTGTGCGACCGTCGCTCGTTCCTGGCGGCCGCGGAACTCTTGGCCTTGCTGGAGCGGACCAGGCTGCCTGGCTGCACCGCTGTCACCCTGCTCGGAAACAAACGTGACTTGGAACATGCCAGGTGAGAATTAGCTCTATAGGCAGAAAATCCTATTGGTACTTAGTATTAGAGGTTGCTTTAATGATGATCAGTTCAGTCCAAATCCTTGAAGCTTATTATCTACAATTAGTATCATCACAAGAATTGCTGTTTAATTATAGGTAGTTTTTGTTTTCTCAATTACAAAAGCGATGCAGCAGTATTACAAAGGATAGGTATTGTTTTAGTGGTTAGTATAATAGCAGTTGCTTTGGACAGAGTTGTGAAAGCAGAAGAAGGTCAAGAGTTATCGCTGCGGTTCGGGTGTCAGTTCTACGAGGTGTCCGCGGCGGAGTCGTGTGCGGGCGCGGCGCTCGCCTTCCACGCGCTGCTGCGCGAGGCGCGCGCGCTCGCGCTGCTGCTGCCCACGCCGCGCCGCAAGCTCGCCGCTTACTCCGTCTCTAAAGTACGTATCTTATCTCTTTAAAATAGATTGGGACAATAAAAACGATAATCATATTAACCTATTTAAATGTAATGCGCAGTAATTTCCATTCATTAGATGACTTTATTATTCTAAAATTAAGATTAGTCTGCACACTTTAAAATTATCTGTAATACTAGTATATATTCAATGTTGTGGATGTGTTCCGGATAATGCAGTTATGACAGCAGTTATGACATTATATACGACAAGTATCTATTCCTAGCAAGGTCGTTTACGTACGACAGGTGTAATTGCAATCGTTGAATACGCAACTCCGATTGCATCAAGACATCTGATATCGATGGCGCTGCCATCCATCACTGGCTCTACCGTGTAATATAATATGAATTGTAATTCACAGGTGATCGGCACGATTCTCGGTTTGAGCAACAAAAGCGTGAGGAAGAAACGGCCTTCGCTGAGCATATGATGCGTCGATCCGGCACCGAAGGATCATGTTCACTCCGTGACAGGAGTTTGTTTTATTTCTGTACAGAAACAGAAAGCTTTGTTATCTCCGTCGATATAGTATCGGGGAGATTTGTCGACTGACAGAGGCTCAGGAATGGAGTTATCAGATGTGACTTTATGGCTTGGACATGGGTACGAAGAAAGATTAGCCTGTTATGAAGATATTGCTATTTTGTATATAATGTACAGCTGATTTTGTATCCAGAGGGATTTTTCTTGCCCCGTTAATGTTATTTATGATGGAAACGAAGCCTGGCACTACGTTCGATGTTGATCTATAAATAAGATCTTGTAAACCAGTTAGACTTGAGGACTGAACTTCTATTTTGCTATTACATGTGTAATAATGAAGTTAAAACTAGTATATACGTAATTTATCACTGACGAAATACCGGTGATTTTTATATTATAGTACCAGATATTTATGATTCGCCAAACTAGAGATAGATTTGTGAATGGAAATCTGAGTAGAATGTGTCGAAATAAAAATATTTCACCATTATTTTATTCGTTTTTTGGATTACTTTTCAAAGTATCATTGAAGTGTAATCATTAAGGTATTCCTACCAATTAATAGTGTTTTACTGCCAAATCATAAGTTTCAGTAGGCAAAAGATTTCTACCTTAGCTATATACTATGCACTGCAAGACTTTTCGAATATTTAGTTTTCTTGTTGTATGTACGGATATTTAAATTTCAGATTGCCGTATTGTGTAAATATTTTACAAGAAAATTTATGATTTGGTTATACTATGCACGAATTACTTTGTATATTATTTCATTTTATTAAATTATGTTTTTTTGTTTCCAATCGGATAAATTTAATACACTAAAGACTGAGTACATTTACGAAATACTCGAAAGAGAAAATATTGTCTGTATGTATAAAATGAATGTTATATATTTCATAAGTTTATCGTATTTCCTTGTAATGAATAAAATATTATATTTTATCATGGCGTCTTATTTACACTTATTAAAAGAACATTTGAAAGACAAAACTGATTGTGGATAATTAGGCGTATCTAAATTTATATGCAAACGCTTTTAGCGTTATTGATTTAGATACGTGTAAAACAGCCTCTAAATCGGTAAACTGATAAATACTATCGCACTTTCCACTTCCTCGTGTCGTAATTTTTCCAACGATAACAAACTGAGCCTATTAAACACTTTGAAAGTGAAAACAGATACAAGTAGCGTGTTGATCTAAGGTTATTTGAACGCTAATGTCTCATTTGCTTGCAAAATACTAAGTTACGTTTATGTATTTTGCTCAGTAAATTCTTATATACAAGCTGGGATAATATTTATACCGCAACATGGTTATAAAAATGATATTTTTAATCTGGGAGCCTTAGAAATGCCGTCTGATATGGTAGAAAATATTTGCATAGACGATGAAAATATTTTCTTAGTATTATTGCATGTCTGTGTTGACAAACAGATTAGCAGTTTGTATTGTTTAGGTAATTTGAACCCCCTTTCATTGGTTAGTCATAATAAAGATTTCTAGAAGATACGTTTAAATTTTCTGGTTCCAACAATTATATAACAACTTGGGTTATATAAGAAGTCTTATAAAAGAATAATAAGAAAACAAAATGTGTAAGTATCAAAAGCTGCTATCGCCAAGTTGCAAAAGACAAACTGGTACACCGAGAATTAAGGAGTCCAGAATTTCACAACGCGAACATAAACAAAAAGCGTGAAATAGCCGTAACACAGGATATAAACAGAAACGTGGCCACTAAAGAATATTGAGCTTATCTAAAGTAGTCACGTGTTCAGCCTTCAGTCACCTCGCCCTAACGAGCATAAATTTCAACAAATGTTACTGGCTTGCCACTCTGACAGCTATAATGGTAACTTAGTGGTACATCGACGCCTTTCACTGCTCAATAAAGATCCACTTTTCTATCAGCTCAGCGAAACTTGCATATTCGTGTATTATGCTAATACGTGCTGTTAGGTCTTAACATTGCGCTAAATTATATGTTTTATGGCATGAATTGACTGTTAGCCTAGTAATTATCCAGACTTACTGGTCATTTAATTCTGTATCGGATTTCATTAATTAACTTGCTTTATAACTACTAAGGTTACTCCATAGTTATTATCATTATTATAAAGTATGTAATATAATGTTTTCTAATATTCTTTTACAATTCACTCATAAAGACCTAGGTTAAAAAAATGTTAGTGCGATATTCCATCTGGAGTCAGATATCCTCCAAAAAATGTTAGTAATTGGTTATGGAGCTAACAGCAACGCTAGAAAAGAAAACTTTTACAATAATTCCAGATAGAATAAAAAAGTGAATACCAGTTACTATGCGCAAGTAGACATATTATTACAGCTTCATTAAAAAAAATAAGCTGTGAGAGCATGAAAAATAATCAGCAACATTACTGATATGTAATGGCGACAGAAGAACTGATACGCAATAATGAGCTGGAATTAATAAAATCCGCATCTAAAGTGACCAATCAATTTCACAGCTATATTTAGCCGCTCCTACAACTAATCTTAGAAATGTGGTTTTTTATCCTACAAACGACAGCCACATCCTATCGCAATAATCTATGTGGTTCAAAAGGTCACGTCACGGACTTGACAAATAGATAGCCGACACCTTATCTTAGAGATTATAAGATTTATCACTGCGGGGGTAAATGTGTAAGAAAATATTAACTGAAAACGTTTCTCGTTTAGATGCCATTCGCGAAGATCTGTTGCGATATTGTGATCTATTTTCGTACGTACCTAACAGGTGGGGAACACATTCTTCAATGAACACATTAAAATCATATTCAGGAGTTACATTAGCATGAAATTTGATTTGTCTAAATCGTAACTGCCAAACAATAGATGCGATCTGAATTTGGTAACAAATTAAAATGTTGTAACATGTTTTCATGTATTTTTATTTCATAAATGGCGCGACGAGCATGCCATTCGCCTGATGATAAGCGATACGACCGCTCATGGACAGTAGCAAAACCAAACAACACCATGAATTACAAAGCAATTGGCATTCCACTGCGCTCGCCATCCTGAGACATAGGATGTTAAGTCTCATTATGTCCAGTAGTTACTCTGGTTACAATGTCCTTCAAACCGGAACACAAAAGTGCATTTACACATAACATGTTTAGCGGGAGAAATAGACATTGCGGTGGTACCTACCCAGGCGGCCTCTCACATATGAGAGACCTACCATCAGTAAGTACAATATGTAAATTTTAAGTAATTTTGCACATTGTGGTTATTGTTATGTTATTTTTCTTTTCAATTTATATTTCATACTTTGCACTGCTGCTATTATAGCCATTGATATGTTTCATTAATGTTTGAATTTCTCAGTCATTTTGTTGGTATTCCTTTTCCAAAATGTACCGCGATTTATTTTTATTAGAAATTGTTACGTTACAGTATATTTTCATGCCTTGTGATACAATTAGTGATTTAAAATATTTATGCGAATTCGTGTTTTTGCTATGCTTGTAAATTGGTGCTAGGTACCTTCGTGTCTTGAATCCATTCTTTTGTTAGTCCATGTTTGAATGTAAATTAGAATTGTGAAATACTAGTTAAAATAACGGCTAAAACAAATACTTATTTAGTACAGGACTTAGCTAGTTTACATATGTTTGTAAAATTTTGCATAGACCCTCCAGTTCAATATATTAAATCGATTCTACTTCCTAGTTTATTTAATCTTAGACTGACAATCGTAAATATGAGTCCAGTCAGGATACATGTATTCTAATTAACACTTTGTGTGTGTTCCCACAGGATAAATAGTGGTGCCACCCACCAGATTTCAACAAGAGGGATTTAAATTGCAAGGCATTCACATGTTGCCGCCGTCAATGCCGGCTTTACAAATGATAAATGTGTTCCTTTTAGTGCTCTGCAACAGCAGATAGGCACAATACGTCTCACAGCATAGCAGAAATGCTTTACGACAATTTGATATGGGAAATTCAGTTGATAAGTCGTAAAGATTTAGAAATTCGTTCTTTCGAAGGTCGAAATCTTTGATTGAAATGAAATTTGTAGGACTTCATGGGTTAATTAGATCCGAAACGTAATAAAAATGTTTTTGGGTGAAAGATTAAAAATAACTGGAGTATCAGAAAGGAAATAATGACAAGGAAATGTATCGTTTCGAAATTATGGGCTTGTACTAGTCTTGCGTGATCAGCCCAACAAGAGGAATGCTCGGAATCTGCCTTATCGATCATTGCCATCAAACCTTTATGTCTTTAATTGTGAAGTGAAGGAGTGGAGTCTATTTCAATGTCGTATTAACGTTAACTTTCTATTTATTCGCTGTGATCAATTTTGATCCTAGACATGATAGTCCATTGTGTTAGACATTATTAGAAGTTACATTTCGTGTAATGCTGCTTTGTTTTTATTATTGTTTAAATTTGTAATGAGATTTAATTTGATTGTAGAACGACGTGTTGCCACACAATGAACACTACGAGTATATATCATTTTATATAGATAAGATATAATATTTGGCACGTTTGTTGCTGGAGGGTCAAAAAATATTCAGTAGCTGGTTTCAATGTACAAGATTATCTTTGCATTACTGTATATCTATTACTATATGCGGAATGTATGACATGCCTAAACAAAAATCACTACTCTCTCCACCAATGTAAATGAGCTTTTATGGTAACCGATTAAAGGTTGGAGCACAGCACTGTTGAATATATTTGTTGGAGTATAAATATCGCTTTTAGCACACATTAATTGATTGAACACTTTTATTCAGATTGAAATATAATAGCTAGCGATATTCCAACCGATGCTAAGATCCGTGTTACTACTCAATCTTCGCCATTTTGCCCTGTCATTCTCGGCTGAAAGACCAATGGCTTTAATATCTTCATAGATACGTAGTTTCAATAAATGAATTGTTTTGAAATATATTAGTATTCTTGAGAAATTCAAGAGCGAGTATTAGAAAGTGGAAAACCGTAAACAATATCAATCCCTAAGGTAAAGAAACGTAATATTACATCCACTCATTCACATCACGAAGTTATTTACATTATATCCTCAATGGATACTTTCAAAGTTGCTATTGAATGGAACAACGCAATTTCAACAAGAGCTAACAAAAATATTTCCATTGTTAGTCATAACTGCAACCTGAATTAGTTCGGATGTTTATGAATTCTATAAATACGTATTATTGTGATTATGATTTGCAGCGGGAACATTAAAATGAACTAGTTACGACATTGTTGTCCTTGCAATGTTGGGACAGAACAAGCACCACTATCCTATTAGCTATTATCTGTAATGTTAAGGTAATTTAGATTTAATATGTATGAAACCTCGAGTAGATACTCTATTTCCCTAAATTGACAGTTTATATGTTCTAAAATTGAATAGAAATGTCAGACTACTGTCCTAGATATTAAATAGCTGCCTAATTTGCGTCGTACCAGCATGTATGCAATATAATCTTTAAGTCCTCGGTTTGCCTTCCAGGTCAGGCAGATATGGTAGTACCTGCAGGCCATGATTCTTTCAAAGGAGAAATGTAAATTTTGGTAGCAGGAATTTTATAAGTTATACATACTTATACCTATATATAAATTACCAATGATCATTGACCAACAGAACAACGAAAATTAGCGCATACACGAAGTAAATTGGGATTAGGGCAAGATGATGGTTACGTTTATTAAACCTACTTTCATTAATTCTAAAACAATGTAATGATAATAGTAGTGTGTAATTACATATCGGCAGTCGCCAAAGCAAAGTCGAACAATAAATTCAACCTACATTAGTCAATCAACACCTGATTGATTAGTCGTCTATTGATATGTTAATAACTGAGTTTTTTCGTATGCAGCCTCAATGTAAAATACAATACTTTTGCCGCTTCGATGGGCTGGTGACGGCATATATATATATTTTTTGGAGTCTGAATATTGACTTAAAAATATTGTAGAGAGAACAAAAAGCAAGAGCACAAAAACACGTCATTTGCAGAATTCTAAAATCCGCAAAAGGGAATTGCTCAATAGAACTTAATGCGAAGTTACTACATGTACTATTTTAAATACAAACTTATATTAATTATGACCTACGAACCTTTTGTTGAACATAAGTTTTTATGGATTGCCACAGCAACCCATTAAAATCACCCTGCATCCAACGACTTCCTAAATTTTTCGCAATATTTTCAATAACATTCAAACCAGTTCAACACATTTCTATAACTAGATCTCGCTACACATGCAAGAAAGCTACCTAAACCAACTGTACAACCCGGCTATATGTTTTCCAATTCAAAACAGCTGAGACATTACCATTGATTAGTACTAATAATAGGTCTGGTGAAACTAGGCGGAGGCATCGGCAAGATAAAATGGCGCCTGTATGACAGCTGATATCTCCGCTCAGTATCAGCATTATGCTAATACACTCTCAGGAAGTCGCTGCATCCGTCTCAGATCTTATGTAGAGTAAAAATTATCGGCGGAACAGTTGGACGATTTCTAGAAGCCGATGTCCGGGATGACTCGAGTTGTGTTGTTTCTTGTAAGTTCAATTTTTGTAATAGGCTTACGTTTGTGTGAAAAAAAGTTACAGGGCCGATATAAAAGCTCCGGTAATTTACATGATAATTTCAAAAAGAAGAAGAAAGAAGCGCACTGGAGCGGAAAAAAGTACTTAGTGATTAAAAGACGGAATAGTAATTTCTCATTTCTCAATTTAGTGAATTGGTAGTCATGTTGGCGGAACAAAATTCATAACGTTATCGAGAGATTTGTAGGAAGGCATCGGTACAGCAGTGTAACTGACGAATCGGATGATAGAAGCAAAGCTAGCCATGATTACGAAACTAGAGATGACGGGATGCAGATCTACATTTCTAAGACCCTAAGTCAAGTTAATGTATTAACCTATCACAAAGAAGATCGTATCAAAAACCCATAACAAGAAATTATTTATGTCACAGGCCAACAGTAATATAAATAATTTAAAAGTCATCTCAGATGTCCCATTAGATTAGGCCCAACTATTGCGTGGAATTGTTTCTGGAAATACAAAAGTTCAATGTGCCAAATTCTTGTCATACATACAGAGACGATGCTTTTAATTTTATCGTTTAGTCGAAGTGGCAACGTTGCGCAAATTAACACTTGCCTGCCGGTGATCAGTAATATGTTAAAGTTTCTAGAACTATACATCTCAAGACTCTAACCGCTAGTCATTTCACCTATCTAAGTGTTCAATAATGATTTTGTGTAGACAATAAAGTCATTTTCTGACATTCATCAAATCATTAAAACCAATTCTAAAATCAACCAAACGCTGTAATGATCATTAAAATTTACAATCGAATGTTTTGAAATAACACATTGTTCAGTCGATTTCGCTTCGGCGGGAGAAGGTTTCTATTGCCGCCATAACATTACCATAAAAACACCGATCCACGTCCCACACGTGACTTAATTCCAAATATTCCCGATAAACATCAGTGTAATGCATTATGGTCATTTTATACTGTCACATTCAACACCTATAACACAATAAAACGTTATTAATAAAACCACATCGCATTCCACAATATCGTAATAGAGAGATACTATGGTAATAATCAAAATATTTCCCTATCCATTGACTTAAATGGATTTTAACATTACTTCAGCTTTATTGTCTCGATTGGCCTGTGTACTATTGGGATTGCGTGCAGTTTTGCCTTCATTATGCGCGGTTTTAAACATATCTTCAATTGTTAGGTTGATAAGGTTTATTTTTGAATGATGATGTTGAAGTTTCTTAGTCTTTTTTAGGTTTGTGATAAAAAGCGGCGCCAGAGAGGGCGCGTATCGTGGCGTGCACGATGCGCACACTGAAAATGGCACATTATCATAATGCAATATGCGGAATGTTAGTGATGACCGCATAAGGCATATGGCTTTAGATATTCAAATACCAATAACTATTTTAAGGAAGACGATTATTTCGTAATTGTGTCAACGTTTTGTATTAGCCGTGTAACAATCGATTTGGCAGAGGTTACAATCCAAACGGAGCGAAGTGTGAAGCGTTAATCCCCGTCGGTTGTGTTCGGTGGACCTATTCACGATGCTTGCGACATCGCTTCACCGGCCGTCGTGACATAATGCTGCGCGAAATAAGTCGCGCTGATCAAAATATTTTTGTCATAATAGTTTATTTTGAAATCTCCGAAAAAATGAGGCATCGAATTGCAAAAACATATGAAAAAATGGATAAAAATATTACAAATTTGGAACATTTTAACTGATGGCTCGTTAATATTGCAATCGCGCGGAAGAAATGCAGCAATTGTGAACCTGGGACAACTAAATATGGCAATAACGAACATTATATTTAAATAAAGGTTGTAACGTAAACCTAAATATAAATTTAATTACTTTGTTGATGCAAGAGCGATAAGTTTAATTCCATAAATACACTGGGGATATGATTACAATGTTTTACGTTTACCTCTATCTCACTTCCTTTCGTAATAAAACTGAACAAAAATAACTTTACAAAAATGTAATGACAATGCGAATTTTATTTTAAAAAATTGCTCGTATGATTTAATGAAAAATTTATCAAAATGAAAATAAAAGATAATACATACATATGAAAAAAAAACATTGGAATTTATTTTTTCACCTGGTTTGATTTTATTGCCGCTGGTTCATTCGGTTTTAATTTGATGTTTTCCCAAACACTACGAGAGATGTAAACACGCTTCTTTACATATTAGCGGGATAAGATAAAATCAGCTTATCTTAAGGTATAATTCAAATTTCAAATTAAGACATAATTAAAAAAGCTATAAACACAACACTTGCACAACATTCTAATTCCGAAACTAATTGCAAAGATTCTTCAGATCCTTCATAGATTTCTAAACTTAAGAGATGAATTGAAATTACACACTCAGTTATCAGAACTATCATACGCTCATAATTAGCAGATAGATCCAGCAAATCGACATTTGCTCACCTGCGTTTTCGACTTATGATAGGCATGTACTGCAGCGAGCACAAGGTCACTACAAAACTCATGAATAGAAAAATAACATTAAAATAAAACTATTTTGTACGGATTTTATCGCGGATCTGTAAAGCAATCGAAAAGTCGGGAAGTTAAATAATGTTAAAATGAAACCAATAAACAATTTTATTTCTATGTGTAACATTCGCGTAAATCTAAGAAACCATTATAGAAAAATTGCTTCAATAGTCACAACCGAATAGTCAACCTGTTACGTATTCGAGATTGGGATACATAAATCACAGTTGGAAATGGGACGCAGTACCGCAATGAACACAAGGTGACTTGAACTCGACGAGAGCATTATTTAGCCACTATTGTACTACACTTTTATTGCAATATAGCAGAGTTACGAGCCGTTTGTCCTTATAACATTGTCTCTGGATGTTAGATTTGTGCTCGGCAAATCTGTTTAAACGGAATTTACTGTTGTGGTTTTGTCGATTTATGTAAGTATCTGCGATTTCGTGTTTTATAACCAAGTAGATCAAAGTAATGTATGTGCTAACTATTCTCAAATTAAAATAAAGGTCATTGCGACCTATTGCGCGGATAGGTATAGTTCTGTTAATTAGTATTGGGTATTCATATGTCAAAAGTAGATTCTTTATTCAAGTCGCGCTGCACTATATTGGGTACCGTAGGGTCTATTTGTCATGATGCAAAAGCGAGCAAATGATGACTATAGCTTAGTAAGCCAAATAATCATTTTGTTCAAAGTATTGTAAGCTGTCAATGTTTAATTTCCTCAAAGGATAAGTTAAAGAAAATAAGACAACTTCTTCAAAGATTTCGCGAGAGGCAATTAACAAGTTAAAAAAACGTAAGTTAATTTAAATCTTAATTTTAAAGCTTAAACAGTTTCAAGTGATTGTCACTATTAGGAATGTCTTTATGCAGGCGCTATACAATATTACCAACATTTTTCCATTGTTTGTGGTTCAATAATAATGTCAGCTTCCTTGTCGAGGGTAGTGTGAGTACATTCGTAAACTAGAACGTAGATGAACTCAAGCTAAATCTAAATGTTAATAGTACATGAGTCACGTCCGTAAATCCGCGTTGCAGTCGAAACATTCATCCGATTGGAGCCGATAAATAAGCCTGACCGTTGCAATACGTAATGACAGGTTTTTAATAACATTTCTATGTGCCGCGTCTATTGATATGGAAAAAACGCCGGTGGGAATGATAAAGTTCATTAAATGGGGACAGTTTAATATGTGCCTGGATTTATTAGGTTCGGTTGGTAGGAAGCAATTAATCCTACGTCTTATTTATCATGTGACGCCGCAGCAGGTGACTGCAGGCGGGTTCCGGGAACGCGCGGCAAGAAAGTATGTCGATATGGTCGCGAGCGGAGCGTCGGGCGTAGATACGTACATCTGGACCTGCCAGTACTCAGTAGAAAACAAACACGACTACGATAGCAAAAACCACGACAGGTATGTGGGGTAAATTGTATTTAGATGTTGATTGCTCTGTATCCGAGACTGAGTGCGCTAAATTCAGTTTAAAAATGTTAAAATGATTTACGATTGTATTTTTTTAATGAATTGACCGGATTTAATGCAAATTAATTTATTATTTGGATCATTTTTAATATCCTATCAATGATTTATTCTCATATTTGAACATTTATAACTCTCGAACATAATATTAATTTGAAATTCATTGTTATTAACACACCGCTTGTCACAATGTTCACGGCTCAAAAATAACAGTAGTTCACAAAATATAAACAAAAAACCACTGACACTAGACTATTGGGTGTATACAGTTACAATTCCAGACATTATGTGCGGTTCCAACGATCCAACAGATAAGCTTACATTATAACATATAACTAGATTTTTCTCAGAAGTAATCTTTGCAAAAGTGATAGGTACACATAAAATTCCTGCTTTCTGGTTTACACATTCAGTTTTCTGCGAATACTTAACGGGACAGAATTGTTTAACAGCTTTCTAGGTAATTTAAATAAGACTACATAAATAAACGAAATGGATCATAAATACGAATCGTAATTAGATTGAAGGTTACGAGGCATTTCGTTTTTGTTGATGTAGCGATTTTTGTGAAGGAATGGGTTTGAATTGTAAACTCTGGAGTTTGAGTGAAAAACAAACAACTAATTTTACTAAGTTTTAGTGGAGAATCCAATTAACTGGTTAATATTAAAATCCTTCATTGAAATGATTAGTATTATTGGAATCAGACGGATCTGCTTTTTGGGGTCTGCACTTCTTAAAACTAGTAGTAATATACAGCCTACAATACACATTTGGCTCTTGAACGAATACTATTAAGTTAACGTTAAATTTCGCCCGTCTACTCTTATATTTATAAGTCTTTGAGTTCATTGAAATCCTTTCTTAATTTATTCAAAGGTGCAGCTATAATTCAGTGCCTATTCTTAAGACATCCGGCTCACACATGGGTTCGTTAGAGCGTCTGTCAAGTGGAGTGACAGTGGCCAAACTAGGAGTGCGTTCGACTTGCGTCTTAAAGATCAACATCTAGAACTCCGGAGTGCGTAGAAGGAGCTCCGTAATAAACCCCAAGGAGCGTTCTGCGAAGCTATCTGAGAATCTCTTTTGACCCCGTAAGTTCTGGTTGGGACATCTCGCAATTTCTTATAAAATTTGTTAAGGTCTGGGTTAACAAAAGGGTGTTTTAGATAAACCTCTGTGAATAGAAGCATTAACTAACTGTTTTTTAGTTAAAATAAAAACGCAAGGTTTAGGTATATGGAAAATAAGTTATATAATACATATTTTATACTCGTACATACGATAAGTTGCACAATAGTTTATAAAGCAATTTGATAAAATATGTTTGTCACCAAATTAGATTACAGTGAAACTTATGGGGATTCCGTTTAAGGAGTTATAAACGACGTTTCTATAAACAGTATTATTGAAGGGTGCCGTTTCAATAAGGAATAAGTGAGAGTGCCTTTTACTAAAGTGAAAGAGCGAAAAACTCCAAAACCGTAACATAAATTATATTATTAAATTGTTTACTTTCTGCATCCTTGTTTACTTTTCTCATGTATGTTTATAGTAATTGCTTTACATAATATATTAGTAGCGTGTTTTAAACATTCATTATTGTATTGTTTTGGCATCGTGCCTTGTTGGTTCATGTGTTAAAGATATTCTGTCAACATTTTTTTTGCGCATATTTAAATTTCCCGAAATGAAGTAATTGACTTGTTGAAAGACATCGATTCCTTATTGAGCTGAACATTCGCATTTCTGTGCGTCGGTAACATTTTTACGAAGGTCATTAATTTTCTTGTGTTATTACGTTAATTTTATATTTGCTGATTGCTGCCGTAAAGGCGCCGTCTGACATACATTGCATTGCTGTTAATTAATGATTTAATTTCGCAATATTTTATAATTTACATTTATTTATTTGTTCTGTTGAATTTCATTTGTTTCGTTTATTAAATGTAGCGTTACTTTAATGTGACGTGCTCTTTGTGAATGAAGTGTTAATTGTTTATAAATTCTGAGAGGAAACACGTCCAAATTGTAAACTTGCATTTAATGAATGCCCTTGCAATATTCACGACGCAACGGAACCGTCTGGTAATTTATTCACGCGCGATATTTGCAAATGTCAGTACATAAAGAAGCCTTATATAATGTAATATTAAAAGATAATTTTATAGAAAACGATTTAATAGGTTAAAGAGACGGATATGAGTGTGGCGCGGGTCGACGACAAGTGTGAGATGGTCGGTGGCGAGCCTTAAATGGCAGCCTGTAGAATGCGCATGCGCCACGTAATATCACTACTGCTGCACGTAACGCTCAGGAAAAATAACTCGCAATTATTTTTGTAAGTTTCGATTATTTATTGGGCCGTGGTATTTTTATATCGAGATGGAGTGTGTACCTGCTTATTGACAGAATTTTTAACAAATTGCGCCGACGTAGCGGCTCCATCGAGATTACAATATATTTTTTTATGTAATAATGCTAACAAATGTTATATTTTTTACGTGATAATTTTATTTAACTCGTTATAAATACAAAACATTCATATACATATTCGAAAAGGTAATTTGCAGTCTTACATGTCTATAGATAGAGATGGTAGAGCATAAATTAAGTTTCAACCATACACCGTACTTTAATTTCACGTCCAAATTTTTACGAGTTTCTTCTTCCTAATGTCGACAGATATGAGAAGTGTAATTTAAAAATGCATCAACAACTTCTTTTGGCGGTGTTTTATTAAACGAAATGACAGCATTAGCTGTTCTTTTTTATTTATTTTTATTTTTATATGTATATAATTTCAATACCTTTTCGAATATGTTTGTAACTACATGGTATGATTTAAATCTGATTTTTAACGCTGATAAAGTTCTATAGTTGTGATGGTATTGATAAAATCAAAATTAAGCTCTATTTTGGTAATTAATAAACATTTGTTGTGGCAAAAATAAGAGTTAGATAAGTTCAATCTGTTAAAAAGTAAAAGTTATAAAAATTAATTCATGAAAAAAAATATATGAATGATATATTATGTGTACCAAATTGTAAAAAAAAAATGTCTGATAATTGTGCCCTTGGTTTTGTGTGGTGTCAAATCGTGATTTTAGAAAAAAAAAAACCAATATCCGCTCCAATAACCCGTAAATAGAAAATACAACCTTATGGTACTGAGTCTAAGTTAATTACCTCCAGATTATTTAGACCATTTATCGAGTATTACATGACGCTTAGTCTAATACAGTGATCTGTACCATATATTATAACTGACGGGGATTCTAATTATAATACGGATTTAACAAATCTAGTTTAATATTATAAAGCGAGGGCTCCATACTTTCAAGATAACACATCAATAGTGTAGTAATTTAATATTTTAATTGAAGTGATACTATCATGTGTAGAATGAAAGTTTGATAAGTAAAACATATGACTGCGTGTCGAAGTGTTAATTAAATACATTTATAATGTTGTCAGCATTGATCCCAAACATCATTAAACTAATCTAGAGGGTGTTGCAATATTTGGCGCTGTTAGGTGGCAATCACACTGATATTTACTTATTTATAAAGATTATGGAATATCTTTGGAAAGACGTTTTTTATTGCAATGAATGGCGAGACGAGCATGACATTCGCCTGATACGACCGCTCATGGACAGTAGCAACACTATGAATTACAAAGCAATGCTTGGCAATCCACTGCGCTCTCCATCCTTAGACATAAGATGTTAAGTCTCAATATGTCCAGTAGTTACTCTAGGGAGAATGTCCTTTAAACCGGAACACAATAGTGCATTTATACTGCTGTTTGGCGGGAGAAATATAAATTGCGGTGGTACCTACCCAGGCGGACTCTCACATATTGTGAGAGACCTTCCACCAGTAAAACTTCTGACTGGAACTTACTTGAGGCGAAATGTGGCGGTCCTAGTAGCACCTCTGCCTACCCCTTCTGGGAAAAAAGCGGTGTTTTATGTATGTAATTTTTAGCTACTGTATTTCAATGCCTTGCATATATATAATATAAAATATGGAAGTTATGATACACACCTACTTGTATAATTTTATCTGCATCAAACTGATAGAGAATACCGCTATCGTTAAAATGACTTTTATGCTTTTTATATAAAGAGGTTAATTAATATATATGTTATTTTAAATGACAGATAAAATATTAATATCTCGGTTATTAATATTCAAAGTGGAATAAACGGGTATACGACCAGACTGCAAATTTAATTTGATTGCGAACAAAGATATCAGATATTAATATTTTTCGAGAGTTTATTTACAGCGGAAGATATACTTTATACCTTATATCAAACATATTAGTATCAATTCTACGTATTTATAGATTCATGTCGTAGAAACACTTGCTTAACTTTACCACTAACTGCCGGTTTAACCAAATAAAATAATTCATAGCCTTACCTTTAAGCAAACATTTATTCCTTTATAAAAACACCTAATTTTCACCACACACAGATAGGGATTAATTATTGACAGAACCGACGCCGTCACCGCATCACATATCACTTTGTACATCAATATTTGCTTTAGCAAACACGTTGACAGCTAAATATGAACACCGACCGACTGTCAATATGACAAATGATTGTATTTGGAAGTGATGCGACCCACATGTTCGGAAGTCATGTAAACTTGACCCCAGAGGCATCGCCAGTGAAAGTTTACAGTAGCCAGTAACCAATACATACCGCTGTCTATAGTGCGCCATCCATTAAGAGGATTTATTGTTTCCAGCGAAATATGTAGTTGAATATCTACGTTTGCCTCTGTAGTATTTAACATGGTTGTGCTGCTGCTTCTATTGCCGTATGGCACTACCCGGTTGTAAGGTTAAGGTGAATTACGAGATGGCGATGCGTTCGAAATCTTTGCCACCAAACATACTCTCCCATTATGTATCATGTGAATTTGCCATTTTCTTTCAACAATGAGCAATAGTTCATCCCATTGTAGATAAGTAAAATTCGATCCGTTCAATCGTTTTGTAATTCTGATTCATTCAGACATGAATTATTTAAAATCTAGGTTGTAGCTCGTTAGATGGTCATATTAAAATAGTAGTGAATTATACATTTGTCGAAGCGGAAGTTTATTAAAACGTGACTGTTTCTGTTATAAGTATTTAAAAAAATCTTTAAAATAAAAACTGTAAAATATCACCCAATTATAAAAACCAAACTCACGTCAAATTAAATCATAAAGTCCAAAAGATTTCGTTTCGAATGGCAGCGCGTGAGAGCGTAAAAAGAGCATGTGAAATGTAAGTTTGAAATCGGCGGTATCATCTGAGACTCGCTACTTTTTTTTGCACGAATTTGATCTGATAATCTGGTGAAAAAGGACGGCGATTTCCGACGCATCAGTGCTCTTGACGACTGCATTTGAATGCACTTAAATGAAACTTAAGCTTTCTTGCGATGGGGTTATAATAATATGTTATAAAAGTGATACAGATCTGGAACTTCCTGTGATCTTTGAAGCCGTAATGTATAAGTTGTATAAAAGTGCTTATATATAGTAATCTCATTATTACAGCAAATACAATGGACTGGACTATTCTGACGGAAAAGAAAGCATACCAACTGAACATAACCTAATAAAATTTCAGAGCTATAAATTAAAAAAAAATGAATATACTTTCATAGAAACGTTCTGATGACGCAACGTGTATTTTGTATACTGTAAATCAGTAATAGTAGTACTGATTAACAAATGCTCCAATTTTCAATTACTTGTTGCGTATGGTAAATCAGTGTTTATAGGAATGAGTGTATCGAACCTGTTTAACGTAACAGTGATTCACTTTAGTGGTTGGAGGGTTATTTTCGGCCTGTTAAATATATTCAAGATTTTATCTATCTAATTGCTTATCTTAGAGGCTGGTCAAACACGGAAATTTGCAGTCCCTCCCTATCCAGTCGCTATTAGAGATTGAAAGAACGTGGGAATATTTTTCAATTTATTACAATTATTTTTCAAGTCACAATACCGATGTTGCTTTTATTCGCACAATTTAGAATTGCATTGTGTCTGAACTCTGAAGTGAAAAATTCTTCCACCTGGATTCTTTCTCGATGGCAGTCTGGTTTTGCCCTGTTTATTTCTCTTGATTTGTAAATTAATAGTCGAGACAAAACAACTAGTCGGAATTGATTTTTTGAGGCATTGCTGAGTAGTGGACACATTGTCAACAGAGTCAATGACACTGTGACTGACTCTGACTGACTGTGACAATGAGTATACCGGGCATATCTCTTATGCCCGGTATGGCGATAGGCTCATCCCCTGTCACATCTTGGGACGGAACACACGAGGAGAAACTTGGGTGTCCTGGTAGCACCACTGCCTGCTATCGCTTTATTCAGTTCTAATTTATTGACATGAATATATTGGAAAAATAATTCTTAACTTTTATATTATTTATTATAGTAAATAGTTTTTCAGTCAGTTTTTCAGTAATAGAAGTTTTTCAGTCTTTTCGTATTACTAACCGGGACAGGAAAAAAAAATTACATTTCATACTAAATCATTTTTTTTAAATCTCCATGTAATACTTAAACCTGTCAACTCTATATGCATTATGCGTACGTCACAATATAATACTTTAATAATTACCATGTTGATTACATTAGAAAGCCTTTTTTAGGACGCAAGGGTTTAATTTCTGTCATGAAATGAAACTTAGTAACATTAATCAAAGTAAACAGTGTTTTTAAGAACAAACTTTCTGTGACCCTTAAATCATATCAGACAGCTTCGCATAATAAATGCACTTTAAAAAAATCAATTTATTTTCCAACATTAATCTTGACGAACTTTAAGTGAGTTAACAAGTTCGAATTTATGAAAACATTGAGTAAGAAGGCTCTTGAGTGATTTCGAAAGAGAAAATGTAAAGTTCGGTACTCACGTATGAACTATAACTGTAACTTTAGAACGTTACAATTATCAACAATAGTGTGCATTTGGCTTAATTATTACGGCTTGACGGAATTGGGGAGTAAATCGATCACTCGCGGTTTTCGTCGCGCAACAAAAGATTATTTTCAATCAAATACAGTGGGTGCATAAGCCCATATATTAAAAAAAATATTACCAACTCCTATTAATTTAACTTATTAATTTCGTTGCGGGTTAAAGACAAGTTAGACGTTCCCGGAGACGCGCTGAGCTTCAATGCTCGGTGTCATTAAAATGCGTGCCACTGTTGATCCTGGCTTACAGGAGTTGCAGTGGCGGGTGTAAGCGCGGGACAGTCTCCATACTCCATATGCTGGCTATATGTGCTGTGTACACATTATAACTTTTTGCTATATTAATAAGTAATTCCTAGCATATGAGTACCCAGCTTTATATATTATTCGTGCCAAATCCGGGAGCGTGTTCGCCGAAGCAAGTGAAATTGTCAACTAGTCTTCGCCCACGAGTTTGTCCGCGCAGATTGGAATGCGAGTACGGCTTAGGAAATGCGATCCCACCTCTATCGACAGTGTGTTAATATCGGCATACTTGGCATATCAATTAGTTTTATGAAAAGTATCGAGAAGCTACAGACGTAGTTATAAGAACGTTTTTCTGACAACAACACTTTAGAATTTTAACTAAAGGATTTTAAGTCACTTACAAAGACTAATAAATAAAAATCGTGCAATTTTGACAAATTCAAATTGATAATCTCCTTTTATTGAAGTCGATAATTAAACCATAAAAGAAAACACATTACGACATAAGAATATACTCCAGAAAGAAGATATCGTCAATTGTAAAGAAATCCAATACGTTCTTGTACATAAAAATGTTAATGGTATGTGTATGGACCACTGTTTATTTAACATATCATTTTCCATTACAGCGTTTCTCAACTCAT
Organism: Deilephila elpenor; assembly: GCA_949752805.1. Taxonomy (NCBI): domain Eukaryota; kingdom Metazoa; phylum Arthropoda; class Insecta; order Lepidoptera; family Sphingidae; genus Deilephila; species Deilephila elpenor. Next base: position 5,721,524 of record OX457102.1, read on the forward strand.
ATAGTAATTGCTCTGAATTAATGCTTTATGGAGAATATTTTTCCTTGTGTCGTAAGCGTCATTGAAATTAAGCCCATCGGTTTACTTTTCTTTCAGTTAAGGCCCTCAGTTAGTAATATTGAGAACTGGCACAATTTTGGAGCTACTGACAGAATTTTGCATTTTTTCCTCAATCAGAATCAACAAAATTCTCTTCTATGACATTTTAAACTCATTTAATATTTATCTTCATTCCATGCCAATCACATGGGCCTCTATCAACTTTAATTTCAGTCTCATTATAATAATCATAACATGATCATGAAGACTAACCAATAATATAATCAAACAACAGCACTTGCTAGTTGAGGGGCTGTCAGTGCTCTAATAACTACCATTCATAACAAGCTACTGAATTAAATAGCCCAATTACATGTAATTTAATCAATTAAGGCTTGTACGGAGTAGACGGGTTATTCTTAAAGTGCCTTCGCGACTTACTATTTGATTAGGATGCTTAGGATAGAACAATTTAATAGTATATTAGAAGCGATATTGTTTACTAGGGTTCTGCAAAGGATAAATTAGGAAAATACGTAATTGGTGCGTTTAAAAATAACTTTTCTGATTAACCTGACGAATGGTGCTAACAACGTATAGCTAATCTATACATATAATAAAAATGTAAATGGTCGATGTCTGTACATGGAAGATATATAAGAAATTTTAACGCGAGGGGTCTTTATAAAAGCAACAGAAGCCAAAACATTTTTTTTAGATTTTTTGTCTGTCTGTCTGTCTGTCTGTCTGTATGTTTGCTTGCGCATCACGCAAAAGCTACTGCACCAAATGAGATGCGGTTTTCACAGTTGTATTGCTACAGGTTCAACTTAAAAACTGGTATATATTTAATTTACATACATGTGTTTCTTTTTGTTTGCTTGCACATTACTCTAAAACTACCGCACGAAATGAGATCCAGTTTCCACAGTTATATTGGTGCAGGTCCAACTTAAAAAGTGGTATATATTTAATTCACATACAGGATGTTTCTTTGTATTATGGAAGATAAATGAGAAAAACTAATATATTAATACAGACCATGAACGTAATAGAACCCAAAACAATGATTTGTAGAATTATTGTCTATTTGTCGGTTTGTCTGTTTGTCTGTGCGGTTGTGCGCGACGAACTCAAAAACTGCTTAACAGATTTCGATTAAATTTGGTATGGAAGTAGCTGACACCCTGGATTAACACTTAGGTTACTTTTATCCCGAAAATCCTATATATGTTTGTTACTTTTTATACTCAAAGGGATGGGATGGGACTGGATTACATGCCTTGAGTGAGAATAAGACGGGACGGGTGGGATATAACGGGACGGGATGGGACGGGATGAGGAGTACCAAATAAGGTTAATCACGCTGACGAAGTTTGCGGGCAGAAGCTAGTCTTAACTAAGACAATACAACACAATGTTGGTTACATAATTTATATCTCTTAAAACAAAGCTTCTGACTTTTAGTTAAGGCTTGAATGGAACACATACATTTCTTTATCTGCTTTTGCTCCTTATTTGTTCTCGATTTAGAAACCATTAATGACAACGCCGCTAATCGATAGGTACGTTGCATTCTCCAAATGCAATAAAAGCGATACAAATTGTTCCGCCGATGTTGCATTTTATTTAAGTAGTTTTAAGTAGCGGATATAATAATCATAAAATAACATTAGGGTTTATGATTGAAAGTTGTTCGTTGATAAAAAATAAATAAGGAAGCCCTAAATGCACGGAAGTAAGACTTTAATTAAGTGTTACATACAATTTTGTTGATTAGCGCCCGTTAAAGAAACTAAGAAAAGCTCTTTGGTGTAAAATGATATGTTTTTTTTTATTATTGTAATGAATGGCGAGACAAGCATGTCATTCGCCTGATGGTAAGCGATACGACCGCTCATGGACAGTACCTACAACCAGTCAAAAAGTAATGGATCCGATGAATGACGGAAGTTAAGTCCCTAATCCAGAAAGCAATCAACTTCTAGATTATACACATATTACAACTTATTTAACACCGCCCTAATCCATTGCAGACTAGATATTTTACCAGAGACGATATATTTTTTTTAATCTGAAATTGTAGATGTACATTCATGTTACATCTTAAACCTGTGCATAAGTATGATATCAACCGTATCAATGATACATCATTAGGTTCATCAGACTCATGATATAATTTAATACAACGAAGGCCAATATAATGCATGCCAGCATAAAGATTCATAATCGTTCATGATGACTTTCAGATATAATAACTGTAATTGACGGCACGATTACAGTCATCGCACGGTAGATTGTACTTCCAACGAGACTCAAATTTGTTGATGCTAACAAATTGTTATATTGTTGGCCAAAAAGATACTGGCTTGAATTCATTAGGTAAGATACGAGAGCCAATAATTAAATTGTGAATGTCAAGAATTAGGCACAATGAATGTTGCTTAGAAATGGAATCGCCAAAAATTAAAAATAAAAATTAAATAATAGAAAACTAATGATTGCAGTCTGCTCCCACCAGGTCGTTGTGGAATTTACTGAAAGGCACTGAAACTATAGGAAGGAATTATTTATAGGAATATTCATGGGATTATATTCCTATAGAGGAATAGGTGAATATAATAATGACAACAAAGATCAAATTAAATGAATTAATAGTAATGAGATTTCTCGGCAAATATTAGACGGCAATGTATTTCAATATATTTTTGAAAAAATGGTCTAAATATATATACTCAGTCTATCGCTGTCCATTGCGTGACCTCTTCAAATATGCTTCCACCATCCCCGTTTTTAGCAGTGCGCCTTAACTTAGTTATTGGGTCCCAAAGTATACCGATCCAAAACAAATATACTACACCACTGCATTTTGTACTAAGTAGTTAGCTGGCATGCCGTGCACTATCAGATTCCTCGACGTATTGACTATAACATTTTTATGGTAATGATTAAACACCGCAGACGTTAATTGTCAGCCCTTTAAGAGTTGAATTACCGATGTTTATAATAATATGCTATTAATAGACAGATTCTTGGTCTAAAACTGTCGGTACAACATTGTAGCAGGCAGGTGGAGATGCTTAGGCATTCCATACTCGATGACGACAGGCAGTAAAATTATTAAGTATTAGCAAACTTACGATATTTTATAATTAGTTAAAATGACACCGCCTATACAAAACATTTTTGAAGATTACTAATAATATGTGGATGTGGATTGCAGGCACTATTTGTTAATTAACATGTTTAACATTAACCATTGTAATGATTATTTATCATTATAGTTTAAAAAAAGAAAAAGAATAAAAAAAAAGAAACAACCAATAAAGAAGACAGTTCATGTTGCTGAGGAAGTTTCTTACGCCGTTTCTTCTTCAGCTACAACACATTCCGAAGCGTGGTAGCAGTAATTAACGATTCAAAAGATCTTGTGACAGACTATTTGAATGAAGAATATTTTGATTTTGAAAGGTACATAAAAGACAAAAAAGACATAGATCTATTATTACAGGAGGAATATTGAGCATATGGACGTAGGCTTGTCAAACAAACAAAAATTTAATTTGCAATCACGATTAAAATGAAATTGCTTACACGACCCACTGATTCGCACTCAAATCGTTGAACCAAAGAAAGTAGGTGATCTTGATTGACCTCACCTTTGTCCCTTGCTCTGAATCCACATTAATAGCCAAATATCATTTACCGTTAACAAATATACAAGGTGATAGGATCAAGGCTAGATTTAAATATGCTTTCTTCATTTTAGTATATTCGGGTCACGAATAAATACGTTAATCATTTTGCCTGAGCATTTGATCGATTTCTTTGTTGTCATCTAGTGGCTTAAAAGTATTTGTTACATTACTTTATCGCGGGAACTATCATTTTGATTTGTTTAAGCCTTTCACGTGCGTCCAAGGATAATAATAAGTTAATGATTATTATTAAAAGCCGGTTGATGAGAGTTTATCTACAGAGAGACGTTTGTAATTTTAGAATTACAATGGAATCATTTAAAAAGTAAGTATTTAAAATGTTATGATTTTTTTTTTAATATCACTATGATTAATCAGAATGTCTCCAATTCCTTAGTCTTAATATAGAAATACGCATTACAGTATAGCTTAAAATATATTTAGCAGCTTTTCGTTTGATTTAGTAGAAGAAAGCTAATTTTGATAACTTCTCAAAAAAGTAGTTCAAAAATATTATGTCCACCGTCCATGCAAACGACTATCGCAATTTCATTTAAAATATTAAAGAAGAACATTTACATCAAATCCTATTCCAACCATCACTAATATCTCCATCAATATAGAACACATTTTACCGCTGTAGAAAACTGCAGAGATTATGCAGGGTATAGAGTGTTGAGTACTGTATCTAGAAATAGAAGCGAGGACATAATAATGCAAATGAATGCGCCGGATTCTGTAAACCGTTTAGAGTTAGCCGCGTTCCCGTGCAGCCCGCGGAGATCGTCATTAACTGTCTCGCCTGCTACCCCTACTACGGGATTTTCTATAGTCCTGATTGAAATATCCTTTGACGCATTATTTTTATTCTGGTGCGGCAAAGTGACTATAGCACTTGATGGAATGTGTGATGGAAATAGAGTAACCATCGGCGAGACATAATCATATTTTTTTTTCAAAATTAATAGCACTGATTTATGGGATTTGGACCTATCCTCTTTAATTAAGCATATTGTAGCTACGGATAATTTCGTTTTCATTAGGATTAATCATATCTTTTGAATTGAAATCTAACCCGGAGTGGGTTACTTTCACAGTTATTTAATTAATTAATATCACAATTTTGCCAATATTTTATTGTTATAAAAAGTTATGATTTTCCTATGATAACATTTATTCAACATACACATTTAGACATACCGAGTAAGTACGGAGATATTTCATGCGCATTTAGTAATTAATACCAACTTACAGCCGGTTTGGAAGTCATATATAAGATTTAGTAATAAGCGTAAGAAAAACGGCCAACAACCGTGTAAATATAAACGTAGACGTGAAAGTAAAGAAAATTTATTTTGCCGTGTTTCTTGATTATGTTCCGGTAACGAACATATCGTCGTTGGCGACAGTGCAAATTGCGAGTACACTGCACCGTAGTAGGCGCCAGCTCCCAGACTGGCTTGTAGAGAGTCAATTAGCATCCTCAGTGCGACCGGATTGTTAACATTCTTCCTGATGTATCCGTTCCCACATTCGCAGAGAAAAATGCTAAACACACCAAGTGAAATACTTATATAAACATCGGCGCTTACTAGTTTTTTCGCGTGATGCAAAGGAATTTCGCAAGTTGACACCAACTATCGGGGAACATTTTTACTTCATACTTGCTTGTGCTTATAGTTTCACTTAGATTAATATGTTTAGTAAAGACACACTTGATAAATGTCATCGTACTAACAGTCAAAATACGCTTCAAATAAGTAATTTTAGCCATGATTTAAAACCATTAACGACGTGCTATAAACTAAGGGCCCTTTGATTCTTGAAATGCGAGTGCGAAGGCGAGTTGGCGCGTCTGTTTCGCATTTGTTGGCAGGCGAAAGTGTCGTCTACGCATCGACAATGGCAGTGAAAGCCCGGCGCGGGCAACCGTGCGTCGTCAGTGTTGCATCGCTCATCCGTTCACACCTCGACAGCCACGCATCATCGCCACTGTATTTCGCAACAAACGTGCAGTAAATGCAAATATTTTGATTTGATTATTACGTCTTGTTTTTGCATCTTGTTCGAGGTTGGTTGCGAAGTAGCGAAGTAAAGATGCGTCTTGTTCGCATTATCACCGCTATCAAAAAAGACTGTTATGGTTTTATGGTTTCACATTTCGTGTTAAGGCTATATGTTATGAGGACTATTAGAGCAGTCAGCACAATAAAATGTTTAAGCGTCAATTTTTGTTTAGTATACTTTAAGGATTTTTTTCGAGTCAATATTCCATTCACATATCAAATTATGGTCGTCAACTTCTACCCAAAAGCATACAAGACAACATTGATTTAAAACCCAGTTTCGGTTACAAAATGAATAAGTGACACAGTATAAAGGTCCCTAAAAAGAGCACAAATAAAGCTCGTGCTAATTAGTGGAGCATAATTTGAGTCATATGACCGGACAGACTAATTTTTCAATGTGATTCATCTTAATCAGAATGTTGATAGATGGCCCGTCCTTCAGACAGCTGGCCACTGGAAACCCAACCGCAGGTCAGTGGTACGGCGCGAACTTAATTAACAATACTAAAAATGTTGCGTTACACACAAAAGGACATACGTTCACGCCTACATCTACGAAAGGGTGGGCTGATGTAACACTAGTATTGCCGGCTACATTTCATGGAAATACCAAAATTATTGTACCAGAGATTCATGTACTTCTACATAAATCACAGATAATGTGGATTGCGGTCTACAATAATTAAGGGCTTCAGTAAAAATGTGACAAGGGGTGTTTTGAAACCAAAAATCTCGCACAAAGTTGATTGCCGACCTGGGATTCGAGTCCAGCGCCTTATCATTCGCACCGCATATTCTGCCGCTAGACCAATGGTTATAAATTAAAAAGGAACATTGCATAACGAAGCAATTAAGTGTGACGAAATGAGCCACGATAAATTTAAAAGCATTATCTGGATCTTCGATGCAGAGTCTTGTCCCTTGTGAAATAAAGAAGCATCGATAGTATCGGAAACGGGTTGATCGCAGGGCAAGTACAAATGTATCTGAACTGAGGTAACCTACTTCATTTAATGTGAAAATGCATTGAGGAAGCAGATTATAATCAATATTTATTTACGACGTAAAAATAATAATGTTTTTGGATATGCTGGGCATCGTTTTTGTACATCAAATGACGTGGATCCTATGTTATTTTGACCGATGACAGTTTTAAATGTATGATTGCGTGTGTAAAATTTATCCTGTCATCACTTGTCAATGAGAAATTGAAAGGTAAATTGACTCACGAATAAGGAAATAAAATATACAAATTCCGTTTAACACCAAGATGTCATTGTCCTCGGCTGTGGGAACTTTAATATTTCGATTGCTTGATGTTTGATAAAATGATAGTCGTACTCGTAAATTATTCAAATTAGGTAAAATGTGTGGTATAACACTCGAAAAAATGCTCTAATTTTTATGTAAATATGCTGCATTATTTATCTTTAGTTATTCATGACAAAGATTTAAATTAACATTGTATTCTTATAGTTGTTGGAATTATAACTACTTAGAATTGAGTAATTCGGTTGTAACTTTGAAATTGCCATAATATTTTTTTGGGGGACATATACTTCCTATTAAAAATTAACCATTCAACATAGTCATATAATTTGTTTTATAAATTTAATCTATCGATCCATGCATTGCCTTTACTAAGCTGCGTAATAGCAAAACGTGTAAGTTGTGAAAACGAATCAAAACAAATTGTAAGTAAACCGAGAGTAGCGCAATACGACATGATAATGCTTTATCAATAATCTGTTTAAGTAATTGCTTTATGTAAGAAACATTTGTCACATAAACATGCCTCTTGCAACTGTTACGTTATCAGGTTAGTTACATTATGTCGTGATTATTAATTGTTGACTAACATATCCGTGTATCAGGGAAAGGAAATACTTAAATTATTGTTACGATGATTCTTTTTCTATAAAAAACTTTCCATAAATAACTTTATTTGGTTCGACACAAGATACAAAAAGTTTATACACAGCACTAGACCCCAAACTAGCACTAGAATGCCCTGTGTTCTGGGATCTAGTTATTCATCCAATATAGTTTAGGTATAATAAACCATTAAGCAAAAAAAAAGTCAATATGTTTTTCACAAATTACGGAAGCTTTAAATCGTGCTTGCGATTGTAGAGGGACCTGTCCTCTGCAGTGAGACGTACGTGAGCTGATTAGGAAGCTTCTGTCGTCTATGGACTATGTGTCATGTTATATGAGCTTAATTACATATTTTAAATTTGAATTACGTTTCCATTAAATAAGTAATTAGTAAGTAAAGAAAGAGAAAGAAAGAAAGAAAAAAGATTTATTATTGCACCTTAAGTAAGTAGGTACCGAATGAAACGCCTTAGCCAGTGTTTGTTAAAGATGTTAATTGTTTTGGTAGTGTTGAAGCAAATTCAATTCTTAATAGGTGACCTCCTTGCAGTAAAAAAATCTTTACTTATAGGCAAGTACGAGTAGAGGGAAATAATGTATATTAAAGATATCTATTAAAGATGCACCACACACTTTGTTACCTGTCGTTTTAAGCCCGAGGCATCAAAAATTACTAATAGCTATTTTTCATATAATATCTTAAAGGTCATATCCATGCACTATATAATGAATAGAATGTTTGAAATAACGACAATGGCCTGACAGTGATGTCGAAAGACGCCCGTGGACAAAACGGACAATGGCTCTTTGAATTGAGTGACGGTGGCGGATGGACCTATTGAAATGTTATGAAACAACGTTGTTCTATTGGCCTCTGACCAGTAATTGCACTTGGTCCAAGCAGGTAGTGTTTGATAATCCTCAAAATCCCAGAGCTCGTCAAAATATGGACAGTTTATTTTGGACCAAACGTTGGGAAATTTGAGTGTCGTATGCTCCATTATTTCGCATAGCCCTTTAGCGCAGACAGGAATTTTGATCATACTCTACAAACATAATTCTGGTAGTAAAAACCTAGATTATATTTTTATTACCGATTCTAGGAAGTTGTCACACGTTAAACCCTAATTGATTTAATGATAAAAGCCAGCGAGTGTAAATTCAATTCTAAAAATGATGTTTTCTGAAATAACAGTCAAATCAGTAGTTGCTCTCTTAAGATTGAAAATCAGGATATCAAGGTTCAAAACAGGTGTATAAATAACTTGAATAAATTGATCCATCATAATTTGACATAATGGAGCACTTAACAAAATTTACACATTATAAAGCAATTACGAACACGATAACACGTACAATGTACATATATCAATAAGCTCTAAACATTTACACGCATATAATTTAAACAGTTAATAGGTTGAATAATAAAGTTAAAATGTACAATGACCATGAACTATTTGCTTTGAACATAACGTGGTAATCAGTTTTAATTTACGATGAGCACCGGCTCGCGAAGCGCCAAGAATGCTCGCCGAGACGCCAGGTGGCGCGAGTGTAGCATTTATTTTAATGGCGCACATTATAATCTAAATGTTTCTATGTAATCTTCCAATTTATTAGTGTTTGCAATATTTCTGTATTGTCAATCATTATCTTACACGGGTAAGGCAATGTGAGTTTTCTTAGGCAATGCGTACAAGATGTTTTTTTTTTTTTATTATTTACGATTGATTCTGAGAAATGAATTCCAGAGTAATTCATAGTTTTTAATTGAAAATTCATATAGATTATTACATTTACGAACCGAACCAAATACTTGGGATACATCAGATGCATGATACTACGATATTAGGAAAAAATGTCATAAACTTTAATTATTACACACTTGCGTTTATGAGAATTAAAATAATATCACTGCCGGGCATCTAATATCAGCATAAATAATTTAATTTGAATACAGTTCCGCTATTTAACGATTATACTAGTTATGTGGCGCCATCGTATTTTTACGTTTGAAAAAAAGGCAAATAGACTAGTGAATGTTTAAGATGATAATCTTAACTACGTGTTTGGGGGCTGCAGAAGTAATTCTAAAACTATAAACAATTTATGAGAGTAATTTCCCCGAATGCAGTGGGCAAACGGATATTGACCGAGCTATCGAATATAAATCGACCATAAAACAGTTTTTACGGTGTCGCTCTAACACGCTAGAGGTAAAGTGCTTTAGTTTAAATTGGAGGCTTCTTGTGCAAGTTGATATATCGATTTCTTTTAAATATTCATACTTTAGAAGTCATTATTATGAGATAAAAGTTTTTCGTTTTAACAAACCACCGATTAATTTGTTTCTTTTTAGTAAAACAATTCATTGAATGAACCTACGACTTATGTTATTTGATTTCATAAAAAAAATTGCTTTACTCAATTTTTGACACGAATTAAATAATATATTTAATAAGTAATCGCGTTTTAGGCTTCAAATCGAACTAGGTATTCTAAGTATACGATAGCGATGAGGTGATTACGAAATATTACTTTTTACTCTGGTCATTTTCGGCTCGCATGCTGGGTATGAATCTGTTTACGCATGCCATACAGTCCGCATGCTGGAACCGGTTACATTAGTACTGTCCATAAGGCGGGGTGCGGGAAATATTCCATTTCAATGAAGTTCCCAGGTGACAGTTCCCACACCCTGCATGCTGTGTATCGACCGCATTATCGATTGCAATAAATGAACCATTAGACAAATATTAGATTACCGAATACTAGAATAGATTCATCACACGTTGTACAATGTAGCTAATAAAAATGACAGGTGCCACCCACACGTAATCGCGCAGTTTAGCGAAATTATCGTAGCGGACCGCCTCCGTGTCGTAATTTCTTTTTTGTAGGCTTTCTTGAATGCTTCGAGTATTACTAAAACATTTTTTAAAGTAATTTACACATAATGGCTGATATTTCTAACATGGTTAAGAAGTTTAGAAGAATTAATTATCTTTATTCACTTTTTTGTGCCCTGATGTTTTAATGCACTAAAAAAAATTTGATAAATTTTCAGGGCCAATCTACATTACGCAAGCAAAATATATACACATTCCATCTAAATAAAACTGAGTTGGATAAATAGGTTTCTTTGTTTCCAATCCCTATGCAATTGTCTTCCAATTGACACGAAGATATTTGTCGCAATAATACGTGCTGAAGACTGCAAACGGGCATTGTGTAGAAACTATCATTTGTTAAGCATTCCCCGGTAATAATAAATGATATTAAAAAGCGATGTTACGCAAATTACGTAACATTAATCGTATCTCGTAATAATCCCATTTGTCAGGGAGATAATATCGCTCGTCTGCCCGCTGCCCGCTGTTCGCTGACCGCTTCTATACCAACAATAAACTCACGTAACAGGCGAAAGTGAAAACAATTAGGATATTCGGAGATCATCATCCACTTTCGCGATCATATCGATCAGCCGGCTAATGACGACAGGCTCGTTGTCTTCTCAATAGCCTGGCTGAATGAAGCTGAATGGCGCTGAATGGCACCCAAGCCGCGCCAACAACACGCTGAATTAAATCCACCGGCCGTGCGATACTATCGGACTTCAATCTAAATCCAATTAACTTGTAACAAACATCCGTTCGTTTTTTAAATTTCATTATTGAATTAAAATGGTGCCCGCTTTCTAGATGAAATTTTCAGATGTCGCGCAATAAATTTATAGAACATGATTGAGCAGTTTGTTATTCTAAATGAATTAATTTCTTGTCGATGCCGATAAAAATATATATTATTTATCTACGCCTCTTTATAGCTGACATTGGAAACACATTTACCTATAATTTATGCATATACAATCATCGCGTACAAGCCATAAATAACTTTTATTGCAGTCGTAAGAAATCCGAGGCAATTTTCGCGAGAAATCCAGCAAACATTTGTAATATATCCAGAGTTGCCCGAAGAAAATGCCTCATTATATAAGACAGCGTGTTTCGAATAGGCTCGTAATTACGTATATGTGCATGTAATACATCAAACTTCATTATCGGGGAAGGTACAATCATACGCGCATTATTCTTTTTTCCGCGAGCCGTAGAAACGTGTAAATGGCGTGCAGGCTCTAGTAATTGCGCTTAATGTCCTCCTAAAGGCTATTCAGTCCCTTCTCAATACGATATTTATTTTATTTTAATTCGGGTTTCGCCCACACTGTTTCTCTAGATTTTATCTTGTCACGCCTTAACTCATTGTAAAGTAGTAGGATAGAGTCTTATAAAAGTAATAAAAATGTATTTTGCGTCTGTGCTTCTCGTAACGTAATTATGATAAACCTACTGTTGGGCTACTGCAACAACATTGTAAGCATTGATTATGCTGCAGCCAATTTGTTCAACTCACTGTGATTTCAAAAGGACCTGGTGATTTATAAAATTAAGTTGTTTGTCAAATTCGTGCTTAAGCAGTAATTTTTTAGATACATCAGTACAGGGTTTGGGTGATTTTATAAGTATGATTCAATACTCTAATTTAACACAATCATTTGGACGGCTTGGCACTTACCATCAGGTGCACAGTTCTTCTGAGTCCAAAATAAATAAACGATAGAGCTGACGGGAGACTATCGCCATAACTTTCGTGATTTTTTGACTTAGAGCAGCTCTTATTTACATTTTAGCCTAAATATCTCAGTTTTTTACAGCTCTTGTGTAATCTCGTGTATTTTGTATTACCTACATCGGAAAGTAAAATTACCTGGCCAAAATGTTTTTTGAGAAGTATTTCGATATTAGCTGGACCGCGGAGAACATCTCCTAGCATTCTATTGGCCGATCTGCATCCATATTGCACTTTAATCTTATTTACTTAACGTTTGCGGAAGTCCTGAGTGCCTTCACGTGCGTCCGATACGGCTGTCATGAGCAAAACATCCAGTAATTTATGGACCCTTTTGTTCGCAATAACATAACTTTCGGCCCTTTTGTCGATGGTCCGCTGATATTATTACAATACGCGGTCTAGTTCCACATCCAGATAAATAACTGCGTACATCTTGAACAAGATGGGAAAACAGCGAGGTAATCGTAATGGGTAAATGTTTTTGAGAAATACTCCGTATTGAGGCATTGGTAAAGTTAATCGAGTATAAGCATTGGGTAAGCATGAGATTCTGGCTTGGATCCTGAGGATCAGGTAAACTTAAGTGAGATATACGAATTGAAAAAATATGTTTTGCGTGAAATGGTACATTATACATACATAAAGCTTGGTTCATCGATGTGTTGCCGGATGTTGTTCATCAGATCGGGCGACGAGCGGGAAGGAAAAAAGGATGCGAAGAGAATAGAGAACCATGCGTAACAATAATTGTTGGAAATATTATAGATATTGAAAATCTAAATATAGCGTACTCTCCGATATCAGCGATAAAGAGTATAATATAGATAGTAGATAAATTGAACGTTGTAGTTGTTTATTTGATTTGTTCTTTAAACGTTTTCTTATACAAATATACACATACTTACTAAGCCTTACTCCAAACGCATCGTAGACAATTTGTAAACAGTTCAGCACAAAGGACAAATTAATAAAAAATAACATAAAAGAGAAAATCAAGTAAACATTGTATAACAAATGAAAGTAAAACTAGCAGTCGGGCTTAATTAATGAGTACCATTTTTGCCACTCATGTCTGTCAGGCCGGTTGTACGCGAGGTCATCATAACGCTTGCCTGTCAAAACATTTTGACAGACTTCGCGTCGCGTAACTATGCAAATAGCTGACCATCTTGATCATATATATCGAACAATGTACATCTCCATCGTAACGGTAGCTGCTTGTATCATATTAATTAACTGTCAATCTCAGCTTTCCACTTGTCGATGCCAAGAAAAATATATGCAAATTATATAAAGTTTGATGTTTAGATATTCTTTATTAGTGCTTTCCTGGTACAAGCATAACTTGGTTATAATTTCCTGCACTCATTGAAACTGTAAATTAACTTTTATTTAAGTTACACGCCTGGCGTATGAACGCCTGATGCGCTTGCCCGAACGTGGCCTCTACTCAAGAATCTTCCAGGAATATTGTCCTTAAGTTCTTCACTTCGTCTTCTCTGTCAGTGAGCAGTCTCAGTAGTGACAACTGGCAGGGGTCAGTACAAGTACGGAGGACCTTAAAAAGTTTGCATGAAAGCGATCCATAGAGGTTGCATCCAACACTATATTCAGCAGACTTTCTGACGAATATAATGACGACGAAATTATTTATTTCAAGTTCTTCATTATAATATGAAGTGTTTTCAACCAAGCTTCAATTGATGCATTTAATATAATGACTGTGTCCGCACCTAACACTACCCGTACTACATCGATTTCATTTACGTTTGATACCGTAATGGTGGCACTGCCTTACATCTGTTGTATAAACGATGAACAACCGACGTATGAATCATTAATAATCGATTGATCCGCAATCACTCCACACCATGCATTCATTCATAATAACGCACCATCATTAAATTACCACATGCAGTATGTTAATGTTATCTAATTACCAAAAACTTATCCTTAAGTCATTGATCACGAAACGCGACCTGTCAATTATGTAACATTTAAAAAATTGACTGGTAAAAGTAGTCCGATCATTGCGAAGGAACAGTTCCATCTAATTAGCAACATGTTACGAATGAGACATAAGGCATGTGTGTTTGTACGTGTTGATTGTTGTGTTACGAACCAGGCCAACGATTGATTTAGGATGTCGTATATTCTATACTATATTTAATATTTGACAAGGAATTTAATTAGTTGTTTTACAGAATGGAGTCGGCGGGAAAACCTAGTGTGTTCGGTATGTATTGATTTTGCGCAACTGTAACGGTTTACAAATTAGCCTCTCAGTTTTATCTGAGCATTAAATTATTACGTTAAGTGCAAGTGTTTAGATGTGTTATTTATGCCACTTCCCGGTTGAGTTTTGTATGGAAAAATTGGTAACGATAATCATCTTTCAGTTGTGGTAGAGCCTTGGTATGGGCCGTTAAAACTTCGGTGCGAGTGGGTTGGCTAGATCACTGTAGTACCATAGCCCCACAGACAACTGACATGAAGTAATAACAGAGAACTGTTGTGTTTCGATTGCTGAGTGACTATAATGCGTCTGATGTTTAGTACAGTGTCATTCAAGTAGGGTATGTGCCCATGAAAGATAACCATTTCTTAACGCTGATCTATGACAACCTGCTCTTATCTGGATATTCCCTAGCTTCAAGCTAAATCCACAATACACCTCACTTGCGAAGGTCACTGTGACAAGTTGTCCACCATGTATACGGTTCTTACTATCCAGGATACAAACATTCGACCATTTCTACTGTTTAAAAAGTTATGTAAAATAACACCAGGAGTGACACTAGCATAATAAGGATTTTAAGTAGATACATTAATCGTACATTTACAGATAAAGCTGAGCCTTAAATAGCAAACTTGTCACTTTCTCCGCGTCGGTCGCAGACGCTGCTCGTCAGATGCTCTCCTCTGATTATTTCCATTAGTGTCCATTAACTATTTAACTCGATATGATTAGGAGCCGTCACGACACACTCGCGGTTTGCCAATGCCATAAATCATAGTATCTCGGGTTCTACCCCGATTATGAAAGCATTGGCCATTTCGATGTTTCGTCATTAGGCGACAACTAGTTTGCGGGGTGCTATCTATTATAATCCAGTCATGTGTAATGCTAATCTCTTATGATAATTAGACGGCTTAATTATTTTTGCAAAACTATGTAGATAACTGCCACACACATTTTGTAATTTGTTACATGTTATTTGCATACCAATGTTGAATTGCAGTTATCGGAATGGAGTATTTGAAATAGTTTGTGACAAATATTGGTGTAGCAATGGGATCTACTAGTTGGTCTATCATATTATGTGAGAGACCGTCTGGGTAGGTTCCACCGAAATGTCTATTTCTCCCGCTAAACAGCATTGTAAATGCACTGTTGTCTTCCGGTTTGAGGGACATTGTAGCCAGAGTAACTACTGGACATATTGAGACTTAACATCTTGTGTCTCAGGATGGCGAGCGCAGTGCGATGCCAAGCATTGCTTTGTAATTCATGCTGTTGTTTGGTTTTGCTACTATGAATGAGCGGTCGTATCGAACAGGCGAATTGCATGCTCGTCTCGTCATTCAAGGCAAAAAAATCTATATAATATGGGAAATGTTGTAAGTAACATGACTGTTGAATGAAATAATTAAATATCATTCTTTATTCGTTTTGGGCTATTCTCAGGGTAAAGCGTTATTTAGCAACAAACCCAGAAACTCTTTACATTTATTTCTTACATCACTGAATTTATTTAGAGTTAGGGGGATTAGAAATTAATGTAGTAGTAAATGTGCGGTACATCCCTATTCGGCATTTGTCAATCAATGAGGACGGTAGGTACTGGATATTAACCTTTATTTTCTCAAATTAATATGTAAACTTTAGTGTTGGTTTCTTTTTTATCAAGTTTATTTTTGTACAAATGTGAAAGGTTGACGGTTAATGTTGTATTTAAATATAACTAGGGCTTTTTGTGACGTGTTTTCCATTCAAAATCCATGCATGTCATTTTTGAAAAGATAAATGTGTAAAATGCATTGTTGCAGCTTGTCAAAAAACTGTTTTCCGGTTCGGTCATTTACACGTACCAAAATCGCGGGCATTGTTCGAGTTTGTTGACTCACATAATATGTCATGTACAAAAATGACACAATGTTATTTTAATTTCAATTTATCCTTTACAATTTATTAAGTAGTGATTTTAACTGTACATGGCATTTAATGCTCAGTCACCATAATTTAATATTAATTAGTCAAATACATTCGTCTGCTATTTTATACTTTGTCTAAATGGCACAGAAATTAGCCTATTATAGAATATAAAGAAAGAAAATAAAGTATGAAACTAGAGTACATTCGATCAAACTCTCTTGTCCCATAAATATCGTTGGGTTACTAATTTATTGCATTGAATGTAAGAAACCCGAGGCGTTTTAACACTTTCGTGGTGGGGTCACAGGCCAAAAAATTGTCGAATTCACACGAACCTTACATAACGAATTTCATATCGAAATTACAAAACTGAACGTTTGTCTTCAGTAGTGTTTCTGTGGCTTAAATTGTTTCTACATATCCACCCACAAATGTTAATTTAATTAGTTGTGCCTACACAAGATTAACCTAAAGTGCTCCAGTTCTTCGAAAATGTGAAATCTATCAAATAATTTATTGGTTTGTATTATTAATTGCGGATTTGTCTTCGTGGGAGGGACAATATTTTATAATACATTGGTGTGTTTAGTTGACATCAATTTATTTTATTGTAATGCTATGTTTGTTTGGTTTTTTGAATTATTATTTACATGCTACATGGTTAATTTTCAGTCTTTTTTTGTAATATTATTAACCCTTGTGGGTTTCGGTCTACTTTGTTGTATTGCTTTCTTTATATGAAAGGAGAGTGAAGTCCACTAGTGGGGCCTGTACGGTTTTATAGTTATAGTATTAAGTATAGTATTAATAGTCAAGCTAAAACCCTTCGGCAGGCGTGTTCTGAGGCCGGCCGTCACATGAATGACTAGAGAAAGTGGATTGTCAGCGAAGCCTCCGGAAATTGCTAGTTACTTAAGAACTTTAATACAAAGGATAACATCGTGAGAAATTTATCATAGTTTATAATTTTCAATGGCCGGCATAAAGTATCGTTTCACCTGACGTCACGTCTAGAAACTGAATTTAAGGCGGAAGGTTTGCTATCTCTACTCTTAACCTCGGCTGACCCAATGCAGGATGGATGCGTGATACATACATATTAATTATTTCTTGATGTAATATAAGGGCCGTGTACTTCCGTTACATGCAAGACCTGTTTATTGTGAAATGGTTGGGGGTGAATCCTGGATAACCAGCTAATCCCTTGCTATCGTGATAATTTCTCGTTTTTTACGATTTCATCAAAAGAAATTATTGTTAGTATGTATATTCGTTAAAACCCATTGAAAGAGCACTACTTTTACGGATTTGATTTACCTTTACCACGATTGGAGAATTTCTTGTAAAGTGGTTGAAAAGTCGTGTTGCATCAACCACATGTGAGTGTGGGGTAAGGGCAGATACAAGAAGAAATTGTCATTCAAATAAGTTATGTTCTTAATCTGCGCACTAATTTTATGATTATTTTTTATTTTTCTAATTACAAATTTTGCCTGCCAGTAAAATACTACCATATTTAATCTTGTTTAAAGATTGGTCTTCATTAACGATCATTATTTCCTGCAAATAAAATGTTACAGTTGAAAACAAAAGAACAGTTTTGTCTGAACTTGACATTTAAGGTGTTTTGTTAAATTTGGGCGTGACTGTCCCGACGTGTCATTTGCGCCGCGCCGTTTCTAATCTGTGAACTATACTTTGTACTTGAACTTAAGAATTGTGTGTTCTTTATTGATGTCGATTTGAGGAAATATCTATACAATTTTCTATGCTTTCTCTTCCTTCTATATTCTTAAGGACTCTGTCGCTCTTCTTAATGCTTAAAGGCTAATAATTAACCAATAAAGCCCCACTTTAAAAAAGTATAATATAATTTACGAAAATTAAAATACAAAAAGTAATATAGATTACAATCAGTAACAGATCTATAGTACTCATAATTCTGTTTTCATAATAAGCTATCCACGCCACGATCTGTTTCTAAAAGCCTTTATTTATACTTGCAGCATAATTTTTATAAGTATCAACTTTATCTTCCACTCATAATACTTTATCGCATCTTTCCCATCGTATTTTGCGGTCAGTAAGGCCTAATGCTTAGCGGGGGTTCGACCATCTGTCACGCAAAAAGCCTACAAAAACGGTGTTTCGGAAGTGTTCGGAAGTTCAGCGATTTCGTTTAAAGTTATCCTTCCTGCCAGTTGGGATACAGCTGGATAGTACAGCTTGTGCTTCCGCAATCCCGGTGGGAAAATATAAGTTTTTTTAGAGACCCACATTGTGGTCTACTGATTTAGTATCCTATTTTTTAGGATGGACAAAATGGGAATAAATTAGTACTATAGAAGATTCTCGCATCGCCCGAGTTAAAAGAAAGAAAGACTCTGATATTATATTTATGGCAGTTAGATTTAGAAAATTATGCAATTTTAAGCAAAACATGTGTTTAGATTACAAAAACTAACGCCGTGTATCTAGCATGAATTAGGAGTTGAAATATGAAACTGTGACAAAGGCCATATTGCCAGATTTATTAGCAAAGTATATATTTTTGAAGTGAAACTTCTTTATCGGGGTTGGAAAAATTTTTGCGTTACGCGCCATCTTTATTTCTAAGTCACATTTTTGCGTTACGCGCCATCTTTATTTATTTAGTAAATTAGTAATACTTAGTAGTAATCCTGTGTATTGTAACTGTATTTAGTACGAATCCCACACTAGTGTATCATCCCACATTTGGACATAATACAGTGTATACCATTAGAACACATTCTGTACCCACTTCAGTAAGCCACACCCCCAACCGTGCCCAAGCCCCACCCAAAATTTTAAGTCCCACCCACTTTTTTGTAATTTGATCCTTACCCCCCCTCTGGCCTTCCCCCACCCTAAATCCAAAACAGTGCCCAATAGCCTCCCCACGAAACCTCCCCCCCCCGCTTACCCCCACCCTAAAAATTTTACCTCACCCCCCCTACTCATATCTCCGGCATTATCCATCGTAGACCCACCGACCTTGGGTTCATTGGAACCGGCTCGGTGAGGGCTACAATCCTGCCCCAACAGAATTCCCGAATTCCCCCTCCACAACTTTCCACACCCAAAAATATTTTAAGGTGCCCAATAGCCTCCCCACGAAACCTACCCCCCCCGCCCCTACCCCCACCTAAAACTTTTACCTCACCCCCCCTATTCCTATCTCCGCCAATATCCATCGTAGACCCATCGACCCTGGGTTCATTAGAACCGGCTCGGTGAGGCCTACAATCCTGCCCCAACAGAATTCCCGAATTCCCCCTCCACAACTTTCCACACCCAAAAATATTTTAAGGTGCCCAATAGCCTCCCCACGAAACCTAACCCCCCCCCGCCCCTACCCCCACCTAAAATTTTTACCTCACCCCCCCTATTCCTATCTCCGCCAATATCCATCGTAGACCCATCGACCCTGGGTTCATTAGAACCGGCTCGGTGAGGCCTACAATCCTGCCCCAACAGAATTCCCGAATTCCCCCTCCACAACTTTCCACACCCAAAAATATTTTAAGGTGCCCAATAGCCTCCCCACGAAACCTAACCCCCCCCCCGCTTACCCCCACCTAAAATTTTTACCTCACCCCCCCTAAACCTATCTCGGCCAATAAAGGTCGTGGACCCACCGAGCTTGGTATCCTCGGAACCGTCTCGGTGAGGGCTACAAATTGGCCCCGATAGAAATCCCAAATTCCTATCTCCGCCAATATCCATCGTAGACCCATCGACCCTGGGTTCATTAGAACCGGCTCGGTGAGGCCTACAATCCTGCCCCAACAGAATTCCCGAATTCCCCCTCCACAACTTTCCCCACCCAAAAATATTTTAAGGTGCCCAATAGCCCCCCCACGAAACCTAACCCCCCCCCGCCCCTACCCCCACCTAAAATTTTTACCTCACCCCCCTAAACCTATCTCGGCCAATAAAGGTCGTGGACCCACCGAGCTTGGTATCCTCGGAACCGTCTCGGTGAGGGCTACAAATTGGCCCCGATAGAAATCCCAAATTCCCTCAAAAATTTCCCCTCTCCTAAACTTAAACTTTATTTAATTTAGCTTTATTTTACCAATTCTGTAAATTTGTAAATAGTAGATCATTTTTCGAAAAATGATGTCATAAAGAAGTTTCACTTCTTACGTGTGTACACTAATACACACACACATATTTTTTTTGGAATATGGTATAACGTGACCTAAAATTGCAAATTAAAATTTAATTTTTATGTGTTATGAAACAAAGATCATAATCGAATGTCCATCAACATTTGACAGACGTTAAAACCCGACTATAGAGAACGTTATTGCATAGAAGTTATTCAAAAGCCTGCCTTTATCGAAATTATGATGAGAAAATAATAAAATTCACTTTCAGTTGGGCCGCCAGACAAATCACAGCTGTGACGCACATGCAAAATTGTCTGCGGGCACTCACCCATCAACCGATCAACTGTCACTGATGAATGAACAAGTGTGTGAATGTAAAATTCACAAATCACATCCGTAATGTCAATGACACCACACGGATGCGCTTACACAACCTACACCTTGACAGCTAAGACCATCACTGTGACGTAACTCATCACCGTTTGACATAGATCGATCGATTTGTACTGCAAATACCATCGCGTTACTACAGTTAATAGTCAATGTACGCGGCACAATGATCACAACTGCGTAGGCCGATACAGAAGACGTTTGTAAAGATGAAATGCTCGCGATAGCATAATTGCACAATAAACTATTGTTCGGTAATCGTTATGAATGAACTATCGCCGTATTACGATATTATCACTATATCTGGTTCAGTGTTTGAAAATATAAGGACGCTTTTAGATGACGTTTTTATGGCCGTCATAAACTGTATTTATTGGTTTAGAAATTGAGTTGAAATCAAGCATTTAGCCCCGATATTAAAGAAAGCGGAGTGTAGGTGTTTTATTGATTCTAAGTAGCGGTAAGTGATTCGTAAATTAAACGAGTAGGCACATCTTTTTAAATTAATATTATATTGTGACGAACTTTATTAGGTTTGAGGTGATGTATTGTACTATCGTGGCGAGGCTCTTAGTACAAATACATGAGGTTTTTCGTATATCATTACTTAAATGGATGTTTTCAATGGAAATAAAATTTATTCTAATGTAGAAACTATCACCAAAGGTATTTTAAGTGAAAAACCTTTTACCACTTTACGTAAGTAAAGATTCATTTTCGTGAGAAAATTTCTAACGTGACTCCGTAGAAATTGTAGCAAATATGTAAAAGTAAAATTCATGTAATTTAAACTTTAAAACATGTGCAGTATAAATTATTTATGAATATTTCAATTTTGCGCCAAGACGATGTTCCGCGAAGACGGATTTCCATAGTCCACATTAATATTCATTGTTATTTTACACGTACATATATTTTCATTAATCTCCCGGTGTAAGTTACACGAAAGTTCTTGTATCATGTTAATGAAATTGATGTAAAGGCACCAGATACACGACAAATTCCGCTCCGTGTGGGTAGGTGGCGCCTGTAGCGACGCGTTACTGCGCTGCGCTACCTTTAGGGTTGTCCTATTTCTTTTTCCAGTTTTGTTAACAAAACATATACATATTTTAGAACAAATCAATGTTACACTTTAAAACATAAAAATTTATAAACCTAATAAAGAGTTTTTTTTAGATCACGTATTTGCTCTTTGAATTTTCTCAGCTGAAAATAGATGCTGGTAACATCAGTTATTCTTGAGGTTTGTGATTTAGCTAAGCCTATATCATTTTCCATCAACTGTGACTCTGAATTGATTTCCCTTTCAATGATGATTTCAGAAAAAACTTGAAAATTTTAAAGATCGAACTCAATTTCTAAACAGCGAGATGAAACCACCATAATCTACCGGTGTAGCACAACACCTCGCTATGTTTTATGTCTGGTAATTAGGTTTTACGACTGCATATAAATGTTCCCAATTAACGTTCGCAACATTCTGCTTAAAGTGTGAAAATGCACACATTACAAAATATTAAAATACATTGTCAGATAGGCGCATAAAAGATGAAACTTGTTACTATCCTATTCCTAATTACTTATAACACATAGTAGAGTGATAAAATATAAACCAACGCTAGTACTCGTATTATAAAATATAATGTTGAATTATTTTCTGTTTACAATAATGTTAGAACTCCACAAATTGTTATCGCCAGGTGTGCCAAAGTGCGATATTAAGTATCCCATTTCCCTATTTGATACTTTACATTTTATCTTTGAACTAATACAATTAACTATTTCGTTTCTACTTTAAATAGATAAATAAACTATAGTACGAAATCATCGATTTTTTTAATATTCTTTACATCATTTGTCTATTCTATAGTTTGAATTGATTCAAAATTTATTTATTTATTTATTCAATTTATTTTTAATTTATTTATTCAAAATTTCACGTACCGTGGCAGCCCTACGGGTATTCACTGTGTTGAATACTATTATTAGCATAATAACGTGGTATTGTGACTTCGGAAATTTTATTATCCCATTTATTAGAGAAATACGAGTATTTCACTTTACACAATGAATTTTAAAATCGTCCTTTATATTTTGTATTAAAGGTACCGTCGCATTTCAAAGTAAGATCTTGTCGATTTTAAATTGACTTAGTTCTGTGAAAGCTTGAACTTAAGATTATTCTTCGAAAACAAATTGTAACGTTATGTAGAATCAACGAGTATACCATTTATATTTATTTTCATTTTGATTCTTAAAGGCAACCAAAGGCGCTGGTACTTATTATAAAATATTATTATGTTAATATATCTCGAGAATAACTCAGCATATATACCATATTGTTCTTTAAATAATCGTTGACTGCAAAAGTTTTAAGTAATGCAAGATGCATCTCAATATTTATTTACACCCATGATAGTGCTAGAAATAGTTTAAAGCTTACCCAGAAAAATATAAGAAATAAAATATAGGTATTTTTTTAATTATAAGCACTCAATATGATAATTATCAATATATATATTTAGTTAGTATCTTTTACTTCATTCGGTTGAACTTTGTTGAAATTTACAATTTATACTTAAAAGATAAAACTAATAATTGGAATTTAAAAAATCCAGAATTCCATAAAATAATAAAAGATAAGATTTATCTTTTCCAATAAATAACAATAAGTAATCAATAGCGGAGTGCACAAAGGCCAGGCGAAGTTTTTGTAGCAGGATGTATCA
The DNA here is from genome assembly GCA_949752805.1 of Deilephila elpenor. Lineage (NCBI taxonomy): Eukaryota > Metazoa > Arthropoda > Insecta > Lepidoptera > Sphingidae > Deilephila > Deilephila elpenor. The sequence goes on from OX457102.1 coordinate 5,745,254, forward strand.
ACTTACCTGAACAGGATACAGAATTGGCTTATTTTCACAGGGATATTATTGCCGTCGAGCGACAGTAATTCGAAGCTCAGAATTACTGTTTTCACCTTAAAGTCTTTTTTATAAATTAGTTTCCTCAATCAATTTGTTTAAGTACTAAGTTTTGCTCGCAACCTCATCTACTGTTATGTAGCTTTCGTCAATATATTTAGATTGTTTGTCGATACAGGAAATATTAATGAAAAACCTAAAAGTTATTTTTCTAACCCTCAAGAACTATATTTTAAGAAGAAGCCTCTATCTTTATTTGTACCCCTGATAGATAAAGTGTATTTAAAATTTCATTACGATCGGTAAAGCAGTTAAGGCGAAAAAGGGTAACAAAATATAACATTCGCTTTTATAATATAATAAGGATAATTTAACTGATTTATTCCTTTTGTTCCTAGGAGTGTTAAATATCAGGGTCCGGCAGCGACCTTTTATTTTTAAAATCACATTTTGTTGTTTCTTTGTGCACGCAACGTAGGTGTCTACAAATCAGCACGTAATGGTGGATAATGTGTCGCTTCTGTAAGGCTATCGTAGATTACCTGTTCAACTTGAACGAGATTTATGTTACGTCTACATAACATAAGTATTATGTTATTATTTATTACATTTTAATTAATACCCACTATAAAGATGAAGGAAAACATCGTGAAGAAACGTGCATACTGTAGCAATTTTGTAGAATTTTTACGGTATGTAAAGTCAGACAACCTGCACCTCAATCGTACTCTCGATTGTAGAGGAGGCCCGTGCCCTGCAGTGAGACGTATATGGGCTAATACAGATAATACAGATACAGTTTTATTCCAATGAGAGAGACGGAAAAGGCAGAAGGAAAGCCTTATATATTTCTTCTACACTTGGATACTCCTCTAAACGAACTACACGAGCCGTCTATATGTTATGTCACTGCATCGTGAACGATGCCAAATTCCATCGATTTCCAAAATTTTTGGAGTTCACTGACAGCTTCTAGGACACTTTTTCGGCAAAACGAAATCAAGCGTAGGCTTAACATAATCTAATATGGGGGTAGTCGCATTACAAATTACGTTGGCACCTAATTTATTGAAGAAACTGTCACACTAGTAGGTAAAAGATCGTGAGGAATTATTTCCTTTACACTTATTTATATTCATTTTACTTCTTTTAATTTCATAATTATCTATAAAATTATTAACAGATTTTTAGTACAGATGTTATTTCTTAACTTTTGTGTTTTCTAAGTTATAAATAAATTTTATGACGAGATGTAAGAAATGAAAAATGATCTTCAATATATTCAAAGCGATGTTTGCAATAGGGTCGCATACAAAATCCCTGTTGCAATGACTAACAAAAGAACAACTTTAATGGCTTTCCACGTTTCGCAAAGGCAAGCCGTGGAAGCGCGAACTTTTTCAAAAGATGACCAAATGTTTGCGTAACGTTTAATGGGCAGTGAGTCAGTGAGGCACGCGATTCGGTCCACTTACTTCGGCCACAGTTTAACATTTTGTCACGGGGATTATCCAACTAATGGCCTTGTGCACCGTGACCTGAATACCGGCGAAAAATATTTGTTCCGTAAACACACCTCGGCACAATGAGCGAGTAACTAATCCCTAAGAATGTGGCGTTTAATCACAGTACAGTTAGGCGGTTAATTGGGTGAGTGGGTTAACATTAAATACATACGCGTATGTTAAGGAACTAGTTCGCTATAGTATTGATATTCCTGTTAGTTTTCTATAGTCGACAATTTATATTCATTCACACTCTCAGCGTCTTGTCCAAGCGTGGGAGATGGGATAGTTAATTTCGATGTTTATTTTTTCCGTATACTAAGGATTTATTCATGTCGCCATAAATAAAGCTTCTAGCATCTGCAAATCTTCAGGTGTGTATGTAAATAGACTAGCAACACAGTCACGTTTCAATAAAGTTGAATTTACAAAACGTACGTACTACTTAGAAATAATAAGAGGTAATGCGAAATGAGCGAATGGTTTAAAAGAGGAGGAAAACCGTTCACCGTGATTACTAATTCACAGTATGTAGATGTCAGTCGATAGTAATGCGACCTTAAAGATTTCTTTGCTCAGCGCCACTTCGTGAATGCTTGCAATGAAAGTATGACACATAGTGCAAAAATTCTAATTGCAAGATGTGTAAGTGACGGATCTCCGGGACGTGGTCCATTCAGATAATGGATGATATAATCATTGACGTAGGCGCGAACACCGACATACTTTTGGACTTTTTGCGAGCAAGCAAACAAAGATCACATTCCACTAGTACTTTCTCCGTGTGTATTGCAAATAAAATAAATTACACTGCGTATGTTATTTGAGCAGAGCAAAAATTGAGATGAGGAAATGAAAGGTACTTTAATAACAGGTTTAAATAGTTATATTTGATTTATCTATTTCATTGTTTTTATGTAAACGTACAGAGTACAATGTCCTTAACATTAAATATCATAACATTTTGCATTAAATAAACTTCAGTCCACCTAGCCACATTGAGTGAGTGTTGTTGATCAAAGACACATACATACTTCTTCAATTATGTGACTCTTATTTTATAAATTTTAGGTACAGAAAGTTCTCTTCTAAGCATAGGCCTCCTCAATTCCTTATTTAACATATTGTTAAGATATCCCAGATGTCAATTGGTATGCCCTTTTCAGTCATAACATTACAACATTCAGTAAATTTTCGGAGAGCACAAATATTAGTACCGTCTACGTTTGTCTTGATTTGATTAATGCTGATCCGATTCTGAATAGGGCTTGATAGTTTAAATTCTATTTAGTTCCCTGATAAAGCTTGATCCGATTATACAGATTTGAAACGTATTGTTCAATTTTGATTTATTCACCAAATGGATTATTGATTTTAGGAAATCGTGCTTTTGGGACGGTAAGACTTCCAAGTCAGTTAATAATCTTCAAACCTCATACAGGTGCGTGTATTAAAAAGTATTTTACATTAAACAAACAACCACAAAAAGTTAATATAAATATCTTATAGCAAAACCTATAAGCGCAAGAAGCAGTAATGTGATAGGAAAGAAGCAAAATGAATGGAACGCTAATGATATTGGCTAGTGCAAATTGAGTGTTGACAGCCAGGCCTGCATGCTAAAGAATATGATTTATGGACGAGCATGACCTTACTTCAACTAACATTACAATGGTGATATAATCGTGTGAGAACATTACCCCAAATTCTTCGCAGTTCAAACACAAGGTGTGTTGGAAATTTACTTGATGTAAAGCGGTTTTTAATCTAAGTGTTCTATACTTTTTCTTTGACATTCTTGTCTTGGACTAGATTGTAAGTAAATTCGGTTTCACTTTCTTCATTTAGTTTGTATTTTTTTCGTATTTGCTGACCAATAAACTAAATAGGTACATTTATTATTTTACCTTTATTTCAATAAATGACTTATATTTATAAGTCGTCAAAAAGATTGTACATAAAGATTTAGGAAATATTTCTCAAGAATTTACACTATTAGAGATTTAACAAAATGTCAATAGATTAATGGCATTTCAAAATACAATACAAAGTGACTTATTAGGTAAAACTTTGTCATTTGAGATTGGGAAATATCTAGAAACGTGCGATCGTAAAGTTTACCAACAGATAGGTGTATACAAAAAGCCATTTCCTATTATGCGCCGAGTAAAAGATCAGCAGACAAGATCTTCTCAAGATCTGCTGATGATCGATAGTGCGAATCGGAAGAACATTAGAAAGCTGGATAAATTGACATTTTTTTCGACTAATTGTATTAGAATTGCGTCAGTAGAACAGTTTTGTCACCACGTTGCGAATCTGCAAAGATTTATATTAGTTAATCAGGCTAGTGGCAACAGACTTTATTTATTACGTGAACCGATAAATAATAATGTGTTAATCTTGTGAAATATGTTGAGTGATGACCTTTTAAATACTTTTTGTTAGCCGTTGCCATTAGCCAATGCTAGTTTAGACGTTGTAATATTTCATCGAGTTTTATATGTGAATTTAAAATCTGTGCCTATAAAAGTTTATCGGTGCCCTGTGCGAAAGAATGAACCATTAACCCGAAGGGACAGGCGAATAAGTTGTAAATTTCAACCGACCACTTTTCACGACTTCGAGACCGCAAAAAAGAGTTTGGTTGTAAATTAGCAAAAAAATGTGCTTTTATTATAGTTAATAAATGGTAGGAATAAGATCATTGGTAATTTATTTTATTCTTCATATATAGATTGTTTTATTTTAAAATTACATCAATAGCTATTTATAGTTTTAATATAATATTACATAGGTATGTACATAGATGCATAAACTCACGTGTTATTCTAGAAGGGGTAGGCAGAGGTGCGACCAGGACACCCACATTTCGGGTTGTATGTTTCGTCCCACGATAATAAATAGAAAAATCCAATATCACTTTGCCCGACCCGGGATTCGAACCCGAGTCCTTAGCGTTGTGATCGTACCGTAGTACAACTATCCCACCGACGCAATGTAATACTTAGTAGCCCATATACATACATACGTTGCACTGATGGTTATCCATCAGTTTTACCTTACTCCGATCAAACTTACTTTTAAGCTCATATTTTAAAACAAAACAATATAATACAGCAAACAATCTAAAATGAATTTACGTCTGTGTACAAGACAGTACAATAACAATACTCGATACCTTATTACAAAGACCAGATAATTCTCCCATACACATGCTGGGTCAAAGAGCCACAGTGAAAAACCTGCTGTCATAACCACGTCGTGTCTCCGATGTATTCTCGCTGATACTCGGATAATTCGCCCTATTCAATACTATCAATGGTCTCAAAGAAATAACTGCAATTGATGGTTGCGCCTAGGGAACAGCACAGGCAATCACTTCACAAGGAATGGTTATAGAAATCTAGTAGAATATATGATTAATATAAGTCAGCACAACTCCTAAGGCAGGTATAGTGTATATTAATTGAAAAGGTGATACTGGACCGGCAGTCAGTTATCTGGTAAAATTATTCGTCAAAATATAATATTATCTTATTTGTCGGTGTTACATTCCGTATATTGTCAGTTATTCAAATTAAATAAGTAATACTTTCAGTAAGTGATATTTGGTATCACAACACGTCGGCTGTTATTTTCACTTTACTGAAATGTACGCAATTAAAACAAGGTATAAGTGAACATTATATTGCAATTTAGCATCACTTAATACAACTAGATGTAAACTATAATTACAGGGCTGCTTTTAATACAGCCTCTGCAATCTAAAAGCTTTGCTCTAGCAAAATAATTTCACATGTCAAGAAACACTTCCTCGTTTCTAAGTTCTGAATGCACTTCTCATTGAGGACTTGACGCACCATCCATTGAAGAGTTAAAAGGACAGGCGGCATTAGATTATGCGCCTGTATTAATGCAGATCGGAGATACTGGCACTAGAATGATTTACGAACAGGACGCTTTTATACGCCACTATTCAGAACTCAAAGTGTTAAAGGTTTTTGATTGTTGGATATCAACATGACTAATCGTAGCTTAGTGCGTGGGAATGGAATAAATGTTCTTTAAGGTTTTGTTTTTGTTTTTCTCCTCATATGTCGCTAATTTGGAAACGATTTTATAAACATTTTAAGTTATAAGGATGTTTTGGGATTAATAAAAGTAAAAGCGATCGTTAGTTATAGTATTTCAAATTGAATGGAGATTAAAATAATAATCTTGTTTGTAATAGTCATTTAATTTCAACTAAAAGTCTTCCAAATTCAAAATCAAAAGAAAATAAATCTAGTCTTCCAATTTTAAATTGAAAATGAACACGATTAGCCAGCACAATATGATTTATTTTTATGCAAAACGGTACTACAAAAAGAGACTTGTTCCTCAATAAGGCATGCCCTTTGGTATCTCAGTAGTGATCCTCTTCACACCATTATCGCAGCGGGAGATACGCATTACTCGACCCAGTTGGTTTGAGCACTGGTCGAGTTTTTATTTACATCGTACTGGTTTTTTATTCATTGGTGTTTTTAGACCACGATTTATCTGATAATTTGTAGTACTTCATTTGCTTAGACTTGTTTTATGGATGTTGTTTTATACTCCTTTGCCTTATTTGTTATCGGTAATAGACGTTCCGTTGCTAAGGGTCGGTCTCACTATATTATCTTAAAGGGGATTAGCTAATAGGAAATATAATACTCTAGACTTAAAGAATCGCCTCAGTGGATTCATGACTGAACGGTAAGGTCTGATTCATTAATAAGCCACGGTAATACAGTTTGTAAGAGTTTTTCGGTTAGAAATTATCTGTGGGTACTGGGCACCTTTGCTTATCTCTTCGTGTAAACGTGAAGGAGCTTATGTAGGAATAAAATAATATTTAAAAAGTGCTACCAATATTTTAAATGCTCTCAACCTTCTCTTAACAAAATGTTTGAAGTAAAACCACTTCCTATTTGCAAGTAAGCGTCGTTGGCTCACCAGCTATTTTCATTGCCCCTACAATGTTTCCACAAGCTACGTCGTATTGTTCTCATGTAAATAAAGCAACAGAATTATTTTTGCATACGGCAATATTTTCACGTGGAATTTGCATAGCGGTGGTCGTCGTGTCAGCGCCGGCGCCACAAAACTGACATTTACGTTTCCGACCTTGCAGTAACAATTTGCGAACAATGAGCACTGTTGTCACACGTGTTCCCGGAACCCGAACGTGACCTCAGCTTTATTGACCTCTACGTGACAGGTTGGCAGGATTCATTTTTTTTTTTCAGAGAATAAAAGTCTCGTGTTCATTTTTAGAAGCTAAACAAAAAATGGTTCAAAAAGTTTAATAAACATGTTTTTGCTTGCTATGAGAATTTAGAAAAATATGCAATTTACTCAAAATATTGTTAAGTATAAAACGCATGCCGTATACCTTATATTTATGACAATACATATTTGTGAATACTCTACCATAACTCTACATATCTGGAAATGTCAGATCCCTTAGTCCAGCAGTTGAATCAAATAGGCTAGCCCATAATAAATACGGAAATAAATAAAAACGATTAAAAATACCGAACTATCATAGGTTTAGACATACGTAGCAAATGGACCTCTAGTTAAAAGTTCACGGCCAGAGATTTTATTGCATTTTTTTGCTGGCTTTATTCATGCTAAGACATTCATTGGCCGTAATTTAATTTAAGACGTAGTGCATCTAGATGAAATAAATTAAGAGTTTAACCAACGTTTATTTGAACTATATTATGTTTATAATTCTTGATACTTTTTGAAGTTACGTAAATAAAGTGACATTTAAGATGCCGTATTTTTTCAATCATAAAATAAAACTGCACATGAACACCATATTAGATGAAAAACGATTATAGTAACTCTATGAAGCCATAAATTTGTAGCCAGCTATATATACGTGAGAAAACATGCGGCACTACAGTGTACATATGTCTTATTCTTGGATTTATTGTACAAGGTAAGAGATTGATGGAGGCTGCAGAAGACCGAGGCTACCGAGGATTATCGAGAGATTTATATCTGCCGAGATAAAAGTGTGGAATGCAGAGATTGATAAGTGGCTAGCTGAAGAAATGGCGCTTTTTCTCGCGACCTTTATAATGAATTTTAAGGAGTGAAATAACTGGGATGCCTGTGTATGACTTCTGTAATTCATTACGACTGGTATTTAAAGGGTAGAGGATGAGATGTTACTTAAGATTTTAATTGCGGCAAAGGAGTGGCGAAGTAATGGCATATTTCTTTAGAAAGGATCATTGCAGCCAACGAACATTCATAGCACCGTTAAAGAATCAAATACCCATAACTAAATAAATAAAAAAAATACACCCAACAGTCACATACATAGTCCTGACCCCACAATAACATCGAGTCTTGTGTTGTGGGTATCAGAAGCTAAAAGAGACTTTTCAGTCTCACAAACACCCAGACCCGAAACAAATACCTGTGGATCACACAAATATTTGTTTCGGTGCGGGCATCGAACCCGCGGCCTCTCGTTTCACAGCCGGCGTCTAACCAACTGCGCCACGGAGGCTGTCCAGAGAGGCATAACTAAAGAGAATCATTGATAAAGTTGGTACTAGAAAAGAAAAACTGAAGGGTGGGAAAGGCAACCTTAGATTTATTACTTTATACCAATACTATATAATATCCAAAATTAGATATAGTGCGACTCTACCATTTCCCAGGCGAACTAAAGCGCCAGAAGTCAATTTACATTACTTCACTGTGGCTGACTGTTTTTATAATCCTCTTAATGCAAGTGAAAGAAGCCTCATAACTGAAGGCATACCAGCTAATCGCGAAAAGACCGCAGTTGGCCTACTTGAACTAAAGTAAATTAAGTGAACACCACGAGATATCACTATTACGTTTGATTGACTTTGAATAACATCTACAGCTAACGAATAAATAATACTTTTAATTATCACCTAACTATTGGTAACAATTTATGGATATAATCATAATCATCAGAATCATTGACATCATCATTAGCCTGTTGAAATCTACTGCTGGACATAGGCATCTCCCAAGGTACGCCACAGAGCCCGGTCTGCTACATTATGCATCCAGTCTCTGGCGGCCCTGGCGAATCATCATCATCAGAATATCCGCTGCTAAATATAGAAAACATGCATACGTAGTAAATATTTAGGTGTGAACTGTGAGTGTAGGTAGTTCCTAAACTTTATGATACTACGCAAACTGGTAATGCATCCAATTTCGAGTGAACTCAATGACGTCGATGCTGATTCAATTCCTAAAACATTTACTGTTTTCACTATTACTGATATATTCTACAATTGAAAATTATTAATACAGTTGCATGTAATGCTGGTTCAATAAACTTGAAAATGATATAAGAATAAAATAAAGCTGCAACGATACATCATTTTAACGATGACAAGGACGTCTATTAAACAAATCTCTTTGTCTGATCATTGTTTTTTGCCAACGAGCATCTTGTATCGGATCGGTAGTCGTTATATAACAGTTTACCGGCTATTATTAATGACTTAAGTTTCATTTCGCGGAATGCAACTAATCGCCCACGGGTTAGATAAAGTTCTCACAAAAGAAATTGCTACAGAAGTTCCCAAAGTGCGTCACGGTACCCGATTAGGTAACAATCAGCCGGATCTGCGGGCTCATTAAACAGAAAAAAAGATCATATCGCTTACAATAGAGCACTCGGCGGCTGAAAGTGATAGTCCGATAGATATAGAGATGACGATAGCAAATGGCTAGTGAACAGTCACTGTTCTGGGTAAAGATAACGTGACCGTTACGTCTAAATGTGTCAGATTTCCTTATTTCTAGACAATTAAATAGCGGTCTAAGAAATGGCTTTGATAATGAAGCGTTGAATTTGCGTGTCATCTGGCTTAGTCGTACTCAGCTGGAGATTTGAGATGAGTTCGTGGCTCAGTTAGCAGTGTAGTGATCATAATAATGTGTGGCCTGTATGGAACAAAAAATGTACAGCTACCATGATTACAAGCAAGAAATATTAATTAAGACACAATACTTATAATAAAACCAGTCGGGTATTGAAGCACATATTATCTAATTTAGGTTTCATATTCAAGCTTATATAGATAGTGTGGTAAGTCATAATTTTGACCAGGTACAGCATAAAAGGATAGACAGCGGGATCATTCCGGCAGTAACTACTAACTATATTATACAGAAAGGCAACGTAATGCCACAAGTTTGTCGTTGCATTTCACATATTATTGTATATATTGGCGTACCTATGCCCAAACATACTTCCCCACGTACAACCCGTTCTTTGTCACCCTCGAATCTTTGTCCAGAACAGCAAGTATCGCCTATTGAATGCTATTTAGCATTGAGCGTTTATTAAAGAAAGGTTGCAGACCACTGAATCAGCAAACAATTTGCTCTTTACCCTTTTCTAAAGCGTTGACATATAAGCACACGTCAAACATACGACCTCACCCGTCATTCTCCAAAACCCATAAAGAGTAAAATAATGTTTCGTGAATGCAAATACCAAATATTTATTTTAAATTACGGAACGTTTCCTTTGCGTTTTTACAAATAATTACTTTAAGGATTTAGTAGTTGCGTAAGTTTTCTGGTTACCGCGTTGGGTACATATTTACACGCGCTTTTACAAAGAAAAACATCATTGAGGGATTTGCGAGTAACGAGGATGCAGTTTACACAGAACGGGTTTTTTCCCTCACTTAATGACTAATGTCTAGACGTTTATTAAATAATGGTATCTTTAGAAACAATACTATTTTTATCTATTCAATTATTGGTTTTATCGATGGATACGTCCGTGTGAAAATTCTGTCTAACTACATCATTTAAAGTAAATCTTTGGATAGTTTTTAAACAACAGAGAAGTAACGATAAAAGTATGTTATTATAATGTCATGTATTATGTTATTGCTATGTACAGTAGTATATTATATTATGTATATTCTTTTGCAGCAATAAATGTTTTTCATAATATTATTTTTTATCTTAAATTAAATAAAAATAACCGCTATTTATGTATTTATCGCAGTATTAAATAATGTAATAAAAAATGACAAATGTTTCAGCCGCAAAATGTTAAATTTAATGCAGAGCCTTCGTCATGGGCGATAAATGATTGGTAAACAAAGGCTGCGGCGCCATAACCATTGTGAAGTTAAATAAACGTTGTCGTATGTACCAGTGAATTTAAATACTCTGCTTTTATTCTTTTAAAATATTTTAATTTCCATTTTTATTTTCGTTTTATTATGAGGTCCCCGGAAGATCAATAACCCTTACGATTCCTTGCTTTCAATCCTTTTTGTTTGTAATTTTAAGGTTGTCTTTTTAGTATAAAATAAACAGAATAGTCCGCTATATTTCCTGTTCTGTGTCAGGCCATGTCTAGTTCTGAACACGTGGGTCCTCTACAATCGAGTATCATAGTCCATCATGCCGTCCTAGGGCGAATTAGCAGACTTCACAAACCTTGGAAATTACTGAATAATCACTGGTGTGCTGTTAATCTCACTAGTTTTCTTACATTGATAACGAGAAAACTCTGCAAATTCAAAGGCGTATTCGAATCCGCAACTTTCATCTCCTTAGTTCGCATCTGATTAGTTAACACCAGGTCAATGTGCACTGTGCAATCAGCTTGATTTTAATAATAAAAATAATACTTTAATTAGCTTAAAGTGTTGTCTTCATATTTAAAAAAATATTACAATGACATTGAGTACCTACACCAACTATATTATTTTGTACAGTGGAAAGTACAATAGTAACAACATTGTACGCTTGCCCTTGAACCAAGTTCTTGGTGAAGACGAAAGTATGAAACGAAACAAAGGCTCCGATAAGGCATCACAGTCCAGCAGTATTTATACAAAACATTAACATACAGAGGCCAAGATGAATCGTTTTGATAGAAGCTATCGTGGATTTAAGTAAAATAAATGAAGCTCTTAATGCATGAGGTATTACACCCACACTTGAAGGAGTTAAATAAATCCCGATACGTAATCTAACATTGAAGAGACACTCGTATTCATTATATTTCGTATGATGCGTAATAAAATCTTTTGATTTATTGGCTTCTGTAAATAAAATTGATAAGTGTGCTTACAATGACGCATATCGATTAATAATGAAAAATACAGTAATATTAGGAGCGTGTGACAAATAATTATAAATTTCGACTGTAGGTACTTTTTCTAGCTAGGTACTTGAAACTGTAATTTAGCAGCAAATTCCGAATTTAATGTTTCCAATTTGGAATTAAAGCAAACAACCGCATAAATACCCATTACCAAACCGAATTAAGTTTACCCGCCTCGTAAATAAGCCGTCAGACATTTGTTTACAACACAGAAAGCCGTGGTGGTGTTACCTATACTTACTTGTTGCAACGGAGGAGACATGGGGCGATTCCCGCACATGCGCACTTACCCACATCGATTTTTCTCACTTTGACAGTTCGACCTATGTTTTGAGCCACGGCTCGCGTACCAACAACAAAGTAAACAAAAAATGGCTTTAGATTTTTCTGCAACGTATAAGCTCTTGGTGCTTGGTGATTCTAATGTAGGAAAAACGTGTATCGTGCATAGATATTGCGACGAGAGGTACTACGATATTTATATATCCACAATAGGTGAGTTTACTTTTGATTTTACGAGCCTTTGTCAGACAGGTGATGCTGTGTTTTAGTGCTGCTTTGGAACATAACGAATCCAGAATTATGCTTTATATTGCGGATGTGAAGCCGGGAACAATGGGGCCCGGGACGTGAAAGACCCTTTTACATATTTATACTCCGTGCACTTCCTCTACCTAGGCAGTTTTACAGTTAAGAGTAATGCACTATTAATACCAGCGGGTTATTAAATTAGGCCGAGTATTGATTCTGAACTATCCGAATAGTTCCCACCCTGGTGACTTGCATAATTTATGAACACCGAAAATATACGCAGATGTTTGTTGGTCCTCTATTTGACTTATAGCTGAATGACTTTATTTTTAGTCGATATCGGTTATTTTCGCTTCAATTTATGATTTAGATATGAAATTCTAATCTTTGGCGTTAACAATTATAATTATAGCTGTTGTAAGAGTTTCATCATTTTGCAGTTGTCCAAGATCATTGCATCGATGTAATTCTGCTCTATATTAGAAATGTAGAACTATAATACGCCTTATATTTTAAAATTAGTAGTCAAATAGCTAATATCCGATTGAATATGTGTAAAAAATAATATTTAAGTAACACAACATTTGTCTCTTTCACCACACGGAATTTCGTTAGGAACCCCAAAGATATAGATCTAAAACGTACAACAATTTAAATTTCCAGGCATAGACTTCAAACAGAAGATAATAAATTTGGACGGAGTGCCCATCAAGCTGCAGATATGGGATACAGCTGGACAGGAGAGATTCAGAACCCTGACCACCGCTTACTATCGCGGTGCCATGGGCATTATACTGATGTACGACATCACCAATCTCGAGTCCTTCAACCATTTGTCCTATTGGCTCAGGAATATTCAAGAGGTGAGGCTTTGTCTTGTTATATCCTTAAAAGCTCTAATTGGTAAGTGATAGAAGTTTGCTATAGTCATTGTGCACCAGAATAAAATGACCCGGTTCCTTTAACTAGGTTGGTGATAGCAAGGGTCTGCCTCACAGGAAATAGGTTTAGTGAATGATTGTCAAATGTTTGAGGAAGCTCAAAATTCTTACCCAAATAGTATGTGCGATTTCATTTGTACACTGTTTATTTATGATTAGGTAAAGTTTTTGCTTTTCTATCTTAAATTGTTGTGTACAATAAACGTTTTTAAAAATTGTTTATTTTCTAAAATGATAGTAATGTAAATAAAAAAATAGTTAAACATAAATGTTCAAATGAATATTAAAAAAAGCTAAATGTTATCGACGAGTAGACAGATCAAAGGATACATAATGTTTTGTCTCTTACAAAGTCTCCATAAAATCTTATAGGTACCTAATTTGCTCGTCTGGAAAATGTACGTGGGAGTGACGGGCGTCTGATTTGGGCTTTGTAGAGCGACTTTCTTGAGTACATACGTATCAAGATCTTTACGAGAAAATAAAATACATTTTTCTCTTTTAATAAAGAGCATAATAAACGAATTTTATAATAAATCAAAGGTAAAAACTGACTTTATGAAAAGTTGTTTATTAATGTTGTCAAAATTATGTTTATTCAAATTCAGATTTAATTGATCTAATTGCAGAGAATAAGTGAACTGTAGGGACCTGTGATTAATTTGTTGGTGCGGGAAATATTTTATGCGAGATGGTTCAATTATGGATAAAATTATATTCAAAACCTTGAGTGGACAAATTGTCGGTCATATCAAAAGCCAAATCTTTCTACCTGCGTATGAATGACGATATCTCTGACGCTATAGGCAACATTTCCCCACAACAAAACTAATATTTGTGGCTAATTAATATTTGTTTTGGATCTCAGTGTCATAATATTATGTAAATAAGAAAATATTATTGCTTCTTTTAGCTGCAAGTCTTGACTCATATTATTGACCTATCTCAATATGGGCTTAGGCCACTTCACAGCAAGCCTATATACCCCATGTAGGGAGGCAGAAGCAATAGTAGCACGACTCACAGTTTGCCGTTTTTTTTTTCGTCTCAATCGTAAAAAGCGAGATCTTAAGCTATCCAGGCACAAATTCTAGTTCTAATTAAGTTACGTAACATTTTTGAAAACGTAAAAATCGCACATATTCGATTGCCCGAGCACAAGAACTCAAGACTTGATGAATCAAACGCCAAAGGTACTTGTTACCAATGTAACATGTCCATGGGGCGACTGATGCTGCGAAAGATGAAACATTTTATTAGATAAATAAATACATCCAACAGCCACATACATAGTCCTGACCCCACACTAAGATCGAGTCTTGTGTCGTGAGTATCAGAAACTACGAGTGACTTTTCAGTTTCACAAACACCCACACCCGAAACAAATACCTGTGGTTCACAGAAACATTTGTCACGGTGCGGGTATCGAACCCGCGGCCTCTCGTTTCACAGCCGGTATCTAACCAACTGCGCTACGGAGGCTGTCACGGAGGCTATTATTATAAAATGTTGTTGTTTCCATTTCAGTATGCATCGCCTGATGTGATAAAGGTGCTAGTGGGCAACAAATGCGACGTTCATGAGAACCACAGAGCTGTTCCCAAGGAGAGGGGCCAAAAGGTAACAGAAAACTCTTTTAACAAATATGCATACTGTTTTCCTACCGCATTGTCCATTTACTGGTGGTAGGTCCTATGAATGGGAGAGACCACGAAAGAGAGTAAACCGTGGGAGAGACAAAATGGGAAGATACCAGCGCCTTGTTCATTTATCAAGTAGGTAATGGGGTTCTATTTCGGTCTAAGGGTATTTGATAATACTGGGTAAAAAGACTTGGCATCTAGTGCGTTGGGATGTCGAGCGCAGTGTATTGCCGTGCCGTCGGTGTTGTTGATTTTGTTTATGGATGATATTGCTATTGGTAATGAGCAGGCGTTAAGCTTACGATTACGCGAACTCCCTGCACGTCTTGTTATTTCGTGCTAATAATAACAAGAACGATTTTTAAATGACAAGTAATAAAAATATCTAATCAATTCATATTTACACTATTAAATATGTTTATAAGACACGTAATTGAACTATTAGGTACTACCTGGCTAGGCATATGTTTCTTTTACATTTGAGAATGATTAATGTCCTATGGGTATAAATGACGTCTTGATATACAAACTAAATTAAAATTCTTTTCAACTTTCAGATAGCGGATGACTTCGACATGCCGTTTTTTGAAGTGTCGTGTAAAAATAACATTAACATAGAGGAAGCTTTTTTGACCTTAGCAAGGAAGATAAGGGAATACAGGGAGACGAAGGTAACTAACATTAAATGAATTTAAAAAAAAGTACTCGTCATCCATTATTGGTTTTTGATAAGTGAATAGCAAGAGGGAATCGTAGAAATATCGGCTAAGGCATTCTAGCAATCTCACCCAGTGCGCCAGCAATGTTAAAACTGACATTAATTCACAGGCGCATAGACATTATGCAGTCAAAAATAATGAAAACAACACAATAAATACGTAGCCCTATATCTGTTTTAAGTTAAATATTTCATAATCATCCAAGCTAGGTACGTCTAGTAATCATAATTTAGGTTTTCTTAGTTCTATAACGTAGATCTAAAGCTAGTAATATTATTTCTAAAATTCCAGGCTGATGCATTCGAGCTGAAGGAGAGGGACAACGTCATCAAACCGTCTGAATCCGAGACAGACGTTTCCAAGTGCAGCTGTTAGCCTACACACAAGATATCGCACGTTTAGTCTGTAATTGGTGGCCCGTAGTCTTACACCTGGGGTGCTCTCTTATCATTATAGGTGCTACATTACTGAATACACGTAGCTTGTTAATCTACCTCAGGTGTAAGTCAATATGCCAGGGTCTGTCTCTTTCATCGACCATCGAAACAGTTTGATGTGGTTTGTTATTATTGTTGGTGTGTTACATTTTGTTGGTTGATGAAATAGATATACGGTGTGTAAAGTGAGCGACTATGCTATCGATAATTATAGTACATGTAGGATATCCGAATGATTACTTTTTAATAAGGAGATTGCTTTAGTATAGGAGTAAGATCGAGTAACAAACTCACTAGACCAAATCACAAGATCGAAGAAACAAAGCAATGCAACGATAACGAAGTTTAATCGAGTGAAATACATCTAGGAATCGCATTAATATTTGATATAAATTCTTCCGAACCTTAGATACGGGGTTAAGTATTACGAAATAATCAAAGATATCGGATCGAGTATTAAATAGCGCATTGTAGCATCGAAGAGGAGCATAGATATTTAAGATAAAGCAATTGAAATGGAATAAGGATAACACAATTTTTACTTCTTAGAAGATAAACATTATATTAGTGATAACATAAACGTCACGTCATATTACGTAGGCCTAATTAGTCTAGTCGCTTGCTTTACAAAGGTTACCCTTTTATAAAAGTTGGAATCTAACTGGTAGTTTGTGGTTATTTATAAAAAAATATCGTTTAATTTACACTTTTGCGTGAAAACTGGTATCAGTTGTATCTCAGATGTAGGTACGTTATTCTACTTTACTTGGTTCTGTTTGTGTTAAATGACATCTTTAATATACCTAATTTAAACATTAGAAGACACTTATTGAGTTTAATTGTGTCTTCAAAACAGTATTACTCCGTTTTTGCTTGCTGGAAATGTTAAAGGTCTTTTGCTGTCTTATGATGTACAAAATAAATTATCATCAGTTCTGAAATAAGACATTTATTTTTTCTAACATTGCCAGCCACTTTTACTTACACATCCACGTATTTCAGATGCAGGTAAACTTATTTATTTGGCCTAGAAAGACTTATATAACATGTGGAACGGGCCAATGTAGCCATTGTAATTATCTAAGTTTAATTAATGGCGTTAGAAAGTCGAAAAACTGTTTATAAAAGGGTAATCAGTACTAGTTGCTTTATGCATTCTGTGTGCTATGCGTGTAACAACTATCGCAAATTTCGAACGCACCGCGTTTTGTATTAATCGTTATTGTAACAATAAAAGGAACACTTTAGAAATGTATCTCAATTATGGGTAAGCGAAAACCTTTGCCTCGAAATTAAAAACAAAATTAAGACTATCTGTCTCCACATCCTTTCAGCGTTACATCAATTAAAACTACACATTTAGTTAAATATTTATTGGTAGAACTAAAAAGCTCAACTTTTTATACATATAAAAATAAACTGTTACGTTTATAGGGTATATATCCATTGATAGGCTATTTATTGACACTTCCTTTCAATTACATCTTTAGATAATGATAGCAAAGACAATACGACCTTCCAGTGTTTAAACAATAGATACTTATCCAATTTTATTGCGGTGTTCAGTAATACAAATCAAGAACAGAAAATTGAATAAACAAAATATTAGGTATTAAACAACCAAAGATATTATTATGTTTGTCGAAAAAAAAATTACTTATGCAAGCCTTTGCTATGTCCAATTTGCTCAGCAATTAAATTCATAAAAAATGGAATAAAATAAGCACATTATATCCTAACGAATTTAAAAATATAATAATATATTAGAAGAGTTTTGTAGAAGCAGTTGTTAGAAATTAGTTTTGCATTTTCATGAAAAAGTTACAATTAATGCGATTATATTGGAGGATTCATTGTTTATCATTTTATTAATTTAAAGCTTACAATTTTGTATAAAATTTGAATGATATTAGAAGGGCTGGTCCCAATATGGCAATGTTAACTGCTGGACAGTATTCGAAGAAGCTTTAATTGTTTGCTTGGATGCCAGCTTGGATAAATACGAAAATAATGATACATTGTGTTAAAAACATCACGAGATTAAAAAGTTTATGGAAGCATGTCTAGTAATACTTAAGTAAGTTATTAATATTCACAATATTCATTGTAAATGTGGAAATTCAATTGAAAATTTGTGAACAGTGGCACTCCATTGCTTGTATAAGTATAATTCATGAATAGTTTCAAATATATTGCTAGAGAAGTCGACAATTCATTAATATCTTACAAAATCCATAACAGTGTACTTATAAAAATAACCATACGAATTTAGGCTGTTTTGATAATCAATGTCAATGCTTACGCAAAAACAACGAATATTTCATTAATTTATGTTTTGAATGAAATTAAAGTTGGCTTATATGTTGTCAATAAGTATTATTTATTTATTGTTACTTCCAATTCTGCTTCAAATAAAAATAATCAATGTTTATGTAAGCCTAAACTTAGACATATAAACTGAATTTGGATATTAAGCCATTGTTAATAACATGACAATCCATCTAAAGATTTTCGTAGCAAAAAACGTTGCTACACATTGTTACAAAAATTTCGTAAAACATTATTTAATTACATGACATTTAAATTAAATAATTAATCACTAAACCCCAATTCATTGTTATTTGACTGTTATTTGAAATAAATTATTTGCTTTGCATCTCCAATTAATCACATTACCGGTAACATTGTTTTACACTAGCACAACTAATCTTACATTAGTTCTTAATAGTTCTATGTATCAATAAAGTTTTAATATAAAACGTCATACATTTTTATTTTTACAATACCCGCCCATGGACTTGTTTGACTTGTTTGACATGGACTTGTTTGACATGGACAGTTTTGGGAGAATTGAAATAAACAAATTTAAACATACCCTGAATTCATAGCATGTAGATATGTATTGTATTGCATATATTTAAAAACAAAATCATTATATTCCAATTAAAAAATAAACTACATTACACATTGGAAAGTCATCTTTGTAAAACATTTTTTTTTACAATTCAGTCTTAATTACTTAAGAAATTATTAGTTCCATTTAAACAAATCCATTGGATTTTGTAATAGTGTAAAATCTATAATTACGTTTATTTCACTACATACCTTTCAATTTTATAGAAAAGTGGACACACACACATAAATAATAAGTGTTGAAATTAGATTTACATACCATTTAGTATTCATATTTAAATATTAAACTTTCTCCGTTGTTTCCGAACATTATTTATTCTAGGCACAGGTTCCGTCTTAATTTCTTCTTTTATTTCTTGCTTCACTGAGACACTTTGAATGGTTGCTGCTTCGTAAGTTGGCGTCTCAGGTTCAATTTTAATGGTAGTAGGTTCTACTTTAATAGTAGTATTGGTGTCTAATGATTCAGTTTTTCTGTAACAAAGGTTAATTAATGGTAAAGCCGTTTTTTAATGGGCTTTTAATATAATCCTAAATGTACGCATATTATAATACAGATTCCCAACATAATATTTAGATCATGACACATGCATTAATAAGATCAAGGGAGTTTGGCCAAAATATTAATATTTTTCAGTGACAAACTATGGCAGGAATCTTTAAATAATAATCAATTGAAAATATTAGAAATATAT
Organism: Deilephila elpenor; assembly: GCA_949752805.1. Lineage (NCBI taxonomy): Eukaryota > Metazoa > Arthropoda > Insecta > Lepidoptera > Sphingidae > Deilephila > Deilephila elpenor. Next base: position 5,764,857 of record OX457102.1, read on the forward strand.
TTTGAAAAATTTTACTTCACAACAAGAAAGGCATTAGTTAAATAACAAAACACTTACATTGATGTGTTTAGTTTAGTCAGGACATTCTCGGGTACTTCATTTGGACCAAATGTGGCTTCAAATTCCCTATGTATCTTCATATGATCTTCATCATTGAAAGTTTTGGTTTTCAAACGCCCTGAAATAGTATATACAAAATAAATAGCATCATTCGAGGAAATAAGTAAAGTATACTTACTTTACTGAGTGGTAATATTGGTGGGAGCAAACCCAAAGGGAAGATCATCCACTATTTAGTCAAATGGTATATTTAATGTAGTATGTGTATTCAATGTTAACTATCACTTGCATCAAGAGGAAAGGAACACATCTCCTTGTCATGTAAGTTCGCTAACTTTGTTTCTGCTGCAAAAAGCAGAGTACAAGCAAAATTTTTATTTTTAAAAGACAGTTTAGCCAATGACAACTTGGTATTAAGATACTAGATAAAGTATCCAGTTGACAAACAACGGGTAATGTCAAGCAGTTGCTTATCAATAATAAGGTGTAAGTAGTGTTGCTCCTGTTTACAGGCAGCTTTTGTCAGCAACACATCTGTAATGTGTTAAAATAGCGATGTTTTTTGTTGTCAATGGGCACCTACTTTAGATAGCAATATGTTAATGCTTTAGTTCAGTGAAATCACTATACCATATTTTGTACAACTGCACCACCAAGGCAGTCACTTTACTAAGCCACAATAAAATAATTATATTGCCACCTTAACTTTAAAAGATAGGTTAGCTTTTGTGTTAGATAAGTAAAGCACTTACTTGCAGTTATTGTAACACCCTTTTTCTTACAAGCTTTTATAACATTATCCTTTTTTTTAAGCATTGCTCTCAGTTTATTTTGGCTTACATGCAGGTCTTGAATTATTTGCAGCAACTTTTTTGTCACTTTTTCATGGAACTGTAGAACAAAAGCAATGCATTATAACATAATATTATTTATTACTTTTAGGGTACAGATACAAGTGCAGCCTGTATGTGCACTATACAATGTATGTTATTGTTTTAAAGACTAAGATATCTGAAATGTCATATATAGCAAATGAAGAACTGACTTACAAGTATTTCTGTGCCTTTTGTTAGCTTGTATTTAAAACATAAAACATATCCGAATGACATTTCCATGCTGACATCCAAAGTTTTTCCATCAGCTTCTTTAATAATTTGTATTCTTTTTAACTTTTCAGGTTCAGACAGCATAGTAACACCCTGTTTTATTAATTCATCATCATCTTCAAACTCTAGGTATTCATTGGATTCCTGAAATTTAAGATTCAACATTTAATTAAATTTATCATTTACTTACCGATTTATAAATCATTTGTTATGTAACTAATAAGTTTTACATCTAAGTATATGTTGCTTATTAGTTCAAACATGTATGGGATTTTGAAACTACAACAAAAACTAATCTCAATTGATGACACAAGTACCTATGGCTTAAGCTTGGCAAACATAATTGTTTTGTAATTGTTAAGAAGTAATAACATTAAGAAATAATAAATATTATTTTGATTCATAAGTATACTAATAATATTAAATTATTGTTATTGTTTATTAACTTGTAGGGACTTGTTTAAACCTGCATAATAAAACATACCTTTAATCGCGTAATAAAATCTTCTCTTGTAAAAGTCACATACCATACGTTAATATAATCAGTAATAAGTATTTCAAATATATTATTTTCATTGAATGTTATATAAAAAACGGGTGAATTTTGAAGTGTTTTCCACATTTTCATGCAAGTGCAAAAAGCAAAATAGCCGCAGCTGTCACTGTCAATCAGTGTCAACTTTTTTTTATTCACTTATAATGGAAGACAAAGGGTTCCAGCCCGTACGGCCTTGTCATTTATATTAAATTAAAAGTCCAGTGTTATATAAAAAATAGGCCGAAGCCTTTTTCCTTCATAGTCAAAACCGACGCTTCGTCATAATATTTGTTTTTTGTTTAGTCCATTTAAGTTTTTCGGCAAACTTAAACTTTGACTTGACTTTCCGAATAAAGTCAAAATTAATTGTCTTCGTTTTTATGTCCATTTTCATTTTATGAGTCATTAACTGTTTTAAATATATTATATTCATAAATTGGATCATATTATGTATCAGGTTTCTTCATCAACTCTTCAATAGAGCGCGGGATGAGTTCTGATTTACCATATATATTAATAAACTTATCAATAAGTAAGATTCTTGTCAAGATAAATGCAGCACATTCAAATAAAATGTGATTTAAAGTTTTATCAACGTTTTGATCTTTTTTAAATTTGTTTTTGGTAGTGAATATTTAATTTTCAAAAACGAGCGAAATGTTTTATTTTACCGATTTCTTTATTATTTTTCAATCTTTTTAATTTAGTTCACAAATGATTAATATCGACAATTATTAATAATCATTTAACTATGTCATATTTTTTCAAATGCGGCTTACTGCACTTTTTTTATTTCAATTACTTGGAACTAACATGGAATTGAATGGTTGAAAAATTTTAATTACGGCTTAAATAAGCTGCCAATAAACCAATGCAGTTTCAATAAAGAAATTAATCGCTAGTAGACTCAACAGAACAACATTAATTAATACTTCTAAACAATATTTGTTGTGTATTCGTTATTATTTTTCTTTCAGGCAGCGCATGACCTTAAAATGTTGAGATATTATTACGAGGCCCTCTAGTATCACAAGTCAACGATGCTTAGTACCAAATACCATCAGTAATAAATGCAAAGCGTATTGAGTCACCAGGCGCAAAATGCCTTAGCCCTTAAGAGTAAGAGTCGTTAACAATTATTGTTTTACACAGCTTTTGAAAATACCAGAAAGCAAACGATAGATATAAATACTAAAATTTCAGCGGTTTCCTAAATGCCTAAAATTTATATTTTCGAAAATCGTATGATATTGAAAACATTCGAGTGAAATTCAAAAGATAAATTCGGAAAGATCATATTATGCGCTCAGAAAAAGGGGCAAAATCAAATTACCAAATTCACATGTTTTGTGAAATGTTGTATGCCTTTTGTTTTTTCTGTGTGTGCAGTAAAGAATAAAATAATAATGTTTTGGTTCCTCTCGGCTCTGAATATGTTTGTAAATTATGTCAAGATAAAAGCGTATTATTTTACGTTAAGTACTCAATTTCTGCAAAGGGGTTCCTCACGTTATGCATCATATAAATAACGTAATTTGTCAGGAGTCAGGGCCAATGTGTTGAAATGACGACCCGACAGGATAATCTGTCAAAACCTTTTTTCTGATGAGTGCTTTGAAACCTAAATTATGACCGCTATTTTGACTCTTGATATTTAGAATTTTTCACGCGTTTATCTTAGCCAGATATGCCATTGTCCAAAAAAATAAAAAGGTCTGAAATATTGTACTTCCAACATTTCTTTTCACGGACTGTTTAATATTCTATCATTCATTTTTAACCACCGTGCCAAAAGAGTGCTATTATACTTATAATTACTTAATATTTAATTGTTATTAGAGATTTTTATACACGCCTACCTATTTAAGAAAAAGAAATCATTAACAATGAAAGAAAAAGAAACTGGGAATATTATTATTTTTCTAAGTACTAACACTTCTATATGAATTGCCTAATATTAAAAACAAACCTTATTCAACGATTTCGTAATAAAATCATTGAGAAAATCATTAAAAATAAATCAATCGATATGTGCTAAAATGTACTAATGTTAATTATCAATGTATCATATCTTACTACAAAATGTATAATTGTGTTTACTCAATAGTCGTGTAGTTCGGGAGATAGATGCGTAGGGCTACCAAGGGTATTGTTTTTGTGTAGATTCTGTACGTTTGCGCGCCCCGAGTATTTGATTATTAAGTGCAAATTGCTGATTATGATATGTGTAGGCTGTAGCTTGTAAGTTATGCAAAAAATATTATTTATAGCGCACATGAAATGGAATAGATACTTGGGGGTACACTATATTTAATAGTGGAATTCCTCCTATGGCTGAAGGTTGTGATAAAGATGATGGTAATAAGCAAGCAGCACATCTGAAAGAAAGTGATAGAAAACTTTCGTCCATTAACATTACAAAGTCATCAGTTTAGTGAGAAAGAGAATTAGTGATAAAAATGTGAAAAATTATTATGTTTAGTTTTAAATACATTTTAAATAGTATTAATTTGACAGCCTCCGTGGCGCAGTAGGTTAGACGCCGGCTGTGAAACTAGAAGCTGCGGGTTCGATCGCCGCACCGAAACTAATCTTTTTTTATCACCAGGTATTGTTTCGAGTCTGGGTGTTTATGAGACCAAAAAGTCTCTCGTAGCTTCTGATACCCACGACATAAGACTCGATCTTAGTATGGGTTCAGGAGTCAGGCCTATGTATGTGACTGTTGAGTGTATTTAATTTAACAATTCCATCAAATTGTTTCATCAAAACGACGTAGATAATATTATTCAACAATTTTTCACTAAATTAATTCTGACATAAACGTTATGCACAAACATCTGCAAGTCACACAATAATTTACGCCGTAATCATTCCTTCGGGCTTTGCTAATTTTGACCAGTAACCTTAGTTCCAGACCGTCAACTAATCAGCCGTTACATCAATCGGTGTCCAAATTTAATTAGTTTTGAACAACGCGGTAGCCCTACACGCATAGCTTATGCGGCATTACACCGTTCTGTTGTTCCAATATCAGAGGATTGGATTAATATATCACGGTTTGGACACATGCGAGCTACAATGCACAAGGGTAGACTGGGAATAAGTGATATCATTTATCAAGAGTACTGCATACATGACGGGCTACAGCGAAACAAAAACACGAACAGGTGCTGTTAACAGATGTATTGCTTGTTTGTGAATATGAAAAAAGGTCTTCGGTTTGTGTTGCCAGGGTGCTCGTTAGTTCGAAAGAGCATCTACAGACTATATGATTTATTTCTTTTATTGCATCGGAGGTTTTAAATTGAAACTTAACAGTGTCATTGTACTTTATTATATAGTTAAACACAGTTTTAAGAGATCAAAAATTTGTTTTAATTATTTATGGGAAAGAGCTGGGAGAGATGTTTAGTGTTCTATTGAAGTATTTTTTAATTTATTTAGTTAATAATATAAATCATCAAATATATTACTAAATTTACTATCCGCTGGGGAAAATAAAATGCACATTCGACTCGATTTGACACTAACTTTACCTCACGATAGTTGCATAATCCAGAATTTGTTTGGTGTTCTAAACGAAATTACATAAGCAATAACCTATTATAAAAATTTAAAATTAGCCACCACGAATCTCAGTCTAAATACACTATAAGCTACATTATGAATGAGACGGGTATATTCACATTAGTTTAATTTATTTACTATACGAATATCGTAGCTGTAACTTGCGAAGACAAACATCGTGAGCCCGATCTGACTAGTTCAGCAATATGCAAGAACTTTCTATAGAAGAATAACTTATAATTGACTAGTTCGCACCAATACAATTGTATGATTTCTATGCGAAAACAAGACTGGACTTTCTTGTTTTTTGTTGTTTTGTTAGGGACTTTATTTTCCTTCGACCGCATGCTACTTTGGGGCAGGCAATAAATAATTCGGACGATAAATTGTTAGTCCGAAGAAAATGTAAAGGTGTAAAAGTTTGTTAATAAATATACTTATTTTATTTCTCTCGGAAAACATATAGTGAGTTTATATCGGAAGAAAGGACATATAAAACTGTAACGCAACTGCGGAAAAAATAGCTATCGTAAATGAAAAAAGTTTTGAAAGCCTAACCCTATTAGAGATAAAGAAAATGAACTAAAAGGAGCAAACAAAATATTAGATGCAGATTGCTATTATCGTGTTGATGAGTAACATAAAACTTAATATAATTTGATACGCTGTGTATGACATGCAGTGCCAATATTTAACAATAGGTACTTATGGTACTTTTGTAATATTTTGCAAGCGTCAAAAGGGGATTCGAATTTCTAAAAGAAAGGCAATTTAAGTTATTATCCTCATCATAGGTCCTAATTAGTTTCCCAAACTAAAGTATAATTTTATGAATATATGAAAAAATATAATATAATCTGAATTAGGTTTAACAGAAGGCAAAGAAAATAATAATAAAACTTAACTTAGATTTACTTCAAATGTCCGCACGGAAACTGCAAAAATATTAAAATAAATTGTATAATAAAACCTAATATGAAAGTTAATTTGTGTTAACTGCCCTAAACCCCGAAGATTTTTATAGCTTACTTTGTGAAATAAATTTATAAAACGACGGCGTTGAATATTAAGTCAGCGGTGATATTCATTGGTGTTAGAAAACTCTATGAATGGAACTGCTAGGGGAATAATATTTATTTATATTGCAAATGAATGTTTCTCCAGATTTCTTCGGTAATTAAATTTTCTCTCGGATTATTAAAACTTTCTACTTTAACGGGGCCAGGTCTCAGAGGTTCGGTTATTTAAGTTATGTTAAATGGTAATTGATTTTAGGTTTTAGTTTTGTGTAGTATTTATGTATTTGAAGATGATTTTGAATATATTATTTGTCTGCCTCGGTTGCATCGTTTTGCTACGGTACGATTACAAAGCTGAGGTCTCGGGTTCGAATCCCGGGTTGGGCCAAGTGATATTGGATTTTTCTGTTTATTATTTAAAGTCACCATACAATCTTTCATTTCAAATATACGTGTTTGACAAACGTTAAGCTTAACACAATATATACCAGAATATGTATTCAAGCTCGAATTACTAAAACAGAGAGACGAATCAACACTTTCAAAGATCCGCATTCGAATTGATCTAACCCGTACAGTATTACAAAAATAAAAGGATCGGCCGAAATCGCTGCAAAGCTCGCCGATGCCCAAAGAGCAACGATGCTTGCTAATTCAACCTTTCCTCTGCATTGAAATGCGAGAGCAATGACTGGTCTTATTGGTTGAAACGATAAATCAGTTATGTAAGCTCGCAGGCGAAATTCATTGCACCTCTGTAAATCAACTTGGCGACTGTTTTAAAAGACGGTTTCTGTCCGAGGTATTTGTGAGCGTAGAGGGAATTTGATTAGTTAATATGGCTGAAGATACCTAATCATGACGATAACCGTGAATGATAAAAAAAACCGAAAAATAATTGTTAAATTTCATTGTACTTAAATTCGTTTTTAAAATGTGTTAACAAAAGTAATATTATAAATGCGTTAATAGCCACTATTTCGTACTTAAATTATCTTGATCCTAAACTGAACCCATAAGTTGAAATTTGGCGGAACACCGCATTTTACTGGTTTTACCGAATAACCACTACAAAAGTTAGGATCCTGTTTTAGATTACCAGACTGGGCAATAAAATTTGCATGAAATAACTCATTCGAAGAGCATAAATTGCCACGGATTTAATATGGGGTTGCAAGCCTCACCGCCCGTCACGTTAAATGACCATGTGTATAAATGGCTGCACACATTGTTTGCATGAATAAACACAAAAATAGCGAATAATAATCACATTTTACTGATATTTTATTACTTAAATCGATTACAATGAGTTAACACATCTCCATGTTACATTTAACGATGCAGTATTTAATATTTACCGCAGGCAAATATACGCTTTTGTTCAGTTCGCGGATAATGCTTTTGACCCACTGCAATCATTGAATTACATCCGAAAAGCTATTGAGAGCTATGTCAATTGAGTTTTATTATTTTTACATAAAAAATGTGAGTGGACATATTGAAGTGTATTTACACTGTAGATACTTTTGTTTTTAGAGTTTTGAAAGAGGAAGTGTTACATTTTGGGGTAAAAGCGTGCAACTCACAAAAGTCAATCACATTTATCAGTATTTTGTGATAAGCAAAAAATAAAGAATCTATATCAGCCCATATACGTCCCACTGCAGGGCACGGGCCTACTCTACAATAGAGAGAATCGATTGAGAGTGGTTATGCCATATAGTCCACCACGCTGGCCTAGTGCGGGTTGGCGGACTTACATATCGTAGAAATTCTTTAAAATCGCTACGGTATGCAGGTTTCTTCACGATGTTTTCCTTCACCGTTAAAGTGCGTGGTGATTGACTATCAATACACATATGACTCCGAAAAGTCAGGAGTGACCTGGAATTTGAACCCGCGACCACCGTGAACATGTAAGCACCCGCGTCTGGTCCGTTACCAACAGGCCACCACGCAAAAAATAAAGAATACCGCGTTTTATTCAAATATTTCAAATTTCTCGAGAGATTCGAGAAATCCTGGTCGAGAACTCTCGTGACTCGAGAAATGAAACAGGTCTAGAAATCAGAAACCCTACTCTTGGTCGATAATTTATGTTTTTTATTGTCTCAAACAGAATAACTGAATGTAAACACTTTTGCATTTATTTTTATCAATAAGACCATAATATTCACAAAAATTATTGAGACTAATCACTAACCTATGTACCTAAGTATTCTTTTATTTTTCTATCAATCCGCAATGAGTGAAGCAAACTGTGGTTTTATGGGTCAAGTCAGCTGAGCCGTTTGATCATTAACCGGGCATATGGAGTTAAACAAAGACCATAATGATGGGAATTTACGAAATAAAGGACGAGGTGAATGTAATAAAAATTATGATACAAAATACTCCAATATAAGAGAAGCAAATCGACTGAATAAGAGGGCCACGGGAGAGAAGAATCTTTTAATTCCCAGCCATTTATCAAAGTCGCCGTAGGCCGGGCCGCGTGAACAAAATGTTTTAATTAAACGAGCAAAGTGATTGCTTAATCGCATCTAAAATGCTTCGTACACATTTTTTATTTACTTTGTATTCACAGAGTTCAGATTAGTTTATGAGAAGTTTCGAAAAGTTTGCAAACAATTACTACACGATATGTGAGAAAAGTTGTTCGTAACTTTAGATATAGATATCTACTTACTGTAAATACATGCGTGAACCTGATATTAAATGATATGTAGAATAAATACAATTATAGCATCAACTTCAATTTTAGTTACTTTTAGTCGCAATGAGTTTGATACGTCCAATTTATTGCTGTTCTACGGCATTGGTATTTCTGTCATTAAATCCGACATTTTATGGACAATTTGTCCGTAATGTTTATGAAAATTGATTCCAAGGGCCTTACATTCCAATAAAACACTCAATTGTTTTAAGTCATCGAATTTGATACACAACTTCCTCCTTACTTCCTTGTAAATAAAAACAGCTCATTTCCTTACGTAAATTGGGTGTAAATCTAAATAATTTTGGTACATTGCCCTTCTGCATGATTTTCTTTTATGTTATGTTCTTAACTTTTATGGACTATGGTGTTATATTTTATGGTAAATATCACCGTTGTTTCTTAGAAGGATACTTTTAAGGTAGTCAAGAATTATTCTTATTTTAGATTATGTTTAAAGCCTGCTCACCATTCATATCATTGGGAACTTTGATTTTACGTACGTAATGATATTTTATTAAAATTAACATAGCAATTCGATTTCTCTCTAGTAATCTTTGTTGCATTATATCTACTCGTATTTGAGCACTTTTGGTATGGCCTAGGCTGTCGTCTTAGCAATTAATATAGCACGGAAGGACAACTTGGTCAGAAAGCCATAAATTTGAATGAAACAAGAAGATACACTCCTTACGGTTCACAGATGAAGGAGGAAAGCCCAAGGTAATGACGACTGATAAGCTCTCTCCCAGAAAAAAACCTCTAAAACAAAGATTCGGGGTAATAGAGGAGCATTAGTAGGATGGCGCATTCTTGCAGTGGGAGGGCTAATATTATGGAACAAGGAAGAAAAATTGCACACTATGTGTACCTTCATAAATAATGATAACATTGCAAGGAACGGCATAGCAACATTATTTTAACAGTACCTGCATCAGAATATACCAATAAGACGGTGGCAACACACTGACACCTAGATTTAATAATGTGCTCATTAGATTTTCAAAGCCAATTCAATTAATACAGAGCTTAATAGATTACTTGCTGCATAGATTAATTAGTAGTGTAATTTGGAGCTAGTTAGGTGTTTCGTAACCCAGCTTCCATTAGGATAGTTCTTAAGTCATTTGTGACATATTACGTTTATGTCTCAATGTATATCGTAGAATATGTTAAGGTTGTTTTATAACCGTTGAAATTAAAACAATAAGCTTTATTTCTTTTGCCTACGCTATATTCTAAGGTTCGCTGTGGGTATTGTGAAATTATTCGCTTAAGTAATTGAAAGTTGAAATAGGTGACACACAGTGAAGTATTTGTGACGCTTTAAATACGTGGTTTTTCACAGTTTCCTTCGGTTTGTATAATCACAGAGTCCCGTGTGAATCCAAGTTAATTTGAATTTCTAGGCGCTTGATTGTCGGAATGGGCATTAAAAGTATTCGTAGTATCATATCATATTTCCAATTGTGTTTTTTTCTTACAGAATCCGATTAGCCTTAAAATATATAATATTTATCTTCATTTATTATTTAAACAGAAATACTTAATTTACAATATAGCTGCTAACAAACCATAGAGGTTTATACTAGAATTACTAGAGCTAACGAGAACTAATAACAGTATCAATACATAACAAAAGGTACTTTTATAATATCAAATGCACTTCATAAATACAATATGTTAGGTAATTTCAAATACAGAAATCACATTAAATAAAATAAAGGTATTAATTGTTAATAAAGAACGTTTTCAATTTAAACTTAAAATTAGATGGTGTAATTTTATGAACCAAGTCGGTCGGCAAATCATTAATAAGTCGAGGTATAAGGGATTTAGCTGTTCGCTCTCCGTACGTATTGTTTACATTCGGTGTAAACCAATTGCCTTGCTTTGAAAGGAATACAACTCAGAATACAAGCTCAGTATTTTCATATTCGCTAAAAACAACAATGGATTGATGTACATGGTCACAAAACGCTATAAGGTATATTTAGATGTATATTTTAGCATATTAATTAGTGCTTATATAGTATAATGTATTTGTGCCAGAATTTTTAATAAATTTTCGCTATTTTAGAATTTAAGTGGCATTTTATTTTCAGGTTATTTTATCTCGTGGTTGACAGGCGGCCGGCCGACTGACACCGTAACGAGATTATTAAGCCTCCCGTAGGGACATTCAGTGAAAAGAGATAATTATGAAAATTGTACATTACTTCTTACCTTTGTATAAGACGCTTAGGTTTTTATATAACTATGAACAGAAAAATTGTTTGTGAGGAAAATAGGTCGAAGGCTTTTGCCTTTGTCAATTGCTTTTGAAGTGAAACTTCTTTATCGGGGTTGGAAAAAATTTTTCGTTACGCGTCACATTCTTCCGTTACGCGCCATCTTTTTTTATTTAGTAAATTAGTACCCACTTCAGTAAGCCAGACCCCCAACCGTTTCCAAGCCCCACCCAAAATTTTAAGTCCCACCCACTTTTTTGTAATTTGATCCTTACCCCCCTCTGGCCTTCCCCCACCCTAAATCCAAAACAGTGCCCAATAGCCTCCCCACGAAACCTCCCCCCCCCCGCTTACCCCCACCCTAAAAATTTTACCTCACCCCCCCTACTCATATCTCCGGCATTATCCATCGTAGACCCACCGACCTTGGGTTCATTGGAACCGGCTCGGTGAGGGCTACAATCCTGCCCCAACAGAATTCCTGAATTCCCCCTCCACAACTTTCCTCACCCAAAAATATTTTAAGGTGCCCAATAGCCTCCCCACGAAACCTACCCCCCCTTACCCCACCTAAAATTTTTACCTCACCCCCCTATTCCTATCTCCGCCAATATCCATCATTGACCCATCGACCCTGGGTTCATTAGAACCGGCTCGGTGAGGCCTACAATCCTGCCCCAACAGAATTCCCGAATTCCCCCTCCACAACTTTCCCCACCCAAAAATATTTTAAGGTGCCCAATAGCCCCCCCACGAAACCTAAACCCCCCCCCCGCCCCTACCCCCACCTAAAATTTTTACCTCACCCCCCCCTAAACCTATCTCGGCCAATAAAGGTCGTGGACCCACCGAGCTTGGTATCCTCGGAACCGTCTCGGTGAGGGCTACAAATTGGCCCCGATAGAAATCCCAAATTCCCTCAAAAATTTCCCCCCTCCTAAACTTAAACTTTATTTCATTTAGCTTTATTTTACCAATTCTGTAAATTTGTAAATAGTAGATCATTTTTCGAAAAATGATGTCATAAAGAAGTTTCACTTCTTACGTGTGTACACTAATACACACACACATTTTTTTTTTCAAGGAATTGTGTCTTTTGTCAAAAAAAGACATGATTATATTAGAATATTGTGTACTGGCATAAAACACTTTAGCAGTGGGAATAAAAATGAAGTAACATAAATTATTCTGTTTTTTAAATATTTTTGGTATATTACAAGTAGCTTTAAACCGCTTTTCTCTCGTTAGATTTAGCTCACCTAAACTAATAAGGAACGAGAACTTGCTGTGTAATGCGCACAGAACAGTTGAATATAGTCTTATGCGTGTATAAATCACTAACTTAAACTTTAGCTTTGTCGTCTCTAATGTTACAACTTTAATTAAAAGTTGTTTGAATCCATTACATACTAGTTATTATAAGCGATCATTTATAATAAAATTACTTATAAGTACATGCATATCAACATTCAACTAGGCCAACTTCAAAACCTATGCAAGCCGAGTAAATAATCCCATGAAAATACGCAACTCAAGCAATGATAGGAATGCAAATTGAAGACGAACGTAAGAAAAAATGTTTGTTTACCCAATTTTAGCTATTTTACTTCGGAATGGCGGGGTTTATGGTGCTTTCGAGCAGGGAATAAATGTTGCCGGTGATTATGGCTCCAAGCCAGTGCATTGTGGAACAGTTGGCGTATCAGTATTTTACAAAATGGTACGTAAACTGCTTTATGGCGTTTCTAGGCTCGCTTTATATCCCTCTACAAGCTCTAACGCATCTTTAATAACCCCTTCATTTAGCTTACCAACTGCTTAATTAAACCTATAAACTCGTATATCATCGGCATAATTAATTCTAGTGTTCTAGTAATTTATGTTCGTGATGTCGGAACCTAAAATTAGGGCGGCGGGGAATTATTTCTGGCAGAGTTCACCGCTTTTAACATTCTTGTGGAATGAAAGAGTTGGGGTTGAAATATTTAATTATGATTGATGATTTTAAAATGAATAAGAGTCTTATAGTTGCTTTCGTTTCTTACTCGTCACTGTCTATTATTTTTAATTGTTAAGAAAATTGAATTTAGTAAGGGCGAAATACAAGTTTGGTTGGGAAAACTAAAAACTAGATAAAATTTCGGTGAAGCATGAAATAAAATGGCGCCTGGTAGTCCCAATCGTGCGTTGCGATTTGGAATAAATTTATTTGCCTTTAAATTTGTCTGGGTAGATGTGGTGGCTTCTCTTACCCACGTCCCGTTATTTAATAGGATAATAATTTGAGTTGATAAATTAACAGACGTGTACTATGTGGTAGTCATAATATAAAATAATTAGAGTAATGGTTTCTTAAATTTACGCGAATGTTACAAATATAGCTAAATATTGTAAATAAAATCCGTAAAAATTAGTTTCATTTCAATATATAATTCGAGTAATTTAAGTTGAAAATTAATTATAGCAGCCATAATTAATTATTGTGTTAAATTGCGACGTAAACATTCCTGTACTGAAATAGTACAGCAAAACTTGTGCCTCTGGGTACACAAGTGCAAAATATATAGACTGAAAAAATATATGAGGCCATTATAAAGCGACAAGTTCAACTGGTATTTTTTCCAGCTATCCAAGTGTTTGGAACATTTGTAAAATTCCGTTATGCCCGCCACGTTGCGCGTTGCAAAACATACATTTTACTGTTTCCTTTTTCGTTTACTCGCTGCGTTTTATAAACTGCTACAGCTTGACTGGATTAATTCAATACTTGTTTAATGCTTGGCTTGTTTTTCACGTGAACGGATTTTATTTATTATGCCTGTTATATTCAGATAACAATTGTATTGATGAATCTAGAGTGTTCTATCTTTGTTGAAAGGCAATCAATCACGACGAAAACATGAAACAGTTCGCAATTCATCTGAAAAATCGTTCCATACATTAATTTAAACTGTTACGTTGTATTTTTACAAAGAGTTTTGTTTGTACCGGAATTTTGTTGTTATTCAATTGTGACAATAATGGATATGTTTGTTTTACAAGTTTACAAAGTTTTAAATAAATTTGGGTTTTAAAACCTGGTTTATAAAATTTATTTTAAATCATACATGTTTGGAATAAAAATATACAAGAATATTCTTGTGTTAAAATTTTAGTTCATAGACTCCGTTTTAAAATACTGTAATCACTAGATTTAAGAGTCATGGTTGTAAATAACTATGCAGTATAATGGTGACCAAGCAATTTCTTTATTAAATTGCCAGTAGTTTTCCGGGTTCATAATATAATGTAATCCATAAACTCAATAGCAGAGGCCAGAGTTCTACCCACTTCCAGGTAAATTTTGAGCGTAAGACGTCGTAAGCAGCGGCGTCATGGCTTCAGGTACATAAATTTCACAAGCCGTCTGCAACATTTGGCGCAGTAAATACAATTCAGAATATTTTTCTTCGGTGCCATCCAAGAGTCTGATTAAACGGCCCGCTCTTAATTGCTACAGTTGGGTTGCAAGCCCCGTAGTAATGTCGGGCTTTCACGGAGATTCGGTGAGATAAAAATTTCAATTAACATTTCACCATTATTTCCGAAGATTTAGTTAGATTAATCCGCGTCACAGCTTGTGGCATTTGACAAATCTTAACCTAACGCTCTGGATTTGGGGTGTTTTGTTTTATCTTTAAGGTTAGGGACAACAAGCATTTTTTTTTACCGGAAGAGAACATTTGCGTTGAACAGTGATGCCAATTTTGATAGGCAAATGCTGCTAATGATAGTTCCCGTTAGAAAATCTATCCAAGAAATGAGTTTCATTGCTTATTAATATTTTATTGCTATACTGCCCGGGCGTTGATATTATTATTATTAATTATCATTTTAACATATCGCGCATAAGTACTTTTAATCTGAACTCCTGGTTATTTTTTAACATTTCCAAATAAACATTTTTGATATTTCAATTTGACAAGACAAAATTATATTTGCTTCTGATAAAGCTTACTGTAGAAGCGCCTGATACATTTCTCCCAGCAACAACCGACGTAGCGGCGCTTGCGCGCATGCGTTAGATCATAACCTTAATAAAAAATCACTGTACCAAAGATCCCGTGCCACGCCAGTCGTTTTACTTAAAATTCCCTTGTAATTCCCAAACATGGTCCATCGACACGGAATAACGCACTTATTTTGAAGATTTGGCGACCAAAAATAAGTACAAGAAATAAGAAGTGGAATTATCAAGTTAATAGATTTTACTTGAAGATTAACTTTTGCACCGACAGCGAAGAGTGTACAAGACTGATAGTATCACAGTGTTATGTCGTTTTTACTTTTAATTTTATTCCCCAACACTCAAACAGGTAGTAAAAGTGTTTTTGCTGAGGTAAATCTTTATTGTTTTAATATTTCTGCTATTTTTATTATAATGTGTGCTTAGAAGTTTCCTTATAAAAAGTTGTGACATTGTGAAAGTCATTGCTTTGCAAGGTCAAATAGTACTGTATTATAATATTTAAATAATTGTAGTGCATAAAGTTAAAGAGTATTATATACTCATTCCATTAATTATTTATTAGCAGATTGCATTACCTATAGTTATTGTTGAAGGTGCCCGTTGTGTTTGAGTTAGAATAAATTAATTGTTTTTCATTTTTTTCTTGTAATTACCACTGTTGATTTATATTGCTATTTGATTACACTCAGGGATTATTATTATTATTATTACTTGGTACCTAGATATTTTAAATGTTACTTTAGTATTATTTTTTTTAATTATAAGTCATACTTAAATTGGATTTATATTATGTTACTTTTTGCTGTCACATACATAGTTGCTGGATTGTTATCCAATTAAAACTTTAAGCTTAAGTAGTTAATTCTTTATTAATTTCTTTTATTGTATAAAATCCAGGTTGACTTTATCCAAGTCCCAGAATGGCTGCAGAGGAGTTGCAAAAGAAGGAATTAATTAAGAAACGTGGGAGCTTTAAAGGTCGTTTAACTGCCTTTGCCAACTACCTTGATGCACTGGGTGAAAAGCCATTGTCTAGTTCTGATGCTACGGAGCTACAGTTGCGTACGGGTAAGATGGAGTCATTATACCAGCAGTATGATGAGGTGCAGTTAAAGTTAGAATGTATTGTTGATGATGACAAAGTTCAGATTTGTGAAAGAGTTGAATTTGAATCTTTGTACTATAAAATGTTGTCTAAGTCACAATTACTATTAAATCAATACAATAAGGATAACGAGTCAGCAGATAGTGATAAAAACACTTGTGTCAGCAATAGTCGAAATCTAGTTCAGTTACCTACTATATATTTACCAAAGTTTGATGGGTCTTTTAATAATTGGTTGGAATTTCGTGACACCTTTATTAGTCTCATTCATAATAATGATGAAATTCAAAAAGTGAATAAATTCCATTATTTGCGTTCCTCTCTGGAAGGTTCTGCTGCTGTGGCACTACGGTCTATTGAGTTCTCAGGGAAGAATTACGATATAGCTTGGAAATTGTTATGCGATCGGTACGATAATAAAAGACTACTAATTGAAAATCACGTCAAAGGTTTATTTAACATAAATGTAATTACTAAAGAGTCGTCAGTTTTATTGAATAATTTAATCGATGCTGTAAATAAAAGTTTGCGGTCGTTGGAGTTATTGGGTGAGCCGGTCGACAAATGGGACACCTTGCTGATATATATTATCACACGCAAGCTTGAACAAAGAACGTACCGCGAGTGGCTTCAGCATAGAGATCGTATAAATAAGGATAGTGCAATAACGTTCGACTTATTAATAAATTTCTTGCGTAACCGTGCAAGTTTTATTGAAACCTTAGAGACGCCTCGTAATGATTTATTACAAACACCTAGTAAGTCAAATAATAAATTAAAGGCCTTAATGGTGTCTTCTACGTCAAATTCTAATTTTTCAGGGAACGAATTGGCTTTAAGGTGTTGTTCACATTGTAAAGGTGACCATCCTTTAAGTGATTGTTCACAATTCCTTAGTTTAAGCGTCGAAGATCGTTTAAAGTTGCTACCTAATTTTAAAGTGTGTTATAATTGTTTCCGTTCAGGTCATTTCGCCAACCAATGCAGAAAGCCCGGTTGTAAATTATGTAAGCGTAGGCATAATATATTAATTCATTTGTCAGATACTAAAAATATTAAATCATCAAAAATTCCTTCTACTTTGTCGGAATTGCCGATTTCTTCTCAGGATAAAAACAATGTCGTTTTATCAGCAATGGTTGAATCGAATTGTAGCGGATTCAAACAACGTGGAGTGTTGTTGTCAACTGCTTTGATCAAATTATATGATCGTAATAGTTGTGAGCATGTTGTCCGCGCAGTCCTGGATAGTGGCAGTACTTCATCTTTCATGACAGAAAGGTTACAAAAAAAGCTCAACCTTGCATTTGTTGAGGTAGACAGGTCCATAATTGGAATAAATAACGTAACTTCGTACGTTGGCAAAGCATGTCAGGTGGACATAAAGTCACTTGATAACAGCTTTGAGAGTAAGCTGTATTGTTTTGTTTTGCCGGTTATAACCAATGATGTGCCCAGTCATAGTGTTAATTTTTGTGCATTAAACATTCCGTCTAATATCCGTTTAGCTGATCCTATGTTTTACAAGCCGAGTAATATCGATATTTTGATAGGTGCTGACCTATTTTGGGACTTGTTAGGAACTCAGAGGATAAGGTTAGGAGAAGGTATGCCAGTATTATGCGATACCAGGTTAGGATGGATAGTTTCTGGTCCTATCATGTGTAACTCAATGAAGTTTTCCAACAGCATTAAATGCAATTTAATTAACGTCAATTCGGAACGTGACTGTGATTTGGATAAACTTCGATCCGATTTAGCGAAATTTTGGCAGTTAGAGGAGGTGAAGTCATCTTCATCTCATTTCCCTGAGGAAAGATTGTGTGAAGAACATTTTATAAAACATACGACACGTCTTAGTGATGGTCGTTTTTGCGTTCATATTCCACTTAAGGAAAGTCCGTCTGTTCTAGGTGATTCGTTTCGTCGGGCTTCTCATTGCCTATATTCTTTAGAACGACGTTTAAAATCTCAACCTGTGCTTAAAGGGTTATATTATGACTTTATGTCCGAGTATGAGACGCTGGGGCATATGACTGAATATGACAATTCAGATTTAAGTCATAGTGGATATTTTATTCCACATCATGGAGTGCTTCGAGAGTGTAGTAGTACTACGAAGCTTCGAGTTGTATTCAACGCGAGTAGTCCCACGTCATCTGGAGTATCCTTTAACGATATTCAGATGACAGGTCCAACCGTTCAAGATGATCTTTTGTCTATACTAATCCGATTTCGAATTTATAAGTATGTTCTCTCAGCTGATGTAGAGAAAATGTATAGGCAAATAGTTGTTCATCCATCAAATAGACATCTTCAACAAATAGTTTGGCGTGATGATGTGAACAATTCTGTAAAAGTATACAGGTTGAACACTGTCACATATGGCACAGCTAGTGCGCCTTATCTTGCCACAAGATGTCTAAAGCAAGTGGGTCTTGAATGCAAAAATAAAAAGATTGCTGATATTATCATTCACGATTTTTATGTCGATGACTTGCTTACGGGTGCTAATGATTTGGATGAATTACTTTTTATTCGTCAAGAAGTCACCAACACATTGGCTTCTGCTTGCATGCCACTTAGAAAGTGGAAATCAAATAATTCTCGGTTGGTTTCGGACTCAGTCCAGCCATCATTCAACCTAAATATGGAATCCGATTCTTCGAATAGGTTACTAGGTCTTGATTGGTTTGCAAGTTCTGACGAGTTGGGATATTTATTAGGATCGTCGATTCCTTCTAAGGGCAACACAAAACGTGAACTGCTCTCAGTGATCGCACGAATATTTGATCCACTCGGATTAATCTCACCGTGTGTAATCACTATGAAGATGTTGCTTCAAAAAATGTGGGTCGATAAACTTTCATGGGATGAGCCCTTGTGTCCGGAACTCTGTGTTATTTGGACGTCAATCACAAAATCATTACCGGAATTAAATAATTTTCGGGTGCCACGCAATGTAGTTTGTGACTCATATGAGCATTTGGAACTCCACATATTTACAGACGCCTCTGAAAAGGCTTACGGCGCGTGCGCTTATATGCGTAGCGTGAATAAAGATGGTGAGTGTATGGTTCGCCTATTAATTGGTAAAAGTCGAGTAGCGCCAATTAAACCTACAACTATTCCGCGATTGGAGTTGTGTGGCGCCTTAGTAGGGGCTCGTGTTTACGAGAAGGTTTTGAACTCTCTTCGGGTAAAAATTCGTAGGACATTCTGTTGGACCGACTCCGCCATAGTGTTAGGATGGTTGCACATGTCACCTTCAAAACTCCAGCCATTTGTACGCAATCGCATAGCTGAAATTCTAGATAAAACTAGTAATTGTACCTGGCGACATGTGCCTACAGATAAAAATCCAGCGGACCTAATATCTCGTGGTGCGAATATAAGCACTCTTAGAGATTTGAATTTGTGGTGGTATGGACCCGATTTTCTAAAAGAGGTTCAGTCATGTTGGCCGTCTCAATTAAAAGGCATTAGTCCAGAAACGCTTCCAGAAACTCGACAATTACTTACGCTAATTTTTATTACAGATAATGATAATAAAAATAATATTCTTATTGATTTTAACCGATTTTCGAATTATTCTCGCCTTATAAGATGCATAGCTTATGTGTTACGATTTGTAAAAGCTTGTAAAAAACGTATATTTTCCAATATTGTTTTAAGCCAAGAAGAATTTCATGATGCATTAAATCTATTACTTTTAAAAAGTCAAGAGGAGTCATTTTCTGAATATCGATTACTCAGTAATAAACAATTGTTGCCAAAAAAGAGTGCCTTACTAAAATTTAATGTTTATTTAGACCAAAATAATATAATGCGAGTTGGAGGACGTCTCGACAATTCAATATTTTCCTACGACAAAAAACATCCTATTTTATTACAGTCCACTCATAAATTAACCAAATTGTTATTTGAGCACGAGCATAAGAGATTGTTGCATGCAGGGCCTCAATTATTATTGGCTTCCATAAGGGAAACCTATTGGCCTATAGGCGGCCGAAATTTAGCGAGGGCTTGTTATCACAAGTGCATTCGTTGCCAGCGCTTAAAGGGTAAAACTGTCACTCCAATCATGGGTAATTTGCCACAGCAGCGTCTCATTCCTGGTGGACACGCGTTTGAAAATGTAGGGGTCGATTACGCAGGCCCAATTATGTGCGCTAGTCGCCAAGGTCGTGGTTGCAAGCTAGTAAAGGCATATATTGCCATTTTTATTTGTTTTTCGACCAAGGCTATTCACCTTGAATTAGTAGGAGACTTAACTAGCAATAAATTTCGGCTGACATTAAATAGATTTATCGCGCGTAGAGGTAAACCGCTTAACATTTATTCAGACAACTGGCTGGCGCTTATAATGACTTGTCAAAATTTATAAAAAACAATTGCTCTTCAATTAGTGAAAATATGGCAACAGATGGCATTAAGTTTCACTTTATTCCTGCGTATACTCCTCATTTTGGTGGCCTCTGGGAGGCGGGTGTCAAGTCAACCAAGTCTCATTTAAAGCGAGTGCTGGGAAATTGTAATTTGACCTTTGAAGAACTCACAACGACTTTAACACAAATCGAGGCTGTGCTAAATTCTCGACCACTAACACCATTGTCTTCGGATCCCGCTGACTGCACCCCACTCACACCAGGGCATTTTCTCATCGGAAGACCGATGACATCGTTACCTACACCAAATTATCTCAACTGTGCCACAAATTATTTGACTCGCTTTCAACGATTGGAACAACTCCGTCAACATTTCTGGTCCAGATGGAGCAAGGAGTTTGTTGCTGAATTACAACAGCGTACGAAGTGGCGGTCTTGTAAGGACAGTTTGAAGATGGGTTCCTTGGTTGTCATTAAGGAAGACAACCTCCCACCGCTCAAGTGGAAGTTAGGAAGAGTTGTAGCGATTCATCCGGGTTCTGATGGAGTGGTACGTGTGGCTGACATTCGGACAGCAACTGGAATTATAAGAAGAGCCTTCAACACAATCTGCCCACTTCCAGTTTTGGAGAATGCGAGTTGAAAGCAGGCTTTCAACGCCCGGGGGCATGTAGAAGCGCCTGATACATTTCTCCCAGCAACAACCGACGTAGCGGCGCTTGCGCGCATGCGTTAGATCATAACCTTAATAAAAAATCACTGTACCAAAGATCCCGTGCCACGCCAGTCGTTTTATTTAAAATTCCCTTGTAATTCCCAAACACTTACCAATATAATATTCTGCCAGCAGTTTGTGTCGCACTGTTCGCGATCCACGCCGCGCAATCTGCCTACACATAAACAAAACAAACTGTTACACTGCACACAACAGCTAAACTAGATTTATGTTCACTTCACACTCTATGTAATGGAAATGAAAATGCTTGGGCAGTTTTATTGTTGATAATGGAATATGCTTCGTAATTGTCAGATTTATTAATCCTCTGTCTGATTTTCAATTCTTTCTTTACTTGATTGATATCTTCAATTGTCTATTGCACAGGTATCTTTAGACCGCAATTGAATGTAAGTTTCTAATGCCGAGACTCGGATGGATTTATAAAAAGCCTTCTCTAAAATCAAGAGTTGTCATAATTACTTTTTTTTATTTCTGGTACGAAATGGTGTGTACAGGAAGAGCAATGTAACTTATCTGAATTTTTGGTAAAAAAAATACACTACGGTTAAGATTGAATCATTTTCTGACAAGGCTTACGTAATCACGCGATTGATTCCAATATTTTAATCCAAATCATATATCGATCCTATGGTAATGCGCTAAGTGCAGGTATAAAAACAATATTGACAGCCTCCGTGGCGCAGTTAGTTAGACGCCGGCTGTGAAATGAGAGGCCGCGGGTTCGATCCCCGCACCGAGACAAATGTTTGTGTGAACCACAGGTATTTGTTTCGGGTCTGGGTGTTTGTGAGACCGAAAAGTCTCTCGTAGTTTCTGAAACCCACGACACAAGACTCGATCTTAGTGTGGGGTCAGGACTATGTATGTGACTGTTGGGTGTATGAAAAAAAAAAATACAAATGATGTACTCAACCATACGTTACCAAGGTATTGAAATATGTCCATACTTTTCGGTATTTAGAGTAGCTTCTTTCGTTCTTATGTCTACACGCCCTTTCACAGATGATTAGGCAAAAGGTATCGAAAAGTTACAAACAACAATCTGTAACGCTTTGATCTGTTTGAGTTGACAATATTGTCTTCAGATCGGAAATAATACAACCGATAATTTTAATAGAACTTGCGTATGAAATTTCACCTTTGTTCGCTTGTTTTTACTTTATTATAGTATTGTATGTGGTTACAGATAATGATACAATAATTCTTGAAGTGATAGTTATGCTGTTGCGTTTCGTATGCGACTGATATTTTGATACTTGTATACTTCAAAGAAGTTTAATCATTTAATTGTATTATCACTCGTACAGCTACGCTTTCTCTTCTTCGCATATGTAAACAAAAATATGTAACATTATTTTGGAGTCGGTTACGTTTATAATCAACAGCAATGATTGCTCAGCAACCAAACTATTTTTAGAATCAGTTATAATTGATATCATCAATCATATCCATTTAATACTGCTTTTCTAAACTATTTCGATTCTGTATAGGCATAATTCCAACTTTTAGGTCGCAGTCGCAGTAAAAGCTTTGAGATGGAATTTCGAAGCATTAAAGTTCATAATCCAAACTATCAGAATCTCAAAATTGATAAAATTATTAACATTGCGGCTACATTTAAAAATATAATTATATCACGCTATATGTACTGTCATAAGCGAACCAAATAGTTACAACACCCGATACTGGCCAATAATGGTACCTGTTAACGAGCGCCTGTGGATTGTGTTAAAACGATATCATTAGTTATCCTCATGTTGGAGAGTATTGAGCCCATTTATTGTTTGGAACCTGCGAAACAACAGAGTTGAGCCATAAATAGGCTTTATGCTCACTTGCAATGACATTGGGAAAGGCACAGTAACGAATTTCGAGAAACTAAACATCAAATATGGATAGGAAACTGAATTCAACCTGTTGAAAATCAATTCGAAAAGGATTGTGAATGGTTTACAATTTCAAAAAATTAAAATTGTGATGTTTATGTTTTCATGTATGGTTTTAGTTTATTCATTTCATGTTTTCTTACAATTATAGATGCATTAATGTTATTGCCCACAAATCTTTTAGTTCTTATTTCTCATGCTCCTTATTACAAAAATAATCAGTTTTGGCTTCTTGTTCTTATTATCTTTAACTTTATATTGGTTTTGAGTTTGATCTCCAAGTTATTTTTTGTTTAAATTTCTTAAGTTACGGTACATTATCAACATGACCTCTTGAATTAATACTGGATGAACCATAATCCCTTGTAACTACGGTCTTAAAGGCGTTATATCCTGCCTACCATTACTCTTTAAGCCTGCTGTAATCTGTTCCTCTCCATGTAATTTAACATTCACTCACTAAAATGGAAATGTGCTAATGGTTCTATTTAACACTAGTATTTTACTGCTGATAGTATTTAATGCTGTACTCTGTGTGGGTTTTTCTAACACCTATATCAATTTTTATGTGTCAAGAGGAAAGCTGTAAAGCTCCCGTTTCAGTAATAAGTAATTTTGCAAGCAATTATATCAGATATCTTCAAATATAATTTATATAAAAAAAATATCTAGCAAAGAAAATAATACTATTCGAATTATCTACAAAAATAAGACCACTTATTATCTCAAGCCGTAAAGTCCGATGCTAAGCATATTACGTCTCCTCTACTTATAATTTAAGTATGTTATTAAAATATCCGTAAATCTGAAGGATTACCGACAATAGTCAGATGGGAAAGGTACTCGAGATAAACTCAAACATCAAACTTCTTAACTAGAAGGCCGGAAGGGTCGGATTCAGCGGACGTCGCGAAATATGGCAAGAGACGTCCCCAAAAATATTTGAATGTAAGTAGCTTACTCAAAATATGACAAGAGGATGGATTGCCTTCTATTGTATGATTACTTGTATTTTCCTTGTAGTGGCTTGTGTTCTCATAATAAGCTGTTTAATTGATTACTTTAAAACTTTAATATTGTTTATTTTTCATTGTATTTTGGATTATGTGATATCAACTCCCCAATTTTTTTATACATGTAAATAAATAAATAAATAAATAAATACACCCAACAGTCACACACATAGTCCCGACCCCACATTAAGATCAATTAAGTCTTGTGTCGCAGGTATCAGAACTACGAGAGACTTTTCGGTCTCACAAACACCCAGACCCGAAAGAAATATTTGTGGGCCGCACAAACATTTCTCTCGGTGCGGGGATCGAACCCGCGGCCTCTCGTTTCACAGCCGGCGTCTAACCAACTGCGCCACGGAGGCTGTCAAGGGATACCTTTACGTATTTCCGTTATTTATTATAAATCAAATGCTCTTTGTTTTGGTGATGCTACAAAATGCACTATAAACATCGACTTCATTTTAAATTCCCAAAATCGATGAATGAAAATCAACAAACTATCATGAAACCGATTACAGAACGAACGAAAAACGGCACAATATCCCTCTTTAATTTCGTTTAACCCGTCACTAATATCGACCCATTTCCCTTTCACAAACAGACTACGGATTTTCACCACGGATTTGAAGCGGATTTCGAGCTAAACGAGATGCGGGCGCGAATCGGACAATTGATCGGAACGTGACACATTCCGATTGCAGTTATTGTCAACAAATATATTAGCGATCGGAACTAAATGCTTACTGGATCATGCAAACTTTATTAACTTGTTGACTGATTGTGTTTTTTATGTCGGTTCGAAGGTCCGATTTTCGTTAGAGGTGATTTTTTTAAATACATTTATTGTATAGCTTGTTTAAAAACAGTAGCAAATGCATTTTGCCAATGAATGTTTTTATTAATTCGTCACGACTCAATTACGAGTATAAATCATACTGTAAGTATATAATCTGGCATAATAAGGATGGCTTCAAAAAAACCCTGGATGGCTATAGTTAATCTACATAATTTGACGAAACTCTAGAAAACAAACTTATGCAAATTAAAAACGTAGCTAATAGAGCATCCATGAAACCCATACATAACCGTAATAAGGAAAATAAAAACGCCCTGTAATTTGAAGCAGGTGATAGCCCTGCATAAAGCGATGCGGGTAACCTCTGCATCGGGTGCCACGTTATGGTTAATAGGGCGACAAGCCGACGCCTACCAGGGGTTTTTTTATGATTCACGTCCATACAGTCGTAAAAGCTAACTACACTGCAGAAGTGAAAACCGTGGTAAGCTAATTTGTCTTTTATAATGCGTGGAAATAGGTTACTTTGGGTTGGAGGGGTTATTGGGAAATTATGATTTAGATGGGTCACGAAAATAGCAAGTTTTAAGTACTAACTTGTTTCTTTATAGTTTATTGTTTGTTTACCATTATATTCTAGAGTTGATTGAAACTAATGGAAACTAAATTCCAACTAATACTGACAAATGTAGCTACTTTGACTTAGTAATATTGAAAATACGTTCTATGCTGGAAATGTTTAATACGCTACAGAAACTTTTTTATCGTTATACAGCTAGGATTATGATTTACATACATACATACATAAACTCACGCCTTTATCCCCGAAGGGGTAGGCAGAGGCGCCACTAGGACACCCACATTTCGCCTTGCATGTTCCGTCCCATGATGTGATAGGGGGGGAGCCTATCGCCATATCGAGCACAAATTCCTGACTCGGGCTGATAATGAACAGAAAAATCCAATTATGATTTACACGATCAATAAAATGAAGCTGACGTATATCTAAAACTAATAAACAAATACTTAATACAAACAAAAAGTAAGAAATAAAAAAGAAATATTACACTCTATAAGACATTGGTACAATAGCGTAAGTAAATGTATGGTTGAATTAACTTGAGGTTTGCACGTGATATACGCAGGAATTCACCCGGAGTAGCAACAATTTCCCTAGTTCAAGGAGGATACACAGATTACTACAACTGACAGTTATGAATATCTCAATGTTTACGACTACAGATATTGTGTGATTCAAGCCGGGTTCATGTTCAATTTACACATATTTGCACTGTTCTAGTCTGAATTATGACGTGTCTCTATATTCAGCTATAACTTTTTTACCAGACAGCCTTCAAAGTTTCGAAGTTATTTGTGTATTCCTGGAAGATATCGTCAAGAACCTGGCTACCTGAAAGTTATACAACAGAATTTAAGGTATTTGAAGTCCGCTAACTCGCACTAGGCCAGCGAGCCACTAAGTGGACTAAAATGCCTGTCCCTAAAGTTTTGAAGTCAGGTGGGTGGCCGTAATGTTATGAGGTTACGCATTTTGTTATGTTAAGTGTGGTATAATGATAGGTAAAAGAATAGCTTATAGTGTGTGGTTTGTTAAAAAGCTAGCTGTAAAAATGAGTTCGATTTTTGCAGCGTGGATTTTGGTGAACTACAATTTTAATTATTGTTTAATTCTCATCCGTCATAGTTTCTAAAGTAAAAATCCATGGTGCAAAGATCGAACTCGTTTTGTGTTAGAACAATACGCAAGATTTAGAGCGGGTTCTGTCTATTTAAGCGAATGTGTTGTATTCTTTTCAGTAAATATAACATGTTTTTAAACCCAAATTTTATGATCCACACGTTTTTCAAACATCCACCAAATAAAATCAATTTTGCCTGGTCTTTTACCACCCCTGTGTGACGTTAGCGCAACATGTTTTACTGATGATAATATCCTTCACGTCGTATTCCTCTATGGCTAACCAGATATTAACGTAACGTGTCACCGAAATACAAAAAAATACAGATTTTAAATTTTTTCGAATGTGAGCACTAAGATGTGTAGGAAGAAGTAAGTTTTGGATAGATTTATTATTTTATGGTAAATGGCGAGTTAGATATGGGAATTAAGCCAGTAAACACATTGGTAAGCACGTGACAACTCTCCTATCGGTTACATAGGATAATATATCCACAAAATACTCATAAACGCCTATACACGGCTCTTAAAATTAATTTTCATTGAAGTTGATATTTTCATCCGCTGAAAATTTTAATCTCCTAAAACATACAGGTCTCGGCGTTACGAATGAAAATTTATCACAATTAACCTCATTAATACAAAGTTGTTAATCAAAAGGCGGGCACACGTAATTGGGACGCCTGGCTTGTTACATTATCTTTGTAATCTCCGCCCAACGTTTAGTTAGGAAGTTTGAAGCGGTGACAGACTGTTTCGACAATTTTTCCGAGTTACAAGAAACAGAAGACATTAAACTCAGAGTTTCACGTACACCTTATGCGCGGTGAAATGTAAATAAATTTATTAAGGATGTCTTGTTCATACAAAATGATAAAGTAAAATATTTTTCCTTTTATTTGTATACTATAAATTACATTTTAGATAAATAAATCACTTTTAAAATTTTTGGTCGATTGCCTCGCAATTCTCCATCATTAAAGTGATAGATAATTAACTACGAAACCGAACGAAACTTTGAAAAGCCGAACATGTACACTCTAGTTTTTATTGAAAAGTATGCCAACGTTCATATCATACTGCAAACAAACAAAGTTTCTATTTATATCTTATTAATATCGGTTAAAGTTATATACTAATATGAAAACTGATCCATTGGTAGTCAAAGTAACCACCAATTTAATTTAGGATATAACCCGAACGGGCTGCGGTGGGCTCAACACCAACAAGCAATGTTTATGTAATAAATACCTTCATAAAATATTCCACACTTCAAAGCCCAGCCAATTTCATAAAAGGTTATGTATATTTTTTTAATAAATGGTTTGTATCTTTTAAAGCCTTTCTTGAAAAAATCAATGTAGTTATATTTTGTACTTTGATTCGAGCGGTATATTTAAACGACACACAATGGGAAAGAGTTTTTAAATATTAAACCTAACAATGAGGCCTTATCTACATTACATTTTTATGTTATTGATAACGCCTTAATGTAGTTGTTGGGTTATGAATCTTTCGGTTCTCGTTATATTTTTTTCTAATAGCTAAATAATTTTTTTTAGAGTTTATGCTTTGAAAACAAAAAACGCAATTGATTAAATATTACATTATTTACTGCTTCCATCAAAGAGTTGAAAGTAAATTTATGGCAATTTAATGAAATACAGTACCTGCACTTCAAGTCCTCGACACAGAGAAAGAAACAAAAATCTGATAATATAAGTAATTGCTGAAAATTCCCAAGTACAGGAATTCTTGTACATCCCTAGTTGATTTTACACAGCCCCGAAACCACTAAGTGAAACTCAAAGGCTCTACCCACCATAACCACTGCAATTCCCTCAAACCAAGTTCGTCAGTGATACGAGCCGAAAATGGTATTGAGTGTCGAAATTCGGTCATTAGAGTACATAGAAGCTGTTAATAGTACTCTATAATTATTAATGAATATTAAATTGTGTCTCGTATAAAGCTGGTACTATGTTGTACGCTAGAAGTTTGAACTTGCCTCATAATTTTAATTAATATTTTAAATCTAAGCTGTTTCTCACAGAAAACCGGAGCAAAGTGATGCCTGTGCCGTCGTGTTCCGGTGAATAAATTTGCCTAAGGGCCAATACTCTTTTCTTCCTCCCTTTTTGTTAACCATTTTGAAATGCCAACAATGCACCTGTATTTCACGGTTTGTACATTTTCTTGAGTGGTGATACTCATTTTCCATCGGGTGAACCGTTGATTTACCAATGCAATTATAGTAGAAAATATATTGACTACTTAGAAAAAATGGCCGGATATAGCGATAGGCTCGCCCTTTATCACATCGTTGGACGGAACATACTAGGCGAAATGCGAGTGTCCTGGTCGTGCCTCTGCCTACCTCTTCGGGGATAAAGGCGTGAGTTTATGTATGTATGTATGTAAGAAATGCCTTTTAAAATCCTTGTTCTTTTCATGATCAATTGTTAAGTAAGTCGCCGTGAAAATGCAAGTCTTTAAGATGGCCGATAAATGTAGACTTTTCTTCTAAAACATTTTGAAATGCCGTAACTCAGAGAATGTACTTAGCACACAGACAGGAGATTAATAGTGCTCTGTAATTACTACTCTTAATTTAACTTTTTTATTGCCCCGAATGAAATTTTCTCGGCGTAAATGCACAAATTGCTCGTGTTCATTAAGATATTTAAGGTCAAACGCCGAAGTAATCTTAGGGTCGAGTCAATGTTAAAACCACGGCACGTGACTGAGGTAAATCTTAGATTAGGCCCGATATACTCCGCCAGGTGTCCAGGGCCCGGTGATTTATAGATCCCTGATATTTCGAAGTACATTGCTGGTTCATGTCTAAATTAATATTCTGAAGCCGTTATTTTTTTATAATTGCGGGTGATGTACAGTGCACATCATCTATAATTACAGAATAAACACTTTGTCATTGGTTTGTTGCAATAATTTTTATGGTTATGGAAAAAGTTTCGTCGATAGGGCTTTTGGTACGTTAATTTGACTTAAAATAAAATGACTTTAGGAATCCTTTTGCGCTAGGGTTGCGATCTGGATTGGTGCATGGATATTTTTTTTTACATCCTTCATAGTGCAATTGGTTAGATGTCGGCTGTGAAAGGTGAGGCCGCGGATTCGATCCCTGCTCCGAGAGAAATTTTTGTGTGATCCACAGGCATTTGTTTCGGGTCTGGGTGTTTATGAGACCGAATAGTTTCATAGCTTCTGATACCCATGACACAAGACTCGATCTTGTGTGGGCTCAGGATTATGTATTTGACTATTGGGTGTATTTGTTTATTTATTTTATGCCTACAACAGTTTTTGTCCTGAGTCTCACTTTGTGAATTGACTGTTGTTTGTAATAGATCGAAAAAGCAATAATCCCAGCCCAGATAATGACTTTTACAGAATAAAAACCGACGTAATTATTTAAAACGAAAAACAGTTTTAAACACAGAATTTGTGTTTCTCTGAAAAAAGTCGTATTACACGAGTATTTCGATAACCGTTCTCATTGAATTTATATTGAACGGTGTTAAATTCAATATCGACAAATTAATAATAAATCTTGATATTTATAGTGCTGACGGTTGCAAATAAAATTTGCCAAACCACTTTATTTTCAATATTAATAATATATTACATCGCTTGTCTGTATTGGGCACAGATTTATATGATTTCATGTAATAAAATACGTAAGCATTTGTCTTGTGGAACTGATTTTATCTATAATGGAATGTTTTGCGTTTTTATATTATCCTATAACTCAATATCGTTGAAGGTTGTTTAGAGAAAAGTTTTGGATTTTAACTTTAGTTTTCCACAGAATTGGACACTTAAGCAGTTTTTGTAACCTACCATGTTTTCAGACCATGTGGCAATTAGTGTGGCAGTTTAGTTGCATAGTGTCTGAAGTCACTAATACTACCACCCGGCTTCGTTTTCCGTCGCAGTCTAGATATAACCGGTATAAATCACAAAATTTCATGCAGCAAATTTATAGGTAGCTATTTAGGCGGGGGATCTTATAATGGATCAGAACAATAAAGGATAAGTTATTAGAGTAAGAAAACTAATACAGCATTACTCGTAAACTGAGATACAATAAATAAAATATACGACTCGTTGCATGTCCTTGTATCGCAATGAATACAATAAATTATTTGAAGATAAGGACGGAGTAGAAGTTTCCTTATTGGAGCCGAGTGTACAAGTATATAAAACTTACAATATTTACATCGAGGATTTTAGGTTATGAGGATAATTACTTAGTCGGTATACAACTCATACATCAGCCTTCCTTTTCGAAGTCCAAGAAATTGTACAATGAACTATGAAGCCGTTCATTAATTATGTAGGGGTTCAAACCATTACGTATTAAGAATTGATATGTGCAAACAATATGATATATTGTGATATATTTAGAAATTGCTAAAATTCAGTTATTCCGACACATAGGTTACAATTTTTTAATTATATTTGGTATCAAAATATGTCCGAAACCATATTTTTAAAAATTGTCCACAAAATTATATTTCTTATAAAAAGAAATAGAACAGGAATTCATGTTTTATTTCTTTTTAAGATACACGTCATGAAGCGGTAGTATTAATCAACGATTAAAAAATCTTGCAGCACAACTGGATTTCATAATATTTTGATTATATGTAACCATTATATAGGACGAAAAACTAACGTTGGCAATAACATGTGAATACTAAAAAATACTAAATCTCTGCTACCAAGAAGAGATTTTGTGCCTAGCTTCTAACCGGATTTGGGCTTTCTGCACTAGAATTGCGTATACCCTGTTTCTCGTGCGAGTTACATTTTGCGACACAGCGACCACGACGGGCTTAAATGCTAATACGTGACTGCGACTTGAAATTCAAGCGCAATCATTTTAGTTCAAGTGTGCACATGCTTCCGTACTGTGAATTAGGACTGGAGACGGTCAAGAGTTAGGTTTTGATCATTAAAATGAACCTTATTTCTGGTTGCATCATTATATTCCAATTGTGTAACGGGTAAAACAAATCTGTAGGTAATGTTGAGTATATTTGAAGAAGCGAATTGGTTTTAGTTCCACTATTGCATTAGTAAAACCTGACCTGAGAAAAAAGTAATTCTAGTTTTGTTTCGCAAGACGTAAAGTATAAAGGTGGACAACGCACCTGCTATTCTTAAGTTATTGTAGTCAATTCACAGGTTGCATCGTTTGAATAACCCCTGGATGTTGTAAATAAATCTCTTACAAATACAAATTAAAAATTATAATATTAATTTAGTTAGTAAACGGGTTCCGAATGTTTTGTAAAATTACTCACTTTTCAATGCCACTACATTATGCATTACGATTCATTTATTTTATACAAACAAAAATAACTGAGTTTACAACTGTTCTGTGGTGTACAATCTACATAATACTGGGTTACAAAGTATAGGATATAGTAAGCGAAATGGTAAACACGTCTATTCACATAAGCGGCGCGAGCGAAGTTAACCTGCGATAAAATAGAACTCCAAGTAATAGTGGAAAGTAAAAAGATTGTACAGTTTCATATGGCGCCCGGTACAGTTCCTGTAAACCAATAACGATTGGCATCGGCAACGTTATTGTTTCCGCTCCGGAGTAGGCCGCTTAGGAGCCTGCGAACTCGAAACAATTCTCACATGCGAGGGCTTTATCTAAAATTGTTGTATATTAAAGGCCAAGTTGCCCGCTGTTGTTATGTAAACGCGGGTGTAGATTTTTGGAGATTAAACGCTTTTTAGTTGTATTTCCGATGTTGGTTGAAGCTTACATCACAATCACCATCACGCCTTTCTTGTACGGAGTAGGCAAAACGAATCGAACAAACCTTCGTCGCCATTTCATATCCACACGACTTTTTATCTTTTCGTTTATTTAAATATTATGATCATCATCAATCGTGTGTCCCAAGGATTAGAAAGAAGAAGGCACTACTGGAGCCCCGCTACAATATGTGTAAATAAATACATTTAATTTAAAACAGCATATTCACAAGTTACTAACCTCTGAAAGAATGAACTGAATAAAAACGTGTTATACATAATATGGACACTATGTCTTAGAGTACCGACTCTCCAACTGTTGATCTTAGGATCTGTGTAACACAGACAAACGATTGTAAAATGTAGGACACGCTGTCGTCACCGTGGCGCTATGCTCTCAGTATCCATTAATTCAGCCGACATTATGTACTTACCATCGCTTGATCCGGTTTCTAAATTTTACTTGAATAGAATGAATGTACGTGAATATTTTTTTTTAAATAGGACATTTGGCGATATCCTTTCGCCGTATAAAAGAAGATGTCACAAGCGATCTGTTTTCTAGTAATATGCCGTATTGTACTAGTTATGTTTATTACTTCAATGCTTAATAATTAGGACGACTATATTTGATTATCAGAAAGACAGCCGGCAAAATTTTGAGAAAATAGCAACCATAACGCTACTCGGGAGTTATGATTGTTCTTACAGCATGTCAGTAGTTGATAAGCTATATCCAAGAAAAATGTTTTATTTTGAAAAGCTTAAGCATATACAAAACCCTTTGGTTACCTAACATCATCCATCAAGGCAGAGTGACCTTGATCGGTAATTATACATGTCTAGAACTAGATCTTACGCGACTCTTTTTAGTCCAAGAAAGAGTGAAAAGTAGGAAAATAGTAGGAGACTGTCCCGCCCTCACACCCGCCACTGCAACTCCTGTAAGCCAGGATCAACAGTGGCACGCATATTAATGACACTGAACATTGAAGCCCAGCGCGTCTCCGGGAATGTCTAACTTGTCTTTAACCCGCAACGAAATCAATCAAAAAAGTTAAATTAATAGGAGGAGTTGGAAATAAATTATTGTCCACTTCCCTCCCTAATAAAACGGGTGACAAAAACAATGAACTAAAGAGGTAAATAACCTCGCATAAAGACGTTTACAGCCAGAGAAGCCAGTAGTAAAGCACCACAGATTAGTCATTATAACATTTAAATGGGACCTATAATGTAAGCTGTTATACTTGATTCCAATAATAGGTATGGCAAAATCGCCGGAAAGCACGGAAATTCTTCCTAGTCTCCACAAGGTCCGTGTAGTATACAACTCCAGATGTTATTTGCATACTATCTAGCATGGTTTTACGCTCATTCTGCCAAAGACTCCACTCCCACAGTATATGATGCGCGGACTGCTCATATTCGCAATAAGGTGTTGAACATGAGCACGCAGGCGAATCAACGAGCTTAAATGAAATGAAAATAGTAGCTAATCGTTCGAACGTAGTTTCGTTGCTGTTATTAATGGGGCAAACTAAGCCTAGCAGCCTAAGGTAATGTGTCTATATACGTCCCCTCTACGAACGTGCTATGTTGTTTAATATTTATTTCGGCCCAGGACTTTTGCCGGGAATTAACGCCATGCATACCAATTGTTTCGGTATTGTTTAAGCTACAAATAATACTCGGAAAGTTGCACGATTCTGCTTTTCACTAAAATTTTGCGTGTTAATATTAAATTTTTGTAAAATATTTTATGTTAATTAAATCTGAAAATTTATATGTGTATCACAATGCATGGAATTCAAATAAATGTGCTTTGTTGGAATATATTTAACAGGTTTATTGACCTGAAAAGCATAGCTATAATATACAAAGTTTCCCGATATTTATTTATACGAACATAATTTAGTAGTTCACTAGGAAGCTATATCAAGTTTTTGAAAGTACATTAAGTTAGTCAAAGTTCTAACAAGAATATTATGTTATAAAACACCACGAATATATTTACAAACAACATTTATTTCACAAGTCTAATTATTAATTTTCTGCAATCGCAACGCCTCAATTACTAGTTCTATAATTTTCCCATAAAATGTCCTTTGTAGTTCCACAATGAATTAACCTAGTCCACTGCCGTGCGCCTAGATAAAAGAGACACGATTCGGGCGGGCTACCAAAAACATCAACTGACGCTAACAATATTACATCGGGTTGGCGTTTGTTTTGACTTCCCTTGTGTCACACTGCACGCATTTAGGACGCCGCACCTGACACGCGACTACACGACAGTTTCAAATGCAGTAGAATATTACGAAATGTCGATTTTTAACAAGTTTTCATTAGCTTCACCTGTATGTGTTTACATATATTTTGGAGCCCTTCAAAACGTCGCATTGCCTTGAAAATTTTCACTTAACAAGGATACATATATGTATGTATGTAGATTTGATTCCTGTTTACGTTTTTGTTCGATATTCTTAATACGCTTTATGTTAATATATTTCACTACTCTCTTGTATATTACCAACCAAAGGAAGGACCCATAAAAAGTATGCTCATGATTTTATGACCTTTCAGTATGTATGCCCACTACATAGACACTAATATCAGTATTGCTCTCTACGCCTATCTCACGTCAACTCCTATAAAAAGCAATGTAACTTACATAATATTTTTTCAATAGAAATAACTTAAACGGTTTAATATGACCGGGCCTACTGGAAGTGCAATCTCTATAGTCACATTAAAGAAAATAGCATTATAAAAACTATTACACTAAACAAAACGTTCATTCTGTATTGAGTATTATGCTTTTGTGTTTCTTAAACTCAAGATCCACCGGCATTTTATTTTATAACTCAGACCCTGAATCTCGTATTACGATGAAACATGCTTCGGTTTCTAGTACGAGTGTAAGCAATGCAGCTACGAAAATGGTGTTGAAAATTCCTTTTATTTGAGCTGACACATTCTAAAAATGACCGTAAGTTATCCTAGCAACTTGAACAGATTCTGGAAGAAATATTTATCGCTTTACATAAGGTAGAAGATATCTGCGAATTTAACATTAACTTTGTAGATTGGTAAATTGTCTTTTGTGGCATAGCGTTGCTGGTTAAAACTTTAATAGTATTTCAAGGAGTATTCCCTATCGATAAATTCGTTGAGGAACTTTAGTACTATAAAAAATATGGTAATATTACTAGTTGATGGCAGAAGCCCATATTCGGCCGCGTGGAGTTATGAATTGGTAGAAAATATATGGTTATACTGGATACTTGCTGTGTACAATTCTCTCCCCCACCATATTGTAGCAACTCAAGTCACATTAAGTGGTGGAAACAACAGAACCATTTCAGATATTGCAGTAGATAGTCAGAACTCGCTGATGGATCAATGTATCGATATATTGTCAATTATATGGAAAAAAATCAAGTAAATAAAATAAAAACAACAATTTCAAACTAAATAATAAAACAACAAACAGTACTGCGGTTATCTGTTTCCCTAACAAAAATAATCGCCATGATAACGAAACAACTTTTACATAATTACATAGACCGACGCTTACCTCAAACTTCGTTCAGAGTAAGTAAATAAAGTTGAAATTCACTCCAAATATCACTCAAAGCAGAAATATAACACGAAATGGGGGAAAACTATTGTGTAGTGTTGTGGAAGTCCGCGGATATGAGAAAGTCACAGTAGCTAAAATAAAATAATTTAGTACAGAGGGATAACTCGTTTTTATACTCGTAATATGATAAAAGTACTACAATTCAGTCATTGCAGTTCTAGTCATTACTTACTTTTAATTTTGGTAGCATAATAAGTCGTCGATACCATCCAGGTTTTTACTTTTATTATTACATCTTACATCTGTGGTTTTTAGTAAAATATCTCCATTCTTATAACGAAAAATATATCTTTTTTTAGAGGAGCAGGCACAATTTATACGTAATTATAAATTGTTACTAAAATTTAAGTGTTCAGTGTTCCAACATAATGGTTGATATAATTCCTAACATCAATATTAATTGATTGCGACTTCCGAGTGAGTGAGTACTCTGTTCGAGATTTGCCGATGCTGTGGCTAAAGTTCGGGCGCAGATGTGCGTTTACACAATTGTTTCTCTACATTTGGAGGTTTGTTCTATTTCTTCCGCTTGTTCCAAATTGAGAATATGGTTTGCTTCAGGCTATACACTGTCATTGAGAGCATCACACCCTTCTAAGTTCATCCTTTTTTTTAGCAACACTTACATATTATACACAATATATTTGAACGATAATCGCAAAATTCTTGGTTATTGTTCTTTTATTATGTTATCTGCATCTAGTTTAATCAGTTGTCGGCGTTCAAAGACTATAAGTTGCAAGCATATAATTTAACTCAATTTATTATTTACACGATTACCACTAAGTGTTAAGATAAAAATAAAAATCACTTATCCCATTTACAGGTGGAAACTGTGTTGCTGCCAATCAGGCAGAAGGCAGATTCTTCAATTCACAACACAACCACTATTATTTTAAAGATACAGATATTTTTTATTAAATATGTTGAAATAACCACAGAACACTAATGATTGACAATATTATTGTCAACTATAAAAACAACGTGGATAACCGACACAGTTCGAACTGCAACTACGACCGATGTCGTAGGAGTCTCGGTAGTTCAACTGAACTCTAATAAACAAGTGGCGGATTTATATACCCTGAAACCAGTCACAAAATCACAAATACCCACAACCCTATTTGTTAACATAACCTACAAATATCGAGCATCGAATAAACTTATTGCATTTATTATAGATTATAGAAAATTAAACTACCTTTTTCCAGCAAACTTATTCTTTACTACTATTACTTTATTCGATATATGCTTTATATACTTTAAAAAACCGATAAGTACTCCCCTAAACCTTATTTCACGGCTATTTCCTTACTCAAAATAATAAAAATGTATAATCACGAATTAGAAAAGAGAGTAATTGTTTCTTTTACAACTTGTCCAACAATAATTATAATTCGCCTTTTTGCAGTTTTTTTTTTTATATTTCCTATTGATAATGATGAAAGATTCTTCCTAAACGAAAGATCGGAAAGGAAGGAAGCGATTACCTTCAAATGTCACAAAAGACTTTCAATACAGACACGTCCAACGAGATGAAGACAAATGATAGGGAAATATAAGGCCCGAAGTTTCGCCATTTAGAAATTTGTGAATGGCACCAAATTATCCTTCTTAAGGTGAAAAAAAAAAATGCGGGTGAACTAGAAATTAAGTCATGTAACAAGCTAATTTTATACAATGTATATTTATCGATTGAGATTTTGCATTAAAAAAAAAAAGAAATAAAGAGTAATAATACAGACGTAATTGTTCCGGCGTTATTATAAAACATTTTGTTTTATGCCACTTAATACAAATACTCCAAAAATATAATACGAGAGAAGCGTCAAACGTTCGTATTACAAATTCAATATTATAATATAATAACATTCATGTGAACACGCATTTGAGCTGATAATATTATACGATGTTGGGTTGTGAAATTACCAAGAAACTCCGAGTGTATAGTCGTAAAAGCTATGACGCTTTTCCATGTGCTATTTAGTTGTTATCCTGGAGACGGCTGGTTTATTTTTTTTTTTTTTTTTTCAAATCAAATATATTTATTGTGGAACATAGGTACAATAAGGTGTTAGGATAATATGTTTAGGTACTAGTTCAACTATGACCCGCCACATTGGCAAACAATAGATTAGTAGATAACTTAAGTCAGATAACTATTCATTAAATTTATTTGTTACATATTCTTATTATTCTTTCAGTTTAACTTTTCCGTGAGAAACTCCGCAATACTGTAATATGCTTTTTTGATAAGAAATTCTTTAAGGTATTTTTTGAATTGATTTATTTTAAGCTCCTTAATTGAAGACGGTATATGATTATATATAATAGGTGCCATGCAGAATACACTTTTATGCATTAGGCTTGTGTTAGACTTTCTCACACACAATCTATGGTTGTCACGTCGGCTACGCGAATTTAAGTCTGATAGCCTAGGAAATAGATTTGGATTGATTTTAACAAATTTAGAGACTTCGAAAATGTACAAAGATGGTGTTGTTAATATTTTATGTTGTATAAAATAATCTTTACATGAGTTAGCACATTGTAGACCAAACATAGCTCTGATGCACCGCTTTTGTTGCTTAAAAATCAGGCATTTGTTGGTTGTGTTTCCCCAAAAGATAATTCCATACCTTAGTATGGCACTCACTATGCCATGATATGCCATAACTAAAGTCTCTGTGTTTACTGTTGGGGCTAATTTATAAAGTACATAAGCCGATTGACTAACTCTTTTTGCCAATTGTTCTGTGTGACTTTTCCAGTCCAGTCTTTGATCTATTATTAATCCTAAGAATTTTGATGTGCTAGCTTGATTCAGAATGTCATTACTATAGTTAATTTTAACAGTCACATTGGAACGTTGGTTGAACATCATTAATTTTGTTTTGTCAATATTTATTCTAAGATTATTATTATTAAGCCATTTGATAATTAACTCAATTGTATTAGAAATGTCATTTTCGAAACTTTGAAAATTGTGATTGTCAGCGGCGATAGTAACTGTGCTATCATCGGCAAACAGTGACATGTGATGATTTGTCACTTTCGGCAGATCATTTATGTATATTATAAAAAGAAGCGGACCCAAAACACTACCCTGGGGGACACCGTATTCTATTTTACGTCGATGTGATCTAAAGGCTTGTTCAAATTTTGTCTTTGGTTCAACCTTTGTTATTTCCACATATTGATATCTATTTTTTAAATAAGATTCAATCAAGTTCGCAATATTTCCCCTTATTCCGTATGCATCTAGTTTGCTGAGTAAGATGTTATGATTAACACAGTCAAATGCTTGTGTCATATCACAGTATATTGAACAGACCGGGGTCCTCTTGTCAACATGTGTAATGACTTTGTTCAAAAAATCGTAGACAGCCATATTAATAGTTTTATTTTTACGAAAACCTTTTTGTTCATCAGTTAGGATATTTTGTTTCTCTAAATATTTATATATTTGCTCATAGATATATTTTTCAAAGACCTTTGAAAAAATCGGCACTAATGCAATGGGTCTATAGGATTCTAGACTTTCTTTATTTGTTTTTTTTAGCAATGGTTTTATCACCGTCGTTTTTAAAGCTGAGGGAAATGTACCAGATGAAATACATAAATTAACAATATAACTTAAATGACCACTAATTATATTTGAAACATATTTAATTATTTTGGTTGAGATACCATCATGTCCTACACTATTAGTATTTTTTAGCGATCTTATAATAATTTGAATGTCATTTTGAGAACTTGGTGCTAAAAACATAGAATTTTTTCTTTTTAAAATATTTGCAGTTATTTGTTTACCCGCACCAATGATCGGTTTTATTTTGTCTATAAAAAAGTCGTTTAGCGCCTTTGCTATATCATGTGGGTTCGTTAAAATTCTCTCTCCTAATTTAATATTCCCTATGGGTGTTCTAGGTTGATTTATCTTAGTACTATTAATGATATCCCAGGATGCTTTTGATTTATTAGACGATACTTTAATTTTGTAGATGTTTTGGGCTCGTTGTGTTAATTTAATTATTTTACTGTATCTCGCAGTATATTTACGCAAAATCATTTTGTCAGATTCATTTCGTGAAAATCGGTATCGCCATAAAAGTTCCCTTTTTTTTTTTGCTACATATTTTAATTCCTCGGGAGACCCATTGTGGAGTTCTATGACTTCTTATAGTTATAATTTTAAGCGGGAAGCATAATTCGTAGAATAGTATAAACGTCTCCATAAAATTATTATAAGCTATGTTGGGATCTTCGGATTCGTACATTTCTAAAAAATTAATATTTTGAAGACATTCTTTAAACTTTTTCATATTGTCTAGACTATAGTCGCGCCTTTTAATGTACCATTTATCTATCATACATATTTTTTTTTTTATAGGAGTTTTTAGTATTTGACAAGTATGATCGGATAGCCCCAATTCTACTACCTCAGCTGTACACTTACAACCCAGATTATGTGCGAAATTATCGATGCAAGTCTTGCTTTTTAGTCTAGTTGGTTGATTGATTGCTAATTTTAGATTAAAATTTTGCAAAAGACATTCCATTTCTAGAGTTATATTATTACGCTTTAACGTATTTATGTTAAAATCGCCACATATTACAATATTACGTTTGTGTTTCTTTGTCAAGTGTTGCAACAAATTATCTAAACAGGAAAAAAATATATTTAAATTATTTGAATTTGGAACTCTATAAATACATACAATAATGGTATTGATCTCTAACATTTCAATTGCACAATATTCGAAAACATTACAAATTGACAAGTTATTTTTATCAGAAATTTCTTTATATTTGTGTCCTTTTTTTACTAAAATACATGTTCCTCCCCTTTTACTCATTCTACTGAAGCATGCTGCCAATTCATAATTGGGAATCAAAAGAAATTGTTCAAATCCTGACATCATGAAATGTTCGGAGATACATATAACGTCTATATCAGTTTTCTTCATTGTAAGTTCATGAAGGCAGACAGTTAGTGCATCAGATTTATTAAGAAGTCCTGCGATGTTTTGATGTAGAATGTGTATAGTTTTTGTATAGAAAAAGCTGTTCATTAACAGTTTTAGGGGTCGGTATCTTCATTTCATTCGCATCTAGTGAGATATGTTTATTTATTTCATATATGTAGTTTTTTATATCTTTAAATATGGTTTGCGTCCCGTAGTTATTTATTCTTCCGGTATATTTGTTAAACATGGAGAAGTCATTTTTCAGGTTCTTATTACTGTCCATAAGATATGCATATCCATGGGTTAAAATGTCAAGACAAAGTATATTATTAAAGTTTTCAATTCTTGAGTTATACATATTCATATAGTAGCCGTATTTATAGGTCGGAGAACAAATGATGATATTTGTATGTGTTATTTGTTGTAGTATTGTACGTATGTCAATTACTAGTTGGAAGTAGTTATTGGTTGTGATAAAATCATTTTCCCCTATTAAAACAATACAGAAGTCCTTCTTTGTAAAATTTTCTATTTTGTTTTTTATGCCAGATAACATTTGTTCTGTTGTAGTATTGGTCATCAAATAGTGGCATATTATATTATTAGAGCTGCCTTTTAAGGTGGAGTTTGCGATATCCGTTACTTTATTATTATTATTACTGCTCATGACACAAATGTTTGACACTTTTGATTTTGGCTTCGTTTGGTTTTGACATGTCGTATTACCTAACAAATCATTATTATTATTTTGATTTTGAAACAAATTATGAGATGCCTGTTTCAGTGACTCCACAGTGTCGTTTAAAGTTATTGCTGAATTGTTTGTAGTTTTCTTGATGTTTTGGAGTTTCTTAATCGGAGTTTGCTTTTTGGTTTTTGCTGTAACTGGGCTGGTGGTAATTTTTTTGAGCAATTTATTTTGCTTAAGCAAGTCTTCGTTTATTTGCCTCAGACTACTGTTCTCTAAGGAAAGAGTTTCAATTTCTAGATGCGCGCTATCTAATTCCTTGGTGAGTTTCTCAATTTTTTCTTTTAGTCTTATTAATTGTTCTTGTTTATTATTATCGTCACTTGATATATCTGGTAAGCTAACTGTTGAGTCATCGAGTGTTGCATTGCTTTCGTCATAGTTATCTGAGTTCGACACAGTACGCTTACGACGGTACGTAATATTATTTGGTGAGTTCATTTTTTATTTTGTTGTTCAATTGATAAATTATATTTTTGTGTTTGAGTTTGCTAACGTAAATTAAATATTTTTTTACAATTCAAAAAGATACATGTGCATGTTTCGATCACAGGGCCTCAACCTTGATGATTATGTTGGGCTGCGTTTACTAACCTCTAGGC
Source organism: Deilephila elpenor (assembly GCA_949752805.1). NCBI lineage: Eukaryota > Metazoa > Arthropoda > Insecta > Lepidoptera > Sphingidae > Deilephila > Deilephila elpenor. The sequence goes on from OX457102.1 coordinate 5,807,503, forward strand.
TGGAAGTCTTCTTCGAGACTTGTTGAAATTACTGACCTAATGAATTTATTAGTGGCAAGTAGCGCTTTGATTGTTAAGTATGACGGTTAAACCATATGAATTGTAGGGTAATTGTCACCAAATATTTATTTTGTTTCTTCAAAGCATTCCTTATTGTTTCACATTGTTCATTTATATGATATTGATAGCACTGAAGTCACTTTAACGGTTCGTTCGGATTGTTTATATGTCTTGAATTCACACTTGGTAGATTTGAACTTTCACTGGGTCACAGTACCTACAGGATTTTAAAGTGTTTTTTTTTGGCACTTTTACAGAAAATATTCCGGAGATAACACTTTCACTTGATGTTTAAACTAACTTTTACACAGTTACGGGTTCAATATAAGTTTAACTTTACTCTTACTATTTTTTAGCATTTAAAATTCGCGAAACCGATGTTATCCGTGGCAGTAGCGCCATCTGAACTTAACTGAATATTACATGAAATCTAAGTGCCTGTACAAGAAAACTGGGTAGCGTCTGCGTAATAATTGTGGGCGGAGGGAATAATGGGTTCGTGGATTAATTTGCGTGATGTTTTGATGTTTATTTCGATAATAGATCTCATTCTGTGAGACCTGAAAATAACGTTATTAATTATTATACTAAATTGATTGTATTTCAAAAGACTTATGCATGGACAAAAGGACGAAATACGCGAAGTTGTACTTAAAGATCCAAGAATCTCTGTAACAGGTAAACAAGGATGTTTGACTCCGAACTAAAAAAATGAGTAAAAGACATGCAAATCTTTGACGATATTCATACAAAATTACCTCCGAAGTAAAATTGACCCCAGACGTCAGAGGTTAGCAGTGCAGTGGTTATGTCTTGTGTTAGTTACCAGGCCACTGCAGTTTGCATATTAAACCGAGTCGTTAACTACGTACACAACACATTGTGGAGGTTAGTCGCAAAGCTCGTAATCACTATTAGAATTGGGGTGAGAATCGATATGTATTATCCTTACAGTGCACAGAGTTGCCGGAATCGATTAATATTAGCCGCATTCCAATATTGGCTTTGGTGTGAAATATGTTCGTTTCTGGTTATATCCTCAATGTTTAGGGAGTGACTACTCACTCAGTCACTGTCACTCGTTTGTAAGGTTTTGTTTGATTGAGATTATAATAAAATGTATAGATAAGATATCTGACCATTTAGGTTGTATTAAGTATGGCTCCTAAGTATCGACCTTCTATAGGATTGAGAGGAACTCAGGGATTAACACTGGTCTTATATGGGTTGGTGAATATATGTAAAGACACAAAATTCTTGTGGAAACCATTCATGATGTTTCCCTTCACCCTTGATTTGGATTAGCATATATTAAACAAAAACATATATATTACATTATTTTTTGTTCCGCAGTACGCATAACCTCATGGATAAAGGCACCAACACACTACTCTTTATTAAAATGGAAGCAAGCAATTTAACTGCTCACGATAGTAAACACATTGCAGTCCAAAAACATCTCCAGACGATTGCCAACATTAGGCTCATGTGATCTTCATGGTACACGTAAAGAAGAAATATTCGTATAGATATCACGTTTTCAACATACCAATTTCTATCATGATATTTTATGACCGTAAAGTATGAGTCAGTCTTTGATTATTACAGCAGACTGAAGAAATTTGTTAACTGTTTTTGTAGTAAATAAACATGAAAGGGGTAGACCGTTTCCGAATTAATAAAGTAAAGGATGCAAACTAGCTATCTAGGAAACAGCATTAAATCTTTTCAAGTAAAGTCAGAGTATAATGAACGGGTTAAACTAAAAGTAAAGTTGCAGCATCTACTAAAAATCACAGTTAATTGCTTTGAATGCAGCGACACTACAGTAAATACATTTTGGTCATCGACTAATGAATCGAGAGGAAACATTCTGCAGTCAATTGTTTGGTTGGTGTATTGGTTTTGTTTTGCATACGACGTAGATTGGAATATCGACTCATCAAATAAACCTCCCGAACTCAACACTTTAGTGAAAACAAGCTACAGCAAACTAGTGTTGAGTAGGACATACAAGAGGTAGTACATTTGTCCCGGACATCAAAATGTAAGAGCGGCTCAACTTTTTAGAGTGTACTACTTCATATTTTGTGTCCCGGTACTCGTTACACTACGTAATTAACTATATGAGAGGATGAGAGCGAGAGGGAGTGATGCACATGCTAACAATACTACGTCAATTACATGATCGTGCTTCAAACGAGGGAGAGAGGAATATTTTATATGACGGAGAAGCACTGTGTCAGACAGTACTAATAATTGTACTAATACCTTCAAACTATCTAACGTATTGACAAGCGTCAGTATGCCTCGCTTTAATTGAAGTGGGACATTGTACAGGCTCAGTACAAAAATGAGGCTACTCTTACAAACTCTTTTTCAAGTCATGTCCTACTCAACACTACAGCAAACACTTCCGTATCTGATACAAAACAATATTTGATTCTGCTGATAGGGAAGCTCTGTAAGTAACGTTTATGATCTCTAAACAAAAGTGGCGCCATAAGTTTCAATTTGGTATAATGCCAAATGAAATGGTGCAATTGGAAACAATCTCCTTTACGACTGCAACAAAGGACTTCTATTTCCTTTAAAAGCAATTGGACTGATCTTTGTGAAGTTTCCGCCGTGTGTTTCTAAACTTCGACATCAGGTACGTTACGTAATGAATTATTAAAGATTTTCAATTCATGAATAGTTTTTGAAAAAAAATTAAGCGTCAGCTATCTTTTGGGTGGAATTTCTGACATGAGTCTGGCAATAAGTGGTTTAGCTTGTTCGTTTTGTTTAGAGAAATTATAATGGGGACACTGATTAATTCGGAGATTGCAAGATTTTGCTTAGAATAAATAATGAATTTGATGTTAAATCGGTTTGGTGGACCCTAAGTGCCTACAGATGTTTCTCAAAGTAAACATTTAGACTATTGTATATATTTTATTTAGTTTTTAGTACATGATTTTCATCAGTTTATCGAACTATTATGAAATCGCTTACCGCTACTCGTAACAAAAAATTCCCTTTTTCGGCAAATGGTACAAACTATACACAGTAGTGTTTTACTGTCCATTACAATATATTAAAAAGATCAAGCACGATTTGATGTAGGAAGCCACAGCTTATGACAAAATCTCAAGGAAAAAAATAATTGTATCTTTGTGATAGGATTACATCTAAGCAGCGGAAAGCAAATTAAGGAAGGGAAGGCAAATTAACATACCCGGCGACAGTTAAATAAGCTAACACATTGTAAGCAGTCTGACGAGATGGATAAAATCACAGAGTACATTTTATATACTGAAAAAATGTAGATTCCGTATGTACAAACATACATAGATAACCAAATAAAGAATTTTGATTTAACATCACAATATACTCTACTACGACTGTGCTTGCTAAGTGGCCAGCTTACAAAGATTAATAATTACTTAAATTAATGCTAGTGGTTTAGTATTGTTCTGTGTGACAGGTGCTTCAGTGAAAGTGATCGTTCCAGCAGAACGAGGGCGTTGCTGGGGTCGACATAAATTCCAATGTCTGCATTATTGCGGCGTCCTTACTTTGACGAAGGTAGCGTTCGAATTGTTGGAAGTTATCTCAAAACAGATCGAAACCGAAATTGTCTGCCGCCCCTATTGTTTACGTGGACACGAAACGCTTGGTTATAACGAGATTTATGCCAATTTAGCGATATTTAATAAACCGCATTCCGGCATTACAACGCGTGCGGATCAGTTTATGTGGCATGGTGTCGGTGTTCTGTAATTTCGCAAGTGAGTAAGCCTTAATTGAGGTCTATTCCTGGCGCCGCGTTGTATATAGTTTAATATGGGGTAGTTGATAGTCAATTGAAAAGAGAATATGCTGAATTGTGCGAAATTAGTACCGAGTTTGTATGTTGAATGAGAATATATTACAATTGCGGTTATAATCGTGAGTACCCAACGTGCTCGAATATCGACGCCAGGTGTTCGTAATTGGCAGCGATTATTGTTTCGGAAACCTTATTAATGCTGTAACACGTTATTAATTACTGGGTAAAATTATCATTACGAATGAAACATTGACAGATTACAAATATTATTGAATACAACAAAATCTAAACGCTATTTGGTTAAAACGGTTGCATACATAATTGATATGAAATCGACGCCTAATCCATAGTACTCGACACGTAAGCCGCCTTGCCACTGAGGTAATTTCAAGATTAATAACGAAACATAATTGAAATATTAAATTACAGCTGCGTTCGTAACGCACATGAATTATATTGTATGTTGGGTTCTACATTTTCTTGATGACTATGATAGATGTAGTATGCTACAGATCATCTCGTATTATTAACGGATGGCGAAATTTTAAACTACAAAAACAATTAAAAAAATATTTTTTAGCGCATTCTTTGAGCCAGCCTCGGTGGCGCAGTTGTACTACAGTATGATTGCAAAGCTGAGGTCTCGGGTTCGAATCCCATTTATCCTATAAATAAGTAGGAGAAAATTTGTAAATAAAGCAATACAATTACCTATAGAATTGTAATTTCTGTTTTATAAGCAGATTTGTATTGTATTCTTAGGAGCAGACACCCATATTCATCACAAGAAACAAGATCCTCGTTATGTAAGAATACTGTTTCAATTGCGACATTAGCACGCAATATCTGTTTGTTTGAAAGCCCAATTGAATGTTACAACGAGTTCTGCTCAACACATTTCCTTATCTTATTGATTAAGTGAAGACGTGACACAGTTCGGACGCCATAGACAAGAGTCCTACTAGATGCCTCAAGTATACGCTTCCCGTCTCCAAACGAAGCTAAATTTACTTACTTCAACGTTTTATTTAGCCGAGATCCGTCTTTTTATATATTTTTTGCGTAGTAGGTTAAACGGTTTGGCAAATAAATATTTTTTTACATCACTGTTGAAGAACATGTTGGAGGACTGATGTCCTATGGGGCGGAAAGGTTTCGGAGTGGAGGCCACGTAAAGATGATGTTTTATGTAAGTTTCAACGGAATATCACGGGGTTTTAATCAGTAGGACGTTCGAATTACATTCTATAAGATAGGTGATTCCGACATACCTAAACGGAAACGTAAACGGATTCCCTCGTGTAAGAAAAAAAGGTAGATTCCAATAGGTGGATATGGTGGTCCTTAGGGATACCTACGTTCAGCAGTTACTTCGTGTGGCTGAAGAGAGAGAGAGACTGTTGTAAAGCCACTTTAAATAGAAAAAAGTTACCTGCTTAGTTTTCATACATTTGAAGGAACTTGCGCTATCTATTTAGGTCTACCTCTGTGTCAGAACCCTTCGAGAGGCGCTGAGACTTGACGGTTGTTCCTTGTTACTTTTGATAACATTTAGAGCTTATCGGCCATTATACGCATAAAATGGAATGGATTGTTTCTATATTGGACTTTTAAGCCGTTCAATTATGTATAATTTTTATTATTGTTATATTTGGAGAGTTTTTCTGTGATTCACTTAGAGTTAATTTGCAAATATAAGTCTACAACACAAAAAAGGACTATTAAGCTTATTTTAAATTGATCCCATCCCTCTATGGATGTGGAATTGAAGGAATATTAATAATTATTTCATTGCAAGTTTTATTGTAAATTGCAGAGGTATTGAGCTTTTCCGAAAGCCTTGCGTTGTATTGACGCTTTTGGGAAAAAAGATTATTCCAAACGACAATTTTTAACTAAGACTTCTTGCTATGATTAACATAGATCAAATATTAAAAAAAACAACTACAATAACGTGATTGATGTATAATATTTATAAAAAGCATATTTAAATGCCTCTGTGGTGGAACCAAACTTTATTGATATATGCAAATGTCTTAATTAAACTCCAAGAAAACAACTTTTTTAATTAAACTGCCAAAAATATTTGTTTTATGGCGCATAAAATTCTGAAAGCATGTTTTAACATAAATTATAGTCTTCAAAATATAAAAGTGCTTGAAGTCTAATCCGAGGTACATGATAAAAAACTCATCTCCTCTTTATAGGTCTTGTGTGGCTGTGTGGACAGCCTTTGAGGTGGCGTCTTGAAGAAAAATTACCTTTGAGAAAATCTATGCGAGAGCACCTTTTCAATAAAGCAGCTTGTTTTAAGCTGTTATTTCTTTATTCTTAAACTATATCAATGTGTATACTTAAGTCACATAATATCCATTTCAAAATTACGTGACGTAAGACGGTTGCCGATTCAGTAATTTTTTGGGCTTTAAACTTGCAGGTTTGATATAATTTTTTCGGGTCTTGTTGTTTATGTAATTTGTATTTGAACAATAGTAAACAAGAGGGCTTAACAAAAACGTATAGATTTTATTACTAGCAGTAGATACTACAACATATTTTAGCCCTAAATAAAAATCATTGACCCTCCAACTTTTCACTTCACTGGATTTTATTAATTAAAATTTGTTATCTTTGTGACTATCGTCTTTTTAACATTCACGACTTATAATTGTTTGTTTGCCGTAGATATAATTTAACATCATGCAGTTTTTTTGGTAGGTATCAATTTTAATGTTCCAGTCATGTGGAAATCAGTTATTAACAATATACCAGGTTTCTTATGGTTATAGACGTTTTATTCCTTTCACTTAACATAAGTAGCGTTTTACGATCCATGTCATAAAAACACATGCTGATGAAGCCTATACTCGAACAAGTATGTACAATGTATGTGTATATACAGATTTCTTACTTACTTACTTTTTTTTTTTTTTTTTTTATTGCAATGAATGACGAGACGAGCAAGCCGTTCGCCTGATGGTAAGCGATACGACCGCTCATAAACAGTAGCAACATTCCACTGCGCTCGCAATCCTGAGACATAAGATGTTAAGTCTCAATATGTCCAGTAGTTACTCTGGCTACAATGTCCTTCAATCCGAAACACAACAGTGCATTTACGCAGTGTTGTTTCACGGGAGAAATAGACATTGCGGTGGTACCTACCCAGATGGCCTCTCACATATGAGAGACCTACCACCAGTGAACTTACTTTACTTTACTGGTAGGTAGGTCTCTCATATGTTCTCTATTTCTCCCGCTAAATAGCAATGTAAATGCACTGTTGTGTTCCGGTTTGAAAGACATTGTAGCCAGAGTAACTACTGGATATATTGAGACGTAACATTTCAGGATGGCGAGCGCAGTGGAATGCCAAGCAATGCTTTCTAATTCATGGTGTTGTTTGGTTTTCTACTGTCCACGAGCATGGTGTTATATCCAAAATCGCCTGCAGTTGAGTCAGGACTATTATAGAATTTTGAACTTGATTAGGAAGGCTTAGGCCACAGTCCACCACGCTGGTCTAATGCAGGTTGGCGGATTTCACATAAATATGTTGTAAATACGCAGGTTTCTTATTGATGTATTCCATCACTCGATCTGGACTGTACTGCTCTTATCATATTGCTCTATATTTATATTCTTCCACAATATCCCTGTCGTGGATTACTTTATGGAGGCCTTTTCGAATCGCTTGGTACACTTCGTGTACCGAGTGCCAAGTGCGTGGTTGGCTGGAAGACTGGTGACCGCGACGTACTCTTCTTGCTTCCCCCCACCGAGCTTACGGGAAATAAGCCATAATAAGCATTCCTTATCAAAATAAAGTGTAACGTGGTCATTTTGTCGACCAAGTATAAAACTTCAAACGGTCCAAATTTTCGTGTGCCTTTTCTTTAAAATATTACATCACGAGCTGTGCTCTTCAGCATTAATGCGCTTGAAGCTATTTAAGAAATGGCTGTTTTCAGCGCTTTGGATGTTCCCGCGACGTAACAGCTAAAAGTTCTATTATAAAAATTGACCTCGTTAGTTCCGCTATCTTTAACACGACTATGGGACAATGTGAAGGCGTTTTAGATTGACGAAAATATAGTTATTTTTAAAATTTTAGGTTCCCTCGACCCTATCACTCACGAGATAGGGTTTTGCCTTAGTAATAGCACATAAGCCTAGAAAATGAATCACCTACTTTTAGAGTTTACTTTGTTCAAAAATACTTTAAAAAAACAGACTTCCATATAAACTTTTATTTTCTATTTAAGCATAGGAGATGAATCTTTAAAACTTTCGCAGCCGCTCACTTATTATATGCGAAATTTCCGTACAAGTCTCATGGTTCTGATCCACCTATTTATTACATTTTTAGTTTTCAGTAATATTTTTTGAGTGGAGAAAAGTCTGCATACTTATAAATGAACGCATGTATCCTCCGAAGGATAAGTGAAGTTGCTACTATTTCAACCCATATTTTACCAAGCTCACGCATATTTTAACTTACAACAGTTTTTCTAAATAGAAAATACCCTGAACGTGAGTTACCTGACATAGGTATTTCACCTAGAACGTCACTACTAAGATGGCATATACCACGTTACTATACATTGAAATCGATAACTATATCAATAAAGCGAAGATAAATAAATAAATAATACATACATCTAACAGTCACATACATAGTCCTGACCCCACACTAAAAGCGGAGCAAATATTGATACTATTTCCTCAGCATTCCAATGAATTTTAATAAGTGAACATCGCTAACTTTTTAATTATCCTTTCTAGATTTTGATGAATCCGGACAATAGCAACTCAGTGAAATAAAATTAGTACAGAACGGTCGCGAGTCGATCCGTTCGGAGCAGATTGTGAAGCGATCTTTATTATTCGGGACACGGCTGTGTTTCCGCCGCGTAATTCATTACTGTTTTTGAACATTAATCAGGAACTTCTGTATCGCCAACATACTAACGAGGATAATTTATCGCTATTGTCATTTTATTTCAATTGTCAGTTTTAAAAAGTTATAGCTTATTAAATACCAAAGCGAAACCGATAAAAAAAATGGAATGTCAGTTTATTATCTTTGTTAAAATACGAAAGTAGCCAGAAATAAGAAACAGTGATCAACATACATTTTTAAAACTAGAACTCCCAATTTTTTATTTGAAAAACTAATTCACGTCTCTAAATAAAGTTTTTCTCTCCTAGAGTTACTATCGAATTTATAATTCTTACAAATGTATTTTTAGAAATGTTTTTAAATTCTTATTTTCATAAACGATTATTATTTTATATAAGTGAGTCGCAGTTTTGTTTCCTATAAATCGTATGCCATAAACAGCCACAAACATTGATTAAAAACGAAGTTAGAATCTGAGCCATGATTTACAACTTACGAAGACCTATGAAGACTAAAAAATGGCACGATGAAAAATATCCATTTAATGAAAATAGCTCGAGCAAAAACAATTTTAGTTATACTCAAAGTATTTTTTCCAATTTAATCATCAAAGATCTCCGTGTCGGGCCTAATCAAATTCCACAATCTAAAATTAAAGCGGCCATCTCTGGAGTAATGACCGCAATCGTTCAATTTAACATCGTTTTCTGTTCAAATAATGGAAAAAGTTTCTCAATAACGTCTAGATATTCGTGGAAATTAACCGGATCCGCTGAGTGAAAATTTCCAGACCAAATTCACAAGTAAATGGTTCGAGCGTGGCCATTGCTGTTTGTTTGTATCGGACTTTTAACTCGCGTACGTGATTTTGTGTTGCGATAACTATTATAGAGATCTTGGATAAATATTTCAGTTCCAAGACTTTGTTTTACTGCGGAGTTTGCGCTGTGTATTTGTTTTAGATTAACACTGGAACTAATTAAAACGATAGCTTGTTTTGTATTGTGGTTATGTGCATCGCGGTTTTATTGAGGTTATTTTACTCTGCTAAGCTTCGATATTGCTACAGTAGCATTATACCGGATATATCAAGACCACGACCGAAAACGAAGCCAGGTGGTAGTTTTAGCGGCTACAGACACAATGCATCTAAAAATTTTGCAAAATAAGCGACGGTTTTTTTTTTACAATTTTTTAAAAATCTTTGTTTTTAAGGGGTAAATACCTAGTTTTTGCAAAAATAGTAATTTAAACCTTTACGTACTATTGCGTGTTTAAAAATTAAGCGATGTACGTCATTATTTTCGAAAAAACATGTATTAATCACTGAAATACGACGATATGTAAAAAATAACAAAAAAAAAATTTACGATTTTTTTGTAAAATTTTTACTTGCATTGTGTTTGATATCACTAATACTACCTCCTGGCTTCGTTTTCGGTCGCGGTCTTGATATACCCTGTATATTGCAGACATTGATCACAAAATACAAAATAATATAGCTTCAGTCATCAACCTCTTCTCTGTCCCTCTTCAGCCACAGGAAGCTCACTGCTGAACATTATAGGCCACCTTACAGGATCTACCAACCTTACATCAATCAACACCATCGAATCAAGTAGTATATATCAGCCCATATACGTCCCACTGCTGGGCACGGGCCTACTCTACAATCAAGAGAATCGATTGAGAATGGTTAGGCCATATAGTCCAGTATAATAATAATTATAAACTAGTATAATAAATAATATTTTTCGAATCCAAAAAACTCACAAAAATATAGCCGCCTATTCTAGGAATTGAACCTAGGGCGTCACGTTTCCCAATATATCAACACCAACATTAGACTTAAAAATATACCTTTATCATAAATAGGAATTTAAAAAAAAACAGTGTCCAACGACAAATCCGTATTAAGAAAGCCTAAAATAATGAAAGAAAGATTTTTTACAAATCTTTTGGAGATTTAATGCTTTTAGATTTTACGCTTCTCCGACAGAGATTAGAGTAGGCGTTATCAAAGATATTACTCGAATTTACCAAACTTTGAGGCTTATTTCATCCGTTTATATTCATTGGATCGCCCTTGATTGTTTGTGTCATTATAGTCTAATATTAGTATATAAGCTATGAAGAATAATGGAAAAGTCATTACTAATGACTAAGTACAAAGTGAGGTTACGAGATAAATAGTACAAATAATTGTATATTTGAATTAACCCATTTTTACTTAAATAAAAGAAAAATATCCATTCTTATTTTCCATTTGCCAATTTAAATTATTTTTGTAAGACTTCTAGAACAACTGTTATGACGTAAATATAATTTGACTTGAAACACGTAATCCTTATTCGAAAACAATTGACGCGAGATAAATTCATACAAAGGAAAAATTGCAGAACATTTTCGTGACTCATGTAACGATAATTTTATATGACATATCTTGTTTCTAGATTCTGTCTAAAACTGAATTGAACAGAACGATGTACAAAGAGAATCCAATAAATCTGTCCTTCGTTACACTGATAAATAACTGTAGCAGAACAATATCTCCACATTGATTTATTTGACATTAGCTTTCTCTTAAACATAATTGTTTTGTTCAAATGTCTGTCAAATTAAATTTTGTTGAGTTTTTACCGTAGACAAAGAATACAAGTGTTTACTCAAAGCTTCATTCTAATCAAATAAAGTCATTTGATCTATCTAATATTTTATTCTAAACAAAATACTTTTATTTAACCTTCTGTCTCATGAATTATAAAAAAATAGGAGCACACCCGTAATCTCAAAGGGACACTATGATGTGTCACTGTTGCTTATTTTTGTGCAATAGGTATCAAGGAGCTGCCTATCGCCTATACGCACAAATTCCAGATTTTCAAAACCCAAAATTACGCAAACTGCATTCCTCATTCTAGGATTCGAATTTAGAACTTCACGGCTTATAAAATAAAGTCTATAGAAATTGCCAGTAAAGCTTAGAAAAATGAAGCGCCAAAAATAAGCGGATTCAAGGCCTATTTGCTAGTGAAAACGCTATCCGAATAGTTACAAATTTATCATTTTAGTGAGTAAAGGTATGTATAGGGAATCAAATAAATGTACTACTATACAAGTAAGTTTAAAATATTTATGTGAAGCTTACATTGGTCACGTCTCCTCCCGCGTGGTGTGGATTCCGCGACACGTTTTATTGTACTTTTAGTTCTGATACTTTATAGCGGAAAACATTTCTCAGTTTCATTTTGCTGGTTATGAATTGTGACTTCCTCCTTTTGTTTCTTTTTTCTGATCCAGATATTATAATTGTTTAGTTATCCAAAAAAATATTATGCTAATATTTAAAAAATCACCAGTAAAAACAATCAAAAATCCTATTACCACTCCAACAAACTAGTCTTGACTATTAATCTACTAAAAATGAAACCAGAAAAATCACATCATTAATATTATCCAGTAATTATCTTTTTTCTGCTTCGCGGGGTTTCAATTTACGAAAGAGTCTCGGATTAAACCCAAGTTTTCAATTATCGGGCCCATTATAGGGGAGATGGGGAGTGTGGAAGCTTCATCAATTTTTATAGGAACCGACTTGAGATAAGCCGGTCCGTTACCAATGTTCCTGATCAACGTTAATGCTAAAGAGTGGCCGGCCAATTTGCACGACTTTCAATGATGAAAAATGTTTTTTTGCCTGCTTGATTCTGCTCGGCGATTTTGTATTATTTGAGCAAATAAATTATTGATTTAATATTTTAATCGGGTTGTTTGTAACATTGGCATCGTAATTTACAAGTAGATTCAAAGCTACCGTCGTATATATATATATATTAAGAAAAGATATCTTAATTATATAAAATAGCCAATTACCCATGGGATAGTACCCATTCCATAATGAATTTTCGATAACGGAGCTAAAGGGGTTCCAACCCAAAAACATCCCTTGATTACACCCATGCGGCATACCTCTTCACAAACCGAATGAAATTAATCAATCTTTCCCATTATTGTTTTTTTGAAATTAGAGATGATTTGTGAAATTAGAGAGTTTTACCCTTTAGATGGAACATGTATGTATTCAGTTTTAGATTTGTGACTGCTTATGGAGCTGCTTCCGAGTATTTAATTTTTTTTTTTTTCTCTTCTTCATTTAACTTCCAATTAATTTCGCTGTGCTAAAGATAAACTACTGTCGCTACAACTGGCAACATTCTTACGTCGCCACCTTATTCCTATTTGCCCTCCAAAGCCATGCAATAAACTTGTGAGGTGATTCTTTAATTTTTAGTGCTCTTGTAGTTATCTAACCTGACTCTACCTCAACATTGTCGTCGAACTTCTGTGTTAGCAGTAAATTTACATGTCATTGTCTTTGTTTACAGTAGTTGCAGAGGCGAGTATATTCGCAGGACGGTCTCTGAAAATACTTTTGTAGATTACAATAAATCAATTAACGTACCAGATAAGCAAGTGGCTACCGACGCTGTAAGTCACGGTTTCCATTATGACACGGATAAATATTTGTTTGGATTTGTAATCAATGTTCTGGATCAGGGTGCTTTTGGCCGTTGACACATGGCAATGTTATAGTTTTGGTAATAAGACTTAATACCAAATTTGGGGTACAATTTATAACATTACATCTGTTATTTAGCTTATTTTCTTATGAAGTAGACATCCCCAATTATGTAATTATAATAAAACTCATCGAATATTTTACTAAATTTATAATATTATCTACTAATGATCTTTGTAACACAAGCTATCTTTAATTAAAAAATAAATGAACGCTGTTTAATTTCGCTAATAAACTCTGTTTTATAAATACAATTTGGTGGAAGGATTAACGTAAAGATCTGAGAAATGAAAAGACTGCAGTGTTCCAACATAAATCATATCACAACTCGACCCACTCTACTGGATTATTCTTATGAGTGCCCCTTGAATTAGCATTTCAAAAAATATTTCTCCTAGATTTTAGCCAGACATCTGAATGCCTGGCTGAAATACCAGTCAATAAACGAGTATAAATGAGATGTTAAAACAAAATATATTTTTGATGTGTATCAAAGAAGATTAAAGAGATATAAAATATAAATGGCAAAGGTGAAATATTTTTTTGATACATCATAAAGATTAAAGGCGCTTAAGAGGTGATTGACACTTACTATTAAAGGACTTTTTAATATTTTTTAAAATTAAACTACTGATTTTCCGAAGAACATTCCGTTTACTGGTTTATGCAATAAAAAATTAGACAGGTACAAAATTAGACCATGAACTTCGTAGCAAAATGGTAAATTAAATTTAATGTTGAGCTTTATACTGTGTTTAAAGTATCATGATATCAAAGTAAAGACCACGTTATCTTCGTGTGTCGGTTAAAATGAAGATAGAAAAACCACAAGTAATAAACGGTTAGAGTGTCTCGTAACGTCAGAGCTCACGGCCTGTAGTTGGGAGCCTACGAGTACCGAGACCGACCTCGATAGAGTTATCGCATGTCGTTGCCTCTCCGGCTGTTTGTGGGAAATTCGATCGCTTACAACTTCGACGAAACAATCAGTCTAGATTTCTCCGGCTTCTATTTCCCTTTTTTTCTCCTAGCAAGATATTACTTTCGCTTTTTTATGGAACTTTTTCAATTTGTATTATTTATACGTTTAATTCGGCGCCCTAAAGGTTTATACGCCGTAAATGGTACCTTCATAAATTTTAAGGGCCACTGAAGTCAGCATTAATGTATTTTATTACCTACTTATTCAACGTGTGGCCAATTGTGTGAAAATTATTGTTTGTCAGTGAAACCAATGCGAGGAATTGTCATGTTGAGATAGGGCTGCGGGCTCTCGATATTTCGCATAATTCGTCAAATTGTCGATTCGCTGTATTAAATTGCTTTCTGAGATATCTTTTGACTGTTAATTGTATGACACGTTCCCAACATCAATATACGTCCTTATTGTAGTGCTACGATGTTTAAGAAAATATGTAGAAAAGAATTTGTGTGCTGAGAGTAAAAGCAACCTTTCAAATACTGTCCATAAAATATTTTTTTTAATAGTTATCATAGAATTTATCAAGTGAAGAACTAGTACCGGCAAACACAGTGTCAAAATACATTGAAAGCTCACGACCTAAGGAAGGTTGCAGAAGTGTCTGTATGCAGTTAGTTTCTAGCAGGTCGCTATGGAAATACTTGGAGGAGGGCCATGCAGCAATGGAATTTATGATGCCGAAGAAAATATTGACAATGAAAAAAAAATTTATACGCGACTATATTGTAGCCAGAATAACAACTGGATTCATTGAGACTTAACATCATGTCTCAGGATGGCAAACGCAATGAAATGCCAAGCAATGCTTTGTAATTCATGGTGTTGTTTGGTTTTCTACTGTCCATGAGCGGTCGTATCGCTTACCATCAGGCGAATGGCATGCTCGTCTCGCCATTCAAAGCAGTAAAAAAAAATACATTCTCTATTACGTTCTAACAAAACCCATAGGTATTGCAAAGAATAAGAAATGATAGTTATGTTATTTTTCCAAGAAAAATGTTAGTGCCAGTTTAACGCCAATAATTATTCTATCCATCAATATCATCTTAGATGTACGGAGGGAATACTCCTGTGATTGATACGTCACGTTCCTTCGGGATGCCAGGGACGTGCGTCGAGGAATAAACGTATTAAAACCTTATCCTTTCAATATGAATGTATTATTGGACATTTTTTATTTATGCGCACATTTGGGTATTATGATTTTTATGAATGTATTCTGTTGGAAATTCGAAATGGGCACTCTCATAAGAATGGCCTCGAATTTTACTAATGGGTTTGGATTATTTATCAATAGTTTTATGTACTGATTTTACTTTTTATAAATATTTGATGCTGTGTAGGAATAATATTTCTTTTAATTTTCATACAACATGGGTTAAAAAAAAAAGAATGGTATAACAATTAGTGCTGCTATTACTAAGAGCGTACTCTTCGAAACAATCTAAGAAGAAGACGAAATGAGTAATTTAACATTGCTTAATGTTTAGTAGATTAAATAACATACAAATCCGAAGTTTCTGTACTTAGATTCGATGGAAGATTTTTTACGTACGATAAATGTGGCTTCAGTTCGTGATTCGGTTTTTTGATTGCTTACATTACAAAGAGATTTATATATTTTTCACATCGCAAGTATCGTTGGTACGATAGTATATTTGCTCTGTTGCGAATAAATGGTCACATTTTTCACGAAAACAGCCTATTGTTATTCACGTTACTGCGATGGATTGGAAATGCGTAGGCAGCCGTCCAATTTCGTTGATAAACGTACTCGCCTTCCCTCCTTTTCTGGCATGGAATATGAGGTAAGAGCGAAAAGGACGGATGGTTTAGACAAGGCTATGATTTTACAGGTAGTTACAGAATAAGGGTACAAATGATGTTCCCATAGCGTCGGTCGGATTACATTGTTTTATGGCTTAGGCTTGCCAAGATTGCGATAAAACGTGTACCTAGAATACGTTCTCATGAATTAACAATGTGAGATGATGAATTGTTTTAATCTCCTTTGAATACGCCTGAAATGCATAACATTTTACCATTATTTATATTTCCTTTACCACGCTTGGCGTTTCTCTAAGTACTAAAATAGAGTCAAATAAATTGTAAAAATATTCCGAAAAATTATGTATGTTATATTTTTTTATCTATATCTATGTATTTTTAAAAAAGAAAAGTGTGACTAGCCATATAATTTGTCCATGGGGATACACTAAATCAGGCAAGTGAAGGTGGTTCCAACACCAATGTTTTATGACTTATAAAACAAATTAAATTATACTTTTACTCTTGAATTTTCAGAAAGACTATAATACTATTATGTGAATGTTATGGAGAAACATTAAAAAAGAACAAAAAAATCCCAGTGGCTTTTTAGCTTCTTTGGCCGAAACCCGGATTTGAACCGGGGACCGTTAGACTCAGTAGTCTGATGCTCTTCCACTGAGCTATTTCGGCCACAGAAGGGTTGGCGAATTTATCCGTCTGGTTTTACCCCTATGTGTCTCGTGATTCAGAAATTGTATTTAATGTTATAGCTCAAATATCTATTCATTATTTTTATTAGGGGGTTCGGACCTTAACCCACCACGTTGGTCTAGTGCGGGTTCGTGGATCGCCAGAGCCTCGTTTGTCAGTTAGGATGTACCACGTGCAGGTAAGGTTGGCTTGGTTCCTGGAAGGTGTTAGTGAGGATCCCATAATAGAGATTTATGGAAGAACTTAAGGGACGCCTTTGCCCAGCAGTGGGATCTTTTAGGCTAGTATAATAATATAATAATAAAAGTTATATCATATTCGGTGAGTTGAATCTTTCCAGGAGTATTATGAAAATATCTATGCTAATATATTTATGATAAATATTTTGTTTACTTAACCGCAAGAATGCTTAGTCGGATTTGAAAAAGTCTGTTTGGTAGCCTGATTCTTAAGGAAGGTTATAGACATATATTAAAACCAATCTAGACCCTAAGTGTCGAGCAAAAAGATGCGAGATATTTCAAATTTGGTGTAAATGATTGTGTAGATAAACGGATTATTTGCGACCAATCAAAACTGAATTTTATGATTGATGTTTAGTGTACATAATTGGAAATGTAAGTATGAATGAATTTATGATAAATTATTCCTTTGAAAGATTTTAGATACCTACTAAATATTGTATTCCCATAAGTTCTTGTATTAATCGGATGCAAAACATGCCAGATGGTAAACTTTACTATTACCATACCAAAGGCAGATTATTGGGTGTTTCGATGTAAATAAATATTCTGAATTTATTACAAGACTCGCTCAGACTCGAGTTGTTTCTCAACATTATGTATCTATTAAAAACACATAACTTTGTTTTCTGCCGAAAACTGTCGATGTATTTTCATGTTATTTAGTGTCGTTTTACATTCGATATTTAAATAATTTTACAATTTTCAAGTGTAAAATTACAAAAGTATACTAAAGTAGTATACTTTGAAATATTAAACCGTAAGTGTGAACTTGAGAATTCCTGGAATCTCTTCTTCTCTTGGAGTAAAATATGTTAAATAATATTGGTGGAAATACACAATTTATTTTTTAATATTTGGTATTAATAGAGGAAGAAGAAAATAAAATGTTCGGTAAATATATACTATAATGAGATGTGAGGAAAGACGCAACTAATTTTATTTGACAATTTAACAAATAATTATTTTCGCATTCGATATTCGCAAGTTTTACGGCTATATCCCCAACGGAGCTACCAGAAATTGAGTGTCGACGTATTCTGCTTGTATTTCCCACTCCTGATGAGATACGAAGCTATCGCAATACGCATCAGATTTCTAATTCTAGTAGTCGATTTAAATTTCCAGAATAGAAAACTTACCATGCATGAACCAGATCGTAGGCAATTGTTTGTATCTAGATTTGATTTTTTTAATAAAATAATTTTAAATAAAAAATAAAAACCGACTTCAAAGTGCTACTACAAACTAACAAATAATATATATTTCATCGTGCTAGTACACAATGATTAATGTTCTTATTGACTTGACTAGCTAACAAATCTTAAATACGTAATATTTTGAAGGCGGGTCGCTAAGTGCCGAACATGTACCTACGCCTTACGCTTAACATTAATTTGTTTAAGAAATTCTAGCGAAAAACACGCAAGATTTACGCGGAATATTAATTTGTCTTAATATATCAGGCCGTAATCGTCCACTGTTGAGCATGGGACACAACATACCCTTTCTTGTACTTAAATGCCTTTATGTCATGCAGGTTTCCTGACTATGATTTAAATATATCACTGTTAAAAAGTTTGGTAATTGAATATCATCAACACACAAGTGACTCCGATAATTCCGGAGGTGTATACCCTGGAATTATAAACGAGACGGTGGTCAACCGTCTCGTGGATCATATCTAGATAATTATCAACAGGCTACCACACACATGTAAGACACATAGAAATTCTATCAAAACTTCAATAAATTTACACGTAGGATTAGCACATTATATTCATTTGTGTTTAATTTACTTACGTGCCTTTCTGAGCCAACATTGCAGGATCTACATGTAATATCAATTAATGGTGTAACATTTGTTTAAATTTATACGTGTTTGTTATTTAGCGACCCGCCTTCAAAATATTACGTATTTTTAAGATTTGTTAGCTAGTCAAGTCAATAAGAACATTAATCATTGTGTACTAGCACGATGAAATATTATATATTATTTGTTAGTTTGTAGTAGCACTTTGAAGTCGGTTTTTATTTTTTATTTAAAATTATTTTATTTGTCCCTTTTTAGTTTTGATAGGCATCGTAATGATGAGAAAGGTGATCATAATATAATCAAAACGAAGTCTTTAAAATTTACGAATCCTTCAGACCAAACATGATATTATTGCTTTGAAATTATGAGAAGATTGTAAGTCATTATAATCATGATATCCGCTATTGTTAGACACTGTCTAACAATATCTGTGGTCGGATTCTCTTAGTTTACGTCGGTAATTTACGTATCTATTTCTCTCACTCTCCCTCTTCTTCACCTACTGTTTATAGTAAAACTTTTATATTGAAAACGGAAATTAATTGTATCCTTTATCTAACCCCCCCCCTACACGCCTTTCCCCCTTTAACCCCCCCTTTGTAGAAATACACTTATACTGAACCAGGTGCAAAAAGAATTATTGCTGTACCGTTCAATTTTGAGGAGTTCTGGTCTTCAGGACCGAAGATATTCATCAGGTCTTCACCAATTTTTTATGGTCCCAACCTAGTATATCATGCTTTCTGACGAAAAAGAAATTTTTAAAATCGGATCCCAAATACCAGCGTAATCGCGTAACAAACATTAAAAAAAAAAAAAAAAAAACAGTCGAATTACCGAATTACTTACCTCCTCTTTTGAAGTCGGTCAAAAACATTTGATAAGGATATACATTATACACTTTTTAAACACCTTTTAAAATAGACAAGGAAGGAAGAGAGTGAAAGAGGAAGCTAAGAATAGTTAAGCAATTAGTAATTTTACTTATTACAGAAAGAACGACGGCATAGCTGGTTCTTCACGTTTGTTTTCTGTGAGACTGTTACAAAAGTCAAGGGATTTTTTCTATTTAAAATATAAACTCACTAGTATGCCTCCAGTAATCTTCAGTATACACGGTTAATTCAGTTGTAAGACCTAAGAATTATAGTATTCGTGCCGATTATGTCATAACGTATTCGGAGTGGCGATAAATCTCACCTGTCCTAATGACCTTACCTTCTTGGGTTACGATCTTAATCCGGTTTGCGTAGTTTGTTCCGTTATGTCAACTATTTGATCCAGCTAAATGTAGGTTTTGTGTAAAATTTGATGTGGTTCACAAGGAGTTCAAACATAATTATTCACCAAATAATATTACTTGTTTCATTCTGACTGTACATTTAAGTTTAATTAATTTATTATGATATAGCTTTCAATTGCTCTCGATATAGTTATAAGCCTTGCTTGATACAAATTGAATGTTGTTGACTAATTGTATTCTTTAAAATATCTATAAACTCTAAAGTAAAATTTTGTCAAGTGATCCTGTTAGTAATTTTCAAATCACACGCATCTTTAGAATTTTATTCTCATAAATTTCCAGACATCCCAAAAGAAGTATAACTTCAGAAATCAATCGGCACCAAACATTTTAAAATAAAGAAACCCACAAAATTAACATATTTATTACTCGAACAGTATCACAACCGCATTGTGGCACCGATAAAATTGTCCCTCCCACTAGTTTATATTATTTAGAAGGCACCGGAAGTTCAGTCAGACATGTACCCGCCAGGGGATTTCCAATTACATGGAAATTTCATAGAGGCGGGCGTAATTCCTCGGCCGGAGGGTTGTCTCATTAATGATATAAAGTGATCCACCAGACGGCCGCGTACCGTAACCTCAACATCCAACAGTCAACCCTGGAACACGGTTTTGTGTTCTCTCACGTGTTATTTAACTTGGTAAAATGTAATTTTGCTCTATCGATTTATGGTTTGTTTGCGTTGTTAGGTGGGAAAGTGCATTGTGAATGCATTTTTGTGTTCATTCTTTATATGAATATGTTGTTTGGATTCACATCCAAAACGTTTATATGGTTATATGTGAAAATACATAGCATTAAATTTTGTGACCTGGCTGTAATGGGAATAAACTGCTGATCCGAAAGACTCGACTTCGTTTTAGGGGTGTCTTGTATCTACACATCAGAAAATTTCATGTTATGAATATTTTCGTAGTTATTAATTTTACAGAGAAGCACTTACAATACAGTACGTAGGGCAAAATACGTGCTTTAGTAGCAGCGATAATAAAACGCTTTTATTTAATTTACTTAGGCGCATTTATTACAATACAAAGTTATTAAACAGTACATAAATGCTTCATAATTAATTAATTAATGTACAAACCAGACAATGATGTTAATAAAACCTGTACAGTAACTTATCGGAAGTAATCCACACCACATAAACAGCTCTGAGTCGACGCGTCGGCGATTATAGGAAAATTCAATGTGGCGTTTACGTAATTTCGGTTTTCCGGGCTGGCGCGTGCCGTAATAGCCCTTGTACCTTGTATCTATGCCTATTAGGGACGCTCCCTGTTGGTACTGGCGAATATTTTGGCGTAGCTTCATATTTCGCGCATTATAGAGTTCAAAATAGATGATTAATAATATTTTTATAGAAAAAGCGATACAGAAGGAAGGTCACGACCTTTAATACTGAGGAATACGACACAAGGAGGATTTATATGTAATGATAATTATTAAGAACTACATAAAATCTCAGATATTTTCTAACTGAAACCTAATTTATTTCATCATGATGGGTTATTGATACTGTGAATAATTATGAATAGTAACAAACAACTTTAAAGCTACTGACAGCAAAAAATGTTTTCATTGTGAAAAATGTGTTTATATTTTTGTTAACTTATAAATAGGAATAAAAACGTAAAAATTAAACCAAATCGCGATATAATCCGTATAAAATAGTTTTATTTCAATGTGTAACATTCGCGTAAATCTAAGAAACCATTATAAATAGGAGTTTAAGTATATCGTATCCTTTGATATACACATAATATTTGTTAACCAGACGTTTTGTGGGAAACATCTCTTACGTCTGTAGGCGTGGATCTCAAGAGTTCTCTATCAATATGCGGTATGTGGTGAAATTGGCAAAGTTATTCTTGATGTTAAATCGGAAAATAATTTGCCGGCAAAATTATTTCCGGTTCTCAGAATCAGGCATGACAAGTCAGTGAATTAATTCAGTTCTTATATGCTGTATTTTCATTATTGGTCTTCTACATTTGTTCGTGTTAAACCAATATGTTAATTTAAATTCAAACGATTCATTAATTATGCTGAGGACTGGAGCGCATTTTATGCATATTGCATATGACCTTTTTTCGCACTTTTTCGTCAAACAAATTAATCTATGAACCTTATGGGGAACTTGTGAGCATTGCCTATGAATAAGTGAGTTTATTTATTTTACTTTTTTTTTTAAGATAAAACATAAAAGATATTACAAATAAATATAAAGGAAGTCTCAAGGATTGGGTTATCGCACGCTAATGAATTCTTTAAATACGACTATGTCCAATAATAAAAGCTCTCAAACTATAAAACAAACCAATTTTCTTCATTATATTTACGTAGATATTTACAGCACACTACACGAAAGATAAAACCGCCGAATGGTAAACGAAATATACGCGTATTTGAAGTACGAGACTCGGGGCCGGGGGTAAAGCCAGACAAATAAATTCGACAACCCTCCTGTGGCCGAAATAGCTCAGTGGAAGAGCATCAGACTACTGAGTCTAACGGTCCCCGGTTCAAATCCGGGTTTCGGCTAAAGAAGCTAAAAAGCCACTGGGAATTTTTTGTTTTTTTTTGTTTATTCGTAAAATTTAAAAATTATTATCCTTATTACATATTATAAAAATTTATAACAGTTCTTAACACAGAGTGCAATAAAATTTATTTCATGGATGTAAATTAGTATAATATATTTTTTTATGAATTTAATGGGAGAGACGTGCAGTTAGTCTAAGATCCCTATATACAACGACCTTCACCGAGATGCTTATTTAATGAAACGTATTTTAAATATTATTTAATATGCCAATAAATATATTCCATATGGGTTGCCTAACAAATTTTAGTCCAGAGTATTTTTAATTAATAATTTAAAAAAAAAAAATGTTTTTTAAACATTCCACCCGTTTGATTATTAGATAACCAATCGAAAGTATGAAGCCCATAGAATATGCAAACGTTAGGTTGCCTATTCTTTTCCGGTCACAACTATCGGGTTGCCAGGTGTAAACAGGTAAATCTATACTAGCATTTTGCAACGGTCTGATTATTGAATCAAACTTTAAAAAAATAAAAGATTATTTTATTATGAACACGGTGGTATAGGGTTGCCTGCGAAAAATCAGTCCCGAATTCCGGTTGTCGAATTTTAAAAAGTAAAATATCGCTGCGAGTGAATGTGTGCGACTGAGAGGTCCCAAACCAACCATCCCATGCGGTAGAAAAGGACACAGCATAGCAGCTGTTTAAAGTCCGCCCATTTAAAGAAAGAGAGTGCGCATGCTATTTGTGCTTGGAAATGAAAAGGATAGCGATAGACTCGTATATGCTGTGCATCATTTTGGAGTATATCACAGAGTACATTATATATCTAAGATAGAGATATCAGTCACGATTTTGCACACTAACGACAACTTTCGTTTAGTTTTGTAACTATCTATCAATGGCACCTTTAATATACTTGTAGTTTGAATATATAATAATATACTAATATATTAATATACTCCAAAATGATGCACAGCATATACGAGTCTATCGCTATCCTTTTCATTTCCAAGCACAAATAGCATGCGCACTCTCTTTCTTTAAATGGGCGGACTTTAAACAGCTGCTATGCTGTGTCCTTTTCTATCGCATGGGATGGTTGGTTTGGGACCTGTCAGTCGCACACATTCACTCGCAGCGATATTTTACTTTTTTAAATTCGACAACCGGAATTCGGGACTGATTTTTCGCAGGCAACCCTATACCACCGTGTTCATAATAAAATAATCTTTCATTTTATTAAAGTTTGATTCAATAATCAGACCGTTGCAAAATGCTAGTATAGTACTATAGATTTACCTGTTTACACCTGGCAACCCGATAGTTGTGACCGGAAAATAATAGGCAACCTAACGCTTGCATATTTTATGGGCTTCATACTTTCGATTGGTATCGAATTTATCTAATAATCAAACGGGTGGAATGCTTAAAAATTTTTTTTTTTAAATTATTAATTAAAAATACTCTGGACTAAAATTTGTTAGGCAACCCATATGGAATATATTTATTGGCATATTAAATAATTTTTAAAATACGTTTCATTAAATAAGCATCTCGGTGAAGGTCGTTGTATATAGGGATCCTATACCAAGTAGACAGTTCTCAATACAAATGTGTACAAGGTCGCTGTAAATCTAAACTGCTACTCTAGCCAAGTTACAGCCTTGCTTACGTGTTGATCAATTAGTAAGATTGCAGACTAATCTCTATCTCTCTTTTCTCCTATATCCTAGCATCTATGTTATAGACGTTCATGGGCGACGGTAATAAATCAAAAAGCCAATAAAATACTATTAATATATAATTTATCCAGCTTAACGTGTCGGTATAATTCACAGTTTTTGCAATAATTTAAAGCCGATGGTTTGTACATAGCGGGCTTTAGGCTTTCAGGCTTACATCAAAGGATTCTGTGGATGCTGTCCAACCGCACGCCCGCAAAGGCTTTCCACCAACAATTCAACTATGAAAGCCCTCTTTATTTTCACCTAATTACGTAAAAGTGTAGGCCGGATATGTTTTAGCTAAAATGAGGCAATAAACGTAAGGGTTGTGTCGTAGTACAAGTTTTGGGAGAAGTTCGCATTTGGTAAAATATATTATATGTGTACATAATATATTTCTCAAGGATCTCCACAACGAAATGTTGGAAACAGTTGTCATCCAAAAAAAATAATTATGAAGTTGATTTTCAAAAAGTATATTCATACGTGGATATATTGTGGTCACATTATGATAGTATTATGACTGGAATAAAAGTGTAAAAACAAATCTTTACCGACCATATCGCGTCAAACTGATACGACAGCGGTCCTGAATTTTAAACTTAGTTATATGAGGCCTATTAAACAAGTTACGTAAGCTTTAAATTATGATTTATATATAAGAACTATAAATACGTTTTACTTCGTTGTCTTTTTTTTAAAACAATCGACTTCTCTTCGAAATCGAAAGCCATCGATGAACGCGAAGTATGAGGGGAAATAAGTAGTGTGAAAACCTATACAACGAGTATATTTTTATAGAATATGACGGAGAAATAAAACCATGTGTTAACTATATTGAACCAGACCGGTGATAACGGCACTGGTCTATATTCATTTATTATTAATTATTTATGAATTATTGCTATGACGAGACGTTTTAATTAACGTATAAATGACTTATCCGAATAACTTCGTCAACTTAGTACTTTTAAAAGGCAACGCGCGGGATACCAGTGTTTCTCTGGCGAATACTGAATGTTGAATGCCCCGTCCTCGTTTCTGAGGCGGTTTATATTGCAAACTGTCATGCTCTCACCACTACTCTACTGTGGGTATGGAAATATAACCACAACCGGGTCTACTGTATCAATATTACTTCTACAACTACCCGTAGACAGCTTAGTACTTATTTGTACAAAAATATTGTTTTAACAATATTTTTGTGAAACATTTCAACTTTACACAAAGCCGTCCCGACAAATAAGAATTTCATGTAAATTTAGCGATTTTATTATAAGCTCTATCTTTATTAGTTGCTTTACTTATTCAGTTATTATTACAATTCTCTATGAAACCCTCGATAACGTAAACTTTTATACAAATATTTCACATTGAAAAAACCTTCATAAAATCGAAAAATATGATTGAAACATGGTGTCGTTAATGGATGGCGCGGATGACGCATCGCACGTGCGTTTTTGAGGTAAATGTAATAATGAATATAAATTGCCGCAGTTTATCTTGTAAAGTTATATTTTAAAAGGATTTATTTTTTAGGTAAAATACGAGTAATGTTTTAGGCAGGTTTGACACTTTTTTGTAATTTAAGTAAATCGGAATTTATGGACGGATTTTTAAGAACAATATAGTTTTTATATAGAGTATCCACCTGCGAGATATGACCATCTTTCAGAAATATATTTTTTTCTATATTCTGAAATGAAATGAAATGAAATGAAAATATTGAAATGAAATGAAATGAAATAATACCGTTACCTACAATAAATTAGTGTTCCGAACATTAATTTAAAAATTATATTATATTTATGTACACATATATGTGTGTGTATATTTATATTTAACTGCCTCAGTGGCGCAGTTGTACTACGGTATGATTACAAAGCTGAGGTCCCGGGTTCGATACCCGCGATAGGCTTGCCCCCTATCAAATCGTGGGACGGAAAATACAAGACGAAACGTGGGTGTCCTGGTTGCACCTCTGCCTACCCCTTCCGGGAAAAAGGCGTGAGTTTATGTATGTCAATGGTTGCGAACTTTGCTGTATGTGGTCCATTTTTGTTCATAACATTATGGCTACTCTTTCTACATGTTATTCAAATAATATTATACAAGCGTAATATCATGAAACTAAGTTTTATTACACACCAACTCCTGTATACAAACTTGAGCAAACCTGCTCGTAAAATATAAATTCAAAATATTAATTTTATATCGCGCAAAACACGAATTTAAGACCAAATTAGTGCACACGTAATAATTTAATAACCTCGTTAAATGCAGATGGAATTTCATTAATTTAATTTAATTTTTAAAAAGTATCGCGGGAGGTTTCTGTATGCAAACCGCTTTCAGAAGATAGCTTAGGGTGTTTATTTTTAAGAATATTACCTCACAGTAAGATTTCTTGTGTACTGTTGGTCCGTTTTCCACACAAAAATCCAGAATCTTTGATCGCTCACATCCGTATGGAAAAGAAAAAATCTCGAAGTATTTTTTATTTTTTTTTGAGGCCAAAAATAGCCTAGTGGAAGTTTAACCCGCAATGTCCGAGAAAACTATTTCTTAGCCTCATTGCCAATCGATCTCAGTGTGCTGTCTGATGGACGCCTCGTTTGCGTTAGTAGGAACCATGTAGCTGATTATGATAATGTTTTTTTTAGGTAACAAAAAATCTATATTTGGGATTTTCCTATATAGTCTAGATAGTATTATCTATGGTTGGGATCACACGCGAACTTAGATCAGTAAGCACTGGCAAATTAAGGTAAAGTTGTGCTGCGAAAACGGAAATCGCGCGTTGAGTGTTCTAGCCCCGATGATTTTATATTAAACTCGTATTGTATTAAATATAATTAATCATTGATGTACCTCAACATAATGTGAGGCTTCAAAAATTTCCTTCATTAAGTGATGCTTACGTTAGTCTAGGTCCACGGTTTGGGCGGAAAATCTTGACACCGCGATTCAGGAATCTGTTGAAATTGAGCTGCACCATCTAGCGGTGCGTATTGAACTAAATTACACATTAGTTATTACTGCAAGGGCAAAGCTACTACAGTTTTCATACTATGTCTTTGAATCTCATGTTCGTTACCTTATTCACTATTTGTTATATTTTGCAATTGGTATTAAATAAACTTATTAGGTGTTATTATAACTAATTAAACCTAAAAAATATATATTAAGAGATGAATGAGGGCTGTCCGCAATTGTTACATTGTTCTATACGCACTAAGATGACTACTAGCTATTTATTACATGTATCCTAACTTAAGCTTTAGAGATTATGGATTAAGTGAGTTCAAAACAGAAACGTCACTTATTTTATTAGGACGGGAAAACAACAAACATCGTGTGTACCCTAGGGTTCTCCAAAATAATTTCGAAAGTATTGGGCGTCTACCAATCGTATGAGGTAAATGTGGTATACGAAAAGGCTTTTCGAAACGGTTGATCTCAGATGCAGACAGATGAACGTTGAATTATAGGCTAAAACAGTCTGCAATAGCTCAAAGATCATACGTCGATCCCATGAAAGTCTGGGTAAATAATAAAAAAATGTAATCCCAAACTGCATTGCGTAACAGTGCCCGTTTAAACTGTCAGAATGTCATTTATCGATTGTAAACAAGGGAATTAAACCGTCAGCCTAACAAGGTGCGTCTATAAAACTGTGTAGATTCATAAAATATGTAATTTGATCAGGATCAGTCCGTCCGTCCCTAGGGGTGCGATCGGCCACACAGATTCAGTTGAGAAAGCTTTGTCTCAGTGACGTCAGTCACGGAACTACGGAACTCTGTAAATATTTATAACTACTACTTTCTTCCGATAAAGTATTGGAATTATTATGTGTCTTTTTATTGCAATGAATGAGATGAGCATGCCATTCGCCTGATGGTAAGCGTCTGCTCATGGACAGTAGCAAAACCAAACAACACCATGGAATACAAAGCAATGTTTGGCATTACACTACGCTCGCCATACTGAAACATAAGATGTTAAGTCTCATTATGTCCAGTTGCTCTGGCTACAATGTCCTTCAAATCAGAACACAACAGTGCATTTGCACTGCTGTATGGCAGGAGATATAGACATTGCGGTGGGAACTAGCCAGGCAGATTCTCACATAACATGAGAGACCTACCACCAGAAGATCACCAGTAGGCCAATTCACGTAATTAAATAAGTTCAGTTGCAGTGCAGTTGCAGTTAAGTTTCGATCAAAACAGCCCGTTTTGTATTCTCGTAATTTAGAATAACCGCTGTCAGATACGCTCGCGTCAAGTTCGCGTCACGCGATCGCTTTAGCGTATTCTACGGCTGCGCGTTTTATACATGCGTGATTCAGATCGCAACCTGATTGGTAAATTACCTATTCATTTGACGTCTCCAATGACAGTTTAGTCCCACCAACGTGCAGCACATGCGCAGTTTATGCATATCTTACGCGCAGCTAAACAATTACAAGAATACCATTTTGACGTACGTACGATTAAGACGTAAACCTAATCGAAACTGCATCGAAACTTGATCGGCGCGTCAATAAATTACGTGAATTAGCCTACTGGCCTTTTTTGTATATCAGTACTGATTGAATTTTTTAAATAAAGTTTTTAACTTGGAATCAAGATGCTGACATATTTGACGTAGCTAAAATCAATTAATACAAGTATAAAAAATAAAAAAATATATAAACCCAACCTTTTATTTGTAATATTCTCGCAGGTAACAAGTTAATGATTTGCAAATTGTGCCGCATTTTATAGCTCCATATAATTAAAATTTAATGAAGCTGTTTATACCTTAATCAATATTTTAGTGTAATCTTAAAGTTCTGTTAGGTTTAATTGGGGCAAGTTAATTAAGATATTCCATTGTCTTCGTGCATTAAGCGTGCTCCTGTTAATTTCAGCTAGCTCTCGAGTTTGCCATGAAGTGTGAAGTTTGTGTTCCGTTCTTGTTTTATTGTATGACGTCATAAGTAAGTGCTAGTGTGTTTAATCAATGTCTAGACTTAATTTATTAACTTTATCCCTGTTGTCTGCAATTGGGTATTTGACTATCATCGATTTTTTGTATTATTTTGCAGACAAGCAGAAGTGCCATTAAAACAAAACATTTTTGTGAAAACAGTGATAAAGTAGCTTGTAACATGAGGCAAATATTAGTATTTTAAATGAAAGAGTGGGGACGTAGTGGGGACATCTTGCCGTCTCTTTCACACCCGCACACTATAATGCATATTAAGAATAGTGACGTCACTAATTTTGTTTTGCATCCCTTTTCTTTTACCCCCACTACAAGATTTAAAACGTTTCTAACTTTTTAAATTCTGAATGGATTTACAAAATTCTTTGTTTGTTAGATTTTGGTTATGGATACTTTTTGATGAATACAATAAAAAAAAATGAGTCAAATACCCAATTTGGAATATGTACTAAAACAGCTTGGTAAGACTCCATCCGTTTCAGTTGTGTTGGGCCCGTCGTAAACATTTTGAATGTTTATTATGATTTATGTTATTTTTATTTACTTACTTTGAACATCTTGTAATAGTGAAGGTCAAATAATCATGCCTCATTGATCTACTGGTAGGTTGAATTCGCTATGAACCAAGCAAACCTCTTTGTGTAATTTTCTAATTAAGAGAAATGAAACGACCTGTCCAGGGCCGGAATTAATAGTTTTCTAGCATGGTGATATTATAGTCATGTCTTTGCAAAACAATTAACTCGGTGAAATATGAGATTCAATGGTAGAACCTCTGTCTACCCCTTCACAGGTTCAAGCTTAAGGGTGTGTTAGTATATTAATAATTAACACATCGCGCGTAATTTGTTGTCACACACATTCTCATGCTATTTTCAATTATTCAGTTTTAGTATTTCTAAAAGAGAAATTGTTTAGTTGTTCGTTCATTTTATTTACGTGGGTACGTCAGTGCGATTGACAGTTTACGCTGTTAGGAGTTCAAACTAACATGTGGGCACGTTCATAAAATAACTAAACTAAAAAAAAAAGGTAATACTTGTCAGTTAATGACACGTCATGTGCGATTTTTATTGTTTTCATACGAGTGTTTCAAGTTTATTAAGTTATTGTTAAAGAAACAAATGTAAAATAAAAGTGACTTTAAGTTGAAAAATATTATTTTTATATTTGTTTATTCTGTTTCGGCAAAATGTTTCCTTTGTACCTGATGGTTGATGAAAACCATTCAGGCACAGTATCGGTTGGTTATGACTTATTTATTGTGTAATTCAACACTAATACTTCTGTTTATTTAATTGTTTCTTCCCGCAATGACGAAAGGAACTAGAATTATTTCAATTTGGTAGAGCGATATAAATATCAATCAAAGTTTTTAGCAATATGTAACTTATTTTCAAACCCTTTACAGTCTATTTATTTATTTATTAACAATGGTACATCAACAGCATAATACATTAGATTGCTTGTATAAATTTTCTGATTACATACATACATAAACTCACGCCTTTATCCCCGAAGGGGTAGGCAGAGGCGCCACCAGGACACCCACATTTCGCCTTATATGTTCCGTCCCACGATGTGATAGAGGGCGAGCCTATCGCCATATCGGGCACAAATTCCAATTTTCAGATTAAGTACTAGTACAATATAAATATATTTCAAGAAAATCTCATTGATGCTATTAATACTTCTAAGTCGAGTGATGACTTTAAAGAAATTGTTGGTGGCCAAAATACAATGCCTGCGCCATAAAAATATTCTATGACAATATTATTCACCAAGGTGTAGCAATAAGAGAAAAAACATCTACAAGTTATGAGTTCTACAGATCCTTTCTCTCTTGGATTTCTTGGCTCCTTGTAAGTTGATTGTAGAAATTCATGTCCTCCTATAAACCGCATACTGTATACAAAAGTTAAATCAGTCAGAGAACTGCGCAAAATACGTCACGTTTTGATACCTGCCTGTGTATTTCCGTTTTAAGCTGGCTCACATAATTATCACTGGTGAAAATTCTACCTAGATCTACCGTCAACGGCAGTATGCATTTTGTCGTGGCAATGTAAAACTAAATTGATTCAAGGAATTTTTCAAACAACATTATTCCATCATGTCATTACTTTCATAATCCTCTCCCGTCTCTTACTTACAAGCCGATTTAGAAAACACATTTTGTGGTACAACTATTTAAAAATATATAAGAGCCAGCTACTTCGTTTTCATTCTCTAGGCCAATCAATTACCTTACTTGTTTTTAGCATATCAAAATGTATCTATACCGTTAGCATTTTATCCACACAAAATCCCCTATACTAGGCGTTTTTATAAACCATCAAAAATTGCTCTTAAATTGAATGAGAAACATGGACGTTCGGAATTTCGATTTTATCGGGTTTAAATTCAGCTTTTGGTTTTTTGCTCAGTTTATTTTTCTATACGAGTATAGATTGAAACTTAGTTGCTTGGTGCATTGTAGCATAGTGAATACGTATCGTAGGCGAGTTTTTTTTTAAGTTAAGAATATTTTTGCGTCATCTGTTATAAAAGTCGAAAAATAATATATATATCAGAGTATATCGAGGTGTTGCTAAAAATAATAAATAATACCTTTAGATTATCTATCTCGAAATTCCTAGTAAACTAACTGCTACGTGTACCACAAATTTTGTCAAAATGTTTCACCAGAATACAACTGATTTTTTTTAAGGCGTACTCGCAATTTTACATTGAGCTACCCCGAAATAAATTAGTAATTTAAAGTCAGTATGTTACACGTCACCCATTTATATTCTGCTACCTGACGTTACCTTAAATTAACTTTACAAATACATTGACAACGGAAAAGGTCACGCACGGGTCATGTGCATTTTCCTCACAAGTCGAACAAACGAGTAAAATTATTTGATACGGCTTTTGTCGGGTGACGTCAACAAACACAGCACAAATTGCAAGTAAAGTTTCCCTTTGAGGTGGTCAATGTACACAGGCCACTTTGATTACCACAGCGGCTGTGTACTGTTAACGTTTAGCCTCGGATTTCTGAGAGGAACAAATTATTAAAGTTCTCAACTTATGAAACGTTGGCGTCTAGAAAAATAAATGCGGCGTTGGGTGAAACTTCAAACTTTTGCTCTTTGTGGGGCTTAAATCGACTGTTCAGTTTGTGTAGAGATTTTAGTTATGAAATTACAAGTGTACTTATAAAAGAAAAAATTATTTTTTTTTGCAATTGTGTAATACACGTAATAAAATTAGAATTAACACATTAACATGTTCTGTGTTACTATATAATAGGACTAAAACAAACTAGCTACAAACTGGACTATGAAGAAAACACATTTTAAACACTAAATGCAACTAAAATTTATTTGAAATTTATTTGAAACAGAATTAATTATTTCTTATTTCCAAAACTAAAAAGGTAAAAACAATAAAAATCTGTTTACTTAGACAATGAATGATTAGAACAAAAATGTACTTTTAATATTTATAGGGGAAATACGGGTAAAATTACTATAAGGAATACATGGACCGTTCAGCGTTCACCGCTTAAGCCGTGCTCTGTAACTCTCAAAGAGGTTAGGGCCTTTGTGGGGCTGAAATGAGCTTTACTCCGTCTTACGGCGCTTGAATTAAAATAGTCCCATCTATACACCGTTTTAGAGATAATTAATTATTTTTGTTACTTGTTTATTTTTAGATAATGAGTATTTGATTTTATATATACTTTCACACAAGTTTCTTAGTAACGGAGGATAGTCTAGATGCATTAACAGTGTGTTACCTAGGCTTTTCCCTCTGAACTTGTGATGGGGTGTGAGCCTATTGTCAGAAACAAATTAATAAAACAGGTCATAAAAATTACTGAAACCGAAAACATCACAAAAATTCAAGTGTCATACCTGGGATTTAAAGTAATAGGTATATGAGGCAATAAGCTATAAGAAGTTATGTACTGATGTCGCTATATTGTTTATTTTGCTTAAAAAATAAAATCGCTTCAATATCAATTTTATACAGCTGAATTATTTCGTACGGCACTCAGTACGTAATATAAAAATCTCTATATCAATTTAACTCTCAGCACATCTAATATCGACAAGAAAGCAAAGAGCTTAGGGAAATTTCTCGAAAAAAAAATGGTTATCTAACCCGTCAGCGCTCCAAATTCAGCGAAACAAAATAAGGAATAACAAACAGGTGTTTAGCGTGCTCGTTTGGAAATCCTCACATCAGAACCCTCTTTTATTAGCTGCCTGAGCCCATTTAAGACGGCTTGGTGCTTAAGTGTATCGAGTTCGAATACATAAGCATCGTAAATACTCGCCAAATGTGTTGAAATTGAAAACTTGGAAACAAAGGGGCCCGAACAATTCAACTGAACTAAGGTTCTTTAAGTAATTTCCAAATAGCGGCTCGGGATGCATATTGTATTTATTTAGATTTTGATTGTGTTCGGAATTTTGAAATATTTTTGGTTGTATTTGAAATTTATTAAAATAAGTAGTAAGAATATGTATTGCTTTAACTAATTTCTAAAATATGAACTTGTTAATTACGCGATAAAGATCAACAAACAAAAGTTTTAATTAAATAAAATTTTAAATTTTACTTCGTGTCATGATATCTTGATTATTAGTTCCAGTGAACCGGAATTCTTTCACTTACATAACTGGGTATTTATTGATAGCGTCCAACTTCCAGTAATAGGTCAGCGAGCAAACAACAGGAAGTTTATACTAGAACAAGAGGGATTCAAGGAAATAATGAATCTTTTGCGACGTTCGATCTAAGAGCTTTCCGAGGAAATTAATTTTCTAAACGGGTACCATACAAGAGGCGTCAAAGAACAAACATATATGTTAGTCACCCTTAGTTTCCTTCGAAGCACTCATTGGCTGGGTAAACATCCTATCACGTTTGCGCAAGTCAGCAATTAAACGTGTACGAAAAGTGTTTATAAAGTTCACAAATCACTTTAGAAATTAGCAATCTATTTCTGCAAAGTTTCCATTCTCTTCGAATTTGGGTTATCCTTTATAATGCATTTGTCACTCAAACATTCTGAAACGTTGAAAACTTATAGTTTCGCAAATTCTGAAATGGAATAAAAATTGAAATTCATCTCAAATTCCATACCTTTATTGTTCATTTATTGCTGCTGGCAAAAACGGTTTTATTTCTTCAACATGCTTTTAGAGATCCATTTCAATTCGCCCTAGAGTTGTAGTGCTTTATTCAATTTCAGCTGAAAACAAAAAAGGTTTTAGACACTCTCTCATCTTTTACATTAACGTTACATTATAAACGCATTTACAAGTTCTTTTTATTGTGAGTTGGATGGAAATAATTACTTCGGTTTGGAATCCAATTTATTTAACTGATATTTATTAGCATGTTGGAATTATAAATAGTTAAATATAATAAAATTACAACTATTTGTCATTAAAGAAATATATGATGCGACATATAATAATTAGTTAACATAAAAATTACGAAGTGAAAACCACAGATGTAGTTGCAGACCTCAGCTAGTGGCACATACAATTTCAGAGCAGCGAAATAAAAAACAAAGTATTCAACTCGTATTTGTTGATATTAAACATAATATTTTAAACACGGTGTGTAAGCAATGGATGTAAAACATGCACGGATTTTTTTACATTTCATACGAAGGCGGGTGAAAAAATAACATTACAAATAAATGTATGCTGAAAAGACGTTTTTTTTATTTTTTATTTATTTATTTGAAACTCAACAGCTTTATGTTGATAAACGGTGTTTTTGTTTTATTATTAACGGTATTTATATATACTAAATTTTTCTTCAATTTGCTCTTTTCCTACACTTGAGAGTCGTCACAACATTATTTTGACGTAGAGGCAAATTGCAGATTTGGTGCAAGCTCCAATTTAAGTGTCACAAGTTTTTAATAAAACAAATATTAAGCTATCCAAACATATGTACCGACTAATTCGCAGCCTTAACTACAAAAATCAATTACTTAGCTATGACAATCAAAATTATATATCATTAGTAATTAATGGAATCAATGTAATCATTGTATATCGGTTAAATTAATCACATGGATACAGAATGTAGTGGGTATTAGGAGCCATTGTTCCTGGTATCACACAATATGTGGGCTCGCGTTTCAGATTGCTATTTCGAATTGGTGCTATGCAGCTCACGTCAGCTCAGCTTGGCGACTGATTTGACCGGAATGTCAATAACGCTTTGATACGCTGTTAACTTCCAGCCTTTGATACTTAATAAAGATCGCAAATTGACTGTCAATTCATTTGTGGCTCTTTAATTAAGTGATTGTTTAGGTTTAGCTGTATATTTTTAAAATAATTTAAAAGTTTTTGTAAACAAACATGTTTTAAATTATACACATTAAACAAATGTGTTCACGTGTGTTGTTCACGGTGGTCGCGGGTTCAAATCCCAGGGCACACCTCTGACTTTTCGGAGTTATGTGTGTATTGATAGTCAATCACCACGCACTTTAACGGTGAAGGAAAACATCGTGAGGAAACCTGCATACCGTAGCGATTTTAAAGAATTTCTACGGTATGTAAGTCCGCCAACCCGCACTAGGCCAGCGTGGTGGACTATATGGCCTAACCACTCTCAATCGATTCTCTCGATTGTAGAGTAGGCCCGTGCCCTGCAGTGGGACGTATATGGGCTGATATAGATATAGATAAACAAATGTGTGTTGGCAGTATAAAATAAAAGTTTGACAAATTATACATTAGAATTGAATTGATGTTGATTCCAATGTATGTTATTATTTAAGTTAATAGTTACAGATACAAGAAAATCTTGGGACATTTCAATTCTATTTTTGTGTACCACGGTAAAGTCTTCAAATGTCTTCAACTGATCCGGGCACCAAATACCATACTCCAACTGGCAGCAATGTCTTTGACAGCAAAAGAGTAAAGCATTAGAGAAATTTTCAATTATGTAAAATTCCCTCCCTTTCAAAAGAAAGATAATTGGCGAATTCCGGCGTGTGTCTAAAACGCATTTTTACTCCCGTTACAAATTCTTCGGCGTTTGCCAAAAATTTATTGTAGGCAGGCCCTAATAGCTGTTGAAGAAACGTAATAAATTTATTCTCTTTATTGTGGGGAATTCTTATTTCTTATACCATTACGGCTCGTTGGAATTCTATTTAGGTATTCACTTTTGAGGTAGAAATTGAACCGGCAAATATATGGAGTAGGATTCAACTTTTGAAAACGCCGCACAATTCATGAATTATAAATTTGTTATATTTATTTTTATTGCTTAGATTCGGCACACAAGCAAACAAACCTGTTGGTTAGTGAACACTGCCGCCCATGAACATCCACAATGGTGGATCATAAACGAGTTGCTGGTCCATCTAATCGGAAGCGGGGAAAAAAATGGATGGGAAGAGAAAAAGGAAATAAAAAATAAAATAAATATACACACCCAACAGTCACATACATAGTTCTGACCCCACACTAAGATCGAGTCTTGTGTCGTGGGTATCAGAAGCTACGAGAGACTTTTCGGTCTCACAAACACCCAGACCCGAAACAAATACCTGTGGATCACACAAATATTTGTTTCGGTGCGGGGATCGATCCCGCGGCCTCTCGTTTCACAGGCGGCAATCTCACACACCGAACGAAGCGCAACAGCTTGGCTGTCGCTCCACGTCGATCTTCTATGAGATAGCAGCTTAGAACGATTCTGCCCATTCATGCTCAGTCATGACTGATAACAACGGGACTCGACTATTTCTTATAATATAACTTTAAACGATCTAGAAGACACTCAGACGGTAACTACAGTATTGAGTATAAAATACCTCACGGTACGCTGCAATTCCTAGCATTTCGTTTATTCATGAGCGGCGGGGACCATACCACAAGGCGGTCCGCATTTTCATATGTCTAGGTCAGCAAATAAAAAAAACAAGGATCATTTCTTTTATAGCCAAAGAAGAAGACAAGTGGCTGATAACAGAGCGAACGTCTCAACTTATGGTAATTAAATATTGTTTGTTAACAATAATTGGACATATAGAAATAATGCGCATTGCCAGCCTTAAAAAATAACGGTAAAAACTGGATATAAGGGTCTTGCGCGTTCAGGACTCAGGTTTTTACCGAACGCTAGTTTTCAGAGATATAGTAGGTAGTATTTCCCAGGTGGAGATAGCCATTCTTATTGAACTTCATACTGGTTTCGGACAGAAGCTTGAGCCATTTTAAAATTATTTTAATAATATGCGTTTATTTTGTTCCGTTAATGCTACTTAAAGATTTTATAGCATAGCTTTCACTCCTCAAAGCCTCTTAATTTTTTTTAAATGTACACGTCTTAAAAATAATTGGTATTCTAAAAAAACAGGTCATTAAAATATATTTTTTTTCATGTAAAATATTTATTTACTCCAGGTATACCTTATTTTTCATTGGGGTCAAATTAAATACTATTTGTACAAATTAAAAGCTTGTTTTATATTAAATAAATGTTTTTAATACGAGACAAATATTAAATTACGTTCCTTTGTTGTAGAGCATAGTTGATATGTCATCAACAGGAGCAAGTTTTACGGGCAGTAGCTGTCTGCTGCACAATGAAATCTGAATAATTATTAATGAGCCAACCGCTAATTATACTTGCATTGTCCTCGCTTATTATTCAAATAATTAAAATCACTAAGAATGCAAACAGTAGTTATAATAAAAATTTAATAATAGTTTAAAAATCTAAAATACACGCTTTAGTAAAAGCCCTAACTAAAACGGTGCAAATAATTGATAATTAGTATGAGATCAGAAATTAAACTGAAATTAAACATCTACGGTTTAAAAGTTAGGCTAGAAGATAAATAATAATTGTAAGCTTTGCTTTGTAACACGATTTTCAAAATATATCCACAAAATAAAATTTCTGGTTAAATTCAATTACAACCGAATGTAAAAGTATTTTTAGCAATTACAATGATCCCATACCGATGGCATTCGTTGATTGAGCACCCAATACATGTCCCAATGAACAATCGAGATTTTTTAATAGGAGTGACGAAAAGCATCGCTAAACCGAGGCGGCGGCACTAATGAAAAAACTTCCGACCTCTGCCGCTGTCAGTTTAACTCGAAATCCGCGGCTTTGCTGAACGTATTAGCGCAAACGAAGTGTTCCACCTACGCTTTGAAATATTTCAAATTCACAATAAAACTGGATATGGGACATATTGGAACCCCGCCTTTTTGAGAATCAGTTTTCAAAAGATTGTTTATTTTTTGCTAATATAAGGCAAACGACAAAGCCATACTGCCTAGATATTTGGCATCTGGCACACAACAAAGCGACTGGTCACGTAGAATAAAAAAAAGAATTCAAATAATAATAAATCCAAATTAATGCTCGCTGCAAAATTTCAATATAACTTTAATTTACAAATGACACATGATTATAGCATTCGAATATTTTTAAAATATTTTTTTACCTATTTTTTATTACCTACTTTGTCATAGTACTTTCATAATACATTTAAAGTAATTTTTAAGCTCATGCAATCGAGAAGCAAATCGATGACGAGGTTCTTGGAATAGTTGTGAAATTCTCCTAAAAGATGGAAAATTCTGACTACAAAGCGATATTGTTCCGATCTATTCCAAGGTATTTTCATAAAGAACTAATTTCAAAGGTAAGTTATTTGAAGGAGCAAGTAATTATAAGAGCACATCGCAGCTTTTGCAAGAAAATGTTGTGGAGATTTTCCATCAGGATTGTATTAGTTTTGGATTAAAATTCGGTTAGGACCTGAGGTTATGAGTATAACAAATAATGCAATATCGATCACAAAAACACTGCAAGTTTATATTTTAGTGAGTATCTAGGTTTTGCGACGAACGTGAATATGTTAAACAAATAAAACAGGTAATTTATTTGAGTAAAGTTGTATCCACCAAAAAGAAAATATGCTAAGAACATACAAACCAAAAGCGCAGTGTAATACATCGCAGCCGCAATTAGTTCCTAACATTATACCGTACCTACTCCACAGAAACAAAGCCCTGGTTATTCTGCTAGTACGTAGTCAACAAAACACGGCAATTATTTGGTCCAAATGTATGTATGAAACACGATTGTAATTTTTTTTTCAGTAGTATCTGCAAACGAGCAAACAGTTTAGCTGATGGTAAGTGATCATTGTTGCCCTAAAACAACCTCAACACCTGGATCATGAATGCGTTGCCGGTCCATCAGATCGGGAGGGGAGTGGGAAGTAAAAGTGGGAGAGGTGTATTGAGCATCCGGCATTCCCACTCGCCGTACGACACGCGACACCAAAGCTGTCACTTGACGTCCATCTCCTGTGAGACAGTGGTACAGCCCCGGACGACCCTGCTCATTCATGATTGACAACAGCGTGACTACTACTTCCAAAATGTGTATGTTTATTTTGTATAATGTGTGTGTTTAATGTAAAGACAATATTTTTGACAAAATAAATTGTTAGTTCATATACGAAGTTTGAATATATTGAATCTTTCATATTCTACAGCTGAGTTAAATGCTTAATGGTCCACCGTGATTATTTTATTCAGATGACATCACTACTGTTGTAGAATACTGAACATACCAATTAAGGTCATGTTAACTTTTTCTGTTTAGAATAACGACCCTATAAGTCGCCTAGAAAAAGATCCTTGCCATTCATATTTCATGAAAATTTCCGCCAAAACAATGAGCTGAGATAGTTGAAGAAACAGCCCCAAAGGAACACAACAGATGCAGACGTAACATTTATTCAGTATATCTTTGTCTTAAGCATTATCATGCTTAATGATGTGTTATAAAGTGTTTTGTTCCGCTTGGCTCCCGTATTATAATCCCGCTAAACACTGTGAGGTCACATTTCTCACGCCGATCGACCCCTTTCTCCTCACTCTGGCATAAAGGAAGGCTTAACCCCGTAATTTGTCGTGACAATGGTATTTCTTGAACGCCTAATATCACCTTAAACACGTATTTTACTTCATTTATTCTTGTGAAAAGGTGTCGTCTCATGTGTTATGAAAGGGCAATTGTGAAATGTTTATGCTCTCTTAATAGTTATTAAAATACTCAAACCCACTGTTGATATTTTTAAGCCCATAAATGTGTAGGGCGTTGATGATTTCCCCATCACTAAATGCAAGAGAATAAAGTCGACAGATGTTAAGTTGTGAGTAAACCTTGTTTATATACGAGACTCAACTGAAAAACAAATCACTCCCCTACACAAAAATATAGGCAATAAAAAAACCTTGTTTATACTACTTTCATAAAATCTATCTGATCACTAAATTTAGATATATATGAGAGCCACATCCTATTCTGATATTATATTTTGTAACTGTTTATGCCTGGCATGATCATACCTTCACACTCTTTGGACGAAAATAAGGTCGTGAAATTATGAGTAGTACGAGTAGCACCTCTACCTATCCCTTGTGGACAATCTTGATCATATGTTACGGTAAATACTAAGTACGATGTGTGTGAAAAACTAAAGCAAATATAGTTTATTAACATTCAGCTTTTAAATACGTGGTGATTTTTTGCGCTCATAACCTAAATGTGTTTGAGCTAGATTATGAGGGTTAAAAAAACAAGCATACGGTAAAATAATGTTTTGGGCAAACTGTAACGCACGCAGGCCGACATAAAGATAGTAGCCCTTCGCCCTCCATGCTATCGAATTAATAAAATGGCCGAGCTTGGGTAAGCGCGTTATCAACCCCTCACAGTGGTTCTTCGCGATCGTAAAAACTCGTTGATCTAAAAAATCCCAACCATATAACCATTAGGGTTACGTAACATAAAACTCCCGAATAATGTGGAGCTTAAAAATATTTTCTCTCACTAATATAGTAATGAGTATTAAATTATACTGTGCTTAATGAGATAATCACAGAATGGAAACTTTAAATTATGAAACATAATGTTTTTAAAAATCTGGGAAACTGGTTTTACACTTTTCGAACTCATGTTTAAATTAAATGCTGAATTACCTTACAAATAATATAAGCATTTTTTTTAATATTAGTCTTTATCATGCTTACAGAGAATCTACGTGAATTAATAGCTATGCGGTCACATGTAATTTGGTAAATAAGAATACCGAAAGTCTCTGGATTCGAACCCGAGACCTCAGCGTTGTAATCTTACCGTAGTACAGTTCTGCGCCACCGAGGCAGTCGCATATAGTATGATCTAATAAATAGTGTGGAAAATCGTAATAGAGCACGGAAAATTTCATGCGTCGCAACCATGTCTTTACAATGATCTTTCCATTGTAAAATTCCTTTAGACCTTTAGTCCATTTAACAAGAGGTCAAAAGCGTCACTTCCATTGGCTCTCAAGCCTGAATATGGCGGAGGCTGTCACGACGTCAGACCCAAATTAGTAACTAAATAACTTACAATTATTTTAGCGCGATATAAAAGTTCTTCTTAAATAGAATTGCTCAGGCTTTAGCTGTAGATAAGGATGAAAAAATGGTAAATAAAAAAAAACCAATAGTGTATAATGAATAATGTTTAATGAAATATTTAATGAAATTTAGGAAATATTCCAGTCTCATACTCAGCATGATTTAAAACAAAAACTATTTAACCCATGTATACGGATTGCATCTTACCTTCACAGCCCTAAACATCTTGTCATCGGACCAAGGACGTTCCTCTCAGTCAATAAATATTTTAATGCATTCTAAACCGAGTTTACAGTACAGACTCTTCAGCTATAAATCCGTTGGGCGGGTATGCGTTATAATAGCGCGCGAAATGGAACGTGAACCGATAACGCTTTAGTCACCAACTTCAATTCGCTCTAACATAGTTTTGGTTTTAGTTCATTCTGTAGCAACAATGTCTCTGCTGACGTAATTACTCTGTCAATGAAGTGCTTACAAGATAGATAGACATAGCCTGAGTTTATTTGATAGAAGTAAGCGCTGAAAACTCGCCCTGTTAAAGCCGTTTACAGTAGTTAATAAGAGCGATGGCTAGTGATGTAGGCCAGATGATGAATTAGTTGAACTGGCAATGGGTAGGCCATACAGTGTGAAGATTTGGAGACCAATATAGAAACGATATCGATAAATAAATATTAGTTTAAAAAACACGCTTTAAAGACCCAACTAGAAAATAAAAATAATTGTTAAAGAGTTTAAGATTAGAAAATGGAGTGAAATACATTCATTTTACATCACATCGTGGGACGGAATACACAAGCCGAAACGTGGGTGCTAGCATCCTTACTAATCCCCTCTGGGAAAAAGGAGTGAGTTTATGTATGTGTGTATAGAAAATAAATTAATATTAATATTACCATAAATGTAATTTTTTCTGCAATGCACTTTGTGATGCAGAAGCTTTTTCGAATTGTAGAGGTCTTGTTGTTCAAATAAGACATGTAGTTATCCCGATTACTTATACACATATACGTCCTTTTTATAATATATAATAAATAAAAAATAATGTTTCTATATTCGAAAATATACGTTGTTTTTATAAAGATTTCAAATGTTTAATCTCTTAAGTAAACTTTTTAGATTTGACTTTCATCTCGCTTAAACAATAGAATAAAGCATTGTATATTTATTCTAAAAGCGCTTGTATTTAATGTATGTAGTAAACAACGAGCTGATAAAAAGATTTTTAATTATTTCATTCCAACTGCTAAGTCTGATCGTGGTCAATGCACTCAAACTCTCATTAGTAAATTCACTAGAATTTAAAAGGCTTTTATCGCAAGATCTGAAGCTTTTAATTGTTATTTAAGTTTAAAATGCTTTAATATAATTACAGAGGTAATTAAGACGATGACGGCAATTTCTTGAACAGACGACGCTGAGATTGGCAAAAAATGTAAGTCGCGTCTAGACGAGTACCTTTGAAAGTAAATGCAATCACATTTAATAAATCTTTAGACGAAAGAAGTTTCGGTAATTTAAAATGTTTTTTGGTTGCTAGCGTTTTTTTACAACTTTATCCGATTTATTTTAGTTCTACTAAAATGTATGAAATGAGGTGTTCAAAAGCCTGCAACCAGGCAGCCTTCCCATTATAGGATATTAAGACCTCAATTTCATCTAGAGGAACACGTGTTAGGTACGCAGGTAATAACTAACCAATAACACTTTTAAACAGACCCCTAGAACAACAATTGTAGAAATTAACACTATTTAAACAAGAAAATTAAGCGCTTAAATACAGATGCGCAAACACCGGTGGTTTTCGGTTTATGATAAATAACAGTTAATCACTAATAAGTCAATACAACATAAGCAAATAATTTTGATAATTGGCCACTTCAGTAATAATTCAATAATGTTAGTTATTTATGCAGAATTTGATTGGAAAGTCAAATTCAAATTTACATCAGCTTATTGGCAAACAGTTTCATTAAGTCTAATGTATTCCGCGTAGTGTATAGCAATATTCCTAGATGTTGATACATTCATTATCTGAGCAAACACCGATATTATTATATACCAGTAAG
Organism: Deilephila elpenor; assembly: GCA_949752805.1. Classification (NCBI taxonomy): domain Eukaryota; kingdom Metazoa; phylum Arthropoda; class Insecta; order Lepidoptera; family Sphingidae; genus Deilephila; species Deilephila elpenor. The sequence goes on from OX457102.1 coordinate 5,851,515, forward strand.
TTCTTGAGTATGTATGAAAGTAAATGAAAAGTTAAAGGGGGAAAAATACTCCTATCATTTAAACATCATGGACAGAAAGATCTAAAAGGACATTTAGTCTTCTCAGAACATGTAAAATAAATAAACTCCCAAGCGAAAGAAAGTTTCTGGCAGTTCTGTAAGCATATATAAAAAAATATTTAAGCAAAAGGAGCGGAACTGAGACATTTCTGAGTCTGTAACTAGGTTTTTTCGACGGCAGTAAGTTTACCAAACTGCATCATAAGAAATTGCGGGGAACCTCTTGGAGCGCATGATCGAATTAGTAAGTTCCACGTGTGATAGGATCATATCGTTAAAAGTTTATCAAAAGCGACGTAGTCACGACACCAAGGCAGTTTGCTGGTTTAGTTCGTTGGTAGTTTCAAGAAATATATTATTTACGACACATATTTTGAAGCAGCCTTTCGAATTGAGTTTGCAAATATTCTGCATAGATTATTTCGCTTTGGGGACCTCTTGGTTAGAAGTAAGTTATTCATATGAAACTTATTAAATAAACATGATTTTTAAAATGTTTGTAACTTGTAAAGGTTGATTTCGATTTGGCTCAACTATTTATTTTGAATTGTGAATCGACATATTTGATCTTGACATAAATTAAAAATTCGGAAATCGTGTAATTGATGGTATAATGATGATGATGAAAATAGTCTTATTTAAAAAAACACGTACTGATGTGTAAATAGTAATTATATCACAACTTAGAACTAAAGTTCTTTCGTGTGCACAATTTATTTCAAATACTGCGTAAAATAATAGTGGTTTATAACAGAATAATTTTAGTATATAACAAAATAATTTTATCATTAAACAGCATTTCAAGAACAGTAAAATTAATATTCCCAGGTAACTAAATATCGGTAACACACGCCTGTACGTGTCAGAATCAAGAAAATAAAGGTTGAAGTAAGAATTCCAATTAGAATGTACACAGGGTACGTAATTGAATGCTACGTGCATTCCACACAAAAGAGATATAAATCCAGGTTAGTAGCGGCGAGCACAGCGTGGTTAGCTTAAAAGATAATCCGCTCAAATCAAGCGAGAATGCGTAAATTAAATCTTGCTGATATCGAATTAGTTTTTTATTTGTTCGCGGTCTTGGGAAATGTTTACGGAGAACGAATTTTTTTTTATTTTTTTTATTGCAATGAATGGCGAGACGAGCATTCCATGCAGCGATACGACCGCTCATGGACAGTAGCAAAACCAAACAACACCATGAATTACAAGGCAGTGCTTGGAATTCCACTGCGCTCGCCATCCTGAGACATAAGATGTTAAGTCTCAATATGTCCAGTAGTTACTCTGGCTACAACGTATTTCAAACCGGAACACAATAGCGCATTTACACTGCTGTTTGGCGGGAGAAATAGACATTGCGGTGGTACCTACCCAGGCGGCCTCTCACATATGAGAGACCTACCAATGTGATTAGATTCATCTTATTGCTATGTTTCTGTTCATTATTTGAGATCTGATTTCTTTTAGAGCCAGTGTTTAAATATCAGATGTCGGGTGTGCCATCTATTTTTTAAAATATGTAACTAGTATTTGTTTCGAGATACGTTTTTATATATTATTTTTACCATAGGACATTATGACATAGACAGTACTATTATGGAAATAAAGCAACTGTGGAATCGCTAATAGTAAAAACAAAAAGGGAAGCGGTTCACTCGAGAAAACAAAAGTGCGTCACCAGCCTTTGATAAGCAACTGAAAGGGAGCAAAGAAACGAAATAATTGTTTGGCCTCCGGCAGTCGTATTGACTATTGACCAAACAAAACATGACAGTGATACTCATGCTTGTTATGTGTTTGCAAGACAACCCACCATGGTGGTCCCGTTGAATTGACTGCATAGACCATGAGCATAGTGGTAAGTGGATTAAGCATGGTACCTTCTATATATTTTAAAATGTACAAATGGTGAGGCTGTTAAAATATGTAGATTTTTTTATAGACTCGCCCCGATCGTTAACAATGAAGTTAAAGCATTTTATCAAAATTATAATACCATGTACATTCCTATTACGGACTATGGAGCGTCCATAAGAAATTAAGATGGGTATTGGTGAGTTAGTATGCTGTACTTATTTGAACTGGTGCATCGGCTAATGTCAGTGTGTAAGTACAGTGGCGCCGCGCTCCGGGTGCGCGGAGTGTGATGAAGTTTAATACCTAAACACCTAGGAAAAAGAAGGCCTTAACCCAATATTTGTTTTAGCTTATTATAATATAGTCTACAGATATTATAAAAAATAATGACAATAACCTTAACCTAAGTTCATTACCTTAGCAAAACTAAAATTTTAGAATATTGTGTGTTAATTTAACTTCTTTTAAAACATAAGACAGGAAACAAACCGAAAACAACACTAAACAAACACGAACCTGTGCAGAAACAAAAGAACACAACGAATGAGAAAATAAATGTATTGTTCAAAAACAAACTAAATTCAGTTTAATTGTTCCACATCCCTTTTTAGCAAGTACACAGTACAACAAAAAGCAACGTATAACAAAGCGGGCAATTCGCGCCAACTATTTTGTACACCGGCAGTTTAAGCTTAAAACTTTTCTGTTGGTTGCCGTAAGTATGTGGAATCTGAACAACTTGTAGACCTGGGTCTTAGAGGCAAGTATGCAGGAGTTACCGCATAGATCCTTCAAGATGTTCAGGAATGTGGGCTATCATCTTAATGCTGATGTGTACTTCTGCTATAGAAACTAGAACTAAATTTATAAAAGACTGGGCACTTCATCGCAAACTTTTTCACACACATTTTCTTTAGCTACTTATTGGAAGCGTTCTTCATTCAGCTACCTTTATTATGTTATCGGTCCAGCTTATTACTTTTGATATTATTAAATGATATCGTTCTTTATATACTATAATATATAAGTTGATGTTTTTGAATTTTAGTTCTAAAACTATCCGCTGCTCGTCTGTTATACTTCGGCAGCGCTTCAAAGAGCCACATATTGTTATCGCTCTGTAGCAATATTTTACGTTCTCGTATTTCGCCAAAAGAAAATCTTGCGCGGGGGCTTTTGCAGATACAATTTTGAGAGGTATATCTATCAGTATTTAATGAAGTCTGTTTAGTTTACCAAAAAATGAAAATAAAATAAAAAAATATGAATTTTCTTACTATGGAACTGCTCACTAACACTGGAATATTGTTAACGTGACTTTCATGATGACTGCTTTATATTTCTTAAGGGTAATGTGTCGTTGCTTTTCTTCATGAAATATTGTATCATTATTTATGTTTATTATTTGTTAATGGCACTTAGAAACAGTCTGCTAAGTCATCGTATCTTGTTAACACAATTGGCTTGACACAACTGTCTGGTTTAAATTGCATCATCTGTAAACGCTGTTGGACTGGGTCCACGTCATTAAGAATTCTTTTTGGCACGCTGATTACATTCTGCGCAATCACAGAACCACACGTTACTATAGGTTAAATTGATATTGTGTTACCGAATTAAGTATTTGAGTTTTTATAATGTGATGGAACAGAAAGTTTTACACAAACATTATTTTGTTCATTTATACATTCACTTTGAGTGGTAAAATTAAAATATTCTTGTTACCACTCTATCTGCCAATAGTTAACTAACGGGTCGAGTCAATAAATTGAATTGCGAATGAACGTGAAGTACCTAACAATTTTCGGCCAAAGTTTCAGTGACCTTTGATTTACTAGAGGTGCAACAATTGTTGTCATTACAACCACTTGGATATTTTTCCTATTAGACGCGTTGTAGACTTTCAAGTAGTTTAGATATTTGATTTCGACCTGGAATCCAATCACATAGTTGTAGGCTTGATGACGTCAAGGAACATATTATGAGAGTTAAGTGGTCTTATAATTGAGGACGCTGAAGATAGTTGAAGCGAAGGAGAGTTTGCAGAATAGTGGACTTTGGCACAAGTTTGTATTACTCTAGGGAGTACTAATGGAAGAACGAGGTATGTATTGGTATCTTTAAATCAGTAAAAAAAATATATTTGGTGTTGGAAATAAGTTAGAGTTCACTTCACCCAACAACCAAGTAGGCCACAAAAATATATTTTAGATGCCTAAATACATAAAAAGCAACTAAAATCTTATCTATAACACTAAAATTCAGAATAGTAAAGTCTTTGAAACAGACATAACTTTAATCTGCTTGACCCGCAGAACGTTGGCCCTTGTCTGGCGAATATCAACTTTCATCCCACGTAGATCGTAAAATGCAATAACTATGTTCTTGTTGAAATCACGACGGCTGTTATAGACTTAGTGGCAATTGTCGACACGTAGGGACCGAGGGTAACAATAACTTAATTAAACTGACTTCGTTAGGGACGGAAAATTGATGATTAATTAACAAGTTGAATATGAAGTGACCGCCGCGGCGCCGCCCGTCTAAAAACAGGCCACTTTTGAAAATTATAGTGTTGGTTTAGTTGACTTTATCCTCCAGTTATAATGAATAATATGTTACATCAGGCGGTGAAAATCAACTATTAGTGGTGTCTTAGATTTAGCGATTGTTATACATTGAAATAAAATGATGAAATAAAAAATAGTTTTATTTCAATCAACTATTTAGATTTGTGTTTATACAATATTGTCATTGGTACGAGTATTATACTATCTGAATGTGTATAGGCTATTGACGAATTTCAGATCAGTGACAGTGTCAAGAGTTTGAAACTACATTCATACATAGGTAATCGTCACGCCTGTATCCCAATCCCATAGGGGGTAGGCAGAGACTATTCATCGCCACTGACTATCGATCACTTTGCTCGATCCTGACATGTGACTTTCGATTTTAGATTTCTTTTCGTAGATTACCCGTATTCATGTTTTTTATGATCAAGTATTCAACCAGATCTTAGTATTTTGAGACTAAAAATGAGTTTCTGACATAGGTGAAACTTCCATTTCCTTATCAGTTACATGAATCGTATAATAATTATTATAATCTATCTATCTATCTATATCAGCCCATATACTCGTACGTCCCACTGCAGGGCACGGGCCTACTCTACAATCGAGAGAATCGATTGAGAGTGGTTAGGCCATAAAGTCCACCACGCTGGCCTAGTGCGGGTTGGCAATCTGAGTTATCTGTAGTAATCTGAATTATTATAAGTATCTTTAAAATTGTTGTTATCGTATTATGTATTTGAAACAATATTCTTATCCAAACTCACCAATTTAGTGAAATATCTGTACCCACAACAGATTACAATTTCAAGGAAATTGATAAAGATGCCTCAAACATGTTTCGTGATTACGGAGGCCAGATAAAACCATGACACAAAAAAAATGTTTTTGAATTTTATTTTTTACCTTTGTGTCGACGAAATATGGTTGGGGTATGGGGATCATATAAACATTTTTCGTGTAAGAATTCGTGGAATTTCATTTCACAGACGGCATTTAAATCAACTGCACTAAGAGGATGATGTTGATGGGTTGAAAATTCTTTCCATTTTAGCCTTTTCACCAGGGTAAAAAGATGACCAATATTCATTTCAAAATTCTATTCTCAAAACCAGGAACGTAATGTAAGCCCCACTTTGATAATACAGAAGAATGCTTAGTAGTTCAAGCATTTTATGTTTAACGTCATAAAGTTACAAATTGATTAATATTACACACAACCAATCGTTCTAATTATATGATTACATGTATCATCATTCATTTCATCATCATCATTATCATTAGCCCGTTGCAGTCCACTGTTGGACATATGCGTCTCCCAAGGTACGTCCACAGAGCCCGGTCTGCTGCTTTATACATCCGGTGGCTGCCGGCCGTCTTGTGAAAGTCGTCCCGCCATCTGGCCAGAGAACGTCCCACACTAAGTTACTAACACGCTACCACTCCAGAAAACGCAATTTTATTTAAGGAACAGCTATGGACGAAGAGTCACTAGTACAAGAATGATTTTATCCGTAAGATAATTTATTTTCGTTCCCGGAAGCTTATAACGAGTCCACCGTCTAATTATGGTACTAAGCAACCGGATCCCGAAATTATTTGGGCTGATTGATGTTTATTTCAGAATACATCAACACAATTTGGCTTTGATTTGAGGCTATTGGAATCGTTTAAATATAACTTCGAAATTTCTGTTCGTTTTACTTGCTTTTAACGAACTTGGTCTGCTGGTGGATATAAACCCCTATATTATTAAATTAATAACTTCTTTGTTATCAACTAAAACTCGAATATTTTTGAATGAAGTTGATAATATTTATTTTAAGCTAATATTTACATTATTATCATTACAATCGATATAAAGTGTGAAAATTATCATGGTGATTGATTGAATGCCACAAGTCAGCACTTTTCTTTTATATGATCCATAATTCTTGATGCAAGTGTAGATGTAGTTACAACCAAATTTATAACATAGTTTTTATACTTAGGTATCTTCGTCGTATCGTATAAAAATATTTATACATACTTGTTTCAACATTTGTTAAATAAATTTACTAAATTCAGCGGTTTAGTGTGGTGCCAGAAAAACGAAACAAAACGAATACTGCGCGTCGATTGCTACTTTTCTCCATCAGTTTTTATTGAAGTCCTTTGTGCGTATTGCAAAGTTACTTGATTGCCAGCAGTTACCCTAACGATAATTACCCAATAAGGTGCAATTCTTCGAGCCTCATTACGTCGGTTCTTATCTGCCCGTCAGTGCCTAGTATTAATACTGTACATCAACTATGAGGTTTGATAAGTAAAGTTTGTTTTTATTCCAGACCCTTATAAGGGGAGGTTAATCCCTAAAGATTAGTGCCATTCATATAGTTTTTTTTTTTGTGTGATAGTTAAGCAATAATCAATTATATCAGTTTTTAGAATACAGAAGACTGAAGACCACGGTGGCGTAGTTGTAATACGGTACGATTGCAAAGCTGAGGTCTCAAGTTCGTACCCCGGGTCGAGCAAAGTGATGTTCGATTTTTCTATTTATTATCAGTCCGGAGACAGGATTTTGTGCCCGATATGGTTATAGACTCGCCACCTATCACATTATGGGACGAAACGTACAAGGGGAAATGTGGGTGTTCTGGTAGCACTTCTGCCTACCCCTTCTGGGAAAACGGCGTGAGTTTATGTACATATGTATGTATGTACAGAATACAACGAAGCTTTCTCACAATATAAGAATATTGAGATTTTTATAGGTTATCGTCAATAGGTACTTTCATTTTGGATCGTTTGTAGGTTGAATAATTTCTGCACAACATAGTCCATTTATTTTTAGATAAAGCTGTCTGCTCATCCACATAATACAGTGTCTGATCATCGAGTTCAAAGAACTGCTTGTTTATTGCAAAAGTGTGACAGAGCTTTAAACGATTTAATGACGTTGCTGAACTAAGAGGAATTAGATGAAGACTGGGTTTTGATCGCGAAAATTGTCAATGTTAATTAATTTTATTCAGGATGATGTAAAACCCTATATATATATTACAGTACCAGTAATACTCCTGTATTAATAACTAATTACACTAACAGGTACAACGCTATTAAGTATTTTCTTTATTTTTATCTACTGTACTGAATAACTAAGTTAATTTAAGCCGGCGATCCATGTACAAAGCTTGTAAGCTTAACCCTGTCAAAAATTCCACGTGATTTTAACCTTATTACGAAAGAAAAACACATTTTCATGTTAATCCGGACGGCAAACAGCGCTAACAAACACGCAGTTATATTTACACATCTTTTGATAAAGCCACCGAGTAAACTCATTTATACGACTTTTGCTGTAGTAGTGAACTCATAATCGCCCACTGCTGACCACAGGGATCTTCTAGAAGTTGGAGTTCGATTGAGAGGAGTTAGGCCAAAGTCCACCACGCTGGCCTAGTGCGGTTTGGCAGACTTCACATACGTTAGTAATATTGAAGAATTAAGATATCTGCTGTGAAAAGTGAGGCCGCGGGTTCGATCCCCGCACCGAGCCAAATATTTGTTTCAGGTCTGGGTGTTTGTGAGACCGAAAAGTTTCTCGTAGTTCCTGATACCCACGACACAAGAGTCGATATTAGTGTGGGGTCAGGACTATGTATGTGACTAGTGGTATTTATTTATTTTGTTTACTCAAATTTTATTAAAACGGTGACAACAAAATAAATTGAGTTACAAAAGGAAAATAAACATACGCATTTTTCCCACGTCACAACATTCACAGGGTAAACGTAGCACACAAGGTGCGTCAATGCGTCACTAACTTGAATTAAAGAGAACAAACTTAGTTCGAGGTTTAAAATTGCATGAGCAAGCAACTTAATACGTTCAACGCTTCAGTTCGCCGGCGACATAAACGCTCTTTGTGTAATAAAGCCTTTATTTGTCAGGGTTGTACGTAAAACTTATCTAAGTTTTTTGCATGAAATATAAAGGAAATGTGCGAAACTTCATAGAAACTTGGACTTAGTCTAACAGAGTTCGTTTAGGCATTATTTTATACGGATAAGACGAGAATATCGAAGGTAGATACAAAAATCTGTTACCTAAATAGGAGTTAAGAAATAATAGCTATGTAGTATTGCGCTAAAATATATATTTTTGCATAATAGTTTATATGGCGCACTACTTCGTCTTTGAAGAGGACACTTTTATGAAAACGAGCTATGACAATATGTACCTATTTCAATATTTTTTTAATACAAATAGGGTATTTGATTTATATAGAAATCATAACAAATGATTAAATAAATACCTGATATGCAATACTGATGCGAAAAAAGCGTAAAATCGATAATATTCATTAAGGGTGTTAGGAGTTTTTGTCTCTTCACATTTTATTACATTGGACATGTTAATAAATTATGTGATTGTAAATAAAAATATCTTAAACAATGCGAAATATACATACAGGGTATATCAAGACTGCCACCGAAAACGAAACAATGATGTAAATCTTTTTAGTTTTTAAGACGCAATAGTACATTAGGGTTTAAATTATTATTTTCGCAATACTAGGTATTTACTAGGCAAAAACAAAGATTTTTTAAAAATTGCAAAAAAAAAACTGTCGCTTATTTTGCGAAATTTTTATTTGCGTTGTGCCTGTAACCACTAAAACTACCACCCGGCTTCGTTTTCGGTCGCAGTTTTGATATACATGATATTTTTTTAATTTCATTTGTAGTTCCGAATTTCACCCCACGCCATTTTATTTTGGATGTTCTGTAACGTCAGACCCAATTTCACCCGTCTCCTTTCATATGGAATTTTTGTTATTCGCATAACATTATACTATTAGTATAATTTTGGGTCGGTGAAATTTTATAATTTCTCGAAAGGTTTGATCTGTAGCCCAAATATTAACATGTTTATAATAAAATTCCGCTGCCCTCGACGAGTAAGTGAGTTATACGAAGTAGATCCAAAATTAATTTGTACTGTTAGAAAAAATATGTCACGCTAACATCAGATTATTGCTAAAATAAATTATTAAAATAGAAAGAGTATTAATCATAATACATACATAAACTCACGCCTTTATCCCCGAAGGGGTAGGCTGAGGCGCCGACAGGACACCCACATTTCGCCTTGTATGTTCCGTCCCATGATGTGATAGGTGGCGAGCCTATCGCCATATCGGGCACAAATTCCTGACTCCGGGCTGATAATGAATAGAAAAATCCAATACCACTTTGCCCGACCCGGAATATTAATCATAACCTATTATTACGGGTATTTCTTCTCAAATCACGTTGTCTATGAGGCACACATTCGTAATAAATAATTCGTCAAAGGTACAGAAAATGTCGTAGGAAACTTTTGTACTATATTTTATCCATAATAAATGTACTGTTTCAGAGGAATGGATAAATACACACCCATAGGGGTAGGCACAAACTATGGATCGCGACTTTGTTCGATCCTGGTATATTACTTTCGCTTCATCCACTTTCATCAACCTCTTCATGCATTCTCATCGGTTTAGGGTACTTTTGACCTGGCCCTTGTCTATGGACTATAGTATCACCAATTTGAAAGATAAATAACTTTTGTTCTTGTATTAATGCTCCTTATGTCCACTGCCAACTTAAATTGATTAAGAAACCCATGTTAACGCGAGCAAAGCCGCAAACAAACTCTGTATTACGCGAGGCAAAACAGCAATGAAATATCAATTATACACAACATATGGTTCACATCTATTATATTAACAGGTAATGTGTAATGAGCGTTAATTTGTTGGATTCAATTTTCGATTTCGTATTAGCAAACAACGTGTGTGAATAGTATAATATCATGTTTAGTATAATATAATATCTCGCGGGTTAATCATTATATTAATGGTTTGAAGTTCAGTTAATTGGACCGTGAATGTATGTTTGTGATACCAAACTGCTAGTTTGGTGCTGGTTTAAATAGAAATAGGACTATGTCAAAAGGGGACCACCACCGTTTTGGTTTAGCAATAGAAACATCATTGGCCGTACAAATACATGTAGTAACATTAATGATTGTAATATATTGTATATTACAATACAGTTTTTTTTATTGCTATGAATAGCGAGACGAGCATTCCATTTGCCTGATGGTAAGCAAGACCGCTCATGGACAGTAGCAAAACCAAACAACACCATGAATTCCAATGCAATGCTTGGCATTCTATTGCGCTCGCCATCCTTAGACATAAGATGTTAAGTCTCAATATGTCCAGTAGTTAGGCTACAATGTCCTTCAAACCGGAACACAACAGCGCATTTACACTGCTGTTTAGCGGGAGAAATAGACATTGCGGTGGTACCTACCCAGGCGGCCTCTCACATATGACAGACCTACCACCATATACATACCTATTATTGGAATCAAGTATAACAGCTTACATTATAGGTCCCATTTAAATGTTATAATGACTAATCCGTGGTGCTTTACAGCTGGCTTATCTAGCTGTAAACGTCTTTATGCGAGGTTATTTACCTCTTTAGTTCATTGTTTTTGTCACCCGCTTTATTAGGGAGGGAAGTGGACAATAATTTATTTCCAACTCCTCCTATTAATTTAACTTTTTTGATTGATTTCGTTGCGGGTTAAAGACAAGTTAGACATTTCCCGGAGACGCGCTGGGCTTCAATGTTCAGTGTCATTAAAATGCGTGCCACTGTTGATCCTGGCTTACAGGAGTTGCAGTGTCGGGTGTGAGGGCGGGACAGTCTCCAAAAAAAAAGACCTACCACCAGTATCACCAGTTAAATGTAACAACATGATAGTATATTAAGAATGCAGTTTTGGCAACTGCAATACCGAAGTGGTTTGATACGTTTGCTAGTAACTTTTAATTTTCATTTATACTGAGAGAGTTTACGGCTCGAAGATACGAATATGTTAAGGATACGTGTATAAAAACTTTGCAACGTGTAAATATTGTCAGAACGCAATAATCTTAAGGCGGTTATGCCATGCGATAATGGTATACGATTTTCGCCATGAGAAATTCTCCCCGTCTAAATGGCGCTTTACGTGTCCGTTTCGTTTTAGTTGAACTCGATAAAGAAGTACAAGCCAAACATGTAGGTTGTAATATGACTTACATTAATAATTATAATTTGTGTTAAATTTACTTATGTAAGTTTTTACGTGTTCGGTGGTACTTGAGGACCCGCTTTCAATATGTTACGCATATATTATGATTTGTTGCTCTTTAGTGATATATTTTACTAGGTCAGTTTTGTTCTTTATTCTATATCTATATACAGGGTATATCAAGACCGCGACCGAAAACGAAGCCAGGAGGTATTATTAGTGATATCAAACACAATGCAAGTAAAAACTTTACAAAAAAAATCGTCAATTTTTTTTTGTTATTTTTTACATATCGTCATATTTGAGTGATTAATACATAGTTTTTCTAAAATAATGACGTACATCGCTTAATTTGTAAACACGCAATGGTACGTAAGGGTTTAAATTACTATTTTTGCAAAAACTAGGTATTTACCCCTCAAAAACGATGATTTTTAAAAAATTGTAAAAAAAAAACAGTCGCTTATTTTGCAAAATTTTTAGTTGCATTGTGTCTGTAGCCGCTAAAACTACCTCCTGGCTTCGTTTTCGGTCGCGGTCTTGATATACCCTGTATATCTATATCAGCCCATATACGTGGGCAGGGCACGGTCCTACTCTACAATCGAGGGAATCGATTGAGAGTGGTTAGGCCATATGGTCCACCACGCTGGCCTAGTGCGGGTTGGCGGACGTACATACCGTAGAAATTCTTTAAAATCGCTACGGTATGCAGGTTTCCTCACGATGTTTTCCTTCACCGTTAAAGTGCGTGGTGATTGACTATCAATACACACATAACTCCGAAAAGTCAGAGGTGTGCCCTGGGATTTGAACCCGCGACCACCGTGAACATGTCGGCAGCCGCGTCTGGTCCGTTACCAACAGGCCACCACGCACTTATACTAAAATTTGAACTTAATAAAAAAATAATGGATAATGGATGTGTTGCCGGCCCATAAAATTGGGAAGAAGCGGGAAGGAAAAAGGATGGGAAGGGGAAACAGGTATTGGGCATCCGACAATCTCACTCGCGAAACGAAACGCGACAGCGGGGGTGTCGCTTCACATCAATTTCCTGTGAGACAGTAACAGACAGTATGTACCGCCTCGGACGAGCCTGCCCAATCATGCTGAGTCATAACTTACTACAGTGTGGCCCTACCACTTATGAACCACCACCATCACCACCTGAATTTAATACTAATGTTCTCGCGGTCCGAAGATAATCATTAGATCTTTATGATTTATTTGTGGGATCAACCTCTCATTACCTTATTTCCGATGAAAAATCGCATAATCGGTTAAAAGTTGCCGAAGATATTGTGTATTTACGTGTATATTAATTTGATCACCCAGCAGCGCGTTGTAAGTCATGATATGTATTTTTTAACTAAGGAGGGTAAAGTAGACCCGGGGCAACCGTATAATCAAATCAACTCGATCCCGTTTCACCCCATTAAAATTAACACTTCCTCTGGAGTATAATTCCATTGAATTAGGATTACAAAAATCTTGGTAATTCTGTAATGCTCAACTCTGTATTCAATGTAAACTGAGTAAATTTTGCATAATAAACGAGTTAACAGGAAACTCATGCTCATTAAAATCGTAAATTTTTACGAGTTTCCAAATTGCATGGGCCTTTTCGGTTGTAACTCCACAAGTTGAAGACGATTTAAATAAATAATGTTGTTTTTGTGTTTGGACATTACTGTATGTTCGCAAAGTCGTTGAGTGCAGATTCCAACAGGTCACTGTTGAGGTCCTTGGGGAAGGGCTGGGTTCAAAAACACAACTATTGATGATGAAAAAGAAAACGTTCTCAAATCCATTTTAATTAATTGAAAATAGCAATTGACTACCAATATACTAGGAAACAATTTGAACAAATCATGAACCATTTTTTCCATAACATCCATATTTTTATAGTTATATATAGTCCAGACCCCACATAAGTATCAATTAAGTCTTGTGCCGTTTTGGACTTGAAAACACCTAGAACCGAGTCAAATATCTGTGGGCCTCACAAACATTTGTCTCGGTGCGGGGATCCAACCCGCGGCGTTTCACAGCCGGCATTTAACCAACTGCGCCACAGAGGCTGTCAGAGTTTAGTTCCCTTATTTAGTTCCCAAAAATATTATTACGACTATTTCTTTCGAACCCTTTGTCATTCAAAAAAGTAGAAAGTGGCATTGATGGATTATCAAATTGAAACTTGAGAAACCAATTAAATTCAATACCGATTAACCCAATGACTTGAGAGATAAGTTTACAAACCCCTGAAAAATATTAGGTTAAGAACAATATACAAAGTTATCAAAGAATCAAAAAATTTCGAAAAGTAATTTTGAATAAAGGTAATCGATCAAACACCTCAAGGAAAGTTTGCACGACGTTTGACGCGACAAGTTTACGAAGATACTGTTGGTATCAAAGCAAAAGTTACAAAGCCTGCAGATCGCTTGCCTGACGCTTCTACTTATACACTTTTGACCCGTAATGCGAAACTCGTGAGAAGAATAGATACTCACAAATGGCTCTGATCTGAAGAGCTCTCGATATTGACAAGGAGTTGCGGTGATTCATCTCTTTGTGAGGTTTTGTTATAAGTTCTATTGATCACGTCAGAGCTGTCATATTTTATGCAAAGCTTTTGTAAACAATGAGGCCAATTTTAAAGGAGTTGACTTTAAATTAATATTAACGAACTATATTCCCAAGGGTGAGCAAATTCAAGGATTGATTTGCAAAGATGGATAAATCTAAATTAAGACTGCCAAACCTCAGTATTTTGTTTTAAATGCTGGTGGGTGGTGAGATAAATTTCAAAGACGAAATTATATTAAAAAGTTGGGTTGTTTATGATATTGGAGATAACAATAAATCTGTCTGTGAGGGACATTTAAGTATATTGTGAATAAATTATTACCTAGTAAGATTGAATTTTTTGAACAACGAACCAAATTTTCTGAGTAACTAATACTAAAAGGACTTTATTTTGCGTAATTTAAAAATGATTTCTAACTTAATGTATTTTGTAACAATATTTAATTTTTATTAAAAATTATTATTTTATTAAATATTCCTATTCTACAATTACACATTATAAACAATTAATCTTACAACATCCTAAAAATTAAACGCTCTAAAAATATAAAAGAAGAATTAACTCAGATTTGGTTTACTAAAACGTTACAAGAACACGTAGTTCTATTACGAAGGTAACTTAATTTATTTTTTGCGGAGCTGCCTAATATCAAGTTAGCCTTTTAGATTTTCATAAGGTAATATATTTTTAATAAACATAAGGCTTACTTTTTACTTTCGGGTTGCGTTGAAAGGTCACGGGACGTAGAATATACGATTACATACAATCCCGATCATAACATAGGTAAATAATGGTTTCATTCAGGTAAAACTCGCTCGGTAAATCTGACCGAGGACATTATATGAGGTGGACATAGAAATAAACAAGTAAACATTTGACTATTATTTTTTCTCTATGTACCCTTTGTTCGTAGCTCTGAATGGCTTAGGATTTTATTTCGTTATGGTGATTGCGAAGAAACTTGCAAAGTCGAAAAAAGATATGACTTCATTACTTTTTATAAATATAACTACCATTATTCCTTCATTGGAAATAATAACTTTACTTATAAACGCGAAAGTTTGAATGGGTGTTTGTTACTCTTTCATGCAAATACGGCTGGACAGATTTAGATGAAATTTGGTATGGGGTAAACCCTGGATAAAACATAGGCTCCTTGTTATCCCGAAAAAATGTAAGGTTTCCATAGGATGAGTAATGAACTCAAATATACATATTTGTTACTCTTTCAAACTCGAATCGATGGCACGGAACAGGAGAGGAAAGTATTGCATGCTTTTCGCCATGGGACACAATGAGACGGAACAAAACGGGACATGACAGGACAGGACGGAAAAAGGATTATAGTCGATCGCAATCACATTGAGTTTAAATATAAAACAGCTAGTATGCGAAATAATATGTTGTTGATGTGGACTGGACTCAAAAACTATCTGCAGCCGGGCGAAGCTGATCCGGGCCGCTAGTGGTTTTGTATATCCGAGAACCACACTGGGTAGATACGTAGCATTGAAGTGTTATACCCGCTTTAAAGCTCATTATACTTAGTGAAATTACTGAGCATTACGAGATTTAGCTCCTAATGTGTGTCTAAATGGGTGACGAAAACGGTACAGTGCATAATACTAATAGGCAAATTCTGTGTGGTGTTGCTCTACTATCAGGCGAACTCCTAGCCATCATGTGAAATTGGTTAAGACCCAGTTGTGAATCGAGAGGCCGTGGGTTCGATGTCCGCACCGAAATAATTTTTTGCGGCCCGCAAATATTTGTTTCGGGTGTGGGTATGATGAGTCAGAAAAGTTTCATAATTTCTGGTACCCACGACATAATACTCGTATCTCAGTGTGATGTTAGGACTATATTGTGTGTTACATCTATGCTGTTGGATTTATGAGCAATGACCTGCTCATCATTCTCTTTGTCTCTCAGCCACAGGAAGTCCACTGCTGAATAAAGGCCACATAGACCTGCTGAAAATAAATAAAAGTAACAAAGTATTTTATTTTGTTGGGTTTTTCATAAATATTATATTCAGACAGCAAAGGACAAATATCCGGACTGTGTCAGATACAATGCACGTAAGACTGCATTGTGAGTAATGGGTGTGGGCAGGAAATTGTAAAATGGTCAGCATAAGAATAAAGGTAAAAGACGTTTTATTGGCCTTAATATATCACAAGAGACAAAGGAATACGAGTAATATTTTACTGTCTTAACAGTAGAAAATTATTTGAATATTTACATAATCATCTTGTTACTATAATTTATAGATGTAAGCATTTTAATTGTCTCATGAATTTATTGACGGAGTAAACGAGCTCGAAATCTTCACCTCCTTTCAAAATCTGACGAAAATATTTACTGAATGTTCTTCCACTTCTTTTTGTATGCAAGAGATTTTTAGTTCAGTGGTTAAAGGAAAGGTGTAAAAGTCTTGAATTAATTGTCGGGTGTCAGTCACCGGTGCTAGTATTCGGTGAGATAGAGGGCTGAGGGAGAGATTGACACTAGATTAGCATTTCTTCTATCCAACGCGATCTGCCTATTACAGGATAGCATAGTGTTCTAAATAAATAAATGTGTAATTTGCACCTCAGAATTATATAAAGGCCTAATATAAGTGATAGTACGCACCGTTGCGCTATTAAATTCTAGTTTCTTCTTCTCCTTCTAACTAACCCTGTCTACTCATTCATAAATAGGCATTACGGCATTTGTTGACTTTATTAATTTTTGCTGAAATATACCATGACATTTTACGCAAAATTCCACAGATTAATCTTCTATTTGCTAAGTTATTTATGGATTTACAACATTTAATTTAGGATGTCCCGAAACACTGTGTCGGAAAGATAAGAACGGGACAGAATTATAAAATTAAATGGCCTATAAAGTGAACAATAACCTACATTTTATGTTTTGATTGTCGAAACAAAGTTGATGAAATGATAAAATCAATTTTTATTTCGTCTCTATCGAGATGTTATACAGGTATTTGGATACCAAATAAATTTTAATGCCTGGTTTATTGCCTTTGGAAATATTAGCATGTATTGGATAGAATATATTATTACAATACCTTGTTTTATCTATCATTTAAATAATATATCGCCATTTTAGATTCATAATATTATATTGGAAGGTACATATACCAGGTATATCAAGACTGCGACCGAAAACGAAGACAGGTGGTAGTTTTAGTGGTTACAGACACGATGCAAATAAAAATTTCACCAAAACAGCGACAGATATTTTTTTATAATTTTTTAAAAATCATCTTGTTTGGGTG
This sequence comes from Deilephila elpenor, assembly GCA_949752805.1. NCBI lineage: Eukaryota > Metazoa > Arthropoda > Insecta > Lepidoptera > Sphingidae > Deilephila > Deilephila elpenor. Next base: position 5,869,018 of record OX457102.1, read on the forward strand.
GTAAATACCCAGTTTTTGCGAAAATTATAATTTAAACCCTTACATACCATAGAGTGTTTAAAAATAAAGAGGTCTACATAATTATTTAAGGAAAACTATGTATTTATCACCCAAATACGACAATCAGTAAAAAAATACAATAAAATAGTTGTCGATTTTTTTTGCGAAATTTTTACTTGCTTTGTTTTTGAAGTCACTAATACTACCACCTGCCTTCGTTTTCGGTCGCGGTCTTGATATACCCTGTATAAGAGTGTTGTTAATATATCTTACATTGAGAAGCATTTCCTATTGTATCGTTGTAACTTACAAAAAAAATGTATTAATGAACAGCTTCTAAAATACGCGAACATCTAATTAACGAATATATGAAAAGTAATGATGTTGCTACGTAAAAAAATCACAAATAGAAAAGTTTTGTAATAACAATTACCTTGTAAAATCAGTACAGTCGTGTTCATTGGTGTTTGAAACTCGGTAATGAAACATTATAAAGTTTATAATGGGAAGAAAAATAAGCACCAGTGTTGCGAGGTTTTAGAAGCTAATTATTCCCTGGAGTGTTATAGCCCGTGCTGTGCAAATGACTGCCATTTGGTGGTGAATTACTCGTTTATTACTGAGCTGGAAGTGCCAGAATTAACGCACACATTTCGTCTTGTCGCTGATATTTTGTTATCCCTGATTCCGCTTTTAATGCTAATGCTTTTGCCATTTTTATAATAAATACACCCAACAGTCACATACATAGTCCTGACCCCACACTAAGATCGAGTCTTGTGTCGTGGGTATCAGAAGCTACGAGAGACTTTTCGGTCTCACAAACACCCAGACCCGAAACAAATACCTGTGGATCACACAAATATTTGTTTCGGTGCGGGGATCGAACCCGCAACCTCACGTTTCACAGGCGGCGTCTAACCAACTGCGCCACGGAGGCTGTCATTTTTATAGCTTTGTGGTTTATTTGTGACAGAGATTTATGGAATGGTGTGTTTCAAAATTACGGGTTAATGCGCAAATTGCCATGCGATTAGTTCTATGTCACATAAACAGTGTTACTCGTTACCTCGAAAGTTGTTAATCTTAAATAGTGTCATCGTAAATGTATTTATTTTTTTCTTCATTCGTTTTGTTTGCGCGGCGTGTTTTGTCAATATAAATCCAAAGAATAAGAAAATACTTATCGGTGTTCTAAACCTTTATCAAAACAAATCTGAAATAATAACAACTGTCCGAACTCTCCCACGAGGTTAAACATCACATTATAAGATCAGACTTGTGTATTATACCTAGCACCTGAGCACAATTGGTACAATATTATAGTATTCAAGGCTTAGTAGAGATAAGGAACCGATTGTGAACTGGTTTTAATTGAGTTCTGGTTTCAAGTTTTTCTCTTTGCAAAATCTAGTTTTATTTCATAACCATTTTTTAGAACAATAAAAATGGAAGTAGTTGCTTGCTGTAATTTGTTAAGTTAAAGTACCAACGAGTCGGATCAACTAAGGTTTTAATGTTATTTCGTAAGATTACAAGGTCTTAGAATATCCATGTCTTTGATATCTAGAGAAACACTGTCGCCGAGATATCTCAAGCATGACAATGAAGCTGTGAGCTTAATCCATTAGACAATAAATTGCTGTACACTCAATTACTGCAGATCTGGTAAAAGTAAAGATTCTTTTCCGTTAATTAGATTGTAACAAACAATTGGATTCCGAATTTTCAAACCACCATGACGGTTGCCTTTTTAGGATGACCTTCGCTACTAGAAAATGAATATGTAACAATACTGGTAATACAATATACAAACTAAGAATGGTTTTGTTGTTACATGGCAAACAAATACAATATGCTTGATGTTTTTGCTTTTGATTCTACTTGTTATGTTTATAAGTACAACAGATCATAATAAAAAGAGATCACTAGTTGGTATCACAGGTATCATACATAGGGAACCTGAAATTAACGGCCTACATTTAGCAGGATCCTGTAAAATTTATTTTTTTTATTTTTTTTATTTTACTGTATAAGAATTTACACATAAATAAACAATTAAACATCACTTAAACCTAAAGTGGTTTGTATGTGATGCATTAATCACATCTCAGACAAAATAAAATGTAATACAATAACAAGCAAGTATTTTTTTTTTACATTAAAAATATAAAATAGCTAAAAATTAGAACTATTTAAATTACAATTACTACTTTTATCCATCTTATATCATTTACCTATAAATGTATGAATATAATTTTACACTTGTTAAAAGCTGTCCAAGTAATATTGTTTCAATTTGTCTTTTAAGTTATTTTTATTTAAGGATTTTTTTTGTGGTTTAGGTAGTTCATTTATCAGTTTAGGGATTAAATATTCTTTTGTTCTTGTACCATAAAAATTATTGTGAGTCGGTACCCTAAGCTTGTTTGCAGTCACTGCTCTAGTAATTATTTTGTGTTGTGTTTGATTTTCGGTGGTGTATTTATTATCAAAGTAGTTTTCTGTAAGTATAACATGATTTATTTTATTTACTTCATCCAATATGCAGCTTGTACTTTATGCTATTTAAAATAATAAATACACCCAACAGTCACATACACAGTCCTGACCCCACATTAAGATCAATTATGTCTTGTGTCGTAGGTAACAGAAACTACGAGAGACTTCTCGGTCTCAAAAACACCCAGACCCGAGACAAATACTTGTGGGCCCCACAAACATTTGTCTCGTCGCGGGGATGGAACCCGCGATCTCCCGTTTCACAGCCGGCGTCTAACCAACTGCGCCACGGAGGCTGTCAAAGAATTATTGAAGAGCTCTAAACTCTGAACTCTTTAAAACAAACAACATGAAGATTTTTGTAAAGATTAATGAAATATTCTTCATCCGCAACGCTGGCAAATGGGTTGTTATTGAATTTTTTAGCGAGCACCAAGCTCTTGTAACGGTTATTTTAGCGTAAACAAGTTGGTTTATAATCACTTGCGGAAGTGTTCACCCTTAACGGCTTTCAAGCGTTACAAACATTTAGACATTAGACAAGCCATTATTTTACCAAAATGTTCAGTGACATTTTTTCCTTTTGATTTCTGCTATGAAAAGGTAAGTTTTCTTTATAATAACCTGAGTGCTATGATCGGTCCTTCTTTAAGCGAGGCTTGAAGAGAGTTCTTTCCTTACGGTAGGCACCGACTTTGTTGTGCTAGACCTCTGGCACTGCGAAGGTCCATGAGCGGCGGTGACCCCTTACCACCAGGTAGACCGCATGCTAGTCTGTCTGCAAAGGCCATAAAAAAGATATGATAAAAATATAAAAACAACCAACAATTGCAGTTCGGATTTTAAATATATCCTACAGTACAGATCTCGCAAATTATGGATAGCAAGCAAATTATTTGATGGCAAGTGGTTATTCCCGCTTTGGTTCATAAGTATGTAGGACTCTACCCGTACTTTGGTTGTATGGTCGTCGCGTTGCTAGTCTTTTTAATTGGAAACCATCATAATATCTTCGACCGGCGTGAATCACTATTTCTAGTCAGTACATATTTTATTCGGATTACGAAGATATGTTTACTTGGTGAGGTGAATTTCAGTCACTTTATCGGGCTAATATAAATAATGTTGGCAAAATAGTGCTGTAAAAGGTAGCCTTGTACTCTTTTAACACATTTTCAAATTATAATAATTAATAATACACCCAACAGTCATAACATTAATAGTCTTAGCCCCACTCTAAGATTAAGTCTTATGTCGTGGGTATCACAATTTACGAGGGAGTCTTCGGTCTCACAAACACTCAGACCTGAAACAAATGCCTGTGGGACACACAAATATTTGTTTCGGTGCGGGGATCGGACCCGCGGCCTTACGTTTCACAGCCGGCGTCTAACCAACTGCACCACAGAGGTGCTCATGGTATTATTATAGATACCATATTTTAATCAAATAATGATTTGAAATAATGTTGCAAAAGAATGTAAACAAACAATAAATACTATTTTTACCGTCTATTTAAGTTGTATCACTATTTTGTTTCTATTAATTGTGCCCCGAAGGCAAGTGTCAAGTTTAATCGGCGTTTTCCAATATAAATTGAAAGAAGAGTATTTATTGCAAAGATGTTAAAATAAACATTTTGTACCTTCGATTAAATCCACTCAAAGACTTTATTTCATAAAAGCGTTTAGGTTGTTTATAATGTTTAAGGGGAAGAAATGGAATCTGGTTTGATAGAATGCTCAATTTGTTAATCGTTTTTTTTGGACTAAAAAAATACCGAATATAATTAGTGTCCACGTATGAAGGTAGACTACTGCTATTACTATCTACTACTTTCAACAGACTTGACTGCCTCGGTGGCGTAGTTGTATTACGGTACGGTTACAAAGCTGAGGTTTCGGGTTCGAGTCCCGGGTCGGGCAAAGTGATATTGGATTTTTCTATTCATTATCAGCCCGGAGTCAGGAATTTGTGCCCGATATGGCGATGCGCTCGCCCCCTATCACATCGTGGGACACAGCATACAAGGCGAAATATGGGTGTCCTGGCGGCGCCTCTGCCTACCCCTTCGGGGATAAAGGCGTGAGTATATGTATGTATGTATGTACTTTACAGACGATCTAGTTAAGGCTGAAGTCGCTGGATGCAGACCGCTTCCAACAAGTCGATGTAGAGATTCTTGGGGGATACTTATGTTCAGCATTGGAGTGAAGAGAAAGAGAGAGAAAATTCTAAAGAGCTGTATTCCGTAATGGCGTGTCTACTCGAGCGCTAAGTCTACGTGAAACATTATAGTCCTGCGAAGAATTATTACGCACGCACCTGACGCCACAGAAACTTGCCACTCTACGGATGTGTGCATTAACGAGCCTTGGTACTTATACTGGCGCCGGTGCTACGTCGGCTCATTGGCGCTCACATTTTGTAAAGATTTGCGATATTATTTGATTAATTTGCTTGTGAAGTTGGGGTTTAGGTTTATAAGGAATTTGTGATTTATATAGTGTTTTGTCATTATCTTCTTTAGTCACATGAAGTCAATTTTAACACGGCCTGTTAAAAGTGGGACTTTTTGGGACCTTCAGGTCTTTTTCCACCTATTGGCTAAACGTAAAACGTTGCTTCTTCCGGTGATTTTAAAATCACTTTTAAAACTAATTGAAATATTTTGAAACGGATAAATATGGGTGTGTGTGACTGTTGGTAGTATTAGAAAGCCGCCAGAATTCCTAGTGGCAGTATGAATGCGCTGTGAATCGTGAGGTTTTCGGCTTAGTTCTATGTTAGACATTCTACTTTATGAGACTTTTCGTTTAAAAAATATAGATTACAGTGGAGTGGAATTAGTACCCAATATGGTAGTAGGCTTGGTCCCAATCAGATCTTAAGGCGAAAATAAACTTAGCGAAATCTGTGTGCTTCTAGCTGCTTAGCGAAATACCTTTGCTTACCCACTCAAGGTAGAGGCGTACATGTATTATGTACATATATACGAATGTATGTATGGAGTGTTATAATAGACAGCGGAGTTCTCGCGACAGATAGGTTATCTAATAATAACCACGTGAATCGAGGTATGTAGGGCAGCCTGAAATAGGCTGAGAGTTTGATAGTTATGCGCCAGCAGCTATTGTCTGGATGTGGAGTGCTTTTCGATTCAGGTTTTCGGGGACTGATGGCTTTAAGCGGAAGAAATGTTATTGTCTATTATCTTATGAGGAGAACATATAAAATGGAAGGCATTAGTAAGTAGTTACAACCGCATATAAACACCAATAGCACCAGAGTGGTTATTTAAATACCATTGTTTAATAATGTATCTTATGCCAGGCTCCACGATTCCATTCTTTTTTCACTTCATTGATCCATATGCATGCCTCACTCAAAGTCCTTATCCTCACGCTATAAGAGCGTTTTTTCATTTGCATACTATCCATACAGAGCCCTAAAAAGTAATCTTACTGATTGGACAACTACAAAACAGGGTCAGTGTTACTTGCTAGCAAATTCTTACGACCTACTACATTATTAATTAGATAACAAGGAAAAGTTCCCCTAAGAAGTTTAATCTCCTATTATCACGTAACAATGCGTATCTGGGATGTTGTAAGTTCGATCGCCGCAGTTATACTACGTTTGTTTTGTTAACTGCATATACTGCCAAAAAAGTTCTTAACAAACTTGGCCTTCTGTCCTAGTTTTTGTTGGGAGAATATTTTAAGCTTCATCGGGACAATGCAATCTTTTTCTCAATTCTGTATCGTTTACAAGCCAAATTATAAGTCATGAGCGCATAAGACCTTGCAAAGAAATTTTCTTTATCTAGTTCTTGTTTATTCCTGTTGTAGATAACACGATTATCGTTATTTACTTGAATTTTAAGATAATTTTCTAAAAATGTGCATAGAGATGATTTATCTGGAAACTAGCACTACTATCAATCAAATCATTTACTATGCATGCATACTATAGTAAAGGTTTTATGGAGTGCTTACAGGCATGCTGCCACCCACACTCAAGTTAACAGATCTCCTGAAAATCGTGGGTGACTACTGTGTGATGTTGTAATTTATGAAAAATATGAATAGTAAAATAGGGTCTTCCCAAAACGAGATATTAAAAACGTATTAGTGACTAAGTCTAGGCATTTTCAATATCTAAGGCTGATAGTAACATGTAAAATAATATATATTTTTACAACGTAGAGACAATTTCCTAGAAAAGTCAAATCTTAAAAAATATCTCCAACGCCCGAATATTCAAACGGCAAATAAATATTATGTAATACTAAGTGGAACGTGCGTAGTTAAGTGCAACTTAATATTTAAATGGCGTTTGAGTATTCGGGCGTAACGAACAACACTTTCCTAATGAGTCATATAGATAACATTTGTTCAGTCATTACTAATAATGTTACATGCTTACATATCGAAAATTGATAAACTGTCTTTCCTGAAAAAAGACGTTAATCCTGATTATGTAAGAATTAATAAGTTTGAGTACAGTATGAGTACTTATACATACGTACATACGATACGGAAATATTTTATGACTTTCCCATTCAAGCGTTATCATAATTGAAAATGCGGATGTATGTTTCTTGATCCGGCCTTCTTTAACAAAGTAATAAAGCTACGTACTACCATAATTATTTTCATGCATAATATGCGAAATACTAACTTTTGCACGCCACATGGCAAATTGTACATATTGTATAAATTATTTAACAACTTAAGATTGTACCTACTGATTCTGATTCTGAATCTGCAGTATAGTCCGAAAAGTATTATAGTCTTTTTTATTTTTTTTTAAACAAACGTATGGTGAATAAAATGGCAAAAATTAAGAAACAAAAAAGCAGTAAATCACCCAACTCGAAAAATTAAATTAAGACTCAACGGGTACTATCACCGAAACTATTTTATTTAACTTAATTAATGAAAGGCGTGCCTACATAATAAGTGGCAGTTACAAAGCGGCGTGCGGTGGCGATTACGCGGTTTTATGTTTAATTAGTTTTACCTGCGACTTCGCGTAAATTAAAAACGAACTCTGCCGGACGGAATTTCAACTTCACTGTAATGAAGTGAATTTATTCATGTGACATTTATTCTGAACTATTTTAGCCTGAATTAGTAGTGGTAGAGTTACGTTGTAGCCTCATATCATGAATGAGCTGATTTAAACGCAAAGTACGATTTAGCCATAGTATTACACCATAATAATTCATTAATCGTACCATAAGTAACTTAACGAAAGTAATTCAACCACAGTACATTAATTTACCGTTAATTGAGCCGTTTAATATAGAGAAACTATTCTATAAAAAGAATATTTAAATACGAACTGAATAAAGCCAGGAAAATCAGGCTAGACTGCTAGTATAAACAATTCCCTGTAAACAACTTTAAATATAATTACACCCACAAGGCATTTCAGTTTGTTCCCTGATCATTAAAAGTGAATAAGAAAATTGATTTCTCATAAAAACGGAATAGCTCCGGGATAATAAGGGGCTATCCTCCTTTTATCTAGAGCAAACACCTAGGGCGGGCAGTAAGAATAGAGCTAATTTTCTATTACAAAGCACTTCATTTTCTTCGTGCATTAGTCTTTCAGCGAGTACGGGTGTTAATTACCGCGTATTGATTTAGCTTCGCGTGTGGTTTGTTAAGCTTCTTAAGGCACTTTGGTTCATCAAGTTGTCTTATAATTATTTCCTACAATTATGTGTTTTTTTGTATAGCAATGAAAAATCGCATGAGATTATACTTTAAATGTGTATAGTATTCTAGAAATATAGGCACGAAGTGCAGTAGTTTGGAGTAGAAATAATAAAAATCAATAACTAGTGGAGTGAATTTTTTGTGATGGTAAACAAATACTAGTTTAATTTATTAGCTTGCATATTAATTCTGTTACGTTTATGTGGATGAATGTATATGGATGAATCAGCAAAGTAAATCATATACTTGAGATTTACTTTTTTATTTCTCTTATGTTCTGGGATGACCTCTGACTGTTTTATTTCCACGGTTCCACTTGCTTTATCTATATATTATTGTACCAAACGAACTGCTTTAAACCATTTAACGATAGGAAAAGTACTCGGGTATTAAAAGGTATCAAAAAATCTAAAAAATAATCTGGAAAACATTATAACTATTCATTTTAAAACTTAAGCAAAATGTTTACTTTATGAAATGTGTTTGATTTGTCCTCTACCCTCTTTATGTATAGAGAAAGTAGTCTGGTCGTTTCTAAGAGACATAATATAATGCGATTATCTCGTTATTGATGGAATAAGCTCCTCTCCATATGTTAAAACACAAAATAATTAATTTCCCTGTCTCGTTGAATCTCGGTATGGTAAAACAACTGGCATAACCAAAGTTTAGAATGCATTGTTAGTGCAAGAATCCATTTAAATTCAGACAAGTTTTAGCGCTTGCAGACTTTAATTAAATTCACTAATACGTAGGGGACTGATATTTGAGATGTCATTATAATGAAATTGTGTATCGCTAATGCTTATCTTGGGAGCTGTGGCGTCTCATTAACGTTAAAAAGTTGTGTTGTTTAACATTTGGTGGCGGTAAGTGCAACAGAATGGATGATAATAGCGCCACTGCCAGCTTTCAACCATAAATTTATAAAAATGTCGCTGTAGTGTACCTGAGTGCTGCGGACTCGAATTAGCTCTTAGCTTCGAATGGATTTTATTGTTCATAATCAGGCGCTTCGTATTTTGCACGAATGGGTTGTGCATGGTATTGTTTTAATGGCATGGTGCGATGAACAAGCTTATTGCTACTTGAATGGTATTTGATCAGTTTCTCAAATAATAGTAGTGGATGGTTCGTACTCTGCCGGTATTTGAAAAGGATTTGGAAGTAGAAGGGAGAAAAAAATAGGAAGTAGATAAGGAGTATCAGAGCTCGAATAATTTCATGAAATTCGACAGAAAATAAATTTTACACAGCAGCCACACATGTGGTCCTAAACTTACGATAAGATTAAATTCTTCTGTCTCGGTACCCTTCAAAAACCCCGAGAGAGTTTTCGACCCCACTACACCTAGACATGAAACTAATATTTGAGGAACTATCATACATTTGTCTCAGTGCAGGAATCGACCTCATAGCCTCTCGGTTGACAGCCAATATCTTTACCAACTACGCCATGGAGGCTGTGTTTTATTCCACGTCAGTTTTGTGTGAAATCCCGTACGAACAAACGGATTCTTTCTGCGATCTAAACTAGCCCCAGTTAAGCCCCACCATATTTATAACTTAATAAAACAGGTCTCTCTTCGTTTAATTCAAATCATAGCAGCTAACAAAAAGTCCAATAAAAAGGGTTTTACAGTACATTAAAATTAAATTAAATTTATGATTTCAAATGTAAAAGTTTTAATTTTCCATTTATTAAAACTCACGTTGATATATTTCTTTCATAATAAAATGTGCAATTAATGTCACCATTATTTAAAGATGCTATTAAAATATAAACGCGGTCTTAATTAATAATGTAAAATGCTTTTATGGTGAATCAGGACAACGGTACTTCAACATTACGAATATTAAATGAAATACAAGAAATAGAATAAGTTTTTGTATTAAAACTGATTTTTGTGGGGGTACAGAATTTCCGTACTGGAGGGGTTAGGCCATGTAGCCCACCAGGCTGGCCTAGTGCGGGTTAGCGGACTTCACATACCATATAAATTATTACAAATCGCTATGGTATGCTGGTTTCCTCACGATGTTCTCCTTCAATGTTATAGTGCGTGGTGATTGACTATCAATACACACATGACTCCGAAGTCATAGGTTTGCCCTGGGATTTGAACCCGTGACTACCGTAAACATTTTGGCAGTCGCGTCTGGTCCGTTTAACAACAGGCTACCCCGCACTTACGTATTTACCAATAATATAATTACTCACGTAGCGTTTTTCATTATTGAGTTACAAATTTATCTCTATTTACTCGTTTAACCCGGCGTCATTGAGGTTGGGTCAAAATTACCCGGCCAGTTTATAATTTCTAATATTTTTGAAAGTATGCGCGCGACGTTGCCGTCCTTTGCAGTAGCTGGAGCCAATAGCGTATTCTAAACTTTTTCGATGTGAAATCAGTTCGGCGGCGACTGCGCAGGGAGCTGGACGTGTGTGATTTCTAAAAAGGTAATTATGACCCATCCTCACAACACACGTAACAATTATGCGCCATTTTTAACTAATCATTTATTACTGGTCCACGTGGCGGGGAGGAGCTGGATGAGGACTGCCCAGGACCGAACAACCTGGCGTGCATTAGAAGAAGCCTACACTCAGCATTGGGTGGATACATAGGCTGAAGAAGAAGAAGAAGAAGATTTATTACTATTTTTTATGAGTTCTTTGTGTTTATTTCAATTCTTTTTTGCGATTTGCTTCAAGTTTTGTTGATTTTGTTTTTGGATTTTGTTTTGATTGTTTAATTATTTAGTTGTTTATTTTGTTTGTCAAAAGGAACTTATTATAAAATACAATGTGTGGAGTTGATGTCGCTGATGAGCTTTGCGCCACATATAACATGAGCCGTAACTCCAAAAGGTGGCCCCTGACAATTTTTTATGCCATGTTGAATATGTCAGGAATTAATGGAATTATAATTCATCGCATAAACAATAATAAATCAACCGAGAAGCGGCGCCAGTTTTTGAAAAACTTGGGTCTTGCCCTGGTCGGTGAGCATTTGACAGTCCACCAGAATGTGAATCGCTTGCCACGAGAGATGCGAAAAAGAATTCGGGAATACGTTGGTGAACCATCAGAGGAACCACCTGCAAAGCTACCCAATGCCCGAAAAAGATGTCAAGTGTGTCCTGCAAAAAAAGATCGCAAAACAAAGCACACATGTCAAGCTTGTCTCAAATTTATTTGTCCTGAACATATTATATCTTTCTGTAGTGATTGTATTTACACCAAAGATTCTGATTAGCTTTTTTATACTTTTTCCCTAAGATATTAGACTTAAGTTTATGAAAACGCCATAAGTAACCGAAAAGACTGGTTATTAGCGTAGGAATTTCATGAAAATGTAAGAGATCTCAATTTTGTTACTTTTTTTTGAGTTTATGTAAAAGTTGATTAAACCTAATTAAACGTTTCTTAATTATTATTTTTCTTTTTTATTATCAAGTCCTAAATACCCTAATACTGAAATAACAACATTGTTTACGAATTTACTTAAAATCTATGGAAATACCTTGTATTAAATAAATGGGTAATATTGACCCACCTCAACGTCCGTGTAACTGTTTCCTACCACAATGACGCCGGGTTAATCCACTTAATTTACTTTGTCACTGGGGCCTGTGATTTGTTTGAGGGACTTTCTGTTTCATTATTTACGCCTAACGACTTTTATTAACAACGTTATGAAGATTTACGATGGTCCAAACTCGATCGTCGATAAATTAATAAATCATTACGTAGGCGCCGCCGCTTACAGTTCGTCGTTTCATATTTATATTTCGTATTAAAGATCCTTCAATAATGAATTTGTTGTAAAAATGAATAGCATATTGTTGACTTAATAATTTTGGACTAAAATTGTCAGCTAAAATTATCAAATTATTCACATATTCGATCTACTTCGTTTTATGTTATGAGGATAAAAATCACGTCCATAGGGAGATTAAATAAATCCAAATATTTAAATGAATAGTTCGAGTAGGTTTGTTAGATAACTCTGTGCATCTTATTACTGGGTATGAGGTTCACGTATTGACATACCTATAACCGACCAGTGCCACCTTAGTGCTATACTGGTTTGTGGGCAGATGCTTAAGTAGATCTTTTATATTGTTTTTGACTTTTATGCCCTGGATTAAATATATATAGATAGATAGATAGATAGATAGATAGAAAGGGTGAAATATGATTTATGACGTATGTTCAGCAATGGACTCCTTGTGTCTGAAAATGACAATTAATTTAGAAGACCTGTGTGATAATATTAAATGTGAAGATGAATTAACAGAAAACTGTTAAATACTGTGAAATTCACGGACAAACAAACAGATTAATTTATTTTAAGATAAACAAAATCGTACACGGAAAATAATGCTTTTCTACTAAGTATATGTAATTTTATTTTTCGTTTAAAATATAGGGGGCAAACGGGCATACGGTTCACCTGATAGTAGGTAAGTGATCACCGCCGGCCATGAACATCTGCAACAGCACCAAACTTATTTTATTGACATTGAAGTCAGTGTAAATTGACCACTACCAACGGGTCGATGTGGAAACCACTATGTTCTGTAGTGGACTTACTGCGGAAAATAAGTAGTGCGCTTCCATTAGCTAATTTATTTATTTATTTACACTTTATTGTACAACAAAAAAAATAAAAATACAAAACAAAACACTTTAACTAAATGAACTGTACAACTGGCGGTCTTATCGCTATCGGCGATATCTTCCAGACAACCTTTGGATGGACTGGGGTGAATAGAAGTAGAAAAACGGGGATAGACAAGCTAAGAAAGTAAAATAAAAATAATAATAATTAAGAAAAAAAATCAATAAACAAACTAATGAAGTACCTGACATACATAAATATGTATACAAACAAATATGAACATAAAATACTACATATACGTCTTTAATACTGTAAATATACATACATAAAAATATGATACCTACATAAATAAATATACTTCATACATATATACATAAAATCAAAATGTGCAATGTAAAACAATAGAAACTGAAAATACAGAGGGACAAAGAAGTTTTACAAGTCTTTGTCTTTTGTCAGGCAATTTGTTTAGAGGTGTACTCGTAGTCTTGAAAACATAACAATAATTACTTTCCAGTTTATAATATTGGTATGAATTTGAAGAATGTGCTGAATGATGGAGACCACCAAATATAAATTATATTAGTATAGTATAGTATAGTAGTATATTATAGTAGTTATTGGAATGAGCAATTTGTGATAATAAACATGACGTACTAGTATTGACTAGCAAGAATTGTCTCTATCTAAAAAGTTGGCCATGTCGTCACATCAGTAATGCTATACAAAAAGAAAACTGGTAGAACAATGTGACTCACCGGAGATCCTGATAGCGCTAAGCTATGTAATTCATCATATAAAATGTCCGTACATTTGCCATTTGGAGTATTATCGATTTGTTAGCAGAATGTATAAATATGTCATCAATTATTACGAGAATTAAACAGGATTACAAATATATGATTAGACTTAAGATGTTCGATTACCAGCAATACTCAGTTTTATCAAGAAAAATAAAAATCGTTCAAAATGCTTTGCGAAAGTGCAGTAAATACGGAGTAAATTTATACATTCGAGTTCAAAAATAAATGGTAATGGACATCAAGATATCCAGAACTAAAAGCATGGAATAGAAAACATTTTCAGTTCCATTTCACACTCCATTCAATCGAAAGAAAGAATGTTATCAGTATCACAAAGTTCAAGTCGTTCGTTCCAATTCCTTTCATAGAAGAATAAAAACTTTTAAATTTAAAAAATAAAAGTAAAGAGCTGTGGCAGATGAATGAATAAGTCATAGCTTACGGAAAGAAAACTTCAGACCTTGCTAACAAACGAATAATAGCTGACTAATTTATACGCGATAATAATATTGAAGAATTTGCAATTCTTTTTTTAAACCATGGTCCAGCAAACAAGCAAATAGTTCACGCGAGATTATTGATTAAGTTGTCAAATATGAAAGGTGGAATAAGAAAGAACAGTTTGGAAGACGATGGAAGACGTGAACGACGTAGGACGACGAAGACGCTACGGCACATCAATATCGACAACCCTGGGATCAACAAAAATGATGAGAAGAGGAAAGGGGTAATCTGGCAATCTCATTCACCAACCGAAAAGCGACAGCAAAGCTATTCACGTCGATCTCCTCTGAGACAGTGGTACCCCTCCGGACGAGCCTGCCCATTAATGCTGAGTCATGACAACAGCGTGGCCTTACAGCTTTTAAAATATAAAATTAATTTAAAAAAACACTTAAAGAAATCATGATTGTGTCTATGACTGTTACATAATATGTTAAGGTAATGCACTATTGACAGTTATGTATGTGCAAATATTTAAATTACATTGCGCAGCAGGCAATTTACTTGTTATAAAGCGTATTCGTATGTGTGAAGCCAGTAACCCAAAATAGACAGATGATTATAAATTATCATTTATCTAAATCTTATTAGGTACACGTATTTTTTTGACGTTGAATTGAATGACGTTGTTTTATCACGAATACAATCTAATGATTGTCAGCGACCGTGATTCGTAAAAACTTTCAATGCTTTGGCAATGCGATTCGAAAATCCTCCGATGATCTACAAAATATTACTACTCGGCTATATAGAGGATAAAAGGCCACGTGGCCGTAGACTGATTGGTTGGACGGACCTCATCGTCCAAAAAATGGTGAGGCTGCTGCACAAGCCAATCCGGCTGGCACAAGACCGCGAAGCTTGGCGCAAGAGTATAAAACTTATAACTTCAAAATGAAGTGGTCATGAGACTCAGCACTGAGTCAACGACTGGAGAGAGAGAGATATTCCAGTAATGAGGTAGCATTATTCAATTGAAATTAGGCTATGCGTAAGTCACACAGACTTGGTGGTATGAATGTTAATCATAGTGCTAGCCACTTTAAGTCACCCGGTAATCTCCGGCATATCTTGACTAGCGTCTATCGTCCCCATGCTAACCAGGGATCCAAAAAGATATTCCCATGTAATATAGTCGGTTTTGGTAACAAGCCTGCTTATAGCCGATCAGCTTTAGCGAAATGTAACTTCTTGCTCCGCAATTTTTAGATCGAAGAAATACGTCCAGCTAAAATCGCACTGTGATTGAATGCAAACCTCAGCGAGCAACTACAGTCTTGTAATAGAAACAGCTTTGCTCGTACACTGTAGTGCCTAAATATTTGGATGAAAAGAAACAAATATTCACCAAGTGAAAGGGTTCCATATTTTTTGAATTTCATAGATGAATTCAAAGGTGTATTAACGTAAACAATATTTTGTGTCAAGCGGTAGGTTTGATTATTTGGTAGTTTTTGCTGATTTGGTTAATGTATTGATGAAACAAATTTTTAAATCTAATGATTTACAAGGATAATTACAAGGAAAGTGTGAATAAGATAAAAGTAATACGAATGGAAGTCTAATACATGTACACATTTCATGGCACAACCATGCAGGAGTGATTTTAGTTTGAACTTAAATGACGAGAAATTACTCGTTACGACAGTAACCTCAATTATATGACTCATGGAGAACGACAAGGCATTGATTCTGGCTGTTGAAAGAAGACGACGATGAATGATGCAACAGTCGAATCTTATCACCTACACCGGGTACAGGTGGTAGACAAATTTCAAACATAAAGCCACATGTGATTTAAAAAGTGGTCGGAATAGATTAGAAATGTTAAAATAAACCTAATCTAAAACTGATTATCATAAATACTAAATACAATACGGAATTCCTGCTAAGTGCGTTGTGCGTTCGCCTCTACCTGATAACACAATGACTAATATTCGACTAATATTTGTGTATGTAGGATTTGAATGTTATGAGTAGAATGAAACGTTAGACAAATGACTGATGTTGAACGTAGTTTATTTGAAGGAAATAAGGAATGGAAGTACTAAAGAATAAAAGAGTTAGAGGATGAATGATTAAGATGTCAAGTATGAAATGAATAAGAGAGAAAAGTTTGGAAGACGATGGAAGACGTAGACGATGAACGCCGTAAAGACGAATTAAAAATAAAAATCACTTAAGAGTAGAATAACTAAACAAACTTTGTATGATTTTGACCCTAACGTAACTATTCCCACATATCGTGTTCCGGCCGTAATCATAAAAATCAGATATCCGGCTTCATCGTTGTTTATCGATAATATAATTTTACGACAATTAGTGACGCATACAATCGTCACAGATGTACAGGATAGGCCAGTCACTGTTACGGTATGACTAAGATAAGGTAGAGATCCGTCATTAAAAATACACATAAGGTGTAAGCTTATTGCGACTATAGTGGCCATAAATAGACGGGGTATTTTAAACATACTAAATATTGTTCCCTTTTTTAATATGCTCTTAGCCGACTTAAAAAAAAGGTTAAAAATACGATATGAATATTCCGCATCGAATTACTTACACAAAATGAACTTTTGAATAAATTAAAGAGTAGTTTTAAAATAATCTTATTTTCTGATTGTTTTAGGCTTCCTGCCGAAGCCTTTTTATTTATTTCATGACTTAGATAGTTGTGCGAAATCTTCCATAGCAAAAAATTGTAAAAGAGATGCTTTATTCTTTTTTATGTAATTTTCCCTTAATGTGTACATATTAATTTCTAACTAGTGCTCTAAAGTTTCAGAATAGAAATAATTTATTTACATCATAATAAAGACATATAAAACCACTTAAAGTATATCGTATGACAATAACTTAAGAAAGGTGTTTGATTGAACTCTGATACTCAAATAAACATTTAACTTGTGGTATGAGGCATGAGCACCAGTGAATCAAATCGTTAAATATCAAATTTCAGGTTTACATTAATACCTAACTTTAAAAATATATTTTTCCCTAAATAATTTTATGCAAAAGGTTAAAGGTTATCTATAGTACTACAGTTGCGAGTGCTTCATATGTTTAAGTGAAATATCTACAGCATGTGGGTTCATGTAATGCATTACCCAGACCGGATTGTTCATCGCATATCGCACATATTGTTCTACAGTTTCCATTAATGTCGAACAAAATTGGACCCGGCTATGATTAGGATTATATTTAAATAAGTCATATTGTTGTGCGAACAAAGCAGCGGGTATTGTTTGCCATAGCTAATATCAAAATTATTAATTTCAGCGGAAAAGTCTATATCAAGCGTCTTTAGATTTATTAATTGTGTTATTATTATTGTATGGTTAATAACATTTGTAATTGGAATACAAGTTTTACTATATGATATACATAAATATTAAAATAAATAATAGCTAAAAATGTATTTATTTGCACGTCCTGCTTATATATTTTAGAGTGAATAAACGTGAACAAACGTGGAGATAAAATTAACTAATGACTATGTTTATCGAATTAACGTCTGTCTAAATTACGTTCTTATTATTTTATCCTAATTGGGGTCCTTGGAACAAAAATAGAAATCTCGGATATATAATAATGTAAGTCTCACTTTACCATAACAACTACGGCGGCGGTACGTACGAGGTCAAACCTTCATTCGATACAATATAAGGCGTTACGATATTACGATGATTCCAAGAAAAAGACCTTAAGAAAAAATACAATTTAATTCATTATTTGTCGAGTAGCCAGCAAAAATTGTTTAGGAAATTACGAATCAATTAATGATGAAACATCACATTATTTAAGTATAAGCCTTGATATTTCAGATACAATTTTATTCGTGGAATCCGCCGACAGTTTCTTTGAAATAATTCGGATAATTGTGGAAAGGCTCAGGCCTGTTATTCTGTCTTTAATTCAGTAAATACAGAATAAAAGATTCACATTTCCGGCGTGATTCATGCCTGTGAAGATATCTATTTGTTACGCCAGAATTTGTACCCTAATATTAAGATCGGGCAAGATCCCATTTATTTTTATTAGGGCCCCGATATCAGCATACGAATGTCTAACAAAAAGCTGAATGGATCTGCTACGTGTTGTATGTCAGAATAAACTTGTTCATAAACCGTATTAATTTGTATTGATATTTTATTATTCCAACTGCTGTATTAAACGCAAACGAATTTTATTTAATCGATACCTGGTAACTTGTAAGCCAATGCTAAAGATTTAATCATGAAAAAGGGAAAAAGCGATAATATTTTAATGTATCTTAAAACTCTAATTTACAAACTAATTAAGTAATAAAATTTAAACGATTCAGCAAATACACACTCCATTTCATTTTCGGAATAATGTTATTATGAGTTAAATAATAACTATATACCCTGTAAAACAGGTATCTGTGTTGATAATGCAGCACTACAATACAGCCTCTACGCGTGTTTACAAGATATTTGATATGGGTCTAACATCACACGTTCATTAGCCATACTTATTGGCTAGTTACTATCCGGAAAATGTCTGAATATCTCATTACGTTTGTGTAAATCAGCTTTGTGTCTGAACTCTGAAATATGGTTCGTTGAATGGTGATCATATCCTGATCACATTTCATATTACAATCTATTTCCTAGAAAAGTTGATAGGATTATATATTTTGGAAATATCATGAAATATATTTTCAACTAATGGGTGAAAGTATTTCAAATTATGTATTTAATTATTCATTTACTTAAAAACACAGGACTATAATATCATTTACATTTTATCCGGTATTAATTATTTTTTTCACTTGAATATATCCATTACATCTCAATACTAAAGTTCTGGTACTTATTTACGCTTTAGTGCCACTTTCAATACGAAGATTTGATTAGCTCGATGACTTAGAAACCCAAAATGATTTTGGTAAGGATTTTATCTTATCTTCGCGAGAATCAGATTTTTGTTGTGTGCAATAATGTCTGCAGAGTAACACACAAAATTAATAAACAATCCCAATCCCTATCTAAGGATCGATCCGAAAAATAGACCAATCAGAACACATCAAATGTGAGCGTGTCGGCAATACCTTGAGCCCATTGGTTTATTTTCGCGATCGATCTTTAGATAGAAACGAAGATCGTTTATTAATATCGGCCATAAGTCATATGAAATATGAATTCCGCGTAAACAGATAACAAAGAATTTTCGGTATTGAGAGATAAGATTGCGTCGATTCATTACGGAAGATATAACTGTAGCGGGTAATCGATATTAGCACTACTCTGTGTTAGACTAAGCGTGCCAGCAGTGCTTTGAATTGTGATAATCATGAATAAATTAGTAATGTTGTTCGCCGTCGCCCTTTGCGGTAAGAATTTATAAAAATGAATATTATGAATTGAAAATAAAAAAGGAATTTAATTAAAATTATTAAAATAAATATTCATAATTGCACAAACTAAAACTAGATGAAAAAAATAATGAAAAAAGATGAAGCTGTATACCGTGAAGTAAAATCAAATAGATGCAAATACAAATACTTTTAAATTCATTCAAATTTTTACTCATTCTAAAAAAATTAACGAGGTTGCAATTCTTTGCTTTAGGGCTAACGATAGTTGTTAACTAAGCCTAATTCATTTACTATACAGGTGCGACCGCATACGTTATTGAAGCGGGCGTTGAGAACAGAATTTCAAATGGAAATGTTGCTGCAGACAATCAGTTTACATACACGGTAAGACTTGTTAACTATTGATGTTCTAGTCCTAAATATGCTGCTATGTTTGAGGCAGCATTGCTGTAAAGTAGAGGATGATTGAGTAATACTAACATGGTTATGATTTAGTGAAGAGGTGGCGTAAAGTAGATCCAGCAAATGGAAACACATGTGCTTGATCCGAATTAGATATGAAGTTGCTGAAGTAATTTTGCTCCAGCAGTTTTAAGTGATCAACAGTAATAGCAATATATAGGTATCTACAATATTAGTAAAGCAGTTTGATTTCGTCAGATTTCTATGAAACAGCAGCACAGCAATTAATTATCAGTAATGGGAAAGAGAGAAGTCGAAATATAGCGTCAATCAATCTGAGTCAATTCAAGATGTAGTCAAATTTGACGACTGAAATATATCTGTTATACTAATCTCAATGCTTATAAAATAAATTGGATTTGTGTTTTTGCAGATTTCACTCCAAGCTATTGCATTATTGGGAACTCCCACAAGAGGTCACCGGTGCGGTGGAGTTCTGGTCACATTCCAACATGCCTTGACGACGGCATCTTGCACGTATAATGTAGTTAATGGGTTAGTATTTTTAAAATTTAGATAGTTGTGATTCCTTTATGCTTCCAATGCTAGCGTAGAGCCCAGTATTATATATGTGAATATTGAAGTTTTTTAGATTAACACGTAATAGCATACTGCTTAAGAATGCTTCAACTGTCACCTTCGTTATCATCATCAGCGTCAGGAAATTCAATGCTGAACATAGACCTCCATCAAGACTTCATAAGATACGATTTAATAAATTAATTCTTATAACACATATCGAAAGTAAGAGATATTTGTACAGGCTTTAACTCGGAACTTTTGTACTAAGATACCAATCCTCTTTGAACTAAACTTATTTTTTTTTATCCAGAGCGAATGTACCGATCGTGGCTAACCAACACCGAGTATTCGCTGGTTCCTCGCTGCTGACAAACGACGCTTTACCAGACCGTTTCAGGAGTATCGCCAACTTTACCGTTCACCCAGAACACGTGCCAGCTCCAGCAAATATCAATGACATTGCCATCATCACCGTAAGTATTAGTTTTCACGCATACTTCAGATAAAAATTATAGTTGGTTAGTTATTCCTTCGCGTTTGTAACTTGAGTCTTACAAATCTTTTTTTGTAGGAATCTTCGATTTGTAATTTGTTGGAAACCTGAGGAATATCAAAATTATTTTTCTTATCGCATAAAAGATTTCATCATATTATTAACCACTCACTTCCCTTGATATGTTATATTTGAAAGAATTAAAATGAGACAAAGATTTGATGAACTTTGGCATCACATGTATACTTGCTTCTTTTACAATTTTAAATCAGTATTGCTTTTTGCTATCCTAAATACTATTTTGAAATATTTGTATATTACGCAATATAGATAATACGTTTAAATACAACCATGAATCACGGTTTCTAGATAAAGGTTTAACTTCTTAGGATAACCGAAAGTAACAAATTTATTTACTTTACTCTACTTCGATAACGTTATCTATTCGACGTTGTTTAATCTCGATGTTATCAAATTGATTTCCTGCTAATTTTCAAAGGTTTGTTGCAGCGAAAATTTGTTAAATTACGAATTATGGTTTCACTTAAAATTAATAAACGACCCATTTATATCTTCATTTTACATTACCCTATCACTATATGTTAACGGGGGAAAATGAATGAATGTTTTACTGGTAGGTCTCTCATATGTGAAAGGCCGCCTATAGGTACCACTGCAATGTCTATGTCTCACGCCAAACAGTAGTATAAATGCACTATTGTGTTCCGGTTTGAAGGACATTGTAGACTGAGTAACTACTGGACATATTGAGACTTCACATCTTATGTTCATAGTGTTGTTTGGTTTTGCTATTGTCCATGAGCGATCGCATCGTTTACCATCAGGCGAATAACATGCTTGTCTTGTCATTTATTGCAATAAAAAATAAAATAAAGAATTCATTTCAATCACACCTAACACAAATTTTATAAATTCTAATCAGCTTAGAACACTTTTCCTAGGTAATTTAAAAACAAACATCACTTTTAAAAAGCTTATATAAAGAGTTTATTTTTCCTAATTGATAACATCCCGCAAAAGCCGTTTCGAAATAACCAGCATGCTCAATTTTTTTCTTGCAGTTGCTTTCGCCATTCCTGAACACGACAGTAACACCTTTGCCATTACCAAATGTAAATTTTGCTCCGGCTGACTTCACTCTATGCACTATTGCTGGATGGGGAACCCCACCTACTACTGTTGGTGTCAATGTAAGTACATCTTTCTATTTTATTTTATTTTAGACTTCTTCTACTTCATTGCTACGACATAATAGCTAAATCTAAGGTTTCTATTGCTGCATAAAGCTTCCATCGCTTAGCTCATTCAGAAATACTTGATAATATCGTTTAGAAATGTTGACTAAAGTAGACTATGATCTTTATACTCAATCTTAAATCAATCTGTATTAGACAGCATATTATACATTTTTAAAAGTTACGCTTTTAAATACTAACGACGAATATCTTGGCCCACAATTAAACTGCATTAACCGATGTGAATAAGCGTTATATTCGAAATCAATTATACGTTTTTATTTTCAGGCGAGTGTGGAATTGAGATATGCTCAAAAGTACATCTACAATCAGCCCCTCTGCCAAACCATCTATGCCGGTATGTTTGGCGTCAGTAACGTGTTCCCATCGATGGTTTGTGCGGCCTCCTTCGACATCATCTCTGCTGGATGCGAGGTCTGTACCTCCATTATAATATTTCTGAATATTTGATATGCTTCTTTTTAAAATATGAGAAATCGATTAATTTCTTGTATAATAGAATCAACAGGAGCAAGTAGATTGTAGTAAACTACGCTAGTAAACTCTGAGAAATAAGGATGCTACTAATAGCAACTTTTTCAATCTCTTCGGGTCTATATCAAGTGAGTCAGCATCATTTTGCAAGTCTGATACTAATATACATTCTCTTTCCAGGGTGATGTAGGCAGCCCGTTAGTGTGTGCCAACCAGCTAACTGGAATCCTGTTCCACACCAACAATTGTCAAGCATCTTCATTCCCCGAACTGTACACCAGGGTATCAAACCACACTGCCTGGATTCGTTCTATCACTGGTGGAGCTTCATCCTTCAAGCCCGCTTTCGGTTTCTTGGTCTTGTTTACTGTCTTACAAGTTTTCTTCGTGAAACTGATTGTTTGAGTCTAAACATAGGCATAAGTAATGTAGCGTCTAAACATGTGATATTTATTTGTATTTATATTTTCGAAATAAAATTTAAATTGGTGCAATATTCACTGAACTGAAATAGCGTTGTTTTACATGGTTGTAAATACGATAAAATTTATAGAGTTGTGAAAATATTTATTGATATGAACTTGTCACGGTATGATAGTTAACGAGAGAGTCTCTTGTCTTTCTTTACTTCTATTATTTCCTTCGCCTCTATCTTTATCCTCCTTCATACGTCCTTCCGCGGAATAGAATTTTCATTCACACGAAAGATTTTCTTTTATACTATAGCAATCATTATAAAACTGAACCACATTACACATGAGTAAATAATTTTTTGAATGCAGCTGCAGCTGAAAAACTGTTACTGCATGCGAACAAATAAATACATATTAATTTTCGTGTTTATAACCGACTTCAAAAAAGAAGGAATTCTCAATTCGACTGTATGTTTTACCTCATAACTTTGTAGGCATGTTTGTAACATTAAAGAATTGGCACCGAGCTCCGGAGCTCGGCGAGTCTCTTAGGGACACTAGCTTGTCTTTTCAAAAGGCTATACTGATAAAAAGGTACTACTTTTAAATCTTATTATCAAATTGAGCTAACAATAAATCATACACTATCGACATTAATGACTATTTCTAACACGATCCAATTTCATTTCAGTAAAAAAATAAGTTCTTATACATTTGTATGACACTGTTTATTCACTAAATGTGAGAATTTGGAATGTACGGCTAGAGTCCTTCATTCATATGTAACTTTGGTAACATTTTGTTAACTATTATAGTTTGGTTCTCTACATTCCTATTTACAATAGGAATTTTGTATGGGATAATCAACTAAATTGTATTTAACAAGTTTGAAGTGTAATATTCGTTGTAATGTACTTCTTGATAAATTCGCTATATTATATTATAGTAGTGAATACGTTCTTGATGTTTCATTGATAATAAAAACCACTTTCATAAAAAATGTATTAAAAAAACTTCAATTTTGCAAATATTCGAAGCCTTCAAACTCCCACTAGGAAATTATTTTAAGGCCTCTTTTTATGTTAGACTAAGCCATGCTCTGCAATATTGAAGCCACTATAACTTATTAGGTACTATAATGTTTTCATATTCAAAACCATTTCTGTATCATACACATATGAAGTTCTAATGTTGATATAAACGTTTTAAAACATGTTAGTCAATTTAATTAAAATGTACAAATACATGAGATCACTAAGTATGAATGTACATACATGTGGGAATAGTTCCTTTAGGGTCAGGATACTGTCCCGCCCTCACACCCGCCAACAAGTCAAACAAAGATTGCTTAAATATTCTTTGGTATAATTATTATTTCTTGTTATAATTCGTCTTTCCGTCGTTCATCGTTCACGTCTTCCATCGTCGTCCAAACTGTTCTCCCTTTCATAAATTACATCTTAATCATTCATCCTCTAACTCTTTTACTCCTTATTCGTCATCTCTTTTACATAACACGTTCCATATCAGTCATTCGTCTAACGTTTCATTCTACTCATCTTTCATTATAACATTCAAATCCTACATACATATGTATTTATTTCATTAATTTAATTATTCTGTATATCAATTTTGTTAAAAATACAGTGAATATTTCACCTAAAATTATTTTAGTATTAAAATAGGTACTGCAAACATATACATTATACAATATCATTATTTAAGTTATTTTGTTTTGATAAAGGTAAAGTTATTTAATTATTGTAATTGTATTATTCAGTTCTGTAAATCAAATAAATATAGATGGGTTAAATTATTTTATTACATGGGTATTTACTCTGAAATAAGAAATGCTTGTAAACCTATGGGCTTACATTAGTTATTATTCGTAGTGGTGTAGTGTGAAGGTATTGCGTAGTGGAGCAAAGAAGGAACCAGCTCACCGCCCACCATGAACACCCACAAGACCGTTGGCAGTCAAATACTACTATACTAATGCCTCGCTGGAGTACTACGGTACGATTGCTGAGGTCTTGGGTTCGAATCCCGGGTCGGGCAAACTGATATTGGAATTTTCTATTCAGTATCACCCCGGAGTCAGGAATTTGTGCCCGATATGGCGATAGGCTTGCCCCCTATCACATCACTGGACGGAGCATACAAGGCGAAATGTGGGTATCCTGGCAGCACCTGTGCCTACCCCTTCTGGGAAAAAGGCGCGAGTTTATGTATGTGTGTATGTATGCTATATGTTTTTGAAGCAATGTGCAAGAAAGAAACTGGTGGAAATGATTTTGGATCTCTAGCAATCTGACTAATAAAACGCCACAGATCATCTTAATAAAAATATAATTAAAACGTAGTGTTTTTCTAAAATCACGTCACTTACTATTGAACCGTCTCATTCGTGCTATAGTGTAAACTGTCCACTAACAGTATCCATCAGGGGCTTGATCAAAATATTATCTATTCCTTTCTTTAAAAGTATAAAATTTCCTACATCCTATTGGGCGTAATCAAAAGCCATTCTACACCAAAAGACATGACCCAATTGAATTCGAAACTATACGTATTGCATTACTAATTGTATTTCACTTGCAATCAAATCGCTCCCAATCTTGTCTATCAAAAAGAAAACCGTACCAGGCCTTCTCGTGTGGCAAAAAGAAAGTGAAAATAACGAGCGGGTTGAATATCACGAGCATTAAAATACACCTACAACGTAAAAAGGTTATCGGCCATTACGGCGAACGCGTTTGAGGTCCAATTTGCTTCTTACAAAGTAACTAAAAGGTTAAAGGTGTTATAAATTTTGAGCACGTTCATTAGGGCTCACATCTCGCCCCGGCTTTTAGCTGCGACACACGTCGGAATTTCGTAATAAGATTTCCTTAATTTAAGACACTCTATATCCATATATATGTAGCAACTCATTTGTGAAATTCTCGAATCAACATAATATCGGCGAATTGAAGGCACACGTAGAACGTGAGTTCACGACTTATAATTATCGTTGCTGTTTCGTATATAGCCTACGTATTTTACAATTTCCGCATATTTAAATATTACAAGAAGTTTTTGGGGAAACTATGAGGGATCAAATATTTTACTTAATACAAACTATTTATACAGTAACAGCACGAAGAGATTGATAAAAGTATACGAAGCGAAAGTAATATGTCAAGATCGAGCAAAGTGGAGCTCTATAGTCTCTGCCAACCCCTATGGGATACAGGCGTGACGTTTGTGTATGTACGTATGTATACAGTAACAAAACAATATCTTTATCAGCAAACCTGACACGACATAAATCTTCCCAACAACACCTACGATAAAGATCGTATTTGCCAAACAAGAAAACAACATCCAACCAAAAATAGCCTCTTCGCTTATTGTCACGCACAATATAGGGTTCCTTACATCAATATATTCCATTAAGATCCGCATATAGTGTGGATTCTATACGCCACGTTTCACCGAGAGCTGGGAGCATAGTTTACGAACCAGAAACATAAAAGTAACGGCGATATTAAGTCCGAATCATTGCCTCGGCCAGCGGTGCCACAGCTTACGGTGGACGAGAGATACAAATTTTTCGCCCCTTGAAAATCTTATATATGTATGGACATGTAAATCCTTGAAGTTGTGATAAAATTTTATTACCTTTATGATATATAATAAGCGGTATACCTACAATAATACGTAGTAAATTAGATATTAAAATGTAGGTAGAGTACAATGAATAAAAATATATTATAAAATGAATAATATGTGTATATATTTCGATGGCTCCAATGAACACTCCTCTAACTCAAAATTTTGAAATTTCGTTTTTCACGTAAATTGCTTTACTATTTAGTAAGTATTACGCCCACCAAAATTTAGAAAAATATTGTGAAAAATAAAGAAGTTTTCAGGTTTACATAACGCTAACTATATGTACTTTTGGCAATCGTGCGATAGACATACCGCCATGTTAATATAGCGGAGTTATTACGGCGCGCGCGGCGGGCAGCCCGCGTGGAACATGCCGCCATCTAGAATTGGCGGAGAGTCATTTGTTAATGTTTACTCTTTTTGACAGTTGGCGGTGTATTGCCCGTTTACGATCACTTTTTAACCTACTTCAAGAGGAGATTATCAATTCGTTGGGTTGTTTTTATGTATGTACAGCGATTACGCTGAGATTTATGATCTGATTTACGTAATTCTTATTTAGTTGGATGCAAAATAGCTGTTATTTGGTCCCATAAAAATGGTTCTTTTTGCAATAGGTTCAGTATTAAAGTCAAGTTTTAGTGAGGTAGAGAAAAAGGAGTAGAGGTTAGGAGGGGGGTAAGAAAATTAATATACATGTAAATACTTAATTTCTTTCGTAGCATTGAACCGATTTCAGTGATTTCTTTTTCATCGGTAAGAATTTTTTTTTAATGTACACATTTGTTTACGTGGACAATATAATTTTAGTTTGTGTACGGTTTTAAGTTATTGTAGACGTTTTGCTCTTATGAGCGTTGTTAACGGAAATTAAGTTTAGCTTACAGACACTAAAAAGTAAAAAATAAAATAATAAAAAAAATACGTATAAAAAAACCGACTTCAATTACTGAAAAGCATAAAACAACTTAATAAAGATTTAATTTAATACACCTCTTATGCAAACCTATAGCTTTCATATCAATAAAATACAATTATTTGTATGTGCTACCTATTGATAGGTTTGAAGTCGGTGCCAAGTCCTAAACAAAATATAACTTAATATTATAAACAGCTTAGTTACTGTAAAGAAATTCCTACGCTAAAAATTAACCTATAAGCAATGTGAATAAATGTGAAACAGATGAAAACTTTATGATAATAAATATATTTATATTAAATATATAAATGTACACGGAAAGCCTTGCACTGTTATAGAGATGAAACAAGATATAATTCTCGACTTCTAAAACGCCATAATTGTAAAAAATTGGACCAAACATGTATGCAATGAAAAAGTATCATGGAACAAAATGAAAGAAATTGAAGCTTCTCCAGAGAATTATGGAGTTTTGAGTTACAATTAATACAGCTTAGGTGATGAAGAACGGCAACAAATACAATGCTTCAAAAAATTGGGTACTAGACAGCCTCGTGTGGAGGCTTTACCACAAAAGGCATATGAAAACGTTTTGGCAATTAGCAAAGCTAAGTACAAGGACTACAAGTTTATTTTTGTATTAATAGCATAGTCCTTCAAAAATATCACAATTTTTATAAGAATTTGTCAGTGACAGGAGAACCCGAAACGAATAATAATGATGAACAAAATTGATTAGCAAAATTCAAATCATTTTTTGTTTTCTTCAATTTTGATAATATTACAATTATTATCTTTTGTTTATGATTATAATTTTTGAAAAATATTATAAACATTAATATTACAAAATATTATCAATACATGCCATTGCTTGATCTCATCATCTCTTTAAAAATTCCTACGAACCTATTACTGTGATTTATTATGTAAGAATATTATTTCCTAGAAGTTGTTAAGTTAAAATTATAGTTTTATTCGTACCACAAGAGTGCTGTGTTATTAAGACATTTTGAAGTTTTATAATATAAAATAAATAAATATTCTGTTTAAATCTAAATTTTGTTCCGAATTATACTTCCCTACTACATAAAATAAAATTTTAACAACGTTTTTGGCTACATTATACCAATTAAATACTCCTTAATGGTTTCTTAGATTTACGCGAATGTTTTACATTGAAATAAAACTATTTTATACTTTATATTTTATATTTTTTGAGTCCGCCCCGCGACCACGAAAGCTGTAGAGTAATCGAAACGTCGGGAAGTTAAAAAATGTAAAAATTAAACCAAATCGCGATAAAATCCGTATAAAATAGTTTTATTTCAATAGATACTCCTTATTATTTAAAAAGCTAAAACCAACTAGGGTGCAATCCTACTATTTTCTTTAATATTTACTAATACAAACCGCTAAGTCCACACACATTTTGAGTAACATTACGCTATATTATTGATAGCGGTTTGTATCACGGCCGAAGATTTTCTTATTATTATAACTATACAACGCCAACTTTTATAAGTTGATAGAATAGGTCTTATTATCAGAAAATAATGGTTATGATACTGTAAAATACTTACAAAATTGTTTTTTAACATAAGTAATGTGTGTTTTTGTTCTGACACGGGTTTAATTTAAAGTTATGTATTCTTTAGTCTTCCCTCATATACTCCACTAAATGTGAGTTAGCGGAGTGTATCCTAATTTTGAATACGAGTTTTTTCTGTTACATTCCGCTAAGTAGAGCTAACATTAAAACCAGAAAGATGTACAAAATATTATTAATGGGGTTTAAAGCAACAGTAAATCAGCTATTCACACAAAAAAACTCATAATTATATGTGCAATAGTAAAGGTTTTATCAACTTTTTTCTTTCAAATGCTCCTCCTGTAAACCTATGAGTTTTGAGTTAGAGGAGTGTTCATTGGAGCCATCGATTTGATGTAACTCCGATTGAATTATTGTTATCATTTTAATGATGCTATTATAAATATATTTTAGTATAGTCGTTCTTCTTGAACGATACAATATTACCCAACAAATAGTTTCTTTTTAATGTTACAAGAATATACTTAACACTCATTGCTGTTTCTAAGAGATGAGACAATAATAAAAAATGTATTTTTAAAGGACCTACTTTAAAAATATTAGAGATGCTACAACGTGTGATCCTGTGGTTTCTTTTTCATCTTGTACGCATTTTAGTTAAAATACTTTATAGTACAGTACCGTTACTCCTGAATGATATTGTTTTTTAAAAGGATTGACGTGGAACAGAAAACCGGAGATAGTCAGGATAAACCCTTTTTTGAAACATGCATAATAAAATACCTAATGTTATACATCATGTTAGTATGGGATTAAGGTGAGTACAAAATTCTATTTATACACACCAATGCTGATCCAATTCATATATTCTATTAAGGGTAGACAAAAATGTATTTTCCGTAAAAATATTCTTACATACAAAACGGCCCGTAACAGAATTTATATAAGTTCAAAAATAAAATAGCCTAACACTGTTATTCAAAATCGAATTCTTTTAAAACATGCAATAATAGAAATTTTAGACGTAAGATGGCCGTATGATGATGGAATTTAGAAAAAATAGCTATATCAGCTTAATTGTTTTAAATGTTTGAATTAAATGTTTTCCTTGTTTCTTTGGGTTTTCCCATTTGAATGCCGTGACTTACTCTTGGAAAGGGTTAAAGTATACTTGTTATGACCGTTACGTATTAGTTATAGTGAAGAAAATGACTGCTTTCCTTCACAACTCTCCTTTCCCGGTAATTTTATATGCTAATAAATTCTTTGTTGTATACTGTATCGCGAGCAGGTTACGATGAGACGCTCTGATAGCCCACTGGAGTGTTGTTTAAAAAATTCATGCTTTATTATGAAGATTTAAATCGTGGCGTGGTTTACCGGTCTAGTGCTTATGGCTATATATTTTATACACGTAATTATAATTATTAAAAGAGTTTTGCTTAAATATTTTTTTTTAAACTAAATGTTTTATTGATTTAGATTTTCAAAAAAACTTATACATTGTTATTTGTTTCTTTAATTAATTTGGGACATAGTCTTCGTCATTTTTTAATGATTTGGGATATAGAACTTTAAAACTTATTCTAAAATGTATTTTATACATCCAATAGTTTGTCATTCATGAAAAAGACGAACCGACTTTCTAGTTATTTTCATTTTGATGACGCCTAAAGCATTGACATTTTCCATCGTTGAATATAAATCGATTATATCTATTAATACATAAACGTGATTACATTGAAAGTGCAGGCAGGCACTAAAAGCTTTATCACAACAACATCCACCCACCCAAAATAAATATGTAAGCGAAATTATAAACGCGTCTCACCTCAACAAAATTGTGCGTAATTTTCACGAAACTTCCGACGTGGCAAATGACGTCACGGCTCGCAGCGGTGAGAATAAAGTGCCTCCCACTTATCAGTACTTCAGTGTTATGAACGAGTCAGCTTTCCAGCCGAAGACGATAAAAGATAAACCAGCGGAGGTTTAGAAAGACAAACATCTCGCGGACGTATTTACTGCTAAACGCAGCATCTTCCAAAGCAATACTTTCCAAAACAAAGCTTACGTTGATTCGCTATATCCGCTGAGAAATATTCAGCAAATCTCAGACGTTCGGCTCGGCTCGCCCACTCTCGGGAAATAAAAGATTACTCTATATGAATAACTCTTCGGAGCTCCAGTTGGCGATGTTTTTCAAGAGCCACGATAATCTCTTCCATTATTCTTTCTGCGAATTTACTTTGTTCGTCTACGCAGAAATTGCATTTAGATTCATGAGAGGATATAAAAAGGTTTCTATCAAATTATAATCTTTGATAAGGCCGCCCTTTGTACTAATATTGCTATTATAAAACATCTTAATTGTATATCTGTATAGTACAAAAAGGATTAAACAAATAAATAAATGTCATTTGTTAGATATAAATATGCCATAAGTGATAAAAAATATAATAACGCATTTCAGTACAAAAATAAATTATTTTAAGTGTTCTATTTTACGTACAAAATTCTAGTATTTATTTACGAACTTTGAAGATTCCGAGAAAAGGCAGTGTTTAGTTGTAGATAGGAATTCTTAGTAGTTTATGAGAAAGTTTTAGCGAGCCTATAGCCGTCGGGTCACGGGTAGTTAACTCTTGAAAAGGGTCAAAGTCTGGCATTATATTGGCTTGGGCTATCGAGTGAAGAAGCCGGAACCTTTATTGGCTACCGAGGATTATCAGGCTTATGGTTCAAGCGGTTAGGTGATCGCTATGAATGGACATTGCTTATGTTCCTGGTCGATATGTTTTTGTAGTGCTGGTCTATTATGATAGTTTAAATAAATAATACAACTATTATGAGTGGAAAGTAATAAATTAAAAACATTGCGTGAGATGAAGTGTGTAGATTCAATACAATATGTATTTTAGAAACACCAGGTTTGAAGCAAATATCAGACAGCCCAGGTATTTTTTTATCGTTACGATGATTGAATGCCCAACAAAAGGCGAGTGCTTTGACGCTACGTTAATGAGTCTAGAAAAGGTAATTCGATTCTTTCCGTTCATAAATCTGCCTGATTCGTTCATTGCAGCTCAGGCCTTTTTAAGATCATTGAGCGTTAATCAAGGAAGATTTGCCCATACATACGCTGAGCAGGCAGGTTGGTAAAGTACCGAATCCTCTCACTAGAGGTGCTGCTGTCCAACGTTAAACCCTATTATTAAGTTACTTTAATGTACAGAATATAAATTACATAAAAAGGCATTACGAAGTATAGCTAGCACGATCATATGTCAATATAAAAAATTGCCGCGTCATATTTCATTTGTCTCTACTTAAGTGGGATAAGGAAGAAATAATACAGTCGTAAATTCATAAATGACACTTTCCGAGCGGCGGCACCCAAGTTTTTCTAACTTTAAGGTCCACAATAAAAGTGTCATACAGAAGAGCCCCTATAGTAATTTATTATTGGCATTTTAAGCGTAACAATAGAATGTGTAAGTACTAAGTGTTATGCGGATTTTCATGGATTGGTTTGATAGTGTATTTTTATTGCGATAAAAGGCGAGAAGAGCATGTCATTGACCTGATGGTAAACAATATGACCGCTCATGGACAGTAGCAAAACTAAATAACACCATGAATTTCAAAACAATGCTTGGCATTCCACTGCGCTCGCTACCCTGAGACATAAGATGTTAAGTTTCATTATGTCCAGTAGTTACTCTGGCTACATTGTTCTACAAACCGGAACATAACAGTGCATTTACACTGCTTTTTGGCGGAAGAATTAGAGATTGCGGTGGTACTTATTCAGGCGGCCTCTCAAGTATGAGAGACCGACTACCAGTAAAAGTGTTTAATATAACACGCTTCCAGTCATGTAGCCATGTATTTTCAATCTGACAGTTTAGTGTTGACCCATAATACATAGTATTATAAAACTACTATAACGTTGCCATTATAACACTGAGTAGAGG
Source organism: Deilephila elpenor (assembly GCA_949752805.1). Classification (NCBI taxonomy): domain Eukaryota; kingdom Metazoa; phylum Arthropoda; class Insecta; order Lepidoptera; family Sphingidae; genus Deilephila; species Deilephila elpenor. The sequence goes on from OX457102.1 coordinate 5,902,271, forward strand.
CTAAACAAAATTGCAAGAATAGTTTACTTTACTAACTAGCGGTCGGGTCGGTGCAGATAGTTTTTAAGTCCAGTCCACATTAACAACAGATTATTTCGCGTACTAACTGTTTTATATTTGAGCTCAATGTGACCGCCGTCGGCTTCTTGCTTTTCTCGCACCATCCCGCCCCATCCCGTTTTATTCCATTCTGTCTCATCTCATTCTGTCCTATGACGAAAAGCATGCAATACTGTCCTCTCATGTCCTTTCATTCAATCCATTCATTCCATTTGGAAAGAGTAGCAAATTATTTGAATTCCTAACGCATCCCACGGGAACACTACGTGTTTAGGGATAAAAAGTAGCCTGTATTAATCCAGGATGTCGAATACCCCTACACTAAAATTTAATCAAAGTCGGTTCAGCCGTTTTTGCGTACAGGAGTAACAAACATCTATCCATACAAACAAACTTTCACAATTATAATACTAGTAAGGATAACTTCAGTTGTCTTTGAAACGTTCTGAAAGTTGAATATTGATATCGTTTTGCAGAGCTTTACAATATAAAGACAGTTGCAAAAACTTGTTGATAATTTAATTGTATTTAACTTTATTATATTATTGTGTGTTCGCTTCCATTTCAGATACGATAAAACTGTGGAGGACTGAAGTCTGCATTTTACTTCACCTCTGTTGATAATTGAGAAAATTGTATGAGTATACATTTTAAATATGACCTCTGTCTGTGTTTTTGTCACGTATTTATTTAAAATAAATTAAAATGTGCCTGAATATGAAACTTAAAAATATACGCAAAATGCATCTGATATGGGCAAAATAATATTCAAAAATGTACACCAAACTACTGATTTTCCTGTGTTTATGTGCTTCTGTATTTATTTTGGCAGTGAATAAGTTGAAATGAGACCTCAGCGCCAAGGTTGAGGGATCCATCACCCCATGATTAAATAGTTTGCTATAAAAAAAAACAATAAATATGGCTACCAGTGACACACAGCATTTACCAAATATTAAGGTCGATCACTTTACGGATAAAAGGTCTCTCATATGTGCACAGCAATAAAAAAAAACAATTATTGTGTCCGGGTATCAAAATTTATGGGAACCTATGGTCACATAATAAGCGCAAAATCAAATATAAACAGATTTCTCAACTTTTCGAAAGCAGACTTGCTACGCTTCCTCACGATTTTGCTATAAAAATAACATAAACTTACGCCTTTATCCCCGAAGGGGTAGGCAAAGGCGCCACTAGGACACCTACATTTCGCCTTGTATGTTCCGTCCCATGGTGTGATAGGGGGCGAGCCTATCGCCATATCGGGCACAAATTCCTGACTCCGGGCTGATAATTAATAGAAAAATCCAATACCATTTTGCCCGACCCGGGACTCGAACCCGAGACCTCAGCTTTGTAGCCGTACCGTAATACAACTACGCCACCGAGGCAGTCTATAAAAATAAGTAAGCGATGATAAACTGCCGCTCGTAATTATGTCAAATCCGCAATAAAACTAATTGATTGGTAAAATGTACACGATTATTTATTTTCATAGCGGCAACGGCTATCAAGCCACCCTTGGGAAATATGCTAGTCTCTGTATCGGCGGGTCGATCATAGCCCAAATTAAATTTACTGCCGCAAGCCCCACCAGATCGCCGTAACGATACGGCGACCGCCATTTATTGCCAATAAATATTTTTTACTAGCAGCTTTTACAGGCTCTTGTGTCGTTTTTCAGTGCGTTCTTACACCCTATGTTATTTCATAACCGGAATTTTTATGGGCCGCAATAAGTTTTTTGTGGTATTAATTTTTACGCATTCATGTCGTTTTGGTATGCAAATTCGGCGGTATGACAATTTGTGCTGTAAAAATATTTTACTATTTGAGTAGTCCCTCAGCGATATCGAGCTTATGAAATATCACATGACATAAAATAATTCTCTTTTTCAGTAAATACAAGAAAACCTAGAAACTGCGAGATATGTCGTAACATTTTATAGCTTTGAAAAACGCCTCGTCTGGAAACGTTGCAAATTGCAATTACTAATGATCCTTAGCGCTAGCAAAACAAATGCGGCGATTCAGCGGTACAAAGCAAGGAGCGCAAAACTAAACTAATTAGTGAAACTCGTTCAAACATTTGTAATTATTTAGTTTGATTATATAATTTTCTGAGATATCTTGAATTCTAGATTATTTAACCCTTAAAGTCATTTCGTATATTACAAATTGCAAAGCTATACAATTGCCACATGTGTGGTGTCGACTTAGCCGATAATGCTGATTGCCTTGAATCGCATTAGAGTAAAATCCCAAATGACCATCTTTTCACAGCTTTTACATATAGGCGTAAACAACGCGTGGCTCTTGCGCCGTAGATATGATAAAAGTACGACGACTATAGAAAAACAGATCGATTAAAGAGACTTTCGATACGAAATTCACACTAGTCTTTTGAAAGGAAACAGAATAGCTTTGGTGAAGAATGTTGAAACTATTTTGGAAAGTCGGAAAATAAAAAAAACTGTCTCTGAAAGGCAACCTTGCTTGTTATGCCAAGGTTGTGCGGTTCGACAAATTCTACCACGGGCCTCAATTGACTGGCTAACAAAGCTGTAAATTCTGCAAAAACAGACAGGCCATACATATAAGCATAAAATGTAAAGTGCATTTGTGCTATGTAATAAATATGAATGTTTTTTTGCCTTCCATAACATTAACTAAAAGGCACCATGTATAGTATACTATACAATACGCTTAGTAACATTTTCACGTTGGAAGTTGCAATGTATAGTATACTATACAAATGTTTTTTTCGTAATTATATACTAATATATTTTTTTATCATTTTTCCTATGTCTTATTAACCTTTATTAAACTGCTCTAATCGATATTTGTGTTTTTTTTAAACAAAAATAACTGTGCGACCTTAAGGGTTAAATAGTACCTACACGGAATGTTAAAATTTAAGAATCCTTTTAATTTGCCTCAAGAAGAAAACGTAAGAAAAAATGTGGAGCTAACGTACATGCCTTTACGAGTTAATTAATGTAATTATTATAAAAAAGTACTTACATAACAGCAGGCGGACCGTCGGAGTCCAGCCACAAGATGACCATCGTATGAATATTTGATAAGAGCTTCAGGAAGTTGAAGTTATTGTCTGCAAACCACATCCACTAGGTCGTAATGTATATCTTTTGCAGCGGACTAAATTCAGCAGTGCAGTGCAGTTTGCACTTCCTCTGATTACTGATAATGATGAGTCAGAAAAATAGATTTTTTTTACACTGATTATATACATTGAAATGATTAAAATGTTTATTTTTATTTCACGACGTTTCGAAGACGTTACAGCCTTCTTGGTTACGGGCAGACTGAGATGATAACCACCCGCAAAGTTATATTAACAACGACTACCTCCATTTTATAATTATAAAGTGACTAGTTATTATCCATCCTTTTAAATAACTTTTTAATGATTTTTAATTTTGGATCAAATTAAGTAAATAAAAGAATAAAAGTATTAATTTTCTCAGATTTCGACAAGGATTTTTTAACGCTCATCATACTTAAACTTGTCATACTTAAACATGTCACTACCAAGCATACTGTCCCCCACTTAAGTGGAAAGTCTTAACTCATGTTTCAATACGCTAAACCGAAATGAGAAAGTTATAAAAAAATATATCCTAATAATTTAACGAAAAAATGTCGATACTAATCGTTGAACATAAAATAATTTTCACCAAAGATTGTACGGAAGTTACGTTTATACGGCAGCGCAGATACAAGTAATTCCGAATGAGATCGTCCAATTTTCGCCGTGATTTATTTCGATGCCAACAATGGGCGATGCACCTGCGAACCTTTCATTGTGCTGTACATTAAAATATTGTACCAATTAAAATGTTGTTCACCGATATCGTAAGGAATTTCCCGTGCATTTTTGAAGTAGATACTGTCGAACAATTGAATGCTAGCATAGATTCAGAAAAAACAAATGCTGATGTTTCGATCCAACGTCACATTTTTGCGTCGGTCGTTTTGTGCAGGGAAAATAACTTGCATTTGCTTATAAATTACTTATTCCAGTCATTCCGACTTAAATATTACTAAATCTGCGACCACATCGTCTAAATGCAATGTCCCATCCTAGTTCTACTGTGTGGAGTTTAGACTCCACAAGGTTATACTCATATATTCGTACTTATTAAATCAATGGAAATCGTTTCCGATGGCCTGATGATGATGATGAAATATTTCCAGATGTAACACCTGCAACATGGTAAGCGCCCTCTTGAGAAATGCAAGATATGTGGACTTCATTGGAAAACTTTATTACCCTATCGGCCATTAGTTCTCCGCGGCATGTCTTTATAAATAGGACTCTGTGCCCACCACGACGTGCCGTCACGGACCTATATCGTTCCATAATAATTCATACCTAATTCAAAAACTCATACATAATCATCTGCCCGTTGCAGTTCACTGCTGGAGATAGGTCTTACCAAGGTACGCCACAGAGCCCGGTCTGCTGCTTTATGCATCCAGTCGCTGCCGGCCCTCTTGTGCAAGTCGTCCCGCCACCTGGCCAGAGGACGTCCCACGCTGCGTTTGCCGCTAGCGTCTCCACTCCAGACACGCTTACTTCAGCAGTTTACCTTATTCGCTTATAGGATGGACATGGTATTTTATTTTAACAGAAGAGACTCTTATTAAAACTCATGTTAACGAGAATATCCAAACAAGCTCATCAATAAACACATTTTTACACCGTAAAAATAACCTACCAGCTGTAAAACAACGACGTCATTATGTCTCGTAAAATTAAACTCCGCGGTATTTTATTGTTTCGCTGACGTAGACGATGTTCTGTTTCCATAACAGACATGAGTAAAAGAAATACGCGCAGGGAATGAAATGAAAATTTAATTTTACACTTGGCCGCCTACTGAATGACAAGGGTGAGTGTGGATATGTTTTGCAATGCCCAGACACTGATTTTATTCAGCGATAATAATAAAAATACATTAAACTGAGTATTATTTGAGTTTGTTTTATGTATTATTTCAGCTTCACGTAAACAACCTATAAAACTATAGTGGATAATTCTTTGGAATGGTGTTATAAGTAAATTTTCAGAAATAAAGGCGAGAAATAGTAATGTAAAAAATACGTGTGAAACAGTTATGAAAAATAATTTGCGGACAAAAACTTCTCGTATTATCCCTAAGCTTTTATGCTATTTCCAAAAAGCACTTACGTTCTATGATAGTTCCATTCGTCCTTCATCAGTATGTCAATTATTTTAAGACAATAAAGTCGTACTTTAATAGCAGTGATAAGTTTATAAATTCATTTTGCCTTGACGTTATAATATGTATTGTATTTCAGGTTTGCATGATAATTCCTATATTGTTTGTCTTCGCAAACCGTTTGTATGTAAAACATGATATTATTCCTCGTTTCCTTGAAATATATTCTTTGTAAAGGTTTCATGTTTACTTTATTATGAGGTGAACACAAGACAATACTTCGTTTATAGTGTTTATACCGACCTATTGTGATTCACTTCTACGTATGTAGTTATGGAGTCATAATAATATAGTATGTACTTCCATATTTAATTTATTGATTAAAAAACACATTAATACTTAAATAATAGTAAGAACAGCATTAAAACCACTAAGATTTGTACTAAATCGGACACGAGCTTACAACAGCACAAAAGTACTTTATCATTTATATTATGATCATAATATTATCTGATCTTACAATTAACATTATGAACACCAACTTAAATTCATCAAAGCTAATTTCTCAGTTTTATCTAAGTAGGTACCAGAATTCAATACATTTTACATAAATTCAAATTAAGCAGAAATAGTCTAAACAAAACAATAATAAATAATAACTGTATGAATCGGGAATTTGTAATCGCTTTCATCGGATTCGCTCAAAATTATTAATGAAATAAGTTACGAGTATAGGTACTACAAATTCCTGAGCTAATTAGTAGCTATAAATTTTGAATATAAATTGATAAATTCTATGGAAAACGATATTAATAGCTTTGGTGCTTGACAGGTTGTTGTCAGGATATTTCCGGTAAAACTAATTAACGATAATCAAAAGGAAACTAAATATAATATTTTAGAATGACGTACATACGTTATTAAATACAGCTTTTACGTACTTATAGTTTGAAACCTTCGTTACTAAAAAGAAAATATCGAATTGTAAATCTCGTCAAATATAATTCTTAGTGGATTCCGATGTCTTTCAGGTGTATTTGTTAATACTTTAAATACAAACGTAGACATTTTTAATAACTCCATGTTATCCATTATTATATCTAGTCAGTTATAAACACGCCAGCGTCCCTTAGCGATTTCACGAGCATGAGTTCTCAGTTTTAATTGTTTACGTGTATTGATCCTAGCTGATATGACTTCCGCCAAACAGCAGTGTAAATGCACTGCAGTGTTTTGGGTAGAAGGACATTGTAGCCAGACTAACTAGTGGACATAATGAGACTTAACATCTTATGTCTCAGGATGGCGAGAGCAGTGGAATGCCAAGTATTGCTCTATTATTCATGGTGTTGTTTGGTTTTGCTACTATCCATGAGCGGTCGTATCGCTTACCATCAGGGGAACCACAGCAATAATAAAAAAAATATGAGTTGCAGTGGTGGATGTGTGAGAGAGTCTGTGTTATATCCAAAGCAAAGTTATTGAAATGAGTATAACATATTATGTACAGTATTGTGGATTTACGCTAGCCAACGTGGGTTGATCGCAAAAATAAGTGAATTATATGCCCCGACGAAAAAATCCTTTTACATTTTATTATAATATTCCTACGTACCTTGAATGTCAAGTTATCAAACAAGGGATCGGTCTTAACCAGTCCCAATAAACTGATCGGCCGTATAGAGCCCGTCGCGTTTGTAAACTTTCAAGGATGAATTGTTTTCGTTCGCCCCGTTTTTATCCTAATTTGACAAGCCTCTGTTATTTGCTAATATTTTTTTAGTAGTCTGGCATTTGATGTTATGAGGCTAATAATAAAAAAAAAAAAAATTTATGTCCTAAACTGATTGTAATTTTTTTATTTTGCACATTGTATGGACCGCAATTTTTTTTTACTCGTAGCTAAAATAACTTGGTATATGTAAGAACGTGATCGTTTCTTTTTTATAATGACTGACACTAAGACCCCGTATTGTATTTCTGTTTAACTGTAGTCATTTACAAATTTCTTTCGGTGAATTGATCCAACCAGCCAGCAATCTTTGTCACACACATAATAATAAAGCGTTGTCCATATTTAACTAATAACTAACTTAGTAAAACTAAAGGGATGCGAAGTTGAAGTTTATTCAACAGAGATATAGACTGCGTAATATGGTATCTAAGACAACAGCCTCGGTAGCGCAGTAGGCAGCGCGTAAGTCTCATAATCTTAAGGTCGTGAGTTCGATCCTCACCCGGGGCATATCTTTTTTGGCGTAAAATGATTTTTGTGACTGGTTAATGTGTACTCTCACGAAATTTTAAAATTAATACGATTATTTTACCAAAAATGTTTATACAATTGTTCATTCCCACACGGTAGGTTAAGATAAGAATGATAGACTTCTTGGGACTTAAATTAGCTCACCGACATACATAAATAAGTACGACTATACAAAATTTCAATAAAAACTACTATTCTTAGAATAATTGTTTCAATTTCATTTCGTATTTTGTGTATATTTGTGGAAACACATAGAATAATAGAACACATAACCCCTCGACTGTGGGAGCCCGAGCACAATTCTATTACTAACACATGATCCAGCAAAGTTTCCAATCAATATTTACGCAACATTTACAAACCAAACCCAGTTAAAACCAGACATCCACATTCGCTATTTTACCAAAACCTAAGTTTCTCAATTAGCCTACTAAAGGTTTACAGTAAACGAGACAGTCATAAATCATATTTATTGTGTGAGCCTAAACGGGAAACTTTGCATGAAACCCTCTTTGTTTGAGCTCGGCGAGACAGGTGTAAACTTTGAAAGGTATTTGTCCACGATTGACTACCCATACTCGCTTGGGAATGACGTAAACAACTGAATTTGAGCTGGCAACTTTGAGTTTGCGGTTTACTTAATGGCTTTGTGTATGAGCAACATCGGAAACCGATGCCTGCTTTCCCTGTTGATTGTAAATTTTGACATTGGTATGTGGCTAGTGTAGATCGTATTGAAATATAACTATTGCTACGATGGGGAAAAATATGAGGAAACCTATCTATCTTCCTTATATATTGTAGATCAACCTTTACTAGGCTTGAAATTTTTTCAATTGTAAACAAATTTTATACACTGCTATTTAGCGCAATATGAGCCAGTATTGTTATTATTATTGGAATATACGAGTAATATATTGTATTAAATATTTTCTTACAGAACTTCTAGTTCTGTTACGGCTCTAAGATGGTTAGTCTTTCAAATATTTCTAGAACATTTAGGAACCGTTTGGAAAACAATATTAATTTAAAATTTAACTACAAGAAATAAACATAATACTAAATTCTAGATTTAGGTAGTATTCGGTGAGATTTAAGTTAACATTTTGTAAATATAATTTTAGGGCTATAAAGTGAAAGGGCGAAAGTAATAAATAATGAGTTGAATTTATAAGTCTTCGTCTGTTTATTTTTGCCTTTCATTATTTATTTAAGTTTACTCTTAGCGCTTAGATTTTCATAACTAGTTTCGGGGCTTCAGAAGTCTCAATAGTACAACCAAGTCTGTACAATACAAAACAGTTATTATATTTCCGAATATCCGCACGGATTTTTTTCAATATAAGCGACAGTTGAGCTACTATAATAAAAACTTATTTCGGGAAAAAATTGATAAAAAGCAATAAATATCTTATTTTACTCTCATCCTTTGGCCCCGTTTTGTTGGAATGCCCTGGGGGACTGTAACTGACGACGTGACGTCATTGGATGGTTTCGATAACGTTTTCACGCGTTTTCAGGCCTTTGCAAACAAACAAGTACATAATTTCAAAACATAGTAAACGTAACGCATTTCATGTTTTGTCGTCGGTATAAAATATGCTCCTATAAAACAGTTGCTTTTTCATGTAGATATCAAAATTGATTCTACTTCTTCTGTAGCCACAGGAAGTCTACTGCTTAAGATAAACTGTTACTAAAAATGTTCAAAGCGACCTCTTGGAAGCGAGGTTCTTTCAGTGAAAACAAAACAAAAAGAAACGAAATAAATATTATTTAGTCATTTAAATGAGAATGGTCATGTTGTATTCCCAATTGTGTGAACACATCAAATTTCGTTCATGAAGCCGACATAAATTTAGTTGAAATTAAAATTATTCATAAACCACACGTCGTAGAGCTGTATTTCATTTTCACTGCACCTGCTATTACAACCACTGAGCTAATTTTTTGGTGCAAGTATATAAAAACTGTATTTACTATGTCCACAGTATAATAATGGTTTATTTTGCAAACGATGTCTTGCCTGTAGGCATGTCCAAAAGTCTTCGTTTAACCCTCGTCAGAGTCAGACTTTCTGACATCATTGTTTTACTGCTGTTAGCCTTAAATTCCTTTTGAGGTTGCTTCAAGACAATTTTAAATTCGTAACTTAATATTTTAATTTTCTAAGGGCACCAAAGTAGCTTGCGACTTCTTTTACAAAAAAAAAGGCTGAAGTAAATTGAGTTACAACATATTCATTATTATAAGATATATGTTTAATTTGGCTGCTTGTAACGCCTGCAGACATTGCCCTAATGAATTGAAATTTGAAATCATTGACTCGGGAAATAGGGTGTAGTAGAACAACCCGATGATGCTCTTTGGAATTGTGGAAACAAAACTTAAAATCAAACCCTTCTCATTAGACCAGAATTAGAAAGCAAATATGATACAAACAGTCTATTACATCTAGATAAATGTTTTTTTCTTCTACGACATAATATAACTGCTGAACAAAGTTCACGCCAAGGATATCCTCAGTGACATGATGCAATCACTGGTTGTAGGCCTGTCATATGTGAGAGATCGCCTGGGTAGGTACCACCGCAATGTCTATTTCCCCCGTAAAACAGCAGTGTAAGTGCACTGTTGTGTCCCGGTTTGAAGGACATTGTAGCCAGAGTAACCACTAGTCATAATAAGACTTAACATCTTATATCTCAGGATGGCGACCGCAGTGGAATGCCAGTCATTGCTTTGTAATTCATGGTGTTGTTTGATTTTGCTACTATTCATGAGCGGTAGTATCGCTTACCATCAGGCGAATGGTAAGCCGGTCTTGCTATTTATTCCAATAATAATAAAAAGCGGCTTGCATCCAGCAAGAAAATATTATGAAAAATGTCTACCAAGATATTATTAACATAAATTATTGTAGCACCGTCCCAGATCTTAACAAACACAATGAAGTCTTGAAATCAGCTTAAGTTGCATAAATTAAGAGCACTTCTCTAAGACCTATTCTTTACTTAAGTATGCAAAACAATATTAAGTAATTGTCGTTTGAAACAACTAACGAGCCGCTCTTAATGTTCAACGTTTAGTTTAATTTATAAGTCTAAAACATTGGGTCGTTGACATTATTTAGACTCCCATTTCAGTCGAACAACCAAGCAAATGGAATAGCATTAGAGAAATATATTATATTAACATTCTTGGGCCAGATCAGAAGCCTATTAAAGCTAATGATATTTTTCGCAGAAGGAGTACGGTAAACTTCAACGTTCGTCTGATCATAAGCGATCATTATTGTTTGTTTAGAATCTGTGCACACAGGGCAACTTTAGTAAAAACCAATCAAATTCTACGGAATTTACAATAGCGATAACTAAAAGCTATTACTGCAAATGGAAACTTTAATCGATAACGATCGAAATATTGACAATTAAAATTGCTCTATGTGCACAGCGCCTTACTTGGCCATGGTTATTGAGGATCGTAAATATGTCACTTAAATTCTTTCCCAAAATAGTAATAATAACCGCAACGATTTAACAAAATGAAACCATTGAAATAAAATTATACCAAAAAAAATATAAGACCGAAATTCTGTTTAGGTCGAACGATAAACTCACTTTAATGGGTAATTAGGATTAAGAAAGCCAACGGAACAAATAAGATTCTAATCTGCCTATTCCTCGGTAAAGATATCTCTTGGGGAAATTTGCCTTATTTTATTCAACGATAATTACTCTCATAATCTTAAGTCGTGTCGAGTGCCTCACGCGAAAAGTCAAGTTCTTATTTGGTCCTTCTCACTCTGTTTATCTTTTAATATGGTTAACGTTTATATTAAGTATATAATTATACTGTCTATACAATGATATTACAAGGTTGATTTGATTTTTTATTGACTGACGCGACGTCTGTTTATTGGTTTTGATCAGAGCATTTTTAAATGATGTATGTAAAGCCATAGATAATCAAAATGACTACATTATTTACAAAGAGCAATTCAGTTTTAAATGTATACCATTTTTTTCAGTTCCTACATAAATTATAATCTTCATTAAGATTTTAATTGTTTGACAAATTTTAACAACTCCACTATTTTTCTTATTAAATTAAAATTTAGTAAAAAAACTTACTTTCCGGAAGTGCTTGCTGTATTATCTACAAGTTTATAGAGTCTACAAGTCTCAAGAGTTAGTGATGCTAGTGTTGTAAAAAAATCCGCCAACTTCCCCCTTCCGAGAAACTTCCTTAACTATTTACGAACCTTAAAAGTCGGACGATAACGCTGAAATCCGAGTTAAGTGGTTGTTATCTAGTTCCTTTTGTGCCTAGTGTCGTTCGAGATACGCTCGCAAAGAAAACTGTTTGTAGATAATGTATGGATATTTTCTCAGATAAGTGGGCTTTTGCTAAGCTAGCTGGATGTTATTCGTAAGAAGTTTTTTAAAATTGTATATGTCGGCGCCGCCGAAGGAACACTGACATCTGCTGTCGGATAGAGCGACAAGCGGTCACTCTGACGGAGCGTCGTCCATTGGCGCTGCGGGCGCTGCACTTTAAAATGCGCGAGCGACCGAGGCACCACAAGAACGACGAATCGTCATATTCCGGCGCAATCATTGATTAGTTTTGATTTATTTTATGTTGGACTGTTAACTAGTGAATTATTATATCGTGATTTCCATGAATTTCAGTATTTCAATTACTTTCTGCCAATCCTGATGAACATAACCTCTTCACCCAAGATGGAAGAAAATGATGTTGGCCGTCCTGTGCTTACATCAGAAGTGGGATAGAACGAATGTCTTTCCGTGGAAGTGCAGCATTCTAATAGTGATTCTGCAACAAGATTGTTGACGAGCATGGAATCGCTGCTATCCCGGCTGGTTGCGATACAACAAAACTTCTCATCAACAATAAGAACACTAATGCGGGAAATGGGAACAAAGAAGTTAACCTCTGCAATCATCGCGATCGACCTTGGAGACAATTTCCGGTGAGCAGTTTCCTTTTTTATTCGATAGTGGATCATCTTGCTCTCTTTTGACTAAGAGTCTTGCTGGGCGGTTTTCGGGTGCTGTACACAACAACGTAATTTACCTGTATGTGTGAAAATGTAACAGGGGAGTTGGTCGTAAAGACGGTGTCGTCCGGTTCATGTCCTTTGTGGGGCTGATCGTAAGGACACACCCGTCCGGTCCATATATGTGCGTGTGTATGTTTCACAATTGGTCGAAGGGACAGTGTAGTCCGGTCCAAGTTGTGCGTGTGTATGTGTCACAATTGGTCGAAGGGACAGTGTAGTCCGGTCCATGTCACTTTTGGGGCTGGTCGAAGGGACGCACCCGTCCGGTCCAAGTTGTGCGTGTGTATGTGTCACAATTGGTCGAAGGGACAGTGTAGTCCGGTCCATGTTGGTTTGAGCTGGTCGAAGGGACACACCCGTCCGGTCCAGATTGTGCAATGGAACTGAATTCGGAAACATGCCATCCGGTCTATTATCCATATAGTCGAAGGGATGCATGCTTTTACAATATTATGTGTCATACCTAGTTACCCTGTTCGTCAGGGTGGACGAGCGGATTGTTAGTGATTCAGTTCTTCTCTTTTCAGAATACCTCTAATTGGTACGCCCGAGGACGATCGAATGTCAGTCTGGCCGTGTCGGCGCCGCCGAAGGAACACTGACATCTGCTGTCGGATAGAGCGACAAGCGGTCACTCTGACGGAGCGTCGTCCATTGGCGCTGCGGGCGCTGCACTTTAAAATGCGCGAGCGACCGAGGCACCACAAGAACGACGAATCGTCATATTCCGGCGCAATCATTGATTAGTTTTGATTTATTTTATGTTGGACTGTTAACTAGTGAATTATTATATCGTGATTTCCATGAATTTCAGTATTTCAATTACTTTCTGCCAATCCTGATGAACATAACCTCTTCACCCAAGATGGAAGAAAATGATGTTGGCCGTCCTGTGCTTACATATATATAACATTTTAGACAGGTTTTTATTGCCATTCATATTAATGACGATGCATTGTTCAAAAAAATCAAATAAAGGAATCTTTTTGTGAAACAAACAAAAAAAAGTGTCATGGAAGTATAATAATTGTAAACCGTTAACCAGGCCAACATATTTAACACGTGGTAGTTGCAATTGAAGTTACCTGAATGTGTAAAATGTGCCAGAGGCAACCTTAGGGCTCATTAGGGGTGTGATGGACGTCGGTGTGCGGTGAGTCAACGTATGTAGTTTTGTCTGACAACATTAACGATGTAGGAATGTCCTGGCAGCAGTTATTGAAGTGAAACTTCTTTATCGGGGTTGGAAAAAATTTTTCGTTACGCGTCACATTCTTCCGTTACGCGCCATCTTTTTTTATTTAGTAAATTAGTACCCACTTCAGTAAGCCACACCTCCAACCGTTTCCAAGCCCCACCCAAAATTTTAAGTCCCACCCACTTTTTTGTAATTTGGTCCTTACCACCCCTCTGGCCTTCCCCCACCCTAAATCCAAAACAGTGCCCAATAGCCTCCCCACGAAACCACCCCCCCCCCCGCTTACCCCCACCCTAAAAAATTTACCTCACCCCCCCTACTCATATCTCCGGCATTATCCATCGTAGACCCACCGACCTTGGGTTCATTGGAACCGGCTCGGTGAGGGCTACAATCCTACCCCAACAGAATTCCCGAATTCCCCCTCCACAACTTTCCCCACCCAAAAATATTTTAAGGTGCCCAATAGCCTCCCCACGAAACCTAACCCCCCCCCCGCCCCCCACCTAAATTTTTTACCTCACCCCTCCTAATCCTATCTCCGCCAATATCCATCGTAGACCCATCGACCCTGGGTTCATTAGAACCGGCTCGGTGAGGCCTACAATCCTGCCCCAACAGAATTCCCGAATTCCCCCTCCACAACTTTCCCCACCCAAAAATATTTTAAGGTGCCCAATAGCCCCCCCACGAAACCTAACCCCCCCCCCGCCCCTACCCCCACCTAAAATTTTTACCTCACCCCCCCTAAACCTATCTCGGCCAATAAAGGTCGTGGACCCACCGAGCTTGGTATCCTCGGAACCGTCTCGGTGAGGGCTACAAATTGGCCCCGATAGAAATCCCAAATTCCCTCAAAAATTTCCCCCCTCCTAAACTTAAACTTTATTTAATTTAGCTTTATTTTACCAATTCTGTAAATTTGTAAATAGTAGATCATTTTTCGAAAAATGATGTCATAAAGAAGTTTCACTTCTTACGTGTGTACACTAATACACACACACATTTTTTTTTAATAAGTGCCTGGGTACAAAATAAAATATATTTTTGAAAAGATGTTACTGTATTTTATGATCTGGTAACAAAATATGTGTTTGACTTTCCACTTCTTATTTTCATGTTCGATGTTTTTAATTATTTTTGGCTCAATGTATTTATTTCTCTTTTTTGGTGTCAATTTTAATGTGTTATTATTTTAGTATGTAAACTTTATACGAAGATGCAATTAATTTTGTAAACTATTATAGCGTGTAAATAATAGTATATATCTGAAGGTTTGTAATCTATTTCCTATTTGATGAATACCTGTAACAATATTAACATCACAAATTCCTTAAAAAAGTAAGTTGGGCATTTTGCAAATAAATTTATTTCAGTAATGTTACTCCCACACGAGAGCAGACACCTTGGCTGCGTTCTAGCTATCAAATTAGTAGATTATCGCTCCATGCATGGCTATGCAGTTTCCACAAGCACGTTCCTCTTTGTAAATGTGTTTGGAATTTATGAGTAATTAAAGATTTTATGTTGACATTTGGCATATTAGGGTGTATAAATGCCAATCATTCTTGAACAAAGAACTTCAGGATGAAAGTAAAAACGATTTTTTATATTGTGTGAATTAAAATAGGTAGCCTTTCATATACATAATATATATCATTTGCTTTTCATGGTGTACAATAAATACTTTTTTATTGCTTTCAAATTTATGAATGTAGTACTATTACATCTTTTTTTTGCTCTTACACACTCAATCATTTACAAACTTTGATCCAATCTAGTTTAATCCTACTCATACTTTTTGCTAAAAGTCAACAAAATCAAAACGCCTGTAGCTCATTATTACAGGCAACAAAATTGTAACTCCGTTAACCAGATGAATGGAGTCCGAGGGCATTTGTTAACCATTGAAGTTCAAAACAAAGTTAGTAAGAACATATTGTATACAACGCTATTTGAAGAGTGTAGTTTAATAATTTAACACGTTGCTCCCAAGCTGTCGCGTTCACAAAGAAGCAAGCGCTGCAGCCTAGAATATTAAAGCAATATTATCTGTGTCTATGAGATGTAAAAAATTAAGGAAGAATTTACGTGGAGATATTTTATAATATTCTTTGTGTATGTTACATTGTTGAAGTGCTTTAGTTGTATTAAAATTTAGCTTTTTATATTACAATAACGGGCATTGCAGAGCCTTGTTAGTTTGGCACAAGAAATTCTCCCAAGTTGATGTCTAATGTCTGTCTCTCTGTTCTAATGCAAGTTGGTGGACGTAGTCACTCCCAATTATTTAATAAAACCAATGGAATTTTAAATGTTTATAGCCATTCATAAAATTACAACGTGGCATTATCTGCTGTCATTGCTCAGAAACGGCTTTACGGATTTCGATTTTTGTATGGACGTAGCTGACTTATAATTCGATTAACGCTTAACAGTTAATAACGAAAACGAAGTTATGCAGGCAAAAGCTAGTACTATAATAAAAATGTTTAATATTCATTTTTACCATATAATATTTAAGACAGCCTCAGCTCCGTGGCGCAATTGGTTAGACACCGGCTGTGAAACGTGAGGCCGCGGGTGAATTGACAATGAAACAACGTTGTAGTATTGCAACTAACCAACGAACCAACTTTTGTGCTAGTATTAGCACAAAACATACCATCTTATCGAAACTGAATATTGATTAGAATCCTGGATTTAGTTTTGAAATGCTTAGTATTCCGAATTATTTTCACTAAACCAACAGTAGTTGCAGTTACAATACTTAGTATTCTCAGTCTGGCGCGTAGAATAGAATAGTAGAGCTGCACAGTAACCTGAAAGCAGTATTAACATTTATTAAAGAACCATACAGTTGTTGGTGCAAGCGTGTTTCGTGTGAAATATTAAAACGTGTTCTCTAGGTTTATGATAGGAACGTGCAAGATTTAGTTGGGGGAAAAATAAGTGTAAGTGGGGAAAAATATGCTATAAGCTTGCAGTATATAGGTCACGTTAGTACAATAGAGGTTTGTTTTATGTAAAAAAATACATTCTGTTTGCTGAATTTGCAGTTTTCATTTAGCGCAGTCTTTCTAAGAGGAGTACTGAATTGTCGCAGTCATGGTTAATGTAAGTATGTTAAATTATTTCTCATTTGCTTTATCGGAGCAGAAAGATATTGAAGAACGTTAAAACCTGGGGTATCTACAGAGATTTTTTTATTTTTTGATTAGATTGTAAGAATTTCAAAAACATGTGAAGTTTATCAATTCGCATCATGTAATCTCGATGGTCTAAAAAATATACTCTAAAAAACTTGATTAAGGCAGCTGCCGGTCGAAAAATTATAAGCTAAATCATTCGAAAACATAGATATGGACGGGAAGCTTTAAAGATGTGATATCGGCAGACAAAATAATTTCTATTGACACCATTAGACTGAAACTTTCAAGCTGACAAAAAATGAATAAAATAACAGCTTTTCGATTATTATAATGTTCTATAATTTCAATTTACGACATTTCAATTTAATATCGTGACGCTAAAAATCAACA
Organism: Deilephila elpenor; assembly: GCA_949752805.1. Lineage (NCBI taxonomy): Eukaryota > Metazoa > Arthropoda > Insecta > Lepidoptera > Sphingidae > Deilephila > Deilephila elpenor. The sequence goes on from OX457102.1 coordinate 5,919,633, forward strand.
TAAAATATTCAGAAATACGTCTTATAAGGAATATCCAATTGCCTTCGAATATTACACGTAATAGGACATTTCAATGCTTACGTCGCATAAATATATTCATACTATAAAAAAGATCGCGGATAGGTGTGCCGAGTAACCTTAATCTTTTTGCCCTTGGCGAAAATGTGATCCAGGACCCCAGCGAAGCTTTTAGCGGTATATGTCTTTTGTACATGCGAAAAGAAAAGTCATATTTTTATAAATGGCCGGATTGTACCTGTTGTGTGTCAAATGCGGATTTTAACATGATATGGGTCCGTATGACCCGTGTAAACTCACTACATAAGAAATATTTTAAGGGTTACATTACACGGGTTGTAAATGCGAAGGAAGTATGCTTACTAAAACTTGAAGGTTGGTTTATGATGTTATTTTAGTAATGGTTTTAGGTTAGGAAAAAGAATTCGAGGGGTGTAAAGAAAAAAGAGTCACATATAAAATAGCTACTTTTCCGGAGAGCGCATAAAAAGAAAAAAAAACTGACTATAAAAAAATCACTAAGAACGAAGACTAAAAAGTGACAAATAATAATATATACTTCATTGTATTTGTAATCGTTGATTAATTTACTTATTGACTTGATAAGCCAACAAACCATAATACGAGTGTATGCGTAACATATTGAAGGCGAGGCGCCAAGTACTCATCATGTAGGACTTAATATCTTCTTCTTCTGTCTGCCTCTCCATTACTGAAGGTTGGCAATCAGTTCCTTAAACCTCTCCTTGTCCTTGGCTAGCCGGAACAACTCTTCGACCGTTAATATGCCCTATATTAATTATAATTTGTGTTAAATCAATTTTCACAATTAAAATAAATCCACATAAAATAAAGCTAAATATTTGATCCAAAACCCAAGTTTATTGTACACCAAAGGAAATTATGAACACCGAAATAAAGGATAAAATAATATTTCGTAAACTTTGCAAATAATTATCCCAATAGAAGGGTTCTCAGATTGTAATAAAGATTCTGACATTGATTGGCTGTTATACAATAACTTGTACGATTTCAGGTATTTGGTTTACAAATATTTGGTTTAGCAATACTTCTTTTCAGGGTTTAAAATATAGGGGATATTCTTTTGAAATGGAATACTTTAATGTAATAATTATTTTGTTGTCACGTTGATCTGGCGCTATTTTATAGACCGTAACCATTAAGCTCTAATTTTGATTGCATTTTTTTATTTTGTATTTTCCAGCACGATCCACAATTTAATCATGTTGACCCAGCATAAAGCATAAATATCGGCGGTGAGAAAAAAAAACACTAAAGGATTAGCACTCATGTTCTTTACCCATATTCAGATGCATAACTGATGTCGTTGTTACAACAAATTGTGAAAAGCTTTGGTCTCACAACAAACAAATTGTCGCGACACAAACATTTATTGGTACAATCGAGTCCACAGCTCCTCCTTTCCCAGCCGGCATTTAACCAACTGCCAGGAAAACTGTGAAAAGAAACATTTTAAAAGTCACGCAGTTAAAAGGTAAATTTTCTTTTAAAATCCTTTTACAGCTGTAAAGTCGCGAACATCAAACAACAAAATAATATCCAAAGCGTCCACCTAAACAGCAATACGAAGCGGAATCAATTACTGAGTTGAAGTCGTAAAAGTTCCTCAGAGCCCGGTTTACGAGGTCGCCTCGCCATCTGCTCTGGGCTTTTTATTGAATACCCATAACGCGTGGACGATGAATGGATTCACGAGAAGGGTACAATACGGACAGTTTCCTGATAGAGCAATAAAAATATAGAAAATGCCCGTGCCTACGTAATGAGTAAGGCAATTGCGTCTTTATATGTAATAACTACGCTAGATGACCGTTGACAGATTGGACGGATGTGTTATGAAAGATAATGTGCTAATAGTGGTCGAAGTATAAACTGTGCAATAAATCACCTGAGAGAGCTGTAATGAATATAGGCGAGACATTTGCTATCGCATTGATTTCAGTTTTAATTAAGTTAAACCAGAAGTCAAGTCTATACAGTAGTTTATAAATTTGACTTCTGGTTAGCTCTCGCACAAGGGTCTAATGACAAACATGTTCTTAATTCTCCTAAAAAATATCCAATTTTGCTCTCAATCCTGCAAAGAAGCTTCATGCTTTTGATCAGAAATATACACATATCGTAACTTGGCAAGTAATTCTCATGCCGACATTGGTATTCCAATTTGAAATACTTTTATCAATGTAAGTCGAGAAAGAATATTGTAATGAATAGCTTTGTTACCGTGCGTTACCAGAATATTAATTTATTCCATTTAATTTCTCTTCAATCCTCAGGGATGTCCTAACTGGACTTGCAAGGACGAATATTCTTATGTAAGGAATATTCGTTGAGGGAGCAAAAATACAGATATAAAAAATGGAAATCTATTTGATGGACTGCGGCTAGTAGAAATTTAAATTACATTTACGTCAGTAAATTATAACCACATGCCGAATGGGGCTCTGGAAATCCTCGGGGAAAGAATACTCCAAATGCCTGGAGATAAAGATAATAAATAAAATTTTAGGACCCACAAATGTATTTATCATAGCAGTACATAAACTGTTTTATATTACGAGTAATAGTGATCAAATACTTGTTTAAGCATAATTTTATAACAATTTGTATTATATTATTTGGCTACAAACCTAGTTGGCAGTTAGAAAACATGGAACGGTGTATTTTATTTCGGTACAAGTCTAGACTTTAGCAAAGAACATTAAAAGTTTAACAAGTATAAAAAGTAATGTGGAGGCAAGAAATAAAGGCGACTTGTTTACTAAGAAACTCTACGTTGTTGGTTTACGTTTAGAATTTGGAAGAAGTTGCCGAGTGTTGAATAAACGAGTGAAAATATTTCAATAAAACTTGTTTAGTTCTTGTCAGTAGTAGGGCATGCGATCTGCAGTTTGTTTCCTCACAATACGGTGGAGTGTAGAGAAGTATAATTAGGATAGTCGCAAACTTTGCCACCTTAGCCACAGCGGTCTGCGGGACGTTTACGTAACTGTCTATTGAGTATTGGGCACAAGTTTAAATTTAGATTGACATTTTGGCTGATTGTACGAATAAATTGGCATTTTAGAATTAGCTACTATTATTATGTTTTAGAATTTTGGGTAACATATTGTGTGAGGATAATATTTATTTTATAGAAATAGAATCAGAAGAGTGCTGGGAATGTCTTCTTTCGGTATCTAGGGAGGGACTGAAAGAGGTATGCCTAGTCTTTGAGCTCAACAGAGTAGCAAATTTGCAAAAATGGACTGAAAATACATAATAATAATTAAAAAAATTAGTTTATTCTATGTCTCATACCTAAGCTAACGTAATATATAATGGTTTCTTAGATTTACGCGAATGTTACACATTGAAATAAAACTATTTTATACGGATTTTATCGCGATTTGGTTTAATTTTTACATTTTTTAACTTCCCGACGTTTCGATTACTTTACAGCTTTCATGGTCACGGGGCAGACTGAGGTATTAGTCATCCGCTCAGTGACTGTTACAATTAAACTACCCTTAATTTATATTTATTAAATTAAAAAGTTAATTTAAAAAGTTTGCTAGTTTTTGCGATCCGATCTACGCAGAAGGAGCTCACTGTGTCTTGAGGTCTGGCAGCTGGTCTTTCGGGTTCCGATTTAATTAAATGTAGAATTGGATCCCATGTTGGTGCAAGCTTCAAGCCATCTTCTCTATTGAAATTTGGATGTTTTTTAATTTCAATAGCCTCGCGAAACATCCTGGGCAGGAAACGGTGTTCTTTGGCGAGGATTTGGGGCTGGTCAAAGCGAAGGTAATGCTTGGAGCCTTCCTCTATGTGTTCAGCAACTGCAGACTTCGTTGAGCGTCGGTGTTTGACGTCAGCTATGTGTTCTTTTACGCGGGTCCCTATGCTTCGTTTGGTTTGGCCGATGTAAGAGAGGCCACAGTCGCAATCTATTTTATATACTCCCGGTTCTTGTAAAGGTATATGACACTTGACAGGTGGTAAGAATTGACTAATCTTCTTAGGCGGCTTGTAGTATGTTTTAATAGAAGCACGCTTCAGGATGTAGCCAATCTTGTCCGTGACTCCTTTTATGTATGGCAATATAACCGGGACCCGTTCAACTGTGGCTGGTTTCACTCGGTTTCTGTGACGGCAGCGTGGAATTTGGAGCTTGTTGTCTCGCAGTACTTGCTTGACGTGTTGCAGCTCAGTTGCCAGGTGTTTCTCGTCACAGATTCCTTGTGCTCTCTGAAACAAAGATTTACCCACGGTAGCTAACTGTAAAATGTAAAAATTAAACCAAATCGCGATAAAATCCGTATAAAATAGTTTTATTTCAATGTCTAACGTAATATAAGTTAATTAAGTAGTAATTTTGTAAAAGAAAATCAAATATTTGCAAAAATAATATACTATAATAATAGGTTTGATGGTTCTCTAGATACGGTAATGAAAATAATACCACGTAACGTAATAACTAATCCTATGATAAATTTGGGAATATATGTTATGGGATAATGGCTTTTGTGTGCAAAGTCTGAATCCTGAAGATACTGCAGAAATCTGTTAGTTTAAAAACAGACAATTGAATGTGAATAAAATACTTCATTGAAATCTGACTATTAAATCTAATAGTAATGAATAACTCAGCTTCAGAAAGGTCGTTGATGAATTACCATCCTAATATAGGTTGTTAATTCTCTGAAACACCTTCCACACTAAATGCAACAACAGTAAAATTGTATCGGTAATAATTAATTGAGAAAGAATATAGGCTTGTAATCAAAAACTTGTAAGCTAATATCCCATAGATAACGATTTCAAATTGTCATCAAAAACCTTTATAAAAATATGCCTAACACACAATTCAGCGCTTACAACATATCTGTGTCGAACATAATCCTACCAGCTGACCGAGAGCAGATTGGTAAAAGTCACAGGGCTATTGCCAAATCTAGCGGTAGAATTTTTAAGCCGCCTAAATGGGTATCGCGCTCTAGGCAATCAGCTGTGTCAGACACCGTCCTTTATTTGCAAGAATACTTGAACCGCAGTAATTGCTAATACTTATTAATTGGGTATTGTTATGGGTATATGATACTATATTACATTTAGTTCTCTTGTTAATTTCTACACTGTTCGATGGTTGAAACTGGAGTGATAGTTACGGTAAGTTGAGAAGTATATCAGTGAAGCAGTCTTTTGTTTTTAATAAATCTTCGTAAAGACAATACCATTAAGGCATAGAATTGTCATTAAACACATTTATTAACGTCAGTATAATATTTTTCACTATAACTAATAAAACTTAAGAATAACCAACTAAAGCACAAATCATTAATCAAAATCCAGTAAATGAACCACAGGATGAGCTTCAGAAACCAAAACGTCCGTGTCGAATTTGCCATACTGTATTCAAAAAATGATTTGTTCGTTTTGATAGCTGTTCAAACAATGAAAACTAATTCGCATTCACAACCATCGATGCCGGAGGCAGTGGCAATGAGTTTTTCCATAACTAAATTCGTAAATATTCAAACAGCGCTTCGAAATGAGTTCGCTTAAGCCGATAGATTTGAATGTTAACTACTACAAACAGTATTAGCATTTCCATATGTAAAGTTCTTTGTGAAACTGAATGTCCGATGCTCTTTTGACAAAGTGGCTACTGAACCATATATTTCTGAATTGACAATTGTCAAATTACTGCTTTGGCTTTCAGTGACTTTTCCACGATTAACGTGAAAGTTGATAAATTTGAATTAAGCTCACATTTGGCTACACATGGAGAAACAGCACACTTGTCAAGTTTGGTGTTGTTCATTAAATAACTCGAAAACTAATATATTTTCTTATTGTCCTGGTTGCTTGTATCATCAAAGACTTTGACTTTATTTTATATTGCTGGCCGTATTAAATAAAAAATAAAGTAGAGACTAACTGCTTACAGATAATTCACCGATTACCGTCTATAGCGATTATAATATTAGTTATAGGTCTAAATCCATTCATCCACCCATACATATTCATTATAACTTAACTTAGCTAATAAAAATGCTACATATTTATTTCATTGTGTCTTAAAGTGAATGAGGTCAAAGAAAACCAGAAAATCGTGTATTGTTTGAATGTAACACTTGTTTACATATAAGATCGATTGGTCTAGTGAAGTATCGGCCACCGTAATTTCGGTAGTCGGGAACAAACAACGATGTGTAGCGAACAAGTCCAATAATTTCGTTTGTGTACGTGTCCACTGGTGTTACTACATCTTCGACGTTGCTTTTGTTTGCACCTCTACGATTGTCCAAACATTTTTAATTCCAGAAGGTACTACTAGGACTGTTTTTGTTATAGATCGTCTACGACCTTCTGGCGCCCGAATGCATTGTAGTCAAAAAACATAAGTTGATTTCTCTTCACATTTTACTACATTGGGAATGCTATTATTTCATTGCGAGTATTACTGCTTTTTATTTAATTTAAATTATAAAATCATATTATTCAAGCAATATTTTAAATATATCTTTTTGAAATTTTATTTGTAGTTCCAAATTTCGCCACAGGCCAATATAATTTAAATGACTTAAGTATATATTTGAAATTTAAAGAATTCGACTTCGTTGTAAATGTTTCAGCACTCCGTATGCCGATTGCTTTCAATTCTATCGGATATTTCACATATTTGTTTACGCGGGAATGTTGTTAAGCTCGTTCACGTATTGTTTATTTCAATAGTACTCGTTTTATATCACTACTGAACATTGTTTCAAGCGATGTCGGGTTCTGTCCATGTTTTATTTATTTTTTCCTGGATAAAGGCTTTTTATTTTATTCTTTCACTTGAAATTAATGAAAAAAGTGATAATCTGGATAATGAAACAGTTATTGTGAGGTTAATGCTCTCAATCACGTGCCTGTACATCTCTGGAACTAAATTAATCTGAACTAATCTTAAATATTGGGCATTGCTCATTGGCCGTAATTTTATTCAGGGATAAAACCAAGAAGATTATTATACAATACTTTAGTGTATCAAAAATCATATGAATACACTTTGAATACAGTATTATTACGCAAATACTGTGTTACCGTCGTTCCTTCCTATTTCCGACAACCCTGTGCTACGTGTTGTCCCTTTAGCTACGTTTGCGGCAGCGGGCTAACAACTTATTTCACATTTTACCACGTAATTTGACATAGTTACTTTAAATATGTTTACACGTAATACTTAACACAAAGCCTAGGCTCTAAAGGCCTGAAAATTTACAGTCAAACTTTTGATGTGAAGGAATCTTGTTGTTAGTAGTAGGCGGATATCTATATTTAGTCTTTAAAAAATGTGTGTTTTGTTCTGCGGTATAAACGAATAAGCTGGTAATTGTATTCCATATGCCACATTATCTGAATTAATTTAGCCTTGTATCTTTACGCTATTTAATTAGCTCTTCAGACTGATAAAACTTAAGTGAATAAAAATACGAAAGAAAACATGATTCAAAAATAGAGCTCATTCATTATAATTAGCAAAATATCAGCAATCTAATTGACGCACATAATTTTTCTGCCTACAAATTGCATTCGTCAAATAAGTTCAAAAGGAAAAGCGAAAATAGGCAATTTAAAATGGAACAAACATCATCAATGTAAAAAAACGTAATTTTACGGCGAGATCTTTTTGTAAGTCCGTAAACGTAAAATGCTGTTTCGGTTCAGTACATTTAGCTTTCAGTGATGTCAATTACCTTGTGTGTTTTACACAAAACAAAATAAATTATGTTCTATTTGCTTCAGCTTTTTATGTATAGAAGCAGTCGTTGGTATATTAGCGTAATTTAAAGGTAACAAACCGCATATTACGAGTACTTGAAGATCAACAACTAATCTACTAACTAAAAATCAAATATAAAATATCCTTACATTATTGGACACGGAGATGGAAGATCGATAAAGATAGTAGATAGATAATGAATTGAAATCATCTTCGTATTTATAAAAATCGGAAGTGCGTGGGAACAACATGAGACATATTTTAAAACGACCAAAACTCCGACACAGTTGATTATTCGCTGGGAATGTTGAATGTGAAACGAATACAAACACACAAATATTTGGTCTGTCGACTCGGCGGGAATCAACTTTGCCTCGTATTTCATAATAATGTATTTGGAAAGTTTACCGTTTCGTTTATCGTCAAGGCTTCACTGTTCGTCTCGAATTCGTCCCTTTAAAATAACAGTATCGGTGTCACAATTTGTCGAGTCACCTTGATGAATGGAAGTATAACTCAGTGCTTTGAAGTAACTGCTGACAGTTGAGAAGCCGGTAACTCAATCTTAAAAACATAAATCTCTGCGCAAAACTTAAATTAGTTTCTTTTTAGGTTTCTCCGTGTAATTCCGCAAGACGGTCTCTCTGAATTTCCTCATTGGACAGTTAATTTACTTCTTTTTTCCTTCCGCGAATTATGAAAAGTTTTCTGGTGCAATATAAATTATGTAATGGCAATCTTGTGAGGTACTGTATCAGCCCATGTACGCACGGGCCTCCTTTACAATGTAGATTACGATTGAGAGGGGTTAGGCCATTTAGTCCACGACGCTGGCCCAGTGCGGGTTGGCTGAGTTTACATACCATTGTAATTCTTGCAAATCGCTATGGTATGCAGGTTTCCTCACGATGTTTTCCTTCAACGTTGTAGTGCGTGGTGATTGAGTATCAATACACACATGACTCCGAAAAGTAAGAGGTGAGACGATAAATAAAGACTCATTTTATTTTTCTATTCCTTATAAGTAGCGTAAAATATTTGCAATCGCGTTAGATTTGTCCTTTGCGATTAACTTAGTTTATATTTAGGTATTTTATTTAAGTTATGTTTTAATTTAAAAGGGACCTACGTTATATTTTAGGATCGGAAATTAGGAAATTAGTAATGGTTAGCGTCCAAAACAGAAACCTATCGAAATCGCGAAAACAAAAGAGCGCGCTAAGGTTTCGCTTCCAAATGCTGCCAATTTGTTAGAGAAAGCTGTAATTAATCTACATTGAAAACTTTAGGAATGGTATAAAAACTGGCACTATTCTAGACACTAGTCTTATAAAATGGATTCCAGTATCTTATAAGCCTTGTGCCTCATAGCGGGGCGTAATATTAAATTGATCAGGTAGTATTATATTTTATTGATATAAATTTAATTAAAAAAGTCCAACCATGACGCCTTTTTATCTCTGTTTACAATGACATCCAACAAACAGAATGTAAATTACGACAAAACGAACTAAACAAATAAAGAAAAGCTGGGGTTTCTTTGAACAAATTCATAACAAATTCTTGTCCCAACATTGCCTGAGGCGTTTCATCTACATCGTAGTTTCTAGAAGGTCGTTTTGAATGCCCTCCGGATAAGTTACGACATAAGTAAAACTTATGATGGTTAGCCATAAAACGCGGACTACAGAAATAAGTTTAGGCAAAGTTGTCAGGAAATCGTGAGGGCTTATAAAATAGCTTTATGTATGTTTAATAAACATGAACGCATGGTATTTTTCAGGATCAATGTGGTAATGAGATGTTCAAACTATTAATAGGGTAGCCAATTCTATTGAATTCTGAAATGAAATACTAAGATATAAACAATATAAATAGGAAGAATAACATGTAACTTTAACATAGATTACATATAAAAAAAATCAAACAAAATGGTAATACGAGTAATGGTAAAAAGAGAGCACAACCCAATAATTTTCTAAAATAATATTCTGAAACATATTTGGTTAGTGAAGAGCGTGCTGGCCTGTTGGTAACGAACCAGACGCGGCTGCCTACATGTTCACTGTGGTCGCGGGTTCAAATCCCAGGGCACACCTCTGATGTTTCGGAGTTATGTGTGTATTGATAGTCAATCACCACACACTTTAACGGTGAAAGAAAACATCGCGGGGAAACCTGCATACCGTAGCGATTTTTAAAATTTCTACAGTATGTAAGTCCGCCAACCCGCACTAGGCCAGTGTGGTGGACTACATGGCTTAACCACTCTCAATCGATTCTCTCGATTGTAGAGTAGACCCGTGCCCACAGTGTGACGTATATGGGCTGATACAACAACTACAACAATTTGGTTAGTGATAGTGATGCCGTTGTAATAATAATATTATTTATCTGCCTATATAAAAGATCATAAATATTTTTATTTGTTAAGAATATTGTGTGACGGCCATATGAATGACTGTTGTAACATGTGTTCATTTGTAATAATTATCAAAAGTGCGAAAGAACAATTAGTACGGTAAATAATTTTGCTTTAGTTAATTGCGTACCATTACCGTCTCCTTGCGAGTTAATGTAAGTACCTGTGGTTACCGCGGCTGCTAACGTTACACGTTACAATTGAAAATTAAAGCTGAAGTTAATTTTGGAATTATTTCAGCGACATATTATTTCCCCGCCTGCGTGGAGTGAAAATATTTATGTCGTACGCTGTATAAATCCCAACAGTGTTTTTTCAATTTGAATTTCATATTTTTGCTATATGTTTATTTTATTTCATTTGTTTGAGTTTAAATATAAATTTCATTTTTGGTGTAGCGGCTGTAGGTATGGGCTTCGAGGAAAACTTACTGTGTGTGAATCAATCCGGGTGGAATTGCATACCGAAACGTACTGAATAAATATTATATTTTTTTTATTAAGATGAGCATGCCAAACGACGCCATGAATGAAAGTATTGTTTGGCTGCGCTCGCCATCCTGAGACATATGATGTTAAGTCTCGACATGTCCAGTAGTTACTCTGGCTACAAAACCAAAATCCGTTTATAACCGGCCTCAAACGTGTTAATTTGTAAAATATAATATGATTTGGTATTGTTAAATAGGTATATTTTGTGAATACTAAATATTGCAAATTAAATACCTAAATATCACTTTCAACTCGCGTCTTATTTTTTGTTAAGGAATGATATAATTATAACTATTTTCTCAAACATTATTTCGCTGAATGGAAATTATTCGAAACTATTCTATGAATTAAACTATATTAACCGGAAACTCGCTTTTCAACTAAATATATGTTTCTTTGCTACGAAATTGCGACTAAACTTAAATAGGCGCGGCTACTGAATAGGAAATCATTTTGGGGGATCATCCCTTCTTCGCCGGCTCTTTTGTTTCGCGTAAGCTCTTTTGAATCAACACAATGTTCCAAAAAATAAAGGGAATCTCGGCAGTACATTATCAAGACAAACGTTTATTTGGTTTTCGCTGGTTGTGCTAACTCCAGCCTATTCTTGTTTCTAACTAACTTGACGAAAATAAACACATCGACATTGTTAAGTTAGGAAAAACAAATAATTGAAACGTTTAGACCACCATAATTATGTCAAATAGCGAGAGCTTAGAATTAAAATCGTTCGCCAAATGATAGTTTGTATGGATAATGCTGTAATTACCATAAAATTACTTTCCGGATGGGAATAAAAAAATAATTCCATTAAAGTAGAGAAAGTTGGATAAAATTGGTCATTAATTTTATTATACTAGTGGGTTAGTGGAAGCGAAATGGTTTGCAACATTTTTGGGCCGAGTCGAATTTCATTTGCATAATGCTTTGCTAATGAAAAACCTCATTTGGGATATACATTTTTCGACATCCAAAAGGTCTAATGTGTAATAAGGTTTAGTTTACTGTCCATTAGCTTTATTGAAAAATATTTTGTAGAGTTCAATTCTTGGAATTTACAAAATTATAAATAATTCATAGAAAAAAATATTTTTTTAGTTTAAATGTGGTTCAGTAAATGTAATATTGCGTTTTAAAAGTCGGAAGATAGGTTCATCGTGTGTATTCCACGATTGACATGTACTAATAAAAACTCTTTCGTAAAATCGTAGAAAAAGTTAGTATCTAGCAGGGGAATGTACCTATTAAGGCAATGCATTACGAGTATATAGATTTGTTTTAAATATCTTCACGCTTTATTTATTTCTTTTGAAAATTGTCCAGAGGGCATCATGGTAGACTATAGCTAACGTTCGTGATCTGCAATGAAATCTATAGAGGCTGATTTATTTATTTTTTTAACCAGACATTACTGAGTCTTTGATAGGCCAAAGATAACGGTCAGAAATATTGATTGCGAACCGCAAACAAGTCAACAGCCTCCCGTATAAAAAGACATTAAGTGGAATCTATTGTCTTCGTAAGCAACTTAACAGGAGCAAACTTCTAAGGACGCTTTGTTATACATCTTCAGAAATTAACAATAACGATGAATCCCTTCGTCTTTAAGGTTGAATCAAAGGAGCTGTTGGTGGCACGCAATTTTGACTAATATTTTTTGGCGACTTTTGCGGTGAGTGAAATTGTTCTGAGCTCGTGGTGAAATATGATAAGGGTAATAGAGCCCCTTTTCAGCTTAATTATTTCAATGGTTCAATAAAGTATATTGTTCGTTTCGTAATGTGGTTTATTAAGTGGTAAAACTATTATTATGTAATAGTTAAGGAGTATTCTAGGTATTTTAAAGAAAATAAATTCATATGATGTAATACAGGAATTTTAGATTAGCCATTAAAAAATATCTCACATATATCATGGGTAGCCAAAGGTTATTCAAATATTACATGTAACATTTTTTTTCAGTTTAAAGTATTAATTTAAAATTAAGACCCTCTGTAACAACATATTTTTTCAATCATTCAATGGGATTCAATAGATATTGAATCCCATAATTGAAAAAGATTTTTCACAGATAATATGAGTGTGTACAGTCTAATAAAGTAGCGATGTTTTCGCCTCTCAATCGGTTCGAAGGTCCTTTTGCGGCACTACAGCCCAAATATAAAGAAGGGGATTTATTTGCAAGAAACCTCTTTTCATCGAGGAAGCTCTTATTATCCCAAAGAACATGTAAACAAAAAACGGACACAATGAATATCTTAATAATATTTCAGGATTTTTTCTACAATATGAAAATTAAATATCTACTGTGTGCGGTTTTGGATCGGATCACTGAATATAATATCAATCTTTTAGTTTTCGATAAGCAGATATTGTTAGGGAAATCATAAATATAAGTATCTATCCCCAATATCAATTTGCAAACAAATTGTGTTATTATGTGGTTATTGATATTGTTTGAATTTAGAGATCCTGTTTGAGTTGGTAAAACGAAAAATAATATTCAGTATCGATTGTTAGTTTTAGATAGTTCGTTAACATTTCAAACAATAAATCAACCGGGTCTCGAAAGTTAGACTTAGCAATTACAGCTTTTTTTTATTGCTTATGTACCGGCAAACGAGCAAACAGTTCACCTGATGGTAAGTGGGGGGGAGGGAAGGAAAAATGATGAAAAGAGGAAATCGGTATTGGGCATCCGGTACATTTGATATATATTGCTTCAAAATCTGACTATCTCAATCAAATGCCTCTATCTATCGATCAACAGTGTGGAGAAGTCTTAAGCTCCCTTACCGAACAAATGCACGACTCACTTAGAAGGATGTATAAAACTTGATATAGTTTGGAATGAAATAATTTTGTTATAACTCTTATACAAGGTATACAGATTGTTTTATGACATTGTTTTCGTGATTGTTATCAGAATCACTTTATGTACCTTAATACATAAATTATAATGTTTATAGAACTCGTGAACTACACAAATTAACTAAGCATTATTGAGCTTATTTGAATAATCCTATTCAAAACTACGCGTACAACTCTCAACATTACGCAGAATTATCATTTTTATCAAGTTATTCGCAAGCCGGAATCAAAATTCTTTTCTAAGTTCATTTGAATAAATCTTTTGTTATTCGCAAAGAGCATTGTCTTTTTAAACAGAGTGGGTCTCGTAAAAACGATATAAAAACAACGTGAGTAACATCTTTGTTCAACGAACATTAATAAAATTATAATCTGGGCTTGAAGCTTGAGTTGGGTCGGTGACTGGCGAAAGGGTAAACAAAACTAATCACGACCCAAGCTCATTATGATGATATGATAAGGCACCGGGAATATACTTCTGCTAAATCACCGTGACTCCATAATATGTACGTATTTTTAGAACATAATGGACTTTTTAATTTAGTAGTAGTGTATGTTTGACTGAATATTGTTACACAAAGAAAATCGGTACTATTTCCTGTAACCTTCACCAACATCATTGTGTCAAGTTGGGAAATTAACTGTTTCAAGAGCCGTAGCGGCAACTGCCAGCAAGCAGGGGGCGCTAAAGGCACTATTTTTCAACTGGGTTCGGATGGTAAAGAGCAGCCGTTGCAAAAATCTCCCCCAGGTTGCCGTAGCAAACTCAGCCAGTGCACTGTAGCAATTTCGGCCAGTGCACTGTAGCAGTCTCGAGCAGGGCGTCGTATCAATCCCACCCTGGGTACGGTGGCAATCTTGCTCAGGGCGTCGTCGTAGTAAACATGCGCTGGACACCACAACAATCTTACTCACGGCTTCGTAGCAATCTCGCCTTACGTGCGCTCGCTCATCTGGGCGAGAGTGTTTTGCTACGGTGATCTCGCTGTAGGAATTTCGCAAGACCACGTATACCGGGTATATCAAGACCGCGACGGAAAACGAAGCCGGGTGGTAGTTTTAGTGGTTATAGACACAATGCAACTAAAAATTTCCCAAAATAAGCGACAGATTATTTTTTGCAATTTTTAAAAAATCATCGTTTTTACGTGGTAAATCCTTAGTTTTTGCGAAAATAATTATTTAAACCCTTACGTACCATTGCGTCTTTAAAAATATAATAGTATTTTTTCACCCAAAAACGACGATAAGTAAAAAAATTCAAAAAAAATATTGATGATTTTTTTTGTAAAATTTTTACTTGCTTTGTGTTTGATATCACTAATACTATCAACTGGCTTCGTTTTCGGTCGCGGTCTTGATATACCCTGTATAAGATCAGCCAGGGCATTATAGCAATCTTGAACAGTAGTAGCCGTGGTAGTAATCTCATCCAGGAATTACTGCAAAAGTACTTACCTATTTTTTGGTTACCTTTATTAGATTAGTTTTTAGTCAAAACACCTATAATGTTATTAATGTGTTATTCAATCATGGGACTATAAATGCGAACAATATATACCGGGTATATCAAGACTGCAACCGAAAACGAAGCCAGGTGGTAGTTTTAAAGGTTACAGACACGATGCAAATAAAAAACAGCGACAAATAATTTTTTAGATTTTTTTTAAAACTAGGTATTTACTACCCATACATGATTATGTTTGGGTAGTAAATACCTAGTTTTTGTGAAAATAATAATTTAAACCCTTACGTACCATTGAATATTTAAAAATAAGAGGTCTCATATTTTAGGAAAACTATGTATTTATCACCGAAATACGACGTTAAGTAAAAAAATTACAAAAAAAAAGTTTTTTTTTTACTTGCATATTGTCTGAAGTCACTAATACTACCACCTGGCTTCGTTTTCGGTCGCTGTCTTGATATACCCTGTATTTATAAATAAAATTACCTTGTAAAATATTCTTCTTTTTCTTCACCGACAGAAAGTCCACTGCAAAATAAATTATTCAACCGTAAAAAAAACCAACGAAAAACTCAAAGTGAAGAAAGCGTAGCGTCGATCGTGCAACCCATTCAAATAACAAGGAAAGTGAAAATATGAACAGAACAGTGTTCAAGAAACATAAGGCGAGTAATAAAGGCAGACAGAGCGCGCAGCATGCCGCAGTATTGCGACGTCTCCGAGCTACAAACGCACAGGAAAAGGAAACGAAAGCGATAACGTCAACCCCGTTCGCAACTCCGCTGCATTGTCTGTACTGGGTTTTATAAAGACGAGTAGAAATAGAGAAACTTTTACGCTGGGCTCTGTCCGTGACCTGAAAGAATTTTATAAAAGTCGGAGGATGTAAATGTATTTTAATTCTGTTTTTCATGCTATAACCTGTAACATCGCTTCTGACAAAACTTTGTTATTAGTACTTATATTTCTTTGGATCTTGTGAAAAACATTTTAGCGTCACGTGTATTTTTTATTTCTATTAAATCATTTATATTTATAGCAATTTAATCTGATATATACGAAGCCTTCCGGAATATACAGGTAGATCAAATTTCTGGGCTTTATCTCTGTAAATATGAAGCGGGTAAAGGTAATACCGAGCCTCAAAGAGCATACAATGTTATACTTCCTAGAATTTCCAAAAGTATTCGCTACCAAAACAGCAATATCGATGGTAGCGAAATAGAATACGTACAAAACCTGACAATTTAACTATCTGCATAGAAAACATGTAATACCCGCTGCTGTTTTTGAGCTTAACTAAACGACCGCTCCATATCCTTCTTTGAACCCCGTATAAATCAACGATGTAAGTTATTGGGCGTTTTCTATATGTAAAATTCTATTTTGGGACCCCAGGAGACGCGAGGGGACGGAGTAGTCTCAATCGCCAATCGTGTGTTTGATGAAATATTTATATTAAAGATTGAAGAAGAAAACTGTTATTTAACAAGTAATCAATAATTGAATGCAAAGGTAATATTGTTTATTCAAATGAAGATTTTAATAGGAATCGGCAATAGAAATACCCATCGCGTTAAAGTCTTTACCGCATTTTTTGAAGAGAAACGAATTATAGTTCACCCAGATTAAGCGGTGTCCGTCATTCAAAGTGATGACGCAACATTGCATCGAATACAAATTCTATTTAGCGCAAATCGTGTTCGAGCGCATCTAAACTAAGCTACGTTATTAATCTGCTAAACTGCCCATTTATTGGCTAAATATATTTTGTATCGACTGCAAACGTTCATTTCTGGATTAGTAGATGACATATAGCTTTATTGATACAAGGTAAATTCCAATGTGGAGCAACGTTATTATTTAATTACTTTCTTGGTCAACATGGTAGCAGACTATGAAAGGATCCTGATAATTTGATATCATACAACTGGTGCTTCAGCAATGTTATTAATATAATGGGGAAATTGCCAACAGAATTTGTGCCACGCGCAATCATTTCCTCATACTTATCCGTATCATTAAGAATTTTGCTCTGACTTCTCGCTCTAAGGGCTCTACAACTGACGTCACTTTCAGGTCCATTCGAAACGTGGGTGAATGCTTAATTTTTATAGAAATTTATCACGAGTTTTACAAAGGGCGGCTCAGGAGAGCGTGACAAGTTAGGAATTTCTGAAGATTCTCGAGGACATTTCGGAACGTGCCCTAAACGCCTACGCCTCTTTACTTTGGGGAAGTTTATTTAAGTAAAGTTCGAATATTTGCAGGTTTTTTTCGAGCCAGCATCATGAAGTGATATTGTGATTCTTATTATTTTATGATGATATACAAATATGTATGTTATGCACGATATTTCATATGAATATTCTACGCTATGAAACCAGATTGAATTTATCATTTAAATGTCTGTTTTTCAATTTGTATGCCCAACCGTTTTGTATTATCCTAGATTAATTTCTGTAACAATTTAAAACAGTTTAGAAGCGTTTGAAGTGAGAGTTCAATAAAACGCGCACATTTTCAATATCGTATATTCAACTTGAGTTTTTACATTACAGTGTTACTAACATTAATATCACAGTTCGAAAACATTACGTGTACGTGATTATCTATGCGTATATCATAGTACTTAGCAAACAATAAGTGTACTTTACAATTACTAATATTACAATATCTGTGAACATTCGTAAAAACTATTTACAATATAAGATAAACACTTACGGCCTTATTCATAGACAGTTTAAACCTTTTTAGCTATCGAATGTTTTGTCCCTTTCAAACGACTTTTGAATTCAAGTTGAGCGAAGAAGACAAAACATTCGATAAATGAGATTGTTTTTAAAACTGTCTATGAATAAGATCATGGATGTCCCGTGTCGATGTTTTAGCGTGATATTTTAAATTCAGACTTTAATGAAAATATTTAGAATATTATTATGTTCAATATTTGTAATTTTTAGTATATTGGTTGTAAAATTGCATTTAACAATAACTGTTTGATGAGGGCTGTAAATGATTAACACTGCCATCTACTTTGTGACATAATCCATTTTATATTTGGCAACTTTATTTGTCAGAATACTGAGAGCTAAGCTTATAGTATTTTGTTTCAAAATTGATATTAGTATTGAACCTACGTATTATATTGATTTAAATTCCATAATTCATTATTAACAGTAGCTGTATATGCAATGAAAATGTATTAAAGATTTGTTACTTATTATATCATTATCATAAGTAACATTAGATGTGTCAAGCCCTCCTTATCATTAAAGAGGCTGATGTCCTACAATGGGACGTATATATGCGTCCGATTATATTTACCATTTATACAAATATGAACTTATTTTCATCAGTCGGATTTAAAATGTCACGCTGTTCCTGCGAGAATAGTATAAGCCACAAACATAAGTAAATTGTTTTAAAAACATTAATGTCACCGCCACGTTATCATGAAATTCATTATGGTTAACAAACATTTTTTATTCTATCTACTATTCAGTTCTTACCGCGATTCATTGGTTTCGATGCCACCCCGCTGCTACCTGTAGACAAAATAGGACATTTAGAAATAATTTTTAACTAGACTTAATAATAGTATTATTGTTAAGTTTTGCTCAAGGATTCGCTCGTTAATGTTGGTTTTATCATTTATATAAAAATGAAAAGTTATTTATAGTGGTTTCTTAGATTTACGCGAATGTTACACATTGAAATAAAACTATTTTTTTGCGGAGTTTATTGTGATTTCGTTTAATTGCTTTACAGCTTTCGTGGTCACGGGGCGGACTGACGGACTGTAAAGCAATCGAAATGTCGGGAAGTTAAAAAAATGAAAAAATTAAACCGTTAAAAATATTTTTATTTCTATGAAAAGTTATTTTTCTATCTTTTTATATTTTTCTATCAATATTTTCTGAATTAAAGGTATCATATTTCCTTTTCTGTAACCGTGATAATGTGTGTGCAAAATATCGTGACGATGATATCACGCTTCTGTAATTCTTATTTTTGCTCCAAAATTATGCTGTTGAGAACTTTACGGACCCACGCGTTCCCTCGGCCCTTTAATCCCGGACCTTTCCCATAGCGTAAAGAAGCAATTAAGCAAGTCGGCATTTGTGTTAAATGGCATGACATCACGTTACGCTGTCGCAAATTGTTACTCTTTATAGACTACACTGCCATTTCCATAGCATTCCATTTTATGCATTGACATATCATGCATAATATTTTTCTATGTACCAAATTTTACAGATGGTCGCTTTTCTCAAATTAAATCTAGGGAAACAATCTTTATATGACCTTCTTTATTTATATTCTTTATACTTAAGAGACTTTCCTACCCACAAACCCACTAACGCAGTTCCTGTCAGCCAGGGCTAACAGTAGCACGTAATGAACTGACACCAAGCTCCGGAGTTCGCGAGTCCGTAAGGGATAGAAGCTTGTCTTAAATTGGGTTCTTTCGCATCTAAATAATTCAAAAAGTAAAAAAGATTTGGAAACAAATATTTGTCGGTTTAGAATGTCGAAAATAATGTAATATTCGTGTTATTGATTAAAAAATAAAGCCAGTTTAAACAAACTTGCAGTATTTGTTAATATAATGTTACTACAAATTCTGCTCACGAAATTGTTTAGTACATAACAAATTGCGTCTGCAAGCAATACTTGCATAATATATTTTATATGGGGTGTAAGTTATTGGCACATAAAAATTGAGTATCTTTAAAAAATATATATTAAATTGTATATTAAGTGGTATAGATTTATTAAGCTTGAATAAAGTTTTAATAATATATTGATTTCGATTCGAAGTATCATTTAATTAATTGAGATATATTTAGCAATGCATTCTAGAACCATGCTTGCATTTTTTGCACGATTTAGTTTCAAATTATGATTTATTCTATTCCTTATAATATATTTTTATAATTTGTCATCACAAAACTATCCCAGGTTTTTATATCGCAATTTGTTGCTTACTGTATTTAATGTCTTCATCAATTTTAATACAAACAAAGAGCTCATTAATACCCCAAGTAAATTAAAATATATAATACTTTTACTTGCGAAATAACTAAACGGTAGTGTACAAATTGTAGTTGCTAATGAGGCCCAATCTTCAGGAAATCTGGAATAAAGCCAACCGTTGCAGTGTCCACATCAACCGTGGCGAAATTTCAAATTCAAAGCGAAATGTGTACGCCAGTGTTCCCACATGACCGGAATTAGACACAAATTGTGTTTATTTTAACTAACAGTGCGAATAGTGCGGTACGAATTACGTAATGAATAATAACATTGATATCAACATATCATTTGTACATTTACCGGTCGAGTTAACACATGTGTTTTGTCAACTTCAATTCGACCAAGACCGCGACCGAAAAAGGTAGTATTAGTGATATCAAACACAATGCAAGTAAAAATTTTACAAAAAAAATCGTCAAATTTTTTTTTGTTATTTTTTACATATCGTCGTATTTGAGTGATTAAACATATTTTTTCTAAAATAATGACGTACATCGCTTAATTTTTAAACACGCAATGGTACGTAAGGGTTTAAATTACTATTTTTGCAAAAACTAGGTATTTACCCGTCAAAAACGATGATTTTTAAAATATTGTAAAAAAAAATCCGTCCCTTATTTTGCAAAATTTTTAGTTGCATTGTGTCTGTAGCCGCTAAAACTACCACCTGGCTTCGTTTTCGGTCGCGGTCTTGATATACCCTGTATGATAGCGTGTAAAGGTATTGCACTTTGAATAATTAACAGAGCTTAATTATTAGATATACTCATTGATTTCCTACATGAATAATTACAGAAAAGCCTGATTCATACAGTATATTACAGGTTTATGGTTACATAAATGTAGTCGTTAGACCTAAATGCAAAAAAAATCAAATAACCAAAATTGTTTCATTTAATTTACAAGAGTGCTCATACGTCGCAACATAATACATTTACACAGTATCAATTTCCGCAACAAAACATCTAGCACTTGGAGAATCGATTCAATTTATATTTAAACTCGGATAGCGGCCTCCCTTGTCTAAGAAGTAAAAATAAATTTAAAGATAAACGTATTCTGCATTTGGTACGCTCGGGGATTCAATACAGACGTGTTTATTTTCCCCTATTGGCGCCACCGTGACAGTTTATACGTTTCTTTTAAATAAAGTAGTGGACAGTGCACAAGTTTAACCCTATTGTCCTGTCCGTTAAATGTTATTGTATTTGATTATAATAAAATGCATGTTAAAATTTATACGTTATTGTAAAATACTCATATTACCAAACCAATTATTATTTATGCTGTAGTCCATTTCAAATACAAGCACAGTGCAAGAACTTTGTTGTAACTAATATAAATTATAGCAAGAGCAGGCCAATTTAGCGGAGGTATCGCTGTTGCAAAGAAAAATCGAATAGGAAATACTATCTTACTATCGAGTTTCGTTTGATCATTGCTAGATGTAAAAACTTTCCTTCCCTTTGATTCACCTTTCTCTACTACATAAAGGCTGGCACTACACCTACTATTTCTTCGATAATTATAATTTAATGGCTTATCACAACTTGTTAGTTAACTGATCGAATCCAAATAAAAAAAAAATGTTTAACAGATATCGTGAACGAGGAAACCCACATGGCTTATACTTATCAAAGGGTTTTCAAGGTATGTAAAGACTACCAATGCGTGTTAAGTTAGCTTGCTACACCAAGGCTTATAACGCTGTAGTTTTGTAAAGAACACCCGTGTCCTTAAGTGAGAACTATATGAGAAACGTTTTAAAATGAAAATACAATACCAATAGTCAACCAAATTTTTTAAAGTAAAATAATATAATGCTTTTGTGTTATCTATCCGAATTAACAATAGAAGTCTGTAGTGCCTCTTGTGGAACAATATGGGAAGCCATTCTAGTTGTAATCAAAGTTATCCAAGTTGAGTCGGTTAAAAATCGAATTTCAGTATTGGACAGCGAATTCCATTACCTAATAGTTAAATTTTAAAGTACGCGAACGCTTTTCTAGTAATGAATAAGTAGGAAATATTTTTAGTGCTTCAGGTCAAAGGTATCGTGATCACGTGCTTTCAATGTGTAAATATTAATAATTACAGCAGAACTAACCTTTCAAACTTAAATTTCTAGATTCTTATGTGTACAATCAAAAAATAACTTTAAAAATGAGTGCTTTATTAAAAAATTCCGTTTTCTAGATTTTTCATATTGGCGTACATTTATTATTTCCATTAAAAATTTCGAATATTTCAAGGGTATTTATTTCTACAGTGTTCGTTGTAATTATGAAACAAAGTTCGAAACCATGTGGCTAAAACAGACTACATTAATATTGACAGGCTAACTTAAAGTTTGATTTTCCATGAGGACACTAGAAACTCATGTCGATATTATGTTCAAATCTCGTATAAATCCTAGATCTTTATCCTAGCCTATAAAACGCATATAAAACTAAGCTGGGAACTTAAGGCCATGTCGGTAAAGATTCCTAACAAGGCCTAACGTCTGTTTTTAGAGTAGAACTGGAATTGATGGTTTAACTTGCTCTTAGTGGCGTAGAGGGTCTGTCGATATAGGTTTTCAGAATGTAGATACAGCGATGGCTATTTTTCGCCAAATCGAGCTTGTTTCTGTTGACTGCCTCGATGGCGTAGTTGTACTACGGTACGACTACAAAGCTGAGGTCTCGGGTTTGAATCCCGGGTCGGGCAAAGTGATATTGTTTTTTTCTATTCATTATCAGCCCGGAGTCAGGAATGTGTGCCCGATATGGCGGTAGGCTCGCCACCTATCACATCATGGGACGGAACATACAAGGCGAAATGTGGGTGTCTTGGTGGCGCCTCTGCTTACCCCTTCGGGGATAAAGGCGTGAGTTTATGTATGTATGTAGAGCTTGTTTCTTAAGACGTCAAATGGGCAGGATCATGAATTCAACATAAAAAATATTGATACCAATTGGCGAATCTCATAATACAAATTTAAAAGCAATGTTTCGTTTTTTACACGGTATAACAGCAATACAAAATAATAATATAACTCAACTCGACTAATATCTTGGCCAAGTGACAGTCAAGTTATTACTTGATTTCATAACTTTTATTTAAAAACATTTAACACCAAGTTTTATACAAAAAAAATGTCATCACCCAAAAATTTATGGAAGAGCGATCGGCACTATGAAAAGTTTTCAAAGAAACTTTTCGACTATATTTTACAAAAATTGTAGATCAGATTTGTATAAAACCTTTACCATTATAACTATTAACTAATATAGTTAAATAGCAAGTATGTAAACCGTATGTATTGCTTTTTACATTAAATCCAACTGGAACTGTGGACATGGCGCGCGGAACACAAATCACGCGGAAACATACTTGCTTGATTTAATTTATTGCCTTTTGCCTGTTGGTTGTGTTTTTGAGTTAAAATATGTTACAGCCGTACATAAATATTAGTTCAGATAAATGTGGCAAGGTATGTAATTTCCGAGTTAGTCCTACGTCCTACTAATGTGTTTTTGCTGTGAAGGGGCAAATGTATATTTGTAGGTATATTTTATACTAGAATGACGAAGCGACTGCAATAATTTATGATTAGTGGAGAACAGAGAGAGACTTTAGTGGTGGAATATTCATCGACGTGTGATGTTTATCCCTCGCCAGTCAATACAACTATATCAGCATAATCACGTCCCGTTACAACCAAGATATACCCGAAACCGTCTGTGACCCATATCGTGGTCGCTATGAACGAGGATACAAATCTAACTGAGTTTTGAAATTTAATATTCATAATGTTACATTCCCAAAAATATGTTTTCACCGTCAAGGGGCAATGAATTATATTGTTTGTGATAGTTGAAAATTTTTGAAAACTTCAGAGTGTAGTTCAGTTGGAGCTGTCGCTTCCGCGGTGATTTATGCTGTGATTCTCGCGCAACTCAACCTATCTTGTCTTAGCGAGAACTATTTTACTAATCGTGCTCTCAGATAACCTGTGATTTATTCCTTAGGATTATACACTAGGAAGATTTAATTTTTATTGACACTAACATGTTGATTTAATGAAAGATAGAATTATTTATGATAAAGATATTTAGTGAGTTATCGAATGTTTATAAAAAATATTACAATCAATGTAACCTATTTTAATTATGTTTTGACGAAAAAGTTTATTTTAATATAATAAATAAATACACCTAACAGTCACATACATAGTTCTAACCCCGCATTAAGATCAATTAAGTCTTATGTCGTGGGTATCAGAAACTACGAGAGACTTTTTGGTCTCACAAACACCCAGACCCAAGACAAGTATTTGTGGACCACACAAACATTTTTCTTGGTGCGGGGACCGAACCTATAATTTCCTTATGTATGTAAAACCATTCTAATTACCATTATTAGAAATGTCAATGTGGGTTTGTAACGATTTCAGCCTGAAAAAATCCCAGGGGATAAAAATATATACGAACATAAATTTTACATAAATTTTGGTAATAAAACCTGAATTTTACAAAATCTTCACAAAACGAGAAAAGCCGCGAGCAAAATCAAGTCGCTTATAACTATAGTATTAAATGAAAGAAAATCTCCTTATATAATTAAGTAATCCCGCTCTTTGTATGAAGATAACAAATAAATCTTACACAACTGACACGACCGAGATAACTTGGCTTCCGTTGTACTTTTTTAATTCAAGGTTTTGTCTCCAACGGGTGATAAACTGAGATTTGCATTTTTCGTTGAAAAATGTTTTATGGGTTAATAAATTTCTTTCGCATTTGTACGTAACATTAACACAGATTATATGAGAGTCGCAGCTGGCCGGTCGGATGGCTGTCCTCATATTTTAGTCGCGTCATAAAAATGAAATTGTCTTTGTTCCATTATATCATTCTGAGTACATTGTTTTTAAAATATTTGTGAAGATTAAATTTTATAATTTTTAATTTATTTTCTGAATTAAATACTGTGGTTTTTAAAAATAATTTGCTCGTTCTGATTTTTCTTTTGAATTGGGGTATAAAAATTCTTACCGATTTTAATTTTTAAAGGATAGTTCTTTCATGTTTGGTAAATCATAGTTGACCATGTTACTGTTGTAGAATGTAACCTCTGTTGTGGTTGTATTATAATACGATAGAAAAATGTTTCTCTTCTATTTTTTTATATTTTTTGTTTAGCCTCAGTTACTTCACTTCGAATAAACACTCGTGTCAATTAAAATCTTTTTAATATTTTTTTTATGTACAAAGCATTTTTACTAAAATCTGTCAAAACCAAAATATTCTTTATTCAAGTAGTCTTTTACAAGATCTTTTGAATCATTAATTTCTGCTACTACCAGTTTTTAACAAACAGTTTCCGAAGATAAAACATATCACATAAAACACGTCGCAATTTCACGACAGCAGTTTTCTAATAGCACAGGTACCTATCATCAAAAGATTAATACACCTCCCGTGTATCAAGCCCCGTAATTTACATGATAATTATAAGCACGTAGCGCCCTCTATGAGATCCTAATTACTTGGTGAATTAGTATTCAAGATTTAAACTATCTTGGCATAGTGATATAATGCTCGAGTAATTTCAGCGAGGTCAAATTCTGGCCAAGATTATATCATGGGGCCCGGTGTAGTTGTTCATACTATATTGGTCCCTAGATACCGAATTTACATAGTACATGGCTTACGTTAACTGGATGACGATATTCATCTTGTTTTGGCAATGTAAGTATCGTATAGTATCATGTTATATGAGCTCTAAAAATATAAATAAAAACTGATTTAAGTCACACAATAAGCAAATATTTGAAAGAACGAAGTATTTTGAATCTTATAATACCAAATCCCTAAATTTGTCTTGGTGCATAGATTGACCCTGCGGTTCTTGGTTCCGCGATTAACTTTTAATCTCATCCTTATTTTAGAGCCTGTCATTGGCTCAAGAGTAATTGAACCATTCCAATCTTTTTCCTAAATATTACCGACATATGCGTCATCCTTCTACGATGCCTGCCTGTCAAATTAATTTGCTAACGGACCATTGAGGTAAATTAAAAGAAAAATTGTTTCAAACAATTGCCTAATTCAGTAACTCCATTGCAGCACACACTCTATTGTACCCTTTGTTTGAATATGTGGAGCTTGAAAGAAAGAGCATCCTGTATGCTTTTAAAGCAAACGAGATTCTTACAATTCCATTAACGTCCCCACTGTCATGCAGTGGACTAAGTTCAATTATAAAAAAGAAAATACTTCGCTCAGTAAGAGGCTCATTGTAGCTATCTATCGAATCGTGGAACTAAGCTCTAAGTCTTAATTGGGTTAAGTACACAAAGCACTAGTGTTTGATTTTCTAGATCAATCATCCGCCGTACTCCTTATTGAATGGCGATAAAAAATGAACGTTGAGGTCGTAGTTGAACTGAGAGCAAACACTAGATACATTCGCTCTTATTATATTCACAATAACACCTCTATATACCACGCCGCAAGCTGTAATATTATTATAAAGAACATAATATCATAAATAGAAGGTAATTATCTAGAAGCTGCTCTAGTTGCTGTCTCAGATAACCTAGATTACGAGGCAGTTTTGATTACAAAGCTATTCATCCAAGCCATTTCACCGTCTGGAGTAAATTAACTTTATAATTACAGATAAATAATGTCTAGCTAGATAATATCTCGGAGACTGCGGATGACAACTTTAAATATGGAACGCAACCTAGATAACAAACTGCACGGGAAGAAGCCATTCTCCTTATTCTGATACAGATATTTGTATTTGTTTAAATAGCAAGCGACCTAGATAGCTCGGCTGTAGTGATGCTTTTGGAATTAGTTTCCGATCGGCATGAGTGTTAGTTAACCGACTTCATTTTAAGTATAGGTGTCTCCTCATGTGATGTTTATGATTTCATAAATCATTTTTAACATTCATTAATGTTATTGGATTTTGTCAACATGTCACAAGATTTTTATCGATATTGTTTTATCAATTTGGATGTGTGCTTACATATCGATGTTAGTCTTTGAAATTTACAAAAGCCAATGTCGCGGTAAAGTTATTTCAAACTGACAAAAGCATTTATTTAGTAGTTTTGTGGATATTTATAGTACATTCCATACTTCCAGAAGTTAAGTTAGGATTAGAAAGACATCATCCGTGCAGTAACGCATTTTAAAAAATCAAACGTGTTATTAGTATTTTTATAGTGCTTCAGCCGAGTTTAACCCTAGACACTATTTACAATAAAAATAAACAGCTAATGAAAATAAGTAATAAAATGAACATATTACCGTGGATACATGGCATGTAGATCGGGATGCACGGGGACATGAGTGGCGTGTCTTGCGTGAGGCGACATGGCGGCTGCGTTGATGGCCCGGATGCGAGCACGTAGCCTTTCGTACTGCTCCGGCTGGTATTGTGCGGCTATAGTGACAGCGCTACCCGAGTACTGCTGCGAGAGTTATTACACATTTCAAATGTTTGCTGCGTTATAATTAGAAAAGCTAGCATGGATTTACTCGACATATCTACCTGACAGTTGAGGCTAAATCCAACGCCGGCTTACTGACTAAAATCTATCGGTGGTTATCACGTGCATTATACGGACGGCGGTCGAGCTTGGCTAGTAAAATTGGTAACTTATGCCGAGAATAGGCACAGACATTTCTGGCGGATGCAGTCTGTGCTCAAAACGAACGGATTATAATAAAATCAGGATTATAAATAATTCCCGAGATCTTGACTGGTGAAATCGGATAAGATCTGAGATACTACCTATGAGTGAATATGTTCGTTCATAACTTGCTTTATGTCACTGCCATCGAGAGACTTGCAGACAAAGCTAAAGTGAATAGTGACAACATTTCGAGACAATAATCTCCAAATTCAGCGAGCATATTGAGCCATGCCGTCGATTGTTAAGTCTCGAAAGAAGCATAAACTTTATTGTACTGACAAAATCAATAAATGAAGTAAACAATTTAATTGCTAAAGAAATACATACCTTCAATGCCGCAGCAGCTTGTTCATGTGTAGCTCTTGTAAGGTCCCTTCCATCTACACTGAGTATTCTATCTCCTCTATACAGCATTCCATAAGCTGATCCTCCAACAGCCACTCCAGATACAAATACTCCACACGCATCTTCTTCACTCCCTACAACTCCTTCGCTGTCACCACCAAGCCCTCCGACGATGTCCATGCCTAGACGAGACCCGGATCGCACTAGTCGAACCATGCGTACACATCTGTTTATAAAAATATAGTATAAATATATGGTTATAGAAGATTATTATATTGACAGAGTAACTATTCTCCGACACAAAAAATATTTGGAAGTAAAATGCATCTAGAATTTATTTTTTATGATAGTCTTCATAATGTGTCACTCACAAGATACCTACTATAAATTCTATTCCTATTAAATGTAGTCATCCGTCATATATGTATAAATGTAGAAAAGCCATCTATTTGCCATGGACTGTCTATACTTTAATTATAAACTTTTATTAGAATTCTCGTTCTTCGTTTTACATAGTTTAATCAAAGCTGAAGAGAAGTTACAAAGTATTCTACTGGGGCTCAGTGGTTTTGCTGTATTACCGAAGACAGACAAAATTTAAACTTATAACGTCCGAACTTGTTCCTACGTAGTAAAGAAATTTCTGGTTAATTATTAAGAATGTTAATAAGTTTCGTGGAGACAACACTTGATCAACTTCAAACATGTTCCATTCAATATAGACTTAATGAGAGGAGATGCAATTACTACGGAAAATTCTTCCGAAATTTTCTGGGATAGTGAAACAACATGACTAGAATGACGAATTGCTTTTATAATAATGTCCTCTATATTTAATATAAAAATTGTTATAAAACGTTTTGATTACAGTTACTGTAGATGTATTTCTACACCTAACATTGGTCTAACTCTAGGGTTGCAAACAATTACGATTGACAGTAAATCTCTAGACTTCCTATGCTTTAGCCAAGGCTTAAGCCAAGACGCAGTGGGTTAGTTTAGTGCTCTTTAACAAAAGCTCTCTTTTAAACTTGGGAAGGCCTACGCCTGGCTGTGCGACGTATATTTTTATAAATTTAGAACACCACTTCCTTTAAGAATGAATAATAAAGAACAGATTTTTTTATATTATCTCAAGTTTCATTCATCCACCCAAGTCTCTTATCTTGTAACAAAAGTGCACTCTTTCTAATAACTTACATTCATGCCAAATAGGACTGCAGCGTACAAGTTAATGTTTTTTAGCATTTGAATTAGTGCCAAAAACCGACACTTTGGAGTAATTTAAGAGAAAAATTTAACGTGCACGAAAACGCAAAAGTTTACCTCGGTATTTCACTTGGCTCCTCTTCCAAAAGCTCGTGTAGTGTTGAACACGAAGTGGCTTGCGTTCTTGCTGCATGAACAAACGTGAATAATATTATACTTACTATAGAGTTTGTTGGTATACGCCAGCTGTTTAGCCATTGTATTCTCGAGCATTAGAATGTTACTTACAGAATCTCTGAGAATAAAGTTCTTAGGAACTTGCTTATGAACGAAGATTTAGCGTTCTCATCAAAATATTTTTGAATAACAACTTCACTTGCAGTGGTTCCGATGTCGAGAAAATTGAAACGAAATTACTAAGTTTAGTGCACGTTTATTGATGTATGCAAAAAGGCTCAAACTATCTTTAGTTCTTTAAGATCTAGTTGTGTATTCCAAAAACGAATATCCTTTAATTCAAAACTTTATGAAATAAAGTAACACTATCATGTTATGATGTATGATTTAGTAACAGTTTTTGAAGTAGTACAGTCACGCTGTTATCATTCATGAGTCAGCATGAATGGGCAGGCTCGTTCGGGGCGGTACCACTGTCTCACAGGAGATTGACGTGAAGCGAAAGCTTCGCTGTCGCGTTTCGTTCGGAGAGTGAGATTTCCAGATGCCTAATATGCCCCTTTTCCCCTTCCCATCTTTTTTTCTTTCCGCTCCCCTTCCGATTTCATAGGCCGGCACCACATCTATAATTATATGTTAATTATATGTTTATATGTTTATTTCCAACTCCTCGTATTAATTTAACTTTTTGATTGATTTCATTGCGGGTTAGACATTCCCGGAGACGCGCTGAGCTTCAATGCTCAGTGTCATTAAAATGCGTGCCACTGTTGATTCTGGCTTACAGGAGTTGCAGTGGCGGGTGTGAGGGCGAAACAGTCTCTAACACATCTATAATCCAAGCGTTGTGGATGTTCATGGGCGGCAGTGAACACTTACCATCAGATGATCTGTTTGCTCGTTTGTCGGACATATAGTATACAAAAAAGTTTCTAATACTTGATTAAACATAATAAATTATTATTATTCAGTACCAAACAACGACTGCAGCAAACAAAGCTGATGGAACTTATGCGACAAATTTGTAATTTAATTAAGCGTCTATCATTTCTCTAGATTCGAATAAGTTTTATGTATGCACTCAGTTTTATCTAACTATCCAAAAAAGGTTTTGAAAACAGAATGAGCCATCAGCAATGTTTGTGACACGGAATCCACAATAAAATATTCATATGTAAATATTGCACACACTCCCTAAAAAAACACAGTATTTAGTTAAGCCATAAAATTATTTTGACTACAGAAAAAACAAAGGGTCCAATGTTTATCATCCATAAACTGGCCTAAGACCAACAGAGATTTTGTAATCATCAATTATGCCGTGTTTTGGAATGCAATTTAGGCGTTTTTAACTAAGTTGTTTTTAAGCGAAATTAAGACGGGTGGCTGAATTTACAACACCACAATCTAATAGTGAGGTAGATTAAGGCTGAAACATCATTAGGAAATAGGGAGACATGTGCTGTGACCGAGTATCTTAATGCCACATCTTTTGAATCAACTTCTTTGCGATCTGAAGTGCATCAACAGAGGTTGGTGAAGAACTGACTAATGGAAGCGAATCATAGACATTAAAGGGCACGTGGTCGAGAGACTTGAAAAATGTTAGTAACTTAGGCCTGACCACTGAAATGTTCCATAGCTCAGTTGGAAGTGTGTTTGTAACCGTATATTTACTCCGAAAACTAGTCGGAAATGTGTTTAGAATCATGTATACAGCTGGCTGCTTCAGTTACCTGAGAGCGTCAATGTCTTTCAATAATAATAGCAATCGCCGAGGCGTGACACGGTCAGATGGGCTGCAATATCAACGGGGCATGGATGGTTGAATCTGTCCCAGTGTGGGTTGGTAATGCGAGATCCGTCATCACTCAAGTATTGTTTATACGTCATTCTCAGTCAAAGTTAATGAGTTTCCGATATACCTACATCAGACTCACTCTCGATTCTTAATTTCAAAATAATGGCACCGCTGTTCGTTGTTATTGCGGGATAAAGAATTAATGTAAAAATATTTCTTTTCAGGCTGTGTTTTGATGGGCTACGTCGTTTACGATTAATATTCTTTGCTTCAAAAAATATATCTAAATTATGAGTCCGACATCGGTTAAAGCAGCTATTAAGCTATTTTAGATTTACAGCACAATACACTGGTGAATGTTTCCTAGATTACACATAAAAGATAATATTTAATTGTATAAAAATGAATCGTGTTATATCACTGAGCTTGTAAATATTACTATACGTTTAGCTTATTATTTACATTCACCCACCTGACGATTATCATAAGCAAGCAACCTATTCGTCTCTCTGCTAATATTACATATTCACAAAATCAAACCTTTACATAAACCCTGCCCTAAAGTAATAAATTCATCTGTGAGTATAAAGCACAACATCAACACTTACTGGAATAAAGTGGAGCTGTTTTGGACACGGGCGGGAAGGAGGCGGCTGGCAGTACAACCAAAGTCACTTGTTCCCCAGTGTTCCGGAGTGCCGAGACTGCTTGGGCGTGCGTCGCTCCAACTAGTGATGTTTCGATGCCCTAGGGGGTACATTTTGGATTAGTTTTATTGTGGAATAGGTATTACACTTGGTCATTTTGTGTGGGTGGTGTGGTTCGTTTCATATTGTGACTTTGTAATTAATGAGTCAGGTTGGCGGTTTATAGTCTAGATATTTTAAGAAAAAAAGAATTAATAAATGTTGATGAAAAATTTATTATCTTGCCCAGATTTCAAAGTAAAAAAACTGTACTATCATTTTATACATTAAAGTTAGAAGATGATCCTAACTTTCACTTATTTGTATGAAACCTTTCTAGTTATTCAATTTCACGCTTCTCTTATTTTACGAAAATAAACAATATTTAAAAATTTATGTTAAGTTCGTTCATTTCACGTCTAGCATCTGTTCCCAATGAAGCGATACAAGCGACTGTTTTGTATATTTTACTTTATCAAGCTACATCTACTCTGTTCAACGCCGTAACAGAGAAAAATAAAGTTGAGTGCATTTCACACTAGCGTTTCTTTACGTCGAACTTTGCATCGTGTAGTTCTATAACATAACAAAACGTATGCCGTGTCCGTCCCGCGTTCCGTCTCGCTGAACAAGCATGTAAGTTATGTATCTCATTTTATAACTTCTACATTCATGCGATAAAAATATTATTTTAGAAATTGACGGGTGAGTTGTAGCAGCATATTCTTGAAAGCTTCTCGTGATCGGTAGCGAGAAATAGAAATACCATTGTATTTTTCATATACAAACAATGTACTCTGTGCTCGTATTGGAAACGCTTTCAGACTTTGTTTAGTTGCTTCGTTTCCATTTTCTTCTCAATGTAATAGACATACATAAACTCACGCCCTTATCTCAGAAGGGGTAGGCAGAGGCGCCACTAGGACACCCACATTTCACCTTGTATGTTCCGGGTCATGATGTGATAGGGGGCGAGCCTATCGCCATTTCGACCACTAATTCCTGACTCCGGGCTGATAATGAATAGAAAAACCCATATCACTTTGCCCGACCCGGGATTCGAACCCGAAACCTCAGCTTTGTAATCGTACCGTAGTACAACTACGCCACCGAGGCAGTGTAATAGACAATACAGTACTATTTTGTCTGATGATGTTAATTGATTAAAAACCAGAGGTTTGTGGTTTGCCGATAATAGATCACACCAATTGGGTATACCGAAATCGCAGAAAAGCTTATTTAAACACTAATACCTCTCATATTTAACATAGCGTTACCCTTGCTAGTAACATAAAGCCTTTTACAGTTTTCGGACGATTAGCTCCGCCGCTGCCTTCCGGCTACCTTAAATCTCGGGACAGACATGGGTTTTGGACCTTTCCTTTTAACCCTTATAATATCCAGAGGAACTACGTTGGTATAATAAAACCAGAGAAAGATTCACATTGAGAATTATGAAAGTATAAAAAAATTCAATAGTTTGGATTAAACCATCAGCTTTAAAGATCCAACTCATTTAGCTCTAGGCGTCGTTTGCAAGAAAAATGTACATTTTGTTTAAGAAAAATGTTCTAAGAAATAGTAATTTGATAACAGATTAAAAACTATATTATTGAGAAAGATTTTTTTTTTGTATGTAATAATTTGTGTGGTGTGCAATAAAGTATTTATAAATAAAATAAATAATTATTATGTATGTTTCTAGAATAGTACTTTTTTGTTTCCTAATTTCTATCAAAGTATCTGGCAGATTCACATAAGTAAACACAAACACAGATTGCCAAAATAATGATCCTACATTTCATAATCCCTAACGAACCAAATAAAATATTACTAAGCTTCGTGTAATTATACATAAACAATTAAAACTACTTACATCTTCATCTCTCACAGCTAAGATCTTGTCGCCGAGTCGTAGTCGGCCGTCGTGGTGCGCCGCACCGCCGACAGCTATGTGTGACACGAACACCCCTCCCCCGCCCGCTGCGTCGTCCGCACCCCCCGCTATGCCTAGACCTAGGCCTCGGACGCCCCGCCATAATGTTACTACCCTGGGTCTCCGCGCTCGACGGACGCGCTATAGGAATTATTTGGGATTAGAAAAATATTCGAAAATATGAATACAATTAGATCAGATACCACTCTATTTGCCCTTCATTGTCACTTCGTAATGCCAACACGGAAATGTATAGGTAAACTACTTTCAATATTAAGATGTACAACGCAGCCACTTTGTTATGCCAGTACAAAATTTTATAGTTAGATTATGAATTAATTTCATGACACCAGCATACATCCATTAATTGCAGGGTATATTTAGGTCCTGTAAAGAGTACGTCCCTATTAATGTTCACATACATTTCTTAAACAGCTATTGTAGTAACTAATCTCGTCCCTTAATTGGATGACTATACTCATAAATTTCATATAACAATAAAACATCTCAAACGAAAGAGACAATTAATTCCTCCAAAAATACATTTCCGTTACAACGTTCATTTAGACAAAATTAAAAAGTCTCTGTCTTTGGAAATTCACGCAGATACGAACGGAACTAATTAAACAAGCTTCATTTTGTAAGGAGAGTACACTTGAGGCAACTTACTAATCTAACAACGTTGCCAGCTTTCTGTAGCGCCTCAACTGCCACTGAATGGGGCGCTCCGTCCACAGAAATGTCGTTAACCTGCACAAACAAACAGGACGTGGGAATCTTATTTTATACATGACGACGAACAGTTGCTGTGTTCATTAAAATTGTATTGTTAAAACAAGAAAAAATTGAATGTAGCTTGAGGCTGTATGCATTTTCCTGCTTGTTAATTATTTAAATAAACATGATATTAAAATATGTTTGTTGTGTATTAATTGTGTGTTTTTATGCAACAGTTCTTTTCAGAAACATCTTTTTTTAATTTTATTATTTCGATATAAAATTCATTGAAAATATCAATAATGGATTAAATCTAAAAGCGTTTGTTTTTGTTAAAAAATACACCCAACAGTCGCATACATAGTTCTGACTCCACAATAAGATTAATGAAGTATTGTGTTGCGGGTATCAGAAACTACAATAGATTTTTCGGTCTCACAAACACCCAGAACCGAGATAAACTTGGCCCTCACAAACATTTGTCTTGGAACGGGAATCGAACCCGCGGCCTCTCGTTTCACAGCTGACGTCTAACCAAGTGCGCCACATAACATTTTTTTTATGATTACAAGAGAATAAAAATAAAATGGTCACTGAGCCAATAGCACTTAGGCATAGATAAAAATGTAACAATTCATAGGAACTGAATGTAAACCTACAGATTTTTGTGTCTAAATCCATCCAATACCAATTTGCCCCTATATTGTTTCCAGTTTTGTTTTAGCGTTGATTTTGTTCTATCCACAATGTGTGAAAAGCTTTTTATATCCGTAACAGTTTGTAATACGTGTGTATAGCTATTGCGTTGGTATTGGTTTTCGCTCAATTATTTTAAAGGGTTTTATCAAAATTAATGCTGCGTATAATTTATCTTTATAACCATCTGGTTCAATCACATTTTTCTTCAATTATAATAAAATGATAAGAATTTTTAAAAATGAAAGTTCACAAAACTTTTATCTTTTTATGTATGACATTAAACTTACTTAAACACAAGAAACAATAACATTAATTAGATAAAGTGATTTTCTAAACAACAACACAATAAAAATGTTGTCGCTGAACATTGTATATATCTTTTTATCGTAAATCTTTATGAAAGAAAAACGAAAACGACACAGTTTGATCTATTTACTCAGTATTTTATTAGATCCAGTTTCAGGCCATTAACCTACGTTAAAGTCGAAAACATTTTTATAAGAAAACAGATGAGCGTACTAGATTCTTTGTTTAATGTATTCACATTTTTTCATTAAAAGTTTCTTTGATATACGGTTCTCAATAAAGCGTTTAAAAGCGTAATGAGACATTTACATTTTGGATGACCCGGTCGATATACATGATGCGGGACGCGGGAGTTGAAACAAATTTATAGTACAAAAGTAATTCCAGACCCCCTATGCGGGCCCTTCGAGTGACGTGATGTTTCCCGCATGCGTGTTGTGTAGCATGCATAAAAAAACCTCCCTTGCCCGAATGCTGGCTCTATTTACCATTATAAGTAACGCCTGACGTTGACACTGATTTTACACCTCTATAACTTAGAATATATTTATAAAGAGGAAGTATCTTTTGCACGTCTATTCTCTGTCCAAATTCAAAAGGTAAATCAATTTTCGACTCTTATCCCTTACAATATCCATTGATGTAGTTTTAAGTTTAGTGTACCTTCTTTCTTAACCAACATCCACCAAAATTGAGTATATGATTTCACGCCCATGAAACAAACCTACTTTAAAAAAATACTACTTACTTGTAACAAAATATCTCCTATTAACAGCCTGCCGTCCTTCTTAGCCGCACCGCCGGGGGCTAATCTGGTTATGCTGACGTCACCGCCGCTCTCGCCGCCGGCTATACTCAGGCCGAGCCCGCTCGCGCCCCGCTCGAGCGTCACGTCACACGTCTCCCATACCGACTCGCTGTCTGTTTCTATTGGATACTGAGAAGAAACATTAAAAATATTTTTGTTTATTGTGGTATGCAGTGTAACAAGGGTAGCGTATGGATTTGTTTGTTTACTTAGAAATGTTCCTGTGTTGCGTCTTAGGTATGATGAAGCAAATTTTAGACCGTCACGTCAAAGTGACTACATAAACCAGATGGTAAATGCAGTGCTATTCAAATACAATATCTAAAAGAAAAAAGATATATTATATGCATCTTATTTGCACAGCAAAACTGTTATTTCGTATGGAATTCTCTGAATGTTCAAATCCCAGTTTAATGATAGTCAATCACCACGCGCTTTAACGGTGAAGGAGAACATCGTGAGGAAACCTGCATACCATAGCGATTTTAAAGAATTTCTACGGTATGTAAGTCCGCCAACCCGCACTAGGCCAGCTTGGTGGACTATATGGCCTAACCACTCTCAATCGATTCTCTCAATTGTAGAGTAGGCCCGTGCCCTGCAGTGGGACGTATATGGGCTGATACAGATACAGACAGCTTCCACTTAGACCGTGATTACCAACTGTACTATAGTTTTACGCTGCGGTTCGGTAAAAGCCGTAGCTTTATGCACAAGAATTTTAAATCTTTGTCTTGTTTTCCATTACAAATCTTTGTAACGCATAATTAGTTTGTCATTTATTGAAATACGATCGCCAATGTTTAATGTAATCAATTAAGCGTGCCATTAAATAAAGGACGTTAATACTTGATCCTCTAATAAAAAACATTATTATTCAGGGCTTGCTTTAGTTTTATGTCGCGTCCTGTTAACAGACACATTACAAATGACGCAATGGCCGAGGAAGAGTAATCGCAAGTAATTACTATCCTGACTTACAAATAGCAATATAAATAGGGCACTTTTTTAGTTAAACACTTTATATTGCTTTAGAAGAGACATTTTAAGGTCACACAGTATTCTGCAAGTTTCAACAGATAATGACATAGAAAATAATAGACCGCTTTGGATTCCACCCTTTATTTTTTTCTTATAATATTTCTAACACAGAAAAATTATTAAAGACTTACGGAGAAAAGATACGATAAGTCTACCGTTGCTTCATAACATTTTTCAGGCTGCTTAATTACTTGTGTACCACGTGCGTGGTGGCCTGTTGGTAACGGACCAGATGCGGCTGCCTACTTGTTCGCGGTGGTCGCGGGTTCAAATCCCAGGGCACACCTCTGACTTTTCGGAGTTATGTGTGTATTGATAGTCAATCACCACGCACTTTAACGGTGAAGGAAAACATCGTGAGGATACCGTAGCGATTTTAAACAATTTCTACGGTATGTAAGTCCGCCAACCCGCACTAGGCCAGCGTGGTGGACTATACGGCCTAACCACTCTCAATCGATTCCTTCGATTGTAGAGTAGGCCCGTGCCCTGCAGTGGGACGTATATGGGCTGATATAGATAGATAGATAGAATTACTTGTGTACGCTTTGTTAAAATACCTAATATCACAAAGGGAGAACGCATGAAGTGGCAAGTCATTTCACAGCGTCATATTCCACCTTACCATACCTTTTTGGGTATAAAAAAAACTTCAAATACAGATATCACATAATATTATATTTTATCGTCCATATCGATTTGCCGACTGTTTTCAATTTTTCCCGGCATAAAAAATAAAAAGGCTATCGGCTTTAATGCCGCAGGGGAATGCAAACAGCATTATCACCCGATGATGTGGGAGGGGGCGAGTCTATCGCCTTGGGGCGAGAATTCAATCCCAAGCAAATCATGTCGAATGGAGAACGCAAAAGATCGTCTGATATAAGATTCGAACATAGAAGTTTGTGGTTTACTATGAACTTACACGCCTAAAGTTCTGATAATAGGTATTATAATTTCAAATGTAAGTCCTTTATTATAAATTAGAAAGATTTTTTTACGACATGACTTCGCGTTACCTACATCGATCATCATGAAATTTTGCAAACAAGTTATTGAGAGCGCAGAAAAGGATACTTTTCATCCAAAAAACAAACACTGTTCTGGATGGATTCAAAAATATCTAATATACTGTCCTTGGAAAAAAAAGGAGTCCGGCACGAGAACTCGGCTTACCAACAGGAATAGCAACTTAATGCCTAAATTACAGAAATATGGATCTGTGCATTTATAGGCAGAAATCTGATATCTAGAAAAAAACAGTTCCCGAGTTATATGGACGGGAGCCAAAGCGTGCAAAATCAAGTAGGATTACAATTTTCAATGTTCTGTGGTGATAATCAGGCCTTAATCGAAGACAGGACATAAGTCTTCTCTTTATTTTACTACTTTTACTGATTGTTCTATTTCATCTAGGTTTGGACCCAATACTTGGCTATATTTCAAGGGTAGTCGATCCACTTACGAATATGTGCCTATTTGATGTAGACGAAAGCTGATAATTTAAGAAACCACAGACGCCGCCAATCGTGTTCGAATTCGGAACATGTTTTCAGACTAATTGTTGGTATACCTGAATTGGCGTTTCGACTGAGCAAAGGATATCATTAAGGAAATCGGTTTTGCTGTGATTGTTTTCAAACGAAGTCTTAACCGCATTCTGTTCTAGGTTGGGTTGGATTTGTTGATCGATAATAATAAATGTTGGCCTAAACAAAGTTTATTACAACAATGGATTTGTAACATGGATCATGGAAGACCAAAGATGTTTAAGATAAGACATTTGGGGTTTATAGGAAAATGAATAAGTGACGCCACGTCAGAATTCCTGTTTAAAAATAAACAAAAATAATGTGTTACGATTATAGTGACACAAATTATACAGAACATATTAAAGTAACATTATGCATGAAATTGCAAGTCAAACGCATAATATAAATATTCATGTGCTAAATATCAAATATCATTGGGCCTCAAGCAAAGTATGTTCATGTTTATTCATTAGTCATATACTTATTTACTTATTTGTTTAGTTTGTAAATACTGTATTTTGTAAAATATTTCAATACTTACATCAAATGAATCAAACATAATACTGTCTAATTGCTTGAAATCAGTAGAATTGCTATAAGTAAGCTACTAACAGGAAAATTACGTATGTATATATAAAATCTATAGCTTTGATTGGATAACCGTAATTATCCTCTTTTGCAGAATCCAATCCATAGCTTTTTCAGAGACCTACTTCCTTCCATCGTTAACATTACGTGCCATTATGGATAAGGTCAAATTAAAAGGGTCTACAAGGAAACAAAGGATGCTTGTAGTTTCTTTCAGCTAATGAAATTACATAAACAACGGAACTGGAAGCTTGACTCGGGATGGTCCATGTTTGTTTCGTTTCTTTGTCAATTTTTCTAACAAGCTAAATAAAGCAGATTGAAAAATGCACATGGTAATATTGCACCACGTATGAAATAGATTGATTTCATAAAATGGGTTGCTGAAACTTTTCAATTATTTATACTATATAGTAAAAAGAAAAAAAAAAACAGTATATAAAAATAACAAAAAAGAAAGAAAGTACAAATGCGGTTTTATCGCTTCAGCCAATTTTCCTACAGATAATCATGGGATGAATACAAGAGAAGAAGAAAGAGAGCACAGAGTAAAGAACATAATTTCTTCTTACATTATACTAAATGATTATATCCTACCGTATTATCTAAAGTAGTAAAACACGCCTGGTTTTTTCTTACTCACTCAGATCTAAATAGATCTGAGTGAGTCTAAATAGACTATATTGTTTATTAAAAATCATTAGTTTTCTTCCGTTTTCCAAATTACTTGACTATATTAACCGAGACGATATTAAACTACTTTGGCTAGTAAAACATAATAGAGTAGAACCATGGTATTGAAGCTTTACGCGAATTTGCTTAGATTATACACTTACTTGGAACTACTGTTTGAAATCTAATATTCATGGAACAGTAATATTTCATCAAGAGTTTCCTTTAATCAAAAATTTCTTGAAGCATAAGTTAGGCTAATTTGAAATTAGAGTCAATTCTCGGAAAATTCTATAACATTCTAGTTTATACATAAATAATACTATGCAGAACATCAAGAAACTTCAGACAGATTTGTTAATAATGGACTAGTTCAAAGAACATTAATTTTCGCAACAAAGGCTAACTGACCGCTAGTTATTCTAATTTGACTTGAAGTTGTACCCTTTAGTACAATCTGTGATACAATTTCTATTGAGCCAATTTGGAGGAACTTTAGTCCTCTGAAACTGTCTCCCTTCCTTGTCTCCTCAATTCGGGCAAAGTGTAAATGTTCATGAAAGTGACAATGAGTATGAGTTAAATTGTTTGCTAGTTTGCCTGACCACTGTTCATAACAAAATGAGAAATGGGTGACTTAATTTAATGTCAACATTCTAAAATTTATGTAACTATTTGTGATTTATAATAAATATTTTTCATTTTCATTTCATTTTCATGTACTTTTATCCTAAAGATACATTTTTTACACGCTTTTTTTACATTTTTTTTCTTACACTATTTTTAATTCAAATTTATTAAAATTTATTTTCTATTTTTTAGTTGGATTTTCTATAAAAGCGTAATTTTTTAGTTTTTTTTTAACTATTATTTATTTTTCCTTTTTTAGTTTAAAATGTATGAATTGCCATCGGTCCATAATAAGAATGCCA
This sequence comes from Deilephila elpenor, assembly GCA_949752805.1. NCBI lineage: Eukaryota > Metazoa > Arthropoda > Insecta > Lepidoptera > Sphingidae > Deilephila > Deilephila elpenor. The sequence goes on from OX457102.1 coordinate 5,960,886, forward strand.
AATTTCGAGTTAATCCGACGTTTTGAAGGGGGTCAAAATCATGTTCAAAGATTCCGTTACATACTTACATACTAACATACATACGTCTGAAGCTAATAAAAAGCGTACAAAAATAGCTTTACTGTAGGAGGAAATTAAATTAAATTAAGAACCCACACAGAAAGGTTGTTTCAGAGGCATAATGTACACTGTCGCTCAATCAGTGAAGCAAAAAAACCAGCCTATTGTTCCAGCTGCTAAATGAAGTAATATCCAATCTCTCAATTTCATATTTGCATAAATGTGTTTGTTTTATGCAAAAATAATCACCCCATGCATACGTATGTATGTTTTCGTTCCATTTACATGCTCTGAAAGCTATTAAAACTCAGTAAAAGGTTCCATCATATCATTAAATTCGTCCATGATAAAAGGTTATGGTAAACAATAAAAGCTCATTGTGCCTCACAAAAGCCTGTTGTAATTTTGTAATACGTACTCAGGAGTTCCCGTTTTCCAATGACCTATATACCTGATTTTTTTGTTTTCAAAAACATGCGGATAAAAGGGTTGTTTGTTTGAAAAATAGACGAACGCCGATAAAAGAAACGGTTATGTTGCCGGGGTCTGTTGTGCCGAAATAATTTGTAGGTAACAAAAAAGTGATAAAAGAAAAGCCTTTGGCATAGCAGGGTTGTTCGCTGGTCTGAACAAAAAATATTTTAACGATGAAAAACATTGCTTCGCAGCCGCTCGACTAAACTTTCCTGAAGGGATATTGGTAGGAACCGCGGTAGGTGTAAAAAGGTTAATGATTCCTCTTATAATTTGTTAGGGTGCAGACACTGATTAGTTCGGCGTTTAGTCTAACTAAGTTAATTAAGACTGTCTATTAGTTATCGCGGTACGGCAGATTTTACAGGACCAGAATATTGATAAATTTTTAACTTATATCATTATTAGGCTCAGTTTCGTATTACAGCTATGATTTTATGATTTAGCTGTAAGTATATTTTTAATAATCTAATGATATAATATAATTTAATGATCAAGAATTATTTCCTCTCTCAACAAGATTGTCGCTGAGTACTATTTTCGTCCTTCAAATCCTTTAATGGATGTTAGGATAAGTATATAATATGTTTACGTATATGTATGTATTGTATGTTTGTATGTATGTATTGTAAGTATGTGTATATTCATATATTTTTACATGTGTTTATGTTTATATTTATATATATTTAGAGTAATACATTGTAGATTATTATTATTTATTTTACGCTTTAGACTGCCCTTTCTTTCTCCTATTTATATATCCATCCCATGGTTGCCTGTAAGAAATTACCTACCTAGTGTGATTAGGCCGCCACTAGTACTATCATTTGTATTGTATAAGTTTGCATTTGTATATCTCCATTTAGTGCAAAAAAGTATTAAATAAATAAATAATACTATGATTATTTTTTTGTACAATACACAATAGGTTTGGGATTTGATGATACAATATTATTTAAGAGTAATATTATGAAAGAAACAAACATATCTTGTACTTCGTGGGATGACATCAAGTAAACATCACATTCCATTGCATGAAAAATATATAATCTATGTTTAACAAAAAAGAGAATGTTTCAAGAACAATCAAGCAAAACTTTGAATATTTTGTTGAAAAAAACATCATTTAGGTACATTGGAAAAAGCGTTGAGTATCTTGCCCACTCATCAAAACTTTGTTAGCGTCATAGTTTAAAGTGTCGCGTCAGTTTTGACATTTAATTAATCGAACGCAAACTCAACGGGCACTTCACTCGACGGACTCAACAATGGCCAAAACCCATTTAAAATATAGCTAAAATCCAATATTGCACGCGAGAAATATTTTACATACTACGCTGTTACAGCTGAGAGTTTTATGTAACACCACTGACTTAGAAAACTAGTAATAATAGAGATCGATATTTTATCAGGATGGTTATGGAGTTAAGACTAACTAATTTAGACTTTGAGGGGTAGAAGTATAAATAATGAGCTATCGTGTTGTAGGAATTGTTTATTTATGCGTAAAGACACGTAACTAAATTTCAGAAAGCATGACCGTAATAAGTCAGCAGTGAAATGACGTGAATTTTGACATCGATAATGCGCGTAAAGGGAAAAAATCCACCAGTATCTCTGAGAGCGTAATATTTAAGAGACTATAGGTGGCTTGAAAATTTGTACATAACATTGACTAATAGGCAAATGTTTTACTGGTGGTAGGTCTCTCATATGTGAGAGGCCGCCTGGGTAGGTACCACCGCAATGTCTATTTCTCCCGCCAAACAACAGTGTAAATGCACTGTTGTGTTCCGGTATAACATTATAGCTAAAGTAACTACTGGACATAATGAGATTTAACATTTCATGTCTCAGGATGGCGAGCGCATTGCAAGCATTGCAAGCATTGCAATGTTTTGCGACTATACATGGGCGGTCGTATCAGGCGAATGTCATGCTCGTCTCGCCATTCGTCGCTATAAAGAAATGTAAACCTGTATTGGATCAGTATGCTATATTAAGTTCCTATCAGTAAAAGAAAATAATTTAGGGAGAAACCATTGGCCAATAAAGGAATGTAAATGAGCTGATAAAAGAACCAGGGTTTCATTCGCCCATTGCTTAAAACTGATATGAATTGCTGGCTGCGAAGATTTCCCTAACACTAGAACGCTGCACTGAAAATGATTTATAGTTGCAAGCCAAATACTTAATGCGAGTAAGCAGTAAAGAAAACAAACGGCTTCAGTGTCGCCGACGCGTTGGCAAACATAAATTACCATGAATATTACCAGAGCTAACTTCTAACCGGATATAATGTAAATATTGTGACACAAGTCTGCTTTGGATAAGAAAACTTTTAGGTCTTGCCATTAAGAAGTTCAGACATTTAGACGGATACTTAAAACAATAATGTGATAAACTGTTATTTAAAGCAACATTAAGGCTTGGTATTGGTGTTTAAAGTTACTCACTTGTAATAATGTTATCTTGTTTGTGACCCAAAATAAGATAATGTTACTAAGATAAGGTGCGGTTGTGGCTGAATATAAAAATTTATTAATGGAGTTTTTATCTATCAAAATGACTTCTTTTGGAATACAATTGAAAATAATAATTAATCATGTCCGACTCTACATTTTGTGCCCTGATAAAAAATCTATTTTGCTTCACGACTGCAATTCAAAATAGTGGAATAACTAATAACTCGACAAAAGAAGCATTAATAAATAAAACAAGAGCTGCAGACTACTACTCGTATTAAAACACTCAAAGCAGTTAATGAAACAACGGACAGTCTCAAACCGCAGACGAGGAAAGTGAGCAACAATTCTCGACAATTTGAAAGACATTTACGTCACAAAACAAAATTAAAAGACGAGACGAGGTGCTCCACAAAGGTGGATGTTCTGCTGTGATAATATTATAAAGTGACCTGGTAAGTTCCTGCGTCGCGGCGGCCGCTTCCGGGACTTTGTGCCTGTTGTTCCCGTCCACACTCGTAGTTGCCAACATTTGCTGCAAGCAAAACATAAAATATTACATTCTGTCTGTATTGTCTGAAGTCTTTTGAAAAAAATCTTTGTACCAAAATGTTAATTTAGAGCAAATACAGTTTATTCTAGACGGGACTTGGATTTGTGTTTTCACATATTTTAAATACGTTATTTGGAGGCTTTGGATTATTATATTAAAATGTAATATTTTAATATAATAGAGATTCACACAAGTCAAGAAGTCACACAGATTTCGAATCTTTATTGTCGTTTTTATTGGCAAGAGATTTTATCGTGTATCGATGATCGATGCTCTACTTGGGCGCCATTCTACTCATCATCAAGTTCAGCTTATTTAATTTTCCGTGCGGGAATTTGAATGTAATCGCATGTAACACTCATTGCGTAGTTGCGATATAAAATACTTTATTAATTCATCAATAACCCCATCTTCCCAAATCACTAAAATAAAATAATATAACAGACATAGGTCAGTTACTAGGATTCCTTTTTCGAACTAAACTAACCCTTAATAAAATAAAGTCCATTCATGTACAGATTGTTTCCAACAATTGGATGTGATGATGCATGTTATTTTATTATCCAGAACAAATGTAATGTCCTTAGGTCCGCAACCGCTGGAGCACGTTCCCATAAATCTGAGGGTAGTAGGGACAAAGATTTATTTAAGCCGCGGCAAGGTTTGTATTGCTTTCCTTGAGTTAGATATTTCTGCGTTTCGGCAGGTAGTGTTGTGCGAAAGGAAACCATTTAGATATGCAGACGTAAAACGCTTTTTATACAGGCTGTAACGGAATATTAATCGCGTTGTGTTTGAATTTACTAATATAATCAATCGGATTCGTTTTCAATCACACTCTGGTTACAACCTGTAGATGTAAGCATGTAGCATTTTATCACACCAATAAAATTAAATGTAAATATGATATTTTTTCCGAGTTTCGTAAAAAGCTTTTGCCCATACTGCTTCCTCGGAATGCTCACACACACGTAGGTCACTATGATATGTCTTTAACCGCTTTGTAAAGTGCCCATTATCCAGGTGGGAACGACTCTTGGTAGGAACCAAGAGCTGTATTCTATATTCTATATAATATAAAGCCTCGGTGGCGTAGTTGTATTACGGTACGGTTACAAAGCTGAGGTCTCGGGTTCGAGTCCCGGGTCGGGCAAAGTGATATTGGATTTTTCTATTCATTATCAGCCCGGAGTCAGAAATTTGTGCCCGATATGGCAATAGGCTCGCCCCCTATCACATCATGGGACGGAACATACAAGGCGAAATGTGGGTGTCCTGGTGGCGCCTCTGCCTACCCCTTCGGGGATAAAGGCGTGAGTTTATGTATGTATGTAAATTAAAATTGTTCGCTATCAATAATCAGCAAATATGTAAGTTAAACCAGATATAAACTGTATTTTAATAAACAGCGTTTTAATATTTTCTACGACAACTCTTTCTGAGCGACATGAATTTTATTTCATGATGCACATAATTTTATTTTTAAATAATGAAGTTTCTAGAGTGAGTTCAATTACGAATTATTTTAACTAAAATAGTTAGATTGGTGTGAGCTTATTCTTCGTACAATAGATATTATACCCAAAAATAAACTACATGGCAATGAGAAATGAAAAATCTGAACCCTTTGTACTTGATTCCAGAATTATATTCAACAAAACGTTACCAGATTAGATTAGAATAAAAAAATTCTAGCCATTACGATTCGAATCAAGGTTATTATTGTTTTGAGATCAATAAATTTGTATCCGAAAATAGAAAACCCATTTTAGGCTTACGTGTAACATGTTTACATTTAGTTGCAATGGCACTCTATTTTGTTCCAAAATGAAAACACAAAAATAAATCCGATTAACAATTGCAAATAAATAAAAAGATTTAAATAAAACACTGCAAATTCTGTCGTTTGCGGCATAAAGGCAAATTGACAAAATGTGAAAAAAGGATTCTGAATCAGTTCAAATAAATCCATATGCATGGAGGATGTAATTTTTATGAACTTTAAAATTAGGTGTATATAAAGCTGACATACATTTTTATTTATAGGTAGGTACTACAGATTTTTACATAATACATACATAAACTCACGCTTTTGTCCCAGAAGGGGTAAGTATAGGTGCTACCAGAACACCCACATTTCGCCTTGTATGTTCCGTCCCATGCTGTGATAGGGGGCGAGCCTATCGCCATATCGGGCACAAATTCCTGACCCCGGGTTACAAATAGATAAATCCAATACCACTTTTGCCTGACCCGGGATTGGAACCCGAGAACGCTACCGAGGCAGTCGATTAGATAGAATTTTAAATTATGATTAATGTGTTAATTACGGGCATTCCATTCTACATGCGCCCATAACACATTTGGCTAAATTTATTTCTATTCCACGAATATAACTAATAGGCTTTGCCCAACTTTAATATTAACAATATACCGCAAGCGATTCGATTCTAACAATACGTCATAAAGCATACGCGGACAATATGCGTACACTGCTATATTGTCCTTGTTTTCAAAGGAATCACAATATGCCTAATATGGGATGTAAGCTAAGATTTATGGCACAATATTACGCGGTAGATATGAGTCAGATTAGGAAGTAGATGGAAATAGCAATGAGCGATAACGTCGAGATGGCCTGTGTAATAACATAATAGTGGTGTTTCCTCTGTCCGACACTACGATTACAACTGCAAGAGAGTTTCCTTTACTAGGTAAAACAATATATATCATATCAATGCCATAAACGGTAGCAACAATATTTTGTACTGGAAATTGCGAGATCGTTTTTGAAATGATAATTTTGACATCAAGTAAAATGTTCAGGGAGGACTCGATCGTTAATAGCTAATTACGTTTTTAATAACCTACAAAAGAATGTAAACACATTTTGAATGTTTCAAAATACTTAGGTAACAATTATGACAGTTCAATCTAAAGCCAAGATTGAAACCTGGCCCGATATTAGAATATAAATACGCTTGGATACGCTTCGATAGCAAAGATCACAAAGAAGATATTAAGCACACGGAAAATAGGGGAGACCAACGACGAACGTAACAAGTCGTTACTTTCGTCCCTAAATTTTAACTTGGACTGCCTCGGTGGCGTAATTGTATTACGGTACGGCTACAAAGCTGAGGTCTTGGGTTCGAGTCCCGGGTCGGGCAAAGTGGTATTGGATTTTTCTATTCATTACCAGCCCGGAGTCAGGAATTTGTGCCCGATATGGCGATAGGCTCGCCCCCTATCACATCATGGGACGGAACATACAAGGCGAAATGTGGATGTCCTGGTGGCGCCTCTGCCTACCCCTTCGGGGATAAAGGCGTGAGTTTATGTATGTATGTATGTAAATTTTAATTTTCCAGTTTTTGACAAACACGTAATCAGACCTTAAAACAATATTTAGTACTTATCATTATTTAGACCGTTTTGGCAGAAGGATTACTTAGTTAGGTTATTTTATTGACACATGACATGCAACATAATAACTATAACAAATATAAACGCAGTTGAAAAAACGGTGAAAAGTTACTTCAGCGGTATCTTTTGCTGTATCGACTCGCTTTAACCAAAACCTGATGAACCTTAGTGAACGTAAGCAATAATGTTATAACTTCACTCCATATTTTTTTATTTAATATTACTATATCATGTATTTTTTTAATCTTTGATAAGTGTTTCCGCATCTAACGGAAAGTGAGGTATAATGCAATAAACGGTAAGAAGAAAGAAGTGTTTATATAGGCTTTGTATAAGGTTGGAGCAAGTTAATAAGCGCTTAGAGAGCCCTCAGCGAAAGAAAAACAAAACGAAACTTTCTGAATCGTGCGTTAAGAAGATACGCATCTCAATTCAAGTTGCAGTAGTTTTATATTGGAATATATTGTCATGTGTCAGTCATATACATGCGTTTATTGAAAAATATATTAAATACAGTAAAAAGTTGTTAAAACAAGATTTTTTTATTCATTTTACTTATATTTAACTTATATGTAGGGCAACAGAATTTAAAATATTTTTATCCATTTCGCGTTTACTTAGCATATTTCTCACGGCGTACGGTTACCCTGGTGTTTCCTTTTAGGAAAATACGATGAGAAAATATTAAATCTTGCGCACAATATAAATTAATAATCTTAGAAATTTAGCAATTATTCGCCCGCAATAGTCAAGTATTAGAATAAGCTCGTCAATGAAACGACTAGCTTTATTACAATACCTTCACAATTCTACAAGCGAAAATTCCTTACAGAGTATTACAACACAAAGTGGCTTCCTTCTCCAGCTGCTTAATTGTCATTCTATTTCTCAAGGGAGTACATTGGGCAATAATGAAACGTCGTTGGGATGCATGAAGCGAGGAACGTGGTTCGAATATAGATATGTCTCGTTTTCACTAATAATATTGGACTGAATGTAACTGAAAGAGTCAGTGGAAACAGTATGAAATTAAAAGACTGTGATGCAGTTAGAGAAAAGAATAATGGTTTAAAGCCTGGTAAAGATTAACCATGAATGTAAAATGAAGAAAAGGTATAAAATTCTGGAAACAATTTTGTAGAGGTATAAACTAATTATTTAAAATAAAATAAATGAATGGACTGTGTGGGTACGTGATGATTTATTACTAGTAAAATAATTGAAAAAATTATCGTCTCCGACGCTAGTTGCGCGAGATAAAAACAGGAAAATAATAATTAAATTGTAAAACACGCTATCAAACTTATGTACTTAAAACGCTATGAAACACAGCAATCATAAAGTGAAAATAGTTTTGTAAAATTCACCGTGGTGCTCTCCATTATGAAAATTACTGTCGTTGGCTAAAACATCACTCGCTTGAAACGGCGCTGAATATTTCACCTGTAGGAGCATAGTCTGAGCTAGAATTGTAAGCGAATAGACTCTATATAAGGGATATTAGGGATCACACAAGAAATATTCCAGTAATTTTGCTACTTTCCGTGAAGACTACTTAGTGTTTGCTCAGAATTGAAATGGAAAAGAAATGGTCAGAAGAAGGAAAAAACAACATTGAAAGTCATTGCGTTCTGAGTGTTATAAATTTGTTTTATTTTACCGCAAGAATTTTGCACCTTTATTTAACATACTTTTTTTACGCCCAGGCGTATAAAAAGGAACATATCTTTTTAAGTGATCTTGAAAAACCATTTTCTAAAACAAAAAGCACCTGCTGCCCGCTAATGAGGGTTACGATAAAATCATTAGTCGAAAGCTGCGCCAAGGTCATAAGCGTTTCAACTGGAAACACTTCAGAGTTCTTAGTAAGTTTTAGAAATTACCCAGGCTACGTAATTTACTTCAAAACTTCTTGTAATTTTGTAGTTTTACTGGTCTAGGTTCGGGATCAAATAAAAATAGGTTGTAGAATTTACTTGCTTTGGTATTTCATTACAAGACTTTCAAGTGCTAGAATTATATTCTGGCTTTAGTATACTAAGTTAACAAGTTACGCTTATTAAATGTAGGTATTAACGGTAAAATCTCTATTATGACTTACTGAATCTTATAGCTTTGAATTGCTTATGGATGAAACGTTCCTCTTATTAGTTTCACACATTGTACCGTAATATTGAATTCCCCTCTTACATCCTCATCAAACATTATCCACGAAAGTTGTCATACATGCATACGTTAGCCTACATAATTATTCCTGCTGTCTGAACTGCGCAGAATACCTGACAGTACAAATTAATTGCGGTCTGTTTGTGCTGGCTAATAACTTTGTTCCAGTTTGCAGGCAAATATTGATTTAATAACAAAATATTCAGCGGCCGAGCGCGTTAGCAAGTTCGAAAGACGGAAAACAGTCGCCAGACTCAAACGTCGGTTTTAAAAATGAATAAAGTAGCCGAGCTGAAAGTTTCAAACTTGTGTTTGCCTATTGAGTTATTTTTATCCAGTTTTTCATAATAATTTAACCTAGAATCTCTGGTTTTAATATTGTTTCCTTTTTGGGTAAGCATGTGTGCGCTTCGAGTGTTTTATGTTTGATCAAAGTCTTGTGCGAGAATTAAAAGTAGGTCAGGCTAACTTAATCCGGTTCTGTATGAAGTAATATTTCTTTCACAGTTTTAGGGATCATTTTAGGCATAAAATATAATAGCAAACATAATCATTTTATGAGACGTAATATTCATACCTGGCAAAGTAGGGATGTGAAAATATAATAATATTATCGATATGATGTTGATTCGGCTCATGTAATGTAAAGGTAATTTTATTTAAACTGGAGATCGGTGTTCTTAATTTATATTTTGCAAAAAACTAGACATTTCCTAATATTATAACAGAATAAACGTATTTTCGGAAGTTATACAAATAGTAATTTTATTTTACAACGTGATGTTTTAGATTTGTTTTTGTTACATAGGGCTATACTTTTCATACTCCACAATAACAATTATTGTTTTAGTTCCTCTGATAGAGTTCAATCTTCCAATACCACGAAGTGGTACTGGCACTATTGTTCTATCAGACTTTTCTTCAGAATCTAGAGTGTACACCGATCTCGATTAAAAGCGTAGGCTAGCTCTCATATTATCGAATGCACTTTAGGTTTAATCTAACTGGCTGGCTAGATCCGGGACGTACGGATTTTAGACTAGCGGGCAGCATACTACCAGCATAATTCATTGAATTTTTAGTTTTGCTCAATGGATTTGGCCATCAACGATATTTATAATGACATAAACAATCGAGGGTTTAACTAAATGACTTAATATCAAGACTTTCTTGCTTATCGTGAGACATTTTCACGCTTAACAGCTAACTGTAAACGTTCGTCTAAAATAATAACATAATATCCATTTGGCATATGCTTAAATCAAATTAATCGAAATTTTAATATTTTTTTTACTCCTTACATATGAATGACATAGGTAAGACAGGCTACTTTCATATGAATAAAGTACGGATCCTGTCAAACAACCCGGCAGCCCTGGAAATATTTAACAGATATTTGGGTAGACACAAAAACCTACTACGTGAAATCCTAGAGATTAGCCTATAAATATTTAGGAGTCCCTTTGCCTTTGAGGCATTAAATTTGGGCTTGGTCTATCGTACGTTGAGAAAACCGATTTAGTTTTGATGTAAGTGATGATAATTTTGATCTTTAATACAGAGTTGATGCTGAATATCCACCTAAGGAATCTTATATTTAGAAAAAGTTTTATTTTAATCATTTGGCCGTACCTCGTCTACATCTAAATACACCTTATCATAACACAACAAAAACATAATACTCACACTCTTCAGTAATCTGCAGCTCGATTTTATCCAGGTCCTCGGCTTCATCATCATCGAAGTCTGTCTGTACCGTGACGTCACGGGTGTAGTGCTGGAGCGCGATGACGTCAAAGGTCGCTCGCTCGTCAGTGGGCGTGGGTGGGCCAGGCTGGCCAGCACTGGCGTTGGCGATGCTGGGCGCGTCGGCTTCGTGCCGCGCCCGGCGGCAGGCCGCGCAGCCGCACAGTGAGCCTCGCACGCGCAGCAGCCACACTAGCCCGAACAGCGCCATCCACGTTGTCATGCTGTCACACACTCCACCATCACGCTTCAGGTCTTTGCTGTTTGTGATTTATCATTTCTGTTTTGGAGTTCACTGATCACTCATCTGAGGGGGTTGAACTAGTTATGTAGATGTCTATTTTTGTGTTTTGTAACAATTTACGTCAAGTTTATCAAATAAAACTGCTATTAATATTATTTAAATTATTAACTATCATTAACGAAATGAATAAACTTATAAATAAACTTAAATTACCAAAAACAAAAATAAAATGTAAGTATCCAATGTAATGCTTCCATTAGCATTTAGAGATATTAATTAACTTTCAACCACACAATGTGAGAAGAATCTCAAGAAATGAATGAAAATAATCCGGTAAGTAAATACTGAAGACCAGCTTAGGGGATTATATCGATATTCAATTAAGAAGACTCGAACGGAGGGAATACCTATATGATACCGCACATTTTTGGTCAGTTATGACGTAATGGGAAGGAACCCGATGAAATGATAAATGGTGGCAATAAATTGCAGCTTCCATGATACAAATAGCGGCCCTTATCGTGAAGAACTCATGAAAAATATCAATTCGTCGCAAGCGTTCGGTGAAGTGCTCCGAAATAAATTAATGATATATGGATATAATGGGATATTCGAGGGTTAGCAGATAATAATAGAACGGTTCAAAATCAATATTCGTTGCTTGGATCATCTTTGCTTGCTCCAAGCGGTGTAATATTTTCACTTGGGCTACATTAGATTGAGATACCTATCGGAAATTGTAGATTGACGGTGTTCGCTGTAATTTAACACCTAAAAATAGAGTGTTCACTTTTATACCAATAGCCGGTGTCATAAATAAGATATTTATGGTGAGGAGTCCAACTAATATAATTTTGATTGCATATGATGCTGATTGAATATTGTGTCTTAATTTGGACCTATGTATGTACATAGGTCACATAGGTCTATGTATGTGTATTATGTACTTTATGCCTTCGATAGTCCGTGAGCCGTTTGTGTTGTTTGTTGTATTTTACAATACATTATAAAATGTACCAGAAATGTATTAGGCAAAAATCAAATACCTGACTATTAATCCAGGTGATATTTTTTTTTGTAGTTTTTGAGCTAATGTGACATGGTAGACAACGCCTAAGATACTTCATAAATAATTAATAAAATGAATAAGTAAAATCTTAAGATAATATTTAAAAATACATCGCTCTAAATCAACTTAAATATAAAAAATTGATGAATAGATCAAAAGCGTCTTTTAAATTGAAAATAGCAAAGACGTAGGTAGAAAAATAGCTAAAAGATGAAAGAGTAGGCGTTGCTATTTTAGCCTCTATTTATAATAAATTTTGTCCCAATATCAAACTTTTAATTTAAAATTTGCTTCAAGTCAATAATTTTAATTAAGTATGAAAAGAGGAGAATAAATTAATATAATCCAATTAGTTCTACATCATTGAGCTTGTTAGCCGCATTCTACACGGAAAAAGTAATATCCTTTAGCGACTTTTAAATTAGAACACATAATATAATTTACAACATTTTACTAAATTAATTAGCAATAATATTGGAAGTTGGAAAACATTTTCACCCAGATCGCTATCAAAACAACGTCCCAACTCTATTTATTCAACACTGTTTTGTTCACTTGTTATAAGTACTTATAAAATATTGATATATTACGTTACAAATTCATTAACAACTGGTACTTTTATTAATAGTAATTATTCGCTATGTGCACACTAAACAACATTTTAAAATGAAATATATTATATGTTGTATTTAAAAAAAATGCGGTTATATCAGCGACATCAGCGTGGCGGGTAAATTTAGAATCATTTTAGTACTTTTTGTCGGTCACAGGTAGACCAAAGATTCCAAACGGCGCGGTGTGGCGCCGGAACAGAATCGCGGAAAACAGATAAAAAGTAAATTAATCTATGTAAATGATATCAGTAGGTAATTACGTACAATTGGAACCTTACATAGTTAAAACAGCCACAACGTATTTTTTATACTGGTACGACAATGCACCTGATGATATAGTGCAATTTAAATGACTATTCACCGGCGAGAGATAGTTGTCTCTCGACTGTCCACACAGGCATCACTCATCTGGCCAGATGGCAGGATGACTTGCATAAGAAGGCCGGCAGCGACTGGATACATAAACCAGCAGACTGGACTCTGTATGCATAAAGCAGTGGACTGCGACGGGCTGATGATGATAACCATGTTAACACAATTATGCTGGCATTTTCTACATCGGCAAAACCGATTTATCAACGCATACAGTGGTCGTTACCCGCGCTAATACTAAAATTCTACCATTAGAAATTTGAAGGAAATGTAGCCTAGTGTTACCTAGTGAGCTAAACTAGGCTAATGACAGAAATCAAAGTAAACCAGGTCTCAAAATATAAGAATTGCTAGTAGCTACATAATACCTTAAGTAGAACTCCGAAGTGGCATTAGTTTTCGAGGTTAGCTTTCAGTGTGGCACATGTGTCGATTTATTGCCGCCTCATCTTTATGAAACGAGTCAGGGTGCAGTTTGTACGTAATGTTTATAGCTTAAAACATAATTCAGATCAAACAATAACGGGAGCTAGATTTATCGCAGCGTGGGTAGGGTGATATTAATTTGTTATAGAAACGTGAAATTGATGCCTGACGGATTGTTAGAGTAATACACTCATTTATCCAGATGTTGCTAGTTTCCGTCCCGTGGTATGATAAGGGGTGATTCTACCTTCATACCGGGCATAAATGTCAGTCCTTGGCAAGTCCTAATTTCAATGTAAAAACTGACATATCCTGACTTGAGAATCGAATATAGAACTAGCGGCTCACATCTAAAATGGATATTAATTATACTCGAAATAGGGTATTTTATCAACCAATTATATGGACAAAAGGCATAAAAGTAACTTTCCGAAAACATAACCAACAAAATAACCATGGTTTATGGTTATTACTAGCACTAGCATATTTTAAGTAAATTCACATTTATTCTTACTTGCAATGCAAATTTAGTGTGGGCTTATAAGTAAAAGAGCGGAAAAAACACCCTTTTCGCTCAGTACGTTGAGGTTCGTGTAAAATATTATGCATATTTTAAAATTTCGCAAAATAATGTCGTTGTAAGTTAGTACTGTTCTGCCGCTCGCACCGGTTTTCACATGCATTTGAGAAATGTTTTGACGGAAAAAATGTTCCGTGTTAAAACATTTTAAATGCATCTGAATAAAGGAACGATGGTGGAGATTGGAGTTAAATGAGAGTTTCATTCGTGTTTTGGCGAAATATAAATAATATTACTTCTAGCTATACTTTGCCAGATACGGCCGCAATCAGGGACGCTAAATGTCAATTAAATCGTTTCTAAGGGCCAATTGCACAAACTAATTCTGCCCATAACTTCGACTTTGAAAACGTCAATCCCATACAATAGCAATGTCAAATACGTCACAAATGTGTGACAATGACATTGTCAAAGTTAAAGCTATCGTCAAAGTTAGTTTATGCAACTTAGCGTTAGTATGGATTCTTTGTGTAAAATCTACACTAGTAATGATTTAATTGACATTGAATGTCTCTGAGTACAACGGTTTATGACTTATAATCGTGAATTGTTGAGCGCGGAGCTCCTCTACAATCGAGGGTTCGATTGACAGATCTTAGCTCATAGTCCACCATATTGACTAATCTGTGAACTATGCATACTTGACCGTAATCATTCTTGAATATTTCAAACCATTAAACCCCAAAGAAAATGCGAGTAATAATTTGTTGTTGCGGACAAAATTAAATATACATAGGTAATAGGTATCTGAGAAACATACTGAATATAGTGTTTTTCCGCATTTGCCTGCGTTGGAGGTAAAAGGTTTTTCCCTCACACAACCATAAATACCTAGCTAAACGACAGTAATGTTAACATATTAATCATTCTAAGAATCCTTCTTATCATATTATAAATGCGAAAGTTTGTACAGATTGTCGTATGTTTAGACGTATGTTGTAGGTAAGAAAGAAAGAAAACATATATTAGCCACAAAAACATACGAAGTAAATTGGTAGGTAATAACAAAATATCTCATAGCTAGCTTATGTAAATAATTAATAAACATGCGTGTCGCGTCGTAGCTTTGACATAGCGGTGACCATCCAGCGTTAAAAAGGACTGCGAATAATACAATGCTGGTTTTCAGTGGTCACCTACGGTGACATATAGACGTCAGCTACTTACGTAGCTGACGATTAAAGTAGTAAAATATTTCATATTTGAAATTATTATTTAAATCGGAGACATTATTACTCGTACTTAGAATCAAAAATATCCAAGAGCGGGTGAAGCCACAGTAAAGTTATTGTAAATACCACGTGATATTGTCTAAAATCTAACAAACGTAGTGTAATGTGGATATTTTTGCATTTATACTATTTTTTGCTTTCATGTCCCCACCCTTCTACGTTCAATTCAATTTTCATTTGCTGACACGCATATTTTACTCCAGTAAATGAATAGTGACATGTACGAAAAAATGCAAATACAGAACAAAATTGTATTAAGTTTCGTAGGAACATTTAATATTCGCCGAAATACCAATATTGAAAATTTATAACCTAATTATTTGTTTTAATTCTATTGAAACGGACGGAACAGCTTAAAAAATAGATTATATTTAGTAAATTCGGAGAATTCCCCTATTTAATATGTTCATTATTGTATTAACTACTGATTGCTTCTTAGAAAATAATATGCTAAATTAAAAATAGGGCTTGTAATATAATTGATTTAACTTATAATAATTTTCGATAATAAATCAATAGTCGTACAAGTCTCAGCATCTTGGTAAAAAGGATGGTTGAACCATTTCGCAAATGTCGTGAATATGCTTTAACAAGGATAATAAGTCCCTAGTGTTGTATCAAACAAATAATATTATAAGTGCAAAAGTAAGTTTATTTGTTTCAACCTGACAAACCAATCAACCTGAAATCTTCACACTGATTTATTGTGTACTATAAAGAAAAGGACATACCTTTTATCCAGTAAAAAAACTTTTCCGAAACATAGAAAATTAATTTCCGTTTATGTCGTTGTTGATCGACAGCCTAAATTTTCTGAAAAAACATACATTTACCCTCTGGCATTTTCGACATCGGCAAAACCAAACAATTTTCTGATAGAACATACATTTACACTCAGCCGCGGGCAAAATCTAGCAATTCTGTGAAACGACAAACCCATACATTGTTACTTGTGTAATAACTGAATTACCTATAACTAAAACACAAGACATACATCACACATGAATGTATTTTACCCTTCATGTGCATGGGACGAATCATTAGTTTTCAATTAAACGGGTGGAATTTACCACCCCACGTGGGTACCTCACAAGTTTGGGCGTGAAGTTATACGGCTCGCTGTTCCGTGATATTGGCGTCGTTAACCGCTTCAACGATGCTAAATATACACTCATTACTTGGTCCGCCTCAGATGATTTTCAGTAAATATATATAGATGAATAGCTATTTTTGTTTTAATTTTATTCAGATCATCGCGGGTATCGACTAACAGTCTTATTAATAAACAAATTGAAAACTTTTAGTTTTATAATGTTTTGGCCCTTTCGAACGACTCCAGAATTCAGTTTGAGCAAAGAAGACAAAACATTCGATAGCTAAAACAGGTTTTAAATCTGTCTATGAACAGGGCCGTAAGCAATAACCAATAATCACCAACTACTGTGCATGAGGTTTCTCTTCAATCGAAAGAATTAATGAGTCATTGCAAGAATACAACAAGTTAATCAATAGCATCAAAATATAGTCAAAATTAAACTACGATTTATCTCGCATTTTGTAAAATACAGTATTTTCTTGAATTAATGTTAATGTTAAACGAATCTAAGAAACCAATATTCTTTATACGCTATGATTGTGTTAACTATTTTCCCAGGGATAGTCAGGCGGGCAGTAAAACACTCACTCCAAATAACACTTGTACATATATTAACGTATAATAACAATCAGGTCGCGCACTCTTACTACTGTTCAGAACCGTGTCTGTACTTGTAATAATCACCATCCTGCGAAATATTTATTATATACCCTCGGTTTCGGGATGCCAACATTAATAATTTATAGATGTTGCCAACACGGCCCTCCTGCATCGTGCATGTCCTCAGGCACGCCCTCACCTCATAATCATAATACACCAAACAAATCTGAAATCAAACAACACTTTATTAAATTATTAGCTCGGCCTATCGTGACAGTCATAACCACGTTATCCAAAATTTCTGTTTTACTGAATTTCCCATTCTAAGGTTACCTTTATGCTTAGGCGTACCTTGCTATTCGTTACTGATCACTCCCTTAATCCGCACCAGTGCCTGTTCCAGTTTATACCTTTAGACTTAGGATATGACTGCTTCAGCACACTGTTACGATTCTGGTGAGTTGTTGTAGTACTGTTCGTGGGTAATTCAGTATTAAATCTAGCCAGAATAATATATTAAACATTGGGTTTGATTTAAACACATATATTAGATTGTTTATAAAATATACGTTATTACCTTGCCAACACGACTCATGCATGTAGTAGTGAGCTAATGTCCCAATTATCAATTTTTATCCAAGGTTTCATGTTTTCTGCTGCTGCCACACCACTGTAAACCTTGGTACTTCTTTCACTCCCGCGCATATCCTTGATTTGGTATCTATCCCGTCCCAAGCGCTTAGTTACTTGAAAGGGACCTTTGAAGGTTGGTAGTAACTTTTTACTGCGTCCGTCGTTTGTTTGGCTTTGTATTTTAACAAGAACCAGATCCCCTGTGTTGTATTCTTTTGCTACAATACGGTTGCGATCAAACCTCTCTTTCTGAGAATAGGCGTTTTTTTTCAAATTTTCTATTGCATCTTTCCGCAATTTAGTTACGTCGGTAATGAGTTCATCATATTCAGGCTCTGGACTAAGGCTATCGCTATCGGTACGTAGTCTATATCCAAACATCAATTCGCTAGGCACTGTTTTTATTGCTCTATGATAGGTACTATTAATTGCCTGTTGTAAATGTGTCACACATTGATCCCAACAATTTTCATCTACATTTGCTCCCATGGTCTTCATAGCCTCTAAAATGGTTTTGTTAAATCTTTCGGCTTGGCCATTTGAACGCGGCATGCCTGTGGCTGTCGTATGTAGATGAATATTCTTAGTGGCACAAAAATCCTTGAATGACTTAGACGTAAAACTTGAACCTGAATCAGTTACAAGTCTGCGCGGATTACCAAATATTTTACATATTTTGTCAAGTTCGCTAATTACGTTATTAGTTTCAGTATTAAGGACCGCCGAGATGAAAACAAATTTGGTAAACGCATCTACAATGACTAATAAATATTTGTTTCTACTCAGAGTTTCTACAAATGGTCCGAGATGGTCCATATGCAATGTGTGGAATGGTTGTGCATATTTAGGCAACGGATATAATTTACCTTCTCTCGGTCCACCTCGATTTTTATAATAGATACAATTTATGCAATTTTTTATATATTTTTTTACTAAGTGTCGCATCTTGGGAAACCAATATCTACTAGAAATCCTTTCGACAGTTTTATCTATTGAAAAATGACCAAGGTCGTCGTGATTATACTTAAGAATTTGCCATATGCAATTTTTAGGAACTACCCAACGACGACCCCTTTTTGTTCGTCGATAAACTTTATTTCCGAGAAGTTCGTATTTGTTGAATATATCTCTATGCATGTCTATTTCGCCGGACTCCAGTATTTGTTTCAACTTTGATAATTTTGAATCTTGGAGTTGAACAGATAACAACCAATCTGCCTCGGTAATACTTAGAATCATTTCCCTTTCAGATCTCTCTCCAGTATACGGAGGATTTCTGCTTAAGGCATCTACATGATGCATACGTGTACCCTCACGGTGAATAATATCGTAAGAGAATTCCTGAGTAGATAGAACCCATCGTGAAATTCGAGGAATTATGTCTTTCTTAGTTAGTGCATAACGAACTGCACTACAGTCTGTCACAACACGAAAATGGGAACCTAGAAGATAATGTCTGAATTTTCCGAAACACTGCACAACAGCCAACAACTCTAACTCAAAAGAATGGAATTTCTTTTCATCTTCCGTGGTTTGGCGACTATAATAATAAACCGGTTTTTCTACGTCATGAGTAAGTTGCATTAAGATACCAGCGATTCCGTCTCTACTTGCATCGGTATAGAGAATACATTCTTTACTAGGATCAAATATCACTAATATGTCTTCTGAGGTAAGTGACCCTTTTAGATTTGAGAAGGCGTTATCCTGCTCAGGGCCCCAAACCCAAGAGCTATCTTTTCTCAGTAGTTTAGTGAGTGGATTAGATAATAGAGCACAATTTTTGATAAATTTTCTGAAGTAACTGATAAGTCCAAGAAATTGTCTAAGATGATGAACTGTTTTAGGGACTGGAAATTCTTTAACTGCTTTAATTTTATTTTCACTGGGCTTAATCCCTTCAGAATTGACTCTGTATCCTAAAAATTCGATATCTTTCTTCAAAAAATGACATTTATGTAGGTTTATTGTGAGTCCATTTTCTTTAAAGATTTGCATTACCTTTTCTAGAAGTTGAATATTTTCTTCGGCGGTTTTACTGACTATTAAAATATCGTCAAGGTACAGAATAATTTTACCGAATCTCAAGTTCCCTATAACCTTGTCCATCATTTGTTGAAAACATGACGGTGCATTAGCCAAACCGAAAGGGAGTCTTAAGAATTCGTAGTGCCCATCTTCAGTAATGAAGGCGGTTTTATGTACGGATTCCTAGGCCATTTTAATTTGATAATATCCACTTTTTAAATCTAAACTACTGAAAAAATTGCAGCCTTGGAGCCTATCCAATAAATCCTCGATGCGAGGCATTATATATTTGTCATATATTTGTCTTTTATGGTTACTTTATTTAATGCGCGGTAGTCGATGCATAATCTTTTATCGCCATTCTTTTTACACACAAGTAAAGCGGGGCTCGCGTATGCCGATTTACTTTCGCGGATTATATTGTTGTCTAAAAGCTCGTTTACCATTGTTCTAACCGTTTCTCTGTCCGAATGTGATTTCCTGTACGGCCTAAATTGTATAGGCTTTTTATCATTTAAGTTAATAACCATTTCGTGACCATCTACTTTTCCTAACTGCCTTATATTTGAAGCAATGCATTTAGCATATTTATTAAGAAGGCAAACCAATTCATTGCGAAAAATATCTGCGTCAAGTTCGGAATATGAAGTGTCTATAACATTGCACGAATCCTTACTACAAGTTACCATTTCAAACGTCAAAGTTTCACCAATACGAAAATACATTAAATCCGGCCTCTCTGTCACGTTACGTCCTATCAAAATATCACAACCCGACAATTGATCTAAAATATAGATATCAACCTTCTGAATGTGCACTGAATCTAATTTTATATTCACTTGGACCATTTCAGTGACCGTTTTCAAATTATCACTACAAAATCCTTGCAATGACACGGGGGTATTTAGCGGAATCTTTAACAAATTAAATTGTTTCGCCAAAGATGATGTCATTATAGAACAGCTACTACCTGTATCTATAAACGCTACGTGGCCTTGTCCATTAATTTCAATTTCCTTACAAAATTTATTTTTTGTATTACTTGGTTGTACGTAATTTGTTTCCTGTTTTTCGTTTTTTGAATTTTTATTTTTGAAAAAACAAACTGACTCCTTGTGACCTTTTTTACCACAGAATTCACATTTTATCGTACATTGAATGCGTTTATGATTACCCCCACAATTATAACATTCTATTGGCTTACGAATAAAAGTTTGAGTAATATTGGACTGACTTGTTGACGCTACGGGTGATAATATATTGGGCATTGATTTACGGGGCATGAAATTTTGAATATTATGTTGTGACACATTTGCATTAATATTATGACGAGCTGTAGTTTCTTTTTCAACTTCTGGTTGATAAGTGCGGCTATGTAAAAACGCTGCTAGGCAATCGCATGATTTAAAATTACTCGCTTCCACGGAAGCTGTGATATTTTTATCGCCAATATTACCCAATATAATTGCAATCATATCATCTTCTGTGAAATTTAGACACAAGCTGTCAATTTTTGCTTTTTGTTCGAAAAAGAAATCGTACAATGATTGATTTGCAACGGGTTTTCGGTTGATAATTTCTTTTAGCAATTCAAACATATTTCTTTTCACTTTAAAAGTGTTAAAAATATTTTCCTTCCAATTTTTCCAGTTCCAAGATGTCCACATTTGATTATTTTGCAACAATGAATCGTACCATAATTTAGCGGAGCCTTTAAGTTTATTCAGTGCTTGATAACGTATAATACCGTCCGACCAGGAAAAGGTAGAAGCATATGAATCAATAATATTTAACCACGCGAAAATATTCCCTGTTAGAGGGTCAAACTCGGGTATCATGTTGTGTAGTGACATATTATTTGTACTTACAGTTTCTTGGTCCCCTTTTTTTACCCTTTTTCGAGGCAGTGGCGGAGTCCTAGATCCACTGCTGCTACTTGAGTGCCTTCTATGTTTGCGGCTGCGGTTTCTTCCCATTTTGTTCAAGTTCACGTGGAGGAAGCGACGAACCACTTCTGATGTTAACTATTTTCCCAGGGATAGTCAGGCGGGCAGTAAAACACTCACTCCAAATAACACTTGTACATATATTAACGTATAATAACAATCAGGTCGCGCACTCTTACTACTGTTCAGAACCGTGTCTGTACTTGTAATAATCACCATCCTGCGAAATATTTATTATATACCCTCGGTTTCGGGATGCCAACATTAATAATTTATAGATGTTGCCAACAATTGTAGAATCGTAATATGATTGTAGAAGTAATTGTTTTTCTATCAATAGAATCCTAGTCCAAGAACTGCATATTGTTAAATTCATAAGAAAGTAAACAATATCGCGAAGTGGCTTTATATAAAGTGGGTCTGAAGATCCTGTTTAAGCAAGATCAAAAGGGTCTCTTACGAAATATTGTGTAGGTGGCGATGACGCAGTAAGATTTTAAAAAGAGTCCTTGTAAAAAAATCACATTAACCTCTTTTAAAAATATAATAGAAGGAATTTTATGTCCCGTAATCTGCTTTATATTGACAGAGTCAACTCCTAAATTGCGGAAAAGAAAAGTCTAGTATGAATGCCTGATTATAACCAGTGGCGAATTAATCTTTAAATAATATAATTTCCATTAAAATAAATTAATCTACCCTCCTTTTGTCAACAACCTGTAATTTATGTTACAAATTTTTGAAAAAGTATTTCATAAAATAAATAAACTTCATCCAACCGCAAATGTTTTTCAAATTAAAATCATTAAAGGAAGCGTGTGTTGACTTTCCAAAACTTTGCGCTGACGTAAAATGGCTCCACAATTCGCAGAATCCGTATCAAGAGAACAATCTTTTATTACTGAAATGAGCACCATCGTTGAAAGGAAATTGTGTTGGATGATGAGTGAAATATTTATTTTCTGTACCACACCTTTCATTTAGCATACGTACAGTGGGATTGGCAATTGAACACAAATTATTCAACACATTTATAAATGCACTGATACCCATAATTGATTGGTCTAGTAGCAGAAAGTGTTGACTGTGAGCCGTGAGATCGTGAGTTCGAAACCCAAAAATATGTGTGTGACTTTTGGTCTGAAGAGTATATAAATTGCCTCGGTAGATATTTTTTTTCCCGATTCGCCCTTTTTCAAATTTTAAATTATATCAGTATTAAATAAAAGAGTTCAATACCCCTAGGAAATATATGCGCTTCGAATAACATTGTATGTGACTACAAAAGCGTGGTCAAAGCTTCGATAATTTGTAATATATCTAAAAGAATCTCGTACTATTTTGCCAACTTCGTGTGTGCACTAAAAAGTAAATCGCGCGCTCGGTCTTAAAATTTTACAGAATGTTAGTCGCACGACAGTTATTGTACTGTAACCGCTATAGCGGCTGAATTTTTCTCATTGTTGAGAAGAAATATCCTTTTATTTGTTCAGTCCTGTTTCCTTCTTATCCGGTTGGCAACAATATTACATTTCTCCGTGATTTTTACTGGAATTCCGGAATCAAAGAAAGCTAATGTTTATAAAGTGAGCTGTAACTTTTATGAAGAACAAATTGGACGATGTATACTTATTGCTATATGCCTATATATTTGTGAGATCAAAAGCAATGTTCAGTACCAAAATATCAAAACTACATAAACTCACGCCTTTTTCCCAGGAGGGGAAGGCAGAGGTGCTACCAGGACACCCACGTGTGGCTTTGTGTGTTCCGTCCCACAATGTGATAGGGTTAGAACCTATCGCCATATCGGGCACAAATTTCTGACTTCGAACTGATAATGAATAGAAAAATCCAATATTACTTTCGAACCCGATTCGAACCCGAGACTTCAGCGTCGTAATCGTACCGTAGTACAACTGCGCCACCGAGGCAGTCAATATTAATATTGGTAATAAGAGCAATTATCTTTAAACTCAAAATTATTTCGCTAGTTCATAAATAATAAGACAGAAAATCTAAATAGTGTTGGATTCAGACTTCGATATGAGATACAAATATTGTGCAGTGGGTATCCATACACTACGACAGATTTCGGATTGGCGATACCCGGCTCGCAACAAATACTTGTGGGTAACAAAAACATTTGCCTCAATGCGGTCGAACCCACGACCTTTCGTTTCCCCAGCCCTAGATTTTTTCACAATATTAAACACTTGCACAGAAACTGCGCAAATTCAACTGGCTATTAGTTCTTCTCATTTTATAATTTAGTTTGCAAGCCTTCTATTTAGTCAACTGAGGAAATCCCAGAGGAATCGAGTTAATCTCTTTATTTTGTATTGCATTTCCACAATATTACCCGAGGCGGCTGCCGACAGACCTTTGCGACCCACTGCTTGATTATTCATTTCATTTCTTTGTTAAACATTTCCGTTTCTGTTACGGGTATTTTGAAATTGAAATACTCCCATGAGAAAACCTGAGAGTAAGTTTGGCTTCGTGGAGTAGTATTGGCAGAAAAGGAAATCAAATATAACTACAGCCAATTGTCACATTGTCATATGTATGTAATACAGAAGCCCAATTGCAAATGTTGATACAAGAGTTTTATTGTGGATATTAGAAAAAACGAGACATTTCGATCTTACAATACACAAATACTTGCGAATTCTAGATTTTTTAAACTGCAGCTCATACAGCCAGTGATTTATCCAGCTGTGCCGTGAAACTAACTATACTAACTACTAACAAAACTAACTATAAAATTCCATTATTTCATTTAGTTAGATGAATACGAAAACAGTATTATTATAAAATATGCCTGACAGCAAATCGCGAACATTCACACAGCTAAAACGATTTATCTACGCTGGTTAATTTCCATAATGAAAACACAATTTGCGAACTTCAACAACACATTCACGGAAATATATTAGCGCGCAGTACGTAAAATTCTCATATTATCCACACCGAAGCAATATCACGAGGCATGTGTGAGTGAAGGAAAACATATTGAAATATATGTACGTACATACATTAATATATTCTGGAATCTCACAATAACATCTTCATATTACTTGTGAACAAACCATTTCATATTTCAGGGTAACCATCTCATTGGTACAAATTGATAAATGTAATGGGTTTCAGCTATCAAAAGTCCAATAAAACTGATACGAAAGGCCATTACAGACGTAAAGGCAATTTCGAAATAAATCGCATTTGTATTGAGCAAGATTTCGTATGCAGCGACGAAACGTGAACCAAATACACAACACAAGATGTGCCAGGGTCTGGGAAAGGGCACTATGCCTCGCATTTCCCTCGGGACATCCGGCTGATTGTCGAGATTCGTCGTGAAAGATTTTGGATCACGAAGTTCAGTGAGCCGAAAACGGGCTAAGAACAGATAAATTAAGCCGACGATAAAGTGGCGCAGAGTAACAGAATGATAATTAGCTTGGGTATCTCCCGGCCGATCAGACGACAGTAGAAAACGTGGACTGGGCGAAAAGATAATAGATAATTTCTATTCCGGCTCAATTAAGTGGTCTGTAATAACAATACTGGCACAGGCACAAGTATCAATAAAATTTGAAATATTATTTGCTTGCTAACAGAAATATCTACGTAGTAGGTATGATTCAGTTATACCGTACAAATTATGACTATTTTTTCCACTATATTGGTGTTTTTATGCTATTGGTTCTTCTTTTAAATCAAATGACAAAAAAAAATGGTATTCAGTACAAAATATGTTCGTAATTAAAATGTTATCACAATTAAAATAATATAAACCATAATTCTTTATAATAAGTGTTGCTTTTTTGGTTAATAATCTTTTCCGTTAATATGTATTTCAAGTTTTTTTTTAAATTATAAAGAATGCTTCTAGACTTCTCAAGCTGGTTAAATCATTATTTTAAATAAACAATAAAAGTGTTTTATAGACTAACGAGTCGGTTCAAATAGTTTTTTCATGTAGAATATTTTACATAAATTTATTTGAGAACACATAATGTATTTCATGTCACATTTTAAACATATTTGAAAAGAAAATTAAGAATCCACATATATTTAAGAATCTCACATTACCTGTTGTAAAGTTTGAATATCAATAAACAGCTACATAACTAGTTTAGAAATAACGTTACACTTTCTACTCATACAAATCCACTTGAAAATAAAATTACAACCGCACAACTCAGTCAAATTGCACATAAATTGAAAAATCCTGAAAAACACATCTACACGTGAAAAAGAATCCCGCGATTTCAATATTATATTTAAAACAATTTATTCAACATTATCGTTGGGTCCGCGTAATATTTGATTATTTCAGTCCCGAGACGAGACGTGTTCCCGCCTCGGTATCTCATTTGGCACTGAAAGCTCTGATAGGGCGGTTTACGCATGCGAATCATACTGGAAGCCTTTAACCCTGATGAGCGAGCTCTCGTGGAGTGTCTGATAATGAAACCCGACTGTTAAACGATTTAAGAGATGTAAACTTGCGCCGTTGACGAATAAATGCTATTTGATGGTTCCGCTGGCTGGAACATGATTGATGTTAGAATCACAAACGACTTTTTCTAACCTTTTGAACAGATCTAGGAAGCTTAATAACTTTTGGTAGTAGGATTTTTTATATTCTCTGTATTCTGACTATGTCGCGATAAAATCCGTAAAAAATAGTTTTATTTTATTTTTATTTCAATATATATTTCCTATATTATAGGATCCATCGTATTACCAAAGACTGCGTCTATTTTCCTCTAATTCTCCCCATTCATATTTATGTCAACCGGTCACTACTATGATGAACATGACTTTTTATTCAATCGGAGAGTTAATACATCACCTTTTTTGGCGAGGGAAAACCTGTTAAGCTCCCCATCAGTAGGTACCCCGAAAGGTACCCCAACTGAAGCGCCTCGGTGACCGTCACACGCATTATGGGCGGTACCGGATATCCTAAGGCGAGGAGCGCTCCGACTTAGTTCCGCGTAACCTCCCGGCGCAAATCCATTACAAGTCCCTGTAATTAAAGGGGGCACGGATGCCCCCCACAACGGTACAGTAATTATATGCCTGTTTAAAGATGTCTATACATCATCTATATATTTAATCGGTATCTTGTCAGTATTTTGTCCCATGCTATGACGTTCCAACACGATGTGAAGCTCATTTTTGTTATTAAACCTTACTGCAATTTCTACTTAGTACTGAACCAACTTTAGGAAATCACAGATCACAACCTGATACCTCGCGAGATCATTATAGGGTCGATAAAACTATAAATATGATAATCTAAGTGAATAATATAATAAAACAGCTAAAGGTTCCCCGAAAATATCAGAATAGGAGACGGTGAGAACATTTCGGTGTTTTGTGGTTGTCACCGAACCAGTGCATAAAATATTGGCGGTAATAAATTCTTCGTCGAATTCTGCATCGAAATTTCTCAGTAAACACATACATAGTAGCATCAGTTCCCGGGCAAAGTTTGAAGCATCCGCAATAATTCATAAAAATTTAAAAAGATGCTGAACACTTTTATAGGAGCTTTTATTTTACATACACGTAATACGGTCTACCATGAGCTAAATTGTTTTATAGTAAAATATTTTACAAGGCGACTGATATAAAAATACTGGGACGTTTTCTTTACTTTCTGGAATTCCAATTTAAGAAACAAAGTAGATAGCTATTAAAATTTTAAAAAAATATTTTGCATTATTACAATCACAATTCGTATGAAGAACTACGATGAACATTTCACATTTAAACCAATAATTAGGACACTGTTGGAGATTCAAAAAAACCGTGAAATAGACGTAAGTCAAGTAATAACTTCGAATGACGTAATTTACATCCACGTTGCGCATTTTACGTTTAGAAACTCTTTCGACTCGAAGCAAATAAAAAAAGACATCTATGTAAAATATAAAATGGCAAAAACAATGGCAACTAACAATTCTACACAACCCGGAGTAGTTTTTTTGCTTTTCAATTGGAACATAGACAACGAATTTATAACAGCTCTCGAATATCAATTTTAGTGGTGTGGGGGCAATAAATCTTGTCCGAGTTTTCGCTAACATAGAACTGTGTTGTCCTGGCAAGTTTATTTCCGGGAGAAGAGTGATGAACTGGTATCGATATGTATCTGCGAGTGAACGCTTAAATTGCGTTTTTGTTATAGTTCATACAAATTCTACGCTTTAGAATATGGGTTTAGATGGATCGAAAAAAGTAATTTTTATTCAGTAATAAGATGAAAAAAATATATTAAATTAATAATGAAAAACCATAAATGATAAAATAATGACAAATATGGATTTACATTAACATTTTAAATTAGTTAATAGATTAATAGACGTTGTATGTTACAAATATCGATCGTCTCTACTACATGAGTCCACGACTCTAAAACTGTTTTTAATCTAGTATAAGAAGTAACAAGATTTAATAAATTTTTTCAATAGCATCAGGTGTTAAGGCACATCACTAACGCTATAACTTGTTTGAACATACTAAAAAAATACAGCTTAAAGTTTCATGAGCTAGTGTGGTGATGTGAAACAAAAGGTCCCGACCGCAATTGAAATAACTGGCCTGTATTGTACTGTACTGTATCAGCTCATATACGTCCCACTTCAGGGCACGAGTCTCCTCTACAATCGTGAGTACCTCTACAATCAAGAATACGATTGAGAGGGGATAGGCCAAATAGTCCACAACGCTGGAGACCATAAAATAATAATAACAATATCTGGACACCAACTAATAATCACATTTCATCTCGCCTACAGATTCCCCTCATGACTATACCGGCTTCTAAAGGCCGACAGCCAGCAATCCATCTAAACTAAGCAAGTGCGGTAGAATTACTTATTCGAATGATCATCTTCTGTTTTTTAGTACCATTTTAGTTTTTTTTATTGTACTTAATGGCGAGAGCATGCGATTCGCCTGATGGTAAGCGAAACAACCGCTCATGAAGAGTAGCAAACAACACCATGAACTACAAAGCAATGCTTGGCATTCCACTACGCTCGCAATCCTGAGACATAAGGTGTTAAGTTTCATTACGTCCAGTTACACTAGCTACAATGTCCTTCAAACCAGAACACAGCTGTGAATTTACACTGCTGTTTGACGGGAGAAATAGACATTGCGATGGTACCCACCCAGGCGGCCTCTCTCATATACCTTTATGAGAATTGAGAGATCTACCATCGGTAAAATGGTGGTTAAATCACAAAGCCATATTAGAGAAGAAAGCTCCTATTGACCATTCGAACATATACTGGCGAGTAAAATATAACCTACATTATTAATCTAGATTTTATCATCGTCCGGTCCAGGAAGTCCACCACTGAAGTTAAGACTCCCTAAGGATTTCCGCAGCGATCTGTTGGAAGCGGCCGGCATGCAGCAGCTTCCTGTAAACTATATGAGTTCCTTCATTCAGGATGTGGGTGGAAGTCCAACGTTGCGCTTGCCAGTACGTGGCCTCCAATCGAAAACCTATTAGCGCTATCCGATAGATATAATTGGTTTTGATTACCCAAATACTGTAGTAACATTTTATTATATTGACGCAAACGACAGATGAAACTGAAATGTTGTAAACTGATTTCCTAAAATAACAATATTAATATGCGTTTATTTTTAGATTGACTCGGTAGCTTGCCCTCTGAGGAACAGATTTATGATCTAAAAGGATGCAAATTTCAAAGTACCTTTAGGGTGTAATCTCTGCAGCTCTGTCGATTCATTACGAGATGTAGACGTGACGCGACGCGTTTTACATCTTAATATTTCTTAAAGGAGAGATCGTAATTAAAATGGGCGTGGAATTTAATTTTCTCTTGGGAGTAGACTCACGGTTCTTCCAATAAAATTGAAAAGCTTACCAGCTCAAGCCTGTAACTTATAGCCAGATTAGCATAACTTAGTTTTGCAACTCGATGCAAATCGGTGAAAATTTCTGGCCCATCTGCATGTCGACCATCGGACTAAAGTGCAAGATTGGAATTTTAAATGTTCCCATCTTGGAAACATTTGTGATATTTTATTTCCATTCTCTCATAACGCATTTGCTTAATTTGATTTTTAGATTGTATTTCACGTTTTTATATTTTGACGTCTCTTATTTTATGTGGACTGGAATAAATTTTGATTAATGTTGTTAGCATTTTACTTTCAAGTGTTTATTTAATTCTGACATTCATACATTTACTCTTAGAGGTTTTTGCACCGTGGAATGAAATGGAAATAACATTTTTGTTCCTTTCAGCTATTTTGTTCATAATTATATTTTTCGCTGCCGATGAAATGAAAATCCATGAAAATCTATGAAAATCCTTGCAGGAGGGAGCCTATGTTTTGCCTATGATTTCCTCTCGTTGAATATGATTAAATAATAATGAAGAAAATGGTTTCTATGCAAATCGTAAAGTCAACAAAATGGACCGTTCTAAAGTACTATTTACTGCTATTTTCTGTCAACTTTTATCCCATACTTACAAGGGTCAATTAACAATCATTTTAAGCCATGTTGTTAAATGATTTAGCTTATTATTTTACAAATAACTGGGTGATCTGATATCAAACTGTTCGGTTGGTTGGTAGTATAAATATTTCAAAAGACCTTACGCGCCAGAGACTACAAAACTTCAACTGATAACTCTACTTACGTCGTTCTTTCGTTATCGATGATGTAACACCCTCAAAGACCTACCTTCGTCAGACATAATTATCAATTTATGTTATGCAAAACATTGATCCCCGCTCTTATTAAGTACATAATTGCTTTCATAATCCGATGAACATTACCATATTAATCAATTAACACGTACAATATTAAATAAATCTGGGTGTCATATTTTTCGTAAAATTTAAACGCGGTATTAAATTAATTTGCGTACCTGCATCGAAATTTATTTTATAATCTGTTTATGAAGTTGCAAAATGTTGTATGGATATTTCTTTTAAACATGATGCATACATTTATACAGGGTATATCAAGACCGCGACCGAAAACGAAGCCAGGTGGTAGTATTAGTGATATCAAACACAATGCAAGTAAAAATTTCAATTTTTTGTTCTTTTTACATATCGTCGTAATTTAGTGATAAATAATACATCGTTTTTCTAAAATAATGACGTACATCGCTTTACTTTTAAACACGCAAGGGTTTAAACGTAAGGGTTTAAATTACTATTTTTGCAAAAAACTAGGTATTTACCCCTCAAAAACGATTATTTAAAAAAAAAATAAAAAAAATCCGTCGCTGATTTTGCAAAATTTTTAGTTGCATTGTGTCTGTAGCCGCTAAAACTACCACCTGGCGTCGTTTTCGGTCGCGGTCTTGATATACCCTGTAGATACGGTTTATGACTGATTGATTGGATGACGTCATCTAGCCTTGAATAAAATATTGATGGTTTTTGCGCCATAGTAAAGATACACACAGAGAGATTGACGTGATTTAGTAAATAAAAAAGCTATAATCTACCAATATCCAGTTGTAAACAAACGAACAAAACTTATATTAAAGTAATGCTAGCAATGAAAAGTAATTAGAGTTATGTTGACCGAAATGGCGGTTTCGGGCAATGCTGATTGGTGAATACTGCTTTCTCTACAAGTCTAAAGTTTCTCCAGAGAGTTGTGAATACTAGTTGAGTGATTACTAAACTAAACTAACTCTAACCATGATTTGGCACTTACTATGGACTTACATGTTTTATGATTTTAAAGACTACAAATACATTTGCACTTCCTTTTGTGGTTAAGATTAAATTGCATTATATCGTATCGTCCACTTGCAGAATAAATTAACCAAAACAATAATATAAATAGAGATTGTAACGAAATCTGAACAACGAAAAAAATAACACGCTGGGAGACACAGTAAACAAACAACATTCTTAACGAAACTTTGCTTTCAAACGTTTAAAAAAATCGATGTCACCCGGCTGCCTGGAGTGGTCCCAAACTATTTGAAATGCCGCAAGACTGAAACCGAGCCACCGAAAACTTGCCATAAATAGTTTTGGATAACTTCCAAGTCCATTCAAGTAGTTGATGGCAGGAGTTCTTATTAGACTATTCTCAACATGAAAGCCTTTTATTAGATACACAACTGGTTTTGATTTGATAAATTTGTTTAGCTTCAAAATTTAGAATGAAGTAATTTTCTTCCAGGTGAAACTCGGCCGCTTGTTTGATTAACTTCTCTATACATTTAATAAATACATACAATATAAGTTAACGCCTTAAGCTCTGAAGGGACAGGCAGAGAATACATATGTGCCACCCACAATTCGTCTTTCTTTTGTCTGAAGTTCTGGGAAACTCATAATGAAATAATGAACTCTTACAAGCAGAAATTCTCACACAAAGTAAATTACCTAACTTGGGACAAAACCTTCAGATTCTCAGGTCTTTATAATGTCGTTAAATCAATGGTGTGATTGCCAATGGACCAATGGCACTTTTCATATCAAAACTCAAGACAATTTACACCATCGCTCTTCTCTCCTTACCTTTACTCGACTCTCCACTCCGCACGATATATTATTAACTTAATAGATATACCATATAACTATCAATAGAATCCATTTATAATTCTAATCTTTGGTCCCACTATTCGTTCCACAATCACAAACATCACACACAAAAACAAAAAGCGACAGAAAACAATATATTGTCATATCAAATAATGAAACGTCAATTATAAATTAGCTTTAATTTAATATGCGCATTTCTTATAGCAAATTACATTTATCTTACAGCTACTTCAGGAAACGAATTGAAGTGGGCATTTGACTTAGTTATTTGTTCCGCCTTTAATTAATGTTCCGCTTGTTTGATTTTTTATGACGGCGTAATAAATTATTGTTGAGACAATATTACAAAATGTATTACTGGTATAATTGTTCCCTTATTGCTTTTTCGTTTCCTGGATATTGTTGAGAAGCCGATTGCTGAAGTGAAAGGCCTTCATGTAGGTATCCATATCAGGTTAAATGAAATTGGTATCAACATAATGTTAAATTATTTGGGCCAAAAATTAATTATGTACATTGTGGTAGCTTTATTTTAATATTCATAAGAGGGGCGATATTATTGGTAATATATATATATTTGGTATATTAAATTAAATTAAAATAATAAGATTGGAGGCGTTATATAAATATACTATTTATTTTTAAACATGGTAAAAGTACTATAAAGTAATAACCGTCGCCCACACATTGCAACTCCTGTGAGTCAGTATTGACAGTCGTATGCATAAAGCAGCACTCGGAAACCGTAGAGCTGCCTATCTTTGGAGTTCCTACACTGACTCCCTGTAATCTACAACGAAATTAATCGGAAAGAAAACGAATAGGATGAGTGGAAAATATGTAATTCATAGCACATTATTTAGTTAAAGCCTATATGGTAGAATCACTGTGCAAACAATTCAAAGGGAGTTTTATGACTTACCTAATTAATATAATAAGGCACTATACAATTACAATTCCTTTCCCTTAAAAATATAATATTCTCATCTCTCGCTTATCATCCCATTGATACATCTTTAACTGTCTCTCTGGTCGGTATCTCATGTCAGAGGATCGTGGTCACCATCAGGGTTGCATCTGGAGCGGATCATCTGCCTCCACCAGTTTCTGCCCAGCGAGTCTCTCATGGATGGTGAAAATGAAAATGAAAATAATTTATTGAATCCATTAAAATGTTCAACATAATTTATATTCCGTCTTTTTTGATCTAAGGATCTTATTCGTTCGGAAGGCGATTTTTGTTCTTTTCAATGCCAGTTTACCATATAGTGTTTAAAAAAAATTACAAGTTGGTAACATTATGGACCCAGTGCAGTTCATTAATAAATATTTATTTGGTGTTGATGAAGATCTCTCTTGTGATACATCGTGATCCTAAATCATTATTTATATAAAATAACTACGCGAAAAAACAGTCCCGATTAGCCGTTGAAAAACTGGAATATAAATCATTCGCTCAACGCCTTTTCCTGCTCAGTTGGAACACGTGAGAGAGTGTCACGCACATCCGCCCGCCCGCCGCGTCGCATCGTTATTTATTACCTTATTTTGTTTTGCAAATATTCTAACACTGAATTTATAACAATAGAATTTTTAGATGATGTAGTGGCACGCCTTTATACGGATAGTGACAAAATGGAAATAAAAATTGGAGGTGTGGTGCAATTTTTGTTTTATATTTACATACATATAAATTAAACATATTGTTAGTCGTGTAATTAAACTGTTTTATTACTTATCTGGCTTCCTTTATGCTTGAGCGAGGTTTTACATTTAGCCGTAGTTCACCACGCTGTATTAGTGCAAATTAATATATTGCTATTAAACGTAACTGACTGCCTCGGTGGCGTAGTTGTACTAGGGTACGATTACGACGCTGAGGTCTCGGGTTTGAATCCCGGGTCGGGCAAAGTGATATTGGTTTTTTCTATTCATTATCAGCCCGGAGTCAGGTATTTGTGGCCGATATGGCGATAGGCTCTCAATCACATTGTGGGACGGAACACACAAGGCAAAACTTGGGTGTCCTAGTTGCTACAAGGACACCCACGCATCTCTGCTTACCTTTCTCAGAAGGGGTCTTGGGAGAAAAAGGCGTAGGTTTATGTATATATGGTACAACAATCTAAGATATGGAAAGGTAAGGTAAGGGACAATATTCTATCCGGTCTTGTCAGGTGCTATGTCGTAAATGCGTTGCTAGCGGAATAATTCTTGCAGTTGTTGAACCGTGATCATACCACACGACTTTAGTATAATAAATGTGAACTCTTGAACTCTTTTAAAATCCTCAATTAGTATCAATTAGCAACTATTGCGGGGAACTTTGCATTAAATAGATGCTTGATGGAAAATAGATCCGTGGCTAATCAACAGGTGTATTAAACGATTACCATACATACGTAAACAAACACTATGTGCATATGATAACGTTCATTAGAACCAAGTAAACAAAGTTAAATGCAAACTAGTACGGGGAAAATAACTAAATCCGAAATCCATGGCTATATATTGAAATTCATTTAAGCATCAAGGACTCATTGAGCCACCAAAGTGGTTTAAATATTGAATACTTTTAACCGATGTAAATATGGATGCATTAGAATCTCACATTAGTATGAAAGTGACGGAAATGAAAAATATGCTTTTCTTGGAATGTGGAAAAACGTTAAACAAGTAGGAATTCAGATGTTTGTTTCTACATAAGTATCACAGAATTATTCCATTACTTGATAATCTTAAAGAAAAACGCTTCATCTAAATCGGTCCATACACACGATAATTTTATTATTTTGTCTTAATTACTACTTACTTACGAATTCGGACTTATTGCGAATTTGGTGGTTAAGATCTAATCTGCACATAAATTATGTAATTCAGCATAGTTTTAACTATCGTCTGCTTAATTTTATGGACCACTAAATAAAGCTTATCCTATCTAACCAAAATTATTACAATCACCTCTTTATTGCTGTATAAAGTAAAGCTAGTTTTAACATTAAACTGGAAAAGAATAGCCAATTTTCGGATACCTATCAAATCTGGGGCATTAGTGTCGGTCGTTAGTGCTCATTAAATGTGCGCTGTCACTTGGCGCTGAGAGTGGGTAGTTAAGTCGCTTTCACAGGTAAGTGGCAGTATCTACAGGCACGTGGAATAGGAAATAGAGCTATTCTGAAGATAGCTTAACATTCTATTTACAGTATCGTATAATCTCTTTGTTCTAGCATTTTAATTGAGACTTTTCTTGAAACTAGTCTTAGCATTACGAAGAGTTTACACGCCGAATATGGAACGTGAGATCGCAAATTTGGTTCCTGCACCGACTCAAATGTGTGATCCACACTTCTGTCAGGTCTAAATGGTGTGAGATCAGAATGTCTGTCATAGTTACTGGTACACAAAACAAGACTTATGAGTTAAGGTATGTTTAAGATTACACTACTATATATGACGTGTGTAAAAAAATTGACACACAATTAATTAAACGTAAAAAATAAACAACAACGGTGCAAAACACGCCTGAACACCGCATTTATTTGTAAATGGAGATTAATGTGCAAATAATGTAACAAAAATGACACCGAGACGAATCAACATTGTCAGAAAAATCGTTGGAATATTGAAAACCGGTAAGTAATTACCGTTACCCCTATGTGGTGAATATTTGGCAACTTGGCAATTTGCTATGATATTTTTTTAGTATAATACAGGCATATTATTGTCAGGCGTGACCTGGTAAAGGTCGCGGGACGTCGCTGGATGCAGGCTGCCTCCAACAGGTCACTGTGGAAATCTTTGGGAGAGGCCTATGTTCAGCAGTGGACGTCCTTTGGCTGATAGATGGATGGATGGATATTATTGTCAATTAAAACTACAGTACGTGTAGTCTAAAATTAGTCAACTTCACCGACATGATACCATGATTTCAAAAAATCCACATAAAAAGCAGCGTTGCGTTTTTATCATCGCGTTTCATTAAGTTACCTATGATGGGAGACATTGTAAAATACAACTATGGCATTCTCCCTGACTGTCTTAAAAGACGGCTAACAGCGAATCTGGTTACAGGGCACACCGCTGGGGTGGTGCGCTTTGAAGATGCAAGCCCCTTCCAACAGTTACTCATAAATTCCTTGGGATGGTATATTTTCAGCAGTAGACATCTTGTGACTAAAGATTATGAATTATTTTCCCTATTTAATTTGCTTTCGCTTACATTTAAGAGTTTAAAAGGTAGTTATTTCTCTCATTATACTTTGAAGATGACACACAAATATGTGCAGATATTTATGTTGTTCAATAAACACATATTCCTTTTATCCTGCAATTAAAATATTTATCGTCGTATAGTGTAACTTACATAACTATTGCATAATACTACCTTTCCAATCTGAGTAATCGCTGACTAAAGGTTAAGTAACGACATTTAACTATTGTACTCGTATGTCAGTCAGTAAATTTATTCATAGTTTTATTTTAATTGATGTTTTGTTGGTAACTCAGTTGACTGCCATATCATTTTGAACCGCAAGGCTCTTAGTTCGATTCTCAGGTCAAGTAAACAACTTAGTACTAGTTTTTCTTTTTTCCAGAAAATATTTATGAATCAAGGGTAAATTTTAAACACATGACATCTTCCTAATGCATGTTATAAAGTTTCTGCAATTTTGTTTTAATTACTTATAAAATATTTGTAGACGAGGTTAAAATCGTCTGCTAATTCGCCTAGATAAACATTTATTTGTTTTGTGTCTGTAGAGATGTCATTTGTTTTATTTCGCATGTTTTATAAATTGAATATAGTGTCAATACAGTTAAGAGATCTCTGCATTATATAAGCTAAAAAAAAGTTTTAAAGTAATAACAGTATTAGCTAAGATTGATCTATTTAAATGAAAGATAAACTGGTTTATTAAACAAACGGCTAAGGCTCATTTTATGATATTTAACAATAGTCTTATCGTTTCTCTGTCTTTATCTTAATAGGTCGATGCAATGAAACGTTAATTTATGATTAGCAAGTAATAATTCATATATTGACAAATATTTATTTATTTAAATCTTTATTGTACACAGTAAAATAACATACAGTGACAGAAAAAACAGTACAAATGGCGGTCTTGTCGCATAAAGCAAATATCAACAACAATCGTAGCACCAAGTTTTATTTATTTCATTTTAATTATTTTTTTTATTACATAGCTCCAGCAAACGGTCTACATCGTCGGTTTTGCGATATCTAAAAAAATCTAGATCATGTAAAGTCACTTTCAAAGGCATTTTGTAAATCTTTTTTTCATGCCTATTCAACCGGCTCGGCTGGAGTGGCAACACTATGTCAAAAAACGTTCTGTGTGGAGTTTTCAATACCATGCAAGCTTCGAGCCGGCTTTTCTGATAAAAACTGACCATCGGCGCCTGTGAATCTTTTTGAAATAACCTTTTTTGTTTTATATTTTATTCAAAATATACACTTTAATATGACAAATCTCGTTTATAGGCTTTGGGATATATGGTCTGGGGATGGATTCTCACACCAGGCGGTACATTTTGTGTGAGTTTTGCCTGGGATTAAATTTTTTCCCCGGCATGCAGTTTGAAGTGCCATCTACCACATCTCGAGACGTAAATAAACTCAGAATCTACGAGTGGTATAAGCTGTACCAGAACCTTCCTCTTTGAGGGTAAAGGCGTGAATTTATATCATGTTTGTACAGATAAATATTAAAACACGATTATTCAAACACGAATGGAATGAACTATCGGCGTATTTCTTCCTGTTATTAAAGGTTTCAATACCGAGTTAAAAAATCCGGAAGTATGCAATTAGAAACGCACACCGGTGTTCATAATAGCAATTAATTACTCGTTAGAAACTGAATAAATATATAGTTGAGATTAGTTTTAAAGGATTACAAAATATTAAAAAATAATCAGTGGTACAAAGAAGTACGTAATTTATTAGGTATTTTACGTAAACGTAAAATTAGCGAAAATCCGCGTTCAGCGCACGTAGTCGCTTATGTTGATCACTAACTAAACCAACGACAAGTAAATGTTGAAATTCAGTGTGCCTTCTGCATCACTTTTTTTACATAGGTCCGGCAAACGAGCAAACAGTTCAGCTGATTGGCAGTGATCACTGCCGCCCATTAAGATCCACAACGCTGGACCATGGATAAATAAATAAATACACCCAACAGTCACATACATAGTCCTGACTCCACACTAAGATCGAGTCTTGTGTCGTGGGTATCAGAAGCTACGAGAGACTTTTCGCTCTCACAAACACCCAGACCCGAAACAAATACCTGTGGATCACACAAATATATGTTTCGGTGCGGGGATCGAACCCGCGGCCTCTCGTTTCACAGGCGGCGTCTAACCAGCTGCGCCACGGAGGCTGTATTGCCGGTTGATGTGTTGTTTCATATTCATGGAGGAAATCATTGCCATTTAAAAACCCTAATGATCTCAATCCGCACTTTGGAAAAATGTCGATACATCAAAATGAAAATGCCTAATGTTTTGGTTTGAAGAAACACTTTGTGGAGGAATTCAATTTTTACTTCCTTAGCAATCCAAGGAAGTAAGAAGTAAATTCTAGGCCAATGCCTAAAGTATAATATCTACAGGACAAAGAAATAGATGATAAATATTAATTAACTTGTTTTAACAACTAAACGACGTTGCTACACATTACGATATTCGTACATTCGCATAATGTTTTGGCCTTTGAGTTACAGTTTTTTTTATTCGGCTGTCAATCAACAATCTATACTTCCTATTCATAAAATCACAATACAAAGAACTGGAAATATTTTCCTATATCTTTTACGAACCAGTTTTCTAAAGGCAATTACATTTTATTTGATTTGATTATTAATTAATAAATCCCACGAACGGATTGTTCGATTAACATTTTCAATACCAATGTTTCGATGTATATACCTTAAGTAAAAATAGTTAACTGCTCTGCTAATCAAAAAAAGACTAAGTCAGAAATGACTAAATTATATTTCTTTTCTTATAGTCCGAACCCGAAACGACACACGTGTGAGAGTCACTATGACGGATATTCCATTATTTTATTTTATGAAATTACCGGTTGTGGTTTATTACAAATCATATTATTATTTCCTTTTACGAATGCACGTCAACGGAAAATCTGTAGGAAAACAGTAAACACGTATCGATATACATACACACGTACGCTCTCCTCGGTATCCACGAGGGGTTGGACATATATTACTTATGGCACCCACATATTGCCGAGTACTCCTATTCCAAGATAAGATAGGTGCAAATCTATTGCCAAGCCGCGTAGAAACACCAGACCAGGGTAAATTCTACGTGATTTCTTCAACAAAAAGACTTACCCAAAGTGGATCGCCTCACTTGGAACGGAACTGAGGATTACTGGATTAACAGCCACATGCCACTACACCAATGAAGATGTCATGTATGGACATTGTTTTAAAGCATTAAAAAGACAATATTCAAAAGAATATACCTAATACTAGCTAAATATAAGTATTTGTCAAGAAATAGCACATAGGTACCTTATGCAAATTTTTGAGATAATATAACGTTTAGTGAAAAATAATAGTGTTATAAATTGTAAATAAATTATCAATTATGTCATGAAATGATTATAAATGTTTTCTATAGTAGTTTTAATCAACTTTTCTACCCGCGAAGACGCGTTAGGAGATAAAGCGGATCTATTGACGAGTTTTGAACTATTATATTCATATTGATTACGTTGACCTTGTCCAAACCTCAGTGAAATAAAAGAAATTGTTCCGTACTCTAGCACAAGTCTGCAAAATTAAATATTATGTATTTCAAAACTAAAACATGACTGTATCTGTACTATTTCCGAACGCATCTTAAAAACGCGGCTAGTAGTGTCAACGCGGTACGCACTTCCTTCCGGGTCCGACCGCCATAACTGTTGCAACGCTTTTGCGTGTGCGCCGCGCCATAAATCTAAATCAATACTTATTCACGCTATCAATGTTATAATAATACCTATTACCAAGCGCTAGCAGTGCCTTTCAAATTATTTGAGGAGACCAGCAACCTTGGATCTCACCAGCACGAGGGGTACCCCGAAGACCAGCGGTGCCGCGAGGTGCAGGTGAGTGCAGCATACAGTTGTGATACAGTCCACTATCAAAGTTCCGTAACATGTTTTTGGTCCTTCGAACCTAATAATCGAGTAATTGAAAGGTTTGTGCTAGTGTGCAATTTCACAAATCGGCTGAGTCATCCGCCATTTGCATTAACATAACTAAAATTTCACTAAAACGCGTGTGTCACTGCAATTAAGATCAGCATTAACAATATAACATAACATTTCTTATCGTATCTTGGTATATTTCGTCTACGTATCCCGTACTAGACACATTATTTCAATAATACGTACTTTTCATATTTTATCGTATTTTCGTAC
This sequence comes from Deilephila elpenor, assembly GCA_949752805.1. Classification (NCBI taxonomy): domain Eukaryota; kingdom Metazoa; phylum Arthropoda; class Insecta; order Lepidoptera; family Sphingidae; genus Deilephila; species Deilephila elpenor. Next base: position 6,001,664 of record OX457102.1, read on the forward strand.
GATTACCATTTTTTATTGCTTCTACCTATCTGACACATAAGAGTATTTAACATGGAGTTAGATCACTTAAAATTTCAACGTGAAGTGTATTTAAATAGCATACAACGCATGGCTGATTGTTCTGATTCTGATGAAGCCGAATTTCGTGCTCGTTATAAGGAGCTAAATAACATCAAAAAACAATTCTTTCTCATTCAAGAAAAAATCGAAAAATTATTAGCAAAATGTGACGAATTTAAACCGGAAGAACAATTAGAAATACGTAACAAATTTGATAACTTTTACTACGAAGTACAAATATCAGCTGATCAATTAAAAAGCATTCAAGGCCAAGGTGAAGTTAGCGTGCGGACGGAAACTTGTTGTCATAAACAAACTATTTCAAAGGATAGGCTACCCGTACTTTCGTTACCTATTTTCGATGGTAAATTAACAGAATGGAAGTCATATTATGATTTGTACTTGTCATTAGTTCACGACAATGATCAACTAACAAATGCAGAACGTTTTCGATATTTGCTTTTATCTTTGCGAGGTGAACCTTATAATTTAATTAAATCGCTTCCCATAACAGGGGACAATTATATTAACGCCATAAAAGTATTGTTAGGGCGATATCAAAACAATAGGCTTATTGCATCGAAACATCTGGACAAGATTCTCGACCTTGACCCAGTTATTGAAAAGAATTATGAACATAGTTTACGTAACCTTTTAATGGTATACAAAGAAAATTCAACCGCTTTAAAATCTCTCGAGTTACCGGTTAATGAATGGAGTTTTATTTTATTAAATATTTTGCTACGGAAAATAACACCTAATCTTCGTAAGCGTTTTGAATTATCATTGAATTCATGCAGTAGTATACCGGGTGTAGACAATTTGATTGATTTGTTAGATAAAGAACTCGCTGCGACCGAGGTCATGTGTATCACCTCTGCCGTGCCGCGTTCGGTCGCCGCCACCAACGATCTCGCGACCCGCCATTCTCATTCTCCTGCGTCGCCGCGCCATTCGGGCGGTGCAAGCCGCGCCGCTGTTCGGCCGCACTCAAGCGCGTTCCGCTCCACTACATCTATGCGTACCTCGGATGCGCCGTTTACGCGATCGATTTGTTCACGTTCGATAAGTACTCACGCCGCGACTACTACTCCCTGCGATTATGGACATAGTATTAAAAAATGTTTTTATTGCAAAGAAACTTCACATGCATTAAATAAATGTATTAACTTCGAAAAATTAACTTTATCTGAAAGAAAGAATTTCATAAAACAAAACAAAATTTGCATTAATTGTTTATTTACGGGTCACGAACTTAAAGATTGTAAATCGCAATACAACTGCCGTATATGTTCACAACGTCATCACACTTCTATACACGAAGATGTACCTTCCAATGTAATATTGAATACTCAATGTCATTTTACTTCCCCTGATGAACCATCAGTAGCGGAAAGTTCTTCATCGTCGGAAATGGATGAATCTAGTAAGCATAAAAATAATTATACAGTTTTGCTAACAACAGCGCTCGTCAATATTCGTCGGACAGATGATAGCATTCATGCTCCGCGGCTTGTGCGCACGTTAGTCGACCAGGGATCCCAAGTCACGCTCATTTCGGAGTCGTGCGTTCAGCGACTCGGATTAAGGCGGTATCATTCGAAAACCGGCATGACTATAACTGGCATTGGCGACAAAAATGAGCAGCCTCGCGGAAGTGTTTTGTGTGAAGTTACACCGCATAACAAATCAGAGCCTAAATTGTTTATCGAAGCTCTTATCCTACCAAAACTAACAAATTATTTACCGAACATTCCAAGCTCTTTCGAGCATATTCCTCATCTTAAAAATCTTCCTCTGGCGGACCCAGAATTGCGTTCTGCGCGTCCCGTCGAACTTCTACTGGGATCAGATTACACTGACCTGATATTATTACATGGTATCATTAAAGGCCCACAGGGTACACCTGTGGCAATCAAAAGTATTTTTGGTTATTTACTTAATGGCAAAATTTCTCATTCATCGCCAACACAAGTTTGCATGAACGTTAGCACATATCAGTTGGATATGCAATTACAAAGATTCTGGGAGCTTGAGTCAGTGCCTGACTCAAAGCCTCTCACTAAAGAAGAAGCGTTATGTGAGTCGATTTTCGTCAAAACCCACACACGTGATGATCGTGGGAAATACATTGTTTCACTTCCCTTTAAGGAACATGCACCTCCTCTCGGCGATTCTCGCCAAACTGCTCTTCGTCGGTTGTATAGGCTTGAACAACGGCTTTCTCTTGATCCCTATTTGCGAGAAGAATATAGTAAATGTCTTAGAGAATATGAGACATTGGGTCATATGGAACTGGTTGGTGAACATAATGCGTCTGATAAGATTCCTTATTACATTCCTCACCATTGCGTGGTGAAAGGGAGTTCTGCCACTACTAAATTGCGAGTAGTATTTGATGCCTCGTGTAAAACGACAAATGGTCGTTCTCTCAATGATAATTTACTTATTGGTCAAAAATTGCAGCATGACATTAGTGAAGTTCTTTTAAAATTCCGACTACACAAGATAGTGTTCACGGCTGATATAAAAATGATGTATCGATTTATTCAAATAAGATCAGAAGATCGTGATTTTCAACGCATACTTTGGAGATACTCTTCCGAACAACCGGTAAAGGAATACCGACTTTGCACGGTTACTTTCGGTGTCGCTTCAGCACCATTTTTGGCACTTCGTACAGTTCGTCAATTAGCGATTGATGAAGCTGACTCTTTTCCACTTGCTTCGCAAGCACTGCTGAATGACGTTTTTGTCGATGACATTGTTTCAGGCGCTAACACTTTAGAGGACGCTCTTGTGTTGAAGCGCGAACTTATTGGTATTTGCAAGGCAGGATCTTTTGAACTCCGCAAATGGACAAGCAATTGTGACGAATTTTTGTCAACTATACGTAATGACAATCCAAATTCAGAAGAAGAAGCCCTAATTCTTTCTGCTTTCAACACTGATACTTCAATTAAGGTTTTAGGCCTTAAATGGAATCCTCAGTCTGATTATTTTTCTTATCAGGTTATGACTCCTTCTGCGTTATGTACGAAACGCAAAATGCTTTCGGAAATATCCAAGATTTATGATCCACTTGGCTTTCTCAGCCCGATCATACTTTTTGTCAAACATCTAATTCAACTATTATGGATATCGGGTACGGAGTGGGATGAAACCCCTCCGAAAGAAATTTCTGATGTTTGGTTTACTTTCATATCAGAACTTCCACTTCTTGAAACTATTTCATTGCCACGTTTCGTGTTGCCTAATCACAACAGGAACATTCAAATTCATGGTTTCTCAGATGCATCTGAAAAGGCTTACGCCGCCTGCGTATATTTACGTACCGTTGATACTCAAGATATTGTACATGTTTACCTTCTTCTTGCCAAGACAAAGATTGCTCCTTTAAAACGTATCACAATTCCACGCTTAGAGCTGTGTGGAGCTTTGCTCTTATCAAAATTGATACAAAAAATTATATTAACGTATAATGCTTTTTTGTCTATTAACAATGTGTATGCTTGGAGTGATTCTGCAGTAACCCTTGCGTGGTTGCGTTCTTCGTCACACGAATGGCGCACCTTCGTGTCCAATCGTGTGACGGAGATAACAAACCGTGTGCCAGCTGCTTATTGGCGTCACGTACGCTCTGAGGATAACCCCGCGGATCCAGCATCCCGAGGTGTACTTTTGTCAAATTTAGACATGACCCTATGGTTTAATGGACCTGGTTGGCTCAAGCGGCCTCAATCAGAGTGGCCCATTTCAAGTGTTGATTTGCACACAAATGAAGAACGACGTCAGCACGTTCTCGTCTCTCAACAAGTCACTTCGGACTTAAAATTTCTGGAAAGATTTTCATCATTTTCAAAATTATTACGCGTTATTTCTTTAATTTTTCGCTATTATCACAAATGTCGTAAGACACAAATTTATTCATATCAGTATGTTACGGTTTCAGAAACAAAATTCGCTTTAACTCGAGTTATCAATCTCGTACAACTGGAACAATTTGCTGAAGATATTTCGCGACTTAAATATAATAAAGTTTGTTCAAACAAATTGCGAAAACTTAAACCCTTCCTTGACGATGCTGGGCTTCTCAGGGTCGGCGGCAGGATACAACGAGCTCATATATCTTATGATGCTAAACATCAAATTATTTTACCTAAAAAACACATCTTTACAACTTTACTTATTGACCATTATCATAAATTATATTTGCACGTTGGTCCTCAAACTTTGCAATTTTTATTATTTCAAAAGTATTGGATAATATCTGCCCGCGATGCAATCCGTATGCGCACGCGTCGTTGTGTTCGATGCTTTCGCACGCGACCGTCTGCTCCGCAGCCACCCATGGCTCCTCTTCCTGCTGCAAGAGTGAGCGCTCTTCGGCCGTTCTTACACGTGGGCGTAGACTTCGCAGGGCATTTCAATTTAAAATCGTCTAAATTACGTAATGCCAAAATTTACAAATCCTACGTATGTGTCTTTGTCTGCATGTCAACAAAGGCCGTACACCTTGAACTAGTTCCTGACTTATCAACAGATTCATTTCTAAATGCTTTACGTCGTTTTATTTCTAGACGTGGGTTGTGTACAGATATTTACTCCGACTGCGGTCGAAACTTTGTAGGCTGTCATAGTTATCTCAAAGATTTGTACGCATTCTTGCAAAGTACTTCTAATCAAGATATCATTAATAAAAAATTAGCCGACTTTTCAATAACTTGGCATTTTAACCCGCCGTATGCTAGTCATTTTGGTGGTATATTCGAAGCAGCGGTTAAAAGTATGAAAACCCATTTGTATCGGGTAGTAGGACAACTTACATTAAATTATGACGAAATGAATACACTTCTGTGTCAGATAGAAGCTATCCTTAACTCCAGGCCGCTTTGTTTACAGAGCAACGATCCCTCTGATCCGTTACCTCTAACACCGGGTCATTTCTTAGTCGGGCAACCATTAACATCGTTACCCGAAATCGATTTTTCTGCTGACTCTGTCACTCGACTTGTTCGATGGCAAATTATCCAGCAAGCTGTACAACACTTTTGGAAACGGTGGAGTGTTGAATACCTTCACCAACTTCAACAAAGAAGTAAATGGTTTCACAACACTACCAACAAAACCCTTAAAGTAGGTTCCGTTGTTGTGTTACTTGATAATACATTGCCGCCGCTACAGTGGCGTTTAGCTCGCGTACATCAACTCCATCCGGGTGTAGATGGCATTACACGGGTTGTCACAGTACGCAGTGGTGACTCGTTCACTAAACGACCTGTCGTAAAGGTCTGTCCTCTCCCTATCGAGTAGTTTTAATTTTTTATTTTATTATTTTATTAAATATATCTTAGTCCTATATTAACAGTTGTTACGATTATCTTAGTTTCCGTTTTTCATTAAAATATATTATTTTAAGGTCGGCGGTATGTTCCGTACTCTAGCACAAGTCTGCAAAATTAAATATTATGTATTTCAAAACTAAAACATGACTGTATCTGTACTATTTCCGAACGCATCTTAAAAACGCGGCTAGTAGTGTCAACGCGGTACGCACTTCCTTCCGGGTCCGACCGCCATAACTGTTGCAACGCTTTTGCGTGTGCGCCGCGCCATAAATCTAAATCAATACTTATTCACGCTATCAATGTTATAATAATACCTATTACCAAGCGCTAGCAGTGCCTTTCAAATTATTTGAGGAGACCAGCAACCTTGGATCTCACCAGCACGAGGGGTACCCCGAAGACCAGCGGTGCCGCGAGGTGCAGGTGAGTGCAGCATACAGTTGTGATACAGTCCACTATCAAAGTTCCGTAACAGAAATGTAAATGATATGTATAATATCTAAATTTAAAATATCATTTATAAAAAAATAACCCAGCGCTAAGATACCTCCGTTTGTCTTATTTTCTGATTCCACCAAGTGCAATAAATGTCTTAATATGTTTGTTCTCCAATAGTTAACTAACAATTATTATTTCCTGTGGCTGCTAACACCCTGTACCTGGGGTTACTAATAGCTATTAGAATATTTGTATTCTCCTGGTTGGCGACCATCATATTTTACGATAATGAAAACACACATAACTCAGAAGTGTACCCTGGGATTTGAAACCGCGACCACCGTGATACACGTTGGCAGTCGCGTCTGGTCAATAATCAATATTAATTTTATAGTTTTAATGGTAATTATTTATTAAGTGTATGACAAAACAATATTATCAAAGTGTGACCATCCAGAAAAACTGAATTTCAAAGAACACATATTTTCATATTAAAGCTTCCCCAAAAATTGTCACGCTTACAGTTTACATTTCCGATAATACGTTCTCGGCAGATGTCTACGTTGTAAAATAACCTACGTTCTTAATATTGGTTCCCATTACTTATTAGTTTTAGATATGCGATGGTCTATCAGTACATACGATTTTATAAGTAGAAATATGAGATATCCTTATTTTGTAGTCTTTCCTAGAAAAAAAAACAAAGACGTCCACAGCATGGGCTCCAAGAAGTATTTATATTAAAACCTCTTCAATTTGCGTGGATCTGATGTAGCGGCACCCATAACATTGGTATAACGTATTACATTACAATTATCTAAAGGTGCGAATGAGATAATTGATCACCCATAAACAAGATATACTTCTGTATATTTAATTAACGACAAGAAATAAAATACCAAAGACCTAAAAACAAATAACGTTCTGTACAAATTGTTGTTTTTGATACAAAATATTCATTCATGCAAAAAAATAATTGAGTAACGACAAGTTCCAAACTTGTTCTAGATTACTTTCTTCCGGTGAGTAAAAAAAGCGTTTCGAATTAATATGAATGATGAATGATCGGCAGGAAACATGCTGAATACGGATATCGTGATTGAAAATTACATATTCTTCCAAAGTTGTTCTCTTCCTGGGAAACCCCACAAGGTTATTCCGTAATTAAAGGCTACGATTAAAATTGTCGCATTGAATAGGTATCGCACCTGTGCCTTGTCTTAGTTTCAACAATGCGGAGCTCGTGGAAAGTCGCCCAGAGCGGAGCTGTTTTGGCAACACTTAGGTGAGCCCGCGAAACTTTATCGGAACGTTATCGATTTAAATCTCGAGAACGTTGCGCTTGCATGTTCGAAAAAAGTGTTTTGTGTCTTATCGGTGGCCAGTGATAACTGTATAGTGGAACGAATTTAAAATGCAATTTTGATTTATTTTTACTTTTTAATTTTGTGAATTAAATATATGCCACAGAGGAATGAGCGCAAAAAGTTTGGTTGTCATTTTTAAATATATTCATAGTTATTTCATTGCTTGTAGTAACAATGTAATAAATTAAACAAAGCCTTTAATTTGAATCCGGAATGGAACTAAGAACCTGTCGTACGCATTATTTATGATCAAACAAGGCACCAACTCAGTCAATTAACCAATTATGCGTTCTATTTACCGGTATTTGTATATACTATAATACGCCTGTGCGTAGGTTGTACTACGTCAGTGAGTATGTATTTTTTTACGGAAATACCTACATTGGTCGATTACGTACCTTATAGATTTTGTGACCTTGACCGGGTCACATAGGAATCAAGTGTTCTATACGCAGTTTTGTAGTGATCTATTTGCATTTCATTTTATTTCGTCTTACAATATGTATATTCTTCATAAAATAAAGACATTTTGTCAAAGACATTGCTATTCACGAGCTGTAAACTGAGCCAAGATTTTATTTCTGGTTCAATTAATTTTGTGTGTTACTTTTTCAAATCTATAATTAAATGATGTGTGGAAATGGATAATTTAGTGCTCCAATATTAAAAATATTATTATACATTGTTTACTATTTGTTCGCGGATTAATGTTGCGCTTGCGCAATGTCTCAGACTTTCTACGATATAATTGATAAGACATCCTCCGCATGAATACGGAGTTTATAACAGATAATAATGTCAATTTAATAAGAGATTATGATTTTGTGCACATTTGTATTTTTTTTTATTGCCATGACTGGCGAGACTAGCATGCCATTCGCCAAATGGTAAGCGATACGACTGCTCATGGACAGTAACAAAACAAACATCACCACGAATCACAAAGCAATGTTTGGCATTCCTCTGCGCTTGCCATCCTGAGATATAAGATGTTAAGTCTCAATATATCCAGTAGTTACTCTGGCTACAATGTAATTTGAACCGGAACAATAGAGCATTTTCACAGTTGTATGGCGGGAGAAATAAACATAGCGGTGGTACCCACCCTGGCGGCCTCTTATATAATTATGAGAGACCTACCACCAGTATTTTCAAACCAAAAATTTCATTTCATCACATTTTCAATAATATTGTTATAACGATGTACCAGTTCACTAGTTTAGCACTAGATATTAACTATTTTATGTGAAGAGAGGAAATCTGTTAAGCTCCCAATAATTCGTAGCAGGATAATTATGAGTTTATTATTCAACTATATTATGAATTAATTTCTTCCTGCCCTTTTCCCAAAATACTTGCGAATAATCATAAGTCAATTCATAAAAGTAAACAAAGCAGAGACTCGATTATTTAGGATTTCATTTAGCAACCATCTGTTTGATATAATTTCTTTTATTTTGATTGACTGCTTGACATTTACTCTGTTAAAGTTTAGAATGTTGTGTCAGTTATTGTATCAACAGGAATTAAAGTTAAGTGTTATGTGATCTCTCATAATGTGTATATTTAGCTGTATAATTCACAAATAAAATTGTTACTTTCTTAAGGTTTTTTTGGCGATTCGATATCGATAAATTATTGGCTGTTTTAATTTTTTGTTTCAATTCCATTGCGTTTTGAAGGACGTATGGCATCAATATACCTGTAACCCGGATCATCTAAAGGAAGGCTTATGAGCTTCTATCACATTCCAGAAATAATGAGACAGTAGTTTGTCAATAACATTGCCATTGATCATTTTATAGGCAAGTCAATTGTCATATAGTTTTCATCATTATCCTTGGACCAAATCTTAGTGTCTGACAATGTTATAACTCGTAAAATAAGAAACCTTATACATTTTTTTATTGATGTTTGTAGCCTGCTGTGCCTAGCACATGAGGCGAGCGTGCTAAATGACAGATCTGGGTTGAGCAACTATTCTTTCCCCGATGACTTCATGTTTGGAGTCTCCACGGCCGCATTTCAAATCGAAGGAGGATGGGACGCAGACGGTGAGTTTAAATTTTTTGTTACTTATGTTTTTAAGAATAAATGAACAATGGCTTTTTCGTTCGTTTACTCTTAAAATTTAGCTAGATTTAAATTAATGTGGAACTATGTTCTACTATGACAAATGGCATTCTAAATCGTCTTAACCCGGTGACTTTGGTTAGTCCGTGCAAAATATGATGATATACAACTAGAAAACAATTCATATTAGAGACTATTGCACATTTTCTAAACAACACACTACGCTAAACTAATTTAAATGATAATTAAAATAAGCTGTCTAATGCACTGCCGGAACTTGCCTTAACCTAATATTTGTCTTTATTCAGTAAAGCTCTCGCCTCGACGGTACTATTACACGGAGTAAACATTACTTGGACGTATTTTGAACAAATATTTCGTTCTATTCAAACGCCTACAAAGTTTTATAGAGCCGTGCTGTGCGTGGAATTGCATTCCCTGATACAACTGGAAAATACCTGGACATCCATTTAAAGCCGTGAAAAAAGGCGCCTCTATTCAAAACATCGATGTTATTCATCATTGAGTATTCAAAACGAGTCATATCCTTTCAGTATTCTGTACATTATAAAATCGATACATGCATTAAGTAATATGTATCTTACTTATTAGCCTTTACTTTATCTATAATAATTATAATATATATTTGAATATGTATGCACATGGAAAATATTAGCATGATTTAGTCATTTGTGGCTAGCAGTGTAATAATATTAAGCATACCTATCACTGTATTTTTTGTGATAGGTATAACATTCCACCAGTTTTATACTGTAAAAGGCTTAGGATACTCTTTGAGGCATTAAAGTGGCAATTAATTTCGACTGCTGGTAGCCCGAATTAAGCTCAGGTCACTTCAGCGCAGTGATATGACATTATACCAACAAATCTTCTAAGAGTTCAGGATCTTCGTAATTAATATTGTAAAATTATTTATTGGTAGTTGGTTAGACGCCAGCTGTAAAACGCGAGGCCGCGGGTTCGATCCTCGCACCGAGACAAAGGTGTTTGTGAGACCGAAAAGTTTCTCGTAATTTCTGATACCCAAGACTTTATTGATCTTAATGTGGGGTCAGGACTATGTAAGTGACTGTTGGGTGTATGTAAATTATAACAACTCCAAAAAATACGACGATTGTGTAATCATATTTCCTGTATTCTTTTCCAACATCATGCTCATCAATACAAGGGCTCTCTACAAAATACAACACGCATATTAAAATGCCTACAACGTTACTTCTAGAACATTCACAGCGCAATCTCGACTCGGCCATCCTTCACACCAGCCGTTGACAACCCGTTCTATATTCAAATCCTTAGTCCATTCTTCTTAATACAACGGCCAGCATCATCGTCATACTTGAATTAGGTTGCTTTACTCGTCGCTTATAAAAATCATCCGTTACAAAATATATATTTTATTGCTTTAGGTAAAGGAGAGGGTATGTGGGACACGTATCTTCACGACCACCCTGAGTTTACACTAGACAGATCTAATGGGGATGTCGCAGCGGACTCCTACAACAAATACATGGACGATATCCGAATTATAAGAGATCTTGGTGTTAACTTTTATCGGACTTCGATCTCGTGGCCCCGGTGTGTATATTTATTCAAATATTAAATCAAATTTAATTATTATCGCTGTCATAATCTTTAATATTATTGCATATTAAAAATATACGGAAATGTAACATTTGATCTAATTATTAATTTTATATTTCTATGTTAATTAATATTCTCAAATTATGATACTGATCTAATTTTCAAAATTGGTTTCTACTTTATTTGTATTTGAACATGGTGGTAAACAGTGTATATACGAGTATTTACTTTAAATGTTTATTCAAATAAATCACGTTTAAACATTATGTCATCTGTTTAAAAGTGTCAATTCCTTAGTTAAATTTTTTCACCACTAAGTTCATTTGTTTTACCAATAAACAAATTAAAAGTCGCAACATGCACTTACAAATTCAGTTCATTATCATCATCATCTTCAGCCAATAGGAGTCCATTGCTGAATTCGAGGTTCCTGCAAAAATTACCACAGCGATAGTTGGAACTTCTGCTATCATTTTTAATCCAACCTTTTCTCCCACAGCATACTCCCTAACGGTACCGACAATAATATTAACAAAGTGGGTGCAAAATATTACCGGACCCTCTTCGAAGAGCTTATAAAGGCGAACATAACTCCTGTAGTAACGCTGTTCCATTGGGATTTGCCAACACCACTCATGGACCTTGGGGGTTGGAGTAACCCATTAATGGTGGACTACTTCGTCGACTACGCTAGAGTCGCTTTCGAGTTGTATGGAGATATTGTTAAGACATGGACTACTATGAACGAACCTCATCAACATTGTTATAATGTAAGTTGTATTTCACTTTTCTTTTGATTTTGATTCGAAATATGGATTTATTTGCAACAGTGCTTGTGACAAAACGGTTACTCAGCATGTGCTGGTAATAAAACCAACGTTGGTCTTCCGCAAGGCCAATAAGTGAAGTCACAGGCGCAAAAAACATAAGAAAAACATAAATATAATAGAATATTTGTCAATACTTTGAATAGAAACGATTATTAAAATTCCATAAATTTCAACCTAGGACGATTGACAACGAATAGTATATCTACTTGTATTGCTAACAGACGGGCTGTTTAATGGTTTCCCAAGGGCAAAATTACAGAAGCCTGACCGCTAATTATAATAAATCTAATATCCACTACGATTAATCTTCGTAACAATTTCTTCCACCAGTTATGAAGATGATTTAAAATTTCTGGTTTGGACTCATTTAGGTAATAATTTTAAAAGTTTTGTGACTTCTAGATCTACCGGTTTAGGTTGTCATTAAAGATTTACGATTAACAAGTTTGTGGTATTGATAGAGGGTAAATAGGTATGCAACAAAATATTGTGTAGAATATGATTATTCATATCAAATTGGAAATACAATACATACATAAGGCACTAATATATTTCACCAAAAAATAAAAAAAATAACTTTCACGCGCCCGTAAATATGTTAATAAATTAAGTTGATTTGTTTTATAGTTTTGTGTAACACTTCATTTTTTTGGTTTGGTTTTAAAGTATAATTATTTTGCTCAATAGCATCATCAACTTATGATTAAAATATGCAGATTCTAGCCGCAAGATTTATATTTATAATTCTCTGATTCTGTTCTCAGGATTTTTTTGAGTTCAATGGTAAAAGTTTTGAACATTTGCGTCACTAGATTTACCAGATCCTACATTTTAAATTCGATGACGTCAGTAAAATGTTTCCCAGCTATTTTGTATAAATAACAATAACGGAATTCACCAAGTGGAATATACTTATTCTTGATAGAATTTGTATAAGAATTCGTTGTTATATTTATCTAGTGGAATTTTACACGGAATGTGAGCATGACTATGATTGGCTAAAATATTCCTTTTGTGTTATTTTATTATTTCAAAAAATATTTGCTTTTGTTTGCTCTTTACTCTTACGGTTTATTAAAAGTGTTTTATACTAATGTATTTAACGGAGCTAAAAATTAGGCGGAAACTTGCATAAGTGCCACAAGTTCTCTCAAGTACTTCAGTAGTGTGTAAAGTCTAATTCACGGGTGTCAAAGTGCTACGGGCGACTAAGGGCTAAATCCCTCTCAGTTTAAGAGGAAGCACGTACCCATTAGGGCAGCCAGAAATTAATATTATTATTAAAATTCGTATGTGACAACGTTAACATTCAGCGAATTCATGTTACATTAACAACACAGAAAAACAGGTTGAAGAAGATGATTGATAATTTAGCAAATTTTATTATTTATTAATTCTGATAAATAAATAAATGATTGCTCATTTTTTTTATACTCTAGGGTTATGGCACTACCATCTTCGTGCCAGCATTGAATGCTAGTGGAATAGCTGAATACTTGTGCTCGCACTACATATTGCTGGCGCATGCAAAAGCCTACCATCTCTATGACAAAGAGTATCGACCTCGTCAAAATGGTTTGTATAATATGTTATAAAAAAAAATCGTATATCATTATGATTTAATTACACTAATTGTAATTTTAATGATGAAAGTCCGTCTCTCTTAAATCGTAGTATTATTTTATGAAACAATATTTTGATTATCATCCTGAAGATACTTACTATGATTTAAACAAAACGCGAAAGAAACAAATAATCTGGCACCAGTCAAGAAAACCGTTGCCAACAATCAATTAACTTGTTATACAACTCCAATTTGTTATTCTAGATTTAAGAAAATCCTAGTCTAAAGCTATAATCTAAAGGTCTTCCTCGTTACATATTTTAAATGCAGGCACGTCAAATTTACTGTGCGCCTAATGGTATCCATTTGGATCTCCAGCAATTTTAGTATTGACAAACGTAATAGCAAAACTGTTTACATCGGCTTTGACTGGGCCATTGGTTCTACCCCACTTGAGTTAATCTACATATCATCATCATCATCATGACCCATAGATCAGATCAACCAGGGTAGATATATGTATATTATAGCTTAAAAGACCTACAACAAGACTCGACTAAAATAGATTGTTCAATACATCGTCACTATTTTGTATTTTCAATACTTCAGTAGTGGCCTGCCATATTTAATACAATCTGCTTTTTTATACCATGGGTCCAGTAAACGAGCAAACAGGTCGCCTTATGGCAAGTGATCACTTCCGCCCATGAACATCTTCAACGCTCGGATTATAAAAGTGTCGCCGAACCGTCAAATCTGGACGGGAGCGGGAAGGAAAACGGTTTGGAAGAAGTATTGGGCATCCAGCAATCCTACTCACCGAATGAGCCTTTTTTTAAAGAGGATTGCTATTAAGCTCACCGAACGAGCCTGCCTATTCTTGCTAAGTCATGACTAATAACAGCGTGACTCTATCTCATGTTTGTTTAAAAGTATTTTTTGGTTTCAGGAAAAGTTGGGATAACATTGGATGCATTTTGGGGTGAACCTAAAGATGCTACGAATCCGGAAGACCGTGATGCAGTACAGACGTATTTACAAATGCATGTTAGTTGTTTACAGATTTGTAAATTTACCGGTTTTTGGATTATACTTGTTTATTATTACAATCCAATTTTTAAAACCAGATACATTTATTAATATTATAATATTAATTTTAAAATTGATAGGTTGATTTCCAATATCGTTGGAAGTCGTTTTTATTTCATTTCATTTACTTACATATTAACATTTTTTTAGATAGGTATCCGTTTTTTGTCACATTTTAAAATGAACTACATACATATTATAATATAATTAAACTAAATTTTTATTTTCAAATTTTTATTAAAAAAATTTATTTTCAGTTGGGGTTATATGCTAATCCCATATTTTCCGCGGAGGGTGATTATCCGGCTTTAGTACGTGACAGAATTGACAATTTCAGTCACAAAGAAGGATTTTCACGATCTAGATTGCCTTACTTTACGGATGAAGAAGTAAGAATAAAAAATAGTAACTTATTTCTTGTTCAAAAGCATTTTACTTAGGTAGAGCTAGAATATTGTGATTACATAAAAATAAATACACCCAACAGTCACATACATAGTTCTGAACCCCATGATCAATTAAGTCTTGTGTCGTGAGTATCAGAAACTGCGAGAGGGTTTTTGGTCTCACAAACACCCAGACCCGAAACAAATATCTGTGGATCACCCAAACAGGTTTTGTCTCGGTTCAGGGACCGAACCCGCGGCGTTAGCTCTCGTTTCACAGCCGACGCGGCGTCGAACCAACTGCGCCATGGAGGCTGCCATATTGTTTCATACCACCATACATGTTCGAATACCCCGTTTTTTTGCAGTGTATACCGTATGTCACTGACATATTTTCTTATTTATTAGATCAAGTCTTTACGCGGCAGCGCCGACTTTTTCGGTTTGAATCATTACACTACGTACATAATGTCGCCATCAACCATGGATCCAACTTGGAGCATTCCTTCTATGGACCGTGACACCGGAGTGAAGCTAGATCAGAATCCGAACTGGCCCAAACCTGGCGCTGATTGGCTGACGGTATGTGACTATCTTCACGGTAGATTTTTGTATTTAGAAGTTTGTTTATTTATTTAAAATGTGTTTCGCCATGTTTTTTAAATGCAGTTTGTGAAATCGAATTATTTTGGCATGATAAAAAATTTGAAATATTTATGTGACCACGTAGGGGTCGAAGCCGATAGGTTATAACATAAAAACCAAATGCTTAGGCCGTTAATTGATCATCTTAATAATATCAAACTTTTTCTGTCTCTCTCTTTGCTGTTTTAAATTTATTTTCTTCCTACTCTTTTTAATTTTGATTTTTGTCGTATCGCTAACCAAATTAAACTTATTCCAGGTATATCCTCCCGGTTTCCGCAAACTAATCAACTGGATCTCAGACACCTATGGCAAAGATATTCCCATTATAGTAACAGAGAATGGTATGTGCGACCTCGGGCAGATCGACGACTATCAGAGGGTTTCCTACTACAACAAATACCTGTACCAGTTACTATTAGCAATGCATTTAGACGGATGCAATGTGAAGGGTTACTTCGCCTGGACTTTGATCGATGACTTCGAGTGGACCGATGGATATACGTAAGTATAAGCTCCCTCTCTCCAGTCATAGGAAGGCTATTGTTAAATATAGGTCCTCTTCAACCCGTTTAAGTCATTATAAGCAGTGATTACTAGAATAAACAGAACGTAAATAAAATTGTGATCATTCGGCGAGCGACATTATAGACAGAGTATAAAGCAGTGATCACGACCGCTCTGCCATGAGTGTAACGATGAAGAGGAAGAAGTTGAAGAAACAAAAATGTATTTTGATTGTGTAAAAGGACAACACTTATATATATGTATATATACTTTTGTATCTGCCCGGATAGTGAACACCATACACAATGTGGAAATAAATAAATAAATAAATACACCCAACAGTCACATACATAGTCCGGACCCCACACTAAGATCGAGTCTTGTGTCGTGGGTATCAGAAACTACGAGAGACTTTTCGGTCTCACAAACACCCAGACCCGAAACAAATACCTGTGGATCACACAAATATTTGTTTCGGTGCGGGGATCGAACCCGCGGCCTCTCGTTTCACAGGCGTCGTCTAACCAACTGCGCCACGGAGGCTGGAAAACCTATTATGACTCACGCTTGTGTGTAACGTTTCTAGTTCAGGCTGAGTATACCCGGTTCTGGTAAGGCTGTTATAATTATGCCAAGAAAGCGTGGACCCAATACCTCTGTGCTTTTTTTTCACTCTATCATTTTGTTTTCAAAGGCCCGCAGCACACCAAGAGTGCAGAACCTAAGAT
Source organism: Deilephila elpenor (assembly GCA_949752805.1). Taxonomy (NCBI): domain Eukaryota; kingdom Metazoa; phylum Arthropoda; class Insecta; order Lepidoptera; family Sphingidae; genus Deilephila; species Deilephila elpenor. The sequence goes on from OX457102.1 coordinate 6,018,304, forward strand.
GTAGGAAAACTTTACATTCAGTGGCAATAGTTTAAAACAACAAATACCGTGCCGGAACTATGCAATAAAAAAAATATTATTGATATTATAATTAAGAAATATTGTTAAATTCTTTTTTTTGTTCACTGGTGTACAATAAGTTTTTAAATAAATAAATAAGATAATAGATATACACGATACACCACCGCGAGCGACAAAAAGTAATATACATATATTCTAGGAACGTATTAGCATTCATAATTACGTGAACGTGAACTTGACCCTGAACGCAACGATTTTATTGTAAAGAAAAATAATCAAGCAGGAACTATATTCGTACCGATATAGTTAAATGCAGCTGGTTGGTAGTTAAATTGCCGATTTATTAAGCAATACTTCGACTACTTGTTGTGTTTATTAAATGTGGATGCTGGCAGAATTTAATCATAAACGATTTAGAATGTCTTGAATACAATCGAGGTGATGTAGCTGAGAAATTCGGTATGTTCGATGATTTGCTTTATTCAGGTTTGTAGATAAGATTTCAATGAGTTAAACAAAAATATTATTTACGAAAAGAGTAAATTATATTATCTGAATTTCGTAACAAAACATTTAGAATGTTTGTTACTGATGCAGTGTCAGACTCATCTAGATCATTAGCTAAATCATTTTCTTGAATATTAATATAATAATACCTATTTACAACCGAATCCATAATTATATTCTTCATTCACCATTCTTTTCTTCACACGCATCTTATGATTTCTCATCACGTGGATGTATCAAATCAAAGCATACCCTATTAACATTTTTATCACCAACGCTACTTACACAGTAACATTATGTATAAAATTCGCTACTTCACCGACTAGCATGTAAAATGACTCCATTACCGGTGAATTTGCAATTAAATTACGCTCATTGGGACATAATAACCTTGGGTTATCTAGGAATTTGTTTCGAGACAGTCTTAATCTAGTCAAAATGAGTGCGAGGACTAATCCAGTGACGAACGACCTTTATGAAGACGTGTAGTGTGTGACTACCATGTAAATAGCCTTGCTTAATATTTTTGGTAGACTTTCATCTTAAAAGATGGAAACATTAACTTGGTAATTTTATAAACTAATTCAACTGTAATATGTAAATCGTGCTTTGATTAAAGCACGTTTTATGACAAAGATTTTTGTTTTATGAAATAAACATTCGAATAAAAGATTATTGTTCACATATCAAAATCCGTCGCCTCTTTTAGAGCCACGTAATCTGTGATTATAAATTTTAATTTCCTGTTTAATGCCACTTATATCTGCTACAATATCAATCATTTAAAATACGAATGAAATAGGTGTTATGTGTAAAAAATAATATAAGTCTTTGCAACCCTATTTATCTTCTTGACCGGAAAAATAAACCATTTTAATTATCTGTGCTCGCGTAACTACACATAAGACTGGCTGTGATATTAAATAATGTTGCATGCATAAATAACAACAATATGTTCAATTTGTTCCCCCTTATTTTGTAATTTGTTACATGTCGTAAAATTACATGATACTTTAATAAACTTGTATATCTGATATTAAGCTGACATATTTTAGTTTCGGGAACTAAAATAGTGTAATTGTAGTTTATATTAATTTTGCGATTTTTGTTGCAGGGCTAAATTCGGTCTCTTCAGTGTAGATTTTGATAGTCCGAACAAGACTAGGACACCGAAATTGTCTGCGAGAAATTACCGCGACATTGTTCAATCAAGAAGAATAAACTTTGATACCTTCAAACCGCCTATAAGTAACTTATTATAAAGTAATATTTTATAAACAAATGTAAATAGTAGTGTTATTTTGAATTCGCATTTAATTTATACTATTGTTAATAAAGTTATATATTATATTTTTCTTCATTTATTTATTTTAATTCTGTCTTTTGGGTCTTGTTTTAAATTAAGGTGCTTCCTCCGTTTTATTCTTCAATTATATGTAGAATACATAATCGGCTTATTTATATCTGAGTAGATATTTGAATTAGAATATTAAAATATGCTATTTTTAATTAACTCTCAAATTAGTTGTTACCAAATATTTTACAAAGCAAAACCTGCCGAAAGAGGAACCCACAAACTCAGACTACAGGCTGTATGCATTGCTATTAGGCTAGTGAGACGATGACGTATTTATGGATATTTAATAATTGCATTGACATAAAAATAAATAATAATACGAAAGTGCACTAAATAAGCAAAATTATAAGGCGAAATATCGCCGCTTACTTACTCACAAACGGTTACAAAATCTAGTTCAGCCATGTGCCCTATCTCGATTCTGACATATTTACATTTAAGCCGAGGTCGGCTACCCACGCGGTATCAATACGATCTAGCAATAGTAATATAGTCGAATCGCAAACCGTATCGAAACTTGTACAAATTAAACACTCAATTCCCTTAGTGTTACATTCTACAGATTAATAAGATCTGCATTAGATCAAGATTTGTGTGATGTTACAATATTATTTTGCCTTTAAATTGAACATTTTGTGACTCAGTATTCTGGTGGTTTATTACTTATTAGTTCCTTGCCATTTAAAGATAAACGGCCTCATTCACAGACAGATTTAAAACCCATTTTATTTATTGAATGTTTTGTCCCTATCGAACGATTTTTGAATTTAATTTGAGCGAAAAAGACGAAACATTCGATAGTTAAAATAGGTTCTATATTTGTCTATGAATAAGGCCTTAAGAGTTTAAGCTAAATGACAAAATATACTTATCATCATCATCATCAGCCCGTTGCAGTCCACTGCTGGACATAGGCCTCTCCCAAGGTACGCCACAGAGCCCGGACTGCTGCTTTACGCATCCAGTCGCTGCCGGCCCTTTTATGCAAGTCGTCCCGCCATCTGGCTAGAGGACGTCCAACGCTACGTTTTCCAAGACGCGGTCTCCACTCCAGAACACGCTTACTCCAGCGGTTATCCGTTCTGCGACATATATGGCCAGCCCATTGCCACTTCAACATACTAACTTTCAGAGCTATGTCGGTCACCATGGTTCTCTGGCGGATCTCCTCGTTCCGAATTTTGTCCGATACCTATACAACTTTGATTTCACGTGATGTTACTGGAACAGCTCAGAGCTTTGATATTAATTTGTAGAGTTATTCTTGGGACCTTGTTAAAATGACGCTAGACGTTTGGTTTCACACAGTATACAAAACCGGTAAACTGTATCATCAAACCAATCAAGCGAGACTATAATAATATAATAACGATAAATAATCCAATAGCCGAATAATCTCGAGCATAATATACAATAAAGTACAATCTCGATTTAAACCAAATTTCTAGATTCTCTTTCGATTCATCCAGTTACAATTGTCGCCTTTAGCAGGTCCGTAAAAGTACTCCACTCAGTGCTTATAAAAAGTAAATTGCTATTTTGTTGTAAATGGGCTGCTATTGAATAAGGCCATTAAATCCGAAGCGGGCAGACTTACGCTCTTATTGGATGAGACTCCCTGGAGGTTTAACTTGCAAGCTTTACTATTCTACAAGAGGGATTATTAAACAACGTGGACCTCTGAACCTGCTCAGTCCATTGTTGCGTTAATAAACACTCATATTCATAATAAAATTAAGAGCCTAAATTATCAAATGCTTCTATTTATTATAAATTTGATTGGTAGAAGAATGTATGCAAGCTACGATGTTGAATATTATAAGACAATCTGACACCTTAACAGGCAAATAAATAAATACACCCAACAGTCACATACATAGTCCTGACCCCACATTAAGATCGAGTCTTCTGTCGTGGGTATCAGAAGTTGCGAGAGACTTCTCGGTCTCACAAACACCCAGACCCGAAACAAATACCTGTGGGTCACACAAATATTTGTTTCGGTGCAGGGATCGAACCCGCGGCCTCTCGTTTCACAGCCGGCGTCTAACCAACTGCGCCACGGAGGCTGTCAAAATATCTCAGTTCTAATATGGAATCAAAATCCATTGATTCTAATTATCACCATTCTGCAGTAAAAGTAACAGGCAAATGAAAAAAAAATCAACCAACCTACTTTCAACAAGCAGAGTGCATTAATCACCTTGCCTTATCTAAGGAGAACCCGTTTCCTACAGAAGGACGAATACGGGTTGGTATAGATTTTGTGTTTCTTTAAACGTTCTTTAAAACATAATATAAAATAAAAAACCGCAAAGGAATGTTAATTAATACTCCATCCCATAATTTTATGTTAATTTTATTTAAATTTCTAAATTCACATCGATATGAGACAAATTACTAAAAACGTGTTTTTGTATCTTTATGATACAATATTTTTCCAAATAAAACATGATATTAAGATAATTATACATGTAAATCTTCAAATCACCACGTGTCCGTAAAATACTTAACCTTTAGAATTTATATTTGTTAAAGATTTTGATAGCTATAGCTATAACTAGGAAAGAGAGATGTAAATAGAACATTTCTAGCTAAAACTGTTCGCACATTGCCTTGAATACGTCTGCGGATACTGGGAAGTTCACGACTTGCAGTATAAATTGACTGGAACGAAATTTATTGAACTTCTACCCGCTCTTATCTCACGCTTGTACTAGGTTAGGGTAACACATCTTCCTATTGCATGTTGCAGAAATTTTTCAGCACATAAATCTATCACAGTCTGATTATATCCGTTTAAAATAGTTTATAGTTAGCATACTACTGGTCAATAATAAATATTCTCTTACTGAAAATTATAATGAAGAAAGCAATTTATAAATACTGAATCCGACCGTTACAGACGCCACAATTCCGGACGCGCCATTGCAGATAATTAACGTCGTCATCTACTTAGTCTTTTTACGTATAATATAACGGACTTTTAGATAATTTGTGTTCTGAAAAATCTTTTGGCTAGATTTACACATAGCAGTCCACTGAATATATGCTTCTTCAATTGCACGCCATTGAACATGATCTTCCGTTTCTATTCATCTCTGTCCAGCCGCTGTGCGAATATGATCAATTAACATTTAAGCTGAGTGGTCACCTACTTTGTCACAGAGATGCAGCGTGCATTCTCCTTTATTGTTAATATTGTCTTTTTTTATTTTTTTATTATCATTATGTATGTAAAGTGTTGGTAAAATGAGAATGTCCGTTGTCTTGTGTGACAAATAAATATGCTTTTCTTTCTTTCTTTCTAACCTAGCTAGATAGCATCTTACACTACGTTTGTTAAAAAGCTGTATCTCCTCTTTGAATTTGCGCCAACCGAAGAAAATTAAAGAAAAATATTTTTTACATTTGAAATAATGATAAAACAAAAAAAAAATCGTCGAATACTATAAAACTCTTTTGACATCCGCAACTGGGATAAAACTTGCATCTTTATAACAGTTTTGGCAACTACATATCCTCGCTATACCTTGGAAGAGTTGCAAAGACAAGCCATCTACGCTATAAACGACTCAGACGTGAGTTCCTCGGAACAGCTGCGTAATAGCGCATAGTGCCTTATTGTCTGTGTTAAGTGAATGTTCCACACAATTTGTTGAACTGAATACGAATATTGGGCTTTTGTGTATAAGAACACAGAGTTACGAAAAAGTAGATCTTTACTTAAATTCACGTGAGCAATAGAGATACAATTTGGTGCCAATAATCTTCATGACTCGACGCACCTTACGGGGGCTCTACTCACTATAACGCAGTATGTCATAGCTATGAGGGATCAGGCAAAAAAATCCTTGGTATAAAATACTTATTAATACTAGGCCAGTCTGTAATCAGCTGAAGACATTATGTAGTACCTATTTTAAAATAAGATAAACGTTACTTATTTGTACGCGGATGTTACACATTGAAGTTAAATTAGTTTTTACGATTTTTCACTTGCCGACGTTTCGAAGCTTTCGTGGTCACGGGACGGATAAAATTGATTAAAAATAGTTTTATTTCAAGAATATATTTTGATGCCTGGCTCTTTCATAGCTTGAACATGATAAGCTCCGTTCTAATGGTCAAAACTCTTTAGCCACTTTGACACTCTCACTACTTTGACATTTGACTGCTTCAAAATAAATAATAAATAATAATAAATAAATATGCCCAACAGTCACATACATAGTCCTGACCCCACACTAAGATCGAGTCTTGTGTCGTGAGTATAAGAAACTACGAGAGACTTTTCGGTCTCACAAACACCCAGACCCGGAACAAATACCTGTGAATCACACAAACATTTGTTTCGGTGCGGGGATCGAACCCGCGGCCTCTCGTTTCACAGGCGGCGTCTAACCAACTGTGCCACGGAGGCTGTCACCACAAAAACCACTAGTCTGATAATGTCCACCTGTCTTCCAAATTTCTTTGTGATGTCTCTGAATGTAAAGTACAGCACACGATACAACTTATGTATAAGTTATGTTCTAGATAGTAAACATGTTCATTACACAGAAAGGCATAATTTTTATAAGAGAAAAACCCAAACCGCAAAATGTTCTTGTATCTTTTAAAACAACGAACGTAAGTTGGGTTTTACGAATAACTTATATACTATTTTTCTACTTTAGCGAGTGCTTAAGTCTTTTTTATCAATCATTTTTGTAGCTATATTTACTTTGGGTTTTTATGGTACAGGATTTTAAAAACCCATATTAACCTTTACTGCTACAAATGTAAAAGGCGAAAAGCAAGCTATCTAAGATATTTTTTAAACTGGCACAATAGAATGACTGCAATGTATCTGATGATACGTCTGGTGCCGTCCAAGTGGAGTATCCACTAATAAAAGACGGTTATATCTGATGGGTCGACGAAATTATGAAGCCTTACGATGAATTCGAAACGCTGAACAAGTATGGCTAGAAATAACCGGTTTCAGCCATCGCGTAGGGAGTCGTGTTATTTGGCCGGACACAAAACGTATCATGCCACCAGCTAGTTAACAATCTCGTTAAGTTTTGTAGCTTCAAACACCCTTATCAGGAATCTATCTATCCATCTATATCAGCCCATATACGTCCCACTGCAGGGCACGGGCCTACTCTACAATCGAGAGAATCGATTGAGAGTGGTTAGGCCATATAGTCCACCACGCTGGCCTAGTGCGGGTTGGCGGACTTACATACCGTAGAAATTCTTTAAAATCGCTACGGTATGCAGGTTTCCTCACGATGTTTTCCTTCACCGTTAAAGTGCGTGGTGATTGACTATCAATACACACATAACTCCGAAAAGTCAGAGGTGTGCCCTGGGATTTGAACCCGCGACCACCGTGAACATGTAGGCAGCCGCGTCTGGTCCGTTACCAACAGGCCACCACGCATTATCAGGAATAAACTGAAGAAAACTTTATTATATTTAATATGTGTAATGAAATATAAAAATATATATACATATCTACACCAGAGACGCCATTGTGCTTGAAAAAAATGTAAATTTTATTTTTATCTAGTATAATTATTGTATTATTTATCACAAAATCTTCTCGATAATAAATGTTTCAAAGAACAAAATTTGAATGTTCATGGCACTGTTTAAACTAGGTTATAGAACTAGACGCAATAGACTCCATTTCCGACATTCGGGCAAACTCGAACGTACACTAAACTAAACTAAAGATTTAACAATAGAACAATTTCATGTAGTTGGATGGGTTGAATATCCATTTACAACAATGTGAACGTAGTTTGTACGAGAGGGTGAGTGTTCAAGTGGAACTTTATTACTTGTGTAGATTAATTCATTATTGGGAGGTTATATGAATGGTTGAGCCCATATACGTTCTAAGAATAGATAAGGATATCCTCTCGTTTTATTTAAGGTAGATAGGCTTTATAAAACGGTGACTTTAATGCCACGGCCTTTTATTTCCAAATGACAACAAATACTCTTGAAGTTTTAACCTGCTGCTCGAAAAAGATAGTCACAAGTTCTCTGTACTACATTCAATCCCTTTTGGCAACCATGATATCAACATGGATAAATATATGGTCAACCCTTTTCCCACAATCCTAGGTCTTGATTGCGCATTATCGTGAAGAAACAATCGCTTACAAGAAACAGAAATTTAAAACAATTTCAGTTACATTACATCAGCATTATCACATACATATTATACATCAACAAGAGAATCGGCACATATCACACCATGACGAAAGGACTCTTATCGAACATATCGATGACACCGATCATTCCGTATTCCGAGCAGCTCATATCCTGTTTTTTAAAGTAGGAAGATTCAATAAACGCCCGGGGATCACGTAGAGTAAACAAGATTTTTTTGAAAACGTAAAAAAGAGGACTTTATTCATTCACGTGTGCCGAATTGACAAATAGTAAACCTTCGGTAAACCGTTGTTGATATCCATTACTGAGATGATTGACAGTAATGTGATAAATTAATATTGTTTTTCAAAAAGTTTCTAAGACATGCGTACGGACAAACTTACATCGCTCTTAGGTGTAAAGGCTCTGCCCTGGGTATTAATATATGACAACTGGTATTCGGTTACAATTCTATTAGTGCATCTAAATTAACACTAAATAAAATTTGTAACATGCTAATAAATTCTCCAAAACTGGTTTGAACAGAAATTTGGAACGTCATTTCTTATCATAATAATGCTTTGTCAAGGCAACTAAAAAAACTGTTATAATGAACTTGGTTTTTAATCGAATCAAAATTAATATAGAAAGCGAAAGTATTACCCGCATACGGCCAGCTGATTGAAAGCAGCCAGTCAACGATAAAATGAATGAAATCAATGTCAAAAAGAAATACAAATGAACTTGAACTTGTTATTGTTCACGAAATAAATCGTGACACGGAAGTAGTGCTTTATCTAATTAAATGCAGCTAGCTCATACACTTATCTCAAATTGGCATCGACGGATTGCGGAACGCTTTGCCAACTGGTTAGATCACAAATATTAGTGTATAATTACTGTGGGATTAGATTGTATTACTTGATTTTGCATTTTTGTAGAGTAATTCACACTATTTTTCATTAACATTTTGAATTTATTTTGTGAATACTTTTAAACAGCGTCATTCTCGTTGGTTTTTTAAATCCCACCGCTTCTCTGTCTTTCTCACTGAAACTGCATGCTGTGAGAAATGGTAGCTAAACTGTCATAGTGGCTCTAGTAAGCTTGTCACGTTTTGGTTTCATCTGTGTATATCCGGTTTCGGAACCAGCTCTTCGTGGTTAGTATATTTGGATTACGCTGAACACCTAAACTAATGTCATTCCAGACTATCGTCACTTTTTGATGCCCATGGTTTTTTTTACATATCATTTTCGTGTTGATTTAACACACAAAATTAATAAGCAATCCCAATCCCTATCTAAGGATCGATCCGGAAAATAGACCAATCAGAACACATCAAATGTGAGCGTGTCGGCAATACCTTGAGCCCATTGGTTTATTTTCACGATGGATCTTTAGATAGAAACGAAGATCGTTTATTAATCATGGCCATTAGCCTACAATATTCATCAGATACAGATACACAACACTTTATTGAACACCAGAAAGTACAGAGACGATTAAAAATAGAAATCTTAAAAAAAAAGTGTACAATTGGCGGTCTTATCGCTATAAGCGATCTCTTCCAGACATTTCATCTTCCTTATTATAGCTAATTCACCTCTTTAATGGTGAATTGAAGTTTAGTGCATCGTTCAACTATTAGAGTTCTTACTTCTCTGCCACTCCACATTGGAGACTCAAATCAACGTATGTAATTCGGCGAGAAAGTTTGCCCACTGGACGTACATAATATGTGGAATTTTTATAAGAAATATTTTGTATGACTTATTTAGCTTGAATTAAATATAAAGTAATTAAACAGCACACCCATATATAAAATGCTGATATTAATCAAACCAACCAACAGAATTGTGTACAATGCATACACATACTAATAGCTCGGAAGTTTAGCTCAAGAGCAGAACCACTTTAAGCCCCGTTCCTTGTAGTCAAGCGATAACAACCGTTAAGCTGGGTTCCAAGCGCAGTAAATATTGACAGTCTGAACACAGTACCGAGTAAACCTTAGTAATATACCTAATATTTGAGCTGAAGTCTTGCATTTGAAATTGATTTTTACTGTAATACGCTACAGTTAGACAAGAGTTATAGATAAGGGTAGTATTTTATGTATTCGTTCATATTAAAAAACTTGGAGTAGCAGCGCAAAGTTGTAGATGGGTTCCAGGTAAAGACAATAACTCGATTCGTCTAGGATGGGAACTTTGTCACATATAAAATATATTAGTATTTGCGTCTCTAATAGAATTACTTAGGGTGTAATCTACTCCCTATAATTGTAATATTGTGTGATCCTGAAACACCACACGTTTGCGTTAGTCAAAATAGTGGCATTCACTCTCTTTAAACGGTATTACTATCCAGATATACTTGCAAATATACTTCTACTAGAAGATAATTATATTTTTATTTAAATTAAGAAATTAATTATTTAAAATGTAATACTCGTAAACAGACGCGGCCTCCTACATGTTCACAGTGGTCGCGGGTTCAAATCCTAGAACACACCTCTGACTTTTCGGAGACATGTGTGTATTGATAATATCAATTTACACGCACTATAACGGTGAAAGAAAACATCGTGAGGAAACCTGCATATTATAGCGATTTGTAAGAATTTCTATGGTATATAAAGTCCGCCAACCACACTAGGCCAGCGTGGTTGAATATGGGCCCAACTCCTCTTAATCGTACTCTAGATTACAGAGGAGGCCCGTGCCCTGCAGTGGGATGTATATGGGCCGATACAGTACTATAGCGGTATTGGAACAATGATAAAAAGAAAACAGAAATCAATTCGAATACTTTTATACTACAATATTATGATAAATGGAATGTTTCCGTTATTTAAAAAATACGTGACCATGTGCTCTTTGTAATTTTTATTTATAAAGGATATAAATCTAAACACATACTGTAATTATATTAATGGTCACGCATGACTCGTGATTAAGCTTTACGCGCGTGAACAAAAATAAGGAATTCTGCACACGATATTTTAATCTATGACTGTTTTACTTCCGCTTATAATGCAGTAGTTACGCCTGCGACTACGCTTGCCAGTAAAGCATACAAAAAAAAAAACAAATAAAGGAGAATGACTATTTTGTATGACACTTAGTATCGGTGCGAAGATTTTTATCTCTCGATGAAACCTTTTTGTGTAGGGAAAAATATATATTTTTAATAAAATTAAACATAATTGCAATCCAGGCCCGGAGTACTTGGAGAAATAGACAGAAAATTGGTTTTAGGACTTTAAATATTTATGTAAATTCTGCAATTAAAATTGCATTAGGTGTTACACGCAAAGATCAATTACGAATTGTTTAGACATTGGTATAAAGGAAACAATTATACACATAATATTATTTAAAAATAGTATGAATTCCTTTAACGGTAATTAGTGTTAGTTATTTTTCTAGAAAAATAAATACAGACGAAGAATGCCTTAGGAGTTAGTTCTTGCGATTATATTGGCATAGAATATTTTCCGGTGTAACTTAACATTTTGGTCATTGTCCCTTCGTTGTAAAATATTGTATATATAAGATTATAAACTTTAAGATATAGACCAAATATATATAAGATTATAAAAAATAAAATAAAATAAAATAAAATAAAATAAAATTATAATGGATAACCGTTAAGATATAGACCAAATATTTCCCTCAGATGTCGTAATTTCAAAGAATTATTTATGCGACTTGAATAAATCATCATCATTATCAGCCAAAAGAAGTCAACTGCTGAACATAGGACTCCCCCAATGATTTCCACAGTTACCTGTTGGAGGCAGCCTGCATCCATTTGAATAAATCAAATTACTGTAATTTCAGATAAATGTTAATTAGAAGATTCACGAAATAGAAAACTCGTATTTAAAATGCAAATAGCTCAACAATGTCTGTGTTTATTACAAATAATTATAATTTTCACACCATTTGTCACGAAGAATGAATAAGTTAAATCTCGTCTGGCAATGTGGAAAATTTAGAATTTAAAGTTATTTGAAGACTCGGCTTATAATGATAGACGTATGCCCATTTAAGGTCAGGTCGCGTCTTTAATAATTAAGTAAAATTTTTACTTTATCGCCAGTGTTATTCAATCAGATCTGAACCGGATCAGGAACTTGGAATAATTTCAATTATGCGTTGATATTTACATAAGTGGGCGTTTTGTTTCAAGGCGACTTGCAGAATATCAACATACCGACCTTCTGGAAGGGTCAATGCACTTGACATGTTTATATTTATATTTTTATATGTCTGTTGACGTCTTCATTTATACACATTTATTGTAGTTCACTACCTAAACTACGATTAGTAAATGGTAAGCCAAACTTAACGGCTGCCACACATGTGACGATATAACTGTGCAAGTCTGAGTTTGCACCAGTATACTGGAACGTGTGAGGGTAAATAACTGCGCAAGCTTCGTTCCAATTTTCGATTTGAGACTGGTGAAAACTCGCGTTTGCGCAACGTGTGTGGCGGGGCTCAAGACGATTCGTACTTCAGTATGAACGGTTTTTTACATTGTACAAAGTATTTGTGTTAACTGTACGCGTTGACGCCATTGCAATTTAATATAAAATTATATATTCGCATGTTAATAAACAACAAATCATGAATATATTAATATCCACTTAGTCGCAACTGCGTTTATATCATTTTGCAATCGTGGACTAGTTAGTGCCAGTATTTCGTTGTGGTAAATAATTAGGAAAGAAATTTAAACACGCAATTATCAGTTATCTATAATATATTTATTTATCCCCGTTATCTTAAGTTTACGGATTAGGGTTATGGAGTAATAAAAAATAAATATTGTAACGACACTATTAAATGAATACGAAAATAATATTATAGATATCTCGTACATATGTATAATATTATAATTATTAGACTATTAATGTGCGTATTCTTTCTAAGATATGTAGTTACAAGAATGATTCTTGTAATTAGTCTACATAATTATAAGTGACAACGCATAAAACATATGATGCTTAAAATTATTTATTTATTTTATTCTTGAAATTGAAAAAAGACGGTTTGAACATACAGTTTGTTTTTTAAATTAACGTTTTAATTAACAAACGAGACGAAACTCTAAAGTTAAACCACTTTTGTTGCTTTCTTTTCTCCTGAAGAGAAATCTACGAAAGAACTTAATAATGAAAATAACTGCAACTAACTCGAAATGGCGCCACTGAGTTGCCTTGCAGGTATTTTTAAAGGAAATTCTTTCGTGGCATCGTACAGTGCTGCAGGCCAGACGGCGACGATAAAATAGCAGAAACAGGATAAGTGCAAAATCATTTGATTAAGTTTTATAGCAAAAAAATCAAGCCATCAACCAACAGTTTACTTTAAGTGCCACCTTTTCTAGATCCTATTCAAGGATTTCAATTAGACGTAAAATATAAAAAAATAAAGACGGCCTTATTCATAGACAGTTTTAAAAACTATTGTAGCTATCGAATGTTTTGTTCATTTCGAACGACTTTGAATTCAGTTTGAGCGAAGAAGACAAAACATTCGATAACTAAAGTGGGTTTTAAAACTGCCTATGAACAAGGCCGAGAGAGTAACCAATTGTATTTACTAGGAAAAATATACTAACTACTAATATACTAACTAACTATATCTTGCATTAAAATCGGTGCAGCAATTGTAATTTTTTACTAATAGGTTAAAGGACGAGAGGCAGAGAAGGTTAAGGCGCAAAAGAGAGAGTGAGAGAAAATATGTAATATGTGTAATCAAACCGCTGGATTTTACTAGACGATGCAACATGCCAAATGACCTACTTGTTGTTGTTCTACCTAATGTTGCTACTGTTTATGAGCGGTCGTATCGCTTACCATCAGGCGAACGGCTTGCTCGTCTCGTCATTCATTGCAATAAAAAAAAAAAAACCTAGCCCCATTGCACTGGATATCAAAAGCACAAATAACACAGATCATCAAAGAGTGTCCAGACAATACAACAACCCGATACTTGATCCAATGACACAAATACAGAAATAAATTTAATTTCCTTACAAAGCAGCGCCTATTTCCACAATCGAAGTAGGCCAGACCACTAGATGATATAAATGTAGAGTTCAGAATAGATATGCGCCGGTAACAGCTTTTCTGTTTGAACTAAACCAAATTTAACTTTAGATGTATCGACTTTGGAATAAGTTTAATAGAAATGAATACATATTTATGACGAAATTAATTATAACCATCTACTTGCGCATATCTATCATTTGGTTAGGTACCATTATTATTTAATTTGTAATTTTATTACTGGCAGCTATTCTGGCGTCACACCCTTAGAACAATTACTCAATCGCAATCATGCTTTTCTAATAGAAAAACGTTAAAACCAATCTACATTTCCCAGGGATCGATTCCAGAGCGTCGAGCTACACAGCCTGTCCAAGCTACCATACGTAGAAAGAAGGCCATAAAATATGAATAATTAATTACCGGTCGTTGGTAATCATTCCGCCTGTGATAAGCTATTACATTTCGTAAATTAGATTTTATATTTTATAGGTAAAGTAAAATTATTGAGGCGTATAAAGGTATAGTAAATAGTCAATATTATAAACCTTTGACGACAAACAATTGTCTTTGTCGTGTGATAACTCATCGCGTGAGCTTATTGAAGGTAGGCAAGACACTTGGTCAGGAAGAGGGACAGCAGGAGGACCTAGCCGTGGTAAAATGAAACCTGTGCCTAACCAGCTGTTTTATGGCAAGGCTGAGAAGTTACAGGAAGTTAATTATTTTTTTATATTCAATCTAGATAATTATTTCCTCCTTAGACCGCCCTCTCGTTCTCCTCTTATCATATCGAAATTGCCCAGTACGATAGGACCGCCTTTGTACAAAAGGTGTTTATTTATGTATCTTTTTTATTATACAAATATTTCATAAAATAAACTACCAAAACTCATTCAACATCGGCATTATTCACAAGCAAAACTTGCAAATAAATATATAAATGTTAGTCTATACATAAATAAAACTCAATGAGGCGAGAAGCAAAGGCGTAAAGTTACTTAACTTACACTTAGGAATTTAATATCGACTTTTGATACTTTAGTTCATATTTCTGTCGCCCGCACGAACCGAAGGCTCGATATTAATATTAATTGTGTAGTTGATACAGAAATATTTTAATTGTAAATCGATCGGCTATAATCAGGTCTCCTATCATAATCGACTGATAGTATCATGGTCAACTAGTTTACCTTCACGTATTGTTCCTATTTTTTTACATGTGACGTATTTGCTCTGCAGTTATTTCCTTGTGTTTAATGAACATTGTAAATATAATAAGGATACATTTGAATATGTGCCGCAATCGATTATAATTTAAATTGATTTATAAATTAAACGAGATATTACAAAGAATCGTTTGGTGGAGATATTAATGTATAGTGAGGCAGTAGCCATGAACTTGCCATATATTACCTGACTAAATTGTGAAGTAATTATGGAGTACCGATCTGGGTGTATTTAATGTGCAGCCGCTGTCGGTCGTGTAATCCGTTTAGTATTCTCATTACAACTCGCTGTGTTAAGCTGGCTGTAAGACGTAACATATATTTCAAGCGTCATAATTAATTAAATTATTGATTTGTCCAATGTTTTACTGCACATCAGAACTTTCTTAAAATCAAAGAATGTTGTGTTGGTATTTGAATCATAATATCTTCCCTTAAAACATAAACAATTTGTAGTTGAATATTTAAGATGAGAATAGTAATTGGGATTATAGTGATCCTACCACTATGTGAAACTCATGGTCCAACATTGTTCGAAACGAAATCGTTATTAATCTTGTAATAATTTGATACAGACGTCAATCAACGTCAGCAATGACATAGGCATAGCGAAACCGCTGTTAAGCGCGGAATATTTTCGTTATATCTCGATCAAAAAAAAATTCAAATAGATAGTCAATGGTTTTCCTAGTTCAGTTTTCGGGTCAATTGCGACCATTATGCTTTTGTCATTAGAGTTTAACTCTATATGAAATCTGATCTCATATATAAGTGTTTACTTTTTTAAACAAGTAAACGACAAATCCCTTACAGTATTAAATCAAAGGTTCAAACTTGACTTCCGGCAATTTGATCTTCACCACGAGACAATCTATCAAAGCCACACCATTAATATTCTTTCCACGAACTGTTGATACCTTCCATTAAATTATTCAGAATTTTTGCAAAGTTTCACCCTTTAAGACCTTCCCAAATTATTTCAAATAACAAATCCCTTTTACCTACTTTACAACTCTGTTTGGTTAGGCTTGATTAAAATAAGTGTTTCTCGGGCGGCTTCATTGGGTTGAATCTTGGAACATTGGGTGGGCAGAAGGAATTCTGGAGGATTATGCAAAATTAACTTTATCTTGTCTAAAAGTGTTTCAATTTGTTTGTGCTTGATGTTTGCCATGTCATGAGTTATTGCATATTTGTTATTTGCAAAATTTCAACAGAACTGTGCTTTTGTGATTCATGGTTTCCAAGATACAGGTCTCGTTCTGGCTCTAGTTTAGGTCCTTAAGCAACATTGTCGTTGAAATAAAACTATTTTATACGGATTTTATCGCGATGTGAGAGGAAACAAATTTGTCAGTGATATTAAACACCTACAATTAGCTGACAATGAAACAATGGTTAGTTTTGATGTCCAGTCACTTTTTACAAGCTTACCAGTACAAGACTGCATCAAAATTGTCACTAAGAAGTTAACAGAGAATGACATGCCACTAGAATATGCAGAATTACTCAAACATTGCCTCACATCTGGCTACATGTTGTGGAACAATCAATACTATGTACAAATGGATGGTGTCGCTATGGGCTCACCTGTATCTCCAGTAGTCGCCGATATTTTCATGGAGGACTTTGAGGAGACAGCCTTTAGTACAGCCCCGGTCTCGCCAAGATTTTACAAGCGGTACGTAGATGATACTTTCACAATTTTACCAACTGACCAAGTAACTGCATTTTTAAATCACCTCAACTCCATTAACAATAAAATTCAATTTACTATGGAGTTGGAACAAAACAAATCTCTTGCTTTCTTAGATGTTTTAGTAATCCGTAATCCTGATCAGTCCTTAGGTCATACTGTGTATAGGAAAAAGACCCATACAGATAAATATCTGAACGGTGATTCTCACCACCATCCAAAACAGTTAGCTACCGTGGGTAAATCTTTGTTTCAGAGAGCACAAGGAATCTGTGACGAGAAACACCTGGCAACTGAGCTGCAACACGTCAAGCAAGTACTGCGAGACAACAAGCTCCAAATTCCACGCCGCCGTCACAGAAACCGAGTGAAACCAGCCACAGTTGAACGGGTCCCGGTTATATTGCCATACATAAAAGGAGTCACGGACAAGATTGGCTACATCCTGAAGCTTGCTTCTATTAAAACATACTACAAGCCGCCTAAGAAGATTAGTCAATTCTTACCACCTGTCAAGTGTCATATACCTTTACAAGAACCGGGAGTATATAAAATAGATTGCGACTGTGGCCTCTCTTACATCAGCCAAACTAAACGAAGCATAGGGACCCGCGTAAAAGAACACATAGCTGACGTCAAACACCGACGCTCAACGAAGTCTGCAGTTGCTGAACACATAGAGGAAGGCTCCAAGCATTACCTTCGGTTTGACCAGCCCCAAATCCTCGCCAAAGAACACCGTTTCCTGCCCAGGATGTTTCGCGAGGCTATTGAAATTAAAAAACATCCAAATTTCAATAGAGAAGATGGCTTGAAGCTTGCACCATCATGGGATCCAATTCTATATTTAATTAAATCGGAACCCAAAAGACCAGCTGCCAGACCTCACGACACAGTGAGCTCCTTCTGCGTAGATCGGATCGCAAAAACTAGCTAACTTTTTAAATTAACTTTTTAATTTAATAATTATAAATTAAGGGTAGTTTAATTGTAACAGTCACTGAGCGGATGACTAATACCTCAGTCCGCCCCGTGACCACGAAAGCTGTAAAGTAATCGAAACGTCGGGAAGTTAAAAAAAATGTAAAAATTAAACCAAATCGCGATAAAATCCGTATAAAATAGTTTTATTTCAATGTGTAACATTCGCGTAAATCTAAGAAACCATTAAACATTGTCGTTATAACAAAAAAAATAGAGAAAAAAAACACATACAAATGAATTAATTAATAAACGTGGGGATAATCAAAAATGGCATTACACAGTTCAATACCTATATTTAATAATGCTTGAAGCCAATTAAGTAACACTAAGTCTTCTATAATCGATTCAAACTCTTAACAAATTTTGTTATTTGCAAAATTCCTAAATGTTCTGAACTCAAGTTATAAAATACTAGTATTGTGATGAACAACTGAGCCGTGAAATCCGAACTTAATGTTACAAATTAAATCATATTATGTAACAAATTTTGATACGAATTCAAATTAATAGCGGTCGCGGAAACTGTCGACAGCCTCGGCGTATGTGTTTAGATAATACGTCATCGTAATTACGATAACCTAAACGTATCAACAATATTGTCATATTTATAATAGTTCCACTGGTTTTCTAAAGCAAATTGGTAACTATTTTAGCATTTCCTGTAAGCAATATTAAACGAGACATGCACAACCTAACTAATCTTAGGCGCGTCACTGACCTACAAAATAAAACTTATTGGGAAAGAAGAACGGTATTGGGCTTCTAGAAATCTCACTGTCGTATTAAAACTGTCATTGTTTCACTATTGTTTTCTATAACATTAGTAAATATAACGCCGGTGGAGCCCAGCTATCTAATAAATTGCAGGTCTTTCTAACAAAAGGAGGCAAATTATAACCTGCAGTTTTTTCTGTTATATGTTTCAGGTTTGTTTCTATGTCTTATTGGAACGAAGTTCCTTATTTTTTTGCAATTAAACAGTCAAAAGTATTCAATGTAACTACACTTTGTGTCATCGGAAATAGGACCTCCAGTAAATTGATCTTTGTCAATGCCAATACTGTTTCGTGGAGATCGAGAAACAAATTGTTTATTCCAACGAATTATTCTTGTAATGCAAACTTTGCTTTCATTTGTATGCGGCTTCAGTAAATCTCAATCACTTTGTTCTCTTATACCAATACGTATAGTGGCGTAACTATACAGTGGCAACTGGCAGATTGTGCAAAATACTACGGACCCCGGTACGAGAGCGTGTGAGCAGATGATCTAACATAAATTACGGAATTCATAATCTTTACATACTATAGTATAGTCGATTACCGCGCCTGTGCGCTTAGATCTTTTTAACTACGCAACAGATTTTAATGCAGTTTTCATCGACAAGCAGAGAACACATGCATATTATAGTATAGAAAAGCTGAGAATTACAAAAAATTGTAATATTTTCTTGCGCATTACATTGCAAACGCTGGCTAAATATTACGATATTAATTGGCGTGTGTCTATCTCCTAAGTATAAAACTCACAGTATCCATTTTCATGTTCTACTAAGGCTATACCGTAAGGAGAGCACTTTCCAGCGATCTAATTTTTGTACCTAATTTTCACTATGACATATAGCTAATTTCGTATTTACATAATTGTATGTCCATAATTAATGTGCTATACACATGTGTTGAAAAAATAGTATTTTGCCTACATACCTCTTAATCTTCTATATTCCGAATTTAATTATTACTAAGTACTATTTCATGTTTATAGAAGCAAACTTCACCCTTACCACCTACTTACACCATATTTTGTTTTTTCCCAAACTTACATTCACCAACGCACATCTTTATGTTACAAAATTAGTTCTTTTTTTTTTACCAGGAATGAATAAAATTATTTCGTAAATTCATTTATACGTTTTGATTAAAAAAATAAACAGAAATCCTGGAAAATATAAAATACAATTCCTACAGTACCGTGAAGGGAAACTTATTCTACATCGTAGAACACAAATTAAGTACGGCGAAATTCAAAATTAGTCGTAATGAACTGCTCCAAACCCGAAATAAAGTTATTTAACATCGGTTTATTCTTACGGTGAAAAGTTCCAACATCTTAATGCCTTCGCGTTTAAAATTCAAATACATTTTCCGATGAAAAAATATTAGCACTTTCAATTTACAAGAGATTTTATTATTCTACCGAGCACGAGTAATTTATCATGACTCACCTTAGCATACCCTTAGGTCGTGAAGTTCCAGACGGATTAATAGATTTTGATTTATATGTACAGTTACGTGCTTTATTACGTTGATGCCTACTTTGCTTTCTATTCTCGAATAATATTTATAAGCTTTTTGAATAAATTAAACAAATAAATCAGTTGCGTATATTGCTGATGAGTATTCGTGTTCTTGTGTGCCATTGGAATTTAGGAGTTTTTTTTGTATAGATATTATATTTGTTTAGATTTATAATAATCTAAACAAGTGTCGCATTACCACGTGGTACTGCAATGTGTAAACCAGGTTTGACAATGTTTATATCGACCGTCGAGGCTAAGTCTAATACATATTGGCTGCAGTCCAGAAATGAGGAGATTTACTCTTATCATTGCAAGGATTCAGAGCCATTACAGAGACATACTCAACAATCTGGACAACAGTCTAGCTAACAATCGACTCAACTCAGGAAGATATGAGAATCACAAACTCATAAGTGTGAATTTAAAGAGCGGGGGAAGTGACAGTCGATGAAGAAAGTCGTACCTTGACATCGGCCGGAAGATCCCCAAATCTGTATTACCCGAAAAATACGGCCCATTGCAGGGCACGGGCCCAATCAAGAGTACGATATAGAAGGGTTAGGCCATATAGCCCATCACGCTGGCCTAATGTGAGACGGCGGACTCAACATACCTTAGAAATTCTTTACAAATTGCTATGATATGCAGATTTCCTCACGATGTTCTCCTTCGCCGCTATAATGTTTGACTATCACACACATGAATCCGGAAAGTCAGATGTGTGCCCTGGGATTTGAACCCGCGACCACCGGGAGCATGTTGGCAGCCGCTTCTGGTCCCTACCAACAGGCCACCACGCACTATTTCCAAATAAACTGAATGAGCTCCAGCTTGACTATTAAACAAACTTAGTAATTACACAATTTATATTATAAAGTAATGTTTTATTTCTCGTTTCCCCCCTAATTAGCGGGTATTTGTGGCCGGGTGTGCTAATTAACCAAGCATATAATGGATACAATTAAAACGAAGCTTCAGCGAAGGACCCTAAGTCGTTTATTGTTGTGAGAGCAAAGTTTGCGGTGGCAGTAAGTTAATTTTGTATGTATTATACCTACTGGTGTGCAAACATAATTTATCTCAGAAGGGACATCTCTATCTCCAAGTTTATATAGGTTTTTGAGATTAAAACGTCAAGCTTGACTTTGCGTGTCTTTCACTAACACTTATCCGTGGGGAAACAAATTGCTGTTAATTAAGCATTTACTTATGCTAACACGACCACTTCAGATAAAGCTATTATCCACAAGGTCCTGGTTTGGTTCGGAGTAGTCCGATTTATTCCATAATTTAATAAACTTCTTATTCTACTTATGTTTATGTCGTCTTCCAGAATATTGACGTGACGCAACTTCAGTTCAAGTCGCAATAAAACTTGAAGTCAGACTTGAAAACCAATTACACCTAGTTTTTGCCATTAAAAGAACTTTTTTAAATGTCTTAGGAAGTCGAGCAGGCCGTAATAAAATTTGCCCAATTTAAAAAATGACAAAAAACTAGGCTTCCTCACCTTGAAAAGTTGTAATAAAATTGATTATACAGGGTATATCAAGACCGCTACCGAAAACGAAGCCAGGAGATAGTATGAGTGATATCAAACACAATGCAAGTAAACATTTTACAAAAAAAATCGTTAAATTTTTTTTTGTTATTTTTTACATATCGTCGTATTTGAGTGATTAAACATAGTTTTTCTAAAATAATGACGTACATCGCTTAATTTTGAAACACGCAATGGTACGTAAGGGTTTAAATTACTATTTTTGCAAAAACTAGGTATTTACCCCTCAAAAACCATGATTTTTAAAAAATTGTAAAAAAAAATCCGTCGCTTATTTTGCAAAATTTTTAGTTGCATTGTGTCTGTAGCCGCTATGACTACCACCTGGCTTCGTTTTCGGTCGCGGTCTTGATATACCCTGTATAAAAACAAATTTTAAAGACCAATGCGAGTTCAATTATTGCTAGCCAGAAGTTTTACTAAAAAATGCAAAAAGCAAGAAAACATTTTCCGTGTTTATTTCGTGTCAATCTACCTCGTATCGCATTCTTGGTTGTGAAGGAGTGCCAAAAACAATGGGAGACTATGTCACTTAATACAGTATAGTATAGTTATTTCGCAGTACTGTCAAGGCATACACAGTCATTTTTTAAACCTAACCTAACCTTTAAGTCATTTACAATTTTGTTTGCGTAGAAATCCTATTCCTATGCATTTATACAACTGAACAGAGGCTTCACATAACCGTGTGCCTTCACCCACGCTCGACTCGACTCGCAAGGCACATTTCATTTTATAACTCCGCAAGTCGCGATCAAACTGTTCTCGGTTTTAGTCAATACGAGAGACCTTATTGAATGTTCAACGGTACGCTAAATGTTGAAATATATTTAATCCTGTGTTTTGCTTCTTCTTAAGTTCATTTTGTTTGTGTTTTATTATTCAACCACAATTGAACATTTCTAGAGATATCTGTTGCGAGCGATTTTCTTCCACTGGAATTTTAGTATTACCCTTGTAATTCTTTTTTTTTTTTTTATTGCAAATGTATGGCGAGACGAGCATGCCATTCGCCTGATGGTAAGCGATACGACCACTCATGGACAGTAGCAAAACCAAACAACACCATGAATTACAAGGCAATGCTTGGCATTCCACTGCGCTCGCCATCCTGAGACATAAGATGTTAAGTCTCAATATGTCCAGTAGTTACTCTGGCTACAATGTCCTTCAAACCGGAACACAACAGCGCATTTACACTGCTGTTTGGCGGGAGAAATAGACATTGCGGTGGTACCTACCCAGGCGGCCTCTCACATATGAGAGACCTACCACCAGCAATTCACTGGTGGTAGGGCTTACATATTATAAAAGAGGCCGCCTGAGAAGATACTACTGCAATATCCATATATCTCCCGCCAAAGAGCAGTGTTAATGCATTGTTGTGTTCCGGTTTGATCTTCATTGTAGCCAGAGTAACTACTAGACATAATGAAACTTAACATCTTATGTCTCAAGATGGCGAGCGCAGTGGAATGCCAAGCACTGGCATGCTCGTCTCGCCATCAAAAAATATTTCGTCGTTTCAATTTAAAAATAAACATTACTTATATTTAAAAAATATAGCATGTGAGAAATCTTCGATGGATTACGAAAACCAACTGCCCATTTACGAAATATGAACGAACTGATTACTAACAAAATCATTAATACAATCAATGAAAAATATTACTCTGTGTTATATCAATTAAGTATGAAACCAGTAATTCGTTACAATAAGTGAGGATCCGTTTTCACCTTCTAAATCATTTTATTCCGCAAAATAAAATCAGTGTAAACTTAACGCTCAATTTCACTGACGATATTATTCTCTAAAGACATTACCACTGTTTAAATAGCGTGATTCTGGCATCGGTTGTACAGTAAATGGGATTCCTATTACATCTTATAGCCTTTAGTCCATCGCCTTTAGGCTTTTTGTACAATAGTCAGTTTTTTCAAGCGTCCCCTCCGATTTTGCTTTTCTTATCGTAAGTTATTAACCTTTTAACGTAATGGAAATTCAGACTCGATCCATTTCGTCTTTTTATCCTATTCATGTATTTTCAATTTAGTTTTTGTGAAATCATTTATTATCATTTGTGAATATGTAAGTAAGGCTAGTTTTTTTCTTGTTCTTTCATTGATTTATTAGCATATTGTGTCTTTATATGTAGTATGTATTTGCTGTGGAGATTCGTTCGGTGACTGAGATTGCCTGATGTCAACTACAGTTTCCATCTTTCAATATTTTCCTTCCCGCTCCGCTCCCGATTTGATGGGCCCGCAACACATTTATGATCCAAGCGCTGTGGATGTTCATCTTATCATCGGGTAACCTGTCTGCTCGTTTGCCGGACCTTTGAAATAGAAAAAATATGTAACGATTTGAATAAGAGCTAAATGTTTGGGAGCTTTGAATAATTTTGATACTGATGGAGATATTGTCCTATGTTACAGATGTATGAGATTCGTATACTTTTAGTTATATTTAGCTTTGTTTTAACTACTTATTAGTCTAGTAGCAAATCACTTGTATACGATTTACTGATTATAGATTTATACAATTATATTTTTAGTAATTTCAGTTTCATATAGTTGGTATTATGTCACTCACGTATACCTAGAGAAATAATAAAAGAAGGTTTTCAGTAATCTTCTCAAGATGGATATCTTTTAGAGAAAAGACGGTTGGCAAACGCGCAGTATTTCTAAAAATTACATAGAGATGAAAATGGAAACTACGGAATTTCTACGCTGAAACTTCAGAGTTAGTTATAGAAATATTTTTCAAGTGCTACACATAAATGCCGAGGACTTTTCTTTTAAGAAATAATATTGGAGTGCAATATTTGTCAAATAATACGACAACTTTAATATAGAAAAAATACAGTATAGGTACTTCTTTTTCTTTTTTCTTTTCTTCTTCTATTTTATGATTGATTATTTTCAAGATGATTATCTATCATCTTCGACGATAAAAGATGGTGCTATATCTATCATCTAGGTAACTAGAAATCCTAGAAAGTAATTATAGTAAAAGTAAAAAATATACGTACATGTGGTATAATATTAACAAGACCCGTATTTCAGACATAAGTTGTATTAACAAATTAAAAACCCACACTATTGATACTGCTAATACAAAACCTGTAATCAACACTCAAGACTAATAAATCCAACGTAAATTTAATTACAATGTGGAATATAAAAGCAATTAAGCCGGCAGACTCAAACCACGTAATCCTAATCGAGACAACGACCAAAATACTAAGACCCTCAGTTCTTTCACGGATAATTCGCAAAGTTAACACTCTACCAGTCCTAGATAAACGATTTTCAAGACTTTTATTTGATCAGTATACATATAAAAGTTGCTTAAGCCCACCGATACTTGCACAATGTTTACTTAGGTTTCTTTAACAGCTAATAAATGTAAAGGTACGCCTTTTAGTTAATTTGCTCTGGTCTAGAGACGATGCTACATTGTTTAATATTACAAAGAGGATCTGTTGATTACCTTCGTACTAAAGCTAAAGTAATGAAAGAACACAGTTATTTGACGAGATTACGATAAAAAAAAAAGATCTAAGTTAGTTTTTTATACGCCAAGACTAATTATCAATATTTGCAAAAATAGAGAAAAGTTACAAAGATCGTGTTCCCTGCATGGATTTAGTTCATAATAAATATTCTTTACACGCAAGAACAGGTATATTTTCTTAAACAGCAGTGAAGAAAAGAAATCATTTAAACAACCATTTTGATATAAAACAGCTTGCGAATACAAACGAGTAGCGCAAAACAAAACAATAAAATCAGACACTGAAACCGAATAATTAGTAAAAGCATAAACATGTTTTATAAAAACACTAACCGATCCATCTAAAATATTCCGCAGCGCTAAATGGGCGAAACAAGCGAGTGCTAATCAATAACCGCGCGTACTTACATTAGTTGCGTAACGTTTAATCTGAACGTATTCAAACACCTCATCCATCATTATTAATAAACAAGGCGCAATTAACGCGCCAGCTTTGGACTACGATGATACATGTTGTTGAAGTGTCTGTCTGGTAACTAGTAGGAGTGTCACCTCTTCATGTACTCTAGTGGATACATTTACAATAGTCTAAATGATATACAGTCTAGGAATCCAGAAGAGTGTGTATTGAGTTTCCAAGTCTGGTAATCTATTTTGTGAATTACTTGCGTCTTTATGCTATACAAATTGGAGGGAACCGTTGGGGTACCAATCTCCCAAAGAAACTACTTGAAAGAACAAATAGAACTCTATTCAAAATACAAAATGATGTATTAAAAAGATTTCTGTAGAAAAAGTAATTTAGTTCGGCAAAGTTGAGTTTCATGTCAACCGAGTAAAATATTGAAACGTGGCAGTGAGACTAATTTAATTTTTAGTACGCCACCGGAGGTAGCTTTGAATTTAAGATTACACCCGTGGGGAATAACTTAAGAAAGGTAAATTTAAAACTCCAACTTTGTTTCACTAAAATAATCGTGTTTGATTTTTGTGATGTTTCATTTGCGGTATTGAAATTTAATTCGGTTTTGGCCCGACCTACGACTTAGGTTTTAAACAGATTGGGAGTTTCTGGAATCAAAGTCAATAACAGTTATCGACTTTGATTTGAGCAATCTGGTTTCTATATATTTTTTACTCTAATAACATTTACTGTTCGAACTTAATATTTCAAGGGGGTGTCGTCATGGAGGCAGTCAGCCGTTAAATTATAAAGGACATATTTCTATGATATTCGATGTCACTTATTGTTATGTATATGACTATATGTTGGCTTATTGAAGGAAATCGCTAAATGAAGACCTAAGACTATAATATGCAAAGAAGGTTTTTTTCTTGACGCGTAAATGATGAAACGAGCATACTATTAACCTGATGGTAAGCGATACGACCGCTCATGGACAGTAGCAAAACCAAACAACATTATGAATTACAAAGCTATAGTTGGCATTCCTCTGCGCTCGCCATCCGGAGACATAAGAGGTAGTCAATAAAACGCCATACAAAAACCAGAAAAGTTGGTGAAGCATTTCATGGTCCGACAGCGGAATTGAAACCCACGAGGGAGCTATCGTAAACGCTTTTAAGGAAATAAGCTCGCAAATTTCTGATTCATTTATAAGGCGAAAAAATACACTTTGATTTATTGCGAATCTCTCGCCGTCATATCTGTTTGATATGTTTCCGCTTTGTACATCATTAGCATGCTCATGTCTCTATCGTATGGATTCGCCGAGATGAAATTCTGCCCGAATTTTCTCAATGAAATGCACGAAATTAAAAAAAAACTCCTGCGTCAAGATTAGACGTTTTAAATTACGAATTCGAATTCTGATTTATTCAATATGGAATGTTTTGGTGGCATTTAATTGTAGCGTTTATCCAATGATAAATAAAATAAATCTAGCTTGATAATGTAGAATATTAAGCTAGAGAAAATTATATTTAATAATATATTTTAATTATTAACTTTAATTCATGAAATCTTATTATGAAAAATTTCAATAGGAATAGACAAGTTATTTAATGTATCCTATAATACCACTTACTGGACACCCTATTACACATTATATGGGATAATTTAAAGCTCAATCAACCACTCACCACAATATGAATATCACAAAATCACTGTCCCGTCTAAAATCTAAATATACATAGACCACACTGGCAGAACTCACCAACTGCCATTAACATCACAAATATTTAATAAACCCGCAAATATATCCGCGACTGAAACAAATTGTCATCGTGACACGGCTGCTTAGCGTCGCGGGACCAACGGCGGGACCCAAGTTTCCTCCAACATTAATCACGACAAAGTTTAATGCGTGACTAATTTGCCCTTGCTTTATTCCGGACGCTCCGTTTTACTGCACATTTGCATTATTTAGAGATGGTGCATAGCTTTTGACGTATCGTGTAACTAGTTTACATAACTTTGCGGATATCCGCGTTGGAGTGAATCCGAAAACGCAGTGGGCTAACTTGAAAACAGTAATATTTCTGTCACTGCGGCCGATGTATGCGTTTGTGTTAACTGGCTCTAGTTTAGACTTTGGGTTGTTAGTATTTTTGAGTATTGGGTGTTGTTTTCTCATAGGTTATAGAAAATTTGTCTTTCATATATCGTGATAAAGCTAAAGTTAAAAATAATTTTAATTTAATTAACTAAGAGATATAAATTAGTCTGAATTATCTCTGATTTTTATCACTGATAAATTTCAATTTGAATTATAATATTCGCTATATTAAAAACTTAATGTGACCCTTTGGTTGAAAGACTTTTTAGGCCAACATTTATACCGGTCACCTAATGGTAAGTGATCACTGCCGCCCATGAACATCCACAACGCTTGGATCATGGATGTGTTGCCGGCCCATCAAATCGGGAGAGGAACGGAAAGGAAAAAGATAGGAAGAGGAAAGAGGTATTGGGCATCCAGCAATCTCACTCACCGAACGAAACCCTTCAGCAAAGCTGTCGTTTCATGTCGATATCCTGTGAGACAGTGGTACCGCCCCTGGCTAGCCTGCCCATTCATTCTGAGTTATTGCTGACAACAGCATGACTCTACCATTTCCATTTTTTTTTCTAATTTAATAAATTATCTATTTTAATCTCCAAATCATATTCCTCTGTAATAATAAATAAGGACAAGTATTATTTATTATCTTTTACGGATCAGAGCAAGTGGGTATGTGCACGCTACAGAAAGTTTTCTCGTAACTTCATGGACAGGCCCTTGTCTGACGGCGTGCCTTAGGGAAATAATCTAATTCCGAGTTGTTCTTCATTATTTGAATAAGAGACGTAACCCAAAAACATACCCTATTTAAATAAGGTGGATTGTAGCTATGTATAACGCTATTTTATGCGGTGCGAAAAAATTGCACTACGTTAGTGTCCCACTCATTATGAAAACCAAATCAAATAGCACTACACTTATTGCAAATATTTTATTGCTAATAAAGTAAATAAGGGACTTAAATAATTTGATGATCGTTTCATTGGTACGTGTGATACCAAAGAAAGTTTCTGAGAAACCAAGTTGACAAAAATGAGAAAATCAATTTAAATTTAGCTTGCGGTATTCAAAGCAGAGAAATTCATTTCAAATACTAGGCATTACAAATTGGATATTTCACTTGGCCTTTTTTAAATTGATCTCGATATTTATAAAATCATGTTTACTTATTAATTTACAATATTATATTAAATACATTAAACATCAACATTGGCTCACTGCTTCAACTGTTTCACGTAAGGATTCGACCAACCTGTCCACCACTCGACAATTTGACAGCTGCCTCTGGCGGCTAGGTTCAAGTGACAAACAATAATAATCTGTTTAGATATTTTATAGAACTATTTGTATTAAATAATCTTAAAATCATAGAGACGCAAGTCAGATTCTAAAATATCAGCAGATGTTGTAGGCTGATGATACAATTATAAAAATACGAAATTCTGTGAAAAGGCTTCAAAAATATCTATACATATAACAAATTTGTAACCGATCGATGTCTGTACAAGGAAGATAAATGAGAAAAACTATTATGGGGGGACTGTATCAACGTAATAGAACCTAAAACAAAGATATTTGGAATTTTTGTCTGTTTGTCTGTGCGGTTGCGAGCTTTGAACTCAGACACGGCTTAACGGATTTCGATGAAATTTGGTATGGAGATAGCTGACACTAGATTTACACTTAGGCTACTTTTTGTCCCGAAAAATGTAGAGTTCCTGTGGGATGAGGTAGTAATTCCTATTTATATGTTACTTTTTTTATACCCAAAGGTTTGGGATGGGACAGGATTACATGCCTTGAGTGAGAATGAGACGGAACGGGCGGGATATAACGGGACGGAGTTCCAATTCCAAATAAAGTTACTCGCGCAGACGAAGTTTGCGGGCAGCAGCTAATACATAGTATGTTACGTTTTTTATTTAAGGAATTATTGATGATTCTTATTTTACTAATGAATATATTATTCATTATTAGTTGATTATTACCAACAGCCACATAATACCAAATTACTTGCCCAGTGATATTTTTCCCAAAACTACTTGCATACATTCAATTACGATGAGAAAATTTAAAACGAAACTGTCAAAAACAGAGCAGAGATGAAAGGTCGATATGCGAGTCCCCTCCGACCTCGAATTTATCTCTCCCTTTACTAAAACAATAAAGGGCAAAGGGTCCCATACCATAAAAAGAAATACATAATAAAATTGTTATCCTTTTGATTTGTTGTCGGCAAAAGAGACTATTCAAGTATATTAAATGTGTTTTGCTGACGACATACGACGGGCAAAGATATTCAAAGTTAAAGACAGCATGATTTATGAGTAAAATTGTACAGAAGTCGCAAACTGAGGAATTTTGGGTTTGGGTGTCGACGCTTCGAATTAGCATGTAATTCCTTTGGGATCCGAAGGTCCGCGTGTTGGGTAGATATTCTAAGGATTTCATCAGGGGTTTTTGGCTGGCAATATTATATTGTGTGCAAATTAGGTTAAGTTAATTTGATAACGTTATAAATAAACAAAATAATGTTAAAATCCATGTTTCAATGATTTTATGGATTGGTTCCCGAGTGTAGCATATAATTTCTGAGCCCAGGATAGTAAATTCGATCCACTATGGGATAATTAATTTGTATGATTTACATATTATGCTATAAAATATCTATTTATAAATAACCCCATGACAATTAATTAATTTGCAAAGCTTGTTTTCAATAAATGGTCTTTAAGAGAAAGATTTTAAATTAGAAAAAATAGTTCGTTTCTTTGCTCATCGCCACCTTCAATGCCGTTTCAAACATTTAACTTATATTGAAATTATTGAAATTTAAACTATATTTTTAACACAGTCGTGTTTTATTCCGATTTTCTTCTTTTATTTGTTTACTTGAGATACATTAAAGAATTATTATCATTGTTTTAAACCATCACATTTTTTCTACAAGAGGCAACCCTATATTTGCAGTGACAGCTGTAATACGGCAGATTGTCAAAAGCTCTGCTGAGTTTATCCCGAACAGATACATGAGTGCGGCGGCGGGAAGTCTGATGTATACGTAATAACATGAACACATTGCAAACTTAGCCAAGGGAGAGACAGGCTACAGAATGTTTTTATTTGATGGTGAAGTGAATATGATTTACAACAATACTTAAGGTAGAAACATTTTTTCTGGTCTCGACATGAAAAGATGCCGTCTACGTTGCCGCACCTGAAAATATTTTAATTAATAAATGTCTGATGCATGTGTAAAAGACTTCACGAAATAACAATGTGGTTACATTATATAGGTAAATTAGAAAAAGAAAGTTTTTGTGTTTAGATTTTTTAATTAAATTATGGTTTCCTAATGCCTAATGCACTCTATAGACTTAAGGTGGCGGATCACATCAAGCTTGGAAACGCATCATATGCATTTATTTGTCTTACTGGTTATGTCCCGCTTTTCTCCTGTTATTTCCGGTCTATCGTAAAAACCACTTAATTAAATAATTCATAAAACAACAACATAAAAACCGAAATAACAAAAACTATAACCATTAATGGATATCCATCATTCTAAAATATTCACCAAATAAATCGTAGTTTAATATATCATAAAAAAGCCTTTCTCTTTTATTCGCTATTTGCCAGTAAAATGACGTAAAGCATTATGATTGGCAGCTATTGTTACTCGCGACGCTGCTCGCGTCGTGATACCAATCCGTGGGGAATTTTTAATATTTCATCAAAGGAACTATATCTGTCTTATTTCGTGCACTGAGTAGTCTATTTTATTGAATTAAAATGGGAAAACAGAAATGTCTAACAGAGTTTGATGAAGAACAACAGATCAATAATATATGTAATTTACTTAAATATAAGTAGAATGTAATAAACTCTATTAATGATATATTAAGCAAAATCTTATCAGACTTGTTGTATATGAAATTTAAAACGTTTGCTGATTATGTACGAAAATAACGAAACTGTAGCTAAAAAGCGGGTCGGTGGACTAAATTATACTTATATCACACACATTTTTTTCAGCAGTGTTACATGATTAGTATGCACGTTGTAATTTGGATATACTTTACTTGCAGGCAAATAACTTTTCAAATCGAAAAACTTGCAAAGATCGAAGAACCCGGTCTTAAAAAGACGGTTTTTATATATCATTAGCAAATCAATGAAAATACACCAAATCGAATAATATGAAGCCAACACACAGCCACACAAGCTAACACTCTTAAGGTCAGTACCATATAACAAAAAAATTGCTATCGAAACACGTTACACATTGGAAATTGCTGCAATTTGTTAACGTTATGTCTCCCCAGAGAGCTCTATGCTCACTCGCATTTTTGTAATTTATAGCCCTATGTGTTTTTTCGCGATCCAACTTGCGACCGGATTTTGTATAATGAGCACCGAGATGACTTTCGACGATGCAGCGCTGGGAAATTGTGTTTTAATTGAGATTTTTATTAAGCTCTTATTCCACACGTTTTCATGTAATTGCTTCTGCCAGCGTTAATGCGATTTCATGAATCTACATTGTATTTTTAAAAGGTTTTTAATAAGTGGTTATTTTAAGTCTTAAATTAATTATGATGTGACTGTTTTATTGACTTTGATCGTTGAAATAATTTTAACATGTTGTTTTACGAAATAAAAACACAGTTGCACAAAGGAATAGAGAAACAACTTTGCATATATTTGCATTCCATAAATTACAATAACGAGGAAAATATCTGTTTGACGTTGGAATACTTTTATATGCTAAAATAAATAGCATATTATAACTATAACATGAAAATGCTCATATATTTTTAAAACTAATTTTGTTTATAAGAATAGAAGATTTATTTTAGCTGCTAGTTTAAAAGTTATTACCGCAATGTCTATTTCTCCCGCCAAACAGCAGTGTAAATGCGCTGTTGTGTTCCGGTTTGAAGGACATTGTAGCCAGAGTAACTACTGGACATATTGAGACTTAACATCTTATGTCTCAGGATGGCGAGCGCAGTGGAATTCCAAGCAATGCCTTGTAATTCATGGTGTTGTTTGGTTTTGCTTCTGTCCATGAGCGGTCGTATCGCTTACCATCAGGCGAATGGCATGCTCGTCTCGCCTTTCATTGCAATAAAAAAAAACGCACTGTAGTTCATAAAATCTTAGCAATTCTACGGGCTTAACAAACCTTGGCCACGGCATAACTCTTTAAACAAATCTACATGATGTTCCTGCCTCTTTTTAATGAAACAAATTAATATTTCCATGTCTTTGTTTATTACCCACATCCTAACAAAACGTGTCTTTTTGGCTACACTAATGGATGAAAGTTTATAATTACTTTTATTTATAATATTCCCTTCTGAAGTGCATTTAATTTATTACAATATCACAAAGCTATGAGCTCAAGTACTGGGAGCATAATATTCCCATTTCTATTCTTTGAGTCCCCATCCCCTTTGATCATCTATATTTGCTACTTGACTGTAAAAATAATATGGAGAGGCGTTTTGTTTCTAACTTTCTTTACTTATAAATTGTTGCTTACTTATTATTTCTTTACTTAAATATATAAATTGAATAAAAAGCCATGACTCGGCAAAAACGTAAATCAAACTATCTGGGAGATGTCAATGTATTTTATGTACAACTTGCTTTGGTCGCGTGCCAAAAATAAACTTCAAAAATATAATTGATTATTTCTTGTTGCAAATCCATCCATGCTTTATGATTAGATAATTCAGAAGTGGGGAAGTAAGTTAATAATTTATAATTTATAGATACATAACTACACGGCTATATCCTGGAAAAGGAAGGCAGGCATACCACTAGTGCCACCCAAGATTGGCTGGCTCATTTTCATTCTTCAATTGATAAAGAGTGCAAACTTATTTCCATTCCCGACGTAACTCCCGTTCTGAGCATTTTCAAATACAAAAACTCACATAAAGTATTTTTTCCGACATGATACTCAAACCAAAGATCTTAAGTCAAAGCACGAAAACTCACCAACTAAAGCAAGGCGATAAATAAATCATCCTCATAAATAAAGCTTCAGTAAAACAAAAAGAAAATGTTTAATCGAGCTTTATCCCATCCGATAAGCCACTTGTCAAACATCCAAGGTATCTGCAGTCTAAGCTGGCAACTTAACTCGCCTAACTGAACACTTCCTGAAGGATTTATGTAAAATCTAGCTGTAACTTACTGCCCCCAGTCTAACAAAACCAGTGGCGACATTAAAAACAGCTTACTAGCATAAAATAACCTACTTCTGAAGATCTAACAATGCAGCTTGTGAGACGAGTGGCAAGTCTTCCCTTGGTCACGTTTTTGCTTTGTCATCAAGCACTGAAGACTCTAGAAATTGTGCATACAACCACTGGAACAACGCCAAACGTTTATAAATGCAGTGTTTCGAGAATAACGAGCAAATTATTCGGAAATACAGTTACTCCACTGCAGAAATATTGAATTTCATTTTGCAATATTTGTTTTGGTAAAACTTTGCATTGGGATAACAAACGGTGTATAACGATGAATGGAATTAGAAAACATTGTTCTGAACAAAACTACACAAATAATTATATTTTCTTATCTTTTTTAAACTACTTTGCTTTTAATCTAATTTTCAAACATCTTAAATTTTTTTTTAGTGCTAATTTATAATCCGAAAAGTACAATACCCTGCTTTATAAGCGAAATAAATACACTTTCGTTTTCCTCTGGCTAGAAACGCTGCTATAACTTTCTACACGCATGCCACACGGGAAGGATATAGTCTGTGCCTCTGGTATTTTACCAGGCATGCGGAATCTATCCATATTCCTCAAGTGTTATAGCTACACAAGTAACGATATAACTGTGCAAGTCTAAGTTTGTACCAGTATTAGTGGAACGTGTATGTGCAAATAACTGCGCAAACTTAGTTGACATTTTTGATTTGGAACTGGTGCAAAATCGCGTTTGCGCAAACGCACTTGAAAATATGGTGGCCATTAGTGCCGGGCTACATCCCTAGCACATAAGATAACTTATGCCAGTATATCGACTAAAACCAATCGGTAGCCACCGGTTTGGCGACTACTGCCTCCCTAAATCCCTGATTTGCGAACTCACAGCCATGACCCGAAAAGCCTCTTTTAGTCGGCTTTTATGACAGCCTGGTAGTATCGTAGCCTGGTAGGACTGGATGCCCATTTTCTGCAAACGAGTAAGATAACATAAATAGTGGGGTAAGAGCAAAGCCACAGCGTGAAAGTTAGTTCAAAATTTTAGAAGGTAAAACACCTGTGAAAGTAATAGAGTTCTAATGGTCCCCTAATACCCTAGCGCCTTTTCATAAAAATGTATTTTTTGAAACGAGGGGCTTTGATAATAGGACGAGACAAATTTAAAAGCAAGCAATTTGTAAACCCGTCGTCCCATAAAACCGCTCGAGTGTAATCTATTTACACGAAAATAATTATTTTTTATTACAACGCGAAATGGAATAGAAATTTGGGTCGGATATTAAGAAATGAGTGTCATTGTCGTTATCAAATAGTATATTTTTATCAGTCCATAATGAGCTGCTGGTACGATTTAGTGGGCAAGTGGCTTTATAGGTATATTTTATTGTAATGTAAGGGCAGTGTCGGATGCCCGTCTACAAAATGGACGGACGATGTAGTTAAGGTTGCAGGAAGTAGCTGGATGCAGGCATATTCCAACAGGTCAAAGAGGAAATCCTTGGGGGAGGCGTATGTTCAGCAGTGGACTTCCTACGGCTGAAAAGAGAAGAGAAGAGAATGCGTTAGACTAGTACGGATTAATAACCGCATTTATTAGAATAAAATAGTACTATATAGATAGAACTCAATAAAGACTAATTATTTTCAATCACAGGAAGTCTACGGCTGAACATAGATCGTTTGCCCGAATTTCCAGTGACCAGTGGGAAGCGGCATGCCTCTGGCGACTTCATTTAACTTCTACTAGGTCAACTATTCACTCTGTAGATGGAGACTAATAGTTAGATTTAGATTTTTATTCTAACGAAAGCTTAAGTCGCGTTGTAAAAAAAATCTTTTGTATCTTAGAATACAGAAATAAAATTTATGTTATTTAACAAAGCTTTAGAGGTATTACTGACTGGAAATAAATAAATAAATACACCCTATGGTTACTTACATAGTCCTGATCCCACATTCAGATCAATTAAGTCTTGTGTCGTGGGTATCAGAAACTACGAGAGACTTTTCGGTCTCACAACACCCAGACCCGAGACATATATTAGTGGGCCACACTAACATTTTTCTTGGTGCAGGGATCGAACCCGCGGAATTTCGTTTCATAGTCTAACCAACTGCGTTACGGAGGCTGTCAAATTTTCAAATGCCTTTAGTGATATATCCCTATAGAATCCCATGATGCAGTGCAAAAATACTCATTATAATGGATCTCGTATGTATGGGCTTGTCAAATCATTTATGGGCTGACACAACAAATGAAGAGAAATAAAACCAATTAACCCAATCATAAAAACTACAATACAAAAATGTCTAACACAGGATATTATCACGAAAATAGTAATATATATTCACATTCTTCAGCAATTCGCATGCCTGACACGTATACGGGCGCAGTGCAGCGCTCAGCATACAGTTTTTATTCCCTGTAACGTTTGTTGAACAAACAATTCCCGTATATTCCCGGCAACACTTATTATTCATATAAGCACGTCACGTTAATATTTAATTCTAAATTAATTTGTTTTTATGTCGCTCCCGTGACATTGCTAACTTTATTTTGGCGCCGCAATACGCTATGTTATAAATCTCTTATAAAAGTGCAGTGCTGAAATGAAAATAAAATTTCAATTATGAGCAACTTCTTGGCATCCTAAATTACTATTCTTCAAGCTTCGTTTTTGTGTATGTATTCGATTCCTTTCGGTTCTTAAATAGAATAATTTTGCTTTGTAATTGGGATATTTATATAAATTCGTTTTATTTCTGTTTAATTGATTTCAGATTTATTTTCCTCTTACCTGTAATTTTTAGTCCTCAACTTTCGACACCGATTTTTTTTTATCAAATACAGCAGGCAGCCAAAATAATTCCTAATAAGTTCACTACATTCCGACAATAATGACTACAATAGAACAACATGGATCTCATAAATTAAATGAAAAAAATCGACAGCCTTTAATGTCACTATTAAATGAACAAAGAATCCATTGCAAGCATTTAAATGAACGTCTGGCGGGAGAGCGTCGCAGAACAACAGTTTCGAAGCGCATCCTACCGGAAACAGGACGTGGGCGTGACGTTTACCTGACTACACAATACAACAACCGCTGTGAAACAACTGTAGACAACACAATGGCAGCGCATCTTTCACGTCTCTCCTATCACTGTGTAAAATACGAGTATCTAATAGTTTTTGTGTAGGTAATGATTTTACATAGACCACGACCATCCTAGGGACTAAAATTCGATCGTCATTGAGAATTTTTTGTCAGAAATCTGATCAAGAACTAAAATATACAAAATGGCGGCTATGTGTATTTTCTTTTTTTATGAATATGACTAAAAGTCGTTAATAATTATTGCCAAAAAAAGCAAATCTGACTATGGGCTAGGGTAATTATGGGATAGGATGCATATTTACACAAAAAAATTAAGTCTCTTCCAACGATTTCGTGAGTAAAAACTAATTGGTTTACATAGTTGTAATAATTATATTGCCACTAAAAAGCCGGGTCCGTCGTCTGTGAGCGACGGTTAATTTGTCAATTAAGTAATCAATTATAGCAGATATGTCTCATCAGATATTTAATATAGTTTAGTTTTGCTCCACCATTATGTAATAAAACGTGATCATGGAAATGTAAACTTCTTATTTTCAATAGAATTAATTATAAAGCATTAATAACAGGCCTCGACTGCCTCGGTGGCGTAGTTGTATTACGGTACGGCTACAAAGCTGAGGTCTCGGGTTCGAGTCCCGGGTCGGGCAAAGTGGTATTGGATTTTTCTATTCATTATCAGCCCGGAGTCAGGAATTTGTGCCCGATATGGCGATAGGCTCGCCCCCTATCACATCATGGGACGGAACATACAAGGCGAAATGTGGGTGTCCTGGTGGCGCCTCTGCCTACCCCTTCGGGGATAAAGGCGTGAGTTTATGTATGTATGTATGTAATAACAGGCCGCCAACTGTATGATTTACACAAGAGTTACAAGTGTTACATTGCACACATACAGGGAGTCTCGCGAAGCCAATTACTTGATTTGTCTCCGAATACAGTTTGGTAAGTTAAGTTTCGTTATATTGTTGACATGAAAGCTTTTAAATGTTGATTTTCATTCTACTTAGTAGTTTAGCGATTTGGGATGACATTATCATGTATTTTTGTGATAAGTAATCCTAATATTTTTCTCTTCTGGTATCAATGCTATAAAAATTACTTTACATTATCTTTAAAAATTCCCTTGGAATCATTATGCTGTAAATATCCCACTGTTAGGGATGGAACCTCTTAAAACTATGGGAGGGGTTGCGATAGTATATAGTAGAATATTGTACAAGGAACAAGCGTAGATAATTTTTATATTTTTAATATCGTGTGCAATTGAAAACCAATTATTGCAAAATCTATTACAGAACTGAGCACGACTGCCTCGTTGGCACAGTTGTACTACGGAATGATTGCGAAGCTGAGGTCTCGGGTTCGAATCCTGGGTTGGGCAAAGTGATATTGGATTTTTCTATTCATTATCAGCCTGGAGTCAGGAATTTATGCCTGATATGGCGATAGGCTCACTTCCTGTCACATCTTAGGACGGAAAATACAAGGCGAAACGTGGGTGTCCTGATTGCAACTCTGCCTACCCCTTCCGGGACGAAGGCGTGAGTTTATGTATTATTCGCATTGGAAAATTGTTTCGATGTTATAAAAAAAAAAATACATTTCCTATTCCCATATGAAATTAATTAGAGTTCGGCTATTCATCAACATGGTTCACGTTTTTACAATTAACCACTAAATGCATTGTATGCAACTTCACCCGTAGGGCGATCGCGGGAGATTTATTTCCAGCGCATATCAATTAAAATTCAAATGAGATTTTTCATTGTTCGGCTAACCAAACGGACTATAAATGAATTTTATTAACTCCCAAAGATTAATTGGTCTGCTGATATTTTAACCTCAAATATATTAAAACTTGTGTAGTTATATTTAGGCATTGTTTTATATGAGAATTTAGCCAAGTTGGTTAAGAATAGGTAACTTTTTGGTAGAAATACTATTAGTTAGAAAGGTAAAAGCATATCTAGCGTAGTGACGAGGTTCTATAGCCATACAGAAATAGCTAAAAAATAAATAAAAAGAGGATTTTCAGTTTTTCATATTACGTCAACATATTTTCTTTGTCTATTAAAGCAAGTGATTGGTCTAAAAGTACACTTTTGCTCTTTTACAGGTGATAGGTTTCTCATATGTGTGAGGCCGCCTGGGCAGGTACCACCGCAATGTCTATTTCTCTTTTTACTGTCGTAACGCGTACCATTGTACGCTTGTCTCGCCATTCATTGCGGTATCAAATAAATGGAGAAAGTATACAAACAATCAGTAATTAAATATTAAATTAACTAAACTAAATATTAACTGTGTCACTTGTTTTATTCGTATATTTATGTGTATACGGAGCATCTATTAAATATTATTGTTATTTTTATTTTATAGTTATTATTAATATATTTTTAATAAGCTATTGGTGCACTATTGACTGCCCTCTCTTTTATCTTTCTCTTATTTCCATCCCAAGGTAGTCGGTAAGAGATTGCCTCGAGCGATACGACCGCCTTTTGTACTATTATCGAATGTAATGTTTTATTTGTTAAGCTTAAATATAGTGTACAATAAAGGATATAAATAAATAAATAAATTTGCACAATTAAACTACTACATACGAGACTGCGCTAAGGCCACGGTATTATCCCCGAAGCAAACAATTCGTCTGCAAACAGATTAGAATTAAGACGCGTGTGGTACCCGAACAGAGACAAAGCGTGAGTAAGTACGCATGCAAATCTTATGTCTGTACATGTTCAGTATATACAAGTTGACCAAGCCAGACCATTATTCTCTCTACTCATTAATGAACGATCTGTCATAGAGCTTTGTTGTATAAAAATCCCCACAACATACCATAGACGAGTATCTTTTTGGGAGGTGGTTTGTTAAGCTTCTTGTTCGCTTATTGCCACACAATAATATGTTAGTTTTTGGTGTTTTCAAGTAATACAAAAATATTTCATTAACTAAGAATATAATCCACATAGAAAAAATCATCATCCTATCGGAATTCTATATGGAAGCCGAGGTTCTAATTGCTCATCATACGCTGAATCAATGTGTATAATATGTATACCCTTACGGGGCGCGAGCAGAATACTTTCAAAACGAAAACTATCTATAAAATATATTATTATTATCATTGAATAATATTAATTTGCTTGCTTCTTGTATTTTTAGTAATTCCATATTCGTAAACCCGTATTGTTCCGTCTGACCATTGACCTCTAGCGTCAGCTTTTTACATTAGCATAACAAATAACAAAATATCCTATTTATTTTGATACTTCGTGAATAATTATAAAACATTTTTTGAATTGTAGAATTCGTCTCTGCTGTGGTGATTTTCGTGCACAGTTTTAGATGTCCCCATAATGACAAAGGCAAATGTGTTGCGTTTTGGGTTCAGCCGTTGTCTACCCGGTTTTTTAAACCCGGTAAAAAGTATTTACATTGCATTGCATTCGCCATCAGAAGAAATGCAGTCACTGTCGTTCCACTCTAAAAAATGCATTGTTTTCGAGAGTATACGTT
Source organism: Deilephila elpenor (assembly GCA_949752805.1). Taxonomy (NCBI): domain Eukaryota; kingdom Metazoa; phylum Arthropoda; class Insecta; order Lepidoptera; family Sphingidae; genus Deilephila; species Deilephila elpenor. The sequence goes on from OX457102.1 coordinate 6,059,112, forward strand.
TTGCAACTTGTATATACCTATACTTCGTTTACACTTCAATTTATTGGATGTCTCGTTTCTCATATCGATGAGGCGACGACAATAACCTAACAAATTCCGACCGCAACTAGTTTCGAACAATAATATTATAGGTTTTAAATTTTTCTATCTTTCCATAAGATTTATAAAATATATTCTATCTATATCAGCCCATATACGTCCCACTGCAGGGCACGGGCCTACTCTACAATCGAGAGAATCGATTGAGAGTGGTTAGGCCATATAGTCCACCACGCTGGCCTAGTGCGGGTTGGCGGATAAAATATATTAGATACTATTTATAAAATATTATGTTTATATTACGTTCTGAATAATGCAACATTTTAAAAAACCAAAGGAAGAAGTCAATAACCTTTTTCAAGAGTTGATTAATTTAATAACTTTTGTTTTCTCAAGGATTACAGATATTTGTGTACTTAAATGATTACTTTCTTTTACTTAAATGTCTTTGTGTGATCATTCACTCCCAAAACAATTACGTGCAGAACGTAAAAAATTGGATCATAAAACATCTAGTTAACCACGCTCCCACGCATTATGCAAGTGTCAGCGTAAAAGACGACGTGCCTGCCTAATCCCCAAGTCTGGGACTAAAGGATATTTAATCTAGATAACTCTTAGTGCTCTCGCAGGAGATCGTAGTTAAACCGCAAACTATTCGCATATTTAACTCGAATGGAACGAAAATACGTTTCATTCGAATGCTTTGGAAATCTATTAGACTCATATAAAGTTTTTAGCTTATACGGGAAAATTGTGGAATTACTTGCTAGAAAGATCAATTTTCTTTCCATTCTATTAAATACAAATCAAAAAAATCTTATTTCATTAGTCTCTTTTTTCTCTTAGGAGATGCAATTAATAAGAATAAGCTTATGCCCTTTTCCAAGTCCCACCGCCGAAATTTTTCCAAATTTTATTACAGTTGGTTCAGTGTAAAGTAACAAAGCTACTTCCTTATTTTTTACAAAATTTATGTCGATACACCTCAACAATACTCATACACAATGCAAACCACAACTAAATATCTTCATAACAGCAAACAGCGTAATTAGTACACATTCACATCAAAATATTATTTCCTTCCTGAACCGTTCAGCCGTTTGGGTCGAAACTTGTGTTGCAACTAATACAAGGCTCGGCTCTCGATTTAGTTCCGCGGTTTTGGCATGAAGTGACCAAACTTACCGAGGTTCTCTGAAACTGCAGCATGTGTCTGTCCCCGCTGTGATGTACTTTATGAAATATTCATACCAAAAACTATCGCTGCACCGCGAGTTCGTTTGCATTTATAAAATAGATATCAGAATCCTGAAGTTTGGATGGTGAGTCAAGACTGGACGATGCTTATGAATGATGTATAAAACATGGATGTTTTGCTTCAAACATCACAACTCCGTGGCGCAGTTGGTTAGACGCCGCCTGTGAAACGAGAGGCCGCGGGTTCGATCCCCGCACCGAAACAAATATTTGTGTGATCCACAGGTATTTATTTAGGGTCTGGGTGTTTGTGAGACCGAAAAGTCTCTCGTAGCTTCTGATACCCACGACACAAGACTCGATCTTAGTGTGGGGTCAGGACTATGTATGTGACTGTTGGGTGTATTTATTTATTTATTTAAACTACAATTTATGTAAAAGTTAACTGGGTCAAGTGTGTATCATCATTTATAAGAAATTTAAATAAAATCGTTGGTATCGTGTGATGAGTCATGTAAGTAATTTTATTATGAAAAAGGTCACTATATTGAGAAGTCTAAATTCCATTCTCTATTTGAAACTTCCAATATTTTTTTAGAATTATATTTAAGTTAGTCATTTTACTTATTATTTTTTTGTTTTAGAGTTCGTTGAAATTTTATGCTTATTGACCGATTGTTGTCTGTCCGTAGCGCTTGTGTATGGAATAACGTTAAATTATAGTACAAGATTTACGTACTTGATTAATCCTCTACTGTTTATTGGCAAATGTTTATGAAACCCACCTGATTAATCCACGAACGTGTTATTTAGTTCGCCTGTTTTTGATTTATTTGTTTTGTTCTCGTACCGAATCATCGAAGTTTTATTATTTATGTTGCAACTTGTAGCACGTAATTGTACTTTATCTGTAACAATAATTTCGTGTATTCATATAAATAGTTAATAATGGTTGAGGTGACATATTTAGTACTAGGTATTTTAATCTCTCTCTCTCTCTCTCTTTAGCCACAGGAAGTCCACTGCTGAACATAGGCGTCCCCCAAGGATCTTTACATCGAGCTATTGGAAGTGGCTTGCATACAGGTATTTTAATGAAACAAGTAGGTATATTTTGTCTGAATTAAATAAAGAAACATATAATCCGGAATTTATTATTTATCGCTACACTTAAAATTGAGTTGCTACTCATGGGAAATATAATTAAATAAATTTATATTCTTATACCAGATATTTTCCAATACATAATATAAACCGAATCAAAAACTCCTGAACCAAATTCACATCTGTTAAATTATAGAACAGTCTATTTTACCTTTAAGCTACAGAACAGAACTCAATTGTCACGTCACTTGCTACACCCGAGAGCGTTTCAAATTAAGAGACCAAGCTAGTAGCGTTGAGTACTTTCACTCATTGGCTCCAGCGATACAAACCTGAGCGATGCACTGGCATCGTTATCGACACCGCCTTCCATTTCCGTATATCTGACACGTGGAAATTGCGAGTCCGTCCACTGTCGAAAGCGTATACGGTTACTTTTTGGCATGCATTTTGTTTCGAAACTTCATTGCCACTGTTTGGCAGCACAAAGTTTACAAAGTTGGCTGTGTAAATGTGCACGGTCCTTTTAAAAACGACACGTGTGGCGAATGACCCAAATGGACACGGTGCCTGCTTTTTAAGGTGAGGTGTAATTGTGAATGCCTGTTATTTGAACTAAGGTTTGGGTGTGGTTGAGAATGGATAAAGTTGTATGCGAGTTCAACGCGATTTTAGACCACAAAAATTAATAGCACGAATATCAAATTATTTCTTTCTGTCTAGCGATATCTTGGCCGGAATCTGCTTTTCGATTCAACCATTGCCACTGCAGGTATTTATAACACCGCGCCAATCAAAATCACGGCTTTATAGCTTCCAAATTACGCAATTAACTATAAAATTGACTTCCCTTATGAGTCGATATAAGACACTTATAAAATAATAATAAAGCCCAGTGAATAGCACAATATGTCAACCTAATTAAACCAAAACGTATTTTAAATTGCTCATAAACGTTGAAATGTGATTGCTCATTAAGTATTGTTAAAATAATTTTCACGTGACATTTTTGACGCTCACACCAATATGCACGGGGCTTATTAACTTCTCGACTGACAAGCAATTACAAGAGAATTGGCTGTTAAATTTTTCAGAAAAAAATTGTAATAATGTCATCTAATCTTAATCCGAACATAAGGGTTGTCAAGTTGGGTGCTGTAACCGTGAATTGAGGTTTAAAATCATATTGATAATTAATTCGTATATATACAGATTCAAAATAAAATAATTTTCGTAGTTTTAGTATTAATTTAATTTTATCGTAAATAAATTATGATACAGTGGAGGGTAGTTTGTCGTCGCTTGCCTCTCGCTGCGTACGTCATTTTGTATTAATTAGTCTTGTGTGCGTTTCGCAACGCAGGGCGCGTGCTCCGCCGGCGTGGTTGGATATTTGCTATATTCGTTCGTGTGTCGTGGATTATCTTGTGCAAAGCGGTGTTTGATGGGTCTGTAGTCAACCACCGACGTTGGCGCGAACCATCCAGCTTCGAGGACGGGACGTTGGTGAGCTAGCTTCACTTATTTATAAAGTAAATACCTATGAATTAAACCATGTTCTTGCTTTCTGTTTAATTGCAATGATGTCGCTGGAAAGTATATAGCCATTACATGAAATAAAGTCTATTTTAATTAACTATAACGACCATACCTTTGTAGAGAATAAGTAATCACTTTGATAAAAAAATACAAATTACCACGCGCTAGCATTTAATACCTACTGAAGCATGCATGAAGCATTACACAAACTCACCGATTTAAATAAAAACGTAGCTATTCTAATCGGTCCATTAAGTAGCCAGCACGCTAACGTACCTCATTTTCCAACAACATTTTAACTACCTACCTCCACAAAGCTCTCCCGTGCTCTACCGGGTTTTTGTTTCGCAAATTTTTTGGTTTATTAGCCCACGAGGATGGCGTATTTCCTTGGTGTTCTCTAATGTACCCCTAATGCGTTGCAGCACCAGAATTTCGTGCATACATATTAGCATCACTGGCTTGAGGCAACAACGTTCCATTTTTGAAAAGTGCAAGCGCGTGTCTTATAATGGTACAAGGAATTACATATTCAAGCTAGGTTTTTTCATAATTATGTCCAAGTTTTAAGTTTTGTGACCAATGATGACATTCAAATGATAGTTAGGCTTAAATTTTTAGTGGAAACTTTGCTTTTTTAGTGGAAACTTTGCTGATATATTATGTTTTTCTAGAAACTTAGTCTTTAAGAACTTCAGGATTGTATGTTTCCCAAATAAACAATAAACAATTAATTTATAAGGATTTTGGAACCAACGGAACCCCTAAATATTTTGACATCAAAATAAATCGAAGAAACCTAATGAACTCAGCCACACGCCTGTTATAATACCATCTTTAAAAAAACCTTAATTTAGTGCTTTTATTTTTTTGTGCCCTTATTTGTTTTCCAAAATTAAAGCAGTCAAGATACTTCCACTAAAATTAGCTATCTGTCTGTAAAAGTCCTCGATCCAGCCGTTCTCGAGATTAACGGCAACAAACAAATCGACAGACAGACAGACCGACAAACGTTGTATGTGAAAAACAAGTGGATTCTCGGTAAATAACGATATGTAGTTTGCAAAAAAGCTATTCTGACTTTACAAACAGACACTTAAATTTTATTTATATTCATGAATATATAGATAAAAGTTTTTTAAACGGAGTTTGTAAAAAATATACTAAAGTTTTAAAAATATAGAGTCATAAGTTGAATATACTCAGTAGAGGATATACCGAAACGTTATCTAGGTATAAGAAAATCTTGACAATATCTATTACATTACACAATTTACTTTTATAGCATCTATGCACCGTATCGACTTCTCAAACGTTTATGAATTTCATCTCTCCTTAAATAAATATACGTCCATTTTTAATGCAGAATATATTCCTGACACGCTGTTAGTGATCCGCAAAACCGACAGATTGTTCGAATCAGACTCAAGAATAATTCCACGTTCAGCATTCACATTGTCCGAGAGTCCAGTCGGCTACAATCCCATTTCCTTAAAGAATATTCACCTTATTTGAATGTGGAGCTGAAATCATATTAATGACAAAATGCAAGTGAAGCGTGGGATTTCCATTTCTCGATCGAAGTGAATTTTCACAATGTCTGCACTCTGGCAGATATTCAACGTTTAATATTCATGTCTGGTGCCACGGTAGCGTTGCTTCCTTAGCCAGAAATTAGATATTCGTTTCTCAGCAGAAACTTCGACAACAGACCCTAACTGACATAACCTAACTAGTAACATATGTGACTATTGAATTGCTTACCCCAATTTCTTATTACTTTCTTTCTTGCTAAATATTTATTATTGGGGGAATCATGGAGATGAAGAAATAATTTCAGTATTGGGCTATCTTTGTATTGCAGATTAAGAAATATGTTCTTGAGTGTCAGATTTTTGTGTTACTGAAAAATATGATTACAGTAAAATAGAAAAAGCTTTTGATTCTCTTTTCAAATACCTATATGTATATATAAAATACTCAATTTTGTAAAATAAATCTCTTGCTTTTCATACAAAATAACTGATGACACACAGACGTCCATTCGTAAATCAATGAAGTATAAATAACAGCAATTTACTTATTAGCAATCATATAAATTGCATGCACGACGTCTTTATGGAAGAGCCAACCATGAATATAAAAATGTTTCAAAAGGATCTCAACCTACGTGATATTATGATAGCGGAAACATCATCATTTGAAAGATCAGGGCATTGCTCCATTTGCCGGTGGGCAGCAAAAGCCAGTGCAAATAAAAATGCATTCACCATACACCTATCGTGATTTGAATTCGGAAAATCCAATCCACTTTAATATTCAGCTCCCCCCAATTGTAACGTGTAATGGTCTGTAATGATCCGACTTCAAAGTCAGTCAGACGAAAATATGTCAAAAGTATCTCGGCAATCAAAATATTCAAACCTATCCTATGAATAAAAATATGGAAGGGAACGAGATATAGAATTGAGATATTGCTACAGACAGCGGAATATTATTAAATATAGACATCGGCAAAATTCTCCTCACTTTCTGCCGCGTAAAATCGTATGCGGGACGCCGAAAGTAAATAATTTTGTTCAGATTAAACCTTAATAAGGATACAGCAACAATAATGAAAAAGCCAGTTAATTTATTCATCGTCACACCTCGGATTCAAAGCAAAAGCTTTATTGTTTCATGTGTACCAGGTTAGACATTACCATAATTTGCGCTGTAATTTTATTGCGGAAAGAAGTTTATGAGATTTTTAATATATCCCAGAACGTTTTTGCCGCGTTTTTTGTTTCCGCCAAAACTAGTTTAAAGTTAATGGATGTGACGTGGATTTGAAAATGTGAATTTATGGTCTCTTGCTTTTACGAAATTGGGGTTTTGATGTAATCAAATTCTCGTACTTTAGACGAAACTTTTATTTCAATTGTTATGCTAGGGTTGATGTGATACTGTTAAAGAGAAAATTTGCTATGAGCAATATTGTAAAGTTTTATACTTTTATAAAGTTTATTAGTAGTGATTACCCATTTGTTTCGGTTTGTTAAACACAATTTTGAATCAACACGTGATAATTTGAACGAGGCAATTTTATTAAACAAGATTAATGGTTGTGTCTAATAACTTCCGTGAACAATTTTTGGCCCTTTCCGTCCTGTCATCGCATGATCATTTATTAATGTTTCATCTGCTATCATTAATTGTGATAATGGCATGACTGAACTTTTCGATAATTTCGCTGAACGTTCAACGAGCTCATATTTTAACAACTTTAAATGTTATTGATATGCGCTACTTTACTTTTCGAAAAAAGCGTTTATCAAGGAAACAGATAAATGGCATATTATCTTATGAAAGATTGGTTATAGCGACACTAACACATAATCCAGAAAAGCTTATTAAAATTCTGTTGAAGCTCCTCATAGACCATCTTTTATCAAAAGATGAACAGCAAGCGTGAAATAGACGAAAGTAGCTATAAAACTTTTACTCAGCACTTTCGTCACAAACTGAATTGTGATTCAACACAAAAATGTCGTTTCCCCTTTTTATGAATTCCATAATAAGGGAACCGGGAAGGAGAGTTAAGTTCCGTAAATTAAAAGTTGAGCAATTTAACTTTTTGTGGCTCACCGATTACTCCCTTTGGTTGATTGTTGAGTTACTTCAGAATGTTTAATAGCTTTCTATTCCTTCGGAGGAAGATCGTATTTCCTTTTACACTTGCAAAGTTAGCTGCAATACCCATATTTGAAATAATTTTATAGAAAAAAAAATGATTACCCTGAACTTACCATCAGCTGCGTTGTTTCAGTTTAAATACCTAGTTTTTCGCAAACTAGTATTTGCCACCCAAACAGGATGATATTTGAATAATTACAAAAAATTATCCGTCGCTTTTTTTACGAAAGTTTTTGTTGCTCTGTGTCTACTGTCTGTAACCACTAAACCTACCACCTAGCTTATCAGATTACAGAAATTAACTACAGCGCATAATATTTTTCAATTCTATGATAAGCGCATAAAATATGACAGATAATCTGCTGTTCAAGTTCACAGGGATTGAAAAAGTAAAATATTTTTCCGTATTCCAATAAGAATATTGGTACAAAAATAATAATAATTGAATGACAATCTTCAAAAAGGGTTATTGTACAAAAGAAGTAGTCTCCTTACAGAAGCTTAAAGATTACAGTGTTCCCGAAATAGTTTCCAAGAAACTTTATGCACACGAAATTGCCGTCTTTTGTTTTAGATATTACGTTGCAAATAAAGGTGACGTGCTACATCCACATACCTCTTAAAGCCCGAAGCAAAATGCACTCCGGATTCCTTTAAAATTCACTAGAGTTTTATCATAGTCCCGCTTGGTGGCTAAGAATAATATTGCTCAGAACAAGTTGCAGGGCGAAATGAATTGTGAAAACAGAGTATCTCACTACATTTTACACTAAGAATTCAAGCTTCACAACCATTAAATATATAATATTTGCACTGCTTTGAAATTTCAAAATATTAACAAAGAAGAAATGCTTTTACAAAGAGTTAATGTTTTAAGGTCTGGTAATAATAGGTTGGTATAAAATTGTGAAGTTAGAAAATGCGCTTTAACAACTTTTGTTAGTTACGTTTTAATTAGCAAGAATAATATAAAGACGACTTTATGATTCATCTGGACTAAGTGGTGTTAATGTAGTCTTATTTTTTAACTTAAAAAAGAAATTTAAAAAATATTCCCAACAATCACGTCCATAATCCTGACTAAGATCGATTCTTCCGTCGTGGGTAATAGGAACTACGAGAGACTTTTCGGTCTCACAAACACCCAGACCCGAATCAAATACCTGTGGTTCATGCAAATATTTGTTAAGGTCCGAAGATCGACCCGTTTCACAGCCGGCATCTAACCAACTGCGCCAAGGAGGCTGCCAAAATTATAATACTGCCGACGTCTGTCGTACATTCAATAACTCACGATCCACCTCAAAAACACCCTCATGGCAATAAATAATCACGTTTGTCGTTTGTGTATTGAATAATTAATTGTACTTTAAGACTTCATTAAACAAAACACAAACATTAGAAGTTTTTGGGTTATAAAATATTGTGGGAAAAAGCGTACCTTAAGATTAGTAAAAGTGCTTTGACTTTTACTTCCACATGAAGCTTACATGAGATTTCAGGCTATCGTCTAAACTAAAAAGGACTCCTGATTATTGGCATTAAAATAACACTACTCCAGTTCAATAGTAAATTCCTTCTATCAACTTAATTATTTTATTTTATTTCACTTCTTATACAAATATATTGTAGATAGGCGAAATTAATGCCAGAGGCATTCTCTCCAGTCTACCTTGAGATGGTGCAGAGATGAAGGAAGTAGGGGTACATATCGACGTAAGAAAACGTATTTGCTGTAAGTAGCAAGAATAGCGTAAGTAGACAGAATAGACAGCTAGATTCAGTTTTTTTTTCTGCGTCGAATGATCTGGATCTCATATCGCTACGACGACAAAAATTTTGAAAATAGGGTATAATTTTGAATTATTTACGTGTTCAATTTGCTGTTAGTCACAAAAAAACGGTGTTTTATCACTCTTTTACTTACAGCAAATACGTTTACTTGCGTCGATATGCTTATTTCTTTACATATTTACCTATGAATATACATTATTTATATAAATATATATTATAAGCTCCTACATTACAATTTAATCGACACAAATGCAGTAGCTATTTGTCTGCCATTTATTCCCAATAGATGCTTAATCTTGCACGCCCGGTGTTCTTTTTCATTCACCTTTTCACTGGTTATAAAACATCGAGACGACTCAGCATTTCTCACGGTTTCAGCATAATAAACGTTTCAGTCCATTTATAAGAAGCTATGTCTTTTCTTGCCGTTTTGTTCCTCAAATTGCAGTTAACAAAAGAAAGCTTTCAAAAGAATTGGCGTCTATTGAAGTTGTATACAAAATTTTACTCACGTTCTCGTGAATTTTGTATTTGTAAATTACTATAATTTAAGATGAAATATTATTATTCAAGTTATATATAGCAAAAACGGTAACAAACATAAATCTGTCAGAGTAAGAGATTTTAAGTTTTTGTCTTCATTTAAAAACGAAACGAATAATTTGAGTTGAGTGCATACTGAATACTATTAAGATGCAAAAAATATATCGCAACGAATTCTGATAAAACCTCGAGTCATGAAAAACATTGTATTCTATTTTTATTATTTATTCAAGAGACCCAGACAGACGTGTGTAAATAAACGCTGCAATGAATTATTTATGAAATATTCATAGCTGAAATGTAGTTTAAAAAATGTTTAATATTTATGATTAATATTTTCAACGAATGGTACAAACATTAAAAACAAACGCCTTGATTAACTTTTAGCAGAATAATTGAATGCGGCTATTTCGGTTGCCTGGCATACTTGCTAATAATGTTGAAACTACATAAAAATAAACTTAAAATTATTAATATAAATCCGAAACTTGGCACGATGCTTTTAAACTCGGCTACCGAGCAAGTCGTTATTAAATTTGCGTACAGTTTGTACTTCGTGCGACTAAGAAACACAAAAAAAAATATTTCTGGAAAATGAAAACTTTCATGAAAATGCGGATGCAGAGATCCTTTTCGTAGAGTTTTTATATTTCTTGCACTAAGAATAAAAAAGACACTATTAACTGAATAGGCTAGATCTAAGAATATAATCGCTATAACATTAGCAAATATATTCCTAAAATATAAATATGTATCCTGATAATCGACCACTTATTTTGTAAATGTAGATTTTTACCCTATTTTCCCGTTAGTTTTGTTCTACGGACCCGTCGAAACGTTCACTGAATTTTGTTAAAAAATAGCATCGATAAGCCAATTTAAATGAGATGTGAGTAAACTACGAACAATATTATCAAAGGAACCCCTTTACAAAGTTGTAGCACAAACTTGCTTTACTGAACTTATTGGAGTCAAAATAGTGTCAAGTTAATTTATAGACGGTTGTTGTACTGCTCAGTTGAAAGCTGTAACGAAAATCTGTTTGTAAATCCAACTTTATACCGAGTGCTGTTCTGTTTGTTCTCACATCTAGTGTGGAATTCAAGCACAAATTGTTGGGTACAAACTCTATTTTATGGACTTCATTGTTATTTGTGCTTTCTTTTAATTTTTGTACGACATATACTGCAATATAACAAATGGTAACACGACAAAGTCCTTTTCGATATGATGGCAACCGAGAGATTGTATTGAGTATCGAGGATAGACGTTTTTATTTATTTACTTCACATAATTTATGTCACGATCACGATATACAAAACATGTCTCGCACAAACATTTGCTTGGTTCGCCTACGAGTAAAGAATTATGTTTTATCTCGTATTCTTTGATATTATTACGCTGAAATGATTGCTGTTCTATTTACAAATATTTCTAAAATATTCCAGCATAATATAAATCAAAGCATTAGAGACTGTCTATAAATTTTTATTACTTTCATTTTATACAAATTCCACCTTTCAAATCTGAAGATCGATATTCTGAAAAAATCGCCTTTAATGACGTGTCATTAATTTTATTTCCGCACTTCATTGACGGGTAAAGACTTGGGCAAGGAAAAAGTCCCTCCCAAGTCACGGAGATTTCATTTTTAATTTAACTTCGAAGGTCGGTTAAGGAGTTTGTCAGAACGGGTATCAAGATTTGCCAATATCCATTTCATTAGGTTGGACAACGGAAAAGATAGGCGTTTTCATTAAAGCCACTTTTTGAGCCGTAGGTACACTCCCTTTTTTAAATATTTGCGGTATAAAGATGCTAATATTTAAAGCATAGAAATAAGGTGTTGTTTTGTTGATAACATGAAAATACCTATATACACGCAGGTGTAAACTATTGAAGAAGCACAAAAAATACATATTGTTTTCTATCCGAGTTGAAATGTTTAATTAAAATATTTTTGTGTGTGGCGCTGGCGTAATTTAGCCAATTTGTGCAACCATTTTTATTGCTTAAATGACATTTATAAAATTTCAACCACTGTTATTTGGGCTGAAATTAATATTTTGTAACGATGAACAATATTCGCTATGAGCCAACATCGATAATTAAATTATAATCGAGGGTGTTCATCACTAAACATGATATTATAAAATCATTTAACTTTGTTGAAACTACCAAAAAATATTCATGTTATTTTTATTCATATTAAGTTTTCATAATAAAAAATGCAACTTCATATGGAAAGCATTTATTTCCATATCTTTACAGTTAAATCATTATTTCTTTCTTTATTGTTAAACACAGTGTAATTAATTCTTAACAAATAATATTAATTCTGTTTAAATAATTTACTTAGACATTTCGGAAGTGTAAATCCATAAATCCAACATGCACTCTATAAAATATATCACCGTCTATTTATCATTAATGTAAAGAAAAAATATGAAAAGCAAGTAAACTATGTCCTAAGCCCTAAAAGAGCTAAAACAAAAACGTAGTAATTTATTCAAAGGACATCAATATCCGATCCATTAATGAAATGATCACACTGGAACAAACCTCTAATTATTCCTTTCGCTATACCGCATAATTCTAAAATGTTCGGTAAAGATTTTGTGGGGCGGAACTGTGACATATACGGAACCTTCTACCATTGTGTGATCGTCCGCTAGTTACACGCGTGGCCAAATAAATAAGTCGTGGTAATTGTCAAATACCAGTGATTTATAAATTTAAAGATGCCGGAGATCATTTTAAAGTGCTTGTATGCTATTATACGATATAAAGTAATAAATAATATGATACCTTACCAAATAGAACAAATTTAATTAAACCCAAAGCCTTCTCAATTTATAGAGAAAGCCTATGCTCAGCTGTGTAACATAATACAAATATGCTGGATTGTTAAACTAATCTAGGAACGTGATCCCAAGCTCGAAAATTTATTTATCTATTTAAAGCTAAATATATCCTGCCCCACTGCTTTTTTATATTATTTAAGCTGCATAATATTTTTAAAATGCAAGTCCATCTTTTTGTTCATATTAATAGCCTCTCAGTATGAAATTATGGGCCGTGGGCAGAGGGAAAAATTGCAGAGTAAAAAAATGTTGACATGGCATTTATTTGGCAGCGAGTGTAGCACGTCCGTCAGTGACGGCTACAAACATGGGCGGGCCGCACCGGTCCCGCCGGCTCGAATAATGAATGTGAACCTATTTTAATACTCGTGACGCATTCACACAAATTACCCCATTTTTTTCGCGCAGCGGATATTAAAAATACACGATTTTTTTATAAATTTATGTTTTGTGGGAAGTTTAATTTGGAAATTTAAGCGGTTTTGCGAGGACTACAAAGGAAGAATTTATACATGGATCTACATTTATATAAAAACTAGCTCGTGCATGTAATTTATTAGCACTGACAAGACCGAAAGGCATTTAAATTACGAAAGTGTGTAGTAAAATACATTTACGAAGGAATAGAGAAAGGACCAAATAAAGAGAACGAAACAGACGAACTCCAAGGGAAGATTAATGACATCGTAAACAGAAAAAGAGGTGTGTTTTGGCCGTGCCATTAGCAGTCTTTAATTTTTGTCTTAAAGGAACCAGACGTTCATTTATTTATGTTTGTATACGGTTGTCTCAATATTAAGATCGTTTCATCCATCTAATAGAATACGAAACGTAAGGACCTGTCTTCGTTTCAGTTTTGACTCGGTCCGCCCCGTGACCACGAAAACTGTAAAGCAATCGAAACGTCGGGAAGTTAAAAAATGTAAAAATTAACCAAATCGCGATAAAATCCGTAAAAAATTGTTTTATTTCAAGAAGTAAAACATGTTTTGGAATCAATATATCAAAGCGTATAGCCACAAAACCGAACCCAGTCTCACAGTGTCCCTGCCACACGCGCAATCACCAGACTTTTGCGGCATAAAACGAAATTTATTACAAAGCGATAGTGACACGCAAAATTGCTATTCTACTCACAAAATTTGTCTCACGGATTTATGCGCGAGGTTATAAATTCTGCAAGCGGAACTAGACCCAGTCAGCAAACTTACTATGCGTGAGCGTGCATATTTTTCAAATTATATTAAACAATCGTTTCTAAAAACACAATTTTAGATAAAAAAAAAATTATTGCGCTGAATGGCGAGACGTTCATGCCATTCGCCTGATGTTAAGCAATACGACTGTTCATGAACTACTGTTTACTGCAAAACCAAACAATACCATGAATTACAAAGCAATGTTTGGCATTCCACTGCGCCCGCCATCCTGAAACATAAGATGTTAAGTCTCATTATGGCCTGTAGTTACTCTGGCTACAATGTTCTTCAAACACTGCTGTTTTGCGGGACAAATAGACATTGCGGTGATACCTACCCACACATAAGAGACCTGCCACCAGTTTGAATATATAAGCGCCACAATTTTGCAAAAAGTCTGCTTTTGCAATAGCGTTGTGAAAGCCGGAAAACACATGATTTTCCGGAAAATACATTTAGCTTAAACGAGGGTTCCTTCTTGGTAGCTTACGTCATCTCACAACTAGGCATAGTTTTCTTTCACTTTACAGTTCGTGCTCTTGTTACTCGTCATTGAGACTCATTTAGATCGTTTAACCATCGTTTTCTCGGTCTACCGCGCCATTGTGCGGCAGAATCTATTCTATCTCACTCTCATCAGCTAAAGGTGGCCACTGCTGAACATAAGCCTCATGGTAGAATTACCTTAACCACCTATTGGAAGCAGACTACCTATGTACATCTAGCGACTACCAGGTAGGTAATCATTACTTTTTTAAGTCTTACTCAACAACCTGGGTGCTTTTCAGTCAATCTTTTGAGTCGTCTGGCCCAATCTCCCATGCGTCTTTACCGGTTATTAAACTGTTTTTGCTTATCCATTTAGCTGAGTACACTTTACATAAGTTTTAAGTGTATTTACTCATACTCAATAATTTATCGCAGCACTCATGTAATCGTAAAATAAAAATACTCAAACTTTACTTTCATGCTTCCAATATTTCAACACGGTTCATACAAAACAAATACGTGGCATATGAATGGTTGCAATTCGAATGGTATCCTACAGCGAGTGTGGAATGTTTATATAATGTACGTGAAAAAGGGGAATAAAAGAATTATTCATAAAGCTTTCCGACAAATAGGCTACGGTGCCGCCTTCTCAGCTTCTGCGTATTGCTTGTTTATTTACTCGCTTTTGGAGTTCCACGCAACGGGTCCAAACGGGTGTCTTTATAAGCCTAATTTTGTACTGTGGTCTATTATGATGTGAATATTATTACCATAGCTGTAATAGACGTGTGACTAATTATCATGTCTGAGTATATGCGTCAAGTATTAGCCTGTGGAATATTAAGTGCAAGACACGTGGTGTACACGGAATTTCATCGAAACTCGACAGTTCTGCTTCCTAGTCCCGTACAAACTCACTATCGTCACTTACGTCACGTCGAATATTTACCTATATTCGATAAATAGAAGGCTTACAGTTCTATATTTAAATAAATAAACTTCGCTATTTTCCTCACATTTACTATATATTTAAGCAAACGCTGGAAAAATTATTCGTTTTAGAGTTAACCATGAACGGAACCCTTGGCGAATGAGTATCACTACCACGTGATTGACTTTTAATGCTTCTATAAAGCGAGTCCATTTAATTAAAATTTTGTACATGTCTGGGCATCTTATTACAACGTGTCCAATTATTTGTGTATTATAGTAGGCTTGTTCTATAGTTAATATGCCATAGTTCAACAAGTTCAACTATTATTTGTTTGTATTATAATAAGATTGGCTCTTTGCGGATGAAATGAAGAGTATGGTAAAAGATTTCCCAAAATGTATATTGAAGGTTTATGGTCATCAACTAAAGATTTCAAACCACTTAATTTTTAAAACCTGAGAGAGCCTCCATCTGAATGTCTATCTAATAATTTATATCACACTTTTAAATTATAAATAGTATGAACTAACATACATCCAAACATCATTCAAAATACGGGTATTAACTTTTCCGTTGCGACATGTACCTAATTAAAAATTCTCAAATCAAAACTTCAACCCTCAAAAATGTCCAGGACACATAGAATTAAAACGTTCCAATAACAATAACCATAAACCACATAATCGGCTTCAACATCAAACCTATTTTGGTAATAGGCCTCCCTGAAAGCTTCAGCTTTTCGTGACCAAAATATTGAAGCTAACGATCGGGCGAATGATTTATGCGGGTACACGGATAGTGTGGCTTAAGAAAATGCCTCTGTGCAGGACGACTGCACATAACTTTAGTCTTAAGTGTCTTTTATTATGTACTGTATTATATAAAGCTTATTGTAAATAATCTTATTGGAAATTGTGTATTGTGTTCTTATAAGACTGAAAGAATTAACAAATAAAGGCTGCGATTATAATAAAATAAGTAGAATAGTATAAGATAAATTAATTGAACTATCAGAATTGTATTAGAATAAGTGTTAACCAGTATTATGTATAATGTTATGTAAAATATCGAACAATATATTTTTATAGTAAATAAGCGAACACATGGGGTAACGCCCCGCGCGCCCGCGAACCGAGCTACCGCCCCGCGCGCCGACGCAGCGACGCATCGAACCAAGGCGTCCTATTGGACGAACGCGTCGCCGTCGCGCGCGGACCCGGCACCGGGGATTAAGCCCGAACTAGCAATAAAAATAGCAGCCCCGGGCCGGGTAAAATCAGTTCGGTTCGGATCTCTCCAAGCGCACAAGAAACCTCAAGAAGTCAAGAAACCTCAAGAAACAGCAAATAGTCAGCAAGTAGTCAGCAAGTAAGAAGTGATCGTGTCAACGTTGGACCGCTGCTACTCCGTGACGTCATCGTCGTGTCGTCACTCGCCGTGCTGCCGCCAGTCAAATAGATCGTCTTTTGTACTTTTCAGTACGAAATAAATTGTTTCTTCCGAATCATAATCACTGGTATTATTTCCGCACACACCCAGCACGTATCCTGATCTACATTAAATTGTACGGGATTGTTCGAAGGCGGTCCCGTACATTCTGGTCCTTCAGTTCGCCGGATACGTGTGTGGAATAATGCCAGTGACAAGATCGGTGGGAAGGCACACCGCCTCGGCTTCGGCCTCGGCGTCTGCCACGGTGACATCCGCCACTGCCACGACGGACGTGACCGGTGCCTCGCGCACCGCTACGACCGTCACCGGCACTGATGAAACCGCCACCACCTCGGTCACAGATCAGTCAAAACAACCCGCCGCGGTCGAACCTCTGGTGACGGAACCCGCCACCTCCGCCGGGATTGAAGACCAAGAAAAGAACAAATCGCGGACGGCGTCAAGAAGCAAGAAGACCTCAAAGTCGCGCCGTCTCGCCGCCGCCCGAGCCGAACTCGCTCGACTCAAGGTCGAGCTCGCCGCCGCTCGAGTCCAGGAAATCGAAGAGGACTCCAGCTCTGAAGACGATAGCGCAACCGTCACAGAAGTTGAACAGGAACTCCGTGTCCGCACATGGCTGCGGAATAGTCAACTTCTAGCCATCGATAGCGAGCCGCATCAGGCGACGCCGCCGCGCGCCGATGCCGCCGCGCTCGCACCGGCGGGAGTCACTGCCGCACACCCGCCGCGCCCGACGTCGGTTGAAGAGGGCGCACCCGCGCCTCTTCTCGACCTGCAAGCGCCTCCGCCAGCGACCACTGCCGAGTCCTGGGGACCGAACTCCGGCGCTGCACACCCGCCGCCAGCGGCCACTGCCGCGCCCTGGCAGGCGAACCCCGACGTCACGCACCCGCTGCCGACCGCCGCCGCCGCTGCCGCGGCCTGGCAGCCGAACACTCAAGATCAACAGCAGCCGCCGCCCGCCCTCGCCGCCTGGTTCACCGAGCAAGCAGCGCGCGCCCCTCCGCCAGCGACCACTGCCGCGTCCTGGCGACCGAACTCCGGGGTTGCGCAGCCGCCGCCGCTCGTCGCCGCGTGGTTGCGTGGCAATGAAGCGCCACCGCAAACCGCGCCATGGGGCTCGGCCGCAGCCGCTACCACCGACGGCCTCACAGCTGCCGCAGCCGCCAACGCATCGTGGCAACAAGGCCACGCCGCACCGCCGCCGCAACTGCCGCCGCCGCCGAACAGAACAGAACCTGCCGCCGCTCCGCTCGCACCGGATGGACAAATCGCCGTGCCGCAGCGGAAGACGGAGATGCAGCAACTGGCTGCAGCCATAACGAACGCCGTGCAAGCCGCACAAGTGAAACAAACGAGGTATGTCGAGTTACCATTCTTTAACGGTGATCATCAAGAGTGGCTTACGTTCCGCGCCTCGTATGAAGAATCCGCGCATAACTTCACGAACCTAGAAAACATGTCCCGCCTGCGCCGGAGCCTGCGCGGGACAGCCAGAGAGGCAGTGCAAGGCCTCCTGATAACGAACGCGGATCCAGACAGTGTTATGCGCACATTGGAAATACGTTTCGGCCGACCGGAGTCCATCGCGGCGGCCGAAATTGAGCGGCTCAGAATACTACCACGCCTCGCCGAAACTCCGCGGGACGTGTGCACCTTCGCCACAAAAATCAGTAACGCGGTAAACACGTTGCGAGCATTAAGGTGCATTTATTACATGTATAACCCGGAGACTGCACGCGCAGTAATAGAAAAATTAACTCCAACACTGAGGCACAAATGGTACGAGTTCGCCGCCGTTCAACCAAGAGAGGAACCGGACCTCTCAAAATTGGAACGCTTCCTCCAAAAAGAAGCGCAAATCTGCAGCCCATTTGCAACGGCAGAAGCGATCACAAGCGAACGGTTCCGAGCGCCTCGACCAGAACCAAAGACCCGACAAAAGGTGTTCACTACGGAAGTCACCCACAGGCCGAATTTTGCGTGCGTCCTATATCGCAAGGAGGGACACGCAGTAACCGAGTGCGCGCGATTTAAGCAAGCAAGCATCGACGAACGGTGGGACACAGCGAAGAGAAATAAACTATGTTTCCGATGCTTACGGCGCCGCACACAGCAACACAGTTGCAAAACGAAGAGGTGCGATATTGACGGGTGCGAACACCTGCACCACCAGCTGCTGCACTCAACAAGGGGCGCACCACGCAAAACTGAAGAGGAGCGAGAACAAGTGAACTCCGCGTGGAACTCTTCAGTGTCATATCTGAAAATAGCGCCGGTACGAGTTTCGGGACCGGCGGGAGTCCGCGAGACGTACGCGCTGCTCGATGACGGGTCTACCGTAACCCTCATCGATGAAGCACTCGCAGACACGATAGGCGCCGACGGACCAGATGACCCGCTTCGTATTAGTACATACGACGGGCACACCACGGAGAACAAAACGTCGCGCCATGTAAGGATAAGGATCCAGGGGCGAGGTCGTCACACCCAACAAATACACGCCCGGACTGTTCCTGACCTGCGCCTGGCGGCGCAACGAATCTCTGAGGAAGCGATTGGTGACTGCCCGCACCTCAAAGATGTACTCCACACCGTCACCACGAGCCAGGTGGTACCAAAAATCCTTATCGGACAAGACAACTGGCACCTCCTGATCGCCACGAAGACGCGATCAGGGAGAAGAGACCAACCAGTGGCATCGCTCACGCCACTGGGATGGGTGGTGCATGGCAGCAGAACTCGAAGCCTCGGACACCACGTGAACTTTGTCGGCCACACCGCCGCGGATGACGAGATAGAAAAAATTGTGCGAGAATTCATCACGGCCGACAATACGTATGTGTCACCAAAGCGCCCGGAAAACGACCCTGAACAGAAAGCCCTCCAAATACTGGAGGCCAACACGGTCCAGCTACCCGAGGGGGGGTACCAAACGGCGTTATTATGGAAATCGGAGGAGGCGTCGCTCCCCGATAATTACGAAAATACGCTCCGTCGACTTTACGGAGTCGAGAAGAAAATTGACAAAAATCCTGCATTAAAAAGCAAGTATAACGCCGAGATGAACAAACTGATCTCCAAGGGCTACGCAGAGCCAGCACCAACTACAAAAACGCCAGGAAAAACCTGGTACCTGCCTCATTTCGCCGTCGTCAACGCACTGAAACCGGAGAAATTAAGAGTCGTCCACGATGCAGCCGCCAAGACCAGAGGCGTGTCACTAAACGACATGCTCCTGACCGGACCCGACCTCCTGCAACCGCTCCCGGGAGTGCTGATGCGCTTCCGCGAACGTAGGATCGCCGTCACTGCAGACATCGCGGAAATGTTTATGCGGGTCCAATTACGAGAACAAGACAGGGACGCTCTCAGGTACCTGTGGCGAGGGGATCGCCGAGACGACGCACCACCGGAGGAATTCAGGATGAAGTCGCTGATATTCGGAGCGTCGTGCTCGCCCGCCACCGCTATCTACACAATGAATAAGAACGCACGAAACCACGAACATCGGTACCCGGAAGCGGCAGCGGCCATTATAAGGAAGCACTATATGGACGACTACTTAGACAGCTTCGACGACGTGGAACGAGCCGCGACCATAGTCAACCAAATACAGGAAATACACAGCGCGGCGAATTTCCACTTGAGAAAATGGAAGTCCAATTCACCTGAGCTTCTGGAAAGGATAGGCGAGGAAACAGAAAATGCATCAGTAAGTTTTGAAGGCAAATCGGCGGAAAAGGTACTCGGTTTGACGTGGGAACCACAGGCGGACGCGTTCCAATTCAACCTGGACGCGACCCGCATCCCGCCGAGCTTACTCGAAAGACCGCCGACAAAACGAGAAGCGCTGAAAATAATAATGTCCATATTTGACCCACTCGGACTCATTACTCCCGTGACAATCGAAGCAAAACAACTTTTACAGGAAGTATGGCGAAACGGAATCCAGTGGGACGAACAACTTAAAGGGAACCTGGCAGAACATTGGCAAAAATGGATCATCTTATTGCGTAAAACTAACCAAATAACCATCCCTCGTCTATATCCTAATTACAGCACAGCCGAACGCCTTGAACTACACGTCTTCTGCGACGCGAGCGAGAGGGCGTATGCGACCGCGCTATATTGGCGCGCGGTCGACCGACACGGAGGCGTGTCCACCACACTGGCGGCCGCCAAGGCGAAGGTGGCGCCACTGAAATTACTATCCATCCCGCGCCTCGAACTACAGGCAGCCTTGCTCGGCGCGAGGATGGCGGCAGCAGTGAAAAAAGAACACTGCAGAACTCCCGACGCGACTACGTACTGGACGGACAGTCGGACCGCACTCACCGCCGTACTCCACCAAAGAAGCCCGAACGAGGAAACCCTCCACACGCTTCTTACAGAAGTCGAACTTACACTTAATAGTCGTCCGCTAACATATGTGTCAGTAGATCCTGCCGATCCTGAGTCTCTGACGCCTAGCCACTTCCTGCTAGGCGGTCAGGGACACTCTGCTGCCACAAGCCTGCCAGCGGACCACAGCACGAGCCCGTACGCCAGCCTGCGTGCGACGCAGGCCCTCGCCGACGCCTTTTGGGCGCGTTGGCTGAAAGAATATCTGCCCGAACTTCGCAACCGGCGGGAGCCCCATGGACGGGGCTTAGAACTCCAAGTCGGCGACCTGGTCAGGATCGTCGACAAGAACCTCCCGAGGAACACCTGGGTGCGTGGGCGCATCAGCGCCACCTACCCGGGACCGGACAGCGTCGTGCGGACCGTCGACGTCGCCACGAAGGGCGGCGTGCTGCGACGGCCAGCTAAGAAGATCATCCTCCTTCACCGAAGCGAAGAGGAGCAGTCGCCCTGCACCCAATGAAAATGCACCGTCGTCGCGACACGATGCACGGCGGGAGAAATGTGCAGGACGACTGCACATAACTTTAGTCTTAAGTGTCTTTTATTATGTACTGTATTATATAAAGCTTATTGTAAATAATCTTATTGGAAATTGTGTATTGTGTTCTTATAAGACTGAAAGAATTAACAAATAAAGGCTGCGATTATAATAAAATAAGTAGAATAGTATAAGATAAATTAATTGAACTATCAGAATTGTATTAGAATAAGTGTTAACCAGTATTATGTATAATGTTATGTAAAATATCGAACAATATATTTTTATAGTAAATAAGCGAACACATGGGGTAACGCCCCGCGCGCCCGCGAACCGAGCTACCGCCCCGCGCGCCGACGCAGCGACGCATCGAACCAAGGCGTCCTATTGGACGAACGCGTCGCCGTCGCGCGCGGACCCGGCACCGGGGATTAAGCCCGAACTAGCAATAAAAATAGCAGCCCCGGGCCGGGTAAAATCAGTTCGGTTCGGATCTCTCCAAGCGCACAAGAAACCTCAAGAAGTCAAGAAACCTCAAGAAACAGCAAATAGTCAGCAAGTAGTCAGCAAGTAAGAAGTGATCGTGTCAACGTTGGACCGCTGCTACTCCGTGACGTCATCGTCGTGTCGTCACTCGCCGTGCTGCCGCCAGTCAAATAGATCGTCTTTTGTATTTTTCAGTACGAAATAAATTGTTTCTTCCGAATCATAATCACTGGTATTATTTCCGCACACACCCAGCACGTATCCTGATCTACATTAAATTGTACGGGATTGTTCGAAGGCGGTCCCGTACAGCCTCAGTAAACAATGTTACCTGCCATCCATCTGAAACTTTTCAACGGTATGACAAAAATGGATTCAATATCGAATATATTATCTTAATATGTTTACGGTACGCTTTCAGCATATTGTGGAAAAATACTTAAATTTTACTTTAATGCCCCAAGGGTTTTCACTGTGAGTTTTTATACAATATGTCCGGCAAACGAGCAAACAGGTCACTGTTCACTGCCGCCCATGAACGCTGGGAATATACATGTGTTGCCGGACTGTCAATACCGTGGCTCTACTACTTTTAAAACTTTACACTTGACCTGTTGAAAGTGGCCTGAATCAAACGACTTTCTGGAAACTTCGTTAGGTCAGCTGTCCACCGTAAACATCATATTTGTATTGTTTCGCGTTTTTTTAAATATTAATTAATATAAAAATTAAAAAGAAAACACATTCTGTAATTTACTGCATCTACAAGACATTAGATTATATAAAGAACCCAAATGAAAATTTATTAACTTTCCTCATATGAGTTTTTATCAAGAGGAAACTAATTCAGCACGAATACAAAGAGGATTGCCGGGCCAGGCAGCGGTGGGCAATTTATGTAATAACATTATTTAGAATGAGCTGAAGACTCGATGTCGTTTTGTGTACATTATTGTAGCTTGTCGTTTAAAAGAAAATTCAGTTTGAATCCCTACTAATATTATAAATGCGAAAGTGAGTATGTATGTACATGTGTTCCGTTTTCACGCTAAAACGGCTGAACCGATTGTGACGAAAGTTAACATAGAGATATATGCGGACCGTGGAGACGGACATAGGCTAGTTTTTATCCTGAAAAAAATGAAGTGTTCCCTTGGGATCAGTCAGGAATTCAATTCAAATATACAGCATATTTACTACTCTTTCAATTTCGAATGGATGGCACGGGACAGGAGAGGAAAGGATTGAATGCTTTTCGTCATTGGACTGAATGAGATGGGACAGAACGGGATATAACAGGACGGACGGGAAAAGCAATATAGTCGACGGCATTTACATTGAGTTCAAATATAAAACAGTTAGTACGCTAAATAATATGGTGTTGATGTGGATTGGACTCAAAGTAATCTGCAACCGAGTGAAGCCGGGCCCGACCGCTAGTGTTTAAATGAATTGGAGTATACGACTGGCGACTGTGAACATTGAAGTCTTTGTCTCTTAATCTTTCGACGTGGGGAGCTAAATATAGAGCTTCCCTAAATTAGATTTGTAATTAAAAATATTTTAATTGTTGTTCACGCATGGTTTTCGTATCATTGTATTTTTTACCGTTTACCACATTGTTTTAACAATTAACATATTCCTAACACTTCTAACCTATTATAGCAAAATAATGACTTAATGACTATTATAGCAAAATAGTAAAAATTAAGATTATTGGCTTGTCTTCCTTTGCCGACAGACAAATTATATATTTCCCCCAAGGATTTGCCCTTTATAATGGTTCGATAAACGAAAAATACAAAAAAGGAAAAATATTTAATCCAAAATCTTAACAATCAGCAAAAGCAAAAATACGTTTTTGTATCTGCTACTAAGCAAAAACTATCTGTAGGTGGGAATATGTTCCGCTTACGTGAGGCGCTTTCTAGTGCGGACGAGTATACAAAACTTATTCGAAAACACACCCAATATGAAAGGAAATAGAAGGAAATCTAGATGTTTGTGATTTTCGAAAACACGTCACTTTTCCACCGGTCCATAAATCTATCGCTTTGCAATTCAAAACAAAATGCTGACTTGCATTGGAGAATTTGCTTCAGTTATTTTATACAGTGACACGTGAATGAAACAGTATCTTCAATTTAATATAATGCAGTTCTTTTGTAAGATTATCTTGTAATTTTCTACGATTATTTCAGTGAAGGAAAATAGTAAATAACCCCACCCCATATCCACAAAAAAGGTAGAAAAGGCAAAAAAGAAGACGGTTCGTATTGCTGAGGTTCTTGCGCCGCTAGTTCTATACACCTGTAAAAGGTTCCGAAGCGAAATTATCACCTGACGATTTAAAAGATCTTGAAATAGCTAGATTAATAAATATTTTATTTCTGATTTCGATTATACTGTATGAAATTGGAATCTCCATTGATATTTTATAAATTTCAACATTGTTAAGCTATTCATTCATTAAATCATTTTGGGCTAACGATGAACTAAGCATCAAGCTATTTTTGGTAAAATTGAAACCTGAAAATAAACGAGAAAAACTCGTGACAAATTATATTTACAATAAAAAACCTCCTTTCGTATACACTTAATTATTCAAGAGCAATTATGAAAATTTGTTATTGCGGAGCAGATATTTATTCGTCGGACCCTCAAGTGCGCCTACAGTATTGGTCGGTTCATTCTCATTGACTTACAAAACAAGTGTTGATAGCTGCGAATCCCGCTTTCGTATCACGTACACAGTTTACTTTTTTCTATCTTCTTTGTTGAATTCAATTACGAGTTACAGGCATTGGCGGGGTAAACGCTTTTGTTGGGATGAATGAGTTGGTTTCCTTTCTTCATTTCGTGTTTATATATTGTTTGATATACCTGTGACTGCAAGATGTTTAGTATGAAACAAAATATTGTAAAATATTAGTTTTTGAGATTCATAATAATTATTTTTTCTTTTCTTTCCATAATTTAGGTCACTTTCTATTTTAGTTAAGTGCTAATAAATATTTTATTTATCGGTTTGTGTATATAGTTTTTAAATAATATTAACGATTCTAAATATGTATCTCCATTTAAAACTATCACTATAAAAATATTTACTTTTCCTATCAGATGGGTAGGCGTTAAATATATTTTACTTATAAAATAAATAAATAAATAAATACACCCAACAGTCACATACATAGTCCTGACCCCACACTAAGATCGAGTCTTGTGTCGTGGGTATCAGGAACTACGAGAGACTTTTCGGTCTCACAACACCCAGACCCGAAACAAATACTTGTGGTTCTCACAAACATTTGTCTCGGTGCGGGGATCGAACCCGCGGCCTCTCGTTTCACAGGCGGCGTCTAACCAACTGCGCTACGGAGGCTGTCGTATAAAGTGCATTTGTAATTTATTATAACAATATTGTATATAAAAATTGTTAGAAATTGTGTTACAATAATATTATTTTGACATCTATCACTAGAATTCCACCTGACAAAAAATGAGTAAAGGAAATTAGCTGCCAAAGTGAAAAAATGAAGACAGCGCTCATGGCGCCAAGTTATTACTTTTATAATCATCAGTCTTAGTAAACCCAAACTAAAATATCTTGAATTTGAACAAAGAAAAAGATTTTATTTTTCGTCTTACGTGAGAACGCACACAAATTTCCATCATCTAAAAATTCGGGGATAACTTTCCAAAAAATCTTTACGTAGCGGTTACTTATTTAATTACCTCTGTGTACAAAGAAAGGGTGTAAGTTACCTCTTGCGATTTTCTGTAATTCTTACCCCGAAACGAACTGAATAATCAAACTATCGGTAGAACATTATGAATATTTATACACCCACCTCCATAAGCCCTCTATCAGCCAGTGTTAGAGGTTTAGTGCAAAATCAAATTAAGTTTTTTGAAACGTAACGTTTCTAAGCTGGAAATCGTTAGACCAGCCATTCTCAGTTTCCTTGGGCGTATACTCTTTAAGAAGTTAATTACACTAATTGAAAGTTTTAACTTTAGAAGTTAGGTGAGTTTACTTTATCAGGGGTTTCCTTTAGAGTTTTCAGCTTAACACGGTTTAGCTAGAAATATTGTTGAGCAGGATTTCAATTCCAAGAATGGCTGTTAATGTTTATTTCGTTTGAATTTTATAAAGAATTTAGAATTAAAAATATTAATTTACAAAAATCTATAAGATGAAAGTTTAAGTTAAGGATTGTCATCTTTTATGGTCGGATTTCTACGTTAAAGATCTTAAGTCTTCCAGAACAAATAAGACGATGCGATCGAGATTATAATATTATTCGCTGGTTAAAGTAAATATGAAAATATATTTACATTGACAGAGTGACAGTCAAAATATACTAGGTAATTCTTTAATAAAAATAACTTCCTTTCAAACATAAACATCATCAACGAAATTCTAACAACTACCACACAACAAGAGTTCTCGTACAAATACAAATGTATGCAATTACGTTCTTACAACATTTAAACTCTCTCATTTACATTTCATCCACTCTAACAATATATGTTGGAATTAATTAAATTTTCCGAGCAGTCAGACAAGTGGTAGACCATTTAAGAAAATACTTGCACACACACGGAGAATTTAAAGCTTTAAAAAAGGTCTCACAAACCCTGAAATAAATTACAAAGTAAACCCGGGTAATATTTATACAGAGTAAAGTCTGATAAAATCACATCGTATCGAATAAATACATATTTTATGACTTGTCATACGCTTCGGGAAAATTAAATGTCATTATCGACAATGAGTAAACAAGGCTTACTACAACAGTTTTTATTGAAGGACTGTTGTTTGGGCGCTCTGTGCAGTTGGCAGTATTGACTGAGAGTCGAAATGTACGAAGCGGTAATCGATGGCAGTCGTGTCAATGTAACTGGCCAGTCGAAATGCATATGTGAAACCCTGTAGAGCTACAGAGGGTTTATGTTTTGAATAAAAAAACTAGAATAGAATAGACTCTTTAGAGTGGCAGGATATATAGAAGGTATTGTTTCAAATGTTTTATTGGACTAGTTATTACATTTTGTACTGTAAATATTTTATTGCGGTACATATAAATTTAGAAAGTGATAATAAATATCACAATAATGCTGATTTTATACGTTGCTAGTACCTACCATTTGTTAATGAATTTCTACTTAATTCTATTACTAAAGAAGAATAAAAATTAAATCTCGGATAAAACGGAGATTTATAAAACAAAGTGGAAACCCCTTAATAGGATTCGTTTTTTATAGCTACTCGAATTTTATTCTAACTGCTACGGTTCTAATTTGACGCTTTTTCGTGCATAAAAAGAAAGTAGTAAATTAAATCTTCCAAATGTATTAATGTAACTAGCTCTATCTCGCCATTCCGTCCGCTGATTTTTTCAATCGTACACAAGTATCCAGCATAAAATATATTTAAACATTTCTTTTGGAACTTTGCTAAGTATTATAAAATGTGTATTTATACTCGTAGATATACTCCTAAATATCAGAAGGCTTATACTAATGCATAAGTAGGAGAATATAATATATTGTGTGGCAACACAGATTTTGTATCCATCTTAATACAAGGTCTTGAGCTATTGCAAGATACTTATCTGTCTTGATGTTAATTAAGCTAAAAATGTTTTTACCCCCTGAACAATACCTAATGACAGTCATGCATCTTGCACTATAATGAAAACCGTCTCGGTCCATACGTTGATACTCTTGTAAATTGAATGCAGCAATCCCTACCAATAACAATACACTCGCATCACATAAGAAACGAAACGTGAAATACAATTTGTAAACAATACTATTATTTCATATTTGAATAACCTTTCGAAATGAACAACGAACTTTATGGGAGTGAAACCGCTTCGGATCGATATATTCATCAGTTCACGTCACTAAAATGCAAATACTGAGGTGGGTGTACGTTGGCACGCGGTTTACCGCATGTGGAATGAACCCATATACGGGGCAAGATCATTGCATCGATATAGTTCACAAGTTCAATACAAAATATCAAGCTTGCCTAATGAAAGGGCGATTGGTTTCAAATCTTTGTCAGGGAGTTACCTTGGAGGGTAATTGCTGCCCAGAATTAATAGGATACTTTGAGCCATGATTTAATAATTTTCAAGTAGTTATCATTGTGACCATTTTTTTTTTTTTTTTTTTTTTTTGTCCAAGAGGAAAAGCTATTAAGCTCCCCTTTCGGTACCCCGGGGGAGGCCGAAAGGGGTATGTCAGTGTCTCTGGCCTTCCAACCCGCCACATTGCGGATTGTGGTCGAGCTGGGACCCTAACAAAACCTACGCCAGCATACTGACTAAAAACCCCTCGGTGACCTTCACACGCATTATGGGCGGCACCGGACATCCCAGGGCGACAATCGCCCCGATATACGTCCGCGTAACCGCCCGGCGCAAAACCGTTGCTGGTCCTTACGTAGTGGGGGTCTGATTGCCCCACATTTACTTCTAGTTTGGACGCCCGTTTGGGATGTTGTGGGCGTCCACG
The DNA here is from genome assembly GCA_949752805.1 of Deilephila elpenor. NCBI lineage: Eukaryota > Metazoa > Arthropoda > Insecta > Lepidoptera > Sphingidae > Deilephila > Deilephila elpenor. Next base: position 6,087,846 of record OX457102.1, read on the forward strand.
ATAGAGTCTGACCCATGCACTCTATCACGTCTCGAGGTCGTTGTAAGTGAGGGCGCACCGCCCCCGCAGTTTGCCCAACGACCCCGATGGCCCTTTTAAGTCGCCTCTTACGACAGGCAGGAGGTACCGTGGCGGAATTCTTGCACCCCCGAACCACAGGGCAAATTGTGACCCTACCATTGTACTTCTGTATATAGTTACTATGTTGTCATAGGCGTAATAACTAATAATATGAAATGGTCTGTTTCAAACAACCATCATCATTATCAGCCACAGTACATAAATAAATAAATACACCCAATAGTCACATACATAGTCCTGACCCCACATTAAGATCAATTAAGTCTTGTGTCACAGGTATCAGAACTACGAGAGACGTTTCGGTCTCACAAACACTCATACCCGAAAGAAATATTTGTAGGCCGCACAAACATTTATCTTGGTGCGGGGATAGAACCCGCGACCTCTCATTTCACAGCCGGCGTCT